>OU862908.1:54187818-59187818 GCA_917880885.1 Limnephilus marmoratus
ACAATAACCTATTAGACATAAATAAACTATACATAAAGAAGATCATCCACAAAAACTGCATAAAAATATCACCACACTTCATAACTCACTCGCAATACACAAGAGCAAACACACACAATCAATTACAAGTACCATATATCAAATCAAATTTTGCAAAAAAACATGAATCTTACTTGGCACCATATATATTCAATAAGTTTGTAGCCCAAACAAAGACCTACGTCGCATCTAATAATTTGAATTGGGTTTTCAAAAGATTTTTGAACTGGTTGAATGTCAAAGAAAGAAGAGAGATAAGTAATATTCTTAATATCTAATATTATATATTTTCTATTTTCTACTCTGTTTTTAAATTCTGATTTTCCTCGTATTTTATTATTATTATTTTTACTATAATATATATTTTTCTTTTTTTTATGTTTTTACCACTTATTTGTTTTTATGTAATTAGAAATTGTTAGTTACCAGCCTCAGAACAGACTCTTTGTCTAGTGAGGAGGGTAAGGAAAAAAAATCATGTTGTACATAACTAATAATAAATAAACGCCCGGGTTGCCGGCACTGAAATTGAATTTTATAAAATATTCTTACATTAAAAACATGTACCTAGGTAAAAGTTTTCTCTCTTAGAGAATCTTACTTTCCAAGAAGTATATGAGAGTTACTAGCGCAGTCCGTGAAAAATCACGGATAGTGTGAATTCTTCAAAAATTGGTTCGAATTTTAAAAAACGACAATTAAAGTAATGTTTTGAAAAAGTAGATATTATTATTATCTTAGCTTTCGTCGCACGGTAAGTACTTCTAGAAGGATATTTATGCCTAACTATGGGTGAACTTTTCTTCAAAAACTGTGGTTAAGTTATTGGAATTTAAAGGCGGGTACAGATTGCTGTAACGTAACATGCAATGTAACATGAAAGGGACATTTCATAAGTATGGACGC
The DNA here is from genome assembly GCA_917880885.1 of Limnephilus marmoratus. Lineage (NCBI taxonomy): Eukaryota > Metazoa > Arthropoda > Insecta > Trichoptera > Limnephilidae > Limnephilus > Limnephilus marmoratus. The sequence goes on from OU862908.1 coordinate 54,188,764, forward strand.
AGCGCGCGCACGAACCGAACATGTACCTACTCGCAGCTATTCCCGGCATGCGCGCGGTGAACATAGCTCAGTCTGCCGAGAACAAGTTCTCCATTGTTCGCGCGCGTTCTGACGTACAGACAAGAACAAGCCGCCTACACAGACGCTCCGCGCACACTGCGCGCCGCTTTGTAGTCGGCGAAAAAACCGAAGCATTGTGGATTGCGGCGCGCACGAGTTGAAATGCTCTGTTCGCGCGCGGAGTGTGCGCGGTTCGTGCACGCAAGGCGTCCACACTATGAGAATTCTGTTACATTGCATGATACATTGCGGCAATGTGGACGGCAAATTCTTTCATTGCGTGTTACATTGCATGTTACGTTACGGCAATCTGTACCCGCCTTAAGAATTAACAATTTAAGGCACGACCCTGTTATCTCTATCGCATTGTAGTACTTCTCCCGAATAATCGAAATAATTTTTTTTTATATCTAAAAGTATTTAATTAAATGAAGACAATATTAGCGAAACTCAATCGAAAATCAGAAAAAGATACTGGCAGACCAAGGACATTCTGCTTTCATGGCAACAGCTATACCAACTGAGCTAAGATGTCTATATCCCATTCGGTCACATTTAACTGTATCATACTTCGGCTGAGAACTACCAACATTATGTTATTTTTTTAACGCACAAATTATTGGCTGCTATCTTTAAATATGATTTCAAGATTCAAACCCGAACTAAATGCAATCAAGATAGGGTCTGGATAATTTTTTATCCATTTTATTTTGAATATGCGACATCTATTGACTTTTCTGCAAGTCTAGGACGAATATTTATTTTTTTGAGTAAAACCTCAAATTGTAATATTTAATTAAATTAAGACAATATTAGCGAAACTCAATCAAAAATCTGAAATCAGAAAAATCAGAAAAAGATATTGGAGTTCGAGTCCCAGAGGTGCCAATATCTTTTTCTGTTTTTCTGTCTCCAGAATATTGTCTTCATTTACTTAAATATTACAATTTGAGGCTTTACTCATAAAGTTTAAAATAAAAATAAATGATATCTAAAAGTTTAACTTCGCTGCCATTTTTTTTTAAATATAAATGGAAGGGTAGTAAAAAAAAAATACCTGTAAAAAAAAATTATATGTTTGTTGTAAAATTGTAATTATAATAAATGTTGCAATAAATAAATTTAAAAAAAAAAAAAAATATATATTTTTTAATAATATGCAATAAGTAATAAACATTAATCTGCAATTTATTAAAATAATATATGATAAGTGGATAAAGCCAATCGCTGTTATCTGTACTTATGAAAGGATTAACATCAAGGTATCAATCAACCTTAGTGCTAGTCGTAGTTTTTATGAATATAAAATACTCACCAAAAAACTAACCTTCAAAATATACAGCAAGAGGGTAGTGTTGTTTTCTATCGTTTACGAATAATGTATTGAGTTAAGCATATAGATACTGCCACGCTCTTGTTAATATTAATCAATAGTGCAGGACGTAGATGTTATGCAATATGAGCAATTTGTCGAACGGTTAAACAATAAAGCGTCGGGCAATCTTTCCATCAAATGAATTAAATAAACGTATTCAGTAATCAATATCATGACACCAAAACTTTAATAATAATTTAAAACGAACAAATTTTTCAAAATATTGGATAAAATTGCTCGAAATAGTTGAAATAGTTCCTAACTTTCCTAAATTAATAACAACAGTTGCTGCCATATACCCGGGTTGCTCGGGGCTATGGATGGTTTGAAGAGGTTGTAAATTCAATTTAATAATCTTCCCAACAGTAAAAGAACTGGTGTCTCTGGAAATAGGGCAAGAGGCATATTTTCCTCTTGTACAATACATTTCTGTTATTACTCTTTTCAATTTAACTTCTTTGTTAGTCAACGTATTGAAACGATGTCGTGTGTGGTACAATTAAATGTTAAATTACATGTTTCCAAAATAATGTATGCATTTGAAATATTTTCTAATCTCCACAGAATTGATTTTGAGCCAAATCGGTGAAGAACTGCAGACTTTCAAGATGACTGCCTAAATTTATGGGTTGACTTTATGTTCGAGTTCAGCTTCCTTACAGGTACTGTTTTTTAAACAAATCGGTGCAGAGCTTGATAAATTCAAGATGACCAACGAAATTATGCATTTAGGCAAATGATATGAATTCGAATAGAATCAAAACTGTAGAATTTCAAGATGGTCTCCGACCGGTATCAAGATGGTCGCTAACCAGATGAGTTCTAGTTCTCCGTAAAGCGCGACGTAGTTCATCAACAAATATTGTTAATGGTTTTTTAGTCCTACGATGACAGTTATATTTTTTCCTGCACATCTCGCATGAAAATGTAAAAATGTTACCCGATTGCCGAATGTTGTTTTCAAACCAAAATACTCATAGATATAGAAGAACGTTAGACAACAAAGGAAATGCGTTATTTCTGAAGCTTGAGCTGGAGTAATGCATGTTCAATGATTAATATCGGGCATAATCACCAAAGGTTTAAACTTTAAACCGATAGAAGTGTATTGTGGAAATGTCCATTGTATGGACAATGGATATGGGCATATGGATGCCCGAAAAAGATAATACTTGTCCCTTACTCTGTGTGACGTTGATAATTCAATTTCTAATACAGAAATTCCTCTTTTAACAGATAATTTACAATAAATAAATGAAACAATGTTACTTTGTTTGAACCACTTGTAAATTTGAGTAAAGCCGACCGGTTTCGAAACGACCGTTCCGAACGTATGTACGTTTGCCCTGAAGTGGTTATCCATTATAGATAAATGAAACAATATTACTTTGTTTGAACCACTTGCACAGAAATTCCTCTTTTAACAGAAATTTACTATAAATAAATTAAACAATGTTACTTTGTTTGAACCACTTGTAAATTTGAGTAAAGCCGACCGGTTTCGGAACGACCGTTCCGAACGTATATACGTTTGCCCTGAAGAAGGAACGGTCGTTCCGAAACCGGTCGGCTTTACTCAAATATACAAGTGGTTCAAACAAAGTAGTATTGTTTTATTTATCTATAATGGATAACCAGAAAGTTATAGCTACATTCAAAAGTAGATAATTTACTGTTTACTTTTAATTGCACTGGCCTCTTTGGAGCTTAAGAGTAGAAATGTCTTGTTTACATATTATGACATCGGTTTTTTTTCAAGTCAGTATAGATCAATTATCTTTTGATTACTAGTTCAAAGGAATAATAACTATTTTTAAATTAATCAAGCGATGCCCGTGAAGCAATGCTTTTGATGGATCTCTCATGAGTTCTGCTATGGTAAAAAACATCAATCGAATTAAGTCAAACAATAAATCTTACCTACATCTAAATAAAACAATATTCTCTGTTGCCTAAGGTTAAAAGATTTATTTTGATTTTCCTCAACATTCGTACTTTCTCGACCTCTCTGAGTTCAAGTGAAGTCATCCGAGTATTTTGAGAGGAAGTGTTAGATTATATTTTATTATATTTGAAGTGTAATGGATTGAATTACACGGGTTAAGAAATTCAACAATCTGTGAGCTGAAAATTGAAACTTTTTTCCCCATTTTTCCGTTACGTCAAGAAAAATTAGACAAAAATCATTTTACGAAATAATAATGATGACGTAAGCTTGTAAAGACCGCGTGAAGCTAATGAATGGCTAATAAACCTCTTTTTACATTAACTCCATACACTAGCCCTGAGGCAAATAATTTTCCTCAGGGACTACGTTATCTTTGGGGATGCTGTGCAAAGGGTCATCTCATAGAAGGAGTGGACATTGGACATGAGCCTTAAAGAGACCTACGTTGTAGGTGGATGGAATCATAAAGAAAATAAATGCATTATTTTCCTGAATGTTACTAAAATAATTGTTTCTCGTTGTTATCTTACTGACACTAAAATTTTTAAAACTAAAATTTTTACCTATGAACCATATATTACTTTTTTGTATAATAGATACAAAAAATGTGTTACAAAAACAAAACTAAAACAATTTTCTAAAATATCTCAAACGATGATTCTGGATAATTCTGCTTTTAATTCCATATGACTCGATACAAGCTGTTCACTCATGTTAATCTAAAAGTTGTAAAGAAAAAATTTTGTTCAAATCTCTCGGAGTGTTTATTATGGAAAAGGGGACTTTAAATCTACAGACTAGAATGAAATAGTATAAGATATGAGTTGACAATTTTACTTTATTCTATTTGTACTTCTTCAACCGGAGGTAAAGGTTGGAAGTTTAACAAACTGCAATTTTTACTTTAGATGCAGCTTATTCCGGCAACTCGTACAACTTCTGTATCATTTCCGAGGTTCGTCAGGGAGGACGTTCTTCGCTTGCAAATATATCATACATTTCATCCATTTATTCCCAGAAATAAAAGTTTTGTAGTTGGCTATCGTCGTTCCTCGATATATTCTTCAAATACCTTGATGTAGTAATATTAAATTTTCATTGTTTCTTTGTCATCGTTGATGACTTCATGGGATTTTTTAGAATAGGTACAACCGTATAATTTAATGTTCTCGTTCAGATAAATGATACTTTCTTTCCGATTTTTGCCCAAGTTTTGATTTTTTCATTAATAGGCTTAGTGGCACTACACCACAGGACGAATATAATACTTATATATACTTTTGAGTGTAGTTATAACTTTGAAGAAGGAACGGTCGGATTTACTCAAATATAAAAGTGGTTCAAACAACGTTAAATTGTTTCATTTATCTATAATATTTATATTTTAATTTATTTTCACTTCAATGAAGAGAACTACCTCTAGAGTTTAGTGAAGAAGTCATGTAAAATATAGGATAGTACAAATAATTTACCTATCTTAAGTTGGTACTTGGATGAGTTAACAGTTATAAAACATAATTATGATTTGTATTATTATTGAGGTAATAGTTTGTTGCTGACGATGCACAGTGATTCGTTTCATTCATGCTAGACGCTAAGAACTCTTACACATGATTAAATTATTTTTTACCCTCTATTGAGGTGTAGTCAATACTAATTTTATGAAAATTAGTGTTAAAAATGATAATTTTTTTTTCCTATCGTTTTTTTTTAATTTTTTTTTTTTTTAATAATTTTTAAATAGTGTATTAATAGAGTATGTGAGGTTTATAATAAAACAAAACAAAGTGTTTTTTGAGTGTAATAAATTGCTAAAATTACGGTCCATTTTCTGCTTACATTCAAAGATGTAAGCCTTATTTGGTCTTTCAACTTTTTTTCACTACTTGCACTGAGCTTATCAAGTTCAAATGTACTTAAATTTTTTTTAAACATTCCCTCAAGCTTTTCTTTCTTCGGAAAACTTTTCCATGTCACGAACAATTCCTGCCTGGAAATCTCGTATGTGGTTCCTGTAAAATGAAAAAATAAGAATAATGTGAATTAGTGTGGGTTAATATCGAAACTGATATGAATATAATATTAGTTGCACTATTTAAAAAAAAGAAATTTATCTTGCGATTTTGATATTCTCTCTGAGATAAGCTCTCGAGAAGTTATAAATTTAATATTTTTTACGCCAAAAAAAAAACACAAAACTTATTTATTATTTAAAAAACAACTGAAATTATTAACACTAAAGTATTAAGAAAAAACTTTAAAACATACCTTCCATAGTAGCCACCATTTTACAGAATCGAAAAAAACCCCTTTTCAAATTTAGTACACAATTTTAAACGTCGAGCTGCGACAAGCGAATAAATGCAAAAATGATAATTTCAAAACACATTATTCGACTTTAGGCCTCTGGTATGAGTCAATGCGTGCACTAATCACCCCAATTAAGCATGCATTTATTGTCCTGTCTATCTGGTAATGTCGCCATGACGTCATTGTTTGGGAATTCAAAAGTGACTTATTAGCGTCTAGCTTGTATGAAACGAATCACTGTACGATGTGCGAAGTATTGAGTTTTTTTTAATTAGATAGAAAAAAATAATTTATGAATGTTTTTACACTTTTAACAATTTAGAGAAATTTTTCCACAAAATTTAACAGAATTAAACGAAACACAACTACTGGAAACTTGCTCGTTAATATTTCCTTTCACATTACTGGTGCATGTTTAAACGGTAAATCGTCTAATCCTTTAAAGCATTCAAGGTGTAGACTCTGTAGAGTGGTGCACTTTGCGTCTATGTTCGAAATTGTCATGAGCTCTTCAAGCTGCTAAAAATCCCGAATGTGCACAAGACTCTCCCAACAGACTGTCATAGTATAGTCTATCATCTAATAGTAGACGGAATTGGAGTGCGCTGCGATAGTTTAAATGGGTAAATAAAAACAACAAGATGTTTGAAAGGAAAATAATAAATTTAAAAAGCATATTGCAACAGATAAAATATGGTTCACATCAATGTTAAACCGTGTTCAGAAATTAGTGGTCCTTTCTAAAATAAGGTATTCTTTAAAATTAAATGCTCGAAATTGTTGCTTTCTTAACATAACAGCTATAATTGCAAGTAAATGAGTGTTTTACATATCTTTGTGCAGGAACATATTATTATCAAAGAAGCCATCTATTAGAGGTTACCTATTTCAAAATGTTTTTTTTAACTCTGTGGTTAAAACGTGCTCTTTTAGCTTTCAAAATATTGAAAAAAACGTTAGGAAAAGTTGAGTTACACCATTTTTCCTGTCCATTGTCTATATGTCAGATTCTGGAGTCAAACGTAACCTCACATTAGTTGAATGTCTATATTTTGTTTTAATATATTTTGTTCTAAAGTTTTAGTTTAGACTTATGGAATTCAATACTTCCTTTGTGTGAAAGCAATATGAAATAATATCGGTGTTGCCCTTTTGAGGTCTCGTCCTCAGCATGGAAGTACCCAGTGAAGCCCTCATTGTAAAATACGTAATGTGAATAAATTTAACGTACTTATTAAACCAAATTAAATATAGAAAAGAAAACTTTAGTTCTGTTTAATGTTTTTTTTGTATTCTGTTGATATCGTGTGCGTATATATCTATAGCACGGTTTGTATCTGCTTACTGATAACAGAAAGCATCCACGAGGCCCAAATTATGAAAATAATAGGGGGCCATTCATTTATTACGTAAGACGATTTGGAGGGGGGGGGTCAACCATGTCTAATTTTTTCTTACAGGGGGTTGGGAGGGAGTCTCGATATTTCTTACGTAAGATTACAAAAATGCGCAAAGTTAAAATTATTAGTAGCTTTGTAAGTACAAATAAACATTTCTAAAAATTATTACTTTGAAAAATAAACATTAAAACAAACCAAACGTGTATTAATTTTTTTCTTTAGATTAAACAGGGGGGGGAGGGGGTCGGCATTTTCTTATAATAGGGGGGGAGGGGATCGAAAACTAGCAAAATTCGTCTTACATAACAAATGAATGGCCTCTAAAAAGTAATTAAACTTGTAAAAAATATATACATAAATATATATGGAAACTTTAGTTTTATTCTATTAAATTTCTTGAATCTGTTGACAGACTAAGCGTGGTTTGCATCTGCTTATTGCTGATAAAAAGCACATTGCAGTAATTTAGATCGACTAGAGGAAACCAGAGATGCGACGCGACGGGTGAGATTTTAATCATGCGTCAAAGCGGTGCCAGACCCAAATAACTTTTCATCCTGAAACAGATTATTAAGCTACGATCATATTTAGCTCCAATTTTCGCATATTTGCTGGTCTTTACAAATTGCTTGGCTGTTTATTGGTGCCCTTTGCATGTTTGAAATATTATGAATCCGCTTTGAATTTATCTTTTAGTTTTTAAAGTGAGAAATATATAACCCGGACAATTGGTAGTATGGTAGAAGAATGGCAATTTTTATCACGATTTTATAGAGTACTAGCTGGTTCCCGGTATGCGTTGCAATTCCATATTCAAAGAAATAAATTGTTTCTTCCTGCATGTCCTTTTCCGTACGTCCCCGTTCCCTTCCGCATACCCTTCTCCTCCCGTGTTCCCCTTCCACCTTCCCCTCCTGCGTTCCACATATTCAGTTTTCAAACAGCTCGCTTCCCACTCATAATTTTTTTTTAATTAAAATTTTAATTTTTCATATACTAAAAATATTTATTTTTGTAATATATGAAAAATGAAAATTTGAAGATGAATAATCAATTAATTATAGCAACAATCAGTCTAATTTTGTACCTAACATAGGTACCTATTTAAATATCTATAATTTTAAAAATCCATAGACAATTCTTTTGTGACAAAAAAAAAACAGCTGCCTGCTAAATTCACGTTCACCAAACGTGCGAACTGTCAAACGTGCGAAGTTAAATTAGTCGTTAAATTTTCTGCAATTATCCAATTTTCTGTGTAATTTTCTCAATTTTTCTTTCCGTAGGAACCTTCTACAAAGTATTAGAAAACTTAAAAAATATATTATTGAAATAGGTAAAGTTGTTCTGAAGTTATGGCGTTACCAATGGAAACAGGGATTCATTTTTATAAATTGGATTTAAAAATGCAAAAAAAGAACACTTTTATTAATTACAAACAACATCGACGGTGGAAATGCAAAGTGACTAACAAGCCGTTTTTTTTCGAGATTAAATACACGAGTCTCTTACACGTGGCGTGGTCTTATGTATTCTGGTCTCGAGATAATTTGGGAGGCGTCTACTAATATCTACAGGAATTCCAAAAACTGCACAAATCGGACTAATATCTATGAGAACTAAAGTGAGGACGAATATCTACAGCTCAAACTGCTGACCAATATCTATGAGAACCAAATTGAGGACGAATATCTACAGCTCAAACTGCTGACTAATATCTATGAGAACCAAAGTGTGGACGAATATCTACAGCACTGGCTGAGGTTGAATTTACAATTATGTATAGCATATTGGAATAACGTAATATTGCGTATGCAGTTTAAAAACCTTAATTTATCTTATGTATGTAAAAATCCCTAATATCGGACCATTGGACACATTTTGCTGATTAAAGGATTTGGGTTTTTGTTTTAACAGCTTTCTTTATTTCGAGTGCTTCTAAATTATTTAGTCTGTTACCATGACCATTTCTATGTCAGTTAGGTTAGGTTAGGTTAGGTTAGGTTAGGTTAGGTTAGATTAGGTTAGGTTAGGTTAGGTAAGGTTAGGTTAGGTTGTGGTGCCGTGTATTTCGAAATAAATAAATAAATACATATCTTTGTAATATGACCTCCATGTTTGATCAATAAATTATTGTCCTCGTGAACAGCAAAATACGTAATATTATGCAAAAACTTCATGTACGTACTTTAAACGTTTAAGCTTTTACGTAATTAGTAATTACATAATTGAAGTAATTTATGCTTTGCTATTTACTATACCTCTTGCTCAGCTGCCCTCTGTAGACATTAGTCCAACCTACGCTCCATAGATATAAGTCACCACTGGGACCGTCATAGATGTTCGTCCGACCTTAGCGTAGATATTAGTCCTCACTCTGAAGTTTATAGATATTAGTCCAACATATGAGCTGTAGATATTCGTCCGACATGCAGGCTGTGGATGTTAGTATCTGGAGTCATAATTTGTGCTGCTTTTATGTATTCAAAATTATATGTATCATAAAAATAATGTTGGAGAGAAGCTTTTATTTGGAGAAGCAAATTGTACAAATTGAAATATAATTTTTATGTCAGAATAAGGTAAAAGTTATATTACTTGGCAGTCATTTTTGGTTACTTTTAAACCATATTATATTACTTTTAAAATGCTTTAAGAATGTGTATTTTTTCGTAATTATGAGCAAAAAGCACCGCTTTAGCGCTTGAAGAAGGAAAAAATTCCATTGTCCTCGGGAAACGAAGCCAATTTCCATTGTAGCAAAAAGTAATCTGAAGAGCGGCAATTCCAAACGTTGTTTGCACAAAACAAGTGTTGCTGGGTTTATTTTCAACGGAATAAACAACACTACCTCTAAGACTGCGGCGGGAAGATTGAATTTTTATTTTATTTTCCAGGCGCTCGTTCGGAATGGCAACACCTGCATCGGGTGCTATTTCTTTTTTATTCATTCAGCAAAGAATCTTTTCAAGGAAAAGCTTGGGTATCGAGATTTTTTTTTTGTATTTTCCTTCAAAGTTTTCAGGAAAGATGGCATTACTTGAGTTTTTGTAACATATTTTGCCTCACTCCTTTCCAACAAAAAATCAACCTTCCATTGAAAATACCCTATATTTAACAAAACAGTAATTTTTTTGAACCCATAAGCCCAGAGGTTTTAATTAATTTGGAATGGACAAAACCTTCAGTTGGTATAATTTTTTTCTACAGATTCGAGAAAAGAATCTCTAGCGAAGAAGTGTTTCCGTAGAAAAGGTTCCTGATCTTTCACAATATTTCCAGAGCCTTATATCAACTAGCGTAGGAGAAATTGAAATTGACGTTTTTATAAATTAACATTTATTGAAACGTCACAAGTACACGAACATTATACTAGACAACATAATAAATTGTTCACAAATACTGTCAAGACTGAAAGTGGCAAGAGAAGCATTGGCCACGAGGGCGAACACATATACAATCTCCTCCCAGATAACCTGAAAATGGAGAAGAATATAAATATCTTTAAAAAAAACTATTTAAACTTAATAATTGTACCACAGTAGTTTTTATTGAAAAACTCACAAAAAAAGCTGGTCCCAATGGCCGAGATGGCTAAAGCACTGTGCCCTGGAAAGACAAGATATTCTGGGTTCTAGCCCCAGTTGCGACCGTTTTTTCATTTTTGTGCACTGTTTCATGTTTCGTTTAGATTTATTAATAATATCTTCTTCTTCAAAGATATTCACAATTTGGGAGGTGGGCATGGGTACCGCCGTGCCGCCCCGAAAACAATTTATTGGCAAATTAACACCCCTAAGTGGTTCTCTAAGTTTGGTGACTTGGTTGGCGGGCCGGATCGGAAGAGACTGGTGGAGGGAGACCTAACCTAGAACTCTCCAGCCGGACTCTCCCAATCCATCAACTTGCATCGCAGTGGGAGAGACGGATTCATATGTCCGTCACTCCTGGACACATTAATCTCCCAGATTTTACCCACCTCTCATACCCTTTTCCTTCCCAGTACTTCTTCTCCTTCCTTTCCCTAAAAAAACCCTTCACTCAACATCCCCAAAGATGACATTGGCCATGAGGATTTTTCCCCAGGACCTCCTGTGTGAAGGTTATGTAAAAAAACAGAGAATTCACATTTTATTTCATTCACAAAGGCATCGCTTTAATTATTTTACAAGTTAATATTTTAATATAAATCTTGAACAGGTAAAAGTAATTCAATACTTCAATGATTTAGCAAGAAATTAGATAAATATTTTAATGAAAATACTGAAAAATTTAACATTAAGAAAATATATGTTTTAAGATAATTTAAAGTTGGATATTATTTAGTTTTTTTTTTCTAAAAGATGAAGAGAAACATTCTTCATTAGGCAAGATCATTCATACATTAAATGGGCCAAACTTTTGAAGGAAAAGAGAAGGGTATACAATTAATTTACGTGTCCGATTTCAGAAAAATAAAGTTTTTTTTTATATTAGCTCGACACAAGAAAGAGTCTCTGAGGAAACGGCCGTTGTCACTTTTAAGAACGGTGTGCGGAGGGTCTTTTTAGGGAAAGGAAGAAGTGGAAGTTCTGGGAAGGAAAAAATGACGGCTGGCGTCAATGTGTCCAGAAAGATAGATGTATGAATCCATCACTCTCACTGGGGTGCAAGGTCGAGAGAGAGGTCTGGAGAGGTCGAAAGGTCTTCTTCAACCAGTCTCTTCCGGTTCGGCCCGCCTCACTGCAGGTGGGCAAACACATCCACCGCCCAGACCTGGACAAGCCTCACCCCATCAACCCGGGCACTCCTGGTAAATCAAACGAACACTTGGGTTTACCTATAGCAGGAGTGTTGATAATCCAATAAATGATTGCCGTGGGGCTGTACCCATAACCGCCTCCCAAACTATAGATTATTCACACTATACAATTTTTAAAACAATCGGTTCGCCACAGGTCTATACCAGACGAGATCACGTATTTGATAGGATAAATTTCGGTAAGTTCTCGTCATTTCCTAGCATTACTGCAGAGCAATTGCGTCTCTGTATGAGGGAAGCGTTGCATGTATTAGAGTGAACGGCGATTTTACGAGATGGTTTGACATCACAAAAGGCGTTAAACAAGGCTGCGTAATGTCACCGTGGTTATTCAATGTATACATGGATAATTGTATGCAAGAATTGAAAGAGATGGGTTTGGGCGCGAAATTGAGTAATCTGGAAGTATGTTGCCTGTTGTATGGTGATGATGCGGTGCTGATTTCTAACAATGTGGAAGATCTACAGTCTCTCGTGTCTAGGATGAACGAAGTATTGTAACGTGTATTTCTTGGTAGAGCATCAGAATCTCCCTCAAGTTTGTGGGAAGGGAAATACAGTCTTTATCCTCGGGCATTTTTAGTTAAATAAAAGAAATAATTTAGCAGTACAATATCACCTATATTTTAAAGGTATGGTGTATACATGGATGCCCTCCAAGGGGTCAAGAATTCCACATTTCCTAAAGAAATAATAAAATAACACATAAGCAAGAGAGCATACCTGTGGACCGTAATTTATCTAAATTATCCTGACTCTAACGCTGACGCGAATCACTGTTAATAGGCGACCAGGAGCACGCGGGGTCTCCATAGACAGGAACCGAGGAAGGCCCCAGGGCCTGGGGACTCCTCACCAGGGAACAGGAACCAGGAAAGGCCCCAGAGGATGGGGACTCCTCCACAGGGAACAGGAACCAGGAAAGGCTCAAAGTCTCGGTTGTGCGTACCGGAGAAATCTCGGTAGACGCCGTTTACCGCGCCCTTCATAGATCAGTGCCGGGCCTCCATCCGCCTCAAATATTGAGTTCCGCGAGGATAACCCCTCTCAAAGCCTTGGCCACGTTAATATCATGAACGCCAAACAAAGGATTACACCGATTATCCACACTCAAGTTCGAGAGTGAAGGTGGGCACATCGACAATATGGCGATTGGCGGCTCCACCATTTAAACTTTTAAAAATCCCGTTTCACTCACGGAAACAACACGGCTCGCGGTTATAAAATAATCCATGATTCTTTTTTTAAATGGGTAAAACCCGTAAAGGTGACGCTATCACATATTTAACAATAAACTTAAATAATTCGGCGACTCATCGAATCCAAGTCGGCTCCCAAGACGACGAAAATTCAAGAAGTGCTCCCGAGATAGATGGCGCTAGTCGCGAGCGGTTCAGAACTAATCTTTACGGCCATCATAATAAAACGTAAGCGGCCAGGTGAGTTTAAGATTAACTAGGTCAAGACAATATTTATTTAATCAAAATAAATATTATCGTGACAGTATATAATGAAAAATGAGTTAATGATGGATGTAAGTAAGTCGAAAGTCATGGTATTTGAAAGAGAGAGTATGAAAACAATGTGCAACATGAGTATTTGGAGCAGGTGGATGAGTTTGTGTACTTGGGAAGTATGTTTACGAGAGATGGAAGGGCTATAAAGGGAATAAAGGGATAAGAAGGGTAAATGCAGGCAACTCTATTAATGGAGGAAAGAACGCCGTTGGCGCCAACAAAAAACTCTCCAAAGAAGCGAAGTTAGCCGTCCATAATGGAGTGCTGGTACCTACCCTGATGTATGACAGTGAGGCATGGAACTGGCAGAGGAAGGATGAAAGTAGACTGAATGCTGTAGAAATGAGATCCCTTAGGCGTGTGTGTGGTAAAACCATGTACGATCGTGTGAGAAATGTGGAGATCCGCGAAGAATGCAAGACTGATGTAATAATAATAATAATAATATTTGGCTGATTTATAAAGCGCCGTTTTCGTGAAAAATCACCTCAAGGGCGCTGTACATATAAGCATATAATCAAATAAAATGAATACTATAGGCTTACAGCTAAGATTCAAAATTATAATTAGGGACTTACATAGAAGACTTACATGTGGCTAGTGACTTACGACTAAGACTTATTACTACTGACTTAAAACTAGTGACATACATGTATATTTACAACAGTGAAGTAAAATCAGAGATTAACAATTAAAATAGGTATTTACATATAACAATAAATATTTTCAATTTTGCCAGATATCTAATATTACCAAGTGATCAACAAAACTCTACAGATGTAGGTACAGACTGCTAACAAAGAAGTATGATATTGCTGCAAGTTGAAGCAGTTTGAGGATTTTATATATATATTATGTAAGCGTGATGAGTAAGATTAAGAAAGGGACGCTCAGATGGTTTGGGCATGTAGAGCGTATGAACGGGGAAAGTAGTGTAAGGAGAATATGACGCAAATGTGAATGGAAGAAGTCGGGGACGCCCGAGGAAGATATGGCACGACCAAGTGAATCCGATACTTGAGTCGGGCCATGTGAAGAGTCGGAATAATAGAAGAGCATGTATGAGACGACGTATGAATGTGAACGAGGCAAGGAGTGTGTGCCAAGATCGAGTTGTTTGGCGGCCGGTCCTCTCTGCCTACCCCTGCGAGGAAACGGCGTGATGGTTAGTTTTTGTTAGTGGAGAATTTTTCTAAGAATTCACCTTTATTTATTTATTTTTACTCTTCATAAAAATGTGTATTTTGTACGAGCTCATATTCTTTTTTTTTTGTTGTAAAACATATTTGTGTCCTATAACTAAATACTAGTTGTTATCATGCATATGTATTTTGTCTAATGTACATTATTATCATTGTAATTACCTTCCTGTGTACCACTGTGTATCATGTATCACCGGATAAGTTAACGAGACTTGCCAATTAATAGCAAACTGGCTGTTATCGCAACATCTATCACTCAACACAAACAAAACCCAAATTTTAAAATTTTGTCCAGTGCAAGCTACACCTATAAATATAAATGTAAACATTAATAATAATATTATCGAACCTTCCCAAACCTGTTCACTACTGGGAATAGAATTAGACATAAACATAAACTGGAAAGAACATGTCTCAAAAATTGTAGCAAAAATCAGTAGTTTTTTTTTTATGTTCTGGGTACCTTGAGAAAAATATTGAACACCGAATCAGTAATAGCCGCATACTATGGTTATGTATATTCAATAATAAAATACGGTATTATTTTTTGGGGAAACTCGGTAAACGCCAAAGATGTCTTCATCATACAAAAGAGATGCATAAGAAAAATTACAAACTCTGGTCGTTTAGATTCATGTAGACCTATGTTTAAAAATCTGAAAATTCTGACAGTCACAGACATATATATAATGGAGTTATGCATGTTAGTGCGATCATCTACAGACAAGTTCCCACTAAAAAAACTCAACACATAAATACGCTACAAGGCTCACAGAAAACCTATTAATGCCAAAAGCAAACAAAACAATATTCCAAAAAGGACCATACTACATGGCCATTAAAGTATATAATAACCTTCCACATAACATTAAACAAATACAAGATACACACTAATTCAAATCGTCACTAAACACTTTATTTGTTAATAAATGTCACTACACGTTGAGTGAATACCTCACGTAAATGAAACGCCTATTTTTATTGGTATATATATTTGTATTTTTTTTTATTTTTTCATTGGTATATTGTTATTTTATCTTTATAAACATTGTAATTATAATAAAACAAATAATATTATATAAACATTGTAACTAAATAAATGTGGTTAGCTGGAAGAAATGGGGTCCACCCATAAGCTACACCTTTTGTAATTTTTATTTTACAATAAATATTTTTTGATTTGATTTGATTTGATTGTAATAGCCATTATATGGCGTTGAAATAAATAAATAAATCTGCCACGGTAAGAAGACACAATAATAAACGAAAAGTTAATGATATATACCTAACAATTAACCTTCTTATTGTTTTGATGAACATGCATAACCTCGTATGTAACAAGTACGGTCTCATTAATTGATCTAAATACTACCGACACATGGGTAATGAACAATTCGTATTCACGCACGGCCTGTCATTTAGTATTGCAATCAAGGGCCTCATAATTCACTCCATTGAGTCCAATCTCATGGTGTATGATAAATTCACGATAAATTGGGATTGCTGGCATTCCTATGAGGTCGGGGATTAATTACCTTTGAGGATTTCCAATAGTCTGCCTATATTTACACAGAGCGAAAACTGTGAACATTTAATCAATACGTGTCTTTCTCTGTTAGATGAGTTATATTTTAGTAACAAGTATATTTCAATGTATAATTTCGTAATGAACTGAAATTAAAAACTTTTTAAAAATTTAAGCACCGTGAAAAAAATACAATTGCTCCTTACCGCCTGGAACCAGTAGAATCATACAATATATAAGTATATTAGGTCCTTACATATGAAATTGGCGTTTTGCCGTACTGGCAACTTTGATCTCAAATATCTTCTCTTGGTTAGGAATTCCAAATTCAAATTTATACAGCTATTTACTCATGTATTTGTTCTTCGAAAATTATAATTCATTTGTTTTTTCCTTAATTGTTTTTTTTCTTTGCGTCACTTAGTTTACAAAATGGAAAACTTGAAATATCGCATTATTCACGAGTACGAGTTCCACCGTGGCACTAGTGCTGCAGAAATAACTCGAAGGATTAATGATGTGTATGGCGACGGTGCCGCAAAAGAAAACACAGTGCGTTTTTGGTTCCAACGTTTTCGTTCTGGAAATTTCGACCTGCAGAACAAGCCCCGTGAACGGCCGGAGACCAAAGTCGATAATGAAGAATTGAAGGCTATTGTGGAAGCGGATCCATCGCAAACCACGTCTGAGTTAGCCGCAGGCTGCGATGTTAGGGATAAAACTGTTGACCGGTCAGTGGTTGAGTAAGCATAGCGCTTGGGCCCCACCCGAGCGTCGCGTGTTCGATTTATCGGCTGGCTAAGTCCTCCATCACAACACAAGCAACATTTTCGGCTTTCTGTGGTGGTAGAAGGAGATTTTCAAACATTGTTGGGTTATTTGTAACCCGGGAATGTTTGTCTTTCTTTTAAAAAAAAATCCACTTGAAGCAAATTGGGAAGGTGAAAAAGCTTGAAAGGTGGGTACCTCACGAATTGAGTGAAGCAAATCAACAAACGCACGTTAAAACGCTAGACCACACATTGCACAACAGACGACTACCAAATTAGAGGAGCTTCAATTGGAATGTCTAAGACATTCACCGTACTCTCCGGACCTTGCCCCAACAGATTACCGTTTTTTTTCGAAATTTGGATAACTTCTTGCAAGGGAAAAAATTCAACTCCGATAGGGCAGTCCAAACCGCCTTCAAAGATTTTATTGATTCCCATCCGAATGTTTTTTTAGTAAAGGGATCGATGAACTACCTATGAGATGGCAAAAGTGCATAGATAGAAATAGTTCATACTTTGATTAAATAAATATATTACATTAAAATAATCGACTTTATGTTCCTACCATACAATACGCCAATTTCATATGTAGGGATTTAATAGTATGTTCTGAAGTTGACGGTATTAGGGTGAGATTCGAGATGATATAAAGGAAGGTGGGTGAGTGCCTGGCTTTTAAGATCTGGTCACAAAACATGTCGAAAGCCATTTTAAGCAACGTTTCTATTACAAATGGTGATCTTTCACTAGGGTGATACTGATAATAGCTACAACTGTAGTACTACCATTGGAACTAACAGAAAACATCATTTATTTAAAATGTTATTTTGGATACCTATTTCACTTGTTTCAGAAAACGTTATTAAATATTACGTCAGCAACTCTTGAGAAACGTCAATACAATTTGTGAACAGCCCTCTGAAACACTCACCGCATTCCATTTCACTGAGTATTTTGCACAGAGGGCAAGTGCAGTTTGGAACCAGTTTTCGAAGGCAAAGCTTTGATCACTTCCATTACTTTGACAATCGTGAAATGGTGGGTGAACGTATGGCGCACCCCTTCTCCCATCCCATCCCACCACGTACATACCAAAATAATTCGTTTAACCAAACCAACACTAAACGAACAATCAGTTGAAACACTCGTATGTAAATATTATTATTGTTAAATTCGCAAGTCAATCTACGTCAAGTTACGTCTGACTGGCTTTTATAATAAAGGAAAATACCTTATCGTATTTATTCAGTTTGATATTTTTGGTCATAAGAGTTAGAAAAATCATAATTCTTTTTAAATATTTTTATCCTTTTATCAACAAATTTCATTTTCAAGGGGAAATATGTGAAGTGGAGCTTATTGAATGTTCTTTATTATATTAATGTAATACATAATATTATTTTTGCCTATTACGAAATGAAATGTGGGCTAAATGAGTGGTTATTTAGAAAATCCACGTCACTCGAAACCCCACGTAGCTGTCAAGGTATTCAAATTAACAATGTAGTTACGTTGTTGAAATCGAAATGCGGAGGGTTTACATAAATATTTTTACTCAAGCCTATACGTTTTAACTCACGGTTTTTGTGACAATTTAGGCAATATATAGCATGTTTTGGCGATGACACATATTGTCGTGGAACTTTTTTCTCTAAATAATAATAATGGTTTATTTATTGTTCTGTTATACGTGGTGGAATTATATTTTATTAAAATTGAAATTAAAACACTTTTTAACTTATTTCCACTTATTTATTTCACCAGTACCGGTTTCATCCCATTATGGACATCTTCAGGCTGGCAATTGACATTCTTTTGTTTCAGAAATTATACAAAATTAGGTAAGTAGGTACACAATGTTAAAGTAGGTACATATGTTTGGGTTAAATAAGAAATAATAATAATAATGTTTACATTGGGAAAAATATTTCAAATGAAATAATAATATAACAATGGTCACTATAGCAGAATAATCGATAATTTAATAAATTAAAAATAATGAATTGTCCTGCATATCACGTAGGACAAACCGGAAGAGAAGAATCAAACTGCACAAAAGAACACCTCACTATATGATATCCTGTGAATTGTCCTGCATATCACCACTATTCTGCTATAGTGACCATTGTTATATTAATATTTCATTTGATATATTTTTTTCCCAATGTAAACATTATTATTATTATTTCTTATTTAACCCAAACATATGTAGGTACCTATCTACTTTAACATTGTGTACCTACTTACCTAATTTTGTATAATTTTTGTAACAAAAGAATGTCAATTGCCAGCCTGAAGATGTCCACAATAGGATGAAACCGGTACTGGTGAAATAATTAAGTGGAAATAAGTTAAAAAGTGTTTTAATTTCAATTTTAATAATAATGGTAATAAAGTTTTTACGTCCGGAAAAGCTACTTTTGTAATTAAATGAAGACAAAATAAGCGAAACTCAATCGCCATTAATGTTTCCAGATTTTCGATCGAGTTTTGCTTTATTGTCTTCATTTAATTAAATATTACAATTTGAGGTTTTACTCATAAAGTTAAAATGAAAATTAAAATAAACTTTTAAACTGGGTTATTGGGAGAAATTCTAGTAATGAAGCCTTTATATAAACCCGTGTAATAAAATGCATCTAAAGTGACTGCAAATATAATAAAACAATGAAACAAAATTATAATTACATTTCTGATTAACTTTATTTTAAATTAACTTTTGATAGCATATATATGTGTGTATGTATATACTCGTAAATAAATATCGGATATGTTTTTCTGAGACACTATAGTTACAAATAAAAAGATAGCTGCCAAAAATAGAGGGAAAATCAGTTAAAGATAAAAATAAATTATTAATTATGAATTTGAAATATGAGGTCAATACAAATGACGTTATTTAGTTAGTAAATTAATTGATGTTATTTAATGGCCGAGTTGGTTGAGGCATCCCGTTAAGACAGATATCCTGGGTTCGATTCCCAGTTGCGACCTGTTCACGCCTTTATTGTTACATGTTGCCTTTTGGAACTACCTATTAAGTGCCCTCTGCCTCAGTTCTAATAAAATCACCGCACGGGTCTCAAGTCCTAACAATCGCATCGCTTTGTAATTAATAATCACGCCGCAGAACTCATAAACCGCAGTTTAATACTCTAAAATATCACTCGCTTACCATTAGCGTACGCCATTAACTCCACAAAGCAAATATCACCAATTTCCAATTTCACTTCCTCATTTATCCAAACTAACAATTACCGTCCCGGTGACATAAATTCAGTGCATGGAGGGTATACAGCAGTTTGGAAATATTGGTAAGTCAACTCCAGAAATATAATAAAATAGATAAAAAGCGCAATCATCAATTTTACAGTCCACAAAACGCAGCATTTGATCCCTCGATGTCTTGAGAGGGAACACTTGCTCCCCGCCGCAACACAACCGTTACCTTTTTTGTTTAACGTTTTTTTTCATTCTTCGCTTAGATTTTTTAGTATTTATTACCTTCTTCTTTAATAAAATAATAATTAATAACTGAATGTCGACAACAGCTCGGTGAATATGGTGCTCGGCTAGCAGTTTTACCTTACACTTACTTATCAATTTCCTTTTCTGAATAAGTTATTTTTGTGCTTTAATCAGTACTATACATCTATAGAATTTATTAGGTTTACCATTATTTAATAAAAAAAACCTCTCGAAGGATACAATTTGGAACACGGGTTTTACTGTACCCTACCCTATTTTGGTAGTGTTTTAATTCGTAAAATTGTGGGCGTGAGGCTATGAAGAAAAGTTTTGCTCAGTTTTACTTGTTTCAATAAAGTTCTCTGCACCCCATGCTTTTAGTAACTTTGCGTTAACAAAACAAATTTATACTCGGCATCCTCTTGTGTTTTCTAGTGTTGCTATAATAGATAATCTGGTGCCTCTTTAACTTTTTCTATTATGTAGGTACCTAATGTGTTCCTTACAAGAAAAAAACGTTCGTTTCAGGAAAATAAATAAAGTATCGGTACTCGTTAATTTTAAACTCTGACAGAGTGTGTCTGTACCCGTTGTGATATTAGAACTTTATTGATCTGACTGCTTGCTGAGCCTTATCCCTAGAGGACAACGAACCTTAAACCTATCTTACAACTGACCATTTTAAAAAGAGTGTTTATCTATTTTTCTCCATTTTTGTTTTGAAAAGTTTTATTTTTCGATGTACATTTGTTACTTTAATTTTAATTTTTTTTGCGACCGGTTTCGACAAGTCCGTGTCATTAACGAGCAAACTTAAAACTTACTTAAAAATTCTATACAAGTACACAATTAATTAGGCGGGGGTAGTGGGAGGGGGGAATTTGGTGGAGGGGGTGGACGGTGGGACCCCCTCCCACTACCCCCGCCTAATTAATTGTGTACTTGTATAGAATTTTTAAGTTTGCTCGATGACACGGACGTGTCGAAACCCGTCGCAAAAAAAATTAAAATTAAAGTAACAAATGTACATCGAAAAATAAAACTTTTCAAAACAAAAATGTCTAGAAATTGTTACATAGTCAGTGCCCAAGAAATACAAAATTTTTTTCTCCAACTTCTTTTCGTGAATTTCAAGTGAGCTCTTACTTAGAAATGAAAATATTGTAAATTATCTATCCCCTACTGTTTAATATATGGCACTTCGTCCACAAATGCATTCACACGCATGTTGGGGACTCACGTTGGAAATAACTTGTCACGCACAGTCCGTACACGTCGCTATTGATGTTATCGCCACCAATCATTGTTAGGTACTGTGATGAACTCGCCCTGATAATAATAATAATAATAATACGTGGATAATTTGTATGGAGCCGTTTTCTAAAGGACGCTGTACAACTTAAAAATAATTTCTGAAACACAAGTATCTACGAGGCTGAGTTATGGGTCCGCACAGGCGACCCCCGGCGAAGGCCATTCTGAATGCAAAAAAAAGGGCTTGGTACCACGTGTGACCGTGTCGTTTTGGAATACATTCTAGCTTTTCAAGTACATGATAATTAATTACTATTTTGAAGTTCTGAAACTGCGACAAAAAACTAAAAAACATGGAACAACGTCAGAATTCTCCGAAAATGGTGAAAAAATTTGATAAATTCGGTCATTAAGTTAAATATATCGGTGATGATATTGGATTTAACCTAATATTTGAAGGATTTTAGAAAAGTAGGTAATAAATTTAAGTTTTGAAGGCATGGACCACACACTTGGAATCAAATGAAGATACAGGGGGACGAAAAAAAGGGAGGTTTTTAGAAGACAGTGAGGTAAAGATCACGGGCGCGGACGGTTGAAATTGCGCGGACGGGTTGCGGGGTGCGTTGAGAGTCGCGGTTATACAGGGCATAATAACAGTAGTTCGGGCGTGTAAACGGAAAATAATTCATTTATTGACAAAATTTAAAGGGATAATTAAATTTTAAATAAAGACAGTGAGGGTAGATTCGGTCTCGGGGACGGACGGATTTTCAGAGTCGCAGTTATATAGGGAATGATAACAGCATTTAGGGCGCATAAACAAAGAAAATAATTTTGAAACTGACGGAAATATTTTAATTAACTCCGGGAAGTTCGCTATTTTGTGAAAATATTCAGGCGTAAATTCAGAATTCAGTTGTTTTCAATTCAGTAAAAAATTGCATGAGTTTTGTGTTTTGCGAAAGTGCATGTGGAAATCAATCGGAATCAACATTGTGAATTCGGTAAGTTTGTTTACTAACATATTTAGTGCGGGCCTTGCAGAAAAATATTCATTCAAGTTCATTGGTTTTTGGAGATGTACTTACAAAAAAAAAGGTTAAATTATGGGTCTTTAAAGTTGGGCTAAGGTCATAAATCTTTGAGACTTCCTTCGTTTGAGTACGGACGTATAAACCGCTACAGTGATAATGCAGTTTTAAAATGTACGGAAATCTTCGAACAATAGCTAATAATTAATTTTGTGTAACTAGACATTTTAGGCGGGTTTCCTGTCTAGCCGAT
The DNA here is from genome assembly GCA_917880885.1 of Limnephilus marmoratus. Lineage (NCBI taxonomy): Eukaryota > Metazoa > Arthropoda > Insecta > Trichoptera > Limnephilidae > Limnephilus > Limnephilus marmoratus. Next base: position 54,211,684 of record OU862908.1, read on the forward strand.
GGGATGTGCGGAATCAGAGTACAATTCACATGCGGTAGAGGTGAAACATTCAGAAAAGTAAACTTCGGGAGAATGACGAATTTAAGACCAAAGCAAATTATCAGGAATACGTTAATTGTGGAGTTTATTTATTTTAATATCGTTATCAAGTGCTAAAATTAGTTCAATTTTATTCTACGAAGCACCGCGCGAAGAGCAGATTGATAGGCCACGAAGCGCCACACAAAGAGGAGACCGATTATAGTATCCCATTCTCTCGCAGGGTAAATCCTATAGGTGTGTTTTAGTGTCGCACGTTTCCGTTTCATCTAGTTTCAAATCACAACGGTGCTAAAGAAGTTTTCAAATCAATAACCATAAAGGCGCCACCGAGGTGCAACGATTGGAAGGGGAGAAGGTCTGGGGATGATTTGTTAATTTTAACGGACAAGAGGTATTTATGTATCTTACGATTGTACTGCGAGACATTACATCAGAAAAACAAAGCTAGCGGGATTTATTTGGATATAATAAATTACATAACATTAGGAATACCTATTCTCAAATATACTTTAGAATTTACTCAGTAATTAAAGATATTTGTTAGGCAAGGTCTGTAGGTATATCAGTTTGGAAAAAGGTGCATTGCATGGTTACTAACAAATTTTATATAATAGAATTCCCAATCCCAAAATAAAAACCCGACACCTTTTACCTTAAACTTCAGGAATCTCAAGAAAACTGTTATGTAGAGACCTACATAAGCTACATTTTGACTTCGTTGAAACGCACACTTGGAAGTATGCATAGTAATTTACGATTAGGTATATTTTATACGAAATTTACATTTTAGCTCACATCTTTAGTATTTGCGATTGAACGAGACCGTCAGTAGGTATTCAGACATCACGCGCGACGCGCTCTGCTATTATTATGTAGCAAAATTCCTTCTTTCAAATTTAACCGAACGAGTTACGGCGCTGGAGCTGGTGATTGCTGGAGTAATTTTGAGTTAAGCTTCCCTATTCCATGAATGTAGGTTACACTTTATGCAGTTATGATCTGTGGGCGGAGTGAACGAGATGCCGGTGGGCTACACTATTTCCCAAATGTGGAGGCGGAGCAAGCGACGATACGAACTTAGTCCAATTAAATTGGAATCCTTTGTGATGGAGACTTGGAAACCTGTGTCTCTGGACGGCCCTAAAGTAGTTGAGAGCGAGGCAGGAGCCCTTTCATAATGTCGAGGTATATGCTATCACATGTATCGTCATAAAGGCATTGGAAGACGTCTGGAAGGCAAAGGACGTGCTCCCACAACTCCCCCCTCCACCGCCCTCCAGAGGTATCCCTCTTTGTCGGAAATCTGATAAATTTTCGTAATCTTCCCCAAAATTAGAATAAGGGCATCATCCAGCATCAGGTTGGGAATGTACTTTGAACGAAAGCGTAGCAGGGGAAATGGTTAGGATGGAAGTCGGATTCACGACCCGGTGCCATTCATTCCTGGACCCAGCACTCTGGAAGCCGAGCTTGACATTCCTTCTTCGAGCTGATATTTGAGATGAACTTGGGATATCACCTATCGTAGAGCGGATGTCCGTGACGCTAAATGGGGGACCGTCCCCGTCACGCCTGCCTCCGTCATGCGAGGGGAGGTATTTTCATTCAAATCAAATACCGATGTTCACCGCGACTGAAGGTTGACGCATATTTATAACGTGCCTAGGAAAACGTAAGCATTATTTCTACTGGTTCAGCAATCGATTGGCGGCTCTTTGTCGGAAACCGGATAAATTTTCATAATCTTCCCCAAAATTAGAATTAGGGCATCATCCAGCATCAGGTTGGGAATGTACTTTGGACGAAAGCGTAGCAGGGAAAATGGTTAGGATGGAAGTCGGATTCACGACCCGATGCCATTCATTCCTGGACCCAGCACCCTGGAAGCCGAGCTTGACATTCCTTCTTCGAGCTGATATTTGAGATGAGCTTCGGATATCACCTATCGTAGGGCGGATGTCCGTGACGCTAAATGGGGGACCGTCCCCGTCACGCCTGCTTCCGTCATGCGAGGGGAGGTATTTTCATTAAAATACCGATGGGCACCGCGGCTGAAGGCAGACGCATGTTTATAACGTGCCTAGGAAAACGTAAGCATCATTTCTACTGGTTCGAGGCGGTATGCTAGACGGAGAACGGGACTGTTGGGGAGCTGTGTGACTGCAGAGGCGAGGGTCGCTGACATCAAAATCCACCTTTACTAAATTCAAACTTCGCGAGATCAGAGAGGGGAGCGGCTCCACCGACCTCCTGACATTGCCGTTTGTCTAATCCACTTCGGTTTAATGTACATGTTCAATGCTATAGGAGTGAATGGGACTCTAGTCATTGACATGCTGAAAGACTTCTATAGCATCATCATCATTATCATCATTCCGTCTTTGAGGATGTCACGATTTAAAAACTTCGTGCCACCCACGCAATCCTGAATACTTCCGGACATTGGCTACCACACCATAAATCGAAGCAGATCCTCACATCAAGCGATAAGAGATGGCATTTCATCAAACAATATTAGCAGTATCACCATTATAATTTAGCGGTGTATTGGTTGAGAACACTCCCACTATCATCCTTCAAACCAGAAACACACATCAAACCCTTTCCCGACAGGAAACAAAACATGTCGATTTTACATTCGTCGCTTGCGACCATCAAAATATTCTCTGGAGGTGATGGAATTGGAGACTGACCGGGCGGTTTTTAATTGAACCTCACCAAGTCAGTTGCGGAAATGGAGGAGTCCAATTGTAGCAAGACATATTTTGTTTCATGTCAATCCCAAATAATCTCCCAAAAATACCTACCCAAACTCAAAACTAACTAACAAACTTCACTTACAACTGTAACAGTTAGCATCCCAAGGATAGCCGAGGATTCGCCGCGTTACACTAAAGAAAGGATCTTCCCAATTCACTGTATAAAGGTATATTTATGTACTAGGTACTAGAGAGGATGACGCGGGTTAACTCACTGTATAAAGGTATATTTATGTACTAGGTACTAGGTAGGATGTCGCGGGTTAATTCAAAAGAAATAATCATCAACGAACAAGTATAAGACGGACGTTAGTAGGGGAGAAAGTTGCACGAACGGTAGAATTAGTTATTTTCAAGTTAGCTAGAGTCAGTCATTGTAAATCGGGCCCTAGTGAATTGTAACACGCCATACCTAAAAGAACAAAGGGTTTACCATAAACAAATTATTAATTAAACTGGATTAACCATATCAAACCTTTAAAACAAAAAATAACACAACGTTAAGGGGTTAATTATAAGTTGATTAATTGAGAGCATCTCGCCACGTATACCTAAAACGTATTACGTAAATGGGTATCGAGGCTCTGCCAAAGGAACGAAGGGGAGAGAAGTCTGAGCGACGGAACTACAAGGCTACGAATACCTCCATGGGCGACGAACTTTTCGTACAGAGTTGGTTAAGAAGGATATACTCTTAAAAAACTTTAAAATAATTAAGGGGGGGGGGGGGGGGTAAGGCAAAATTTTATTACAGTGGTGCCGTGACCAAGGAGGGAGCGTCCACACTGAGCTTGTTCAAAATCTTTCTAATTCAAATGTGCTTTGAAGGAACAGCAAAAAAACATTAAATAATTAGGGGAGGGGGGGCAAGACAAATTTTATTACAGTACCAACATCAAATACTCAATAGAATAGTTATTAGAAGCTTTTAACCACTAGATCCTGCAGGCGGCTGTTGGTTCGGCTTCGCCCATTTAGTGTTGGTGATTCAATTCAATTCAATTCAATTCAATTCAATTCAATTCAATTTATTTTATTCTTTCAAAAACATTACAAAATTTAAAATTTTAATGCGTTTTTAAAATACATTTGTAACAGTATTACATTAAACATAAATATAAATGGTAAGCAAAAAAAACTATATGAGCATCAATTGAGCTTGCCTTTTAAAGGCAGCTTCACTGACGCTAAATATGTCGATATCCGAATTAATTCTGTTCAACAGCAAGATTGCTCTCCCGACCGGCATGACCATTGGCAAGTTAGAAGTTAGTCCTGCAGGCCGGAAGATAGAACAGCGGAGCCTATGCTGTCGATGGCGAAGATAACCATCGGGAATATAAAAATGAATGTTCTCCAAGATAGCTGAGTTTTCAAACCATCCACGAATCAATCTGAAGAAATGCGTAGCAATGTGTACATCCCTTCTGACACGTAGATGGTTCATTCCGAGCATACCCAAAAGAAAGTCGGTATGATAGAGCCACGGGTAATGATATAATAATGGTAATGATCATTTTATAAATCCAATGCAGTTAAACCAAGGCGGGCGACGTCCCCACCCGACCTGCTAACGGAAGTAGCGACATCTTGTGACGAATTCTTGAAATTGAAACCTAATTATAACAGTAGCTGTAGTGTGTAATTTCACATACACAGATGTTATTTATGGCGCGGCGCGTATGGCGTGGCGTCAGACATGCACTTGAAGCTGGGTTATGAAATTCAACCACCCAGATGTCGCCGTATTAATGCTATTCGATACCTCTGATTTCTGATATATGCAGTTCTGCGGGTTATTTTCTTGCATACATTTTGAAGGATTTATTGTGAAATATTTTATTAAATTTTCGATAATAAATATAGCAAATCGAAAAAAAAAATAACCAACCTCAGTACGTCCTTACGGTCATTTGAAATCTTAAAAAACTATTAAGCGGAAATTATGTTTGTACTAAAAGTTATGAACCTGTCAATAAATTCTCGGTAGGTATACAATATCAATTATTTGCGCGAAAGGAATGTAACATTTTACACTTGCACTTCTAGCGGTCAGTGTTGTCAGGCAATACTGACAATATTTTACAGGAGTCGGGCGTATTATTAATATTCTAGGGTATTTCCCAGCATTGAGCTCACACATAAGTGACATGTTTGACACAAGTGATACCTTATTAAATTTGTCTGGTTTGCGGAAGGCTGGCGTCACCAAAGAGGTGACAAAATTTAGGCAATATATGTGTACATGTGTACGAACCTCCGTGCGGATGTACGAGTATGTAATATTCATCAAGATACTTGAATAATCGATAATCGCATACTTGTGCACCCTTGTGGACGAGGACCTAAGATGTAACATTTATTCATGACGGTTGTATTATAAAAGATGATTGTATTGCAATATTGTATTGTAAAAGAAAATAATTTTTATACGGTAATACGAATTTAAAAGAAAGTTCAATCAAGAGTGTTCTTTAAAATAGACAAGGTAAACTTAACACAGTTATCTTAAAATTATTTCATAAATATATTAAGAAATATATACAAAAGTGGAGAGTTCCGAAGAAAAATTGTGTCACTGATTAATAAATCTGCTGAGAAAATATCTTTTAAGAGCTTTTACCATATTAGCTTTGTCAGGCCCATCCATTGAGCCATTAACTAATTTGTATAAAACTTTCAAACCAATTTGATTTATTTGTACAATCATGGTTGATGACAATAAGTTTTAAGAGGAACGTCTGCGCGGCCTTTTTTAAAAAAATTTCAAAAGCTGTTAATTCTGGCTTTTTCCATCTACTACAGCTAAAGTCAATCAGGAGATGCCATCTTTCTGATGGAGCAAAGCCCCCCATAAATCCGTTCGTTGTCTCACGTATGGACTATTGTAATAGTGCATAATATATGCTGGCCTATCTAAGACACAATTAAATAGAATACAGTATGTCTGCAATGCTGCGGCGAGAATGATTTTTGGTAAATCTACATAAGTAATGTCACATAAACCCGCTTCTAAGGGATCGTCTTCATTGGCTTCGATGTGAAAGAATAAAGTTCAAGATATGCTTAATGACCTTCAAGGCATTGAAAGGAATGGCGCCAGCCTATTTTTTTTTTTAAAGAAAGGCGAACATTCCTGGGTTACGAATAACCTGACAATATTTGAAAATCTCCTACTACCACCACAATAAGCTGAAAATGTTGCTTGAGTCATGATGGAGGACTTAGCCAGCCGAGGAATCGAACACGGAATGCCTGGGTGGGACCCAAACGCGATGCCCACACAACCACTGACCGGTCGGTCGAGTACATCGGAACTTACTCTAAGGTCAGCAGGTCTAGATGTTACTAATCGTTTAATCGAACTTTCCAGTTCAAATCGAGCCGTTTACTATGATCGCTCTTTTCGCGTAACTGGCCCTCTCATTCGGAATAAACTTACCTCAGCTCTTACTAATATCCAGAATTTGGCTGAATTCAAAAGATTCATGAATCCTAACATCTTTTCAATATACGTAATAAGCCTTGTTCTCAAGATTCTAGTAATTGTTTGGTTTAGTTTTCGTCCTATTTGTGTTTTTATGTTTAATATCCGAATTTAATATCGAATTTATTGTCAGAAGTTAGTATATTATATTTTAGTTTAAAAGTTCTTGTTTAGTCCTGTGCTACAATAACACCGTTATTGTTTATTATTGTTGTCCTATGTGTGCTATAACAGCACTGTTTTGTTAATCTTTGTTCTCTAATTGTTTTGTAAATACTGTATATGTATACTGTACTGTATGTATATATATATATATATATATATTGACCTCTTCCCGTAGTATCTTGATCCTGTAAGAAGTTGGTTGACAATGTTGATCCACCTTTAACACCGTATAACTTGGCTTTGATGGAATATATCTGTATGAATTGGCAACAACGTTACTACAAATACCAAGGTTGCCAGTTTCTCGGTAAAAGTTTTTGATATATTGCACATAAAATTTTCGAACTTTGTATGGAAATCATACGCATCTTATTTGTTGATCCGTCCAAATTCCCATACGTTGCGGATCCGCCCAAATATCCGTACGCATTTGATCCGCTTGTGTATAATCAAAGATGGCTGAAAAAGGAAGCCTTCTGATTGGTCGTGTTGGGCGTGGTGTGTTGTGAACGAAGCCTTCTCATTGGTTGACCAGATATGGAAGGCACCTACTAAAAAAAGGTATCCAATTGTTCAGCTAAATTTTTTCAACGTTTATGAAGAATATATATTTTTGTAAATTCTCCACAAAATATTCAATTTGCTGCCCGCGGTCATTCGACAGGCGTTGCATCTCGCTCTAGCAGCATTATAGCGGCACTTTAAACAAACGAGACAGCGCTAGTTTGATCAAACCCATCTCATCGTGATTGGATCAGTATGCAGTCTCGTGTTAGTTTTCTAACATTTTGCTTAATGTATTTTATAAAATTCTAACTAACCATAACGCTTTTTCCCTGCAGGGGTAGGCAGAGAGGACGGACCGCCAAACAACTCGGTCTTGGCACACACTCTTTGCCTCACTCACATTCATACATCGTATCATACATTATCTTCTATTATTCTGACTTTTGACACGGCCCGACTCAAGTATCTGATTCACTTGATCGTGCCATTACTTCCACGGATGTCCACCTGAGAAAAAATCTCTCAGTACCTACCTTTATCATATTTGGGGATGCTGTGTGGAGGCCTTCTTTTTATGAAAAGAAGAAAAGGAAGCCCGGGTAAGGAAAGGGGTATGAAGGGTGGGTAGGAATCTGGGGGTCAGTGTGTCCAGGAGTGATGGACGGATGAATCCATCCCTCCCACTGCGGTGCATGGCGTTATTCCGAGAAAATCCAGCTGGAGATATCAAAAGGTCGCCTTCAAGATTAAGATTTGGGAGGTGGGTATGGGTACCGCCGCCCCGGGAACCGTTTTTTGGATAACCAATACCTCTGTCATAGGTCACCCCAAGTGGTTCGCTATGCTTTCCTCTTTGTGCATTGCTTCGTAGCCAGCCTATCGGTCTCCTCTTTGTGCGATGCTTCGTATCTATCACTCTCGTCTACTTTAGTTTTCACTTTTCTCGCATGTGAGTGAACTGCACACAGATTCTATAAAATTATTCAAGTGAAAACTTCTTTAGGACCGTTGTGATTTGAAACTGGATGAAACGAAAAAAAGCGACACTAAAAATAGACAAACAATATGTTATACATCTATAGGATTAAACCTGCAAGAGAATGAATGACATAGACTAATCGCTTTCCTCTTTGTGCGTTGCTTCGTAGCCAGCCTATCGGTCTCCTCTTTGTGCGATGCTTCGTATCTATCACTCTCGTCTACTTTAGTTTTCACTTTTCTCGCATGTGAGTGAACTGCACACAGATTCTATAAAATTATTCAAGTGAAAACTTCTTTAGGACCGTTGTGATTTGAAACTGGATGAAACGAAAAAAAGCGACACTAAAAATAGACAAACAATCTGTTATACATCTATAGGATTAAACCTGCAAGAGAATGAATGACATAGACTAATCGCTTTCCTCTTTGTGCGTTGCTTCGTAGCCAGCCTATCGGTCTCCTCTTTGTGCGATGCTTCGTATCTATCACTCTCGTCTACTTTAGTTTTCACTTTTCTCGCATGTGAGTGAACTGCACACAGATTCTATAAAATTATTCAAGTGAAAACTTCTTTAGGACCGTTGTGATTTGAAACTGGATGAAACGAAAAAAAGCGACACTAAAAATAGACAAACAATCTGTTATACATCTATAGGTTTAAACCTTCAAGAGAATGAATGACATAGACTAATCGCTTTCCTCTTTGTGCGTTGCTTCGTAGCCAGCCTATCGGTCTCCTCTTTGTGCGATGCTTCGTATCTATCACTCTCGTCTACTTTAGTTTTCACTTTTCTCGCATGTGAGTGAACTGCACACAGATTCTATAAAATTATTAAAGTGAAAACTTCTTTAGGACCGTTGTGATTTGAAACTGGATGAAACGAAAAAAAGCGACACTAAAAATAGACAAACAATCTGTTATACATCTATAGGATTAAACCTGCAAGAGAATGAATGACATAGACTAATCGCTTTCCTCTTTGTGCGTTGCTTCGTAGCCAGCCTATCGGTCTCCTCTTTGTGCGATGCTTCGTATCTATCACTCTCGTCTACTTTAGTTTTCACTTTTCTCGCATGTGAGTGAACTGCACACAGATTCTATAAAGTTATTCAAGTGAAAACTTCTTTAGGACCGTTGTGATTTGAAACTGGATGAAACGAAAAAAAGCGACACTAAAAATAGACAAACAATCTGTTATACATCTATAGGATTAAACCTGCAAGAGAATGAATGACATAGACTAATCGCTTTCCTCTTTGTGCGTTGCTTCGTAGCCAGCCTATCGGTCTCCTCTTTGTGCGATGCTTCGTATCTATCACTCTCGTCTACTTTAGTTTTCACTTTTCTCGCATGTGAGTGAACTGCACACAGATTCTATAAAATTATTCAAGTGAAAACTTCTTTAGGACCGTTGTGATTTGAAACTGGATGAAACGAAAAAAAGCGACACTAAAAATAGACAAACAATCTGTTATACATCTATAGGATTAAACCTGCAAGAGAATGAATGACATAGACTAATCGCTTTCCTCTTTGTGCGTTGCTTCGCAGCCAGCCTATCGGTCTCCTCTTTGTGCGATGCTTCGTATCTATCACTCTCGTCTACTTTAGTTTTCACTTTTCTCGCATGTGAGTGAACTGCACACAGATTCTATAAAATTATTCAAGTGAAAACTTCTTTAGGACCGTTGTGATTTGAAACTGGATGAAACGAAAAAAAGCGACACTAAAAATAGACAAACAATATGTTATACATCTATAGGATTAAACCTGCAAGAGAATGAATGACATAGACTAATCGCTTTCCTCTTTGTGCGTTGCTTCGTAGCCAGCCTATCGGTCTCCTCTTTGTGCGATGCTTCGTATCTATCACTCTCGTCTACTTTAGTTTTCACTTTTCTCGCATGTGAGTGAACTGCACACAGATTCTATAAAATTATTCAAGTGAAAACTTCTTTAGGACCGTTGTGATTTGAAACTGGATGAAACGAAAAAAGGCGACACTAAAAATAGACAAACAATCTGTTATACATCTATAGGATTAAACCTGCAAGAGAATGAATGACATAGACTAATCGCTTTCCTCTTTGTGCGTTGCTTCGTAGCCAGCCTATCGGTCTCCTCTTTGTGCGATGCTTCGTATCTATCACTCTCGTCTACTTTAGTTTTCACTTTTCTCGCATGTGACTTCAACCGTCGTACTGTTTTTTTGTTCTTTATCAATTCCTTCGACCAATTAAATAACATACCTAATTGTCTCTTTCTACTCCATTTATATTTCACGTGTCAAACAGAAACGGACATAATCATACACACGATCACACATTGTTTTACCTACCACGTTAACCAATGTTATTTTTGGAAGCCGGATGTAATCGGTAATTTGATCTTCATATATTCTGTAACCGAGAATAATATACGGGTGCAAGTCCAAAAAATTTAAAGTTCGGAAGAGCCAAAAAACTATTTTTTCTCTAACTATGGTCTCATTACTTCTTCGGATAACCTTGTTGATAGATAAAAAAAAATTATTACCAAGTCAATTAGTTTTGTTTAAAAAACGAGCAAATAAAACGAAATATTTTATATGTTTTAAATAATTTTTTGAATATACTTTTAAAAAAGCTGATTTGAGTCAAACAATAGCATGGACTTCAGTCCTTCTTGACATGTGGTGTATTATGAATGGATAAATGTTTAAAAATTGTTTACTTCCATAGAATGCGTAGTAATGTATAATTTGAGTCATAATACCACATAATACGTAGGATTTGAGTCATAATTCTAAAAATGCAACTAAATCGCTTCATGGAACAACTATCTTAGAGCAGAAGCTAAGTTATATTCATTTTATAAAAAACCTATTTTTTTCTTCATGATAGGATCTGTATCGTTCTGCCACTGATTAACATGATTATTTACTTCGATTCAAGACTGCATCAAAAACTTATTTCTAAAAATTTTGGACTAGCACTTGTATGCTTCTCGTCAAAATCCGCAAAGTTGTGACCTCATTTGGAGAAACTTTCAACGGCGTTAGAAGTGGTTTACAGTGGTTTAGGACTTTGACACCTAATAACATGTACTTAAATGTTAAATTTCTTGCTTTTGTAAGCGGCCGTTGAAACGTTGTTTAAATTGTCGTTATTTTGCACGTGCAGTCTTGAATGATGAATGTTATAACACTTAATATAACGGCACATAGTAAAAAAATCTATCCAATGGATCAGCTAAATTTTTAAAACGCTAATGAATAGTTTCTTTTCTTGTATATTCTATATAAAATATCGTATTCAAACTTTTGTATTAAGTAATGGATCGCGTAAATGGGTCGTGACTCGTGACAGACTTAGTTATAATATGGTTGTATTGAATTATTTAGGTAGGTACTTTTTGTGGATTTTAAACACGTTCAATTTTCAAAATGACACTTAAATTCAAAGCCAATTCGAGTTCATTGGACCCGAGTTACAGACAGACATAAACCACGTTACTAAACAATGAAATAGGTCGGACCGCCAAACAATTCAGTCTTGACACTCACACCTTGCCTCATTCACATTCAAACATCGTCTCATACATTCTCTTCTATTATTCTGACTTTTGACACGGCCCGACTCAAGTATCTGATTCACTTGATCGTGCCATTACTTCCACGGGTGTCCACCTGAGAAAAAACCTCTCAGTACCTACCTTAGTCATCTTTGGGGATGCTGTGTGGAGGGCTTCTTTTTATGAAAAGAAGAAAAGGAAGTCGGGGAAGGAAAGGGATATGAAGGGTGGGTAGGAATCTGGGGGTCAGTGTGTCCAGGAGTGATGGACGGATGAATCCATCCCTCCCACTGCGGCGCAAGGCATTATAAAAAAACAATACATTAACATATTATATAATAATATAATATAATAATAATAATAAACAAAACTTACATTATTATATTATATTATAAAATAAAAATAAATATTATAAAAAACAATACATTATTATATTTTATTATAATAAACAATACCTACTGGTTTACTAATTGATTAAAGGAGCCGATACCCTCCAGGCGAAAAGAACAAATAATTATTATGCGGTTTGCTTAGGTACCTAGGTAGGTACAAGACTCCAGAGAGACGCAATGTATTATCACGTGCTGGTAAGGTCTAGGGACTGCGGAACGGGGGGAGGTGGGGTTTCCGGCCGGCGGATTGCAACTGTGTGTGCGTGCGCAGTATAATATCATTGTTTTGAATATCGCAATATCATTTTTTTACAGTAGCTCCACATAGGAGGCCCTGAGAAAAATAATTTCCCTCAGGGCCTATGTCATCTAAGGGGATGCTGTGTGGAGGGTCTTTTTAAGGAAGGGAAGAATAGGAAGTTCTGGGAAGGAATAAGGTATGTAGGGTGGATAGGAATCTGGGGTCAATGTGTCCTAGGAGTGACGGACCTAAAATTCCATCCCTCCAATTGCGGTGCAAGGCGATGGGTCGCGAGAGTCCGGCTGGAAAGGACAAAAGGCCTCCCTCAACCAAACTCTCTTATCCGGCCCGCCACGCAGCAGGGCAGACCTAACCGCCGCCATGTCCTGGACAAACCTGATACCATGAACCCGGGCACCCCTGCTTAGTCACCATACGTAGCAAACTGCTTGCAGAGGTGTTGGTTATACAGTAAATGGATCCCGGGGCGGCGGTACCCATACCCGCTTCACAAATTGGAATACCTCGTTTATAATAATTCAATTAGTCCTTAGTCAAATCATCTCTATTAGGTATGCTGTGTGGAGGGCTTCTTTTAATGAAAAGAAGAAAAGGAAGTCCGGGGAAGGAAAGAGGTATGAAGGGTGGGTCGGAATCTGGGGGTCAGTGTGTCCAGGAGTGATGTACGGATGAATCCATCCCTCTCACTGCGGCGCATGGCGTTATTTCGAGAAAATCCATCTGGAAATTCAAAAGGTCGCCTTCAAGATTAAGATTTGGGAGGTGGGTATGGGTACCGCCGCCCCAGGAACCATTTTTTGGATAACCAATACCTCTGTCATAGGTCACCCCCAGTGGTTCGCTTCGTTTGGTGACTTAGCAGGGGTGCCCAGGTTCATGGGGTGAGGATTGTCCGGGTATTGGCGGCGGATGCATCAGCCCACCAGCTGCATGGCAGGCCGGATTGGGAGAGTGTTGAGGAGTCCCTTTGACTTTTTCCAGCCGTACTCTCTCGGAACATAGCCTTGCACCGCAGTGGAAGTGATAGATTCCTGGACACACCGACCTCCAGATTCCTACCCACCCTTTATTCCTTTTCATTTGGGGTCGTCTAATAATCACATGATGTTTTTTAGAAACTTTTTAACCCCCTCCCCCCGGTGATATGTGGTAAGGTTTAAGACTACCCCCCCCCCCCATACCCAAAATCACGTGTATTTTTTTTAGTACAAAGTATTTTGAAATTTTCAGAATATTATCACGAAAAATAAATACACGTGATATCTCATTATACCCCCCCCCCACGTGATATTTCGTGTTTTTTTCCGACCCCCCCCCCCCCCTTTCGAGTCTCACGTGATTAATAGATGACCCCCAAGATGAAACTGTTAATCCTCTTAAAGTAAAAATTAATCTTCATGCTACGTACAGATGCTAACCCGCGACCTCCGGATTCTTAGTCGAAGTTCGTAATGGCGTACATATAAGTAATAAAAACCGTTTTCGAAGATTAAGTACATCCGTTCAAACTGTTCATCCTCTTAATTAGAAATGAATATACATACTACGCACAGATGCTAGCCCGCGACCTCTGGATTCGTAGTCAAAGTTCGTAGTCTCATTACTCAAGCCATCTCCAATAGGTGTGCTAACTCTATTTAATGGTTACAGTAGTTTTTCGAGTTCGAGTCTTTGGTCCCCACCTTAACTCGCATCAGAAAGTTTCCCAACCGGGTAACGATAAAAAGCCGCTCTAACTAGTCCGTACAAGTAGTTTGGCACGTGTTAGGTGGTAAATAAAAACACTTTTCAAGGGTAAAGTACCATGACGCAATTGTGAGGCGGTCTATCCTCTTAAGTATATTTTAATCTTTATAGAACGTACCGATACTAAATGGACCTGAACAATACGACAGACGCACATAGAACATTTTTTATTTGCATTGCGCACAGTTCGCGGTCAAAACGTGGCAAATAAGAACGTACCTACGATTACCTACTAAAAGGAGCAGAAAAGTTCGACAGACCGGCACCATCCATATATACATATATGGAGATCAACAAATAAAAACGTGTAAAATGTATATGTCACCGAAAAATGGGCGTGGCTTAGAGGTAAATCTCGATGACAAAAGTAGATCCACATGGATCAGGATTTGTATGCCAGCTTCGGTAACGGATCTAAAAATCCGGCCAGATCAACAAACCCAAACGGATCAATAAAAAACTGGTGTACCGTCGCGCAAAATCAACATAGTACGAGAGGGGATAAATATATATATAAATATATATAAAGAATATATATATATATATATTCTTTATTTCTTATTATTTTATCATTTTTTTGTAATGGACTCATAAGGACCACTGTAGGATTATTTTTTAAATTTATTATAGTTAAGCGCACTTGAAGTGAAATGACACAAAACTGCGCCATGCAAATATTAAGTTATTATTCTTATTATTAAAAGCTAATTTGGGATTTGAGGCCAAAGTACTTGTACTTTAGCAAGCTGAATATTTTTTTTAAATCAAAAGATATTTCAAATATCTGGTAGTACATGTGTTACTTTATTTATAAATATTTTGAGTTGTAAATTAAAGGTCATTAAAAAATTCATTTTTTTATGATTTTGAAAATTACTTTGACAATTTCTCGTGAGTTATTTAAATACAACGTCATAAAAGGGCGTTTTTTGGTCCGAAATTTTAAATTTATATACTCGTACAATGTGTTGTAACGTTGTGTTCTAACGTATGAATAAATCGGTCGTTTGTAATTTGAATTTAAGCCCATCAAAATGCTTCATTTCAAAAAATTTGATTCTCGCAAACTCACAAATTAAACGTTGCTGATGTTTCCAAAGGTTCGTCAAAAATCATGAAAAATTGACGTCTTTAATGGCCTATATTTTATAATTTAAAACACAAATAAACAAAGTAGCATACATTCGTACTACATTTTTGATTAAAAACCTTTTGATTGAAAAAATAGTTTTTCAGTTTGGTTGGGTATTTTGGCCTCATATCAAAAAATTAGGTTTAGTATGAAAAGAGCCGCGCAACCTTTCCTCTTAAGAAGACGTTGTAAAGCATTTCAATATTTTTTATTTATCTCACAGTGGTTTTGTTTATAGTAAAATATTTTTTTGGTTTATTGAGAAACTGTTTCGATTTTTAATTATTATTTCACCCAGGTTCAAAACTATCGGATCAAGGGAGGATTTAAAAACATTTTATATTTAGTTTCCGAAGCCTACATGGCCTTAGGCGCAGATATGAAATGTCACGCACAGCACATCTCGGATAAATATAACGGCTGCCAAGTCAGGGATTTCGTGCCCCGATCGGATTTGCGATCCAATTCAGCATTCAATTCAACATAATTCAGCTTCATCCACGTTGCAAAATTTTCATTGAAGATGAATCAAATGTCACGATTCTGCTCATGTTTATGGATTCAAATTTTATATTGAGCCCGTGGTATAGAATCTGGGGAATCGTATGCCACCTTATTTATTTATTTCCATGTATATGGCACATTAACATGAATAAATAAGAAGGTAACAATATAAATGTAATGTAAAAAGTAATAAGTAAAAATATGATGTAAAAAGGTAGGATACAAAATAGTTAAAAGTGAAGTTTTTTTTTACATTAGCTCCACACAGAAAAATTATTTCTTATTTTAGGGCCTATGTCATCTTAGGGAATGCTGTGTGGAGGGTCTTTTTAAGGAAAGGAATGAAAGGAAGTTCCGGGAAGGAAAAAGGTATGAGGAGTGAGTAGGAATCTGGGGGTCAGTGTGTCCAGGAGTGACTGACGCATGAATCTATCCCTTCATCTGCGATGCAAGCCAATGGGTCCAGAGAGACCGGCGGAAGAGATAAAAAGGCCTCCCTCAACCATCTCTCTCAATCCAGCCGCCAGGCAGTAGGAGGGCAAACGCTTTCGTAACCTCACCTCACGCACTCGGGCAACTCTGCTAAATCACCAAACCACGTGAGGTTATAAATAGATGGCGGCAGTACCCATACCCGCCTCCCCAAATTGGAAATGTATCAACTATAAAAAATCTTAAAAAAGAATAAAGTATTGTGTATAAAAAAAGGTATGAAAATAAAGTAATACTCCTAGTAGGAGACAAAAATATAAGTTATTTAGGTAAACTTCCAAGAGAATCGTGTATAATAATATAAATGATTTTTACAGTGATTTGATAAATTTCTCAATGCACCTACGATGCATTTCTAATGCATTGATATTAGAGTGTAAGTACTGGTAGGCTATGTTATGGGACATGATATATTATGGTTACACGGTACTTGCAGATAATTTTGTTTTGTGGATCTTTTATATGAGGATAGACTACCGGCAAATCTAAAGCATAGCTCGTTATTGTACAGTAATCATAATAAAATATTATTCAATGCAATAAATTATTACGGCACGTTTCAGACCAGTAAATAATAGTCTCGGTATTGCCTTGGTTCTGGGTGATTAATTGAGTAATTTTTAAATTCGTGTACGAGGCAGCTTTTAACAATTATTATTTTCGATATTTTTATCAAGTCAATCATTAAAAAATATTCTAAAACTTTTTTAAAAAAAACTTAAGTTATAATAAGTACCAAGTGCTCGAAATAAATCATCATTTTTTTATGTGCGTTGTTTTGGAATGAAGAACAATTTTTTTTTCCTTCGACAATTTACAACCTACCTTGTCGATTTTTCTGATGTTTTCATAAAATTATAGAAACACACCCCTCAAATAAGGGTGAACAATTTTTTTCCGGTAAAGGTTTAAGTGAAAAATCTTGTTCAACGTTTTATCTCTTAAATGAAATGATACGTAAGAGACAATCTAATAAAGGACAGAGCACTTAACTTTTCCTTCTCCGCTCTGCGACACGAGAAGTAAAACAAACACTTCTAACAAGCAAGGAAAACTTTTTCGCATGAGTCTTTGGGCACCATAGAATAACATTCTTGAAAAAAAATGGAATTTACCAAAACAGAGATACGAATATAAAAGCATTTTAGTGAAAGGTGTAAAGGGTATAAGACACCCGCCTAATTGTGTTTTTATAATTTTTTTGTGATATTTTTTTTACTATGGTCATAAATACTATGTTTAGAAGTTTGCCAAGACAGGAGTAAGACATTTTATTTCAAAATTTTTTTTTTTTAAATCTTTATATGTTGATAATGTTTTCGTTATTTTTTTAAATTGTTTTAGATCATGAAACTATGCATATTCCCTTATTATGGTAGCCAAATTTGAAGTGAAACATGATCGTAAATATATAAATTAAAAGTAAACAGTAATCTAAATAAGGAAAATCTTGTACTATTAACTTGTAATATTAACTTACATATTTTGGGAAAAATAAAACATTTAAAATAAAAATTAGAAATTTAAACCATTTTGAAATTATTGTCGGCAGAATTTAAATATAGATTATAATTTTTTTTTAAGAAATTTTGTAAAAATATAAATAATTAGAGCCGTACACTTATTTTAGCGATGTAAGGCTTTGTTTAAATTTGATTCTCTCCTTACAAATAACCAATTCTAATGGAATAAAGAACATCAGCTTTCTATTTCCAAGTATCAATTATATGGTCGCGATAATAATCGCTTTACAGCTATTATTTTTTTTAAGGCAAAGAACACCTAAATATGCACAATTACAAAAAAAAACACAATACTTTACGATGCAATATAAAAATAAAATATATAAGGAACAAAATCATTAATTTTATTACATTAAAAAGAAGTTGTGTGCTTAGAAACACCTTTGCAAATTTCAACACAATCCTCTTTAAGGTTTTCATTTCTCTGTACGTTATTTTAAATTTTAAATCGTTGTGCTTGTCTTTGAATGGATCAGGTTTTGGTATTTTTCTGAAACCAGTATTTATATGATATTTTTTCTTAAGCTATTAGTTTATTCCTGTAAGCAAATTTTATTTAAAAACTTTGCATTGCGTCATGCGAACTAAAACCCACCTCGGATGCTCTTTTCATTTTACTAAATATTTTTCACTTTGTGAACATAGCAAACTAACGAGTTAACATTCTGCAGTTCATTTTCCTAGGGACACACAACGTACAAACATTAACACATGTCACCCGATCTTATGACAACATAGTCACAACGCTCATCGTCTGGCGCAGCCGGTTAATCAAGTGCTACGATGTCGTAGTTCGTAGCACATCCGTAGCCCTGCAATCGCAGTACAACGAACCTCCTTTGCCTAGAACACGTTATCTAGTAATCTCCGTTGGCACCAAGTAATATATATATTAATATATATATATGACACATCGTCGTTAATGGCATTCGACCTATTAATTAGCCCACGATGACTAATGGAACGTGATCGTATCATTCGTATCATCTAAGAAGGGAAGGGAAGGATATATTATTTTTATAATTATAGTTTTGTAGCCCAGCTCAGCTACTGCATGTTTATTCACATGTTTATTATAAGTCAAATAACACCAAACAGATACAAATAGACATATCAATAGTGCACCTAAGAGTATTTAGGATTATCAATTTCTTATGACGGGTTATTTAATTTAAAACATTAACATCAAATCACCATTCAGCGCCATTGATTTTTGTCAGTTGAAACGTCCCCATTCTAAACCCGTTTTAGCTTTTGAAGTCAAATCATATTGTTAAGTTTATCAGCTTATTATAATTTGAAAGATTGCTGAAACGCACTTAGATTCGGCATTTAAAGGGGATATTATTTTATAGGTCAAAATAACAATGGCCATTTGATGACCATGTTACATTTGAATTTTGGTGAAACAACTGGCCTTAAATAATTTCATTCGGTTCTCTAGTTGGCTGCCTGATTTTCTGGAAGCTTAATAATTTTCTTGCCATGAACACGTGCTTGGTTTGGATGTGTTATCCTGAATTAGTGTGAAGTTTTCTAGTTCGTAGAGATCACATCATTTTATTTTAAAATCATTTTTATCATACCATTATTATTAGTATAACCACGTAAATTATTTCAATTACTCCTTATTGTAAAAAGCTAACCGAAGCAAGCTGAACACCCGAGGAAGAAGACTTTTCGATGTATATATATTTAATGTCAGAAATAATGATTTTTTTTCAACTTTGGAGATAAAAATGGTTTATGCATGTATTTTTTTTGTGAAGACAAATTGAAAAAATTTGGATGAGCAGCGACAATATGCTACTGCGAAGAAAATGATCTCTTATTTTTAGAAGAATTTAGATTACTGGAAATTCTCACTCGTAATTAAACGTAATATCTACATTGTAATCTTAATTAAATAAAAACATCCCCGTTATGAGGAGAATACCCTTTAACCTCTATAACCATACAGATAGATAGAATTATAACAATAGGCACTAAAGTACTGTCTTTTATACTCTGACTACTATGAACTTTTTAATGACTCCCCATGTGCAAACCTCCCCCTATTGTCATGCGCAAACCGTGTGACACGTTCTTTAGTGGGTTTATTTTTACGCCAAAAGTTATGGCAGGTAATAAAGTTTTATTAATATGAAGTTCGCCTTTATACTGCTTCTCCAACACCGCCAGAGAATTGTTCCATAAGCAATTCTCAAGGCACCATGAAAACAATCTGGGAAAACGAAGATATGAAAATGATTTTAAATAAACTGAAAATTAAAGAATTTGCATTCTAAGTTTAATACTAATTTATTTAAACTGTTTGTTTTTTTAGCAATTTAGTCTCCATTAGACAGAAAGGTTTTTTTCGTTCAACATTTTTTCCATTCGTGTTATCACTAATGTAAGCTTCAGGCGCCAAACAAACAACCGAGCTGTCGCGTCGCCATGAAAAAACTGTTTTCTCGCACACTTTCCTGGTATAAGGTAAACGCGTATCGGTTTTTCACTCTTTTGTTGGTTTCATAAGCGTGTAAGTGTTTATTTATTGGTGCAATTATATTTTTAAACTCCCAGAAACACTTTGGAATATAAAACGCATGTTGAATTTATCGTTAACCATTCATACAAAATGTACTACGTTACATGACGCCTTTGAATGCTGGCACGTTCACTTTCTAAAAGATTTTACAAAAAGTCAGACATGAGCTGGAAAACCTTCTAAAATCCTTCAGAAAATGCGACTTTCTCTTTGTCACTATGTAAATTACCACAATATAAGGAAAGTTTTGTATTTTTCAGCTTTATGTAAATCGAATCATGTATTTTGAGGAATTTCCACTATTATATTTTGAGCTGATTATAGAGAGATATTCTATTCGTGGGAAATTTTACTTCACAGTGCTGCTACTTTGAAATCTACTTTGAGTTAAGTTCAGTATGTATACAAACAGTACATTTCAGCGTCACCACTGAACTTTTGGTGATAGAGGAATTATGCAAGTAGATTTTAAATGCGATGCCTTACCCTACTTCCCTTTTCCCATCTCCTTTTTTCATCTCGTTCTCCTTCTCATCCCCGTGCCCTTCAGCCTCCGAATTTATCCCAATTATGGATGTCATAATCTACCTGGCTCCAGTTAGTATGGAACAATAATTGGGACACAAGTGCGGTATTCAGATAAAGAAAATCTAAATATCTAACCCGACGGGATTATGCAATCATGTGATTTGATGAAAGATTTTTTTTACATTAACGTCACACAGTAGGCTCTGAGAAAAACAATTCCCCTCAGGGCCTATGTCGTCTTTGGGGATGCTATGTGGTGGGTCTTTTAAGGAAAGGAACCCGATGGGATTATGTAATTATGTGATTCGATGAAAGATTTTTTTAGCTTCACATAGGAGGCCCTGAGAAAAATGATTCCCCTCAGGGCCTATGTCATCTTTGGGGATGCTGTGTGGAGGGTATTGGGTATTTTTAGGAAAAGAAGAAGAAAAGCTTAAAGAAGGAAAAATGTATGGGGGTCGATAGGAATCCATGGTTCAGTGCGTTGTGACGAATCCAATTTCGACACAAATGAATTCGAATAAGACCAAAATTATCCATTGACAGATGTGGATCGAAAGGACAGGAATCGAAGAAGGGAGAAGTGCAGGGTAGGGCCACGAGTTTAAATAGCACAAGCAGTCAAGACCGAGGTGGTGGAACACCAAGCATGCGGTTTCGGCCCAGTTGCGTGATGCTGAGCGGTGGATGAAGAAGTAGTAACAGTTGATTTCAAGAGAATGATTTGCAAGATATGTGTTCTTCCGCCCGGCAATGTAAAGTTGGGTTTGTGGCGAAGGAAGTGCGGTGACCAGACGCGACCAGTGGCAAAAGTGCGAAGCGGTGCAGGCAGGAGACTTGAAGACTCGGCTAGGAGGACCTGCGCTTAATAAGGCCCACGCGGAAAATTCGACACGAAGGTAATTGAACAATTAGTTACTTAGTTAAGTGAAGGTAGTTACAGTGAATAATTAACAATAACAAGTAAACAATGGAGAAGTGACCCCAACCCATATGACAACTAGTTAAGATTTAGATATAATTTGATCTAAGGATAATTAAGATATTCGCTTAGTCAAACCTCATTAAAATCCATACATTTAAAGAGATCTCCAAAAGTAAATTCAATTCCCTTTTCCCTACCAAGTGACCCAAATTGGTGAGCAGGCAGAGTGGAGAAAGTACAAAGGTGTGTATAAAACTGCATTATAATTATTCAGGAGCAATAAGGAATGTTACAGTGTCCAGGAGTGATGGGCGTATGAATCCACCCAACCGTAGTGCAAAGCGGTGTTCCGAGAGTCCCGCTGGAGAGGTCAAAAGGCTTCCTTCAATTAGTCTCTCCTGATCCGGCCAGTCTTGCAGTTGATGGGCAGATGTATCCGTTGCCAAGATCCGGACGAACTTCTCCCAATGAATCTGAACACCCCTGCTAAGTCATCAAACGTAGCGACATATTATCATATCAACAAATATTATATTATATTGTGATTGATATTGTAGGTTTGTATAATATGTCCATATAACATTGTATACCGTAAATGACGAAATAAAAAAAAGATAACGCAGGGTAAAATATATTACGTAGCCTACATTCTTCTGTAACAAGGTTTTTCTAAAAACTAAAAATATATATCAATCTTACATAAAACTAACCTCAAGTACGAATCTAGCGAAAACAAATTAATTCTAATCATATAAACAATGATATTTAAATGAAGGAAAGATTTCGAAATTTGTAAATGTATTTTTTTAAACATGAAATCTGTCGTAAATGTATAGAATCGTAAGCTTGTTAAATTATAACTGAAGCATCAAAGTTTTCGAATGGTGAGGTATGAAGTCATTAAATTTACATAACACCTATTATTATTTTTTAAATTTGGAAATTATTTTCAGCTAGCCATCATGTCCTCTGCGAATTAACTATGGAACTTTGAAAACAATTTCTTTTGTTATTAAATATTTTAGATCCTTTATTATTCAATAAGTTACGAAATCTCGTCTGAAGCTATTCAACATGAATAATTTTCAATTTTTGATGTCTGGTAGATATGTAATTATAAAGGCAATTGCCTATATCAGCAAAAAACTTGCCAATTAGGTCAATTATAAAATTTTTACTCGAATAATAAAAACTTTGAGTTCAAGTTCTCCTCTGCTGTGTATTTTCCTTGAAAGTTGAATGCTTCTAATGAACTTATTAACTCACAATCACCCAATTTTCGGGCAGAGTTAGGTATACAAGATGAATCGCTGCAAACATTAAACGTCATGGCACAATCTCTTAGCGTTAATCGTTGACATTGTTAAGGAATTTGTATGGGTCCTTTTTAAAATTAAAAACATTCTAAGAGATTTTTCACTGAGTTATTTATTTACAAGCTCTTTTAGGTTAAACAGGATCAAAGAGATACTGAAACATGGTAATATTACACAGCCACAACTACTTTCGAGGCCGGTTCCCCGTTTGTAGCTAAAGGTTAAAATAGCCTTGTTGTTATTGGTAAGATTGTCGGTAAAAAGGAAGAACAAATAAACTGACATCACCTTTTTATATTAAAAAGTGATACCGTCCACAGAAACAAAATGCTTTGTCATTTAAAATGTCAACAAGACCGTTAGCGCCACCTGCTCGGGTTGTAGTAACCTTCATTACCGACGTATGATTTGTAGGTTATCAACTTAGATAAAAAAAACTACAGATGTCACTAACTGTATTAATGAATGGCTTTTAACAGATATGACACGATTATAATATTAACGTGATAACGTATTAATTTTATCGAATTTCTTCGTTCGAAACCCGGAATAGGCAAACAGTTTTTGGAGTTTATAAGAACACCGCACAACCATCCGAAGCCAGTAGGACTATGGCATCTACATTTGTGATATGTTTTGAGGTAAAAGGGAATGAGGAGGGAATTCAAACACAGAAAAATTGAGAAATAGATACATGGCTATTCATATCTGATCATCAAATACCGATAGTGTCAATTATGCAACGTTTTGATTCTGAATGAATGTAAGCATATAATATAAAAGCTGCTTCGTGCACATGAGTTGTTAAGCACTTGCATACTGCTTACCAACAACGTATGCAAGGACACTGGAGGTCTAGATTCGTTCAAAATAAATAAATGTAGCTTCGTTTAACAAAAAAATTAGAATCTTGCGAGAGCCCTGAAGGAGTAACCATCTGTTACTTATACCAGGGCGGGTAAGAGGTGGATAACCTCCACTGCTTCGTGCACAAATTTTAAAATTCCTGTCAGACACTATGTAGATCTCAGAAATACAATATTATGACTTTGATATTTTCGTTTTAACGATCGGTAACAATAATGGATGGGTACATAAACATGAATAGACATTATTAATTAAACTTCTACATAAAGAAGACGTCATTTTTTTTAAACATTTCTTTGAAAAATTATCTAAGGGTAATTTATCCAACAAATTATATTTTGTTTTCCCTGATATTCAATCATACTTTGTTGTTCCAAGGGTCTAGCCATCATTTTATCCACAAAGCAAACATAACCCAGAAACAAAATCACAACCAGTTATTTGCGAGCGCTCCGTAGAGTATTTCTATAAAAATGTGGATTCATGCATCCTGACTGTACATGATAAATGTGTGCGTAGTAAATTGTATTAACGGAAAGAGGTCAACGAATGTATACGATTTATTTGTATTCCTGTAAAGTATATTTTTTATTATTTTACTTTAAACTATTGATTTAATGAAAGATTTATATTTTTGATAAACAAAATGAAAAAAAAAACCACATATGAAGAAATGATTTGATTGCAAGCAACCACTTTGCAATTAAAAATCGGTTCATTTCGGTTTTATCCGATAATTGTTTGTGAAGAAGGTATTATGTATTGTATATTGTATACTGCATACCATTACATGTCATTCACAAGTGAGTGGTGGTAATATGACGAAATCTATATTATTTTGAAGGAAAGCTTGGAGACCAAATGAAGTAGGAAATGAAGTAGTAAGTAAGGGAGAAACTGATGAGCAAGGTTGGGAAACAATTGGTTATTCAGGTCTAGTCACTAAACATAACTAAAACCATTTTAAGTAACTACGCCCACAGGCTTTTTACGTGATAACTAATGATGATACATAAACAATAGTGTACAAGACTAGACCGACACATGGAATAAATATCTGAGGCAGGGCAATATAAATATTTGGCTCTGGAACGAGACCCGACAAATACGAATAAAAATATTTGTTGTATTATTTAGCAAAATCGTTATTAATTTATTTATTTAATGTCTGGAGCTTTCCAAGAACAACATTAGATTGTTGTCCAATGACAAATCTATCTATCTATCTTCTATCTATCTATATAAATAAAAATGAATCACCGAAATTTATGTACTCGCATAACTTCCGAACGACAGCACCAAATTAGATGATTCTTTTTTTTTTGTGTATTTGTTATTTCCAGGACAAGGTTTGTATAAAAGAAGCGGTGAGCTCTGGCTTAACGAAATCTGCTTAAAAAAATTGCAATAGGTGGTTCGCAAGCTGCTTGAAAATTGAATGTACTAATGAAATGCGGGAGGGGGAGGGGAACTCGAGAGAAGCAGGAGAGGGGAGTGGGGAGAGGGAAAGCGGAGTGGGAACGCGTGAGGGGAAGGGGGTGCGGGAGAGGAAGGGGAATGGGACGAATGGGAAAGGACACGCAGGGAAAAACAATTTATTTATTAAATGGCATAGCAATGCATGCCGGGAACCAGCTAGTTAGGTAATAATTTATAACAGACCAATCTTCGGAAAGGAAACGATTAATCTTTTTTTATATAAATCCACACAGGTCTTGAGGATAATAATTTCCCTCGGGGATGCTTTGGAGGGTTTTGTAAAGGAAAGGAAGGTGAGTAAGTTCTGGGAAGCCAATACGTATGAGGGGTGGGTAGGATTCTAGGGATCAGTGTGTCCAGGAGTGACGGACGTATGAATTTGTTCCTCCAATTGCAGTATAGTCAAGAGAGTCTCTCTCGATCCCACCAGCCACGCAGCTGGACAGACGCATCGGCCGCCAAGACCTGGAAAAAATCTCACCCCATGAACCCGGGACCCCTGCTAAGTCACCAAACATAGTGAGTGAACCACTTGAGGTGACCTGTGGCAAAGATGTTGTTTATACAAAAAATGGTTCACGGGGCGGCGGTGCCCATACTTACATCCCGGAGTGATAATTATATAATAATAATCTGATCATAAATGTATATAATTTAGTGAGCATTTCCTTTTGTTGCCGATTTAGTAATTTAAATTGTTTGTTCATTTTTAAAGTGTCTTGTATTATCAGCGGACTAGCCTTCGTAGATTTAAATACCCTCTTCCCGGAAGTAAAATGCTCCAGGCAATACCAGGAAAGCTATATTTGGAATGTCAGATTCACAATCTTGATTAAATCTGCAGGAGTAGTATAGAGAAGATGTGATAGAACACAGAAAACGAGATAGAGCAGTGCAGAGAAAATGAGATAGAACACACCAATGCCTTTTAATGAGTTAAGTCTGAGAAAGAATTGATAAATATATTTGAAAAGAAACTTTATCAAAAATAATTGTTTTTGATAAAAGTTTTTTTGTCAGTGCGCTGTGCATTTATTTTAAGTATTTATAGTGGGCATGCTATGAATACTAAACATGTCGATTAAATTAAAATAAGAAGTGTAAGAATTGTATTTAAAACATATTACTTTATAACATAATATAACTTTACACTTTATTCAAATTATATTTAAATACCTGTATACTGGAGCTCCAAAATACCTGAAAAATACCTTCGACTCTGTGCAGAAACGGGCGGTCCGTTTAATAGATTCTCCCATCTTAACAGACGGATTGCAATCTTTAGAGCACAGGCGTCGGGTGGGAATGCTATCCTTGTTTTACCGGTATTACAATGGAAGATGCTCCGAGGAACTAGCATCATTGATCCCTTCGGCAGCGGTGCATAGTCTGGAAACACGCCAAACGCGTGCACAACATTTGTACACGGTGGAACAAGGAACTCACATGAGAAGGGGTCGTTTCTTCGACTCGTTCTTATATTTTTCAGCTCGGCTGTGGAATGATTTGCCAGCCTCTGTGTTTCCTCCTTCCTACAACATGGGTCTCTTCAATACCAATGTTCATTCCTTCCTCTCCTCACAAAGACCCTTCACACAGCATCCCAGATGACATAGGCCCTGAGAGAAATTATTTTCCTCAGGGCCTTCTGCGTGGAGTTAATGTAAAAAAAGCACAGTTTTGGGTAATTTCACTTCAAGTCTAATATAGCTTAGAGAGAAAAAAAACATCGGTTAGCACCAAAGAAAATGATAAAAATGACTTTATTCTTGCTGAAAGTATTAAAGACCCTTTCTAATCTTTCGCTTTCCTTTATTAATCACTTCTTCTGCTTCCTTCAGCCCGTCGACATTCCCTGAAATGAAGTTGCCTAAGGTTCACTGGCTCCTGGAAGAAGATGCTTTATTGCAGTATCAAGTAAAAAAATCCATTAAATGTGTCTGAGGCAAGTTTTAAGAGGAAAATTTTTTTCTATGCACCGTTGTATGTAACAGTAATTATTTCGTCAATATTTTGGAGTGTATCACATTCAGTTCGTAGGTCAAAATATTCCATAAGATGACACAAATATCTTTTCTTCCATTCGTTTATCTTATTTAGAAAAACAACTTGCAGAGATCTGTTATTTTGTCACACCATCTAACCAATGAAGCCTCTTTTTCCTTCACATCTCTAAAAGATGACTCAAATATTTATAAACAAGACTGAGGGAATAAATAATGCTAGGACTCAACAACTTACATAGTAACATCATGTCAGGTAGTTATTTTATCAACAGAGGGATTAAATATATATTTTTTGTATCTTTAATATAGAATAAACTTGGCCTAGCCAACTCACAGACATCAAACAAAAACTGCCCCCTTTTCACGAGTCCAGATGAACGTTTCCATTCAGTGTACTTGTAATTTTGAGCTTTACTGAATAATTCATCGCGTGGGAAGCTTTCTACAAAGAACCAGAGGCTTCGGCAAATAAAGCTCAGAGTTTCTATACTCTATAATCCCAGAAAGCTTTTAAGGCTAGCATGGACGTACGTCATGCAGTGACTTTCTAGTGAATATTTTTAAACAACAAAAAAAATAATCGTGTCGAGGATAACAATAAGTACTTATTCATCGATTTGAAATCCACGAAGGATTTTGAATTTTAGAAAAAAAAATTTATAAGAAGAATATTCTACACTTCACGACCTGTAAATTTCACGATTTGAATTTACACTTTAATAGCAGTACCCAGACCATATTCAAATTTATCCCTTTTTATATTTATAAGTGGATAATATTGCTTGTGGGATGATGGGGGACTTAGCTAGCAGATTATTGAACCCGCGATGCCTGGTGGAATCCCAAAGCGTTTTTCCACTCGGCCACTACCCATATTTAATACTTCAAACTCCCTCCTATGTGCTGTGCATCACGAGCAGTCTGTGAGAAAAGTCAATTAATAAACACTCGTAAGTACCTATATGTGGTATGCACGGAGTTACAAGTTATAATATGTTTGAGAAAAAACATTGTTTATAGGCTTCTCCGACTGGTATAGTAATAATTTTCTCTAATTAACATTTTGTAAAGCAAAGAAAATCACGGCGCGCTACTGGAGGCTAGACATTGTTTCAAATCCGCGGTCAAAGGTCTGCTTTGATCTTGCGTGCTGATTCGTCCATTGCTGGAAATTAAATTTCTCGAATTTATAATGACTGCCATAGGTCACCCCATGTGGTTCGCTACGTTTGGTGATTTAGCAGGGGTGCCCGGGTTCATGGGATGAGGTTTGTCTACGTCTTGGAGGCGAATGACCAGGACACACTGAATCCCAGATTCCTACCCACCCCTTAAACCCTTTTCCTTCCCAGAACTCTCCTCTCCTTCCTTTCCTTAAAACACCCTCCACACAGCATCCCCAAAGATGACATAGGCCTTGAGGGAAATTATTTGCCTCAGGGCCTCCTGTTTGGAGCTCATGCAAAAAAATGCCGCTAAAGAATAAGCATCGAAGTGTGACCATTTTTCATCACCCAAATTAAAATAATTAATTTAACCATACAATGATATTGCCAAATTAGAAGAAACTCTGGCGAGAGACCTTTCTGCCAAAGGACATTGCTATTCATTAATTAAATAATGTGTTTTGAAAACAAACTCTTTAAATAAAACCTTCAGGGTCAACAAAACTTTATTGGTGATAGATTATAACTAGCTCGGATCGCTTTATCGATAGGAAAGATTCTGAGCTCGACATGGGCTTGAATTTGTATTTATGTATAAATCCCTGCATTACCGACAACTTTATTTGAATGTTACTAGTGCCATCTATTAGTAATCTCTTCAACTACCGTCGAGGATATCACACTATGTTTACTTACCTACCTAATTACTTCCCACGATGTACGTACATCATGGTAGATCATGGTAATCCAGCCCTCTGCTACCTCACAAACATTCCTGATCGTGAGTGCTACTGCACGTACTGTACTTGCTTTTGGACAGAGGGAATTAAATATGTTATCACATAAATAAGATAATGTAATTTAACTTAACTTCAGATATTGATACGAAGAATGCGTGGAACACTTCCCAACATCGTCTTGTCACACAGTCTTCTTCATTCAGATTCATATAATATTCACTTGTTTTAAATTATTCACTTAAAAGTCAGTGCATTACGCGCGTCCCGTGCTAGTCTCAAAAGCTCCCTGGGATTATAGAGCGTAGAAACTCTGAGCTTTATTTGCTGAAGCCTCTGGTTCATTCTAGAAAGCTTCCAACGCAATGAATTATTCAGTAAAGCTCAAAAATTAGAAGTACACTGGATGGAAACGTTCACCTGGAACGGGGCAGTTTTCGTTTGATGTCTGAAAGTTGGCTAAGCGAAGTTTACTCTTTATTAAAGATATCATTTAATCCCTCGCTTAATAATTTAACTAACTTGATGTTGCTAAGTATTTATAGTGTCCTAGCGTTTGCATTATTTATACACTCTATACGGGCGTGTAAATAGCCCCAGACACGAGAGAATTCTACCCTATGTAAATTAATGAAAGATGAACTCTTCCCTATGTGACACAAAACAGATTATACAGCAATTCCAAAATCCTCAGTGAAAACGAAACAATACTCACTCAGAGAATGCAGATCTCCACACGATGTCCAGATAAACGACACTAGTGTCTTTCAAATATTGAATTTGCCAAGGCGGTATTGCACAATCTCAACAGATGTTTATCACAGGAAGAAAGTTCACACAATGAATATGAATTTTGCACATTAATCGTACGTGCCAAAATCTCACAACAATAATTCAATTACGTATGGGTTAATGATTTGATTAGGACTGACATCTATTGGCTTTCACCAACACTCACGTCGGAAGTAATTGCTTGCTCCACAGAGGTAAGAAAATGCATGAATTCACTCAATTTCAATGTCACATAAGGAAATTCAATATAATACAACCACCATAGATGACGCCCCCATGGTCCCATAGTATAAATTATTAATTTAAATGGAATTAATGCCCAAATGTACTTAAATATATTTTATGGCGCGTATTCACACTCCGTTTTTTTAGTAAACATGTGGTTATTTTTTAGAGGTACAAAGGAAAAAGAAGCTCCATTAGTTATACAGCTCATGCAAACAATATTTCGTCAAACTCGTATTTCTGCAAGTTGTTTTCCTTAATAAGGTAAATTAATGGAATAAAATATATTTGATAAAGAATAGCGAAAGATTGGAAATGCTTTTTTAATCTTGTTACTGAGCAAGGGTTCGTTTTTTCTATTATTATTATTTTTTCTATTAATTTCTATTATTTTCTTTAGTGCTATGCATGTGCCTCTAACTATAATACATTTTATCAGCCTAATAAACGTAGTGAAAATTTTATGCAATTGATAAACAACCGTGTAAGTGAGAACCTTAAATTTTTTTTATTTTATTTATTTATTTATTTTTTATTTATTTATTATTATTATACGTTTCTATTACTAATAGAAACGTATAATAATAAACGACATAAAAGAGTTAATGGAAAGATATAGGCACTAATTAGTATGTTTTTATACAGCCAAAGAATGTTGTTTATCGATTGTATAAATTTGAAATCTTTCACCGAATTTTGGAAAATTTCTAAGATATTTTAAAACTGCTATAATTTTTTTTCTTTTTGAATATGTCGTTAAAACAAATATCTTTTTATAAACTAGTTAAAATTACCGTTATTAGATTTTTATTTATGAAATATGCTTTAATATTAATAAATTTTAATATTATGATTTCAAACAGGAAAAAAGTTGAAAAAAAAACCACTTGTCGTCGCTTATATTATAAGAGTCCTATGATTTCAATACCGTTAATATATATGTATGTATAAATAAAGTCCTATCATATTATAACACCGCTTATCTCAAAAATACGGTTTTTTACAAACTAAACGTGCACCGTGTTTTGAATCGACAAACAAATGTTGTGACCAATCACCGCTTCATCACAAAGATTAGTATAAAATATTTGGTACTTTTTAGCTGGAATTTGGTATTGGATTAGCAGGAAATGTTTACACAAATTTTTGTTTATAGTATAAATAAAATAATTTTAATTTTTTAACGATTTTATAATTTTTGTTTTATTATTTCAAGAAAGTTGAAAATATTACATATTTATCGCATAATAACC
Organism: Limnephilus marmoratus; assembly: GCA_917880885.1. Classification (NCBI taxonomy): domain Eukaryota; kingdom Metazoa; phylum Arthropoda; class Insecta; order Trichoptera; family Limnephilidae; genus Limnephilus; species Limnephilus marmoratus. Next base: position 54,243,056 of record OU862908.1, read on the forward strand.
AAGCGCATCTCATTAATACTCCGACTTTTTGTGTTTTAAACCTCGAATGTCATTTAAAATAACCTACAATATGTATTAATGAAAAAAATTATTTCTCCAAATAACTGATCCCCAAATATTGGTTGGCTCTTTTTTTAAAGAAGTGCAATTTTTATTTAAACTAATCGGTTTTTTGTTCCTCCTGAAGACATGTGTAAAATGAGATACGTGGTGTTTTAAAGTGACGATATATTTTTAATCCAAAAGTAAAAAAAATAAGAAATTCATAATATTATTCCAATAAAAAAACACATAAATTTGTTTAAGACCACTTTTATTTTAAAACACTCTACCGGTTTCAGAAGCACCCTTCAATCACCTAATTTCCACAGATCACACTTTTAATAAGGACACAGGGGTTAAAATTCTTCACCGTAACAAAAAAAGCAAAAAATTAGATAATTTAGAAGCACTAGAAATCAGAAAATCCCTAAATAATAATGCTAGTATTTTGAATAACCAAATTAATTTATCTTTCAGTCCCATTCTAAATATTTTTCCAATTAATCGCTCTGTTCTTTCCGGAAATCCCGCAATTACCACCACCCCTTTGCTCACCTCCCACTCAAACATCTATTTTTTTTTTTTTTTTTTTTTATTTATTAGAGATAATATATTACAAAATTATTACATAAAATTTATAATACATTACTCCCAATGAGTTTAATAAAACTCATTTCGGGAAGGACAACATTATACATCTAAAGGAAAATTATTTTTACATAAGAACACGGTAATCAATGAACAATACATAGATTTTTAAATGGACTAGACACTTGATACAGGTAATTGAAGAATATACAAGAGTTACAAAGGGAGACAGCTAAATTCGTCACTGGTTAATAAAGTTACTGAGAAAATATCCTTTTAGAGCCTTTGCCAATATTTTTTTGTTTGATTCTGGTAGTTTTAGGACATTAGGTAATGCGTTGTATTGCGTATGTGCGATGTATTGTAAGGAGTTAATTCCAAATTTAGTTGTGTGTGTAGATGACGATAGGTGTATTTGATTTTGTGATCGTGTTTTGTGCTGGTGTATATCGGAATTAAAGGCTGGTTTAGTGTTGGTGTGAGAGGAGTGTTGAATTATTTGTAGGATGGCAGTGGTGATGCTATATTTTGGCAGAATGGTAAAGGGAAGAATTTGTGTCAGTGAGTATATGTCTTTGACATGTGTATCCCATGGTAGATGGGATACACATGTCAAAGACATCTAACATTCTGTATCATAGTTTAGTTATAATATTCTCCTGACGAAGGAAGGGTGCTTCTGAAACCGGTAGAGTGTTTTAAAATAAAAGTGGTCTTAAACAAATTTATGTGTTTTTTTATTGTAAATTAGGGTGAGCCACAAAGTTAGTGCTTTTTACAAAAATGTAATATTATTCCTTTTATCTATGGAATCTTAAAAAAATGTTCCCTCATTTTTTTCTGGTTTTCAATAAAAAAATGATTAAAATAATAATAATGAACTTTGCATATGAGCAATAGTAAGGAGTTCTCTGATGTGTAGTAAACAGCAAGTATGAAATTGTAAGCGACGTCTCCGTCTCTCACATAGATTGTAAAAAGCTCGAGGTCCCAGGAGAACGTCATCTCCGTTTCCCGCTTCAGAGCTGTTCTGAGGTGGTCCAATGGCTCTTTACTTGTGATATTGCCGGGTCTGGTCCAGAGAGTGTTATCCGTGGTCCAGGGTGAAGCGATGGTCAGAAGAAAATGAAGCGAACGAATGCAGATCAGAGCGAGGTCCAGAGGACCGGCGGAGAGGGTTGTTGCCGAGGCAAGCGTTACTGGAGAACTGACTAATTCGGGTTTTTCGTCCTATTTCGCGCTCAAATAGAGCGTTTGCCACCGGGCCACTTGCAGTTCTCTCTGCCCGCTCGCCTACCCTCACTCCAACGATTTATTTTTTAAACATACAATCATTGGAAGCATTTCACATATTTTACGGAGACCCTTTTCTTCTTTTTTTCTGGGAATCTTTTTACTGTGACCACGTCACAAATGTTTAAGCAAATTGTGAACGCTAATATAACGCTATTGACCATACATAGAAAAATATGTTCCTAAATAGATTATAGAGGTGTACTGAGTGGACTGAGAAAGGAGTTCCAGAATAACAACCCATAACAACTAATAACAACCCATAAATAGTAAGAACTTCCCAGAAAAATGGTACGAGGTTATAAATCAAATACTTGGGTCACATAAGGACTTAAACTATCTACCTACTTAAAGTAAGAGTTTGTATAAAAGGAAGAATAAATCTAATAGAAACAAGGATTGCTTTTCTTTGCAGATTCATGTGATATTTTTCCCTCTTTGCAGTGTGGCATGATGGTTAGTTACTTTGTCAGTCTTTTTTTTCAATAGAAATTAATATTTGCAAAAAGTCAAACTTCTTCTTAAGTTAAATATAACACTTTTACAAGGGTGAAAAGGGTAGGCGCAAAATAAATTCCAATAAATATTTTTATCAATAATCAACACGTGTTCAAAATTGGGTCGAAACACGAGTGCCCTGAGGCAACCCTTTCCCAATTATGATTAATCCATTCCCGATACGGTCGTAAATCAAATATGGCATAATATCTAATATCCACCCGTTTCCTTTACCGTCTTAACATTTTCTTGCACGTTCCCTCCTTTAAAAAGCGACTGGGCGTCAAACCGGCGAATTTTTAGCCCAATGCATAAGTTATTACCCACTGGAACCTACCAAACTAACACTAGCGACACTGTTAGCTTCATACATTCATTGGCGACTGTAGCACCGGGTGTTTCAATGTGAGATATTTCACATAAGATTTCACGAAGATAAAGGTATTATTAATTTATTTTTTGTGTAAACCAATTAAGATTTATGTTATCTTATAGAATTGCAAGTCGATATGAAGCTTTCTAATCTAGCTGGAAAATTTATTTTTATTTGTTTAGAGAATAACGTAAGAAACCTAGTATTAATTATTCTAGATCAGAAAAAATGTGTTTTCATGAACGCGTGTAAAACATTGAGTTTTTTTTTCTGGAATTAAATAAGTAAATACCGTGTTTTTTATTATTCTCATCAAATAAGTTGGCAAAGAATATTTTTTTTTCATGTGAATAAAACATTGCGGGTTTTTCCCGGAAATGCTGGTAAAACAGCAGTCAACTTGCAAAAATGCAAGTTGACTGCCGAGATGAAAAATTTAAAATGTTGTGTTGTTTGAGTTAAAATGTAATAAAAATTACACATATAAAATTGGTGTAAAAACATTCATCTGGTAATATTATATCATGGTTTATTTTTATTTATTTATTTTTTTACATGAGCTCCACACAGGAGGCCCTGAGGAAAATAATTTCTCTCAGGGCCTATGTCATCTTTGAGGATGCTGTGTGGAGGGTTTTTTTTAAGGAAAGGAAGGAGAGGAGAGTTCTGGGAAGGAAAAGGATTTAAGGGGTGGGTAGGATGGGGGTTCAGTATGTCCTGGTCATCCGCCTCCAAGACCTAGACAAACCTCACTATTTGATAACACTAATTTTCTGATTTGTTACTTTTCACAATAAATAGGCCACACCAGTTAAAATTTTCATAAATTATCATAAATTTTCAATTTGGTAGGCAGATATGAGTACCGCCGCTCCGGGAACCACTTACGAGATAATTAACACCTCTGCCATAGGTCACCCCAAGTGGTTCGCTACTTTTGGTGACTTAGCAGGGGTGCCATGGCGTGAGGTTTGTTTAGGTCCTAGCGGTAGATACATTTGTCGGGTAAGACTTGTTGAGGGAGACCTTTTGATTTTTCCAGACGGATTTCCTCGACCAATCGCCCCGCAGCGGGAGGAATGGATTCACACATCCGTCACTCCCCTAAATTCCTATCCACCCCCATGCCTTTTTCCGTCCTAGAACTTTTTCTCCTTCCTTTCCTCAAAAAGATCCTCGACACAGCATCCCTTAAGATATATAGGCCCTGATGGAAATTATTTTCCTCGGGGCCTCCTCTGTGAAGATAAAGTTAAAAAATAATGAATCAAACCGAAAGAAATTTAGTATCATGGGTAGGTAATAGGTAGGTATCTTGTGGAAATTTTTCCCCTACCTACCCTAGTAGATATCAGAGTGGTAAGAATAATAATTCGGTATCCTTAAAAACCGAAAAAAGAAGGCCATTAATTTTTAATTCCTAATAGATTTCTAGGGATGGCAGCATAAAACATTTAAATGACCTTTAAATCACTTGCCACCTTGTAGCTGTAAAATCTCCCACCTTTCGCCCGGTTTCATCAACCCCGCGGTAAACGTAACCATTGACATTTAACACCTCGGAGAGCCTGTTCCTGTGGTGCGGTTGACATGGAAACCTAATCGCCACTTTTAAAACCATCTACAACCGTGGGCAGTTAAAAATAGTTCAGTCCCCGGCTTTTTTATGACCGCGGACACACAACAGTAATTTTTTGACGTTATAAATCGTGTTCCTTTTAAATACAGGATGTCCTGGGCTAAAGTGCAGAACCTAACTACGGGAGGTGATTCTACAATATAGTACATGACAAATATAATTTTTTTTCTTCTTATTAATAATTATACACTGAATAATTTTAACTTAAAACTATCGTTGACGGCCGGCGTAGTGCAGCGGTAAGGCGCTTGACTCGCATTCCGAAGGTCGCAGGATCGAATCCCGGCGTGGCAAATAAATTTTATTTGATTAATTTGTGTATTACACAATTTATTCATTTAAAATAATATATAGTAGGTATATTTGCGGCACGTTCCAGAGTGGAAGATACTCTCAGTATCGCCCTGGTGTAAGACTACCATTCAGAATTGAAACGTTGCTTGAAATGGCTTCTGCCGTGTTTGATGACCAGATCTGAATAGCCAGGTACTTCCCCACCTTCCTCTTCCCTATCTCCTTCCCCTCCCCACTGCCTTCAGCCTGACAACATACCCCAATTGGGGATGCCATAGACTATGGCATCTCCAATATGGACTATGGCATGGTGCAGTTGGGACTCTTGTGCGGTATTCATTAAAAAAAAAATCGTTAAACATTGGAATCTCGAAAAAAGTTATCGTAAAGTTTTTCTGTATCGTTAAGTTTATGATGTCGTTAGGTTGATATGTTTTTACCTGTATCTACTTAGATGCATGTATAAATATGTAGATGCAAAAAAATGAGTAAAACCTTCCAAAGTTACTGTCCTTTCCCGGATACCATATATCAATTCTAAGAGAATTCTAAGAGAAATTAGAAACTGTGGCCGCCTTTAACTCCTATTTTAGGCAAGGGCGGCTGGTTGAACGGTGTGTTTGTGTGCAGCACTGGTAAATTATATCGTCTAAAATTACTTTATAATATCTTACCGAAAAATATAAAATCTATGAATTTCATTAAAAATATCACCTACCAATATAATGCATAATATAATATGAATCAGAGAGAGCAAATTCTCAAAGTTCCGCGCGAATTTACCCTGTCCGGTGTGCAGGCCCATTGCAAGCGGAACGAATTATGTTTTTGTATCGAATATCCCAAACATCGCCAGCGCGCAACACCGGCCATATGTATGAAAAATTAAGATATTTTGGTGTGCCACCCAGCGGCCTTTATCATACAAACTTAAATTCTGATTTAAGGCCAAAATACTTAACCAAACTGAATAATTCTTTTTTTAATCAAAAGGTACAGCAAATACCTAAATTTTACATATATTTGCTTTTTTATTGATTGGTCTTTTAAATTATAAAACGCAGATCATTAAGGAATACACTTTTTTCATAGGTAACTTTGACAATTTTGCCCTCCTGTTGTTTATACATTGTTTATAAATACTGTTTGTATCCTGTTTAAAATTAAATATAAAACTAACTAACCAACCATCACGCCGTTTCCCCACAGGGGTAGGCAGAGAGGACGGACCGCCAAATAACTCGGTCTTGGCACACACTCTTTGCCTCACATTCATACATCGTCTCATATATTCTCTTCTATTATTGACTTTCGACATGGCCCGACTCAAGTATCTGATTCACTTGCTCGTGCCATGTCTTCCTCGGGCGTCCCCGACTTCTTCTACCATTCACATTTGCGTCGTATATTCTTCTTACACTGCATTGTAAACATTGTAAAAAAAAGAGTTTTTTGGGTTGAAATTTAAGATTTACTCACGAAAAAATAGTATTGTGTTTTTATTTTCTTAGTACCGAAAAATAAAAATTTTAATTATAAAGCGATATGTACAAGTTTTCGCACTTCGAAAACAGCTTAAAATAGACCTTCTCTCCAAATAAGATTAGTGGGATCATTTTTACCTAATGTTGCTTAGTAATCGTTATCTCATAGTTACGGATTATCAGTGAACCACCACGTTTTCAGGGCAGTGGCCGCCACTGATTTTAGGAGGTGCAAATAAAATCGTAAATTCCTAACCCTTTTTGAAAATGATGTCCAATGAGTCAATAATATTATTCACATCGTTGATTTAACACGTCTGGTATATAAAACTGTCGTTTTATTTAAATCACACACGTTCTGACAACTCTCAAAAACTAGATTTCTTCCAGGATTGCCATTCTATTGAATCTTTTATCAAGGGTCTCAACTATTCCACCGCAAATGCAGTTTTTATCCGCCACGACGCCACTTCGGAGAGGTTGTCCCGCTACTTTGTGTGACACTCCAGTCACGTGCCCGCTAGTAGGTACGTCGATTTTTTTTTGTCACCCTCCTGATTTCGCTCGAATCAATTTCGATTTTCCCTGCGCTTTCTTCGCCCAGACGTTTGAACTCGCGCCCTTTGTTTGAATTTCACCTTCGTTGCGCTTACACCCTTCAAAGAAAATTAATAAAGTAAATGAACATAGTAAATTAAATATAGCTGTTTTTTCAGTTCCATCCACCGAGAACAATCTTTAAAACATTATCTGCTCATTATGATAATCTACGGAAAGGTTTTGTGGCATGTGGTACCTACATTTAATTATATGTCGGAATATTTGATTTTTCGAAAACATCGTTAATGAATTTCTAGACATTTTTTTCGATTGAGGCACATTATGAATTTGTTTTGTCTTCCACTTTTCGTTTCCTTGTTTCTGATTTTTTATAGATTTTGTCATAAGAATATCTAATTTCCTTACGACGTGACTACAGTATAACTACGAATGTATCCATATATTATACAGACCTAGTGGCGGTTCATGGTCGAAATCATTTACATTTGCGATTTAAAAAGAAAAGAAAATCGGATTTTTGTGGGACACTTTTCTTCTTCACCTGTATGGAGTCTATGGATTTCCTTCTTTACCAGTTCTTCACCTTATATAAAATCACATCATTTTAAAAAACTGCGGATCTAGAACACAGTTTCGAAAATAGTTAGCCCAAATGGTTCCATGCCAACTCAGAATGAAATCATCTCAGAAACACCTCAGAAGGTCATTAAAAGCTACGAAAAAATAATTTGAAAATATCCAGTACTAACCCTAACCTAACTTAACCTATTTAACCATTTTTTTTTTTTTTTTTTTTATCATCACTCTTAATGACCTTTCTGAGGTGCTTTTGAGTTGGTTTCATTCTGAGTTGGCTGGTCACCAGCACAAATATTTCATTGCGAAGTTCAAAAATAACCGTAAAAATGTATTAATAAGTGCCTACTACACTTACGACTTGAAATAATGTGACCATTTACCATTACATTTGTGGCTTGAGAATATGTACAGTAAGTGGCATTGAAAACTTCTAGAAATTTTCCGAGTGCTCTCAAGCAGCAAATTCTGAAACAAGAAAATCAAAGGTGAAATCATTTACATGATAACAATAAAGAAAATTTTGAGATTATTATTACAAATGTGAATAAATCTGCGTCAGTGCCCATTTTCGAAGCCCATAGATGCAGAGTAGAAATGTTTCCCGAATGCGTTCAGTATTGTTCGGTTCCGAGTCCAACAACGTCATCGCGGCGCACACGAATAACGAATTTTGGCCCTTAGATACCTACTATCTTCGTTTTGAACAGACTTCATGTTGTATGAAACATAACATAGGTTTTTAAACTTTCTTGTGCGTTCTCAGCGAATCTGCGCTGGACCTGATGGTGGTGAATTTTTTTACAATGGATTTGTAGCGTTCAAACTGCATTCTAATCCAAGTGAGTATTGTTTGCCATAGTTATTCTACGGGGGTTCACTGCACATACAAACACTAGAGAAAACCGCCTCTATTTAAACCATATAACTGAACTTAACATTCTATGGAAATACGTGTACCCCAAGTTTAAAATACATTCAGCTGTGTTTTAGGAAACATTATTGGATGTCTACAAGATTTTCTGCGCCCTTAATCCAATAACTACCTATTTGTAATTTTTATGAATTGACGCCGCCAGTGATATGTGCTGATATTGTGGAAAAAACGTTTATTTATTTGACATAATGATTTCAGCATTATTTTTGGGTGCCTGTATTTTGGGATATACCTAAATTGACCAAAACCCGAATGACTGACATTCGGGAATTGGATTTAAGGTCTGATAAAAGTGGGTAATTTTCCCGCAGTTCCAGTACGGCGTGCTACCGAATGATGAATAGTTAATTTCTTGATGTAGGTGGAAATACTGTAGAAAAAAAACAATTTAAAACTCCGTTTGTTCATGAAAACGTTATTTCAAATGAAAGCAGTAAAATTTCTATGCTACCTAGTTAATGGAATGGCCTCAAAATTCATGAAGTGCATAGCGCCTATAAATAATATTGTTTAGTTAAGTTTTTTTTTAAGTGTTTTAAATATGCTTTGTTTTATAAATTGGATAAGTACATAAAGTTAACAACAAAAAATAATGTACATATTGACGGTAGGTAGTGGGTTATAGAATAGAAATGTATAGTTTTTAAATTAATGAAGACAATATAAGCGAAACTCTATCGAAAATCTGGAAACAGAAAAATCAGAAAAACATATTGACACCTCTGGGACTCCAATAATATATGCGTTAAAGAAAATGAAGATAATGTAGGTGGTTCTTAGTTGAAGTATGGTACAGTTAAACATGACCGAATTTCATATCGACACCGTGGCGCAGTGGTTAGCGTGTTTGCCCGGAAAGCAAGAGGTCCTGGGTTCGAATCCCAGAGGTGTCAATATGTTTTTCTGATTTTTCTGTTTCCAGATTTTCGATTGAGTTTCGCTTATATTGTCTTCATTAAGTTAAATATTACAACTTGAGGTTTTACTCATAAAGTTAAAATAAAAAATAGAAATGTATAGTTGTTATAATCCGAGATCTCTCTTAATCCGCTTCACCTAGCCTATAAGGAGGCAGTAATTTTGCAAGTTACGTAATTTATGGTTGCAAAAATGACTTCTAATTTGAGTGGGTGCACCGGTCGTTATTACTTTTGATACATTTTTTTACTAAATATACACATTAGAGCCTTTCGGAACAAAGGATTTCGTATTTTAGTAGTGACATGCTAGTTACTACTGCATTTTTTAACATTGTGATAAATGCGATAATTTTATTGTTCGCAACGCTTTGCACATCACCCCATTTAAATGCATGAAAAGAATTTTCACGCGTTATTAACAGTTGTTCAATTAAAAACAGTATTAACTCAAAATTTAAATAATTGTTTTATAATTTAATATGCTTTTTAATATATTGTTAATGAAATGCATCTCTTCTGATAAAGTTTTCAATTAATTAATTAATTTATATCAATTATGAAATTGATGCGTTTTACAAACAATTGTGGAATCAGCACAAAAGCACATTTTTATAAAATATTTCAAATAATACATTCCGTTGAAATAACGTTTTCATAACATTACTCCGACTTCACCAAGCATCGTGCTTATTTGAATATCAAAGGTTCGGGGCTTTCCGGGTGAAAACCTTCAATGCAATGTTGGGATTCATTTTCTGCTGTTTGGGAATCGACGTGGAAATTTGAACGAATGAAAGCATCATTTTATTTATTTTAGGTGCTTTAAATACAAATATTTTTTTCGCTTTTTTATCTCCAAAATTGCGAAAACCCAAAAAAAACAAAAATCATGATGGTACGGCGTAAAATGAAAATAACAGATATATGAGAATAAAAATGTTATCTACCCGAATTATTTGGGTAACTTCATGGGTTATCAGTGTTATCTATATTTATAAAAATTTTGGTTCCGTATGTTTGCGTTCGCTAATCTCGGAAAGTAATTATTCATTATTCAGTGCCGGCAACCCGGGCGTTTATTTATTATTAGTTATGTACAACATGATTTTTTTTTCCTTACCCTCCTCACTAGACTAAAGTCTGTTCTGAGACTGGTAACTAACAATTTCTAATTACATAAAAATAAATAAGTGGTAAAAAAAAGAAAAAAAGTAACATATATATTATAGTAAAAATAATGATAATAAAATAAGAGGAAAATCAGAATTTAAAAACAGAGTAGAAAATAGAAAATATATAATATTAGATATTAAGAATATTACTTATCTCTCTTCTTTCCTTGACATTAAACCAGTTTAAAAATCTTTTGAAAACCCAGTTCAAATTATTAGATGCGACGTAGGTCTTTGTTTGGGCTGCAAACTTATTGAATATATATGGTGCCAAGTAAGATTCATGTTTTTTTGCAAAATTTGATTTGATATATGGTACTTGTAATTGATTGTGTGTGTTTGCTCTTGTGTATTGCGAGTGAGTTATGAAGTGTGGTGGTATTTTTATGCAGTTTTTGTAGATGATCTTCTTTATGAATAGTTTATTTATGTCTAATAGGTTATTGTTGATCTTTATCTGTTCTGTCGGATGTTGATAAGGCTTTCTAAACATAATTCTGATTATTGTTTTATGACTAATTTTAAGTGATTTGAGGTGAGTCTCTGCTGCTGCTCCCCATACAGAAATACCATACATTAGAATACTTTGACAGAGTGCATAATATATATTTTTTAGCTGAGGTAGTGACATAATGTTTCGAATTGTTTTAAGATGTAAGAGAGTTTCCGTATTTTTTTTGTAATTAGGTTAATTTGGAGATCCCATTTTAAGTTATTGTCAACAGTTAAACCAAGATATTTAATATTTTGCGCATAATCAATTTTGTCACAAACACGGCGTGAGTTAGTTAATGAGGTAACTGTGCAGGGGTGAAGATGTAATTGTGGGCGACTATCTGGCTGACCAGCTAATGTTTTACTGAAAGTTAAGTATTTTGTTTTAGAATGGAACAATCGATGGATTGTTTCAAAATTTTTACAGAACATTGCATTTTAGCAGAAGAGCATTTATACATACTTTTTATTTGGAAGTTACAAAGGAAAAGAATAATTCTATGCGTTTTAAATTGACTCATAATTTGTCATAGTAAACAACGGAATGACAGTTCTAGACATAATGACATTTTGCAGAAAAATGATTGTTAAATAAAATTCTATTTTTGAAAATCTTTAAGTTGATAAATTTATTTAAAGTAGGTACTCCCCTAATAGTTTGAATCGAATCAAGAATTTTAAATATTTTAAATAGGTACCTATGTTAGATACCAAATTTAATATACATGAAAAATTGAAATTTGAATAAAATTGTAAAAGGTGGCACGCGGGCTGTTTAAAAACTGAATGAGGAGGGTTTTTCGGGACGAGGGAGCGGTAAAGGGAAGAGGGAAGGCGGGGAAGGTGGAAGGCGAGAGGGGGGAGGGGAACCTAGGAGGGCGGAGGAGAACTCGGGAGAAGGATTTGCGGGACGGAGGAAGGGGGGGGGAGTGGAGTGGGGAGAGGGAAGGTGGAGGTGACGGAGTGGGAACGCGAGAGGGGAAGAGGATGCAGGAAAAGAAGGGGAGTCGGAAGGGGAACGGGTCGAATGGGAAAGGACACTCAGGGAGAAACAATTTCTTTATTAAATGGCATAGCAACGCATGAAATAACGTGATATTGTAAAAGCCTTTAAGGTCTGAATAAATAAATAATTTTAAAAAATTATACTACAGCATAGTCACAGCAGATATTCAATTAAGCAATGTGTCTTCTTGGAAAATGCATAGTTGCTAGACAATTTTTGTTAACTCCTCTAATAATTAAAATCAGACAAAGCCTCAGCGAAGCGTGGTCGGGTTCAGCTAGTCACTTATAAAAGTGTTTGAAAATTAGACAGAGAAAATTATTTCTCTAACAGTATTTTAATTAGGTACTCGCAATAGGCCACTTGCATGGATTTCATAACGACTTGGAAAAAATCGTGTGGATATATTTTTTTTACTAAGATTACGAAAATGTTAGTAAAAAATTTTTGAAATGTACAGTTTTTTTATTTTTAAATAAATAAATCCATTATTTGGGCTCGTGGGTCACTACATGAAAATGTCCCGTCTCCGAAAATGTTCCTATTAATTTTATAAAATTCCACACTGATTTTTTTTTATATGGCATCACTTTCAATTTGGGAGAGGGTATGGGTACCGCCGACCCGGGAACCATTTACTGGACAACCAACACGCCTGCCACCGGTCACCCCAAGTGGTTCGCTCCGTTTGGTGACTTAGCAGGGGTGCCCGGGTTTATGGGATGAGGTTTGTCTAGGTCTTGGTGGCGAATACGTTTGCCCAAACACTGCGTGGCGGGCTGGATCGGAGGAGACTGATTGAGGGAGGCCTTCTGACCTCTCCAGCCGGATTCTCCCGACCCTTTGCCTTGCACCGCAGTGTGAGTGAGGAATAGATTCATACGTCCGTCACTCCTGGCTACACTGACCCCCAGATTCCTACCCACCCCTCATACCTTTTTCCTTCCCATATCTTCTTCTCCTTCCTTTCCCTTAAAAACCCTCCACAGAGCATTCTCAAAGATGACATAGGCCCCTAGGGAAATCGTTTTCCTCGGTGCCTCCTGTGTGGAGCTAATGTAAAAAAAAAAAAACTTTTATTTCAGGCGAATTTTTGAATTTGACATTTAACGTTCACTAGATTTATTGTTTGTTCTCTGCGAACTTATCATTTGGTTTGATTTTTTGACAGATGTTCTGAAGAGAACCCCGTACATTTTACGCTGTTCGTTCATGTTTTAGAAGTATAATGATAATGGTGCGGATTTTAACATAATCAAATTTTGTAATATTCTTATTATTATTATAATTTACAAGTACAAGTATATTACATTTGATTAAATAATATAGACGTTAAACATTATAATGATTTATGATCAATAAGATTGATCAAGGAAAAAAATATTTATGAGATTTAATATTTTTGGTATGCCTCGATATTCCCCTGTGCCATTCGTGTTGAAAACGTTATTTTTTTTAAATGATTTTCGGCTATATAATTATCGTTTTTTCGCACCCATAAAATTATGTCCCGTCTTTCCGGTTCATAAAAAATGGTCTGATTTTTCAGATTGAATTTTTCAAAAAATCGCCAGGGGTTCAAAAATACGATTAAAAAAAAAATACGGAATGTCTTAGAATATTTGCCTAAGCCGGAATTTTTTTTTAAATGTGATGCAAGTGGCCTATTATTCTTGTTGTTAAAAAATAAACAACTTGCTATTTTCCACGAAGTATTTCATGAGACAATTGTCTTTTCTTAAATTGTTAAGGTAAAATACTGTAGAATTTACGAGATTTCATTAAATAAAAAAAATATATTCCGGTTCAAAATAAGTATTCATTTATTGTTTATATATATTTTATTTATAAGTGTGACTTTGCACTTTTTTAACGTTACACTGAATTTGATCTACATACATCCCATGCCTGTCTATGCCACTTACTAGGTCGTAGGCTGATTATATAATAGGGTGAAAAGATACCGAATTGAATCATCCCATTGCATTTGTGAAGATAGTAAAAAATTACGCTAATGCGTGCGCCAATGAAAACAAACATTCAGCTTTCATTTCAAAAAATGACATTCTACACTGGAAATCGGTTTTACCGGTAGGATGATCAGTTCATAAAAATGACACAAGGAGGGGCTTAGCTAAGTGCCGAACCAGCTTATCACACATTTTATTCCACAAGGGCAAATAGTTGCCATTATGGTGGTTAGTGATTGCTTTTAAGAGCGTTTAACCAGCCAGCGGACGAATATCCACATTTCGTCGAAAGTTGTTCTTACGATCGTACAGGGCGGTTACAAAGAGAAAGATTAATTATTCTCCGTACCAGCTTTTTAAAATTATATCTCAATATCGATTTTATTTCATTTCAAATTTGCTTTAATTTATAGCTACACACAAAAATGCTGAAAGGCGTGATGATAAAACTATTAAAATTATGTCTTTTTTGTAATTATTTTTTGATTATAAGTATTTATCATTTTACAATAATGTCTAGGTTAAATAAGAATGTAAAAATCTGAAATATGTTAGTTTGCAAGTGCGCAAATAAATACACAAACGGACCAATTTTCGTCAAGAAACACATGTACGTAGGTATATATTTTTTAATGATTTTATTTAAACTAAAAGTAAAATTCTAAAACATGCGATACCCATAAAATGTATTGATTTATTTTAATGCATGATTTTATCATTTGAAATGGGTGTGGTATAATACAAAATCTTTTCAGAAAATTTAATAAATCTGCCAACGACCTATGGTATAACCTTATTATACTAAAAATAAACCTTTTTTCTCAAAATTTAAAATATGCGAATGCTAGATAAAAAAAACAATATTTCGAAATCCATTTATAATTTTTTGTGGAAAAGAGTCAGTACGTCTAAAATCTGATTTTATAATGACATATTTCTCGTTTTCTCTGGTAATACCCTCCTAACATCGGCGTTAAACTTCATGCTCCAAGCAATAACATAAGTTTGTATCTAGGTGCTTGTTATTCTCGTTCATTTTCTTCCGGCGCCCTCTCTCATTGGAATTTGTCTATTATCAAAGCAATTGTCACCGATCGGGATACAGCCCGGATGTAATCACAGTTCGCGTTGGTTTCATAGCTTCAAAGCAGAGCGGTAGATACTTTCACTATCGCACTGATGGAAGACGACCATTCAGAATCGAAATGTTGCTCGAAATGGCTTTAGCCATTTGGTGATCAGATCTGCATAGCCAAGTACTTTCGACCTTCATCCTCCCATCAAAGGCGGCTAGTGACCGAAATTGCCAGCAGTGCATTTCACTTTTAAAATGCACCTACGTGGTATGTAATTTATAGGTGCAGCAAATTAATTAATGATAGTAGTGCAATTCAATTACATCACTTTTGCTAAGAAATGTTATAAATAATACTGCTCCGCAAGCGTTCGCAAAATTATCTAGACAGTAAATCACATGCAATTCATCGCTGTTAAAATCGCAACACTGTTTAAATTCACCGCGCACGTTGTCAATGCACGAATGTTGTAGAGCTTACATTGCAAATTAGTATTCCTAAGCGAATAAATTCCGGGCGCACTGGATTACGCATGATGAAATCCATGTAAAATTCAGTTGTCTTCAGGACGAGATGTACATCTGCACTGCTGACACGTGACTTGCCGTTTTAGGCTGGCCGCACTCATCAGGTTTTTCCATCCGATTGTCTGATCAGACAAAAACCGATTCGAAAACCGGATTGGTTATAATACCGGGGTCACGCCCGTTGTAAAGGCGTAGCCTATTTTCATTACGGATCCAGTTTTCGAATCGGATGTGTGCGATGTTTATCCGATTTTCATAAGAAATGTACGGCGCGAAGGCCTTCCGGTTGTTTGATCAGACAATCGGATGGAAAAATCTGATCTAAGCGCCAAGCAATAAGCGTAATCCACCTCACTAATGTTATGTCGACATCAGCTTTAACTTTCTCGATACCACCCGATCAAAGCACCCGATGATGTTCACGTAATATGGTAAAACAAAGTTTTATGCACAACGACATACATATGCACGATTCATTTGCGCTTGCGCGGGATTCTTGTACGAGAAGATAACTTAAATAATGACCAGCGGGAAATGACTGGAGCGTACTTTCATGTATTGATGAATGGGGCACAGTCGTTGAAAGTTATGTGAAGACAGAAGATAAGCAATATGGGAATGCACAATGCACATTTGCACGTACCAAGGAACCTCCTCTGCTCCCCACTATCTTCAGCCTCACCACATACCCCAATCATGGGGGATGCCATAGTCACACTGGCTCCAGACGGTTGAGAGCATCTTCCTAATTTACTGTGTTTTCAGTTAATCTTAGTTAAAATCCTCATCATCATATGACCAAGGTATTCAGTTTTTTTTTCCTTTTTGGTCTGGTACATTTTCACGATCTTTGGGCCATTCGATAAAGAACTTCTAAATTATTAATTCTCGTAGCGTCTTATTTACTTTATGAGAGCAAGGTAAAGAGCGAGAACCTCATTCTACTTACAGAAAGTTCTAATGTAAAGCACTAAATTACTGCCGTAACACACCACAGGCGGAGTATATCATTTAGCGATCCGGCGATGCGGCGCGGGCGGCCGACGTTATTTGCCTAGGTCTACCGACCGCGACATCGCCCGAGGCATTATTGCATAACCCACCGCACCTGGGCGCGGACGCCGCAGGGATAGCGTTCCACTGCTCCCTGTACGGATCGACGCCACTTTGTAAGTTCTTGGTGATATTCCAAGCACCTTTGCGAGATGAGAACCCACACTGCAAATACATCATTACAGTGCCATTTTATTTGTACACAATGATTCATGTTCGAACTGCAAATTTTCAGAGGGATCATTGAATGTGGATGACGTGAACGTCCAAGTACCCACAAAACATTATTTGAGGATAAGCCCAAATAGATGTCTTTTTGGTATCTTATTGATAAAGACTTCTCACACACAACTCTGTTAAGTTAGCAAGTACCTACATACCTTACATTAACGTCATTAATGTTAGGTTAGTTACGGAACCTATTATTAACGTTAGTAAAACAATTAAAGTTGCGCAAAATTTCATTTTTTAAAAAGGACATTGTTAGTCACAGAAAACAGGAATTTTGTGATGGAACAATTTGTCAGGATTTTTTTATTATTTTATTAACTTTCCATTGAAGTTTCGTAACATTAGTTCAGTTAATTCATTTTTACCACACGTTTATTTAAAAGCTTCATTTAAGAGGTTTCCTTCAAAGGACCTAACTTTCTACCGACCTTACTTTGAAAGACTTCGCATTTACATAAATTTATTAAGCTTAAAAGTACGTAGGTACGTAAGTACGTAAACCTAATATTTACATTTCTAATCCAACTGATGTGAGTTGGAGTATTACTAAGCTTGTTCAATATTTAATTTTTTGTAAGAAAATCAGAAATTCAGTATTTGAATTACTTTGTCAGGTAATTTTTTTATATTATTATTAAAAATCCTACAATAAACAACGCCTTTATTTAAAAAGTTTGCTTTAAAACATCTTAATACTTCTGATCTTGTCACTTTGATGCCGTAAAATTTGACTGGTATATGTGGTTTACAGTAAGTTATTACCTATTACATAAATGTAAATTTTTGTTTGAGAACGGTCTACGCGTCAAGAACAAACTTGCATCACATTGAGCTGTTTTATTGAAAAGTACGACAAAAAAATTCCTCTCTTCTACACCTGTTATTTAAAATAATCAGAAAACGAAAATCCAAACCATTCTGCGTTCACCAGTACCGACATTGCAGGTTCTGAAATGGCTATGATGCAACGAATTCACCCTCGCCTACATTTTCAAACATGTCAGTGGCAATCCAACAACCGTGACTAATCGGATTATGTACCCACGTGTGTGCACTTGTTTTATGTGACTTCTTTGGAAGGTATTATTTTGTACCGGTTCTTTCAAAGCCAGCCTTAGTTTTAAAATGTTAGGCTGAATATTAAAATAATTTAATTTTATAATGATTAGGTATATAATAAATTAAATGTAGTATTAGTAAAAGGACAAAATAAAGTGTACGGGACTTCCTAAAAATGTTCTAATACTCGTGTACTAGTTCTTGCCGCTCAGCGCGTTCTGCGGGTATCATGTGCAGGAACGGATGATTATTTTTAATTTTCTGCCTGATAAAAATACTTTTACTGCATATTTTATCTTGTTTTATTTTTTTCTTCTTTTTATTATTGATTAATTGTTTGCGATCACTCAGTTCTCACAATTTTCCGGCTTATGTGTTTCCTATATACAGGGTGTCCGGGGGTAAAGTGCATTAACTTCGGGAGTTGATTCTACATGATGGTAGGAGTAAAAAAGATTAACAACTTTCCCGAAATTCCAACATTTTTTTTCCCATACAAAAGACGTACCTACTAAAAATCTTTAGTGTGAGGTACGATCTTACTTGCTGAGAGCCTGCCGGGCGCCCGACTCGATTGTGATTGGCCCGTATCGTAACAGCGGAAAATAATAAATCTGGCTACACATGCCGGACTAATTTTATCTTTTTACCTCAAAACTACTCCTAAAAGTTGGAATTTCGAAAAGAGTTATTTAACTTTTTTACTTGTACTATCATGTAGAATCGACTCCCGAGGTTAATGCACTTTACCCCCGGACACCCTGTATAACATAATTCATATTCACTTATCCTGCTTTTTAAACCTTTCTAACAAAGTCCCCAAATATACTAAATGACCTGAGGAAAACTTCTCGTGTAGATTAACTATCCGAATATTATGTGTTACTTCCAAAACTAGTTGCTTTAAAAAAATAAAACTATAAATAATTTAAAACGAGCAGCTAAATCTACACACAGGTAACATTACCTCTTTAAAAAAAGATCAAAACGATTTAATAATTTATTTCACAAATTCAAGAAAGATTTAAGATAAATTGCGGAAAATATATCTGTCATATCTGAATCTTCGCAAAAATTTGAAGCGTCGGGGCTTGTTTCGTGTCACCCGAGCCTCGGGCTGCTAGCCGAAAGCTGAAGGATATCATTTTTCTTCTCACCCTTCTCATTTTCCTTCGCCCCAGGATCTGAATATATTCTATTTGATAAACACGCGTGTCACGTCGGATATATTTCTTTATCATATTTGGCCATTTCGGCGAAGAATATACCGTTCACACACACATATATGCAAAGGGCGACATGTCTTGTAGGGAAAAAAATCACATGGCGAATGAGGAAAAATGTCTGAATTCATTTAAAAAATGGCCAGAAAATCTTCTAATCTGCTTTAGGCTATAGATTTTGACGTTCCTTAGAATATTTGGAATCAGACTCATAACTTCTCTTTTGTCTTCGAATAAAATCAAAGACATTTAGTCAGGTTATCCAAAACCTATCCTTAGATCGTCAAAAAAAAGGTTCTGCGAAAGTCATATTGTTTTGTAATGCTGTATTGAATCTCGATAAATTTATTCCGTTTCATATGGCAAGGCCAGAATTCAAATTATTAGAATTCGCATACTGGGTACTGACACTGTTCGGTAACTACTCGCTGACTTTCGTTACCAAGGAACAAAAAAGTGTTTTGACAGTACACATTCTAACGCTTTTGTCTTCGTATCGTTTTTTCTAACGTGGCATTAGAATCGACTCAAAACCTAGAAATACCGCCGTTATCATTCATGATAAGTTCATTTCGTAACTGCCTGTGGATCAAAACCAACTACGAGGGATCACAATCAGCCAAGACCGTCAATTTGCCGTAAGTACCCATATGGAATACCTTAGCTATTTTGATTCGGAAAACATACTAAATCGAGATTCTGCAGGCATAACTTGCATAGAGTGGACAGTTTGTTCTACCCTAAACCATGTAAGGTGGCGTTGAAATTACGTTCATCTTACATTATTGGTGCCGAAATCAGCGACCTTTAGATATTCAAATCTGCAATTGCAAAGCAAAAATATTATGAAATGTTTCGTGAATTTAAATGTCAATCATTTCGAACTGTTAATTTCAAACGGTGAAGTTTAGAATTAGGTATCTAGTTCTTAAATATTTACGACCTACCGTAGGTACTTTTAAATTATAACAAATTCTATTGATTTATTCAATTTCCTTTCGAGGTACGTATCTATTTTCTTTTTGTGTTTTTTTATCAAAATGGCGCCAACTATTCAAACATTGCGCCGAAAACGGACATTAGCAAATAATAGATTGATAAAAACGCATGAAATCGCGAAAATCGCTTTACACGATATAACGAAGAAAGACTTACTGTTGGCTCATTATACAACTCTTGAAAGGATAGTTCTTGAATTTGAAACATCTCACGACGAAATATTAAATTTAGACGACTCAAACCAAATAGAGGAAGATAAAATTCGCGAAGCTTTTGATGAAATGTATTACCAAATTGTCGCAATTTATCAGAAGTTGACTAGTCAACCAGTCGAATCTGAGACCGCGAATGTATGCACGAACATTAAATTACCAAAGATAAGCATTCCAATATTCTCTGGCGATATCAAACAATGGCCGGAATTTTATGATATGTTTAATGCCTTAATTCATGAAAACAAATTATTGTCAAATATCGAACGCATGCAGTATTTGTTTTCGAGTGTATCTGGCGAGGCATTAGGCTTAATTCGGACATTCCCGGTCCAGGGAGCCCACTATTTGGAAGCTTATCAAAGACTGATCGGGCGTTATCGCAACGCGCGTGAACTGGCATTTACGTGTTGGCGGGAAATGAAAAATGTAAATTTTCCGCCCAACGATCCATACGAATTTCGCCGCGTTTTCGACGTGTTTAACGAAAATCTAACAATCTTAAGGGAATTGGATCTCCCTACAGACAATTGGGACTTCGTGCTTTGTTATTTGATTCTGTCAAAATTGGATTCACTAACGAGGTGCGCTTTCGAACAACTGCAGTCTCCTACCGAGTTGCCATCATATTCGAAGCTAAAGGAGTTTTTATATAACCAGTGTGAAGCTCGTGTACGAGATTTACATTTTTTGAGTCCCGATCGCAATCATGTTGAAAAACACCACGGTGTAGGATCAGCGTACAAACATCCCGCACGTAAATCTGAACAGGCTTTTAAAAAACATACTTCATCGCTTCTTTGCGATGTAACGAAGGTGCGACCTGAATCCAATGGGTCCTCGATCTCGATTAATTTTGCAAAGTGCTCCTGTTGTGAGGAAGAACATTTAATTTACAAGTGCAAGGCATTCGCGCTAAAATCAGTTCAAGATCGCATCCAATACGCCAAAGCTCACCGTTGGTGCTTTAATTGTCTTCGTTCTTCTCATTATCTTAAAGATTGTAAATCTATATTTAAATGTCAGAAATGTAACCAAAAGCATCACACTCTACTCCATCGTGATGAAACCATATCTTCTAAAGAGGGGGGTCATCACCCCACGACGTCTACGGACCAAGAGGACTCTCAAATTAGTGTCCTCACCAATTTAGGTGACAGGTCCGTAGTTCTATTGTCTACTGCCAAGGTTAACATTCGCGATTCCTCCGGCAGGTTTCAAACTTTTCGTGCGTTGATCGATTCAGGCAGTCAAGCTCATTTCATCACCGATCGCGCTGCAGAGCGTCTAGGCATCCATCGTACGGCCAGTTCTCGGAGAATTAGTGGCTTAGGCCAATCTTCCGCAACTGCGTCAGGAATCATTCAATTAGAAGTTGGTGTTGAGGAACAGGTTCTCTTTAACATTAAGGCACTCACGCTGCCTACTATCTGCGGCAACATGCCAACGGTTCGATTAGATAAGTCGTCATGGCATCAGTTGCAAGAATTACCTCTTGCTGACCCTGACTGTCACAAACCGGGACCGATTGACCTTCTTCTGGGTGCTGAGGTCTTTACTTCTCTTTTGAGACCTGGTAACGTGAAGGGTGGTCGTAATCAGCCATCAGCTTTCAATTCTGTATTTGGTTGGCTTCTTCTAGGTTCGGTTGGTTCTGACGCCGGTCACGAAATAAAATCGTTCGTCGTAACTAACGAGGACCGGCTCCATAAAGAGGTTCAGCGACTATGGGAGTTGGACACCATTCCCCAGTCTTCACAGCTCACCCCCGAGGTACAACTCTGTGAACAGATGTACTGCACGGACCATTCCCGTGACACTTCGGAACGATACATCGTAGCCTTGCCTTTTCGAGAAAGGGACAAGAATATCTCTTTTCCCGGGTCGCGCGAAGTCGCTTTACGCAGATTCCTTTCACTTGAACGCAAACTCATAGCAAATCCAACGTTCTTCGCCAAATCTCTAGTACAAAGGTTGTGGATTTTAAGAGTTGGTTGGGATGACACCCCACCCGTTGACATCGTTCGTCAATGGGAACGTTACACTAAACAATTACCGCTCTTGAAGTCGTTTGAAATCCCTCGTTGGGTTTCAGTCCCTCACCTGAAATCGTGCCAACTATATGGCTTCTCAGATAGTTCGGAAATCGGATATGGTGCGGTAGTTTACTTACGAACCACAGACGTTGACGGTAACGTCCAAGTCTTTTTAATTTGCGCCAAGTCTCTAGTCGCCCCCACCAAAAGTATTTCATTGCCTTGTCTCGAACTTTGTGCGGCAATTCTTCTTGCAGATCTATTAAAATTCGTCAAGGAATTATACGTAACCTTGCTTTTAATCGCTAATACTTTTGCGTGGTCCGATTTAACCGTTGTGCTTGCATGGTTACGTTCTCCTTTATATCGCTGGAAAACTTTCGTGGTGAACCGTGTTAGTCACATCCAGGATGCCCTCGAAGATACTTCGTGGCATCACGTATTATCCGGCGATAACCCAGCGGACGTCGCTTCACGTGGTCAATCCCCAGCCGATCTAGTTGATAATACGTTATGGTGGGCGGGGCCGCCGTGGCTAATTCAGCCAGTTGATTCTTGGCCATCCTTAGATGGCAAGGTCGACGAAATTGAACCTCACTTTGAGGAACGAGTTCAATCGTTATTAGTCCAACAGGATGAAAATTTGGTGGACTTACTACTTGTTAAATTTTCTTCTCTCCGGAAGATTCAACGTATTTTCGGTTATTGTCATAGATTCATTTACAACCTACGTAACAAAGAGTCTCGTCGGTCGGATCTTCCATTAAACCGTACCGAAGTTCACGCTTCGCTGTTGACAGTAGTTAAACATATTCAATCTGTACATTTCAATGATGATATCACGCGCTTGAATGAGGGCAACCTTCTTTCGAAACAAATGCGAAAGCTCAATCCATTCATTGACGACTACGGTGTGCTCGGGGTGGGTGGCAGGTTATCTCGATCTGGGCTTGAATTTGAGCATAAACATCCTGCCCTACTTCCTCGTGAATCCAAGCTCACATTTCTTGTGATAGAAACTCTCCATCGAGAACATTGTCATCCAGGCATTAACACGATGCAATATTTGTTGACACAGCAGTTTTGGATTCTGTCGCCCAAGCGCGCCATCCGCCACTGTTTTTCAAAGTGTATACAATGTTATCGCATAAAACCAGCCCCTCTAGAACCTTTCATGAGTGACCTAACCGCTGTTCGTGTAAATCAGGTTAAACCATTTTTGATCGTGGGCGTTTATTACGGTGATCCGTTTCACATTAAAGCTGGTAAATACCACGGCGCTAAGATAGACAAAACTTATCTTTGCTTATTCGTATGTTTTACCACCAAGGCTCTACATCTCGAAGTAGCTTCAGATCTGTCTACCGAATCTTTCATTGCAGCGCTACGTCGATTTGTGGGTAGACGAGGTCGTGTAAATGCCATACACTCAGATTGCGGTACAAATTTCGTCGGAGCTAAAACTCAACTTAATTCGTTCATGCACACTGCTTCACAGTCAGAACAAATCGATTTTCGTTTTAATCCTCCATCTAGTCCCCATTTCGGTGGCGTATGGGAGATTCAAATTAAATCGGTTAAATCTCATCTTTATCGCATAATTGGTAACCAAACCTTAACTTTCGAGGAATCGACAACACTCTTCATGCAGATTGAGGCCATGTTAAACTCTCGACCTCTCTACCCGATGAGTTCTGACCCAAACGATTTGCGAGTGTTAACTCCAGGTCATTTTTTGACATTGGAACCCTTGACCTCCGTGCCGGATGAGGATTATACTGATCTTAAAATCAACCGTCTGAGTCGTTGGCAACTTATTCAACGTTTTCAGCAGGATTTTTGGAAACGATGGAAGGTTGAATACCTTCAATCGCTAACTCAGCGTGCCAAGTGGACCAAGCATTGCAGATCACTCTCTGTAAATGATGTGGTTATAATCCGAAGCGAAAATACTGTCCCTTTGCATTGGCCTATTGCACGAGTCGATAAATTGCATCCAGGTTCAGACGGCGTTGTGCGTGTCGCTACGGTCCGTACATCTAATGGTTCTATTCTCACGAGACCATTAACCAAATTATGTCCACTACCTAGTCAAGTTGACTAATCGTTCTCGCTGTCGCGGATAATTTTAATATTATGATTATTATTTTTTTTTATTACGTCTTAGTATATCGTATCATCTAGTTTAATTCTTTCTTCGTTCACACAACATTTCATAACATTTGCATGCTTTAGTTAAGGTTTAAATTTTTTCTTTTTTTAAAATACACTTTGCTGTATTTTGGTGGGCGGAATGTTTTGTAATGCTGTATTGAATCTCGATAAATTTATTCCGTTTTATATGGCAAGGCCAGAATTCAAATTATTAGAATTCGCATACTGGGTACTGACACTGTTCGGTAACTACTCGCTGACTTTCGTTACCAAGGAACAAAAAAGTGTTTTGACAGTACACATTCTAACGCTTTTGTCTTCGTATCGTTTTTTCTAACGTGGCATTAGAATCGACTCAAAACCTAGAAATACCGCCGTTGTCATTCATGATAAGTTCATTTCGTAACTGCCTGTGGATCAAAACCAACTACGAGGGATCACAATCAGCCAAGACCGTCAATTTGCCGTAAGTACCCATATGGAATACCTTAGCTATTTTGATTCGGAAAACATACTAAATCGAGATTCTGCAGGCATAACTTGCATAGAGTGGACAGTTTGTTCTACCCTAAACCATGTAAGGTGGCGTTGAAATTACGTTCATCTTACACATATATTTTACATATTTTTTAAGCGATCCTATTCTTGTTATTTCTGATCGATTAGTGGCTGAGTTGGTACCGCGTTTGGGTCCCATCCAGGCATCGTGTGTTCGATTCCTTGCTTTTTTTATGTGAAAATCGGCGAAGTCCCCAATCACGACATAAGTAACATTTTCCGCTTAAGTGTGGTGGTAGTAGTAGATTTTCAAGTGTTTTCAGGTTATTCGTAACCCGGGAAGGTTTATTTTTATTTAAAAAAAAAAATTAAGCTCTGCGACCAAAATTATCTACGTATTACAATAATTGGTGAAAAAATGACTTTTTCTTTTTGCGCGAAAAATATTTTTTTTCTTTCTTTTTTTATGAAGAAAAATATTAAATACTGTTTTGTGAACGCGTTTAGCTGAACTACTTTTGTCTACTGAATGACTTTTGTCTTGTGTTGTTTATTAGGATTTATATGAAGATAACTCAAATGGCTTTTTGTAAAGTTTTGATAAATTACGTAGGTAAAATAGAATGACAAAAATGTGTTGCCAGCAAAGTGTTCCACATTGTGAAGAAAAGTTTTATTATTTCCTGTTTCTTATTAGCCAAAACATTGTTTAGAACAATACCTTTTGACATTTTCAGCCGACAGGTTCCAGCCAAGCGATAAAAAGTTGGTAATAATACTTTGTCTTTTAAATGTCCACAGTTATGCAAATTAAATGCATTTAATGTAAGTTTAATGTTTTTTTTATGTGCATGCACACTCCGCACACATGATATTTGCAATTAAAATTCAGTGGGTGCGTAACTGCGTAGGTCATGGGTCGGCAACCTTTTGTGGTCCAAGGGCTAAGGTCGAAATTTGCTCCAAGTCAACTTTAATGGGGGGGGGGGGGGGTGACACAACGGTTATCTGCCCCAGTTCAGTTCAGTTCTAAAAAAAAACGGCTTACGTATTTTTACGACATTTCTTGTTGTTAAAATGGCAATATACATAATTTTTTAAGAAAGAATAAAAGAAACTTCGAACAGAACTCAATGGGATATTTGTTGTTGGATTTGACTCGCAAGTTCTTTAATATTTGCTTGCATTTTTGATGTGGAGACGCGTAGTATTGCGTCCAGATGTAAATGTGATAATCGAGAACAGTGTTTGTTTTTCCAATAATTAAGAATTGAAAAAGTTTGCTCACAAATTTACGTACTACCAAACATAGTAATTATTTGCTGAGCAAACCTTTCTTATTCTTTGTACTTTTCGGAAGGCAAACTCCCGTAGAAATCTACCTTTTTTTTTCCTTAAATGCCATTTTAAGGATATTATCACTTTGCAAATCATGTTGATTTGCAAATAGCTTGGTACATTATCGATATCCACTGCGAAGGGGTTTTCGAAAATCTCCATCTTGCATGAGATTTTTTTTTTAATCAGCAAATCGGTTTTCAAACTCAGTTTGAAGTTGTAGTAATGCACTTTTCATGTTAGTTTTTTCCCAAATAAAATTTATCCCAGCTTCTTCTACTGCTTTCTTGCAATTTGGAAAATGATCGAGTTTCTTTTCATCGATATGCTTGATAAACAATGATAGTTTAATTTCAAATGATTTAACATCTGAATGCATATGGCATATCAATTTATTTTTTCCCTATAAACGAGTTTTGAGTAGATTCAGTTCGGCAGTCAAATCAGTTAAAAATCCAAGTTAAAAGTTGCGGCGAGAATCTTGCGGGCCGCACCAAGACTCCTCGCGGGCCGCAGGTTGCCGACCCATGGCGTAGGTGATAATAAAAATTAATGAATATTCTCAAAAATACATATTATTTTCGTTGGAAAGATTTTTTGTGCACCAAATTATCAGACGTTAACAATAAATATATTAAAAAGTTAAAAAATCGTATTATGCTTTTTATGTGAATACCACCCAAGATTCCAAACAGCTTCCGTCCGGAACCAGTGAGACTATGGAATCCCCAATTGGGGTAAGTTGTGAGGTTGGGGTAGGTGGGAAGATAAGTGGCTATTCAGATTTGGTCACCAAACACGGCTGAACTCATTTGAAGCAACGCGATACTGAGAGTATCTTCCCTTTAAATATGCTCTTGATGCTCATTGCACTCACACTACATGCTCATTAAAAAGTGTACATTATCGCAGTATAATCAAAGGTATTTGATCACATCCTTGACTTATGTCCTTTTTAATATGTATTTTCCATTCCGCTGAGAGTGCCAAGACAACATCATTTCACTGAAACTATCTACGATCTCAGAATGAAAAATGTCCACAAAAGTGTCCATAAAAGAACCTAATCTAATCTGAATCAAATAGTTACGTCGTCGGTCCTGTATTCTAAGAAAAATATAATCTTAAAACTACTCTCTGTTTATTTGAGATATAACTTATTTTATGGCAGAATGTCATTGTTAAGTTGAGAACTCTGCACTTAAATTGCTTCCTCTTCATTGGCTAAACTTTATCATACACTTTTAACTATATATATATAATACGTATCAGTCGTACCAATTTAAAACAATGGAAAAAAGCATTACATTCGGAGTTAAACTTGGCGGCGTTCCAAAGCGATTCCAGCTGCATTATTGATTGACCTAGTGACGTCATTCCCTGTACCACCTTTGGGTGAACACTGCATTGTTGTATGCAACAATTTACTTATTTATAATCAACCATGTACAAAATACGTGGCATTCCATTGGTTTATTTCGGCAAATTAAGCTGCGGATAAAAGTATAAAAAGGTCCATCTCGCAATACCCACCAAAAATTCGCGAGGGTTATTAATAAAATGCTGTGAAAATATTTTGGGGCGAGTTGTAATAAATTACGATTTTGTAGACTAGTGTGATAATTTACTGTATTCACGGTATGGTTATTAAGTACATGTCGCTGTTGTTGGAAAAAGATAAAAACGATTTTTTTGATTCGTTCATTTACAAATATGAACTCGGACAGTGAAAATAGTTTTGATTTGCTAAATGGAGGGCATTTATTGCACCGACATCTAGAGTGATTTTTTTTCAGAATTTAAATGGCATCGTTAGGAAAGATGATTTATAAATGAAAAATTTCAATTGATCTTTTCTGTTCTGGTACTCCCACAAAAGTAAATGAGGTAGTTTGAATTAATTTGAGTTGATTTGATTTAGTTGATTTAGTTGATTTGAGTTGATTTGAGTTGATTTGAGTTGATTTGAGTTGATTTGAGTTGATTTGAGTTGATTCGATTTGATTCGAGTTGATTCGAGTTGATTCGAGTTGATTCGAGTTGATTCGAGTTGATTTGAGTTGATCTGATTTGATTTGATTTGAGTTGATTTGAGTTGATTTGAGTTGATCTGAGTTGATCCTTTTTTTCTTTAGTGAGATTTTCATTGATATAAATTCGGTCATGGTTTCCATTCTTGTACATATCATGGCTTGTTAGTATGGTTTTTTTTTTTGTGACCATTCGTCTCGATAAGTTTGACGTATGAAATTCATGATTACGTCAGCCGGTTTGGAGTCCTTTCTTTTAGGAAGTCTCCAAACCTTATCAATATTTTCGCAATTTGTGTTTAGTTTTTCTGCAATTGTCTTAATGGTTATTCCAATATTTTCATATTTTTTCATTTCTAGACCAAAGAGTTCAATATTAGAGTTTTTTTCTATTTGTTCAATTTCTTGAATCCAGTATTCTAATGGTATATTACAATTTTCAAGGTATGTGTTTTTGTTTATAACTTCATTGAGTTTATTTTCGTTTTTTTTTAAAGTTTTTTTCTCAATTCTAAATGTAGCGATATCAGTTCGTCAGTAAACGTTGATTGTGTGAGAGTCTTCATATCTTTTTTCATAGCGTACATTATGCCTATTTTATTATTTATTTCATTAAGAATTTGTTTCATTTCTGGGATATTTTCTGGGTTCGGGCCTCATCCTTCATTACCCACTTTAATGGCGGGGTTTGTACATAGTTTTTGAAAGGTTCCATTACAGTCGATGCATTTGATTAATTCACTGTCTTTAGCGACAATGTTTTTACACTTTTTACACTGGACCATTTTTAAATGTTTGAGCGTTTTTTGTTTATTTTTAAATAACTTTTTACAATTTATTTATTGCACAATGGTTCACACCGTTCGTGTTCGCTGTGAGACGTGTACTACTGTTAGCTCGCATTAACTTATTTATGTAAATTATAAATAGAACAGGTCCCACTGTGCTTCCCTGCATTATTATATTATTATCTAACTCATAGATAACACGTACATCGTCCCTGCACACCTCTTCGGAGACACTTGGTTTAATTTCGCAAAAGTAGGCATATCGTATTTTCCTAAACCAAAGCATATACAAGTATGTCGTCTTTTGTTATTCGGTGGTATATCCCCATTGTACACGCGTATTCTTCCCACATATACGCATTATTCTAACAAAAGTATATACGTAGCCGATTTCCACTCAAGACACCTGCCGATACAACTGTCTTAACTTTTATTGTACGGCCGTATATCCTCTGTGCACACTTACATTACGAATGAGGATGTATAGCGGAAATAATCATTTAGGGGATCAACTTTCAAAGGGTTCAACTGGCGGTGGGATCAACTAGCGGTGGGGACAACTGACAGTGGGGTCAACTGACCCCAGGATAAACTGTCCGGGGGATTAACTCTACGAGGGGTCAACTGTCTTGTAACAACTAAAACTGATCAACTATCATGTTTAGTTAATCGTGAATCGTTGATAATGTTTAGGTGTAGGTACATATTAATTCAGATACACGTATTAATATAATATATTTAGGTATCTGTACACAACAATATACGTGCCTATACATAGTAATATGTTTATATATGCATAATTATATTAAAGACTTCGGCCTAAAATGGAAACAGACTTAATTAATTATTAATTTAATTCAATGATTATTTTAACCGAAAATATTGAATATCATTTTAAATACCGTTCAGAAAATTCGACAAAATATGGTATTTTTTAGAAGACTAGAATTTTTGAATAATGAATACCTTCTAAACATAAGATTTAGTTTCTCATGGAATAGAAAGCACTTGCTTTATTTTTTTAACATATATTTCAAACACGTGTGAGTAAGTACCATACGAAAATAAAATTATTTGTTTTGAACAGGACATTGTCACATTTGTCAGTCCTCTTCTCCACCGATAATAAAATCGACGACCGTAAAATATATTTCGCTCATCAATCACTGGACCATATTGAAAATTGGTACCTGTCGAGCTTCATGTATTTTCAAAAACTCTACCACATTCATTTCATTGAAATAAAATACTCATTCATTCAACAATTGACCCACATTGCAACAAAGTGTATTGCCATCACATTTTTGAAGCGGGTTATATCTATGATAAACTAGTATGTACGAGAGTTCATATGGACGTCGTTCGTCCTCTTCCTTCTCATGTGTCTTGTTTGAAAATGAAAGAGAAAGAATATACTAGAAAGGTTATATCACAAACGATCACTCGCTGGGATTAGTATACTTTCATTTTTGGAGGATTCATGGAGTAGTTTAAAGTGAAAACTTTGGCCAAAATATGTTCTCGTAATTTATTGTGGCCTCCAGTATTCTTGCCGGAAAAGGTGTTTTTTCACATGTTTAAGGTTTTCATCCTTCAATGGTATTTTATGACGTCGATTCAAATTATGGAGAGGAAGTAAGGTGAATTTAAAACATCGCGTCGTTAGTTTATTAATGTTTTGAATGTGCACAGCAACGTTGTCAAGCGAGTATCAATATACCATGTACGTATATAATATGTTTGAATAATTCTGTTCATATCTTGTGGATTTCTAATTTAAAAAAACTTCTGGTTAATTAACAATTTTCTGATTAAAGAATAGTTAATTTTTTTTTTTTTTTGCCTCTCAATATCTAACGTATAAACTTTTCAACTACAGAACCGTTAAAATCGACTTAGGACCTTTTATTTGAACTTTCAGCGGTTATGTAAAATAGAGACTCCAATAATATATTATATGGATACATAAGTGTTTCGCATCATTTAACCGATTTCCAGAGCAGCCAGAATTTGGCAGAATGAGACAGAAAAACCCTCTGGGCCTATCATTTTAGGGAAAGGAAGGAGAGAAAGTTCTGGGAAGGAAAAAGGTATGAGGAGTGGTTAGGAATCTGGGGGTTTAAAGGAGTGACGGACGTATGAATCCATCTCTCTCATTGTGGCACAAGGCGATAGGTCGAGAGAGTCCAGTTGTAAAGTTCAAAAGGTCTTCCTCAACCACTCTTTTCCGATCCAACCCGCCACACATTAGATGGGAAAACGCATCCGCCACAGAGACATAAATATTTCTCACCCCATGAACCCGGGCACCCTTGAAAAGTCTCCAAACATAGCAAACCACTTGAGGTGACCTAGGCAGGGGTATTGATTATCCAATTAATAGTTCCCGGGGCGGCGGTATCCATCCTCACCTCCCAAACTTAATAAAAAATGTTTAAAAATAAATTTATTAAATCTTTGTAAACATGTGTCCCACTATCTTACATAATATTTCTAATATTGTATTAAACTTATTTGTGGGTAATGAAAAGGAATCTATCTATATAAATAAAAATGAATCGCCGAAATGTATGTACGCGCATAACTTTTGAACGACTGCATCAAATTGGATAATTTTTTTTTTTTGTGTGTTCGTTATTGTCAGGACAAGGTTTGTATAAAACTTTTGGTGAGCTTTGGCATCATGAAATTTGTATAAAAAATTGCTATAAGTGGCACGTGAGCTGTTTGAAAACTGAATGTATGGAATGCGTGAGGGGGGAAGGGGGAGGGGAACTCGGGTAGGGGGTTCGCGGGAGTGGAGAGAGGAACCAGGGAGGGGGACCTGGGAGGGGGGAGGGAAACACGGGAGGGGGGGTTCGCGGGACGGGGGGAGAGGGGGAGCGGAGTGGGAAGGTGGAGGAGACGAAGTGGGAAAGCGGGAGGGGAAGCGGAAGAATGGGAAAGGACACGCAGGGAGAAATAATTTCTTTATTAAATGGCATAGCAACGCATGCCGGGTACCAGCTAGCTTAAAATAAAAATCATTTATATTTTTATCAACAACAAAAAAGAGATACAGGTAGGTACGTAATATATTTTTTCAAAAACTATCTAACTAGCGGTATGAACTACTTAAGTTAAAAGCTGAAAACCAGGTTAATAGTTTCTTTGAGCTAGAAATTTCTTGCAGAAAATTGTGCAAATGTAATGAAGCCAGAGTTTCGAGAGTTTTAAATACTTCAGCACTTCAGTTTGCCGATAATATTTGAATACCTGCATATTTTATTAATAAAGCCTCGCACTCGTTGGAAAAATTGCGAAAGTGCATTCCAGACACCGGGAAAAAGAACATCTCAACTTGGAAGCATACTTTTAAAAATTTCGCTTGCATCCCTCTTCGAAGATTGAAACACCAATTTTCCATCTATGTTTATGGAAATGTAAGGGAGATAGCTTATCCACACGAACTCACTTGTTTTAATTATATATTTTGAATTCATATTATTTACGAACGAAGAAAGAATAAAACTTATTGCAAAATGTGCGACAATAGAGAACTCCGGTCCAATTTTTTCTATTTTTTAAATGAATAATGACATTCTAACATAAATAACTGCATTTTTTTGAGAGTTAGTTTTAATAGTTAAAATAATAATAGTCGAAGTTTTAATTTTTCAAGATTCCCCGAAAACCACCGTATGTACGGTGAATCGTGTGACGTCATCACTCCTGAAAAGTTACTATAGGATCGGGCAATCAGCTGATCAACTGCCGCCATTTTTAAATTTCGTTGTTCGAAGTATTCTCCCTAGAAGTATATTACTATTTTTTTTGTACAATAGTTTTTGAATATTTTCAAAAATAGAGATAAACTAATAAGAGATACCTTTATTTTTGAAACATTATTTAGGCCTAAATAATGTTTCAATAAACACAACGGCTAAATCTCTATAAACAGTATGTAAATAAACGAATAAATTAATATGATGTGTCATTCTGTCATACCTTCAATTTGGGAGGCGGTAATGGGTACCGCCGCCCCGGGAACCATTATTGGATGACCAACACCTCTGCCATAGGTCACCCCAAGTGGTTCGCTACGTTTGGTGATTTAGCAGGGTTGCCCGGGTTCATGGGGTGAGGTTTGTCTAGGTCTTGGAGGCGGATGACCAGGACATACTGAACCCCAGATTCCTACCCACCCCTTAAACCCTTTTCCTTCCCAGAACTCTCCTCTCCTTCCCTTCCTTAAAAAAACCCTTAACACAGCATCCCCAAAGATAACATAGGCCCTGAGGGAAATTATTTTCCTCAGGGCCTCCTGTGTGGAGCTCATGTAAAAAAAAAAATACTTCATTCCCATGCAATGACTTTACGGTGACGTCACGACACGAGGAATAGTGACGTCACCACTAAACATTTAAATAATACCAACATGACGGCGTGTTTCTACGACCCGATTAAAAATGGACATTTTAATATTTTTTTAAAAACTCTGCGTTTAATATTATTAAATAAAACTTATATATTCAGAATCAGCGTTTATTGGTCTACGTGAACATATTTTTTTAAAACTGTAATATTTTTCACTAGAGTTCCTTATTTTGTTATAGATGCCAAATCATATATTTTCTAGGTTGAAGATCTATCTTAAAGCTTTATTTATTATTGTTTGACTCGTACCGTTACGATAGAAGATATTTAATTTTAGTTTTATTTTTTTTTTGTCATGGAATAGAGTTAGAGTGAAATTGTTCAATTTTCTAGGATGAATATTGCTTTACCAAGCACTTGCATGTAAGCAAAGGGTCCTGGGTTCAAGTGGAGCCAATATCTTTTTCTGGTTTTTCTGTTTCCAGATTTTCGATTGAGTTTCGCTTGGCTTCATTTAATTAAATATTATAATTTGAGATTTCACTCATAAAGTTAAGAAAATAAAAATGATGTATATTATACGTAAATAGATGAATAATTATCTAATTTTCTCTTTGTTAACCTAATATATAATAGCGCTAAGAAGAGAAATCCTTTTCGATCGTGCTGTTTAAATGAAAACCAAAAATCGAGGATGAAAAACACACAGGAGGCCTTGAGGAAAAAAAATCTCTCGGCGCGTAAGTAATCAATATGAATGCTATGTGGACCTTTGTATTGCCCCTGAGGATGTAGTGTGAATGATCTCTTTAGGGAAAGGAAGGAGAAGAAGTTCTGGAAAGGGAAAAAAAGAATGAGTGGTGACTAGGAATCTGGAATCAACGTGTCTAAGAATAACGGGTGTATGAATCCATCCCTCGTACTGCGGTTCAAGGTGATGGGTCAAGAGAGACCGGCAGGAAATGTCTAGTTTATTCAACCAGTCTTGCCCGATCAGGCCCGCAACGCAGTAGGTGGGCAAACGTCCGCCGCCAAGACCTACACAAACATCACCCTATGAAACCGGGTACCTCTGCTAAGTCACCAAAAGTAGTGAACACTTGGGAACAATAACAGGAGTTTTTTTGTTATTGGTTTTTGGGGTGTTATACCGTGTTGCGCTACCTCCTCCTTTAGCCTACGTTTCGGACAGCGTTACAGTGTCCATCATCAGGGCAGATGTGCCCTGCTAAAGAAGAACGTAGCGCATCACGGCATAACACCCCAAAAACTAATAACAAAAATACTTTTGGCCGTGAAAATCTAAAATCATAAATAACAGGAGTGTACCCATACCGCCTCCCAAAATCGAAAATTCATATAGGAATATTCAAAGAACATATGTTATTAGGTATTAAAAACATTATATATTGTGGTTTATATTATACACTGCTTGTCAGAATAATAGAAAATATCGAGTCCTTCACTTGGAAACGAGATAAATGATTTCAAGTGTTTGCTTTATCGATGACTAACGATAACATTAGGGTTGTTTTCGTTTCCGCAGCGTAAACATAAACATTTTTACCATCATGTTGTTTTCTTTTTTAATGATGGTAATAATATTTGGTTTGCCGGCAGAAAAAACTAGAATAAACGTTTAAACAGTTTTGTTTATATTTTTATTGGTTAACTCGTTCCATAATGATATATTAAAAGTAGTAAATATTTTACGTTTTCTAATTAAAACAGAGACCAGTAAAATATGATCGTTCATCACATCTATGACATTTGATTTTGGCTTGAAAGGTGACCTGGTTCAATTTTTTTAAATCTACCTTATCAATCAATATAATGTATTGTATTTTATGTGAATACCTTACAAGCTGCTCACGTCTGGAGCCAAAGAGCCTATGGCATCCCCAATTAAGGTATGCTGAAGGTAGTGGGGGGGGGAGGAGACAGGGAAGAGGAAGGTTGAGAAATACCTTGCTATTCAGTTCTGGTCACCCGGTAATTAAAGCCATTTCAAGCAATGTTTCAATTCTGAAAGGTTGTCTTACACCAGGACGATACTGAGATTATCTTCCACTCTGGATCGTGTCGTAAATATACCTACTATATATTATTTGCAAAAAATTTTAATTTATTTGCGCACGTCGGGATTCGATCCCGGATTGCGAGTCAAAAGCCTTATTCCTCGACCACGGAGGCCGTCCATAGTTAAGTGGCGTAATTGTCGCTGTCAATTGCCATTGTCAATTGTCGGTTTGCTTCAAGTTCCGATGTACGAGTATCTACTGTGATTTTCTAATTCCTTTAATTTTATGGTAAAAATGACTTAATATTTTATAAGTAACATAATATACAGGGTGTCCGGGGGTAAAGTGCATTAACTTCGGGAGGTGATTCTACATGATGGTAGGAGTAAAAAAGATTAACAACTTTTCCCGAAATTCCAACTTTTTTTTTCCCATATAAAAAGACGTACCTACTAAAAATCCTTAGTGTGAGGTACGATCTTACTTGCTAAGAGCCTGCCGGGCGCCCGACTCGATTGTCATTGGCCCGTATAGTAACAGCGGAAAATAATAAATCTGACCGCACACGCCGGACTAAATTTATCTTTTTACCTCAAAACTACCCCTCAAAGTTGGAATTTCGAAAAAAGTTATTTATCTTTTTTACTTGTACTATATGTAGAATCACCTCCCGAAGTTAATGCACTTTACCCCGGACACCCTGTATAGTGATTTGGATTGAAAAAAGAGTACACCTTTCTTAAGATAGTTCGTAATTATTTATCTTTGCTTCAAAATTACTTAATACATTCCCAACATGTGAAACAAAGAGAGTTAATATTTATTTAAACAGATAGTTATGTACCCTCTGCCACTATATCAACTGAATATATGCGATTCTGTAAAGAATTTGCGAAGGCAAATAATGTTTTAATCTTCATATGCAAGCAAAAATATCCTCCCCGGTCCATTTAATAATACAAGCACATCCTCCCTTGAAAGGTTTACGTATAAATAGAGGATACTGTCAGGGTGGCTATCCGCCGAAAGGCAACTCTTATTAATTCCAGACAAATGGAACACTCCCCGTGGACAGCAGTGGCGTGCGACGCTCCTACCTTTAGTCATGCAATAGTGCTCCTTCCTTGCTGCTTTTCCCAGGAGCTGTGTTTTGCCATTGTGTTATTTGTATTATTATTATATCATTTGCCATGCTTTTAAAGTATGAGGTATAATTTTTAAAAATTACATGTTCTGTGTAGCGCATTTGTACAGCGCCATTTTTGTGAAAAATCACCCCAAGGGCGCTTTACAAATGTATAATATATTCGCACAATTTTACTTTTAACT
This sequence comes from Limnephilus marmoratus, assembly GCA_917880885.1. NCBI lineage: Eukaryota > Metazoa > Arthropoda > Insecta > Trichoptera > Limnephilidae > Limnephilus > Limnephilus marmoratus. The sequence goes on from OU862908.1 coordinate 54,279,834, forward strand.
CAGACTAGACAAAACCTTATAACAAATTATGACTAAAATATTGCATCCATCGTTTCATCAATCACTGATACAAAACTATATGTACAATGCATTTGAGAAATGAACGCAATGCTGTAAAAAATGTACCTACATATATTTTACTGTCCACTGGAAGAAAATTTACAGGACCATATTTAACTGTGTGTCTCCTACCTGTATGTCTCCTACCTTTAACTGTATGTCTCCTACCTTTCAAAAGGTGAGGAGTGAAGAGGGAAACGTGAATTACATCATGATCACCCACAAAATACAACATAACCTAACATTGAATTAAATTGTAAGAACTAATCACCAATGTTATCTCTCCTTACAATAAAAAACACATAAATTTGTTTAAGACCACTTTTTTTTAAACACTCTCGAATATTATAATTCTCCTGACGAAGGAAGGGTGCTTCTGAAACCGGTAGAGTGTTAAAAAAAGTGGTCTTAAACAAATTTATGGGTTTTTTTATTGTAAATTATGGCAAGCCACAAAGTTAATGCTTTTTACAAATATGTATCTCTCCTTTTTTGCCTAGGACTGATAATATTATTTTCTGTATTTTTTATATCAATATATATTTCCAAATGTTTTAAGTACTGCGCGTTTTCAACCCGCGACAAAATATCCCCGACGAAATATCCTACGGATAAAACATCCTCCAACAAAGTATCTACTAAAACCTAACCTAGCTTAACCTATCCTAACCTAACCTTATTTTACATTTACTACTTTTGAACAATAATTTATTGTCTTTACATAATGTCTGTATTTTTTTTGTCCCATTTTACTATTTTTTAACAATAATAATTCATTGTCTTTATAGGATGTATTATTTTTGTTCCATTTTTTTTAGGTTAATTTAAGTTAGGTGTTAGTAGATATTTTGTTGGGGGATGTTTTGTCGATAGGATATTTTGTCGGGTATATTTTAAACCATATTTTGTACGTATTACGTGAGGACGGTTAGAATGATTGATTTTTTTTTAAATTTGTGTCGAAATGTAAGAAGTCATAGAAATATCATTGGCTTGCAGTACGACAACATAATTCCGATATTTTTACTCACCGGGAACTCAACTAATTCGTATAGAAAAGTTCATAAATCTTAGAGATAAATACTTACAAGGCAATCCCATTATAAACTTTTACCTTCAACACGGTCGAACTATATTGTCGTGCGTTACAATTTCTCCGGTTTATAATTACAATTAACACTGGTTCATCTGGTTCGTAATTATTAATTATCAATCACTTTTTATCTGCTAAATAAATTAACCTTTATTTACCACAAATGCAATGTGAAAATTGGATTTCATTGTTCAGCGTGTGACACTTGATGCTGCATATGTTAAATGAGTACATGTAAATGAACAATATTTTATTGTGCATTGACTCGTCGATAAATGAGAAAGGAGATAATGAGTAATGATTGCTGATTATGTAAAAACGGGTTTGTCGCAATTTCGTTTTTGATTATCTGATGCTGTGTAGGAGTAGTTTACACGGAAACGTGTTCGTAAGAACCAATTCAAACGAATGGATTCGTTTGAATTGGTTCTTATTTTGATATTAACACCCCCGCTGATGGTGAATATAATAATATGTTGACAGCATCTTCCTCGGTTTGTTTTTTATCTTCGACCTGAACCGACACGGCGAATGACAGCTACAGATGATTTTTCAAATTTCAGCTATTGTTTTATCTGGAGATCACGAATAAACTATTTTTGTGATGTTTCACACAAACGGCATTAGAGAAATTATCAAATTACAATTATTGTTTAAACATAAACTATTCATTTCCATGGGGAAATTTACAAAACAACTTTGTTTAATAATTTATTTTTTAGAAGTTTTCACAAAAAATTCTGATATATTTTTTATTACTTTCTTAAAATATTCTTAGAACAGATTATGATAGGTTATGTTTGCGCATTCCATTTTTTACCATTATGAAACCATTATATTGTTGTAAACTTTTTAGATTAGAATAATTTTCTCATATACTATGCAAATGTGGTATATTTTTAATGCCGGTAGCGATCTCAAAAGGATTATGTAAATAAAAACTGCACGCCGCTGGTAGACAGTGGAATCTCCCCTTAGTAATTTCTGATGCTTTGCATGTAGTTTCAGTACCGCCAGGTTATAAAAGATCGCAGAATAAAGTTTAATATTTAGTAGTTGAAGGTACGATGCTCTGAAGTTTCAGATCGTTTAGTTACGTAACTAGTTACTTTGATAATTATTTAATCTGTAAAGAGAATGTCTACCTAACTAATTTCATGAATTATTACATTGTTTTCAAGTATCATACAGTACAGTTCAGAGATTTGTATTAAAAATCTTATGCTTTTTTTATTAAAGAAAGACAAACATTCCTGGGTTGCGAATAATCTGACAATATTTTAAAATCTCCTACTACCACCACAGTAAGCGGAAAATGTTGATTGATGTTGCTTGATGGATGACTTAGCCAGCTGAGGAATCGAACACCGGATGCCTCGGTGGAACCTAAACGCGATGCCAAATCAGCCACTGGCCGGCCTTTAATCTGCAATCTGTTTTTAGATGGCGAGTGATGTATCTTCGAGGAACAGAAAGGCTATGTTAATAATGATGAACAAACACACCTGTGGTCGGAGGAAGGTGAAGAACTCGATTTTTGTGATGCCAATGATGACGAAGCCGATTAATTTTTCTTTACTAAAGAGAACATCCATCAAGAGATTGAAATTTTTGGGGCGAAGAAGAAGACAAAATTTTGGATGAAGAGACAGATCCAGTGCAAACAGCTTAAACCTTAACCCGGCGAAAAGGGGATGGAAAATTGTTACACGGAGGTGCGGGCCGGGTAATTGTTACCGGAATAGACAATGTCACACATTTTAGTATCTATTTAAGGAAATTAATATTATTCCTTACGAGCATTATGTTACTGTTATCAATGTAATAAAACACCAAAAAAATCTTAGAAATAAACTTTTAATCATAGGAACAAGGCTTTAATGTAACAATTATCAGTCTTCAATTATTTAAATGTTCCTTTTATGAATATACTAACATAAACAATTACGGAAACTGTCGAAAAAAACTAATTAACAATAATTAACATAAATCACGCATAAGAAATTTGGTGCAAAATTGTTGCACCGAATACGGGCATGGGTAATAATTACCTTTTTCTTTAAGTTTTGGCATGTGTATCTCACAACGCGGCTAATGCCCGACTGATTTCGCTCTAGAAACTTGTCGAGGCACTCAATAACTCCAGTTACTGAGAAAAGCGGCAACGTCGCATAAATGGTTTTAAAATTATAAGCAAACTTAATATTTCCTTGTAAATGAGTTTTATTAGACGATTTCCCGCAATTAATGTTTTAGTTCATGTTAAATAATTTAAAAAAAAAAAAACAATATTAAACAACAAAAAAATCGTAATTTCTAAAACAATAGTAACAATAATGAATACCTGTCAGACTACTCCTCAGCAGAATCAAAACAAAAAAGTCACCTCAGTGGCCACTGCTTATTTTAAAATGAATATAACCATAAAACAAAGTTTCCCAAAAATGTCTCTTCATTATGTTGCTTCTGTGGTGCGGCTGGCCGATTTTGAATAAGTACCTAAACCTTGTTTAGAGTCTATTCGTCACGTTCCTACCGCAGAACGTTACCAGGTCACAGGTCCTAGGTGTCTTCCGCATCAGATAGTTCGGTTTAACCAATTTAACTACTGGGGCATATGGACAAGGGTGGCACCGACAGCCTCCCTCTCCCTGTCCTCCCGCCCCTCTCACTCAATTCCCCACACCCAACCACCACAGTCTGTCCAAAATCTCTGCAAGCAATGTCCGAAATCTAACTTCAGCCAGCTGTAAACTTTTGAAAGCATCTCGGTATAAATAGAGGGTTTTAGGGGTTAGATTTCGATTGATGTCATACACAACTATCAGAAAATTAATCCCCTAATTACTTAGTTACTGAAACTGTTGAAGTTATATTTGGAAATTAGTATTTTATTTTATGACTTTTGATTCGCGAAACATATCACATTATAACTTTTTTAATAAATGCATAAAAGTATTTAACTCTCAGAGACTACTAGAAACCACAATAAAAAGAAAAGAGATATTTTCGTAACCAACACGTGGGTAATACCATACCTTGATAATGTGAGATTTTTATTTTTATCTATAATTAGCTTGTAGTCCCAGATACAAGTGCAAATCAATGGACTATAATAAAAAATAGGGTTTTCAAAGTGACACAAATACGAGAATAGCTTGATGAATAGTGGACATACGAAATTAATCTGACTTACCATACTCTTTACACAGCATATTTTTGTGAAATTTGATATTATGTCACCAAGGGATCACTGGGTTGATCACCGCACAAGTTTCCGCAAAAATCGATGTTGTGGCACTAAGGGATCACCGGATTGCACGAGTTTCCGTAAGAATCGATATTAAGTCACCGAGATCATAGGAGTTAATAATTGCACGGGTTGCTTCAATAGACTGCTTGTTCCTTGAATTATTGTTACAAATGTCACATTTAGGTAATATTAGCCGCACACCTTGTCTTAGGATAGGTACATGGGTAGTAGGTTGGATGGAGGAAGTTAGATGTATTTAGATGCGTCACTATAACTAGTTAACGAGTTAAAATCCGAAGGAAACATTAAAGAACGTGCAAAGTCGACGCTGCAATTGCAGTGTTTCGTGATGTACGTGGGCACGATTCTTCAACACAATAGGTCTGGCCCCTTGCGTTGACAAGGTTTTTAAAAATCCTATCATTATTTTGGAAAATGTCATTTTACATAATATTTATATTTATAAAGGTTTTTCAGGGCATATAAATCTCCATCAGCCTGAAAAGCGCGGAATATCTATTTTTTTAAAGCAACAAGACTTAAAATAATTGGGAATAACCAAAAATTTCAAAATGGCTATTAAATAATTTGGCTTTAAAAATACTAAAATAAATTTATACAGAGTGATTCCTAACATTATTGACTTTTGTGATTAAAAAAAAATCCTTTAAACCTAACCAAAAAATGTATGCAGTTCACATGTGGTAGGCGTGAAACCTTCATAAAATCAGAGTAGACAAGAGTAAGGAGACTGCGAAGCACCGCACAAAAAGGAGACCGATAGGCTACGGAGTACCGCACGAAGAGTAAACCGATAAGGCTATCTCATTCTATCGAAAGCTAAATACTTTGGATGCGTGTGTTTATCTCTTTTTAGTGTCGCTATTTTTCATTTCATTGAGTTTCAAATCACAACGGTGCTAAAAAAGTTTTCACTGTCAAATACATATAGATTTTTTATGATGCTGAAAAAATAACAAAAAACATCAAATAAAACATAAAAAAGTCAATCTAAATAATGTCAGGAATCACTGAATAAAGTAAGTACCTCCCTCAAGACCCTTTATAATAATAAAAAGTTCTAGGAGGAATAACGGTAGTATGTGTAAAATATATTTGAATTCGGAACAATCCCCGAAGACTTTAGAAATACGAGTATTATATCTTCGTTCAGACGCGAAGAAAGTTGCGGTTGCCGCCAGGCGCTACTAAAAAGTCTTCCCACTAAAAAGTCTCTCGTCTGTGGGCGCCCTAAGTGTTACTCGTATTCAGAAACTATCATTCTAGAAATATTTGCATTCAAAATTGTTGCTCCCGACGCGTTCGCCAGTGGACTCAACTGTGAAAAAACACGGTTTGCACCGTCAATATTGTAAAATATTATAAATATATGTATTCAAATTTAACGATGGATGGTGAATGTATGATGGCACTACAAATGGAACGATTCTCAAAAATAAAACGTTTTTAAAATACGATACTTTTATGTAAATCTATAAACTTGTCCTGCTGTGGAATAATGTTTTCACAAGCTCAGCATTTTCCAATAGTTCTACAAATAAGGAAATAGAGTTATTTCTTGTATAAACTTTTCTCATCTGAATACAACATTACCCAAGTGTGCTTGAGAAAAATATAAAGGAGGAGCTGTTTACAATCAAATAAAAATAATACATGTTTTACTTTTGTTGTGCCTTCGTTTTGTAGTGCTTTGGTGTGACGATGATGACCTATACTACTCGTTTAAAAGCTTCTATTACAAGTAAGTACCTTTTTTCAATTCGCTTATCCTATCGAGCGTTCGCGTTCATAATTTATTCAAGTACGTCCGAGATTTCTGAGTATCCGATTTGGAAATTTTCAGACCTCGTTAAAAAAATCATACCTCTGATTTTTAATATGGAGACAAACAAAATGCTTATAATTTTAGAGAGTCATTGAAAGCATATATATTTATCCAATTATTTAATATTTTTCGGATTCATAAATATATATCTTTAAATTTATGAAAGCGTGAATTCTGCTTATTATTTACTCAAGAAATGGCATAGGTCAAACCTTTTTGGAGAATATTAAATATTATGAAATATATTTTTTTTTTGTAGCCTAATTGATAATCGCAGACGTAAATTTAAATTCGAACTTGCACATTTTATTATGTAACACGTGATCAATGATTTGCATGAAAAAATATTTCAATAATTTCGTCGCTAAATGCCAATAACAAAGCATAATTAAACAGAGATGCGAGAGACCTCTTTTTGAAAAGTGAAAATACCAAGTTATCTTTGTAATTGATCGAGGTATACGACGCGCGGGAACTTTTAAAATGATTCTAATAAACATATTTAAAAATCTAAATGGCCACATTTTGGCAAGCGAACATTTGAGGGTGTTTGCAAATTGGCCAAAATGTGGCCAAAAACGCTCCAGCGGTTACTTAAAAGTTACTTGGATGAAAAACATGGGGAAGATTCTGATCTTGCTTATTTTGTAGGAAATTGATACCTTTTATCACAATAACTCACGTTAAGTCGAAGATTTTTTGTTTTAAAAAATGTCTTATTTAATTTTAAATTACACATGGGATCTTAATTTAATTTATCCTGGATAAGGAAGGACCAATGACACTTCAACTTTAACCCATTGTCACAACTGTCCAAATTCATCAGCTTTAAATTACTTGTGTGTTGTATTTCTATTAATTGATTTTTATATAAATATAATATGAACAACTAACGAAGATGTAAATAAAAGAAATATAGTGTGTATTATACGTTGCATAGTATTCCATAATAAATTAAGATTACGTATACCACGCACTTGCCTATGTGGGATTTTTGCATACTTTTTTTTTTCATATAGGTAAATATAATTGTGTACGCTTTTTTATTCATTTTCTTTGTTAACTACATTTTAATTTTATGTTAATTATTTTTCTTTTGTTTCCTGATTTATATTATTTTCTTGTCGATGTAGAGAAGACTTGTTTTCAAGATAAATATGTAAATAAATGTAAGTAACAAAAAATATCAAAACTCAAAAATTCTTAACTACGTACTAAGAGAGAAAATATTTGACCTGGTGCGAAATTAAAAAAAAAATGGTTATCAATCAAACTGCGAAAATTGTACGTACCTGACTAATGGTTTTCATTTCGGGATAGTGAGAATTAAAGGTAATAGTAGGTACACGCAGATAGAATAACATATCCGATTAAACCTCAATGGAAAGGAATATAAAGGCTTGCATTTTATTTATTTAATACGGAACTCATTAGGTAGTTATATTTTTATTTCCTCTACCATCTAGGAATAGACTTTGTTGACAGTTTTAGGTCATTTAAAATTTCCACTCAGTTTGAGATTTTACCAAATTTATATGATAATTGGTGACCTTTTGTACATCGCCGCTCATTCAACTAAAAATACTTAGACTGTACACTATTTTCCTCAAAAGATATCTGATAAGAAGGTTCAAATTACAAATATTAAATATTGCAAAAAACTAATAAGTTTTTACGAAAATAGAAACAGCGAACCATTAGTGAAAATTTACCAAGAGTTTACCAGCTTTACTTAAAAAACTCAAAATGATTACATTTTTTTTATTATTGTATAAAAATTGCATACGATTCGAATTTATTACCCGCTAAGATACTGCAAGTAGCTTGTCAGCAGGAGATTAGTTTCACAAATTAGTTACAACCACAAATTCTTCTTCTTCTACACAAATACACATACACATATAATATAGCTATCAACATTGCGATGTGGAATAGGAAAAAATATGTATTTTTCTAAATAGCGTGAAAAATTTGAGCAACATAACAACAGCAATAGGTACATTAGTAATTAATCACTCATGTACTTGCAATTTAATGGTGGGTACTAGATACAGTACCAATGCAAACACGGTGTTGAAGTTTTAAAAATCATATAAACAAGCCGAGTACGTGGCCGAGCCAAAGCTTGATAATTCCTTCGGGGCTAAACGTACTCATAACTCATTAATTATTACTCGCTCTCTTTTTCAGAATTTCCCTCGCGTTTTTCTAGAGACTTCTATGGAACTCAGAAATTTTCTGAAATATCCCTAAGATTTTCAAAATGTTTTCAAGTTATGAACCCTTCTCAGAAGTTCTAGAAAACTTAATAGCGTTCTGAAAAAATCGAAATTGATGTATAGATTACTTTTTACAACACAATTGAAAATTCTTAAAACTTGGAAAGAAAACTTTTGGCAATTAGACTTGAGCTAAATATTAAACGATGAATGCAAATTTTTGTACCTACTTGTATGTAGAAAAATGGGAGTTGAGATGGTTGGGAAGGCTGATTTAATTTCCTTTGACTTGGGGTCCTGGAGTGCAACTGAGTAACGTTACGTTTGGTTTTCACTGGCTACTAGAAAAAAATATGCTCTAGCCATTTGAATGCCGTAATACAGTGAAGATATCCTAGGTCAGTAGAATAACTATATTTGCCATTTAAAAGAAAAATGCTATTGAAATGCAAACTTTACTAAAGTGGCTATTCAAGAGCTCGGCTGGTAGAGCCAGGAATTGAAGTGTTTCGCTCTTTATTCAACAATAACCGAAAAATCTCGTTTGATGACAATGATGTCCTATAAAATGTCCTATAAAATGTTGTTACTTGACGACCTTTCTATTTCTAAAAAACCGGATTTCTTGGCAGAGAATCTCAAAAGTGCCAAAATCGATGGCGTCAAACATTAACATTGCAGAAAAATATTACTTACATTTTATCTTATACTAGCAGACCCGGACATTCGTTGCTGTGGCTAATGAAAAACAACGCCACGCCTTTACTCAACTTTTATAACCAACGCCCTCTGTTAAATCAAATCCACACCGCCCGTATGCCAGCACTCTGCCCGCTGCCCGCTGCCCGCTAGCCAGCCCGCTCTATTTATATATTTCAACCAATTTACACAAAGCCTTGACAAATTATATACCTAAAAACCTTACTTGTGAATCACTCAAAAAATCAATCAATCACTCTTTTTCATCCGAAAATCCGTTGCGTAGTTTAAAAGATCTAAGCGCGCAGACAGCGGGAGCGACTTCATTTTATACTATGTAAAGATTATAGTTTGTTTTCCAATAAAACGCTTCTTATTTACAAACCAACGAATAATTTGAGAAAATTGACAATTTTGTTTTTGTTTTAAATAATTAAACGGAAATTAAACCCGTTTTCTTCCATAATCAAATCCGAACTCACTTTCAATAGACCTCAGTGGCAAACTGTTTAGGAACATCGTTAAATCGTTAGTTTCATAATTTGTTTGAAAATTCAATTACCTCAGATCTAATCGCCTCACTATCTACACAGGTAGATAGGTAGATTCCACCAGTAACCAGTATACAATTAGTTCCGACCGCAAGGACAATACCTCGGCGAAACTCCACTGCCCAACTTGTTATCTAACCTAATTCGTATTAACACCAAACGAAAGGTAGGCCGGCTGTATAATCAACCAAATTAATAATGCCTGAAATTATTGTTAAGTACTCGTTTTGTTTAAGATTTCAATGCCCAAAAATACAAAGGGTAAACAAAGCTCAGGAGGGAATTTCTATTTCATCCCTTAAAATTAGAGATAATAAATTCAGAACAAAGCTTTATTTGTGTTAACCAATGTAAAACGCTTCATAATTTCGCTATGACTAACCAAAGCGTTCGAGATATTTTCCTTTAAGTATTTCTTTTCCACTAATAAGAAATACAAGGCAAGTAGAACAGAAACAAGTAATAAAGAAAATTCACATTGTATTATAGCAGTAAGTTTAGTGTTTAGCATGTTTGCATTCATTTTAATTACATGGTATTTAATGTTCTGCCAATTATCTGTTAATACTGAACGGGTAGTTAGGAAAAAGAAAAAGGTTTTATTCGGTACCGCAGCCCCGGGAACCGTTTATTGGATAACCAACACCTCTGCCACAGGCCAAACCAAGTGGTTCGTTGCATTTGATGACTTTGCAGAGGAGGCCGGGTTCTTGGGGTGGGGTTTGTCTGTGTCTTGAAGATGGATGCATCTTTTCACCAGCTGCGTGGTAGGCCGGATGAAAGAGTTTGATTGAGGGAGACCTTTTCATCTTTCCAGCAGGGCACTTATTTCCTCTCAGAACTTCCTTTACTTTTTTTTTCTAAAAAAATATGACACAGGCCCCGAGGGGAATTATTTTCCTCAGAACCTCCTGTGTGGAGCAGCTAATGTAAAAAAGTGAAAACGTTTTTAGGCCGTAAGTAGTTATATAATTTATAATGAAATACATACTTACTGGATTTTTGGGTAAAAGTTTAAAAAAATCATCACTAGTTTGTATATACTCCTAATTACTCATATATCATATAGAATTTGAAATACTTAACGTTTGAGTTAATGGACTTTAAATGATGTTTAGGGTCATTTTTGAGAGCTAAAACATAAGATGACAGATGATATTTATTAATTTTATTTGCCACACAAATATTATATAGCAAAGTGGGTAACAAAAGCACTCATATAGTTAAAATAACGCAATTCTATTATTTTCTCAGCTTCACGTATTTTAAAACTTTAGTTTTTGTTTATTACATTTTTCAAAACTAAACTTTTACTAAACTTGTTTTAAAATCAACTATTTAACTAGACAACAAAGTAATTGAACACGTGCCAGACTTACGTCTTTAAGATATCTAGAAATAATATTTGAAAAACATCAAACAGAAAAATATTGCCTTTTGGCAGTACCTGTCAATTGTGTTATTTTTTATGTGACATCTGAGAAGACCTTCAAAGCAGTCAAAGGGGGAGGGAGGAGGGGGGGAAGTAAAAAGGTTGAAAAAAACTAAAGGCGGTCGTTCCGCAAAAACGTGCCGATTTCCTAAAAATCATTGTTGTTTCTTTGACTCTTTATCGTGCTCTCGATTTCAACGACCGTTATGAATGTACTACAGTGGATACCTATATCAGGCAAGAAAGGTGACTTAATACAATGGTATTCCAAAAGGATTTTACTCCGCAACAAAATATCACAGCCGAAATACAACAGTACAAATTATTTCTATTGACGTAAATTTATTCGAAAACACGTTTAATAGTATATTAAAATATAAGTGGATAAACAGGTCTTTAAAACACGTGCGATTTTTCGAACACGACGGCGTAGCCGAGTGCTAGAAATAAAGCAAGTGTTTTAAAGACCAGTTATCCACGAATTCTTTACGCTATTTTTTTTATTGGTACACTTTGAAAACATGAATATTGATATTATTATTAAAAATTTGGAAATAAGAAATATTAATGAATTCGTGATGTGACATCACAATATCTTGGTGTCATGGAAATGAAAAACACAAACATTAATTTGCAATCTGTCACATATGATTAATAGTTGACATCACAGTTTTTACTAGTTATTGTGTGTTTTAAAATGAGTTCTAACATTGATAATTTAAATACCAAAGCAGAATCGCGGTTAATACCTGAGAAATCCAAAGACGTTTATAAAAAAGAATATGAAAGGTTCATAACATGGATGGAGGAGCAAAACGTAGTAGATGTAGATGAACGAGTTGTGGTTTGTTGATGTTGCCATGGTAACTTTAAAAAACGCGCGTTCCATAAAGTGCGATTTAAACACGCTAGAGCGTACTTTAAATGAGTAAAAAAGGGCACCAATAAAAAAAAAATACTTACTATTGTTTTCGCTACATTTAAAACATGTGGAAGCGCTCTGTGATACCCATGCCCACAAAAGAGAACACCATTTATGATCCAAGCATTCGTTGGTACTTCCTTTAGTTTCGTTCACAGTTGTAAAGACTTATTTATTAATCAGTCGTATAGATATTATGGATTCAATACAAAAACTTTTTTCGTTCTTTTAATTTTATAAATCTATTGTATCCTTACTGCTGCAAATTGCAGAAGTGAAATGGCGCAAGTTATGGGTATGTTATAACAATGTACCCAAGCAGCTACTGCAACGGAGAAAATCTTCTTTTCCTCTGCTAGAAGGGTAGGTACATTATTTTATACTCGTTTTCCGCCTAACTTTGCACCCGACTTCTACGGAAGTTCTCGAGACCCAACAAATGCCATTGTCGAAGACGCATCGCAGTAGGTCCGGGCTCCGTGCTTCCCTAATGAGCACCGCGTAGTATACAGAATTTCTGCTTTATCGTTAAGATTAATTACTGTACTTGGAAAACTTCTATACTTATTTAAAATAGTTTTTTTTATATTAAATCTACATAATATAATTTCTCTCAGGGTCCATGTCTTCAGAGATAACGCGTGGAGGATCTTTTTCGAGAAAGGTATGAAAGGAAGTTCCAATAAGGAAAACGGTATGAGGGGTGGGTAGGAATCTGGGAGTCAGTGCGTCCGTTATGAAGGACGGTGCGGTACTATAGGTCGAGAGAGTCCGGATGGAGAGGAGAAGTCAAAGAGTCTCCCTCTACCTACTTATTTGGCCCGCAATGAAAAATGATGGGTAGACGCATCCACCGCCGTGACCTAAACAAACCTCATGGGGTGAGGTTTGTCAGGGTCGTGGCGGCGGATGCATCTTCCTAGCAGCTGCATGGCAGGCCGGATCGGGAGAGAGTGGTTGAGGGAGTTCTCTTGACTTCTCCAGCCATACTCTCGGATCATCGTCTTGCGTCGCATTTGAAGGGACAGATTCATACGTCCGTCACTCCTGGACGGACACACTGACCGCCAGATTCCTACCCATCCCTAATATCCTTTTCCTTCTCAGAACTTCCTCTCCTTCTTTCCCTAAAAGACCCTCCACACAGTATCCCCAAAGATAACATAGGCCCTGAAGGGAATTATGTGGAGCTTTTGTAAAAACCAAAAAAACTTGCCCTGTAAGCCTGGGTACCCCTGTAGATACCAAACGTTGCGCACCACTAGTGTGGTCTATGTTCCACATATGGAAGATGTGTTGGTTTTTTAGTGGATGTTCCCAAGATAGTGGTACCCACACCCGCCTTCCTAATTGAATTTGTTTGTGTAGAAGTAGGAAGAATCTTAGTTTTTTTCTCTCATCGCGGAAACGAAAATCACGTAATATATAGGTAAATATGTGGGTGCATTGGTACTGCGACAGCAAAGACGTGTCGTCTTTACATTTAATTGATTTTTCGGGGTAACAATTTGAAATGATATAAGTTATAGCTAATTGCGTATCATTATACCTTTAAGATAATAAATTTAACTAAAAAGAATAGAACATTTCAAGAGCAATCGCTGACTCAATAATTATTATTACCTGTTTAAACTAAAACTCTCTTTTTATAAATTCTATGGATAACCGCTAAGGAACAACACCTAACTCTGACAGCTCCAATTTTAATTGCAAAATAAGTGACAATTAAGAAAAAAACACTACAAAAACACAAAAAAAAAACAAAAAACCAGTGATTCGTTAAATACAGTGAGTTTATTTGTTAGTGGCAGTGCTAAATATCTAGAAATCTCGTCTAAAAAAAAAAAAAAAAACGAAACAAGATATTATAAACCACAGACAATTTATGTAATATAAAAAAAAAAAGTGTCTTTCTGCCATAGACAATACAACAAAATTATTAATAAAATAAATTGTATGGGGCATTTGTGAACAAACAAACAAATCCAATATTTAAAACTAATTAACCTCAAGGACCAAAAAAAAAAAAAAAAAAATGCCCCCTAAAAATGATATGGATCAAAAATTTGAAAACTTCAAAGAACAACTACTACAAACAATGAGTGATAGAATCGACCTTCAACTAAGAAATTTTATAAAGACAGACGTAAATAAATTGTTTTTGGATATTAAAAACGAAATACAAGACTTAGTTAAGAGTGTAGAATACTGCACAAACAAAATTGATGATTTTGAGAAAGAAATAAAAAGAACAAATGATCACCAAAAAAAAATGAAGCGAAAATCGAGGAATTGCAAAGAGAGGTAAAAAATCTCAAATTAACTGTAAACCACATCCAACAGAGCGCGCTTGAAAATTCTATCGAAATACAAGGAATCGAAGTACAGAAAAATGATAATGTACGAAAACCCATTGAACTACTGATGTCGGCCCTTGACTGCAGCGACCTATTAAAAAATAATTCTTTGGTAAACTACTATAACAATCCGGCCAAGCGGACTATTTCCATCCAATTCAATTCAAAAGAGACAAAGGATAAGGTAATTAAACAAAAAAAAATTAAAGGAATACTTACCCCTCAAGAAATGAAGTACTCGGAGTCAACACAGAAAATCTTCATCAATGAAAAATTAACGCCAGCAAACAAACATCTCCTATGGTTAGCCAAATCAACAAAAGCATTTGGATACAAATATGTTTGGACGAAGGACGGACAAATTTTACTTAGAAAGGGCGACGACTCGCCTATAATACGCATAAAAGATGCAAACGACATACCATTGCATTAATCACATACTGGGACAAGAAAAAGGAAGAAATTTTATAATCTGTGAAAATGGATCTCACTGATGATTTTACGTTAATAGACACAAAGGTATGTGAAGATACTACAGAACTAAATAAGTACATAAATGAAGGAAATACTGACTTCAACATAATAAATTTAAACATCCGCAGTATTCATAAACATTTTGATGAATTTTGTATTTTCCTCAACTCTCTAATTTAATGGATTTAAACCAAATGTTATTATACTTACGGAAACGCAAATGCGTGAACTAATCCCTTACTCCATCTCTGATTATAAGACTTACTCACTTCCTTCAAAACATACTTCGCATGACGGTCTAACGATTTTCTATAGTGCACATAAAATAACTGATGTAATAATAAACATCCCAAAATTTAAGTTTTCTAATGCCATACATTTATCATTCAAGCTAAACAATAAAAAATACTCTATAATTGCTGTTTATCGCTCCCCTTCTTTAGATTCTAAATCTTTTATCACAGAATTAAAATATTTCATAAACGAAAATAATTGCAACCAATCAGATTTTTCATTTATCGTAGGGGATATAAATATTAACATAGAACATTCTATCCTGAGCCCAATTGCAAATGAATATCTAAATGTTATATACAGCGAAGGATATCTATCTTATATAAATAGCCCTACCAGATACGGTTCTTGTCTTGATCACATATTTCTTAAAACCAATAAAAATTGTATTCCCAAATCAGCTGTCCTAAAAATTGATATAACCGATCATTTCCCAACTTTTTTCGGTCACAGTACCTTAAAGTATCATCATACAACTAAAGCCCAACAAGTGGGAAAAAATAAAATTAACTATCAAACCCTAAACAGTTCTTTAAAAAAAGAAACTTGGAACTCAGTTTTAACCAATGATGACCCAAATCAATCACTATACACCTTCTATTCAATATTAAATGATAATATCAAGAATAGTCTTGAACCAACACAAATACCTAGAAGCAAACATAAAAAAATTAAACCATGGATCACGCGTGGTTTGATAATTGCAAGCCAACACAGGAACAAACTGTACAAAATTTACAAAAATCATGAGAATTATTGTATGGCTAAAAACATTCCACCCAATGAAAATTTACGACAGCAATACATCATTTATAGAAATTTTTTCAATATTCTTATAAAAAAATGTAAACAAGAGTATTATACTAAACAATTACAAACAGCTGATAATGATTCTAAAAAAACCTGGCAAGTCATAAATGAAATAACTAATAGAAAACATAAAGCAAAAACATTCCCTGAAAAAATTGTTACAGATGATAAAATAGTCATAACGGATATAAGAAATATTGCAAATAAATTCAATGATTTTTTTACAAATGTTGCTTCAGATATAATAAATAACAATCCCTCATTTCAAAACCATATTCATCAATACACTCAAATGGACGAACACTCTGAAAATAGTCCTAATTTAACCCAATTTAAACGTATTACCGAATCTGAAATAATAAAACACATTGACAATCTTAACACAAATACAGCCAATGGTCCAGATGAATTAAGCGCCATCGCTATCAAATCTATTAAACAACACATTTCGAAGCCCTTGCAATACATTTTTAATTCCTGTTTTGAAAAAAAACGTTTTCCCAGACGCATTTAAACTCTCCAATATTGTACCAATACATAAATCTGGATCAATCTCTAAACTTGACAATTACAGACCAATATCGCTAATATCCCAACTAGCGAAGATATTAGAAAAAATTATTAAAATACAAGTATTAGAGTTTCTAGAATCAAATGCACTTTTGTCCCCAAATCAATACGGTTTCAGAAAAGGTCTTAGTACAGATGACGCTTTATTTAATCTAACAAAAAATATATACACCAATCTTGACTTATATATGAAAAGCTTAACAATCTTTTTAGACCTAAAAAATGCGTTTGATACCGTTAATCATAATAAACTGATTAGAAAACTAAATAATATTGGAATTAAAAATAATTGTCTGTCACTATTAACAAATTATTTACTTGATCGCAGACAATGTACAAAAATTGGTGATAGTAAACCAGAATATGTGAGACATAAGAATATGGGTTCCACAAGGTACAGTTATCGGTCCATTATTGTTCCTAATTTATATCAATGACTTGTGTAATATCAGTATTCCGGGAAAACTATTCTCGTATGCTGATGATACTGCTATCACAGTCCATGGTAAATCATGGAAAGAAGTCTCTGAAAACGCAAATAA
Source organism: Limnephilus marmoratus (assembly GCA_917880885.1). Classification (NCBI taxonomy): domain Eukaryota; kingdom Metazoa; phylum Arthropoda; class Insecta; order Trichoptera; family Limnephilidae; genus Limnephilus; species Limnephilus marmoratus. The sequence continues at coordinate 54,296,956 of OU862908.1, forward strand.
GTGCACATCCATTGTCAAAGAATGGCTAAACCATAACCTCCTAACTCTGAACTGTGAAAAAACTATGTATATTCCATTCTATAATACCAAAAGGGCGGCACCCTTAACTCACCTAAATATAAGGTTTCACAACAATTCTTGCAACCCTGTTTTGTGTTCTAACTGTATAGAAATGAATTCGGGGAACACAGTTAAATACCTAGGAATTATTATAGACAGCCAACTAAAATGGACAATCACGTAGAAAACCTTGTAAATAAACTTAGGTATTTGACTTACATTTTTAAACGATTAAATAAAATAGTTGATATTAAAAGAATGAAACTGGTATATCATGCATTGGTGCAATCCTCAATATCTAATGGAATAATTGGAAGGGGGGGTATTTATGATACCCATATTAAGCAACTAGAAATTACTCAATAATTAATAATAAAAATAATGTTGCATAAAGATGTTACCTACCCCTCCTTGCAATTATTCCAAGAAGCTGAACTCTTAGATATAAGAAAAATCTACTGTATGCAATGTCTGAAATATATATTTTCACGAAATGTATATTTTACAAAAAACGAAAAACGCTCCAGCAGTAGAGTAAATAATGCATTTGAGGTTCCCCTTTGCAAAACTAGGCTTGCGCAAATACATGCTTTTTTCATTGCACCAAAAATCTATAATGCACTGTATCAGACTATAGAAATTAAATCTAAAAACATATCCTCTTACAGCATATACAAAAAATTAATAAAGACTTGGATAACTACAAATGACACAAAAACCTACCTGCTATAACATCTTACCTGTTATAACTTTACAAATCCCTAAATTTTTATTTAACCTTTTTTGTTTTTCATATATATATATTCTTTTTCTTAACTTTTGTTTTTTAAATACGGAATTATTTATTCTATAAATATGTTAAAACATAATTATGTTTCAATTTACTAATTTAAAGTTTAATTTGCTATGTTGTATCTTAACTGCATTAAAAAAAAACTTAAGTATACCCACGAACTGGCGATGCCTATGTGGGATTTTTTTTTGTTACCATACATATATGTATAATATTGTAATATCTTTTTTTTGTTGTTAAATTGTAATATTGTTTATCGTTAAGCTACATATTTTTTTATTTTTTTTTTTTACTTCTTATCAAAAGAAATGTTTTTTTGTAATATTTTTATGTATGTAACCAAAAAAAATTATTATAAAAAAAAAAATAAAAAAAAATAACTTTTGAGGTTATTCCCACCAATGTAATACATCATTGAAGAAGAAGATAACAATAATAATAAATAATCTAAACGAAAATATGAATGTGAACAAGACGCAGAAAAAACGAAAAAGATAATGGTCGCAACTGGGACTCGATCCCAGAACCTTTTGTCTATCCGGGACGTGCGCGTTTACCAATTCCGCCATTGCCACCTTCTGTTTAATGGTCATATTTGTCAATCTCATATTTCAAATTTTATGATTAACAATATTATGTTCAGCTAATTTTTTTTTCATATTACGGAAATTGGTAAATTTGTAATTCATTCCAAAGGTTCTGGGTTTGAGTCCCAGTTGCGACCATTATCTTTTTCTATTTTTCTGTGTCTTCTTCTCTTTCATATTTTCGTTTAGATAATTATTGTTATCTTCTTCTTCAATGATATAAAACAGTTAAACCTTGAATATCATAATGATCTTCGGAGATATTGTTGAAGAGTTTCTTTATTACGTCTAAAAAACTTTTACATAAAGGAGATACATGGAATATTCTTACAATACTTAGTAAAAATAATGAATGTACTAGCTGTATAGAAAGATTTTATTAATTTTAACTTTGAGCAAAATATTATATTTCCAAGTCTTTGAAATCTCCATATGGACGATGAAGCAAAGTTGGTACAGAATAGTTCTACTTGAAATGGAACTGTATTTCTTGTAGTTCTACCAGGTACTTAGGTACTCTGAATATTATCATTTCTCACAGGACCGAAGTTTTACACTGCGCATGTAATGTTGTACGCAAACAGAGTAATATTCTGTAACGATAATTATTGAAATATTTTCGCTCCAACCAAGTGTGACCAAGAGCCAAGGAGGCAGGGTTGATCTCCGTACAACCAACTAAGTTATGGGATCCAAACATAAGCCTGCAATTGTTAAGAAAAAAAATTTGCTTTGAGGTTATCTTCCATCCATGCAAGTAAAGAAAAGGCAATCTTAAAGTCGTAATCTCCCAAAATAAATCTTTCTTGCGTATTAGTTCGTTTTGCTTAGTCCTCTGGTCCAATGCGAATTTATTGCAGCCCAATTTATTGTTAATACTCTAACAGCATCTGTTTGTTTACAACGGATTAACAAATAAACCCTGCAACCAGTATCTAATTTCAGCTTGATTAACCAGGTTGACCGGAGAGGCTAATAAAATTATTCGACAGTAGAAACGTACCCGTATATTGAACATTTCGATGGAAACCATTTGGGAAATTATTGGCAATTTGGTCAATTATTCAATCACCGTTAACCTAATACAGCTAACCTGATAAACGTCATATTCACCAGAGATACACGGAATATTTGCTTTACTAATAAGATACTCAGCAAGGGAATTCGAGTTCCCTTATTCTGTAAAAAATGTTAGAACAAAACATATTATATCGGAATTTATTTCGTTTCTTCGAATGAACTTAATTAACCCTATCTAGCCATGTATTTGGACTTTGGGCCCTGTTCGAAATATTTACTTCACTAATGAGATCCGATGTTTTCAGGAAATTCTAGAAACCGAAAAATTTAATCAAATTTTAGGCAAAACAGTATCATGTTTACGTATTATCGTTTCCTGGTACGGAACAAATTAAAAACAACGATTTTAAATTTCTCAGAGTTTTCATCATTTTTATTTATCGATAGAGGGTGAGAAGGAAGGGTGGTTGAATTTAATGAGAAGTAATCAATAATTGGGTCTTACGAACAATATTTTTTCAGATTAATCAACGGCCACATATCGAATAGTGAGATTTTGGCTCAAATCCATATATTTCTACCACAGTATCACACTCTGGCACGTCACCTCATTATATTGTACTGTCGAGCAAGTTGCACAAATTTGTACCCGAATTTATCCATGGGAAGAGAAACATACTACATGGATGTATGGAACACGACATATTATTGAAACCCACGAGTATTTAGCACTATACGTACTCACTGTATCAACTGTACTTTATAATGTATTAGATAAAATATATAATGTTGTAGTTTGCATATACCCACAGAAATAAAATTAAAAACATAAATAAATAAATAAAACAAATGGATATAATGATGTATGGATGGATACCTTTGATACTGAATTATTATGGAAGGCTTAAGTAGAAAGTAACTAAGTCTTGACACTACTGAGCCTAGTTCTAGCAAAAAAAATTATCCAACTTTGTATGCGATACGCAAAAACTAGAGATATTTTCTGGTAGGTACCTAATTATTTTCCTTAATTGGATTGCATGAGTTGTCATATATTGGTGTATATTTGTTTAGTTTTGGTATATCGTTACGGAAAGAAGAGTTTTTTATGCGGCAACACGGTTTGCAATACTCATCACACTTTATTTGTCATTTTTCATAAAAATAACCTCATTGGAAGCTCACAAAAACATCCAATTTTCCGTAACTTACTACCTAAATCCGTGGCAATTATCTTCTTTTTTTTTACAGTGAATACCGCACAAGAATCTCAACTGCTCCCGTCTGGAGCCAGTGAAACTATGGCATCCCCAATTGGGGTATGTTGTGAGGCTGAGGGTAGTGGGGAGGGGAAGGAGGTGGGAAATAGGAAGGTTGGGAAGTTCCTGGCTATTCAGATCTGGTCACCAAACACGGCTAAAGCCATTTTCAAGCAACGTTTCAATTCTGAATGGTGGTCTTACACCAGTGCGATACTGATAGTATCTTCCACTCTGGAACATGCCGCAAATATACTATATATTATTTTAAATGAATTAATTGTGAAATAAAATAAATTAATCAAATAAAATTTATTTGCGCATGCCGGGTTCGAACCCGCGACCTCCGGATTGTGAGTCAAGAGTCTTACCCACTGGACTACGGAGGTCGTCGTCTAAAAAATAGTGCTGGAAAATGTCAAAGAGAAAAGAAATGGCACAGAGTAGCCAATAATAAAAAGTCCATATTGTTCAGCGTTACCAGAAATAAAGTAAAAATTTAAAAACTCGACAGCGAATGGTTACCATTGTAATGGCAGCAGAAAGTTATTGGTTATTTGGGTCACGTGCGTCAGTCGCGCTTCGAATATTTCATGAAATTTAATGAAAAAATATTCGCAGTCATTCCCCACATAACTTATATTTCTATTACTACTGCATTGTCTGCAACAAAGCATGGTACAATTTAGCTAGGAGTAATATTGCTCATATGCGCTTTTCGGGGACGCTGCGAAATACTTTGTATGGTCTCGACGTCAGTACGAAAGGCTTGCTTTGTATTGCTGTTTCGCGAAATGTTAGGAACGGGACTTCAATGGAATTCTCCTGTTCGTGCAAACGCAATTAAGCCACTAGCCACTCTGAAGATTGGTCCAAAATTGCTAAATGTTGGTAAAGGCGATAAATAAGCATTAGATAACATTTAAGACACAGATTTTATCATCGTTCCGTGGCGCGCTTAGAAATTTAGTAATCTAAGTTTAAACTACGCTACGACTAAATCGACCCCCCTACGACTAAATCGACCCCCCTACGTAAAACAAAATGGCAATTTTTCGGGACTTAACAATTTTTTTTTTTTTTAATAATCTTAAAAAATGGAACATGTTACAATGTTACTTTTCCTCCATTAAAAGCATTTGCTTGTGGATGGAGGAGCTTGTGGATACATTTTAAATATGTACAATTTATACAGTCAGGTGTTTCACATAATATATGCACAGATTCACAGTTAATATACTGTTAATACACCGTTAAAACACAGTTTAATCATATCGCTATTTTTACTAGTAACTCGGTTAACCAATATTTTTTACGGCGTACACCAACCTGTGTAATTTTACAATAACTCGCTTACTTGAGGCAGTGTGCGCAAAAGACAAGTTGTGTCAGTTACGATCATCTAAGCGGGGCGAGCGCAAGTTTATCGCGGATGTCATTTTATGTTTAAAAAATCGTTCGACTTAATTCTGTTTTGACGAAAATAGAGAAATGACGAAAGTTTCATATAAAAGAAAGGAATAAAACTATCTAACCACTGGAGCGATCACGCGAAATAAATAAATTTGCTTCGATTACTTGAGATTTCCCAGATGGTCATTTTTTAAATTTTTCGTCAACATTAAAAAAATCATACCTTCGAATTTTGACATATCGACATAAAAACTTATTATAGTGCTATATAGTCAATAAAATATCCTGTATTTTATTGTTTATCTTATATTTGTAGGATTTATGAAAAAAATATAAAAAAAATCGTAAAGTTTATAATTGAGCGAATCCGAAGTTTATAATTGAGGGATACTTATTCGCTTCAACATGGAATATTTTCGGTTTCTGTATGTTGTCTGTGGTATGCTTGATAATTAAAGGTGCATATCTATGGAAAAAGGACTTAATTTTATCCGTAAACAGCTGTTCAAAAATTCGGCGGGAAAAAATATTTAAAAAATTTATTTTTAACATTGTTCTAAAATAGTCTACGAAGTTTGGATTTGCAACATCTGTGGTCATAATAGATATGCATTTCAATAGCTTCGTGTTAAAATAAACGGCTGGCCCAGTAAATGTTTTAAATAATTACAATAAATCTTTTACGAATGGTAGGAAAATGTGGTCCATTTTTGGACCGAAATCAATCGCAGAAAAATAAGAGTGGTCCATTTTTCGACCGAAATCGCTCCAGTGAGTACAAAGAATTTGTGATTTCGCTCGCGTCTCTGAATCTTGGCATTTACAATCAGGGATTTTCGGAACAATGACGAAGAATTAAATCTGCAAGATAATGACAGTAATATTCGTACAAAATATTTTATTTGTAAAATAAATAAAATACGGAACACATAGATATTTTAAATATTTTGAAACGTGTAATATATTTAGAATCGATATTTTAAAAAGGTTCGTTTTTTTTAATCTAATTATTATCGTACTAGCTTTTTCCAGCGGCTTCACTCGCAAAGTATTAGGGGATTCCCACTCAGCCTCCTTCACCTTCCATCTACCCACTCCACTCCCCCCATCAACCCCTCTCCCCCTCCACCCACCCCTCCCCCTACTCCACTCCCCTGCCCAACCCCCCTACCCCTCCACCCACCCATTCCCCCCACTTCTCCCCCCCCTCCACCTTCCCTCTCTACACTCCACTCATCCATCAACCCCCCTCCTCCCTCTTCCACCCACTCCGCCTCCTCCACCTTCCCTCTCTCCACTCCACTCCCCCCATCAACTCCCTCCACCCACCACTCCCCTCACCCTCTACCCCTCCACATTCCCTATCCCCACACCACTCCCCCCATCAACCTCCTTCCCCCACCCCCTACCCTCCCCACACCCTCCTCCATCCTTCTCCTTTCCCCTTCCTTCCCTCCCCCTCGCCCTCCCCTAACCCCTTCCCCCCAATATCTACCCTCTCCCCTTCCCCCCTCCACCAACACCCTCCCAACACCCCCTCCCCCACCCCACTCCCCCCACTCACACATTCATTCCCGATACGTTCATTTTTCAAACTGCTCGCATGCCACCTATTATAATTTTGTATACAATTTTCATAATGCCAGAACTCAACGGTAGTTTTATACAAAATAAGGAACAAAAAAAATATCCACTTTGATGCAGTCGTTCGGGTCTATGCGCATACATACATTTCGGTGATTCATTTTTAGAGATAGTTATTAAGTACGACACCAACAAAGTACTCTTTTTAGGGTGAGCTGCCTAATTAAAAAAAAAAAAAAAACATTGTTTCCAAGGCGGCAATTGGTTTCTGACGTTTGCAATAAATCGATTTTATTAGCGACAGAAAACGTATGATAAATAATTTCATAACGCCAAAGATTATTCATAACGCAAGAGCTTACCAATATATATAGCCTATAGATCGCGCAAATAATCTAGGTTTCTATTAGTGAAAGAATTTTTAAAGTCCATTCAGTAGATTTTGTGTGAAAGAGTAACAAACATACATCCATACAAACTTTCACCTTTATAATATTAGTAGGATATAACTCTGACCATATTATTTAACATTGACATATTATATATTATCTGACATCGCTGTTGAAATATATGTAAAATGTATTTCAACAGCAATGTCAGATAATATAATGTACATAATAATATAATATACATGTAAATGTATTTCAACAGCAATGAGTTTGTAGCTAAAATCTGCATTTCCGTTTCTGAAAAAGATCGGAATGATCGATATCCCATATTTAACCATTTGGCACTACTTGATTGAAAAATTGGCAAAATTGTTAAATATTGAGTATCGACCGTACCGATCTTTTTCAGAATTTTATGTAGTAGTAACTATTTTACTTTCGGTATAACTATTTACACTTCTGGTCACCGAAAAGCTCAATTATTTTCAAATTTTATTTCTAGTCTGTAAAACTCATTTTCTAATTATTTTTGTGGTAATTTGAAGAATATTTAAGAAATTATATTATGGGATTATGAAAACAATACTGATTTATAATCTTACTCTCTTAATAGTTAACTCTCCTCTCCTTCATTTCCTTAAAAAAACCCTACACACAGCATCCCCAAAGATGACATAGGCCCTGAGGGAAATTATTTTCCTCAGGGCCTCCTGTGTGGAGCTCATGTAAAAAAAAAACTTTCATTACAATTCATATTTAAAAAAACGAACGATAATAAAGCATTTTAACTCTCCAACGTACGAGTACAAAAACAAATAGGACATACACGATACAAATATTTAAACAAAGCCCACGTCACGTAAGTTTTGATATCTAATGTATACAATAAAAATTTTCAATGAACCCCGGGGTAAGTTATCGTACATGACAAATTTAATACGATATTTGTCATTTTTTTTTCTACGGATTAAAGTCTTTTATGCATTATCACAAAAAAACTGTTAGGATTACTTTCACAATAGCAATTGAAAATGAAATAATATAAAAATATTTTTAGAAAATTTTACGTAAATGGGTTAATAATTGGATTTGCAGCCATCAAAATAAACTTTAAAGTGCTCTCCTCAACAATTGGCATTATGAAGATACGATGGTTTACGTCGGAGGAATAGAAATACACGCAGCGATCCCGGGTCAGGTATTATGACAGCCGTGATTAAATTTGACGTACCTTGCATAAATGTCTGCTGACAAAGGAGCATAAAGGAGCATCGATAAATACGTAAATGAAGGCAATGAACAACCTTCACCGCAACTGCACGGCGTATCTAACGTCGAGATACACGAGGCAGGTATTATCATGTTACTCTTTAAGCCCAGAGATGCTGCATGTTGCAAGCTCCAACTCGCTTTAAACAAAGGAAGACACATGCCAGCTCTACTAAATCATTATGCTTGTTTTGTTCTCATTCGTATCACTTAACCATTTCACTGCCAAATTTAGCCAGAATAAGCAATTAAAAAAAGAGTTCTTTTACTTGTTATTATTTTTTTATTTATTTTTTATTATTTTTTTAATATTGAACCTACATAGATTAGATATACTTTTCTTCACTTTGCTAGTAAATATACGGGGTTACTACATAAATGCTTTAAAAGTATTTCAACAGCAACTCGTATGTATTATTTTTTCAGCCTTATTACGAATACCCATGCCTAAATTGTTAAACCTGTAAGAAAATGAGTATTAATATCAAAAATTACGCGTTAAAATCGGGAACAAGTATCAACAAAATTTCATTAACAAAGTTGCGTTTCAGATTCGTCACGTAAATATTAAGTGTCTTTCTGTTGCAATGCTAGCTCCAAACTTATAACTCTGCAGAACCAAACTTTTTTGGTTACTTTTACGAATGATTTTTTTTTAAATAATGGGTTATTGAGGTTAAGGAAAAGTGTAAAAAAACCGTTAACGAATTTCACTGCGAATATCCCCAAAATTTGTATAGGCGGGATGTCTGCTAAGCTCATTGGGGTAATTGCGTCATTATAATAAGGCGTTAAAAGAAATTGACCATTTATAAATACTATTACGTAATTATTGGTTGAAGTTGTCAGCATTGCTCTGCTGAGAGATCACTATTAAGAACCAAAATGTTGAGCGTCGCTTTTAATGTTTTTAACTGTGCTTAGCGACCAGATTTGAATAGTCCAGTACTTCAAACCTTCACCCCATGGAATGCCATAATGCCATAATCCCATAGACTTTGGGCAAGATATGATTCAACTACATATATCAAAAATTTGTAACATTAAACTTTTTTTAAGATTTCTCGGCAATATTTTATTTTTCAAATAACTTATTACCCATTACTCAAATTCATTATTTTTAATAAACTTATTTTTTTTATTTTGGAGAATTTACCCACCAATGTAATATTAATCGCTTAAGAATATAATGATACTAATACATCTAAATGAAATACGAAACAGAACAAGACACAGAAAAAACAAAAAAGGTAACGGTCGCAATTGGTAAGGGTTGCAACTAAAATAATATAAATAAAATAGGTCTCAATGGCCGAGTGGTTTATGGCGCTGTCTCGGTAAGACAAAGATCCTGAGTTCGATTCCCAATTGCGATCGATGGGCATTTATCAAAAAATTGTCCGTTACGTAATGGAATTCCACAAAAAAAATTTTTTTTTTAGTTATAAACGATTTTTTATTGAGTTTATAATATATCTTACTTCGTAAAAATAATAAATATAAATAAGAAAAGCCTACTATTTAGTAGGAAATCAATGTTTTATTGAAGTACAGGTGATGAGAAGTTTCATTACATCTCAAACTTTAGGTAAGGTTTAAGTAAAACTTTGTGGCAATTTTAATTAATTATTTATTAAACTATCATTTTAATTAAACAGTCTTCAAAAAGACATAACTTAAGATAGGTAATTAAATGAAATAAAATCTTATCTCAATAAAACTATTCCACAACGCTACTATATGGTATATTCAATAATAATAAATATAATTTTAAATGTATACGGATAATAAAATTATCATGTTTTTATAAATCTAATATTTGAGCATTATTCTAAACAAATTAATATAAATAAAGTTAAATCTTTTATCACAACACTTTAATGGAAAAAATTTCACGGTTAGGAACTATAAAGATAGGTTTCCATCCTGCAACACAGCAGTTCCATTACGTCATATTTTGCGTTCCACTAGTAAATCACGTCGCGTTTTGGATGTGACTTCTGACGCCGGTATAGAAACAAACTCAAAAAGCACTTATTTTTAAGACCGATTTCACTAATTGGCATATTTAATCATATTCTACACGACTTAAGAAAATAACCTTCGAAAGCTGTGAGTAAGATCTTTATTACTTACCAACAAAAACCAAGTTCGTGGTGGAAAATAAAAACAGCACAATGTGACGCCCAACCACTCAGTGTGTCATACACTGCGGCTCAAAACTAAGATGGCGATTGTTTATGGTGCAAATGTTGCCATTTATCAAAATAAACTGATTCCCACAATGATTTTAAAAGTAATTTTTCATTCAAAATCGATTTATCGTCGTAGCGTTGCAGAATTTTCAATCTACTTCATTTTTAGGCACAGAATAAAACAGATTTTTTTTATTATTTTGAACTCTACTCTGCTAAACGTAAGGTATATTAATGAATTTGTAACATATGACCATTTAAATTAACACAAAATGTAAAACCCCTGACTGGGCAGACATTAATATTCTGCGTTCGGAATTTTGCAAAAGTAGGGTAGGACACTCAAAAAATCGCCTGTCTTCTAACTTATTTGACGAATATTTATGTTAATTATATGTATTTTATGGGTTTTTGCTATGTAAATAATTAGTTTTATAAATTATTTTATAGGACTTATTTTAAGAAATATGTTTTAAAATTATTAACCTATAGAATATCTTGTTGAAAATCGTAGGACACATTTTAGGACACATTTTCAAGTAGACAATTTTTTGTTAAACGCCCCGTTACCTTTTTTATTATGTGTGTCTTGTTTGGTTCAGATTTAATGACATTATCTTCCTCAATGGGTAATATTATTATGCCATGAGTAGTATAACCATCAAAAGTTATCAAAAAATTATTCCAATAAAATTGAATAATACTCTATGTAAATAAACTGTTCGTGTTTTTATACGAAAGTAACACCTTCGGTAATAAACTTATTTTTAATAAACAACTACAATCGTAGAAAACTATCTATATATTCTAGAAAAAATACTATTCCGTACAGATTTGGTGTAGTATTATAGTCGCTGCGCACCCAGGCAGCTAAGCGACTCGTATAAGGTTTGAACGCACATACCTGAAATACCACATGCATGTTTTGTTTGAACTATTTCTTTGAACTGACAGTCTTATTCATAATGCATGTATTATGGAATTCATGTCGGTCTCTCGGGCAGTAGGTATTAATTCGGAAGGGTGGATTTACCGTAGAATTCGAATGGTGCACTGTTCAATGAGTGATAAAATTATATCACGAGTTTGTTATATTTTTTTAATGTTCTTATGAAAATTTACCGCATTATAGAGAAAACCGCCACTGTTTTTTATATGCATAGATGGAATAAAACGGCACCATTCTTTTCAGCTGACAGACTCCAATATACTGTTTATCTCCTTTTTACTACGTTTTTAGTACCCAACATGGCTAGAAGTATAACCCTAATGAAATTTGAAATGTTTTCCTTATCAGTGAACATTTTTGTGTAAGGAAAATGGTACATTTTTTTATTCGGTTGAATGATGAACTCTTCGTCAAATTATGGGAAATCAATACTTTGCTTTTTGTTCCTTGTTGGGTAGTGAGAGGGTAAAGTAATGCTTCTTTGTTACTTTCATCGTTGTACGTTGTCTTTCCACACATTTCTCCAGCATTTCTGCTGTCTGAAATCAAATTACGGCCTTACTCCATTTGATCAATTCGCTGGAATTTCTCTAAGACTTGCTCTTAAAATCCCATGCGTTTAACACTTCCCATTTACCAACCCTTTTTGGAACTCCCTCCTTCTCGTTCTGTCACGAACTTTATTCAACCATGACGGCTAAATGTTGACGGCTCCTCAAATTGGTTTAAAATATGTATGAAATTAGAAGGATAACAAAATGTATTCTCTCTCGTCACTACTGAATAAGTTATTTACATGAAATTACATGGAGAGTGGAGACTGATAAGAAAATATTATATCACGTTCCTACTTCCCTCTGCAGAAATGCCATGCAAAATACTAATATTGTCATAGACGATTTTTTTCTTTACAGTGTGAAACCATAAATACCTTACCTATACAGGGTGTTAAGAGACTTACTTGACTAACTTTAACCAGTGATTCCTGACATTATTTGGAGTAAAAAATGTAAATAAAATTTTGGTCTCCGGTGACATTTTTGGTGTTTTTTTTTATTTATTTTTTCTACAAAAACAAAAAAAAATGGTAGTTGTTGGACGGATGAAGGCAGGGTTAGGGGTTGGTCGGTTTCTGAGTGACCAGTGACGACATGCAGAAGATTTTTTTTTTTGTTTGATTTTGAAGAAAAAATTTTGGAAAAACAAAAACAAAGTCATCCAAAATGTCACCGAAGACCAAAATTTCGTTTACTTCAAATAATGTCAGAAATCACTGGTTAAAGTAAGTCAAGTACGTCCCTTAACACCCTTTATAGCACATTGGCACATTTTTACGGAGAAATGGGCGCCAGTAGAATGTAAATTACGACTTTTTTTTTTAATATTAGTTCCACACAGGAGGCTTTGAGGAAAATAATTTCCCTCAGGGCCTATGTCATCTTAGAGGATGCTGTGTGGAGGGTATTTTATAGAAAGGAAAGGATAGGACGTTCTGGGAAGGAAAAAGGTGTGAGGGGTGGGTAGGAATCTGGGGGTCAGTGTGTCCACAAGTGACGGACGTGTGAATCCATCCCTAAAACTGCGGTGCAAAGCGATGGGTCAAGAGAGTCTGGCTGGAAAGGTTAAAAGGCCTCCCTCAAGCAGTCTCTCTCGATCCTGCTGCCACGCAGCAGGTGGGCAGATGCACCCACCTCCAAGACCTGTACAAACCTCACCCCATGAACCCCTGTCACCAAATGAAGCGAACCGGATGACCTATGGCAGAGGTGTTGGTTATCCAATAATGTTTCCCGGGGAGGTGGAACCCACATCCGCCTCACAAATTGACTTGAAAGTAATAAAAAGACGAATTCGGAATCTCCTAACAAAATCATAGACGATAGAGGCGGTACCTACTATACAAGAGAAAAGTATGTTTCAGACGGTGTATGAAAGTGAACGAAACTAACACTTCGCGGAAAGTCAGAGTTGTGAGCCGATCCACCCTTTCTCCAAGTCTTCTGAAATGAAAAAGTGGTAATTTAGTAAATAATAAAAAGAAAACATCATAAAAAACCTGTATTAATTTTAAAACCATCTTAATTTTATTATTCTTTGGCGTTTATTCCAGAATAAATTTCAATTTAACCGCTCTCGAGGATTTAGATGATTACTTTCCAATGCGTACCCTTTTGAAGGTGAGATTTATTTCAGTGTTATAGAAACAACAAAGGCGGCACGTTCCCTTTGTCATCAGTTTCCCATTAACGAAGGTAAAAGTTCTCCAAGTTTCCAAATTCAATCGAAAGTTTTTGCTATCGAGAACACGACCCAACAAAATGATTAAAGCAAAAAAAGCAAAGTTTTTTTACTACAACATATCAGTTTCCAAACACTCGTATATTTTAAAACTTAAAAAGAAGAAAAATTGGTTTGACTGAGGATTGAATTTTACCACCCAGTCAAAAGAGTCCCAGAGCTAAATGCCGATTGGATAAGACCAACATTTATTTTGTTTAATACGTGCTGTAATGTTTTTTTGGTTTTCAGAGAAATGCAGTGTGTCTGCGTAATCTTCACCAAAAGTTGATAGCGAGTCTATCGGCAAAGTTTCAGCACGATCGGATGTCGGGACATGGGTTAATTTCCACTTCAAAGAGCCCACTTCATTTATACATGCATGAAACCAAAAAAGGATGCAAGAGGATTACTCCATGTTGCAGATTGGAAGAAGACGGCCGAGGACAGAGGGCGGTGGAGGCTTATTTTGAAGGAGGCCAAGGCTCGAAATGGGCTGTAGCGCCATTGAAGAAGAAGAAGAAACCAAAAAAACAAATCAAAATTAAAATAGGTGTACATGTACATGTAACAAAAACTTCCTAATATTTTGTTCGTTGAATAGACATAACAAGAAAATGAGAGAAGTTTTAATATAATTTTCATGGTCAATGATCAGCATTATGAATCAGATCAGCATTATGAATATGCACTATACATAATAAAACGACGATCATAAAACTTGAGAGCTGTCTGGAATTAAAGGTCAATCATTGCAGTTTTTCTGAATAGGACTTTAAAATTTCCATAGAAATGTATTTAAAATATTTAAAAAATGAAGAATTTTTCAGTGTTCCATTCACGAATAGTTTTGACATTCCGAGCAAAACCGGGCATTCAATCTATAAAACTTGTATCAAAACTCAATTTACTGGAACGACTTTTAAAGATTCTATACACACATCATGTTAATCATTGTAGAAGATGATATTAATAATTCTAAACTACACATGAAACAGAAAAAAGGTAAGTATACAAAATAATAAAGGTAACGGGCTCAACTTAGGATCGAACCCAGAAATTATTGAAACAATACTCAACTGCTGAGATACCGAAACCTGATTTTTTTCAATCATTTTTATCGAGTTCACATATCAGTTAATATTACCCTCGCTACTACACTCAATTAAAGTAGTGTGTTGGCCGATTATTCGCGACTGAAACATTTTTGAAGTTAAACTTCTTTAGGGCCGTTAGTGATTTTAAATCTGTGACGCATTTGTCACTAATGCGGTTGTTGGGAGTGTTGTTGGAAGAGTTGAGGAGTTGGTGGAAAGTGTTTGTCCTGGTGCTCCGTCTCCACATCAGACGAGGCAGTACCAATACTTTACCACAAAGAGGTAGACAGCCTCCTGAGGATTGCGGTACTTTCAGGCCGCGATCCGGTGTTCAGAAATTATATTGGATGATGATTAATAACACCTGTTCATGTTCGAGAGATTAACATCTATTGAGATTAATATTTACAAAATTTCGTGTTGGCGCGTGAAACGGGCAGAGAGGTAAAATAACGCGGGTGGCCGGCCGGATCGAGTACTAGAAGCGGAATAATCGCTCGGTCATCGTCGGAGCAATCCAGAGATGTTTTCTTGCGTAGTGGGGATACCATACGCATAAATAAATAAATGTAATGCCCATACGGTAAATTCACAACTCCGCGCGAGCTCCCGGTGGCGCAGCGGTATAACGCGTCGCAAATCTCAGCGGCCGGGGAAATCCAGCGAACGGAGGTTCGAATCCTACGAAATCCAAAAAAACATTTATTTTTGTAAATCAATATCCAATCTTTTTATTTTTGTAACTCAATATCCAATCTTCAAACCACTTTAAAATAAACTGGCAAAAGAAAAGAAAGCGACATCTAGCGACTTTCTAGTTTAACTTCTATCGCGTGTGAATTACACACTCTATTTTTTTTTTATTTTCTCTGTCTTTATATGTTTCGTGAATCATTTAGTTTTTTTTAAAGCCATCTTCTTCTACAATGATATATCAAAATTTAAAAATGTAGTTTTGAAGTGCATGAATTTTTCTGCACATATTTAGAAGCTTTTGAATAGATGACAACCGTTGGAATGTAGTTTTTTTTTCTATGAACGAAAATTTTAGCAATATACGATAATTTGCATTTGCAAATTGGGTTAAAGTTCACTTACCTCCAGTTTTAACGAAACTTTTTCATTGAATTAAAAAATTTGCGCCGGAATAAGTCAGCCATCACAAACGATTACATTGCGGCCCATTGGGGAGCGGAACAACTGACGAAAAGTGTTGCCAATTTTTCAGAGCGACACGTTTTACAAAGCATTTTATGGGCGAAATCTTTTTTTTGCATATGGCCACATCAATTACTCAACCGCGACAAATAGTTGGGGGAAAAACAGATAAATTCCGTTGAACTTTCCAGGATTTTGTTCGTCAAAAAAGGTTAATATTTATTATCCTTATATGATGCGAAAATTGCGTTGTTTTTATTAGCAATTAAATGAGATATATACTTTTGTGCCCATTTACACCATATATTATTAATTTAAAAATGCATTATTTATTATTAAAAATAAAAATTAATGTGTCGCTATTTCGCTGGGAAACTTCGGTTCAATCATCTCTAGAACTGGGACCTGCAATGATTTTCAAAATTATAACCGATGGAACGATTCTGACAAGCAAAACAGTAGATAATAAACCATAATAATTGTATTTTTAAATCCAATTTTTGAAATGTGTATTTTTTTTGTTTAATTATAAGATGTTATTATTTTAAGTTAACTAAGAGTTTCGAAAGGTGAATTAATGATCATCTTTTGAAATGCAATGTTCCTGATGCAAATATTTTTATCATAAATATTTTCAGTTTCACAAATCTTGCAATTGAATTGCAATCCCGTGATTTTTCACGGGTCATCGCTAGTGAGTGCCTTTCAAGTCAGCAAACTTTGATTTTTCGTTCTGATTACACCATGTTTAGAATGAATCACTATAATATAATTAGCATTGTTTTTTATACTTACCATACAAAGAATGTACATAAAAATGAACCCCAGTTCGAATTCTCGATTATATGGGATCAGTTTTGCTAGGAAACCACCACACAGAATAAGAAAGGTGAGTAACTTGAAAATTTGTTGACCTAGTTTACTAACCAGTAATGAATAACCAGGTATTTTTACTACTACTTAATTTCATATCCTTATCCACCCCATTTCCAGTTCATACATGGTCTAAATTGGGAATATCAAAGTCTCAATAGCTCCAACGGGGTGTACTTAAAAATAATCAGAAACAGGTAGATTACAACAGACGAATATGTGCTATAGTAGAGACAATGTATGTCCTTAGGGGCGATTACGTGAGATTAACAATTATTCCGGTATCGTCCCTCGCTCCAAGCCACAAATCTCCTGGGAGCTGATGTGAAGTCTCTCTAATTTCCTAAATTAGCAACCCTCCGGCTGCAATATAAAGACAATGGTAGAAACCAAAATTATCTAGAGTGACCTATTTGCAGTTACATACTCGTAATATTGCCACATAATTTGATTGAAACTTGTATGAACTTGGATAATTTTCTCTGAAGACACAGAGGTATCGCGATTCAAGGTTTTTCTGCATATTTATAATATATAAACATATATTCATCGCATTGAAAATATCCAGAACAAATTTATAAAACATCTATCTTACCGTTTTAGTAATCATCAATTTTGCCCTAGCGCTTTATATAAACGCAGAAAAATCTCTGATGCATTATTCTTACACAAAGTCGTGAACTGCCTTTTTGATTTTTTGAGTTTTGATAAGTTGAGTAGGTAAAAATACTAAACCAATATTTAACATAATGGAACTTAATTGGTCTACTACATATGAATTTTATTGTTATAAAATTATTTTACTGTATGACTGTTTGTTTCCTCAATAAAAAGAAATAAAAAAAATTAAAAAAAATAAAAATAGCGGCTTATTTGAAATGCCGTAAAGGACGATAAATCCAAAAATAAGTGCATCTTTTACCTCGTGCATTTAAAGAGATTTTTTTTTCTGATGATTTAAAAATAAATTTAATTCTGTTTTTAAAGAAAATTACATTTTTTCTGAAAACTCTACTAATTATTATTTTATTATAAAAATAAAATCATTATTATAAGTCTACAGTTACAGGAGATTTGATAAAAAAATAAAAATAAAACCTTTCTTTTCGCTCTCCTGAACAACTAACATTTTATCCTTTCAAGCATTTAAAATTAACCTGATGGATATGAAACTTATTTAATACCAATTATAGGTAGGACGTGTACCTTTTTTTAAGCATATTCTAGGTTTCCGGGAAAAAAATATTTTCCATTCATTTATTAATTACTTTATTTCAAAATTCACATCCCACGACTTCGTCCTAAAAAAAACATATTACGGTTGTGATGCTTCAACATTTGAGACAGCTGTAAATCTGATCGGTATCAAAGCTTTTTCATATAATTTTATTTTTATTTTAAAGTCAGAAAAACATTCTAGAGTCAAGAACGATATGAAAAAATTTGAAAAATTCAGAATATCATGACAAGAGGGAAAAAATGCTTAGCTAGCAGAGCAATTGAATAAACGTCGCCTTGGTGGAAACCCGACGTATGTATGTGTTTGATCAGCAACTACTAACCGATATTTTAATATCTCTCTCCCAAAAAAATTGAACCCGTCTTTTTGACTAACTGTCTAACTGAGTCTCGTAGCTGACTAATGATTACTCTGAAAAACATCTTCAAACAAATTTCTGAAAGAAAAATTAGCATTAAAGCAAAGGAAACGTAAATATGTAAAAATATAAAAAAAATCCCGTCTAGCTTCTCGGGATGATCTCGTACATGGTTTAGATTTAAGAGAAGCAGTGGCGCCTCCCTAACCTCACCACACCCAATTTACTTCACGCCTTCGCATCAGCAAGACGGTGATTACCATAGCCCTAATGCGAAGGCTTTGTCAGCGAATTTTCACATTCGTTGTGCTAACTTTTTGACTTTGACATCTATTGCTCTTAACATTAATATGAGTCAAGTTATTACACTACAAATTTTGCTTTAAACAGAAGGTGTGCTAAAATTAAAAAAAAAAAATTACGCATTTCCATAAATTAAAAATTTCGGATTTTTAATTTTATTCTTCTTCTTTTACATTTAAAAAAATAACGGAGAAAAATTTATGGGGTTCACTGAATTCTTAACGAATCAGTTCCTTTTATGAAAATTACAATTAATGTAATTTTCTGTTGAAATTGAATTATATGTAGCTTGGTAGTTGCTTTACACAGACTTCCGATTTTGAAAATAATACTTAAATTAAAACCAAATTTGAATTTCTTGAACCAGAAATGCGCAAAGCGCAAATACAACTGAATTTTTTAGATGACCATTAAAATAAATTTAATTTTGAAAAATTGTAATTTTTGGTTGGAATTGGGAATCACGTTGATCCGGTATCTCAATTGTTCTGGTATCTCAATTTGGGAGGCGGGTATAGTGCGATTCGTGAGGCGAGGATGGCGAATGCGTTTGCTCACCTACTGTGTTGCAGGCCGGATCGGGAGAGGTTGAAGGATACCTAACCTAGACCTTTCCAGCCGGACTCTCCCGACCCATCACTTCATCATGACCAAGCACCGCAGTGGGAGGGAAAATTCATATATCCGTCACTCCTGTACATATAAACCCCCCCCCCCGATTCCTACCCACCCCTTACACTATCTTCCTTCCCAGAACTTAATCTCCTTCCTTTCCCTATAAAGACCCCAATACAACATCCGAAAAGAAGACACAGGCCTTAAGAATTTTTTCCCCGGGGCCTCCTGTGTTGAGCTAATTTCAAAAGAAACCTGTATTAGCCCAGTCAAGATGTACATCCGTGCTTGCAAAAGGTCCGGTTATTCTGAATTTTTTATATGTTGTTAGTACCTAAACTAGTAATTAAAAAAAAATTTTTCAACTTCAAAAGTGCTGTGCGAGCGGCGGTGGATCCAAAAAACCAAGAAATTTTTGGATTTTTTTCAGTTTTTGCTCAATATCTCAGTGAAGGAAGAGTCTGACCGGTATAGTTAGTATAACTACTTTTAAAGTAGACTAAATTTGCAACAATTTGAGATTAAAGCGAGCTATATGCAGCCATTGGTTTCCAAGGTACAGTTCTTCAAAAATATGCCATTTTTTCCAAAAAGTGAATTTTTTTCGAAATGGTCACTTATTTTGTAAAATATTTTCTAAAACACGTATCCCACGTCAAATATTATATGAAATAAAATTGTAGTAAATTTAATTAGCTTTCATTTAAAACCAGATTGATATCTGTAGACCTAACGGTTCTCTCAAGAACGCCAGATAACCAAAAACAGTCATAGGTGGGTTTTGGGGGGAAATGCAAATAAACTGTTCTCACATCTTTTTATGGTTTTATTGTGCTGTGAAGTAATTCCATTAGTCATCGTGGGTTTATCCTAGGGTAATAATATAATTACGACCATTCCAAAATTTCAAGTACCCATTAGTACCTATACCCATGAGTCATCATGGTTTTATTTTATGGCATAATTATCGACCAGTATAACGACCTTAAGTCAAATTTAAACAATACAATAATTGGGAAACTTACTTAACTCAAATTTAAAAGAACCGTTAATATTTTAGCAAAATGTTTTCATTGCCCCCCCCCCCCCCTTGACCTCCTTACCTGCACCCGGCCCTTTTAGGGCAGCTCTCAGTGTGTTGCGAAATGTCTATCCGTCTGGGCGTGTGTTTCGTGTGTCGTGAGGACCTCGACACAGGTCCTGTTGTGATCATCAAATAACGAGGAATTCGAGCACTAATTGAAGTGAGTCAAAAACGTGGCCTCGCAGAAAATAAAAATTTCCTCCAAAATTGCAACCAAGTCAGCGTTCATGATGCATGCAGGAAGAGATATACAGCTGTGCGTAACGTTGAAGCCTCAGTTCGTCGAGGAGGAGACTCTGCTTCCCAACCGAAGACTTTATCGACAAGATTATTAAGTAGACTGGCTCCTACCTTGAAAGGGATTTGCTTTTTGTGTGGTGATGCTATCACTAAAGAATTTCTCCAGCAGCAAAGCAAACTACCATCGGCAAGAAGGAATATGGTCCATACAGTTAGAAGTTGGGCATAAGGCAAACTGTTTTAGATGCAGCTAAACGCCGAGGTGACGATTGGGGAATGGCCATTGAGGAGCGCCTCCTCGCCACTAACGACCTGGTTGCTGCAGACGGGACGTACCACAGAGTGTGCTTCAGGAGTCTGTTTCAATTACCATCTGCTACTGGGAATAAGAGAGGTTATCGTCCAGCTAGTAATACTGAAGAAGCAATGGAGTGTGTGTACGGTGTACGATTACCTAATGGAAAACAGTGATGAATGTCAGTTTTCTTGTCAGTTACTCCGAAGCTACACAGCTCATTCCAGCTACAAATTGACGTTCGATGAATCCGCAGTAATTCAAATTGCTCAAGAGCATGTATTGGGCAATGAGAATAATAAGAGACGCCTTATAACTCTTCTCTGTGACGCCTTTCAGAAGGATGGAGTAGAAGTGGCTGTTGCCAAAGAAGATGCGGATCGAAAGATCGTCATGATGGCGCTTTCAAAAAGAGCAGTAGCCGATCGGGTCGTCATAGTGGGAGAAGACGTCGTCTTGCTCGTTCTTCTCAATGGTTTAGGTGCTGAAGAGACAAACATCTATCTTCAGAAGAGCACCAAGGGTGAAGCTGGTTGCTGTCACTACTCTACGACCTCCTTCAATCACCAGGGCTCCCGGCGATTGCCAGGAACGGTACTATTCACCCTTGCCTTTACTGGGTGCGATACCACCTCAGCACCGTTTGGCCAAGGAAAGACCAAAATCACCACACTTCTGAGCAAGAGTGAACCACTTGCTGAGCAAGTGGAGATCTTCCTTCGGCCAGACTCCACCCCACAAGCCATAAGTGAAGCAGGCATCAAGTGCTTTGTGGCTCTATATGGGGATGACATCGCGTGGGATACTTTGGATTTCCTGAGGTAAAAGACGTTTGTCACTTCAACAACAAATCAACTTGAATCCCACTGAATGGGGGTGGAAGCTGTCTTCTCAAGGACTCACCCCCATCCCCACCACGATGGATCCCGCACCTCCTGCCCTTCTGCGAAAAATTTCATGTAAATGCAAGAAAGGATGCTCTGGGAGCTGCTCGTGCAGAAAGGCTGGGCTCCACTGCTAAGTCCTCTGTCAGTCATGCGGTGGAAAATTGTGCAATAACGTCCCGGATGTGGAGCTGAAATGCTCGGACGATGAAGATGACCCGACTACAGACTGGGCGCCTCTCCCAGCGTCCATCACAGATATCGAGACACCTTCTTCGTGCGAGCCTAAGCCCGGGTCATCTAAGATAAAAAGAAAGACATGATTTGGCAACCAAGACACAATACCTACATGATTTTTAGTTTTATTTTTTGTGTACATATAACTTGTCCTTACAGTAGGTACCATGATGTTTGTACAAGCATTTTAGTATGTAGGTATATAAAACAATATTTGAAGATGATGTAATTCCCGATAGATGTATTATCTTTTTTTTTTTTTCATCAAAAATGTATTAACAATAACAAAAAAAAATTGTAACTGTTTGATAAATAAAACCATAAAAAGACGTGAGACAGTTTATTTGCATTTCCCCCCAAAACCCACCTATGACTGTTTTTGGTTATCTGGCGTTTTTGAGAGAACCGTTAGGTCTACAGATATCAATCTGGTTTTAAATGAAAGCTAATTAAATTTACTACAATTTTATTTCATATAATATTTGACGTGGGATACGTGTTTTAGAAAATACTTTACAAAATAAGTGACCATTTCGAAAAAATTTCACTTTTTGGAAAAAATGGCCTATTTTCGAAGAACTGTATCTTGAAAACCAATGGACTGTATATAGCTTGCTTTAGTCTCAAATTGTTGAAAATTTAGTCTACTTTAAAAGTATGTATACTAACTATACCGGTCAGACCCTTCCTTCACTGAGATATTGAGCAAAAACTGAAAAAATCCGAAAATTTCTTGGTTTTTTGGGTCCACCGCCGCTCGTACAGCACTTTCGAAGTTGCAAATTTTTTTTTTTATTACTGGTTTAGGTCTTAACAACATATAAAAAATTCAAAGTGACCGGACTTTTTGCAAGCACAACCCCCTTTTCATGTTTAACTTGACTGGACTATATATGAAACCCATAAATATAAGACCTAATACGTTAACGAATTTAATGACTTGGTAAAGGGAAAGATTATGAAAATTATACACGACCTCACAGCATCTCAGACACGGCCTCGATCTCGTTTCCCTCGTGTGGAGTTAATAATACAATACACGGGGCGAATGCAAATCATCTAGCCTGGCCGAGGCTAACAATACTTTATGCGAAAATCTGAATGGAGACCATTTTAGAAGCCTTCCAAAACTGGCTACGGAATAATTTTAAGATAAAGTTTAACCTTTTATGTTAACTTAGTAGAATTTTGAATGCCATATCTATGAATAGTGTTATTGTTGAATCTCATTCTCAGATTTTTAAGGTTTCAAATTCTTCAAAATGAAATGTATTGATCAACTGAAACACTCCTCTCCTTTTTGTATAACACTTACATTCAATATTACCTTAGCTTCAGAAACAACAGTTGTTTAGTTAGTTAGCAGCATTTAAATTTTATACAAAGATATTGAAATATAAGTAGATGTGCTATCTGCTGTTTTTACTATGTGGGTCTGCGCTTCCGGGTGTCGCCGATATTGTTTACCAATTAACAAATAAACTAAAAGAACAAATAATTAACGAATAAACCAAACGAACGTTAAACTAAATGAACGAATTCTTTCCTTATTCAAAATATATTGTTAACCAATATTAATGCACATTTTCAAAAAATCAACGAAATGAACAAATTCTTTTTGTATGAAAACTACGCTAATTAGCGCGGACACCATAGCATATCTTTCTGTATTTGAATAATATCTTTGATTTTATAGTAAATAACTTTTGAAGGTTTT
The DNA here is from genome assembly GCA_917880885.1 of Limnephilus marmoratus. NCBI lineage: Eukaryota > Metazoa > Arthropoda > Insecta > Trichoptera > Limnephilidae > Limnephilus > Limnephilus marmoratus. The sequence goes on from OU862908.1 coordinate 54,320,852, forward strand.
ACCCGTCAATATTATATCGCGGGGTAATTACTACAACTAAGTAACTCCAAAATCAGCGTTTTTGAGTTGCACACTGAGGGTGGGTTTCTTCATTTATCGAGAATGCTAAATGCAATGCTAATTGTAAAAGTGAACGATCGAAATTTAAAATTTAAACGAAATTTCAATGCATTTTACCGTTTACTTTTACAATTAACATTGCATTTAGTATTCTCTCAACTTTTCTATTTCTAGCATTCAAAGACGAGGAATGTGCTTTTATGGTGGGTTTCTTCATTTACCGAGAATGCTATTTGTAAAAGTAAACGATCGAAATTTAAAATTTAAACGAAATTTCTATGCATTTGACCAATCATCAAGTTATTTGAATATGTTTTTGCGGGTATTTCCTAAAAACGGTATAGTTTAATTCTGTAATTAGGTAACTCTAGTTATCACAAGGGTTATTTCCATGTTTCAATTGGGCAACTAGACTTATTTGTGGAATTGATTAAGTTGCTTTCGTTGCATTTTTGTACGTAGCAACTAGGTACGTCATTCCATTTTTGTAAATAAATACAAAAAAAATTATTCGCCATTTTCTATCCAAAATATAAGTATTACGGTTCCCAACACATCAGACTACGATTTAACAATAGTTATCAGTATAAATATACAACAACCAATTTATCAGATTGGTTACTATCTTACAATTCAATTCCCCAACAAAACTGATTTTAGAGTTACCTAGTTGTAGTTAAAGTTAAAGAAAAAGATAATGCTAAATCTAAAAGAAACATAAAAATAAAAAGGTAAAGGTCGCAACTGAGAATTGAACCCAGGATCTCTTGTCTTAACGGTAACGCTAACCAACTCGGTCGTTGTGACCTATTCGTTTTGGTCGATTTCTAATGCAAAATTAACATTATTATATTCATCTCATTTTTCACTTAAGATTTCTTACATATCTCCCTTAAACATTCGTATTTTTTAAGCTCTTAAAAAATATATGTTATTTTTGAAGATAATGTCTAGATCAGCGATCGTCACACTTTTCTGGTCAAGAGCCACAATTTCGGGGGAGTGTTATATCTTTTTGTTTAGCCGGGTTGCTACTTCTTTCATTCTTGTGTTCATTATATTTTGTCAATTCTTAATAATAATAATGCACTTAAAATCATAATATTATATAAAAATTGTAGATCTGTAATAGAATATTTCAGTTCAATTTTCATCCACATCCCTAACTACTGAAATCTGCGAACTTTCGCACACGTGATCAAAATGATTACGATAATTACAATATAACAAAAATTAAAGTTTACTTTGCTTTGTTAGTACGGTCTTTGGTCTTTTTAGAGCATATTTTTATCTACCCACGCCCTCACTGTGCCATCTCTACGCCCTATAATTTTCTCTGGGTCTTCTACTGCCCCCTTGAAAGTCTCAAACGATCACAAGGAGGCGTTATCGTCCACGTTGAGAAACTATGACGTACCTACACTATGCGCGCGTACAAAATCCAGCTGGGCGTTTTAAAATCAAATGTGAATCAATTAAAATCAACGTTTTAAAATTATAAGGGTATACTTATACAAAATAATTGAAAAAAAGGAATAATATAATTGTACATAAAAAAATATATTTAAAAAGAAAACGGCTGATATTTGTGCGGGCCGCAAAAAACGGATAATATAATTGTTAAGTACATGAAAAATAAACATATTAATAAGAAAACGGCAGATATTTGTGCGGGCCGCACAAGTATCCGCCGCGGGCCGCAGTTTGACGACCACGGGTATAGATGATGCCCACGCCGAAGAGCAAATTATCGAAAATGAAATTCCCTCAATAGAAAAAATCGCAAAGTATGCTCCGAAAATTATTATAAACACGTTTGTTTCAATTACTTTACAAGACATAGTTGTTAAAAAATTCAGTGTTTCTTTAAATGATACTTAAGGTACGTTCCATGAGATTTTTGCTCTGTTTTAAGCGAGTCGTGTTTTATTAAACATTTTCGCAATTTTCGCATCGATTTTGACGCTTTAAATGTTAGCGCTCTCCTCTAACATTAGTAATTTCATATCTCTACATCTTCTTCTTTTTGAGCCCTTAAGACAAGAGATCCTATGTTTGATTCCTAGTCGCGACCGTAACCTTTTTTATGTTTCTGTATCTTGTTCTGTTTCACGTTTATTATAGATTGCTTAATATTGTATCCTTCTTATATGCATACATCAAAGTAAAATAATGTATCGCACTGATGGAAGAGCACCGTTTACTAAACATGGCTTTAACCTCGTTAAGTACCCAGATCTGAACAACCAGGTGCTTTCTAACCTTCCTTTTAGTCATTTCGTTATCCTAAGATTAGGTACTAAGCATTATACGTGAAAAATTAATTCGACTTGAAATGAGATTTTCAAAGAAAATACTTTAAATTTTTGATTAATATTTTAATAAAACTTTATTCATAATGAAACAGATCGTGTATGGGCGGCTTCTTTTTCAGCACATTGGAAGAAAGAAGTAATCATTCTCTCATTTCAGACTTTTAAATGGAGTCTTAAATCAAATGTAAGGAAGACTTTTTCATTTTCACTCCTGGTGGATTTATTCTACTGCAATCTCAACAAATCTTCGTTCCTTCCTAACAAGATCATTTGTCCTCCAAACTGTAGGTACTCGTAACTTCCTTCTTACGTTCCTTTTCGGTAAACTTAATACTTTACTACAACGGTGATTCATTAAGATTTGCTTAATTAAACAAAGTATTTAACCGTTGAATGTTACCTGTTTCATTCTGTTTTAAATAGCACTTGAATAAATATGTTTATATTTATTTAATTAAATGAATACAACATAAGCAAAACTCAATCAAATATCTGAAAACAGAAAATTCGGAAAAAAATAGGTCACATATGCATCATACTCTCAGTATCGCCTGGTGTAAGGCCACCACTCAGAATTGAAATGGCTTAAGCTGTAGTTGGTGACTAGATCTCAATAACCAGGTACTTGCCCTACTTCCTCTTTCCCATCTCCGCCCCATCCCCATTTAAATTGGGAATGCCATAGTGTCACTGGTTCCAGAAGGAAGTAGTTGGGATTCTTGCAAGGTATTCACGTTAATAAAAACTGTTACAAAACAAATAATAATAAAAAGAAAATGCCAGATTTACGGAAAAGAAGAATAAAAAAAATAACAATATACAGGGTGTTAAGGGGCGTACTCGACTTACTTTATTTAACCAGTGATTCCTGACATTATTTGGAGTAAAATATGTAAATGAAATTTTTTTGATGCCTTTTTTTTAAATTTTTTTTTCTTTAAATTTAAACAAAAAAAAATTCTTCCGCATATCGTCACTGGTCACTCAGCCGAGTAACCGACCAACCCCTCACTCCGCCTCCAACTGTCTAACACCGACCATTTTTTTATGTTTTTGTAGAAATAATAAAAAAAGAACATCAAAAATGTCACCGGAGACCAAAATTTCATTTACATTTTTTACTTCAAATAATGTCAGGAATCACTGGTTAAAGTACGTCAAGTACGTCCCTTAACACCCTGTATAACTCTTATGTTCGAGTATATTTGTAGTTTAAGGTATTTTTTAAAATTTATGCTAAAATTAGTACATTTTTTAATTTATTTAGATTTAAAGGAAGGTTGAGTAAGTTATACCTAGATGGATTATTATTATTACGTAAATATTTTGTTGTGGTAGGCCTTATCAAGTATATGATAATATTTTGATTAAAGTAATTAGTGATACCATCTACATACACATTTTTAAGTATATTATGTGTAGATAATATCCTTTCGATGTGATGCCGAAAAGTTTGAAATTCGCAACAACAAACGCTTTCCTTTCAGCATCACTAATGAAAAACAAATACACCGCAGGCAGATTACATCGACGTCATTGATTTTGGGCTCTGCTTGCAAATTCCACATTACTGGTTTCCGATAATTTCCACCAAAATGTCCCTTCGCTCTCGTATCATTAGGCAGTTGTTCGCTTACTGCCGGAGTTAAGAACTTGATTGTGCTCAAATGTGTGCCAGAGATTGCGTAATAAAGTTGATAAGGTAACAATCGGAATCCCCGACCCAAAACCTATCCAATGTTGAATGCGGTAAGGGAAGACTGTCGCAACATATTTTGAAAGCATTACTTGTGAAATAGATCCTTTGAAATAGAGGAGTAACAAAGTTAAGTGATTTTCCGATATTTAATAGTTTAGTTGTAATTCAACCCATAAGTATTACATTCAATTAGTTTTGCTTCTGTAAACTTAGAACTATCGAATGACTTATTATAACGTTGTGGTAAGCGAACAACGCAGCGCTTTCACGACGTGATTATCTCAATATCCCATAACTTTGACTAGATACATTTTAAATTAATATTTGGATATGCATTAATCAATCAAAACGGGAGGTATATTTCATTTAGGTATTATGTATGAATAATTTTACGTGAATATACGAATAATTTTACATATCATCTATTAATTTATTCACACGAACTTTCATATTTTAAAGTTACGCATACTTTTGATTATTAATGAAGTTGACCTGAGTTACAAATATTTTTAGCAAATGAACGAGGAAAGGAGTGAAAGAAGAATGTATGACGCAAATGTGAATGGTAGAAGAAGTCGGGGACGCCCGAGGAAGACATGACACAACTAAGTGAATCAGATACTTGAGTCGGGCCATGTGAAGAGTCGGAATAATAGAAGAGCATATATGAGACGATGTATGAATGTGAACGAGGCAAGGAGTATGTGTCAAGATCGAGTTGTTTGGCGGTCCGTCCTCTCTGCCTACCCCTGCGGAGAAATGGCGTGATGGTTAGTTAGTTAGTCAACAGGCCTTACCATCATGACGCAATGAATGCGTACGTATGAAAACCACATGTGCGTATGATTTTAAATACTACCTTTTATTTTCTCACATGAGCGTTCATATTTTAAATGTATGCGTAAGATTGGTATTTAGTAAAGTTGACCAGAGTTTCATATATTATTATATTTCAACAGACCTTATCAACATGACTGTTTGCCCCCTATAATAACTTTACCGATGGGTAAAATGGCAGTTAATTAGACAGGGCAGCTAAATTATAGGAAAGTCTACCATGGTCCAATTCATCCTATCAAATCATCCAATTTTGGCTCGATTAATTAAAACAACACCAGCCCATCATTTGTTTTGACTATGATCATTCAATTGGCGTCAGTTGATTAAAAACACTTTCATTTCTCTCGTGAGCTTTATTTTATTGACCTCACTGTAACTCTGGAAATTCGAAATAAAATCATACTGTCTCCTTACAAATTTGCCTCTGGATTTCTGTGCATTTGCTTTATCTGATAATTTTATTCATGTAAGATTACAGGCTGTAATCCTTATTTTGTTTTCGAAACACATTCCAATTATATTTTTAAGTAGTACAGTGAAACTTTTTTTATAATTGAATTATACATTCTGGAGTTATGATAATTTGGATTCCATTTTTTCAAGTGTTCAACTTTAAATAATGATGTCAACTTTTTTGAATATGAGCTCTTCTTATCCCGCACTTATCTCACCCATTCATCCAAATAAATAACTATCAGTCAAAAGGACTGTATAAAGTTCATGAATTCATGTATCGTGTACTTTATGTAATATCATTAGTTTCAATAATCATTCATGTCTTAATATATAAAACAAAGTCGGGTTAGTTACACTATTTATAACTCGAGATCGGCTGGACCGATTTTGATGATCTTTGATTTGTTGGATTTGTCTCAGCCCGGATAACAGAATAACTATTAAAACATCGCAAAAATTCACGAAAAAGAAAGTTACGAAGAAAATTAATTTTTTCATACATTTTGTATGGAACGAATTCTCATGTTTTGAAAGAACAGCGATTTTGTGATATGTATAATATTTAACTCTGCGTGAATTCTGAATTCTGCGAAAATTCAAAAACGTCAAATGTCAACGCACTGATTGTTTTGCTTTTGTTCTTAAACATGTAATGCTGCCCCTCTTTCTTACACCCTAAATATCAATAGTCGAAAATGAGACAAACGGTCAACGTATGTCTCTGCAACCCTCCAAAGGAAAAATACAATAATAAAATAAATCTCCGAAATGAAACGCATTTTTTTTACGTAAGCTACACTCAGGACCTATGTCATCTTAGGGGATGCTGTGTGGGGGTCTTTTCAAGGAAGGGTAGGACAGGAAGTTCAGGGAAGGAAAAAGGCATGAGGGGTAGGAATCTGGAGGTCAGTGTATCCGGGAGTGAATCCATCCCTCCAACTGCGGTGCAAGGCCATTGACTTGACCGGAATTGACCTTTTACCTTGACCTTTCCAGCCGGACTCTTTCGACCCATTGGTTGAGAGAATGCGGCTGGAAAGGTCAAAAGGCCTCCCTCAACCAGCCTCTCTCGATCCGGCCCGCTACGCAGCAAGTGGGCAGACGCATCCGCTGCCAAGACCCACACAAAAGTCACCCCATGAACCCGGGCACCCCTGCTAAATCACCAAACGTAGCGAACCACTTGAGGTGACCTATGGCAGAGGTGTTGGTTATCCAATAAATAGTTCCCGGGCGGCGGCACCCGTACCCGCTTCTTTTCAAAAATTCCCATAAGTAAGTGGAAAAATGAGAAAATCACAAAAATATAAATCCGTACACAATGCCATCTCTGATACTGACAAAAACAAAACACGAACAGTAGGGCATCGGTAATTGCTTCATTGTGTAATTTTTAACTTAAAAAAAAAAGTTAATTTAATTCAATAGTTATTGATTCTGAGGCGGTACGAAGTTCGTCGGTCAGCTAGTTTGATTATAAATAACAATGAATTATTTTTACGGTTCTATTATAATATATATTCTAGATAATGAAGAAAAATCTGACTTCAAAAACTTAATTTTCAAAGACGATTATAATATTATTGGTATTCGACAGAATAAGTTTGGTTTTAAACCATTAATTATTTTATAAGATAATTCCATAAAATTTATACAATTCTGTAATTATTATACATTGAAAGTAAAAGGGCTGTATTAATTTCGTACCTTTAAACATTTTGCGAAAGCGCCGGAAAGTTTCCTTGTAACTTAGCTTTTAATTTCTTGCTACAAAGTGGGCATTTTGTGCTTCACGTGGCAACCTTAGCGCTAAGCTCTTCCATTAGGCGAGCGAATATATTTTCGTATCAGCTGAAAATTTCCATTCACGTTCTTAAGTCACCATTAAAACTTCCCCGGGAGCTGCTTAATTCATTCCGGAGGTCCTTACATTGTTTTCGTTGCATAATTGATTAAAGTAATTTATTTTTTGTACGTTAACTAACTACGCCTGCCGTGTGAGTGCGTACTTCGTAGACTGATAAATTAATAACATGAGGTTTGAATTATATTTTCTAAGAAATTATTTTTCAAAAGAATAATATTATGATATAGATGATGTTTTACTGAATGTTTTGAAAGAAAAGCTAATTAAAAAACAAATCCCCCTGAAATTGGTCCAATTTATTATTAATTTGCTCTCAGATAGGTCCATTATTATTGAGTCTTCCTCTAAATGCTTAAGGCGCAAACTATGGAGAGGTTTGCCCCAGGGTTCTGTTATTAGTCCTCTGTTGTTTAATATTTATATAAGCGACCTAGACTCAGTAATTCCTTTTTTTATCAAGCGACTTTACTTTGCGGATGATATCCTTATATATTTTTTACATAAAAATATTATTCTTGCAGCTAAGGAAATGAATTTGGCTTTATCAATATATTAAAAGCTGGTTGTCAATAAATGGGATGAATCTGGCGGCATCTAAAACAAGGGTCGTGGCTTTCACGCGCAAAATAAAAATTCCCCCACTTCTCAATCTCTTTTGATAATATGCCTCTACAAACCGCTACTCAAATCAAATTCCTTGGTCTTCTTTTGAACCATAAACTTTCCTGGCTTCCACACATTCAGATAATTTCTACAAAGTGTGAAAAGGGACTTAATATGATGCGAGCAGTTTCCAGAGTATGGTGGGGATCTCATCCTACCACTCTTAAATTAATGTATAATTCCCTAGTTCGGAGCTACTTGGATTATGGCTCATTCCTTTTTGACCCACTTCCTAAATATTTAGATAAGAAAATGGAAAGAATTCAATCAAAAGCCCTCAGAATGATTATTGGAGCTATGAAGTCTTCTCCAATTAATGCGCTTCAGGTGGAATGTGGGGAGCCTCCATTATATTTCAGAAGGCAATTCCTTGCCAATAAATATATTTTTAAGGCTTTATCGTTATCACATCATCCTATTAAATAAAGTATTAATCGGTTAAGTGTTAATTTGAATTCTAACAAAAGATTGAGAGAAAAACAATGTTTTCATCTCTATAATTCTCTATCATCTTCCCTCCAATATCTTTAAGAAGTTCCCAATCTCCCTATATAAAATATTCCATTTAAGGCAATCACTTTTATTCCGAACACAATAACGTCAACCTTTCAGAAGAATATTTTATCTTCCCCAAATAAATTTCAAAATGTGGATGATTGTTTTAAAAGCATTGTGGCTTCAAAATTCCCTGGATTTTCCATGCTTTACACTGATGGTTCCAAATTTGAAAATAAAAGATGTGGAGCATCGATATATAGTCCAGAATTCACCATCAATCTCACTTATAAATTACCGAAAGAAGCTTCCATATTTACAGCTGAATGCTTTGCAATTGAACACGCGCTAAATCAAATCCAGGTTCTCAACATTCATCGAGCCTTACTATGTACTGATTCGCTAAGTGCTCTAACTAAAATTAGGTCAAATGTTCTATGTTATCCGGAAGACAATATTATATGTAAAATAAAAAATCTTCTCAATTCTCTAAGTGAATCTGGGTTTGAGACGATATTGGCCTGGGTCCCTGCCCATTTGGGTATCGAGGGTAATGAGATGGCTGATTTTCTCGCCTAATCTGGTTCAGATTCCGGAACTATCCCACTAAATTTTAGAATTCCTATCTCCGATGTCTTCCCGATTCTTAAATTCAACATGACTCGTGCCCGGGAAGAAAATTGGGCAGTCTCAAAAATAAGAACTGGATCTTTTTATGCTGGAATTCAAAACCATATCCCTGCTAAGCCATGGTTTCATGGTAAAAAACTTTCAAAACGATTCATTTCATGCATTTCGAGAATGAGAATTGGTCACTGTTCAATTGCATCTTACTTTTCTAGAATTAGAGTTTTAGATGATCCGGTCTGCCAGTACGGTGTGGAAGAGGAAACCCTCGACCACGTTTTCTTTAACTGTAAAAACCATTCATCTTTCAAGAACATATACCGCCGGCTTATTAAAATCACACACCAGTCCCCCCTTAACATTTCATACCTTTAATCTCTTACAACAATTCTCGTGTTCATACAGCTTTATGTAAGTTTATTAACCTGAATGAATTCAATATTTAATTTGTTTTATTATTTTCCCAATAGATTAACCGAATTTTTTTTATCCACCTTAACTATTACCGGCACAAAGCACTCTTTTCAGGGTGAATTGCCTAAAACCAAAAAAAAAAATATATTATGTTCATGAAATAACTTGTAAATCTTCTCTGAAACCGTTAGAGATCAGTTTTTTCAATTAAAAAATTGTGAGAAACTTTATTTTTTAGTAAAATAATTATTAGTGTTATCATTTCATTTTCAATTTATAATTGGTTTGTTGCAGGTTAGCGGGCGCGAGCTCTTGACTCGCAATCCAAAGGTCGCGGGATTGAATCCCGGCGCGGCGTGGCAAATAAGTTTTATTTGATTAATTTGTGTTATTTCACAATTTATTCATTTAGAATAATACATAATATATAGTATATCGGCGGCACGTTCCAGAGTAGAAGATACTCTCAGTATCGCACTGGTGTAAGACCACAATTCAGAATTGAAGCGTTACTTGAAATGGCTTTAGCCGTGTTTGGTGACCAGATCTGAATAGCCAGGTACTTCCCCACCTTCCTCTCCCCTAACTCCTTCATCTCCACACTACCTTCAGCCTCAAAACAACCCCAATTGGGGATGCCATAGTCTCACTGGCTCCACACGGGAGCAGTTGGTGCTCGTGTGCATTGTTCATATTAAAAATGTTTTTTTTTTATTTATTTTAAGTTAACTCCGAAAAGAAAATAAATTCCCTCAGGGCCTATGTCATCTTTGCTGTGTGGAGGGTCTTTTTGAAGAGAGGAATGAGTGAACATGGGGCTTGAAGAGACCCATGTTGTAGGAGGAAGGAAACACAGAGGCCGGTCAATCATTCCATAGCCCCGAACTGTTGAACTCAAGAACGGGTCGTAGAAGCGAACCGGTCTCATGTGACAAATGACAACCATATACATAGATTGGGTGCGAATTACGTTGCGGGCGTAGATATTAAACTTAATAAGATTGTACCGATAACTCCACTTTGGCTTTGAAAGAGATTTTTAAAATATTTTTATTTTTATTTATTTATCTGCATAAAGTCTATTTATATGCAATTTTTCGATGCATATCTCGCTAGGAAATACCTATGTCGAGATCAATTTTATTAAATAATAGTTTTAAATAATGCTTCTTTCTTCTTCCTTAAAAACAGTATTTTTAAATCATTTTTGTAAAAATTGCGATTTCAATAGCATAATTTCTAATCGCTAATTGAAATTTGTCGTGTGAACAAATTATATTGAAGCGATGTTGCGGTCCTTGAAAGATTCAAGTAAAATCCATTTAGGCTCTCCACGTGGGCGGTTCATTACGAAAATACTGACTGTATTTGGCGTTTTTAATTAATAAACTTATCCTTTTACGCTCTAACATAAATATTGTATTAAACTAGTAGGGGAAGGGGGGGGGGGTCTAAATAGAGTGCCGTCACTGAAGAGTTATACCGATAGAGTGTAATGTGAGTGTTTCTGAGACCCTAAGGTTATATTTTTCAAATTTGGAAATTCTATATACAATTTCGTAGGCGGATAAGGGTACGCCGCTCGGGAACCATTTATTGGATAACCAACACCCCTGTTGTAGCTCACCCCAAGTGGTTCGCTACGTTTGGTGACTTAGCAGGGGCACACGGGTTCATGAGGTGAGGTTTGTCTGGATCTTGACGGCGGATGAGTTTGCTCACCTACTACGTGGCGGTTTGAATCGGGAGAGATAGGGAGTCCTTTTGACCTGTCCAGCCGGACTCTACCAACCCATCGCTTTGCACCGAAGTACGAGAAATGGATTCATCCGTCCCACAGTGGTTATACTAGTATGGGAGCGTCGGAAACAATTCGAAATTTCAAATTGCAAGGATCACTAAATTTGGTTTCTATATCTTGACACCACATACCAGCGCATCTTTCCACATACCACAAAATTCAACAAAACGTTTCGTCACTCACTGCGAAACACGTCAGCAAAGATTGACTTCCCGTGCAGTCAGGACATTTGTATGTAAATGCAACGTTTATTATATAACATTTAGGGACTGATAACTTTTTACACCGCTTGCTCGCAATTTTTTTTTAACTTGGATTCAATACCTTCAGGTGTTTACTAAAGATGTTAAGTTTATTTTTTTCATTTGTTTTTTTTTTTTTTTTTAAATTACGAAGATTTCTGGAATACTTAAGGTTAAAGTTAGATATTCAGTAATATTCAGTAAATGTGCTGATGTACTTTTGTAGCTGAACTATTTACGTATCATATTTAAAAAAAAAATCTTGCGCATTTTTGCGGTTCTACGGCCCAGGAATTTTTACGTAATTTACTTACTGTAAAATTTGTGTGCTTCATAAACATTATTTTTGTCACAAGTTCGGTTTCAAAGGATTTGTTCTTAAGACAAAAGGAGTTATTTGGCATAATGATGAACTCGAAGTGTCAAAAGATGGAAAAAGATTTAAATATTTGAAAAAAAATGAATATAAACCTCACCAATTGCCTTAAAGAGAGGTTGGATAAATTCAGTAAAAAAATCACGGGCTTCAAATTTCGCATTAATACAAGATGGTCTATTGCTCGTCGAGATGATGCTAGATTTGTGATGGAAAATAAAAAAAAATTACTTCAGACTCCGATTGGTTTTATATTGTATGCGATTTATCCTGAAAACGGCACGTGATGATCGTAAACACAATTTGAATGTAGTTCAGACCAATCCAAACGCTTGAAAATCAAAGATCTTCGGAAAAGTGCACCTCTTTCTCGTTTGGTGTTTGAGAAAGAGGTATATTTTTCGGTCAATCGGTAACATCAAAATTATAAGAAGACATTATTCTAGGCGCTCATCGATTAACAGACAAGTGTACAAGATATTTGATGATAATCGCTCTTCTTAATAACAGGTGTTCATTGGAACGCAAGAGGTGCGGATTATTCTAGTATTTTTAAATCTTCAATTGTACCTACCTTTGCGATTAGTTCGCGGGAAGTCTGACGATATAAACGTAGTATGGCAGAATCCTTGCCCATCGTCCATCAGATATTGCCACCCGATTAAGATTATCAGAAGAGGCTCAGGAAGCTCGGAACAAATATATTTTTTAAATATCGCGAGAACTATTCTAGAAAATGTTCTCGTGAGAAATTTTATGAAGGTGTTTTTAATTTAATGTTAGTTACATCTGATCCTATTAAAACTAGTTACAGGCAACCCCCAAAGAAACCATTAAATCGTTTTCTTAAGGAAGTTTTCGATTTAATAATTTCTCCGAATATTCATTCTTCAAATATCTTTAGCACCGACGATGATGATGATTGTTCATCGTCTGCCTCAGAATGTTAAAAACCAAAATTAAACATTACTCGGCCTTTATTTTCACATGGATATGGATATAAATAATATCAATTTTAAGAAAAAAAATTTAAATTTTATTTTTTCGTTGGTAAAAATATAATAAAATCCAGAAATCGTTAATAAAATCCAGTAAAACTTACTAAAACCGAATATTACATATTTTTTTAACCATACCGAAAAATAATATCACTTTTTCCCCCCGTTAATCCTCCCTGTGAATTGTTTCCAACTTTTGGGGTATTTGGAACCACTGTGGCGTCACCCTGATTTTTTTTTTTTTTACATGAGCTCCACACAGGAATACACTGAATACACTGCCCCCCAGATTCCTACTCACACTTCATACCTTTTCCTTATCAGAACATCCTTTCCCTTTAAATACCCTCCACACAGCATCCAAAAAAGACATAGGCTCCGTGGGAAATCGTTTTCCACAAGGCCTATTGTGTGGAGATAAAAAAAAAAATTGTCTGCCTGGGACGTAGGAGTTGAAAAGTTTCAAGTAAATTGCTGTCCTAATCCGTTTTCGTTCAAATCATTAAATATTGTTCTTCTAGATATTATCTTATCAGTGGTACACTTCGTTACCCTTGTTGCTGTTTAAAATAAAGTGTGAATAATTCGTAGGATCTTACCCATCTCAAAGATTTAACAGCACGTCCTTTAGCAGACCCTGGCATTCTGTATTATATATTCTATTCTACCTACATCTAACCACTAATCAATTAACTCCTTGGTCTCAGCGCTCGGATATGTGAAAACATTATGTTAAAAAAGTGTATTCATTGCAGATAATTTGGTAAGACTTTTTGCTGTAGTTGCCATCTATGAATCAATTACAACAACTTCGCGAGAGCTATTCTATAAAATAATTTTTCGGGTTTGAATCTTTACTATCGTCCCGCTTTTATTTTACAGTATTAGAAAATAATAATAAATTTTAAAAAACGTCCAAAAAAGTTCAGATATTTCTCAACACATTTAAAAATATTCTAAATAGAACAAGCATTTTTTTTTCAGTGAACTAATAATGTTATGAGAAAATATTATCTTCTTGTACGTAATTATGTGTAGCAACATCTATTGGCCATTTTCACCGTTATTTGGGGTGCGTTGAAAACTGCTTGACTCCCAGAATAGGTTGCCACTTAAGTTTTCCAGCAATTTAAAAGCATTTCCTGTAAATGATTTGCCGGCAGATGGCAGCATTTTTTATATTATTATAATAAGGAGGGGGGTGCATAAATTTTTTCGGGGACACGATTTATTTCAACTAGCTTTGTTTATGATTTTATAAAAAAAGACATTATGGCGGTACCATAATGTAGGGTTTGCATTAGATGTGATTCTGTATAAATGTTAATTACTTTGAAAATATTATGAGGGTTGTAATGTAAGAATAAAACAATACGTTTTTTACGGAAAAATTGAATGAGTTAATTGTAAAGCCGCAAAATCAGAATAATTTAATTACCGATGTGCAATTTGATTAAAGCGTTCCGGATGAAATTATTAATGTTTGGGAGCCAACTTAAAAATAATTATGCACACCATTTTTCATTGTTGAAAGAATGCCAAAATAATAATTTTTCAAAATATTCGGACGAAATAAGAAAACTTATAGCCTTTAATTGTCGTTTTAAAAAGAACTAGTAAATTATGAGAAAGCATTTGAGATGTTCAGTTCTCCATTTGGTGTTGATGTTTTATATGTTGTTAGGTCGATTAATTCCACTTGTAACGTGGATATTGCATGCAATATTGAACTAAAAAATAAATACCCCACGATTCCAAAAATATAATTTTATAATAAGTACGTAACAACAACAAAATTTCTTAATATAAGATGTTTTGCCCAAAAAATTATTAGTGCCTTTGGATCTACATACGTTTGTGAAGCTTTTTTTTCCAAAATGAAATATAATATAAATAAAAATAGGGCGTCAATAACAGATGTAAATCTGGAAAACCAGTCAAGGTGTGCACCTTCAACTATTGAAATAGATTTAGAAAAATTAAGTAAGCGAAAAGAAACTCAAATCTCGTACTGAAAGAAGTGGTCATGATAATTGGTTTCATTTCAAATAAAATTTTTAATATTGTTTGATTTGTGTGTCTTAATTAATAATTTTGATTGTTAAAAATGTTAATTACTATAAAAATACAATTTTTGTTGGTTCAATGTGTGTTTTCTTTTCACATCTTACTACAGTATTGTTTTCATTCACAATTGAACTGATTGTACTTTCAGATAATCACGGCATTCAAATTATTTATAATACCTTCTTACAAAAAAGAAATATGTATGTATTTTATTTATTTACTTAAAAAGTACGTGTTACATAATTACGACAAAATACATAGAGAAGATACAGTATGAAATGTGTTGGAATAAAAAAACTTTATTATTTTTGTATAATTTCTGTACATATGTGCGGCCCTTGGGAAAATTTTAGGTCGTCAATGCGGCCCGGGGTGCAATTAGGATTGGCCAGGGCTGATCTAGGGAGAATAAAAACTACAATAAAAAATACATAAATTTGTTTAAGACCACTTTTATTTTAAAACACTCTACCGGTTTCAGAAGCACCCTTCCTTCGTCAGGAGAATATTATAACAAAACTATAATACAGAATGTTAGGTGTTCGAGTGGGAGGTGAGCAAAGGGGTGGGAGTAATTGCGGGATTTCCGGAAAAAACAGAGCGGTTAATTGGAAAAATATTTAGAATGGGACTGATATTTTCTGTATCTGGACAGGAAAAGAGCGGCAGCTGTCTAAATTCCTTCTCCTTATCAATTCATTCCATAAAAGCATCCAATTCACTTTAGAGGTAGGCAGTAATGCATCGATTAATTTTTTAGATTTAACACTTACTTCAAAAAATAATAGAATTGATTTTAACATTTTTCGTAAACCGACATACACAGATATAACTATACACAATACGTCAAATCGTCCGGCTTCTCATAAACATTCTGCTTATCATTCAATGGTGCACCGATTAGTAAAAATCCCTCTATCATCTGTTAATTTCGCGATTGAACTTTCAAAAATTAAACAAATTGCTCTAAATAATGGTTATTCCACAAATTTAATTGATAAAATCCTAAATAAGAAACTTAAACTCAACTTCAATTCAATTCAACTAATACATTTTTATTTGATACACCTGAAAATAATAATAAAATAATAAATCCCGTTCAATATCCAATTTTATATATATCCAATTTTTCCTCACTTTGTACAAAAAACTTGCCTGCCCACATTAAACCAGCGTTCTATACTGATAACAATTTAGGTAAATTACTAAAAAACACTAAAGGTAGAGATCATAAATTAAGCCACTCAGGCATTTACCAACTATGTTGCAATGATTGTCCTTCGTTTCACATAGGTAAACAACTAGAAATGTAAACATTAGAATCACAGAACATTTGAGATGATTAAATATTAATAATTTTTCAGAGTTTGCTAATCACCTAATTTCCACAGATCACACTTTTAATAAGAACACAGGGGTTAAAATTCTTCACCGTAATAATAAAAGCAAAAAATTAGATAATTTAGAAGCACTAGAAATCAGAAAATCCCTAAATAATAATGCTAGTATTTTGAATAACCAAATTAATTTATCTTTCAGTCCCATTCTAAATATTTTTCCAATTAACCGCTCTGTTCTTTCCGGAAATCCCGCAATTACCCCCACCCCTTTGCTCACCTCCCACTCAAATACCTAACATTCTGTATCATAGTTTAGTTATAATATTCTCCTGGCGAAGGAAGGGTGCTTCTGAAACCGGTAGAGTGTTTTAAAATAAAAGTGGTCTTAAACAAATTTGTGTTTTTTATTGTAAACTAGCTGATCCGGCGAACTTCGTACCGCCTCAGAATCAATAACTGTTGTTTTAACTTATTAGCTGAATTAATTTCATTTTTTTAAAGTTAAAATTAATACTCAAAATGAATTAAGAAATGTAATTCACGTGGCAGCAAGGCATTTGCTTTATTAAAGCGAATCGAAATGATTCACGTGGCATTATTGTACTACTTTCTGATAAACTATTTTCTGGAAGGGTTGCACTTAGGTCGATTCCCTTCATTGAAGCACCTCGTGATATACGACATTTTTCGTTTTGTCATTACCGATAATCAGCAATTGCTTGGAGAAATCTTCGGCAGATGGATAGTTTAGCAACGCAAATCGCATATTTATCGTCAGTTGAAGTTTCTTCACATAGCTCCGCAGAGTCGATTGATTATTTGAGGAAATTTATTTTTTGACAGATCTTGGAATGACTGGTAGGTTTGGCGGAAATCGCCAGAAAGTAGAATCATTGTGCCTCGAAAACATATTTTTTTATTTATTTATTTATTTTATTTTATTTATTATCTTGAGTCATTACGCATATATTTCATAGTTCCATTGAGTGCTTCCAATGCGCGTTTGTGCGCCATTGTGCATTCATACCAGATGATGATTTTACTTGCTACCAAAACTTTGGCCATTGCTGTGTGTTTCGTAATGTTGCATATCCGTATTTCGGTCGTTTGAAGGTTTAACGACAATTTCAATGCCGAATGAGCTGTTCGATATCCTTCTAGCAACGTGGCCGCTATTCCCGAAGAAGCGAGTGCTACAGCAATTTCGGATCTCGTACGAACAGTGACCAAAATCAATGATATGAGGAATGTCTTTCCAGTTCCACCGGGTGCATCGAGAAAAAATAAGCCACCATTTCCACCATCCTTGATTAACGTATCGTGCACTTCCTTCTGTTGGGGGTACAACAGTGGTACATTCGTTCGAACTGATTGGTTCAATGCTTCTTGATCATATTCACGTTTACGTTCCAATTCTTGATTGAAAACATCATTCATTCCATGATCAGGCGTTGGTATTCCTAACTTGACTAACAAACTTGACTGACACCATGTTTCACATGTGTATAGGCTAGTGCAAAATGCATTGAACAATGTTTTTTTAAATTGTTACTGCATTTGAAGAATCTTCGGGCAATCACATTAGACAGTATACTGATACTTCTCCGCTGTCGTTCAATATCACCGTCGTCCGAGAGGTATTCAGTAATAATGTGTCCCAAGTATTTTACATTCTTAGATGCGTTTATGTTTTCCTCATTAAGTTTTACAGGGAGCATTTTCTCGGGATTTTTTCCATGGTGGAATGCGATTAGTTCCGTCTTCGTGGGGTTGTACATCATGTTGTGGTCATTTGCATATTCTTCACAGAATTTTAATAATGTTCTCAACCCCTTGATCGACGGAGCTAGGAGAATCATGTCGTACGCATAGCTTATGTGATTTAGGCATAAATTATTAATACGACAGCCCGCCCTGGTGTCCAGGCGATTTGATAATTCGTCCATGTATACATTGAACAGGATTGGGGACATACACCCTCCTTGCCTTACTCCTGATCGCAAATATATCGGTTGGGAGTACGTTCTTGCCCACCGTACAACGTTTTCCTGCTGAGAGTGCCATCGGGATAGTGTGTTGATATACATAGTAGGTATATTTCTGGCTTTCAATTTCCCCCATAAGGTTTTATAACAGACCCTGTCGAACGCTTTGTTCAGATCTAAGAAGCATCCGTATTCAGTAGTTTTTCGTTTCTTGTAATATTCTATTATTTTCTTAGTGGAGTATATTGCCATATTAGTGGATAATCTGTACTTGAAGACCATCCGATCCAGTGGATAATCTGTACTTGAAACCCATTGCTTCAGCGATTGTCATGTCCCAATGAATATCGTTTTCAAGCAAATTGACCTGCTGACATGCAACATGAAATGTTGGGCACACTACACCATTGACTTGTGATTCAAACAATGTCGGCCCACAAACATTCACCAGCAACAACTCAAAGTAGAAGCATTCGTCACTTTTCAGATGAAATGTGTAGTTTGAACGCCAAAAACCGCCATATCGCTGAATTTTGTGACAAATTTGCAGATGTATTTGATTGACTTCACCGAATTGCAATAGGTACCCCACGTCACAATGCGCCTGCAATGTTTTGAAAAGAAGTGGCTGTTTTCCTGGAGTTGTGCAGACATACGTTCACCATTTGTCCCATTTACGACTGTTGACATTTAGTGTGTAAGAAAGAGGGGCAGCATTATATTTTTAAGAACAAAACAAAAACAATTAGCACATTGACATTTGACGTTTTTGAATTTTTGGAATTGAAGCAAACTGCAATATTATACCTACCTACCACAATATTCCTGCAGCTCTTTCAAAAGATGAAAATTCGATCCATATTAAATGTATGAGGAAATGAATTATCGTCATAACTTTCTTTTTCGTGAATGTTTTAATAGTTATTATTCTATCCGGGGCGGAGACAAATCCAACAAATCAAAGATCATCAAAATCGGTTCAGCCGTTCTCGAGTTATAAATAGTGTAACTAACCCGACTTTGCTTTATATATTAAGATTATAAGATTATGGCGAGCCACAAAGTTAGTGCTTTTTACAAATATAGAAAAAAAATTGGTTTTCGGCTTGCAATTGCTGGTATAACTGGCTTTTCACAATATTTTTTACTGTATTTTATTTTTATATTTGAGGTGTGTAGAATCAAATCCAGCATTCTCCACTTTTTTTAAACGACTTCGAAAAGGAGGAGGTTCTCAATTCGACTGTATTTTTTTTTTTTTTTTTTTTTTTTTTTTATGTTTGTTACCTCAGAACTTTCGACTGGGTGAACCGATATTGATGATTCTTTTTTTATTTGAAAGCTGGTGCTTCCCGTGTAGTCCCATTTTAATTTGGTCCAGTTCTGACAATGGCATCCATGAGAAAATCATATAAGTCTTAAATTTGCATCAAGTATGTGCGCGACAAATGGACGAATAACTCAATATCACGCCAACCGATTTCGATGATTCTTTTTTTATTGGAAAGGATGTACTTCAAGGGTAGTTTGATGAGAGTTTGGTTAGGTTCTGATTATGGGATCCATGACAAAGTAACGGAACTCTCAAATTCTGAAGAACAAATTTACGATACTCGGCCGAATCTTAATCGAATTAGTTAGTGTACTTCAGATTCACTAAAAATCAAAAAATAAACAAAAATTTTAACAAAACAAAAAAACGACTTCAAAAAATGCACTAAAAAGTAAAAAAAATAATTTCGTATTCTTCTACAACTTTATAACCAACTTACCTTTTCTACTCATCAATATGTAGGTACGATTGTTATTTTTGGAGTCGGTGTCGGCGGGAGAGGAGCTGTCAAGTGAACACGCCGGGCCGCGGGTACCTTGGTTGACATCGACTCCAAAAATAACAATCGTACCTACATATTGATGAGTAGAAAAGGTAAGTTGATTATAAAGTTGTAGAAGAATACGAAATTATTTTTTTACTTTTTAGTGCATTTTTTGAAGTCGTTTTTTTGTTTTGTTAAAATTTTTGTTTATTCAAAAATGGACTAATGATGCAACTTTGTTAATGATTCACTCTTTTACCTAGAAAAGCAGTTATTTGGCATTAAAACCAACTCTTTATGCTTTAAAAATCCATTTTAAAAACTGCGTTAGTATCAAAGGCAGCAATCTCCAACGCACTTAAGAAACAAAACCAGCATTCTCCAATTTGACCAATGGTAAGCCTCCATTTGATCACGTGACAACATGGCCGCCCATACAAAATTGTATGGTCGTGTGTTGAATCTGTCGCTCTAATTTTACTGTTTTAAATAGTTCGGAGTGAATTTAGAAATAAAAACAAGATGCCAGTGTGATTATGGACTCTCACCCTTCATCCGTGCCCAAGAAAAACGCAAGAAAGAAGTCAAGGAATCCAGAAAAATGGAAAGCAAAAGTAGTCAAAATTCTAAGATGAGCTGTCATAAAATACCGTTTATTTCAGAGGCGTGGAGTGGCAAAAGATTTTTTAGGTGTTAATTAAAATTCATAAATTAAATTAATATGCATAGACATGTTTTACTTTTATAATTAAATCTAGTATTCATAGCCTTGCACATAAACATTCCGAATTACATGTTTAGTGTTGAAAATTTTGCGAGTTTCAAGCCAATTTTGATCAAAATGATTATTAACCTTCATTATTTTTCTTCTTTTTTTTTTAATTTTCTCTGTTAATATTATTATTTTTTTAAGTGAAAGCTTCTTTAGCACCGTTGTGATTTGAAACTCGATGAAACAAAAAAGCGACACTAAAAATAGACAAACGCATACATCTATAGGATTAAGGCTGCGAAAGAATAAGATAATAATTGATCTCCTCTTCGTGCAGTGCTTTCCCTACTCTTGTCTACTTTAGTTTTCTGCAGGTTTCATTTGTACCGCGTGCGAACTGCACACTTGTATTTTTTACATTAGCTCCACACAGGAGGCCCTGAGGAAAATAATTCCACTCAGGGCCTTTGTCTTCTTTTTGGGATACTGTGTGAAGGATCTTTTTAGGAAAAGAAGGCGAGAAGGTTCTTGGAAGGAAATGGGTATTACGGGTAGGTAGGAATCTGGGGATCAGTGTGTCCAGAAGTGACGGATGTATAAATCTATCCCTCTCACTGCGATGTTTCGAGAGATCACAGCTGGAGAAGTCAAAGGGACTCCCACAACTATTCTCTCCCGATCCGGCCTGCAATCCAGCAGGTGGGCAGACGCATCCGCCGCCAAGACCCGGACAAACCTCACTCCATAAACCCGGGCATCCCAGCTAAGTCACTAAACGTAGCGAACCACTTGAACAGAGGTTTTCGTTATTTGTTTTTGAGGTGTTATGCCGTGTTGCGCTACCTCCTTCTTTAGCCAAAGTGCCAAAGCAAATGTTTGGGACAGCGTTGCAGTGTCCGAAACTTTGACTAAAGAAGGAGGTTGCACTACACGGCATAACACCCCAATAACAAATAACGAAAATACTTTTGGCTGTGAAAATCTAAAGTCATATCTATGGCAGAGGTAGATATTGTTTATCCAATAAATGGTACCCGGGGTGGCGGTACCCATACACACCTCCCAAATTCAATACTGTATGAGTAGATTACAAAACCTATTTTTATTTTAATTATACTAAAATTAAAATAATAATAAAATAATCACGAACTTCCCTGTGATTTGGTCGGTCCATTATTGTGACGTCATATTTATTTGTCAGTATCAAAGTCAGCTTTCTCCACACGTGTGAGAAACAAAATCAGCATTCTCCTTAGGTGAGTATCAAATGCAGCAATCTCCATAATTAAATCCGTTATAACTAATCAATCAATACAATAAACAAATTCTACTTTGGAAATTATAATAGATATCAGTTTCCCCTTTTGAATAAAGTTATAAACTGATAAATACGTGAAAATTGTTGAAATGAAACGTTTTTTTTTGGTTTTCTCAAAATAACACTTTTTGGAGAATGCTGCCTTTGATTCTATACCCCTCATTTTGAAATGTGATTTTTCGTGTTTAATCTCGACCGAATTTTCTTCCCGTTTTTTTTTGTGATGGAAGTTTGGAGAAGTTTTTTTTTCAATAGAAATTTTTTAATACTTTCTGTTAAGTGTAATTGAAAATATAATTTTTGGGACACGATTTGTTATTTTATATGAAGCATGCCCTCTGAGACCCAATATTATTTGAAATAAAAGTATAAATAATTTCTAAACAATTAAAAAACACAATTTTTTTAAATAATCATTAACTCTTATAATTGTTATCAAGCTTCACATAATATTATATTCTACCAGTGCCAGTTTTAATTTAATTATGAAGGGAAAGAACATTATATTGCTACAGAGAAGCTTTCTCTCAGGCGAAATTGCTTGAAACCCAAAAGCAAAGGTAAGATGGGTAATGGGCAAACAGAGCAAGAAATTGTGGAATGTAGACCCTGAGAGTAAAACTAAAGTAAAATTAACAGGTAAATTGTAAGCAACATACCTAAGGTCAACGTTCCGTATGCGACTCGCTTTATATTTCCTTTTTGTATTGTCGTGTGCCACATTTTCACTGTTTGCTCCGGGGGATAGTGATAGTATGTGAGAAGGGTAGACCCTGCTCCAATTGACACTGTACAATGTTCACAGATGTACACGACATCTTAAAAGTAAAGTTTTGGTTCAAGGCGTGGTTACTTACAGAACTTCATGTTAACTATGAAGAGGCAAAACGTCAAAACGGCATTCATGTCCTCGGAAAACTTCAATTGATTTTTTCCTTTATATCAATCTTAATTAAGAAAATGTTTTGTTGACAGTGAATAACATAATTGTATAGTAATATAATATAGGCAAACGCCAAACTCTATGTTCAGTTTGATGGAAAAATATTTACCATCACCCCCATCCCCGCTATCTTGGAATAACTTTGGACAGGAGCCTGAACTACCAGCAACACATGGAAACGGTGGGCAAAAAACCAGGACAAGACTAAACTTGGTCAGTAAGCTAGCTGGTAATAGCTGGGGATGCGATGCCAACAGGAGCCTGAACTACCAGCAACACATGGAAACGGTGGGCAAAAAACCAGGACAAGACTAAACTTGGTCAGTAAGCTAGCTGGTAATAGCTGGGGATGCGATGCCAACTCGCTCATAATGGCTTCAATTGCCCTAGTTTTTTTAGCAGCTAAAAACTGTGCTCCAGCATGGGCTAGAAGCACACACACTTTCGTGGTCGATGTTCAGCATAATGCCACAATGCGAACCATCACCGGAACTTTACTCCTTTCCCTTGGTTCCCCGTACTTGCATACATAACCCCGCCAAATATCAGGCAAGAGATCGCAATACTGAGGGAATACAAGAAGGCGCGGCAAAAAAGTGCTATACCTTCGTAGGATGATGTGTTCTCTTACCTGGCCACTTAAAGTCCCGAAAACCCTTCTCGACAGAAGGAGAAGAACTCCTCCGATCAACTCTCACCCCAAAAGATAGGTAAGCTTGAGTGGTAATCGGCCAACGTGAAAAATGTCCATCTCGTACAAGACCCCACTGAGAGACAGCCTGGATTCTCATTGCCTTGCAAGCTCTGGTCCGCCATCAATAGGATAAGGTGCTCCCATTGCCGTTGTGCCCATATAATGTAAATTTGGGGCCATAAAGATTCGGCGATGTGTGAATGGTGCGACCAGACAGCGGTGCAGACATGTGGTCAACGAATGCCCGCTCCATTCATTCCCGACGGGATTTATAAGGTCCACGGAAAACGCCTGAGGCCCTAGACTGATCGCAGATCTAGATGTCCCCCTCTGACCCTTCTCCATACGAAAGAAAAACAGTAAGTGTCAACTTATTTTTGTTAAGGGCAGAATTCACAGGTGGATTTGTCCACCGATCAGACCAGACAGAGCCTGTCAGACATCGCCCGAGTTGCAATACTCTTTTTCGAATTGTTCACTTCATTGAAAACTTTGCAAAAATAAAATGGCGCATTTTTATCCATTATTTTCATACTTAAAAGGCACCATGGCATACCCAATCATAGCTAAAGAGAGTTATGTTAACCGTAAAAAAAACGAAAAGCTGTTTGTTCAATTTCAATCAATTTCTTGTGACCAGAATTCATACGATGCGTGTTCTTTGCGTATTCATAGAAAGTATTTTTACATACACTCTTACTCACATTTGTCAAGATGTCAATGTCTTATATTTTTCATGAACATCGTTATTTATATTTTACCGGCTTGTTTCACCCTTACCCTTATAAATATCTGTGCCTAAATATCTTGCGGAAAACATTTCTAAGCTAAAAGTTTCTGACAAGGGTCTGACCATCTGACACCTCGCGACGGGAGTAAACTGGGAAAATAAACAAAACAAGTTTAAAATAATCTTCTAAATGGAAACGAAATTTCAACAAATTTAATATTGTTTCAAACTGATAACGAAATTATTCATTTGAATTTGAATGTTTGCCGATGATCACTATTAAAGTTTTTATCTGTTTCTTTAACGATGATGCCCATCGTTTAATCCTTTTCCCTTTGTGGAAATTGTTGAATATTTTGTATAATATCAGCATAAATTATGTAGTTAACATTATGAAAATAATCCTTGCTTCAACATTATTTTCAGTATAATCTAATAATCATTCTCCTTAATTACCATCCAATGTTGTAAGGTACCTTATTGCCTTCCCTCTTTACCCATTTTATCTTTTTTATTATTTTTAAAACAAGTTTTTTTGTTGCTGTCGTAATTATTATTCTTCACTTTTTGAAATGTAAATGTAATTAATGTCACTTTTTAAAACGTAAAGTAACTTTTTAAACTTTTTTTTAATTAATTTGAGTTCTAATTAATAAATAATTATGTTGGGCAGATGAAAAACCAATATACTTATTTACCAAAATTAACACTTTCACAATCTTCTTATGTAAATATATCACGTTTAAAAAAAACTTATATATTTAAAAACTGAATTATTATTTGGACCCATGTACCAGGCATGTTCAGAAAGTAAGTGTACTGTGACCATAACGGGCTGTGGTTTTTTGGAGGTTGGTGGCCTTAGTGGTAGAGGGGGTCTTCTTGACCACAACGAGCATCGCAGGAATATGGTTGTACGTAAGCTCACGGTGCGTCCAGTTGCGTGAAAGACGTTGGCAAAAAATCCCGCTAAGTGCTGTTATCCGCTTTTTACTCACGGTAGGAGTAACACACAGGAGTAACTGGAGATGATTTTGGGTGACTCATTACATGCTTGAGAAAAAAAACAGTCGTCTAAGTGGCACACCAATTCCCCATCTACCAAAAAATTCAAAACAACAATTTCGGGCAAAAAAATCATGGCCTCAGTGTTTTGGGATCGACAAGTCATACTGTTGGTCGACTTTGTGCCTCAGGAGGAGATCATCAATGCACAACGATATTTTGAGACCCTAAAAAAACTCAAAAGGAGCATTCAAAATAAAAGAAAGGGAATGCTGAGGAAAGGAATGTGCTTGTTGCACGACAACGCCCGTCTTCACACAGCCTTAGCCACCAAGGCGATCTTGGACTCATTTGGTTGGGATGTTTTGAACCATCTCCCGCATTCCCCTGACTTGGCGCCTTCAGATTATCATCCTTTCACCTCCCTGAAGGCATATATGGATGAAATTAAATTTTTAGCCGCTCAAAAAGTGGTGCTGAAGTTGGGGAAGGAGCTGGCGGGAGAATTCTTCGAGAAGAGCATAAAGAAACTTGTGCCACGGCTCACCACATGCATTGAACGGGGTGGCAATTATTTGGAAAAATAGTCAACAAGTATATCAAAAATATCCTCTATATACACTAATTCAAAAAAAAATTCAGTTCACTTACTTTCTGAACAAGCATGATAAAAATGAATATCTTTTTACAGCTTTATCGAACCTTCTAGACTCTAGACTCACTTTCTACTGCTTTATCGAACCTTATGGAACTTTCCGGAACCTTCTAGACTCACCGACATACCCCGCCACACTTTCCAGAACTTTTCACTGCTTTATCCTGTCTTAATGGAACTTCCCAAACCGTCTAGACTCACTGACATACTCCGCCACTCCTTCCAGAACTTTCTACTGCTTTATCGAACCCTTGGAGGGGGTAGGGGGGAGGGGGTAGGGGAAGGAGGGAGGGGGGAGGGGAGAGGGGGGAGGTGGGGGGAGGGAGGAGGGGGAGGGGTGGAGGGAGGGGGAGGGGGGATGGGAGCGGGTAGGGGGGAGGGGGAGGGGGGAGCGGGGAGAGAGAGGGGGAGGGAGGGCGGGGAGAGGGTGGGGAGGGGGGAGGTGGAGGAGGCGGAGTGGGGAACCCCCCTTACACTATGCGAGCGAAGCCCCGGGAAAAGCTAGTTGTATATAAAAACGTATTTTTCTAATAACTGCAATAGTTTTTACTGGTAATTGTATTAATAATCAAATTTTTGTGAATTCAATTTTGACGGTCCGCAAAACCGAAATTTAAAAAATATTATTCCATACTACGTGAAATGCATGTTTTAATAAAAAATTGTATTGTAAGTATCAAGTAGACCATAGACAACACACGACAGTAGCAATATTCAATATTGTTCCGTTTAAGTAGATACTACGTAGGGCGACTTTGAATTAGCTAACACGCAGAATTTACACATTTATAAATTATACGATTTTTTAATATTTTTTTATGAATCTTATAAATTAGAGAGCTGAACGGTGAAATATAGATAAATTAATGGGCTTTACAGCACTTTCAGCAGTTTATATATCTTCATATTAAAATTCAAAGGCATGATTTGTTTAAATGAGCGCGGGCGAAAATAAAACCAAACGTACGAAAATCTCCAACGCTCAACGAACTCTTTATGTAAATGTCTTGGCGCTCCAGTGAAAATTTTCAGAACATTTTAATTATAATTCTGAAAATGACAGTTAACATAATGTTCTTTTTAAATATAATATTCTAAATAGGTGCCTACTTTATCGCTTGTCCGAATTCATCACAAAATCTGTTCCAATTTTTAAAATAACACAAAATTTCAAAGAAAATTTGAAGGGGTTAAACCAAATTTCATAACATTTTAATACCTTGACAAGTTTGATAATAATAGTTTTCGAGTATTAAAAGTACTTTACACCTAAGTCTTTTTTCGAGAGTTCTATAAAAAAAATTTCAATTATGTTAACAAATTTAAGGAAATTTAACGCTTCGTAGCTCTTTCAGATGCTACCAGATAAAATTTTATAATAGGTGCGTCATCCAAGAAATTCCAGACATGAAACCCAGTAAAAGCTTAGAAAGACGTCAGCTTGCAACAAGCTTACAGTTCGAAAGTTTTTGCTGCTTCAGAAAAAAAATTAGGCCTCAGGGCGCTTAAAAATTCTATATTTGATACCTTGAAAATTTTATTTACGCTGACATCTTTTTTTACATAAGCTCCACACAGAAGGCCTTGAGGAAAATAATTTCCCTCAGAATCTAAGTCATCTTAGGGGCTGCTGTGTAGAGTTTTTTTTAAGAAAGAAATGAGAGGTAGTTCTGGGAAGGAAATAGGTATAAGGGGTGGGTAGGAATCTGTGGGTCAGTGTGTCCAGGAGTGACGGACGTATTAATACACCCCTCCAAATGCGGTGCAATGCGATGGGTCGAGGGATTCTGGCTGGAGAAGTCAAACTTCCTCAACCAATTTCTCGCGATCCGGCCCACCACGCAGCATGTGGGCAGGCGCACAGGCAACCAAGACCTGGACAAACATCACCTATGAAACCGGGCACCCCTGCTAAGTCACTGTAATGTGTTAATAATAAAGCGCTTAGGCATCTTTGTACAAGTGTTAATTCGGGAGCAGCTAAGTTGCCAGAGAGGACGAATCACACATTCATTCCTTTATATGCAAGCTTTCTATCTCGTTTGTACACGTCCCCTTTCATGCATACATTACAGTCACCAAACGTAACGAACCACTTGGGGTGACCTATGGCTGAGATGTCGGTTGTCCAATAAATGGTTCCCAGGGCGGCGGTACCTATTCCGCCTCCCAAAATAAAATCTGAATATCAACAATAAAATTTAACGCAATTGTAAGATTATCTAATTCACAGAAGTACATACTAATTTTCCACGAAACTTTCAACATTATTGACCCCATCTTCAACAAGTTAGTCAACTCAAATTTGGCATTAATCCAGTATTTTAAATATTAAGTCCTCCACGTGCAAAGTAGTATCTTCCCCAAGCATGAACTTTCTAATGAAGTGTGTCTATCGGAAGTGACCTGCCAGGTATGTTTCTGCATCTATTTGTAAATATCGAAATTAGATAGAGCCTAAGAATTCATAATTAATTGTAAAGCGCCCTCGAGGTGTTTTTCACAAAAACGGCGCTCTATAAATTATCTAATTATTATTATTATTAGTACATTTCTCTTTGTACGCGTATGCATTTATTGTACACCAACTTAAATGAGGAAATTATAAGAATTACAATATACCTAACCAAAGTGAAGAATGCCATCACTTTTATAATGATGGACTATTTTCATTCTTCAAAAATAATGTTACTTATATTCAAGTTTTTGAAAACAACCAATCGAGAAAATCGCATCTTAAAAAAAATGCAAAAAAAACCCTACATACGTATTGATTGCTGTTTACGAAGTCATCCATACATGAGATATATAATCTCACTTTACATCACTATTTTTAAACTTACAGATATTTTTTTCTTTAAAATTCCCGTTAATGTTCATGTTCACATAGAAAGAGGATTAATGAACAAGAAGAAAGGAGGGGGAAATATCTCCTGGCATCATTCAGATCTTAAAAAACAAATCTATTTTTTAACGTAAGACTTCTATCGGCAAACAGACTGCGCAGGAAGATCGCTCTGTACATAAGTTATTTCCGCCCAATCGCTGTTAGCCGTTATCCGTTAGAGAGAATGGTGCGCACCAAGAACTAAATCCATAAGGTATTATCATCATGGGGAGAAAGACTCGTCGTTTCAATATTGAATATTCAGTTTGCTTGAAAGTCACGAAACTCACTGAGAAAGTCAATGTGAAAATAATATTTCAGACATGTAAACTTTGTTGTACGTATAATTTATTACGATGAGACGTGTGTTACTGGAAGATGGTGTATAATGGATCTTGTGAAACCACTGTTTTGAGTATCTTAATTTCTCTGAACTATGACTTTCTACCAATAGGCCAGTGCAATTAGCGATCCGCGATCGGAATTATTCCGGTAGTCCCAATTTTTTTTATATGTTTTATATACTCATCTCCTCATGTAAAATCTTAGTTTTCGACCTTGCGTCACTTGAGCTTTCGCCGCCATTTTGAAAAAACCAGCCGAAATCGCGCAAAAATCTAGTTTTTCTCAAATATCTCGTTTCCAATAAAAATTTCAGATAAAGTACCTTTACAAGTTTAGTAGAACATAAAATTACCTACAATTTTTACACAAATAATTTTCTTCTATCTCTTATAAATATCAGGAGATGAGTATATAAAACATATTAAAAAATGGGACTACCGGAATAATTCCGATCGCGACCCCCTTTTTGGTGCTAATTGCACTGGCCTATAAAGGCAATCCTCTCGATGTACCTTCTCGCTTTTTGCTTCTCCTGTTTTCTTCTACTTTCAGAACTCTCATCTTCACAATCTCCGTACTCATTCTTGTCTATGGAGAATAATGTACCATCAAATGGAACAATGCTGGGCACGTAGCGCGGTTAACGAACATCCATTAGAACTAAACATTCTTGGTTGAGAAAAGGAATCAAAATCTGATAATACACTTGAAGAAAGTCAATACCTAAAGCTAACCAGAAGGCTAATGAAGAAGTATAAAGAATTGATTCTGATTAGATAATTTTAATGAAGTTTCAAAACACTTAGGCGAACCCCTGTGTACTCCTGCCTAAGTGTGAATAAATACCGTAGCATAAGAATTTCAACTACCAGTCTGAAAATATCCGTAATGGGATGAAACCGATGGTTTGTGAAAATAAATAAGTCGAAGAAAGTACAAAAGTGTTTTAATTTCAAATTCTAGTTTAATTCGTTCTTTATATCCTACGTAGCGAACTTAATAATAATTCCACAACAATTTATTAAAATTTGCATACCCATTGGCACTAACGAATTCTTTGTACTGGTGTTACAGTTAGTTGGTGGTTCATATTTATATAATTTCAACAGTTTGAAAAAAATCACTTCTCATTGTTAACAAATTATTTCCCAAATTCACGTGCACGTCATAAAATTGAACCCATGGAGTAAAATGTTGGAAATCAGAAAAAAAATCGTCGTCTTCTTAATTTCGCTATTTTTGTCAGATTATCTTGGAAAAATAATAAAGAAAGCATAATAACTCAAGAATGTATTCTTCAGCTGTGCATTATTAAAATACAAAAATTGATTGATTGGATTGCACAAATAATTGATTCATAAAGTTATTTTAATTTATTTGTTCACAAAATATTGTCATTAATAACAAATTAATAAACAAAGCATGCAATACGAACTTAGTACTTAGTTACAAATATACTGGCTCTGGACATTTTCGAGCATTGGGACTCTTGTGCGACAAAAACGTAAAAAAACATATTTTTATCATATTTTCCTAATAGTGCCCTATAGAATTTATTTTTTAAACTTTATTTTTCTCAAATTTTCCTAACGGTGCCTTACTGAATTGAAAATACAAAGTTTGCGTAAATGAGAAGTGATTTCCTTGCGCCTCGAAGTAAATGAGAAACAGTGATATAGTGCAAAACGGTGTTCCGTGTAAGATGCAGAATTTTGCAAGCTGCATTAAATATATCTTCCTCATGCAAAGTGCATTTTCAGAAAATGATAATTTTAGTAAGTAAATTAAAGAATATCTACCAACATATCCCAGCTTTCGTAATATCGTTATGAATTATGTATGTAGCAACTATGCATAACTAATCATATATAGGCTTGAAAATGTACACTGTAAAGCTCCGCTTTCGACGGAAGCCTTTTAGTGCGATGCAAATATTGTCATCCTGATGGGAGTGATCACACGGGAGTTGCAGCTCGGTGATTTTGCCGAGCGCTTTTTGCCTTCTCTGAGCGTTGTAATTAGTTGGAAATAGAGGCGTGGAGCTTGTTCAGTGTTCACGTTCAACGTAAACCACTGCATATATTATTATCTATCACAGTTCCACGCACGAAACAATTGAAAACCAGTAAATCTTCGTTTAATATATTTCATTCAATATAATGCATAGTGGTGAAACAAGCTGTTATCTTTTTATCTTTTTGCAGGTATGATTCAAATTATCATAAAGATTTGTTGAGAAATTGTTGCATGAAGTTTCATTAAAATCATAAATCTTATATTGTATGTTTGTGCTAAGTTTTTTTGTAGTCATCTAAACCTAGTTTAATAATTGAATAAGGTTAAGCAAATAACTAGGTATCTTTTATTGTAATAGTAAGATTAGCATTTCGTAGCTCCAAGCAACTAACTAACTAACTAAACATCACGCTATTTTCCCCGCAGGGGTAGGCAGAGAGGACTCCAAACAACTAGGTCTACGCACACACTCCTTGCCTCGTTCACATTCATACATCATCTCATATGTGCTCTTCTATTATACTGATTCTTGACTTTTTTTTTCGTTGTATGTTTTTGGGGTGTTATGCCGTGTTGCGCTACCTCCTTCTTTAGCCAACTTCTCGGACAGCGTTACAGTGTTCATCATCAGGGCAGATCCGGCAGATCCGGTAGATGCGAAATTTTCAGTGGTGAAATGTATGCTTATTGTGCTTATTTCACTACTAAAAATTTCACATCTACCGGATCTGTCCTGATGATGGACACTGCAACGCTTTCCGAAATGTTGGCTAAAGAAGGAAGTAGCGCAACACGGCATAACACCCCAAAAACAAACAATGAAAATAATTTTGGCCGTGAAAATCTTAAAACGTATCTGATTCTTGACATGTTCTGATTCAAGTGTCTGATTCATTTGGTTGTGTCATGTCTTCCTCGGGCGTCCCCGACTTTTTCTACCATTCACATCTGCGTCATATATTCTTCTTACACCCTTTCCTCGTTCATTCGCTCTACATACTTACAGTTTATATTGTGTTTTTATATCTTTTTTTAATAATTTTCAGGGTTATATTTTTGTTAAGTTCTTACGGGTACAGGACACTTACTTTTTTGTTTTACTTTTTAATTATGTGAAAATCTGTCATTGGATACTATGTATATTATTTATGTTATTATTATAAGTGTAAAATATCTGTTGATTTTCCATAATAAATAAAATAAAAATAAAAATACATGCCTAAACCATCTGAGCGTTCCTGTCTTAATCTTAGTCAGTACGTTTACATCAGCTTTGATCATCGAATCTTCACGTTTCTCACTCGATCGTATATGGTTTTACCACACGTACGCCCTTGGTATCACATTTCTACAGCATTCAGTCTACTTTCGTCCTTCCTCCGCCAGCTCCAAACTAATGATGGAAAGAATAACAATTCTAATGATAATAGTTTATTTCAAAATGTATGCAGAGGTAGTTAAGTGCGATACGTTCCATCCTTCGAAGTAATAAAAAAGAAGAAAAAATATGGACCAAAAATAATATATCTAATATGCCCCACAAGCTTCACATGCGGTGGCATTGCATGGCAGTGGTACTAGCGCTCTAAAAGAGTGCACTAGTTCCTCTGGAAGCATTTCCGAGGCGCTGCGGTATCTCGGTGGCGGAATAGTTGGCGATAAGTATTATTGTAAATTGTAAGCGATTTTTAGCTTACATTATTGGGATGCAGTGTAATCTAAAATAATCAGAATTTTGTCGTATTGCAAAGACGAAAACGCCTTAATAGTACACTCGCTACTTGACTCGCCGAAAACCGTTCGCATTACTTTCAAGTAGAGTACATTTATGCCCGCCGCCCGTTGCAAGATGACGGCGGATGACGGGTTACTACAAAGCAAAGTAAATAATCTAATTAAGCTTATTTTTATGCTTATTTTGATGTTTATTTAAGTGGAAGAATAAATTTGTAAGATGAAAATAAATAAACGAATGACGCGAAAAGAGATTAATAGCAGCATAAATAAATAAATTTAGGGTAGCATCTTCGCTCTATCACCACGACATTTCCGCGCGTTCACAAATGAACACTGCTAAAACGGTCGGTTCGCGCCTGTCAGTGCGCAGGGACGTATGTAGGGGGTCCTTACTCGCCCGAAAAATAGAACGAAATGGATTGAATCTACTAAAGAGCTGACTGACGGACTCTTTTTTTTATATGAATACTATGGCATCCCCAATTGGGGTACGCTGTGAGGCTGAAGGTAGTGGGGAGGGGAAGGAAATAGGGAAGAGAAAGGTGGGGAAGTACCTGGCTATTCAGATCTGGTCAACAAATACGGCTAAAGCCATTTCAAGCAACGTTTCAATTCTGAATGGTTTATTTATTTATTTATTTATTTATTTATTTATTTATTTATTTATTTATTTATTAACGCCCTTTTTCGGGGCTTTTACATTACATATGAATAATAAGAAAATAC
This sequence comes from Limnephilus marmoratus, assembly GCA_917880885.1. Lineage (NCBI taxonomy): Eukaryota > Metazoa > Arthropoda > Insecta > Trichoptera > Limnephilidae > Limnephilus > Limnephilus marmoratus. Next base: position 54,354,682 of record OU862908.1, read on the forward strand.
AAAACATTCAATGTACATAACTGAACTGTTTCAGTAACAATATTTTATATTTGTTTAAACATAAATTGAAGATGTCCACTGACTTGGTATAATTGTTTCCCTCCATTAGTATTCTGGGCAAAGAAGAATACATATGGTAGTTAGTTCCAGAATTTCTACACTGAAATAAATCTTGACTTCTAGTATTACGTTGTGGAATCCGGAAGCTTATCAATTCTAGCAATACCGGACTATCAACTAAATCATTTAGAATTTTATATAGAAATACCAAGTCAGAGAAAATTCTTCTGTCGGACAATTTGAGCATATTCAAATCATTTAAAATAGTGTTGTAGTTCAACATATTAGCTGGAATACCCATTTTAAAATTTAGAAAACGTAAGAATTTGTTTTGAATTCTTTCAATAGCTTGAACATGTATACTATAATGTGGATTCCAGACGGGAGAATTGTACTCAAGTTGACTTCTAACATAGGCAAAATATAACAGTTTAATACACTTTATATTGTTAAAATTTCTAGTAAGCCTAGTTATAAATCCCAACATTTTTAAGCCCTTATTAGAGATTTCTGTTATGTGGTTAACAAATGAAAGATTTGATTGAAAAGTGATGCCTAAGTCTTTAATTTGTGTTAATGTCTGAAGGGCATTGTTATCAATGTTGTAATTGTAAATCACTGGATTTTTTATTCGAAAAAATCTAACTATTTGACATTTTGAGATATTTAGGTAAAGTCTATTTTCATTACACCAAATTAATAATTTATTGATATTATCTTGAAGAATGTTGCAATGGTGAATATTTTGAATAATTCTAAAAACTTTGAGGTCATCAGCAAAAAGTAAAATGATTACATCATAAAATATTTTTGTAAGATCATTTATAAACAAGATAAATAAGATTGGACCAAGGTGTGAACCCTGTGGAACTCCACTTGTTGCATAAATTATTTCCGACAGAGAGGATTTTATTCTAACAATTTGTTGTCTTCCAGTAAGATAGCTTTCAAACCAGGCTAATATATTGCCACGTATACCAAGTTTTTCTAATTTCCAAATGAGAATTTTATGAGAAACTGTGTCAAAGGCTTTACTAAAATCAGTATAAATAGAGTCTACTTGTTTTTTTTCTTTGAAAGCATTGGTTATAAAATTTTCATAAATAATTAAGTTGGACAAAGTACTTCTACCTGGCATAAATCCAAACTGGTGAGGTGATATTATAGGTTTTATTTGTGATAAAAGTTTGTCAAGTATAAGACTTTCAAAGAGTTTCGGTATGGTGGATTGAATGCATATTGGTCTGTAATTACAAACATCACTTTTATCACCTTTTTTGAAAATTGGAGTTAAATAACTAATTTTCCACCTATCGGGAAAAATTCCACTGGATAAAGATAGGTTAAAAAGTTTGGTTAATGGAAGAGCAATTACTTTGATACATTCTTTGATAAATATTGTTGGGATATTATCTGGCCCAGCAGATTTGTGGATATCTAAGGATTTCACTTTAGTAATTACATCAGAGATACTTATGGTACACTGTGAAATATCAAGAGTTTCATCTAGAGTTGTTGTTGGATTAGGAGCATTATTTGAGTCTGTTGTATAAACACTTTTAAAAAATTTTGCAAATAAGTTAACAATACCATTAGTATTATTGCTGTGGCTGCCATTTAGGTGCATAATGCTCGGGAAATCAGAATCATCTTCTTTAAGAGATTTCGAGTATTTCCAAAAATAACTAACATTATTTATTATGGAATTTTGAATTTCATTTATATAGTTACGGTAGCAGGTCATAGACATTTTTTTACACGAAGTTCTTAAATCTTTAAATTCAATGTTATCAGAATATTTTTGAAATAATTTATATTCTTTATGTTTAAGTTTTTTGGTGACAAGTAGATTTATAAGTTCTTTGGAGTACCATTTTGGATAGGTATTTGGCTTACATTTCATGGTTGGTATATACATGCTAATAGCATTTTCCAAAACAGAATAAAATTTATTGGTAGCTGTGTTGATATCATCATATTGCACAGATGACCAATCAAAAGAGACAAGATAATTACAAATTTGCTCATAATCAGTTCTGAAAAAATTTTTGTAACTGAAAGACAGTTTACAAGTATTAACATGTACATTAGAAATAATAATTTCCAGTGGAGGATGATAAGTGTCAATTGGCACCAGCGGCTCACTACATTCTTCAATTACTAGTGACTCTAAATTAGAAAAACATAAGTCTAGAGTACGATTATTTTCATTTGGTATAGTATTTGCCTGATTCAGACCTAAGAATAACGCCATGTCTAGAATAATGCGTTCCGACTCACTAACACAGATATTATTGTCACTGTTCACCCAGTTCACTTTTGGAAGGTTATAATCACCAGCAAGCAAAAATGTTGCACTAGGATTCCTTTTTAAAATAGTTTCCACTTCCTCACTATGACACCTGTATACTTCATTGCTTGAATTTGGTGGGATATAAATACAGCCCACAATAATCTTTTTATTCCTGGCAACATTCACTTGAAGGAAGATTTGCTCAAGTTGTTTGTGTTTAGTTGTAATTAAGTTTGCTTTATATTTCTTGCTGATAGCGATTAAAACACCACCACCTCTGCTTTTAGCACTTGTCAATGTATTTCTATCTAATCTGTGTACATTATGATTTATGAAGCCTAATTCACTAGAATGAATATTTGGCTCTAACCACGTTTCAGAGAGTAGTACAAAGTCATGCTCTAACATTGGTATTGTAGACTGAAGAAAATTCAATTTTGTTTTAAGGCCTCTGACATTCTGGTAGTATATTTTCATTTTGTTTAGTTTTATCCTATTACTTCTGTTTTTCTGATTTGACCTCTGCTTTACTGATTTGATGACGTTGTGTGAGAAAGTAGGGGAGTGTGAATGTTTATTGGTGGAGCTTATTAATGGCATAAAAAATCGATTTTCTTTTTTTCTGCTTCAATTTTTCTCAAATGTACTGAACATTCATCACTCCAAGCAAAATGGTCAGTTGGCAATTTTAATTTTAGTTTTTCATTAATTTTTTTGCAGTTAATGCACTGAACATCATTTTTACAGTTTTCATTGTCATGTGCTTCGGAACATCGAGTGCATGCTTTTTCACTTCTGCAGTCTTGTGCTTTGTGCATATAGCCATTGCACTTGTAACATTTTAGAAGAGAGATGTTGTCGAAAACTCTACATCTATCCCATCCAATATTAACTTTACCTTCGTGTAGCATTTTCTCGTACGTTATTCCATCAACTTCCGTGAAAATGGTGTAATTAACATCGCCTCGTTTGGTTTTCACTTCTTTTATAAATTTTACCTCAATTTTAGATTCAACTGTTTCAAGGTAATCATTTTGCATCTTAATTTTTGAAACAATTTCATCTGGAGTATATTTATCAGATAAACCAATAATTTTTAGTTTTGGATACTTAGGTTTTGGGGTATTAACATCATATTTTTTTCCCATCTTAGAAATAATTTGTTCTTCCATTTTTTTCGTTGAGGCTACATTTTTGCATTCTACTATTACTGCCCCTTGTTTGAAATTTCTAATTCCGGTCACACCAAAATTTACAGGATCTATATTTTGTTTTATTTCATCTTTTGTAACTGTATTTTTTTGATCCTTATCTTTTGGCTTTATGATGATGATAGGTTCATGTTTTTTACATTTTGTTGGTTCTTCAATAATTTTAACATTTTTCGTTGCTTCAGCATACGATTTAGAAACAATACTTGATTTGAGATTTTCAATGTTCTTATCTATATTAGATAAGGATTGAAACAATCTGTTGAGTCCCTCATTCTCATTGTTTATTGGTGCCTTGCATTCTTGCACCATGGCCTCAATGTGACTCATCATTTCGCACATTGCTTCCGTTAGGGAGGTCTTTTGATCCTTTGACAAGATATTCGAAGTTGGTGGAATTGGTGGTCTTACACCAGGGCGATACTGGGAATCTTCCACTCTGGAACGTGCCGCAAAAAAACTATATACTATTTTAAATTAATAAATTGTAAAATAACATAAATAAATCAAATCCCATGACGCCGCGACCTTCGAAATGCGAGTCGAGAGCCTTACCGCTGGACTACGCCGGCCGTCATACTCTACTGAAATGACGGTGTTCGGACGCGTTTAGTTACTAATATACTCTCCACTCGACTAAAATACTTGGCCAATCAGAACGGGGCTTAACAGATATCACTCATCTTTGTCAAAATGATGTTACCATCTAAAAATGGTTGCTTTTATTAAATTTCAGGTTTAAAAGTATACAAATTTATTGATACAGACTAAACGTCCGTAAGGTTGCAATAGGATACAATTTTTTTTTTTTTTACAGTGAATACCGCACAAGAATCTCAACTGCTCCCATCTGGAGCCAGTGAGACTATGGCATTCCCAATTGGGGTATGTTGTGAGGCTGAAGGTAGCGGGGAGGGGAAGAGGAAGGTTGGGAAGTACCTGGCTATTCAGATCTGGTCACCAAACACGGCTAAAGCCATTTTCAAGCAACGTTTCAATTCTGAATGGTGGTCTTACACCAGAGCGATACTGATAGTATCTTCCACTCTGGAACATGCCGCAAATATACTATATATTATTTTAAAAGAATTAATTGTGAAATAACACAAATTAATCAAATAAAATTTATTTACGCATGCCGGGTTCGAACCCGCGACCTCCGGATTGTGAGTCAAGAGTCTTACCCACTGGACTACGGAGGTCGTCACAATGAAAAAATCCAACCATAAAAAAGTTACTGAACGCTCAACTAGTTTTAATTATATCAATGTTAGACCCAAAAAGTACAAAGACCCGCATATAAAAGAATTGGATGTTTGCAACGTGTCAGTACTTAATTTAATCTAACTTGCTTAGGGCGTTTGCACATCAGACATTCGAGAATATATCTCTTGGATCATGAATCTTGGCCTTGCTGAAATCCAAATCCCAAAATAGTTCTTCGATTCTGTTAGCTCAACGCCCGGGAAGATCTTATTAAGATTAAACTCTGGTATCGTTTTGTAATTTAAGCCTCCCACATTTAATCTTTGAAGCCGGTAGTCAAGTGATTCGGTTCGCGGAATTAATGTCTTAATCTCTCTCCCATACTTTTGTATCTGTACTGATTCTCACTTCTCACTTAGTGAATAATGTTAGGCTTGTACGTGTTTTGGCGCGGATTTAGAGGAAATCAAGACTGAAACACACTAGAGAGAGAATTGTTTCAATAAAGTCAGAATGAGATTTCAACCCTATCTTATCCTTGTAATTAATGTTAATTTCCGGATTTTAATACTTCAGACCTAGTACCAAATGCAAATGTTACATATTGTCACAATTTTGTGTGAATTTGGATTTTTTCATAAAACTAATGAGAAAGAATAATTTATTAAAATTAAAGATGCAATAAATATCGTTATTATTAAAAGTAAAAATTGTGGAAATAAATAGTCAATTTAAATTATCAAAACCCCGCTTTCGGTTGCGTATCTGAACTCATGTTTAACGAACCCTAGAACTTGGGTTTTCAAGTTTAAAAATTGGAGCTGATTGTGCATAAAACTTAGTTTTTCAAAATTCAATTCCCTTTTTGAAAATTGGAATTATAATATCCTGTAATAAAGCAAAAATATTGTACAATAATAGTCGAGTTAAAAAAATATATATTATTTATAAAGTTTTTCAGACAATATACACAAACATATGCTTGGCGTAATAGAACGAAGGCAAGGATCAACTAATCTTAGTGCATTTATTTTAAAAAGCCCAACTGCTACATAACAGTTAATATTTCGTAGTTGTAGGTTTGAGATTTAAAATAAAATTAGAGAGATATGATAGCCATCATAAAACCAAAGGCAATAAATTCTTGCCTCTCAAAATAGAATAACGCAATAAAATCTCGATATTAAAACTCTTTCAAAACCACTAATAAAACCACTGATATGCTTTTAATATATCAGTGAACACTCTCTGTTTAATATGCATCGTTCATCAGGGCCCACTTAATTATTATATTTTTATTTTGTGACTCAAGAGTCTTCGCGATATTTCAGGAATGTTTCGTTCGTAAAAATAAGAAGGCGACATTGTTGTGGCATTATAAAAGTCAGTGAAATGTTAGAGATAAAGAACATTCGCGCCGCGAGTAGTAGGTCTACCTATAATACCTACCTATTCAACAACGAGGGATATAAAAGGCGTCTGTACAAATAATATCTCGAAGTTCTCAAAACGAGAATATGTTAAGCGAATACATTATACGTATGTGTGTCAAAGGATTATTTTGTTGACTGAACATGGTAACCGCCTGTGTACGAACGTGCTTTTCGTTAATATGCCTAGGTTTTTTTTTTTAATTTGATCATTGTTTTAGACTTTTTAGAGGCTCTTCAACAAATTGAAATAAAATGCAAAAAATATTCAACACATAAAAATAAGAAAACTTGTTGCGGGGCGACAAATAATTGATTACAAATATTTGACATGTATTGAAAGATTGATGGAAGGTGTGAAAATGGAAGAAGACGGCCTCCGTGGTCGAGGGGTAAGGCTCTCGACTAGCAATCCGAAGGTCGTTGGTTGGAATCCCGATGTGCGCAAGTAAATTTTATTTGATTGATTTTTGTTATTTCACAATACAGAGTGGAAGTTACTCCAAGTATCACTCTGATGTAAGACCACCACTCAAAATTGAAATGTTGCTTGAAATAGATTTAGTTTGTTTAGCGACCAAGGCTACACGGCCAGGTGCTACTCCACCTCCCTCTTCCCCATCTCTTTCCTCTCCCTTCTACCTTCAGCCTCAATGATAACCCAATGGAATACCCAATTATATATCTGTTCTCCTGGTATTTTGTTTGTGTCGGCAGGTACATATTATTAATTTGTATATTTTTTAATATACTTAATTGTGAATTAGAGCCGCAGTTATCAGAAATTACCCTTTGACATGTCTGTGCTCCGGGTATTTTATTCCTGTCAACAGATTTTGACTTTGATGTTGCCTAGGGCTCGTTGTAAATTTTAGTTAAATTGAATCACATCGGTAAGTTTACATCGTATAATTCCTTTATCTTATTTTAATCTGTGTATTTGACGGTTGGTAGGTAGGTACTTGTAACATAAATAAATTAAGCATTTTTTCAAAACCATAATGATTTTTACTTGCAATCCTCCTTTTTGATAACGCCTTCATAAATTTCGTATTGTTTCATGGATATTCATAATGGCGAAACAGCTGTCACGCTTAGTAATAACAACTCAGAGAAACTTTTATAACTTATATAGTTAATGAAAAAGTAAAAATTAAAAAAATATAACTTCCATGAAAAAAATTTATAACAATAAACCTACGTATTTATGAATAGAAAGTTTCTAAAAATTATAACAGGTTTATTTCAACTACTAAAACTATCGAATAAATTGAAATATATAAAGTATCGACGGATACTTAATATATATTTCAAAATTCCTACAAACACGATAAATATATTTTAAATAATAAAACACATTATTTTATTTACGTTTTATGTGGAAATAGTACCATCAGCCTCCGACATAAAGACCTCTGCGATAACTTAAGCCAGTTACATTAAAATTTTAATTAACTTTTGATTTGAATTTTCGTAGGGAACCGCTGAAACACAGCGTCCGAATGTTTCAGTAAGCTTTGAGATATCTTTGTAAACAGACGTGATTCGCGCCAAATTTATAAATAACAAATGTCGGAGGGTGGAATTTCTCAAAAACTCGTGAAAGCGCCGTTTTAAGGAGCGACTTTAAATTAAGCAATAAACCAAAATAAAGTGTCAAGTTGTGTCGCTAGTGTCCGTAAAATGTGACGTCATTGTGTACGTGATACAGCGTCAGAAACAACTTTGCGATAGGTAAGTGTCAAGCCAATTTCAAAGCAGGTTGTAACATACTTTTAATGTTCACTTTGCGGCGTTACTGCAGATACTATGGTTGATTTAATTAAATAAATGTTTTAAAAATGAGTTTTTTTTTCCTTTTTTGCAGCCTGCACAAGTTTGTAGATTTGTGAAGTAGTTGTAATATCTAGATGAAAACTTTCCCATTATGTAGGTACGGTAAAATATCTTTATTTCCCGCGCGTGATAGTTCCGATTAAAGGCTTTAAATCAGATTACAACATTGTTTCACATGGCTCAACTGTGTTTAGTGACGGGATCTGAAAATTCTAGTACTTAACGATATTTCTTTCCTTCGGTGACCGAACAACCCAACAAAGTGGCACTAAAGCATTCCTTATAAAAGTGATAAAAAATATTTAAAAAAAAAAACTAGTTTAAATAGATTGCGTATAGGTTATGAGTTTTTTTTTAACCCTTTTCTATATATTCTTCGTTGCTTTAATTTCATCAACCTCACAACCTTCTCCATCTTGGGGACATCATATTTCCACTGGTTATAGGCATTTGAGACTCTAGTGCGATTTTCACACGAAAAAATCTACTCTTTGCAAAAAAAAATGAGGTCTTTTCTAATTACAATTTTAAATTTTTAAACAGTAAATAAAAATGAATTCATGATTAAAAATCTTCCACAACATATGTTTTTAATATTATTCCTGGCCGGTTTCACCTTCCAAAAGTCATCTTTATACTGGAACATTGTTTGTCACCATACATAAATATGTAATACGTTTCCTATAAAATTAAAAAATAATCAAATTCATTAGGTAACTGTGTTACTTTTATATTGTGAAAATGCTATTTGGGTCGGTACTATTCTATACAACCAGCTTCCGCATATTATTCAAGGTGGTTTTTTCCAGTCAACGAAAGGCCATTCAAATCGTTTATGAATGTAGAAAAGATAAATCAGAAAGCAAATCTTATACATATTCGCACATCATATTTCACTCCATACGCGCTTGTGAAAGAACTTTCAACATAACTTTGTACAGTTTTCTCGATCAGAGATGATAAATATTATTTTTATGCGCCAACTGCGTTCCTTGAAAACGATATATTTCTTTACGTGAATTGTTATAACACATCGGTAGTAAAATGATATGAATCAGATAAAAAAATGCAATGTAAACAGTTGTGGCTAATAAATATGTCCATTTTTCGAAGCGCACGAATAGTTTAATGAATTTTCTTGTTTGACTTCCCCGACTTGAATTATGCTTAGTTAATAATGTTTAGTCATTGATAATGCATTATTTATGTAATAAACAGCTTCATTTTATAAAGATCAGGTGCAGAATTTTAGTTGTTCTAAATATTTGCTCATAGCATAGTTTTTTCTTTCTTTACTTTTTGGTTTGTAAAATTTTAAGCTAAGTTGGAATATCATAATGAATTAAAAACAATTCTTCTTCAATGGCGCTACAGCCCATTTCGAGCCTTGGCCTCCTTCAAAATAAGCCTCCACCGCCCTCTGTCCTCGGCCGTCTTCTTCCAATCTGCAACATGGAGTAATCCTCTTGCATCCTTCCTGACATCATCCTCCCATTTCAGTCTAGGTCTGCCCGCCTTTCGTTTACCTCCCGGGTGTCCTGTCAGAACCTTCTTCGGTACTCGTGTGCTTGGCTTTCGGTGCACATGTCCGGCCCATCTTAATCTTTGGAGTCTTAAATGGGTGGAGAGTCTGGGAGCTTGGTAAATATCATAGAGCTCATTATTGTGGCGGATTTTCCATGCCTCTCCCTCTCGCACCGCTCCTAAGATTCTTCGAAGTACCTTTCTTTCAAAGATGTCCAGCCGTTCCGCTGACTTTGCTGTCAGTGTTCCCGCCTCACATCCATAGGCCAAGACCGTTCTGATAATTGTTTTATATAAGGTTATTTTGGTGTTCCTATGGACGTTTCGGGATTTGAACACTGGCAGCAACGCGAAGTAAGTTTTGTTAGCGGCTGTAATGCGCTTTCTTACTTCTACTGGGTCTTCATTGTCCTGCGTTATGATGGAGCCCAGGTAGGTAAACTCTTCGACCACTTCGAAATTATAATTGTCTTTGAATTTCACTTTGTCTTTTATTCTGCGGTGAGGGGTTCTGGTTTGCATCATGATTTTTGTTTTATTTTCATTGATTTGCAAACCCACCTCTCTTGCCGCAGTCTCCAAAGGGTCAAACACTTCTCTTACAGCCTGTAGGGATCTTCCGACAATGTTAAGGTCATCTGCGTAGCCAACTATTTGATTGCTTCTGTAGCAGATGTTTGAGTCGGTACTGATCATTGTCTTCCTCACGACGTGCTCCAGTACAATAGTGAAAAGGGTGGGTGCTAAGCCATCACCTTGTTTCAACCCCTGGGAAACGTTAAAATCCTCCGTTGTTTCACCTCCTATCCTTACTCGACACCGTGATCCGACCATTGTTGCTTTTACAAGCTTGACTATTTTGGGCGGTATTCCAAAATTGAGGAGTATTTCATATATTTTCTCCCTATCTATACTGTCATACGCCTGTTTGAAGTCAACAAATAGTTGATATATATCTATATCGAATTCCCAGCATTTTGTCAGGATTTGTCGAGTAGTGAAGAGTTGATCAGTGGTGGATCTCCCCCTCCTGAACCCTGCCTGATATTCTCCTAGTAAGTTTTCTGAGTAATATTCTAGTCTTTCTTTCAGAATCATTGTGAAAATTTTATACGCTGTACAAAGTAACGATATTCCTCTGTGATTTTCACACTTCAATTTGTCTCCCTTTTTATGTATAACTTCAACGTAACTTTGTACAGTTTTCTCGATCAGAGATGATAAATATTATTTTTATGCGCCAACTGCGTTCCTTGAAAACGATATATTTCTTTACGTGAATTGTTATAACACATCGGTAGTAAAATGATATGAATCAGATAAAAAAATGCAATGTAAACAATTGTGGCTAATAAATATGTCCATTTTTCGAAGCGCACGAATAGTTTAATGAATTTTCTTGTTTGACTTCCCCGACTTGAATTATGCTTAGTTAATAATGTTTAGTCATTGACAATGCATTATTTATGTAATAAACAGCTTCATTTTATAAAGATCAGGTGCAGAATTTTAGTTGTTCTAAATATTTGCTCATAGCATAGTTTTTTCTTTCTTTACTTTTTGGTTTGTAAAATTTTAAGCTAAGTTGGAATATCATAATGAATTAAAAACAATTAAGCCACGTGAATTCTTTTGTATCAAAAATAATACGGGTCAGTTGTTTTACAAAATTTGAACAATTTATTGAATTTAAAAGTTAAACTTCAAGTTCTGTAAAGGTTCTATTAAAATTCTGTTATTACGAGTATATAATTTCGCACTTATCAACACTTTATATTTGTTACGCATAATTTAATTGCAGATATTATTATTCAATTTTTCATTTGGATGCAGTCTATTCTCAAATCAATTTGAAATATTAGGTTTATATTACATACTAGTTTTTTCCCGCGGCTTCGCTAGCATGGTATAAGGGGGATTCCCACTCCGCCTCCTACACCTTCCCTCTCCCCACTCCACTCCCCCCATCAACCCCGCTACCCCTCTCCCTCACCTCCACCCACCCCCTACCCCTCCCCCGCCACTTCCCCCTACCCTCTTCCACCCCCTTCCCCTTCCTTCCCTCTCCCCTCTCCCACCCCTAACCCTCTCCACTCCATCCTCCTCCCACTCCCCCTCCCCCTCCCCCACCGCCTCCTCGCCCACCTCTCCCCCCTCTCCTCTCCCACCTCTCACATTCCACACATTCATTCCCGGTACATCCAGTTTTCAACAGCTCGCGTGCCAACTACAATTTTTTCTACAAATTTCATAATGCCAGAACTCAACGGTGGTTTTATACAAAATAACGAATAAAAAAAAATCCAATTTGATGGAGTCGTTCGGAAGTTATGATTCATATTTAGAGATAGATATTAACTGCGACTCTTTTCAGGGTGAATTGCCTAATTTAAAAAAAAACCTCGTTTCCAAGGCAACAATTTGTTTGCTTTTCTTCTGACGTTTCCAATAACTCGATTTTGTTAGGGACAGAAAACGTATGATATATCATTTCATAACGCCAGAGATTATTCATAACGCCAGAGTTTACCAATATATATATAGCCTATAGTCCTCACAAATAAAGTAGCTTTCTATTAGTGAAAGATTTTTTAAAGTCCATTCAATAGTTTTTGTGTGAAAGAGTAACAAACACACATCCATACAAACTTTCGGCTTTATAATATTATAGACGGATGTTGACAAGTACCGGTAGAATTCATATATTATCATTAACGTAAGTTTAACCTACAGTTACTATCAATTAGTGACATGATTCTCATAAACTTTCAATTAAAAATTTTTAAAAATTAATTAATTTGGCTATTAGATACAGATTATTCATATTGATGCCCTACCGAAGGCCTTGTATTCCTAATTAGAATTCACTTTCGAAGGAAATGTAACATCATTATTATTTTGTAATAATACAACAAGTATATGAAAGTATTTATTTACTTGTTGATTATATTCATATGCTTATATTAAATTCAATTGTACTCGTTTATATAAGGTTTATACCTACTGCTGTTTATGTATTTACATTTATACTATTCTGTAATTTAAACCATTTATCTAATTGTTATTTTATCATCAACATTATACAAATTATATACCGTTTGAAAATGTACCATATTATTGCATAAAATTTTGTCATTATGTACCTGCTGACAAACTACATAAGTAGTTTAGCAGGTTTAAATGTTAATAAAAAATAAAAAAAGAATCGAACAGAAAGGGAGACTTCTTTCCTTAGTGAAACAAACCTATGATTTTATCGTATAATTTTACGAAATTATCGTAAAAATACAAAATAAATAAATGTACAAAAGCACATAAGAATACACGACTAGAAAGCGATATATTTATAAAGTATTAGAGTACTAAACGGTCGAAAAACTTTGATGCTTTATCATAAAAAAATGTGAATAAAGTTTGAGAGATTTTATTATCAGAAACTGTTATTCTCGAATTCAGAACTTCTTGGCTGAAATATGTTTTGATATTAGGTTTATTTTAATGTGTTTTCTTAAAATTTTGTATTTTAAATTTTGCGGTAGGTGCCTGGTTATTATTACTCGTATTTCGTTGAATAATATTTATTTACGTTACCAATTATTATTTTTTATTGAGAAACTTGAAATAGAACCAACATACGAGCATTTATACAATTGCATTCATAAATAGGGTTGAATCAGATACATGTGAATACCTGAACTCTAATCTTTTATTATTACAGACACATTAACATTCCTGATTCACTTTATGAATTTCTAAAATGTGTGTTTCTCAAAAAATGTTTATGTTTAAAAAAATACAAATATAATTTGCTTTAAATGGAATACCATTCTCGCTATAATAGTTTTCAACGTATACATGCATTGAAAAGGTTTGAAATTGCTTTGATTATGAGGATACAGAACGCAGAATGTACACAAAGCGTATGCTATCTAATGTGAGATATAACAGATGATATAATATTCCTTTAGAATGGAGAATGTCAACCCTTTTCAGGATTCACGTACGAATCAAGATATAAGAGAAGATACTTTACACGCAGTACACATTTGTTTTGGGGCCATTTCAGGCAAATAAATCCTTTTATAATTTGTATACATTGTAGTTCTCGTGTATCCAGGCACTTGTAATATTTTCGTTATCAACAATCACAACACGTATCTAATTTATAGATTGGAGTTGAATCCAAAATAGCATCGGTGCTTTACAACCAAAAAACGTTTTATTTTCCATTTAAATGGGCCATTTTCTCTTTTTTATCCGCAAAAAGCAATTTATTTCTGGAAACTTTTCGAATGAATTGGACAAAATAAATAATCTTTTTAATCGAGTTTTTGTGTTAAAACTTATAAGTGTTTCCCTGATTTGTACGTTTCATGGATATCTTCCCCAATAAGAAAAAAACGTATCTCGTTCACTCTTTCTGATTTGGAATTCGTTAAAAGCTTGTCGACTAGATTATTGAATGTGCTCGGAAAAGCAATCCGACAGAGCTAGTTTGAAAATGAGACGAGACAAAAATAACTTTTTGCGCCAACATGAAAACCTAATTAGCAATTCCGCATGCCAGCCACTCAAATTCTCTGAGATTCAATGATTTAATTCGAATCTGAAACAAAATAAATTACCATTCAAATTTCTAGTTACCTAAAACGATAAATTTCAATATTAGCCGAGGACACTCGCAATTGTAATACGGTAAATACTTTGGACACTTCCCACGATTGTTGTTAAAATAAGTAAGTGGATCAAATTGAGTTCAACGTTTTTTTTAATAACTAAAAGCTTTTATGTGCCAACTTGTTCAAAATTCAAATGTTCGAAAATAGAAACTGGACATAAAATATTATACATTTTGAAAGCTTGAGAAATGTGTATTATAACGGACTAAACATATTCAAATAATATAAATCTCACAAAGCACAATGAATATGCTCTAAGCTTCCAGTTTTTAAAGCTTTTTCATTATTATCTTGTTTAGTGCGAATGAATTATGAATTTCAGGAACCATTGTTCTGTGAAAATTTATTTAGTGCCCTTTACCATCCAACATTTGAGTTTAAAATAAACTTGTAAATACTACCAGCTTTGCCATAGTTTCAACGATATTTTTCTTACTGAGCAATTGAAAAATTTTAAGTAAACAACATGGTGGCATAAATGCAAATAATATATTTTATGTGCATGTAAACTATACTGTATATTATACGAGTATATATGTATTAAAACCCACTCTGCGGGCAAAAACTTTTATCATTTTTAATTACTATGAAGAAATTATATTTTGTACTTGTCACTTTCATAATTTACTTTCAAGTTTAATAATTCGTTTTCATGGAATGTGCCAAGTTAACATTGTTGATAATTGCGTAATGGAAAATCATGACAGAAATAGAAGTTTGAAATTTCTGGAGGGCAGAGTAAATCATTTGAGAATTTTGGCTGAGAGAAACAAACGAATATTCCACTTTACAGTTCAGATAAATTTCCACTTCTGAATGAAATGTGTTGTTAACTTATATGCACCAACTGGCATCAACAAAAAATACCGTGTTTAAATCGTTTTCAAAGTAGATTCGTAATTTAAGTGCAAGCCTTCTGAAATAACTCAATTGACGTAGACTGTGGACTGCTCGGAAAACCAACTCGGAAATCATAGATATTTATTTATCGAACGAAGTGCAGCTTAGTTTCCTTAATTTTGATCAATTCATAAATCTTAGATTTAAAGTAAGCGTTTATTTAATTATCTTTTTTACCGAAATCATCTGTTTATAATATATATATATATTTTTTATTAGTAATAGAAGGTACATAAATTACAAATAATTTTTATACAGTAATTAATTACATAGTATAATATTTGATGTACCCCCATAATTAAGCAAGGCTTGTGTGTATGGGGGGGTGTTATTGTATTGCTTTTTTATATCATTCAGTTTAAGTTTTCAGTATAATTTTTGAGGTGAGTTTTAAAATTTTTTATATTGGTATTCATGTTTCTAATTTTTTCTGGTAATGAATTAAAAAATTTTGCTCCGAGATATTTATGACTCAATTGTCCAATTTTTTTTTTACATTTTGGAGTGGGAAGTATTGATGTTTGTCTAAGACTTCTGTTATTTTTAAAGGGTGCAACTTGATTTTTAATATTATCTTTATAAATTTGTAATGTTGCATGATAAAAGTATAATGCACTTAATTTTCTGACCTTAAATTGTTTGAATAAAAGTTCTGACGAATATGAGTAGGTCTTTATATTATGTATATATTTAGTATGTCTTTATATTACATCATTTTTAGATGTAAAAGCTCCAGAATCTCAGTAACATAATAAGAAATAAATATTAGCGACTATCAAAAGAATATATTAAATTGAAAAATACTATATATACCGGTCACATTTAGGAATTGAACCTAGGATCTTAGCCTTGCCGGGGCTATGCTCTAACCGCTACGCTAATTCGACCTATCCCCCTTGGTCATATTTAACTGTATCATACTTCAACTAAGAATCACCAACATTATCCTCATTTTTTAAAGCATATTTTATCTTTGTGTTTCTTCTTGAACTATATGCAATCTAGATAGTGTCTTATATAATATTTATCCATGTTTATGCTAATAAGCGACATCTATAGACTTTCCTATTATTCTAGGATGAGTATTTTTGTTGGTATTTGTCTGAAATTATAATATTTAATCAATGAAGACAATAGTTCAAAAGTTTTGAAAGTCTTATACACATTTTCAATTTATGAGTAATCTTTTTTGTAATATCTTTGTTTAAGTCTCTAAGACATTTGATTGATTCGAAGATAAGTGCTAAAGTTAAGTAATTAGCGCCTTTATTACTCTGAACTTATCTATGTTCATAGGACGAAATTATTCGTCTTTTGTGTTCCGCCGTAATTACTCAGGTTCTACTTTGGAACTTTTTCATTGGAGGTGTGTTCGTCCTTTTCTATTGAAGGACCTCCTTTCATTAACATTTCTCAACGTTGGGGGGAAACTTTATTAGGAAATAAATTTGATGAGATTGAACTTTCTAGTTCAATGAATTGAAATTTTATGAACATGAATTTTGCTTTGGTCGCGGGAAATAATTTGAAAACCTTAAAGTTTCTTTCAATTTTGCTTTTCAACTACTGAGGCTTTAAAAAAAAAGGGGGACAATTATTAATTTAAAGCAATTATTGAAAGTATTACAGAAGTTCTCGCGCGTTATATATTATTCGATTAATCACAAAGATAACTTAGTTTTTCCCTTTTCAACAAGAGACTTCTCGCATATCTTCTGAATTATTTGTTGCTGACATTTCACTAACCGAAATTATTGAAATATTTAAAAAAGAATGTTAAATTTATGTCTGTGATTATCAACTAGGCTATATACAACATACTTTATTAATAACATTTAGTATTCTTATAATACAAACTACGTTCGCCAATTTTAAGGTAAATAATACGCAGAATTCAGGCATTTATAAATTTATACAATTTTTTTATATTTTTTAAATGAATTCTAAAAATATGTTATAAATGGTTTAACATACGTGCATTCAATGGTTTTAATACTATGATCAGTTTACATATCTTCATGTTTAAATTCGGACGTATGGTTTTGAAGGAGGGCGGGAAATTTCCAAATATATTTCAATTATTAACGGGAACGCTCAAGTGGTTGAAAATTAAGAAACCGTGCGGTGGAATTGAATTTCAATAGAAAGGTTAGATCTCATGGAAAAAATCTTCCCTAGCTAAAGAAGATAAGCAGTATGCTTCGGCACTTAAAAGGGTGGACGCTATTCTGAAAGTTTGCCCTTTTTTATATTAGCAATACGGCTTGTTTGTTCAAGTAAAAGTCTTTGGTACTGACTTAAGTATCTTATTTAACTGGATAATTTTCAGTTTGGCAAGCGTTTAATGGTACTCCTGGAACCATTTATTATATCATGACCCCTGCCATAGGCCACCTTAAATTGTTTTGGTGTCTTAGCAGGGGTGCCTGGGTTCAAGGGGTGAAGATTGTCAAGATTTTGGTGGCGAATGTGTTTGCCCACCCACTGCGTGGTGAACCGTATCGGGAGAGACTGGATGAGGGAGACGTAACCTAAACCTCTCCCGCCTGACTATCTCAACCCATCACCTTGAGTGCAGTAGAAGGAATGGATTCATACGTTGACCCCCAGTTTCCTAACAATCCCTCACACCCTTTTCCTTCCCAGAACTTCCTCTCCTTCCTTTCCCTTAGAAAACCCTCCACACAGCATCCCCAAAGATAACACTGAATTATTTATTACATGAAATGTATCATTTAATTTCGTATCCTCGCTGACCAGAGCGCATTGAAATGAAAATAATTAGTGCGCACTAAACAAAAATGCTGTTAGTTCTTCGGGTTCTTATCCCATTGTTAAATTTATATAATAGAATCCGTACGACTGGCTTTCATTGGAAGAATGCAATTGACCTGCTAACTATAGCTTGTTAATCAGAAAAAGGCCATTCCCTTTACTGAGCATGGCGGACCGCCCTCGGCCATAGCGGTCGGAACTCAACTCAAGCAGGTTAATTGAGTATTTCAGCCTGAAGGTGGTTAGGAAATGCTTTTATAAAACAATATACAGAAAACTACACTCCTTTATCAAAAATACCTAACCCTAAAGTTAAAGTTAAAGTTATAAAATAAATAAACAGTATATTTTTGAATGTAGCTATTACTTTGTGGTTATCCATTATAGAAAAATGAAATAATTTAACTTTGTGTAAACCACTTATTTGATGCGCAAATCCGACCGGTTTCGGAACAAACGTTCCTTCGTCAGGGAAAGCTTATACTATATAAGCTTTCCCTGACGAAGGAACGTTTGTTCCGAAACCGGTCGGATTTGCGCATCAAATAAGTGGTTTACACAAAGTTAAATTATTTCATTTTTTTTTAAATAAACAGTAAATCAACAACATAAAAAAAGTGTAAACTTGTAAAACAAATATATTACAATATAAAAAAAATAGTTCAAATGTTGTAAAATACACAAACATTAAATAATATCGATTATTATTTTACACGGGTATACCCTGTTAAAATAATGAGTGAGATAGGCATCGAATAATGTAATGTAAACATACCTTCTATAGATAAATAAATAAATTGACAAACTAATGTTTAGGACAAGATTTGTATGCATAAATAATAATTATTAGCCTGAAACACTCATCTACATTGAAAAAATCTCCCGAGAAAAGATACATGCAGGTGGAAAAATGTAATAATCAGTAATTATTGAATGAAACACGACTAGACTATATATTGAATTATTTGGCGGGCAGGAGATAAGCCGACGCGCGACGTAGCTCAGTGGACATAGCATTTGACCGGAAATCAGAAGGATGCGGGTTCGAGTCCCGTCGGCGGCATGTATCTTTTCTCTTGAGATTTTTTTCAATGTAGATGAGTGTTTCAGGCTAATAATTATTACTTACAAATAAAAACGATTTGTATAAATTACCATTAACATAATGCCATTTGAATGAGAGATTATAGAAACAGAGAAAGAATGTAACATCTTCTAAACAGGATTTTATTAAAGTCTTGCTGTGTGCAGGTCCATATTTTAAAACCAGAGTTTCAAGTAATTTCAAAACACCCTTTAATTATATTTATTTTTCAGTCGTAGAAAGATTCTAATGTAAAGAGGAAACCAGTTTTTAAGGGGATTGTCTACCAGTTTGTTGAATAGAAAAAAGCAGAACCCTGTTTATACACGAAACGAATTTCTTTTCGTTTTTCTTGAGAAACACAAATACGCCACAGACTGAAACAAGAATGAGCTCCGTTATTTATCAATTCAGGTTCAAGTATCGGGAGCACAGGAGTTTTACATTCTTGCATAAAGTATAAAGTCGGAGTAGAGGCTGCGAGACAATCCTCACCTTGAGATTCAAACATTCAATTAGATCCCAAGCCTTCCTTAAGCTCTATTTACTAAACAAGCCAGAGAATTTATGGATTGCGGTGACCATGACCAAGAAAAAATGAATTAAGATGTGTATTTTGTTTATTATAATATAACACCTACCTATGTAGGAATCAGAATACACCTCAAAGGTCTCCAATAAAGAAGCTTAAACGAGGCTCACATTTGAAATAATTCTCAAGAATTTCTAAGTTAAGTATTTTATTTTCAGACGGATGCCCACAGGCTGTAAGTGATTTATATTTGAGATTATTAGAAACGGTGTTTCATAACGCTGATGGGTTACATTCGTATTTGTCTTCAAATCGGCCTAGCAGATCGGAGGAATCGAGATTTTGGACTTCCGCATATTAAATGTACCTACCTACAAGGTGGACATCAGTCAAGTACCGCAATATCATCAGTCTGTCAACAACCATCGTAACATATCGTAACGTGACATTTTGCTCTTCGTTGAAATGTTATTTATCAATCGGAAGTGTGTAATATGAAGCATTATATCACCGTCGTTCATCGAATGCTTTATGTGAACCGCTTATTCATCTCATGACTCAACTTTATCGTGGTTTTAATAACCGACCAGAACAATCTGTATCGCACGCTTTGGATACACCTGTGAACGTCACCGAATGGAGATCAAGCCACGAGACACAACAGTGAGTATTACTTAATTGTGTATACCGAATCTTGTTTGGTGATCGGGCATAGTTCGTATCGAAGTCCATAAGCACTTTAAATAGCAAGGAGTGGCCGCAAGGTCATACTGACCCCCGTACATGTCACGAATCAAACGGTACATTACCGTTAAAATATTTTACGTAAAGCGGATTGAAATTTTCGTTAAACGTGTTTCAACTATAAAATTAGCGGTTGGCATAAGTTTTATTTTATAAACGAAGGATTAATAACTTCCTGACGGTTTCAGTTAAAACTAGCAGAGTTTTTACTAATAAGTTTATCAGAATTAATTAAAACATACCCTGCGGAAAGAATCATTCATTCAGAAAGAGCAAATTCGACCGTAGGCCCGTGCAATACGCCGGAGCCGGGTGAACGCCTTTTTTACTTAAGCCTTTAAGATTCCGACTATATCAAATTTATCTTAACGGAAAATTTTGCTCTTTGTTCAGTGATCATTTTTTTTAACAATGCCTTCATTCTCGCATTTTAAATTGTATTCTCATTATTAATTTATGTCTCTTTTATAAAATTGTAATTAAAAGCGTCCAAATATTTCACTACGGCTTTCAGCTGTATAGACACAAGGAAAAAAAAAATTCTTTGCGAATTTTTCCTCGTTAATTATTTCTTTTTATTTAACAAAGTAAGGTCACGCGAAGTAGAGATTCTAGTCTTATAGACGGACGAAAAACAATACAGGGAAAGGAATTCTGAAATTGGTTCCTTGGGAGGAATTTAGGTGGAGAAAGAGCCTGAAAAGGAATGTATGAACCAAGGAACGCTGACCGGGCTCATTGTGTGCTCCATATTTCAGGAATGGTTACATATTTTCAACGGTGAGCGTTTTTAATTAGTGTCGTACCTGAGGCGCTTTACCTGGCATAATATCACAAACTAAAATATTTAATAAAAACATATTTTAATTGAGCGGCGTTAATAGCCTGCATGCAAAAAAATGTGAGATACATCGAACACAATGCTGTTTCTCGTAAAATTACGAAGAATTATGAACGATGAATTCGAAAAACTGTTTGTGCGCACAAATTTGACCCCTACTTTCTTATTTACTCATCTATAAAGTTTCGAACGGGAACCATAGCTTGAAACTACTTTCTCGAAAAGTCGTTTTAACTAGGGAGGCGTTTCAACTTTGGGTGACCAGTGTGGGTATGCCGAGAACCATTTATTGGATAACCAACACTTCAAACGCCATACGCCATCCCAAGTGGTTCGCTACATTTGGTGACTTAGCAGGGATGCCCAGGTTGAGGTTTATGATATTTTTAATTGATGGGTTGAGGTTTGTCTAGGTCTTGGTGGCGATGCGTTTGCCCACCTACCACGAGGCAGACCGGATCGATAGAATCGATCGTTTGAGGAAGACCTCTCCAACTGGACTCTCTCAATTCATTGCTTTGCACCGCAGTGGAAGGGATGAATTTATACGTCCATTACTAGACACATTAACCCCAGAATCCCATTCACCCATCATACCTTTTTCCTTCTCAGAACTTCCTCTTCTTCTTTTCCCCAAAAAGACCCTCCGCAAAGGATCCCTTAATATATTATTATAGGCTCTGAGGAATTTTTGTTTCGTCAATAGAAAATTAAGCTAATAGAAAAATTAGTAAAATTATAATGAAATTTCCTTAGAGTCACGTAGGGTAACCGTACGCAGAGCGTAAGTGTTCGCAATGATGTTTCCGAGGTGGTCGTGCCTGTTTCGCGCCCACACGTACCTTAATTCAGTAGCGTTTTGGGTCGCATTGAAGCAGGATATGAGTACAGTGAATCATAATTTGAAAATAAATATTGGTAGGTAAATTACCTACTATTTTTCGTGCTTTTTCTTAAATTTTGTCATCTGCTATCGACATGTTTGCTTACCGATGTGTGCTATTGTGTAACCAACTGAGTCAGAGCGATGTGGTCTGTGATAATTTTTGGTAAAATAATATTGTTAGTTACACGGGTGCAAAGTGATAATTCTATTAAAGATAACCACTAATCTGATTTGAACACTTCTCTACGGTATGCGAATACTCACCCCGCACGTGGGGACGTGGGGTAAGTGTTCGTAATCGACATGCATGTAAACATTTTTATATAACTTTTTGATTTATGAACTACATAAGGTTTTTATGTTTGTTTGAGATGTCTTAATGATCAATCATATCAATAAACAAAAAAAAATTAGCAAAATACCTAAAGCGTTTTAATACAAAAATCCCAATGTAAAAACTGCGTACGGTTACCCCACGTGACTCTATACCTAATCAATCAATTAATAAAACTTTTTTTTTTATTTAACAATATTCTTTAAATATATATCGGAAAAAATAATCTTTACATATTATAAAATTAAGTCGCTCCCGTTGTATATGCGCTTAGATCTTTTAAACTAATCAACGGATTTTCATGTGGTTTTCACCAATAGATAGAATGATTTAAGAGGAAGGTTTATATGTATATTACATGCATATTACAGTAGAGAAAATTCTAGAAATTCAAAGATTCAATTCTGGCAGCGGGCAATGAGTATTCTATAACTTAATATTTAAAAATAAAATGTATTTACCCTAGGTACCGGATTCCATATAACTGAGTAACCTGTTTTCATCTAGTATAACAAACAAAACATTAAATAATCTGATAAAACACAAAAAGAGGGTAGAGAATAGGTCAGACAAATAGTATTTTATTTCACTTATATGGCAATTCTGAAAACTATTGATTAAAGTAAGAATTCAGCTCTGTATAATTTTCTCAAGCTTACTCACTCACTTACTTCTGATCTAGTCGGATCTAGGAGAACTTAAGCTCCTCAAATGATGCCATTCCACTTTCCACGATCCATTGCCTCTTTCTTAAAGAAATCCTTATCTCCCAGCCCCTCAAGGTCGACCAGAACGCTGCCCATAAAGTGCTCAATTGGTCCGCTTAAAGGTAAGATCTACTCAAGTAAATAACCTTTTTCTCTTGCTTTCCGGAAGAGTCGAAATATATGTCATATCTCAGATATGTAAAGTAAAAACAATAACTAAAAAAACTATCTAACTATTGTTTCGCCGTTAAACTGGACAAAAAGCGGTAACGCCCTGCAATTTACAAATTGTCAAAAAGTTTTTGTTTCGCCCATGGATCCCTTTACACACGTAAGTTTTTTTCCGGTAAGTCGCTCACATAAGCGACTTATGCGACTTATTATTGAAATAACCAATGTAAACGACACCAAAAGTCACTTACCGTAATTTAAACCAAGTTACAGGTGTTTTTCTTATGTAAGTTTTTTGATAGGTCTAATCACGTCTGCGCGAGCACCTAAGCCTTATCACAGCTTATTAAATCAATTTTATAAGTTTAGACTCTTACGGTAAGAATTAGTACCAAAATGTACCGATGAGAGATGTCAAAAATTAAAAGCTAATTGTTTTCGTAGGATTTTTTCCAATAGTAACTAAATATTTATAATTCTAAGTCAAATTTAATTTGGTTAAGTGGATAATTATCTACCTTATTATCTTCCGAAAACAATGTGAAAATAATACTAGGTAAAACTCAAAAAGCACTTTCCATGAAAACGAATGTAAACGGAAAGAAACTTTTCTGATTCCAAAAACCGAAGAGATGTCATTTTTTTGTATTTTCAGGGCGAAAAAAGCTTTCTGAAAATGAGCATCCTTCTATTTAATTATCGGTCCATTCCGTTCTAATCTCAATGCTTTTGTTTATAACATTACGTATTTGAATTCGAAGTCAGTAGCTGTCATGTAGGTAGCTATTATTGGGATAAAATTAAAGTTTCATTTTATTTTCGCCGATGGAACAAAAATGCGTGGAGAATCAAGATGACTGTTTACCTAGCCTACTATTCCAACTAATTTACTTTATTTGAGCCCTTTAGTCTTTATTGATAAAATCAGTAAACTTGACAATAGCAAATCGTTGTTGACAGAAAAAAACTTACAGCTAATAAAATTACGTATGTAGCGGTCCCCGTGAGAAAAATTCCGAACAACTTCCGTGAGCATTAATTACCGTAAGTTGGATGCATATGTTAACGCTTCTGTGAGTAACTTATCAAAATCTTACGTTAGCCGTAAATTTTACTTACAAGTGTAAAGCTAGCCCACAACCATATACATAAATATTAACACTTTCATACTGTTCTATTATTTTAACTCTCGATTTGATCTGACCTTGATGTGACCTGATTCTTCATTTGATCTGATTCTTGATTTGACCTGACACTTAATACGATCTGCTTCCTTTGACCATAATATGGGATTGAAGTGTGTTATTCTCCACAGCATCCCTTCCTGGGTTATCTCCGACTTTTTAAGGCCGGTACACAACCCTAATGATTTTTGTTTGATCAAAACTCACATTTTAATCATTTCCGGCGAATTCGTAACTATACTTTTTTTTATTTCCATGCCGTATAAGGAATGCGAGTTAATTATGTTTTAGATCAATAAAAACAGTACCTTACCATTAATGTATTTTACGTACAACGATTTTAAAACTTTATAACCCGTTTTCAACTATAAAGTTAGCGGTAAGCAGCAGATTTTATTTTTCTAGACGATGAATTAATAACTTCGGGAGGACAACATGGGAACACATTTTAAATATTTGTAACACGTTCTTCAGAATTAAATAAAATGAACGCGGCAGAAAGGTCGAATCTCCAGGCCTACTACGGTGAATTCGACGGTACGTTTGTCCAATACGCCGTGTCGCGGCATATATTTGTTTACACGCTTTCTTCACTTACGTCGTTAAGATTCCCACATTATTTTTTTGCTTCTTCTTTTCTTTGATACGGCAAATTCGACAGTAGGTCTGTCCAATACACGCGTCGCGAGTGGCAATTTGCATACTCTTTACTTACGTCGTTAAGATTCTGAATATATTTTAGGGTATATTGTTGTCTTAAGAATATTTTCTTACGCATACAAGAATATGAACGCAATGAAAACGCGTTCTTTGCCTTAGAATTAAGCGAAATTAGTTCATAATTTAAAATGAGCACTAGGGGAGACCGGGGACAATAGTACCACGGGTCAGTAGTACCAAGGCGAATAACTCCCTAACTATAATAGGTACGCATATTATGTGTCATCAGGCGATGGCCCTAATACATGCATACAATCGTCAGTAACCCGGACGTCCGCAATCGGAAGAATAAATTTTTGAGCCCTAATCGTAACTTTTCTCGATTGCGTTCATTCGCTAATATTGCAATGACTATGTACTATTTGTTAGTACTTTGCTATCTAAACATTTCTTTGGACATTTGAGTTTATTTTAGGACGTGTTTTGAAGCGTTCGTGGGTAGGAATTAACCAAAAATTAGCGTTTTAATTTAAAATGACCCCTCGGGGATGGTTGTATCCATTTTTGCGGGGACGATTGTACCGGTACAATCGACCCCGTGCTACAACTAACCCCGTGGATTTTTAAAAAGATTCTGTGAGTACAGCTCCCAAACCATACGCTCAAGTGCATGTCCGTGCCCGTCCGCCATACTTTCAATGTCCATACCCTTTTCACCTTATGAATTTATGTTAATGTTAATTAAATGCAAATCCTGGTCCCACGAAGATTGCACAAAGTGAGAACCTGGATACATGTGTCATAAATGTGAATCTGAGTAAAAATTTGTACAATTATGTTTCTTTTGCGTTTTGATAATTTCCTGCTTTATTTATAACGATCATTTTTCATAATATTTTAATTATTTCTAAATAAAAAAAATAAATAATATGGTAAGAGGTTGTTTGTTACTAAACTTTTCTTTTGTATGGTTATGTAGCAGCCAGCCTCCGCTACCTCAGGCTTTGGATTGTTTCCGAAAAATATTGATCTTTCCAGAAGCGTCGCCCATATTAAAATATTCTAATGCCGAACCAGCGAGAACGTTCCGGCCACCGCTCGTAATTACGTGACTCGATAGTAGGTACCTATCACATCGATACTGAGCTGGGTTATACCTACATACTTATACCTACCTCTCACGCGTTCCAGAAAAATTGCGCGCCTGAAATGCACAGTTCGGGCGCTTTCGAGAAATTCGTCGAATGAAAAATTACTGCCGCACAAAGCAACACTCCGACTTGTCGGGCTATATAAAGGCGCCGGAAAAACATACAGTTCAGTTTTAGGGCGTTTTTCAAAGCGTTCAGCAAGCTCGCCTCAAGCAATTGCAGTTAACCTTGACCCAGTGAGAAACTACGTTGGTTTTGTTTACCAAAGCGCCGGTAGTGTAATAAATCTGTTTCACTATCCATTCCTGAATTGATTTGAAAATTTAAATTTTTGATAGAACTCAATAAAGACTTCCAATACATAACCTGATTGTTCTACATTGGCAACCTCCAACCACGAGTTCTATAGTTATATAGTTTCTCTAAGTTATTAGGCGACCGATCCCTCACGAAACCAAGCATGTGTGCTATTTTTTGTTTGTTCGTTTTTACTTTATTTGTTACGTTTATGTTATGTTTTTTTCAAAACTTAGTTTATTTGATTATGTATATTGTATGGTTACAAGTTTATATTTTTTTGTAAATTGTTCCTAAAAAAAATTATATGTAGAATTTTTAGCCAGTGTGGTTGTTTGTCCGTAGTACAATTTTTACTTCACATAATATGATAAGAGGTTATTTCTTATTTAATTTTTCGTTTTTGTGGTTACATAGTTCCTATAACCTATAAGGTGACCGATCACTCAACAAGCCAGCTTTTTTGTTATTTTTGTTTTTTTTTTGTAATAAATGTTGTATTTTCAACACTAAGTCGTTTTTGAATAGGTGTATTTTAAGGTTACAAGTTTACATTATAATTATTTTAATTTAAATAAGACTTTAATATGTAATAGTTTGAGCCAGTGCATTTGTTCGTTGCATATTGTCACAAAAAAATTATTGCAAAGGAATATATATACATATTGTTTGGAGACAATTGTACCGCGGGGATAATTGTACCACAATGTTTTCATACAAAATTTTATTATTTTTTTCTTCTCTTTTCTTGAGTTTAAAACATGCTATGGTGTTAATATATATTTGTATTGTCATTTTATTATATTACAATAGTTAAGGTTCTTAGTAACACTTTAACTGACGAATTCTATAAGAGATTTCTTGTGGTCAGATAAATTGTGTATTACGTTCAATGTAATTGAAATTTTGAAAAGTAATTTTATAAACCAAGGAAAAAACTGTTTTTCCTCACTATAATATTAAAATTAACTAACTTTATCCATAAATTTTGTATTTTAATTTAAATTCCGCTACTGGTACAACTAACCCCGGGATAGGGGTCAGTTGTAGCATTTCCCCCGATCTGTTTATGCGCTTATAGCTTAATTTCTATAAGATTTAGAAAAATAATAGAATAATAATTTGATAGACAACTAAATTATCTGCCGTCGAGTATGAGCATTTTTTTCATAAACATTATTCCTAAGATGTAGAAATTGGTCAAAATCAAATTGGTACAACTGTCCCCGGTCTCCCCTATCATGAAGACAGGACTTGACTTATAAGCCTCAGTCCACGGCTTTAGCACAATAGGTGTTTTCAATATATTTTGCACTCGGGAATAGAACGCAAACTAAATTTACTAAAAATTTTTTTTTCTGTTATCCTCTAAATAAGTTGTATAAAATACACAGATGGTATGTGTATTGTTATACCCTTTTCACATAATAGAATATCTTTTTACGCTTGGATGGGTAATAGGTGAATAGAAGCATTATTATATGACCTGAATCCTTACACGGTCACAATTACACCGAAAACCATTTCTCACGAGATAAAGAAATGTTTTCTTTATCGCATTCACATATGAAATTTATTACAGATATTCAATGAAACGTAATTTCATTGTACCCAATTTCCATTTGAGCAGCTTAGAAAAGCCAAAAATCTTTTCCCTGGAAGACTAATCATATTTTGTAACTTCAAAGACTTTTAAAAATTGTCGATTTGATACTTCCCCCATAGACCTTCATAAAATGCATTTTTTGTTTGCGAAGGTTTCATTTCTGTACCTACGTTGCTTTATAAAACAACTTCATACAAAGATTAAAAAATATTAACATGTCTATAATACAAATAATGTTTAAAAAACAAATGCACTCGTATGTTAACCGTTAAAGGTTACATGGATTATGTTAATAATAATAAAGGTTGAAAATAAAAGTATATTTTTCTCCTTCTCCGTTACTAACTTTAAAAATATTAATTATCTTTTAAAACATAAAACAATAATCTTTGGTACTTGTAATAATTGTAATGGTTCCATGACAGTTGGTCCGGCGACAGTTGGCCCGGCGACAGTTGGTCCGGCGACAGTTGGTCCGGCCGACAGTTCGTCCGGCCGACAATTGGTCCGGCCGTCAATTGGTCCGACCGAAAGTTTAGAAAATGTTTTCTTCAAGTAAGTATGCAAAGAGGATATACGGCCGCACAACCAAAGTCGATATACTTATATCTGAAGGCATCTTGAGTGAAAATCCGCTGTAAAAATATTTTTAATAATAATTTCGACTCTCCGAAGTAGCATGCGGCAATCACAAAATACAATATACTTATACGTGCAGTCGGCTTAGAAAAAAAAACGGTAGAGATTCCTACTTGCATATAATATAACTTTTATATCTGAATATAACACAAGATTCCCAACTGCTCCCAAATGTCTCGAGCCAGTGAGACTATGGCATCCCCAATTTTGGTATGGTGTGATGCTGAAGGTAGTGGGGAGGGGAAGGAGATGAAGATATAATGGATGGAGTGGAAAATGTACCTGGCTGTTCAGATATAGTCATCAAACACGGCTAAAGCCATACCAGTGACGACATGCGGAAGAATTTTTTTTGTTCGATTTCGAAACAAAAGTAAGTACTTACTTAATAAAAAAAAAGTCACCGGAGACCAAAATTTCATTTACATTGCTTACGTCAAATAATGTCAGGAATCACAGGTTAAAGTAAGTCAAGTACGTCCCTTAACACCCTGTATGTATTTGTACCAGAACATAATATGTTTAACTTCTTCAAATACGGCAAATTTATTTTGTTGCACCATTTTAATTCAAAATTAAAAGAATTACTTTGTTTTGTCCACTTTTAATGTATAACATATGAAAATTTTTAACAATAGTTTCTCGGAGTTTTTCAATCGTTTGGTGGAGACTTGTCACACTTTTGAATTCCATATCAGTGGTATTATTACATTGTAATTTTTATGTTTTAGTGGTATTATTACATTGTAATTTTTATGTTTTAGTGGTATTATTACATTGTAATTTTTATGTTTTAGTGGTATTATTACATTGTAATTTTTATGGCATTCAGTTGGATAAATTGGAAATGTTATAAATTATCAAGAGCGTAAATGCAAATCTAAATATTATAATTAATCAAAAAAATATTTTTAAATGACCCGCCATTGAACCTGATCCATTTGTAAATTGTGCCTTCAATTGTCCCCCTTTCCCCCTTCCCACTCATACCTACCTTTCCTGTTGATACCATTAAGTTTATTTATAATTACTAGTTTTTAGTAAACCCTGAGGATGAGAAATGTGTCAGTTTTATAGACGTTAAAAGTGGACGAAACAGAAAAATTCTTTTAATTATATATATATTATTTATTTTAATATAATTAATATGGGTTACATTTATACATAAACATTTTACATAATATATTTAATGTAAGTTTTTTTAGGAAAAAATGTTTTATTTTATTTTGACCCGGCCACGCGTTGCTGTGGCTAACGAAACACAACGCCATTACCCAATCTTTATAAAATCCACACCACCCGCTTGCCAGTTGCCCGCTGCCCGCTGCCTGAATTGAATATTTGAATTATCGGCTTTTCTCTACTATAATAAGCATGTATTATACATATAAACTAAGTAACTCGCCACTAATTATACAATGCTTGCAATGCAACACTGGATATTTGAAAACGGAAAATCAAATACCTACATACTCTAGGACATCTATTTTGCAATTTCTTCCGTAGAACGAATTTCAAAATATAGTACGGCGCGCCAGCCGTTTTAAATCGCACAAAAATACGTTTTCTTTGAATTTCTAGGCTTTTCTCTAATATAATTTACATTTATTATACATATAAACATTCCTCTTAAATCACTCTATATTGGTGAAAACCGTATGAAAATCCGTTGTGTAGTTTAAAAGATTAACGCGCACATACATTTTGAGTGACTTAATTTTATACTATGTAATGTAATGATGATGATGATGCTTGATAATACAGCGCAATTCAGAAGGCAGATTATTGTAGTTTGTTATGCCTTGGTAAATATAATAGTTTTGCATTCGCGTTGTTGATTGATTGATTTCCATTTCTCATTAATTTGTAAAATTCTTAGTATTCTTTGTTATTTTTTCTACTTTCATAATATATTTATAAACGTTTTGAAAGTGGAATATGCAGATAACAAATTTTTAATGCTCGACTACCATATTATCCAAAATCAAAATCACGGAAAAATTAACGTTTTTCAGTATTTAAGGTTTGTTGAAACAGCGCGTAAAACAAACTTTACAGCTGAACTCTCAGACACTAATTACACTTTGTATGGGGTTACAAAATTGTACCGCTGAATTGTCAATTATAACAGTTTTCATGGGTTTACTAAATTTTAATTAATACGACCTTAATAAAATAATGATGATAACAAGGTTATTGTGGCTTTAAACAAATGGCAATAAACGTCCGTTTCGTCGGTGTGTACCTACCTACCATTACCAACAATACCACAGATAACCAAAGTTCATGGACTTCGTGAATATTAATAGTCAAAATAGTTATATCCTCTTCTGTATATTATAACTAAGTTCGCAAAGCGTGTATCGGTTGGATTTGATAAGCTTTGTGTTGTGTCTAAACAACAACCAAGCAATATATATTCGTAAGTCCGTAAAGTTTGAATTATCTACGGGTATTATTGTGTAATTGCAGATATATGTAATTATGACGATAATGATCTTTATTACAGAGAATGTACTAAGTTGCTAAATTATTTAGGATTTGCTATTTGCAATTATTTTAATTCTGTCCACGCCTACTGATTCGTATTATTAACTGGGCATACTGTACAGGGTCCGCAGATACTTTAATAGTACACAACTGCTAACCCTGTACAAATCACAAGTGCGCCCCATAGTTGAATTTGGCAGCCACCTCTGGTCTGAAGCTACAAAATACCTGAAAAATACCCTCGACTCTGTACAGAAATGGGCGGTCCGATTGATAGATTCTCCCATCTTAACGGTTTGCAATCCTTAGAGCATAGGTGTCGGGTGGGAATGCTATCTTTGTTCTAACGGTATTACAATGGAATATGCTCCGAGAAATTAGCATTGATCCCTTCGGCACCGGTGCATAGTCGGGAAACACGCCAAACGCGTGTCCAATATTTGTAGACGGTTGACATTTGTCACTTGTCGCTTCTTCGGCTCGTTCTTGTATTCAACAGCCGGGCTGTGGAATGATTTGCCGGCCTCTGTGTTTCCTCCTTGCTATAACATGGGTCTCTTCAAGAAAGATTGATTCTCTTCCTCAAAAAGACCCTCTACACAGCATCCCAGACGACATAGGCATTGAGGGAAATTATTTTCCTCAAGGCCTCCTGTGTGGAGTTAATGTAAAAAAAATTACAGAATATGTATTTATTTAGGAATAAAAATATAATATATTCAATTATATCTATTTAGGAATAAAGTTTTTCAACAACCTTCCGATTGAAATAAAAAAAAACTAAAGACATCAATAAACTGAAACTCAAACCGAAGCTACACTTCATCAGGAATAATTAACTTAATATCTACCTATTTTTCTCTTTCTTTCTATATATTATCAATCTATATTCATCTCTATTTTATTTGGATTTTTCGAATTTCTCTTAAGTGCTCAATATTTTAGCATGTAACCGTATCCCATGTATGTACACCTATACGTATAGATAATCCATATGTTTCAATTGTTCCTATTATATACTTACCTTTGCATAATGTTATTCTATTTCTGTTATAATTAGTGTAACTCGCTCATCAAGCACAAGAGCTAGCTTCCCCTTTGGTGAGATTGCAATTTTAAATAATTTGTCTACCGATATGTAATTTATATAAAACCACTGTACTATATATATATCTATATTAAATAATAAAAAATAAATAAAAATGTTTTAAGAAAAATTGTTCAAATTTTATTATTTATACCCATATTTCATGCAATCACTGAAGGTCAGTCTAACAGAAATTCGCTTCGTTCCTTATTCTTCTGGTATCCTTTTGTGTCAGAGATTGGACATTATTAGGGAAATCTGAATCCTCTAGAACTCTAGAAGTATAGACTGCATCACACAACGACTTATAAACAATGACGTTATATAAATAGACTCGTCATAGTCTCACATACTCGCAAAACAATGTGGCAAGCGGTTTTCAGTAATTTCTTAATTCAAACGTTATTCATGTAATAAAAAGATGTGCTACTTCCACACCGAATCCAAAATTCCAATGCACGAACTACCCTTCTACACAATCGTCCGAAAGTTTGAAGTTGGAAGTTGGCCTCAGTGTGGCCGTACCATAAGACAATCAAAGAATGTGTGTTTTTTCTCTAATGACGCACAAAGTTTTCGGACGGGGAACATAAAAATTAATTGCATTGCTTATAATAATCGATAATAATAAGTAATTTGTGTGTACATATAAATGCAATGTTATTTCTTCACTTTAACTACTGTTTGCCGTGTAATGGAAACATTTTCTCATCACACAGGAGGGCATTTTGGCACTTTTTAAATGCAATTTTCCTACTGGTAAGACACGACCTTACTCGACGAGTGACAGTTTAGTACTAAAGTACTAAAAATCAAGGCCAGTGCAATTGCCTTGCTTTTGAGTTCCCACTTTGAGATTTGTACCCAGCGTCTACAGTATATAACGTATTTGCTTATATATAGAATATATGCAAGTACGATCTAATACGGAACAACCCCATTTTTCATCGAACAGCTGTAATACCAAATCGTAATTTAAATTCCTGTTTGAAACGACCTTTCAACATCACTTTGATATACAATCATAATCAATAATAGGTGGTTCTACGAAGAAGAAATCTGTGCTTATTATTACTTCCAAATCACGGCGAGTTTGATTATTGTTTCTTTCAATATAAACATGTAAGTAGTTTGGAAAAGCGTAATTTAATTTCATAACATATTTCATAAATCAAAACCTTCAAGCCCAACTTTCCGTTAATGAAAACAAACGAACAAATAGCTGTCACCTCCCTTTAAATGCGAAGTTTTATGAAATTCTGACTGGAACAGCCGGGTGATCCATCATCGGATAAAACGCCCGTAATGACGCAGGTTTCACAGATGTGATCGGTTTCCTTAAACCATTTCAATGGGGTAATTTTTTCTTCCATTGTATTAATGTGTAATAATCTTGAAAGTCATATTTATGTTCTGAAATACATGACGGTAATAGCCCACCCTCAGAATTAAACCATAATTTACTTGGTGTATTTTCTTTGTCTTGATGTAAAGGCACTCTTCGTTGTGATATTGGGATGCCGAAATAATTGATATTTCGTAACATCTCGGTGATAATAAAAAGATACCGGGAAATCTTGCAAACTCTTCGAACTAACATCGACGTTCATGATGTCATCTCTCAAATAAGAGACTTCAGTGGTACGTTCAGACAATTGTTTTTTTTTTTTTGTATTTATATGTACGTAGGTACATAAGTAAAAATAGTAAGTAAAGTTTTTTTTTTTTGTTATATTCTCGACTTTAAATTATAACAGCTGTTTCTGCATTCGACGCCATTGTCTGATTGTGGTTAGGCAACATTGAAATTTAAAATAATTTTAACTAAAAAAAAAAATGATATCTAAAAATTTAACGCAATAGGCAACTACCCAAACAAAAGTTATTATTTCAATATGAAAACTATAACGAAGGAAGAAAATGAGCAAAATCATTTGAAATCATGAGCAAAATCATAAAGCCGAAGAAGATAATATTATTGGATTTTGCGTTTATCATATCTTCCAAGTACCTACATTTATATAATATTATAATGTACATGTTTTTGATATTTGAGAAGCAGATTGACTTGTTAAATCTATTTTACGGATTAAAAAGATAATGTTCGCTTCGAAGAAATATTACGTGGAAGACTTAGCCCAAGACCCTTTATAAATTCATCTCTTCCGTATTTTCTTAAAAGCCTTGACCTTTGTCATAAGTCAAGGTAAATGTTCGCAAGAAAATGTTCGCCTTATTCAATAGACTCGTAAACCTATTACAAGGTATTGAAATCAGTTTATGATTTAACGGCTTACACAATTTGAGAATTTAGGGAAATTGAGGTTGTTTAAGTGAATTTTAAGAAGTATTCAATGAATTCGTCATTTATTAGGTCTCTGTTAAGACTCTTCAATATATTTATATAAAACCAAAAATTTGCACACTTTACTGCAATTAGACTATGTTATTTTTTTAATTTTCCATAAATTTTAAGAATTATTACAGTTTCTATCTGTACATATAGGTACCATACGTTGTGATACGACAAAATATGTATTTTATTCAAATGATATACTTATTTATTTTCTTCATATTTAGATTCCAAAGGGCAGTATTTAATTGCAAGGGGTTAAAGGATTTTATATTTTGGATGTCAATTTTAATAAAGATGATTTCGGTAGTAGACAATAATTCTTAGTGACAAAAATATCAAAAAATGAGAATAAAGTCCTTTATAATTTGAATCGTTAATTTTATCCATCTCAAACTAGGGATGTCGAAAGTGATAAAAAATATCGATGTATCGATATTTATAAAAATATCAATATCGACGTCGATATATCGAGGAAAAAATATCGATATATCGGTCAAATTTTCAAGAGATTTTGCGTTTTTAAAATAATAGTGTATTCAGTTCAATATTATCAATAGTAATTTTGGTACACAATTTGCTTTTTTTAATGTACAAAAATCTCAATAAAAATTAAGGTATTTTTATCACTATTCATTTTAATTACGTAATAATTACAAAAATATCAAAAACTAAAAAGCTGTCTTCTAACTTATATGCAAACTGGGACGTAGGTATACAAACATTCTATTGGCGTATTAATCTGTCAAAAAGGACTTCGTGTTTGGAACAAGGTATAGTCAATAATCATAGACAATTGGGAACCAACACATAGGAGTGGCTTAGAAAAAAATGGCGAAAAATAGCATACATTTCTATGTATGTACCTACGCACATGATATAGTATTGGTGATCACAAATACTAATGCAAAGACAATAGCTATTAATAGACAATATTAATGTAAGCTATTAATAGTTAAAATTTCAACCGCCAGATGTCATGACCCAATACGGTTACTTTTTCCGTTCGTTCCTATACGGTTTTGGATTCTAGTGACTTTAAATACATAAATTTTAAAAAAATATCGTTTTGGATACAATTTTCGATATTGGATATTTTGTATCGATATATCGATATATCGGATCAAAAAATATCGGCTAAAAATATCAACATATTGAATAAAAAATATCGATATTTTTCAACAAGCCTATCTCAAACAATTGTTTTACCACAAAAGTACAATTTTTAAGATATTCTCGAAATACGGTTTCCAATGTGGTATTTTAATGTAGAAAAAAGCTTTTAACTTTGAATATAGATTTCTAAAATCACATTTAGAATTTAAAAAATATATCACGATAACGTATATTCCATGATTAGGTAGGTATTTCTTATCTTCATCCTAAAGGAATATTATCCTTTCACTGTTTTCTCGATCCGTGTTATTTTCCCTTTGTATTTTCAACGGAGCGGTTCTCTGTGTTTATCTTGAAGTAATCTTATTTATCTCCTTAATAATAAATAATTTTATATCTATATGGTTGGACTGAACAAAGACCGTTATTTTATCTGATGGTTAGTCAATATTCAACATTGTCCTGTTCAGGAAGATAAGGATAATTATTCTGTATTTACTTATATGTGCACATGTATTATATAAGTATCATATCGTTTTCCCAGAACACATTGACAATAATCGAGTAAACATCGAAGGAACAAAATAATACTCAACTGTTACTGGAAGATATTTTTATTCTTAATTAACAATCTCGTCACTAGATGAAATAGTTAGTTCTATCTCATCTATCCATCTATAATTTCTTCATTATACGAGTATTTGGGTGTTTTTCATTTTTTTTCTTGATAATAACAATGGGAAACAAACACGAATAAATAAAATCGTGGTTCATCAGAGATTAAAATGTTATAAATAATCGTACAGGATATGGTAAATAATTTTTTGTACATTATTAGCTAGCGCGAACCCGTGAAAAATCATAGAAATATCTAAATTCTTGTAAAAAGCAGTTCTGAAAATGTTATAAAATATTATTATGTTAAAAGATATTATATATAATAAATAGGTAGGTGGGTACTTTATCACTTTTCTGAATTCTTCACACAATCAGTTCCAATTTTTAAAATGATACTTAAATTTCACAACTAACAGGTAACTTGTATTTACGTATTTAGTTTACAGTATAATGTTATTATTGCCGAAGATGAGCATACTGCCCAGCTATAATTATTAACAACTAGCTGGTACCAGGCGTGCGTTGCTATGCCATTTAATAAATAAATTGTTTTTTCCCTGCGTGTCCTTTCCCATTCGTTCCGTTCCCCCTCCGCCTTCCCTTCATCACCCTTTCGCGTTCCCACTCCGTCTCCTCCACCTTCCGTCTCCCCACTCCACTCCCCCTCTTTCCCCGTCTCGCGAACCCCTCTCCCGAGTTCCCCTCTCTCCTACCAGGCCCTCCTCCCCCCTCCAAGGTTCCCCTCCCCCCTCCCGCGAACCCCCTACCCGAGTTCCCCTCCCCCTTCCCCCCTCCCGCATTCCATACATTCAGTTTTCAAACAGCTCGCGTGCCACCTAAAGCAATTTTTTTATACAAATTTCATAATGCCAGAGCTCACCAAAAGTTTTATACAAACCTTGTCCTGACAATAATGAACACACAAAAAAAGGAAATATCCAACTTGGTGCAGTCGTTCGAAAGTTATGCGCGTACATACATTTCGGTGATTCATTTTGATTTATATAGATAGAAGAAGATAGATAGATAAATAGATAGATAGATAGATAGATTCGTGTCTGAATAATTGTACTCAGTGCTTCTTTTGTAGGTTTGTATATTTTTATTAAGTTTATATGTAAAATTACAATGTAAAACTGCATATCTCGATACAGGAATGCCCTAGTGAGCTAGCAGCTTATGTTTTTTATGCATTTCTTATTTTTCAATAAATAAATATGTAGGAAATTTGAGTTCATCGAACGAGATTTGACGTAGGACTAATGCTCACCACGAACAACCGAAATTGGCATGTTTTGATACATGATTATTGGCCAGCAATGCTTCAGTACTGAAAATATTTTTTATAAAATTACTCTTCCGAAGTTGTTATAAGCATTTTCAAAAAAAAAATTTTTTGCTAGAGTTTACACTAAGAAACTTATTTTCTTTTTTACGGAGATAAAGAATCAAAGTAAATTTATAAAACAATTACACTTTTTCGACTTTACGTAGGTACTTACTTTTTTCTTCAACAAATCCATTAAAAGAAACTAGTACACCTACAAAGGTACGCATTTCATTTAGTTAATATTGCATAAGATTAATCTTGGTTTACAGTAGTTTTATGTAGAAGCGGTGCCTTTTTGTAAACGATAATGTCTTGTATTGTTTAATAATGCTCTTACACAAACGAAGTATTGAATTCCGTAAGTCTTAGCTTAAACTTTAGGGCGCAGTTTACACCCGCGCTGTGCAAGCGGGTTCCCTGCAGAGCATCGGATCATCTTATGACAGATTAAAATCTTGAATCAATAGTGGAGTTTTTTAAGAAATGAAAAGTCTTAGCTCTTGATGGGGCACAAGATGTTGTGTTATTGGAAAATGCGGAAGTCAACGACCCGGAGTTGTGATTTACGTACAAGTCGATTTTAAATTTTTATGATTAATGTTTCTCTTTCTTATATACTAAGTCTTAACCACTCGGACACATAAGCTTGTTTTCTCGATAATATAACATTAACAGACATATGTATAACACGTGAGGCGTACCTGACTTATTAACTCTCCCGCAACCAACTGGGCCGAAGGAAGACCCCAAAATTACTATCCTTCTTATATCTACTTATAAGACATGAAATATATTTTTAGTATTTAAGGTATTCCTGCGCAAAGGATAAATATATAATGTGCCGTAATTCTAGAAGCGCGGGCGTCCCAAATTTTACCCATGTCGATGTTCTTCCGGCTCTAGTCAATATTTTGTAATGCGAAAAATGTGAAAAAAAAGAAAACAAAGGAAAAAGGGATATCAATGCAATCATATGCCCATAAAACAAAACAAAAAATCATGGGGTCGTCGGCCGACCCACATGGTTACGGACCTTATATTTGGCATCTTGGCCCGTCGAGAGTTAAGTGCACTATTTATTTTCCCGTAACTAAGTCCACTGTTATTATTGAATCATTTACCATTGTACAATGTCCTGTATAATACAGGTGAACTCCGTGGAGGACAATGTACAATATCTTTGAGTTATCGATGTGTTAAGAATAATAAAATTATAAATAATTTCAGTTACTCCACTATCTGTGCCTTGGTCAGGGCAAACATTTAGAAAGTATTCATAAATCGGAATGCAATAAATAAAATTTAAAAAATTTAGACACTGGCAGTGTTGAAATAGGTAGGCGTAATGAATAGAATACACTCGTTATTACAATATAAAAACAAAGCATTCAGAGTAGTGATAAATAGGTGCAAAGTACCTATTTATATTTCATTAAAATAATTTGTTAAAAAAAATACCTGCTGACGAAGCAATACGGTGTACCTACGTTTAACATTTCATGAAAGAAAATACTTATCATTAAAAATGCTTTAATTGTGTGGTTTTAGTTGACCATGCGAGGTCGAATTTTATTATTCTGTCGGCAGGAACTGCACAATAGCACAGCGATTAAATACATATTCTATCTCCACTATCGATAATAATTGAACGTTGAATCCAATGGTCGCAATTAATTCCTTACACCATCTCCTAGTTTTATTGTCCCATTCGGAACCATTACGCGCCGTCGCATCGTCCCAGCCATTCCAGTACCCACCCATTAATAATGCGCTGGGAGAGCTTGTTCCGGTTTCCACGTCGCCCAACTTTTGATAGTAAAAATAGAGACATTTGGAGAAAATCTCCCGTTCGTGCGAAGTTTGGTTTTGGCTAGCAGAAATAAAACCACGTGTCCCATTAATCATTCCTGCAATAAGCTGGATATTTTTTTCTCGCTGGATGAAGGTCATGCTACCCAGTTTGTTTTGTGAGCAAAAAAAATTCTCACTATGAAGTGGTCGATACATCTGTGGATATAAAGCTTGGCAGTCGAATAGATTGAGAATCGCGCAGCGAGTACAAGCATGCAAATCCCATTTTCAATAAAAATCATGCTTCGCGAAAGCTTAAAAGAATTCTTTGATTAAGATTTTAGCTTTGTGCTAAGAGTCCAACGCGGAAGAAGGATAGTGTGAACCTCTCCGATCTATTGTCGTCTCGTTTGCCGTGGAGATTAAGGTTTTTGTATTTTAGCACGCTATCCATAATATATATGTTATATATATGTATACCAAAATTCAGAAACAAGATCGTAAGCAAGGCAGTCCTAATTTTATAGTTTGTTTTCAGACAGGAATTCGACCCGAAGCGACAGACCCAAAAATCTCTTTGCAATCTTGTAGGTACTATTACGTTTAGTGTGTTGCATTTTATTTCCAAAACCGTGTAATTGGCTATTTTCGTATTCCACAATTTCATTTTCTCGCCACAACGTTATAAAACTTATTTTTATAACTCTTGCACAATAAAAGCATTTCAATAAAACGTTCAAACCCATAAAAATCCAAGAAATTACTTTACTTAACGAACAAACTTTTCCAAACCAAATCAATGGTCAATTTAGAAAATGACCAAATTACATCACCGGTGTTTCTTACGTCATTCAACGGAAATCAATTTAAAGCCATTTATCCTTTATGCACCGTCTCTTTTCAATTATTAGGTATTCGAAACAATTTTCACCATGGGAAGTGATTCGAAAAGATACTTGTTTATTTTCCAATAAAAAAGCAGGTAAGAGAAGATGTTTTGGGAATTCAAAGATTTCGCCCTAATTTGTTTGTTTTGTTTAGATCAAGAATACAATGAAATGAAAGAACCACCCAAGGTTTCCCTTCTCGGCTCCATTAAGAGAGATACGGGTCACAGAACAGGGAGTTAAGTAGCTTTGTTATTAGGAAATTGCAAAACATCTGCGATGCCAAGACTTTGGCAAATCTGATATTTGTTGCCTGCTGTTACAACCATAACACAGTTTTTTTTCTTACAAAACTATCTTCGTCGAAGGATTATTAAAAATTAGCTCCTCTCAAAGTGTCAGAGAATTTTTTAATCAATGTAACCGTGTTTAGGAAAAATTGTAAACAAGAAACCTTTTTTAACCTTTTCAGAAATATGCGTAAAGATTTTCAACGAAAGCTGCAATTTTTTTTTTTACTTTATCGGTATTGAGTAGTGTTGCGCTTTCTATTCCTTCTTTGTGGAAGTGAACTCTGTAACTCTGTGATACGGAATCGCTGCTACACATAGGTACTTAAAGATTTTTTTTAACACAAGCATCTGTTCTGATAATTAAAAGAGGAAGACTGTTCAACACTTTAAGCTAAAAACGAGAAGAAAATCAAACCTCACTCAATACAACATAAGTCCAGTCAAATTACCAAATTAACCCGTTGAATGGCAGGAGAACATATTTGTCCCAGCTAACATAGTTCTCATAAAAAATCGCTGTAAATCCCTTACTATAGAAATATGTTCTAAACGGTGATAAAAAGGCAAAACACCGCACTTTATAGTAAAATAACCACCAAAAAAATAAAATGTACTCCTTTATAAAACCAAAGTTTTGAATAGCAATTTGAAAAAAAAACTCTTGAGAATTTTATCACCTTTTGAAAACTGTTTTTAGTTTTGGGATATATTTTGAAATATTCCTTTTATTTACATTTTATTGTAAAGCGGAAATATTTTGACCATCTGAAAAATACGCCAAATTTCTGAAGGGTTTTAAGAGATACCTATTATAAAGTATTTTAAATATTTTTCATTGAGTATAAATCAACATCATGTTAATCAGATAGCGTCCATAATAGAGTACTAGCAATCCGAAGGTCGTGGATTCGAATCCCGGCGTGCGCCTGTAATTTAATTTGATTAATATGTGTAATCTCACAATTAATTAAAAATAATATATATGTAGCATATTGCGGCACTTTCTAGAATGGAAGATACTCTCAGTGTCGCCTTGGCGTATGACCATTCAGAATTGAATCGTTGCTTGAAATGGCTTTAGCCGTATTTGGTGACCAGATCTGAAAAGCCAGATACTTCCCCTTCCTCCTACCCATTTCCTTCCCCTCCTTACTACGTTCGGCTTCACAACATACCCGGGGATGCCGTAGTCTCACTGGCTCCAGACGGGAGCAGTTGAGACTCTTGTGCAGTACTCACTTTTAAAAAAAAATTCAATCCAGTAAGCACTTCCAGCCGTTACCCATTGTTAAATATAAATAATCACTTTTTTGCGTTATTTGTTTTTGGGGTGTTATGCCGTGTTCTGCTACCTCCTTCTTTAGCCAACATTTCGGACAGCGTTGCAGTGTCAATCATCAGATCAGATCCGACAGATTACACATCACACATCTGTCGGATCTGCCCTGATGGTAGACACTGCAACGCTGTCCAAAACGTTGGCTAAAGAAGGAGGTAGCAGAACACGGCATAACACCCCAAAAACAAATAACGAAAATACTTTTGGCCGTGAAAATCTAAAAACGTACAAATGCTTTTAGATAATTTGAAGTGAACTTTAAGTTTAAATTCAGTTTTGTAGTTTTTTACTTTTAGTATGATTAACTTTTTATATATTTACGTTAGATGGCAAGTTTGAAAATGTTTGATATGACCACCTCACGAATGACCAAGAAATGCTCAGGCTTTTAGTGCAAGGTTTAAAATTAACGCTAATAGAAATTCTTATGCCAACTAATTAAAGAGATTTAAAATAAGTAGTCGAAGAAAATTACCTTCAAGGGGAATATTCAAGTAAAATCGAGGAAACCTTTCTTGGGTGAAGACAGAATATGACCAAACATTATGTTTAAAATCCTGCAAGCTTCCGGTAAAAATTGGGTTAAAATCACGGTATAATTAGGTTCTTAATATAATCCAAGCAAATATGTTCCCTTTATAATACACGAGAAAGAAAACGATTTCGACTTTATTATCAAGAAAAGTCCCTACTTCATAGTGCGTAAATTACTTTTTTTTTCGCAAAAAAATCGAAAAGTATTGTTTATTTTATTTTTATGCTCTATAAATCGGATGAAGCATTAAAACGTTAGCAAAAACCGCATCATAATTTTATGGATAAAGTGAATATAATTTTAAGAGAAAATGAATATTTCTTCTAAAATATTTTAATTGATCTTCCCACATTACTGTTCAATGTAAACTTTGTTATTCTGAGGATTAACAGCGAACAAACATAAATCATCACTGTCTGTGGTGTACGTTTATGCAAACGTGAATTTAAGGCAGTGAATGATTAATCATTGAACTTTCAAGGACTAATTTATTCCATGTAAGGCCCTTGGCTCATGGAGAAACCGATACCTAACTAAAAAACTGGTTGGCAACTGCAGGTTGCAAACTGGTTGGCAACCAAGCTTCTCTATTGGTGCAACTCAACTTATGATTTCCGTAATTTTCTCATCTGGTTTAGCCATAGAACGAAGAAGAATAGGTACTTCATCAGTTCTGCCATTGTTATATTGTATTCATAAATGTCTATAGAATCAAGTGGTGATGAAGACACCGTTCTGTATTATTATTATTAACGATGGTGGAAACGTTTAAAAATAAGATCTCGAGTTATCCAGTACAATCCACGATAATTTCAATACTACATCAAGATCTTTAAATAAATTTTATTACAATTTTCAGAGATTAATCCAAGAAATTATGTTGCTATTTTCTTTATACATTTTATGGTACCAGAATCATAATGTGCACTAA
The DNA here is from genome assembly GCA_917880885.1 of Limnephilus marmoratus. NCBI lineage: Eukaryota > Metazoa > Arthropoda > Insecta > Trichoptera > Limnephilidae > Limnephilus > Limnephilus marmoratus. The sequence continues at coordinate 54,398,202 of OU862908.1, forward strand.
TATTAAAAAATATATAATATCTGATAAATTATCGGTCTTCCCCACTTCGCTCCAAGCTGTTCCCGTTATTTGATTATTTTATTTATTTAAATTTAGTTTTTTTTTGTTTATCTTAAAACAGTACATAATATAATATGTACGGTAGTTACGTTTGTGCTAATGTAAAAATCACAATATTATGTGCCAATAAAGTTACGAACAGAGTATAGTAGGTAGGTATATTACTAATTAAACTTAACAAATTACTAAAATTTGCCCCACGTGCATAGTTAGGATCATAAATGGGAGGTAATTTTTCAACCTCCTGAACTAAATCGATGTTTTTCTGATCGGACCAACGGCGATTTTCTCGAAAATTGACAGGTCGTGAGGCGCAACTAAAATGCGCTGGCGACTAGAACGGCGAGTTTCGAGAGACTGCTTGCGTCGCCGTTCACAATTGGTCTTGGCAGACCGCCATTGAAATACACAGGACAATTTTAGTTTGGTAGCAACTGGTTTCTTTTTAGTTGCCCCGTGAGCGCATGCACATACGCCCACTTATGTAGTTGAACAACATAACAACTTTCATAGATTTTGCAGACATGCACTATTCATCACAGATTTTGAGCCAACCCCTCTCAAAGTTATTCATTAATTACCATTGGTAATAGCGTTTCAATACCACTGACGTTTTATATTTCCCTTCTGATTTTTGGTACTCTAATACAGGCTATGCGGTTGGGGTGCTTCAAAAGATAAAAGTTAATATTTTTACCGGGTACACTGCTTTATGATTTCTTCTTCTTCTTTCTTGCGCTGTCCCAACTCATTGCCTGGGTAGGCTGTTGGGGTCGGCTCTTCTCGTTCTCAGGTTGTAGTTTCTTCTGTTCTGAGTATCGCCTTCATCCAAACCATTTCTCTGAAGTATTTTTTTTATGATTTCAATAGACAGAAAACAGAAAAGTTTTTTTTTTGCATTAACATTGCATTTAACATTGATCAAATTTCGTAAAATGCGTGTTGATTTGGACAAACGTGTCACTGCATTCAGCTTAAATACGCCACGGACTGGTTTAATACACCCCTCCTCAGACCCCCGCCGTACATTGTAAACAATAGGAAGCGAGATTTATTTTATTCCATGTTGGGCTACCTCGAAATTTAGTCGACGTTTCGGACAGTGTTACAGTGTATATCATCAGGGCAGATGCGATTTTAAACGTGATAGTATAACAACTCTAGTCTTTGAGTAATAACGTACATTTTGTTCATAGGCAGAATTTATGCTATATAATGGCGTCTACCAATTACCTTTCATTAGCAATCAATTAGTTACGAGGGGGGCAATTTATATAATTGCCTTCCAGATGATATCAAAAACGAAAAAAGTGTGTGCAAATTCAAAAAAAAATTGTTCATGTTTATTCACAAAAAACAAAGTAGTGATAGTGAATAATATCGTATGGTAATATAATATCAAGTAATGATATTATATTACCATGTAATGATATTATATTACCATAGTATTATAGTATAATGTTATTATTGCAATCTAATGTAATCTAAGGTTATGAAATGTAAAAACCATGTAATGTAAAACTATGTAATTGTTGAAAATTGAGGCTACCGGTGGCAAAAATTGACCTACTACCGCCATCTATGGGGGGTTTGAGCAAACTCCCATGGGCTGACCATTTCAAATTAATGGTGTGAGTCTCTGCTAGGCTTAGGAATCTGCCTTAACTACGAGTTAGGTGGACGCCATATTTGTTGCGACTCAAGTATTGGTAAACACTTGCAAAACGTCAAATGTATGGTTTTAAGTCTATGAATGTGTGCAGTTTTTTGTTTACTATAAAAATGATAGCACCTGATTATTGTGGCTTCTTTCCTACGCAAAGTTTAACAGTAAAACAACTGCCAGTGTTTTTGGCCCGGTGCATACAATATTAACACCGTTATTTTATACATTTCTACAACATGTCACAGTGAATAAAAAGTGAAGTTTTTTGCAAAAGGAGTTTATTATTTAAAAGGACCCTAACAATTTTAACATGGGCCTTACGATCCGGATGGCAATCAGAGGATTGCTAAATTAAAAACAAGAACCAGCTGCCAAAAAACAGATGACCAAAATTAAAATACCGGAATGACAAAGATGAATAAAGGAAGACCATGAACCGCCACGGAAATGAGATAAGTGTTTAGTTGCCTTCCCACCCGTTCCCACATCCCTTAACACCTATTTAGACCTGTAGTTTTTTAACAAGATTAATCCCGTATATATCGTATTGTAAAAAATAAAATCACTACCCACGTAAAGTTTTTATGCAAGTCATGATTATCAATTGATGTTTGAACAATAGGTTCTCAATTAATAATTGCCAGGAATATTGTCGTTGTTATCTTTCACGCAGGTAGCTTCTCAAATAAATAAATACGCATTGTCGGAACATATTTTATCATAGCAAAATGGATAAGATCAAGTCTTTAATAGCCAAGAGAGGCGTGATCAAAGGGAAATTGACACGGTTCGCGGATTCTTTAAATTCATTGTCCGCGAATGAGATTAAACTGAGGTACGACCGAATTAAACCGTTGTTGGATCAATTCGAATCTATACAAGACGAAATTGAAATTTTATCAGATGAGGAGCGGGAGAATTCAGTCCAGCGTGAAACATTCGAAAATCAATATTTTTCCGTATTGGCAACTGCCAAGGGGGCGATTATGTCAATCGAGCAGGGTAGGGTCGAGATCAAACTTCCAACTCTCCAATTGAGAGAATTCGATGGAAATCAAAAGGAGTGGGTAAATTTCGTTGAAACCTTTAAAACTTTGGTTCATAATAACAGTTCCTTGAGCAACGTCCAAAAATTCTTTTACTTGCAATCTACGCTGAAAGGGAACGCATTGAAAATAATTGCTAATTTAGAATTTTCGGAATTAAACTATCTTTCGGCCTGGGAGTTGTTGCATGACAGATTTGCTAATCTCAGGGCTACCGTACATAAACATATCCAAACGCTATTTCAATTAAAAGATATGAAACATGAAGAGCCTGTAGCATTAAGGTATTTAATTGACGAAACCAATGTAAATTTAAAGGCATTACAAAACATCGGGGTCAAAGTAGATCAGTGGGATCCTTTGATTATTTACATAATTTCAAATAAATTAGATGTAGCTACCCGAAAAAATTGGGAACAATATACATTGCAAGGTGAATTACCTACATTAACCCATTGGCCACAAACCCCGGCAGCCTGCCGGGTGTGCAACTCAGGTACTTAACCACAAACCCCGGCACGCTGACGGGCTAGAGTAGGTCCGCCAAAAAACGGAAAACGAGCACGACTGTGACATTTTTGAATAAAATTTTAAATGCTGAACGCTCTGTAGGTAATTAATCATTAATTTCATAGAATTGACAATAATATGTTTCTTATGTTTTTTCCCTGATATTTGTGTTCCAAGTTTTGTATGCCGCCAGCCGCCATTTAATTTCTTCAAAATTGCGAGTGGTTGTAGGCTTTTGGTAGTGACCCTGAACGTCCCTGATTGCTTTGAGGACTATCATACCATTTTTTTTTATTAGTTATTAGTATACATGTATGTAAAAAATAAAAATCATTATTGTTCGATTTATGAATATTATGTTTTCTTGTAACTTTTTAAATTAAAATGTGGAAAAAAACTTCCGAAAAAAGAGAAGGTTATGTTTGTATCCTTATTTACACATATTTTAATATTTTTTATAATTTTATTTTAATGTTTTTCTTTACCTTTATCGAATATGTAAATAAATTTAAAGAAATTAATTATTTTCAATACACGGTTTAAAAGTTACAATGGATTTAGTACACCAATGCAGGTTTTCAATTTTTGGTACAAAATTAATTCAGTGGTGAAGGCCAATTTTTTTGATCATTAATTCTGTGGCCAATGGGTTAAAGGAATTCATGAAATGTTTATCTACTAGGGCGCAAGTATTGGAGCTCATGAATGTTTCAGAGAAAAAATATTCTAACCTACATAAAACGCAAATAGGCAACAATAATAACAAAAAAGATTCATCGGTATTCTTAGCAGTAAAAGCAAACAATTGCATTTATTGTAATGAAAAAGGTCATCAAATTTATTTTTGCAAAAAATTTCTAAAATTAAAATTACAGGATAGGATTGATGCTACGAAATCAATCCGGGCATGTTTTAAATGTTTGAGGTTGGGTCATCAAGCACAGAGTTGCAAGACAAACCTAATCTGCAAAATTTGTGGCAAGTATAGCCACAATACTCTACTACACAGGGAGGTACCTCTGCCGGAGACCTCAAATATGGATGCTAATAACGAGGTTATAGTATCGAATTTTTCTGCATCGGAAAAGGCAGAAAAAATAATATTATTGTCAACCGCCTACATAGGAATTGTGGGGGCCAACAATAAAATGTTTAAGGCTCGCGCCCTGATTGATTCTGGCGCGCAGAGTAATTTTATGAGAGCTGAATTTGCTAATAAATTAAATTTACCATGTGAATGGATAAACAAACCCGTGTCTGGGATCCATAATAATATTACACATATAAAAAGGAGAATTTCGGTGGAGATGACTTCGCTTAATACTGATTATAAATGCGAAATATCATGTCTGATTTTACAGGAAATTACAACCAATTTACCACAAGTGACTGTTACGTAACAGAATCGGCTCCCGAGCGGAAGGTTAAGTGAATCGTCCCCACTACACGTGCCTACCGTTTCCTCTCCCCGCACCGCGCGACCACCCCGCGTCAGGCGCCAAAGCGCCGGGCGGCCCGCCGGCCGCCATTCCTTCGCTAGCTCTCGGCCAAGCAACTTGCTACGCGCGATTTGCGCTGTTTGTGCTCCACGATATTAACTCCGCGATGTATTGTTTGCAATTGTGTTGTGAACGGAATCCAGAAAAGATGGCAGACCACGCATCTAGCTATGTGAGTACCAACTCGCTTCCTCCCCCCCACCGTGTGCTTTGAACCGTTTGTAACTTCATTTAAACGCATAGAGAGAGGGAGAAATCCTCGTTAGGTCAGTAGGGTAGTTTAACTTGTGTTTTGTGCCGACACTGGCCGTATGTGTATCACCCTGTTCTGTTTATTGAATAAACCCTTTAAATGCAAATACTGTGTACTGATTGAAGAGGGAGTCCCGGGGATTTTGAGGAGAGGAGGGGAAGGAAGAATTGACCAAGCGAACCACTGGCACTCGCCCTGTTTTTTAGGAGGAATCATGTTCGAGCCGGTTTGAGCTAACCGACGGCTGTTATTGTGTATGTTTTACAGGAATAGGGCTTGGGGTAGGCCGCAGCAGCAGCGCCCCCAGCACTGGCGTTCCCAACTTAGGGGCAATTTTTTTTTCCTCCCTCTTCACAGTCGCTCGCCTCGTTCTTCAATCAGCCATTGTTTAAACTGTATAATCTATAATGTTTTGTCTTGTTTTTTTCCCAATTTGTCTAGCATTACCATCAAAGAACATCGACGCGAGTGTAACTTCGAATTGCAAATTTAAACTATCGCGGGCACATTCCTTCATTTTCGAGTCGTCACTCGACAAAACATTATCACCGGTATTCCTACGTAAAGTGCTCAACCAAGAAAGTTGCCGTCGTGAATAATATAGTGTTTACAAGTGTCGACCGACTAAATTTGCTAGTTTCAAATACAAGATTAATAGTGGAAATGTACACAAATATTTAAAACAAAGTTATTCAACAATTAAAATCCTGTATATGATAAACCAATTACCCGCTTCGTTTCCCGAAAGTTAATTAACCAGTTTTCATTAATAAACTTATTCCGCAGTGTGCTGGTCTGTATTTGATATCGACATATACTGCGAATAGGGGTCTATTTCGCAAAATACTGGCCTGTATATATAACGGCATATTTTGCAGCTTAAGGGAAACAAGTGGATTAAATTCTTTCTACCTTTTGACAATTGAGCATTTTTCTAATTTTGCCGCCTGTTTCATCATTTAGCTTTTTTTTCTTTCGTAAGAAACAGTCGACATAATTTGAAAGACGTTCGGTTCGCGTTGACGTCGTTTCCTCGAGTCAGGCATTACATTACGTATGCACATCTGCATATAACTTGTTATGACAAGAGGAAGTCGGCGGATAAATACCAGTAATGGTGTATGCTCAAATCAGGCTGCAGTATAGCCACGTTAAATAAAGAACAATTCCCCAAGACATTGTTGAATTTTCAAACATACTTCCACGAAAACTTGTATAAAAGAAAAAATATTTCCTTTCCTTTCTAAAGAACCCCCCCTTTTGGAAGGCTAATCGAAATATTCCAAAAAACATGTTCATTTAAGGCGAACCTCGTTTCCGTTTTTTTTATTTTTTCTTTTCCGGACTTTTGCTTATTTGCAAACCTTTTTCAAAACATCGGGATTTTTTCCCAAAATTACGTTTTTTGAGGGAAACCGCTGCCCAATTTTTTTTTTCTCGTCTATGGACTTTGAAAATTTTCAACAAATTTTCAAAACATCGGGATTTTTTCTCAAAATCACGTTTTTTGAGGGAAACCGCTGCCCAAATTTTTCTCGTTTTCGGACTTAGAAAAATTTTCTACAAATTTTCAAAACATCAGGATTTTTTCTCAAAATCACGTTTTGTAAGGGAAACCGCTGCCCAATTTTTTTTCTCGTCTATGGACTTTGAAAATTTTCAACAAATTTTCAAAACATCTGGATTTTTTCTCAAAATCACGTTTTTCGAGGGAAACCGCTGCCCAAATTTTTCTCGTTTTCGGACTTAGAAAAATTTTCAACAAATTTTCAAAAACATCTGGATTTTTTCTCAAAATCACGTTTTTCGAGGGGAACCGCTGCCCAATTTTTTTTCTCGTCTATGGACTTTGAAAATTTTCAACAAATTTTCAAAACATCTGGATTTTTTCTCAAAATCACGTTTTTCGAGGGGAACCGCTGCCCAATTTTTTTTCTCGTCTATGGACTTTGAAAATTTTCAACAAATTTTCAAAACATCTGGATTTTTTCTCAAAATCACGTTTTTCGAGGGGAACCGCTGCCCAATTTTTTTTCTCGTCTATGGACTTTGAAAATTTTCAACAAATTTTCAAAACATCTGGATTTTTTCTCAAAATCACGTTTTGTAAGGGAAACCGCTGCCCAATTTTTTTTCTCGTCTATGGACTTTGAAAATTTTCAACAAATTTTCAAAACATCAGGATTTTTTCTCAAAATCACGTTTTTTGAGGGGAACCGCTGCCCAAATTTTCAAATAAACCAAACACTTATAAAAAACGCGTTTTTTTTCAAAAACTTTTTGTAAAAATACGTCCCCAGTGGTCAATCTCTGCCCAATTTCTTTCCAATTGCGAGTCTAGTTCTCACTTTTTCCAACATAAGGTCACTCTGATACGATCTTATACACCATGGAAGTTCCTCAAGTCACGCTGGGTATAATCCCACACATTTTTACTTCAAAAAAGGAGGAACTACTACAGGCCCTGAGAAATAGAAAGATTTCTCCTAGGAATAAATCCAAAAAATGCCTCACTCTATATGCTTCTTTCTACAACAAAAAATATATCAGGAGGTTGCAATTTCAACCGGAAGTCACCTCGGAAATCATCACTACCCCCCTCACAGTCTCCGAAGCAAAACCCGTGGTAGTGCAAGCCCAAGAACCAACAAAAATATACGATCTGACATCCTGGAAAACAAAATACAACGGACTCACGGATGTAGAGGATTTCATCAACAGAATAGAGGAAACAGCTCAAGTCAGAGGAATTCCCGAGAACATCCTACACAGAAATTTCATAGACCTCATCGCTCCTGAAATGCTTACCTGGCACAGGATACATAAGAGAAAAACAAACTCATGGAAGGAACTCAGGGCGGCACTTTTAACGAGTTTCGGAGAAAAAAAGGCCCAACACAGAATCAGGTTATCCTTACTCGCTATCAAGCAACACCCCGGAGAGCCTGTCGCTAGATTCACGCAGAGGGCAGAGGCCATCAATATTAAGCTCGCCCAACCCGTTCCTGAAGTGGAACTCCTCCCAGTTTTGATCGACGGTCTCCTGCCCAGATATGAGAACATCATAACTTCCCAGAAAATTTCCACGCTGGAGCAACTTAAGGACGTCTGTCAGCTACTGGAGGCATACCAGGATCGGAAGAGAGACGAAAGGTTCCCCAAGGAAAACTTTCGCCCCAGCACTTCGTCCGGCATAAAACCAGAGCACAACGAAAAGAAATCCTGCTCTTTTTGCCACAAGGTTGGTCACTCCCAAGCCTCTTGTTTCAAACAAGCTAAACTTTTATCTTCAAGAGACCCCCAATCTAACAAAAGGCGATCTGTCGATCGTTCTCCAAGAAGAGATGAAGGGAGGAAGTTTGGCAAAAGACCACGCCAAGACAATACTGAGACACCCATCCCGGACCTCAGATTCATCAAACCCCCTACAGATTTCTCAAGGCCCCCTCCCAATTGGACAGTCAAGAGGCCAAAAAACTAGAACCCAACCTCCCGGGCCATCCTCCCCATAGGCCGAAGGAATGGTCGGAGTGGTTGGAACACGTCAAATTCTTCAAAAAGGCCTTACCCCTCTCTACAGTTTGCTGCAAACAGGCAATAGACGGTAGACCCTTCGCGCATTTTTCTATAAACAATGTGGTTTTTTCTGGTCTCCTCGACAGCGGCGCGTCTGTCAGCTGTCTGGGCGACAACGCTCACACCTTATTCACAAACTGTGGTTTTAAAATGGAAGAACATTCTTCACATGTCACCACAGCAGACAACACTTCACAACGTGTCATTGGTTCTCTTACCCTGCCGATCAATTGCGACACAAAAACAGTTCGGATCAAATTTCTGGTTGTACCTACAATCTCGCAAAAATTTATCCTGGGAGTGGATTTTTGGATGGCTTTCAAAATTGCTCCACAGTTGTTTAACAACCCCTCCGTTCCCCCCCAAGTGAACGAAATCCGTACGGTAATACCGTACGAAAATTTGAACCCCCTGCAAACAGATCAGTTGGATCAAATGATAAACAAGTTTGAATCAATCTCATTCGAAAAGTGTGGTTTAGGCTTAACCAACTTAGTAGAACACCATATAAAAACAACAGGCCCCCCAATCAAACAAAGGTATTATAACCTCGCTCCTCAAAAATTAAAAATATTAGAAAAGGAATTGGACGATATGTTAAGAATGGGAGTGGTGGTACCCAGCCGCAGTGCTTGGACCAACCCCACCTTAATAGTTTCAAAGAAAGACGGCTCGGCACGTTTCTGCCTCGATAGCAGACGCCTCAACGCATGTACAGTGTCAGACGCCTACCCCCTCCCCTTGGTTAACTCCATCCTCGACAGACTTCGAAACGCTAAATACATCTCATCTATAGATTTGAGCAAAGCTTTCTGGCAAATACCTTTGGATCCCAGCTCCTGCGAAAAAACTGCCTTCGTAGTGCCTGGCAGGGGCATGTTTCACTTTAAAAGGCTACCCTTCGGTTTAAAAAACAGCCCAGCGGAGCTACAAAGGCTCATGGATAAATTGTTTGGCCCAGAGTTCGACAACAACTTATTTTGCTACCTGGATGACTTGATCATCATCAGCGATACTTTTGAAAAACACATACTCATTCTAGAAAAGGTTTTTCAACAACTCAAACAAGCCGGTTTGACTATAAACCTTAAAAAATCGGAATTCTGCAAACATCGCCTACGATACTTGGGCTTCATAGTAGATGAAGAAGGCCTAAGAACCGACCCCGCAAAAGTTGCAGCTATGACAAACTTCCCCCGGCCCACGAATGCAAAAGAGGTAAAAGCTTTCCTCGGCCTCACCGGTTATTACAGAAGATTCATAAAAAACTTCTCAACACTCGCGGCGCCGCTCAACAAAATCACGGGCGTCCGCAAAGGTACCAGTAACTTTGCCTGGTCCGTAGAGACCGAGTCAGCATTCAACTCCTTGAAGGAAGCCCTTCAGTCAGCCCCGGTACTGAATTGTCCTGACTTCAGCCTCCCCTTTACGATCCATTCAGACGCATCAAACGTCGGAATCGGAGGAGTCCTCACTCAGAATTTTACGGACGGCGAACACCCCGTGGCATATTTCTCTCGAACCCTAAACAAGCACGAACATTGAGGGCAGTAAGTTTACCGTGGTTACGGACCATAGCAGCCTAAAGTGGCTGATCTCGCTAGACAATCCCTCTGGAAGATTGGCTCGCTGGTCGTCCCGCCTATCTCAATACACATTCGATGTCATCCACCGTAAAGGCGCGGATAATATCGTCCCGGATGCCCTTTCTAGAATCGAGATTGCGATACTAAACACGGTATCATCCAATTCTAGTCTCCCCACAAAAGATTTATGGTATCAAAAAATCTTCCAAGGATGCAGTAACAACCCACAAAAGTTTCCGAATTTTACAATTAAAAACGGACAATTATACCGCAACTGCAAGCCACCACTGTCAATATTAGAGGATTATGCCTGGAAAATGGTAGTCCCTCTCGAAAATAGAGAACAGGTTATTATCAATAACCACAGTGCCGTAGATTCCATACACCCTGGAACCTTTAAAACATATAAAAAAATATCTCTGAGATATTATTGGCCTGGTTTATTCAAACAAGTACGTCTATTCATCTCCAAATGTGACATCTGTAAGGCTTACAAACACAGCACGGCACCACCGTCTGGCCTAATGGGCAACCCCAAGCGTGCCGATAGACCACTTCAATCCTTCTCAATGGACCTCATCGGACCTTTCCCTAGAAGCTACGCAGGTTACATGCATATACTCAGTGTGGTGGACGTTTTTTCCAAATACTGCTGGTTGTTTCCTCTGAAAAGGGCGACCGCAGCAGCAATAACCAATCTGTTAGAAAAGCATATTTTCATACCCTACGGTATTCCTCGTACTATAATATGCGACAATGGCAAACAATTTATAGCTCTAGAATTTAAAGAGTTTTTGTCTAAATATGGTATAAAGGATATATTCTACAATACCCTTTACACCCCACAGAACAACACCGTCGAACGATACAACCAGACCATTAATACGGCTCTGGCAATTCTGGTCGGCAAGGACCAACGTACATGGTGCAAAAAATTAGACAAAATACAAGCAGCCATGAACAACACGGTGAACCTCGCTACAGGCTATACACCATTTTTTCTCAAACACGGCATGGAGCAAGTAGTTCACGGTTCATTACACCCTGACATTTGCCTTCCACCCACCCCTTCCGCCACAGCAGACCCCGCAGCAAATTACGCTCACCGCTTGGAGGAACTCTCCGCTATCTATAGCGAAGTAACAGACGCTCTACTATTGGCCCACCAAAAGAGTGCCGACAGGTATAACCTTCGCAGAAAGCACGTCACGTTCAAAGAAGGAGACATCGTTTGGAGAAGGAACAACACCTTGTCGCAAGGTGCGCTATACTTCTCTGCCAAATTGGCACCCCGCTTTGTAAAAACGAAAGTTCTAACAAAGATCTCAGACCTCGTTTATCGATTGTCTGACATCTCTGGTAAACACATCGGAAATTACCATGTGAAAGACATTGTCAAAATTGGGAATATGGAATCAGTAAATTCCATCACATCAAGTACTCAGGTGTTACCAAATCGGCAAAACATGCATCTTGTTAACCCTGATCATTATTACGTCCCTGACCTCTCTTGGCCAGTCATCAATCAGTGCGATGCGGTCTCTTTAGAAGTCTTATAATTCTCGTCATAAACGACGTGAGTCATGTGTAATTATTTAATGTAAATAATCACCCACATGGGCATTCGTAAGGAAATCCTTACACCCGAAGGCACATTAATGTCAACGGTAGCCTAACTCCTGTACATTTTTTTTTTGTGCATAATTTTATATGTTCTTTTACATCCTGCGCGCCTTGCCTGCTGTACCACAAGAGCACCTCTTGGGGCACTGTTTTCATGCTTGTATGCATCCTCTTCCTGAAATTGATCACTTCGGGAAAGGGACTCCTTTTTCCTCCTACCATCAACGGTTCCAGAAAACTCTTGCTCCGAGACGTCGTTTTTCCTTTCACAATTCTTGCAGCATCCGCGCGTTTTTTTTCTCACCTCATCGCCTCATCTTGTCATATCACCCCTTTTTTTAATTTTTTGTTTTGTGTCGGGTTTTGTCGTACCAGTACGTCCCTACCCTAATGTTGTAAATATAAAATCATAAGCACAAGTCTGTATAATAACCATTGGTTTCAGACCTTTGCCGCGGGCTCGCTACTATGGTCACAGCACCATATTGTAAGAATGTCGCGACGATTTCTGTTATAATAGGAAATCCTCCCGTTTTTTCTTTCTTTCTTTTCCCTCTTCACCCCATCCTACACATTCATAGTAATGTTGTATATTGGGAATCGTTTCGAATACACCCAATGTACTCACCTATCAGGTCACATTCGCTGGATTCGAGACAATTCAAGAGCAACCTTGTTGCTATTTGTGGTTTTTTCTTCTTTTTCCAAAAAATTAGAATGGCGCTCAACCCAATTGCTCTTATTTTTCTAGAATCATATTTTGTCGGTTTCGGAAAATTTTTTTTTTTTGTTGTTATAAAAGTGACAATATGTTTTGTCCCTTCATTAACTTTGTTCCTTGTACATATACAACTTCATTATGAGGTACATATTTTATCATGACATCAGTTTCTTTTGTCCCTTATTGTACCATTATTCTAGTTTGAAGTTTAAAATCTTGGCCAGATCTTCAATAAAATTTGTGTTTATCGCCTTTTGGCAAGTCTTGTAACGTATGCTAATATGAAATTATTAAGCTACAGCAGTGCCGTATTAATTACATCATTGTAACCCGCCGTCTGTATTGAATGGGGACCCACTTTTTCGAACGTAAGTGGGCTACTGTCTTTCAATACTGGGCAAATTTGTTGTAAATCGTTCATTCCACCCGCCGTCTGTGTTGAATGGGGACCCACATTTTCGAACGTAATTGGGCTACTGTCTTTCAATACTGGGCAAATTTGTTGTAAATCGTTCATTCCTGTCACGTGAGACGTGAAAACGTGACAATATCTACCATCATAGGAGAGATCCTCAAAACATCCGCCATGATACGAGAAGCTCGTTATAATTACTTTATACTCATAACTAAATGTTACTAAGTTGGTCGTGTGTCCTTTGGCATGAGAACCGCTTAACCCGCCGTCTGTATTGAATGGGGACCCACTTTTTCGAACGTAATTGGGCTACTGTCTTTCAATACTGGGCAAATTTGTTGTAAATCGTTCATTCCACCCGCCGTCTGTATTGAATGGGGACCCACATTTTCGAACGTAATTGGGCTACTGTCTTTCAATACTGGGCAAAATTTGTTGTAAATCGTTCATTCCTGTACATGAGACGTGAAGACGTTACAATACTCACCATGAATCGTGCGAACGAAATAATATCTACCCCATGTTTGTGTGACCTACCAAGCGTAGATCACACGCCTTTTATTTTCTGTTATCAGAAAATTATTGCTTTTGCAGCAGAGTACTCATTAACATGCCCGTGGACTTCCTGTCACAAGAACCCAGGAACTATCCACTATCTCAAAAGGACTAATCATACGCTTCACTCATGATTATGGGGCATCGTGTCGTAGGAGTTAAGTTGATGGACACAAAAACACCTAACTCGTTGTCTGGGGGACGAACAAGAAAACCCCCAGGTTTGTGAGATTTGAGCAAGGGTCTGTCATTTCTCGCAAACAAGTAGGAGAATAAAACGACCTTCTAATCTTCTGCCCAATACACGTAGTGGATTAGACTCTTTTTGTCAGTGTATCCCTTTTGTCCCACTCTACCAAATTGTATTGTAATGTGCCAGGAAAGTTGCTGTAGACCTTGTTTCACCCTTCACTCAGAGGTCGAATTTCGGAAATAGCCGAGTCCTCAGCAGTTTTCTTCGTTCAAATGTTCCCAATTGTCACTCTTTCCTTTCCTCGAAATTATCCGTGAATGGGGATATATGCGTTACGCACTTGGCGTTTCGTTTGTCAAATGGGACAACCTTCATTCACGGATCTTTTCAACTTCCTACTCCTTTCCCACTTTTCATAACTTATTTGTACTCAATGTTTTGTTCTTCGAAAGTAGAAAAAATGCTACCGTATAGACGTGAGCATAGGTCATGGAAGACCAACTTCTTTCGAAAAGGGGCATTTTGTCATACGTACAAACCCTTACCTACGTGTTCTTGGAAATGTATTTAGTTTAAAAAAAAAACTAAATGGGTTAAACAGAACCTTCCTTGAATACGTACCTTTGTAATATGTATAAGTCTGTAGTTGCATTTAGTTAACTCTCTCTCCGTCTCTCTCTCTCTCTACGCGTCAAACAAATCCAATTTTTCTCAACATGCACACCTTGTTTCTCTCCAAACCTTTTCATCATTGGTCTACCAGGCAGGTAAACTTCAAGAATTTTGTTCTAATAATAATTTTTTCCCGGATTAATAAGAAGACCAGCAGCTCTTCACCCTATCTACACCTGCGCCTCTCTTCATGCTGCCTTCACTACCGTCACGGAGGTCCCATGCCTTCAAACCCTGCGTACCAAAAGCACCCGACCACACCTAACATAACCTAGTGTGAGTCGTGCGTGTAGTTGCGAATTGTATCATCACAAAACCATCACTCAAACAAACCCGAGCACGTCAGCTCTAAGTTGGTTCATGTTCCTGTTGCCATTGTACAAATGTTCCTGCGGCATCTCGCAAATGTTCCTGTTGCCATTGTACAATGTTCCTATTGCCATTGTACAAATGTTCCTGCGGCACCTTGCAAATGTTCCTGTTGCCATTGTACAAATGTTCCTGCGGCACCTTGCAAATGTTCCTGTTGCCATTGTACAAATGTTCCTGCGGCATCTCGCAAATGTTCCTGTTGCCATTGTACAAATGTTCCTGCGGCACCTTGCAAATGTTCCTGTTGCCATTGTACAAATGTTCCTGCGGCATCTCGCAAATGTTCCTGTTGCCATTGTACAAATGTTCCTGCTGCATCTTGCAAATGTTCCAGCTGCACCTTGCAAATTGCTCTGTTGCCACCATGCCAATGCTCCTGTGCCTTTGCGCAAATAACAATACCAACGATTGTTCACACAACAATCCCACTGTATACAAACCAGTGTACCAACCACCATCACAACAACGGCTGTCATGCACACAAACCACCTCCTCTATAAAGGACCAACCACCAATTACAATTCCACTCTCCAGTACCTCAATGATGTCATACTGGCCCACCCACAGGATCCGGAAGCAGCTATCTTTTTGACCTCTGTGACAGGTAGAACCCTCTCCACCACCAAGAAGCCTCATCCTGCGTTCTCTTCTTCGTGTTTTCTTTAAGGCCCTAGTGTTCCTTGAGTGTAATCTCAAACGGGCCAGGTTACTGTGACAAAGTAACCGTGTAACTTCAGTGCAACGTCCCAACACCCCAAACATCCTACGCAAACCACGCTACGCAAACATAGCTCACAGACCAATGATACAATTAGAGTCATTTTTTTTCTATCACTGCATAACCCTTGTACCTTTCTCCAACAGGTCCTTGTTTATATTTATGTATGTCACTGCTCCTTCTTGTTCATTCATGTATAATTCCTTGTTCACCATGCTTTTTTCTCTTTTGTTTTTGTTTCTACTATTTTGTAGCTAGCAACCTTTTTCTCTCTCTCTCTCCTTTTTTCTCTTAAATTTTTTTTTTGTTTTGTTTTGGCACAAGTGCTAGAAGGGTAAGAGGATTTCTTAGCCCTACTGCTCCATTACCACGTCGCTTTTTTTGCGGCGAGGGGGGAAGTGTTACGTAACAGAATCGGCTCCCGAGCGGAAGGTTAAGTGAATCGTCCCCACTACACGTGCCTACCGTTTCCTCTCCCCGCACCGCGCGACCACCCCGCGTCAGGCGCCAAAGCGCCGGGCGGCCCGCCGGCCGCCATTCCTTCGCTAGCTCTCGGCCAAGCAACTTGCTACGCGCGATTTGCGCTGTTTGTGCTCCACGATATTAACTCCGCGATGTATTGTTTGCAATTGTGTTGTGAACGGAATCCAGAAAAGATGGCAGACCACGCATCTAGCTATGTGAGTACCAACTCGCTTCCTCCCCCCCACCGTGTGCTTTGAACCGTTTGTAACTTCATTTAAACGCATAGAGAGAGGGAGAAATCCTCGTTAGGTCAGTAGGGTAGTTTAACTTGTGTTTTGTGCCGACACTGGCCGTATGTGTATCACCCTGTTCTGTTTATTGAATAAACCCTTTAAATGCAAATACTGTGTACTGATTGAAGAGGGAGTCCCGGGGATTTTGAGGAGAGGAGGGGAAGGAAGAATTGACCAAGCGAACCACTGGCACTCGCCCTGTTTTTTAGGAGGAATCATGTTCGAGCCGGTTTGAGCTAACCGACGGCTGTTATTGTGTATGTTTTACAGGAATAGGGCTTGGGGTAGGCCGCAGCAGCAGCGCCCCCAGCATGACAATGGCGAAAAAAGAGTTCAAACTACCACCAGGACTGGAGCTGGCAGACCCGAACTTCTGAGAGCTTCTGGGACGAACGCGGAGAGCTTCAGAACGCGGAGAGCTTCTGGAAAATGCTAAGCAACGATAGATTGAAACTCGAGTCAGGACCAACGCTTCAACGTACGCAACTGGGTTGGATTGTGTCCGGTCCGATAAACGTGTATCCCAAACAAAGGCCTGTATCAGATTTTTGCAGTTTATCTATAAATAAGTTGAGTCATCAAATAGAAAAATTTTGGAAATTGGAAGAGATTAATTCCACTAAAATTCAAACTCAAGAAGAAAAGGCTTGCGAAGCCAGTTTTGTTAATACTCATACTAGAGAAGATGACGGTAGATATGTAGTAAGTTTACCGCGTCGGGCATGCATTGATCAGTTGGGAAACTCATTGCTCACTGCCGAAAAGAGATTTAAAAATATGGAAAGAAAATTTGTGTCACATCCCGAGTTGAAGACACAATATGTAAAATTCATGCGTGAATATGAAGAATTGGGACACATGGAGGTGGGTGACCAGTCAAAAGGGGATCGTGAATCCTATTTTTTACCGCATCACGCTGTAGTGAAGGAATCCAGCACTACTACTAAAGTGAGGGTCGTTTTTGACGGCTCCGCCAAAACCTCAAATGGAATTTCCCTCAATGAAGCCTTGATGACAGGACCTGTTATACAAAAGGATCTATATAACCAACTATTGCATTTCAGGAAACATCAAATAGTCATGACTGCCGACATCGAGAAGATGTACCGCCAGATTAACATGTGTGAAGATGACCTTGACCTGCAGAAGATAGTATGGCGCGAGTCGCCACAGGATGTGCTCAAGCATTATCGTCTGAAGACTGTGACTTATGGGCTGGCACCTTCCTCCTTCTTGGCCACGAGATGTTTAAAGCAAATTGGTATGGATAATAATTTAATTTTTCCTAGCACTAGTCGGGTCATAGAAAATGACTTCTATATGGATGACTTGTTAACGGGAGCAGATGAGCTGGAATCGTGTAAGAAGTTAAAAGAAGAACTAATCAGCATCTTGTCATCTGCGGGGATGACGTTGAGGAAGTGGAGGTCCAATGCCTTGGAATTGTCAGCCGAGTCGGGCCAAGCTAAGTGTGCCGATTCAGACAATTCCGACAAAATTATTACTGACAATCCAAAGACTGAGAAAATATTAGGATTAACATGGAACAATGAATCTGATTACTTTTCTTATGTAATAATGAAGCCAGCAGGTCCAACCGAGAGCAAACGAGAGATATTGTCTTGCATCGCATCAACCTTCCATCCATTGGGACTCCTAGGACCGATAATAGTCATAGCCAAATTGATAATGCAAAGGCTGTGGCAGTCCAAAGCAGCGTGGGATGATCAATTAAATAATGAAATATTAGCACCCTGGAGGACCTACCTGAAAGATTTAATTCAGCTAAATGTGTTGAAAATACCAATAAAAATTATTTGCAAGCAAGCAAAGGAGCTACAGCTACACGGCTTTTGCGATTCGTCTGAGAAGGCTTTCGGAGCCTGTATTTATATGGTGTCAGTGGACCACAGCGGTAAGTGGCATTCACATTTAATAACATCCAAATCAAGGGTAGCACCATTAAAGTGTATTTCACTGCCTAAGTTGGAGCTGTGTAGTGCTGTACTACTGGCGAAATTAATGAAAACTATAAAACAAGCACTAAATATAATGGAGATCAACACATATTATTGGTGTGACTCTACGATAGCGCTGTGTTGGCTGAAAGGTCAACCTACTCGTTGGAGCACTTTCGTGGCTAATCGAGTTGCCGAAATACAAGAACTGAGTGATCCAGATCAATGGAGACACGTATCATCATCCGACAATGCAGCGGATGTACTGTCAAGAGGAACTACTGCAGATAAATTGATAAATTCTACAATATGGTGGAATGGACCAAGTTGGTTGACTGACGGAGTCAACGATTGGCCTATATCGAACATTTCCTGTTCAAACCCTCCGGAGCTCAAGAGCAAAAATATTCTATTATCTACAGATATTCAAGAATGGGAAATATTTGGAAAATTTTCCTCATTTATCAAATTGAAAAGGGTTACAGCATATGTGCTGCGGTTTGTGAATAACTGCAGAAATATTAAAAGTAAAATTTCGGGTAATTTAAGTGTAGCTGAACTAGAGGCAAGTTTGAATTATCTACTGAAATCAGCTCAGGCACATGCCTTTCATAAGGAGTTGAAGACATTAAAAAATCAAGGAAACGTCAACAAAGATAGTAACTTTAAATCCCTTCATCCTTTTTTACGTGATGGTCTTATACATGTGGGCGGTAGACTAAATTTAGCTACACACCTATCGTACCAACAAAGACATCCAATTATATTGCCAGCTAAGCATAAGCTGACCGAATTGATTATACGTCACTATCACTATGTAAACTTGCACGCAGGACCTCAAGCCCTATTAGCTGAAATAAGATTAAAGTTTTGGCCTATTTTTGGGAAAAATACTGTTAAAAAGATATTACATAAGTGTATTGTGTGTTTCAGGTGTTATCCTCGTACTGGTAACCAAATCATGGGCAACTTACCGAGCGAAAAAATCACACCGAGCCGACCGTTCGCTGTCACGGGGGTCGATTTTGCCGGACCGATTCCAACCAAAAGTGGGCCACTGCGGAAGGCTCCGCTCGTGAAATCGTATTTATGTATTTTTGTCTGTTTTTCCACAAAAGCGGTTCACTTGGAATTAGTTTCGGATTTATCTAGCAATGCTTTCTTGAACAGTTTAAAGAGGTTTATATCCCGCAGGGGAGAACCTGATAAGATCTTTTCCGACAACGCTAGCAACTTTCGGGGAGCCTGTAACAGGCTCAAGGAGCTGTATACCAGCTTGAGGGAAAACAACGACAAAATTCAAAATTATTTAGCCAACAGAGGTATAGAGTGGAGGTTCATAACCCCTCGAGCCCCTAGTCAGGGAGGGCTGTGGGAAGCTGCGGTCAAGTCAGCAAAATTTCATTTGTATAGAGTCACTAATAATTCTGCTTTAACCTTTGAACTTTTGTATACTTTAATTTGTCAGATTGAGGCCTGTCTAAATTCCCGTCCATTGACTTCCTTGTCTGATGACATCCACGATTACCAACCCCTTACCCCAAACCATTTCCTTATAGGCACTAAATCCTCTATCATTCCGGAGAGAGATGTCCGAGCCATACCAGAAAACAGACTGACCCAATATCAGAGAATCCATGCGCTAATGTTATCCTTTTGGTCTAGATGGAAGCGAGAGTACTTGATGGAACTACAAAAAAGGACTAAATGGCAAACCAGTAATCAACGGGCACTGCAAAAGGATGATCTGGTTATTCTGAAGGAAGATAATTCACCTCCACCATTATGGAAAATGGCGCGAGTCATATGTACACATCCCGGCGCGGATGGTGTAGTACGAGTGGTTACCCTGAAAACCCCTCAAGGAATCTTTGTCAGGCCTATCACAAAGATATGTCTGATGCCTCTGGATCCGGAAGCTGAACCTGTAACGGACGCCCCGGACCCCTCCGTTCAGTCCGGACACCCTGGACGGCCATGATGAATAAATTCAAAAAAAACCTTTTTAGGGTGAAGATACTAAAAAAAAAAAGACCCTTTAAAGGTACCAAACTCAGGAACAACATGACGACCTATAAATTGATGACGCACCCCGCACTGTGGTGCTTATCTCGTGGACTGCACCTGGAGCAGATCAAAACAAATGAACTTGAAAAAAAAAGGACAATTGTGTTGTGTTCTATTATAATATTATTTTGTGTTGAATTATTATTTAAATATGTGAAAAAAATATTTTGTTTTGGGTTAATTTAAGTTTATGTAGTTAGTTTAGGTTAATCACTTTAAAATCCCACTTGTGAATGTATAATTTTAAATAATAGTATGATAATCAGTGCAGTATTGTAGTTTTTAAAAAAAAAAATAAGTTTTTGGCTGCTAATTTAATAGGTTAAATTATTTATTGGTATTGGTACAGTATTTAGATTTAGGAATTGTTTTTTTTGCCTTGGTAGTCTCCTTCTGTTTTTGTTGTTTTCTTGAAGGCTTCATAAATCCATAAAGTTGATTTATGAATCCCGTGGCGGCCGACCATGTTGAAAATTGAGGCTACCGGTGGCAAAAATTGACCTACTACCGCCATCTATGGGGGGTTTGAGCAAACTCCCATGGGCTGACCATTTCAAATTAATGGTGTGAGTCTCTGCTAGGCTTAGGAATCTGCCTTAACTACGAGTTAGGTGGACGCCATATTTGTTGCGACTCAAGTATTGGTAAACACTTGCAAAACGTCAAATGTATGGTTTTAAGTCTATGAATGTGTGCAGTTTTTTGTTTACTATAAAAATGATAGCACCTGATTATTGTGGCTTCTTTCCTACGCAAAGTTTAACAGTAAAACAACTGCCAGTGTTTTTGGCCCGGTGCATACAATATTAACACCGTTATTTTATACATTTCTACAACATGTCACAGTGAATAAAAAGTGAAGTTTTTTGCAAAAGGAGTTTATTATTTAAAAGGACCCTAAAAATTTTAACAGTAATATAATGTAAAAAGTTCATAATTCCATATTCTAGTTAAGTACGTGAAAATGTTATTTTCTTTTTTACTGGAATTAAAACTTATGACAAAAAAAAATACCAGTTTCAAAAACTCGCAAAATGACAAACAAATATGGCTAATTGGTTAGACACAATCTTTGTCTCAACCAAGATTAAAGAAGTTATTATAAAGTATGTTTTTATAAAACTACTATCGAGTAACCAGCATGCGTCGCATTTTCACTATAAGAAATGCTTTTGGATACAAAATGTTTTGGTTTTTCTATTAGGTGCGCACACGAATATTCAGAAAGTTTTCAGACGCGTGCGCAAGCCACATATTTACAACTTTCCATATGAAGAGCGTGGATTTTGAAATTTACCCCCTGCTATCTCTTACCGAAACTATGCCTCCTTTGCAATAACTGCCCCGTCCCTCGAAACGAAAAACGACTGACTAACGATCTATGTGGTAGAGCGGTTAGCCACTTTTTTGGATATTTTTTTTGTTTGTGTTTTTTCTTCCAAACTTGTTTTTCTTGACTGGTGTTCCAAATGTAACTATGAATTATTTCACACGGCATGTTTAAAATTTATTGAAAAATGATTACGAGATACTCCAATCAGATTAGGGTTCACCATTCAGAATCAAATCCTTGCTTTAAATGGCGTTAGCTGTATTTAGAGATAATTTCTTTCACGACTGTGCGAACTCTAGTGCGTACAATAATTAAAAATTGGAAAATCTGATTAACTTGTCCACAATTCCTACCCATTACCTGCCCATTGTACAGTAAAATAATCTTTATCCAACATCAACGGCAACTTTTAAAATAGTTTTTTTGGTAAAATAATCTGATTTAATAATGCACAAAACTCTCTAGCAAAAGTTGTTCCCTCTGAGACTGCACCGCCTGAAGACTGCAAACACAATGAATAAAGTTTTGCATGTTCATTTTCATTCTAACGAGTAAGGAAGTCATTAAATATTTAAGGTCCCTGGGATCTGTGTGTGTAACCTTATAATATGAATTATGTAATCATCGCTTGTAGCCGATATTTTCCGTGCAAAATTAAATTATTTGCAAACTTATTTTATCAAATTAGATCCGTATTATTATATTCGCAACTTTGCAAAAGAAAACCCTTTTTTCAAAAGGAGTTTTGTCATTCCAATTGATTGCTAAGGCTTTCACAAATTCAATGATTTTCAACTTTTTTTAAGAACAACTCTTTTTTATAACTTTTGAAGGTTATTCCCATCAAAGTAATTTACTCGTACCATTGAAGAAGAAAATTACACAAACAATCTTTTTCTTCAATGATTTTCTTTTGTAGGATGTTTTTTCACAAAATCTACTGATTTCATTATTTTAGGTGCCTACTTATCGAATCTCTTTTTAACCACTAGTAAATTCTTTTTGGTTGATTATCTGTATTTATTTATTAATTAAATTTTGATTTTGTGTATGTTTTAGTTTACGAATGGCTGATCTATTATAACTTACGTACTCTTTTATTCAAAGTGGTTCCCTCAATTCTTCCCGAATCCACCAATTGGTGGAGACTTTATATTTTCTGGCAGCACAGGGTAATATTTCATTCCTTTGTAAAGTAAACTGTTTTGCGAATTGGCTTTGTCCTCTTTTGGTAGCCTGATTTCATTGCAGGTCTTTGTGTTGTCAGTGAATATAAATTTGTTTAATTTTTTTTTTTTGTTATTTTATATGGTAAATATTATGACCTTTTTATACTCACTGCAACTTAAGGCGACAATGTTGATCCGACAAGCACCGTCCTGTTTTGCTTTTTGACATTCAAATAAAAAAAAAATTAATCCTTAGTAGCTTTTGGTGAAAATAACGTTACGAACTGAATATTGCGATTTGACCTAGACATTTCAGACCGAGAAGCTGTTTTAATTTAATGACGTCGTAGCGCACCTTTCGAGGGATTTTACTACTTTGGGCAATCAGATTTCCGCTTTATGGTTATTGCTTATTCATTTTTTTAAAGTTACTACTTATGTAAAACCCCAGTTACGTATCGCACCGCACACTCGTGTTAGAATATTTGAAACTTTTGCTCTGATATTATATTCCATTTGCATTATGAAAATTTGGCTTTCAAACTTGGCACACCCAGTCTATCTGAAATAACGGCTATTAATATCGTTAATTAAATTCATATTTATAGAACCTGTCATCATAACATTGATGATGCGTAATATAAAAAAGGACGGCACATCAAATATTTTATGGAATATTTTCTTCTACCAATAGGCAATAATGCTTTAGAGTACTTTAGACATTGAAATAAACATTTTAGAAGAGCTATACGAATAAACCATTTAATTCAGATTTTCAGTTACGAAAATTTTTGGTATTTTGCAGAATATTTAATTTACGTTTATATTTCGAAAAACTGGTGGAAAAGCTTCCTGAAATCTTTCACCTTATACAAATATTACATTAATTCAAATAATTCCGGTTAAAATACTGATGGTATTTTTGAATTGAATTGAAAAGCTGTTGAAAGGTCACGGGGCGCCATTGCTCAAATGAAACGAAGCACATCGATCTATTTTTGACGCTAATCAAAAATAACTCGGAACAGAATTTGTTTTTAACGACGTTGTTGTTTATTACGTTTGTTATGCTGTTTGTATAATATGTACTATATTCTCTGTTTGTTTAGTCTATTTTTGACATTCTTTTGTGTAAATAGTTAAATGTAAAATTTTCTGTTCAATATAAAGCGATAATCCCCGGAAATTTACAGAATTTCTGGAATCTTTTGTTTTAACTTGACGCAAACTTTATTTCATTTTGTTTCTTTGTTATTGTTGTTGTAAGTTTTTATGTTTACATATCGTTGTTCACCATTATTGGATGGTTGGTATTGTGATGGTTGTTTTGTTATTTCTTGCCTTTTTCGTTTATTGTTCACCATTATTGGATGGTTGGTATTGTGATGGTTGTTTTGTTATTTCTTGCCTTTTTTGTTTATTAACTTTCTGTCTGTTGTGAACATTAATAAACGAGAATTAACAAAAATAAAATAAATGTATTTCTTGAATCTTATGCTGAAAACCGGGTTTGTTCAATAAATATTGTTTATTATGGATGCTGGGTTTTACATGCAGATGTTTTTTTTTTCCTTTGTTCTCATTACTACTTGCCGGGTTTTACCCGAGCTTCTAAGCTGTTTTTATACCTTTTTTGACCATTTCTTATTTAAAAAATCGTACCGAAAAAATGGGACAAACAATTACGTGGTTTTGTTTTCTCTTTTAGAATAGAAAATAAGATTAAAGGTATTTAAATGCCACAAGGCTAATAGTTTTCCAACATAGTCGTTAAATGGCAAATTCCACATACAACGTCCTGTACAGTTTCCAGAATTGTCGTGAGTTTTGCCGTTTGATAAAAATAGGTTTCTGTTTTGGGGTTAAGTAGATGACAAATGCATAATATCTATATCCCAACAACAAATTGAGTTTCTCAAATATGCCGCTTGCATGGATTTCATAACGACTTGGAAAAAATCGTGTGGATAGATTTTTTTACTAAGAAGTGAAAGTTTATTTTTTATTTTTAAATAAATAAATCCATTATTTAGGCTCGTGACGTCACTACATGAAAATGTCCCGTCTCCGAAAATGTTCCTATTAATTTTGTAAAATTCCACCCTGATTTATGTTTTTATATGGCAACACTTTGATTTCAGGCGAATTTTTAAATTTAACATTTAACGTTCACTAGATTTATTGTTTGTTCTCTGAAAATTTATCATTTAATTCGACTTTTTGACAGATGTTATGAAGAGAATCCCGTTTACGCTGTATGTACGTATTTTAGAGGTATAATGGTAGTGGTGCTGATTTTAACAAAGTAAAATTTTATGGTATTCTTATTATTATTATAATTTATAAGTACAAGTATGTTACATTGGATTTAATAATATAGACGTTGAACATTATAATGATTCATGATCAGTAAGATGGATCAAGGAAAAGAATATTTATGAGATGTAATATTTTTGGTATGCCTCGTTATTCTCCTGTGCCCTTTCTTGTAGAAAACGTTATTTTTTTAAATGATTTTCGGCTATGTAATTATCGTTTTTTCGCACCCACAAAATTATGTCCCGTCTTTCCGGTTTATAAAAAATGGTCTGATTTTTCGGATTGAAATTTTCGAAAAATCGCCAAGTTTCAAAAATACGATTAAAAAAAAAAGAATATGTTAGAATATTTGCCTTAACCGGATTTTTTTTTTAAATGTGATGCAAGTTGTCTTTATTGTACTGTCTCTCCGCGAAAAGCCATTCTGTGTTTGATATTTCAAAGGTTTTTGGACATTGTTTAGTGGTTGTGTCAATTTGTCTCATAAAAATTTCATATCCAGACACGTGATTCGTAAAAAGTTTTAGGGTCCCGTGTAAGAGCCATTGCGGATAGCACTGATGAGAGGGGATAAAACCTTTATGGTCCATATATGAAAGCCTTTCTTTACTGGGCTATCTACCTCTTATTTGAACGTCCCAATGTAACTATTGCAGTCGTAAAATTCCTATACATTATCTGACGAATCTAACCACTCCCTTTATACAGCCGAGCGATCAAAGCTTTGCAACTAAATTATTTCGGGCGTGACCTAGATAATATTTTAATTGAATTTGAAATTGAAACGAATTAATAATTTCGTGTAAATAAATAATGGTATGTTCTGTTACCAAAAAAACTAAAGCAGATAAGTGAAAATTCACGGAATATTGTAATACAGATGTTTAAATTGACCATTAAAATAATTATTTTTTTAAATATTATATAGTAGGCAGTATATGTATATAATGTTTTAACAACAGCAAAAGTACCTACGCTACGGCGATTCAAGTGGAAAGAAAAATATTTTATTTATTTTCGGTTAAAACAACAAATACTTTTGAGAACAACGCCCATTTATTCCACTACCACAACAACACCTTTACGCTAGTAAAAACTGCAGCTACAAAAAAACAACTTTGTCAATCTATCTGATTGAAAATTACATTGCACGCGTATATTTTAAACTTGTTTTTGTTTGACATGATGAAACTGTTTGTATGCCACCTTTCTGATATACGTAAGAACGAACATTTATCAATATGTTTTTGTATTTAGATACACATATTTATCTTTTTCTTTATTACGTTTTGTTTTGTTTTTATTATTTTTACGAAAAGCAATACGAATATGTAAATATTTTTATAATCCTACCCTTTGTTTATTTAAATTGTGTTCTGTTTTATTTTGTGTAGGTACCTTCCAAATCCAGTGGAATTACTCGAGTGGTCAGCGTCATATAGGATATTATTTTGATTATAAATCAGACTTGATGGATAATAAATCAGATTTAGATGTGGGAAAAGTCGGTGCAACATTCCAAATGCGTATCGTTTTACAAATTACTTCACAGAAACGACTTTTCTCATGTTGCCGGCATCAACTGCAATGTTTGAGTTTCCACTCTTTATTGCCAAGTTTTTTGTTGGTGGTTTTTCGTTTAAATTTAAACCCAGGATTCAAACCAATTATGGAGTTAAAAGTTACCATCAAGGGTTGGATTGCGATCAAAGGGTTGTCTGATTTGTTCGTCAGATGTCTCTAATAGAATCATTTATTTTTGTCTCTTTCTCACACAACAGACAAGGTAAGTAAGTACCTTTATAAAAAGGCTTGCATCGGTGAAATTAACTTACTTCTTTACAAAAACTTGCACTAAGAATTCAAAATACTACTGAACCCTTGTCCGTTGGGTGGAGAAAAAGTATTGTCGTCAGTTGTAAATATTCAAATCATAACAATAAAAATTCAAGAAATTATTCTCCTGAGTGAAGACCTACATTTTTACATTTTGGTCCTTCGAGCCGGATGATCGATCCCACGAGCGGATACCTGGGAACCAGATCCAAAAATCAATCGAGGCCAGACATGAACCAGCAATAAACAAAGGAGAATTCTTGAAGCGGATCCAAAACACGGGCAAGTGACCATTCCTTAATTTTTATCCATTTGATCCCATAGAAAAAACAAATTCGGTTAGACCACTACGGTATTTTATTGTTGTTGATATAAAAATTCGCAACGGGCTAATCGTTACAATTATTATTGGCAAGGTTTTTTGTAGCTAGCTATGATTATAGTGCCGCAAAAAACATAAAGATCGGAGTTTGGTTTCATTGTTTTGATATTGAGTTTTTCGATACAGTCGATAAAGCATGCGACGAGTACGAGGTACTGTCGTTATTTATTTGCAACTGAAACTAACAAGATTTTTTGTGGCTAGTCATATAATTATGATACCGCAAAAAACAGAAGGATAATTATTATAATATAAATTAAATGTATTAATTGATTATTCAAACAATCTGAAAGCGATCGTTGGACGTTGTTTTGACTCCCGAAGTATTGTTCAAGTCGGTAATACAGGCGGTAGGCACGAAGTGATTCCTTTATTTGTAAAAAGTCAAGTTACGACGCGAGCTTTCATAAAAAATTAATAACAAAAGATTTTTCTTTGTTGTTTAATACATGCATCTAGTGTTTTATTAAAACAAAAAAAACTATAGAGTAAAAGACAGTGCAAGTTTTTTAGTGTTTAACCGTGGTTAGGATTGAACCACGCCAGAGCGATCAGTGAGTATTGATTGTCTGTTATTTACAAAAATCATGGATTTGAAATATTTAATTGCCCAGTGCGGCATATGTAAGGGAAAATTGTCTAGATTTAACGATTACTTGGATGGGAAAGAGTTGTTACATTCGGAAATCGAAATACGTATGAAAAGAATCGAACCTATACTAGATGTCTTTAGAAAATTCCAAGATAAAATAGAAATATTATTACCGGATGAAATAAACAATGGAACCGAACGAGAAATGTTTGAAAACTCATATTATAGTGTATTGGCAAAGGCCAAGGATAAATTCAACAAAACCGGTAAAATCATCAATTCTATCAAACTTTCAATCTTTGAACCACCTCGGTTCAAGGAAGATTATGAGCATAATTGTATTTATTGTAATCAAAATCATAAAATTTATAATTGCCAAAAGTTTTTAAATTTAGCAAAAAAGGATAGATTGATAACAATACATCGTTTGAATGTTGTCTGAAATGTTTGTCGGTAGGACATAAATTTCAAGATTGTAAAAGTAAATATAATTGTCGCAAGTGTGGTGCGAACTCACACAACACTTTGTTACATTTACAAAATGAAGATAAAATGCAAAGTCATCAGGGAAGCGATACTTCTTCAAGAGAACCTCTTGTTAACAATCATGCATCGAAAACATCCAACAATTTTATTTCATTATCAACAGCAATCATTAACGTGAAAAATAATAAGGCAAATTTAAGTAAAGCTAGAAGTTTGCTGGATTCAGGGGCACAATTTAATTATATTAGCCAGAAATTAGCTTCTAAATTACAATTTAAAATTAGAAAAACTAATATCCCTATTACCAGAATTCATAATAAAAAACAGCATATTAAAAACGTTGTGGATTTGGAAATATCTTCCAATTATTCCCCATATTCAAAGAGGATTGAATGCCTAGTATTGTCGGAGGTGACCAGTAATCTGCCGCAAATCTCATTTCAGGAAAAAGGCACCGGCATCCCCCAAGGATTGCAATTGGCAGATCCAAACTTTAATGAAACCGGCCCGATAAACATGTTGATCGGGGCTGACACCTTCTGGGAGACTCTGCACTCTGACCGGATGAAGATTCAAGATTCCGGACCAATATTGCAACGAAACGAATTTGGATGGCTTGTTTCCGGACCCATCTTCACTTCAGAAAAGAGGCCAGTAAAAATTTGTAATCTTTCACTCAACTTACATAATACATAAGCAAATTGAAAATTTGTAGAAATTAGAGGAGCTAAGTCCTATTAAACATAGGAATCACGAAGAGCGAGCGTGCGAAGGAAGCTTCACAGCTGCTCATAAAAGAAATGGCAGAGGCCGTTTCATTGTAAGTTTAACACAACGCCCCTGTGCAAAACAGCTAGGCGAGAGTCTCCCTATGGCGGAGAAGAGATTGTATAATTTAGAGAAAAAATTAGCCTCAAACCCAGAATTAATGAAAGATTACAAGAATTTTATGCAGGAGTACAAAGACTTAGGTAATATGACGCAATGTGAACCACCGTCACAAAATCAAATACCCTACTATCTGCCTCACCATGCGGTGATCAAAGAATCTAGTACAACTAGTAAGACCAGAGTCGTATTCGATGGATCAGCTAAATCCTCAACTGGAATTACCCTAAATGATGTCCTCATGATTGGGCCGATATTGCAAAAGGATTTATGTGCACATCTGTTGAATTTCAGAAAACATCAATACGCGTTAACGGCCGACATAGAAAAAATGTACTGGCAGATATTAGTGCAGCCGGAGGATAAGGACTTACAACGTATCCTTTGGAGAGACGCACCCAGCGATGAGATTCAACATTATCAGCTGAATACAGTCTACGGTCTGGGATCATCATTCTTAGCCACCAGATGTTTGGAGCAGCTAGGAAATGAAAATCTAAACACAAATCCCAAGGTCAGTCAAATTCTAAAAGAAAACTTTTACACGGATGACTTAATGGCTGGCGACAGTGGTGAAGAAGATTGCTTACTAAGTAGAAGCAAACGTCGGATTTTATCCTATATAGCATCCATTTTTAATCCCCTGGGTCTGATAGGACCTGTAACGTGTAATGATCCAACATTCTTGGCTTTTGACACCAATTGTGATGAACCCTACCTAGCTGATTTACTTTTCTAAGCTTCTACCTCGTAGTTCAAATCTCGTAGCTCCTGTCTCGTAGCCACGCTCATAATCCTACCCTTGTGTCCTACTGATCACACCACTAGGTATGATGGCCTAACTTAACCCTCCTTCCGGTTTGTTTCTACCTCAGGCTCGTGATTTTCAAACCCCTATACCTTTATAATCTAGCTAAACCTACCCTATCTTCTTAAATCCCTGCGATTTTCTCACATTAATAATGTATTACGTGTGGTAACCCATAGATTCTTTTAGAGAAAGGGTGAGAATTTTCCGATTTATTAATAATTATTATTTTAGTATCTTTTACCGAGTTTGATAAACTAACCCCGCCTTTAACTTTGTGTCTATTTGATTTCCGTAGGAATTTAGTGTGTTTATTTAATTCTTCCTATCACCGCTGATACATCGATAATATAAAACAACAGTTAATAAATTACAACATTTCAAGAAATAAAAATCTTACCTTACCAGTGTAGAATGTTCGTATTCGAGAGTCCGGTTTTCTCAATTGGAGTTCTTGTCTGCAGCTTCTCCTAACATAATGTTTTGTATATTCATAGTTAGTGTTTGAATAGTAAGGATGGATGGATATGGGGAGGGGGATAATATGTTTGCTGAAAAGTCGGCTCCTCCGCTATCCAAGTGAAGACCGATGAACAACAATTACAAACCGGTTTCTCCCAGGTACGTTTGCTAAGCTTATCCTTAAGTCCGAGTTTTACTCTCTTCGACGAGCGTCTCTTGTTACGAAAGGGGCTCTTCACGCCAGATGGGGGAATTCCAAGTCTTCATGCCGTTTTTCTGTCTCACTCCGACTTCCATCTCCTCCGGATTGAATTTAACTCTACTGATTCTAGAAGGGGTATTTCATGTCTTCCCTTATCATGCCTGTATCCGTTGAATGTGGCGTAAGCTTGTGACGGGCAGATCCTTCCTCCCACGTGACCAACCCAGCGTTACACTCCACCTCTGACTAGCTAACATAAAACGCACCTCGTGAGCCTTATGTTTGCTTTCAGGTTCGACAAGACTTACGGTATGCAAATAACCTGTAGCTTTAATGCCGCGTCAGCGTACTGTCCGCATACGTCCTTCCTCTTCCCCGCATGCCGCAACTCGACAAAACCGCCACAAGATCAAAGCCCTCCATTCGAGAAAGGTTGACACTTACATTTCCAGATGGCTCATACCCACATACAGAAACCTTGAAGCTTACGTTCGAGAAAAGTTAGGATTCAGGACTGTATGAGTATTTGAACACCAGTGTTTTTTAAATGAGGTCACTAGCTCCTCGTGTGTTAGGTATTTAGGATTTTTGGGTATTTATGGATTCCTGGATACCTACTTACTATAAGAAAGATTTAAAATGAGATAAATCAAGTTGTCATTGAATCAATGACCTCCTGAATAATTGTGATGAGCTCTCTTTGAGTTTGAAGCTAGTCGAGGTACTTTACTTTGCGAAATTTTGCATGCTAAAACAATGCTACCTATTGGCGATCGCTCTAGTACAAATAAGTTTGTTTAGAATTGAGTGAATTTAACGTCAATGTCGTCTTCACATTTTGACCGCAGATTTCGTCGCAAGCTATAATTGATAAACTTGTCCCTGACGTTAAAGCTTTGTTTTGTTTATTCGTTAATGAATTTAGGTGACTGGGTCAATGGATGGCACTGAACTCAAATCGAAATTTTTGGTACACTATCGAAGGTCATGTAACCATACCCTAATCGTGCTAGTGAAAAGAAGCGATAGGTATTTATTTTACAAATACGCTAAGAGACAAAATTGGTTTAGTGATGCGTTTCTATCTAATTATGTGTTAAGCATTTGTTTTGCATCATTTCATTCCGTATGGGTGGAGTGACATGCTTATGCGAACAAATTGGTTAGTTATTTAATTACCCTTACTTGGCGTTACGTTCATCAGTGTCAGGATATCCGCAGGAACCTGTAAAAGCTTAAATATTGTAAGGACTCACCAAGCTCTAATGTCTTAATTTCAGCTCCACCGGGTTACTATCATCGGCAAGAAATTTATTAGAGCATCCAGACTACCTGTGTAACTTATCGCACTTTTATTTCGACTTTCCACTTTTAACGATTTAATCCTACAAGATCCGGAATTCATCTCCTTCCTTTCTCCTTTGAATAGATCTCTGATGTAAAAAATCCTCACGTTTTCCTTTAATATCTGCCGTTATTATTGAAGAAGAACGATTCTATCTAATTAACCCCGACAACCCTTACCTCCCTCCCCTTTCCTTCCATATTTGATTTCAATCTAAAGAGGGGAATCGATTCTTAATAATCGTTCGCTCGAATATTATTTTATTATGTGGTATATAACTATACTTATTTAATCTTTAATGAATTAATTTATTAATTTGAATTTTCTTTAAATTTGCATTATTCCA
Source organism: Limnephilus marmoratus (assembly GCA_917880885.1). Lineage (NCBI taxonomy): Eukaryota > Metazoa > Arthropoda > Insecta > Trichoptera > Limnephilidae > Limnephilus > Limnephilus marmoratus. The sequence goes on from OU862908.1 coordinate 54,430,618, forward strand.
CTTTATAAAAATATTTGAGCTTTATTTATTTTTTCTCAATTTAAAAAATAGTTTTTTTTTATTTATAACAACTAAAGATTTTCTTTAAATTTGAATTATTCCACTTTGTAAAAATATTTAAGTTTTATTTTTTTTTTTCTCAATTTAAATTTTTTTTTTTTTTTCATAACAACTAAAGATTTTCTTTAAACTTGAATTATTCCACTTAAGGACAAAGTTAAAGTTTTATTTATTTTTCCAATCTAAATTAGAATTCTTTTATAACGAATAACTAAATATTATTCGTCACTCAAATTACAACAGAACTGAAAGAACCACTTCCACTTTATTTTATAACACTTTCGTTTAGCAGCAAATTAATCACTTGGATTATTCATTTAAACTTCGGCTAAGTATTTTCCAGATTTCGGATCAATTATTATTATTGCTTTGTCACCTAACGATAATTAATATCTCGTAATAAATTTTCCAACTTTCGACTTAAACGTAAATTTTTATTTAATAAAACTCATTAGACTGTAATTTTCTTTATTTAACCTCGGACTAAATAACTTTATTTTAACCTTCATAGAACAAATTTAAATCAATTCAAACACACTCTATTAAACTCCTTCCGCATTAAATTTGTAAGTAATTAATTAATTATTAGATTTTATTGAATCGGAGACTATTGCAAACACTGATTTTTTTAGATTTATTATAAGATCATACACTCCGTTAAATTGCACGATTATTCCTATCCGGACACTCCACTCTCTATTTTATCACTGAATTTTTTTTGTAAGTATAAACTGACTCTAATTTTCCACTGTATTTTTAAAGTATAAAAACTGATTCTAGACTCTAATTAATTACCAGGGTAATTCTCACGACATGCGCGACGTTTTAAGCAACCTTGCCAGTTGTCGAAGGACTCCCGAATCATCCCAAACATGCTATTTTATACCCATCACAGCTCCAAAAGGGCATAATCGTATTTTCCTTGACAAGAAAATATAATCTGTAATAGCTCGAAATTTTTTGAAATCCCCATCTCGTTATGCTTTGTTCCTACATAATATCTTTCGAGTTTTCGTCTTCGTAATTCTGGGTTCGTCCCACAACTTTGTCTCGCTTCCCTAAGGTTTATAGTCCCGGACTTAGTAAGCTGCCATCCAGTTTGCCCATTTTCCACATGTCTTCTGTCTTCAAAATATATTTTATAAACATGGTTTAAATCTTGTTTTTTTTTTCTCAATTTGAAACATGCCCATAAGTGATCTGCTCAAACTGTATTTTAATTGGCATAAATATTTGGGAAAACGTAGATTCTTCAGTCTCCTAGTTTTAAACGCTAATTTTCCTCTATGAATTTCAACGAAAATTCTTTCTTTTCTCCTAGTCTACGTAAGCAATTATGTTTCAGAACCGTATTTTCGTTATTTATGTGGCATATTTAACTTTTCCATTTTCCCACCTAAATTTTCTTCAAGTAACGGTGTTTTAGCAACTATTCTTAAATGATTTTCCCTTCGTTGTTCATAAGGAATCATATCCTGGTTCCGTATCTACTCTACTTATAACGTTTTGAGTTTTTCCCATTTCCTTATCTGAGTTTTCCGGTTATGTCGGTTTTTCGTTCTCTCCCCCTCCCTAACTCATGATCCCTTATTGAAATTTGACGTTTGCCTTTTTGCCGTGATTTCATCTCCACGCTAAAATCCTTTTTCCCTTTTTTGATATATTATTTATGGTGTTTTTTTGCCCCATTTCCCATTTCTACACTGGAATATCTGTCAATTTAACTACTTCGATCAAATTCCGCCCAATTTTCTATCTCTCTCTTACTCAAAATCCCATAAACTGTAAGCTCTGGCGTTTGTATACTTTATAATTTCTACGTACTTGGCAATAAATTCATTTTTATGTGTTTGTAATTTAGTTTTATGGAAAATATATAATCTAAATACCACGTAAGAGCAATGTTAATTTTTATGGCCGCTTTTAATGGATAATGGGCCTTAAATAAACAAAAGGCATGTTCGGATCTTCATTGTTTTTGAAAACAAAATACATGTGTGATCGACAACCATTTCCCGTGTCCACTTTGTCAGTAACCAAGCTCAATTATGTGATTCTTTCAATGGCACGAATGACATAAAACGACCATTTCTGTTGAAGAAAATCATCCGTAATTTGTCCGGTATTGTTATTCGACCCCAGACACTTAACAATACTAATTGTATCCCCTTTGAGATTGCAATTAGCACACCGAGCCATCCTCTCGCTTGCCCCACGTCCCCAACGCATCCACCATTTTTTATTAAATTTTCTTCTAAAAATCATTTTTCCGCTTCGTCTGAAATAATTATCAATAATTTTCCATTGTTTTACGTATATTCATTTTCCTTTCGTACGTTTTTTCCTCGAATTTGGCGTCTCGGCCGTCATATGTAGCTATTCTATAGTTGAAAGTCCTCCGGCACCCGTGTCCCCTCGTTCCCGCGTTTTCTACCCAATATATTACTGATAAAAAATTTCCATCGTTATCCAAGTATGTTTTTCCGCAACTAAAAGGCCCCAATGCATCCGATAACTAAGGTTTCCGATCCCCTGAATGTGCTCGTTTTTAATAACATTACTCGGGTTCGTTGTACTAAAGTCCTTGAAGAGTTCGATATTTATCTCTTAGTTCATTCAACCCTGATCTCTGTGGGAACGTCAAGACCATTAATTACCTCACTAATCACTCAGGAAGTCCAATCTTTTATGTCCACAATGGGCACGGCCCTCTTCTCTCTGATTGGTTCAGATTATTTTTAATCGTCTTACTCAATCTCTTATTGGTAGAATTTAAGCTTTCTTTGTTCTCGAGATAGCTATGATATGGGGCTTCCCTCTCTCCAGTCTTTGTGCAGATCTCTGTAATAGTTCCCAACTGCTCGGACAGATGTCGCCAAATGTACTAATTTCTTTACATAATATTTAGGGGAAAAAAAAATTCTTGTAGGCTTATCGTAGGTTGAAGGTTGGCATTCATCACAAATGGTAGTAGCGAAGCTACTAATGCAACGTCTGTGGCAGAGTAAAACTCAGTGGGATGAAGATATATCTCCTGACATTTGGAAAGTTTGGAGAGCTTATATGGAAGAATTGCCGCAGATAAATAATGTGAAGGTACCTAGGAGAATCATTTGTCAAAAGCATGTGATAGCAGAGGATAATGCTGCGGATGTACTATCCAGAGGTATTAGGACTTCTCAATTATTGACATCCACCATTTGGTGGCACAGACCCGATTGGCTAACCCTTGCACCATCCAGTTGGCCATGCGGAGAATCTACATACATAGATCCACCTGAGATGAAAACAAAAACTGTAGTGTTGGCAACAGTAACGCAAGATTGGGACATTTTTAGGAACTACATCTCTCTACTAAATCCTTATGTACATAATGATTTACTTTGCGTAGGCGGCAGGCTTTCCGAAGGAAAATTGCTGTCAATAAATCAACGACATCCTATATTGCTGCCACCACATCATAATTTAACCGAATTAATTATGAAAAAGTACCATCAATACTTATTGGCAATAATCAGATTGAAGTTCTGGCCAATAATGGGAAAATTTAGTGAAAATGATAATGAGGAAATGTATAATATGTTTTAGATCAAATACAAAGACGATGCAGCAAATAATGGCAGACCTTCCAGCCGAAAGGAGCTTATATATTATTGTTATTAGTTTTTCTTATATATGTTTATTTGTATGTATGGTGTCAAAAGCCATACACTTAGAACTTGTACTGTCTTTGAATACAGAAAGTTTTTTAAATGCCTTGAAGCGTTTTATCGCGCGTAGTGGAAGGCCGAGTAAATTATTTTCAGATAATGCTACTACTATCGGAAAATCATCATCAAAATTATCAATTCAATGGGGGTACATTCCGCCAAGGGCGCTGCACTTTGGAGGCCTTGGAGAAGTCAGAATGAAATCTGTTTAAATATCAGTTGAAACGACTAGCGAGTAACTCCTCATTGAGATATGAGGAATTTAATACCGTTTTGTGTCAGATGAATCTTGTTTAAATTCTAGAACATTTACCCCATTGTCAAATGATCCAAATGACCTAAATTTCCCTCAGTCCCGGTCACTTTCTTGTTGGTGGAAGCTTAGCAGCAATTCCGGAGCAAGATCTACAAAATATTTCAGTCAATGGACTGAATAAATATCAAATATTTTCCTTGCTAATACGATATTTTTGATCGAGGTGGCGATTGGAATACCTGGTTCAGCTCCAAGGTAGAACGAAGTGGACCAGCGGACCTCGTGCGCAGCTAAAACCAGGCGATACGGTGGTCTTGAAGGAAGACAACCTACCACCATGTGTGTGGAAACTCGGACGTGTGATTGCAGTCCATCCAGGCGCTGACGGGAAAGTACGTGCGGCGACTTTCAAAACATCGCATGGAACTACTCAGAGGGCAATTTCGAAGCTGTGTCTATTGCCAATAGACGACAACGGACCAGACGCTGTGTAAGCACACAATGCAAAACCAAGGACGTGTGCATTATGATAAAAAACAATGAGTGCATAAAACAGGATAAATCAATAAATAGTAAAAATAAAAACAATATAAAAATTTGTACGTTGAAAGTAAAAAAAGAGCAATAACAATTTTACGTTGAACAGTATCAAAAATTTCTTGTGCGTGGAAGGTGAATAATAATAAAAGGTGGATAGCATTAAAAACTTGTGGGTAGGGAGTGATACAAAAAATAATAAAACAAAAAAGGATTGTAGATCCATATATTTAAAAAAAAGGGTGAAAACACTTAAAAATGAACGCTTATAAACCAGGATAGCCTGCTGGCTATAATTGCAAACTGCATAGATTTATCTGGAAAGACATTGTAATAATTTCAAATGTGACAATGAACTATGGAAGGAAGGATGATTTATCTTTATTTAATTTTTTCTCGAGGAAGGAAGGATGACCAGCAAACCCTGCCGCGACATGTTTGTGCTGTCTATATTATATGTTTATATGTGATTATTGTTATGGTTTCTGTTTGTTTTTAAAAAATGTAGTTTGTTTTTGGAATTGTCTTAGTGTGTTATGTTATTGAATATCTTTAAAATTAATTTAATGAATTTGAATTTGATTTTGAGCAAAGTCAATATTTAATTTAGGCTCATAATTGGTTTGCATGATGTTGTTTGTATAGTTAGCAGAAAAATGGATTCGATATTTCATAATTAATATCTGCCCATTTTGGGGCGGAATATGTTTAAATTTAAACACAGGATTCAAACCAATTATGGAGTTAAAAGTTACCATCAAGGGTTGGATTGCAATCAAAGGGTTGTCTGATTTGTTCGTCAGATGTCTCTAATAGAATCATTTATTTTTGTCTCTTTCTCACACAACAGACAAGGTAAGTAAGTACCTTTATAAAAAGGCTTGCATCGGTGAAATTAACTTACTTCTTAACAAAAACTTGCACTAAGAATTCAAAATATTACTGAACCCTTGTCCGTTAGGTGGGGAAAAATTATTGTCGTCAGTTGTAAATATTCAAATCATAACAATAAAAATTCAAGAAATTAAGTTATAAAAAAGGTGCTTCATTTATAAAAAACCAATCCCAAGATTTCTCCTGAGTGAAGACCTACATTTTTAGAGTAATTAATGCTGAAAATTTTAAACTAAGCAAAACAGTAATAAATTCCAAAAATAATAATGCAACATTTTAGACAATAAATTAGTTAAGGACCTTTGAATAATACCTAGGTTTAAGTATGTACGTTGAAAGAATAATTTATTTTTTTGGTGTAAAAAAAATAAAAAAAATGTGCTAAATTTCTTTTGATGTCTACCAGTTTTCTCTTTCGTGAAAATCTACCAGTTTTAATCTCATCGACTTTCCCGTTGATTTTAATATCGACGGTCATTTTCAATAAAGTGAAAGTTCTCAGAATGAATTAATTCATGCTTATATCCGATAATACGAGTACTTTAATTATTGACGACCGGTAAGATTTTTTGCTTTAATTCCATCCTTGCTGAGCTTTATTTAAAATTCCTGCCGGTATGGACGGTTACGTCGAAGCGAACTACCTGTCGTTCTCCTCTGGGTAAGTATGGCTTTTCTTTCTGCTCAGGGAATCGAGTGGAATAATAGGAAGAATCCCATTCAAATGCATGGGAGTAAGGTAAGGTTTACCAATGTTGGCCAAACGTAAGAACTATGAATATTTTAAAGAACGTAAAAGAACGAGAACACGGCGAACTGGCACGAATCGGCGGTCTAATATTTAATTCAATTCTAATTTCGAACTCACTCTTCCTGCGCCGTATTCATCATTGAGATGCAATGCTCGCTTAATTGGATGAAAAATACAATGAAATTCTTATGAAAGCCATATTCCAGCAATCTTGTGGAGTGCAAACTATAATTTAATCAAAAAGTACTCTCTCATGGTACATTTTTGTTTTATTAGTTACAAGACGTAAGAGTTACTTCTTTAAATTTCGCAACCCTGGCTTATTATTTATGCATACTAATGTCCGTATATATGAGTATTAAAATATTGAAGGCCCCGTTTGACACCTGCTCGTTTTACATCAGTCGTATGAAATGGGTCGAAAGGTTCGGTGTGGTTTGGTTTATGTCTGTGCCTCCTTTGGTCTGTGGCTGACCCTTGTTTAAGTAGTTAGTCTTGTGTATCAAGTGAATAAAAAATAATCCAAATAAATGCTTTTACTCACTTCACCTTCAGGCAATAAACCTACCTCAAATGGCCCCTTCTTGGTCGGAACGAGAGTATATTATGGCTTTAAAATATAAATAAAACATTTTCTCTCGAGTGCATTGGAAAATAATCAAACGTAGTTGTTTCCTTGCTTATTTGAATTTGTTACGTGCTTGTTGAAATATTGCATTTAAATTTATGCAGTAATGTGCAGAGTCTTGCTTGTAAGAAGGTTCGGTTTAAAGTTATGATTACAACTCTTTTCGGTATTTTTCGTGGGTTAAATTATTAAATTCCGTAAAAGTGTTAATGATTATGCACCCATCGGTCGTATTACCTAATTCCATGATTTTTTATTGAATATTTTTCATAAATTTCAACTTCCGTGATAAAGCGAAGTGATCAGCCTAGAATTCCAATCCTGGCGGAGACAAAATTATTGTGAAATTGTTTTGGTTTTTCCAAAAATTGGAAGTATGTTATGAAATTTTTATTAGCATGACGGTCTGTAATGAAGATTTTTTTATATTTTATATCATTTATCAGAAATTACATTTGGATTAAAAGCTTCCTACCCATTTTAAATTTTCTGATCTACAAAAATATACAGGTTCTTTCGAACTCTCCGTTTCCATTAACCCACATATTTTGTACCAGAAAATGATCCCAAGTAAGGATGCCATAATCATACTAGCCTTGGATTACGGGAATCTTGATATTAACATGAGTCCAACATTATGTAAATTAAAAGCGTTCTAAATGACTGCTTCTTGAACATGGTATTACTGGCCCTACCAAAATTTTGAAATTATAATACGTTAAAAACAATGATTAGTTCGCAGATGATTATGATAACGAAGTAAGAATAATTGATCTGAAATTTATAGATAGAAAAGTTATCATCTCTAGAGTTCTTTAAGTCCAACCGGGTTTCTTCTTTTTGATGTTGATAAGTTGAGTACCTTCCTAACCTACCTACTTATTATCAAAAGACTAATAAATTTCAATATTAATAAATAAAAATGCTGCAAAAATCTTAAGACTGCCATATTGACATTGAGAAATGTTTTTATTTTTGTCTATTTTTTGCCGTGAATTGGATTAAAGATCATTTTTCATATTGTAAATCATTTTTCACCACAAAGAAAAAGCCGAAAAAACATTTTTGAATCGGTTTATTATTTTATTTCTGAAAATGTTCCATAAAATGTATGGATTTATACCCCTCTTTCAAGTTGGAATCTTCCCTACAAGGGACACATTCACCTATACAATACGTTGAGTGGAATTGGGTTATTGCAAAAAGATATATCCTTTGAGACATGGATTTATGTATTCTCCAGAATATTTTATGAATTGTATCATTCGTATAATATCACATCAAGTAAAAGCGTTTTCGAGAAGAAACGTCAAGAAAATATTGTGTTGTGATTGATACCCTGCATTTTTAGTGGATTTTTAGACTTTTTTCTTTTGATATTTTATAATAAATTACTTCCTACATAAACAGTTTTCTGGCTTTTTCCATGTTTTTATTGTGATTTTATTTGATAAATATATAGCAAAGAAATGCGAGTTATATTTTATTTTTGCAGGTGAATCCGGGCTATTGGTAAAATAAAAAAGTTACAGCTTTCTTGTATACCAACCTACGTGGAGTTGGTATACAAAAAGCTGTAACTTTTTATTACCCCGGAGCTCACTGTTTCAATTTCATGTAAAAATTACTTTATCCTGGGAAGAAATTGTCAAAAAGTTACAAAAAAATGCACCTTAAAAATCTACAAAAAAAAATTCTATTTTTGAGAGTGATATTTCATGGTGGAATTCTATTGTAGTATATTATAATAAAACTAATATAAAACTTTATTCCACTTAATTTTATTCGACCGTAACCGGTTTCAGCTCGTCAAAGCCATCTTCAGACTCAGAGACCAACCTGAAGATGGCTTTGACGAGCTGAAACCGGTTACGGTCGAATAAAATTAAGTGGAATAAAGTTTTATATTAGTTTTATTATAATATACTACAAAAAATTGTTTCTTTAAAAATATTTTAAAATTATGTAAAGTTCTACCAATTCACCAGACATCATAAAACTACATCAATATACTAATATTTGTTATATAGAAACACGTTCAAACTTTTCAATTTACCTTACGTGGGTGTGTGTGTAAAACAGTAGATATTAAAATAAAAAAAGAGTTAACTTTGGTACTCAGTTACTGTTACTTCAATTTCCGGAAAACAATAATTTTAATCCTATTAATAATAAATATATCTATTTTCTCATGAAACAAATGTTCATGCAAATGAATTTTCAATTTGGGAGGCGGGTATGGCGCCCCAGGAACCATTTATTGGATAACGAACACCTCTGCCATAGGTCTCCCCAAGTGGTTCGGTATTTTAGCAGGTGTGCCCGGGTTCATGGGGTAAGGTTGCCTCGATCCGGCCCGCTACCTTCTGTGTAGCGGGCCGGATCGAGAGAGACTGAGTGAAGGAAGCCTTTTAACCTTTCCAGCCGGACTCTGTAGACCTATCGCCTTGTACCGTAGTTGGAGGGATGGATTCATACGTCCGTCACTCCTGAAAACAATTACCCTTAGATTCCTACCCACCCTTCATGCCTTTTTCCTTCCCAGAACTTCGTATCCTTCCTTCCTTAAAAAGACCCACTACATAGCATCCCCTAAGATGACATAGTCACTGATGGTAATTATTTTCCTCAGTGCCTCCTAATATTAAAAAAAGAAGTGAAATCCCAACTAAGCGACATTTAAAAATGTAAATACAGAATCAAATTTAGTTCAACCAAATTTATGTTGAATTTCGTGGAGAGTTTAAAGAATGGCAAGGGGATTGGGGAAGAGATTCAAATATAAACCAATGATTAATTGTTGTGCCTACCCGGAGAAAACATTAGAGACCGAGTGAATTAATCATTTCAACATTTTTTGATGTAAATTATTCCAAGTAAACAAGATTTAGGAACACACTTACATGACTAGTAAAAAATTCTCTGTGTTTTTACGTTATATATTAAAAGCTTCGTTAACTGATAATGTGTTGGCCCACTCAAGGTTTAAAAAGCTCACAAGGATACCAAGTTTTAAGGCAACCAAAAACTTTTGTACAGAATGAAACAAGTTCTTTATTTAAAACCATTTTCTTTTGATTTATATTTGTCGACCGGTTTCGGTTAACCTCAACCTTCCTCAGGACAATAAATATGTAAACTGTTAATTGTAGTTTATATGTTTATGTCCCGAGGAAGGTTGAGGTCAACCGAAACCGGTCGACAAATATAAATCAAAATAAATTGGTTTCATACAAAGAACTTGTTTCGTTCTGTATAATGTCAAGGCACAAAGTGTTTGTTTTCTTCGATAATAAAAATATTGATGAAATAAATATTGTTTAAACAAATAGTGATTAAATTTTATTATTTAGCAGGAACTACTTAATTATAACGATTTCTCTATTCTGCTTATCAATAATTATATATAAAATATAGCAAGTAGGTAATTAAATAAATTTAAACTTCGCTTTTTTTTATTTTTTTTTTATTTATTAATCAATACATATGTATAATACATAATTAACCAATATATGTAATATATAATATTAGTGGTAACAATACCTCCCTAATTGAGAAATTCTCGTGTTTAGAGAGGGAAAATTTTGTGTTTTTTTTTTTTTTTAACATGATCTCCACACAGAAGGCCCTGAGAAAAATTATTTCCTTCAGGGCCTATGTCATCTTTGGGGATGCTGTGTGGAGGGGTTTGTTTAAGGAAAGGAAGGAGAGGAGTGTTCTGGAAAGGAAAAAGGTTTATGGAGTGGGTAGGAATCTGAGGTTCAGTGTGTCCTGGTCATCCGCCTCCAAGACCTAGACATACCTCACCCCATGAACCCGGGCACCCCCGCTAAATCACCAAATGTAGCGAACCACTTGGGGTGACCTATGGCGGAGGTGTTGGTTATCCAATAAAGGTTCCCCGGGCGGCGGTACCCATTCACGCCACCCAAATTGTATGATGGCATTTACCGAAAACATCATTCTTATTTCATAAAACATAACATTTTTTACTTCTAATTAAAATGTTTTTTTTATATTTTTACTTACTTGCCTCCGTCAAACATGCTTCGCTTATTATTCGAGCCACAAATGAAATAATGGATAATCTATTATCGAAAATGTTAATTACTAATGTTTAATATTTTAAAGCTGAAACTGACACTAAAATTAATAATACGATAAATTATCATTTAATTTTAATCTTCTAATGGTAATTAAGGGTCAAATAAAATTCACCTTTGATCAACGCGATAAAAGTATAAATGATAACAACGGGGAACATTCGGTTTGAAAATTATTATCGATCAATTTTCGTAATTTATTTTTGGGTGTTATGCCGTGTTGCGCTACCTCCTTCTTTAGCCAACGTTTTGAACACATCTGCTCTGATGATGGACACTGTAACGCTGTTCGAAACGTTGGCTAAAGGAGGAGGTGGCACAACATTGCATAACATCCCAAAAATAAATAACGGAAATGCTTTTGGCCGTAAAAATCTAAATTCAAACCATCTGTCAAGGTTTAAAAAAAACAAATTGCCAAAAAAAGACGCAATCGCAATTTGACGACCTCCGTAGTCCAGTGGGTAAGACTCTTGACTCACAGTCCGGAGGTCGCGGGTTAAAACCCGGCATGCGCAAATAAATTTTATTTGATTAATTTGTGTTATTTCACAATTTATTCATTAAAAATAATACATAGTATATTTGCGGCATGTTCCAGAACGGAAGATACTATCAGTATCGCCCTGGTGTAAGACCACCATTCAGAATTGAAACGTTGCTTGAAAATGGCTTTAGCCGTGTTTGGTGACCAGATCTGAATAGCAAGGTACTTCCAAACCTTCCTCTTCCCCACCTCCTTCCCCTCCCCACTACCTTCAGCCTCACAACATACCCCAATTGGGGATGCCATAGTCTCACTGGCTCCAGACGGGAGCAGTTGAGATTCTTGTACGGTTATTCACTGTAAAAAAAAAATCAAACGTACTTTTCTCGGTTTTCTGTGTTGTACGTTAATACTGCGTGAAAATTTTCAGAACTTTTAATTTTAAGTGTCATTTTCAAAATCGGAACTGCTTAGGTATGTGAAAAATAATTCGGACAAGCCATAAAGTAGGTACCTACCTGCCTGTATGCAATGACACACTATAACAGAAACAATTTTTAAAATTTCGTTTTCAAAATTTAAATTGCAATATCCAGTGATTTTTCATGGATCTGGCAAGAATTAAATAAGGCAATTCTTGTAGTTCATAATGAAACAATATTAGTAAAGTTTTAAGTAAGTTTGTTTAATTGCTATATATTAATAAATGAACAATTATCAATAGAATGTCGTTTTTAACATAATGCTTATAATGAAGTAAAATAATTTTAAATTTTCTGCATTCCTATCATGAAAACGAGGCATTTCTGGTATTTTATAAGTAATTAACCCACTCAACCCCTCCGATAATCCCTCTCGGAACGTGAAACGGATACGTAATAATTCTGCGGAGCCGTAACCATTTGCAGCCAGGCTGTGGAAATTAAGAATTTACGGCACTTGAAAACAAGGACCCGACGTTCTTACGAGGGTTTGAGAGTTTTTGAATCGAATTACGAAGAAATTTGAAGAAGAATTTAAAGAACTCTCAAGATTAACATAACTTTTGCTACACCATTTCAAATCGCTTAGTTTTAGCGGTTTTTTTGAACTTGTAGAAAAATTTTCGGATGACATCTAGAGAAAAGTATGCGAAAAATATTTGTGCATGTCATAAAATCGATTTTGAAAAAATGTATTTCATGTTGAAATAAGTATTGATAAGCAGTTTTCTTTATAATGTCAGTATTTTACCAGGGCGCTACAGAAAGTAAAGTAAACTGGAACTTGCCACAAAAATAATATGCGCATGGTGTTAGAGGACCTACTTGACTTACTCCTGACTTTATTTGGACTTAAAAATAAATGAAATTTCGGTCTGTGGTAAAAACTCACCACTGGTATTTAATCACTGGTCACTTAAACCCAACCCTAATTGTACAATACCTATCGAGTTAAAAAAACACATCGAAAATGTCACCAGACACCAAAATTCAATTTATATTTCTTACTCCAAATACTATCAAGAATCACTTGTTAATGTAAACCCCTGCACTTTGTCCATTATTTTGAACAAATAAATCATAAAATTGCACAAATTAATTTTAAAAAATTGCGTACTCCAGTATTTGAACCCGCACCCGCCGGATTGAAGTTACCATGGATTGAAACCACCCAACAGCGGAAGTGTCTAAATCTGATTTTATCTAGAAAACTTACCATCACCAGTAGATATATCTAAATTTTAGATGCCACTACTTGTGTAATAATCTATCTATCTATCTATATAAATTAAATGAATCGCCGAAATGTATGTACGTGCATAACTTCCGTACGACAGCACCAAATTGGATAATTCTTTTTTTGTGGTGTTCGTTATTGTCAGGACAAGATTTGTATAAAACTACTGGTGAGCTCTGGCATATGAAACTTGTAAAAAAAATTGTAATAGATGGCACGCGAGCTGTTTGAAAACTGAATGTACCGGGACTGAATGTATGGATTGCGGGAGGGGAGAGGAAGGAGAGGAACTCGGGTAGGGGGTTTGCAGCAGGGGAAGGGAACCGACGAATGAGAAAGGACATGCAATTTCATTATTAAATGGCATAGCAACGCATGCCGGGAATCAGCTAGTTATTTCATAATTTTCTATATTTTATAAGATCGTACCTACCCATTTATTATTAGTAAAACCGGTTCTGTGCCATAAGCTATTTTTTTACTAACAATCTATTCAGAACAAACGAACAAAAATAATAAATAGCCTTATGAATGGAAGATTCCTCATTTTTGCGAGAGAAGGTTGAAAAACATCGCAATGCCATTAGCAGTACTCAAGCTAGTTCAGAGTTATGAATTATCGTTCGTGCAGTTTTGTGGGGAATGCAAAATATAAATAAACCCAAAAGGGAAACGAAAAACTGAAATTACATTGGCATCGTTGAGAGAGGAAATATGAATCACTGTCCAAGAATAATAATTTTGCATAGTATTGAATACACAAACGAATTATTCTACCTGTTTAACATTCCACAAAATCAAATTCTGTGTTCTTATTTAAGCTAAGCGTCCACCTTTCGGCATCGTACGCATCAAACGCATCGCATAAAACGGATCGTTGTATCCTTTGTATAGAAAGTCACACAAGTGCGTCCACTAATCCGCATCGTACGGATCGTCGCTCGAATCTGCTCATCGTTTCGACCGGATATACTTGGTCGAAGGCTCATCGGCAATTCCGATGCCGTTGCTTCGAGGGGCAACTTTTGCGATGCGTGCCGATGACGTCATTCGGAATGCCGGTCAGGTGGACGCACCCCGCGTGCTGTTTAATTATAATAAATTCCTTACCTTAAACACACAGCAAGCCTTTCTTCTGGTCATATAGCCTCCCTGTATTTTGTATCCTGTCTTAATAAATGTGGTTTCAGAATGTCAACAAGAAAAGTGAATTTAGTTTGAGACATACGAAAATATTGGAAGAACTTGGCGTCATCGTATAACAAATCAGGAAATAGTTGGTGAAAATCTCATTTTTGTGATCTTTTCTTGAATACGTCGTGTGTCCAGATTTTATGTTTCCTTTTTTAGATTTTTTTGCATTTTTCAATTCAATTCAATTCAATTTATTTATTCTTTCAAAAACATTACAAAATTTAAAATTTTAATGCGTTTTTTAAATATATTTGTAACAGTATTTGTTCATGCACGGGGCATGGGGATGAGAGTAACCTTGCGGATACCCTTGCTAAGACGCTAATGGATTTCGTTGAGTTATGCCCAACCACCAAACAAGAAAGGTATATCACAATTAAGTGGTACTCACGGTAGTTGTCTTCTAGCTTGGTGACAGTCATAGATGTCCATAGCGCTCGATATTGTTCTATTTGATAGATAGAACTTCGGTAAAGTTTGAGTCACGAGTTCACACAAAATATACGAAAGAATACGGTAGGATTTATACTTTGTGTGACGATATGATGAATAACACTTCGGCTCGGTGCGAAATGTCACTATACGGTCGGGGGTTAGCAACGGACTGACTTGTTGACGATAAAGCGCTTGTCACTTGTTGACCGTGTAGTCAGGCACCCTTATTGTGCGGAATTCCCAAGTCTGGGTTCCTGTCGATCTCGTATGACAATCGGAGCACAAAACGAAAGAAATCCATCGACGTTATGAAACATTCCGCCCACCAAAATACAGCAAATTGTATTTTAAAGAAAAGTTGAACGTTAAGCGAAACGCAGAATGCCATGAAATGTAACGTCGATGAAAAGAAGGTGAAGCAGAAGAACTAGTTTTAAACGATAACTAGATGTAGATAAACTAGACGAAAAGAAACTAAATGATAGGATTAACATAGACGTAAAAAGAATAAAACAAACCGCGAAACGATGATGATTAGTCACATTGCCTAGGCAATGGACACGATTAGGTGAATGGTCTTAGATTAGAGAAGATCCATTCAAAGTATGAAGCGTAACGATAGCACAAGATTTTTAATAATGATTCTAATCACTTGCTCCGTAGAGAGTGATGTCCAATGTTTGGTTAAAGATAGAATACGAATTTCGAAATGATAAGTAGAAAATCCGAACGACGAGAGGCTTTGTTATGAAAGTTGTGTACGAATAGATAACAGTAAGCAGTAAGACGTTGGAGTTTCCGAATACGATATAATTTGTTTAATAAAAGTTTAGCAGAATATATCATGTTGGACTAATGACGATTGAACTCGTTCTTCAGCGTGGAGTTCAGTTTTGTTAAAATGGCCATCTGAGATGGGCCAAGAGTCGTTTGGCTGGACAAACCCGGAGGGCTCCGCCCACCATAATACGTTACGGATAAGAACGGCCTGAGAATGGCCACGTGAAGCGATATCCGATGGATTATCAACCGATGATGCTTGACGCCGATGATTAGATGCGATAACTGTCAAGAGCGATAATTGGTCGGTGTAACGATTCCCGTAACGAGTATCATCGGGTGAAGCATCCGGTGGCCTCCACTTCCATCCCAATACCCTGAGAGTAAGAAAATGATCAACATTCTTGAAGATTACATCAGTGAGATAGTAGCCCGGCGGTAAGTTTCGGTAGGCGCGAAGTTTTGGTTTGCTACAATCCGACTTCTGCAGTTCAAGTTGACCTCGTTTGGTATGTTCGATAACTTCGGATTGCGTTTGTTGAGCTTGTTCCACACTGGAACAGCCGACGACGATTGAATCGATATTTGAATCCGAAGTGATCGCGTATCGTGTGAGTGATAATTCGTAACCATTATTTTCTGTCAACGATCTGACAATACGGTAGGACAGAATAAAGGCAGAGATATCAGAAGTCACAGGGTGTAATGGGTAATCCGGGGTAGATTCCGATAATTGATGACGCCAAAATATTCTTTGGAACGCGTGATTTGGCTCTTGTGGGCATATTTGGCGATACATTTGCCGTACTTCAGCAATGAACACCACAGACGGCGAACGAAAGTTTTGCAGAAGTTCAGCAATGTTTGTTTGAAGCTTGGGAACGATAAGGAAGGCATCATTTGACGATGATTCATTAACCTCCGTCACCGAGGCATCGAAGACAATTCGCAAAGTAGTGGTAACGGTGCCCGGACGAAGAATGTAATGACGAAGTATGTGATGCATTTCCTTGAGTAAATCTTTTTCAGGAACACGTGTCATGTGACCACTGTGCAAGTAGTCAGTCATGAAAGCGAAGTACGGTTCACGTAAACTGAGCTTTACTGTCGGTTTACGTTCGATTGAAAGGATGATGCGCGAAGAGACTTCGCGCGAACCTGGGAAAGCGATATCCTTATCCTTTTCGCCAAAAGGTAAGGCTACGATGAATTGTCCCGAAGGGTCACGTGAGTGATTAGTGTGATGGACCTGCTCATCACGTTGTTCTTCAGGAGTGAGATGTGAAGACTGAGGGAATGTGTCAAACTCTCTCAGTTTCTTGACCTTTTCAGAAAGACGGTACTGGTTGGTTTCGATAAATTGACTAGAAAAGTCACGTGAGCGATAAATGCGATACACTTGGTCACGACGTTGTTTAGTGGGCTGTGAAGACTGAGGAAATATGTCCAACTCCCTCAGTCTCTTGACTTCTTCTGGAAGACGATACTGGTTGGTTTCGATGAAGGAGTTTGTTTGACGATCGGTAGTAAAACCAACCGAATCCAGAGGAAGCCAACCGAATGGTGAATTGATAGCTGAAGGCTGGTGAAGATCACCCGTTAATTGGGGTCTCGATAAAGATGGCAAGATCTCAACATCTCGAAGTAGGTCAGTCGCTCCTGTGTCAGTTGTCAGTTTGTGATAGTCAGAGTCGGCATGAAGTATGTCTTGGAACAGATGACAAGATAACTGGTCGAATTGAATCGTTGGCGATGGAAGTAACTTCGTGTTGAAGGTAGTTTGTCCCTTAACATCGACATCGAAATTAGTGACGCCTGACGCGGTTGTAGAAGATTGGCCTAAGCCACGGATTTTCTGAGAGCTGACTGGACACTCGGCAGTGCGATTGGATATGAAGTGTGCTTGACTGTCTGAATCGGTCAACCCACGAAACGTTTGAAAACTGCCGGAGGGATCACGATTGCTAATATGAGCAGTAGGCAAACGTACGATGGATCTGTCACCGAAGTTAATGAGGAAAAGAACTGGAGGATCTGAAATAGAAGCTCCTTGAATGGCAAACGTGGTAGGTCGTTGGTACTCCTCTTCAGCAGAAATGTTGTCTTCCCTATGAAGAAGAGTGTGGTGCTTACGATGACATTTCTGACAATCAAACACAGATTTGCAATTCGTGAGAGAATGAGAAGGCGTGAGACAATTCAGACACCAACGGTGGGCCTTGGCGTATTGAGCACGTTCCTGAACCGATTTGAGTGCAAATGATTTGCACTTAGCGATATGGTGAATACCCTTGCAAAACGCGCACTTTGAAGTGAACGCAGTCAAGGACCCTTTGATTTCAGGTTTTGCCTTATTCATGTCACAAGTAAATGATGACGTTTGTTTTATGACAGCTTGATCATGAAATGTTGAAAAGTTTTGGTTTGGTACGATAATGTTCGCGGGCTCCGATTCGAAAGATTGATTCGTTAATTCCTTGTGAATTACGACGATTTTGAAATAAACATTATCAAAAGCTACGCGAACTTGATTTTCAATGTCCTTGTTTGCCTCATCTAAAGCTAATATATCAGCGTGAACGGTTTCAAAATCATTAACAATTTTTTGCAACTTCGTTTAATACGCTAAAAATAATGGATAATTGGTTGCATCTTGCAAAACGCTTTGACCGACCTCATACACCTTGTTTATTCTGCTGATGGCAACGTTCCGTCTTCTACGCAAGCCTTGTAAAGTACTAGACATTTTTTTAAATAAACAAATGTACTAACGAAATAAACAGGAAAACTTTATGAATTAAAAAATAGAATTCGATATAATTTAAATACCCGGTAAGTCGTAAATAATTAAGAACTGTAACCGAATTCTACGATTTATTGTTTGAAATTCGTTCTTCAAAATGACATTTCAATTCACGTAATATTTCATAGCATTCTTTCGTTTTGTCAATGAAAGAATTTATTATAAGAATTTATTATCTAAAGGTTCGCTGGTCTCGGCACCAAAATGTTCATGCACGGGGCATGGGGATGAGAGTAACCTTGCGGATACCCTTGCTAAGACGCTAATGGATTTCGTTGAGTTATGCCCAACCACCAAACAAGAAAGGTATATCACAATTAAGTGGTACTCACGGTAGTTGTCTTCTAGCTTGGTGACAGTCATAGATGTCCATAGCGCCAATGACGTTATATAAAATAAATAGACTCGTTATAGTCTCACATACTCACAATATAATGTGGAAAGTAAGGAACACTCTTTTGTTTTCAGCGATTTTCAATAATTTCTCAATTCAAAAGTTTATTCCTGTGTGATAAAGATAGACAATCAAATAATGTGTATGTATGAATGGCACGGATACATTAGCGGGCGGCGTATTAATTTCTTTGCCGAATACTGCTTTCACATCACGGGTGTGACTGAGATAACAAGATACTCTCACTCGGTTACACTACGCACAGGGGAGGGTAAAGGCGGGTAAAACAAGACACACGGGCAAATATTTTTTATTATAATTATATGAGTTATCATTAGTAATACAATATTGGTACTATTATAGTAGTATTGTTAAAAACATATTTTATTATACAGTACAGGTCATAGGTTCAAATGAGTATACAAATCTATTTACAATTTTCATCAACGACATTATAAAACGCTTTCCTTTGACCGTGGTATGTAAATCGTCTTTATTGAAATGAACTGAACATATTGTGCTGTAAAGCGAAGGTGTCCAATCATGTTCGCATCTTTGAATGCGAACAACAGTGGTCCATTTCTGTCGTCGTAGTTGATCACGGGGAAACCTAAAATTCATATTTGATAAGTCATAATAAATTTATATTGAATTAATTGTCATTTTACGTTTATAAAGTCACAGCGTAAATTATAATTATTAATAGCTTAACTACAACTAGCGTGTTTACGTATATTAAATTATAGTGTCTTGTCATTGTCAGCAAGGAAGCTCGGTTCGAGCGTTATGAGTTATGACAATTCAAACATAATTAAATTAATTAACGATTTACCCTGTGTACGTTTTACCCCATCTTTCCCAATAGAAGAAAACTTGTGCGGGACGCTGTGTGAACCGACCTACTGTTAGCAGGTTGTCTTTGTTATACTCGTTACTTTTTGATGTAACGTTCTCTGTCTCGTAATGACGTGTAAAACCGCGAGCGGGAAACATGAAAATTTATTGTTATATTTATAATAATCGATAATATTAAGTAATTTGCGTGTACTTACAAATGAAGTGTTATTCCTTCGCCTTTACTATTATTTGCAGTGTAATTGAAACATTTTCTCATCACACAGGAGGGCATTTTGACACTTTTTAAAATGCAATCTACTTACTGGTAAGTACTGGTAAGACGCAACCTTACTCGATGCGTAGCAGTTTAGTACTAAAGTACTAGATATCGAGACCGGTACAATTGTCTTGCGATTGTCTTCCCACTTTGAGATTTCTACCCCTCGTCTAATATAGTATATAACGTCATTGCATAGCGCTCGATATTGTTCTATTTGATAGTTAGAACTTCGGTAAAGTTTGAGTCACGAGTTCACACAAAATATACGAAAAAATACGGTAGGATTTATACTTTGTGTGACGATATGATGAATAACACTTCGGCTCGGTGCGAAATGTCACTATACGGTCGGGGGTTAGCAACGGACTGACTTGTTGACGATAAAGCGCTTGTCACTTGTTGACCGTGTAGTCAGGCACCCTTATTGTGCGGAATTCCCAAGTCTGGGTTCCTGCCGATCTCGTATGACAATCGGAGCACAAAACGAAAGAAATCCATCGGCGTTATGAAACAGTATTACATTAAACATAAATATAAACGGTAGGCAAAAAAAAACTATATAAGCATCAATTGGGCTTGCCTTTTAAAGGCAGCTTCACTGACGCTAAATATGTCGATATCCAAATTAATTCTGTTCAACAGCAAGATTGCTTTCCCGACCGGCATGACCATTGGCAAGTTAGTCCTGCAGGCCGGAAGATAGAACAGCCTATGCTGTCGATGGCGAAGATAATCATCGAGAACATAAAAATTAATGTTCTCCAAGATAGCTGAGTTTTCAAACCATCCGCGAATCAATCTGAAGAAATGCGTAGCAAAGTTTACATCCCTTCTGACACGTAGATGGTTCATTCCGAGCATACCCAAAAGAAAGTCGGTAAGATAGAGCCACGGGTAATAGCCGTACTCCCTCATGTACAGAAATCTCAGAATTTTTTTCTGAACTCTCTCCAACATAGACTTCGGGCGTCCATCGTATACCGGTAATACCACGTATGACACGCCCTAGTGAATGACAAAATTAAACATTTAGATATATTGAACTCAATCCGATTTCTTTTACTCCAGTCAATAATTCTATCAATATCTGACTGGAGTCGATTGCAGTCCTCTGAGTTAGTATTTCTAAGAATAGTTTCAGGTCATCAGCAAAAAGAAGAAACCTGGAGTGCAGAATTACTTCTGAAATATCATTAATAAATATGGAAAAAAGGAGTGGGCCTAAATTAGAACCTTGGGGTACTCCTGATCGTACAAAAAATAGAATTGACTGGAATAGTCCATGAGATACAAACTGTTTCCTGTCTGCAAGATAGCTAGCAAAAAAGGTGAGTAGTCTCACGGAGAATCCTATTTCAGCCAGTTTCTTTAGTAAGACGTCATGATTAACAGTATCGAAGGCCTTTGAAAAGTCGTTATTCGAACAATCTACCTGATGGCCTTTATCTAAAGATTTTGATACGTAATCAGTAAGTACCAATAAGTTGGTTTCTGTAGATCGACCTTTTCTAAATCCGTGCTGTTCCGAAATCAAGAGCGGCTCCACTTGTGGCAGTGTATATTTGTGAATAATCGATTCAAACAATTTAGCCGGTGCAGATAATATTGCTACGGTCCTAAAATTTTCTACAGAAGTCTTTGTACCGCTTTTATAAATCGGACAAATCTTCGAAATTTTCCAGGAATCAGGAAATACGCCGGTTTCTAAGGAAAGGTTAAATAGGAAACTTAGTGGCATTTTTAAAAACTCGGCATACCCTTTAAAGAAGAATACTGGAAGAATATCTGGACCAAGCGAATTTGTATTTTTCATTTTTCTAATGGAATTTTCTATATCTGATTCATCAATTTGATCAATGTCGATATTCTGGGCTCCTTTTATATTCAACTTGGCAGAAATATTTGTATTAAGTAATGGAGACTCATTACTATACACGGATTGGAAGTGTGTTGCAAAGGCTTTAGCTAAATCTACTCCACGAACTTCCCGATCACGATGCGTCATGGTGTCTTGAATTCCACCATCTTTTCTCAGCGATTTGACGTAGTCCCAAAACATGTTGGAATCATGCTTGATATCGTGTTCAATGGAATTTACGTATGATTGGAAAGCAGTGCGTATATTGCGCCTAATCACGGCTCTATGAACACTGAACAAATCATAGTCACTCTGACACACTAATGCTCGCGATGGTATTTTGACAGAACCACTTCGGATATCGACGACCACCTCTACTGGGAGGTTTTCTTGGGAAACAGGCTTTTCTTCCTCTTCTGCTAACACACAAGCGATGACGAATTGTTCTTCTTCACTTTCCTCCATTATATCACAGACATATTTCGCACGACCGAATGAAGTGAATGAAGTGATCGGATTGCTTTTAGTTGCGGCGGCAAATGCGATCGCTGCCAATCGGGTGGACGCATTGTGAAAAATTCATCCGTTTGATGCGATGCGTCCGAAGCATACGATGCCGAAAGGTGAACGCTTAGCTTACCAACGGTAAATATTGATATTTGGGGTATTTATGTTTTCACGCTGATTTCAGTTCATGTTGACTATTTTATAGTTTGCGCATAATATTTTTTTGTGAAATATTTCCAAAAAAGTCGGTTATAATAAATATATTATTTTGTATTTTGAGATCTACGTAGACGAATGGTTACTAACGCAATTAAGTTAGTTATTAATTTACTTATTTATGGTACAAAATATAAACACATTTAAATTCAGAAACATTTTTTACATAAAAAAAACATATGATTTAAATTAATCAAAATTTACAATTTAGTAAACAAAATGTTAACTAATAACTAAATATGTGAAATACTTTTTCGGGAGTTCTTCGGTGCTGTTGAAAATATCTGTTACTCATGAAAGTCAGATATCTGTGTGTACCTACGTCCTATTTATATATACTGCTGGTTGTTTTGTACAGTTTTACGATATTGTAAAAAAAAGAGTGGCATCTATCTACGAGTATACCAATCTGAGAGTAGCATTCTTTTATTGTCTTTAATATGTCTTAATCACACTTTTCTAATTAGATTAACATACTCGTAGCCTTACACACCAATCTGTCTCTTACCGAGGGATGAATCACATTTAGAAAGATAAATAGTCTAATCAAATACTTGTACTACTTTCTGTCCATCATAAAATTTTGCTTTTGCTTTCCCAAACACGTTCATAAAAGAACGTAATATATTATGTATCAGTATTTAAATGTATATCATATAGTAATGGAATTTCCAATAACGTATGTTCCATTTATGTCCTCTGTGCAAACTGCATCCACATTTCTGTAATAAACAATAAAATGTTGATCTCAATTGCTCTAATCTCAATAAAATGTTAATCTCAATTTCGTCCATGTAAATATGACCCTGTATTTTTTCTGCCTGTACGTACAGGGTATAAATAAAACAATACATGTACATTTTTGCTCAACATCGCGTTCAGTAGTCAAATGCATTGTAAGTATGTATATTATAGTTTTGTATTAGTGATCGACAAACTGGTGGATGCAATCTTTTACCTTAAGTTTTTATTTGTCTAAATATGTACAACATTTTTAGTATGATTTCACGCATTCATTTTTTATTTATTTTATTATCATCTAACCAACTTTTGGTACCTAGATATAGGTATGTGTTATGATATGGGTTATGTTACATATTTCAGAAAAAGGTCAGTATAGTTCAATAAAGTTCTGTTTTGCATTGTATTTTTTCTACCGACGTCATGTAATAATAATAATTAGTCGTGTATTTTTCGGATTTTATTTGCAGATCTTTAATTAAAATCAATTTTATGAGGACATCAAACCGAATTGAAAGACATGTTCACGTCTGAAGTATTTTAGAAATGGATTATTCTGAATATTTCGTTCTGACTGGGAGTGGCAAACGAGGCGATCCGAAGTCATGTTAAACCCAATTCAGGGGTTTAAGCACGTCAACAGAATTTTCACTAAATTCAAATTCTTAGCTCTTGATAATGTATTGTTTTATTTGTTTAATGTTTTACGTAATGGTATAAAAAAATCGCTAATAAACCATTTTTATTTTACAGCATTATCCACTCCCACCAATAATTTGCTTACGTCAAACAAACTTTCACCCAATTTTTAAACTATATTCGTACCAGTAAATTGAGTTTCAAACATGTATGGTGCGATGTCTTTCTCTTCTTCACTTCAATATTTGTAGTTGGTGAATTAAACTTGGAGTTACCACTAAATTTAAAATTTAGTAAGCAATTTTTGAAAAATCTCTACTTACCCCCTAAACCCACTTTATCTATCAAGGATAGAACTAAAATTTACCAATTATATTACTTTGGGAGGCGGGTGTGAGTACTTAAGCCCCGGGAACCCTTCATTTTTAGCAGTGGTTTTCCCGGGGTGAACCCCATTTTCACGGGGTGAGGTTTATCCAGGTTTTAGCGGCAGCAGCGTTCTGTCCACCACTGTATGGTGGGCCGGTTGGAAGAAGTTGCGGTAGTCCCTTTGACCCGTAGTGGGAAGGATGATCACACAGGTCTGTCGCTATGGACACACTGACCCCCACATTCCTACCCACCCCTCTTACTGCTTTTCTTCCCAGAACTTTCTCTCCATCCACACAATATACCAAAAGATGACATAGGTCCTGACAGAAAACAATTTCCTCGTGGTCTCTCGTGTGAGGATCATGTAAAAAAACAAGCTTTAAACTAAATACTCCAAGAGTCTCCACTACTCTCTCCACCGTCTGGAGCCACTGAGACTATGCGAGTATGGGAGTATGTTTTGAGTCTGATGGAAGGGGGGAGGGGAAAAAATTCTGATTCAGATCTGTCACCAAACACGGATAAGGCCACTTCAAGTTACGTTTCAGTTCTAGAAATTTCGAGAAATACGCCTAAAATAAAATATAGTAATATTTTATTTTATGTAAATTAACTTTAAAACAACACACACGTTAAAAAACATGATATTATCTTTAACACAGAGCTCTAGAAAATTACGGTATACCCACATTTTATCTAACCAAGTAATTTTATGCCATTGTTTGTGTTAATGAGTCTCAGAAAACTACCCAAATTCCTACAAATTAAGATGTTGTTTGACGTCACGTTATATGGAAAATATTTTGCGTTTGACTGAATTGCTAATGCTTATCATATTACAAAGATATGTAAAGCAAGTAAAAAAAACGACGGTAACTTCAATTTATGTCAAAAGCAAACATCAGCAACATGTCAAACAAATAAATTTGATCGTGTATTCAGTCTACCTCTAACAAAAAGACAAATAAAATTAAAAACGTTAAATTTACTTGGTTCAGAAATTTCATGTCCCAAGCCCAGGGGCTTAATAATTCAAACGAAAATTTTTGCACGTCTGTGTATTTATTTTCAATTGTAATACTTACCGGAAATTCTCTGTTCTTTTCACGAAAACAAGGGTAAAAAATTCGTGAATTTTCCATCCGAAAAAAATACCTCGATGTGGGGGTAGATTCTTTGGGGACTTTTCCGTTAGCCCACATACGGATTGATGGCTCCTACACGTCAGACAAAAAAATATTTTATATCAGCACTCGCTTTGAGGTAATTTGAGTGCCCGCGTCGGGAAAAATCGCGCAAACATCCCTGAAATACGTGGGTCGGAAAATTTACACGTGCTACCAAACGTTGGTTTTTTGTCGGCTGTCGGAATTATAGATACGGATGAATTTATACAATCTATTTCAGTGCCGTACAAAAATTAAACATTTTCAAAATTCTATTATTATAAAAATAATCGATTTACTCCCAATTGTTTCACAGAAATTCACGTGTGACAAAGTCATCAATAGCCGTTCAGTGCCGCTTTGTTTTTTTTCTATAGTTGAAAGGTTCCCGATAAATGCAGATTCTAAGTCCGTTTCAGCTTTTGTAGAAATTGTGATTAGCAGAATAGGTCAACTGTCATGTTATTAAAAACTTGTCCACATATTACAATTTGATGGAAAGCTGAAATGCACCGAGAATCAGCGTCTAACGAGGACCTTTCAAAAAACAAAGAGGCCCATACCCGCCTCCCAAATTAGCCCACTATGTTTATGCTTTCGTTATCAATACAATTAAATGAATTAATAAATTCATTTTATTATTTTGTTATAATAATATGAATAACTGAACTTGTAAAGTGTCACATAAGATTCCATTGAGTCATTACAACAAGCTGTGATTTTATTGTATCCATAAACCCAATAGACAAACAGTTACTTGTTCGTTCGCAGGGTAATAAGGAAGTTTCAAGTCGTGGATGATCAGGGAAGGTTAACCTATGGCCGACGAGCGAATTCCATACAACCAGCAAATATTTAGTGATCTTAATTTTTATGTTAAAAATAAAGAATTTTTCAGTTCTTCAAATAAAACTCAATTGAATTAACGTGTCTTGATTTATACAAAAACAAAAGTTCAATTCAGAAGTTATAATACACAGAAGAACAAAAGAAATTAAAAATATTTAACAACAGAAGTAGCAAGAAAACCTTCGAGAAGGGTCAGATGACGAGCATTTTTATCTGTATATCTAATAATTTTGTCTACGACCTAATATCGTATACTATTATAGCATCCTAAATAGAAGGAAGAGTGGTGAGGAAGAAATTGCTTCTCTGATGTAGGAATTTTTTTTGCTTGTTATACCAGAATTAGAAAAACGGAACTAAAAAGACCTCTTACGGTATTTTATGGTAATGAAAATCTTTTTATTTTCATTAGATTTAGTTGATCGTGAAAATGATAATGTCGTTGAAGTTACCAACAGTAAAACACAATGCTGTAAGGTTCTAAGCCCTTTTCGGAGGAATTAAACTATATAATTTTGGGAATGAGTAATTTATTAAATTAATTTAATAAGGAATTTTGGGATAACCAACACCCCTGCCATATGTCACCCCAAGTGGTTCGCTACGTTTCGTGACTTAGCAGGGGTGCCCGGTTTCATGAAGTGTGGCTTGTCCGGGTCTTTGCTTGGTGGCAGACGCGTCTATCCACCCTCTGCATGACAGGCCGGATCAGGAGAGAGAGGTTGAGGAAGTCCCTTTGACTTCTTCAGCTGCACTATCTTATAACATGGCCTTACACCGCCATGGGGGGGGATGGATTCATAAGTCCGTCACTCCTGGACTCACCTACCTCCAGATTCCTACTCACCCCTCATACCCTTTTCCTTCCCAGAACTTCCTCTCCTTCTTTTAAAAATAACCTGTGCACAGCATCTCGTGTGCATAGTTAATGTTAACAAAATACTGAACTGAATCTTTTTTTTTAAGAGCCAATTGATCCGAGCTTCTCCAAAGGTTATCCATACCTGGCGTAGACGATACTTAACTCCCTCTGGCAGTATCCGTGGCTTACTTGGCTCACACTTCTTCTGAAGAGTGTGGTAATATATTAAATTTAAGTTAACTTCTCAGGAAATGGGCGATGAAGTTGCTCAAAGTTAAGGCTTCCCGTCTATTGAGTTAATGGAGACAATGGAATTTGGGATAGTTAGAACAAGTAACGTTTTCTTCCGGTGGTGAATTGTTACAAATAATAATTTTACGAAAGATGACATAAAACCAAAAAATGATACAATACATCGAAGTTGTTTGCACCATTTTTTAGATACCAGAGGCCTCCCACATTTTTTTAATGTTTGTGATCTCCGTGATTCAGCGTTTATAATAATTTATTTATTAAGATAAAAACATAGGAACTTAAAGAAACAAACATTATACGTGGTAGGTTTAAATGTGCATTTATGTGAAAATAATATACAAAAAAGAGAAAGAATAAAACAAATACCAGAAAATAAGAAACCGTAAAATGCGGATGGTATCAAAATAATTATATGATGTAGGTTAATAATACAAAATGTACAGTTGAAAAGTGCATGGTATAGAAAAGATAACAGAGGAAAAGTTTTTTCATTGTATGTAGGTAAATGGAAAGAAAATTAAAATATATGCGATAGCTCCCGATTTACATGAAAATATCATTGAGGTACCAATGTCTTAAACACTGCCAAAGTTATATTTAATATGACCATATTTGAGGTGAATCTTCTTTGTATTTTGAAATAACAAATTCATGTATTATTATTATTATTTTTTAATTTGCTTCACACAGGAAGCCCTGAAGAAAATAATTCCCTCAGGGCCTA
This sequence comes from Limnephilus marmoratus, assembly GCA_917880885.1. Classification (NCBI taxonomy): domain Eukaryota; kingdom Metazoa; phylum Arthropoda; class Insecta; order Trichoptera; family Limnephilidae; genus Limnephilus; species Limnephilus marmoratus. The sequence continues at coordinate 54,458,675 of OU862908.1, forward strand.
TGTCATCTTTGGGAATGCTGTGTGGAAGATTTTTTTAAGGAAAGGAAGGAGATAAAGTTCTGGGAATGAAATAGGTATGAGGATTGGGATTAGGAATATGGGAGTCAGTGCGTCCAGGACTGACAGACGTATGAATCCATCCCTCCCACTGCGATGCAAGTCGATGTTACGAGAGAGTACGGCTGGAGAAGTCAAAGGGACTCCCTCAACCATTCTCTCCCGATCCGGCCTGCCATGCAGCTGGTGGACAGAAGCATCCGCCGCCAAGACCTGGAAAAACCTCTCCAAACGTAGCGAAACACTTGGGGTGACTTATGGCAGAGGTGTTGGTTTTATCTAATAAATGGTTCCCGGGGCGGAGATACCCTTACCCGCCTCCCAAATTGAAGTTATTGGGTCGGAGGTAGATTATTCTTAATATAATATAATAGGGAGGGAAAAAAGAATAATTCAACTTAAATTTCATAGATTTTTTGATGTTTTAAAGATAAGGAATATGTAGACTCTAGTGGGAAAGGAACCACCTTTTATAGCTGAAATGTTGCTTGAAATGGCTATATTACGTTGAATCATAAGATATTCATGAATACGGAGGTACTTCCCAAAATTCGTTTAACCCATCTGCTTCTCTCCTCAATTCCTTCAGGCTCACAACACTCCTCAAATTGGATAACATGGTTTAACTTTACCAGCCTCCGGCTGTTATCAATCTCGTTCGTTATCACTTACCACATAAAATGGTTAAGATTACCAATACATTGCCACATTGCAATCTTTTTTCAATATTTTCGCTTTCCCATCACTTCCCCTATCCGATTAATCCAGCTTCGTAACAATTTTCAACATGAAAAAATATTCCCACCGATTTTAAACTGATGAAACTGTCTTGCAGAATCTAATTTTTTTTTTAAAAAAACATACGACGAAGTTGCTTTCCCATGAGTTATCAAAACTCATTAAGGGATCGCCAATTGGTACTAAAATTTAAACCCAACCCAACCCAATATGCAGACACAACATATTATGAAGAAAAATTTTACAAAACATTTCACAGCAACATACCGACACAACATAATATGAAGAATCACTTTACAAATATTTCACAGAAACATGTCTTATAAGATTTTATGAATTATTGTAACCACTCATTTGATTTATGTACTGTTGGTGTCAAAAAGTTAAAATAAAGTATCCTCCATGATGGACTATAGAAATGCATAAAAAAAACAAAATCAGGAAAATACAATAAAAGGTACGGGTTCAAAAATATACAGACCTAATACAAGATGTTTTCATACAAAATACAAGACAAGATTTAAAAAAGATATAAACTGCTCCCATCATATCTGGATGTACAAAGTTTGGTAGTTGGAGATAATCAGGATAGCTATCAGAAGGAAAAAAGGGAAGGGGGGGGGGGGCGATAAAGAGACATTTTAGAATCAGGAATTATATTATGCTCATTAATTATAATAGACTGATTAAAGTTTAATGAAAAGTTAAGTGTAAGAGTAGTTTTAAAACAATTTGTATCACGCCAAGAAATTTAATAAATTGGTTTTGTATGTTTGCAAGGAATCATGAAAAATGTCTAAGCGTAGTTATTTTTCGTAATTGTTATAAGTTAAGATTACGCGAGTGATTGGTGAGTTACTTGCTGCTTTATTGGATTATTATTATTATTGGTTATTGGATTCTATATGAAAAAGAGAAGTGTGCCTGGTAGGCCTCATTGGGACATTTAAACCAATGACGGATAGCAATTCAGGACTATCTATTTTATTATTTAGCAAGTTATACAGGAACAACAGATCTGATAATGTGGGCCTTTTTTGTAAAATTAACGTGTTATTTGTCGTTTTGTTGTATTTCTTGAGTAAATGTTTTGAGAATTTATTCCGTATACTATACATGCTATTTTATTCGTGTTATTAATGGTCCCATCTACCTTCGAGTAATTTAAATGTCATATCTTTAAGTACCTTACGCGTTTATCTTGCCGTAACATTCAGCTCCACTGTTCGAATAGCCATCCGTTAAATAATTCAATATCTATGTTGTCTAGAAGGCGACGCAAAACGGCAACGGAGGGAGGGAACGCCGTAACGTGCTAAATGTTCCGTCTACCCGGCGTATATAACGACTGCTACGGGGACTAAAATCATTATTTCTCGCTATAAACACACCTCTTGGTCTCCGGTCACACAAACGTTTGGATTGCCACATCAGTTGGACAAAAATACTGCAATAATAAATTTATTTATAAAACTATGCAATTTATTATTTTTCAGATAGATAACGATTTATAGCACACTGAAGGAGAGCTCTTAATTACGTGAAACACCGTTGTCCGATCTTTGATCACATCTTTCATCTGAAACTACCGCTTGCCTATTCACTCGATTTAGAAACAAACTCAAAAGTTTCATGATAGCAGAACTTGACAAGATATTATCGACGGTATAAAATAATAATCAGAGTGTGTAAATCTTTTAGAAAACTAAATTAGACAAGAGTGGGGAGACTACGAGGCATTTTTTTTATCAATGTGAAGAATTATATTCAAGAATGGAAAGAGATGGGATTGGGCGAGAAATTGAGTAATCTGAAAGTTTTTGCCTGTCGTATGCTGATGGTGCGGTGCTGATTGACAACTCGTGTCAAGGATGAACGAAGTATGTATGAAGAATGAGTTAATGATGAATGTAAGTACATCTAAAATCGTGGTGTTTGAAAGATTCAATATTTCAAGTCACTAACGGCGCTAAAGAAGTTTGACTTCAAAATGAACCGCTCTCGATCAAGTACGGTGTGCCTCAGGGTAGCGTACTATGTAAGTCTGTTAATGTTCCTTACATACGTCAATGATCATTGTGATGTAAAAATTGAAGTTAATATTGTGACATTCGCTAACAACACTGTGATAATTTGTCAAGCCGACACCTGGAACAATAATAATAATAATAACCTTTATTCATCAATAGATATTTTACAATGTACATTTTTTCTTTCATCGTTGATTCTATAGATGAAAAGGTCACTGCTCAGCTACAATTTAGGGTTTATCCTAGAAAGCAGCTGATTTTCAGCAGTGCCTCTAAAGTATACGCTAAGAAAGCTCGAGAAAAGTTTTACTATCATTAAAATAATGGATTAATAAAAATAAACTTTCTTAAATTACGAAAAGAAAAAATACATAACAAACAGTATTACCCGCAAAGGTCAGCCTGTCCCAACTCGCAAACTAAAATTTACCGACTTTTTACAATAAAATTCATCAAGTTTGTGAGATATCAAAAAATTTTAAATAAAATATATGTTGGAATCATAATTTTTACCCAAGCCTTGCTGGAATTTACACTTCAAAAGTGCAAAATATTGTCTGCATAGGCCAACTAGAAAAAGCACAAAAGACAATAAATTATTATAATCATTCTTCAAGTGACATACTTTACAGACTCTACTGAAATCTTCAAGCTTCTAGATGTTATGACAATTAGAAAACTTTACTTCACATACGCAATCCTTCATCTCTTTCAATCCAATATCCATGTTCCTTACAGTTCTAATCAACAATATTTAACCTGATCTTCAACAAATTACACCCTTAATATCCCATGATTTGCACCTAAATAACTCATAAGAGGTTCTCCTGGTGAGCTGTTCACTGTTCACGAAACATTATAACACTTTTATCAAAAAGTTTTAGGACCTTATTCATTCGCGAAGCAGTTTTTTTAAGTCGGTTAAACAGGAAAAAGTCGCAGGGGGCCAGATCAGGTGAATTCGAAGGCTGCTGGGTATAGTAATTCGTGTTGTTTTTGTCAAAAACTCATGGATGAGGGTCGCATTGTGCGACGGTGCGTTATTGTGTTGCAAAATTGATGCCATTTTAAGACTTGTAATAAATCGAAAACACACACAAAGGTAGAGGTAGGTAGGTACTCAATACAGCGTAACTATCACAAACGTCAAGCCATGACGCTGAAATTTGTAAGAAAGTGTCAATGACAGATGTGGTAAACAAAAAAAAATTACAATCGGGTGACTAACAGCTTCGCGTCGGTGGCATACCTACATATCTTTTCTTACTATACACAACAAAGTATTTATATTTCTACATCGTTCTTACATCACACTACATGATCCCTAAAGGGTGTTAAGGGACGTACTTGATTTATTTTACAGGTGATTCGTGACATTATATTTAGTAAAAAAATAAAATTAATTTTTGGTCAACTGTGACTTTACTTAACTTTTTTTTTTCCTTCAAAACCAAACAATAATTTTTTTTCCTACATGTCGTCACTGTAGAAAAAAAAGTCACTTTCTAATTTAGACCCTAACTGTCCGTTACATACTGATTTTTTAATAATTTAAGTTGAAAAAAAAACACCAAAAACGTCACCGGAGACCAAATTTTCATTTACATTTTTTTTCTCCAAGTAATGTCAGGAATAACAGGTTGAAATTAGTTAAGTACGTTCCTTAACATCCTGTTTATTTGTATCTATAATGAAACATGATTTTTATTATAATATTTAAAATAATTTTTCTGTAAAATCAATTTCACCAAATTAATATGCGTGATTTTTTTCGCGTCAGTCTTTATGGTAAGAAAATGTTGAAAGGTTTTTTTTATTATATGTTTATCGATTGATTTTTCAAAATCAAAATTACCTTTGTTTTGTAGGGAAGAAAATGTAAATCATAATATTTTATATATATATATAGTATGTGGGTAGGTATTTCTGACGTTACTATGGCTGTGAAATTGAACTTTTTGTCTAATTGTTTTTCAGGCAACTCTCCTTTTCCAGAACTATTTTCAGTGTTTTTGAGAACTTCATAACAACAATATTGTTAAAATCATCCTTAATTCTTTTGAACAAATGTTATTTTAATATAATTATATTTATATAAATATTATTATCGGCTTTAATTCTAAGAAATATCCGTCAAAAAATCATGATTTGTTTCCAAAAAACATGTTTTCCAAAACCCGCTGGAAAAAGTCTGTGGAAAATCTATAATAATCAAGATACGATAAGAAAACTCTTTATAATCGCCGTTCAATTTTTTAACATCATCAAAATAAAAATAAAATCAAAGATATATTTTTGTCAGCCAACGTTGCGATTCGGATCTTTGTGTGTTGCCCAGAATGTAGTGCATAGTGTGTGCTGTGTGTACGCTGTATGTATGTATAGTGTGGGAGCACTCACTGCATACTTGAGACGCCGGGCGTCAATGCGTCGTTAAGGAGGTGTGGCCTTACGTTTTATGATCATCTTTGTGAAGGTGGATGTTTTGGAAACTGACAATTTTTCAGATATTACGATTACTACTTTTTTTAATTGGATCTTTGAAAAACGATCGGTGTTTTTAGATCAAGTATGTATCGGATACACTATTTATTTAAAAAATTAATTGAAAGATACACCTTTCAAGCAAAAAAATATCACGAAGGCAACATTCAAATTAAACTTTGATGGTTTGAACAAACTAATGGGTTATCTATGAGTCCATTTAGTAATTAGAGTACGATTATTCTTATTATGAGTACGATTACAGAAGTAATGACTTGAAAATACCATGGTTTTCAAACCAAAAACTTGAAAGAATCCAAACTGATTTAATGGCCACATATCGAAGGCGACGTTTTTCAATGGTGCAAAAGATGTCAAAGGCGAGAATAATTTTCAAAAATTTATATACTTAGACATTATCCGTTAAAGGTCATAATCTTTGCTTTGAAAAAGAATGTATACACTTACATACATGTGTAGTAAAAGTATTAAAGTGAGAAAAAACTATGGAAATGCATTTTTTTTCATGAAAAAAATATTACTTGTGGTCTTCAGAGCGGAAGAATTTTTGGAAAATTTCTTGCTTTTTCTGGCGAATAATGTTCAAGTTATTACTCTCCGGTTTGCCTGATTAGACATTGTCCGCGTAGATTATTAACGCACTCAATCTCATTAAGCGGGTCGAAAGCTCCTACAAATGGAATGTCAGAGACTGAGTTTTCGGGGAATTCATTTAATGGAAGATATTAATATTACAGATGCTGTTATATTACACTGAATTTGTTTCTTGTACAAGAACGAGAAATAATTATAAGTACTTTCTTCGTTACGGAATATAAATTGATTTTCCCAAAGGGTACAAAAAGTGAATTTAAAACTTTACGTACAAAAAGATTCAGATTTTTTTCACTTCTGTCATTATTACAAAGTGACGTGTTTTGAAGCCAAGATCTATTTCATGAACGGTTTCGTCAACTCTTTTAGTCTTCGATACAATTATTTATGTGCCATATAGGTAAATAATCTTAAACCATAATTATAATTTTTGTGCCACCAACACGTTTAGATATAAGAAGTTGTCGTACAAGATTATGAAATTATGATTAGTTTTGATCGTTCAGAAACTGTCAATAATTCCACAAACATACACAATTATGAAAATAAATCACTTGATAAAACACCACTTACAGTTAATCAAAATTACATTTGTTTCAAAACCAAAGGTTTCTTCGTCTGGATAAGATTAATATTAATAAAAATAACAAAAGACTAATAAGTATATACAAAAAGATCTATAGACAAAAATATTATAGGTAGTGATTTATTTTTAAGTAACTTTTACCCCATTTCTTTTTTCTCTTTTTGAGTTCTTGAATATTATAATTAATTTTGGTCTTATTCCTTTTTGATATTGTTTAGGAGTCTGCTCCTTAGGGAAAACTGCCATTGGTTACGTTTACATTCATCTCCACTCCTCAAGCCTACCTATCCTACTCTAATCTTCCTCAATGCAGCCAGTCCACCTCTTCCTCTGTATGCCTATGGGATGTGTGATAAATCAAATTCCACTAGGGCACTAACTAGGCCATGAGTTCGATGTCCTGACATCTAGCTTTCCACATGTTCCATTCAAGTTATATTACTTAAAAAATCTTATGACGTGACGGTGGCAAATTATTAGATGATTGTTCAAAAATATCACTTCTATTTAACCTCATCACATTATCCTTATTTTATTTTTAAATTATTATATTGTAAGTCAATAGTAAACATAATCTTTATACGTAATGTAATTGAATATTTCTTTTTTTTCCGTATCCGTTTCTATACTATTCATCGGGTTGCGATGAATCTTTGTTGATTTGTTGGGCGCACGCCTGTAAAGGTTTCTGTGCATAATGGTGTGCTCTGACGTTTCAAAATTATGTCCAATAATTCATCCAATTGCGAAGAAACTTTGGGGATTGCAAATGAGAAATAGTAGCGGTAGGGGATAGCTGGATGTGAAATTAGAAAATCAATGCTTCTTACAGATAGTTGTGATGATAGTTGTTATATTTCATAAAGTTTTGCTGCACGGTGGGAAGGAGGGATGGGGAGGGGAATCTTGGAGGGGGTGGGGAATTCGGGAGGAGGGAGGAGAACGGAGGATGGGGTTCGCGGGACGGAAGAGTTAAGGCATATAAGGTGGGAGGAGAACGCGGTAGGGGGAAAGGGAACGCGGAAACTATTTCTTTAAATGGCATTACCACACATTCCAGGAACATGCGAATGTTATTTATTTGTAAGTATTTGTACGCCAATGAAGAAAACTTGCTTTTGAGTTTGTTGTAGGAGTTAAATGTAATATCATGTATTTAAAGGTAACATTAAAAAATGTATAAACGGTTTCAATGAGTTATAGCAATTCGTTGATGACGTTACAGGTGCTCAGTTTTTTAATAAGGATTTTAATTTCAATTTTAATCAATTTTAACCAAAAAATTTACCTACGCATTATTTTTTTTTCGACTGGTTGGGTAATACTTTATGGAAAATTTCATTTTGTTAATCTTGTTCGGAATAATTGGATGGTTTTATTGATCAGTCCCCAAGAGAGAAAAGTTAATTTCTTTTGAAAGTTATAAAGAAAGTTCAACCGAAACTCTTTCTTTTTTTCTTCGATTCCTTCGAGTGGGATTCACGCCATTTGGCATTCCTTTAACGCAAATGGCAGTTAGGCCTTAAAAGTATTATAAGTTTAATTTATCACACAATTTAAAAAATATTGTTTTCTATTGAATAAACCTGAAGAAACTGGAATAAATGAAAATGTTGGTTAAGTTTATGCATACCCTCAATGTATTTTAATACAGTATTATTTAGAATAATTAATAAATTAATATTTCAATATTTCTAACCATTTTAAACAATCCTATGTGGTTACATAGATGGTGGGGGTATTTTGAAATTCAAATAAAACCTCTTAAAATATACTAGGTACACCTTTAACCTATGCGTGTACAAAGAAAATAACCGACAATAATGTCCCCTAAAGTAGATAATTTGGTGAGTAATTAAAAAAACATATCACTTACAATTCTACAGATTTCATCTCCGGTATATTAAACTATCTTAATAATCCAGTCTCTCCGCTCAACGCACGTGAGCCTTTCCCAACTAGCAAGAAAGTTAATAAATATTTGAACAATTATTAGAAAGCCCGAATACATTTTCATTGTAGAAATTGATTTCATGCATTTTATTTTGCCCTTTTGACTGCTTAATTATTTATTGCAAGATAGGAATGACTCACACTTATTGTGTGGAGGATTAGTACAAAGCTATTGGGGAGAATTTTTTTAAATTTATTAAGCACACTTAAAAAAACAATCAACTCTTAAAAAAACAAGGTTTGTTTTTTTCCTAAAATAAATCTATTTTAAAATGTCTTTTAACACTAGAAAGACCGTGTACTACTCCATACCTATAAGGACCACGACCGTCACTTTGACGGCTGATCACTTTTTTCAAATTGAGAGGCGGATATGGGTACCGCTGCCCCGGGAAACAATTTATTGCATAACCAACACCTCTGCCATAGGACTCCAAGTGGTTCGCTACGTTTAGTAACTTAGCAGGGGTGTCCGGGTTCATTGGGTGAGGTTTGCCTGAGTCTAGGTGGCGAAACGTTTGCCCACTTACTGCGTAGTGGACCGGGTCGGGAGACACTTGTTGGGGGAGATACTTATCTTATCCTCTCCAGCAGGACCTTTCTCGTCCCGTCGCCTTGCACCGCAGTGGGAAGGATGGATTCATTCGTCCGAAACTTCTGGATACATTTACAAATTTTACCTATTTATCTCTCATACTTTTTTCCTTCGGAGAATTTCCTCACCTTCCTTTTTCCCTAAAAACACCAATGCACACATAAATGCACACAGCATCCCCAAAGATGAGGCCCTGAGGGTTTTTTTCCTCGAGGCTTCCTGAAAAAAACCTGTGAGTGCAAAATGCTGTAATTTTAGTACAAGCATGCGTTATGTTTGAACAATATCGAATTTTTACATTTTTTATAAAATCGAATGCACTCTCCGACAACGAGTTTCTTACAATTATTTTCGTTTACATTAGCTCCACAAAAAAACCCCAAGGAAAATAATTCCCCTCAGAGCTTTTGTCATCTTTTGGGATGCTGTGTGGAGAGTACCTATAGGAAAAGGAAGAAGAATAGGTTCTGGGAAGGAAATGAGGTGAGGGGTGGGTGGGAAACCGGGGTCCAGTGTGTTCAAGAGTGGCGGACGTATGAATCTGTCACCACCACTGCGGTGCAAGGCAATGTTCTGAGACTCCTGCTGGCGAGGTCAAAAGATCACCCTCAACCGTTCTCTGCTAAACTGGCCTGCCACGCAGTTGTTTGGCAGACGCATCCGCTGCCAAGATCCGGACAAACCTAACCCCATGAACCCGGGCACCCCTGCTAAGTCACAAACAGAGCAAACCTCTTGGGGTGACCAATGGCAGACGTGTTGGTTATCCAATAAATGATTCTGTCAGTTCTTCAGAAGCAAATGCAGCTGGATCAACTCTGGTTTTTGTATTCTCTGTCCTTCTCCAACAAGCCATAAAATAAATTTGGGCAAGAGATATATTTTTTGCGTATTTTTGTAAATTATGTGACAGTGACCAATCAACATACAGATCTAGTTAGAATGATACACGATACCGAAAGAAAGATACAAACATAATAGTACTATCATAAACAAGGAGGAATGGGTATGTTGTGTAATGGTCCGCCACTCTTGGCTTTTGACACCAATTGTGATGAACCCTACCTAGCTGATTTACTTTTCTAAGCTTCTACCTCGTAGTTTAAATCTCGTAGCTCCTGTCTCGTAGCCACGCTCATAATTCTACCCTTATGTCCTACTGATCACACCACTAGGTATGATGGCCTGACTCAACCCTCCTTTCGGTTTATTTCTACCTCAGGCTCGTGATTTCTAAACCCCTATACCTTATAATCTAGCTAAACCTACCCTATCTTCTTAAATCCCTGCGATTTTCTCACAGTAATCAAGATTTAAGATTTTAGTTCACATTATTTCTATAATCTGCGTTGTGTAATTTTTTTGTTTAGATTTTACATCTGTTTGCATACTTAATATGCACACATATGTAGAGAAGATAATGTATTACGTGTGGTAACCCCTAGATTCTTTTAGAGAAAGGGTGAGAATTTTCCGATCAATTTATTTTTATTATTTTAGAATATTTAACCGAGTTTGATAAACAATCCCCGCCCTAAACTTTGTGTCTATTTGATTTCCGTAGGAATTTAGTGTGTTTATTTAATTCTTCCTATCACCGCTGATACATCGATAACATAAACAACAGTTAATAAATTAAACATTTCAAGAAAGCAAACCTTACCTTACCGGTGTAGGATGATCGTACTCGAAGGTCCAGTTTTCTCAATTGAAGTCCTTGTCTGCAACTTCTCCTAACATAGTGTGTTTGTATTCATAGTTAGTGTTATTGGTTAGTATTCGCAAAATTGTTGAAAGAGCAGGAATGGAGGGATATGGGGAGGGGATAATATGTTTGCTGAAAAGTCGGCTCCTCCGCTAACCAAGTGAAAACCGATGAACAACAATTTCAAACCGGATTCTCCCAAGTACGTTTGCTAAGCTTATCCTTAAGTCCGAGTTTTACTCTCTTCGACGAGCGTCTCTTGTTACGAAAGGGGCTCTTCACGCCAGATGGGGGAATACCAAGTCTTCATGCCGTTTTTCTGCCTCACTCCGACTTCCATCTCCGCCGGATTGAATTTAACTCTACTGGGTCTAGAAGGGGTATTTCATGTCTTCCCTTATCATGCCTCTATCCGTTGAATGTGGCGTAAGCTTGTGACGGGCAGATCCTTCCTCCCACGTGACCGACCCAGCGTTACACTCCACCTCTGACTAGCTGACATAAAACTCACCTCGTGAGCCTTATGTTTGCTTTCAGGTTCGACAAGATTCACGGTATGCGAATAACCTGTGGCTTTAATGCCGCGTCAGCGTACTGTCCGCATACGTCCTTCCTCTTCCCCGCATACCCACCTCGACAATACCGCCACAAGATCAAAGCCGTCCGTTCGAGAAAGGTTGACACTTACATTTCCAGATGGCTCATACCCACATACAGGAGCCTTGAAGCTTACGTTCGGGAAAAGTTAGGATTCAGGACTGTATGAGTATTTGAACACCAGTGTTGTTTAAATGAGGTCACTAGCTCCTCGTGTGTTAGGTATTTAGGATAATGGGTATTTATGGGTTCTTGGATACCTACTTCCTATAAGAAAGATTTAAAATGAGATAAATCAAGTTGTCGTTGAATCAATGACCTCCTGAATAATTGTGATGAGCTCTCTTAGAGTTTGAAGCTAGTCGCAGTACTTTACTTTGCGAAAATTTGCACGCTACAACAATGCTACCTATGGGCGATCGCTCTAGTACAGATAAGTCGTTTAAAATTGAGTGAATTTAACGTCAATGTCGCCTTCACATTTTGACCGCAGATTTCATCGCAAGCTATAATTGATAAACTTGTCCCTGACGTTAAGTTTTGTTTTGTTTATTCGTTAATGAATTTAGGTGACTGGGTCAATGGATCGCCTTGAACTTAAATCGAAAATTTTGGTGCACTATCGAAGGTCATATAACCATACCCTAATCGTGCTAGTGAAAAGAAGCGATAGGTATTTACTTTGTAAATACGCTAAGATACCAAAATTGATTAAGTGATGAGTTTCTATCTAATTATGTGTTAAGTATTTGTTTAGCAACATTTCATTCTGTATGGGAGGTGTGACATGCGAATGCTAATAAATTGGTTAGTTATTAACTTACCCTTACTTGGCGTTACGTTCATCAGTGTCAGGAAATCCACAGGAACCTGTAAAAGCTTAAATATTGTAAGGACTCACCAAAGCTCTAATGTCTTAAATTCAGCTCCATCGAGTAATATCATCGATATGAATTTTATTAGAGCATCCAGACTACCTGTGTAACTTATCGCACTTTTATTTCGGTTTCCCACTTTTAACGATTTAACCCTACAAGACCCGGAATTCATTTCCTTCCCTTCCCCTTTTCTTCCATATTTGATTTCAATCTAAAGAAGAGAATCGATTCTTAATAATCGTTCGCTCGAATATTATTTGATATATATAACTATACTTATTTACTCTTTAATAAATTAATTTATTAATTCGAATTTTCTTTAATTTTGTATTATTCCACTTTATAAAATATTTAAGTTTTATTTATTTTTTTTCTCAATTTAAATCATATTTCCTTTTTATAAAACTAAAGATTTTCTTTAAATTTGAATTATTCCACTTAAGGACAAAGTTAAAGTTTTATTTATTTTTTCCAATTTAAATTAGAATCCTTTTATAACGAATAACTAAATATTAGTCTTCACCCAATTTACAAAAAAACTGAAAGGACCACTTCCACTTTATTTTATAACACTTTCGTTTAGCAACAATTAATAATTTGGATTATTTATTTAAACTTCGGGATAAGTATTTTCCAGATTTCGGATCAATTATTATTATTGCGTTGTCACCTAACGATAATTAATATCTCGTAATAAAATTTCCATCTTTCGACTTAACGTAAATTTTTATTTAATAAAACTTATTAGACTGTAATTTTCTTTATATAACCTTGGAATAAATAACTTTATTTTAACCTTCATAGAACAAATTTAAATCAATTCAAACACTCTATTAAACTCTCCTTCCGCATTGAATTTTTAATTAATTAATTAATTATTAGATTTTATTGAATCGGAGGCTATTGCAAACACTGATTTTTAGATTTATTATAAGATCATACACTCCGTTAAATTGCACGATTAATCCTATGCGAACACTCCACTCTTTATTTTATCACTGATTTTTTTTTTTTTTATAAGTATAAGCTGACACTATTTTTCCACTGTATTTTTAAAGTATAAAACTGACTACTTTTCCACTGTATTTTTAAAGTATAAAAACTGATTCTAGACTCTATTAATTAATCACCAGGGTAATTCTCACGACATGCGCGACGTTTTAATCAACCTTGCCAGTTGTCGAAGAACTCCCGAATAATCCCAAACACGCTAATTTATACCCATCACAGCTCCAAAAGGGCATATTCGTATTTTCCTTGACGAGGAATTATAATCTGTAATCACTCGAAATTTTTTGAAAACCCCATCTCGTTATCCTTTGTTCCTACATAAGATCTTTCGATTTTTCCTCTTCCTAAATCTCGGTTCGTCCCACAACTTTGTCTCGCTTCCCTAAGGTTTTTAGTCCCGGACTTAGTAAGCTGCCATCCAGTTTGCCCATTTTCCACATGTCTTCTGTCTTCATAATATGTTTTATAAACATGGTTTTAATCTTGTTTTTTTTTTTCAATTTGAACATGCCCATAAGTGATCTACTAAAACTGTATTTTTATTGGCATAAATATTAGGGAAAACGTAGATTCTTCAGTCTCCTAGTTTTAAACGCTAGTTGTCCTGTATAAATTTCCACGAAAATTATTTCTTTTCCCCTAGTCTACGTAAGCAATTATGTCTCAGAACCGTATTTTCATTATTTATGTGGCATATTTAACTTTTCCATTTTCCCACCTAAATTTCCTTCAAGTAACGGTGTTTTAGCAACTATTCTTAAATGATTTTCCCTTCGTTGTTCATAAGGAATCATATCCTGGTTCCGTGTCTACTCTACTTATAACGTTTTGAGTTTTTCCCATTTCCTTATCTGAGTTTTCCGGTTATGTCGGTTTTTTTTTGTTCTCTCCCCCTCCCTAACTCAAGATCCCTTATTGAAATTTGACGTTTGCCTTTTATGTCGTAATTCCATCCCCCGCTAAAACCCTTTTTTTCCTTTTTTGATATATTATTTATGGTGTTTTCCGGCCCACTAACTATTCCTATACTGGAATATCTGTCAAGTTAACTACTTCGATCAAATTCCGCCCAATTTTCCATCTCTCTCTTGCTCAAAATCCCATAAACTATAAGCCCTGACGTGTGTATACATTCTAATTTCTACATACCTGGCGATAAATCCATTTTAATGTGTTTATAATTAAATTTTACGGAAATTCTATAATCTAAATACTAGGTAAGAGCAATGTTAATTTTTATGACCCTTTTTAATAGCTAATGGTGTTAATCTAAACAATTTCCATGTGCGAATATTCCTTGTTTATATCAACAATATACATATGGGGTCGACAACCGTTGAAATGTCTCACTTTCCCTTGCAGTCTCGTGTAACTTTATGTTATGATCCCTACTTTAATTACGTAAAATGACTCCTTTTTATGAATTAAATCTATCGCAATGTTTGCAGTATTTCCACCCCCCCCCCCCGCCCCCCCTAGGTATACTATTCCAATTCCTTTCCAAGCACCTGCTACTGCACCAAACCCTTGTTTCGTCCTCTTGTTCAATCCTTAAACTCCAAATTTTTTTGAATTTTCCTTCCCAATTCGCTTTCCTAATCTCTCCGTTCCGTCTAGAATTGATAACAATAATTTTCCATTGTGTTATGTATATTCATTTTCCTTTAGTACGTTTTTCCTCGAATTTGGCCTCTCGGCCGTCATATGTAGTTACTCTATAATTGAGAATCCTCCCGCAAGCATGCCCCCTCGTCCCCGCGTCTTCCACTCAATATATTACTGATAAATTTTTTTATCGTTATCCAAGTGTGTTTTTCCGCAACTAAAAACGCTCTAATGCACTCGAAACTAAGGTTTTCCGACCCCTGGAAGGTACCCTTTATTAATAACATTACTTGGGTTCGTTGTACTAAAGACCTTGAATAATTCGATATTTATCTCTTAGTTCATTCAACCCTGATCTCTGTGGGAACGTCTAGACCATAAATTTCTTCACTAATCACTCGGGTCAAAGTCCAATCTTTTGTGTCCAAAATGGGCACGACCCCCTTCTTGCTGATAGGCTGAGTTGATTTTTAATTGCTTTTCCTGCTATTTAATTGGTTGTCTCAACTCTCGCGTTTAAAATCGTCCCTAAACCTGGGGTTCCCGTTAAATATCGATCTCATCACCATCTGTGTGTATTTAAGGCAACTATAACACATCAAACAACTTAAAAATACCTCTATTTTCGAGCAAGTTTTGAATTTGACCATGCAGATGTCGTAGTACTGCGCTTTTCATCTTAAAAAAAATTTCCCGTAGGCTTTCTCGTAAATTGGAAGTTACCATTCATCACAGTTGTTAACT
The DNA here is from genome assembly GCA_917880885.1 of Limnephilus marmoratus. Lineage (NCBI taxonomy): Eukaryota > Metazoa > Arthropoda > Insecta > Trichoptera > Limnephilidae > Limnephilus > Limnephilus marmoratus. Next base: position 54,474,273 of record OU862908.1, read on the forward strand.
TGGGTAAAGAAGGTTGTAAACAAACTCAGCATTATGGCCCAAACCGTCGCATTGACGGCGGCGGTCTTTGTAGGTATAAGTCAATATATCTCAAAAAGTACTTAAGTCACGTACCTGTTTTTTTTACCATAGTTGTTAAACAATAAATCATGAAATGTGAAAAAAAATCACACCAATACAATATTTATTAAGCATTATATCGCCATTTTTCTTCGGGCTGCCGTCAAAATGAAGGCTCCGGTCTTTCTAGTGTTAAAACTAAAAAAAAACAAACAAAAAAATTAGCAGAGGATTATTGAACCTTCCTGTCCATGAACCAGAGTCGAAAACTCTTCCAACCGACCTAAATCCCGATTTTTTTTAAATTTTATATGACTACCTTACAAGAGTCCCAGCTGCTCCCATCTGGAGCCAATGAGTCTATTGCATCCCCAATTGGGGTATGTTGTGAGGTTGAAGGTAGTGGAGAAGGGAAGTAGACGGGGAAGTGAAAGGTGGGAAAGTACCAGGCTATTCAAATCTCGCTAAAGCCGTTTCAAGCAATGTTTCAATTCTGAATGGTGGTCTTATACCAGGGCGATACTGAGAGTATCTTCCACTCTGGAACGTGCCGCAAATATACTATACATATATTATTTTTAGTGAATTAATTGTGAAAAACACAAATTAATCCAACAAAATTTATTTGCTGATATTATCGATTGTATAAGACCGACAATTTTTGCGTATTATTAACCGTTGTAATATCATCGACTTTCAAAAAAATGCGTATTTGTTCACGTGTGTGTTCGTGATCGCCACCAACATATCATCGTCATCGATAACAAGTCTATTTGTCGAGTTTTAGCTCGATCGGATTTCGAGAAGTTAATAAAGGGTTAATTAATCCAAGGTTCCACTTCATTCATATGTATCCATTCAAACAAACAATTCGAAAATATTTACGAGCAGAATATTCCAACAATTTATTCGATCATTAAATAAAGCTCCTTGACAACTTTCCATAAATCTTAATTTTATTATTTCAAGAATTATAACTAAATAGCGAGAAGCAGCATAGAAATACTTCGGCAACTTGAAAGCGTATGAAAGGTGAGGCTTCATATCAAAGGCTTTTCACTTCCGACATTTAGAAGTTCCATGACATTTACGTTAGGCACTCGTTTCCAGAGATTATAATCATTAAGAGTTTGTAACTAAGAACAAGAAATTAATCAACTGAATATATTAATTATGTGAATATGTTAAACATGTTGAGGTAGAACAAGTATTTTAGCATATTTTGGCCAAGATGAACAATAATTAAATTACTTAATATCCAGTTTACTCTAATTTTGCGTTACATTGGAAAGTAAACCGAACCAAAAGCCGTTAGAGATTCGATTAACGGTCTTTATGGCACCTTCAAATTCTACCTTGATAGGGATTATTAAATTAAATGACTGAAAGGAAAGGTAATTGTTAATTATTTAACAATTCATCTCGAGTTATTTGAAGTGTGAAGTACTTTAATGGTATTAATTTATTGAATAATAAATTGAATAAGTCTGAAACTATTTTATAATGAGAAAATGATACTGGAAGGGATCTTTTTAGTTTCTGTTTTGAAATTAGTCAAATTAGTTGTATTTCTTTGGCTTCTTCCTTGTGATAATTTTTTGTATTTAAAACACCATACTAACAAGATAATTTCACTGTGGTGAATCTTATTTTTGACATTTAAAATATTATATCGATAGTGTTTCGACTTGAAATTAGAAGAGTTCAAAAATACAGTAAACAGAAAACGATGTGCAAATGTCCCAACGTGAAAACTGACTAATTCAGTGTGTTTGCTTTAGATTTTGAGATTTTCACGCCTAAAAGCATTTTCGGGTACACCGCAGAAAACCACATTTTAAAAGGATTAACGCTTAACTAATAAACACGCACTTCACCCTTATCCACTCTTCTGTCCTGATGATGTAAGGGTGACCGAAAAGTTGGATAAAGGAGAAAGTGCAACACGGCATGATAACTTTAAAATAAATCACGACAACAGATTTCATGTTTTGTGGTTCAAACCTAGTGTACTACTTTCTTTGTGTTAACCACTATTATATCCTTCTCACACATCTGACGTCATAAAATCCCTTCCGTGGGGGAAAAATAGTTTTATTCAAGTAATATTTGACCAGTTATTTGGAATATTAATTTCGCGTGATAATATTAGCAAAAAGTGAAATAATTTATTGAAAGTAAATTTGTCTCAAAGTTAAAACTCCCCGAAGACAAGCGGAAATATGGAACTTCCAACACATGAGGACCTTGTGGACTTGGAAGATAACAACGACATTATAGATTTACTGTAGGAATACGATAATGTATTTGAAAAAAGCATTAACTTTGTGGCTCGTTATAATTTACAATAAAACACAAATAAATTTGTTGTAGATCACTTTTATTTTATAAACACTCTACCGGTTTCAGAAGCACCCTTCCTTCGTCAGGAGAATATTATAACTAAACTATTTTGAATAACCAAATAAATTTATCTTTCAGTCCCATTCTAAATATTTTTCCAATTAACCGCTCTGTTCTTTCTGGGAATCCCGCAATTACCCACACCCCTTTGCTTACCTCCCACTCAAACACCTAAAATTTGTATGTCTGTCAACATTCGGTATCACAGTTTAGTTATAATATTCTCCTGACGAAGGAAGGGTGCTTCCGAAACCGGTAGAGTGTTGTAATGAAATGACTCTTACCCCCCCTCTAATTAATTAAAAGTTTTTATGAAACTTTATGAATAACTAGCTCTATACGTAGCGTTCGTCGCTCATGTCGCATTCGTAGCCTTGTATCTCCGTCGCTCACCTCTATCCCCTTCGTTCCTTTGGCAGCGCCTCGACACCCCTTTACGTAATACATTTTAAGGATACGTGGCGAGATGCCCTCAATTAATCAACTTGTAATTAACCCCCTAACGTTGTGTTATTTTTTGTTTTAAGGGTTTGATATGGTTAATCCAGTTTAATTTATAATTTGTTTGTGGTAAACCCTTTGTTCTTTTAGGTATGGCGTGTTACAATTCACTAGGGTTCGATTTACAATGACTGACTCTAGCTAACTTGAAAATATCTAACTCTACCATTCGTGCAACTTCCTCCCCTATTAACGTCCGTTCTATACTTGTTTGTTGCTAATTATTTCTTTGGAATTAACCCGCGTCATCCTCCCTAGTACCTAGTACATGAATATACCTTTATACAGAGAATTGGAAAGATCCTACCTTTAGTGTAACGCTGCGTATCCTCTGCTGTTCTTGGGATGCTAACACATAAAATAATTTGAGATTTGTACTCTAAGTACGGATTTACAATCAAAATTCAATCAAAACAGGCCCGGGATGCACAAGTTCTACAGTCTACAGTCACAGTGGTAAGTGAAGTTTGTTAGTTAGTTTTGAGTTTTAGGTATTTTTGGAAGATTATTAGGGATTGACATGAAACAAAATATGTCTTGCTTCGATTGGACTCCTCCATTTCCGCAACTGACTTGGTGAGGTTCAATTAAAACCGCCCGGTCAGCCTCCAATCCCAACACCTCCAGAGAATATTTTGATGGTCGCAAGCGACGAATGAAAAATCGACATGTTTTGCTTCCTGTCGGGAAAGGGTTTGATGTGTATTTCAGGTTTGTAGGGTGATAATGGGAGTGTCCTCAACCAATACGCCGCCAAATTATAATGGTGATACTGCTAATGTAGCTTGATGAAATGTCATCTCATATCGCTTGATGTGAGGATCTGCTTCAATTTATGGTGTGGTAGTCGATGTCTGGAAGTATTCAGGAATGCGTGGGTGGCACGAGGTTTTAGGTCGTGACATCCTCTAAGCTGAATTGATGATGATGATGATGATGTCTTTCAGCATGTCAATGACTAGAGTCCCATTCACTCCTATAGCATTGAACATGAACATTAAACCGAAGTGGATTAGACAAACGGCAATGTCAGGAGGTCGGTGGAGCCGCTCCTCCCTCTGATCTCGCGAAGTTTGAATTTAGTAAAGGTGGATTTTGATGTCTTCGACCCTCGCCTCGGCGGTCACACAGCTCCTCAACAGCCCCGTTCTCCGTCCAGCACACCGCCTCGAACCAGTAGAAATGATGATTACGTTTTCCTAGGCACGTTATAAACATGCGTCTGCCTTCAGCCGCGGTGAACATCGGTATTTGATTTGAATGAAAATACCTCCCCTCGCATGACGGAAGCAGGCGTGACGGAGGCGGGCCCCCACGTAGCACGTAGCGTTCACGGACCTCCGCCCTACGATAGGTGATATCCCAAGCTCATCTCAAATATCAGCTCGGGGAAGGAATGTCAAGCTCGGCTTCCAGGGTGCTGGGTCCAGGAATGAATGGCACCGGGGCGTGAATCCAGTTCTATATCATCCATTCCTTACTTTCCCCCTCTACTCTTTCGTCCAAAGTACATTCCCAACCTGATGCTGGACGATGCCCTAATTCTAATTTTGGGGAAGATTATGAAAATTTATCCGGTTTCCGACAAAGGGCCGCCGATCGATTGCTAAAACAACTCTGTATGTCGTGTTCTCTTCGTTCCGCTGACAAGGTAGCTCCCCACGAGCGTAATCAAAGGGTAGTGAAGCCAACGCGAATTTCGTCACTTCTTTTCCTTCATTACGGAGGTAGCCCGGCCAGATCGTTATCTCCGTCCTGTATTTAGTTGGCCTCCCGCGACAGCGACTCTTATCAGCTGACACCTCTGAAGGGGGCTGAAGGGGGGGATTATGGGCGCACGTCCTCTGCCTTCCAGACGTTCCCCAATGCCTTTATGACGATACATGTGATAGCATATACGTCGACATCATGAAAGGGCTCCTGCCTCGCTCTCAACTGCTTCAGGGCCGTTCAGACACACAGGTTTCCAAGTCTCCATCACAAAGGATTCCAATTTAATTGGACTAAGTTCCTATCGTCGCTTGCTCCGCCTCCACATTTGGGAAATAGTGTAGCCCACCGGCATCTCGTTCACTTCGCCCACAGATCATAACTGCATAAAGTGTAACCTACATCCATGGAATAGGGAAGCTTAACTCAAAATTGCTCCAGCAATCGCCAGCTCCAGCGTCGTAACTCGTTCGGTTAAATTTGAAAGAAGGAAATTTGCTAAATAATAATAGCAGAGCGCTGACGGTCTCGTTCAATCGCAAATACTAAAGATTTGAGCTAAAATGTGAATTTCGAATAAAATATACCTAATCGTGAAGTGCTATGCACACTTCCAAGGGTGCGTTCCAATGAAGTCAAAAGCTAGCTTATGTAGGCCTCTACATAACAGTTTTCTTGAGATTCCTGAAATTTTGAGGTAAAAGGTGTCGGTTTTTTTTTTATTTTGGGATTGAGAGTTCTATTGTATAAAATTTGTTAATAACCATGCAATACATCTGTTTTCCAAACCGATATACCTAGTACGTACCTTGCCTAACAAATAACTTCAATTACCGAGTAAACTCCAAAGTATATTTGAGAATAGATATTCCTAATGTAATGTAATTTATTATATCCAACTAAACCCCCAACATAGCCTTCCCGAAGTAATGTCCCGCAACGCAATCGTAAGGTATATAACTACCTCTTGTCCGTTAAAATTAACAAACATCCTTAAAATACTTCTTTAGCACCGTTGTTATTTCAAACTCGATAGAATGAAAAGTAGCGGCGCCAAAACGGAGAGAAAACACGTGTCTCCATAGGATTTATTCTGCCGGAGAATGAAGTATTAAGTCGGTCTCCTCTTTGTGTGGTGCTTCGTAGCCTTCCCACCCTTGCCTCCTTTGGTTTTCTGAAGGTTTCCCTTCTACCGCGTGTAAACTGCATAACTGTAATCTTTTGTTTCTAAAATGCTGACAGCTGGTTTTCTAAATGGAAGCTCCTTTAACACCGTTGTGATTTGAAACTAGATGAAACGGAAACGAGCGACACTAAACGCATCTATAGGATTTATTATTTTTGTGAAACTTCTTTAATACCGTCGTGATTTGAATCTATATGAAACGGAACGTGCGACACTAAACACATCTATAAAATTTATTACTCTAGTGAAACTTCTTTAACACCGTCGTGATTTGAATCTATATGAAACGGAACGTGCGACACTAAACACATCTATAAAGTTTATTACTCTAGTGAAACTTCTTTAATACCGTCGTGATTTGAATCTATATGAAACGGAACGTGCGACACTAAACACATCTATAAGATTTATTATTTTTGTGAAACTTCTTTAACACCGTTGTGATTTGAATCTAGATGAAACGGAAACGAGCGACACTAAACACATCTATAGAATTTATTCTGCGAGTGATTGAGATACTTTAATCGGTCTCCTCTTTCTGAAGTGCTTCGTGGCCCATCGAACTCCTCTTCGTGCGGTGCTTCGTAGAATAAAATGGAACTAATTTTAGCACTTGGTAATGATATTAAAATGAATAAATCCCACAATTAACGTATTAAATTCGTCATTCTCCCGAAGTTTAGTTTTCTGAAGGTTTCACCTCCACTGCATGCGAATTGCACTCTGCTAGACAGGGAACCCGCCTAAAAATCTAGTTACACAAAATTAATTATTAGCTATTGTCCGAAGAGTCAAAAGAAAGGAAGCCTCAAAGATTTATGACTCTGACCCAACTTTAAAGTCTCATAGTATAACCTTTTTTTTGTAAGTACATCTCCGAAAACCAATGAACTTGGATGGATATTTTTCTGCAAGGCCCGCACTAAATATGTAAATAATTTTGTAATAAAGTAATTTTTTGTTTCTAAAATGCTGACAGCTGGTTTTATAAAAGGAAGCTTCTTTAACACTGTTGTGATTTGAATCTTTTTCTGCAAGGTCCGCACTAAATAATATGTAACGCAATTTGTAATAAAGTAAAATTTTGTTTCTAAAATGCTGACGGCTGGTTTTCTAAAAGGAAGCTTCTTTAACACCGTCGTGATTTGAATCTAGTCTGCAAGGTCCGCACTAAATATGTAATGCAAATTGTAATAAAGTAATTTTAAGCAAACTCACCAAATTTTCCATGCTCCATATCCGATTTTATTTCCACATGCACTTTCGCAAGACAAAACCCTTCATGCAAATTTTTACAGAATTGAAAACAACTGAATTCTAAATTTACGCCTGAATATTTTCACAAAATAGCGAACTTTCCGAAGTCAATTTTGTCAATTAAAACGGGATGTTTTTGACTTTGTTTTATGCGTCCTAACTGCTGTTTTATTCCCCGTCTAACCGCGAATCTGAAACACGTCCGTCTTCCTAAATCTCAACCAAACGCTCCCGTGATACTTCAATTATCCCTGTATAACCGCGATTTATGCGCCCTAACTACCGTTATCATTCCATGCAACTTTGAAACACGTCCGTCTCCGAGACCGAAATTACCCTCCCTTTTCACGCACTCTGATAACTGTCTCACTAATCTCAACCGAGCGCTAGAACGATCTCTCCCTGACTCTCCGTAACGTATATTCCCCGACGGTATTTATTTAAAATTATCCCAGCAAGATTGACCGTTCACTTCCACGACCTTTCCCTGACTGTCCTCTCAAAACCTCTCCCCTGATTTTCTGTATCTTAATTTTATCCCCCGTGTGTGGCCCTTGGCTCCACAGTTTTTTTTATTTATTTATTACCTACTTTTCTAAAATCTCTTCAAAATTCGTTAATTCCCATAGCGATATATTCATCTTAATCGACCAGCCTGTCAAATTTTATCATCGCTTTCGAAGAATTCTGACGCTGTTCCATGTTCGTTAGTTTTTGTTGCAGTTTCAGAACCTCAAAATAGTAATTTATTGGATGTACTTGAAAAGCTAGAACGTATTTCCTAACCAGAGCCCATGTGACGTACCTAATGGGCCCGACCCTTACACGTGGCACTGTTTTGTGAGAAATGTTACATTTCTTTCGTCTATTTTTTGTGGCTTTTGCTGGGGTCGCCTGCGTAACCCATAAATCAACCCCGCAGATACTTGGATTTTTGAAATTATTTTAAGTTGTATAGCGCCCTTAGAAAACGGCGCGGCGCCATACAAACCACCCAAGTATTATTATCATTACGGCGAGTTCATCACAGTGTTTATAAAATAAAATTGGTCTACAACAAATTTATATGTGTTTTTATTGTAGGTATATAATAATGTGTTTAGAGAAATAACAGGACAATGGAGAAATACACCACGTTCTCTATATTGTTTAGATTGGTGAAACCATGTTATTTTTAGATCATAATGAAAATTATTGGAAAGATTTCCTTATCTCTAATAATAAATTATGGTATAGATTACATTTTCTATTTTTTTCACGAGATCCACACAGGAGGCCCCGGGGAAAATAATTTCCCTCAGGGCCTATGTCATCTGTTATCGATGCTGTGTGGAGGGTTTTTTTAAGAAAAGGAAGGAGAGGAGAGTTCTGGGAAGGAAAAGTTTTTAAAAGGTGGGTGAATCTGGGGTTCAGTGTGTCCTGGTCATCCGCCTTCAAGACCTAGACAAACCTCAGCCATGCTAAATCACCAAACGTAATCACAAAGGTCACCCCAAGTGGTTCGCTACGGAACCACTTGGTTCCGGGTGTTGGTTATCCAATAAAGGCTCCCGGGGCGGCGGTACCCATTCCCGCCTCCCAAATTGTGAATAGCATCATAATATTTCGATACATCAGGGAATAAATAAGTCTCTTTTTCAAAAATCTCAGATTGGCTCTGTGGCGTCATTTTAAATCAATGAAAATAAATGACTTTGTATATGTCGCAGGCAAATCGTAAAATCAGGCCGATCATGATGCACCTGAGGCACTTCAAACAGCAGCTAGGCGCATCATGATCTGCCTGATGTTACGATCGGCCGCCGACATGTACACCACTATTTAAACAAACAAAAAATAATATAGTAATAATAAGTTTATCCTGACGAAGAAACCATTGGTTTTGAAACATATCGATGTTGCTTTACCTATTAACCTATACTCAATTTTGACCTGGTTACAGTAGACAATTGTCTAATAAGTGTATTCAAATGGTTAAAAAAAACTCGACTTACAAGGGGGTTGTCCGATTCATCCAATTATTTATTAAATCAGTATCTGTACTATCGGAAACGTGAGATCTGTTGTTAGAATTTGGCCTCCAAAGGAATCTGACATATAGGAGAAAGAAAAAATAAATTGTACAAATTTACCTCAGGACATCTTACTAATAAGATCGTTGTTTTTTGCTTGCGATTCTCTCAGGCCATGGTTAAAATTTAGGTATGAAGGAAAATGAAATTCATTTTATGATATTTTTTTTATTAAATCGGACACAGATAAGATCTTCATTTTTCATGTTTTGATATTTGCAATCACTTTGAATGTTCATTTACGGATAAAAATAAAAGCAAGGCGACTAATAACTTGTTCAAAACTGGTCAATAACAATAGTAATAAAAAAAACACTTTTAATTAAAGACACTTTTCATTAAAATGGAATTCCACAATACAAAACACGAAACTCATAACGTAAAAATAAAAAGAAAAACAACAAACAAAACAAAAACAAAAACAATTGTGGAAACTATTGCAAAATCGGATAACTTGGACGAACTCCATTGAAATTTTCAGTGACCAATATTTGTTGAAAAATACTTGAGACTTCAGCAAACCTTTTTTGTCTGCCCACAATGAAAATATCAAAAAATCTGAAACCTACCAAATTACGAGAAGGAACTATAAAATCTATATTACTGTATCAATATTTCTTAGGTGGAAAAGAAACCGACGAATACGTGCCTTCCTTTTTATTTTCATGCTAGTGAAAATGTTAGAGATCTTTACGACTCTTGAACGTAAATACACACTTCCTTTCAATGATTGCTCGCGCAAATAGAATCGTCTGCAGCAAGATTTGTTCCCTGTGAAAGTAGGCAATCAGCTTGAGAGCGGTTACGAAAATGACTACATTTTTGGGCGACCCCTAACACGCTCCTGAAAGGGTAAATTGAGGCGCGAAAGGTATTTTTTTAATTAATGGTTTGAAGTTTTAGTTTTCTGAATGAGATTTGCAATATTATAATATGTGGACACTTATAAAAATCGGTTACGTTTATTAGATTATTATTTTTTTTTTAATTACAAACATATTATTTACTAGATATTCTGACATACACGAGTAACTTTAGTTGCGAAAACAGTTGAATCAACATCCATTAGAAGCATGAAGCGACAATTGGGAGACTTTTTTGATAATTTGTAAAGATATGTGTGCAGAAGAGCTTAATGGAATCTATAATTATCACTTTTTTCTCTGTTTCTTAAAAAATAATTAAGGTTCTCGACTAGAGGTCCGGATCAAATAAGCGCGTGTGCAAACAAATTTTATTTGACTGATTTGTGATTTTTGACAATTCAATAATTTAAAAATAATATACAGTGTATTTGCGGCACGTTCAACAGTAGAAGATACTCTCAGTATACTCTCAGTATCGTAAGACTAGGATTAAAACGTTGCATCGGAATAAAAACGTTGACTTGATAACCAGTTACTTCCCGACCTTCCTCGTTCGTCTCCTTCCTCTCCCCACAACCTTAAGCCTCACAATATATACCAATTGGAAATGCCATGGTCTTACTGGCTCCAAGCGGTTGGGAGCAGTTTGGACGAGTTTCACATCAAAAAAAAATTAAGAATAAATAAATTTAGTAAATTTTACAAAAGTATCAAAAACCAGTAGAACTACTGTGTCCGGGCAATGGCTCTTGGGAGGCTGACAAGAGGTGGGGGAAAGAAAGAGCAAATAAAAAAAAGTGGTTTTTATTTCAGAAGAAAGACGTCCTTCTTGCAATAAATATTATTTTCTTAAAATATTTCATTATGCAATAATCAACAACTAAAGGAGTCTAAAATCTTTTCGTTGTGGGCGCATTTTACAATAGCTTTATAAATTTACACATTTCGCACAAGAAGCCTCACAAAACTGAGCATTCAGTAAAGAGCTTAGCTAGGGCGTACACGCTATCTTCAGGGTCGAGCTTTTGTATCTCGGAAGTTCATTATTTATTCATAAACATTATCCAAAAAAGTTTTAAACCATTTACATTGTTTTGAACACAATTATATAATATTGTTTTAAACCATGACAATGCAAAGTTGTGAAAACAGTTCCCGCGGCATAATTTAAACTGCCTTGTCGCAAAATATTACAATGTCCAACCAATAATCGTAACTTTATTCTGGTGTAGCTGTAAGAAAATTAATTATAACTTTAATGTAGGCAGGAAGTGAAAGTGTTGTCTGCCCACCAGTACAAAGCGGGCAAACACAGCTCGCCGCTCGTGCCAAGTCATTAGTAGTGAAAGGAAAAGGGTTGAAAGCTGTTAAAAGTGGACTGGTCTTTGTGGCTGAAGGTCGAATAAAATATTCCGGACTGTGAATATAATATGACGGTCCCAGGACGGACATCAGACTTCGTATTCCTGGAGCCGTTTCGATCAAGTATTGCGATATTTCTTACCCTTTTGATTTGCGCAATGCAAAGACGCGGGGAAGCTTATTATTTAAACTGGGAAAAATGTCTCTAGAGAAGAAAAATAATACCGCAGTCTTTGTAAATTTGATACATTGCATTAGAGCTCGCATTTGAACTTGGGCGCCAGTGTTAGGTACAGAGAAGCGCATTTGAACCGTTCTTTAATTAATTAAACCACGCTAATTTATTTACACCGCTGATCACTCAATACTTACTTAAATTCGACTAGCTCAATCGCTTGGTGTGTTTTCAGTTCGGCCTTGGTAGACTTGAATAACCACTGCTATGTTGCAGTTAGAACAAAATACAGGAAAACACAGAAATATCGGGATAATTGTAAATAAAAGGTTCTCTTTTGCTACTTAAAAAAAGGTTTATATTTGCAGAAAGGACTCTAGGCCAGGAAAAGCTTTTCATAATTTTATCGATTACTTTTGAATTAGCAATGATTCATCATCGTATGCCTATGAGACGAATCCAAAATGTGGGAAAGATAATGGTGACCGGACAACTCAGAATTAAACCAACTCACAAGCACCTCAGAAAGGTCATTAAGAGTGATGATAAAAAAATGGTTAAATAGGTTAAGATAGGTTAGGGTTACCGGCTATTTTTTTATAACTTTTAATGATCTTTTGAGGTGTTTCTGAGTTGGTTTCATTCTGAGTTGGCATGGAACCAAGATAGTATACTCCGATGGTGTAGATATATTTAGTTCAACAATATTGCAATATAAGCTGTCTTTATAACGTTTTTTATCATTGAATAGAGCTGATTTGAATTGTGAAATTATTTAACTCTTGATGCACAAAAGAACGTGGGTTGGTGGTAGATGAAATTAAAAAAATCTCTCTCTGGTTCTCGTTTATTGTTATATATATATTAATGAAAAAAAAATTGATAAGTTCCGAACAAATCATGAGGAGCATTTTATAGTTTTTCACAGTTTTCAAATCAATATAGATCGTGTTGAAAATTTTGCTGAAATTGCTTGCTTTATCCTGGTCAAACAAATTTGTGCGAATTTCAACTCACTAGATATCAACGTAAGTGGTACCTTCAGTATCGCCCTGGTGAATGATGTCAGTCAGAATCGAAACATTACTTGAAATGACTTTAGTTATATTTGGTAACCAGATGTGAAAAACCTGTTCAGTCTCCACTTTCTTCTTTAAACCTCCTTCCCCTCCTCACTTTATTCAGCCCCACAACACACGGTACACCGAAGTCTCACGGCTCGGGACTCTTGTGCGGTGTGAAATTAAGAAAAGGTTTTGGTGGCTCAGATTACAACAGATTCTCTGCTTTGTAGATAAGATATTTCATCAATTACTTTATTTAATTTTAAAGTTATAGAACACTCCTACAGTCCGTTTTTGAATAAACATCCTGAAACCTGAGTCTAAAACCACCCACCGGAAAATCATAATGTTTTTTTTTTGTATTGTAGGGGTAAAAGAAAATTATTTTTATTTTTTTCACCCTTGATCATTTACAGGAAAGACACTGCAGTATTCCTCAGGTCACAAAATGGAAAAACCAGAAGAAAAATGGCATTCTGGAGGGCATTTGCTTACCTTATTCAGAACTCATTCCTTTATAAAATTCTGAAACACGTAACAAAACGAATTATTAGTCACCAAACCATTTTTGGACAATATCCTAAGAAAAAAAATTAAAAATGTTTAATGAAAGATAATTTAATGCTGTGGAAAATTTTTTTTTGTTCATTAATAAACGACTAAAACTTACTAAGATTTTCACGGCCAAAAGCATTTTTGTTATTTGTTTTTGGGGTGTTATGCTTCGAAGTAAATAAGCACACACTTCACCACTAAAAATTATACGTCTACCGGATCCGCCCGATCTGCCCTGATGATGGATACTGCAACGATGTCCGAAACATTGGCTAAAGAAGGAAAGGCGCAACACGGCATAACACCCCAAAAACAAATAACGATAAAACTTACTATGTTATATTCAACTTCGCATGAAAAACTTTGTTTTTTTTGTTTGACAAGTTTACATAATTAATTCATATTTCGTGAACAAATACACAAAAATCACGATTCCTAACTAAAATTAATCCAAGTATTGTTAATTAATCATATATTTTAAAAGATATTTATAACTTAACCGGACTTTTTTTACATGAGCTCCACATAAGAGGCCCCGAGGAAAATAATTTCCCTCAGGGCCTATGTCATCTTTGGGGATGCTGTGTAGAGGTTATTTTTAAGGAAAGGATGGAAAGTAGAGTTCTAGGAAGGAAAACGGTTAAAGGGGTGGGTAGGAATCTGGGGTTTAGTGTGTCCTGGTCATCCGCCTTCAAGACCTAGAAAAAACCTCACCCCATGAACCCGGGCACCCCTGCTAAATCACCAAACGTGGCGAACCACCTGGGGTGACCTATGGCAAAGGTCTTGGTTATCAAATAAAGGATCCCGGGGCGGCGGTACCCATTCCCGCTTCCCAAATTGACTACTCGAGGAACTTGACGCCATTTTGAAAAGTGCCATTGGTTTCTTCTGATCACAAATATTTGGTATGGTAACTTAAAAAATAAACAATTCAGGAAACTTCGAGGTAGGTAGATATTTGGATTGAATTGTTTGGCGACATAAGTTGAAAACAACGTTAAAAAGTTATTAATAAAATCAGGAAAATGTAATAACAGAAGATGTGCAATGCAGGATCCTCAGGACCTCAAGAGGACATCACCCTAGGCTAACATTGCGTATAAAAATGTCATTTAATTCAGATATTGTGCAGTGTACATTTTGAAGACCATGGGTTATTTTCTAGCAAGTGATATATTTTACCCGGAGACCATAGAATGATTAAGTATAGAAAGTACACATTTTAATGTCAGCACACTTAAGGAAAGCACATTTACTTTTATCATCTTTGATCTAGGCTCCTTCACGTGTTTCCGTACCTAAAGTAAGACTCTACTGTCTCATTTATCTGGTAAAACGACGCTAGATGGGAGAGTGCCGAAGCACAAAGCAAAAATAAAGGTCGTTCAAGTCTCGCAAGATCGTGAAAATACTAGCGTTGACTGAATCGGATTTTAACGGAGAGAATAGAACACTTTTAGCCTCCTTGGAAGTTTTTTTGATCAAAGTTGAGCGTACTCAATAAATGCACGATACACAAAAGCATCCAAACGTTTCGATGGAAAGCATCCACTGAACATATCCACTGATAGAAATGTACTGTGGGCATGTCTGTAATGTGTGCCCAATAAGCTGAATTTTTTAATTCCTTCTGGTGAAATGTATCGAAAATTTTTAATTATCGAAGTTCTTTTTCGTATGATAATGAATTTCATTGACACGTAAAATTTTATCTAATTTTGCGGTGACGGTTTTATTTAAAATCGAAATAGATCGTGCTTTGTAATGGTAACCATGTTTTATTTTCAACGAAAAGTTTGTGGCAAAATATGAAAAAAGTTTGCACGATTGAAAAGCTATATCCTGATCTGGTGTATCAAATAACTATTAAGTACACAGGGAGGAGTCAGAATGTGACAAATCAAATATTTGTATCGCCACATTTATTTTTGTATGTAAGATTATGTACGTGTACATACTGTACATGGCTCCTATACAGAGAGATTTTAGATTTTATACTTGCCCAAATCATGTAATTGAAAATAAAATAAATTACCAATTTTCCAGAATAGAGCAATGAAAATAATACTTGGCGTAATAGATTTTCAAAAGTAAAAATATTGATAATGTGGCTAAATTGTTTGACAGTGAAATGTTGACATTATGAATTACGAAGACATTCACAGACAACACAGGGGCGTGGAATGAAATCAGACTATCAAAAAAGGACAAAACCAATACGTAAAACATTTTTTTATTGAAAGGGACGAAATAAAGGGTCGTTGCGGACAACCTTAAAAACTACAACATTTATCTACTGGAGCGTCTTTAGCCATATTTTGGCCATTTTCGTTATTTGTTTTTGGGGTGTTATGCCGTGTTGCGCTACCTCCTTCTTTAGCCAACGTTTCGGACATCGTTGCAGTGTCCATCATCAGGGCAGATCCGGCAGATCCGGTAGATGTGATCTACCGGATGTCCGAAACGTTGGCTAAAGAAGGAGGTAGCGCAACACGGCATAACACCCCAAAAACAAATAACAAAAATGCTTTTGGCCGTGAAAATCTTAAAACTTATCATATTTTGGCCAATTTGCAAACGCCTTCTAGAGTTCGCCGGCTAAAATGAGGCCAATTTGAAGATATATTTTAAACATTTCATTATTTCAAAAGTACCCGTATATTATTTACTTCGATTGATCACAAAAATAATTTATTATTTTTACTTTTCTCTTCTGAATTATTTGTTTTTGCGTTTGGCGAACCGGAAATGTTGAAATACATGACCAATGATTTGTGTAACAGTATTACTTATTAGAAAATGCAAGTTTTAATTTAAATTTATATTTGTGATATCCGCTATGTTGTAGAACATAACATAGAAGTCAAAATATTTTATTTTCTCTAAATGGGTACATCGTAAGCCAATTTTAAAGTAAGTAATGCCCATTATTCATGCATTTATAAATTGAACGATTTTTTTATGATTCCTTAAAATATGGGATACATGATTAAAATAAAACATAACTTAAAATAGAAACAGCCATAAAATGGTTCATGGAAAGATACAATTATTCATTTTTTAAACATCCAAAGACGGTTTTTCATCTGTTGTTAAAACTGTTAATTTTCGTCCAATTTCAAATATGAACAAATATATTTTAAATGTTCTTTGTTATAATTTTTTTTTTGCATTGAAGATGTTGTAAAAATAAATACCATTGTAAAAACTAGGTAAGAAAACACAATCCTATTATTCACGAAATCACTTTTTTATCCTTTATACAATAAAAATATTATAATATCTCCCAGAGAATAACCTATAATGAAGAAATTTTGGGTTCATATTTCTATGATTTATATTTCTTACACGCACGACATTTATATTATTAAAAAACATCATTTTTATAGAATGATTATCAAATTCACACGATAGCGGTCAATTAAAAAAGAATATGTCCGAAATAATCTCATTTTTTCAAGAAGAATACATATTATGGTCTTCAAAAATGCAACATTGCCAGCTCTTTCGGAGCACCATTAAGGACATTTTTATCAGTTCTCAATCGAATTTGAGCTTGTACAGTCTTTATTCAATGGATAACAAAAAAATCCGTTTAACGTTTGGGAAGTATTTTTGTGTAAGTAAGGCAGAATTTGATTAAACTAATAAACGATTTCTCTCTTTAAAAAAATCATAAGCCATTTATTTACATGTGTTTTGTTTCGTATAAAATAAAAAAAGTAAATGAATCAAATTGATGAAAGAAAAAATACTTTTATAAAAGTAATGCACATCAATGTCGTTGTTCAATACCACATCAGTGGGGTTGAACGACGGTCTCACCCACATAGTCAGATTTCCAAATGTACGTAGATTAGAAGAAGATTGTTTGTTGTGAGTGTCATTTAACAGCCGCAACACGTTTCAGTGTCTAGACAATTTATCCGTCTAGTATCAATAAAACGGTCGTGTCAAAAGATCTGTTTGACTCTTGCTGAGGCAGTGTAATGTTCACAAACACGTAAACAAGATTAATTAAAATATCGCAACGTAAAAACGATTTGAAAAATTTGGCTTATAATTTTAATTACTATGTTTTGATTGGTACATTGCTTTTGAATATATTATATGAAAATCTTAACTTCTGAACGTGATATCTTTAAGCTTCTCTGGGATTTCCGCCATATGCTGAGGTTTTCTCTACAACTAGTAGTTCATGAGGACGGATTTTAGTCTCTATATTTAATAACGAGTGCTTCAAACTTCAGCGTTTGGCTTAAAAAGCTCGCACGAACAACAACTACTCTGATCGTGTAACCCACGCCTAAACTTATTTTCAAGCTCGCACGAACAACAACTACTCTGATCGTGTAACCCACGCCTAAACTTATTTTCTCAGAAGGGTCGGTGAACCTTCGATATGTTTGATAATAGGGTGTTTTATTACTCGTACGTAATTAACAAACAATATTTTTTTATTTTAATACTTCATAGTATTTTCATTTTTTCTTTTGAACAATAGAACGAACGACCTTCAATATTGAAAAATGTTATCAATTCAAACCTAATAATTTTATGAAGATAAAGATAATATAAGAATAATAAGTATAATATAAGATAAGAAAAATCCGAACAGAGCAAGGATTACGTTGATCTATCATCGCTGCTGGGAAATGGCGTGTTGGTTAATTTTCTATTCTTAGTGCTCCGTTTCCAGTGATAGGCTGAGAGCACCTTTGGCTAAATTAATAATTTCTAAATAAAAATTTCGTACTAAAACTGATAAGATCTCAAATCATTTAAAATTTAATTGTTTGTATTTTAATTTAATATTGTTACAAAATAATACGTAATTAATATCATAATAATTTATTATTATGGTTCATTACCTCAAAAATTACAAAAAGGCAATATTTAGAAAATGTTTAAAAATTACTTTTGAAATGTATCAAGATATAATGGGAAAAAATTAAGGAAAAAAAATCATAAAACTAAGGTAAAGCAAATATAATATACCTAAGTTAATTACTAGGTACCATCTGACAAAGATTCCGATTTTTTTGCTGTATAGTTATGCAACAAACTCTTACCTAGTAACAAACAAATTAAATCAATTAATAACCATTTGTAACGTTGATACCAAAGGCCAGAATTTCATTAAAAACCTGAATTGGTTCCAAATAGCAGAAATAAGACATGGAAATGAGAGACCTAATGCAATTGCCATTTAGCGTAAAGTACGACAAGGCTGTATCCTGTCGCCACTATTGTTTAATCTCTATTCCAACTATGTCTTCAAAAGAGCCCTAAGTAATACTTAGAAGGGTCTGAAGATCGACGGAGTTGTCATTAATAATATAAGATACGCAGATGATACTGTATTACTAGCTTACTGTATCGATGACCTCTAAGACGTATTAAATCTTATTAATAATGCTGGTGAGCAACTGGGCCTAACAATCAACTTCAATAAAACTAAATGGATGACATTTGGACGACTAAATCAATCTGAATCAATAATACAGTTAAATGGTTGCAATGTCGAAAAGGTGGAAAGATTAAGATACCTCGGCAGTATTCTCACGGAGACTCTTGACCCAGATGTAGAGGTTAGGTGCAGAATTGAAGAAGCAAGAACTGCGTTCATTAAAATGAAATCCCTCTTCTGCAATGACAATATCAGCTTAAAACTAAGGCAGAGAATGCTAAGGCTAAAATGCTATGTGTGGTCGGTCTTGCTGTATGGATGTGAAACACGGACCTTGAAAGTAAATACCATGAACAGGTTAGAGGCTTTTGAAATGTGGCTTTACTGGAGAATGCTCAAAGACCAAAATGATCACCAAAACAGAAATTCTCAGCGGATAAGAGCAGATAGAGAACTTACATTAATAAAAATCAGGAAAATTTCATATCTGGGTCATATACTTCGAGGGAAGAAGTATCACTTGCTCCATTTAATATTGAAAGGCAAGATAGAGGGTCGCCGAGGGCCTGGTAGGAGACAAATGTCTTGGCTGCGAAATATACGAGAGTGGACCAGCATTAAAAGTGTGGAGGAGCTATTCCGGGCAGCGCAAGACAGAAAGACATTTTCAAGAGTGATCGCTAACGTCGGGGGGACCTGATACGGCACACAAAGAAGAAGAATAACCACAGAAAGCAATTAGAAGAAATTATCAGTAAAAACAATCGACTAGTATTTTAAAATCAATGTAATAGAAGTTACTCAAAATACCCTACCTACTTGGTTTATAATGGAAGTCACTGAAAGGCCTATAGCCAAAACCTAGTGCGCCTCATCACAGGACCTCCTAGTGAGGAAGACTAAGAACATATTTATTCTATATCTAGTTGTGTATTTACATCTTATATTTCTTCATACGTCAATATTCTATAATAATAAATAAAAATAAATTAAAAATCATCGTTGCGTTGAAAAAAATCTTTTCTTACTAATATTATAAACGCGAAAATTTGTATGGATGTATGTGTGTTTGTTACTCTTTCACGCAAAAACCACCGGATGGATTTTAATGAAACTTTAGAATAATATAACTCTTACATCAGAATAACATATAGGCTATAACTTATAAAGCTAGCTAGAAGGGGACGCGGGGGACGCACGGGAAAGGTGATTCAAGGAGAAACAAGAATACAAAACAATAACAATATTTAGCATTGCAACGCTTGCCGGGAACCAGCTAGTTCACAATAAAAATATCACGAATGTGTTATTCTTTCGCAAAAAAGGTTTTTTTTAGCATAGTTTTACTTAAAAGTTTCGTCTTAGCAAACATAGAGTTAACCTCAAGATCATCATCATCACTATTGGCTCTACAACCCCTGGTGGGTCTTGGCCTCCTCAAGAGTCTTCCTCCACTCATCTCGGTTTTGTGCCAGCTCTCTCCAGTCTGGAAGCTCCAAGATAGATATGTCTTTGAGGACGTTGTCGCTCCATCTTGGTCTTGGCCTTCCAAGGCTCCTTCGCCCTATTGGTCTTGAGTTCAGCAGGGACTTTGGTGCTTGATGCTCGGTCATTCTCTCCACATGACCCAGCCACCGAAGTCTTCCCAATTTTATAAATTTTGCGACGTTTAGCTCCTTAAACAAGGTATAGAGCTCATTGTTATAGCATCTGCGCCAAAATCCATTTTCTAGAACCGGTCCGAAGATGCGCCTCAAAATTTTTCTTTCAAAAACTTCCAGTGCTCGCTCATTCCTCTTGGTTAATACCCAAGTCTCAGCCGCGTACGTAAGTACTGGTCTGATAAGTGTTTTGTACACTAATATCTTCGTGTTTCTGGACAGCAGTCTGGACTTTAATTGGTTTTGTAGGCGGAAATAACAGCATTTGCGTTCACTATGCGCTTCTGGATCTTCTCTGTGGTATTATTGTCGTTTGTTATCAGGGAGCCTAGGTATGTGAATCTTGGTACCGTTTCGAAATTTTGGTTTCCACATGAGAGAGTTGGGATTTGTTGGGTGCATCCTACAGCCATGTATTTGGTCTTTTGCTGGTTTACTACGAGACCCATATTTTTTGCAGAACTTTCAAGATTTATGAAGGCGTTACGTAAAGCATCTGGAGTTTTCGCGATTATGTCGATATCATCAGCGTAAGCCAATAGCTGCACAGAGTTGTCAAATATCGTTGCTCTTATCTCGATGCCTGAGTCACGAATAACTTTTTCTAAGGCTATGTTGAATAAGAGGCAGGCCAATCCATCTCTTTGTCTCACCCCGTGGAGCGCTTCAAAGGGCTCGGACAGATCACTGCCAACCCTGACTCTACACGTTACTGGGGACATTGTTAATTTCACCAGATTGATCACCTTACGCGGTATTCCGAACTCACTCATTGCATTGTACAATGCATTCCTGTTTATGCTATCGTACGCGGCCTTGAAGTCTACAAAGAGATGATGTGTTTCGACATTGTGTTTTAGCGTCTTTTCCAAAATCTGTCTTAAGGTAACCTCAAGATAACTGTTATAAATAATGTAGTAATTGAAATTACGCTCCTGTTCCAATGGTTTTTCGGAGTACTGCCCCCTAACTCCGAAAGTACGGTATCCTATAATATTATTATGTCACTGAATGAAATAAGTGTCAAAATGACTTTGTGGTTAGAGACACATTCTTATAAAAGCTCCCACAGTCTTAGATCAGGAGAGGTGACAATGTTAACATGTGTGACATATCACGTAACACATTATTATCATGCTCTCTAGGGACAGCGACTTCTTAAGAATTTATATAATTTTTATATTATATACTTCGAAAGAAGAAAAATATGTTATTATAATGGTTAGGTACACGACGAGTTTTAAATGTGACTTAATTGTACATGGAGAGAATCAAACTTACTTAAATTACACACACTTGCAGGGGCCATTACTCATGTCAAAAAACCTAACCTAACCAACATTTTTTTTTTATTTAAATTTAAATTAAATTTAATAATGTTATTATCAACTTCTGCAAGTTTAGTTTATATTTTTATTATAGCTGTTTCGGCTTATAAGGCTGTGGGTACTCAGGTGTCGTGGCTGAAGAAGGAAACGAGTTTGCGTGTAATAATAGCCTTTAATGAGTCCACACAATAATTACAATCACATAAACAATTGTAACACGTCACGTAACGGTGATAAATACTACAAACGAATTTACGCACTGGGTCAAGGTTAATCGTGGATAGACGAGGCAACTGCTCCGTGGTAAGTTGAATGAATACTAGACTTAAGACTGAGCCGTGTGCGGCTCGCACCTGTTTTTATACTCCGCCGGCCCGGCAAGTAGATTCAATGACAATAGGTAACGCCGGGTGAATTCACGTAAAGGCGAGATATCACCCGAACCTTCTGCGGGCACTTGAACTGTACAGCCGTACGTTCTAGCTCTTTCGCTTAGGTGGCAGAACTATCTCTTTAGTAATTTCGCATACCATTGAACAACGGCGACGCCTCTGGAATGTGCGCTAGGTAGGTAGTTCGACTCGGTGTATTAGCTAGCTGCTAGGTGGGAAAGTTCTCGTGAATTCGTTTGCATACAATTTAAAACCAGCGCTGTTTCTGGAGGCACCGATAATTTTCGGGGCGATCCCAATGCGTAGTAAAGCCACGGCTGGTTGCTACAGGACTCCCTCCCCAGACAACGCAGACATGGCTGCGGTGGAAAGAGGAATGGTCAGATACCGAGGTGATCGGGAAATCGAACCCGCCTTCCAGAACGAGTGGTTGTGTGTGTCCGATCCTTACTGCCATCGAACAACGGAAGGGTTGGTTGTGATGTGGTGGCTGGTGACTCTGATTCGGTTTGCGATGCGAATCTCTCAAGATCTTGAGCAATGTATGCTGGTTTGAGGCGGTCGATGCTCACGGTGACTTCCTTCCCTTTTACCAGTATGGTATATGTTCGTTCGTGCCGACGAACGACTTTATGAGGGCCGCTGTAGGGTTGTTGAAGCGGGCTCTTGACGGTGTCGTCCCTCAGAAAGACGTGAGAAGCTGTGGGAAGATTTTGGAAGACGAAATGATGTCCATCACCATGGCGGGTACCTTCAACTGGTCTCAGCTCGTTGAAATGTTTCCGTAGTTCCTTAAGGAAACTTCCAGTATCGTCGTTGACATTAGGTCGTGCTTTACATAGGAATTCGCCGGGTAATCGGAGCGGTTCGCCGTATACTAGCTCGGCTGAGGTTGTAGCGAGATCATCTCTCCAAGCTGCTCTGATTCCCATGAGTACGGTGGGAAGTGTTTCCGTCCAACGGTTATTCTGATGGCACTTGATCGCTGCCTTCAGTTGACGATGAAATCGTTCCACCATGCCATTTGCTGCGGGGTGGTATGCAGTTGTATGGATTTGCGTCGTGCCTGCCAGGAGATTCAACTGCCTGAACAGCCTCGACTCAAATTGTCTCCCTTGGTCCGTAGTAATGCGGAGTGGAGTGCCGAATCTTGTTATCCAGCCCTTGTAGAAAGCACGCGCCACTGTTTCAGCCTCTTGGTCTGGGATCGGGAATGCCTCTGGCCATCTCGTGAATCTGTCTACGCACGTGAGACAGTATCGGCATCCTTCTGAAGAAGGCATGACGATTATGTCGATGTGGACGTGCTCGAATCTAGCGGAGGGTCTGGGAAAGGCTCCCAGGGGTGCTGACACGTGCCGTGTAATTTTGCTTCGTTGGCATTGAAGGCAATTGCGTGCGAGCTTAATAGTCTCAGCTTTAATGGCCGGCCAGACATAACGTTGAGTTATGAGCTTAACCGTGGCCTTAATTCCTGGGTGAGCCAGCTGATGGACCGCATTGAATGCCGCAGGTCTGAACTTCTTCGTGACGAAGGGTCTGGCTATGGTAGTTGAGACGTCACAGTAGAGATGCGCGTCAGTACCCGGAATATTAATCTTTTTAAGTTGTAGGCTAGAACTTCCCTGCAAGTGTTGTTCCAGTTCAGGGTCGCACATCTGGTCAGCTGCCAGCGCTGCGTAGTCCAGAGGAGTGTCTATCGTCTCGACCCTGGAGAGAGCATCCGCGACGATGTTGTCTTTTCCGGAGACGTGTCGGATGTCAGTTGTGAACTGGCTGATATAGTCCAGATGGCGGAATTGCCTTGGTGAGCATTTGTCTGCTTTTTGTTGGAAGGCGAACGTGATAGGCTTATGGTCTGTAAATATGGTGAACGACCTGCCTTCCACCATATGGCGAAAGTATTTCACAGCGAGATAGATGGCTAGTAGTTCTCTGTCGTATGCGCCATATTTCTTTTCAGCTGCCGAAAACTTCTTTGAAAAGAATGCTAGAGGCTCCCAGTGACCTGCGACGAATTGGTGGAGTGCGGCACCGGCTGTAGTATCAGACGCGTCGCTGACGATAGAGAGTGGGGCGTCGCACTTCGGGTGAACGAGCAGGGTTGCCTGGGCCAGAGCTTCCTTGCACTTGTTGAAAGCTTCTACTGTTTCGGCAGTCCAAGACACGAGTTGTTTGCCTTTTTGGTTCCCTTTTAGGAGGTCATTGAGTGGAGCTTGTGTCCTCGCGGCGTTGGGAATGAATCTCCTATAAAAATTTATAGCTCCCAGGAAACGGCGGAGATCCTTGATGGAAGCTGGTTGGCTGTAGTTGTTGATGGCCTCCACTTTATCTGGGAGGGGTGAAGTGCCAGCGTCGGACACCAGGTATCCTAGGAATTTGACCTTAGTCAGGCCGAAATGGCATTTGGCGGCGTTGATGACAACACCATATTCCTGTAGGCGCTGAAATAATATCTTGAGGTGGGCTAGGTGCTCTTCCTCTGACGTTGAGGCAATAAGAATGTCGTCTATGTAGGCGTAACAGAAATCTAAGCCTCTGGTAACCTCGTCCATGAAGCGTTGGAAGGTTTGGGCTGCGTTGCGGAGGCCGAAAGACATCACCGGAAATTCGAAGAGTCCGAATGGCGTAGTGATTGCTGTTTTCGGAATGTCCTCGGGAGCCACAGGGATTTGATTATATGCCCGCACCAGATCAATCGTTGAGAAGATCTTGGTGCCGCTCAGTGCCTGTGCAAAATCTTGAATGTGGCGTACGGGGTATCTGTCCGGAATAGTTCTGGCGTTCAATCTTCTATAATCGCCACATGGTCTCCACTGGTCGTCCTTCTTGGGTACCATGTGCAAGGGAGATGCCCAAGAGCTCTCGGAAGGTCGAGCGATTCCGAGACGGACCATGGCCTCGAACTCCTTCTTGGCGCGTTTTAACTTGTCAGGAGCAAGGCGTCGTGGGCGTTCGACTGTTGGAGGTCCTGGCGTGGTGTTAATATGGTGCAGTGTTGCGTGACGAACTTCCCTCCTGGCACCGTCAGGGCGAGTGATGTCAGGAAACTGTTGAAGAAGCTTATGATACGGGGACGTTCCTGTGACCGTCTTAATGGAAGCGATCTTGTTGTCGCTTCGTTTTCCCGTGATGGTCAAATTCGTCACCTGGTCCAGCAGCCGTTTATTTCGGACGTCCACCAGTAGCTCGTACTTGGCGAGAAAGTCTGCCCCGATGATTGGCCTGGAGACGTCTGCAATGACGAAGCTCCAAGTAAAGTCGCGTCGCAATCCCAGATCCAGGTTGAGCGTTAGGCTGCCATAAGTAGCGATTGTGCTGCCATTTGCTGCTGCCAGTTCGTATGTCCCTTTAGTGGGGCGTCCCTGGACAAGGCGTCGTGGGAAAATGCAGAGATCTGCGCCGGTGTCTATAAGAAATTGGATACGGGTTACCCTGTCGGTAACAAAAAGGCGACTGACTTGGTTGGGGCTGGCGCTGGTCGCCATCAGTTTGGGCCCCGCGCGTTTTCCTGTTGGAAGTTGCAGGGTTTGGTGCACTTGCTTGCCTTCGTCCCATACTTCCAGTGGTACCAGCATGTGCCCTCGGGCTGACGACCTCTGGACCGACTGCGGGAACGATTGTTCCAACGATGCGGTGTGGCGCTCCTCCTACGCTGGCCAGAGCGTAGTGTCGAAACTTCACGCCTCAAGGTAGCGAGCTCTTGTTGGAGAGGCTGCATTAACCGCTCCATCTGTGTAACCAATGAGTCTTCGGACGATGGAACAGCCACTGAGTTAACTGCCGATTTACCAGCGTAGTCTGCTATGGCGTCTGCCAGGCTGGCCACCTTGTCAAGCGGAGTATCCTGCTGCGTAGCCAGGACCACCTGCATACTTCTAGGAAGACGACCCATCCATAGGGTTCTCAAAACCTCATCGGGCACAGCGCTGCCAGCGAGGGTGCGCAGGTGTCTCAAGAATTGGGAGGGCTTACGGTCTCCGATCTCTTCATGTTCCAGAAGTCTCCTTGTCTTCTGCTCCTGCGTGGAGCTGAGGCGTCTGGTTAATTCGTATTTTAATAGTGCATATGCACCGACCGCAGGGGGCTTCACAATGATGTCCCGGACTTCTTGGGCGTGGGCGGGATCCAAGGCTCCGAGAATGAAACCAAATTTTGTGGCATCCACGGTCACTCCTGCTGCCTCGAAGCTGCGTTCCACCATAGCGAACCATAATTCTGGGTCATCAGGGCAAAAAGGCGGAATGCGTACTGCCACTCGGTTGACCTCAGGCGGTGGATTCCTGATGTTGGGTTGCTGGTTACTTGTCGTTGGTTGCTTGTTGCTGGTTATTGGTTGCTGGCTGTCCTCAGATGTTCCGCTCGCAAGAGACATGATGATGATTGGTGTGCGAAATTTATCACTGAAGAGTTTATTTCGTGCCCGACGTGCCCGCGGTAGACGTACTTGCACACGTCGTGCTCACTGTCGAATTGTCCGTGCACTTCGAAGGTCACTAATGTGAACGTCGGTGTCACCAATGTGGGTACTCAGGTGTCGTGGCTGAAGAAGGAAACGAGTTTGCGTGTAATAATAGCCTTTAATGAGTCCACACAATAATTACAATCACATAAACAATTGTAACACGTCACGTAACGGTGATAAATACTACAAACGAATTTACGCACTGGGTCAAGGTTAATCGTGGATAGACGAGGCAACTGCTCCGTGGTAAGTTGAATGAATACTAGACTTAAGACTGAGCCGTGTGCGGCTCGCACCTGTTTTTATACTCCGCCGGCCCGGCAAGTAGATTCAATGACAATAGGTAACGCCGGGTGAATTCACGTAAAGGCGAGATATCACCCGAACCTTCTGCGGGCACTTGAACTGTACAGCCGTACGTTCTAGCTCTTTCGCTTAGGTGGCAGAACTATCTCTTTAGTAATTTCGCATACCATTGAACAACGGCGACGCCTCTGGAATGTGCGCTAGGTAGGTAGTTCGACTCGGTGTATTAGCTAGCTGCTAGGTGGGAAAGTTCTCGTGAATTCGTTTGCATACAATTTAAAACCAGCGCTGTTTCTGGAGGTACCGATAATTTTCGGGGCGATCCCAATGCGTAGTAAAGCCACGGCTGGTTGCTACAAGGCCATTTTCAAACTGTAGTTAAACCACTTTGAGACCACTTATTCATACGATTCTGAACGTCAATTTTTAAAGGTGTCTAAATTAATTTATTAACGGTTAAACCAATTTGCTGAGAAACTAATTGACACAGTAAACACTAATATTTGGGGTACTTGAATATTATTATATATTATATTATTACAGTACGACTATGAATACGACATGTGTAATTTAAGTATGTCGTGATACCCAATATATTTGTAATGTTCAAAGAAAATCTATATACACTTATTATGTCAAGTCAATATGCATGTGGGGTGGCATTTTACGTTAAGCTTGCCTAAACACGAAGCAGTCGGCGAATATAGGTGAACAAAATACTATACGTAAATATATAATGATCACGAGCCTTTACATGTCATTGAAAATCTTATAAACTAAAAAAATAAATTGATGCAATTGAGACGTTAACATCGACACAGGAGAAATAACTAACTTCATTTCATATTACACTTACACTAGACAGGATGTACCTATCCGCAGTAAGGAAGACAGTTCAATAAAGTGTGGTTTTCAGACAAATTATTTGATTTGTATCTGAATGATGAATAGAACTTTCACCCTGGACCGTTCATATTTTGTTATCGCTTGTCAAAGTATTTGGATGATTTACCTATTTCAGTTATTAGGTATTATTTAATTATGAAATACCTAATCATGTCTCACAGAAATGATGTCATAATATATTTTCTTCAGTGTTGTACATTTGCCGACTTTTATTAGGTTAACAGTTATTACTTATATTTCAGTCAACATGAATTATTACAAAAATCATGTTCTTTCATGTTTATTAAGATAATAAAATCGGTTACAAAGTTCTTCCCTCTGTCGCTTTCCTTGGCCAAACCGCAGTTTATTTTGATGCTGTAATGAAAATCTTTAGCTACGTAAAACTCTTAAATTATTAAAATATAAACACGTGATTGAAAATATCAACACAATATGAATGTCTCGGTTTGAATACGAAACCTTCGAAAAAAAAAATTTAAAATGAAGAATTCAGTTTTCATGTAATAGTAAAGAACGCAATTTTTATTTATTTTTGTACCGTATTTTATTTGAAACTAGTGTTTTTTTTATATCAAAGAACCTAAGTAAAGTTGTAACTGTTACTTACCACTTTTTTATTATAAATTCCTCCCATCCTAAGTGAGTTTTAAAACCCCTGGGATGCTCGGTAAAAAAAAAAATATTTCCGAAATATGACAAAAATTTAAATCAATAATAATAATATATGCACAACTAAAATATTTATAATGGTTCAGCGTGTCTTGTGCCTTAATATAATAAAGTCTTTGTTAACCTAACCTAACACAAAGCTTCTGGAATAGTAAATTTCAAGTTCCCGCTCAACGATATCTGAATCTGAAATACTCTAGAAGTCTAGAACGAAACAATCTACAACGATCCACCTGATCAAAAGAGAAAAAAACAGTCTCAAAACGGTTAATAATAATATCGCTGATAATGGCCGGTGTTAAATAAAGCTTTTTTATTCTAAAAATGTTCTTAAATTAATATTAAAGTCTCTTCTGGAAAATCTTCCATAGCTTTGAGGTTTCAATCTTATACTCGTATAATTAAAAAATGATTAAAAACAAGAAGTTCATTATTTCACAGCCCTTTAAATTTTTTCACTTGGTCTCGCAAATTGCTCACGACACGGTGCTGAAACAATTTGCTGTTGAAGTGAAAAAGCGAATACAGTGAACAAAGGTGTGTACTCTAAATGCTTAAGTTTACAAAGGAAGCTTCTCTCACTTGACAGATACTCTGGTATTAAAGTAAAGTAAAAGAGCTAAACTTTTTTATAGTGCTGTCTAAAAAGCAAGTGAATTAAAATCGTTTTGCTATTTTGGATAAAATGGTTGTATCTTTATTTAAAACAATACGGGCATGGCTCCTTCACTTATGAAACCAATATCTGTTACGTCATTGTTATTGATTTTCTTTATCATGAACATAAAACGATGTATATATGTATAGTACGCTGTATAGTACGCAATGTATACAATAAATAACAATTTCAAATTGAAATGAAGTATTTTTGCGGATTTTCATACTAAGTCCAGTAAAGAGGGAAACGTATACAATTTGAAAATTGTTATCTAATTTTGAAAAGGTTACTTGTAGAAGGTATTTCAAATAATTCATAAACACAATTTAGGCACACTGATTGTGTTAAAATCGCACGTGCCGAAAGTAAACGATGTGAACCCTTGAATAAAATTCTTGACACAATTTTAACTTCTGAAAAACATTGAATATGTTGTTATGTATAAAAGAATTAAATCTGTCATGCAGACAAATCACGGCAGAGATGCCTCAGTTAATTTTTGCTCGAAATGTGTTCGTTGCTTGGCATTTGACTTTTTAATTTCAAACACGAAGAGAAATTTACGAACATTATTTTTAAAGCCAAAAATTGTGTTAATTCGCGGAATTGAGATGAGCACCACATTAAATTTAATATTTTTGGTTTATGCACGATCTTCTCAAAAATACATAGGAAGTGTTCGTAGACTTTTACCGAGACTGGTAGTAAATTTTTAACGATTTCATTCATATTAAATTTAGAAAAAAATCTAAGAACTTGACTATAGAAGTAGGTAATAATAAAATCAGAGCAATATTGTTTTCTGTGACCCCCTTTTTCACATCCTAAAATTATGGAGTTTGGGTTTTAAATTATTCGTTAACGTATTCCATACGTTTATGGGTAAAACGTGATGTTACTAAAATGTTTTTAGGGGTAGATTTAAGGGCTAGAAATATAAAATTTTGGAAAACGAACAGATAAAGATTAAAAAACATATTTTTATCTCTTCAGGTATTCTATGTGGGCTATAAATAAAGGATAGAAATATAAATGTTTTGTGCAATCTATGCATAATTTTGTAATCTCATTTTATTTTTGATATTTTATTAGAAGTAGGTACATGTATATTTTGCCGCTGATTAGACTATCTTCTTCGCTACAATGAATGGTCCATTCGTTAAATGAAATCTATTTATTATCCAAGATGGCACTGCTCATTAAGTAATCATCCTTCGTACAAATTATAATGGACATGTTTATTTTGGTCAACTGCACATCCTTACTGCGCTCCGCAACACCAATATCCAGATTCTTGCAATGTTAACTCTCGACAGGCCAAGATTCCAAACATGACGTCCGTAACCGTGGGGGTCGGCTGATGACCCCATTTTTTTCAAAACTTTTAAACCAAAGAAAACACTTTTTCTTTTTTTGATATATTTTTTTTGTTATTTATGTTTTTGCAAGGAATATTACCTACCTATATTTGACAAAATATTTTTTCCTGCGATCAACGATTTTTTCACATTATTTTAAAATGGCATATTATGTATTAATACTTTGCGCAGGAATACCTAAAATACTAAAAATATATTTCATGTATTTAAGTAGATATAAGAAGGATAGTTATTTTGGGGTTTACCTTCGGCCCCAGTTGGCTGTGAGAGAGTTAACAAAATGAAGAATATTAAACTAAGGACTCAGTCAATAAATAGTTCTATTCAAGTATTGAGTTTTAGGGATTCAACAAAGAAAACATATGTGAAACACCTGACTGTATAAATTGTACATATTTAAAATGTAAACTTTTCCTCCATCCACAAGCAAATGCTTTTAATGGAGGAAAAGTAACATTGTAACATGTTCTATTTTTTGTAAGATAAGTACTAAAATAAATAAAAAATATATAAAAATAAAAAAAATCTTTTGTTTCTGCTCATTACACAATGTCTGGAAATCATCAACACTGGAAAATCTTTACCCCTCTTTCGTATAGACTAAATACGTTCAGGCATAATACTCAGTTTTCATTTTATTCGGTAAAGATCCACTTCACTGACCATTAGTCAATTAATACTCGTATGTTCCTTCCACCAGAGCGTTAGTGGCTACATTTTGGTCAATATGCGAACACCCTCAAGCATCGCTGGCCGAAATGTGGCCAATTTGAAAATATATTTAAAAATATTATTTTATTGCATTTATTTTTAATCTAGCGCGTTGTATACATTGAATAATCACAAAGCCGAAGGTCCTGGATTCGATTCGCAGAGGTGCCAATATCTTAATCTTATTCCAGATCTTCGATAGTTCTAATATTGACATATTATTTTTTTAACAAATCATTGAAAATTTGTTACATATTAAAAAAACATGTTCGAATTTAAATGTTTATCTGTGATTTTCAACCATAGAAGTCATAACTAATATTTAATATTCTCCAAAAACCTACTACGTACGCTTATTTTAAGGTACATAATACACAGAATTCATGTGTTTATCAATTTTCAATTTTTCATATGCTTATTCATTCTAAGAACGGTTAAATACAGGTGCATTCAGTGGCTCTCTAACACTACAAGCAATTTATGTATATAAGTCTCTATACTTAAATTCGCAGGTATGATTTTTTTTTAATGGGCGGGAAATTTCCAAATCAGACGCTCAGAAATCCCGGACGCTGGACGCATATTTCAATTATACCAGAACGCTCCAATGACTAAGATAATATTTTAATAGGTAGGTACCAATAAAATTATAGAAATACTTTTATTTTTAATGGGGTCAAAGTTGAAAATATATTAAAAAAAAATTTGATGAGATTCTTGGAGTAAGTCCTTGGTTACATAATACCTTTATCTACCCAAAACAATGATTTTTTTTATTTTTTTTTTATTTTATTTATTAACAGAAACAAACAGTACAAAAGATAATTTGTTTAAAAAATTACAATTTATAAGTATATTACATGGTAGGTACCTATTATGTGTTTCATTGTAGTGTCTTATTTATGGTATGCGTATTAAGTAATTACCGGGTGATGTATGTAGTGGGAAGGTGTGTGTGTGAGTGTGTGAGTATGTGTGTATGTATGTGTGCGCATTGAACAAATTATAATATTCGCAAGATGCTCTTTTTAAATTTGGGCAGTGAATCAGAGAAAATGTCGATGTTGGAATTTAGACCAATAATATTGAACTTATGAAGAGCACGATTGATTGGTGAATTAGATGCTGCATTTGTCTTGTAATTAAGCGTGTGGAATAGTTCTGTATGACGTGTACGTCTTAAGGGTATATTAAAATTAACTAGGGAAAGAAGTTCGGTACAGTCAATGTTATTATTTAAAATTTTGTGTATAAATGTCAAATCAGCTATTGCTCGCCTTTGTTGCAATGTTTGAAATGTGCATTCAAAGTTATTGTTGAATTTAAAGGTAAGATATTTTATAAATTTGTTTTGAATATTTTCTATGCTATCTATGTATACTTTGTATTGCGGGTTCCAAATTGGCGAAGCATATTCCAGTGTACTTCTGACTAATGCAAAATATAACATTATTACTGTACGCGGGTTATTGAACATTTTACTTATGCGAAGAACAAAACCAAGCATTTTATATGACCTGTGAACGATTGAGTCGATGTGCTTATTAAATATAAGTTTGCTATCGAGGTCCACACCAAGATCTTTACATTCCGTTTTCGAGATGACAGGTTCATTATTGAGTGAATAAGAGTACTTAATAACATGTTTATTTCTGGTGAATGTCATAGTATGACATTTGGAAACATTGATATCTAAACAGTTAACTGTGCAACACAAATACAAAAACTTCGTGTCTTTCCATTTTTTTCATAAATTATTCACTGTGGGCTTGT
Organism: Limnephilus marmoratus; assembly: GCA_917880885.1. Classification (NCBI taxonomy): domain Eukaryota; kingdom Metazoa; phylum Arthropoda; class Insecta; order Trichoptera; family Limnephilidae; genus Limnephilus; species Limnephilus marmoratus. Next base: position 54,507,148 of record OU862908.1, read on the forward strand.
TCAGATTACACAATACAATACACCATACAATATCAAACGAAAAAGCCTGGTTGAAAATTTTTAATCTGTCCCAAACATGAAAGCGAATGAGAACAATCCGGAGTTAGTTACCAACACAGGGTGCAAAAATAATCAAATTTCAGTAAAAAATGTATTTATCTAAAAGCTCATTTTGTTTTTTGGTAATTCGCTTTATGTACGCTGTATTTTATAAGTAAGAGCTCAATAGAGTCAACAAATATCTTTTCTGTCGTCATCGAATTTGGTATTTCTGATAATTCCTTAAAACACGATATTATCTTTGCTTAGGAAGTTTCAAGCAAGAGTCATAGGTCTAAAGCTCTTCAGATTTGGTAAAACAAACAAGTATCTCTCGGTATAAACAACAATTTTTGGTATATTTCCTCTTCTTCTTAAAACGTTTGCTTTTTTATTTATTATATAACTCTCATTAGATAAATGCGATCAATTTATTTGCTGCATGTCAAGCATGGTGTAGGTACCTAACGTGATCAAAATACACCACATTTTTTCCGAATTAAAAAAATAAATAAATATTCTTTGTCAAAATACTCTTCTGAAGAAAAATTCTTTAAAATTAAGTAGTTTGGATAGAGAAAAAATATGGATTTAAGTTTTCGGGGAGGTACATTAAAAGTTTTCCGTATATCCTTATTCCGTATTTTTTTTAATGATTTGTGCATAAAATTTTTATCTTTTTAGACTCCAGAAAACGTTTTACGTGGCGCCCTTTTCCCCAGGCGCTTAAAAACCATTTAATTTGCAAAGTTGGAAAAACGACGGTCGTTAACTTTCGCCGTAACATTATCAACTACTCTCTCATTTAAATTTTTAAAAGCTGACCACCTTGAGAATCGCATCATAAACTGGAACCCTTGTCTTCAAGCCCGAACCACACTCGATAATGGTTGATTATTTTATTATCTAGACCTCCTTCCCCTTATAAATGGATCAGCCCCTTCCCTTCGAGCCTCCTCCTCCCCTCACTCGCCCCCACCACCCAACACCTGCAGCGCGCACTTCCACAACGGAACACAGTAATTTCTCGACGCAATCGCAAACCCCAAAGTCTATGATTAATAAGGGTCCACCCCAGCGCCACTTTATCCACTTAGAATACTTTCAATATCTTCAAGGAATTATGTACTTGGATTATGATCTACTAGGTATTTAAAAATGCATTTTTTTATTCCTGCTGTATGGCGGTTTGAACACTCGGACCCATAGGCTTATTTTCGAGATAATATAATATTAACGGAATATGTATGACCTATGAGGCGTACCTGACTTATTAATTAATATTTGTGAATACCATCGCTCACTTGAGGTGAAATATCACATACTACATGGAAATATAGATTTATTATTATAATGGCCTTACTGTTTTTCTACGTGCACGCAATTATGAAAGTTCATTTTTTCCAAGCGCATTCTTAAATACCATTACATTTGCAGACTTTTATTTCCAGATGTTTCAATAATTTTTGTTTAAATTTTCCAGTCTTCCAAAAAGAACAATACATTAGTATTTTTATATCCACACAACCCACGACACAACCCACGTAGGTATTAAGAAAACAGAAGTTAACATAAAAATAATTAAAAAGTATATGCACATTTTATAAAAGCGACTTGAAAATGATTGCTTCGCACTTCACAAATCTTCATGTAACTTTTTTTTTTAATTTCGTGAAAATTTTTGAAATCTTCTATGTTGCCTTTGTTCGCTGCCGAAATGGCCCGTGACGCTCCAGCCTAAAAGTGCGGGTTGCTCCTCTGGCATCTACACAGCCTCCGTTAGTCTGCCGCAGGATTGGCGCGCGTCGGTCGCCCCACAAAAGCCTCCGCTATTTCCCGGATATACAAACGCACAGTGTTGTGATCGGTGCGTCTTCTATCCAACTTCAGAGTAGTTCACTTATAGCACCTTGCTGCCAGTCTAAACTTGCAGCCGACCAGTGAAAAATTTGATACACCCAGTTGAAATTTGAAAAAATATTTGTGGTAGTGATTTTTGGTGGTTGGTCGTGATTATAAATAAACTGATCTAAATTGGGACAGTATGGTCTCATTGTTTGGGTTCAGCGTGACGGCTTTCAAAAGTTTGGTAAGTGTTGTTTAATCATTTTACTCCGAATATAATCACAATAACTTATTCATAGATGTTTAAAAAAAAATTACATTCACGGTTTCAGTGAGAACAACGTCACACTTTTGCATGTGCTTTTCTGTAGGTTTCTCTTGTTAAAACGTCATTTTTGAACTTCTATGGTTATTTCGAATGAGTACGAAAGAAAAATTACGGACACGGGGCATATTTCGTACCAATTAGCGTATTTGTGTTGGCTTTTATTCTTCTTTGTATTCTGGAGTTCCCCTTTTAATCATTGTTTCGACGAAGAAAAGCACAACACATTGATAATTAGCCATGTTTTTAAATGTCACGAAATGCTTGATACCTATTCTCACTTGCTCGCTATCCGGCTTTTTTTTATAGTGATACCTCACAAGAGTCTCAGCTGCTCTCGTCTGGAGCCAGTCATGGCATCCCCAATTGGGGTATGTTCTGAGGCTGAAGGTAGTGCAGAGGGGAAGGAGATAGGGAAGAGGAAGGTGGGAAAGTACCTGGCTATTCAGATCTGGTCACCAAACACGGCTAATGCTATTTCAAGTAACGTTTCAATTCTGAATGGTGGTTATGAATTACACCAGGGCGATACGAAGAGTATCTTCCACTCTGGAACGTGCCGCATATACTATATATTATTTTAAATGAATAAATTGTGAAATAACACAAATTAATCAAATGAAATTTATTTGCCACGCCGGGATTCGATCCCGCGACCTTCGGAATGCTAGTCAAGAGCCTTACCGCTGGACTACTCCGGCCGTCACTATAAAATGTATAAAGTTTAAAAAACTTGTTTTTTTGTATTATTCTTTTAGGTTACTGCATCACGTCACGTCACGTCGTTGAATCAAATTGTTACGAATACTAAAAATAAAGAAAATATTAAGTAAGTTAACTGATGCATTGAAATGACCCTTTTATCTAAATGTACTAAGCGCGGATGCATGAAAAATCATGGGATTTACTTTTTATGTTCGCATAAATTGTCACCGTTGAGAAAATCCAGATCAACTGCTTGAAAGGCAACTATTCTTACCTATTCCAAATCAATTTTTGTAATGGCTAATGTTAATAAATTCATTATAATATGTACCTACGAATGACTAAATAAAATACCCATTACAGCAGTGCTCCGCAACCTTTTCTTACATACAACACATAATTCTTACTTGTAGATACTCAGCAGCAGATGGAAGAGGAGGGGTGCCTAGAGAATTTCAGGGATAAAAATTTCTCAACAAATTTTCGTATCCATACATATAGGCTATTTTCGCCTTTAAAATTATGTATCTTGTTATTTTTTCCGTTTTCCCCAGGAAATTCGTTATCCTGTAAATTCTATTAGACACAACATTTCGGGACACTCCAATCCGCCAGATACGATGGGAAATCTATAAGTATTTAAGACGAAAATATATTCAGAATCCTAACGACGCAAGTAAAGAAGTCGTGTATTCAAATTGCGACTCGCGACCCGTGTGTTGGACGGACCTACTGTCGAATTAGCCCCATCAAAGGAAAGAAGGAGAATAAAAATAAGATGGGAATCTTAACGACAGTAAGTGAAGAAAGCGTGTAAACAAATATACGCCCGCGGCACGGCGTATCGGACGAACGTTCGGTTGAATTCGCCGTTGCGGACCTGTGGATCCGACCTTTCCGCCGCGTCCATTTCAATTAATTCTGAATAACGTGTTACAAATATTTATAAATAAACCCTCCCGAAGTTATTAATTCATCGTCTAGAAAAATAAAATCTGGTGCTTACCGCTAATTTTATAGTTGAAAAACGGGTTATAAAGTTTTAAAATCATTGAACGTAAAATATATTAATGGTAAGTAAGGTATTGTTTTTTATTAATCTTAAATATAAAGAACTTACATCCCCGGGTAGCGGTTTAAATAAAAAAGTTATTATAGTTTCGAATTCGTCGGAAATTATTAAAATGTGAGTTTTGAGCAAACAAAAATTATTATGGTTGTGTACCGTCTTAATCATAATATTTATCTGTACTTTATTTTGAAGAATAGACAAATAATTAAATTAAATAAATAATTTCTCATGATTTTCGTTATTTGTTTTTGGGGTGTTATGCCGTGTTGCGCTACCTCCTTCTTCAGCCAACGTTTCGGACATCGTTGCAGTGCCCATCATCAGGGCAGATCCGGCAAATCCGGTACATCTCGGACACATCTACCGGATCTGCCGGATCTGCCCTGATGATGGACACTGCAACGATGTCCGAAACGTTGGCTAAAGAAGGAGGTAGCGCAACACGGCATAACACCCAAAAAACAAATAACGAAAATGCTTTTGGCCGTGAAAATCTTAAAACTTATTCAATTTCTCATGATGTTTTTGACCGCGTCACACCTATATCTGGCTCAAGGCACACCAGTGTACCGCGGCACACCGGTTGCGGAGCACTGCTTTAGAGGACTTGGTATACCATCTGTTCAATCGGTTGTACAAAAATGGGGGCCAAGATGGATCCAATATTTATTTATTTATTTGTTTGTTATAAAAATATATTGACAGTATAAGGAGGCTTTGACTGTCCAACTAGGAAGGTCTCCCATTCCAGCACATCAAATATTTATTCCTTTTTTATTTGAATACCTCACAAGTGTCCCAGCTGCTCTCTTTGGAGACAGTAAGCCTACGGCATCCCAATTGGGGTAAGTTATGAGGTTGATGGTAGTGGTAGGGGAAGGAGATGGGGAAGAGGAAGCAGGGGAAGTACCTGGCTATTCAGATCTGGTAACCAAATATGGCTAAAGCCATTTCAAGCAACATTTCGATTCTCAATGGTGGTCCCATACCAGGGCGATACAGAGGGCATCATCTACTCTGGGTCGTGCCGCAAATACACTGCATATTATTTTTAATAAATTAATTGTGAAACAGTACAAATTAATAAAAAAAAAAATTTGCGCATCCGCGACCTCCGGATTGCGAATCGAGAGCTATACCCCTCGACCAAGATTCGTAGAACATAAATGTTTAACAAGGTTACCTCATCGAGGGGTAGATCGGTCATTAGCTAAAAATTTGTGACATAGCTGGAAAATTTGAATTAACTGCAATACAAGTGGCAGTGATTTATTTCAAACTTCCTCACGCGGTCGAAATGTCGAAAGCGGCCCGACGATTTTTTTTTTCGAAAAAGGCCCGTATGAGCTAACCTTGTTAAACGCACTTTAAACAACTTTGCCCCTCGACCATATAAACTGAAAATAATCACGGAAACCATCTGAACGTAACGCCATTTTTTATAATCTTTTGGGCGGAATGTTCGGTTTGTATTTGGATCGGTATGCCAAGTCTTTCTCTTGGGTATTTTGTTTAGTCTTTGATACCTATTGAAAATAAAAATAATTACCTTTTATAATTTTAGAATTACTATGCACACATTTAAAAATGTCACATTACCTTAACACGGGCTTTAAGCCTAGTATGGTGGTAAAAAAAACATAAAAATTGTACTTTCAAGAAATCTATGAATAAACAATAATAAAAAAAATAAAAATATAGTAATTTTCTTTGTTATTATAACATGTTATTGAAGTGAAACCTCTTTAGCACCGCTGTAATTTGATGAAGGAAACGAAAAAGTGACACTAAAAAGCGACAAACACGTACACACATCTATGGGATTTATCCTGCGAGAGAAGGAGATAGAATAATCGGTCTCCTCTTTGTGTGGTACTTCGTAGCCTCCCCACTCTTGTCTGCGCAAATTTTCTGAAGGTTTCACTTCTACCGCGTGTGAACTGCACACTTGCAATTTTTTAAATGAAAACTTCTTTAGCATCGTTGTGATTTGAAACTAGACGAAACGAAAAAGCGACACTAAAAAGAGAAAATCACATAGGTACATCTATAGATTTAGCTTGCGAGAGAATGCGATAGACTAATAGGTCTCCTCTTTGTGCGGTTCTTCGTAGCCTCACCACTATTGTGTACTTTAGTTTACCGAACCGTGTGTGAAGTGCACACAATATATTTTTTTAATTGAAAACTTCTTTAGCACCGTTGTGATTTGAAACTCGATGAAACGAAAAAGCGATACTAAAAAGAGACAAATACTTACAGAGCCTGCAAGGATTTAGCCTGCGAGAGAATGAAATAGAATAATCGGTCTTCTCTTTGTGAGGTATTTTGAAGCCTCCCCACTCTTGTCTACTTTAGGTAGGAAGGTTTCACTTCTACCGCGTATGAACTGCGAACTTTTTTTTTATTAATGGCAATTTGTTACCCTTTGTTGCCATGTGTTTATAGCAATGAAGAGTAAGAGTACCTACATTACATCGAAAATCTATATCTACACTAAATTAATTCGAGAAATGAAATATTATCTTATATATAAAAATCTCGTGTCACGGTTTTTGTGGTTGTACTCCTCCGAAACGGCTTGACCGATTTTTATGAAATTTTTTATTTATATTTGATAGGTATGAGAATAGGTTTTAAAGTATATTTCATACCGCTAGGTAATTAGGGTGTCCCTATGCAGAAAAGTAATTTCTATTTTTTTTTTTTTTTGTTTTTTTTTTGGCATCAAAAAATACCTATAACCCCAAATTTTAACTCTCCTACCCTTACCCTCACATTTTGTAATCCCAATTTTTGTATTTTTGTATGAACAAATTTAACCGTCTTTCGTATTTCAAACCGAACGAAATTATTTATGTTGTTGAATGACAGATGGCGCTACGTCCGCCTCATCGAACTTTCATCCACAAATGCGCAAGACATTCACGAGAAGCGTCGCGTCATTTTGATATTTCATTCAGTATTATGTTCTCGCGTGGGCAAACCATCGAGCTTATTTGTGTTGGCTAAAGACGGACTGACAAAAATATCGTACACTCAATTGCTCTTCGAAATTCAAATTGATTTTCTTTATTTCATTTTTCTACTTTAGTTGGTGTTTTTTTGTTTTTATCGTCGGTCATCGTCTACAGCGCTCCATTCCTCTTTCTGTCATAGATCGCATCCCCACACACTTACAATACATTCGTTATTTATTATTTAACAACCAAAATATTCACTAGAAATAATTTATATGGCAGAACAACGTTTGTCGGGTCAGCTATTTTCATATTAATCTATTATATCAGTTTCACCTTCTATCAAAAACCATTTACCTCGTTTTTAGTAGAGTGTTTGTAAACAAAAGTACCGATTTTGCTGATGGTTCGAAAGCCCTCCCTTACTTTTAAACTTTAATCCTGGCTTAACACTAAACACAGTAATGGAGCATGTTTTTAAAAAAGATTTTTGAAAAATATCTAAAATGAAAAGATATTAAAAAATGTAGTGAAGCTTTTGCTTGGCGCCGCGCCGTAATTAAATTTCTCTTTTTTTATGTGCAAACATACTTTTTACCGTTTTAACGAAATTACTTTATATTGCCCGGATACCTTTGTAATAATTAATTAATTTATGAAACATTTTGTTGAATATTGTTGTGTTTAAACCGAAACTTTATTTAATTTCACTTCTTTTTGTGAATATAGCTCAAGAGTCGCAACTGTTTCCTAGAGCAAGTGAGACTATGGCATCCTCAATTGGGGTGCGTTGTGAGGCTGAAGGTAGCGGTGAGGGCAAGGCCATGTGGAAGCGGATGGTAGGATGATATCTGGTCATCAAACACGGCAACGCTTCAATTCTAAATGGTGGCTGTACACCAGCGCTATACTGGGAGTATCTTCCATTCTGGAAGGTATCGCAAAAATACCTTTTTTGCGATACGTTCCAGTTCTTTGTAATGATTCCACGACGTTGATCGTCTGGTACTTGGTCCCCGACAGTTGGCCCGCCAGCAGTTAATCCCCATGTAAGTTAATTTATCTATGTGAATGATATACAATATCGGATTGATATTAAATACTAAGTAAATATTAAAGTCATAAGGCGCCATGCTATTTAAACACACTAGCCAAGGTTTAAAAATGAATTTAAATGAAAAAGCCAATATAGAAAGAAGCTAAGTATTATGGTAATGCACGTTTTCATCCCCGACAAAATGTCCCCGACATTATATCCTCCGATAAAATATCCCTCGACATAATGACCGGTTAGTGGTTGAGTGGGCATTGCGCTTGGGTCCCACCCGGTCGTTGCGTGTTCGATTCCTCGGCTGGCTAAATCCTCCATCACGACACAAGCAATATTTTCCGCTTAATGTGGTGGTAGTAGGAGATTTTTAAACATTGTTGGGTTATTCGTATACAGTATAGGTATAAATAATAATAATAATATCCCAAGTACTACGCTGAATTCTTTGTTATAACTTTTTTATATGAATAACGCACAAGAGTCCCAACAGCTTCCGTCCCAGTGAGACTATGGCATCCCCAATTGTGAGGGGAAGGAGATAGGAAAGAGGAAGGTGGGGAAGTACCTGGCTATTCAGATCTGGTCACCAAACATGGCTTATGTCATTTCAAGCAACGTTTCAATTCTGAATGGTGGGGCGATACTGAGAGTATCTTCTACTCTGGAACGTGCCGCAAATATAATATAGATTATTTTTAATTTTAAAAATATATATGTAACTAAAATATATGCACCTGTGGACTAGCCAATTCAATTAGCTTAGCAGGACTAGCTTGTTGATTATATGTATTATCTATTCGTTCAATAATAAAAAATAAAAAAATGAATAAATTGTGAAATAACACAAATTAATCAAATAAAATTTATTTGCCACGCCGGGATTCGATCCCGCGACGTTCGGTGTGCGAGTCAAGAGCCTTACCGCTGGACTACGCCGGCCTAACTGTTTTTGAACAATAATTTAATGTCTTTACACGATGTCTGTATTATTTTTATCCCATTTTTTTGTTAGGTTAGGAAGGTTAGGTTTAAGTAGATATTTTATTGGGGGATGATTTGTCCGTAGGATATTTTGTCGGGGGATGTTTTGTCGAGGGATGAAAACGCGCGGAACCAAGTATTATGATTGCATTTACGTGTTTAGTGGTCCGACACGTTCGACATGATTTCTGGTGAAACCAAAAGCCCCAACCGATCTCAAGCTCTCTTGTTTCCGAACTCCAGGTTCTTCCTATTGCCCAGCCATCGGACTGACGTAGTTATGGCCCTTTGAGTATCGATCTTTTATTATATTAGTATTTTCCCTTAGTGAGATCGATTTCTAGTAAATGGAATCGTGGGTACGATGTTTTAAACCGTTACAAGCTTTAGGATTATATCTGCTGTACATCATTTCTGCTGAACATTGTCATTCATAAAGTAAGTTTGCCAAGTGGACATACGGCCGTGTAACATAAGTATTTATTTAATTTACGCCCAGAGGGCTTTTACATAAATATATAAAGACAGTACAATTTTAAAACGAAAAAGAAAAATATAATACAAATCAAAGTTACGATAGAAAACAAAAATACAAAGATGAAATAAAAGCAACAAAAATTTAAAAGTAAAGTAACAAATAAAAACAATGAAGTTGCGATAAAAAATAAAAAATACATGCATGATATAAATATACAAGGAACAAAAATTGTAAGGGAACGTACCCATACTACGTGACCAACTTTTTGCAATTTTTAACCGCCCCCCCCCCCCCGGGGGACCAAAAACCTAAGCAACCCGCCGCTCATTTGTACCAAGCGTGACATTTTGAAGACCCCCCCCCCCCTAAACGTGTCACGTAGTATGGGTACGTTCCCTAAAGTAAGGTGATCAGATGTGTTTACAAATTTACAACAATAATCATGAATAACAAACACCTAAGTAGGTACTTATTACAGGCATCTTGAGAGGAAATCCGCTAAACAAATATTTTTGATAACGATCATGCCGTGTCCTCGAAAGAGTATGCAGTATGGATATACTGCCGAATCACAAAATACGATACATTTACATATATATGCAAACTGTTAAGGAAATATGTCATATCTACTTTCATATATAGTTTACTAAGTGTTTCCGAAGAGGTAGGTATCCAGAGAGGATGTACGGTTGGAGGTAAAACAAAAGTCGTTATACTTAAATATTTACGATACAGTATGTCGTATTATGTTATTCGGCCATATACCCTCACTACATACTCCATCGGGGACACGGCGTTATAGTAATACAAAGGATTTCCACTTAAGAGGCCTCTAGATATAAATATTTCGAATTTCATTGTACGGCCGTGTATCCTCTCAGCACACTAATTTTGCCATTGTGGATGTACATCAGAAATAATCCTTTAGGGGATCAACTGTCCGTGGGATCTAGCAAAGGGATCAATTTGCAGAGGAATAAACTGCCTGGGGCTTCAACCATCCGGGGGGGGGGGTAAATCGGCGCCAACTGTAGGGGTCCAACTGTCGAGGGATCAACTGACGGGTCACCATTTTTAAGATTAAAATAAAATTTACTTGCGCACGCCGGGATTTGAACCCGACGACGTTCGGATTACTAGTCGAAAGCTTTACCCCTCAACCACGATGGCCGTCGACACTGTTGATTCTTATACAATAAAAATAAAAAAACTCCCTCCCTAAACACGAGAAATTCTCAATTAGAGAGGTATTTAAAAAAAAAAAAAAAAAGAAGAAAAAAAAAAAAAAACATTTTTATTTTTACCCAATACTAGAGATCTTCTTATCTGAGAACAGGATTAACTGGAATCAAACAATTTGACAGAAGTAAAAGAAAGTTTATTGGTTCATAGCTCATGATGAAAGCGTTGACCTAAAAAACTCAGATAACACAATCTGGTCAACATTCATATTAAGGGCCATTAACCAGCTAGCGGCCAAGAATTCATATTTAGTCGAAAGATGTTCTTACGATCGTACAGGACGGTTCCAATGATAAAGTTTAATTATTCTCCCTACCAGCTTTTTTAAATAATAACTCAATATCGATTTTATTTCATTAAAAATTTGTTTTAATTTATACCGACATTCAAAAATGCTGAAAGACTTGATGATAAAACTATTAAAATTATGTACTTTTTGTAATTATTTTTTGAACATAAGTATTTATAATTTTTCAATGATGCAAATGCAATGATCAAATGTAAAAAAAATCGTAAATCTATTAGTTTGTAAGACCGTAAATAAACAGACAAACTGAAGTGTTTTCGTCACAAAACACAGGTGCGGATCTTTTTTAATTGATTTTATTTAAACAAAAATTCAAATTGTGAAACATGGGTTTCACAGATAATTTATTAATTTATTTTACGGCAAGAATAAATGATTTGAAATGTGTGTTGTGTAATACAAAATTTTGTTTGAAAATTTAACAAATCTGTCAACGACCTACGGTAAAACCTTATCGTACTAAAAATAAACATATTTTCTCAAAATTTCAAACATACATAGCTTTACTAGAAAAAAGATAAAAGAACAGTATTTCGAAATCAATTTAAAAAAAATTTGTGGTAAAGAGTCAACACATCCAAATTTTTTTTTTTAAAATGACGTATTTCCTGTTTTGTTTGGTTATTACCTCTTAACACTATTCAGCGCGATATTTCGAGGCATTAGAGAACACATTTATTTTTAAAAGTTGAGATATGAAGTTTGGTAAAATTTTTCAAGTGAAGTTTTCACAATGAAGAACAAAAGGAAAATGAAATGGTCTCGCGCTACCCGCTGAAGTGACGCACGCCTTTGAAACGCTGCTTCCTCCCTCGCGGTATTGTAGGGTTTTTCTTACCAGCATCAAGTGGCAGGTGGAAAAGAAAGTCAAAAGTGTGAGGTGATGGAAAGGACATACCTATCTAATTTTAAACGAGAATGACTGATTTTCCTGAAGTCCAATTTTTTTATGCCCACATCTACCATTAGACATAAAAATAACTTCTACTTTACACATCCATTAGATAAAGTTAAATCGAATAAAAATCAAGTGATTTTTAAGACAATACATATAAGCCCTGGACTAAGGTTCTCTTAACGATAATACTTTTTTATTACGTCTACCTACGGTGTTTTTTTTTGTCTTTGAATCATTTCTGAAGCCCATCAACAAGGAGACGTAAAACAAAAAAGAAAAAATAATTGATAATATTAAAGGTTGAAAAAAAAATTATTATTTCATTGAAGATGAAGGTAATACTCATATATCCAAACGAAAAATAAAACTGAATAAAACGAAGAAAAATAAAAAGGTAATCGTCACAACTGGGAATAATCGCACCCAGGATCTCTTGTCTTACCGGAATACAGCACATTAACCAACTCGGCCGTTGGGACCCATTCATTTTACATAATTTTTTTCAATCTCGTATTTCAAATTCGGAATTAAAATTATTATCTTCAACTATTTTTTTTCCATTTCTTTGGCAGCTCTCTTTTCAAATGAACACAAAGTTCTAATAGGTATCCCTATATAAATAAAATCGGATATGTTTATCTGAGACACTATTTAGATTACAAATAAATTCATTAGAACTTTATGATCACTATATTATGTCACCTAAGTGAATTATTGAAATAATATTAATATTTTCAAACAAAAGGAAAAATAAAGAAAATTATTTGTTTTGCGATATTTTTTTCTTTTTCATATCGCTTTTTATTATTTTAATATTATTATTTTTATATTCTTACAGTAAAAAATCGTTAATCGTAAGTATAAAAGATGATTTTTAATATTTTACTAATACCTCCTCAAAATTTAGGTCCATCTATTTTTATGTTCTAACGTAATTCAATAATAGTTGGTTAGACTTAAATTTATTACAGTTACGTAAGTCACAAACGCCTATTCGACAAGAGGAAAATAAAGTAGGCCATAAATTTTACAGGCAGTTTGGATAATATTTTTTTAATGCTTGTGAAAACACTCCATAATGGCATCACTAAAGCATCCATCACACTCAAAACCTTTTGTTCCCAACACCGGGCTCTTTCAGCGACCATTTTCTAATAATAACAAAACAATATTTTTAGGTATTTTACGGCTGCTACATTTTAAAGGACTGAGTGATAATTTGTTATTGGTATCACATAGTTTATTAAGTTTTTTTTGTAGTAGGGGAACAGGGGACAAAAACAGATATTTTCATTGAGCTCTCTTGTTCACAGCGTTCGCAATTATAATGCAAAAATATATACATATATTTATTCAACACGTATTCAGTAATGCCGTCGTCTCCTAATTTTTAGCAAAATTTATTATATTTAAAGAGTTTTTTTTTTTTTTTTTTTTTTACAGTGTATACCGCACAAGAATCTCAACTGCTCCCGTCTGGAGCCAGTGAGACTATGGCATCCCCAGTTGGGGTATGTTGTGAGGCTGAAGGTAGTGGGGAGGGGAAGGAGGTGGGGAAGAGGAAGGTTGGGAAGTACCTGGCTATTCAGATCTGGTCACTAAACACGGCTAAAGCCATTTTCAAGCAACGTTTCAATTCTGAATGGTGGTCTTACACCAGGGCGATACTAATAGTATCTTCCACTCTGGAACATGCCGCAAATATACTATATATTATTTTAAATTAATTAATTGTGAAATAACACAAATTAATCAAATAAAATTTATTTTGCGCATGCCGGGTTCGAACCCGCGACCTCCGGAATGTGAGTCAAGAGTCTTAGCCACTGGACTACGGAGGTCGTCAAAAGTATTAATGATACCAAAATTATAAAATATCTCCAAATATTAAGAAGTTACGAGTTTTCAATGTGAACTGGGTTAAAATATATGTGTCGCAGGCAAATCGTAAAATCAGGCCGATCATGATGCGCCTGAGGCACTTCACAAAGTAGCATCATAATCTGCCAGATTTGACGATCGGCCGCCGACATATGCACGAGATACGATTCAGTAGAATAAAAATTTCAAATGACGGTGCTATAGCACCGCCACGCATTCGTAGTGACGTCACAAGCTTTTCGTCCAGCGTCTAATATTAACTTATTAATTTTGGTACTTTTCGGTATTTTCTAAAAACTCAAAAGTTATGTACTCACCATTAATATGATACATTTGTAAAAAACATGACATTTCATGGTAGGAGACGTTTGCGGAAGATCATTGTTTCTAGATGGACAGAACTGATTTTTCTTTACATATAGTTCAAGATTTCTAACTGAACAAGAGGTCCAACTGCCCGGGACTATGGTATGTCGTGAGATTGATTGGAACCAACAGAACGCGACTTGATTATGTTGCTTGCTTTTGTTTTGACATTTTATTTGAAAAATAAAAATTGAATGTTCATATTTTAAACTTGAACCCTCACTAACTATAGTTTCAAGGGCAGAGCATCCATCAGAGTAGCTTTTCTCTATAATATTCTTATACACAATGAACATGAAAAACTTACCGGAGTTTTTAAAAAAGCTACTCTTTTCAATTTTATTTTTCGTGAGCTGAAGCCATATTTGGTTTCGTAGGTACCATTCCAGCAGCAAAGTTACACAGAGTATGTTTTATCTTGTCCACTGTCAACGCATCCAATATGGTTTCATCTCGCGTGTCTGTGTTGTTTTATGATCTCGGCGGCGGGATTTCACTTTGCCTTTTGCCGTCCTTACGTTTATTTATTCAAAAAGTGTATATGAGAACATTTTCAAAACTTTGTATCCACGACTTATACGTTTACAAAATATTTTTATGCAATTTGTTTCATTGTAAAAGTTGAAAGCGGAGAGGCTGGAAATTTTTCTTCCAGTGATATTTCTATGGTGGTTTTTTTTAAATGGATCTCGTTTTCATAACCGGTTTCGCCAAACGTAAAAAAGTTTTTCACACCAGAGAGGCTGCTATTGTGGCTGTGCTACGAGTGTTTTCATCAACGCTCAATGTGAAGGAATTTTTGATGATACAAAAAGGAGATGTTTTGAGATGTAGGTATTTTTTTAAAGCGAAAAATAAATGACAATATTACGGCTTTCAAAAAAATTTTACCTACGAGTACAAAAATCTGACTTCAATTTTTACGATTTAAAAAAAAAAGGTTTTGAGAAATACCTTTGTTAACCATGAGAAATTTGAAAACGCAAAGGCTGTTTCATAAAATTCACGAGAAAAGCTAAGAAATTGTTATTCATCTCCACAACAATTTTAGACAAATACAAACTTAGTAACTTCTTTACACGTTACGGAAATAATAATAACGAAAAGCATAAAAATATTAGTCTAATAATATTATATGCTTATGATAAATAAGGGGAGAAGATGTTCTCGCGATGGTTTTATTGGCGCTTTAGTCAGACACGATGCTTTTGAAATCATGTGCATGCACTGTGAACCGTGTGAGGAGATCGCATTTCGTATGCATTGCTTCTAAGCGCCTGGAAAGCTGAAGATCGTACAATTCTGCAAGGCCTTCTCCCTAGAGTCGCAGCCTTCGACGACTGGAAGAGAGATATGTGTATCCTTTCGAATGGGATGCTTTCAGCGATGTTGGCATAAATATTTCGGTAGTTATGCAGGGTATAACAGCACGTACTCGAAGGATTTTAACAAGCGATTTCTGAGCATATTTGGAGTAAATAATGTATGTGTCATTTTGCTGTCCGATGGTATTTATTTCTTCATTAAAAATACAAAAAATATTTTTCCATCACACATTGCTATCCCTGCACGTCGCGACAGGTTTGAGCGATACGCGCACTTTTTCGTGTGTTGCCGTGCTGTTAGAACGAGACGCAACGCTTATCAAGTATCACGCTAGGCTATGGACGCACTACTCTCCTGACTGCTCAGTTGCGACGTGTGATGAAAAAATATATTTAATGTTTTAATTGAAAAAAAAAATGTCCTCGGGCAGCAAAATGACATCTGTGTAATACATCTCGAAAGATAGAGAGGTTGCCTCTAAGATTGTACGTACTAACTATGCATATCGGAATGCTAAATTAATTAATTTATATTTTTGAATGTAGCTATTACTTTGTGGTTATCCATTATAGAATAATGAAATAATTTTACTTTGTATAAACCACTTATTTGATGTGCAAATCCGACCGGTTTCGGAACAAACGTTCCTTCGTCAGGGAAAGCTTATACTAATTTGAAATTGTTGTTTAAATACTTATACTAAAACATTGTTCGAAACTGTCAAATTAGTATAAGCTTTCCCTGACGAAGGAACGTTTGTTCCGAAACCGGTCGGATTTGCACATCAAATAAGTGGTTTATACAAAGTAAAATTATTTCATTATTCTAATTAATTTATTCTAATGAACATGGATTGAACTCATGTATTTAAAAATCAGTGTCGACGTACCAACGCCTTATCGATTAACATCAAGTATATTGACTCTTACTGACTCATTTTCATTAGCAATCCTTGCATCCAGCGTCTCGTACATACATGACTTTTCTAAAGTATTTGATTCAATATATTATGCCGCGTCTTTACAATTTTCCTTCCATTCTCTTACACGTTAAATTTGTTCTGCATCTCATATTCGCATGTCCAAACCAACGAGTTTTATATTTTAGGTATCTCCAACACTGTATTATTTTTGCTTTTATTGATCGAATACGGTATTATCCTTGTTCTACCGGTATTACAATGGAAGATTCTCCGAGGAACTAGCATCATTGATCCCTTCGGCACCGGTGCGTAGTCGGGAAACATGCCAAACGCGTGCCCAACATTTGTACATGGTTGACATTTGTCACATGATAACGGGTCGTTTCTTCGACTCGTTCTTATGTTCAACAGCTCGGCTGTGGAATGATTTGCCGGCTTCTGTGTTTCCTCCTTCCTACAACATAGGTCTCTTCAAGACCAATGTTCATTCCTTCCTCTCCTCAAAAAGACCCTCCACACAGCATCCCAGATGACATAGGCCGTGAGGGAAATTATTTTCCTCAAGGCCTCCTGTGTGGAGTTAATGTAAAAAAAAAAAAAAAAATTATTTAACATGCACCTCAGTGATTAAATTTCTCCATGTCTTAATGTTAGCTTTGATAAAAATAATTTATTCTCGATTCTAAATCTGTTCCAGCTTGTGAACAAAATTGTGATCAGTGAAAGAGGACAACAAAAAAAAACTCACCTAGAATCGGGGATTAACGAGGACCTTTCTAATATAAAAAAACGACAATGTTCGACAAATTACGACAATGTTTGACAATGTTACATTTGAATTTCCGCGAAACAACTGGGCCTAAGGCAACAAAGTCAAATATTGTCTCAAACAAAATTCCCAGCTCTATGGTTGATTAATGACGTGTGATACCTGACGTAATAATATAATTAATCTTATCATGGAGCTTTCATAGATAGCTAAGGCCCAATTATTTCTGCATTAATATATTATTATTAATTAACCATCGGTATAAAATATTATATAATAATAAGCCAGGCAAATGATGTGCCCACATTTTCTCGGGAACTTAGAATCAAATACATCTATATTTACTTATTCAACGGTTCGTGCCCGTTAGTTGACACGTATTTAATCAATTTCGGTATTCTCATATTGTATTAAACACGTATTAAAATTATATCATCATCATCATTGCTACAACCTTCGCAGAATCGTATCCCCTCTTGTTAACTTCCATTTGAGCAGTCCTCCATTATATAGCTTCAGTTCCTCATACCCACAGAAGGGTATATGGGGAATTGGCCTACAAACCATCCATTCTTTCATCTACCGACACTTCTCTATCCAGCTTTTGAAGCTCCTTCAATAACTGACATTCTGTGACTTTTGCATAAAATATTTGGTCCAGCGTAGTCGTCATAATTTCGTCTAGTTAAGGAAGGTTGTTTTGATATTACAATTGCGACAGCTTATGTGTAAACCCAAACCAACTGTAGGGGCGTGTAAATAGCCCCTGACACGAGGGAGATGACTACCCTATGTAAATTAACGAAAATTGAATTCTTCCCTATGTGACACAAAAACAGTTGACCCAGCAATTCCAACCAAAGTGAAACAAAACAATACTCACTCAGAGAATGCAGCTCATTGGCGATGTCCAACACAAAAGACACTTCTTTTCATTAAAAAAATCAAGGCGGTATTGCATAATCTTAACAGATGTTTCGCACAGCAAGGAAGTTTCAACAATGAAAAAAATAAATCTGCCCATCAATAATATGTGCCAAATCCTAGGCACAACAATAATTCACTCACTGGGTGAACCATTTAATAATGACTGACCAGGAGTGACATCTGTTGGTTTTGACTCACACTCCCGTCGGAAGCAATTGCCTGATTCACAGAGGTAAGGAAATGCATGAATATACTGAATCTCAAGCCACATAGGTAAATTCAATACAATACAAAAACCATAGATGGCGCCCTCATGGTCTCATAGCATAAATTATTAATTGATTAAGAAAATGGATACAAATATATTTATGGCGCGTATCCACCAACATTCACCATTTTCTGACTTAACCCTTTAAAAAAGATCAAATAAATAATTTAACGTACCTACAGTAAACTCCAGATTTCAGAAATAAAAGAAAATACAAAATACCTACTTAGGGTTGTGTCTTATTTTCGTTTTGTAATAATGAGAAAAGGCGGAAATCCAAATAAATTAAAATATGGTCCATTTTTATCTTAATATGTCATTGTGGAATGGTCATATTAAAATGTTTCCCTTTTCGAGACTTTGGTGTTATTTTTTTTGCTGAAGACGAACATCGGTAGCGAAGAGGTTAATGTTTCGTTTGTGTAATATACCTAAATATTTTAGTTGTTCCTCTAAATGTCAATGCAAAGTGAGCTTAGATTTGTTTTAGTTTTAATTTTGTTTTCCTGGCGAAGAAACCAACGGTTTCAAAACATGTCCATTATTTTGATTAAATAGCGCTAAATTCAAATTGATTTATTTTTCTTAAATTAAAATGACACAGAGTGAATTTGCGATTATTAAAGAAATTTATTACGATGCCATACAAATGTACCATCCCAACTACGAACACTCCTGTCCCGGTGAGACCGGTACACCAGGGGGCTCGTATGGGGCTTCGTAGCTCTTCTTAACTTTTCTTAGTTCTTCTGATCTCTTCTGGTCTCTTTTTGTCTCTTCTTGTATTTTCTTGTTTCATCTCGGTTTTTCTTGGTTCTTTTGGTCCCGTCTTGGATATTGTTGTCTTTTTTTATACCATCTCATTACCCTCCCTTGTCCTTTTTGGCTATTCCAGTCTGTGCTTGCCTCTTTTTGTTTCTTTTCGCTCCTTCTTACTTCTCTTAGCGTCTTTTTGCTTCTTCTTGTCTCTTCTTAGCTCTTATTATCTCTTGTTGGCTCTTCCCTCCTTTTCCTGGTTATATTCTTGACTTTTCTCGGCTCTCATCTTCTTGACTCTTCTTGGTCTCCTTCGGAATCTTTCCTTGTCATCTTGCCCTAATTATCCGGACTACATTAGAATAACCGATTCCCAAAGTTAATGGAAAAAAAAATAAAAACCAATTGAAAATACACATGACCGAGAGCACTTTGAGGAACGCGAAAATTTTAATGCATTCACTAGATGAGTTCGTCCAGATAAACAAATACTTAATCAAGCGGTGCCATCCGAGTACTCGACACAACTTTGTTATTTTTTTATTACCTATTGATAATAATATATATTTATTGAAAATATTTGAAGCGTTTATAATTAAAAAAAGAACATCTTCTGTGTTAATAGTATTATACAATGTTTTATAAATTACATGAGTACAAAAAATTGACAACAGGAAAAAGAGATAAACCTACATATGAACAGTAGGTAACATTTAAATAACAAATTGTATATTTATATATTAAGGTTTATCATAACCCGCCTCACTAGGATGACCTGTATTTAGGCAGTAATTTTGTCAGTTAATACATATCTATTTATAATACCCATGAACATACCAATCATGTATTAAAGTATAATCACTCGATAGGTTGGTTACGTTAAAAATGTCGTATTTGGGTGAGTGCACCAATAAAGCCCTATCCTTACTTTTGATCCAAATGTTTAGGTTAAATAATTTTGAGAATCACGTTTTATTATTCTCTCTGGAAGAATGTTGTAAAGTCTTGTCGGAAGGTATTCGAAGTTTCGTTGACCAAAGTAGTATGGGTTACAGGAATTTGTAGTAAGTTAAGTTATGAATGCCTTCATCTGGCACACAGAGATCAGTCTACATATTATCATAAGACTAATTGTGACCTATGTCTGCCAACGCTTATGCTTATCCGAATTCAGCGCTTCGCAATCTTCTATCCTGAAAACTGAAATTACGCAAAATCCATGGTACCTCGTGCTACGTCAAATGAACCACTGCTGAATCCCGCCACCCAAGCCTACAAGAGCTTGAAAATTTAATATTATGCTAGCAAAATAAACAAATCTTCAAGCAACTAAAAAGTGAAATAGGAGAGGGCCTTATCTTATTAGATATCGTGAAGCGAAGAAATCCTTTGTTCTAAATCGAATTCACTTGCAACCTTTAACGTCCATTTTAGCACTTTTAGGAAGACGTGAAACCAAATGTCAAAATCCCATTAAAAAGCTTTCACTAAAACACAACTTTTGACAGGTTTTCAAAGACATTCGGAAGAGGAGCCACAGTTAGAAAAATAAATACATATACTCGTAGCAATAGAAAGACGTCATATCAGATCGAACCACATGCTTCTAATCTGAGAAAGTCTGTAAATAAGAGGAATTTTTGTATCTTTATAAATTTAATTTACATAAAATAAACTTTAAAAAAAATAATTTATTAGGAAAGCATTCTGTTCATTAAAGGATAATATAGAATTTTTATTATGGAAAGATTTGGAATAATGTTGTATCGTAATTATTATGTGAACATTATTTGGGTCCATGTTATTCGATATCTTGTAGAATCATGATGTACATATGAAGATACGTTAACCCACTGTACACATGATGTGAATCATCTGCATGACGTGACAAGTTACCATAATGGTATAATTTGCATACCGAATCTACATTTCGTGCATGAATCCTCAATTTATCGTAGATTATAATATTCTGAAGCAACTTACAACTTCCGTAAAAAATAATTAAATCACTGAGGAGTTCAAAAAACAAATAATTTAAAATTAAAAAAACTTTTATGATGATAATGGGAACAATGTAAATGTAATTGTTTTGAAAGGTTTTGCTTTTAATTTCATTACTGCACCATTCCCTCAGTGGGAATACAAGAAGGCGCTGCAAAAAAGCGAAATACCCTTGCACGATGATGTCGTTTCTCACCCGGCATGCCGCTTAAAGTCTCGAAAACCCTTCTGGACGGAAGGAGAAAGACTCCTTCGAACACCTCTCACCCCAGAAGATAGGTGGAAGCTTGAGTGGCAATCAGCCAACGTCAAAAACGCCCATCTCGTGCAAGACCCCACTGAGAGACAGCCTGGGTTCTCATTGCCTCGCAAACTCTGGACTGCCATCAATAGGATAAGGTGCTCCCATAGCCGTTGTGCTCACATGATGCATAGATGGGGCCTTAAAGAGTCGGCGACGTGTGAATGCGGTGCGGTGCAGACCACCGAACACGTGGTCAACGAATGCCCGCTCCATTCATTCCCCGGCGGGATTGATGAGGTCCACAGGGCAACACCTGAGGCCCTAGACTGGCTCGCAGACCTAGATGTCCCCCTCTGACCCCCCACCATACGAAAGAAGAAGAACTGCACCATTTGATATTTTTACAGTATAATGGCTTAATATTTTTATGTTACTACTGGTTGGTCCTCACTATTCATTCCGTGTGGAGAGAAATTTAATTATATAATTTTTGTCGTTTTAATTCAGTGGTGCAGTCCACTAGAAATATGCTGATGCACGTCCACAGATACACAGTGTTAACTCCTCAGGCTAATTTGTTCGCTTTTAGGGACAACTCATATACGTCTCATAGAAATCGTTCTCTCCCTTACTATCATGGTTAAGAAATACGATCTAAATCAGAGGTCCCCAAACTTTTTTTCTCGTAGACCACACTCATAATTTTAGTGGTTTCGGTGGACCCGCTGCAGCAACATTTCTACCATATTCCCAAAACTCAACAAAAAAGTATGAAGATTAGATCTCACGATGGAAATTTGCATCGCGGCTGAGTTCCAACCCTAAATTTAGAGTGGTAAAATAAAAAGAAAAATAATTTATTTCTTGTGTTCTATTCATTAAAATAATATAATTTCATACTTAATAGAATTGAAATGAAACGTTTATAACGTACCGTAACTTCAAATCACAATAAAAAAATGGTCATAATTTTAATGGGAGGGATGTACCTATTTGGCTTCAGTTTTTATTATTTACTATCGAAACGAGATAAATTTTTGTGGACCCCCACTAACAACATGTGAACCCCCTTTTTTATCACGCCAACGTAGACCCCCGTCGAGTCTTCCGTAGACCACTTTGGGAAACACTGATCTAAACGATGTTGGAAAGAGAAAACACCACATTTTCTATTAAAATCTAAAAGTTAACCACAAAATAATTAAAATGTACACCCCTATGAAACCGATTTTTCCGACAGTTATAATAACACTATAATTTGTGGGCTTTTTATCAATTATTTTTACACGAAACTATAAAAAAATAAATGACGATAATTCAATTCTCTAATAAAATGTGTGTCTGTTTTTACGTTTTTTTTAAAATATAATGTTTATTTCTATTAATAAAATTTCAGTGTATTTCTTCACCTTAAAAACAGTTTTTTTATTTTTTTATTTTCAGTTACGATTATAAATATTCCATAAATTGGAATTTTATTTCAGAGCGAAGTATTTTGACCTTCTGGCAGAATATGCCCGAGGCCTGAGGGTTTAGGGGACGTAGTCTGACAAACTTTAACCAGTTATCCATTCATAATCTCTTTTGGAGTAAAAAATGTTCATACTGAGGTAATTTTTGATCGTGAAACTCTTAATAAAACATTTACTGCCGTATTGAGAGCGTCGTGGCGTATTTGTCTACTTATCGACATTTTAGTTTCAAATTCGAAAATTAATCGAAAATGATTTGATTTTTTAACGGTCTGTTTAACGTCAAGTCAAGTGAAAGAAGATACTTCTAAATTTCAAGAGCATTCATTTAATATAAATAATAGGGTGCATCGATTGTTAACTTTTTTTCTGTTTTCAAATTCCAAGTTGAAAAAAAGTTACTACTAGGTACCACAACTTACCACAAAAATTTTTGGATTTTAAAAAAAATGTTTAGGTCTTCCGCACCAGGCCTAAAATTTTAATTTTTTTCAAAAAATACCAAATTTTTTTTAAATTTTAAAAAAGAAAATCGTAACTTTTGTGTTTATTCCAAGTTAAAAAACAGTAATATCAGGGCATGAAAATAAGTAAGAAACGATTTTTTTTAATAAAAAATGGATTTTAGGTCTCCCGCACAAGCCCTAAAGTTTGTTAATTTTGATGAATTGTGTGTATGAACCATGTTTTTTTTTAAGTTTAAACCACCGGATTTAATTGTACTTTTCTTAAAGAAGGCATAAAATGAGACAATATATATACATAATTCATATATATATATATATAGTAAAAATATATACCACATACATACTATACATATGAGGGAGCGGGCCAGATCGGTAGAGAGATGGGTAGCGAGAAATGAAAGGCGTCAGTCGGTGTAGTGAGTCAGTCTTTATTGGAGCTACGTAGCGAGGGTCGAAGCGGAGCGGAATGACAGTGGTGCCGGGAGTGTTGCTGCTGCATGATGAAGAGTGAGAAGAAGGTCAGGAGACTACGGCGGTGAAGATCACAGGTCTTCAGGGAGCCGGCGTGTTGCTCTACACCATGGCGGTGTAGAAGTGACCTTGGTCCAGGCGGTCGACCGTCGTCGTGTTGACGAGGTATGGCGGCTGTGTGTGCCTTTGAGTCGACACACACACGTGACGCAGGAAGGAACCTTGAGAGGCGATGAGTTGAGGCGATGGCAACGAGCAGCAACCATAACTTTTCTCAATGGTAATTCGTTCAAATGTAGTAGACACACAACTGCATGCAGTGGCTGTTCTATTTTATTTTCAAATAAGGTCATAACTCCCTTTGAAGTACCTGTGTTTGTTGCCGCACCATCACAACCGATAGAGACCAAGAGCCAGTACAAAACCTCTGCAAAGGATTAGAATTTAAGTAAGTTTTTTTCGACTATTTTGTAGTTATAATGTTTCTAAATAACGTCTTTATCATACTGTTTTCCATATTAAATTGAAATTTCATTTGGAAACTGTAATAACATTTATAAAATTTTGTAAAAATCACTAGGCCTATGTAAATACTATACATAACTTTGATTTAAGGTTTTGAAGCCAAGATGAAAGGACGAATACTTAAACAAGTCAGTAAATTTGCAGTAGAACAAGAAAACTGCCACTCATGTCGTATGGAAAGTAATCAGCAACATTTTGTACTTAGTTATTATACTACATTTTATGACATGTTATAACCTTTTATACTTTTGTAATAAACAACAGTAATAGCAAATAACATTAGTTTCTTTCAACACCTTTCTCATACAATTTACACCGTCCAACTATCTTTTTTCAGGTATAAAACATATTATATATATAGTATATATGTGGTATATATTTTTACTATATGTATACCTGAATTATGTATATATATAAATATTGTCTCATTTTATGCCTTCTGTAAGAAAAGTACAATTAATTCCGGTGTTTTAAACTTAAAAAAAAACATGGTTCATGTACACAAAATTACAAAATTTCATCAAAATTAACAAATTTTAGGGCTTGTGCGGGAGATCTAAAATCCATTTTTTATTTAAAAAAATCATTTCTTACTTATTTTTATGTCCTAATATTACTGTTTTTTAACTTGGAATAAACACAAAAGTTACGATTTTATTTTTGGTATTTTTAAGAAAAAATTAAAATTTTAGGCCTTGTGCGGGACACTTAAACATTTTTAAAAAAATCCAATACTTTTTGTGGTAAGTTGTGGTACCCAGTAGCAACTTTTTTTCTACTTGGAATTTGAAAACCAAAAAAAAAGTTAACAATCTATACACCCTAATAAATAATCATCTTAACTGAACTGATTTAAGGCATTTCATGAAGTTACTCCCTTAAATATATTAAGAAATTGCGTGTTAAATATGAAAACAAATAGTCACTTTGGTGAGCAGCGAAAATTTACACAGCTATCTTTATTTAAAGCCTATTGGTTGGGCTATTTAAACAGTATACTTATCATTTACACACACCTATATTTTATTCATTACATCGTGATCCCCTAATTGTTCCGACCTGTTCCTGTATGTATGACACATACCGTCAATTCAAGTTTATTCCCCGCCTGATAGACAATCGCTAAACAATATACCGCTTAGCGTGAGTCGACAGAGTCCCGCAGTAAGTCCATTTTTTTTCCTTACCTGCATGTGACGTATTTATCCTTCGTAAAGTGGTTACAAATTACATTCCGCTCAACACACAAAGGTCCTTCGAATACATAGAATTACATCGCATTATATATCACGCATTTAAAAAAAATGTGACATACACACAATTTTACGTTATTTACTTGATGGAACCGAAAATCAATTGTTGAAGCTCTGAATTATGCTGTGATCAAAATGTTTTTCGTATCATAAATAAATTCCTGCCACATACACGATCAGGTTCCTACGTGTAATCAGGCATCGTGCTCCAGAAATGATCAAACGAAACACTCATGTTCATCCCTTGATATAATAATACATGCATAATTTCAGAAATCTTTTTCATCCACCTTCTGACATCTGATTACAGCCGGCGTGATATATAAACATCTATTATAACCGGCAGAATATTTTCACTAACATATCCTTCAGACTGGATTACGCAGAATCCCTGAAGGGGCTGTTACTTCTTGTCAGACGAAGTATATCAAAGTTCGTGTTGTGTAAATACATTGTGCAACAAAAGAGAAAATCTTACTACGTGAATAAATCATATAATTGCGTAATTATTTGCCGTTGGTTTTATGACGGCCATAGATAGAATTTTCTGCCGTCTTTTTTTGATTTATACATAAATAACAAATAAATTGTAACGCTCTCCTATAATGTTTATCTTTTATAAATCTGAATAAAATAATAAAAAATTTCTGAAATATCCATTTTCTAAGTCATAACTCAAATAAAAGGCAATTCCAAATTCGTGGAGCGCAGAAATACTGTGTTCATTTTTTTACAAGAGATTCGTGATTATAATAATATAATGTTATAATGGAAAATCGTTTATCTAACCATCACTGTACCATACGAAAATCATATTTCTGATTGGTTTTCACTTTTCCCAGAATTTTACTTCGTCTTATTATTCGAATATGTAAGATAACGCCTGAAAATTACCATTAGACCTGGATATATTCCAATCTTAGTATTCACAGCAATGTGTCCGATGGTATTTATAAGTACATTCATTGGCAGCTGATTTGCTTGTAACAAGGCAATTTGTCTCAGGTGTCCTGTCGGCAATCTGGAGTCCAATAATTCCCTTCACATCCCAGAAGGTTTACAAGGAAGGTTTTATTATACAGTTCTAACCCTTGCGAAACACCCGTCATTCAAAAGAGGGGTTCGTTGTCACTGAGCATTATTTTCTTCACCCTGGAGGGATATAATTATTTTGAAACATTGTTGTTTTAATATAATTTAAAGTGACATTCTGAACTTTTTTGGTTAAAATTGTAGATTGAACCAACCATGTCGTGTACCAGTACTCGAAATCTGTTCGCAAGGTAAATAAAGAAATTATCTAGTTTCCAAAGTACACATTCGAAATGCTGTGAAAGTAAAACGATTTCACTGAAATGTAATATGACACTATTATCTATAATAAGCCGAGAAAACTTATGCAAAGTTAACATATTTCTTAATACTTGTCGGTTACTTTTGGTAATGTAAACAGAAGTGCACTTCACCCTCTTCTTAAAACAACGTTGTGGAATATCTTGGCTATCGGC
Organism: Limnephilus marmoratus; assembly: GCA_917880885.1. NCBI lineage: Eukaryota > Metazoa > Arthropoda > Insecta > Trichoptera > Limnephilidae > Limnephilus > Limnephilus marmoratus. The sequence continues at coordinate 54,534,207 of OU862908.1, forward strand.
TTAGGAAGATGTTTCCAGGGAAGAGTTGGTTTAACCCATATTAACGAGGATTGACTATGATACGGTGTATCCGATACGGAAATAAACGTTCCCCTTAGTGTGCACTAAATACAAATACTTCTTCGTTAACCGGCTTAGGACAACTCCTTTAGAAATCTCTTTTTGTTTTAAAAAATTTCCTCATGTTTTATAAAGAATGTCTTAAACCAAAGGTATTAAAATCATTCAAATTGTAATAAAATAATTGTAATATCAATATACCCTTCTCAAACAAAATGTTCGGTGGGATTGTCATAAAGACGGAGTGGTCAAAGGAAGGGTCAAACCTTTTTCTTTCGAAACGTTTTTATAACCTTCATATCTACGAGTATTCCTTCGGATCAAATCTCTTGCTGACTAGGTGACGCAGTAAAACCCGATACATCATAAACGTTAAATAAACTGCAACGTCGATAGTTCTCGTTTTTCTTTTTACTTTCCGATACCAAATCATTCTATTTCTGAAACGAATAAAATCTAAGAATTTAATTCCGCGTGAAAGCCATGTTATATTCATTTTTATCCAGAGGAAATAAATCATCGGCAACGTATGGAATACGGACTCGACATAAAGCTCGAAGTTAATCTATTATCCCAACCTTTAGATCAAAAGTTAATGCCAATTGTTCCCCGGCTCGTTGAAACAAAAATAAACGAGGACAACTGAAATTACTCGCTTCACGAACTGGAAAATATGCATCGTAAATTGACAGCTGTGAGCTAGGTTGAATCAAATTCGATAATATTCTATTAGGTTTTGTGAACTTTTAATTGATAAGTCTCCTATATTACTTTTTCTGCTTTCACGGTAGAAAAGATGTCATGGGAAATGTTTTTCTTCACATTTATGAAATATGTTAAGCTCCAGACGAAATTCTACAAAAAAGCTATTTGTTTTTGGTATCTTTCCAGATTTAAAATATCATCCATCATCTCATAAATTTGAGTAGCGTGGATATCGTATTGAAGGTTCTGAAATGATTTTAATGTCAGGCCGGTTACAAAAAAATCTATTGAGATAGCCTTGGAGAAAGCTCAGTGGCTCGGACACTTTGATAAGCGCAATAATAATAAATTCTAAAAGCTTTTGTGAGTTCTTTCAAATGTACATATAATGTTAGCACGTCCCTATAGTCGCCCTTCCGTAGGCGGCAAGTTTTTCTCACCTCTGCTCGTTATATGGTGACATTTAAATATCAAATTGAAAGTTCTGACCTTACCTACAGCCATGCGCAGATCAAAATTAATTTTGGGTATTTGGATAATTGAAAGACGGCTTATGGACGGAAACCTCACTTTATATTAGATAGATACTGTATATCTGCGTAAAGTAAGTAACACAGGAACTCACTCACAAAAATGTGTGCGTGTTGGAGAATGACATGTAGAAAAACCTCGTCTCTCTAACGAGGTCCAAATAAACCATTTTTTTTAAATTAATGGAAGTACATTTATGCGATAATACCTATGGATAACATTTTTTACTAGCTATGCTTTTATTTAAGCTCACTACCTCTAAGTACAGAGAGAAAAGTCTTACTGCCTTGCCACGGTCATCATCATAAGTTTTAGTAATAAACGACGTCATCTCCTTAATTTTTTTTTTTTGAGTAACATATACATTCATTCATTCATTTATTGAGTTCATTGATATCTCCAAAAATGACGTAGTTATGAGTTTGAGCTTGGGTAAAATTTTCCACGATTAAGATGAATATATACGTGAAATCCTATTTAGATACTATTTCGATTAATCTTTACGACGAATCGGCTTACAGTAGGAACATCAAAAAATATGCTACGGATAAATCGAAACTTTTACTAGCTTTTCTATGTATTGGAATTACAATAACATTATTATTTACGCAACAAAAATATAAGCGAAAACCACAAAAAAAATTTTTTTTCATGACTTAACTATGAAGTAAAACAAGAAACAATTTTTTTTGAATATCCCTTTATGGCTAAGACTGTTCTTGAGGTTTTCCATGATCTAACTTTTTTTCGTTCTTATAAAATTATGCACAAAATAAATAAAAAAAAAACACTTTTTCGCTTACTAGCCTCGTGCAAAAAGATGCTCGATTTTAAAATTTTGCAGGTATGAGATTCGAAATATTTCTAGCGTTTATATTCCTCTTAAGGGCCCGTAACTCGGATTTGTACCGATTTATTACACATTTCCCTTAAACACGATAAGTTTTAAAGTTCTTAAAAAAATATATGTTATTCTTGAAGATAATATCTAGACTTTGCCCGCGCCGAAATGCAAATTATATAAAATTTCCTCGATAGAAAAAAATCGCAAAGTATGCTCCAAAAATTATTATTAAAACATTTGTTTCAGTTATTTTACAAGTTATATGTATTAAAAAATTCACAGTGTTTCTTTAAATGCTGTTTAAGATAATGCTCGCGAGATTTTTGCTCTATTTTTTAAACGAGTCGTGTTTATTAAACATTTTCGCAATTTTCGCATCGATTTTGTCGCTGTATATGTTAGCGCTCTCCTCTAACATTCGTCATTTAGTATCTCTCCATCTTCTTCTTTTCGGGCCCGGTTGCAGAGCCTTAAATGAACCACGATTCAATCCAATTCATTTGAATGGCAGTGCGGCAATACTGCCGCTTATTTACCGAGATGTAACAAGTTGCGACCGCAAATGTCAATATTTTGTCAGCGTACATCTTCAGTACGGTATATTCCAAAAAGTCTAAAATTTCTATCTTCAGCACGCTTCATCTTTTTTAAAGTTTTCTTAATTCATTGGAATTGTTTCTTACAAGAATTGAGGATTTTTCGACCACCCTGCTAGGCACACACCCGTGTTTGTAAAAAATATGAAATATCATACGAGACGACCTAATTAAAGGAGTGGGGGTTGTGAGCTGTAGATTTAGTAAGATTTAAGGACATAGAAAGTTAATAAAACAATGGAAAGCAGCCGCGACAGTAATGCCAACCGGAAGTTTCCAGTTTTTTGAGTTTCTTAAGCGCAATCCGAACAAAAACGCTGACATGGCGCAACTCTCTTAAGCGACTTTTGTTGACAATAACACAGTTTAACTTCAGATAATACCAAACGATGTAAGTCTTCTAGAAGTGGAGCTATATTCACAGAGGGGAATTAGGACAACACGGTTCTAACTGCCATTTTGCATTAAACTGAAATATTGAAGTTCAATGTTTAAAACACAAATAAAATAATAAAAATTTACATTTATTAAAAATTGAATTTGAAAAACGTGTAGTATTGAAATAGCTTTATGTTTCAGAATATTTTATGCAATAAAAGGTGGCATTTAGTACAAAAACGTTAAAAAATTGTTAGAATCTTGTTACTTAGAAAATCAGCTAAACTCAGAGCTATTGATTTCTACCTGATTATTTTTTGAATTTTTTTTGCTGAATGCAATTTTTTGATTAAAAACTTCTTAAACGTAAAGATGTTAAATAATGTAAACGTTTCATGAAAAAGGAAGGTTACATATGATTTTAGATTTTCACGACCAAAAGTTAAAGTAAAAGTAAAAAATATTTTAATTAGGCGTGCTCATTTTGGGTCTTCCCAGGACTTCTACTGAATTATAAAATGAGATACATATATGACACATCTACCCTGATTATGGACACTGTAACGATGTCCAAAGCGTTGGCAAAAGAAGGAGGTAGCTCAACACGGAACAATAACCCAAAAATAAATCACTATAATACTTTTGGCCCTGAAAATATAATATTATACCAGAAATAATCATTTTAAATTCCATACATAATAGATAGAAAACGGATCAGGTTTAGTAAGTTAGAGTTCTGATTTATTCTCCAGATACTAACTTTATCTGCAACAAAACAATTGCTGTTCTTAATGGCAACATAACCAGCACTTCATTACGCTTTCATTTCAGAGCATTTTAAAAAATTATTCTTGTAAAACTTAGCTTACGTTATTAATCTTTTCGAACGTAAAAAATACATGGCCCGACCGACTTCAAAGTAGTTTCATTTTATAAAGCGGTTTTACCGCCTTCAAGATATTTTCATAAAACCGCCGCTTTTTATGGTTCGTTAGAACGTAGAGGAAGATTTTAGAATTCCACCATCTGAGATAGACAATTTTTAAGAGCATGCGCCTACCGTTAGCCATAAACATAGAAAAGGAATAAAATAAAGAGGAAGTAAGTTTACGAACGGACTTTATTCGTATTAGAATGGATGGTTACAGGCAGGAAACAAGACTAACCGAAAGAAAGAAATGTTCCCCAATAAGTTTTTACGACGTTTTATTACCGCATTGCTCTTTTATAGTACAAATTTAGTATGAATCAATTCGGAATTGGCTAATTACCATTGTGTAATAAAACTGTTATTTTTCTTACATTGTGAAAGCAAAGCGCAATCGTAACAGAAATTGACATCATTTTTTACGTCAGCACGGAACTTAAACGTTTTCAATTAATGTGTGAAAATTAGAAAAAAAAAATTAAAAATAAATGAGAGAAACCTGATCAGCATATTCATCAAATATACTTATTTTGGTTGACTTTGGGTTTGACTTGCGTGATATCGGGTTCAATGATCTGAGATTTGAATTTAAAAAAATATTTTTAAATTGGAATTAAAATATCTCGTGATTTTTTACGGGCCTGCGCTACTAAAATAATGTACTATGGTTGTGATATAAGTACGCACGTAAAAAAAAAAAATGAAAATTAATAATTCTTATTACTTTCGGGTATACAGGTATTTTAATGAATTAATTCATGTCTCCGTTCATAAAATAGTTAAAGGTGTGATAATGTTCAGCGTAATTGCCTTCCGGGGTTTGATTCTCGGCCATATAATTTTTTTTTCTTTTAAAGATAAACATTTCCTGGTTACGAATAACCCAAGTGTTTGAAAATCTCCTACTACCACCACACTAAGCGGAAAATGTTGCTTGTGTCGTCATGAAGGACTTGGCCTCCGTAGTCCAGTGGGTAAGACTCTTGACTCACAGTCCGGAGGTCGCGGGTTCAAACCCGGCATGCGCAAATAAATTTTATTTGATTAATTTGTGTTATTTCACAATTAATTCATTTAAAATAATATATAGTATATTTGCGGCATGTTCCAGAGTGGAAGATACTATCAGTATCGACCTGGTGTAAGACCACCATTCAGAATTGAAACGTTGCTTGAAAATGGCTTTAGCCATGTTTGGTGACCAGATCTGAATAGCCAGGTACTTCCCAACCTTCCTCTTCCCCACCTCCTTCCCCTCCCCACTACCTTCAGCCTCACAACATACCCCAAATGGGGATGCCATAGTCTCACTGGCTCCAGACGGGAGCAGTTGAGATTTTTGTGCGGTTATTCACTGTAAAAAAAAAAAAAAAAAAAAAAAAAAAAAAAAAAAAAAAAAAAAAAAAAAAAAAAAAAAAAAGCTGGGTGGAACCCAAGCGCGATACCCACGTCACGGTGAAAAATTGAATCCAATTTTTCAGTTTTAATTTTATTCATATGAAAAGCTTCTATTCCCAAAACAATAATATCCCGTGATTTTCAAATATTAATGTTCGTCACACAACTATTTAAAAAAAATAATTTTAAAAAAATCTCTGTGAGATGAAATCTGCATTTTATTTTTAAATGGTTTTCTCTTCAAAATGTTAAGCTTGACGGATTCATTCGAGGGTTAAAATTTTTAATTAAAGACTTTTTAATGAAAATATGAGAGCAGTAATTTCCTACATAAAATGTTATTTTTCTGTTTTTTAACAAATTTAAAGATGTCGAAAATATAGGCAAGCCAAACAATTGTTGTTTGTAAAACAATTCACTCATATACCGAGAAAAAATACATGGCAGACTCTGCCTCAATTTTCTCATTGTTGGAAAAATTGAAATAACATTATTGTGTTATTAAATTAACGATGTTTTCATAGAATATCTCGTAATTCGAATATATGAAGATATCTTTCATAAATTTACCGACCTATTTATAAAAAAATATTCGTGCTTTCCAATATTTTTTGGATGTTACGCGGTTTTCAATGTTAGGTTCATGAGTGAGGTTTACCTAGGTCTTGGCGGCGGATACGTCTGCCCATCTGGTGCATGGCTGGTCGGATCGAGAGGGAGGCCTTTTGACCTCTCCAGCCAAACTCTCTCGACCCATTCCCTCGCACCGCAGTTGGAGGGATAGGTTTTTAACGTGGTGGCTTTAGTTGTAAATATTCCCATTGATGATTTAATCTGACTCCATTAGCACTACGTCTAAATACACGGGTTTTAAATAACAAAGAGGGTAGTTATAAACTTGATTAATTTATTGCACGGTAGTTTACAATGAATACAAATATTTGTAAGCGTCCTGTCGCGAGAGGTTCAAATTTGCAAGTAATGTCAATATTGCGAGGCTCGCGCCGCCTAGCGGCGATAATACAAGTACACTACCCCAGCGGTGTGGTCAGCCGAAATAATATAGTTTCGAGTACCAGGCTACAGGTTCAAATCATCACACTGTCCTTATAAATACCTTTTTCGTACCCAGAACCTCCTCTCCTCACTTTCCTTAAAATCACACACCATCCCCTAAGATGACATAGGCCTAGAGGGAAGTTAATTTTCTCGGGGCCTCCCGTATGGAGGTAATTTAAAAAAGGTTGTGAGGTACGAGGATTACTTTAATATAATCATAGAATTTTAGTGACGACAAAGAAATCTCATAAAGATTTATAATACCCGTAAGACCGGCAAAAAGGTGTCATTTTACAATGATTTTTTTATTATAAAAGGTTATGCTTCAACAAGAATCATTAGAAAAGGTTTCATGTTTCACGACAAATGCAAAATTTTAAGTTCATGAGAAAAAAGGTGATTAAAATTCAATGAATTAATAAGTTTTTCTAAAAAGTTTTTTTTTTACAAAAGTAGGATTATCCCACTACCATCAAATTTATTGTAATGGTTTATTGATGAAAATAGAAATTCGTTGAAAAAACTAACATCTAAAAATGACGTACTTAATACAACATTCGACGAGTCATGAAAAATAAAATTTAAAAACTGGCTCAAGCTTACAAAAACATTTCTGAACATTTTTCTTTGAGATGTCTATCTCGCATTTATAAAAAATACGGCGAGTTTGGTGTTTCCTTTATCCACATTCTGAGAACAACTTACCAAGTTTAAATGAAATATTCAATATTTTGAATGAATAATGACTTTTTTAGAAGTTGTGGACGTATTTTGCAAGATAAGAGCCCATAATAAATTAAAATAATACTTTTTCTTAAGTATGCATTAAAAAATTGAAGCATTGGGTAGAAAAAAAGGCGTTATCAGCCTAACGCCATTTATTTTGTTATTAACTCAATCGAAAGTCTGTATGTTTTACTGCCTGACAAAAACTCATTTCAATCTGAAATACATAGATGTCTCTGTGCGTATTTAAATAGACAACTTTGTCGTAACGTTGTTCTACCGTCGACTCGGTCCACCGGAAAATCTTCCTCGGGCGGTCGGGCCGTCCGCGTCAGTTCTTGCTGTTTTTACCGAAAAAATAACATTTCCTAACCTCGTTTAAGTTTTTTATGATATTTTTGTCTATGAATCACCAATACAATATATTTTAATTTAATTCGTTTCGTGAAATAACGGAGTTATTATTCGGACAAGAATTTAGAGGGGTATGCTGATGATGTGGTGCTGATTTCTAAAAGTATGTAAGATCTACATTCTCTGGTGTCTAGGATGAACGAAGTATGTGAGAAGGATCACTGAATGAAGAATGTAAGTAAGTCTAATGTCATGGTGTTTAAAAGAGAGAGTAAGAAAACAGTATACAATAAGGTTGTGAATACTTGGAGCAGCTGAATGAGTTTGGTTATTTAGGACTAGCAGACCCGGCCACACGTTGCTGTGGCTAACGAAACACAACGTCATTACCCAACCTTTATAAAATCCACACCACCGGCTTGCCAGCTGCCGGCTGCCCGTTTCCTGAATTAAATATTTGAATTTATTGTTATTAAGTTTATTTTGTAGAACTCCATTTTAATTTTTAATTTATTTTATATATTTAATAATATTATTATTCAATGTATAAAAACAGTTTATTATAAACAAGTTCTGCTGCAGCAGAAGCAGAACTTGTTTATAATAAACTGTTTTTATACATTGAATAATAATATTATTAAATATATAAAATAAATTAAATATTTGAATTTCTCTACTATAATAAGCATGCATTATACATATAAACCTTCCTCTTGAATCACTCTATCTATTGGTGAAAACTGTATGAAAATCCGTTACGTAGTTTAAAAGATCTATGCGCACATACATTTTGAGCGACTTCATTTTATACTTTGTAATGATAAATTAAATATTTGAATTTCTCTACTATAATAAGCATGCATTATACATATAAACCTTCCTCTTGAATCACTCTATCTATTGGTGAAAACTGTATGAAAATCCGTTACGTAGTTTAAAAGATCTATGCGCACATACATTTTGAGCGACTTCATTTTATACTTTGTAATGATATATTTACCTTTTCTTTTTTAAATTTATATTATTTAATAACTACGCTAAAAAAATAACAGTTACTAGGGTTTAAACTTTTTTTATTTTATATTCTTTCTGTTCTTTTCATTTCCTCTTTTTATTTCATCAATTTTCTTTCTTTTTTGTACAAATCATGTTCCATTTGTTCATACCCATAATAATTTGACTATCCTAAAACGGGAATACTCCTAGTTGGGCGGTCAAAAAAATTAATGAATTATGTATATACACGCATAATCTTGTACTAAATAAACAAACAAATAAATAAATGTTTATGAGAAATGGAAAGGCTTATAGAGGTATTGAAAGAAGAGTAATTTTAGGTAACTCCATTAATTAAGGACTGAATTTCATTGGCACTAACAAAAAACTGTCCAAAAAAAACGAAACTGATGTATGGCAGAGAGTCATGGAACTGGCAGAGGAAGGATGAAAGTAGACGGAATGCTGTAGAAATGAGATCCATGGGGAGTACGTGTGGTAAAACCATGTATGATCGTGTGAGAAATGCGGAAATCAAAATGTGACGCCCGAGGAAGACGGAGCATGATCAAGTGAATCAGATACTTGAGTAGGGTCATGTCAAGAATCAGAATAATAGAAGAGTATTTATGGGACAATGTATGAATACAGATCGTGTGCCAAGACCGAGTTGTTTAATGATCTGTCCTCTCTACCTACCCCTGCGGAGAAACGGCGTGTTGGTTAGTTAGTTAGTTACGGACAAAATTATTTATTCGTATTTCGTGTGTACTCCCACCAACAAACAATTAAATTCATCTTAATATTTTAAAGAATAATGTACATAATGTAAAAAGTGTTGTGTTCTAAAATATTTTAATTAGCGCCTTCTATGAACTCGAAGATTAGAAATTGTGCTACGTTTAACTTTAATTTTAATATGAATCTTTTAATTACAAATAAACTGTATAATAAAACTAATAATGACGATCATCTTTATGGTAGGTACATCATTGTTAGCCAACTTTTCACGTCGGTAGTCAAACTTGTACTTGTGATTGATTTATTATGTCGCAAAATGATGGAACACTAATCGTGAAAACCTTTTCTACGGCGACGCATAAATATTATATGCGCCGATAGACAATACCCTTCAAAAGGTAAAGCCATTACACGTGTTCTTACGCCCTGGTGAGTTGCTTTCAATATTGGATTATGTTTTTGCAACTAAATAATAGTCAAAATAATATCTTCTTTCTGAAAAAGCGGAGTTTGTTTAAAGGTGAACGTCCACAGGTCCGCACCAGCCGCAACGCACGCACGGCACGCATTAACGGCACACAATAACCATCGTTTCAGACTTTTGCACAAATAATATTTGTACTAATTCATAAAAAGATTTAAAAAAAACCGTTTTGTGCTGTGCGTGCGTTGCGGCTGGCGTGGACCTGTGAACGTACACCTTTAAGCCATAATTTAGTCGAATTACTGAATAAAATTTCAACAGTTTCTTTCGGGCTCAATATTGTAATTATTAGTTCGATTACGACAGCTCTCTTGTTCACTATCAGTATTCTCGTTAAAAGATCCAAATTTATTTATGCATGTTAAACTGATTGTTAATAAACTTGTAGGTAACTTCATTAGCGTTCGTATTTGATTTAATATCACAACGATCATTCATAATAGTAACGACATTTAAAAAAAAAAAATTGTTCCTGTATGCAAACTAAAAACACTTATAATCAATTTGGGAGGCGGGTATGCGTACCATCGCCCCGGGAACCATTTATTAGATAACCAACACCTCTTCCATGGATACATTTGTTCGCTATATTTGGTGAACCAGCAGGGTTGCCCGGGTTCATGGGGTGAGGTTTTGCCAAGTATTGGCAGTGGATGAGTCTGCCCACCAACTGCATGGCATACTGGATCGGGTGAGAATTGTTGAGGGAGACCTTTCCCTCATCAAAACAAACATCACCTTTCACCGCAGTGAGAATGATGGATTCATTCGTCCGTAACTCCTTGACATCACCCAGATTCCTACCCAATCCTCATACCCTTTTCCTTCCAAGAACTTTCTCTCCTTCCTTTCCTAAAACGACCCCCATGTAGCATTCCCAAAGATAACATATTTATTTTCTTCAGGGCCTCCTGTGTGAGGCCAGATGCAGGATGGCCCGAAGGCCAACGTCCCTCTATTAGGATGTCAAAATCTCTACCTTTTGTTGGCTCGGTTTTGAGTTCTGAACATGGATGTGCCAACCAATCGACATTTTTTAAAAATTTTCTTTATTCATTGCATAAATATTATGGTTACATTAATTAGTGGATTTTTCGACCACCATGTTAGGCCCGTGTTCGGCCCGTGTTACGGTGGTCGATAAGTTTATAATTTATAAAATCTACCTACACTAAAGACAACTTTGTATTTCTCCTTTCTCGAACTATCACATTTTCTTTATTTTGCTTTCATCTTCGATTCCTTTTCCTTATGATAGTAATTGTATTACGACTTTCTTTTCTTATTTTCCATCTTAACTCTGCGAGAACTTTTCGATTTTAAAAGTAGCAAAACTTTTTTTACTGGTTTATTAGAACAAAATGGTTTCACGACTTCCTCAGTCGTTGCGGCGAATGCAACGGGCGCAAAAACAGCTCGATTTTATATATTTTATAGAGGATTTTTTTTTCAAAACCGGTTTTGTGTGGAAATACTGCAAGGTCTGTACTGACCTAACAAATTTTGCAGGTAGTTATTGTGTGTTCTCGTGATTGGATGCTTGTTAGAAAGTATGTTCGAGGTAGTTGTTTTTGTCGTTGTTTGTAAAAAAATGCTTATTAGACATTGCTGGTTTGGCAGCATTCATAATCCACGATGTATTGCGTCCCGAGTGGAAGACTGACAAGAGAAGTTTGTTCGTAGTTGCTCATCGACAGTTAGCTATTCCACACATGTCTCACAAATATCTCAAAAGTACCATTTTATTCAATCATGTGTTTAATGGTTTCATTTGTTTTATTCAATTATATATAAGGTCTGCGCAGACCTTGTTGCACCACTTGATACCTCTCGAATATCGCTCGTAGGAAGGTTATGTGACATTTTACTATGGTATTGTTTTGTCTACTGGTTTTGTCCAATGGTATATGATTTTTTGATTACCGGACAACACAATACATAACACAGAGGCACGCTGAAAACCAGCTACTTTCCAGGAGAAATCCTGAATTGTAGCTGAGCTGTGACTGTTCGCGCGTTTTTTTTATATGGGATTGATTGGGTATTGCATTCGCGGACTTGGTGGGTAGATATGTCAAAATCCTGAATTTATCCCACCTACCTAATCTTTCCTTCCAAAATGTCACCATAAAACTTGGAGAGGTGACAGTGTGCTTTCCTGCTCAGTACAAAATAACATCTCAGACAGGGCGCATGTATCGTAACCATTTGTTATAAGAATATTGCGAATTTTAAACAGTGAGAAGTGTACACCAAAACTGGAGATCAGTGCTCAATCTGTGCTTCTCTAATTTTCCAAAAGCACAGATCTGAACTATCGACTGACTATCCATCAAGTTTTGCGAGTGTATGCTATTTCATCGTCCCGTGTAACTTAGCGTTTTCACGTAGTTTCGGGACTGGTCCTTCGAGGGCTGCATAGGCTTTGCTCTTGCAGCATTTACCGCCAATTAACAGTGGAGTCGCAGTTTCGCGACACCAGTGACCTTTTCATCTATAAAATCAATGATAAAAGAAAAAAATGTCGATTGTTAAAAAAATAAATCTATTGATGATTAAACGTTTTTTACATTATATTATATTAAATCAACACACCTGTGAAAAGCGATATAAAGTCATGAGAAGTGATACAAAAACTACTTTAAATAGGATACGTTAGGTTGTGGGCTATTTTTTCATCACTTTTGATAACTTTACATCATTTAAAATAAAACAATAACTTTGTAAACACCACTTTTATTTTATATACTTCATGCCGACCGGGTTTCGCTACAACTGTAGCTTATTTTTCCATACTGCCCTGAAGAAGCTTCGGTTGTATCGAAAGCCGGTCGGCATAAAGTATAAAACATAAAAGTGGTGTTTACAAAGTTATTGTTTTATTTTAAACTAGCTGGTCCGACGAACTTAGTACCACCTTAGAATCAATAACTGTTGTGTTAACTTATTAGCTGAATGAAATTCAGTTTAATAAATTAAAAAATACAAAATGAAGCAATTATCGATGCGCAACTGTCCGTGTTTTGTTTTTGTCAGTATCAAAGATGGCGTTGCGTACTGATTTATATTTTTTAACTTTTTCCCTTACTTACGGGAATTCATTTCCTTTCTACGTGTGAGGGAGATTTATCATAATTATTGTATTTTTTCCTTTGGAGTTTTTTTGAATTTTTAGAATACACTCACTTTTACTTAAATTATATTTACCCCAATATTGCTGTAGCTCTTTCAAAAGATGAGAATTCGTTCCATACAAAATGTATGAGGAAAATAACTTTTTTCATAGTTATTTTTTTCGTGAATTTTTCCGATGTTTTAATAGCTCTTCTGCCATTCGGGGCGGAGACAAATCCAACAAATCAAAGATCATAAAAATTGGTCCAGCCGTTCTTGACTTACAAATGGTGTATCTAAACCGACTTTGTTTTATAATAATAATAATAATGTTTATTCCAGGATGTGGGGAGGATAGTGCAATCCCACACATCCCATAAAGTTGTACATATTTACACAACAGATAAAGTAAAAAAGTAAATAGAACAAACAAATATAAAAGACATAAGCGATAATAGAAATAAAATAAATAATCAATTATAATGTAGGACGTGGTCTGGAGTGAGCTCGGGCCCAGCGCTCGCTCAGAAGTGGGGCTTGGTGCTGGAAGATGCTTTATGTATTAAGATTATAAAGTCACATCACAAAGTATCTCCTTCATAAGAACGAAGACTTTATGTCACTTTTTAAAGGGTGTGTTGAAGTGCCACTGTATTGAGTTATTGTGAGCAATCATATTTTTTAAACGTGAATACTCCCCAAGATTCTTCTTTGCTCTTAACCGTCTGGAACCAGTGAGACTATAGCATCTCCAATATTTGGGGTATGTTGTGAGACTGAAGATACAGGGGATGGTAAGGGGTTTTTTTTTTTTTTTTTTTTTTTTTTTTTTTTTTTTTTTTTTTTTTTTTTTTTTTTTTTTTTTTTTTTTTTTTTTTTTTTTACATGAGCTCCACACAGGAGGCCTTGAGGAAAACAATTTCCCTCAGGGCCTATGTCATCTTTGGGGATGCTGTATGGAGGGTAGTTTAAGGGGTGGGTAGGAATCTGGGGTTCAGTGGGTCTTGGTCATCCGCCTCCAAGACCTAGACAAACCTCACCCCATGAACCCGGGCACCCCTGCTAAATCACCAAACGTAGCGAACCACTTGGGGTGACCTATGGCAGAGGTGTTGGTTATCCAATAAAGGTTCCTGGGGTGGTGGTACCCATTCCCGCCTCCCAAATTGAAGATGGTGAAGAGGAACGTGATAAAGTACCAGGTTATTCAGACTTGGTAAACAAACACCGTTTTACCATTTCAAGCAATTCGGCTTCAATTCTGTTGGTCATTTGCTCCCGAACGAGCTGAAAATATGCTTTGTATTATTTATGAAACAACAAAAATTAATAGAAAAAAAATTCTTGCACACGCCGAATTTTGAACCCGTGATATATGGATATGTAGTCAAGAGACTTACCTCCTCGACCACGGAAGCCGTGGTAAAATAAAAATAAAAATATATTTAAAAAAAAAGATGTAACATAATACATATTATTTCCTTTAGTTTTGCATAAGCCAATGATGTTCAAAGAAATTATTTATTATCAATTGCGCAGTATTTTCTCCACCCAGAACCACATCCCTTCTACTAGATGTACGCAATTCTTGAGAACATCGCATAACATTCATGTAATTTATAGAAACGAATTTCAAGCCAACCCTACAGTCGCTATCTAACCACTGATGATTAAAGTTTTCCCAAGAAACGCGCACTCGTTGTTCATGTTATTCTTTAATCTTTCAACAAAAAATATACCAAGTGAATTGTTTTGCACACCAAGGTATTTCCATTCCTGCTGCTTTCAACATATTATTACAACCGTATATAATGTTTTTATTAATCTTTCATAATGTAGGAAAAAATTATCGTCCATCTCTTTTTCGCAATATTTTTTCGATAACATTATTCAGTTTCAGAGAATTAATATTCCGTCTTCTATCTTTCCCATCCTTTTATCGCCTTCAAAAACGTGATTCTTGCTTTATTTCATTTTTGACCTTACCCCATTTTCGCTAGAGTCGCGAAATTTATCGCCAAGGTTGACGATATTAAATTGACATAAAAGGACAAGCACAATTTTAAATAGTATCTATTGAGACTATGATATTTATGTGACTTTGATACTAAACGAATGAACTATAATTTTTTTGTTTAGTTTTATGTCACCCAGTGCAATTGTTGATTTACTACCAAGACTTTGTTAATTTAAAATCCAATCTGCGATGTGAAAGTGGATGTCAGTACCAACTGTCTCCAGCAAACTTGCTGCTTTGGCGTATAAACCACATCTTCTCTCCAACCCCTATTACTCCACCCTCTGGGGAAACGGCGAAATGTAAATTAAAGAAATTAGTTGCTATCACTTTAATAAACACTTTAATATTAAAGCCACAACTAATAGTATTCAAACTAATTTTCAACATAAAAAAATGGTTGAGTATTGAAGAGTTGAGCGCAGAAATAGAAGGATTTATGCTTGCCATTCAAGATAGAGTCATTAATACTAAAAATTATAGGAACCAAATAATCAAAGATACAAATCAAATTGATGATTTATGAAGAAAATGTTTGGCTATTCCGGAAACTATATAACATATTATATCGGGATGTTCTGTATTAGCGCCGTCCGTCCGAGTATACATTTAGGCACAATCAGGTTTTAAAAATAATTCACCAAAGTTTGGTCATTAAACATATCTAGATTGACTGCCGTAATATAGTATCGTATTATGAATATGAACCAATAACTTATATCATTGATATCGCTATTCCAAATTCCTGTAATATCTGAAAAATCTGTTTCTGAAAAAAAAAGAAAATATACAGATTTAGGAAATGAGATTAAAAGAATTTGGCATTCTCAGACTATAAAAATATTACCATTTTTATTTCGGCTACTGGTATTATACATAGCTCTCTCATTCAAAATTTAGGCATATTAGATTTGTCACATAATTTATATATAAAAATGCAAAAATCAGTCATTTTAAATACAGTAGGATTTATAGGTCCAATTAGGAGTTCTACCGAGCCGAACCCTCCGTTATGAAAATATCTGGAGTCAGTGAATTATTTTCCCATTTTGTCTATGTAAGGTTGACATGTTGTTCTTGTATTGTTTTGTATTTATTATATATGGTGCAATTGCATAGCTTGAATTGACTAGATGATTTTTGGAAAAGTGTGTGAAAGGGTTTAGTTTTTCCTGTAGGGAAGATTTAACCCGGACATAAAATCTGAAGATTAATAATACAGTTACCCTTAATTACCAATTGTTTTTATAAATGGAATGTGTTTTGATGAACCTGATTCAAAAAATCGAAAATCACAAAGTTTTTTTTAAATGTTAATAAAAAACATTGTTGATTGAAAGGGAAAAGCTGGAAGATTTTTACCACTAACGTAAAAATTTCTATTCGTGAATTTCCGCCTCCATCAAAAACCATTTTCGTCGAAAAGACAATTCTTAAAATTGAGTTGATAATTTTTCCGCTCGCTCACGCTTTTATTGGGTACAAATTAAATTATTCTCGTGGATTGGCTATTTACATTTCAAGTTAGTTCATTTCACAGATTTACATCTCGAAGGCCGGGTCGATCAAAAACACTGTTTATTATTCCGTTCATCTGAAAAATCACCTTTAAAAAATAATTAAATTCTTACTCATTTTGTCGGAATTGATTTCTAATGAAATTTTTAAATTTACATCGGGTAAGATTGTTTTGCTTTAAATTGCTTCGTCTAAGTATTTCTAGATCCACTCTCTTCAAGGTTTTCTGAGTAAATTAATATATCGATCACGGCTATAAAGGATAAAATTGTACATTTTCAGGAGAGCAAACAGAGAGTTTTTTTTTATTTTTTCAAAATTACTAATGTTTTCGTAGACGTATAACTACGACTTTTTATTTTAATATAACATTGAATGAATTTTTCAGAATACTTAATAATATTATTTATATATTATTCATAATAGTATTTAATTTATTTTTAATTTTTTCTATATCGTCTTAAAATGAACGTCGTAAATCGTCGTTCATCGTAGCTCATAATATATATATATATATACTTTTATATATATATAAAAATTGACATCAAAAAAGGAATAAATTATACATTTATTACTAAATTTAAAAAAACATATATATATATAATATTATTTAGTAATAAATGTATAATTTATTCCTTTTTTGATGTCAACTTTTATTTAATATTATACGGCAACTCGTTAACTCGTTTATAAATTTACCTCTTTTTAATTAAATATGTACCTAATACAAAAGAAAAACTTTAAAATTAAAATAAATTGATGATAATTGCATTATCTGTGTAAAATAGTTTTTGAGTTTCATCTTGTAATTAGATGAATGTATTAATTTTTCCAAGAGCAAAAATTCTTAAAATTTTTAACTTATTTATAATCTAAGAATCGTAATGTTGATACATTAATATTTTATAGCAATTTATTATTCTCTAAATATGCTTCCAACGAACATAACTCAGAAACGATTAAGCGTACCTAAAAATCTTTTCGTGTTTTTGTATGAAAACTCTTTTAATTTTGAACTTTTACAATAAACAAAAAAATAAAATTATATATTTTTTATATCTGTTGCTAGAGCCATTTTGTTAGTAGATAAATACATGTTGTGAATATATCAACTAATACTAGGCGTGTAGCTAACAGAACTGTAAAAATCGATGATATATATTTTAAATCGGTATTGGTTTGGTTCATGAAAGAAGTGAATATTTTTGATTATTGTTGAATATTTGAAAAAATGAGGCTGAATATAACGTAAATAATATTTATGATATGACGCGGAAGTGGGAAACTGTGACGTGTCAGGACGATATTGCAGAATCAAGTAAATCAAATATTTGAGTCGGGTCGTGTCAAGGGTCGGAATAAACGAGCATCCACGAGAAGATGGATGATTTTGAATAAAAAAGGAGCATCTGCCAGAACAGGTTATTTTGGTTTCCAAATATATTTTTATTAGGTAGTTACGTTTTTCTACATAGTCTATTTTTGTGTAAGATTTAGTACTATGATTATCAGCATGGATTTTGGGTTGGATTGAGAACTCATTATTTCTGTGTTCACTACGTACTGGAAGTAAGACTGGATGTAAGACTCGAATATAAAAAAATGTGAATAGCAGTCAAGACTTTCACTTAGTATTATCAGCCATCTGTCGTAATAATCTTATATACTACTAGCTGGTACCCGGCATGCGTTGCAATGCCATTCAAAGAAATTAATTGATTCTCCCTGCATGTCCTTTCCCGTGCGTCACCGTTCACCCCTCGAGTCCCCTTCCCATCCCACATTTCCCTTCCACCTTTCACGGCTTCCCCCTCCCGCATCTTTCCTCCCAAGAGCCCCACCTCCCCCCTTCCCTTCCCCCTCCTGCCTTTCCTCCCTGCCGCTAAAATATATGAAATACATACATTTTAATTTGTATGAATTTCAAAACGCCAGAGCTTACCATTACAGCATATAACCTTTCCGGGCGTACGCACAACAAATCACCAAAGTTAAAAATTAATTTTTCAATAATGTCTAATTCCGGAATATATAAAATCAAATGTAATGATTGTTCATCATTTTATATTGGAAAAACAACTCATAATTTTGAAATCAGAATCAAAGAACATTTAAAGTGTCTTAATAATAATAATTTTTCTGAGTTCGCTAACCATATCATTGAAAATAACCATAGTTTTGAAAAAAATACAGGGATAAATATTCTTCATATTAATCATAAAGGAAAACGTTTAGATAACTTAGAAGCCTTGGAAATAAAAAAAATCCCTTATAATTAATTAATCTATTATTATCAACACATAAAAATATTGTCTTATAGCCCAATCATGGATATGTTCCCCTACCCACCCACTCCCACCATTGAATATGTTCACAATTTTCTCTTAATCATAACTGTAACATTAACGCTCTCCCTCTAACATTCATTTTTACATATTTCCCTTTCAAACCACCTTCTGCTTCTTTTTTAATGCTTACTACGGGGCGTTAAGAGTTCTAATTTGTCACTGCCCCTGAATGCTGATTTGTATTTCATTTCTGTTAAATTCGCCGTTCATAAAAAGAGAAAGTTTGCAACAGATCTGTCAACAATAGATACTGAGAATTTTACCACCAATAATAAAACTGTATTGCTCTCAACATGAATAATCCTATATTAACAAGTTATCCTTGCTTCCAAGATACTATCTATAATACACGCATTAATCAAACAACAAAGTCACTCAATTAGTATTCCCTTCTAAGACATGTGCTGCCTGAATTATTAAGTTCATTTGGTCTTTTCATGTATTTCTACATTCAGACGGGAATTATTAATAAATCACTTAGTATTTTGACTCCTTATCTGAACATGATATACACCAAGAATTATACTAAAATAAATTCCTCAAGTTTCACAGAGGAGTGCTCCTTGAATTCGTTTGTATTTTCATGTAACAAGGTCTTCATTTATGTACCTATCAAAAATCAAATTAAATGAAATTCACAAGTTTCCGAAATAATAAAGCGCGAACAAAAATAGAAGCTTTTCAATAATAATTGTTTCGGAGAAGGTTTGCGTTCACCATTCCGACTCGTGTAACTGTCCTTGAAATGACTTTTGATATATTTATTTACGGGACTAACCAGGTACATCCGAACCTTCCCTTCATCTTATTCTTACCCTTATCATCCCCCAACCTCGCTTGCTTCCGTCTTATAACTTATACTCTTAGTATCGCCCTCGTGAACGACCGCCATTTAGTCTCGTAACGTTCCTTGAAATGGCTTTTGCTGTATTTAGTTACCAGGATAGTCAGGTACTTCCCCTCCTTCTCGTCTTGGCCAATTTCCGTCGGCTTCATAACTTTGCTCATTTGGGAATATTATAATCCCAAATAGTGAAAACAGTCCGATTCATACACGGTGTCACGATAATATAACATCTGAAAAAGCGTTCATTTCAGTATCACCTGAAGCGTAATTTGTTTTGCGTACTAAAGTTCTTTGTTGTGCCGAAGTCACTCGAAAATAGATTCGGTATGAAATTTTACTACACACCCTTTCAAAAAGGGTTATAATAATAAAAATAATCTTTGTTTTTTTTAACTCGCCGTTTTTGTGAAAAATCACCTTAAACGATAAACTCATAAGTAAAGTTACGTTCGTACCTCGTTTGCATTTTTCATTTCAGCAATATACTTTGACAGCTTTCCACCAGTGGGATGGGATGGATAATGATGTAGCTTTATTCAAGGTTTCCAACCCCCTTCAAAAGGTTAATATTAATAATATTAAATAATATTACATATCAAATAATATTGTCGTTTGCCTACATGTTATTGCGTTTAAAAATGTCAGGGATTTTAACAGAATCTTTATCACAAAGGATTTTTTTAACGCCGGCGATATTTCTTCAAGAATTTTATTATTAGGTACGTACGAGTATTTTAAGGTATTATTTACATTTTGTTTGAATTATGGAAAAATTGTAGTTTTCATTTTCGGGTTGTTAACTAAAATTATTGTTTTTGTCATGATGTGAACATAAAATATTATTTTAAACCTAATTAAAACTGTACTGTGTGGTAGGCTTATGAAATATTCGGATGGCATAATTGGCCAATATCAAACTGGGTTCCGTAAGGGGAAATCTACAACTGATCAAATCTTTTCACTGAGACAGATACTGGAAAAAACAATAGAATTTAATGTTGATACATACCATCTCTTCATAGATTTTAAGGCTGCCTATGACACGGTAAATAGAGAAAGACTGTACAGAGCCTTGGATGAATTTAGTATCCCAAGAAAACTGGTAAACTTAGTAAGGCTCACAATGTCTAATGTTGAGTGCCGAGTCAGAATACAACAGGATCTGTCAGACACCCTAAAGACCTTCAATGGACTAAGACAAGGAGATGCACTTGCCTGCATTTTATTCATTTAGCGCTGGAAAAGGCCATCCGAAATGCAGGTATACAAACCACAGGCCATATTTTTAACAAGTCTGTTCAGCTCCTTGCTTATGCTGACGATATAGATATCATCGCACGCTCAGAATATGAACTAAAATCGGCGTTTAAAAGCTTAGCTACGTCGGCAAGGAACATGGGATTGGTCATCAACGAGGGGAAGACAAAATATATGCCCGTACATGGACGCCAGAAACCACCAAGTATACAGATAGATAATTATACATTTGAAACTGTCAACGAGTTTGTATATCTCGGTACTATGGTGACAAATGACAACAATGTATCCAGCGAAATCAAAAGAAGAATAGTAGCTGCAAATCGATACTACTTTGGGCTACAGAAGCATATGAAATCTCGCCACCTTACCAGAAGAACTAAAGTCCTGCTTTACAAGACCCTTATACGACCTGTTCTTATGTATGGTTCGGAATGCTGGACAATCAGTAAGGGTGATGAAGGAGCCCTAGAAAGTTTTGAAAGGAAGGTGCTGCGAAGGATTTACGGCCCAGTCTGTGATAATGGAGAATGGCGTATCAGATACAACCAGGAGCTATACGATCTTTACGAGGACCCTAACATCTCCAAGGAAATTAAAACTGGAAGACAGGTGGGCTGGACATATCCAGAGAATGAGCGAAGGAGATATTCCAAAGCGAATTATGGATGGTGCACCTGGGGGTCGGAGAAGAGTTGGAAGACCAAAGCTTCGATGGCTGGATGGAGTGGTGAAGGATGCAAGCACCATCGGCATCCGAAACTGGCGCAACGCAGCACAACACCGACAGTCATGGAGGCAGGCTCTGCTGGAGGCCAAGACCCGACCTGGGTTGTAGAGCCACAGATGATGATGATGATGATTAAAAATTTATTAAGAGCTCAAACAAAACAACTGAGATACAAGAAAAACGGTTAACCTAACGTAATCTTATTTTGCTGAAAAGAGTCAATTGGAACATGGTAACATTTAAAAAATTGGTTATTGTTAAAACAAATAATTGTAGAATAAATAATTTTAGAAAATAAATAAAACTACTTTTTTAAAGGATTTAGGTTTTTTTATAAATTTTGAGCTTAAATATTTTAGCACATAGATTCTCAACCTTTTTTTACCCACCGCCCACTTTGAGAATGTTTTTTTGTATTTCTAGCGCCCCCCAACTCGATACCACGACGAAGGGGGCGTAATGGGATGCCACGACAGGGTTACATTAGCCACAACTGAGATGCGTAATGGGATAGGGAAAATATTTTTGTGG
Source organism: Limnephilus marmoratus (assembly GCA_917880885.1). Classification (NCBI taxonomy): domain Eukaryota; kingdom Metazoa; phylum Arthropoda; class Insecta; order Trichoptera; family Limnephilidae; genus Limnephilus; species Limnephilus marmoratus. Next base: position 54,556,369 of record OU862908.1, read on the forward strand.
GTGGATGGGGCAAGATAGGATGGGGTGGGATGGGTTTCTTTGGGTCTCCTACCGCCCTCCTTTTTTTTTACATGAGTTCCACACAGGAGGCCCTGAGGAACATAATTTCCCTCAGGACCTATGTCACCTTAGGGGATGCTGTGTGGAGAGTTTTTTAAATAAAAGGAAGGAGAGGAGATTTCTGAGAAGGAAAAGGGTTTAAGGGGTGGGTAGGAATCTGGGGTTCAGTACGTACTGGTCATCCGCCTCAAAGACCTATAAAAACCTCACCCCATGAACCCGGGCACCCCTGCTTAGTCATCAAACGTTGCGAACCACTTGGGGTGACCTATGGCAGAGGTGTTGGTTATCCGATAAAGATACCCATTCCCGCCTCCCAAATTGAAAGTCCCAATTTTCTCTTGGTCTTCTACCGCCCCCCTGAAAGTCTGAAACCGCCCTCTGAAATTGCCCTCGTTGTGAACCTATGCTTTAGCATAACCATATTAATATACCGTAACGATTTTTTTTTCACATTTTAATGATTTCTATGCCAGTTATAAAACAAAAATACCACGCATTTATCGACTGATCAATGTTTTACGTCTTGTTAGAATGAGAAGAATACCATCGCATAATAATTATCTTCAGGAAAGCCCTTTCTGTCCAAAGGGCCTTTCAAATTGACGAGGAGCTTATCCATACCCTTTGGAACCAAATTCAGTATGTAACTTATGTTCCATTCAGCCCGAAATTGGTTTACCAACAACTTTTACCCCACTGAGAAGAAGAGAAAGTTAAGATTGGGTAAACCAGCAACAATGTAATATCTCCTTTTGGTCAATTATTTTGTTTTCGCCAAGCGAACAATTGGTATAATGAGGAATTTGTATAGAAATGTAATGTAAGAGTAATACGCAGTAATATTTTCTTCTACTTGTACTGAATAAAAGCAGCATGGAAACATAAATTAGTTCTTTTGAATTATTTTCTCTTGTTAGATCATCTTATTATTGACTTATTTTTAAGTACCGGCTTTATTTATGGTCAGAAGGACAAGAAGAGTAAAATAATTTAAAACGTTTTACGGCTACCTGCTTTAAACATGCCAAAAACGCGTATATTCTTGCACCACAAATGAAAGTAATCGAATAAGTATATCACTACAAATAAAAGTAATAGGCATAAAAATCGCTTGACGAACGGAGTCTAGAAACGGTCGATTTTTGGGCTAAAGTTTTTTAATTTTATTTTGTAAATAATTTTATAAAAAAGAAAAAATTTAATCAGGGGAAACAGTCATAAATAACCTAAGCCGAAAAGTCGTAATTTTTAATATTTTTCATAATTTTTTACTAAAATTATGAAATATATATGTATATATTTTTTTAAATTAAATTAAAATTAATAAAGAAAGACAAACATTCCCGGGTTACGAATAACCCAACAATGTTTGAAAATCTCCTACTACCACCACAGAAAGCCGAAAATATTGCTTGTGTGGTGATGGAGGACTTAGCCAGCCGAGGAATCGAACGCGTGACGCTTGGGTGGGACCCAAGCGCTATGCCCACTCAACCACTGACCGGTCGAATTAACTCATACATTTCTGTGAAAATAAAAAAATACAGTTTTGTGGTTTACCCTTATATTTGTTATAAAGTAATTAATAATGTTATTTTTGTGGAGACACAAGTGAAATGATAGGAGAAATTTTTTCAAATCATATATTTTGGTATTCATTATCTTAACCCAATTGTAATAAGAGATTTTCCACCTTAAACACTAGAGCGATTTTTGCGATATATTGGCGCCATTTTAAATGTCTCCGATTGCTTTTTGGATAAAAAAGGCAATTATCTCCTTGATTAGGCAAAAAATTGTTTAAAAATATTTGTAGCTCCCACATTTGTTATTTTGGACTTAAAACGAAGCTATTGAAATGCTTTATCTATTATGACCATAGATGTCGCAAATCCGAACTTCATAGACTATTTTATAACCATTTAAAAAATATATTTTTTTAATATTTTTTTCACGCAAAATTTCTGATCAGCTGTTTACGTTTAAAATTAAGTTCTTTTACCATAGACATGCAACTTTCATTATCAAGTATACCTAAAAACGGTAAAATACAGGTTAATTCATTGGCTATGTAGCACTTTAATAAGTTTTTGTGTCTTCATGTTAAAATTTGAAGACACGATTTTTTTTAAATGGCGAAAAATTTTATAAATGATCTTCTGAAAATGTCGAGCAACGGCGAAAAAAGTTTTAAAATGCGCTGTCGCTCCATTGGTTAACTAGCTCAATATTTTGAGTTTATTTGTAACCCAGGAATGCTAAACACTAACTGAATGGTTCGTCCGTAATTTGCAATGGTTACCACGACATAGTTGTTTTCATTATGACAATACTTATTTTTAATTTCTTTGACCCCATTTCAGCTCTTCACCGCCCCTTCATCGCCCCGCCGGTAACCACTGGTTTAAGCCGTTTCGTAAAAAAGATTAATCGGAAACGGTGATTTCACATTAAGCTTGGCCTTAACTATTTGATTGATCAATTCAACATCAAAATGATATAAAAATGTGATTATTTTTTGTGACGTTGACCATTCGGCACTTTCGTGAACTTCCTGTATACCAAATAAAATTTACATGTATGGTGTCTTACTTTCAAGCTGCATGACACTAGAGAATATTTCTTCCCTGTCCGATACAATTCTGGATTGTTTTCAGACGGGCAAGGTCAAACATTTACCAACGTGGAAGGAGTTTTTAAGTCAGCAGGCTAATTAGGTACCAAAAATATGTATAATTTCTTGACAACTTCTCTCCAGTCTTAGGTTTTTGAGCAAGGGCGACATGAAAAGACAATTTTCTAAACGAATTTATCTGATAAAAGAAGACTGCTTGGAAGGATTAATTTCACGTTTTGGAATTAAGGGCGCGCTTTAATTTTGAAAGTGGTCACTTGAAAGAAGTTCATGAATAAATTGCACGAACACTTGAAGAAAAGTTTTGTAATTAAGAAATTTAATCCTTCATAGAAGACTTGGCCGTGCATAAGTTGAAAAATTTAACCAACCTTTTCATATCAGAGGTCAAATTTTGCAGAACTCAGAAACCGTTTTTAAATATTTTCACTGCGAACAATGCTTTCGGAAAGAGAAAAAAACTGTTTTTGTCTTGTAAAATTAATGTATTCAGTAGCATGAGTGTACAGTGAATCTATATTATTTGAACTAACTTTAATCATTTCAAAAGATGTATTTAACATTCAAACAAAATAAATCCTGACAAAAAATACTCCTTGGAAATATGGGCATGTTGACACTTATCAAAAACTAAATGTCTGATCTACCTCACTTTAATGTACTAGCTCGTAATCAAAAACGGATCACTTTCATAGCTGATTTTAATAAATTCTGTACAAAATGCCTGGTTGATGAAATTTTTTATGGTATTGACAGGCACACCAAAGAAGTTTCATGGTTGATAGTTGAATTTTCACGCAAATTGTGAAATATTGACATAAGTGGTAAACATCTCTGAAGTTCCGAGAACGGTTTGAATGCTTTTATATAAGTTTCTTAATAAGACTTTTTAGACGTGCCGAATTTTGTGACGTGAGTTATATTCACATTTTTACTTGTTTGGTTTTTCATTCCGTACGAAATTCGTTCCATGAATTAATTAAAATTCGTTGCATACAAAATGTATGAGGAAAAAATTTACTTCATAATTTGTTTATTCCAGAATTTTTCCGATATTTTAAAAGCTATTTTGCTCTTCGGGACCGAGACAAATTCTACAAATAAAAGATCATAAAAATCGGTCCAGCCGTTCTTGAGTTATAAATGGTGTAACCAGGTGTAACTAACCCGACTTTGTTTTATATATTAAGAAGATTGTTAAGTTATTAATAAATAATTTATTCAAAACAATGATTATATCTACTTAGTTATATTTTTTAAATTAACGTTGATTGAAACTATTTGTTGTTGAAAAAATATAATTTTTTTTTATAGGTGTGTTACTATATTGCAAACAAATTCTTACTTGATAAATCTCAATTAAGTAGACATATTTTCTTATTTATTTTCGGTTGCCATTTTACCAAAATTCGTATTCTAGGGAACATTCCTAGATTCCCCTCTAGGGAGTCTCGATTGAATCGATCATAATATCAACGGTTGGTATCGGAAGATATTCAATGATTTTACTTTTGAAAGTTTTTTAAGTATTCAAAACATTATTAAATTTTCTCAAACTCTCACAATAATACGTAAATGACTAAAATAATTTGTTTTTCTCTTTTGCTCAATCTCTCATAGAATTAATCAGAAATAATAAAATGGTTAGATTATAAGTTCTTTTATCGTGACTCACTGCCACCAATAATCTTATATAATCATATTATAATACAACTACCAGACCCGGCTACACGTTGCTGTGACTAACGAAACACAACGCCATTACCCAACCTTTGTAAAATCCACACCATCCGCTGGCCATCTGCCCGCTATTGTATATAATATATTATGTTATATAAAATACAGCGCGCTGCCTGAATTGAATATTTGAATTTCTCGGCTTTTCTCTACTATAATAAGCATGTATTATACATATCAACCTTCCTCTTGAATCACGCTATCTATTGGTGAAAACCGCATGAAAATCCGTGACGTAGTTTAAAAGATCTATGCGCACATACATTTTGAGCGTCTTCATTTTATACTATGTAATGATTATGCACATAAAGTAAAAGAGCTTTATATTAATAAAAAAATATATCGTTAAACGTATGTTTACTACGACGCTAAGAAAAACAGGACATTTACTTCAAATCGCTTATTTTGTGAATTTGATAATATAACTATCGTATCATTGAAGTAATCCACACAAATTTTTCAGGTTATCATTAGGTATACGATATTTTAGTAATTTATGTTCAAAATTCAATTAAATTTCTTATACAATGATCTTGACGGACAAACCCCAGACCCCGCATGGTAACCCTTTACGAAGGTTCAAATTTCTAATTTCTAACTTTATTGCACATTAAAAGCATGATTTAAATTTTCGCGTCACACTTGACTGCATCTGAATTGCGAAAATTCAATGAATAAATAGGGCAAGAGCATTCCATGGAAATATTTCCCTAGTCCTAAGTAGTTTTCTAATAAACTAGGTCGGAAGTAGCGGGCTATATTGTATTGAGGCTTTCCCGCCCCGGGGATAGTTCGGATGGCTTTAGCCTGATGCAACTTAACGAATTCATGAAACTACTAGAGGACTTACTACAATTTTTTCTGGTATTAAAGAGAGAAAACTTTAACTTGACCATTTCTCTCGCTGACCTTCTACTTAATATTTTCATCCCCTTACTTTGTATTGTAAGCATTGAAACGAGATAAGAAACAATACTAATTGTATAATAAATGAATTATGCTATTGTTTTTTTATTGTTTCCTTCCACGGAATTATTATTTACATTTCAACTTTAGCAATGTGGGTTGTTTATATATTTGGAGGGTTTGACAGTTTACAAGCCTTGCCACATCGGGAAACTGTCACTGTGTTGTGAAGGTTTTCAATAATAACTCTTGATTAACACGAGTCAAATATATTTACTTTGAAACTTTACGTTACAATAAGTTAGCACAGATTTAACAATTATCTCGCTTAGAGGAAAAGCAGGCAGACGGAACGAACGTTGAAACCGGAATAAGTTTGCATCGTCATGCTTTAGACCGGAGAGCGGTGCCCGGTGATACCAGTCTGTAAAATCGAATTTGAATAATCTTTTTAACATAATAAGAACAACATAAGGTAATATTTTGAAAGAACAATATTATAATTTGACCGGTCAGTGTACCACTCAGGCGTCGCGTATTAAATTCCTCGGCTGGCTATGTCCTCCATTACGACCAAAGCAACATTTTTCACGTACTCAAGTGGTAGCAGGAGATTTTCAAATACTGTCGTAACTTGGGAATGTTTGCCTTCTTTTAAAAAAATAATTAAAAATTAAAAAAATAATATTGATATTTCTTACAAATAATGGGTATCTACTAAGCTGGAAAAAAAACATTATTTTATTGTAAGCATGTAGGTGTGTGATTTGAAATAATATATTAAGCTATTCATTTTAAAAGGCCAACGATGATAAGAGAAAAAAATACATATTGTGCTATTAATTTAGAGAAGACAGAGATGAAAAAACAATGTTGTCAATCTCGACTAACACAAATAATTTAACAATATTATATATATATGAAGGAGATGACTTTATACGTTCTGGAAGGCTATTGATAGATACATATGACTTTTTTGACCAAAAGAAGATTTGGTTTGATTTCCCACAAAGTTCAGAACAGAGCCAATTCGAGTAGTATGCTGCAATTGCAATACTAATTTTTATATAATCTGCAAAGCGTTTCAACTTATTTGCATTAATGACATTACATTCCTTTTGAAGTAAATGAGTCAGATATCAAAATATTTTAAACACAATTTTCACGTGTGAGTTTGATGTATTTTTTTAAAGTGATGATTTCAGCTAAAATTACAACATTTCATATCACAGTAAACATTTCCAATTATATCGGAATACGTAAACAACTATACAATAATAAACCAATCATTTCCTCTGATACAATAATCCTAAAGCTAATTAACCTTTCCATTTCAGTTCAGAGTTGGAAAATACAATTTCATTCCCACAATAAACCGATAAACATCGTTATTTGGAAATCATCATGGATACTAAACTCGCATTCAAATTGTGTTACTACAAAAATATCAATGCAGCTGATTATTATTTTGCTTTCATCAACTGCATTTTTGAACAATGTTTATTTGTTGTTTTTAATACTATTGATGATATCAATATATGATAACATGAGTTCCTAAAATTGGATGAGTTGTATTTTTATCGTTATTTGTTCACAAGCATTGTTTAATATATTTTCGACTATATGACTGAACACATTTTGATTTATTATCTTATAATAAGGAACTCCTGTGAAAAATATTCTGGCTTTAAAAAATATTTTCATATAGACTTATGATTTGCTGATTCTGAAAATATAAGTTTTATTTAATAATATTAAACGCAGAGTGTTTAAAAAATATTAAAAAATCCATTTTTAATCGGGTCATAAAAACACGCCGTCAAGGTGACGTCACTGTTCGACGTGTCGTGACGTCACCGTAAGGTCATTGTATGAGAATGTATGATATTACACAAGCCATCGAATTAATTTATTCTTTTATTTACATACTGTTTATAGAGATTTAGTTGTTGGGTTTATTGAAACATTATTTAGGTCTTGGGAGTATGGTGAATCGTGTGACGTCATCAGGAGTGATGACGTCACACAATTCACCATACATAAGGTGGTTTTCGGGATGATTTGAAAAATTAAAACTTTGACAATTATTTTAACTATTAAAACTAAATCTAAAAATAAAAATGAAAATGCAGTTATTTAAGTTAGATGGTCATTAAAAAAAAATAAAAAATCGGACTGGAGTTCTCCATTGCGAATCAGGTCGTCAATTGATTTTTTTACAAAACTAGATAAACTAACTAACTAACTAATCATCAAAATCAAAATCAAAATCATTTATTGTACAAAATTTTCATTTAGTACAAAAGGTCGTTATCAGGCCGTTATCAGGCCGTTTCTCCGCAGGTAGAGGTAGGGTAGAGATGAAGGACCGCCTATGTGTTTTTATTTAATTTAATCGATGTGGGTTTATTAATTTTCTAAAAGTTAATTAGATTCCACCCTGAAAATCAGAAATAATGGCTTATCGTGGGGGGAAAGAAATATCGCCACATTAATTTTCGTGGAAACAAGTCAGTTCTTGAGCTTCAGTTAAATTAACGATCGTAAAGTTTAGGAAAGATTTTCCTACCAAGCGTGTAACTTTTCTGAGTTCATATAAGAAGAAATAAATACGCGTTTATATTTCAATACGTTTTAGAAGCTCAAATAATCAAGGCTGGTTCATTTCGACGAGACCCTTGAAATGAAAAAGTAATTTTCGTTGAATTGCCAGTTTCGAGGGTTTCGCATTATAATATCTTGTAAAATTTTCCGTTGAAAGTGTATGGAAGAATTAGTTACGATTTTGAATAGCGTATGGAAATCGCTTGGCGGTCGTTTGGTTTGGATAAAAAAGAAGATTCCTCGAAAATCCCTACTTCAGTGGCTTTATTGAAATGTTCAATATAAAATGCCATAACAAGTATTTATCCAGGATAAATTATCACTCTTCAAGAAACCAACTAAGCTTGTAACTATTTTTATTTATTCAAAAATCGCAGTTTTTTTCATAACCCCGCACAGGAGACCTACGTCATATTTGGGGATGCTCTGTGGAAGGTCTTTTAAGCGAAAGGAAGGAGAGGTAGTTCTGGGAATGAAAAAGGTATGAGGGGTGGGCAGTGGGCACGTATCTCGGGATCAATGTGTCAGGAGTGACAGACTTATTAATCCATCCCTCCCACTACAGCGCAAGGCGATGTGTCGAGAGGTCTAGATTACGTCTCCCTCTACCTGTCTCTCCCGATCCGGCCCGCCACACAGTAGGTGGGCAAGCGCATTCACTACAAAGACCCGGAAAAACCTCACCCCATAAACCCGGGCATCCCTATTAAGTTGCCATACGTAGCGAACCACTTGTGACCATGGCAGAGATGTTTTTGAGAGCGGTTGGTTTTTCATCGACGTTAAGTTATTTCGTGAAGTAAATACTTGGAAAAATTAAAAAATCTAAGCGAAACACGCTAGCTCATCTCACTGAGTGACTCCAAAATGACTTGATTCCCGATATTAATGTGAAAATACCAAGATCTATACTACTGTGTAGTCTACTAACGAAATCAACTTAATTCACATAGCAAAAATACGGTGGACATTTTGCAAAATAGTACTGAAATCTAAGTCAACACAGTCCTCGAATACGTAATTTAAATGACTTGTAGAGTAGATGACGACCCCAGTGAGCGAGCTGTTAAATCATCCTCCCTGGGTGGAAGAGCTTCCGTTGCTGTAAGCCTATCATTTCACGAAGAAAAAAGATTTTATATTTTGGCCTATTTTCACGTTTTCAATTAAATTACGTTTGAAATGTATTTGCGTTTCGTTTCAACCTAACAGATAAATTAAACAAATGAAAGTCAGCCATTCGGAAACGTTGGTTGGTTGAAATGGCTTTAGTCATGTTCTGCTCTAAACCATCCTTCTTCGCCTTCTATTTAATGTATTTACATTTAATTACCAGTATTTTAAAAAATATATTTGGGAACCCACTGCGTCAGGGAATATTTTCCAATAACTGAAGAGTATTAGAAGGTATTTTTTGTAATTAATTATCCACAGGAGGCCCTGAGCAAAATAATTTCCCTCTGAGGCATGTCATCTTTGGAGGTGCCTTGTGTAAGATCTTTTTGAGGAGAGGAAGGAGTGAACACAGGTCTTGAAGAGACCCATAGTGTAGGAGAGACGAAACACAGAGGCCGGCAAATCGTTCTGCAGCCGAATTTCAGCCGTCAAATTTCATCCGGCCAATCGACCTTTAGAAGCGACGCGTTCTCTTGTGACCAATGACAATCGTGTTCATATGTTGGAGTTTAGCATTTTTCCAGACCACGCACCGGTGCCGAAGGGATCAATGACCAGGTTCCTAGGAGTATCGTCCATTGTAATACAGGTGGAGTTAAGACAGCATACCTACATGTATTTTAATAAGTCAGGTACGCTTCATACGTCATACAAATGTCTGTTAATGTTATATTATCGTGAAAACAAGCTAATGGGTCCTAGACAGGGAAATCTATCAAATGGACCCACCGTTTCTGCTCAGAGACAAGGGTTTTTCAGGTTTTTGAGAACTCTAGACTAGAGGTGCTTTGACAATAGGGCGCATTTGCGATTTTTTTATTTTTTATTTTTTTTATTAATTGAAAAGCATTTTAAAGTTACAATGTACAACATAATATAATATTAATATTTCCATCACTCTCATAATAAAGCAGCTGCTTGTATTTAGGAGAGGACAACTAAATATTTTAAAATATATTTAAAACAAAAATATTATTACAAAACGATTAGTAATTTAATGAGAAAATACGATAAAAGTAACAAAAATATACGTTGGTTAATAATTCATACAAAGGATTGATAAGCCAAAATATAAATCTATACCAGTGATTCCCAAAGGGTCCAGGTTGACCGCCAGGGGTCCACGGCAGACTCGACGGGGTTCTACGTTGGCGTGATTAAAAATGGGGGTTCACAAGTTAGAAGTGGAGGTCCACGAAAATTTATCTGGTGTCGATAGTAAAGAACAAAAATGTTTTATGGTTATTTCCTTTTGGGGTATTATGCCGTGTTGCGCTACCTCCTCCTTTAGCCAACGTTTCGGACAGCGTTACAGTGTCCATCATCAGGGCAGATGCCCTCAAATTTCAAATTCAATCAAAAAAATTCCAACTTCGGACCCGATTTACTCGAAAACGAAAGCTCAAATCAAAAAAAGTTAAACCACAAAATCGACTCCAAATGTGATGTGGAATCTCCAGTTTCCCGCTTGTACTACGAGTTTCCGGACACCTTGTATACTAAAATGATACATGAGATTATAAGTATACAGTGTTACACAGGGTATCAGTAGTATTAAGAACAAAATAAGAATGAATGAGTACACAAAAATAATATCGGTGAAGTGATACAGTTGTTATTAGAAGTACAATGAGATAATATTGAAAAAAAAAAATACAAAAGAAATATGTACTGATATAATACAGTAGAATTCGGTTATAACGACTTCGCATATAACGGCCTACCGTTTTTAGTAACGACAATGTAAACTCAAGTTAGGTTTCATAGCTTTTAGTAGGAAAACGTGTCCGTTTAGTACGACTTCGTTTAAAGCGACCAATTGCTTAAAGCGACCTATTTTAATGATAATTCGTCTGGTTAAAATGAAGTGCAGTGTGTTGTTTACAAAACCTATGCACCAATATGCCTATGCTTCTCCCTGCGCTCGGCTACTCCCCACACACATTACCGTGATTGTTTAGTCGCGTATTCACAATGCTGTGTGAAGTTCTTACTATCGAACAAAAATTGGTTAAAAACAAACTCAAATTACAGAATTTCTGAAATTATAGATTTAGTCACCACATATTTACTTGCATAGAGTATAGGTACATTGCAGTGGCAGTCCGTGAGTTTTCAGTGAACTAGAGTGCTAAGATTGAAAAATCGACATTACTGTAGCTGAAAATGAATTTTTTTTTCAAAATTTCAACTTTTTGTACGAAGATCTTTCAGTATGTGGATGCGGCGCTACCTCCTCCTTTAGCCAACGTTTCGGACAGCGTTACAGTGTCCATCATCAGGGCAGATGCCCTGATGATGGACACTGTAACGCTGTCCGAAACGTTGGCTAAAGGAGGAGGTAGCGCAACACGGCATAATACCCCAAAAGGAAATAACCATAAAATTTTTGGCCGTGAAAATCTAAAATCATATCGAACAAAAATGTTGGCTTGGCTTTACCTATCAATGAAGAAAGATAATACACTAAGTACTAAAAAAAGTTAAGGTTAAAATAAAATAGTAGTGTATTTTAATAAGGTCAGCGATTGTTACTTGTAAAAACTTGCATATTCGATTTTCAGTACAACGCGTGTCGAGACTTGCAAAGCGCCGCCCGCCCGCCCACAACGCTTGTTCAGATGTGCAAAGGGAAAAAATATGACTTGTCCTGTGGTTGCAATCTTGCATGAACTTATTTGATTCTTCACAAATTTAATTTGCGAGAAAACTTTTGATATCGTTTCCCTCGACATACCTTGCCGAAAAAAGTTTTACGATTCTCTCGTAAAATTTATGCTAATTTTAGTCAAAAACATTTTTTACCGTAACATATTGCTTTATTTCGTTTGAATTTTCTCTTAATAAAAAGAAATTCTTTAAATTTTGAACAAGGGTCTAGAATTTCAATCGTCCATGCGATTGGTGGCTGCAAGATGAATGGTAATCTGTAAATTGCGGTCTCTTTTGTTCAGCGCTCTTGAGGCGATTTTTCGCGAAAACTGCGCTATATAAGTTCTTCAAATTTATTATTACCTACCTATTTTTCGGTGTCCCGGTTTGGGGAAAATAATAAATGGTCACTTTATACATCCCTACCATTAAAATTATAACTATTTTTTTTTATTGTTGATTTGAAATGTTGAAGTTACAGTACGTTATTAATGTTTAATTTTAATGATATTAAGTTGGTAATCATATTATTTTATTAAAGAAATCTTTATGTATTTGTAGTAGTGCAATTTTGTCATACATTTTTGCAAGTGGGGGAACCGGGAAATCTTGGAAAACATTTATTGTTAGGTAGTAATTTTTAAATCTGATTTTTATTAATATTTTTTGAATTGTCTCTAGTGGAAGTAGGGATGATTTATATGCACTCCCTTAAGCCACGATTCCATATTGTAGTACGGAGTGCGCAAGTGCATAATAAATATCTTTTAGTATTTTTAATGATTCAGTATTTCTAAGTCTAAAAACTATATAGATCAGTTTTCTCATTCTGTCCACTGTAGAATTTATTTGACTTTTTCATTTGATGTTATTATCGATAATTATTCCAAGATATTTTATTTTTTCTTTACTACTAATGTTTATACAGTTTGAGTTACAGGGTGCGATTCTAAGAAGGCAATTTCTTTCGTGAATTTTAATATTTACATTTACATAATCCTGTCAGGCTATAAGGTATAAAATGGGTTTTTTCAACATTGAGTGTCAATAAGTTTTCGTCAAACCATAGTTTTACGATATTTATTGCATTATTAGCTGATACTTCGACCTAATTCCAAGAATTTCCTTCAATAGTTATCACTGTATCGTCTGCGTAAGATATAATGTTTTCAATGATTGGGAGTTCAAAAAGATCATTTACATACAATATTAATAGCAAAGGTCCTAATATAGTTCCTTGTGGAATCCCAAAATCTATATTTTCTATTTCACTTTCTATTTGTTCAGGTTCAGCAGTTGTGAAATTTTAAAGTATCTGCGGGCCCTTTGCAATACGCCCAGATTCTGAGAGACTAACTTGACTCTGGCGTCGATGGAACCCCCGTGCCTGAGTAAGTCACTCAGAGTTACAATAAGCATACCTACCAATGGAAGGCATATTGGGAAGATTGCTGTATACTTACCTTTGATCTAGAGCGTTTACTTATGCAGGTTTACCCAGCTTGCTCTCAATACATGATTTCCTAGCGTGATAGGCACATCAAATCACCCATGTAGTAATGCTGTATTAAGTAAAGATGAAAAATTAAAAATTATATTTTTTTAGAGATCTTAAAATATATATATTTTTTAAGCAAGACATCCCAAATAATATCATCCCAAGGCCACTTTACAAAGTAAGTTAATATCTTTAAACTCGTGAAACGACCTTTAGTATAATAAAGGTCTTTCATCACCCGGCATTTCTCCAAATATTTAAACTAAACTTACGATGATTTGATTCCCTGAAGACTCGTATATTTTGTATTCAATTAAAGAAATGTATTATTATTACTTTCAAAGACTAGAGCAATGCATGGAAGAGAAAATTAGAAATATATTTTAATTTTTTAAACTCAAACTGTAAAACCTTTAATATATTACCTTTTGGATTTTTACGCCTTCAGTTGAGTGGCCAATCTAACTGTTGCCTTATGTCGATAACATAAAAATATTTAAGAAGATTTTTCAAACATATTCACAAAATTCATGACCATTTCCTCACAGCGTAAAATATGTTTGAAATTTCGGAACAATGTAAAAAATAACCCCAACATAAATAAAACATATGACCCTTTCTAAGGCCTATAGCGAAAAGCTGTTCTACAAAAACTTTGCTCACCTTTAACAACGTAAGAAAATCCTTTATTATTTGTTTATTCGGCTTTGAAGCAGAAAATTTTCATTCCGTTATTTACGTTCGTTTGGAAAATGTATTTTTCTATAAATTTAAATAAAACGCGAGAGTATTCAAGATAATACAATGAGGATGTACCTACTTAGTATCAACATAAAAATACTACATAATTGTGAAAGAAGAATGATGCAAAGAGGGAAATCATTTGCATTTTCTTTAATCTGTGAGTATTCAGACGAAACGTAAATCTATATTATTCTGCTTGTCTGAAAAATATAAATGTGTTGAGAATTTTGAAATAAAAGCATTTAGGAAAACAATTTTAACTCACAAACCAAAAATCATTTGCGTGCCGTAACTTCTATTACGATTTTCTACAACAAAAGCGTTTCTGTATTGGTAATTTTCAGAAAAGTTGATTTTGCTATTAAGGTTTATGGTTAAAATCATATATTTTTGGTCAGAAATTTTGATTGCTAAGAAATATGTCAGATGTTTAAATTAATTTATTTTTAAGTTTTATTTATATGAATACCTCACAAGAGTCCCAGCTGCTCCCGTCTGGAGCCATTAAGCATATTTTATGGGGATGTTGTGAGGCAGAAGGTATTGAGGAAGGGAAGGAGATGGGAATGAGGAAGGTAGGGAAGTACCTGGCTATTCAGGTCCAGTCACCAAACACGGCTAAAGCCATTTCGAGCAAGGTTTCAATTCTGAATGGTGGTCTAACACCAGGGCGATACAAAGATTACGATACGATTTTTTTTTTCGTGAGCTCCACACAGACCCTGAGGAAAATAATTTCCCTCAGGGCCTATGTCATCTGTGTGGAGGGTATTTTAGGGAAGTAAGGAGAGGAGAGTTCTTCGAAGGAAAAGGGTTTAAGGGGTGGTTAGTCATCTGAGGTTCAGGGTATCCTGGTCATCCGCCTCCAAGACCTAGACAAACCTCGCCCCATGAACCCGGACATCCCCACTAAATCACCAAACGTAGTAAAACACTTGGAGTTACCTAGAGGTGTTGGTTGTACAATAAAGGTTCCCGGGGCGGCGGTACCCATTCCCGCCTCCCAAATTGAAAATAAAAAAACTTTTACTGCAATACTGCGAGTAGAACACATTTTTCCCTCTGAAATATTTTGTGTATTTTTATAAGCCCAGGAAGAAGTATCAGGCTTATAAAAATGCTTGAAGAGCGTTTAACCAGCCAGCGGACGAAAATCCACATTTCGTCGAAAGTTCTTCTTACGATCGTGCAGGGCGGTTACAATGAGAAAGATTAATTATTCTCCGTACGTTTTAAATTATAACTCAATATCGAATTTATTTCAATTCAAATTAGCTTAAATTTATACCTTCATCCAAAAATGCTGAAAGGCGTGATGATAAAACTATTAAAATAATGTACTTTTTGTAGTTATTTTTTGATTATAAGTATTTATCATTTTTCAATAATGTCTAAATTTAATAAGAATGTTAAAAAAATCTCAAATATATTAGTTTGTAAGTGCGCAAATAAATACACAAACGGACCAATTTTCGCCAAGAAACACATGTACGTACATATTTTTTAATGATTTTATTGAAACTAAAATTAAAATTCTTAAACATACGTTTGCTAGTTAATGTATTGATTTATTTTACTGCATGATTTTATTATTTGAAATGGGTGTGGTATAAAACAAAAACTTTTTTGAAAATTGAACAAATCTGCCAACGACCTATGGAATAACCTTATTATACTAAAAATTAAAAAAAATTCTCAAAATTTATTACATACGAATGCCAGATAAAAGAACAATCTTTCGAAATCCATTTATAATTTTTTGTGGAAAAGAGTCAATACGTCTAAAAACTTTTTTGAAAATGACGTATTTCCGGTTTTCTCTGGTATTGCCCTCTTAAAGTTCAAAATCTCCTACATACAAAACCCCATTTCTGTAATAGTTTTAACACATAACGTGGCTAATTAACATATAAAATGATCGAAAAGTGTTTCAATATTTGAGCCTGAACTACGCAAAATAAACTAAAACGCCATTTTTGTGGTGTTTTCTTCTTGCATAAATCATAACAGGCAGCTGGTGTTAAGCGGGAATTTAAACCTTTTTGCCATCTACATAAGGAGTATTGTTGCTAGCGACCCGGTTGCACGACGTGGCGCATCGCCTTATGCAAAGGATTTTTCAGTTTTTTCACAAACGTTCATTCCTTTCGGTTGAAAAAAATGCAGAACCCTAAAATTGAGAATACTAAGAATTAAGATACCGCTATGACGTATCACCGGATAAAAATAGAATTTAAAACCATCTTCGAGTGGATCAATGAGATCACACTATTCAAGTATTCAGAGAGACTTGACATTTCTCTTATTACGTTTCTAATTAAATGAGAAAATACTAAAAATGTTTCCATTTCGTCGAGTAACTGGTAATTGGCCAGAAGTCAAGGGTCGGTACACATAATTAGCTTTATGAAAATCTCGTGATATTTTAAAAATGTTTTTTTTGGGAACTAAATTGGGAACGTCATAACATCAAAATATTCGATCAAGTTTAATGAAAAACTCATGATGACGTTATTTTATTTAATCATGAAAATATAGTATATATTATGTTCGCTTTTCGTAATCATAAATTTCTCTGACACCACATCTTTGGCATGAAAGTTTCAGGGTAGTTTATAAATGGCATTATTGAGATGTTCTGACATGTTTTGGCTTTCGATGCCGCAGGCTGCTTTGAAGCATCAAGCAAACGTCTTCTTATTTTGTGATTTTCCCGAAAAGTTTCCTGAAATTGTTTCACAAACGCAAGAGAGAACTTTTGCTCTTAAAACAACTTCAATGTAGGATGTTGGTGCCTACGTCGTTTTCGTTTTAGCACCATCGTTTATTAACCTTCCTCTTACCAATTTAAAATCTCCCATTTGATTCCAAGACGACACGCCAAAGTTATTAATATATTTGGGTTACATAAAAAATTTTAATAAAAAATTGCATATTAGTAAACAAAATAATATAATTGGTATTAAATGTCTACTTGGCACATCGCCTATGGTGTGTTTTTTCACAACAAAGCGCGTACATGAAATTATAAAAATATTATAATATTGATGTATTAAATGTACAAACACAGACATGTACACGACAAACACGACATTCATCTGTTAAAATAGTTCCTATCTATGAATGATAATATTTATATCTGTCTTATTTTTCTAAATTTCCGTCATGTATGATGGAGTACTAACTAACTAACTAACTAACCATCACGCCGTTTCCCCGCAGGGGTAGGCAGAGAGGACGGACCGCCAAACAACTCGGTCTTGGCAGACACTCTTACTCAGATTCATACATCGTCTCATACATTCTCTGACTTTTGACATGGCCCGACTCAAGTATCTGATTCACTTGATCGTGCCATGTCTTCCTCGGGCGTCCCCGACTTCTTCTACCATTCACATTCGCGTCGTATATTCTTCTTACTTACTTAGTGCTAAGATAGTTTTATAAATAATAATACCCAAGTCGGACGCTGGGCGGGCAGCGTGGATTTGATTTGTATACAAATTTACAGTTTTATTCCGATACTGATGAAATTTTACGCACTTGACCGTCAAAACAAAAATTTGAAAAAATCACCCCATCACCTATTCTCACCCCTTTAAAACCGAATTTTGATAATTCAATTTTGCCCACTTGACGTTCAAAATAAGATTTGAGGAAGGTCACTGTCTACATTAGATATCAAAAAAAATTCTGTGCAAAGCCCGGGCAATGCCGGGTCTTCAGCTGTTAAGATATATTTAATATAATAGAACTATTATAAATAATTACTCGCGCAATCATAACTTATACCCACTACGAAAAATTACTAATTAAACCTTAATCAGTCAATTACAATTAGTGAGCATATAATTCTTGATTTTAAAATGTCTCTTTATCCCCCCCCCCCCTCCCCCTTTCTTCCTTTTTATTATTATTACTCATTCATTCACTAATTAAGTTTTAAGACCCGTTCATGTCTCAGGCGTAACTACCAAATGACATTCTATAGACTTACGTAATAGGTACATAACCAAGTAATAATTTAATTTAACATACCTTATAACTTGTATTATAATGTACTGTATATGTCTTAACAAACAAATAAATGAATAAATAAAATAGAAGCTTGGTAACCTAAGTTGAAAGTTGCCCGCGGATACGGGAATGTTAAATCCGTTAAAATATTAGCTTTTGTAGCTATCCTTGTATGAAGCGCTTATACGTCATTAATTCCTAACACGTCTTAATCAGTGGTTTTGGAGTACTAATAAAACGTATCCTTAATTGGAGCACTATCAAGTTGGGAAATTTCTAAACACCACCCTGACATACTACAATAATTTGCTGATGGACTGTTTATTGCTGAGGTTACTAAGCATAAGCGCATTCCAGAATATCTCCGATGCCTTGATTAGCTCAAATAATGATCTGAACCATTTAAACTACGCTGAGTTGTGTTTGAAGTCCTCAATGGAATATCTCAGTCTTATTACACACATAAACTGTGCCGATCTAAGTTCACATTTACGACGTGTATTTCATTGACGATAGCCAAAAGTTATAACTATCAGCAAACTCATCCACTATTGAGATGCTGAAATAGCCAAAGCGTGTTTCGGATCAGATTCAAGATAACAAACATTTGAATGTATTTAAGTACATAGAAAACCTTAGCAAATGATAAACTAAAAAATTCCATATTATTTAATACGGATACTTAAAAATGAAAAAAAAAATCTGAAGTCTATACGTTAAAATGAAAAAAAAACATTCTTGGTCATGTATATTTTATACCTTATCACAAAAGAGGAGCTCTTGTTCATGATATGGGAGCCACGATTCTTACTTTGGTTGGAAAATAGTATTGCTATTATAATATAATAAATTTAATATATAATCGTCTTTTAGAGGACATGCAAGCATGGCACATTAGCTTGACGTTGATGGAAAGTTTTTTTGTACAAACTTCTTCAAACTTTGCAAATATACCTTGTGGTATCATTATTGTTTTAATGAAAACAAATACTTACTCGTATCTTAGTTTAAACCACTATATTATTAACAATATCGACATGTTTCAAAAACAATGTGTTCTTCATCAGGACATGTTGTTAATGTAAAAATAAATGATAGATTTTTTATTATTTTTTTTTTATTTACTAGATTACATAATACATTTTGTACAAAAATTTGAGTAGACCCACAAAGCTGTCATATGACAGCTTGTCTGCAGGTTCTAACAATTTAAACATTCTTAATATAATATCTAAGAAAATATTAGTAAATACATTTATAGTTTTAAGGAAACATTAGAATAGATCACATAGTAATATTAGATAATTTAACTTACAAACATAAATATATAAGATATTTCAATATATCTGCCTAATAACAAGATAGCTATATTAAGAGGGCATTACCAGAGAAAGCCGGAAATACGTCATTTTCAAAAAAGTTTTTAGATGTATTGACTCTTTTCCACAAAAAATTGTAAATGGATTTCGAAAGATTGTTCTTTTATCTAGCATAGTTATGTAATAAATTTTGAGATTTTTTTTAAATTTTTAGTATAATAAGGTTATTCCATAGGTCGTTGGCAGATTTGTTAAATTTTCAAAAAAGTTTTTGTATTATACCACACCCATTTCAAATAATGTAATCATGCAGTAAAATAAATCAATACATTATCTAGCAAACGCATGTTTTAGAATTTCAATGTTAGTTTCAATAAAATCATTAAAAAATATGTACGTACATGTGTTTCTTGACGAAAATTGGTCCATTTGTGTGTTTATTTGCGCACTTACAAACTAATATATTTCAGATTTTTTTAACATTCTTATTAAATTTAGACATTATTGAAAAATGATAAATACTTATAATCAAAAAATAACTACAAAAAGTACACTATTTTAATAGTTTTATCATCACGCCTTTCAGCATTTTTGGATGAAGGTATAAATTAAAGCTAATTTGGATTGAAATAAATTCGATATTGAGTTATAATTTAAAAAAGCTGGTACGGAGAATAATCAATCTTTCTCATTGTAACCGCCCTGCACGATCGGAAGAACAACTTTCGACGAAATGTGGATTTTCGTCCGCTGGCTGGTTAAACGCTCTTAAGATATTCACAGATACATGGAGTTTTCGTTCATTAACCATAGTTTTGTCATTTTAGGATTTAGTCTCTCATTTTTTTTAAATTTTATGTTTTTATTGATTTTATTGAAAATCACTGGTATTAGATATTCAAGAGTATGGCTTCCATATTTATTTAATATTCGAGGAGTTTTTAGGCCCTTTCCTTCTCTAAATCTTGTGGTATGTTTGTGTACAAGTAGGTGTTTGTAAGGGCTTTCCCCCATATTACCCATAATAGTAGTGAACCAGTGGAGACCTTTAAGATAAGTATGTATATTGTTCATTATGTCTAGATTTAGGTTTTTTCTCAACCCCTCAGCCTCTTTTTTGGAATTTTTGGATACAAAAGCTTGTCGACATCGCTCACGTCTACTTGTTATAACAATGCAATTTTACCGTTATTATGGTCATAACCAGCACGATTTTGATGAAATGGGAGAACATTTTCAAAAATAAATGGGTCCTACAATATTTTTCTTGTGGTTAAGTGATGGCGCCTCCGCGACGTATGTCATAATAATGTGTGTGATATATATTTTATTTTATTTCAGGCCGGAGCAGAGCACGCGCGAACTGTGAAATAATGATACATCGTCAGTGGAGATGGATGGGGAAAACAGAATCATACTCAACGTGGGGGGCATAAGGTACAGTATACCCAAATCATATGTGATATTCATATTTTTATAGTAGTTATGTCTCATAATCTGGACTCTGAATCATTGGCGATTTTCTCTAAAGTGCATTTGTGCAGTGATCTCCCTTAAAATATAAGAAAATAAGAAACATTTGTATTATAATTGTAGCAAAATTTTAACAACGTGCCATTCAAATTCAGTGCCAAAAAAACACCCGTCTGAATGATTGCTTCTTTTAAATTTCAGGTGCGTTATGAATATCAGCACGTATGGAACCTTCCGTCTTTTTTTTAGGTTCATTTAAAACTTACAATTTGCGAAGCGGGAATGTACCGCCGGGAGCGTACCGCCGCCCCGGGAACCTTTATTGGATAACCTCTGCCATAGGTCACCCCAAGTGGTTCGCTACGTTTGGTGATTTACCAGGGGTGCCTGGGGTTCATGGGGTGAGGTTTGTCCAGGTCTTGGATGACCAGGATACACTGAACCCCAGATTCCTACCCACCCCTTAAAACCCTTAGACCCCTTTCCTTCCCTCTCCTCTCCTTCCTTTCCCTAAAAAAACACCTCCACACAGCATCCCCAAAGATGACATAAACCCTAAGGAAAATTATTTTCCTCAGAGCCTCCTGTGTGGAGCTCATGTAAACAAATGTAAAAAAAAAAATACTAGTGGTGCCTGGGCGATCGGCCTGCAGTCCTTGGGAACCTACTAGCCTGCTGCCAGCACTTAATTATTTGATCAATTTGGGCAGAATAGTTTTTTGGAAGGATCAACAGATATTCTTTTGGGTAATTAACGTTTTTAAGTAGTTATAAATAAGTTAATAACTGAAGATGTTACGTTTAAACTTTAAAAACAATGAACGGTTTCTTGCGTTAATTGTGATTTTCGTATCTTAAACTATTTATAACGAACGACATATTATTATTTAGTCACCATCGTCTAATTGTATATTGTTGTTAGGTCGCTTTTCCCCAGTGCAGTGATGTGATCAAATTCATTTAGATCTAGGGAAAATGTATGTTTCATGAAAAGACAACAATGTAGGATTTTTTTCACGTTTCCGGGGGATTTTTTTTCTCCCTTTCTAATCTCCGATTGAACTCCCAATGAGATGGTGGCCATGTACCTCCACCCAGACGGTGTCCCCGTAACTATTAACTATCACTTTGTAGTTGGTGCAATTCTTTGATGCTCACAGACCCTCCGATATAGTTTTTTTATAATACACTGCACCTGGTGATTCACACCTGCTCGGAGTCTAAATTTTCTATGGTTTCACAACTTGGAGATACGTTGCGAGGTTATAGATAGCGGGATAGGAGATGGCTAAAATACAATTACAAATGACTTGGCTAACAGCCTGGAGTGAAATATTTTTAGTTGTACTTTATTTGGAATTGTTTCTTGAACAATTGCATAAAAAATATCTGCGTACTAGACCCTACTGGCTGATCAAATCTGTTAACTGAACAGCTGATTCCATCCAGCTTGTCACTTCGTACTATGTAACTTCACTTTCTGGTAACTTATTTTAGTTGTCTACGATTGAGGAATGTGGTTGAAATATAATATCGAGGTTAAAATAGCTCTGACCATGTATGATGATTAAGTCTGAATAGCCATGAACTACCGTACTCTTTCCAACTCTTTCCCCTCTCCACTACCTTCACAACGCACACCATTTGGGATTATCATAGTCCCACTGGCCTCTCGTAGTTGGCTCTTGTGCTGTGTTCAAATTTAAATAAATCTTATTATAAGTAATAATAAATTATTAGCCTGAAACACACATCTACATTGAAAAAATCTCCCAAAAATGCCTCCGACGGGACTCGAACTCGCGTCCTTCTGATTTCCGGTCAAATGCTCTTATCCACTGAGCTACGTCGACTTATCTTCTGCCCGCCAAATAATTCAATATATTCTAGTGTTTCATTCAACAATTACTGCTTATTACATTTTTCCGCCTGCAAACAACCAACTTTATTTTAAATGAGAAAGGCATTGTAAGTGCTAAATCTCTCACTAGGTGGCGTCAAGACAAATTATGTCTACATTTTTTGGTGAAATACTTTAACTCGTCAAATAGTAATTATTATTTTTAATTGATAAACTAATGTTTAAGACATTACTTATAATAATTGTTACCCTTTGTGCTTTGCGTAAAAACCTTGTCTTAAACATTAGTTTATCAATTAAAAATAATAATTAAATAAATCTAATCGCAAAGTAAATAAATTTCATAAACTCGTACATTATGGTAATGATTTAGGATTTTCACGGCCGAAAGAATTATAGTGATTACCTGCCCTGATGATGGACACTGTAACGCAGTCCAAAACCTGTGGTGAAAATGCAACATGGCCTTGTTTCCTAAAATTTTATCACAATAATAATATTATGTCTTATCTTATGGTTCAAGCACATTATTGTGGTTCTAGAATAAATATTTATTTTCCTCCAATACAGTACACACCTCGGCCAATCAATATGCTAATTTGAGTAGCGTGTGTGTGTGTTATGAGTAACGGCTTTCCAAAATGTCAATGTTAATTACTTTGTATACTTCAATGCGTCGACAAATTGACGCGCTTCATGTCGGCAGAATCATGTTCCGCCAGACTTACTAAAATAGATCTCTGTTGCATCTGTAATGTAACAACGTGAACTCGCGTGAAATGTGTTGAAAGTGTTCTTGCATAAACGCCAGGAGATGGTACTATGAATTTATCTAGAGCAGAACTTTAAAATAAATAGGAAGTAAAATGAAAAATGTGGACATTTCTGATGTTATTGACTCTGTTTATAAATATTTAATAGAACGTTAGATGAAATTGAAGATATTTGTCTGCTATAAATTATTTAACAATATTGTAAAGCACATAAGGGTAGAATCCCTTGCCAATAAGGTAATAGTTTAAATTTAAAGGGTAAAAAGAAAAATAACTACACCAATTCCTTTTTTTAAATCACCATTGCGGATTTGTTTTTTGTTTTACCTCTCGAATGTATCTTCTGAATTATACGAGAAAGAACAATAATTGAATACATCAATTGATCATTGGAATCTTGCACTTAATAATGTATGTGTTTTAAATGATATGACAGTGGTTTTATCACAAAGCTGGAAAACAAATTGCTAACAATCAATTTTATAAAACAAGCTGTGTAAAGTGATTAAGTACCTACCTACTTTTTTTCATTTCCACGGTAAAATAGTACCTTTATATAACATAAATGAAAAAATAATTTAAATAAATCAATTAGAATAATACAAAAGAAAAAGATTTTTTAACAATTACATAGTTACCTACTTTTCAATTTGACTTTTATTACTAGCCAAAAACCATATATAATATTATTTTATTGATGTGACATTTTTTCCCAGCGCTAACAATCTAGGTAACGACGAGTGCATAGTATATACGACGGTTGGTTCTGCTCGTTTTCTCCCCACGACAAAAAATCCCCCGACAAAATATCCCCGACCAAATATCCTACGGGCAAAACATCTCCCAACCAAATATCTGCTAAAACCTAACCTAACCTAACTTAACAAAAATGGAACAAAAACAACAAAGATATTTTTTATTAATTTATTCTTTTTAACATCCAGAGGGCTTTTACATGTTTGGTAGTACAATTAATTCGTGATAAACAATTTCGAAACAAGTATAGAAATAATAAAATTTGAAAGTAGATAAAGAATGCACACAAGTCGTAGAAATACAAAAATACAGCGATTTCATAGGTTTATAAACATACAGATGTGTTTAGTAATTACTTTTTTTAATTTATTTATCTGTATAAGGTTACATTATATTGTTTGATTCCTGTCTTACTGGGATATACCTATGTCGAGGCAGGTGTAGAGATACATAAATGAATATCATGTATAAGAATATTTAAGAATATCGTAAGAATATTTAAGTTTAAATAATATTAATTTGAACACAATTAAAAGAGAAAGATGATTGAAAGTGTTAATTGAAACGTCGCTTGAAAATGGCTTTAGCCGTGTTTAGTGACCAGATCTGAATAGCCAGGTACTTCCCAACCTTCCTCTTCCCCACCTCCTTCCCCTCCCCACTATCTTCAGCCTCACAACATACCCCAATTGGGGATGCCATAGTCTCACTGGCTCCAGACGGGAGCAGTTGAGATTCTTGTGCGGTATTCACTGTAAAAAAAAAAAAAAAAATCCCATAAAGAGAGTTTTCTTATAATTGTAGAAAGAGATGAAGTAAAGTAGTAAATCCTGTAAAATCTATTAATGGAGTTAGATTGTAAAGGATTTTATTTTTTTAATTAGTTTTACATGGGTAAGGACGTATGTAAATTAATATTTCTGTCTATTTGTAATTTATTTTGCGGATGTTTGCAGTAGTATGACGTCCAATACTTATTATCCATTTCTTTATATTTATCTTGTTTGAATTTGGTCATTGATTCAGTTTGTTTAATCGTAGCTGGCAGTGAATTGTATAGTGTGCAAGCTATGTATTTAAAGTGTCTTTGTCCAAAGGTGGTTTTAGAAAAAGGAGTTTGGAGAAGTTCTTTGTTTTTGGCTCGGGTATTGTGTATCGTTTGTGTTGTGTTGTTATCGTTCGCCAAGTTGATATTAAATATGTCAACCTCACCTAAGTACTGATTTCCCGTAGTGTGAAATCGTTGCATCGGAGAGTGGTCAATGTAGTTCCATTTATGAATGCTGCAGTAGAATAGTGTATTTCGTCGTGTAGTTACTGTCGGTATTCGACATCCAGTAAAGACAATAAATTGTTATTTTTCAAAAATAGTAAAATGGGACAAAAATAATACAGAAATCCTGTAAAGACAATAAATTATTGTTAAAAAATAGTAAGAATATATAAGAAACAATTCAGCCTAGTGGAGATACATGTTGTCTTTGGGATATTATGTCGAGGGATATTTTGTGGGGGATATTATGTCGGGGAATGAAAATGTGCATTACCATGACAGTTAGTTCCAGAATAATTTCTGCCATTATCTTATTTCTAGTATTGCGTATCGGATATGAAAAATTATCTTCGACAGCAATTTGTGACTGTCACATACACCATACGAAAACCGAAAATGTATATTATATTTTAATTTCTGAAAAAATGTTCTGAACAATGTCCTGTACCTACATACATCTTTCTCAGAACTCTCTCCAAGAAATCAATTACATATAAATAATATATATACGTTTCGACCGTTGCTCATAAATAATGTTTTATAACGGTTTTCTTTAGGGGTTTCTTTTTCTCTGTGGGTAATTGCTTCACAGATTTAGTATTGAATTCTCAGACTGACAAAAAATATCAACGATAATAACGGCTGAATACGTTTCCAGAAAAGAAAGACACCGATTACATTACTAACTATATTGTGTAGGTACTTACTTACTTTCCGAGCAGCGAGATCATAATAAATCACATACACAAAGGGGAGGAAGATATAATGTATCGTAATAATGGAGTCTAGTTATCATTTTGGTCGGAAGAAACCATAAAACAGCATGATCTTTTATATAATGGATGCTAATGGAAAGTAGAATTAAGTCGCATGAAAAAATACGGCATTATTGGTGCATAAAAAGAACTTTTATATTTTTCGCAAATTACTGATTTTTATATGTCAAGATGTTACCGCTAATAAGGTATAATATCTTAGAATAGTGCTTTAACCGCTATGAGATATTTCTCTTTTGTTGTTATTAGCTTTTAGTGTAATATTTATGTTATAATTTTAGTAGTTTCTCTGTTTATTATTATCAAGATTAATTTGTAGATTTACGTATTAATTTAGTTTTTTTTTTTAATAATGTAGGTTGTTATTACTCAAATAAATAAATGTAATTATTATTTTAATTTAATAAGGGCACCCGTAGACGAGAGACATTAGTTGCAGAGACATATAAACTATTATGCTCAAATTCAAAAAAGTCTCCTTAAAGTCGTGTTGCTCGTGTGCGCATCTCCATAAATTGAAATGGATTTTTTTTTGCCCGCAACAAATTGCCGCAACAAGACTCTCGTCTGCTGGCGTAAATTAATTTATCAAAGAATATAATTCGTTTTCTAATGATAAATAAGTTTACTGTTTAAACCAACTTCAATCATGTACCAAGTTATTAAAATTAATCATACTGGAAAAAAACCCAAACTTTTAAAAAATTATTTATTTCAAAATTTCAATGGTCCCAATTTAGCAATATTTCAAGAAAACACTAATATCACTCTTAAAAGGGGAAACCTTATAAGTTAAAAACCATTATTAATTTCCGGCAAATTAACTTAAAAAAGATCTTCTATACAATGTTTACAATAAAACATTATTAAACTAACTAACTAACTAATAATAATAATAATAATAATAATATATCTTTATTGAAAGAAATTTGCAAGATTATATCTAAAAAGTACATATTCAGTGTTATGTTTACAGTGGTTTAAAATTACATAAGGACAAAAGGATATCAACAGAAAAAATATATAAATATGAACAGTAGATAAATTAAAAATAGAAAATAGTTATAAATTTTGGTTTTTCAGTAATCTGCCTCACTAGGCTAGCCTGTGTTGAGGCAGTAATTTTTAAATCAATTTATAAGACTTATAGATATACCTACACTTTTATTAAAAAAGTAATCACATAATAGATTGGTTACATTAATGATAAATTTAAATAAAAGCAACCAATACATTGTTTGTATATTTCCACTGTATAATACCAAATCATTAATAATTTCGAATTTGGGTGAGTGCACCGGTAAAGGCCCTATCATTATTTTTGATCCAAATTTTTATGTTATTTTTGAAAATTTTTTGGGAATCACATTTTTTAGTTCTATCTGGAAGAATGTTGTAAAGCCTTGTTGCAAGGTATCTGAAATTTCGTTGACCAAAAGTAGTATGCGTTTTGGGGATTTGTAGTAAGTCTTTGTCATTATTTCGAGTACAGCGAGTATTTAATCTTTTTTCATAGTATTTATGTATATTTGTGTATAGATGAGTAAGGATTGTTTTTGCATATATCTGCCGAACGTCAAACACATTCATAATATTGAAGATTAAGTTCGAGTCTGTAATTAGAGGTAGTCTAAGAATCAATTTTATAATAGTTTTCTGTGCCTTTATGATTGGGTCTAGTGCTGATGCAGTACCGCCTCCCCATGCAATGATACCATACTCAATAATAGATTGACAGACTGCAAAATAAATCATTTTCAAGTGTTGTAAGTCGAGAAAGTTTCTTATCGTTCTGAAAAAGTGCATGGTTTTTCTTATTTTGTTTGCAATTATTTGAGTGTGTATATTCCATTTGAGATATGGATCAATTGTGAGGCCGAGATACTTCATCTGTGTAGTGCGCTCAATGTAGGGACACTGACAAGATTCATCGGAATTAAAACATTTGTGTATTCTAATGGAGATATCATCATGAGGCTGACCTGTTATATTTATGCTTGATGTGACATATTTAGTTTTCTCGGTGTTCAAAGTGAGCGTATTTGTATCTAACCACTTTTTTACAATGTTTATATCCGTTTCAGCTTTTTTGTAGACATCTACCCAAGTGTCAGCTTCAAACAGTAAAACAGTGTCATCGGCAAAACTAACTATTTTTCCCTGAATATTAATGTTACATAAGTCATTGATATATAAAAGGAACAAAGACTGTCCTAATATGCTACCTTGTGGTATGCCATAGTTAGTTGAGCACTGATTGCTAAGAGTGTTCAATATTTTAACTTGTTGCTTGCGCTCATCAAGGTAGCTCTTAAAGAAGTTAAGTTCGTTGCCTGTAATACCGATTATTTGAAGTTTGTTTATTAATTTACTGTATGATATTGTATCGAAGGCTTTAGAAAGGTCTAAAAATATTGAAATACATTTTTTGCTTCTATCAAGATTTTTTACTATGAAGTCAGTTACGGCGGCAATAGCGTCTGAAGTACTCTTGTTTTCTTGAAACCCGTATTGATTTTCTGAGAGTACTTTATGGCTAACCAGAAATTTTACCAACTGGGCATTGATAATTTTTTCAAATACTTTGGATAGAGTGGTCAGTATAGTTATTGGTCTGTAATTGTTTATGTCTGTCTTGTTACCTGTTTTATGTATGGGAATAACAATACCTTGTTTCAGGTTTGAGGGGAAGTGTCCTTGACTGATACTAAGGTTAATTAGGTATTCTAAAGGCAATGTAATTTCCATAGCCAGCGTTTTCAATATCTTAGTTGTTATTCCATCTACCCCGGCAGAAGAAGTGTTTTTTAGGGAATTAATTATTTTTAGAATCTCTTCCCCTGACACTGTTTGAAAATTGAATCTTCTTTTGGGAAATTGAAGTTCTGCTTAAATAGAGCATTCGCACAATTTGGTAGACGAGAAGCAAGATTTGAACCAATATTTGTAAAAAAATTATTGATATAATCCGCAAAGAGCTTGGGGTTTTTTGAGGTATCAATAATGTTTCCGTCAATACAAAGTTTACTTATGTCCTGTTTGTCTTTAGTGTTTTGTGTATTTGTGGCTTCTCTTAGAGTTTGCCATATTTTTTTGGGATCGTTGTTACTTTGTTGGATTTTGTCTCTGTAGTAGATTTCTTTCGCCTTTCTAATGACTTCGCCGCATGTATTTCTATATCTTTTGTAGATGTTTAGTGATATTATGTCGTAAGGATTTTCTTTAACTTTTTTGTGTAGTGCGTTTCTTCTACGAATGCAGTTGATAATTGAAAAGTTTATCCATGATTTCAAGGGTTTAATTTTGTTAGGATATTTTTTTGTTAAAATTGTGGTATTATTAATTAATTCATTTTTCAAAAAGTCAACAAAATAATTCCATGCATCATCTGGGTTTTGTATTTGGAAGAGCTCTTGCCAAGATTTATTTTTAATTATGTTTTTTAGATTTTCAAAATTAATATTATTGTATATGATTGACTGATCCCTTCTGATTTTTGTGGCGTCGGATTGTAATGTGAATATTGTTGTGTAATGATCTGTAATTGTTGATTTGTAAACGATACTTTTGTTTTGTTTATTAGTTTTGACCATTATGTGATCAATGCATGATGTAGATTCATTAGCTGTTCTTGTTATTATATTTATGGTACTAATTAATCCATGGAACTCTAACATATTCAGGTAGTCGTGACATTGGTGGTGTGGATTATTTGGGAGTATGTTGATGTTCAAATATCCCATAATTATTAAATTTTTAGTATATGAAAGATTAGAGAGTGTGCTATTAAGACTGTTAAGAAATGGTGTGATATTACGGATGGATGGAGAGCGGTATATTGCTAGAACGCAAGTATCATTATTGTGCATTATTTGCATACAGCTCGCGTCAGTAATGTTTATTTCAGTTACAACATAGTTTAGGTCATTTTTTGTGTATACCACAATTCCATCATTCTGACTATCATGGTTTGATGAGTTGAAGGAAGAGTAGTGATTTATGAATTTTGGAGTGTAAATATTTGTCAACCAACATTCTGTAAGAATTATAACATCAAAGTCTATATTTAGGTGGTTAAGCTGTATCTGGAGTTCATTAAAGTTTTTATTAATTGATCTAATATTTTGGTGCATAAAAGTGGTGTTTTTTGGATTAGCTGTCAGATATTTACATATTTTTGCATCTGATGTTGTAAGCAAATTGTCTTGATAAATTAATTCTTCATATGTTTTGTTAAAAGCCATATTATAATTTATATTACAAAAAAGAAAAATAGTTTAATTAATTTTAATGAGAGCTCCACTAACCCGTGGCCATCACTGGGGATTTCAACCTTTGATTGAATGTGAAGGAGTTGAATTATTGTTGCAATAAACAAATAAAAGTGCGAAATATGACTCACCATACTGAGGGGAATAGACCCAGTGAACGACCGGTGAGAGGGGCTCTCACTAAAAAAGCTAAACTATTTTTTTTAGATCATCCGAATGTTTGATGTATATTATCCTATCACTTTCATTTTTTTAGCCATTATTTTACATTCTTTAAACCAGACGAATTTGTATCCCATTTCTTTTGCTTTCGTTTTTGATCTCCACAAAAGATCTTTGAAATAGGCACCAAGGATTTCACTAACAAAGATCTTCTGAAATACGTTTCCTTGGGTTGAGGTTAGGTTCAGTTGTTTCCTGTTTTGTAGAATCTGCCGTCTTTTTTGGGGGTTGGTAAATCTGACGTGGAATTTTGGGGGGGCTCCTGGACGTCGGTCCGGTATTTTCTTGATATCGAGAATATCTTCGCCTTTTAAGTCAACACCCGTGACTGCGACCACCCGTTTGATTGTTTCTGCAGGCTGCTCACCCTCTCTTTCAGGAATCCCAGCAAATTCGAGGGTGTCTTCACGAGATTTTTGCTCCACTTCTGCCAATCTGACTTCAAGGCTCTTTATTATTCCATCTTTTGCCGTCAGTTCCTTTTTCAATGATTCCACTTCGGAAACCAGTTTAATTATGGTCTCCATCTTGAGGTGGAGGTATTGACGGCTGATGAAGTCTCTTGTGCTTCTGCTTTCTTGGTTTTCATCGTCAATTTTTTTTATTATTGCTTGTTTAAATATTTCTAGTTTTTTCTCCATATTCGTCTCCATTTTCTCCAGCAGTACTTCAATATTTATATTTTGGGACTCCGATGTAACTGATGTCCCGGTCGTTTGTCCTTTACTTCTAAGATTTTTTTCTGATGTTGACATTTTGAGAACTGGGTTTTGATAGTAAGGTCAAACACTGGCTATGTTACCCTTTATTTGACACTTGGTTCACTTGCGAAGAAAGAGTATTATTTACTTCGTAAAACTGTCAATTAATGAATCCCCGGTGGAAAAAAAACAATGTCCAAGAATAAAATGATGAATTCCTATCAGTTTTGACAAATGCATGTAACGTTTGTTCGCTTATAATCAAATAATATCAATTAATTTCGGGAGCAGAGCAAAACACAAACTGTCACTCGATTGTAGGTATTGTTGAATGAACTGACTAACCATCACGCCGTTTCCCCGAAGGGGTAGGCAGAGAGGACGGACCGCCAAACAACTCGATCTTGGCACACACTCCTTGGCTCGTTCACATTCATGCATCGTCTCGTACATGCTCTTCTATTATTCCGACTCTTCACGTGGCCCGACTCAAGTATCTGATTCACTTGGTCGTGCCATGTCTTCCTCGGTCATCCCCGACTTCTTCTTCCATTCACATTTGCGTCACATATTCTCCATACACTTCTCTCCTCGTTCATTTGCTCTACATGCCCAAACCATCTGAGCGTTACTTTATTAATCTTACTCATTACGCTTACATCAGCCTTGCATTCTTCGCGAATCTCTACATATCTCACACGATCGTACATGGTTTTACCACACTTTAAAACTTTAAATTATATATTTTTTACTGTGTGTGTGTTGTATAGTTTGATTAAAATTAATTTCATGATTCTACCTTGGGTTGTTAATAGTTGAAAGCCTGTAAGAGATTATTAAATTATATGTAGTAAGTAGGTATACAATTTGGGTAAGGACATTAGAGTAAGGAGCGCTTGGGGTAAATTTTAAATATGTTAATTGCTCAATGAACTTGCTGAAATTTATTGTTATTATGATTACTAGATCATAACAATATTTAATCTGAACCAAAAAATGCGTGCTAGTTTATGTCCTAAATCCAATCAAATTGACCCTGCTTCTAAGAAACATTTCAGTTTTCTTTACATCAGTTATATCAGAATTTTAAGAAAAAACATAACTTGATAAATAATGTCATGACGCATAAGTTTCACTTTACAAATAAGTCTATGTATTCTTGTAGATAGCTATAAGTTATGCCACAATATTAGACTTATCGTCTTATATTAATTTAGGTACCTAAAGAAAAAAATGTACTTTGCTGCGTGAATTTTAGTACAAAACTGAAAACCAAAACGGGGCCAAGGCTTTTAGGGAG
Organism: Limnephilus marmoratus; assembly: GCA_917880885.1. Taxonomy (NCBI): domain Eukaryota; kingdom Metazoa; phylum Arthropoda; class Insecta; order Trichoptera; family Limnephilidae; genus Limnephilus; species Limnephilus marmoratus. Next base: position 54,589,126 of record OU862908.1, read on the forward strand.
TATACATTTTCATCTTATCTAAAGTTGCCTCATTTATAATATTTTAAGAAATCGCTAATTATACAAATGCTTACTCAGAACATTTGCCGCAAATAGTCTAACATTTGTTTATTACACACCAAGGTCGACTTTTCCCAAATTCATAACAAAGTGTACAAAAATACAAGATCTTCTAAATATTTTCTTAACTATCCTAATAATTTCATCATGCCGTATCTGAAAAAGATTTTTTTAAAGTCTAGAACAGTTTTAGAGCGAAATCTAATTATGATAATAGAGAGACAGTTTGTTTTTCTAGGAAAACGATTAATCTAGATTGAACCCCTCAGAGAGTTTTTCGCTAATGGTTCCTACTCACAATCAGTGTCTGGTAAACGCTGCGGGCGTCCAATTTACGCCATCTTAAAGTTTCCATTTACACCCTCCCCCCACACCCCCACCGCCATTGGATTAAAATTTCGTAAGAGATGATTGATAGCGTTACAATCACGATAATTACTTGTGAATTCTCACTGGTAATAAAGATTGTGTATAACAAAGCCATCGCGGTGAGCATTTAAAGAAAGGGAAAGATAAAAAGAAGGTTTCCGATTTCACAATTAGTAGATTACTGTTTCTATTTGTGATACTGTTTATTAAATTGTCTGACATATATTGCTTTTCAATATAACACTGCGTTATAAATTAATCCTTCTTCTCTTCTTTCATTCCATATCCATTTTATCTCCCATCTTCCGTAACTTGGCGAATAAGGGCTGCAGTAGTTTTACTAACTCTGTACATTAGTACTTTTAACCAGATTTTTTAATAGGCTATGAGTAGACACCATCATACAATATTTTGTTAGAATAGTTAAGCATTCTCATTACTGAGATACTTTGTTTATGACTCGTTTGAATAGACTTGGACGAACTTCGTTTTTTAACACAGATTTTCAAACAGTGACTTTCGATTTAGAATGCATGGCAATATCAAGCAATGCCAAGAGTTTTGTTTTTAGATTAGCTCCACACAGGAGGCCCTGAGGAAAAAAATGCCCTCAGCGCCTATGTCATCTTTGGGGTAATGCTGTGTGGAGGGTATTTTTCGGGAAAGGAAGGAGAGGAAGTTCTAGGGGAAAAAAGGAATGAGAGGTAGGTAGGAATCTAGGGTCAAAGTGTCCAGGAATGACGACGTGAGAATTCATCCATCCCATTGCAGTGCAAGACGATGGGACGAGGGAGTCCGGTTGGAGAGGTCAAAGGGTCTCCCTCAACCAATCTCTCCCGAACTGGTCCGTGTGTTGTTTCGCCTTTCTACCTCTTTTAATATTTTACTAATTTTGGAATTCTTTCATCCCTTCAAGTTTTCTTGAACTTTTCTTTTGGCTCTGATCGATATTTAAATTTTTAAGGCTTTGCATGTGTGTAGTAGGGACGGAAAATTCCTCCCCTACGTCACACAAGCCTTCATGAAAATTGGACCCTTATTTTCTTTGATAACTACAGAAAGCTACTTAAAGCTCCCTTGTACTACATACCTTTAGATATATATGTACTTAACTAATGAATACGTTATTTACGACCTTGAACGTAAATATTTTCGTATTTATGTTGTAATTAAACTCCATCAAACGTTGTGTAATTTTTTTGATTTATGATATGGGACTTTAATTACTTTCTCTTTTTGTGGTAACCTTTTGATTCTAAACAGAGCGTTGAGTTTCAAACTGTATTGGTCTCTCTCTTGCAAATCTAACTTTAAATAATTTCTCTAAATGGGCTAACTTTCCTTTGTCGCTTATTATGATTCCCTACATCCTAACAAACTCTTAAATAAACTGTACTAATCGAAATTACACATGTTTAATTGAACAGATAATTAAGTATAACTCAAATGGTTAATTGTTAGTAAATTTGATCATGGTTGTTTTATGTCTGCCTGGCACTCCTCCACTATGATTCAGCTGCTATAAGGTACATATAAAGATGGGTTTAGTAGGTTAATGTAATTAATAGATTGCATATTAGACGAACTCAGAATACCCCTTTTCTGCCGAAAATTTGGCTCCTATCCTCCTGCAAGTAAACCAGGTGATCAAATTCTTACTAGAAATTCGCACAATCTTCTGGCGCGGATCGGCTGATTGATACCTAAGTTACCGCGTCCCAACCGTCCTTCCTCTTGCCATCATGCACTGCCTTCAGGTCGTCATCCGAGCCTAGATACCCCCAAATTCCTACTCCTCCAAGGTCTACTATTTACTTAGGGCGAACCGGTTTCGTCCTATATGCAATCATATACTCACGGTATTGTGTAGAGTTACGGGTCGTGAATCCTCCCTCCACGTACAAGAAATGATGTGAGAGTAACTCTGTCGAGTCTAAAACGCTAGCTGTAAGCGGGTCCACATCAATCAATGTACAGTACATAAAAAGATATATATGTAAACTTACGTTTGGGTAGGATTATAACTCACAATATGAAACTAGCCAATCTCATATTCCGAGCTCGGATCCCTCGCATAGAATTCTGCGAAATTCTAAGTTTGGTAACCGAATATATACATATTAAAAGTGGGTGATATTAATAGATACTAGTAGACTAAGAAATTATTTTCGGTTTGTTCTGGAGTGCCGAAAATTCCAAGCTTTTTGATTTGTTTGGTTGACAATTTTATTTAAGAGATTGCCATCTCTATTATGTGTTTGGTTAATGGTCCTTGCTTTTAAGGAGCGACCACTGCCTCCTATTGTTGAACTGTTTTTCTAAATTTTCCCCCTAGGTTCAACTTTTGGTAAAACTTTTACTATCCCGTGATTTTTCAGTTGTTTCATGTAAATGATTGATACTTTTTATTTGGCTATCCCGTGATTTTTCAACTGCTTCTTGTAAATGATTGATGTCTATGAGAGTAATTACTTTACAAAATTTTTCTCGAATCTTCCTTGTAATTCTTCAATACTCTTCTATTTGACTATCCCGTGATTTGTCAACTGTTTCATGTAAATGATTGATACCTACGAGAGTAATTACTCCACAAAATTTTACTCGAATCTTCCTTGTAATTCTTCAATACTCTTCTATTTGACTATCCCGTGATTTGTCAACTGTTTCATGTAAATGATTGATACTTTTTATTAGACTATCCCGTGATTTTTCAACTGCTTCTTGTAAATGATTAATGTCTATGAGAGTAATTACTCCACAAAATTTTACTCGAATCTTCCTTGTAATTCTTCAATACTCTTCTATTTGACTATCCCGTGATTAGTCAACTGTTTCATGTAAATGATTGATACTTTTTATTAGGCTATCCCGTGATTTTTCAACTGCTTCTTGTAAATGATTGATGTCTATGAGAGTAATTACTCCACAAAATTTTACTCGAATCTTCCTTGTAATTCTTCAATACTCTTCTATTTGACTATCCCGTGATTTGTCAACTGTTTCATGTAAATGATTGATACTTTTTATTAGGCCATCCCGTGATTTTTCAACTGCTTCTTGTAAATGATTGATGTCTATGAGAGTAATTACTCCACAAAATTTTACTCGAATCTTCCTTGTAATTCTTCAATACTCTTCTATTTGACTATCCCGTGATTTGTCAACTGTTTCATGTAAATGATTGATACTTTTTATTAGACTATCCCGTGATTTTTCAACTGCTTCTTGTAAATGATTGATGTCTATGAGAGTAATTACTCCACAAAATTTTACTCGAATCTTCCTTGTAATTCTTCAATACTCTTCTATTTGACTATCCCGTGATTTGTCAACTGTTTCATGTAAATGATTGATACTTTTTATTAGGCTATCCCGTGATTTGTCAACTGTTTCATGTAAATGATTGATACCTACGGGAGTAATCCTTCTATAAATTTTTCCTCGAATATTCCATGTAATTCTTCAATACTCTTTTATTTGACTATCCCGTGATTTTCCAAATGTTTGTTGTACCTATTATTTGTCTAGCTATAATAAATCTGTTTTCTTTCAACTGTTCAGTTCAAAATTTATCTCTTCATGTTCAAATTAAAGATTGTGTTTAAAACTTTTTCTATTATTGCGCAACTTTATGGCTTTGTCCCATTCTAAAAGTTAATACCTATACTAATACCTGTCAACTACCTAATAAAAATATTATAACCTATATAATAACCTAACCTACTATAATACTAATACCTGTCAACTACCTATTAAAGACCCAGGTACATCTACCTTTAAAGCATTTGACACAGTGTCCTACTGACCGAGTTGTTTTATAAACAGTTTTAATTATGTAAACATTCCCGCTGTCCTCGTGACCTAGATTCCAAACGTGAGATATTTGTTTACTTTTAGAACATTCCTGAACGTGAGCTTATATGCTTCTAAATTTTTTTTTCTTTTGAATTTAATAGTGGTAATTTCTTTTTCGCAAATGTCTAATCTATTCCCCGATAAATATATTCATAATGCATATATATATACATATATATTTTGTCTCGATAAATAAATATACTGATATATACAATTATATTTTAGTTGAGATAAATTCTAATATCATAACTCATTTTTTGATCATTTTATATTAGCTGAAGTTATAATAAATAGTACATATACTAAAATAAATACAAAACTTTGACTTGGAAATTTGTCAAACACATAACTATTTTAAATAGTTACTGATAAATTCAAAGACAGGCATTCGAAATCGATACCTTTACTTTTAATATAAGTGTGTTTCTTTTTGATTAAACTTTCTTGGAATATATATACATATATATATATAAATATATCTATTTTATATATAATATTTTAATATAGGTACATATCACATATTAAGCAAGTAATATCTTGTTATAAAATTAATTCAAATACCAACTGTTTGCTGCATACCGCTCTCTCCTTGGAACCTGAAAATTTTTATTTTTTTTTAAATAAAACTTACCCCTTTTAGGTTTTTTATCCGACTGGGAGCTACACGGTAAAACCTTGTTATGTTTTCCTTACCTAATACCTATTCTTATGTTATCAACTAAATTCAAATAAAATTTTTCCGACTTCAATTTTATTTTATTCCCGTTTAATCTATCTAAATTAAATGATGTTTATCGTTCTAACTGCATTTTATTTCAAAACCCGTTGATTAAATAACTTTTTAATGATAGTTACTTCACGATTAATTTCGAAATGGTAAATCGTTACTTTTATTTAGCAATAAAATATCATTATGTATTATCATTCATTTTATTTTAATTTAATTTTTTTTCAAATTTTTGAATCTAATAATAGATTAACACTTTGTGGTAGGAATGTGCCGCCCAATTGTAAATTATTTAGCCGAATTATTCGGATGTAAAATTTTATCCATTTAATTAAATCGGAAATTATTATTAAACACTGTTTTTTTTTTTATTCTGCTACATCAACAACACTTTGACTATAGCACTTTATTCTCCCTAAATTTTATAATTTTTACGAGTAGATTTATTTCGACTACACTATTTTTTTAAATTAATAAAAGACTGATACTTAATTTAAACACTCAATTTAATTAAAGATTTTCGTTGAACTTTTCCGTTTAAACTGAACGTACATTATTTTTTTATAACTTTTTTTCAATTTGCACTATTTTTAAATAATTAATATAAATATTTGATATTTGCTAGAACTCTTGCCGTTTAGACTGAACACACGTAATTAATTATCACTTCTTTACTTTTTATTATTATTACATCACTTTATTTATTTACCACACCGACACTTGTCCCGAAGTTTCTAAGTCTCAAAATATGATATTTATTGATTATAAAACCGAACTTTCCACTAATCAAACTGTATTTATCACAGAACTTTTAACTTTTCACAATTAAGTAAAACGTAAACTTTATTTCTATTCCCACTGATTTTAATTTCTCAAATCTTTATAAGTCACTGACTTGAATATGAAATTTTGTCCTGCGGTTCTAATCACTTAGAATTTTTTTCACAAGTAATTACCGAGCGTTTTCGTCGCGTCTCACGAACTTTCAACTTTTCACAACCGGCGCTGACTAACGAAAAATGCCTGAGTTCTATTTTTTATACCCCTCTCAGGTCCAAAAGATTGTATCTGAATTTCCTGTGACAAAACAATCCCATGTCTATCAACTCGCAAACCCTTGAAATTATCTCACCATTATCGAATAATGTTCCTTAAGCTCTATTTCCATTGTCTCATTGCTTCCTCTCTCTTATTTTCATACCTACAAGATCCGGATTCAGTTGCTTTGTTTTAAATTGCCCTATCGTACTTTGTCTCGCTGTTCATATAAAATTAACTTGAACTTCATAATTTTTAAGTTCTTTTTTTTTCTCAATTCGTTAAAGGTCCGTCTTCGATAGACTGTATATAATTCTCAATTTTGTTTATCGCTACCAGAACATGAACAAACTCAAGCCAAAACCTTTAATATGCATTTTCCAATTTTCTTTTTACTAAATTCCACCATATTCTCATGCCAACTATATGGATCAATTCAATTTTAAACTGTATTATCTCTACTTATGTCGTAGACTTGAATTTTCCCCTTTCCTGTTTTTTTCTTGTATTCACAACACTCTTTCTACGAATTTCCTCTTCTATCCTTACGTTATTGTCCACATCTCTATAAATTTTTATGTTTCCAGCCGTATTTATTTTATTCATTGTTAATTTAAGATTTTCTTTGCTTTCCTTGGCCGTATCTACTCCCCCATAATTTCACCGTACATTACTCTCCTAAACATATCGTTTTTTTTATGTTTGCTGCCTCAATAGAAAATTTCATTTTCTATTTGTTATTAATTAATATATCATTTTTCACATTTTTATAGGAAATACTCCCACTTCGGTCCTTAAATTTCTGTCATTTTTATTACGTCCTATGGGTCATCCCCCAAATTCCGTCCCTTCCTTAACTAAATCCACATTACTTTAATATTTGACACCTGTTTATGTCTGGATTTCGAGGTATTGATCAATAACTCAGCATTTATTCGAGGGTAATAAAATATAATGGTTTTTAGTTAATGTAAACTGCCCATAAGACCAATGGTAATTTTTATCGTCCTAAAAGCCATTAAAATGGGTTTAATCACCTAATATCATGTTCGTTTTCTTATTGTTTAAACAACAAAATCACGTGTGAGATCGTCAACCCAAATAATGTTTCATTTTTCCTTGCAGTCTCGTAGAATTCTCCTCAAACAATTGACGTAAAACAACCCCTTCCGTTTACTTTATCTAACGCAATGTAAGGAATGACCACCCTATTTCAAATATATAACGATATCTATTTAAACTCGTCTGAAAACGCAAAATTAAGTCGAAATCTTATATTATTCAATATAAACTTCCGTTTAAACGTCCATTTTTTCCATTAGATTCTCTTTTCAAAATCGTTTTCCCGGACTTTATTGCTTCATCTAAAAGTGACATTCCTAATTTTCCAGCGTTTTTCTTCCTTTTAAATATCAAACGTACGTTTCCCTCTGAATCTGGTCTCCTTTTGCTTTCCACGTACTCGTTATACAACTGAATATCCCTACAGTAGCTTTTCTTATGCTTTACACGTCTTTTCTTTAATTTTCCTCCTATTATAATTTTCTTGTTATTTTCTTGCATAGTTTTTCCAACATAATATGGATTAATTTGTCCGTTAACGGCGGTTGTCAATGCCTCGATTGCACTGATTGTTTACATTACATCTAGGGTCATTGTATCCAATGCACCGGGCGTGAGACCCTGTTTACATTATAGTGTAGTGATCTTTCGGTTGATGACGATATTTTTTCCCATTAATCTCTGACTAATTGCCTAGTTCAAAGTCCATCTCTTTGTTCAAAATATGAATACGCCTTTCACTTTTGTGATTGGTCTGCTTAATTATTTATAGCTTTCTGCTTAGACCTGATTGGCTGTTAAAATATCAATATTTAGAATTGAGCCTAAAGAAAGGGTCTTTCCCTGTGTCGTGACGTTTTTTAATACCATCTGTGATCTTTTTATCAAAATTCATCTCAATCTGTTTAATTTATAGGTCCCTACTGTCAACAAGAATTCAATTTACTTTGATCCGATAGATGTCGCAAGTGTGTCCGTTTTATAGTCTGAAATATTATTTATCCATTCGTAAGGTGGAATCTACGACATTTTCTTATTTTCACTGTTGATTAATGCAATACATCACATCCGCCACGCAGAAGGTGGACAAACGCATCCGCCGCCAAGACCTAGACAAACGTCACCCTGTTAACCCTTTTTCATGTTCTTCAAACCATTATTATATTCTAATATTAATTTGATTACAATGCATTTAGTCGTGTTCCGTAACAAAATCCAAATATTTCTTCATTTAGACTCTTTATCTAATAATGCCAACTACTTTATTTTATTATTTTTTTTACTTATATTTTTATTTTATTTTCTTCTTATTACCATATTTTATAAATATCCATGTGTTTTATGTATATACTTACACTGTGTCTGGGATGTGTAGGTTTGCACTCACCTCCCCACATTCTGGAAAAAAGACCATTATTATTATTATTATTTCCTTTGTTTGTCTAAATTCACCAAAAGCGGTATTATGAAGGTACACTGTTTCCATTCTCTTGTGGTGTGTCACATTCAACATAAATAACCCCAACAATTCACGATATAAAATCATTCAACGAACCCAATCTCACTGGGTTGTTGATCGCCAATCTTTGTTATCGTGACGTGTAGATTGGTTTCTTGGGTTCGGCCGACATTTTTCATTTTGCATACCGCTTTGTGCTTTCATTCCAAGCGGAGAAATATCTATTTCGCTTTATTTTTTCTTCTTCTCCATAACCCGGTACCCACTTATTATTACACGCTACATTTATCTTGTAGATAAAGTGTTAATTTTGTTAAATACTCTGAAATAGAATTATTTGCTGATGATGCCAAGCTATACAAGCCAATAAAAAGTCTAAACGATTGCGTCAATTTACAACATGATTTAAACAATATATTTACCTGTTGCCAACAAAATCAACTATTTCTAAATGTCTCAAAATGTCATCATATTACCTTTTCAAGAAATAAAAATAAAACATTATTTAATTATTCTATAAATAACAACAACATTGCAACAGTCTCAGATATTCGTGATCTTGGAATAACCCTTGATAGTAAACTACAATATAACCTTCATATACAACAAATCACAAATAAAGCTGCTAAAATGTTAGGTTTTATCATGAGAAACACAAAACTTTTTAATAGTATCAACGTCATTAAGCAACTCTACTTTGCCTACGTACGAAGTCATTTGGAGTTTGCGTCAGTTGTTTGGTCTCCATTTTATAAAATCCATACGAACAAAATTGAAGCAATTCAAAACAAATTCCTCAAATATCTTTGTTACAAGTCATATGTAAGATTTAATAATTATGCAGAGGCAGCCTCATACTTTAAAATTGATTCATTGAGTGTACGAAGGCATCATAAGGATGCAATATTCCTGTATAAATTAGTTAACAATAATATTCAATGCCCAGAGTTGCTAAATAAAATTCAATTTAATGTACCTGCGCGTACAACACGCTCTTCTGTCCTGTTCAGGGTTGATCAATGCAAGACAAACTGCAAGCAAAATTCTTGTCTGAACAGACTATGCAATAGTTACAATAGCATATTATCCAAGGTGGACATTTTCAATTCCGAACCTACCAAATATAAGGGGTACATAAAAGAGTATTTCTCTGATGTTTCATGAATATGTTATGTGTCTATGTTTCTATCGTTTATCTTTAATTCTGTTATGATTTGATTTATATGTACAATCTGGCTTCTTATGGTTACCAATGTATTGATATTTTATGTTTTATGTAAATTTTAGTTTTATATACTTAATTTTTTTTTTTATAAAATTTTTGATCTCATAATGCTTTATTATAAATTTATTATTTAATTTTTTTTATTATGCTGTTAATCAGAGGTAAAGTCACATGGAGGAAATCCATAATTGGTTTTATTTTGGCTATACAAACATGTACAAACTGTAAAAATGTAAACTGTCGATTTCCCGAAAAAAAAAAAAAAAAAATAACATAAAGCTATATTAATGCTTTTCGCCAATTGTTTCGCCTACCGAGATACTGCAGCGCCACGGAGATGTTCCTGGAGGGATGAGTGCACTCTTTCAGAGCACTTCTCTACCTCCGTACGGAAGCTTATGGCGCAGACTACGCCAATCAAAGAGTACTACCGACAATGTCATGGTTGCTTGAATGGATTCCCCCGTAAGCCCTATGGAGAAGGGAGGTAATCAAATATCCTCAACAAGCAAAATGTTTTGAGATTATATATAAAACTAAAAATACAAAAATCTCTTACCAAATGAAAAAAAGCGGTTTCGGAAAAAACTTTTTCAGAAACCGTTTCACTGATTGCAGCTTCTGAAAAGAAAAAATTTCAGGCTCGGCTCAACCTCCTGACATCTGATTATCAATTACCTCGCCAAGGTGTATATAAAAAATGTATTGCTGATTATTTGAGTTTCTCAACCATTTACTTCTGCCCTCAATTTGTTATATGTATTTATTATGTAACTCGTTCCAGTTCCATGTTTTCAATGTTTGTCGCATCCAGCGCAGAATAAGAAATAATGTTCCCGTAATTTAATTTACTGGAAAGAAGGAAGATTGACACAATCAAGAAGATGACAAGAAATTCAATATTCTTGTTAGAGTGCTACTCCTTTGGTAAGTTTGGTAAGGAATAAACATTGTACAGTCGCTTTTCATGAATTCATTTTGGAGGAAATTTGACGCTGATAATTTTTTTTCATAAAATTAATAAGTACATGGAGTCTTGTTATTTCGAAACCTGACTGAATACTAATGTTGTGTATATATATAATAAAATAACAAACCTGATAGAATGTATGCATCTTCCCTAGATTTTGCTACTCTTCAACATTAAACGCGGAGAAGAAAAAACTTTTTTTTTAAATTATTTTATTCACACAAAATAAATCACTTAAATTGCCGCTTATTCTAAAGTGAACACATCCTCAACCGCTTGCAGGACATTAAAATGTATTTATAATATACGAGTATATACTAACAACTTTATAATGTACGAAAATATACTAACAACTTGTGATTTTAGTCTGGCATTGTTTGTAACCAAAATAACGAAAAAGGCCAGTCCTTTGCATCTTGGATACCAAATATTTCATTAGCTATTTTCTTCGACAGTTCAGAATTTCAATTATCATTCTTGGAACAGTTATCTCCATACAATAAGTCTTCTTTGTCGACCTTCAATCGATCAGTAAATAATATATATTATATTAATTTTGAAACATGATTGAGTTAAGTGTGCATTACCAGAGAAAACCAGAAATATGTCATTTTCAAATCAGATTTTAGACGTATTGACTCTTTTCAACAAAAAATTATAAATGGATTTCGAAAGATTGTTCTTTTATCTAGCATTCGCATGTAATAAATTTTGAAATTTTTTTTTATATTTTTAGTATAATAAGGTTATTCCATAGGTCGTTGGCAGATTTCTTAAATTTTCATAAAAGATTTTGTATTATACCACACCCATTTCAAATAATATAATCATGCAGTAAAATAAATCAATACATTATCAAGCAAACGCATGTTTTAGAATTTTAATTTTAGTTTCAATAAAATCATTAAAAAATATGTACGTATATGTGTTTCTTGACGAAAATTGGTCCATTTGTGTATTTATTTGCCCACTTACAAACTAATGTATTTCAGATTTTTTTAACATTCTTATTAAATTTAGACATTATTGAAAAATAACAAATACTTATAATCAAAAAATAACTACAAAAAGTACATTATTTTAATAGTTTTATCATCACGCCTTTCAGCACTTTTGGATGAAGGTATAAATTAAAGCTAATTTGAATTGAAATAAATTCGATATTGAGTTATAATTTAAAAAAGGTGGTACGGAGAATAATTTATCTTTCTCGTTGTAACCGCCCTGCACGATCGTAAGAACAACTTTCGACGAAATGTGGATTTTCGTCCACTGGCTGGTTAAACGCTCTTTAGTACTACTATCACACATAAATTATATTTTTAATCCATTAATGTTCCAAAATATTTGCGCGACATAAATATTACTTATTTGCGAGACTTAAGTTAAATATTCTAAACCAAGTGTTAATTGAAATTTATTAATTAATTTATTGTAATTGATAAATTAATTGAACGAACAACAATAATTAATTAAATGAAACCTCTTTCCCTCTCCGATGGCGCTACAGCCCATATCGAGCCTTGGCCTCCCGCAACATTCGCCTCCAACTTCCCCTGTCCTTAGCGGCTGACTTCCAGTTTGTTACCTGGAGAAGCTGAGCTGCATCCCCTCTCACCTTGTCTTCCCACCTCAGTCTGGGTCTTCCCACTTTTCTCTTTCAACCTGAGTGTCCAGTCAAAATTAAATGACATGACACAAATGAATTTGCAAAGATTGAATAAATAAATAATTAAAAATATATATTTTTTAATATTTAAAAGTATTAATTTTTAAAAGTAAATCTTTTTTTAAATTTTATTTTTTAATATTTACTTTATTAAAATTTAATTGTGTAGAACTAATAAATTATGCATTAATTTTAATATATACGTTTTTAATCAAGTAATTAAAATTTATTAAACGCTTAAGGCGTTAATTTATTCCCTTGTCGACGAGCACAACTATTTAAGTCTAATATTTAAGAAACCACGTAATGGATATTGGAGTGAATTTTCGATAGGTAGCTCGATGGTTTTTTCTCTCTGATTTCTGTATAATGTAATAAATATGTATTACCTACTACTTGTAAAATTTTATGATTTCAGAGGATTACTGTTCACAGAACTACGTTGGTTATTCGAAACCTGGGAATGAGTATATTTCTACAAGGGGTTGAATTATAAGGATTTACATAAGCTGGAAAATCGACTGCTGTGAGATAAATCATTCTTTGACAACAGTTTTTTTTATATTATGTTGGAAAAACTGATTTATTCGCGTGCTGATGACATGCAAGCAGAATCATATTGCTTTGTTGAATAAACCATCGTCATAATCCGAAATGTCAATCTTCCCCAGATGCAATTACTTTCAGATTTCCTATTATGCAAACGATATTGAATTTTCCATTTAAATTTTAATCAAACGTCTAAACGCGGCGCTACCGTTTTTGCATTATTAGAGCGTACGCTGTAACGGTGTAAGCCCCAAGACATGTTCTGACGTAGGCTTAGAAGTAAGATCAATATCCGTTCTCATCATAAACACATCTCCTAATCAATCAAGCATAACTAATCTCAAGCAGACATTTTCGGAGAGGTATATGTTTGAGGCATGAGCGATATGTGGAAGACTGGATAATTTCTAATAGTAGGCACACAAATGATATTTATCTCCATTCAGCCGCCTAATAAGGTGTTAAGCTATGGCGGTAAGCAATACAATATTTCACGCACAGATTATTTAGAGCAGATTCAAATTTTTGGATCGGACCGACACACACTAGTCGGTTGTCGGCACTAGTTGTTCAAACGCGTCGTGCCGATAAGGCGCAATTTATTAAACTGTATTCTTGAAGACATATTTTATAAATGACTAGCTGACCCGACAGACGTTGTCCTGTTTTAGATATGAATATTCTATTCGAACTGGAAAAAGTAATAATAAAAAAAATTATTTCAAAAAATTATCGTTTATTGTAACGCATTTTGATATAATTGTTTATCCAGATGTGATTTAGCTCCATCAGAATATGCCGGTATGCCATATGTAATAATGGATTTACAAAGTGGAAAAAATATGGTCCTGGGGATTGTTCTTGGAAATACATTTTTGATTGACTTTATAAGATGCATGACTCTTTTCAGTTTACGCAATTGTGTATTTACGCAACACAAATTGTTATTCCAATAATATTGGACCCCACAGTAAAATCGTGAAAAACGACCCGTAAATGTGTCGCCACCGACAGTTTTATCGAATCCCACTAATGTGACAAATATAAATACAAGGCAGTATAGTATCTGGCCGAAAAATGTGTCGGTCCGAACTGATGTGAACCTCCTCCAATTTCAGCTTTTTTTTAAAATCAGCGACAATAGAGAGGATTATCTACATGTTGTACCTTAACTATTTTACCATTAAGCGCTTACTCCGCGGGGTTTTAAGCGTAATCACTGTACCTAACTTAGAACGGGTGACTAAAATCAAATACTTAGGTATTATCTTTGACAGCAATTTAAAGTGGAAAGAACACATTATCATTACAGCAAACAAACTTAGAAAATCAATATACTTCTTTAGACATACTCGCAACTTTTTAAACTTGAATCAACTCAAAACAATTTACTATGCTCTATGTCAATCTCTAATTGAATACGGTGTTATAGCCTGGGGAGGAGCAAACGATGCCGCCATTGACCCGATCTTTAAGCCCAAAAACTAATTATTAAGATTATATTAAAACTACCGATCACAAGCAGTTCGGATGAAATTTTTAGGAGAATCTGTGTCTTGGACATTAGGCAAATTTATGCCAAAAACATATGAGCATAGCTCTTCAAACACAGAACTACCTTTGAAAATGTCCAAACAGCTCGCGATACTAGAACCAAAGGGCATAATCTCCTACTTATCCCTTTTGCTAAAACAACATTTGGCCAAATAAAATTTAGATACTTTGCAACAAAACTATATAATACACTTCCACTGGCAATTAGACAAAACACAATGTATCTTAAATATATATCTGATACCAAGTCCTGGATTACCAGCCACAATAGATCCAACATCAAAGATTTTATCAAAACTAAAACTGTTACTTGTAATATTGTGTTATTATTTGTACTTTGTATGTGTTTTTATTATAAACTGCTCATGCTAAGCGCCTGGTCTCAACACAGGTTCCCCTAGTGAGACAGGCATAGAATAAAACAAATTGTAACTCAAAACTAATAAAGATGAATAATAAAAAAAAAAATAAAACTTAGTTGGTTTTTCATACCTATTCTTCTATTATTCTGATTAATGAACTGCCAATATTTTATATTTGGCGTCCCAAACTTCTTTCACCCACTTCCGCGTATGATTTTCCTTTTCACCCTTTTTCCGCCTACCTCCTCTTCGTATCCAATACTTCGTAACCAATAAGCGTCTCTTATTTGCTATAGTTTAGCTTTCAAATGCTTCGTATAAATACCTAGGTATTTCCGCAAACCGAACCACGAATTACGGGAAAAGAAGCAACCGCAAATGGTGTTTCGCGCCGTTTGCCGTTGTTTAATTCCTTTCCCGTAATTCGTGGCTCGGCTCGAGTTCACTTTCGTGCGTGTATACGCAGCATTATATCGACCTCGTATCCATATTGAGTCACCTCATTCTTAATGCGGCAACATGTTATTTTACGTTTTACCACACCTAAGCTCCATCTTACTTTCGTCCTTCCTCTGCGGTTGTAAGCCTGTCTGCCATAAGTCAGAGTTGAGAACTCCGCAGAGAACTGCCAGCCTGTCTTCTTTATCCTTAAAATACAAAGCATTGTCTGATTTACATTTACAGCCTGCTTATTTGGTGCTTTACGGTACGATATAATTAAGGAGGCATTGGATTGTTGATTCAATTACATCAATGTTGCCAAATAAAATATACGTTCAGACAATCAAAGTCTTACCTTCTAGAAAAGCCCAATACTAATTATTAAATAAGGAAATATTTCCTACAGATCCCTATTATTCTTAAAATTTAATTATCACGGGACGATTTATATCAAGCACCCACGAGAAAGTTTTCCTCTCGGAATAAGATTGAGTCATTACGTAAAACAATTATAATTATTTGAAGCCCCGGAGCTAAATTACAGAATTGTGTAATTTAATTCAAATTAATACCATTATCCCTCTAGTTCGTATCCGAAGCACGTAATATACACTTTTTATAAAATTTCTAAACCCTGATCATAATTTTCAGGTTTTCAATCCAATTCGTGATACTTCGTTGGTGAATTTAAATATATTTTTTAGTTACTCGGCAGGTAGTGGGTAAAGGTTTACCCGAAGCCATAAATTAGGAGTTTTAGATTTATTCAATAAAAACACCAGACTCTAGAAAAAGTTTTAAAACGTCTTCATTTCAATATTTTTCTCTCCTCGTCGCTTTAGATCGTATTTGTCCAACAGACCATTAGAAAATTTTACACGAGGAGAAGGTATCCTCTCAATATTTCAATGAAACATTATGGTAGGTGTATACGATAAAGTTATTTCTGTAAAGGTAAAGGTCTCATTAGTTTAAATAGTTATTAGTTAAATGATTAACTATCATTTTTTATACGTAATTTTTAATTTTCAAATGGAGGTTGAACAAAATTTAAAATGGTCTGTTGGACAAATAAGAACTGAGGCGAAATCGATAATACAAACTATCTGACCTTGGCTTATTATTATATGATTGGTAGGTACTCGATAGGGAATCTGAATGAGACTGTCTTTTTTTATCAATTTAAATTACCTTGAGAATTATTGTCGCTAAAATAAATAATATGGTCGGATTTTTGTTTTACGTTCTGTCAAGGACAAGGTTTTTGAAGAAATCAATTACGCACTGAAGCCGCCGCTACCCGAATTTCTACCGATTTCTTACATATCTCCCATAAACATATGAAGTTTTTAAGCTCTTAAAAGATGTGTTATTTTTGAAGATAATATCTAGACGCGTTCCACACCGAAACGCAAATTATATAATATTCCCTCGATAGAAAAAAATCGCAAAGATTGCTGCGAAAATTATTAAAAACACGTTTTTTCAGTTATTTTACAAGTTATAGTTGTGAAAAAATTCAAAATGTTTCGTTAAATTATACTTTTTTTTTTTTTTTATTGTACAACAGATTTTTATCCAATTACTGTACAATTTTCTCATTTTGACAGTCTTAACACCTAGAAAGATGATTATTATACAAAAAAATCTTAAGGCTATCTAAAGAAGAGTTATATATATCTAGTGTTTCCGATATTTCGTTCATCAGCACCATTCCTCGCTATGCTGTGCTAGAACATCTATTCTGCCGTATGGTATTTTGAACAAGTCGTGTCGACGACTACGGCTGAAATTTTCAGGCACGTATAAGTCATAACATTCCAAGAGGAATGGGCTGTCAATACGGTTATGGATTATGTCAAAACTAAGAATTGCAAGATTTGCATGACGTCTAGTTTCCAAGCTAAATCTATTTGTTGCCTCAAGTAATTCCATATGGTGCATGAATCTCGGGTACGTTCCATGCATCCGCATATAGACATACCTAAGGAATTTTTTCTGAATTTGTTCTAGCATATTAATATATTTCGCTTGGTGCGGAGTCCACACACCACTGGCATACTCCAGCTTACTTCTTATGACTCCATCAAACATGGCTATCATTGCATCTGGGTCATCAAATTGCTTACATATTCTGATGATGAAACCCAGGAGTTTGTAGCACGCTGGAGTGAGCCGTGATATATGATCCGAGAATGTCAGTTTGGGATCAAAGACGATACCGAGATCTTTAAAGCTGTTGACTCGGCATAATGTTTGCCCTTTAATGTTGTATTCAAAAACTATGGGCTTCTCGGAGCGGGTATATGTCATAGGTACACATTTTTTTATATTGAATTCTAATTTGTTCTTTACTGACCATTCTGCAATAGCATCAAGGTCAGATTGCATTTTTAAGCAGTCATAGTAACAAATTATTTCCATCAAAAGTTTGAGGTCATTTGCAAATAGAAGACATTTGCAATATTTTACACAAACCTGGATGTCATCTATAAGTATAAGGAACAGTAAAGGACCAAGGTTTGAACCTTGGGGAATACCTGATAACGCCGGGAATTGTTTAGATTCATGTCCATTTTGTCCATTACATATTGACTTCTGGCTTTTAAATAGGACGCGAAGAATATAAGCGTTTGTTGATCGAAACCAAGTTTGTACATTTTAAGTAGTAAAATATCATGATCAACTCGATCAAAAGCCTTGGCAAAATCCGTATACACTACATCTGTTTGGTGTCTCGAGTCCAGTCCGACGGCCACCAATCTCGAAAATGTTAACAAATTTGAAACCGTGGATTTTCTTGGCATGAAACCGTGTTGATTTTCTCCTAGAAATGGCATAATTTGGTGATGTAATTTCTTGTAAATAATCATTTCAAATATTTTTGGTATGGTTGACAGTACAGCTACTGGTCTGTAATTCCTTATATCAGACTTGTCTCCAGCTTTGAAAATTGGGCTTACACGCGTGAGTTTCCAAGAATAAGGGAAATAACCAGTCGATATGCTAAGATTAAATATATAGCTCAGCGGTTTACAAATGGTTTTTGACATATGAGCAATTATATTAGGGGGTATTCCGTCTGGGCCTGCAGCCTTGTCGAGTTTTAAAGTTCGAGTACAGGAGTCTACTTCCTCTGGACAGGTCAGCTCAAGACCGATTTTGCCAATATTCCAGGGCCTCTCGGTTCGAGTAAAGTCTAGATTTAGTTTTAGTTCTTATCTGGCTGTACACTGATTTGAAATAATCGGCAAATTTTTGGCTTACTATTTCGGGATCGGAAAAAGTTTCCGTTCTATCACTTAAGTTAATTTGGGTATATGGATTTGCTTTTTGGGATTTAATAAAATCCCAAAAACATTTGACATCATCTTTGATCACATACTGAACTTTTTCTAAATACTGACGCTTTGCGCTTAAGACGCCTTCCATGAGATGTTTGCTCTATTTTAAACGAGTGGTGTTTTATTAAACATTTTCACACTTTTCGCATCGATTTTATTGGTTTAAATATTAGCGCGCCTCTCTAATATTCGTGATTACATATCTCTCCATCTTCTTCTTGTCGAGCGCTGATGCGGCGCCTTAAAGTTTTTCATAGTTTTACATAAAGGGATTGTAGGCAGTGTACGATTGTATGGTTCCATGACAATTCGTCCCCCGGCGTACTTATATACAATGTGCAGTCGCTTTGGGAAAATATGTTTTACATAATTACACAAAATATAACTACGTGACTCCGTAGGGATGTGCAAAGAATTTACCGCCAAATAACAAAATAATAAAACACATTTTCATTCAAATACCTCAAGGAAAAATCTGCTTCTCTATTTACTGTATGCACCAGTGCATAAGTAGAATAAAATCGACACTGTATATAAATGCCTTTGATATACATATACATATTTTTTTTATTTGTTTTTTTATAGTTTTTATTTATTGCTAGAGCGATCCCTATGAGTTAAAGAACTCATTTTAGGACAGGAGGAACATACAAATCATGGGTGGGAGGAAATAGTTAAAATTTTACATATGAATTTAGATACTAAATATATAAGTTTCACATACAATGTAGACGAAAAAATAAAAGACAGGTTGAGTAGAACAAACAACAACAGAAAACAATTAAAGAAAAAAGGCACAATGTTATACAGATATGGATGATTACAACTAAATGGATTCATACCAACTTATTATTAAGGGCATTTTCGAAGTCGAACTGAATACCTTTATCGTTTGAAATTGGTAAATAATGCACAAAAAATATAAAAATCATTTTGGAGGATCAATTTTCGAATCACCGATTGTATACACATATTATGCAGACTTTTTAAAATATATTTTATTTACAATCGCAGTGATTTTACGAAACATTCGGTTAGCTTTTCTAGAGTTGTAACTATTTATGTCCTGATTATAATATATTTTTTTTCATTCATGTTGTAAGGAATTTCTTAAGAAAACCCTTGGATATTATTTTAGGAAACATATAAAACACGGCTTTTTCACCCGTTTATATATTATTTGAGATAACGAAAAAATTATATCAGCGGGGTGTCGGGAATTGCTAAATATCCTGCAGAGTTTGTCGAGAGCGATGTCTCATGCTGTGAAACTGTTAGCGTAAAACTTTTCTCTTATTACATACTTCAATAATTTATTTCTATAGTTGCTCTTCTTCGTCAGTTACAACTCAAAAATTTTACAAAAACTTTCTCAACTTTTGATGACATTTGGTGCTTCTATTATTACTTGTTTAGAATTTCCCCTGGATTTTACATTGACATACAACATATAAAATGAAACTTTTGTGCCATATCGTCGATCAGATTGTCAGCAAGGTATTAATATCTAGATATTATATTGTGCGCACTGCCATCAGAAGAAATAGACTTGCCCTATTTCATAATAGGGGTATCATTTTGAAGAAATGGAGTCACACAGCGTGATCATGTTTTTAGCACCGTGAGATTTGAGAATGTTTTAAATAATCATGGACACCAACCGTTGATCGCGTAAGAGCGCACAATAAAATAACCAGACAAATAAGAAAAATCTAAATGGAAGAAAAGATATTTATAGAAGCTAAAATGTTTGAAAAGCAAAGTTCGCTAAAGTAAGACAACGGTTACTAAAGTAAGACAACGCAGTCCATTGTGGGACTTTTCTGCCCAGTAGATCTAGCACAGTGAAATGATCGGATCGATAGGCATAACTTCTGATGATTTTGTATCGAGGTCTCCACACAATTTCACCGTTGACTGCCAAACCGATATAGACCTGAAATAAATAAGAGATCGATATACGCTGCCAAGAATGAAGATATTTTCCATGAATTGACAAACGCCAAGTAATTACGTAATAATATTAATAAATTGTCAATGTTGAATTGAAATACTAAGCATTGGCAATCCGCATTTACCTGTTAACACTAAATGGGAGTTAATTAGTGAATCAGTTCCTTAGTCACATTTCAACCACTTTATTTTTTAAAGATCGAACGGAACAAATTTGTCGCGTCTTAGTTGAATTAAATCATTCTTTGAGAACAGTTTTTTTATATTATGTTGGAAAACTGATTTATTCGCGTGCTGATGACATGCAAGCAGAATCATATTGCTTTGTTGAATAAACCATCGTCATAATCCGAAATGTCAATCTTCCCCAGATGCAATTACTTTCAGATTTCCTATTATGCAAACGATATTGAATTTTCCATTTAAATTTTAATGAAACGTCTAAACGCGGCGCTACCGTTTTTGCATTATTAGAGCGTACGCTGTAACGGTGTAAGCCCCAAGACATGTTCTGACGTAGGCTTAGAAGTAAGATCAATATCCGTTCTCATCATAAACACATCTCCTAATCAATCAAGCATAACTAATCTCAAGCAGACATTTTTGGAGAGGTATATATTTGAGGCACGAGCGATATGTGGGAGACTGGATAATTTCTAATAGTAGGCACACAAATGATATTTATTTCCATTCAGCCGCCTAATAAGGTGATAAGCTATGGTGGTAAGTAATACAATATTTCACGCACAGATTATTTAGAGCAGATTCAAATTTTTGGATCGGACCGACACACACTAGTCGGTTGTCGGCACTAGTTGTTCAAACGCGTCGTGCCGATAAGGCGCAATTTATTTAACTGTATTCTTGAAGACATATTTTATAAATGACTAGCTGACCCGACAGAAGTTGTCCTGTTTTAGATATGAATATTCTATTCGAACTGGAAAAAGTAATAATAAAAAAATATTATTTCAAAAAAATATCGTTTATTGATTTAGGTCCATCAGAATATGCCAGTATGCCATATGTAATAATGGATTTACAAAGTGGAAAAAATATGGTCCTGAGGATTGTTCTTGGAAATACACTTTTGATTGACTTTATAAGATGCATGACTCTTTTCAGTTTACGCAATTGTGTATTTACGCAACACAAATTGTTATTCCAATAATATCCGACCCGATAGTAAAATCGTGAAAAACGACCCGTAAATGTGTCGCCACCGACAGTTTTATCGAATCCCACTAATGTGACAAATGTAAATACAAGGCAGTATAGTATCTGGCCGAAAAATGTGTCGGTCCGACCTGATGTGAACCTCCTCCAATTTCAGTTTTTTTTTTAAATCAGCGACAATAGAGAGGATTATCTACGTGTTGTACTTTAACTATTTTACCATTAAGCGCTTACTCCGCGAGGTGTTAAGCGTAATCACTGTACTTAGTCGTCTTCGGGTATTTCCCCCCAATCTCCCATTTACTTTTCTTTGAGGCATCACCGAGGAACCGGCTAAGGGGCGCGGAAGCTGAGTGTGGTTCACGACTAGACCGAATGTCATGCGCATTCTTGCTGGGACTGCCAATCGATTGAAGAGGACTCCCAACCGTTTGCCATTCCCTTTTATTACTTATCTATTGTGTCTTCTTCCCAAACAGGTGCTTGTAGGATACGCTGTAGGTATACAATCACCCAGCGCTTGCCACCTCGTAGACTTTCACCAACCTGTCCCATTGTCTTGTCTATATTTTGTCATACTAACACATATTGTATCTGTATTTCCCGCTAAGCACTTGCATACTGCTTACTAACAACGTATGCAGGGACATTGGAGGTCTAGTTTCGTTATCAAATGTAGAGTCGTTTTTACCCAAAAAATTAGAGTCCTTGCAAGAGCCTTGAAGGGGTAACCATCTGTTACCTATACCAGGGCGGGTAAGTGGTGGGTGCTCCAATATACTTAGTCGGTTTTTCATACCTTTTCTTCTATTTTTCTGATTAATGAACTGAACGGAACAAATTTGTCGCGTCTTAGTTGAATTATAAAAATTAATTATCAGTCAATGGATCTCTTATATGACTTCTTTCATTTATAAATGCTTCGTTAGTTGAACTCTGTTAATTAATAAGCCAGTAATTTTGCATAACGAATGACATTGTCCAAATAAATGCGTATTTGGCATTTAATCGAAACTTATGGAATACTCTGAAAGATGGGCTATAGTTTATCAATGGTCAGTCGGAATATCTGTAAACAATTGATGACCGTGATCGCAAATATTGATAACTGACCATAGATGACGGATTTTGTCTATTTCGTATTGATTTAGGGTTTTATCGATCGTCCATGCTAGACCTCCATGATCGGAATGTTCGTAAAAACGGTTAAATAACCAAACCGCCTTAAAATCAGGTTGCGGGACAATGCTAAGAATGAGTGGGTTTGGTAAATTATAACACATTCGTAAAAGTACCTAACTAATTAGTATAACGATATATTCCGTATGGGAAATAAGCCCGAACTTTTGTTCAACCGATTTGGGATTTCTTGATAAGTTTTTTCCGCAACTAGCAAAATAGCCAAAAATATTAATTCGTAAGCAGATTTCATTTTTGAGCACTAAATGGTGATGTTACAAAGCTAGGTACCTGTACCGTCAGTTTCATTATTGACAAATCACTGACAGGGACAGCTCACACCACTCGCTCTGATCCACGCAATTTGGTTGTTCCCCTCGCCCCTATGGGCAGCTATGGTTCCCTATACTTTGTTACTCTGTGATTGAGCGTATTTTATTGTTATAAAAATTCAACATATTTGTACGATAAAGATGGAAGTCTCTACTTTTTTGTGACGTGCGGTTGCTCCTGGGCATGGGCAGCTCTGTCTCTCTTTTCTTTGTATGTCTGAAATTCTGCATTTTTTTGTTGTTTTAAAAATTCAACAAATCAATAGGATAAAGATGGATCTCTTTAAATTTCGGTGACGTGCAGTTACTGTCACAAATTACAACAGAACCCAATTTCTATCCAATTATTTATTCGCTTTGACCCCGTATTTTCTTTTTCATTTCATATTCCAAACTTTTTTTCTTCAACTTACCGGCTTAGCTTTCACCCTTCAAGAATTTTTTTGGCTATCACTTTAATGGGGGGATAAAGGGAAGTCGAATTTTTACTTTAATATTGTTAAAATATTCGTAAAATTGGAATAAAAAATATGTTTTTGAATTCCAGCTTGATCTTTTTAGGTTTGAAAATAAATTCTAGATATATGTATAGATATTGACAACTATTTCAGGTGGATAGAACAAATAAATAAAACATCGGGTAAAGTCAGAAAACTTATATATTTTTTTTAAGAACATACGTAACATAATGCCAGTGAAGACTTTAATAACGATATTCTACGCGTTAGGCCAATCAATTATCACCCACGGTATGATCGGTTGGGGTGGTGCTGCGAAAACTAATATGGACCCTCTCAACAAAGCGCAAAAGGCCTTAATTTAAGTTATTACAAAAAAACCTTTTAGATTCTCGACAATACAGTTATTTAAAGACTTTGCTGTATTGAACATACAGCAACTGTACATCAAAATTATATCTATACATTACCAAAAAAACAAACTAAACCATCATACTGCACAACACAATTACGTCACAAGACATAAATATCAACACATGATTCCGAAGATAAATACTGCATATGGACAAAGATATTATCATAATCTGGCACCAAAAATTTTTAATTTAATTGAAAAAGATGTTAAAGACAAAACAATGACATGACAAAAAATGCAAATCTAAAACACAAAATTCATAAGTGGATAATCAACAAAGGTATTGCATACTGCGGGCAGATAACTTGAACAATACAAAAACACACTCAACGCCTGTATTTTTTCTCTTATCCTCACAATTATTTTTGTGGTTCTGATTTGTTTCTTTCATATTTTTTTTATTTTTTCATTTTTCTTGTCTCTTTTCATTTTCATTTCTTTTACTGTTATTTTATTCTATTTATCTATTTAAATTAAAATGTTTCTATTTTTATCTTATTTTTCTTCCAAGATTAAGATAACAAAATTAGTTTAAAATTCTGCCACCTCGGAACAGGCTCAGCCTAGTGAGGTGGTATATACAAAAAAAAAATGTATATTGTATTTTGATATATTATATTGTAATATCTTGGTAAGTAAATAATAAAAAATAAAATAAAACAAAAATATGTGTTGCTTGCTTGTTTGTTTGCTGTTTATGAGTTGCCATATTAAGCATAGGAAAAGTTTGAAAATATCAACATATCTTCTTTTCTGGATTATTACAACCACATGACACTACATCTGAAAAGTTTTTTTAATCATTATAAACACCCTTACAAAACTGCCAAAATGTCACAATTTGAGAATGACATTCTGAAGACCATCGATTGTTCAATCAAAATTCAATTTTCCAATAAAATTCTTAAATTAATGAATTTACTCACCTGATACTAACCAAAATTGAATACTAAAAAATTTAATCAAGAATTATAGGTACTTTAAATAAGTAAATTTGATTGAATGTTCAAAAATGAATATGTGTAATATATAAAAATTGAAAATTTGAGTTGAGTTGAGTTTAAAAACTGAATGTATATGGACTGAGGGGGGTTCGCAGGACGGGGGAGCAGGAGAGGGGAGAAGGGAGAGGGATGGCTTGGAAGGTAGAGGGGGAAACAACTTGGGAGGAGAAGGGGGCGAATGGGAAAGGACACGCAGGGAGAAACAACTTATTTTTAAGTGGCTTTGCAACGCATGCCGGGAACTCGCTGGTTCATCAATAAAACTTGTATGTTTGTAACTGGTAGCTAGGTGATAAATTAGTTAAGAGTAGGTATGTAATATGATTATACTAACACCCTTAGGACGATATTCTTAGTGAAAATATAATGATCTCCACTTGTACAAAAAAGAAAATTATGTTTATAAGTAAAGTCTTAATAATAATAAAATTACTTGTAAACGAAATGTTAAGAAAGTAACAGAACTTCCTTTCAATTAATTTTACTGAAATTTGAAAACAATTAGAGGCTCGTTCCGTGAATTTTATTTCCATGGGGCCTTTTCCAAAGTAAAAGCTTAGATTTGAAATACACAACAACATTCAATGCACAGCTGGCAGGACATTTGCGGAAGTTCAAAACTTAGTGGAATGTTAGGCGTGTTACATTATTCAAAAACGTCTTATTTAACACAAGATTTACGATTTGTGATGCAAAGAAGAAGAGCTTACTCTTCCGAAAAATTCCTGCTTGAATATTTTATTTCATGTCGTAAAAAAATTTCGAAACTTAATTTGATGCTCATGGATAGCGATCATAAAATTCATTCGAACGTAAATTAAGAAGGGTGGTTTTACAGAATTTGAAAAATACATCAAAATTCAAAGTCCATTTTCTTGTTCTGTAAAAGTTCTATCCAATTTCTCTTATTTTCTAATTAATGACGAAGTTATTTCACAAACCAAAATGATAACAAAATTGAATACAACTTTTACAGAACTTGAAAATTATCTTAGAAATTTGATGAATTGTTCAAATTCTGTGAAACAACTGGCTCCAAAAATAAAAATCATTTTAAAAATTTTTAAAACTTTTGCAATTCCTCGTTATTTATTATAAGATTTGTGAATCTGAAAGTATTTTCATAACAATATTTGCCTCAGGACCAATTTGGGAGGCGGGTATAAGTACCGCCTCCCACAGAACCATTTATTGGGTAAGAGTGTTATTCACACCTGGCTGGTGCATCGCGAACGTCTGCCACGCCGTGACTAAGCGAGAGAGTGCAACGTGGTGGCCATTTGGCGTGGGGGAACCAGGCCACACTTCAGTGTTGCCGAATTGCGCGTAAAATCAATCCTCGCGTCCGCTGCACCTTGGAGATATTACTTTACGGGCATATCGAAAAAGAATTATTAATTGACAAAAAAATAATGTTGGTACCTACTCTGTCGCTAGTCTGATAGCTATTGATATACCTACTTACTAGATACCTACTTACAATTTTTAGAATTGAAAGTTTACGCATACTAATAAAATTGTTTGGATCATTTGGAGCTGTTTTCGTTTATGTTTCATTTTTACTGGCAGTAAATGTAATAAGGATTGTTCATTTCCTCAGTACTCAGGTAATCTTGCTCAGGGAAATTTCCTGTGGAAGAAATTTTGTTTGATCTTAAATTTTATCGTCTTACAAAATTCTCACAACCTGGTTGTAAAAGTGATGCATGCTTTATTGCAACGTTCTTCGCAGGTTTATCTATAATATAAAAATGTTTCGCTGAATGTGTTGCTAAGCGCATAACTTTCAAACGACTGCACCAAATTGGATAATTCTTTTTTTTCGTGTGTTCGTTATTGTCAGGACAAGGTTTTTATAAAACTTCAGGTGAGCTCTGGCATTATGAAATTTGTATAAAAAAATTGCTATTGGTGGCACGCGAGGAAGCGGCTATTGCTATGGACGGAGGGGAACCAGGGAGGGGGAGGGGAACCTGGGATGGGGGAGGGAAACCTGGGAGGGGGGAGGGAAACCTGGGAGGGGGGAGGGAACTCGGGAGGGGGGTTCGCGGGACGGGGGAAGGGGGGGAGTGGAGTGGGAAGAGGGAAGGTGGAGGTGACGGAGTGGGAACGCAAGAGGGGAAGAGGACGCAGGAGAAGAAGCGGAGGCGGAAGGAGAACGGGACGAATGGGAAAGGACACTCAAGGAGAAACAATTTCTTTATTAAATGGCATAGCAACGCCGTCGGGGACCAGCTAGTCTAGAATATAAACAGGAACATCATACTATTTCGATTGGTTCAAAACGTTTGAAGTGGCTGTCAGATTTTACCGAATAGACATTACGATTGTTATCATGAAATGATATTATGCGTACTTTTTAAATTAACAAAAAGTCCAAGGATCAAAATAATTATTAAATTACATTTTTGTATGCCCCTGAAATGATATATTTTCTTATTATTTTATAATGTTTTTTTTCTTCCCGTAATGATTTTTTTCTAATTTAAAATAAAACAATAACTTTGTAAACACGACCTTTATTTTTTATACTTTATGCCGACCGAGTTTCGCTACAACCGTAGCTTCTTCGGGGCAGTATAATACTCAAACTTTTAAGGGGTCAAAGATTGAAAGAAATCCTTTTAGTGGAAAGGCTCATGGAACGGCACTTCAATTCTATGTTTTTATATTTTCATCACTATGTATTATTAGGTGTATTAAAGAAGTTAATAGGTTTTTAGATGTTAATAGTTAATGGCTAATGTATTATTAGATGCATTCAAAAACTTAATATTGTATTAGGTTTATTTAAAAAGTTAATATATTATAATATAAGGTATTCAAATGTTACCTGCTAGAGAAAAAAAGAGTTGGTAATTAAAAATTTAGGTAATTCTACCGGTTCTGAAAAACAAACTAGATTAAACTAACTGCATAAAATGCATCCTCGTGTGCAAAAAGGTAGTAGGTACGTAATGCATATGAGAATTCCGGTCGAAACTTATTACGAATTCCTCTTTCAATGCAAAATATCCCGAGTGGATAGCTTTGAAAGTTTAGAGAACTATGTTTATGTTATGAAGAGTTTTTTTATTACTATCAACAAAATATTTTAAAATTACGTGATTTCCTGTTTATTTTGTTGCATTTAGTTTTCTAAAAATTCAAATATTTTTTAAGTGAAAACTTCTTCAGCACCATTGTGATTTGAAACTCGGTGAAACGGAAACTAACGACACTAAAAGGAGACTAACACATACATCTATAGGATTTAGCCTGCGAGAGAATGAAATAGAATATTCGGTCTCCTCTTTGTGCGGTGCTTCGTAGCCTCCCCTCTCTTGTCAACTTTAGTTTTCTGAAAGTGTCATTACTACCGCATGTGAACTGCACATTTTAAAGTGCACTAAGACTCGTACTTATAATCATGTTCTAATTTTTTCACAACTTATAAATAATTATTTAACCAACATTAATGGTTGTTCATCAATTTTATTTATATACATTTTTTTATATGAATACCGCACAAGATTCCCAACTGCTCCCGTCTTGAGCCAGTGGGACTATGGCATCCCCAATCGGGGTATGTTGTGAGGCTGAAGGAAGTGGAGAGGAGAGGGAGATGGGGAAGAGGAAAATGGGGAAGCACCTGGCTATTCAGATCTCGTCACCACACATGGCTAAAGCGATTTCAAGCAAAGTTTCAATTCTGAATGGTGGTCTTACACCAGGGCGATACTGAGAGTATCTTCCACTCTGGAAAGTTCTGCAAATATACTATATATTATATTAAATGAATAAATTGTGAAAAACACAAATTAATCAAATAAAATTTATTTTTCACGCCGGGATTCGATCTCGCAACCTTCGGATTGCGAGTCAAGAGCCTTACCGCTCGACCGCGAATAAAATTATTTAAAAAAATCAAATGTTTGCCTTTTTGACAAATAATCAAAGGGTAGATTTCCACCATCAGTAGCTACAGCAGATTGCTTTGAGGGTACGGCCAAAACATTCCTGAAAAGTTACTATGATAGTTGAACAGTTTTCGAATATTGAAAGATGTACGTCGTTCAACGATGGCTCAACTTAAAGCATACCAACGTCATTTTTATGCGCAGCAGCGATAATAATTCAATTGTTTTCAAAACTCACGTGGAGAAATAATAATTTCAACACGAACAAAAATTTTTTTGGTTTAAGATTTCCCAATTGGCTTAACTCTCCGAGCGTTTTTATGAGCGGTTCTGGAAATGAAAATGGTTAGAATCAAAATTCGTGGAAATCAGACAATAGTGCAGCGGAGTATTCGTTTAAAAACTGGCAAAAGATTCAATATTTATCTTCGTCACACGGTTAGTAAGTTCCGACTATATGAGTGTAATAATAACAAAATTAGTAAAAACATTGCTTGAAGAACAAGTGATTTGTCTCATTATATTTTTTTACAAAAGCTTAACGTTTTTTAGTTATTATAATAATTATTTTTTTTTTTTTACAGTTTATAGAGAAAATGTGTCCTTACTGGGGTACCCCGTTCTAAGGACACATTGTACAAGTTTTATTATTTTAATTATAAGTTACTTGTACAGTGTTTTTCTAACCATGTAGTTCTTAAACAAATCTGTTTTAATGCAGAATCTTCAGTAGGGCCGGATCGGGAGAGACTGGTTGAAGAAGACCTATCCTATACCCCTCTAGCCGGACTCTACGCGAATTGCATTCGCATCTACTACTCGTTTGACAGAAATGGCATCCGAACATGATTTGAAATTAATTAATATTGGGTATTCTTGATCTCTTAGATTCATTTAACAATTTTTAATAGGTGACATTAATCTCAGATTTATGATATCATTTGGCTCTTCGAGCAAAATACACCCCCTGTAGTTTTTTCAATGTTTTGGATACTTAATGACTCTTGATATTGAATTTAAAATAATAAATTATGTCCTTTGAATTTGGATTTCATTGCTATCCATGTCTGTCTCATGCTCTGGGTTTTATTGACTACTTACACATATCTATTACACATGCAATCTCACATTATAGCATTCTAAGTGACATTATTGTATATAAAATAACACGTTTACATGTTACAAAGTGATTTGAAATAGTCAATGTTTTTCAAGAAGTGGGAAAATATCCATGTTTATGAAACTTTAATTTACCGGAACACGTAAGAAACGATTAAGTGGAGAAAGCGTGAATTGAGGTTAGAAAAAAATTGTCAATTTGACATCAATCTCATACAGTTCCATGGCGGCGATAAATGCCCTACTATAATTATTTATTTCTTTTTATGGGTGAACCCAAAACTTATTTTTGATAGTTTTTTATGGTGATAAGGATAAAGAAGGAAAATAATATTTTCTTCGACGCTAGTAATGTTTTTTTAATGTTTTCTTAATGTCGCTAGTAATGTTTTCTTTTTCTTCGTAACTTCTGACAGCGGTAGTAATTCTATGGCTTAAAAAAATGATCAAGTTCGGTGTATTTCGGGAAGCGCGACGGAAATCAGCATTAAAGTGGTTGCGTCACAGTCACGTAGCTTGTAAGCATCTAATGATAAAGCCTTATATCAACGACGTTATACACACAAGTGTACATTGTGCATGCAAACAATTTTAAAAATCCATGTTACCTATTCATGGTACCAGTTTCAAAGAGGGAATACGAAAACACTGTACGATAATATATAATTCTTAGTTTAGAGCAGTAGATTCTCTCAGCGAGTGTGTGAGTTTGTGTAACTTGGGAAGTATATTCGCAAGAAATAGTAGAACTGTAAGTTAACAAAGTGGTGAATGCGGTGAATTCAATTAATTGAGAACTTAATTCAGAAGTCGCAACTAAGGAAATGTCAAATGAATCGAAACTATTACTTCACGAAGGAGATTTTATGCCAACTCGAGCAGGCAAAGAATAAAACCAGATTGGAGGAGAAATGAGAAATTTAAAAAAAGACCATTAAATTATTGAAATACGAATGAGATGGTCCTAAAACAATGGGACACCGGGGTTATTGAATCCAAAATTAAGACCTTTTGAATCAAAAGATGGATATAAAACTCTAGAGAAGGATATGGAACGTAATTATACTGAACAAGATGTCAGGAATGTCGTATGAATATACACGATACAATAGATTGAACGAATAAATATATTGGATCATTTTAAGAGTCCAAATAAGAAGAGAGTTTGTGGATGAAGTAAGTGTTTTGTGCCACAAAAGATTTATGTGGCTTTATCTTCCCTCTACCTACCCCATCGAAGCATTACATGTTGGTTTGTTATCTAATTTAAACAACTTCGAGCTCCCTCTAACAAAGTTTATCTTTGGTTTCCCTATTTTCGGGGTAATAGAGTGTAATGAGCTGGGTCCGGAAGCAGGTAAACTGTTAACAGGTAATATCTCACGTGATTTATCTATCATATTATATCAGCCTCTGTTTACCCTTACTAATAATATGCTAATGGGTTGCATTATTACTGCAGGGTACGCAAAATACCTATAAGCGCTTCGGTCATGTTTCAAAACTAAACTTTAACATACATATCTCTTTTCTAAATTAAATTAAAATGAAAGTATTTTTGATTGAAACCTTAGTGAGTAGGTTTCATTTAATGATCTTCATTCTTACTGTGTATTTAAATGGACCTAATTTAACGACAGTGGTTAACATTGTTTATATATTATCATCTAATTACTTATACTTTATTCCTATCGAATTTTTAATAGTTTTCGGCACAAAAAGATTAACTTATGATTAATAATTTTGGTAATATTAACCAATGTTATAACGACCACGGGTACCCACTGACCGAAGCCAGTGAATCTATAGCACCCAATTTTGGGACTAAGTTGGTTTGGACAGAATTGATTGGCAGTTCCTAATTCTTAATTATGCAGATATATGTATATTGAGGTTGGTTTTAATCATGCATGGATTCCGAATTATGGCTTTCTTTGACAAAGTAGAGTAGATAATTTTTAACTAATGTTGAACAAATGTGCAACTTAAGTTCGGATATTGTTTAGCTGTATTTGACTAATGTTTAGATAATGTTTAACTAATGTTTAACAAATGATTATTAAATGTTTAACTCATAACTTTTAACTAATGTTTGACTTACGTTGAACTCATGTTTATCTAATGTTTAACTAGAGTTTAACTTATGTTTAACTAATGTTTAACTTTTTTTTTTTAGATGAGCTCCACACAGGAGGCCGTTTCAGCAGGAAAACAGTTTATCTCAGGGCCTATGTCATCTTTGGGGATGCTGTGTGGAGGGTTTTTTTAGGGAAAGGAAGGAGAGGAGAGTTCTGGGAAGGAAAAGGGTTTAAGGGGTGGGTAGGAATCTGGGGTTCAGTGTGTCTTGGTCATCCGCCTCCAAGACCTAAACAAACCTCACCCCATGAACCCGGGCACCCCTGCTAAATCACCAAACGTAGCGAACCACTTGGGGTGACCTATGGCAGAGATGTTGGTTATCCAATAAAGGTTCCCGGGGCAGCGGTACCCATTCTCGCCTCCCAAATAAGTTTGATTAACATTTTTCTTGTATTTTTTTTATATACGAGTCCACACAGGTGGCCCTGAGGGAAATTATTTCCCATCTGAGTCTATTTGTCATTTGTGGGGACGCTGTGTGGAGGGTTTTTTAAAGGAAAGGAAGGAGAGAGTTCTGGGAAGGAAGAGGTTTTAAGGGGTGGGTAGGAATATGGGGTTTAATGGGTGGGTAGGAATCTGGGGTTCAGTGTGTCCTGGTCAATGTTTAACAATATTTAACTTAAGTTTAACTTATATTTTACTAATGTTCAACTAATGAATCATGTTCGATAGGAAACACTCTTGAACATGGTTCAAGTATGTAACAATTTTAATTTCATTATTTTAAATAAGGGAGTAACCGTTGTACTGCGGGACACACACTCTACCTCACATCTATAATAATTTAATGCATTAAACACTTCAGTACAATATATGTTACCGTTAACTCTGAGTTTACAATTGTTATAACTTTGCCTCGTAGTTCGGAATAACTATTAGAGGAATCCCACGCTTAAATTATTTACATGAGTAATTATTAATGTAGTGAGAAATCATCAATTTACTTTGTGTTCGCATTAATGCAGGGATTGAAACGCTAATAACATCATTTCAATGGTTATTCACGTTGGCTGCATTTCGTAAACCATGTCTGTTTTAAAGCCCCATGTTAATAACAGCCCAATTGGTAGACTCGTGCTTCGGATCGGGTAGTCATATTACACACATATTGGATTAGCACCGCAGTAAGCGCCAATGAACGTCACCGAACACCACTCAGCGCCCTCTAGTAAATCAATACAGTTTCATTTGAGCGTGATGAACGAAATCATAATTTTATTTATTTTACACGGTCTATTACGTTATTTATTTAATGAAATTGGCAGACACAAGTTTATTGCGTTTATTCAGAACGTTTTTAATTGTTTCACCGTAGATCGGATAGTTTTTTTTTTTTTTTTTTTATGTGAATACCTCACAAGAGTCCCAGCTGCTACGGTCTGTAGTCAGATTATGGCATCCCCAACAGGGATATGTTGTGAGACTGAAGGTAGTTGGAGGGAAAGAGATGGGAAGAGGAAGGTGGGGAAGTATCTGGATATTCGGATCTGGTCACCAAACACAGTTAAAGCTATTTCAAGCAAATTATGGTCTTACACCAGGGCGATACTGATAGTGTCTTTCACTCTGGAACAAAATAACACAAATTAATCAAATAAAATTTATTTGCCCACGCTGGGATTCAATCCCGCGACCTTCGGATTGAAGAGTTAAGGGCCTTATCGCTCGACCACAGAGGCCATCATGTGCTGTTTGATCATAATACGTACACATTTTACATAATACATACATATTTTACATAATACATACATATTTTACGTAATACATTAATATTTTACATAATACATACATATTTTACGTAATTCATTAATATTTTACATAATACATACATATTTTACATAATAAGAAAACACTTCCTCTCAGGACCTATGTCATCTTTGGGGATGCCGTGTGTGGGATATTTTAAGAAATGTAACAAGTTGAAGTTCTGCGAAGGAAAAAGATTTGAGAGGTGAATAAGAATCTAGGTTCAGTGTCTCCAGAAGTGACGGACGTATGAATCCACCCTCCCATTGCGGAGCAAGGCGATGTTCCGAGAGAGTCCTGGAGGTTTCCAAAAAGTCTTCCTCAACCAGTCTCTCCCCATCCGGCCTACCGAGGCTCCCCTGCTAAGTCACCAGTAGCGAACCACAAGGGGTGACCTATGGTAGAAATGAAAAATTTGTAACAAACAAACATTGAATTATTTTTTTTATCTTTTGAACAGCTGCCTCTTTTAGGTAGCACACAAAACTTTCAACAATTCTCCTTTCAACAATTTACTCGAAGAAACTTGACTAAAACTAGAAATTTGTTCAAACCACTAACAGTGGTTGTGTCGAAATATATAACATTTAAACTCAAAAATGTATAAACGTTGATATAAAATGAGCGTACATAGGTATATTGATAAAATACGGTACACAACAAAGTATCTATAAAGAATGTGTTTTTTGATTACATAAAAAATATGAAAATGTATATTTTATGAATAATCTATATATCTCTTATTTTTTTAAAACAGGTCCTATCATATTTCAACACGTCGTAATATTATTACAAGCGAATTTCCTGCGCCAAAGCATTTCCTACCTTTGCCGAAATTTCATGAGTGATTTAAACATGCTTACATTTTGATAAAGGGAGGGCGGAATACGGAAAGAGGCGAAAAAAATAATTGCGTCGTCACCGTTTTATCTGCACTGACCAGACTACAGGAGTTACATAATAAAAAGAGAGGCCTAAAAGTAAAGTGCTTGAAAGCTCGGAGTAAATCATATTATTATGTCGAGGTATTTTATAAATTTAACGCAAAAATATTTCAGGGGTTTTTTATGGAGCAATATGTTGCTTCCTTTTATAATATGAACGATTTCTTTTCATGAACGTTAACGAGTCTTGTGTATTTTATTGTTAAACTAGCAGACCCAACGCCATTACCCAACCTTTATAAAATCCACACCACCCGCTTGCCGGCTGCCCGCTGCCTGAATTGAATATTTGAATTTCTCGGCTTTTATCTACTATAATGGGCATGTATTATACATACAACCCTTCCTCTTGAATCATTCTATCTATTGGTGAAAACCGCATGAAAATCCGTTGCGTAGTTTAAAAGACCTATGCGCACATACATTTTGAACGACTTCATTTTATACTATGTAATGATTTAATGATCACATTTATTCAATTATGCTAGGCTTGTTTTTTTGGCTCGCCAAAAGAATACATCAAATTATTTATTAAATTACTTATACATTAATTTATATTTTCAATACGATCATATCGATGGTTTCACACACCATTCACCTCAACATTCTTAGTGTTTTCAGTTTCATTGCTTACTTCGTAAATTGTCATTTTGAAAACAAGAACGACATTTTTTTATGTGATTGCCACACGAGAGTTCCAACTGCTCCCAATCATCTAGAGCCAGTGAGAATATGAGGTGAGGCTGAAGATAGTGGGGAAGAGGAAGGTGGGGAAGAACCTGGTTATTACCATCTGGTTATCGAACACGGCTAAAGCCGTTTAAAGCAATGCTTCAATTCATTCTCGAGACCACCGAGGCCGTCATAAATAGAATGTTCGTTCAAAGGGGTATTCCCACAAATCTACCTCTAGATTGTAGTAGAGAATAATAAAGAATCTTTGTATGTGTATCTATACTTTCTATCTGTCGAACATGTTCACATTAAAACTACCTCTCTTCTTTTCTATTTTAGTCCAACATATTATATAAAAAACGTGGGAACACCAAACTTTTGCTTTGTGTTTAAACGCTTAACATGAACGCTCCCGGATGCGTATTTACAAAACCTATACCGATTCAGTCGCGGTAACGACAATTTACATTTTAAATAAACCTCTATATTGGTTATTTTTTATCACATTGCAAAAACAAAAATAGTTCTAAATTCTAAATAAAATAATCTTTCTGATGTGTATATTAGAAATGAATAATTTTATTTCTAAATATTTAAATTTTAATATTATTCCCATATATTGTAAATACACCTCTATATTGATCATTTTATATCACTTTGCAAAAACAATTTTTTTTCTAAAATCTAGATAAAATATTCTTTCCAATGTGTATATTAGAAATTAATAACTTTATTTCTAAATATTTAAATTTTGATATTGAAAATTTAAAGCGACTGAAACGCGGTAGGGATTGTAAATACGCCTCCCGGATACCTAGATATAAATAATTATGTAAAACAGAAAACCAGCAAATCCGGTCGAAGTTGGCAAATTTCTTCTTGGTATATTATTTGATATGATGATATTTTTGTGTTGAACCGAAGGGTTGTAATTGTACCAATTTTTCCACCCTAAATCTTTAAATCTGATTGCTGTGAACTTCCTAATCTTCCTCGTACTCATCCCCTTTCTTCAGCATTTCCAGCCTCTCAAATTATGGATGCCAGTCTCACTGGTTCCGTGTAGTAAACTCTTGTGCAATATTCTCATAAAACATAACTAAAATTTTGTTTTTGAAATCAAAAATTTCTGGGAACTTTCTTACCTTCCTCTTACTAACCCCCTTTCTTCAGCACTCCCTCCAGTCTCTCAACATAACCTAATAATTAG
Source organism: Limnephilus marmoratus (assembly GCA_917880885.1). Classification (NCBI taxonomy): domain Eukaryota; kingdom Metazoa; phylum Arthropoda; class Insecta; order Trichoptera; family Limnephilidae; genus Limnephilus; species Limnephilus marmoratus. The sequence goes on from OU862908.1 coordinate 54,626,059, forward strand.
GGAATAATTAGAGAATCTCACTGGTTCGCTGTTCTCATAAAAAATATCGGTAATTTGTATTTTAAATAAAAAATTTATAGAAAGCATAATTCAATACACGTGTTTGATGTTAAATTATATGTGAAATGCCTTTTCATTAAGCCTTTTGCATTTAGGCTACGAATGAACTATATAACATATTTTTAGGTAATCAAAACTACCATGCTTCGTCTCAACTAATAACTACATGGATGAAGTTCGTATTCCACAGCGGGTATTAACTTAATCCATCTTAACCCTTTCTCATCCAAATTAATTCCTACAGATATAAAAAATAAATAACATATGATTAAGTGCACTCGAAACATTAGATTTTTTTAAAGTTTTTTTTTTAATTGATAGTTTAGGAAATATTCAAAGTCATTTTAAAACCACAGTGGTTCTGTGGGTAAATGATGTATTACTGTAAAAATGGACCATGTTCTTCAAAGAATATTTTAAAAAAATACATCAATTAAAGACACTATCATGTCTACTTATCACTTGAAAGTATTATTGATGTGTTCTTCTCATCAAAATACGTATAACACATAAGAAATATATATGTTATCAGATAAAATAATCATACAAAATAGTCAAAAAGTATAACCTCAAACGACCAGTGTCGTTTTGAAATGACAGGATACTTTAGGATGCTGAAAACAAATATTATATCGATATTTTTGTTGTATTTTCATTATAATATGAAAGAATGTACGTTGTACTGTAAATAAAAACCGAAAACTATATGAAAAAACATAAACACCTCGTTCTTTTTAATACTGCAATTCCCTCGAATCATGGATTTTCAAAAGGTGTGATCAACGATTCTTTTTTTTTTTACAGTGAATACCGCACAAGAATCTCAACTGCTCCCGTCTGGAGCCAGTGAGACTATGGCATCCCCAATTGGGGTATGTTGTGAGGCTGAAGGTAGTGGGGAGGGGAAGGAGGTGGGGAAGAGGAAGGTTGGGAAGTACCTGGCTATTCAGATCTGGTCACTAAACACGGCTAAAGCCATTTTCAAGCAACGTTTCAATTCTGAATGGTGGGCTTACACCAGGGCGATACTAATAGTATCTTCCACTCTGGAACATGCCGCAAATGTACTATATATTATTTTAAATGAATTAATTGTGAAATAACACAAATTAATCAAATAAAATTTATTTGCGCATGCCGGGTTCGAACCCGCGACCTCCGGAATGTGAGTCAAGAGTCTTAGCCACTGGACTACGGAGGTCGTCTTGTTTACGATATGAAGTGTGTACGCAATGCAGTCAACGCAAGGAAAAAAATCAATGTTGCTAGGAAAGATTCACTAAATTATTTGTAAAAAGCCGCAAATAAATGGGTTCAGTAGTTACTTAGTAAAAAAATTTTAAATTTCATGTCATTTTAAAATGTCTCTGGTTGAGAAAGGGTTAAGTTGTGTTTTGCTTAGTAAAAATGCCGGTAGTTTCTATAATTTTTAGTATAATTTTAAAGATTTAAATTTTATGCTTTGCTTAATCTTTTTATCTCAACGTAAACATACCACAATAAAATATCATTTTGTTAGCAAGAATAATAATGAATGACCGCAAATAATGAAATACTCACCGCGATCCTCAACCAGCTTTACCCTCGCTATGTAGTTAAACCCTCTCGCAAGTACTACTTATTTGTATTGAAATTCCATGCGGTGGGAATTTATTTGTCTTGCTTACTTAAACCATTATTTAAAAAAAATACAAGGATGATTTTGTACAAAACTAAAACTGAAATCATGAATACATTAGGCCGTCGTTCTATCGGTGACCCGACAATTCGTCCTGCGACAATTCATCCGGCGACAGTTCATCCTGCGACAGTTCATCCGACCGACAGTTCATCCTGCCGACAGTTCATCCTGCCGACAGTTCATCCCGCCGACAATTCATCCGGCGACAATTCATCCTGCCTGATCATTTAGAAGATTTTTATTTAGTAAGTATGCAAAGAGGATATACGGCCGTACAACCAAAATCGATATACTTATATCTGAAGGAATCTTGAGTGGAAATCCGCTGTAAAAATATTTTTACTAAATGGGTTAGGTTAGGTTAGGTTAGGTTAGGTTAGGTTAGGTTAGGTTGTACGGCTGTATATCCTCTTTGCATACTTACTTGAAGAAAAAATCTTCTAAATGATCAGGCAGGATAAATTGTCGCCGGATGAATTGTCGGCGGGATGAACTGTCAGCAGGATGAACTGTCGGCAGGATGATCTGTCGGCCGGATGAATTGTCGCAGGATGAACTGTCATGGAACCGTTCTATCATTTGTTTTGATAAAATGGTGCGAATAAATCTAAACGAAACATGAAACAGAACAAGACACGTAAAAATAAAAAGGTAGCGGTCGCAAATAGGAATATAATCCAGGACCTTTTGTCGTACCGGGACAGCGCCGTAACCAAATCGGCCTTGATAACTAATCTTATTTTGCATAAATGATATTAACCTACTTAAGATATTGCAATGAAATTGATAAAATAGACTTTAAAGGGGTTTTTTCTGCTAAACGTGTTTTCTCTGTGTGAATATAATCAATAAGTACATCTTCAGGAAAGGTTGAAAATGTTTGTTTTTTTTTTTAAGAAATAATATAAAAAATCCAAACCTCGAATTTGCGAATGCCATGTTTACAGGGAACGGGTGCCCGAGAAATTTTAAAGAAAATTAAAATTTGGAATTGAAGCCAAAAGACTTGTCCAAACTGAATAATATTTTTTTTAATCAAAAGGTGTAGCATATGTATAAATAGTAAACGCAGTCTCTTCCTTAACAAAAAAAAAACACTAGTCTCAAGGAAGACTAGTGTTTTTTTTTTGTTGAAGTTAATTATTATATTTGAACAGATTATGTTGTCCTAACTTGTATTTATTATTGTTTTTTTTTTTTTTTTTTAAATTATTTAATATATATACAATGTACATTTATATATGTTCAAATATTTTAATACCACTCTTCCATGGAAGAGTGGTGCACATTTTTTAATGCTATATTAAAAGTAAATTTGGGAGGCGGGAATGGGTACCGCCGCCCCGGGAACCTTTATTGGATAACCAACACCTCTGCCATAGATCACCCCAAGTGGTTCGCTACGTTTGGTGATTTAGCAGGGGTGCCCGGGTTCATGGGGTGAGGTTTGTCTAGGTCTTGGAGGCGGATGACCAGGACATACTGAACCCCAGATTCCTACCCACCCCTTAAACCCTTTTCCTTCCCAGAACTCTCCTCTCCTTCCTTTCCTTAAAAAAACCCTCCACACAGCATCCCCAAAGATGACATAGGCCCTGAGAAGAATTATTTTCCGCAGGGCCTCCTGTGTGGAGCTCATGTAAAAAAAAAAAAAAATGTGCAGATAAAAAACAATAAGTTGTAAGTTTGGTGTTATGTAATTACAAGTATCTACTATCAAACAATTTTATTTTGTACTTGAATAATGTATCTAGAAATATTGTTATTAGTTACTAAAATCAAAACAAAATTTAATAATAATAAATAAAATTAATAATATAATGAAATATTAAATAAAAGTACGTAAATTATTTTTAAAAAATCATTTTTACGGGCTTAAATTTAAATTACACCGATTTTTGTTGGAACACAAATTTTTTGTGTACATATTTAAAATATCGACCTAAGAACTTTTTTTTATTCCATTACGTAGTAGTAGATTTGGAAAGGTTTTTTTTGTAATTACCATTAACTCACAAAAAATGTGGAAGCTTGTAAAATTAAATCATTTATTTTCCTATATTTTATAAATTAAAAGAAAAAATATATAAAGAAAGTACATATTCGTACTAGATATTTGCTAAAACCTCTGATGTAAAAAGAATTTTGGCCTCAATAAAAGGCTGCGCACACACAGAATATGTTATACATAGAATCAACTTTTTTAAATCACCTTTCCGGATTTGTTTTGGTTCTCTCTTTCAGAATGTGAGTGTAATAAGTGATCATCAGAATGTTATATTTTTACTCACCGCGGCAGTATGTTTTATAATTAAAAACCTTAATAAATAAATTAGATGTGCTACATTTGCTATACCCTTTGACCAAAGAATAATTATTCAATTTGGTGAAGTATTTTGGCCTCAAATCCTAATTTAAGTTTTGTATGAAAAGGACCGCGCAGGATGTTCGTGCAAAAGGCTTTCAGTTAACTCCTATACCTTTCCCAAGGGTTGGTAAAACGTTGAAGGTGTTTTATATTATATTACCTCACTCATTTAAATCTTATTGAAACCATTGTTACTACTGAGACGTACACTGTATAATATTATACCCCGTCAAACTAGAAAAACTCGTGCTGACACTTTAAGTGTAGGAAAGGGTATGGCGTGAACCGGACGATCCCTCGTGAGATAGGGCGACACTATTGAAAGTTTTAGAGTGGTTACCACAATTTGGGTATTTTAACAAAAAACTTTAAGTCTGAAATCGCTGTTGAAAACATTAATTTAATTTTTACCAACTTAAAACTTTTTTTATCAAATTCAATTTCCGTGTTTGTTGATATAAAAATAAAATATCATGATGTGTATTCATTAAAGAATATCTTTTTTTCATTTATGTCCGTTTAAATTTTATTTTCAAATAGTTTTTAAGTTTATTTCCATAATGGATATAAAAGTATTTTGTTTTTACTTATTGGTACTTTTTTCAAATTGATTGCTAAATTTCAATGCTCTACACATATGCTGTTCGGTGACCCGACAATTCGTCCTGCGACCATTCATCCGGCGACAGTTCATCCTGCGACAGTTCATCCGGCCGACAGTTCATCCTGCCGACAGTTCATCCTGCCGACAGTTTATCCCGCTGACAATTCATCCGGCGACAATTCATCCTGCCTGATCATTTAGAAGATTTTTATTAAGTAAGAATGCAAAGAGGATATACGGCCGTACAACCAAAATCGATATACTTATATCTGAAGGCATCTTGAGTGGAAATCCGCTGTAAAAATATTTTTACTAAATAGGTTAGGTTAGGTTAGGTTAGGTTGTACGGCCGTATATCCTCTTTGCATACTTACTTGAAGAAAAAATCTTCTAAATGATCAGGCAGGATGAATTGTCGCCGGATGAATTGTCAGCGGGATGAACTGTCGGCAGGATGAACTGTCGGCAGGATGAAATGTCGGCCGGATGAACTGTCGCAGGATGAACTGTCATGGAACCATGCTGTTCATCTGCTATAAAACTCTAATAATTAACACTTCTGTGCACCACAAATTATATTTCAAGTCAATTAATGAAAACGAAATGTATGCATACGTTTGTCACGTTCGCGAATTGCTGCTCGTGAGTAGATACGAGTACTCTGAGTTTTGTTACAGGTGAAAGCTTTCTGCGTCCTGTTTACTCGGGTTTTTGTAACAGCTTTTGGCCAGATCGGATGAAATTGTTACATCAGGCATTGATTTACAACTCAGTAGATGTACTTTGCACTAAATAAACAATATTTGTATACAAATTCTACAACGTGTTTAGGCACACAAATTGCTGGTTAAAATGACTGCTAAACACTAATAGGTGGGCACTTCTAAATGAAACATTGTGGCAGCAAGCCTTATCACCTAATTAGCCAGAACCTAAATAAGAATAAAGACACGGAACAAATAAAAACAATCCCCCCACCATCAATTACTACCTACCTCACAGTCTATTGTTGACGAATTTCTGTGCCTGCTCAAAATATCAAAGAATCAACAAATTAATCAGTAGAGAAACTACTAAAATTGGTCAACTCCTCTAAAAAGTAGATCGCGCACTGAGTCGGTGTAGTTCTTTTCCCGAAAAGTGTATTGTGTTACATCGAAAAGAAGATTTTTTTCCGGGGCTTGTGTCACATTTTTCGCCAATCTGTGCCGTAGTGACTTTGAACATCATAAAATTCAAGGATTCCTTCCCATGAGGATCTTAAGTGCTACAAAGGTGTAGCATCCTTAACAGTTCTGAAAGCAAGAAAATCATAAAAAAGTTGGAAATTAATACGATTGACACTACAATCGGAAGTGACCTGCCAGGTAAGTATGTTTCCGTATCCATTTGTAAATAGTAAAATTATTTAGAACCTAAGCATTCCTAATAAATTGTACAGTGCCCTTGAGGTGATTTTTCACAAAAATGGCGCTTTATAAATTATTATTATTATCCTATCAAGAAACCGCTCATTCAAAAGTGCTCTTTATTCTGTGTGAATTTCACGCTCAACGAACATTAAAATGTTTACTTAATATACTGTTGTGAAAAAAACATTGAAGTTCCTTCAGACTTTATGTCTTGTTTTGTTTGTAAGGAAGAATACCACATTCTTTGTGCTGAAATAGTTGAAACCTCTCGACGAGCTGGAAAAAACCAATTACGTCTACAAAATTTGAAATTTGCAAAATGTGCCAAACCTCTCGCAATATTTCCGTCTCCGATCTTAATTCTCCCTCCCTCACAGCTGAGCTAATAATCGTATTTTGTATACTCTTGTTCCTACGTTGCTATACGTCATTATTCAAACAGTAACATGATGTATATACTTGTTATTATAAGGGTACTCTCTCTAGAGGTTGTATTTATAAAGTCCCAGTTTTGTTTTTTCCTAATATTGATTTACCGCAAAGCGAAAATAAACACACGTTCATCTGACAAATGAGAAATTTTTATACAAGTACCAGAACAAAACAAAGATATCACTGGTTGAAACCTATAATGTTTTGGCCACAATGTGTTGGTATGTTGTGAATTGTGGAAAGATTAGAATATGTGAAGCAGATATAAATTAATATGGAGTGGATGTGGTTGGCTATTTACCATACAATTGAAATACTAATTCAAGAAAGATTTATATTAGAGAATTTGTGTAATTTTAATTTGCTTATAAGTAGTATACAGCCATTTTTTGGTTTTGGATATTATCATAAAATAAATTTCCTGAAAGTTTGATATTCAACTCCGTAAGATATTTTATACCAAGTACTAAATATTTAATATTTGCTCGCAAAAAATAGCAATATTAACATTAACATGTATTTTCAATAGTCAAGAGGGCTGCAATGGTCAGTCGATTGTTCAAAAGTTCTGCGTTAAGCAAGTTGGTCATAGTCGACGGGCCCTCCTGTATTTTTTAATTCAAGTCGTTATAATTTAAATGGTATTGTGAAAGTTTTTTTCAAAATAGAATCGAAGATAAATTGGTAAGAAATCAGTTGTTTATGACCTCCCTTGTCCAAGTTGCGATGCAACAATGAGCTGTGTGACATAAATTTAATTCTTGTTTCAATTGTTGGTTTTTTCAAAGATCTGCATTAGCTGAATTAGATTTGAAATCAATAAACTAACTTCAAGATCAGTCCACAAATAGATTAAAGCTTTTCCTAGACGCTTAGAATCATTTGCTGCTATATAATTCTCTAAGGGGATATTTGTATCGAAAAAGAGGTTGTTTCGTTTATAAATATCCCTGTTTGTGTACCCGCCATTTCCCAACCCCTGTGGAGTGGTGATTTACTAAATTGACCATCAACAAACTGTGCAATGGTTAAAGAAATTTACTTAAATGTAAAACGGATAAACCTGATACTTACGTATAACTCTTTACTCATTACTATATGCGGCTAGCTCCAGAAAAGGGTAGGTGCATGATAATTATAAAACCATAAATGAAAGATATAAGTTAAAGATATAAAAATAGGTTTTATTTGCGATGACCAACAGGGACATAATTGGTAATATTAAACAAAAGGTGATGACTCTAAATTAGATATTATCTCGGGCCGTGTACATCAATCAACGAAGATGATTGTATGTTAGACAATAAGTTACAAGTGGGTAAAACGCGAGTGTGCAGTGCAAAATATTAACAAGGGGCGCCATTGCATTTTTTATATAGAATACAAAAACTAAAGAATCTAAACTGGTAACCTGAGAAATAAATAAAATAAAATAACGTTACGTTACGATGGATTTCCATGATGAGTATGTGATAATTATAATGTTGCGATCCAAAGCGCCAATGGTTGATCTCCCAGACAGCTGTAAGCACGTTCCCTCTTGTGGTTTGGTTTCTTGACTGAAGTTAGCGGCGAGCCGAGTCTCTGCACAGATAGACGGTAATTGAAACGGGATGACACATCTCAAATACGCCAGTACTTATTCACCACGAAACCGGGGTGAGAAGGTCCGTATGATAATCCAAACCGTTGCAACTGAAAACACGACAATTAACTCTCCGAATAACCTATTGAGGGAGAAGAATATATATTTTTCGGTATATAATGTAATATAATAATATAAAGTATGATCAAAGCCCCATACGGTTTGACATTGTTCCATTAGGAAACAACATTACAAGTGAAAATCAAAATTTGCATATATTTAAATAGACGATTAAGTAGATAACTAACTAACTAACCATCACGCCGTTTCCCCGCAGGGGTAGGCAGAGAGGACGGACCGCCAAACATCCCGGTCTTGGCACACATTCCTTGCCTCGTTTACATTCATACAACGTCTCATACATTCTCTTCTATTATTCTGACTCTTGACATGGCCCGACTCAAGTATCTGATTCACTTGGTCGTGCCATGTCTTTCTTGGGCGTCCTCGACTTCTTCTACCATTCACATTTGCGTCATATATTCTCCTTACACTCCTTTCCTCGTTCATTCGCTCTACATGCCCAAACCATCGGAGCGTTCCTTTCTTGATCTTACTCATCACGCTTACATCAGCCTTGCATTCTTTGCGGATTTCCACATTTCTCACACGATCATACATGGTTTTACCACACATACGCCTCAGGGATCTCATTTCTACAGCGTTCAGTCTACTTTCATCCTTCCTCTGCCAGTTCCATGCCTCACTGCCATACATCAGGGTAGGTACCAGTACTCCATTATGGACGGCTAGTTTTGCGTCTTTGGACAGTTTTTTGTTGCTGCCAACGGCGTTTAGTCCTCCATTAATAGAGTTACCTGCATTCACCCTTCTTTCAACTCTCGTACGTTTTCGTACTCTCTCTTTCAAACACCATGACTTTAGACTTACTTACATTCATCATTAACTCATTCTTCATGCATACTTCGTTCATTCTTGACACGAGAGACTGTAGATCTTCCATACTGTTAGATATCAGCACCGCATCATCAGCATACAACAGGCAACATACTTCTAGATTACTCAATTTCGCACCCAATCCCATCTCTTTCAATTCTTGCATACAATTATCCATATATAGATTGAATAACCACGGCGACATTACGCAGCCTTGTTTAACACCTTTTGTGATGTCAAACCACCCCGTAAAATCGCCGTTCACCCTAACACATGCAACGCTTCCCTCATACAGAGACGCAATTGCCTGTATGAGATACTTATTCACTCCATACTTGGACAATACCTTCCATAGCTTTTTCCTGTCAACTCGGTCGTACACTTTTTGTAGATCTACAAAGGCACAGAAGAGTTTCTGTTTTTTTGCAAGAAACTTTTCAGTGAGCATACGCAATGAGAAAATCTGGTCCATGCATCCCCTTCCACTCATAAAAGCACCTTGCACATCCCATATTTTATCTTTTGTTTCCATTCTTACCCTTTCAATCAATATTCTACCATACAACTTGCCCACTGTACTAAGAAGGCTGATAGCCCTATGATTCCCACATTCCATACGTGACCCTTTACCTTTGTACAATGGCATGATTACAGCCCTTCTCCAATCTAATGGCGTGTAACCCTCCTCTAAACATTGGTTAAAAAGTCTGCACAACCATGTGAGAATAATACGGCTATCTCCTTTAAAGTATTCGGCAGCAATATTGTCGAAACCCACAGCCTTACCATTTTTCATACATTTAATAGATTTTTTTATTTCATCCATGCTGATTTTGGTAACATTCACTCCATCATCGTTCATAACCGATTCACCGCTTGGATCACAGTCACTCGGGTTACTTTCGAAGACCTCCTCGAAATATTTCATCCATCTCTCTTTAATTTCATTCTCATTCGTCAACATTTGTCCATCTTTCGATTTTATCACTTTCATGCTTCCGTTCTCTGGTCCACTCCGGGATCTCTTGACCTCCTTCCAAAACAGTTTTATGTTTTCTTGGAAGTGGTTTGTCATTTTGATTCCCTCTTCTTCTTCCAGGCGTTTTTTCCGTTCTTTCACCCCAACACTTACTCTTTTCTTGCATACCTTATACACTTCTTTCGCTCGATCTCTCTCTTCGCTTGAAACACTGCCAGTCGCTATCAGATGTAACCATGCTTTCTTCTTCTCTGAGACCAGTGCTTTGATCTCATCATCCCACCATGCATCACCTTTTTTCCTACCTTGCTTACTTATTCCACACACGTCTCTACCAGATTCGCATAGACTCACCTTAATGTGGTTCCATGTTTCCTCTATGCTTAGACCGTTCATTTCCTTCTCATTCAATCTCATTTCTGCACACTTCTTATACTCACTTCTGACATACTCGTTTTGTAGTTTTTCTATTTTGATTCTTGTTGGAGTTGATACCGTTTTCACCTTAGAGCGCCAGCCGCGAAAGAGGTTTACTTTGACACCACCAGAAAGTGGTCAGTTTCAACCTCAGCCCCTCTGAAAACTCTTGTGTCCTCGGTAACGGCTCTCAACCTAGAGTCAATTACTACAAAATCGATTATTGATCTTTCAATTCCTCTTTCCCACGTATACTGATGGATACCTTTATGATCAAAGAAAGTATTCGACACAAAAAGGTTCCACTCTAAACATACCTCAAGTATTCTGTTCCCATTATCATTCGTTCTTTTATCCCCGAACATACCTAAGGCCGAATCAAATACGTCACGTCTAATACCGACCCACCCATTCAAATCACCCGCCATAATAATCCTTTCATTCAACCCTTTTAGTCTCATAACATCATTCACATCAGTCCAAAAATCATCTTTCACTTCGTCACTTTCAGAATTAACAGGGGCATAGCAAATAATAAGAAACACCCTTGTTAAACCAATTTAAGTAGATAATTTTGTTAAAAAAAAGTAGCCATGCTATACGTAGGGAGATAGGTGAGGGAATGAGTGGAGAGAAAAACAAGGCTTTTAAAAATAATTTTCCAACGCAAAACACTCTTATAGAAAATGGTAGATATTCAATTATCGAGGCCAGTTAGCTGGTCGAGCGTTCCAGAACGGCTTTAATCCGCTGCTAGATAAGTCCTCCATTATTATGCAAGGAAAATTTCCGCTTATTACGGTAGCTAGTATGACCATTTTTCTCAAAGCTGCCAACTATATAACTGGTGTAGTCAAAATAATATGTTTTTGAATGGTGATAAATGTTATATTACATTTCACACTCGAAACAAATATAGAAAAGATTACGCATATTCCTTTGATAATTATAAGTTGAATATAATTACTGCCATAAGAGATCTAGGCATTACCCTTATCTATTCTAAATGTATGTTTGATGTATGCATTAACAATGGTAAGAGTAATTCATTGAAAATGCTGGGATTCATTCGCAGAATATTAAAGTCATTTAAAAACACCCAATCAGTTCTAGCGTTATATACTTTATGTGTCAGAATTCACATTACAGGAAACAAACAAATACTATTGAATCTTTGTAAAAAAAATCCCAAGACTAATTATTATCTTTCAAAGGTGTATTCAGCGGCTTACTCCAATGAGGAACGTAGAATCCTTTAATTTTCTTACATTAGGCAAAAGAAGATAATCTACTGCCTTAACATGTTATATAATTACAAAATATACAAAATTATTCACCACAAGCTTGAAACCACTAAATTGTCTTAGTAATAATCACATCAAAGTTCCTAATGAACTTTATTTGAAGTCAAAACTCATTTCATCTTGAAGGTTTTAATAACAATATTACTTATTTCAACCCAATGTCTCGAATGTGTTGATTGTATAATGCCATAGACAAAAGATATCGACTTCTTTATAAAAAGTCTGGCATATTTTAAAATACATGTACGAGTACTAATTTTTTTTTTTTTTCATTTTAGTTTATTTAGGAAACAAACAGTTATATATATTTTAATAATTTCAAACAGTTATATTACATGGTTGCATTAACCAGCGAAGTTTCCGCTAAAATTTATAATATATATAAAAACATAGATTAAAACATTAAATAAAACATAAAGTGGTAGAAAAAAAGAAAAAATATATATATATACAAATCGTATAAACACAAATTTAAAGCATGTGGGATATGTAAATTATCAAAATACTATTATTATTATAAAAAGAAAGAAAACCATCCAAATGTAAATCATCCAAATATTATTATTATTATAAAAAGAAGGAAAACCAACATAACGAGAATGAAAGAAAAAATAACATGCAGCAGGGGTGGAGAGTTCGTAATTAATTATTTTTTTCCATTATGAATTTAATAAATGGACCTGAGGAAAAATGGAAAATATCAGCGTCGTAAAAGATATCATTGTATTTTGTGCACGTCCTTCGAAGAAATGAATGTTGTGTGTAATTTGTTTTTGTGTGTGAGATGTGGAATTGTTGGTTTAACCTCGTATTTTAATACTAGCTAATTTACGTCATGGTAAATAGAAATATTTGTTTTTTTTTTACATTAGCTCCACAGAGGAAGTCCCGAGAAAAATAATTTCCCTCAGGGCCTATGTCATCTTAGGGGATTCTATATGGAGGGTCTTTTTGAGAAAGGGAAGGATAGGAAGCTCTAGGAAGGAAAAAAGTACGAGGGGTGGGTAAGAATCTGGGAGTCAGTGTATCCAGGCGTGACGGACGTATCGATCCATCCCTCCAACTGCAGTGCAAGGCGATAGATCAAAAGGCCTCCCTCAGTCTCTCTTGATCCGGCCCTCCATGCAGCAGGTGGGCAGACGCACCCGCCGCTAAGACCTGGATAAACCTCACCACATGAACCCGGGCACCCCTGCTAAGTCACCAAACGTCTCCACCTAGTATCAACTAAACCTTGATTTATGCACGCTGTGAACATTTTAAATATGACCATCACAATGGCGATTTCATAATAATTGTTAACACTCAGTAAATGTTTCAAACAATAATAATAATAAAAAATAAATAAAAAACGGGCATTAAAAAATATTCCTGTTTGTAAGTAAAGACCAACCTCAAAGTTGCTATATCAAAGGAAAGGATGTATTGGTGGGGTGCCAAGGCTGCGTCGCTTGCGCTGAAGTTTGTTTGCGGTTGACAAATATCATCAGCGATATAGAGTGATGAAATTTGTTCAGCTTCTGCTTTGTTGTGGAACTTTTCCCACTGTTTGTTTTCATGCATACCTGCGGGGAAAGATAAGAGTGATTGTTGATTGAATCGTAAAAACAACACGAAGTGTATTGGATAAATAAATTAATTGAATATATTTAATAAATTAGTAATTTTAAATCAATATACAATTACGAAAGTCACTCTCATTTATTCGTTTTTTTTTTTATTTCTTATTTTATTATTTTCATTAAATTGAAAAGCCGCAACAAATGAAATTTTCGATTATTGCCAACGTTATAGGAAAAAAAATTCGGAAGTGTTAAATACAAATTCCTTTGTGGAAGTATTCATACACGCGAAAAATTAAAAGAAATTGTTTTGATGCAGTCGAACAATACTAACTGTATATTCTAAACACAGTAATGAAAATGTGTAAAATATCTGCCTTAGTCACAATTTTTTTTTTACAATTTGTTTTATCCGAAACTGCCTAAGAATTACAACTTCAGTTGCACTTGAAAATGGACTGTAAATACTTTGAACGAAACGAGGCGAAATCGTATTTGCTGGAAGTGGATGATAGATAATATGATTAGGAAAAAACAACTTATGCAAGCAAACAAGGATAACCAATCACTTACCAATGTACCTCAGTGAAGGAGCACACAACACCATCAGAACGTATGGAATTACAAATCTATTTTGATCATTTGTGCGCCTACCTATGAATCAAATTTATTGTCCTTCAAAAATGTCTAAGTATCAGTCGATTACGTTTACTTGAAATAAAAATAAAATAATCTATCCTTACTACTTTAACAATGAAACATTACAATCTATGCCTACATTGCCTACGTAGATCTAGGTGTTTACTTAGAGAGCACATTAATTTTTGATAGCACATTGAAAATTAATACACTTAAAATTGCTAATATGCCAAACAAATTTATTAAATTTCTTAGCATGATATAAATATGTAACTTCTACACCTCTCCCTTCAATATTTTGTCTATGGTTCTTATTTATCCATACTTGTTTGCCTTTTGTTTTTTTTAATATTAAAACTTTGTTTACGAAACATGTTGATATGTATTGGTGTTTTATCAAAGATATTTGTTTTCATTTAATTAATAATATAAATTATTTTTAAATTACTTAAACTTTTTTAACGATCAATTACAATTCGTGAGCAAATAATTCTTGATTTTCAAAATTTCTGTTCATGTCTCTACAAATTTTCTTCCCATTTATCCGTTCTCTAAATAATTATCGTCACAACAACAGGAACTAGTACAAAACCATGTAATGAACTTAAAGATTTTTTACACGAGTATACCAACAACTTAATTCCAATTCTTTCCATTCAAAGGAAGTGTACTATTTCCTTGCCATTGTTCCTCCGCTTCCGCGAGAAGAGATTGAATACTTTTATCATTGTTTTTTCGCCTTTGATGCTCTGAAAAACTAGCTTTATTGATCCCTTCGGCATCCAACATTTGAACACAGTTGTCACTTGCCACATGAGAATGGGTCATATAGGGACTAGGACTCGTGTTCAATAGCTAGAGGACATCTACTTATTCTCTTTCCATCAACAAAGGGTCACCAAGACCCGGGTTTACTCGCCCCTTTTGTCAATTGGACACTACACACAGAATACCCAAATATTACATCTGGCCCTGAGAGTAATGATTTCTCTCAGACCCTCCTGTGCGGAGATAACACGAAAAAATATTTTTTTAATTCTGTGGAAGTCATCAGTTGAAAACAAATGTACTTTTAATAAAAGCATGTTGATTATAATTGGTAAAATAATTATTATTTAGCCTTGCCATTGTAAATGATTTTACGACCGTCGTACTTGGAACAAGATCTTTACAATGACTCCGGGGAGTCCGCCAAACCCATGACAAGAAGTTACACCGTTATTATAATGTACACGGAACATTGTGTAATTATCGACATTGCGCTGCCGCGAGTTTCAGCCGAACTTCAAAACTTTACCTAGTTATTTCAGTTGATTTTGAAACTGCTCCCTTGAGACGCCTTAGTTTCGTGTGAGCATAATGCACTATGAGATTTGCTCATAATTTATCCATATTCGAAGTTATGAAGCCAGCTTAGTCCGGCGTATTAATTTGTATAAGTGTCCTTCGTTTTCTTTTTAATCAATTAATTGGTTTTTCGATGTCTTCGGGTGATGCCTGGAATGCATTGTGAACCCTATTTTGCTTTATAGTTAGCCTGTCAACAGTAAATTTCTTGTTTTTGATAATGTTAAATTCAAAACAATGTTTTAAGTGAACAGATCAAGGACCAGTGAATTATCTAATCTAACTATTCTAATGTAACTAATCTGTCTGTTTAATCTAACTTTGTCTGTTTGAATTGAATAAAATCGCTGGTAATTTGTCCTCTTTATACTATTAACATATTACTCAATGCTTATATATCTAATGTTAGATCCTTTGTAATTATTATTTTTTTCTATTTATTTTATTTTCACTTAATTTGATAAATATGAATTCATTGCATAAGTCATACGGCAGAAGGCCCCCCAATTGCAGAAATTCATAACGTACCTATGTGATTTGGGATACATTCACAATGGCTTCCGTGATCGAGGGGCAAGGCTCTTGACTAGCAATCCGGAGATAGCGGGTTCAAATCCCGGCGCGCGCAATAACATTTTATTGATTAATTTGTGTTATTTCACAATTTATTGGTTAAAAATAATATATGGCATATTTGCGACATGTTCCTGAGTGGAAGATACTTGTCTATCGATCAGTATTGCCTTGGTATATGACCACCATTCAGAATTGAAACGTTGCTTGAAATGGCTTTAGCCGTGTTTGGTGACCAAATATGAATAGCCAGATACTCCCCCCACCTTCCTTTTCCCTATCTTCTTCCCCTTCCCATTACTTTCAGCCTCACAACATACCTCGATTGTGGACGCCATAGTAGTCTCACGGGTGATTTTTTTCACTAGTAACATAGACGCGCTGTAAGAGTAGTAAAATATTGTAATACGATTTGGTCTTATTTTTATCTTTTTTTTGTGGAAATTCACCGCACAAACGCACTTTAGGGAAAACCATTACCGATTTTGAACATCATGCTTAATCGTCCAAATGCAATATTCACATCGCAACCGACTGTTTCATAAATAATGCTGTTCATGTTGCATTACCCAGTGACGTGAAGTTCATATTGGCACACAAGCACTGCCTACCCAATCTTACTCACATAAAAATAAAAATATTTTAATTTTTTGCAAGAAACCAATAAATATATATTTTTTTAAATACGCGTAAAGTGAATTTAAAAAAAGCACAAACAACAAACATATTTTTCCGGCGACCGGAAAACTCAGAAGCACCTAAGAAAGGTAATTAAGAAAGGTCATAAAAAATATAAAAAAATTGGTTAAAGAGGTTAAGTTAGGTTAGGCTTACCGGGTATTTTAAAATTATTTTTTCATAGCTTTTAATGACCTTTCTGAGGTGTTTTTGAGTTGGCTTCATTCTGAGTTGGCATGGAACCATTTTACCATGGCATGTGATGCAAAACGGTCACAATATAATTTTAAAAATTGCGTTTATTTTAACCACTGCTGCAGAATTTTCAATGCAAGATAAAATACAAATTAATTGTGTCCAGTACAATTATAGTTCAAATTAGTTAAACATATTTTTTCGAACGTGTCCGGAAAGTATATGACGATAATTGGAACATCAGCATTTGAATTAACGTGATTTTACAATGCCGTACCGTCGAAACATTTTATACGTTTTTTCAATTAACTTTATCATTTTAAAAAAATAAATAAATAGTATCAATTATCTATTTTTTCTTCTTCTTTTTACCCTTCATCTATGTACAACTCAGTAAACGCCACTGGTAATGCATATGCCATATCACACGACCATTGTTTGATTAATTCAAACTTCTGGAAAGCATGAATAATAATATTGTATGTATTCAGAGTGCATCGGGAATAACGGAGCATTCATATTGTAACTTTGGACATAGATTAATGATGCGTATTCATCTTAATATGTTACAAGTCCCACATAGTATTATTATATTATTATGTCGTATATGTTAAACATGTCAGCTAAGATATGAGGAAACTACAAAGAACTTCAATGCTAAGGAAAACCCTTAATTTATTGTTGTAATTATCTCGTTTGTTTTTTTTTAATTACCAGGAATAAATATCTACACATCGATCGTCCAGTTGATTAGTCAGATATAGGGAAATTTTTACGTTTTTACCAGTGGTTACAACTTTTCTGCACGTCGCGGATTATTTATTATTTATTTATTTATTTGTTTGTTTGTTTTTGTTATAAAGAATACATCAGTACAAAGAAGCTTTGACTGTCCAACTAGGAAGGCCTCCCGTTGCAGGACAGTCAAATGACAGAAACATTTTGATAGGCGTAAATTTAATTTAGAAATGACCGATTTGGGACACAAATCAAAAAATCATCGCCAAAAAACTTAATCTTACTTACTAGGCAAATATATTTAATTATTTATAATGTATGCACAATTTAATTATTAACTAATTTATTTATTATTAACTATTTATAATTATGCACAAGTGTTCTTTAAGTACATGCTTGTTTTTCAATATAAAAAGGAGAAAGAAATGTAAAATTATAAGATTACTTGTAAATAAACCAAAAGAAATATAATACATATTATACAAAGTTTATGAAAGCAGTGAAGAAGAAACAAACAGAAAAACCCTGTATTCAGTGACCTTATTAAAATATGTACTGCTAAATTGTTTAATTAGTACAGCTTTAGGGTAAAGTTCGGTGTTTGGGCGAAATTCCTAAAAAATAAAACTAGTTATTTTTATACTAATTTGGGGTCGGGGAATCCGAATCTGAAAGAATTAGGCGGCGGCAAGCAATATTAACTGAATTACACGACTTTAAAAAATTTTATACACATACAGGAAAATAGCCATTTTGGAAGCATTTTGATTCCTAGAAAATCAAACTAGTTATTTTTATACTAACTATGGGTCGGGGAATCCGAATCTGAAAGAATTAGGCGGCGGCAAGCAATATTAACTGAATTACACGACTTTAAAATTTTCTATACACACACACATGAAAATATTCATTTCGGAAGCATTTTGACACACGTAGTACGAAGATCATAGAAAAACAAGATAACATAGATGTTTTTACCACACAAAATTAAGTGTTGCCATTAAGCAGTAATATCAATAACGTAAAATAACATGTTCATATTTTAAGTACTTATTTTTTATAAATTTTACTCACTTTTGTATCACAAACCATGTAACATAAACCCAGCGTAGCTGCTAAACTACTTGAAAACAGGGATGTTTTTTTGCCGTGACGCGAGCAGGCGGTATAAAGGGGCACAAACCATGTTACACAAACCTAGCGTAGCCGTTAAACTACTTGAAAACAGGGATGTTTTTTTGCCGTGACGCGAGCAGGCGGTATAAAGGGGCACAAACCATGTTACACAAACCTAGCGTAGCCGCTAAACTACTCGAAAACAGGGATGTTTTTTTGCCGTGACGCGAGCAGGCGGTATAAAGGGGCACAAACCATGTTACACAAACCTAGCGTAGCCGTTAAACTACTTGAAAACAGGGATGTTTTTTTTGCCGTGACGCGAGCAGGCGGTATAAAGGGGCACAAACCATGTTACACAAACCTAGCGTAGCCGCTAAACTACTCGAAAACAGGGATGTTTTTTTGCCGTGATGCGAGCAGGCGGTATAAAGGGGCACAAACCATGTTACACAAACCTAGCGTAGCCGCTAAACTACTCGAAAACAGGGATGTTTTTTTGCCGTGACGCGAGCAGGCGGTATAAAGGGGCACAAACCATGTTACACAAACCTAGCGTAGCTGCTTAACTACTTGAAAACAGGGATGTTTTTTTGCCGTGACGCGAGCAGGCGGTATAAAGGGGCACAAATCGATTTATAAGGTATGTTTTTCTGCTGTTTTTTCTGCTGTTATCTATTTTCATATTGATATAAGGATAAATATTTTTGAGAGCTGGTAACACTGCCGGCACATGTTTTTGTACAATTCTTGTTTTTCTATGATCTTCGTACTACGTGTGTCAAAATGCTTCCGAAATGAATATTTTCATGTGTGTGTGTATAGAAAATTTTAAAGTCGTGTAATTCAGTTAATATTGCTTGCCGCCGCCTAATTCTTTCAGATTCGGATTCCCCGGCCCATAGTTAGTATAAAAATAACTAGTTTGATTTTCTAGGAATCAAAATGCTTCCAAAATGGCTATTTTCCTGTATGTGTATAAAAATTTTTAAAGTCGTGTAATTCCGTTAATATTGCTTGCCGCCGCCTAATTCTTTCAGATTCGGATTTCCCGACCCCAAATTAGTATAAAAATAACTAGTTTTATTTTTTAGAAATTTCGCCCAAACACCGAATTTTTTCCCAGCTTTATACTTCCGTAGAGGCATACAAAAAAATATCAGAATCATTAGCATAAAAGGTTAACGAGTGTTCTTTATTATTCAATAAAGAACACTCGTTTTTATAATTGATTTAACTTTTATTCGATTCAATAAATTAACAAGAATCCACGACAACGATACCGGAAGAGTTTACGAAAATTGGTGGCGGTGAGAAAGGTTATTAGAAACAGAATGATTTGTAAAATCTCGCTTTGACAGCGGTAGGCTTTTTGGTACTGTGCGCATTCTTCTGCGCCGGTGTTGCATGCGGAAACGTTGTTTACAGCGTTAAAAATATAAATAAAGAGATTCGTAGTTCCTACACAGACATCTCCAAATACTATGTTTTGGGATAATGAAGAAAGCAATATTCGAATGCTCACCGTAAATCAATTATTATTTACACGTTTCTGTGTTTCAAGTATTGAATAATACCGGAAGGCATAACGGTCTGGTACAGTATGACAAAATTTTCTACGAGTTACCCAGTAAACATCAACATTTTTTTAAAATTCACTATTAGTTTTTGTGTATAACAATTGATTTGGTGGTGTTTATGAGTAATCTGAGAATCGTACCATATAACACAATTTCGTTTTTTTGGAGATGTCTGACTAATCAACTGAATGATCCACATGTGTATTTTTGCAAAAGTGAAAGTGTATTTATAAAATTACTTCGAAATAATATGTTAGCACCAATTAATAAAAACATGTATCATAAAACACTAATTGCATCAAATAATATTATTTTAACAATTTGGGCGGCGGGTGTGGGTGGGTATGTACTGCTGCCTCGGGAACCATTTATTGGATAACCAACACCTCTGCCATAATTCACCCCCAAGTGGTTCGCTACGTTTAACAACTTAGCAGGGTGCCCAGTTCCATAGGGGTGAGGTTTGTGAAGGTCTTATCAGCGGATGCCCACCTACAGCGTAGCGGGCCAGATCGGAAGAGACTGGCTGAGGGAGATATTTTGAATTCTCCAGCCGGATTCTCCCGACCCATCGCCATCGCCTTGTACCACGACGGGAGAGATGAATTCGTGGGTCCGAAACTACTGGACACACTGACCCCCAGATTCCTTCCCATCCCTACACCTTTTCTTTTCTTTCCAGAACCTCCTCTCCTTACTTTCCTTAAAAGACCCTCCTCACATCATCCCCAAAAATGATATAGGCCCCAAAGGAATTATTTTCCCCAGTGCCTCCTTTGGGGAGCCAATGAAAAAAAAGACAAAGAAATAATCACAGCGCTCCAATGTTCGATATTTTATGTTTGTATTATTTGTTTGATCTATATTCGGCTTCAAATTCTTGGCGATTTTATTCCATCAAGCTTATGCCGGAAAATCGAAAGCTCTAACGAAAGGGTACATTTGGGGAAAGGAACTATTTTTTTTCCTTCAAATACACGGCAAGCCAATAAGAACTTTTACGGAAGAAAAAATTAGGTTTTTGACTTAAATACACGCTCTAGAGTCCAAGCTGCCGAAATGAGGTACTTGAGAGGAGTGGCAGGGGTTACGAAATGGGATCATATAAGAAACTCGACGATCCGAGATGATCTAAACATTGAACCACTGCTACTCTTCATAGAAAAATCACAACTGAGGTGGCTTGGGCATCTACTAAGAATGTCTGATGACCGAATTCCGAGGAAGATACTGAGTGCGATTCCAGAGGGTAGACGTCCAGTGGGCCGCCCCAGACACAGTTGGGCCAGGCAACTCCAGAAACTGTGTGAGGAGAGGATGGGGCTACCATGGACAGAGGCCGAACAATCAGCACAAGACAGGGACGTATGGAGGAGCCTTGTCGATGCAATGGGTCCCCGACCCGAATAGGATAAGGGGAAGAAGATGATGATGACTTAAATAACGATGTATATTGTTTTATTTGGCATGTGTTTTCTAATGTGACATATGTTGTGTGTCATTTAAGGCTACATTGAAATAATATTTCTTTCATATTCTGTCAGTATCAAAATAGATCTATTGTTCAATTTCTCAAATATCTCCCCCTACCGCCTCTCTCCTACCGCCCACGGTTCTCAAACCTTTCATTTATACGTGCTTATTCAACCTCGTAGTTTTCTATTTTTCCCCAATATTCCATAATAATATTTCAAAACGAGTGCTTTGCCGTTCTTTAGGACGCTTACAAATGAAACACATCCAAATATGAAGAAAAATCTAACAAGAGAGTGCCTACCCCAATTTGGTTAGAATTTTATCTTCTCCCTACTCTACTTTTATCCACTAGAATAGAACGATATGCGATGTATGTGAAAAGAGATGAATAGTTGGGAATGATGGAGTCGGATGAAAAAGTACGCCATTATGATGTGGCTGGAATTGATGTCACCATCAATCTGCTTCCTATTTAATAGTTAGCTAACGTGGAAGGTAAAAGCTCGATTTTTTTGTTGTTGTTGTTCTATGCTTTCGTAAAATAAACATTAAAGTAATATTGATGTAGTACATTCCGAGTAGTCATCAATTTATATTGTTTCACAGAGCCATATTTGTCCCAACGAGAGCTCATGCGGACATCATCGAGGTTTTTTTTTCAATTTTTCTGGTTTTCAACCTTCAGGTGTATTCCAGGAAATCGTTTCAAATTGTGCAGAGAGGGAAGATGAATTTTTATATTAACTAGCTGGTACCCGGCATGCGTTGCTATGCCATTTAATAAAGAAATTATTTCGCCCTGCGTGTCCTTTCCCATTCATCCTGTTCCCCTTCCGCCACCCCCCCCCCCCCCATTCCTCTCCCGCACCCTTTTCCCGTCTCGCATTTCCACTCCGCCTCCTCCACCTTCCCTCTCCCCACGCCACTCCCCACGCCACTCCCCCCCCCCCCAAATTTCATAAAGCCAGAGCTCACCAGTAGTTTTATACAAACCTTCTCTTGACTTAGCCTCCCTCGGTGGAACACAAATTCAAAGCAGAATTCTTTCATCTATCGTGCATCCAACACTTTCAACACACACTATACACAATTTGACATTTTTAATTCTGCACCACACTCCTTACAATCACACAGATGCTCTCTCGATACTCTACAATAACAATAACTTTAGATATCCTCTAATACAACCATTACTCTATGAACTTCCCTTTTTTTCTTTTTTTTTCTCTTTTAATTTTTGTCACGCATATTTTTACTAATATACCTCTACTTAACCGATCCTTCCCCTCCATCCCCCCATCCTTCCCCTCCCTATTCCTACCTAAATAACTCGGCTCTTAAAATGTAATTTTTCATTAGTAAACATTTCTTGAATCACTACACTTGTATACAATACCTATGTGGAAACCTGTAAATGGTTCAATTGTGACTTAATTACTATATGCTCTGTAATTAATGTAAACTGTTGGTATCCTAAATAAATAAAATAACGAATATAACAAAAAAAGAATTATCCTATTCGGTGCAGTCGTTCGGAAGTAATGCGCGTACGTACATTTCGGCGATTCATTTTTATTTATATAGATTTTATTAAAATGGGCAAATTTCAAAAATACTTAAATGAAAGATTGGAGTTGAGTTCAGACCCTAAAAGAGATGAGATGTTGAATGGATTAGGCAATTTTAGGCAAGGCTTGATAAAAGAGAGAATCTTTGTTTAGAGAGGGACAACCAAAAATATGTGTCATCGACGTTCGTCCTCTTCCTTGTCACGCATCTAGTTTGAAAATTAAAATTATAGAAAATACTAGAACGATGACGTCACGTACAATCTCTCGCAGTAATTAGTATAATGTATGTTTATTAATAACCAACATAATATTGTTATATTTTATTACAACAAGAGTCTCCATGTTGCAATTGTCTAGCGATTTTGCAACTCAAATTTTGGCAAATATTATGAAGAAGAAAAAAATTTTACGAAAAATGAAGGGAAAGAAAATTGGAGGTAATTGGCGACTAACGCGTTTTAATAAAACCTTTTCAAAGTATTCCTTATTTCCGCATTTGTTCAATATATAGCTTTATTTGTTTGTGACGGTTCCATGAAACTCAAAATCATGCAATTTCAACACCCCTATGAAATCATTAAAAGTTCTAAAAGAGAAAATGAAAAATAGCCCTGAATAACCAACGTAATCTATTTAACCACTTATTCGTCACTTTTAATGTCATTTCAAAGGGGTTGTTGACGTTGCACGATTCTGAGTTGTCCGGTCAAGGTTTGTGACAGTTCCACTCGAGCTTTAGCTACCCAAATTTAGGCTGCTCTGGGTAGGTGATTTGTATGAATTTTTATTTTTTTTGTAAAACCTAAAAATATGGGATTAACGGTGAAATATACGTGAATTCATTGACTGAAACCTGCTGTTCACGCCTTATTGTTACATGTTGCCTTTTGGAACTACCTATTGGGTGCCCTCTGCCTCAGTTCTAATAAAATCACCGCACCGGACACAAGTTCTAACAATCGCATTGCTTTGTAATTAATAATCACGCCGCAGAACTCATAAACCGCAGTTTAATACGCAAAAATATCGCTTGCTTACCATTAACTCCACAAAGCAAATATCACCAATTTCCCTTCCTCATGTTTCCAAACTAACAATTACCTTCCCGGTGACATAAACTCAGTGCATGGAGGGTGTACAGCAGTTGGGAGATATTGGTAAGTCAACTCCAGAAATATAATAAAATAGATAAGAACCGCAATCATCAATTTTACAGTCCACAAAAAGCAGCATTTGATCCCTCGATTTCTTGAGAGGGAATACTTGCTCCCCGCCGCAACACCTGCAGTAAGCAGTTTATATGTTTCTCTATTAATATTCGGTGTCATGATTTTTGTAATGAACGGAAGGAAATCTTTATCACTCAGAGCGTTTTTTTTTAAATCGCTGTCACTCGAATATGACCGTCTACGCAATATAATATATCTAGAATGGTGAAACTATAGTATCTATTCACCTATACTTATAACAAAGCAATTTTTTTTAATTCGTGTTCTTTTAAATTCATCTCTGGATGTTTTTAATTCGCTATAAATGATTTTGGTCTGTTCATATAAATTTGTGTCTTTACGTATACGCAATTCGCATTGTAAGTATAAGTAGGTACAACACAATACAATATTCTACACATTTCATCGTTCAAGTAATAAGCCCCTTAACCGTCAGCCTTTTGGAGTTCGTTGTGTGAATCGTTGGATATCCAATTATTACAGAGGGTGGAAAATGAACCATTTATTATGTTTACCATGGCCATAAATTCAAATAATATTAGCGTCGTCGGACAATAAATTAACATAGTGGAGGAATGCGCAAGTGAATTTTGAAAGACGCCGAAATATTATTTTTATCATCTTATTCTCGATAACTTTACGTTGTAGAAACATTCCAAAAATTGTTCAATAAATTATTACGTCGTTGTGGAGTTTACGGTTAGGACATCAGTGAATTACCGTTGGAAGGTATAGTTAAAAGGATCGTATACCACTTCGCTAAATTGTTTTCTTTCTTCTTCTTGTGCCCTGTCCGTTCAACGGACGTTGGCTATCATGTTGGCTATGCGGATGGTTTACTGCGGCCCGGAACAGGTCTATGGTTGACTGGCCAAACCACTATCTCAGGTTTTCAGCCATGAGATTCTCCTTCTTCCAGGGCCCCGTCTTCCGGCAATCTTTCCCTGCATTATGAGATGCAAGATCTCATACTACTCTGGATGTCTCATCACATGTCCAAGATATAGAAGTTTTCGGATTTTTATAGTTTTAATAACTTATTTTTCTTTATTCATCCGAACCATAACATCTTCATTCGTAACCCCGTCAATCCAGTTTATTTTAAATATTCTTCTGTAGATCCACATCTCGAATGCCTCAAGTCGCCTAATTAGTTCTTCAGTAAGTGTCCATGCTTCCATTCCATAAAATAATATCGAAAATACGGAGCATCTGACCGTTTACATTCGTAATCCAAGGTTGAGATCATGACTACAGAACATCTTTTCATGCAGATAAAGGTTGCACGATTTGCGGCATTTGATTTCAACCAAAGGATCCCATCAATAATTTACATTGCAGCCCAAATATTCAATACTCTGTACCTTCTCTTGTTTTGTTCCAGCAATATAAAGATTTTCATCCAATGCGTTATTTTTGCTTACAAGCATGTATTTTGTTTTATTTATATTCAGTTCTAGCCCAAAATTCTTACAAGTCTTCACTACTTGATTTTGTAAAAGTTGTAGATCCTCAATGTTACTTGTTAGGAGTACCGTATCATCTGCATAACGCAGGTTGTTCAGAATCGTTTTCAGAATTGTTTTCGGAGTATTAAAATTGGATTTCAAATCTGGATTCAAAAATATTGACAAAAAAAATGATCTGTTATAATTTATAATCATCTCTACATGTTCAACAATCTTGCCGATCTGTATTTTATGGCTACTATGAACTTTCGTGCTTTCTGAATCACTATATGTGTCCATCACTTATCAATGCTTAGAGCGATATGTCCTGCCTGCTGTCGTTTACTTTTTGTGGCGTACTCTTTTGGAAGGTTGGATACGTTTGTTTTCTCTCTAAACCTACTGGTGACAACTATCATGCATTTCTCTATCATACGCTGTGGAACTTGAATATCTTTTGACAGTTTTTGACGGGTATTTCAGAAAGAAACCTAAAAATATACATATACTCCCATACTTACATTAAATAAAATGGAAAATAAATTTTATTTTATTTGCAGCTCCGAAAAGATTTCGATCCGATGGAATTCCATTGCTTTACTTGCCTTTTATTTTTTGTACCGGGTAACAAGACTCTTTTTGTATTTGGCTTTCATACCCTTCAAAGGCTCTCTCACCATTCTCAGCTATCGACCGAAAGTGTTAGGGTTGAATAGAATGCGTATAATTTATGTATATTTTTTTAAGTGAATAGAAATACCTTTTACAAAATAATGGAAATTGGTAATACGTGATTGAATTTTAGAAAAGGCAAATTTAGATAAATTCGATATAATAAGTGTAATTTATTTATAGGAAAACATGAAATTGTTTGTGGTTTTCTAAAGTTAGATAAAACCTTTATATAACAATTAATATTATGTAGTATCTTTGTACATTAAAAAAATGTTTAAAATGCTATGGTTTTCATGAAACGAGTAAATCTAAGATATTTCAGGTTACAAAAGATGATTTGTTTGGATATCTTCCAGTATTCAAGAATTGTTTTCTCTTTTATTATGGCTAAGAATCATTTTCATTATAATAAGTGTTTTCCAAGAGATCATTTGATGGGGGTTCTGCCTTTACCGATGGAGAAAGTCCTTTGGAAGGAGGAAATTTGATAAGATTGATGCTCGTTCCTGGGGCGTCTTGTTTTGCAAAGATTCTGAGATTTTATTAAATAATTTTCTTTCTTAGAAATCAATAACGATTTTTTTTTGCAGAGATTTTCCATTCACATCAGTCTTTACATGGATAAAAATAAATTTAAACATTCATAGGAAGCATTGTTTCGTGGTTCGACATTATGATATACTCGTATTATAATTATAACATTATAGAATATAACCGATTTTGGTTCAACTTAAACCTTTATAAGGGTTACATACCTGCAATATATTTTATAAAATTTTCATCAAAGACATACCTACAAAATTTAATTAAATAATATTTTGAACCGTTTTAATTTAGTATATATTTATACAACTCTGAAGAAGGTTCAGGTTAAAACGAAATGAGTTGGTTTATGTATTCAGCAAAGTAGAAAACACGGAGTTTTTTAGTATGTAGTAAGTATGATGCTATTACAAACGTCACTCGGGACAGAATCGTGGTAAATTTCAAGACCGCAACATTGTTCTGGTACGCGACCAATCGCACATGCGTTTCAGTGTGGTAATTGGATAAATATTGCCAGTATTTAAAATTGAGTTACAAGTATCTCCTACGTGGTGATGTAAGATAATAGAAGGCTAAAAAAACACGTTTTAAAAAGTGTCTATTCTTAGTATCCTTTACATTTTTACATGTACTAAAAAAACCAATAGGTAAATAAGTATTCAGGAAGCTTCTTTAGGGACCGCGATCACTTACACCCATTTATGTCCCACCCCCACAAAGTCAAACGTGTTTTGTTTTTGTAATGCCGAACTTCCTAAAACAAACTGTCACTTGAGCTTGTAGCATAAAATAAATACTGAATGAAGGAAATCCCTCGGATAAAATATGTTATACTTTATTGTTTACAGTGAGATCTGAGCCCGTGGCGAATAGCATCCCCAGATTTATATTGCCCCTTTTACAGTAGAAGCTGGAAGCTGGAATTGTGAGATTTGCTCTTAGATTAATGTCTCCGAAGTAAAGCAGCTGAAACAATAAAGCGCATTCTTATTTTCCCTTGTTGCTGTCCAGCGTTGTAAATTGGCTTACATCGAGGGAATTCTTACAAAAATAAACTAGCACGTTGCATAATACATCGTACCATATTAGCTTATTTAATCTTTAAATTCAAAACACTCGCATCATCCGCAGTGCAAACGTTATTATCATGATTGAAATACAGTAAATCTATTTTGACACTACTCACTAATATTATTTTGAACGCCGCATCCAGATCTCACTCATGTTTTATTAGCGCTTTGTTATAGTGATAAAATGAATCAAGCTTTGCAGAGTACAACTTCAATGTTTCATCGCGATGAGGGCATATATTTTTTACTAATTTATTGCTGCACTTGTCTCATAAAAAAAATAATTTAGCTTTTGCCGAATGAATTCATTAATGTCTATAAAATATTAACAATCTGTTGATAATATCGTAAGTCATCGAATTTTTCTCCTTTTAAAACTCTACACAGGGCGACCTAACGTAAAAAAATCCCTCAGGGCCTGCGTCATCTTTACGGATGCTGTAGGGGGTCTTTTTGAAATTAAATTCTGGCAAAAAAAAGGAAACAGGGTTAGGGAGGAATCTGGGGGTTAATGTGTCCAGGAGTGACGGACGTATGCATTCATCCCTCCTACTGCAGTGCAAAGTCGATGGATCCTGAGAATCCGGCTGGAGGTGTCAAAAGGTCTCACTCAACCAGTCTCTCCCGACCCGGCCGACCATGAAGAAGGCAGACGAATGCATCCGCCACCAAGACCTAGAGAAACTTCAACCTGCTAAGTCACCGAACATGCAAACCACTTGGGGTGATCTATGGAAGGGGTGTTAGTTATCCAACAAATGGCAGCAGAGGCGCCGGTACCCATACCCGCCTCCCAAATCGTATTATTAAAGCATTTTAAATGTATACGGAAACGCAATTATTATTTACACAAACATACCATTGAAGTGAGTGGGTAATGGTAATAAGTAATTATTCACGTGATATATTTTTAGCCGGACAGAAAGCCGATACATTTTGGGAAAATAAATAATTCTGATGTCGTGAATCCAAATATATCAACCGAGGTATAAATTAACGAATCAGAATGGATGGTAACGATCAGATCGGATAGAATGATTACGTTTTAATCCAATATCTGGTAAAAAAAGCGTTCTAACACAATGAAAGTGGTATTTTTATTTCGATTAGGAAATAAAATAAATTCGTTTGGACAAATTACTAAAGTTTTGGAACGGTTTCAGGAGAGACTGATTCGGTTTTAGTTATGTTCGTTTTTTTTTCTGAACATTGACGAAGCTGAATTGTGTAGAATAATAATTTGATTTAGTATGTTACTCTTTCGAACTCAAGAAATATAAAACCATGCAAGACCTGTAAGGTCGTAATTTCACATAAAATCCAAGGATAGCGAAAACACCCCACGCATAGAGGCTCGGTGAATCACACGTTGATATTAAAAAACCCGGTGTTAAAAATGAAGAAAAAAATGCTTTGACAATGTGATTGATGAAAGTAAGCAAGACCTTATATTTTTAATTTTGGAGGGAAAATTAAAAGCAAACAATACATTTTTTTATTCACTTCACCCGACACAGGTATGTGTCAAAAGTGTTTTTTTATTATATTCAGTTTTTTGAGTCAATTTGTTCTACACTTAATGAGAATTCAACTGCAAATAAATAACGCTTATAATTTAAATAGCACATTCCCTTAGCTGTTAGCTAAATACTCAAATAAGACAAAGTGCCGGTTCCTTAGCAAAGATTTCAGAAACGTATAAATTGAATGTCGAGGTGAAAGGTGTAGGAATAAATCGTTCCCAGCCGGTCACGTCCCACTGTTATCTGCAAAGGGATTGAGAATGGCGCTCCATACTATCGGTTTATTGGTTGTGAAATATTTATAAGGTCAAATTGAAAATCATTACTACAATTTAGCGGGTAGTTGTGGGGGTGAATAGTGAAACACTGATGCAAAAATATCGAATAGAGAATTTACAAGCCATGTGGAAACGATTTATGAAATGAATTATCACATATTATAACGTTGTAGTTCACGGAAAAGTCTTTCAACCTCTTTGTTGGATGCGTCGTTCATTCGACACTCTGGTCCATTATTATTCGTTTTACGTACCTACCTGTATTGAAGTTCTGAAAAATTGTGAAATTTAGAGCAGACTGCACTAGTATGGCGTTGTTCCGCTTCGAGGTATGCTGTTAGTCAAATGGACAGGGACATTAACGTTTAAGAAAATTGAGAAAAACGTAAACAACGTATTTTACAAAAATTTAAATTATAGACGGGACCATAGGACAGATAATTTAGCACCGTTTACGGTTTGACTTTGAAACTCCAAACATATCGAATTTTATAACACTTAGAGTCATTTTCGATGTTTTTACCTAGAAATGACCCAGTTTTTTTATAAAAATATTGATTAAGCTGTAGATATTTCATTGAGGCTAATGTCATTTAATATGACCTTTCATCAAATATTTACCCACAATTTAAGGTAAAACTGAATATAATCGGACAAGGTTTAATCGAGTGCGATTTTGGTATAGTTGCTTTTAAAAACGCACTATGTCGCGCACCGTCGCCAGTTGATATTGGACTCCCGTCTCACTCGCTCTAACGTAATCGTAATTTTAAACTTAACAATTCCTTACAGAAAAAAAGTATATGAGAAATCGCAGAAGAACGTATAATTAAACACCTGCAAAAATTTAATGTAGAGCACCTACAATCGATTTTTAGGTGGGACTATCTGTACCCATTACCGCTACTTGTGTTTCGTTTTGACCCGCCGGAGTCTTTTGTTTCATTTCTCATGAAACAATTCAAATGATATTTTTATACCCACAAAGACATTATCGACTTCAATGGGTATGATGAAGTATCATGAAATGATAATACTGAACAAAATACCTATAAATTGTTATAATCCAAGTTTAACCGATGCAAACAAAGCGCCTCAACCTCAAACGTCAAACCCTGTTACATCTTCCTTTCAGGTATAAAATCTGATTGTGTTCAACAGTTTGCGATGAACGGATATCTAACCTGTAGGAAGTTGGATTATCCCTAACCCACAATAACTTACAAAGCCAAATGTCGTTTATGTTGGGTTACGCTTACACACTGTTCAAACAAGGTTTAAACACATTTCTTGCGAATAACTATTGTTTACGGCACTCTTCAAACATCGCAAGTTGTTAAAACAAATATCTAGGATCACAGAGCTGATGTAGATTTATCTGTTGTACCTAGTTATAATTATTATTAATGATTTATTAACTTATCCGTAATGTTTGTTTATATAGTTTTCAGTCCCTCTTTGTAACTACAATACTCGGAAAATAACTTCTTGGCAATAGTATCAGCTTCGTGTAATTATTAATTACCAAGTACTTTGTAGCTTTAATGTGTTCCTCGAATGAAACAGTATTCGGAAGTGGTATTTTCTCTCTAAAACAGAGATATGTGTTTTGTGTTCAAGCTATAAAAACTGTAGAACGTTGAGTTCTGGCAGCAACAAATTTTGTACAGCTTTTTCTATCTGGAATTTCTAGCTCAAGATTTTTTTTTCAACGTCATTTCTCCATCATGTGCTTTACAGCTTTGAAAGATCAAACGAATTGTCAAAAAAGAAGGACACTCGCATGGACAAGAACACCATATTGTTTGTGCCGTGTTTTTCAATCGCTTTGTAAAAAAAAATGCTTTCGGGAAAAAAATGCTGATATCTCAGATGATGAAATGAACCTATACGTTATAAAAAATAAAGTTTCCCGTATCAAGTTCTTTAACTTTGACGGGTTGTTTTTCAACGTCAGACAAGCGTACAGAATGTTGAAATCAAACATTCCTGGAATTCGCTTTAGTCGGAAAAAATTTGCAAATTTATTTTTTTTTAAAAGTTTGTAAAAAAGCTACATCCGCTTAGACAGTATCCGAGGCTCATACTAACTAACATTGAAACATTGACAGTGCGTTATGTGTTCTTGATATAAAGCGTTTTGTGATGGAAAGCTGGCTTTGTTTATTGTTAAAGTTCTTATATTTGACAATATTGTTACGTTTATTTAATCATCTGTTGCATACGGTAATCATTGTTTTGAACCTGTATGATACTAAGGATTGTTTTCTTTTCAGATACGAAACGTACAAGGCCACCCTCAAGAAGATCCCCGCCACCAGACTGTCCCGGCTGACGGAAGCCCTGGCCAACTATGATCCCATCCTCAATGAGTACTTCTTCGATAGGCATCCCGGAGTTTTTGCGCAAGTCCTCAACTATTACAGGTTAGTGTAATGTGTTTATCTTTTTACTGTCATTTTGAAATGGCGGCATAATAGTCAATAGACTGTAATTAACCCTCGCATAGACGACGGGTGACAATGAAGAGAGACTGGACAATCTATAAGCTAAAGTAAGCTCTTATATTATTCCTACACTGTTGTCTCTCTTTCAAAAGACGCCAGTCGCATATTCGTCATAGTTAGCATGTACTATTAAATTTGATATTTTCATCAATGGTTATCCCGAACCATCAACCTTGTGGCCACGACATTATTGCATTTAATTCCAAAAACATTTCTTTCTGCATTTTGGTTTTCTGTCTATTTTGTTGAACATTAAAAGGGACTATGTATAAAGTCTCTTTCGAGAAAGAGAGCTTTAGTAAAAGTTGCAAAAGCTTAGATCATCAACATCGAGTAAAAAAATACTACGACATCGTATTTAACTTCCAGTACGAGAGTTACAAAAATATGAAATTTTTCACCATTGACACTGGAACCCTGAAAGAGTCATGGCCACCCCTATAAAAATCAACACTATAGAACTCTAAATGAAAGAGATCGTTCTTGGTGATTCTTTCCAGTTTTCCATATTTGCCCACTCACTCCATCCTGCAGGTTTATTATAGGTATATATCTTGCAGTATTTTTTACTGTACTGGCAGATTTACACTGTATCGCATTATTGGCACCTATACAACAAGTTGATTTAGCTTATGGGTGTAGTTTGTCCACTAAACGTCTTGTTTTGTATGGTTAATTAAAAGATACGTATGAACAATTAAAGTTTGCGCATATATTTCGGAGAGCATAGTAAAAAAGCATAATGTAAAAAAAGCACACACCACTTTATTAAAAAAATATCATTGCTGCCATTTTACTTTAAACGCGATGTTTCTCAGAATTTGAATTTTTGTTAACTACCGGTAGTAACATATTACGTGCGTTACCAATAATGTAATAATATGATTAAACAGTTTATGCAATAATTAAAATAGATGAAGTATTTATTTTTTGCAAAGTGCTTCTCTGTGTACGCTTTTCTTTAAACTCATTTGAATATAAATTGATATAGAAACGGTTGACAAATAAGGCCACTTGATATGCAAAGCTTTTCCTTAACATAACATTGCTGCTAGGAAGCCAGTAACCTATCCTTGATAAACAAATACAGAAGGGTGCCTAATTTATCATTACGATGTTAATCGTGTAGACCTAACACATAAGGTAACTTTTGGATTGCCTGTGAAATTAGTATTAGTTTAATCCGTTGTTTAACGATGTGACAAACAACTTAAAGTGTGGAATTAATTAAAAACAAACAACGATAATTAATAAAAACATTCATTAACGAAATTAGTATCTTTCAAATCGATTTTCTAAAATATACGTGAATGATATTATGATTGTGTAGAGTGGATTGATATGTTTGTGTAAAAAATGCCTGGCGAAGGACCTTGATTTTGTGTTACTATCACTGCTTAAAATGATAAAATACATGTGGCATAGAAAGGAAAGGACTCACCGAAAAGGTTAAAAGAACTTGTAGGGTTGCAATGCACTTGTCTGCTTCCTCTCCCATCCAAAACAGCAATAGGAGTGAGTTGGTTTATTTTATAGTACACGGCGCAGTTATTTATAATGGCGATTAATCAATAGCGGAAGCACAATGCAATATGTCGCGGCGGGAGTTTATTACAGACTGACTGTGGGTAAGATTTACGGACAGGCAATTGGGATAGGTAGGAAAAAGGAACTTGCAACAATATTAATACCAATCTCAAGCAGCGACAGTATGTATGCATGCTATGTGGGTATGTGTATGTGTAGGTATATGTATGGGCGTAACCAACACGTATACACGTGTGTTTTAAATGTTTTGAGCAAATGATTAATTTAAAAAAAAAATCTTCGTGCTAATAGAAACATTTTTTAAACGCATTTCTATACTCTGTACACCGCAGTGGATAATTTACAAGCCAAGTCTTTTCGAACATAAACGTGCGTTCTTCTAAATACGTAAGAACTCTCTTTTTCAGCCGTCATTTGCATTTTAATAATTTTACTCAACTTTCAAGATTTGATCACTAAACTACTGTACCATGCAAAATTAATATAAGGTAATTTAAAAAAATATATTTTTACTGTACTCACGTACATAAACGTGGTATGTACTTTACACTTTTTGAATGTAATTCATTTTCTGTATTAACAATGAGTGAAAATGTAGCGCCGTTGTCTGGAACAAGTTGTCCACCAACTCAAATAAAGTTGTATAAACAAAGACTTTTAACAAAGGATATGTCATTTTGAATACAACAGTAGTTGTTATCAGACAAATTTTCCGGCACAGAATGACCGGCCGTCGAAAAACATCTCATTGTTTTTCAGTGTGAAAAATATTTAAGTTACTGAAAAATTTTGCTCAACCAGCCGACCGCCTAACGCAGAATTGGGGTGGAAATGACACCACCCTTTCATGGGGTGAACTATAAAGAAGGTACCTATATGTACAAGGGGCGTGTTTGCTCAGCGTTGGTTCTCGGTAAATTCATTATTTTCACACGGTGGGTGATTCTGTATTCGGCATTCTCTCCTTCGCCGGAACTATAAAAAAATAAGATAAAAATGCACGCTGGGGTCGAATATATTGGATATTGTAACCTGATCGCCAGCCCACACGTTTATTTAAAATGGTATTAGTTTATTTGGTAATATTTCAACTTTTATCAGGTGTTCATATTTTTGGTCGTGTTTGAATTTTATTATTTTTTGAGGATAGTGGAAAGCATAAATTTCTTCATATTATAAAATACGTGAACGTTGAGACTGAAATACATGAAATTTGTGACAGTTTTTGATGTGTGTGTTTAATTGGTGAACGTATTTCTTTTCTGTTTATTTCATTACATAATACTAATTCCCAGATAGCATAGAGCCCCGAGTTCAAGGTCACAACGTATTTTTTGTGTCTTAATAATAATAATAATACTTAGATTATTTACATAGCGCCGTTTTTGTGAAAAATCACCTCAAGGGCGCTGTACAAACTTATAATACATTTCTAAAATCTAAAAAAAAACTATAAGCTA
This sequence comes from Limnephilus marmoratus, assembly GCA_917880885.1. Taxonomy (NCBI): domain Eukaryota; kingdom Metazoa; phylum Arthropoda; class Insecta; order Trichoptera; family Limnephilidae; genus Limnephilus; species Limnephilus marmoratus. The sequence continues at coordinate 54,661,617 of OU862908.1, forward strand.
GGCAAACAATTAAAAACAACTTATGGCTAAAAATTACATACACCGGTTCATTGATCACCGATACGAAAATATATGTACAATATTTTGACCAATGAACGCGATGCTGCCTAAAATTTAATGAAAACATGACCATACTTACCTGGGACCATACTTACCCAGGACCATACTTACCATCTTCTTCTGTTTTGTTTTTTTTGAATACTAACGTTTCAAGAACAAAAATTGTATAAAAGATATATTTTAAATAATGTATTTTTAAACAAAATGTTATGAATGAATCAATCAACAATATTCCGATTTTTTTTTGTATATTTGCTCCGCCCAGGAGGCCCTGGGGAAAATTTTTTTACACAGGGTCTATATCATCTTTCGGGATGCCGTGTGGTGGGTCTTTTTAGAAAAAGAAGGAGAGGAAGTTCTGGGAAGGAAAAGGGTATGCGGGGTGGGTAGGAATCTGGGGGCTCAATGTGTCTAGGAGTGACGGACGTACGCATCCATCACTCCCAATGCAATGCAAGGTCGATGGGTCAAAAGAGTGCGACTGGAGAAGTCAAAGAGACTTCCTCAAACACTCTCTGTCGATCCGGCTGCCATGCAGCTGGTGGGCAGACGCATCTGCCACCAAGACCCGGACAAATCTCATTCCATGAACTCGGGCACCCCTGCTAAGTCACCAATTGTAGTGACCCACTATGGCGAAGGTGTTGATTATTCAATAAATGGTTTCCGGGGCGGTGGTACCCGTACCCGCCTACCAAATTGAAAAGGACTCTATTACATAAATAAATCGTTTTGTTTCTTTGAAAATTGGTACCATCTCAATTAATAAAAAAATGTAATAACATAAGTCAGGTATACCTCTTACGTCATGCGTATGTCTGGCAACGTTGAATTATCAAATAAACAAGCTTATGGGTTCAAGTGATTAATGAGTAAATCTTCGCATTGTAATATTTGATCAACGAAGACAATATAAGCGACTCTCTGATGAAAATTTGAAACAGAAGAATATGAAAAAGATTCGTTCGTATCTAGGAATTAAAGCCAGAATCTTAGCCTTGCCGTGGCTCTGCTCTAACCACTGAGCTAATTCAACCCTATCCACTGACAGTCAAATATGGCCGAAGGGGATACGGTTGAATTAGTTCAGTGGTTAGAGCAGAACCCCAGCAAGGCTAAGGTCCCTGGCTAGATTCGATCTTATCGTTTTCTGATTTTTCTGTTTCAAATATTCGTTAATCCACTGGAGCGCTTTTTGCCACAATATGGCACTATTTAAAATACCTCAAATTGCTTTACTTCTAATTTTGGCAATTTTTCCCTTTTTTGTAAGTAATTAAGTAGAAGTTTACGTTGGCTATGTAGAACTATAATCAGTTTGTGTGTCTCCATATTAAAATTCGGATGTATAATTTTTTTTAATGTGAACGGAAAATATTCAAAATGCTACCAAAAAATTTCGAGCAATCGGAGAAAACAGTTTTAAATTTATTGCGCTGTCGTTCCAGTGGTTATTCAAAAATATTGGCTATATATGTTTGTATTATCTTCAACGATTAAATAAAAGAAAAAAATTTACAGTTTCAAAACCTTTTTCTAAGATATTGTGCTATTTTCTATCTTTTCAGCGTCTAATGTTAAACCCTAATATATATTAAATAGCCCCGCAGATATACTTCGTTGGCAGTCAGGGGTCTAGATATCCAGATAGAAAAACAATTTTACACTACGAAAACGCTTTCCGCATCATTTTGCACGATCGCATATTTTTACTTTCTAAGAATACTTCCGCGAAAATAAAGTGATTGCTCTAATCGATTATTCCAATTAAAGTGGCAATGTTGCCATTACTTTCATAAATAGATGTGTAAATGGATTTATGTGTACTACGCCTTCTCCCGAATTTGCGCGTGGTACGAATTTATGAATAAGAAATGCTTTGTGCGAGAGGCGTATAGATTTAATGGGGCTAGGGCAGACGCTGTTCGATTTATAACATAATAACTTGCGGAGTTAAGTCGACATTGTGTGGTTTAAACCGAGTGGAACACTTTTGGGCCTTTGTTAAAGATCGGATAATTGTACCAAAATATTGACGAGTTTTGTTAATTCATACCCGTCATGCTGTTACAAAGGGATTATTTTCCAAATAAGGGGTTGTACTCGAAATTGTCTATTCATGCTGATGAGTCATGCTCAAGAATACATGCATACCAGTGGCGGTCCATGATTTTTCAGTGAGCTAGAGTGCTAAGATTGGAAAATACGACATTATCAATGTTATTTTAACTGAAAATGATTTTTTTTTTATTTCAACTTTTTCTAGAAAGCCGTACTGAAATGTGGATGCGGCGCATCCCCAAAACAAAAGAATCCTGAAAATCTTCAATACAAAATATTTTATTTTGAAAAAAAAAAACATTTTCAGCTACAACAACATCAATAACGTCGTATTTTTCTATCTTAGCACTCTAGCTCACTGAAAACTCACGGATCGCCACTAATAAATATGTATTAGTGGCGATCTAACACGTATCTTTGTTGTTTTGATTGAGGTTAAGCAAAATTATAATTATTGCAAAGTGGATACAGAAAAAAATGATCGCAAATCACTGTTATTACCATCAACAAAACCAAATAAAATCCAGACTGCTGTCCAAAAACATCAAGATATTAGTGTACAAAACACTTATCAGACCAGTGCTCACATACGCAGCTGAGACGTTATAACAATGAGCTGTATACTATGTTTAAGGATCTAAACGTCACAAAATTCATAAAACTGGGAAGACTTCGGTGGCTGGGTCATGTAGAGAGAATGACCGAGTATCGAGCACCAAAGTCCCTGCTGAACTCAAGAGCGACAGAGCAAAGGAGCCTGGGAAGACCAAATTTAAGATGGAGCGACAACGTTTTCAAAGACATATCCACCTTGGAGATTGTAAACTGGAGAGAGCTGGCACAAAACGTGCTGAGTGGAGGAAGACTGATGAGGAGGCCAAACCCCACCAGAGGTTGTAGAGCCAAGAATGATGATGATGATGATGGATACAGAAAAATAACTTCACAAACTTTCATGAATCAGTTATAGTTTGTAAGATCTTTTGGCGAGTCACTCTAGGTGTAAAGTTACCAAACGTAAACCCTCAATGTACTGACCCTCTCTAGCATAACGCCAAAGTAGAGTGCAACCTGATTCCAGCCTTCAACATTCCTACATTCAAATGTCCAGCCTGTTATATCATCTGCCTGTTCTACAGATAATTATCTTCGTTGTATTATGTGCCCATTGTTCCGAAAACAGAGTTAGGAAAAAGCTTTACATATCAGCATAATTAACATAAGTATTTTTATTAGAATATTAGGAGTTTTAAGCTTCTGGTAACCGACGAAGTGGATTAAAACAAGTCGAGTCATTCGTGATAAACCATCGTTTAAAAAGTTATTAAAAGTGGTGAGAAAAAATATAAAAAAATTGGTTAAATGGGTTACGTTAGGTTAGGTTATGGGTTATTTTTCAATATTTTTTTTTCGTAACTTTTAATGGCTTTTCAAAGTGATGTTGAAATTGCACTCTATTTCTCATGGAATCGAATAGCCATGTATCCAACCTTCCTTTTCCATTTTATTGTTTTCTCTACTCCCTTTAGCAATACAACAAACCTCAATAACGGAGGTTACAGGCTCACTGGCTCAGCATTCACATAAATAACCTTATTTTCACCTTTACGAAATATGATCAAATTTATAAAAGAGGGCTTTCTGGCTACGTTTTCCCAAAGACCCCCCGCAGTACCCATATTTATAGGACTATAAACTACAGCGTATAAAATACGTAGAGCTGTGTTGTAATTAGTGATAAAATAAAATCCGTTCAACCAATTAACCTTGTCTCGTCGACAAAATTCTGATTTCGAAATTACCCAGCCAATTAGCATTTTCCAAAATGATAGTCGAATTAAAGTCGGCAAAAATATTTTTTATTTAGGTACCTACTTTATTACTTCGTTGCCAGTTAAGTTGACAGTAAATTCAAAGTCATTTAGATAAAACTAATTAAGATTCAGCAAGAAGAAAGATTTTTAAAGACCTTAAAAATAAATTGCGTGCTTCGACTTAGGTATCATTAAAAACCTACATTATTTTCGGGTTGTGCTGTAAACGACACTGAAAAAAAAATCACACGTTCAAAACAGTTATGGTTAAGTTAATATGTTTACATTATTTACATCTTTCTTGTGTAGGTAATATTTCTTGAATTTATAACACCTTATATTTTCACCTAAAACAATGGTGTCACAATTGCTTTTTCTAAGTATAATGATGTGGAAGGTTTGATATTAATCTGACTTTCAAAACAGTAAATTTTAATATGTTAAGTTTAAAGTCAGTTACTTTCATATTATACATGGTGCCTGGGGGTAAAGTGCATTAACTTCGGTAGGCGATTCTACATGATAGTACAAGTAAAAAAGATTTATAACTTTTTTCGAAATTCCAACTTTTAGGGATAGTTTTGAGGTAAAACGATAAAATTCGTCCGGCGTGTGCGGTCAGATTTATTATTTTCCGCTGTTACGATGCGGGCCAATCACAATCGAGTCGAATGTAGAAACGCACGCAACATCACGCAATGTAAAAACTAGAATAAAGGAACACATAAGATGCCTAAATAGTTCAGGTTTTTCAGAATTCCCAGAACACTGTATTAACAAAGATCACACTTTTAACCGGGATAAGGGTATTAAAGTCCTACACAAAAATGGGATAGGATTAAAATTAAATAATTTAGAGGCATTGGGAATAAAAAAATCAGTTGATTCAAAGGATGAAATCAACTAAATTTAACATTCAGCCCTATTATGAGTATGTTTCCCGTTATTCCACACTCTCCTCCCCCACTTCCTTCCCGCAACTGTCGCACTATCCCACTCTAATTTACTTTGTTTGTTTGTTTTTGTAACTTTATTTAGATGTAAGCAAATTTCATACATCTAGTATTAAAAAACATATAAAATACATAATAAAATAAATAGAGTCATAAAATTATAACGGAAAGAATACAGCTTAAAAAAAGAAATACAGTTACTCCAGTTAGAAATACAAACAATAGGGTTTAAGACATACAGTTAATACAAATAAATACAATTCATAAATTTTTCTTAATGTATGTTGCACATGTTTTCCGAAAAGTGCCAAGACTTGGGGCTTCCTTTATGGAATTTGGTAGGTTATTATAAAGTTTTTGACCTTTATAAAACACGCTGTTCTGTGTACACGTAAGTTTAGTTTTGGGAAGCCTGAAGTCTCGGCAACTCCTCGTAGGATAATTGTGAATATTTTCATGGTACATAATATTAGTTTGCAGATATTTAGGGAGCATGTTATTTTTAAGCTTGTACATCATTGTTAACGTATTATATATTATATGTTGTTTAGTTGTCATCATATTTAGGTTTTGTAACATAGTTTTAACTCTAGTAAAGATATTACATTTCAGAATCATCCTCATTCCCCTATTTTGTATAACCTGTAGTTTATTATTTTGTGTCTCGTTACATAAGAATAGAACACTAGAACAATAATTTAAATGAGGAGTTACAATAGAATTGTATACAAGGTGCGTTGTCTTGAGATCCAAGTTATTCCTAATCCTTTTTAAGAAGCCAACTTTTTTAGCAATTTTCTTAGATATATAATCGAAGTGTTTGTCGAATTTTAATTTATCGTCTAATATTACACCCAGATATTTAATATTGCTAACCCTTTCTATATTTATGTTATCAATGGTTAGTATTGCATGTTCAGTTCCACCTTGACTATCCATAATCAAAAATTTAGTTTTCATAACATTCAGTTTTAGTTTGTTTATGTTTAACCAAAGCGTTACATTATTTAAGTCATTTTGTATCTCTTCAATGGCATCCTGTAAATTTTTTCTGGCTATATATAACAATGTATCATCAGCAAATAATTTAATGGCACAATGCTTTAAAACTTTAACAATATCATTTATATATATAATGAATAACAATGGACCTAGGACAGATCCCTGTGGAACGCCTTTGCTAGTATGACGTGGATCAGATGTTATTCCACCATATTTTGTTACTTGCTTTCTTTCTGATAGATAATCAACAAACCAATTAATTTCTTTACCGTTAGTTCCAATATTTCTTAATTTTTTTATTAATCTGTCTCTATCGATTGTTTCAAATGCCCTTTTTAAGTCTAAAAATACTGCAATAATTTTACTGTTTTTATCTCTATAATTTTTCCATTCTTGTATTACATAGTTAATAGCGGTTTCACAAGAAAATTTATTTCTAAAACCCGATTGTTGTCGAACTAATATCTGCTTTGTCTCAATATATTCAGTTAATTGCTCCTTTACAATGTATTCAAGTATTTGTTCATATTTGGGTAAGCAATTTATCGGTCGGAATTCGTCAATTTTTTTTGGGTTATCGATTTTCGGAATAGGAGTTATTACAGATGTCTTCCAAGTTTTGGGAAACACTCCACTATTCAGAGATTCATTGATAATTTGGACCATCGATTCGCCAATAATATTAATGGAGTCATTGATTATATTTATTGTAATACCGTCTGGAGATTCTTTCGATTTCATGTTACTTAAGACTCTTTTTAAGTATGGTAAATCTATATTTTTAAACTTAAACTCTTCATCGGTGCATACAGGCCTGTCTATGTCTAGTTTGTTAACAGGACATTCTGGAATACTTTCGCTTATAAGATCTATGCTCGAAATAAAGTGCTTGTTAAATTTTGTCGCTATATTCTCAATTTCTTCTTCATTTCCATCTGGGAAATCAATCGATTTTACAACTTCTTTTTGTTTGCCCTTTATGATTTCTTTTAGTGTTATCCAAAGTTTTCTTGGGTCATTCTGTTGTGTTTCTAATTTTTGTTTATAGTAATCACACTTATGTTTTTTAATTTGTTTTGAACAAAATTGCGAATTTTTTTATATGCATTCCATTTTTCATTGGATGGTTCCAATTTTGCCGCTTTATATGCATTATCTCTCTGTTTTTGAAGGTTATGTAACGGTATCGAATACCATCTGTTAGTATTTTTAAGCTTAACCCTTCTTATCGGCATATTTTTATCATAATTTTGACGAAATTTTCTGCTTTGTCATTTAACGAATTAGACTCAGTAATTTGTGAGATACCATTTTTAAAGTTTCACAGAATTTAAAGTGATCATAGTTCCTTTTATCTCTATACATAATTTCCCTTGACTCATTTTTTATTACACTCGTTTCAAGTAGTGTTATTATGTTTTCGTGGTCTGATATTTTTGGTGTATCCACAACCTTTACGTTCAAGTAAAAATGATTTGATATAACCAAATCAATAATGGTTGCTGATGCGTTTGATATTCTAGTTGGTTTTGTCACAAGTTGTTTCATTCCTAGATCATTCACTAAGCTTTGGAGTCTATTACTGTAGGTATTCTTTACTTTCATATCAATATTAAAGTCACCAGCTATGTAAAACATATCTTGGTTTTTCATATTTTTAATACACCAACTTTCGAAGAAATCTAAAAATTTCGAATGGCTTTGGTTTGGTGAGTGGTATAATACAGAGTAGGTTCCTTTAATCAAGTTTTTTGTTATTTGTATTGCCAGAATCCACGTATTTTTTCCATCAAATACTTCATTTGATATTATTTTGAAGGATATACAATCTTTAATGAACATAATCACTCCTCCCGTATGTCGACTATGTGAATCGCATCTTACAGTTGAATACCCTATAAATGATACTTCGGAATCGTATACATCGTTGGTTATACACGTTTCACTTAGCATTAAAATTTCTGGTTTGACTTCTTGCAATAATACTTCAACTTCATTTACATGGGCCAACAGGCTTGCAATATTTAAGTAGTATACAGTTGCTTTTCTTTTTATCCTAAAAAATCAATTTTTCTCTTCTCTGATTCTATATTTCTTTTGTATATAGGACACTCCTTGCTTCATGCCTGATGGTTATCGTTCAAATTTAATGAAAGTTTATCATTTGTGAGTTTGCAGTTAATACATTTCATTTTGTCAATATCTTCCTTACATTCTGACGTATCATGTTCGTTTGAACATCTTCCGCAAGATTTTTTATTTTTACAGTCCCCTGCCTTATGTCTATATCCGTTGCAGTTGAAACATCTCAGAACTGAGAGATGATCGTAGACAGCACATCTGTTCCATCCAATATTTATCCTAGTTTCTTCTAACATTTTAGAGTGTGTTTTTCCATCTACTTCTATGAATACAGTAAAATTATTGTATCCACTACTTTTTTTGTTTTCTTTTATAAATTTTACTGATATTTTAGAGTTTTCTTTATCTATGTAATCATTCTGCATCCTTATATTGTTTTCAATTTCTTCGGCGGTATATTTATCTGTAATTCCTATCACTTTTACCGTTGGATTTTTGGGTTTAGGAATGTCAATGTCATACCTATCCCCAAGCTTATTGATGATTTCTTTTTGGATTTTTACCGTTGACTCTGTGTTCTTCAGTTCAACTATGACTGATCCTTTTTTAAAATTTCGGATTCCGGCCACGCCCACATTAACTGGATCTATGTGACTCTTTAATTCATCCTGCGTTTTCTTGTTCTTCTGATCCTGATTTTTCGGTTTAATGATCACAATTGGTTCATGTTTCTTTATTTTTTCCTCCACCTGTGGCTGAATAATTGCTTGATTTTTGGATGCAGTCAATTCACCAACTACAATTCCCATAGTAACAGCCATTTCTCCAATAGTTCCCAATATGTCTGTCGTTTTCGGCGTTACTTTCGCTATTTGAGTTTTTGTGAAATTATTCGATGGATCATTGAAAATAGTTAATAGTTCCGTTATCATTATCTTTGCTTTTGTCATATATTCTAAAGACTTTACTTGGAAATCCATAGTGAATAGGTTAATATCCTTGAAATAGAATAATAAATAGATTAATAACCTTGGATGTTTATTTTTGCGCCTGTTGGTGGGCAAAATCCGCAACACCTTCACTGGTATCCTTGGATGTTTATTTTTGCGCCTGTTGGTGAGCAAAATCCGCAACACCTTCACTACTTCTCACAGTGTTTAATATGTAGGTAGGGTATTCAAATTGTCAAAATCACGGTTATTAGACTTTTTTCTTATAAAGAGCTTCACTTATTAAAACAGTTCTGTACGTACATGAAATTCACTCCAATACTACCGCAACACTGTTCTATCACTGTTTACACGGATTTGTATTGATTGATATAACTTTTAGCACTTTATTTCGTTATTTTATACGGAGCAAATTTACACTTGACGTCTGCTGTTGGTAGGTGTAACTGTACTGTCTCTTTCTTTCTCAATAATTTGTATATATATATATGTGTATTATCCTGGATTCGTTAGTATTTTTATAATAGTCCTGATGATGGTACGGAAGTACCGAAACCGGTAGACTATAAAATAATAATAAAGTGACTTAAAACAAAGTGTTTTCTTTTTATTTATATAGGTAAAATTAATGTTTATTATTGTCATAACACCCATGTTTTAATGGATTTTGTTTCGGTTATTTAAATTCTAGGTGCCCCTAGATAAATCGACCCTTGATTTTCTAGATAAGGCTCTATAATAGTTACCCAATGACCTTCATAAAGCTTCCATGTTTAAATAACCCCCTGAGAATTGAAATTCTGTGGTGTTGGGGTCGGGTTTCAGCTTTTCCAGGTAGCTTTCTGAGGTAACTTAGCTGTTTTATTACTTATTAGGTAGCCGTGATAATAGTTCGCATTTACCTGTCAGCCATTAGAGGTTTCCTACATACCTAACTACCTCTAAAACCAGCTCCCGGCCTCTATACAGGTCCAGTTAATATAAAATTATAGTACCTTTTTCAACATTATTCCGAAAGGTTAATGTGGGGAGAGGAATCATTCTCCTTATTCCAATGGGTAATTTGTTTTAACGTTTTCAGAAATTGATACTCACCATGAGTTTGAATTTATATGATAATGCGTTATTACTTATACAATACATACACACGGAGGATTAATAAAATAACAGGTCTTGGAACATTAAACGTGATCCCTTTTTATTGTTTCGAATTTGCGTTTTCAACAAAGGATCAGAACATATTTTTAAATCGTATGTTTTAATCAACGTGTTTACATCGCCCACATCCCTAAGTCAACCTTGGACTAATTTAAATTTGAGAGTCGGGTATGGGCACCGCCGCCCCGGGAATCATTTATTGAATAACCACGTTTGCTGACTTAGCAGGAATGCCGGGTTCATGAGGTGAGGTTTGTCTAGATCTTGGCGGTCAATGCGTTTGCCCACCCACTGCCTGGCGAATCGGATCGGGAGAGATTGATTGAGGGAGACTTTTCCAGCTCCTCTTGATCCTATGCCATGTACCACATTGGGATGGATGGATTCATAGGTCCGTCACTCCTAGACACATTGACCTGCCGATTCCTACCCACCCCTCATACTTTTTTCTTCCCAGAACGTCCTCTCCTTCCTTTCTCTGAAAATACCCTGTAACGGTAGTTTTACCTAATATCTATCTTTACTAATCACCGCCATCCAAATACTCTTAATATTTCTCTCGTATTCCAATAAACAAGTGCAGACATGTGGGTAGATCAGTGTAAGAAAAGACGGATTGTTCTAGTAACAAAGATGTAACATTTATTTAATTAATTTCAAACAATTATGGGTAGAGCATGATTAAATTGATTTTAAATCTACAGGGGTGGTTGATTACCATAGGTATGTCAAATTAATGTGAAACTAAAATCTCGGAACATGTGGTATTGATAAATGGAAGCAAATCATTAGTTAATCCTGAAGGGCGCCTGTACAGATAACCGTACATATTAAGAAGGGTTTAAATTAAATGCTAGGGATATATAATAAACCAAAGTTAAGCTATACTATCTCGTGAAGATCCATTACAAGTTTTTAATTCGCTCACGTGTGTTTCGGCCATGACCTTTGGCGGCTTGTAGTTCAGCTGTCACACCATGTACTCTCCGGAACCAACTGACGAACGTATCGAAACTTCTCCTCGATTCGCCCTCTACCGGCGCCTGTATATTAACGGCCGGCTGTCAAATTCATCAGGTACCCGCGTGGCTAGAAACTCCGTCTAAATTAGGCCAGTACTTGCCCAAACTGTTGCATTACCCCCATGGCCAAGAGAATTTTTGCAAAAAATTCCACTACGCCACCTGGCGTCAGAAATCCTGAAGAGAGAAAGTACCGCTGCCACCAAGAATTCCAAAGTGCTTAACCAGATTTGTGGTGAATGAGATGAGCTTCTAGTGCCTTCCCAGCTGTGTCACTTCTCGTAATGTTCTTCCCAAATGTGTACAGATGAATTATCCTCAAGCTGATGTTGTAAACCAGTAAGCCTCCCTCGATGATGATTCAGTGAAGCAGTGAATGAAACTTCAAACTGCCCAAATAATAAGGGCTCAATCCTCTGCTTATATCAGAGCCACAATCTGTAGGTTAATGCAAATAAGTGCTGATCCCTGTAGTTGAAGAAATCCATTTGACGCAGACCAATGCTTGGGTTAAACTTCTGCCTATTCAAGAGCAACTGAAAGTAGGTTGACATAAAAAGTGATGTGCCATGATTGAAGAATTTCCCTTTTGACGCAGTCCAAATGCTTGGGTCAAAACTTCTGCCTATTCAAGAGCAACTGAAGGTAGGTTGACATAAATAAGTGATGTGCCATGTTGTTGTAGAATTTCCCTTTTGACGCAGTCCAAATGCTTGGGTTAAAACTTCTGCCTATTCAAGAGCAACTAAGAGTAGGTTGACATAAATACGTGATGTTCCATGTTATTGTAGAATTTTCATTTGACGCAGTCCAAATGCTTGGGTTAAAACTTCTTCGAAGAACGTACAAAACCACGTGAGCGAAAAATAATTACTAAGCTATCGTTAAAAGATGCAATTACTACGTATTAAAGGTGAAATAAAACTTATATAAAGCAAATATTTAGATTGAGCTAAAAAATAATTTGACCTAAACATGAAAATATTTAAACAAAAGAAACTTGACTCTAAAAACCCCATTCCACTCAAAACTTATGGAAATATTTATCCAAAATACTGTTATAATACCATTGAAATTTAATAACATCTAAAATCTTGACACCTACCAATAAAAAATTCCAAATTGTAGAAAACCAACCCCTCAAAAAAAAAATAAGATAAAGTTAAGGTAATGAAACAACCACTGACATCTGTTGAACAGCGGAGAAAGATGAATAATCCTGTCAATATTAAATGGTTGAGATCCCGGAATAAAACTCCAAGATTGTGTAGGAAAATATAGGAATTTAAATCAGTCACACAGTTCCATTTTAAAGACAAACATGTGCCTTCAAATGAGTTCCGAGCTCTAGAACAGACTTAAAGTAACATGCCGTGTCAAAAAGGAACTGTGCAAGAAATGTTAAAAATTAAACTGTAAAACCAATCATCTAATATTAGGTACTCACTCTTATAGAGATACTAATTAAATTTCCATTTAAAATGCATATATAATTAAAATTTATGAAATATGAATTGTTATTATTATTTTAATTTATTAATTGTTAATAATTATGTTACCCGAAGTAAATTTATACATTATCGTATGTCTCAAGAAACTCGTTCCTGACAATTTGAAATAAACATGCAGCGAAACTTCCTAAAGCTCCCAAATAGATTATTGTCAGCTTCTGAGGCTATTGATTATGTATAATTATCACCATGAAAATACATGTGGAATTTTCCAAGGTAGAAACCGTATGTACGACACCATTCAAGTAACTAATTACTACATGTAACCATAAATTATCAACCATGCACAAAACCATGTAGTATCATTATAAACACAATTCATATTTTACAAAGTTAATAGCAAGGTTTACCTACAGGGAAAGGAACCCACTAATTTTATCAGTTCAAAGCATGAGCGTAATGGCCAATTACTCCCATGCTCCGAAGGAAAATTTTCATTCAAATTACAATATTCATATACTACACTAACTATAACAAATACAAAGGACCAACAACCACCAAACAATTAACATATAGCACTCAATGTGTGGACACAAGTTTCATATCAAAGTCATGTCATCACATTGAATGTATTTTGCAAACATAAGGTCAAAATGCATGCAAATTTTACTAACTATCGGTACTTTAGACCGAATTAAATCCCATTACGGAAAGATTCTATTATCTTACTGAAAGGAAATAAATTAAACCGCTGACTCCTCAGCATGCTCAGACTTTAAAATGTCTTTCACGTGGAAAATAATTAAAAGCTTCCCATCCATGTCAGCCAACTGGTATGCCACAGGGGAAATTTTCCGCACAACCTTACTTCTTATAAATTTTGGAGCCAGTTTAGCTGAAAAGTGTTTAGAAGCATCTGAGAGAATGAAGGACCTCCGCCACACTACGTCGCCTTCCGCGTACTGAACCTCCCTCCGACGAAGATCATATTGACGTTTGTTGCGTTCATATGACTGTCGCAAAGATGTGCGCACCTGTGAAAAAATATCATTTAACTCTTGCAAACCTGCAGCCCAGGAATCACGTTCAGCAAATTTAATTTCCTCCGCGTTGAAGTCAGCTCCTATGTAGTCCTTCCCTGAAATTATAATTTCCCTGCCAAAATTGAGGAAGAAAGGAGTGTAACCAGTGACTTCATGCACCGCAGTGTTGATCGCTAATTCTATCTCAGGTAAATAATTTGCCCACATTCTGTGGTCAGTGCCTACATACGAAGCGAAGGCAGAGACTAAAACCTTATTAACTCGCTCAACAGGATTGTTTTGAGGGTGATATCTGCAGTTGTAGAAAAGGTGTCGAATGTGAAATTTGCTAACCAAAGCCTTCATGTCCCGAGATATGTACTGCGGACCATTATCTAACACAATCGTATCTGGCACTCCAAACTTGTAGAATATTTCATTTTCTAGAATACTAGCGATATTGCTACCCGTTGCCTTCCTTAGAGGGAATAGCCTAGTAAATTTGGAGAAAAAATCAGAAACTACTAACAAGTATGTATAGCCTTTTTTGTAAGAATTCGGATACGGACCCAGCAGATCTGTGGCAATCATCTGCCAAGGACGCTGCACCAACTTGGGATTTCCCATTAGCCCTGGCGGTAACAAATTGGTGCTTTTGTACCCTAAGCAAATCTGACATTTACTAATGAACCGTTTGACATCAGCTGACATTTTAGGCCAAAAATATTTAAGTTTAATCCTATTCAAGCTTTTCATAATCCCGAAATGAGCACACACTGGAGGAACATGGTGTTCTAAAATAATGTTCTTTCTAACCTCCTTTGGTTTGGATGTGTTTAAAAATCTTATCATTTTCCACTTTCCAAGCTGCGTATTTGTCCGGATTAGCTAAAATTTTCTCTCTAAGCCTGATGTACCACGAGTCGGAAGTACTAAACTTTTGCGCTAATGCATTTACTTGTAAGGGGTCACGCGATAACGCATCTGGAATGACATTGTCCTTTCCCTTACGGTGAATAATTTCAAAATTAAATTGCTGCAGTCTTACTGCCCAGCGTGCGAGTCGTCCAGTGGGCGACTTTAGTTGTGTTAACCGCTTGAGACTGTAATGATCTGTAATTATTCTTACCGGAATAGGTGAACCCTCAATGTAACCTCTAAACTTTTCCAGAGCAAAAATCATAGCGTTTAACTCCCTCTCCGTTGTGGAGTGATTCCTCTCTTGTGCAGATAACGACCTAGAAATGAATGAAATCGGGTGCTCTATCTGATTTTCATCAAATTGACTTAAAACTGCCCCGAGGCCTACGCTCGATGCGTCACAACTAATGGTGAAAGGCTTACTAAAGTCAGGGCATGCGAGAACCGGAGCATTAACTAGGATATTCTTTAATCTAACAAAAGCCGATTGCGCCTGTTGATTCCACGCAAACTTTTTTCAGGCGAATTCCTTCTTTGTTAGGTTGTGTAAAGGAGACGCAATAATTGAAAAGTTATGGATAAACCTTTTGTACCACGATAGCACCCCAATGAATCTACGTAGACTCTTTTGAGACGTAGGGGTGGGAAAATCCACAATTGCTTTTACTTTCTCGGGATCAGTGCGAAGCCCTTTGCTGTCTACAACGAAACCTAAATATTTTAAAGAGTCCCTGCAGAAAACAGACTTTTCCACATTTATAGTAAGGCCTGCGGCTTGTAATTTCTGTTTCACCTGTCTTAGAAGTTCTATATGTTCTTCAAATGAAGAACTTATTATAATAATGTCATCCAGATAACAGAACACTTTGCCATCAAATTGTGGCCCTAGCACCTTGTCCATTAACCTCATCATGCGAGAACTCGCCCCGTGGAGGCCAAAAGGCATGGTCACAAAGTGAAACAAGCCTCTTTTAGGGATTGTAAATGCGGTTTTTTCTTTTGAATTCTCTTCTAAGGGAATTTGAAAAAAAGCGTCATTCAAGTCGAGCGTTGTCAAATACCAAGCACCCGCCAAGCTATTCAAGATATCAGAAATGAACGGTGTCGCGTAGGCGTCGCGTTTAGAGTTTGCGTTCAAAAGTCTACTATCAAGACATAACCGGTAAGTGCCATTCTTTTTCGGTACTAAAACAATTGGATTATTCCACGCGCTATTGCTGGGTTCAACCACTCCCAAAGCTAACAGTCTGTCTAATTCCTTGTGTACCTGCGGAAGTAGGTGCGGTGAAATCGGATAAATGCGTTGCTTAATCGGAGAGCAATTACCTGTGTCAATGACATGCTTCTCTAAGGATATTCTACCTAACCGATTACCCGAATAGGAAACATACTCCCGAATTACTTTATTTAAGACTGAGCGTTGCGAAATGGATAAGTTTTCTGCGTTTTCTAAACCTATTACATCAGTTCTACACTGTGTTTTGACCGACTCCTTAGAAGCCATCAATTTTGATATTCTTGGACAAATATTGAAGATTTTCCAAAAATCACAGCCTAGAATAATGTTAGCATTTATCTGAGGCATAACCACAAAACTGAAAACCCTCTCTGTGTTATCAAAACGAATCGGTACCGTAATTTTATACGAATAAACAACAGAATGACCTGTAGCAGAAACTAAAGAAAACTTAGTGTCTAGCTTGGAAAGCTTGAAACCCAAATCTAAGAATTTCCTATGAAAATTGTTACCTAAAATGGAAATGTGAGAGCCCGAATCTAAAAGACCAGAAAAATTTAACCCTAAAACTTGAAAAGAAATGTGAAGATGGTTGTCCCTGTTTACCGCTCCCATCTCCTTTGAAGTTTTTAAGTTTTTATAAAAATCTCTTACTACAGCCAGCCAGGAAGCCCATTCCCCGGACGTCTCCTCGGCGAGCGTCGACGTCTTAACGCCCGCTGTCTGGAACTCCGGGGTATTCAGTTTTTTGAACGGCGGCAGCCACAATCTGGAGACTTCAGTCCTGGTCTTCCGCAGCGGAAACAATGCACGCCCCTGGAAACGTTATTAGACGGGCTAAGATTATCATGGTTCATAAAACGACGGTTATTTCTAAAATTGGGATTGACATTTCCTGAATTATAATTCCTACTATTGTTCCTGTTATGTGAATTGTTATTCCTGACAGAATTTTGATTATTAGATGAAACAGTAGTAGAAGGAACCCTGTCACTCGAGCGGCTGTCCGCTAACTCAATCATTTTTCCTAGTTTCTTCAGAGTACTGATATCCGGAATTACCGATAGCGATAACTTTTGAATATATCTAGGCAACATATTACATTGTAAAATCTCCAATAATTCCTCATCAGGTAATTTCGATGACAAACGATTATTTAAAATGAGAATGCAATAAAAGAGTTTAAATTCTCCTTTTGCATTTGAACGGTAGCTCTCAATTGAGCCAACAGTCGCCTCTCGTGATCCAGAAACTCATATTCCTCTTTCAGAGCCACGACGATGTCAGACCATGATGCAAATGAGGAGCGATTTACTCTGTACCATAAGAGTGCATCACCAGAAAACAATTCAACAGCAGATGTAAAAAGTGAAACTTTACTCACATTTCGAGCTAGTGCGAGCTCTTCGATTCTCTCTATAAAATCGTGTACGCCAGCTGAGCCGTCAAAAGTAATGTTCCACTTGTGAACAGGAACCGACAAAGGGGACGAAACGGTAATCGATGCTGCTGAAGTATCACCAGGTTTCGCCATGTTGATTGTATCTGCTTTACTCCTTGTGACAATTGTATATTCCATAACCTAACTACAAAGGGATTATAAAACAAAAAGTTATTAGAACATGCGACAACACAAGATGTTACACCAATACTCAGAAATATTTCCCATGCATCTCAAGATAAAATTATAAATAAAATGTCGCCAGATAACTGGAGACGTTTGAAAAGCGCAAAACGCCGGTGAGTTGGTTCCATGCAAGCAAAAATTGATAATCTATAAACTAACGGGAGACACGTGTCTATGCAGGTGTTCAACAAACCGCCGTTGACCACAACACACATGACGAACAACAAATCATCACGAGATAATACAAACAATGAAAGAACAATAAAATACACGAGCACATGTCCGAGACGCCACATTAAGTTCTTTTATAACGTTGGGCCCAGATTGTAACGGTAGTTTTACCTAATATCTATCTTTACTAATCACCGCCATCCAAATACTCTTAATATTTCTCTCGTATTCAAATAAACAAGTGCAGACATGTGGGTAGATCAGTGTAAGAAAAGACGGATTGTTCTAGTAACAAAGATGTAACATTTATTTAATTAATTTCAAACAATTATGGGTAGAGCATGATTAAATTGATTTTAAATCTACAGGGGTGGTTGATTACCATAGGTATGTCAAATTAATGTGAAACTAAAATCTCGGAACATGTGGTATCGATAAATGGAAGCAAATCATTAGTTAATCCTGAAGGGCGCCTGTACAGATAACCGTACATATTTAGAAGGATTTAAATTAAATGCTAGGGATATATAATAAACCAAAGTTAAGCTATACTATCTCGTGAAGATCCATTACAAGTTTTTAATTCGCTCACGTGTGTTTCGGCCATGACCTTTGGCGGCTTGTAGTTCAGCTGTCACACCATGTACTCTCCGGAACCAACTGACGAACGTATCGAAACTTCTCCTCGATTCGCCCTCTACCGGCGCCTGTATATTAACGGCCGGCTGTCAAATTCATCAGGTACCCGCGTGGCTAGAAACTCCGTCTAAATTAGGCCAGTACTTGCCAAAACTGTTGCAACCCACTCCACAGCATCCTCAAAGATGACAACAATGATGTGGAGCTAATGTTAAAAAAAGGAAGGGATAAAATACGGGAAAAACGAGATTTTTTGTTGATTAAATTCAACCGAACGAGCTGGTAAACCTATAAATAACACTAGCCATACCAAATTACGATTCAAATTTTAATTCTTATAAATATTCTTCCTTAAAGCTAAACTCGTAATTATTTTCTTAACACTTGCATAATTTCACTTTATTTAGTTGCGTCATTAATGTTTTCTCTTAATTAATTGGTGTTATTTGCATTCCTTGAAGGTTTTGAACATGCAACCTCTAAAGTTAGGGCCAAATCTCCCACCACTTTGTCACTGCTACAAGCTGCAGATGTCAGATAACGCAACCCGCATAGATTAATCATTGTCAACTGAGACAGATGCAACTACCGCGTAATTTGTCGTAATGTATTTTATCGAATTGGGTCATTCGTGAGTGAGCTAAATAACGGTTTCATTGATAAGAATTTTCTATCAAAATCATTTTTTTTAAGATTAATTGCTGTCTTCTTAGTAATAATATCGAAATAATTGAGAAAACAGTTTTCCAACACTTCATAAATAATCTTCACCAGCAGTAAGCTCGTAAATCACAAAGTGATTGTTTTTGCAGTATTTTCTTGAAGTCTAGCAAAAATAACAAGAAAAAGTCATGAAAAATAATTTCACTTCAATGAACGAAGATTATTTTTCTCCACGTTGATTGAAAATTCAATTCTGAATATTTAATGCTCGTCGTTTTTAATGCTGGCACTAAGTAGAATGGGAAAATAAATATTACAGCAATAAAGTAACCGTCGAATATATGAAATGCTCTTTTAAGTATTCTACACGAAAGCATCGTATGAATATTTAAACTACTTCGCAGAATCCTTATTAATAACAGTGTGGATATAGTTATCCCTGTGGAAAGTGTTAATTAAAATATTATTGAAATTGTTTGGCCTGCATTCCATAATTTTCTTATTGGCATTTCTGACTTCTGAGGACTGTTTCCATATTCCAATTGTCCTGGTGAACCATGATCCTGCTCCTCCCGTACGGACACCATCATTCCGAACGCATTCCAAATTTGATCAGTTCAACGCATCGGTGATTGTCAACTTGATTGCTTTTCCCCTGGCAGGTAATGTGGAATGCTCGAATCAGCCATTAGGGGTAATGTAACCGGGGTCTATAATTCGATTATAAATTCGAAAGTTTGTATGGATGTATGTGTGTTTTTTCTCTTTCACGCATAAACTACAGAATGGATTTTAAAGAAACTTTACAATAATATAGCTCATACATGAGAATAACATAACTGCAATAGGTGGCAGGATTAGATTTATTTATTTTAGGGAAAGTTGACAGCAGATCTGACATAACACAATAGTAAGATAGTTAATTATGCCAATTGTGAACTTTCCACTGATGATAGTGAATGATTAATAAAGTGTGACATTATAAGGGTGTTTTCTTAAATTAATTTTTTTTTCCGTCTGTATGTCTTTAATTCTTCATTCGATTCAAATTATTAGGGGAGTGCTTCAAATAAATGCAGGAGGGGGGAGGTGGAGGGGGGAGGGGGGAGTTGGAGGGTGTAGGGGAGGAGAGGTTAGAGGAGGGAGGGTGTGGTTAGAGGGGATGAGGAGGGGAGGGAGAGGGAGGGGGAGGATGGCGATTGAGAGGGTGGTAGGGGTGCAGGGGGGGGAGCGGTGGGGAGGGGGTGATGGGGGGTGGAGGAGGTGAAGTGGGAACCCCCCTAAAACCATGCGAGCGAAGCCGCGGGAAAAAGCTAGTAATTCTATAATTCCATTACCGTGAAAATTTATTTTTAATTAATGACATCTATTTACTATCGTAAGTACGGTCTAATTTGAGCAAAACCATATTTTAATTGCAATGAAACGTACTTATTTCGATTTTCGTTGTGTGATGTGAACTATTCCTGCAAAATGTGAATAATTATTCAAATTCATTTAATTTTTGCAATTTGGGAGGCGGGTATGGGTAACCCCGCCCGGGAACCATTTATTGGAGAACCAAAACCTCTGCCATTGGTTACCTTGGTTCGCTACGTTTGGTGCCCGGGTTAAAGGGGTGAGGTTTGTCCGGGTCTTGGCGGCGGATGCATCTGCCCACCACCTGCGTGGCAGGTCGGATCGGGAGAGAATGGTTGAGTTAGTCCCTTTGACTTCTCCAGCCGTACTCTCTCGGAACATCGCTTTGCACCGCAATGGGAGGGATTCGCACTGACCTCCAGATTCTTATCCACCCCTCATACCATTTTCCTTCCCAGAACTTCCTCTCCTTCCTCTCCTGAAAAGACCCTCCACACGGCATCCCCAAAGATGACAAAGGCTCTGAAGGGAATTATTTTCCTTAGTGCCTCCTGTGTGGAGGTAATGTAAAAAAAAAAATTCAATTTTTAAAACAGGAACTGAAAAGTATTAAATATTACAGAAAAAGCGTAGAAGAAGGTAAGCGCCAAAATTCTTTTATTTTAATAGTATTTAATAATTGATAAAAATTCTACTTTTGTAGTGCGTATTTTTTTTGTTTACATTTTTGATAGATGTAAGTCTCGCAGTTTGGCTATTGATTTGCATAGATATTAATATTCAATTAATGGAAATTTATAAATTATTTTATAAAAAATTTAGCAAATAAAAAAATTTTGATTAATAGACACAACTTTGTGACTCGAAAAAAAAATTAAATAAACATTCGTTTGCTGAAAATGGCGATTGAAGGTAAGCCGTCGCCATACCACCCGTGTAATATTTTCATTTGAAATTTATTTCTCCGCAAATTTTCATCTACGCAAATATTTTTCCACGAAGGATGTATAAATTTATTAAAAGGTTGACTCGTGTTAACCCAATGCGGTGGCTCAGCCTAAATTCACTAAAAGCTGCGCAAAGCGTTCGAAAGTTTTACAAAAATTCAAATCGGTTTCTTCCCAAGGTTTTGTAATACATTTATGAGCTTTTCGCGATATTCTTTGTCGTGTAATATTTATGTTAAATGTACTTTATCTGGAATTATGCGTTTTGTTTAAGTTACAGAAAGAAAAGCGTTACTTACATAGAGCGATTGATTAAATCAGAATGATTGTTTAAATTTTATTGCAAGAACTTAGAATAAATTGTGTATATTTTTAAATAATTAGAATATATTAAAAGAGAAGCAAAGATATTTGGGAACAATCATTTGCATCTAATTTATTAATGCTTCATCGATAATACACAATTTTCAAAGATAGTCGAAAGTTTTTTCCACTGAGGTATAAAATTAAAATTCTGAAGATAATCGTGCCGTGATGCTTTGCGTATTTACAAATCTTCAATATGTCCAATGTTGTGGTTGAGTGGTTACAATCCTTAGCTACAAATCTGTTGTTCTAGGTCGTGGGTTTGAATCACGACATTTTATTTGATTAAACTGTGTTTTTTCTTAATCTATTCACTTAAAATAACATTTAGGTTATTATTTGTGTCACGTTCTAGTGTGGTTTATACTTTCAGAATCGCCTTAGTACCACTATTCAGAATAGGAATATATAGTTATTGCTTCAAATGGCTTTAATCATGTTTGGTGAACAGATCTGAATAGCCTGTTACTTTAAACCTCCCTCTTCCCAACTTTTTCCCCTCCCACTACCTTTAGGGTTACAACATACCACAATTGGGGATTCCATAGCCGCACTGGCTCCAGACAGACGGGAGCAGTTAGGATTCATGTGCAGTACCTACTAAAAAAAAAACTAATTATGCTAAAAAAAAACGTTGATGATAATTACGTCTAATGGTTTTTTGTCAGTTAATTTCATGGAAGTGGTAAAAAAGTATTTGGTGAGTATTAAATACTGTACTGCTCTAAAAAAATATTTTTCGTTCGTAATAATTGATTCAATAACACTGTTCCTTTTGAGAAATTTCCATATTTTTTGCTTGATGTCTCCCCGCGGTGAAATTATATTTGACTACATCCTTATTGAATTGTTTTCTTTAGAAAACTCAAACTTTATATCGGAAGCAGCCCTTACCATTTGAATTCACGGAAAAAAATAATTGGATATTAGAAAACATTTATTCAAGCGTTGTATCAAAGAATTCAAAAAATAAACGAATAAATGCAGGCCAGCACTTACAAACACAAGGGGGCAGTATGTTAAAAAGTATCAAAGAAACTTTAACACTGTAGTTTTTCGGAAAAAGATCATAGAGCGGAAAAGCTCTTTCGTGTTTTAAAATAAATTTATTCTTCGATAAACTGAGTCTATTTTTGTAACTCATAAAATATCGAGTTTTCAATCCATCCATAAAACGAATTCGGTTTCTTTGAAGTAATGGATCTGTTTTAAAATTTGTCTTGTTTCATATCTTTGCTTTTGTTTCTTTAAGCTCCTTTTCAGGAATGTAAGGAACATAAGGAGGCCTTTTGAAATGTTTTGCGGAACACGTAAATATTATTGCGCCGACCAGGAACCAAATTAGCATAGCTTATTTACTGCTCTTGGAAGAAGAGCGGAAATAATATCAACAAATTATAAAATATAATACAATATTCCATCCTGAAATAAAGCAAATGAATTACATTTTCTTTGACGACGTTTTGTACTCAATTTTTTATAGAACAACAGTCTCAGCAACTAAAGTCTCTCATTTGCAGGCATGCTAATATTTTAGAAAACATAAGGAAACTTGTAAGGAAAGGAGATAAATTTTTGGAAAGGAAAGGTGTAAGGGGCGGGTGGGAATCTGGGTGTCGGTGTATCCAGGAGTGACGGATATATGAAGCGATCCCTCCAACTGTGGTGCAAGGCGTTGGGTCGAAAGAGTCCTGGTAAGGGCAAAAGACCTTCCTTAACCAGTCACTCTCGATCCGGCCTACCAAGCAGGTGATGCGGATCTAGAGAAACCTCACCATATAAATCCGGGCACCCCTGCTAAGTCATCAAACATTTGCGAACTACTTGGGTGACCTACGGCAGAGGTGTTGGTTATCAAATAAATGGTTCCCTGAGCGGTGATACCGAAACTAATATGAATGTATGTTTGCTTCCTTGCATGCATGAATGTTGTTTTTTTTGCTGTATTAAGCATAGGAAATGTTTGAAACGTTTCTGGATTATTACAATCACTTGACAATATACATGAAAAGTTTTTTTAATCATTACAAAAACTTTTACGAAACTGTCAACAACGTCACAATTTGATAATGACATTTTGCAAACGATCGATTATTCAATCAAAATTCAATTTTAGAATAAACTCTTTAAATTAATGAATTTACTTATGATACTAACCAAAATCGAATATTTTGAATCTATTTAAGATTTATAGTTATTTTAAATAGGTATCAAATTTGATTATTGTTCTTATAATGTATAAAAGTGAATGTTTGTAATATATGAAAAATGAAAATCTGTATAAAAAAATTGCAATAGGTGGCACGCGAACTTTTTGAAAACTGAATGTACCGGGACTGAATATATGAAAAGCGGGAGAGGGGTGGGGAAAGCGGGAGGGGGGTTGGTGGGACGGCGGAGAGGGGATGGGATGAAGGAAGGTGAGAAAGGTAGGCAGGGAGAAAGAATTTATTTGTTTATTTTAATTTTTTAGTATTATCATTAAAACTTCAAAATAGCAAATTTCGTATTCGATTTACCATTTCGAATCAAAATCAAATGTGTTTACAGTTTATCCGACGAAGGTGATGACTGACCCATACTACCAAATATATAATAATAGAAATGTGTTCACTAAAGTGTAATTAGGAGAGAGCAAATTTATACAATGCGCATTAAAATAATTGGTCATTGCATCCCCTCTCTCCATTTCTCGATTTAACTGAAACATGTTTATGTATATATTTCACAAAACATCCCTATAGTTTACCTTCTTAGTAAAAAAATGTTAATATAAAATTAAAATGCATTTTAAATCCAACATCGACAGAGAAAACGACAAATTCCCTGGACAGTGTTGCGAATAGTTTAATCGCCGACAAATCGAAGACAACCACAATCTCTCTGCAAAACGTCTCCAAAGAATCCTGAAATTCTTAAATCATATTTCTAAAGAAGGAACAATAGAGAGATGCATTGTTATAAAAAATGTCATACGATGAAGACTACCAGGTTGCCCCCACATGACAAACATTCCGGGGAAGGTTTCTAAGAAACGACCCTGCAAGAGGCTGTTCAAAACTCCCCTGGGTCATACAATGACAATATAAAGAGGAGATTTTATATTTTGTTGCATCATAATATCATAGAAAACTGCTTTGGAGCCATGTTTATTAAAAGAGCATTGAAAACTTCATTACTCCTCTGAAGTATGTACGTCTTTTCATGTAAGTTTTCTGATGGAGCCTGTTGTTCGTTGGGCTTCATACCTCAGATAATATAATCTAAGTTCTTGAATAAGACTCAACTCGTGTTGCAGAGGAAACACGTTTTCGCTGAGTTTGATACAACTTTTGAGATGTAACACGAACAGTGAAATATTAATTTAACGTGCTCCTTGTAGAATAATGCCGACGCTTGCTGTTTTGTAATGATACCTACTAGTTTACGACGTAAAATGTTAAACTACTTAGAAAATTCTGCTTGTTCCAAGCGTAAAATTTGTTTGAAACTGTGGAAGATAAATTTTTCCCGTTAATGCTCACAAATTTCTTTATTTTTGTTCATCGCCGATTACTTGTTTACAAACCTAATACCTACCAGTATATCGTAGAATTCGGGTGATGTCTAAAAATCATAAATCCACAGGGTTCGTATGAGAGGTTGATCTTATAAAAAAAATCACAGTATTTTTCTTACCCACTTTTTTTTCGGAGTTATTTAGCTATAAAAATGGCGTTAACTCACGACATTAAAAAATGAAGCAGCAATAAAGTTTTTTACAATCAATTTGTTTAAATTTTACAATCACCTTCTACCATCTACCTCCTTGTCTGGTAATAAAACGACACAGAACCCGCCAAAATTAGCATATCAAACCACTTTCACGTAGTCACTTCTTCTTTCCAAGCAACTTAGTACTGCTGGTATAGTTTGTTCTACCATCATACCTAATTTCTACCCCGTACGCGTCACAAATAGTGTGCGTGGCGGCGAGGTGGAGTGTTATGTTATGTTACGAATGACATTTGACTTGCCTCGAAAAGTTTGTGTCGCTTGCGGGTTGCCTATCAGCCTTCTGAAATTTTATAGAACTTTACAAAACTTTGGAATTTATCAATGATCTAAATGTTTGTACAAATGGTATTATAAAGATAAACAAATAAAGATTACAGAACTCAGTAACAATATTATAATATTCTCAAAAATAAATACTATTCTTAGAAATAACACCATAAGAGTTACATACATCAGCAGTCCAATATCAGTTAGTTCATGAAGATATTTTTAAATGTGTGCTTTAGTGCCTTGGTGGGTTCCCATTACCTCCTTGTTGCTAACTTTTACATAATACTTGTATCTTATGTTTGCATTTTACTGTATTTATGAATTATATAAAAAATGTATGTGGATATGATGGGAAAAAATAAATAAAAAAAATAAATTAACAAATAATTACCCAGCCTGACTTACTGCGTAGATATTGTATTTTCTTGGCGATATATGCACTTGCTACGCAAATATTATATTACACGAAAAACATTATATTGAAAAATACGTGCTCAAATGAGTTCTACTATTTATAGCAGGTCTTCATAAATTATTATTATTTATAACTCATGCATCAATGACACATAAAAATGTACGTAAGATTTCTTTAAAGATATTTTAACTGATTATGCGTATAAATGATCTCTATAAAACTATCTTATATATTTTTTTCATGATTCCTTCGAATTTAAAAAAGTTATTATTTTTGCTAGTGACACACGAGCTCCATATTCTCATAATAGAGCTTGGCCAGTTTCACCATACCAATCGTTCGTCATACATTCCAAATGATAAAGTATGGGCAACGATACGTTAAAATTGGCTAAGTCCACCTGGTATATTATCATAGTATAGAGCTCACGTGCCACTAGCAATTTGTTTCTCTGTAGTCATTGGTTGGACCTTTTTTTGTTTTTCTCTTTTGTATTTGTTTTCACAGTGCAGTTTTTATCAACTAATTTTATTTTTTATATTAATAAGCTTTCCGAAGCACCAGCGTCTTACGAAAGAAAATAATATTTCACCACAATTTAAATCGCAAAAACTGTCGTTAATATTTAATATAGAATATGAATCATAAAATACTACCTAACAAAGCTAATAATTTAGACCCGTGTACAGTGTACATCGTATTATATCTTTTATTTATAGAACTCCATGTAGCATCGTTAACTTTATGTGTGCAAATGTTTTTTGTTTCTTTCAGTAAGAACTTTAACCACCCAGACCCATTAGCTTGTTTTCCAAATAATATACCTAATATTACCAGACATATGATGCGAACCTGACTTATTAAAAACTATAAAATGGTGGTATATATATTGATCATCTCTTCAGGTGGGTTTTGGCGACATACGTAAGTGACTGTAATATTAATAATAAAGTTACAGGTGATAGTTCAATGTGATAAAGGGGGTATTTCTGTTCAATGTTTGTGCAATTGCGTAAAATATTCAGGTGTGAAAGAATAATCTGCAAGCACATCAGTTGTAAACTGATGGTAAAAAGAATTCTCGTGTGAATTTTGGTCGAAGTTTGTTTACTGATTGAGATTATCGTGATAAGAAGTTAGTACAAATTTAGCTTCGCATGCTGAATCATTGGAGCACGTGGATTAGTTCTCCTCTTAGCAGAAAGAACAAGAATTAAACTAATAATGATTTTGACCGGGAGATGAACGTAGGCAATACAATTATCAATGATGAGATGACGACACGATAATTTATAATGAGCTCAACAGTTAGAAATTAGAAGTAAAACATATTCTAGAGCCGTAACCGTTTGCAGCAGAATTACCTGAATTTTTTGTGTAGATCTACAATAATTTAAGATCTTAAACTAAAGCAAACAAAGTGTAAGTATTCCACGATGTTTATAAGGTAAAAAGTTTGAAGACAGAACAAACTTTCTTAATTCACCGTATAACCGTTAACATCTAAAATTGAAAACTTGAAGAAAACATAATATATAAGGGAACGTATCCATACTACGTGATCCGTTCAGGGGGGAGGGTTTCAAAATACCACGCTTGGTACAAATGAGCGGCTGGGGCTTAGGTTTTTAGTCACCGGGAGGGCGGGAGGTAAAAAATTGCAAAAAGTTGGTCACGTAGTAACTACGTTTCCTAAAATACTTACATGATAAATTAAATCAAACAAAGTTATTATATTAATTGCTTTAATGTTTATTTTTTTCTGGAGCACTATTTTAATTTCAACATTTTATAAATATCGTAGATAGTCTGAATTCTAGAAAAATCAGTTCCAATTTAGAAAATGGCAATTAAAATAAGTTTCCCTTAAGAGTATTATATTACGGGCAGGTACTTTATCGATTATCTAATTTGTCAAAAAAAACGTATGTAAGTGATTTTCAGTACGCGTGAGAGATGTTTTGCCTTCTGCAGATATTAATTTACATGAAAATGTATTATTTTATATTCTCTCGTCTTTCGCCTCAATTTTTTAGATCCTTAACCTGCGGTAAAAAAACACTTGTTCAATTTACGTTCTTAATTCCGTTCAAGAAATGGGTTTTTATGTAGTCAGGGGTAAAGATTTTCTCAAAATCTTGTTTATAATAAATCTTCTTCAACCCGAGCTCCCGGGAGAGCAAAGCTTCAAAGGATAAAAGGATAATTCTAGAAAATTGAATTCACCGCTAAACAAACACCCGGTTAGGTAGCGTTAGGTTAGGTTTTAACAGCCAATTTCATCGAAATGTTTCAGTTCTACCGTTGACCTTTTGCATTACATTTTTTGGGTGTTTCCTTTGGTCGAGAGATTGAGTGGATTTGTTACCACGTAAACATAGCTATATCCTAATAATGTTTTCATTTTGGGCAGAAAACCATAATACCACCCTTTTTTTTAATTTGTTTTTGTTACTTTCATCGATGTAATGCTGTTTTTATACCAGTTCTGCCTGCAGAATATTAAATATCTATTGTATGTAAAATTATGAATGTCCCTATTTGATAAATAATATCTTTACCTCAAATGCTTTAACATGAAATGTGTATACATAAAAGTATATCATTATTTACTTATTTTTAATTGTCTCCATAAAACTGTTACAGAATATTATAGAGATAACAAAAATGATGTAGAACACGTAAACGTACAGTGAATGAGAAACAGTAAATTTTATAAGTAATAACATAACTTAGTAGTAGAAGCAAGAACGTAACATGTTTATAATATATATAAATGATATTTAAAAATGATTATATTATACATTTTAAGATCGAATATATTTATGCGAATGGTCTGTAGACGAAGTGTTCAAAAATACCTTTAACGAAGATTTGATTTTTTCCAATTTATTTATTCATATATTTAATAATAATTATTTTATTCTATGTGTGGTGACACATCATTATTATCTTCGCCATCAAAAGAAGATACGAGAAACATCTAATAATATTCGCGCGCATCGGCAAACCTACTTGCCTAGGTATCTTCCTACCTATACTGGCCGCGACGTACTTTCTCGCCTGCCGTGCCAGCCCGACGTTAATAATATCGCCACCGCCTAGAAAGGTCTCGAGATAGCACCGTACAATATCTGTACGGCGCCAAATATTCTCGTCAACTGCCGAAGGGTCGCGTATTACCTACCGTGTGGGTAATTACTCGCCGCGGCTATATAAGCAGCCGATCGCTCGCCCGCTGCAGTCAGTCTCACATTAACAGTCGGTCAACAGCTCATCATGTAACAACACGCACACGAGAGCCCGGTACATCTCCGCTCTCTCCAGGGCAGCTTCCTCGAGGTCCACCACCACGTCTCAGCTACAAGGCCCATCGTGTCTTCAGCTCCTGAGATCAGCTCCATCCCGCGACTTACGAGGCTTGCGTCACCTTCAGTCCAGGGATCAATCACCACTTCATGGCACCACAGTGCTTTGCTGCCAAGGAAATACGCTCCGCCTCGCCAGGACTACCTGCTGGTGGCTCAGCTCACCGAGCCACACCCCGTTCATCTCCGCGATTCAAAGCGTCGAGCAACGGCCTGGAAGATAGGTCATCTCCACCGCCATGGTGTCGAGCAACTCGCTGACCTTCACCGCACCATCACCATCACACCGCACGCCTGCAGCATCTCATTACTGCACCCTGCATACATCTGGTTACTGCTTCACCGACCATCTGCTACGTAGCCCAATAAACGACTGACTCACCACTTCGACATGACGCCTTTCATTTCTGTCTCCCGCTCCCTCAGCTGGTGACCCCGACGTGATATGGATACGCAGCATACAGCATCCTGACACAGCGCATCCGGTAACACCGCAAAAACGAGGGAATCGGTAGAGACGCATCAGCATGAACGCGCCGACCAGCAGCATCAACCCGGCTTTCCTGCGACTCCTGGCATCATCTTTCAACCCTGTACTCCGTACACTGGGAAGGGGGTGTGTGGCGACACATCATTATTATATTCGCCATCAAAAGAAGATACGAGAAACATCTCCTAATATTCGCGCGCATCGGCAAACCTACTTGCCTAGGTACCTTCCTACCTATACTGGCCGCGACGTACTTTCTCGCCTGCCGTGCCAGCCCGACGTTAATAATATCGCCACCGCCTAGAAAGGTCTCGAGACAGCACCGTACAATATTTGTACGGTGCCGAATATTCTCGTCAACTGCCGAAGGGTCGCGTATTACCTACCGTGTGGGTAATTACTCGCCGCGGCTATATAAGCAGCCGATCGCTCGCCCGCTGCAGTCAGTATCAGTTCAACAGTCGGACAACATCTCAGCATGTAACGATCTCCGCACAAGTGCTCCTGCAGGCATCTACACACATCCAGGGCAGCTTCCCGAGGTCCACCACCACGTCTCAGCTACAAGGCCCATCGTGTCTTCAGCTCCTGAGAACAGCTACATCCCGCGACTTATAAGGTTTGACGCCACCTTCAGCCAAGGGATCAGCTCACCACTTTATGGCACCCCGAAGCCCACCGTGCTTCGCTGCCATGGAAACACGCTCCGCCTCGCCAGGACTACCTGCTGGTGGCTCAGCTCACCGAGCCACTCACCGTTCATCTCCGCGATTCAAAGCGTCGAGCAACGGCCTGGAAGATAGGCCATCTCCACCGCCACGGTGTCGAGCAACTCGCTGACCTTCACCACACTATCTCCATCACACCGCCCGCCTGCAGCATCTTATCACTGCACCCTGCATACATCTGGTTACTGCTTCACCGACCATCTGCTACGTAGCCCAATAAACGACTGACTCACCACTTCGACATGACGCCTTTCATTTCTGTCTCCCGCTCCCTCATATGTATAAATACATCTTAATAATAATTAACATCTTAGAATTATTGACTTCTCTTCCATTATAAGCATTTTTGGCTGGTGTATGGAAGGGGAGTGTACATAAATGTAGTTATTAGTTAGAACTTATTAATTTATTGTACATGCATATACGAGTGATATAGTATGTAAGTACGTGAAGATGGAAAATTATAAAAATATAAATACAATAAATTTAATGTAGAAATAAAGTTACGTTTATATTTGGTGTAAGCGTTATAACTAATAAAATATAAAAAAGAATAAATATGTATACACATTATGTACGTGTTTTGAAAAAAAAGAAAGAAAAAAAGTTATAGAAAATAAATGATATTTGGAATATTAATTTGGCAGCAGTTTTTTTCCTAAAAATGTCTTTAAAATGTTTCTTGACAGAGAGCAATATTTGGGTTTTATCATTAATGCTTCTGATTTCTTCCGGAAGACGATTGATAAAAGTTCTTCCCTGGTAAGAATAATGTTGTTGTGTAAAGGTAGTGTTTAATTTTGGGCAATGAAAAATATTTTTAAGTCGAGTTCGGTTTTCAGTTTAAAATTGATATTTGTCTCTTATGATTTGAAAC
Organism: Limnephilus marmoratus; assembly: GCA_917880885.1. NCBI lineage: Eukaryota > Metazoa > Arthropoda > Insecta > Trichoptera > Limnephilidae > Limnephilus > Limnephilus marmoratus. Next base: position 54,693,047 of record OU862908.1, read on the forward strand.
AATTAATTTTTAATTCATAAATCTTTAAATAGAGGTACTTGAAATTCTTCGAACAGGCATTTCGTTGGGTAGTCTGTAGATTATATACTTTTAATTATTGTTCTTTGCACAACGTTACAATTTTAAAATTTTTAGGAGCATCGTTTGGAAACAACTACAAAAGATTTAATGATAGCAAATTAGTAAAATAGTAACATATTTGAGCATTTTAATATTTGAAATATATGATTCAGAGTGTCTATCTAGTATTTTTTGAGCATTTGTAAATTGTAGCACTGCAATAAAATATGCAAGTGAGAGCAACTGTTTTATTTTTATTTCCACCTTTATAAAATAATTTACATGAAACTCTTTAATATGCAAATATAACGTACAGCTTTAAAGCGAGTTCAGTAGAATTTTCCATAATAATATGAAGGCAGTACAGTTGCCAGATAAGGATAAATCTTTTTAAAAATTCGTTAACAATTCCGTTAGCAGTAGCCATGGCTTCCGTAAGCTCCCGGGTATTTTTTTATGTTTTATGATTGCGCCGCTCATTCGTTATTTTACTTTGACATTTTCACATGCGATGAAATTGATGTGGAAGGAGGTTGAGGAGTAGGTACTTATCAACCTGACAATGTAGATTGTAGATATAGTATTCCAATTTTGTTACTATCAAGTTTCGGTGTTTCTTTGCATTACTGCTCTATTTCAGTACCAACAATTGCAGAAATTAATATTATGTCCACCAGGGTAAAAAAGTTCCTAAGTTAAATAATTATATTATGATCATTTAGCCTGCTTGACATGTGATTTGTCTGAAAATTCTTTGATCCACTTTATTCCGAAATGGTATTTGACCCACTTCTGAGGCATGCCGAAACCCCTACGGCCAAACACCGTTCTTGAAAATTCCTTCTGTAACCCGAACCCCAGTTTCTTCCTTCTTGAGCCCGTCCGGGAAATGAAAGTATTGCTCTCTGGAGGATAAATCCGTTCCATAACTTCTTTCGCACGAGAAATACGTGTATTAGCATCTTAGCGGAAGTAAAAAAATACGACAAATCGGCGGAATACGTACTATATTACCTAACAAATAATATGCAAGCAAGTTACCTGCAATACTGTCTCACTTCGACCGTTTCTACAGGAAATTCTAAACTCTGTTAGAAGTGTTGTTTGAAGGGTTGAGGAGTTGGTGGAAAATGTTTGTCCTGGTGCTCCGTCTTCTCATCAGACGAGGCAGTACCAATACTTTACCATAAAAGGGGTAGACAGGCTCCTGAGGATCACGGTACTTCTAGGCCGCGATCCGGTGTTCAGAAATTATAATGGATGATGATTGATAACACTTGCTCATGTTCGAGAGATTAACATTTATTGAGATTAATATTTACAAAATTTAGTGTTCGCACATGAAACGGGCGGAGAGGTACAAAACGCGGATGGCCGGCCGGATCGAGTACTAGAAACGGAATAATCGCTCGGTCATCGTCGGAGCAATCCAGAGATGTTTTCTTGCGTGGTGGGGACACCATACGCATAAATAAATAAATGTAATGCCCATAACTCGATTGCCTATCCCAATACAATCAACATTTCTACATTTATAATATCTACCATCGCTACCCTCAATATATCTTAATAATAGTGAGGGTGGATTTAGCAACGCTTTCATGACTATCGTTATACGTAGGTTCTAAACGCAATTTCGGCCATCACTGTTATGAATTTTTTTTTTCGACCAGGACCTCTTTTGTATGCGAATACATTTTAATTTTAAAATTTAAATTAATTAATTGTAAAATAACACATATTAATTAAATAAAATTTATTTGCCCACGTCGAGATTCAATCCCGCGACCTTCTGATTACGAGTCAAGAGCCTTGCCCCTTGACCACAGTGGCCGGCACTGTCGCCCTAGCACGGCCGATCAATAAGGATTGCATTGATAACTTTTGGTAACTTCTCATCGTTCCTTAGCAAGACTGCAGATCGCCAACGAATAAATAACAGTTCATAATAACTAAGAGTTCTTAATATATTTGACATCAACTGTTGTTTGTATGTTAGAAGTCTGCATTTGTCCTAGGGAACGATGAGAAGTCATCGAAAGATATCAATACAATCTTTATCGATCAACCGTGCTAGGGTTCCAGGAGGTCTAGTTCGGATAATCGGTAAAACCCTGTATCAATATGATATTGACTAAATCTGTCATCTATGGTTAGTTATCAATATTTGTGAGTACGGTCAGCAATTGGTAAGAAATATTTCGACAGACCATTAATAAATTTTAGTGCAGCTTCCTGAGTGTCAGATGTCAGCTGTCAATATACAAAACTTTTTGATTAATGTCGTTCGTTACGCAAAATAACTGGATTATAAATGAATGGAGGTAAATTAACAAAACTCTTTGATTCTAAAAAAAACATGTACGCGATCCATGGACTAAAAAAATCATCTAAAATGCGATTCCCTTCGATTTTGGAGATAAAGACGTTTGGTCCCAAAAAATTCATGCGAAGCGTTAATATATATTATAGTTTGTGTTTCAATTCAATATTGTCAATTTCTTGGTATAATTAAAGTTTAAGAAGCCGTTTGTAAATCAATAGACAGATCCGCCAGCGTTGCCATCGTGTATCGATTTCTTATTTATTCCCTGCCTAGTTATCAACGGTGCGGTCGTGCTCTGGAAAACGGTATAAAATTATCGGAAGTTTCGCCTGTAGATCCGATATTGTAAAGTTATTAATTTCTCTGAGCTAGACCTCCTGTCCAAGTGTTTGTACGCCGATTCGACTATTGTATATGAAGCCATTTCAGAATTCCATACAAGTATATGTTCTAAAAAACAGATAAGAGATTGATTTCTTTGTTTTCCAGGAATGTTGTTGTTAAGTTCTGAAACAGCTTATAAACTAAAACCCATTTCCAAAGTCCTCGCATTGCTAATCATCTCCAATTGTCCTTGTCCTTCTATGAAATGTCCTACCTTGTATAAAAAGAAGAAGATGATGATGCTACCTACATACCATCATCATCTTCATCCTGGAATACAGCTCCATTATTTGGGCACCCTCTGAACAAAACCATATCCTAGCAATAGAAAAAGTACAAAAAAGGTTTATGCGTTACCTGTATATGAGGGAACATACATACTACCCATTCCTGTATCCATCGTTGTTCTTAAAAGGAATGCTCGATCTTAATACCTTAGAAGCCCGCCGAAAAATATTTTTGGGGAAACATTTTTTTAAGCTGATCTCCGGTACTGTACTGAATCCACCTATCTTGAAGGAGATTAACCTATATGTCCCTAACGCGTATACTCATGGGAGATCCCACACACTTTTTTATGCTCCGAAAGCGAGAACTTCTTCCTTTCAGAATGCCCCATTAAATAGAACAATTCAACTGCTTAACGATTCTGCATTGAGCATTGACATCTTCGATGTTACCTATAGAGAGTTCAGTAATTATATTTTGACATATGTCTCAACATAGTGAAACTGCCCCCTTGGCCATTTTTTTCTCTTATATTTTGTTATCTTCTCCGTAATAATTTGGTGTATAACTGTTTTATGGAGAACCTGAAAAAGAAATAAATAAATACCCAATGTACAATTATTGCACAAAATTGAAAATACCTACATTTTAAGTTAGTAGAAAATTGTCGTGAAATGGTTCACACCTCTCTATGGAACTCTCTCTTGAAATTTGTATTAAATACTACTTAAAAACATCTACACCAACCCTTGTGCCATCCACCTGGAAGACCAGCTAACATCAATATTGGATCGAAGCAGCATATGACTTTAGGAAAGGTACGGCTTTCTCCCTTCAAATTACCCGATCCTGTGACTGGTTTAAAAAAACGCCATCAATTGTCCTACATCATAAAAATTACAGATTTACCATCCATCCTCTGGTATCACGATATCGTTCACGGCAGTTGTTTTGGGTGTGATTTGTGGATTATAAGCAGAAGAGCTATGATTAAACGCGGAGTTTGATTAGTTTAATTGTAAGTACCGCCCTTCGTTACATTACGATGGTAGGTGCTTGTGTTAGGGGAATTGAGAGTATTATAGCATTATAAAACTCAAGAATTGATTATTTATGAGCCGTAGACACTTAAACCCATTGTAAATAGTAAATAGGCCTGTATACTGATTAAAACCCTTTGTATTTTACTATTATTGCTAAATGGAATTTCAAGCTTCGTGTAGATTAAGTAATTTAATATGATCAGGAATGCTGATACAAGGATTGCCTGGATTTTGGACTAAGAAGCTTACAAATCAAATCGTAAAGCTCACAAGGCGTAAATAATCAGAGAAAGTATTTTTTTTTACAAAGTTGGAAAAAACTGTCGTTGTAATTATCGCGTACAGAATAGCTACGCTTTTCGTACGAAACTTTGTAACAAAATTTCTATTGCTGTGCTCAATCTTGTATATAAAAATGAATCGCTGAATGTGTTGCTAAGCGCAAATCTCGAGAGCAGCTGAACCGATTTCGCTAATTAATTTTTTAGAATATTCCTTGAAGTACGAGGATAGTTCTCAGGGAGAGAAAAATTAAGAAAATTGCCCAGTAAATTGGATAATTTAAGAAAAACTTACCACTATCGCACGCTTGACAGTTCGCGTGTTTGAGAATGACATTTTGCAAAACAATGATTGTTAAATCAGGATTCTATTTTTGAAAATCTTTAAGTTTATAAATTTATTTAAAGTAGGTACTCCCCTAATCGAATCAAGAATTTTAGATATTTTAAATAGGTACCTATGTTAGGTACCAAATTTAGTATACATGAAAAATGGAAATTTGAATAAAAATTGTCAAAGGTGGCACGCGGGCTCTTTAAAAACTGAATGTAGTGGGATTGAATATATGGAACGCGGGAGGAGGGTTGGCGGGACGAGGGAGCGGGAAAGGGAAGAGGGAAGGCGGGAAGGTGGAAGGTGAACGCGGGAGGGGAAGGGGATGTGTGAGGGGGGAGGGGAACTCGGGAGGGGGGTTCGCGGGACGGGGTAAGGGGGGGGGAGTGGTGTGGGGAGAGGGAAGATGGAGGTGACGGAGTGGGAATGCGAGAGGGGAAGAGGACGCAAGAGAAGAAGGGGAGCCGGAAGGGGAACGGGACGAATGGGAAAGGACCCTCAGGGGGAAACAGTTTCTTTATTAAATGGCATAGCAACGCATGCCAGGACCAGCTAGTTTAATTAATATTAAAGTTTAATGGATATAATTTAAATAATAAGAATCAAACATGAATACGTTGTTATCACTCATTAAAATTCCAGTAATTTCTGGTAAAAAAATGCTGTTGAAACAGTACTTACGCAACGCATAGTCTAGAAAGAAATATGATTGTGGGATAATTTTTTATCGCTGGAAGCTTGGTTCGTCATTTTTACAGTTGGGCCTATAGCGAATCCCAGGTATTTCCGCCGCAGAACCCCCAGACCTCGCCTTTGCACTTATTCACCATTTCTTGAAAAAGGCGCACCTAGGTTTCCTGTGGAGGAAAATGTTATCGTAAAATAGCAGGTTTAATTTCCTGGACGCTTTACTTAACAAGAAATTGTTATCTTTTTAGGTAGACACTTTATAAAGTTTATTCTTAATTCTGGAATGCTTACACAGAAAACACCCAATTTTATGTTAACTTTACTCTGGGGTTGGCTTTGCACAAAGTGTTCCAGGGAAATCTTAGATCATCTAATTTAAGATCTTTAACCAATAATTTACTGAAAGAATGAATGCTTCCTTCCGTTTTTATTTATTTTCCGTACCCAATGATGAACGTTTAATTATGGTAGACGAAAGGGTTTTTTAACTTTAAAAAAAACTCTATTCATACATGAAGCATTATTTTGACTGCCTTCGTGGTCGAGCGTAAAATGTGTCATATCACAATGTATTCATTAAAAATAATATTTGTATATTTGCGGCACGTTCTAGTGTGGAAGATACTTTCAGTATCGCCCTGGTGTAAGACTCACCCCTTTTCCTTTCCCTCCCCGCTACCGTCATCCTCACAGTGTACCCAAATGGGGATTTCATTGTCTCATTGGCTCTAGATGTCAGCAGCTGGAACTCTTGAAAAAATATTTCGGCGGTATAATATTTATGCATATTACGTCAATGTTTGTAATACACGGTTTCTGGCCGAATAGGTGTGACAATAACAGCCCCATTTTGGGAATATTGTGAGTTTGAAGGAAGTAAGAAGGACAAAGAGAAAATAAGAAGGAAGAAATAAGACAAATGAGGTAAGACAAATGATTAAGGAGGACAAATGTGAAACAATTAATAAATTAGGTATTGTTAGGATCCCGTCACTAAACAAAGCCAAGCGTCATAGTGGGTGGAAGTTGGGAAAAATGTAAAATTGTATGACCTATCACAAAACTCACATTGTCATTTCAGACGATTTGACGTTGAATATAGTTGGTACAAAAAAGAGACATTTCATCCGCAGTTGTACTTTTTTTTAAAATGTCGAAAATGTCACACATGCGGGATTATTAAAATTGGCAGTGGACAGAGCAAAGCTTTGGGAATTCGCGAGAATGAAAAGAAAACAGGAATATCGAATAGTCGTTTTCGATGACCTTTTACAAATATATGTTCAAAATTCACACTTTGTAGGTAAGTCGTGAATTATCGTGCACAGAGGATATTTTATAGGAATGAAAAGTAATGCATTATACATTGACCATTTTTACACACAAAATAGGGGTCTTGTATCCGTTTTGACTAAGCATAACTTCTGCCGAAAATGGAATAGTTATTCAGTTAAACCGCTCCAGCTGCAAGCCATAAATCCTACTCAACAGATTATCGACCAATCAACAGAAAAAAGTTACTAGGTACGCTAGTTTATATATCGTATCACACACAGCTATGAAAGATAAAAGTTCATCGCACGCACAGTATCGCTTGCCATATAATCCCATGCAGACCTTCTACACATAAGCAGATGATACGCTTGAAGCTCAACGTTATTTGCCGTAACCGCTGATCACGCGATATGCAAAAATTTATGCGATCCCCTCTACGCCGTGAACAGGAGAGGGGTCATTTTCATTACGGAGCTGTGTAAACGTGCGGATGACAGCTGTCAAGTTGACAGATTCAGAACAGAGAAACGATATTACGTGGCAGCTCCTTAATTCAACCGACCCCCTCTCCTACCGTACGAAAAAAAATTAAAGCATAGTGTTTCATTAGAACACTGTAAGCCCTCGCGGATCAACAGATAAGTGCTCGCGTTGTTAACGCCGCGCGTTGCCGATATTGTATACGTATATTCTAGAGGAAATTCACTCTCATGTGTATTACACGACGTGCGGCAGTCATTCTCATAACGTTCAAGTTGGGATATGATATTATTAATTCCACTCTACGAGTGTATCTGTGAATCGTTAAACATTTTGATGACATATAACTATTCCAAATATCTGTCTCATGATCATAATGTCGAAGATTGAAACTTGTTAGGGAGATTATTTCACTTTGATGTCGTGTCTCTCGACTATTCATAATTATTCACGGATAAACCAATGATAAATATTTAACTCACGTCACCTGGGAGAGTTCGGCCCTTACTAGTCTATCTATTACTATATAAAAAAAATTGTAATCAAGATTGATTGGCCAAGAAAATAATAACGATCAAATTTTTCTCGTAAAATTGGATTATTATAATAATATACGGATTTAATGATAAATAAATTGTGGAATCTTTACTGTGGTCATTTGCCAGAAAAACCTATCTGCAACCTTTTCAGTTTAGGGGTTTCTTCAAAGCAAAATTTCGTCAATCGCTGAACAAAGCTGTAGATTTGTATAAAAATTAAACAATCTCCGGCCGCCACAGACATATATGGCTGTTGCCCGGCGTTGCTCGGGGTTATGATTGGTTTGGAGTAAAGTTATGGGGTTGTGAATTCAAGTAAACTGCGAATAGTTTTAGGGTTGAAAAAATAATTTTTTCCGATATTTGATTCACTTCATCGTGCACCGTCTCCTTCGGGCAACCACGACTTCTCTCACCATTCACTTCCTTACATGCTTATACACCTTTCTTAGTTCACAAGCACCTCATTTTACTACGAATAATTATTTGGTTCACTTAATAGTGCCATATCTTCCTCGGGTATCCCCGACTGTCCACCTCCACTTCCTAATTTATTATACTTATCAGTAAAACGGACACTGCAATCCCAGTCTGCTACGAGTATATTACGTGCCAAAAATGTTGTACGATTATATTTCAAGACAAATTATTGTAATAAAAATTAAAAATAATTGTAATGAATAATTGTATAAAATATGGAAACAAACTCAAATTTCGTATCGTCCATCAAGGTGATCGCCAAATTATCCTTCATCCATCGCTCATTGAGTTATGGAGTAGAGAGCTGAACCACGACAATGACGTTCGTTAACATTTTGTTTTGAGCTATACGATTTGAGTTTTGATCTTTGACCCTTTGGGTATTGAGCTTTGAGCTTTGAGTTTCGAGGGCTTTGAGTTTCGAGCTTTGCGCTTTAAGCTTTAATCCTCAAACTTTGATAGGTTGAAAATTCAGTTTAAAATATATATTTTTAAAATAATTTATTGATGCTCATATGCTTTCAGTTAATGTGGAGTAGGTTTCAATCTCAATAAATGTTATTTCTTTAAGGTAATCGTGTTTTATTTGAATTATCATTTTATCTGAATAATAATATCGCGTTGTAAAATAAAAGACATGCCAAAACCTGTATCTAATGTGAAATAAACATTGCTACAGTGATATGAGTGGTAAAATTGGGAATATTTTATTTGAACCTGCTCAAGGTGACTAAGGCAAAACAAGACATTAAAAAAAATCGTAAAAAATTGTGGCAAAATAGTCCATTTGCAATATTTAACCAAAAATCTCCATTATATTCAAAACCAAATACTTACTTTTCAAAGCCTAATAGATAATACCTTAGGGTCTTTAAGTTCAAAAAACGAGAAAATTGGCCAAATATCTGGGTTGGAGGACCCGATCGAAATCTTATTTTAGCTCTCCTGCCAATTTTGAAATAAACAGATGACCCTCTGCCATATGACTACCAATTAGTTCTAGGTAAAGGAAAAATAAATGGGTGCAGAATAAATTCATGTCGGTAAGCTCAAGTTAGTTAGTTCCTGGAAAAAAATATAAAAAATGTGAGCTTTTATTAACATTTTCATGAATAAAACTTCAAAGCGGTCACGTACCTACGTGCATGATTTTAATTAAATAAAAGCGCACTGCCTATCCTTTATGACACCCTTTTTATACAATAACTAGCGAGTACCCGGCATGCATTGTAATGCCATTCAAAGAAAGAAATTTTTTTTAAATAATTTTCTGTTTATTAAAGTGCTTTTGGATACACAATATTTTTCGTTCTTTTCACATGCGTGAGCAGGCTACATACAGATGTCCGAGTGAGACACATGAATTTTCCAAATTTACCCCAGCTGTCCCCTCCCTCTACACTATCACCTTTACAATCTCTCCCTCCACCCTCTCGCCCTCCACCTTTTCGTCACGCTGCACTTGCTACACTCTCATTTTTATAAAAAAATCCCGCGTCACCTATTGAAATTTTTTATAAAACTTTCGTAACGCCAGAGTTCACCATTATTTATGTACACCTTTGCGGACGTGCGCACAATAAATCACTAACTAAAACTACATTCAAACAGTCGCGGCTGGTGATATTCGCCATGCTAAACTTTATTACCTACTACCATTTTTACTTTTAATAAAAAGACAAATATATTTGTAGCACTATACCAGATATATGGAAACTTTCTTTACTACTAATTAGTTGTGTTTTCATTTGAATATTGGACGTGCTACACCAAGGGTCACCAAATGGCGGACCGCGGTCCGGATACGGATTTTTGGATAATTTTGGATATAATTTGTTGGTGCTAATAAATAACCAGAATTAAAAGAATTAGCCTTGAAACTTCTCACTTTGTTTGGGTCATCATACGTTTGTAAAGCCGCATTTTCTAAGATGAACTTCATTAAAAACAAGGGCAGAGTTACGGATGAACATCTAAAAGATTTAATGACAATAGTCTGGACAAACTTTAGTCCAAATTTCGGATGGATAGTCCAAGGCAAAAAATATCATTTTTCTAATTAATATTGTAAAAAACCCTTGGTATTTGTTTTTATTCATAACATTCGTTTATTTTGTAATAAAATAATGTTCCGGAACCCATTCATTTTATTTTTTTATTGATATTGTATCTACACATATTTAAATAGTACAGTTTATTATTTCAATTGTTAAGCCGGGGGGGGGGGAGGGCTGTTAAGTTTTTTCCCTTCCGGACCGCGACGGTCATGTTATTTTAAAAAACAGACCCCTAATGAAAGTAATTGGTGACCCCTGTGCTACACCATAGTTATAACTATTATAGTGTATATTACCTATAAACAAGATCTTCACATTTGAAACTTTAAAATACATGGTATAATATTCAGATTCACCATTATTAAGTCTCTATTCAGCGACAAGTCAAACACGTGAGGTTATAAACGCGGATAGGGGAGATCATAATTTAATTGAAGATTCCACATTGGAAACGAATGTACACATCGTATTCCGAGATAGAATCGTCAATACGACACTCACTTGGCTTACTCTCACGTCGTAATCTGCTTCAAACCGTTCCATTTTGCTCTGGAACGTACTCAAACTTCTTCACGATAATAATGTGATACAGAATATTGCGTTACGATTGCCATTTCATATCACACGAGGAATATTCACGTTCAAAATATTATTCCGACAAGTTTCTAACATTATCCTGTGAGGTTGCCATAAGAGTTATAGTGAACTCGAATAATTTTGGCTTAGTTATTATTATAATCGAGTTTTATGGACATGTTTATATAATGTTTAATTAATTATATTTATAGAATGTTGGTTAAAATTGATGTTTATTTATTAAGTAGGTACTTGTTCTATGGGCAATTACTTCTAGGCAAGTACCTACCTAATTTTATTATTTTCTTTCTATTCGAATTAGTTCTATAGAAAAAAAACAAAAGATGTAACTTCTTTGTCATAAGTAAAAAATATGTGTTCCAACAAGCAGATCACACAATAAAACCTATAATCAGGATTTGGTTTAGGTGTTTCCTCATTTTAGTCAGTCCCTGGGGAGGAAGGTTTAATACTCAGTAAAACCTATAAAAAAACAAGAGCGTAAAAAGCGCCATATGGTCCTTCGAGCCGGGTCATGTTTATTTAATAATAATTGAATTACTCAATGAGTATTTTTTTTAAGTGAATAACGCACAGCGGTCCCAACTGCTCCCCTCTGGAGCCAATGACACTGTATACGAGTATAGAATTCCCATTTGTGGTATTGTGAGGCTGAAGGTAGTGGGGAGAGGGGGGGAGGGGAGATGGAAGAGGAAGGTAGGGAAGTACCTGGCTATTCAGGTCTGGTCACCAAACACGCCTGAAGTCATTTCAAGCAACGTTGGAATATTGGTCTTACACCAGGGCGATACTGAGAGTATCTTCCGCTCTGGAACGTGCCGCAAATACACTTTGTATTAATTTTAAAGGAGCCGGATTCAAACCCGCGACCTTCGGTTTGTGAGTCGAGAATCTTGCCCCTTGACCACGGAGGTCGTCAATGCAAGTCATGTACATCTGTAGCCAATAATAGAAAATATAAACATTTTGTGATAATATTCCTTCTGATTCTTGTGATTATCGATAAAAAGCAGCCCTTTTGTATTAACCACCGCTTTTTAAAAAACAGTTTTATTAATTTATTTATTTCATTTTAAGAAATTCATCAGTTTACAACGTGGTTAATTTATACCTACGTGTATAAGAAGATTTCTTTCTATTCAGGGGTAAGAAAACTTTATCAGCATTGTAGTAAGAAGGCAGAAAATTTGTTTTGGTTTTAAGATCACCAAAAATTAAAGGGTATGATACCTAATGCGTGCTGTTTTTATTACATTTTAATTTATCGTAAAAGCGTAGATAACCACACACTATGGGCGTAATAAAATAGCATTTTCTGTTTGGAATCTCTACGCCAACATTTTTCAGCTCGCGACAACTTGATATTTATTTATGTTTTTACTTTTTTTTTGTTTTACAATTTAAAAAAAATGTCCTTACTGGGGTACCCCGCTCTAAAGTAAATACCTATGTTCTAATATTACAAGAGGAAAATTATAAAATTACATTTAAAAGAAAGCATAATACAAACATTAATCTGTGTTAGGTTGCAAAATTGAATTTATATTCGTCCATCCCATGTCCATAATCCATATTTTAGTGCTTCTTTGGAAGTCAGTTATTTTTTTAATGGTTTTTATTGCAAGAGGGAGCATATTAAATAATTTTATAGAGAAGTATTTCATATTTCTTTGTCCAAAAGTCGTTTTAGTTTTAGATTGGTGGAATGTATGTTGTAATGTGGATCGTGTGAATCGGCCCGAGTTGTCTGTGTAAAGTTATCCTGGTTTTTGAATGCGTACATTAGAATATCTTTTGTATATAATTGTTTCAGTGACATTAAATTCAGTGTTTTAAAAACGAAGTCTGTAAGAGTTCTTCTGATGGGGAAGTATAATTTTCAAAATTGCCCTTTGTGCTATGAGGATTGGTTTTATAGTGGAATCCCACGAGCTTTCCCATCCGATAAGACCATATTGTAGATGAGATTTGCTAATGCAAATTTTTATTAGCCGTTTTTTACCTAAAATTTTTCTTTTTGTTTTGAAATGTATTTTGTTGTTTGTATTTCATTTTCATTTTTTGGGCAGTTGCAAGGAATTTCTCGGTTCACGTATAAACAGGCTTTATGAATTTTGATATGTAGGTTTGTATTGAGATTATCTCTGTTTGTATATATACATATATTGTCTGTTTGTTGTATATTTGAAACTTAATATATTTAGTTTTTATATCTTTAATTGAGTATTGAGGGCAACGAGCGGGCTAACGAACCAGCAAGGAAAGGGGCGAAAGCGAGATCTTGCGGGATCCGAACCGGCCGTAGGAGTAACAGCTTGCCACACCAAATTACATATTGAGAGGTGGGTCAAATCCCAGCACTGGAAGAAATGGGAGAGGGCACCTGGAATGAGTCAATCTAAAGTACTCATAAACGGACCCGACCCCAGACGGACCAGGAAACTACTCGATATGGAAAGAAACTCGCTGAGGGAACTGGTAGCCCTACTAACGGGACACTTCAATCTCAGGAGACACAAGCAGCTATTGCGAGTGGAAAGCACCAATGAAAATGTGAAGAGGATGAAGAGACTCCAATTCACTTATGGTGCCAATGTCCTGCCCTTGTGGGAACTAAGCTCAGATACCTGGGAAGACATGTTGTAGATCTAGACGACTTAACCACATATCCTGGTGAACTTTATTAAAGGGATTGAGTTATTGTTAAAGAATTGGTAAAATAGGAGAAAGTACGACGGCTCCATGGCCTAAGTACTCACGGGAACTAATGGTAAACCGTCTCAGCTTTAAAAAAAAAGTATCATTTAATCTTATTAAATTTGAATCGAGTGATAGTTTTACCCAATTCATCATATAATAAAGTAAAACAACATTGTCACTTGTTTACAGAAAAAAAAAATATCTTTAATTATTTAAAGTTCAACACTTTATTTTCAAATGTTAAGATTCTACGGTCTAATCAATATTCTTCGTGAATGTAATTTTTTTCATCGTGCGCGAATAAAAACAATTAAGTGCTGAATCACAAAATGATCGTAATTGCAAAATCGTGTTTGGAGTTCAAATTCGCCCGGAAGTGATTTAAACTGAAAGGGTGAAATTCGACCAAAATTTGCAAACATTCAGTTAAAATTATAGCAGAGCCTCCATTTCGAAAACGCTGCCAGATTTGTTTATAAGTTCAACGTGCCGTGGACCTCCGCACATGTTACCATATTGGCTGAACGTTTTAGCCACATTTTTTATGCGTTCTGACACTAATTTAATCGAAAATCCTCGCAGATACGAGTGTTGAAAGTACGGGCAATTGAGGCAATATTATTATTTCATTTATAAAATCGGGTTAGAATTGAAAAGAATGATATTTTTTCCTTTGGAAAAAATTTACTTACGTGATAAAATAGCGAAAAAGTAGTTTGTTTATAACAATGAAATCAATCAACCAATAAATTAACGTAACCCATCTCATGAGCAAACAGATTATCATAACATTTTCTTAATGAATGTTTTAATTTCTAACAGAGAAGGTGGAAATAATGGAGATTCGTAAGATTTTCTTTGTTCGTCCCCGAGATGGAAATATTTTACCAAATAAAGGGAAAATAATACAGACAATTATTCTGATATATTATTACACTGTTATCACACCGTATCCTAAAATAGGGAGTCTTAATTAGGTCTTGCTTTATCCACTGAAGTGTGTTACGCATTTTCGTAGCACTGCTAACGCTTTTCGTAGAGGCCTTTCCCTACAACGAAGCAGACTTAGATACGAGCAGTACTGTAGTTGAAAGGTGGTAATATTTATTGAGGCAACTGTCTAAGACACCCTAATATACAAATATTATATCTAAAATACCCTTTTTCTATTGTTTGCACTATGGAAGGTTCTCGGTCCAATTTATTTTTAGTTACCATGTAGAGGGGCGAAGATTGTGAGATTTTCAGGTCCTGTGGTGACACCCTTTTTGGTATTGTGACTCTCGGCTAAAACAAAGACAATATATTTAGTTTCCCAACCAGACTTTTCATATTACACAAAGAGGAGATTATAGTTTCATTCGCAAACTTGTACAATGTTTGCTTCTTGTGTGCTGGCGTAATGTAAAACAGTCTCGCAGAATTAAAAATATCTAACAATGTTTAAAAATAAGTCTGAGCTTTCAATACATTCTTATCGCGTAAAAAAAATTCGTTTTGTCCTTATTGATAAAAACTTTTTGAGAATTCAGCCTATTCTGGCAGCCAACTAAAATAAATACCCGTATCACGTAATTCGCGCTAATTCCCTTGTTTGTTTTCTCCGTGAGTTATGCTGTTTTTGCTTTGAACCGAGGACCGAATTCAAACTTTTTGCTAATTTAACAACACGTCCTGTAAAATTAGAAACACCGGTAAGCTTTTCGTAATTTTAGCAAAATTATTTCATTACGGTTTCGTGTGCCTCATACGAATTACTGATAATTATTTCGATTCACGTTTTGTTGTACGCAGAATACACATTTTTATAAAAACGTATTTTTTTATTTATTTTCTGGCTATTTACTATGCTCCAAAGCACGGAAAGCAAAAGCAAGAAGAGCCAAATATTTACTTATTCATGTTTTTCTCATGCCCAAAATTCGGATTGTACCTAATTTTTGGACATAAAAACGAAGAGTTTACGCGGAAGAGAGCAATCAAAAAAATATTTAATCCCACGTACATTGTAAAGTAAAAATTCTTTACGCACGCTTGACTTGGGGAGTAGGCTGGTGAATGCTTGACGAGAGCGTTACGAAAAGTGTGATCGGGCGAGGCAAACGGTCGGGCCTTTACGCACGCTTGACTTGTGGAGTAAGATGGTGAATTCGTGACGAGAGCGTTATGAAAAGTGTGATCGGGCGAGGCGAACGGAAGTTGAGAGGGAGATATAAGTTAGTGAAGTTTTACTTCAGTCGTGTAGTCTAAAGCACACTCGTATTTTTTTCTGTAGACACGTTATAACGATTTTTTTACATATTTCATGCTTTCTTTCGTACCATGTTCTATACTAGATCTGTACTAGTTTTATGAAAATATAAAATGAATTTAATTTTTTATATTTTTAAGATGTAATAAATATTCTACATTTATTTAAAATAGCTGTGTTACCTGGCTTTGCCGGGGACAAGGCAACATTCGAAAGTGTCTGGAATGTATCTGGAATGTTTTCAGACATTCCACGACATCCTCCGCCACTTCTTCCAGAACTTTCTAGAGCTCTATCGAATCGTTTAGAACTTTCCGGAAGACTGTTCTAGAAATTTCAAGAGCGCAAAACTTGCAGCCCTTAAGTCTTCAAAAGCACGCCATTTAAGTAAAAACTGGAACCGTCATCCTGGAGGGGGATAGAGATCTACCACAACTTATGGACAATGGACATGGATTTGCATTTGAAAAAAGGAATGATAACATTATCGTAACCAAGTTATTTTATATTGGTTCCATGACTAAATACAACACTGACAAAATAGAATACTTTTGAAAGGTGATATTAGTATTTTAATATTTTAAAAATACTATTTGAATAACGTTGTTGTTGTGAATAAGATTTTCACGGCCAAAAGTATTTGCGTTATTTGTTTTTGGGATGTTATACCGTGTTGCGCTACCTCCTTCTTTAGCCAACGTTTTGGACAGCGTTGCAGTGTCCATCATCAGGGCAGATCTGGCGGATCCGGTAGATGTGTGAAACGTTGGCTAAAGAAGAAGGTAGCGCAAAAAAGGTACCCCAAAAACAAATAACGAGAATGTTGTTTTATTTCATAATTTTTCATGACTTTATAATAAGTATAACTTTTTAATGTATTTTGATATATCGCTGTTCAGTTTTGATCCATGTACCTATATACCCTTATTTTTAAGACATATTGTTGTTCGAACATTGTTGCTGAAGTTATATTAAATTATAGATTTGCATACATCGAAAATGCGCATGATAAAATTATCGTTACCTTTACCGTTCGTAATTTAAATACCAATTGTTGCTCGAGCTGAACTAAAAGTACCTAAGCTATATTGGATTCAGGTGGGCACGAAAGCAAAGTACTCGTATTATTGTTGGATTGATCAGTAGTGGTTTTTGCCTTTGTAGAGCATGTCTGGTTGCCAGTTGCACCAGCGGTGTTGCAGTGTCCACGAGTCTGTGTTAGCTTTGTTCCGGTGTTTCTTGTCGCCTTTGTGAAGCTTTTCTGTTTGCATTGCCGCCTAGTCTGGGTTTCCATTTTTACCTGAATACCTTTTGACACCTTTCAGGTTTAGGTGATTATCACATACACAAGATATACACAGCAAGTGTCATTACATTCGTATTTCTCCGCAACGTAAGCAGATATATGCGTTAAAAATACGACAGCAGTCAAGTACAATAAGCGTGTTTACACGTCAGCGCGCGTGTCTCCATAGAAACCGTTATAACTCCGTTATTGTTTTAGTTACATCCGTAAAATAAAAAGTGAAATGTCGATAGTGAATCACGCTGCACATCTCTATTCAAGTTGTCCATAGAAATACATAAAAACAACACTCTGTCAGACGCGCAGTCTGACACATAATTTATCCCGCCAAATTTCCTACGGGCGCCCGACGTTGTTAATTTTTATTAAATATTTTTATATGAAATGATAAAAAAGTGAAATCATAAAAAAGTGTTTATTACACATATATACAATAGAATAAGTATTGTTGTTTACATAATCTGTGAATTTATTACCGTTTTCACATAAAAACATCACGTGAGTCATTTTCACATTTTTTTAATGTTTGCATTCTAAATTTTAATATTTACAAATATTAATATTTATTTGTAATATAATAATTCGAAAGCTTATTTTGTAACCTGTCTAAAACAGTTTTTACTACTTGAGCTTTATTTGTGAAGCGGTAATAATACAAAGTTTTCGTAAAATGTCATTTCGTTAAAGACATTAAAAGTGCATATTGGCGATTTTCTGAGGGGTTAAAACGTCTGACCCTTCATGCTTTAAATATGAAGTTCTTGGTAGATACACATTTTAAAAGTAGTGTTAAAACTACAGTGAGATTGAAATACGAAATAAGAAAGTTGGAATACAAAAAACACATTACTGGGTTACGTAAAACTAGACAATATTCTAATTTCCCTACACCCACCGTCCCGAAAAGTTTTAATTGTTGCTTTGCAGTGGTGGAGGACTTAGCTATCAAAATATTGAAACCCGACGCTTTCAACTACTTGGTTAGAATCGATTCCTTCTACTTGTGCATCTAGCAAATGTACGAAGAGGAGAGGCATTTCGTCCATTCCAGTTCCAGTTATCCTTCTATGGAAGTTTTTTTTTTCATTTTCAAGTTTTTCGTCAAGATATGCAGTAAGTCTCCTCTTCATGTGAATGGTTTACTTTCAATTTGTCTTACAAAAACACTAGCCCATAGCTATAAATTCCGTTAGGTATAATTTAAAGATTTTTCTTTAAAAATTCAAGACCTCCAATTTGAACATTCTTAGTACATTTTTCTTCTTTGTACTTGTTATTTCCTTCAATAACAAATGCCGTTTTTATTGAAGGAGGCAAAATCAGAAGGGATCGGAATATTATATATTTTTTTGTACTTTTCGATGCCACTAGATAGATTGGCAAATGGATAATACCTATTACCGTATCGTAGGCAATGAACACGTAAGGTTTTAAGGTATTACTATTTCTGCTAAAAAAAATCCCCGCAAAAATTAATTTTAAACGACAATAATTTTTTGTTAATTTTTTTCATCCATTTATTAAATATAGAGTTACTACACATACTGAGTTTTTTTTTAATGTTAAAATTTTATGGTATGAGTAATAAGAAGTAATTCTAAATGAATTATGTGGTGTTTTTCTCCTAAATGATGGTAAAATAAATTACATAGTGTTTTTTGGTGCAGTTGAGTGATTTGGTTTCAACAAATTTTCTATTTCCCTGTATTTTGTATCCAGCTTATTATTTGAGAATTAAATGTTTTAATGTTGTGGTTTTTTGAGTGAGAGTGGTATTCTATTGCAGAGTTTAGTGTTCTAGTATAAGAAGCTGTTTTGTCCAAATTTAGTTACTTGTTGGATATGTTTTTGACCCTTAGCTCTAATGTTTCCAATATACCAGTACGTTTTAGATGTTATTTCTTGTGTTTGTGTTAAGTTCGGGTCTCCTTCAGATTAAAAATAAATTGAAAGTGATAAATTTGGTTTTTTTTGCATTAAATGTAAGTGAGTGGTAGTCCAGTAATTTTTTTGTCCAGTTATTTTCTGCTTTTTTAATCACTTTGCCCATTATTCCAATAAATACGAAGAACAGTCTTCAAAATATATGAATGTGTTACGTTTTACTTTTCGAATGTTATTGCTCAGAAGAAAACATGAAAATAAGAATGCATTTCAACACTTTGCCCATGAAATCATTCTAACAGCTAAAATAACAAACTGACCTCAAACAAACTTTTAGCAATTACAATTTATAATTACTTTTAGGCATGTATTTATTTATTTGTACTGGGTTTTTACAGATGTTCTCACATAAGTCGACAATCCAGGTATAAAAACTCATTTAATACACAAATCAATTTGGGGGGCGGGAATGGGTACCGCCGCCCAAGGAACCTTTATTGGATAACCGACACCTCTGCCATAGGTCACCCCAAGTAGTTCGCTATGTTTGGTGATTTGGTGATTTGGTGCCCGGGTTCATGGGGTGAGGTTTGTCTAGATCTTGGAGGCGGATGACCGGGACATACCGAACCCCAGATTCCTACCCACCCCTTAAACCTTTTCATTCCCAGAACTCTCCTCTCCTTCCTTTCCTTAAAAAAACCCTCCCCACAGCATCCCCAAAGATGACATAGGCCATGAGGGAAATTATTTTCCTCAGGGCCTCCTGTGTGGAGCTCATGTTAAAAAAATAGATTCAAACAATTACAAAAATCTTTACAGACAAATTGTATCTTAATAAAGTCCACTCAAATCACAAATATTACAATGAGAGACAAAAGACACAAGAGACACGAGAGACAATTAGACACACAAATATTACAATGAGAGACAAAAGACAGAAGAGACACGAGAGACAATTAGACACACAAATATTACAATGAGAGACAAAAGACAGAAGAGACACGAGAGACAATTAGACACACAAATATTACAATGAGAGACAAAAGACAGAAGAGACACGAGAGACAATTAGACACACAAATATTACAATGAGAGACAAAAGACAGAAGAGACACGAGAGACAATTAGACCCACAAATGACATATTATAGAATTAGCCCAAAATATTTTTTAGCAATCGCAGAACATTTTATCTGAATTCATATAGATTATCGACGAAAATATTTGCTTCAGCACCCTCTATTTTATTATATAGTCGCTATATTAGCAAATGAACCTTTCAATGTATGTTTAATTAGCAAATAAAAAAATATTTTTTATAATCTTTTGAAGTCATCATTCATAAGCTAACAATATAGGTACTCGCAGGTCAATTTTTGCACACTTGACCAGCAAAATGGGAGGAGGGTTACTGTCCACATGAAATGTCGAAAAACCACCAATACCCCTTTTTCCCATCCCTTTATACAGAATATACCTCTTGATGACATATTGTACACTTGACGTTCAAAATGAAAGAAAAATTATTATTGTCTACTTCTGATTTCGGAAAACTCCTTATGAATCCCTTTAATTTCAGCCAGCATTATACATAAACAAAGAAATATGTCTGTGGGTGTAGTTGGTTTTTATACAGTTTTAATACGAGATTGAAGATATATTTCCACTACACAGCCGAACAAGAAGGTCATCCGTTTTCCCACTATTGGGACTGTTTGTTTGAAAAAATCAGATCAATTACCTACCCATAGTTAAGATATATTTTTAACAGAAAACTATTATAATTGCCATTTTCAAAATTGTAACTGGTCTGTCGAGAATGCAAAAATTACTATTCACGGGTCTGTGTGGGCTATAAGTAATAAAATTATTTCACCCACCATCTTAAATCTGGATATAAGTCTTACGAAGTTAGCTTTATTTTCTACATATTTCAGAAAAGGTAACGTGATGAGTGAGTGACGTGCAAAAATTAAACTGTGTTTTTTTTCTCTCAATAGAACTGGTAAACTTCACTACCCCACAAATGTATGCGGACCACTCTTCGAAGAGGAACTGGAATTCTGGGGTTTGGACTCCAACCAGGTGGAGCCATGCTGCTGGTCCACCTACAGCATACACAGAGATACACAGGTGAGCTAGACTAATAACCAAATAACTTTATTTTATTTAGTTTATTTTATTTAAAAAAACTATCCGTTTTAATATTTTATAATGTGTGGTAAAATACGTGTGAATTAGAACTGACTTTATTTATGCAAATTTCTCAGCGACCTGTAACGCTGTCCGAAACGTTGACTAAAGAATAATATAACGCAACACGGCATAATACACCAAAAATAAATCATTTCTTGGCCGTAAAAATCTGACATCACATCTGTTTTTAGATGTTAAAATTTTAGAGTATAAATAAATTTCATATTTGAAAAAAAAAACAAAAGTTATGCTAAGTTAGATTACATTTAGATATTTTTTATGTCAGTCCAGTAAATGTAATTCTCTCCATGTTTAATAATGTTCATGTGCAATTCCATCAGTGTGTAATTCGGGTAGTGTAATTTTTAGTTGTACTTGAATTAACGCGTGTGTAATTTTGTCATCTAACTCTTTTTATACATCACAGTGAATCGGACCTGTATCTTCTTGGCGCATAATCTGCAATATAAAAGACACTACCTTATTTAAGTCATCAATATAAATAGATAATCTGCGTAAACCCATAGTATCTATGTTTAAATCTATTTTTATCTAAGTTTCATTTACTTCAAAATCAAACATGGTTATAAAACCAAACATGGTTATCTATATCTAAGTCTAATCTTTGTCTATATATAAGTCTTGTTTACTTCAAAACCAAAACGTTATCAAAATAAATATTTTAGTAATGTTATAAGTTGCATAAAACCAAAGGCTAAAAAAAGTGAGCTTTGACGTCGCATCTCGTGCTTGGCCAGAGTGTCGAGGCGAATGCAGCGTGGGAGCGGTGCGGGGTACTCAAACATATGATAGGCAAGTGAAGTGTCCGTAGTAATTGCGTGCGCGGCAAGGCGGTGTGGGATAACTTGCGAGAGTTAGCGCGGGTAGCATAAACCATTGTCGTTTCATAGATTGGCCGTAGTGAAAAGGCAGGCAGCGAGCATCTAACCACGCAGTTGCGGGTACTTTAAAACAGTTTGTTGTTTACTGGTGGACAACCAGCCCGTAACGCTTCCGCTCTGCACTCGCCACGGTACTCTGGCCGAACCCTTAGGATTGGTCGTTTCATCAAATTAGATTAGATTATTTCAACAAATTTCAAAGTTAATATCAAATTCCTACTCTTAAAGTTGTTATTATTCAAGTACAACGGAAAAAGAAAGCCATTATAAAATATTAATTTTTGCTTTGAAATTTGATGAATTTTTCAAATTCTGTGAAACAACCCGTCTTTTGTTTCTAGTTTCCAATGACTGCCGGCACAATGTACGCAGGTAAACAGTGTTGGAAATAGTTAGGTAGAAGTCATTTCCAACTAGAGTGCAATCACTCTCGTTATGGAGATAAGAATAGAATTCCCCAGCCGAGGTGAACCCCGAACGAGAAACAACGAAACCTCATAAAGTTCGCATTCGACTACAGACTACACCTACGCTGTTCATGGGAAATAATAATTTTCCTTTGTAAAGAAAATAACGAAATTTTGTTTGAAAACAAATACATTTTTAGACTTTTTGTTACGAGTACCGCTGCGCTAATTGCAATAAATTAAAGCGGTAAAGACTAATAAGGGCTCTGACAATATTAGCACTTTAGCGATGAGTCCATTTTCAATGCCGAAATACGAATAAAATCTTTGGGGACCAGAGATTGTTTTTACACCTATAGTTAGTTTGGATATTAGTCACTACTTTTGTGGAGTAAACGATTTATTATTCGGACTTCAACATTTTGGGACTATGCCCTACGGAGGATCCATTGTGCAATGTTTCAGAACTTTTTGAATTATTAGTAGTGGAAAGGGGAAAGAATAAGGATCACACGAAGATGGGGAAATTCGTGGCTATTCATATCTTATGACAAACAACGGCTAAATCCAGTTTTAGCAATGAACCTGACTTTTATTATGTCACTAGGGCGGTACTGAAAGTATCTAGATCTACTACTCTGAAACGTGCCTCAAATATACTATATATTATTTAAAATTATTTTATTGTGAAGTATCACAAAATACTCATCCAATAAGATTGACTTGCGCATGCCGAGATATGAATCCGCAACTTCGGAATTCGTAATAGAGGACTTTAACCACTAGACAATGGACGTGTCTTGTGAATATTTAAGGAATAGATTATTTAAATATTTTCATAGACATTATTTATTTCAAAAGATTTACGAGAACACTCCTTAGTTCCACAATTTATCGTGATGATTATGACCCTGGTTGATTTTTTTTGTCAAGCATTTGTTGGAGACAGGAATGGAGTAATTATTTCATTATTATCATCCTAATTTTTCTACTGCAAACAAAGATCTCGCGAGATGGAAAATTACTCATTAAAATATTAATTATTTAGACAGACGAAAGAAGAAAAATACTACGAAGAAACAGATTTTCTTAAATAAGGTACCAGGAAATCCCTAATTGAACAGAACTTTTCACAAAACAATGCATTAAAAATATGCTTGGGAAATTTCAACGTTATTATATTAAGGTACGGTACAAGATTACACAAACAACTTTTAAAATAAATTAGAGTAGGTATCAAATATCAACGAAATGCTTGTATAAAGAATACTAATTATTAAGATTAAAATTAAATCTTCCGCTTTTTCCCTTTGGATCATATCTAGGCCATAATTAGCTTTACATTCCCAATTACTTTTCCTTGGACTTATTTACTTAAGGGCATTGAGAAAATCAAATAAAAAGTAATCATAGAAAGATTAATGAGAGATTATTGCTTTTTACAACAAAAAATAATATATTAAATTTGTTTTTTTAATTAGATTATTACAAAATTTTTGTACGGTTTTAAAAATTTCAAGGTTTTTTTTAACAATAGGTACTTATAACAATTTCATGATTTTCAGTATTGCCTTTCAATATAAAAATGCTCAACGCGCTGACGCTCAAATTTAGGCATTTTCTTTAACAATATTCACCTCTAAAAATATTATTGAAGTGAAAACTTCTTTAACAACATTGTGATTAGAAACTCGATGAAACGAAAAATACCGACACTAAAAAAGAAGAAGAAAGAGAATGGAGTATAATCGGTCTCTTATTTGTTTGGTGCTTCGAAGCCTATCGATTTCCACTTTGTGCGGTGATTCTTAGCCTCCTTACTCTTGCCTACTTTGGTTTTCTGAAGGTTTCGCTTCTACCGCGTGTGAATTGCAAACTCATAAAAACAAACAAAATCATGTTGGAACCGTTTTCGCTTTTACAACGCCGGCGTAACTTGATATGAAACGCAGTCCGGGTAAAGCACTCAACGGGAACCATATTATTGAATATGGTATTATTGAATATGGTATTATTGAATACTAATATTTAATTCTTAAAAAATGCAATGCAAACCCAGCAAGAATAAAATTCAACGGGAATTCAAGGGTGACCCACAAATGCAAAGCCGGTGGAATACCGAGTTATCCACGATATAAAGCCGATTCACCTTCATTCTACCCCAAAAGAACGTGAAGATAACGATAACACATCGTCGATACAAAATAATAGAATTCTAATTTAATCCCTCAGGCCTCGACATAATTAATTAGGTAAATCTTATATATAAAAATGAATCGCTGAATGTGTTGCTAAGCGCAAATCTCGAGAGCAGCTGAACCGATTTCGCTAATTCTTTTTTTAGAATATTCCTTGAAGTACAAGGATGGTTCTTACGGAGAGAAAAATTAAGAAAATTGCGCGGAAAATTATATAATTTCAAAAAACCTAACGACTATCGCACGTTTGACAGTTTGCGTATTTGAGAATGACATTTTGCAAAACAATTCTGTTTTTGAAAATCTTTAATTTGATAAATTTATTTAAAGTAGGTACTCCCCAATAGTGTGAATCGAATCAAGAATTATAGATATTTTAAATAGGTACCTATGTTAGGAACCAAATTTAATATACATGAAAAATGGAAATTTGAATAAAAATTGTAAAAGGTGGCACGCGGACTGATTAAAAACTGAATGTACTGGGATTGAATATATGGAACGCGGGAGGAGGGTTGGCGGGACGAGGGAGTGGGAAAGGGAAGAGGGAAGAGGGAAGGCGGGGAAGGTGGAAGGAGAACGCGGGAGGGGAAGGGGACGTGTGAGGAGGGAGGGGAACTCGGGAGGGGTGTTCGTGGGATGGGGGAATGGGGGGAGTGGAGTGGGGAGAGGGAAGGTGGAGGTGACGGAGTGGGAACGCGAGAGAGGAAGAGGACGCAGGAGAAGAAGGGTAGGCGGAAGGGGAACGGGACGAATGGGAAAGGACACTCACGGAGAAACAATTTCTTTATTAAATGGCATAGCAACGCATGCCATTTCCAGCAAGTATATAAATAGAAATGAATCGCCGAAATGTATGTACGCGCATAACTTCCGAACGATTGCACCAAATTGGATGATTCTTTTTTTTGTGTTCGTTATTGTTAGAACCAGGTTTGTATAAAACTACTGGTGAATCCTATACTAATAATAAAAAAATGCAATACTAATAATAAAAAATGCAATACTAATAATATAATAGAATATATGAATGTACCGGGACTGAATGTATGGAATGCGGGAAGGGGGGGGGAGGGGAACCAGGGAGGGGGAGGGGGGTTCGCGTGACAGGAAAAGCAGCGAGTGGAGTGGGGAGAGGGAAGGTGGAGGAGGCGGAGTGGGAACGCGAGAAGGGAAGGGGCCGCGGGAGGGTAAGGGGAAGCGGAAGGGGAACGGGACCAATTTTCAAACAAACAATTTCTTTATTCAATGGCATAGCAACGCATACCGCGAACTCGCTATAATAATATAAATTGAGCGACCGATCAATATCATTTTTTTAAACAGAGAGGGGGACTGGGAAAGGACATAGTCTAGTTTTTATCCCAGAAAACACATTTCACTCCCGTGAAAAAATTCTTTATACACTAATTTCCTCCTAATACCATGCGAGCAAAACTGCGGGTAAAAGCTAGTGTTATAAGCGTTATCGTCAACACACAATTTTTATTTCGATTCATTTAAAAATAATAATTAATAGGTATAATTCTCAAAAGTTTCATTTTTCTTTCGAACTGCGGTCGGAAATTTTTTGATTCATAACGGCGTACATTTTAATTATTTTTCGGTAAACTTTTGGATTTGAATATGAAGCATGGTATTTTCTCTTTCTAACACCGTTTAGATTATACTTCTAACCATGATAGTGAGAGAGACCCAACGATTTCCATGAGACCTAGGTATATGAATTATTCCGAAAACCGAACAAGTATACCTGACGGGTTAAACCTAATACAACCCAAATACAACGCCGATACATCAATGATAAAATTTTAAGGCGAAATAGAACAACGCCTTTTTTAAATTGTGTTTCTGTTCTGTGCCAACAAGTTTCAATAAGATAAATCTAATAAAAAACGATTCAATTATTTCACATTGGTTCTCAGTAAAACATTTTATCTAAAGCGCGAAAATCTCCAGCACGTGACATCCGCTGCATTCCCTCTCTTTTCCTAAAATGCAACAGCGCAACAATTACAGATTTTACTTTCTTTTATCGGGAACTTTATATGAACTCTGATTGCATCAGTGAGCAATGATATTCGAACCATTCGTCGATATAGTGTTCGATACGTATTTTCAATTGCATAAAATCCCCACCGAATAGTGCAATACCAAATGCTTTGATACGATATTTACTGTTATTTTGAAAATGTGAGGATTACCCAAGAAAAATGTAATTACTTGTGTTATTTTATTTTTGTACAATTGTTTTAATTATTTTGTTTTTAACTGTGTAAAAAAGACTTTTTTTATATGAATACAGCATAAGAGTCCCAACTGCTCCCGTCTGGAGCCAGTGAGACTATGGCATCCCCAGTTGGGTATGTTATGAGACTGAAGGTAGTGGGGAGAGGAAGGAGATAGGAAAGAGGAAGGTGGGGAAGTACCTGGAAATTCAGATGTGGTCACCAAACACGGCTAATGCCATTTCAAGCAATGTCAAGCAAGTCGATGAAGCGACCCGTTCTCATATGACAAATGTCAACCGTGTACATATGTTGGGCACGCGTTTGGCGTGTTTCCCGACTAGTGCCGAGGGGATCAATGACGCTAGTTCCTCGGAGCATCTTCCATTGTAATACCGGTAGAACAAGGATAGCATTCCCATCCGACGCCTGTGCTCTAAAGATTGCAAACCGTCTGTTAAGATGGGAGAATCTATCAAAAGCCTGAAGGAGAAGCCTATGGTATTTTTCAGGTATTTAGGAGCTCCAGACCAGAGGTGGCTGCCAAATTCAACCGTAGGGCGCACTTGTGATTTGTACAGGGTTAGCAGTTGTGTACTATTAAAATATCTGCGGGCCCTGTGCAGTACGCCCAGTTTTTGGGTGTTAAATGGAATAAATTGTGAAAAACACAAATTAATCCAATAAAATTTATTTGCCACGGGATTCGACCTTCGGATTGCGAGTCAAGAGCCTTACCGCTGGACTGCGCCGGCCGTCATTTGTCGACTGATTTGTCATATTCATCGGAATCATACCATTTAAGTAGCACCGTTCTTATTGAAAAAAGAAAAAGAACATAGCATACTACGGTATCAGGGTCATTACAAATAAATACATTTTACAGCACACACGTAAATGCTCATTTTATTTCAAACACACAGAATAAATAAGGAAGTTTTTATTCCAAATTCTTCACCTAATTTTTTTTAAGTTAATGCAATATTTTTTAAAGTCCGTACGAAATCGGTCCACTCCGCTTATTTTTTGGTCACTGAATCAGGAAAAGTATCCACTATTCACAGATGTGTCGCAATCTGATGGAGCCTGGAATCTATTGAATAGATTCTAAGTAACTTAGACCTATTCATGTGGAAAAGCTTAGAACGAAGGCAATTCTATTAAGCTCCGGTTTCTATTGAGCGAGCTTTGCCTACTGACCTTCCGGCTAATTACAAGAAAATTGTATTAGTGGGTACCCTTACAAGCGAACCGACTCATCCAACTTACCCAAAAGGGAAATTGATGAGATTTCCGAGGGATTTCTATTAAATTGTCATTAGATGAAAACACTTCTATGGATCACGTACAAATTGGATCACATAATACGAAAAAGAACACACAATGCGGGTGGTTTTGACGTTTTTCAATTCCTGTTATTCTTTCACATATTTGCGGGATCGATAAATAATGGCTTTTGAGGCACTTAATTATTGATTAATGAGACAATCAGAACCCTCCGACAGTCACCGCGTTGGCGTCACCGCGTGATTAAAATAGATGAAGCCAAATCTGCTAATGTCGTACCTGCTTTGCTTTTGACCTCGTTTTCTTTGATTTCCCCAATTAAGAAATGCAATAAAATCATCATTTTATTTCAATTAAGATATAAAATAAACGACGTTTTAGTTGTGCTCTTAGTTTTTTTTATTTTTCGAAAGATTTTCATTCTTGTTAAAATAAAACCAGCGTTTAAGGAACCACAAACATAACTTCCCACACTATTGAAAAAAATCTCCTGAAACTGGTGAAAAATCTTCTGAAAAAAAAACTCATTTGAGTATTCCAAGCCTACTAAAAATGATGTAAATAAGGTTCCCAGTCGTTACACAATTAAATTAGAGTTAAATCAGTTTTATAACCGAGCGGCTCGTGAAATGAAACTAGGAAAATTGAAGAATCTTTTTTTAATTCGTACCGAGGACGGCGCCGAGAATAACTCGTTCGGTACAGAAAACGACTCACTTTGGCCTTTTGCCGCCATTTATTATTAAGTTGGGGAAGGTGTCACATTTCAGGCGCAGACATTTTCAGCCTGGCATATTTATTTGGAGTAATTTTCCCGACATTTACAAAATAACCTAGGCATGTTTTTTTCATTACTTTACACATCATCATTCAACAGTGATTTGTACCTTTATGTCCGTTCTCTGTAATGAAGCATTTTATCACGCTTTGTAAATAAGGGGTATCACACGCGTATATTTATGTTCACGCACGTTTCATACCAACAACTCATAATTTTACTGGGTTGTATGAATATTCTTGAATCATTGAAAAAGAAATTATCATTCACAGTAAAAATCTAAATATTTTCAATATATTTGGAACGGGTTTTAAACAAGAGGGTGGGAGAAGGTTTTGTTTTTTTTACGTGAGCTCCACACCGGAGGCCCTGAGTAAAATAATTTCCCTCAGGGCCTATGTCATCTTTGAGGATACTGTGTGGAGGGTTTTTTTAGGAAAAAGGAAGGAGAGGAGAGTTCTGGGAAGAAAAAGGGTTTAAGGGGTGGGTAGGAATTTGGGGTTCAGTATATCCTGGTCATCCGCCTCCAAGACCTAGACAAACCTCACCCCATGAACCCGGGCACCCCCGCTAAATCACCAAACGTAGCGAACCACTTGGGGTGACCTATGGCAGAGGTGTTGGTTATCCAATAAATGTTCCCGGGGCGGCGGTACCCATTCCCGCCTCCCAAGTTCTCATAATATTGTGCGAAATTCGAGAAAAATCATTTCTGCATATCTTTACGGTGATGCTCTTGATTAGGTTAAGTATTTGCTTTTCATGGTGTCATAATATTTTTGCGTTTTCATCGGTCTTTTGGTGTCCCGCTATAAACATAGACTTTTCTCAAATGTTTTTTTGAAGTAAAACTTATTTAGTCTCGTTGTGGTTTGAAATTCGGATGAAACGGAAGTGTGTCACTAAAATTTATTATTTGAGAGGTTCTAATATAATGCGGTAAATTCACGACTCCGCGCGAGCCTTCGATGGCGCAGCGGCGTAAAGCGCCAGACTCTCTGCGCCCAGAGAAACATCCAGCGAACAGAGGTTCGAATCCTACCAAATTCAAAAAAATAAACTTTTTTTTTGTAAAATCAATATCTAATCTTCAAACCACTTTAAAATAAACAGGCAAAAGAAAAAAAAGCGACATCCAGCAAATTTCTGGTTTCACTTCTACCGCGTGTGAATTGCCCACTCTGATTTTTTTTGAGCGACTCTCTTCAATCCGACCCCAAGTACACAGTTCTTTACAGGTTTTTAGCCCATTTTATTTTTGGGTGACCTCTGCTTATATTGTTCGACGTAGAACTCTGATTGACGAATCTGTGATATACAGCTTCCATATTATGATCTTGGAGATGCGACAATATTGTCGGCTACCGTTTCAAACAAGCCTTTGTCTTGGTCCTAATTCGAAATGTTAGTTTCTCTTTGTCCCTCTCCCAAGATGTTGCATGGCTCTTTGTGCCATGTTCGTTATCTCAACCCCACCCTATCATTGGGTATACGATAACACTTGAATCCTGTAACCAAGGTTTGGCTTAATTGCGTATGACGTCATTTTTATTTATCCAGTTAGAATAGGTACCATGTAGCTGGAAATAAAAATATTTTTTAGTTTGTAAATTTTAATGCATCAATATTATATATTTAAATTTATTCCATATAAAGGCCCTAAGGGTGTGAATAAATAAAAACATGTTATTCTGAAAGCTCTACTGTAAAGTATTTTTCCAATAATTAGTCATTCGAATGCTTTTGACCTAATCATACATTAGCTCCATACATGAGGTACTGAGAAAAATAATTTCCTTAGGGATCTATGTCATCTTATGGGATGCTGTGTGAAGGGGTTTTTTTTTTAAGGAAAGGAGAGAGATAAAGTTCTGGGAAGGAAATACGTACAAGAGGTAGATAGGAATTAGGGGGTCGGTGTGTCCATGAGTGACGGACGTATGAATCCATCCCTCCTAGCCAATGGCTCGAGGAATTCTGGCTGGAGAGGTCAAATGTCAGTCTCTCTCGATCCGGCCTGCCACGCAGCAGGCGAGCAGACGCATTGGCCACCGAAACCTGGACAAAGCTCACCCCATGTATTCGGGCACCCCTATTAGTCACCAAATGTAGCAAACCATTTTGGGTGACCTATGGCAGAGGTGTTGATTATCCAATAAATGATTCCCTAAGCAGCGGTACCCATACCCGCCTCCCAAAATGAAAAAACATTGTAAACAAGTTGAAACAAAAGTTAACGCAATAAATTAATACTCTTCTAAAATATTGATTTTTTAAAATTAAAATTACGTCTGGAATGTCTTAATCACGTCCTGTTTGAATTCACTATACTTATTCCCTTCAAAACTCACTCTCGTTACTCCGATAATACGTCACAACCTCCCACAGCTTTCGGCGTATATTAGAAGTGGGTGGATTACATTGATAAACCTCCGGACACATTAGCAGTATTACCACTCACGCATTATTTGCTGGAAACCCTAATATTGTCAGCCCAAAGCTGACAAAAACGCGCGTTCAAGTATAATCACAATGATCTATTTTGGGCGCACATTCATTCACGCAAAAATTCCAAAAGCTCTTGTACTACCGACCAAGAACAGAGCAAATTTCTGAGCTTAATTCTGTTCGAAAGATACAATATGAAGTATTTTGTCATTAGTTTCTTTGCTTTCTTTCAAGGATGACGCATCACTTCCCGATTAATCGTGTTAAATACTAACAGCGACAAGCCAACCCGTGTTATTTCAGAACTAATATCAACTTGTGATGGGTGATCGCCATCTCACACGTGCCGAAGTTTCGGGTGGGTCCATCTGAATAGATGGCCAAACCTTTTATCCGCTCGCCGATCGAAACCTTTTGGTAAAGCCTCTCCAAACCAGATCACAGCCTCCAATCTTTGGTGATGGATGTTTTCGGCTCTTTCATAATATCATATTACCCACCCTACCGGCTTTGTGGCACCAAGTTTTGATTGTATGTTTTTTTAACTTGGGGTTGTTTGGGATAAATCGTTCGGATTCCTTCACACATTTTCAAAGACATCCTTAAAAATTTTCGATATTTGTTTTGGGGTCTTATGCCGTGTTGCGCTTCCTCCTTCTTTAGCCAACGTTTCGGACAACGTTGCAGTAACCACCCTGAAAACAAATAACGAAAATACTTTTGGCCGTTAAAATCTAGCAACGCATCCTTCATAATATTTTCCCCCAATTTCTTTATAAATAATATATCGCTTATAACCACAATTAAACTTTATTTTGCAATGTATATGTAATTGATGTTGATGATTATAAACGATATCTTGTTTTTAATTACCAATACAGTCTATTTTTACGTTTTATTAAACGACCAAATGTTGATGGTCATTTTATGGTAGTAGTTTATGACGATACGGAAATAGTAGTAATATCATGGAAACATTATACAAATTGTAGCACCTGCTATTTGCTTTGATACATGTGACCTAAATATTTTTTGCCCGAATGTCACAAATCCCAACATCACAAACAACTGAAAAGCGGACTAAGTTACCCACTTGGTATGTTTATGCTATGTATCTACATGATTGAGTTTGTTTATACTTTCTAAATATCAAAATACTTCATCATCCAACCCGCTAACAGCTAGGGTCAGCCGAGATGACAAAACGTTGCACACCCCTTGTTGAATCCGCATTAAATTTGTGCATGGTATATAAGAAACTCTTTTAAGACTCTTGGCATGACCCGACTCTGTGTTAAATTAATCATTCAAAGGAAACATCCTTTGATCGCGCTTCTTCATACTAGAATTAGTTCGCTTAAAATAATTCCAATCCTTAGATTGGCGTGAATCACAGAAATTCCAGTGTAACTTTTTTATCAAATGGTCAATCAGCGCCGTTGTGTTTTTTTAACACTTGAAAGGTCGTTAAATGCCGACCAAAAAACAACGGGATCAAAAATGGGATCATTGGAGGGGACCCCACCACTTTCCCAACGGCGTTATAAGGAAACATATGGTTTCCTCCTTCACCGCACACGTCAATGCTCTACTTTTTTTTTGAACGGAACTACATTTATTTGAACGACTCTAGACCCTCCAATGTCCATGCATAGGGAGATAGTAAGCAGTATGCAAGTACTTACATTAACATTATACAAAAGACAAAACACGGGTGAAAGAAATTAATGCAGACCTACTAGAGAATGTATTAAAAACATCAAAGAAACTAAATAACGGAAAAATCAAAGAAATCTACCAATCTGCCTCAGTACAGGACCACCTAGTGAGGAGGACTAAGAACAAACAGATGAAATATTTATATACATTATCATATCATGTAATTCTCATCAAACTTGTAATTAAATAGTCACTAATAAAAAAATAAAAAATAGGAATAGTAGCTGCCCGTGGAATAATTCTTCCGAAATTGGTAACATCAAAAAGAGATAATAGTGTTAGTAAAAGAAAAATAAAAATAACGGCTATGACCAGTCGAAGAAACCTTCTGTAAATAAAATAAGTAAGGGAACGTACCCATACTACGTTACACGTTTAGGAGGGGGGGGGGGTCTTCAAAATGTCACACTCCATACAAATGAGCGGCGGGTTGCTTAGGATTTTGGTCACCGGGGGGGGGGGGGGGGGGGTTAAAAATTGCAAAAAGTTGGTCACGTAGTATGGGTACGTTCCCTAATGAGGAAAAAACAGTTTTGTGATTATGTTATAATGTAAGTAATTACTATAATAGCAGAAAGAAAGTAAAATACACAAAAAGAAAAGCCAGAGAAAGTATTCCATAGACCACCGGGCAGTCCCAATGAGAATGCGTATAGCTATCGGCTCAACCGCAGACGATGCTCGAAGTCCGCGCCCTTTAGCCGGTACCCCGATTTTGCCTCTAAGAAATGTACTTGGGAGAGAAGGGGGAAGTTTTTGAAGACCTTGAGGAAAAGATGAGCGTCGGGTTACCGGAGGGGGGACGGAAGGACATCGAGACCGCGTGGTTACGCCTCAGGCCAACGCAGGTCGATGGGGGAGGCGCGGGCGGATCGCGGGAAGACCGCTCCGGAGTGTGCTCGCCTGACAATGTACATGGGCAGGGTCTATCCCACCCCCTTTCTATGGGGGAACGACGATACATAACATGTTCAGTTCAGTTGCGCCACCAAAGAATGGAAACCAAAACTAATAAAGAAAAATAGAAAATAATAAGAGCATTTACACATGTGAAACGTAATTACAGAATCAGTTCAGAGTGATAATGTATCGAGCGATAGTGTTATCACTACCATCGCTCACCAAGATAGAACATGAGCTATCGAGGTAAAAAAACATAAATCATTGTTAACAGAGACCAGAGAAAAAATAGTCCAACGTAATCAGTAATTTCTAGGTCACATAAGTTATATTATAGATATTTCAAAGCATATTCACTAAATTAAGAGTACTAGAGGAGGACGGAAGAAGACGGGAGCAATACGTGTAGCACCTGAAACAAAGATGAATTTAGTCTAGGTCAGCGACTCTAGGTACAGGCCATCTCTCTACCCAGGACTTAACAAACTTTTTCAAGCATTCGAAATTCTCTTTGTTCGAAACAAGGTCAGCATTCCACGCTGGTCTTGTTATTCCGCGCAAGTCATCCAACAGTTCCTCTCGTGCTTCGTTCATCAACTCGCAATGCCACAGAATGTGCCTGGCGTCCTGATTAGTATCACATCACCACATGCGTAGTTTGGGTAAGGAGAGAGGGTCAAGCTATGAAGCCGACCCCTGAATTCTCCATGTCCAGAAAGCATCTGCGTCACGTAGTGATCTAGTTTAATGTATGCTCCTTCCATTCTGAATTTAACTGAAGGGAAGAAGGAGAAAGTCCATCTGCCCCTTCGTCGACCTATCCCATCGCTCTTGCCATACACTCAACGTCCTCTCGCGCATCGATTTGAGAGTCTTCTCAGTTTCTGAAACAGGGCCTGGGCCCTGTCGGAGACGTTCTTGATGCTAGAAACGAAGAAGATCTGTCCAAAATTACGAATTTTCAACGTATGCAAGGACACTGGAGGTCTAGATTTGTTCAAAATAAATAAATGTAGCTTCATTTAACAAAAAAAATTTAATCTTGCGAGAGCCTTGAAGGAGTAACCATCAGTTACTTATACCAGGGCGGGTAAGAGGTGGATTACCTCCACTGTCCAAAATTACGCCTAAATACCTGGTGTTTTCTGCAAATCGGATGGATGAGCCTCCCGTTCTGAAGAAGGGGTTCCTGCCTCGGCTGACCATGCCCTTCATGAGGAGGCCCACGGTCTTGTGGGAATGAAGTTCAGTCTATTTCTCTGTCCCCATTCAAGGATCACTTGTAAACCTTCTTTAGCCTTAGATTCCACTTCCCTTTTACTGTCCCGACCAAAAACAATTTGTCATCTACGTAGTCGACCGATATACAACCTTCAGGCAAGGGCAACCTGGAGGAGTCGACGAACAAGATTTTCCACAGGTCGGGTCCGAGGACCGACCCCTGCGGACATCCCATGTCGACTGTTCGGGTGATTAAAACGTCCCCGTGCCCTATGATAACTGTCCTACCACTTAGATAGTCACTAATAACCTCAAACAGTTCAAGCGGGCAATTCCTGCTTTTCAGCTTGGTAAGTATCATCAAAAATGGGATCAGCCGAAAATACCAACTGTAATGTTGTTTTGCTTGGCAACTGATCACAATTCGACAGAAAGTTGAAATATAAAAGATGCCACGTGACGGCAATGTTACATTTGATTTTTTTGTAAAACATTTCAACCAGCAAGATACCCACATTATTATTTAACTCGTTACTTCGTTACCTGATATTATCGCAGATAATCCATTTACTAAGTAAATACGATATTTCACGGTGGTTTCCGACGCGTCTTATACCTTACTAAAGAGAGAGAAACTTTGGATCAAATCAATTCAAATAATGTAAGTTTCAAACAGTGATGTAAATTTACCGATCTCTCCGGAAATGCTATTCTAGGAATAACCCCATCGGATACCGATCGAATAAGGAAAACAAAACTCGTTAAACTTTTTGACCTACTTATGCTTCACTTTTCAGAATTTTCTGTTTATGCTAAAAATAAATCGGGACGACTTTTATTATAATGCGAGGTCTTGGATGTGAACTTCTTATTTCACCAAAATTTTATTTTATTTTGTATTTATTAACTAGTGGTCTATTATAAATCTTATTTGTAAGTAGACTTTCAAAATAAAATTTTACAATTGATTACAGTAGGTATTTAAGAATAGCATTATAAATAATAATAATAATATATATCTTTATTGAACAAAAATTTAAAGATTTGTAACTACAAAAAAAGTACATCATACAATAGTTTTAAAGCTGCATAAGTACAAAAGTTAATAACAGTAAACAATATACAATATAATCAGTAGGTACTTAAAGAATATAGATTTATAATTATAAATTTAGGTTTCTCGTAACCTGCCTCACTAGGCGAGCCTGTGTTGAGGCAGTAATTTTACGTCAATTTATAATACTGTGAACATACCTACAATATTAGAATATAATCACACAATAGATTGGTTGCATTAATAATAACAATAACATTGATACAATAATACCAGCATTGGTTTATTACTAATTTCGAATTTGGGTGAGTGCACCGGTAAATGCTCTATCATTTTTTTTTATCCAAATTTTTATGTTTTTTTTTAAATTTTTTTTGTGAATCACATTTTTTATAATAATTGGAAGAATGTTGTAAAGTCTTGTTGCAAGGTATCTGAAGCTTCGTTGACCAAAAGTAGTATGAGTTATGGGAATTTGTAGTAATTCTTCTTTATTGTTTCGAATACAGCGAGTATTTAATTTTTTTTTCATAGTATTTATGCATATTTATGTATAGATGAGTGAGGATTATTTTTGCATATATCTGCCAAACGTTAAACACATTCATAATGTTAAAGATTAAGTTCGAGTCTGTAATTAGAGGTAGTCTTAGAATTAATTTTGTAGTAGTTTTCTATGCCTTTATGATTGGGTCTAGTGCTGATGCAGTACCGCCTCTCCATGCTATGATCCCATACTCAATAATAGATTGACAGACTGCAAAATAAATCATTGTCAATATAGTTGTAGTGCTCGTCATAAAATCAAACGTAGTATGTAATAAAATTTTTGTGCACATAATCAAAATACTGGAATATAATGACTAAAATTAAAAAATAATAACATAAGGCCGCAAATAATAAATAAAATAAAGTATAACATGGAAAAGAAATGTGTGCGGTACATGCTTACAATGTTAATTTTGTGTGTTATAAGCCAATAAAATAGAATAATTAAGAATATATGACACAAGTGTGAATGATAGAAGAAGTCGGGGACGCCCGAGGAAGACATGGCACGACCAAGTGAATTAGATACTTGAGTCGGGCCATGTGAAGAGTTGGAATAATAGAAGAGCTTGATGTATGAATGTGAACGAGGCAAGGAGTGTGTGCCAAGATCGAGTTGTTTGGCGGTCCGTCCTCTTTGCCTACCCCTGCGGCGAAACGGCGTGATGGTTAGTTAGTTTTTTTTTAGTTAAATAAGAATGTATAGATTTATTATAGGAGCAGAGATTAAAAAAATAATGATAAAGTTGTACCACTAAATAACTAATAATCCAATTTTGCAAAAATGGAACTTAATGATAAAACCTGACATAAATGTATAAAAAAACTAGTACGAGTATGTTTGTATATGTATACCTCTGTATTAACAATAAAATAACATATCGTTTTATACAATACCTAAATCAGTTTTACATTAATTGAATATTGTCTTTGCTGGTATTCGTATTATTATTGTCGAATGGCTAACAAATAAGAATTAAAAAACTTGAAATCTACTTAGATGTTTTTAAAGCAATGTTTAAATATTTCGTAGGTATATAATGTAATAAAATTTATAAAATTGGGAAGACTTCGGTGGCTGGGTCATGTGGAGAGAATGACCGAGCATCAAGCACCAAAGTCCCTGCTGAACTCAAGACCAATAGGGCGAAGGAGCCTAGGAAGGCCAAGACTAAGATGGAGCGACAACGTCCTCAAAGACATATCTATCTTAGAGCTTCCAAACTGGAGAGAGCTGGCACAAAACTGAGATGAGTGGAGAGAGACTCTTAAGACCCACCAGGGGTTGTAGAGCCAATAGTGATGATGATGAGGTAAATAATGTCTTTTAAATAAAAAAGCTTTGATGAAATCTAATACTTATTAAGGAAACCTTACAGTTTTTTTTTATTTTACCATTCAGTCATATAAATTACGAACGAAAAAGATTTCTGCGAAAATAATAATATTGAATTACTTCTCACAGTATTATTTACACGTTTTATGCAAATGATAATGTGAAAACAATTATTCGGCAAGAACTCTAGACAGAATTTATTAAAATTTGAATATAAATTACTCAGCGCTCTGCTAAATGAAATAACGTATTATCCAAATTTATGAAATTGAGTAGTTTAAATAACGTTAACCGTGGAAAATTATTGTGAAAATATGTAAATTTTTCTCTTGCACTTTTTTTTTATTTTTTTGTTTTCAAGTGCAAATTACAAAATGTATATTTTTTAATTATTGAATCAAAATGTACCCTCAATAGATGATTAAAAATAATTAATATTGTATTTTTTTTTATGTTCCCCTACCCACCCACTCTACACTAATACCTGCCCACCCAATCTACATTATTATCTAGCAACGGCTCCACCCCTACCATAATAAAACATTGTTCGAAACTGTCAAATTAGTATAAGCTTTCCCTGACGAAGGAACGTTTGTTCCGAAACCGGTCGGATTTGCTCATAATATAAGTGGTTTATACAAAGTTGAATTATTTCATTTTTCTAATTAATATTGTTTCATATTTTGATATGATTTTATTTTCATGGCCAAAGGGATTATCGTTATATATTTATGGGATGTTATGCCGTGTTGCGCTATCCACTTCTTTAGTCGACGTTTCGGACAGCGTAATTATAGTACATCATCATGGCAGATGTGTAATTGATAGTTTTGAGGTGTGTGCTTATGTACGAACATATGATACCGTGTTGCCAAGTCTACAAGTCTACAAGTTGGTGTTACAGTATAATTTAAAATTGTTTTTTTGCTTTGGTGTAGCCGTCAATTATCTGGTACCAAGAACCATCGAGCTTAGCTCCGTCGTTTCGTTTAATATTGATGGATTTTTTGTGAATTTCATTTGCCTTTGTGATAAAGTGTGCTCTATGAGTTTTGTGTCTTCCAAGGACTTCAGGAACATATCGTAATGGCCGATTTCTACTAAATTCTCGGTATTTGGCGATTTGTCGGGGTAGTCGAGTTTACATGATCTAAAGTGTTCTGATATGCATTTGGAGATCGTCCGCACTGTCTGGCCTACATAAAAACGTTGTAACATCTGGAACAGCTAAGTTTATTCACTAGGGTGTGTCAATTATTTCAACTTTTGAATTTAGAAACGCCCGGAGTCTCATAAGTCTCATGAGTCTTACTAAGAAAATGAGAACTGCATTAAAATTTATTTTTTTTAAAATGGTTATTAGCCCGCTAAAATGCATTGAAAATCAGAAAACAAACCTAAAACCATTTTTTTTTAATTTTTAATAAATTTTTTTTTCGGTAATTTAACCTTTTAACTTTTGTTTATTTTTAAAAAATGCATATAACTGACAAAAATGAAAAAAAAAAAGTTTATAAATACAAGCAATTCAACAGGAATTCTGATTTTATCTAGAAAAAGTGTTATTTTCCCCTTTTATATTTTTAACCAACACATCACATATGTTTAAAAAAACTTTAGAAATTAATAGATTACTTCGTTTTTACCACTTTTATTGTTTATAAAACCGACATGTTTCGTCAGCAAAGCTGACTTCTTCAGGGTTTTGACAGAACTAATTTAAAAATAGACATATATATAGGTAATAGAGAAAAATAATCGACATAAACAATAATAAAATTAGAAAGAAAATGATGTTTAAGGGACGAGGGGCAATATAGAACAATTAAAAAAAATTTAAAAGGGGAATAGATTTAGTAATGGGTCATTTAAAAACAATTTTTGATTATTAATAATATTTAAATTTGCATTAACACTATTTCTAATCTCTAAAATTTCTAATTTGTCCAACTGATTGCCATTGACATTACAATGAATTAATTCTATTCCACTGTTAAAATTAAAGGTATGACTAGTTTCTTACGCACCAGATTTAAATTTTCCCCCCAAAAAAAAAAAAAAAAAAAAAAAAAAAAAAAAAAAAAAAAAAAAAAAAAAAAAAAAAAAAAAAAAAGAAGGAAAAACTAAACCCTTTCATACACTTCCCCAAATGATCATCTAGTGAATCCACGTTATGCAATTGCACTATATAAGTATTATAAATACAAAACAATACAAGAACAACATGTCAACCCACTAGAGACCAAATGGGAATATAATTCACCGACTCCAGATATTTTCATATCAGAGGGTTCGGCTCTGTGGCATTTCTAATTGAACCTATAAATCCTACTGATCCCTCAATATAAATATTTAAAAAATCTTTTGTAATCCTACATGTATTTAAAATTACTACAGAAGAAGTCTGCTGACGAAACATGTCGGTTTTATAAACAATAAAAGTGGTAAAAACGAAGTAATCTATTAATTTCAATCATAATGGTGCCAAAAAATAAGTTTGCTGTGTTAGAAGAAAAAAACTTTTTTTTGGGTTATTTGTACTGTAGTTATGGAATGAAAACAATGTTTCGCACAAAATATAAAATATGAACCCTTTATTTTATTTTTTTATCAAATCACGAAATCAATTTTTTTTCAAAACTTACGTCCATTTTAGCGGGCTAATAGTGAAGAATAATTTCATTTATTTTTACGTTTTCGAATAGCTACAGATCACACGAAACTTTTGAAACCCCGGGCGTTTAAATATAAGGCCATTTTTTTCTCTCTATGGAGAGCGACACAAGCTATTATACACGCATCTGTCTCCAGGTTTTTGCAATCTTGTATTTTTGTGTTTTGTTTCTTGTTGTTTCATATTTTACCCATTATAATGTATCACATGTATAAATTAAATAGGTAAGAACATAATCCTTAAATGTTGCAATTAGGCTTGGCAATTAAATGCACGACGATGAGCAATTATTATAATCTACCCCTATTAATGGTGTCAGACGGTTTCATGGAATCCTAGAATATTGCTAAGTAATCCTTCTCAGGTTTCTGCTCTACTGCACAGTGCACATTCAATCCCTGCACCCGGGTTTTCATGGAAGTGTTTAATAATGCTATGTCGTAGAATATGAGATATGTAATGTGTATTGAGCATTTATATGTAATGTGATAGGGAATATTATGTAATATCAAATTGTGAAAGTGCAAGGTTACTAATGGTATCCTAAATTGCCCTCTCATTGGAAATATTTTAATTTGTAAGGCGGTATGGGTACCGCCGGTCCGATAACTATTTATTAGATAATCAAACCTCTACTATAGTTCGCCCTAAACGGTTCGCTTTGTTTGATGACTTAACAGAGGTGCCCGGGTTCATGGGGTGATAACCTAAAAACGGAAAACAATATTAAAACCTTAAAAAAAAACTATTTAAACTTAAGATGTTGGAACAAAATTAAAAATATTACTTCTATACTTGTACTACTATACTATATAAGCTCTGTACTTAAGTTAAGAAAGCGAAATATTATATTTATTTTAACTTAATAATAAAAAATAAAAATGGGGTGAGGTTTGTCACATCGTGAATTAATTTTATTTTGAACTTGATGTAAATTGATTATATTTTATTTTAATTGATTTTATTTTGTATTAGAGATTTAGTTTCAAGATTATTGGCTTTAATATGAATTCCGATTTTCATTATTAATTTATTAAATTTTTTTAATTATTTTTTAATTATTTTTTAATTATTTTAGATTCTATTAATTGTATTGTATTTATTATATTGTTTGTGTTGAATTGGAGATTTGATTTACCTAGTTTTTATCTAGTATATATGTATAGCATTTAGTTCTGGTTTGAATCTTGCAATCGTATATAAAGATAGTAGCCAATAATTTGTGCATTAAGAAAATGAAGATAGAGTTGGTAGTTCTTAGTCGAAGTATGATTACAGTTAAAAGAGACTGAATTGGATATAGTTAACTT
Source organism: Limnephilus marmoratus (assembly GCA_917880885.1). Lineage (NCBI taxonomy): Eukaryota > Metazoa > Arthropoda > Insecta > Trichoptera > Limnephilidae > Limnephilus > Limnephilus marmoratus. The sequence goes on from OU862908.1 coordinate 54,735,171, forward strand.
AGCTCTAGAGCATTTGCCATGTAAGCAGAAGGTCTTGGGTTCGTGTCCCAGAGGTGCCAATATCTTTTTCTGATTTTTCTGTCTCCACATTTCCAATTGAGTTTCGCTAATATTGACTTAATTTAATTAAAAAGTTTTTATTATTTATTATCATTATTATCTTGGCGCGCATCCGTTTGCTCACCAATTGCGTGGCAGGCCACGAGAGGGAGAGACTGATTGAAGGAGACCTTTTAATCTCTCCAGCAGGATTCTCTCAGAATATCACCTTACATCGCGCTTGAAGGAATGGATCTGTAGCGATCACTAACGCCCACAATTAATATGTCCCCGTTCTGCAAAAATATTTACGCTACCACTGCTGTTGCGTCGAAGACACGAGAATGCAGGTACTAACGCTACGGCGAATACACCATTCCGGCCAGCTGATAAATTTGAGGCGTTTCCAGAAAGGTCCCGACTCTTCTCAAACGCCTTGCAGAGCGGCGGCTGGAGATTCGAGCATCTTCCTAATTTGGCGCACGTACGAATTACCTGGCATTCTTGAATGTACTTGCACTGTCGGCAATGCTATAAAATCCGACGGCGGATGGCACACAGCTCAGTCAATCAGTCAGTCAGTCAGTAACAACACATTTTTTTAACACAATGCAGTGCAATCAGTGATAACGGCAGCTTATAAGGTTCACCGCACCTTCAGCTCCGGGGATTAGCTCCGTCTCAGGCTACCGAGGTCCACCGCACTTCGCAGTCACTGAGATCCTTATCGCCTGTCAAGGTTTCCCGCACCGTAGATGACTCCAACGCAACTGAGTCACTGCAATTCATCTCCATCGCCACGGTGTCGGGCGATAGCCTGGAGGTGCAGGTGAGGTCATCTCATCAACAGGTCATCTCCACCAACTAAGGTACAGAGAAACTCGCTGGCGAATTGAAGACCCGTGATCTTCACTGCCATCGCAGCACGACCTCCATCACCATCACGTCTTCGTCTCGCTGTCTACATCACTGTCTACTATACAGTTGAATTTCTCTGCTACGTACGAGTAGCTTCAATGAAGAGCTTTCAATAAACCCTGACTCACCAACTGCCCTGCCTTTCCCTGTTCCCGTCCACACGCTACCGTCCGATCCTACCCCCCTTCATAAAATTTTCTTCCCAGAACTTTCTCTCCTTCCTTTCCTTTAAAAAAAGACTCTCCTCACAGCGTCCCCTAAGATGACACAGGCTCTGATGAAAATTATTTTCCTTAGGGCCTCCTGTGTGGAGCTAATGTAAAAAAAATGTACTTCGCTCACAAATATATTCCTTCAACCAATGACTTTTCGTGTTTTCAACGGTTTTGTTTTAGCCAAATCTATTCTGTTCCACACATTTACCTAAGCTTTTAGGGATAAACTACACTCAAAAATCTCTCACGCGTAAACGTAGGGTTTTTTCCGACAATTTTTGGTGGAAATCACGCCGTACTCTCGTGGAAGCCTAAAAGGATGTTCAACTTGACATGCATTTGTCGGAATTTAGGAGCAACCCGTTTTTGTTGTAAATTAAGAACTAGTATAATCAGTAACCAGTATGCCATGATTAGTTCTATAGAAATATAATTAAGAGTTTATTATCACATAATATGCACTTTATTAGTTCAAAAGGTCGATAAAATGTTTTACGTTCTAGAAAAAAATGTAATTGGAATATTTTTGCGACATGATTGATAATTTGGTAGATTAAGCTCTTGTCGGCACGTGCTGGGTTCGAAAACTCTTGACAACTGTATTATATCACTACTACCGAGTTACTGAACTTCGCAGAAGGGACTATTTAACCCCTTGAGTTAACAATAGTTTCTTAAGACTGGCTTACTCGGTGGTAAGTAGGTATTGTAATATCACTCTACCCGTGCTCTTACATCAAAATTGGGAAATAATCAAAATAGATCAGCCAACAACTTACTCTAATAGATGTTTGTGAAATCCAATTTATCTTCGCTCAGGTTAATTCTGTTAACATTTTTAAAAAATTCAAACTTGGTCGCGTGTGAAATTCGTTATATATTATATATGTATTTTATATATATATTTTTTTAATGAATTTATTTATTTCAAGAAAAAAATGTAATATTACAAATGATTAAATTATGCAAAGTTACACAAAAATTCGTTATTATTCTACTATTCCACAAGTTGAGCTCTAGGAGCTCGGTTTATGGGAGGTGTATTTACATGCAAAAAAATAATGTTCTAACTCTCTAACTAACCATCACGCCGTTTCCCCGCAAGGATAGGCAGAGAGGACGTGCCGCCAAATAACTCGGTCTTGGCACACAGTCTCTGCCTCACTCACATTCATGCATCGTCTCATACATACTTTTCTATTATTCTGACTTTTGACATGGCCTGACTCAAGTATCGGATTCACTTGCCATGTCTTTCTCATGAAATATATAAACAATGATCAAAGAACTTATGAAATAAATACAGACATTATTTGACAGGTATACAATTTGGAAAAAAATGTCATTTAAAGACAATTACAATAATATATTTTTTTAAATATTACGGATTAAGTATCTAAGGGTAAATTAAAGGCAAATTAAGGGTACAATATATCGTTATCCAATTTCAGGGACTTACTTTGCTTTTTGAATTGGTCATATTTCAATATTTCGGTTATACTAATTTTATTTTTAGAAAAAATATATTGTACCATCTCACACCTAAACACAAATAGTGGTGCTGAGCTGTGGTCGTTCTAAGCATAAGGGTGTTTTGAATCTATTGCTTATGCTATCTGAGGGGTGGATTTTTTGGATAAAATATGTAAATTTGATATAGGGCGTTTCTCTTATACAATTCTTCAACAAACTGTAATAATCACTTTAATCTAGATTTAAAGAGGGAGGGAACTTTTTTGAATCCATTTAAAACAATGGGCTGATTACCAGCTTTTTAATTAAAATAGTTTTGTAATTGACTTAGGTAATTACCAACGTTCAAACAGGCATTGTTTACACTTCTACACTGACGTTAATAAAATTCCAAGTTGTATTATTTTCAAGGAAGGTGATCCGATGCAATGGAGAATGAAATAACTTTTTAATGTTGCATTTAAAATGCAAACTAGTTCGTTTGAACTCACAAGAGTTGTGGATAGCAATATGTTTGCGGAATTATGAAGGTTACCTGTCATGCCAAAAAAATAAGCGAGTTTCTTTATTAATGCAATTTTTGATTCTCGTTTATTCTTTTTTAAGTTTTTCATATTTTCAATACTTTTTTATTACACTTCACACAAATTGTGTATTCAGAAAATAATTAATTTTTTTGTATTTTGAATCTCTTTTTCTGACGTAACTACATATGTTTTTTTCAACCCCTATTGATTCATCAAAATTCAGACACTTAGCTTGATGGTCAGGATGTTATAAAGTTGATCAAGAAGTTAGATTAAATAGATGAAAAGGCTTCACAATTACCTTAGCAATACTTTTCATACAATTTACTATTAAATAAGAAATTGGTAACATGATTGTGTGGTAATCAGAAATCTATCTAAATTGATCGGTTATGGTGAAACTTAATGTCTTTCTCCACAGCGTGTTTTTCTATGATTCCATCAGAACGTGTTTGATTTATTCCGTTTGATTGAAGTTCGTGGAAGCGTAATACGATTCAATCAATGGTTATGGTCCATTGCCACACAAGTAGGTGATATTCTGCTGATCAGGAGAAAATACCAGTTACAATTTGATGTATTTTTTCCAACAAAATGTAATAAATTTTATGGATCTTGCAAAAAGTTGAGTGGAATATGCTTGTTACCTATTATACCAAAGAGTCTCGTTCAAACATTTCTTCGATTCAATTGTGTGTATATGTTATATGTATAAATGGGTGACCCGACAATTGTTCCGGCGACAATTGATCCGGCGACAGTGGTCCGCCGACAGTTAGTCCTTCCGTCAGTTGATCCTTCTGACAGTTGGTCCGGCCGACAGTTGGTCCGGCCGACAATTGATCCTTCCGACGGTCGATCCTTTAGAAGATTTTTTTTCAAGTAAGTGCAAAGAGGATATACGGCCGTACAACCAAAGTCTGAAGGCATCTTGAGTGAAAATCCGCTGAAAAAATATTTTTACTAACAAAAACGTAGATATTTTTACTAACTAAATACGACATGCCTATAGATACGTGCAGTCGGCTTAACGAAAAACCGCTAAAGATTCCTACTTGTGTATTTGTATAAAAAAAAATTACCAATATATTTTTTTTTTTAATGTATATTTAAATAGCTTAAATTCACTTGCGCTTCATATATTTTCACAATCACTCCTAATATTGTCCGTTTGTTAATATTGGTAATTATACTTACTTCGACCTTCCTTTCAAGTCTCCCCATTCGTAACACGACCGTGCATGGTCGATATGGTTGCATCACTACTGAAGAAACCAATTTCTACAATTATTTAATTTATAGTTTCTACAATAAGTCAATTTCATCCTTATTTTGCCAGTTCTATGCTTCATTATCATATAACAGAGTTTGGATATCAGATTACCATTATGCACTGCTAGACCCATTTCTTTTGATGACTTTTATTAGCGTCTATAGCATTTTATTTTCAATTGAATATTGGATTCTCTACAGTCACTCTTTCAAAAATGCATTACCCCGTGTGATATTTTACTTAATTATAATTATTAATACCACGACCATTTATTTTTTTGCTTTGCAGATAGATAAATTAACAGAAAACGAAACTATTAGTATATTGCTGTTGCTTGAAATATATGCCTTGGTTCAGCCGCCCATGGGTGTTGGAATCAGGGTCGCCTTCTGTGTGCCCTATTCGTTCTCGGGGAGTATTCGCTAGGGGCGGCTGAAATATGACAATTTCGTGACAACGAATGGTGTATGAGAAATCACCTCACAGCTTCGGGGATTTTGCCAGATTTTATACAAGGCTTTCTTTACTGCCACCCTGGTACTTAAAAAAATGTAAGGGTCTCAACTGTTCCCAACAGTCTAGTTGGGAGCAGTTGGCAGACTATGGTATTCCCAAATTGGGGTAAGTTCTTAGGATGAAGATAGTAGGGAGGAGAAGGCAATGGGGAAGAGGAAGACGAGGAAGTTCCTGGCTATTCATCAGACTGATCACCAAACAAGGCTAAAGCCATTTCAAGCAATGTTTCAATTCTGAATGGTAATTTTTCACCAGGTCGATACTGAGAGTATTTTACACTTTGGAACGTACCGCAAAATAATAGACAATGTGAATTATTTTTAATAAATTAATTGTGAGTAAAATTATAAACTCATAAAATAAATTTTGCGGGGATTTGAATTCTCGATCTCCGGATAGCTAGTCGAGTGCCTTACTTCTTGAACAAAGTTAATATATCCGAAAACTGCTTTTGAAAGGTGATAAAATACGCTTTCTAATTTAATAAATCGAATGAAAAAATAATTTTAGAAGTTTCAAATAATAAAAAAAAATAAAAATGACTCACCTTTCGTTTTTTTTAACTAAATTTACTGATAACGAAAACAAATAAAAACATGTAGATATTTTATCAAACAAATGCTTTATAAACGTTGTTGTCACTTCACTTTTTTTGTTTTCCATGATAAAATAATTAACAAAAAAAATCCCAAGGTTTCATATTTTTTTGCAAATTGCGATCTGAAACTTTGGTTTTATATAAATGTAGGTACTTTTTAGTCCTTTTTTATTGTTAACTTTTAGATTTCAATATAAAGCATGGTGTTTTCTCTTTCTAACACCATAAATATCATATTTCTCACGACGATAGTAAGGGAGGCACAACGATTTCTATGAGACCGATAGAATTATTCCGAAAAGCGAACAAATTGTATATAATAACATGTGTGTTTGCCAAAATGGAAAAAGATCCAAATCACAATGCGCCATACGCATCAATTTGCTTGCATGAGTGAAACGAACTCACCCAGACAATCCAGACATGCTACCCGCTTAGTTGCCCATTATTAAGTTTATGGATCTTGTTACGTAGTAGATTTAGTCCGGTTCTTCCGGAGGGCTAAACATGCCGTGTGTTAAAATAGCAAATGTTGACCATCAGAAAGCAACAAGTTACAAGCAAATAGTTAGTTAAGGAACTTGTTGCTTTCTCTTGGTCATTTATTTGTCATTATATGCCATTTTACCATAATACATTTTTAGCCCTCCGGAAGAACCGAACCAAATCCACTACCTAATAAGATCTATTAACTCAATACTGTTCCCCCGTTAACAAATCCTTTCTTCTTCTACCCTTGTCTACTTTACATCTGCAGATCTGCTGTCTGACCACCTACAGATAACCGTAGTTGTTATCGTTAGCTCACAGTCGTACTAATTTCTTGAGTTTACAATTCAATTATTAACTTTACTGGGACTAAGCCTGTTTTGAGGTTAACGTTGCAACATTCAAAACTTGTTGCCAATTATAAGATTGATCTTTTCTGTTGATTGACTGATCTTTTCTGTTCTTCTCCTGCAGACCACTCTCGCTATCTTGGACAAGCTGGATATAGACAGCGAGAAGCCTTCAGATGAAGAGATTGCCAGAATCTTCGGCTATGAGGAGGCATACCTCGCTGGAGAATTGTCCATGTGGCAGAGACTCAAGCCCAAGATCTGGTCTTTGTTCGACGAACCCTCAAGCTCTACTGCAGCAAAGGTATGTAAAACATGATTGAAGTAGATAATCAATATTGGTTACTAAATTAGTGATGAAACATAATTGATCTACATAGTATTTAATGTTTAAATACACCTTGTCGAAACGTTAAAGGAATTTCTTCATTCAGTATTTCCAGGAAATTACAAAATGCTTTAATCTCATTATATTTAAATTCGTGAGCAAACTATATATTTACGAAATCCTTTTCTTCTATTGGTTTAAAAAAAAAACTAGGTAGTCTTTTCGTTATTTTTGGGGTGTTATACCGTGTTTCGTATCTCCTTATTTAGCCAACGTTTCGGATAGCGTTGCAGTGTCCATCATCAGGGCAGATCCGGCAGATGTTGTTATGCCGTGTTGGGCTAACTCCTTCTTTAACCAAATTTCGGACAGCGTTGCAGTGTCCATCGTCAGGGCAGATCCGGCAGATCCGCCAGATCACATCTGCCCTGATGATGGACACTGCAACGCTGTCAAAAACAAATAACGAAAATAATTTTGGCCGTGAAAATCTAAAAACGTATCTCAGTAGGTAGTCTGCTTTGTTATTTATGGAATTATGTAGGTAGTTACATAAAATTTTCAAATCTAGTTTTAGAACCCGAAGACCAAAATGCTAGTCTCTCTTCGCCATATGGTACATGATTTAGTACAAACGATGATATTTTTTATCAAGGAGGATTTCAGCACTGTCTGGCAGCAACGTCTGCCTTGTATCCTAATAATCGTCCTGTCGAGGGACAACTACCCAGAATTGAAACTTACCTGAATTGACTTAAAGTAAAATTTTTGCACGAATCTAAATACCCACACTACCTTCTTTACCTTCGGAATCTTATTTTGACCTTGATAGTGTGATGTAACATAGTTAAATAATTGATCTGTAGTTCATTTCAAACAGACAACTTTTCTATCAACAAATACACGTAAGTAATTCTACTTAGAATTAAAGACTCTAACGAAATGTGTTTATGAGATTCATGAATATTAAATAACGTAAGCCGATTGTGAAAGACAAGACATTCAATGAAGTGGAAATGTTACGAGTCTATTCCGATTATCTTAATAATGCGTTAATAATAAATTATATTTGTATATTTTAGGGACTCGCATAGTTTAGTGCGCATGTGTTGGATTTGAGTGACTTTTACATGAAGTGAACATGATGCTGCCAAAATCTATTTAAATAATGTTTTGAAGCATTAAATGATTAAGATCTGTTGAATTCCTTGTTAATTCTGGATGTAGTTCAATTTGCTTTGCAATTATTTATTCAATTTTATTATTTTTGGGACAAATTTTAAAACGATAGAGAGAAAACCTTATTTTATGTGGAGATTCTTAATTTCGAAATAGATTTCGATTATATTTAACGAGGAAGTGTTGATCTCACGCCTGATAAAATATAATTGGTGATTCTAGGTACAAATTAAAGTACCCTCGTTATGCCGGATCCATACAGACTTCCTGACCTGTAACGGCCGCTTAATGATCCCTGGCTACCCAGTATCCACGTCAACCAAAATTTACCGAATTAAATTATGCTTTCAAACCTTTCACGAATTGAATATTTGTACTAATAATATTTTGAATACGTCCAATAAGAGTATTAAATTTCCGACATTTATACTGTTCCAAAATAAAGCGTTGATAAAGGTTAAGATGATAAAAATAATACGGTATCTTCATTTTAGTAATCACGAATACCTACGTGTACTTATTTTCCAAAGAGCTTTTAGCGTCCAACGTCAATCAAAGGACTTCGTTAAAAGTCGCCTTTTAAATTTATTATTCCTCGTATATCGTTAGTTCATCCCATCTGTGTGTGACTTCTGATTCTCTTTCTTATCCAAAAACCGATCTATTACGGTTACAAGGTTAATTCTGTTTGCTTTTCTACTTTCCCAGCAATGTTCCGCGTGAAAACGGGAAAAACTTCCACTTTACAACCTTATTTTATGGTGATACATGTTTATTTAATTATTAACTTTGAGTAAGCAGGGCTGTTGAAGAATTATTGTACCAACACATCACTAGTGTATTTTTCCAATTAGAGGGGTAGATATTTGTACAGCTTGTAAGAGTATAAAAAGGAGTATTTTGTCAATGAAATGAAAATATTTTTATACAATTAAACATTCACATTCAAGAACGTGGGCTTTCTGTTATCACAAGAAATGCAAACAGTAAATGGTACCTTAATCATAATTATCTACTTCCATTTTTATAAAAGTGGGGGTTGAACATAAACAGACCAATCTTTCTTCTAAAATTACAAATTTTTTTACCAAGCTTTTTTATTCACAATCTTTCAGGGGCTAAGAACTTAAAAATTTATTACCTACAATTGTTTTGCGTGTTTTTAAATCATAATTCACTTATAAGATTAATAAAAATTCTAACAATATTTGCAGGATTTTTTACATTAACTTCACACAAGAGGCCTTGAGGAAAATAATTTTCCTCGGAGCCTACGTCATCTGAGATACTTTGGAGTTTATCCACCCGCCCTTGTATAAGTAACAGATGGTTATTCCTTCCGATGGCTCTCGAAAGATTCTAATTTTTTTGTTAAACGAAGCTACATTTACTTATTTTTAATGATATTAGACCTCCAGAGTCCCTGCATATGTTGTTACTAAGCAGTACCTACGCAAGTAACAGGAAAAACAAAATGCAAATAATGGGTTAGTAAACTCAAGTATGAATTAAACAAGGCAAAAGAAAAACTTATTCCTGAGGCTCCGTGAGGCGGCATTGCAATCGTGTAAAAAAATCTGCAAGCATCTGTATAAAATAATAGAGAACATAAAAAATATAGTAAATCTCAAATCAATTGGCAAGTACCAACAAAAATGTGAATAGCATTGGGTCTGACCAAAAACCACACAGCTGCCGTGTCGCTTAGCCAACCACTCAGTGAAGCCTCAAAGAATGTTAATGGAATATTTGGGGTAAAATACATTTTATCTGAGATACTGTGATATGTCTTTTTTTAGGAGAGGAGGGAATTTATATTAGTCTTGAAGAGACTTATGTTGTAGGAAGGAGCACTTCGGAGCTGTTGAACACATGAAGGAGCGAAGGAGCGACCAGTTCTCGAGTGACAATTGTCAAACGTGTACATATATTATGTTGGCCGCGCGTTTGGCGTGTTTCCCGACTATGTACCGGAGCCGAAGGAATTGAATATATCGTTTATAGCTTCCAACAACTGAGATAAAAAACAAATACAACGAGCAATATAGTATATTTTGTTTGTGGTGAAAATATATCGTGTTTCAAGATTACTAATAACATACAAGAGAAGCGGAAATATTGAAAAATTGGTGAAACCTGGGTATTTCATAATATTGTACGACCCATTCTGACGTAGGTATTTATAAAACTCATTATAAACCTACGTAAATATGTATACATGTTTCCTTTGCTTAGTTATAATGAGAAATCATTAAAAATTGAGCGGTTGGTTTTTCATTTAATCGAGTTTATCGATTCTGAGATATCATTAAAATCACTGAACAGAAAGTAACGAAATTTAATTCTGCCTCGTCAATCAATATATTAGTAGGTACTTGTGATCTATGTTCGTTATACTACGGAATTGTTATTGTATTGTACCGGGGTGGTTTTGGGTAATTCTGAATAAAATACGTAGACGTTCTGTACATTATAAAATCGCTGTAAATGTGAATTCTAGTCTAAAGAAGGAGGTAGCGCATAACGGTATAGTACCCAAAAATAAATTAAGATGGCTGTGATAAATATTTTTGGCTGTGAAAATCTCAAATCATATCTAGGTACTTGAATAATATTCTAAAATTTGTTTAAACCACGTCGACCTTTCAGTATACACGATATCAGAATATGAACAAATGTGATATTAAAATCTTTTAACATGCAGTATACTAAAATATTAATATACATCACATTAAAATCTTTTAGAATACATTATACCGCTCTTAAGAAAGAAGAGTTGTTTCTCATATGTGAGGTTCATTGAAGAGCTAAAAAATTACATTATAGAAGTGTGGTGAAGCTTGTCTGTGTACCCGAAGTAAAAGAAATTCCGTCTGACTTCCGGTGAAATTATTGGTCAAACATTTTCAAAGATCAAAATCATTTCTTGATCTGCTAATTATGTCATTGCATTGGCTTGTCTTTTTTACCATTTAACCAAGGCCTATGTCATCTTTGGGGATGCTGCGTGGAGGGTATTTCTAGAGATAGGAAGTAAAGTATAGAGGAAGGAAGGCAGGGATGTCCGAGTTCACGGCGTGAGATTTATCTAGTTCTTGACGGTGGATGCATCTGTCCACCTGCTACATGTCGGGCCGGATCGAGAGAGACTGGTTGAGGAAGGTTTTTTAACCTCTCCAGCTGAATTCTCTCGACCAGTTGCTTTGCACTGCAATTGAAGGGGTGGATTCTTACGACACTCCTGAAAACGTACATTCCCAGAATTTCCTCTCCTTTTTTTCCATAAAAAGGCTCTCCATCTCCTATGATGACATAAGCCCTGAGGGAAATTATTTTTCTCAGGGCCTCATGAGATTTGGGAGGCGGGTATTGGTACCGCCGCCCCGGGAACCATTTTTTGGATAACCAACACCTCTGCCATAGGTCACCCCAAGTGGTGCGCTACGTTTGGTGACTTAGCAGAGGTGCCCGGGTTCATAAGGTAAGATTTGTCCGGGTCTTGGCGGCGGATGCGTCTGCCCACAAGCTGCATGGTAGGCCGAATCGGGAGAGAGTGGTTGAGGGAGTCCCTTTGACTTCCCCAGCCGTACTCTATCGGAACATTGCCTTGCCCCGCAGTAAGAGGGGTGGATTCATACGTCCTTCATTCCTGGACACACTGACCCCCAGACTCCTACTCACCCCTAATACCTCTTTTCTTCCCAAAACTTTCTCTCCTTCCTTTCCTAGTTACCCTTCACACAGCATCCCCAAAGATGACATAGGCTCTGAGGGGAATTATTTTCCTTCGGACCTCCTGTGTGGAGCTACTGTAAAAATAAAAAAAATGTAGCTAATGTTAAAAAAAATAGATGAATACTTTATTTTCACCTTAACTTTACTGATTATTTATCATACATATCTATGTAGAATGAATAAATCAGCATTGAAAAACTTTTTTATTATATGAGAAGCTTAAATGTCTCGCGATTGTTTAGCGGGTTCTGCTCCCTCGCGGGTCGTTCGGCCGCTTGCATTAAGAAAGGGGTAATTTTGCGCAATATCGCATACGGATTAACAAATTATTAAAAAATGTGTTTTTTTATTCTTGTAGGATTTGTTGATTTCATACCAACGCTTGTGGGAATTACCTTAGGGATAACCGTAAAAATCAAGGTACTTATGACGTCACGCGCACCCCACCAGATTTCGATCGTCTTTTAAAAAATCAACGTTGAGAGTTATTTTAGGTAAAAAATGTATTAATGTATTAATTTAGTCCACAAGAATATTCATTAAAAAGTAATAAAAAATTAATGGAATTCCTCATTTTCTTACCCCTAAGCAAATGAACACTTGGCGCGACACTACACTTTGTACATACTTTCCAAAGCAATCGCTTAACCTAGTGTCTTACATTTTCCATTGGATTCCGTAAAATTTGACTAAATAAATTACATTTAAATACACAAGTAGAAGCCATCCGCATTGACCTCGTCTCACACGGCCTCTAGAAGGTGTTGGGCATTTAGCTCTCCACTTAACTGCTTATCTAAGATAGAACTAAATGGAACAAGAGCATTGTTCCTTCAACTACACTTGGATATATGTAGTGCGGATAAACACACAGAACACCATTAAGTGAGCATTTTCAAGATTGGACGAGAAAATAGAACAGAGCCCATTCCTATTTTTTTAATATGCCTTAACGCTGCTCGAGGGAACTCGAAGGTATATCCTCGGGGCCTACCCAAGATATAGGCACCTACTTACTACATGATATGCCAAACTGGGTGAATGTTGAGTGGATGGTTTCTTGGGGACACGAGAGGAGTGATACTGAACCTTTCCTGACTTTTCCCACGTTATACAATATTTCATAAATGTTTGTTGTGGGCATCTTAGTTACGTATGTCTTTTTGTGAGAGAAAACAATTCGGCAAACAATTTTTTTAACAGCATATAAAATATACCGGATACAAACAAACTAATATCTTTTTTAAATCTCCTACAATCATCACAGTAAGTGGAAAATGTGGCTTGCGTGGTGATGGAGAACCTGGCCAATCGTGGAATTGAAATAACGACGCCTGAGTGGAAACCACACGCGATGTTGAGTTGGATGGGCCATTAGATCGCAAACCTAAATTACATCAAATAGCAAGAATTAAATCCATCACTTCATTGAGAAAAAGAAATTGAAAACTGGAGGCAAGTTGAATTTGTTTAAAGTCATAGATTAGTAAATTCAAACGGGGATTATAAACGAAAAGAATAAATCAAAGGATATAAAGTTCCCACCGTGTAGAAAACGTTTTTTTTTTAGATGAGTTTCACAATTGGTCTGAACTTTATTTATTATTTGTGATATAATTCAAATAAACTGTTGATGAATCACCAATATATAAAAACACCGTGATAATCTTTAGTAATTTATAGAAACGCATGAAAATTACAGGACTGTCTTCTTAGTAAGTACATGAAGCCATATTTCTGAGTAATATAGCATGAAGAATTATACATTATAATAAAACTCATGCAGCTCGATTTTTTCTTTACAAAAATGGTCATACAATGCAGACGTTATATTAATTTCCAAAAAAAAAATATTTATGTCTACGTATTAGAGATCTCCACATGCTAAATACATCACATCACTCCCATAAGAAAATCACATACATTTGAGCGTGTACACTACACAATTTTACATAGCCCTGTAGGTAAATGTGTAACTATTGAACTGGTGTAAATGTTTGTATATTTGGGGATAGCTATTGACAGGCACATGAAATGGGATACTCAAATAAGTAATATCTGCAAACGTCTAAGAGCTACTGCGGAGCAAATTTATAAAATTAATTTTTTTTGCGTATAACTTTACAAACAATCTATTTGTCGCTAGCGGAATCAGATTCGGAATAACGTCTTTGAGAAACTGGTTCAAGACAAATATTGGTTTCATTCAAACAATCCAATACTTTATGGCTAAGATTTTAGTAAGCAAAATTATTTATGCACTAAGAAGAGAAATACAATTATCGTACATAATAGTTAATATATAATCTGTTGAGGGATATTATGGTTTAAAATTGTATACCAAAACCTATTGTCGGATTCCAGATGTAAAGAAAAGTAGATCGTACGTACAACATAACATTTAGTCAAAATTAAGATATGTCCATTTAAAAAATAACAAATAAATACGGGCAACGAACATCTCATATTAAGCCTACTGTATTTAATAAAATGCCAATGCATACAAAAAATATCAAACTGCACCTAAAAAAGCTGAAAAAATGGTTAATAGAATTTTTTTTATATTAACATTGTTTATAAATACAAAAGTATCAGTTAATTTTATGCGAGTAAGAGTAATTTAATGTATAAATATGCTTATGGGTGTGTTTAAGTATGTTGCTCGTGTTATATCTATATTTTTGCCTTTGTTTTGTAGTCACTTTAAATGTTATTCTTAAATATATATTTTCTATATACTTAGTAGTTTCTCGTCATAAGTGTGCGTAAATGTTATAATAAATATTGTGAAATTGACCTGCTGATAAACTTCTTTGGCTATTTAGCGGGTGCTTATAATGAAGAATAAAATATAATAAAGAAACCCGTTTGTAGGTGACTGTAATAAAAGTTATTAATTAATGGGGCACTTGGCCAAATGCACAGTTTTCTCAAAACTTCTAAGGAAGAAAACAAAGCTTTTGAATTGAAAATCTTTCATTTTAGTTTCTTGTCCGCTCTCTTAAAATAAAAGTACCAGCCCGATTTTCTTCCAGAAACCTGACGATTGTACGGAGTATAAATGTGTTTAATGAGTTCATTTAATAATCGTTTTTGTGTCAGAATGACCACCATTGCCGTTTCATATAGCGGCCTAATTCTAGAAATAATTTCTTCTACCCTAAGTAACGAATAACCCAATTATCTCATTTGGCCAAAGCTCGCTCCGAGAAAATTCAGACCCAACTTAAATAAAACAGCCCTTCTCTGTGTGTCTACTTTGGAAATTTTCATATAGACCCTTACAGAGCTTCCAAAAATAAATTCTTCATAATTGATGTTATTATTATTATTAGTAGAATTATTCGCAGATGACACCGTCATGTTATTTGAAGGAGAGGATTGGAAAGAAACGCACCACCTTGCGAACATCGGTATTAACATAGTTAAACAGTGGCTGGACAGTAATTTGCTTACATTAAACATATCAAAAACCAAATACCTAACATTCAGCGCTACTATTGCAGGACAACCCAAAACACTTCACCACCTCATAATACATAAAATTAATTGTAGCCTCGGAAATAGTAACTCTCCGTGTAAATGTGAAACTCTTGAGTGTGTTAAATTTATCAAATATCTAGGCGTTATAGTTGACAATAACCTAAAATGGAAATACCAAATAGAAAATGTAGCAAAAAGAGTGCGTACACTTATTCATATATTTATTTCATTGCGGGAAATTTTAAAAACACACTACTTAAAAAATATATATTACGGGCTATGCAACTCGATCATAACATACGGATGTATTGGGTGGGGGGGTGCAGGGAAAACAATATTAAACTCGTTATTGAAGGCACAGAAATCTATTTTACGTGTTATAATGAAGAAACCTTTCAGATATTCGAGCGACGCTCTCTTCAGGGAATTTAATGTACTAGATGTTCGACAGTGTTACATTAAAAAGATAATAATTTATGCTCATAAAAATAAATATAAAATGAAAAAAGTCGAACACAAACATCAAACCAGAAGTAAGGGCAGAAATGACCTTTCTATTCCAACAAGCAACACAGCGGCTTATCAAATGATATTCTCATACCTGGGACCGAAATTGTATAACAAAATCCCTTCTCAACTAAAATTGTGTAAAGTGTCATCCTTCAGCCAAAAAATTACAAAATGGTTACTAGATTTGGGCAGGACGGAGTCTGAAATACTACTAAAAAATATTATCTGATAATTATATATTACAGCGCCTCTATTTTTTTCCAAATTAATGTCTTTTGTTTTTTTCTTACTGTCTACCTGTATATTATTCTTCTTGTATTCAAAAATAACAAAACTAATTTTAACAAAAAACCAAAAAATTTACTCATTCAACTCTGTCACATGGTAGCTTATCTGATGGTTCTGCCACTTTTCTTGCTGGAACAAATTAATTGAGAATCTTTTGTAAAATTAATTGAGAGTCTGCATTTGTGTAAGATGTTTTGCTTACGAGGCTTCTTTCGGATTTAGTTTATTGTAATGGCTGATTAAGTTCTTTAAAGTACGATTGGAAAACACTTTAAACATTTTTGAAAACCTTTTATGCTAACGATTCTGATATTTTTTGTATGCCTCTACTGAAGTATAAAGCTGTACTAATTAAACAATTTAGCAGTACGTTTTTTTTTTAACAA
Source organism: Limnephilus marmoratus (assembly GCA_917880885.1). NCBI lineage: Eukaryota > Metazoa > Arthropoda > Insecta > Trichoptera > Limnephilidae > Limnephilus > Limnephilus marmoratus. Next base: position 54,751,478 of record OU862908.1, read on the forward strand.
GGTCACCATATACAAGTATTTTCTGTTTGCTTCTTCTTCACTGCTTTCAATAACTTTGTATAATATGTATTATTTTTCTTTTGGTTTATTTATAATTAATAGGTATTATTTTTCTTATGTATTATTTTTCTTTTGGTAGAATGTATTATTTTTATTTTGGTAATATGTATTATTTTTCTTTTGGTTTATTTACAAGTAAACTTATAATTTTACATTTCTTTCTTTTTTCTATATTGAAAAAAAAAACATGTACGTAAAGGACACTTGTGCATAATTATAAATAATTAATAATAACTAAATTAGTAAATAATTAAATTATGCATACATTATAAATAATTAAATATTTTTGCCTGAACTTTAGTAAATAAGATAAAGTTTTTTGACGATGATTTGTTGATTTGTGTCCCAAATTGGTAATTTCTAAATTAAATTTACGCCTATCAAAATGTTTGTCATTTGACTGTCCTAGAACGGGAGACCTTCCTATTTGGACAGTCAAAGCTTCTTTGTATTGATGTATTCTCTATAACAAATAAACGTTTTATGCACCAGATTTATGCACCAGATTTAAATGAAGATTTTTGGCATATATTTTACGCTGCAGAATATTTATCGCCATTATTGTGGCTAAAAACCAATAAACGTTTGTACGTTATATTCAGTATACACTAAATATATATGCAATTAAATAAGCTAAATTGACGAGAGACAAAAAGGTTGATAACGACAGTGAAATAAGGGTGAATGCAGGGAACACTTTTAAAAGAGTGTAGAAGCGAGGCAACAATCTATAAATGTGCTTGATACTAATACTCAAGTAAAGCAGCATATACACCTCTGCCATAGGTCACCCCAAGTGGTTCGCTACGTTTGGTGATTTAGGGGTGCCCGGGTTCATGGGCTGAGGTTTGTCTAGGTCTTGGAGGCAGATGACCAGGACATACTGAACCCCAGATTCCTACCAACCCCTTAAACCCTTTTCCTTCCCAGAACCCTCCTCTCCTTCCTTTCCTTAAAAAACCCTCCACACAGCATCCCCAAAGATGACATAGGCCCTGAGGGAAATTATTTTCCTCGGGGCCTCCTGTATGGAGCTCATAAAAAAAAGGGAGGCATGAAACTAGAAGATAAAAGCTGAAAGAAGGCCGTGTGCTAAAAATGAGAATACTGAGGCGTACGTGTGATAATCTTATTGTATGACCCTTTGATTCGAAATGAATGCAAGGATGTAATGAATTAAGTTTAGAAATGTACGCTTAGATGGCTTGGATGTGAAGAGCAAATGAAGAAATAATGAGGTATAAGGAGAATACTCGCATTTAACGCAAATGGAATGGTAGAAGAGTGTCCAAGAAAGACATTATTGTGTGGTGGTCCATTGCGGCAAACCGTGGTGGTTAATTAGTTACTAAAAATAAAAGTTTATTAACTAACCTGACAATCAGTGCCATCAGTAAATTAGTTCAAATTTACGAATTATTGCCCTCTATTATCAATGTACATAGATATCAACTTACCAAAATATCCATTTTCCACGTTAACAACCAAAAAAAATTATCCTTCTTTGTCATTTATCGGAAAAAACTTCAATCTAAACCTTCAAGCACTCTTTTTTATGTGTGAAAGGATAAAAGAACCGGTGGCTTTTAATAACAATTCGAATCCAATGGAAATTTTATTGTCGTTCGGGATTGGTTCCCAAACACACATTTGCATACCAATTTGCATACAACAGCACGATGCTTTTCCGCCGAATACGAAATAAAAACATCAGCGGGTATAGCTTACAAAATTGGTGAAATATTATGAATGAACGGACAAGAGTAACCAATATTCAACGTCAACATTGGCATAATTCCCTGTGTCGAATTTCTAATATTCCTTCTTTTGAATTACATGTCAGACCTTGTTTATTTGATAATATTTGAAAATCCATAAACTGATTGCCAGTATTTATTTATTTATTCTTAGTACCTACATTTACATTACAAAGGTATAATATATTGTCCTCCACACTAGGAGTTCACCTGTGTTGTAGAGGACATTTATCAGTTGTAAATTATGAATTATAAATTGTGAATAGTAAAACAAAAGAGTGTTAATTGCTAATACAAAAAGAGAAACAATAAAAATCAAAATATAAAATCGACTTCAATTCGACAAAAATTATAAATTAAAAGTTTTAAAGATTGTATCCAGTTTCTTATGTTTTTTTTGTATTCAATAATATTAGTTGTTTTATATTATGTAGGAAGAGAATTGTATAGTTTTATAGCGGTATCTGTAGTGTTTTTGTCCAAAGGATGTGTTTGTTTTTGGTATTTGTAGATGGTGAGCATGTCTTGTTCTAGTATTGCGAGAATTTTGTGAAGTGTTAAATGTGGATAAGTTCTTGTAAAGGAAAGTAAGTATTTGTTTTGAATATAATTTTTGAATTTTCACCACTGGGAATTTTTTTAATATTATTGAAGTGGGTGTTAGTATTGGTAACTTAAGTATTACTTTTATTAGGGTTTTCTGAGCTTTAAGCACTGTATTAATGTATTTTTTACAGGCACAGCCCCAGGCAATAATGCCGTATAGCATTATGGATTGGGCAAGTGCGAGGTATATATTTTTTATATCACATATTTTAAAAATATTTCTCAAGTTTTTAAAAAAGTAAATCAACTTCCTATTACCGAATCTATATGTTTATCCCATTTTATATAATATATATATTTCAAACTATTTGTATATATTTCAAACGTGTGACATCGTTTTAAAATTATCACTTTAATGTAAGTACATTAAATCACTCGGTGAAGATACACATAACTAAATAAATTAGTTTTGTATAATAATGATACGAAATATATACGCACCAGATTTAAATGTCCGGGTTAAATTTTCCCCACAGAAAAAACTTAACCCTTTCACACACTCCCAAATGATCATCAAGTCAATCCACGCCACGCAATTGCACTATATAAGTATTATAAATACAAAACAATACAAGAACAACATGTCAACCTACCAGAGACCAAATGGGAAAATAATTCACCGACTCCAGATATTTTCTTATCAGAGGGTTAACCTATAAATCCTACTGATCCCTCAATATAAATATTTAAAAAATCTTTTCTAATCCTACATGTATTTAAAATGACTGCTTTTTGCATTTTTATATATAAATTCTTTGACAAATCTAATATGCCTAAATTTTGAATGAGAGACCTAGGTATAATGCCAGTAGCCGAAATAACAAATGGTCATATTTTTATAGTCTGAGAATGCCAAATTCTTTTAATCTCATTTCCTAAATCTGTGTATTTTCTTATTTTTTCAGAAACAGTTTTTTCAATATTATTATTATTATTATTGCATGATGAAAATTGATCTTGTGGAATGGAAAGGGAAGCCGAAAACGTATTACATTACACATCACGTTATTTTTATGCGTTGCGAAAGCCTGTATGAGTCGAATTTCGTTATTCATTATTTTTGTTCACGTAATTCTAAATTACTTTTCTCGGGATAAACATGACAGATTACAACGACATGCTCGTAGAAGCCTCGATTTAAAACTCGAGTACAAAATGACCTTCATCAAAAAGTTTTCGACAACCAAGCATCTGGCTAGAAATATGGAACTAAATTAAAAACCTTTACATTGTCAAAACAGTAGTCACATGTTATATGGGGCAAAGCTATGGACAATAAGAAGGGACAGTTTTAAGTTAATAATCACTTTGGGTTAATATTTTATGATAATCTTTGGACATCGTTAGACATGATGAATAATAAAAATAACTCAATTCACTTGTGAAGAGCCATCAAAAGGTGTGTAAAATTGAAAATTTTGACAAAAGTAAAAAATCGAATAGGAAAAAAAAAATTTTTGAAAGCATAATATCCCTAACATTTTAATCCTAAAGTAAAACATTGTTTTAAATAAAAAATAAATAAAATTTTTGTGTTATGTTTCTAAATACCTACCTACCTAAAAATACTAGTAGATATTTTTAAATAACCAGCAGGTAAAAACCTGCTCCGCAAGTTTTTGCTGCTAAGATTTGCCCTGTAAGTGACCATTGTCCATTTTATAAATCCAACAGGAACTGGTTCCAAAAATAGCCCGTTCCTCGGATCCACTGTCATACAGTGATAGCAAGTCACCGGGGCAAAGAAACCGGGACGGGCAATGACGTCGTACGTAATGCTACGCCCAAATGCTTGCGACAAGCAGCTTGCCGCAAGCTCAGGCAAGCTCTGACAAACGAATGGCTGGCTTCCACACACTTGCGAGCGCGCCAGTGTGTTCGGAGCATCCAAGCGCGGCGGACGTCTACCTTAGAGTATATATTGTTACTCTAAGGCTATACTATGTTTGCGTTAATCTATTTTTATTTTGGTTCCATGCCAACTCAGAATGAAACCAACTGAGAAACACCTCAGAAAGATCTTTAAAAGCTATGAAAAAATAATTTTAAAATTGCCGGTAACCCTAACCTAACTTAATCATTTTTTTTATCGTGACCTTTCTGAGTTGGCCGGTCACCTTTATTTTAACGCGAAATAAAAGACAAGGGGATAATATATTTTTAATACCATTGAACCATTGAAGAAGATAATACTAATAAAAATATGAAAAAGAACAAGACACAGAAAAATACAATGTCTAGTTCACACGCGGTAAAAGTGAAACCTTCAGAAAACTAAGGTAGAAAAGAGTGGGGAAGCTACGAAGCACCGCACAAAGAGGAGACATTATCTTGCAGGCTAAATCCTATAGATTTTTGTCTCTTTTTAGTGCCACTTTTTCGTTTCATCGAGTTTCAAATCACAACGGTGCCAAAGAAGTTCGAACTCGAAGATCACTTGTCTTTATATAATATTGCCTTGTATTATAAAAAAAAGTTATTCTAACAAAAATCATGTTTTTTTTGTAATAATACTGTATAAATCATCAATAAAATATTATTTATTTATTTTGACTCTTTAGGTAAATCCAGTCGCAATAAATTACGTTAGTGCATTAAATTTATGTACTTAAAAGAATAATAAGTCAGGCTCGCCTCATACGCCATTCATATTCATATGTCTCGTAATATTATCATAGACCGCACGGAGCAAAAAAGGCGTGCATTCGCCACCAGCTCCGAAGTTCCACTGAGCGCGACCGAGCGCTTGCCGCTTGTGGCCAAAATATCCGACCTCGATCGGATCGGCGGCAAGCTCTCGCAAGCTCTTGCAAGCCTACGCAAGCCAAGCCACACGCGCGGCACCAGACGCTGGGGCTTGTGGACGCTTGTAGAGGCTTGCCACGTATTTGGACGCGGCTTAATACATAGCCGGCTGATACAACTAGTGAACTAGTACTACGTACTACCGTCAATCTTTCCATATATCTGGAGAGATGCTACAAACTACAAACGTACCAACACAAATTCACTAAAACGTAGTATTTACATCTGCCCGGGAGACGTCCTCACGAGATTGATAACGGAAGTAGCGCCATCTATTGTCGAACTCTTGAATTCAAAACCGAATTACAAAGGTAGCTTTGGTTGAAATTCCACGTACACAGGTGTTACTTGTGACGAGGCGCGTATGTCGTGGTGTCAGACATGCAGCGAAGCCGGGTTCTGAAATTCAACCACACAGACAGAAGGCTATTAGTACTTTTTGATATTCTCAAAGTTCGAATTTAAAACTAAGCACCTACCGTACATACGTCTATACAAAAAATACATTACTAATATTTAAACAAAAAATTATAGGGAATCAGAAATAAATTTTCTTTTGTTATCACTGAGTGCCTACTCGTGCAATGAATTATGATACTAATGGATTTTTTTCAGGTAGGTAAACCTACCTAGTTATTTCACTTTTAGAAAATTTATTGTATTTCTAGTGCAAACAAAGCAGGAAATACCTATATTAATTTTTGAAATTCTTAATTAGCCATTTCGTAGATTTCGAGAATATAAAATTAAAAAAAAACATCTGAAGCAAATATTTCTCTCTATGAAAATGCTTCTTATTAATCTACAGTTGAAAAGCGTGTATACTGGTTTAAAAATACTGAGTACTAGGAATATTCCTTTGGACCTAGACGAGATATTTGAGTTCAAAGAGCTTCCGAGTTAGATGTTATTTGACGCATGAACCCATCTAGCCAGTCGCGTTTAAGTCCGACCGTTAAATTTGTCACTTAGTCCAGCCAAAGGACGGACACGGAAATTGCATGGTGTTAGGTTGTGAAGAACATGCTGGATTACCTGGAAAGACTGGGAGAACGATTATGGAAATAAAGGGCAATGGATAGTCAGGGTTGAAACGGGTTAATTAAAGGGATACACGAGTATGTGTGGTCATTGGAATTAAGTACTAAAACAAAATAAAGTAGGCTAAGAAGTTCATATTATTGAAAATCCCACAATAATTGAATATAATAAAACATCTCCATTTTTCTCGTAAACGAAAGTAGAGATAACAACGTTTTCAATGGAAGAATTACATTAAAATTTTATTGCGTTTACCATAACAATAACTGATACCTTCGTACGTGACGAGGAAGAATGTTCTCTCATTTTTATTGATACTCGTACTTAGATATTTTTATGTGAACCAAAAAATGACCAGAGATCAAATATCTGAAGTTCTGTATTTGTAATATCTGACGTTTTAGTGATTTGTGTTATTATATTGTGTTAGTTTCTATTTTATCTCAACATATTTAGTTAATCAGTTTTACATTAGCTACCCACTGAATATGGATTATTAACTACGCGAATACATTTGGGTATCTTCCAATATTGAGTACTTGCTGACATTCTAGTTTACATTGATCATAGTACGGGGGCTTATGGAATCATTTTATAGTAGCTTCGTTTTAAATACAAATGTAGAGTCTTGATGTGAGAACCGATAGAGGGACCCATCTGGTCCTTAAAACGGTTCGGGAAAGTGGTGAGTGCCCTCGACTGATCGTAGTACGAATAACATAAAATCTAAAAACAAATCTTAACTGCGAAGGTATTACTTTTCCATAGCCTGGTAATAAAAAGATAAATTGCACCCAACGTCTTATTTACAGGGTTTCTTTAATCAAAAGCAAATATACACACGTTCAACGACGCAAGTGCATAGCAATTGGCGAGTGTAAAACTTTACGTTGGTGGAGAAATAAAACCATTTTTTAATTTTAGTTTTATTTATCATCTCCCCGTTTCAAGTCATAAAGCTTGTAAGTAACGACTCTGAACCGCGAGCATAGCGTAGAAGCTTTATGCGGACTTTTTATGCTATGCAGCCGCGTGAGAAAACCAGAATTTCAGGTAGACGATGGTAAATAACAGATTTGTCATAAAAATCTACGAATTTCGATACATAAACTACGAAAGTAAGAATGGTAAGAAATACTTAGAATATAGCTGACTTTCTGCAATTCTTGAAGGTTGCTTTAAAATTTTAATTTATTACTACTGAACGAGTAAACTTTACAAATATAATAAATCGGAAGCTTAGAAAACAAGACGTAAAAATATTGAATGAGAATAAGATAGGGGCACTTAGTGGTTATGGTAGTAGTAGATCTTGGTTTGTTTTCAAATAATAAACACTCTACTAGATTGCACTACTGAGTTTTATTCACACTTTTAGGTTGACCTGACGCTTTAAATGCTCTTCAAATTACTCTTGGGGGCAGGTTCCCCGTTCAAGAAAAAGAAAGACAGAATAAACCTGGTTTATTTTTCGATAATTCTACAGCAAAAAGAGAAAGAATTTACGGGAATCAACTCTTTTGTAAGAATTAATACACAAACACATTTTGACATTTACAAGAAGCGACATGTGGGCGGTCAAGAGCACTCTGCTTTATCGTCACGTAGCCTATCGGTACATAAAGCACTCTTAGCGGAGGCTCTAATCTTTAAAGAAGGATAAATGGTAGTAATCGTACATAAATAATTTATAAATAAATACAGATCGATGAATGGAGAAAGGTTTGTAAGGAGAATATATATGAAAGATTTGAAACGTCCGATGAAAATACGTTAAGTTCAAGAGAAATAAATACTTCAGTTCGGTCATCATGAATCAGAATAACAAAAGAGAAGGTAATGTATGAATAACATTGAAGTAAGAAGTATGAACCTAGCTAGACAGTATTGTGTGGCGGTTCATCATTTCTGCCATTCCGTATATCGTGTGTGTTCAAATAAAATCACAAAGGAATTAACCCTAGAGTAGTCGCGCCTTTCCGTGAAACGTGAATGCTTGCGTAGGGAGCATTTTACCGCCCATACCTAAAATGATTTTTTTATGCAAATAATAGTTAAATACACTTGCAATGATTTTAAAAGGATGGAATAAAACATAAACTATTAGAAAAAGTAAGATTTAATTAAGTTCTATACTCGGAAGAGTAAAAAAATATCTAAAGATTTAAAGGTCCGGGTTACATTTTCCCCACAGGAAAAACTTTTCATACTCTTCCCCAAATGATCATCTAGTCAATCCACGCTATGCAATTGCACTATATAAGTATTATAAATACAAAACTATACAAGAACAACATGTCAACCTACCAGAGACCAAATGGGAAAATAATTCACCGACTCCAGATATTTTCATATCAGAGGGTTCGGCCCTGTGGAACTCCTATAAAATAATGCCTTGGGAAAATTTAGGAAAAATTTCTTGAATTTTAATGACTTCTTTCTCTTAACCTTCACAAAAAAATTAAATTCATTACCAAAATTGAACTTTTTCATCATCTACGACATGTATTTCAGCAAAACAGTCCTGACACATGTCCTGACACATTCAATGTTCGTTGCACAGTAACTTTGCACATCTATTGCACCCTTTTTTGGTCCTTCTATTTTTCTTAGACACACAAACTGTGCATACACTTTCTCTACCTGAGGGTAAATTTTTATATTCTGGTGGCACAAATCGGGTGATTTGGTATCTCGGTTTTTTCTTCAAAGTGTTTACGTCGGATCTTCTAATTACATGTGGTCTAGTCATAAAACACATACCGGGAATCATTTATTGGATAACAAACACCTCTGCCACAGGTCCCCCCAAGTGGTTCTCTACGTTTGGTGACTTAGCAGAGGTGCCCGGGTTCATGGGGTGAGATTTGTCTGGATCTGGCGGCGCATGATCTGGACACACTGAAACCTAGATTCCTACCCTCTAACTTTTTTTCTTCCCAGAACTTCCTCTCCTTCCTTTCCTTAAAAAGACCCTCCACACAGCATCCCCAAAGATGACAAAGGCCTTAAGGGAAATTATTTTTCACGGGACCTCCAAATGTATTTATAAAACTAATAAATGTAAAAAATAAAATCTCCGTTTTATAAAACTAATAAATGTAAAAAATAAAATAATAATAAATTGTCGTATTTTCCTTCTTTATTATTTGACTATTTTATGCCCAAAAAAAAATTCGATACAAACTATATATCAATATTATTACGATATTTACATCAAACCAACATTATATGCAATGAAAACTAATAATATTTCAACTGCAGTAAAAAAAAAAAAAAAAAACAGACACACGAATTTTACTTACGCGAGTAGTCGCGCAGTGAGCAAATTGCCGCCCAACGCAACACACCGACAACAACCCTTGGCTCCTGCGGTCACCCGTGCACCAAATTTCTAAAACAAAGAGGTGAGGTATGTGGGGTCAGCTACTAGGACGTTTGACCTTGACAAATGCATTGTGTACAAAATAACACGATTTTTTTTCCGCGGGCGGCAAAATGCTCATAGCGCGAGCACTCTAGGGTTTTAAGCCTATCTATAAAAATCTAACAGCCGTTAATCTTTTCGAAATTTGTTTTGGTTGTTAGTTCGTCTAGGGGTCAGTGAATTTCTAAACTACCAATCGGAAATTTATGTTATATTAATATGCCTAATAATAATAAATATATTTATATGAAGCAAAATATCTCTTTACCCATGTAACGTTAATTAAAATACCCTGGGGAATATTTTACCGAAGAGGCGACCGCATCTACCAGGGCAACAGAGCAGGGCAGAAGGTTATCATGCGTTAACACGGTTTAATTAATCCAGTAAGTTAACTGTGGATAAACCCGCAACTATCTACCTTCTACATGTACTAAGTGGTAATAATGTAACATCACATTTCTGACACGCATCAAATTCAACAATGTGTGGGAAACCAGATTCATGCTGTATTTTCCTTATTTCTTCGGCTGGAATTCCCGCAAAGCTTGTAAACTGGTCTCTCACCCTCAAAGCTTATACTGAACATGGAAATGAATTTTAAAAATCTCATAAATTAGATGAAAATTATGTTTTAAATTATTTTGTTGTGATTTAAAAAAGGACTCGACCACTCGAGTTTCAAATCTCTTGTCTAAAAATTTATTTGCTTTAACATATTTGTAATTTATTTTAAACGCTTCTTAGCTCCTGACAGCAATGACTTTGTCATAAAAAGTAGTTCTGATAGCCTAAATTCATGACCATAAAAGCTGTGTAGTTTTCAAAACGCTAGAGCTTTCCGGTTCGAGTCTTTTGCATGTTCAGATTAAAGAATTGCTGTTCAATTGCTACTTTATTATTAACGTTAATTTTTATAGCGCCGTTTTATAGTAAACATTTCCTTAAGGGCCAAGGGCGTTTAACTTTTGTTGAATTGAATTTCAACAAAAGTTAACACTCTTTATTAATTGTTGATTTTGAACATTCAACAACCTTGGAAAAAATAAACTAGTCCCAGCCATAGAGATATACACATATATACAGTCCCAGCTAGCGCTTTTACGGACGTCGTCAATGTTCGTCCTGTTCCTACTCATACGTCTGGTTTGCAAACGAAAAAGACAGAAAGATACTAGAACGATGACGTCACGTGTGATCTCTCGCTAGGACCGGTATAAGTGGAGTTTTGTAATAACAATGCAACTTATTCCATATTTCTTATAGAAAAACAAAGAATACTTCAGAGCCAGCACAAAGCATGTCATGCAGCTACTGAGCGCATAGACTATTACTGCATTTGACCGGAATTGGTATCGGCACCGCAGGCCATATCTTGTTTTGTATGCATTTGAAATGCATCTTAACATATTATAATTAAGTTGTGCATTAGTCAATTTGCATTTCCTGACTCAAGCCCTATGGCGATAGCCCAGACTGTTGAAGTGTTACTAATAGTTCATATTATATTATGCCTCTATTATAGAATTATTAGGTTTTTGGAGATCTACACAATCTAACAATATGGTTTGTGAATTTTTTTGGAGATCTTAAAACAAAAATTAGGTTGGTATTTATTACAATAATAATAAATGCGTTCGTAGATATTACGCTAATGAGTGAGCATTTATAATTTTGGTTTTAACCACTTTATACGAAAATCTAAAGCTGGACACACACCACAGGGCCAACGAATCGCTGATCCAAAACTCATAATTTGTAGGGAAACACCTTTGCAATAATATTTGGATGATTCGTATAGCGATGTTCATGTAAAAAATCATCTCAAGGACGCTGTACAAATTTAAAATATATTTCTACAATCTTACTTCTAACTACAGACTATATAAACTATTATAAGGCTAAAATATTGCATCCCCGATTCTTCGATCACTGATGCAAAACTATTTTATAAAGATGGCTCGGTGTGTCACAACAGGCTCCGCAAGTGATACAAACGAGCTACCACGACACCTGGCTGGGCGCATTTGTCCACTTAACTACTAACCTGATAATACGCATATGCAAAGTTATACATTTTTTCTTTACTGACTTCGGAATTGGATGTCAATAACTCAATACCTCTCGATCCCGAGCTAAAAGGTTTAATTCTCTATCATGGATGTCGTCGCATGAAATTAAAAACACGTTTCACACAATATAAAGAGATTAAACGTTTTTTCTTCCAATTATTCGGGTTGTTAAGTGCTGTCATGTGCGAGGGTCTAACGAGTAACGAGATCGCCGAACGCCGTTTTGCCGAAGGCTGTGCGATATTTTTAGCCCCCGTTGTCCGTCCAGTGCAGACTAATAGACACAACACTAATCCGTTCAGATTATCAGCCCGCGCCGTGTCTGGGGGAATTTTCACGGGAATTTTGTTCGGAGGTGAGCATTAGTTAAGGATGAGTGACTTTTTGTGAAATTCTATAGACATGTTTAATCGACTCGAAAACTTCTTCACGGGAGGTAATGACACTTTACTTCAGGAGAAGGTAGTTGTGTGATAAACAGCCATGTCTTCTACATTAATGGTTGTTTATCAATGGTGTAAGCAGCGCTACTGCCCTCTGGTGGTAGAACTGCGAACCAGATTTTAATGAAGTTTGTCCTTTTGCCGTTATTTTGTTGAAACGTACAGACTTACATACGATATTCATACGAATAGTACAGAGACAATGACCATTGTTTCTACATATTTTCCTCGGACACCTTTGGGGGTTAGTACAGGCATTTCAGAAAATTGCAGACGTATATGGGAAAACGGTTCTTTGACGCCATTTTGAATCAACAGTTAGACTTTCTTTAGGAACGGAAAATTTGACAATTCTTAGGAACGTATCATTCTTAAGAACGTTTCTGAACTCCTGTATATTGTGCTTTTTAAAATTTAAACTATACGGCTTACATACGCATACCACTAAAACAAATACATATGTAGTGGTTTTGTGGTACACTAACAAATTATGTAGTAATTTTTTGCGATTTTCTATACTGTGCAGAGATATATCATAAAATCATTTAACAAAAATGAATAGCGTAATTTACGGCAGAAAAGTTTCAATCGCGCAAAACATAAGTAATAATGTCTTTGCGTTTTTGACCTAGACTGAGGAGAACTCAAGAGGGCATTATCAGAGAAAACCAGAAATATGTCATTTTCAAATCAGATTTTAGACGTATTGACTATTTTCCACAAAAAAATTATAAATGGATTTCGAAAGATTGTTCTTTTATCTAGCATTCGCATGTAATAATTTTGAGAAAATTTTATAATTTTTAGGATAATAAGGTTATTCCATATGTCGTTGGCATATTTGTTAAATTTTCAATAAAGATTTTGTATTATATTACACCCATTTCAAATAATATAATCATGCAGTAAAATAAATCAATACATTTTCTAGGACAAGCAAGTTTTAGAACTTTAATTGTAGTTTCAATAAAATCATTAAAAAATATGTACGTACAAGTGTTTCTTGACGAAAATGGGTCCATTTGTGTACTTATTTGCGCACTTACAATCTAATATATTTCAGATTTTTTTAACATTCTTATTAAATTTAGACATTATTGAAAAATGATAAATACTTATAATCAAAAAATAATTACAAAAAGTACATTATTTTAATAGTTTTATCATCACGCCTTTCAGCATTTTTGGATGAAGGTATAAATTAAAGCTAATTTGGATTGAAATAAATTCGATATTGAGTTATAATTTAAAAAAGCTGGTACGGAGAAAAATTAATCTTTCTCATTGTAACCGCCCTGCACGATCGTAAGAACAACTTTCGACGAAATGTGGATTTTCTTCCGCTGGCTGCTTAAACGCTCTTAATTTCTAATGTGTCTATCTTCTACCTCTGAGTAAAGACTTCATAAATAACAATTATTCTTTCATTTTCGAAGATCGTTTTTTCCGCATTGTTACCAGATGCCGAACTATTTTACATGTACAATAAAAAAGGCTGGCAAAGTTTTACACTATCGCTTGGCTTATTTATTTTCATTAGAGACCGATATTTCAGACTGTATTAGGGGTGATGAGGCTTTGCAGACGGAAAATAGATAAACCTAATAACGAATCTTTAGAGGAAAGCTGAAGACATTGAAGAGAATAGAGATCATTTAACGATAAAAAAATAAAGCTTTTAAGTAGCCATGGAAAGAGTGAAATTCGAATTTTCGAGTCAATGTTGACTGTAAGTTCAATAATCCGGAACAACGCGGCCGTCTGGAACCCTTTCAATATTACGGTGATCGTGTAAAAAAGACGATTATTGAGAAAGAAGGTGGTCTCCTAGACGTCAAAGGTACTAAAAACGTTAACGAAAGATAAATAGAGAAGAGTTTTATTACATTTTACATTTATAATTGGGGGAAGTTCCAATAACACAATGTTTGAAATATAATCCATCCATCTATCTATATAAATAAAAATGAATGGCCGAAATGTATGTATGTATGCGCATAACTTCCGAAAGGCTGCACCAAATTGAATAATTCTTTTTTTGGTTCGTTATTGTCAGGACAAGGTTTGTATAAAACTACTGGTGAGCTCTGGAGTAAAGAAATTTGCATAAAAAAATTACAATAGGTGGCACGCGAGCCGTTTGAAAACTAAAGGTACTGGGACTGAATGTATGGAATGCGAGAGTGGGGGGGCGGTTCGCGGAACGGGGGAAGGGGGAAGGGGGAAAGAGGTGTGGGTAGAGGGAAGGTGGAGGAGGCGGAGTGGGAACGCGAGAGTGGAAGGGGACGCGGGAGAGGAAGGGGAGGCGGAAGGGAACGGGACGAATGGGAAAGGACACGCAGGGAGAAACAATTTCTTTATTAAATGGCATAGCAACGCATGCCGGGTACCAGCTAGTTTTACAATAAAAATTATATTATAAACCATTTGGAAATATACCTACGTGTAGTATTTTTGGACTACCTTCGTTGCCGAGCAATTCTTGGCTCTGAGCCAAGTTACGGCTATGAAACCCTACAAAGTGCATTTTATGCTTATACTAATTAAAACCCACCCACGTTGTATTAACACTGGTAATAAATAATCAGTTAGAGCCGAAACATTTCTCAAAATGGATTTAACTAGACGTTCATAAACTAGTTTCGAATAGCCAGATGGGTTCTTCCCAACCATACCCTTTAACGCTCATTATCCAATATCATTCCCTTATTTACGATCCCATCGACCCAAAAGCTTCTAGGAGTAAATCTTGGATGTAGTATTAACGGAACCCCTTTGACATGGGTCACCCCAAGTGGTTCGCTACGTTTGGTGACTTAGCCAGGATCTTGACAGCTGATGCGGCTGTGGCAGGCCAAATCGGGAGAAACTGTTTGAGGTAGACCTTTTGACCTCTCTATCAGTACTCTCTCGGAATATCGCCTTGCACAGCAGTGGGAGGGGTAGATTCATACAATAACTCACTCCTGGACATACTGACTTCCAGATTCCTACGTACCCCTCGTACCTTCCCAGATCTTCCTGTCCTCCTTTCCTAAAATGATCCTCCACACAGCATCCCAAAAGATGACATAGGCCCTGGTGGAATTATTTTCCTCTGGATCTCCTATGTGGAGTTAATGTAAAAAACTAAAATATACACAGTCACTAACCTTTAGGATGCATGGTCAGGAAAACAAGTTTGGGGGTAGGTACTCTTACCATATTTACCAACTCCATTTACAAAATAAAGCGTAATCTATACCAGCACTTTGCTGAACACCACAAATAATTGTGGCGAATGGGTAATGTAGTAGTTCTGTTGTATTGATTTGTGTTATAATATTATTTTAGTCTCTATTTTATTTTATATTGCTGTTTACAAGTTTTACTAACATTGTTTTGCCAATTTTATTAAAAATTACAGTACCTACGCTTTAATAATATTTGATTCTTAATATATAATTTATGAAAAAGTCAACAGCTTGGTTAAACTTTAAAGGTATATTTTTTTATCAAATATTATTTTGGACGTAAACCATGTCGCTCGTGTTAGTTCACAAAAAACTAATTATAATAATAAACACAAATAACTAAAAAAATCAGAGTGTGTAATTCACACGCGGTAGAAGTGAAACTAGAAAGTTGCTAGATGTTGCTTTCTTTTCTTTTGCCTGTTTATTTAAAGTGGTTTGAAGATTGGATATTGGTTTCACAAAAATAAAAATTTTTTTTTTTTGGATTTCATAGGATTCGAACCATGATGTCTGTCTCCCTGGCCGCTGAGACTTGTCAGACGCCTTGCCCACTGCGCTACCAAAGCGCGAATTTACCGCATTATTAGAACCAAGTATTTGTGTAGAACTGAATTGTGACGCATTTCCGTTTCATCCGAATTTCAAATCACTAACGGAGCTAAAGAAGTTGCACTTCAAAAATCCACAAATTTAATGTTTTTTGACGGCGGCGCTTTCACTGCTGTTTCCGATACATCATTAGACTGTTCCCATAGCAGCTTGAAAATTTCCTAATTTTCATCGCAGACATATTCTTTTTCAACTACAAGAGTCTCGTAAGTAAATTTTCTGACGCAAATTGCTGCATACATTATTCAAGCGTGGGATGCACTCACCCCTCGTTGGTATACGGAACAATACTGATTGAATGCCTGTGGCGCAATTTCTAGTTTACAAAGGGGAAGAAATCAGTGTATTTGCCACAAAAGTATAATTTTAATAAAACTTTTGATTTTAAAATCGTTCACACAAAGACTCTTGCCGTTATGTAGGTTCAAAATTCGGTATAATTATGGTTAAGTTTTTCGTGCGCGTCTTAAGAGCGTTTAACCAGCCAGCGGACGAAAATCCACATTTCGTCGAAAGTTGTTCTTCCGATCGTGCAGGGCGGTTACAATGAGAAAGATTGATTATTCTCCGTACCAGCTTTTTTAAATTATAACTCAATATCGAATTTATTTCAATCCAAATTAGCTTTAATTTATACCTTCATCCAAAAATGCTGAAAGGCGTGATGATAAAACTATTAAAATAGTGTACTTTTTGTAGTTATTTTTTGATTATAAGTATTTATCATTTTTCAATAATGTCTAAATTTAATAAGAATGTTAAAAAAATCTGAAATATATTAGTTTGTAAGTGCGCAAATAAATACACAAATGGACCAATTTTCGTCAAGAAACACATGTACGTACATATTTTTTAATGATTTTATTGAAACTAAAATCAAAATTCTAATACATAACTTTGCTAGATAATGTATTGATTTATTTTACTGCATGATTACATTATTTGAAATGGGTGTGGTATAATACAAAAACTTTTTTGAAAATTTAACAAATCTGCCAACGACCTATGGAATAACCTTATTATACTCAAAATTTTAAAAAATTCTAAAAATTTATTACATAACTATGCTAGATAAAAGAACAATCTTTCGAAATCCATTTATAATTTTTTGTGGAAAAGAGTCAATACGTCTAAAAACTTTTTTGAAAATGACGTATTTCCGGCTTTCTCTGGTAATGCCCTCTTAACACAAAAATGCGTTCCATTTCAAGTAGGAAGATTTTTCTAAAACTACTCCTATGTGGTATTCAATAAAAAGAGGATGAAACATAAAACTTATTATTTATCTCACGAATTTCATTTTCAGTTATTTCCAGAAGCACTTTTACATAATAAGCAGGTGCCCCATTCCAATAAAGGCGAAGGATCAAGAAATATTATGTTATTGAAATAATGAGGACAGCGCAGGCTTTTTGAAATGGGTTTTTTTATATCACCTCATTTCCAGATTCTGTCTCTTAGAAAAACCTTATTGAAAAGATTTCAAATGCGATTATATATACCTACTGACTCGTATCAAAGGAAAAAACACTTCGTAAATAATAAATCACTTCCACGAAAAGATATTCATATTTTACCTCTTGTTCCGAAATGAAACAACATTTGATTTCACTTGACATTTTTTTAGATTGCTATTTGCAATTTTTATTTTTTTTGGAGTACAGTGATGCCGAAATTATGTTTAAATATTTTACTCTTCTTCTTCTTGCGCTGTCCCAACTCATTGCCTAGGTAGGCTGTTGGGGTCGGCTCTTCTCGTTCTCAGGTTGTAATTTCTTCTGTTCTGAGTATCGCCTTCATCCAGGCCGTTTCTCTGAAGTATTTAGGAGCATTGAGTCATCCAGGAGTTCTTCGGTCTTCCTCTGGATGACTGTCGATGAAGCTCCATAGACATTGCCTGCTTCACTGTGTGGTCTGATGATCTCCGTTTTACGTGCCCATACCATCTCAACTGTCGTTCCGCCAGCTTACTGTTCATGTCTGTGAGACCCAGGCTACCACGAATGCGTGAACCATTAATCTTATCTTTTAGTGATACTCCTGCCGACCATCTGAGCATTCGCATTTCTGCTGTTTCGAGTTGCCTAGAGTAGGAGTTGTACATAGTCCAGCAATCTGAGCCATACAATATCGCGGGTCTTACAATAGTCTGGTATATCTTTCCTTTAAGTTTTATAGGCATTTTGGAGTCACACAATATTCCTGTTACGGATCTGAATTTAATCTATCCCACACCTATTCTATGAATGACATCTGCTGCACATCCTCCGTCTCTGTGGATTAGTGAGCCCAGATACTTAAATGAATTACAGTTGGCTAATGTCACTCCATCCAGTTGCATCGAAGGAGTTACAACATTTGTGTCTTCAATTGGCAAATACAAATATTTAGTCTTTTTCCTGCTAATTTTTAGGCGTGTTTGGATTCCCTTTTTCCTTCTATACTTTGTTCTTTCTTACACAAACTATCACCCAATTCCAGCAAAAACCATTTCGTTTCGTTTCGTCTAAGGTATTTACAGTTCATTTCAAGTGCATCTAAAGCTGTAAATCGTGAGCAATGGATGCAACAATGCAAGAAGACCCTGAGGAAAAAAATCTCCCAGGGCTTATGTCATCTTTGGTATGGAGGGTCTTTTTGGGAAAGGAAGGAGAGGTAGTTCTATGAAAGAAAAAAGTTTTGATGTGTAGGAGATGAGAGGTATTGGCACTAATGAATAGTATTCTCTTTGTTCCAGAATTGAAGAAATGGTGGTTTAAATTCCTACAAATTCTACCAATATCACGAATTCACTATTTTTTTAATATTAATTCCACATAGGAGACTTGCCATCTTGGGGATGTATGTGGTGGATCTCTTTAGGGAAAGGAAGAAGAAGTTCTTAGAAGAAATAAAATACGAGGAGTGGGTAGAAATCTGGGGGTCATAACATCCGTAAATGCGGGACGTATGAATTCATAACAATTATTATAAGCAATAATTATCAGCCTGAAACACTCATCCACATTGAAAAATCTTCCGAGAAAAGATACATGACGCCAACGGGACTTGAACCCGTGTCCTCTCGATTGCCGGTCGATTGCTCTGACCACTGAGCTATGGCGGCTTATCTCGTACCCGCCAAATGATTCAATATATGCTAGTGTTTCATTCAACAATTACTGCTTATTATATTTTTTTCCCCTGAAAACAACCAACTTTATTTTTGCGAGAGAAACATTGTAAGTGTTAAATCCCTCGCTAGGTGGCGTCGAGACAAATTATGTCTTCATTTATTGGATATACCCAATAAATGAAGACATAATTTGTCTATACCCAATAAATGATTCTATTGGATATACTATTATGTCTTCAAACGGCTCGCGTGCCACCTATTGTAATTTTTTTATGCAAATTTCTTTACTCCAGAGCTCACCAGTAGTTTTATACAAACCTTGTCCTGACAATAACGAACCAAAAAAAGAATTATTCAATTTGGTGCAGCCTTTCGGAAGTTATGCGCATACATACATACATTTCGGCCATTCATTTTTATTTATATAGATAGATGGATGGATTATATTTCAAACATTGTGTTATTGGAACTTCCCCCAATTATAAATGTAAAATGTAATAAAACTCTTCTCTATTTATCTTTCGTTAACGTTTTTAGTACCTTTGACGTCTAGGAGACCACCTTCTTTCTCAATAATCGTCTTTTTTACACGATCACCGTAATATTGAAAGGGTTCCAGACGGCCGCGTTGTTCCGGATTATTGAACTTACAGTCAACATTGACTCGAAAATTCGAATTTCACTCTTTCCATGGCTACTTAAAAGCTTTATTTTTTTATCGTTAAATGATCTCTATTCTCTTCAATGTCTTCAGCTTTCCTCTAAAGATTCGTTATTAGGTTTATCTATTTTCCGTCTGCAAAGCCTCATCACCCCTAATACAGTCTGAAATATCGGTCTCTAATGAAAATAAATAAGCCAAGCGATAGTGTAAAACTTTGCCAGCCTTTTTTATTGTACATGTAAAATAGTTCGGCATCTGGTAACAATGCGGAAAAAACGATCTTCGAAAATGAAAGAATAATTGTTATTTATGAAGTCTTTACTCAGAGGTAGAAGATAGACACATTAGAAATTAAGAGCGTTTAAGCAGCCAGCGGAAGAAAATCCACATTTCGTCGAAAGTTGTTCTTACGATCGTGCAGGGCGGTTCTATTATGTCTTCATTTATTGGATATACCCAATAAATGAAGACATAATTTGTCTATACCCAATAAATGATTCTATTGGATATACCCAATAAATGAAGACATAATTTGTCTCGACGCCACCTAGCGAGGGATTTAACACTTACAATGTTTCTCTCGCAAAAATAAAGTTGGTTGCTTTCAGGGGAAAAAAATATAATAAGCAGTAATTGTTGAATGAAACACTAGCATATATTGAATCATTTGGCGGGTACGAGATAAGCCGCCATAGCTCAGTGGTCAGAGCAATCGACCGGCAATCGAGAGGACACGGGTTCAAGTCCCGTTGGCGCAATGTATCTTTTCTCGGAAGATTTTTCAATGTGGATGAGTGTTTCAGGCTGATAATTATTGCTTATAATAATTGTTACCCTTTGTGCTATGCCTAAAAAATCTTGTCTTAAAAACGTTAGTTTTACAATTAAAAAATAATAATTAATATTTGACAAGTTTAAGTATTTCCCCAATAAATGAAGACATAATTTGTCTCGACGCCACCTAGCGAGGGATTTAACACTTACAATGTTTCTCTCGCAAAAATAAAGTTGGTTGTTTTCAGGGGAAAAAATATAATAAGCAGTAATTGTTGAATGAAACACTAGCATATATTGAATCATTTGGCGGGTACGAGATAAGCCGCCATAGCTCAGTGGTCAGAGCAATCGACCGGCAATCGAGAGGACACGGGTTCAAGTCCCGTTGGCGTCATGTATCTTTTCTCGGAAGATTTTTCAATGTGGATGAGTGTTTCAGGCTGATAATTATTGCTTATAATAATTGTTACCCTTTGTGCTATGCATAAAAAATCTTGTCTTAAAAACGTTAGTTTTACAATTAAAAAATAATAAGTATGAATTCATCCATGCTGCATAAGGCGATAGGTCGAGAGAGTACGGCTGGAGAAGTCATTGTTAGGTTTGTCTCGATCTGTCCCGCAACGCAGTATATCTTTCCCCAAGAACCCGTACAAGCAGGGTGTTGGTTATCCAATATTTTTTCCCCGGGGCGGCGGTACCTATACCCACCTCCCAATTTGATAATTAAACTCTTCTTAATTATTATAATCAAATGGTATTAATTAATTATTATAATTTGAACTTTTAACCTTCGAAAGGTTAATTAAAAAAGGTTATTTCAATAAAATTAATTTTATTTATTTAAATAATGAAATAATTTTACTTTGTATAAACCACTTATTTGATGTGCAAATCCGACCGGTTTCGGAACAAACGTTCCTTCGTCAGGGAAAGCTTATACTAATTTGACAGTTTCGAACAATGTTTTATTATGGTAGGGGTGGAGCTGTTGTTAGATAATAATGTAGATTGGGTAGGTAGGTATTAGTGTAGAGTGGGTGGGTAGGGGAACAAATCCATGATTGGGCTATATGACAATATTTTTTGTTTGTTGATAATAGATTCATTATTTTTAAGGGATTTTTTAATTTCCAAGGCTTCTAAGTTATCTAAACGTTTTCCTTTATGATTAATATGAAGAATATTTATCCCTGTATTTTTTTCAAAACTATGGTTATTTTCAATGATATGGTTAGCAAACTCAGAAAAATTATTATTATTAAGACACCTTAAATGTTCTTTGATTCTGATTTCAAAATTACGAGTGGTTTTTTTTTTTCAAAACTATGGTTATTTTCAATGAATTTATTTATTTATTTAACTAATTATTTATTTATTTTATTTATTTAACTTTACGAGTAAAACCCCAAATTGTAATATTTGATGAAATGAAGACATCGAAAATCGAAAATCTGGAAACAGAAAAATCAGAAAAAGATATTTGCACCTCTGGGACTCGAACCCAGAGGCGCAAATCGTACGCAGTGGTAACGCATTTGCCCGAAAAGCGAAAGGTACTGCGTTCGAGTCCCAGAGGTGCAAACATCTTTTTCTGATTTTTCAGTTTCCAGATTTTCGATCGAGTTTCGCTAATATTGTCTTCATTTAATTAAAAATGAATTATTTTTCTTTTTAGGATTTATAGCTGTTAATAATGATAGTGTATAAATACATTACCTTTATGTGCACTGCACAGATCATACTGGCAAAACAACTGGCATTTATTAATGTTATTAATTAGTTAACTACGTATAATGTATATATACAGGCAAAACTTCTTCCAATAGTTTGATTTATTTTGATGAAATATAAATAGGCTGAGTTCATCCCCATTTTTTGGCTCTGAAAAGATAATAGGCGATGACACGACATCTCTGAAGCGTTTCCATTATCCTGACAAACGAGCGCAACTTTTCACGGCCTCCTCTTCTCATTTATTACCCGACTATCAAAATGTCTCTCGCTAACGTTTTTGCCATCTATATTGAAGAAATTAGCATATTGAAATACTTCATCTTTTCCTTATTCTTCATAACATCTCTCGCATTTTCATGAGACTACGACAGAGTTCTAACCGCAATAAACTTATTCGGAGATATTAAATGATCAGATACGATTTTAGGTTTTCACGGCCAAAAGTATTTTTGTTATTAGTTTTTGGGGTATTATGCCGTGTTACGCTACCTCCTTCTTTAGCCAACGTTTCGGACAGCGTTGCAGTGCTCATCATCAGGGCAGATGTTTAATGTTAGGGGTGATTTTTGTACTTATCTACTTAGGAGCGATACCGTGTCGCCAGCTTCACTCCTCTACGAGCTGGCGCTACAATATACTTCAACATGTTTTTTTGCGTTTAGCCTTGATGTAACCGTCAATTACCGGATACCAAGAACTATTGAGCTTCTCCGTCGTCTCTATTAATATTTATAGGATTTTTGTGAATTTCAATTGCCTCCGTAATCAGGCGTGCTCTATGAGTTTTGGGTCTTCCCAGGACCTTAGGGACAAATCCAAAGTAATGGCCGGTTTCGATTAAGTGTTCGGCGATTGCCGATTTGTCAGGGTGGCCAAGTTTACAGGCACGAAAGTGTTCTGATATCCTTTTGGAGATCGTCCGCTCTGTTTGGCCTACATAAATCTTGTCACATCCAGAACAGCTGAGTTTGTAGACTCCATCTGTTTCCAGAGGAAACTTGGTCTTTGCAGGCCTCAAAAAATCTCGTATTTTTGTCGTGGTTCCGAAAACAGTCTTGATGCTTTCTTTTTTCAATAGCCTGGCAATTCTGTCTGTCACATTGTGAACGTAAGGCAGGTGCAGATAATAAATTGCTCTTGTAATTATGTGTTCTTACTTTTGCTGATTTTGTTGGTCATTGACTTCTGTATAACTTTTAATTTAACGTAATGAATTATTATTACTCCTTTTACCTGTTTAAGTTTTGGGCAACATGCCTATTTAATGTGCAAATAAATATCAACCTATTATTTATATAGAGCAGTTAATGAGTTCTTTCACTTTAACTACATAATATATCTTACAGTGTGAGGGGTGACAACTGACCGTGGAAAAAAAATTACGAAGAATATTGTCACAAAAATATTACATTGTGATTGACGTGAACTCGTGAAGGGAATTATTACCTATTGGTTGTTGAAATATTTGTTATTCAGTTAGTGTTAAAAAAGGGGGGAGTGACACCACGTTATCCACCCCGTGTGACACCCATGCTAGCTACGCCTGTGGGTACAAGTCTGTTCTAGTGATCGTTAGAACCCTATCGTAGTAACGTTTTGAGTTACACAAATATGTACTTAATGGAGTCCCCGGAGAAAAACGATTTCGCAAACAATTTTCTATCAGATTAAAACGAAAAAAAATATTCGAGCTTGAGAGGGATTATTATTATTTTAACGTGATATCATTCGTATTCGATCATACGTAAGAACAATGTCCTTGTTTTAAATTTATTTGGTTTGACTTTTTAAAATAATATTAAGATTTAAAAAAAAAAACTATTTAAATTGTTATTTTTGACTCGGAATGAAACGGTTCTGGAAGCTAACCATAGATACCAAAGAGGTAAATTGAAACTTTTTAAAATATATATTTCAAAAGAATATTATCCACAATATTTCAAAATTAAAACAAGCTTTATTGCCTTCCTCTACAAATAGTAAAAAAAAATCAGATCAATTCACACGCAGTAGAAGTGAAACTAAAAAAAATCGCTAGATGCCGCTTTCTTTTCATTTGCCTGTCTATTTTAAAGTGGTTTGGATATGATTACACAAAAATAAAAATGTTTATTTTTTTGGATTCGGTAGGTTTCGAATCGTGCGTAGTCGTGAATTTACCGCATTGTAATAGAACCAATAATAAATTTTTCATTTTCATCAAATAATAAATTTTTGTGACGCATTTCCGTTTCATCCAAATTTCAAATCGCTAACCGGGGCTAAAGAAGTTTCACTTCCAACAGTGTTTAACTAGTTCAACCTATTCTTCTTTCGTTTCTCCACTCGAGTAGGTAAATGGTCGATAAGCCCCGTCATGATGAAAGTCCGTACACAACGGAGAATGTGACATGAAATATTATGTCGAATACCACTTGCGATGTATTTCAAGAGGCTTCCGACTCGCATCTCGCATCTTAGGACACGATGATAATAATGCGAGCTGAAAGCGTTTGAAAGTAAGGGAAATGGTTTCCGATCAAGGCTTTCAACTATCTTTCATGGAGACGTACTGACTTATGCTTTATATTTCATTCTGACGACTGTCTTTTAGGTTCGATTTTGGAATATTTTCAATAATTAGCATTTTCTGCGAAAATATTACTTAACGTTTTGAATTTTGGAGTATTTTATGGCACCTTAGTGCACTGAGAACTACGTACATCTACATACCTGCTGGTACCCGGCATGCGTTGCTATGCCATTTAATGAAGAAATTGTTTCTCCCTGCGAGTCCTTTCCCATTTGTCCCGTTCCCTTTTTTTCCCCTTCCTCTCCCACGTCCCCTTCCCCTCTCGTGTTCCCACTCCACTCCCCCCTTCTTGCGAACCTACCTCCCTACTTCCCCTCCCCCCTCCCAGGTTCCTCTCCCATCTCTTGGGTTCCCCCCCCCCCTCCCGCGAACCCCCTACCCTGTTTCCCTCCCCCTCCCGCATTCTATACATTCATTCCCGGTACATTCAGTTTTCAAACAGCTCGCGTGTCACCAATTGCAATTTTTTAATACAAATTTCATAATGCCAGAGCTCACCAGTAGTTATATACAAACCTTGACCTGACAATAAAGAACACAAAAAAAAGATTTATACAATTTGGTGCAGTCGTTCTGAAGTTAGGCGCGTACATACATTTCGGAGATTCATTTTTATTTATAAAGATTATAATTTATCATTATTATCAAAGTCATCCGCTTCGTCTGTCTGTCTGTTTGTTCGCGATAAACTCAAAAACTATAGAACAGATTTTCATGCGGTTTTTGCCAATGGATAGAGTGATCCATGAGGAAGGTATATAATTTGTCAATGTTTTGTGTAAGTTCGTTGAAATATATAATATATAAGAGAGAAGAATGTCTGTATGTGTGCGGCGGGCTGTCAAGCGGGTGGTGTGGATTTGATTTGTATGCAAATATAGGTCACTGCCCACATTTGATTTCGACAACTCTGTTAAAGCCCGGGCATTGCCGGGGACTTAAGCTAGTTGTTTATAAATATTGTATTTTTTTTAGAATATGTGTAGATATAGTAGGTATACACTGAATCCATAACTTTACACCACATTTCATACAAAGTAACTATACTACAATGGTCACCCTTAAATGGGCAGCCACCTTCCTAGTATTGTGATTTAACGTATCTTTTTTTTACTTGAGCTTCACTGGAAAATAATTTCCCTCAGGGCCTACGTCATCTTTGGGGATGCTGTGTGGAGGGTTTTTTTTAAGGAAAGGAAGGAGAGGAGAGTTCTGGGAAGGAAAGGGGTTTAAGGGGTGGGTAAAAATCTGGAGTTCAGTGTGTCCTGGTCATCCGCCACCAAGACCTAGACAAACCTCACCCCATGAACCCGGGCACCCCTACTAAATCACCAAACGCAGCGAACCACTTGGGGTGACCTATGGCAGAGGTGTTGGTTATTCAATAAAGGTTCCCGGGGTGGCGGTACCCATTCCCGCCTCCCAAATACTCTATGTTAATGACTTTAATAAATATCATGTATTTTATAAATAAAATATATAAATGTATATGTATCATTATTTACAGATCCTCAGAAAACAGTTTAACATACGAATACATTATTTTGGTCTTCTAAAAACATCCTTACGAGAAGGTGGATATTATTGTTTTAATATTTCATAACATTTCTAATCTCTTCCGAAAACTATTCTGGCCGAAATGGGTTATGTTTAGTTTTCACGAAAAGCCATTTTAAAACCATTTTTTTACATTCAGCTCGTGAAAGTTTGGATTCTTGTCAACAAAAGATTAAATATCTCTGAGATGAGTTACCAATAATCACTACGCAAAAATATCACATCTAAAGAGCCTTACTTTACTTCGGATCACTGACAATTCGTAAAACCCCTTTCAGGCTATTCTGCAAAAGTCCAATTAGCAAATTTCGAACAGCGTCCTTCGATTCACTCCAAAGCAGTAACCAGTAACTACCCATGTTCTGTCTCTTCCTATTAGGTTAGACTATTATGGTCTTGGTTATTCTGCTACAATATCTTGTATTTCAATATTCAGATATTCAATATTAAAATCATAACCTAAAGCAACGTAATTCAATGCTAGTGTACATTTAATGATGTAGATTTTTTGCTCCAAGAAAACGATTTCACTATCATTATGATGCCTTGAAAATTCTAAGAAATTGGCAGTAGTTTATTTATTACTTTGTAACAATTTGAATAAAAGTTATAAAATTTTGACTGTCTGGGTCCAATAGAACTATTCAACCCCCAAATCGAATATGCTATAGGGCTGAAGGTAAATTAAGGCAGAGGGTAAATTAGTTTTAAATAACTTCTTCGATCTGGTTACTAAATAATATGGTGAAAGCCATTTTAATCACCGTGACGACAATCTTCATTCTTTAATCCAAAATTACATCAAGTTCACTATCTTCTGTTCAGGTGTTATAACTAAATTAAAATAGTTAGTACTAATTTCCACAGTTTTAATTTGAACCTGTAAATACCAACTCCCAGCCCACATTTAAACCGTGACATTCAAATTCAATTAATTCAAATGCCAGCTGAGCATCCGACCCAGAATCTTATACACCAGAAAAAAATATCTTCCTTTTTTTACATTAGCTCCACGTAGGAGGCCCTGAGGAAAATAATTCCCCTCAGGGCCTATGTCATCGGATGATGTGTGGGAAGTCTTTTCAGGAAAAGATGGAGAGGAAGTTCGGAGAGGGAAATAAGTACGAGGGATGGGTACGAATCTGGAGGTCAGCGTGTCCAGCAGGACAGATATGTGAATATATCCCTCCCACTGCGGTGCTAGGCGATGTTTCCAGAGAGTCCTGTTGGAGAGGTCAAAAGGTCTCGCACAATCATCTCTCCCGATCCGGCCTACCACGCAGCTGGTGGGCACACGCATCCACAGCCAAGAACCGAACAAACCTCACCCCATCAACCTGGACACCTCTGCTAAATCACCAAACGTAGCGAACCACTTAGGATGATCTATGGCAGAGGTGTACGTAATCCAATAAATGGTTCCCGGAGCGGCAGCAACCATACCCGCCTCCCAAATTAAATTTCTTATTCTTTGAAGGGTTCATATCACAATAAATAACTATTACATTTTATTAAAACCTTATTTGTACTTCACTGACCAAAAACAACCACCCAAAGCTCTTACTGCTATGGCACAGATCCAATAGGAATTTTAATTTTTCAAAATAGTGAATGCACCCTTACACTACGACTCAGCGTGCTACGATTCCGTGAAATAAAGTAGGGTTGTGCCTCGTACTTTAAATAACCTTCCATGCGCCAGTTTCGCAGCCTGCGCTCGGATGGTATGAATCAGAGGAGGGGTAGGTACAAACGAATGCGAGCCTTATGAATGGGGGGCGTAATAATTACATCCCTCTGGCAAAATGACAAAATTAACACCTTTCACGGGCAAAAGCCAGGGATTAACCGAGCGCTTCTTCCGGCGAGCTCGATTCAATTAAAGACCATTTCACCACGAGATATTTTGTATGCGAGGCGTTCAGATGAAAAATAAAATGTTTTCAAGCTTGTGAAAATTATTCTGACGTGGGAAACTAAATTGTACAGATGACAAACAGGTTTCTTTATTTGTGGGGCATGAATGTTTTCAGACTTTTCAAGATGTTTTATTTATGCAAATCTCCAAAAATTCCTTTTCCTCAAGAAACTTTCTAATCCAATTTTGAATATAACCATTTCTGAAGCGGTTTTGAATGTGCCACTTGCATCATATTTAAAAAAAATCCGGTTTAGGCTAAAATTCTAAGATCTTCCGTTTTTAACTGTATTTTTGAAACCCTGGCGATTTTTCGAAAATTTCAATCCGAAAAATCAGACCATTTTTTATAAACCGGAAAGACGGGACATAATTTTTATGGGTGTGAAAAAACGATAATTACATTGCCGAAAATCGTTTAAAAAAAGAACTTTTTCCACACGAATGGCACAGGAGGATAACGAGGCATACCAAAAATATTACATCTCATAAATATTTTTTTCCTTGATCTACCTTATTGATCATCAATCATTATAATGTTCAATGTCTATACATGACTAAATCCAATGTAATATCATAAAATTTGATTTTGTTAAAACCAGCACCATTACGATTTCACTTCTAAAACAGGTACATAAGGCATAAAATGTACGGGGTTCTCTTTGTAACATCTGTCAAAACGTCAAACCAAATGATAAATTCGCAGAGGACAAACAATAAATCTAGTGAATGTTAAATTAAAAAATTCGCCTGAAATCAAAGTGTTGCCACATAAAAAAAATAAATCAGTGTAGAATTTTATAAAATTAATAGAACATTATCGGAGACGGGACGTTTTCATGTAGTAACGTCACGAGCCCAAAAAATGGATTTATTTATTAAAAAAAAAACCGTACGTTTCCAAAAATTTTTACAACATTTTCGTAATCTTAGTAAAAAAAACATAAGGTCGGTTTCAAATTCATGCAAGTGGCCTGTTACACACAAGTAGTTACATCAGTATTAAATTAATATAATAGACATTTTATTTATCTGAAAAAGGCTGCCGACGTTTGTGTCTAATGTAAAGGCATTCCCTTTGCAGGCTGTTTTTCTTATTTATTTGAGAAGATAATAAGAATTTATGTAACAAAACCCCACTCTGGGTCCAACTTTATTTTGTTGACATATACGAAAGCAATCTGTTCAATCTAATTCGAAGAAATTGTCAATTTCCTTTTTTGATTTTGCTTTAAAATCTAATGGATATTCATAGAATCATATTATAATGCCTTGAATTTTACCGTTCCAACTACTATTTACGATCTATTACTATCGTATTTTTCGAAATCTTTCCTTTTTGCTTTCAGTTGATTGAATCGAATAAATTCACTTTCTCTTATTGTTATTATTGATACACATATCCATATTTAAATGTCAACTTAGGCAGTATTTCATCATCACACTTTTTGTAGGTATTTATTTATCAGAACTATTTTTATATTATGATATTATTCCTATTTATTTTTATATTGTTATTCAATTTTAAATGTTACTATTTTAATAACGACATTAACTTCCTAACACTTTATAAAGATTTTATAAACAACAACAATCGCTTCTTAAAGCTATCAAATTTGAGTTGATTTTTTTTGCATTTGCTCCACACCGGAGCACCTGATGAAAAAAAATGCTCAAGGCTTTTGTTATCTTTGGGAATGCTGTGTGGAAGGTATTTTAAGTGAAAGGAAGGAGAGAAAGTTCTGAAGCAAAAGTTATGGGGAGTGGATTGGAATCCGGAGTTCACATTCCGATTGAACCAGGTAGAATAAATAAAGTTACTCAATATCCTGATAAAACTATCAATAAAGCCGGAGCTCAGAGGATGATCATCCATTTTAAAGATGAAAAGTCCCAATCAGAATTTCTCAACGCACGCAAAAGTATAAAGCAATTGAAGGACAGGAACATCTTCATTGGAGAAGTTCTATCATCATATTCCAAAACCCTTCTTTGGAAAACTAAACAAAAAGCTAAAGAAGCCAAATTTCAATTTGTGTGGTTTCGGAATAATAAAATTTGTGTGAAAAAGAACCAAGAACTGTCTTCAAGAGTTCAAATCGTCAAACACGAAGATGATTTGAATAAATTGTTGTAATCATCTCCCAAAATCTGACACTTAAATTGGAAAGAAAATAAAAATGGATGATTTAGAAAACATAATTAATATGAATGACAATATTGAACCTAACATAACTTTTGAAAATTCATTATCTTGCAAAAACTTTTTGAAAGATTCTAAATTTTCTTTACTATGCATGAATATTAGAAGTATAAGCAAGAATTTTGATGAAACTGTTTCTATGCTGGATTGCATTAATCATCGTCCGGAAGTACTAGTCTTTACAGAAGCTTGGCTGAGCAGTGTAATTATTATGCCTAGCATTCCAGAGTACGTAGTCTACAAAACAATTATAAACAATTTGCAAAATGATGGAGTAGTTATCTATGTAAGGCAAAACATTCAGGTAACTGTTGAGGAAATTGCTCTTCCCAGTGCAAACTGCTTGAAAATGCAATTATCCAATACCATATGTTTAATAGCTGTATATCGATCTCCATCCCAGACTAAAATAGACAACTTTCTCGACTCATTGAATGAATTTCTTGCATCTGAATCCTTGCAAAATAAGGAGATTATCTTATGTGGGGACTTAAATATTGATACCCTAGATTTGAAGAACATAAAAACACAAAAATACCTATCACTTCTGGCATTTCATGGTATGAAGCCCATAATAAACTCACCAACAAGAGTAATTCCTAACAAATCAAGCTGCATTGATCATATTATAGTAAAATCAAAATTTAAACCACAGGGAGCATCTTTTACTACTGGCATAACAGACCATTATGCAATTTTGATGAAGTTTATGAGCTTAAATCTACAAAATATTTCTAATAATAATGTAAAACCTAAATTTGTTGTTGACAACCACCTCTTGAAGACCAAATTAAAGGAAGAATCCTGGGATAGAGTTCTATAGAGAGAGTGGAGATCAACTAGATGTCAATAATTATAGACCTATATCCTTACTTAACACGCTTTCAAAAGTAATAGAGAGATTGGCTAAGTCGAGATTGGTATCATTCTTAGAAACAAATAAATTACTCTCTAGCAATCAGTTTGGTTTCAGAGAAAATAAAGGAACGAGTGATGCAGTGTTGAAGGTATTATCGAAAGTCACTAGTGCCCTGGATTATGGAAACAAAGCCTTAGCTATGTTCTTAGATCTATCAAAGGCATTTGACACGGTTTCCCATGGATTACTCCTCAAAAAATTATCTTCTCTTGGCATTCAACGTACAGCATTAAGTTGGTTCAAATCCTATCTTAGCGATAGAACACAACAAGTAGAGATAAATGATAATTTAAGCACAAGCAAACAAATCTCTTTTGGGGTTCCACAAGGTAGTGTACTTGGACCAATATTGTTCTTAATCTACATTAATGATTTGTGTAATTTAGATATTCCAGGTAACATTGTTAGTTTCGCAGACGACACTGTTTAATATTTGAGGGTAAAACTTGGAAAAATGCTTTTGACAAGTGTGATTCAGGATTAAGAATAGTAAAGAGTTGGCTAAATAATAACATCTTAACTTTGAATACATCAAAAACAAAATATGTAACTTTTAGCATATCATCAAAAAGTCAGCCTTCCAACACTCATAATCTAATTATACACAATTGTCTGCAAAATTGTAATTGTAATTGCCACCCTTTAGAAAGAGTAGACTGTATAAGGTACCTAGGTGTAAATATTGATAAATATTTGAGATGGAATGACCATATTGACATGTTAACAAAAAATATAAGAAGACTTACCTATATTTTTAAAGAACTTCGTCATATATTGGATAAAGAGAAATTAAAATCTGTCTATTATGCCTTAGTCCAATCTCGACTTTCTTGCAATATTGTATGCTGGGGATCCTGTCTAAAGTCCAATGTAGAACCACTAAATATTGCTCACAAATTAATTCTTAAAGTCATGTAAAAAAAAAAATTTTGTTATCCATCTAAACTACTTTACTAACTAACTAACTAACCATCACGCCGTTTCCCCGCAGGGGTAGGCAGAGAGGACGGACCGCCAAACAACTCGGTCTTGGCACACACTCTTTGCCTCACTCACATTCATACATCGTCTCATACATACTCTTCTATTATTCTGACTTTTGACATGGCCCGTCTCAAGTATCTGATTCACTTGATCGTGCCATGTCTTCCTCGGGCGTCCCCGACTTCTTCTACCATTCACATTTGCATCATATATTCTTTTTACACTACTTTCTTCGCTCATTCGCTCTACGTGCCCAAACCATCTGAGGGTCCCTTTCTTAATTTTGCTCATTATACTTACATCAGCCTTACATTCTTTGCGGATATCCACATTTATAACACGATCATACATGGTTTTACCACACATACGTCTCAGGGATCTCATTTCACTACTTTACAAGGAATCTAATGTTATGTGTAAAAAAAACAGCTGTACATTACTAAAATAATTTGTACATTTTTTATCAATACTAAATCTGCAGAAAGAACCCAACAAATCCATACCACTAGAATTGGCTCAACAATGAACTTTATGGCAATACATACTAAAACATCTTTTGGCCAAAGAAACTATTTATACCAAGCTCCAATTATGTTTAATATTCTGCCAGACTACATTAAATCTTGAAATTCATTAGCTAAATTTAAAAAGAATGTTAAGATATTTGTGTTAACAGAGGATTGGCATACTGTTTTTTCATCCTTGTCCCTTTTTAAATAATAAGATATCAATTTTTAAGTAATAAGATTTGTTTTTAATAATATTTGATTTTTGAATAATAAGCTTTTTTTTGAAATATTTATTTTTAACTAAAATAAAATCTATTTAGATTTTATTTGAGTTCCATTTGCCAAAATTGGAGTGTCACCCTAAAAGGAAATGAATTTTTTGAAAATAAGAACATTGTATGAATATAACATATGTCTTTTAATCTACAAAATACAAAATGGACTTATACACACAAACACAACATTAATAAAAACATCACAAGTACACGAACATTATACTAGACAACACAATAAATTGTATACAAATACTATCAAGACAAGGTGGCAAGAAAATTGTATGCAAATACTGTCAAGACTAGGTGGCAAGAAAAGTATTGGCCACGAGGGAGTTCACATATATAATCTCCTTCCAGATAACCTTACAGCAGAAAAGAATATAAAAACCTTTAAAAAAAAACTATTTAAACTTAAAATGTTAGAACAAAATTAAAAATATTGCTACTACACCTGTACTACATATGCTCTGTACTTAAGTTAAGAAAGCGAAATATTATATTTCTTTTAACTTAATAATAAATAAAAAAAATAAAAAAAAATAAAAATGTTTTGTACTAGCTTTGTTTCTTGGTGGGTATAGTAATTAAAGATTTATTTATGGTCTATATTGTTACAAATCATACTTAAATTACCCATCTGGTCACTAATATGATATTTTTATTTTTTACTTTATTATGATATTTTAGTGTTTTAAATGCAGTGTATTTTAGTATTTTGTGTGTAAAATCACTCAAATTTATAAAAGTTAACCTCAACACAGGCCTAGTCCTAGTGAGGTTAATTTTGTTTTGTATGTAAACATAAAAATAAGAATGTATGGTGAGAAGTTAAATAAATAAAATAAATAAATAAATGTGTCTAGGAGTGACGGATATATGAATAGGTTAGGTCTAATAAGTTTAAATAAGGTCCTCGAATAAGTTTCTCCTGATCCTGGGTGGGCAAGAGCATTCGCCGCCATAACCTAGGCAAAACTCACCCAACAAACCCGGGCACCCCTGCTAAGTTTTCAAACGTAGCGATCTACTTTGGGGCGACCTATAGCATGAGGTTATCCAATAAATGGTTCCCGGGAAGGCGGTACTTATACCCGCCTCCCAAATTTATGATAAAAAATACGAATGTTTTCCAGTCGATGCACCGCTTCCATGGCCGAATTCAAAAGTTAATCTGATTGACTCTGAGTTGAGCGAAGAAGTAGCATTTGTCAAGTTTGTCTGAAAGGAATTTGAAAATAATAAACTTGTTACGCAAGTTTCATAATTTTACGTCATTCTGGAATCTTGAATATAATGTAGTTTATAAAACTTTTTCTCCTTAGTAGTGTTGCCAATAATAATTTTAGAATTTTCACAAAATACAACTTTACCGGAAAGTAACATCACCATTGTTATGCTTTGATGGGCGGCATACAAAGAGAGAATTTTTTTTTTTTTTCTGGAGACTTTCTCTTAATATTTTATGCCATTCAGGCGTACACGAAGGGGAACAATTTTCCCAATAAAATAACACCGAGTGAAAAATAATACGCCAAAAGTAGTTTAAGTTGTAGATTTGACATAATGGCAACCTTTTGTGTGTGTTGTGATCAAGACTGAGCTTAGCGAAGTCCAGTTTTAAATCGAGGATTTTGTATTTCGTCTCTCCGTAAATGTATGTGTACGTTACGTTAGATGGTGGACTTCTAAATAGTGCAGAAAATATTTTTATTTCAATTGTGAAATCGTCGTGTTCATTTGGTATTTCTTATTCGCATTCTTTCACTTCCAAAAAAAATTTTGAAAAAAGTAATTGTGTGACAAATTGAATACTTCCTTACATGAAATTTAAAAAAATCATTGTGTAATTCACACGCAGTAGAAGTGAAACTAGAAAGTCTTTATATGTCGCTTTCTTGCCTGCTTATTTTAAAGTGGTTTGAAGATTGGATATTGATTTCACAAAAATAAAAATGTTTTTTTTTGGATTTCGTATGATTCGAACCCCCTTTCGCTTGATGTCTGTCTCTCTGGCCGCTGAGACTTGTCATGCACCTTGCCCAATGCGCTGTGAAAGGCCCGTGCCGGAGCGCGAATTTACCGCATTATATAGAACCGAGGACCGTCAAATAATAAAATTCCGTTTCATCCGAATTTCAAATCACTAACGGCGCTAACTAAGTTTAACTTCAAAAATGTTAGGAAAATGTAATGTTATTTAAGATTTTTTTCGACACTAATTTACTATCACTAAATAGTGAAAAGACATTTGTAATTCCATTTGCAATCCATCCAAACGATGCTCCCAAAAATTTTAACATTGTCATACACGATAATACTAAAATTCATAGCCAAAATTATTGCAAATCAAACTGTACAATATTAAAACAACAAATAAAATTAAATATCTCGGAGTAATTATCGACAAAAATCTGAAATGGAAGGAACAAATATGTCAGGTAGTAAACAAAATCAGAAAATAAATATATATATTTTTAAGAATTAGAAATTTTCTGTCGATAAAAAATCTATATTTAATCTACTATGCCTTAGCTCAATCCACTCTACAATACGCTCTTATTAGTTGGGGATCCGCGTATAAATGTAACCTTCTTCCAATAGAAATTGTACAAAGAACAATTATTAAAATTATATTAAAAAAATCCTTAGACTACCCAACAGAACGCCTGTTTGAAGAATTTCAAGTACCCAAATTTAAAGATTTACACAAGGTGGGGCAAAAGTAATCACTCTATTAGAAAACGCTATAACTTTTGCAAATGGCGCCAAATGTCAATTCGTTTTGACATTTGTGAAGTAAACAAACGCAAAATACAAATCAACAAGCCATGAATCGGTTTACTCCGCAAGAACGCGGAATAATTGGTCCCATATTTTGCGCAACAATTCGTCGGTTGTGTTGGCGCAGCGTGAATTTTGTCGCAGATTTCCTGGCCATCCGACACCAACTGGACAAACACTGCGGCGTTTGGCCACTCACCTTGGAGAGACTGGGACAACACGAGATGTTCCCAAGGCTGGCCGGCCCCAGAGCAGCCATTCTTCTGAGAATATCGCTGCTGTTGCCCAAGATGTCACAAGAACATCGACCAGACGACGTGCCACGCAATTGGGCATTAGCCGGCGGTCCCTACGCAGAATTTTGGTGAAAGATTTGAAGATGTTCCCTTAAAAAGTGCAGACAGTGCATCAGCTGTTAGCTATTGACCGCCTAACGCGGATAACCTACGCTCAAGTCATCCTGAATCGTAAAGAAAAGGTGGACGATTTTTCATCGAAAATTGTCATGAACGATGAAGCTCATTTTCATAATAGCGGTTACGTGAATAAACAAAATAATCGTTTCTGAGGCACCGAAAATCCGAGTATCACCCAGAAAGAGCCATTACACCCGCTCAAAGTTACTGCGTGGTGTGCTGTTTACGCTGGGGGAGTCATCGGGCCATTTTTTTTAGAACGCCGCGGGCCAAACGACGACTGTGGACGGCGCGCGCTACAGAGCCAAGATTATCGATTTTTTTCTTCCTCAATTGGATGAATTGGGACTGGAAAACATGTGGTTACAATACGACGGTGCAACGGCATACACTGCTCGAGCCACAACTGATATTCTGAAGGAATCATTTCCGGGTCGCCTAATCTCTCGTTTTGGTGATTTGCACTGGCCGGCCAGATCACTCTATTTAACCGTTGCAGACTTCTTTTTATGGGTTTTTTTTAAGTCGCGGGTTTACGTCATCAAGCCTCAGACTCTTGAAGCCCTTAAGGAGAATTTTCGACAAGAATTCGAGAACCTGTCGCCCGAAGTTCTGGCAAGAGTGATGGAAAATGCCATAAAACGGGCCCGTATGGTCATCAACTCTGGCGGCGGCCACTTGGCCGATATCATTTTCTCGATATGATGTTATAAATTCTAACGGATTAAATAAACAAATTTCACAACCAGAACCAAAGTTTTTCATTAAATAAAAAAATTACAGCAAAAGAACATCGGATTATTACTTTTGCCCCACCTTGTATATTAAGAATTCATTAATTCAAATTATAAAAGAAAAAGATAAATATCCATTTTTAAATGAAAACAGAACTCGACTTAAACATGTTTTTCTATGCCCAAAACTAGATACGTCTTTTGCACAGCATCATTATATTTACCAGGGAAGAACTTTTTTCAATCGTCTACCAGAAGAAATCAGAAGCATTAATGATAAAACCCAAATACTACTCTCTGTCAAGAGACATTTTAAAAATATTCTTAAGAAAAAAACAACTGTCAATTAATCTTACAAATATCCTTAGTTTTCCATAACATTCTTTCTTTTTTTAAAAAATACACACCATTATCAAATAAATACTGCAGCTCACATATATTTATGTACAATTAATTATTTAAGTACTAACTTATAACTAATAACTAATAGCATTTATGTACACTCCCCTTCCATACACAAGCAAATGCTTTAAATGGAAGGGTAGTAAAAAAAATATATTTTGTTGTAAAATTGTAATTGTAATAAATGTTTCAATAAATAATAAAAAAAAAAAAAAAAATTAGGTCGGTAAGTTATTAGAGGCAACAAAATTACCAATCACCTCTTACTCTTGTAGTTACTACTGTAGTCTCACGACTCGATTACTGGAACGGCATTTATGCTAGCCTTCCAAAATTTCAAACTTCAATCTGTATTTAATGCAGCGGCACGGCTCACAACTGGGTCTCTAAATATTCGCACATTTCAGATCACCTTCATAACCTTCACTGGCTCAAATGTGCTGAAAGAATTGTTCTTGGTGGTGTGTAAATCCAACAATAAATTGTCCGCACACTCTGAACTATGCGACCCGGAAAGCACTGGTCCGAGGTAGTCAACTCTTAGATCAGCAATATCCTATATAGAATAATAATAACGATATAACCTAAGCGCAAGTTAAAGTACCTGGCCCTAAGGCTTGTAATAAACTTACTCCGATACTAAGTTGCCAATAGAATTTAGGTCCAAACTAAAAACCTTTTAGGCTCTCATACCCTTAAATTAAAAATACGTACCTGAGTTCTAAAAAAAAAATTGTATTAAAAAAATATATATAATTGCCTGTAGTATATCTTAATGACACTTTTCTTGTTGGATTAACATTATTCGAAGCCTTGCACGTCAATCTGTCTCTTACGAATCACATTTACGAAGAAAAATAGTCTAATCGAATCCATGTACTATTACACCGCATATCATAAAATTTTGCTTTTGCTTTCTCAAAGACGTTCATTACAGAACATATTACATACCTATTACCATTAAAATATATACCAGGATTAAATGATGGTTTCTAAATTTCTCTGATAAGCAATAAACAGTGTTAGTGAGTGACGAAGCATGGTCTTGTATGATATATTTTCTACATTCTAACGCAGCATCAAGTTTCTTTGGCAAATGAATTGTGCATGTATATTTGTATTAGTCATAGGCGAACCAGTGCAGTGGATGCAATCTGGTAGCCATGGATTACTAAGACATTATCATCCTGTGGTT
This sequence comes from Limnephilus marmoratus, assembly GCA_917880885.1. Classification (NCBI taxonomy): domain Eukaryota; kingdom Metazoa; phylum Arthropoda; class Insecta; order Trichoptera; family Limnephilidae; genus Limnephilus; species Limnephilus marmoratus. Next base: position 54,790,292 of record OU862908.1, read on the forward strand.
AGAATTAATATGGAGCATTGTAGAGATGGATCACAAATTTGTACTGCGCCCTTGAGGGGATATTTCACGAAAACCGGCGCTATACTAACCATCCTAAAATTATTATTATGTGAACGAACTGTGGCTAGGTCGTCAAATGTAAATTATGTTCTTTGAAATATTGTTTAATAATCCTGTAAATACAAATTATTGCTAATATGATTTACATACGCAATTCCATGCCCCCATAATTATGTACCTGTCTACTTACAATTATTTCAATGGAAATTTTCGTTTTGATTTATTAAATACTAGCTGACCCGGCCACGCGTTGCTGTGGCTAATAAAACACTTTGTAAAATCCAACCTTTGTAACCACCGCCGTCTTTGAGTTCATCGCGAAGAGATCATCAGTGCGGTTTGCACGCGAGGTACTCGTAACTCCATTTGATTGACTTCGACGATCTATGTCAGCTCGTCTTTTCCTTGGCATATTTAAACAGTAAATAAAGTTCTTGCGCACTGACAAACTAATGATAGAAGATTTTAAATGATAACAGAATGACAGGTAACGTTTGACAGCGACTGAAATATGACAATCGGAATTCTTTTTTTTTTTGCATTCCAATTCTAGATTACGTTGTGTTTCTGAAAGTAGGTAGAACTGTTTATATGAGAAAATGAAATTTTTGTTTTTACTATCTTCCTCACAATTTTTTCATATTATCTCAACGTTTAAACCTTTCCTGGACTACGACAAACATTTCAGAACCAAAATCACCTAAATCGGCCCAGCCGCTCTCGAGTTTTAGCGAGACAAACGAACAGCAATTGATAAGAATAATATGATAAGAAGATATGTGTATAGTAAGCTATCCGTAAAAGATAGATATATACCTTTGCAGACTTTTTTGTAGATCTATAAAAGAGGAATATCCCACCATTAATTGTTTTGTTATATCCCAAAAGGATTAGGCAGCGTTTTCGATGAAAGCTACCAGGCGGCTGGACTTTTTTCCGACACTTCTAACAATTATCGTTAGGTTTAAACCAATTAACACAAATCCTTGATAAATTACATACCTAAACCTTCCTCACAAAAAACTCTATCTATTGGTGAAAACCGCATGAAAATCCGTTCAGTAGTTTTCGAGTTTATCGCGAACAGATAGACAGACAGACAGAAAAATAGAAACGAACTTTTTTCGAGGCGAGTTCTACGTGTTCAGAGATAGATTATATTATGTGATACTTTGATGTTGATTCACGTCTCAGGGTGTTCTTGTTCGTATACTTATGTATTTATATTGTGCATATATATGAGTGTATTTCTTACTTTTTATGTGAAGATATGTGGAAGAAAAAATTTTCTTTGATTTTAAAGGAAATAAATTTGAAAAAAAAAGTCACCGGAGACCAAAATTTCATTTACATTTTTTACTCCAAATAATGTCAGAAATCAATGGTTAAAGTAAGTTAAGTACATCCCTTAACACCCAGTTTAACCTAACGGAACAAGTAAAATATTTCAAGGATTCAGAATATTTACGAAAGTTGATATGTTAAGTATTACTGCTACTCTTACGCAATACAAGTAAAAATCTGTTTCAATGGTTCTATTAGTCCTAGAAAGCCATCTGGTATGCTCGAGAATTTTTGAACCTTGCTATTCATAATACAATGTATTCCTTAATCCAATCTCCTGCATCCGGCTCCAAGTGGAATTCAATAAACTAATACCGTATAAGAATTCGAGTATTACAGTCGACGTGTACCTAGAAACTCAGTATGTTGGAGGAGAAACTGTATTGTTACAGTAGCCCAAAGCAATAATAAAAATCCCTCATGTATTCACCCTCCGCCGGATCGTTCTGAAAGTATTGAGATTAAAACCCGATGCCGTTATATTATACCTACATTACTTTATTACATGTTCGTATTGATTTTGGACGACATAAAATACTGCGACCTTTTGGACTCTTTCAGACGTCAATCTTTTTAATGGCATCTTTACTAGCCTGCCCTGCAGACGAGTGGTTTTTCATGTTTTTTGAAGAAGCCATTTTTTCCTGTTGCCATTTATTTCAAAGTTCAGCCTTCTCTGCAATAACATTAACGCCAAGTCAATTCTCATGAACTCAAGTGTAACATTGTCATCAAATGACCATTTTTAATTTTTTTTACAGTTCAAAGATTCCAGGTAAATGCCGATTCTTAGTCATTGAACAAATTGTAATCAGCAGAAGAGGTCAACTATCATGTGGTTTAGCTTGTCAGCTTCTTAAAATTTGATAGAAAGCTGAAACGCATCTAGAATCGGCGTTTAACGGAGACCTTAAAATTTACAAATGTCTATGTAGTATATGAATGTACAAAGTACACGAAAGACCGCGCTCGTTCGGAGATTGTCGGGCGGTGCCGAGCGTTTCCGAACGTGCGGAGTAGTCAGCCGTTCGGCGAACCGACGTCAGACCTAATCATAAATATACAAACCACCCACGCGGGTATAACTCCGATCCAAAAAGTGAACCGAATCTTTGGTGATATCATAAGTCCCCTTCGATTTGTTTATGGTCCCCAGCTACTACCTCCACCAATAGGAATCTTGGATTTTTGTTGCATTTTTCTGCTTGATTTTCGTTTGACATTTACATTGCATTCACATTTCCGACGCAATAAGATGGCAATAAGTGTGAATATGGATTTTGGGAATTCGCGATCGAATGAAAAATGGAAGAACAGGACCCGAATTGGAACGAAATTACAGGTGGGAAACTTCCTTTGGTTGATATTTCAGTGTTCCTAAAGTAGGTATGTTATTTAAGTTGTATTTTAATCGGTGTTGTACATGTTTCCGTTTTCCGAACATATTTATCCACCCGGAATCTAATAAGTAATTGACGCAGTCGAACATCACGATTACATCTTAAAAAGGTAAACATGTTTTCTATATTGCATCGACCTATCTCATTAATTTAATCTTCCCCAATTTCCTCTCTGGATTTTGACAATAGTGCTTATGTTTTTTTATTATATAAAATAGATTTTAACAATTAGCATTTCATTTGCTTTTTTCACAAGTTACTTATAGGAGTTAGGTTTGCTAAAATACCTATTATTCAAGTATGATTTTAGATTTTCACGGCAAAAAGTATTAAAGAGATTTTTTTGGGGGTATTGTGCCGTTTTATACATCAACCCTGATGATAGGAACAACACATTTATCACTACGCTTGCACTTTATGTTCTTATTTTTAACATTTTTTTATATTTTTATCAGTATTAATAAATGTATTCCTATTTTTCAGTGGAATCTGAACCGACAAAACTTTACTTGTTTACAAAAAGTATAACATTTTATATCCACATCCCAATAAATTCGCTTCTGTTTCTGGAGATGGTTAGATGAGGTTAAGGGAAATACTCATTGGTCATTGAGAATGATGCAGAGGTAATTATTATTTTTATTACTTACTTTCATTTTACAAAAATTTAATAACGTCAGACAAATTTAATGCATTTGAGTAGGTTTCTTTATATAAGTAAGTAGGTATCCTAGAACTTGGTTTAGTATGAGAGTAATCATAAATTAAATGACATGGGAGGAAATGTAACAACATACATACATAGATATGTACACAAATAGAATAAAAATTCCATTTTTTAACTAATTTCCATATACACAATACATGTACATGTACCATACCGTGTACATGTACCATACCATACATGTACCATATACATGTACACATTGTACACAAATAAAATAAAAATTCCATTTTTTAACTAATTTCCATAAGTGAACCAATATAGTTTTTATAAAATATAACTTCTTTAGTAATATTTTTTGTTTTTGTTTTGAAGAGTTTTAATTTTCAATGTACATTTGTTACATTAATTTTAATGATTTCAGGAAAAATATGATGAACTGAACTAAACTAAACTCCAAATTAATAAATATTATACATATTTGAGCCCCGAATGAAACATCAAACATCTTATGCAAACTAATGTCTCCATGGACCTTGGTTATATTTTGGCAATATGGTAAATTTATTTTAGACCTGACGAAAGATATAATAGGTACGTTAAGTAATTTATCTTTAAAACAATGTCTTCATTTGGCAATTTGCTACAGAAATATAACCTGCTTACATTGTATTCTTGTTTAAAATATGTACATGTTATTCTCAGTCTTTCATTTTTCTGTTATAAAATGATTTTTTTTTAAATTCAATAGTTTTGTAGGAACGCACAATCATATTTTAATTATATGTATTTCCTGTTGGTATTTCATGTTTTTAATAAAATTCTTATCATGTAATTACGAGTTTTATTTTTAAAATAATATTTAAGGCTAATAATTTGGGCGGTACTGGGTAGGCCCCGAAACAAAATAATATTGTCTATGGTCGCGCCTTTTTGTTGTTGCTTACTCTATCTTCGTCTATGGTGTGTGACGTCACAGATCCCCGTCATCATCATCATCATTCGAAAAATTATTGCATTTTGATGGTGAAATAGTGACCAAATTTTTCTCGAACAAAAGCCTGAAGTTATCAATCTAGTGGGTGGTTTGTATATTTATGGACCTAATTAGAGATCACTTGTAAACAGACGCTACTAACAATATTTGTTGCCATTATAATCTCGCAATAAAACAGTAAAAGAACTTACGTTGTAATCCCTACATTATGGGCTAGAGAGCCACAACGCGAATCAAAGAACATTACAGTCTAAAAAACAAAATGGCACTTAATAGTTATTTGACAACAATGCTACATTTAAATTTCGGCGTAACAACTAACTGTGCCTAAATTATATAATCTGAATTGTTAAAATATTATAATTATTCAAAAATGTCATTCAATACTGTTCTTAACGTTTGAATATGATGCATGGGTATATGGATATTTTGTTACAATTTAGAGAGATCTAATAAATGTTATAATATTAACTAGCTGAACTCCCGGCGATGCCCGGGCTTTACACAGAGTTTTCGAAATCAAATGTAGACAGGGACCTTCTTCTTGTTTTGAAGGTTACATGTGCAAAATTTCATCAACCTCGGCATGAAACTGTAGATTTGCATACAAATCAAATCCAGCCCGCTTGCCAACCCGCTCGTCCACCACATACAGACATTCTCCTTTACTCGTATGTACTATATATTTCAACCAATTTACACAAAACCTTGACAAATTATATACCTACCAAAACCTTCCTCATGAATCACTCTATTGGTGAAAACTACATAAAAATTAGTTCAGCTTTTTTTAGTTTATCGCGAACAGACAGACATACAGACGCGACGGAGGACTTTAATTTATAATATGTAGAGATAATACCTAATGTGGAATAAAACGGCAACTGTGAATCAAGCAATATGCAGTGTTTTTTTAATATGGTGTCCTCTGCTTGCAAAGTCGATTTTTTTCAAACTTTCTAATAAAATTGTGTTTTTCTGAATAGACCTGCCAGTTAATCTGTCGGAAATTAAAAAAAAATACACTAATTAAATATGTTTTAATAAAATTACGTACTGTTATGTTGGTACTTACTGCATTGCTTGTCTGTAATGATTGAAACTTCAATATCTTGGACATGTGATGAGAAATCCAGAGAAGTATGAGATCTTGCATCTCATAATGTACGTAAAGATTGCCGAAAGACAGGGCCCTGGAAGAAGGAGAACCTCATGGCTGAAAAACCTGAGACAGTGGTTTGGCCAGTCTACCATAGAGCTGTTCCGGTCCACAGTAAACAAAGTCCGCGTAGCCAATATGATAGCCAACGTCCGTTGAACGGACAGGGCCCAAGAAGAAGAAGAATGATTTAAACGTTTCAGTTCCAATTTTTAAAATTGAAAATTTAATTATATTTGAATAGTGTTATACACTTCGCAGGAATACACTTTACAATTTCAAATCACGCAGGCACCAGTACACCGACAACTGAAAATAGTATTATAATGATGTTTGTGATTACACATGTAAAGGTAGAAACAATAGACCATCCCAAACTGTTTCATTCCATTTTCTACAGCTTTTTCAAGCAGATTCCGCCTCGGGATTATAAACAAAGGATGCCAGCATTGGTTTGTTTCATGTTTGGGACACATTGGAGTGGGTAGAAAAAGAGTTTACAATATTACGTAGATACAATCAAAATGCGTAAAAATATATTTAAAAACCAATTTAAAAACGTTTATCGCATCACATAAAGAGATATTATTTTTATTTTACTCAGTGTTCACTATCACACATTCAAACTGACTTCATTAATGTGTCATTTTGAATGTGTAATAGTGACAAATTGTTTAAATTCTTTGATATCTTGGCTTAGATTTATTGACAGCGAATGTGTGCTAAAAAAGATAGCAAAACCCTATAATAATCTACCCATAACAATTCGGAATCATGGAAATTCAACACCCCTTTGAAAAGTCATTTTAGGTTATTAAATAATAAGATCTAAGCTAACGTAACCAAATTAACCTTTTATTTTATTTTTTTCATCACTTTTAATGACTTTTCAAGGGAAGTTGTATAATTTTGAGTTTGTCCTGATTCTGATTTATAAGATTGTGTCACCCAAAAAAGGTGAAGTACGAGACTATTAAACAAAAATAAGATTTGCAGTAGGTACACAATATAAGTGCGTTTTACATACAAAAGATAATATTATACTACTGAAAACACGTTCAGCATCGCATGTTTTCCTAAGCCATTCCTAATCTCTCATTCTCCTCAGTACCTACTTATTTACTCAAATTTTCTTCTCTAGCAATATTCTCCATTCTGCGTTACATACTAATAACGGACCATGTTTATAGCAATGTGCAAGCATATTGAAAAGTGATATGCAGGGATAATCTTCACTCTGCAGTGCATGCTAATATAAGACCATTTTTTAAAAATGTGCATGCGAAATTTATATTTTCCCTTAAGGTTGCAAAATACTTGTCATCATCGTAGCACAGTTTCTACACTGACGCGTTCAAATCTATAACTTTTTATTTAAGACTTGTGGAAACATTTATTCATTGTATCACCTAAAGTTTAAGTTTAGACTAACGGATTTCAATACTTCGTTTGTGTGAAAGCACTATGAAACCAATACATGATTTTACTTCAATGGCAAGATTAAATCAGTAATATATCTGTACGAAACAAAACGTGTTAATATTTATCCTATTTCTACCCGCCCTCATACATTTTGATTTCCCAGAATTGTCTCTTCTCCCTTTCCCTAAAAAGACCCTCCACACGATATCCACACAGATGACATAGGCCCTAAGGGATTTGCTTTCTCCTCCTATGATAGAACCTCCCGTGTGGATATTATAAAAAATAAAGATATTAAAATTGCCAAAAACAAGGTTTTCCGGCGTGGAGCTAATGTAAAATAAACATTAAAACCGATATTGGATGAACCATTAATTTAATTAGTAATTATAAAACAATATTTACTTTCAAGTGAATTTTTGCTAAAGCATTACATTATTAATCGTGCTTTTTCAAGGGCCTTATGTGGTTTAACAAATTATTCAATACAATACATATGTATTATATTATATTGAAGAAAAAATAATACTGTGGTACTTCCCATGATTATCATCGCCGAAGATGGCTTTTATTTTAATGTAATTTATATAATAGTGCTTTACCATTTATTGGATAACCAACACCTCTGCCATAGGTCACCCCAAGTGCTTCGCTACATTTGTGGCTGTTAGCAGGGGTGCCCGGATTCATGGGCTGAGGTTTGTTTGGGTCTTGGCAGTGGATGCGTCTGCCCACCAGCTGCATGGCAGGCCGGATCCGGAGAGAGAGTTTGAGGGAGTCCCCTTGACTTCCCCTTGAGGGAATCCCTTTGTGTCCCCATTCCTGGATACATTGACCCCCATATTCCTACCCACCCCTCACACCCTTTTCCTTCCCACAACTTCCTCTCCTTCCTTTTATAAAAATACCAACCGCACAGCATTCCCAAAGATGACGTAGGCCCTGAAGGGAATTATTCTACGCAGGGCCTTCTGTGTGCTTATTATAGTCGCGCAATATATGCCAGCTCGTGTGTCGCGTCGGTATTTACTTGCTATGAAGCATGTATAAAGCTGTGGAGTTAATATGATGCCATTAAAATACCTCTAGCGTTATATTAAATCTCCTATCTTAACCAGATATCCTCAAAAACTTGTAAAAACATGGATTGACAGAACAAACCCTATAAAAGAGGTACACGAATAATGTCGTGTTTTTATCGTCTTATTATTCTAAATATTGCTATGATCAACGAAATGTTTCCTTTGATATTACAACATAGGTTCCCAACCTTTTTGGGCCCATGTAAACCGCCCCTCAACTCACTTTTAACTCTTGATTGCCCCAAGCAGTATCGCCCTTACGGGTGATACTAAACGGGTTGGGAATCACTGTACTAGGTAGTCATTTGGTAGTCTAGAATGTGTCTTTTGCCGTATTACAAGCAATAAAAATATACTCGTAAATGTGCTTAGAATAATGGGTGGATTATGGGTGTTCCAAAGCGTACAACGGTAATTCGAAACGCCTCAACCAAAAATTTTACATTTCTAATAAAACTAGGCATCAAGGTCTTTATCTACCTAAGAAGTGAAATTGGGGCTCTTGGAATTGGAAAAGTTCTGAAATAATGACAAAAAAATTTCTTCATATAAGTTGTAAAATAAAACAAAATGTTAACACGCGAAAATACTATATGTAGTCAATAAACCTATTAACGGTAAAATATTGTATAGATATTTTCATTTGATTTAAACGTCCCATTAATCTTGATCAATTTATGTAGTTCACAAATATCCTTTCTTGAATGGATCAGGAAGGTTGGGTTATGTATTTTCCGCATAGAAGCGTGATATGTCCCTTTCAAAACGTCTTTTTTAAAACCCGGTATTTCTTTCAATTTATTTTATTCGTGATTTTGCGAAAATTCCGGCCGTTATATCCACCTTGAACCTTCACGCAGGCGTGATCTCTTCATTTTAGTAGGATCCCTTTATATTATTTTCTATACAACCAACACGACAAAAAATTCTGGGTCCACTTTGTATTTCATAAACCGAGTAAATTCCGGTTGGGAAGGTTTACAAGCAACAGTTCGTCTATGTAATATAATATAAAACATAATGGGAACAGTCCTACGAAGTATAGACTACACCTGTCCGATTTGGCCGTATATCTTCCCTTATCTGAAAACCAGGGTATACAATATTTCACTGTTTAGCCTCGCCCAAAGCTTTCATTTTCGGGTGAAATGACATAGCGTGAGCTAAGGCTGTGATCGATGGGCCGTTTTGGAAATTATGACCAGATTTTAACGCGAAACATCCCCGAACACGGCCGATTTAATCACGTTAAAGACGTTGGCGTTCAAACGCCAGACATGATAAAAAATTTGTGGTAACTATTTCAGTTTTATTTATCTTCGTTACATTTTTCAGGGATGATACAATGTATTTTGTAACACATTTTATTTCTTTAGCAAATTTTTTTGATACATGGAGATAGGTAGATACATAATAACATAAAATATAAGAGAATAACAAAAAAAGATCCCACAAAGGCGAAGACTGAGCGTGAGTATTATATTATGTGGATATTAAACAGTGGTGGTTATTGCATATGTATTTAAGCAGTGGTGGTTAAAATAGAATTTTAAAATAATATGTATATAGTATCTATAAAGTTCAATATGATTGATTTTACAGGAGTTACCGAGAATTTTCTTAGAATTAAAAATATATTTTTATTTATTTATTTATTTAAACGCCATAGCATGGCTTTTACATTGAAGTGAGTACATGGTATTATAAGTATACAGTGGTACACAGGAGATTATCAATAATAACAAAGTAGAAATGAACATTTAACAAAGTAGCAAGTATTTAGGTAAAGGATACTATTATGTATTACTAAACTACTGTTACTATACCAAAAAAAAAATATCAATGTTATAATAACCGAGAACATAAAATTTAGATGGATTATTTAGAATAAAAAAGATGTACCTAAACAAAGGGGACTTGTCAAAAAGTTGTCAACAGTATTTATAAGCACTAAATAGAGTAAATTTGCATTGAGTTTATTGTTACCATCAAATTTATTTTTGTTTGAAATTATTAAGCAGGTATTGCTAATTAGCTAACTGTTTCAGGGCTGTCAGATAAATATTTAATAATAGTTTTGGTTTAAAAAAAATGTATTATTTTATTAAAAATAATTTTTAATAAAATAATACATTTAAAAGCTATCTCTCTTCAGTCTGATAGTAAAGATATCTGAAGTACTTGAGTGCCTAGTTGAGAATCTATAGTAAAATATTTATTTATTTATTATGAACGTATATATAAAACGTATATTTAAACGTATATATAAAATAATCGAACATTTACACACGTACACATATGACTGCCTGGATGGAATCTCCCCTGATGACCCTCTGGAGATGGGAGACGATGAAATACCCTCCGTAAACGGCTATTTACATTCATTTTAGTGTTTACATACATAATTTTTTTTTCTCAGTTTCATTTTTCATGCTTATTCGTTTATTTAATTTAATTTATGTGTTGTTATTTACTTTTTACCTTAACTTATTATTTATCTTTTTTTGTTATTTTACATTATGGAATGTATTGCATTGCACTTCCCCTGCATACATTCTGGAATAAAATATATTATTATTATTATATATATGGGTATATATACACATATTTCCTTTTTCTAAGTCTAAATATACAGAAAGACATGGAATATTTTAGGGATTTAGAAAGAGATAGTACAAATTAAAGAAAAAAATTGCTCACTTCCAAATTATTTTTTACCAAGCTTTTAATTTTTTTTTTATATAAATGAAGGTAAAACACGCTAACGGCAACTTTCATAGGAAAATTATTTTCGTGTATACTATACATACACTGGTAAAATTGTTTAAGTAAAATAATATATATGATGGAACAATAAATATTTCATCAGAATTTCCGTGGCATGCCTCTAATCGGATTAATGTTTTTCAAATTAAGCAAGGCCTATGTAGAATTTCCTCTCTTTTTGTAAATTTTTATTTGAAGAAAAGTGATATTCTAATGTAACATTGACCCACGAAAAACGAAAAATCCTCTCTTGAAATCGAAAGGTTCTTTTAGAATTTGGAAGATAACCCAATTTAGTAGCGAAATCGCAAAAATTATAATATTTCAAAAAATTGGCACTGACCCTTTCAGAAGGAAGGTACAGATTTATTGTGAAGGGTTTGCTCGTGGCCAATAGGCATTATAGAATTATAGCATGTGTGAGGGAAAAAAACCTTTGAGGGATTTTAAATATTGCGTATCTTGCTTATTGCGAATACGTGGATAATTTGGATACTGGAAAGCGTGAACCAGAACTACATTCTTAGGCGAACCCTACACATTCAATATTTATTCTGAACACAGATATCTATCATATATCTTGATACTTATTGAACATTTAGACTGGAGTATTTACGGATCACAATATGGATCACAGGAGCTATAGATTGTATGGAACCTACGGATCGTGGTAAAAATTAAGGCTTAGGCTACACGTTTAATATTTATCACAATCCATAATCTAGAAATTCTGTATTCCGTCAATATGTCAGTCTATATGTTAAATAAATATAATATTTGATAAATATCTGGGAATCATAATAAATATTGAACGTCTAGGAAAGCACTCCGATCCATATTAATGGATCACGATCCATCAATTTGGATCGTGATAAATATGGATCGTGTAGCCTACGCCTTAAACTCTTATTAATCACTATTGGAGTGTGCATTTTGGATTTAAAAAACACGTGTAATCATCACAATAAGTACACATTTTAGTACCTGTCTTAAATAAATGTTAAAAGTTTAACCTTGACTATCTTGTCCATTGGCGTTGAGGCTTCAAACTGTTAAAACATGATGGTAATAAAGATTTGTGTAAAACCAACATCATCAAACATACTCGGCTTTGTTTTGGATTTGTGTGATTTTTTAAAAATTAGAACTAATTGTGTCAAGAATTCAGAAATTCGGATAATCGTAACGTAATTATTTAAATTTTAATTTTTGAGATTGGAACCGATTTGTCAAGAATTCAGACTATCTCGTGATTTTGCACGGGTCTGCGCTGGTATATATCGGTAATGGAAATTTGAAATGCTCTGAAGGACACAATGTTAATTGTTCAGGAGAGCGAAAAGAAAGTTTATTTTTCAATAAATGATATGCCCTTTCTGTAGACTTATAATTATGATTATTTTTTTACAAAATTAACATTGAATAGATCTTTCAGAATTTTTAATATGTTTTGGTAAATTTCTTTAAAAAATATATTTAATTTATCTTTAGTTTTTCAGATACGCTTCTTTTTTTAGAAATATTTCGATAACGCGGACCAAAAGTGAAAAAAATTATTTAAATCATTTTTAGATTTCTTATCCTTTACAGCGTTTCAAATTGCCGCAATCGTTTTTTTTATTATTCTTTATTCATTAAATAACTTTTGAATACAGTTTTTTACAGGATTTTCGGCTACCGCACTAGGCAAAGGCCGTATTATTATGATACTAATCTTCTTAGTTACAGTTTGTCAAATAAGAGTAGAAATCATATGAAGGCGCCACTGTTGTCCAAATGGCAATACTAAAAATATAATCATGGTTAATCTAAAGCTGTGAAACCTACATTTTCATTAAAAATTAAAAATGCATAAACGTGAAAAAAAAATTTTTCATTCCACTGTACTCAAAATTAGAATTGCATAAAGGTAGGTACGAGTATATTATTATTATTATTATATCTTTGCAATTTTATGTTAACATAATGAAGAATAACGATATTGTAATAAAATATAAAGCACACTTCAGAAATTGCTTACGTTTATTTAATATTAGCTAATAGTACCTACAAGGGTTGTCTCTAATTTTAGATCTGAATATATTTAACTCATTCAGATCTTAAAATAGTGTAACTAAACTCACCATTAACGATTCTTTCTTTCTACCTACTGTTAAATTCAAATTTATGTTAAAATAAGTGAAATCAAATCACTTTGTAAAACACAATTTAATCAAATTTATATCATTAAGTGGGTACCTTAAGAACAATGCTTCCTCGATTTTTTTTTTTTTTTTTTAGGAACAAAAATATGTATTTTTAACTGTGTATGCAGTGTTCTGTATTTTCAGTGTGATTGCACTTTAAAATAATATTTGAGAGGTAAATTGGTGTTGCCAATCTACAAATTTTATAGTTCCACTTTTTATATTTTCTACTCTTATTTGACACACTCTATACGTATAATGAGTAACTACTTACTGACGGTACTTAAAATAATTTCTGACCATTTTGCCTTATTTATAATTATGGGCAAATAACCCTACAGAAATACTAGATATTATTTGTATAATATACGGGTATTTTATTTGCACTCATAACGGGTCCACAATCAAAAGGGAGTTCCGTCAAAAGTGCGTAGGTACTTGAGAAGGTAACTTCATAATAAATACAAAGAAACCCATTTACTAGTGTACAAACAATTTTAAATTATCTTCTGTGGTGTATAATGTTTGCTCGTCGCCACGGGTATATCATAACAAAATAATGCCTCATAAAAGGTAATGAGAATGGATTATATGTCATAAACACAAAAGTTTTAGTCGTAGTGGCCTTTATCCAGGAGTAGAACGAGCGTGGCTGAAAAAGTTTTATGTTGTATTATAATACGACATTTGTAGTAATTTTTTGTATATTTTGAAATTTTTTAGATATTTGCGTGCTTGCTGAGTCTTTTCTTTTGAAAACGTTGAAAATTCAATGTTCACTGATACATATCTGATTATTTATTGATTTAGCTACCTACAACATTATTATAATCAAATTTTTTTGAAACTCACTCGATAAAGCATTTTTTACTACTTCATAAAGTTTTATTTCTACATTTTCTTAGCTTGGGTAAGCACATCTAAAAGTGTCTAGTATCCTCTGGTATCCTGGTATATCTCTTCCAAATGGTCACCCGACATTAAGCGAAAGGATTAGGGAATGTTATCCAGAAATATGTCATTTTTAAATCAAATTTTAGACGTATTGACTCTTTTCCACAAAAAATTATAAATTGATTTCGAGAGATTGTTCTTTTATCTAATAAACGCATATTTTAAATTTTGAGAAAAATGTTTATTTTTAGTGTAATATCTAAGGTTATACCGCAGGTCGTTGGCAGATTTGTTAAATTTTCAAGAAAGATTTTGAATTGTACAACACCCATTTCAAATCATATAATTATGCAGTAAAATAAATCAATACATTATCTGGTAAACGCATGTTTCAGAATTTTAATTTTAATTTAAATAACGATATTGACGACCTCCGTAGTCCAGTGGCTAAGACTCTTGACTCACATTCCGGAGGTCGCGGGTTCGAACCCGGCATGCGCAAATAAATTTTATTTGATTAATTTGTGTTATTTCACAATTAATTCATTTAAAATAATATATAGTATATTTGCGGCATGTTCCAGAGTGGAAGATACTATCAGTATCGCCCTGGTGTAAGACCACCATTCAGAATTGAAACGTTGCTTGAAAATGGCTTTAGCCGTGTTTAGTGACCAGATCTGAATAGCCAGGTACTTCCCAACCTTCCTCTTCCCCACCTCATTCCCCTCCCCGCTACCTTCAGCCTCACAACATACCCCAATTGGGGATGCCATAGTCTCACTGGCTCCAGACGGGAGCAGTTGAGATTCTTGTGCGGTATTCACTGTAAAAAAAAAATAAATAAAAATAAAAATAAAATAAAATCTTACGTAAAAATATATACGTACATGTATTTCTTGACGAAAATTGTTCCGTTTGTGTATTTATTTGCGCACTCACAAACTATATATATATTTCATAATTTGTTTTTGGGGTGTTATGCCGTGTTGCGCTACCTCCTTCTTTAGCCAACGTTTTGGACATCGTTGTAGTGTCCATCATCATGGCAGATCCGGCAGATCCGGTAGATGTTAAAGATCAGGTAGGCACATCTACCGGATGTCCGAAACGTTGGCTAAAGAAGGAGGTAGCGCAACACGGCATAACACCCCAAAAACAAATAACGAAAATGCTTTTGGCCGTGAAAATCTTAAAACGTATGTAATATAATTCAGATTTTTTTACATTCTTATTTTGTTAAGACATTATTGAAAAATGATAAATGCTTAGGTATGATCAAAAAATAATTACAAAAAGTACATAATTTTAATAGTTTTATTGTCACACCTTTCAGCATTTTTGGATGAAGCTATAAATTAAAGCAAATTTGTAATGCAATAAAATCGATATTGAGTTATAATTTAAAAAACTGGTACGGAGAATAATTAATCTTTCTTATTGGAAACGCCCTGAACGATCGTAATAACATCTTTCGACGAAATGTGGATTTTCGGCCGCTGGCTGGTTAAACGCCCTTAAGTAAATTTAAAAAGAGGTTTTTGTGTATTTTGCGCAAAGCTTCGAGACAGTTGTTGTCACAAGTTGTCAGGCTTTTTAAGTAAAACTTCTTTACCACCGTTGTGATTTGAAACTCGATGAAACGGAAACGATACTAAAAAGAGACGATCACATACATCTATAGGATTTAGCCTGCGAGAGAATGAGATAGAACGAAACCTTACCGCATTAGCCGCTTTGTTCATGAGCAAACTTTTCTATTGGTTGAGATAGTGTGTAAGTTAATGATGATTTTTTTTTAATAGTGGAAACAGCATGTGCGGAATCTTAAAAAATGGTATTGGTACGAGTAAGATCTGTTAATATTTCAATGTTAAGAATGAAAATAGGCTGGGCTAGGCTTGAGTGGTTTCGGAGAGGTTACATAATAAATTGATTATTTGAATAGAACCACTGTAATGTAGAATTTCTGATTACCAACTGAGAGTAGCGATGTCCGGTTTTAACTCGACTACTTTGCATTTTATCTGTCAATTTGTTTTCATTTTCGAAAATCTGATCTATTATTCAAGCAAGCCTTAATTTGATTAGGTGGCTAACTTAGACTATTTCAGTAAAGATTAATTTTTCAGTTGCCAAATAATCGTCGTGTTTATTTGTAATTTCTTACTCCCATTTTTTCAATACTATGGCACCTATCCGCTTGAAGAAAAAATAATATATAAATAGTGAAGATTCTTTGTGCAAATTCTATAATTTCTTAATTGAAAAAAAATTAAATGTTACATAGAATTAAGGAGTTACTTAAAAATCTTATTATTTCAGAGAAAACTTCCGTTTTAATGTATTAAATAAGAGAAAATTAGAATCATACTTTTTTTGGACGCGATGTCTACCAACTGTTTACAAAACTACAAGCATTGTTAGCAGAAACTTTTTACCATTGTAATATTGGTATTTATGTACATTCATGACGGTTCATACTATGACGGTTCCCCGACTTTTTACCCGACAAAATACCCCCTGACTATATATCCCCGCAAACCATCTTACTGACAAAACATCCTCCGACAAAATATCCTACGGACAAAACATCCTCCGACAAAATATCCTACGGACAAAACATCCTCCGACAAAATATTCTACGGTCAAAACATCCTCCGACAAAATATCCTACGGACAAAACATCCTCCGACAAAATATCCTACGGACAAAACATCCTCCGACAAAATATTCTACGGTCAAAACATCCTCCGACAAAATATCCTACGGACAAAACATCCTCCGACAAAATATTCTATGGACAAAACATCCTCCGACAAAATATCCTACGGACAAAACATCCTCCGACAAAATATTCTATGGACAAAACATCCTCCGACAAAATATTCTACGGACAAAACATCCTCCTACAAAATATCCTACGGACAAAACATCCTCCGACAAAATATCCTACGGACAAAACATCCTCCGACAAAATATTCTATGGACAAAACATCCTCCGACAAAATATCCTACGGACAAAACATCCTCCGACAAAATATCCTACGGACAAAACATCCTCCGACAAAATATTCTATGGACAAAACATCCTCCGACAAAATATCCTACGGACAAAACATCCTCCGACAAAATATTCTATGGACAAAACATCCTCCGACAAAATATCCTACGGACAAAACATCCTCCGACAAAATATTCTATGGACAAAACATCCTCCGACAAAATATTCTACGGACAAAACATCCTCCTACAAAATATCCTACGGACAAAACATCCTCCGACAAAATATCCTACGGACAAAACATCCTCCGACAAAATATCCTACGGACAAAACATCCTCCGACAAAATATCCAACGGACAAAACACCCCCCAATAAAATATCTACTAAAACCTAACCAAACCTAAACAAACCCAACATAACCTAACCTATCAAAAAAACCTGTAACAATACAACAACCTGTAAAAACAATAAATTATTTTTCAAAAATAGTAAAATGGAACAAAAATAATACAGATATCCTGTAAAGACGAAAAAATTTAAAATAAGATTAGGTTAAGTTAGGTAGGGTTAAGTTAGGTTTTAGTAGATATTTTGTTGGAGGATGTTTTGTCCATGGGATATTATCATATTATATCGAGGGATATTTTGTCGATGTACGAGTATATTGTGTCGGAGATATTTTGTCGCGGGATGAAAACGCGCGGTATTATTATTATTATTATTAGTACTACACGTGTTTTGGTTACAATAATACACCTAAAGTAATATTGTTTCTGGTTCTCCCTCATATCCATTATTGCCACACTATTGCCAGGTGGAATTGTTTATTTATTTATTTGAATTGTGTTATGAACATTAGATATTGTTTGTTAGTTCTCTATAACTTCATTTACCTACATGCAAACTAAACATCGATAAATCTAAATCCGATGTACAATTTCCAAATTGATTATCTTGCTGATTTTAATTTCCGCAAAGCGGCAAAGCAGTTAATTTCAATAAATGTCAAAAGGGCATTAATTTTAAACATTCGACTACATCTTAAAATCATCGCCAGCTTATTTTTTTCTTAATTCGTTGGTTACGCTTAACAATTTGGTAGGCAGATTTGGGTACCGCCGCCCCGAACCCATTTTTTGGATAACTACCACCTCACCAATTAATTCGTTACGTTTGGTGACTTTGCAGGGGTTCCCGGATTCATGGGGTGAGGTTTGTCCGGATCTTGTGCGGATGCGTCTGCCCACCATCTGCGTTGCAGGCAGAATCGTTTCTTTTACGTCTCCGGCTACAGCAGGGCTCTTTTGGAAATCGCCATGCACCGTGGTGGGAGGGATGGATTAATTCGTCCGTCACTCCTTAACAAACCCGCCCCTTATACCTTTTTTCCTTCCCAGAACTTCCTCTCCTTACTTTCTTAAAACTGCTCTCGTCACAGCATCCTTTTAGATGACGTAGGCCTGGAGAGGAATTATTTTTTTCAGTTCCTCCTGTGTGGAACTCACGTAAAAAAAATCAAAGACAAAAAAATGATAGGATAAGTTTAGGGAGGGAAGGTTAGAGTGGTGCATGACGACAGACTTAATAAAAAGCCAATCTTTTCATCTTGCGATATTACAAAATTTGTCGAAAGTAGGTACTTATTCTTATTAGACCACTGGCGTGAACCAATGCCTCTAGGGTTGATGTTATTAGACAATGTATTTTTTTCTATTTACCCTTTCTTTTATTTATCAACCGAAGAAAATCTTAACAACGCAAAGCCCTGTGAAAAGGTTATATTCTACACGAGACAAATCCTGCCCTAGGAAGATATCTGATGGTATATTTTGTTAACAACACACGGACCAAGAAGAGCGTTTGTATCTCACGTTAAAAAAATGTTTTTCTTTCAACATTTTTCTTCCGTATTAACGTGTCGATCCTGGTGAGTGATATTTATTACAAGAGTAAATAATGATAAATATTTGCCATTAGAGAGAAATTTTTCTGTTCAAATATTTGTCTTAACCTTTAACGTGATATTTTTACGAATACTCTGACGTTAGGGGCCTGGGCGGCCTGTTACTTTAAATGATTATATATTAGAGATCCACGAAATTTTGAGGTTCAAATTACTATTAATTGGACAATTTAAATTTAAAAAGTACTTTTTTATTGTTAAGTAACTGATATTTGACAATTTGGATATTATATAATAATTTTTGGCGAAAATCACTTAAGATCAGAAATCTGTCTGTATCATCTATTAAAGTAAATAAAAACACAATGAACTCGCTTTTATAATATTATTTCAATGGTGTCTCGAAAAAACTTTGTATATATAAAATTTTTGTGAAGTTGTTTTTGTTAATTTTTATATTGTAAAAATCAACTTTAAAAAAGTCACGTAAGTAGGTACTTACGATAGGTCAGAAAAAAAATTGAAATGAATTTATTTGCAGAAATTTAAAATTTAACTTAATGGTTTTAAATTTAAAACTTACGGCTCTGGCGTCACTAAATTCGAAGCTACTGGAAACGCGTATGCGTCGCGGGGGAGGAGAGTATTTCGATATTATTATTGTTGCTATGACGGAGCGGCCCCCACGTCACCAGCTAAAGGTTAATATTCACAAATTACTGTTATTGCCATAATGCAATCATATTTTATTTGTGTTTCAAGTAAGAAAGAGTTTGCTCTTTTAAGAAAGTAACTCTTTTTTATTGATCGTTTATCTCGTCAACTTTTTTTTTCTAGAGAATTGTCACCTAGTGTAGGTACCTATTTAATATCGGTATACGGAATATAGATTATAGTGTATTCGTTTTTACTTTTAATTTTTATTTGCGGTACAAATACTTAAATAGAGAATAAACATTTTTTACGTAAAAATAGATTACAAAACAATTATACAGGTTGAACATATTTGGGATGGATACAAAATGCATATGTACTGATACGTTTAAAGATTTTCACGGCCAAAAGCAGTTTCGTTATTTGTTTTTGGTTATTATGCCGTGTTGCGCTACGTCCTTCTTTAGCCAAAGTTTCGAACATCGTTGGCTAAAGAAGGAGGTAGCGCAACACGGCATAACACCCCAAATTATAAACAACGAAAATGCATATGTACTGCTTTAAAAAAATATGTGAAATGCTTTTTTGTAAGTTCTTTGGGTGATATTGAAAATATCTGCTACTTCTGCATATCGGTTACCTAAGCTATGTGGTATAGGTAAAGGAGTTCGTAAATGAATTAGTACCTACGCACATGATTGTTGTAGTGAAAAATATTTTTAATTCGTGTGACTCTTTTAGGAACCTCAAATGAAATCAATCACAATAATTCAGGGCTGTCAATGAGGAAATTAATGATTTTAAAAAGAAAAACGATGTAGGATACCAATCTTCCGTCGGACGGCTTTATTAATTGTAATTATTATATATTGAATGAATCATGACATGAATATTATATTATATTCATATTGTGGTTATTTTTAGAAAAAATATCGGGAAAACGCTTGAAATCATCAATCAAAATTTATTTTTATTTCTCGATGTAATTGGACTTTTTTCCAACGTCATTTTTTTACCATTGAACACAATTACGTTGAGCGATATTTTAAATTTATTTTTTATTTTACTTTCTAAATACTTGCTTAACTTATATTATAAAAATAAATAAAACACTTTGTATTTTAACCACGAATTTATTATATTACATATCGACCGGTTTCGCTTACATCAAGCTTCTTCAGGATATAAGTAATAATAACTAAATGTTAAGTGAGAGCTATGGCTTATATATAAGTTGAGTGACAGAGGGAGAAAGAAAATGACCAAGAACATAATTAGAAAGAGACAAAGTATTTGACAGAGGTAAAGTGGATAATCAATTAGTGGGAGGGAGACAACAATACAATAATCAATAAGTGGGAGGGAGACAGCAATATAGATCTAATCACAAATAAAAACCAACAGTTAACGGTAATAAATGAGATATTAAACAAATTTTGATGTATTTTACATTATAAGAGAAAAGACGATATTTAGATATATGATAATATTAATAATGAAGGACATCAGACTAACACTAAAACACATACATAATATCATGGGTTAGAATGGATAGCTGGAAATAAGTTAAAAATAGGGCTATAAGGTGAATTTTTTTGATTTGATAATCCACTTTACCTCTGTCAAATACTTTGTCTCTTTCTAATTATGTTCTTGGTCATTTTCTTTCTCCCTCTGTCACTCAACTTATATACAGGGTGTCCGGTGGTAAAGTGCATTAACTTCGGGAGGTGATTCTACATGATGCTAGGAGTAAAAAAGATAATCAACTTTTTCCGAAATTCCAACTTTTTTTTTTCCATACAAAAAGACATACCTACTAAAAATCGTTAGTGAAGGTACACACTTACCAGATAAATTCGCTGTGAGTTTGACAGTGTCAATGTGGCAACGTTGCTTATTTATGAGTGGCACGTATCCATGGAAACAACATGTAAATTGTAAACAATAACAAGACTGACAGTTCGCCGTTTTACAATGTGCAACAAAATCGTATGTTTTATAATGTTTTAAACCAAATTCAACTGAGAACTGCACTAAAATAACAATATTCATATGAATTTACACTTTTTACTATACAAATTATTAATAACTAATTGAACACTGAACTAATATCATCGTTTTTCACTAATTTAACAAATTTTCAAAATGTCCACCTTCTGCTTGCAGGCAAGTATTGAAACGTCATTGACAAGAAGAAAAGAAACACGCGTTGAACAAACATGTTCTTTTAAGTCAATAAATACACACTAATGTAACAAGTTTCGAGTATTAATAACACAATTCTTACAGAGAAACACTGCAAGATACATTGTATTTGCGAATAAACGGTAAAATTCATCGCGAAGCATCTGCGGCGTATTTAAATATCAACAGCTGACTGACGGAATGGGGTAGCGGGGAGTTCATTGAGCGCGGGGGGCGCGGGACGGTAGATTTGGAAACTATGCTAAATAGTAACGCCGGCACTACACAGCGGACCGATTTTACGTTTTTACCTGAAAAGTACTCTTAAAAGTTTGAATTTCGGAAAAATTTATTTATCTTTTTTACTCCTACCATCATGTAGAATCACCTCCCGAAATTAATGCACTTTACCACCGGACACCCTGTATAAGCCATAGCTCTCACTTAACATTTAGTTATTATTACTTATATCCTGAAGAAGCTTGATGTAAGCGAAACCGGTCGATATGTAATATAATAAATTCGTGGTTAAAATACAAAGTGTTTTATTTATTTTTATAATATAATGTCTAACCACAAAGTAATTGCTTCTTATGAAAAAACTTGCTTAACTTTTAACTTAATAATTAATATATTATATTATAATAAAACGAATATAAAACTTTATTCCACTTAATTTTATTTGACCGTAACCGGTTTCAGCTAGTTTGAGCCATCTTCAGACAGGTACAAATAATTCTTAGTTACGGTTTATACATAACATATGGGGGAGTGGGAAAAATAGCAATATTAATAATAATACTTCTAACTGTACCTCCCGTACGAACCACAACTGCAAAGAATCACTATGTATACGAACAGAAAAAAATTAAAACAAATTAAAAAAAAATATATCTTATTTTGGTAGTACCACCATATAATTAATTTTCTCCTAGATATATTTTTGACTGTTTGTTATTCCTAATGTTTTATGTACATCCTATATACATTTCTTGTTTAATTACACCTATGAACTTTTAAAATATGTTAAGTCTAAATCTCTTACTATATTTTAAACTTTTTTTATAATTTTATTTTATATTCTTTCTCTTATTTTTATTTCCTTTTTTAATTTCATCAATTTTCATTCTTTTTGTACAAATCATGTTCTACATGTTCATACCCAAAATTATTTGACTGTCCTAAAACGGGATAATACTCCTAGTTGGGCGGTCAAAATTTAATAAATTATGTATATAAATGTATAGTACTGTGCTAAATAAACAAATTTAAAAAAAAAAGTTAAACTCTTTAGTTTGTGATAAGGATTTTTTTTTAAATAATTCTTAAGTTATTAACAAGTTGTCTTCTCCTAAACACAAGCATTTGCTTTCTTAGGAGAGTTTATAAAATATGTAAGCTATATTATGTTATATTATGAAAATGTAAATGAAACAAATATTTATAAAAAAAAATAATAATAAAAATTTACTTTACATCGTCTAGCGAGGCGGGTAACTTACTTGTTTGTATATTATGATAATGTTATTTCAATAAACGCCCGGATTGCCGGTAATTAAAAAAAAAAAGATTTACTTTAAAAATAAATGAATTACACGTACATATAATAGCGATAACAATAACTATAATGTGAGTGGAATTACGAACTGGAGGAGGTTACATTTATAATTTATACCTAGTAATTCCAACCATATTCACAAAATACAAATGTTAACATAAGACCTTTCTTTTGTTTTTCTGCATCTAAAATAGATTTTCTGCTATTCATATTCATATTTGCCGGATATAGGTACTTCGTTTACTAGTTCATGGCACAGACACAATACTCCAAAACTGAAATACAGAACCCAGTGCCAAGACAAGAATACAAGTCTATCCTACCATTGTGCAGTCTGTGCGCAAAAACATATTAAACGAAATAAATAATGCAATGGGCAGTTGCACAGTTAAGAAGCCATTTGTATGAAGTGTAGTTTTAGAAGATCAAGTAATTTTAATTGAATTTTCTTTGTTTCAGATAATATCCGTCATATCAGTCTTCTTCATCTGCGTATCAGTACTATCATTCTGCCTAAAAACCCACCCAGATCTCCGCGTAGAGTACACAATATATAACTCCATAGTGGGAGTTTCTAACTTTACGACCTCCAATCCGAGCAACATCTCATCATGGACCTCGAGCGAACCAGAACGAAAGGTGCCGCTCACAAACCAAAATAAATCACACAACAAAAGCTCAAACTCCACTATCTTGATGAACGTAACACATGGGAAACCCAAGAACTTGATGAGGATAAGAAAAAGAAATGAATACAGTACGTTCTACGGGAATCTCCATAGAACAAATCCCCACGATGGAAAGTTCAAGTATTCAGCCGCTACGGCGAACAAATGGCAAGAGAACTACGGACAGCCTCACAAAGCATTCTTCTACGTTGAGCTCGTGTGCAATGTTTGGTTTACCATTGAGCTGGCTGTGAGATCCGTTGTAAGTACAAAAGCCCTTTATTGCACATGCTAAATTATTGGTAAATGTGCAGCCTATGCGATACTAAAGTAGGTATTGCTGCTTTTTACCTTGAATTTAATGATTAGGTAATCATTTTGTTTCAAAATTATAAAGAAAATATATTTTTAATTTCTTAAATATTGTCGAATCTGAATTTCGGATAAATTATACTGTGTCATTTCGATAGTAATAATCGCTGGATAGACAATACACACCAGAAATACCTTTCATGTAGATATAAATGTAAATGTCACCAATGACTTTTGGTTTTGGACTTTTTAGAATACACTAAATGGACCAGCAATATTTTAACGTTTTTATTGTATATTTCAAAGAAACAAATTGAATTTGGTATATCTAGTAACAAAGTGAATTTTAGGAGCATATTTTATTTACTACATTGCAGATTCTTATTCTAAAATGGACAACTCGCTTTAAAAAAAAACTGGAAAGAAATATTTTCCGCGTTTTTCCTTTATAAATTCCACCCGCTGACCTTACAGCCAGAAACACTATAAGGAATTACCATATTTAGTTGTATGGGATGTGAATGAAAGTGGTTGTTAGATGCGCTGATGCAATTCAAGAATGATCATAACTTATGAAATAACGTGTGCTTAATATTACTGCAAATGAATCCAATACATTTTATAACATAAAAAAAATCTCCATTGGAAAATGTTGATATTTTCGGAAAACAAAGCCTCCTTGTTTTTATTATGAATTAATATTTTACGATGGCTATCAAAACAGATTATGCAAATAAACAAAATTTTCCAAAAACGAGTTTTCCGTGTTTTCTTTTTGGTCAGTCGAATTTGGACCTTCTTCCACAAGGATACGCTAATATCCGATTCTCAAATACACAATTCCATTATCTTGTCAGAGGTTTTTGTGGTAGCCGAAAAGTATCATTTTTTTCTCAAAGAAAATACCAGATTTTATTGAGAAAAACTATGTAACGGAATAACAATAACTTGAAAATTTGTATTGCGCCGTTATTATGAAAAATTATCTCAGTGGAGCATGTGATGAATTGCATTAACCAACAGTGAAAATAAGAAAATATTGTAGCTTCCCACTTTAATTCAAAAAGAAAATACCAATTAATTATAAAACAGATACACCTGCGACATCTACCGGTTCAAAGCAAATTGAATTCTTGTTGACGATAGGGATCTACAATTAAGTAGATTGAGATGAGTATTGATGAAAAGAACACAGAGGGTGCTAGAAATCATCATTAATCAGCGTAATAATAAATAGTTGAAATCAACAGCCAATCAGGTCTAAGCAGAAAGCTATAAATAACTAATGAAACCAATCACAGAATGGAAGGCGTAGCCAGATTTTGAACAAAGAAATGGACTTTGAACTAAGCAATTAACCAGAGATTTATGAGAAAGAATATCGTCACCGACCGAAAGATCAATACACTATAATGTAAACAGGGTCTCATGCCCGGTGCATTAGATACAATGACCCCAGATTTAAGATAAACAATCAGTACAATGAAGGTGTTGACGACCGCCGTTAACGAACAAATTAATCCATATTATGTTGGAAAAACTAGGCAAGAAAATAGCAAGAGAATTATGATAAGAGGAAAATTAAAGAAAAGACGTGTAAAACGTAAGAAAAGTTACTGTAGGGTTATTCAGTCGTATAACGAGTACATAGAGGGTCAGGGAGACCAGATTGAAAGGAAAGCGTACATTTTACATTTAAAAGGAAGAAAAACGCTGGAAATTTGGAATGTCACTTTTGTCACGTCAGAAAAAAACGATTTGAAAAGGAAATCTAATGGAAAAACTGGACGTTTAAACGGAAGTGTTTATTGAACAATATAAGATTTCGACTTAATTTTGCGTTTTCAGACGAGTTTAAATAGATATCGTTATATATTTGGAATAGGGAGGTCATACTGGTTACATTGCGTTAGGTAAATCAAACAAAAAGGAATTGTTTTCCGTCAATTGTTTGACGAAAGTACTATGGAAGATAGGAAAGTTTGATGATAGACGTAAACATTATTTGAGTTGACGACCTCACACGTGATTTTGTTATTTAAACAACCAGAAAACGAACATGGTTATAGACGATTAAAACCATTTTAATGGCTTTTTGGACGATAAAAATTATCATTGGGCATAGGGACTGTTTATTCAAACTAAAAACGATTAGATTTTATTATCCTCGAATAAACGCTGAGTTATCGGTCGGTACGTCGAAGTCCAGACATAAACAGATGTCAAATTTTAAATTAATGTGAATTCAGGGAAGAAAGGGACGGAATTTGGGGGAAGATCCATATGAAGTAATAAAAATTGACATATATTTAAGGGCCGAAGTGGAAGTTTCTCCTAAAAAAAATGTGGAAAATAACATAAAAAGTAGTAGTATATAGAAAATGAAATTTTCTAAGAGGTGACATACATCGGAGGCAAAACGGGGGGTAGTAGAAAAGAAAATAAAAACAATTAAAAGATGATTCCGTAAGGAAAACTCATGGAAATTCAGAAGTATCGATGAAAACAATAAATTTGGCTTGGAATGTAACTAATCATATAGATGTGGATAATAACATAAGGATAAAAGAGGAAATTCGTAGGAAGAGTGTTGTGAATACAAGAAAATTCTAGGGGAAAGGGGAAAATTCAGATATACTACGTAAATAGAGAAAATACGGGTTTTAATGGAAAAATTCATACAAGTAGCAGTGAGATAGAGTAGAATTTATAAAAATTGCAACTCGAAATTGCATAGTAAACATTTCGATATGGAGATAATCATGATTTGTGATAGGTACGGAAAAATCGAGACGTAAATATAGTTATCGAAGACGGACCTTTTACGAATTGAGAAAAAAAATAACTAAAAAATTATGAAATTTGAGCTAATTTTGTATGACCAACAGACAAAAGGAATGAGGGGCATTTTGACGTAATATCGCCGGTCCGATCCTGGAAAAATGTTTAAACGAGATAGGGCATGAACAAAGTCATGAAAGGTGGACCTAACGACAGTTAAACAAAAATGACAGAATCGATATATGAAATCTCGAGTTGTTAGAGATTAAATTCGTGGATCAAAGATAGCTTAGATAGGCCATTCTAATCCTGAAAGGGGTTTAAAAGACAGGACTTAGTGATTTTTGGGGAGTCATCGCGGGTTTTGAAAAGCGGAAGTTTGTGAGACGTGACGTGACGTTTAAAGCGGTTATTAATTGAAAAATTGTCTAAGTGTTAAAAAAAATTTTATGACTCTGAAATAATTGGAGTCAAGTCAATAGAAGTGATTTCGGACTTAGTATAATCTAGTGTTAGATAAAATGCATTTTAACAGAAAGTTCTAAGTGTCTAAAGTTTGGTATTAAATTCAGTGTAAGAAATTAGTACCATTAATTATAATTAATTAGATTCAGTGAGGTGATTAAATCATAAATTTAAATTGTGAAAAGTTAAAAAGTGCTGCAATAAATACAATTTGTGTAGTGAAAAGTTCGGATTTTACAATCATTAAATATAAACATTTTGAGACTTAGGAAAATTGTGAAAATCAAAAAATCAGTGAAATAAATAAATAAAGTTATGTGATAATTGATGTAATGCAAATAAGTGATAATTAATTATATGTGTCCAGTTTAAACGGCGAGAGTTATAGCAAATATCAAATATTTATATTATTTATTTAAAACAGTGCAAATTGAAAAGAGATAATAAATAAATAAAGTGCAAATCGAACATAATAATTTTTTTTTTTTTTTTTTTTTTTTTTTTTTTTTTTGTATTTCTTGGGCATTAACTATGTAACAATTTCTAGACATTTTGTTTTTTAAAGAGTTTTATTAAATGTACATTTGTTACTTAAATTTAATTTTTCCGCGACCGGTTTCGATACAACCGTATCATTCACGAGCAGAATTAAAACTAACTTAAAAATTAAATGCAAGTACCAAAGATTAATTAGGTGGGAGTAGTGGGAGGGATGATTTTGGGGGGAGGGGGAAAGCGGTGGGAGGAGTCAATATTACACGGAAACATAAAATAATAGCCCCTTGCAAATCTCCTCTGCTAACCATGTTTCCGTGTAATATTGACTCCTCCCACCGCTTTCCCCCTCCCCCCAAAATCATCCCTCCCACTACTCCCACCTAATTAATCTTTGGTACTTGCATTTAATTTTTAAGTTAGTTTTAATTCTGCTCGTGAATGATACGGTTGTATCGAAACCGGTCGCGGAAAAATTAAATTTAAGTAACAAATGTACATTTAATAAAACTCTTTAAAAAACAAAAAATAATAATTTATCACAGGATTAATCTAGTATTAGATAAAATAATAATAATAAATATGGACTTTAGAATAAATAATACAAATTATTAAGTTGTTGTTAAACGAGATTGTGATAACTTAATAATAATAACTATTTCGGAAAGCTTAAATAAATAGTAAAACGTTATCTTACTGCAAAATAAATAAAAAGGGTTCGGTGACAAACAAAAATAAAAATAATAAATTTCTTATTTCGTAAATAATCGTGAAGTGGATGTCGCTTAAAATTTATAATTTAAACGGAATACATTTGATTGATAAAGATTAATCATCAATTAATTCAGTTTAGAGTCAACGCAATAGTGAAATAATGAATAAAGATGATTAATCTAGATTTAGTTAGACAATAGCTGAATTAGGTAGAAAAAAATATATAAAAGGTTTGTCGTGTTGAACCCGACAGGAGTGGACCTTTTGGGGTAAGTCCTTACAAAGTATAAAAATTTCTAGAGACATGAACGAGGCAGAGGGCAGCTGATCGTCGGTATAAAATTTTATATTATTATAACAAAATATTATTTGCTTAATATGTGATATGTAATTATATATAAAATATTATATATATAAAATAGATATATTTATATATATATATATGTATATATATATATTCCAAGAAAGTTTAATAAAAAAGAAACACATTTATATTAAAAAGTAAAGGTATCGATCTCGAATACCTATCTTTGCATTTATCCGTAACTATTTAAAATAGTTATGTGTTTGATAAATTTCCAAGTCAAAGTTTTGTATTTATTTAGTATATATATACTATTTATTATAACTTCAGCTAATATAAAATGATCAAAAAAATGAGTTATGATATTAGAATTTACCTCAACTATAATAAAATTATATATATATCTGTGTATTTATGTATCGAGACAAAGTATATGTATGCATTATAATTATATTTATCGGGGGAACAGGTTAGACCTCGGCGAAAAGGAAATTATCACTATTAAATTCAAAAGAAAAATTTAGGACCATAAATCTCACATTCGAGAATGTTTTAAAACCAAACAAATCCCACGTTTGGAATCTAGGTCATGAAGCCAGCGGGAATGTTTACATAATTGAAATTGTTTATGAAACAACTCGGTCAGTAGGACACTGTGTCAAATGTTTGAAGGAAGATGTCCTTGGATTTTGAATAGGGAATGGACAGGAATGAGCTTTGTATTTAAGTATTAATTTAGAATGGGACAAATTCATGATATTACGCAATTATAGAAAGGTTTTAACACAATCTTTAATTTGAACATGTAGAGATTATTTTAGGATTGAACAATTTGAAAATAAATAGGTTTATTATAGCTAGACAAATAATAGGTACAGCAAAACCTTTGGAAAATCACGGGATAGTCAAATAAAAGAGTATTGAAGAACTACATGGAATATTCGAGGAAAAATTTATAGAACAATTACTCTCGTAGGTATCAATCATTTACATGAAACAGTTGACAAATCACGGAATAGTCAAATATAAGAGTATTGAAGAATTACAAGGAAGATTCGAGTAAAATTTTGTGAGGTAATTACTCTCATAGACATCTATCATGTACAAGAAGCAGTTGAAAAATCACGGGATAGCCTAATAAAAAGTATCAATCAGTTACATGAGACAACTGGAAAATCACGGGATAGTAAAAATTTTACCAAAAGTTGAACTTTGGGGGAAAATTTGGAAAACAGTTCAACAATAGGAGGCAGTGGTCGCTCCTTAAATACAAGGGCCATTAACCAAACACATAATAGAGATGGCAATCTCTTAAATAAAATTGCCAACCAAACAAAACAAAAAGCTTGGAGTTTTGGCGAATCTCCAGAACATATCGCCAGATAATTGCTTATTATACTAGTATCTATTAATATTACCCACTTTTAATATGTATATATTCGGTCATCGGTTAAGGTTTTGTGCAGAATTCCTTTCCACGAAATCCGAGCTCGGGATCTGAGACTGGCTAGACTCAAAATTGCGAGTTATAATCCTACCCAAACTTATGTTTACATATATATCTTTCTATGTACTGTACATTGGATGATGTGGACCCGCTTACAATTAGCGTTTTAGACTCGACAGAGTTACTCTCACATCATTTCTTGTACGTAGAGGGAGGATTCACGACCCGTAACTCTACACAACACCGTGAGTATATGATTGCATATAGGACGAAACCGGTTCGCCCTAAGTAAATAGTAGACCTTGGAGGAGTAGGAATTTGGGGGTTTCGGGACTTAGGGAAAGACCTGAATGACGTGCACGACGACATGGAAGATTGACAGAACAAGGTACTAAGACCCTCTGGAAAATCGCGTCGGCTGACTGTGCGAAGTTCTAGTTGATCCTTGACCATCCTGTTAACTTGCAGGAGGATAGGAGCCAAATTTTCGGCAGAAAAAGGGTATTCTGAGTTCGTCAAATTTGCAATCTATTAATTACATTAACCTACTAAACCCATCTTTATATGTACCTTATAGCAGCTGAATCGGATTGGAGAGATGACAAGCAGATACAAAACAATCATAATCAAATTTACTAACAATTAACCATTTGAGTCATACTTAATTATTTGTTCAATTAAACATGCGTAATTCGATTAGTACAGGTTATTTACGAGTTCGTTAGGATGTAGGAAAACATAATAAGCGACGGAGGAAAGTTAGTTCATTTAGAGAAACTATTTAAAGTTAGATTTGCAAGAGAGAGACCAATACAGTTTGAAACTCAACGCTCTGACTAGAATCAAGAAGTTACCACAAAAAAAAAAATGAAAGTAATTAAAGTCCCATATCATAAATCAAAAAAATTACACAACGTTTGATGGAGTTTAATTACAACATAAATACGAAAATATTTACGTTCAAGGTCGTAAATAACGTATTAATTAGTTAAGTACATATATCTCTAAAGGTATATAGTGCAAGGGAGCTTTAAGTAGCTTTCTGTAGTTATCAAAGAAAATAAGGGTCCAATTTTCATGAAGGCTTGTGTGACGTAGGGAAGGAATTTTCCATCCCTACTACACACATGCAAAGCCTTAAAAATTTAAATATCGATCAGAGCCAAAAGAAAAGTTCAAGAAAACTTGAAGGTATGAAAGAATTCCAAAAATAGTAAAAAGTTAAAAGAGGTAGAAGAGAGAAGTATCACACTTCCTTGCCGATGACCAGGAGTAGAAAAATAGAAAAAAAAGAAATCAAAATCAGCATCGAAAGATAGAATTATCACAAGCAGTACAAATATGACTTCCTAGGCTCTATCTAATTATTTGCGAAAATGATCATAAAAAGCTAAAAAATTCTACAAAACAATTTTTCACAAATTTAATTATGTATAATGTCGCAGACTGTGGAAGGTTTACGACTGTACGGCAATGTGCCTTGATGCATTTGCGCACTGGTACAGGATATCATTTGCATTTTCTATAAGTGACAGTAAGTAACCGGCTATTCCAGCTATGCAATTTGAGTGTGCATTTCTGGATACGATTGTCTGAAAAGATGGGTTTTAAGTTTAGCTCTTCAGCACTGTGGAGTTTGAAATCATTCTTAAATCATGTGGAAGTCTATTTCAAGCTTAAGGTCTAGGCACTGATAGCACGCTCACCGAACGTAGTGTCTGGTGTGCGCTTTGGCTCCTTCAACTTTCGGATAGCTGACGATGCTGCAGACCTAATGGTTGACTGTCATGAATTGTTATTGTCAGATCTATATATATATATGTGAAAAGCAAAATATGAGTATATATGTGAGATGTCTATGCGTTGCTAAACCATTGATCCGATTGCGATGAAATCCTTTGGGATTTGATGTGCGCAAGCCTGCGATGGTTTCTATGTATAATAGTGAGTTCTGGCATCATGAAATTATGCGTTGCTAACCATTCCTCCGATTGCGATGAAACTTTGGGGTTTTGATATGCGCACGCCCGCGATGGTTTCTATACATGCTGGAGAGCTCTGGCACTATGAAATTTGTATTAAAAAATTGTGATAGGTGGCACGCGAGCTGTTTGAATACTGAATATACCGAGAAATATGGAATGCAGGATGGAGGAGGGGAACTCGGGATATGGATTCGCCGGAGTGGGGAGAGGGAAGGCGGAGAAGGCGTGAAAAGGTGTGAAGGGGAAGGGGATGCGGGAGAAGAAGGGGAGGCGGAAAGGGAACGGAAACGGGAAAGGACACGCAGGGAGAAACAATTTCTTTATTAAGTATGTAACATAGCAACGCATGCCGGGAACTTGCTAGTACTTATTAAAAATTATAAATCGATACCTTAAAGCTTTTCGGCGTTTCTCTCTGATAATCGAATTATTTTGAAATAATTCATTCTTAACTCTTTATCCCTTGAATAATAAATCAGATAGGTACTTATCTGAATAATTTAAACAAGTCTCATCTCGCTTCATCTTCACCTCGTTATCTTAAAATAGTTCGGAATCGATATTTCGGCAAAACGCCTCCAGGTATCTTGCGCAATACAGAAAATGCCTAACACCGTAATAATAATTTTGACAACCTAATCTAATTATCGAAAAAAGATTTCTTTACAAACCTTTTAACGAAGTTAAATAAATTAAACGCTCAAAATATTATAATAAATGTGTTTTCAACAAGACGCGCAAACCTATTTTTTTCCGCTTTTTTATATCTCTCATTTAGTATTTATAATGTCTAGCATCCTTTTTGTATACCTAATATGCGCGTAGATATTAAATTGTGTGGGAATAGGTGAATGTCTGTGTGAATATCATTTTGTTCATTCGTTCAATGTTTTTCCTGGTACTACCTACAAAATGTCCATTGTTCATTTAAAATGTCCTACTTCGTAGCTTTGATGCTTCCGCAACTCTGGAATACGTGAGCATTTTTAGGGATTAATTTGATTTTATTTGAAAATTCAACACTGGAGGTAAAATCTTTTTTTTAAATTTATTGTAGCTAGAGCGGAGTTTATAATATCTTTCCATAGAAACAATTAACCCTTCAAGCCTCAGAAGGCATTATCAGCCAAAACATCAAATTTTATTAGAGTCTCTGAGGACTGATCTGATCGGGGCATTCGTATATTATAAAAGTATTTTAATATTTTTTTCTATAGTGCAGAGAAGTGAAATTTTTCCGTCGTTTAGAAATAATTGTTTTTCTCGGTTTGTCTCAAATATTTATACTTGATTCCATGGATAAAATTTAAAAGGCTTTTCGCTAGTGACCGACCGGTTTTGGTGTCGGTTTTGGCAAAAAAATCTAGTTTTGGTATCAGTTTCGGTTGCAGCATAAAATGGTGGGTGGTAAGGCACAGTGTGAATCAAAAGTATAAACTAAAGACTAATTTCTTTACAGGTAGCCCCGAACCTGATCCAATTCATCAAGTCTCCAGTCAACGTGATCGACTTCATAGCCACTCTGAGTTTCTACATGGACGTGATAGTAGAGTCCAGCATGGCCCAGCGGGTCAGCGACAAGACCGACATCCTCGAGTTCATCTCCATCATCAAGATACTCCGACTCTTCAAGCTGACGAGACATTCCCCGGGGTTGAAGATCCTCATACACACCTTCAAGGCATCTGCCAAGGAGTTAACTTTGCTGGTGTTCTTTTTGGTGCTGGGTATCGTGGTGTTTGCCAGTCTGGTCTTCTACGCTGAGAAGTTACAAGTAAGTTTTATTTATCCTTTGCTTTTTATTCATCTGCCGAGTATTTTCACTTTGCATTTAATAGGTTTCAATTTACCGCACTTTTCCGAGTCTGGAAGTTGGCAGGCGATGCTGAAAAATGAATTAATTTTGCAACCGTGTAATTTAACACTAGAAAGACCGGAGCCTTCATTTTGACGGCAGCCCGAAGTAAAGTTACGATATAATGCTTAATAATTATTGTATTGGTGTGATTTTTTTTCACATTTCATGATTTATGGTTTAACAACTATGGTGTAAAAAACAGGTATGTGTCTTAATTACTTTTTGAGATATATTGACTTATACCTACAAAGACCGCCGCCGTCAATGTGACGGTTTGGGTCATATTGCGGAGTTTGTTTACAACCTTCTTTACCCAAGTTTACAACATACCCATTCCTCCTCGTTTATGATACTACTATTATGTCTATCTCTTTCTTTCGGTATCGCGTATCATTCGACCTTGATCTGTATGTTGATTGGTCACTGTCACATAATTTACAAAAATACCCAAAAAATATATCACTCGCCCAAATTTATTTTATGGCTTGTTGGAGAAGGACAGAGTATATAAGTACCAGAGTTGATCCAGCTGCGTTTGCTTCTGAAGAACTAAAAGAATCATTTATTGGATAACCAACACGTCTGCCATAGGTCACCCCAAGAGGTTTGCTATGTTTTGTGACTTAGCAGGGGTGCCCGGGTTCATGGGGTTAGGTATGTCCGGATCTTGGCGGCGGATGCGTCTGCCAAACAACTGCATGGCAGACCAGTTAGGCAGAGAACGGTTGAGGGTGATCTTTTGCCCTCGCCAGCAGGACTCTCAGAACATTGCCTTGCACCGCAGTGGTGGGGACAGATTCATACGTCCGCCACTCTTGTACACACTGAACCCCAGTTTCCCACCCACCCCTCACTTCATTTCCTTCCCAGAACCTATTCTTCTTCCTTTCCCTATAGGTACCCTCCACATAGCATTCCAAAAGATGACAAATGCCCTGAGGGCAATTATTTTCTTAGGTCTTTGTTGTGGAGCTAATATAAACGAAAAATAAAAGGAACCGGAAAATAAAACTTCTGAAAGACGACAGTGCCGAAATTAATAAAAAACATAATAAAAACCAAATAAATGACACGTGTGACAATTTTAAGAAACCCGTTTGCAGAGAGTGCATTCGATTTTATAAAAAAAGTAACAATTCAATATTGCACAAACATAAAACATGTTTGTACTAAAATTACAGCATTTTGCACTCACATGTTTATTTTTTCAGGAAGCCCCGAAGAAAAAAAAACTCCCAGGGCCTAGGTCATCTTTGGGGATGCTGTGTGCATTTATATGTGCATTGGTGTTTTTAGGGAAAGGAAGAAGAGGAAGTTCTCGGAAGGAAAAAGTATGAGAGATGAGTAGGAAAAATTCGTAAATGTTTCCAAGAGTGACGGACGAATGAATCCATCCCTCCCACTGCGGTGCAAGGCGATGGGACAAGAAAGGTCCTATTGGAGAGGATAAGATAAGTGTCTCCCTCAACAAGTGTCTCCCGACCCGGTCCGCTATGCGGTAGGTGGGCAAACGTATTCGCCACCTTGACCCAGACAAACCTCACCCAATGAACTCGGACACCCCTGCTAAGTCACTAAACGTAGCAACCACTTGGAATGTCCTATGGCAGAGGTGTTGGCTATGCAATAAATGGTTCCCGGGGCAGCGGTACCCATATCCACCTCGCAATTTGAAAAAAATGATCAGCCGTCAAAGTGACGGTCGAGGTCTTTATAGGTATGGAGCAGTACCCGGTCTTTCTAGTGTTAAATGTCATTAAAATATAGAGTTATTTATTTTTTATTTATTTTCAAAATATTTACTTCATAACAGAATACACGAAGCAGGCACTCGGTTTCTCGGACACTTGGTTTTTTCTAAGTCAACGCTTCTATTTTCAGGTTGTTACATAATTTTGATTAGGGAATTTGAAATTAATTATTATTAATTTAACTTGTCAGGAATATAACGTGACACCCCAAACTGCTTACTTCATATTTTTCAAATACTCACAACAACAAAAAAAAGATTATGAAAATTGAATGATGAAACACGAGCGAAACTGGATGGTACCTAACTAATACAACATCTTATTAAAAGTCCTTTATAAAGCTTGTTGTAAAGCTTCTGTAATACCGTAAGAAAAAATCTAAGCTCAAGAGAGTGGAAATTAATAAGATTTGTTGATTAATTTTAATTAATTATTTTTCCTGTAATATTGGCTCAAGAGTGCTTCACTACACAAATCAACCTTCTTGGAATGGGTGATCTTGGCCTCCCATAGTTAACATTATTTTTGGTTAAATTCGGGCATGTTGTTTTTGTGTAAATAATCCTGTGGATCAATACTTAATGGTTGAACTCAATAATTGACCAAATAAGTAAACCGTAAGCTTCAGAGAATTAATTAAAAATGAGAAAAATTGTCTTGTTTTAAGAGCCTGGGAAATATGTTTAGGTCGAAAAGCTGAGTTGATTTTTAATGAATATACTAAGATTTATTTACGAAATTACAAGTTTCTAAAACTCATTACGGACTTCTTTTGGTTGTGGCAAAATTCACAGTTACCCACAATATTATTGATTTATCTCCACAGAAAAGTTGTATTTTTTACATTATCAGAACCAAAATTATAATTTCAGCAACCAAATCTACTTCTACAGACCAGCCTCCCGTATTTATACTCGCTTTTCCTTTTTGAAATGTGCTCCTTAAAAATATCCTGCTATCTGGAAGCTTTTCCGCCAACACGCTTTCTTCAATTACGGAAAAACATCGTACCAATATAAGCAAATGGGATATTATGAAAAGCACGAGAATTGCTTGGTTTCTTAATAAATTAAATGGGTTGCCTTAAGAATTAATGCTATTTTTTTCAGGATCCGCTGATTTGAAGTTATTTATTTGCTAATTTTGAATTTCTTGTTAACACTAGTAATCTTATAAATTTAATAAAACACAGAAATATAAACATAAACTGTAGTCATATTTCATACCTATTACTTAACTTGTTTTTAAGCCAGATTAATATCTTTCTTAAGGTTAATGCAGAAATTTTGTTTTTAGCTAGAAACTCAAGAACGCTGTGAGCTTTGGCGTCATCATAAAGTTCATGGCTTTTTTATCTAGTTTATTTAGGTCAATGCAATTATATTTATAATAATGTATTTATTTTATTTATTTCAAAACGGCACAACGTGTGCCATTAACATAATTGTATTTATATATATTATAATACAATTATATAAAGAAAGTAACACAATATGTAAAGTTAAATCTGAAAACAAAAAAAAAGGTAAAAAAAGGAGTTAAGGTAATAATTACAATTAAAAAGTAATATGTATAAAATGAAAGTGTAAAGTAAAAGCATAAAATATAAGGTATAATTAGTAGTATATATATAAGTTGAAATAAAAAGTTAAAATGCAGGAAATAATATAGTAAAAAGTAAAATGTATAGACCACAAGATATCTTTAAAAATAATAGAAAGCACAAAAGTTATAAATATAAAAAAAGTAAATAGTAAGAAATGCTCTTAGAAGCCAAAAATTGAAGATAATATAAAAAAATCTTAAAATATAAAGGATATTAGGTATTACGTATGATAAGTTTTAAAGTACCTGTGATATGTTTCAAATCCATGGATATTGGAATGGGTACTGGTAGGACGTATTATGGTTACTTGATTATATTACGATTACGTGGTAGTACTAGCAGACAAATACCACCATCATGAGCTGTAAAACTCTGATATAATAACTTAACTCATAAAATAAAGACGAAAAGGTACATTTATTGTCTATTAAATGTTTTGTATTCATGGGTATCCTAGGCAAAGTCGGTTATTAAATCTAGTATTTATTCATGGCTTTGAGCATTAATTTGATTATCAAAACTGTAAGCTCAAAAATAGGTTTTCCCAACTAACAAATTAGAATTACGTGAGAGTTTAACGAGAGGCTAATATTCGTAACCGAATTAATATACTGATCTATAAAGGTAGAACGTTATTACATTAATGAATGGACTGAGATAAGTGAGTTATTTTCCACCGCCTTAGACTCTCTCGCTTTAGGGGCTCGGAAAATGCTCAGAAATCATTGAAGCAAGTCTGCTAGTTCCTCAGTGGCGCGGCGCTATGGACTCATTACTTTTACCGAGTCCTCGGCTGTTGCCTTGCATAACGATCGTAAAGCAAGTTCCAGTCAGTTTATTAGGTACAAACAGAATCCAACTCAACTTTGCTTGAGTAACGTATCTTTTAAACCAGTTCCTACTTGCTTCACCACACATTGCTAACGAATTCTTATTTTTTATGTGTGGTTTCAAAAATCTTTTTTTGAACCTCATTTTCTATTAAAAGAGTTTAAATTATGTGGTTAATTTTATTCTGCGACTGTTTTAAAGAATATTATTATCGGGCGTACCTAGATATTTCAGATAGAATACTAATGCTAATTTTATGTCGTCAGGTCTCTTTAATCGAGAAATGAAACTCTCGATTCTATCTGAAATCTGTTGAAACGCTCGAAAAATATGATATCTGTTTTATATCGGTTTTTACATAAGTTATACAGGGTGTTGAGTTATGTACCTGACTTACTTTAACCAGTGATTCCTGACATTATTTGTAGAAAATAATTTGACCTTTTTGATTTTTTTTTTTAAATTAAAACATTAAAAAATCATTAGGTACTGGACAGTTGGGAGTGGGGTAGGGGGTTGGTTGGTTACTCGGCCGAGTAAACTGTGAAGATATGTGGAAAAAAAATTCTGGACCGATAAAACGGAGACCAAAATTTTAATCATATTTTTTACTACAAATATTGTCAGGGGTCACTGATTAAAGTAAATCATGTATGTTTCTTAACTTCCTGTATGAACACCTATTAGCCATGCCATAACATCAAGCCAAGTTTATTAATGCATTACTTATTTCCACTAAAATAATACTAACAGGTACATGTGATGATTCTAGATTGTAACTTCTAATGACATATCAAGACAGGCTAGCCGATAATCCATCATTATTAATCATATAAATTTATCCAAAATTCGAACGCTTGAAAAAAATGGTAATAAACCTGATGTATTTCCCTTCAAAAATTTTTGGAAAATTAAAAACTTTACAGATTTTTGTAAAGCACCCCGATGACAAAATAAAGCCAATTTGTGAAATTGGGTGATTTTCCTGGAGTGGGTAACCGATACACTTTTTATCCGCAGTTTAAAATTTATCTTTTTGAATCACCATAAAAGCGGGATGTATTCTCGAGTCGGGGTTTTATTCCAACGGGCTGGAGCCAGTTTCGGGCAAACTAATTAGACTGCCCCACGTTTCAACAATTTTAGTACCATAACAAGGAAAGATATTAAAGCTTGATTGATGGTGTACGTGCTAAAATTAATTAAATCTCTCTTCATATGACATTTATCCTAACATTTCCCAGTTTACGACCGCTCACACAAATGTGTATGTAAACACTTGATAACAGGGTCGTCGCTGAAATTCTAGTAATTCTAAATGCTTTGTATTGTATAATCGTGGCACTTCTTTTCAAAGCTGGAAAAATAAATAATTGTTGTGAATCTTTTCTCGGGTAAAAACCAGTTTTTTTTTCTCAATTGGATCATCCCCCACAAAAATATTTTAAAACCTCTCATAAAACCGAAATTCCAATTATTATCCTTATTCCATGATCTCTAAATTCCGATTACAATTACGAGATTTTTGTATGACGTTCTCATAAATATATAGGTATTTCGGTTCGAATCCGATGTTAATGAATGCCTACACAATATAATATATAATTAATTCCATTTTAATTAAATGATCTTTGTTAATATCGCTACTCGAATCTCGAAATAAACCAATAATAATAATCTCGAAATGTGAATGTTCGAAGACGTCGGGGACGCCCGAGGAAGACATGGCACGATCAAGTTAATCAGATACTTGGGTCAGGCCATGTCAAGAGTCAGAATAATAGAAGGGTGTGTATGAGACGTTGTATGAATGTAAATGAGGCAAAGAGTGCGTGCCAAGACCGAGTTGTTTGGCGGTCCATCCTCTCTGCCTACCCCTGCGGGGAAACGGCGTGATGGTTAGTTAGTTAGTTAGTTATAAAAATCTCTGTATTGCTTTGGTGAAAGACGGTCTTTCTTCAGAATCGATATTTGTACCGACTTATTGTATAACCAACACCCCTGCCATAGGATTCGGTACATTTGGTGTCTTAGCAGTGGTGCCCGGGTTTATGGAGTGAGGTTTGTCTAGGTCTTGGCGGCGAATGCGTTTGCCCACCTACTGCGTGGCGGGCCGGATCGGGAGAGAATTGTTATTGGAGACCTAACCTGGGCTAATGTTAAAAAAAGAAACCTTGCTTGGTATGGCTTCAGTCAAATTTGGTGACCACCTGGTCTTAATACGGGTTGTAGCAGTTACTTTCCAACCTTCCCCTTCCTTATTTTCTTTTCTTCCCCACTCACTTCAACCCCACAACTCACCCCAATAAATTGGGGTCACCATAGCTCCACTAGCTCCGGACAGTAGAAGCAGTTTTGACCCCTTTGCGGCGCATTCTTAATAGGGAACTCCAATTTTTTTTATGAATTGACCTTCTAACTTAAATAACTGCATGTATTTTTATGTATTTTTGTATTGTATTTTTATTTTTAGAGTTAGTTTTATTAATTGTGAAAGTTTTAATTTTCTAGACCCCCTGAAAACCACCGTATGTGTGGTGAATCGTGTGACGTCATCACTCCTGAAAAGCTACTATAGGATCGGGCAATCAGCTGAATTAAATTCCGTTGTTCGAAGTATTATCCCTAGAAGTAGCATTACTATTTTTTTTGCAGTAGTTTTTGAATATTTTCAATAATATAGATAAACTAATAAGAGATACCTTTAATTTTGAAACATTATTTAGGCCTAAATAATGTTTCAATAAACACAATAACTACATCTCTTCAAACAGTATGTAAAAAAACGAATAAATTAATACGAAGGCTTGTGTCATAATTATCATACATTCCCATACAATGACTTTACGGTGACGTCACGACACGTCGAACAGTGACGTCACCACTAAAATTTCAATAATGCCAACCTGACGGCGTGTTTTTACGATTCGACTAAAAATGGACTTTCAATAATTTTTTAAAAACTTTGCGTTTAACATTATTAAATAAAATTTATATATTCAGATTCAGCGTTTATTGGTCTATATTCTAAATGAACATATTTTTTTAAAGACATAATATTTTAAACTGGAGTTCCTTGTATTACATCACAAGAGTAGAAAATATCCTATTTCAGAACCGAAATGACGTAAAATGTATGAAAAATAATGATTTATCATGGATTCAAATATCTGGCGTAATTGCGTGACAACCCTGTTTAATTCCATACAAACTCATCCGGCGACATATGAATAGAAATATAATATCCTTCGCACAAAACAAATGCGCCGACATGCCTACATAACTCATTAAGAGGATTTATTATATATGTTCTTTAACAAATGCAAAGATAAAATAGATTTCTTTATTTTGAAAACTTGAGATTGATATCCTTTTTTTGCTTTTCAAAAGGCAGACTGACAGTTTTTTCTGAATATTATTAAATTAAAAATTTACGTCTCGAACGAA
This sequence comes from Limnephilus marmoratus, assembly GCA_917880885.1. Classification (NCBI taxonomy): domain Eukaryota; kingdom Metazoa; phylum Arthropoda; class Insecta; order Trichoptera; family Limnephilidae; genus Limnephilus; species Limnephilus marmoratus. Next base: position 54,832,237 of record OU862908.1, read on the forward strand.
AAGAGTCCGAAACAAATATGAAGAGACCCACAACAAATATGAAGAGACCCACAACAAATATGAAGAGACCCACTACAAACATGAAGAGACCCACAACAAATATGAAGAGACCCACAACAAATATGAAGAGACCCACAATAAATATGAAGAGACTCACAACAAATATGAAGAGACCCACAACGAAGAGAAGAGAATACGAATTGTTTTATCTCGTCAATATCCATCAAATTTATTTCTAATGAAAAGAAAATATCTATTTTTTTATGGAAATTTATGGTTGGTTTTTCAATTTTCAGTACAAAGTTTGTTTTGGGCATAGGAATTTTAAACTGCCTGCTTATCTTCTTTTCAAAACTATCATTTTAAAAAGCGCACAATTTATATTTGTGCGTACCGATAGTATGGGTTTCTAAAACGTTTTAAAAAATACCCAACCGCAGTTCCCTCTTACTTCGTGTGTAACGAAATTTACGAATATTACTAGGCTTGTTCAGAGGGTAAGTGTACTGTGACTATGACGGGCTGAGGTTTTTAGTTTTTTGAGGATTGGCAATACTGAGTGGTAGAAAGGGATCTCTTGACCAGAGCAAGCATCGCAGGAACACGGTAGTACGTAAACTTGCTTTGTAGTGTTCAGTTGCGTGAAAGGTGTTGGTAAAAAATCCCGCTAAGTGCAAGCCACGTGCTTTGATCCGTTTCTTACTCGCGGAAGGAATAACACCTACCAATTCCCACCAAATCACACCAATTCCCCATTCACCAAGAACTCCAAAACCATAATTTCATACTTCGCTAATCAGCGTAACACATTTTTTCAGCAAATATAATATAAGTTTTGATTCGATATTTAAATAATTTAATTGAAACTATGATAATTTTATATACTAGGGGTAAAATAATTTTGCTAATGTAATAACGAGAAGCACAATAAATTGTTTTGGTTCATATTTATTTCACCAAAAATACTTTCACTTTACATTTGATTAAAGTTTATTTTAATCATCTCTAAATAATATTGCGGTTCAATTGTTTTCGTTTGATATAAATTTGCTGATTTTGACGTAAGAATTTTGAACAAAGGCTTACCAATTTTGGTAAACAATTCATAAACATAACATCTCTTCGAAGCACGCAAAATATTAAAGCAATAGGGGACTGATATATTAAGATAGTGTATTTATCTTTCTTCGTTTATCTTGAGAAGACTTAACCTAAAGTACACAAAGACTTGACCTTTAAACAAACTAGCTTAAAGGCTTTTGTTTTAATCCCTACTTACGGAGTTTCGGAATTTTCAGCGTTAATATTGATAAACATTGTAAATTCATATTTGATTATAAACACCGTTTTTAGTTTTTAAACTAATCAAAATATTATTTCTCTGGATAAGGTTCAAGTTGAACTACATTCCAATTCAGTTTAAATGAATTTATTATATTTTTGCTTTTTTTAGATAAACTAGGGAATGTCCGGGTGCCCGAATTAAATACAATGTTTCCTCACTTTTTAGTGAAATTGATGAAACGTTGAACTATGAGATAAAACTTCTTTAGCGGCAAAGATTTTCTTTCAATTCGTTGTCGATCACTTTTTAGGGGATTATCTTTCTGTGCAGTGTGTGGTTATAATAAACTATGCATACCTACTACGTGACGACGTAAAAAACAGATTGTTTCACATAATTTAAACAATTCACCGAATTTCAAAGTTAAAATTCAAGTTCTATGAAAGTCCTATTCAAGTTATGTTTCTATCCATTTTTTTTTCCAAATTATTTCTGTGAAACAATCGGCCCATGATGAAATAATAACAGAACTTTCACGTAACTTGGGTTTTAACTTTGATATTCGATGAATTATTCAAATTCTGTGAAAACAACACGCCTTAAGTCTTAGTTATTTAAACAATTCATCAAATCGACCCTTTGAAATAATAAGGTTCTATCTATCGCTGTAATGACATGCGATAATCAACTCCAAAGTAGCTTAGTTGCTTAGTAGATGACTTACTGCCATAGATGGAACCTTGTTATTTCAAACAGTCGAATGTTAATTTTCAAGTTCTGTGCAAGTTATTTTCTATGTTATTATTTCAGTTCTGTGAAGCACTCATCACTCGGACTTAACGTGGATTAGGTTTGAAATTTGATGAATTGTTCAAATTCTGTGAAACAACCCGTCCTTAAATAGACAGGCCAAGATGCCAAACTTAACGTGCGTGACCATGTGGGTCGCCCGACGACCCCACGCATTTTTCTGTTTTATGGGCATTTAAACCATAGAAATCCCTTTTTCTTTTTTTTGTTGTTTATCCTTTTATTTGGCATAGAATATTACCTATATTTGACAAAACATTTTTTTCTGCGATAAACAATTTTTCACATTTTTCTAAACGACATTATTTATTAATCCTTTGCGCAGGAATACCTAAAATACTAAATATACATATATTTCATGCATTTAAGTAGATTTGAAAATGATTTTAATTTTGGGGTCTACCTTTGGCCCCAGTTGGCTGCAGCAGAGTTTATATATTCAAACTGTTACTTCGAATTAATCATGCATATATATAAATAATATATGATTTGGCGTAGTTTTTTTTACCGTGGGGGTAGTTAGGAAAATAACGAATATGAAAAGAACGAAATAAACGAATTATTCTCTTTTATTCAACGTGCTTTTGTTCATTTTTTAAGTTTTATCCGGAGGGTCGGTTGTAAAAAAGGCGTAACCCATAAAACATATTTTTCAGATATTTAGTTCGTACAAACACCATATAATGCATGTAAGCCGCTCCTAACTAGCGAGTAAATAATAAATCAAAAGTCAAAAAGGTAAAATAAAGTGTACAAAATCAATTGTGACTACGATGATATATTCGGACCTTTCCATCAATGTTCGAGTACTTGTTAACTTATTTGTTAGTTGGGAACGGCTTCTGTGCGATGTGTGGAGTGTTAGAGTATTAAGAGTTATTTTTCATATACTCGTATGCTAAAATGTCTCAATTGAGTTATTTTCGAAAACACATTGTTTTCGAATGATTTTATTTTTAGTTACAATATTACATACACCAACTACTATTATATAAAAATAAAATTGTGAAGAGGAACTCACTATCAACAAGTACATCAGAAAGAAATATTTCGAGTGAACTTTTTGGAAATCTCATATTAAACAATATTCCATCGATTTTTCCTTTTTTGCCAAAGAAAATGATTTTTTTTTTAAATAAACAAAAGGTCGTCCATTCTTGCTCTACTGCTGAAAAAACTTACTCTACCTATAATATATTTTATTTCATCTCATCAAGTATTCATGGATACCAAATGATCGCTGTCCGGAAAACTGGCCTGTATCCTCTTTGATTGGGTTAGGTTAGGTAGTCCTGAAAATGGCCTAACCTCCGCCCTTGTCCCCTGGATGTTGCTGTCAAAGGCTGGAAAATATGATTCAAAGCCTTTTTGGACGTCAATGAAGCTTTGCCTAGGGCGATTTATTTATTATTTATGGAACTTGTTCGCCTGGAGCTTTGTGGATCGCATTGAAACATTTATTTTTACGGCTACAGAAAAGGAAATCATTTAAAAACAGTTGGAAAAAAAAACAAATATTCGTATTTCAATTATTCAATATTCCTTAAAGATATTCCAGTTTTTTTTATATTGTCCGATACGCCTTTGAATGTGCCTAAGATTTTTATTTCACGTTCGAAAAAAATATTTATCCAGCTTTGAAAGATTTTGTTTTTTAGAGGAATTTGGTGATAATTAAATTGGTGGAAACAACATAATATTGTTTGCAATTAAAATGCATACAATTTGAGGGCGGGAATGGGTGCCGATGCACAGGTTACCATTTATTGGATCGCCCACAGTGGTTTGCTGCGTTTGGTGACTCATCAGTGGTGCCCGGGTTTGTCTAGATGGGGTGAGGTTTGTCTAGATCTTGGTGGCAAGTACGTTTGCCTACCTTCTTCGTGACGGGCCGGATCGGGAGAGATTTGTTGAGGGAGACCTAAACTAAACCTCTCCAGCCGGACTATCTCGATCCATAACATTGCACCGCAGTGAGAGGGTTGGATTAATACGTTCGTCACTCCTGGAAACATTGACCCCGAGATTCCTTTCCATCCCTCATCCCTTTTTTCGTACCAGAACTTCTCCTTCCTTTCCCCTTAAAAGACCCCTCCACACAGTGTTCAAAGATGACATAGGCCTTGAGTGATTTTTTTCTCAGGGCCTCCTATGTGAAGCTAATAATAATAATAATAATAATAATAATAATTGGATAATTTATAAAGCGCCGTTTTTGTGAAAAATCACCTCAAGGGCGCTGTACAATTTATTATGAATGCTTAGGTTCTAACTGATTTTACTATTTACAAATGGATACAGAAACATACTTACCTGGCAGGTCACTTCCGATAAACACACTTTAATTATAAGTTTATGCTTGGAGAAGATACGGCTTTGCACGCGGAGGACATTACAGTTAACACATTGGACATTGCGTGATTTTACATTATTTGCTACCCTCATCGCTGTTAGTACCTATTACATTTGTGAATAGATTAGTGGCAAAAGTAGAGGTATTTATTTTAAAATACTGGAGAATTTAGGACTATTGGAGATTAGTGGCAAAAGTATAGTTGATATTTATTTTAAAATACTGGAGAATTTCGGAATCTTTAGGGCTGGAGAATGTTCATGAAATGACCTTCACAAACGCTTACATTTTATTTTTATTTTTTTTATTTTTTTATTTATTTATTTATTTGTAAAAAATCTCATTTAGTCGTTTTGATTCTGTGTCACAGGAAACCGTATATCGCAAAATTTCATTTAACAAATTATTTCACCAATACTTTTTTAACTGATATTTTCAATTTCCCTTTTTATCTTTCAAGCGAAGCAATTTTCCAATTTTTAATGAATTTAAAAAAAAAAACTTTGAAAAATCAATTTACCGAACACTTTTAATATTTGGTTCTACCATTTTGTAATCCAATTTTCCTAAATTGCTTCTGTTCCTATGTTTTTAAGCCTTAATTAAGGATTGATTGAAATTGGAACTACAGCAGATTTATTTAACTAATTAAACGTGCTACTATGAAATTTTCGAAAGCAAGCTTTAAATAATAATAACTCATTTTTGTAGAATCGAATAATAATTAAGTTAAAAACAATTCGAAATTAATAGAAAACTTTGTTTTTACCATTTTTATTGTTCATAAAAACTAACATTACTTAATACTAATTATGTATAAATAATGGACGTAGACTCAATTTGGGAGGCGGGAATGGGACCGTCGCCCCGGGAACCTTTATTAGATAACCAACACCTCTGCCATAGGTCACCCCAAGTGGTTCGGTGCGTTTGGTGATTTAGCAGAGATGCCCGGGTTCATGGGGTGAGGTTTGTCTAGGTCTTGGAGGCGGATGACCAAGACACACTGAACCCCAGATTCCTACCCACCCCTTAAACCCTTTTCCTTCCCAGAACTCTCCTCTCCTTTCTTTCCTTAAAAAAACCCACTACACAGCATTCTCAAAGAAAATTATTTTTCTCAGGGCCTCCTTTGTAGAGCCCAGGTAAAAAAAAATAGACAAAGGTGTCAATGGAAAGAAAAAAAAAATGAAATGAAATTCTTCCTGTATTTTACGCAAATAACAAACTTCAAAATTACACTTTAAATAATAAGGATAGAGATTCAAAAATGAAAAATTTGGAATCTGGAATCTGAAATCTGGACCCAATATTAAACTTGTTACCTTTGTAAATTGATCCTTACTGCCCCTCTTCCTTCTACCCATTCTAGTCTTTCCATTGACACCATTGTCTATGTCTATTATTTATAATTAGTGTTAAGCAAACCCCGAAGAAGTGAGCGTTGCTCACGAAACATGCTGGTTTTAATCAAAGATATTGAAATATAAGTAGATGTGCTACCTGCTGTTTTTACTATGTGGGTCTGCGCTTCCGGGTGTCGCCGATATTGTTTACCAATTAACAAATAAACTAAAAGAACAAATAATTAACGAATAAACCAAACGAACGTTAAACTAAATGAACGAATTCTTTCCTTATTCAAAATATATTGTTAACCAATATTAATGCACATTTTCAAAAAATCAACGAAATGAACAAATTCTTTTTGTATGAAAACTACGCTAATTAGCGCGTAGTCCGGCAACAGTTGCGCGGACACCATAGCATATCTCTTCTGTATTTGAATATCTTTGGTTTTAATAAACAATAAAAGATGTAAAAACTAAGTATTCTATAAATTTCGAATTAAAATGGTGCCATAAAATAAGTTTGCTGTGTTTGAAGAAGTAAAAAACAATTATTTCGAAAATATATTATTTACAGTAATTTTTGGTTTTCAACTGATCGACATTTTCTTTTCTTTGTGCTGCAATATTTTATTAAAGCTTGAACTTCAGTTTTTGAAAAAAAAAATCATTAAGAACCCAGTTTTTTTTAATCGACTTATCCGTTTTCTTTTCTGGGTGTTAAATTAAAAAAAAATCCAGGAATCTAACGTAATAAGATATCTTGGTAAACCACCTTTTATATATGAACACATTTAAGGCTTATTGTAATGACTGAAATAATAGTGTTATTTTCGAACTAAAACACGTGATGAAAGGGGACAAAGGATTAACATGAATAGGAATATCTACGGGAAACCTTTTCTCAGAAGTGGGTGGATTATTCCTGGTTATAATAATTAACGTCTAATTTTAGTTTGCCATTGCCATGTGGGTGTTAACATATAAATCCTTACCGGTGTTATAGAACATAGATAATTGAAATTTATTGTCGTGGGGTGCGATAAGTGCAAAATATTAAAATGACGGCTTTGAGATTGAAGCTTTTTAATTTATTTTCATTACGAAAAAAGGTTTTAATTTTACTTATTTCCAGTTGTCGGTGTTTAGGCGAGGCACTACAAAGTTATGCAAAATTGTGTGTTTTTGGTTTGAAAATTGATCGTTAGAAATCGTTTTAATTATTTGTTTAAATAACCTCTGCAGTAAGTTACCCCTAGGGGTTCGCTACGTTTGGTTACATAGCAGAGGTGTCCGGGTTCTTGGGGTCAGGTTTGTCCGGTTCTTAGCGGCGAATGTGTCTGCCTACGGTGACCCGACAATTTGTCCTGCGACAATGCATCCGGCGACAGTTCATCCTGCGACAGTTCATCCGACCGACAGTTCATCCTGCCGACAGTTCATCCCGCCGACAATTCATCCGGCGACAATTCATCCTGCCCGATCATTTAGAAGATTTTTATTAAGTAAGTATGCAAAGAGGATATACGGCCGTACAACCAAAATCGATATACTTATATCTGAAGTCATCTTGAGTGGAAATCCGCTGTATAAATATTTTTACTAAATAGGTTAGGTTAGGTTAGGTTAGGTTGTACGGCCGTATATCCTCTTTGCATACTTACTTGAAGAAAAAATCTTCTAAATGATCATGCCGACCACTGCCTGGTGACGACATCAATCCCTGTAAACTTCAGACTACCAAACGAGAGGCTGAAGAGAAAAGTGTGGCACTATAGGTCAGCAGATTGGTTCGGTCTGCGGGCACATTTTAATGCTTTTCCGTGGTCAGCTGTCTGTTTTCGGACTTCGGATCCCTCAAGATGTGCCCAGGAAATTGGTGAAGTCATCACATCCGCGATGGATGGCTTCATCCAATCTACTGTTAAGGAAACTGGTGTAGGCTCAAAGCCGTGGTTCAGTCGACAATGCGCTGAAGCAGTGCGACGAAAAAACGCGGCTTACCGAGCCTACAACACATCTAGAACATCCGAAGACAGAACAGCTTACAACAAAATGGCAAAGGAAACCAAGAGAATCATAAATAGGTCAAAATTCGAGCACGACCAGCAGATCAGCAGAAAGCTGACTGCATGCCCGCATGGCAGCAGGCAATTCTGGTCGCTTGCGGGCTCAATAGGTCGCAATTTCTGCAAATCCAGTCTGCCACCTCTTACCAGACCTGACGGCTCACTAGCAAACACCGCCACCGAAAAGGCTAACTTACTAGGTAAAATGTTTGCGGATAACTCAACCCTCGATGACCAAGGTGCTGTCCCAACGTCGGTTCCTCACTGCGGTTTTCGTATGAAAAAGCTGAGGATCCGGCATCGGGAAGTACTCCATGTTTTACGAGGGCTTGATGTTAATAAAGCTAGTGGGCCTGACGGAATACCTGCCCTGGTACTGCAAAGGTGCGCTGCAAAAATAGCTCCAATTTTGACGAAGCTTTTTAAACTGTCCCTGAAGACTGGCTCTGTGCCCTCTGGTTGGAAAAAAGCGGTTATCCATCCTATTCCAAAGAAGGGTGACCGCTCCAACCCGGCCAACTACCGCCCCATAGCGATCACATCAGTTCTCTCTAAGGTGATGGAACGTGTGATCAACGACAAACTGCTCACATACCTCGAGAAGAACAAAATTATTAATGACCGTCAATACGGATTCCGGCGGAACCGCTCGTGCGGTGATCTTCTCGCGTATGTGACGCATGTTTGGGGGCGATGCCTGAAACGTTTTGGTGAGACCCAAACGGTTGCACTGGACATCTCCAAGGCCTTTGACCGGGTTTGGCACCGAGGACTTGTCAACAAACTGCATTCTTACGGACTTCCCGCATCCTTGTGTACGTGGATTGCCGACTTCTTGAGGGAGAGGTCGATTCAGACGGTAGTCGATGGTTTCACCTCTTCCTCACACTCGATAAATGCTGGCATCCCGCAGGGTTCGGTTCTGTCTCCGACTTTGTTTTTGTTGCACATCAACGACCTTTTGTCATGTGCACCAATTCATTGTTACGCGGATGACAGTACAGTTCATGATAGCTTTTTGTTTGACAAGCCCCCAAAGGGCTCACAAACTCCAACAGCTCGTAAGGCTTTGAAGCAAAGAATGGACGGTTACCTCGAGAGTGTTTTCTCTTGGGGTAAAAATAATCTCGTTGAATTTAATGTTTCAAAGACCCAATCTTGTCTGATTACGTCTAAAAAGGATCGAAATGAAAATCTAGTCTCTTTCAACGGAAGCAATCTTCCGAACAGGCCCTCCATTGATATGCTTGGTGTAACCCTAAGTGACCAGCTCAGGTATGGGGGCTCCATCGAAGCCAGAGTAAAGTTAGCCTCCCAAAAACTGGGCGTACTGTACAGGGCCCGCAGATACTTTAATAGTACACAACTGCTAACCCTGTACAAATCGCAAGTGCGCCCCACGGTTGCATTTGGCAGCCACCTCTGGTCTGGAGCTCCAAAATACCTGAAAAATACCCTCGACTCTGCAGAAACGGGCGGTCCGTTTGATAGATTCTCCCATCTTAACAGACGGATTGCAATCTTTAGAGCACAGGCGTCGGGTGGGAATGCTATCCTTGTTCTACCGGTATTACAATGGAAGATGCTCCGAGGAACTAGCATCATTGATCCCTTCGGCACCAGTGCATAGTCGGGAAACACGCCAAACGCGTGCCCAACATTTGTACACAGTTGACATATGTCACATGAGAACGGGTCGTTTCTTCGACTCGTTCTTGTGTTCAACAGCTCGGCTGTGGAATTATTTGCCGGCATCTGTGTTTCCTCCTTCCTACAACATGGGTCTCTTCAAGACCAATGTTCATTCCTTCCACTCCTCAAAAAGACCCTCCACACAGCATCCCAGATGACATAGACCCTGAGGGAAATTATTTTCCTCAGGGCCTCCTGTGTGGAGTTAATGTAAAAAAAAAAAAAAAAAAAGCAGGATGAATTGTCGCCGGATGAATTGTCGGCGGGATGAACTGTCGGCAGGATGAACTGTCGGCCGGATGAACTGTCGCAGGATGAACTGTCGCCGGATGAATTGTCGCAGGATGAACTGTCATGGAACCCTGCCTACCAACTGCGGCCGGGATCGGAAGAGGGTGGTTAATTTATTTGAGACATAAACAGGATATTTATAGAACATTCTTGTGCATAATATAAAACAAATTAAATTACAAATATAAATGTGCCCAGACTAATGTGTCTGCAGTAATCACATTTGCATATTCGTAGAAGCAAACACATGAAAAAATATAATGTATTTTCATGCAAAACTTAGAAATACATTTATATTATTTACGCACAAGTTGTATTATTTACAAAAATATCTTTGTTAGTGTATGTTTTGGCAAAATCGTTGTATGATCGAAACATTCTAGACATAGGATTAAAATATCCAGTATTATTGGCAAAAATTTCGGTCCAAAATATGTTAATGTTTCTGGTAGATTTGGGCATGGCGTATAACTTGATTTGATTAACTAGGTTACTATCTACTCGATTATTCACAATTTTAATAAGCATCAAGAGGTCATTTATGTTTCGTATTTTAACTAGACTCTCTAATTTGAAATGTGTAAGTCTTTGTTCATACCCGTCTAGAAGATGGTAGACACCTGATCGGTAAGACAAAATCCGTGTAAATTTTCTTTGGACTGATTCGAGTCTAGATATCTGTGTAATATAATATGGATTCCAGATTGTTGACCGTACTCAAGAACACTACGGATTAACGAATTGAATAGATTTATTAGGCTATTAAAATTTTTGAACAGTTTGGTTGATCTTACAATAAAACTAAGTAATTTATTTGATTTACTCACAATGTATTCAATGTGTTGGTTGAACGTTAGTTTGTTGTCGAATATAATTCCTAGATCTTTTATCGATTCAACTGTTTCCAGATTTTTTTTATTTTTTAATGCCGGCAACCCGGGCGTTTATTGTAATAATAATCATATACACACAAGTTAGTAGCCCGCCTCACTAGACTAAGTCTGTTCCGAGGCGGGTACATATATATATATATACATAAACTTAGACACGTATACATTTACATATATGTATATACATAAACACAATTATGTTCATACACACATACACGCATATGTGCACATACTTACACACAGGTATTCGCATACGTGTACATAATCGAACTCATAGATACATATTAAAACATAAATACATGTAATCAAATAAGAATTATTGGGAGTTGAAATACAGTTATCAAGGAATTAACAAATTTCCATAAAACCTAAAATTCATCAGATATACATCTAAATCTAGATCTATTAAATATCAACAAAATGAATACAAATAGTAATGCTATCGTCTAAATCTAGAACTATAAGATTTCAACAAAATAATATACATATGAGGTAATAATAATATAAGCATTCGTAAAACAAAAGCAGTATTAATAATTAAGATAAAAATTCTATAAGTAACCAACACATATAAGTAAATAAAGAGTGAGGATTAAAGACTAAGATGAGATTACTAATAACTTGGTGATGCTTGCCCTTTTTTTGTGTAGTAACCATGTATTGAAATGTTTGTATAACCAGTTTAGGTTGTTTTTTGTGGTACAGTAGGTGGTTTCTTTTAGGAAGGTGTTGAAAATGTGAGGTGCGAGGTAAGATTCGTGCTTTTGGGCAAAAGTTGATTTAGTTTTAGGCACTAGAAGTAGGTTACACGATTTAGCTCTTGTGTTTTTCGGGTGAGATATGTGGCATGGTGAGGAATTTACGCAGTTTATTTGTATGATCTTTTTAATGAACAGCTTCCTGATATCTAGTATGTTATTAGTAATAAGTATGTTTTCCGTTGGGTGAAGATAAGGTTTTTTGAACATGATCCTAATTAATGTTTTATGAGTTGTGTTAAGCGGTTTAATGTACTTGTCGGCAGCTCCCCCCCAAGCAGAAATTCCATAAGTTAGAAGGCTTTGACAAAGAGCGTAGTAAACATTTTTTAGTTGTTTTAGTGACATAATGTTTCTAATAGTTTTAAAAATAAATGTTAGTTTACGGATTTTTTTAATTAGTAAGTTGATATGAAGTTACCAGTTTAATTTACAGTCCACTATTAAGCCTAGATACTTGATATTATCAGTATGTTCTATTTTTTCGCAGTTGTGGTTTGAGGGATTTGAGGTAATATCAGGGTGTAGGTATAAAGGCGGAGAGAATTTTGGTAGCCCGGTAGTGGTTTTGCTGAATGTTAAGTATTTTGTTTTGGTGATGTTTAAGGTAAGTAGATTTTTGTCCAGCCAATTTTTTATTTCTAACATACCAGTTTCCGCACTTTTGAAGGCCTTTTCCCAACTCGGAGCTTTGAATAGAATTACCGTGTCATCAGCGTAACTGATTACCTTGTAGTCAATAGATGCCATTTTAATATCGGTTAGTTCATTTATGTAAATAAGAAATAGAAGGGGACCAAGTACACTACCTTGAGGGACGCCATACTTGATTTCTTCCGGATCGCTGTAGCATTTATTAAGTTCAACTATTTGTTTTCTATTTTTAGTATAGCTAATAAACCATTCGAGCGGCGGACCGTTGATACCATTATTTTTAAGTTTTTCGTACAGAATGTCATGAGAGATAGTATCAAAAGCCTTAGCCAGATCTAGAAAAACTCCGATGACTTTGGATCCTTCATCTGTATTTTTGACAATTTAATCAGTTAATTCGGATATAGCCTGCTCTGTGCTCATTTTAGCTCGAAAACCGAATTGACATTCTGAGAGTAAGTTGTGTTTATCGAGGTAGAATATTAGCCTTTTTTTCATTGCTTTTTCCAAAACTTTCGATAATGAATTTAATAGTGAGATAGGTCTGTAGTTAGAAATTAGAGTTTTGTCCCCTGACTTATGAATTGGAGTTATAATGGCAATTTTTAGTTTATCCGGGACAATCCCTTGGCTGAAGCTTTGATTGAATATGTGTAGAAGAGGTATAACAATAAATTCTCGCAGATCAATCAGAATTTGGTTTGAGATTTTGTCCGGGCCCGGAGCGCAATGTGGTTTGAGAGATAAAATAAGGTCGGAAATTTCTGTTTTATTGAGTTTATATATATTAAAAGAAAGTAATGGTTGCTTGGTAGGGCTGAGTTAAGATGAAAGTTTTTTTGCAGTGTGGTGATTGTTGAGGATTTTGCTTGCCAGATTTAGGCCTACGTTGGAAAAATGAGAATTGATATAATTAACTAGTTTGAATGGTTCGTTCTTAGTTTCAAGGATTTCTCCATTAATTGACAGTTTCTTGATATTATTACTCTTCTTGGGTTTTAAATAAGCTGCTTCATTAATGACTTTCCAAGTTTTTTTTGGATCCGTTCTGGCATTTTCAATTGCGTTCCTATAAAATTTGTATTTAGCCTGCTTAATTAATTTGTTACATAGATTTCTATATAATAAGTAGTCATGATTAAGTTTACAGTCATAAGGGTTTTTATTTACTCTCATGTGCATTGTGTCTCGTTTGTGAATACTCTTTACTGCCCTGCAGTGATCCATGGTTTAATTTGCAATGTTTTGTGAGCTTTGTTTTTGTGTGTTTTTATTGTAGTGTGCTTGTTAGTGTACTTTTCCATAGTTATGAGGAAAGCATTTAGAGCTTTGTTAGGGTCTTTTTCTTTTAGTGTTGAAGTCCAGGATTCATGACTTATTTCTGCCCTAAGTGATTTGAAGTCTATAACGTGTTGTGTGGTGTTTGTAGGCATTTTCGTTTTATTTTTGAAGTTCGATCTAATGCCGAGTGAAGTAGTGTAGTGATCAGTGACCGTTGTGTGAATAATGGATGAGATCAAAGATATTCAAATACAGAAGAGATATGCTATGGTGTCCGCGCAACTGTCGCCGGACTACGCGCTAATTAGCGTAGTTTTCATACAAAAAGCATTTGTTCATTTCGATGATTTTTTGAAAATGTGCATTAATATTGGTTAACAATGTATTTTGAATAAGGAAAGAATTCGTTCATTTAGTTTAACGTTCGTTTGGTTTATTCGTTAATTATTTGTTCTTTTAGTTTATTTGTTAATTGGTAAACAATATCGGCGACACCCGGAAGCGCAGACCCACATAGTAAAAACAGCAGATAGCACATCTACTTATATTCCAATATCTTTGGATGAGATGGTTATTTTCTTGGTTTTAGTAAAAATGTGATCAATGCAAGAATTGGACTCAAGGCTTGTTCTTGTGGTAGAATTAATAGTTGATTTAAGGCCATAATGACTTAAAAGACTTAGATATTCGTTATTTTTAGTATTGCAATTCAGAATGTTTATGTTCAGATCACCCGCTAAGATGAGTTGTTGGGTATTTGTGTTATCATTCAGAAGTTTTTGTAGAGAATTTAGGAAAGGTATAAGATTTTTAAAGCAAGGAGGTCTATAAATAGCAAATACAGATAAATCAGATCCAAGTGATATTTTTATGCAGTTTGCTTCCGTTAAATTTATTTCAGAGATAAAGGGATTCAGCGACTCTGTTACGAAGATAACTATCCCATCATTTTGGTTGAGTTTAGTAGTAGTATGGAATGTCGAATATCCAGGTAAGTAGATATCGGTGTAAGAGTCATCTGTCCAGCATTCACTTAAAATTATTATATCAAAGTGGGAGTCGAGGTCTTGTAAAAGAATTGTAAAACTGTCAAAGTTCTTTCGAATGCTTCTAATATTTTGGGATATTATATTTAAAGAGTTATTTGTGTGGAATAATTTGAAATCTTGAGAATTTTTGAATATGTGTTCTTCATGATAGGGTGGTTCAAAATCAATGTTTAGTAGTGAGTCCATTTGTAATAGATGGAGTTACCTATACAGTAGACAGTTAAAAATAATGTAACCAATTAGATTATGAGCTGTAAGTCGTTGACATGTTTAACGTTTATTATTTTTGAAGTATGATCAGAGTTCTTTTTTGTGAGGATTTTATTATTTTTGAACCAAGTATACATATAATTATTATCTTTAGCTTTTTGTTTTGTCTTCCACAGCAGCTCTTTAAAGTAAGGGGTTAATAGTTCTCCTACAAATATGTTCTTCTCTCTCGCGTTCTTGCGGGAGTTCAAGACTCTCTGCTGGGCTTCCTCATCTTGAAGTTGTACTTTGTATCTGTAAGTTCCGCCCTCCATTTTCTGTGAACGATCTTGATAACAGATTATTCTTTTTATCTTCTGTGATTCGACATTAACTTGTATTTCCTTAAATAATCTGTTTATGGTGTCCGGCGGTTCTTCATTAGCAAGGGTAACTACACCCGCAAACTCCGCCCAATTGTGGCTCAAACTGACCTGTTCAATTTCAGCCAGTCGAGTTTCTAAGTTATTGATTCTGATTTCTTTGTTGTTGTTTGCTTCTTCTAGAATATCTACTTTTTTGTTTATTTGAAGGATTGTGTCAACCTTGGTTGAAATATCATCATATTGCTGGCTTATAAAATCTACACTTTTTTTCATTTCTAAAATTTCATGTTCTAGATTTTTCTTAATGTTTAGTGTCTCTTGTTCCATTTTTTTGAAAAGTTGCTGCTTTATTTCGTCCATCTTTTTGTCTACATATTTGATAAATTTATCATAGTGCACTTCACCGGCATCGATTGTGACCACATATGCTATTGCTATATGAATATAAAGTTTTGTTGGTGTTCTTGTTAAAATTTATAACTATGCACTTATCTTTATTCAGTTACATTTCATTGTCAACACACTACGTAGATATTATGTTAAGGTCTTGTTGTAAGAGTTCACAGTCTTCAATAGATTTAATTGCTTTATATAATTTGAGGTCGTCAGCATAAAGAGAAAAATTACCTTTTGACTTCTCCAGCGAGACTCTCGGATAATCGCTGTGCATTGCATTGGGAGGGATAGATTTATTCGTCCGTCTCTCCTGGACATACTGACCCCCAGATTCTTACCCACTCCTTGCACTTTTTCTCCCCCAGAAATTTCTCTCCTTCATTTTCTAAGAATACCCTCCACGCAGTATCCCCAAAGTTAACATTTACCCTAAGGGGTATTATTTTCCTCAGGGCTTCCCATGTGGAGCTAATGTAAAAAAACTATGAGTAGAACACTTCTTGGCCTTTGAAAGTTTTTTGCAACCCCGAAACAAAAAGTTTCTGGCATACAAAAACTGCTTTAAAGTTCAAAATCTCCTACTTACGAACCACTTTTTGGTTATGGTTTTACTGTATAATGTGAAAACTTAAGTTCTTTAGAAAATTAAAAGAAATATTTAAATGTTTTGTGTCTGGAGTTAGCAATATAAAATAAAACACATTTTTTGACAATGTTTTTTCCTCACTAAAATCAAAACGCGCAGCCGGTCTTAACCGGAAATTTCAACATTATCTCCATCTGTATAGCGAATATTACTTTTAATGGCCCGATTCCAAATATTACACGACGTGGTGCATCGTCTTAATAAAATTATGTACCCTAAAAATACTCCATAATGCTTTTTTGTTACACAACTTCTCGGCTGTCGTAAAATAGCTACACAATATTTATATTTTAATGTGCACGGTGTGTCCGCCTGCCTTGCACATCAAGAAGATAATAATGTCAACGCCGAAGGGGCTAAATGCGAAAATATCTCTTGGCGGAGAACGGAGTCGCTGCAGCATTTACCCAATTTAAAATAACATGCAATGTAACCCTTTCTCTCCAATAGATAAAAGAGAGTCAATATAAATTATAACAATAAGCCACTTGCATGGATTTCATAACGACTTTGAAAAAATCGTGTGGATAGATTTTTTTACTAAGATTACGAAAAAGTTAGTAAAAATTTTTAGAAATGTACAGTTTTTTTTTTAATAAATAAATCCATTATTTGGACTCGTGACGTCACTACACGAAAATGTCCCATCTCCGAAAATGTTCCAATTAATTTTGTTAAATTCCACACAGATTTTTTTTATATGGCAACACTTTGATTTCAGGCGAATTTTTTAATTTGACATTTAACGTTCACTAGATTAATTGTTTGTTCTCTGCGAACTTATCATTTGGTTTCACTTTTTGACAGATGTTATGAAGAGAACCCCTTCATTTTATTCTGTCTGTACGTGTTTTAGAGATAAAATGGTAATGGTGCTAATTTTAACAAAATCAAATTTTATGATATTCTTATAATTATTTTAATTTACAAGTACCTACTAGTATATTACATTGGATTTAGTAATATAGACGTTGAACATTATAATGATTTATGACCAATAAGATGGATCAAGGAAAAAAATATTTACGAGATGTAATATTTTTGGTACGTCTCGTTATTCTCCTGTGCCATTCGTGTGGAAACGTTATTTTTTAAATGATTTTCGGCTTTGTAATTATCGTTTTTTCGCACCAATAAAATTACGTCTCGTCTTTCCGGTTTATAAAAAAATGGTCCGACTTTTCGGATTGAAATTTTCAAAAAATCGCCAGGGTTTCAAAAATACGATTAAAAAAAAAACGGAATGTCTTAGAATTTTTGCCTAAACCGGATTTTTTTTTAATGTTATGCCAGTGGCCTATTATAAACAGTCACTGTAATTCGCTCACGTTAGCAATAATTTTCAAATTGGGAGCCGGGTATGAATACCGCCCGCGCGCCGACCCGGAAGCGTATTTCCAAAACCTATACCGATTACTGAATCGACTGCGATTCAGCGACTGCGCTGTAGCGACAATTTACCTTTTAAATATACCTCTTTATTGGTTATTTTTTATCACATTTCAATAACAAAAATTGTTCAAAATTGTTCAAAAATCAGCGACTGGTTGTAGCGACAATTTACCTTTTAAATATACCTCTTTATTGGTTATTTTTTATCACATTGCAATAACAAAAAATTTTCAAAATTGTTCAAAAATCAGCGACTGCGCTGTAGCGACAATTTACCTTTTAAATATACCTCTTTATTGGTTATTTTTTATCACATTGCAATAACAAAAATTATTCTTAAATGTAGATAAAATAATCTTTTCGATGTGTATATTAGAAATCAATAATTTCATTTGTAAATATTTAAATTTTGATATTGAAAATGTAAAGCGACTGAACCGGTATAGGTTTTGGAAATAGGCGCCTGGGAAACCATTTACAACACCTCTGCCATAGGTCACTCCAATGGGTTTGCAACTTTTGGTCTCAGGGGTTCCCGGGTTCACGGGACGAGGTTTGCCCGGAACTTGGCGGCGAATGCGTCTGCCCACCAATTGCGTGGTAGGCCGGAGCAGGAGAGACTGGTTAAAGAAGACATTTTGATCTCTTCAACAGGATTCTCTTGGAACATCGCCTTTCCGCAGTGGAAGAGATAGATTCATTCGTCCGTCACTCCTGAACATACTGACCCCCAGATTTCTACTCACCCCTCATACCTTTTTCCTTCCCAGACCTTCCTCTCTTTCCTTACCTTGCTACGGCATCAATGACCCTCCACACAGCATCACAGAGATAACATAGGCTCTGAATGGATGTTTTTGCCTAAAGACCTCCTGTGTGAAGCTAATGTAAAAAATAATATAAATAAATACCTATACGTCGATAATGTCAAAACCACCACATAACACAATTTCGAACTATGTAATAATATTGAACCTATTAATTATGGTGAATGCACGACTCGAACGTAGGATATAAAAGGCCTGTTTGTGGGTACGAGAGCCTCTTCCGTTTTTAACCATTATAGCAGTTATACGTTGAATACCATACTAACTATGGCGGTCTCTATTTATTGTACCTTTCTGTTGATAAAACACGAACATTATATTTTTAGAGAATAAACCCAGTTGTTCCTGAATATATGTCGTAAATGTTACGACTAAACAAAAATAAATCTTATCCTTATAACTACCAACTTACCATAGCAATTAAAGTGTACTCTCTACGCATTCTCACGCTTTTATATTATGACATTTTTAACGATTTCTACTAGGGCTATGACAACCCTTAAATTCGCAGAGCCTTCTTCCGCCTGGAGCTTTGTGTGTCTACCCCCGGCCGAATCTACTTCCGGACCATTAAAGCCTCCAGTGCCTGGGGTCCGTCCCTTTAGGTACCTACCTAGACATTGTTTCATGTTCCGTGATCGGAGGTTCGAGAGAACCCCGTAGCTTATGGCTGCTCTTATTGATGTTTCCTGATAGCTCTAGACATTTCAAATAAACTTCGGTAAGAAAACCGTGGTGAGTCTTAGATTACAAAAATAATTTGGATGAACAAAAATAACACGAGAAAGATAATGTGAAGGCACTCGCAATAGACACAGAAAATAAAAATAAAAATCAGAGTGTGCAATTAAACTATGGTAGAAAGAGTGGGAAGACCACGAAACACCACACAAAGAGGAGACTGATAGGCTACGAAGCCCAACACAAAGAGGAGAACGATTGTCTCATTTTCTCCCCTAGATGTATTGTTGGTCTCTTTTTAGTGTCGCTATTTTTCGTTTTATCATATTTCAAATTACAACGGTGTTTATTTATTTATTATTTAAACGCCCGTACATAGGGCTATTACATACATAATACAAGTGTATCGAACATTTACAAACATTATATATATAGAATAACATACAGTACATACATACGATGCATATTAGTACAACAAATATTTATCATTTTACAAACATATCAGTTACATAAATAACTAATTATTTTTGTTTTAAAGAAGTTTTCACGTCAATAAAGTAATGGTCGCAACTGTATTACATATCTTTAACGTGTAAATATCTCAATAGGTTTTATAAGCTTCTATAAGTTATCCCTAATGAAATTAGATATTTTCAGTTTTATTTTAATTTTACCAATTTTACATTAGTTAGGTACACGATATATTAATTTAATACTTATTTATAATGTTATTTGCTGTATAAATGTTTCTACTAGGCGTTATTCAACACCCGCTGTGGAAACCCGATTGCCAATCAAGTATAAAAAAATGTGTTTTATTTCACAGGATTTATCCTACGTCCTCTAGATTCAGAGCCAAAGCTCACCCTCATGCCATAGTGTAGGTCAGGGGTCACCAATTACTTTCATTACGGGTCCGTTTTTTAAAACAACATGACCGTCGCGGTTCGGAAGGAAAAAACCTGACCCCCCCCTGGCTTAACAGTTGTATTATTAAATGGACTATTTAAAAATTGTGTAGATACAATATCAATGAACAAATAAAACGAATGGGTTCCGGAACATTATTTTATTAAATAATAAATAAATGTTAGGAATAAAAAGAAGTACTAAGGGTTTTTTCACAATATTAATATAAAAAATGTCATTTTTGCCTTGGACTATCCTTCCGAAGTTTGGACTAAAGTTTGTGCAGGCTATTGTCATTAAATTTTGGAGATGTTCATCGGTAAGTCTGCTCCCAAACAAAGTGAGAAGTTTCAAAGCTAATTTTTTTTTATTTCTGGGTATAAACCCATTAATAACACAATTTTTTTTATCCAAAATTCTTGACAAGAAACTTCCTGTTTTTGCTGTTTTAAAACTGCATTTTCTTGGAAATCTATCATTATAAGGTACTCCCTAAAATATTTGCAGCTTCATTGCTCCTTTCATCTCCAGGATGCTAGGAGTAAACTATACTGAGGATGTCGACGACATTCCCAATTTTCTTAAAATCTGTGAATCTGTTTTCAAATTCCGATTTAAGATCCTTGAAGAACGTCTTGTATCTTGCGCTCCGCGCGCGCCCATCCACTGGCGAATTGATGGCAGCAAAGACAAAGCGCGGGAAAAATTATCAAATTACTTAGGTACCTACTCAAGTTGCATATGTAAAATATTTTGTGTTGTTAACACGAGGTCCGCACAAAATAGGTCGGCGGTCCGGATCCGGACCGCGGTCTGCAGTTTAGTGACCCCCGGTGTAGGTAATGGATGTTCTATTCATTACGAAAGTATGTATATGCAATTGCATCCCTGCTCTATATATTAGATAGGCACGAGTACTATGATTTTATACAAAGCATGTATGGTTGTTTACTCTTACTGTAAGTGCGCTTTCGAGCGTCGCATCCGGGCTATGAATCGATGATGTTATTAATATTAATATTTATATCAAATCCATACAAATGTTCACGTTTACAATATTTCTAAAACATCACCGGGTATATATTATATGACTAACTATTAAGCAAACTATCTGTTTATCTGACGCAGCGAAACTATCGAATGAAATGAAAGCTTTAAAGCATTCATTCTATAAAAGAGTTTCTCACAGTTTGTATAAATTTTGATGTCATTGCAGTTTCTTTCCAGCTTCTTTGATAGACTTTCCAAATTATACATTTGAAGTTATTAGATTATACGACATAGTTCATATCATCCGATTGTTTCACAATGTTGTCTAATTAATAGTAGCTAACTTAGATAAGTATGTATTTATGAGGTTTTTAGATTAAGTAAATTCCCAGGCTGCCGGCAATGTGACTAAATCGAAATCCGAAATAAAAAAGAGTGTCGAAATAATAGTAAAGCTGGGTAGTAAAATTGCGATCTTACAACTTAGATTATGGGAAGGAAATTATAAATACGAATGGAAAGGCAAAACAGGTATTTTTTTCAAGCTTTGTATTTTAATGTTGCAAATTTAATCAAAATCGATCAATAACGACGAGTTTTCAATCCATATTGATTTAATTTCTCCTCAATAGCGACTTTACTTTGTTTCTAAGCTTGAGACAGGAGTAAATTTCAATGAAATCTGATTGAAGACTGATTCAAACTCCCTACCCTCTGGATTTAATTAATTTTACTTCTAATCAGTGCTGAGTTTTGATTTACTTAAAAGATCCCCAAGTCGACTGAAAATATAAGTAGTAGGATTTTCATTTTAAGATCTTGCTTTCTGTTTAATTCTCTGATGAATTCACATCTCAAAGTGATTAATTGTGCTAATGGATCTAGTTTATTCTGATTTATTTTTAAAACTCTGTTTAAAATATCTGATTTGTATTTTCGTTTTTAATCTTTTTAATGATTAAAAAGTGAAGTCAAAATCCAGTGGAAAAGTAAAGCTCTGAGATAAATTGCAATTACAATTCAATCAACACTATATATTTTTACTATTTATTTAGAGCTACTATTTGAACTAATAAACTAACAACAAAAATAGAGAGAAAGAAACAATGCACACATCTCTGGGCACATACTAATTCACACTCATAATACATATTATATAATCTGTAAGAAGCGTTTCATTTGCTTGATCGTGCCAATTTCAGGGATGTCAAGTGCTGTGTATATTCTCCGCTTCTTTTTCCATCCATAATGTGTGTCATTATCAGTGGCGGCCGCTGCCCTAAAAACGTGGTGGTTCACTGATAATCCGTAACTATGAGACAACGATTACTAAGCAACATTAGGTAAAAATGATTCCACTACTCTTATTTGGAGAGGTCTATTTTAAGCTGTTTTCGAAGGGCGAAAACTTCTACATATCGCTTTTTATTTAAAATTTTAATTTTTTTGAACAGATTTTTTTCTGTACTAAGAAAATAAAAACACAATACAATTTTTTCGTAAATAAATCTTAAATTTCAACCCGAAAAACTCTTTTTTTACAATGTTTAATTTATTTTATCTTATACTTCATAAAATAAAATAAAAATTTGAAAGTTGTGTAAGAAGAATATACGACGCAAATGTGAATGGTAGACGAAGTCGGGGACGCCCGATGAAGACATGGCACGAGCAAGTGAATCAGATACTTGAGTCGGGCCATGTCGAAAGTCGGAATAATAGAAGAGAATATATGAGACGATGTATGAATGTGAGTGAGGCAAAGAGTGTGTGCCAAGACCGAGTTATTTGGCGGTGAAACGGCATGATGGTTGGTTGGTTAGTTTTATATTTCATTATAAACATGATATAAACAGTATTTATAAACAATGTATAAACAGCACGAGGGTAAAATTGTCAAAGTTACCCATAAAAAATTGAATTCCTTAATGATCTGCATTTTATAATTTAAAACACCAATCAATAAAAAAGAAAATATATGTAAAATTTAGGTATTTGCTGTACCTTTTGATTAAAAAAAGAATTATTCAGTTTGGTTAAGTATTTTTACCTTAAATCCAAATTTAAATTTGTATGATAAAGGCCGCCGGGTGGCACACCAATATATCTTAATTTTGCATACATGTGGCCGTTGTTGCGCGCTGGCGATGTTTGGGATATTCGATACAAAAACATAATTCGTTCCGCCTGCAATCGGCCTGCACACCGGGGGATAGGGTAACTTCGCGCGGAACTTTGAGAATTTGCTCTCCCTGATTCATTTTATATTAGGCATTATATTGGTAGGTGATATTTTTAATGAGATTCATAGATTTCATATTTTTCGGTAAGATATTATAAAGTAATTTTAGACGATATTATTTACCAGTGCTGCACACGAACACACTGTGCGACCAGCCGCCCTTGGTCAATACCTACCTATTAAGCTGTGCTGTATTTGAAATGTCAACTCAAACTACACAAATATTATATTATATTACCATCGTGAAAATCCATTTCTCGATAGAATAGTACAAAACCAAACAATTCGCATTAGGGGTGGGTGTCAAATAACGGATTTACTTTGTTGTCTGATTATTACAGTCTCTATTAAACTATTGTGGTAAATCGATTTCGACACATTTTGGTCCCGATTTTTGCTAGCGTACCCAACCAACAAAAGGGATCACCACAACCTTTGACATAAACCGCTAATTTAGTCATCGAAGTAGTGTTTTAAGTGAAATTCTTTGAGATTACTCGGTTAAGCCGCACGGTTTTTTCTAATTAAGCTTTATCGGGGTTCGTGGATAATGTAAATGTCTGTTTCCGAATTTCGGAGAGCGGTTGCAAAACCGCAATGGAGCCGTCTGGGTTTAAAGGTTTTCTGATGTTATAATTTATTTAACGTAACGTTGAGATGGATTTAATTTGAACTTTACCGTAGTAAACTAACAACGAATTATTTAACGAAAATGTGATTTAATTTAACTATTTTTATTTACCGAAATTTTTTTCCACATCTTTTTAATAAAAGTAATATTTATTTATTCAACACGGAAAAATCTTGTTTTCATTTTATTAATTTTTTAGCAATTTTCTTCGTGCTATTTCAACTTAGAAACCACTTACATTATGTGCTTTGATAAATAAATAAAGAGAATTTACGAGTATTTTTATGGTACTAAAATTTTGTTTATAATATACTTAACTAAATTTTGGTATTCAAGCAAAAAATGTGAATGAAATTTTTGTTTCCGATAATTTTTGGTTCTATTTTCAAATTTTTTTTCTTCTTCAAAACCAATCAAACAAAAAAATCTTCCCCCACTCTGACCCTATCTTTCCAATATCTATTGATTTTGTTTTTTGTTTTAAGTTGAGAAAAAATATGCCACTCTACACCAAAATATTAATTACATTTTTCTCCATATATTATCAAAAACCACTAAAAGTATGTCAAGTTCGTCACTTTGTACAAACAATATTAACGAATAATAAAAATTCTTCGATGTTCATTTGTTTATTTCCATAAAGTCAACCTAGGAAATATGTCCTACATTTGAATTTGTCTCATTAATTTATTATGTAACCAATTTTATCATGTGGTAGGCATCCAAAGAAAAAGCAAACATCTTCCTGTCTTCTTGGTAGAGCAATGTTGGAAAGCGATTTTTAATTTCTGTTGGAGTTAATGTAAAAAAAACTGTGGTTCTTGCAGTCATTAGATCCAAATATTAATAAACTCAAAAATGATGATCAGTAAATCAGATGATAACTGCATGAACGATTTTGGACGGCGAATTTTTAACTCCAATTGTTGAGATGTCACCGTACCATCAAAATTTATTATATTGACTTAATCTTTACTTTATCGAAGTACCTACTTGAAGAGGATGACTAGAAGTCCTATCGTTAGATTATATCAACCACTGAGAAACAATGTAAAAATAACACTTACCGTAAAAATAATATAAAAACTAAACCTTTTTAAAAAGCTTTGGTATCTTTATAGCGAATTTGACTTTAGTTTTATCCGGATATATTTTTAAATGGGACAATTTAGCATCTGGGACGACGCGGTTTTGCATCCGAAAAGCACTCAGTGATCATTAGCGCAAGTTTTATCTCAAATGGTCGCGTTTTAACTATTCAAGTATATAATAAACAGAAGCTCTGTTTTTAATCAGATTGAACTTCACATTCGCTTAACAAAAACCACTTAAATTATTCTTGCGATAAAAGCAACAACTCTCAAAAAGTTTCCAAAATTTTACCTGTGTTCTAACGGTTATTACCTTGTTTTCGTGAAAATATCCCGAAATTCGATTATTCCTGAATTCATGGATAAAAAGAAAAGGTAAAAATTGTTAATTTAATGGTACGTACTTGATTGCATTGCAATTGTAAAGTATTATTATCATTCCGGCAACGTTTTACAACCGCACAAACCAATTATAACATTATTAATAATGCTGCTTTCAAATTATATGCATTTCATTACTCAATTTCCAAGTCTATTTCACCGTAGGTACGGTGAAGTAGACTTCCAGTTTTAAAAATTTTATAATTTTGGGTGGGCCATAAACATTTGCACTTCCGTAATCGTGCTAGCGGGGATTCCGAACGGGGGAGGAGAGCGGGGTCACTTTTGCGGGGCTCCTTGCTTCTTAGAAATTTAGTCACAATGGATTGTTTTACGGGAGAGCAACGCGATTTCTGGGCAAAACATTTTTACAAAAACAATGATTTTGTTTTTTTCTGTTCAAGAATGATTGAATTGAATGATTGAATTGATTGAATGATTTTTCTGAAACAATGATGCACGCCGCCTACTTCATTCGCATCACCAATTATAGAGTACTAGCTGACCCGGAGAACTTCGTACCCCCTCAGAATCAATAACTGTTGTGATAATTTATTAGCTGAATTAAATTCCCCTGTCACACATCGTCACATTTATGAGACCCCTCCCCCCTAGTTTGAAATCTAAAAATAATCAAAACAGTAGTTCAATTTTAACACGTTAACCGTTTGTCTCATTTTCGACTGTTGACTTTAAGTGTGTAAGAAAGAGAGGCAGCATTATATGTTAAAGAACAAATGCGAAACAATCAGCGCATTGACATTTGACGTTTTTGAATTTTTCGGAATTTACGCAAACTTCAACTAACACAACATTGCTACAGCTCTTTCAAAAGATGAAAATTCGTTCCGTACAAAATGTATGAGGATATGAATTTTCTTCATAACTTTCTTTTTCGTGAATTTTTTTGATGTTTTAATAGTTATTCTATTGTCCGGGGCGGAGACAAATCCAACAAATCAAAGATCATCAAAATCGGTCCAGCCCTTCTCGATTTATAAATAGTGTAACTAACCCGACTTTGTTTTATATATTAAGATTAATCAGTGCCCAAGTATTTATTTAATTAAATCATGGTTTAAAAATTTCAAAGAAACCGGCAGGAAAACAAACAAGGCGGCCATGGAGTAATAACAAACCGATCTCGCGCTGAAGAGATATTCCATGGCCCTCCCGCAGCCCGGATCTAACCCCAGCTGATTTTTTAAAGGGATATATTTTCATACACAAAAATATTTTTATATTACAAGTCGAGTCTACGTAAATAAGCCAGTGACTATACTCCAATTAAAGGAGAACATCCATCAAGAACTGGTCAACATTTACCCCGAGCTATGTGTCGAAAATCTAAGGGCCTGATTTGACAAATGCTAGCTGCGAGATGGCGGCCATTTTGACGAAATTATTTTTACGAAATGATTTTCCAACATATTTATGTTCTTATCAATAATTATTTATTTAAATACAATCTGTATTTTTTTCATGATTATTTCAAAAGTGCAAATGTTTATGGCCCACTCTATATTTTAAAATCATCTTCATTCAATCTATTTTTCCAATTTTCCTTCGATTTTCAAAAGTTATTGACAGTTACACTCTCTCAACATCTTAGTAACATCGTTTTCTTCCGCTGAGAAAGCTTACAATCTTTTCATGGGCGTGTTACCCTGGATAAATAGTGTCATACATTGTGACTTTATACGAGTAGATGTCCAATTCTGAGGAAATGGTCTTAACGTGTGATAGAATTCTCGTACCCATGGCCATGACCTTAAGGGGTGATGAATATTGGAAAACAATAAAGCGCTTGCCCGAGATAAGCCTTGGAGCTAAATGTCATGGGGATCTATGGCCAATTCTTGACCCGACATTGTTGGCAAACTTAGAGGGTAAACTAAGCAATATACCGTTGGCTACTTGAGTTAAGAGAAGACGCAGTGCGCCTAATTACTTCCGACAGTTTCACCTTTGGTACTTTGCTAAAAGTGACCCGCAATCTGAAAGTTGAAGAACAACCCAAACTGCGTGTACAGTTAAGAACATTCCAAATTTAAAGTAATAGAAAAACGTGCTCGAAATAAACTTCTCGATTATACACGAAGATGTCGTGATATTAATTATTAATTCGGGAGGAAGGATTATTGTCTGAATTATTGGTGGAAAGGTTAAAACAAACATTATATTGTTCTCCTCTCCATAAGCACATTAACTTTTAAAGGAGATAAAAGGTCTTTAATTTTGAGATACTCAGTATAATTATTGGAATCCATCTAAAAATATTAGAGATTTCTCGGAAACAAATCCACTTTAAAATATTTTCTGTTATCTAAATTCTTCCAGTTAAAGCTCATGCCTCTGTAAAATTTTCACCACAGAGAAAACGTTTACGAGAAGTTACGCCCCAGAATTTATATTCATCAATATTTGAAAACCGATTCCAAGAACTGTTAAAATCTATTTTCATGTGTGCTCATGTGTGCGGTTAAGTAATGTAATGTAATTTTTCCAGGAAATCTCCTCAAACTGGTTAATAGCATACATCTTTTGGCTATTTTAAATATCCAAAATTGGTTGGATTGTAAAATCATTTTTCTTTTCAAAAGAATAACTCTAATACTTTGGATTTGTCCCTGAGGTCCTGGGAAGACCCAAAACTCATAGAGCGCCTGATTACGGAGGCAATTGAAATTCACAAAAATCCTATAAATATTAATAGAGACGACGGAGCTCAGCTCAATATTTCTTGGTATCCGGTAATTGACGGTTACATCAAGGCTAAACCCAAAAAAAACATGTTGAAGTATATTGTAGCGCCAGCTCGTAGAGGAGTGGAGCTGGCGACACGGTATCGCTCCTAAGTAGATAAGAACAAACATCACCCCTAACTATTACACATCTGCCCTGATGATGGACACTGCAATGTTGTCCGAAACGTTGGCTAAAGAAGGAGGTAGCGTAACACGGCATAATATCCCAAAAAATAACAACAAAATAATTTTTGGCCGTGAAAATCTAAAATCGTATCTTGTTATTAGGAAGTTTTCTTCCAAGATTCAACCGCCTTAAATTTTTATCGAAATTCCAAAAAGGGTATAAGCAAAAATTTCTAATTTCCGTTAAATGTCTATCTGTAACTCTGGTTCAAGGAACTCTAGAACTCGGATTTGCTTTGAATGTTAGTGTCATTTTAAAAATTGGAACTGAGTATATATAAAAAAATCAGACGAGCAATAAAGTTGGTGCCTACCTATTTTAATGGAATATCATTTTAATTGTCTTTTTCTGAATTGGATTTATAATATCCCGCATTTCTTCAATGGTTTGCGCAAGCATTTTATTAAAAAACATCAGTGACTGATGAATAATTATTAATCGATACCCTAATCACGTAATTTTCTTACACTGCATCATGACTTCGAGAATTCGTGTTTCAGAATACTTAACTACTAACTTTATCAATCTGAGAGGAAAAACAGTGCGCTGTGCGAGAAACTAGTGACTAGCAGAAAACTTTCAACATCATCAGTGACCCTTGGTCTTACACACCCTTAAAGGTTAAGGGAGGCAATTGCTCCATTGCTTCCCTAAGTGTGATAAAAAATAAATAGTTTTGCTTGTAACTTGTAATCCATCACCGCCAAGCTAAGATTTTTCTTCGAAGCCACTCGCTTTTTCGATCGTTAATCTCGTTAGGACAAATGATGTTTTTATGTGAACTATCGAGGGATGGCATATTTTCTCTATTTTCTCAAATTTGAATGTAGTAAAAGGAACAAAATCAAGGCATTTCAAAGCATAAAAAATTAATTTTGTTTACTTCACTACAAAACAAACACCAGTAATAACAATTGGTGTGAAGATACTCGTAGTTCCCTGAGGAGAAACTTCTTAAATATGCGTAATCGGTCATGGAGCCAAGACGTTCTGCTTTCGTGGCGTTAGCGGAATCCTTTGTTAAATCATTTTTTTTAACATTTTAACAAAAGTTGAAAAGAATGCGACCTTACTGTGGTATCCCGTTATAAGGTCACATTGTACATGGTTTTATGTGTGAATTATAAATTGGGTCAAGTTTGTATTAATTTTTTTAAGTAAGTTTTTCAAACTATGTTAAAATGTTATGAGAAGAAAATTATGAAGGAATATCTTGAAGAAAACATAACATGAGCGTTAATCATCCTTAGGTTGCGAGTTGCGACATTGTATCTATATTCTTTCATCCTGTGTCTATAATTACTTAATTTGAGATCGGTTATTTTTAAAATGCTTTTCATCGGAAAACGAAAAATATTAAATAATTTTAAATAATTTTAAAAATTTTAAATAATTTTAAAATGTTTCCAAGTTCTTTGTCCAAAATTTGTTTTAAGGCGGTACACAACCCTAATAATTTTTGTTTGCTCAAAATTCACATTTTAATCATTTCCGGCGAATTCGTAACTAAAATAACTTTTTTTATTTCCATGCCGCATAAGGGACGCGAGTTATTTATATTTTAGATTTTTTTTTCAACTATACAGTTAGGGGTAAGCACCAGATTTTATTTTTTTAAGACGATGAATTAATAACTTCGGGAGGACAACATGGAGACACATTTTAAATATTTGTAACACGTTCTTCAGAATTAATTAAAATTAACGCTGCGGAAAGGTCCAATCTCCAGGCCTGATAGGGTGAATTCGACCGTATTTTCGTCCAATACGTCGTGCCGCGGTGTATATTTGTTTACACGCTCTCTTCACTTAAGTCGTTAAGATTCCCACATTATTTTTCTTCTTCTTTTTTTCTTTGATACGGCAAATTCGACAGTAGTTCCGTCCAATACACCGGTGGCGAGTCGCAATTTGTATACACGACTTCTTTACTTACGTCGTTAAGATTCTGAATATATTTTGGGTATATTAATTGTCGTCTTAATAAATTGTAGGTTGGTATGAATGCTGTAAAGAGAATCTTGTGAATCGACCCAAGTTTGTGCAAAGCCATCCTGGTTTTTTAATGTGAAAATTAAAATATCTTTTGAATACACATATTAAATTTATTCAGGGCATTAAAAACTTAATCAGTAAGAGGGCTAAGTATACTTTTTAAAATTGTTTTTTGTGCTGTGAGAACAGGTTGTATAGTGGAATCGCATAAACTTCTTCCAATAAGACCATATTATAAATTAGATTGGCCTAAGGCGAAATAAAATTTTATTTGTTGTTATAATCTAAAATGTTTCTTTTGTTGTGAAAAAATGTGTTATTTTTTTTTAAATTTGTTGCTTATATTTTCAACTTAGGAGTCCCAATTTAAGTTTTGATCAATAATAATTATCCACGATATTTTATTATTTGTATTTCATTCAATCGTGTCTGCAAGGTTTGTTTATTTTATTGGAACTAACACCGGTTTTTCGCACTTAATGGGTTATTTTGAAATACTAAATTTCATTGTTTAAAGTATAAAGCATTAATAAGTTTCGCGTTAACGTTAAATTAATTCCAACTTAAGTAATTAAATTTGTAGTAAATTTGTATACTCAATTTGAATGCAATATTAATCACGAAGAATAAGATAATACTAATAAAACTAAACACGATGACAAACAGCGCCCGTTTTGAAAGAGGCGTTTTCGCAGTAAGTCGGAGATATTGGATATTCGATTCCCAGTTGCAACCATTACCTTTTTTTTATTTTTTGTGTCTTGTTCAGTTTAATGTTTCATTTAGATTTATAAGTATTATCTTCTTCCTCCATGAATAAATAATATGCTCGTACTTCCAAAAAAAAATTTAATTTTTTCGTGGGAACTTTTAAGTTGAGTTTTAATTATATTTACGTACTTGCGATGTTTGGTGCACTTTTAAGGTCTACTTTATAGGCGTAATGATTTATCTCGTATCTTGCAGCAGCACATAGCAGGCAGTGTGTTCTGCACAGAGGCAGTACCGGGTATAAAGGGGGTAGGTACTCGGTACCAGCTGGCATTATGCTCCTACACGACTAAGGCACGAATACACCATCGCTCCGCACCGCATTTTCTAAATTGCATGGCGTTGCACAAATGCACATTGCACACTGCACACTGCCCGCCACCCCCTGGCGCGGCAAAGTGGGAAATGTGAATTTTGCTTTTAGAGCTACGTCATCGCGCCAAATCTATTTCCATGACAACCGAGAACAAAGGAACAATGAAGCAGTTACAACAAAATGGCGGACCGCCGTTTTTAAAATGGCCGAGTTTAGCGATTGTTGAATCGGAAGTGTTTTCAGTGGAAAGCGGGAGACTCACTTTGTTTTTCTTTTTTGAAATGAGAATAATTAATGCGGAGGTTTCTAAAGAGGTCAGAGATTTTGGGTAA
Organism: Limnephilus marmoratus; assembly: GCA_917880885.1. NCBI lineage: Eukaryota > Metazoa > Arthropoda > Insecta > Trichoptera > Limnephilidae > Limnephilus > Limnephilus marmoratus. The sequence goes on from OU862908.1 coordinate 54,863,826, forward strand.
AGGACTGCTATGAAGACGGCCTTTGCCAGCAATATTGCTTTGACTCTTATACCCGTACAAGAGAATATCGAATCAAATTAAATGACACCGAAAGGACATTAAAATTTTGTTTATTGAACAGTCTTATTTTACATTATTGTTTTGTTACGAATTATGTTTATTGTATGTAATTATTAAAGTTTCATGCATACTTAATCCGAACTTTTTTTTTAATTTCCCTATTCCCGGTAACATCATGTTTGATGTCAGAAGTATATTCGATGCTGCTGAAGATATTATGGCTCAACCAAACCTTCATGTTAATAAGGTGGTTCTCTCTTGAAACCAAATAAAATTAATGTAAATCACAATGTTAATATTTCATAGCACGCGTTCAGTGTATTCAAGTTGATTGCGAGGGGAACTCATCAACATAAATCATTATTCTTTGCTTGGTCAATTTTAAGTTTACTTCAAAAGATGGTGGGTATGATTCGTAATCTTACTTTCCACATTCCAAAGGAACCTCCAGAAGGAATAGATGTGATTGGTTTTTAACAAAATGACCAAATCTATATTTCATTGGATACGATTTTAGATTTTCACGGCCAAAAATATTTTTGTTATTAGTTTTTGGGGTATTATGCCGTGTTGCGCAACCTCCTTCTTTAGCCAACGTTTCGGACAGCGTTGCAGTGTGGCCTCTTTGAGGCCTGCAAGGACCAAGTTTTCTCTGGAAACAGATGGAGTGTACAAACTCAGCTATTCTGGATGTGATAAAATTTATGTAGGCCAAACAGAGCTGACGATCTCCAAAATGATATCAGAACACTTTCGAGCCTGTAAACTTGGCCACCATGACAAATCGGCAATCGCCGGGCACTTAATCAAAACCGGCCATTACTTTGGATTTATCCCTGAGGTCCTGGGAAGACCCAAAACTCAAAGAGCTCGCCTGGTTACGGAGACAATTGAAATTCACAAAAATCCTATAAATATTAATAGAGACGACGGAGCTAAGCTCAAAAGTTCTTGGTTTCCGGTAATTGACGGTTACATCAAGGCTAATTGCAAAAAACATGTTGAAGTATATTGTAGCGCGAGCTCGTAGAGGAGTGGAGCTGGCGACACGGTATCGCTCCTAAGTAGATAAGTACAAACATCACCCCTAACTATTACACATCTGCCCTGATGATGGACACTGCAACGCTGTCCGAAACGTTGGGTCTAGATTCGTTTCAAAAATAAATGTAGCTTCCTTTTTACAAAAAATTAGAGTCCTGACGTGTGCGGCTAAGGAGGTTATACAATCAGTTTCCTCACACAGCCGTGGGAAAGTGGTGGGTCCCCTCCAATGTCCGAAACGTTGGCTAAAGAAGGAGGTAGCGCAACACGGCATAATACCCCAAAAACTAATAACAAAAATATATTTGATTGGTTTATAGTTTGGTTTTGAAATGAGAATATGTCAAGATGTCATTTATCCAGTACCTTCCCTTCCTTAACTTGCTTGAAAAGAATTAGAAATTTGGAGCGATGACAAAAAAATAGCTAATTCGAGGGCATTTGTTTTTGAACAGAATAAGAATTTGGACAGGGATTTGGGACTTTGTTGGAAGCAAGTTGTTGGTGTTTTTCGTCAATATAATTGAACTAAAAAGAAGGACTTGACCATCTTGAAAAAAAAATGTTGTTGCGTTAACTAACTCGGCATATCGCGGTGAAACTTTATAACTATATTGTGATTGTGTAGTGTGCTTCTTCGCAGAGGTATAGTAATAAGTAATACGTGATTGGTTTATTGGTTATCCTTTTTCCTTGCAACCCTAGTTTTTCCTACACATACTATACTGCACTACGTCGGCCGGCGTAGTGCAGCGGTAAGGCGTTTACTCGCTTTCCGAAGGTCGCGGGATCGAATCCCGGCGTGGCAAAAAAAAATTATTTGATTAATTAGTGTATTTCATAGTTTATTCATTTAAAATAATGTATAGTATATTTGCGGCACGTTCCAGAGTGGAAGATACTCTTAGTATCGCCCTGGTGTAAGACCACCATTCAGAATTGAAACGTTGCCTTAAAATCGCTTTAGCCGTGTTTGGTGACCAGATCTGAATAGCCAGGTACTTCCCCACCTTCCTCTTCCCTATCTCCTTCCCTCCCCATACCTTTAGCCTCACAACTACCTCAATTGGGGATGCCATAGTCTCACTGGCTCCAGACGGGAGCAGTTGGGACTCTTGTGCGGTATTCATGTAAAAAAAAAAACTTAAATCCAGAAAACACCACTTTGTGTCTTTTCATTTTTAATATTTACGATTTTTTTTCAAGTGCATTTGAAGCTGTAATGCATAAGCATTTTCGGATGCACCAATAACAAAGTACTAAATATAGAATGAAACGTTAGAGTAATATTTCCTCCATAACTGCAAGATTGTAAAGATTGGAAGAATAATCATGAGACATCCGTCTCGCAAGAACGGATTCAGTAAGCAGTGTTGGTGCATACTGCAACTTTTAACCGCAGAACCCGACCAACATTAAATTTATCAGAAGATAAATAGATGTTGATGGTACGAAAATGAAGTATCCAGACCGCCATATAATATCATTCTGTAAGAATATTTCAACAAAATACTTAATTATTTCGAAGTAAGTACTTCAGTAATAATTGTTGACTTCCAATAGCAGTATTCAGCAGGTGCCTTTTCTATCTGTTTTATTCCGGTGATTAAATCCGTACATTAATTACGAATAAAACAAATTACGAGCCAAATGGGATAAACGATGGCCGAGATCGGCACCAATATCACCGCCAATTAGGAAAAATTCCAAAGCTCGACGAATCCCATAATTCGTACTATCGACCAAATTCAGAGCAACCTAGAGATTACTTTTAATTATGGCCCGAATCAGAGCTTAGTTTTCCTAAAATAAAAAATAACGAAAATAAAGATTTTGCGTTTTACTCAGGGTGATATCTATATAAATCTATAAATCTTCTATCTTCTATCTATCTTCTATCTATCTATATCTATATAAATAAAAATGGATCGCCGAAATGTATGTACGCGCATTACTTCCGAACGACTGCACCAAATTGGATAATTTTTTTTTTGTGTGATCGTTATTGTCAGGACAAGGTTTGTGTAAAACTACTGGTGAGCTCTGGCATTATGAAATTTGTATTAAAAAAATTGCAATAGGTGGCAAGCGAGCTGTTTAAAACTGCTGAGGAAATGATGTATGGGATGCGGGAGAGGGGAGAGGAACTCTGGTAGGGGGTTCGCGGGAGGGGGAGAGGGGAACCAGGGAGGGGGGAGGGGAACCTGGGAGGGGAAATTGGGAAGGGGGTTCACGGGATGGGGGAAGGAGGGGAGTGGAGTGGGGACGCGGGAGGTGGAGAGGGGAACCAGGGAGGGGGGAGGGGAACCTGGGAGGGGAAATTGGGAAGGGGGTTCACGGGATGGGGATGGGGGGGAGTGGAGTGGGGACGCGAGAAAGGAAGGGGAGGCGGAAGGGGATCGGGACGAATGGGAAAGGACACGCAGGGAGAAACAATGTCTTTATTAAATGGCATAGCAACGCATGCCGGGTACCAGCTAGTATACAATAAAAAACAAAATTAAGTCACCAAGTGACATGAATTTCTTTTTGGGACCTCGTGCTTAAGATTGGTGTTCAATATACTATTTGTCCAATATACTATGTGTCCAATATACTATTTGTCCAATATACTATTGGTCCAATATTTTGGGTGTTTGTGATATTTTAAAAAGATGATATTATGCAAGAGACGATAACAGCTAGGATGAAATATTTTGCAAGGTAAGCCTTTAAAAATTACAGAGTACTTTAATGCCAAAATATTAAATAGTCTGTAAGTATTTATGGAAGTTAATTAAAACACTGTTCTCATTGTTGCCAACGACAAATAAATTAATTGAACCTTTTCAAGTACAATACTAAATTTAAGACTTTGAAAATAAATTATTTCACCTGATTCGTCAATGTTCCTGCCACTCAATTATACGGGGTTAAGTGTTCAGGCTTAATCCAGAACATTCAATTAGACTTCAGCTTTGGGAACGATTCATTTCGAAATGTTTTACCTTAAAGATTATTCTAAACGTAACCGTTATCCAGAAAAAACCACCTACGACGGTCTAACTTAATTCATTATTAATTATCATCTAAAGTGGATTTCAATAATTGGAAGCTTATAGCTTTCCGAGGAGTAGCTTTTATTGTTAATGGAATTATGTTTAAGGACTTTTTGAATAATCCACTGAAGCCAAAGATATTGAAATGTGTTTCATAGTATGTAGTATCGAAATAATAATTGTTAAAATTATCCTTTGGAAACCATACGATTTCCCTACTTTAGAGATACTTCGAGAATTTAATGTGCCATCCATCACAGAATTGTGTAAAAGAAACGCCTTACATATATATATTTTTTTTTTATTTGATTCACCTGATTTATACATGTGTGTTACATATTTGACTAATGTGGGCCTCACTGGGTGCTTTACCCGTGTTGAGGACCTCATTTTACAGTTTGATATGATTTTTTTTTTTTTTTAATTTAAGATACATATAAAATAAAAACTAAAGAAAAAAGAAACTCAATACTAACATATGAGAATTAAAAGAAAGTAAAATAGAGCAATATAAAATAGAGTAAAATAACACTAAAATTAAACAATAAAATCAAACTATATAAATAGGATAGATACATATAAACCGATAGTGAAATTAAAAGGGTTTTATATATTAGTGAGTATTGCAATGGTGTTTATGTCTATGTGTTTTTATTTTTTTTTGTTGTGATTTTTTCGTAAAGTTGCCTTTTTGTTCTTTAATCCATCTTTTAATTTTGAGTGTGAAAAGTTTTTTGTTTTCTTCTTTTTTTAAATCGAGTGAAAGATGGTTGAATGCTTTTATTGCCTAGGTATTTGTGATGTCTTTGTCCAAAGCTTGTGTTTATCGTCGGTGTTTTTAAGTTTTGTATGTATGCTTGTCTAACTGGTCTATTAATGGTTTGTGTTTGTTGAAGTTTGTGTTTTTGGTCAAAGATATAGTTAAGAAGTGATTTTATGTATAATTGTCGTATATCAAGTCCGTCGAACATGTTGAATATTTGGTCTGTGTCAGTCATTCTGTGTTTTTTTAGTATAACCTTTAAGATGCTTCTCTGTGTGGTTTCCAAATGAACAATAGCTGAGTTTGTTGCTCTTGTTCATTTGGAAACCACACAGAGAACCATCTTAAAAAAATAAAACCACACAGAGAACCATCAAATTAATAATGAATATTTTATTAACAAAATTCACCCCTCAGATAGCAATATAAGCAATATACATAATCTAAACTCTAAACGAATCCCTCGATAGCCATCTCAATGCTAAGAGAAAGACCACTTCACAGTACCTCTACTTGTATTTAGGTGTGAAATGGTACTATATTGTTGCCTAAAAACAAAACTAATGTAACCGAAATTTTTAAATATTAACAATTCAAAAATAAAAATAACTCACTGAAATCGGATAATGAAACATGTATCCTTATTGTACGTTTACTTAATATGTACGCCCTGGTGTATGACCACCATTCAGAATTGAAACGTTGCTTGAAATGGCTTTAACCGTGTTGGGTGACCAGATCTGAATTGCCAGGTACTTCCCCACCTTCCTCCCCCCTATCTCCGTCCTCTCCCCATTACCTTCAGCCTCACAACATACCCCAATTGGGGATGCCATAGTTTCACTGTCTCCAGACGGGAGCAGTTGGGACTCTTGTGCGGTATTCATATAAAAAAACATATATACTGTATAACAACAAAAAATGGTTATTGTAACTTTTTTTCTAAAACTGTGTACGTTGAATTGGGTTTGTGGTTATTTTGAATGTTGAATTGCGTTCGTAATTATTATTGTTTGCATAGTGCCTTTTAAGCATAATTTTCTTTATGTTTGTAAATCCTCACTTTCCAAGAGCTACTGGAGCTGAACTTATGGACTAGTAGAATAATTAGGAAAAAGATTATATACTTTTGCGTATTGTTTTTATTTAAAAAAAATGTATTTAAAAAAAATAAAACGTTTATTTATATTACACTACACTTAACTTTTCATTCAAAGTTAACTAAAAATATATTTATGTTAGTATGTCATTTTCAATGCTCGTGGTAAAATAGGGGTTGAATGAACATGATGACATGAGAACCGCTCTCATAAAGCCGTATCAGCTTAGATATGATTCTTGGCTGTGGGTCGAATGGTTACAGGTTCAAAAGTCTTTGTTAAATAATAGTTTTAATACCTGGGTTTTCCACAGAGTTTGCGTTAGCCGTCTAATTTGTGAGTTATCATTTTTAAAATTAGAAGAATTCATCCTACAATGTGCAAAATAAAGCAATTTTTTAACCTGGAAATAAACTTCTGCATCTCTTTTTTGATTTTTTCCAATCAACTCACCGTAAATACTTACTTATCTGTTTCTTAATCTTTACTCCTTGGAGAAAATGCAAGTTGGTTGATCATGTCTTTCTAGTCCTCTACCATTCATTTGTGGCAGCAATTCAAACCAGAACGTTTAATGTGCACAACTAGTATCAACATGATATCATATTAATTGTGGTGAGACGCACGTGCCGGAAATCAATCAAATTGTTATTCACTCGCGTGCAACGAGCATTGCATTATCTCCCGCTGCAAGATTGCGATTGTGGGTAGTAATTGTTATCTCTGCTGCACCGCAACTGAATACTTAACAGATCAATCACATAGTTAATTTCTAATTCTAATTGACATTCCGGAACATCTACAGAAAGGCATTAGTCAAATAGAACCATAGATTCACAGAAACGCTTGCAAAGTGAGGGAGTTACTAGTTGAAATCCGCGCACATAGCTTTGACGATTTCCTAAAACCAATTAATATGTTGAGTGATTCTCTATATGAGTTACGGAGTTTGTGTTTTCAGAAATCCGCAAGGGTTTTTTTCAGTACTTTAAGTAGTTTTATCTCATCTGAACAAACTACTCGGTAAAGACAATATTTATTTAACCAATTGTGTAAACTCTACGGGAGATCTGCTGGTCGTACATTATCTATCACACCTTTCATTTCAGGTAACATTACGGAGAACTCCAAGGCAGACTGGTTTTAGCTTTGTATTTTTTTAAAGTGAAACTTCTTTAGCGCCGTTAGTGACTTCAAATTCGGGTAAAACTATACCATCTATATCATCTTTGGGGATGCTGTGTGGATTTATATATTATATTTATATGTATATAACACGTTTAACAAAATTAAGCATTAGATTAGGGTGGCGGACTTTTCAGTGAGCTAAAATAGTAAGATTTAAAAAAATCAGATGCTGTAGCTGAAAAAGAAAATATTTTTCAAAATGTTAATCTTTTGAATGAGGATTTTTCAATGATGTGTGACAGCGCCTACCTGTACGAATCCTGAAAATCTTATATTATCTGATGCAATCTGCATTACGGTGACCGGCCAACTCGCAATGAAACCAACTCAGAACTACCTCAGAAAGGTCATTAAGAGTGAGTTAAGTTAGGTTAGGGTTACTGGCTATTTTAAAATTATTTTTTCATAGTTTTTAATGACCTCTCTGAGATGGTTCTGAGTTGGCATGGAACCCTGCATTACGTACTTCATGTGAAAAGCAGGATTGAAATATAGACTAAAAATAATTAATCGCCACCGTTTAGAAAACGATTGATACGATACACTTGTACCATAAGGGGCACTGATTTGTTTGGACTCATAACATAAAAATAGTCCGAACATAATATGCTCTGAGAATGGGAAGAAGGTTGGGGTATCAGCGGGTGAACGTAGCTGCCTCGTGTCAAAAAGAGCAAGAGGAACTTTGCTATTAAGAATTTAGTATTAATTCGTAAAGCTAAGTTGGTGCTTTTATTAAGAAATTAATTTTAAGTATCATTGCAGGGAATTGAAATACGAAGCTGACCTCCAGAAGACTTCAAAAATAAGATTATTTTTCACTGGGGTCACGGTGTTCAAAGGTAAAAATAAATATATTAGATACGGTGTGTTAAGGTGAGCTTATTATATTATTTCGATCTGTTTTTCAGTATATAAATGTGGAGGCAAAACAATGTGGGCAGTTGGGTACTTGGGGAAGTAGTTAACCAGAGGTGTATTTCTTTTTTTAATTTTTTTTAAATCATTTGTTTTTTTTTTATTTATTTCTATATTTACCTAATTATGTACATTTTTACATAAAATATTTTGAAAATATTTTTACATGCAATTGAGAATGTCAAAATGTGTGTGGGAAATGTTGTCTGTTTCGTGAACTGAATTAGAATTAGATTTAGATTGTTAAAACAAAACTCGAGCTGTCACATTGGTTAATTTCTTGAATAATGCCTGTTTTGTTGTTTTATTGATATAATACATAAAAATTTATGTTTATTGGAGTTCTTTCTTCAATTTACAAACACTCCGAGAAAATTCACTGAGCTATTTTATTTACATTTTTAGGTTAAAAACATGATGAAACACTTCAACTTGCTACAAATTATTTTGTACAACTTGCAAACTACAACTGGGCTCGGTTCCCTGTTCTTTAAAGGCCAAGCAAGCCTTGGTTTATTGTTCTAATATTAACGATAAAAAGAGGCTTGTTTTGCCTTTAGTTAAAGAATGGGAAACCAGTCCAGGATGTAGTTTGCAAGTTGTACACAATAATTATAGCAAGTTGAAGTGTTTAATCATGTTTTTAACCTAAAAACATAAATAAAATAGCTCAGTGAAATTTATCGCAGTGTTTTTAAATTGAAGAAAAGACCCTACCAATTCCTAACAATAGAAATGTTATGAGTCGGATTGGAATATAAGGATTTCCAACCCAGAATAACTTGACGAACGTAAATACATCATAAGCCAAGCATAAAAAGCAATTTAAATACCGGCCCTTACTTATGATTCAAACGGTATTAGGTACCTACTTTATGTCTTACAAATGGTTACTAATGAATACAATAAATAACAATGGTATATTTCATAAGCTACTGAGGTGCGTAAAAGAGATTCCCAGTGAGAGTATTTTTTAATTATTATTAGAGCATCACATAATATTCCCACTGCCAAAACCAGTCCAACTGTAGCCCACCTCATCATTTAACGTTTTAAGATGGCAGAAAGTAAGACGAGTGATACAAAAAGGGATATGGTACGGCATCACACAATCCAGTTTAATAAAATCTATTGAAAAAAATTACGATTAATGCTTTGCAAAATTATATAGCATTAACCGATTTTAAACTTTATTACCGCTATGCCACAGAGCTCATCTTTGAGTGGCATTCTCTATTAATGTAAACTTATGTATGTACATCTGTATCTGAATGGGGAGGCCACTGACTACCTTCAACTATTCAATTATCTTCCCCTTGGCCATATCTCCCGAAACACCCTCACAGCGGGCAAAGGAAGCAATTAACTCTGACCAATATTACTTTTGTCTGATTTGTACACGGAATAAGAGCTAAAGCAGGTACCTCGACTTAATTCAACCATATCCTGACATCTGCACTTTATTTACAAGATTCAATTAAGTATACATATGTGTAGGTACCAAATGTAAAAAAAATTTATACCAATCTATAACCACTTTTGAAGGTTTTCTATAACCATTTTTTTTTTACTTCAAATAAAAAAGTATTTTGATATACTACATGTTTAAGGATATAAAAGCAATCCATACCCCCTTGAAAATACACGGTAAAAGCACATTTTTTTGTACGCAGTTTTTTAATAATATTTAACTGAACATTATATACTTGTTTAAACCTATACTTTAATAAAAAAAATACAAGTGTGTAACCTTCAGAAGACTAAAGTAGAGGCTACGTAGCACCGCACAAAGAGGAGACCGATCATTCTTTCTGATTCTCTCGGAGGCTTAATCGTATAGATGTATGTGTTTGTCTCTTTTTAGTGTCGCTTTTTCGTTCCATCGAGTTTCGAATCACAATTGTGCTATCACAATACCATAATTCATAATAAAAATGTTGCTTAAAATGGCTTTTTAACATAGGTACCCCAACTGGGGGTGCCATAACTCACTGGTTCTGGGCGCACATACAATGTCATGAATAACTTTGCGTTGCTGTGGGAATGCAGAAAAAGAAGTTACATGTTTAGTTTAGTGTACATACTATCTCTTCGTATCCGAATGGCGAGCAACCTCTGTAACCTATAACTCACTGGTTACAGAGGTTACTAAGGTTTCCACTTCAGGTTGGAAAGAAGTTGTATGGGGATTCTTATTTTTATCGAGTATTTTACAAATATATCTTCTGTAATTCTTCTTCCATAGTTTGGTCCCCATATTATCAAATTCATATAAGAAATATCAAAAGAGTGCAGCACAAATTTTAAGATTTATTAACTTCAAGTTACTAAACACACTTAAATTGCATTCCCTAGAAAACAGAAGAAAAATAAACGATCTAACTTTTTTATTTAAAATTATTCACTCCGAATTAGATTGTTGCGAACTCCTGCATCTCATTGATTTTAAATAACCTACTCGAGAAACAAGGCAAAACATATTATTCTGCAACAATAATTCTGTAACCAACTACCACACACATGCACACTAGGGAACAAATTCACCTCAAATATTGATGTATTTAATACAAGTTTACCTTTATTCAAGAAATATCTGAACAATATTTTTATGTAGAATATTTTGATAAAAACTATCTCTTTATTATTAACTTGTCATGTAAAAGCCCATCAGGGCGTTGAAAATTAATAAATTAACAAATAAATATTAAAAAAAAATCGCTGAATGTGTTGCTAAGCGCAACTTTCGAACGACTGCACCAAATTGGATAATTCTTTTTTTTGTGTGTTTGTTATTGTCAGTACAAGGTTTTTATGAAACTTCCGGTGAGCTCTGGCATTATGAAATTTGTATAAAAAAATTTCTATTGGTGGCACGCGAGGAAGCGGGTATTGCTGTGTAAAGCGGGAGGGAGGGAGAGATGGTGGAGGGGTACCAGGGAGGGGGAGGGGAACCTGGGAGGGGGGAGGGGAACTTGGGAGGGGGGTTCGCTGGACGGGGATGGGGGGGGGGGGAGTGGAGTGGGGAAAGGGAAGGTGGAGGTGATGGAGTGGGAAAGGACACGCAGGGTGAAACAATTTCTTTATTAAGTGGCATAGCAACGCATGCCGGGACCAGCTAGTATATTATAAAAATAGAGTTATATTATGTTATTGGGATTCGAACGTTTCTTATAGATAGATGAAGGTATTTAGAATTGAGGGAGGAAGAGTGGCAGCAGTGGATAGAGTGTTATAACAGACAGCTTACTATAGGTGATTTGGGAACTATTGGGATCCGGAAACTAAGGGTAGAATTGCTTATGAAGGACATGAGAACTATTACGACGATGCGACAGTCAACTAGGACCTTGGCCGTATTGAAAAGATCAACTGGGATCAGATGGCAACGATTCGTGACTGAGTGCTTAGACTCCAATTTAATAAAGTGAATTCTAAACGTTAGAAGTAAACCTTGGTAAACATCTGAGCAGTATATTTTAAAAGGAATGTCCATTTTCGAAATTATAGTACTGTTAAGATAGTGGACTGTTTCAAGGAGAGTTTTAACTAGACCAATCTCAATTCTGCTTAACTTTAAAAGAAGGGAAAATCATTATTCGTGGAAATCTGTTCGGAAGCTTAAAGTTACATTCAATTGTTAAGAATGCAAACAACTAGCCGAACGCCGAATTCACTAAATGGTTGTATCTTTTATCTTATATCTTCTATCTATCTATCTATCTATCTTCTGTCTTCCACATAAATAAAAATGAATCGCCGAAATGTATGTACGCGAATAACTTCCGAACGACTGCACCAAATTGGATAATTATTTTTTTTTGTGTTTGTTACTGTTAGGACAAGGTTTGTATAAAACTACTGGTGAGCTCTGGGCATTATGAAATTTGAATGAAAAATTGCAATAGATGGCACGCGAGCTATTTGAAAACTAACTAAATGGGGGAGGAGGGAGCGGAACATGGGTAGGGGCTTCGCGGGAGGGGGGGTCGGGAACTGGGAGGGGGAGGGGAACTCGGGAGGTGGATTCGCGGGACGGGGGAATTGAGGGAGTGGAGTGGGGAGAGGGAAGGTGAAGGAGGCGGAGTGGGAACGCGAGAGGGGAAGGGGAAGCGGGAGAGGAAGGGGAGGCGGAAGGGGAACGAGACGAATGGGAAAGGACACGCAGGGAGAAACAATTTCTTTATTAAATGACATAGCAACGCATGCCGGGTACCAGCTAATAAACAATAAATTTAGTTTATATAAAATGAATTAATTTCCTTTTTTATATAACTACGGCTTATAACAATTAAATTTAAATTACATGGATTTACTGAATACACTATCGTCATGAATTCTAGAAATTGCGTTAAAGCTCACTCAAAGCCCCAATTATTGCATTTATATGTGATACTCTTAGTGATAACATCGTTACGTATGGTACATATACGTGTACTCTATTCTTTGATATTTTAAGGCTTCTTCAAACCAGATGTGCTACGTAAAGAATGTGACGTAGGATACAATCAGAATAAATATCATGAATTTTTCTATTGTAAATCATATGACCTGCCGGGCTATCTACGCGATTTCTTCTTCTCACTTATTTATAGGGGTTTGATGTCCTGAAAGAAATAGGTTGGGCAGGCAGTTGGATAGTGCGAGATTGAATCCACTCAGTGGAATGCGTCCCAGTTTACGAGACTCACTAACACTTTCACGGAGCTGTTGCTTGTAAACCCATATGAGAGCACAGGTTTTCATGTGCTGTTTTGTAAACCGATGTATTAGTGTTGGTTGGTATGTTTTGTTTTGTAAACCAACATAGTTGAGTATTGATTTTCATGTGTGGTTTATGATGACCGGGTGAAAATCTAAAGCAATGAATAGGTCATTCGCAAAATAAGTAAAAAAGTTAATTTATTGGAAATGCTCTCCGAGATGGTAAAGATTTTTTTTAATTTATAAAATCACTAATCAAAGGGCTTACGATCATATATTACAATGCATGGAACATGAAAAGGTAAGGTTTTCTATACGAAGGTAATGATTTGAATTAAATCCCGGTAGTAGGTAACTCTTCCACAAGTGTTTTCAATACTCGACACGACCCGTCGTACGTCGTGCGTCGGCGTCGCGACGCCTACAATCTTGATTTATCGTAAGCCCCAAGATCCTTAGAAAAACATTCCCTTTAAGTAGGTTATTAATAATTTACCTATAACTAATAATTAAAAACTACAGAAAAAACAAATCTTGGAAGATAGACGACTGCTGACGAGGTTGGTTTTGTGGAATAAAAATAATACAGTTGTAACTTTAAAGTTATTTTATTTCTTTAATAATTGATATCAGACGATACTTAGACGGTCGGCGTAGTCCAGCGGGCGTAGTAAGGCTCTTGACTCGCACTCCGAAGGTCGTGGGATCGAATCCCGGCGTGGCAAATAAATTTCATTTGATTAATTTGTGTTATTTCATAATTTATTCATTTAAAATAATATATAGTATATTTGCGGCACGTTCCAGAGTGGAAGATACTCTCAGTATCACCCTGGTGTAGGACCACCATTCAAAATTAAAACGTTGCTTGAAATGACTTTAGCTGTGTTTGGTGACCAGATCTGAATAGCCAGGTACTTCCCCACCTTCCTCTTCCCTATCTCCTTGCCCTCCCCACTATCTTCAGCCTCACAACATACCCCAATTGGGGATGCCATATTGTGCGGTATTCACGTGAAAAAAAATCTAATTAATAAATCAAAGCGTATTTTTACATTTATTGTTTATAAATAACAACAACTTAACAAGCCGATTGGTTAACATCCAGAAACTGTTGATTTTTTGTTTGTATTTAGAAACAGTTAAATTAAAGATTTACATTTGTTAGTATGAAATCTAACACAAAATATCATTATTTCCTTATGAACTAAATGATATTTTATAAAAGGATTTAAATTTTTATTTGACCCTCGCATTGAATAACATAAAATAAAGGCATTTGAATGTTCTAAATCTGGCTTAAGGGTAAACTTAATCTAGCTTAATTCGTAATCTGCTCGCTCATGACGGTAATTTAAGTATTTTAGGAAAAAAAAACCTTTTTGTGAGTGTTATGCTGTAAAATATAAAGATGAATTGTTTGTTTGTCCTCGTGAAAATGCAATACGACCCGATATTTCAGCCAGTCCGTGTACTTGCTTGCTGTATACGACATTCCTCGCTTCAGTTTAAGCGAGCTAAATCTACCGCTCAAGCTTTGCTAAGCCACAGAATAGTTCCTATTTAAATGCCGAGGGGCTAGCAGTACCACACAAAATCTTATATTTTCGTAAATAATATTTGAATACTTCCCACCGAAATTTATGTCAATTAACTAATTTTGCAGTACGGACCATTACGAGTGTAATTGATAACCAATTAAAAAATAGTCTGGTGAGGGATTTTAAAAGTTTCTGCATCAGGACAGTTTGTTTTCAACGGTTAATTTTGTTAATGCACTTACTCTAGCAAAACAAATACTTATTACAATTGGTGTACTCGAATATAGCACCATGCTGATTAAAGTGGCGAATTGTATCGAAAATTAACTCGTAAATTAAACCCTGATCGGGATCACTTGATCAATTGATTATCCATTGTACCTCTTTAAGATATATTTTGTCTCTTGCCTAATTATGTTATTTTGTCATATTCTTTCTCTCTCTGTCACTCAACTAATGTATGACCGATAAATTTGTCTTAACATTTAGTAATTATTATATCCTAATGAAGCTTGGTTGAAGCGAAACCGGTCGATGTGTAAAATAATAAATATTCGTGGTTAAATACAAAGTGTTTGCTTTATTTGTATAATATAATGTCTAACCACAAAGTAATTGCTTCTTATGAAAAAAAGAGAAAATTATTAATGATTTAATGTGAAAAACATCATCCTCGGTAAAACAAAAACAAAAAAAAAAACAGATTGAAACTTGGTGTTTTGAAGAAATACTTATAAAACACGGTATTAATTTTTCCTGTGTGTACGGAACCTCCAGATTAACTATTGTTTTCTACAATCAGAACTAATCAAAGAAGTAGCCCAATTCTTTTTTATGTTTCCCATCCGATCTCCATAATTTTCCTCGCTGAAAAAATAGGACTGTTTTTTTCAGGTTCGCTGCGGGATGGTCGAAAAAGTTTTCCATGAAACAAACATTTAAACATTTTCCGGTAGAGCGAATGTTTGGTTAATTAACAAGTGCAAGCTGAAAGAATGTTGTTTTTGTGCTTTCGGTGGGATTTTGAATTCAATTTAAAAATTTCAAACAAACACCTTTTTCGAATGTTTGTTTTTACTATGTAAATTTTAATCACATCAAGCTGTAAACAAAACTTTCACAACACCGATACGATAAAAGATGCTTAAGCCCGCCGCTACCCGAATCTTTACCGATTTCTTACATATCTCCATTAAATATTTGAAGTTTTTAAGCTCTTAAAACAATATATGTAATTTTTAAAGATAATATCTAGTCGCCTTCCACGCCGAAACGCAAATTATAAGAAATTTCCTCCAGAGAAAAAATCACAAAGTATGCTCCTAAAATTATTATCAACACGTTTGTTTAAGTTATTATAGTTGTGAAAAAATTCTCAATGTTTCTTAAGAGCGTTTAACCAGCCAGCGCACGAAAATCCACATTTCGTCGTAAGTTCTTACGATCGCGCAGGGCGGTTACAATGAGAAATATTAATTATTCTCCGTACCAGCTTTTTAAAATTATAACTCAATATCGATTTTATTTCATTCTAAATTTACTTTAATTTATACCTTCATTCAAAAATGCTGAAAGGCGTGTTGATATAATGTACTTTTTGTATGTATTTATCATTTTTCAATAATGTCTAAGTTAAATAAGAATGTTTAAAAATTCTGAAATATTATATTAGTTTGTAAGTGCGTAAATAAATACACAAACGAACCAATTTTCGTCAAGAAACACATGTACGTACATATTTTTTAATGATTTTATTTAAACTAAAATTAAAATTCTAAAACATGCGATACCCAGATGATGTATTGATTTATTTTACTGCATGGTTATATGACTTGAAATAGGTGTGGTATAATAAAAAGTCTTTTTTGAGAATTTAACAAATCTGCCAACGACCTATCGTACAACTGTATTATACTAAAACTAAACATTTTTTCTCAAAATTTAAAACGTGCGAATGCTAGATAAAAGAACACTCTTTCGAAATCCATTTATGATTTTTTGTAGAAAAGAAATTTTTGGTCAATACGTCAAATCTGATTTAAAAATGACATATTTCTGGTTTTCTCTGGTAATACCCTCTTAAATGATACTTAAGACGCCTTCTATGAGATTTTTGCTCTATTTTAAACGAGTCGTGTTTTATTAAACATTTTCACAATTTTTGCATCGATTTTATCGCTTTAAATATTAGCACGCTCCTCTAACATTCGTAATAACATATCTCTCCATCTTCTTAATATACTGTATTTGTCATGGAACTGCCATTTTTCACTACACACGATTTATTTCGCACCGTAAAATTTCTCAGACCTCATTCGGTTCGAAATTTTTGGATGAAAGGTTTTTTTCAGATTTTTTTAAAAATCTTTGGGGTTGCTGTGTAGAGGGTTTCTTAAGGAAACGAAGGAGAGGAATTTGTGAGATGGAAAAAGAGTGAGCGTTGTATAGTAATCTGGAAATTTGTGGGTCCAGGAGTGAAGGTCATATAAATACATCCCTCCCACCGCGGTACAAGGCAATGAGCCGGAGGGTCCTGCTGGAAAAGTCAAATGGTCTCCCTCAATCAGTCTATTTCGATATGGCCCATCACGCATAAGTAAGTGATGGTAGACAAAACCCACCCCATGAACCCGATAAGTCACCAAATGAACCACAAGTGACTTTTGATAGAGGGGTTGGTTATCCAGTATGGCGGCGGTACCTAGACCTGCCTCCCAAGGTCAAAAGTTCGTATTTGTTTTTCAACCATATGCTTTGATGCTTTGAAATACTCTTAAGAAGTATTGCTAAGCTCCATAATGTTTCTAGTTTCTTTGTTCGACTATTGGAAAAAATATTTGATTGTTTAAACTCGGCCATAACCGAATTGGAACTTTTGGTTAAGCATAACATAGAATAAAAAATACCTTGTTGGTTAATTAAAATTTAATTGGTAACGAACAATGATTATGACCGTTGCAAAATATAATAAAACTACTAGGTAAGTCAATTTTCTCATACCCACAGAATTACGACGTAGTGAAACGAAGAAAAGTTTTAGAGGGGTAAATAAAATTAAAATGGTTTTATAATCAAGGTACGAGACAAGATAGCTAAAGGTCGGTGGCCCTAAAATTCTTGTGAAGATTGCGGTAATTAATCTCAGTTACACCGGTTTTACACATTTTCTGAACGCGTAACGATGACCAGTTTCAACCCCTTGCAAAAACTCTATCCACCAACGTTAAACCAAATGACAACGAGCAAGTGTTTTTTTGTGAAACACAAAAACCACATTTTGCTTGTTGTTATAAAAAGACGAAGGTTTATATATAATTCAAGACGTATAAATAGAAATATAAATTCTTGGGCTAACTCTCTGAGTCTCTTTCGAAACCCTCTGGACCTGGATTAATCTTGAAAAGTGTCACTTTTTTACCTTTAATCCCATTTGAAAAATTGAAGTTTTTAACTTTTTCTAGGGCTTTTTGAACTTTGTGTTACTTCTAATGTTTTTTAATCTGTTATTTTTGGAATTCAGTAGGTACCTATACGCCCGCGCCGGCCGTGTCTTCCAGGCATTCTCGCTTTTGCAGATACTGTCAACAATATGCCTGTGTAAAAACTTTTTTGAAGTGAAACTTCTTTAGCCCCGTTTGTGATTTGAAATTTGGATGAAACGGAAATGACGCATTGCAGCACCGGCGAAGCATCAAACTGCACTCGCTACCGTTCAAAAAACTGTGTGGGACGGGCAAACTAATACTCAATTGTGTAGTTCAGGCTTATTTATATTATAATATATTATAGCGTTGTGTTAGAGAGTAATCCTTGAGTACTAATATTGACTTATTTTAAAGGTACCTAGTGATTTCAATAATCTCAATACTGTAAAAACATTATATATGTCATTAGTAAAGAGTCATATAGAATACAATTCCACGGTTTGGTCCCCAAATTATGAGGTTCATTCACATGCGATTGAAAGAATCCAAAATAAATTTTTAAGATATGTAAATTTTAAAATAAACATTCCTAGTGAATGCCTAAATTACGATTACGTACTTTGTTCATTAAATTTAACAAAAATTATCTGATCGTAGAATCATTTCCGATTTAACCTGTTTGTATAAAATCATTAATTCAATGGTTGATACCCCTGATTTATTACATGTTATCTATTTTCTTACTCCAGGCAGGTCAGTTACATGATAGTACCTACTATATTATTGAAGCAATTCTACATCAACATCCCAATATTACATTCCTATGCGTCAGATTCAACAGCTTGGAAATAAATACTCCGATGTTATTGATATATTTTGTTGGTACATCGATTTTAATATTCAAGCATACCTTATTGAAGTTTTTTTCATCAAGTAGGGGAAAATTTTGATAAAGCTTTTTAAATTGACACATTAACAGTATTTTGTCGGCTGAAAGAAAAAAAACTATTTTGGATTTTTTTATGTTTTGTGCCTACATACTGTGTGGATTAAATTCAATAATATTTTTACTTTATATTTATTTTTGTGCAAGTGTTTTAAATCGTCGTTTCCTGCACTATTTCCTAGTACGATTTTGTAAATATTGTTATATATATGTATGTAAAAGCCTACATAGGCGTAAATAAATAAATAAATAAGTCACCATAGTCATAATACATATGTACATGGGAAAAAGCTTTCAAAATTCTCGAGTACATTGTTTTAATATTAAAAGGAATTCATTTGAACCTGAAAGACTTTCCAGTGAAATAAAATTGTTCGAAAAATAATATCGCGTAATACAGAGAGAAAAGGCACTTTAAGCCTTCTTAGCGTGAAGAGTTCAATCCCCACTCGAAGCGTTCTTACCTATCCGTATTACAACCCCAAACAAAAATTGAACGTCAAAATCATTTTTAAAATTCTTTGTTGTTAGACATTTTTTTATTGCCCTCTAAAACAATAATGTTTCATGAACACGAGCACTCGAGAAGAGACCGTCCAAAGGTAATTTCCCCCATAATTCAATCGGCCCACAATTTACCGAAGTAAGCCATCAAAGTGACTGCGGGAGAGAAACGTTTTACCAAACTCGCACTTCCATTCCCCAAAGAGCAAAAACACCGAATTTAAAAGGTAGGTAAAGAAGATATTATCAATGCGGCCAAATAAATATTATTGTCACGTAACGAAGTTCCAGTGGTTATTATTTCTTTTTGTTTTTAATATGTAATTAATATTGCTCTGTTAGATAGAAAATAACGCAAATTTCTATCTGCTGAGGGGGAATACATTAATTTTTCTACGTGAGCAGTTTTTCTTCCAATCTAGACCCCCCCCCCCTTGGTGAGATAAATTTGGGCCACTTCGTATATTATTTTCAAGTAACGTGAGATTTTGCTGTACCCCTCCCCCCTTGAGCTCACGTAATTAATGTATGTTCCCTGATGAAGTGGAACATGCTACCAATATTTATTCAAAATTTATTTTAAACTTCCAAAATATCTACCCTAGTAAAATAGGCAGTAACTTACCATCATGCCATTTCCTATGAGGATTGGTAGATAGAACGGAAGGACGCACTTATCTCTTTTTTTACATTAGCTCCACACAGAGTTCCCTGAGGAAAATAATTTTCCTTAGGGCCCATGTCATCTTAGGAGATGCTATGTGGCGGTTGTGAGGAAAGGAAGAAAAGAAGTTCTGGGAATGAAATTGGTATGAGGTATACGTAGGAATCTGGGGTTATGGACGTAAGAATCCATCCCTTCAACTGCGGTGCAAGGCAAAGAATCGAGGGATTCTTGCTGGAGTGGTCAAAAGACCTCTTCAACCAGTTTCTCTCGATCCGGCCCGCCTTGCAGCAGGTGGGCATGTGTACGCATCGGCCGCCAAGACCTTGATAAACCTCACCCCATGAACTCTGGCACCCCTGCTAAGTCACCAAACTTAGCGAACAACTTGGGGTTCATATGGCAGAGGCGTTGGTTATCGTCACATTCTTATTACTTCATCCATATATTATATCTACGCCTGTCTCAACACAGGTATACCCTAGTGAGACAGGCATCGAATAATGTAATGTAAACATACCTTATATAGATAAATAAATAAAATAAATATGGATTTTTTTAAGACGTTCATTATTTTTATATCAAGTTAACATTATTGTTACCACCCGATTCAAATATTTGATTCACTCGATCGTTCCATCTCTTAGGGGATGAACATGACTTCTTCCATTCTCTTGTTATTTACTTACTCTCCTGTGCTACCTATTTGTTCGTCCGTCCACTATCCATGTTCAAACCTCATAAGTGAGCCTTTTCCTAATCTCGTTCTTTCCCACTGACATCGACGTTGTATTCTATCAAGGCGTCTGCTTTCGTAATACTATTTCATGATGGTGACATCTGCTCTGATGATGGACGTAATGCTGTAACGCTGTAACTGTCACGCTGTCCGAAACGTTGGCTAAAGAAAGAGGTAGTGCAACATGGGATAATACCCCAAAATTAAATTCCCATAATTATTTAGGCTGTGAAAATACAATCATACCCGTCATACAATGCTTTAAACACATATACGTTCTCGGGATTTCATATCTACTGCATTCAGCCTATTTTCTACTTTATTTTTAGTATAGTAGTTGAATATCAGTATTGTTTAGCATAATGTATGTTGTGAAATCCAACTGATCACAAAACGATCAGCGTAAAAATTATTATAAAATGTTGTGTTATATAACTTTATCGTTGCATCGTGTAAATGTTCACTCTGAATGTCGAACTGACGTCCTATCGATTTAATTGTTGTCA
This sequence comes from Limnephilus marmoratus, assembly GCA_917880885.1. NCBI lineage: Eukaryota > Metazoa > Arthropoda > Insecta > Trichoptera > Limnephilidae > Limnephilus > Limnephilus marmoratus. The sequence goes on from OU862908.1 coordinate 54,884,963, forward strand.
AGATATATGACTGTTTTTGACTTTATATTGTTAAGTAATACTGTTCACTTTAAAGGACAAAAATCAAAGAGACAAACAATGAGAGCATAAGGATAGAAGATTAAAAGCTTTTGCCTTTTATAAGAAGATCTTTCGTATACAAAAAAAAAAAAAACGATGAATTGTATTGCTAAGGACCGGATGTTGACCGGATACTGACGACAACTTGCAAAGCGATTTTCTCACAGTCGATATCTCAAACAATATAGCTTCTTAATACCACTCCAAGTTTTTCTGCTCAAGCAATGATAATAAATGATATTTTTCTCTCCAAGAATAATGCTTCTACGATAAAAATGAACATTTCGAGTGAGATTAGCCTTCTTTTGCAAAGTTTTTTCTATATAAAGAATGAAACTCACGCTTGGAAACGCTTACCAAAGTTTTTATTTGGGCTGCTTTATTGTCTTCAAAATACTTTTGTAACGTTCTGGTGGATGTTTTTTACGATTGAAACAGAAGATCTTGTAAGAGCAGGCATGTTTTTTTTGTTCTCAAGTATTACAAGTATTCAAACAAAAGCATAAATGGTTTCAAAATGCTCTTCTAAAATTTGAAATACGTAAGAGATTTTCAGGGTTTACCTATTTAACTTCTTTCATCCTACCAATTTTTTTCTTAAGGCAGCGAATTTAGTTAGAGGTTATTCAATATGACCTAGGCGATACTTGAGTAAACACTATCTGATATATCGCACATCTTACAACTATAATGACATAATCCAAAAGACGTCAACCGGGAATAATGAAAGTTTTGCTTCTTCATTATGTATGTGTAAACAGGAGTTAAGGTGTTGATAAGTGAATTACAATTTGAAAGTAGTTGTGGAAATGTTATAATACTGTTGGGTGCTTAGAGCTATAACTCTGCACTATGAGAATTTAGAATTCAAACAAGAACAAAGACGGCGATATGTTATGTTTGTTTTGTTTTCTGAATATGTTCGCAATGTACGGATATATTTCAACAGCCTACAGTTTTTTTTGGTTTCTGAATATGTGAATAATATTAAACGAAAGTATTCCAATAAAGAATTAAAGGAAAGATTTCTACTTTCGAAGGAATTGTGTTATTTACTGCCTGCACCATAAAATAAATTGACTATTTACTCCTCTCCTACTATTTGACTGCATGCATTACTAGTAAACAATGCACAATCATGTTTTTTGGTTTGAAAATTGGGTCACTTAGAAATATTTTAGATCCTAAATTAAATACTGCGTGTAGAATGAAGAAAACATATTTGGCATTGAAAAAATCGACAATTTAATTTATTAGTTTTTTAATCAACCCAGAATAAAATAAAGAGGCCTATAAAAACTGCTTTAAACTTTATAATCTCCTACTTACGAACCGCTTTTAGATTATCATTTTATTGTATAACTAGCAGACCCGGCCACACGTTGCTGTGGCTAACGAAACACAACGCCATTACACAACCTTTATAAAATCCTCACCACCCGCTTGCCGGCTGCCCGCTGCCCGCTGTCTGAATTGAATATTTGAATTTCTCGGCTTTTATCTACTATAATGAACATGTATTATACATATAAACCTTCCTCTTGAATCACTCTATCTATTGGTGAAAACCACATGAAAATCCGTTGCGTAGTTTAAAAGATCTATGCGCACATACATTTTGAGCGACTTCATATTATACTATGTAATGATGTGGAAAATTATTTTTTTTTCGAAAACGATCATAATATATAGAGATTCAAAAATGAAAAAAAAAATAAAAAAAAATAAAAAAAATCTGGAATTTATAAATTGAAATGTAATGATTGTGATTTCTTTTATATAGATAAAACTTCGAGAAACTTTGAAATACGGATTAAAGAGCATATGAAAGCTTTAAATAATAATAGTTTCTCGGAGTTTGCCAACCATTTAATAGAAACTAGTCATACCTTTAATTTTAACAGTGGAATAGAATTAATACATTGTAATGTCAATGGCTTTCAGTTAGATAAATTAGAAATTTTAGAGATTAGAAAGAGCGTTAATGCAAATTTAAATATTATTAATAATTAAAAATTGTTTTTAAATGACCCATTATTAAATCTATTCCCCTTTTAAATTTTTTAAAAATTTTTAAAAAATTTTAATTGTTCTATATTGCCCCTCGTCCCTTACACATTATTTTCTTTCAAATTTTATTATTGTTTATGTCTATTATTTTTCTCTATTACCTATTTTTGTCTATTTTTTAAAATTAGTTCTGTCAAAACCCTGAGGAAGTCAGCTTTGCTGACGAAACATGTCGGTTTTTGTAAATAATTAAGTGGTTAATACAACATTATTTATTAATTTGAATTTAAAATGTTACCACAAAATAATTTTGCACTAGTAGAAGAAGTGAAAACAATAAAATTTTGGTGCTTGAGTTCTTCGCAAAGTAAAATTGAACACGCATTTTTGCGATGTTTTTTTCGTAAATAAATCAAGACCACTGGTGTTAAACGAGAATTTAAACCTTTTCGCCATCTTTAAAATGTGTTTTTTTTTTTATTTGTGGCCTGATCCTGAATTTTACACGGTGTGGTGCCTCACCTGGATAACGATAACCTGGCTACTTTTGCAGCGTGTCTGTCAGAGAATGGGCCTAAAGCTGAACGCAACTCTCGCCAGCTTCCGCGCAGATACTATAATATTGTTCATACATAAGCACTTAAAACCTTTCCCTCCTTGTAAAATTTATTGTAACTTATTTCTAAGTCACTAAGTCACCACCACAACAGCAAAAATTTTACAATATCCTAAGGTGGCAATATCTCTTCAGAGGAACAGCTGAACGGCTTTTATCACACAAAATTAAAATTTTGGTTTGAGGCCAAAATACCTAACAAAGATGAAATTTTTTTTTTTGACATAGCTTGTGCCATTATAAGCTTCTTTATTGATTTAAAATTATAAAATATGGGCCATGAAAGAATTCAAATTTTTGTAATATCAGAAGAAACTTAGAGTGATAAAAGTAATCATTAAAATAGTAATTCTGCCTAATCTGTTATTCGTAAAAATATTGAAATTTAAAAACGCAATGCTTAAATTGTAAATTTTAATTCGACAAATTTGTTTTCCTTTGCAAATCGGAAATTTATAAGTTGAATTTAAGCCTATCACAGTGATTTATTTGATTGGTAATATTTATGGATATTATATTTTATATTTCACTACATTATCAAATAAGGCAGGGCAAAGAATATATTTTTTAATAGTTACAATTCTCACAAAAAGTGCCAAATTTAAAAAAAAAATGTATATATGTACATAAATTTAATTTAATAATGTTATTAAAATTTCACCTGTTAGTGTTGTTCCCTTAATATTCAGGGACAATATTTTTAATTGTTCTCCGATATTTAATGTTTCCCCGTAGCAGAAAGACCTGTTGGTCTTCGGCCCCTTACGTAGCGGCTTAATTTGTAGTCGCAGGCCCTCTTAATATGTGGGTTAAAAAGTCGGCGATGCGTGAATACGGTACGGCGCAGATCACCGAACATAATATGGTCAACGAATGTCCGCTTCATTCATTCCCCGGCGGGATTGATGAGGCCCACAGGGCAACGCCTGAGACTGGCTCGCAGACCTAGATGTCCACCTCTGACCCCCCCACTATACGAAAGAAGAAGGATAATGTTATTATCAAGTTTTGCAAATACATTTGATTTTTATTATCATGAAAGCTGTTTCGGCTTATTTTAAAACTATATTGTGGTTGGACCACTTTGAGAAGACTTATTTATTTGATTCGAAATTTCAATTATGAAGATTTGCAATTTGGGAGGCGGGAATGGGTACCGCCGCCCCGGGAATCTTTATTGGATAACCAACACCTCTGCCATAGGTCACCCCAAGTGGTTCGCTACGTTTGTGTTTGTGCGGGTTCATGGGTGAGGTTTGTCTAGGTCTTGGTGGTGGATGACCAGGATACACACTCCTACCCACCCCTTAAACCCTTTTCCTTCCCTCTTTTCTCTCCTCTCCTTCAGTTCCTTAAAAAAAACCCTCCGCACAGCATCCCCAAAGATGACATAGGCCGTGAGGGAAATTATTTTCCTCAGGGCCTCCTGTGAAGAGCTCATGTAAAAAAAAAGATGCCTAAATTGATTTATTACAGGATAAACCGATTTACTGAGAACTTACTTCAAATCCAAATTTAAATTTTGTATGAAAAACAAAACAATAAACGTTCGTCTACATTTATTATTTCAATGGAATATAGCCATAACAAATGTTGGTACATACCTTTATCACATCGACACGTCATTGACAGCGCCCATATCCACCCCGTCTCGTGAACCCTAATGTAATCCCAACTCCTCCTTCTGCTCATTTCCTTTGTTGATGCATTTATACTGGCGACCTCATTTCCCCAGCAGTGGGGAGTTTGTCTTTTCCCTTCGCAGTTTAACAACTCCTTTTTAATCAGCATAGATACCGCACTTGCCTCGGCAGTTAGCTAAGTGCGCTCATTTATACTTCTTTCTCTAGTGACTGGGAATACGTTTCTCCTTCCTGCTGCTAATTGCCTCATCTGTTGACCTTTGTATAATTTGTGTGCACGACGAATCGCTAAAGCTAGAGTTTTTATCTGCAAAAACACTCGAGCGATTTAGGTTAATTGAGGGCACTGATTATGTCCCAGAGGCGCTATAGAGAAGTTGTATTATGCAACAATTCAATATTCAACAATATTTATTATTTTTACTAGTCGCATTTCTTATCAACGATTTGGGTTATAAATCAGCACATTATGCCTAGTGCCGTTAGAAATCTGCTATTGACACATAATTTATTTTCATTAAATTAAAAGAAATCAGTTTGTATACGCAGTCAGGTCTATTTGTTCAGTTTTCGGAACTAATCTTGAAGGTCTCATAGAAACCGTTGTGCCTCCCTTATTATCATATTGGAAATATGATCTAAATGGCGTTGGAAAGAGAAAACACCATGCTTTATGATCAAATCTAAAAATTAACCGCAAAATAATGAAAATATGTACGTGTTTTTTTAACGTAAAGTGGACCATATTTAAACTTTTTTATGATTGCATGCAAAAATTTTAAATTCCAAAAATTATATGTTTGATTTTAATTATAAAATTTTGATGAGTATTTCATCACCTCTTCAAAACATTTTTTAGTTTTCGGAAACACTCATAAATACTCCATTTATTTGAATTTTGTTGCAAAACGAAAATATTTTTACCACTTATTTACTTAAAATTGTCGACAAGTTTAAGTGGTGTGTACAAAGTGATTTATTTTCATTTAATTAAAATGACGCCAGACGAATTTGCGAGTATAAAAGAGGTCTATTATTTTCAGTTCACAAGCCACGCAAAGGTAGATTCTCTCTCAGTATCCCTTGTGAGGTACACGAATTCAGAATCGAAAGGCTATTGAAATAGCTTCAGCTTGTTTTGCTTGTATGTTTGCTAGTGTAAGGTAGGCATTAACCACTTAATATCAAACCTGTCGATGGTAGTGTTATAATATTGACAAAGGTCTATACATACTTGACGGAAATACGACAAATTTCCTCACAATTCTATTTTCGTAAAAAAGCACTTTGATTTGACATTTAAATCAACCGCTGCCATAAATCATTCAATCCATCGCTCGAAATTTCCCGATTTATCACAAGCGAGCGTTTGTTCCGCGTGGTTATCTAAATACGTCACCCGTGTTACATTTCCTACCCGTTTTCCGGCTATGGAAAATTTACGAGGCTCGACAAGTAATAAATAAGTAGGGTGGTTCTTATGTCAATCGGTTGGTGCTTATTTTTAAGCTCTTATTTCGCGGAACACATGCCTTGGTGGAGCTTCTAGCAGCGGTTTGTATCTCTTCAAATGACATGCGTGTGTTAAAACACCCCCTGTGAACTCGTCACGGGGTGAAGTTGGTTGTGCGTAGGGTGCGTGTATACCCATGCGAAATAGAGTGTTCAGGGATTGTGATTAACGTGTTAGCGAATTGAACACACCGGATATTGGGTTTTCAACCTTATGCTATATTTACACTACTTTACTGGAGGCACTCACGCAAATTCTCCCAAACTTCAGGGGAGAGACTCGCGAAAATGGGGGTAATTTTTGAGTCGGTTCTAATAAAATGAAAATGATCAGAAGTGCGTGTAAATGAACTTACAGTTTTGTAAAAAAAAGTTTTTCAGTGATTAAATCATGTAAAAAAATATTTTAATGATCATTTTCGAATATCTTGCCCTAAATTTTTTCATGTAATTTGAAATCTGTTTCAATTTTATCTGTATGTCGATCAATCACTCCTGAAGTTTCACGGTATAAACTGTAAACAAAGCGTTATATGCATGTATGTTCTGCGGTGTTCTCTTCCTTAAATAAAAGAAAAACAAGTGGAGATTGGGCGTGAAAACGTGAAGACTGCCGCCGAGCACCGACAACGGACTATATCAACGGTGAAGCCAATAAACGTTATGCGATGTTTAGAAACAATGACAGGGCATGTCGATGTCATTTGCAGTAGTATGGGTGAACTAAGTTGGCGGCACTTGTTTTCATTCGGTTTCATACTAATAAAGTACAGTTCATGGCTTGCGGTCCAACTCCTTTTTCTAATATTTATGTGTTTATACCTCATTTAAGAGTATCAAAATAAATATTGAAAAACAAAAATTCATCTAAATGATCCCCTTATGCTGTATAGGTTCCTACGCAGAAGAAGCCATGCCAATTAAAAAATTACATGACTGATCACAAAAACATTTTATATTTTACAAAGCTTATTATGGTCCCTATGAATTTTCAATACTGGGGTAACTCCTTTTCTTCTTTCCTGAAAAAAGAAAAATATTTAAGTATTTTTGCACGGGTCTAAGATGACGATAAGTACGGTTTACTGTCGTAAATTCGTATATTATGTTCAAGAGCGCAACGAGTGCGCAACCCACTGGGCGTTATCTTGTTGATTAATCGCCCTGGGGCTCACGATCAACACATCATGGGACGTGACCAGGAGCATTGAGGCTGCATTGTATTCCGTTCGTGCGGTATTAACGCTAATCTATGTTGGAACAGTTATCTTGTCGATGCATTTAGTTTCTGAGACATCTAAGATACCCACAAAATACAATCACATAATTTTTATTATTTTATTTAATTAATTTTTATTTATTAATTCTAGGCGTGCTTAGATTAAAATGTCCTATGCCAGTCTCACTAGGAAAACTTGTGTTGATTAATTGATTGACAACGCTACACGCTTACAATGTTTCATTTCCTTGCACGTTATAATAATATAATATAATGCAAAAGTTTATTTAATAAATCTTGATTTAGCTCACATCATCGTGTAAGCTAATAAATGTACAAACATAAATACATAAAAAGGTTGGCATTTGCAAACTAGTTGACGTTTTTTTTTTACTTTTAAAGGATAAAAAATACATACTTAACGTTAATGATTATGGCAAACGTATTTACAAATTTTTTTTTCAAAATGTATACGACAACAAATAATTAGCAACGATTATTATAAGCAATAATTATCAGCCTGAAACACTCATCTACATTGAAAAAATCTTCCGAGAAAAGATACTTGCCGCCAACGTGACGTGAACGAGAAAAGATACTTGCCGCCAACGGGACATGAATAATTGTTACCCTTTGTGCTATGCATAAAAATCTTGTCTTAAACATTAGTTTATCAATTAAAAAATAATAATTAATTAGCAATTTAACAATTGTTTCAATGAAATTTGGCACATCACTTGAATATTAAACATTTGTTTCCTTTTGAAAGTGTGTGTGTGAAAAATGTATTAGTCTAGTTCCCCATCACCAAATGAAGAAGGAAAAATCTGTTTTTTTTTAATATGCAATTCAAAATACGTGAATGCTAAAATTAAAATTATAACTTTATGTGAACATGTTGGAGTGAGTATAAAGTATTTAAGCGAACGACCAAACGTGCGTGATTCCTTAGTTGAAATATAATTTTGCCTTGTTCAAAGTTCGTAGATAGTAAACATAAATTTTCTACGAACCTTGGGCCCAGTTAACAGATTTTTAAATTCAGTACAAAATATTCATTAAAATGCCATTAGAACGGTGTATAAAAAAGAAAAACCATTTCAAAAAGTTGTTTCCATGTTCCTACAGATAGAAGAAATTCCACGACCTTCGGTAATATTAATATTGATCTTAATCGAAATATTATACTCGAGGATAAGTGTTTTCAGGGATATTAACGTAATTTCTGTAGACATTTTAAACAAAAAGGCCAGTAATTATAATTTTAATTAAAAAAATTATGTTTTTGTAAACGTAAAGTCTGCTGAGAAGCTTAAAGCTTTCAGCTATGAAATCGGCATTAACCCTCCAGGTATGAAAGCAGCTTTCAAATAATTTCTACTTAACTCTCAATTTTCTATGACGCCAGTCTTATGTCAGTTTCAAACAGTCTTCCAACAATTTAATGGATTAAGGCTCCGTATAATTCTGGCCGTCTGTGTCTATTGTGGGAGCGCGGAGTCAACCAGGTATGTCTACTGTGTTGTCAAATAATTAATTTTGTGTATATCACTTTATTTATACGACCACTCCAATCTGTTTTGAGACATCCATGTATTTATCAAACAGATGTGAAGCTTGTAACATAAGAGACATGATATTATTATTACTTGATTCAAATGTTATGAGACATAAACCAGATGATAGTTATTGTAAATTTAACGACGTCATGGTAGAGCGGTTTGTTACTCCGCTATGTATCCAGAGGTTTTTAAGTTCTGCAATTCTAAATACTTACAGATTTAATAAAAAATATAATGTTAGAGGGTCTATAGACCCATCGTTTTATGATAGAAGATACATCGCTTGGTGAAAAATCACAGTTTTGAATGGAAATGCCGATTGAAATGGCTGAAGCCTTAGTGACCAATTTTAAAGAACCAGGTACATATTTGTTATGAAACTATTTCATATTTTCCAACAATTGTGGTCAGGTACTGTGTTACCTTTAGAGAAAAATATATACAGATAAAGGTGTTAGTAAATAAAGAAAAATAAGAGCTGCGCCCGGTTGAGGAGACCTAGTTAAGATATATAACGAAAAAGTAACAGTAATAATATAATGCAAGTATTTGCAAAAATAACTGAGAGAAGAAAAGGCATAAAAATAAAATATCTATACAGAGAAGGTATTCCACAAACCACCAGGCAGTCCCAATGACAATGTGTATGGCTATCGGCCCAACCGCAGACGAAACCCGGAGTCCGCGCCCTTTAGCCGACTCACCGATTTTGCCACGAAGAAATATATGTGGGAAAGAAGAGGAAGTTTTTGAAGACTCGGGGAAAAGATCAGCGTCGGATTGTCGGAGGGGGGGCGGAAGGACGTCGAGACCACGCGGCTGTTCCTCAGGCCTACCCATATCATTGGGGGAGGCGCGGGAGGATCGCAGAAAAACCGCTCCAGTATGGGTTCGCCTGGCTGTACGCACGGACGGGGTCTATCCCACCCCCTTTTATGGGGTGACGACGATACATAAATATGTACAGTTCAGCTGCACCACCAAAATATGGAACTAAAGCTAATGTAAAGTAAAAAAAAATGAAAAAAGCAATTATATATTAGAAACATAATTGTTGTATGATTACAGAAGTCATAATATATTGGGCGATGGCGTCATCACCACCATCGCCCTCCAAGATAGAACATGGCCTGTTGAAGTAAAGCATAAATCAGTTTTAGCAGAAACGTTAGGAGATCATGGATGCCTGTAAACGGTGTGAAGTTAGAGCTAAAAGAAAATAATTAAAACAAGAAAAGAAAATGTTTCAGTACATACATAAGTCAAAACGAAACCAGTAATTTACAGGTCACAAAAGTAATTTTATAAACAGTTCGAAGCGTATACACTAGTGAAGAGTAATGGAGAATATACCAAGGGAGACAGGAGCAATACGTGTAGCACCTGAAACAAAGATGAATTTAGTCTAGATCGGCGACTCTAAGTACAGACCATCTCTCCACCCAGGACTTGACAAACTTTTTCAGGCACTCGAAATTCTCTTTATTCGACACAAGGTCAGCGTTCCACGCTGGTCTTGTTGTTCCGCGCAAGCCATCCAACATTTCCTCTCGTGCTTCTTTCATCAACTCGCAGTGCCACAGAATGTGCCTGGCATCCTGGTTAGTATCACCACATGCACAGTTTGGATGGGGAGAAAGGGTCAAGCTATGTAGCCGACCCCTGAATTCCCCATGTCCGGAGAGCATCTGTGTCATGTAGTGATTCAGTTTAATGTGTGCCCCTTCCATTCTGAATTTAACTGAAGGGAAGAAGGAGAAAGTCCATCTGCCCTTCGTCGACCTATCCCATCGTTCTTGCCATACACTCAGAGTCCTTTCGCGCATCGCTTTGAGCAAGCCGGGGAGGGCCACGTCTCCTCCCGGTGTCAGTTCGACTCCAAGGTGGACAGCAGCCCTGCCTCTAATAAGTTCCTTTTTTGTCAATATTTCCCTAATTGCAAGGTCAATCGGCAAAACGCCGGCCAGAACCGGTAATGCATCTGAAGCTACAGTCCTATAAGCGCCCGAGAGCGCCAACAGGGGAGTCCGCTGGCCTCGTTTAAGAGCCGAGTTTATCAAGACATTGTCCAGGCGATGCTCCCACACGGAGGCAGCATACGAGACTTGCGGCACATATACCCCCTCGTACAACAGGCGAATCGCCGGAGAACGCAATCCCCACTCGGCTGTTGAGATTCTTCTCAGTTTCTGAAACAAGGCCTGGGCCCTATCGGAGACGTTCTTGACGTGGGCTAGGAACGAAGAAGATCTATCCATAATGACGCCTAAATACCTGGTGTTTTCTGCAAATCGAATGGATGAGTCTCCCATTCTAATGAAGGGGTTCCTGCCTCGGCTAAGCATGCCCTTCATGAGGAGACCCACGGTCTTGTGGGGAACGAAGTTGAGTCTGTTTCTCTTTCCCCATTCAAGGATCACTTTTAAACCTTCTTCAGCCTTATATTCCACTTCCCTTCTACTGTCCCCAGAGACCAAATACAATTTGTCATCTACGTAGTCGACCGATGTACAACCTTCAGGTAAGGGTAACCTGGAGGAGTCGTCGAACAAGATTTTCCACAGGTCGGGTCCGAGGACCGACCCCTGCGGACATCCCATGTCGACTGTTCGGGTGATTAAAACGTCCCCGTACCCTATGATAACTGTCCTACCATTTAGATAGTCACTAATAATATCAAACAGTTTACGCGGGCAATTCCTGCTTTTCAGCTTGGTAAGTATCATCGGCCACCACGCGTGATCAAAGGCACCCGAGATATCCAAGAAGATGCCTATGACGTACCTCTTTGGACATACCCTCACCCATTCAAGCGCATGCTTAATGGCGTGCTCCGTGGATTTGCCCGGGATGAAGCCGAATTGAAGTTCGCTGGACGGCGTCAGGGTGAGGCGTAGACGGTGCTTAATGATGATTTCCAATACTTTGCCTAGAATTGGCAATAAGGTTATAGGCCTATAGGCTCCTATGTCCGTTTTCGGCTTATCGTTTCCCTTTGGTATAATCCGGAGCACGCCCTTCTTCCATTCTGTAGGGAATTTTCCCCTACGTAAACAAGTCTCCAAAACTTGGTAGAACTCCTCTTTGGCGTACGTCCAGACATTCTTCGCAATTATACCATTCAATCTGTCAAATCCCGGTGCCTTTTTCGGACCCAAACCCTTAATTATTACTTCAACCTCGGCTCGACTTAACGGTGGCATGCCCTCCCCCTGGGCGGGTACATTAGGTGGCAGCCGTGACAGATTTCTAATCTGTTTATGGTGGACACTTTCCCCTATTACTGAGTCTAATGGAACTAACTTACCCAGAAGTGTCTCAAGAGTGGAGGTAACATCAACACTCTCAACGTTCCCGAGCACCACACTCGACAAATAACTGTCAGATCCTTTTCCCGTTTTTCTAATGACGCTGTGGATTTCCCACGGGCTGGCGTTACCCACTTCATTAACCCAATTGTGCCAGGCAGCTCGTTTTGCCAAAAGGACACCCGAGCGATAAGCACCTCGTGCGGCCCTAAAGCGGGCTTGGAGGACAATAGCCTCTTCAGGCGAGCACAAACTCTGCTTGACAACACTGAGATTCCTATAAGCGCTTTTAAAGGCTCCCTTCAGCAAAGTCAGCTCTTGTGTCCACCACGGCGTCCGAATAGCCTTTTTAGGGTTTGTTCTTCCCAAAGAAGCTTCAGCGGCTGATACCACCGCCGCGTTAAAAAAATTCCCCAAATTGTCCGGTTCCCTAGCTGCTACGTCGTGAAAGCCCCTTAATGATTGACGTAGCGCTTCCCCGAATTTATCCCAATCCGCCCTTGTGGTTCTGAAATTCCACGTAGACCGTGGAGCTTCTATCTTTGGAATACCCACAGAAAAAGTTATAAGTCTATGGTCAGAAGCTAACGCGCACTCGTGAACCTTCCACTGGGATATTTTGGCCGCAACAGATCCAGAGCATAGAGTGAGATCAATGTTGCTTTCGCCTCCGGCTCCTGAAAAAGTAGAAAACGTGCCTGGTTCATTGAGGATGAACAGACCTTGCGCCGCAATAAGGTCTTCGACAGCAAAGGATCTTTCCGTTCGGATTCCGTTATAGTCAAACCAGAGAGGCGATCGCGCGTTGAAGTCTCCACCGATAATTATGTTTCGACCTCTTAATTTGTGAAGCGCTCGCGTTAGGCTCAAAATATGCGGTTCAACAGGGTTACCGTATTTAAAATAAACGGAGATCACGATGATTTCCGTATTAGTCATTCCAACATCTAACTGTATATTTTTCTCTATAGATTTCAGAAGAATTATTCCACGGGCTGCTACTTTAATTTATCTTTTGTATAATGTTAATGTAAGTACTTGCATACTGCTTACTAACCCCGTATGCATGGACATTGGAGGGTCTAGAGTCGTTCAAATAAATGTAGCTTCGTTCAAAAAAAATAGAGTCTTGACGTGTGCGGTGAAGGAGGAAACCATATGTTTCCTTATAACGCCGTTGGGAAAGTGGTGGGGTCCCCTCCAATGTGTTACCTTTAAGTTATGGTTGTTTATGGTCTGTTTGAACAGCCATACACACCGGCGGTGAAGGTAGTTTTGTTTTTTCGAGAAAACGAGAGGTCTCTTCCCGTTTGAGCCCGGCAGGGGCGACCGGACTCAAACGGGACGGCAGTGCTATTTTGAGGAGAATCAAATATTCAAATATTAAGCGGTAATTATTTTGGAGCGTAACGATCGTTACTTTAACGGATTCAAATGACAAAATAAAGTTCGTGATCGGTTCGCGGGTAAATTACGGAGGATGCGAGAAGCAAGTCCGGAGTTGTAATAAGAAACGCGAGACGGTGTAATCCGAAAGGTGAAATTAGATTCCGAAGAATCGATGCGAGAGAACGTGGATCCGCGCTCGTTCCGAACCTGTTGGTGGACAGATTTGACGACAATCGTCGATATTATCGTTCGGAGGTTATATTTGGGAGATTTACCGCGCTATTCAAACTCTGCCAAGCACGCGGTTGCGCGTAATGAATGTCGCCCGTGCTGACGAGTACCTGATTGCCGGGATCAACTGGCCGAGTCCTAGATGACCCGGACGCACGTGACTGAACGAGATTCGGAGCTGGCTGGCTTGCCGCTCCGAGCTGATGAAACCGAGCATCCGTGGAGGAAGGCGTTCCCGAGCTTCCGCGTTTTAGAGTAGATAGTATAGTTTACAATTCGGTCTGGGGGGTAAGTCATTCCAACATCTAACTGTATCTATTATCATCAAATAGAAGTCTATATGATTGTGAACCACTCTTTTATTCAAAAATACAACCCATCCACATGTAATTGCGGGGTTATATCTTATGAACATCTCTGAGAAGGGGTTCTCATGTCATTCCGCATGGTACAGCATACGTTTGCTGGAACAGGCAAATGTTTGGCGTCCGAGTCTCGTTTGGAGACAAAGCTGGACACTGCGAGGTAGGTATCTGTATTACACCTGAACAATTTGGCACCCTACTGCCCTACACACAATTCAATATAACAAATTGAAGATGGATTGCATGCATTCCGCAGCATCCGCATTTATAAGGATAACAAATGGCGCACCAATGTGTTTTGGCACGCAATAACACTGCAATTACATCTGGATGCTTTGGTTAAAATGTAACTTCCATGAGCTAGTGTTCCACACATAAAATGGTATTGTCATGTTAGTGTAGAAAATACTTGATTTTCAAATGTTTCATAACCTCATTCATTTCTACCAGTCGGACAATAATAATCAACATAACCTCAATTCATTTGTGTTTGTTCCACAAACAACGATCGGATCGGTCACAAAATTTGTTGATAGACAATACTTCTCTGATGGTAGAAATTGTGTAGGTAGTGCCTATCTTGATACCAGGCAATAGTGGTTATTAAGTAAATAATAACCATGACAATGGATTGTCTACAAAAATATCTATGACATTGACAACTGTCAAAATAAACAACAAACAACTTTGCAGGTATTTTAAAAGATATGCAATACATACCTTTCCATTACATTAATGCCGGTACACATTTAAAATTATTTTTTTTAATTTAGCATTTAACATTGCAAACATAATAGTTTAAACATACATAAATGTTATGAATACTAATGTTAATTTCCGTTGCAAAGAAAGTGCCTACATTATTCAATGTCATATTATCAAAGTACTTATAAATAATTACAAGATACGTCACTTACTTACATAAAGGCGGCTGATATGTGTTACAGATATTATATTTATTGGTTATTATTTATATGCCAAACTTGACGTTTCTACATACTATAGACGGTTATTTACATTTTTAACACGGGTTTGAAATCCGAAATACAATGAAAGACTCGACAAATATTTCATGTGTATGTCTGTGATCACTAATGCATACGTCATCGTATATTAAACTATTATTACCTACGGAGTGGTACCTACAAGACTTAACATTTCATTGAATATACAAAATATCTCTATAACTATTACTAAAAGGCAGGGTTGCCGCAAAAACTTTTATTTTGAAATCAAGGTTGCCGCAAAATCAATTAAATTTTTTTTTCTTCTCAACATAAATTAGGGTTGCCACAAATTTGAAAGTTTATTCAACTTTATTTCAAAAAACTTATTAAAAAAAAAAAAAAAACAGGGTTGTCAAAAAAAAATTTTTTTTTTATTTAAAGTTTTTTTATTAAATTTTATCACACGCTTAAATTTCAATATGTCGGGGCCAATAGAGAACATCAACGGGAGATCGAAGGACGATTTAAATGTAGAATTAACTATACGAAATATAATACCGGCCAACACATTAGAGGAAATGCGTTTGCAGGCTAGAAACCATAATAAGTCATTAAAAGTAGCTGAAATTGTTGAACAAGTTGAAGACGACATAAATACAGATCAGGACAACGACTCCGGTACCAACGTTATAAAATATACAAAAATCATTTATAATGAATCGCATGCTCCAACAGTCACAATAAATAATTGGAATATAAAATTCAATGGTTCAACCTGTGTTCGAGAACTTATTCAACAAATTGATGAAAAATGTAGGACTAGAAACGTCAATTATAAAGATATAGTTAGGTGTTTTCCGGATATTTTAGAGGGCCTAGCTCTATTATGGTTTAGGTCCATTTACACCCCTGTGTAAATGGACCAAAATTAAAGTATTTCGATCCCCAATCCCCTCCTTCACCTACTTCGGTCTACCCATGTGATAATATTAATACCCCAGCGTCTGTGCGGTTGAAATGTACGAACCCGACTTTGAATAGATGCTTTCCCTTATGCAAAACCATTTTCGTACCTAAATTTTGTTTAAATTGGGTTTTTTACTTATTTTATTTATTTATTTTATTTTTAAACAGAAACAAACAGTACATTAAATATCTACATTGGTGAAAAAAATTTACAATTAAAAAGTATATTTCATGGTGGGTACCTATTATGTGTTTCATTGTAATGTCTTTTTTTATTTTTTTTAAAGAAATATAAACATTCCCGGGTTACGAATAACCCAACAATGTTTGAAAATCTCCTACTACCACCACAGAAAGCCGAAAATGTTACTTGTGTTGTGATGGAGGACTTAGCCAGCCGAGGAATCGAGCACGGGACGCCTGGGTGGGACCCAAACGCGATGCCCACTCAACCACTGATCGGTCAGAATCTTATTTATGGTATGCATATTAAGTAATAACCAGGTGATGTATGTAGTGGGAAGGTGTGTGTGTGTGCCTTATAATATTATATTATTTGAAACTCGGTATTTATCTATATACGTTCTATTGCACTTTAACGCTAAATTTACTTTAAAATGAAAAAGTGCCAGAGGCGAAAAGATTTTTAGTGACCATTATAATATCAATAAATATCACGATATCAATAAATATCACGATATCAATAAATATCACGATATCAATAAATATCACGATATCAATAAATATTACAATATCAATAAATATCACGATATCAATAAATATCACGACCAATCAGTTAGTAAGGTGGTAGTTAAATCCCACTCGGGGGTTGCGGGTTCTTAAAAATTTACTTTTAAGTTTTTTTTACATGAGCTTCACACGGGAGGCCCGTGGCTGCTACACATATGGTGTTAATTATTCTTATTAATTTCGTTGTCCGCTGAATTATCACGGCATTTAATGTACGAGTGTGTTTTAAAAATTAATTCTATGCTTTTTTTACATGAGCACCACACGGGAGGCCCGTGGCTGCTACACATATGGTGTTGGTTATTCTTATTAATTTCGTTGTCCGCTGAATTATCACGACATTTAATGTACGAGTGTGTTTTAAAAATTAATTCTATGCTTTTTTTACATGAGCTCCACACGGGAGGCCCGTGGCTGCTACACATATGGTGTTGGTTATTCTTATTAATTTCGTTGTCCGCTGAATTATCACGACATTTAATGTACGAGTGTGTTTTTACATGAGCACCACACGGGAGGCCCGTGGCTGCTACACATATGGTGTTGGTTATTCTTATTAATTTCGTTGTCCGCTGAATTATCACGACATTTAATGTACGAGTGTGTTTTAAAAATTAATTCTATGCTTTTTTGACATGAGCTCCACACAGGAGGCCCTGAGAAAAATAATTATCCTCAGGGCCTATGTCATCTTTAAGATGCTGTGTGGATGGTTTTTTAAGAAAAGTGAGGAGAGGAGCGTTCTGGGAAGGAAAAGGGTTTAAGGGGTGAATAGGAATCTGGGGTTCAGTGAACCGTGAACCCGGGCACCTTGCTAAATCACCAAACGTAGCGAACCTCTTGGGGTGACATATGGCAGAGGTGTTGGTTATCCAATAAAGGTTCCCGGGGCAGCGGTACTCATTCCCGCCTCCCAAGTTTTCTTCACAAGAACGATATTACGAATGTATGTATCGATATTACGATATTAAAATGTAAGATGGTGACCAAGAATGGTGGTAAGAAATACTCATACGTTCAGGATAAGATGTAAAAAAATTATAACTAAATAAAATACACTTGACTCGCGGGCCGCCAATTGCTGATCACTGGTATAGAGTAATGTTTGTGAAATGTCCCCTCATCAATTGTGTGTTTATGCAATAACAGGTTTCTCTAATATTTCCATCATGATGATTGATAAAGTACCTACTTCATCATACTCCATAATGAACAAACCCTCCGTCCACTCTGTTTAGTAACTAAACATCTAAAATTGTAGACATTCCCCGGAGCATACCTAAAATCCCATTAATTATATTGTAATCAAAGGCTGTTTTGCCACACAACGTGAGTTCAAAAAGACTCCCCCGAAAGGTAAATGAACATTTCATAATGAACAATGATTCCAGTTAGATTAACACAGCAGAACTCTTGAAAAATTCGTTTTTATTCGCCGGGATCGTAAAATTTAAAACAATTTTAAACTGTATTAATATGCGAGGGCGGACCCTCATAAAAAATTATAACGACCACTTTCACTGAGAATTTTGAAGGTGCGAGTTTGGAACAATTCCTTTGTTCTTTTTTTCAGAGGGAAGGATGCTGGACGGGTAGTTCTGAAAAACGATGGGCGGAATATGTATATTTTGTTAATCATTTCAGTTATTGTCTCTAATGAACGATTATTATTATAAGTAAATTGAAACACTTAAGAAATTTCTCCAAATTTTGGGAGCTTGATGCTTCGCTGTCGGTCGGGGTCGGAGTGTTTGAGGTTGATAACTTTTAATGTTTTAAATAATATTCTTTACCAAATGTGGGAAAAATGTGATAGCTTTTACTACCCGCAGTAAACCCGTTTTAAATATTCTCATACAGATATACATTTTTTCCGAATGTAATAACTTTGCCGTGTTTTGTGATCAGATAAGAAATGCCAGGTACTTCCCCGCCTTCAGTTTACCCATCTCTTTCCCCTCCTCATTCGACCTCACAGTGTATCCCGATAGTTGTGTGACGACATTGTTTCAATAGCTACGGCGTGTTGGACGGACGTACGGTCGAATTCACCCTAGCAGGCCTGGAGATTCGACCTTTCCGCCGCGTTTATTTTAATTCATTCTGAAGAACGTGTTACAAATATTTAAAATGTGCCTCAAGTTATTAATTCATCGTCAAGAAAAATAAAATCTGGTGTTTACCGCTAACTTTATAGTTGAAAAACGGGTTATAAAGTTTTAACATCGTTGTGCAAATATATATTATTGGTAAGGTATTTTTTTAATTATTTATTTATTTATTTATTTATTTATTTATTTATTTATTTATTTATTTATTTATTTATTTATTTATTTATTTATTTATTTATTTATTTATTTATTTATTTATTTATTTATTTATTTATTTATTTATTTATTTATTTATTTATTTATTTATTTATTTATTTATTTATTTATTTATTTATTTATTTATTTATTTATTTATTTATTTATTTATTTATTTATTTATTTATTTATTTATTTATTTATTTATTTATTTATTTATTTATTTATTTATTTATTTATTTATTTATTTATTTATTTATTTATTTATTTATTTATTTATTTATTTATTTATTTATTTATTTATTTATTTATTTATTTATTTATTTATTTATTTATTTATTGTGAAAAATAGTTAACATATATATCCAATTACATTTCACAATTTTTAGTTAATAGTGTAATACATTAATTATATAGGTACATTAATAATGACAGGTGCTAAGGAATACCTTTATTTCGCTCTTGAAATGATTGAAGTTTGAATGAAAAATGTCAATTTCAGAAGAAAGGTTTAATAGTGAGGTCATTCTCCCCAGAGGCATAACCATCGGTAGGTTGGTCCTGCCTCTAGGAAAAGTAAAAAGTCTGTGTTGCCTTGCTCTGGTGAAGTTATCGGGGACATAAAGTGAAATCCTTTCCAGGACATCAGGATTACAAATGTGCCCGTTTAGCAGCTTGTGTGCTACTAGTACCATTGCAATTTTTCTCCTAACGTCGAGACGATTTAGTCCCAGCATTCCCGCGAGAAAATCAGAGGGATACAACAAAGGGTAGTACCCAAACTCTCGCATGTACAGGTACCGCATGAACTTTTTTTGCACCTTTTCAACATCATTTGCGTATAGGGCATCTTCGGGTCCCCATATTACTGATCCACTTTCGAGAATGCTACAAACCAGAGTGAAGTAGAGCATTTTTATGACTGCTGTGTTGGAAAAAGATTTTGCGTTGCAGATTACAAAGCCTAGCATTCGCATCGCAGAGTTGCACACCGAATCAATATGAGAACGGAATGTCAGGCGTGTGTCAAAAATGATTCCTAAATCCCTCATTTGTGAAATATGTTTTAACGAGGTACCAGACATTTTGTAGTTATAATATAGAGTACTCCTAGCTCTTGTATAGCACATAATTGTACACTTTGTAATGGTCCGCCACCCTTGGCTTTTGACACCAATTGTGATGAACCCTACCTAGCTGATTTACTTTTCTAAGCTTCTACCTCGTAGTTTAAATCTCGTAGCTCCTGTCTCGTAGCCACGCTCATAATTCTACCCTTATGTCCTACTGATCACACCACTAGGTATGATGGCCTGACTCAACCCTCCTTTCGGTTTATTTCTACCTCAGGCTCGTGATTTCTAAACCCCTATACCTTATAATCTAGCTAAACCTACCCTATCTTCTTAAATCCCTGCGATTTTCTCACAGTAATCAAGATTTAAGATTTTAGTTCACATTATTTCTATAATCTGCGTTGTGTATTTTTTGTTTTAGATTTTACATCTGTTTGCATACTTAATATGCACACATATGTAGAGAAGATAATGTATTACGTGTGGTAACCCATAGATTCTTTTAGAGAAAGGGTGAGAATCTTCCGATTTATTAATTATTATTATTTGAGTATCTTTTACCGAGTTTGATAAACTAACCCCGCCTTAGACTTTGTGTCTATTTGATTTCCGTAGGAATTTAGTGTGTTTATTTAATTCTTCCTATCACCGCTGATACATCGATAACATAAACAACAGTTAATAAATTACATCATTTCAAGAAATAAAAAAACCTTACCTTACCAGTGTAGAATGTTCGTATTCGATAGTCCGGTTTTCTCAATTGGAGTTCTTGTCTGCAGCTTCCCCTAACATAATGTTTTGTATACATAGTTAGTGTTATTTGTTAGTATTCGCAAAACTGTTGAAATAGTAAGGATGGATGGATGTGGGGAGGGGGATAATATGTTTGCTGAAAAGTCGGCTCCTCCGCTAACCAAGTGAAAACCGATGAACAACAATTACAAACTCGAATTCTCCCAGTACGTTTGCTAGGCTTGTCCTTAGATCCGAGTTTTACTCTCTTCGACGAGCGTCTCATGCTATGAAAGGGGCCCTTCACGCCAGCAGGGGGAATACCAAGTCTTCATGCCGTTTTTCTGTCCCACTCCGACTTCCGACGCCTCCGGGTTGAATTTAACTCTACTGAGTCTAGAAGGGGTATTTCATGTCTTCCCTTATCATGTCTCTATCCGTTAAATGTGGCGTAAGCTTGTGACGGGCAGATCCTTCCTCCCACGTGACCGACCCAGCGTTACACTCCACCTCTGACTAGCTGACATAAAACTCACCTCGTGAACCTTATGTTTGCTTTCAGGTTTGACAAGAACTTCCGGTATGCGAATAACCTGTAGCTTTAATGCCGCGTCTGCGTATTGTCCGCACACGTCCTTCCTCTTCCCCGTATGCCCCACCTCGACAATACCGCCACAAGATCAAAGCTCTCTCCGTTCGGGAAAGGTTGACACTTACATTTCCGGATGGCTCATAAACACATACCGTAGCCTTGAAACTTACGTTCGAGAAAAGTTAGGATTCAGGACTGTATGAGTATTTGAACACCAGTGTTTTTTAAATGAGGTCACTAGCTCCTCGTGTATTAGGTTTTAGGATTATGAGTATTTATGGGTTCTTGGATACCTACTTGCTATAAGAAAGATTTAAAATGAGATAAGTCAAGTTGTCATTGAATCAATGACCTCCTGAATAATTGTGATGAGCTCTCTTTGAGTTCGAAGCTAGTCGCAGTACTTTACTTTGCGAAATTTTGCGCGCTGAATCAATGCTACCTATTGGCGATTGCTCTAGTATAATCAGTTGTTTAGAATTGAGTGAATTTAACGTCGATTTTTCTTTCACATATTGGGCGAAGTTTCCGTCGTAAGCTATGATTGATAAACCTGCCCCTTGACTTTTGTGCTTTTGTTTTGTTTATTCGTTGATGGAATTTAGGTGACCGTGTCATTGAACTCTAATCGAAATTTTAGATACATAATCGAAGGTCATATAACATACCCTAATCTCGTCGGTGAAAGGATTCGGTAGGTATTAGCTATACCTATCAATTTGCTATTTCTATTGATTTTTGCGTTACGTATTTCATTTCTCATGGTTATTTGTTTATTTAATTTATGTGTTGTCGTTAATTATTTTCCCTCGTCTTATTATTATTATTATTATTCAAGTACGCCAATGTAATTACCTAGAATGATTAAGAGGCACACTCCTATCACACCTTGTAATACCTAATTAAACTGTGCCAATAGTTAATTAACTCCGATGAACGAAAGACCGATATTAAATAGGTACATCATTTTTATGGTTTGTTTGTTTACTCTTCACACAGACGACCTTCGGTATACTGACCTACTTTGGAGATTGTTTATTTCTACGGTCATTGTCCTTTTGAAACACAATTCATTGGTTAACTAATTCTTTTATATTTTACTTGTGCTAGCTTTGCCCAAACATTGGTCGTTTAAGTAGGTACTTTGCTAACCTAAGAGGTATCTGGATGACCTAGCTTCAACTAAGGTATAGTTTGCTTGACCTACATAGTTCTGAGAAATATAGGTATTTCGGTTACGAATCAAACTGATATCGTATGTCGCCTATCCTTATACGCGCTTATGTAAACAATAGACCTACCTAACTAAAACAAGTACTTGTATGACCTAATTTATAAGTAGGTATTTGTTTGTTTGACCTAATTTTGAGACGCTTGTATACTCCCGCACACGAAATATAGAATAAAGAGCTTCCACGATAGTCATTTATTACGTTCTACGCGCCTCGATTCGTTTTATATGAGTTATAATAAATTAGCGTATTTACCTAACTGAAGTAAATACCTACATATGTATCCTAACTCTAAAGCAGGTATTTCCTGTTTGACCCACTTTCGAGCAAGTGAAAATTGTTATTAGTGTGTTAGTGACAAACTTCAAAGGTCCGATTGATTTATTGGTGATGCACGCTCGTCCCTTTCTTCTTTGTCTCTGAAAATAATTAATAATTGGTTTTATCTTACCGCCCTCGATCGATTACAATTTTTCCCAGTCGGAACTTTCATAACTTCGACATTGTGATCGAGGTTTTCCTTTTTTTTCGTTTCCTAGCTAATGGATTCCTATCGGCCCTTTTTGAGAAAAGACTCTGATGATGAAAAAAACTCTTCAAATATCTGTCTATTTAAAATTCACTTCGGTATTTCGCTTAGTTCCTCAACCTCGTATTAATTACTGTTTTATTTCATTCGCCTTCGAGAGGTGATTCATCAAATAACAAATCAGATGTTTAATTTTATTGTCCGGAATTAGGTAAATTATTATTTATTCTCAATATTTTAATATCACTTTAGAATTAATAACCGTAGATACGCACGTTTTCCAAGTGTACGAATTATTATCACTACTGTTTATTACAATTTCGTTATTCAATTCACAAAGGATTTTTAACCGCTTTATTATTGAACCACTGTAGTTTAAACGTGACTCGAACAATTCGTTATTGTTATTTATTTTACATATGTCATGTTATTTAAAGTAAGGTTAAAGTTTTAATTATTATATCACCTATAGTTAATTTTAAAATCGCGTGTTATATTTTCTTTTATCCGGTAATTTGATTTATTTTAAGACACTGGATTTTTGTTAAATGTTATAAAACCACTAAATATAAGTTGTAAGAAAGAACCCCGAATGTCATTTAATTCTTATTTACTGACTTTAAACACTTTCATTATAAAACACCCGAACTTTCACGAAGTATTATTTAGGCACTTTTCCGGACTCTCCGTTGATCGTCTTTGAAATTTTTATTCCTCAATTTTAAAGGGAAAATAAAACACTGAATTTACTATTTTTTTGCAAACACTTGTAGACATTTTTCAACTCTACTAGAAGCACTAGTTTACTAGTCTTCTTCGCGCACCTTTACATTTTTCTTGATCGCGCACTTCCCGTTATTTCATCCGAACTCTCCCTCAATCTCCCAACGAATTCCCTTTCTTTCTCAAACCATGGTCTTTTAAAAACTTTTTAGAGCTCTCCTTTCATAGAAAAATCACCCCTGATCGCCCAGACTTTCATAGGAAAAGGACCAAATTCGGTTCCTCCGTATATGACCTTTTGTCAAATCTCTGCTAATTCCCTATCTCATGTCTTAGAACCAAATTAGTTTAGTGTCTCTCTCTCGTAAAAAATCACATAAATTTTCTCATTGACAGGTATTTATATTAAAAATTTCATGTACTTGCTCGTAATTCATTTTTTTAATGCCTACACCATAAAAGTAATGTTTTTATTTTAGAGTAAATATTCGTATTTAACTTGTATAATTTTGTTTAGGTCGTTTCGTGTTAATGATACCCTTAATTGCTTGAAATCATGTTCTATAATTTTATTTGGATAAAGTCATATCAACAAAGTGATAGCCAACCTTTTTTCTCTAGTCAAACGGTTAGCGATTCCTTCGACGGTTCTCACGCATTTCCCAGTGTCAGGCTACGTTAAGCATCTTTTCCTGTGATTTGATTTAATTGTAGAGTGACCAAAATGTACCGTGGCCTTTGATATGCAATATTTTCAATATCCTGTTTATCGTGAATAGTGTTGTCAGATCAGAGTAATCCTTATATCGGTACCTATTAAAGTCAATTTAAGTAGTTCCAATCAGTTTTCTTTTGAGATATTTGGCTCTAATAACTTCGTTTCACCATTCCATTTCCATATCAATAGATTTTCCCACTTTTTCAGGTTATTATATTCAGTTTGTGAAAATTTTCGAGATTCTACCCGTTTTTTTGTGATCGTTCCAGATCGGTTTTAATTAAATCGACCCCTGGGACCATTCATGTTACGTTTTCCGTGCCCTTATTGATGATTTTTCATTTACTTATTTTCAACATTTCCGCCTAAGATTTTCTTGTTTCCATTTGAAACGTTAGGTGCCCAAAACCTGCAGTTCTCGATCGCGCCTTAAATAAACACGACCCGGGTCAATAATCCTTCAACTCTTTGTCTTTAGTTCTGTTTACTATTCCGTTCGTTGAACTTTCGTTCCTGTGGGAAAGAATTCAAGGCCGCTCAATCTGATCAAAGCCCACTAAAACGATACACGCCTATAATTTCTCTCATTGGTTCAAATTATTTTTAATCGCCTTATTTACTCCCTCATTGGCAGAATCCAAACTTCCTTTGTCCTCGAGATAGCTATGATATGGGGGTTCCCTCGCTCCAGTCTCTATGCAGATTTCTGTATAGTTCCCAACTGCTCGGACAGATGTCGCCGAATGTACCATTTTCTCTACATAATATTTAGAGGAAAAATTTTTTTCTTGTAGGCTTCTCGTAGGTTGAAGGTTGGCATTCATCACAGCCCCCCTATAGTTATAATTCCAGCGGTAAACACGCCTCCTAGTGTTAGTTGATGGAATTAGAACTAAACATAGATCTAATTTTGTGCAATCTTCCTTAAATCTTCCCTTTTTGTTCTTTTCTTCAAACTTGTTGCGCGCCCCTGCCTTTCACTATTTTATATCGTAGAATTTTGTTCGGTTTTCCTCTGTGCTGAAACCATTTTTCAATGTACTCTTGTCTACTCAATGACCTATTTAAGTCGGCTAACGTACGTCAGTTGCTGTACCTACTCTTTGTCCTACCCCCCTAAGATTCTTACTTCCACAAACTCCCCCCTAAGACTCTACTTCCGTAAGCTCCCCCCCCTAAGATTTTACTTCACCGATCTCATTTAATTTTTTCCAATGAATTGAGGTATTTATAAGCTCACGGGCCGCTTATTAGGAATTGAATCACCTTCAATCATCGTTATTATAATTCAGGGAGTCATTATTTATACAATATTTCCCTAAACAATCTGCAACATAGCTATGTGCAATAATTTTTAATGCAACCCGGCTTTGTTTGTTTATTTATTTTTATGCACGAATACACAAATGTATAACGTACCTAAACCCCGTTTTAAACAAGTTACCCCCTCCTAAATTCGGATGCGTTTTAAACCACTCCGCTTATTTGCCCTATATTTCAAATCGGAAATAACTCGGTCACCCGAGAAATATGCAAACCACTGGTAAGGCTAGATTTCTAATTCATTCAGCCGAAATCTATGTAATGATGTACCTAAAGGTCCAATCCATCCCTGTTACACGTTTGAACGCAACGATTTGAAAGTCACACTGTAAATATTTTATTTTATTTTTATCCGTCCTTTGCTGTGTATGTTATGTTGATTTTATTTATTTTTATGTCACCGTGTCAAAAGAAGTATTTATTTATAAAATCCTTCAACTCGAAGGAACCAATAATACCCTCGACCACTATTAACATAAACAACGTCATTTGATTAACTATCGTAAGTATATCTTTTTTTCACAGTAACATCTCGAGTTGTTCAATAACAAAGATTTCGGTCACAAAACCTTGTCACAACCGTACGTGTTTGTGACCATATCACCACTTCCTCGCGACAGTGTTTATTCAATTGTTTGTTTACATAACCGCGTTTTATTATTAGTGTTATTTGACTGATTTGAATTCGAGTGTTTTAGTCCGTCGGAGGTATGCAATGTTGTTTATATAACAGCTTTTTTATTTATCAATACGCACCACCCTTCTAAATCTGGGTCAACATTCCTGGGTGTTATGAGATTTATGATTTTTATCTGGTATAAGGCACGTTTTTCACTTTTTGTTTTAAAATATTTGGTTTTTGAGTTATTATTTTTTTTTTTTCGACTGTTTTATTTAATGGTACGTTTTTTTTTTTCCACTTGTTTCACGTTTAATGAAGATGTTTTAATGGCACGTTTTTCACTTTTCGTTTAAATTATTTTTTTGATTTATTGTTATATTTCTACTGTATAATTTAATGATGCGATTTTTTTTTCCACTTGTTTTATGTAATCTGAAGTTGTTTTAATGGCACGTTTTTCACTTTTCGTTTAAAATATTCACTTTTTTTTTTCAATTAATTATAATTTCATTTATTTGTTCATTTTATTTTATTTTTATAATATCTCAGAATTCTCTCAACTTGTAACCTTTACTCTCCTGGTCCGCGGCAACAGTTGTAATGGTCCGCCACCCTTGGCTTTTGACACCAATTGTGATGAACCCTACCTAGCTGATTTACTTTTCTAAGCTTCTACCTCGTAGTTTAAATCTCGTAGCTCCTGTCTCGTAGCCACGCTCATAATTCTACCCTTATGTCCTACTGATCACACCACTAGGTATGATGGCCTGACTCAACCCTCCTTTCGGTTTATTTCTACCTCAGGCTCGTGATTTCTAAACCCCTATACCTTATAATCTAGCTAAACCTACCCTATCTTCTTAAATCCCTGCGATTTTCTCACAGTAATCAAGATTTAAGATTTTAGTTCACATTATTTCTATAATCTGCGTTGTGTATTTTTTGTTTTAGATTTTACATCTGTTTGCATACTTAATATGCACACATATGTAGAGAAGATAATGTATTACGTGTGGTAACCCATAGATTCTTTTAGAGAAAGGGTGAGAATCTTCCGATTTATTAATTATTATTATTTGAGTATCTTTTACCGAGTTTGATAAACTAACCCCGCCTTAGACTTTGTGTCTATTTGATTTCCGTAGGAATTTAGTGTGTTTATTTAATTCTTCCTATCACCGCTGATACATCGATAACATAAACAACAGTTAATAAATTACATCATTTCAAGAAATAAAAAAACCTTACCTTACCAGTGTAGAATGTTCGTATTCGAGAGTCCGGTTTTCTCAATTGGAGTTCTTGTCTGCAGCTTCCCCTAACATAATGTTTTGTATACATAGTTAGTATTATTTGTTAGTATTCGCAAAACTGTTGAAATAGTAAGGATGGATGGATGTGGGGAGGGGGATAATATGTTTGCTGAAAAGTCGGCTCCTCCGCTAACCAAGTGAAAACCGATGAACAACAATTACAAACTCGAATTCTCCCAGTACGTTTGCTAGGCTTGTCCTTAGATCCGAGTTTTACTCTCTTCGACGAGCGTCTCATGCTATGAAAGGGGCCCTTCACGCCAGCAGGGGGAATACCAAGTCTTCATGCCGTTTTTCTGTCCCACTCCGACTTCCGACGCCTCCGGGTTGAATTTAACTCTACTGAGTCTAGAAGGGGTATTTCATGTCTTCCCTTATCATGTCTCTATCCGTTAAATGTGGCGTAAGCTTGTGACGGGCAGATCCTTCCTCCCACGTGACCGACCCAGCGTTACACTCCACCTCTGACTAGCTGACATAAAACTCACCTCGTGAACCTTATGTTTGCTTTCAGGTTTGACAAGAACTTCCGGTATGCGAATAACCTGTAGCTTTAATGCCGCGTCTGCGTATTGTCCGCACACGTCCTTCCTCTTCCCCGTATGCCCCACCTCGACAATACCGCCACAAGATCAAAGCTCTCTCCGTTCGGGAAAGGTTGACACTTACATTTCCGGATGGCTCATAAACACATACCGTAGCCTTGAAACTTACGTTCGAGAAAAGTTAGGATTCAGGACTGTATGAGTATTTGAACACCAGTGTTTTTTAAATGAGGTCACTAGCTCCTCGTGTATTAGGTTTTAGGATTATGGGTATTTATGGGTTCTTGGATACCTACTTGCTATAAGAAAGATTTAAAATGAGATAAGTCAAGTTGTCATTGAATCAATGACCTCCTGAATAATTGTGATGAGCTCTCTTTGAGTTCGAAGCTAGTCGCAGTACTTTACTTTGCGAAATTTTGCGCGCGGAATCAATGCTACCTATTGGCGATTGCTCTAGTATAATCAGTTGTTTAGAATTGAGTGAATTTAACGTCGATTTTTCTTTCACATATTGGGCGAAGTTTCCGTCGTAAGCTATGATTGATAAACCTGCCCCTTGACTTTTGTGCTTTTGTTTTGTTTATTCGTTGATGGAATTTAGGTGACCGTGTCATTGAACTCTAATCGAAATTTTAGATACACAATCGAAGGTCATATAACATACCCTAATCTCGTCGGTGAAAGGATTCGGTAGGTATTAGCTATACCTATCAATTTGCTATTTCTATTGATTTTTGCGTTACGTATTTCATTTCTCATGGTTATTTGTTTATTTAATTTATGTGTTGTCGTTAATTATTTTCCCTCGTCTTATTATTATTATTATTATTCAAGTACGCCAATGTAATTACCTAGAATGATTAAGAGGCACACTCCTATCACACCTTGTAATACCTAATTAAACTGTGCCAATAGTTAATTAACTCCGATGAACGAAAGACCGATATTAAATAGGTACATCATTTTTATGGTTTGTTTGTTTACTCTTCACACAGACGACCTTCGGTATACTGACCTACTTTGGAGATTGTTTATTTCTACGGTCATTGTCCTTTTGAAACACAATTCATTGGTTAACTAATTCTTTTATATTTTACTTGTGCTAGCTTTGCCCAAACATTGGTCGTTTAAGTAGGTACTTTGCTAACCTAAGAGGTATCTGGATGACCTAGCTTCAACTAAGGTATAGTTTGCTTGACCTACATAGTTCTGAGAAATATAGGTATTTCGGTTACGAATCAAACTGATATCGTATGTCGCCTATCCTTATACGCGCTTATGTAAACAATAGACCTACCTAACTAAAACAAGTACTTGTATGACCTAATTTATAAGTAGGTATTTGTTTGTTTGACCTAATTTTGAGACGCTTGTATACTCCCGCACACGAAATATAGAATAAAGAGCTTCCACGATAGTCATTTATTACGTTCTACGCGCCTCGATTCGTTTTATATGAGTTATAATAAATTAGCGTATTTACCTAACTGAAGTAAATACCTACATATGTATCCTAACTCTAAAGCAGGTATTTCCTGTTTGACCCACTTTCGAGCAAGTGAAAATTGTTATTAGTGTGTTAGTGACAAACTTCAAAGGTCCGATTGATTTATTGGTGATGCACGCTCGTCCCTTTCTTCTTTGTCTCTGAAAATAATTAATAATTGGTTTTATCTTACCGCCCTCGATCGATTACAATTTTTCCCAGTCGGAACTTTCATAACTTCGACATTGTGATCGAGGTTTTCCTTTTTTTTCGTTTCCTAGCTAATGGATTCCTATCGGCCCTTTTTGAGAAAAGACTCTGATGATGAAAAAAACTCTTCAAATATCTGTCTATTTAAAATTCACTTCGGTATTTCGCTTAGTTCCTCAACCTCGTATTAATTACTGTTTTATTTCATTCGCCTTCGAGAGGTGATTCATCAAATAACAAATCAGATGTTTAATTTTATTGTCCGGAATTAGGTAAATTATTATTTATTCTCAATATTTTAATATCACTTTAGAATTAATAACCGTAGATACGCACGTTTTCCAAGTGTACGAATTATTATCACTACTGTTTATTACAATTTCGTTATTCAATTCACAAAGGATTTTTAACCGCTTTATTATTGAACCACTGTAGTTTAAACGTGACTCGAACAATTCGTTATTGTTATTTATTTTACATATGTCATGTTATTTAAAGTAAGGTTAAAGTTTTAATTATTATATCACCTATAGTTAATTTTAAAATCGCGTGTTATATTTTCTTTTATCCGGTAATTTGATTTATTTTAAGACACTGGATTTTTGTTAAATGTTATAAAACCACTAAATATAAGTTGTAAGAAAGAACCCCGAATGTCATTTAATTCTTATTTACTGACTTTAAACACTTTCATTATAAAACACCCGAACTTTCACGAAGTATTATTTAGGCACTTTTCCGGACTCTCCGTTGATCGTCTTTGAAATTTTTATTCCTCAATTTTAAAGGGAAAATAAAACACTGAATTTACTATTTTTTTGCAAACACTTGTAGACATTTTTCAACTCTACTAGAAGCACTAGTTTACTAGTCTTCTTCGCGCACCTTTACATTTTTCTTGATCGCGCACTTCCCGTTATTTCATCCGAACTCTCCCTCAATCTCCCAACGAATTCCCTTTCTTTCTCAAACCATGGTCTTTTAAAAACTTTTTAGAGCTCTCCTTTCATAGAAAAATCACCCCTGATCGCCCAGACTTTCATAGGAAAAGGACCAAATTCGGTTCCTCCGTATATGACCTTTTGTCAAATCTCTGCTAATTCCCTATCTCATGTCTTAGAACCAAATTAGTTTAGTGTCTCTCTCTCGTAAAAAATCACATAAATTTTCTCATTGACAGGTATTTATATTAAAAATTTCATGTACTTGCTCGTAATTCATTTTTTTAATGCCTACACCATAAAAGTAATGTTTTTATTTTAGAGTAAATATTCGTATTTAACTTGTATAATTTTGTTTAGGTCGTTTCGTGTTAATGATACCCTTAATTGCTTGAAATCATGTTCTATAATTTTATTTGGATAAAGTCATATCAACAAAGTGATAGCCAACCTTTTTTCTCTAGTCAAACGGTTAGCGATTCCTTCGACGGTTCTCACGCATTTCCCAGTGTCAGGCTACGTTAAGCATCTTTTCCTGTGATTTGATTTAATTGTAGAGTGACCAAAATGTACCGTGGCCTTTGATATGCAATATTTTCAATATCCTGTTTATCGTGAATAGTGTTGTCAGATCAGAGTAATCCTTATATCGGTACCTATTAAAGTCAATTTAAGTAGTTCCAATCAGTTTTCTTTTGAGATATTTGGCTCTAATAACTTCGTTTCACCATTCCATTTCCATATCAATAGATTTTCCCACTTTTTCAGGTTATTATATTCAGTTTGTGAAAATTTTCGAGATTCTACCCGTTTTTTTGTGATCATTCCAGATCGGTTTTAATTAAATCGACCCCTGGGACCATTCATGTTACGTTTTCCGTGCCCTTATTGATGATTTTTCATTTACTTATTTTCAACATTTCCGCCTAAGATTTTCTTGTTTCCATTTGAAACGTTAGGTGCCCAAAACCTGCAGTTCTCGATCGCGCCTTAAATAAACACGACCCGGGTCAATAATCCTTCAACTCTTTGTCTTTAGTTCTGTTTACTATTCCGTTCGTTGAACTTTCGTTCCTGTGGGAAAGAATTCAAGGCCGCTCAATCTGATCAAAGCCCACTAAAACGATACACGCCTATAATTTCTCTCATTGGTTCAAATTATTTTTAATCGCCTTATTTACTCCCTCATTGGCAGAATCCAAACTTCCTTTGTCCTCGAGATAGCTATGATATGGGGGTTCCCTCGCTCCAGTCTCTATGCAGATTTCTGTATAGTTCCCAACTGCTCGGACAGATGTCGCCGAATGTACCATTTTCTCTACATAATATTTAGAGGAAAAAATTTTTTCTTGTAGGCTTCTCGTAGGTTGAAGGTTGGCATTCATCACAACTTTCCGCTGTTAAAATAGAGTTTATTCAGATTACTCCATTCTACGATTCCGTCGATATCGGTTTATATTTATTAATGTTAAATACAAAGAACTTTCATCCCCAGGGTTCTGTTGAAATAAACTAGTTATATAGTTACGAATTCACCGGAAATGATTAAAATGTGAGTTTTGAGCAAACAAAAATTATTAGGGTTGTATACCGCCTTAAGCTACAGCAAGATTTTTAACGCACATTTTGTTCACCACTCGGACCCATATGCTTGTTTTCACGATAATATAACATTACCAGACCTTTTTCTTTTTATTAATTTTTTTTTATTGGCAGTGCTGATTAAAAATACATATAAAGTTACATCATTTACATAGTTACAAGGTTTTAACAAAGAAATAAAAAATTGCCTTTCCTCACCATAAAGAGACAATGCTCTTGTGTTTGGTGAGGGAGTTCTAGCTCAATTAGTAAATTAAAAGATCGTGTCAGTAAGTAACATATGATGCGAACCTGACTTACCAAATGAAGTTATTGTGCTGATTAATCAAATGTTAATAAATTCAACTGCAATTCATTTTATCTTCAACAATATTAAAATGACAATCCACCAACGCGATGCACGAATAACGCACTTCCTACGCAGATTGCGATAAGTTACCTCCAGGTACTTCCCCACTTTCCTCTTCCCCATCTCCTTCCAGCTTCCAGCCGAGTAGCTGCTCTTATGAGGTATTCACTTAATAATAAAAAAATCAAAGTTGGATATTAAAATAGTTGACAGTTAAAACAGCGAAGGCCAAAACATATTCCACTAGCAGTATTTAATTTAATGCATCTATAACTTTTCTAGGTCATCATGTTTTCATAAGAAGGACACGCCTTATTCTGTAATCTAAAATAATGAATGTTTGTTTGTTACAGGATAATCCAGACAACCAGTTCAAAAGCATACCTCTGGGACTGTGGTGGGCCATCGTGACGATGACCACTGTGGGCTACGGTGACATGGCCCCCAAGACCTACGTGGGCATGTTCGTGGGCGCCCTGTGTGCGCTGGCCGGCGTGCTCACCATCGCGCTTCCCGTGCCCGTCATCGTCTCCAACTTCTCAATGTTCTATTCGCACACGCAGGCAAGTTTATTAAATATTCAATGTTCTATTCGCACACGCAGGCAAGTTTATTAAATATTCAATGTTCTATTCGCACACGCAGGCAAGTTTATTAAATATTCAATGTTCTATTCGCACACGCAGGCAAGTTTATTAAATATTCAATGTTCTATTCGCACACGCAGGCAAGTTTATTAAATATTCAATTTTATTACGGATGACTTATTGAAACGTAAAAATGATAAAGATGAGTTTGATTGGGGTAGCGCCGTGTACGCAAAGCAGCATTAAAAAGTAGTATATCTGCAGGCTACTCAGTCATGAAGTTTTTTTTTTACTTTAACTCCACACAGGAGGCCTTGAGGAAAATAATTTCCCTCAGGGCCTATGTCATCTGGGATGCTGTGTGGAGGGTCTTTTTGAGGAGAGGAAGGAATGAACATTGGTCTTGAAGTTTGTTAGTATATCGGAAGGGCGTTTATTTGGTTAATTTTTTTTTTTTACATGAGCTCCACACGGGAGGCCCTGAGGAAAATAATTTCCCTCAGGGCCTATGTCATCTTTGGGGATGCTGTGTGGAGGGTTTTTTAAGGAAAGGAAGGAGAAGAGAGTTCTGGGAAGGAAAAGGGTTTAAAGGGTGGGTAGGAATCTGGGGTTCAGTATGTCCTGGTCGTCCGCCTCCAAGACCTAGACAAACCTCACCCCATGAACCCGGGCACCCCTGCTAAATCACCAAACGTAGCGAACCACTTGGGGTGACCTATGGCAGAGGTGTTGGTTATCCAATAAAGGTTCCCGGGGCGGCGGTACCCATTCCCGCCTCCCAAATTGTTAATTAACTGGATTGCAGGAAATATGGATATTTTCCAAGAGTCCTTCAATAAGTTAAGCATGTTATTAAATTATATGCGCACCACCTACGTGTAACCATTTTTGTCCTTCATTTAACCTTATACAAATATTTATAAAGTCAAAAATCTTTTTGTAATTTGTTTTATTGCTTTTGCAAGTAATTGGTTTCGTATACTGTATTTGCAAAATAAATTAAAAGGTAACGATCGCAACTGGGATTCGAATCCATAAATTCTAGTCTTTCTGGGACTGGTTATCTTCCAATTATTGGGCTATTCCCACCTCACTACATTCATCATTCTCATCGATCTCACACTTTCATTTTTGAATGACTGTCAGTATCCCTTTCAATAATTTCTCTCTTTTTTCCTGCCATTTTTTGGCGTGATTGGATGATTCTACCCGAAAGCAATATTTACAATCTAGATGGTGTCCCGGATATTTTTTCAAAAATAATACTAGAGTTACTGGGTTCGAGTCCTACCTTTACGTTTTTTATTTTCTGTTTCTTTGTTTTATTTTCTTTGAGGGTTGCTGATATGTATTATTTTTAACCCCGGATGCAAGGAACGATGTTACAAGTTTGACTTTCTGTGTATCTGCCTATCTGTCTGTCTGTCGGTGGCATCGTAGTTCCTAAAAGAATGGACCGATTATGATGCGATTTTTGTTTGAAAGCTGACATGATCGAGATGATTCATAGCTACAATTCATGAAAATCTGATTAGGTGTTTCAAGTCATCAGCTCATTTTGTGTAGGGGGTTGCTAAAAATTTTTAAAATATTACTTATCTAAAGAAAGAATGGAACCATTTCACGTGGACCATATCCATGGTGACCGTTTTAATTTATTTTCTGTTTCTTTGTTTAATTTTCGTCGAGAGTTGCGGATATTCATTATTTTCTTCAATAATTAAAAAAGTTAATTAAATTTTCGTAGCTTATTTTTAGGGTATTACGCCATGTAGCCCAACTCCCCCTTTATGCAAAAAAAGCTGGTAGCGCAACAAGGCATAACACCCCAAAAATAAATAACAAAAATACTTTTGGCCGTGAAAATCTAAAATCATATCCCCTAGTTTATTAAAGTGCCTCTTGAATGCGAACATCTAGTCTAGTTTATTCAGCTACTACCTCCTACTCGCATGATCACCGTTCCGTTGCTCTTATACGAGCGCTATACTATCATGGCTTGACCTATTTCATAATTTCAGCGTACGATGCGGTGAAATCGGCCAAACCATGAGAGTATAGCGCTCGTGTGAGACCACCATTCACCGTGATCGTTTTTTAATTGATTGAAAATCTGCTTTTCCACTGGTAAAGTGCTTTTGTTTGCGTCAAATGAAATTTCTGGATGAATTTGGGTATGAAGTGACATCCGGGTGATGGCGACCTTAGGGTTCTATTCAAGTATTTGAACGCATGTCTTTACACTTACTTTACCTCGTTTTCTATTTTATATTAACTCCACAAAGGAGCCTAGGGGAAGTTGTTTCCCTCAGGTCCGATGTCATCTTTGGGGAGGTAGTGAGGAGGGGTATCTTTGAGGAAGTACCGAAACTAGCCCTGGATCCATGCAGGAGGAAGGAAACATGTCAAACAAAAATCGTCCCACAATTCAACTAGTCGTGCTGTTAATCACAGTATGACTAGTTGAAATTACCCGATCTCATTAATCTCTAATTAACCGTATACAAAGTATTACTGTAGGTACCGAAGGGTACCTTTGGGTACATAGTTTATTTATTTATTTATTAATTTACGGATAATAGTCCATTAAAAACATAATAATAACACGAATAAAAAAACACAGAGATGACAGTGAAGGGAGAACACATATAAATTAATAGCAATGACAATATAAAATTTAAAAAGTACACATAGAAAACACTACAAGTCAAAGCATGACGACGCATTTAAATATTGCGTATCGACTGTCGAAAGTCATTTAGTTTTACACCAAAAAAATCAATGCTTTGACTTGCGTTGACAAGTCTCGACATTCCGGATAAGGCAGAATGGTATCCATAATTAGTAGAATGTTGATTGAGGAACAGCAATTCATTATTTCAGAGTCTGCGGGAAGGGATGTTGAACTGGATGATTGGAAGCAAAGCAGGTGTATCAGTAATACTGTTGATAATTTTAAATATGCAAATGAGATCCGAGTTCTTTCTACGTTTTTCTGAAGAAGAAATATTAAAAATGTGTTCACTAGCATCGATGTCTATTAAATTATAGTATATTGATGGCTTCAAGATTTTCATTCTGTTTATTTTATGTAGAGATGTAAACATTTTTTTCATTATTTTTCCTTATTCATATCGCATATAACATATCCATAAAAGAGAGTGACCATTTTAAATAGAATCCATACCTTTAAATTGATATCAACTTAATTCAAGATAAACGGTTTTGACACAACTCTGAAAAAAGTTACTTTACAATATCTCTGTCTCAAACCGATAGCATACGATTAGTTATTTTTCCATTTTGAAAGCAACTTATTCAAAGACAATCGTTTCAGTTATAAAAACTAGATGAGAAATGCTCTAGAAAAACCATATCGTCATAAAAGCTTCTACGAAAAAGCTTCCATTGCTCATTCTTGCACTAACTCACTAACCAAAAGGCCAATTCCATACAAACGTATTTATCTCGGCGCACATTTATTTCTTCGTTCTTATGCGCATATCTTTTCAGAGATAATAATTTATTTTTTCGATTCGTGATCAAATTCTAATATCTGATTTACCTGCTTGATTTATTCCTGACGTGTTCCTTACTTATTTTTCTATCTAATTATAAATCGTTTTATTCTCTTGACAAGCTTTCTACTACGTATCCAAAGCATCTAATGCTGCATATAAACTGTTAGGTATTACAGCAAGCCTAGCAACAAATTATGGGAACGGAACAACGCAACCTCAAACGGCGCAAAATTTGATAACCCCTGCATGTTTCTACGCAGCATGAGAATCCCTTAAATTCTTATTCATTGTTACGTCAGTAAGTACCACGCAATAGTTTCATGATTTTTTTTTATGATTCGATATATTTCTTTGCAATAAAAACGATTCAGCGGTCTCTTTATACGTCATTCAATAAATATTTAGTTTTTTTCAAATTCTAAATACTCGATTCTTTATTTAAAAAAATGTGTCGTGTCAAATAATCTATAATTATATCTACAAAGGACGTGTGGGATTGCACTATCCTCCCCACATCCTGGAATAAAATTATTATTATTAATAAGGTAATATAATTGTTCCTTAGCCAATTCCAAGCTTAACTACTAAACTTTAAAAATAAAATATCTAGAGCCAAAGCATTTATAATCTTCATTAAAAATTGTAAAATGCTGTTGTTGGAAAAAGTAGGCAAAAATCAATCGAAATTCTTATTTGATCCATATTTAGGGTCTTACGCAACCTCTTTTGAATATGCGAAGGGTCACGAAACAGGGTAGTAAAAGATTTTGATCGCACCCTATTACTCTACTTCGTGCCGGCTCAATATTTCACGTTTTAAAATTTATCGATATCCTCAAACCCAGCGTCATCTGTCAATACACCAGAGAGTAGCGACGTTTTTTAAAATCAGCGCTCGACGAAAATATTGAACGGAAATTGAATTACTCAAATCAAAAGTTCGAATCATGTTTACATTTCCCGCAATTCGCCCTCGAATAAGGTTTGCTTTCAAAGCGGTGATCAATCAAAAGTTTTTTTCTGTTCTAAAGATTATGAAGGTATAACAAGGTATTTTATTCTCTTCGCTCCCTGCCTTCCTGTCGGCTAAAATCTACCCCTGATTTTCCACCCCTCGGACGTTTCAGGAGTAATATGCCAGAGGTTGGCTTCATTAATCTCTCCAACTGTATGAAACTTGTAAACTTCGACCTCACCCGTGTTGTTGATTTTTCAAGTTTTATTGTTTTACCAAGAGCAAAGAATGATGATCAGCCTTTCATTAATTTCATCTCGTTTTGCTTAAGGCAAATAAAGGCAAAAATTCCCCCAAATTTTTGATCAATTTTATGTTGTCATTCTATTACTCAAATACCTCAATAATTAATTAGTCTAGTTTTTGAACTGTTAATTCGTGGTGGAATTCCATAGTAACACTTTTGTCCTTTCTTCCACTTATTTATTTTCACCAGGACCGGTTTCATCCTATTACGGACACTTTCAGACTGGTAGTTGAAATTCTTATGTTACGGTATTAATACGCACTTAGGCAGGGGTACACAACGAGAAAATGTTGTTTACCCCTGCCTAAGTGTGTATAAATACCGTAACATAAGAATTTCAACTACCAGTCTGAAAATGTCCGTAATAGGATGAAACTGGTCCTGGTGAAAATAAATAAGTGGAAGAAAGTACAAAAGTGTTTTAATTTCAAATTCTAAAACCTCAATAATTTTCGTTATTTGTTTTTGGGGTGTGATGCCGTGTTACATCCGTGTTTATAATTATTTAAAATAACAATAATAATGATAACTTTTTAAGGCGCCGTTTAGTGATAAAATCATCTCAAGGACGCTCTACATTGTGTTGATAGCCACTTGTAAAAAGGTATTTTCTTTTAATTTTTCTTTCAACAAAAAAAATTTTAAGAGAATTTGATTTTTTTTGAAAACTCGAATAAAAAAAGTCCGTTTTTTACACGAATTCAGTAAAAACCTCATTAACTGTAGAGATAAGATTTTTGTGTGCTTACAGAAAAATTAATAATGTCCGTCTTCTCTTTGCCGTCAGTCATTTGAAAAGGTTGTCCATTGATGTAGATAGAAATCTCAAGTTCTTTTGTGGACATTTTGGAGAATTTCTATCGTATTTACACACCGATAAATTAGAACAGAAAAGAACAAACCATTTTCACATTCATCTGTCAAATTGTGGAAGAAATTTTCCGTTTCCACGATGCCTTGTATATTTCCTTTCATCCGTCTTGCTTTGAATCGCCATGAAACGTCGGGAACATTCTAACCGCCCGAACAACTGAATATGCGCATTTTATGTTTAAAGAACAGATAAATCTCGCTTTATTCTGCTGGTTATCTCGAG
Source organism: Limnephilus marmoratus (assembly GCA_917880885.1). Lineage (NCBI taxonomy): Eukaryota > Metazoa > Arthropoda > Insecta > Trichoptera > Limnephilidae > Limnephilus > Limnephilus marmoratus. The sequence continues at coordinate 54,924,312 of OU862908.1, forward strand.
GCTCCATATTTGTCCAATGAACAAGAACATATTGTTTTCTCTTCTCGTCGCACGGAAACCATCATCTGCGAAGCAGAGATTGTTATGATGATGGATTGACAGTAATGGCATGCCTCCAACGAACTTTGAACAAAAGCTGCATATCTACCTTGTAGGGCGTGGATACATTACCGACATAATTCCAAAGCATTATAATATTATTTTATTCAAAGAGATTTAACAAAGTTTTTCTTGTTTAGAACCCGCAAATATAAATATCAACAGCCAAGTAAAAGTGCATTAAAGCTGGTTTCACAGATTTAAACAATTCATCAAATTTCAAACCTAATTTTGTAAAGGTTTTGTAAAGGTTCTATTCAAGTTCTGTTAATGTATCACTATTGGCCAGTCGCTTCACATAACTGAAATGATAATAGAACTAGAAGTGAACTTTCACAAAACCTGAAATTTGACGTTGAGATTTGATAAATTGTTCAAATTCTATGAAATAACTGGCACTTAATTTGTACGTTTTGAAAACTGAAATCTAAGGTATGTTTTCGAATATAAACAGTAAAAAGTTGTATTTATTTTGCAAAATAAAATTAATTTGGGTTTAACAAAAGAAACAAACACTTTATTTAACCACCGAATTATTTACATGTATTAATTAACCTACCAGTTTCACTTGACTCAAGCTCTATCAAAGGAAATTTTTTAAAACTCAATTACTCGCAAAGTACAGGATTAATAGGGGCACATAATATAAATAGAACAACGGAATACTGGGATAAGGGTGGGCTTACAATATAACAGAATGTGATGACATACATTTCCAAAAAAGGGACAGAACGGAAGGAATTAAGTAGCAGTGGGAGTTTTTGAGGATTTAAATCGATATGGTGTACCTAAGATAAAAGGAAAAATTGGGTTGATTATTAAGATATTACTGTCAGTATTAATGACTTTAGTGCGGTATATATTAGTGGTTAAAAACAGTGTTTATTTCATTTGATAATATGTCAAACTGCAAAGTGATAACATTGAACGGAAACAAAATATTTAAATGTTTTTAGCCATTTAGCATTTCTAAGACTTTTCCGTAAAAATGAATTAAGCATGGTAAAACTTTCTCAGGCGGAGCGAAAAATAAATATAAAAAATTACTTTCTCCAAGGCGCTGGCTGAATGAAGAATTTAAGCAAATGTAAAAGAAGGCAAATTAGTGAATTGAAAAACAAAGTTTTATCTCAGCTCCAATTAATTGATGTTTATTTTATTTCTCTTTTTCGTAAAGAACGAAATCATTGAAATGAACCACCGTAATTTATTTACCACGAAGATGAAAAATTTTACAAATTACGTGAAAACTTTTCACTCGAAAACTGTCAAATAGAACAATTGAAATGACAGCCTAAATCAAGCATTTAGGTACACATTTTAAATACAAAAGAGCCCGTAGAATAAAACGTTTTTTAACAAACATAAATGCTGGTATAACATTTTCAGGCATTAAAAAAGAGAGGAAAATCCCTTAATCCTCTGATTACAGTTTCTGAAATCTGGGTACGGTAAAATTGTGCGTACTTTAAAGTGTCGCATTTCCCTTTGTGAATTTTTTGCAAAGCTTAATTGGTCCATTCACTTTTTTGGCTAAACGGAGGCGTCACTGCAAACGACTCGACCCTGTTCGTTTGACGGTGACTGAACCGGAAGCCTCAAAACACTCAGTAATCAGACATAATTCACCTTATACCTTATGAAAGATTCAAGAGTCTGAGGAATACCGCATTCCATCTAAGCTTACCGCTTAATATAAATTCAAACAAAGCTTTTTCTCATAAATATTTTCAAGACTATGTGTACAATTTATGTTTTTTTTTTTTTTTTTTTTTTAATTTATTTAACGCCCAAAGGGCTTTTACATGTTTGGTAGTACAATTAATTCATGACAGATGATTTTTAAACAGATAAAGAAATAATAAAAATAAAATTAGATAAAAAAGCACACAAGTCATCAAAATACAGCGATTTCATAGGTTTACAAAGATACAGATATGTTTAGGAATAGTTTTGGAATAAGTTTTTTATAAGATCAACAAAATTCGCCAAGTTTATGTTAAATATGTCAACATCACCTAAGTACTGATTTTACATAGTGTGAAGTCGTTGTCGGAGAGTGGGCAATGTAGTTTCGCTTATGAATACTACAGTTGAATATTGTATTTTGTCGTGTGGCTACCGTCGGTATTTGTAAGTAAAGGAGTGGCAGGAGTTCGCAACAGTCAAATTTAGAGTTTAGTATTTTGAATTAAAATGTTTAGTCGTTTATTTTACGTCTGTCTTCTAGTATGTGTATTTTTACAATATTTAATAATAAATTATATTTTAAGTCTTCTAATCGGATATTTAATTTAAAATTTATAAAACGCAGAAATTTTTTTGTATTGGCTCAATGTTATTAATGTGAATTTTATAAGATGGAGACCAAACTACCGAGTTATATTCCATTAGGCTTCTAACTAGAGATACATATGATAATTTAATGGCTTGTAAGGAATTAAGGTTTTTGGTTGTTCTTAATACGAAACCTAGTGTTTTCATTCCTTTGTATGTATTGGTGGATATAATTGGCGAAACTAAGTTTTTCATCCAAAATAATTCCAAGATCTCTCATTTCCGTGACTCTTTCTAAGCCTGTGATTCTTTTTAGAAGTAAATGTTAACTTTTTCTTGATTTGTTGTAGAAATTTGTGCTCTCTACTATAATTCTGTTTGTTGAGAACCACGCAGTAAATTTATTAAAGGAATACATCTATCAATTCATTAAAATAAGTAAGCGAGTGCTAATGAAATAAAAAGTCAAATAAAATCTGATTTCTTTGCTGCTTTTGTTATTCGTTCATTAATCAAGTTTTTTGTTGCTCTTGTGAGTAGAATAGGTATTGTCAGGTACGTATTGACCTTTTAACTTGTTAAAGCATAAACAAGGATCATACATCAAAGTCTAAAATCAATTTAATCCATTGTTCCACTTGCACCCATATTGAACTTTTCCACAGACAGTGACGGAGATTCATTATTTAACCGGGGCTGCAGACAAATCAATTTGATACGTTGTGCTCTCCTGCAATATTGGAAAAAAGACCATAAATTTAGAGACCTACCCGTAAAACGTATTCACTGGAAGTTACGCGGAAATTCAATTAAATTTAATAAGCCTTTATGAACTTTCCAAGCTCACCGCACAATTTTATAGAACACATTTCATGGTTTAACCAAGCATGATTAATGAATACGTGACCTTTTATGGGATTGATATTTTTTACTTAAATAAGTTGTTTTATAAAATGTTTCATTTTAATTTTACTTGTGATTTCGACGTCTGTGACGTGTGTTATCGATGCCAGGTATTGGGTGGAAATCGTGCTCAAATGTTGAGTTAATTTCAAACTTCATTAACTCGGCTAAATATAAATATCTCACCACCTTAAAAAAAGAAGTATAAAAGTTTATGGTGGTACCACTTGGACGTCACGAAGTACGCACTCCCAAAGTTAATAAACGATTTTCGACTCACCGGATTCGACACGTGTCCTTAAAGGGAATCATATCTCGGAGACTACCGAGTGAATAGTGTTTTTTGAAGAGAGGTGTACATCTTCAAACCTCAAAAATTTAATAAAGGAGACAGTGAATTTTCAAAAGTTTGAAAAATTATAGGCAACAGAGGTATTATAAACTCGTTCTGACGACTCAGGCGGTATCTAACGAACCGTCAAGTATATATTTCGTTGCTGATGAGACGGAAAATGCATTATTATTATTATTTAAGAGGTATTCAAATCTTTTTAATACAATATGTACCTTACTACTCATAACACTGCCCTGCATTCATCAAATTTAAGTTGTAAGTTAATTAAACAAATCAAAAATAATTTTAATGCATTACACCATTACAAATCAACCTTTACTATAAATGCACGGTTGACGAAAATAACTGCGGCAGTGTCCGACACTGTTTATCCACATTTTTTTTTTAATTTACAGTACAAAAATGCGGGGTGAATTGCGTTGCTCGTAAATAAAGAAGAGTTTAATTGAAGTTAAGCTGTGTTTATAAAAAAATGTTTATGAAAACAGCGTGAAACTTATGAGCTAAATTGAGTGTCACTAATTCTGTTTAACACAAAATAGTGATAAAAGAATTTTAATAAATTATACTAATAAGTTTAGTAACTTATTATTCGCAGTTAAGTTGCTTTCGAATTTTCGCGTAAAAGTATCTCAGTCTTCCCCACGCAGTTCATTATTGGGCTAATTCGACGTATATTTAAGTAAGTAGGGAGGAAGAAAGCAGTCGGTGGACGTCAGGGGAATGGAATTTACCCCGGAAATAAAGATTTCAGCCCATTTGTCTCCGCACACCCACTTCTCCGAAAGGAATTCTGGAGCAAACAAAACATCGCGATAAATTCTAGAGTTCGGGCATTCTATAAAACACAATATTTTGCATTCTATGTATTCTGTGTAATACGCGTACTGCATATCTATATTGTGTGAATTCTTTCTGACGACAAATGCTCCAAATGTTTCACTGTCACTAGATGAATAGAAGGAATTTAAAAAGAGAATGGTACCATATTTTGAATTTCTGCAAGAAACATTTTTCCGACATTTTTATGCAAATAAATGTATTTTTCTTGTGAAGGTTTGTTTCACAGAATTTTAACAATTCGTCAAATTTCAATGTTAAAGGAGTTCTGTGAACGTTCAATACGTATTATTATGTCAACAATGGCCGTTTTTTTCACGATGCTTGGAAAAAACTGAACTTGAGTAGAAGCTCGAATATTATATAAGAACATTTTTTTTACATTGGTTCCGCGAGTGAACCGAAAAAAATCCCTCAGGGCCCATGCCATCTTTGGGAACGCTATGTTGGGGGTACTATTAGGGAAAGGAGGGAGAGGAAGTTCTGAGAAGGAAAAGGTATGAGGGGTGGGTAGGAATCTGGAGTCAATGTGTCTATGGATCCATCACTCTCCCTGCGATGCAAGGCAATGGGTCGAGAGAGTCACGCTGGCCTAGACTGGGCCTATCTCAACCAATCTCTTCCGATTCTGCCCTCCATTAGAACTAGACAAAACTCACCCCATGAATCCAGGCACCAAAGTTCAATTCGTCAAACGTACCAAACCACTTAGGAAGTTCCGGGTGGGGGGGGGCGTTATTCATACCCACCTCCAAAAGTGAGATGACCATGACATTCCAAAATGATAAATTATTCAAATTCTGTGAAACAACCCGTTCTTAGACTTTGAAGAAAATAAACAGTTCCCCAAAGTTATTATCAATTTATAAACATTTATACGATCGGCACTGATCTTATAACGACATAATCTGAATGCAAGTGTCCCGTGAGCAATTATTTTCTTTTAATGGCATATTCTCACATTGTGGTATTGTGAAAAAAAAGTTTTTAGAAGAGATATAGTGAAATACACTTTTATTATAATACAGGCTTTTTCTACGAATTGTTCGGAACTCTGGACAGTAATTAAAGTATTTAGGTACTGCAATAGCTCTTGAAATGTATATAAATTATTTATTCGTATACCTACCGTACAAGAGTCCCAATTGCTCCTATCTGAAGCCAGTAGGACTGTGACATCTTCAATTGAGGTATGTTGTGAGGCTGCAGGTAGTGGAGAGTTGAAGGAAATGAGGAGAAGAAGGTGGGAAAGTATCTGGCTTTTCAGATCTGACCACCAAACATGGCTAAAGCCATTTCAAAATGGTGGTCTTTCACCAAGGCGATAATGATAGTATTTTCCACTCTGGAACGTGCCGCAAATATACCATATGTTATTTTTTAATTACTTAATTGTGAAATAATACAAATAAGACCGAAATAATACAAGTTTGACCGGAGTGGGCATTGCGCTTGGGTCCCACCTGAGCATCGTGTGTTCGATTCCTCGGCTGGCTAAGTCCTCCATTACAACACTAGCAATATTTTCGGCTTTCTGTGGTGGTAGTAGGAGATTTTCAAACATTATTGGGTTTTTCGTAACCCGGGAAAGTTTGTCTTTCTTTAAAAAAAAAAGTCAAATAAAATTTATTGGCGCACGTTGGGATTCGATCCCGCGACCTCCGGAATGCGAGCCGAGAGCCTTACCCATCGACCACGGAGGCCGTCAAAATTGTAGAATTCGTCGAATAAACAAAATAATTGTAATATTTAAATGAATGAAGACAATATAAGCGAAACTCAATCGAAAATCTGGAAACAGAAAAATCAGAAAAACATATTGACACCTCTGGGACTCGAACCTAGGACCTCTTGCTTTCCGGGCAAACGCGTTAACCACTGCGCCACGGTGTCGATATGAAATTCGGTCATGTTTAACTGTACCATACTTCGACTAAGAACCACCTACATTATCTTCATTTTCTTTAACGCATATATTATTGGCAACTATCTTTATGTATGATTGCAAGATTCAAGCCCGAACTAAAGGCTCTCTAGATAGTGTCTGGATAAATCTTTATCAATTTTATTTAATATGCGATATCTATCGACTTTTCTGCAAGTCTAGGATGAATATTTTATTTTTTTTATTTTAACTTTATAAGTAAAACCTCAAATTGTAATATTTAAATGAATGAAGACAATATAAGCGAAACTCAATCGAAAATCTGGAAACAGAAAAATCAGAAAAACATATTGACACCTCTGGGACTCGAACCCAGGACCTCTTGCTTTCCGGGCAAACGCGCTAGCAAGAGGTCCTGGGTTCGAGTCCCAGAGGTGTCAATATGTTTTTCAGATTTTCGATTGAGTTTCGCTTATATTGTCTTCCTTCATTTAAATATTACAATTTGAGATTTTACTCATAAAGTTAAAATAAAAAAAAAAATAAAACAAAATAATTGTGATACACAAAAACAAATTCTATTTCTGTTGTAGAATTCAAAGAGAAGAATACTTGGGTGACTGGTACTAGAATAGCTAAGACTATTCTTGGGGTATACAGTTTGGTGAATGATGGTTGATTTTGTGATAGTTAATCTCCGATAGGAGAGTGCACTAAGCAAATGAAATCATGCTTACAATGTTTAGATACTTATAATTCGTTATTAGTAAAGAGAAAAATGCTCAGGATTCCATGAACAGACATTGTTTCGATAGCTGTTGGAAGCTGTATCTTTTCTTCCGCGGAGTTCGGAATCTCTACCTACCACTGTTGGAATGAAAGGGATGAAGGGGAAAAAATGGGATGTCCACCGAAAACAAGATGACCCTACCTTGCTGGTGACGTCCCGGGGTCCCACACTCATGCACTCAAGAAAACTCCACGGTTGAAAGCACATATCTTGCGCGGATCCGGGTTTCGACTATAAAGCGACGAGACCAAAGTACTAGGCCGTCAGTACCGCGCGGTGTGGAAATTGCACTGACTTCGCGGTTAGGAATCAATCTTGAACCGGTGACAATGGCAAGATGGATATATCAGGATAGGTAGGTAAGACGGGAGGGATACATGGGAGTAGGTATAGATTTGCCCGAACAGACATATTTCCATTCTGAAAGGGCTAGGCATCCACAATAGCCTTATAACTATCTGCCTACAACATATTTTAAGATACTTTGAAGACATTGCTCTCCAAACTGAGGACTCTAACTTGGAGAAACATATAGTTCTTAGTCACAGGCAAGGTGGAAGGCAGAAGGAGCATAAGAAAGTCACAGATCCGCTTAAATGACTAAGTATCAATAATAATAATAAAAACATTTATTTATCAATAGATTTTTGCAATTTTATACATTTTGTTTAATTATCATTGATTATACTGACAAAAAGATCACTAATCAGACATTCAGGGTTTTTCCTGGAATAGAAGCTGGATTTTAAGCAATGCTCTATCATTGGTACCGGCGTCCGGTACATTGGTGTCCGCATCTCTCCACCGGGACGAGTGGAGGAACCTTGACCACCGTGGAAATTGGAGTAGAGATCATGATCCTCAGCAATGAGCAACCGACTAAGAAGCATTAGTAAAGATTATTGAAAAGAAAAAAAACGAGTGTGCTTTAAACCACACGACTGAAGTAAAATTTCACTAACTTATATTCCCTCTCAACTTCCGTTCGCCTCGCCCGACCGTTCGCCTCCCCCGATCACACTTTTCGTAACGTTCTCATTATGCATTCACCAGACTCCCCAAGTCAAGCGTGCGTAAAGAAGTTTTACTTAAAAAAAACGAGCGTGCTTTAGACCACACACCTGAAGTAAAACTTCTGCTCCATCTATATGATAGGAAGAGAGAAATAAAATGTGCGCGCGCACCGCTCTCTCTTGCTCCTACAGTGTGATACAGACAATAGGCCTGCGCCTGCTACCGTTCGCCTTACTTTTCGTAACGCTCTCGTCACACATTCGCCAGTTTACTCCCCAAGTAGTCCAGCGGTTAGGCTCTTGACTAGCATTCCGAAGGTCGCAGGATCGAATCCCGGCGTGGCAAATAAATTTTATTTGATTAATTTGTGTTATTTCACAATTTATTCATTTAAAAAAAATTATATATATTATATAGTATATTTGCGGCATGTTCCAGAGTGGAAGATACTCTCAGTATCGCCCTGGTGTAAGGTCACCATTCAGAATTGAAACGTTACTTAGCCGTGTTTGGTGACCAGATCTGAATAGCCAGGTACTTCCCCACCTTCCTCTTCCCTATCTCCTTCCCCTCCCCACTACATTCAGCCTCACAACAAACCCCAATTGGGGATGCCATAGTCTCACTGGCTTCAGACGGGAGCAGCTGAGACTCTTGTGAGGTATCACTATAAAAAAATAAAAATTAAAAAAGTCAAGCGTGCGTAAAGAAGTTTTACTTCAAAAAGGGTTTTTTCTGCCAAATTATAATTTATTACTTATTATAATACTTAAGAATTTACTGGCGATGTACAATTCTAAAAATGTAATCACTTTGTTATGTAATTTATTAAAAGATTGCCGGTAGACTGAAAAACTTCAAAAGAGCCATGTCATGTGCATTGACATCTCCCTAACTTTGTAATTTAACTTACTGCGAACAGATCTTCAGAGAAATCCCATCAAATTGAAACATTTCAGAAAACTTTATATATTGAGTAAATCATCTAACTTAAGCTGTTTGGTAACATCTCTCGAACTTGTCATTTTGGTTAAAAGAAGCTATTGGCCACCTTTTCTTTAAAAGTAAATACGGAATAAAATAAGGAGATAAATGTAAAAGGACAAACACTACATTACATTCAGATAAATATTTGGTTAAATTGAATTATTTTTAGTTACAGGAGGCTTTGAAGAAAATAATTCCCAGGGCAGGGCCAATGTCATCTTTGAGGATGCTGTGTGGAGGGTCTTTTTAAGAAAGGAAAGAGAGGAAGTTCTGGGAAGGAAAAGGCCTTAGGGGTAGGTAGGAGTCTGGGGGTCAGTGTGGCCAGGAGTGATGGACGTATGAATTCATCCAAGAGGAGTGAGAGAATACGGCTGGAGAAGTCAAATGGACTCCCTCAACCAATCTCTCCCAATCCGCCCTGCCATGCTGCTGGTGGGCAGACGCATCCACCGACAAGGCTCGGACAAACTTCACCCCATGAACCCAAGCACCCCTGTTTAGTCACCAAACGTAGCGTACCACTTGGGGTGACCTATGGCAAAGGTTTATAATTTCCCGTAGGGACCCGTGGGGTATCCGTACGCATTTTTTACATTGGGATTTTTGTATTAAAAAGCTTTAGGTATTATACTCAATTTTTTTGTTTATTAATATTGTTAGGTTTTAGGGTTTAGGAGCTGGTGGAGAATGTTTGACCTGGTGCTCCGTCTCCACATCAGACGAGGTAGTACCTAATACTTTACCATGAGGAATAGTCAGGCTCCTGGGGATCACGGTACTTCTAGGCCGCGATCCAGTATTCAGTAATTATATTGGATGATAATTGATAACACTTGCTCATTTTTGAATGATTAACATTTATTTGAGATTAAATATTTACACGATTTAGTGTTCACGTATGAAACGGGTAGAGAGGTACAAAACGCGAGTGGCCGGCGGGGTCGAGCACTGGAGACGGAATAATTTGCTCGTTATCGCCGGAGCGATCCAGAGATGTTTTCTTTGCGTGGTGGGGATGCCACACGCATAAATAAATAAAAGTGATGCCCATAATATGATTGATCATTAAGGCATCTCAAACAAACATGAAAACCTCATATGGTTCATAAGTTCATATGGTTCCACTTTTATGTTTCTAAATACCTATCTGTGAACATTAATAATTAGTCTGTTTTTTGTTATCCTCTTATGTATATTATGTTACTAAAACTGTTCGTAAAATAAATAAATTTCTTATGTATGTTCCTTAAATAAATAAATCAAAAAGTTATATAAAACATAAATATATTTTCTCATGCCCAAAATTAAACACTTCCTTTGCACAAAATTATTATACTTATCAAGGAAGACTTATTTTCAACCGATTACCGGATGAAATTAGAAAAATTATTGATAAAATCCAATTAATAAACACTGTTAAAAAATATTTTAAAGATAATATAAAAAAAAAAACTAAAAAAAAAGTTTCCGACTAATCTAATCTCAAGAACAACTACTTATAACTCAGTTTCCAAGTGATACTCTGTTCTTCAAATAAGTTAAATTTTGTATTGTTTTTAGCAACTAATTACATATCACCGAACTTACAACTTATTGTTTTTTACATTCACATTGTAATTTAAGAACTTAAATATAGCATTAAAAATGTACACTACTCTTCCAGACACAAGCTAATGCTTCCATGAAAGAGTGGTATTAACGTATTTTAAAATGAACATGTACGCAAATTACTACATTATCTAAATGTATATTATATTTTGTATGCTTAAATAAATAAATTAAAAAAAATTAAAAAATTAAAAAATAAAATTAAAAAAAAAAACAATTTTATCATTTGTAACTATATTATAATAAATAAACCCTATAATTATCATATCCCTGATAATTTACATACGTCTCATTCTCTCGAAGTTTAGTTTTCTGAGGGTCTCACTTCTACCGCGTGTAAACTGCACACACGTCTTACTTGACCCTTCATTTTCATAAGCCAAGTATTTTTTACTATAATTTTTAAACTAATCTTTAGTTGCTAGAATGTTGCGATAGCATTAAATTACAAAAACACTTTCTTAAAACAAAATTCTTGCCATTATAAATCAAAAATAAAAACGAACAGCATGCGTTAATAACTGTAATTTTTCACATTACTACACTTGAGAAGTCCGGTCTTCGAAACCGATTGGTTGTATTGTAAATATAGTTAAGTATGTATTCAACAAAAACAGTTTTCCTTAACATTATATTGCCTCAAAGTTGTTAGGAATAAACCAAGCTATAAATATTTTCCCTACGTTTATCTACCGATCAGATCTACCAAAGGAGCAGAAGTTCTTTGAAGTTATTTAACTGAACGGAATAAAATGAAGAACGGGGATGATAACACGGTATAATTAAATATTTTCCCAAAATAGACGAAAGGAAAAGCTCTTAATTATTTGAAATAAATCTTTTGCCGCAATCAAAGGACAGATTGTTTTCCTTCGCCTCTCATTACAGAGGCGGAAGTTTTAGTTTGGAAATCTACATCCAGACATCCATTGACCCGACCGTGTAATGAGAAAACTAACTAACAACTTTACCCCTAAATTTACCATGTTCAAACTTCGCTGTAATCGAGAAGATAGTCCGTTTGTAAATGCGTAGATTTTCGTCGGTCGGGTTTCTATTTAACGCGTGTTTGATTGAAATAAAACTAAATCTGGACCAGTTTAGTTTGATTTTTATGTGTTACCACACAAATTTTGGGAGCCAGCCTAATTACGGAGGAAGCTTTTTGGGGAATAATGTTAATAAATGCTGATTTTGTTGGCCTCTTCCCAACAAAATCAGCATTTATTTAAAGGGAGAAAGGTAAGGTTTGGATGTACATGACTCCTGATTAGTTACTAAACACAGCTTCCGATATAATGTATTATGTTAACAAATCTCACGGGCAAAATAATACTATTTATTTATATATCCTGGGGTTTTACAGGTGTTCTCACTTACATGAAAACAATCCAGTTATAATAACTCAGTTAATTCACAAATATATCTAATCAGACAAATAATACATTTGCAAAATCTTCAAATTGTTTCTAAATGAAAATTAAATAATAACAAAACAATTAAAAATAGAAAATATATTAAAATAAATTAAAGGTCTCTCAAATGACAAATAATACAAACAGGGCAAGAGACACAAGCGACACAAGAAACACAAGATACACAAGAGATCCAAGAGACACAAGAGGCACAAGAAACACAAGAGACACAAGAGACACAAGAGACACAAGAGACACTAGAGACACAAGAGACACAAGAAACACAAGAGACACAAGAGACACAAGAGACACAAGAGACACAAGAGACACAAGAGACACAAGAGACACAAGAGACACAAGAGACACAAGAGACACAAGAGACACAAGAGACACAAGAGACACAAGAGACACAAGAGACACAAGAGACACAAGAGACACAAGAGACACAAGAGACACAAGAGACACAAGAGACACAAGAGACATAGGAGACACAGGAGACATACATAAGAGACACAAGAGGCACAAGAGACACTGGAAACACAAGAGACACAAGAGACGCAAGAGACGCACTCCGCAAATTAAACATAATATAATTGAAATTAATAAATTACTTCGTTTTTACCACTTTTATTATTTACAAAAGCAACATGTTTCGTGAGCAATGCTCACTTCTTCAGGGTTTTTTATTGATACTTTAAATATATTTAAATCAAAATGGTGCCACAAAATAAGTTTGCTGTGTTAGAAGAAATAATATAATTAGAATAACATATTTTTTTAGCAATAATTTTTCTATATCGGTATTGTACGAAAATGCAAAAAAATTTCCAATCAAATCTTTCATTTGTTAACCACATAACGGAAATCTCTAATAAGGGTTAAAAAATATTGATTTTTAACAATAAAATATTTTTATATAAAATATTTTTATATAAAGTGTAAAAATTTTTATATAAACTGTTATATTTTGCATATGCTAGAAGTCAACTTGAGTACAATTTTCCAGTTAGAACCCACATTATAATATTCTTAATATCTACGTTTTCTAAATTTTAAAATGCATATTTTAGCAATTATGTTGAACTACAACACTATTTTAAATTTTATGAATATGCTCAAATTGTCAGACTGAAGAATTTCCACTGACTTTGTGTTTCTGTATAAAATTCTAAATGATTTAGTTGATAGTCCGGTATTGCTTGAATTGATAGGCTTCCGGATTCCACTAGGTAATATTAAAGTCAGGATTTGTTTCAGTGCAGAAATTCTGGAACTAACTATCATATTCCTCTTTGCCCAGAATACTAATGGAGGGAAATAATTATACAATATAGTCAGTGGACATCTGCAATTTATCTTTAAACAAATTAAAAATTTTGTTACTGAGGCAAGTAAGTTATTTTTATGTACAATGAATACTGTTTATTTCTTACCATTCATATATAAAAGCTCCGAAAAAGGCGTTAATAAATAAATTTAAAAATAAAATATCTACTTCATCACACTGTATCTTATTATAAAGTCTACACATTTAGGTTAGAGGGCTTAAATGGGCGAAATCATTTTTAAATGTATTCAGGTGAAACATGCTATGGCGTCACAATGGGAATTGGGAACATTTATTTCGATGTCGCTAATTTGATTACTGAAGATTTGCTTTTGTTCATTTTAGTTGTATTACCCTTCCTCCGTCTGTGTTGAACATTGCAAGACTGTCCAAATATCGACCCAAGAAAGAAGACGTAGATGAAATACGTATCTCAAAAGCCAAAAAAAATAATCATAGTCGTTTCAAGCAATACTTCTTTGAACGGTAAGCTGAGAGTGTCTTCTGCCCTAGAACAAAATGCATATACGCTATTTTAAAGTGAATGTGAACCGCTTTAGTGAAACGATTTGCTTTATCATGTTGGTTAATGATGCGGACCTAATCTAGTATGCTTGAGCAAACTCTTCCTATTTATTATTAACTTTCAAACTATGATAGTAAAAAAACGGTAGGAACGGCTTTTGTATCAAGGCAGAATTTTTTTAAAATTCTGCTTGTTAACAACGAAAAACATGTAGTTGCGTACCGATATATTAAAAATCATTTAGGTATAACTAGTATTTTTCATGAAAATCTTGTCCCTCCGAGAAAAGGGTCCACTTTTGAAAATCGCATTTATTCTTTGAAAAACACCAAAGATGTATAATTTTGAACGTTCGTGATAATATTTTATATGAATATTTTTTTTTTATTCCTTTATTTTTCCCATATTTTACAATTTATATTTACATATTTTGAAAATCATAACAATAATGTGGGAACCCACTAAGGCGCAGCCTGTGCGTGGGTAATATAGTTAAAATAAGTTTTATTTAGTACCTAGAAAAAACAAACAGGGGTAACAAACATAAAGCAAAAACAAAAATTGTTTAAACAGTTTGTACAAGAAGTGTATACAATAGTGTACGGTTAAATAAGTGAAAAGTGTAATAAATGATATACATTGTAATAATAGGTGTAAAGTTTGTGAGAAAAGTGATATAAAACTAAATAAATTGAGTTTTTAGAAACATAAAGTGAAATAAAACTAAATAAATAGAGTTTTTACATCTGTATGGTTTAGCCATAATTTTAACTCTTTTATGTAATGCGGAAGTTTAGTTGCAACTTGAATATGTTTTGGTAAACTATTGAAGGTACGAGGTCCAATAAAGCTGCTGTGAGTTTGCATTTGTTTTGTGTGTGTTTGGGGGGTATAGAATACATTATTATTTCTAATGTTGATTCTGTTTACATTTTTTTCGAATTTGTTTACGTTTTTAAAGATATATTTCATAGTTTGCAGTATAAATAGTTTACGGAGACAGAATAGTTTAGATTCTTTGTATAAAGCATCTGTCGAAAATGTTTTAATTCTATTGTACATAACTTTGATAATATAATTTTGAGTTATTTGTAAAGGTTTTATAAAAGTATCAAGCGCACCACCATACTATGGCCGCAATAAATCACAGCCAAAATATTCATTAAAACCAAATTACTAAAATTTATCTCATGAATTAAAAGCGTTTTTTTTTTTTATTTTCGTTGACAATTTTTCATACAATATGGGGCGAGATTTTAATTATTAATACCTTGTACAGCCACTCATTAACACCTTTCTAAGGTTTGCATATTTAACGACCCGCGGCACTCGTAGACAGCGGCCGCGGTCATTATTTAAATACGTCCGGACTCCGTAAATTGTGCACGAAAAGTCCGTAGCGTGGTGAGGTCAACCACCTTGCGAAACAGAGGGTTGTAATTAACAAAAAAATGTGAAAATATATGCACACCTGAGAACATTCATTTTTGGAATGCTGACAAAAATATGTAGGCTCAAGTGTTGTACCTATGGACGTCTCTACCTTTGGACACTTTTGATTTCTATGGCAAGACATCATCCTTAATTAACTTTATAAATAGTAGCAAAAGTATATTTATGAATACACAGATCTGATGTCAAATCACTAACAATTGCGTTTAGTTTTATCGTAGTAACGATTTGAATATTTTTCGCATAAAAAGTAAGTATTAATCAGTTTTTTTGGTTTTTATTTATGTGGGTATGGTATTCTGTTTTCTACTGAGTGTGTAAATAATATGGAGTTCAGATTGCACCCAGAAACCATATAATTGCAGTTTTCTTGTACGCATAACTTCAAATTTTATGGATTTTATTTTTTGTGAACCCATGGGTTGTTGTGCCTATGGGTAGTGGCATTTGTGTGTTTCTTTGGACGTGTCCAAAGAAACACAAATTCAAGTACTCCAAAATTCTTGAGCCCAGAAGAGGCACCCCAAAAGACTGGAAAAATATCAGGAGTAACTGTTGACATTCCAGATACTTTGACATCAGCACTGTTGAAAAATACAAATCCAACGTAGTCAAAGTCCATCGACTGGTAAAAATGTTAATATCAATCTCAAATTGGTCCTCCTCTTCAAAAATGAAGGATTTTGACATTTACGTCCGAGAAAAAAGGCATTTTTGAAAAGTTTAAAAAGAAAAGTTCCATTTAAAACTGTGTTGAAAAATGAAATTTGGCGGAATGCTTTGGATCTTTGGGCGATTCTTGCAAGAAATACTTTGACAAACAGTGCATACAGAAAAGTTCCGAAATGATGCCGAGACAACAACCATTTTTTGTCATCATATTAAATATGATAACCTAAACAAATTCACAATTAGAAACAGTGGATATAACGTTTGTTTGATAAATAAAATAAAGTTGTATTTAATATATATGCTTTTGTGTTACCTTTGCATAAATCTAGCTTGTTCATATGTGCAACGTACTGTCCAAAAGTACAATAACCCCTGTCCGAAGGTACAAGCTCTGGACAAAAATGCATTTTTTTTTTTAATTTCCAATAAATCAAAAATCATTGAGGACAAGTTAATGCATAAATGTGTAAAAGTTGCATGATTGACCAATTCATAAGATATATTTTTTAAATAAGCTTTTGTCGTGCTCCAATTTAAAGAAAAAATATTTATGTTAAAAAATACAAAATTTGTCCAAAGATACACCATTTATTTGCCCCTAGAGAAAATTTGATTGAAGGTTGGAAGAGAGAAGTGACTACGTGATACTTACGACGGGTTATTTCACGTAATTTTAACAATTCATAAAAGTTAATATTGAAGTTTTGTGAAAATTCTAATCAAGCTCTTTTATTATCCTAGTACTGTAAAACAATCGGCCCAAGATAAAATAATGACAGGACTGGAATAGAACTTTCACGGGACTTGGAAATTTACTTCGAAATTCGATAAATTTTTCAAATTCTGAAAAACTTAAATATTATTTTTTTCTTCTCAACCATGCTCATCGAAAACCAATCATGTACGAAGAAAAAATATCTGAAATGGAAATAATACGTTGTACGTGATTTTAATTTTAATTTCGAATGTTTAACAACTATATTTACCATCCTTCCCGTAATATTTTTACAAATTAATCTAAAAGAAAATATGTGAAACGGCAAATTAAAAATATCCAGATTTACGCGTGCTTCCATAATAGGCTTTTAATGAGTCTATTGATTATTGCTTTTCCATAAATAGACGTCTGTTAGTGGCTTCACCCCAGTTTAATAAAGCCTTTGAAAGGTTGATCAGTCATCCCTTGAAAATAAATATGCATAAAACCTGAAAAGTATATGTGATATAAAAATAATTAAGTCGATGCAAGATTCGAAATAATCTTCAAGTAGTTAAATTGGCCATTTTTCAGAAGAACGCATTTTAAAATTAAGAATAATGAGGTATTTTCTAAATAACGAAAATCATAAACTGGACATTTTGCATAGTGATGACACGAGCTAAAAATGAGGATTCTTTTGTTTAATTATAAAAAAAACAATCTGTTTCTATTTTCAATAACATTTTGGTAATCTTAATAGACAGATTCAGACATACAAAGTCACATACTACTAGATACTTCCTACATCCACACTTACCTACCTACATACATGGACATTGCAAATCAGTCTGTGGACGTCTGAGATCTATTGTTAGTAGATTATATACACTTAAATTCTATGTTCCAATATGCACAATTCGAATAATTTATTTATCATTAGCTGAGTCTATTATAAGGTACGGATTTACAGCTTGGGTACTTTCCTGTAAGACAAGTGTAAATCATGTTCAATCAGTTCAAAATTCATTAGCTCATAAAGGGTTATACGAACAAAGGCCCAATGTTCCGTACTTTTACCAGAATCTTAAAATTCTCTCAGTAAGAGCAATTCTGTGGCATAACATTATTTTTCAGCATATGAATAGCCCTATATACATAAATAGACTGGACCACACTTACAATACTCGATTTACGTTAAATGAAGGGCTAATCGTACCTAAGCACTTAAACAAATATGGATAAAGAACGCTGGACTACATGATACCTACTTGCTTAAATATGTTACCTGCTAAAATTAAAAAATGTACAAATAATGTAAAAACTAATATTATATTGAAAAATTGGCTCGCCGAAAGAAATAGTTTGTGTTGACATTTTTCGTAGTAACACAAAAAAAATGTCTAACTGCATAGTAAGTTTTATTTTTAAACTTCAAATTAAAGGCACCCATTGACAAACTACTTAAAACTAGTTTATTTGGACTTTTCTTTTCTGTAATTTTTGATTTCCTGTAATAATGTACAACTTTTTCTTTCTAATAAAAAAAAGTGGGGTGATAACTTCTAACAAGTTTGTCATCATCATCACTATTGGCTCTACAACCCCTGGTGGGTATTGGCCTCCTCAAGAGTCTTCCTCCACTCATCTCGGTTTTGTGCCAGCTCTCTCCAGTTTGGAAGCTCCAAGATAGATATGTCTTTGAGGACGTTGTCGCTCCATCTTAGTCTTGGCCGTCCCAGGCTCCTTCGCCCTATTGGTCTTGAGTTCAGCAGGGACTTTGGTGCTTGATGCTCGGTCATTCTCTCCACACGACCCAGCCACCGAAGTCTTCACAATTTTATAAATTTTGCGACGTTTAGCTCCTTAAACAAGGTATAGAGCTCATTGTTATAGTGTCTGCGCCAAAATCCATTTTCTAGAACCGGTCCGAAGATGCGCCTCAAAATTTTTCTTTCAAAAACGTCCAGTGCTCGCCCATTCTTCTTAGTTAGTACCCAAGTCTCAGCTGCTTACGTAAGTACTGGTCTGATAAGTGTTTTGTACACTAATATCTTCGTATCTTCTAACAAGCTTGTATCAAATGCTAAATCACGAGTTTAAAAGTCATAAAGATCAGATCATACAATCTATGCATAGCTTGGAACATTTTACGTGGAATGTGAATTTATATGGACAGCATCATGTCAGCCTACAGTAAGTTACGTTTCCTTAGAAACCTTCTAAGAAAGTTTTTAACACATGCAATGCACATTAAAGATTATTTTTCTGATTCTGATCGTCTCACAAAAAAAGTTAAATGTTTATATTTTCAATAATATTATTATTGATTATGAAAACGCTCCACAATCGCTAATTCAAAACGGTCCTCATTCCATTACGACTTGGTACCGCTCTGCTAGTTGCTAACTAACAACAACTGTCATCGGAACCCGAGATTGCCTACAAACATTTACCGGCGCGGGCGGGAAGCACAGACGCCTTCCGCCCAAATGTATCGTTTTGGCGGCAAGCATTTCTCATGTCTATGGCGGCAAATCAAAATGCATATCGGAAATTTGACATACCGTGACGGGTAAAATGTTAGTTGTTCAGGAGGGCAAAAAGAAAATTTTTCATTAAACAAATTATATCTGTTTTTGTCGACCCATGATTATGAATTTGTATTATAAAAAAACATTGAATAGATATGTAGCGGCTACTTAACCCGCTCTGCGAAATTTACCGCAGCGCCACTGACCTCCACAGAATTCGCTGGAAGATAAGGCATACCTACTTTAGCGTAGTAGTAACTGGCGCATCGTAAATAATCCGCCACCTACGCGAAAGAGCTAGAACGTCTGGCTGTACCAAACAAGTGCCCGCAGAAAGTTCGAGCGATTTCTCACCTTTGCGTGAATTCACCGCATTACCTACTGCGAGACTGATTACTTGCCACGGGTATATAAGCCGCGCTCGCTTGCTCGGAGCCAGTCAGTCAGTACCTCAGTATTCATTCATCGGCCGGGCAAGCAACACAGAACGAGCAGTGTCGCGACTAAGTACCTGCCCGCGCGGGGTACGGGCCTCGCGCAGTCAACAGTGAACATCAATTTATCCAGCGTGACTTCAGGAACATCTTCATAACACCTTCGAGGACTCCATCTCCAACTACCATCTCGACATGAGATGGCAATCAACATCCTGCGACGAGCAGCAACAACAACCGGCAACGCGCCATCATCCAGCATCCTGCAACGAGCAGCAACCAGCACCTGGCAACGCGCCAGCATCCTCATCGCCTCACAAGGTTCCTTCCTGCGTCACGTGTGTGCTCCGACCCACTGGACACACAGCCGCCAATACCTCGTCAACGCGACGACGGCCATCGCCTGGACCCAGGTCACGTCTACACCGCCACGGTGTAGGGCAACACGCCGGCTTCCTGAAGACCTGTGATCTTCACCGCCGTAGTGTCCTGACCTTCATCTTCACATCATCGTGCAGCAGCATCACTACTGTCACTCCGCTCCCGCTCCGCATCGACCTCCGCTACGTAGCCACAATAAAGACTAACTCACACATCGACTGCACGCCTTTCATTTATCTCTACCGATACAGACCGCTCCCTCAGATACTTCAAAATATTTATGTTATTTTTTTGATAACGTTTTTTTTCCGAATTTATTTTCCTAGAAATATTTCGACGATGAAAATCGAAAAAGAAAAAAACAAAGAAAAATGCCTTTAAACTAATTTTTGATAATTTATTGTTCTTTACAGCATTCGAATTTCCGCTATCGATATAGGTACCAATTAAAACCTCTGTAAACATTTTAACATTATATTAAAATACAAATAATGTTAATAAATAACAATCTTATGTAAGGGTGATATTTTGAAATGAATCGGGGGTCTCTAAATTAATTTGTGACGATTGAATTTTTTTATGCAAGAAAGACTTATAGAAAATTTTAAACTAGAGTTAAGGAGCATCTAAAAGATGTTTGAATATTAATAGTTATTCTGAATGTATGAACAATATCATTTTGATTTAAATACGTGGTTTAAAAAATTGCAAACAAAACAATGAGTTTACAAGAATTAGATAACATTAAAATTTCAGAAGTTAGAAAAGAATGTCAAATATTATTAATAACAAATATATTTTTAAAATCGCCTTGTCTCAAATTTATTTTCACATAAATCACGAAGCTGTGTTCAAATTAATGCATCTTTGTTATTTAGACATCTTGGTTAGGTACTCCTTGATTCTGTTCTTTGAATTTATAAAAAGATTTGGTTTTACTTTATGATAATTTTATTTATTTTGTATAATTATTTTAGGTAATAATCACCTTTTAATCACGGCAATTTGCAATATTTTTTTTCTGTGGGTGCTTATTTATCTATTCTTATATTTATCAATTTTCAGTAGGTATACGTTTATCTGCGGAAAAACCATTAGTTTTGAAGCATATCGGTAATGCTGATTAAATAGTGGTGTAAACAAAGTGTTTTATTTTAATATAATTAAAATGACGCCACAAAGTTATTTGCGTTTATTGACTAATACCGTCACTTGACTAATTTCGTTTCATGTTTCGAAAACGAAGAAAATACCAAAAATATCGTGTGTAGGTAGGTAGGTATATTAAATGTCTGTTAAATAACAAATTAGTAGACAGTGATTGTTTACTGTCTGGGGGTGATTTGTTATTTAGCAACGCGGTGGAAAAGCGACTGAGCGCTAGCAAGGCAAGCGGCAGGCGACAGGCGGCGATTTCACACGTCGACGCACTTAGTGTACATTGGGAATTTACTGCGATACTATTATCCTTGTAGCACTATTCGCATTCGTCGGAAAAATCTGCTTTATTTCCACTGATAAAGGGCTGTTGCCGGCGTCCAGTGAAATTTCTAGATGAATTTCGGGATAAAGTGACGTTTGGGTGATGGATTTTCAGCGCGACGTGCGACGCGGTGTTGAATTGTTTTCATTTATGTGTTCATTTAATATAATCATATGTGTATAAAACACAGGAATTTTATTTCTAACCTCGTTCCTTGGTGAATTTTTTGCATTAGTTTTCCCAATAAGGCAGAGGAATATGTTTTGTGGGAAACGACTGCGCAGCCGTTTTCATACAAACTTACTTTTGGATTTCAGGCCAAAATACTTAACCATATTAAAAATTATTTTCTTTATCAAAAGGCAGAGAAAAAACCTAGGACGTATGTTTACTGCTTTATCTATTTGTGTTTTAAATTACATAATATTTGTAATTAAAGTAATTATTTTTTCGTGATTTAAGGTGACACTCAAAAGAAATCTAATCTACTGTTTTATAGATGGCGCGAGCGTAATTATTTTAGAGAAAAATGCTTTTTACAAGTTATGCTGATGAGATGGGCCCTGAGGGGAATTATTTTCCGCGGGGCCTCCTGTGTGTAGCTAATGTTAAAAAAAAGAATCACCCATAAAAAAATATATTTGTTTGCCTTTCTTGATCGATTTGTGTTTGATTAGGGACAAAACCATTTATTCATATTATTTATAACTAGTAAAAAGTGATTTTTCCCCAAAAAAATTAAACTTGTGCCATATATGAAAGATAAGATTATTAATTCTTACAAGTATCTTAAGAGCCAACTTTGGCAATTATTTAAAAAAAATGTTTTTATTTCCTATAGAAATATTAAATAAAAAATAAAATTATTATATAGGCATTTTGATAAGCGTTAAAGCAAATTATAAAATGCTTTTTCATGATGTTTAATTTGTTTATATATATTTTTTTATTATAATAATCTCACAAAAAACTCCAAAGTTACCTCTAAAATTATGAAAATTTGATTTATTTAATTAAATATTTTATAATGAAAATTGAAAAAAATGTTAATCTGTTTGGTTTCGTATTTGGGCTTTTAAATGTAATTGTCATGATTTTCATGAAAGAGTTATATTCAAGTTATGCACTAGTCACAAAATATTTTTTAAATAACGTTCTTCGTCACAAACACTTTGGTCCAAAGCGGAATCAGATTTAACTCGGTCAGTTATATCTTTGGGTGCTTACATATCATCATCATCATTTCATTTCATTTCATAGTATAAAATGAAGTCTCTCAAAATGTATGTGCGCGTTAATCTTTTAAACTACGCAACGGATTTTCATACGGTTTTCACCAATAGATAGAGTGATTGAAGAGGAATGTTTATGTATACATGTAAATTATATTAGAGAAAAGCCGAGAAATTCAAAGAAAACATATTTTTGTGCGATTTAAAACGGCTGGCGGGCCGAACTATAGTCACTTTTGAAATTCGTTCTACGGAAGAAATTGGAAAATAGATGTCCTAGAGTAAGTAGGTATTTGGTTTTCCCTTTTCAAATATCCAGTGTTGCATTGCAAGCATTGTATAATTAGTGGCGAGTTAATTAGTTTATATGTATAATACATGCTTATTATAGTAGAGAAAAGCCGATAAATTCAAATATTCAATTCAGGCAGCGGGCAGCCGGCAAGCTGGTGTGGATTTTATAAAGATTGGGTAATGGCGTTATGTTTCGTTAGCCACAGCAACGTGTGGCCGGGTCTGCTAGTTTACAATAAATTATAAGACCCGTAAATCACGATTTCCTTCGAAATCAATTTGATGTGGGTGTCTACTAATTACTTAGCTTTATTGCTTTTGGTTGAGTTATGTAAATTATATTAACATTATATTGTTAACGCAAAACATATTCCCGGTACGAGAAATCCCAGCGGAGAATTTTTTTTACATTTGTTAAATTTAACTAAAATCAAAATAAATAAAAATATTTTGTGCCGAAATTGTGGAAGAGCTTTTTTAAATTCATATTGGCAAAGATATAAATATATTATGCAAAAAGAATGCAAATGATGTACCTAAGCGTAATGGTTAAGATTAAGAGAGGGTCGCTTGTAGAGCGGTTGAAGGAAGAAAAGTGAATAAAAATAAATACCTATGACGCGAAAGTTAATGGTAGAAAAAGTCTGGGACGCCGAGAAAGCCACGGCTCGATTAACTACTTGATCGGTTCATGTGAAAGATCAGAATAACAGAAGAGTGTATGTCTAAGACAATATATGAACGTGAATGAAGTACGACGTATACCCGAGTTGTATGGCGGTCTATCCTATCTACCTACCCCTTCTGGGAAACGGCGTGATGGTTAGTGAGTTAGTTATTTTTAATTCATATATTTAGCACTAAGTCAATTTTTTTATTAGACAAAATATTACATGCAAATGGAAATTCTCTGATTATGTGTATATTCCCCTTTATTAATACACTTGTTTTAAATTTTGCACAGCTGATGGAAACATAGATTTACCATACATAATTGGTTGTACATCAGTTGTGTAAAATTCAAAACAAAGTTTATTCGGAAGGCCCGTGTGCATAAAAACGTTGTCCGCGAAAATGGAAAAAAATGGTTTTGTGGATTTGTGTGGTTTTCAGCAACATTTGTGATTTTGATTATCAGAAAATGTTATTTAATTATCTTCGTGCTTACATCATAAAATCACCATTTATACACTTTTGAAAAAAATATTAAACAAGTGCATCCTTATTACCCCGTATTTGACCACAGAGCACTTAGCCAACAAGGGGCCGATTTGTTTACAAACTGACTGAGATTTTTCGAATTTTTTTCTTTACCTTCCTCATTATTATTATTTATCTGAACTATTATTTTTTTCGTACGTGAAAGCACTATGTAAATGTATTTGCCATAACATAATATTATAATGTAATTCTGCGTATGTACTATGATTTATTATTTTATTTTACATTGCTGAATTTCCTTTTAACATTGTAATTACTGCCACCTGTGCAGGCGCGCTCGAAGCTCCCCAAGAAGCGGCGAAGGGTTCTGCCCGTGGAACAGCCGAGACGCAACAACCGCGACTGCGCAGCCGTCTCCAACCGCAGGATGAACGCCATCAAACACAACCACCCGGCGGCCATTATTAAGGAAGTTCCCGTCCCGGGGCGAGTCGGTGAGTCGGAAAACCATTTTCTCTGTTACTTGGATAATAGTTATATTTTTATTTCATAGATGGCAGTAATTAAGAGCTTGATTTCATAATTTATCAAATTTATTAGGCTTTTGTATTATTTATATGAAATTTAATTTTATTAGCATAACACTCTTTTTAGGGTTAAAAATATATTTTAGTTTGCATTTCTTAGATTAATATGAGGCTCAGTTTTTTTTTTACATCTTTAAGATTATTTTTCCTTCGTGAAGGCATTTTTTAAACACAGCACACATATTTTGCAGCAATATTTTAATAGAAGAAACAATCAAAACTTAGTTCCGACCACTTTTATTGGTTAAAAACTAATATGGTGTGTTTAATGTTAGTAATACCAACGCAGAATTCTTGCGTTTACAAATTTAACGATTTAGAAATATGGGATAAAAGGTCAAATGAAGGTGCTTACAATGGCTTTCTAACACTATAAGCAGTTAATATGTCTTCATATTCAATTTTGTATGTTTTTTTAATGAAGGCGGGAATTTTCCAAACCGAAAGCTTAAAAATTTTCTTCTGCTCATGAAACTGATCATATTGCAGAACGAATTGTATTGTGAAACATTTTTACAGAAAACCTTTGGTTTCTTTTTATGACTTGTATGTCAATTATTTAATACATCAATTAGATATCATTATTTTTAGCGTTACATGGAAAATGTCGGCTTTATGTTGGTGTTTTAAATACATTGTCTAGGAGTGAATTCTCAATATCCTTTGATTTGTGCATTACATAATTATGTTGCATTTTCGTTCATACGCTGTCTTTCAGATTTTCAACTTTTCGATCGATCAATCTGAGTTTCCGATCAGCTAAGTGATTTGCTTAGTAACGCTCGATTCAGAATGCATTTCTTGCATTGGGAAGAGTATTTTGTGAATTTGAGAAGTGTTCGGCTCAACAGTTGATCAGTAATATTGCGAACAATGGCCGTTTTAACATAGGTTAGTAACGACTTTGAAAGTACAGAAGACAAGTCCATATTATCAAAATTTCACATCTCCACCACTTCCTTCAGCCTCACATTTCCCAAAATTGGATTGATATTTTTCCATTGTCTCTGGGCAAAAAAACTGTGTGGGTTTATTTTTCTGTAATGAATTACGAGTACGTACACCTTTTACATTTTCTTCGCGGAAGATAACTGGGACGATTCTAACCAGATATTCCAGAAATCTACCAAAAGAAAAAAAAGTCGAATTGAATGGATTCTCGGAAAGCAAATAACATTTGCAGAAATACGATATAAAAGTTTATTTCGAGTCATTGATCATCAAGCTCGTAATTTAGTGAGATTCCAAGGCGACAGACGAACGCTCCGCGCAGTCGGGCTCACTAGCGACTAGCGATTAGCGAATCGCAAATCCTTTGATGCATTTCTCAGTGTGCAGAACCTAGTACACACGTGGAGATGTTCTGAGGGGTCGCTTTAAGAATTCGGAACAATGCTTGAATTTTTTACTCGCTC
Organism: Limnephilus marmoratus; assembly: GCA_917880885.1. NCBI lineage: Eukaryota > Metazoa > Arthropoda > Insecta > Trichoptera > Limnephilidae > Limnephilus > Limnephilus marmoratus. The sequence goes on from OU862908.1 coordinate 54,950,680, forward strand.
CTAGGCAATCCGCACATTCATGTTAATTTTATATAACTCTGGGACAAACCATTAAATCCCCTCATGTCGAATATTTTGAAACGATTGTTAATCAAGTAATTTAATAACATTGCATAACTTTTCCTGTACTATACACGTAATCAATTATATACCTGTAGAAATTTTAATTTAATTTATGATTAGACGTTTGATTAGGTGTATAACTTATTTATGAACCTTTTTAATTGACGGCCGGCGTAGTGCAGTGCTAAGGCGCTTGATTCGCATTCCGAAGGTCGCGGGATTGAATCCCGGCGTGGCAAATAAATTTTCTTTGTTTAATTTGTGTATTTCACAATTTATTCATTAAAAATAATATATAGCATATTTGCGGCACGTTCCAGAGTGGAATATACTCTCAGTATCACCCTGGTGTAAGACCACCATTCAGAATTGAAACGTTGCCTGAAATAGCTTTAGCCGTGTTTGGTGACCAGATCTGAATAGCCAGGTACTTCCCTATCTTCCTCTTCCCTACCTCCTTCCCTCCCCACTACCTTCAGCCTCACAACATACCGCATTTTGGAGATGCCATACTCTCACTGGCTCCAGACGGAAGCAGTTGGGACTCTTGTGCGGTATTTATGTAAAAAAAGAAAAAAAATCGAGAAAATATATTCTGTGGAATAGTGAGATTTCTTTACGCCTAAAAAATGTCGGTCCCTACCACCGAAGAAGTACTCGAGCTGCCACTGAAATTATTTCTAATGCATAAAACACTAAAAAAGGTAATTGACGGTTACATCAAGGCTAAACGCAAAAAAACATGTTGAAGTATATTGTAGCGCCAGCTCGTAGAGGAGTGGAGCTGGCGACACGGTATCGCTCCTAAGTAGATAAGTATATTGTTCAATTACATGTATCAAGTGTGTCTAGTCCATTTAAAAATCTATGTATTGTTCATTGATTTCCGTGTTCTTATGTAAAAATAATTTTCCTTTAGATGTATAAATTTGTCCTTCCCGAAATGAGTTTTATTAAACTCATTGGGAGTAATGTATTATAAATTTTATGTAATAATTTTGTAATATATTATCTCTCTCTAATAAATAATAAATAAAAGTACCACCCCTAACTATTACACATCTGCCCTGATGATGGACACTGCAACGCTGTCCGAAACGTTGGCTAAAGAAGGAGGTAGCGCAACACGGCATAATACCCCAAAAACTAATTAAAAAGATATTTTTGGCCGTGAAAATCTAAAATCGTAACCATAAAACACTATACCAAAAAAACACTTTTCAGCGCAACGTATTCCAAGCTTATTTATATTGCTAATAAAATATTTTCCAGTACACATAATGACTATGCGCGCAGCACAATCATGCTACCCTATCGATTTGGCCATTGCGCGTGCGCCTACATAACGCATGTAACCTTCCATAGTTTACCATAGGCTTCCATACACTTCAATGGACTTCCATAGGCTTCTGTAATTTCAAGACTTTTTAAGGTGTTCATGCCTGGAATGAAAATCGCACAGGTAGCACGTGAGTTACCTTGGGAACAACATATTCACAAAGTAACACGATCACGCAAGTTTTAGAACTTAATATTTGAGGTAGAATTCAGGTTTATATTTACTGGTTTTACTACCTGGCTTCGCACGTCTATTGTTAGTGTAAAATTTGAAACAAACACAATTGCTTCTTTGTTTTAGTTTTTTTAATATTTGACAAGATATATTTCCATGCTGAATATGTCATGATAAAAATTTCTAACTAACTAACTAACCATCATGCCGTTTTCTGCAGCGGTAGGCAGAGAGGACGGACCGCCAAACAACTCGATCTTGGCACACACTCCTTGCCTCGTTCAAATTCATACATCGTCTCATACATGCTCTTCTATTATTCTCTCTTCATGGCCCGTCTCAAGTTTCTGATTCACTTGGTCGTGCCATGTCTTCCTCGGGAGATATCTCTGTCAGCCCTTCCATCTCTCGTAAACATCTCTCTAAACATCTCGTAAACATCTCTCGTAAAAATTTCTATGCAAACTAAAATTAGTGGCTTTGACCCAAAAATTCCTGAAATTTCATGATACCATTTCAAACCGTTGGAAAATTTCTGCTTCTTCACTTTACATTTTGTAATTTATTGTTAAAATTAGATAATTAAATATGAATTGGACTTTAGAAAGAACGAGTTTTTATGTTTTCTTTTTGACTTCGATACCAGATTTGCATTTCGCCGATTTTGAACATGTAATATCTTGTCTAGAGTCAATAAACCTGAATCTGCAACGTACGGTTTAAATTTTCAGGGATTTCACAGCAACCGCGAGATATTGAAATACTGTAGTATTAGCGTCATACAGAAAAAAATCCTTCAGCGTGTTTAAATACATTATTATAAACTCTTACTTCATCTCTGTCGTATTGCACTCAATGTGTAAACATGCCTCCAGTTAATAAATTCGTTGCGTTTCTCTAAACTCAATTTATCTGTTATTTTAAAGCATAGAATTAATTTTTAAAACACACTCGTACATGATTCAGTGGAAAACGAAATTAATAAGAATAACCAACACCATATGTCAGATAAGTTTTAAGATTTTCACGGCCAAAAGCATTTTCGTTATTTGTTTTTGGGGTGTTATGCCGTGTTGCGCTACCTCCTTCTTTAGCCAACGTTTCGGACATCGTTGCAGTGTCCATCATCAGGGCAGATCCGGCAGATCCGGTAGATCCGGTAGATGTGACATCTACAGCAACGATGTCCGAAACGTTGGCTAAAGAAGGAGGTAGCGCAACACGGCATAACACCCCAAAAACAAATAACGAAAAAACACCATATGTATTGACAAAAAAATCGTTATTTGGCATATTAAGCTAGATTTAACAGATTATAGGAAATAATATAGCCATTTTATTTTTAAGTATATATTTGTGCAATTCAAATTTAGCTTTTTTCAGCCAAAATTTTCTAAAAAAAAATTATTTTTCATGTTAAAATTATAAAAAATTATAAAAAATTATAAAAAATTATAAAAAATTATAAAAGCTTAAAAAAGTATTAGCTTAACTAATTCTTTGAGTTTATTTTATAATACGGTTAATTTACATTTCAGTAAAAACATGGCTGTCAGAAACTGAGCAAATAACTGTGCGAACAAATGAAAAAAGTTACCTACCTAGTAACGAATATTGTTCTATCGCTAAATAAATATTTTTTTGAGTTTTTATTGAAAGATATTTGATGTTATGATTTCAGGGAATGCCAATGGAATGAATGTGATAGGACTGGCCCTGCAAGGACCCTCCGTGACCTTGGTGCGGAGTCCTGCCAACCCTGCCCCCGAAGACATTGGCTACACTTACCACCACCCCCTTCAAGCTAGAGGACCAACGAGTATGTATATTTTTGAGAATTTATTTAACGATAATACTATGGTTACTAACAATAGATAAAGGAACGTTTCTTTATGAAATCATGAATTTAAATCTAATCAGAGGAGGATGGTCCACCGAACATTGTTGTGTCTTGGTGAACACTTAAATTAAATAAATTTAATTAAATAAATAAATTTTGTTCTTTTGTACCGAGTTTTAACATCTCGAACTCGAACCGACAACCCCGACTCCAGTATTTTCCCTTGGTCGTTGCTTGTCGTCATTGGGAAAGTGCACTTGCTTATTTGTCTCCAAGCACATCGCCCTTGATATCTTTGTTCACAAAAATTGCGCTGTACAAATTATCCAATTATTGTTACTATTATTATTAATTGAATTTGATTATTTAATTACTTTCTTATAGACTGACAAAGATTTAAGATCGAGTTTGCCTATATCCAAACAATCATTATATGTAAACCCATTACGCGTGAAACACATAACTTATAAACGCTATACTTTGTTTACCAATTTGAGCAAATACAAGAGTAAAAATATGTTAATAATTTTATAATAATGCCATGTTTATGAGTCTATCGTTTGTTACACTTCTACTCTAAATTGGTTTCACAGTTTACCTTTTTCAGAAAGTAGTTATTATTTTAAGAATTATTTTTTGCATTATTTAATGCAAAAAATAATATTATTATTAATATAAAAATAAATATCTAAATGTGATTATTTTTTCTAACAAAAAGATTTATTTTTGTTCTGCGTAATTGTTTTTGGTATCTTTGTTTTAGATTTGTTCATATAAAAAAATTTAAAAAACAAGAAGAAAAATATTGTTTGCTTTAGAACAAATCTCACAACTAGTACAAGACTATCTAGTCTAAATAGTATTTTGTTTGGAAATAGACAAAAAAAAATCTTGGACTGTGAGTGTTAGACAAAAAATGTATTTTGTAGGAGTATTATTCATAATTTTTAGAATTTTGGACTTGCAAAAGCTTGTACTAGGTGTTCGATATATATTATCGTCGATAATCTATTTTCATTAAGTTCTCATTTTCCTTCGGGAAAATTATCTAATGTCAAAACAACGCGCCAAGTGTGTTTAATTTTGAACCACAACAACAGTATCAATGTGTCAGTTCCTTATAGTTATTTTAAATTTCATATTATTATTTCATCATAATATACTACTTTGTAAGCTGCGTACGTAATACAGCAACAAAATATTCGGAAAAAGAAAAAAGTATCGCGTGAACATAATACAGTTGCTTTACAAAGGTCTAAGATACCTATACGATATCATCCTATAGTTACACTTAAAATATGTGCCTACCTATAGTTGTTGTAATTAAAATTTGATAACTTTAATGCTAGGACTCTGCAAAATTATAAAATTCACGAAATAAAAAAAATAAAAAATTTAGAAAAAAGTGCATTAATTTTTGTTATTTTTATTTTTCAGATGAAATCATTTCTCCACCACAAACCATGTCACTGGCCTCACTTCAGCCTCCTTTGCTAAACTTCCCCCCTCTGCAGCCCCGCCCGGCCACCACCGGGTCCATGGACCTCATGCTTCCCCTCCAACCCAAGCTCTTGCCGGGGTTCAACGTCCACTCGGCGGCCAGGGAGTCCAAGTCCGAACCCAGAAACACTGTATTCGAAGAGAGCATCAGAAATAAACTGGAACACCTCAATGAGATAAACAACGACGCACAAAATCAAGACAATGAAACTTACAGTCAAAACGGAGAGGCGATCTCTCCGCTTAGACAGACGTTTGGGGATCAAGCTTTAGTCGTAGATTCCAACTATCTTCCTAATGTTTTAATAGTAGGAAGGGACGGGAGGGTGGGGACGTTAGGTTGTGCTAGTGATATAAATGTAACGAATAACAGAGTCGACGAATACTCGGAATGTATCGAAACAGACAGGAGTGAGAGGAACAGGAGCGAGTCCAAGTTGTCGCATATATCCGAAGAGAACGCGACGGACTCCTCCCAGCGGGACCGCGACGTGTCGGAGCCGAGCCTCACCACCGCGGATCAACATCACCGAGTCCGCTTATCCGTGTCCCTAGCGGACGAGTCGTTGCGTAAAGTCTACATCAATTCCAATTGTTCGACCAAGAACGACATGAACGAAAACTTTTCCTCAAATCGAATGGACGAAGTCAATTCTAATGTATTTAGTGAACTCGGTAAATGTGATAAGAAAGCCCCGGATGGTGATAGTGTTAGGAAAAGCAGGACCCGCGATGCCGCTCCCGCCCCCAATGACGATAGTGATATTTCCATTAATGGTAGTTCTTCCAAATTGTGTAATCAAAGGATTAATTCTAGAAATAATTAAGCTCATTTTATCTTTGTTGTTAACGTTGATGTTTTAGAGATATTATAAATAAATATGCGATTAAAATTTGTTATTCATTATGTTTTTTTTATTACTGATTACTGATTGTTATTTAAAAAAAACTTAAAAATAACTTAAACCAAATTAAACGCGATTGATAATTTTAAAGATTTTTCCCTTTTATCGAATCGCGATAAATGTAGAATCCACTCAGATATTTTTTCACTCAAAATATAGATATAAAATAAAAATTTATTTTGATCGATGTAGATAGCACTAAGATTTTATTTTAATATAAATTTCTATAGATAAACTATTACAAGAAATATAATGATTAATTCTGCTTTTTAAATTAAAAAAATAATATCTGTCCTAAAAAAGAAATATTAAAGAAAAAATCTTAAAGATAAAATATTATTCTAACTTCAGCTTGTCCTAAATAGATAACTTCGATAAAAATATATATATTTAGTAAATTATTTAACGTACATTATAAGAAAGATTTTTAAATAATTCTTGAAATAAATTTGTTATTCGTGGTGATACCTTGCTATTTTACGCGATGTGATAATTTTACTCCGTTTTTTATTTGTGTTTAAAAATGAGTTTTTCAACTATGAAAATATTTAGGTATTAGAAAAATTATTAAACTTGTAAATATAATAAAGAAAATGTGGAAGATCACCTAAAACATTTCTCACATGTTAACAATATTATGAAATATGTAGCTGCAAACATTTCCTAGCATGCGCTGAATAGAAAAAATATTTTGTTTCTTATTCCAAAAGATATAATATGAATTCATTATTGTTCTTGATTTTTCTGTTATTTTAAATATCAAATTTAAATTCTTCATAGAATCACATTTTCTCTCTGATCAAAACTGTGTTCAAACAAAATTCATTTACTGAAGTGTTTATTTTTTATTATTTTTTTAAAGTTTATTGAACCTACTTACTGGATATCTTTATCATTTTAAATCAGTCAAAATGATTTATCTTAGAAAGTATTGCATATTTAAACTGTTCCGTTGATGTAAGTATACATAATTACATAGTTTGCATATTGAAATGTTAAATTTGAATTAAAAGATTTAGAGTTTTTATACCCTGTAGAACTGTACCTGAATGTTAACAAGTGATGTCTAATAATGTGTAAATATTATCTATTTATTTAAATTAAAATAAAATAATTGACTCTTTGTACGGCGATTTTATTAAATCCTTAAAATGACATTAGCTTGATTAAATTATTGAAAAATAATATTTTTACAGACACTTACATAGAGCTTTAAGCTAGCATTAGTGGTCAAATCATTATGAACATTCGATAGTTTTCTCTGAATCTTATACTGGCATTGGTAATAAAAGTAAAATCAATTTGTTCGGTGATTTTCATTATAATCATAGTATTTACCTATATAAAAATAATATGTATGATCGCCTTAGATACACAGATCCCAGATTCCCATCCACCCCTCATATCTTTTTTCCTTTCCAGAACTTCCTCTCCTTCCTTTTCCTAAAAGGCATTTACACACAGCATGCTCAAAGATGACATGGGCCCCGAGGGGAATTATTTTCCTCAGGACCTTCTATGTGGAGCTAAAGAAAGTGGTTTCCCCGCAATTTGACATTGCCTTCGAAAGGCGAAAGAACTATCACGCGTTGTAATAATTACATAGCATTTTTTCGTAAGCTAGCCGTCTTGTTATAAATTAATTTATAATGTTTAGTTAATATTAGAAAAAAAAAAAAACTTAGAGGTAATTCAAAAAGAAAAAAAATTGAAAATAATTATTTTCAAAATACTGTTATAGGTATTACAAAAATCTTCCAATTGAAATATTTTTAATCATAAACCTCCACTCTATTAAAAATAATCATCATCCGGTAAACGTTATTTAAAAGAACAGTTTTTGCTGCTAACATTGATTTGTTGCCATAAATTAAAAATTACGCGCACAAACATATTCCAGTCAATAAAAAAGAAAACCGACCCATAAACATTATCGCTCTAAATGTTGCAAACAAGTGGTCGGCGTAAAACGGGTATAATCCAAAGGTAGACAATATTAGAAGTTAGCGAAAGAGAAAATAAGTTAATGGGCCATAAAATATCTATTTAAAGTCCCTAAACTTCCATATGAATTGCTCCTAGCAGACAAAGCTTCCATTGTTTACATGGGCCTTCCCATCTGGTAGGATTCAACCGCCGATTTGGCAAGATTCCAACGTAATTTAGTCCACATAAACTATGATAACATGTGCCATTGATATACTGAGGAATACTATAAATGACACAATAACAACAAACTAAGTGGGGCCTTATTCGGAATTGTGATATAAAATTAATGAGTTGGAAAATTATGATTGCGATATTAACGGGTGTACATTTTTAGCGTCATAGCAAGATCATTCTATTTTATTATCTTTTTAATAAAACCTTTTCTGTCTGTTCTTTTAATGTTGAATCGAGATCTTAGATAATAGATGTCGAATTTAAAATGTTCTTATTTTGATATACCAAAATACCTTATCCGACTTATTCGACATAATATAACTGCATTGATCAATGGTATCAAAATCGTATAGAGTGGCACATTCACTGTCACGTCTAACATTAATCTTTCCTTGGATTGCCGGATACGAAATCACATATTTATTAATTTTTTGTTTCTTTTTGAATGTAATAATTTTTTTTAGTTTTTGGCCATTCGATTAAAAATTATTTTGAGGATGCGGCAAAAGATGAACGATTCACTTTAGTTTCCGCATCAACGCTTGCATCAACGTTTAATGTTTGTTACCCTATAGAAAAAGATGACGAGATTTCGAAGAGTACATTTAAAAAGTTTGATTAATAGTTTTGAAAAAAAAACACGTCTTGATAGTGTTTTTCAAATGTTACTTACTTTACACAAACAGATACAGAAACGTACTTACCTAAGGCAACTAAATCTTAAATTATTGTTAACAATTATGTGCATGTATAACACACATATTTGATTGTTTACAAATGGTGCAGACTAGAAAAGTTTCAGGTTTTTGTGAAGAAGTAAATTGACGCGTTGCTTACTATTGCATTAAATAATAATATAGGTATTCCATGACTTTAGGTAGGTACTAAACATCTAGCATAGTTATGTTTGTAGGATTTGCAACTATACCAACTATATCCTTCATGCAAATGTTCCTGCTGAAGATATGGGTTTTAAGCTTTGCTCTGAATTCTTTCTTTAAGCATTCATAAATCGTGTGGCAGTTTATTCCAGGTTTTAAGTACTGATACTCCGAAAACATGCTCGTCGAACTTAGTAGCTGGTATGCGTAAATGCTCCTTCATCCTTCCGATAGCTGATGACATCGTATTGGTGCTATAAATATGTTGCATTGGTGCTGTGTTACATGTCTATGGAGGGTGAGACTTCCGTGCGGAGCATCTGATCGTGTTCCAGTGGACTCGTTGCACAGCAGCATGGAAGAGGTGCGGAACATGTAGCAGAAGAGGTAATAGGTACATCAGGTTGGGGAAAGGGGCGGCGGCATGCTCTATAAAGGGCATTAATTAATTAATTTTGTTACAAAATTGCGGAAATTAGGATTTATCGATGCAACCAGAAAATCTTTACAAATGCAACATCAGATAACGTATCAAACAAAACACATTCTAACATTGACCGGTCAGTGGCTGAGTTGGCATTTTCTTATCAGTAATCGTAATTTTTTACATATTCTAGTTATCAAAGATTTTGGAGATCGAAAATGAATGACAGTAAGACAAATTATCGAAAATATGTATTTGTTGACTTTTTTTATCAAGCATATTCCATCTTCCGATAGAACAAGAACAGCTTTCTCACCTGACATCTGTTCTCTAAACAATGCAATGGTAGGGAAATAGGATTACCATTTACTCCAATATTAAATTATATATATGCATACATAGAGAATACTATAAGTGCACCGTCTACATAGATAATTATTGCAATTTAGTGATCCGTCTTTAACGTTGTCAGGTCAAATACACGGCCATATAATCGTATTTCGAATGAAATCGACATTTTAATCAAAGAATTGAATCCAGTTCATTTTGAATATGACTTCAAATGGAGCGATAGAGGCTGTGCTTTGATCGCAAATAAGGAATCTAATTTTAATTCAAAACTAAGAATTAACACATTATTTCTATTTAATTTAATAAGGGCGGTCCAACCATAACGCACGATGTTAATTGTAAATAAATAAAAAGTAATGAAAGAATTATCTTATTTTTTTATTGTGATTGAAAGATTGATCTATGACAATAGAGAACTCCAGTCCATTTTTTTTATTTTTTTTAATGAATAAAGACCTTCAAACTTAAATAACTGCATTTTTATTTTTATTTTTATAGTTAGTTTTAATAGTTAAAATAATTGTCAAAGTTTTAATTTTTCTAGACCATCAGAAAAGCACCATATCTATGGTGGATTGTTAATATGATGATGATATGGTCTTCACCCACCGATAGTTTATTAACCTTCAAGTTGTCATATTGAATCAGTGATGTTATGTCGAGGGAGATTTCCCTATATCTAGGGGAGAAAAATATTTTTTAGGGATAAGGGAAATCAGGACAAAATCTAGGGAAATTTCGAACTCTGGCAAAATGTTTATTACATATGACAATATTACTGGTATTTATATATATATATATATATATTATATACGTATACATATATATTTTTTGGAATTCCTATGAATCTTAATTATTGTTCATGTACTTACATGCAATGTTATTTTTAACACTGACAACTCAAAATGATATTATATGTATCTAAAAAGATAAATGGGACCTCTGAAAAAAAATTTAATTTATGTTTTAAGTTCTGTTTTTTCGGTGATTGTGGTTAATTTTTATTTTGCAAAGTGTTTTTTTTTATTTGGAATTCAGTTTCTAATTCAGTGGTGAGTGCATTCGTACTTTTAAATTATTACTTCACGTAGCAAAAAGTGTTTTATTTGGAAAAGCACAGTATTATTAGTATATTTACCAAGTTCCGATATCTTTCCAATTAATTTATCATATTAATTAACATATAACAGGATTAGTGTTACACAATCAGGTGGCTACGTAGGTAATTGCGTAAATGTGAAATTCTAGGGAAATTTCACTTCGAAATCTAGGGAAATAATTTTTTTGGGCAAAACATCCCTGTTTTAAATGATAAACAATATGGCGGAATCATGAATCATGAGGCTACTATGACAATTAGGTGTTAGAAATCGTTTTTTATTCAAGATTAACTGCTTTTAATATTGGAAAACATTGGTAAAATGTCCACATTTCACCGCTACTGTTATTGTATTTAATCAAAGTGCAATATAAAAACAATAAATCTCTCTATTTCATTGTTAATACATGTGACATCGTGTTTTGTGTTAGGCGTTACTTTGTAGGTACATTGTTTTATGTATAACACATACAGAAACTGGTATTTATACCTAATACTGATCATGACGATTGTGTGTATAAAAAACCCTTGATACTAAAAAGAATTTGAAAATACGATCGATGTATCGTCAACCAAATGTCAAATATGACAATAGGCAAAATTTGTTGCAGATTTTCCGCAAATATAGCCCCTTTCGTAAATTGTTGAGGGCCTAAATTATGTTTCAATAAACACAATAACTATTATTTATCTAAATCTCTATAAACAGTATGAAAATAAACCAAAAACACGAAATGTTGAATTGCGTATGTGCACTTGTCATTTCAAATGTCAATACACGCGATCACCAGGTGACAGTGGGTGAGTGTGACGCGTGACGTCACCATTCACCATTTCAGTAATGCCAACTTAACGCTGTGTTTTCAGGAGAGGTTAAAAAATGCACTTTTTAATAATTTTTTAAAAACTCTGCGTTTAATATTATTAAATAAAAGTTATTTATTCAGAATCAGCGTTTATTGGTCTATATGAACATATTTTTTTAAAGCCATAATATTTTTCACTGGAGTTCCTTATTATTATGTTTGAAACAAAATATCGACCAAATGCTCGCCACGGCTTCGCTGGCGTACCTCTATCAGATGGTCCATATTTTCAACGACGTAAAGGCATAATTGAGGTTCAATGTCATTAATGCGCCGAATTACCTCTTTCCTTAGCTCTTTAATTATTCTTGACATATTGACGTACACTTTTTCTTTTAAATATCCCTAAAGAAAGAAGTCCAACGGTGTCAAATCACATGATCGTGGCGGCCAATTGACATCGCCACGACGGGAGATAGCTCGGTCATTAAATTTCTCGCTCAAAAGAGCCATTATTTCGTTGGCTGTGTGGCAATTGGCATCATCCTGTTGGAACCACATATCGTCCAGCTCCATATCCTCAATTACTGGCCACAAAAAGTCCATTATCATCTCGCGATAGCGAACACCATTCACTGTAACTGCTTGGCCGACCTTGGCCAGCATAAACCGCAGCAAACAGCCACTCTTTGTGGATGCATTGGTTGAAATTTGCGCACAATTCTCCCGATTGTGGAAGCATTTGGTCGATTATGCTGAGCAAAAAAATCACGAATTGCATTTTGATTTGAACGCCCATTTTCATAAAACGCTTCAACAATCTTATCGCGCTGCTCAATTGTGTACCTCTCCACGGTTGAATTTTTCAAAGACTGAAACAAAGAAATGTCAAATAAAGTTGGGCAAAAAACTTGACATTATGGTGTGGCTCACAATTAACATCGTGCGTTAAGGTTGGACCACCATGTTTTATAAAGATTTTGGAAGTCAGTTTGTGTGCGTTATGTTTTATAAAGATTTTGGAAGTCAGTTTTTGTGCGTTATGTTTTATAAATATTTTGGAAGTCAGTTTATGTGCGTTATGTTTTATAAAGATTTTGGAAGTCAGTTTATGTGCGTTATGTTTTATAAAGATTTTGGAAGTCAGTTTGCCAAGAATCGAAAAAGCTGAAGAGTTTATTTGGCAAAATGGATGAAGAAAGAAATGACTTCAATGGTTATTCCCGATAGGAGTTTCATTACTTTTGCCTACCCCTGAAGAGATTTTGCGTTACGGTTTATTTAAACAAACAAATTTTAATTAAAAATACTTTTCAAGCGAAATGTAAAAGATTCCGATTTTAAAAACAAAGAAATTATTATTAGAAACAAAACTGAGCTTTAATCATAATTTTGTTAGTACACAATGTTTACCTTGGAATACCCCATTTATGCTTCTGGTTCCCTAACTTTCTGTAAAGCTGATAAAGAAAAAAGAAAACATAAATGTTTCGCTCAGTACATAAATACACGTAGTGTGGGATGTAGAAATGCAGATGCGCATCGATGTATTTACGTAAGATGCTAGAACTTTAAATATAGAAATTGATAAAGCTTAAATGTAAACACCGGAAAATAAACATGGAATTCAAAGACCGTGCTTTTAAATATACCAAAGTTTCAACATTTTTGTATTTTCGTGTTTATTTTAGACATCATTAAATACCGTTCTAAGAATATGAGTGGAACCAAATGTTTACAATGCGAGTATTTTATCGATAAGGCAATAATGTTTTCTTTCGAAGTCTGGAATGGTTTCGAGTGAGACGAAAAATACTATTAATTGAAGGCCTTTGGGGCACAATAAGAGTTAATTGTTTATTTTAGCCAGTAAAAAAATATTTGTTCCCATCTTAAGGTAATAATAAAAATGTAAGCATATAAGATGATAACAAACAATTTTTAGGTAAATAACTACATATTAGTGATGATAATGAAAATCGTAATAAAACTTTCTTGTTAAGACAGAGTTGAAATCTAGGAATTAGGAAAAATGGTTTTTGATTGTTTTCTACGGGCATATTTAGGTATTCTATTAGATTTTTGCTAAGTACGGAATACGAATATTAATAAATAGTAAATGAATAAAAACGCTACCAGGCAAGTATCAATGATTTAATTGAAACTTCATCTAAAGCTTTTTTTACAAATTAGCAACCACGATTTCTCAATAAAGATCGAGCGATTAAGCTCATATTTAGTACGTACCCTGAGTAAAGTGCTTATTTACCGCTCGAAGCAGAATTGGGTCGATAATATTTTTTTTGTAACTCCGGTAAGGGTAAAAAATGGAGGAAAAATCTGAAAAATGTTTGACGTACCGCCGTTTTGTGTGTGTTTTTTTTCAGACACCGACAACTTCCGGGAGATTGGTTGCTATTAAGGGGTATTTTCCGCGCACCATTTTATTAAAATATACGAAATCATAAACATACATCAGTGCTTTTTTCTGCAAAATTATACACGTTCTTAAAGGTATAATAAATAGGACGTATACAAAATAAAAAGGCTTTGAAATTATTAAATCCTTAAAATAATCTCCAAAACATCATCTTAGACAACAATATTTCTTTATGTAAAGTAATACAATAGTGTTGAGAGGCTAATTTATTATGCGCAGTGCCTCCAGCTGAGATGATCATTTGGATTCGACAGCAGCCTTTTGGACATTTTTTTTCTATCTTCTGTCTTTCTGTCTTCAAGTCTTCAATCTGCTGAAGTCCTGGATGAGAAAGTCCTGAGGTGCAGAGGAACACCGAATTTGTTGAGGATTCCTTTGTTATTTTCCTAGTGCTGACGATTTAACTGGATGAAAAAAGCAAACAGACAAAGACCAACAACCGTCGAAAAATGAATATTTCATAAAAAAGTTGAAGGAACCAAAGCTACACCACGTACTAAATTCGGTGATCGCGCTTTCGGAGTGTCGGGATCAGGACCTAAAGCCTGGAATGGACTGTCACATGATTCAGAATGATTACAGACTAGACAGAATTTGGAACTAAACTTAAAACTCACCTTTTCAAACAATCGTATCCATAATGTCAGAAACCTTTCACCTTCACAGACCGCAGTATTATAAATAACTAAATGGGTTTAAAATATAAGCAACCAAAAACATGTAAGCTTTTTAAGGTTGTTTTATAAAAAAATTCCTACCCTAATGAGTCCTACATTCTCAAGTTTTATAAAATAAATGTCAACTCTACTACTGCCACTAATCTTCCATTAAATGTAATATTAATAGTAAATTTTCAAATAGTGTCTTCTGCGAACAAAATCGAATTTTCTCCAAAAATAAACTTTCTAACAAAAGTGTGTCTTACGGAAGTGACCTGCCAGATAAGTATGTTTTCTGTTTGTAAATAATTAAGTTAGATGGAGCCCAGAAATTCATTCTACTTACATACTTTCAGCGCCCTTAAAACGGCTCTCCACAAATTAATAAATTATAATTAAGGTATTCGATTGACTGGTGCTTAGATTGCATGGCTAGCAATCCAATAGGACACTATTGAATCCTTCAGGGAATACCAAGAAACTACCCTTACAAATCGAGTTATTCAAAATAGAAACTTATGTTCTCTAACAGTCTCTAACATTATTTCTTTACTTCTAAGGTCACGGCCGTTAAAACTAATCCATTGGTATGATGCCAAAACGTAATGGAAAGGAGGTCAAGGTTCTTTTTAACCTCATTTTTCATGTCTATAATCCACTTGAAATGTCGACAGAGTGAATGACCGTAAAAAGGTGACATGAAATGAGGAATTTTATTATACTCTACATACAATGTCGTATTTGTTCTGCAGGATGATTAAAATCATCTAAAATTCTAAATTCGGTTGTGCCTATCCTGCAGATCTCCACGTAACATTCATTTTAGTATCTTGTTGTTGCATACAAAAATAAAATGGCCCTCGGGTTTAATTCTTTCATCTGTTTAGATTCATTAAAACATTTAATATTATGTGACATTAATTCATATTTACAAATAATCATTTTTGGCTCTTCGAGTAAAATGCACCCCATTCAGTGAAACGACAAAGTAGGTACTGCCTACCAACAATATAATATTACTAGCTGATCCGGCGAACCTCGTACCGCCTCAGAATCAAAAACTGTTGTCAACTTATTAGCTGAATTGATCTAAATTGTTTCTCCCTGCGTATCCTTTCCCCTCTCGCGTTCCCTCTCCCTCTCCCCACTCCACTTCTCCCCTTCCCCCGTCCCGCTAACCCCCCTTCCTGAGTTCCTTCCCCCCCCCTCCCCCCTTCCCCCTCCCCCGGTTCACAGTTCAATATTATACCCCTTACAATATTGCTGCAGTTCTTTCAAAATAGGAGAATTCGTTCCATACAAAATGTATGGGGAAAATAATTTTCTTCGGAGTGGAACACCCTTTATTTTTAGGGGTATGAAAAATAGATGTTGGTCGATTCTCAGACCTACCAGATAAGCACACAAAATTTCATGAAAATTGGTCCAGCCGTTTCGGAGGAGTATGGTAACAAACACCGTGACACGAGAATTTTATATATTAGATAAAAAATACGTTTCAAATAATATCAATAATATAATTTTATAAATATTATTTGAAACGTATTTTTCAAAATTGAAACTATGTATTGTTTAACTGCTTCTAACCTAATATAAAATACTGCTACCATGGGTAGAACCTCAGTATCCTCCTTGAGTCTCAAGGACGATGCTGTGTTGCTACTTATTACGGCTGAATAACATTTAATCTAAAACATGCGAACTCCTCGGCACAGGTTCTCCTAGTGAGATGTTCAGAATACATTACTACTAGCCAATTTATATAGAGATACTGATTATTAACTTTTTTGTATTATTGGTACTCATTATCTATAACTGTAAACATTTGTAGGCAGTGTGAACGAGAATAGAAGTAAGTAAATAAATATCCCATGATTTCTCATGGCTTTGCGCTAGTGTTACAATAATTATGTATAATGCTTATAAAACTCTTTTCTAATGGACTTAATTTAAAAAAAAAACAATTTTTATTTCAAATTACGTCTCCTCTTCCTCTCCCCTATCCCCTTCCCCTCACGTGTTCCACTCCGCCTTCCCTCTCCCCACTCTTCTCTCCTACTTCCGCCGCCCCGCGAAACAGCCTCCCGAGTTCCCCTCCCCCCTCCCGCATTCCATAAATTTATTCCCGGTACATTCAGTTTTCATACAGCTTGTGTGCCAATTATTGCAATTTTTAAATACAATTTCATAATTCCAGAGCTCACCAGTATATATAGAAACCTTTGTGGACGTGCTCACAACAACTCACCAAAATTTCATCGCAATCGAAGGCACGGATAGCAATGCATAATTTCATGATGCCAGAACTCGCTATTGTATACAGAAACCATTGCGGGCATGCGCACATCAAATTCCCAAAGTATCATCGCAATCGGATGAATGGCTTAGCAACGCATATACAAACCCAGAAACACACATATTTTGATTTTTATATACTCGTGCATAGAGATTGTGAAAACCCAGCTGGGCGTGAAATTCAAAATAATTAAATTACTTTATTTATTTTTTTATTTATTTATTAAGTAAATGATATTAAATACGATATTTACATATAATATATACATTAAATCACTATACCAGGCGGCTGCATGTTTAAGAGTAT
Source organism: Limnephilus marmoratus (assembly GCA_917880885.1). Lineage (NCBI taxonomy): Eukaryota > Metazoa > Arthropoda > Insecta > Trichoptera > Limnephilidae > Limnephilus > Limnephilus marmoratus. Next base: position 54,967,926 of record OU862908.1, read on the forward strand.
TGTTACTGTGGATGAAATCTAGTGTAAACATATGGATAAAATATATAGCATGCTGAAAATTGGAAAAATTGTAATAGAAGGCAGAAAATTGAAAAAAGAAAAAGTCATGGATCAGATATAATATAATATGGAACTGTTCCAGTTACTAAAACACATCATACAAAAATAACATCACTTTATTACAAAGACTTGAATGAACGTTTATTTTTACCAATTCCAAAATAAATTTGTTTGCCTTTCCCCTCATTTCGTATTATTTATGTGTTCACATAAAATTAAGTGAGATCTACTTACATTATGGACGAGATATTAAACAAGAAATTAAATATATAAAATACAAAAAATATGAAAAAAGAAAAGGTCATGCATTGGATGTTGTTATATAATATGGAACTCTTCCAGATATTAAAATAAGATCCACAAAAATAACATCACTTTATTACATAGTCTTGAATGAAAGTTTATTTTTATCAATTTCAAAAGAAAATTGTTTACCTTTCCCCTCATTGTAAATTCTTTATGTGTTCACATAAAAATATTAAGTGAGATCAACTTACATTATGAACGAGATTTTAAACAAGTCCCGGTCGGTCTGAAATTCCGGGCAGGCAGGTATTCTATTAACATTTCTCCACACACACCGTGTCCTGCATATTTTTATCACTGGACGATAAAGGCTTGGTGGAGACCCGCAGACTACGGAAGGAATAACTGAAATATCAACATGGCTGCTGTACAATAACGAGGTTGAATTTTGCTCAACAAAAATGACATAATATAGAAATACAAAAAACATGGTACAAATTATACTTAGTACATCATAAACGATCGGGTATTTTACCCTAAATATTTAGTAAACATTCTTTGAGGCTTCACTGAGTGGTTGGCTAAGGGACACGGAAGCTAAGTGTGGTTTATGGTCAGACCGAATACCATTCACATTTTCTGTTGGCACTTGCCAATTGATTTGAGATTTATTGTCTTTTTTATGTTCTCTATTTTATACAGGTACTTGCAGGTTTTTTTTTACACGATGCCGCCTCATAGAACCTCAGGAATAAGTTTTTCTTTTGCCTTATTTAATTCATATTTGTATTTACTAACATATTATTTGCATTTGTTTTCTTGTTAAGCACTTGCATACTGCTTACTAACAACGTATGCAGGGACTCTGGAGGTCTAGAATAGAATCGTTCATAATAAATAAATGTAGCTTCGTTTAACAAAAAAAAAATTAGAATCTTGCGAGAACCTTGAAGGAGTAACCATATGTTACTTATACCAGGGCGGGTAAGTGGTGGATAACCTCCACAGTACATCATTTCATTACATACTCGTAGTATAAAATAAAGTCGCTCAAAATGTATGTGCGCATACATAGATCTTTTAAACTACGCAACGGATTTTCATGCAGTTTTCACCAATAGAAAGAGTGATTCAAGAGGAAGGTTTGTATGCATAATAATACATGCTTTTTATAGTAGGGAACAGCTGAGAAATTCAAATATTCAATTCAGGCAGCGGGCAACTGGTAAGCGGGTGGTGTGGATTTTATAAAGGTAGGGTAATGGCGTTGTGTTTCGTTAGCCACAGCATAGTGTGGCCGGGTCTGCTAGTAAACGATAAAAGCTTTTCTAATGAAAAAAATCGTGTACAAAATTATTGTAATAACGCCGATTTAAATTTCCTCTTCCATAAAATCATATACCTAATGAACAATGAACATACATATTCCGAATGCAACAAAATAATATTTCGCAGTTCGTGTAATCATGATTTACTGTTAACCAATGCTGTCTTTGTTCTACTGGAATTTTAATGGAATATGCTCCGAGGAACCAGCGTCATTGATTCCTTCGACACCGGTGCGCAGTCGGGAAACACACCAAACGCGCGTTTAAGGTTTAACGTCACGTACTTTATAATCTAGGCATTCACAGATGGCGCCAATTAAATTATTTAAGGATTTTAGTACTTTTTGCACGTTACGCTTTAAACTATTAAGGTAAATTAACTGTTTGCACCCGCACATATTTAATATGAATATAAATAAATAGTTTTGTCCATAAACAAACCCAAATCCTTCAAGAAAGGCTGAAAAATACAATATTGGATTGAGTCACCGATACAAAAATGAATTTCAAAGCCTTTCTTGAAAGATTTGGGTTTGTTTATGGACAAAACTATTTATTTACATTTATATTAAATATGTACGGGCGCAAACAATTAATTTAGTTTAATATTTTAAAACGTAACGTATTAAAAACCTGAAATAATTTGATTGGCGCCATCTGTGAATGCGTACATTATAACGTACGTGACTTTTAACCTTAACCTTTGTCCACGGTTGACATTTGTCACACGAGAACGGGTCATAGGCCAGCAAATCCTTCTATACTTCGACTGTGGAAGGATTTGTTTGCCTCTGTGTCTCCTCCCTCCTACAACACGAGTATCTTATCTCTAAACCCAGGTTCACTCCTTCCTTTCCACAAATAGACCCTCCACAAAGCATCTCCAAAGATGAAATAGGCCGAGAGAGAAATTATTTTCCTCTATTGTGGGTCTCTCATATGTGTGGTTAAAATAATGAAAAAACATACCATGTTTGAGTCGAAAACATTTAAGCGGAGGAAGTAATTTTTTTTTTTTTTTAATGCTCGCCTTGTTAGTGTACTAGCAATACATTGCACAGTGGTACATTTTCTCAGTATCGCCCTGGAAAAAGACCACCATTCAGAATCCAAACGTTGCTGAAAGTGGCTTTAACTAAGTTTGATATACATATCTGAAGGGACAGGTACTTCCCAACCTTTCTCTTATCCATCTCTTTTCTTACCCCTCTCAGTCTCTAACATACCCCAATTGAGTTACCATTAAAAACGTTTTCAGAAAATAATTATTTATGTAGGCATGTACCTAAAAATCTGGATTAAAAAGTGGTTTAGAAATTGTCGAATTTAATCACTAAAATTTGTTGTTAAGGGCGGTAAAAGTGGCTCACAGTGGTCATAGAATCTGATACCTACATAATATCATGGAAACGTAATAAACGAGATAGAAAATTGACATCTCAATATAGAAAAAGTGACACAATTTAATAAAGGTTTGCTTCCTACGCAGTCTCCGTGCGTCACTGTTCATCCACATCTGGAAATATTGTGTCAGTAGTTTTTTTTGGTCAGTAACTTTCATTCATTTAACTCTCACAAAACAAACGAGAGGTATTATGAAGGGTAACCCAGCAGTCTGCACAATCTCCAGTATTTCTATTAGTAAATATCTTTTTACGTTTGAAGAGAAGGTGTATTGTCGCAAATAGTTTTTTGTTTATCATTTATAATCGTATTAACATCGATAAATGTTGAAACTGTTTTCATGGTTTACCGAAAAATATGTTTCTTGTGGATCAAAATATAATATAAATAATCAAAATATACATAATACACAATACAATGTGTTGTTAGACAAACAGTCAGGTGTCAACTACAACTAATAATAAAATACAGGTGTCCCAAAAGAAAGTTGATATTTGTTTTGCTTTCTGTGTGAACACAACTTTTCCGAGGGGCGCGTGGGGTATGTCAAACAGTAGTCTGGCTCTTGGGAATTTAGTCGCTATGAAGCATTTCTCGGGAGCGACCGCGCGTTGTGCGTGCGTTAGTTTTACAAAAATGGTGATTCGGCCACTGTAGCGCATAGAAGATTCTGCAATATTTGAGGTTTTCACCAATTCAATGATGCGCCAAGCATTCCTCTCATTCGAAAATGTGTCAAAAAGTTTGAGAGATCGGTACAACGCTGGCAAAACCAAAATCCGGGCGACCAAGGTCATCGAGAATGGTAGAAAACATAGAGAGTGTTTATCAGTCTTTTCGTGACAACTCAAACTTTTCGATTCACAGCATTTTGCACAATGACCTAATGCTGCACCCCTACAAACTTACTGGCTATAATCAACGAACATGGTTCCAGCAAGACGGAGCAACATTACATACGTCCAATACGTCTCTGCCATGGAGTTTATGAAATTTTCCCTGGAAAATTGATCTCCAGGAGAGGTGACATAAATTGGACTCCTCGTGGTCCTGACCTAACCCCTGTGGACTTTTTCCTGTGGGGTTATCTCAATTCTAAAGTGTACGCCAAAAACCCGACTTCCCTGATGCAATTAAAAGAAAATATCCGTCACGAAATGGCAGCCATCACGAAGCCTCATAAGAAATTTTACTCTTCGATTAAATGAATGCCGCGAACATGAGGGTTTACATTTGGACGATATTATTTTTCAGAAATAAATTCCCAAATTGTGTATTTTAGTATTTAATAAACTTTTTTTCGATAGAACCCTTACTTTTTTTTAAATCGATTCACTAAATATCAACTTTCTTTTGGGACACCCGTATACATCAAGTATAAGTTCTTTTACATTTTATTAATAAATAAATTTTAAAAGAAAACAATAGGTGTCAGGAGGTCGCAGGTTCAAACCCCTGTGTGCGCAACTAAATTTTATTTGTTAAATTTGTAATATTTTACAATTTATTATTTTTTATTTATTAATTATATAAGGTATGTTTACATTACATTATTCGATGCCTCTCTCACTAGGGTATACCGGTGTTGAGACAGGTTATACCTGTGTTGGGACAATTAAAAATAATACATTGAATGCTTGCAGCACTTTCCAAACAGGAAGAAGGTCTCAATATCGCCCTGGTGTAATAACACCAATCAGAATGGAAACCTTGCTTGAAATGACTTTAGACGTATTTGGTAACTATATCTGAATAGCCACAGCCAGGTATCTCCTATTCTTCCTCTCCCTCATCTCCTTCCCCTCCACGCAACATTCAGCCTCACAACGTACCCCAATTGGGGTTGCCATTGTATCACTGGCTCCAGACGTTTGGAAGCAGTTGGGACTCTTTCGCGGTTTTCACATGAAAAAGGTATATGTGCGGCACGTTCCAGAGTGGTAGATTCTATCAACATCGCTCCGATGATGGATGCTTGAAATGAATTTTGTTGTGTTTGGTGGTCAGATCTGAATGGCATATTTCATACTTTCGTACTTTCATACACTTCCTCTTCATTTTCCTACTCTATCCACCTTCAGAAAACATAGTACGTAGCACAGGCTTCAGGCACTTGGAACTTCGTGATATTCACGTAAAAAGTTAAATGGTGAGTAAAGAACATTTTGTTTTATGAACAAATTTTTACTCGAAATCCAAAATAAATTAAAGCAATTCTTTAAGCTGGCTCATTTTTTGAAGGACTCTAGTACGTTGTATGTAGGTGGATTACGGGAATGAAGATAAAAGAAATGTGATCCTTTCCATTTTCAACAGACTTGTTGCTACGCCATAAATTATGCCGGAAAGGGCGAAGAGAATCGTTGTGTGTGATAATGGAGGATCCCTCGAACCAAACCGAGTGGTGATGATTTCACGGTTAACGAAGTTGAGCACAACTTTCAGATTACTTTTCGTACCAAAATATATATTATCTTTTATGTAAAAACGTGGAGTATTGTAATCTTTGCTTCGTTTATATCAATTATAAATAACTTAACTCGCATTTGTTGGACTTGTAAAGCTGGAAGTATACATGAAAAAATGTATCATTGCCTTCTAAAAGCAGAAATTAACCTTTCAAATATAAATATTTTACTTATTTAAACGCCATTAAATGGCATAAATTGACTTATTCAATTGATACGTGGGATTATAGTATACAGCGGTTCACAAGAAGGTATCGGTAATAAGATAATAACCAAATAAAAATGTATGAGTACACAAAAATTGTATCGCCGAAGTGATAGTTGTTTTTGGAAGTACAATCATATAAGTTTGAAAATAATTACGAAATAAAAATGCACTCGTGTAATTTATATATAATATACAAGGTTTATATAAGATACTAGCTGACCCGACAAACGTTGATCTGCCGTATAAATTATTTCTATTGAATATTTTGGTTGTTAAATAAAAAAATAACGAATGTATTCTAAGTGCGTGGGGATGGGATCTATGACAGAAAGAGGAATGGAGCGCTGTAGACGATGACTGCCGATAAAAACAAAAAACATCGACAAAGTTGGAAAATGAAATAAAGAAAATCAATATGAATTTCGAAGAGCAATTGAGTGTGCGATATTTTTTGCCAGTCCGTCTTTAGTCAACACAAATAAGCTCGATGGTTTGCCGACGCGAGAACATGATGCCGAATGAAATATCAAAATAACGCGACGCTTCTCGTGAATGTCTTGCGCCTGTGTGGATGAAAGTTCGATGAGGTGGACTTAGCGCCATCTGTCATTCAACAACATAAATAATTTCGTTCTGTTTGAAAAACGAAAGACGGTTAAATTTGTTCATACAAAATTACTAAAATCGCGAAAAAAATATGGGAGGGTGGGGGTAGGAGGGTTAAAATTTGGGGTTTTAGGCATTTTTGATGCCTAATAAAAAAAAGTGGCAAAAAAATTTTTTTTCGAATAAATGGTCAGCTCTTTTTGCCAAAAAAAGCGGACCATTTGAGATGACTTATACATATTACCCTGTTCTCGTGGTTATGGCTTCTGAAAGAAGGTAATAGGGTGGCGCAAAACTACCGTTTTATTTTGAATCTTAAATTCAAACCATATCGGTAGTTTTGCGCCACCCTGTAGCAGGGGTGTTGATTATCCAATAAATGGTTCCCGGAGCAGCGGTATCCATATCCGCTTCCCAATTAAAAATATTTTTTTCACGTTCTCCATTAAACCGTTTTTCACTAATATATTATGGAGAAGATTACCATTTAAAGAAAGTGCATGGGGGCAGTTTTACTATGTTGTGACATATGTCAAAAGATAGTTGCTGAACTCTCTGTAAGTGACGTTGAAGATGTCGATGGTTAATGCAGAATCGTTGGGCAGTTGAGTATATCTCAATCGTGCACAAATGTTGGGCGCGCGTTTAGCTTATTTCCCGACTATGCACCGGTGCCGAAGGGATCAATGAAGCTAGATTAATATGCCGAATTTGTACCTGAAATAAGTGTTTTAATCTGCCAAAAACAACGCAAACGCCGCTTTATTGTTTAATGCGTGGCAGTGGTTAGTTCATACATATTGCGAAAATTAGAGTGTTCGATCAAACTTGTGTGTTTCTGTAAAGTTGGGTATTTCTTTATGCTCAAAAACTTAAGTTCTGTGGGAGACTTCTCAATAAATATTAGGTTCACGATAAACAATCTGGTTTATTAGAGATTACTTAATTACAATAATAAGGCTACAAGTCAGCCGACCTATCTACACGAGAAGGTAAAGGATTTCGGCTCGCTTATCGGAGCTTGTCTGGCTGGGCTCTGTCAACAAGTAACCCCTACCAGCCAGCAGGAGAAGTGCTTCTCTGCCGACGTCTAACGATGACACTTGAAAGATTTTTCAATACTTTTACTGTTTCCCCTTGGCCGGGAGACCTGTTGGTCTTCGCCCCCTTACGTAGCGGCATAATTTGTAGTCAGAGGCCGTCTTAATATTTGGTTGAAGCCTCACTTGTAGCACTACCATACACAATACATACACAAGCGGTAACAATATACCTACGTGCCAGTGACATCGCGAAAAGTGCGACGGACACTACCTCTGAGTGTGGCGGTTGGCCCACTACTTTGCACGATGATGTCGTTTCTCACCCGGCATGCAGCTCGGAAACCCTTCTAGACAGAAGTAGAAAGACTCCTCCGATCACTTCTCACCCCAGTAGATAGGTGGAAGCTTGAGTAGCAATCAGCCAACGTAAAAAATGCCCATCTCGTTCAAGACCCCACTGAGAGACAGCCTGGATTCTCATTGCCTCGCAAACTCTGGTCCGCGATTTATAGGATAAGGTGCTCCCATAACCGTCACCCTCACATGATGCATAGAGTCGGAGATGTGTGAATGCGGTGCGGTACAGACCACCGAACATGTGGTCAACGAATGCCCGCTCCATTCGTTCCCCGGCGAGATTGATGAGGTCCACAGGGCAATGCCTGAGGCCCTAGACTAGCCCGCAGACCTAAATGTTCCCCTCTGACCCCCCACCATACGAAGGAAGAAGACAATTTCGATTTGTGTAAAGATCGTCTTCGATGTCGCTCAGTTTAGTTCCAGTCTCGTAGTATCCGTAAGATCTTTAAAGTGTTATCGAATAAAGCTATAGGTGAGCAATCATTAGGAATTCCATGTTAATAACAGGGACAGAAGTGTGTTACATAAATGCAATCATCATCACGCAACCGCAATATCGTTTAAATCCTAATGGCGGCAAAGAGATGAGAGACGACAATATTTAAACTGTGTCCCATCGAACTTATCTTCCCCTCCTCCTGCCGCCGTAACATTCACGATGTCATTATCCGATGACACGCGTTGATCAAACCTGCAAAGTATTTGATAGGGAGGCGTAGGAAGAAAAGCGGAGACGGAAGTGTGGCGCAAACACTTGTTCGAACGAGTCTGCGCAATGCGCCCGCGATACGCCACACAGACCAGTTAACCGAGTCCCGCCCACCGTAGCGGGCGCGCGAATCGCACTGCCGAACTTCCGGCGAACTTTGGTGAAAGCTCTGTCAAATTTCAGGTATCGGTGATACTATTTCAGCCCCCTGAAAGTAATTCGCAAAACTACTATGCTCTGTATGGTCCGAATGTGCTTGGTTACAATTCGTTAAAAAATGTGAAGCTGCAAAGTGTTTTCGAAGTTGACGGTTAAGTTGCCTGCAATACGACTTGAGTTAATTGAATGAATAAATAACAAAGACTACTCAGATTCACGAAGGTAAAAGTTCACCCTCTAGTAAAAAAATATTGCTTCTGAATAGCTTCATTATCAATTCACAGTGTTGTCAATTGTTAATTTAAAAATATAATCCATTTTGAAATATGTAACTTACGAAAAAATCACCAATAAAGTCACTTAAAAATTACGAATATTTAAATATGCTCATTATTCATTAAAACTCTTAGAATTCAGGCTTATTCGCGAAACTTTTTTTTTCAAATAATTCTAATTCGATTATTTTCTAAAAATGCCTTCGTCAACATATCTAGGTTGATTTTAATTTAACTAAGCAACTGTTAGTCATTCAATATTTTTAATCGATTTTTGTACTCTTTTGAATGGCTTTAAAATCCTGGTTGAAAATGAGAGGGAAAATAGTTTTATTTAATTGAATACCCTATTGTAGGTGGTCTGAAAATTTGATATCGTGCAAAACGCAACCCTTAAAAAGTTTATTGTTTCTGGAAAGTGTGATAAGTTCAAAAGAAAAATAAGACAACCGCCACGACAAGGAAAATAATTGGATACGTTATTGGGTAAGTTTAGTTTATTTCCTTATGTTTGAAATAATAACCACATGAACATTCTGTTTGTTGTCATGAAACACATCAAAAAATAAAGTTATCGTTTTTATTCTTTTTAAAAAATAAATATTAACGTTCTTGGTTTATGAATAACATGACAATATTTTGAAATCTTCCAATGCCTTCATTATAACTAGAAGATTTCGCTTGTGCAATGATGGATGACTTAGACAGCAGAGGAAATGAACCCACAACGTCAGCTCATCCGCCAACTGTTTGAAAAACAAGTTTCTTCTAAATTAATTTTATTTTTGTTTTTTTTTAACGTAGCTACGTGATGGTAACATTGTTTTTTACGCAGGCAAAATATATTTATTGACCCTTTATAATAAGATGACATAGGCTTTGAGAGAAGTAGATGTATTGTCCCTAGGGCCGGGCATCCAGTTGATTGAAATGGTTTAATTATTTTGGATTATATCCACTGGATGTTTCAATTAAATTTAATTCTATTGATGTCAAAATCGTTGAAAATGTATAACATTTAAGTTACTTGAAACTAAACAAAAATGTATTAAAAACTTGAAAAATATCAGGCACACGCATTATTGTTTTTTTATCAGTCAGGTCGTGCGAAGCACATATTTCTAATTCAAACGTCAAATACAACTCAAGGACTGACGGATTGTCGGAAACTATTTGATATTTGGTTACGCCCAACTGTGTTACAGATTTCACAAACTCATTGTCAAAAAATTGCAAAATTGCCAACCACTTCGATGATAAGGTAGCAGGCATGTTAGGAAATACACTTGATCATCAATTTAACAATATTTTTTCTGTTTCATATCATAATATCATTGCACCAACTACTCTTATTTATTCAATTGTCTTGCAGGTAGGATGGAAATTTCAGAACTCGAGTAAATACGCAGTTGTATTTTTTTTTTTTTTTCATATGAAGCAATTACTTTGTGGTTAGACATTATATTATAAAAATAAATAAAACACTTTGTATTTTAACCACGAATTTATTATATTACATATCGACCGGTTTCGCTTACATCAAGCTTCTTCAGGATATAAGTAATAATAACTGTTATTATTACTTATATCCTGAAGAAGCTTGATGTAAGCGAAACCGGTCGATATGTAATATAATAAATTCGTGGTTAAAATACAAAGTGTTTTATTTATTTTTATAAGTTGTATTTTTGTTTATATTTTCGAATGAATGAACATTGAGTTCACTGCGCACGAATATTTAATTAGGAATCATTAGTTTATTTTTAATCATATTTAAATTAACCGAGTGAATTAATTTTTTATGCATTCCTGATTATTCTTGTTTTTCACGGGTCTGCTCTAGTCAAATAAAATTCAACATACTTAACATAATCCTTCTCACCGGGATCCAATCATTACTTTAATTATATATCATGCAAAACGTATTTACATTTTATTTTCTTATCTTACTTTCATCCATGATGTTTCATAATAATTATCGAGAGTTTCGTTTGATAAAGTCAATCATCTGCCAAAAGAAACCTTTATTTTAACTTATTGGGGTAACTCTTATTAACGATTCGCCAAATTATGATAAAAAATGCGTCTATTTTCTTATTGATTTGTTTGAGCTCGACGTATAAAGCCAGGATCAACTCTCCTAATAGTAATATTTATCAAAAATTGGTAGACATGGTTTTGGAAGATTGGAAGGAAATTATAATTAATTATTAATTTTACATTGTCGATTTAAACACCGTTTTTATAATTTCTAAATTCTGTTGGATATTTGTAACATCGTTGTTATAGTAAATATCCTACATTTCCGTCGTAATTAACGTCCCAAGTATCTCGTTTCACAACTTATCTTTCCAAGAAAGAAATCCGATTTTTGAAATTATTGCATGAACTTCTTAACAAAAGGGTTACTTAGATTACAATTACAGTTTAATCATTATATCTCTTCAGTGCAATGAACTAATTTAATTAAATTCAATCGGCATCGATTCTTCTTCTTTCGTATGGTGGGGGGTCAGAGGGGGACATCTAGGTCTGCGAGCCAGTCTAGGGCCTCAGGCGTTGCCCTGTGGACCTCATAAATCCCGCCGGGGAATGAATGGAGCGGGCATTCGTTGACTACATGTTCGGTGGTCTGCACCGCACCGCATTCACACGTCGTCGACTCTTTAAGGCCCCATCTATGCATCATGTGAGCACAACGGCTATGGGAGCACCTTATTCTATTGATGGCAGTCCAGAGTTTGCGAGGCAATGAGAACCCAGGCTGTCTCTCAGTGGGGTCTTGCACGAGATCGGCGTTTTTGACGTTAGCTGATTGCCACTCAAGCTTCCACCTATCTTCTGGGGTGAGAGGTGTTCGAAGGAGTCTTTCTCCTTCCGTCCAGAAGGGTTTTCGAGACTTTAAGCGGCATGCCGGGTGAGAAACGACATCATCGTGCAAGGGTATTTCGCTTTTTTGCAGCGCCTTCTTGTATTCCCTCAGTGTTGCAATCTCTCGCCTGATATTTGGCGGGGTTATATTTGCAAGTACGGGGAGCCAAGGAAGAGGAGTCGATTTTAAGGTTCCGCTGATGGTTCGCATTGTGGCATTAAGCTGAACGTCGACCATGGAAGTGTGGGCGCTTCTGGCCCATACTGGAGCACAGTATTCAGCTGCTGAGAAAACCAGGGCAATGGATGCCGTTCTGAGCGTGTTGGCGTCGCATCCCCAGCTAGTACCAGCCAGCTTATTAACTAAGTTTAGTCTTGTCCTGGTTTTTTTGCTCACTGTTTCCATGTGTTTCCGGTAATTCAGGCTCCTGTCCAAAGTTATTCCAAGATAGCGGGGATGGGGGTCATGGTAAATATTTTTTCCATCAAACTGAACACAGAGTTTTGCGTTTGCTTGTGAATTACTGAGATGGAAAGCTGTCACAACTGTTTTCGACCCATTTGGCTTTAGTCGCCAATTGAGGAAAAATTCTTCCATAGCCTTGAGGTCAGAATTAAGGATCTCTTCTGCTGCATTGAGGGTTTTGGCTTGGACTGTGATCACAGTCCATCACAGTCATCGGCATCGATTAACGTTATAAATAGTGTTACGTTAAAGAATGTTCGTTTATATTTTAATTTAAGCGAAGGAAATTCTTATAATTAAATAAGCATGACAGCATTCTGGTCGCTTGCGGGCTCAATACGTCGCAATTTCTGCAAATCCTGCCGAAAAGACTAACCTATTAGGAAAAATGTTTGCGGAAAACTCACCCCTCGAAGATCAAGGTGCTGTCCCGACATCGGTTCCTCACTGCGGTTTTCATATGAAAAGGCTGAGGATCCGGCATTGGGGTTTACTCCAAGTCTTACGAGGGCTTGATGTTAAGCTAGTGGGCCTGACGGAATGCCTGCCCTGGTATTGCAGAGGTGCGCTGCAGAAATAGCTCCAATTTTAAATGTCCCTGAAGTCATGTGCCGTCTGGTTGGAAACAAACTGTCACTTATCATATTCCAAAGAAGCATGACCGCTCCAACCCGGCCAACTACCGCCCTATAGCGATCATATCAGTTCTATCCAAGGTGATGGAACGTGTGATCAACGACAAATTGCTCATATACCTCGAGAAGAACAAATTTATTAACGACCGTCAATACTGATTCCGGCGGAACCGCTCGTGCGGCGATCTTCTCGTATATGTGACGCATGTTTTAAACGTACCTGGAACGTTCGCTCAAACGGTTGCACTTGACATTTCAAAGACCTTTGACCGGGTTTGGTACCTAGGACTTGTCAACAAACTGCCATCTTACGTGGATTACTGACTTTATGAGATCGATTTTGACGAGATTTTGAGGAGAGGTCGATTCAGACGGTTGCTGATGGTTTCACCTCTTCAACAAACGCTGACGTCCCATAGGAATCGGTTATATCTCCGACTTTGTTTTTGTTGCACATCAATGACCTTTTGTCATGTACATACACCAATTCATTGTTACGCGGATGAAAGTACAGTCCATGAGAGCTTTTCGTTTTACAAGCCCTTAAAGGACGCACAAACTCGGCTCCTAGGGCTTTGAAGCAAAGAATGGAAGGTTACCTCAAGAGTGTTTTCTCTTGGGGTATGAATTTAAAGTATCAAAGACCCAACTATATCTGATTTCGTCTAAAAGGGATCGAAATGAAAATTTAGTCTCCTTCAACGAAAGCAATCTTCGGAACAGGCCCTCCATTATGCTTGATATGCTTGCTGTAAGTCTAAGTTACTAGCTCAGGTATGGGGGCACCATTGAAGCCAGAGTTAAGTTAACCTCTCAAAACTGGACTATTGTACAGGGTCCGCAGATACTTTAATAGTACACACATGTTAACCATGTACATTTCGCAAGTGCGCCCACAGTTGAATTTGAAAGCCACCTCTGGTCTGGAGTCCCAATACACCTGAAAACCCCTTAACTTTGTTCAGAAACGGGCGGTCCATTTGATAGATGCTCCTACCTTTACAAATGGATTACAATCTTTAGAGCACTGGCGTCCTTATCCTTGTTCTACCTGTGTTTCAACGGAAGATGCTCCGGGGATCTAGCATCATTGATTCCCTCGGCACCGGTGCGTAGTTGGGAAATACGCTAAACCCGCGCCCAACATATGAACACGGTTAACATTTGTCGCTTGAGAACGGGTCGCTTCTTCGACTGGTTCTTGAGTTCAACAGCTCGGCTGGGGAACGATTTGCCGGCCTCTGGGTTTTCTCCATCTCACAACACAGGTCCCTTCAAGATCAAAGTTCATTCCTTCCTCTCCTCAAAAAAACCCTCCACACAGCATCTCAGATGACATAAGCCCTGAGGAATATTATTTTACTCAGGGCCTCTTGTGTGGAGTTTATATTAAAAAAGCATGATCAAAAACCTCACAGAACACACAACTTTAAAGCTTTTAATCATTTGTACAAAAACCTAAAATTGTTCCATGAAATATTTGTTAATCTCGGTAAGTACAAGCGTGAAAATAAATAATTTAAAAAAATAAATTTCTTTGGCTTTAATTATGTAACAATTTCTAGACATTTTGTTTTGAAGAGTGTTATAAATAATGTACATTGGTTAGTTAGTTTATTTCTTTGCTACCGGTTTCGACATCCGCTTCCTTCACTGGCGTTCTTGACATCTTTATTTTATTATTTTTATTACGTAAGTAGTATAAAATGAAGTCGCTCCCATAGTATGTGCGCTTAGATCTTTTAAACTACGCAACGGATTTTCATGCGGTTTTCACCAATAGATAGAGTGATAGAGGAAGGTTTATATGTATAATACATGCATATTATAGTAGAGAAAAGTCGAGAAATTCAAAGATTCAATTTAGGCAGCGGGCAGCGGGCAGCTGGCAAGCTGGCGTGTGAACTTGATATGTATGCAAATTAACAGATGGCGTTGGTTATAAAGGTTGGGTAAGCCACAGCAACGTGTTGCCAGGTCTGCTAGTTTCTAATTAATTCAAATAAAAAACGAGATATAGACTTTAGAATGTAATGAATGTGCCGCACATATGTAGGTCGGGATGGGTAGACTAGGGTCAGGTACTACTAGAAACATGAACCGTGTTTACGAAATAATAACTATTCCGAGTTCGCTAATCATTTATTAGAAACAGGCCGTAGCTTCGATAAAGAAAAACTCAGTGTAAACATGTAAATATGATTTTTGTTATTTGTTTTTGGGGTGTTATGCCGTGTTGCGCTACCTCCTCCTTTAGCCAATGTTTTGGACAGCGTTACCGTGTCCATCATTGGCTAAAGGAGGAGGTAGCGCAACACGGCATAACACCCCAAAAACAAATAACAAAAATACTTTTGGCCGTGAAAATCTAAAATCATTTCATGTAAATATGTTTACATATTATGTATTAAACATATTTTAATTTATGCCCCTTAGAAAGAACAGAAAAAAATAGCACCCTGTATGTCACCTTTGTTGACCATGTTTCCTTGTTATTTTGACTCCTCCCACCCTTTTCCTCCCTCAACCCCCAAATCAACACTCCCACTACCCTCACCTGCATAATAATACATATGTAATCATTTCTAAACAGGCACAATTTTTAAGTTAGTTTGAATGACACGAATAAGTCAAAACCGTTGGCAAATAAATAAAATTAAGAAACAGATTTACATTGTGAATAAAACTCTTAAAGACAAAATGAAATAATATATGTAATATAAGCCTACGCGTAAATACGTATTTATGTACATGTATATTTTCCTCGAACTGTTTATTAATAACAGAAAAAATATTGTAGACGTAAATACCTTCCATCGGATCCCTTCGATTCCAATCTGTTGCCAGCCGAAATATACGATCCTGGCATGGAATATTTTCATACATTTATTAAAATAATGTTTTCAATTTGTTTCTGCGAGGGAACCCGAAATCTTTTCTCGTTTTGTAAAATTATCGTTTCGTCGTAACCGCTTTGGTTTTTACACTCAGAAATAAGTATTCTCATAAACATGCGAAACACTGATAGAAATAACTTTATTTGGCCATTCTCTATCTTGGAAAAGCTGCTTTCATTTATTTGGAAAGAAGTTTTGATTAAAGTTTCAAAGGTAAACGGAAAACATAATTAAGAACTGAAATTAGCAATTAAATAATTCAATTAAAACTTTTGTGGTGACCTAGATATATTTTTACTACCGACATCAATTTTTATTTGTGGCGAATGAAATGATCATTAAACTGTTAATGTTCTTGTATTTAAATTAGCATTGGAGTTCTACAAAACAAACATAACCTAACCTAATGATATATCAAATCAACTCAAAGCAATTTAAGATAAGGGAAAACCGGGTGGCGTTTTGTCTATACAAATGTATTAGTTACTACTGCAAATATGTTTAATATAAAATAGATATTGACCAATAGCATGTCATAAGGGAACGTACCCATACTACGTGACACGTTTGGGGGGGGGTCTTCAAAATGTCACGCTTGGTACAAATGAGCGGCTGGTTGCTTAGGTTTTTGGTCACCGGGGGGGGGGGGGGGGTTAAAAATTGCAAAAAGTTGGTCACGTAGTATGGGTACGTTCCCTAAGTTACTTCGTATACGAGTTAGTTATGGTTAGGTTAATTATAATTAAATAAAAAATAATTAAGAAATAACAATCAAATATTTTTTTAATATAGTGTGAAATCGACCACTAGCGTATCGGTACGTTTTTCTTTTTTTGGTAGGTTACTTTTATGGGAGTCGGGACACCCCAAAAATCTTTAAAATTGCCTGTTTTGAACGCAATTAACAAACGTTCAACGTGCAAAACAGACAATGTATTTGTTTTAAAAACAGGCGTGAAATATTTTCTTCTAATTTTTTTTATGTGAACACCTCACAAGAGTCCCATCTGCTCCCGTCTGGAGGCAGTGAGACTATGGCATCCCCAATTGAGGTACGTTGTGAGGCTGAAAGAAGAAGGGATGGGAAGGAGATGGGAAAGAGGAGGGTGTAGAAGAACTTGGGTTTTCAGATCTGGTCACCAAACACGGCAACAGCCATTTCAAACAACGTTTCAATTCTGAATGGTGATCTTACACCAGGCCGATACTGAGAATATCTTCCACTCTGGAACGTGCCACAAATACACCAAATATATTTTTAATTGAATTAATTGTGAAATAACACAAATTAATCAAATAAAATTTATCTGCGCACGCCTGGATTCAATCCGCGACTTCGGATTGTGAGTGAGAGCCTCACCCTCGACCACGGCCGGCCGTTTATGTCTTATACAGACAGGAACAAAACTTTAAAATAGGCCCAGTTTTGTAGGAGAAAAATGGGAAATACAAAACCTCGATTTCGAAGATTTTATTTAGATATCATCAGCCTCAGTTGCAGTTGTCGCTTTCACTCGATATTCTTTGAAGTTAGAGCGACAGTGAGCGCAACAGTTTGGTAAAATACCTATTGTTCAAATTTATCGGCAACTATTATTACTAAAGTATTCTTCTGCAATAATTGGATTAAGGAATGTTAATAAATAAAATTCCATTGTTAAGAGCGTTTAACCAGTCAGCGGACGAAAATCCACATTTCGTCGAAAGTTGTTCTTCCGATCGTGCAGGGCGGTTACAATGAGAAAGATTAATTATTCTCCGTACCAGCTTTTTTAAATTATAACTCAATATCGAATTTATTTCAATCCAAATTAGCTTTAATTTATACCTTCATCCAAAAATGCTGAAAGGCGTGATAATAAAACTATTAAAATAGTGTACTTTTTGTAGTTATTTTTTGATTATAAGTATTTATCATTTTTCAATAATGTCTAAATTTAATAAGAATGTTAAAAAAATCTGAAATATATTAGTTTGTAAGCGCGCAAATAAATACACAAATGGACCAATTTTCGTCAAGAAACACATGTACGTACATATTTTTTAATGATTTTATTGAAACTAAAATTAAAATTCTAATACATAACTCTGCTAGATAATGTATTGATATATTTTACTGCATGATTACATTATTTGAAATGGGTGTGGTATAATACAAAAACTTTTTTGAAAATTTAACAAATCTGCCAACGACCTATGGAATAACCTTATTATACTAAAAATTTTAAAAAAATTCTAAAAATTTATTACATAACTTCACTAGATAAAAGAACAATCTTTCGAAATCCATTTATAATTTTTTGTGCAAAAGAGTCAATACGTCTAAAAACTTTTTTGAAAATGACGTATTTCCGGCTTTCTCTGGTAATGCCCTCTTAAGGGTATGAATAATCGCATTTATTTATTAAAAATTCCTCCGCACATGGTGCACAACAAATCATTGTGTATAATTTATATGGTATTTGGCTATTTTATATTCTGGTACTCAGCCATTGTGTATGTGTTGTAGGGTGGCCCGTGTTTAACCCGACCTCGCGGTCGCCGAGTTTGGTCGATAAACAGTCACCGACATAACTACTGTATCGTGTCGTAAAACCTAAAGTGTAATTTATTAAAGGTAGGAGCGATCGATTCCTCCAAGGCGACGAACACTGAACACTGCCTCTCTGGAACTAGCGTGCATACAGTGGCCGTGTATAATGGGCATAATGTCTTGTAACTATGTAGGCCGGAATGAAAAATGTCCTTGGATTCAGAAATGATTTTCATAATTCTTATTCGTGGTTTCAAAACGTAACCGACGTAATATATACACAGAAAGGGTGAAGTAAATAAAATATTTGAAAAGGTAAGCACTCATACATCGTCTCATACTTCGAACTATTCTAAATTCATTGAGGATCAAAAGTTACCGAATGTCTAAGAATAATTTGATCAATGAATAACACTAAACAACTTGGAAAGAAATAGCAAAGCGTCATCGTGTCAAAGTGATCTTAATATTACGAAAAATTAAATTTGTTAGTGATAACAACCTATGAAAAGTAAAACTAAAATGGAATAAATTATAATCACATAAGGCCCAGTTGTTTTTTAGAATTTCAAATATAACGTTGTCATCAGGTGGCCATAACGCGCCATCTTGTTTTTTGACACTTGAAAGGCATCCGTTAAACGCCGATTGTAGGTACATTTTAGCTATCTACCAAATTGTAATAGACTGATAAGCTTAACAATGTGATAGTTGTTCTTTTCTGATGCTCATAATTTGTTAAAAAGCTGAAACGGACCTAGAATCGTCATTTAATGGGAAACTTTCAACTGTCAGAAAAACAAAATGGCGCTGATCTGTAATTTGATGACAATGTTACATTTGAATGTCTGTGATAAAAATAAAATTTAATCGTTTGTAAAAGATTTATTGTCAATGCTCTTCATTTATATTCTGACTCTTCTTTCACTGTCATATATTTTTTTTGTATTTTTGTGACTTGTGTGCATTTTTTATCTAATTTTATTTTGGTTATTTCATTATCTATTGAAAAATCATCTGTCATCATTGTACTACCACACATGTAAAAGCCCTCTGGGCGTTGAATAAATAAATAAAATAAATAAAAAATAAATAAATAAAAAATAAATAAATCTCTATATCTTATTCCTGATCCTGTTATTGTTATATTGTTAATGGACTATTTGTCCGTAAATAAATAAATAAATGTAAGATAATGTAAAATAATTTTTGACATTTTATAAAAATGAATTGATAAATCAAATGGTTAGACGTATTCATCACGCCAAGAAAATAGCAAAAAAAAGTTTTCATATTATTTTCATGATTTATATCTCTGAAATATCTGCTGATATCTGAAAGGATCTTTTCTAAAAATAGCACTTTGTTTTTTTAGTTTTATCAGCAGTATTTCATGTTTGCCAAAAAAATCTCATTTTGGTTTGATAATTCATTCCCTCACGAAACCTTAATGTTCTACAGAAAATGGGTTCATTTTAATATGGTCATTTATAAAGTGAATTACTACAGTCAATCTTACGGGGTGATATCGAGCAAAGAAATCACATTTAAGCAACCAAACTTTGCTCCCAATGGGAGCTGTTTTATTAAGTAATGGTAAGACGACGAGTTCCATGGCAAAGCGATAAGGGAAGTAACCTTTGGAGATTTATTCTGAAAAAAAAACGCAAATGACTGCGGAGTGGTATTTAATATGAAATTGTAAAGGAGGAGAAAAGGGCGACATATTCAACCAAAAAAGTTAATTTTATAATTTTATGAAATAAAACAATAACTTTGTTTTTTAACCACTATTTATTTAATTTTTATAATACCGACCGGTTTCGCTTTACTTAAGCATTTATACCTTGAAGATGCTTGAGTAAAGCGAAACCGGTCGGTATTATAAAAATTAAATAAATCGTGGTTAAAAAACAAAGTCATTGTTTTATTTCATTCAATATGTCAAACCACAAAGTGACTGCTTTCTGTCAAAAAAAAAAATATATAGGTATATAATTTTTTGTTTACCAAAAAGTGACGAAATTCGGAGATATTCATTAGAGATTCATGGTGTAAAATTAACCCCTAGAAGACGGGTAGTATTTTATAAATATCTGAAAACCAAATAATATAATATTGAAAATTATATTTGAAATATATATTTTTTTTTACATGAACTTCACACAAGAGGCCCTGGGGAAAATAATTTCCCACAGGGCCTATGTCATCTTTGAGGATGCTGTGTGGAGGAAAGGAAAGAGAGGAGAGTTCTGGGAAGGAAAAGGGTTTAAGGGGTGGGTAGGAATCTGGGGTTCAGTGTGTCCTGGTCATCCGCTTGCAAGACCTAGACAAACCTCACCCATGAACCCGGGCACCCCTGCTAAATCACCAAACGTAGCGAACCACTTGGGGTGACCTATGGCAAAAGTGTTGGTTATCCAATAAAGCTTCCCGGGGCGGCGGTACTCATTCCCGCCTCCCAAATTCGCAGGCTTCTACGATACCAACTTTTTTGCTTTCGAATTTTTATGGACAGTAACAAAATGCGTTAAAAACTTTTAAAACCTTGCTCTACATCCAAATGTTGCTGTGCATTTGTAGGTGAAGTGATGATTCTACTGCACTGCTATTGTAGTTGGTCGATGATCGCGACTGCCCATTCAAAATATCCTTTAACGAATTTTACCGTCGGGCAATTTATTTTTATTCAAACTCTAAAAACATAGCTTTACAAAGAAAATTTCGATAAATCTCTTTTTTGTTCTGATGCTTCATCCGTCTACTTTTGTTAAAGCAGGGATGAACTGTTTGTTATTCTTTCCAAGGTCGCCAAGAACATTTATTAATAACTAGCTGACCCGGCCGCGTATTTACAATCCCTACCGCGTTTCAGTCGCTTTAAATTTTCAATATCAAAATTTAAATATTTAAAAATAAAATTATTAATTTCTAATATATACATTGGAAAGATTATTTTATCTAGATTTTGGAACAATTTTTGTTTTTGCAAAGTGATAAAAAATTATCAATATAGAGGTGTATTTACAATATATGGGAATAATATTAAAATTTAAATATTTATAAATAAAATTATTAATTTCTAATATACACATCAGAAAGATTATTTTATCTAGATTTTAGAACAATTTTTGTTTTTGCAATGTGATAAAAAATAACCAATATAGAGGTATATTTAAAATGTAAATTGTAGTTACCGCGACTGAATCGGTATAGGTTTTGTAAATACGCGACCCGACCACGTGTTACTGTGGCTAATAAAACACAAGGTATAAGGTCCAACCCTTATAACCACTGCCGTCTTTGAATTTATTGCGAAGAGACAGACAAATGCCGCGAAGGACTTTTGTTTATAATACGTAGAGATGGTGTGAAAGATTATAATCATGTGTATGAAATGCTAGGGGTAACTAACGATACAAGTTAATAAGGATTAATACTGTATCCGTCTAAATTACTTTTCAATTACCGCAACGTACGTGACCATTTTTTAGAAGATAGAATGGGTATAGTAAGCTATCCGTAAAAGATAGATATATGTATGTCTTCGCGGACTTTTTTGTAGATCTATAAAAGAGGAATATCCCACCATGCATTCATTGTTTTGTTATATCTTATATCCCAAAAGGATTAGGCAGCGTTTTCGATGAAAGCTACCAGGCGGCTTGACTTTTTCCGATACTTCTAACAATTATCGTTATGTTTCAACCAATTTACACATATCCTTGAACCTTCCTCACGAAACACTCTATCTATTTGTGAAAACCGCATGAAAATCCGTTCAGTAGTTTTCCAGTTTATCGCGAACAGACAGACAGACACCTCGGAGGACTTAAATTTATAATATGTATTTATTTATGTATTTATTCACGCCCTTTTACGGGGCTTTTACATAAGTATGAAATTTACAAATTACACTACGATTAAATAATATATAAATACTATTTCTTTAACAAAGAAATATAATAGGTTTTTGCAACGCAATATATAGTATTTATTGTACAAGACTGAACTGCCTCAGTAACAGTATTTTGTATTTGTTTAAAGATAAATTGAAGATGTCCACTGACTTGGTATAATTATTTCCCTCCATTAGTATTCTGGGCAAAGAGGAATACATATGGTAGTTAGTTCCAGAATTTCTGCACTGAAATAAATCCTGACTTCTGGTATTACGTAGTGGAATCCGGATATGTAGAGATGTAGAGATTATATTAGACACGGTAAGCTGCCTCGGTTACAAGGAATCCGTTTCTTTGCTTTCCCTGAAACCGTCGATAATATTTCTCAGAAAACGGTTGTTTTTGGAACTTAGTCCTTTTGGAGTGATACATATAAGCAACAAAAATGAAAAAAAAATATTCGAGCGTACTTTACACGCGGTAGAAGCGAAACTTTACCACCTCTTTACCCCATTACTTTTGCTTATTAAGGAACCGGTTCTAAAAGTAATTGGATAAAGAACCATTACACATCGCCGCACTGATAACCGATTTCATGTATCAACCATCTCTATAATATATATTTATAATCGTCCGCCTTCAATAGCAGAAGGGTTTGATTCAGAAATAACCAAGCTGTGCTAATTACGGGCGTGATACGATATATTATCATGCGTGGGAACGTGTTATAAATTAACGCGATTCAAGTTATTTTTACCATCGGCTAACCAAACTTTAGATTATCACTCTGGAAATGGTTCAGTAATGTGTAAATTCTGTGCTCGTGTAATACCTGTTCTGACTACTATTTTTACTCCCTTATGAAATATTTTGTAATTAATCGAGTGAATTTCAACTGTACGTAGCCACTGGACGAATGGAATTTCCATATGGAAAATATAGTATGGAGGGATGGGTTGGCGTAGGGAAGTGATGGGGAGGGATTGGGGGTAGGCAAAAGAAGAGAACCGAAAGGTTGAGAAGTGCTTGACTATTCAGATGTGGTCAGAAACATAATAATATTACATAATTTTAATAATATTTTGATTCTGAATAATTGTCATTAGGTATCAATGGATCCTGAAAGCGTCTTTATCTATGGAACGAAACGCAATTATGTAAATACGATATGATAATATAGGATAATCTTGTACGATGTTTTGCTTTTTTTTCCACTATTTCTACATATAATTCAAATTATCATTATTTTAATATTTTTTACATAATTTCTAAATACAGTAAGACGCAAACATAAGATACAGTTATTGTAAAAGCAAGTAAAAGGTAAGTAAATATATAATGGTAAGACAACAGTAGGTAATGGGAACCCACTAAGGCACTGTCAGTGTGTGGTTAATATAAAAAAAGATAAATTACATCAACAAGTACAAGGATAAAATATACATTTTGTGGAGGTATAAAAAATAGGTTTCTATGAAAACATTACAGTAAAAAAAGTGAAACATAAAAGTTTGTTGATTTTTCAATCTAGTTTCAAGTATGTTAATAAAGTTAGCATGAAGTTGCAGTAGCATTATATTGAAAAGTGAAACACGAAGGTTTACACAGAGTTTATAGGAAAAGTGTTTCAAGAACTGCATCATTCAGCCATAATTTTAATTCTTTTATGTAAAGTGATATTTTATTCGTCATTCGAATTTGCTTTGGTAGAAGAATTATAACTATTGATATTCTTCAAATTTATTTATCATGCACAGTTTTACAATATTATTTTACCAGTACTACTTTTAACGTTAACCGTTAAGTACCTACGTGTGGTCTGACAGACACTTCGGGCGTTCGAAAAGTTTAGTTACCTACATAATATGTTAGTTTGGTAGTATTACCCCGCGCCTCTGCCCCTCGAGTTACGGCGCGTGCGATTTTGTTGAGTTATGGCTATTATAAGATTGCAGGTGGTCTGACAGACCAATTGTCGGTACTTATGAAATTTTTCTTGGGCCAAATGCACCGGAAAATGTAAGGGAAGAAAATGAAATGGATTGCAACAAACTTAGAAAATTCTGTCATATCTGGCCCTCAAAACTAAAACTCAAGACTGCTTACAAACGTAACAGCACGAAAAATATGTGCCTTCAATGCAGCAAGCGTGTGTGCAAAGACTGTTTGTAATATTTGATAGTTCCTACAACTTGTTGTGCAGTTTTTCATAAAACTGATGATTATTTATGTTTTCTTTGTTTCCATAATTTACCTCTATTTTACTACAGGAATATATTTTTTTGAGGAAAAAAAAACAGTTCAATCAAAATATATTAAGATTAAGGTAAAAGTCCATTTTTTTCCAATAAAACCGACCTCTGTGATTTTAATGCTTATAATTATTAATAAATGTATAAATCTTTTAATTTAATTTCACATAAACAATTAAAGATGCAAAAAAAATATTTAGAAGCAATGTTTTTAGAAAATTATAATAAATTTTGCTATAAAAACTAAATATGGTGGTCTAGCAGACGTCACGTCGGTACCTAGGTACCTATCTGACTAAAACTGCACGTTGGTTCTTAGGTTATTAATCAAATATAAATGTCAAATCCACCTTTTTTTTCTTTTTCGTTTCCAATCAAGCATGATCTGAAAAATTCCAATCAAATGCTTTGCTGTTCAATTTCAATAGGAAATTCAAAGTCACATTCATTTATTGGCTCCTTTGTGCCACGCTATGCATAGTTGATGGGCGAATTCAATACACCGGGCGTTTCATAAAACACTGGGAATATTCAAATATTCGGTGGGTTTTATTGCTTGTCGCGGTTTGTAGAACTTTGTTCACAGCACTTAATTCACATCACAATTTTACGATTTGCTGTATTGTATGTATGATTATTTGTTTTCATTTTAGATTGCCGTTACAATTGGGTCCAATCGAACAGAATTAATTAATTTTATTTTGCTCAGTGTGTTGTAAATTCATTGAATGACGATGTAAATGTGATGTACAGATCTGACGATATAAATGTGCCTGCTTAAAGTTTTTGACGAATTGTTAGAAATGCTTACTCTTTTCCGTTTCGAATATTGAGAATAATAGAAAGCTCTGTGTTTCGCTGAGATTACTGTCAGAAAATATAAGCTTTGTTTGTGATAACGTTTGTTACCAATTAGTATTATTTAAAATTTTACTTTAAATAAATAAATTTTCTTTGTTTTTTTTTTATATTAGCTCCACGCTGGAAGTCCAGAGGAAAACAATTTCCCTTGGAGGATGTTTTAGGGAAAGGAAGGATAGGAAGTTCTGGGAACGAAAAAGTATGAGGGGTGGGTAGGAATCTGGGGGTCACGGTGTCCATGGACGAATGAATCCATTCCTCCCACTGTGGTGCAAGGCGATGTTCCAAAAGAGCCCTTCTGGAGAATTCAAAATATCTTTTAAAAATATAACGTTATTATATTATTAATAAATATTTTTTCGGTTTTTTTTTATATCAGGATGTCTTCAATTGACCGTTAAAGATAATTTTTTTAGAGCAAAGAAAAGCCAGGTGCCCACGACTTTTAAATAATTAATAATTTAATGAAAACCTAAAACCAGGAAAGAAGATGATTAATGATCTTTTAACCACCTCAGCAACTAACGAACCGTTATTTTAATATTATCATAAAATGAGACACATCGAGTGAAAATGTGTATTTGCTATTATATTGCAAAGTGCAGCATTAGTCACATGGAACTAACCAGAGAGAAACACCGAAGAGAAACTCGGCGGACAATAGCAGAATATTTGTTAACAGTAGTTGATGTCGTCAGTACAAGAACTCGTCCTTTTGTAAAATGCCCCGTAGATGGAAGAAGATTTTCCCATTCATCCTTTCTACTTTCCTTTCCCTTCCTTCAGCCCCTAATTCAACCCGTCTCACAAAGTTACCCAATTGGGTGACTATTTTGATTACCCTCTTTCTACTTTAATACAGAAAATCCTCCAAAATCACGAAAAATTGATTTCTACAAATAAATAAATCAGCCCAAAACCGTACTAGATATATTTATCGTATTCTTTAATTTTAAAAAAGTAGATAAACTGGTCCCAAATCCGAAAATTTGTTTTGTATGAAAGAGGGCGTGTAGCCGTTCCTCATAATATTATCAATAACTTTATCAACAGTTAAAAATCTTGATCAACTTGTCAACATTATGTATTATTAGTATTAGTATTACAGTAATAGATAATTGTTTTTTTAAGAAAGACAAACGTTTCGGTTAAAAATAACCTGACTATATTTTTAAATCTCCTGCTTCTACCAAAGTTAGTGGAAAATGTTTCTTATGTCGTGATGTTAAATAAATACTGTAATCGCCAAATCGGCATTAAGTTTTATTATTTTCGAGAGACTTAAACGTCTCCATTGTTTGTTGTATTGTGTTTAATTAAACAGACGTTTATTTATGTGGATATACAAAATGAGAACATAAACAGAGTAAGCCGTACCTGAGTCGCGGGAAGTTTCACAGACATAAATAATTAATAAATCTCATAAGCCGGGTCAAGAGAGAGGAATGTCCGTACGAAGAACGAGTGACCTAATTTTGAATTTACTTACATTCCTTGGACCCTAAACAAAACCGCATACCTTTTTTAATCTACGGAAGGTATAATTTTACAATGAAAATTGAAAAATTAAAACATAATTTGTATTTAGTATGTGAAATATTTCTTTACGCACTTATTTTGCAGCAATGAAATTTCATTTTATTTGACATCGCGTAGCTTTAAATTTCGGCGTATAATAATAATTTCCTGCTTTTCTGTAAAATGCTCCAGGTATCTAAATGAATATAATGTGTTAAACCGCCCAGGGACAGACCTAAAACAAAATCTGATTTCCTGAACCAATAATTAATCATCTCACAATTATTATTGTTGGATTACATTTAGCAATTCCAAAGGATTAAAATATGTTTATTGCATGATTAAATAATCGCAATCATTGTTCGGTCGGTGTGCTTCGTTAACCAATTTAATTAATAAATTAATCGGCTTACCTGAAATACAGAGTCTTTCAATAAGGATGCTTGATTTTATAATGTGAATAAAACAAGTTGTGTGAGATATCCACTCATTTTTTTAAACTGAAAGGATGTTTTATGGCATTACGTTTAGAATATAACGTCGTTCAAATGCCCGCCGCGGCTTTACTTCGTGGCACGTATTCGGGGGGTCCATTCGATGACTTTGTCACATAAATCTGGCTAAATTTGCTGGATGGCATTTGTTATATTGATTTCGAGGGCGTTAATTGTTTGCGATTTATTTGCATAGACCTGCGATTTAAGATATCCCCAAAGGAAGAAGTCTAAAGATGTTAAATCACATGATCTCGCTGGCCAGTTCACGTCGCCACCGCGCGAGATAACCATGCCCTCAAATCGCTCGTGCAGAATGTCCATCGTGGCATGTGCTATGTGGCACATTGCACCGTCCTGATGGAACCACATGTTGTCGGTATTCATATCATCCAGTTTAGGCCACAAAAAGTTGCTTTATGTCGATCTGTAGCGTTCGCCGTTAACGGTTGTGGCAATGCCAGTTTCGTTTTGGAAGAAGTATGGACCGTTGATTCGCCAGGCCAAAATCGACATCAAACGGTGACTTTCTCATTATGCATTTAGTGCTGGTGTATTTCTTGTGGATTGGTATCGACCCATATCCAACAATTTTTCTTGTTCACATATCCCTTCATCCAAAAATGGGCCTCGTCGATGATGATTTTTTTGGCGAAATTTTACCGTTTCTCGAATGGAGCAGTGACTTTGATAATAAAATTAAATGATTTGAACACGATGTTCAACGCCGTAACCTTCAATGATAATTTGCCGTTCACTACAAAACAATTGACATTAAATTTCACAGACGTCACCGTGGCTGCTATAACCTTTCAAATTTCGGGCGTTTAAATTGATAGACCCTGTATAAACCAACACATTGTTTTTGGAAAACAATGAGTTTTATAAATTCATTTTACATGTACCTACATGTAAAATGAAGATTATATTCATGTGTCAACACTCTACACCGTTACATTATTCACTCAAGATCTCATATTTATCTTTGACGTTTTGTTAACATCAAATAACACACTTTTCTACGAGTATCTTCCAAAGTCGGTGTTCACTGTTCATATTACCAACATCAATCAACTTTCCCTACCATAGAAAGGGAAACTTTAAAGCTAAAGCAATTTGGCTCGTTTGTTTCTGAAAACAAATCACAACTGATTGCCCGAAGCGAGAGAGGGACTAGAGTTATTCAGAGTATTCTGATTTAATTAGGAACACCTTCATTCAATTTGTTTCTAGTATTCATTTTTATTTATAGGACACTTTAGCAAGAATGGAGATCTTTTTGAAGTCTTTGAAATGCAGCCAATAAATTTTTCCCGCCTATTTTAAAAGTCTAACTTTTATTGAAATGAACAAATACGATGCCGTAAATCTTTTATTTTTTCGAATGTAAACACTTTTATTCGATTAATCCTTTAGGGCGGAGCATTTAGAAAACTTTTTTCAATGCTTGAATATTTTTTTCATTATTGTAGTGTTCGTATGGTTTAAAGGCCGAATACAATATTCAATAACCTTATAATATATTATATAATGTTTAACATTAAAATGCAGAATCCACTAGGACCACCTTATTACTGGGAGCTGTAGGTTTTTGATGGATATGTTGTGATGTAAAATATGTCATAAAGCGTAAACTAATGTATCAACTCTAGGTAAAAGTGGTTATATAATGTTTGAAAATAAGAAATTAATAGACTCGATTACACATTAGCATAACAATAACGAAAAAAAGTAAAGTGTACTATTAAAATATCTAAATTTAATTCCACCTTTGGACCAACGAGCTCTAATTTTCAGCAGTAAAGTTATATAACAAACTTCCTCATAGTATCATACAAATTAAAACAAAAAATAACACCATTAAGGACATCAAATCTTAGCTTAAGGAACTGTCGGAAAAATAACTTACTAGTATTTTAAAAACCTCGTCACAGAAGTTTCTGAAAAAATCTTACCCAAACTGTGTAATTGTACCACAGAAGTCGCTGAAAATGTATCCGAAGGACAGTCTCCTTTGGCACAGGATCTCTTAGTGAGGAGGACTGCGAAAATCATGTACATTTATATTTTTTTATGTTTAACGTTCTTCTAAATACATGTTCCACAAATTCAAAAAAAATTTCGGACGAATCTATTAAATTCAAACTGACCATCATGTAAAACACAATTCTCTGATATGCCTAAATAAAATATATATTTGAGAATACACCTGTATTTTACACATTTAAAAAATTCCAATATAATATATTATATAATAACAATAAATTATAAAACACGACCAAATACAGGAGGATAATTGATGTGATGAAAAGCTTCAACTAAGGCACTCAAAACAAAAATCATTTCATTTTGTTTTCTCAAAAGATAATAAAGATTCAGATTTATAAACATATTTTCTTCGATTTTATCAAATTATTATTATCTACGATTCAGAATTATAAAAATACGTCCTCAAATTTATGTGGTAGGTAGCCAACAAATTGTTTCTTATAAAACTTATTTATACTAAGAATACCATATAAAACAAAATAATACACGTATTTCAGAAAATATATTATGTTCGTAACATTTATCGATTTGATGAAAACGTAGACAAGGAACAGAATTTTCCCAATTTCAACACGGAGTTTTCCTTTGTGAAAACAATATTTGAAAAAATGACAAGACAGCCATAAAATATAATTTCACGGGGTTTATATTTAACCGAGAGTTATGTATCTTTTTGTTTGGGGTAAATCGCTACTCTGGTGAATTATTTTATTTTACAGGGGATAGAGAAACACCGACCCGGGGACAACAACCGACATATGGTCAAGCCAGAAGACAAATTGCGATGAAGCTTTGGTTTGGCTCTCTCGGTAACTAAAATCTCAAATCCACTGAAACGTTTACATTCTTGTAAAAAAAAAATCTGGCTGTGAAAATACTGATGCTAACATGCGTATCTCAAATAAACACAAGACTGATAATAATTATTCTTTTATGAACTGTTTACTTGTGCATTTAGGTAATTTTTCATAAAAACGGCACTGCACTTAAGTACTATCCAATTACAATTATTATTAGCTCCAAAACTTATAATAATAATATTTGGATAATTTATAAACAAGTACAAATTCCAGTATAATATATTATATAATAACAATAAATTATATAACACGACCAAATACAGGAGTATTGTTGATGTGATGAAAAGCTTCAACTAAGGAACACAAGACAAAAATCATTTCATTTTGTTTTCTCAAAAGATACAAAAGAAAACGGAGATTCAGATTTATAAAAATATTTTCTACGAAACAAGTAAAAACAAATATATAAAATAATTAATATAACAATGACCTAAACTAAGATTTATAATTATAACTAATGACTTTCATGTTAGAAATGGTGATGTTTGTACTTATCTACTTAGGAGCGATACCGTATCGCCAGCTCCTCTCCTCTACGAACTGGCGCTACAATATACTTCCACATGTTTTTTTGCGTTTAGCCTTGATGTAACCGTCAATTACCGGATAACAAGAACTGTTGAGCTGAGCTCCGTCGTCTCTATTAATATTTATAGGATTTTTGTGAATTTCAATTGCCTCCGTAATCAGGCGTGCTCTATGAGTTTTGGGTCTTCCCAAGACCTCAGGGACAAATCCAAAGTAATGGCCGGTTTCGATTAAGTGATCGGCGATTGCCGATTTATCAGGGTGCCCAAGTTTACAGGCACGAAAGTATTCTGATATCCTTTTGGAGGTCGTCCGCTCTGTCTTGTCACATCCAGTTTGTACACTCCATCTGTTTCCAGAGGAAACTTGGTCTTTGCAGGCCTCAAAAAGTCTCGTATTTTTTTCGTGGTTCCGAAGACAGTCTTGATGCTTTCTTTTTTCAATCGCCTGGCAATTCTGTCTGTCACATTGTGAACGTAAGGCAGGAAAGCGCCTACACTGCAACGCTGTCCGAAACGTTGGCTAAAGAAAGAGGTAGCACTTATGCAATATTATGCGCAACACGGCATAATATCCCAAAAACTAATAACACAAATACTTTTGGCCGTGAAAATCTAAAATCGTATCTTTTTATAAGTCGTTTTAATGGACATGTACTAACGAACTACTTTTTACAACTAGGTGGATATTTAATTCACATACTCTCAATCGTGGGGCTTGGACATTAAATGTCAATTTGGATGCATCGACAGACTGCTATTTTCGGGTTATCTCTACATCAACCTTGATTACTACACATTTAATTTCACTAATTAGCATAGACGACCTCCGTAGTCCAGTGGCTAAGACTCTTGACTCACATTCCGGAGGTCGCGGGTTCGAACCCGGCATGCGCAAATAAATTTTATTTGATTAATTTGTGTTATTTCACAATTAATTCATTTAAAATAATATATAGTATATTTGCGGCATGTTCCAGAGTGGAAGATACTATTAGTATCGCCCTGGTGTAAGACCACCATTCAGAATTGAAACGTTGCTTGAAAATGGCTTTAGCCGTGTTTGGTGACCAGATCTGAATAGCCAGGTACTTCCCAACCTTCCTCTTCCCCACCTCCTTCCCCTCCCCACTACCTTCAGCCTCACAACATACCCCAGTTGGGGATGCCATAGTCTCACTGGCTCCAGACGGGAGCAGTTGAGATTCTTGTGCGGTATTCACTGTAAAAAAAAAAAAAAAAAAAAATTCCCTGCTAATTAGTGAAATTTTAGACTCTTTGGCGAGACTTCACTGCTATAAAGGAAAATTTATTTAGCAGCCTCCTTTAAATATTTTATTTTATTTTAATATCAATAATTTCCACAATAAAGCGTAACATTTTAAAAGTAAACGCATACCGTTACATGTTCTTAGTGGTTAAAGTAATCTTTGACTACTGCGCAAGTCTCAATTGACTGGTTAATGTGGGTTGCCATAATCTCACTGGCTCCAGATGGTAGCAGCTGGGACTCTCGTGAGGTACCGTGCGTACAAATTAAGATTTTTTTTCAAATCATTTCATCGAAACTTATTAGAATTGTGTTTCCAAAAATATTTTAAAAAATCAGAAGTTTTTTATGATTTTTTATGTTCGTGTACGAGTAATAAAATGTTGAAAATTATTTTAGAAAAGTCATTAAACCAGCGGTAGAAAATTTCGATCGCATGATAGGTAGAACGAATATTTTGAAATTCTATTAAAATATTTCTACTTTAGGTACAAAGTTTATACACAAAATGTAATAATCATTCGTCAGAATTTATATTTTATCTTTACCCCCAACGCAAATCCGTACAGGTTTTAGATCTCTAAATAATATATATTCAAGAAGGTAAAAAAGGTTCAAAACCCAATCATTGAATATTTTAAAATGTCAAAGAATTTCATTTAGAATTTTAATACGCTCCATCGATCATTTTATGACATTTTCATTAAGGTATAATATCATCTACCCGTTTGACAAAAAAAATCGTTATGAACCTTAAGATGTAAATCTCGTCAATGTTAGTCAACCAAATATGACTAATATGTTCTTACTTATTATTACATTGATTTTATCCCAAATTGCAGCCAAAAGAAGGAAAAAATCTAAGCCTACCAGAGTTCATTATTCGATTAAACTGCTTTCATAACATGTAATCATATTTTTTTTTAAATCATGTCTACTATTTTTTTCTGTTTTTTAAGAAAAACGGATGTTTAGTTACTATTAACCCAGCCATGAAGTGAGCCTGTGTCAAATTGCCAATGATGTATTCGGTATTTGGTCTAGCTCAAAGCAGTTTTATGTTTTATCGATATTGCGACTACCGTGAGTAAAGCAGAAAATTGAACGCTTAAAACACTGAAATGGGAAATTAATACGAATTGGGAACAATGAATCCGTAAGCACTTAAACCAACAAAGCGAAAGTTTTTCTGAAAAGGTTTGTGGGTATTCTTAATAGGTGGTAGGAAGAAATAATAATTATACAGAAAATCGATCGAATTTTATTTTTAACAATTTCACAAAGTTATACAAATAATTTCACAAAGTTATACAAATAATTTCACAAAGTTATACAAATAGTTTCACAGAGTTATACAAACATTATGATGTGGCAGATCTTGTTAATCGATGCCGATAAGTAAGTCACTGAGTTCGTACTTGACGGGTAGCTCGTAGAGAAGAGAGTCGCACCGAAATCACTATCCATGTATCTGTCCGGCAGTCCTCAGACGTAGCGTTTATATGTATAGGCGTTCCCGCGGTGCCGTCTCTATGGAGAAAGTTCCCGTAAAGTCTCCAGGCTCTCGAAGGACAGTGTTTTATAGCCGCACGTCCGGAAGATTCAAGACTTTGTAATTCGATGATAGCGTATCTTCTAGTAGGTCGATAATTCGTTGCGCATTTGTGGGGTTGCTGCAGAGCTGCGAGTCTGCAGCAGGGCTGGCACAGACTTAAAAGAGCCACTGTTCATAATTTTGTTTTATCGTAAATATACCTACTCTTACTTGGCATATAAATAATCAAAAATTACTTTAAAAAAATCCTGAACAATTACAAAAACCTACAATACATTTTAATTTACCATCACCAACATTTGTTCTTTAATATTTTTGATTCAAAGTCGTATTTAAATGTTATGACAAGAGAGTAGAATGAAAGCCGCAGTTTATAAAACCTGGTCTCCCGCAAGTAGAATGTATTGAAAAAATATAAAATAACGTTTTCATCTGTAAGTGTGCATTAAAAAGGCACATTTCATTATATCACCCACCTACGGCGCATGTGCGCACACACACAGGGGTGGGTACTTACATTTTATGTAAGTAGGGGTATATTTGTGGGGGTGCGTCAGGTATCATATGAGGGTGTGTGTGGGTGTGTGAGGGTGTGTGAGGGTGTGTGTGTGTGAATTTTCCGGAAAACATAAACGGCTGCTCAACATGCTGAAGAATTCTACCATGAAATTAATAGTCAAAGAGAGTTCACGGGGGAATTATTCAGTTTGGTGAGCACACATGAACGGCCATTGTAGAAGGCCGGGCGATAGGCGGCACAGGATGACCGTAATGCCAATTTGTGATGACATTTATTAAACGTTGATTATGCCTTTTCGTGGCTTCGCATACTTTGAGTTAATGAAAAATATGAACACAAGGGATTTGAGTTACAATGCTGTTTTTGTTTTGTAATTAATTATGTATGATTCAATAACTTTATATTAAAAATCAAAATATGGTTGCTTCTGTCTATGTATGTATGTTATGCATTGCCAAACCATTCATCCGATTGCGTTGAAACTTTGGGGGCTTGATGTGCGTATGCCCGCTAAGGTTTCTGTATACAATAGTGAGTTCTGGCATCATGAAATTGTGCATTGCTAACCGTTCATCCGATTGCGAGGAATCTATGGTGAGTTGTTGTGAGCACGCCCGCGAAGGTTTCTATATATACTGGTGATCTCTGGCATTATGAAATTTGTATAAAAAATGCAATAGGTGGCACGCGAGCTGTTTGAAAACTGAATGTACCGGAACTGAATATGTGGAATTCAGGGGGGGGAGGGTAACCCGGGAGGGGGAAGGGAGCGCGAGAGGGGAGAGGGAAACCCTCAAGGCTGGTAGGGGGGAGGGGAGCCCAGAAGGGGGAGGGGAATTTGGGAGGGGGGTTCGCGGGACGGGAAAAGCTGGCGAGGGGAGTGGGAGAGGGAAGGCGGAGTGGGAACATGAGAGGGTAAGGGGACGCGGAGAGGAAGGGGAGGCGGAAGGGGAACGGGACAAATGGGAAAGGACATACAGGGGGAAACAATTTCTTTATTAAGTGGCCCAGCAACACATGCCGGGAAATCGCTAGTAGTTTTATAAATTATCTTCTTCGATACGAAACCTACAATGGATCGACTAGCTATTTCAATTTGCATTGCGAAGGCTATTGGTCCCTTTTGGACTACAGTCATCGGCAGAAGTGCGGATTGCCCTCATCTCCTGGGAGCGGCATCTTCATTTTCTTTCGAAGACAAAAGGAGGCCACAACGAAGGTCTAATCTTAATGGAAAAATCAGGGAGATAGCTCCGAATATTAAACGTGTACAATTAAATTCAGGAGAGTGGTAAAACAAGCATATTTCATCAACCATATTTTTATTGATGCTACTTTGATCATCTTTGAAAAATCATTGGGAAGAGAAACGATCAAAAAAATTACGTATGAAAATTAGCCCTTTTTGTACATTTATTGTTTTTTCATAGTAAAATCCACGGATTTTATGTTATTTTTACTACCTAGGTAAATTATTTTTACTTTTTTGTTTGCTAAATGAAATTGCCAAAATATTTCCAAAGTCGGATGAGTAGGTGACAAAGACATGTGCGGAATATTAACGTATATTATTCCGATATATCAACACACCATACCTAAGGGGCTTAGGTGTGAATACTACTTATTAATAATTATAATATGCAAGAGGTACAGAAATAATTTGTTTAAATTATAAACGATAAAATATTTTACTTCGTCTCTGGTGTGGCTAGGATGCAACGCGACGGTAGGTACCGCTTTCAAGCGACAGTCTGCTCAAATTTCACTGTAAGGAGCTTTGCGGATACCCTGTAGAGTTCAGAGTGGGGTACAGGGGTGTAGGTGATCGCTGTGTTATAATTGTATTACTCCAACAGTGTCTCAGTACCCAGGGAAAGGATTAACAATGCACTAATTCAAATGTGACCAAATAATAGAAGACCAATTTCCGATGACAAAGTGAAAACAACTAAATATATTCAGCGAAGATTCGTCTTATAAGACGGTGCGGTATTTTTTTTTTTAATATGTTATACACTAAATTAAACAACGCTTAAATCCGTCAAGAATTGAAGACAAATTGGAAATTCACAAAAAAAAATTCGAGTGCAGTTTACGCGCGGTAGAAGCAAATCTTAAAAAAAAAGTCTCAACCAATACTTAAAAGTGAGGTCATAATCAAAGTGACCAATGAGCGCAGACCTCGTGTCATTTCTGTTTCATATCTCAACCAATAGGAGCCTTTAAAAGTGACATCATAATCAATGCGACCAATGAGCTCATTTGATGCGTCGGATGTGCAGTAATTATCATTTCCGTTTCATCCGAAATCCAAGTCACAGCGGGGTTAAAGAAGTTTCACTTCAAAAAGTGTTGCCAAGTTCTCCAAATTTTATCTCCCAAACTATATTCCTACATAATCCCATGAAAATTTCCTCAGGCCAAAAAAGCTTCCTTTGTTGAACCTCTGAAAATCAAAAAAAGGTGTATCCATTGATACTTGGAAACCAGGTACGAGCTCATTAAAATTGGAGAATTAATTGATTATTTGCGAATTTCATAATGTTCAGACAAAGAAAATTACATGTAATAAAGGGACGGTATGAGTCTACTAAGCCAAATTTCTTCTTCCTTTTACTGTGATTTGGTAAAAGTTTTTTAAATTTTAGAAGTTATTATTTGTTATTATGAAGTTATTATTTTTATGAACGGATACTTTGTGATGTGACATTATAATTTAAAATAAAACAATAACTTAGCAACACCACTTTTATCTTATATATATCATCGACCACAGCCTCCGTGATCGAGGGGTAAAGCTCTCGACTCGTAATCCGAAGTTCGCGGGATCGAATCTCGGAGGGGGCAAATAAATTTTATTTGATTAATTGGTGTTATTTCACAATTAATTCATTAAAAATAGTAAATATGTGGCACGTTCCAGATACTTTCTCACCTACCTCTTCCCCATCTCCTTCCCCTCCCCACTTACCTTCAGCCTCACAACATACTCCAATTGGGGATGCCATAATCTCGCTGGCTCCAGACGGAAGCAGATGAGACTCTTATGGGCTATTCACATTTAAAAAAAAATGTATTTACTCTATGCCGACCGGGTTTCTGCTACAACCGTATTTTCTTCAGAGTATAATATAATATAATCTACTGAGAGTATAATACTCTATTTTCTATTATATAGAGTAGCCTAGAGGGCAGTATAATACTGTAGAGGTAGAGTATAATACGATTCTACAGTGTAGAGTATACGTAGAAGCTACGGTTGTATCGAAAAATAAAAGTGGTGTTTACTAAGTCATTGTTTTATTTTAAACTAGCTTTTGCCCCCGGTTTCGCTCGCATAGTATTAGGGGGTTCCCACTCCGCCTCCTCCACCTTCCTATCCCCCCTCTCCCCCTCCCACCACTCCCTATCATCCATCCACCTCCCCCCCCTCTCTCCCAAGTTCTCCACCCCCTCCCCTTAACACCCCCCCACCCCCTCCGCCCCTCTATAGTATAGATTAGTATTTTATATATATTTGAATTTTTACTATCAAAGGAATCTCCTTAGTCACCAAAACAAATAAAGTGCACGTCAAACAATTACTTGGCAACGCTTTGCTTTTCATCCGGACAATCAACGTATAATAAATAATTTCATAATGCCAGAGCTTATTCATAACGCCAGAGCTTACCAATATATACAGCATACAGAGTAACATAAAGAGTAACAAACATCCATCCATATATCCATAACATTCGCATTTATAATATTAATTAATAGGATTGCGAGTATTATTTCTGGTTGAAAAATTAATTCCTTCGGGGAAAACGGTGATATATGAAAAAACGTAACACGGCGGATTTGTAATAGAACAGGAAATGAAAATTATATCTTTATCAAATGAGTGATGGCTTACATGGTCCCATGACAAGTTATTTGCAATAGACATGTCCATTTAGAACCCGACAAACAGACACAGTTCGGTCAGATAATATTTCAACCAAATCCCAAAACGCATGATCTGGGTATCTGGTAAAACAAAACTTCCCATTTCTTGTGTATTTTAAAATAAAAATGCCGCTTTTATATTTACCATGACGATTCACGGTAACGGTACCGTGACGGCAAAAAAAGACAATAAACATACATTCCTTATAGCTGTAATGCTACAGCTCTTTTTTACACATAAATAATGGTAAGACACACAAAAGACGTGTGACTGTTTCTTCCAAAGTACTACTATTTTGCGACGGAAATTGCGTTTCATTTTCTATATCCTTGTGAGGGAGATGTATGATAAAATGACTGCATGTTTCCTTTGGAGGGTGCAGATATACGTTCGCCGTTTGTCTCATTTTTGACTCTTGTTATTAAATGTGTAAGAAAGAGCGGAAGCATTATATGTTTAAGAACAAAAGAAAAACTATCAACGCAATGACATTTGACGTTTGTTTAATTTTTGAAATTTACTCACATTTCAATATTATCCTTGTCACTATATTCCATTCATTCAAAATTATCGTCACGGCAAGTAGTATAGATAGAGGTATTAGTGAGAGAGATGCAAGAAAATGATGACTTTTTTCCTTTGGAGGGAACAGACCTACGTACATTATGTATCTCATCTTTTGAAAGAGCTGCAGCAATATTGTGATTGTTTATTGCATTTTTATGTCGTCAAGCTACCGTTACCGTGAATCGTCACGGTAAATATAAAATGGTCTAATGGATGTTTTACACCAAATCAATTACTGACTAGCATTTCTAATTACCAATTATCAACTAACAAAATTGTACTATTTTTATAAATATTCTGTAAAATTGAATGCTACGAGTATTTTACTTTATGTTCTTACAATATATGTAAAATAAATATATGTGTGCATTTATTTTATAATTGCTGACGGTGTATAAACCATGATTTTAATGTTAACCAAAGATTGTTTTAAACTGCAGGTATTTTGTGTACAAATTAGTTCCACCAATTTTGTTTTATGACATTTCATAAATTGTGGTAATACCGAGAGCTCAGACTTCACTGAATTAGGTCACTTAAATCTAATTTAAACGAAAGCGAAAAACAAAAGTTTCACGTTTTTTACCGCCAAAGTTTTTCTATCAAGTTCCTGCCCTGTAACTTGAACTCGCTAAGTGATATCAAGGCAGGTAATTTTAAAAACTTCAGTCCATTCAGTTTGTTAGGAATAATTTCCTTAGGAGGTTTCCATCCCGAGGGCAGCTTATTAGTTTTTGTCCGAGTAAAAAGAAGTGAAGATTATTTGCAGTATTATGAATTATCAGTATTCAAATCAATTTCTGTTGTTCACGAGTGGTATTCATTTTGTTAGAAAAAAGCAAGCTTTTTTAAGTGTTCTTACCTTTAAATGTAGCAAACGCTTATTTAATCAGCCAGAAAGATAATCTAAGAGATACAAGTAATGCTGTCTTTTTTATTTCGCAACGTAGCGCGCTGTCTATCTCAGTTAGCTCAGTTGCCGAAAAGAGCTTGCGTGGGGCGGCTCTGTCACCACGGTAAGAACAATAATTGCGGAGAAATACATACATACATATGTTCGAAAGACGTCCGATTATATTTTGTGTAACTTTGGGACTTCTTATAATAAATGTGATTTAGTGAACAAAAAAAGTTTTTTTTAAGCATAACGACTGATTATCATTTAACTTTCACACCAAGTAAAAAAGCGATTTAGACGTAAAATAAAACGTTGTTTTTTTTATTTAAGAATAATCTTTTTGGATTAAAGTAATTTTTTTTTCACATGAGTTCCACACAGGAGGCCCTGGGAAAAAACAATTTCCCTCAGGGCCCATGTCATCTTTGGATGCCGTGTAGAGGGTTCTTTTAAGGAAACGAAGGAGAGGAGAGTTCTGGGAAGGAAAAGGGTTTAAGGGGTGGGTAGGAATCTGTGGTTCAGTGTGTCCTGGTCATCCGCCTCCAAGACCTAGACAAACCTCACCCCATGAACTCGGGCACCCCTGCTAAATCACCAAACATAGCGAACCACTTGGGGTGACAGAGGTGTTGGTTATCCAATAAACGTTCCCGGGGTGGCGATACCCATTCCCGCCTCCCAAATTGTAAGAGATGTACAGCATTTTTTTTTTTTAATTACAATATATTTTTTATAATTATTTTGGTTTTATTTAAAGTACGAAAACCTAAACTAATTATTCAACTACCTTTAAACTGTATTAGTATGATAATTTGTATGTCAAGTATACACTTTTAAACTTCAGTACGTCTTTAAAACGTATCATTATCTTTAACGTAGATCGAAATAAGATTATCTTTCTGGGGTTAAAAATATACTCACAATATTACTTTCTACTAGCTAAAAAGAGGTGCCGAAGTATACTAGTTCGTTAACGACTCGTGGAAGATTTATTACAAGAACTGTGAGTACAGAAAAACCACTCATCATAATCACAACGTTTAATATTTGGCAGTAAATCATTTCGTCTGTCTTCAATCATACTATCTACTCGTAAATGGCCCATTTTGCCATCAACTCGTTGCCTGTTCTCTCGTCGATCTATTTTCCATACGTCGAAATCGATCTCAATGCTTCCAGCAAACCCGTTACATAATCAAATTACCCACGTTACTGCTCTGCTTCAGCTTTAAAGGTCGATTAGTTTAGAGAGGTTATAATATCAAGTGCTTAA
This sequence comes from Limnephilus marmoratus, assembly GCA_917880885.1. Taxonomy (NCBI): domain Eukaryota; kingdom Metazoa; phylum Arthropoda; class Insecta; order Trichoptera; family Limnephilidae; genus Limnephilus; species Limnephilus marmoratus. The sequence continues at coordinate 55,008,671 of OU862908.1, forward strand.
ATATTATAGTTGTCCTGGAGAGAGGTTGTACCTGACGCCATCGTCAAAGTATCTTTTGTTTTCTCATTTTCATACAAAATGTGTGAGAAGGAATATTATTCGCCGATGACGTACGTCTTGGACTACTGTGAGCGAGATACTTGGATAAATATTTTTATTTCACATTAACTTCACTCGGGAGGCTCTGAGTCACATTTGGGTATGCTGTGTGGAAGTTCTTGTTGGGGGGAGGACAGAGTCAACATGAGTCTCGAAAAGACCTATGTTGAAAAGGGAAAAAACGCAAAGGCCGGCAAATCGTTCCACTCAAGAACGTGTCGCAGAAACGACCCGTTCCCATATGACAAGTGCCAAAAGTGCACAAATTTTGAGCGCGATTTTGCCATGTATCGGTGCTGAAGGGATCAATGAAGTTAGTTCATCGATGCAATAATAAATTAAATCGATTTTTTTCCACCGAAAATAAAATTCACAAATCTTTAAATAGCAGTGCTTTTATGTAGATTTGAATGGAAACTGGTGTAGCCACTGACTTGGTCCTTTTGGTTCTAGCTCCGAATAAAATGAAAACACATCTCTCCATATCTCTTATAATGCCTGATAGAGTAAATTCCATTCCGTTTTATTTGGAACTTAGATCTCGAAGGTTGGCAAGCTACTGTAACTGTATTTCTGTTTCCCATAATAATCCATCATTAACATATTCCCGTTTTTCATAGTAAAAATATCCAAGCAATTATTTTTAAGCTTTTAATAGCCCTAATAAAAACATTTACTTCAGTAAATAATTATTCCTATCGATACAAAATGAAACCAGAACGGCCGCGGCGCGGCGCCTGGCTTAAAATACAGCAACGAATGTGATTTCTGATTTCTTTGACACTAAAAATAAATCAATGATTACAAAATTGAATATCCTCTTTTTGATCTTTAACATATTTTTATACCCTTTGAACGACCTAAATAAATTTCTGCAAAATACTTTTTTTATGACTTTACTTGACAAGGGTGGTATTAATCATACCACTAGGTATGTATTTACGTACCTACATGTGAATTCGTACTCAATACTACGATTGTGATTTCTGATTTCTTTGACACTAAAAATAAATCAACGATTACAAAATTTAATATCCTTATTTTCATCTTTAACATATTTTTATGCCCTTTGAACGACCTAAATAAATTTCTGCAAAATACCTTTTTTATGACTTTACTAGACAAGGGTGGTGGGAATCATACCATTAGGTATATATTTACGTGCCTACATATGAATTCTTGCAAAATACTACTTATAACTTACTACATTTAACCTTTCACAAAGTAAAACCATTTTTCCCAGAAACCTCATAAAATTTTGCCACGTCTTAAAAAAGAAGAAGAAAATAATATTTATTTTTAACTTTATAAGTAAAACCTGAAATTATAATATTTAATTAAATGAAGACAATATTGGCGAAACTCGATCGAAAAACTGAAGACAGAAAAATCAGAAAAAGATATTGGCACCTCTGGGACACGATCTTTTTTCTGATTTTCTATGTTCAGTTTTTCGATTGGGTTTCGCTAATTTTTCTTCATTTAATTAAATATTATAATTTGAGGTTAAAAACATAAATAAATATGAGTTGTGAATTTTTTTGTTTGTTTATTATTTATTAAATTAAATATAATTACATCTAATACAATATAAGCTATGGGTAGTCCACAAAGCTGTGACAGATCAGCTTGTCTGTACGTTCTACCATTTAATATTATTACATAACACAGCTTGTTACAATATTAATACCTAATATAAGATTGAGAATAAATAAATATGTTGTTCATTTATTAACCACTTTTTTGTTGGTTTAGGGCAGGTTTCCTCATTATTTTTTCTTCAATTTGTTATAAATCAAAGGAACCATATATTCGAGCGTTCTGCTACCATACTTATTTGACATTGGTGGTATTTTTAGGCCTTTGTTTTCGGTAAATCTTGTTGTGTGGCTATGCACCAATAACTTTTTATACGCGCTTTCTCCCGAATTATCCATAATCGTAATGTACCAGAGAAGCCCTTTAATTGGAAGTAGGCCCTCAGACCCATACAATAATTTTAAGTTGTTTCTTTGTTTGTAAATGCTAGGTTTAACAATTTTTTTTAATTATAGCTGTTTGTAAATTTTGAATATATTTAATATTAATTATGCTCGAGTGTCCCCAAGTTCGAATTCCATATCTAAGTATGGATTCAACCAAATTTGTGTTGTCTCGATGCACTCTCAAACTTATATATCAAAGTTTGAGAGTGCATCGAGACAACACAAATTTTAATTTATAAAAATTACTAAACATCGGAGCTGGTTACGAATTTTGATCACTTGTTTATCCCATTTAAAGTTATTGTCTACGATTATACCAAGATAAAAGATGTAAAATCAATTTTTTCACAGTGGCAAATATTATCATTTTTTCTATGTATACATTAAAAATTATGTGCAGTTATTTTAGGTAAATTGGTGAGGGCCCCTGGTGGTGAGGGCCTCTCCCGCTCTGCTGACTAAAACCTGAGCTAGTCTGTCGGCAGAATGTAGGGACCCCCATTTAGGTCCGCTAACAACTTGCAGAAAAGTTAATAGATGTCGCATATTAAAAATAAAATGCGCAAAATTTTATCCAGGCACTATCTAGATAGCATTTAGTTCGGGTTTGAATCTTGCAATCATATATAAAGACAGCAGCCAATAATATGTGCGTTAAGAAAAATGAAGGTAATGTTGGTAGTTCTTAGTATGATAGGTTAAAAGTGACCGAATTGGATACAGACACCTTAGCTCAGTTGCTAGAGCTGTTGCCATGTAAGCAGAAGGTCCCAGAGGTGCCAATATCTTTTTCTGATTTTTCTGTCTTCTGTTTTTCGATTAAGTTTAGCTAATATTGTCTTCATTTAATTAAAAAGAAAAGAATATTCGAGAATATTTTTGAAACCCTGTTTCACAGAATTTAAACAATTGATTATTTTAAAAGTTGAAATTCAAATTCAGTGAAAGTTTTGTAAATCATCTCATCATGGAACTTTTACGGAACTTGAATATTAACACTGTGAATTGTTCAAATTCTACGAAACAGTTCGTCCTTAGAATTTCAACAGTATCTTCAGAGTTTCAAGAAAAAATCTAGAATGTGGTTTTCTTCTTCTTTTTCATGAAGAAGAGGCGAAATTTTGTGAGGCTTCTAGGACAAATGATGTTGCTTTGTCTGATATAATTCATTTAGAAGGTCGATTCAAATTCTGCAAAACAAGCCGTCCCAATTAAAACATCGTCCAGAATGTTTTTCATTTCGAGGAAATGCGCAATAAGTACCTACTTATAACAATTTCCAAAAATTCATTCAGTTTTCGCAATGAATTGTTTTTTTCGCGATCGCATAGCACCGACTGCACGATAAATACCCGTGTTGTAAGGATAGATTAAAATCTAAATATATTTATGGCTCGGTGTCCCAAAAATAATGGCTTTCCCGAAATTCGGTTACCTTCTATGTACGCCTAAGGAAAGTTTAATGGGTACCTACAACCTACCGTATATTCTGCTTAATGTACATTTTTTATCGTGAACGGAAAAGTTTTAATATGCTAAAATATTTTATACGAGCTACCGGTAATAAAGTCAGTTTATGGAGCACTTATTCAATACGATGATAGATATGTTATATTTGTCAGGTGTTTCGCGTGTGTTATTGGGTGACATTGAATTCTATAATTGGATCAGCTCGAGTAGCACTCTCAATGCTTTTTGCGATCGATGTGAAAGGTTTCTTTTTAGCTTTGATTTTATGAGTATTTCTTCGTTCATAAAAGGTTTAAGCAAACTTACGAGGGAAGATTTTATGGTAATTATTGAAATTTTAAATTTGGACAGCTTTGTAGAATTTAAAAATTCAGCTCTCATTTTGCCAAATTCTTCCATTGAACTGTCAAAAACTAAGGTAAGTAAAACATAAGGCTTTGCTCTGAAATCATATTTTTAAACGACTTCGAAAAGGAGGAGGTTCTCAATTCGACTGTATTTTTTTTTTGTTTTATGTTTGTTACCTCAGAACTTTCGACTGGGTGAACCGATATTGATGATTCTTTTTTTATTTGAAAGCTGGTGCTTTCCGTGTGGTCCCATTTTAATTTGGTCCAGTTCTGACAATGGCATCCATGAGAAAATCATATAAGTCTTAAATTTGCATCATGTATGTGCGCGACAAATGGACGAATAACTCAATATCACGCCAACTGATTTCGATGATTCTTTTTTTATTGGAAAGGATGTACTTCAAGGGTAGTTTGATGAGAGTTTGGTTAGGTTCTGATTATGGGATCCATGACAAAGTAACGGAACTCTCCAATTCTGAAGAACAAATTTACGATTCTCGGCCGAATCTTAATCGAATTAGTTAGTGTACTTCAGATTCACTAAAAATCAAAAAATAAACAAAAATTTTAACAAAACAAAAAAACCACTTCAAAAAATGCACTAAAAAGTTAAAAAAATACCAATCGTACGTACATATTGATGAGTAGAAAAGGTAAGTTGATTATAAAGTTGTAGAAGAATACGAAATTATTTTTTTACTTTTTAGTGCATTTTTTGAAGTCGTTGTTTTGTTTTGTTAAAATTTTTGTAACTTTTTTTATACTAAGTAAGTGGATTTGGAAATGAGCCTACTCATTTATGAGCATGTTTGCCAGTACCATTGGCCCGTTATTTCCCACCTTCCTCACCTCATCTCCTTTTTTTCCTACTACATTTGTGCCTCAAACGTATATCTATTAGGGATTCCAGAGTCTCGCTGGCTCCAAACGGTTGTGAGCAGTTGGCAATATGTTTTTACATTAGCTCTATACCGTAGGTCCACAAGAAAACAATTTCCCTCGGAGCCCATGACATCTTTGAGTGTGCTGTGTGAAGTGTCTTTTTTAGGAAAGGAAGGAGAGGAAGTTCGGTTATTAACGGAGTAACTTATGAATCCATCCCTCCAACTGTCGTAAAAGGGGATGAGTCGAGAGAGTCCGGCTGGAGAGGTAAAGGGATCTTCATCAAACGGCCTGGTGGTCACACAGTGGTTGGGCAAACACATGTGCCGCCAAGACATAGACAAACTGACCCCATGAAGCCGGGGAACCTCTGCTAAGTCACATAACGTGGCAAACCACTAGGGGTGACGGCAGGAGTATTGGTTATCCAATAAATGATTCCCGGGGTGGCGGTACCCATACCCACCTCCCAAATCTGCGTAAATTTGTATTTATTTATTTACCCTTTTGAATGGAGCTATAACTTTGTTGTTATCCATTGTAGATAAATGAAACAATGTTATTTTGTTTGAACCACTTGTATATTTGTTTAAAGCCGACCGGTTTCGGAACGACCGTTCCTTCCTCAGGGCAAACGTATACTGATTTGACAATTACAAAATAGTGGGTGGGAACAATGTATTATTACTAAGGATTGTGGTAGGGTTGGAGGCGTAGTTAGGGATTAATGAAGAGTGGGTGGGGGAATATATCCATGATTGGGCTGTAAAATAATATTTTTTGTTTGTTGATATAGATTCATTATTTTTAAAGGATTTTTTAAAAAAAAATTACCGGTCGGCTTTAAACAAATATACAAGTGGATCAAACAAAGTAACATTGTTTCATTTATTTATTTATCGTTCAAATCTTGTGTTTAGTTTTTTTTCCCATTTCATATTAAATAAATCAGACAATCTTTCCGACTGTAGTGTAACCAGAATTCATCCCACGTTATTTGCATTTCTAATAAAGGTAAAGGCAGGTTTATATCGTTACTCAGCAAAATAATCTGCATATCTAATGGCGCATACTAGCCACTCGGGCTGGGCCGATAAGGGCCGAGAAAATAATCCTCTCTCTGAAAATCACCTCCGCAACAATTACCTCTGATTAACACCCAAGAGGAAAGCTTTTGGTGTGTTCTGGTGTTTCATTAATTAAGTCTTAAGCACCTCGATGGTTTATTAATTTTCTTCATTAATCTTATAATGTAGCCTCAGAAGAAACATCTTCTGTAGATTCATAATAAATCAAAAAATATATAACTTCTTTTGTCCGACATATTCAACTAATCGTCGTACGTTTTAATTCAGAACTAGCTTTTACCCGCGGCTTCGCTCGCATGGTATAAGGGTTAAATCTGTAATACAAAAATCAAAATATGCTTGCTTCTGGATTTGTATATATGTATGTCATGAAAATGCGTTGCAAAACCTTTCATCCGATTGCGAGGAAACTTTGGTGAGTTGTAATGAGCACGCTCGCGAATGTTTTTATATATACTGGTGAGCTCTGGAATTATGAAATTTGTATTAAAAAAATAGCAATAGGTGGCACGCGAGCTGTTTGAAAACTGAATGTATCGGGACTGAATGTATGGAATGCGTGAGGAGGGAGAGGAACTCAGGAGAGGGGAGGGGAACTCGAGAGACGGGGAAGGCGGATTATTTTCTAATTACAGGTAGGTATTTACTTTATCGCTTGTATTCGATTCTCACGATCATCAGTTCTAATGTTAAAATTTTTTAGAGCTAATTTGACTTCATTATTCATTACGCAGGAACATTACACGTCCCGCACAACATCACATACAACCGAAATTAATTTTATTTGATTATTTTCATTCTCTTAATGATAATCGACTTCAGCATGTTGATTTTTAGGACGACGGATCGAAATGTTTCAATATTTCTTTTCTAATTGACGTGATGTAAATATTTGGAGGAAACTATTTAGACTGTTAATTTATTTAATACCAGCTGGTTCCCGGCATGCGCTGCTATGCCATTTAATAAAGAAATAATTTCTCCCTTTGTACCTTTCCCATTCATCCCGTTCTCCTTCCACCTCCACTTCCTCTCCCGCGTGTTCCCACTCCGCCTCATCCACCTTCTCTCTCCCCACTCCACACCCCCCTTTCCCGGTGAATTCAGTTTTCAAACAGTTCGCGTGCCACCTATTGCAATTTTTTATACAAATTTTATAATGGCAGAGCTCACCAGTAGTTTTATACAAACCTTGTCCTGATAATAACGAACACAACAAAAAAAGAATTATCCAATTTGGTGCAATCGTTCAAAAGTTATGCGCGTACATACATTTTGGGGATTCATTTTTATTTATGTAGATGTAGGTAGAATAGATAGATAGATAGATAGATTTTACGAAACTTACTAACCATCATCACTTTAGTTCACCTATAACGGGAATCTTACTGCCGATAGATTAAACATATTATTATATTAAAACTAGCTGATCCGGCGAACTTCGTACCGCCTCAGAATCAAAAACTGTTGTCAACTTATTAGCTGAATTGATCTAAATTGTTTCTCCCTGCGTATACTCCACTTCTCCCCTTCCCCCGTCCCGCTAACCCCCCTTCCTGAGTTCCTTTCCCCCCTCCCCCCCCCCTCCCCCGGTTCACAGTTCAATTTTATACCCCTTACAATATTGTTGCAGTTCTTTCAAAATAGGAGAATTCGTTCCATACAAAATGTATGGGGAAAATAATTTCCTTCGGAGTGGAACACCCTTTACTTTTAGGGGTATGAAAAATAGATGTTGGTCGATTCTCAGACCTACCAGATAAGCACACAAAATTTCATCAAAATTGGTCCAGCCGTTTCGGAGGAGTGTGGTAACAAACACCGTGACACGAGAATTTTATATATTAGAATTTACCTCCGTGGAACATATCCTTCACCTAAGATATTTGTATGAATAAAGAATAATAAAAAATAAAAAAAATTAAATTATTTTCTCTTCCTGTGTCTAATGTGTCATTTCAATTTGAGAGGCGGGAATGGGTACCGCCGCCCCGGGAACCTTTATTGGATAACCAACACCTCTGCCATAGGTCACCCCAAGTGGTTCGCTACGTTTGGTGATTTAGCAGGGGTGCCCGGGTTCATGGGGTGAGGTTTGTCTAGGTCTTGGAGGCGAATGACCAGGACATACTGAACCCCAGATTCCTACCCACCCCTTAAACCCTTTTCCTTCCCCGAACTCTCCTTTCCTTCCTTTCCTTAAAAAAACCCTTCACACAGCATCCCCAAAGATGACATAGGCCCTGAGGGAAATTATTTTTCTCAGGGCCTCTTGTGTGGAGCTCATGTTAAAAAAAAAATGTAAAGAAAAGTACCTATTTTGTGACAGAAAAAAAAACACACTAAAAAAATCGATTGCGAAATATTTTTACTTTTTTATTTTTTTTTATGTTTCGGTGTCTTGTTCTTTTTCATATTTTCGCTTAGATTATTAGTGTTTTCTTCTTCTTTAATAAGATATGCTTACTCCAAATACGAAAGAAATTAATAACTCACAACTACACTACGGCAATTAGCACACCTTCTATAATCTACTCTTTAGCTATAATCTACTCATTAGCTATAATCTACTCTTTAGCTATAATCTACTCATTTGAAAAGCTCGCGCCTATTGGATCATCTGTAAACAATGAAAGCATTTCACTTCTTAGATATATCTTATAAACTCTTTTAACGGTGGCACTGAATACGATCATTATCGATGGGATCGACTTGAAATAAACCTTTCGTAGGCATTTGCTTGGGCTCGCGAAACATTGTATTTAGCGTATAACAAATACAGGGTGTTAAGGGACGTACTTGACCTACCCAGTGATACCTGACTTAATTTTTTGTTTTTGTTTCTCTTTTTTTATGTGAATACCGCACAAGAGTCTCAACTGTTCCCAACCGTCTGGAGCCAGTGAGACTATGATATCCCTAATTGGGGTATGCTGTGAGGCTAAACGTAGTGGGGAGGAGAAGCATATGGGGAAGAGGAAGGTGAGGAAGTACCTTGCTATTCAGATCTAGTCACCAAACACGGCTAAAGCCATTTCAAGCAACGTTTCTATTCTGAATAGTGGTCTAACACCAGGGCTATACTGAGAGTATCTTCCATTCTGGAACGTGCCGCAAATATGCTATATGTAACACAAATTAATCAAATAAAATTTATTTGCCCACGCCGATATTCTATCCCGCGACCTTCGGATTACGAGTCAAGAGCCTCATCGGTCGTCAAAAAATATTAACGAAATTTTGGTCTCCAGTGATATTTTTGATGCTTTATTTTATTTTATTTTATTTCAAATACTAAAGAAACTAAAATAAAAAAACAGTAGACATTGAGCAGTTAGGGGGGGGAAGAGGAATTGGTATGTTACTCGGTTGAGTGACCAGTGACGACGTGTGCAAGAAAAAAAATTAATGAGATAAAACAATAACTTTATTTATAACCACGAAATTTTATTTTATTTACTAATGCCGACCGGTTTCGCATCACCACACAAGCATCACCAGGATACAACATTAAACTGATCGAGACTAATTATTAACCTTAATTTGAAACAGGTGGGTATTAATGAATTAAATTATAACAATTATTATAAGCAATAATTATCAGCCTGAAACACTCGTCTACATTGAAAAACTCTTCCGAGAAAAGATACTTGCCGCCAACGGGACTTGAACCCGTGTCCTTCTGATTGCCGGTCAGGTGCTCTGACCACTGAGCTATGGCGGTTTATCTAATACCCGCCAAATAATTCAATATATACTAGTGTTTCATTCAACAATTACTGTTTATTACATTTTTCCACCTGAAAACAACCAACTTTATTTTTGTGAGAGAGACATTGTTAGTATTAAATCTCTCGCTAGGTGGCGTCGAGACAAATTATGTCTACAATTTTTCGGGAAATACTTTAACTTTTCAAACGTTAACTATTATTTTTTAATTGATAAACTAACGTTTAAGACAAGATTTTTAAGCATGGCACAAACGGTAACAATTATTATAAGCAATAATTATCTGCCTGAAACACTCTTTGTGCTATGCAAAAAAATCTTGTCTTAAACGTTAGTTTATCAATTAAAAAATAATAAGGAATTAAATTAAATGTGATGGTTATAAACTAAGCTATTGTTTATAACCACCAAATATGTCAAAACCACAAAGTGAGTGCAAAAGAGAGAAAAAATTTCTTAAATTTTTTACACCAAATAATTTTAGGAATCACCGGTTTCAGAAGTAACCAGCTTCTATAACAATTGTATAATAAACATCATAAATATACCATCCTTATCATTTTGAGTGGATTACATAAATTATTTATCTATATTAAGTGCACAACCTTCTGATGTAACTTTGTCAACTTCCCAATTAGCCCGACTGAGATTCGCCTCTGCATGTCGAGTCAAAGTGAAGAGCCGTTTCCCTGCAAATTGATACAGCAAAGGATGCTGTAAATAAGGTATCTACTCTGAAAGCAACTTGTTATTCTATTTGAGTAAACTTGTCGGCATGCATTTTAGTCAGTTATGAACGATACATAGTATGCAGGTAAAATGATGGCTGTCGTGAATTAATTGCAAAACAACTTCAGATCAAAGGCAAGTAGATTAAAGGGGATGGGTAATTTAGTACTTCGAGATATGCTATTAAACATAACTTCCTAATGTTTTTTCAACACCAAACTGCGTACATGTGTAATGTACCGAAATATCAATACCAACCGGTTGGTAACGTGATAATCATTGGTTGGGCAAATTACACATTACATGTTTGAAATAACACGATCAACTGTTTGGTAATGTGACAGTTATTGGTTCGGCACATTACATGTTTTGAAATATCACCGGTTAGTAACGTGACAGTTATTAATTCGACTCAAGATCTAGTACTCTTAATTGGCGTAGAATTTCATAAAATCATGTATCTTTTCATTAAATAAAAAAATTAAAAAAACATTATGAAATATCACATGTTTTGAAATATCACGACCAACTGTTTGGTAACGTGACAGTTATTGGTTCGGCATACTACATGCTTTGAAATATCACGACCAACCATTTGGTAACGTGACAGTTATTATTTCGGTACATTACATGTTTTGAAATATCACAACTCCCCGATTGGTGACGTTACAGTTGTTGGTTCGGCACATTACATGTTTTTAAATATTACGACCAACCGTTTGGTAACGTGATAGTCATTGGTTTGGCGTTGCAAGATTATTTGTTACCCGAAAATGTTCTTTTCTAATCGAAAAAATGGTTTTTTTAAACGATAATACCAAACCACTAATTGAACGTTTCAAAAGCAAGATTCATGCAATGATGTATGTACCTACAATGAGTGCGTGTTTTTTAATTCGTCTTCACCGCCCCCTTAAAGACTTTCATCGCCACCCCTTTGCTCTCAAGGCCATCGCCACCCCTTGGATGTCACCAACGCCCTCAGAGGGCGATACTCTGCTACCTACATTAGAAAGCTGACGAACCGGAGCCAAATTAAAGTTCGTGCAACTTTCCAAGGCGAGACAATTTTAAGTTTGCGGTTCGTGGTATAATTTTTTTTTATTTGAAAACGATGAATCATTATATAAGTATATATTTTCATGTTGTTAACAGTTCTATTTTTTGATAAAACATACTAAGTTAATACTGTCACCCAGTAACACTTCAGCGAATTCAATATTATTGTTAGAATGATTTCCCTGTGAATAAATTTTATGCTAATGAAATTGTCGGCAATAATGTTGTCGTAAAATGTATATTTTCGGTGTTAATCGGAGAAACGATGAATTTTATCTCCTGTTCCGAACGATTTCGCTTTATCGACATTTCAAGCTGGTTTATAGTATCTCCATATTATTTTATTCGCTATAAATGATTTGACAAGTACTCGAGAGCTTCAGCTAAATAATGCATCAATCTCAATATAAATTGACAGACTGTAAATATTTTTAAATTTCAACACGTTTGTATTGTTTTCTTAGAATACTAAATCGCTGATGTAAACTATTTATATTTGAAAATCTCATTCAAACTTTAATCGTTCATCGATTGCTTTGCATTGATGGATGAAAATGGTTTTAGCCCTCTTTAAACTCTTCCCGCATGACGATTGACGGCATCAACCGTTGTCAAGAAATTCAAAAAAACATTTTGACTTCTATTTTGTTTTGTTAAATAAATTAAAATTTTCAAGAAAAAAACTATCATCTTACATAAGAATTTTTTCGAACATTAATGTGACCTATTTTATATTAAAAAAAATGTTATTCATAAAAGCATACATTACACTTGTATTTAAGTGTGGCATAACATGATGCTATCGTGCATCTGAGTAAGGACCACTCTCGTGAAACTAAATGATCGAAAAATATTACTTAGTGGTTTAATTGAATTTTCTCGCCTTTCCATTTACATAAAAATTAATTATATGTACCTTTAAGAACAATTTAATATCCATGTAATCATAGAAAAAAAAATTATAGTATGTTTTTTCATATTGTTTTACTTAAAAGATTTTACTTGTGATTTTAACAAATACGAATATTTCGTATACGCCCCGAAGGAAATAATTTTCTTCATGTACCAACACAAACGAAAAAAATTAAGGGGACGTGTTTGACCTGATTTCACAGAGTATTTCCATACAATTTACATTTAAACTCAATTTTTAGATGAAACATGTTTTCAATTTTTTTTTCAAACTAATACATTTATGTTATTACGTAATGTCTTTAATAATGAATTTGTATATTTATTTTGATTCTGACCGATAATTCATTGTCGGCTACAATTAAATTTTAAAAAAAATCTCTAAAATTAAAAATTAAATTTTATTCACTTCTTTCTAGATTTGAAAGGTCGTGCGGGAAGAAGTTATGTTTTTTTATCTACCGTATGTACAGCTGTTTGGCCGCATCGGTTACTTTGATGGGTGGGTAAAACAGTTTACTACAAGTAAATTCGGTAATCGCATAGAATAAAGAATAACAAGAAATGCAATGTGGGCGTGTTTTGTGTCCAAAAGATAGATTTCATATTTCGAAATGTGTTTCACCATCATTACGAAATTCAAAAGGGATGACCACATACGATGTCAAGCGAATCTAAGAGAGATAGAGTATGTGCTAAATAGGCTAGAACCAAAATATGCGGTCAGTGGCGACAGAAATTCAGACAGGGTCCCAGATCCTGGGTTCAATTTCTGGATGCGACCGAATCTTTTCCTGGTTTTTCTTTTTCAAATTTTCGTTTGAGAGCCGCTAAAATTATCGCAATCAAATCTTTATGGAAAGAATTTCTAGTATTCTTCTGTATTTTATTGATAATCAGCTGTTAAGTCGATTACATTGAAATTCACTAATCGTTTAAGGCTTTCTGCCAATTTCTTGAAATGTTACTATGTATCGTGCCTTTTTAAAAGGCCAATATTTATAAATTGGCAGAAATGTATACATTTTCCAACGTCTTACAAGTTATTTCAACAGGGCCTGATTAGGTTAAATTCCTGTGGTACCTACTCAAAAAATCAATCGGGTATACGTTCCGATCGATCGAGTAAATATCAGTTTGTGATTTCTTGTTGTTTTTTAATAAAAAAACGATTACTTTAGTAATATATACAACAAAGGTGTGAATTTTTGTATTTTGTCTGGCTGCACTGGACCAAATGTGTATTTTTGTCATTATGTGTTTCATGAAATAAGAGAAACAAAACTGAGGTGTTTATATGTATTTACATTATGTTAGAAGGTCAGGTTATTTGTGTTATTCAATTTCTGTTAAAAATGATACGATTTAGAAATGGAAAAAGAAGATTTTGAGCTGGATAATGTTTCACTTATATTGCTTGATGTGATATATGTTTTGATTACATTTGTATCGCCCAAAAACTGGCACTATAACTTTATTTTGAGGTTATGTTACCAATAGAAAACTTACCGAATAATAGATATTTTCGATATTTTTTGTGTCGGCTACCAAAATTTTACAATAAACGTATCTTTTTGGCCTATTTTTCTGTGTAACTATAAATTTAACAAAGGGAAGCAGCAAAACACATGATTTGCGGAAATTTGTAAAATTTCCAACATTCTTTTAATTGCGCAAGTTTTGATGAAACCAAGCTGAATATTCATGAATTTAATTTTTCAGCAAAAATTTTATGAATTTTTAAAATTTTAATTTCACATTCTCGCCTCTGTTTTGCAGCGAGAAATTGAAACTATGCAGCTCGCAATTTATGTATCATGAAATGAGGTGTGGGTGAACGGTGAACATGCGTTTTCTGCGGGAGCCATTTATGAACTGTTTGTTTATTTCTATGTCAATTCAACCAACTTCACATCAAAACTACGTGTTTCCTGGCAATGCTTTTAAAATCAGTTACATTATAAAATGATTGAATTTTATGTTGCTTTCAAGTACCTAATGTACCCGTGCAATTTGAACAAAATTACAGCATTCATTTTTAAATGTAGTACTTTGTCGGAGTTTTATTCAAATACAAAACTAATCCAAACGTTCGTATTATCCACTGGGATTGCTTTGAATTGTATGTAGCAACCTGTTTTGGAAATTAGCTTCTGGTTTATTGAGGCACCCTGTTACCATGCAGTTATTTCGGGCAGTTAGTGCTTTGTTCAATACCAAAATCTTAAAGGTCACATCGTCACATCATCATACGAAAGCTTGCATAATTTGTGAACTTATAAACCTGCATTTTATGAAAAATGTTTTAAGTTGATTTGTTTGAAAGCTGAACAATAATCGCTGCGCAAGTAAATCTGAGCATATCGAAAGGAAATATGAAACTATAAATAATTCATGGAGTTGTAATACAGGTCACCAAGTAAAATCTGGAAAGAAAGGGCTCTAAAAATAGCTTGAAGTGTTCACAAAATATTACAGGTAGCTAGAGGTTGGAATGGCTACGATCCGAATAAAGAGAGAAGAGGGACTCCTTGTTAAGGGAAGTTTTATATAAAGTCATTTTACAAGACTAGTGAATATTTTTTTTACAGTTTTCGGAAAACCGTTATACATAATTGTCTTCTTTAGCAAATGTTTGTCTTTTTCCATGCTACAATTAATTTTGGTTCGAAATCATATAATTTAATATAATATATAAAAACTTTTCGTGGAAATAAACGATTTGCATTTTATTTGTTACATTAAATTTATTTATTTGATAATGTGGGCCTCGTTGGGTTCTTTACACGTGTACTTTTGAAAGTCCGCACTTTTTATGCTTACTCGAACTCAGCTCATTTTGAATATCTATTATAAATTTTAAAGTAGGTTTATCTTAATTTTTATGAATCCACAATAATTTCCCCGCTCACACACACTCATATAAGGACTAGTTACGGATAATATTATAGGTGTACATTTTAAAATGTTTATTGTAATGTATTAAAAATTACATAATTCCAACTCTCAGAGTGGAAGATTTTTTTTTATTTTTTATTTATTTACAAAAAGATACATAAATTATAACAAATATAAACACCCCAAAAACATATAACGAAAATATAACAAATATTATACAATAATTAATTACATTATACATGTATTTGATGTACCCCCATAAAAAAGCAGGGCTTGTGTGTATGGGGGGTGTTATTACATTGGTTCAATTCATTATTTTTTATTCAGTTCAAATTTTCAGTATAATTTTTAAGCTGAGTTTTAAATTTTTTTATGTTGCTGTTGTTTCTGATTTTTTCAGGAAGTGAATTAAAAAATTTAACTCCGAGATATTTATGATTTAACTGTCCTTTTGTTTTTTTACATTTTGGAGTAGGAAGTATTGATGTTTGTCTAAGATTTCTGTTATTTTTAAAAGGTGCAATTTTATTTTGAATATTATCTTTATAAATTTGTAATGTTGCGTGATAAAAGTATAATGCACTTAATTTTCTGACCTTAAATTGTTTGAATAACAGTTCTGATGAATATGAGTAGGGTTTTTTTAAAATTGTTTTTATTATTAGTTTTTGTTATATGTAAATTGTTTGTGTTTGATTTCTATATGTACCGTCCTATCCTATAATGCCGTATTGTATAATTGCTTGAGAGAAAGCGAATACTCTTAGTATCCCCCTGGTATAAGACCACCGTTCAGAATTGAAACGTTGCATGAATTGCTTTAGCTGTGTTTGATAGCCAGTCTGAATAGCCAGGTACTTTCTTACATTCTCTTCACCAACTCCTTCCCCTCCCTTCTTCCTTCGGCCTCACAACATACCCCAATTGGGGATGTTATGGTCTCACTGGCTCCAGACGCGAGCAGTTGGGACTCTTGCGAGGTATTCACATAAAAAAAATGTTTTACAACAAAGCAGCGCAACAAAAGAAAATGTTAAACAAAATTTTCTTAAATTCTCAAACTCTTTAAAATGTATGAAGTTCAGATTTTTTCATCCAGTGGCGCAACGGCCTTAAAGCCCGCTATAAAAGAAAGGTGGGTCTGCAATGAATATTGAAAAACTTCGTAGGCCAACGAGATACGGATGTGGGTCACAAACTAAAGATGGAACGGGACCGTATATATACATACATGAACATTTTCCTCCGGGATTCGTTTCACGGCCAAGCCGAGTCTGTAAACCCTGTGAATGAATGTACGTTGGCGTCGCAACATGGAACATGTTTTTTTTTCTCGCGTGTATGTTTTTTTATTTTTCGAAAAATAACTTTTTGTTGTTTGTAACAGTTACCAAGCTATTTTTGTGAGGCCGGATTAACGGTGTTTGTTATGAATTGTTAGCAATTAGCAGCATAACGTTCATTAGTCAAATGCTGTGTACCTAATATAGTTTTGTATTAGTGATCGACGAACCGGTGGTGGTGGATGCAATCTTCTAGCCATATCTATAATATAAAATGTGTTGCTAAGCGCATAACTTTCGATCGACTGCACCAAATTAGATAATTCTTTTTTTGGTGTGTTCGTTATTGTCAGGACAAGGTTTTTATAAAACTTCGGGTGAGCTCTGGCATTATGAAATTTGTATAAAAAAATTGCTATTGGTGGCACGCGAGGAAGCGGCTATTGCTATGGAAAGCGGGAGGGAGGGAGAGATGGAGGAGGGGAACCAGGGAAGGGGAGGGGAACCTGGGAGTGAGGAGGGGGTCCTGGGAGGGGGGAGGGGAACTCGGGAGGAGGGTTCGCGGGACGGGGGAAGGGGGGGAGTGGAGTGGGGAGAAGGAAGGTGGAGGTGACGGAGTGGGAACGCGAGAGTGGAAGAGGACGCTAGAGAAGAAGTGGAGGCGGAAGGGGAACGGGACGAATGGGAAAAGACACTCAGGGAGAAACAATTTCTTTATTAAATGACATAGCAACGCATGGCAGGGACCAGCTAGTTGTTGATATATATTTAAGTTAATATATATTAAATATATAAGTTGTTATAATTGTTTGTCTAGTCTGCAGTTAGTAATAAGTGAGCATTGTAGAAATCTTATAATAAATATATAAAAATCAATATTTGTTTGTTTGTTCGTATTTTATGCGCTGCCATACCGTACATCCGATTGCGACAAAAAACTTTGGTAATGTGTTGTGCTGAAGCCCGCGAAGGTTTCTATTTATAATGGTAAGCTCTGGCGTTATCAAATTTGTATAAATGAAAAGTGTGTATTTCATATATTTTAACGCTATGGAGGGAAGGGAGGAGGGGGAGGGTAAAGAAGGAGACGAGGGACGCATTGGAAAGAAAATGAAGGGAGAAAAATTACTTGAATGACATTGCAACTCATTGTCAGGTGTATATTATAAATTTCGACACTATTTTTTTACCATAACGGCGCTATGTGAAACATTAAATTTATTATTATTATTAAATTCACAGTTAATGAAAGGTATACTTCATGCTCTAAATGCAGTAAATGGTCCCATAGTTTGATTTGCAGGAGTAGATGAGGATGGCGAAGTTGCTAATGCAAGTATAGAATGTACATTGTGCTAACTGTCACTAGCAACAAAACTTACTTGGGGTTTAGATTGTTTTAGAATACTCCATTACGCCACCAGTTGGCCAATGTGTCAAATAGCGTTACTAATGTAAATGTACGTATGTGTCCTTTAGTGGGATCATATTTCTTTTTTTTAATCACATGTAATTTTACCACTTTCTTTTATTTCTCCATAAATTTTATTACAATATAATAATATTGGTTTACATAATATTACAGACACTCTCGCTTTAAATCGTGTTACAAGATACTTGTACTTAGGAGAGGAAAACTTATTTATAACAACTACTTGACATTTATATATTTTTTTAATGTGAAAAGTTCGACATGCACGTTCATCAAAATAAAATTAAAATAAATAGTTATTGATTTCTAATGTGAATTTCTGATCTGAAATTTCTTATTAGACAATTTAAGATTATTATTTAAGCATTTTAGATAACAATAAAGAAGACAAGATATTCATTAGAAGAAATGGGATAATTTTTTAAAATAAATAATAAAGTATTAAGCATTATTTTTAATTGTAAAACTAACGTTTTTAAGACAAGATTTTTTATGCATAGCACAAAGGGTAACAATTATTATAAGCAATAATTATCAGCCTGAAACACTCATCCAAATTGAAAAATCTTCCGAGAAAAGATACATGACGCCAACGGGACTTGAACCCGTGTCCTCTCGATTGCCGGTCGATTGCTCTTGACCACTGAGCTATGGCGGCTTATCTCGTACCCGCCAAATGATTCAATATATGCTAGTGTTTCATTCAACAATTACTGCTTATTATATTTTTTCCACCTGAAAACAACCAACTTTATTTTTGCGAGAGAAACATTGTAAGTGTTAAGTCCCTCGCTAGGTGGCGTCGAGACAAATTATATCTTCATTTATTGGGGAAATACTTAAACTTGTCAAATATTAATTATTATTTTTAATTGTAAAACTAACGTTTTTAAGACAAGATTTTTTATGCATAGCACAAAGGGTAACAATTATTATAAGCAATAATTATCAGCCTGAAACACTCATCCACATTGAAAAATCTTCCGAGAAAAGATACATGACGCCAACGGGACTTGAACCCGTGTCCTCTCGATTATTCGGAAGATTTTTCAATGTGGATGAGTGTTTCAGGCTGATAATTATTGTTTATAATAATTGTTACCCTTTGTGCTATGCATAAAAAATCTTGTCTTAAAAACGTTAGTTTTACAATTAAAAATAATAATTAATATTTGACAAGGTTAAGTATTTCCCCAATAAATGAAGATATAATTTGTCTCGACGCCACCTAGCGAGGGACTTAACACTTACAATGTTTCTCTCGCAAAAATAAAGTTGGTTGTTTTCAGGTGGAAAAAATATAATAAGCAGTAATTGTTGAATGAAACACTAGCATATATTGAATCATTTGGCGGGTACGAGATAAGCCGCCATAGCTCAGTGGTCAAGAGCAATCGACCGGCAATCGAGAGGACACGGGTTCAAGTCCCGTTGGCGTCATGTATCTTTTCTCGGAAGATTTTTCAATGTGGATGAGTGTTTCAGGCTGATAATTATTGCTTATAATAATTGTTAAAGTATTAAGCAATATAGATAAGGTGCTAAAAATAAATTTAAAGTAATAAGCGAAACATATATATCTATCTATCGAAAAAGCAGTACAAAACCTGTGGTGGTTCGACAATTTTTTTAAAGGTGAAACTTCTTTAACACTGTTGTGATTTGCAACTCAATGAAACGGAAACGACACTAAAAAGAGACAAACACATACTTCTATGGATTTAGCCTGCGAGATAATGAGTTAGAATGAAACCTTACCGATTTGATTATCAGCTCACTTTTCAAAGCTTCTATGGGTTGAGATTGTTTAGGTGAAGTTTCACTTCTACCGCGTATGAACTGCAATAGATTTTTTATTTTGTTTGTAATTATCTGTATTTTATTTTTATTTTATTTTTATTTTAAATACATAAACGGCTATACTGCCTTTTATAAATAAACATATAATAGAGTACAAAAGTAAGAAAAATAATATCATTACATAATAGTAGTTTTAAACTTAAAAATAACATACAATTATTTTATATATCACAACAAAAAATAACAAAAAAGAACAGTTAGAAATATCATCATTTCATTTCAACATGTCAATATTGCGTATATAAAGTTACATTATGGAAAAAATAAAAAACTTAAAAACTGAAACTTAAAAATAACATACAATTATTTTGTGTATCACAACAAAAAAGAACAATGAGAAATATCATCATTTCATTTCAACATGTCCATATTGCGTATATAAAGTTACATTATGGAAAAATAATTTTTGAGTGCATGTTTATATTGCGCTAATTTTAAGAAATAAATGTCGCCGATGTTAGCATATTCATACATTATAGCCATCTATAAATACCTAATGGCGTATTAGAATATCATTTCTTAGATCGCGAGGTTTAAAAGTAATGATTAAATTTCTGATTTTGTCGCTTCAAAAATAATTATTATTTCAAAATGTTTCATCCTAGTATACAGCACGGATATTATTTTTTTTATTTCGTTATTTTTATATTGTGAAAATATTGTGACTTTTCAGGCATGTGAAAATCTATCTAATGTGTGTTAATATGTATCTAAATGTGATATTCTTAAGTAGTGAATAAAATATATAACCATTATTGTCGGCAATTTTTTTACGAGTTCACTCCAGTACAATATTTTTGAGGGAAAGGTGCCAAGATGAACATCTAGAAATCTAGAATATTAAAAAAAATATGTAGCTACTCGAAATCTTTTAACATACAACAGTAAGGTGTGTTTTACCACCTCTGAGTATCGACGTCCGCCAAGTAAATATATATTATTACATCCTTTTTCGTTATATGTTTTGGGGTGTTATACCGTGTTGCGCTACCTCCTTCTTTAGCCAACGTTTCGGACATCGTTGCAGTGTCCATCATCAGGGCAGATCCGGCAGATCTACCGGATCTGCCGGATCTGCCGGATCTGCCGGATCTGCCGGATCTGCCGGATCTGCCGGATCTGCCGGATCTGCCGGATCTGCCGGATCTGCCGGATCTGCCGGATCTGCCCTGATGATGGACACTGCAACGATGTCCGAAACGTTGGCTAAAGAAGGAGGTAGCGCAATACCCCAAAAACAAATAACGAAAATGCTTTTGGCCGTGAAAATCTTAAAACCTATCATTATTACATCCATTTATTTTTACGATTAAAGTTACTTTACCACTATTTAGTTTACTCAGAGGTGGTGAAAACCCTATTTTTTGTATATGAAATTTCAATTGCTAGATAACATCTGCGAATTGGGTATGTACTACCTACTTTAAAGATCTTAATTTCCTAGACATTTAAGGTATACCTACTTGTCACCACAAATCATGCGGTCCCTTTGTATTCGGAACAGGAGGGAAACCGTCGTTTATGTGTTTACCTTCATTATCGTTGATACTTCCTGAATAAACTCTCCCCATTATGAAAGTTCAAAGAAAGTATCATTTTCATAATATTATATAATAACGTAACGTTTGTATGTAACTATAAACGTTATTAACGTTAATTTGAGGTAAACATGTAGATACCTAATTTATTTTAAAAAATCGGAATTCGATACCACCCCATAACTGAAAGCTGTCTTGTGATAAACGTATGAATATAATGTTTTCGTGTTTAATAATTTGCTGTGTTTGAAAAAGACAAAAATGTTTTTCGAACTTTATATCAAAGTAAATGTTATGATTAAATCATTAAAATTTCAGAGTAATTGAATGGTTAAATAAATTACACTAATTTTTCGAAGGCTTTCAACGAAGTACATCAAGGCATACTGATAAATAAGCTCACAAAGATTGGTAAAAGCGAACATGTGCTAAAATCGTTCACATCTAATATTAAAAACTAGCTGGTTCCCGGCATGCGTTGCTATGCCATTTAATAAATAAATTGTTTCTCCCTGCGTGTCCTTTCCCATTCGTCCCGTTCTCCTTCCGCCTCCCCTTCCTCTCCTTCTCCCTTTCGCGTTCCCACACCGCCTTCCCTCAACCCACTCCCCTCGCCCGCTTCCCCCGTCCCACGAGCCCTCCTCCGGAGTTCCCCCCTGCCGCATTCCATTCATTCAGTCCAGGTGCATTCAGTTTTCAAACAGCTCGCGTGCCACCTGTTGCAATTTTTTTATACAAATTTCATAATGCCAGAGCTCACCAGTAGTTTTATACAAACCTTGTCCTGACCATAACAAACACAACAAAAAAAGAATTATCCAATTTGGTGCTGTCGTTCGGAAGTTATGCGCGTACATACATTTCGGCGATTCATTTTTATTTATACAGAAGAAGACAGATAGATAGATAGATAGATATAAATCAAGCTGTTACCCTAAAACGTTAAATGTGACAAATTATTGCCTGTCCCTAAATCATTTATTTCGTTGACTGAAATTCACAATTAAAATTAATATTATCGCGGTGCTCGGCAAAATTATCAAATGAATATATTTCTGTTTTTGAAACTGACAATTCATGGTAATAAAACTTATTTCCTATTTTTTTATTATAATATATCAAATGAAAACACGTGAAACATCCAGCGTAAAAAAGTTCGTATTTAATTAAATGTACCTGCCTGCTTTAATATACCACAATACCCTACCCGTAGGTACATAGTATGTAGCCAACCATCCCAGTGGTAATATATTTGCCAACGTTAACTCCCAACGCAAGCCAATTCCCGCCCATAATGCCTAACACGTCTGGTCTGACGCACATTTTCCTTCATATTGCACGTGTCATGTATGCACGTTTCTTCTAACACCGTTTACACTAACGATGGAGGTCTCTAGGGATTTCCCTTTTCTGTCCATACAAGTTTTTTTACCTTACCTTTTTCCCTCAAGCCCACCGTTATTACTACAACTTTTCCTCCTAATCACCTTACCACTCTCGAGAGTCTCGAGCTTTTTTGTAACCCAAAAACATAAAATCACCATAAAAAACAATGGTAGGCATGTTTACACTTTACCCACAATTAGTTTCTCTTAAATGATCGGAAAAGGGGTTGAAGCAAACTGCAAAGGTAAGGGTTTTATTGAAATAATAATCATGTAAACCTTTTTATGTTATATATTTTTACTGTCGTAAACATTTTGTAATAATACAATTCGGTTCGTAAGGTTTTAACGTAGGACGTGCAATGTCTCTGATTTCTATATGTCAAACAGGTAGCATACTTTTACCTGTTTAATTGGGAATAAAATTTCGCTCTTTCCTAATTATTATATGTAAATACTTAGGAAAGAGTGAAGAAATTTTAAATAATTAGTTTCTACGACAAGGCTTCAAACGTTGTTACTCTTAAATGTTTAGTTTTTATACGTGCGTGAAACTAAAATACGCAACTAAAGACTTCAACTTTGGCACTCTTTAATTATTGAATTGTCATAACAAATATTAAATTGCTACTAAAGAAAGATAAAAACATTGAGAATTTCAAACTTCAATATTTCATGACTAGGTGATGTTATTGAAACGAAATCCAGTCCCACCTAAATTATTTAATAGAAATACTGGGAAACACATACATTACGTACTTAAACGACTTACAAATAATACAGACCAAAGTTATTAAAAAACTCTTCAACTATAACCCGGACACTCCCACAAAAAAACTATATCAGGAAATGAACCTTCTGAAAATAATACTGTCAAGACTGAAAGTGGCAAGAAAAGTATTGGCCACGAGGTAGTTCACATATATAATCTCCTTCCAGGTAACCTAAAAACGGAAAAGAATATAAAAACCTTAAGAAAAAACTTTTTAAACTTACGATGTTGGGACAAAATTAAAAATATTACTACTATACTTGTACCACTATACTATATACGCTCTGTACTTAAGTTAAGAAATCGAAATATTATATTTCTTATAACTTAATAATTAAAAAATAAAAAAAAAACTAATATTTTTAAGAATTATGAAACCAATACTTCCATTTACCTACGCAACTTTGCCATACCTTCTCTAAAATGACCCGTTTGTTGAAAAGAATCTTGCAATATCAGTTATCTTAAATATTTTGTAGGTTCAACGCCCTCATGTAATGTAACAATTCAAACGATATTATATTTTATTTATTTGAAAATAAATTTCTGATATTTTTCGATTTACTCTACTGGATAACTGTGTTTTTCTAATAAATAAGAATACGATACCTTACGATTCCATCCGTATTGCGGCCATACTTTCTTTCTATTTTAATTGATATTTTGATGCTTGATTTTAGAGGTACCTACATGGTTTGCACACATAGGTATAAATATTTACTCATTAGACGAATATGGAAAAAAGGTTATTTCGTCTATATGATTAAGATTTGACCTTTACCGCAAAATTATTGACTATTTTAAAATTTCCTCATCTTGATTACCATCCAAACTAATTTGGTATGCTGTGTGAATATTTTGAAATTCAATTATTAATTATTTCATGGCGCACTGTGCAAGTAAAAATATATTTTCGGCACGTTCCAGAGTGGAAGAAACTCTGTATTATCCTGGTAAATAACGACTAGAAAATGTTTTAGTCTTGCTTGGTGACCAAATTAGAATAGCTTGGTGCTTTCCAGCCTACCTCTGGGGCATCTATCCCTTTAAACTAATTTCATCCTTACAACATACCCAAAATGGGGTTTCCATAGTCACACTGGCTCCAGGTGGTTAGGAACAGCTGGAATTATTGTACTGTACTACTTGACAAAAAAACAATAACATAAACACTAAATAAAATAAATAAAGCAAGAAGTATTTGCCAATAATTTAATAATTTATTAACGCTGGTTAGCTTATAAGGTCTACAACCAATTACCATCTAACGATATTAAGATAGTAATTGGGGACTTTAACGCTAAGATAGAACAGGATCCTCTGCTCCAACACCGCTTCTCAGCATGTATGAGACTCCTCAGGTTGAGATGGGCAGAGCATGTATAGAGAATTCCGGACACACGCGTCCCCAAAAGAATTTTGACTGAACACCCAGGTGGAAAGAGAAAAGTAGGAAGACCCAGACTGAGGTGGGAAGATGAGGTAAGAGGGGATGCAGCACAGCCTCCAGGTACCAAACTGGAAATCAGCTGCTGATGACTGTTGCAGGAGGCCAAAGCTCGATATGGGCTGTAGCGCCATCGAATAAGAAGAAAGCTTATGAGTTA
Source organism: Limnephilus marmoratus (assembly GCA_917880885.1). Lineage (NCBI taxonomy): Eukaryota > Metazoa > Arthropoda > Insecta > Trichoptera > Limnephilidae > Limnephilus > Limnephilus marmoratus. Next base: position 55,033,752 of record OU862908.1, read on the forward strand.
ATATTAATTAATTAATATTAATTAATTAATATTAATTAATTAATATTAATAATTAATTAATAACACTCATCAATCAATTTTTGGGGTGTTATGCCATATTGCGCTACCTCCTTCTTTAGCCAACGTTTTGGACAGCGTTGCAGAGTCCATCACCAGGGCGGATCCGGCAGATCCGGCAGATCCGGCAGATCCGGTAGAAGTGTGACCTGATGATGGACACTGCAACGCTGTCCGAAACGTTGGCTAAAGAAGGAGGTAGCGCAACATGGCTAACACCCCAAAAACAAATAACGTAAATACTTTTGGCCGTGAAAATCGTAAAACGTGTCTAATCCTCTCGTTGTTGAATATTATAACGGAATCTCTGAACAGTCATCGAATAGTTATAATATTTCAGCGCCCTTGAGGTGATTTTAACCAAAACTCTACATCGAATATGGACAACTTTTGATCACTCGAGTTGAGTTTGAGGGATGAAAGGCGAAAGTTATTTTGATATTCGGCCCCATGATAAGACCAAGTTAAAAGATTCTATTTTCCTTTTGTAATATGGGAAACGCAAAATAGTTAAAAGTAAATAATTGTAAAATAATAATTATGATAATGACAATAATAATCGATATAGTTGTGCGCTGGTAAGGGATGGAATGAAGGAAGACAACAAGGGGCCAGTGGGGTGACTTATGGTTTATTTTGTATGTCTTCCCAAATTGAGGTAGTGGGAAAGTAGTGAAGTGAGGTTGTGAAGAAGAGAAAGGTTGGAAAGTTTGTAATATAAGAAAATTGTAATTTAAATGTTGGACGTGCGAAAAAGCGATACTCCGATGGTATTGATAACAAATTAATAATAACAATTGCATTTTTCATTTGCCATAATATTATAATCGTATTTACCTTATTGTAACAGATTAATTTAGAGACCCTGGTTACGTATATCATGGCGAACGCAGCCAGGTGCTAATAGATTCCTAGCTATTCGTCAGGAATAGAAAGTGCGAGAATTCACCGTGGACAATTCGGTCTCACGGTGACAGGCGCCGGCACACAGAGACGCCCGACTATTCCAATGGCTTGATAGATATAAAGAAAAAAAAAATCAATATTGCTGGATAGTGTGAAGCTGGGGTGCACGGTACTGTAGCAGGCATATATATACTGTATTGAAAGAGTACCCGGTTACTAAGGCATTCATACGAGGCGGCTGGCTTTCGCCGTGCAATATGAGGTGGAGTGCTCTGGAATCGGAGCATAAACGGCTGCGGTGGATGGCGGGTGTGTATTCTAGATAGGTACATCCGGGTGGTGCGAGTAGCCCAGTTTAGTCAGGAATGTGGCAAGCATTGTCTGCTCTTGTGTTGTTACGTAAACAGGAGGCAGCATCCGAGGCTGACCTGGTCGCTTCAAGTAAAGGCGAACTGCGCTCCAGATGTTGCCTAGGCTTGAGTTGATATCCGGTACTGACATCCAAGGCCGGGACGGTCGCTCCAAGCTCGTGAGTACCCAGCCTTGCCATTCTGTAGTCATGTCATCGTATGACCGAATTCAATTGCTGGCTGCATACCTTTGAAGTTCTTGGATCACAGGGGGAGAATATTCGCCGGCCTGGTTACTTCGTGGGTTAAACACCGGCGATGTCACTGGTGGCGCGGGCCCCAGGGCCGCTAGCAGGTCGTCAATCTATTGGGCGAGCTGTCATCATCAGAGCAGAAAGATGTTGTTCTAATGAGTGCTTGAGGTGAACTGGCTTCTATCTTCTTAGTGCGTTCTGATTAAAGTGCCGGTTCAGTTTGGTTCGATGTCCGTAATGTTGTATATGATTTTATCAAAGTGTTATGATAATTGTTTGAATTATCTCTTTAAAACGATTTACTTAATTCTTCGAAGCATTTCAATTTCATGGAATCTTTAGTATTATGAAATACCTTATGTCAAAGAGTTGTGAAATAATGTATTTGTGACTGCTGTTCAGGTGCATTATGTTTTGCCTTCGACAAATATACATAATTTAAAGAGTTTGCCGAAAGTCATGGTATAATTATGGTTCCTTGAAGTTTTAAAATGTTAAAGTTTGCATTGTCATTCATTGCGTAATAATCTAAAACGAATAATTTAAAACGTTAAGTTATTGGTGACATTGTTGTTGTGATATAAATTCCACGTTTCTTCTATTTTGGAAAACACTTTCGATATATTAATTTATTTAATTAAGGAACATACAGTCTTAGTAACATAATATACATAATAGGATAACAAAAAATAGACCAATTATTAATGTTCACAGATAGGTATTTAGAAACAAAAGTAACTGAATGTAAAATACATAATATATAAGATAATATAATACAATAAGATTCCCATGTTGGTCGCCAAATGTAAAACGATTATTTTTATTTATATGTAAAAATGTGTTTGTGTAAATTTGAGAATTCAATGTCAAAATTTATTGAGTAAATACTAACAGTTGAAAAAGTAAGTTTACTCTAAACGTAGAATTGGACTCTAAATATTTATTCTATCCATCAGGGTTTGGACAAAGCTCGAATTTGACTTTGTCAATGAATCTACATATGTAAATGTCACAACGATCAGCTCGATTATTATATTTCAAGTAATTACTAAAATTGTTGAGCGCCATGAAAAGTGATACCAATACTGAGAACATTGGAGGGGACCCACCACTTTCCCACGGCTGTGTGAGGAAACTGATTGTTTAACCTCCTTAGCCGCACACGTCAGGACTCTAATTTTTTGTAAAAAGGAAGCTACATTTATTTTTGAAACGAATCTAGACCCTCCAATGTCCCTGCATGCATGATTGTTAGTAAAAAAGTAAAATGTATGCATACTTACATTTGCAGTAATTAACAAGATAAAAATAGTTCGCCTGTTGGTTCAGCATCTAGTTGAGTGAAATAATAAATAAAAAGAAAAATATTTACAGGTGTAAGTATGATTAAAACCAAAGAAAATATATAAAAAGAAAGATATTGGGGGCAGTTTTTCCCACTATCACGGGGCAGTCCCGGCGAGAATGAGCGGGCGAGCGGCCTGGCCGCAACGTGCCCAAACGCCCGCGTCCCTTAGCCAGTTTCCCAAAAGTACCCTTGAAGAAGTGTTTGTGGAGGGGGGGGGGGGAGATACTCCCAAAGACCCTGGGGAATGAAGTGAGCCTCAGGTCACCGGAGGCAGGACGGAAGGGAACCGGGCTCGCGCAAACATTCCTCAAGCTCGCTCATGACGCCGGGGGAGGCACGGGCGTTAGTGGGACGGCCCTACCAGAATTCTGCCACCTGACTGAATGCAGGGACCGGGTCTATCCGCCCCCATGGTGGGGAGTTGGACAATACAGTATAATGGAGTTCCGTACATCAACCTAGTCACAATTCAAGATGTTAGTAACATAATAAAACCAAATAAGACAGGTAAAAAGGCGTGATCAACAGCAAATTGAAGCAACAAAATAGAGAAAAAAAGAAAAAAAAATAATATGAAGATTACGCAGCAGTAAAGAGCAAAAAAATAATAATGTATAACAGTAGTTATAAATAAAAACAGAATAATAAATACAGTGTAGTCATACCACCAAACAAGAAAAGTAAAAACAAGAGTATAACAGAAATATAAAGCAATCGAGCATAGGCAATAATAAAATTGAGACGGAGGAGTAACCATGGAGAGACAAGAGCAATACGTTTGGCACCTGAAACAAAGACGATTTTAATCTAAGTCAGCAACTCTAAGCACAGGCCATCTCTCCACCCAAGACTTTACAAACTTTTTAAAGCATTCAAAATTATCTCTGTTCGACACCAGATCGGCATTCCAAGCCGGTCTTGTAATCCCTCTCAAACCATCCAACATTTCCTCTCTGGCATCCTTCATCAACTCGCAGTGCCACAGAATGTGCTCGGCTGTCTGGTTAGTGTCACCACATGCGCAGTTCGGATGAGGAGACAGTGCCAGACTATGTAGTCGTCCCCTGAACTCCCCATGACCGGACACCAATTGCGTCATGTAGTGATCCAGTTTTATATGCGCCCCTTCCATTCTGCTTTTAACTGAGGGGAAGAAAGAGAAAGTCAATCTACCCTTCGTCGACCTATCCCATCGCTCTTGCCATACACTCAGCGTTCTATCTCGCATAGCTTTCAATAAGCCAGGGAGGGATACCGCTCCGCCTGGTGCCAGTTCGACTCCCAGGTGGACAGCAACCCTACCTCTCGTCAATGCCTTTTTTGTCAAAACTTCCCTAATTTCCAAGTCAATCGGCATTGTACCGGCCAGAACCGGCAATGCGTCGTTAGCCACAGTCCTATATGCGCCCGAGAGCGCCAACAGGGGAGTCCGTTGGCCCCGCTTGAGGGCCAAGTGGATCAGTGCATTATCTAGCCGGTGTTCCCATACAGCGGCGGCATACGAGACTTGCCCCACGTACACACACTTATATAGGAGGCGAAGTGCCGGAGTCCGCAATCCCCACTCAGCTGTTGAGAGCCTTCTCAATTTCAAGAAAAGAGCCTGGGCCCTGCTAGAAACGCTCTTTACGTGCGCTAGGAACGAAGAAGATCTATCTAAAATGACGCCTAAATACCTGGTGTTTTCAACAAAACGAATAGTGGAGCCTCCCATTCTGATGGAAGGGTTTCTGGTACGACTGAGCATACCCTTCATCAAGAGTCCCACAGTCTTATGGGGAGCGAAGTTCAGCCTGTTTCTCTTACCCCATTCAAGAATTTCACGCAGATATTCTTCTGCTTTGCTCTCCACTTCCTTTCTGCTGTCCCCTGAGACCAAAACAAACTTATCATCAGCGTAGTCAACCGATATGCATCCTTCAGGCAAGGGTAACCTAGAGGAGTCGTCAAAAAGGATGTTCCACAGGTCCGGTCCGAGGACCGACCCTTGTGGACAGCCCATGTCAACATCACGTACGATGAAAACATCGCCATACATCACAATTACCTTTCTGTTGCGTAAATAATCACTAACAATTTTGAAAAGTAGAGGCGGGCAATTACGACTTTTCAATTTAGTTAAAATCATAGGCCACCACGCATGATCGAAGGCACCCGAGATGTCCAAAAAGATTCCTATTACATACTTCTTGGAGCAAACCCTCACCCATTCAAGCGCATACTTAATGGCGTGCTCCGTGGACTTACCGGGGACGAAGCCAAATTGGCGGTCGCAGGGCGTTGATAGGGTGAGGCGGAGCCTATGTCTGATGATTCTTTCCAGTATTTTACCTAAAACTGGAAGTAGAGTGATGGGCCTGTAGGCCCCCATGTCTGTTCTCGGCTTACCATTCCCCTTTGGTATAATACGGAGCACGCCTTTCTTCCACTCTGTAGGGAATACCCCCCTTCGCAAGCACGTTTCCAACACTTGATAAAACTCCTCTTTAGCGTGGATCCAAACATGCTTCGCTATTATGCCATTCAATCTGTCAAATCCCGGTGCCTTCTTCGGACCCAAACCCTTAATTATGATTTCAACTCGATTAACGGTGGTAAAAACGGTGATAAACGGTCGATTCTGCTCGACTTAACGGTGGTACGCCGTCCCCCTGGGCGAGGTCTCTAGGTGGAAGCCGTGACAGGTTTCTAACCTGTTGATGGTGAACACTTTCCCCAGTAACTGAGTCTAGCGGAACTAACTTGCCCAGAAGTGTCTCAAGAGTGGAGACTATGTCAACACTCTCTACGTTCCCTTCGCTACTACCGAGCATGACGCTCGATAAGTATCGTTCTGATCCTTTTCCCGAGTTTTCAACAGCGCTGTGGATTTCCCACGGGTTGGCGTTACCCACTTCATTTACCCAACTATGCCATGCAGCTCGTTTTGCTGGGAAGACACACGACCGATAGGCACCACGGGAGGCCCTAAAACGGGTCTGAAGGGCAGCTGCTTCTTCAGGTGAGCATTCACCCCGCCTGACGACCACCAGGCTCCTATAGGCCTTTTTGTAAGCCCCCTTCAGCAAAGTCAGCTCTTGTGTCCACCACGGCGTCCTAATGATCTTCTTTGGGTTTGATCTGCCCAAAGAAATTTCAGCAGCTGATACCACCGCCGCGTTAAAGAAATTCCCCAAGTTGTCCGGTTCCCTAGCAGCTACGTCTTGAAAACCCCTTAAAGATTGACGGAGCGCATCCCCAAAGCTATCCCAATTCGCCCTAGTGGTTCTGAAGTTCCAAGATGATCTTGGAGCTTCTGTCTTTGCAATTCCCACTGAAAAAGTTATTAATCTATGATCGGAAGCTATCGCACACTCATGAACCGTCCACTTCGATATTTTTGCCGCAACAGATCCAGAGCAAAGAGTGAGATCAATGTTGCTTTCGCTTCCGGTTCCCGAAAATGTTGAAAACGTACTTGGTTCATTGATGATGAACAGACCTTGCGCTGAGATAAGATCTTTGACGGCATAGGATCTTTCCGTCCGATTTTCGCTAAAGTCGAACCAGAGAGGCGAGCGCGCATTGAAGTCACCTCCAATAATAATGTTTCGGCCTTTTAATTTATGCAAGGCACGCGTGAGGCTCAAAATATGCGGTTCCACTAAATTACCATATTTAAAGTATACAGAGATCACGATGATCTCAGTATCGCCAAATTTAAAGGAAACACAGGTTTGGTATTCGTTCGAAAGCCCCTCGAGAAGGAGAGGGCTGATCAACAAGGTATTAACCAGAACACCCGCCCCCGGGGAACTGCTTACTTCGAGTACCGCCCCTGGACTAATGACACCAGGTGTTTTTCCTTGCCAAACGTATTGCTCCTGAATAAGCAGAATGTCGATACCAAGGTCAGTCATGACCTGCTGGGCCTCAAGGGTGGCTACCCGAGATCTCTGCAGGTTGACCTGACCTATGGAGAGAGGATTAGCGGCGGCCATAATCGGTCATGCGGACTTGAGCCTCGATCGCAGCTCGGTACGCGGGGCAGGCGCGGTCGCCAGTGCAATGGTCGGCTGGTTTCTTGAACTTGGTACAGGTGGTGCAGATTGCGGCCTGTGCTTTCTTGGGGCACTCCTCGAAATCATGGCCGGCTGCGGCGCAGTGGCGGCAAGAAATGAACTCTTGGGTACAAAATTTGCTCACATGGCCGTACATGTGGCATTTGAAGCAACGGGTAGCTCCCAGATAGTCACGAACCCGACAGGCATTCCACCCAAGGTAGCAAAGACCGCTATCAATTAGTACCTTCCGGCAATCCGGGTGGCACGTGACAATCATATTCATGGTCCCACCTTTGCGTTTGCCAAATTGGGAGACCCTTCTCATTGTTCTTAAATGATCTTCTCTAGAAAGAGTTGATCTATCAGCGAGGTTGTTAATAAAAATTTCCTCAAATAGAGCAGTATCAGCAGCCGCATCTCCTCTGGGGACGTCGTAAATGACAATCTTGGGTAGCCGCCCCTGTGGGTTAACCATTTTTATTCCTTTGAGGGTGAGTTTTTCCGCCGCCTTCTGAATGTTCTTTACACCCCCCGGGCTATCAGTTTGCAGAAGAAAGCCTCCACCCTTCACCTTGCGTGACCTGACCACTTTGAAACCGTCGGTTTTGGGATCGAGAACAGACGTTAGCACCTTCTGGGTCTCCTCAGAGGTTTTGCCTTCAGGAGCTGTGGGGTAAAATAGTATAGTGGGCCTTAGGGGAGGCAACGCACGCTCCTGTCCCTCGAATAGGATAGATCCACTGGGAGGTGCTCCAGCAGCTACGCCCGCATAAGTTTTGGTACTTACCGCTTTTTCAAAAACTTGAGCCTTAGGAGACGGACGTTTAATAAGCTCATCTATTTTTTCTGTTAATCCCTTCTGTGAGTTTATAATATCGGCAAAGGCACCAGCTCTCGCGTTGGCGGCGGCGCAAGCTATTGCCAGGTTTGATAGCTCCTTACGAATTAAATCAATACTCACCTGCACAACTAAACGGTCCTCCTTTTTCATTTTATTTTTCATCTCGTATACCTTATCGGAGATCTTTGAAAGAGGGCTCCAAAATGGGGCAAGATAGTCCTTCTCGATTGCCGGATCGTAGTCGTCACCTGAAATTAACGGATCCTCAATCCTGCCACGCTTCTTTTTTGATTGGTTCGGCGACGGGTTGGCCATGTCACCAGTGCCAGTAGAAGTGATTCCAGTGGTAACGATGTCTGAAGTGGGCTTTTGGGCGGCTGAAGTGGATGCTGCTACCTCTTCGCGGAGTAAACTGCCATGGATGCTGGTAAATGGTGAAGTGGACCGTCCGGACTCCTTGTGGCCTCTCATACTATCCGTGAGCACACGGTACCTCGGAGAAGGTTCTCGGCTCTTTTGTGCCTCTTGTCTTATTTCTTTACCTCTCGCCTGCGCAATAATAATAACTTCCTCCTTCGATAAATGATGGTGATCAACCTCCTCCTCGTCAGAGGAGTCCACGGAAGACATTTAGATATAAAAAAACCAACTTCTTTATAGGAACTCAGTTGTATTCCGATAAAAAAAAAATAAAAACAAAATGCACGATCTAAAACCCGCCGTGTGGGTACTTTTCAAAATATAATCACCACAAATGTATGTAAACCTTATTTTTTTATTAAACACTATTAAAAAAAGGAGAGAATAAAAGGGTAGCCCATGTTTTGTTGCTTACAAAATCACTCATTACAGTTCACACAAATTGTTCGTCGCAGTTTTAATTTGACACTTGGCGAAAATCAAAATTTAAACAATTTAATACTGAGAACAAATATAAATCAAATCGATACATTTCCAATGATGACTCCATGTCGACTCGATTCCCTGTGTTCTGAAGTTCCCAACCACTCTCCAGCCCTGCTCGCCGCGAGCTCAAATCGTAAATACTTGTTGCCCAGCGAAATGTAGTAGTGATGGCTTCTTGAGTATCGATCTACGTATGCAATCGATAAGTTGTAACCGGAATCATGGAATGATGTTTTAATCACGTTACAGCAAGATAGTGATTTGGACGTTTGGCGCAGCAGGGAATTTTGGGAAGATAGCGAACAGAGGATGGGATCGTAAGTTCAATTCAACAATCAACAGTCTTTATGATAATAGTGTTATACTTGTTTTTTATTATACTTGTTTTTAATTATACTTGTTTTTTATTCCTTAGCCCAGTTAGAGTGATTTGAAATTCGGATGAAACGTAAATGACGCACTACGGCACCTGGGAAGCATCAAACTGCGCTCAAGGCTCCTATTGGTTGAGATATAAAACGGAAACGAAGAATAGGTCTGCGCTCATTGGCCGCTTTGTTTTTTTACAGGTCGTCGGAATATAATGCGTAAATTCGTGCCTCGCCGAGCGCGTTCTATAGCGCAGCGATATAGCTCGTCGCAAATCTCAGCGGCCAGAGAAATCCAGCGAACGGATGTTCGAATCCTACGAAATCCAAAAAAGTGAACATTTTTGTTTTTTTGTAAATCAGTATCCAATCTTCAAACCACTTTAAAATAAACAGGCAAAAAAGGGACATCTAGCGACTTTCTAGTTTCACTTCCATCGCGAGTGAATCACACACTTTATTTTTTTCGAGTTTTTCTTCGAGACTAGACATGCCCTGAGATTTTATATTTAAATATTTCCTAGAGTCAATAGTTTAAATTTTAATAATAATAAGTAGCATCATACACGATGAAATCTTTTTACTAATTTTACATCTTTGTCATTTCGCATCTTAGTTATTTTATTACATTGATTTATGGGAGGTTTCATTTGAAGTAAGTATTAAATTGCTGCCCTGTGATAAACGAGTTACATTGTACCATACGAATAGAAAAAAAAATCTAGTTAGATAATCTTCTAATGATAAGTTGGTCGTTAGTTACATAAGTTAAAAAATATATTGTTTTTGTTCACGTTAATACCCGCTAGTTTTTCGTTAATCTTGGAAATTAGTGTTGGCTCTTAGTTATAGTGATTATCCCAGAATATAAGATAAAATTTAGGTCCGCTCTTACAGGCGAGTTTTATTCAATTATTTCTCCATGGGAAATAGTTTATGTATTTCCCGCGGGAGTACAGCCCGCATCCATTCTCTCCCACGAAACAAAGCTTTTTCCTTCATCACTTGTTTTTTTAAGTATACGAACGAGGTTTAATTTTTTGTGGAAAGATTGCGGGAAAAGTTTTCATTTTTAAATAATGTTGTGTATTTTCATGGTTCAGTAATAGTTTATCAGCCAAATATGTTTTCCATCATAGATAGATACAACAAAATTTAAAAAATATAATTAATTATATTTTTCACTTTAAAGGATAATTTTATAAAGATTAGATTTACTATTACAGACTCAGCACGAGGTTAAGAATTTTTTTAAATAAAATGTTAGTTTCTTTAACGGTTTTAAATACGGTTCGAAGGTTTGATCCAAAGATAATAGAATACAAAATTATCTTTGGTTTAACCATTAGAACGTTTTATAATAATTACTATAAAACGCTGGTTAATATACTAGCTGGTTCCTGGCATGCATTGCAATGCTATATATTTAAAGAAATACATTGTTTCTCCCTGAATCACCTTTCCCGTGCATCTCCGTTCCTTTTCCGCGTCCCCTTCCTAGCTAGCTTTATAAATTATGGCCTACATGTTATTCATTCATTAAAATCCATTCAGTAGTTTTTGCGTGTAAGAGTACCAAACACACGTACATCCATACAAACTTTCGCGTTTATAATATTAGTACGATTCTTTTCAGAAATATTTTTTACAAAATATAAAAATGTTGTAATTAAATTATTAATATATTTAAACGTATTCTTTATACTTACAATTATTCGTCTTGTAGCTTGAGAAGGGGAATTCTTCCCGGTTTAATTTACAAAATTCCTGTATTCTCATAAAACATTATTGTCGTATACCGGTCAGTGGCTGAGTTGGCATCGCATTTGGGTCCCACCCAGGCTGTGGGTGTACAATGCCTCGTCTGGCTAAGTCCTCCATCTTAACACAAAACAACATTATATTTATTTTATTATTTAAACACCAAAATGCCTTTTACATTATAGTATAGATTACAGTGTGGGGATTACGCAGGTGGGTATCAGTAGTATTAAGAACAAAATAAGAATGAATGTGTACACAAAAATAAAATTGCTGAAGTGATGCAGTTTTCCGGTGCGGTGGTAGGGGATTTTCAAACATTATCAGGTTATACGTAACCCGGTAATGTTTTTCTTTCTTTAAAAACAATACCTATTCCATAACTTGTATTTTTATTTTCAGTTTTAATTAGTTAATAGCAATGACGTTACAATATAACACCCAATTTCCTTAACCTAAAACTTTTAAAAACAGTAGGTACACTGTGCCAATCTCACATCGAATACGGAATTAATTTTCAGAATAGCTTGGGGTAATCATACTCCAGTGTCTTTGACCCCATCATTAAAGCACAAAAATTAATCCTAAAAATAATTCCCAAACTGCTGCTTACTACCAGCACTGATACGATCTTCAACACCTTCAATGTTATGGACATAAAACAGCTCTACTCAAGATCCATCTTAGTTAATTAACACAAAAACAACAAAACACTATACAAAGCTACACAAACGATACACAATACCCAAGCCATAAACAAAAAACTCCTCCAAACTCCTTTTTCCAAAACCTCCTTTGCACAAAAAAACTCGAAATACGATCAGACAAACTGACTCCTTGACAAAATTCAAACAAGATATTAAAAAAAATGGATTATAAGTACTGGACGCCACACTATTATAAACATCTGTAAAATAAATCACACGTAGACAGAAATAACTATTCACATACAACTTAAGCCATATAAAATAAATTAAATTAATAGAATCCTGTCAAATTTAACTCCATGAATAGATTAGACAGAATTAACTTTTTTACTTCATCTCCTCCAACAATTATAAATAACTCTCTTTAAAAGATTTACCAACCCTTCCAATCGCTTTTCTGTTTAAATTAATATATAAAATGAATTAATAATAAATTTACAAAAAGCGGATGATATGGCCAACATCAAAAATGAAATTACGAAGTTAAAACTTGAAGGAATACAGGTTGAAAGCATTGATAAAAAAAGACCGTGCATGATCTTTAAAGGAATAGACGAAAAATATACACAAGAAGAATTTATATCAGATTTGATTCTGCAAAATGAAGACATAAAAATTATTTACGAAATGGACCCAAACCAGATAAAATACAAAGGAACCATACAAATTAAAAAATTTAAACAAAAAAATATAATTCTCGAAACCAGTGGAAATCTCAGAAATCTTCTAATTTCGAAAAAAAGCGTAAACCTAGGATTTTACCAAATTAAAGTAGAGGATTGCAACCCCCTCATGCAGTGTTACCATTGCCAAAAATATGGTCACACAGCAATGCGTTGCCTCCAACCACCAAACAAACCAATATGCCTTCATTGTGCGGGTGAACATAACCTAAAAAACTGCAACAATAAGAACGAAATACCAAAATGCATTAATTGCACAGAACTTAATTTAAAATTTAATACTACGACTCCAACAGACCACAAATCAAATAGTGAAAAATGCAAACACAGATTGAAAATGCTTAACTTTGCTCAAGAAAAAATTAATTATAATTCAAAATGACCGAATACATAGTAAAACAAATTGACGAAAAATACAAAATAAACCAAGAAATATGTCAAAATATCAAAGAAGTTAATAACAGTTACAAACAGTTCCCCCTTTTTATTACTACACATGAACATTCGAAGCATCGCAAAAAACCTTGATGAATTTTTGATAAATATAAATGATCTGCTTTTATCGCCCGCCTGCATAGTGTTAACAGAAACGCACTGTAATAACGATCAACACATTAATGCACTACCCAACTACAAAGGCATCGCAACAACAACACCAATTAATAAAAATAGTGGTATAATTATATTTGTTCATGACGAGTGTGAAATTATTAACATTGAAGAAATTGATATACAACATGTAAATTGTCTAAAAATAGATATAAAATTAAAAAACAAATTATACAGAATTATAGCAGTATACAGAACACACAAATCAAACATAACTAACTTCATAAATGAACTATATGAATATCTAAGCAAATTATCGAAAATTCTTACTTTTGTATGTGGTGATTTCAATATAAACATCTCTGCTAACCATAACTCAATAGAAAAAAATAATTTCATTAACATAATGACACACCTCAACTTTAAATCTTGTATTAATAGTAACACTCGAGAAATTAAAAACCAAACTCCATCATGTATAGACCATATCTGGTGTAATATACATTTGAATGAAATAAAAAATATTAAATCTACTGTTTGGAAAACTAATATAACTGACCATTACGCGTGTCTTATATTACATGAGACAAATAAAAAACTAAACACAATACCCAAATTAAATCTTCCATATTCCCAAATAGACTATGAATTATTAAAAAAATCATTAATAAATGAAAAATGGGAAGAAGTTTTAAAAAATAAATGCACCAACCAAAGTGCCTTACTGTTTGAAAAAACTTTAACTAAACACGTTTTAGCCACTGGAGCGATTTCGGTCGAAAAATGGACCACTTTTATTTTTCTGCGATTGATTTCGGTCCAAAAATGGACCACATTTTCCTACCATTCATAAGACATTTATTGTAATTTTTTAAAACATTCCCAGGGCCAGCCGTTTATTTTAACACGAAGCTATTGACATGATTTATCTATTATGACCATAGATGTTGCAAATCCGAACTTCGTAGACTATTTTAGAACAATGTTAAAAACAATTTTTTGAAATATTTTTTTCCCGCCGAATTTTTGAACAGCTGTTTACGGATAAAATTAAGTCTTTTTTCCATAGATATGCACCTTTAATTATCAAGTGTACCATAGACAACATACAGAAACCGAAAATATTCTATGTTGACCCGAATAAGTATCCCTCGCCGCAGTTTCAAGTAAAAAACACCCAGGGTTCGCGCGATTATAAACTTTACGATTGTTTTTTTTTTTTTTTCATAAATCCTACAAATATGAGATAAACGGTAAAATACGGGTTATTTCATTGGCTATATAGCACTATAACAAGTTTTTATGTCTCAATGTCAAAATTCGAAGGTATGATTTTTTTAATGTTGACGAAAAATTGAAAAAAATAACCATCTGGGAAATCTCAAGCAATCGAAGCAAATTTATTTATTTCGCGTGATCGTTCCAGTGGTTAGAAGCAACAAAAACAACACAGATCGTCCCCAATTCAAAAACAAAGAAAATTAAACCATGGATTACTCTAGGATTAATAAAAGCCATTAGAAAAAAAAATAAACTTTATAAAATAACACAAAGACCACTAGTTAACAATAAAATTATAATATATTATAAAAAGTATAAAAATATATTAACTACTCTAATTAGAAAAACGAAAAACGACTATTACTCAAAAATTATAACAGAAGCTAAAGACAATAATAAAAAAATATGGTCAACAATAAATGAAATAATAAATAAAAATAAAACATATAAGCACATATCCGAAATATCAGATGGGAAATTAATATATAATGTACAAAATAACACAAAAAAATGTTGTAATATTTTAAATAACCATTTTAATAACGTTGGAAAAAACCTAGCAAAATCCATAAATTCGACCAATATATCAAATCCACAACACAGAACACAATGTCAAATAAATAAATTTGAGCCAGTCACAGAAGCCGACATTGACAGAACTATTTCGGAACTAAAAGGAGGTTCTGCCCCCGGCTTTGATAACATAAATGCTAAGACAATAAAAGCGATGAAAACATACTTAATTCTCCCAATAACACATATAATAAACCTAAGTCTAGCAAATGGCGAGTTTCCCAATAATTACAAAAGAGCAATTGTAACTCCCATTTATAAAACAGACTGTCCTAAAGATCCACAAAATTACCGCCCGATTTCCCTTCTATCAAATATATCAAAAATATATGAGAAAATTGTAAAAAAACAAATTTGGACATTCTTAGATGAAAATAAAATAATTAATGATAATCAATTCGGCTTCAAAAAAAAATACAAGTACTCACGACGCGATAGCAAAAATAACCAACTATTTATATACGGCCCTAGATTCCGATAAAAAATGTATCGGAATATTTATAGACTTGAAAAAAGCTTTCGACAGCATATCACATAAAAAATTAATAAATAAATTAAAATCTATAGGAATTAATGGGAAAGTCTTAGCATGGATAGCTAGTTATTTACATGAAAGATCACAACAAGTAAAATTACTAAATCAAGTCAGCGATTCAAAATATAGCGATTTTTCAATACCCCAAGGTACAGTTTTGGGACCATTGTTATTTATTATATATGTCAATGATATATTCAATATTTCTAAATATGGAGACATTGTCTCCTACGCTGACGACACAGTCCTATTACTAAAAGCAAACACCTGGTCTGAATTAAACAAAATGGCAAATACAGATATCAATGCACTAAAATTGTGGTTTGATAAAAACCTGTTGACTTTAAATTCTAAAAAAACCTATTATTTACCATTTTTCATTAAAAAACAAGAAACACCTAAAGAAATAAACTTAATAATCCAATCTGTGACAAATACAGAAAACCACAAATGTAATATATCATGTTCAAAAATAGAAAGCAAAACTGATATTAAGTACCTGGGCATAACAATAGACCAGCGTTTAAAATGGTCTCCACACATAAATATTCTGAACAACAGAATAAGGAAACTAACATATATATTTAGATGTTTAAGAGATATTTTAAACGAAAAATTACTTAGAACCACATACTTCGCTTTCTGTCAATCAATTATACAATACGGCATTATAGGATGGGGCGGTACATATAAAAATCAAACACCAACAATTTACATATCACAAAAACTAATAATAAAAACAATTTTAAAAAAACCCTACTCATATTCGTCAGAACTTTTATTCAAACAATTTAAGGTCAGAAAATTAAGTGCATTATACTTTTATCATGCAACATTACAAATTTATAAAGATAATATTAAAAATCAAGTTGCACCCTTTAAAAATAACAGAAGTCTTAGACAAACATCAATACTTCCCACTCCAAAATGTAAAAAAAAAATTGGACAATTGAGTCATAAATATCTCGGAGCAAAATTTTTTAATTCATTACCAGAAAAAATTAGAAACATGAATACCAATATAAAAAGTTTTAAAACTCACCTAAAAAATTATACTGAAAACTTAAACTGAATGATATTAAAAAAGCAATACAATAACACCCCCCCATACACACAAGCCTTGCTTAATTATGGGGGTACACCAAATATTCTACTATGTAATTAATTACTGTATAAAATTTATTTGTAATTTATGTACCTTATATTACTAATAAAAAAAAAATAAAAAATATATATATATATATTTTACCTTAAATACTCTTGTTAAATAAGATATTCATTTATATACTTGTACGCCGTCTCGACACAGGTATATCCTAGTGAGACAGGCTTAAAAAAAACCAATGTACATATACTTTTTATAGATAAAGAAATAATAAAAAAAAATGTTAATAGAAGCGCTGTAGAAATTTCAAAATGGCAACCCGAAAGTTGGTCATTGTGGTGCTCCATTTCGTAGTTAGTACTAAACTGCCACGCGTCACGTAAAGCCTACTCTAACTAAATTGCATTTAAGAAGTGCCAAAATGATTCGTGTGTGCTGAGAAAACGTTTTAATTACTACGTAAACACCATTAAAATCCAAGGAATAATATTTCATTTGTAAATGCACGCCAATTTCATATTATTACCGATTATTATAAAAATGCAATTGTTTTGAGCCCGGAGAATTTATGCATCATTAGAGAAAATGCAAGGCCTATTTACTAGAGCGGCCTACAGGATCTCGCCATGCGACAAATTATGCAGTCAGTGCTAACGCTAAGTAAAGGTTACCGTTTAAAATATCTCTGTTTATTTATATGCTTGCGGTACAACAACATACAAATCAGCAGTAACAATGTGTATTAACACCATTCGCCGCCATTTGCAAACTGTCGTTGCTGTATTATAGCTTAAGAGGACATTACCAGAGAAAACCAGAAATATGTCGTTTTTAAATCAGATTTTATACGTATTGACTCTTTTCGACAAAAAATTATAAATGGATTACGAAAGATTGTTCTTTTATCTAGCATTCGCATGTTTTAAATTTTTGAAAAAAATGTTTATTTTTAGTATAATAAGGTTATAACATAGATCGTTGGCAGATTTGTTAAATTTTCAAAATAGATTTTGTATTATACCACACCCATTTCAAATCAAATAATCATGCAGTAAAATAAATCAATACATTATCTGGGTATCGCATGTTTTAGAATATTTTAGTTTAAATAAAATCATTAAAAAATATATACGTACATGTGTTTCTTGAAGAAAATTGGTCCGTTTGTGTATTTATTTGCGCACGTACAATCTAATATATTTCAGATTTTTTGACATTCTTATTTAACTAAGACATTATTTAAAAATGATAAATACTCATATTCAATAAATAATTACAAAAAGTACATTATTTTAATAGTTTTATCATCACGCCTTTCAGCTTTTTTGGATGTAGGTATAAAAAAAGCAAATTAGGAATGAAATAAAATCGATATTAAGTTATATTTAAAAAAAAAGAAGATATTACTAATAAGATTAAATTTTAAAAATTTTGAGTTATAAAAAGCTGGTACGGAGAATAATTAATCTTTCTCATTGTAACCGCCCTGCACGATCGTAAGAACAACTTTCGACGAAATGTGGATTTTCGGCCGCTGGCTGGTTAAACGCTCTTAATACCTCAAAATAAATCAGGCGCCCAGGCTCGTCACTCTAGAATTAGTAATCGATGCTACTTTTGAATACGAAAATACCATCTTATCTTTTATTTCGTCCATACGCAAATATTCTCTAAATGTCTATCTTTGTCATACATGAACAACGTTTGTATATTAAGAATTAACTGGACACATGAAAGCGTTTCTTACTTGCCAAATTTTATCTTGAGTTTGTGGGACAATACCAAGTCCAGATGTGCTGTAACGTCATTGGTTGATGATGTAGATTTTTAACATCTGAAAGTGTAAGTAGTCAAAATTTATTTCAACACGAGAAAAGGGTATTTATTCTGCTTAAAAAGTAACATATCGCTTGTTACGTGTTCCGTCTGTGATATTTTAAGCGTTCTCCACAAGTTAACATTACAAAAGCTTCCAATCTTGACTGCCAGCGTTGTAGAATTCAGTGTCCAAGTTTCCACTACGAACAATGGCATGAAGTGTACAAACACTTCACCATAAGATGGTGTATGTTTATCTTCTAATCTTTGTTGCACAGGAAACTTTTCGTATTAATGGACGTAGCCTAGGAAGGTTCTAATATAATATGCTCGGGCTCGCACTTCCATGTCAGAACCAAAATCATACCTACATTTTTTTTAAATTTTTAACCTGTAATGTTTTCCCAAATATTTTTGATCGACGTTATATTATTTCTTTTATCAATAACCATAACCTGTTCTGTGTTATTAATTTTAGAGCATATAATTATCATTGCTTACATTATTCAACGACTGTTAAATATAACAGTTTTTTTCTGTGTGTTCGAGGTAACCTCGAGCGTCTTTTAGTGTTTGTTTTATAATTGCTTCTAAATGTTATTTGAAACTGAGCGCATTCCTACTTCTAACACTTTCCCGGAGAATCTAAATAAGTTTCAGAAACTGATATATTCCAGTAGATCGCTGTATGTTTTTCATGTCAATCGTGTCTATTTATTTGGACTTTGGAAATATTCACGTTAAACAAAGTTGAAAGGTTTCTTGTAATCTGAAAAAATATGTAAATAAATAATAAATTATTTTAGATATTGAAAATAATTGATTATTTACATTATGCGATGAAAAATGCATATTGTGATCACGGCGAGATCTCAACCTTATTGCTTCTCGTGCCTACAAAAAAAATGAAGTGTTTTAGAAGGCTTTAAACTAATTGTAAGAAAACCTTTAAATAGTATAATTGTTGGAGGCGGGTATGACCAACGTCTCTGCCATAGTTTACTTTAAGTGGCTCGCTACGTTTGGAGTGCGTGGGTTCATCGGGTGACATGGGTCTTTGTCTTGGCGGTAAATGCGCCTAACCAGCAGCTGCGTGGCGGGCCGGACAGGGAGCGGTCGGTTTGAGGAGACCATTTGATCTCCCTAGATGGTCTCTTTCGATGCATCGTCTTGTACCACAGCGGGAGAGATGGATAGTGACCGCTAGATTCCTACCCACCGCTCATACTTTTTTCCTTCCCAAAATTTCCCACTCTTCCTTTCATTAAAAAGATCCTCCATCAGCATCTCCAAAGATGACATAGACCCGAAGGAAATTATTTTACTCTGAAATTATGGGCCTCCTGCGTGGGGTTAATGTAAAAAAGGCAAAAGCTCAAACGTTTAGTGGACTTTGTAGCCTATGTGTTAGTTTATTACGTTACTGTAATATTTATTGAACACGATATCAAAAAGCACTATAAATCCACCTGACCCATATTTATTTCATAACGTGACGTATTTGTTGTTTTTTCACAAACGTCTAAGCTCTAAGCATCTATAAAAAAACAAAACTGCCCTAGTTTCTTCCTACATCCATCATCACCCCCCATGACGCAAAATCATTCCTCTGGGTACTAAAACAAAAGAACATCCAAAACTTTTTTATTATAAGAGTTATGAGGACGAAATCCGTATTTTAATATATAAATCACCCTGAAATCAGTTCGCGACAATATTGACCTTTTTTGAATAAAGACACCAAAGGATACCAAAAGGTACAAGATAATTAAACAAAGGCATCACTGTGCAAATAAAACTATCATGTGTTAACCACAAAATGTAAATCTTTAATTAGGGTTTACTGGAAATTTCAACAATATTAAGTGTATTACACTATTATATTTTGCCTATGTTAGAAGTAAACTTACACAATACTCCCGACTTGAACCCTCATTATATAATATTCATGTAGCTGCTTTTGAAAGAATACAAAATAAATTCTTACGTTTTTTTTAATTTAAAAATGGGTATTCCAGCAATTATGTTGAACTATCGAATTTCTACCGATTTCTTACATATCTGCCTTACACATTTGAAATTTTTAAGCTTTTAAGCTCTTAAGCTCTTGAAAAAAAATTTGTGTTATTTTTTAAGGTAATATCTAGAACTACTGGATATCTAGAACTACTGCCAAAATGTAAATTATATGAAATTCCCTCGAGTGAAAAAAAATCGCTAAGTATGCTCCGAAAATTATTATAAACACGTTTTATTTACATATTTGTAAAAAGGACTAACTTTGTGGCTCGCCATAATTTACAATAAAAAAAACACATAAATTTGTTCAAGACCACTTTTATTTTAAAACACCTTCCTTCCTTCCTTCGTCAGGAGAATATTATAACTATACTCTTTAGTTATTAACAAATTTATGTGTTTTTTTATTGTACGTTTTATTTACTTATTTTAGAAGGTATATTTATGAAAAAATTCACAGGGTTTCTTTATGTGTTATTTTAGATGTTTCCCACGAGATTTTTGCTCTTTTTTAAACGAGCCGTTTTACATTAAACATTTTCACAATTTTTGTTCAAATTTTATGGTTTTTAATATTAGCGCGCTCTCTCTAACATTCGTATTTACACATCTCTCCATCTCCTTCTTTTTGAGCGGGTATACGGCGCCTTAAAGTGTCAGACAGAAGGATTTTCACAGACTTGTATTTCTATATAAAATATTAAATAATGATGTAGTTGTTAGTCCAGAATTGCTCGCATTGATAAACTTTCGAATTCCACTATGTAATACTAGAAGTCGGGGTTTATTTCAGTGCAGAACTTTTGGGACTAACTACCAATACGTAGAAATTCCTCTTTTCCCAGAATACTGATGGAGGGAAATAATTATACAAATTCAGTGGACATCTTCAATTTGTCACTGAACATATACAAAATATTATTTTGTATTTGTTCAGCATTTCAGTTACGTTTAATAAATATTTTTTAATTTTTACTATCTATAATATGTAAAAGCCCCTTAAAAGGGCCTTAATAAATTAATAAACAAATAATAAATTCATAACTTTGACGATTCTTAAAATGATCGGATATTTAAAAACATTGAGTGATTTCAAAAAAATTCAGTGGAGTAGAACCCTAATAGTGAATTTTTTATTTAAGTACAACAGCTTTTAGTAAAAAGTGTAAAAATGTAAAAATTGTTTATTTGTCAGGATACAAAGTATGCCAAGTTGGTTTTTATTTTTTCTACAAATCAGGCATACACACTTCTAAGACATGCTTGATTGGTATGGGTTAACACTTCATGGTGTGGATTTCCCCGGTGTTATTTTCATTATTAACCTTTTCTCCGTAGTTTCCACAGTATATCGGCAATCCAGCTCTCCCGCAACATTCTTCCTACAGTGGTTTCGTAAAAACCTCTTCTTGTAGTGGAAATTCATTTTAAGGAAAGGAAGGAGAGAAAGTTCTGGAAAAGAAAAAGGCATGAAGGATGGGTAGGGATCTGGGAGTCATTGGGTCCAGAAATGATGGACGTATGAATCAATGGTACAATGTGTTGGGTCAATCGGATCCTGCTAGGAAGTCAAATAGTCTCCTATCAGTCTTAATTTGATTTGAGAAATAAATAATTATTACCCACCCACCCACTCTACACTAATACCTACCCACCCAATCTACATTATTAACTAGCAACGACTCCACCCCTATCATAATAAAACATTGTTCGAAACTGTCAAATTAGTATAAGCTTTCCCTGACGAAGGAACGTTTGTTCCGAAACCGGTCGGATTTGCGCATCATATAAGTGGTTTATACAAAGTTGAATTATTTCATTTTTCTATAATGGATAACCACAAAGTAATAGCTACATTCAAAAATATAAATAAATAATTGCCCGTCCCCCTTCTTTAAAACCCATATACGTCAATCGCCCCATTTTTAAAACGGTTAGTAATTTCCGATTAAAAAAAATATCACGTGCTTTTATTTTTTTTATGACTAATAATTTATTTATTATGATTCCTTGCAACACTTTTAAACACTTTTTACGGGCGAGACGCCATTTTGTTTTTCATTATTCACGTCAAAAGTGTCATAGTGGTTCTTGAAGTAATGTCGCGGAGAAAAAAGTAAGTAAATATAATTTATTTCCATAGTTTTGCTGCAAATTCGACATTATGTTACAATATAATATGTATACTATAAAATAATAATATAAATAGTTTGATTAGGCTATATTCCGATATCAATCTGGACAGTTTTATTGTGCGCCCCATTTTAGGGGCGGTGAGCGCGGCAGTGTACACATTTTAGAAGTGTTTCTTTCGATATAAACTTTCGATATTCTACAGTTGTACATAAAGATTATCAAATATTGTTAAAAATAATATCATAACAGCATACTATAATTGTCCCTAAATTGTTTTTTCAGCTTGACGGTGGCCGATATATGCGATACACTGGAGTAGGATGACGACATGATAGAAGAGACGATATATAAGTGAGTGTCGACGAATAAATGATTCCTTATTATGGACACCACACCACCAAACAACTTATACATGGCAAACCAATACGGTTTGGGTTCGAGAGTTGGTGCATGGCTTCACGGCTTTGTTACCTTGTACAAGCTGAACCTTACCAAGGCGCGAGTACAAGAAACACTAATCCCGAGTTAGGCGTTGGAGGTTCTGTGGTAACTAACCTTATTGCGAAGTTACCGGCAGGACAAAAAGTCCATGTTTGACAATTTTTTTACGTCTCTCCGACTGTTTACCCACCTCAAAGAAGCAGGCAACCAAGCTACAGGTAACATTCGTATGAATCGTGTTGAAAAGGCGCCTGTGAAAGAAATTGCACAAATGAAAAAGCAAGCGCGTGGCAGTTACTATCAACTGACTGATCAAATATCAGGTATATCCTTGGTCCAATACAACGACAACAATGTGGTAACTGTAACATCCCCCTCGAAGGAGTCAGCCCGTTGGGCTCGGCTCAGCGATGGTCTAGCAGGGAAAAGAAAAGAGTTGCAATCCAACAGCCGTCGTGCTTTCTACAATATAACAAGTATATGGGCGGAGTGGATCGACTTGACCAAAACATCGGTTTCTATAGGATAAGTATCAATCGCAAAAAATGGTACTGGCAACTTTTGATGTGGCCTTTGAATGCATCCATGAACAATGCATACCAGCTCTACAAATTGTCTCCAGCCGGTCAAGCAAAAGAATATTTAGATTACCTGGCATTTATACGAGAAGTTACCCGAACTTACCTTGGTCGATATTCAGCAGCACGTTCTATCGGTAGACCACTGAAGCAAACGACAAAAAGACGAAGAGTCCCAGATGGAGTCAGGCTGGATGGTGTAGGGCATTTGATAGTATCAAGTCTTACACACATTCGTTGTGCCGAGTGCCACAAAAATACGACTAAGAAGTGCAGGAAGTGTGATGTTGGTTGTCACACAAACTGTTTTGTCAATTTTCATACTTGAGATTATAGAATGTTGTTCTTAGTTGTAAGATTTTGTCATTTTTATACTTTTGGATACATTCATTGTATACTATAATCCCATTTTTATTCTCAACTTCCTAACATTTTTTTATGCTCGGTAATGCGCCCAGCGCCCCATTTTTGGGGCGGTCGATTTCTCTATAAAAAAAAAAAAATTAAAAAAAAAAATTTATACTACATCATTATTAAAGTCTAATCGAATACTAAAATGGACACAAAATAAGAAAATTAAAAAAAAAATAAAGTTGAGCACACACGGGTTAATGCCAGCATCCGATGGCGTAAACAATTTTTAAAGACAGATATGATGTGAGATTTTCGCCACAAAAACTATTATCATATTTCTTCCTCCTTCTGTAGCCAATGTTTTGGTAACTGTTAGCTAAAGAAGAAGTAAGAGCATCACAGTATAATAACCCAAAAATAAATCATGATGGTGTTTAACATGCTCATTCACAGAGTCTAAATCCGGCCGTTTGTTATTTTCTAGCCGTCTATTTATATCTCCCATCTAATCTGAATATTTATGGATGCATTGATTTGGTGCGAAGTAAATAACGCTCACTTGCCATCACGATGTTAAATCAATCACTCATGTTGAAGCTTTAAAAAAGCTTTTAATATAACAATATTCTTTCAGATTATGATTTATTGATTCTGCTTGTGTTTCACAATAAAACACTTTATACGGTATGTGCTCTCTCGTAATTTTGAAATACCTATTTATTATATTCCAACAAACAAACCATTGAAGATGTATTACAGTTTTCTAAACTTTCATCTTACGGGAGCAGTAGAACATAACCGGTCATTTTGCTATACTTGTTGCTTTTGGAGATACATTATCTGGTGTGCTTTTCCTTAGTAGCCAAGGTTCATCGACTTCACGCATTTACCATCATACACGAGCCCATAAATAACCTTTTTCCATAGATAGGGGTGGTTTTTCGCCATCCCTTTCGAGTTTTTGCTGCTCCTACTCCGAGCTTCAGGGTTAGACAGACCGTTTTTCATATCCAGCAAGAACAAATTGTTGGACCCCTCTTTGTTTGAAGGCAGTGTGAAAATACGCTATTCATTTTCGTTGGTGTAGCTCCGTTTTCGTACGGGTATTGGTAGGCACATCTATAATACAATGTTAAACTTACGAAGAAGTTGGAATTGTATTCCATTTTCTTTGGTTGGAACAAAACAATCGATTTAATAACAATTTTTTATTTGTTTTTTTTTTACTTCAATAATACAATCTTAACTTTTTTTTGGGTGGGTGGGTGGTTAAGTTTTGACGACCGGCGTAATCTAGGGGTAAGGCCCTTGACTCGCAATCCGAAGGTAGTGGAATCGAATCCCGGCATGGGCAAATAAATTTTATTTGATTAATTTGTGTTATTTCACAATTAATTCATTTGAAATAAACTGTAGTACCTGAATTCGAGGTACGTTCAAGATACGCTCAGTATCGCTCAGGTGTAAAACCACCATTCAGAATTAAAACGTTTCTTGAAATGGCTTTAGCCGTGTTTGGTGACCAGATCTGAATGTACTTGCCCAGCTTCGTCTTCCCCATCTCCTTCCCCTCCCCACTATCTTCAGCTTCACAACATACCCCAATTGGGAATGCCATAGTCTTACTGGCTCTAGACGGGAGCAGCTGAGTCTCTTGTGAGGTATTCACATAAAAAAGTGGATTTTTGCAAGGATTTTTTTCATAACCTCAAATTCTTTGTGAAAAAGAAAACAATACAATTATTGATGTGACTCCTGTTTTAGTACGTGTAATGTCTGCACTATTCACAATACGGCATGTATTAAACTACTGGAACCTAAATCTTGCTCAGGGCCAGACAAAATTTCCCCCATATTTCTTAAAAACTGTGCAGGCAGTGTCTCTTACCCACTGTACCTACTCTTTAATCAATCACTTTACACGGGTATGTTTCCGCAAATATGGAAAAACAGCTTTCTTACTCCAATATTTAAAAACGGAGACAAGTCTTTAGTTGAAAATTACAGACCAATATGCATACAATCGTCGATACCGAAAATTTTTGAAAAGTTAATACTTCAAAAAATATGTTCTTGTATAAAATTTAATATTTCATCATTTCAACACGGTTTTGTCTCTGGCCGATCTACCTTAACTAACCTTACACTGTACGAAAATTTCATCTCAGATGCCCTTGCTAATAGAGAACAAGTCGACTCGATTTATATGGATTTTAGTAAAGCCTTTGATAAGGTTTGCCATAAAATTCTTATAAATAAATTGTCTAAACTAGGAATAAGTGGTAAATTGTTATGTTGGATTAAGAATTACTTATCAAAACGTTTACTTACTGTCTGGATTAAAGAACACTTGTCTTACGAATTTGAAGCCACTAGCGGCGTGCCTCAGGGTTCGCACCTTGGTCCAATATTATTTATACTATTTATAAACGATGTCACTTCCATATTCTCTAATGTTAACATATTATTATTTGCCGATGATATGAAAATATATAAAATCATTAAAAATACGTATGACTGTTTGTCCCTACAAACCAATTTTATTAAATTCGCAGAGTGGTGTACAATTAACAAACTTACACTTAACATTAAAAAATGTCAAATCATGAGTTTCTTTAGAATTAAAAACCCTATCAAATATAGCTATTCACTTAACAATCACATTTTATTGTCAGAGCCTGTAATAAGGGACCTCGGAATAACCTTCGACACTAAACTACTATTTACCAACCATATTGATATCGTAACTAATAAAGCTATGAAAATGCTGGGTTTCATTCTAAGGTTATGTAAGGATTTCAAAAATATCCATACATTTAAAATACTATACACAACTCTGGTTAGGAGTCATTTGGAATATAATTCCCCCATATGGAATCCTTTCTACAAAAGCCACGCAAACTCCATTGAAAGAATCCAACGCAAATTTCTGAGATCAATCAATTTTTTAATTAGGAATTCCCGCGGATGACATAAACTATAATTCTCTTTTACAAAAAATGCGACTCTTATCGTTAAAAGATAGAAGAATAATTAATGATCTTATATTTTTATTTAAAATACAGAATAACTGGTTTGACTCCCATGAATTGGTATCGTTAATAAATTATCATGTACCTTGCAGACCAACTCGATTCAAAACACCTTTTCACTGCAACAATAATAATACCAATGCAGGACAAAATTCAATCATTAATCACCTGCATACTTTAGGCAATGCATTCGCTAATATTGATCACGCCGCCGGTAACCTGGCCTCATACAAAAGATGCATCAAACTAAATTTGTCTGCTAGAACCACGTAAACACAATAGGTACATCAGGTAAACATAATATGCCTACCAAATTAATGAATACCCTAGAAACCACAGGTACCTACTTGTAAAATTTATTATATCGGCGTCGTTGACATCAAGTTGACATAATCCATGATACCTACCTATTAATTATTTTACTTTTTATAATAAAAAAAAAAATAATTCTTGCTTTTAAGAGGATTTCTTACTTTTATAACTTTTTATATTTTATAACATTAAATATTTATTAATTTTTATAATTTATATTTAAAACTTTGTACCTTTCAAAGATATCTTATATTTCTAAAATTAATGAATACCTTAGAAATCACAGGTACCTACCTACTTGTAAAATTTATTATATTGGTTCACATCGTTGACATCAAGTTGACATAATCCATGATACCTACATATTAATTATTTTTACTTTTTATAATTTTTTGTTCTTGCTCCTAAAAGGATTTCTTACTTCTATAACTTTTTGTATTTTATAACTTTCTATATTTATTAATTTTTATAATTTACATATAAAACTTTGTACCCTTTAAGGATATCTTATATTCCTATATTTTTCTTTTACTATAACATTTTTAACTATTAACTTTAGTTTTTACTGTTTTCTTAAAACTTTATACTTTGTACTCTTTACTTTATATTTTATACCTACTATACTTTATATATACATGTATGTTAATGGCACTTGTTGTGCTGTGTATTTCAAAATAAATAAATAAATACAAATATTATTGAAGTGTTGGGCTCTTAAATGAATAATATATTCTCGGTTACAATTTGGTTTATTACTTATCGTGTATATTTACAATTTATTATTATCCTGGTCTGGTCACACGACCGAACCTGGCTGGCTACAAATTAAGTCTAAATGCTTGCCACCGTAGCTAGATGCTAACATTGTAACCGTTCGTGTTCACGACACGTACGACGCTGCGTGGTATTGCTCTAACTATTACTGCTTCACCAGACATCTGTCGGAATGTGGGAGAAGGTCGAACCTAACGACATCTATTAACAGTAACTGAAACTACATGTCTATTCAATACATTACAGTACATGATGCATTGGTCATCTACACGTGTCATGACCAATATTTCTACAAAATTTTCTAATTTTAATTTCACATTTTGGTGAAGTTAAATAAATCATAACAAAACAAGATTGAAGAAAAAAAACTTGCTTATATTGACGACCTCCGTAGTCCAGTGGGTAAGACTCTTGACTCACAATCCGGAGGTTGCGAGTTCGAACCCGGCATGCGCAAATAAATTTTATTTGATTAATTTGTGTTATTTCACAATTAATTCATTTAAAAATAATATATAGTATATTTGCGGCATGTTCCAGAGTGGAAGATACTATCAGTATCGCCCTGGTGTAAGACCACCATTCAGAATTGAAACTTTGCTTGAAAATGACTTTAGCCGTGTTTGGTGACCAGATCTGAATAGCCAGGTAATTCCCAACCTTCCTCTTCCCCACCTCCTTCCCCTCCCCACTACCTTCAGCCTCACAATATACCCCAATTGGGGATGCCATAGTCTCACTGGCTCCAGACGGGAGCAGTTGAGATTCTTGTGCGGTAATTCACTGTAAAAAAAAAAAAAAATCAAATGAGGTTTCCTGGAAGAAGTTTATAAGAAAAACAGTACCTACCTATAACAATAATAAACTGGCAATACATATTCATATCTCATAAAAAAATTGTTATGAGTATTAGGTGCTTCCTCACCATTGTGTAAGAAAGTAATATATTTCTGACATAGTGTATTTCTACGCCGGGAAAATGTTGAGATAGTAGGCTTTTGTGATTTCCTCCCTATCCACGCCTTCTGTAATTTATCATCGAGAAAAGTACCTAATGGATTAGGGATGTTTATGCGTGGCACGTACTGACTTGGGGATCAATGCTTTCATAGAGTTTATAACGCTTTTCTCGGGCGAAGGATACATTGATTTCTGTTTTTCGCTTTCCGTTATTTATGGCAGCAATTATTGGTTTCTTTTCGGCGTGTAAATTCTACCTACTTGTTATTAATCGTTCAATTTGTGGAACGCTATGTTGTATTTTTAATTGTGTTTTTCCGGTAAATTTGCGTACATGTATTACGACTTCACTTTTTCATTTGAGAGCAATTATTTTAAAAATATGTAGGTATACTTGAAATATCCATAGCCCCGCTGTGATTTTGATTTCGGATGAAACGGAAATGACGATTTCTGCATCGGCATCAACGGCGTCATTAGACGCTTTGATTATGATGTCAATTGTAAAGGCTCCTATTGGTTGAGATATGAAACAGAAATTACGCAAGGTCTGCGCTCATTGGTCGCTTTGATTATGACCTCACTTTTCAATTATTGGTTGAGATTGTTTTGGTAAAGTTTCGCTTCTATCGCGTGTAAACTGCACTCGAATTTTTTTATTATTTTTGTCATTTTTAGCATCGTTATTGACAATGATTTCATTATAATAATATGAATAGACAGGAATAACATTTTAAAAATGACCATAAAGATATATGTATGTATATATTGCACACTAGTATTACTTTTACTCATGATGACTTCTAATGACCTACGTGGTCGAGGGGTAAGTCTTTCGACTCACAATTCGAAGGTCGCGGGTTCAAACCCGGCGTGCGCAAATAAGTTTCATTTGATAATTTGTGTTATTTCACAATTAATTAATTAAAAAAAATATATAGCATATTTTCTGCACGATCCAGAGTGTAATATACTCTCATGGCGTAAGACCACCATTCAGAATTGAAATGTTGCTTGAAACGGCTTTAGCCGTGTTTGGTGACCAGATTTGAATAGCCAGAAACTTCACCAACCACACAACATACCTTAATTGGGGATGCCATAATCTCAACGGCTCCAGACGGGAGCAGTTGGGGCTCTTGTGCTGTAATCACATAAAAAAGTTTAAACACATACTTGGCAGATCAGTTTTATAATAAAAAAAAATAAAAATCACTTATATAACAATATGCAAAAGACAAATTAAAGTTAAAAATGTGCAATTTAGATCACATAGATAGAACATTAAAAAGCTACCATTTCGGTTAAAAAGTTTTTATCATGTATAAAAGCGTGTTCAATATTGAGAATTTCCAATTAAAATTTGAGGTTTTTTTACAATTTCTCCATAAAATTTCCAAATCGGAACAGATGAAATTCTTCGTTTTTTTTCCATCCAACTTGTTGATATACCTATTCGTATATCAGTATTTTTATTTCCTTGGAATAATATATTATTTTCTCCCTTTTAGCCCTCGTGTAGTGGGCCTTATCCTGACGGATTCATTGAATAATAAGACCATTTATTTATTTGGCCAACCCGCGCTAATATGCGTCCTTGAGTCTGAATTTTTCTAAAGGCGAAGACGTTAAATGTTCACAAAATTCTTCAATAAAATAAACTTTCTTTCCTAAAAAGCAATTATACTCATAATTAAAAAAAAAATAAAAATAGTTATTTTTTGGTTGATTCATGAGCAGAATGAACCTTGGCTTTATGAGCATTCATCGACGCGTTCCTGAAAAAGCTTTTGCTAAATTGTTATTTTTCATAATCATTACATTTACATTTATTTTATTACAGTATAAAATGAAGTCGCTCAAAATGTATGTGCGCGTTAATCTTTTAAACTACGCAAAGGATTTTCATACGGTTTGCACCAATAGATAGAGTGATTGAAGAGGAATGTTTATATGTATAATACATGTAAATTATATTAGAGAAAAGCCGAAAAATTAAAAAAAAACATATTTTTGTGCGATTTAAAACGGCTGGCGGGCCGTACTACAGTCACTTTTGAAATTCGTTCTACGGAAGAAATTGGAAAATAGATGTCCTACAGAGTAAGTAGGCATTTGATTTTCCCTTTTCAAATATCCAGTGTTGCATTGCAAGCATTGTATAATTAGTGGCGAGTTAATTAGTTTATATGTATAATACATGCTTATTATAGTAGAGAAAAGCCGATAAATTCAAATATTCAATTCAGGCAGCGGGCAGCGGGCAGCTGGCAAGCGGGTGGTGTGGATTTTATAAAGATTGGGTAATGGCGTTGTGTTTCGTTAGCCACAGCAACGTGTGGCCGGGTCTGCTAGTAATAAATATAATTTACTATTTAATTTCCGGCGACCCGGGCGTTTATTGAAAAAAAAATATTCTGATAATGCTAGTAAGTTACCGCCTCACTAGATGATGTCTGTTCCCCCTAGAACGGTCGATCGATAAGGATTTATAAGATAACTTTCGGTAGATTCTCATCGTTCCCTAGCATGACTGCAGATCGCCAACGAAAAAGTAACAATTCACAATGACTATGTGTTCTTAATGTAATCGACGTCAACTGTTGTTTGCACGTTAGCGAACTGCAGTTGTCCTAGGGAACTATGAGAAGTTACCGAAAGTTATCCTATCAATTTTTATAGATCGACCATGCTAGAGGGCCTGATCCAGTTTTAAAGTCCACAGCTCTCCATAAGTCATCAATTCACAGCAACTATTATAGGTTATCTGTGTTCCTTATATCTACCGGAATTTGGTTGCTGTATCTGCATTGCCGGATTCTTTACACTTTTTGACATTTCTTTCGTGTAATTAGGAGGGGAAAAGTCTTTTGTGTTATTTACAAATTCATTCGTCATTTGTTCAATATTATCAATAAACAGTATTTTTTGTTTGCTTATCATTTCACCATTCTTAAATTAAATCTCTTAAATAATTCCGACACGCAAATGAAAACCACCTAATAATTAATATTTTTACTTACGTCTAGAAATACAAGTCAGGTAAGTCCAGAGTAAACCGACTTTGCTGTTATTTTCTCCGAAACGAGGGTTTTCTTCTGGCAATAATTCCGCTAATAGCGAACTGTCTCTCTTAAACCTTTCCGTGAGAGGCGAAAGCCAAAATGAGATTATCCGAAAAGAAAGTTCCCTGGTCTTAATACAATTTGCGCAATTAACTTGTCTCTATGACCCCGGCGAAGTAATAACTCTACCCGTCTCCGACCAAACCGCACAAGGACACTTTTGACGAGAATATTATTGGAAAGAGAAAACAAATTGTCACAGCGCGTCACGGCTAATTGGATTTGAGAATGCTACTTTATATCTGAAAATATTAATATAATTTTTTTATTCATAATTTTAGTAGTTCATTTTAAACGTTTATTTTTATTTTTAACTTTTATGAGTAAAACCTCATATTGTTATATTTAAATAAATGAAGACAATATTAGCGAAACTCAATCGAAATTAGGAAACAGAAAAATCAGAAAAAGGTGTTGGCACCTCTGGGACTCGAACCCAAGACCTTCGGCTTTTCGGGCCACTGCGCTAACCACTGCGCAAAGGTGTTGATATTGTAATCGATATAGTTATTGTCATTTTGGCGCAGTCACTTGGTTAGGTTAGGTTAAGTTTCGATATAATAATCGACACCTTGGCGCAGTGTTTAGCGCAGTGGCCCGGAGAGCCGAAGGTCCTGAGTTCGAGTCCCAGAGGTGCCAATATTTTTTTCTGATTTTCAGTTTTCTGATTTTCGATTGAGCTTCGCTAATATTATCTTCATTTAATTACTAAGGGTACTATATTTTTAAGGATACATTACATTGGTAACATTTAATAAATTGGTAAAAATATTAATTTTTAAATTCAGTTGTGCGTATTTTTATGTCACAATCATTGTACCTAAATAAATATTATTCCTATCGGACAAATTAATATTTTTCATTTGCAACCTAACGCAAAGCCATACAAATACTGCTGTGAAACATACCGCGTGCATTGCTAATGGCTAGTTACATTTTTCAATTATTCCATTAATACTAATTGAAAATTGCGTAGCACTTCTCGTCTGTACACTATATTCTGCAGACTGGGGAAATGCACAAATCTGCTCGTACTACGGATATGACACTTGAATTAATATTACCGATACGCGTTAAGCTTAATGTAAACATATTCACTATAATGGGGGCTCTACATGGACTCATATACATCTACACATACATAAGGGAACGTACCCGTACTACGTGACACTTTTAGGGGGGGGGGGGTCTTCAAAAGGTCACGCTCCATACAAATGAGCGGCGGTTTCCTTAGGATTTTGGTCACCGGGGGGGGGGGGGGGTTAAAAATTGCAAAATTTGGTCAGGTAGTTTGGGTACGTTCCCTAACTGTCTGTGAAATTTATTTAATTATCTTAGGAATGGGTTCAATTTGGGAGGCAGGAATGGGTACTGCCGCCCCGTGAACCTTTATTGGATAACCAACACCTCTGCCGAAAGTCAGCCCAAGTGGTTCGATACGTTTGGTGATTTAGCAGGGGTGCCCGGGTTCATGGGGTGAGGTTTGTCTAGGTCTTGGAGGTGGACACACTGAACCCCAGATTCCTATCCACCCCTTAAACCCTTTTCCTTCCCAGATCTCTCCTCTCCCTCCTTTCCTTAAAAAACCCTCCACACAGCATCACCAAAGATGACATAGGCCATGATGCCTGTGTTGAGCTCATGTAAAAAAAAATATATTATCATTTCGGGCGTAAATAATTTATAATATGACATAATAAGATTAAAATAAATAATTCAAAACTCGCAAAAAATTTCTACCGTAATATAAAACACATTCGACGCCTGCATTTTTTTCTCTCATTCTCATTTATTTTTATTTCTTTCTGTCATTTCTTTTCTTTTTCTCCCATTTCTTTTCATTTTATTTCTTTCATTTCTATTTATCTTTTTTTTTTTTTACAGTGAATACCGCACAAGAATCTCAACTGCTCCCGTCTGGAGCCAGTGAGACTATGGCATCCCCAATTGGGGTACGTTGTGAGGCTGAAGGTAGTGGGGAGGGGAAGGAGGTGGGGAAGAGGAAGGTTGGGAAGTACCTGGCTATTCAGATCTGGTCACCAAACACGGCTAAAGCCATTTTCAAGCAACGTTTCAATTCTGAATGGTGGTCTTACACCATGGCGATACTGATAGTATTTTCCACTCTGGAACATGCCGCAAATATACTATATATTATTTTAAATGAATTAATTGTGAAATAAGACAAATTAATCAAAAAAAAATTATTTGCGCATGCCGGGTTCGAACCCGCGACCTCCGGATTGTGAGTCAAGAGTCTTACCCACTGGACTACGGAGGTCGTCAAAAATTTCATATTTAATTTTTTCATCTCTTTTCCTTACAATATTAAAATTAGATTAAATTCCAGCCACCTCGGAACTTGCTCAGCACACTTTAATTATGTAGTTTGTACCAACAAATGCATTTGTGTAAAAATATTAAATTAATTTGGTTAATAAAATAAATTAAATATATTGTGACTTTCCAAAACTTATTACCGTATTATTATAAACGATCGGTAATCTAAACAGTAATATCTTTCTTGTCGTCATTTCTTCACCCAAAGCACCACTCATTTGATATCTACGAGGCCTAATGGGGCATATGAAACTTTCTTTGTCACATTTTTGCGACAGCTTATTGACTCGTTGGTGGTTTCTGATCGAATAATTTCCCGTTGATTTTAGGCTTTCAAAATGTTACTTTATTCCGATTGTAACAATAAATCTAAATAAAAAATTGAGATATTATTAAAATTTTAAAAAATTTATTTGAATGCTTTAAGATAGGTTTTTCGAATTGCAAATTCAACAATTTAATCGAAGAAGTTATTTAATCATCTATTGTACACAATAAATGATGTTAATATAATTATGTTATAAATTACCCGTTCTATCACACGAGTATCATTTAATGAATGTCATAAAAACCACATTCTCTTTTTTCCCAGAAATTCCAGAATCGTGTTATTGACGTTTTGATTTTAAGCTATCGAGAGTATCAAATTTTACACAAATTTAATAAAGGAAATAATAAGATTTCCGTATCGTTAAATTCATTGCGGTAAAGTGATTTTATTATCTTGCTTAACTATTTTATTAAAAAGACAAATAACTCAGTTTACATCACCTTATTTATATATACACAATCTACCTGTTTCGTTGACAATGCTCAGATCATCAGGAGTAAATGTTCACTGATGTATCCTGATTATGTGAACATAGTTCCCGAAACATGTAGATTTTGTATATATGTCACTGTAAAAGCTCGAACTATGGTAAATCCTAAGATTTTCCGGTAAATCCTAAGATTTACCAACTCTTAATGGTAAAAGTCCGAACCGTTCTATAATCATCGTTCACCAACCTAACTTAACCTAACCTAACCTAACATGTACTAAATTCTAATGGTAAAATCCCGAAAAAATCGTCTATAATATTTAAATAAGAAACGATTTTTTCGGGCTTTTACCATTAGAATTTAGTACATGTTAGGTTAGGTTAGGTTAGGTTATGTTGGTGAACGATGATTATAGAACGGTTCGGACTTTTATCATTAAGAGTTGGTAAATCTTAGGATTTACCGGAAAATCTTAGGATTTACCAATATTCGTGCTTTTACGGTAACATATATAAATAAAGTGATGTAAACTAAGTTATCATATTTTTAATAAAATAAATAAGTTAAAAGCTATCATAAGAAGTTTTCTTCGAAAAATCATTCTTAACTCTTACGTTGTTCGACTTTGACTTCATATTTAAATACCATGCAGAGTTCACGCTTGAATTTATGTTTTCCCTCCATGAAAGGTACGTAACATTTTTCCCATTATTCACATAAATGTTTCGGAAAAAGTTCGAAATAGCATTTTGTGGAAATGCTTTATGTTTTTGCCATTTGGGAACCTAGAATTAGTCTCGGTGGCGTGATCGACGCATTTATAAACGACTTGCGTTACTCAACTTCATAAATGAGTTTCTTGATAAAAGATACGTTCGTACTATAATCCCGCATAACTCTGGTATTGATTGTTCCGAAGAGAATTTTACTTTATTTGGAATAAATTATTAAAGATAACGAAAATCAAATAAATATATTGTTATATTGAAAATATTGTTTTGTTGAAGATGCTTTCCCTTATTTCAGAATAACACGTACATAAATTGTATCAGTTATGAAGTTTTGAGGCTTTGTACAAAGGTACAGTCACATCACGCTCTGGAATAAATATCTACAGTTATTGTTATCATCGCTAAGCGAATTGTTGTTGCGTGTGGTTTTATATGTGTATTACATTATATTTTATTCGTCAGCCAACTCGTTTACCCACTTGAAAACTGGGAATATTTTTTTATTGGTTTATGAAAACAGTTAACTGTTCTTATTTTATTATTTCAGAGAACTGCTCATACCCATCATTATGTAAATTTGTGATACAATGATGTGGCTCTGACGTGAATGAAATCATAAAATCATCATTTTACTATTATTACGTACTCCAAAAAAAGATGAACAATCTCTTACGTCCCACGATTCCCCGGTCTTTGGCTCTTGGAAAGTCATTACCTCCACGCTGGTCTTTATTTTCCCAAACGCCTGTTTCAATCTATTTGAACTTTAGTAAATGCTACCTTGTAGGTATGTGAAATCTTTAATTGGCTATGGGCAAAAGGGATCAATTTAGAGAACATTAAAGCGTTTTTTTACACTCACTTTACTTTAATTACCAGCGAATTAAATTAAAATGTATTTAAAAATGTATTGTAAAATAGGGGAGTCGGCTAAAGGGCGCGGACTCCGGGTTTCGTCTGCGGTTAGGCCGAAAGCCATGCGCATTGTCATTGGGACTGCCTGGTGGTTTGAGGAATGCCTTCTCTGTATATTTTCTTTTTATGCATTTTATCTTCTCTCAGTTATTATTGCAAATACTTGCATTAAATTATTACGTTTTTCGTTATTTCTCTTTTCTCTATTATTAACTTTTTCGTTATTTCTCTTATCCAGGTATCCTCAACCGGGCGCAGCTCTTATTTTTCTTTTTATTTACTAACACCTTTATCTGTATATATTTTTCTCTATGGATTTCAGAAGAATTATTCCACGGGCTGCTACTTTTATTTATCTTTTGTATAATGTTGATGTAAGTACTTACATACTGCTTACTAACCCCGTATGCATGGACATTGGAGGGTCTAGAGTCTTTCAAATAAATGTAGTTCGTTCAAAAAAAAAGTAGAGTCTTGACGTGTGCGGTGAAGGAGGAAACCATATGTTTCCTTATAACGCCGTTGGGAAAGTGGTGAGGTCTCCTCCAATGTATTTTTTTTAAACTAGGTACCAGGTATGTTATTTTAGCTTTGATGGTAGCATTCAAGTCTTCGTGGTAATATTGTGCATAGGTACTTAATGCTGATAAATTTATACAATACCCTTGTTTTGTAAATGCAATACTATTGTAAGAAATAATCGGCATTTTTTGTGAATACCGCGTAATAAGAGTGAGTGAGAATATAATATCCCTAATGTGAGACTAAAAAGAGCTGGAGGGGGAAGAAGATGGATAAAGTGAAGGCTGGGAAGTTTCTGGCTTTTTATATCAGGTCAGTTAACATGTCTAAAGACAATTCATGCAATATTTCGTTTCCTAAGTGGGTCCACTAGCACTCTCCTGTTGGTTCTGGCTGGTAAGAATGATACACGTTTATGAGGAGGAACAACGTCACTTAATGGTCAATGGACATTTTTTTTACATGAGCTCCACACAGGGGGCCGTGGGGAAAATAATTTCCCTCAGGGCCTATGTCATCTTTGGGGATGCTATGTGGAGGGTTTTTTTTAGGAAAGGAAGAAGATGAGAGTTCTGGGAAGGAAAAGGGTTTAAGGGGTGGGTATTCCTACCCACCCTGGAATCTGGGGTTCAGTGTGCCCTGGTCATCCGCCTCCAAGACCTAGACAAACCTCACCCCATGAACCCGGGCACCCCTGCTAAATCACCAAACGTAGCGAACCACTTGGGGTGACCTGTGGCAGAGGTGTTGGTTATTTAATTAAGGTTCCCGGGGCGGCGGTACCCATTCCCGCCTCCCAAATTGCAAGAAAGCTATTGTAAGAAATATTCGGCATCTTTTGTGAATACCCCATAATAAGAGTGAGTGAGAATTTAATATCCCTAATTTGGGTTTGTTGTGGGACTAAAAAGAGCTGGAGGGGGAAAGAGATGGATAAAGTGAAGGCTGGGAAGTTTCTGGCTATTCATACCAGGTCACTAAACACGTCTAAAGACAATTAATGCAATATTTTGTAATAGTGGGTTTACTATCACTCTCCTGTTAGTTCTGGCTGATAATAATGATATACTTACTTTAATGAGGAGGATCAACCTCACTTAATGGTCAATGGACATAGGTACTATAACCATATAATAATTTTTAAATAAATGAAGACAATGTTAGCGAAACTCAATCGAAAATCTGGAAACAGAAAAATCAAAAAACATATTGACACCTCTGGGACTCGAACCCAGGACCTCTTGCTTTCCGGGCAAACGCGCTAACCACTGCGCCACGGTGTCGATATGAAATTCGGTCATGTTTAACTGTACCATACTTCGACTAAGAACCACCTACATTATCTTCATTTTCTTTAACGCATATATTATTGGCAACTATCTTTATGAATGATTGCAAGATTCAAACCCGAACTAAATGCTCTCTAGATAGTGTCTGGATAAATCTTTATCCATTTTATTTAATATGCGACATCTATCGACTTTTCTGCAAGTCTAGGATGAATATTTTATTTTTTTATTTTAACTTTATGAGTAAAATCTCGAATTGCAATATTTAAATAAATGAAGACAATGTAAGCGAAACTCAATCGAAAATCTGGAAACAGAAAAATCAGAAAAACATATTGACACCTCTGGGACCCGAACCCAGGACCTCTTGCTTTCCGGGCAAACGCGCTAACCACTGCGCCTCGGTGTCGATATGAAATTCGGTCATGTTTAACTGTACCATACTTCGACTAAGAACCACCTACATTATCTTCATTTTCAGTCCCAGAGGTGTCAATATGTTTTTCTGATTTTTCTGTTTCCAGATTTTCGATTGAGTTCGCTTATATTGTCTTAATTTATTTGAATATTACAATTTGAGGTTTTACTCATAAAGTTAAAATAAAAAATAAAATATTCATCCTAGACTTGCAGAAAAAGCCGACAGATGTCGCATATTAAATAAAATGGATAAAGATTTATCCAGACACTATCTAGAGAGCATTTAGTTCGGGTTTGAATCTTTGAATGTATATAAAGCTAGTTGCCAGTAATATATACATTCTTAGTCGAAGTATGGTACAGTTAAACATGACCGAATTTCATATCGACACCGTGGCGCAGTGGTTAGCGCGTTTGCCCGGAAAGCGAGAGGTCCTGAGTTCGCGTCCCAGAGGTGTCAATATGTTTTTCTGATTTTTCTGTTTCCAGATTTTCGATTGAGTTTCGCTTATATTGTCTTCATTTATTTAAACAAAAAAACTAAACATAGTTACCATTTTTATTCCACAATTTAAAATTGCTGATCTTTATAGATGTGTTTAAAAACAGAGTGCAATACGACGCATTATTGACCGGTCAGTGGCCAAGTTGACATCATGTTTGGGTTCCACCAAAACCTCCTAGATCGCAATCTAGGGGGCTTCGGCCAAGTATCCTAGGTCAATGCTAGAAGATTTTGGTCCCACCCAAGCATCGCGGTCGTGTGTTCGATTCATATGCTAGCTAATCATGACCATCACGACACAAGCAACATTTTCCGCTTATTGTTTGCGGTAGGAAATTTCCAAATATTGTCTGATTATTCATAACCCGGGAATATTTGTCTTTCTTTGAAATAAAAATGTTATGATCTTTCCTATGGTTAAAAAATACT
This sequence comes from Limnephilus marmoratus, assembly GCA_917880885.1. Classification (NCBI taxonomy): domain Eukaryota; kingdom Metazoa; phylum Arthropoda; class Insecta; order Trichoptera; family Limnephilidae; genus Limnephilus; species Limnephilus marmoratus. The sequence goes on from OU862908.1 coordinate 55,073,481, forward strand.
TTACCAACTCCAGGACTCTGGCATAACATGGCAGTAATCAAATCAAGCGATAATCAATGCTCTCCAGTGGGGAAACATGTGGATATATTACAAAAATAATGATATACACGGATCATAATAAATACTGTTATCTTTATGCCTCTTTTATCTATTTATATTATTAGTTTTATTAGGAGTTCGATCGGAATATTTATGCTGGCACATGCCCTACATAGCACGCTAAAATAATATGATAAGGGCGCTAGATTTATGGGATCGACAAATTTATGGGCGCAAATTGGCTTATTCATTAGTGTATGGTCGTTATTAACAGTTTAAAGCAAATTGTTGGTGGATTTTTTACACTAAGTTCGTTTTATTATTGTCTGTAAGCATCGAAAAAACTTTCACAACCAGGTTTAATGTGTAGTATTTCTTCGGCATTACGTAACAATTTCTAGAAATTTTCTTTCAGGAGAGTTTTATTTTCTAATGTACACTTTTGTTTCTGATTTTTAACGTTTCGCTACCGGTTTCGATACATCCATATCATTAGCTGGCGCTTATAAAACTAATTATTATTTTTAATTGATAAACTAACATTTTAAGACAAGATTTTTATGCATAGCACAAAGGGTAACAATTATTATAAGCAATAATTATCAAAAAAGAAAATTGAAATAATTCCACTTTGCATAAACCACTTATATAATGCGCAAATCCGACCGGTTTCGGAACAAATGTTCCTTCGTCAGGGAAAGCTTATACTAATTTGACAGTTTCGAACAATGTTTTTCAAATTATTATAAGCTTTCCCTGACGAAGGAACGTTTGTTCCGAAACCGGTCGGATTTGCGCATCATATAACTGGTTTATGCAAAGTTGAATTATTTCATTTTTCTATAATGGATAACCACAAAGTAATAGCTACATTCAAAAATACAATAATTATCAGCCTGAAACACTCATCTACATTGAATGACATGTAATAAGCAGTGATTGTTGAATGAAACACTAGTATATATTGAATTATTTGGCGGGAATTAGATAAGCCAACATAGCTCAGTGGTAGAGCACCTGACCGGCAATCAGAAGGATACGGGTTCAAGTCCCGTTGGCGGTATGTATCTTTTCTCGGAAGATTTTTTCAATGTGGATGAGTGTTTCAGGCTGATAATTATTGCTTATAATAATTGTTACCCTTATAAAACTAATCTCAATTCAGTTAAATAAAACTAACAACATACCAAACCTTGACCAACTAATAAAACTTAGAAACTGGAAGCGAAATATTTAAAATAAGTAACAAATGTGCATTTCAGAATAAAACTCTCTTAAAACAAGAAGATTTCGATTACACGAACTGACCTGTTTCTTTCTCCATATAATAACAAGGTGCTAACTTGATGATAGTCATAATTCTCCGTGGATAACATTTTATTATTTGAAAATGCATTATTGTGGAAAACAATTTTGGATACGTAAAGAGTGGTAGATTAAAAAATTGCTGTATTTTTATAAATACATATATTATTTACTTATCTTTTTCTTGCCCTTTGCTATGAAGGCAGTCTTTCGGTGTCATTGCTCTGCAAACCTCAACCCGAAAAAACTTGAAGAGAAGAAGTGTTCGCTTACCAATTATATACCTGGATATATACCTAATTGTGTTCGAAGAAAGAACATTCTCTAATCTTTCTATTGACAAGTCATTATTATTTATGTATGATAATACCGCACAAGAGTTCCAACTGCTCCCATCCATCGGAAACCAAGTGATATTATGACATCCCCAATCGTTTGGAGTATGTAGTGTGCTTCAATGGTGAAGGGAAGGAGATGGGGAAAATAAAGATTAAAGTGGGATAGTACCTGGCTATTTGGAAGTATCTGGTCACCAAAAACGGCTAAAGCCATTTCAAGCAGCTTTTCAACATGAATATCATCTTTTACCACGGCGATATGAAAGAATCTTCTTTGGATTATACGGCATCTGGCATATGTAAGTTTGAATGAATTAATTGCAATACAACAATAGTTATTTCAGAAAATTTACTTTAATTGATTCTTAAGGCTCTGCAACCGGGCCCGAAAAGAAGAAGATGGAGAAATACGAAATTACGAATATTAGAGGAGAGCGCTAACGTTTGCAGCGACAAAATCGATGCGAAAATTTCGAAAATGTTTAATAAAACACGACTCGTTTAAAACAGAGCAAAAATCTCGCGGGCATTATCTTAAACAGCATTTAATGAAACACTGTGAATTTTTTCACACATATAACTTGTAAAATAACTGAAACAAACGTGTTAATAATAATTTTTGGAGCATACTTTGCGATTTTTTTCTATCGAGGGAATTTTATATAATTTGCGTTTAGGCGCGGGGAAAGTCTAGATATTGTCTTCAAAAATAACATATATTTTTTTAAGAGCTTTAAAACTTACCGTGTTTAAGGGAAATATGTAATAAATCGGTACAAATCCGGGTTGCGGGCCCTTAAGCTTTGCTCCGCGAACTTGCGTGCCTTCTTAAAACAAAATCTCCTAGATCACTTGATCACGTGGTTTTGCTTATAATACTAATAAGTATAGACAACGTGTAATATCTTCCCTAGCACTATTCAACATTATTATTATGAGAATAAAATCGTATCCAATCACGTTTCAGTACCTAATTTAGTGTTTCAGTAATATCCGACATTCATTTAGAAAATATTCCCTGGTCTACGAGAATTTTTTTACGATCGATGAAACGAAACTGTATTCACGCAATACGTCTCAAAGTGAGCTAGGAACCATTTGATCGCAATAAACAACATTTATTTCATCCACAAAAGGCGGTTTACAATAACCTTTGCGTTTTATCATTCCCCGAGATTACTTTTACAAAAGCATGGCTTTCGGTCACGCAAATGTAGATGGTTTCAATTTTGGTATTCGCGTCAGTTTTTCTATAAAAATATATTTATATTTCTTTCAATAGCACGACATTACAGTTTTTTATATGATCTTATGCCGTCTCGAAAAATATTTATCATTTTAACAAACATTCTAAAACTTTCACAAATTTTTAAACTTATTACTTTTTTATTACAGCAAAAATTCTTAAAATGGTTTAGAAGCTGTCATCATTATTAATTTTATAAGTAAGTTTTTTTTTATGTGAAACTTCTTTAGCCGTCTTAGCGATTCGAAATTCGGATGACACGGAAATGCGTCACAAAAAATATTATTTGACGGTCCTCGGTTCTATTATAATGCGGTAAATTCACGACTACGCTCGGGCCTCCAATAGCGCCGCGGCATGATGCGCCTGACTCTTAGCGCCCAGAGAGACATCCAGCGAACGGAGGTTCTAAACCTACCAAATCCAAAAAAAATAAACATTTTTATTTTTGTACAATCAATATCCAATCTTCAAACCAAATTAAATAAACAGGGAAAAGAAAAGAAAGCGACTTTCTAGTTTCATTTCTACTACGTGTAAATTGCACACTCTGATTTTTTTAATATGACATATTAACATTAACACACAATAAATAAGTTTGTGAGCAGTTTAACAAATTTTAAGCCAACCATAATTATTACAAAATGTAAATATTTGTATATATGTATTTATTATATGATATATTTACATAGCAAATAACATAATAAGAAGTACATCATATTGTATAATATTCGACCGGTCCCACCCAGGCGTCCCGTGTTCGATTCCTCGGCTGGCTAAGTTCTCCGTCACGACTCAAGCAACATTTTCGACTTACTGTGGTTGTAGGAGATTTTCAAATATTGTCGATTTATTCACAACCCGGGAATGTTTGTCTTTCTTTAAAAAAAAATATAATAACAACAATTGAGAATATTCAAAACAATTTAAAGTATTTGAAGTCAATGCGATATCAGTTCCTAGCTTGTCCAGCCTTTAACGGCCTACGTTGGTGCGTGGTTATGATCCTTTAGTACGAATTCGGTAGGTGGTTTAAATCTTGTAGTGCATAATAAATTTTGTAAGGTTAATTTTGGTTATTTCACAATTTATTCACTTATTTAATTAGTTTATTTTATCATAATAGTTCCCGTGTGCACTCAGGTTATAGGCCAATTATGCTATCTTCCATTTTACCTCATTCTTTTGAGTTACTTTTTAGGTCCCGTGAAGACCCATATTTTTCCCGCTTATTCTCCTGTGAACCATAAGGGTTTTCCTCTGAGAAATCCCACTTTGTTTGGGCCTCCTGAAGGCCTCAGTACCGTAGAGTTCACGGAGTTGTCCTCAGCTCTCCTTTCCACTTCCCTTTGGTTCCCTGAAAGCTCCAAGAGGGGAAGAGTCCATGAAGGAAGAGTCCATGAAGGTAGCCTCAACTCTCCTCTCCATTCCTCCTTGGTTCTCTGATGGCTCTTCGAGGGAAGATTTCACGGAGGTGACCTCAGCTCTCTTCTCCGTGGTTCCACCTCTCGGTTCCTCCTTGTAGGCCCCACTACGAAAGAATCCACGGAGGTAGCCTTAGCTCTCTTAGGTTCTCTGGGGACCCTTTCATCTCACAATTATCAAGGAATATAAAAGGTCAATTTCAGCAGAGCCCCGAGTGCTGAGGTAAGTTCTAAGTACTCCGAGATGCGATCCCTTTCTTGAAGGCACCATTCGTGACACTGTTCTCCAGTTATACAACTGAGCACGGTAGCTTACACCTTGCATTGTGATGGCTATTGCAGATCGTGTTTCCGCTCCCTGAGCGATGGATCGGCCCTACGCTACTTAATGAATTCTTGTAATAAATTTCTCGATGTTTGTTTGACAAAGTTGTCGAATCTCTGGTCTATCAAAGTACATGAAGCGGAAAGCCCTTTAGGCTCGCTATCGCCAAACACTCCACATTGAGAGCATTGTAAGGTTAAAGAGATAGAAAAAAAACAGCCACCAAGAGAGACAGTTTGACGCGATGGGGATGTTTATCGCATAGACAGAAGTTCCTCAAATAGAGAGACTGTTGTAATATTGCAGACTTCATAAAGAGCTGTCACATCGCGAAACCACTTGTCGTGTACGACATACAGGGTAACTAAAAAAATTAATGATTTTAAAATGTATTATTTTGTTCTGATCACTTATGTTATCGAATTAATTATTGTTAAACAAATTTCAAAACGCAACGCAAATAGTGGATAAGGGGAGTAGATAGGCCACCTAAAAAGTTATAGTCACATTAATTGAATTAATTCATTTTATTTTAAGCTTTTGACTGCTTAATCATTTGTTTGCGCTGTTGGGAGTGGCTCGGTATATTGCATTAGTTTTGCTGACGCATTTAAATCCTCTAAAATGGTTGTAGCCATCGACGAAAAACAACAGAACGAAAATAATGTGTTCAGCTCTTGTAGCTTCAATACAAACGGCTACCAATAGAGCGACTTTGAGTTGCAATTAAAATATAATAAACATAACATAACGTCATTTACGTATTTCTGCCTTTTTCTTTTGGAACATTTTATATACGTTAGCAAAACTAATTGGTTACACAGCACTGTTTAATCTGTAACCATTTGATTTAAAAAAAACAGAGGCTCGATTCTCGTAGACCATAATTGAAAAATATCGAAAAGAAACTTACTCTCCGATATTTGTGGTAGAGTGAATTTACACACCAAATTTATAATCATTTTAAAAAATTAACACAAATTGTGACATGTTGACCAATGATTGCTCTTGTTTCTATCATTTACTGTAAATAAAATTAAGCCTTCTAATAGTGCAAAATTATTTTGTGGTAACATTTTAAATTCAAATTAATAAATTACGTTGTATTAACCACTTAATTAAGTGGTTAATACAACTTAATTTATTAATTTGAATTTAAAATTAAGCAGTAAATATTTTCCTCATTATTGATTACACACCATGGAACAATGTCCCGAATGTATAATATTACACACCATTAAACATTGTCCCAAAATGTACAATAATTCCAAACCAAGGAACAATATTCCGAATGTATGTACAATAACGATTACAAAATGGTTTCAACAAACATTCCTCGAAAACCGATACAATATGTCTTCGTGCTTATTCCTTCAACACTATATTTTATAATTTTTTAAGTGTTTTCCACAAAAAGAAGTACATTTTGGAAAAAACTGCAAAAGTTTTGTGAAAACCCAGTTAAACATAGAACAAAGGCAGTTATTACGCTTTTGACAGTCTATTATGGTTTGGTAAACGAGTGGGTATTGGAATTTTCCCCGAGTGTTTGTCCATTTATGTAAAATAAACGTTTGTGATTGTAAAGTGCCTCTGATACGGACATGTTTTCTTAGGAAAGGTATCCTGTCAATTGCAATGAATACTCGTAGTTCTGTAAACAGTAGACTTCGCGTCCATGAAAGTATATTTCTAATTTTCTCTTATATTTATGTATAACAAATCAAAACCAAAACTTTTTCTGGTATCATAAGATTTGTAAGGGGATATTTAAATGCCTTCCTACTTTCTTAAAATCATAATTTGTTATATTATGGTGTTTTATTCAACTTTTTTTATATTTTAAATTAAATTCAAATTATAGGAATCACTTATGCAAACGGTCGAATTAAAACAAGATGACAATAACAGAACTTCATCAAAAAATATTTTTCGTTCGTCTGAAAATGAACATAAATATTTTACTCAAGGCCATCATTTCAAAATACAGTATTAATAATAATTGTTTTAACCCATTTTGCCTTTTTAGGTTGAGGTAAATTCGTAAAATCGATGCTAATTCCCGAATATTCATGATATTTTTAATTTGATTTCAGATCCACCATGTAGACGTTGCGCCACCGGTAAGCATTCATTATATTATATTTTATTTATTTATTTACTTTAATCGAGTAACATAGTAATAATAGAAATAGAAACAATAAAATAACAATTATTTTAAGAATTATTTCTCTTTTTATACATTAACAGAAAGGAAGCAGAATTAAAAAGAAATAACAACAAAAACAATTTTCATCAGAATTTTAGAAATAATAATAATAAAATAAATAAAATTAAATGATAATTATATTATTATATAATAATTTCAATAATATGTAATTGAACATACATTACACATCCATGAAAATATACATTGTAGGTATATTGTATTACATCCAAGTCAGTTTTTCCGGGTTCAGTCTTAATAACAGTTTTTGATTTACATAGAATCGAACTATTTATTGCTATTAAATAATTCAATAAGGCATTTTACTATTTATTACTTCATATTTAAATAATTTTGGCATGCTTTGTAAAGATCCTTTTTTGTGTAAAATCCCATCAAGTGAATGTAGGAAAAATGATTTGCCTTACATACTTATTATTAAAATAAATAGGAATAACTACGTTCTTCATTGCATTTGAGTCTTACAACTTTTTTTTAATTAATCACGATGTAAATACAAAAAAGGTAAATTTACAAGTGTTTTAATAGGTGACATGAAATTTTCCAAAATGAACCGAGAAAAATTTGCCGGTCCAGAGTCTAAACCTCAGATAAGATAATTTATAAAAGCTGTGAAAAGTGTGCAATATACTTGTAAGTTATAATTTTGTACTTACAAGAAGTGGGTGACCTTGCATATTTGGAAAATATGTTTACGAGAGATGCAAAGGCTAAGAAATGAATAGGAATATTCGAAAAAAGGTAAATGCAGGAATCTCCATATAGGAAGATTGAACTTGGTTGGCAATAGCAAAAAGTTTTCCAAAGAAGCGATGATAGCAGTCCACAGTGAAATGCTGATACCAACACTTGTGTAGAGCATTGAGACATGATACTGACAGAGGAAGGACGAAAGTACACTTGATGATGAAGAAAAGAGAACCCTGACATGTTCGTGTGTGGTAAAACCATGTACGACCATGTGAAAAATGTGGAGATTCGCAAAAATTAAAGGCTCTTGTAAGCATAACGCTTAAGATTAAGAATGGGATGCTTTGATGACTTGAGCATGTAGAGCAGGTGAACAAAGAAAGGAGTGCCAAGAGAATTTATTACGTGAATGTGAATGATAGAAGAAGTCGGAGACGCCCAAGGAAAGCAGGATGGTTCAAGTGAACCAAATACTTGAGGTGTGTGCCACGATCGAGTTGTTTAGCAGTCCATTACATCTGCCTACCCCTACGGAGAAATGACGTGATGGTTAGATAGTTGGTGAAATATAATCGACGGGTATATAGATTGATCAAAATTTTATTTTAAATGTATTTAATCAATCACTCCTGCTCATGACTGCATGGGGCAGAGGGGCTGGGGAGAGGCAGGGGGTGACGCTGCTCCCCCCCCCCCCCCCTATTTAAAATCTGGCCCCAAAACTTCACATCTGTTTTTTTTTGTAATAAATGTAACAAGCCTAACTTGCCAGATACAGACGCAATACGTCGTCTTGGTCAGGGCCGGACTCCCGAGGCTCGAGTAGCCCCGTCCTAGTGCCCCAACCTCGGAATTTCAGATATTGTTGGAATACTGACTCTTCGAAAGATAAAAATCTTTTCCAATTTCCGTGTGTTTGTGAATGTAATAATTCATATTGCTCTCTCTTTGCCCAAACCACACACCTAATACAATTAGGGTAAGAGTTGTATCTAATTTTGCATTCCCTTCAGCTCTCCCAGTTGGGGATGCTATAGTTCCACAGGCTCCGAGGTTATTGAAGAATTGGGACTAATGTGCGGTATTCGCAATAATTTTCCTATACAAAAAATATGAACATTTAATTTTTAATTTGATCTTTCAAAATTTATAAAAATATTTGTAATAGTGGTAGATATTTGTGATTTTTTGTCAATTATTTTAGTCTTCTAAATGCTCACATATCTCAAAATTACGATTTGGTGGCATAGCACCGTCTTGCACGAAACCATCAATAAAATTATAGAATAAAATCTGGTTTACCATTTTCCTGAAGACTTACGGCTTTCAAAAGGAACCCTCAAACTCATTATGTACATCCATGAGTCCCTTCGAGACAGCCCAGCTCAAAACACCAAGCAATGCCGGGTGCATGTCAGCTTGTATGTAATATTTTTTTAATTTATTCCGACAACTTTCTTGCTCTTTTGCTGTGAGTTTCGTAGAAAAAATAATTTAATAAAGGATTTGATAATATGCATTAATTACACTGCCACCTGTTAACTGAAAAATGGGGTTAATTTCCGTCATGTGGTTTTCCTCGTGCGTTACATTTACTAATTAATTCTCCGGATTAGTGATGTTTGCCCGAACTGTCATTTTGTCCATTCCACCCGTTGAATTGTCCAAATAAGCCGCGTGGCCGGAACAAATTGTTTTCTAGCCTCTGAATCAGCCAGTAATCCGTGGATCAGATTATTGGGGTTGTCCCTACTGTTTGCATAACTACCCCAGCCTCCTCCCACCCCCGGCGTGGAACGGACCCTATGGGCGGCAGAAACTTTGAACAAGGTTGACCGATTGTACGTGACCTACAGCCTGCAAAAAGTATCCCTTTCGAAGTAAAGGTTCATCATATCCAAGGTCCTATTAATTTGTGGAGCTCCATAATGTTTTGTTTTAGTCGAAGTGAATACCTGTCTATAAGTTTTATCGAATAGTTTTCTTTGTATTTTATCCGCCAGCCGTCACTTGTAAAACGATTGTTGACCGGAATGATTCAATAAATATTATTGCATTACCGTAATCTTACACCACAATAGAACAGTTTTCACAATTATCCCATTCATTTTTTTTTTTGCAAATAGCGGTAGGTATATAAAGTCGGCTCAGTCAAATATGTCCTTTTTAAATAAAATTAACTGGGTATATCATGAATTTCCTAAAAATTTAAACTGTATGGGTTCAATCGTTACATAACATGTCGTTTATAGATTTTATAATGATTGCTCCGCATAAAAGCTGCAACTATCATGGGTTCTATGGTATGGAACAACAAATTGGTTAAAATGCTCTGTGGCTAAGGATGTCGAAAGAAAAAAAAATATCGATATAACGATGTATCGATATTTATTAAAATATCAATATCGACGTCGATACATCGAGGAAAAAATATCGATATATCGGTCAAATTTTCAAGATATTTTGCGTTTTTAAAATAATAGTGTATTCAGCTCAATATTAGCAATAGTAATTTTTATACACAATGTGCTTTTTTAATGTACAAAAATCTCAATAAAAATTAAGGTATTTTTATCAGTATTCATTTTTATTAGGTAATAATTACAAAAATATCAAAAACTAAAAAGCTGTCTTCTAACTTATATGTAAACTGAGACGCGTTCAAAGTTTGTATGCGTCTCAGTAACATTCTATTGGCGTATTAATCTGTCAAAAAGGACTTCGTGTTTGGAACAAGGTATAGTCAATAATCATAGACAATTGGGAACCAACACATAGGAGTAGCTTAGAAAAAAATGTCGAAAAATAGCATACATTTCTATATACGTACCTACACCCAAGAGATAGTATTAGTGATCACAAATACTAATGCAAAGACAATAGATTTGTAAGCTATTAATAGTTAAAATTTCAACCGCCAGATGTCATGACACAATGCAGTTACTTTTTCCATTCGTTCCTATACGGTTTTGGATTCTAGTTACTTTAAATAGGTACATAAATTTAAAAAAATATCGTTTTTGATACAATTTTCGATATTGGATGTTTTGTATCGTTATATCGATATATCGGATCAAAATATATCGGCTAAAAATATCGATATATTGAATGAAAAATATCTTTATATCGATACTTTTTCAACAAGCCTATCTGTGGCTGAAGAAACTTAGAGAGGGCATATTTATTTATATACATTTTTTTTACAGTTTTTTAGAGAAATGTGTCCTTACTGGGGTACCCCGTTCTAAGGACACATTGTACAAGTTTTCTTGTTTGAAATATAAATAAATACCTATGTTAAAATATTAAAGAGAAAAATTATAAAGTTAAAGTTCAATAAAAGCTTTAATCTTTGTTAGGTTGCAAAAATGAATCTATATTCTTCCTTTCCATTTCCATAATCCATATCTTTGTGCTTCTTTTGAAGTCGGTTATTTTTATAATGGTTTTTATTGCAAGAGGGAGTAAATCAAATAATTTTATAGAGAAGTATTGCATGTTTTTTTGTCCAAAAGTCGTTTTAGTTGTAGGTTGGTGGAATGTATGTTGTAATATATACTCAATAGGATGGCTGGGAAGTACCGCTTCTTTTAGATCTGGTAATTTAACACGGTAATACAATAATAGTCTTTCACCAGTACATAATCAAAACACCATTTACTTCACAAAGTGACAAAAATTATCTATTTATCACAAATGCGAAACCCAGAATGATTTTTTTTTATAAATCAACGACCTCCGTAGTCCAGCGGCTAAGACTCTTGACTCACATTCCGGAGGTCGCGGGTTCGAACCCGGCATGCGCAAATAAATTTTATTTGATTAATTTGTGTTATTTCACAATTAATTCATTTAAAATAATATATAGTATATTTGCGGCATGTTCCAGAGTGGAAGATACTATTAGTATCGCCCTGGTGTAAGACCACCATTCAGAATTGAAACGTTGCTTGAAAATGGCTTTAGCCGTGTTTAGTGACCAGATCTGAATAGCCAGGTACTTCCCAACCTTCCTCTTCCCCACCTCCTTCCCCTCCCCACTACCTTCAGCCTCACAACATACCCCAATTGGGGATGCCATAGTCTCACTGGCTCCAGACGGGAGCAGTTGAGATTCTTGTGCGGTATTCACTGTAAAAAAAAAAAAAAAAAAAACCAAGTCCCTTTTAGTTTTCAGTCTGTGTCTGTGCCTCGCTGTGTCACGAGTGAGTTGGATACCAAATCGAATTTTCAACCAGGCGGTTTTTAACATTCAGAATCTCGTTGTTTCCCCAACGTACCGTTATTCACTCGTTCTCTTCAGTTACCTTATTTTACCTACGCATTACGTGACACCGCTCGCAATTGAATGAATCCATCATTAAACGGATTACTTCATCTCCTCACCCTAATAAACCTAAATGGAGATACTTCGTTTGGACTCAAATTGCCTTGTATGGGTGCTGTAAGCAACACTAAATGCTAATAAACTTTTATTTAGAAAAACAGAGTATCATATCTGCGTCCCAAAATAGAACATTTTATTTTATTTGTTTACGAGTATTTTATCTTCAAATAATACGAGTAGATGCCATTAGTTCTGTAGTTTTCCGTCCGATTAATTAATTTTGTAAATATATTTAAAATGCGTGTCAGTTTAGCTATTTAAAATAAAAAAGGAATCTTTTTAAAATAAATTTAGATAATTTTGGTATTTTAAACACTCTTTAAAAATAAGTTTCTAATAAAAAACGATTACCCCGAGATAAAAGCGTTTTCATTGTAGATTTTCTCTGTCAAAGACGTTCCAGGAGTGGGTTTGTAAATTAATTTGAAGTGAGTATAAACGAAAGCATTTCGTTTGCATCCGCAAACCACAAAGCGAAATGAAATACTTTGTCGTAATACCATAATTCCCTTTTATTTCATTATAAAGTGGATTTTTCCAGTTTCCGTGGGAGATGAACCACGGTACGCACGAAACGTAGCCCAATAAAACTCAAAAAAATGTTGAGGAGATGAATTTCACGGACACGATGTCCCGCTTTACGAGGGGTTTTGGGTTAGTCGACGATCGTAAAGGGAGGAAGGAAATGGCCATTTCTTATTCTGTTTTAGCCAGACCAGTACTTAACTATAAAATATAACGCCTTTGTAAGCCTGATCGAATATTTTCAATTACTTAAATAGGTCCCTTGTATTACTGAAAAGCAATGAAATCGCAATTTTACGTCTTAATCGCTATTTAATTTCGGCTCTCCAATTATGTTTAAATTTATCGTGTTAACTACAGCGAAAACATTTCTGCAAGCACCAATGAAATTCCAATAGCCTTTACATACAGGTACCTGATAATAGAATTCAGTACGAAACCGTGCTTCTGGCTGAACAAATAATTTAGCTGAAAAACTCCTTCAATTTATCGTTTTATTTGAACTTTCAATGCATAAAGGTAAAACCGTTGGCCGAACAATAGATCTGCAATGCGATTATTGATTTAATTACAATCTCCACCAATTGTTTATATTTATAATACTTCTCATAAAATTGTCTACTTTTTCCTTTGTTAGCGTTAGCTATTTAGAACTAATGAATTTAAACGCTTCAAAAATTTCACCTTTTGTTTGCCCTTTTTTTGTAAAATGGTCATACCAGAAAGCAGGTTCTACATAGGTTCATTTGTATGATTAGGTACAATAGGCCACTTGTATGGATTTCATAACGACTTGGAAAAAATCGTGTGGATAGATATTTTTACTAAGATTAAGAAAATGTTAGTAAAATTGTTTAGAAATGTACAGATTTTTTTATTTCTAAATAAATAAATCCATTATTTGGGCTCGTGACGTCACTACATGAAAATGTCCCGTCTCCGAAAATGTTCCTATTAATTTTGTAAAATTCCACACTCATTTATTTTTTCATATGGCATCACTTTGATTTGAGGCGAATTTTTGAATTCATTCACTAGATTTATTGTTTGTTCTCTGCGAACTTATCATTTGGTTTCACTTTTTGACAGATGTTCTGAAGAGAACCTCGTACATTTACTGATGTACGGGGTTCTCTTCAGAACGTGAAGATGATGTCGGTACGTGTTTTAGAGATATAATGATTATGGTGCTGATTTTAACAAAATTAAATTTTATAATATTCTTATTATTATTATAATTTACAAGTACAAGTATATTACATTAACTAAGTAATATAGACGCCATACATTATAATGATTTATGATCAATAAGATGTATCAAGGAAAAAAATATTTATGAGATGTGATATTTTTGGTATGCCTCGTTATTCTCCTGTGCCATTAGTGTGGAAAACGTTCTTTTTTTTTAATATAAAAAATGGTCTGATTTTTCGGATTGAAATTTTCAAAAAATTATTAAAAATACGATTAAAAAAAAAAATACAGAATGTCTTAGAATATTTGCCTAAACCGGAAAAAATTTTAAAAAAATGTGATGCAAGTGGCCTATTCTCAAATACATTAAAACTGTGCACCAGAGACAAAACAATCTTCGTACAATACCTTGACTTTTTATAAAAAATATTTATCGCCGTTTATGTGATTTTTTTTATATCAAAGTAACCTTTTTCCAAATTGCAACCCTCTGGCACGAAATATGTCACCTTCGCATCTGTTTGCACGTTATTAAGAGCAAGAATATTCGAAATATGGGAACACATCATATCGGAGAAAATCTATATAATGCTTTGATTTACGACAATGTGGGGATTTTCTTGAAACGTGTATGTTTCACGGATTCGTGGAAGGCTAGATAATATGAAATAACCCAATCTTTTGGGGATAATGAATCTCCTCGCATTTTATATTTACTTAATAAATAATACTACTCAGTTTTTAAGTTAACGGACTTTTCCAATAATGGGTATGCTTTTAGATTTTCGCGGCCCGAAGTACTATCGTTATTTATTTTAAGGGAATTACGCCATATTGCGCTACCTCCTTATTTATCCAACGTTTTGGACAGCGTTGCAGTAACATTATTCATCATTAGAGGTCACATATGCCCTGATGAGGATACCGTAACACTGTCCGAAACGTTGGCTAAAGAAGGAGGTAGCGCAATACAGTTTTGGCATAGTACCCCAAAAATTAATGACGATATTGCAATAATGGTTTTGGTTTTTAAAGCAACAATAGTTTTTGGTTCATATGAACACTGATGAACAACGTATTGGAAGTAACATCCATTGTGTTGTTCATATATGTCGATTGGGTAACTTTGTTATAAAATATAACAAAACTTTAATAATGTTAACAACTTTCAATGATAAAATATAAAGGGATCGATCGAAACTGGGAATTGAACACATACGCTCTAGTCTTACCGGTACACTCGTCAATTAATTGTCTTTACTTGTTTACTTGTTTCTTGTTTCATTGGTTAAGAGCGTTTAACCAGCTAGCGGACGAAAATCCACATTTCGTCGAAAGTTGTTCTTACGATCGTGCAGGGCAGTTACAATGAGAAAGATTAATTATTCTCCGTACCAGCTTTTTAAAATTATAACTCAATATCGAATTTATTTCAATCCAAATTAGCTTTAATTTATACCTTCATCCAAAAATGCTGAAAGGCGTGATGATAAAACGATTCAAATAATGTACTTTTTGTAATTATTTTTTGGTTATAAGTATTTATTATTTTTCAATAATGTCTAAATTTAATAATTATGTTAAAAAAATCTGAAATATATTAGTTTGTAAATGCGCAAATAAATTCACAAATGGACCAATGTTCGTCAAGAAACACATGTACGTACATATTTTTTAATGATTTTATTGAAACTAAAATTAAAATTCTAAAACATGCGTTTGCTAGATAATGTATTGATTTATTTTACTGCACGATTATATTATTCGAAATGGGTGTGGTATAATAAAAAATCTTTTTTGAAAATTTCATAAATCTCCCAACGACCTATGGAATAACCTTATTATACTAAAAATTAAAGAATTTTCTCAAAATTTATTACATGCGAATGCTAGATAAAAGAACAATCTTTTGAAATCCATTTATAATTTTTTGTGGAAAAGAGTCAATACGTCTAAAATCTTTTTTGAAAATGACGTATTTCCGGTTTTCTCTGGTAATGCCCTCTTAATGTTATCCTTCGATGATTATTATTTTTTTTAATTTATTTCTATACAAAATGTGTATTTACATTGGGTTTTTCTATGCCTGTCTCACTAGGATATACCTGTGTCGAGACAGGCGTAGAGGTAGATAAATGTATATCATAGTCACAAGAATATTTAAGGTTAAATACATATTAATTTCAATACAATTAAAGCAGAGAGGTAATTGGATGTTTGGGTAAATCGCATAAAAAGTTTTTCTTATAAGGTAGAGATGAAGTAAAGTAGTAAATCCTGTCAATTGTATTTATTTAATATTACGGTGAGGTTTATAAATCTTAAGTTATTATAAACCAGGACGTTTATAATATAGTTTATCCGTTATGCTTGAAAATGGGTTCATTCTTATGAATTAAATTACTTTTTTATTCATTTATTTACAGGTTACATCAAATATCAAATATAATGTACATTTAAATGATGTAATACTTTACCTACATGTTCATGTTCAAATATTTTAATACCACTCTTCCTTGGAAGCATTAGCTTGTGTCTGGAAGAGTAGTGTACATTTTTTAATGCTATATTATATTATAAGTAAATTACAATGTGACGGTAAAAACACTATAAGTTGTAAGTTCGGTATCATGTAATTATCTACTATCAAATAATTTTACTATTTGGATAATGTATCTAGAAATATTGTAATTAGTTGTTAAAAACAAAACCAAATTTAACTTTACGTTATTTGTTTTAGGGGTGTTAAGCCGTGTTACGCTACCTCTTTTTAGCCAATGTTTCGGACAGCGTTGCAGTGACCATGATCAGGGCAGATCCGGCAGATCCAGCAGATCGATGTTGGAAACGGAAACGTTGGCTAAAGAAGGAGGTAGCGCAACACGGCATAACACCCCAAAAACAAATAACGAAAATACTTTTGGCCGTGAAAATCTTAAAACGTACCAAAAATTTAACTTATTTGAAGAACGGAGTATCACTGGGAAACTGAGTTATAAGTTATTCTTTAAGGTTAAATTAGTCGGAATTTTTTTTTGTTTGAGTTTATCTTTTAAATATTTTTTAATGGTGTTTATTTTTTGGATGTTTATTATTTTTTTATAAGAGTGTTAAATTTATTTATTTAGATATTCACTATTTCATAATATGCCCGTTGGGCTTTTATTTTCGGTACAAAATTTTTACAATTCACAATTTAAATTTAATAAACTGGAATAAACAGAAATAATAACTTGATATAAAAAAATTGTTAAAGCATTATTTGTACATCAATTTGATACATAAAAAATGTTGATATCATTGGTATATTCATTTTTTAAACTGTGTAGTCGAGGAATTGGTGAGTTTGTTACATAATTTGTTTCTAAATGGTGACATTGAAATAGGTTCTTACGCGGAAAGAGTCAAGGCGTAAGAACCTACGTTCTTACGTAGGTTCTTATGCCTTAACTTACGTTGACTACACTCAAGAGTTGAAACAGTTGTACTGCGAATTTACAATTTTAAATAAAAGAAGCATGGGTTGCTTCTCCTTCGCCAATCCTCAAATACATGTAGTTTTACACAATTTAATAAAAAAAGTGTAGTTTGTTCTAAGTGGATATTTATCTTAAAATTATTAAATTAAAAAAACTTTCCCTAAATTCTTTGGAAATTTTTAATATGAATTTTATGTTGACAGTAGTTATGATAATCACATTCGGTACCTAGTTATAAAGCTTGCAATTCTTTGTTGGTAAGCTTGCAATGCTTAGTAGAAAAGAAAAATAAAAGCTTTGAACAAACTACACTTAAATTTATGTGACGTTCTGAATTGATTTGAACTACACTTAAAATTCTATTATAATTCATAGAAAAGTATCACTTTAAATGATTATTAATACTTACCTACGTCATTCGGCACTCAGATAAACATTTATATCTGCCAATGTTGGCAACTGATTTGATGATTGGCCAAAATATATGTTTACGATATTGCAGAAACGCGCGGTAACAAGGTTAAGGCTGATATACAATATACATACATACAATACTCGTACATCGCCTGAATTGACATGGTTTAGATCACCATGAAATGAAGTTACTGGTAAGTTATTGAAGGTACCGGAGACTAGCGATCACTGGATGACAATGGATTCGAGGAACCGTTTTTCGGAACCAGTTCCAATTGTAGCACGCCTGATTACCGAGGCAATTGAAATCTACAACCATTTTGAAGTATACTGTGATACCAGCTCGTAGTGGAGTGGAGCTCCCGGAGATACCAAAGATACCTACTGGAGATACCGTGTTATCGCTTCCAAGTACATACATTTCACCACTAACAATTACACGTCTGCCGGATCTGCCCTGATGATGGACACTGCGACGCTGTCCGAAACGTTGGCTAAAGATGGAGGTAGCGCAACACGGCATAACATCCCAAAAACAAATAACAAAGGTATTCAAGGTTTTATTATTTTATTTATTTATTTAGTAGAAAACACAGATACTGAATAACAGGGATACCTACATCTAAAACAATAACTATAGAATTTGCCTGCACTATTTTTCACGGATTTATATGAACACGGATTGGCAAATATAAATATTTTTACATGTAAATAGGGAAAAATACATATAAGAAAAATATTTTACTATTATAGAGAAACATTTTAAAATATAATTTTGCAAATAAATTTTAGAAAATTTTTCGTTATGTGTTTTTGGGGTGTTATGCCGTGTTGCGCTACCTCCTTCTTTATCCAACGTTTCGGACGGCGTTGCAGTGACCATCATCAGGTCAAATCCGGTAGATGATGGAGGAGGTAACGCAACACGGCATACCCCAAAAACAAATAACGAAAATACTTTTGGCCGTGAAAATCTAAAAACGTATCCAATTTTTAGAAAAGTTTATAAAAAAAATGTGCTTTCAAAAAAGTAAAATTATGGATAAGTTTGAGCCTAATACATTAAAAATTAAATAAAATAATTATTTATTTATTTGAAATAATTCAACTATAATTCCGTTGCTAGTTAATAATGTAGATTGGGTGGGTAGGTATTAGTGTAGAGTGGGTGGGTAGGGGAACAAATCCATGATTGGGCTATATGACAATATTTTTTGTTTGTTGATAATAGATTCATTATTTTTAAGGGATTTTTTAATTTCCAAGCAACGGCTCCACCCCTACCATAGTAAAACATTTTTCGAAACTGTCAAATTAGTATAAGCTTTACCTGACGAAGGAACGTTTGTTCCGAAACCGGTCGGATTTGCGCATCATATAAGTGGTTTATACAAAGTTGAATTATTTCATTTTTCTATAATGGATAACCACAAAGTAATAGCTACATTCAAAAATATTTATGTATTTATTAATTTACGGACGACAGTCCATTAAAAACATAATAATAACACAAATAAAAAAAAACGGAGATGACAGTGAAGGGAGAGGACATATAAATTAATAGCAATGACAATATAAAATGTTAATAGTACCTACATGTAGAAGACACTGCAAGTCAAAGAATGAAGAAGCATTTAAATATTGCAGATCGACTGCCGAAAGTCATTTAGTTTTACACCAAAGAAATCAATGCTTTGACTTGCATTGACAAGTTTCGACATTCTGGATAAGGGAGAATGGTATCCATAATTAGTAGAATGTTGATTGAGGAACAGCAAATTCATTATTTGGGAGTCTACGGGAAGGGATGTTGAACTGGATGAGTTGTAACAAAGCAAAGTAAAAAGCAAAGTTGTAACAACATTAATATAATAACAGAGACCATAATATTTAAATAGGAAAAATAAAAGGGAATTATTATAAAAGGGAAAAGGTTTTGTTTAAAAAATAATACTAAAATTCATTTCAATAATTTTTTTTTGTTTTTATTTAAATTATAATATTTTAAAGGTAATATGAAATAGTGCCTAATTGTCTGAATTTTTATTATTTATACGCCAATGAAGAGAACTGGCTCTTTACTTTGGTATGGGAGTAAGGCTATGAGTAAAATAATATAATCTATCAGTACTAGGCAGTGGCGGTCCGTGAATTTTCTGTAGAGCGGTAAAATTGATAAATTCGTCATTATTGATGTTGTAGCAGATTTTTTTTTCAAAATTTAGATTTTTTAATGAATATTTTTTTACATCCTCCTCTAAATATGTTCGAAAATCATAAATTTAATAGATTAGTTTCGTCGGTGGTTTAGTATAGTCAAACCATTTTGTTCGATTTTTTGGGCGAATATCGCCGCCCACCGTACGTCACAACTCACTGGATCAATCTGGGCTCAACCACTAAACAAATCCGAACCCGTTGTTTTAGTTGATTTCTCAAGTAGCCACTGATATGTTATCTTGTTGGATCGAAGATACCACTCAAAAATTATTTTATTTTTTCTGCTATTAATCCATTTTTGTTTTTACAGTTTCTTTATTGTCATCTCACTGATTTCCCCTTCAACCTCTTCTAAAATACACATCACAATCAGCTTAATTAGTCTATTTACGATGTTGCTTTGCAGCCCGTTCATCTTCCAATGTGCCACTCACTAATATATTCAAGTCGACCGTAATGTGAACGCTTTTTTATCTGACAAGTGACGAGTTATTCGTCACACGACTAAACC
This sequence comes from Limnephilus marmoratus, assembly GCA_917880885.1. Taxonomy (NCBI): domain Eukaryota; kingdom Metazoa; phylum Arthropoda; class Insecta; order Trichoptera; family Limnephilidae; genus Limnephilus; species Limnephilus marmoratus. Next base: position 55,093,805 of record OU862908.1, read on the forward strand.
ATTAGCCTAGTCCGAATAAGCCTTTATACTGATGGATTTAGTTTTGATTGGTTTATGTGTTATCTGAAGGTTATCTATTAATATTTATAGTATTGAATCAACAATTTGTTTTGACCTGATACTTTTCTTTCCTACATCTAATATTCTGTTAATCCAAAGCAAAATATTTATATTAATATTTTCCAATGTAGAAACAATTTCTTTGTACATTTTTTTTACCTATTTTTTTTTAAACATATTATATTTTGGTACGTACTCACCCTTTGAATAAAATATTCGTTCACTGAGCACAGTGATCGTATGTATTATGTATTATATCGCAACAATCTTTCCGTCACGAAAAAAACTCATGTTACGGCTGGCCTCCACAGAGAACACAAATTTCTCTAAAGTATTAGATTTGGCTTATAAAAATAAATTATATTTTGTTTGTAGAATGATAAAAAATAAACAAATCCCGTTCGGTTTAAAAAAGCAGGGAGGATTTATAAAGTTTACACGTCCGAGATATTTTAAAGTCTATGAAACACCAAAGTACACCGAAAAATTTTGTTGTTTTTACGTTCATCAGTTTCTGCTTGTGTGAGGGTTAAATAAATCAAAGAATGATATTATAATTCAAGCAATTATTAATCAAATATTATCGTCCATAGCCACCAGATGTATACCGGGTGTCCAGGGGTTAAGTACACTAACATCTGGATGTGATTACATGATGGTAGAAATAAAAGAGATTAACAACTTTTTTCCGAAGTTCCAACTTTTTTCCCACACAAAAAGAGATACCTACTAAAAATCTTTGCTGTGAGGTACAAACCTACACTGATAAATTTACTGTGAGCTTGCCGGGCGCGTTTGTGGCAACGTTGCATTAAGTTATAATTGGCCCGAATTGTATCAGCGGAAAAGAATGATGCTGGCCGCACACACCGCGCAGAATTGTTTTATCTTTTTACCAAATAAGTACCCCTAAAAGTTGGAATATTGAAAAAAGTTGTTGAAATTTTTTCGCATACTATCGTGTACAATTACCTCCCGAGCGTTTTACCTGCGGACGCTCTGTATTTTGTACGTACATTTATTATGTTGAATGTATGTTAATGGTCGTCTAATTCAATTCTGGTCATCACGTGGGCACTTATTTAAAAATAAAAAAAATCTTGTTGCCCATTTCTATTAAGAGGTGCATTATTCTCTAGTGATCTTTCAGCAAAGCTTTCTCATTGTTGACGATAAGTTATACACTTTGATTAAACAATCGTGGAAAATGCTAGCATTAACTAAATCAACAGTGCTCTGAATCACTCTTATGTCAAGGCCTTACCAATAATTTGTAAATGCTGTAAAAATATCTGGACGCTTTTAGATTCCAACACTAACATTAAACTTAATTTGGATATGTTGAGGCAATCGATAGATAAATATTTACTACACGCAGCACAGATATTTATTTGAACGTTTCCCAAATAGTTCCAAAGAGCTTAAAATAATTTTTGGTCATAAATTGATGACGCTCATTTACAAAAACAAAACCAAAAACAATGCATTTGATTGTTAGTTGGAATTATACCTTCGACTGAGTTATAAATAAGAATGGTACTAGTAGCACACAAGCTGCTAAACGGGCACATTTGTAATCCTGATGTCCTGGAAAGGATTTCACTTTATGTCCCCGATAACTTCACCAGAGCAAGGCAACACAGACTTTTTACTTTTCCTAGAGGCAGGACCAACCTACCAATGGTTATGCCTCTGGGGAGAATGACCTCACTATTAAACCTTTCTTCAGAAATTGACTTTTTTCGATCAAACTACAATAATTTCAAGAGCGAAATAAAGGTATTCTTTAGCACCTGTCATTATTAATGTACCTATATAATTAATGTTTTACACTATTAACTAAAAATTGTGAAATGTAATTGGATATACATGTTAACTGTTTTTCACAATAAATAAATAAATAAATAAATAAATGCTGCCTTAATGCAGAAGTTGAAAATACAGATCTCCTGACTAATATATTTTGGAAGAACCTTCGGTTGAAAACATGTCATTATTAAAAAATTGCATTTGTTGGTGATCAAATTGATAATTATTGTTTACCGTTTTTTTATTAACTACTTAAATAAAATCTTGATTTCGGCAAGTTCTGTTCAAAGATATTGATATTGGCATTTCGCAGTGAGAAAATAATATACCAAATCTTTAGAGGGAATAACCAGACAAAACCGGAAAAACGTCATTTTTAAATCAAATTTTAGAAATATTGATTCTTTTAAAAATTTTTTTTTAATTAAATTAAAAATTATAAATTGATTTCAAAAGACTTAAGAAAGACAAAAGAAAGGATACTTATATTTTGAGAAAATATGTTTATTTTTCGTGCAATAAGGTTTTACTGTAGGTCGTTGGCAGATTTGTTAAATTTTCAAACAAAATTTTGTATTATGCAACACAAATTTCACATCATAATGCAGTAAAATAAATCAATAAATTATCCGGGAAAGCTACTTTTCAGAATTTAAATTTTAGTTTAAATAAAATCATTAAAAAAAGATCCGCACACGTGCTTTGTGACGAAAATACTCCAGTTTGTCTATTTATTTACGGTCTTACAAACTAATATATTTCAATTTATTTTTTTACATTCTTATTTTGCTTAGACATTATTTAAAAATTATAAATACTTATGATCAAAAAATAATTACAGAAGTACATAATTTTAATAGTTTTATCATCATGCCTTTCAACATTTTTGAATGTAGGTATAAATTAAAGCAAATTTTGAGTAAAATAAAATCGATATTGAGTTTTTATTTTAAAAAGCTGACACGGCGAATAATTAATCTTTCTCATTGAAACCGCCCTGTACGGTCGTAAGAACATCTTCCGACGAAATTTGAACACTCGGCCACTCAGCAACACGGCTGGTTAATGGCCCTTAATTAATAAATCTTTATTTATTTATTTATTTATTTGAGACACGAACAGGATATTTATACAACATTTTTGTGGGTAGTATATAATAAATTAAAATACAAATATAAGTATCCCTAGACTAATGTGTCTGCAGTAATCACATATGCATTTTCACAGAAGCAAACTCTTGAAAAACAATGCAAGTATTATTTATACATAACTTGAAAACTTAAATAAAAAATTGAAATACATAATAATGACAAGTATACAATATTTATAAAGTATTTACTGAAAAGTAATATAAATTTTTTTTTTTTTTAAGTTCACAAATTGTGGAGATATTTCATGAAATATGTTATATTATTTACAAAAATATCTATGAAACTGTGTATTTTAACAAGATCATTGTATGTTGTTTACCAGAAGCATTTTAAATTTGTGTATTGAAAGTGCAAAAAGCGGCACATTATTTTATTCGCAGCGTGAGCTACGAAGCTTTGATATATTTAGTCCACTCAAATCAGAAAAGACGACAAAATCCTTTATTCCCAACCTGATTCTTGCTCTACTTTTTCTCTTCCTTCTGCTACCAGAATTTCACTTTCAGCCTCATAATAACTATTCTCCAAAAATTGGCCTGCCATAGTCTCACTAGATATTAGGAATTCTCGGGAAAAATAAACTTTTGTTTATTTTCAACACCGAAAATTTAAACGTGGATATTAAAAAATGATCGAATTCGAGTATATTTAATACAAAGTAGAGCAATACATTTAAAACCACAATAATATTTTCTACAATTTGACATCAAGAATATTCGCTTCGATTCCGTTCTGAATTCCAATAAAAACATAAAGGCCGGAACGTGGACTGTAGCGGTAGTGGTAGTGAGGTTGTTTGCACTGCGGCGGATTTGTTTGGCCTGATGGATTTCTGTTTGTCCGGCGGTTAGGCGCAGATGGAAAAAGGCAAACTCGGCGAAATCAAACACCCTCCATCCTTCAGATGCGGTACTTTGTATATCCTCGCGACACGAACCTTCAAATCGAGCACGACAAGGCTTTTATGGATGTTCGACCTTTATTGCTGATATGGTGAAATGTTGCCCATTTTACGTTTTGGTGGATTTTGGGTAAACTTTGCGAAAAATGTAAGATGTGTGTACATTGGAATGACTTTAAATTATTTTAAATCTTGTTGGTGCTGTTATGATTGTTACTAAAATATTAAAAACAAATCACTTCCGCCATTCAAAAACATTTCTCTCAACTTATGTACGTACATGGCAGTTGTTTCACTTTCCGAAAGTTGAAAACTGTGGGACATCAGTCATATGAAGTTATTGGGCAATCATTGTGGCATAAGAAAAAAGGGAAATAAGGGTGGAAACCTTTAAATGGAACAATTATTGGAACTTGTATATTATTATGCATTATTTTAATGTAAACTGTTGGTCCCTCAAATAAAATAAAATAAATTTAATAAGAACGAGTTTTTTAATTACTCGTTACAAATCTGAAATTTCTCATACACACGTGTTATAAACTGCAAAATCTTATACAGTTCGCGACATAATTTTATGTCTCTCCGATGGGAAATTATGTTCGTTTTAAGTTTGTGATATTATTCAATCGTAACACAGATTAAAATGAACTCGTTCGGATAATTCAAGTGATGCAAGCATTGCATAGGGTTTGAGTGAACTTAATAAAAAAAAATAAGAGTGTTTTGGGTTAAAAAGGGTCATAGTGACACTTGAAGATCTGTATTCATAACATAGCTGCACCACTTGAACGCATGTGATTTATGGTTTATTTCATCACTGGGTACGGGGAGAAGTCATCATAGTTTCAACCGACTGGCGCTTACAGGAGCACAAAGAAAACAAAGATAAGATCTTTTCAATTAATCCATTTGTTAACATTTCCTGTAAAATAACTTGGACTAAGTCGGATGAAATAATTTAAAAAAAACTTGTATTTTTATTTGTGATAGGGAAATTTATAGAGGCATTTTCCATAAATCATAACGAAGAATTAAGTATGTAAAAACACAAAAGTTAAGAACTGAAACGCAAGTGACTTTCCTCCTCGATACGACTAGAATTTTAATGCATAATGACTGGGGTCTCTTTTAAATTCACGTTAGCTTCGGGGTAATGTAACCACTTTTTACGTGACCAGCAGAACTTTCATTGTTCTCTGCCAGTTGTGACCTGTAACTATTATTTGCCATGTGTATTTACTCCACTGAGTACTAAATATCACTACAGGGAGTTTCTGAAACTAACCGCAATCCATTACGGTTCACCATCAATCATTCTAAAATCTCTTAACTCCATTCAGTCTGACTTTTACTTCTTATTACGACATGGACCACTCTGTGTACATTGTAAATGTACAAAAGACTTTTTATGATATCTTAAAAAAAAACATTACTTACGAATAAAATAGATTCTGACCTTATATATCATCTTATTATAATAATGCGTCAATGCTTATCATAATAATCGCCCAGTGTAACAAAATCCAATACCAGTGGGAAGAAAACTTCGCCGAGTGCTAACTTACTTACATAATTGCTATCCAATGTATTTGCACTTTTTACATTTTAGGTAAATAACATAATATATAGATAGGTATTTGTTTTTGTTATTTATATGTGAGTAATGTTGATCCTAAATATATTTGCTGAATTAATCGTCGTATTTTTGGGTTTCTATGACAGATTGTTGTTTTCTTATAAAGCGCAAGTTAATATAAAATATATATATATTAGTACAAATTAAACATTGTATGAAAATTTTTATGTTGCTGGAACAAAACTAGAGAAGGTACAGAGTATTGTATACTTGGGCTGCAATGTAAATGATAGATGGGATCCTTCGGTTGAAATCAAATACCGCATTGAGCAAGCTCGTGTAACCTTTATCCGCATGAAAAAAATGTTCTGCAGTCATGATCTCAACCAAATATATTCAAATACAATATTCAAATACAAAAGAGATATGCTATGGTGCCCGCGCAACTGTCGGCGGACTACGCCCTAATTAGAGTAGTTTACATACGAAAAGAATTTGTTCATTTCGTTGATTTTTTGAAGATGTGGATTAGTATTGGTTGACAATATAGTTTGAATACAGAAAGAATTCGTTCATTTAGTTTAACATTCGTTTGGTTTATTCGTTAATTATTCGTTCATTTAGTTTATTTGTTAATTGGTAAACAATATCGGCGACGCCTGGAAGCGCAGTCCCACCTCGAAAAACTGCAGATAGCACATCTACTTACATTTCAATATCTTTGATCTCAACCTTGGATTACGAGTGCAAATGGTCAGATGCTACGTGTTTTCGAAATTATTTTATGGAATGGAAGCGTGGACGCTTACTGAAGTACTAATTAGGCGACTTGAGGCATTCGAGATGTTGATCTACAGAAGATTACTTAAAATAAGCTGGATGGACAGGGTTACTAATGAAGATGTAATGGTTCGGATGAATAAAGAAAAGGAAGTAATTAAAACTTTTAAAATAATCCAACAACTTCAATATCTTGGACATGTGATGAGACATCCAGAGAAGTATGAGATCCTGCATCTCATAATGCAGGGAAAGATTGCCGGAAGACGGGGCCCTGGAAGAAGGAAAACCTCATGGCTGAAAAACCTGAGACAGTGGTTTGGGCAGTCTACCGTAGAGCTGTTCCAGGCCGAAATAAACAAAGTCCGCATAGCCAATACGATGGCCAACGTCCGTTGAACGGACAAGACACAAGAAGAAGAAGATTAGTACAAATTAATTAACAGAAATAGTGCCTTTTTTGAGAGAAAGAAAAGTTGTTTTTTGTGTATAAATTGTGTTTTATAAAAAAAACTATTAGGAGCAAAACCTAATCTATTACTCCGTTGCTGGGTTGCGTATTTACAAAACCTATACCGATTCAGTCGCGGTAACGACAATTTACATTTTAAATAAACCTCTATATTGGTTATTTTTTATCACATTGCAAAAACAAAAAATGTTCTAAAATCTAGATAAAATAATCTTTCTGATGTGTATATTAGAAATTAATAATTTTATTTCTAAATATTTAAATTTGAATATTATTCCCATATATTGTAAATACACCTCTATATTGATAATTTTTATCACTTTGCAAAACAAAAAAATGTTCTAAAATCTAGATAAAATAATCTTTCCAATGTGTATATTAGAAATTAATAATTTTATTTCTAAATATTTAAATTGTGATATTGAAAATTTAAAGCGACTCAAACGCGTTAGGGGTTGTAAATACGGTTTAAGGTTTGGGAAATTCTGACTAAAATAACAGTCATAAGATGCTACCATGATAAACAGATATGCAATCAAAGGGATAATTTTTTCGCTCTGGACTTGAACCATGAATTTATATTATCTAGTTACACATTTCTCACAAAAAATATTGTTTTCGAATTATTGTAGTAATGAATTCACTTAAGAAGATACACGTAGAATTAACGACGTCTCGTTTCTCACTTTATCCTTCACAGCCATAACAATTAAAGCAGCTCTCACAGGAATCCGCTCCTGAATGTCTTCAGGTTTAAATCGAGCTTTCCTCCTTGACTGTGCTAATTTGTGATATCCTTGTCACTTTGTTTAGCTCAGAACATTTTCACACAGAGGAAATTGGCTTCTGTTTGTGAAAACATCTACGGCTCACGTGAATGGCACAATAATAAATAAACGTATTGGATACGCGCCGTAAATATATTTAAATCCATTTGAGCATTAATTTCTTTTAAATTAATAATTTATGCTATGGGACCATGAGGGCGCCATCTATGGTTTTTGTATTATATTGAATTTACCTATAAAAAAAACCATAGCATAAATTATTAATTTAAAAGAAATTAATGCTCAAATGGATTAAAATATATTTACGGCGCGTATCCATAACCATAGATGGCGCCCTCATGGTCCCATAGCATAAATTATTCATTTAAAAGAAATTAATGCTTAAATGGATTTAAATATATTTACGGCGCGTATCCACCTATTATTAATCCGAGATTTTAATGGGTGATTTATGGAATAAATGTTTGTACCTAAATAATTTCAGTTTACGAAATTTGTTTATATCAGCAGGGTCGGATTAATTATTACGTATCGCAGCCTTGTGTCAAATGTTTTACGCCGTTGTTGTTTTTAAATAAAATGTTTATTGCTTGTAAAGGTAATAATTATTAAAATAACAAACAGTAAATATTGTTACATAAAATACTTAAAATAAAATACAAATTAAATCATTTTGGTAGACGATTGATTTAATTTTTGTAAATTCTGCAGTTACACAACATAAAAATAATTTTATGTGTTGATTTTTATCAAGCTAGCCAGGGAATTTCGGATTCAAAATCATCAATGCGTATTTACTTTTAAATTAAGTATACCTATGGAAAGGACAACTTTTATTTAAAAATGGGAATCATTCGAGTGAATATTTTTTGTGATATTTAATTAATGAAGATAATATTAGCGACTCTCAATCGAAAATTTGAAACACAAAAATCTTAAAAAGAAAATACGGTCACATATAGGAATTTTCGATTGAGAATCGGTAGTTTTTCTCCATTAATTAAATATTACAGAGGATTTACACATTAAGTTAAAATAAAAAAATTATATCTAACTTATAACTAACACATAAATTTTGCTTCCTATGAATGTAAAGGATGCTAAAATCTTTACTTAAAATCCTCATTTTTTTTTCTAAAATTTTTAACGGATACATCTCAATTAGGGAATGCAATCCCGGTCTCGCGGGATCTCGATCTCGTGATATTTTTCGGGATCAATCCCGAAGCATAATATGATGAGATTCCGTTCGAGATCGACGGGATTGGGCGGCAGTAGTCAGCCACGCTACACACGTCCACTCAGGGCGCGAGTGGTGCGCTGACTGACTGACGGTCGGGCGGGAGTGTCGATCGAAGAAAGAAAACTATCCCGACTATTTAGGAACATTAGCGACGGATGACGAGCGGGACAGATAATATAAAACTGTGTCGAGTGAGTGAGAAAGAGATACTTGCGTGCAGGCAGCCATTTGTTTGTTTTAGTTGTGCAGTTATGGTCATTACTTTTTCTTAAATTATGCATTTTTTGTTGTTTATGTGAGTTAAATAAACATGATTTTTGGGTACGCTACACACGTCCACTCGGGGCGCGAGTGGTGCGCTGACTGACTGTCGGTCGGGCGGGAGTGTCGATCGAAGAAAGAAAACTATCCCGACTATTTAGGAATATTAGCGACGGATGACGAGCGGGACAGATAATATAAAACTGTGTCGAGTGAGTGAGAAAGAGATACTTGCGAGCGTGCAGGCAGCCATTTGTTTGTTTTAGTTGTGCAGTTATGGTCATTACTTTTCCTTGAATTATGCATTTTTTATTGTTTATGTGAGTTAAATAAACATTATTTTTGGATTTTTAGGTTGTTAATACCTTAAAATGTCGAAAGATAATCCAGATCAAGTGTATGTAGAGTTAAGCAGTCGTTTACCAGTATGGAGATACTTCAAGAAAGCAGTCAATAAATTGACTGCTCAATGCAAGTTATGTAAAGCTGTTCTCAAAACCACATCCGGGTCTACAAAAGGTTTACACGTCCGTATGATGTCAATCCACAAAATTGACTCAAAATCATTGGGGTTGGAAGAACATCAAGTACTACTGACCCGGTTGTTGTCGATAATTTATCTTTATTGATATTTTTTCTTTTGATTATTTTAATTTATAAAAAAACAGTTAATTATTTAGTGACTAATATAAAAGAATAAAGGTTTTGTTTTCTTTCAAATAATATTTTCTTTTAATTAACGAGATCCCGAAAATTCCGAGATCTCGCGAGATCGTAAGTTCTAATCTCGCGAGATCTCGAATTTGCGATCTCGAGTCGAATGTCAATGTTGTGAAATCCAAATTTTAGTACGTATAGATGAATTCTTATAGTAGATTTAAAAAGGGTGAATACTGGATACAAAATGTCAATTTTGAATTCTTAAAGTAGGTTTAAAAAAGGTTAATACTAGACACCAAATTTACATTTTTTTACCTAAATACAAAACTCAAAAAAAATTAAGAATCGAATTTGGACACGGTAACGTACAAATGCATAACACATAAATAATATATAAATTTGTGAAAGTTGTTAATTTGAAAAAGAAATTGTGCCGAGCTTTCGTTTTGTTGATTTAACAATAGAATATTTTTTTGTATTTTCAATATGACGATTTAGAAAATCATTTAGTCTAATTATGCCGAAATCCAAGGTCATTGCTTTATTCAAACATGTTAAAATGTTCCAATTTACCCTTCTCCCTTCTAAATCAACTGTTAGGAAAACCACCTACATTACTTCTAATGCGCAAACAAATATCTCAATCATTTGAAAACCGAGTTTTCCCGCTCAACTATCTGTTGCGGGATTTCCTTGTCACTGAATTTAGCAACATGACACATAATTCGGTAACTGCTACGTACGTTGTAATGTGTTTGAACCAAGGTCATATCATGTAGTAAAATATAATCATACGGCAAATTAATCAAATCAATCAACATAAATTAGTTCGATGGCCAAAAATTGAGTCAGCGTTTACTATTGTTAAGGTGTTCTAAATATTTAAATGTTTTTTTTAGTCCCTCTGCTATTTTCAATTTTAATAAATAAAAATTACTTGATTGCGGTCAAATTGATAAGCTCCACGCAGGAGTCTTTTTTGGGGATGCTGTGTGGGGGGTCTTTTTAGGAAAAGAAGGAGAGGAAGTTCTAGGAAGGGAAAAGGTGTGAGGATTGGGTAGGCTTCTGTGGGTTAGGGCAGGCGCATCCACTGCCTTAATCCGGACAAACATCACCCCACGAAACCAGGCACCACTGCCAAATCACCAAGCTCTTTATAAAAATAAACAGTGGTGGTACACGTGTCATGCAGTAGCTTCTCTTCGCACTAAAATGAGATTATTAGTAAAAAGAACTTTTATTACAGGCATTTAATTAGAACTGACTAGAGTATTACTAAACATTAAACAAATGTAGGTAAAACCGTGATTACGTGCTTCATTTGATATTTTGTAATAATCGACAAAAATTATATTAAGATCAAGAGAAATTGTATGACGCCGCAAAGTTTGACAATAACAAAGATCATTTATTAATCACAATTAATTGTCGCTAAGAAATATCATAAACATTTTAATTGGTCGAAATATCGGGAATAGTGGTGACGTCGAAATTGATCATGTATTAGGTACGTACATAGGTATTAGGATTAACAATATATTTACCTTTTTTAGTTTAACAATCTTACTAATATTATAAAGGCGTTGTTACTCTTTCACGCAAAAACCACTGAATGGATTTTAATCAATATTAACAATAATATATATTTTTTTACATGAGCTCCACACAGGAGGCCCTGAGGAAAATAATTTCCCTCAGGGCCTATGTCATCTTTGGGGATGTTGTGTGGAGGGTGTTTTTAAGGAAAGGAAGGACAGGAGAGTTCTGGGAAGGAAAAGGGTTTAAGGACTGGGTAGGAATCTGGGGTTCAATATGTCCTGGTCATCTGCCTCCAAGACCAAGACAAACTTCACCCCATGAACTCGGGCACCCCTGCTAAATCACCAAACGTAGCGAACCACTTGGGGTGACCTATGGTCAAGGTGTTATCCAATAAATGTTCCCGGGGCGGCGGTACCTATTCCCGCCTCCCAAATTGAGTTCATAAATTAGAATAACGTACACGAGCTCTGGCATTATAAAATTTGTATTAAAAAATGCAATAGGTGGCACGCGAGCTGTTTGAAAACTTAAAGTACCGGGAATGAATGTATAAAATGCGGGAGGGCGGAAGGGAACTCAAGAGTTGGGAGGGGAACTCGGGAGGGGGATTCGCGGTAGGAGGAAGGTGAATGGGGATCCTTAGAGGGGGGAGGGGAACTCGGGAAGGGGGGGAGCGGGTTGGGGAGAGGGAAGGTGGAGGAATCAGAGTGGGAACGCGAGAGGGTAGGGGACGCAGGAGAGAAAGGGGAGGCGGAAGGGGAATGGGACGAATGGGAAAGGACACGCAGGGAGAACAATTTATTTATTAAATGGCATAGCAACGCATGCCGGGAACCAGCTAGTAAATAATAAATTAAAACATATCCAAAAACGTGTATTTCAAAAAAAATGTGTGATTATAATATGATTGGAAATATATCGCAACAAAATAATAATGTAACCCATAAAACGCTTTCCCAGAAATAGCAAAGTTATTCCGCATCTAATTAGTCAAATGCCATATTATAACTATTCTTAACATTATTGACATGTTATACGCCTACAATAATCCGGGAAATTGAAAACTAAATTGTTTCGTCAATAATTATTCCAGCACATTCGTCATGTTGTTATTCCGGTACAATATTCCAATCTCTTCGTGTATTTCAAATCCACGCAAGATCCCGAGAATTTGTGTTGCCACTGGGTTAAATGAATGAATTTCAGGGAAACAATTATTCAGTTGGGACACATCTTTCCTGGGAAAAATAATATATTCCAAAGTTTGCATGATAAATAGATAATTAATTGACATTTTGTGAAAATTAATTGGGATGTTTTGATTCATTAACAAAGGATTGTTTAGGAAGGTTTGCATGATATTATTATTGTTATATATAAAACAGTTTTTCATCATAAACTGTTTGAAATTCAAAATTTTAAATCACAAAAGCCATAAAATTTCTTCAATTAACTAAATATAATTTTATTTGAGACACGGGATTAGATTAAAAAGTTAATATAAAAATAATTGACTCAGGTTATGAAAACCTTTTTTTCGTACCCTGCACAATTTTTAGTAGCGTATTTTAATTTTTAGTAGCGTATTTACATGTCTACAGTAAAAACTTATACAAAGTCTTGAGTGGTCATATTGACTGTCCAGCTCTTTTGTCATCAATTAATATTAGAATCCCGAGTAAGAAAACTAGAAACAAGTCATTGTTTCATATCGAAAGAGCTTCAACCAGTCTCAGGCAAAATTCTTTCTTATTAAGAACTTGCAATCTTTATAACAAAAAATGTATCGATGCTGATATTTTTTCGTGTACTTTAAGCACTTTTAGTCAAATACTTAATGGAGTCTTATAATTATCCATCAATTAACAAATAACTTAATTCATTGTAACAAAACTGATAAATTTCTTATGTATTTTTTTGTATTGAAATTTTAAAAATAATGTATACAAGTAAGTGTATATTGTTTTTCCACTTTACGCTTTTAAACACGTCTGATGTTTTTCAGTTTTTTATTTTTATTTTGTTATTATCTTATTTAAAAATACTTATTTAATCTAACATAAAACTGGCACACTTTATTTTACTAATTTACTTTATTTTACTTTCATTTCACTTTTATTTTGCTTTTCCTTGTTTTTTTTTATATATGTTTACATATAACGTTTTCGACATCACATCTGGTGTTTTTCAATTTTCATTATTATTATAGATAATATAGAAAAACATAGAAAACATAGAAGGGTTGAAGGAATGACTGAATATATAAATATATATATTTAGTTATTTTTTCAACTTTTCTCTGTTTTTTTTTCTTATCTTATCTTGTCTGTATCTTTATTTATTAGACAGTATAGCTAGGTTATCCCTAGACAGCTTATCTAGCTCCTTACTATATAATATTAAGTAAAAAAAAAATAAAAAAATAAACTTAATAACTATAGATTTTATCATTATTATTGGTGCATGATGTGAACATTAGTTATTGGGTTTATAACCTAATTATTGTAATTTGTGGTTTTCTAATGCATGTAATGTTATAAACCTGTAAATGTTCCCAATAAAGAAAATAAAATAAAATAAAATGTGATTCCAAACTACGTGCTATTTATGAAATTAATAACAAATCGTAATAAATCGGTTTTTCGTGAAAAAATTACCACAAGTGCGCTTAACTAGCCAACAGCCGAAAATTTCGTTAAAAGTTGTTCTTATGATCGTGCAGAGCGGTTACAATGAGAAAGATTAATTATTCTCCGTACCAGCTTTCAAAAATTGTAACTCAATATCGATTTTATTTCATTCCAAATTTGCCTTAATTTATGCCTTCATCCATAAATGATGGAAGGCGTGATGATAAAACTATCAAAATAATGTACTTTTTGTAATTATTTTTTTATTATAAGTTTTAATCATTTTTCAATAATGTCTAAGTTAAATACGAATGTTAAAAAAATCTGAAATATGTGAGTTTGTAAGTACGCAAATAAATACACAAACGGACCAATTTTCGTAAAGAAACACATGTACGTGTATATTTTTAATGATTTTATTTAAATTAAAATTAAAATTGTAAAACATGTGATACCCAGATAATGTATTGATATATTTTACTGCATGATTATATGATTTAAAATGGGTGTGGTATAATTCAAAATCTTTTTTGAAAATTTAACAAATCTGCCAACGACCTATGGTATAACCTTATTATACTAAAAATAAACATTTTTTCTCAAAATTTTAAACATGCGAATGCTAGATAAAAGAACAATCTTTCGAAATCCATTTATATTTTTTTGTGGAAAAAAGTCAATAGTCTAAAATCTGATTTAAAAATAATATATTTCTGGTTTTCTCTGGTTATACCCTTTTAACAACTCAATGAATATCTAGAAAACCTACAATTTTTCACTAATACTTCTAACTAGCGACTTGTATACAAGACTTTAATGACTGAAATCTAAAACTAGTATATGTATGGTATTTATTATGTAAGTATTACAGTTTATAGGTCTAACATAAGCCACCAGATCAAAAAATCTCTGAAAGCGGCGCGGCTAAAATGGCCGGTGAACCCTAACGATGTGGTCGCCGTTACAGCTGATGATGTAGACATCGCCCTCACTTCAACAAAAGCTGGGAAAGCAGCTGGATGCGACGGAGTTCTTCCAGACTTTTTGAAACATGCTGGGCCACGGACAAAGTTATGGATCGCAAAACTGTTTACTGAAATTTTTAAAACTGGAGTAATTCCAAATATCTGGAAAAAAACTAAAGTTATTGCGATCCTCAAACCCAACAAGCCACCAGAAGATCCAAACAGCTATCGGCCCATCTCGCTTTTAAGTACCATGTATAAACTCCTAGAGCGAGTGGTGCTCCGCAGACTTACCCCAATTCTGGAGAAAGTGGTTCCACAAGAGCAAGCTGGCTTCAGACCAGGCCGTAACTGCTGTGACCAGGTGCTAGCTCTGACAACACACATCGAATCTGGATTCCAGAAACGGCTTAAGACTGCGGCAGCGTTCATTGATCTCTCTGCGGCTTACGACACGGTGTGGCACAAAGGCCTCCTTGTCAAGCTCTACGACACCATAGAGGATGGCAACACAGTACGACTTATTGAGCAACTACTAACTGGCCGTACTTTCAGGGTTTTTCTAGGAGGGCTAAAAAGCAAAAAAATGCACCTAAATAATGGCCTTGCCCAAGGCTCAGTGCTGGCCCCATCACTCTTCAATATCTATACTCGAGATCTTCCTCACACTGAAGGCAGAAAATTTGCTTACGCAGATGACTTCGCCATCACAGTCCAAGCCAAAACCCTCAATGCAGCAGAAGAGATCCTTAATTCTGACCTCAAGGCTATGGAAGAATTTTTCCTCAATTGACGACTAAAGCCAAATGGGTCGAAAACAGTTGTGACAGCTTTCCATCTCAGTAATTCACAAGCAAACGCAAAACTCTGTGTTCAGTTTGATGGAAAAAATATTTACCATGACCTATTACTAATTCTATTACCTATTACTAATTCCCCGCTATCTTGGAATAACTTTGGACAGGAGCCTGAATTACCGGAAACACATGGAAACAGTGGGCAAAAAAACCAGGACAAGACTAAACTTAGTCAATAAGCTGGCTGGTACTAGCTGGGGATGCGACGCCAACACGCTCAGAACGGCATCCATTGCCCTGGTTTTCTCAGCAGCTGAATACTGTGCTCCAGTATGGGCCAGAAGCGCCCACACTTCCATGGTCGACGTTCAGCTTAATTCCACAATGCGAACCATCAGCGGAACCTTAAAATCGACTCCTCTTCCTTGGCTCCCCGTACTTGCAAATATAACCCCGCCAAATATCAGGCGAGAGATTGCAACACTGAGGGAATACAAGAAGGCGCTGCAAAAAAGCGAAATACCCTTGCACGATGATGTCGTTTCTCACCCAGCATGCCGCTTAAAGTCTCGAAAACCCTTCTGGACGGAAGGAGAAAGACTCCTTCGAACACCTCTCACCCCAGAAGATAGGTGGAAGCTTGAGTGGCAATCAGCTAACGTCAAAAACGCCGATCTCGTGCAAGACCCCACTGAGAGACAGCCTGGGTTCTCATTGCCTCGCAAACTCTGGACTGCCATCAATAGAATAAGGTGCTCCCATAGCCGTTGTGCTCACATGATGCATAGATGGGTCCTTAAAGAGTCGGCGACGTGTGAATGCGGTGCGGTGCAGACCACCGAACATGTGGTCAACGAATGCCCGCTCCATTCATTCCCCGGCGGGATTTATGAGGTCCACAGGGCAACGCCTGAGGCCCTAGACTGGCTCGCAGACCTAGATGTCCCGCTCTGACCCCCCACCATACGAAAGAAGAAGAAGAACAGTTTATACTTGAAACGGGTTTATTTCGAAAGATCAAGTTGCATAAGGCGCGCAGACGAGTCATAATAAGACAGTTTTACTCTAATAATAGATTTTATTCGTCCTCTGTGGTATCTTTTTGAAATCGTATATGTGCTCAGAAAAAACGAATAAAATATCATGTGAAATGCATTCTCATATCTTGCGGCGCAAAACATAATATCCTGTCAGATTTCTATCAATGTTCCAATGTTTCCCTACGGATTCCCACGTTCAGAACGCTGTGTATTTTGGTCTATCCTATGTGTATTGGATGTAGTTAGGTATAAGTGTAAGGAGTATTAGTGTTTGGTGTTTAAGTGTATTGTGTATATTAGGGTAGGACGTCAAAGCTTTTTTGGACGATTTACCATACATGCTGGGTGGTAAAGGTGGCGCTTTCGAATTCTGATAATGTTAAAAATACGCCAAACTACGTTTTTTTCTTTTGCCAGAAGACTTTTTCGAGTAAATAATTGTATTTTTGTTTTTAATTCTTTATAGGATTTATGTAATATTTTTCTTCATATAAATGTTTAAATCATAATATAAAGTGTTAAAAAAATAGTGTCAAATTGGTATAAAAGTAAGTCAAATATTTTTATATGCAGATTTGTGGATTCCTTAAAGACTTTTACGCGAAAAAAATGTGCATTTATATCGCACTCGTATATAACTTTTTCCAAAACCAGCACATACTTAAAATGTTTTTTTTTTAATTTTGTTATTTTAAGTACAATGGAGCTTATCTCTAAACATGATTTTGAGTAGTACCGTGAAAAATAGTATTTTGAGTAGTACCGTGGAAAGAAAATTTTTTTTGTTTCCCCTGCTAAAACGTGAGTAATGGTATATTATCAAAAACTCTTTAATTAAAGTATATTTTTTTCTCAGAATCTGTCTAATTTTTTTTTTACATTAGCTTCACACAAGAGGCACTGAGAAAAATAATTTCCTATAGGGCCTATGTCATCTTTGAGGATGCTGTGTGGAGGGTCTTTTTAAGGAAAGGAAGGAGGAAGTTCTGGTAAGGAAAAGGGTAAGAGGGGCTGGTAGGAATCTAGGGTTCAGTGTATCCAGGTCATCCGTCGCAGATCCAGAAAAAACCTCACCCCATGAACTCGTTATTATCCCGTATTTAAGGTATAATATTGAGCTTAAAGTAGCGTAGCACAGTGACTGATTTTTATGTTTTGGCGCGACATCGCTTCAGGCGTTCGACCATTTGAAATTACAAGCATTGAAATCTCTAATGACACCGAACCTAAAAAAAATTGGAGGAGAAACCCAAATATTATACGTAACATTATTAATTGATGTACATAGCAACAATTCTTAGGATTTTCCAGACAGAGGGGAATAACAGTTTAATAATAGGGGTAATAAGCGTAACGCTTAACCAAACATTGCAAAGTTAATCTTTATTTGACATATAGGAGTCAAAGATTGGCCTCTGAAAAAAAATTGACGAAAAATACAATCATTTCTTAAAAATGCAATTACGGGAGTGGCTGGCAATGGTTAGCCGTAATTTTTTTCCATGTACAAAAACGACATAACAATAATATCCTTTTTAAATTGGATTGAATACTGGTGAAGTTTTTTACTTTTACTCATTAAAAACAAAAAAATGAAAAAAAAAACGTAAACTTTGAACCAAGGTAATATCTAGATATAATTTATGAAAACAATATATTTTTGAGTTATTTAAATGTTATTGTTTAATGGTAGGCAAAACTAAATATTAAATTAAGTTGACCCTCCTTTGACATATAGGAGTCAAAGATTGGATTATGAAAAAAATTGACGAAAAATTCATCCATTTCTTAAAAATGCGTCGAGCTGAAATGAGGCTATTGTAATTTTAAAAAGTCGTACGCAATGTTTGCGACAACTGAGAATGATATCTTCAAAAATAAAATCTTCTTACCTTACTTTGACAGCCCTTCCTAATTTTAAAGTGCAAGGCATGTAAGTGTATGGTATACGGTGGTAGTGGTAGAAAAGTAGTCGGAAAGAATGCACTCGGTTGCGCCAACTAAAGCACAGAGGGCTCAGAACGCCGCGGGCAAGGAGCGACATGCGGCCGCTCTTCAAACTGCTGAACATGGTCTCGAAAACTTCCAGCTGAACTTTTTCCTTTAAAATATGGATTTCATATTGTCACTTGCGGGGCGGGCACCGTGCACTCCGTGGAGGCTGTTCAATTTTTATACGGAAAACTAACTTTTTTATTTTTGATTTTCAAACCGTGTAAAGATTTACTAAAAACTATTAGCCTGTTATTGCAAACTAGATTTTCTATTAATTTAATGAAAACACTTTTGCATGAAACTTGCTCACTTTATTTCTTACAAGCATGTACATTATATAATAAATTTTCACATGAGAAAGCAAGCATTTTACGGGTATAATAAGGTAAGAGAGATGAGGTAAAAATAGGTGTTGGGAAAGGAACATGTTTAAATTGGGACACTTTTATAAATATAATAGTTTTTTATTCGTTTTCAAGGATTTTGAAAACTCTTAAATATTAATTAGTTTAAAAGTTTTCAAAATCCTTGAAAACGAATAAAAACAAATTATTAAATAAATTATTTAATTAAAATTATTAAATAAAAAACAAATTATTAAATAAAACAAATTATTAAATGAACTATTACATTTATAAAATAGTCCCAATTTAAACATGTTCCTTTCCTATAATAAGTTTTTTTTTAATTATTATATTTTTTATTTTAATTATTATAATTATATTATAACTAGCAGACCCGGCCACACTTTGCTGTGGCTAACGAAACATAACGCCATTACCCAACTTTTATAAAATCCACACAACCCGTTTGCCAGCTGCCCGCTGCCTGATTTGAATATTTGAATTTCTCGGTTTTTCTCACTATAATAAGCATGTATTATACATATAAACCTTGTTCTTGAATCACTCTATCTATTAGTGAAAACTGCATGAAAATCCGTTTCGTAGTTTAAAAGATCTAAGCACACATACATTTTGAGCGACTTCATTTTATACAATGTAATGATATTACATGTCGCTGCAAAATTTTAATTTCGAAAATCAAATGTTCGGTCAGTGGCTGAGTTGGCATCGCGGTTGGATTCCATCAAGGTGGCGCGTGTTCAATTCCTCGGCTGACAAGTCCTCCAGTACAAAACAAGCAACATTTTCTGCTTTCTGTGGTGGTAGTAGGAAATGTTCAAACATTATCATGTTATTCGTAACCAATTATTTATTTATTATCTTCTTTTTTTTTAAAAAAACATATGAAATATAAAAAGATTGAAAGTTAGATGCTTTTTTAAACTATTTTTCAAATGGTGGAGGAGTTCTCCCGAACGGGAAATCACTTCAAATATATATTTTGCTGTGGTAAAAAGAAATTAAACGATCAATTTTGTCAAATTATGGCGCAATTTGACTGCATTGACAATACGAATTTAATTTTTTCGAATCATATCCCAGGGATCATAAGTGGTAAAAATGATTCGATTCATTGATTCAATAGAACCTTTCGAACTCATGACGTAAATTAATTGGCATGATTGAATGATTGTGTTCGTGTTAAAATTCTCAATTGAACCAAAATGTAATTCGTATCCATAATCCCTTTATTGTTTGTGTTTGCCAACAGTGACACGAAAATGGATTCGAAATTAAATGGGTAATTAATTTTATTTGAACGGACGACCGGTTTGTTAAACTTTTGTTTGTTTAAACTTTTATCCAAAACCCGTCGGTTGTTTATTATTTTCTGAGATAAAATAATATACCTGCTTACTACTTACCTACGGGTATCATTTAATGTTATATTTTTTTATACAACAATTTAACAGCGAATCAAGAACATGAAAGGAAAAAGTTCACTTTCATGATAAAGACGGTGTTTATAATAACTTTTAATAGTTATTACGTAATGAAAAAGGATCAATTGCATCTTCATAATCCAGAAACTATCCTAGCAAAGCAGTAAGCCGCTTTTAACAGTACCTAAATCCTTCAGCAAATTATTTTACTTTTCTTTTGTATATCATAATAATAAAAATACTTATGGTTCCGACGACAGTATAAAAACGTTCCTACAATACACCAGTCAGCAGATCATTTAAAATAGTTTGTTTATAAGAATCTTGGGCATCATGTAATAAAGTAACCAAGTCAGTGATTAATTTTAACACAGGTCTGCGTCAAATCTTTATCATTTTTTATATGAATAGAATGGAAATAATATTTGTTTAACTGGAAACGATTATTTTTTTTAATTCGATAAAAACTAACCTTGAGTCTTAATATAATATTTAACGTTTTAGAAGACTGCTCTAAAATAATACTTTTTTGTTGATTTGCTTGTTGTGTCTGTTTTCATTAAACCTCGGCCACGGGCTTGTCGGAAGGTCAACATATTTTCGCTTAGCAATATAATCCAAATAAATGGGTAATTTTCTAAGCACCCGAAAACAAAAAAAAAACTGTATTTGAAAGGTGATGAATCACGCTTTCTAATTATGCAATTCGATATAATCATATAATTTTTTTAAATATAAAAATTTTTAAATGCAACAAATAAAAGTTTTTAAAATGTCGAACCCCTCGTTTTTTGTAACTTAAATTACTGATAAAGAAAAAAAACGAAAAATAGATGCATATTTTATTAGGCCAACGCATTGTAAACGTTATTGTTAACTTTTTGTAGATTTATGTTAAAATAATTAAAGAAAAATTCCCAAAATATTTTTTTTCAAATTGCGTTCGGAAACTTTGGTTTAACACTAGAAAGACCGCTGCCTTCATTTTGACGGCAGCCCGATGTAATTTGAAGATATTTTGCTTAACGGTCATTGTATTCACTTGATTTTTTTTTACTTTTCATGATTTATGATTTAACAACTATCGTGAAAAAAGGAATTACGTATCTTATTTATTTTTTGAAATATAACGATTTATACCTACAAAGACCGCCGCCGTCAATGTGACGGTTCGAGCCATTAAGCTGAGTTTTTTACTATCTTTTTCCAAATTTACAACGTACCCATTCCGCCTTGTTTATGATTATACTAATATGTCGTTTATGATAGTACTTGTATGTTTATGATTTCTTTCCTTCGGTTTTTATGATAGTCCTAGGATGTTTATGATTTACTTTCTTTCGGCATTGCAAGTCATTCAAACTATATTAGTTGGTGTCAGTTGTTATTAGGTGTCAGTTATTAGTTGTGCCTCATGTTTGTCTCTACACACGTATTTCAAGTCACCGAATTTTTTTTCGTTGTGTTTTTGTAGATTATTTTCGTCATAGTTTTATCGAAACTTGCGTACGTAATATCACGTCAATATGAGTGCTCGTAGAGATCTTACCGAGTTGGATATAATGGAAGAACTAGCAAGACTTCAAGACATTGCAGAGGATCAATCAGATGAAGAATGTTGTGACAACGATATTGATGACACCGTTTTTGTTACGGAGCCCAATGTTTCTTCATCAGACGACTCAGAATCAGACGAAGATCTTCAGTTGATACCGACATCTGTTCCTAGAAACCCGATTTCAAGTCGTCGTAGTAGAGGTGCTACGATAAGAGGCGGCCGAGGTGGGAGATCTACACAACTTGGAGGACGTTCCTACGCAAGAGTAACAGATCTTCCGGAAATTGGAGATATTCAGGTTGCAGTTGATGGTACAGAATGGACATGTATATCACATACTCAGAGTACCTCCAGCCAGCAAGGACGTCGTAATCGACAAAACGTAATCAGAGAAGTTGCAGGCCCAACGCCTTATGCGAAACGATATGTTGAAGACGATAAAGTTGTAAGTGCTTGGCGATTATTTATCGATGAACCTACCCTTCGACATATAAAATTGTGTACCGAAACAGAAGCTCGTCGTCAGACAAACGATGATAATTGGAGCATATCTTTGGAAGAGCTTGATGCATTTATTGCTGTTATGTATGCTCGCGGGGCGTATAATGCTAGCCACCTGGATGTTGACTTATTATGGTCGACATTGTGGGGACCCCCCGTATTCAAAGAAACTATGAGTAAGAACAGGTTCAAAGAAATAATGAAATATTTGCGTTTTGATTTGCGAACGACGAGATCTTCACGACTGGCGACTGATAAATTTGCACTAGCTTCAGCAATTTGGGACAAGTTCATTGAAAACTGTCAACTGTGTTACATCCCTGGGGAAAATTTGACGGGCGATGAGCAACTATTTCCTAGTAAAACTCGTTGCCCGTTTACTCAGTATATGGCAAACAAGCCTGATAAATTTGGAATAAAATATTGACTACTGGTGGACGTAGATACGAAATACCTGTGTAGTGGATTTCCCTATTTAGGTAAAAATGAAGAACGTACAAATGTGCCGTTGCCAGAATATGTAATATTGAAACTATTAAAACCTTATCTCAAAAAGGGACGAAACATCACAACTGACAACTTTTTTACTTCGTTGAAGCTGGCAGAAAAATTACGAGCCGAACAAACAAGTATTGTTGGGACGATGAGAAGGGCCAGAAGAGAAATACCAGCAGTTTGCAAAACTATTTGTACTCCACGTTACGAATCATTTATTTTGAAGGCAAGCAATGATACCACACTAACTGTTTATCAAGGAAAACCAAAGAAAAACGTGATGATATTGAGTACAGTTCATCCGGATGTTCAATTTGGCGCCGGATCAAAGAAAATTCCTGAAACGATTGAATTTTACAATTCTACCAAATATGGTGTCGATATTATTGACCAAATGGCTCGTAAATATTCAGTAAGAGCTGGAAGTAGGCGGTGGCCTATGCATGTCTTCTACAACATACTGGATCTAGCTGCCATAAATGCGTGGATAATTTATAAAAAAATTACAAAAAAAAATATTTCTCGCCACAATTTTATTTTACAACTTGTTGAAGAACTAAGGGCAGAGTATACAACATCCAGGTCTGCTCCAGTTATGTTTGCTCCCGAAGAACTGATAGAAGAGGAACCTGAAAATAAAACTCCTAAAAGACGACAGTGCCAAATTAATAAAAAATGCAAAAAAAACCGAACAAGTGATACGTGTAATAATTGCAACAAACCCGTTTGCGGAAAGTGCACCGGATATTTTAAAAAAAAACATGTTTGTACTAATTGTACCACTAATTAAATAAAGTAAATAATTAAAAAAATAATTGGTTTTTCATTTTATAATACAAATATTTGTAATTAAACCAAAAATCGCATCATTTAACACTACCATGTGATCAGCCGTCAAAGTGAGGGTCGTGGTCTTTATAGGTATGGAGCAGTACCCGGTCTTTCCAGTATTAATAAAGGTGTACATAATTGGTAGTTGTAGTAAACTTTTAGATTTGAATACAAAGCATGGTATTTTCTCTTTTTAAGGGCCCGCAACCCGGATTTGTTCCGATTTATTACATATTTCCCTTAAACATGGTAAGTTTTAAAGCTCTTATAAAATATTTGTTATTCTTGGAGATAATATCTAGACTTTGCCCGCGCCGAAAAGCAAATTATATAAAATTCCCTCGATAGAAAAAAATCGCAAAGTAAGCTCCAAAAATTATTATTACACGTTTGTTTCAGTTATTTTACAAGTTATATGTATGAAAAAATGCACAGTGTTCTTTAAATGCTGTTTATCATAATGCCCGCAAAATTTTTGCTCTATTTTAAACGAGTCGTGTTTTATTAAACATTTTCGCAATTTTCGTATCTCGTTCATATCTCTCCATCTTCTTCTTTTCGGGCCCGGTTGCAGAGCCTTAACACCGTTTAGATTATATTTCTCACCATGATAATAAGGGAGACTCAACGATTTTCATGGATTGTTCCCAAGAGTGAACAAATTTGCCAACAATTATGAGGTCAAAACCAACATTTATTTTGTTACAATTTGTTGAATTTAAATAATTTTTACCAAGTTTTGTGAGTACTTTATCTCCTAACAACAATATTTTTAAACGTAAGCAGGTACGTACCACGCAAAATTTTTTAATCATAAAACTTTTATATGCATTTTAAAACCAAGTTTTGTGGCTGTCTACCATATAATACACATTTCTCCTCGTCACATTTCCACTTGAACGATATGTGTTGATGATTTGTCCATTCTATGCAATTGGTATCATATGTAACATTATGTACAATGCTTACTGCAGTTTAAGAGCCAACGAGTTCACCTAGATTTCACCGTTTATCCCGTATTTAAGTTCTATAAAAAAAAATCATAAAATCGTTGTATTTATAATTCATAAAAATCCACCTTCTTAAATTTGGGTAGCCATGGCTCGAGTAAATATGTTATGTGTAACGGACGTGTTCGCACCCTCCACACATCTTTCATCAAGATTCATCGTTAGTGGCATCCTTTACATTTCGAGGTCATTTCTGGGAAATTATGCTGAAATTTCTGGCCTCGAAATGCTAATGTACCGTGCCGCCAACGACTGAGTTTGGTGAAAAGATATTTCTTTAGGTTCAAATTATTACCTATTTTTATAATTATGTAAAATAATGTTCTTTTACTATGTACAATGCCCCGGTGCAACCAAATAAAGCTTGCGTGCCAGGTTGCCACCGGGAGACATTTTTAACATTATTTACAAATTGTTATTATTCCGCCTCCAAGGCGACCAGGCTGCCTAGCCTCCTTTTTATTTATCAGGACCCTGAGAAGGGCCGTTTCCCCGGCTCCAAGCCAGAGCCAGTATCAGGACCCTGAGAAGGGCCGTTACCCCAGCTCGGAGCACAAAAAACCAGTTTGGCGGCCCCATTAAGGGCCGTTATCCTGACTCAGAGCAAAGGCCAGTTTGGCGGCCCCATTAAGGGCCGTCATCTTGCTTACAAATATACACACTTTTTAACATAACTTCATTTACACACCCCGTAGGACATTGAAACTAAGACGTTTCAGTACAGAGTCGTACCGGGCATTCAAAGGAACATAATTTAAACCTCTAACTCCTAAACTGCCAACGCTATAAGCATTTGCGCAGATTTTCGAGACTTCCACTTAAAATCATTCTTTTCCCATTTTAAAAATCCCGGTACCTCGTAAGACGACGGGACAAAAAGGTTTCGGTAGCCAGTCTTACGAGGGACCTGGGAAAAATGTTAACTTTCTTGTAAAGTCTCGTATACTTCATAAAAAAGCAAATACCTACCGACAAAATGTAAACATTTCCAAAAACCGTTCTAATTTCATCAAACCAAAATTCTACGGGTAAAGAATACCCGTAGAAGCATGTTAGTATTAAGAAAACTACTGTACATATTGTATTCTAACCTGTAAAATTATTGTAAAAACACAAATTTAAACGACCAGTTTCAGAGAAACGGTCGGCAAAATAGGCGGCCAACAAAAAACCGCGCTATTTATACTTAACGGGCAAGGTCAATCCTCCCACCCTAATTTGTACCACGTGACCGTTTTTATCCCGAAATCGGGTATAAAAGACGGCGCATTTTCAAAAATAAATTATGTGTTCTTCGTGTTCAACAAACTTGTCTTTTATTTACTCTACAAGTGGTCCTTTCTACCTACCTCTGGAAGTCTGCGACCTGCTGCCAGCTGCTGCCTCCTGCCAAAGTTCTGCCTGAACGAGAACCCGGTGCCTACCGCTGCAGTCGGCCCTGACTCGGGGCACTGACAAGGCACCGCTCAGGCAGAAACTAGGCGCATCCAGGACCTATACCACTGGATGTAGGGAGGCCAGCCAGCTACTACAATCATCATCAGCGTGTACCTCTGGAAGGCGTGCACGAGACCGGTCCCCTATTTTACAGTTCTTGTAAAGGCGCCGACACGTCTGTTACATTATGTAATATCTGATTGGGTTATTTAGACAACACACCTCTCATTTACACACACCATAATTATCA
Source organism: Limnephilus marmoratus (assembly GCA_917880885.1). NCBI lineage: Eukaryota > Metazoa > Arthropoda > Insecta > Trichoptera > Limnephilidae > Limnephilus > Limnephilus marmoratus. The sequence continues at coordinate 55,120,349 of OU862908.1, forward strand.
TTAACCGCTGTACTTAGGAGTTAATATTGTTGCATATCGTTAAATCCTTCTTACCTTGTTCCTTTGTGTACCAGTCACAACTCGCACTGTCAGTCGATAATCAATCTCCGCTTGACAACATACCGCAAAGTACATCAATCCGCCGCTCGCCGCTACAAAAGTACATCATATCGCTTAATTACGCTTATTCGCCCACCGCCAAAAAAGAAATATTAAACAGCTGAATGAATTAACTCCGCTTTTGTGAAGACTAACTGACCAAAAGATAATTAGGCTTCAAATACCCTGGGTAAGTCCTTTTCTTTTTACCTTGAATCGTATTTCTCCTGGGTGCAGCGGTAAATCACACACATCATACAAAGGTCCTTCGAGTACATAAAGTTTGAACCAAAGTGTACACCAATATCTTTATAATAAAGTACATTCATAACGTGTACCGTTCATATTTACAAATCAGCCACAAAATGTAGTTTTGGTTTTATTTATCGGACATGAATTAATTGAATACAAGAAGGTAGACAATATAATATTGGAGAGGGCTTCAACCAGTAATGGATAAAGTTAGTATGGTTGATAAAATGTTGGTTGCATATTCTCACGAAACGCAAAAACATACTGAAAGTAGTGGTCATGCACTTGACGTCATAAAATATTATCTTTTCACCCAGTAACTCCCTTTGGTGTACCAGAAAACGTCTTGCGAAATACAATGAGAATTTCTTTTCTCCGACGCTATGAAATATACACTCACGGCAACCGCCCCCATTCGTCCGCCTTCGCCACCGCGGTGTATTGAAATGCAATATTTTTCTAGCATTTACAGAAAAGAGAAAAGATTACCGCGGGTTTTTATTTCGTTTTAGCTGCAGGCAAAGAAATTAATTTATATAGAAGAAATGTTTTTTTTTTGTATTTGCAGTGCTCGTGATAAGATAACAGTATATAACCTAGTTTTGATCCGAATATCAAGAAATAATTTCGTTTAAAAACTTTTTACAAAGATTTTCTAATAATGGGATGTCATATAATATCAAACAGGAAATAATATCTTTTATGTTGTATTGGTAAAATGACACTAAAGACAATAAAGCCGATTTTATAGTACGCGACAGGTTGCATGCATGTTCCAAATAATTGCACGAATTTAGAATCGTGCACCTTCGGTATCATAGCAACGAATGCACCACAATCATCAAAGTTTTTTTTTTACTGTTGTTATACATATATTTTGACGGCCGGCGTAGTCCAGCAAGGCTCTAGACTCGCACTGCGAAGGTCGCGGGATCGAATCCCGGCGTGACAAATAAATATTATTTGATTAATTTGTGTTATTTCACAATTTTTTCATTTAAAATAATATATAGTATATTTGCGGCACGTTCCACAGTGGAAGATACTCTCAGTATCGCCCTGGTATAAGACCACCATTCAGAACTGATACGTAGCTTGAAATGGCTTTAGCCGTGTTTGGCGACCAGATCTGAATAGCCAGGTACTTCCTCACCTTCCTCTTCCCTATCTCCTTCCCCTCCCCACTACCTTCAGCCTTACAACATACCTCATTTGTCCCAACTGCTCAGATGGGAGCAGTTGGTACTCTTGTGCGGTATTCATGTAAAAAAAAATACGCATGACGACGTACAAAATAAAGAAAAGAATGTCGCGAAATTAAAGTCGAGGTTTTGGGTTCAAGAGTGGTTATCAGAAAAGCATCTGTGCGCAATGCTATTAATGTCTGAATTAGCAGATGAACACCCTGAAAGCTGTTAAAAACTGCTTCCGAAAGAGTGAACCTCTTTTTAATTTTTAATTAATGAAGACAATATTAGCGACAAAAATCCGAAACAGAGAAAGATACGGTCACATAAAGGAAGTTTTCTGATTTTTGATCGAGTGTCGCTAATTTGCCTTCATTAATTAAATGTTACAATTTCAGGTTCAAGTCATTAAGTTAAAAATAAAAATTAAAAACTATTTTTAATAGTTTATTGGCCATTGCAACATTGATTTGACATTTCTGACATTAAAACTTTTACGCAGTTACAGGGAGCCGGCTTAGCTAACATGCTTTCGCGACACTAATAGTGTTGGCTTAAAATCGCGCTAGCCACTTTGTGGCATTCAACTAAAGCTTACATGATGAAACTATGTTGAAAGAGATTAACTTATATGTCCCTAACAATTATGCTCATGGGGGATCCAATGCACTTTTTATGCTCCGAAAGCGAGAACTTCTGCCTATCAGAACGCGCCAATAAATAGAGCGACTCAACTGCTTAACGATTCTCTGCATTGACCATCGACTATCTATCTTTTGACAAATATCACAAAAAACTGCCCCCATGCAATTTTTAATTTGTAATCATCTTTTTTTTTACATGAGCTCCACAATGGAGCTCAATTTCCACAATTTCCTCCCTGAGGAAAATATTTTCCCTCATGGCCTAGGTCATATTTGGGGATGCTGTGTGGAGAGTTTTTTTAAGGAAAGGCAGGAGAGGAGAGTTCTGGGAAGGAAAGGGGTTTAAGGGGTGGTTAGGAATCTGGGGTTCAGTATGTCCTGGTCATCCGCCTCCAAGACCTAAACAAACCTCACCCCATGAACCCAGGCACCCCTGCTAAATCACCAAACGTAGCGAACCACTTGGGATGACCTATGGCAGAGGTGTTGGTTATCCAATAAAGTTTCTCGGGGCGGCGGTACCCATTCCGCCTCCCAAATTGAAGATGATCTGCGTGATGTATTGATATTGGTGAACGAGTTTAACCGTTTTACCAAAATCTCCAAGATCACAGAGATCCGTGATCTAGGAGGATTTGGTTTTACGGGGATGAAAAAAAAAATTAGGCGTGAAACTAGCAGTGCAACTAATGTCAAGAAACTACTTGTACGCAATTAGTTGCGTAATGTTCATTCAGCTTTATGTAACTGCACAGAGCAAATATGACTATGACAATGAAAAAAATTAGGCATTGGAATATTTTAAGGCAGAAAAATGTGGAGGTCGGGAAGTATATGATTAATTAGTTCTGGTAACAAAACGGGGATAAAACCTTTGAACTAATTTAACACTAACTTGTTTTCGTGTGAGACCGTTAAACTGTGCCTACCTGTGTGAATAATATTAATAATATTATAGAATAAAATTGGTCTACTATTACAGTTAAAATCAAAATCTGTAATAATAATCAAACATACAATTTTTTTTTCTACATAAGCTCCACACAGGAGGCCCTGAGGAAAATAATTCACCTCATTTTTGGAGATGCTGTGTGGAAGGTCTGTTTAGGAAAAGAAGAAGAGGAAGTTCTGGGAAGGAAAAGGCATTAGGCGTGGGTAGGAATCTGAGGGTCAGTGTGTCCAGGAGTGACGGAATGAATAAATCCATCCCCTCCACTGCGGTGCAAGACGATGTTCCGAGAGGGTACGGCTGGAAAAGTCAAAGGGACTCCTTCAACCATTCTATCCCGACCTGGCCTGCCACGCAGCTGGTGGGCAGACGCATCCACCGCCAAGACCCGGACAAATCTCACCTCATAAACCCTGGCAACGCTGCTAATTTACCAAACGTATCGAAACACTTGGGGTGACCTGAGGCAGAGGTGTTGATTATGCAATAAATGTTTCCCGGGGCGGCGGTACCCATACCCGGCTGCCAAATTGAAAATTGTCTTTTCTTAAATTTCGGCTGTCTCTGTGTCCCCGTCTAAACTAATTCAATGAACTCAAAATTATTTTGAATTTAAGTATCATTTTCGTCATTAGAACAGATTGATTAACAATTTAAACAAGTGGTAAAGTACCTATCATATGTTTTTTTTTTAAAGAAAATTATTTTCAATTGTCATTTTCAAAATTCGAACTAACTTGTTGAGAATTCAGATCACACCGTTATTTTCGCTGACTTTGTCTAGTATATTTTAATATAAAATTATTTTAATTGTCATTTAAAAAAATTCATAACAAATAATATCCCCTGATTTATCAAAGCTCTGAGCCAGATTAAAATAATGTTGGAACTTATTCTTGAAAAATACATTAATTACTTCCGTCTTTATGGAAATAAACTTACTTTACATAATATGGTGTTTGTACGGATGTCAAAATTCAGCAGATTATTCCATTAATAATTCATAATCACTGATTTGTAATAACTGAACGTAAAACTGTTCATAATTTCCAAAGCGCTGTCATTATTTTTGTTTGTATTCACACGCCTTTGTAATCTCACAAAATCAATCGAACGTGAATAAATATGTACCAGGAGAACATGAAATGTGCGGTTCACACGGTATTTAAATTTACAGCCATGTTGCCCTTAGTGTTGCCTGACATGTAATATAGAACAGGGTGGTCGCCATGGCTACTGTTTCGCAAACAATAACCCGTATTTAATGTACACAGTGACCCGATAGAAACCGAAGGACTTGTAAGACCTTACATTTTGAAATACTGAAGGGCAAATAAAGTTTAAAGGAATTTTTCGAGGTGTACAAGAATTCATCAATGTACCTCGCGTTGCAATGCGTTTGATTTTTTTTCCTCCTAAGTAGAGTTAAACTAATTTCGCTTTCACTATTCGGAATTAACACTGTACGAGTATTTACCATCACTATTCAAAATAAACACTATTATTACTTTTACTATTCAAAAAAAACACTAATTCAACTCTAACAGCCTTACTAAAAAACCCAGTGAAAATTTTATTCAATTGACAAACGGCCGCGGATGTGAAAACATTACTTATCAAAAAATTGTTCATGGAAAAAAGTACACTTGGTTTACACGGCCTCATAGGGTAGTTTATCTCTGTTTTAGTAATGATATCTGAACAAAATTTGAAATTTTTCCAAAGTATTTTGAATGTTCTATATATTTCTTATTTTTGAAGGTGTCGTAAAAACAAATACCATTTATGAAAACTAGATAAAATTACCTTTTAGTTTTGTGTAATTGAAATACACTTTAGTTTTTAAAAACTGCCATATATTAAGATTCAAACGCGAAAAAAAATTGATTTTTTTTTACCAAAACATATTTGATGAAAGTGTACAGAAATTTATAAAAAAACAAAATTTAACAAATACGAACCTTTTATATAATGAATTTGGAACGAAACTGTAACCTCACTTTTTCCTCGTGCATACAATAAAAAAATGATAAAAAATTTCAATGTTTTTTTATTGCCATAAAACTAACCTAAAAAAATAATACCGACTTTTATAACAGCTTTCTTGTAACTCTAAAGACGTTAATTTCATTGATATGTTTAGGAACACATGTATTAGACATTAATATTTAAAAAAAAATACAATTTTTATGAAATTCTCATAAAATCTCATCCTTTAAATGTAAATTTGAATTTTCATGTTTTACATAAAATACTTATTGACATTTCAATTTTCAAAGTATGATTATGGTTATTATAACTTGACTAAAACTTATCAAAAACCACAAAAAACACGGTAAATATATCAATTATGCGAATATAATAGTGAATTAGTCATATTAATAGATATTACGATCAGATTTGTGTAATATTTCACACACACCCGCGGAGTGAGTTTTTTTTGGCGGTTTCAACGCGAATGACGAATGCGAAGGCGCCGCCATCTAGTGGTTATGTAGGAAAACAAACAATTAAATTATGTACAGTATGAAAAATTGCAATGTTGCCAGATTTAAAATACATTTTAAGATCAAATCTTATTAGTAATGTTATCGTATTTTAGTGTATTTTGGTTTTATTCATGTTGCTGCTGCAACACAGGTTATCGGCCGTGCTGTGGTTTTTTTTTAGTAAGGCTGTTACTGTTTAGAATACACTCAAATTCAGTTTTTATTATTCAGAATAAACATCATTTTCACTTATGTGGATAAAATGATAAATCGAACTTCGAAAGCCTGATTAACATAAAGTTGTGGATTGATTTTGTCAAAAAGTCACCCGATTCTGTTTGTTGAAGGTATTTTGAGTAGGCACTTAATAAACATATTATAACAACAATTCATATATTTCTGGTTTGTAAAGTTTGCATTTGGTTTTTAATTTTTTTACATTAACCAATTTTAACGTTGTGCCAAAAACTCGTTACTGAAATTATTTAGAAGTGAATAATTTTTTTTAATTAATGTCTCTGAAAACAACAAATCTGTTTTAATTCAATTCAATTTTACGTAATAAATGTTTGCATGACTCATGCTCTTCTGGTTTTTCAACCCAAATCTCTCAATTTTTATAACTTTTTACGAAACTCCAGTCAACATTTTGTAAGTTGTGTGGTTTTGAAAGTCCGCGCCTGTGTGCAAAGCCAGTGCCTCTGGTTGTGAAGGGAAAACATATGAAGTAGCTGTACAAAGAAATTCATATGGCGCCATATTGAATGCCTTTTGGAGTTCTAAGGTTGCAAGTCAAACCATAAATATTTTTACTATATTAATGTTTGAATACACGTACCAACCTTTTAATATGGAAATGGAGAACCTAAGGTTTTCCGAGGAAATTCTATAACATTTTATACACAATTTTCTAGTTGATGGTAAACGCTTATTTTATTCATTTTTTTTTAAGAATAACTCCCTTTAAAATATCTCTTGAATGTTATTAAGAAGACAATTCTTTTAATTCTAAATTATCTAATGTATGAAAAATATCAAGATACAGAAAAATAAAAAAAGTCAACGGTCGCAACTGGTCGATCCCAGAATCACACGTCTTGCCGGGACAAGCGCCTCAAGCAAATCGGACATCGAGACCTCATTTTTTTAGGTCAATTTTTAAATTCAGAATGAATCTTCAACTATTTTGTTTTTCTAATTCGATTTAGAACCTAGGTTAAGTAAAACCTGGCAAAAGTTGTAGCCACGTCATCATGGAGCATTCGAAAATGCTTACTTTCTTCTAATAATATTCATAGGTGACAATGACCATTCTTCTAAAATAGACGGATGCTATATTCAATATAATATATTTGGATTATCAAAGTAGTATCAATAAGTACCTACCTACGTCAATGACTCAGATGTATAACTTTTTATTTGTTTGCATACATTCATAAATTTGTGGAATCGAAATTAAAACGCTGGTTATTTCAAGAATTTTATATGTTTTTAATAAGTGCATAATATTTACTTATCTGGAGCGAAATACCTGAAAAATACCCTCGATTCTGTGCAGAAACGGGCGGTCCGTTTAACAGATTCTCCCATCTTAACAGACGGTTTGCAATCTTTAGAGCACAGGCGTCGGGTGGGAATGCCATCCTTGTTCTACCGGTATTACAATGGAAGATGCTCGGAGGAACTAGCATCATTGATCCCTTCGGCACCGGTGCATAGTCGGGAAACACGCCAAACGCATGCCCAACATTTGTACACGGTTGACATTTGTCACATGAGAACGGGTCGGTTCTTCGACTCGTTCTTGTGTTCAACAGCTCGGCTGTGGAATGATTTGCCAGCCTCTGTGTTTCCTCCTTCCTACAACATGGGTCTCTTCAAGACCAATGTTCATTCCTTCCTCTCCTCAAAAAGACCCTCCACACAGCATCCCATAGGCCTTGAGGGAAATTATTTTCCTCAGGGCATAATGTGTGGAGTTAATGTGAAAAAAAAAGTATTTAATTTATTTTTTGTTTTTTTTTTTACACTGGCAATATCATAAAAATTAAAAAATACGAAAGAAACATACTTTGATGAAATGTCTAGAGGAATACGATTAAAGATATTCGAAATTGTAGTATCTCCTGTCTTTTTAATTTTCATATAAGACATGTGAGAAAGAAGATTTTTATGGACGACTTTTACGACGATCGTCCTAAAATTTCCACTTTTCCAAAGAATGTCAAATTAAGTCCTCAATTTGAGATGTATATTTGTGAATGCATTTAAAGTAGACGTGGGCAAAATTGAATGACCGAATTAAATGAATAAATTCAATCTTGTGACACACTCGACCTGATTCTCAATTTCAAAAGGAATTGATTCTTCATTCCTTACCTTTGGCCTTGTATCGTACGATTTTTAACGGCACCATAAATTTTTAATTTCCATTTATTTTACTGTTAAATTATTTCAATGAATTATGTGTTCCGTAAACGATTTAAATATTATATTGTTTCATAGGTATTTAAATATAAGGGCGTATTTAAATATATGGGCGGCGCGCATAGGTATTTAAATATTGGGCGGCGCGCCGCGAAGTGATCGACGGTATTGTGAACGACTCGTACCGCTACCGCCGGCCGCCATTCTAAAAACCCGTAGATCTAAACGCGGCCGCGATTCAGTCGAGTTGTCCGTGCGTCCCTTTCACGCAAGGAAGTCCTGAGATAGTCCTAAGGTCCCCGCGCGCGCCGCGGCCGTCCCGTCCGTCCGCGTCCCAGGTACTCGTATCTAATCTGTCCGATGCGCTTTATTCAGGAATCTCTCGCATCGTTCACGTCAATCTCTCGGCTCGGGTCCGTCCGAAACGCAGCTCGCGAGTTGATCAAGTCGCTGCAAGGTAAGACACAAGACACTATTCAAAAGTTACTAATTCATTCGTCAATGTCGGCCCTTAATCCGTCCGTGCGGTTCACCCTCGGCGGGCCAAGCCTTCAATTTCATTACATAGTTAGTCGAAAACTTTCGACTTCGAACATCGCGGCATCGGCTAGAAAAGTTTTTTTTGGCACGTATGAAAGATATTGGAATACAAGTACCTACCTACTTTTAGTCGTAGATCTTGGGTAGATATAATATGTAAATTTGCGTATATTTTAAGGCCAATCAGTTGTCGTCAGCTGTCATAAAATACTCCTCATGTTAAAATGTATGTTTATATTAGATCACGTGAACACTTTTAAGTTTAATAAATAAAATTAAATTAATAAAACCTTAGGGGTGAAACAAAAAACTGTTTAATTTAAAATTTTAATTGCTAGCTATAAATACATTTTACATACGAAAAATAACGACACTAAAAAAAGACAAACACTTACTTCTACAGGATTTAGCCTGCGAGATAATGAGATAGAATAATCGGTCCCCTCTTTGTGTGGTGCTTCTTAGCCTATTGGTCTCCTCTTTATGCGGTGCTTCGTAGCCTCCCTACTTATTGTGATTTGAAATGAAACGAAAAAGCGACACTAAAAAGAGACAAACACATTAATCTATTGGTTTTAGCCTGCAAGATAGTGAGATAGAATAATCGGTATCCTCTTTGTGCGGTGCTGCGGAGTTTCGTAGTCTCTCCATTCACTCTAGTTTGTTTTTTTTTGGGAATTAATTGAATTAAAGGAATAGAAGGAATCAATTCAAAAGGCCGGGGGAATCAGACTGGATCTATTCACTCCTGGGAATCATTCTGCCCACGTCTAATTTACAGGAGACAATTAAATTAATTGATTTAAGCATATTTGTATTCAGGGTTTTGTTTTGCACAAAACTCTAGTTCTGCTTTCATTAAGATGACCTTTGAAATATTATCCGATATGAAAAATAATACCGTGACCTTTCAATGCCGGTATTACGTGATTAAATTACTAATACTCTTCGATACACTTCTACTAATGATTCTTCGAAATTTATCTAATTGGCTAAATAAATTAATGTTGTTAAAACGGTTAATGTTTTACAAATTTTTTAAATGTTGTTTCATTTAAATTGCGGACATTCGCAACGTACGTGTTTTTTCTTCATTATCAGGAATTACACTGCTAAATCCCTGATGAAACTACGTCCCACGCCCGGGGGCTGTCTTATTAATTCGGATAATTCTAGCCCCGGCTCCACATACGCCAGGATATTATGAACATGAATATTTGATCCTTCCTCGGGCCGTGAGAATAACCCCGCATAGATTCTCTATGAATATTCAAGTCTATGAAGTGAAAATAGCTGCGCCATCTATTCCGGCGATTATTTATTTCTACCCCGTAAGACTCATGCCCACCTGGTGCAAGAAATTATTATTTCATTCCCAAACATCACTTTTCAAATAAACAAAATTTAAAATGAAAATAAAAATATTTAGTTACTATATAAAAAAGTTAATTTCTCACACCAGTGTCGTAAAATTTAATTTCGCTGTATGAAGCTCGCAACGACATTTCCATGATAAGCTCTGTGTCATTGAAATATCTATTTCTCTGGTACAAAGTATGAACCGGTGTATTGTGCGTTCCATATATTACAAGAAAAAAGTCATCTAAAATAGGGGAAGTAACTACTAACTACTAACTAGAATTGTAAAAATATACATTTATAAAAATAATAGCGTTGCTGTGCCATTCAATAAAGAAATTGTTTCTCCCTGCGTGTCCCTCTCCCCACTCCATTCCCCCTTCCCACGTCCCGCAAACCCCCTCCCAAGTTCCTCTCCCCCCTCTCTGGTTCCCCTCCCCCGCCCCTTCCACCCTACCCGAGTTTCCCTCCCCCCTCCCCCCTCCCCCCTCCCCCCTCCCCCCTCCCGCATTCCATGCATTCAGTCCCGGGACATTCAGTTTTCAAACAGCTAGCGTGCCACCTATTGCAAATGTCATAATGCCATAGCTCAGAGGCCAGTGGTTTTATACAAACCTTGACAATATAGAACACAAAAACAAAAAAATATCCAATTTGGTGTAGTAGTTCGGAGGTTATGCGTATACGTGCATTTCGGCAATTGATTTGATAGATATTAACTATGACGCCTGAAATAAAATTTCCTGCAAATATATCAAATTCGTTTCCACGATAACGATTTGTTTTGCTATTCTTCTGACTTTAGCAATTTTGTTATGGACAGAAAACGTATTATAAATATAATATATTAATATTGCTAATTTCATAACGCCAGAGCTTACCATTGTATACAGCCTATTTTACTCGCATATAATGTAGCTTTCTATTTGTTAAAGAATTTTTTAAATCTTTTTAGTGATTTAGGCGTGAAAGCGTAACCAAGAAACACACGAACTTAGGCATTTATAATATTAGTATAGATATTCTAGGCCTTTATGCTCCCCTGGAATGAGAGGCATCCCGTTACCTGTATTTTCTTGTTTTCACGAATTCCAGATTTTTTTCAAGTTCCTTAACAAAGATTAGTTTTGACTGTAACAAATTACGTACGGCGTAATTTTCGATTACTTTGTGTTTTGGTGCGGGATTGCGTCTACAACACGCGGTGCCCTCGATTGCCCCAAATTCGTTCTCATCTCCCGCAAGAGTATCTGGCTGCTCTGAATGCCGGGCCACAAACTTGACGACAATGCGGATTATAATTTGGGTAAAAGGTTAACCCTTTTGTACTACAAGTCGTTTGGAGCTTATCTCCTATATTCTTTGTCAGTCTCATTTCCATACCTCGAGCGCTTCTCTTACAATTTCAGCTACAGTATCGTCAACTTGTCGTATAAGTTCACATTTGATGCTGATCTCGCCAGGTTCAATTGGCCGTTGTTCTGCATAATCAAACCTTATAGCGGTAAGTACCTACTCAGAGATACCACGTGAACAGCAAACGAAAAGATTTTTCCGAATATCTTACAAACATGTAAAAAAAAATATCATGTATTTTTTAACAGGCTTATTCAGATATAAGCATAATTTCTATTCATTTGTCTTGCAATTTGCTTGCTTTCCTGGATATGTATATTAGTTCAATAAGCTACAAAGTTCTACATGTTCAACAAACTACAAAATATGTTATTAGAAACATCATCATTATCTTGTTTCCATCTCATTTACTATCACAAAGAATTTTCAAACAGCGATCAAATTTTATTGAAATTTTGTAATTTGCTTTTGAAAACCTTTCGGCTTGAGATCTAAAGTTTTTCTTTGCAAATGTATGTAGGGTAGATTCATTCATTTATTTATTTTTGTAACTGAATTTTACCTCATTTTGTTTTGTTCAATTGCGGTGGCAAAGATAACACTTATAATAAAGAGTGAGTATATACGTATTTCTTCCCATCTCATTTTCGCATTGGGATTAGCAACAGTGATGGATTATCCTTTAGCGTCTTACTTCGTACCCATTATCTCATTTATAAATCTTTTGTCGGAATTGGATTGCATAGCTTTGAGAATAACGTGGTAAATCTTTATGGAAGTACTTTCTGGTTTCGTGGTAAACACACTTCCATGAACCAGAAATTATTCTGTACCTAGTATTTGAAATTTGTTTTTGTTTTTTTTTTGTTTTTTTTTTACATTGATTATGATAATGATAATAATGATTTATTGTCTTCATTTCATAGTAACAATAGAGATAATGATATCCTCACTGAGATCTCCCGTGCTGAAGATTTCATTTACATATTATAACTTAATTATAAGAAATTAATATGTATTAGACATAACATATATCATGTAGTATTTTTAAAGTAAAAATTTAGTGTTTTTTTTATAATTCAGTTTACTAGATTTGGTTTTAGTCTGTATTTGATATCAGTATATTTTCTATTTCTGATCTCCCTGTATTTAGTATCCAGCTTTTTATTTGAAATTTAAATGTTATAATGTTGAGGTTTTTGAGTGAGAGTGGAATTTTATTGTAAAGTTTAATGCCGTAATATAAGAAGCTTTTTTGCCCAAATGTTGTGTTAGTAGTTACTTGTTGGATAAGTTAATAAGTTAATAACTCCACATTGGAGGCCCTGAGGAAAATAATTTCCCTCAGGGCCTATATCATCTTTGAAGTTGCTGTGTGGAGGGTCTTTTTGAGGAAAGGAAGACGTGAACATGGGTCTTGAAGAGACGCATGTTGTAGGAGGGAGGAAATACAGAGGCCGGCAAATCGTTCCACAGCCGAGCTGAACGAGTCGTAGAAACGACCCGTTCTCATGTAACTAATATCAAACGTGTACAAATGTTGGGCGCGTGTTTGGCATGTTTCCCGACTATGCATCGGTGCCGAGGGGATCAATGACGCCAGTTCCTCGGAGCATCTTCCATTGTAATACCGGTAGTACAAGCACAGCATTCCCACCTGACGCCTGTGCTCTAAAGATTGCAATCCGTCTGTTAAGATGGGAGAAGTTAAGAGGACCGCCCGTTTCAGCACAGAGTCGTGGATATTTTTCAGATATTTTGGAGCTCCAGACCAGAGGTGGCTGCCAAATTCAACCATGGCACGCACTTGCAATTTGCACACGGTTAGCAGTTGTGCATTATTAAAGTATCTGCGGGCCCTGTACAGTACGCCCAGTTTCTGAGAGGCTAACTTAACTCTGGTTTCGACGGAGCCCCCGTAACTGAGCTGGTCACTTAGAGTTACACCAAGCATATCGATGGAGGTTCTATTTGGAAGATTGCTTCCGTTGAAGGAGACTATATTTTCATTTCGACCTCTTTTAGACGTTATCAGACATGATTGGGTCTTTGAAACAATGCCTTAAAATTCATTTTACGAAACCAGCAACTATTCAATTTTTAAAAAAAGAACTTCATTCTTTTATATGCATCGTTGAAATTTTCAGCGTCATGGTTTTAATCACTCAATTATGCAAGTGCTTTAAACCTTTTTTTTATTGGTGCCCTTTTTTACTCATTTAAAGTACGCTCTAGCGTGTTTAAATCGCACTTTATGGAACGCGCGTTTTTTAAAGTTACCATGGCAACATCAACAAATCAACAAAATGTGAAGTCTAAATGTCAACTTTTAACTATAAATCTGACAGGAATATTTTAAACGTCAAATAAAACATTACAAAAATTTCGAATGTATGGCCCACATAGTCGATGCTTTGTACTGTTCCGACATTTTCTGAATGTAAGCAAGCACAACTCGTTCATCTACATCTACTACGTTTTGCTCCTCCATCCATGTTATTAACCTTTCATATTCTTTTTTATAAACGTCTTTGGATTTTTCAGGTATTAACCGCGATTCTGCTTTGGTATTTAAATTATCAATGTTAGAACTCATTTTACAACACACAATAACTAGTAAAAACTGTGATGTCAACTATTAATCTTATGTGACAGATTGCAAATTAATGTTTGTGTTTTTAATTTCCATGACAACAAGATATTGTGATGTCACATCACGAATTCATTAATAGTTCTTGTTTCCAAATTTTTAATAATAATATCAATATTTATGTTTTCAAAGTGTACCAATAAAAAAAATAGCGTAAAGTATTCGTGGATAACTGGTCTTTAAAACACTTGCTTTATTTCGAGCACTCGACTACGCCGTCGTGCTCGAAAAATCGCGCGTGTTTTAAGGACCTGTTTATCCACTTATATTTTAATATACTAATTTTTTATAATTTGAAAAAAAAAACGTTTTGTGTTATGTTCGCTTTAAACCAAGCGTAAATGTTTTTTCCTCTCGTAAAAATTATTTCGGTCTGTTCGGGTTAAAAAGAATCGGTGGGTTTGAATTCAAAACGAACCAACATATTCGCAAATAATAATACGGCAGCCCGAGGCCACGGGTCGTTTCTTTATCAGGAACGTGAGCATAAAAAATAAAAATTGAAGATTTCCCTAAAGATCGTAAACTGGAAACCTTTTGTACAATTCTCACGTATTCTTGTTCACATGCCGTAGCTTAATTTGCCCAGAAGAAAGTGTAAATAACGTTTTATTTTATTTAGGACAGAATAATATTAATTCTCTTTGAAATAAGTAAAAACATTTCGTAAATGATTTATGCGCCTTGATTTATTTAGTAGGAAAAACGTTTACATATGTGACACAATAAAACATGTGTTATTTAAACTCTACACTCCGTGGTGTTGAGGCGTGCGGTTTCTAAACTGTTTCAAAATAAACTGGAGTATCAAAATGTTCTCACTTTGAAGAACGTGGAATAGCAGTCAACACAGAAATGAGAAACAAGTATATCGTAAATAAACTGCAAAACGTGAACAGATCAAGCAAAATGATCTTTAAAGAAACTTCTATCATCAAAGGCTTTATACGAAAATCAGCCGGTCTTCTTTTTTCATAACCAAAACACTTCTACCGAAATCAAAATAAATAACTACCGTTACAATATCCTAAAAACGACTTCTAAGAAGATTTCAAACGAAAAATTCCAAATAAGAGATAGCTCTATCATCTGGAAAAACATGATATTTTATAAAGAACTCTGTTGAATGCTTCATCAAATTCGCATTGATTGTAATCAAGAGATAAGCACTTTGATGTTTTTTTTGTTATTATTGTGGTTTTCTTCTTTGAACAAACTGAAACTGTAATTCCCGCTGACAGCATGAGAGGTAAAGAATGTTTGGTCATCTATCAATAATTCGGGGATTAGATTTATGGACATAAAGGAGAGGAAGATAACACACCTCTTGACTACCCAACTAATTCAAGTACAGTTATGAGTTTTTGTTTCTTATTCCGAGTGGTTTCAGGCTGCAGTCTGCAGGGTAAATATTACCTAATATTATGTACATTAATGACTGCCAACGTCCGAAGGGAGATTGGCAGTCATTAATGATATTAGATGTCAGATTAGAGAGGGGAAATGTTTTTTCCAGATGAACTCCATATAGGAGTCCACGGTGAAAATAATTTCCCTCTAAGCCTATTTTAAGGTTGGTTATGCTGTGTGGAGAGTCTTTTAAGTAAAGGAAGGAGAGGAAATAATACGAAGGAAACGGTAGGAGGAGTGGGTGAAGATACCTGAAATTAGAATGTTCAGGAGTGACAGATGAATCCAACTCTCCCACTGCGATGCAAAATGTTGGAAGGACTTCTCTCAACCGGCCTCTCCCGATCCGGCCCAACGCACAGCTGGTGGGCAGACGCATTCGCCGCCAAGACCTATACAAACATCACCCCGTGAACCCGAGGACAGCCGTTATCTTGTTCGAAAGTAGAAAAATTTCATACCCACCAAATTTTTAAATGTGTTAAATTTACAATTTTTTCGTACGACAAACAAAACATTGTGGTAATCTTTACGTAACGCAGTTTCCAAACTGTAAAAATTATATGAATAAATACTCTTTTTGTGTTTTTTACAAAAAATACTTCATATTACGTGAGAAAAATAAAAAAAATAGTCGTTCCTCACCATAAAGATACAAGTGTTTAGTGAGGGAATCTTGTGTTTAGTGAGGGGATCTTGTGTTTAGTGAGGGAATCTTGTGTTTAATGAGGGAATCTTGTGTTTAGTGAGGGAATCTTGTGTTTAGTGATGGAATCTTGTGTTTAGTGAGGGAATCTTGTGTTTAGTGATGGAATCTTGTGTTTAGTGAGGGAATCTTGTGTTTAGTGATGGAATCTTGTGTTTAGTGAGGGTATCCTAGCTCAAATATATAAAATCTTGTGGGTAAGTAAATAATAATACATTGCTAATAATGAAAAAAGGATATGTAAGAAAAACGGAAGATTTATTAATAACAGATTTTAATATTAAAAAAAATAATACGTACAGGCTCTTAAAAAAATAATACAACACATACCTATTACTTTTAGGTTATCTTTCAATTTAAACTGAAATTCATGAATATTTTCGATATTTTTTGGTTTAATGGGAGGTTGATAAAATAAGGTATACCTAGATAGAGATAGAGATAGATAGAGATAGGTATTTTGAAAGTGGACTTACGTGTACTATCGTGGACTAACCAATTTAGGTATTATCGTATTGTTTAGAATGTTTGAAATCGAACGTTATTAATACCGTAGGGTCTGCGTGGTTGAATTTAAGAATCCACATACGAGTGCATCTCGGACGCCACGCATACGAGCCGCGCCACAAATAACATCTGTGTACGTGGAATTTCACACAAAGCTACGTAATACATGTTGTATCAAGTGGATATATATTAAAATTAATAGATAACTTTGTATTAACCACTTAATTATTTACAAAAACCGACATGTTTCGTCAGCAAAGCTGACTTCTTCAGGGTTTTGACAGAACTAATTTTAAAAATAGACATACATAGGTAATAGAGAAAAATAAAAAACATAAACAATAATAAAATTTGAAAGAAAATAATGTGTAGGAAACGATTATTATTAAAATATTGTTAATATTATTTTTCTAAATATTATTGTGTATTATTGTTAAATTATTATTGTTTATGTCTATTATTTTTCTCTATTACCTATGTATGTCTATTTTTAAAATTAGTTCTGTCAAAACCCTGAAGAAGTCAGCTTTGCTGACGAAACATGTCGGTTTTTGTAAATAATTAAGTGGTTAATACAAAGTTATCTATTAATTTGAATTTAAAATGTTACCACAAAATAATTTTCCACTATTAGAAGCCTAGCAGTAAAAACCTGCTCAGGGGGTTTTTAACTGCTAGTCATTATTAATATTAGATACAATCTGGAACGTAATAATATCAAAACTTGACTTGGAAAAGATCATGTTAAGCAAAGAATAGATGTTCCGATGAATATCGGAGTAGAGTATAAGCTCTATTCACGACGTTAAAGTTTATCATGTTTCCACTTAATATTCCCTTAAGTTTAAGTAATGATATTCCACGGTAAAATGGGTTGCTAGAAATAGCTCGCTGCATCGAACACAGATACTTGTACTGTTCTGAACTTACAAGTAGGTACTCCTGCACAATCTACTCGCTAAGAGAATAAACCGATTAAAAAATTAACTGGAAGTGATCAGCTTTGAATACAAAGTTTGCCGAAAAAAAACGGTATCGACGTTATAATTGCATTTAATAGAGTGGTCCTTTGACTTCGCAGCAAAGTTCTTTTAGAAACTTTTAAAATAAAGAAGTTCTGTTTTTAAATGGAGTTTTTCATTAACACTAGAAAGACCGGGTACTGCTCCATACCTATAAAGACCACGGCCGTCACTTTGACGGCTGATCACTTTTTTCAAATTGGGAGGCGGATATGAGTACCGCTGCCCCGGGAACCTTTTATTGGATAACCAACACCTCTGCCATAGGACACTCCAAGTGGTTCGCTACGTTTAGTGACTTAGCACGGGGTCCGAGTTCATTGGGTGAGGTTTGTCTGGGTCTGGGTGGCGAATACGTTTGTCCACCTACTGCGTAGCGGACCGGGTCGGGAGACACTTGTTGAGGGAGATACTTATCTTGTCCTCTCCAGCAGGACCTTTCTCGTCCCGTCGCCTTGCACCGAAAAGGGAGGGATGGATTCATTCGTCCGCCACTCCTGGATACATTTACGATTTTTTCCTATTCATCTCTCACCCTTTTTTTCTTCCGAGAACTCCATCTCCTTCCTTTCCCTAAAAACACCAATGCCCACATAAATGCATAGGTACAGCATCCCCAAAGATGACAGGCCCTGGGGGTTTTTTCCTCGGGGCTTCCTGGAAAAAACATGTGAGTGCAAAATGCTGCAATTTTAGTACAAGCATGTGTTGTGTTTGTACAATATCGAATTGTTACGTTTTTTTATAAAATCGAATGCACTCTCCGCAAACGGGTTTCTTACAATTATCACAACTATCATTTATTTGGTTTTTATTATATTTTTTATTAATTTGGCATTGTCGTATTTCAGTAGTTTTATTTTCCGGTTTCTTTTCTTTTTCGTTTATTAGCTCCACAAAAAAGCCCTAAGGAAAATAATTCCCCTCAGAGCATTTGTCATCTTTTGGGATGCTGTGTGGATGGTATCTATAGAAAAAGGAAGAAGAATAGGTTCTGGGAAGGAAATGACGTGAGGGGTGGGTGGGAAACTGGGGTTCAGTGTGTTCAAGAGTGGCAGACGTATCCACTGCGTGCAAGGCAATGTTCTAAAAGTCTTGCTGCCGGGGTCAAAAGATCACCCTCAACCGTTCTCTGTCGATCTGGCAGTTGTTTGGCAGACGCATCCACCGCCAAGATCCAGACAAACCTAACCCCATGAACCCGGGCACCCCTGCTAAGTCACAAAACATAACAAACCTCTTGGGGTGACCTATGTTAGACGTGTTGGTTATCCAATAAATTATTCTGTCAGTTCTTGAGAAACTAACGCAGCTGGATCAACTCTGGTATTTGTATACTCTGTCCTTCTTCAACAAGCCATAAAATAAATTTCGATACCGAAAGAAAGAAACAGACATAAAAGTACTACCATAAACGAGGAGGAATGGGTATGTTGTTAACTTGGGCAAAGAGGGTTGTAAACGAACTCAGCATTATGGCCCAAACCGTCACATTGACGGCGGTGGTCTTTGTAGGTATAAATCAATATATCTCAAAAAGTAATTAAGACACATACCTGTTTTTTTCACCATAGTTGTTAAACCATAAATCATGAAATGTAAAAAAAAATCACACCAATAAAATAATTTTTAAGCATTATATCGTCACTTTACTTCGGGCTGCCGTCAAAATGAAGGCTCCGGTCTTTCTAGTGTTAAAGGTCAAATACGAGGCAAGAAACAACTTAGGACAGGTTGTTTCACAAAAATTCTAAAATGTCATTGTCGTCAAATGGCCATTCAACGCGCTTTTGTTTTTTTTACAGTTGAAAGGTCCCCGTTAAAGCCGATTCTGAGTCCGTTTCAGCTTTTGAACTAATTGTGAAAAGCAGAAAGAGCAAATATCAGACAGTGTTGTTAAGCTAGTTAGCTACAATTTGATCGATAGCTGAAACTTACCTAGAATTGCCGTTCAACGGAGACCTTTCAAATGATAAAAAAAAAAGTGAGTGACCATTTGATGACAATGTTACATTTGAATTTATTTGTAACAACTGACTCTTAATACGCATTTTTGTGTGATTCCTATTTCTTAACCATATTACAACCTTTTGAAGTGAAACTTCTTTAGCACCGTTGTGATTTGAAACCCGATGAAACGGAAACGACACTAAAAAGAGACAAACACATAAATTTATAGGATTTATCTTGCGAGAAAGCGCGAATGAAACTTTACCGCATTGGGCACTTTGATTATGAGCTGACTTTTCAAGGCTCCTGTTGGTTGAGATTGTGATTGAATTTTAATCGTCATATTTTCGCAAAATGCAGCATTTTCCTATGCGATTTAAACACACAAGACTAATGTGCAATTTCTACATTTGGCAGCGAAGCCATAAACTTTTGGTTGATCAGATCTACTTTTTTCACCACTTTTCCACGTCGCGTTTTTCAATACGGGTAAACTGGATTATCATATTACCGGTAAATTTTGAAATATACGGTATATTTCATCCAGTAATTTGATCACTAAATTGAAATACATCACTATCGCATACCGTGATAATTGCATTGCCGCAATTTTAACGTTTTACCGATAAAATGTTGGGCGATTCAGATATTTATTACATTTTACAACTGGATTATACAGGGTGTCCGGGGGTAAAGTGCATTAACTTCGTGAGGTGAATCTATGGTAGGAGTAAAAAAGATTAACAACTTTTTCCAAATTTCCAACTTTTTTTTTCCCATATAAAAAGACGTACCTACTAAAAATCCTTAATGTGAGGTACGATCTTACTTGCTGTGAGCCTGCCGGGCGCCCGACTCGATTGTGATTGGCCCGTATCGTAACAGCGGAAAATAATAAATCTGGCTGCACACGCCGGACTAATTTTATCTTTTACCTGAAAACTACCCCTAAAAGTCGGAATTTCGAAAAAAGTTATTCTTTTTTTTTTACTTGTACTATCATGTAGGATCACCTCCCGAAGTTAATACACTTTATCCCCGGACACCCTGCATTGTTTCGATATGCGGCATTTCATATGAAGCTGAAAATTTTCAGATTAAATTAATAAAATGCAATTGCAATTAAACCTCTCAGAATAACATTTTCAGTAATATAATTTTTTTTCGAAGGCCATCGGTAGATTTTATCCCATAATTACTGGTAAATTTTCAAACGTTGAGTTTATACCTACATCTACATGATACAGTTTCTCATAAAATTCTCATTTGGAAATTAGAAAAGCTTGGTATGCGTGGCAATTTATTAACCTGGTTTGAAAGCTATCTTACTGAAAGACAGCAAATTTTTAGAATAAAATCCTCCCTGTTGAAAAAAATTTATGCAACAAGTGGAGTTCCACAGGGTTCACACCTTGGCCCAATATTATTTATCTTGTTTATAATGATCTTACAAAAATATTTCATGATGTATTTATCTTACTTTTTGCTGATGACCTCAAAATTTATAGAATTATTCAAAACATTTACCATTGCAACATTCTTCAAGATAATATCAACAAATTGTTAATTTGGTGTAATGAAAATAGACTTTTCTTAAATATCTCAAAATATCAAATAGTTAGATTTTCTCGAATAAAAAATCCAGGGATCTTTAATTAAAACATTGATAACAATACTCTCGAGACATTAACACAAATTAAAGACTTAGGCATCACTTTTCAATCAAATCTTTTATTTGTTAACCATATAACAGAAATCTCTAATAAGGGTTTAAAAATATAACTAGAAATTTTACGAATATAAAGTGTATTAAACTGTTATATTTTGCCTATGTTAGAAGTCAACTTGAGTACAATTCTCACGTCTGGAATCCACATTATAGTATACACGTACAAGCTGTTGAAGAATACACAACAAATTCTTAAGTTTTCTAAATTTAAAAATGGGTATTCCAGCAATTATGTTGAACCACAACACTATTTTAAATGATATGAATATGCTCAAATTGTCAGACAGAAGAATTTTCACTGACTTGGTATTTCTATATAAAATTCTAAATGATTTAGTTGATAGTCCGGTATTGCTAGAATTGATAAGCTTCCGGATTTCACTACGTAATACTAGAAGTCAGGATTTATTTTAGTGCAGAAATTCTGGGACTAACTACCATATGTATTTCTCTTTGCCAAGAATACTAATGGAGGGAAACAATTATACCAAGTCAGTGGACATCTTCAATCTATGTTTAAACAAATATAAAATATTTTTACTGAGACAATTCAGTTATGTACAATGAATGCTGTATATTTCTTATTAGTCATATGTAATGTTTGTAAAATCCCCGAAAAAGGGCGTTAATAAATAAATAAATAAATCCAGTATTATATTGTGTTTGCAATAATAATAATTTGGCAAAATACAAAATATCTTCTCTTCTGCTGATGTTTATCCTCACATTTTACTTATTACATCATCTGAACAGCACCTTAGTCTCACCTCCAACCTTTTCTCTTACCCTACTTATTTGCCTACCACTTCCATCACTCCTAAACATCTGTTTTCTCTCCATTAACATTCGGTGGTCGAGAGGGTAAGGATCGCGACTACTAATTTGGAGGGCTTAGATAACGGCGCGCGCAAGTAAATGTCATCTAATTAGTTTGTACTAATTATTATATTTTGTACAATTAATTCATTAAAAATAATAGTAGGTATATTTGCTGCCTGTTCCAAAGTCAAAGATACTCTTAATATCATTCTGGTGTAAGACTACCATTCAGAATTTAAATGTTGCTTGAAATGGCCTTAGCAATGTTTTATGCCCAGATTAGAATAATAATCTATCTATTTATCTATCTATCTATCTATCTATCTATCTTCTATCTTCCTATATATATATATATAAATAAAAATGAATCGCCGAAATGTATGTACGCCCATAACTTCCGAAAGACAGCACCAAATTGGATAATTCTTTTTTTATTGTGTTTGTTACTATCAGGACAAGGTTTGTATAAAATTACCGTGAGCTCTGGCATTATGAAATTTATATAAAAAATTGCAATAGAGCTGTTTGAAAACTGAATGTACCGGGACTGAATGTATGGAATATGGGAAGGGGGAGGGGAACACGGGTAGAAGGGGAGGGGAATCCGGGAGGAGGGTTCGCGGGACGGGGGAAGGGGGGGATTGGAGTGGGAACGCGAGAGGGGAAGGGGACGTGGGAGAGGAAGGGGATGCGGAAGGGGAACGAGACGATTGGAAAGGACACGCAGGGAGAAACAATTTCTTTATTAAATGGCAGGGCAACGCATGCCGGGTACCAGTTAGTATATAATAACAATAATAATAACCTTTATTCAGACAGTAAATTACATTGGGAACATTATTTATAATTAACTTTTCACATTTATAAAACTTATCATGAATCGACTCCCAGTCTGCATGTCACTAGTTCACAAAGGCCTCCTCCAACTGTCACCATTTCTCTCTATCATTAGCTACTCTTGTCCATGTACCACCTGCTATGGCTTTGATGTCGTCAACCCACCGTCTAAGTTTAAATGGTCTACCTCTTTTTCATGACTAATTTTGACCTATTTTCACTTCCTTTGATTGTCTGGGCTGACCACTTCCACTTTAGCTTTTTATATTTTTTTATGATATCTTTTGTTCTTGTTTGTTTCTTAATGGTTGCATTTTTTATTCTATCGGACAGTCTTTTCCCTTTCACACTTCTTTCCATGGAGTTTTGACACGTTTCGAGCTTCTATTGTGAATTTTTGTGAGTGCCCAAGTTTGCCAACCATAAGTAAGTGTAGGAAGTATGCAGGTATCAAAAAGATCAGAATAATCAAGTACTATTCACCTTCTTCTTCCCTATCTTCTTTCCATACCCGATAACACTTCAGCCCCACAACATACCCCAATTGAGGATCTCATAGTCTCACGGGTTCCGGTAAGCAGAGAACAGTTTAGGACTCTTGTGCAAAATTCACAAAAAATATATTAACTGTTCTAGACTTATTTACTATTGTTAATTAAACCTTAATAACAGAAAGCTTTTAATAAATCTGAAAATCTTATTAGAGGATCCCTAGACCCTGCCCCACTTGCGTTGCATTATTGAAATAACACTTAATTGCTCCCTATTACCCTTTTGTCTATCTTAGTGGGGTATGGTGGGATGCTTAATACAATAATATAATCCAATATTTACCCTCCATTAAGCTGAACAATTAATTCAAATGCCCACCTACTCCTACTAATTATACAGCCTACAGTCCTAGCCTTTAACGATATGAATTAGCAAGTAGCAACAGAGAGAAACCTTAATTATTAAAGATCCAATTGCGACACATTATTATGACCTTAGAACATTGATCAAGGTGCAAACTAGAAACGCCTTACGATTACTAAAATCAACCCAATATGCATAATTCCTAAAACGGTAATTTTTCCTCAATTGAAATTTATTTTATTTAAGAAGAAGATTTCGGGCTTGTATTAAGAATGCCTAATGAATGGATCCCGAGGAAGATACTGAGTGCGATTTCAGAGGGTAGACATCCAGTGGGCCGCCCGAGACACAGTTGGGCGAGGCAACTCCTGAAACTGTGTGAGGAGAGGATGGGTCTAACATGGACGGAGGCCGAACAATTAGCACAAGACAGGGACGTATGGAGGAGCCTTGTCGATGCAATGGGTCCCCGACCCGAATAGGATAGGGGGAAGAAGAAGATAGTACTGATAAAACTAAACAAAACATGAAATAGAACAAGAAAATACACTTACCAGGATACAGCGCCTTATCCAACTCGGCCATTAGGATATTTTTATTTATTGTCATTTTTGTTGATCGATTGAACTAATATTCAACAAAGTCCATCCGCTCATGAAGAAACTGAAAAAAAATGATTGATGACGCAATCGCTACCCACAGAAAAGGAACTTGTAAATTTCATTGGCGGTCCGCACGCTGGTCGCAGCGATCAGCAGTACTGGTCGCCGTGGTAGTCGCGTTTCAGTTGCCTTTTTGACAGGTTGCCATGGGAGTGGCTCATGACCTGTCAAGTTTTCGAGTAATTTGCGATGTCAAATAAGAAAAATATCGATTTTGTTTGTTCAGGAGGATTTCAGTTTCAATTGAGTTGCCAGTTTTCTCCATTGAGCGAAGGTTCTTACTTTCAACTTAGAAAGTTTGTAATAATGTAAGAATTTCTTCGTAATCTAGATTCTCTCTCGGATAAACATATCTGATTTTATTTATTTGATTCTATACAGCTGATGACTTTTTTTAAAAGTCTAAATGAATATCCAATTTCAATGGAAAAACTTTTTTAATAACTTTTGAACGATCATTGATCGAAAGTTGTCATCGAAGAAGAAAATAATAATAATTCACAGAAAAATAAAAAATAACGATCGCTACTGGGAAACCTTTTTTATTTTTCTTAGATTTATTAGTATGGGCATCACTTTTAATTATTTATACGTGTGGCATCCCCACCACCTCTCTCACAAAACATCTCGGGACCGCTCCGGCAATGACCGAGCGATGATTCCGTTTCCAGCACTCGATTTCGCCGCCCGCTCGCGTTTTGTACCTCTCTACCCGTTTCATACGTGAACACTAAATCGTGTAAATTATTCAAATCTTAAATAAATGTTAATCACTCAAATATGAGTAAAGTGTTATCAATCATCATCATCCAATATAATCATTGAACACTGGATCACGGCCTGAAAGTACCGTGATCCCCAGGAGTCTGACTATTCCTTACGGTAAAGTATTGGTATACACTCCTCTGATGAGAAGACGGAGCACAGGTCAAAGATTCTCCACCAGCTCCTCAGCCCCTGGAAACAACCCTTTCAACATTAGTATTATCTCATTTTTCAATGATATTTTTCATTGATGGTAAGCTTCAAAACGTATTTTAAAGCGTAATTCCAATAAAACTGAGTAATTTCGTTATTTACCATACAAGTTCCTTTAAAAATACAAGTAGACCGAATAAATGATTTCTATAAAAAAATTGAAAACGAATTAATACCAGTGTAAATATACGAAAATTATCAAATCAACTCAAATTTACGATGAGACATCAAATCAACTCAAACTATTTAAAAAATAAATGTTTTAATTACGTTTTTGTTTGAAGTTTTTCAGTGCTATTAAAAATATCTGCAACTTCTGTGTGCCGATTACTTGAGCAATAAACGACAGCTTATAAACATCATTGTTGCACCGAATAGCAGTAATAAAGAATACTGGCGTTAAGCATCGACAAGAAAGGTGTTAAATAGGCTTTATTTAACCACTCGGACCCATAAGCTTTTTTTCAAGCATCTACAACATTACCAGACAAATGTAACGACATAACGTAAAAGGAAAACAAAAGAAATATTATTATTTCTTTTGTTTTCCTTTTACTACTATTAGTTTATTATCTTTTTTTTTGTTTCGTGTTCATTCATATCCACCTTCTTTTTCTTTTTTTCCTTTCAAATACTTTGTACATGTATGTGTATATTATACCCTTATGGAATGTGTGGGATTGCACTCTCCTCCCCACATACTGGAATAAACACTTATTTATTTATTTATTTTATAAGAGGCGTACCTGACTTACAAAATGATAAACCTATATAACATAAGATAACATTATTATTTTATGTGTATACCGCACAAGAGTCCCAACTGCTCCCGTCTGGACCGGTGAAACTATGACATCCCTTACCAATTCGGGTATGTTGAGAGTATGAAGTTAGTGGGAAGGAGAAAGAGATAGGAAAGAGGAAGATGTAGAAGTAACTGGCTATTCAGATCTAGTTACCAAACACGGCTAAAGCCTTTTCAAGAACGCTTAAATTCTGAACGGTGGTCTAACACCAGAGCCAAACTGAGAGTATCTTCCATTATGGACCGTGCCGCAAATATTAATTTTACCTGTTAAGGCAACAAAATTATAATTCAGCATATATTTACCCCGCAGCATAAAGAGAAATTAGAAAATAAATACAGAACTAGATTCACGCGCAACGACGGGTTAATATTAGTTCCCAAATTTAACAATAAGCACGGACAGAGAACGTTTGAATACATCATACCGAAAGTATTTAATTGATTACCTGACACTATAAAGCAATGTAATTCTATGAATAAGGTTAAATACATGGTGAAAAATTGGCTATCGGAAAAAAATATTTATATTGATATTTATATGTATGAAAAAATGTTGAATCTGTAGATATAAGATGTAAATTTAAAATTTAAAAAATGTATATGAAACTAAAATATAAGCACCTGTTGACAAGCCAATTCAATTGGCTTAGCAGGACTTGTTTTATGATTATATGTATTATCTATTCTTTCAATAAAAAAAATAATAATTAATTGTGAAATAACACAAATTAGATTTTGGATTCGATCCCGCGACCTCCGGATTGCGAGTCGAGAGCCTTACTCCTCTACCACGAAGGCCGTTAAGATAATTATGCTTGGAAATCCGGAAAACATCCGTTACCTTTCCTGCAGATATTACTATTATTAAATGCTAAACTATTATGCAAATAATTGTATGATTATAGAATACGAAATTTTTGGGGTAAAGATTTATCGATTCAACGTTTAATGAATTCATCGGACGTACTGTACAGAGCCAGCAATTACTATTTGGTACACAACCTTACTGCTGACCCTGTATAATTTCCTAATACACCCTACCATTGAGTTTGGTTCTTGAGCCCCTGTAAACCTGAAAAAATTGTTGGCAAAAACGGACAAACATTTCGACATACATATTCCCCTCTCTTAAGAGAAAGTTGCCTCTAAAATACTTAATTAAAAACTGAATTCTTTGATGACCTTTAGATCATAATTTCAAACACAAATAAATTAAATAGTACATAACCGTACCAGATATTTGCTATAGTTTCGATAAAAGAAATGATTGTTTAGTTTTGTTGGGTATTTTGGCCCTTCGTTAAAATTTAGGTTTTATAAGAAAAAGGCTGCGCAGTCGTTTTGCAATCTTCAGAACGTAGACGGCCGTGTAGGAAGGAGTGTTGTGTTTTATTCTACCAGAATTTCCGGAAAAACTGCTTTTATGTACCGACAATGTTTAATTTCATTATTTTCCGCATTAGAACGGATGTTTTTTGAAAATCGTTCTTGTACTTAATATCTTGACTGGAAAAAATTGTCCGTTTTTGTATGTCATCTTTCAATGTGGTTATTTTCAAGACTAAGACTTACTCCTTCTTTTATTAATGTGAATACCGCACAGGAGACCTAACTGCTCTAGACGAGAGCAAGTGGGGCAGGGTCTAGAGATCCTCTAATAAGATTTTCAGATTTATTAAAAGCTTTCTGTTATTAAGATTTAATTAACAACAGCAAATAAGTTTAGAACAGTTAATGTATTTTTTGTCAATTTTGCACAAGAGTCCTAAACTGTTCTCTGCTTACCGGAACCCGTGGGACTATGGCATCCCCAATTGGGGTTTGTTTGTAAGGCTGAAGGTAGTGGAGGGAAAAGTTATGGGAAAAGGGAAAGTGGAGAAGTACTGACTATTCAGATCTAGTCACAAATACGTTGCGTGGATGGCTCTAGTGCTAGTTGCGCATAGAGTATAATAAATATAGTTTTCTACAAGAGCTAGTGTATAGTGTATAGGTTCGCACCTCATTGTTCGGAATCAAGGTGGGCCAGACCATAACAGAAAAGACGTTGTCCTCCAGGTCATCTTATACACTCGTTCCCAATTATAATAATTTCGAGTCTAATTGAAGACCATGTTTTGTTGTGAAGAAGGCGTTATTTATTTCTAAAACCATTTACAACATAATATATAAACAACTGCGTGAAGATAAATTATTTTTTTAAATCTAAAAAATAAAGGTTTAGTATAATTATTAGATAGGTATATGCTATAGTTAAAGCATGTGTTAAATATCTGTTGCAGTAAATTATAATGTTTACCCATTTCATTTTATAACCTTCATATCAACTAGCAGTAGGCTAAACTTGCGTATTTCATATCAATGTGATACCTAGCGTTTATTTATTCCTTCAAATTACTCCCGCGCTGTAATATCCGAGCAACGTATTTCGTACTAAGTGCCAGCCCTTACTTTGCCATACTACAGCGAATCGCAGGCGGCAGAACAAATAACCAGAATAAGGGAACATTACCTACCTAAAAGCATACGGATGGAACGGTTTGTAGGGTGATTATTCCTGGGGGTGTTGTAATAATGTGGCAGTGGTGGGCAATCCAATCTAGTACTGGTTTGCGTTACACTGCTTGTCGGAATTTAAACACTTTTCAGAAGAAAACGTTCTTGTATTAGCAGTGTATAAGTTAGGCATGTACTTCCAACATCCTTCCGTGAATGTCCTTAGTAGAAATAGTTATTTGAACGAAGCATTGTTGTATCAAAACAAATATGAGTTAAGTATTAAATTAGAACGGTTCCACGCCAACTCAGAATGAAACTAACTCAAAACCACCTCAGAAAGATCATTAAAAGCAATGAAAAAATCATTTTAAAATAGCCGGTAACCCTAACCTATCTTAACCTATTTAACCAATTTTTTTTTTTTATCATCACTCTTAGTGACCTTTCTGAGGTAGTTCTCAGTTGGTTTCGTTCTGAGTTGGCCGGTCGCCATTAGAACAGTTCCATCTGTCGTCGTTTGTGTCTAATGTACGAATGGTTCCGATGATAGCCGAAGGCATCTGGTAGTCGGGTAGACATTATCAATCTGACGACTCGAAGCCTAAAAATAAATCGTATTTACTAGTTGTTATGTATAGGTTAGGCATTTAGTTTCAACATCCTTCAACAGACGGTTTTAGTATAGTTAGTTACACGAAGTTTTGTGGTATCCCAAGAGATGTCAGTTAATTATTATATTAAAACAGTATCATCTATCGTCGATCGCGTCTAATGTACGAACGGTTCCGATGATAGCCGAAAGCATCTGTTAGGCGGGCAGACACCGAGTCTAATAGTAAGGACGTGTGGTCCAGTTAAATATTCAGTGTAAACTTTACGATAATGTAAATAAATCAACTTGCAATCACAACGAACCTCGATTGTGTGTTATGAATATTCCAATGAAATTGAGTATTTTCAAAACTACTTAATTTTTCAAAAAAACTTTTATTAACAATCAATTACACTTCGTGGGCATAAAATTCAATTTTTCCCCTTATTTCTCCACACACTTTCTTCCTTTTATTATTATTACTCATATTATTCAACAAAATAAATAAAGGCGAAATTACTAAGATATGGACATACTTATTTGGTAATTTGACCATGTACAATTTAATATATTTTATCTGTGCATGTCTACCTAATAAACAAAAAAGAACGTGTTTTAGACCACACGACTAAAGTAAAACTTCACTATCTTATATCTCCCTCTCAACTTCCCTTCGCCTCGCCCGACCGTTCGCCTCGCCCGATCACACTCTTCATAAAGCTCTCGTCACGCATTCACCAGCTTACTCCCCAAGTCAAGCGTGGGTAAAGGCCCGACCGTTCGCCTCGCCCGATCACACTTTTCGTAACGCTCTCGTCACGCATTCGACAGCTTACTCCCGTAAACTGCGTAAAGAAGTTTTACTTCAATAAATGTCTAAAACGTTAGAATGTTGCGTTTGTTTCTGTTTTTTCTAGATATCTAATATTTAAAACGCCGAAATAAATCCTTGACTATAAAAAAAATATATTCCTACGGTATTTAGAAAACAAATTTTTGTATGAAATTGAATTTTTAATTTTATGTCAAAATTGTAATAATTTCTTAAGGTGCTGATAAAGTAATAACAATGAAACTCCGTTTAAAACCAGTTTTCATTATTTTTTTTAAAACAATTACTAAGCCTTTTACAGCAATACGGTTTAGAAAAACATTAATTAATTAAACACATTTTTCAAAAACTTACATTATTGTATTAACAAAATAATGTATAAAAATAACAACAAAGTAAGAAGAGCAACGCAATAGGTATGGAATATAAAATATCCTCAGCGAAAGTTTTTTCAACGACACAATTTTTTAGGAGCCGTTTCAAAAAAAAGTTTGCCATCCCCTGCCCCTCTCGAGTCTCACTGGAGCTTTCTTTCACATACTTACCCTAATGAGTGACTTCTTAATATTCCTGCCTCCTCTTATCCACAAAGGGATGTCGGATAATATTATATTATCAAATTATCCCCACGAGAAATGTGGTTGAATGAAGAAACAAGACCTCTCATACTATAGTAAAATAGAATTATTCGTCTACAAATAATATGTTTACCGTGGTAAAATCTTCCCAAATTATCTTCTCAGAAACTAGGAGTTTATATTGCATATAAATACAATTTTAAGAGCACTTTGAACTAAAAACATGAAACCTAAGGATCGTGGTTTTAATAATGATACAAAGCTTTTAAGTGCGATACCTGACAAGTACCTAAACATACTAGGGTAGGCTGAAAAGTAATGCACACATGCTTGTAAAACACGAACAAAAAGAGACAGCTTAATCGGGAAAAGGATACATTAAAGTCCGATTCTTAAGCTTCAAAATCATTTATTTATTTTTCAACACGTGCAATAAGTTTTTTCATTAAGTAACTGATAAATTCTTCCGACATTTCTCGAATCCAGGACTTGACAGCTGTCTTCACCTCATCATCCGAGGTGTAATGATTACTCTTGAGGTGTCTCTTGAGTAGAGGAAAAAATGAAAATCGCAAGGCGAAAGATTGGGGGAGTGAGGAGGATGTGGAATCAAAAAAAAACTTCAGGTTTTGCACAGAATCTAATCGACGCTGTTGGTTCTCGTCTGTGAAACGGCATGGTTCCCATCGTCCGCCGATGTTATGGTATCCTAATTGCTCAACAATGAAGCCGACACGTTCCTTGGATATACCAAAATGGTTTGTGATAAATCCTTTCCTTAAAACGACGATGAATCTCAGTAGAAGTCAATTTTTCAGCAGTTAAAAATGCGATAACAGCACGCTGTTTATCTTGCGTTGACATAACACTAAAACACGTTTCCGTACTTCCGCTTCTCAAAATACACAGGATGAAATCAACTACCTCAAACTTGCGCGTAGGTATATATATAGAAGGAATGTCACTTCCATTTTCCACCTGGCGCGCTTCCGGAGGTCATTTTGTTCGTGCTGTACAAGCATGTGTGCAATACTTTTCAGCCTACCCTCGTATATTAACCTAATGATTTCTTATATTTAATATTATCAAGTGAAGGTCTCCTGCTTTTTATTAATAATTTAAAAACTAGTTTACATGAAAAACTAAGGCGACCTACGCGCAAGTGGCAAGTTATTGGTTAGAGCTTGCACTCCGATTACATTGTGTCGGGTTAAGTTTTCGTCGAAGTTAATAGAAATATATGTATCTCATAGTGTACCTGAGAAGGTTTTCATGCCACAATGGATTTATCCCTCAATAATCTATCTATGAAGGAGACACTAAAACTCACCATAATTACTAAATTTTAAAAAATATATCATTTGCGAAACATTTTTTTTTAATAAAAGATACAATATAATAAAATAATACATAACAATCTTGATTAACTAATTTCATTCCCGTGGAGAATTATTAGTCTTAGTGGGTAGTTAGTCTATTTAGTATTTTTTTTGTTTATTATTATTGATTATTTTTTTTAATGTTCTCCCATAATAAGCAAATGCTTGTGTGTATTGGAGGAGGTATTTTTGGTTTATTGCTGTTTTTGTCTGTAGTTTTTTTTTTTATTTATTTTATATAAATACTAAGAGAAAAAACATTATTTGTTTAGTTTTTGTTTATTTTTTTTTTAGTTGAGATTTTCAGTATATTTTTTTAATGGTGTTTTGAATTCTTTGAATCTATGATTAGGGGATCTAATATTTTCTGGCAATTTATTGAAGACATTTGTTCCTGAGTATTTGTAGTTTTGTTCACCCAAAGTTTTTTTACAAATCGGAATTGGAAACATGTATTTTTACGTGAGATTTGCTGTGCTTTTGAAAGGTATGGTTTTGTTTAGGATATCCTCTTTGCAAACTTATAAGGTTGAGTGATACAGGAAAAGTGTTTTTTAATTTCTTAAATTATTTTTTTTTAATAATGTTTCGATTAAAAATATCAAAAGGGTTCTACTGACGCCTCAGATATTATTTAACCCTTAATCTAAACGGTCGTAAAAACGCATGGAAATGGTTTTCAGAATGTACCATAAAAATAAATTTCAATTGATTTAAAATACTGATATTAAAAATGTGTTTCGAGCACTTGTGTAGAGCACAATTTCACAATATTAATGGCTAGGGTTGAGACGTGCTGAAACTCCACATTGTTATATTTCTTTGCTTTGATATTAATAACGTATTTCACCGTCGTGTATTTAGGCACCGATTTAATATAAATGGTAAATAGATGGTTTTTATTGGATTTTTAGGGTAATGCAAATAAAATAAAATATAAAACATATAAATGAAAGAAATACATAGTTACAAATTCGCACATATTTTAACAAACTAACCGTTACGCTATTTCACCCAAATAGTGAACGCCCCATATATCTGTCTTCTTACTAGACTCCTTAAATGTATAACACCTAATATAACATACCGTATTGGCATATTTTATCGTAGGTACCATGTTTTTCTGAGGCGTTCGTTATATTGTTATGATCGTAAAGGATTTTGACACATATATTCTCAGAAATTTACTTATTTAACGTATTTTTTACAGTTCATTACATCAACTGCACTATGCCAGTGATAATAGTAAAACTGCATTAAAGACTGCGAGCCTCCGATAACTTTCCCCCTAGTAATACATTCAGTTCCAGAACATACTTTCAAATACACAAACTCATCCGCTAACTCCTAGATCCATCCATTCGCATTTAAATGAGACTGATATTTCTTATCATCCCTTTCAAATGCCATTAATCATTCTGCATAGATACTTCATTCATCCTAGACACCAGGAAATGTAGATATTCCTAGAATTATGCACTGCATCATCATCAAAAACAGATTATATTATAGTTACGGTGACGTTGCATGGCCTTGATAAACGTATTTTGTGATAACATACGACCCCGTAAATCTCGTGCAACGCTTTCCTCTTAGAGAATCGTGATTGCCTTATCGTGCTCACTCCATAAACTCACTGATAACAACTTGCATAGCTTTTTAAAAATATACTACATCTTTGTATCTTGTATAAATTGTTGTAACACCTGGTAGCCAAAATGGGTTTGACAGCTTTTTCACGTTCAAAACACGAGGCATAACATCGTAGGGTATAAAATTTTGAAATAATGGGTTCTTGTCACAAAAACTTTAGCAAAATTATAGAAAATTAAACGTCGTGCTTATTTATCAGATATATTTAATTAAATATGTTTAAATTAATAAATTACTTCGTTTTTACCACTTTTATTATTTACAAAACCAACATGTTTCGTGAGCAATGCTCACTTCTTCAGGGTTTTTTATTGATACTAATTATAAATAATAGACGTAGACAATGGTGTCAATTGAAAAAGAAAGGACATAGACAATGGTATCAATGAAAATATGAGAGTGGGTAGAGGAGAGAGGGGCAATGGGAGACAATTTACAAAGGGAACAGGTTTAATATTGGGTCATTTAAGAACAATGTTTGGTTATTAATAATATTAAAATTCGCATTAACACTCTTTCGGATTTCTAAAATTTCTAGTTTATCCAACTGAATTTATTGTTTTTTTATTTATTTAATTTATTTCTAATTCCTTGACAAAGAATGTACCAAATGAAATTCTTCCTGTATTTTATGCAAATAACAAACTCAAAAATTACATTGTAAATAATAAAGATAGAGATTCAAAAATGAAAAAATCTGGAATCTATAAATTGAAGTGTAATGATCGTGGTTTCTTCTACATAGGAAAAACTTCGAGAAACTTCGAAATAAGGATTAAAGAGCATATCAACGCTTAAAACAATAACAGTTTCTCGGAGTTTGCCAACCATTTGGTGGAAACCAGTCACACCTTTGAATTCAATAGTGGAATAGAATTAATGCATTGTAATGTCAATGGCATTCAGTTGGATAAACTAGAAATTTTAGAAATCCGAAAGACTGTTGATGCGAATTTGAATATTATTAATAACCAAAAATTGTTCTTAAATGACCCAATATTAAACCTGTTCCCTTTGTAAATTGTCACCCATTGCCCCTCTCTCCTCTACCCACTCTCATATTTTCATTGATACCATTGTCTATGTCCATTCTTTTTCAATTGACACCATTGTCTACGTCTATTATTTATAATTAGTATCAATAAAAAAACCCTGAAGAAGTGAGCATTGCTCACGAAACATGTTGGTTTTGTAAATAATAAAAGTGGTAAAAACGAAGTTATTTATTAATTTAAATCAAAATGGTGCCACAAAATAAGTTTGCTGTGTTAAAAAATATGTTTAGTTATGGGTTCAGTATACCGAAAATCTTAATTTATCGAATCTTTTATAAAAATTTAAAAATCAAGGTATTTAAAATAATGATTTCAAATACGTGCCTCTGTCCGTTTTAATGACCTCTAGAACTGGAACTGCTTTGGTTTTCAAAATCGGAACTGATTGTCGGAAATATTCAGAACAGTGATAAAGTAGCTACCAAAATTATTTTATTAACTATAATTAAAATGTGTTTTTTTTTCATTTTGATAGATGTCGAAATTCTTCGAATGGTGTTCTAACGGGAAATTTCTGATCGTTTTTTGTAAGGTAATAATTATTTTTAATAAAAAGTCGTACAATTATAATACCACGTGATTTTCATGTCTGCGCTAGCATAACAATGAAACAATACTTTAGCGTTAATGATTCGCTGAAAATATTAAAAAAAAACCTTTACAATCGTTCTGAAAAACGAAACCTTACAAACGCTTTTATGTTTTGTTATTTCATAAACTTCAGTTTATTGCTTAATAGTTAAAATTATTAGTTAATCGTCCGCCACCCTCAAATTAATCAGGTGAGAATATTGATTAAATCACTATCGAGCGGAGGCGGGAAGGGCGGATGGTGGTGGGAGGGCGGGCGGAGTTTGGGCGGGCGTGAAACAACAAGCGTCCAACGCGGGCGGCTCTTGCAACCCTAAATATAATTATCGTCAGTTTGTTCGAGGTACAAACAAGTACTAATCCGCATAACTTTCATTTACTAACTTCTTCTATTAAAACTCCCGCGGTTCTGCGAACATTTAACGTTACTTGTTCAGAGTTTATTGGGGAATCGAAAACCAAAAGCGATTTGCAGGTAATGTACTTCGCAATATTTGATTTCACGAAATTTCTGGCATTGTACTCAATTTAGTATCTTATTTCTTTCTTACTTTGTTGAAGGATTTGAACAATTGAACTGATTGTAATATAATAAGAGTTATTTCTCATCAACGTAGATTTGAACGCGTTTTTTAATATTAAAAATCAGATTAATGATGTTAAATTCATGTTAAACATTTTGATTCCAGTGTCGTCCTGATGCAGCCATACAAACAGACGAACTTTTTTATTTCTTTTTATGTGAATACTTCGCATGAGTTCCAAGCTGCTCCTGTCTGGAGCTACTGATACTATGGCATTCCCGATTGGAGTATGTTGTGAGTTGTGAGGCTGAAGGTAGTGAAAAAGGGAAGATGGGAAAGAAGGGGGTGGAGAATAATAATAATAATAATAATTGGATAATTTGTATAGCGCCGTTTTTGTGAAAAATCACCTCAAGGGCGCTTTAAGAAATAACTGGCTATTCAGATCTAGTCACCAAACATAGCTAAAGTCGTTTCAAGCAACGTTTCAATTCTAAATGGTGGTCTTACATCAGGGCGGTACTGAGTACAGTAATACACCACATATTATTTTTAATTAATTAATGGTGAAATAACGCAAATTAATCAAATAAAATAAAAACGCCGGGATTCGATCCCGCCAACTACGGATTGCGAGTCAAGAGGTCGTCACTACTATTTTTAAAAGGCATTTTTTTTTCTAAATTGACATAAATTTAATTTCACTTTTTTACTCTTTGTTTTCTTCTACTCTTCATTTTGACGTCTTTTATAGTACTTATTTGAAATGAAAAATTAATCTCCAAGGACGTTCGTTTATATAAAGATCGTTTATATTGGACTCCAACATTATATAAATAATTAAGAAAAATGTAATCAAAGGTAAAAAGAAAAGTTAAGTTTCACTTTTACTATATCTAAATTCTCAAAAATTGCTTCCAAAATGGAAACCTCAGTATGCTGCATTATTGTAAGCGCTCGTATGCGTGTATTAAACTCTCCATATTTAACAAGGTACTGTAAAACAAAGAAATTTTCGAGAAAAATTAGAATATCATACGAAAAGGGAAAATTTTGTTCGCTAAAAATATTCCCCACTCAATATATAATAATGATTAAACTTTTACACAACTAATATTCATATTTGGTGCGTATATTATACCCAAGTACCTGAGTGGTATTTTTTATCTTTTTCAAATTCGTTGTAATAATTTTCATGCGGATGAAATTTAGCGTTCATTTAACCATTTGAAATGCCGTATGTAAAACGCGGGAAAAGAAGCGGATAAACAAGAAACTCACATAAATGATACGCCATCTTGCGCCAAAACGTGGAAACAAAGTAACGCGGGAACCCTCGGGGGACTAGAAAGAACACAATTTACTTACAAGATGACAGCCACACTGACAGAAATAACTCATACATACATAAGAAAGCTTCATAATGTGTTCCCGGCGAAAAAGTTAAGTATTCGCTGCGTCTTTTTGAAAAAAAATAGATCTCTGTGATGTACTTTCATTGTTTCTCGTTTTCGTTGTTATTTAAATTTTCTAGGACGAGCAAGGAGATACAAGTATAGCCAAAGATATTGAAATTTAAGTAGAAGTGCTATCTGCAGTTTTTACTAGGTGGGACTGCGCTTCCGGGTTTCGCCAATATTGTTTACCAATTAACAAATAAACTAAATGAACGAATAATTAACGAATAAACCAAACGAACGTTAAACTAAATGAACGAATGCTTTCCGTATTCAAACTATATTGTTAACCAATACTAATGCTCATATTAAAAAAATCAACGAAATTTGTTTTGTATGCAAAAATTCTTTTTGTATGCAAACTACTCTAATTAGGGCGTATTCCGCCGACAGATGTATTTGAATATCTTTGAGTATACCTAATGGTAAAAAACAGCCATTCTCAAGTCATATATTTTTTTTTATATAAATAAAACATACAACGAAGTTGCATTCCCATGAGTTATCAAAACTCATTAAGGGATCGCCAATTGGTACTTTTGAAAAGTTAAACCCAACCCAACCCAATATGCAGACACAATAAATGAAGAAAAATTTGACAAAACATTTCACAGAAGCAACATACAGACACAACAAATGAAGAATCACTTTACAAATATTTCACAGAAACATGTCTTATAAGATTTTATGAATAATTATTATAACTTTTCAATTTGGGAGGCGGGAATGGGTACCGCCGCCCCGGGAACCTTTATTGGATAACCAACACCTCTGCCATAGGTCACCCCAAGTGGTTCGCTACGTTTAGTGATTTAGCAGGGGTGCCCGGGTTCCCAGATTCCTACCCACCCCTTAAACCCTTTTCCTTCCCAGAACTCTCCTCTCCTTCCTTTCCTTGAAAAAACCCTCCACACAGATCCCCAAAGATGACATAGGCCCTGAGGGAAATTGTTTTCCTGAGGGCTTCCTGTGTGGAGCTCACGTAAAAAAAAAAAAAAACCACTCATTTGATTTATGTACTGTTGGTGTCAAAAAGTTCAAATAAAGTATCTTCCATGATGTACTTATATTATTGTACTGTGTATTTATTTATGCTGGGTTTTTAATGTTGTCACTTACATGAGAATTATTCCGGTACTAAAACTCCGTCATTTATACATAACACATGAAATTTAAAATTATGGAATATATAACTGTACCCGAGAAGCATACGGATGCAAGTCTAAAATTTGAAGAAATGAGTTTTTGATGCAGACTTCAAGAAAATTATCATATTTTTCAGTTACAGAAAGATGCAGGTCCTGTCATGAAGAAAAATAGGTTTTTCAAAAATATATATGAATGCAACTACCTTTGATGTAATAACTATCTTAGAAGCAGAAAGATGTACATATGGACTTGCATCTTTATGATTTCTGCATTTTGAGTATTATGACGCAAATTATACATTATTTCGCTTTCTATGGAAGTAAACAATTTTTAAACTTTGATCCTTTCATAATATGTACATCACATGTCATAACAAAATATTCCACTTCATTTTGAAGCAGAGGAACTCAAGTCCATGTTTTTGTTTGACTCAAGTCTGCGTTTTTTTTACATTATTTTTAAAGGCTTTACGTATAAAATATTACGTTTTATTTGCTCGTTTTTAAAACAAAATTATTTTTTTATATTTTTTTATATGAATACGGCACAAGAGTCCCAACTGCTCCCGTCTGAAGCCAGTGAGACTATGGCATCCCCAATTGGGGTATGTTGTGAGGCTGAAGGTAGTAGGGAGAGTAGATAGGGAAGAGGAAGATGGGGAAGTACCTGGCTATTCAGATATGGTCACCAAACACGGCTAATGTCATTTCAAGCAACATTTCAATTCGTATCGGTGGTCTTACACCAGGGCGATACTGAGAGTATCTTCCACTCTGGAACGTACTGCAAATATACTATACATTATTTTAAATGAATAAATTCAGGGATTAGATCCCGCGACCTTCGGTCTGCGAGTCTTAGCCTTACCGCTGGACTACGCTGATCGTCGATTGATTTAATAGTTCCTTTTTTGTTATCTATCAGCATGGATATCCGAAGAAGTTATGACACCATAGTTACAAAAAAAAATAGTTTATCTTTTTGGACTTGCTTCTCGGGTACGGTTAAAAAATCTAATTAAACGTAAATAAATATATTATATGTAAATAAAAAACGCACTCAAATAACACAATTAGCATAATCATCGTTATATTTATTTGAACAGAAGCAGGATTTTTTTTTATTGTATTATTTTTTAGGCAATATTATTTTTTAATGTATTCAGGTGAAATATGCTTTATTGTCCAAAAGGAATTAGTAACATTTTTACCAATACTGCGTGACATAATATAGTACCAAGATGACTGTGAATTATTACACAAGAACTTGTTACTCAATCTTACATTCTAATAATTTATCTTCATCACCAAACATACTAACTTCGGTTGTGGATGTCAGTGATTGTAACTCTCGTTCAATAAACTCGTATTTGTTTTGAATGTTATTTTGAAAATGATTGTGAAAAGAATTCAGACAAGCGATAAAGTACCTACCTATAATGTAATATAAGAAAAAAAAATTATCATTTTCAAAATTGGAACTGATGCTCAAGAATTATATAACTTACTTAATTTGATTACTTCCATAACTGATCAAGAAAAATATTCATGAAATATCTTCTTATTACAAAGTTGCTGCTGTAAATACATACTTTCTTAACCATTATTCACCAATCGTCCTTGTACTGATGCTTTCTTTATATAAACTTCCAGCTTCACAAATTCCATAATTCTTCTTTTTAAATTAAAAATATAATCTATTAATTTAAAATGAATTAAGGTGTATTTGCGACACGTTCCAGAGTGGAACATACTATCAGTATCGCTCTGCTGAAAGTCCTCCATTCAGAATCGTAACGTTGCTTGAAATGGCTTTAGGCATGTTTGGTTACCTGATCTGAATAAACAGATATTTCCTTGCCTTCCTTTTTCCCAGCTCTCTCCCATTCCACTACCTTTAACCTCATAACATATCCTAAAAGGGAATGCCATAGCCTTACTGGCTCCAGACGGTTGGGAGCAGTTGAGACTCTTGTGCGGTACTCAAATAAAAAAAACCGTTCCTGGGACGTAGATAATGAATTGTTTTGCATCATAAATTAAACTTGTGTTCACTGAAATTTGATGAGAATGGTATAAATTCAAATAGTGCCCACAACAGAACCTATCGTTAACCGTAATTGTTGATTTTCGATATTATGCAAATGTTCGTTACGCTTATTAGCCCGTAATAATGCGAGTGGTTTCA
The DNA here is from genome assembly GCA_917880885.1 of Limnephilus marmoratus. Classification (NCBI taxonomy): domain Eukaryota; kingdom Metazoa; phylum Arthropoda; class Insecta; order Trichoptera; family Limnephilidae; genus Limnephilus; species Limnephilus marmoratus. The sequence continues at coordinate 55,161,080 of OU862908.1, forward strand.
TGAATTGAAAACCTAACCCGTGCCCATATTTAGTTTGTTTTGTTGTACTACAGAAATATAATAATTATAATAATGTAAATTAGAATAAAATAACTTTGTATGTATTTTATAGGTATAAGTGAATATATTTAACATGTAAACAAACGGGTTTCGATTCGACCTGTACCTTCATCGAAGTTTAATAAAAAATATGCTTAATTATTTACAGAGTTAAGGGTACAGGTAATATAGAAAAGGAAGAAAGAACATAAATTCTCTCAAGGCCTGTCATCTTCGGGGATTCTGTGTGGAGGTTCTTTTTAGGGAAAGAGAGGATGAATTATAGGCACAGTTCTGGAAAGGAAAAAATGGTATGAGTAGCAGGTGGGAATCTCGAAGTTTAAATGTCGGGGAATGACGGACGTATGAATCTATCCCTCAACAAATGGGTCGAATGAGCCGGGCTGGAGAGGTCTAGCTTAAGTCTCCCTTAGCTAATCTCTTCCGATCCGGCCCGCCATGCAAAGTTTAATATAGGTCGACAAACGCATTCACCGCCAAGACTTAGATAAACCTCACCTTATGAAGTCGGGCACCCCTGCTTAATCACCAAATGTAGCGAACCACTTGAGATGACCTATGGCGGAGGTATTGACAATCCAATAAATGGTTCCTAGGGCGGTGGTCACCATACCCGCCTCCCAAATTGAGATTATTTAGTCGTAGACCTATCCCATTTCTATGAAACATTACCTGAAGATTTTTGAAAGGAATTTTCCTTATTTATTAAATGTGTTGGAAAAACCTTCACTGTTTATACACGTCGTGTGTTCAACCACCCTCGTTGCAACATTTTTCTATGTAAAATGCATCAGGCCGAAGCAAAACCGATTATACTCAACAAAGTGGTATTCAAACAAAGTTATTTTATTCGCATTACAGTGATACTATACAAAGTGATTGCTACGTGTGAAAATTTATAATAATGGTTGGTATTAAAGTAATATCCTCATTTCTCATGTATGTGTCCCCTTATGCGCTATTTTCTGATTACCTTCTGAAAGAAATAACAACCAACGAAGAATTTTCTAATAAATTTCGAAATAACCATCAAAAGGTTGTGGGACAATGCGCTTTGAAATCTTTATGGCTTCACAAAAGCTCATTCAGTTGAATCATAAAGCACGTAATTTGATACATCGTTCAATCACGTGTTCCAACGTCCCGGATAAAGGCTTTAAATTCTACGTTAGAAGTTTACCTAAAATGACACAATACACTGATACAGATCCGATTCACATTTTCAGAACGTGCTCGAGTTTTAGATTAAAAATACATCATTTTCAGTCACAATGGAGTTAGCGAAAGGATATGTTTAATTAATGCTCTACTTTTTTGATAATTCTTCTGTTAAAACTACAATCTGTAGATTATTTTTAATGTTATAAAAAAACTAGAGGTTTTAGAACAAAAATCTTAATGTTTATATTTAAATGATTCGGATGGCCTCCGTTGAGTGGTTTCTATCCAAGGCTACGAGATCGCGGTCTTAAATCCCAGCGTTCGCAAGTAAATTTTATTCCAATAATTTGTACTATTTATTCCATTGTTCATACACACGACCATCCATTAAAGGGGCAGCCCACGGTGGTTGGGCGATAAAAGAGTGAAATTTTCGTAACTATTTTCAAGCAAATTATGATTGGATTTTTTTAAATTAAAACCCATAGTCAATATATACGTACAGAAGACTATATGCAATTTTTTTTACACGAATCTAAAGCATAGTTTGCTGTGTACGCCACTTTTAACAGGACACTCAGATGAGATTGATGTTTGGTGGTTGAAAGCGATTATCACGATTCATCAGAAAAATAAAATAAAAAATTATTTGGAAACTAGACATGTAGTTTCATGGCACCACATAGGGTAATTTTGATATCTTAAAAAAATGGCGGACCACGAATTTTATATCCAGTTTTTTATGGAAAATGTTAATCGTTCATAAACAAAAAAATGAAGGGGGCCTTACGTAGGGCCGTAAAGACTGGATTTTTGAACAGTTTAATACTTGTTGCACGCAAATCGGACGAATAGTTTTTTTAACATGTGGTCTACCAGGTTGAAAAAAGTAGTTTCGAAAAAAATGCGTTGAAAGTTTTGCTGAAGGATAATTCAACGTGTTTCAAACGGTTTCCAGACTCTCTTTGAACAAATTCTCAACATCCTCCATTTGCCGCATGCGGATAAGGCATTGCTGCCACAATGCTCATCTGACAAAAATTCATGTTAAGAATTCTGCGATGTGTGAATGACGTCTTGGTGAAGAGGACCTCAATCATATTTTTTTGAGTTGCCCTATAAAAAATTCATACAAAAATTTCATCCCTCACCTAATCAGTTCGGGCATATTGCCCCACTACAGCATTGCATACCTGTTATCTTCTGTGGACAAACGCGTGTATAAAGTCTTGGCTAATTTCCTGAAAATTAACAGCATCAATTTGTAACTGTAAATATTTATTTATTTAGTTTATGTTTTATGCATAATAAATTATGTCAACATATTTAATAATTTCCTGTTACTTCCACATATTGTATAAAATAAAAATCATCTCGTTTTGTAAAAATTTTGCGTATTATTATTATTATTTGTACAGCATTATTATATAATGTAGATAGGTTCATGTTATTAAAACCAAATTAGTAAATATTAACCCAAAATTACACTCACAAAATCATTAACTTGACATTGGCCAACACTCCTTTGGGTAGAAAAACCATTTTATAAAATAATAAAATCTATAAATTAATAAAAAAATTCAAAAGGTTTCACATAAATATCTCAGTCAATTTAACGAATTTCTTTGAAACATTTGGCGAGAGAATTCTTATGAAATGCATCTTTCAGAAAATTAAATACAACAAAAAATTACAAAAAGAATATATCACACAGCCTTAATGCAACTCTGTTGTTGTGTAGGTATTTATTCTAGAGTTGATTGTGATTTGTATTTCTTAATGTGTTTCTTTCTTCAACCAAACCACTTTTTTACATCGTTGGTATCTGTGTTGGACATGTTAATTATTTCCGTCCACGTATTATCTTTTAGTTGTAGCACTGTGTCGTCTGCGTTGTAGACAATTTCTCCATATTGAGAGAAATTTACTTTATAATTATCTCTGACAATTGTTCTTTAGAATCGTTACTTCGTTTGAAGTTAAATCATTTAAATCAAGACCGAGCCTCCAACCATAGAGACCCATTAAAATCAAGATAACTTCAGCCATAATCAGAGTTTCAAAAGTTTGTTTCCCTTTTATGACAATTTAATCATATTGCTTTGAATGTAGACTCCCTTTAACCAAACTTATTCAATTTTCTTCCACAATTTATAAGCCTGTAAAGGAGTTTAAATGCATGTGCCTCAGAGACTGATGAGCGTGGGTAATAAATTTATACTAAATATGCCTTTGTAATATGCTTACTGTATAATTTATTATAAGGAGCTTCTGAGATATTACTAGTGCAAACTTTATTTTCTGCATTTAAAACTGAGGAAATTAATATTGATGAAGGTAAACATAAGAAGAGAGCAGAGTTTAAGGGCAATTAAAACTTTGATCGCTATCTTTCGAACTACTTTTGCGTAAAATACAATGTTTATTCTACTAAACTTCCAGATCGGCAGTCTTCAATCATGTTGACTGGAGATTTTTCTCGTATTATCAAAGAGAGGAAAATTAATCACGAAAATAAATATAAAAACTATATTTAATATGTGCCAAACAGCATGAAATGTAACGACATACTATGGAGTATGACATATTTTGGAGTATCTCATGTTATAATTATACATACATGTACACATATATTTATATAATATCTGTAAGTTGTTATAAGTAGACTGTTCAATTTTTATATACATAAAACATTGGTAAAATGAGGAATTCTATAATTATTCTTTATCAGAACAACTCTCTTTATATTAATTTTGAAGGTTATTCCCACCTACGTAATATATCATTGAATAAGAAGATAATATTTATAATCTAAATAAAAATATGAAAAATATGCAACCTAGGACTCAAACCTAGGGTCTTTCATCCATATATTTATACGAGACACTATCTAGGTTACAAACCAGTTTGTCGAACAATTGTTTCCAAATAAAAAGGTAGTTGCCAATATATGGGAAAAAATGGTCGACGATAATATTATTAAGTCTGAAATTTGAAATAGGAGATTGACAAAAATGATTTAAATAAAAGGTCTAAGTAGCCGAATTGGTAAGGCATTCATCCCGGTCCAGAGGAGATGAGAGATCCAGGATTCAAAACCCAGTTGCGACCATTATCTTTTTATTTTTCTGTGTCTCGTTCTTTTTCATATTTTCGTTTTAAATAATTAGTTTTTCAGTTAGATGAAATACACGTACATAAATTAACCACATTATAAACTGTTGATTTCCCTAAATTAAAATAGTTGAATAATACACACACCACTTAACTAGTAAAACATTGTAATTAACTTCATTCAAAATTTCGTGAAATTTCTGAATGTTAATTTTTATGTTATGGACAGCGCCGACGGTTAGTTTAGTTTATCAGCAATTTCTATTAAGAGAAGTACAAATAGTTATCATTATGTTTGCATCATTAATAGTTAGTAAATTATTAATTAGAAAAGGATACGCTTTGGAGATTACCATGGATCCTTCAGAGCAGTAAAATATAAATTAGTTTAGTCATCTAGTAACTACATCATGTCTATCTCATCTTCACTTATGTAGTACTTTGTGAGCTTCATTATTTTTTTCTATTTTTTAAGAACTTTTTTGCTACGTGAACTCAGAAAACTGAGAGCGACACCGAAGTGTGTTGTGGGTATTTCCGTGTTCCCTAGTAAGGGAACGTACACATTACCCATCCTACGTGACCCGTTTAGAGGGGGATCTTCAAAATATCAAGCTAGGTCACGATGGGAGGGGGGGGGGGGCTAAGTTCATTCTTCCTTACTTTTGACGAATGTAAGGAAGTTAAAAATATTTTAAATATGTAATCAGTCTCATGATTCGTCTGGGAACCAGAAGTCGGAGGATTTTATACAGGTTGTTAAAAGACGTAACTGGCTTTAACCAGAGATGCCTGACATTATTTGGCGTATAAGTGTAAATGACATCTTGGTCTCCGGTGACTATTTTTCGTTTTTTTAATACCTACCAAAAATAACTCTTCCAATACCTACTAATTTGTTATTTGTCTTATAAAGTTGAAAAAAAACATTAAAAATGTCACCAGACACCAAAATTGTCCAAGAATCACTGGTATAAATAGACTAGCTTCCCAATTAGACCTGAGAATATTTCTCTATTAACTGGGTAAAATAAAACTGATAATGAATGATATGTAACATATTACTAGGGTCAGTCAAAAAGTAATGCCTCCTTTTTTTCGTCTGTAATTGTCAAGAAATAATTAAGGTTGACAACCACATGGGTTGACAACCACACTATTGACGATAAATTTGTTACTTTTCAATATAATCTCCGTCCATTTCCACAGCTTTTGTCCACCTTTTAACAAGGGTATGTATCAAAGTGTTGTAAAAAGCACGGTCACACCCAGAATACCATCGTCCTAACTTTCCCCGCCGATCACACGGTTTTGAATTTTTTTGTCCTCGGAGAGTGTGATGTAACTCCATTGACTGATTCAGGTTCAAAAAATGAAACTCCTCTCCTTCAAATGGCAGCGCTGCAAGTATTTTGAGCTTAGATAAGAGAAACAAAGGGTTGTGAGGCTACTGTTTCTTTATTCTGGTGGGTTCTTGGTACCCACAAACTTTTGCACAAGCTTTTGAGTAGGTACCTCAGGAGTCAAATAATCGTTATCACACTGCCTTACCTGAGGGAGTTTTTATAAATTTTTTGTATTTCTTGGGCACTGACTATGTAACAATTTCTAGACATTTTTGTTTTGAAAAGTTTCAATTTTCGATGTGAGTACATTTGTTACTTTAATTTTTTTTTTTTTTGCGTTAGAAACTTTAGAAATTAACAAAAAAATTAAATCTAAAATTAATTTAGTTAATAAAATAATAGCACCATGTAAATCACCTCTGCTTACGATGTTTCCATGTAATTTTGACTCCTCCCACCGTCCTCCCCCTCCACCAAATTCCCCCCTCCCACTACCCCTGCCTAATTAATTGTGTACTTGTATAGAATTTTTAAGTTAGTTTTAAGTTTGCTCGTTAATGATACGAACGTGTCGAAACCGGTCGCAAAAGAATTTTTAAATTAAAGTAACAAATGTACATCGAAAAGTTTTTATATAATTCGATAGTTTTCCAGCGGTCACCACGAATGATGTCATCGACTCGTTCAATGTGGCGTGGAGTCACTGCAATCAACGGCCTCCTTCTGCATTTCATCAAGTCATCAGTGGTGTTTGTCCTCCATCTTCGTTACTGCGACGAACCCATCGTCTAATAGTGCTGATATCTAATATGCATCACCGTACACTGTATTTTTCAGTGTTTCATCTTCTACATTCAAGAATCAATCAAAGAACGCTCTCTAATGCGAACATCGATATCAGCCATTTTGCAAATAACTGCAATGCTGCCACCTGTTGACGCAGAAAGTTACTATTGCAGTAGATTGTAGAAGAAGATTTGAGGAATGTCGCCAAATTAAAAATTTTCACTTCACTAACTTTTTTTGTAGAAAAAATTAGGAGACATTAGTTTTTGACTGACCCTCGTATTATTGTGTATATTTACTTTTCTAATTTAAATTTAAAAAAACACTCCAAATAATGTCAGGAATAACTGGTTAAAATAATTCGAGTACGTCTCTTAATAACCTCTATAAATTGGCGTTATTGGTTTTCTCATCCGTTTAGATTTTAGACCAAACTTCGGATTATTCAATGAAGCAGATTCATGAATCCTGTAAAAGGACGAATCTTTAAGTTTTCAATACTTACTCTGAAAGAAATGTTCATTTTTGAAATATATTAAGTGCATGCGACGAAGTTTCTTGTGCCCGGCGTTTTGCCATATTACTATTTCCTGAAAGTTTTGCGGGGAAAATTTCATCCCAACTGCGGCACACACCCTCGCATTTTACCCTGAATTGCGCCAAGATCTGCGCCAACATTGGAAACGTGACAAGCAAAACCAGTACCAATATTATTTGCCATTTAAATGCATCTCAAGCCTTTTCTGCCGGCTTTTCATCCAAAATTCAAAAATATCCAACTTAATATTATAAACTCGAAAGTTTGTTTGGATGTATGGATATCTGGATGTATGTTTATTACTCTTTCACGCAAAAACTACTAAATGGATTTAAAAAATTCTTTCACTAACACAAAGCTACATTATTTGCGAGATCTATATATGTTGGTAAGCTCTGGCGTTATGAATAATCTCTGGCGTTATGAATTTATTTATCATACGTTTTTTGTCCCTAACAAAATCGATTTATTGCAAACGTCAGAAAAAAAGCAAACCAATATTGTCGCCTTAGAAACGATGTATTTTTTATTTTTTAATTAGGCAATTCACCCTAAAAAAGATTGATTTGTTGGTGTCGTACTTAATAACTATCTCTAAAAATGAATCACCGAAATGTATGTATGAGCATAAACCCGAACGACTGCACCAAATTGGATAGTTCTTTTTTTTCGTTATTTTGTATAAAACTACCGTTGTTTTGTATAAAACTATCGTTGAGTTCTGGCACTATGAAATTTGTATAAAAAAATATAATAGGTGCCACGCGAGCAGTTTGAAAACTGAATGTATCGGGAATAATTGTATGGAATGCGAGAGGTGAGAGGGGGTGGGGGTTGAGGAAGGGTGTTGGTGGAAGGGGAAAGGGGTGGGGTGAGAGGGTGGAGGGGGGAAGGGAAGAAATTGGAAGGATGGAAGAGGGTGGGGGGAGGGGCAGGGGGTGGGAGAAGGGTGTCGATGGGGGGAGTGGTGTAGGGAGAGGGAATGTGGAGGGGTAGGGGGTGAGGGGAGGGTTGGATGGATGGATAGGGGGAGGAATTGATGGGGGGAGTGGCGTGGGGAGAGGGAAGGTGGAGGAGGCGGAGTGGAAAACCCCTAATACCATGTGAGCGAAGCCGCGGGAAAAAGCTAGTTCAAAATATGTCGTAAATGGAATATTTTTCTTTTACTATATTTTACAGTTGATTCTTTCTGGAAGAACGGTAGAAGCTTTAAAAATTACAAATCGTAATAATATTATAAACATTCATAATCCAGAAAATAGTATCTTTTATGCATTTTAACGAAAGTTATGTGTAACATCATTGGGGGAATGATTTCACATTTTACTTTTATGCCTAGTTCACACGAGGACAATACAATATTGTACTGTCCCAGCTCCGGACCAATTGTCCAGGTGTGAAAAAAAGTTTGGAGGATAGTACACTGAACCAAGACATTGTCCTAGTTGGGCAGGCTATCTCCGCAGTACAATGATTCGCTCTGGTTATGCCGCGGAAATCAATGAAGTAAACTTATCAAAATTCGTTATAATCCGAATAGAAATTCGTTATAATCCCCGTGCATCGACACAGATGCATCAATGCGCGGGAGATTATAAATAACATTAATCTGTATGCAAGGATTAGCAGGATATGGCTATATGTACTTAAATAGCATTTATGTTCTATACAGGATTTCCACCATTGTCTTAAATAAACTGTCAAGGATTGTGGTATGACAGTTTACGGCTGTGCCATACTAGAGCTTGAACAGGAAAAGCACATATAGATATAAACGCCAACGTAACGTTCCGCCTTCATTTGAAAACCGTTTGAGAATAGTTACTTAACCGTGAGGTTTAAGAGAAGCGGCTGCGCGGCCTTTTTCATGCAAAGCTTAAATTTGAATGTGAGGCCAAATTACTCAACCAAATAGACTAATAGTTATTTGATTATTTTTTATTTAAACGCGCATAGCGCTTTCACACACAATACTGTACATCTTTGAAACATAACCATGAAAATGTAGAGTTTAAAAAATACAGGTAACATAAAATATAAGAAATAAAAATATAGGTTACATAAAATGTAAGAGTTGACAAAAAAGGTAAAATAAAACAAAAGTTAATTAAAAACAGAATTATAAAAAATGTATAAATTTGTTGTTAACAGTAGTTTATTAATAGTATTATGGTAGAAATAGATATGATTTTAGATTTTCACGACTAAAAGTATTTTCGTTAGTTGTTTTTGGGGTGTTATGCCGTGTTGCGCTACCTCCTTCTTTAGCCAACGTTTCGGATAGCTTTACGGTGTCCATCATCAGAGTAGATGTGTAATTGTTAGTGGTGAAATGTGTGCTTGGGTTTGGCTTGGGTACTTAGAAGCGAAACCGTGCTTCCAGCTCTACTCCATTTCGAGCTGATATTACAGTATAGTTCAAAAATGGTTTTCTGCGTATAGCAGAAAATTACCGGACCGGGGTGTAGCGAACAATTACCGGATACCAAGAGCTATTGAGCTTAGCTCCGTCGTCTCCATTAATATTAATTGTATTTTTGTGGATTTCAATTGCCTGATCGTATTCAGGCGTGCTCCATAAGTTTTGGGTCTTCCCAGGACTTCAGGAACAAAGGCCGAGTTTACAAGCACAAAAGGGTTCTGATATCCTTTTGGAGATCGTCCGCTCTGTCTGGCATTGAAACCCGCTAATCCACGTTTATTTTTCGTTTGTTTTCTAAAGTTGGAATATTTAAAGTATTCATTAACGATATGTAATTTATGTGCTCTTAAAGGAATGGTAAGTTTAAAATTTTCAAAAAGTTTTCTTTGAATTCTGGAGGTGATTTTTCACATAAACGGCGCTCGGCAAGTTATTGAATTATTATTTTTATTATTACGGATATGAATTTTGCAGAAGGGTGACCAAACTATTGAGTTATGTTCTATTAGGCTTCTAACAAGGGAAATGTACAACTGTTTTATGATTTGTAATATGATGACATAATGATTTGTATTATATTTACAAAGTAAGTAAAGCAAAATATTTTTTTTTTTAAATTAATATTAACTTACAATAATTGCCAAAGTGGCCCCTAAAATCATCACAATTAGAATACTTTATTGGCTTATGTTTTATAATTTGAAATACAATAAATAAAATAGCGCATTATTTGCTCTAAATTTTGATTTTTGCCTCAAATTCATATTTAAGTTTTGTATGAAAAAGGCCACGAAGCCTTTACTCTTAAGCATGTCTTACGTCTTACTCGAATGTCTCAAGACCACGTACCATAATATTTAACAGTTAATGCTGCTGGAAACAAATTCAATTTAAAGTAAAATAACAGTGCAACTGCAAACTACTCTGGTGATCAAAATTGGAATAAACAATTTCTGCTAAATAATAATATCTGATGTAGGAATTTCGTCTTAAAAAAGTTTTTTTTACACATTGTTTTTACTAAGATAAAATAATGGCATGGCAGAGATCATTATGAAAATCTAATCTAATCTATACTCTGTGCAACTATTGGCTTACGCTGATGATATCGACATAATCGCGAAAACTCCAGATGCTTTACATAACGCCTTTATAAATCTTGAAAGCTCTGCCAAAAATACGGGTCTCATAGTAAACCAGCAAAAGACCAAATACATGGCTGTAGGATGCACCCAACAAATCCCAACACTCTCATGTGGAAACCAAAATTTCAAAACGGTACCAAGATTCATTTACCTAGGCTCCCTGATAACGAACGACAATAATACCACAGAGGAGATCCAGAAGTGCATAGTGAACGCAAATCGCTGTTATTTTCGCTTACAAAATCAATTAAAGTCCAGACTGCTGTCCAGAAACACGAAGATATTAGTGTACAGAACACTTATCAGACCAGTACTTACATACGCAGCTGAGACTTGGGTACTAACTAAGAGGAATGAGCGAGCACTGGACGTTTTTGAAAGAAAAATTTTGAGGCGCATCTTCGGACCGGTTCTAGAAAATTGATTTTGGCGCAGACGTTATAATAATGAGCTCTATACTTTGTTTAAGGAGCTAAACGTCGCAAAATTTATAAAATTGGGAAGACTTCGGTGGCTGGGTCATGTAGAGAGAATGACCGAGCATCAAGCACCAAAGTCCCTGCTGAACTCAAGATCAATAAGGCGAAGGAGCCTGGGAAGACCAAGACTAAGATGGAGCGACAACGTCCTCAAAGACAAATCTATCTTGGAGCTTCAAAACTGGAGAGAGCTGGCTCAAAACCGAGATGAGTGGAGGAAGACTCTTGAGGAGGCCAAGACACACCAGGGGTTGTAGAGCCAATAGTGATGATGATGAATCTATTTAAATTTTATTATGCTTCAAGGAAGACAGCGATATAATCGTTCTGCATTAAAGAATATAACGCACTTGTTAATTTGTTATATTTTACTTCACACGGTTTATTTCTACAATGGCATATAAATGTTTGCCAATTATAATAATAATAATAATATATCTTTATTGAAAGAAATTTGCAAGATTATAACTAAAAAGTACATATTCAGTGTTATGTTTACAGTGGTTTAAAATTACACAAGGACAAAAGGATATCAACAGAAAAAATATATAAATATGAACAGTAGATAAATGAAAAATAGAAAATAGTTATAAATTTTGGTTTTTCAGTAATCTGCCTCACTAGGCTAGCCTGTGTTGAGGCAGTAATTTTTAAATCAATTTATAAGACTTATAGACATATACCTACACTTTTATTAAAAAAGTAATCACATAATAGATTGGTTACATTAATAATAAATTTAAATAAAAGCAACCAATACATTGTTTGTATATTTCCACTGTATAATACCAAATCATTAATAATTTCGAATTTGGGTGAGTGCACCGGTAAAGGCCCTATCATTATTTTTGATCCAAATTTTTATGTTATTTTTGAAAAATTTTTGGGAATCACATTTTTTTATTCTATCTGGAAGAATGTTGTAAAGCCTTGTTGCAAGGTATCTGAAATTTCGTTGACCAAAAGTAGTATGCGTTTTGGGGATTTGTAGTAAGTCTTTGTCATTATTTCGAGTACAGCGAGAATTTAATCTGTTTTCATAGTATTTATGTATATTTGTGTATAGATGAGTAAGGATTGTTTTTGCATATATCTGCCGAACGTCAAACACATTCATAATATTGAAGATTAAGTTCGAGTCTGTAATTAGAGGTAGTCTAAGAATCAATTTTATGATAGTTTTCTGTGCCTTTATGATTGGGTCTAGTGCTGATGCAGTACCGCCTCCCCATGCAATGATACCATACTCAATAATAGATTGACAGACTGCAAAATAAATCATTTTCAAGTGTTGTAAGTCGAGAAAGTTTCTTATCGTTCTGAAAAAGTGCATGGTTTTTCTTATTTTCTTTGCAATTATTTGAGTGTGTATATTCCATTTGAGATATGGATCAATTGTGAGGCCGAGATACTTCATCTGTGTAGTGCGCTCAATGTAGGGACACTGACAAGATTCATCGGAATTAAAACATTTGTGTATTCTAATGGAGACATCATCATGAGGCTGACCTGTTATATTTATGCTTGATGTGACATATTTAGTTTTCTCGGTGTTCAAAGTGAGCGTATTTGTATCTAACCACTTTTTTACAATGTTTATATCCGTTTCAGCTTTTTTGTAGACATCTACCCAAGTGTCAGCTTCAAACAGTAAAACAGTGTCATCGGCAAAACTAACTATTTTTCCCTGAATATTAATGTTACATAAGTCATTGATATATAAAAGGAACAAAGACGGTCCTAATATGCTACCTTGTGGTATGCCATAGTTAGTTGAGCACTGATTGCTAAGAGTGTTCAATATTTTAACTTGTTGCTTGCGCTCATCAAGGTAGCTCTTAAAGAAGTTAAGTTCGTTGCCTAAAATACCGATTATTTGAAGTTTGTTTATTAATTTACTGTGTGATATTGTATCGAAGGCTTTAGAAAGGTCTAAAAATATTGAAATACATTTTTTGCTTCTATCAAGGTTTTTTACTATGAAGTCAGTTACGGCGGCAATAGCGTCTGAAGTACTCTTGTTTTCTTGAAACCCGTATTGATTTTCTGAGAGTACTTTATGGCTAACCAGAAATTTTACCAACTGGGCATTGATAATTTTTTCAAATACTTTGGATAGAGTGGTCAGTATAGTTATTGGTCTGTAATTGTTTATGTCTGTCTTGTTACCTGTTTTATGTATGGGAATAACAATACCTTGTTTCAGGTTTGAGGGGAAGTGTCCTTGACTGATACTAAGGTTAATTAGGTATTCTAAAGGCAATGTAATTTCCATAGCCAGCGTTTTCAATATCTTAGTTGTTATTCCATCTACCCCGGCAGAAGAATTAATCTCCTACTACAACTTGGAGACACTTTAGCATTAATAATAATAATAATAATAAATTTGGACAACTTATATAGCGCTGTTTTTGCGAAAAATCGCCTCAAGAGCGCTGTACAAATTAACAAGGATTTTACATTAGAATTTACTTAACTTAGGAGGCTAGATAACAACTCGTCTTGCAGCTATCAAGCGCATGGATTATTGAAATTCTAGCCCCCCGATAAATTAAATAAAATATCTTTTTATACGTACGTATTTCAATTTACTTAACTATGTAGCATTCCAATAGGATAATACGCAATACATACATTATTTTGCAACGTGCATGCCGTATCATAATGTTAATTGCGCCACATATTTGCAATGTAATTTTTTTTTTTTTTTTTTTTATATTTGATGTACCCCCATAATTAAGCAAGGCTTGTGTGTATGGGGGGGTGTTATTGTATTGCTTTTTTAATATCATTCAGTTTAAGTTTTCAGTATATTTTTTTAGGTGAGTTTTAAAACTTTTTATATTGGTATTCATGTTTCTAATTTTTTCTGGTAATGAATTAAAAAATTTTGCTCCGAGATATTTATGACTCAATTGTCCAATTTTTTTTTTACATTTTGGAGTGGGAAGTATTGATGTTTGTCTAAGACTTCTGTTATTTTTAAAGGGTGCAACTTGATTTTTAATATTATCTTTATAAATTTGTAATGTTGCATGATAAAAGTATAATGCACTTAATTTTCTGACCTTAAATTGTTTGAATAAAAGTTCTAACGAATATGAGTAGGGTTTTTTTAAAATTGTTTTTATTATTAGTTTTTGTGATATGTAAATTGTTTGTGTTTGATTTTTATATGTACCGCCCCATCCTATAATGCCGTATTGTATAATTGATTGACAGAAAGCGAAGTATGTGGTTCTAAGTAATTTTTCGTTTAAAATATCTCTTAAACATCTAAATATATATGTTAGTTTCCTTATTCTGTTGTTCAGAATATTTATGTGTGGAGACCATTTTAAACGCTGGTCTATTGTTATGCCCAGGTACTTAATATCAGTTTTGCTTTCTATTTTTGAACATGATATATTACATTTGTGGTTTTCTGTATTTGTCACAGAGTGGATTATTAAGTTTATTTCTTTAGGTGTTTCTTGTTTTTTAATGAAAAATGGTAAATAATAGGTTTTTTTAGAATTTAAAGTCAACAGGTTTTTATCAAACCACAATTTTAGTGCATTGATATCTGTATTTGCCATTTTGTTTAATTCAGACCAGGTGTTTGCTTTTAGTAATAGGACTGTGTCATCAGCGTAGGAGACAATGTCTCCATATTTAGAAATATTGAATATATCATTGACATATATAATAAATAACAATGGTCCCAAAACTGTACCTTGGGGTATTGAAAAATCGCTATATTTTGAATCGCTGACTTGATTTAGTAATTTTACTTGTTGTGGTCTTTCATGTAAATAACTAGCTATCCATGCTAAGACTTTCCCATTAATTCCTATAGATTTTAATTTATTTATTAATTTTTTATGTGATATGCTGTCGAAAGCTTTTTTCAAGTCTATAAATATTCCGATACATTTTTTATCGGAATCTAGGGCCGTATATAAATAGTTGGTTATTTTTGCTATCGCGTCGTGAGTACTTGTATTTTTTTTGAAGCCGAATTGATTATCATTAATTATTTTATTTTCATCTAAGAATGTCCAAATTTGTTTTTTTACAATTTTCTCATATATTTTTGATATATTTGATAGAAGGGAAATCGGGCGGTAATTTTGTGGATCTTTAGGACAGTCTGTTTTATAAATGGGAGTTATAATTGCTCTTTTGTAATTATTGGGAAACTCGCCATTTGCTAGACTTAGGTTTATTATATGTGTTATTGGGAGAATTAAGTATGTTTTCATCGCTTTTATTGTCTTAGCATTTATGTTATCAAAGCCGGGGGCAGAACCTCCTTTTAGTTCCGAAATAGTTCTGTCAATGTCGGCTTCTGTGACTGGCTCAAATTTATTTATTTGACATTGTGTTCTGTGTTGTGGATTTGATATATTGGTCGAATTTATGGATTTTGCTAGGTTTTTTCCAACGTTATTAAAATGGTTATTTAAAATATTACAACATTTTTTTGTGTTATTTTGTACATTATATATTAATTTCCCATCTGATATTTCGGATATGTGCTTATATGTTTTATTTTTATTTATTATTTCATTTATTGTTGACCATATTTTTTTATTATTGTCTTTAGCTTCTGTTATAATTTTTGAGTAATAGTCGTTTTTCGTTTTTCTAATTAGAGTAGTTAATATATTTTTATACTTTTTATAATATATTATAATTTTATTGTTAACTAGTGGTCTTTGTGTTATTTTATAAAGTTTATTTTTTTTCTAATGGCTTTTATTAATCCTAGAGTAATCCATGGTTTAATTTTCTTTGTTTTTGAATTGGGGACGATCTGTGTTGTTTTTGTTGCTTCTAAAACGTGTTTAGTTAAAGTTTTTTCAAACAGTAAGGCACTTTGGTTGGTGCATTTATTTTTTAAAACTTCTTCCCATTTTTCATTTATTAATGATTTTTTTAATAGTTCATAGTCTATTTGGGAATATGGAAGATTTAATTTGGGTATTGTGTTTAGTTTTTTATTTGTCTCATGTAATATAAGACACGCGTAATGGTCAGTTATATTAGTTTTCCAAACAGTAGATTTAATATTTTTTATTTCATTCAAATGTATATTACACCAGATATGGTCTATACATGATGGAGTTTGGTTTTTAATTTCTCGAGTGCTACTATTAATACAAGATTTAAAGTTGAGGTGTGTCATTATGTTAATGAAATTATTTTTTTCTATTGAGTTATGGTTAGCAGAGATGTTTATATTGAAATCACCACATACAAAAGTAAGAATTTTCGATAATTTGCTTAGATATTCATATAGTTCATTTATGAAGTTAGTTATGTTTGATTTGTGTGTTCTGTATACTGTTATAATTCTGTATAATTTGTTTTTTAATTTTATATCTATTTTTAGACAATTTACATGTTGTATATCAATTTCTTCAATGTTAATAATTTCACACTCGTCATGAACAAATATAATTATACCACTATTTTTATTAATTGGTGTTGTTGTTGCGATGCCTTTGTAGTTGGGTAGTGCATTAATGTGTTGATCGTTATTACAGTGCGTTTCTGTTAACACTATGCAGGCGGGCGATAAAAATAGATCATTTATATTTATCAATTAATGCTATTTCAAAATTGCATTCTCTGCTTGCACAATTGCATAAGTGAGTTATGTTTACTTGTTATTTTGCTTCTCGGAAATCCTATTGTGTGTGCAATCCTTTTCCGCTTTCATCGTTATAATATTTCGTTTCGATTTGAATTTTTCAGAAGTATTTTTTTCTGCTTATAAAACAATACTAACAAAATATACAAGCGTTAGATCTAATGCAGCCCTCAAATATTTCTTTATGACTTGGCACGCGTTGAATGCCACCAAAAGAAAGAAAGTCTTTGTGTTTCCCGGAAATATGATATATAAGTTACACATTAGGATTAATTAATCTCTTACAACCGTTAGACGATCATCAAACGCTATTAATACCCCTGCGACTGCGTGGTTGAATCTCAGAACCCAGTTTCGAGTGCATGTTGACGCCACGCGGTACGCGTTGCGCCACAAATAACATCTATGTACGTGGAATTTCAAACAAAACTACCGCTGTAATCGGTTTTGAATTCAAGAATTCGTCACAAGATATCGCCACTTTCAGCAGCTCGCATGTGGACATTTCTTCCCTAGGTATAAGTACTACGGATTTATAGAATCAAAGTATCTTTCGGGATATGGAGAGATTACATATGGCGTCATTGCCTGTCACGGTTACTTTAACTCGGTGACTAGCTGTCACTGGATCACAGTGGATCCGAGGAACAGGCTATTTTTGGAACCAGTTCTTATCGGATTTATAAAATGGTTACCTACACTTAAACTGGGCGAAGCCGAATGAAAATCCGCCCGCAGGGCCTAGCAGCAAAATCCTGCGGAGCGGGTTTTTAATTGCTAGTTAATAATAATTTCAGTTTTTTTACAGCGTTTTATATATTTTTTTAAGGAAAAGATAATACCCACTGAATAATCTCAACGCAACATGAAACAGAACATAACACGGAAAGATAAAAGGGTAATGGTCGCAACTGGGAATCGAACCCAGGATCCGTTACCTTTTTTTTATTTTTATGTGTCTTGTTCTGATTTATGTTTCGTTATTTATTAGTATTATCTTCTTCTTCACTAACATAATACATTAATAAGTATAACCTTTAAAAGTTACTTAAAAGCTAATGCAAAATAAATATGCATTTTTCCTTATTTCAAAACAGAATGCATTTCCACCCGCATTTTTGACTCATGTATTCGGATTATTTTTAAGGGTTGGAGACTACACTTTTCTGAAAAAGTTACTCTCGTTAATAAACACAAATCTATATAGGGAACGTACCCATACTAACCAACTTTTTGCATATTTTTAACCCCCCCCCCCCCGAACAGGTCACGTAGTATGGGTAATCGTAAAACGTGAAAAGCGAGTTTTTTTCCAGACTACTGAGAAAAACCTTTCCTCTAGTATTGTCCAATTCGAATTTTCCATTACAAAATGGCAATTTTTGGTAAGGTCCTTCTTAGAAACTCATACCAATACGGCGTTTTAGACATTATCTCTCATTTTTGTGCTGAAACACATTTTTTATTTACCGACTTCATTTTATTTATTTTAAAAGTAAACCAACTTTAACTGACAGCTTGTCTGCGCAGTAATTATTTCTCTGTTTACTCTTGTCAAGTTGTTTTGAATACACAAAATGAAATTAAAATATCTTTAAATTGACGCCGTCGTAATAGCCGCTTTTTGCCCCTCTTAATAACAAAACAACTTTTCAAATTTGTATTCAGACGGAGCTGTCACTTAGAATCAAGGAAATATAGAAAGTGAGTTTCTGTGTTAGATCTAAATTGATATATATTTAAATATGTACCTGTCAGTCACAATAAAAATTCGATTTCTGAATTCGAGAATCAATTTCTTGTTTTTTTTCATTTAAAAAATCGTGAAAACCACCGAACATTTTAATCGCATTAAATACATTTTTTGAAGCATACTTTACTGTGCTTTACGTGCTTTACCTAAACAATTTACAACGAAAAACCTACCATTTTTAGAAACAAACTTATGTCAATAACATTGATCAAAGATTTGATCCAATTATCATAAAAAGTCTTCTCATCATAAATAATGTATGATAAAATCTTCTACAATTCTCGCAAACTAACATTGCGGCGTTATTTTAATTTTATGGCCATTTTTTTCATAGCCTTCTCTTAAATTTATTTTCAAATGAATCTACATTGGTAATAATTTATTTTTTTTACTTTTTGGTAGAACGCAGTCACTTTGAGATTTGACATATTTTATGAAATAAAACAATTTCTTTATTTAAACCGCTATTCATTCATTTAATTTTTTTAATACCGACCGATTTCGCTTAACATAAGCATTATCGGGGTATAAAATTATGTTAGTAAAAAAATACATTGTGAGAGCTTTTCAGAGTGTCCGGGTGTAAAGTGCATTAACTTCGGGAGGTGATTCTACATGTTAGTATAAGTAAAAAAGATAAATGACTTTTTTCGAAATTTCTACTTTTAGGGGTAGTTTTATGGTAAAAAGAAAAATTAGACCGGCGTGTGCGGGCCGCATTATTATTACAAAACAACGTTGTAACAATCGCGCCCGGCAAGCTACTCGTAACAGCAACTTTAACGAGTAAATTTTACCTTACACTGAGGATTTTTAGTAGGTATATCTATTTGTATGGGAAATTTTGATTTCAGAAATTAATCTTTTTTACTCCCATCAAATTGTAGATTCACCTCCCGAAGTTAATGCACTTTACCCCCGGACAACCTGTATATTCAAACAGAAAGAGACAAAACATAACATAAAATAAACATAACATTTTGTCCAATATCGGAAAAAAATGTGGACAATTACGATCCCTCCGGTAAAGGGGATCTACTGTAAGACACTATCTAATAACATGAAAGTAATCAAAACTAAACTATCTTAGTGAAACCTTGTTTAGCAATGTATTTTCGTAAGTATTAGAAAATTGCAAAACTTTGTTACGATACACAAATACGCCCCTGCAAATTACTCGGCCCCCTCCTCCCAAGTTGTAGAGCACGCCACTGCGCAAACTACAGTTTCGCCCCCTCTCCGCTAGCTTCCCGGCGCGCTACCGGCGGCGGAACCCAAACAAGCCACCGTCGGCAGCGAGCCACCAACCGCCACTTACCCGTAGCTCCTGGTCTAGTAAGCACGCATGGCGTGGGGACCGTTCCGCGCTCATTCTAGAAGTTTCCACGCGGAAAACAATGGAACGTGTTTTGCTAAGTGTTACACTGCGACACCAAGAATGGCCGAACTCTTTCCCGACACGGAAGATACAGGAGTCCAAACGCTCACTGTAAGTACCCAAGCTGTTTTCCCCCTTATTTGCGTGTGTTCGCAGTAAATTCACCGCGGAGATAAATAGCCCTTCCAGAGAGATTATAGAGACAGATTCCTCCTTTTTAGATATAACTGTTGTTGCTACCCTGAATTACTATGTATGCATTATTGTGATATTGTGTTTACGCAGGTGTTTTACCCAATATAACTGATGTTTACCCTGATTACTGGTTTCACTGCCTTCTCCCAGCCCGTAGAAATTTGAGCTTTATTTCAGGAAAGACCCACACACGCCTCACAGATTCTACCACCCTGGTGGTGAGGGCCTCTCCCGCTCTGCTGACTAAAACCTGAGCTAAACCCCCATTTAGGTCCGCTAACAACTTGTTTCAAAATGTTATTCTTGTTAGATTTCTTACCACAATGCACTAATTAAGGCAGTTATATAGTTTAGTTATATAAGTTAAGACTTTATTTTCGCCTTTTTTTAAGATTTTTTGTTTTTGGCGAAATTTGCTTAAATATACAGCAACTAAGCCATTCGTCTTCAAAGTTTCGGTGACCACCATTGCGGGCTTTCTGCTTATCTCAAATAAAAAAAAATCAAACAGAATTTTAATCTATGGATTATGAACTAGTTTTTTAACCCTCCGCCCGTCGCGCCTTTTTCGTAACGCGAGGTATCACGTGGGGTCGCTTAGCACCCCAAAAATAAATATGATTAAATTGTTGTTGTAGCATACATTCTGCATGTTATTTTAACTGATTACAGTCAGGTGATAATGATTGCTTTGAAATAAAAAGAAATATTAAAAATTAGTTATTTATTTTCAATGCAAGAGCTTAAAAATCAACAAGGAACATTTTTTTGAAATTTTCAATCATATTTTTTAATAGAAAACTTTAAAAAAAAACCTAACCAATTTCCATCAAACTTATAACTCTTTGAGTTTGACACAGACTTATTATTATTACAACAAAAAAATCAACAAAATACAATAAAAAAAACATATAAACTTGATTTTTCATGGTATTTTGTTGATTTTTTTAGCCTCACGCCGAAACACAAGTCTGTATCTCACATCGCACATGCGCAAACTAAATTTTATCGGCGCTTGCGTCAAGTATAGTCCCTTTTAGGAAGCTACCTAAAGTAAGAAATCAGTGGGAACATTTAAAATGAACATAATTAGCATTTCTGTAAAACCTGGGCTTTTAAAGGATGGTCCGATGCTCTGTAGTGAACCCGCTTGCACAGCGCGGTTGCAAACTGTGCGCCCTAAAGTTTAAGTTTAGACTTACGGAATTCAATACTTCGTTTGTGTGAAAGCACTATGAAACAATACATGATTAAAGACCCCACTTGACGGATCGAGGGTTAACTAAGATTATTCAAAAGTACTCATATTTAAATTTTTGGCATTTTGTTGAACACCAATCAAAACAAAACAAAAGCCTTCACAGGTTAGATTGACTGCCATAAGTAGTATTGACGTTGAAACAAGAAGCAAAAAACATCATGTGGAAAAAAAAAACTTTTGGATGAATGAAGTTTTTTTAGGTGTCTTATCCGATACTAAAATTTACTGAATGATTGCAATATTATCATTAAGACCTGCGATATTTACAATGTAACATAACATGAGCTCGGGGATTTAGCAGAATTAATGCAGTGTAAATTCGATTAACGGATCAATGAACAGTCACTCAATGACTATCCAACAAGAAAGCAGATAATACAAAGAACCATGTTACCTATGTACACAAATATAAGTAAGGCACGTGGATACAGAAAGGATAAAGGTTAATAAAACAGCTTATTAATGTCTTATGGGACCAATGAGACCATGGCATTCCCAATGGGGAAAATTTGTGAGACAAAATTACGTGGCGGAAAGGAAGAACGCTAGGAATTAAGTTGTACTTAACATCTAAATACTGTTTAAGTTTCACATCCAGTCTAGGAGCGTTTTTTCTGATCTTCCACTAATGACTTCTACTTGAAGTAAAATATTACGAAACTGCGCCCTAGAAATGAAATTTTATAATTTATTCATTTAAACAAAAAATTAAAAACTCAACATCTCATTTCTTTACATTTTTTTTAATGTTTAGACCACACAAGAGTCCCAACTGTTCCCATCTGGAGCCAGTGAGACTATTGCATCCCCTAATTGGGTTATATTGTGAGGCTGAAGGTAGCGGGGAGAAGGATACGGGGTAACTAGCTATTCAGATCTGGTCACTAAACACGGCTAAAGCCATTTGAAACAAGGTTTCAATACCAAAACGATAGGCGTACACCATAATGATAGTATCTTTCACTTCAAACGTGCCTCAAATATTCTTAATATATAAAACAAAGTCGGGTTAACGCCATTTATAACTCAAAAACGGCTGGACCGATTTTTATGATCTTTGATTTGTTGGATTTGTCTCCGCCCCGAATAGCAGAATAGCTATTAAAACATTCACCAAAATTCACCAAAAAAAATTATGATGAAAATTCTTTTCCTCGTACATTTTGTATGGAACGAATTCTCATCTTTTGAAAGAGCTGTAGCAATATTGTGATAATAAGATAACCCAACAGTTATTGATTCTGAGGCGGTACGAAGTTTGCCGGGTAAGCTAGTATACTGTATGTATATTATTTTAAAAGGATATATTGTGAAATAGCACAAATAAACAAAATAAAAATTATTAAACCCGCAACCTTCGAATTGCCTGTCAAGTAAGTCTGGCAATTCGAGTCCGTCATTGTGAATTAAAATATTTTTAAATTCTCGTATCAATTATAATCTAGTCTCCTTTCACTAAGCTGCTAATCTAGTCTCCTTTCACTAAGTAAGTCTGTTTATTATAATACATTTAACAACATAAAAGTTTTGCCATCATCTAACCTATTTTAAGGCATACAACGCAATATGCAAAAAAAGCAGCAGTAATATTTCCCTACTACAACTTTAACAATGCATGCAAAAAGGCGGTTTTCTGGCTTAAATTTACCAACAGCTTGAGTATGTTTAATAATTAAAGCCACGCAGCCAATCGCCTAGCGCTCGTACATACAGTACACTGTTTGTACTTCGGGTACCGCATCAATAATAAATCTACATAATTTACGGGTTTTGTGGAACGATTTCCCTTTGTATTTTGTGGAACGTTCGCGTCTGCACTATCTGGTTCGAAAGGAAAGTGCATTATACCTCAGTATTTGACTTCATGGGTTCAATGAAATTAATAGAGACATAATCGCATGCAAATAATAACGAATATGTTGAAGATTAGTAGAATGTTTAGATTATGTAAGATGATCACTACCAGCATGCATTTATTAAGGGCCCGCAACCCGGATTTGTACCGATTTATTACATATTTCCCTTAAACACGGTAAGTTTTAAAGCTCTTAAAAAATATATGTTATTCTTGAAGATAATAACTAGACTTTGCCCGCGCCGAAATGCAAATTATATAAAATTCCCTCGATACAAAAAAATCGCAAAGTATGCTCCAAAAATTATTATTAACACGTTTGTTTCAGTTATTTTCCAAGTTATATGTATTAAAAAATTCACAGTGTTTCTATAAATGCTGTTTAAGATAATGCCCGCGAGATTTTTGCTCTATTTTAAACGAGTCGTGTTTTATGAAACATTTTCGCAATTTTCGCATCGGTTTTGTCGCTGTAAATGTTAGCGCTCTCCTCTAACATTCGTAATTTCGTATCTCTCCATCTTCTTCTTTTCGGGCCCGGTTGCAGAGCCTTAAAGACAAAATTTAGTTTGAAAGGGAAATGCATTGATCAGTTTGGCTTATTTTTCATTAGCTCTTTCATTTACAATTTGGGAGGCGGGATTGGGTACCGCCGCCCAGGGAACCTTTATTGGATAACCAACACCTCTGCCATAGGTCACCCCAAGTGGTTCGCTACGTTTGGTGATTTAATAGGGGTGCCCGGGTTCATGGGGTGAGGTGTGTCTGGGTCTTTGAGGTGGATGACCAGGACACACTGAACCCCAGATTCCTACCTACCCCTTAAACCCTTCCCTTCCTAGAACTCTCCTCTCCTTCCTTTCCTTAAAAACCCTCCAGACGTCATCCCCAAAGATGACATAGACCCTGAGGGAAATTATTTTCCTAAGGACCTCCTGTGTGGAGCTCATGTAAAAAAGCTCTACACTAGAGGCCCTGAGGAAAAAATCACTCAGGGCATATGTCATCTTTGGGGATGCTGTGTGAGGGGTATTTTTGGGGAAAGGAAGGAGAGGAAGTTCTGGGAAGGAAAAAGGTATGAGGTATGGGTAGGAATCTGGGAATCAGGAGTGACAGACGTATAAATCTATCCCTCCCACTGCGGTGCAAGAGTGGTAGGTTTGTCCGGCTGCTAGGTTACAAACAAAATCATCGAACACTTGTTTTCAATGAAAAATGTAGCTGCCGATAATATTGGGAAAAAAAATTTCGAAGATAATATTAATTAATTCTGAAATTTGGAGTATGAGATTGACAAAAAAAAAACGTTTAAGGTTTCAGTAGCCGAATTGTTCCGGAGTTTGTCCCGGAAAGACAAGAGGTTCTGGGCTCGCGTTCCAGTTACGATCGTTTTCTTTTTATTTTTCTGTGTCTTGTTCTCTTTCTTTTTTCGTTTAGATTATTAGTGGTATCTTCTTCTTCAATGTTTTATCATTTAATTATTATATTCATGTTATCATAATTTTGTGCAAAATACGAAATATAACACGTATTGATTTGTAGCATATAAATTTATGCAATATTGCCAATGCTATCAAAACTCTTAACAACGAAACTCCGTGTTGCTTCAGTTTGCTACATGTTGTTAATCACCATTGTAGTTTAGATGTAACATCGTCTGAAATTGCAACTGCACTTAGCACGGAGAAACCATAACATCATGTTAACCGCATTCCCAGGAAGGATCACGTATAGATTTCGTACAAATTACGTACGAGGATGTTGTACATTTTGTATGTTTAGAATTTAGGAATCGCATATCGATTCCTATCAGTAACTTTACAAAGATAAGCATTAAACTGAGATACAGTTTTGCTTTTTCTGTATATTTATATTAGTCAGTACCGTGAAACATGGTTAGATACTTAAAAGTGTTTATTTATCTAGAAACGAAATCCAAAGGAAGGAAACTAGCAGTAAAACAAAAAGTTTTAGGATTTATTAGAGGTAAGAGTAACGCTTTGTGGAAATTAAGTATTATGTTTATATTGAAAAATGTTCTTTTAACACGCAGCGTTTTCTTAATGTACAAATAAAAAAGTAACCTAAAGCTAAAATTTTAAAAGATACAGCTAAATCATTTTAAAGAGACCTTTGGTTGTGTAGTGATGTACTGAGTGGACCAATAAATAATTTCGGTTTTGTTGGTAAACTGAAGATTGAAACAAAAAAGCATAAAAAGACATCAGTGAATTGGATCGCGAGTCTGAATTAACTGAGTTGATAAACGTTTTTAAGCCCCCAGTATCTTTGGGCATTTGTAGGGAAGAGAAGACCATGGGCGAAAGTTCCAAACAAGTTCGATGTTTGCTAAAAATATTTTTATCCAATTAAATGTTTATTTAAAATACCAAAAGGTTTTCATATAGTACCGCGCGCAAGACTAAGGGTTTGCGAAATTTTATATTGTCCCACGTTTGCTTTAGGTTAATTATGTTTGTTTAATACTGCTGGAGTATCACTAGCAGTATTTTTTCGCCAAGTCATGCATTTTGAAGTGGTGCATTTTTTCCAGAACACATAGTTAGCTCTTTGTAGTGGTCCCGTACATGTATGTTCACATTCCGAATCACGTACGAAAAGTTCAGCTATTTTACTCAGTTTCACAACACTTTATTAATAATATAATAAGGAGATATTTTACTAGCAAAGAAGACCAGTAAAGATATTCCATGCATTGAAATAGTCGCTGCAATTCTGAATAACATTAAACAGTTAATATGAAGTACATTGAAATGGAGGTTATTGTAGAGAACTCCGTTGATAGAGTACGGGATGCGGTGGTCGCTAATAAAAAAAATTGTGAAAAGAATACGGGCTAGCAAATCCCAATATTGCGCTGATATCAATTTTGGTGCATAGAAGTGAGGCCTAGAATTGTCAGAGGAAAAATGGAAGATAATTGAAGGTATGAGATTCCTGAGGCGTTTGTATATTCTGGTAAAATCTTCATTAATAAATCTTCATGCATATCTTGGTGCATAGAAGTGAGGCCTAGAATTGGCAGAGTAAGAAGGGAAGATAATTGAAGGTATGAGATTCCTGAGGCGTTTGTATAATCTGGTAAAATCTTCTATGGGTGGTATTTATTGTTTGAATAACTAACCGGAGTCCCAGATGCTCCCAGTGTCGGATTAGCCCATAAGCAAATTAAGCAATTGCTTAGGGCATCACGTCTTGGGGGCACCAAAAACAGTACAAAAATATATATTTGATAGCACATGAAAGGTAAGGCTGTTTAAAAAACCGTGCGTTATAAATTGACTAGAGTCATACGTTGACGTTCGGGGTCATAACCCCACTCCCGATCAAATTATGTGCCCCGATCAAACTTCAAAATACAGTCAGCATTGTAGAAATTTAGTAAACACATATCCACAAGACCTCAATAGCGATTTAGGAACCGAAAATCAACCGAATCATTTATGTGTCATAAAAATAATTAAGTTCCAATAAATTGCATCGCACAAGTTCACATCAAACCCATGCACAATTGTACAAAATAATTCACGATGATGAAATTGAATCAGCGTTCCCTAATGTGGACACAGCCCTGCGGATATTTGTATGTCTGATGATATCAAAGTGCTAGCGGAACTGTAATTTTTTAAACGAAAAGTAATTAAAAATTACAAAAGAACGACGATACTGCAAGAAAAGCTCGATGCTTTATCAATATTATAATATATAGTCAGATATACTAAAAACGTTGGACTTAAAAACTATTTTCCGCGAATTTAACGCCCGAAAAAATCGCAAGTCGCATTTCAATATATAAATTTTTTAAATACTTTGGTTTTTATTGTATGTAATAACCTACTCCACGTATCTCTTTCCTTCTTCATACATATTTTAAGTTGCGTAGTGATCTATCTTGCTGTATTAAATACTTAATTTTTTTAAAGATCGATACTGGTTTACTTATTGCTTAAGGCATCAAGTAGACTTAATAGGGCACTGGCTGCTCCCAACCGTCTGGAACCAGTGATACTATGGCTTCCCCAATTGGGGAATGTTTTGAGGCTGAAGTTGTGCGTGTGAATGTGCTGATTATTTAGATCTGGTCACCAAACTGGTCTAAAGCCATTTCAAGCAACGTTTCGGTTCTGCATTGTGGACTTCCTCCAGGGCGATACAGATTATATCTAACACACTGAACGTACCGCAAATAACCTTTATTATATTATTTAAAATGGATAAATGGTGAGAGAAAAAAATTAACTTGGTATTAGAACCCGCGACCTCGAAATTCGTAGCCGAGTGTGGAAACCGCCTAATCACAGAGGCCGTCATTATTTTTTTTTTAAATTACTGAGGTTAAATAATGAATGTTTAGACATGTGGATTTTTTTTATAAAGCGTCTGCGTATAAGACGGCAAAGTGAATCGTAGAAGATAATACATTTTATACACCAGTATAACGAGAAAGTGAACGGTAAAAAATGTCGGGACGCCCGAGGAGGACATGGAATTAAGGACAATCAATTGATTCTAATACTTAGTCGGATCGTGTCAAGAGTCAGAATAAAAGAAGAGTGAGTATGCGATGCAATATGAATATGAATATGAAGCAAGGAGTATAGGTCAACACCACGGACATATGAATATATCTGGACCTGCCCTAAGTGATAAAAAACGTATTATTTCCCCCTCCACATGGAGCCGGCTGGAGCTTCTCCTTAGAGCCGGCTCTCTCCATGGGGAGGGGATAGAGCCTCACTTGAATCTAAAATGTGTGACGTCATCATTCTTGCCGTGAACAGCGCGAAGCTAACATCCATACATCCATCCAAATAACACGCCAAAACGGTAGCTTGTGCTATACAATATACCTACATATCAATGTGCACATAGCGAATGTGGGCGGTTCTCCAGTGTGCTCGTCGCTGATTACAGGGGTAAGTAAATTATGAAACATTTGTAAAAGTGTTTTAACTAAACACGGCAACAAAATATTGCTATGTGTATTGGGGCGAGTCTTTTTGGGCGAGCATTTGGCCTTAGCAAATATGTTATTAACGTGGCAAGCAATTCGCGCTCCCATGTAAAAAGGTCTATTCATTCAAAGCAGATTTTGCTTTTAAGAACTAAATAGTGATATTGTAATGCGAGATGCCTATATACTGTCAGATTTATTGTTTAACGAATCACAGTCATCTTCCTCTCTTCGCCCCCCATAGTTTGGTTTTACCCCTCGTCTGTATCTTGTGGTCTATCGAATTCTGATGTCTATGGTCAACACAGAATTATGTGGCGGTCCATCATTTCAGAGTACCTCTACGGAGAAATGGAGTGTTGGTTAATAAGTATTTTTTAATCTTTCAATCGAGCGAACTAACTTAATTAAGAAATCTGTATTGATTACTAAAGTTATTGCTGTTGATTACTTTAGTTTGACTCAATCATGTGGAAGCTTTATACAACCACATTGTGGATGTATAAAAACTTAATTCGTTTACCTTAAACGATTTAATTACGGTTGCAACCGTTACACGTCGGAAGCGTGTTAATCAATTTTGTGTGCACGTTTCACAAAGCGAGAGCGCTTTGGGCGAATAATCAATTTTATTCGGTGAGTTCAACTCATCGAAATCGAGTTTGATTCATAACTAGCCTCACGGAGGTTTAGCAGTTAATAAATTAAATCATATTAGCTCATTCGATTTACGTAAAAAAATTTAATATATTATTTATACACACTGGATTATCTTACGGATATCGTCGATTACATTAAGCGTAAA
Organism: Limnephilus marmoratus; assembly: GCA_917880885.1. Classification (NCBI taxonomy): domain Eukaryota; kingdom Metazoa; phylum Arthropoda; class Insecta; order Trichoptera; family Limnephilidae; genus Limnephilus; species Limnephilus marmoratus. The sequence continues at coordinate 55,189,991 of OU862908.1, forward strand.
TTGGAACTCATTGTGTGAAAAATTCAATAAAGCAATAAAGTTCCTACTATTATTACTATTTTAACTGTCATTTTTAAAACTGAGACTGATTTTACAAGAATTTAGACTATCCTGTGGTTTTTTACGGGTCTGCGTTAGTATTTATACCGACATGGAGAAAATTATGCACTTGCCCCAACAGGAAAATCATGATATTGTGTTACCACAACTGCGGTTTTGCAGACCAGTAAACTCATCACAAATGTCAGCGGTAGATACTGAACTACAGGTGGAAAATCATGAACACGGACCTTCTGAACATATTATTATCCTACTTTTGAATGTAGCTATAACTTTGTGGTTATCCATTATAGATAAATTAAACAATTTAACTTTGTTTGAACCACTTTTATATTTGAGTAAATCCGACCGGTTTCGACGGCTAGAACGACTAGAACGGTTAGAACGACCAGAATTTTAAATTTTGTATTGTTTTTAGCAACTAATTACAATAATTCTAGACACATTATCCAAACAGTAAAATTGTTTTGATAGTAGATAAATACTTATAATTACATATCACCGAACTTACAACTTATTGTTTTTTACATTCACATTGTAATTTAAGAACTTAAATATAGCATTAAAAAATGTACACTACTCTTCCAGACACAAGCTAACGCTTCCATGGAAGAGTGGTATTAACATATTTGAATATGAACATGTAAGCAAATTAATACATCATCTAAATCTACATTATATTTTATATGCTAAAAAATAATAAATAAAAAATAAAAAAAATTAAAAAAAAAAATGGTTTCGCACAAATGGTTAAATTACATCATTTAGATGCTGATCGAAAAGCTTAGCTCTAAATTGTGGTTAACTTAGATTTGATAAAAATTATCAATTTAAATCTTGGGTTAAGAGGAAAAGAGGTCGGTATATCGGATTCTTATTGGAGTTAAAATTGTCTGGTTTGAACGCCATCAACAGACGTTCAGTATACAAACTAGACTTTTTTTTTAAAGGCAGATCGTACAGACATAGTATTTTAGAAGAGTATTTTCTTCATATACAGATTGTAAAAAAATCTTAAAAATTGGTCCAATGTTGGAGGATAAAAAATGAGGAATTGAAAACATCGATTTTGATGATTTTATTTAGGAATAATCAGCCTGGTGTGCAATTATCCTTTTAGCCATATCACTATGTATTCTGGGGATTAACAGCGACTGAGAAGTACCTAAATCAGATACCTAAATTTTCTGAATACCTAAGCTACATAATTATTTAAGAATAATGATATTGTCGCCTATCTAATGTGTGTAGTAAAAATATTTTTTCAGCATTTGTTTACGCCAAGAATCTGAAATCTGAGCGATTTACAAATTTAATACAGGTACTTCTAGCTTTAATCCCCAATCTGCAATCTATATAATAAAGTTGGCCTAATTCAGGCCTCCATTGATATGCTTGGTGTAACCATAACAGCTCAGGTATCGGGCTCCATCGAAGCCAGAGTTAAATTAGCCTCCCAAAAACTAGGTGTGCAGTACAGAGGCCGCAGAAACTTTAATAGTACACAACTGCTAACCCTGTATAAATTGCAAGTGCGCCCCACGGTTAAATTTGGCAGCCACCTCTGGTCTGGAGCTCCAAAATTTCTGAAAAATACCCTCGACTCTGTGCTGAAACGGGTGGTCCGTTTGAAAGATTCTCCCACCTTAACGAACGGATTGCAATCTTTAGAGCACAGGCGCCGGGTGGGAATACTATCCCTGTTCTACCGGTATTTCAATAGAAGATGATCTGAGGAACTAGCGTCATTGATCCCTTCGACACTGGTGCGTAGTCGGGAAACACGCCAAACGCGCGCCTAACATGTGTACACGGGTGAGATTTGTCGCATGAGAACAGGTCGCTTTTTCGAGTCGCTTTTGAGTTCAACACCTCGGCTGTGGAACGCTTTGCCGGCCTCTGTGTTTCCTCCCTCCTATAATATGGGTATCTTCAAGACCAATGTTCATTCCTTCCTCTCCTCAAAAAGACTCTCCACACAGCATCCCAGATGAAATTAGGCCCTGAGGGAAATTATTTTCCTCTTTCGAGTTAATATAAAAAAAAACCTTTACTTTGCAAGGCGGAAGAGGATAGAAAAATAATTTTCCTCACGGCCTTCTATGTGAAGTTAATGTAAAAAAATCGAAAAGTATCGAAAATATTTACACATTTCAAACTCAGGTTTGTGGAAGGAAAAAAAGAAATGCAAAAAGGTTCCGCCCAGCAAAAGTAATCTCAAGATAGCAGACGGAGTAAAAAAATATGAATTTCTTCCAAAAATAAAGCACAATAAAACTTTTTGTTTGGGAAAATACCAAAACCGTAAAAAACACGCCAATGCTATGGAACCCTCTCAAAAATGGATGCAGCTGTTATAAAAGATTAAAGGGGATTTTTTTCCTTTTCTTTTGCCTAAATTGTGTGCTTGTTTATTTTAAAACCCCAGAACAAATATAATATCGGAGACTTAACTTTTAAGAAGCATTTTTCATGTGGAAATGTTATTTCAAAGTTTTCGAACAATGCGTTTAAAAAATATTACAAGATGTGTTTATGTATTTAAAAAATATTACAAGATGTGTTTATGTATTTAAAAAATATTACAAGATGTGTTTATGTATTTAAAAAATATTACAAGATGTGTTTAGTATTTAAAAAATATTACAAAATAACATAAAGCTAATAAAATGTTTTACCAATATCGGAAATATTTTATTTCGATGGAGAAAAAGTCTAAAGTTCCACGTCTTGGAAGGGACTTTTTTACATTAGCTCCACGCAGGAGGCACTGAGAAAAATAATTTCCATCAGGGCCTGTGTCATATTTGGGGACGCTATGTGAAGGGTCCTAAGGAAAAGAAGGAGATGAGGTTTTGGGAATGTACTAGGTATGAGGGGCGGGTAGGATTCTAAGGTCCAGGAGTGACAGACGGGTCGAGAGAATTCGGCTGGAAAAGAACATAAAAGGGTCTCCCTTAATAGGTGGTTTTGATTACCATAAATATACTGTATTTATCATAGTTTGTGGAAGCCACCCTATTAAAAAGTGAAACAATTTTTTTAATTTATTTTAACTTCTTTCGAAAAGTGATTAAATGTTCACAATTCAACCAGCAACCTGTTTTTTCCTAGTAACGGATACGCCATTGTATGGTTTCTTAAACCGATAATTCACTAAAATCTATAATTTTAACAACAAATCTTCAATTGATTTATTTGGTGGAGTTAAGTCAGTGGCGTAGCGTGGGCACTTTTAAGGGGGGCGGCAAATTTTCACAAAAAATATTAATATTATCTTTCCTAGATATTTAAACCATTTCAAATCATTATTTGAAAATGTTCTACGATACTTTCGTTTACGAATCCAACTCTTTTTTTTATTATTTATTAAAAATATCAATAATTATATTTTTTTTAGCTGCAAATTTCACAATTCGTAGGAAAACCGTACGCATATTATGAGAGTAATACTAAACAAAGTTGATAACTCGCAAACCCGCCTCCAATTTGGGAGGCGGGAATGGGTACCGCCGCCCCAGGAACCTTTATTGGATAACCAACACCTATGCCATAGGTCACCCCAAGTGGTTCGCTACGTTTGGTGATTTAGCAGGGGTGCTCGGGTTCATGGGGTGAGGTTTGTCTAGGTCTTGGAGGCGGATGACCAAGACACACTGAACCCCAGATTCCTACCCACCCCTTAAACCCTTTTCCTTCCCAGAACTCTCCTCTCCTTCCTTTCCTTAAAAAACCCTCCGTACAGCATCCCCAAAGATGCTGAGGGTAATTATTTTCCTCAGGGCCTCCTGTGTGGAGCTCATGTAAAAAAAAAAAAAACAGATTTACTCTTAAGTTTTAAGATTTTCACGGCCAAAAGCATTTTCGTTATTTGTTTTTGGGGTGTTATTGGGGTACGCAACACGGCATAACACCCCAAAAACAAATAACGAAAAAAGATTTACTCTTAATTAAATCCAGAATTGTGTTCAGAATGCATTAACGAATGAATTTCAGTTGTGTATTCATCTGCTGATGCATTTCGAAAGAGACCATTATTTTATTTGAAGTGCAGTTATAAAATTTTAGTTACAGACTATATGTATGTGCTGCTAGAATCAAAGAGAAACCATTTTCAAATTCTGAGTTTAGTTTTAATTCGCCAAATACAGATTTAATTTAACCTGTCTAATCACAGGAGACGCAAATTATCCCACACACTTAATTTTAAAATAAAATTGTTAAATTATATCCCACACATTTAATTTTAAAATAAATTTGTGATTGATAAAAACTTAAGATACGGTTTTATTACATTTTTTTAAGAAAAGGAATCTGTATTTAAAATTTTAAGTTTATTCTATTTTAGGTACTTTAATTCGAATATTCGGATATTCGGGGTGTATTTTTTAGCCAATTCACATGTCCAATATCGAAATTTTAATATTTAGAAACAATAATGTTCTGATAAGCACGTCGGAAAAATTACTTTATCTAGATTTTAGAACAATTTTGTTTTTTGCAAAAGGATAAAAAAAAACATTAAAAATGAACATTTAAAATGCATGGGAAGAACCGGAAATTCAGACGGGCAAAAGTTTATGGATATTTTTTTCTTATTATTCGAAGTTAAATCCATTTGAGGATTCATCTGCTGACACAATTCAAAGGACAACATTATCTTATTCGAAGTTCTGTTATAAAATTCTAGTTGCAGACTCTGTATGTTTTTTTTTTTTTACATTAACTCCACACAACAAATAATTTCCCTCAGGGCCTATGTCATCTGGGATGCTGTGTGGAGGGTCTTTTTGAGAGATTCTCTAAAGATTGCAATCCGTCTGTCGTGATGGGAGAATCTATCAAACGGACCGCCTGTTTCTGCATAGAGTCGAGGGTATTTCGGAGCTCCAGACCAGAGATGGCTGCCAAATTCAACCGTGGGGCGTACTTGTGATTTGTACAAGGTTAGCAGTTGTGCACTATTAAAGTATCTGCGGGCCCTGTACAGTACGCCCAGTTTTTGGAAGGCTAACTTTACTTTGGCTTCGATGGAGCCCCCATACCTGAGCTGGTCACTTAGGGTTACACCAAGCATATCAATGGATAGCCTGTTCGGAAGATTGTTTCCGTTGAAAGAGACTAGATTTTCACTTCGATTCCTTTTAGACGTAATCAGACAAGATTGGGTCTTTGAAACATTAAATACAACGAGATTATTTTTACCCCAAGAGAAAACACTCTCGAGGTAACCGTCCATTCTTTGCTTCAAAGCCCTACGAGCTGTTGGAGTTTGTGAGCCCTTTGGGGGCTTGTCAAACAAAAAGCTATCATGAACTGTACTGTCATCCGCATAACAGTGAATTGGTGCACATGACAAAAGGTCGTTGATGTGCAACAAAAACAAAGTCGGAGACAGAACCGATCCCTGCGGGACGCCAGTATTTATCGAGTGTGAGGAAGAGGTGAAACCATCGACTACCATCTGAATCGACCTCTCCCTCAAGAAGTCGGCAATCCGCCTACACAAGGATGCGGGAAGTCCGTAAGAATGCAGTTTGTTGACAAGTCCTCCGTGCCAAACCCGGTCAAAGGCCTTGGAGATGTGCTGCCAGAATCAAAGAAAAACCATTTTCATTTTCTGAATGTACTTTTAATTCACCGCATACAGACTTAATTCAAACCAATTTTGTGTTAAGAATATAAATTTCCAGTTGTGGATTTGTCTGTTGACACATTTCGAAGGAAATCATCCTCTTATTTGAAGTTCAGTTATATTATTCTATTTGCAGACTATGTGTGCCGCCAGAATCAATGAAAAACCATTTTTATGTTCTGAATGTAGTTTTAATTCGCCAGGTACAGATTTAATTTAAACCAATACAGAATGTAAAATTCCGGTTGGATTCATCTGCTGACACATTTCGAAGGAAAACATTCTGTTATTCAATGTGTAGTTATAAAATTCTAGTTGCAGACTATTTATTTAATGCCAGAATCAAAGAAAAACCATTTTCATGTTCTGAGTGTAGTTTTAATTCACCGCACACAAACTGGTTTTGTGTTCAGAATAGAACGATGAATTAAATAATGAGTTGCAGATTCATTGAACATCGAGCGTATCTTTACATTTGTAGTTACATAATGCTGTAAAATTCTGAGAAATTGATTGTTGCGTGTGTTACTTTTATTTGGGGACTCCGCCCCGCTCGCCCCACCCGCCCCGCCCCGATGTTCTGAGTGTAGTTTTAATTCACCACATTCAGTTTTAATTAAAACCAGTTTTATGTGCAGAATGTAAGTGCCGGCAGAATCAAAGAAAAATCCTTTTTATGATCTGAGTGTAGTTTTAATTCACCGCATACAGATTTTATTAAAACCAGTTTTGTGTTCAGTATGTAAATGCCGCTAGAATCAAAGAAAAACCATTTTATGTTCTGAGTGTAGTTTTGATACACCGCATATTTAGTTTAATTTAAACCAGATTTGTGTTATCAATATAACAAAGTTGCCGATTCATCGTGTACCGAGTGAAGCTTTGCATTTGAGTTGCATTCCATACGTATGCGTGATGAAGTTGCGAAATTCGATCACAAGCATACCGTTCTCGATTTCTGAGAGCAGTTATATATAATTTTGTGCTAGAATTTATAAGCATGATTTTATTGGAAGCGTAATCGGCAAATGGGATTATAAAAATCGTCATAAAAAAGGGATATCTACCCCCCCCCCCCCCAGTCAGCGCTTAGAAAACCGGCGGAAGAAGTACCTGAAGTAACAGAAGTTAGGGGGGGGGGGAAATTTTCCTCCGACTGGGCCTACTGTCCAGGGCCCGGAGATACTTTAATAATTAGTATACAACTGCAAAACCAACCCTGATAAGTTTGGCACACGGTTGAATTTGGCAGCCACATCTGGTCTGGAGCCCCAAAATACCTGAAAAAACCCTTCCTCTCCTACAACATGGGTATCTTCAAGACCCCGGTTCACTCCTTCCATTCCAAGAAGACCCTCCACACAGCATCCCCGCATATGCGTAATAGCGAAAATAATTTCCCTCGGGGCCTCCTGTGTGGACTCAATGTAAAAATAAAATAATAATGTAATGTATGTAAATCTGACTAGATTTGAACGTGGTATAGTATGGAATGATTTCTCCGGTTCACGGCGGTAATGGTGACATCCCATACGTGGGGGAAATACGAAACATAAAGAAACTTATTTCTTTCGGATCTATCACGTGAAGAAATAGAGACACGTACAAGAAGATTATGTACAGATTAGACCTATTTGATATTGGCTTGGGTCGTGTTACGTGGTGCGGGGAGAGACTGTTAACACAATATGTTTATATGTTTACGGTCGAATGAAAAGAAAAAAAGTTTTTTATTCATGTTGGGATTATTTATAACATGTATGACTTAAGTTTCAAGAAGTATAAAAAATTCATCTTGTTCTAGGAACGTTAAAAATAATTTCAGAAATTAGCTTGACAACCGAAAGAGCAATAGATCACATAGGAATCGCATGTTCTAAGTCTGACGAGGATAAATTGCTAAAATGTTTTACAATTATTATTGTACAATTTGGGAGGCGGAAATGGGTACCGCTACCCCGAGAACCGTTTATTGAATAACTACACCTCTGCCGTAGGTCTCCCCAAGTGATTCGGTGTGTTTGGTGACTTATAATATTTGGTGCCATAGGTCATCTAGGGTTCATGGGGGGGGAGGTTTATCTAGGTCTTGGTGACGGATTTTTCTGCACACATATTGCGTGGCGAACGGGATCGAGAGAGACTGGTTGAGGAAGGCCGTTTGACCTCTCCAGCTGGACTCTCTCGACCCATCGCCTTGCACCGCAGTTGAAAGGATTGATTCATGCGTCACTCCTGGATACGCTGGCCCCTAGATTCCTACCAACCCTTCATATATGCTTCCTTTCCCGAATTTCCTCTCCTTCCTTTTCTTAAAAAAACAAATCACCTGAGATGACATAGGCCCTGAGAAAATTGTAGGATTTGTGAAGCTAAAATATTCATAAAATATTAGCTTCAGGATCATTGCCTTTAAAACAAATACTAATTACAATTTTCTTCATAATACGAGTATACTTATCATCCACCAAACATTTAAACAAAAGACACACACATTTTAAATATAGAATTATTATATTAATAAAATAAGTTTGTAATACAAAATGATTTACTTATTATCTGGTATGATTTTTACTTTTCAGTACCAAAATTTCAAAATAATTTTAATTATGTTGATTTTCGTCACGCAGGAAAACGCAAAAATATTTCAAAACTCACAGACAATCAAAATTAGTAGGTTTGCTTTTCATTATTTAACATTTTTCGCAAGGTACTAACGTCAAACGTTATAGCAGTGTCTGCAATGCTACCTACTCGTATATGTGTGTATTCGTCGACCCAGCACCGCTTGCCTGCCGTTAAAACTCGACCGTTATAGAAAAGTTGTGAACGTTCATATATACCCCGTTGGAATTTATTCAATGTGTGAAAATAATGTAAATTAGCGCTTTGTCTGTAGAAAAAAAAATGTTATCCAAATTTTACTATTAAGATGTCACCAAAAAAGGTGGTCTTTGAAATATCCTTTGCTTTGCTCAGTAACCATAATAATAATTTATTCCCATACGTTTTCCTCCTCTACTTTCTCCAGTACAATCTTCATCAAAATTGAGGATGTGCAGTCCCATACGCTTCGAGTAATGGAACTTTTTTGCGGTACCGAATAAAAAACTGTCCAACTGCGGTGAAACCATTACGTGAGGTAAAGTGAAAGTTTAATGTTCAGTAAATCGCAATTTACATTTTGCAGGAGGGTGTGAGTTCCGAGGGTCCGACAATCAGACAATGGGTACCCTTCCCATGCCTGTGGTTACCAATCTAACAAGGCCCTTTAAAGGGACGTCTGAATCACCCGTAAACAATGTGCACGAAAGCCATTGAGGTTTGAGTCTCACTCCAATAATTATAACATGATTTTGTCCTAGACCCCCGGACGGTGTGGGGCACTTATACAACAATCAGGCTTGGTGAAACCAATTTGCCGAGTTTCAATACAAACTAATGAATCAATTCAATGATTATCATTTTACAGAAACGATTAATCAGATTTTTTTATGTATATTTTTCACTTACTTACCTATAAAAACAACTGATGACCTACGAGGTCGAGGTGTAAGACTTTCGACTCGCCATCCGAACGTCGAGGGTTCGAACCGGGCATGCGCAAATAAATTTTATTTAATCAATTTTTGTTCACAGTTTTATCTACGGTTTTTTTTTATAAATGTATAATGTAGGTTTCTATACGGCAATCTGTTTTTAAAGAGATGTATGAGGATATTTTTTACATAGATCTGTCGAACGTAGTACCTATATTAATAGTATATTTACCGTACGTTCCAGAGTAGAAGATACTCCCAGCACGCCCTTGTATAAGACCACCATTCAGAATTGAATTTTTGCTTGGCTTTATCAGTGTTCGGTGACCAGATCTGATAGCCAGGTACTTTCCCACCTTCCTCTTCACATCCCCATCCCCTCCCCACTACTTTCAGCCTCTCAAAATACCCCAATTGGGGACGCCATAGTTTCGCTGGCTCCAGGCGGGAGGAGTTGGGACTATTGTGCGGTATTCACAAAAAAAACAAACAAATAAAATATCATTTTAATTGGAACAACTTTTGACGGTTATACCCATCAATGAAATACATGATTGAAGAAGAAGATAATACAAACAAATCTAAACGAAACATGAAACAGAACAAGAAACTGAAAAGTAAAAAGGTGACGGTCGCAACTGGGACTCAACCCACGATCTCTTGTCTTAGCGGGACTCAGTACCTTAACCATTTTGGCTATCGGGACCTATATTTTTTTAATATGGGTTATTTTATAGGTATATGGATAAATGAATCTGATATATTTGTCCGAGACATTTTCTAGGTCTAGGTTACAAATAAATTAGTTTTGTGATCATTCAAAAATATAACTGCCAAAATTATTGTTGATTCTGAATTTAAAATACGATCTACAAAAATGACAGAAAAAAAGTCCCAATGCCTGAGTACTATAATTAAGTCGGTAGAGCCCGGTAAGAGATCCTGGGTTCAATTACCAGTTGCGACCGTTACCTTTTTATTTTTCTACGTCTTTTTCTGATTCATGTTTCATTTAGATTTGTTAGTAATATCTTCTTCAAAATAGTATTGTTGCTTTGAAATCTTATATATTTGACCCAGTTATTATCATGAACCAAGCTAAGATAAAAAAAAACTTGAATGAAATTATATTATGTAACCACTGGAGCGATAACGGTGCGATTTTTATTTTTTTCCTCGAATTGCTCGTGATATTTTGGTGACCGTTTTGAATATTTTCCGCCCACCTTAAAAAAATTGAATCGACTCACCAAAAATAGCTGCAGGAGATACATCAAACAGATACATACATTATTATTTGAAATCCACAATACCAATTAACTCGATTATTGGTTTATTTATAGAAAATATCGTATTTTCAAACACAGTCCATTCGGCAAAAAAAATAGAAAAAACATAACCACAAAACTTTTGTTTTCCAAATAATCACTGAATTTTTAAGTTTAAAACACGTTGAAACAGTTGAATGAATTACTAATTTAATCATTATAACACTGGTTTACAAATATGTTAGAAAAGCCACTAAAACACAATAAAGTACCGCATTTTACACCGACACATTCTGACAGTTTAATATTTTATAAAAATCTTACAGAGACGAATATTTCGAATTTAACTAGAGTACGCAGCCATCTGTTGTTACGAATATAATTAGTATCTTTCCCCTACTAAAAACGTCAAAATAAAACCGCGGGCGTATTTGAAAATATTACAAAAAAAAATTTATGCATCTAGGGAAAATTTGCTGAAATTCAGCAGCTAAGCAAACCCAGGTTTTGTAGGTGGTGCTGAAATTCAGCAAAAAGCGCTCCGTTTGTCTAGCTGAGAACCGATTTAAAAGTAATAAACAACGCATCGCAATAATTTAAAACTTCACTGAATCGACACAATTAATTATTATTGATTGAATATTTTATTAAAAGCATGAATAGTCTTCCTTCAGGCTGCTAATAAAGACTTGTTACTAAATACGTTTTCCTGAATCAATAAAATTGAAATGCTTTCATTCGACGACTTTGAAGGATTTGGTCGTTGGCTGATTAGAAAGTTCTTATCCTGTAAACTTCCAAATGTAAATTTGTTTGCTCAAATAACAGTTCTGCGAAGAACAAAGGGGGATCCGTAGTTAAATCAAAGCCGGATTATCCATACTTTAATACTTGTTAATCCAGTAAAAAATAATCAGAAGACAAAATATTTGAGTGAATTTAATATCCAATTCTCTCGGTTATACGATATATCTCGATCTTTCACGCTTTTTTAGACTTCCGCTGAAGAACATTGTCTCGTTAATTCCCATGCATATTGCTATGGCAATATGACTGTTGATCCGCCGACGGTTGATCCCGCGAAATGATAATTACTATGAAATTACAATTTTTTGCACATTATTCACCTATTTCTTATGCGCTGGTGTACACAGTATTGACCGGTCAGTGGCTGAATGGGTATCGCGTTTTGGTCCTATCCGGGCGTTGCATGTTTTATTTCTCCATCACGACACAAGCAACATTTTCCGCTTACTATTATTCATAATCCGGGAATGTTTATCTTTCTTTAAAAAAAAAAAATATAAAAAAATATAGAGAAGCATATTTTTCCTTCATGCATTTGAATGAAAATGTATTTTATGCTTTTATCATTCGGCGGTACATCCTCTCTGAACATTCCTTCGAGGTCACTTAGTTATATTTTGTGCAATTAGGTATACCGTATTTTACTAAACCGATTGCACATTGTACGAGGCATGTTCAGAAAGTAAGTGTACAGAATTTTTATTTTTTTTTGAAAAAGTGTATTAGAAAAAAAATTACAGAATATTGTTGATACACTTGTTGACTATTTTTTCCAAATTATCGCCAACTCGTTCAATGCATGTGATGAGCCATGGCACAAGTTTCTTTATGACCTCTTCGAAGAATTCTCCCACCAGCTTCTTGCCCCGATGCACGACCACTCTTTGCACCTGCTCGTAGGTTGAAAATTTATTTTTTACGTACTACAATGTTCCTGCCATGCTCGTTCTGGCCAAGAGACCCCTTTCTACCACTTAGTGTTGCCAACCCCCAAAAAACTAAAAACTACCGCCCGTTATGGTCACAGTACACATACTTTCTAAACACGCTAAGTATATAAGTTCGCAGTGGGACAATTGTCGGCGGATCAACTGTCATGGAACCCATTAAAATGTATTCTTCATTAAATCGTTCCAGGGGAAAAAAAAATCACTGCAACTGTCCGCAGGGAAAATTCGCAGGTTGGTGAACTCTGACATTACGAAACTGACTGCGTGATGAGCTGTTAAGCTTTCAGCTACATAAATGGACAAGCCGCCACATCGTTTATTACATTATATTCCATGATTTGCTCAATGACTAGAAAAAAGTAAAATTTTTGTAATTCGTATTAATAGTACACAATTAAATCATATTTGCAGTGTAACAGCGAATCGTATAGTCTTATAATATTGTTTATCTATAATTATTATTGTGAACGATATATATATATATATATATATATATATATATATATATATATATATATATATATATATATATATATATATCAATAGGCATACAAATCAACTTTTAACAAAAACAAAAAAAACAATAAACTATCATAAAGGCCGATTGTGAGCTAGTTGGCAATAAGTTCTCTTATTCGGACTTGTTTCTTAGGAAGAAGCCTTTAAAATTTTCATTGTTAATATTTCATAATTAATCTTCAATATTTTGGCTCACAATATTGAACTTTTGTTCTGTGCCCCAATACGTTTGATGCTGATGGCTTGACAGTGTAAGTACAGTACATTATAGCTTTTTGTTTGACAAGCCTCCAAAAGGCACTCATATGCCAATAGCTCAGAGGTTTTGAAGCAGAAAATGGTTTCGCCGATACAGTTTCCTCTTGGGACGTGAACAATGAATAAGTTTATTATTATGTAATTATATAATAGCGTGTCTAATTACGAACAAAAAAGATCAATATTAAAATTTGGTCTCTTCCAACAATAGAAGCGCTTGTAATTATTAAGATATCCATTAAAATGGTATTAATTTATTCCTTTTATTATCTTGATTAAATTTCACTACTATTCGGTGAACTTTTGTGTTTCAGGAAAAAAAATCTGCTCGGAATCTGTTGAATACAAAGCTCTGAAATAGCTTCCTGGAAGTTGGGCATATTGAATAGAGGCCACAATTACTTATGTAGTACCTAGACTTACATAACTTTTCCATACAAATCACAAGTCCTATTGATAAGTTTCGTAGCCACTTCTGGCCTGGAATCAATGGATTTCTGAAAAAACCTCTCGACTCTACTCAGATTTTATGACTAACTGATGACTGACTCGACTAACTAAGCAAAGAATGGGCTAAAATTAATCACTAAAAACAGAAGATAAATGAGAATAATTATGACCAATAAATAAACTTTAGAACTATCTACGGTTTTTGTGGATCTTCCATCCAATAATATTATTTTCTTGAAGACGGGCTTACTTCATCCTTTTCTTCCAACCGAAAATCTACATATTTCTTCCGAAGCTAACATGGGCTCAAAACGAAATCTGGAAAAAAACCTGTTTACGAAGCGTTGTGTGCTAACGTTTAACAATTTCGTATATCTGAATAAAATAAATATACAAAGCATTCATTCCTCGTTCGCAATACAATCATACCGCCGTAAAAAGTTTTCATTCAGTATCCACACAGTCCATACGTCCGTAACGTTTGGAAATTTTTAATTTTAGTTTTTCGTTTTTTTACTATATTTTTCGCCAATCACCAATGGAGAATTGTTCCGCTTGATAAAATGCCGCAACACTCAGTATTTACCCGCGTTCAGCTACAGCAGACGAAATACTCGAATTGCAAGCCGAGTATTTATTTTACCATTCCACAATTTGTACTCCAGCATTTGGGTTGTTTTTTTCTAACCAAAGAAATTAACGTTTTTAACGTTTGAATTTCAGTGAAAGCACCTATCTATGAGGTAAAGAACAAATTATTTTTAATACTGATATTATTTATAATTGTGCATATAAATAGTCTCATCGGCAAAACAGAAATCTTAGAAAAAAATACCATTTAATGTTCCTGATGATTTTGTTAGAGCGCTGAAGCAATCATTATTATATAACAAATTTTGTTACGTGATGCAGACTTAATCCACCATTTTAATTGCCTGTTAGAATGACCTTGCCGCCGATATCGACATTTTTCTCATCAAACCTCTGGAGAAATTATTCATTCTCCATTAACATAAAGAGGTATTATGTGAGCGTGTCTGTGTATCAGTTCATTTTTAACGGATGATCAGACATTGCGCCTTTGACGGAAAATCAAATACATTGGAGGGTGTGGGTCCTAGGAGTTGAAAGGTCTTATTTAATTTGGTGACATCAATATAAATATCACAAATTTCTTGTTTTGTAAGTTTTCAAAATTTATAGATAATCAAAACTAAATTATTTTATCAGGAAACCATTTTAAAAATATCAGAAATTTCGGCACGTTTTATATATTCGAGCCCTTGTGGCTTTTCGTACACCAACGAACCAGCCAAAGTTATCACATCATATTATATTATGGCTTAGCAATTAGGTACCTCGCATCTCCTGGTATAGTTATTTTCACGCAGCTCTATAAAGGACCTCAGAGTTTCTCCCTCGAGGGGTAGTTCAGGCTTTAAGTCACCAAAATCCCCTGTAAAGACCATTCGAATTCATATTGAATGAGACCTTGGAAGCTATTGTATGTGGAGTTACAAAGTAGTTACTTTGCCTTTGCTTCCACGTATTTGAACTGCATGTATAAGCAGATACTTAGAAAAATGTTGAATGGTGTGGATTAAAATATAAGTCCGTTTCCATTGTTCAGAAGCTTCGCGTTAGCATTTCAGTGTTTGTCAAATGTATTCTTGAATTATAGAATTTTGCACTATTTTACTTGGAGTTTCTTCACAAATAGAATGAATTAATAATTGAATCGCGATAGTCTGAATTCTTCATAGATCGGTTCCAATTTTGAAACTCACAATTTTAATATTTTTCTGTTAAAATAATAATTTTGTCCATTATTTTTTTTTCACATTTATTTATTTATTTTGGTGCAATAACTTTCGTATTACAATCTTCTTCCTTGCGCTGTCCCAACTCATTGCCTAGGTAGGCTGTTGGGGTCGGCTCTTCTCGTTCTCAGGTTGTAATTTCTTCTATTCTGAGTATCGCCTTCATCCAGGCCGTTTCTCTGAAGAATTTTGGAGCATTGAGTCATCCAGGAGTTCTTCGGTCTTCCTCTGGATGACTGTCGATGAAGCTCCATAGACATTGCCTGCCTCACTGTGTGGTCTGATGGTCTCCGTCTTATGTGCAACTTACGTATTACAATATAATTTAATAATGTTGGCCTCACTGGGCGGCTCACCCGTGCTGTGACTCCCATTTTACAATACAAAATTCAATAAGATGAAGTAATAAATTCTAATAAAATACTTAAAATTGGTAATGAAAAAAAAATCATTACATTTAAAAATACAGATAGTTCGATGCTAATTACGATGGTTATTTTTATTTTTTTTTACAAAACAGCCGAACTCAATAGAGAAATTATTTCTGTCGTTTGGGAAGTTGTGCCATTATAGTTTATAAGGTAAGTAAAAATGTCATTATTTAAAGTACCTAAATAAACTTATAAACTTACAGCAGAATAATTAACTTGATAGTTAGGTAATAAACTACACAAATAATTATAAACTTAAAAGAACATAATAAACAAAAAACAAAGATAAATAATTACAGATTTAAAACAGTAAACTGAAAGTAACGTGATAGTTACTAAACTTTAGAACACAATAAAGACAGTAGAAATATGTGACCTATATAAAATGTACTTTATATGTAGGTGATATTAGTTTGGTAGGTACAGAGTTGTTGTAAAATATGCAAATAATAATAATAGAGTTGGAAATAGTGTAAGTATTATATTTATATATAGTTACAGGTACTTTATCGCTTGTCTGAATTCTTCACACAATCAGTTCCAATTTTGAAAATGACCCTTAAATTTTGAGCAATTTTACTTTAATTGAATCAGATTTCACGCAGGACTAAATCACACCACAGTCAACCGAAATCAGTATGTTTGATGATTGACGATTATGATGATTTGCGCCATTGGTGTGTATTCATAACTTTTATTGTATTTTTATTTGCGTATTAGCTGATGTACATTGTACATACATACAATGTCACCATTGAAATCTTAATACCGAGAAGCGTCTATTTCACTTGGTACGAGAACTCTTATTTCAAAAGAGAATCTATTCACTAGATGCGAATAGTCTTTTCTAAAGAGTGGCTTTTCACTAAATGCGAATAGTCTTTTCTAAAGAGTATTTTTCACTAGGTGCAAATACTTATTTCCAGAGTGTTTTTTCACTAGATACGAATAGTCTTTCTAAAGAGTTTCTTTTTACTAGATGCGAATAATCTTTTCTAAAGAGTGCCTGTTCACTAGATGCAAATAATCTTTTCTAAAAATGTATGTTTACCAGACGCGAATAGTGTTTTCTAAAGAGTGTCTTTTCACTAGGTGCAAATAGTCCTTTCCAGAGAGTGTTTTTTCACTAGATGCAAATAGTCTTTCTAAAGAGTGTCTTTTCACAAGATGGGAATAGTCTTAATACCACGGGGTTTCTACTTGCATTTGCAAGCTGCTATCAGCTCATACTCAATTACGTGAATAAGAATCCTAGTTTTGAGCACGTAAATACCGGACAGTAAATAATAACGTTTGATGTTTACCCGAAACCCGGCCTGTTGACATAACTGATGACAGATAACGTCCTGCAGATTGTACTTGACGTAATTGCAGCTGATTGGCCGTATCCAGTCTCCAGGTCGGGCAAACACGCCATCCAACATCTTACACGGCGTATCATAATCCCCTTGGAGGTCGTTCTACATCGAGCACCCTTGGGCAAACATTAATCTTAGATTAACAAAGGAACCTCTGCAAACACTCCGACTCATCTCCGAGCATTTCTAGAGCTGGAGGGTTTTAGACTAAGTCTGAAACAGGACTGCTATGTCAGCGAAACCATCAGAGATCATGATTATTAAAACTTATACATTATTTATAAGATCTTCTCTGGGTTTTGAAAAAGAACGTTGTACGGCTTTTGGTGGCCGGGCACCTAAATTTAGCGGGGTATTTGTCTGTATTTTCGTTTTCACATTGGTTTAATTTTAAAGATCTGTACGGGTACATGGGGTGAGGTTTGTCTAGGTCTTGAAGGAGGATGACAAGGACATACTGAACCCCAGATTCCTACCCACCCCTTAAACCCTTTTCCTTCCCAGAACTCTCCTCTCCTTCCTCTCCTTCCTTTCCTTAAAAAAAACCCTCCACACAGCATCCCCAAAGATGACATAGGGAAATTATTTTCCTCAGGGCCTCCTGTGTGGAGCTCATATAAAAAATTAAAAAAATGATTTTGGTAAAAAGGGTTTGAATCTGTGCTATGAAGTATAAATATAGGAAAATTATTACCTTGATTTATCAAAAGAGCGATAGTAGTAAATTTCTATTTTACCATTGGAATCATTTCCTAATTTTTCAGTACATAATCAAATTTTCTCTATTCTAATTTCAATTTCTCAACGAACAGCAGCTTCAGACCAAGACGTTCTTCTGTATCATTATTATATTAGAATTGATTGGAATATTAAGTCGATATTTAGCAACATTTATAGGCGATAATCTGTATAATCGATTGGAAAATTCTCTCAGTATAGCCCTGATGAAAGATCTCCATTCCTATATGAAAAGTTGTTATAAATAGCTTAAGCCGTGTTTGGTAAAACCAGATCTGAATAGACAAGTACTTCCCCCTGCTACGTTCAGCCTCACTGCATAGGTACCCCAGTTGAGTTTGCCATACTCCTATTGGCTCTAAACGTTTTAGAGCACATGGGACTTGTAAAAAATCTATGAACAAATTAAATAGATTAAATCTAAACACGATTAATGGCAACACTACAATTTCAAATAGAAAAGTGTAAATGTACCCATACATAAATAAGATCAATATACATATCTTTATAAAAATACAGGCTGATTATACATAAATTAACGAGATTTCGAATAAACATTAGACTTTGTATCGTCAAATAATAGAATGGGAAAATTTCTAACTTCAGACAATTTTTTTATGTTTAATTACATGGAATTTCTATCATTTGGTTTGTGTCCATATTTTATATTGCTTACAAATTAATTTATTTGCAAAATTTTTTTTTTAATAAATGAAGAACATTTCACGCTCCAATCATTGTCAACAATCTTACTACATGACACAAATTAAGTCCATAAAAAATTACCTTAACCTGCTTATTAAAGATGAGGTTTGTAATTTCATGAAACGCAACGTGAAGTTTTGACTAAATTTAATAGCCCACTTGCGTCACATATATTCTAAGACATTCTGCATTTTTTTATCGTATTTTTGAAACCCTGACGATTTTTTGAAAATTTCAATCCGAAAAATCAGACCATTCTTTATAAACCGGAAAGACGGTACATAATTTCATGGGTGCGAAAAACCGATAATTAAAAAACAATGAAAAACATTTTAAAAAAATAACGTTTTCCACAAGAAAGAGCACAGGAGAATAACGAGTCATACCAAAAATATTACATCTCAAAAAAAAATATTTCCTTGATCCATCTTATTGATCATAAATCATTATAATGTTCAACGTCTAAATTACTAAATCCAATGTAATATACTTATAGTTGTAAATTATAATAATAATAAGAATATTATAAAATTTGATTTTGTTAAAATCAGCACCACTACCATTATACCTCTAAAACACGTACATATAGTGTAAAATGTGCGGGGCTCTCTTCATAACATCTGTCAAAAACTCAAACCAAATGATAAGTTCGCAGAGGACAAACAATAAATCTAGAGAATGTTAAATGTCAAATTCAAAAATGCGCCTGAAATCAAAGTGTTGCCATATAAAAAAAAATCAGTGTGGAATTTTACAAAATTAATAGGAACATTTTCATGTAGTGACGTCACGGGCCCAAATAATGGATTTATTTATTTAAAAATAAAAATAAATGTACATTTCTAAAAAAATTTACTAACAATTTTCGTAATCTTAGTAAAAAAATCTATCCACACGATTTTTTTCAAGTCGTTCAAGTGGCATATTATTGTAAAATCCATGCAAGTGGTCTATTATTGTAAAATCGGTTGTGCTTATAAGAAAAAATAGTAATAGTAGAGTGTAACCTTGCCAAAAATAAATAAATCATTCAATGGGCGTCACAGATTTTATGCATCAAAAAAACTTCCTACAATATAAGTTTCCTTTCAACTTAAGTTATTACCAAAAATTTTACTTGCATTTTTCAAAACTAATATCTATTCGACAGAAATGTAAAAACATTGTTCATCGACGAAAGCTATTTCAATGGAGTATCTTGATTGTTTGTGCGCCAAGAGAAAACATTGAATTTAATCAGATCAGAATGAGCTTTAAAAGAAGCTTTTTAATTAAAATCTGATAATATCGATTCGGTTTGTTTTCACTTTGCCAGTGGGATCGATGTTTGAATTAAGCCAAATATATCATTTTAATACTTGATGAGCCTATTTGATGGCTCACCTTAACATCGACATTATAATTACAATAATTATATCAATATTTTATATTATGCTAAAACGATTAATCCTTATCTAATAATACATCAATTTGGGAGGCGGGAATGGGTACCGCCACCCCAGGAACCATTTATTGGAATTTAACCAATACCTCTGCCATAGGTCACCACAAGTGGTTCACTACGTTTTGTGACTTAGAAGGGGTATCTGGGTTCATGGTGAGATTTGACCGGATCCTGGTGGTGGATGCCTCTGCTCCCTGCGTGGTAGGACAGATCGGGAAAAACTGGTTGAGAAAGACATTTTAATCTCTCCAGCAGGAATATTTCGGAACATCGCCTTACCGCAGTGGGGTGGATGGATTAATATGTCCGTCACTCCTGGACATACTATCTTCAGATTACCCACCCTCATATATTTATCCTTCCAGAACATCCTCTCCTTTCTTTCCTAAAATGCCCTCCACGCAGCGTCCCCAAAGATGGCATAGGCCCTTAGGGGATTTTTTTCCTCAAGGCCTACTGTGTGGAGCTAATATAAAAAAAAAACCTAAAAAATTACTTTTAACAAACAAGAGCAATCGAGTGTATGAACTTTATGACTCAACCAGAAGAGTTATTCTCTATCTTTTGTGGGATCGTTATTGAGATAACGGACGTGATCTCCTGTAAGATTTGTGTGATTTATTTGATTTGTTTGTACAACGCACATTAAATGAATAAATAATTGTGCATACTTGCAGGAATTCGTGTTTAAAACGATTTAAACAAAATATGTGACAGTAATATGTACGCCATGGTTCATTCACACCTTTCTTATCTCTGCTGTATCTGGGGATTTGCTTCAAAGAAATTGATAGCTGATCTGCAGGTGGTTCAAAACCGAGCTCTCAGAAATGTTTTTGGACTTCCATGGGACACCCGTGTCAGAGAGATCTATTCAGTTTCCGATATTCTTCCAATCACAGTCCTTCCTAAACATGAAATCACAAGCACCATCATACAAATTACCCAACAATCAACTCACACTAACATCAAGCCACTTTACAATCAAGACATCCACACTCACAATACTCGAAATAGCAATAAAATCCGCATACCTCAAACACACACTACAAAATATGGGATAAAATCTCTGAACTATGTTGCCTATACACTATATAATTCGCTACAAGGGAATCCAGCAAAATAAAAAAAAAAACAGAGTAATGCTTTAAAAGAATATTTTTTAAGTATGTATAAGGATGAAACTTTGTAATTTTCTTGTCATGTTCAATTGTCTTGTTTCTTTTCTCTTCTTTTCTTTTCCATTAAGTTGTAATCATCCATATTTGTATAACCTTGTTCCCTTTTTCTTTAATTGTTTTCCATTGCTGTTTATTCTACTTAACCTGTCTTTTATTTTTCTTCTATATTGTATACCTGTCGACCTCCGTAGTCCAGTGGCTAAGACTCTTGACTCACATTCCGGAGGTCGCGGGTTCGAACCCGGCATGCGCAAATAAATTTTATTTGATTAATTTGTGTTATTTCACAATTAATTCATTTAAAATAATATATAGTATATTTGCGGCATGTTCCAGAGTGGAAGATACTATTAGTATCGCCCTGGTGTAAGACCACCATTCAGAATTGAAACGTTGCTTGAAAATGGCTTTAGCCGTGTTTAGTGACCAGATCTGAATAGCCAGGTACTTCCCAACCTTCCTCTTCCCCACCTCCTTCCCCTCCCCACCACCTTCAGCCTCACAACATACCCCAATTGGGGATGCCATAGTCTCACTGGCTCCAGACGGGAGCAGTTGAGATTCTTGTGCGGTATTCACTGTAAAAAAAAAAAAAAAATGTGAATCTTATATTTTTAATATCCAAATTCCTATGTAAAATTTTAACTATTTCCTCCCACCCATGATTTGTATGTTCCTCCTGTCCTAAAATGAGTTCTGTAACTCATCGGGATTGCTCTAGCAAGAAATAAAAACAATAAAAAAAATAAAAATATGTAAAAATCACACAAAATCACAACAAACACAAATATGATTTCAAATGCCAGTAGAAATTAGGTGTTTCTTTTATTGTTAGTAATTTTCTAATAAATATTTTATGATACATTTTTTTGTTTCAGATAAAGCTTGCCTTTCGACCAAAGGCACACCATGAAATATTGGTAAGTCAATAAAACGAATAACAATATTTAAGTATTCCTCCATAAGTCCAATTCCAGAGAAAAGGTAGCGGGCATTAATAAATTAAGCATAACTTGTGAAGTTTATGGACTTTAAAGATAGATGCATGCAATTAAATATTAATTCATGCAACCCTTCCCTCGCCCGTGGGAGCCATTGGAAAGGGGTTAGAATACAAATTTCTCCATGAGTCCATTTTAATATTTTTCGTGTTGGTATCCCTTTTTGGGAAAATGGATATGTGGATGTTAATAACGGCCACACGTTAAAATAATAAAAAACGTATCTCCCGAAAGGCAGTTATTATTACGTGCCTCTTTCTGCGGAAATGTAACTCATCTAAAACTCCATAAAAACTAACGGCCAGCCGAAATGGTATTTTGACTATCAAAAAAATATATATATTTATGTTGTGGACCGTTTGGTATTTTACTAGTTATTTGTATAGCCATGTTGACAAGTATAGTCAGACCGGTTTATTATTTGCACAACACACAATACAATACCTTATAACACAAAATTACAAAATTGTGGCATGTTTTAATGAACAGTGGTGCGGTTTTACCTGAAGTTAACGGAATCCGAAACATTTGAGGTCGAAGTATAAGTACACCATTGGTTGTTTGGTGATGTTTTGGATGGATCAAAACTTCTTTGTTAGGAAGCTGAAGAATGAAACGAAAAAAAACATAAAAATAACATTGTCGAATTGAAACCTAGTCTAAATCTTCATGGTCGAGGGGTAAGGCTTTCGACTACGGAACTGTGTTCAAATACCGGCAGGCGCAAGTATATTTTATTTCATTAAATTGTGATCATCGATAATTGTTTATTTATACTAAACTTTAGTTATACAAATTAACTTTTATTTGATTATTTTGATTTATATACCTATTTGTATACGCGAAGTGATTTATTTTCACTAAATTAAAATGACGCCGCTGAATGAATTAGCGATTATTGATGAAAATATTTAGTATATTTATGGTCATTTATTTTTCAGGTATCATTCCGTATTGTGCTTCCTCCTTCTATAGTCGATGTTTCGGTGAGAGTTACGGTGTCCACCATCAGGGCAGATGAGTAGATTGTGGTGTAGTGTGTGTTTACGTATTGCTTTCGCTTACGTTTATCACTCTCCGAAATGTTAGCTCTCTATCAACTCTCCGAAATGTTAGCTAAAGAAGGAGGAAGTGCAGCACAGCATAAAGCCCAAAAAATTGGCAGTGAAAATCTCAAGTCAAATTTGGTTTTATATGGTACTCTAATTTGTTTCTTGTTCCAGAGTGGTAGTTACTCTCATTACCACCCTGGTGAAATACCACCACTCACTATTGAAACGTTGCTTGAAATGGCTTTACCCGTATTTGGTGACCAGTTCTGCCGGTATCAGGTACTTTCCTACCTTCGTCTTCCTTCCTTCCCACTACTTTCCGCTTCACAACATACCCCAAGTGGAGATGCCATAATCTTACTGGCTTTAGACGGTTGAGAGCAGTAGGGAGATAGATAGTTTTCAAACCGTGTGTAGGCTACTTCAGTTAATCCAATTTGCTGCAGTTTTTTTAGCAGTAATGGATGTGAGACCGTATCAAATGCTTTTGCGAGATCGAGAAAAACAGCAAGTGGTTTGCGACCAATGTCAAGAATATAGGAAACGATCTTTGTGAGGGTGGCTATTTTTCTTTTTAATTTATGGAGTTAGTTTATTTTTGTTTTTAATTTTGATTTATAAACTTATATGTTTTAATTTATATGGAACACTTGAGTTCTTAACACTTAATCTTTATTATTAATTTTTGTATTTCAAAATTTTTATTTGAATTTTCATTTTTATTTCTACTTTTCTTTAAAATAAGATCTTTTTTTTCTCTTTAGTTTTATTAAGTATTTCTTAATATTTTTTGGAATGTTAAAATATTAAATGTACGACTACCACAACACAGACATTAGCCTAGTGTGGTAGCCAAAAAAAAATATCTGTAAGTAATAAAAAATTTATGAATTTGATTCCAGCCTTTATAGCGTATGACATATACCGCAGGTATAAGGGGTAAAGATAAAAAAGTGCAAGTTTGGATTGTTCTACACTATTTATTTCTTGTTACAAAACTTAACGTATCTAGCTAGCTACAAGAAAGAATTTGATTTTAACAAAGGTGACGCGAGTATCCACATGGGAAGCAATTCAAATGACTCATAAAAGATCTAGAAGTTATTGGCATTAGAAAACAAAAAAAAAAAAAAATTAATAAAATATTGATGGTAAAATTGTTAAGCATTATATCGACGGGTTTCGTAAATACATAATTAACTCGTCATCCGGGCTTAATTGGTTTCGTTGCAACCTGCTACGCCTATTATGGATTTCGTGTGACATGGTCAAAGCGTTGCATTACTCTAATCTCACGTAGACCACACAATACGTGCCTATTTCCTGTTTATTAAATGCGTGTATCAAAACATTGGAATTCGTCGATTTGGTCGTTTTCGTATTATTTTGCATTTCTCATAATTAATTAAGAAAACTAAGGTAGTTTGTTTCACATGTTTCTGAATAGCAATAAAGACCCATTTTAGTTTTTAATATTACATATTTACAAGAAAATAAACAAAAAACAAGGTCAGATATAATGTTTATGTAATTCTTTCTGAACCGATTCTAGGTATGTCATGTCATAAGGTTTAATTTTTTTGTTTTTTTTTTTATATTATCTCAAAAATGAAGCAGCCCTGAGAAAAAAAATCCCTCAAGACCTGTGTAACATTTCGAGATGCTGTGTTGATGATCTGTTTAGAGCAGGGTTTCCCAACCAGTGGTCCGCAAGAGGGTAGAAGATAATCCGCGATGGTCCGCCGGTCAATAAACGAGCCAGCGCGCGGGCGATCCCTGGTCGAGAAGTCTGAATAAAAAAATTCGGGACAATATTCAGTGTATCATTATTGTACCTTGTGGGCAATGGCCATTATGGTTTTCTGTTTCTCCCCACCCCATCCTACCCCGTTCTACCCCCTCCGTTGTGGTAAATATTCTGCTAGAACCCGTCCCACCCTAACCCATTCCACCCCCTCCGTTGTGGTAAATATTCTACTAGAACCCATTCCACCCTATTCCATTCCGCCCCCTGCGTTGTGGTAAATATTCTGGTAGAACCCGTCCTACTCCATCCCATTACGCCCCTCCCGTTGTCCTATCCGTCCTTGGTGCCACCCATGCTAACCTACGCCACTGACCACAAGCAGTAGCTTAGGCGGATAACATGGTGTCACCTCCCCCCCCACGCCCCACCCCCCACCCTTTAAAGTTGACAAAACATAAATTTTAACGTAAAAAATTGTTCCGTCCTGGGGGGGGGGGGGGGGGCAAGAGAATTGTGGTCTTGGGGGTGAAACTCGGTCGTGTGGCACCCGGGACGCCGCCCCCCCCCCCCCCTCGCTACACCACTATGTGGTCCCTGTCAAAAAATTAAACGTACCAGTGGTCTCGGGTCAGAAAAAGGTTGGGAAACACTGGTTTAGAGAAAGGAAGGGGGTATTTCTGAGAAGGAAAAGGGTATGAGAGGTGGGTAGGAATCTGAGGGTAAATGAGTCCAGGAGTGGCGGACGTATGAATCCATCCCTAGCACTGCGGTGATGGGTCTTGCGATTCCGGCTGGAGGGGTCAAACAGTCTCTCCCGATCCGGCCCGCCACGCAGTAGGTGGGCCAAGGCATTTTTTTATGTTGGCTCCTCTAAGGAGGCCCTGAGGAAAATAATTCCCCTCAGGGCCAATGACATCATTGGAGATGCTGTGTAAAGGGTCGTTTAGGGAAGAAAGGAGAGAAAGTTCTGAGAACAAAAGGATACCAGTGATGGGTAGGAATCTGAGGGGCAGTGTGTCCAGGAATGACGGACGTATGAATCCATCCCTCCCACTGCGGTACAAGGCGATGTTCTGAGAGAGTGCGGCTGTAGAAGTCAAAGGGACTCCCCCAACCATTCTCTCCTGATCTGGCCATCCAGGCAACTGGTGGACACACCCATCCACCGCCAAGACCCGAACAAATCTCACCCAATGAACCCGGGCACCTTTGCTAAGTCACCAAACGTAACGAACCATGACCTATGGCTGGGTCGTAAGTTGTAACCCTCAATATGCGAACATTGCGGTGTTGAAAGGTGTGGCTAAGGCACAAAAGTGATGTTGAAAAATATTTCAATAAACGTAGCTTGAGTCATACGAAGCAGCGATTCGTTTTCAAATGGTTGGAAAGAGCGATGCTGATATTGTCTTCCACTCCGAAATAAAGATTCCAAGTCCCTTTGTATTTTTAACATTATTTTTTTTCTATTTCAAAGGCCTTTTGTGTATATATTATTGATAAGGAAGCTAATTAGAAGGAAGCCTTTGTATGTACATTTTTACTTTGTTCAGCTAAATTATACTGCTGTTTGTTTACGCCATCCAATTTGGTGGCGCTACGGACGAGTACAAACCCCGAAGTTAACCGTAACAAACGATATCAGCTTAATCATGCCTTTTTGTGCTTTACAAAGTACACATTGAGACTAAGCACTACCTAGTGTACCTACACACACCGGATAAATCACGAAACTTAATTCCATACCATTATTCGCATTGAAGTAGAATTTACTGGAATGGTTTAAACTGAATAGTCCTGACGGCCGGCGTGGTCGAGGGGTAAGGCTAATCACTCGCAATCCGAGAGTCGCGGGGTCGAATCTCGGCGTGATAAATAAATTTTATTTGATTTTTATAAGAAAAACTCTCTTTTTATACTTTTGAAGATTATTCCCATCAATCTAATATATCATTAAAGAAGAAGATAATTTATTGTTCTGTTATACGTGGTGGAATTATATTGTATTAAAACTGAACTTAAAACACTTTTTAACTTATTTCCACTTATTTATTTCACTGAAGATGTCCATAATAGGATGAAACCGGTACTGGTGAAATAAATAAGTGGAAATAAGTTAAAAAGTGTTTTAATTTCAATTTTAATAAGAAGATAATAATAATAATCTTAACTAAAATATGAAAGAGAACAAGATACAGAAAAACAGAAAAATATAATGATCGCAACTGGGACTCGAACCCAGAACCTCTCGGCCATCCGGGACGTGCGTTTACCAATTCCGCCATAATAGCCAATCTCATATTTCAAATTTTAGCTTCGACTAATTTATTTTCCATATGATAGGCAACTACCCTTTTTATTGGAAACAATCATTCTAAGAATTGTTTTGTAACCTTTATGAAAGTTTATTTGATTAATTTATGTTATTTCACATTTAAAATTATATATAGTACATTTGCGGCACGTTCCAGAGTGGAATCAGTATCGCATATCGCCTTGGTGTAAGATCACCACTCAGAATTGAAACGTTGCTTTAAATGGCTTTAGCCGTGTTTGGTGACCAGATCTGAATATCCAGGTACTTCCCTACCTTCCTCTTCCGTTTTTCCTTACCCTCCCCACTACCTTCAGCCTCAAAACATACCTTAATTAGGGATTTATAAAAATAGCTAATGAAATCCAATTTATTCATTTATCTTTTATATGAAAAGATTGATTAGGTAATAGAAGGGATGGGAAGGAACCTTACGTACTTTATCATTACGTAAATTAATTGAAGTCATGTTTTCTATTTGAGCTGTTATACGCTGGTCTAGATATTGTAACATTTCTGGTTTAATTTTATGAAAATTACCGAGTTGGGTATGCAGCTTTCGTACAGAAGGCTAATTAAATATGTATGACAGAATTGTTAATCAAAAATGTTTTGAACCAGTAGCTTTTTTAACGCCTTTCATCTAGCTTAAATCCCGCGATATCTGGGCACTAAGCCAAAGATCTAAACGATGCTCTGACTGCCTTAAATTAAGATTAAACAACACGATAGAACCTGTAGAACCAGCAACCATGTTGGAAATTGTAAGGCACTTTCTGTTGGGTAACATTTACTTGTTATGCTCGTGGTATGTGTGAACACAGTTACCAGACTGGTACATATGGGACCATTTCGTTGAGTCATTCGCCATGCGTCATTGATCCCTTCGGCACTGGTGCATAATCAGGAGACACGCCTATCGCGTGTCCAGCATCCATATACGGTGAACATTTGCCGAGTTCACCGAGCTCTAAAGTATGTATGATAACATATTACTTTGCATTTACCTAAATGCAACTACCTACTCTCTGCTTTGCTGTTGGTTATTATTTATTAATAAAATGTTATTGTAATGTATTGAAAAAGCTTCTAAGTGATGCCGTCAGACGGCAGCGAGGAAAGCGCTTCTATCGATGGCTGACAGGGGTACCCGAGTAGGCGAGTGCCGCCGGGACTGGCTCTGACCCGCCTACGGACCAGATTCAATTTGCCACTAGAATAGACAGGTCATGTGACTTGCAGCATTATTATTGTAAATAAGTAAACTCATAATAAACCAGTTTGTAATCAAGAACCTAAAGTTGTTGAGAAGTCCCCCACAGAACTAATAATGTTTGAATGTAAATAATACCCAACATTACAATAAGATCCATGTGGGTACATTCCTTCACTTACAAATATAATTTACATACAATGATACGTTAGGCCCTAAAGATTCCTTCAAGGCTAACTGTGCGGAATTAACATTCCACAAAATAAAACTTCAAAACGCGTTTTATCTAGAATCGAAGAAGAAAATTCGTGATGATTCTTCCACGTGTTTATATTTCATTGGTTAATTGTCGGAACGATTTCATCAAAAGTGTTAAAATTATACTTAGCATGTTTAGCTCACGTTGAAACCATCAATGCACAACAATATTGTAATACCCTAAAAACTCAAAAGGAGCATTCAAAAGACTAGAGAAGTATGCTTGTTTCTCGAAAACGTCCGTCCTCACACAGCCTTTGCCACCAATACGCTCTTGGACTCATTTGGTTGGGATGTTTTGAACCACGCCCCGAATTCCCCTGACTTAGCGTCCTAGATTATCATTTTTTCACTTTCCTGAAGGCATACACGAATGAAATAGTTTTTCAACCGACGAGCAGGGGCAGAAAGTGGTTCTGAAGTGGGGGAAGGAGCTGGCGGGAGAATTCTTCGAGGAGGACATAAAGAAACTTGTACCACGGCTCACCACATGCATTGAACGGGATGACGATTATTTGAAAAAATAGTCAACAATTGTATCAACAATACCCTCTATTTTTTTTTCAAATACACTTTTTTCAAAAAATCAGTACACATACTTTCTGAACATGCCTGGTATTTTTGTCAAATTTATAGAAACTAAACCTTGCCAGTAAGGAGGCAGACTATTTTTTTAAGGCCTGTAGGATAATTTCTTTTTTCTAAGCTTTTTGGGACCAGTTAAATATATTTTAACAAATTGATAAACTAGTAAAGAGGTATTTTTTAATGTAGCTATTACTTTGTGGTTATCCATTATAGAAAAATGAAATAATTCAACTTTGTATAAACCACTTATATGATGCGCAAATCCGACCGGTTTCGGAACAAACGTTCCTTCGTCAGGGAAAGCTTATACTAATTTGACAGTTTCGAACAATGTTTTATTATGGTAGGGGTGGAGCCGTTGCTAGATAATAATGTAGATTGGGTGGGTAGGTACC
Source organism: Limnephilus marmoratus (assembly GCA_917880885.1). Lineage (NCBI taxonomy): Eukaryota > Metazoa > Arthropoda > Insecta > Trichoptera > Limnephilidae > Limnephilus > Limnephilus marmoratus. The sequence continues at coordinate 55,219,722 of OU862908.1, forward strand.
TATTAGTGTAGAGTGGGTGGGTAGGGGAACAAATCCATGATTGGGCTATATGACAATATTTTTTGTTTGTTGATAATAGATTCATAGTAGTTTTGAAAAAAATACAGGTATAAGTATTCTTCATATTAATCATAAAGGAAAACGTTTAGATAAAAATACAGGGATAACATAGACATATGAATATTAATAGACCTGCCCTAAGCGATAAAAGCGTATTATTTCCCCCTCCCCATACCGGTTCCATTGGAACCGGCTGGGATCAAGTATGGCTTCGCGTGAATCTAAAAAATGTGATGTCATCATTCTTCTGCGAGCCAGCGTCGAGCACTCATCGGTGTATTTTACGAAATAACACGGCAAAAATAGTGGCTTGTGTTTTGAAAACGTGTAAAAATAGAAGTGAAAAAGAGAATAAACCCAATTGTCGTATTACATTCCATAGGAAAGCATTATTTTACTTTATTATAAGCTTATTCAGATCACATAATATGGTCGTTTTTGTAACACACACTATCACTCGAGACACATGGCGTATGCTTGTGGCTGTTTTGTGGGGTAAGTAAATTATGAAACATTTGTAAAAGTGTCTTAACTAAATACGTCAACAAAATATTGGACTATGAAAATAGGCGAACTTTACTTTGCTGTATTTGGAATTTGTAAATTTGTTCATTTCGCGGCGAGCAATTCGCGCTCCCATGTAAAAAGGTCTATTCATTAAAGAGCACAGTTTACTTTTAAGAACTAAATGGTGATATTATAATGCGAGATGCCCATATACTCTCAGATTGAGTTATTGGCGAATCACATATCACCGAATTCATCTTCCCGCTCTGCGCCCCGCCGTAGTTGGTTTCTTCCCCTCACCTTTATGTTCTGGTCTATTAATATTCATATGTCTATGAGGGATAAGTATTCTTCATATTAATCATAAAGGAAAACGTTTAGATAATTAGAAGCCTTGGAAATTAAAAAAATCCCTTAAAATAATGAATCTATTATCAACAAACAAAAAATATTGTCATATAACCCAATCATGGATTTGTTCCCCTACCCACCCACTCTACACTAATACCTACCCACCCAATCTACATTATTATCTAGCAACGGCTCCACCCCTACCATAATAAAACATTGTTCGAAACTGTCAAATTAGTATACGCTTTCCCTGACGAAGGAACGTTTGTTCCGAAACCGGTCGGATTTGCGCATCATATAAGTGGTTTATGCAAAGTTGAATTATTTCATTTTTCTAGTAAAGAGGTAGGTATTTAGATACGCTTAAACATTTCTATTTTTTAACTTTACCTACAAGTTACTGCGTTCATAAATATATTCACCGAAAGAGTCTATCTTAGGTAAACTATTTTTAAGCCAATCGGGTAGCGAATCTATACTGATACAAGAAGTTAAACCGGCGAAGATGATATTACACAACTACAAATGTAAACATTATCTTATTATACACACGTAGATCAAAACGCGTTCAGTTGGAAAATGAGCTTTAACATTTTTGATACATTCCTTCAAGGGTGGCAGTGATTTATGCGAGGAATTCTAAAATTAAATCGTGTGTCTTCCAAGAAATGGGAACCATCAACAATTTTGTATTTTATTCACAGAAATAAAGCCATGTACACAGTGACATAATGTACACAGGGGACGGAAGACGTGTGGGTATAATAAGGGTTTGAATTAGATTTTCTAATGGCATTCAAAATATTTGTGTGCTTTTCTGTGACGTTTCGAATGAATGAAAATAAATGTCAATGGTAAATCAGTTAACCCTAAGAGAAGTTTCATTTTGAAAATCTTAGCTGTAATAATTTCATGTTTATCTATATAGACGGATAAGGGTGATTTTTTAAACAAAGTTATTGGGCTACAAGATAAATTTTGTTTAAAAACTTAATAAAATATGCTTTGGTTAAGGTAAAAGATCCTCTCTTAAAAATTATAATAGCACCCCCTGACGTCCAGATGATGCATTTTTGGTATATTCAAAATTCCGAATGTCAAACAAGGCATTTGAATCCTCTTTCCACATGAACTTAGGTATGTCATGCCTTTTTTAGAAAAAAAATTTGGAAAGTTTTCGCATTTAGAATAAAGCCCTTGTGTCGTATCCCTTTTGAATAGGTATTCCTACATGACACTAAAACAAAATGAACTTTTCTTTAGGCTCAGTACTAATGAGTATGGAATTTGTTTGATGTTTGCTGTTTTCGTTGCCTGGTAATTTTTCAACAAGCGTGCCTTTATTACTTTTTTCCCTTTGTTCATTTTTGTGTGTGTTAAATTTACACCCCCATTTATTTTTCTTCGAACATTTCACTCAATGGAATTTATTTCAAGAATTTTTGAAATCTATTGATGTTTTACAAATGTTGTATTAACCTAAATAAATGAGTTCATATTTATATTGATTGTTCCTGGACAAAAGAGTGTACAATACAAGGTGTTATTTTTTAGAAGACCGGAAACAACATTTCCGGGTAAATTATTTATTTTTCTTATTCGGCCTCTGTGTTTCCTCCCTCCTACAATATGGGTATCTTCAAGACGGAGGTTCACTTATTTTTACTTCTTCCTTCTTTCTTTCCACAAAAAGAAACTCTACAAAAGATGACATAGGCCTAAAGATGATATAGGCCCTGCGGTAAATTATTTTCTTCGGGCCCTCCCGTGTATAGAAGCTTTTGTGTTTTTTTTTACATTAGCCCCATACATGAGGCCCAGAGGAAAATAATTTCCCTCAGTCTTGTCAGCTGTGAAGAGGGTTTATTAAGGAAAGGAAGAAGAGGAAGTTCTGGGAAGGAAATAGGTATGGTGGGTAGGAATCTGGGAGTCAGTGTGTCCGGAAGTGACGGACATATGAATCCATTCATTCAATCACAGTGCAAGGCGATGGGTCGAGGTATCCTGGCCGGGGAGGTCGAAAGACCTCGTCAGCCACTCTACCTTACCCCACGAACCCGGGCACCTCTGCTAAGTCACCAAACATAGCGAACTATTTGGGGAAATTTACAAACTTAAACTTAACTTTTTAAAAACTTTAAAAAATATTCTATCATTTATTCAGAAGAACACGTTCAATAATGATTATACTTTATTACTTATTCAAACGATTTTTTCTCCTTTTCATATATTTTGTCAGTTAAATTGGGATCGCCAAAATATAAAAAAAAACATTATTTCACCCAACTTATTTAGTAGTAATTCATTTGTTTATTTAATAAACACAACCCGCATTTTTCTAAATTTCTTATAGGTATTAATTTTCGTTGTCGTAGAAAACTGTTGCTTTTGAATTGCGAACTCCGTCAGAAAAAAACTCCTATAAAACAAAACATAATAAATTCATTTGCATTTCATGACTTTCCACCACAAGGAAACTGTCAAAAACACACTAAACGTATGCAAATAGAGGAAGTGCAGGAAAAAGTTGGGAACCGTCATTAACCCTGGGTAATTCCCATGAAGATAAGAACAGTGCCGACAGTAGAACTAAACCCGCCGTATTTACACGATGCTACAAAAAGCAAGGAACAACCCCTCTCGTATTTGCATCAAGTTGTTGAGGAAATTGTTGGTTTAGATACCCCAGAGAACAATTCAACTCATAGACTGGTTAATTAGTCTGCATTGATTAAAAGTTACCGTGGGTGAAATGCAGATCCTGCCAATGTGGGGGATTTTAATAAAAATGCACTTTCTAGATGAGAAAAGTGTGGAAAAGTTGAATAAAAAAGAAATAAAGGTGCGCTTGGCAAAATTGAGGGAGATACAGCCGTTTAAAGAATGAATAAAATCCAAACACATCCAAATGGATAGACAAGAAGTTACAGATGAGGGGTAAAACGAAACAATGGAGGGCGAAGAGGGGAAAGATGACTGTGATTCGTATAACAATCAATCTGACAGTATATAGGCATCTCGCATTATAATATCACCATTTAGTTCTTAAAAGCAAAATCTGCTTTGAATGAATAGACCTTTTTACATGGGAGCGCGAATTGCTTGCCACGTTAATAACATATTTGCTAAGGCCAAAAGACTCGCTCCAATACACATATCAATATTTTGCTGCCGTGTTTAGTTAAAACACTTTTACAAATGTTTCATAATTTACTTACCCCTGTAACCAGCGACGAGCACACTGGAGAACCGCCCACATTCGCTATGTGCACATTGATATGTAGATATATTGTATAGCACAAGCTACCGTTTTGGCGTGTTATTTCGTTAAATGTATGGATGTTAGCTTCTCGCTGTTCACGGCAAGAATGATGACGTCACACATTTTAGATTCAAGCGAGGCTCTATCCCCTCCCCATGGAGCGAGCCGGTTCCAAGGAGGAGCTTCAGCCGGCGCCATGTGGATTGGGAAATAATACGTTTTTATCACTTAGGGCAGGTCCAGATATATTAATATGTCCGTGATACTGCCACATTTTAGTTCATAAGTAATTTCCACAATATATGTGCATGTAAAGGTTCCTTGCCAGTTGATCCCAGACAGTTGACCCCCCGGCACGCTTATATACAATATACTTACACAAATATAACTAAGTGTCCCTAAAAGGATGTTCAGAGAGGATGCACCGCTGAATAACAAAAGTTTCATGGGAATAACCTTCAAAAGTTATAAAAGAGAGTTTTTCTTATAAAAATTTCATAATATTTTGATTCAAATGCATCAAATAAAAAACTACTTCCCTATACAATGTGTATACCTATTAGCGTATAAGGAAAAAAAGTGGTTACTGTAAATAAATTTGGTTGAAATCCATACCAACTTATTATTAACCGCGTAAGGACTACGCCCGAGTCTATTCAGGCAGCTATTATGTGCAAAAAATTGCACACCCGAGATAACTCGGGCAAACTTTGCCTGCAGAAAACACCATTCCCGAATATACTCGGGAGAAAATAAATAAAATTTGTGAATGTGGAAGCAAGACATGTAAGTAGTGTTGGAAAAATGTTTTTTTTTCATTATTTTTTTTTATGATTATTGAAGGGAATTTTTTTTAATGAATACTTAAAGGTATTTTTGGAGTAGATTTATGGTCTGAATTTTGGTTTAATAATTATAATCTCATAATAATTATAATTTCTGGAGGCCAAATGTCGGGGGAGCAACTGCCGGGTCCTGTCGTCATCATTTTCGAATATGATTCAAGAATCAACTACTAGTTCCGCTCTTGTAGTTCCGTTGTTCCGTGGTAACCCAGTGAATATTTCAGACAAACCCTTGGGAAGAGAAGTTTTAATAGTAATTTGGCGGAAACTGTAAGATTGCGGTTCCGCCATTGAATAAGGAATCCGCTCGTTAATGAATTCATAATCTACAGGAACAGATGTGACAAGCTGCCATTGAATTCATTAACGTTACGGGAATTTAGTTGGAGCTTTATGAACTCTTATTCAAATGGTGCATGTATGAGAAATGTTGTAGACAGAACTTCATAATTAAGCGTACGATGATTAAGTAGTCGAAAGCAATGGCCTAATAAAGTCGAATAAGAATGATAAATTGAAGTAAACCAACAATTCACGTAGGAAATTCTTGTGCACACCATAGTTTTTTTTCCTAAAATGTAAATTTGAAAAAAAGAATTGGTAACTACTATGAACTTCCGAAACCCGTAAATCAATATCGTACGAAGTAGTACATCGGCCAACACACGTTCCACAGTGGAAAATACACTCAGCATCGCCCTTGTGTAAGACCACCATTCAGGATTGAAAACGTTGTATGATATGGCTTTAGCCCAATTTGGTGGCCTAATTTGAATAGCCACTTTCACACCTTTCTTTTCCCCATCTCCTTCCCCTAACCGCCACTTTCAGCCTCATAACATTTACCAATCGGGGACGCCATCCTCTCACTGGCTTCAGACGGGAGCAGTTGGGAGTCCCAAGTCCCAACTGACCTGAGCCAGTGGAACTATGTAACCCACAATGCAGGTACGTTGGGAAGCTGAATGGAGTGCGAAAGGTAAATATATGAGACAGAGGAAGATTGGGAAGTACCTGACTATTTAGTTATGTTCACTAAACACTGTTAAAGTAACTCTTCAATTCTGAATGGCGGTCTTCCACCTGGTCGATACTGAGAGTATATACTTTGTTGTTCTGTAACCGGAAGATAGCGTACAATATGATGCATTAAGCAATTTGATCTTTAGGGCTAAACTAAAAACAAATAACATCTACCGGATCTGCCTGATCTGCCCTGATGATGGACGCTGCAACGATGTCCGAAACGTTGGCTAAAGAAGGAGTTGGCTAGAGAAGGTAGCGCAACACGGCGTAACACCCCAAAAACAAATAACGAAAATGCCTTTGCTGTGAAAATCTTAAAACGAATCTCAAAATGAAATAATTTTAAGTAATAAAATTACGCATAAAAACCGATGAAAAGATTTAACCCTGGAGTTAGTGTGCGTTTTTTCGAAGCAAATCGAAGATTATTTATTGGATTTCTCACCACATTCATTCACGAATTGCAAACTTAAGAGTTGCTCTTGGAAAGATCTTTTGAACTCCCCTATTTCTTCTCAATAAGTTATTTTTATTTACAGTATAGTTTTGGATCCTGGAAAAAACATAATATTATAATATTGTATGTAGCTGTATTTATAGACATTCAACTACGTATTATGTCCATCGAAATGTTATTTTCTTCAGAAATAACAGTAACCCTAATTAAAATGACAGGAAATTCGATAAGCGCGGCGGTGCTTTGAAAAACATGAAAAAAATATGAAAAACATTAGATTTTGTGAATTTATCTCACCTTTATAAAATATTAAATAACCAGCGTTGTCTTAGCGTGGGTGAAATCTAGCGAATTTGCTTAGCTAAACGATCCCGTAAATCTCTTATCGTATTTTCAATCTTCTTCGGATAATCTGTGCCCTTTGATCGAGTACACAGAGTCGTATTTCCCCCTAAATTCCGGAATCGTATCTCACATTTATTTATTTTCTTAACCAATACTTCAAATGTGTCGTATAAACCGCGGGTAAACATTTATTTGAAAAAAAGCCGATGACGAAAAATCGTTGGTTATTTATTTGTTTACTCCGAAAAAAGTTTTCAATTTAGGGCTTGTGAGTTTTTGACATAATTGAAGAGCATTTTAATGTCATATGCCAATTATAATTTCTTTGTGGATTGCGTAATATGCCTTTAATACGTAATATTAGGTAATATATTGTATTTCTTGGAGACTGCATTTTGTTGACTTTTATGGTATCGAGTAGAAAATTTCTTTGGAAATACATGCAATACCATGGCAGATAATGAAAACAGCAAGACTACCCGAAGCGTTAGCTAAAGAAGTAGGGAATAGAGCAACACCACTCAATACCCCATAAACCGTACGTGAAAACTCTTAATCGTTTAGGTTGTGAAAGTTTATTTGAATAAAAAATGTTACTTTACAAAACGATGAAAACCTTCGACCAATACGTCAATGATGAATACCAATAAAATACACAGAAAGAGTAAAATGATCTCACTACCGTCTTTGATTATTTTATCAAAAATCAATTATTTACTTTGTTATCACATACCTATTTTATATAAAAGGCATGTTGGGATGCTCGAAGTGCCTAAAAAACTGCAATGGTATTATATTAAAGATCATATTAAGGATAATTTTTTTAACATTAATACCACACAGGAGCCCCATGAGGAGAACAATTTCCATGTTATATTTGGAAATGCTATGTGGAGTGTATTTTTAAGAAAAGAAAGGAGAGGAAACTCTGACTACGACGAAGGTATGAGGGGTGTTAGGAATCTAGGGGTCAGCGTGTCCAGAAGTGATGGATGTATGTATTCATCCCTCCCACCGTGCTCCCCGATGTAAGAATATGGGACCAGCTAGAGAGGTCAAATGATCTCCCCAAATCGGCCTCTTCTGATCCGGCCAGCCATGCAGCTGGTGGGCAGGTGCATCCGCCGCCAAGACCTGAACACACCTCACCCGATGAACCCGGGCATCCCTGTTAAGTCATTAAGCGAAACACTTGGGGTGACCTATGGCAGAGGTGTTTGTTATCCGATAAATGGTTCCAGGGCGGCGGTAACCATAGCCGCCAACATTGGAAATATAATATATAAAACAGTATAAAATATAGAACAGCTTCCCGAGATTTTCTGTACAATACTTTAGAGCAGGGGTCACCAAATGGCGGACCGCAGTCCGGATCCGGACCGCCGACCTATTTTGTGCGGACCTTGTGAACAATACAAAATATTTTAGTCATGTAACTTTCAACATCGATCTTGATAATGAACGCCTGCACTTCCGAATTTAAAACAAATACAAGACGTTCATTAAAGATCTTAATTCGGAATTTGAAAACAGATTCACAGATTTTAAGGAAATTGAGAATGTCATCGACATCCTCATTAACATTTACTCTCTGCATCTTGGTGATGAATGGAGCGATGAAACTGCAAATATTTTCGGGAGTAGGTACCTAATAAAGCTGCTCTCCAGGTGGAATTGATCGATTTCCGAGAAAATACAGTTTTAAAACGCCAAAAGTTTTTAAAACACCAAAAGGAAGTTTCTTGTCAAGGGTTTTGGATAAAATTTTAAAAAATTTCCTTGAAACTTCTCGCTTTGGGTCAACATGTATTTGTGATGCAGCATTTTCCGAGATGAATTTCATTAAAAATAAATTCCGGAGCAGACTTACCAATGAACATCTCCAAGATTTAATGACAATAGCCTGCACAAACTTCGGACGGATAGTCCAAGGCATAAAATGTCATTTTTCTCATTAATATTGAAAAAAACCCTTGGTACTTCTTTTTCTTCATTAATAAAATAATGTTCCGGAACCATTGATGTAGTACCTATATCTTGATCGATGTCCGGAACCCATTCATTTTATTTGTTCATTGATATTTATCTATACATGGTTTATTATTTTAATTATTAAGCAGGAGGGGGGGGTTAGGCATTTTCCCTCCCGGACCGCGACGGTCATGTTATTTTGAAAAATGGACCCCTAATGAAATTAATTGGTGACTCCTGTTTTAGAGTATATCTTTTGTTTCTTAATTCTAATATTTTGTAGGACTAATGTGATCTCAAGATTGCTTAACTCAATATCAAAGAGAGATCTGACTTTATAATTTCGGAAGAATGGACCTTCTGAATATTACTCTGCCCCTTCAAAATAAAGCGGACACTTGGGATAAGCGGCATTATGCTAGAATAAAGGCCGATTGATTTTGCTTTACAATGGTATGATTAGTAATTAAATAGAACGTTTTCTAAGCACAAAGTACGGAAAGTACTAAGTACAATGTGTAATATAAAGTACTATATACCGTAAGTTCTTAGGTACATTCGAACTAAGTACATTATTAAACTATACTGGAATGGTTCCGCAAAGTAGGGCATGAAGCAAGAGTCTCAGAAAGCGAACTAAAAAAAGGCTTCTTAATTACCAACGGCGAGAAATCAAATTTCCTAAAAGGATGGTCTTATTTATTTATTTATTTATTTATTTATTTGTACACGCCCAATTAGGGCTTTTACATATGATAAAATTAAAAACACATTTGTTATAATCAAAGAATTAAGAGATAACAATTAAATAAGTATCAAGTATAGATTTTTTAACTTAAAACAAAAGAGTAGATTATAGGATACACATTCATATACATTTAAAGAAGTGATTTTCTTGCAGCTTAAAAGCAACAGAATAAAATAAAGGATACGCATTCATATACATTCGACACATATTGAAAATTTATGAACATTTCAAATTTATCTAGATAGACATACAGATTTAATAACAATGTTTTTATAGGTTGATAGACTTTCAGTACCGTTGGTGTTCATGTAATATTTATTCCCTGTACTGTGCAGTCGGTTCATTACTGAGTTTGTTTCTGAATTGGTACCTGAATTGTTACAATGGTAAGGTACAATCTGACGAACCGTTCTACTAGGCACATGAAAATTAATCAGCCTAAGGAGTTCAGGGGAGTCAAACATGTTATTAACAATTTTATACAGAAAAAATAGATCAGTACATATTCTTCTTTCTTTTAATGTAGCGAGGTCCATAATTTTCAACAGTGACATGTAGCTAATATTTTCAATAGGAATTCCTAATCTATAATTTATATTTCGTAAAAATTTATGTTGGATTCGCTCGATGGATTTTTCACGAATATTGTAAAATGGATTCCAAATGGTTGAGTTGAATTCTAAATGACTTCTGACAATGGATGAAAATAATATTTTTAAAGTTTTTAAATTTTTGAAATCTTTTGAAGTTCTTAAAATGAAACCCAGTCTTGCGATCATACCCTCAAAACTGTACAGGACGGTTCTGATGAGAAAGATTTATTATTCTCAGTGCCAGCATTTTTAACTAATGTGGATTGGATATGGATCCAATATGGATTTTATTTCATATAAAATTTGCTTTAATTTATTCCTATAATAAAGTTAGCAATAAAATTGCTCAAACGATAACAAACGATGATAATTTTTTTTTTTATTATTATTTATGAAATTATTTGGATCATAAATTTTTATAATTTTTCAATAACATCTAAGCAAAATAAGTACGTAAAAAAAACTAAAATATGTTAGTTTGTTGGACCGTTAATAAATGGATAACTAAACATTTTTGTATTTTTATTTGAACTAATATTAAAATTCTGAAAAGTTGCTTTCCTAGATAGTTCATTGACTTATTTTACTGAATGATAGTTATTTGATTGTATATTTCGTTAAATTTCGAAAATTTAACAAGTCTGCTAACGACCAACGGTATTACCTTATTATAATAAATATAAACGAAGTTTTCAAAACTTTACTACATAAAATAACAATCTTTCAAACCAATTAATATTTTTAAGACTCGATATGTCAATTTTTTTTATTTTAAAATGACATATTTCTGGTTGTGCCTGATTATACTCGCGATTAAACTTAAAACTATTCACGAACTGCTCGTTCATAGATACCGGTAATTCAATTATTTTATGAAAAACCACTTTTAGCGAGTTATGCTTCGAAACATTAAGATGAAATTCGTGTGATTTTACTGAACTAAGAACGTGTGTACATACTTTAGCAGGCCGTTTTTACAGATATTTCATTTGTGCACCCATATTCTTTGAACGGCTGGGTTTTTTTTAAATAAGCGGGGCTACATTTTTTGTTCGAATAATATGAAAATAACATGTCATTAAATAGATGTCGTAATTTTTCAAGCTTATTAACAATCGGAAGATCTCTTCTTTTGAAAGGCATCATCCTGAGAGAAATATTTTTTTAAATACTCTCAGTTTCACAAATCCTACAATTCTAATAGCCCATGATTTTTTATGGATAGAGTAAATGTAATACGAAAAGGTAGGTAAAGTATGTAGATTAAAAAGTTTTTATGTGATTACCGCACAAGAGTACCAACTGCTCCCAACAGCCTCGGGCCAGTGCAGTGAGACTATGGCATCTCCGATTGGGGTGTATTGTGAGGCTGAAGATAAGTGGGGAAGAGAAGAAGATGGGAAGGGAAAGGTGGGGAAGTTCTTAACTATTCAAATCTAGCCACCAAACACGACTAAAGTCAATTAAAACAACGTTTCAATAAAACACAACACACCACCGCGATACTGAGTATTTTCCACTCTGGAAAGTGTCGCTATTATACCTTAGGTATATGATTTAAAATTATAAAATTGTAAACACAAAAATCAATTGATTACAATTTACTGATTTTAACCCGCATCTTTCAGTCGAAAGCCTAACCCCTCGACTACGAAGGCCGTCATTATATCGAAAACTCTAATGATATGTTGAATAGTTTTAAACGAATAGTAATTGTTGAAGAGACAGATATATTGATACTAATAAATCTAAAAGAAACTCGATACAGAACGCAACAAAAAAATAATGTTAATAAAAAAAGGTAACGGTCGCAATTGAAAACCAAACCCAGGATCTCCCGTCTTGTCTTAAAAAAACATATTTCAATAAAATTGAATCATCATCATCACTATTGGCTCTACAACCCTTGGTGGGTCTTGGCCTCCTCAAGAGTCTTCCTCCACTCATCTCGGTTTTGTGCCAGCTCTCTCCAGTTTGGAAGCTCCAAGATAGATATGTCTTTGAGGACGTTGTCGCTCCATCTTAGTCTTGGCCTTCCCAGGCTCCTTCGCCCTATTGGTCTTGAGTTCAGCAGGGACTTTGGTGCTTGATGCTCGGTCATTCTCTCCACATGACCCAGCCACCGAAGTCTTCCCAATTTTATAAATTTTGCGACGTTTAGCTCCTTAAACAAAGTATAGAGCTCATTGTTATAACGTCTGCGCCAAAATCCATTTTCTAGAACCGGTCCGAAGATGCGCCTCAAAATTTTTCTTTCGAAAACGTCCAGTGCTCGCTCAATCCTCTTAGTAAGTACCCAAGTCTCAGCTGCGTACGTAAGTACTGGTCTGATAAGTGTTTTGTACACTAATATTTTCGTGTTTCTGGACAGCAGTCTGGACTTTAATTGGTTTTTTGTAGGCGGAAATAACAGCGATTTGCGTTCACTATGCGCTTCTGGATCTCCTCTGTGGTATTATTGTCGTTTGTTATCAGGAAGCCTAGGTATGTGAAGCTTGGTACCGTTGGGTGCATCCTACAGCCATGTATTTGGTCTTGTGTTGGTTTACTACGAGACCCATATTTTTGGCAGAGCTTTCAAAATTTATAAAGGCGTTACGTAAAGCATTTGGAGTTTTCGCGATTATGTCGATATCATCAGCGTAAGCCAATAGTTGCACAAAAAAATTGAATAGCATCGTATTAAAAAAAAATCAGCCTCACAACATGCCCCCATTGGGGATGCCGTAATCTCACGGGTTCCAGACGGGATCAGCTTGTGAGGTATTCAAATAAAAAAAAACATAAAAAATCGATCAATAACTTCTTTTGACTTAGTAGTCAACATACCTATCCACGACAAATTACTAAACTCGATAAGTTCACAATAGACAATATTGAGTCACTTATCTTTATCGCCCTACGATTTGCTTTCCATCTTACTTTCCCTTACTCATCTCCGATACCCATCCCCTTTACCTGAAGTATATCTTCCTCTGAAAACACCAATCTCTCTTTAGATGACGATTAATCTTATATGGGGCAATTTATTTCAACATTGAGTGCAATTCAAAAAATAATTGGCTTTTTACCGTATCTCAATAAAAATAATTGTTTTTTACTTTAAAAAACTCTTCAAAGGTTGCAAGTATTTTTTCAACAGATACAGGGGTGTTGATTTTTTTATTTCGCTGGGTTTTTATTGAATTTTTACTTTAAATTATCGTTTTCATAAAATATTATTCATTGCTGGGAAATGACATTTTAACGGTGACCGGCGGCTGATCCTTGAAGGATATTGTAATATTTGTTTAATGTCTTTATAATATTATGTATTAGGGTAGAGGAATAATAGTAAACAAACTGTAATGAAAACAATGTATTATCTCGAATAACAAATTATGAAGTAGTTATATTAAACAACAAATTCTTTTATATTCTTCTCGCTCTATCATGTCGCCTCTTTCATACTAACAAGCAGCCGCACTGTCATTGTCATTACAGATATCAAGTACGTCCGTCAGTTCAATTTGATTACTTTTCTTTACATTAGATCCATTAAGGAGGCCCTGGGGAAATTAATTCCCATCAGGGCCTGTGTCATCTTTGGGGATCCTGTGTTTTCTACAGTCTTCTAATGATCGAATTCTCAAGAAGAGTTTAATGTCATCTGTAAATAGTAAAAAACGGACAAATTTGATGTTTTTCCGTATATTGTTCATAAAAATTTAGAACAATAAGAGTCCTAAATTTGATCCCTGCGGCACACCAGAGTTTGTTGGTGTTAGAGTTATTCGCTCTTTTTTAGGCTAGCTTTAAATAGCTCCACACGGGAGGACCTGAGGAAAAAAATCCCTCAAGGCCTATTTCATCTTTGGGGATCCTGTGTGGAGGGTCTATTTAGGGAAAGGAAGGAGAAGAAGTTCTGGGAAGAAAAAAGGTATGAGGGGTGGGTAGGAATTTGGGGTCAATGTGTCCAGGAGTGAAAGACGTATGACTCCATCCCTCCCACTGCGATGCAAGGTGATGGGTCCCCCTAGAGAGATCTTGATTATGTCTGCCTCAAGTTTCTCCCGATCCGGTCCGCCACGCAGTAGGTGAGCAAATGCGTTCGCCACCATACAAACTTCACGCCCTACCGGTATTCACCATTCAAACGTATATTTATTTGAAAAAAATACACGTGATTCCATTAATTACAATACAATGCTTTTAAAATTTGAAACAAAGACACTATCAAATATTAGCATTAATTTCAACACTGGTCATCATGAGCAAAAAATCTAATTCCTTCCTCCGGTTTTTCCTCAATTTCCCCTTTCAGCAGGGATTTTTCATTTCCAGATTACTCGTCCTATCTTCGTGATAGTCTCGAAGTTAACCACGAGAATTGGGATTTTACAGGAAGATTGGGACTTTGCCACGAGCTTCCATTAAAGTCCTTTTTTAAGTTAAACCATTTATAAAGCCAGTAAGGTTTATCCATTAAAACCTTGCAATAAGAAAGCCAACATTTCCGCCACATCGCTCTAAGAAACGACTTAGAAAACTGAATACCTACAAGGTCCGAAGCCAAGTAGCTAGATTCCTTACTGGTTCCTTTCACATTTAAATAAAGCAATAAGAAGAACTAACTTCTATATGTCTTTTCTAGTAGAAAATAATATCAGATTCGCCTCGTGGCAAATCCTGTAAGAAACCTCCTGTATTTCACATTTTCTTGAGCCATGAGCAAGAAATAATCTTCTTATGGTATTACGTGGTAGAAAATCCACTAGGTCTTCCTGATACTAGATCTTCGATATTATTTTTATTCGACGTTGCGCTCGACAAATCTCCACGCTCCTTAGAATTACATTTTTGTGTGATGGTAGTTACTAAAAGAGTAGCATAGGAAACCCAGAATGGAAAAGCCGGTACTCTAAAGTGTGCCTGGATATTAATCATTCACGCCACTCTGATTCTTTTTACCCGAAGTAAATATTTTATGCGATCATCCAGCGAATAAATACATCGTCGATGAAAAAATTTTTTGCAAGTCATTAATCAAGAGTCTCAGCGATAAACCATCTTAAATTGCGATAATATCATAAGACTTTCTGCCTCCAAATCAGAGGATTATGATTGATTGATCCTGTAATAATATAATTTGTCTGATTGAAGCGATACACATCATTCTCCACATAGTATTTGGGGTCAAAAAATTCACCGCCTTACGCTTCTATATAAAAATGTTTTAATTAAATATTCAAAGAGGAGATGTTCTCTGTGTCACCCTGGTGAAAGACTACATTTAAAAATAAAAACGTTGGCGTTGTTGTAAATGGCTTTAGTCGTGTGTAGTGACCAGATGTGAATTTCTTTTTATAAATTGTAGAAGAGGTACTACAGAGCGAACAAGCCATTTTAAAAATCATCCTCACATTTTGAATCTACAAAGTATGTACGGGATATAATATATGTTCTTACATTAACTTCATACAGGAGCCCCTGAGAAAAATAATTTCCCTCAGGGCTTACGTTATCTTGGGAAAGCTATGTGGAGGATCTTTTTGAGGAGAGGAAGGAGTGAATATAGATAGGTCTTGAAGAGATCCATCTTGTAGAAGGGAACAAACACAGAGGCCGGCAAATCGTCCGATATTCGAGCTATTGCACATAGTAACGACTCTTATAAACGACCCGTTTGGCGCATATTTGGCGTGTTTTTTTTTAAATATTTATTTATTTGTAAGAGACATACAGCTTATACATAAAATATAGAGATACACACAAACAAAATTAAATTAAGCTAAGCCAAAAAGGTCTCCTATGTTAAAGTTACTTGGAGATGGAGTTTGATTCCATGCACCGGTGCCGAAGGGATCAATGACGCTAGTTCCTCGGAGGAGTAATACCTGTAGAACGAAGCGCCTGTACCTGACCTCTGTGCTCTAAAGATTGCAAACCGTTTGTTAACGTGCAGCCCGATTCTGCACAGAGTCAAGGGTTTTTATGTATTATGGGGCTCCAGAGAAGAGGTGTCTTCCAAATTCAACAGAGGGGCGCACTTTCGATTTGTACAGAGTCAGCAGTTGTGTACTATTAAAGTATCTGTGGGCCATGTACAATATGCCGAGCATCTGAGAGGCTAACTTGACTCTGGCTGCGACAGAGCCCCTGTGCCTGAACTGGTCACTTAGAGTTACACTAAGCGTATCAATGGAAGGCATGTTGGGAAGATTGCTTAATTAATTGAAATTAAGTATAAGAATTGTTAGAACAAACCCGAACCCAAAAACCAAACAGCAATCCAAATATTTAAATTTAACTTTTTTTCTACTACTGCAATCAAGTAAATAATATATTTTTGAATGTAGCTATTACTTTGTGGTTATCCATTATAGAATAATGAAATAATTTTACTTTGTATAAACCACTTATTTGATGTGCAAATCCGACCGGTTTTGAAATTGTAAAATTGTAAAATAAATAAAAATAAATTGAAACCGAAACTGTCAAATTAGTATAAGCTTTCCCTGACGAAGGAACGTTTGTTCCGAAACCGGTCGGATTTGCACATCAAATAAGTGGTTTATACAAAGTAAAATTATTTCATTATTAAGTAAATAATATTTTTGAATATCATACATTTCCCAAAATCATTATAAAACATTCATCTGTGCCCATTTTTTAAACTTCCCATAAGTTGTGCACTGCGCAGATATTTAAAAAGTCTAAATTATCTTCTCATTAAAAGTAGAACTTACTGGAATGCGTAAATTGAATCACGTTAACTTTTTTCAGTAAACTATAAAGGTGGGACATTTATTAAATAAAGCTTAATTTATTGTGGTCGGTTACTAAATTGAAATTCTAAAAACCATTTCCCAAGTCAGCTTTGCGTTAACTACAATTTAAAAATAATGTATATATCATCGCAGATAACCGGACAACTCAACAAAGTGGCACTTCATCACTTCTTTGAAAAGTCATTAAAGGTGGTAATCATAAAAAAAGGTTACATTAGGTTAAATGTTATGAGTTATTTAATGACCTTTCAAAGGGGTGTTGAAGTGTCACTTTATTGATATGTCATGGAACCATCAACGCAGGGATGCTTGTTTAAAATTATGGTTTTTATAATAATTCCACGCAGGAGTCATTGCATTCATATATTTTGTGTGAAGTCTCTATTTAGGGAAATTAAGGGGCATTTAGTAAGATTATTTGGGTCAAAAAATTCGATTGAATCCAAAACCAAAAGTACCTATTGTTAAAGTGAATTCATTCAATCATTTTGCCTAATAATTTATGTAATAGGTACAGCATCACCAATTTCACGTGGGATTAATTGGTACAATTTTCAAAGATTTGTTTTGTCACATAATTAACCCGCTTGACAGATACATTCGTCGCCAATTAGTGAACAACGCACTTACACGAGCAGTTCACTTCATTCGTTTATGTACACAAAGACGTCGTCGCTGCCGCATAGCGTCGTAGCATCTACGTTCCGACCAACGTAGTAGCTACGAGAATATACGTAGCGAGATGTCGTAGTAATATACCAAAGACTTTTAGTTCCGTGAAAAGTAGTAATAACGTAACTAGCATCGTGGAAGCTTGATTCGCACAGTGGTGGGGTCTCTTTGTTACTTTATATACATCCCACACAACCCTATTTCATTTCTTAACAGAAGAACAATGGACCGAAAGGGATAGAAAACATCTCAAAGAAAAAATAAACTCCCCCGCGGCGTGCTGACAATAAATTTCGTTCGCTCTTTTGGTATTGTGTAAATAAATTCCCCAATGAAACCTGATATAGAAATGATAAATGTACAATAAGTTTTAATGCCACGGCCGGCGGCCACTAAATGAGCAAATAATGCTAAGTACACTTATTCTCCAAAACTAATTTATTATGCTTGCTATTTGAAAAGTTTAACCTTTGAAATAAATTAATTAGTGTACGAAAGTAAAAAATTAATGAATTGTGTAATTTTTGCTGTGCACACCGACTCGGAAAGGTAGAAGGGTAAGACCCACTATTACCAATATCACAATGAGAATAATTATTACTAAATTTACGCAATTTTGCGACTTTTTTGAGTTGCACAAATCTATCATAATTATTTTTCAGGGTTTGACGCTTTTAGGGATGGTGCTTTTGTAATAGTAGTTTTTTCTTATTTATCATGCAAATTTATTTTCTTCCATAGATACTGATTATTTTCACCGCTAATTTATGGCGAATTTGAATAATTTTAACATTCAAATTCCATTCTATTTCAACACAGGTATACCCTAGAGAGACAGGCATCGAATGATGTAATGTAAACATACCTTATATCATTACCTAGTAGAAAATGAAGTCGCTCAAAATGTATGTGCCCATAGATCTTTTAAACTACGCAACGGATTTTCTGGCGGTTTTCACCAATTGATAGTGATTCAAGAGGATGGTTTATATGTATAATACATTATAATAATTACAGTAGAGAAAAACCGAGAAATTCAAATATTCAATTCAGGCAGCGGGCAGCTGGCAAGCGGGTGGTGTGGATTTTATAAAGGTTGGGTAATGGCATTGTGTTTCGTTAGCCACAGCAACGTGTGGCCGGGTCTGCTAGTAGATAAATAAATAAATAAATTCTCAATTTATTGTTCAACGGGAATCTCGCGAACCGCAAGTACTAAAACAACAATACAATGATGCTATTCATATAATATAATATGGTATAAACATGAACTAACGCAATATCTTTATATTTTAATCTGGCAACAACACCTATTATCGGTATGCCATTGATCAGTGGTCTCCAACCAGTCCGGCGAACTGGTACCGGTCCGTGGATTAAATGGTGCCGGGCCGCCCAAGGCGCTGCTTAAGAGAGCATTACCAGAGAAAACCAGAAATATGTCATTTTCAAATCAAATTTTAGACGTATTGACTCTTTTCCACAAAAAATTATAAATTGATTTCGAAAGATTGTTCTTTTATCTAGCATTCGCATGTAATAAATTTTGAGAAAAATTTTTAATTTTTAGTGTAATAAGGTTATTCCATAGGTCGTTGGCAGATTTGTTAAATTTTCAAAAAAGATTTTGTATTATACCACACCCATTTCAAATAATATAATCATGCAGTAAAATAAATCAATACATTATCTAGCAAACGCATGTTTTAGAATTTTAATTTTAGTTTCAATAAAATCATTAAAAAATATGTACGTACATGTGTTTCTTGACGAAAATTGGTCCATTTGTGTATTTATTTGCGCACTTACAAAATAATATATTTCAGATTTTTTTAACATTCTTATTAAATTTAGACATTATTGAAAAATGACAAATACTTATAATGAAAAAATAACTACAAAAAGTACATTATTTTAATAATTTTATCATCACGCCTTTCAGCATTTTGGATGAAGGTATAAATTAAAGCTAATTTGAATTGAAATAAATTCGACATTGTGTTAAAATTTTAAAAAGCTGGTACGGAGAATAATTAATGTTTCTCATTGTAACCGCCCTGCACGATTGTAAGAACAACTTTCGACGAAATGTGGATTTTCGTCCGCTGGCTGGTTAAACGCTCTTAAAAAACAAAATTCCCTAAAAAAAATCAAATTACAAAAAAAAATCTAAAATACACCATAAAAAATTAAATAATTATCTACAAAAAAATACAGAGGAACTTCTGATGACGAGCACCTCCTTTAATGAATTCGCATAACGAGAAAAACATATTGTGAAAAAAACGTCGCATAACGAATGATATTTCGCACAACGCAATGAGAAGTTCTATCTTCACATCACTCACTCGTGAGCCGGGTCTTCCGCGCCAGTTCATCAGTCTATGGCTAGCATTCATTCCAGCAGCACGTTAGTATCGCATGTGATCATGCATTTTCCAAATTTGTGTTCAGACATTATTTGTAATTTTTTTCATTATTTATGAAATTTGTGAAACATGAAAAAGGTTCTTCTCTACAGTGAGTCAGCATGTGGATTTTAAATTGTCACCAGAAGAAGACGGAAAAGGTTTTTCTCCACTATGAGATGGCTTGTGGACATTCAAATGTTCATTTTGAGAACATGAATAGTTGCAGTCAGAACATAAAAATGTTTTTCTCCGCAGTGAGTCAGCATTAAATGCAAAGGGATTTTAAATTGTCACTTTCGAGAAAACGAATAGTTACAGTCGGAAATAGGTTTTTTCCGCTGTGAGATGGCTTGTGGACTTTTAAATGTTCTTTTTGAGAACATGTTTAGTTGCAGTCGGAACATGAAAATGGTTTATCTCCACTGTGAGACGGCTTGTGGACTTTTGATAACAAGAATAGTTGCAATCGGAATACAAAAGAGGTTTTTCTCCACGCTGTGATACAGTTTGTGGACATTTGTGGAAAAACCTACAGGTGCGATAATATACACAGAAGAAGAATATTATATAGTAGTTCTTCGGGAATTTACTGGATCTGAATAAAACATTTGGATTGGGGTCACACCTACTTTAGCCATCACAAGGTAGTCAGGGAGTCATAAAAAAAAAACAAAAAAGGCCAATTTAAAAAAAAACCAAGTGTTGTGGAAAAGGAAATAATAAATTACCTTACGTACTAAAAGCATTTTTAAAATCGTGATTTTAATGAATGCTTTTACCAACGTGTACTATTTGTTATTTTAACGAGCACTGAATTCATCCCCGAGGTGGAAAACGACACGTGCCACCACATAGTGCCATTTTTTGTTCGCTAGCTAGTTTTATAAATGTTGCTGTACAAGAAATTGCTGAGTGTACCATGAACAGCACAAAGCACAAATAAGCAGTCGCTACGATATCTCAACAATAAGAGAAAATTCTTTGTAAGGTGTGCAATTAAAAGTATTTGAATGGGAAAGAGCTTTTCTACAGTGAAGAGTTTTTTTTGTGAATATTTTTTTTAAATATATTTATATTAATTCTATTAATTAACATGGCATAAACTAACGACACAATGAATAATAATATTTTATTTTATCGTAAAGGGGTATTTTACCGTCCGGTTGATATCTAGATGGTAAAATGAGAAAAGCAATATTCGAAAGCTCACCATAAGTCAAACATTATTTACACGTATCTGTGTTTTACAGATTAAATTTTGTATGCTATAAAATAATAAGAAGAGACATAAAGGTTCGGTATGACATTTTGAAATATTCTTCTAGTGACCCAGATAACATCAACGTTTTGTTTAATTCACTTTAAATTTTTCTGCGTTATAATTGATTTGGTGGTGAATATGAGTAATCTGATTATTATACCAGATAGAGGGCACACTTTTACATTTAACTGCTTACTCAACCCAAATTTTGATTTTTCGGAGATACGATGTTAATTTTATATTACGGTAGGTGACTCAAAGTTCCGGTTAGCCTATAAAAGATTCAGTCGAGTATCGTTAATTTGCTCCTAAGAATTGAAGATTTCCGTTACTTTGTTATGGATTCCATAATCAGAACCTAACCAAACTCTCATCAAACTACCCTTGAAGTACATCCTTTCCAATAAAAAAAGATTAACCGAAATCGGTTGGCGTGATATTGAGTTATATGTCCATTTGTCGCGCACATACTTAGTGCAAATTTAAGACTTGTATGGTTTTCTCATGGATGCCATTGTCAGAACTGAACCAATTTGAAATGGGACCACACGGAAAGAAAGAATACCGTCCAATTGAGAACAACCTCCTTTTTAAAGTCGTTTAAACACAGTACTGTAACAAAACTTGTTGTTTTTTCATTTAATTTAAATACAAAATTTTATACCTACAAACTTGAACAGCCATGTAAAATAGTGTTTTTGACATAATTTTATACGTTTCTTCCTGTAAAACAATATTCAAGAAAGGTATTTTCCTTCCCTATAAATAATTTCCATGATAATTAATCAGTACAAACCCTTACACACCCAATTAACAGATAGCTTTAGTGTTTTTAAACACACCCCCTAAACACAGTTAGTTACGAGTAACAAAATGAGATGGTTATATGTAGGCATCACGGACATATGAATTTGGATGTCTATGGTAGGCATAAACTCTTATCTACATAACATTATTCTCAAAGGGTTGTAACTAATTACCGTCGCATTGTTCTCCCTATTTTACGCCAACGCATTTGTTAATCTGTTGGAATATTTTAAGTAAAGTTTTTTGTTTGATTTTAATTATATTTATATGAAACGCCCGGCCCCGTGTTTCAGCATTTTGATGTCTAATATTAAGCCGCGTTAGCACAAAGCAGAGATAAACCCTTAAGGAATTACTTCCCGACTTTGTTTTTGGAATCATCGTGTTATTCTACAAAAATACAAGGACAATACACATTACGTACAAATAATGTCAAAGGATCTTTGTTTGTTATGCAAACAAATTAGAATTCTTAAAAAAATCACCGACTTTAACCACTGATAAAATAAATTATTATTTAAATGTCGGCGAGCTTCGTGGCAAAACGGAAACTGGTAGCGCTTTGATCCTTGTTATCTAAATGTTTATTATTTTTTTTTATATCTTTTTGCTCTTCGCTCATCTGTGGACGATACAATCAGTATTGTTCTAGTGCACCGGTTGACAACCTTTTTGAGCCTGCGTACCCCTTGACTCTTACTACAAATTTGTTGTACCCTCTATTTATCTTTGTGTACGCATGCAATGAAAGATATTATTTATTCGTAAATTTTCAATACTTTCATTATTATTATTTTCTATGTAAGAAGTTAACTTGAGTACAATTCTCCCGTCTGGAACCAAAATTACATGTACAAACTGTTGAAAGAATACGCAACAAATTCTTACATTTCAAAATTTTAAAATGGGTATTCCAGCAATTAAACTCCAACACTCTGTTAAATGATATGAATATGCTCAAATTGTCAGACAGAAGCATTTTCACTGATTTGTATTTCTATATAAAATTCTAAATGGTTTAGTTGATAGCCCGGTATTGCTTGAATTGATAAGCTTTCTAACACTACGTTATACAAGAAATCAGGATTTATTTCGGTGCACAAATTCTGGGACCAACTACGTAAGTATTTCTCTTTGACCAGAACACTAATGGAGGGAAACAATTATACTGAGTCAGTGGACATCTTCAATTTATCTTTTAACAAATATTAAACATTGTTACTGAGACATTTCAGTTATGTACAATAAATACTGTATATTTCTTACCATTCATACGTAAAAACCCCGAAAAGGGGCGTCATTCTATAAACAAATTACGAAAATTTAACAATCAAGTCACACAAATACAATGAATGCAATTTTAAACAGAGTGTAAGAGGCTTCGGGCATTTTTAACCAGTGATTCTAAGTGCGTAAAACACACTTTATTCCACGTCTTTTTATTTTAACAAAAAAAATAATGTGCACACACAACCCCAAACACACAGCGTATTAAGAGGTTGAATTTTTTTAACCTCAAAATATTTTTGGAAAAAAATTTCTCATTTACGAGTATCTGTAGTGAAAATAAAAGCCGGATTTTCTGTTACACCCTGTATGATAACTTGTGTCGCTCTCCATAGAGAGAAAAAAAGGACTTATTTTTAAACTCCCGGGGTCTCAAAAGTTTCGTATGATCTGTAGCTATTCGAAAACGTAAAAATAAATGAAATTATTGTTCACTATTAGCCCGCTAAAATGGCTTTAAAAAAAAAGATTTCGTGATTTGGAAAAAAATAAAACAAAGGTTCCATGTTTTATATTTTGTACCAAACATAATTTTTATTCTATGTATGCAGTACAAAGAACGCAAAAAAATTTTTTTTAATCATTTGTGATATGTTTGTTAAAAATATAAGAGGGGAAAACAACACTTTTTCTGGATAAAATCAGTATTCTTGTTGGACTTACTTGTATTCATAAACTTGATTTTTTTCTTCATTTTTGTCTGCTATACGCATTTTTTTAATAACAAACAAACGTTAAAAGGTTAAATTATTGAAAAAAATCATTAAAATAATGTTAAAAAAATGTTTTAGGTTTGTTTTCTGATTTTCAATGCATTTTAGCGGGCTAATAACCATTTTAAAAAAATTAAATGCAGTTGTCATTTTCTTTATAAGACGCAACTTTTGAGACCCAGGGCGTTTCTGAATTCAAAAGTTGAAATAATTGACACTCCCTACTGTATGATCAATCGTACAATGTTAACATACAATCAATGTGACCCTTGAGCTTGCTTTGCAGGGCAAAGTTTTACCAAGTTTGGATCAATTTCACGTAGGTCATTCGTATACATTCGTGCCACGATACTGCGTACCCCTAATTTTTGCTGCGTACCACAGGTTGAAAACCGCTGTTCTGTGGAGATACATGATAAAGTGTTTCTTACGAATGATATAACTTTATTTATTAGCGAAACTACTTTGTCATTTCTTCCAAACCTCTCTTCCTGTTTCCATTCCCTTTCTAATTCCCTATTCTACAGTTCTACAAACTCCGGGCTGAAGGCTATTGTATGTTGTCATATTGTTCCCGGTTTTCTTGGAAAGAGATAGTGTCAAAATGGCTTCTAAAGCTTTACTAATTTATGTTATTTCTCGGGCATCTGTTCATTAGAATACCCCCTTCGCCTATTGAATCATTTCAACATAACTTAGCCGTTCTACTCGTTCGTAATTGAACATAAATACTAGCCCGCTTTGTATAAAACGTTACGTTTTCTTGCGTAACGCTATCTATTGTAAGAAAAATTTGAAAGGGAACTGACAAAAAACATTGTAGTTAATTTCCTTTCAAAAAAGCAATAAATTCTGAAAAGGTTTCATCTAGGTCCTGAACTCATTTAACAAGAGTTCAATGGACTTTTTAAAATAGTTTCTTTAGAACCTTTCCATGTCATACTGAGTCATCAAATTTGGATGATTGCATTTGACCATTCAAACCAACAAATTAGAAAAAAATAGTTAAGGACTTGCTATTGGGGACTCCAGAAATCGATCTGAAAAAGATTACGAATAAGCAAATATAAAATCATTTTTAAAATTGTTTGCTTTCTAAAATACTTTATCGCACGAAGATAAGTCTTTTTTAAAAATTCGTTTTCTTACCTGTTTTTCCTTGGTTTAAAAAAACATATTTCCACGGAAGTCGTATGCCGGTTGAAAGCAATTAGAATAGAATCCCCCTTACCCATTCATCACATATTTCAGAAAGCTTGTAAGGAACAATGGTTTAAACATGCCATTAAAACGCGCATAAAAGGGAGTAAAGTATTACAGAGATTATAAGTTCAGTACGCGATGTAAACATTAAAAGCCTTTTTACAAATGTGCTAGTATTAATGTCTCTTGTTTGCTATACTTGTTAGGTGAAGTCGCACTTTCCGTTTTCCGTACATTTCCGCCTCTGACCTCCTCGGGGTTTTTTCCGGTTCGCACTTTATTCTTTTTTACGTAAATTATTTGAGCGAAGTGTTTTTTCCTTCTTGCTTATTGGTTCCTTGTTTCCCAGCAATAGAGCCACAATCCATTTAACATTATATGAGCGGTGAGGAACATATGTTACGTGAAGAGAAAAACTACACATTTTCGGAGGACAAATAAAAAATGATATAATTTTTATTGCATCTTTGGTTTTAGTTAGACCACGTTTATTTTTTTAAATAGACAGTGTTTGTGAAAATCATTTTTATATTGAATCATATTAAAGAGTGCCTGGAATTTTACTTTCTAAAATAAAAGTGAAAAAGATATTACATGTTTTAATAAATATTTTCACTGAAGAGCGAACCAATCGGAAAACGATTTGAGTTTAGTCTCCGTACGACTGCGAGCCAAGAGTCGATCAAATGAGTTTTTTTTTATGTTTTTAGCTGCAGAAATATCTTGACATCATGTAAGATTACAAAAAACATTCGCTCACAAGAAAATATATTTTTAAAATTACTTTTTTTTTGCTTTTTGAAAAGCGAAATCATTTAATTTAGAAAGGCTATCAATGATTTTATTTTAATGCTAATTAATAAAGTAAGAAAAATTATTTATTCTCCTCTCCATAAACAATTAAGAAACATTTAGTGCGGGGATAACATATTTCGAAGTACCCCATCCAATATTGTCTACTATATCAATTATTTTCTCAGCAAATTAGTTTAATCGATAATAAATTAATTTAGACACCTTAAAAATTTTTTATTTAGAATCGTATAAAGTCTCAAAGTGATTTAACCATTTTGAAAATGGCCTTGTAAACCAAAACACTTGTCACAAAAGTAAAAACTCAAATACTTGCAGAACTTTATAATAACATTTTTAATTTTAATTTTAAATGAAACTAGACTGAATGCTCTAGAAATGAGATCCGTGAGGCGAACGTGTGGTAAAACCATGTACGATCGTGTGAGAAACGTGGAGATCCGCAAAAAATGCAAGGATGATGTAAGCGTAATGAGTAAGATTAAGAAAGGGTCGCACCCATGGTTTGGGCATATAGAGCAAGTGAACGAAGAAAGGGGTGTAAGGAGAATATAAGACGCACATGTGAATGGTAGAAGAAGTCGAGGACGCCCAAGAAAGACATGGCACAGATACTTGAGTCGGGCCAGAGTCAGAATAATAGAAGAGCATGTAAGAGACGATGTAAACGAGGCAAGGAGTGTGTGCCAAGACCGAGTTTTTTGACGGTCCGTCCTCTTTGCCTACCCCAGCGAGGAAATGCCGTGATGGTTAGTTAGTTAGTTCGAATTAAATTTTAAAAATTAAATAGAGTCCTGCGAATTAATCATAAAAAACAATTAATAGCTATCAATTAGTTTTTTTTTTGTGATATGTTGAAGTTACAGAGCTTACTCCCTTTTTGAAAACATATTAAGCCAATTTCGTTAACGCCAGCTTTATAAATGATATAAAGCTGGCGTTAACGACTGGCTCTTTTATTGATGCAATAGACCCCAGAGCACACTTTTATAATGGAAAATCCGAGTAGGCCTAATAACACGCGGGACGTAAAGAAGTCCATTCCACGGTTCATGATAATTATTTTTATGTTTTGGTTACTTTTGTACCGCTGGTCGTAAATGTGTTTTCCATAAAACAGTTCCTAACTACTGTAAACCTTTCGCCAGAGATCTTGATTTTTTTAGAAAATGTGTTATCAGTTACAGTTTGGCAATTAAGTGTAGAAAATAAATGATGGCGCTGCGATCGTTTTCTAGTTTTAAATGGCAACACCAAGATGGCTCATAAGACAATGAATGTATGTTTTAAAAAACACTTCTGCCAAAATGCATATTTCATAGCGTATTTGTATTTTCAAAAATTTTGCACAAAAAACTAATGTAATAGAAGTAAAATAAAACAAAACAAGTGGGCGTTTATTTCGATATAAAAACGTAGGTACTTAAAAATTTAAGTTCATTAAGTAATTATTATCTTCATCCTCCTGTGATTCTTCTTCTTCCATATCTTTATCTTCATCTAAACGCAGTTCATCGATATCATCATATTATAGTACTGCCTCGTGCATAATATTCTGCCTCAATTTTCATCACGTGTTTGCAACAATTTTTCCAATCATCAGCACTTATGCTATTACATATTTTAGTATTATTATGCCCATTTTCCGTTTTCCCGGTGTTTCAAATTTTCCACCTGCCTTTTCCACTTCCTGGACCATTCGTCTTACCGTTGATTCAGATTTACCTGTGAAAAATCATTAAAATTATTATTATAGAAGGTAGTTTTAAAAACACACACTAGATAATATTCACTTGGAAAGAAAGAAAGAGAAAACGAGAAAAAAGTAACTTTTCTACGAGTTTAAAGAAGTTGCATATTATTATTTTTTTATTGAGTTATTCCCTTTTTCCTGTGACCGCATATTAACTGTCAAATGGAAGTGTCAGATTCGGATTTTTGTAACATAACCTCAAATCAGATTGTAATGGTTATTATCGCTCGAAAATTGGCATAAATCTTGTAATACTAATGAAATTTATTAAACAAACTATACCTACTACGTACCAGTCATTTCTGCAGTTCGTTTGTAAACATCTTCTAAATTAGACAGAATCTTAGGCAGCGTTGAAAAACGCAGTATATAACCCCTCTTGCATCACTATGTAATGGTTTATTCATTTTAATTAAATTCAGGCAAAAAATTAATAAAAATTATTATTAAATCAGCGATCTTCCACTTAGATTTAAGACAATAAATCAACCGTAACATGCGGTAACATGACAACCATAGGAAACGTCATATAATTCGGTGCTGCCATAGTAATGAACACGTTTAGTTCCAATTTATTTAATTTCTACACTTAATTGCCAAACTATAGGTGTTAGGTAAATTAATTACTTGTATTATAATATTTATGTAAGCGTTTATTCATGCATATACTCGTAAACTAGTAGTTCTGCGAATAATAGACTTAGATTAGTACTAAATTAAATCCAAATTTTCCTCTAAAATCATTTGGTTTGTAATAGGAACTTGAATACCTACCTACTTTTAATTTAATTAATTCGACGCAAGATTCGTAGAAAATGCGTTTAACAAGGTTAGCTCGTACGGGCCTTTTTCGAAAAAAAACTCGTCGTGCCGCTTTCGAAATTTGAAACGTAGTTAAAACGTAGCTTGAAGTAAAACACTACAATTTGTATTGCAGTTGATTCCAATTTCTTAATGAAACATGGACTTCAAGCTACGTCACGAATTTTTAGCCAATTGCCGCTCTACCATCCTTGATTACGAGAGATGGGAAGGCTGATAGAGATATCGAAAGAAGGGTAAATGCCGGTAACTCCATTAATGGAGGACTGAATGCTGTTGGCGCTAATAAAAAACTGTCAAAAAAAGCGAAGCTAGCAGTCCACAATGGAGTCCTGGTACCTACCCTGATGTATGGCAGTGAGGCATGGAACTGGCAGAGGAAGGATGAAAGTAAACTGAATGCTGTTGAAATGAGATCCCTGAGACGTATGTGTGGTAAAACCATGTATGATCGTGTTAGAAATGTGGATATCCGCAAAGAATGTAAGGCTGATGTAAGTATAATGAGCAAAATTAAGAAAGGGACCCTCAGATGGTTTGGGCACGTAGAGCGAATGAGCGAAGAAAGTAGTGTAAAAAGAATATATGATGCAAATGTGAATGGTAAAAGAAGTCGGGGACGCCCGAGGAAGACATGGCATGATCAAGTGAATCAGATACTTGAGACGGGCCATGTCAAAAGTCAGAATAATAGAAGAGTATGTATGAGAGGATGTATGAATGTGAGTGAGGCAAAGAGTGTGTGCCAAGACCGAGTTGTTTGGCGGTCCGTCCTCTCTGCCTACCCCTGCGGGGAAACGGCGTGATGGTTAGTTAGTACCATCCTTGATGAGCTAACCTTGTTAAAGGCATTTTCTATGAACCTTGAATTCGATGATTTCACATTTGAAAAATAAATATTTGCTGAAACATTAGCCCGTCAAATGCCGACGCTAAATTTTCGCTGTGCGCCAACTGCTTATACGAGATTTTTGTAATAAAAATTATGTTTTTGTAATTTGCACTACCTTACCAAATAACATTTTATATATTTTGTATAAAAATAGTGTATAATCAAACATAAGTATTATTTTGACCAGGACAGTTGCTTGTATTCGAAGAAATGATTTTTTTATCATGCCCATCGGCGACAGGTTAAAACGGTCACCATCTTGAAACCGGAACCGGAACGTAATAAATAATTTACAGGCCGATGTAACGCCAAACGATCAGTTGAAATACTCAGTCAATTATGAAGGTTCGCTCAGTCAGCGGGTACTGTATAATTCCATGAAACCAAAAAACCTTTTTTGTTTTACTTTACATATAAAAAAACACCGTTGTGAACGCTAATAATATTCTGTATAATGCGCAATAATGGTCTGTCATTCCGGACTAACGCCTTTTCATTGTAAGCAATTTGAAAGCATTTAAGCAAACGGGAGTGAGGTGTCAATTTCCTTAGAAATTTGAATAAGGCTATCATGTAACATAGCGTTCTAAAAAACTGTTTTTTATAATTTTTTTAAAAATTAAATCTCAATATACGAGGGTCAGTCGAAAAGTAATGCCTCCTATTTTTTTCCACTTAAATAAAGTTAGTTAAGTGAAAATTTTGATTTGAATTATCTACTGCTAACTTTTTGCGTTAACAGGGGGCAACACTGCAGTCGCTTGCAAAATGGCCGACATCGGTGTTCGTATCAGACAGCTTTCTGTGATTGATTCTTGACTGTAGAAGGTGAAACGCCCATTCGCGAATGCGCCCATTCGTTTCATGAATATGAAACCGAAAAATGTGAACCATGATGCAACAGTGGATGTCAGCACTGCTAGACGATGGCCAGGCAGTCAACATTGAGCGAGTTGATGGTGGTGATCCCAGATAACTACAGATGTCGCATTCTCTCCACCAGTAAAGGCAGTGTGATGACGATTATTCAACAAAAGTTTGTACATGGTAGGACCAAGAAAGTTAACCGGCCAGAATAAAGAAACTCGAAAAACAATGGTCTCACAACACCTGCCGCGCTTAATTTCTGGAAAAAATTGCAACCGGAGACGTTATGGGTTCATTTTTTTAAACCTGAATCAAAGAGGCAATGGAATCATCATCACACACAGCATCACACAAACTCACCAAGTACAAAAAAATTCACACCTACATATGTGATCGGCGGGGACATCATGCTTTTTACTACACTGTGATACATACGCTTATTAAAAGATGGACCAAAGCTGTGGAAATGGACGGAGATTATATTGAAAAGTAATTAATTGATTTTCAACCCATGTAATTGCATTTTTTATTTCTCGACAATTAAAGGGAAAAAATAGACGAAAAGAAAACTTTTTGACTGACCCTAGTACTAATTTTTAAAGTCTGTGATGTTGATGTGTCACACTACGATTTTCACATAACAATTAATCAAGGCCTTATTTTTTTTTATTACCCTGAAGTTCAGAAAAAACTGATGTATAACTTTATATCGGCGGTCCCGAAGAACAATGTCGGATCTGCTGAAAATTGAAAATCATTTCACAAAAAGCGTTTTGTGTGAAATGAAATTTAAATACTAAAAAAAAATTTCCGACTTTGTTCTTCGGGCCCGTGTTGGGACCGCCAATATTATCTGAATCCTTCTCACAAACTATTAACTTCTTATGTGGCATTAGTACGTACGCAATCCAAACAATCCCTCAAAATGATACGTTTTTAGATTTTCTCGATATTTGTTTTTGGGGTGTTAAGCCGTGTTGCGCTACCTTCTTCTTTAGCCAACGTTTCGGACAGCGTTGCAGTGTCCATCCTCAGGGCAGATCCGGCAGTTGTGAAGCGTTGGCTAAAGAAGGAGGTAGCGCAACACGGCATAACACCTCAAAAATGAATATCGAAAATCTCCCATAATGGATATCATTCTAAACATCAATCGCAAATCAATCTGGGTACATTATATTGTGAACCGCGATTGAGAGGCGAATGTGGGCACTGCTGCCCCGCCTTATTATTGGATATCCAACTCCTCTTCCATAGGTCACCCCAAGTGGTTCGCTTCTTTTGGTGACTAAGCTAAGGTGCCCGCGTTCACGGGGTGAGGTCTGGATCGGGAGAGATTGGTTTAGGGAAATCTTTTGACCGGTCCAACAGGACTCTCTCGAAACATCGCCTTACACCGCAGTGGAAGAGATAGATTCATACGTCTGTCACTCCACAGGTTCCTACCCATATATTATACTGGAGAATCTTTTTAGGATAGGAAGGAGAGGAAGTTCTGGGATACCTTTTTCCTTCCCAGAATTTCGTCTCCCTCCTTCCTTAAAAAAACCCTCCTCACAGCAACCCCAAAGATAACATAGGCCCTGAGGGGAATAATTTTTCTGAGAACCTCCTGAGTGGGTCTAATGCAAAAGAAAAAAAATCTTTATTTCTCGATTTATCATATTCACTTTAAATACTAAAATAAAATCTACATTTTGTATTACATGGTTATAATACGCCAGCGCCCTTGAAGTGAAAAACGGCGCTATATAAAACAGCCAAATATTTTTATCATCTTTATATTTTTATGTGCTTTCTTATTGCTATATCCATATTACAATGTCTATCTTAAATATAAAATAAACTTAAAGGATTTTTTTACACAAATATATCGAATAATATATTGTATTAACTTAACTCTAATTTGGTTGTTGATGTGTGTTTCATGCGGACATTTAAGGACCATGAATGATGTGTGGTTTAAGTGCGGATGCGGATGTCGAAGGACCTTGCACGTGTTTTGAAATATAGATGTGTGAAAGACCACTGTATAAGTAGAAAAAATGCACTTAAAGAAAAGAAGGAAGGGACTTACTGACCTTTTGCTATCTTGGCTGGTTTATTCATGCAATTATATACTTGCGGATGCGGATTCAGTTTGAGGATGCGTGGAGTGGAAAATTATATGTGTACGCGGCGAGTTTCGATTGACAACACTGATTGTTATGGTAACGAAATTAACATGTACATAGGGATGGGGTAGGATGGGGAAAAGGAACATGATAGGGATGGATAGGAAAGAAATATGTGACAATCAATGATATGAAGATGTATGTAGGTAAGTGTAGCTATGAATTGTGTAAACACCCAACCAGTTGTGTTGTTTTATTTTACAAAATTACCACTTAATTTATACATCCAATAAGCGTGCATTTTTCAGTTTCTATAGTATAAAGTGCACTTGAGACCTTGGAGAATACATCACAAAATTGTGCACAGAAAAATAAAGTTATTTTTATATAAAGATTTTTATATCTACATCATTAGCGTAGTATTAATTCTAAAAATAATGTTTTCTTGCTGTTGATAAACAAATTAGCGTCATAAAAGGTTTGTGTATTCTTACTTAAATAATAATTATTCATGAATTTCGAGGGGTGTTCCTTCGTTCGGTTTACTCGAGGGTGTAATTGAGGCTGACGGGTCTGCCATTTGCGGTTTTAAAAAGTTACGTCATCCGAGATGACACGCGCGCCGGCTAACGTGTTCATCCCCTTTAAAGTTTCGAAATGAAGGATCAATTAAGTGCGGTTTTGTGGGGATGTAAACATTTGAGATATTTTGAAGAACACTTTAGGGATAACCGTATTATAAACTAAGGGTACAGCATTATTAAGTTCCAAAGGACTAATAATATAATTCAAAATGTTCAGATATTTTAAACTGAATTCTTTTAGTGAGTACCTTATTTTATTTGTAAATATCACGTCTTCTGCAATAGGTAGAAGAAAAGGAGTGCTCATTCCAGACCATTGCCTCATCTTCATCGTAACAATTATCTCCTTCAATTGAAACACCAAATTAAATGTGTGCATTCCTTCAGTTTCACAAACCCAAAGTGTCTGAAAAATCCTCGCTGAAATAAAGAAACAAAGTTACGGAGATAAAAATCTGATTATTTTTTTTTAGCTAAACACAAGAGGCCCTTAGGAAAATTATTTTCCTCAGGGCTTATGTCATCCTAGGGGATGCTGTGTGGTGGGTTTTTTAAGGAAAGGAAGGAGAGGACATTCTAAGAATACCTTCCTGAGAATACATCGTTATCTTCTTCTTCTTCCTTGCATTGTCCCAACGCATTGCCTTGGTAGACTGTTGGAGTCGACTCTTCTCATTCTCTGGCAATATGTTGGTTATCTTACACACAATGATAAATTGCGACATGCATCTGTCGAGAAAATATTCACCGATATTGATATGTCAGCAATAAACCTAGACCTATAAATTTACGGATTGGGTAATAGGAACGTTGATAAACCGAAAAGGATTAAAAGTCAAGTTTCCGGAAACAAAATGTCTGAAAATTTTACTAAGCAAGAAACATACGATGAAAAATAATATCCATGATTATCAGTTAAATCTTTGCCGGAAAGAGTTAAATAACGTCGGTCATCACGGAAACGGTCATCACAATTATATACGTAAACAACAATCCTTAAAACGCACCAAACAAACTAAACAATAAAAAAAATATTTTTTTTTATTAAATTAAGCCTTAAAATTCCAACTTTATTTTAAAATATTAGGTGTTATTGTAACTGTAAAAAATAAGTGCCTTGTTAATGTGTTCCAAAATTTTAAATAGTTCGATAAGAAAAAAATGTTAATCTCTAAGGAAATCGAGAAATAAAGCTTACAAAATGTTGATAAAATTTTGCAGATTTACTTTTATAACTAGTATAAATTTAAGTAATACGATTTTGAAAAATGTATTTTAAATTTCATCAACAAAATAACAAGTAACAATCTAAAGAGTGTTCAGAAAAATGAAACTTATTAAGCCCTGCTTACAAAATACTTGGATTACTCCCAAATAACCGACTTGAACAAGATTACGTTTGCTCGATTTTTAAAATATTTATAAGATTATTAGCATGCGATACCAAAGTTTTTCGGCTCAACGTAAATAGGTCATCAAATTTCTATAAATATTTCTTATGCTACAAATAAGGTCTCTATATATATCAACTTTGAACCATCATTTCGTCTGCGATCGATACGGCGTTGTTTGATAGAAAACTTCTGTTTGCCGAATAGATTTTCAGGGAGAATGCAGTCGGTATGCCGTTCTTCACGAATAAGTTTCTGATGAAATATGCATATTTGATCTTAACTGTGTATTCCCGGATTAACAAAGGAAAAGGTCGGTAGACTGTTCAGGGGATGTTATAAACGGGCGCCCTGGCATTTTGGGTAGGCATGCGTTGTATTTTGGTGAAAAACAACAACCTTTGTTACAGAATATGTTCGAGAAAATGACATCAATTCACGCAATAGCAATTTGTTAATTTATATTTTTTAAATTGGTAACAGGGATGCTGAACAACCTGCGTTATGCAGATGACACGGTACTTCTAACAAGTAACTTTGAGAATTTACAACTTTTGCTAAATCAAGTAGTGAAGGTAAGAATTTTGGGTTAGAACTGAATATAAATAAAAAAAAATATATGCTCGTAAGCAAAAATAACGCATTGAATGAAATTTTTTATATTGCTGGAACGAAACTAGAGAAGGTACAGAGTATTGTATACTTGGGCTGCAATTTAAATGATAGATGAGATCCTTTGGATGAAATCAAATGCCGCATTGAGCAAACTCGGCTACGTTTTTTCGATATTATTTTATGGAATGGAAGCATAGACGCTAAATGAAGAACTAATTAGGCGGCTTGAGGCAAGTCAATCGAGATGTGGATCTACAGAAGAATACTTAAAATAAGCTGGATGGACACGGTTACGGATGAAGATGATATGGTTCGGATGAATAAAGAAAAAATTATTATTATTAAAATTAGTATAAATTATTACAATTAGTATAAGCTTTCCCTGATGAAGGAACGTTTGTTCCGAAACCGGTCGGGTTTACGCATTATATAAATGGTTCATATAAAGTTGAATTGTTTCATTATTCTTTCATTAGCATTCGACAAAGTTGAATTGTTTCATTATTCTTTCATAAGCATTCGACAAAGTATCACATAAATTATTACTTAGGAAACTGTATGCCTTAGGACTGAAAGGCAAGTTGTTGGATTGGTTCTGAAGTTATTTGTCTAACAGAATCTTATTTGTTAAAATTAAACATTATAAATCTAAATTAATATATATATGCAACTAGTGGTCTACCGCAAGGGAGTCATCTCGGCCCCATCCTTTTCTTAATATTCATAAATGATATCATAAGTTGTTTCGACGATGTAGAAGTTCTGCTATTTGCCGATGACATCAAATTATACAAAGGAATAGCCAATATAGGTGACTGCCTAATCCTACAGTCAAACATGGTCAAATTACAAAATTGGTGTGTCGCAAACAACTTATTCCTCAATATCGATAAATGTAAGACACTAACATTTTGTCGAACAAAGACCCCACTATCTTTCAAATACACAATAGATAATAAAATCTTAGAAAAAGTCAAAGAAATTAGGGATCTTGGAGTTGTGTTTGATACGCAATTAAACTTTATAAATCACATACAACAAATAACTAATAAAGGCATGAAAACACTGGGATTTATAATCAGAATAATTAAAGACTTCGATTCGCTGGAAGTTATAAAAATCGTATATTTGTCACTCGTACGCAGCTTGTTGGAATATAATTCCATAGTTTGGTCCCCATATTATCAAATTCATATAAGAAATATCGAAAGAGTGCAGCACAAATTTTTAAGATTTATTAATTTCAAGTTACACATACCTATTCAACACATTAACTACACATCTTTACTAAATACACTTAAATTGCATTCCCTAGAAAACAGAAGAAAAATAAACGATCTAACTTTTTTGTTTAAAATTATTCACTCCGAATTAGATTGTTGCGAACTCCTGCATCTCATTGATTTTAAAGTACCTACTCGAGAAACAAGGCAAAACATATTATTCTGCAACAATAATTCTGTAACCAACTACCACACACATGCACCAATTTCACGATTACACACACTAGGGAATAAATTCACCTCAAATATCGATGTATTTAATACAAGTTTACCTTTATTCAAGAAATATCTGAACAATATTTTTATGTAGAATATTTTGATATCTAAGGAGCATCACATAGGAACTATTGCATGTATTTGTGTATTTTTATAAATCTACAATGTAAAAACCTATTACCGTTTTCTTTTTAAGTATCTTGCATTTTGTCATGTATTTTTCATCCCATTTAATTAGTCACCTGTAAATTTTGTAATTACTAACATACCTACAAGTTTATTTCTATGCCATTTATAACTTAGAAACTTTCTCTTTTATTGTAATGCACTATCTTTCCTTAAATTTATCTGTATACTTACCTTTCATATGATGTTTACTAGTTATATTCTTATAGTTTATCTTTTTTATTTAAAAACTGTCTCTGTATTATAAACTTGTCATGTAAAAGCCCATCAGGGCGTTGAAAATTAATAAATAAATAAAATAAAATAAATTATTATTATTAAAACTATAAAAATCCGAAAACTTCAATATTATCTTGGACAGTGATAAGACATCCAGAGAAGTACGAGATCTTGCATCTCATAATGCAGGGAAAGATTGCTGGAAGACGGAGCCCTGGAAGAAGGAGAACCTCATGGCTGAAAACCTGAGACAGTGGTTTGGCTAGTCTACTGTAGAGCTTTTCCGGGCCGCAGTAAACAAGGTCTGCGTAGCCAACGTGATAGCCAACATCCTTTGAATGGACAGGGCACAAGAAGAAGAAGAACAGGGATACGTAACAACCTAACATTACGAGACATCGATTTATCTCTTTTCAAGCGACTATTGCGTCACCCGTAGATAATTAATTGAAACGAATGAAATACATTGTGTAAAGCTTATATATATGTACGTACAAAAAGAGACAAATCATAACATGGAATACAGAAACAGTGAGAAAGTATGAAATTAAAATCTTACATCGTGATAGAGCGAAAGAGACAGATGTGTACATAATGGGTTTCCATATTATATGTTTATATAGTTATAAACAAAGTAAATGTTCTATTTCATTAAGTTTGTCAAACCACAAAGTGACTGCTTTCTACCAAAATATAAAAAGGCTTATCTTACTTTACTTATCATGAGTAATTTTAAAAAAAATAACATCGTTTTAAATGGACTATGACTATAGTTAACTATAGAGAGCCTGCCGCAGAGTCCCAGCAGTGGAGAAAGCTCTTTCTGATTTCACACTAGGTGGTGGGGCTGTTATCAAGAGGCTGTGAGGCAGAAGGTATCTCCCTCTGATCCCGCCGTTCTCAAAAATTTCTAATCGGAGATCGACCTAGTCATAAGCGAAATTAATTTCTTTACATTTAACGCACGTGAGTTCTGTACACCT
Organism: Limnephilus marmoratus; assembly: GCA_917880885.1. Classification (NCBI taxonomy): domain Eukaryota; kingdom Metazoa; phylum Arthropoda; class Insecta; order Trichoptera; family Limnephilidae; genus Limnephilus; species Limnephilus marmoratus. The sequence continues at coordinate 55,257,746 of OU862908.1, forward strand.
GTTGTCGCAGTGCTGATTTCTGGACCACTCTCGATCGAGTATCACATGACTCGTAACTTGCGATTCGAAAGCGTGTGCAAATCAAAACAGTGTGTTTTTGGTGTAAATTGAGTTTCTGAATCCCTCAAATCCCGCACACGAAAATCCCGTAAAACTACGGCATCAAAAAATATGAATAAAATACCGCGGGATTGCAGGATGCGGGATTACAAGCTACCTACCCATAAAAAAAATTGTATAATCTGCAGAAACATAAGTTATATCCATTATTATTTTTAAAAATAAAACAAATTAATTCTTGAATGTAGCCATTACTTTGTGGTTATCCATTATAGAAAAATGAAATAATTCAACTTTGTATAAACCACTTATATGATGCGCAAATCCGACCGGTTTCAGAACAAACGTTCCTTCGTCAGGGAAAGCTTATTATGACGAAGGAACGTTCCGAAACCGGTCGGATTTGCGCATCATATAAGTGGTTTATACAAAGTTGAATTATTTCATTTTTCTACAAATTAATTCTTTTATTCAAACGTTAAAGTACGTTTTGCATTTAAAATAAGTTTTCAAAGGGAAATTTCATTAGCCGAAATGGAAATAAAATTTTGCTGTTAAATACTCTAGCGAGAATAAAATACAAATTACGTTTTTGGTACTGATTAATTTCTTTTACAGAACTGTTATTTTTTTAACGAATTCTTTTTTACGCCCAATTTTTTAAATCTATTTTCGTCAGAGGGGAGGGAGTGGAAACAAGATAAAGATAAACCTTAAAACTCGCAATAATTGAATATGTCTTCTTTCGATACTTCTATCTCATCATTAATCTCTCAAGCCCAAAGCATTCATCTCAACTCTTGACGTTACATTAATTCACTTCAGGCGAGTTCGCATTCGCATGTGGATTTACCCTTTACCTGCTTATTCACTGGAACAAAGAATTTTGTTAAGGGACATTAAAAAAAGTCGTAAAAATGCGACATTAATTCACTTTGAGTAATTATTCAAGTGACGTTTATTCAAACTATGTCCATTAAGGACTTACCCGGTGATTAATATTGTCAAAAGAAGGCCCATTTATGCGGAAAATAGTGAAAGTAAAAGCAACGTGTCATTAAGAACATTTTTATATGGAGAATTAAAAGTATTTGTATTCATCTGACTCCCGAGCAATTGTTGGGTTTTTTATAATCCTTTTACGTGCTCTACACTCTCTATGAGACTACCCGTGATGCGCTGGAGCGAGCAAGGGTAGTAGAGACGCTCGATTTGCTTCGTCGATACTCGGTACCTTGCTGATTTGTTTGTTCCGGGGTGAAAATACGTGGGACACGCCATCACCATGGAGGAGGTAATGACGTGTAAAGGAATGAACTACACCAATTATAATCCAAGCAACAACTGCGTCACATCAAATTAAATTGAATTGGTAGTAATCGGTATCTCTTTCCTTGGGAAAATGTGTATTTTTTTAAATTATATTGGTACAATTACAAATTATTACACATTACATTATTTTTGTTTAATAAATGCAGTACATAAATCTGTTACACCTTTTTAGAGCAATGCTCCTGTTAGAAAAGCGGAGATACGTGTTTAAATAACAAAATATTTTGGAAAGAGTTAGAAACGTGATGAAAAAATAAATATAACTAATGGATATGAAATAGAACACAGGAAAAGAAGATGAGATAAAAGAAAATGAAAAGTTTCTGCGCCTGTTTCTGTTTCTGCCTTTTTTGCAACAATTGCCCTCAGAGCCTGTGTCATCTCCGGGGAAGCTGTATGGAGGGTCTTTTTACGGAAAGGAAGGAGAGGAAGTACTGTAAAGAAAAGGTATGAGAGGTGGGTAGGAATCTGGGGTTCAATGTGTCCAGGAGTGACGGACGTATGAGGTCTGGTTGGTGAAGTAAAATTTATTCATATACCAGTCTTTCCCGATCCGGCCCGTCACGCAGCAAGTGGGCAAACGTAGATGGACCTCACCCCATGAACCCGTGCTAAGTCTAATTTCTAAGCCCGGAGCTTTCATTTCAATACGTGTATTAAAAAATATATTTAATATTTTATTCCCCATTCATTGTTGATGATAACCATTGTTCAATAGGCCACTTGCATCAAATTTTTTTTAATTTTTTCCGGTTTAGGCAAATATTCTAAGACATTCTGTATTTTTATTTTTTTTTAATCGTATTTTTGAAACCCTGGGGATTTTTTGAAAATTTCAATCCGATAAATCAGACCATTTTTTATAAACCGGAAAGACGGGACATAATTTTACAGGTGTGAAAAAACGATAATTACATAGCCGAAAATCATTTTAAAAAAAATAACGTTTTCCACACGAATGGCACAGGAGAATAACGAGGCATACCAAAAATATTGAATGAATGAAAAGAACATGGTTTCACATGGTTTAATGAATTTCTACGCCAATGAAGAGTACTAGCTCTTGAGCTTGGCATAGGAGTTATTTTACACTATTTTATTTTTATGACATACATTCTACTTACAGTATACAGTAAATATAAACTATATATAAATTTAATATATAAACTACCATTATTTCATTTTTATAACATACATTTTGCTCAGTGTATACAATAAATATAAACTATGTTGTGATGTTAATTTTGATTTGACATGAATTGAAGTTATAACATTTTGATTGGTGATGTTATGGTTGTTGTTTTTTTTTTAAAGATTAATTTTACTTTTTTCTTGAATGATACAAAATCTGTAATTTTTTTAATTTCTTCAGGAAGACTATTAAAATGTTTTATGCCTTTGTAAATATAATTATTGTGCATTTGTTGTGTTGAAAACAGAGGGATTTGGATGTTTAATTTATGCCTTAATGATGAGTTGAGTTTAAATTTTTTAGTTACATTTTCTTTGAATATTTGAAGTATTGAGTCTTTTTTATAGAGGTCTTCAATTTTTGGTACTTGGAAAATTTTGAACAATGATGCTGAAGGGAATGTTGGTTGTTTTTTTAATATAACTTTAATAATTAGTTTTTGTACCACTTTTACAGGACTTACAATTTTTTCATATGCACCTCCCCATCCGATGATTCCATATTGAATTAGTGATTGGACTAGTGCGTAATAGACTTTTTTTAGGTTGTTTAATTTGAGAATATTTCTTAATCTAATGAATATATAGATACATTTCCTAATACGCTTAACCAGTTCACATATGTGTCTGTTCCATTTCATATGTTGGTCTACAATTACACCCAGGTACTTTATTTCGGTTACATGGTTTAATATGGTACATGAATTATTACAGACATCTTTGTTACATTTTTTGTTGTGTATAATTATATTAATGTTGGGATAAGTTTTGGCTTTATTTATTGAGAAAGGAATATAAACTGTTTTTTTTGCATTGATTGTAAGAAGGTTTGTATCGAACCAGGTTTTTAGGATTTGGATGTCATTATTTGCATTTTCATTTACAATTTTCCAGTCACTACCCTTAATTATGATAATCGTGTCGTCCGCGTAAGATATAACGGTTCCACTGAGGTTTTGTTTAAAAATATCGTTTACGTACATGATAAAAAGTAATGGTCCCAAAACAGTACCTTGCGGTATCCCAAAATCACTTGTGAGTGGTAGACTTGATGTGTGATTGATTTTTACAGTTTGTGTTCTTTTGTGAAGATAACTTTTTAGCCAATTTAGTGCTCTGTCGTTAAAACCCACAACCTTTAATTTTTGTATTAATTTGACATGTGATATACTGTCGAAAGCTTTTTGGAGATCTACAAAAAATACCAACACATTTTAATGATTTGTCTAAAGCGTCTTGTATAGTACTAGATAATTTAGCAATGGCGTCTTTTGTGCTTTTGTTTTCCATGAATCCAAACTGGTTTTCGTGAATTATGTTATTGACCTTAATGAAATGAGTTATTCTTTTTTTGGCAATTTTTTCAAATATTTTTGCAATGTTAGATAGTAAAGAAATAGGACGGTAATTGGTTGGTTCTTCCGGATTGCCGGTCTTAAATATTGGTATAATTACGGATTGTTTGTACATGGACGGAAATATTCCGGTTTGAAAACTTGTATTGATTATATGAGTTAATGGTTTTGATACTTGTGATTTTATACTTTTCAGTGTTTGTATTGTGATCCCATCAAAACCTGGGGCAGAACCACCCTTCATACTTGTAATGATTTGTAATGATATTACATCTCATAAATATTTTTTTTCCTTGATCCACCTTATTGACCATAAATCATTATAATGAACAGCGTCTGTATTACTAAATTCAATGTAATATACTTGTACTTGTAAATTATAATAATAATAAGAATATTATAAAATTTTATTTTGTTAAAATCAGCACCATAATCATTATACCTCTAAAACACGTACCGACATCATCTGCACGTTCTGAAGAGAACCCCGTAGATCATTAAAAGTACGGGGTTCTCTTCAGAGCATCTGTCAAAAAGTGAAACCAAATGATAAGTTCGCAGAGAACAAACAATAAATCTAGTGAACGAATTCAAAAATTCGCCTGAAATCAAAGTTATGCCATAGAAAAAAATAAATCAGTGTGGAATTTTAAAAAAATAATAGGAACATTTTCGGAGACGGGACATTTTCATGTAGTGACGTCACGAGCCTAAATAATGGATTTATTTATTTAAAAATAACAAGAACTGTACATTTCTAAACAATTTTACTAACATTTTCTTAATCTTAGTAAAAAGATCTATCCACATGATTTTTTCCAAGTCGTTATGAAATCCATGCAAGTGGCCTATTCAGTCAGAATAGTATTTTTGTATTATTCTGTCACTTCATCCTAAGAAATGGAGAGCGATAAATTTATCGGAAGAAAAGATCGCTAAAAGGGGTCTGTGAGCATTTGAACTTTTAATGTGAAGTTTCCTTTCCAATTTCAAACGATTTATTAAAATAAATTAGGGTCTTGGGCTTGTAATTGAACTTTGCTCGAATCATTTTTTTTCTTTCAGTAATTTCTTTCAAGAATTATTCATTAAGATAGTTGAAAATGTTTTCTATAAAGTAAAACCATCGTTTCTTTTGAAGTAATTTTAATAAAAAATATATGCTCCCAAATACAAGGTTCAAAAACAAATGATTGAAGCCCAATTTCTTAATTTAATATTTCTACAGAAATACTAAATTTTCAATGAGCAGCAAAATGATCAAACAATCTTTTGATTTGTATAATCATCTTATTTACTGAAAATTTAGACAATAACGCCATTTGAAAATGGTAATCAGTCGTTAATTGAAAAAGCTCGATGTCTCGTTGCCGTTTAATCTTGCACTCAAGTTTGTAGTCAAGTTTTCGATTTTTTTTACATTAGATCCACACAGGAAGCCCTGAGGAAAATAATTTTCCTCCGGGCTAAGTCATATTTTGGGGATGTTTTGTGGAGGATTGTTTTAAGCAAAGGAATGAGAGAAATAGCAGTGAAATAAAATTGTATGAGGAGTGGGTAGGTTAGGTTAGGACGTAGTAGGTAGGTTAAGTCTCCAAACTTAAAAATATTACCCATATCTGATGAGTTGGTTTTTGAATTGTTACTAGGCGGCGCGGCACGGCGGTACCCATACCCGCCTTCCAAATTGATTTTCCAAGTTTTTTATATATTTTTTTAAATCAGAAAAAAATATAAAATATATTTTGACTTACTTAACTAGAATGATATCCTTGATAAGCACATGACAATATTACATATGCACTTAATTTTTTTAATATAATTTTAGATGATTTGTTTATACCTAGATTTTGATCTTTTTTAATGTCGCCTCGAGTGCAAATTAAAAAAAATGCCACCCCTCGTAGCTAATGGATTGCTTGCCATATCGTGTATTAATAAATTATAACTATGCCATGCTAAGTATGTATGTACTTGTGGTTTTTTAATGAATTGTGAGATTGTATGTATGAGTATATTATTAACATCATGTTTATTTATTTTATTTTACATTATTATATATTTCCTGGCAAATTTTTTGGTGGATACTCTAGAATTATAGTTAAATAGCGTTGTGATTACATTATCTATCTGTAATTTATATACGTATATTTCTAATGCGTTTCTCCAAATTTCAATTTACTACCTAGTTTAGATGTGATTGTACTGAGCCATTTAAATGTTTGGTAACGTCTATAATAATTTGTTAATTACTGAGGTGATTTTTTTATTAATTGTTTTCAAGCCATTAACTGTTAAGGGTTTGTCAATCCACAGTCCATGATATATCTTGCTTGCCGGGATGTGCAATTTGTTTTATTAAAGGCTAGATTTTGTGTAGTTTTAGTCATTCGTTTTTACACCACTTGACAATTTGCTCGGAGTCATTGGGGAATGCAATTCCTGCTATGACTGTAATTTGAATCACTGCGATTGTATTTCCAGCCCAACGAGACTGACTTCGAATAATATAAAATTGGATGCTCGTAATATTGGCACCTACAAGTATGCTATAATTTATACCCGTTCTTGAGTTGCTGAAGCTTGAAGAAGCAGCGCGCAATATAAATGAACTTCAAACACTGTAGAAAAGAGAAGGCGGAGAAAATCAAGATAAGGATGACTAACGAGAGAGGGTTACGCTGCCCCTTAGCAGCGGTTTTATAATGTTAAAAATTGTACAAAAATTATTAGTCAAGGATTATAATCCCGAATGAGGTTCAAAAGTTTTAAACTCAATAGCCACGGTTTAAAACCATTGTTTAATTTGGCGAAAAAAATAACGTTAAATTAAAAAATCACGTATTACGTAATTGCATTCCTACCTCAGTTTCGCCTTAGCAAGAGGCCTCAAATCAGCATTAAAATGTCCTCATTTTAAATAATTTGTTAGAAATTCTCAGGAAATTGTAGGAACCTGGAATGACATAAAACTCACATAACCTCAACAGAATAATGGTATCACCAAATGGAGCTCAATACCTGAAAAAAACCTTTGACTCTGTGCAGTAACCGGCGGCCCGTTTGATAGATTCTCCCACCTGAAGGCGCGTAAGCGCGCTCAAATAGAAGAAGATGGAGAGATTTGTAACTACGAATGTTAATATTTAAAGCATTAAAATCGATGCGAAAATGTTTAATCAAACACGACTCGTTTAAAATAGAGCAAAAATCTGTTGGGGGCTCTCTAAAACAGCATTTATAGAAACAATGTGAATTTTTGCGTACATATTACTTGCAAAATAACAGAAACGGACTTGAAAATAAAAAATTTCGGAGCATACCTTGCAATTTTTTTCTTTCGAGGGAATTTCATGTAATTTGCATTTCAGCGTGGGGAATGTATAGATATTATCTGCAAAAATAACATATATTTTTTTAGGAGCTTAAAAACTTTATGTTTAAGGGAGATACGCAAGAAGTCGGTGGAAATTCGGGTAGCGGCGGCTTGCAATCTTTAGAGCACAGGCGTCTGGTGAGAATGCTGTCCTTGTTCTATCGGTATTTCAATGCAAGATGCTCCGAGGAACTAGCGTCATTAATCCCTTCGGCACCGGTGCATAGTTGACATTTGTCGCATGAGAACGGGTCGCTTCTTCGACTAGTTCTTGAGTTCAACAGTTCAGCTGTGGAACGATTTGCCAGTCTCTTGGTTTCTCCTTCCTATAACACGGGTCTCTTCAAGACTAATGTTCATTTCTTCCTCTCCTCAAAAAGACCCTCCTAGATTGTTTTCAATTTAACACACCACAAAAACTCGTACTTATAATCACAATAGTTATTCGGATAATAGAAAATAGTCTTACAACACGGTTGTAACTTTGAAGTTTGTCACGACACAGAACTTGTGACTTATACGAGTAGTTTTCATGCCACAGGTGATGGTAGGAAGAGGAGAGAGTAATAATAGGAATAATCCCCAACATAACTTGAGCACTTAATGTGGCTTGTTGTTCATGGAGACTTAAAAAGTTACGAGAGTTAAAAGGCAGACTGAAATTATATTTAGAAAATATTATCTAAATGTATTTTCAGCCTATCAACATTGTTAAAAGTGGGCTTTCCATAGGCCTACTAGCTCCGGGCAGCTTGCTTGTACGTATCTTCAATTTCAAAATTAGGCGATTCAATTAGACTTAAGACTTATCACTCACCCCAAGAGAACATAATTATGATAGATAATCCTACTCAGACATGAAAGACAGCCGATGATGTTGATGTTGATCATGATTAAGGTTACATGTTAATAGATACTACCTTCAATAATCCATACTAACATCAACATGACACCTTCACATATTATGCCATTTTCTGGACCGTTTTCGGTAAACCCGTGCTAAAGATCCAGTAGACGGTATACCCGAGTTATCTAAACCGGTGAGAAGTTTCGGACATTGATTGAGGCCATTTTAAGTTACCGAGTTGCCGTTGGCTGAACAGGTCCATGGGTTAGGTCTCTGTCAGGACCAGGGTCAAACTGCGAGATCAATCTTATCCGACTCTGGAATTAATCGGGCATGTCTTGAATCGCTGGACCTAAAAAATACTTGATTAATCTAGAACGATGGCGATTATATGATTCGGTGGATGTTCAAAGTTCCAGCATTTTTAAGGCATTTTATAACAAAATACACAGACAAAGAGTAATTTGAAATTTGTTTCCCAAAAAGCTGAATAGAAATAAAGGTATAAGTACAGAACTACTTACTTTGAGCTTTGCTTCTCATTTCCACCTTCTATCATGTTTATATCTCCAAAGTTGTTCGCTTCAAACTTAATTACTTACACTTGGTCAAAACAGCTAGTCGTGTTACTATATAGGTCACTTCAGGTCTGCAGTACGTATCTTTGTAAATAATTTAAAAAATATTCTCGCATTCATAAGGATCCAACAAAACTTCAGAAACTTTAGAATTTTTGATTAAAACGTTCAATTCGCAATTTAAAAAAATAATTTGGTAGTTGAGTAAGTAGGTAGTTTTAACAAAAAAAATGCACAAACGTGTCACTAAAAAACTTATTCACAGAAATATACATTACCGCAAAATTTTACGTTTTTCCTAAGATTTATAGTGACAAAAATGACTTTATTGTGAACGGTTTAACTAACTAACCATCACGCCGTTTCCCCTCAGAGATAGGCAGAGAGGACGGACTGCCAAACAACACACTCTTTGTCTCACTCTCATCGTCTCATACATACTCTTCTATTATTCTGACTTTTGACATGGCCCGACTCAAGTATCTGATTCACTTGATCATGCCATGTCTTCCTCGGGCGTCCCCGAATTCTTCTACCATTTACATTTGCGTCAAATATTCTTCTTACACTACTTTCTTCGTCCGTTTGCTCTACATGCACAAACCATCTGAGCGTCCCTTTATTAGTCTTACTCATTATGATTTATGCTTACATCAGCCGTACATTTAGTTTTACCACACATACGCCTCAGGGATCTCATTTCAAAAGTATTCAGTTTAATTTTATCCTTCCTCTGCCAGTTCCATGCCTCACTGCCATACATCAGGGTAGGTACCAGGACTCCATTGTGGACTGCTAGCTTCGCTTTTTTTGACAATTTTTTATTTGCGCCAACGGCATTCAGTTTTCCATTAATGGAGTTACCGGCGTTCACCCTTCTTTCAATATCCCTATCAGCCATCCCGTCTCTCGTAAACATACTACCCAGATACACAAACTAATTCACCTGCCCCAAGTATTCATCATTCACAACTATATTGCATACTGTTTTCGTACTCTCTTTTAAAAACCATGACTTTAGACTTACTTACATTCATCATACATATTTCGTTCATCCTAGATACGAGAGACTGTAGATCTTCCATAGTGTTAGAAATCAGTATCGCATCATCAGCATACAACAGGCACCATACTTTCAGATGAAAGGTTTACCTTTTCCAATATTTTAAATAAACATACTGTCTGAACTTCAGACCTAAGAATTTAACTATATTTAGCCAGGACTCACACCACTCGAGATCCTACATAAAACATTAGGTGAGAGCTCTCATAGCTAGTTAGATAAATTGTCAACAGATGTCAGAAGGTACAAAACTCTGGTCAGGCCAGGATATTATTCTATAAATAGCTGTTTTTTAGGGTGATATACCCTCTTTCTCCTCTTCGCTTCGCTGAAACCACACTTAATTAACTAGTAACTCCTTGGTCTGTCTCGGGTAGTTTGTATCTTCCGGTTATAAAAATGTAATTGGAAATAGAATCAATAAACTCAAGAGTCCCTTATAAATTGTCGTGAAGATGAGTCTTTCATTACCAGTTCCTTACCTTAAAACTTTACATATACAGAGCCAGAAAATACGATTGGCATTAAACAATTTAAAGAAATAAAGGGATTCAAGTTTTTTCTACATTGTTTTATCTAAAAATAACGTTTTTAACTTTGAGAAGGTAATGCCTTATACTTCACCGTACCTATTTAGGAATTGAAGTTAGATGCCTTCTTGAATACAAACTCTGTTAACATAAAAATAAATGTTTTCTACCCAAGTTTACTAGCAGGCAACCATCTTTGAAACACGCGTATACAAAGTAATCATCTGACTTTTAACATTACAAAACATCCCTTTTCAAAGTTACTCTTTAGTTCAGGTTTGAACAGCTATATTTTGTGATGTCCTAAACACCAACTGGAAAGAAGTTTTCAAAATAATATTTACAATCATTGAAATTGAAAGGCTTGATAATGATAACCAGTTGTGGTTGATATTTTCTGATTAAAATGATGTAGGAGTATAAACGAGAGCATTAAGTCGTTAATCGCTACTCAATCAGAAAACCGTTTATAATCAAGAACGATAATGGACACCTTGAAACGATATTCAAATACTCCACGGTTTCGATTTGGTTTCGATTATCGTAATTTAAGGGCCAGTAGATTCACAAAACTTGTATAATTCATCAAATTTCAAAGTTAATTTTGCAAGTTATATGATGGTCATTATTCAAGTATGTATTGTGAAATAATTGGCCTTAATGGAAAATAACCAAACTAGAAAGGAACTTTCACAGATCTTGAAAATTAACTTTAAAATTTTATGAATTGTTCAAATAGGTACCATGAAAAAAGTGCCCATAAGTAAATTATGTCAAAATATGACTATTCGTCATAGGTTTTCTCTGGGCTTGTTCATTTGCCTGTGCCAATTAATGGGTTGCACATAAATTACAAAATGTGTTATTTAAAAATATTTACATATTTAAAGGTATATTGAAACATTTTCGTTACTTGTTTTTGGGGTGCACATCTACCGGATCTTCCGGATCTGCCCTGCTGATGGACATTGCAATGCTGTCCGAAACGTTGGCTAAAGAAGGAGGTACTTCAACACGGCATAACACCCAAAAACAAATAACGAAAATACTTTTGGCCGTGAAAATCTAAAAAAGCATCTATGTTGAAACATGCCAATTGTTAAAAGGGAAATTTTTGTTATACATCTCGAGAGTTTATTCTGTAGAACCATGCCATTTCCGATTTTGGGGTTTGACGTGAAACTGAACAGAGGTGAGATATAATAGAAAAGGGAATCTAAATAATTGTAAAAACTTGGTTAAGACTCCGCATTCTAAATTTCTATCGACGTATCACATGCTTCTCTTGGACACCTAAGCTTGTAAATGTATATATGTAAGTATGTTCTTCTTCTTCTTTAACGGTTCCTTAAGAGCTAATCACTCAAGATAGCTCGAGAAGATCACTCAAGAAAAGTGTCAAATCTGACTGAAAGTCTCTGTGCGGGCAATATGGCCAAAGAACTAAACCACACGTTTCAGACAAGAAGCAAATGGAAGCTCTTCGGTAACAAGTTTCTTTGTGATGAACACGTTTGTCCTTAGGACTGTCAATACCACACAACACGATTGCTCGATTTTTTACAGATCGAACTCGATGTTCAATCTAACTGTTTCTATTGTGGTCCCTGTCTCCACACCATTTCAAAACAGACTTTATTTTCTTTTTCTTTATTCTTGACTTTTGTAATCGATGCATTTATAATTTATATGAACACTTAGGAAGCGTTGTTTCAAAAAATCTGACGGATTCATCAAAAAATTTAAGTTAATTTAAACGTTCTGTGTAAGTTCTGTACAAGTTATGTAATTATTTCAGTTTTATGAAGCAACTGTCCTATAATGATATTTATTTATTTATTGCTTCTTCACAATTTAAATACATTTTTCAGCTTGTAATTATTAACCCAACTAGAGTTCGCCTGTATCGGGGTTAATAATTTCACATTTTAATAAAAATAACACACGCAAATATCGGTCATCAAACAGTTAAGTAAAAGCAAAATAATAAAATTTAAAAATAAAATGATAAACAGAGAAAATCATTAGTGATAAAAATGCATGAATTAAAAACAAAGTGTTGAGAGATCAAACAAAATGTTATCATTCATTATGTCATTAATTCATACCATTTTCAACAATTGGTAAAATTAAAAAATAAGTATCCTTAAGGTTTTTTTTTAAATATATGTAAAAAATAACTTAATGCGAATCTTTCTTATACAATATTAAAGAGACTATCAAATAATTATGAAATAAATATCATAACAGAACTTGAATAGAACTCGAACAGAACGTTAAAATTAACTTTAAATATTTAATGTCCTTAAAACTCGTCCTTAATAAATATTATAACATAACAATAATATTACTAAAGCCATACATCATTACGCGTGACAATCTTGTAAAGAGATACTGTTAATTTATTTTATTCCCAGTTATATGATGCTTCGAGACTCGACCACAGGCGATGATTTCTTAAGTTAATTTCAAATATCAGCTTTTTTACAATAGTTCCACACAGGAAACCCTGAGGAAAAACACCTCAGGGCCTGTGTCATCTTTGGGGATGCTGTGTGGAGGGTCTTTATAGGGAAAGGAAGTTCTAGGAAGGAAAAGGTTTGAGGGGTGGGTGGGAATTTGGGACACACTCCAAGAGTGTCCAGACGTACGAATCCATCCCTTTCACGGTGGCGCAAGGTTTTTTATTTACATTAAATCCCCACAGGAACAGTAATCAGTTATAATTCCCCCCAGGGCCTACGTCATCTTTGGGGATGCTGTGTGGAGGATATTTTTAGGAAGGGAACGAGGGAAAGTTCTGCGAAGGAAAAGAGTATGAGTGACGGGTGGGAATATGAGGATCAGTGCGTCCAGTACTGACGGACGTACCAATCCTCCGGGACGAAGAGGAAACATCGCCTTGTACCGCAGTGGGAGGATTCCTCCCACTGCGGTACAAGGCGATGTTTCTGAGAGATTCCTGTCGGAAAGGTCATAAGGTCTCCCTCAACAAGTCTCCCGATCTGGTTCAGACGCAACCGCCGCCAAGACCGAGACAAACCTCACCCCTATGAACCAGAGTACATAGGGGTGAGGTGAGTGCAGAGTCATCAAACGTACCGAATCACTTGAGGCGACCGGTGTGGGATATCTAAAAAATGGTTGCCGGGGCAGCGGTAACCATACCCGAATCCCAAATCGTACTAGCATGTTGGTACTAATAGGTTCTTGAAGGAGTTTTCCTAGCATTGTGAAACTTACTGGAAAGTGTTATTATACAAAATCGTGATGTATTTTGTTTATTTATTTATTAACGGTGTAAATATACCATAAATACATATTACATGTCACAAAATATTAGTTGTAGGTACATAGGAAATAATTTAAAAAAAGAGTTGAGTTAATTGTGGCATTTGATAAAGAAATGACACGAAGGGCTACAATTACATCCAATACATTACATCTCATATTTAATAGCCTTCCAGAACATATAAAGTCATGTAATTCCTTGTACACTTTTAAAAAGAATCTTAAATTATTTGTTTTAGACGAGGATTGCCAATTAATTTTCTCTACTTTGTCCTTTCTAAATTATTAGCTAAATGAGTATGTTTATAAAATGAGCTAAAATAATTTTTATTTTTGTTTAAACTGTTTTTTTTTTCATCTTCCTCTTGCCAAATCTATAGCATGTTAAATTATATACATATATTTATTATTTACGACTTAATCCTTAAAAACAAAACAAAAAAATACTTTATTTTATTTTATTTTGAATCAGATCTCAAAACTATGGTCACCCTAAAAGTCTACATTAATGTACTACCTAGCGCCATCAGTTTAGTGGGTACCCATAATCTCAATCTGTAAGAAATACAACAATATTGTTCTTTCAAAATCTGTATTGTGTTATTTTGTTAACTTGTATAATTATTGTTAACCTCAACACAGGTTTGTCCTAGTGAGGTAACAAATTGTATTGTAAACATTTTTACCTACAGTGTAAAGAAACAATAAATAAATAAATAAATACTATATTTAAAATAAAATTAATATTGATTGAAGATATATGATAGAATAGCCTTCTTGTATCTAGCTTCCGTGCAGTTAAATAGATCCGCCACATCTGCGTATCTATTACTAACGTCATGTAATCTAGGTGAAAGCGAGTGTTTCGTGTACTCAGTCCTGTTGTTGTTACATTGAAGCAAGATTTTGGAGCGAGCTGCTCTAGTGGGTATATGAAATTCGATGAGCTTAGTTTCTTAGCTTCTATTCTACCATTTACAATTTTAAACATAAATATTAAGTCGGATATAATTCTTCCATCTGAGAGTCGTAATAAATTTAATTTTTTCATCAAGTAATTATAACTTATATTTTCAATGGGAATACCGAGTTTAAAATTTATATGTCTTAGGAATTTGTGTTGAATTTTTTCGATTGTATCTGAATGTAATTTAAAATGGGGGGACCAGATCGAGGAGTTATATTCGACTTGACTACAGTTTAAATATTCCTAAAACCTCTGGTATTTCGAAGAATGAAGCCAAGCATTTTTATTCCTTTATTAGTGATTGTGTTTATATGTAATATAAAGTTTAATTTAGAGTCGAAAATTATTCCCAGGTCATTAATTTCTTTGACAGAGGTAAGGGTAGAGTTGTTAAGTACATACGGATGAATTATTGGTTGACTTAATCTGTAAAATCTTATTGAATGACACTTATTTATGTTCAGAAAAAGTTTATTAAGAGAACACCAATTTATTAACTTGTTTAAATTATTTTGTAAACACATACAATCTTTGGCCGTTTTAATTATTTTTAAATTTTTCAAATCATCTGCAAAAAGCAACACGTTTACATCTTTATCAAATATATCAACAATATCGTTTATAAACAGTAAAAATAAAATTGGTCCTAAATGAGACCCTTGTGGTACACCACTGGTAGCTATAAATTGATTGGAATGGAACAAATTAATTTTTACAAGTAGTACTCTATCAGATAGGTAGCTTGCAAACCAGTCTAAAAGTTTTTCATTAATACCTAGATTACGTAGCTTAACCAGTAGAATTTTATGGCATACTTTGTCGATGGCCTTGATAAAATCCGTATATGATCGTTTACTTTCCATTGAAAACCATTCAAGCTGAAAAATTATAATTTACTGTAAGTTGTCAACGTTATAGCTTACCTCGATGAAAATTTTTATCTTAATTCTGCAAATAAAATATCTATCATCTCATATAAGTACAGGTATATGCAGATCATCTAAATCTGTCTGATTCCCATACCAAAGTATAAGCAGGATTTGTGCTTGCAGCTTGGGGCGACGGAGACAAACGACATAATAATGACAGAACATTACCGGGCGTTGCGCGGGCGGCGACGGAGATAGACGGGTTTGCTCCAAACGATCAAATAATCCTCGTAAATATTTGAGCACATTTTACTATGCATAATCTACGTGTTTGGAATGGCCACCTACGTTTTATAGTCTTATTATTGTGTTCAAGCGTTTATACTTTCCGTCAGTGATGGTATTGTTGTGTAATTTTGATTACAGTGAAGAATGGTGTTTTGATTTATGAACTTTTCCAAAGATTTTTTTCGTCACAAAAGAATTTTGAATTCTAGATGTGTATATACAGAGAGAAAATGAACAACCTTTAAAGTAATTCTAAGCTGTCAAAAAAAATTAAAGTAACACTTCTTTACGCACACTTGACTTGGGGAGTAAGCTGATGAATGCGTGACGAGAGCGTTACGAAAAGTGTGATCGGGCGAGGTGAACGGTCGGGCCCATACGCACGCTTGACTTGGGAACTAAGGTGGTGAATGCATGACGGAGCTTTATGAAAAGTGTGATCGGGCGAGGCGAACGGAAGTTGAGAGGGAGATATATGTTAGTGAAGTTTGACTTCAGTCGTGTGGTCTAAAACACACTCGTTTTTTATCAAACATTTTTGTTCTCCAATTCCACTCTCCCCACTTTCACATCCTGCTTTATTCACATCCGTTCATCATTTCTTATAAACTTTTCTGTTATTTTTTCTCTCTTGAAGTGTACCCGACTCATGCATTTACGTTAGCTCCACACAGAAGGCCTATGTCGTCTTTGGGGATGCTATGTAGAGGGTCTTTTCAGAGAAAGGAAGAAGAGGAAGTTCTGAGAATGAAAAAGGTGTGGGGGTGGGTAGGAATCTGGGGGTTAGCGCGTCCAGGAGTGACAGACGTATGAATCCATCCCTGCAACTGCGGTGCACGACAATGGGTCGAGAGAGTCCAGTTAGAAGTTACCAAACCTAGCGAACCACTTGGGGTGATTTATGGCAGAGGTGTTAGTTATCCAATAATTGGTTCCCAGAGCGGCGCGGCGGTGCCCATAACCGCCTCCCAAATTCAATGATTTATCTACATTTTTAAATATTTTTTTTACCGAAAAGGAATTTTGTATTCAAAATATTTATATACATATGTATAGAGAGAAAATGACTAATGTCTCAGCAACCTTTAAAACAGTCGTAGGCGGTTAAAAAATAAAATATTTATTTTTAAAACTTTTCCGTTCTCAAAAAAAAAATCGTGAAAATGCCGTATTTTAACTTATACGCATACCTTTGTATTTTACCAACGAAAAAATAAGCAAAATTAGAGACGAATTTATTTATTTATGCCCGAGGGGGGGTTTGCGGAAAAATCTGTAAAATATAAGAAAAGGGTGTACACGATAATAAACAAACAAAATGACTTACAAAATAGAGCGCTTGGAATATTATGATACAAAATAAGCATTTATTTATTATAAAAAGGGGCATGTGTACCATTAATATTAAAATTTATAGGTTACGCGTATAATGTCCATAAGTAGGTCTCAGATAACTGCGAATTATAGACTATATTATCTTAGGGGAAGCCTAAAGCATTAAGCTGTGTGCTTTGAAGCATAAATACCAAAATTATTATCTCATCAGGTATATATTTTTTTTATTTTGCTTTCGTTTTTCCAGTTAAATTTCAATTTGGCTCTCTGCCCTCTCTGCTCTCTGATTTTAAAAACCAATATATCAAACATTTTATATCATGTTGCCAATGATTTATGTTTATACGGCGCCGCTACCCGAATTTCTACCGATTTCTTACATATCTCCCTTAAACATTTGAAGTTTTTAAGCTCTTAAAAAAATACATATTATTTTTTAAGATAATATCTAGACGCGTTCCACGCCGAAACGCAAATTATATAAAACTCCTTCGATAGAAAAAAACCGCAAAGTATGCTCCGAAAATTATTATAAACACGTTTGTTTCAGTTATTTTATAAGTTATAGTTGTGAAAAATTCACAATGTTTCTTTAAATCTTTGAGCGGTCAGTGGTTGAGTGGGCATAGCGCTTGAGTCCCACCTGGGCGTCGCGTCGCGTGTTCGATTCCACGTCTGGCTAAGTCCTCCATCACAACACAAGCAGCATTTTCGGCTTTCTGTGGTGGTAGTAGGAGATTTTCAAACATTGTTGGGTTATTTGTAACTCGGGAATGTTTGTCTTTCTTTTAAAAAAAAAAATAATACTTAACCTTTCACGAGATTTTTGCTCTATTTTAAACTAGTCGTGTTTTATTAAAAATTTTCGCAATTGTCGCACAAATTTTTTTCGCTTTAAATATTAGCGCGCTCCTCTAACATTCGTAATTACATATCCCTCCATTTTCTTCTTTTTGAGTGCGGTTACCGCGCCTTACGCCTTTTACACTTGGATGTAATGATTTAAAATATAACTTACAATATCTTTGAAGGTATTGAAGACCATACGTAGTGGGGTCTAGATTGTGTTTAAATTATCTTTTTTTTACAAATTGTAGATCCAAACTTCGAGTATAGGCTGATTACATTGAGAGTCAAAAGTTATCCAAATTCAGCCTCAAAAACATTGTCTGACTCAACTGTCAGATTTTACCAAAATCAAGAATTTCAATAATGTCATCAAATCATTTTAGACACAAATCTTCATCGTAGATACAAACTTCGAGTACAGCCTGTTTACATTAAAAGTCAAAAGTTTTCCAATTTCAGCCTAAAAAAAATGTCCGACTTATCTGTCAGGTTTAATCAAAATCAAGAATTACAATAATGTCATCAAAGTGTCCAACTTTGCTCAAATTGAAGACAGTAACCTCAGTAACTATTGAGGATAAAAAACATCAATGGCATGCAATTGGTATTGGGTAGCAAACCCTATTTAACCTAACTGTAATTTTTGTTTACACATTTAGTTTGTGAATTTGAAAGCTTTTAGGGAATATAATATGAAACTATATCCTTTTTTATTTTTTTTTTTAATTTTTATTTTTTTTATTTAATTTTATTTATTTTAGAGAAAGTTGACAGCAAATCAGAGATTACAAAATAATACAATAATAAGATGTTAATTATGCCAATTATGAACTTTCCACTGATGGTAGTTAATGAATAAAGTGTGACATTGTAAGGGTCATGATCTCAACCTTGGATTACGAATGCGAATGGTCAGATGCTACGTATTTTCAATATTATTTTATGGAATGGAAGCATGGACGCTTACTGAAGAATTAAGTAGACGACTTGAGGCATTCGAGATGTGGATCTACAGAAGAATATTTAAAATAAGCTGGATGGACAGGGTCACAAATGAAGATGTTATGGTTCGGATGAATAAAGAAAAGGAAGTAATTAAAACGATAAAAATCCGAAAACTTCAATATCTTGGACACGTGATGAGACATCCAGAGAAGTATGAGATCCTGCATCTCATAATGCAGGGAAAGATTGCCGAAAGACGGGGCCCTGGAAGAAAGAGAACCTCATGGCTGAAAAACCTGAGACAGTGGTTTGGCCAGTCTACCGTGGAGCTGTTCCGGGCCGCAGTAAACAAAGTCCGCATAGCCAACATGATAGCCAACGTCCGTTGAACGGACAAGGCACAACAAGAAGAAGAATTGTAAGGGTATTTTCTTAATTTTATTTTTTAGTTATAATATATAAAACAGGGGGGAGGAGGAGGAACATATGAATAGGATTAAGAGTAAAGGACGGGAATATATATATAGGGATTGAACTTTCTAGTTTGAGTCATGTTGCTTGGTGAGTTTTCGTTTTATGTCACGTAAAGTCGAGTTAAAAATGTCCCTGCTACTAATAACTACTCTGGTGGAACGTTATCATAAATTGCTTTATAAATAAATAATTTACTAAGACTTTACTAAATTAAGTAGGAGAAGTAAGTTACGACTCCACTTTCCTCCGGTGGCATTATCTTTACAAAGTAGTTAGTGATATTGGGTTACTGAAGTGCTTCATTGAGATGTAGTGTCACATATTTAATTAAATGTTCACTATTCTAACGTACAACGAAAATAGCGTCTTCACCCAAAATTACTATTTTCATATGAAACGATAACATCTTAATTATTATTAACAGTTGACCTTTTTCTTTTGCGAAATACTACGTAAAAATGTAAGATTCTTTGGGAACATTTTATCTTTACCACCATAACATAATACTTTAGCCAGTGGCGTTACAAAAATTCAAGCGGTCTGGTTAGTCTTCTGAGGATCGAGTTTGAAGGAGGTAAAACATGGAATACTTTAAAAAATTGTTATCTTTACAAATGAAAGATATTATTTCCGGAATGCGCTACTTTTTGGAACTCGGGTAGTTGACTGTTTTTCATTTTGATATGGAATGGACTCAAGATTTAAGCCAACTAAACGTACGTACTTATGGTCACAAAACAGGGGACATAACTCACTTGATTGCTCGAGGTACCTACACAAATATTCTTAAAAATATATAAAAATATTACGTATTTCTAGACTCGGTAGATGCATATATGAAGAAATCTCTTGTGGCGCTGTTATCTCCTAACCCAATGAGGAAATTATTATTTAATTTATTTTTTTTACCAATTATTTTTAAAAAAACATCATTATCATGATCATAATAGGTATAGTATTTACAATATTATAGAAAGTCCCACAAAGCTGATACAAGCATCTACTCGCATGTAGCATTCCCAAAAATGACATAGGTCCTAAGGGAACTTTTTTTTCTTCACGGGTGTCTGTGATAAGCCAAAATAAAAATAAAATCACAGATATTTTTTTAATACCATGCATTGCCTTGCATTCACATATTTATTAAGAGGAACGGCTGCGCGTCCTTTTTTTATACAAAACTTAAATTTGGATTTGAAGTCAAAACACCAAACCAAACCGAAAAATTATGTTTTTAATCAAAAGGCTCAGTAAATATCTAGTAATTGTTATATCTTTATTAATTTGTTTTTCAAATTATAAAATAAAGGCTATTAAAGGTTAAATTTTTCACGATTTTAGAGGCAACTTCTTCCTGTTTTTAGAGGTAATAGTAATTATTTTTTTTTTGCACATTTTACTCTGCAAATTTGATGAAATATAAAACAAAAAATTGAATTACTCAAAAATCATTTTCATGAGCCTAAATGTAAATTCCAAACCTTAGATTTTCGTTGAAATAAAACACGTCGTACATAAAAGTAAGTAAAATTTCTACTATAAAAGAAGTTTTTTTACAATGTTTTATTTTTAATTTTATATTTCATTATAACTTCTTCACAATTGAAAAAATTAATAATTTCAAAGTTGCATCTAAAATCACGAGATATTTATTGTTTGAATGGCCTCTACTTAGTTTAAAACACAAATAATGAAGTAGCACATAACATATCCATAATAAATATTTGATACAAGTTTTGATTTAAAAACATATTATTCCGTTTGTTTGATTATTTTGACCCCAAACTTAAGTTTTGTATGAAATACGCGGCGCAGCGTTCCCCTCATAGACATTTAGCGGATATATAATAGTTAACAGGCTTCCTGAATAGCCTGGAAGTTTGTTGTTACACCACTGATTTCAGCAAATCTAAATTTAACCTTTGTCTTCGCGCAAACACGCCGAATGTCTTAACCTAACTATGACCTTGTACTACACTCCTTTGGGACAAAATCTTATTTGAAGGGTCGCGATGCTAAGGGTGATAATCTTTCAATATACCCCAATCACAGCTTTCATCTGGCTAGCTGGCTAGGTGGAGATTCCGCCCTTTATTAATATTATACAAACGTCTTCCTGGTCCGCCCTTAAGCGATGTGATATTATTTCCCGTATTCATAAGGCCAGTTTATGGAGACCTTTATTTTCTAAAGGGTTCTATGATAAAATTATATTTTAATAATCTTACTTTACAATAAACGCTCTTCTGACGGCCATTTTGCGAACCCTTATAAATCTCATTTAAAACACGGCATATTACCCTCAAAATAAATCATGTTAAATTAAAGAATCTTTCGAATGTGAAATCATAATACAAGCGGATTCGAGTATTCAAATCAACCTTGATTTTCTGAAAAAAAAAATCAATCCAAAAGAATTTGTCCTTTAGTAGTTGGTAGAGCCCACAATACAAAATTTATAGTTAATAAACACGTTTTAAAAGAGGGCATTACCAGAGAAAACCAGAAATGTGTCATTGTCAAATTAGATTTTAGACGTATAGATTCTTTTCCACAAAAAATTATAAATGGATTTCGAAAAATTGTTCTTTTATCTGGCATTCGCATGTAATAAATTTTGAGATTTTTTTTTTTAATTTTTAGTACATTATTGAAAAATGATAAGTACATAACTACAGATAAAAATAACTACAAAAAGTACGTTATTTTAATAGTTTTATCATCACGTCTTTCAGCATTTTTGGATGAAGGTATAAATTAAAGCTAAATTGAATTGAAATAAATTCGATATTGAGTTAAAATTTTAAAAAGCTGGTACGGAGAATAATTAATCTTTCTCGTTGTAACCGCCTTGCACGATCGTAAGAACAACTTTCGACGAAATGTGGATTTTCGTCCGCTGGCTGGTTAAACGCTCTTAAGTATTGTGATTTTCAAGCTTACAAAAAAGTGGAGGATTTCACATTCATAGCCGACATGCTGGAAAAACCTAGTTTCAGAATCCCCCTGCTGAGAGACCACCATTCAGAATCTAAAACAGAGAATAACTAGGCTTTAGCTATTTCAAGTAACGAGATATGAATAGTAATCCACGTACCCATCTTAGCATGAACCCATCCCAGCCTTCTTCTTCCATGTCTCATACTTATTATACTGAAAGCATTCTTCAAAAGAGAATGCCATAATTTCATCGTCACCGAGCAACATAAAACAATGATAAGTAAAGTTATTAGATACTAGGAAGACCTTCATTTAGCATCCGAAAAAAATATAAGAAGTTCTTACTAATAGTATGACTATGGAAGAACCAATCGCACTTAAAAATTTAAACTAAGTGCTATCGGACGAGAGCTGCCAATAGCAACCCCCTCTCAAGAACCCCTGTACATTAAACTTTGAAATAAACACTGGTATCTGAAAATGACACTTTTCCGCTAAGTATAACGACGAGGATGAATTGACACCACCATTATAACTCGTATTTACACAATTAAAATTTGTATCGTGCTACAAGTATTTCTGCTGCAAATATCTGCAGAAAAAGTAAGAAATTAGACTGTGGTTTTTAATTCTTACACCCGACAAAAATATACCTACCTATAATGTTCAGGAAATATAATATAGACGCTGCCAGATAAACTAAAAAAACTGTTTTCACACTTGAATAATAGAGCTTTCCAGAAGTTACTTACGCCACTTCTAGAGGTTTATTCACCCTTGCGGTTTATCAACCTTTTTTACCATAACTGAATATTTCTTTCTTCCTTGTTGTTTACTTAACTCTTAAAATATTCAGCCCAAAATCTGCTTCTTTTTATGAAAAGCTTTTCAACCCCAACACCGATTAGCAGCCTTAACAAAGTATTAACACCGTACTTGCTGTGAAACTCGAATATCTAGGGTAAGTCAGGATATTTAAAGAATTCAATTATGGCGCTCGCCGTTTCAGCGGTAAGATGGCATATTTGATTTAAAAAGAATTTTAAATGCTACTCTGACGTTCTAATATCCTGAGGCTGTGCAGATTAAGGTTTTTTCCGCAAGACCTCTTTATCCCCGAAAGCCTGGGAACTTTATGTATCCATTGTGGGCATGTATCGCTGAATGGTCATTACTGATGCCATTTCATATAACGATCTTGTCTAAATAATGAATGAAGCGGAGTATGAAACACGCTAATGTTTTATTTCGGGAAAGTAACGAGAGCAATCAGTCTTTGTCATTTCGGTGCGAGTACTGATTTGCTACTTTTGTACCCAAACAATACTTTACGGAATAAGTATTTTAACTAAACGATTTATCTTTTTAAGCCATGTTTATTAATGTATTTATTACCGAAAAAATAACGTTTAACGTAAAAATTCATCTATCATCAATAATGATTTTTTTCCAGGAGTTTCTTTTTATTTCGAAAAATAAGAAATTAAGTAAGAAATTCCTGTATTCTGATTAAAAGTGAAGTAAATTGTAAAAAAAACTAACACTTCGATTGGTTCACGCATTCATATCATGTATTTCTTAAATAATTTAGGCCTATCCAAAAAGTTTAGAGGCACATTATATTCAATTTTATTGGAATATCATTTTTAATGTCTTTGCAGGTTTTACCCATCAACGTAATATATCTTTGGAGTAGTAGATAATACTAATACAATCTAAGCAAAGATGAAATAGAACAAGACATAAAAAATTAAAAGGTAACGGTAGCAACTGGGAATCCAGGATCTCTTGTCTTAACGAGACCGCAACTGTCACTTTTTTTTCTTTATTCCAGGATGTGGGGAGGATAGTTCAATCCCACACGATCTATATAGTTATACATATTTATATATTTACACAGTAAAGAAACCAGAACATAAATAGAAGAAAAAAAATTAATAATAACAAAAATAAATAATATTTGTTTGTGTCTTGTTTTGTTTAGATTTAATAGTATTATCTTCTTCTTCAGTCGTACATTATATTGTTTTTAAAAAAACATTATTAAAAATTAACATTACTCTTGATTTTTTGTATTATTTTTTCGCGTTATTGTTCTGATCTACATTTTTTACAAGCAATTATAAAGGACTATAAATTGTCGTGAATACATTTGTAAAACAATACGTAAACATTGTCTGTTTTTATGCATTGAGCACATTAGCGCATTATTAATCCATGGCAATTAGAAAACTAATAAATACTGTGCTCCCATGGTTTCTGTTGCATGTTGTCCTTGTTTTATTTGTTTCAGTTTGTTTAATCCTGGAACACTGGAAAGGTTCCGCATTAGCTTGGAACATGGATATAACCTTTCTGTAGATACTGGGGTATTGTATTTTCTGTAGATTCTATAGATACTCATATATCTACTTACTACGCAATAGGTAAAAATATATATATATTTCAAAGGTTCAACGTCGAAGTTTCGTAACTACTGACTTTGCATCCGTGACGGCAAATATTAATTATTATTTTTATAACTCCACACAGGCGGCACAGGGAAAATAATTTCCCTCGGGACCTACGTCGTTTATGGGGATGCTGTGTAGAGGATCTTTTTAGTAAAAGGAAGGAAATGGAGTTCCAGTAAGGAAAAATGTATGAGGGGTAGATAGGAGTCAGTGTGTTCAGGAGTGACGGTCGTATGAATTCATTTCTTCCACTGCGGGGCATGGCGATGGGGGATCCATCGCCATGCCCGTGGTTAAGGGGGCTCAATCAGTCTCAAACGCATCCGCCGCCAAGGCCTAGACAATCCTCACCCCGGGCACCCCTGCTATGTCGCCAAACGTAGCCAAACCTTTTAGGGTTATGAGAAATTATGTGTGTAATGAAAAGGGACTTTTCAAATATCTACTGATTTTTATTTGCTTTTTGTTCGATTGTTGCCTCTTGTTTTTCTTATTGTTTTTATAATAACACGAGGACCCGAGGGAAATAATTTCCTTCAGCGTGTATGTCTTCAGCCTGTGTGCAAGGTCATTTTGGGGAAAGGATGGAGTAAACCCTGATCTTAAATAAGCCATGTGGTAGGAGGGAGGATCTATAGAGTTGGTATTTTTATATTAATTTAATTTATTAAACCTAATATAGTTCCACTTCATGTGTTGTAATATAAACATACGTTCATACTATTTAATTCAAATTTTATTTTCTTCTAATACTTATTTCGTAAATATTTTTTAAAAGTTATTTAATTATTGGTATTTCATTTCACCGGTAACTAATGTTGTGCATTTGTGTGCCATTAAGCAGTAAAAAAAAATATTTATATATATATATATATATATATATATATATATATATATATATATATATATATATTTATTGGCTCGCCAATAGAATACGTGACATTTTTATTAAAGTAATTTACATTCTCAAAATGGTTATAACGATGATTCCAATTATAGGTGAGCACACCATTCATCACAGCATTTTTGTATAACGATAAGTTAAAATTACATGAAAAAGAGGAAATATTAGTAAATACAAACGTACACATTGTGTACGTGTGTACGCTGTACACATAAATACAATAATAAGCACATGTATTTATCAATAGATTTTCACAATTTCATACATTTTGTTTAGTTATCATTGATTCTATTGACAAAAAAGTTACTGTTCAGCTGTGCATTCAGGATTTCTCCGGCAATGCAGCTGGTTTTCATACATGTACATATATACACTTATTTCTAATGTTTTCTCTCTGTCTTGTATGGTGTATGGAAGATTTTATTGTAATATAGTTTGTCTCTAAGCTAAGTTGGTAGTAAATCGTTAAAACCTTTGTAGATAAAAATTAAAACCTTAAAAACATTCTTTTTGGTATACTTATTATTCTAAGAATAATAAAAGTTTTCAGTCAGCTTGCAATAATGAGAAATATTTTCTTAAAATACGTAGGTTAAACACAGTAAAACACGACAGTTAATATTTTAAAGGTTTCGAAAGAATTCATTTGATTTGTATTCCAAAGCGCTATTTTCAAAGAATATTAACTAATCTGAAAGTTTTTGTAGCGTTTTTACCTCAGAAAGCCAGACGCAAATAGCAAAACAATAATTTATAGAACCCTAAACTTTACCACTGGCTTAGCTATCGTCTTTGTCCTTCTAAGCCATTGTTTCACCACTAAAAGTACTAAGTATATGGATATAGAAAGCTGAATACTTTATTTTCACAGCTACACCGACTTCAGCTTACCTAATGTAAAATAAATATTTTAAATAGGCAACACTTTGTCTCTTCTTCCACAAATTAAAGACAAGGCGTACCTGGATTAAACAATTATTATTCGTAATAAAGCGTTTGGGTCGAGATAGAAAGGGGAAAACCTTGAAAGCAAGGGTGGCACTTAAACTCACAAGAATAAATTAAGGCTGTTTTGTGTAAAGTTATTACAGCACAATGAGCATTCTTGTTTCAAAACATAATGTTTTGGTGGTATTGTGTCAATGTTTTAAAACTTAAACTTTTCAAAATTGGAAGATAATATTATTCTAATCACTCACATTTCGTTTTTCGAAAATGGTTCTCGCTAAAAGTGTTGCTAATGCTGCAAAATTCGATTAGGATTTCAATCATACAATCAACACAATCCTTGTTGATATTCCCTTGAGGAAATATTAAATTTTGATGATAATTGTTTATTCAATCGCGCCGATGAAAGCCCTTCGATGGGCTCCACCCGAGTACCGGCTTGAGCTATAAGTATAACGTTCTTCAATGCCTACCTATAAAACAATACGATGGTTATTGATCAACGTTATGGATACAATAAATTTTAATAAATTTATTATCGAACTTGTGAAGGTGATATCATTTAGCATGCTTTTATGATGTACTAGCGAGTACCCGACAAGCCACTCAAAGAAAGAAAGTATTTTAAATCTGTTTATTGAAGTGCTTTCCGGTACACAATATTTCATTGATTTTAATTTGGCTACAATTTCGTTTTTGAGTTGTGTGGGAGATTCAATGGAGTCTGTCCCAGTCGCCAAGTCTTCAACATAAAATTCTTTAACAGCGTTCTTGATGAGGCAGGATAATTTTCCCTATCATCCCTGGCCAATTGACATAAAAGTTAAAGTGGCTAAAAACGGGGAGGACGTTAAACCGTATGTAATTGTTTGCAGTTCGTAATCTTTCACCGTTTCCAAAAATATTCAAATGCAAAAGAGATATGCTATGATGCCCGCGCAACTGTCGGCGGACTACGACCTAATCAGGGTAGTTTGCACACAAAAAGAATTTGTTCATTTCGTTGATTTTTTTGAAGGTGTGTATTAGTATTGGTTAACAATACAGTTTGAATACGGAAAGAATTCGTTCATTTAGTTTTACGGTCGTTTGGTTTATTTGTTAATTATTCGTTCATTTAGTTTATTTGTTAATTTGGTAAACAATATCGGCGACACCCGGAAGCGCAGTCCCACCTAGTAAAAACTGCAGATAGCACATCTATTATAATTCAATATCTTTGATCGTTTCACTCGGGAAGTCACACTGGAGAATATGCAGAGCTCCACACAGGAGGCCCTGAGGAAAATAATTTCCCTCTGGGCCAATGTCATCTTTGGGGGTTGGGTTTGTGTGGAGGGTTTTTTAAAGGAAAGGATGGAGAGGACAGTTCTGCGAAGGAAAAGGGTTTAAGGGTGGGTAGGAATCTTAGGTTCAGTGTGTCCTGGTCATCCGCCTCCAAGACCTAGACAAACCTCACCCCATGAACCCGAGCATCCTGCTAAATCACCAAACGTAGCGAACCAATTGTGGTAACCTTTTACAGAGGTGTTGGTTATCAAAAAAAGGTTCCCGGGGTGGCGGTACCCACTCCCGCCTCCCAAATTAAATCATTTGGATAATTACATGTTACAAACGTCGCGTCGGCAGTAAATACAATTTTATGAAAACTAAAATTTCAAATCTAAAGTGATGCATGAAAACTCATAATTTTTTCATTCTTGGAAAAACTAATTTTACTATCGTTAATAACTCTTTAAAAAAATAACACATGTCATCAACAAAATAAAATTATGACATAACCACATTCCGCCATTGTGACTATTCTCGCTTTGTTCTGCTAGAAGGAACTAGTCTTGCTTTTCCGCCGTCGAATATTGAAAGTCTCGTTTTAAAATTCGGGCATTGACGTCACATCGTTTGGCCGTGACATTGGGGAATTGATTACACCTCATCAAATGGGTATAACAAATCTATCGCATAACACGGGACGGTTTCCTGCAGCTTCCGCCCTTTCCTCCCTTACCTTTCCTGTGTCGGTCCATTAATAATCGTGAGTAACGATTGTCCTATCTACCATTAATCTCCCGACATACAAGCGGGGAACAGTTTACAAATGTCGGTGTTATTGATTCATGGCTTTGGATAGTCAATTTTGCGTAATAATGAGCGAATCAATCAGACTTAGATCGTGTTTGGTTCGATGGGAATTTGCCCTCATTGGGATTCCAAATGGTGACTTCTCAATTAATGCTCCAGGAACAAGGTTTAGAGCAAGGTGACAAATTGGTGGTAATGTTGGTGTCGAAGCTTAGCCGTCAGTGACTTTGCGAGGAAATTGGTGGTTGCGAGTTTCGATCCTGTTAAAACGTGAAAATCTCAGGCCAACAATAATTGCCACGCTTCTTTTTTGTTCGGGAAATAAATTTGAACACATTAACGGTCAAGTAATGACAGATTTGTACAATATTTTAGTAGTGCCCCAGGCTAGCATAAATACCACGATTTGGTGAACTTTCTATTCCGCTGCGCGGCAATGACGTCACTGCTTGTCACGGTTATTTTGTACCAGTGACTGTGGTGGAGCTGGCGACACGGTATCGCTTCCAAGTAAATAAGCACACATTTCACCACTAAAAATTACATATCTACCGGATCTGCCCTGATGATGGACACTGCAACGCTGTCCGAAACGTTGGCTAAAGAAGGAGGTAGCGCACCACGGCGTAACACCCCAAAAACAAATAACGAAAATATTTTTGTAAATTAATTGATAAAAAATTGCATTTATTGTAAAATTAAAATGTGGAGATTGCAAACATTTGTCACATGAGAACGGGTCGTTTCTTCGACTCGTTCTTGTGTTCAACAGCTCGGCTGTGGAATGATTTGCCGGCCTCTGTGTTTCCTCCTTCCTACAACATGGGTCTCTTCAAGACCAATGTTCATTCCTTCCTCTCCTCAAAAAGACCCTCCACACAGCATCCCAGATGACATAGGCCCTGAGGGAAACTATTTTCCTCAGGGCTTCCTGTGTGGAGTTAATGTAAAAAAAAAAAAAAAAATTGATTGGAAATGAATGCAATAAAAATATGTAATTTGCGATTGCAATATATTTGCTTCAAATGTCTTATTGTTAATCATTTATATAATTATTTTTTTCTGAATCAGAATTCCTTTACCTTTACCTTTACTTTTCCTACTGGATAATGTATTCTGTACATTTATTCAAATCACATTATTTTCGTTGGTTTATTATAAGAAACTGAATAAAATTTTGTATATTATTATTTCTGAAACTGATAAATGTTATCATTTGTATTATAAATGCAAGTAAGCATTAACATTTTGGGATCCTGAAAGAATTAATTGAAAATACATTTTTGAATCATTTTCCCCTCATGCTATTTAAAAAAGCTCCCTTCCCCGAAATATTGAAGTCCCTCGTTAATTTAATTTCCCGACTGCCGGTGTTGCCGGGGGAGATTTCAAAAGCCTTAACTGTATCATAAAAACCTCGAACACCTGAGCTTTGGCTTTCACAGTATTGAAAAAGAATATTATTCAAATTCAATGGTCGGTTCCTTGAATTTCGGCGGAGTCGTTTGCCGATACCATTCGATAAAGTGAGAGTGTTTTACCGGAATGGCTTTCTGCGCCAAATTAAAATGCCCGGTTTTGGCGTAATTCCAAACTAAACTTTCAGATCCGGTAGGTAGTTAATTCAGTCATAACATTAATCTAATTTGTAATTCGAAGGAACGAGTAGTTAGTTACTTACTTTTTGGTTTACTTTTGTTGGGGTTTGGTTTCTCCGGGGCTTGGTCTCGATTTTTTCATTTCTAGATTCGATCTCTTTCCCATTTTTTTGTATTACTTGGGCAATAATTAAGTATGTAAGAATTTCTTTATTTTGTTTTGGAGAATTTTGTTTACAATTTACTTAATTTTATTTATTTGCTTCCTATTTCGACACAGTCTTGCTATTGACGCAACTGTATGTATATCTACCTTCCTCAATCCAATCTACTTTGCATACCTATCCTATCTGACAATATGTGCCAAAATTACATATCTGTGACATTTTGGAACAATAACTTCCACGGAAGAATCAGTCTGTTAAAGTAACATTTTTGCCAGAATCTCACACTCATAGATTTCAGTATACTATTATTTTGCATTGCCAGCGAGTTGCAAAAATCTGTACGTATAGCGTACCCATCTACTCGAGTTCGTTATTCGGGAGAGCTGCCCGCTCGCGCCGTCAAACTTGACGTGTTTTTTAACAACATTTCTTTGCAAAGTTTTTAGTATGTACGGTAGGTAGGTACTCTTACAAAAAATAAATAATTTATAATATAATACATTTACGTACTTAAAATATATACCCAAGTAATATAATTCGAACAGAAGACCTTTCCAGAAGAATTATAGACGACTAACTCATTTTCGACAAGTTCAATAAAAGTCCGAAAATAGACTCAAAATCTTCAAACTTCACAAACAAAGCCTCCAAACATTTGAACTTCAACCTTTGTCTTCTTTGTTCGCAGAAAAATGTTGACCTGTGCAATGGGCGGCTATTGGACCCCAGCCTCTTCTCCATCCAACGTGCCGACAGCGGCCGTGACACCAGTGACAGTGACAGCCACAGCGACAGTTATAGAACCAGTGACCGTCACCGAGACAGCCGGCACCGCGACGCCGGAAGCAGTCGCCATGTTGGACCAGCGCCGGGCGCCATGCTCTTCCGTTAGAAGGGGGCGGCAGGATGACCCTCAGCGCCATCTGTAACCAATTACCGGGTTTATCAACTTAGATAGAGCCTTCAACAGAAGGAATAACTATTCTCAAGTGAGTATTAATATATTTTTTCCTAAACGTATTGCATTATAGCCAATATATTTTTCTTATTTTCAAGTCGAGTTTTGGGGCTTTCAATATTTATTTTATACGAATACCGCACAAGAGTCCCCAACTGCACCCGTCTGGAGCCAGTGAGACTATGGCATCCCCAATTGGGATATGTTGTTAGGCTGAAGGCAGTGGGTAGGGGAAGTAGATGGGAAAAGGGAAGGTGGGGAAGTACCTGGCTATTCAGATCTAGTTACTAAACACGGTTAAAGCCATTTCAAGCAACGTTTCAATTTTGAATGATGCGGTCTTACACCAGGGCGACACAGAGTATCTTCCACTCTGGAACGTGCCGCAAATATAATATTATATATTATTTTTTATTAATTAAATTTGAAGTACCACAAATTAATCAATTAAAATTGCTGGGTTCGTACCCGCGACCTTCGGATTGTGAGTCGAGAGATTTGGAAATGTTGAGGGGTAGAGAGAATATATAGAATGAAACAAGTACTTTGTTAAAAAACCACTTTATTTTTATTTAAATTTGTCGACCGGTTTCGGTTGAACTCAACCTTCCTCAGGACAATAAACACATTTTTTTTTTATTTTTTTTATTAGTTTTTATATACATATACATATAATATAATCATGAGAAATTACATTTTCAGGTTACAATCGGATTAAACTCAAATCATTAAATACTAACATGCAACATTGATTAGATACAGTATAAACATATATATGTATATAATATATAACCTTTACGAGAGTGTAACTACTCGTGTGTAAAGGGAAGAGGAAATATATATATATATATATTTTTTAAATTAAAAAAATTAAAATTAAAAATTATAACACATACATTATATACACGTACTTAAATAAATCGAATGAATAAAAAATAAAGTAATATAAAAAAAATAAAATAACATAAAATAATTTTTTGAATAAGTATTGTTAATTAAAGGTTACTGCGGTTCTAAGTGTCTAAATTATTTAAGATATTATTGTTTAATTTATTTTTGAATTTATTGTAGTCAGGTTCTAATCTCAGCTCTATTGCTAGTTGATTAAACCATAAACTAAATTACACATATAAACTAAATTACAGTACAGAGTTAAGATTCTAAGGTTAACACAAAAGAAAGAGAGAGATCATATAAAAGAGGGAGAGAACATCAGATACTGGTTGGTGGAAGGGTAGGAGGCAGAGTCACGGGTGGGTGGGGGTGGGGGTTACATAGGGAGAAAGGGAATAACTTTAAAATCGGGCTGTTGTTTGATTCTAACTGTTTGTTTAAAATTTGGCAATTAAGTTTCTGTGATTTGGATATTTCTAATGCTTCTAAATTATTAAGGCGTATTCCTATTTTATTTATATGTATTAATTTTACTCCTGTATTTATAAAATAGAATGGTACCCGGTAATTACCCGGTAAATAGAATGTTGAAAGGATAAAGAGGGATTCTGAATAGCCGTCTTTCACCTGAGCAATACTGACAGCTTATTTCAAACTATACTCCCAACTTATTTCAAACTATACACGAAATTACCAACTGCCCAGAATCTGTGAAAATACTAGTATTAAAATAGAATGCACCATGAATCACATTTAAATAATATTAATGAGGGGCGCTAACTCAATCATCGGGCTTTATCAACTTCCCCCATTTTTATATGCTCCATAAAATTGTAATTTCATCCTAGTACTTACAAAAGTTATAATAATACCTATCGATAGTTAAGGGTTAATTATGACCCCGATTCGGCCGGGTATCGCCGCGCCACGTCTGTCCTTGCCATTATTCGCCTAGTCCACGGCACGACTTGCCTCGCCCTCTCTCCGCCGCAAACCTCTGCCATATTACCATCCTTAGACTGACGCTAATTTGACAGGAAATGAACGCCGATCAGGGGTATTTTTTTCATTGCGAATCAACTTACAAACCCGTCTTTTTAACCTGAAAAGCCTTGTATTGTCAATGAAACACTGTTATTTTGAGTGTATTGTGTATGTACACAAAGTTAAACTGTTTTAATTAAAATAATAATACAAGGCTTAGTACAAAGTTACAGGATTTCATTTAATAGTATTAAATCACAAAGTTTCTGATTTCTAGAGCTTTACTTCGTTAAATTGGGTCTACACATATTAATTAAATTTATTTGGCACAAATGCTTAAGTAAGTTTACATTATTATTACTAAACAAACATCTCGCAAATAATATCCTATTCCTTGAAATTTAAACGAATAGAGTTTGAAGATTAGAGCAGCATAATTAAAAATATCGTTTGCGTAGGTTCTGAATCCTTAAGAAATAATAATACTATTTAATACATGAAAAAATGGTAGTACTTGGGTTATAGAAAAATTTTGCTTCCTTCTTTTCATATCACTGAGCTGTTCATAACGTCAAAAAAATAACTATACTGTAAACACAAAGTCTGCAAACATAACGATAAGAGTTTTTCATAATAGGGAAGCACTCCATTAAAAATACATTTAACAATCGTAGCTTAATCACACGTCGCGTTTGGTTTGGCTTTATGATTTGACTTTTTAGAATTTAGGAGGTAAATAAATTATAATCGGTGCACATGCACATGTTGGTGCACAATTCACAACCTAGTGAATTATATGAATCAGCATATTCATTAACGTTAGCTGCTGGAGTTCGGTACAACGCCAACGCCTCGTGTAGTAGGTACCTCATACCATCTTTTTTAAAATACATACCATCTTTTTGGACCTCATATTATAAATTACTTGGTTTTTTTTATAAGATCAACCAAACTATTTAAAAATTCTAATAGCCTAATAATTCTATTCAATTCCTTAATCAGAAGTGTTCTTGAGTACGGGTCAACAGTCTGGAATCCACATTATATTACACAGGTATCTAGTCGAATCAGTACAAAGAAAATTTACACGGATTTAGTCTTACCGATCAGGTGTCCACCATTTTCTAGACGGGTACGAACAAAGACTTACATATTTCAAATTAGAGAGTCTAGTTAAAAGACGAAACATATATGACCTCTTAATAATCGTGTAGACAGTAACTTAGTCAACCAAATCAAGTTATACGCCAGGCCCAAATCTACAAGAACCCTTAACATATTTTGGACCGAAATTTTCACGAATAATACTGGATATTTTAATCCTATGTCTAGAATGTCTCGATCGTACAACGATCTTGTTAAAATACACACTTTCATAAATATTTTTGTAAATAATATAACATGTTTCAAAAAATATCTCCTCAATTTGTGCACTTAAAAACAAAAAAAAATGTTGTTTTATTACTTTTCAGTAAATACTTCATAAATATTGTATTCTTATTATTACAATGTATTTCAATTTTGTATTTAAGTTTTCGAGTTATGTATAAATAATACTTTCATTGTTTTTTCATGTGTTTGCTTCTGTGAAAATGCACATGTGATTACTGCAGACACATTAGTCTAGGGATATTTATATTAGTATTTTAATTTATTATGTGTATATTTTTGGAACTCATAGGTACCAACTTTTTGACCTCATATCATCTTTTTGAACCTCATATCATCTTTTCAGAACTCATACCATCGTTTTAGAACTCATACCATCTTTTTCGACATCCTACCATCTTTCTGGACCTCCTCAGAGTAACTCATTGACAAACTTATTAAAACCCTATTTATTGGATAGCCAACACCTCTGCCATAGGTCGCCCTAAGTGGTTTGCTACGTTTGGTGACTAAGCAGAGGTTCCCAGGTTCATGGGAAGAGAATTGTCTAGGTTTTAGCGATGGGCGTTTTTACCCGCCTACTGCGTTGCGGATCAGATCTGGAGACACTAGTTCAGAAAGATCTTTTGGCCTCTCCAGCAAGACTATCTCAACCCTCGCTTTGGAGAGACTAGTTTAGGGAGACCTTTTGATCTCTCCAGCAGGACTGTCTTGACCCATCGCTTTGCATCGCAGTGGGAGGGATGGATTACTATTTTCGTCACTCACACAATTTTCTTTCCTAGAACTTTTTTTTTAAAAGACCCTCCACACAGCGCCCCCAAAGATGACCAAAGAGAAATTATTTTCCTTAGACCCTCATGTATAAAAATAAAATAACAAAACATAAATTAAAAAAATAGATAAACTAATTTGAACAACCTTATTATAATACAGGTATTTAAAAATGGCTTGTATTTGTCTTTTTTTTACGTTAGAACTAAGTATATGACCGCCGATTTATCGAGAGAATATATTTATTTATATATTGGCCTAGTTCTAGTACAAGACACCGCCAACAAACATAGTAAAGGTTAGAGGTTAGATCACAGATGAATTTATTCATTCAAAACGTCAAATAACAATGGATTCAACCGATTTCCGTGCTGTGAACAGATTCACATTAAAGTTAGACAGATTCCATGCAATTCAAACTAACCACTCAGACGGAATGTCTGGGCAAGGTGCCGCATAGAATTTGCATGGACCTGACTTGGACCTAACTTGAACCTGACGCAGAACGGTATTTCTCTGTGGTGAGAAATTGCTCGTGGCAATGTATTATGAATTTCGATTAGCTTCAAACTGATTTATAAGCATTGAGATCAAAGTACGAGTACATCGGTGTGCGTAGCATTTCTGATATTTATTTTAATATCAACGGTAAAAGTACAGCATAAACAATAATTATTTCATGTCACGGTTAAAAGCATGTATAAGAAAATTTTATAAAAAATTTAAAATTAAAATTTTATGTAAAAGATAATTTTATAAAAGACACTTAAATGAGGCATTATAACATCACCTTAAAAAAAAATAAAGACAAACATTCATTCTACTACCACCACAGTAAGCCAAAAATTTTGCTTGAGTCGTAATTGAGGACTTAGCTAGCCGAGGAATCGAACACGGGATGCTTGGGTGGGACCCAAATGCAATGCCAACTCAGCCACTGACCGGTCAAATTCTTTACAAATTAAGCCGCCGCTACCCGAATTTCTACAGATTTCTTACTAATCTCCCTTAAACATTTGAAGTTTTTGAGCTCTTAAAAAAATATGTTATTTTTAAAGATAATATCTTGATGCGCTCCATGCCGAAACGCAAATTATATGAAATTCCCTCCATAGAAAAAAATCGCAAAGTATGCTACGAAAATTATTATAAACACGTTTGTTTCAGTTATTTTACAAGTTATAGTTGTGAAAAAATTCACGATGTTTCTTTAAATGATACTTAAGAGCGTTTAACCAGCCAGCGGACGAAAATCCACATTTCGTCGAAAGTTGTTCTTTCTGTTCGGTTACAATGAGAAAGATTAATTATTCTCCGTACCAGCTTTTTTAAATTATAACTCAATATCGAATTTATTTCAATCCAAATTAGCTTTAATTTATACCTTCATCCAAAAATGCTGAAAGGTGTGATGATAAAACTATTAAAATAGTGTACTTTTTGTAGTTGTTTTTTGATTATGAAGTATTTATCATTTTTCAATAATGTCTAAATTTAATAAGAATGTTATAAAAATCTGAAATATATTAGTTTGTAAGTGCGCAAATAAATACACAAATGGACCAATTTTCGTCAAGAAACACATTTACGTACATATTTTTTAATGATTTTATTGAAACTAAAATTAAAATTCTAAAACATACGTTTGCTAGATAATGTATTGATTTATTTTACTGCATGATTATATTATTTGAAATGGGTGTGGTATAATACAAAACTTTTTTGAAAATTTAACAAATCTGCCAACGACCTATGGAATAACCTTATTATACTAAAAATTTAAAAAAATTCTCAAAATTTATTACATACGAATGCTAGATAAAAGAACAATCTTTCGAAATCCATTTATAATTTTTTGTGGAAAAGAGTCAATACGTCTAAAAACTTTTTTGAAAATGACGTATTTCCGGTTTTCTCTGGTAATGCCCTCTTAAGACGCCTTCTACGAGATTTTTGCTCTATTTTAAACGAGTCGTGTTTAATTAAACATTTTCACAATTTTCGCATCGATTTTATCGCTTTAAATATTAGCGCGCTCCTCTAACATTCGTAATTACATATCTCTCCATCTTCTTCTTTTTGAGCGGGGATGCGGCGCCTTAAGTTTGGGCTATTTCAATTAAGGTGATACTTAAAAGCATTCATGTTCTGCTCTTTCTATGATAAATAAGTTCAAAAATCAATTTTTGCTAGTTATGCTTTAAAATATTAAAATTACTTGATTATTTGCGTTCGTACAATGACAATATGCATGTAAATAAATAGTTTTAACCATAAGCAAACTCAATGTTAAGTGGGGTTTCAGCACGGGTAAACCACCCAGTTAGGCCAACATTATTGGATTGTGTTATAAATGTGAAATATCGTATCAAAATAACACATAAAAAATTCTTCCAAGAAAGGCAAAAATACAATATTTGATTTAATCACCGATTCAATATTGTAATTGCATGCCTTTCTTAATAAAAAGTTTTTTTATGGACAAAACTATGTATTCGTGTTCATTCGCGTATATACGGGCGCAAACAATTATAGCATAACTTGAAAATAAAATGTTTTTTTCCTAAAACAATTAAGCTGTCGCCATCTCTAAAAGAGAAGATTTAGAATTCTTTTAAGTATCACCTCAAGTGGGGCGTAATGCAAAACTCGTGACAAATGCTCTATTTAATTTATTACATGCGCAGTTTGCGCGTAAAAATCCTGCCTTAAAAATACTTATTTCATACGTTTTTTTAATGATATACTCCGGGAACAAAAAATTAACCTTGTTTTATCAATTGTGTTTTTTTTTTAACTCGAAGAAACATAATTGTTTTGAAGAAATTACAGTTTTTTTAAAGAATTTACCAAATCAGATTTTGTGTAAACAAGCCCTAAATAGACCATGACAAAGCTTAATGTACCAAAATTACCGTAAAATTGAGCTAAATCTCACGATGAAAAAATACACATTTTTTTTATTTTGTATTAATTTATATACACGTAATATATTCATGGGCTTACTCGTGTGTAAAGGGGGAAAAATAATAATTTAAAAAATTAAAATTAAAGATTATGACACATGCGTATATATATATAAATCAAATGTCTACATTAAAAAAATTAAAATTAAAATTGAAAAATTGAAAAAACCGTTGATTAAGTGTGGTTAATTAATAAGCAAGACACTTTGGAATACCGATATATACCTACCATTGATACTCGTAAGTCATAATATATTAATACCGTGACACCATAACGACAAATGGCTAATCAGTTAATACAAAACGTCAAAGCTTGAACCCTTTTCTGAAGTCTAAATTTTCACCTCAGAAGGCAAGATGAATAAATAATCTTATGTTTGTAATTTTTTTAGATACGTGGTAGGTATTTTAAAAAAATTTACGTACTGTATTTCCATCGTATAATTTTACTGCCAAAATAATGTTTTACTTTACCTTTGGATTTTCTTTCTAAAGGATTTTTAGTTTTAAGGTGGTGGCAATAAAAGCCCATTCAATACCAATAAATTTGTATGGGTCAATACAATAAAATCAAATGGCCCATTACTATCTTCGCATCTGCAACAGAGGCAGTGGTGACGGAGCGTATCAGGATCGGATCGAATTTTCACAAATCGAATCCGAATAATTCAGGAGCCAATCACTCGCATCGCGGCTAATGCTGTCCCACAAGAACGAGTCTTGGCAACAAGTCCGTCCGATTTGGCACGGGACTCTGACCTCATCGCACAGGAGAAGTAGCGCGGAAAATGACGTGGGTCGCCCGTGGTGTGTAAAACCCTTTTATGCATGCCACGCAGCTTAGGAGCGTATTATTTGCCCAGGGGTGGCTTATTGGTAACTGGCATTCGTGCGAGCTGTTTGCACTCTGGATTGGATCGAGTGCGAAACATTATTAGAGTTTCAGATGGATATCGTCATTTTTGATTTCATAAAACCTATGATAGAACATAAAGCACCCTTAAACTAAATATATTTTAGAAATAATGAAATACGAAATATAG
Organism: Limnephilus marmoratus; assembly: GCA_917880885.1. Lineage (NCBI taxonomy): Eukaryota > Metazoa > Arthropoda > Insecta > Trichoptera > Limnephilidae > Limnephilus > Limnephilus marmoratus. The sequence goes on from OU862908.1 coordinate 55,297,193, forward strand.
AAAGAAAAAATGAAAACCACCCTACAAATCCTAGTTTTGTTGAAATACGTGAGTCCAACTTTAATAACACAAAAAACCGCAAATGATAAACGAAATGCATCAACTTTGTCGAAATATAGTTTATAAAAAAATACCTAACAGCTAGGTTAATAAACGAAGGTAAATAAAATACATTTATTTTTTAACGCCCTTAGGACTTTTTCATATTATGCTGTACATGATTTTTTTTAAATTACAATGAAAATAAAGAGTTGACAAAATACAGACAACATAAAATAGAAGAAACAAAATATAGATTGCATAAAATACATATAGGAGTTGACACAAAGTAGGTAATATATAATATAAGTGAAGAAAAAATATATAATCTGCCAGCATCCTCCAAATCAACAATAACATTAATAAAAATGTTTAAAATAGGTAGAATGGCGAAATGGCGTTTGAAGTTTGCCAAGTTCAAATTGTTATCAAATACTTAAGTATTTGTTACCAAGACTATGTAAGCGTTGTGTTGGGGAATGCAAACTATAGTTGGAAAGACATGTAGTGTATATATATATATATATATATATATTTTTTTTTTTTTTTTTTTTAAAAGAAAGACATGTAGTGTATATATATATTTTTTTTCTCGGGTTACGAATAACCCAACAATGTTTGAAAATCTCCTACTACCACCACAAGCCTGGAGGACTTAGCCAGCCGAGGAATCGAACACGCGACGCCCAGGTGGGACCCAAGCGCTACGCCCACTCAACCACTGACCGGTCATACATTTATAAAAATGTTAGTGTTTGTCTACTTGTTCGTGTAAGTGCATGTAGATTTATTAATTGCAGGAGTTCACAACAATCCAATTTAGAGTTTAATCATTTTAATAAAAAGGTTAGGTCGTTTATTTTTCGTCTGTTTTCTAAAGTGGGAGTATTTAAGATATTCATTGCTAAACAGATATTTTTATTAAACAATATTCTGAAAATTAATTAAATATTTTGCCTTTTCACATAAATTGTTTCGTATTTGTATCGCTGTACGAATCGGTAAACACCAGTTGTCATCTGAAATGTAGGAATGCTCAACTATACTAATACGAATTTATGTTGTGGTATGGTAACACAATCTCTGTCGACACCAGCTGCTGTGTCAAATGGAACGAAGGATTTGCTTTAGTTCTACAGTGTTATGTAGTACTGAATATCTGAAATCTGCAACGTAACGTAGGATTAGACCACGAAGTTCGGCAACTTCCTCTACTAATTCTTCTAATATCAATCTCAGTCTCCATCTCCCTCTAAGTCTTCTGATACCAATCTCCTTTCGATTATCAATTGTGTAATCTTTTGTTTGATACGGTCACACTGTCACTATCGGTCACCTCATGCTTTCCTTTGACCCTTTTCCGCAACGTGCGCAGCTGTTTTTGAAGAAACTGATGCTAGGCCTTTTCGGAATACTCGCGGGATTCGGCGAACATCGAGAAGTGGCGAAGTCTTGGTTCTTCAAAATTGTCTGCCTTCGTTTGCAACAAAGGGTCGAGGGAATATATGAAGTGATTTGTGACCTATAGTTCATTTTTTTGATTTTTTTATAAATTCACAAGTAATTGCTTGGCGCAGGGAATAAGTTTTCCGAATAATAATAATAATGCCGTCAAGGGGATTTTTTTATATTAGCTTCACACAGAAGTACCTGGGAAAAAAAATCCATCGCACCCTATATCATCTTTGAGGATGCTGTGTGGAGGGTCTTTTTAGAGGAAGGAAGGAGAGGGAGTTCTGAGGGATGGTTATTAATCTGGGGGTCAATAGTTAAGTAAAAAACGTAAGGCGAACCATTAAACATAAGTTTGCCTTCATAAAATTTATGATATTATGTTTATATTTCAAATAATAAAATTTGAAAGCTCATTTTATCAGCTTACAAAACAGTTTTCAGGTTTTGGATGCATTCAAAAATATTCCGTCTATTTGAATTTTATAACAAAGCGGAAATACTGTGACCTTCTGACAAAATATGCTAAAGGCCTGAAGGCTTAAAACTTTAAAAAATTTACAACAAAAACGTGTTACGCCTTTCATAGTTGAGTCGTCGGAAGCTATACAGTAATTATGGGCGCACAAGGTTGCTGAGTATTTTCCGTGCCAAGGGATATTTGGCTTTCCATCAAATTGGCCAACGGAAGCCCTCGTCTGCTCCCAACGTTATAATTAATCTCGGCATCAATCATGCACAGTGGAACACAGTGAGAACACTTCACCTGAGACGTGTATTTATGGAGAATTTTGATACATTTCAGACACGAAAACGTAGACCGCATACGTTTAGAAAATGAAAACATGCTATTACATATGAAACTTAACAGCTTTGTTTTAATCACGTTTTAAAGTATACATCTTTCACGTAGACAATGTTCTATTCATAATCATTGTGTTATTATCAGCACATTGATTTTGCATCAGTTAGAAAACCAGGTTCTCGAATACTTCATTCTTGAGTGTAGTTTATTAAGGCTGGATTTAATGCTAAATCACTATTTTCAAATAATCCTTACTTCGAATTGGTTTACATTTTAACTGCAAAAAATATGCTTTAGATTAGTTGAAGCTTATTCTACCGATTTTTGTTAATAGAATCAAAATTAAATCGTTAATTACTTTGTAAAAAAATACAAGCTTCAAGTACTAAAAAAGTATTTTTTCATTAGAAATGTGTGAACGCATTTTAGAAATACATTTGTGTGCCTAAAATTTTACTTGACAGTTTCCATTGATCAACTTTTTTTAAATTTTACAAAATTATTCATAAAACTAATAAAAACCACTTTTGCACTTGAAATCGTCACCTCTAGATTCCGTTTGATAAGCGATTTTTATGCCTATTACCTATATTCGTGGCGGTATAAGGCACACCAAGAAAACATAATTTTTTAAATGAAACAATTTAATTTTTTTGAACCACTTTTATATTTGAGTAAAGCCGACTGGTTTCGAAACGACTTTTCTTCAGGGCAAACGTATACCTGAAGAAGGAACGGTCATTCCGAAACCGGTCGGCTTTACTCAAATATAAAAGTGGTTCAAACAAAGTTAAATTGTTTCATTTATCTATAATGGATAACCACAAAGTTATAGCTACTTTCAAAAGTATATAATTTTTTTTACTTATGGCTTCCTGTTAATCTGAATGTCACATTTTACGTAATGCAGAATACTCATAATAATGCTGCAAAAACTTATAATGGTGAGAATTGTCATGAAAATTGCACAACTTTTTTTTTCAAATATCTTTCACCACGCAACGGTTTTAATTTTTTTATTTGCATTGTCCTTCATGAAATAAGAAGTCTTGAAACATTATTTTTACTGTGAAAAATATGGAAAATTCATAATTTATTTGTATCACATTATTCTGCGATTAAGTAAGGTTGTAGATTTCGGAGAAAATAGTGTTGTAGCACGGGTGATGTTGAGAACTACTAGAAGTAGATGATAACATTGAGAGGCAAGGGACTTTCCCATTTCTCGGTGATATCCTGTTTAATGCAGCGCTCTGCATAACTTAGGGGAAAGCAAGTAGGCAGATTTTCTTCGTAGGGGTTCCCCTCGCCCTTCCATTTCCTTATAAACCTGAGTGGATCTTATCCACTAGTTCCTGGTATTTGTTCCCCAAGTTTTCAGGGAACTTATCATAGTTCGGAAGTAGACTATAAAAGGGTTAACTGAATCATGAATATTGGAGGTTCTTTCAAAATTCTTGGGAGCCGATCAGCCAGGTTATATCGTTCGGAATTTCTTTGTTGTCGTGAAGGCGGCTTCGACTTGTTTTATGAGATGTTTACAACTATCCCATTTTGAGTTCAAACGGGGATTAAAAAGGGAGAAAAAATTCAATCATCTATAAATCTTCCATTTGTCTTTTTCATTATATTATTTTCCCCTAGATCTAAAAAAATTTCATTAGATCACTGCACTAGCAACAAGATACAATTTAGAGATTCATTAAGATGTATGTGGCTAATGAATTGTATTGTATTATGAAAAGTTTTTTAATTTGAAAATTACCATTAACACAAGATACTATATTTTTGTACAAAAAGTAACATCTTTAGTAATTGAAAAAAAAAACTTAAAACGCCATAATTAGCGAAAAAATGTGTTGATTCTTGTAAAATGCTATTCTGTTTAAAATTCTATGTTAACGAATCTCATATGTATGTATGTATATATCTCAGGGAGCCGGTAGATTCCCAAGGTTTGCAGGTCTTCCGCTCTAACGCCACTAGTATGTTTCGTATGAACCTGCAAAATATTACGAAAGGAAGAAATTTTCGCATAGGTGCTGATAATCATAGCGTACCTATGGGATTTTTGATTTATTTAAGACTCGTTCTTGGGTAGTATGAGTATCATTCGGACTGGTGGATTTTTTAGCGCGGAAATTGAATGGCACACTTTGGTAAAATTATGATATAAGTTTGCCTCATTTCCTTGCGTTCTTATTGGAGTTCACTGCACAAAAGCACTTGGAGTAAACCATCACCGCTTCATAGCCCTGCATAGAAATGCAATATAATGTCTGTTAGAATTAATAACTACATTTGCAACGTAGATTTCAACGCTTTTGACTTCTTTTATATTTTTAATGAACTCCCTTCAAATTTAAAAGAAGCCAAAAGCATTGCCATATTTTGTTGGTTGGGCTTCAATACTAACTAGCTTATTATAGTTATAACAAGCAATGTAATATATAAAATCACGGAAGAAGAATATAATACAAATAAATTTGAACAAAACATGAAAGAAAACAAGACCCACAAAACAAAAAAGGTAACAGTTGCAACTGGGAATAGAACCCAGGATATCTTACTGGTACAACGCCTTAAACCGCTCGTTTATCGGATTTCTCCTATTTTAAATTCAGAATTATTAATGAACAATATTATTATCAATCAATTTTTGTCCTATAAAACATAAAACTTAAAAAATTATTAAAACAAACATGTAAAAACCGTAAACTTTTTTATTTCGATAAATTAAGGGATTTTTTTACAATTTCACAAATTTCCAATTTTATAAAATAAAACTTTGAATAAAAACAGGTTACCTGAAGCTGCGAGTAACCGAATTGAATTTTGAAATATCTGTGTAATTGCCTTTAAATTTTTCAATTTCGTACTGATTGCCTTTCCAGCTTAATCTGCGTGCCAGGAGATGCATTTTATTCACTGCATTTTATTGCAGCCAATTAGCTTGCATAAAAACCCACGTTCGATAAATTCTTTAAATGCATACCAATTAATTCATGAATTATTCCCTTTATTAAAATTGTTTGCTGCGATGACAAAATTACCCCGATCATTCGATTTTCCCGGGAAAAATTCGTGAAATTTATCGTTTGAACGGAATATTTGTTTAAGTTCTCCAGTTCAATATTATATCCTGCCTAGGGATGCAACGATACAACGGAAAACCGATAAATGTCGATACATCGACCCCTAAAAATATCGATATTTATCGATATCTACGATACGCCGATATCGATATATCAATATCGAAAAGCTCAATATATCGTATAGAAAAATCGAAAAAAATAATTTTTTAAAATTTTTTTAAATAATTTTTTCAAAGGCAGAAACCACAATAACTCAAAGTAGAAACTGGCTATAAGGAAGCAGACTGTCAAAGCTACTATTTAATACATAGAAATAGTTACGATAGCTAGTATAAAATACTGGAATTAATATGTTTTTAAATAAATTTATTTAAAAAAAATACATTTTATATACTTATATAAATTTTGTGATAATTCACGTAGGTAAGTAAAAAAAATATATCCATACATCATCGATAAACGTTTGATAAAACTAAAACTACATCGGATTTCTATAAGCTTTTAAAAAAAGAAGAAATATCGATGTATCGGCCTAATAGACGATATATCGATATATCGATATCGACTTAATTCGATATTTATCGATATCGATATATCGATATTTTTAAAAACCTTGCATCCCTAATCCTGCCCCAAAGAAGTAACATCAAAGATGAATAGAAAGTAAGTTAGTTCTTGTAAAAGTTTTCTTAGGGATACATTCGCTTATTTTTATGAATAATATTATACAAGTTTTGTTATTTTTTCAGGTAATAGTATTTTTAAACAGTTACCTTAATTAATAATACTAATTTTTCATATGTGTGTCTGTCCTGCATAAATCTGGTTAAATAAACCTTGGGACTCGGACAGACTCGTCATTTTTAAAAGTGGAATCGATTGTGAAAAATTCAGACAAGCGATCAAGTAGGTAGGTACCAATTTTTTTATGTGAATAACGCACTAGAGTCCCGAATACTCTCAAACATGTTGTGAAGCTGGAGAAATTAGGGAGGGAGGAATTTTTTTTTGAATGAATACCGTACAAGAGTCCCAACTGCTCCCGTCTGGAGCCAGTGGGACTATGGCATTCTTAATTGGGATATGTTGTGAGGCTGAAGGTAATGGGAAAGGGAAGGAGATGTGTAAGAGGGAGGTGGGGAAGTACCTGGCTATTCAGATCTGATCACCAACCACGGCTCACGCCATTTCAAGCAACGTTTCAATTCTGAATGGTGGCCTTACACCAAATGGGGAGAGAAAGGTGGGAAACAGTTCAAACGGGAGGTTCATGTTGTGTTGTTGTCAAAAAGTTCATGTTAAGAGGCTGAAGGAAGTGGGGAGGGAAGGAGATGGGGAGAGGAAGGTGGGAAATTAACTGACTATTCAGATCTGGTCACCAAACACAACTAAAGCCATTTGAAGCAATCTTTCAATTCTGGAATGTGCCGCAAATATACATAAGTACTATATATTATTGTAATGAATTAATTGAGAAAATTACATAAATTCATCAAATAATATTTAATTGCGCTCACCGGAATTTGAATCCGCGGCCACCGTCAAGAACATCCCACCTGTGTCCAGATAGTCAAGAGGCTTACCCCTCGGAGGCCTTCAAAGCAAATATTCTGATGACATAATATTTTTAACTGAAAATCATACGAATTGTCTTGTGAGTATAATACCCTGTGGTTTTTCATGGATCTACGCCAGTACTATTATAAGAGCCGAATGTTCATGATTCTAAAATAAAACAAAAATAGTATATCATTTTTATCGTGGCGCCTGACCCCGTTTACTACGAACTACGGCAAACTTTAAATTCAAATGAAGTTGGTAAGTATTATGGTTTTGTTTGATAACCATTGAGCAATCAGGTCAATGGCTGAATTGGCATCGCGTCTGGTTCTCACCCAAGCGTCGTGAGTTCAATTCGTCGGCTAGCTGAGTCCTCCATTACGGCACAAGCAACTTTTTCCGCTTATTGTGAAGGTGGTAGAAGATTTTAATTTATTTTCAAATTTATCGGAGCCTGGGAGTGTTGTTTGCCTTTCTTTTAAAATATAAAATAGTTTTGTCCCTATTACTGTGAACATCGCACATGTAGTGTTACAATCAAAACGCATATCTGTTATTGACTGTTTGTCAATCAATCAACAAAGGCCCACATAAGTGATAGGTCATATATAGTATTGATTGACAAAATTACCGTGATTGACGTGTTTTTGAGAAAAATTGCAATATTAAAATTTGAATTCACGTGAACAATGATTTGCAAGAAAAAAGTATTTCAATAATTTCTGTTTGTGAAAAGCCAATAGCAAATAATTTAGAGGAAATGTGAGGCATGACTTTTTGAAAAGTGAATATACCAAGTTTTCTTTGTGATTAATCGAAATACAACGCGGGAATTTAAAAAATAATTCCAATAAATGTTTTAAAATATTTATTTATTTATCTCAGGTTCTCCATAAAACAGTTAGACGCCGAATTATTACGGAGAAGATTACAAAATTTAAAAGCAGAAAAAAGTCCAAGGGGGCAGTTTCACTATGCTCAATGCAGAATCGTTAAGAGGAAATACTAGCTGCGTTTTTCCATACAAACGTATTCCCCGTTTATCTCTCTGGATTTTGACCCTAGAGCAAAATTTTTTTTTACATAATATAGATATCGACCACTAGCGTGTCGGTACGTTTTGCTTTTTTTGATAATTTACTTCTTATAGAAGTTAGGACCATCCAAAAATGAATAAAAATGCCTAATTTAAAAGCCGTCAAAAAACGTTCAGTATACAAACTAAACAATGTATTTTGAAAAAAAACAAAACGTACCGACATAGAATATTTTCTTCTAATACAGTTTGTGAAAAAAAAATTAAAATCGGTCCAGTTTTGGAGAAAAAAAATGGGGAATACAAAACATCGATTTCGAAGATTTTATTTAGGTATTTTCGACCCGATGTGCAGGTGTCCCTTTCGCTCAGTTCCCTTGAGGGGGGCGGGGAACGAGGGTTTTGACAAATACATACAAAGCGAAGTAGTGATGTAACGAATTTTATCGGTAGACTAGTGTTGTCCTTCCCCGAGTGATCGATATTTTTTATTCGTTTTTTTCTGTTTAGTGACTTATCGCGGTATACCAATACTGATCGAGCTTTCATACTAAAATTGAGCCAAATTAAAATTATTTATATCAAGTACTATAATAAATCAAACCATATATTGGATAACCATTACCCCCGCCACTTGTTCACCCCAAGTGGTCCACTATGTTTAGTGACTGAGCCTGGATTCCCGGGTTCACGGGTGAGGTCTGCATGGGTTTTGGTGGCGGATAATTTTGTCCACTTACTGCGTGGCGGGCCGGATTGGGAGAAACTGGAAGAGGGAGATCTTTTGATCTCTACAGCCGGACTCTCCACCATCATTTCATACTTTTACCTACCTTTTCCCTACCCAGAACTTCCTTTCCTTCCTTATCCTAAAAATACCCTCCACACAGCTTCTCCAATGATGTCCAACAACTTCTCCAACAAAGTCCCTGAGCGATTATTTTTCCTCGGTGCCTCCAATGTGGGGTTTATGTTTAAAAAAAAAATCTGTTTCAAATTTTCGGTTGAGAGTCGCTTACATTGCCTTCAGTGATTAATTGAAATTTTTTGTTTGTAAACGCTTTATTGTACAAAATTTTTAATTTTTTACAACTAGACAATGAATTTTAAACAATTTATGATTTATATCTTTCTCTCGCTGGTAAATTTCTTGGTATGCGACCGTCAATTATTTCTGGTAAAAGGCATTGGAGGTAGAAGTTTTCTAACAGTGGTTCAATTTTTTGCCAGATTGAATCGTCCCTTTCAATTTTTTCATACAGCAAACCTTTAGGACTCCACACGACAAAATAACAGTATTTACGACGAGTAACGTGTAACTGGCCTTGGACTTGGTAGAAGTAATTGTGATTCCGTTTTAATGTTAAAGCATTGTCTTCAATTTTACAGTAATCAATTTTTTTTTGTTCAATTCCTTCTTCTGGTGACATATTTGCTATTCTATATGGGCATTTCACTTCAATTATAGAATCTTTGCCAATAAGGCCATCCGGACTTGCCGCTAAAAAGTTTTTGTTTTCATCGACAAATAGTCCACAGGCGAATACCTCTAACTTTGTTTCTTTTGTAAATTGCTCAATTGCTTGGTTTTCATTTTCTTTCCCATAATTTGTGGCCGTATTTCCTTTAAATGGCGAGTACAGTAACGAGTTTAATACTCTCGTAACTGAAGTTTTTGGCCGTAACTTACATATTTGTCCAAAGTTAGAAGCTGTTAGCCTCTTACGCCTTTCAATTGGCCACAAATTATTATTGCTTTGGCCCACCGTATTCCGTTCGAGTTCTTCCTTATTAGATGAAGATAATTCTTTGAGAAATTCTTCTTTTTTCGTTTCAAATAATTCAGGTGGCATATCTGGTTCTAATTCCAATTGACCATAATTTTCATCAGGCCCTGTAACTTTTTTTCTCTTTTCTGTCGTGTTTTCATTATACCTTAGTTTTCTTTTTCGACACCTCTGTGTTGTCTCATTCGAACGTCGTTTTCTTTCGATAAAATGCTTTGTGTAGTTGCCAGGACTGTGGCCTTGGATTTTTTTTTGTATACGGGAATGGGTTGCCATTTCACTATTCCACGAAGTTACTGCTCCAAAACATCTTGCTTGGTATGATCCCCTTTTTGTAAAATTTACTCTTTTTCCGCCTATAAATTTGGCAATAACGTTGTTGAATTGCTCCACAGTGTTATTTGTCACGTTAATAATAAGACTTTCCGCATTTGCTATAAGAGACGACAATAATTGTTGAATATCAGTCCATATTCCACAATCTTGAAGATCGCTTAGTAAATTTGGATCATTAGTGTACTTCTCCGACTTGCAATAGTATGACGAACATTTTGTATGATCACCAAAAACATGGTTTGCGGCATTTTTTATGTCCATTTTCAGATTTTTTACTTTATCACTTTGTGGCGTGTTTTCTTGCTCTTTTCTGTAATTTACTGCTCCAACTATAGCTTTTCTCATTCGTAAAACGTTTGCTTCAACCTTTTTCCTTATTTGAACTGGTACAAAGCCTTTAGCGTTGTTGGTTTTTTTTCCAAGTGCTTTTATTTTGTTGCAAAAATTGCGAAGTAAGTGATTTTTGCACTCTATTTTTTGTACTATGAAGTTCGGCCCATATGGCATTTGCTGCAAAATTTTTTTCATGATGCTGGAGTCGCCATCTCCAATTAGTTTATTGAATTTCAATCCATGCATTTCAATGCTTCTCGAGAACCCTTCTGCTATAATGTGGGCTTCCATGGCATTAGCACTGTCACGCCAGTTTTTGAAGCACCTATGCTCAGATGCTTCTACTTGTAGTTTTGTAGCTCTAGCACATATGCAGCAGTACGAGTTTCGCACTCCCAGAAATAAAACCTTTTTAGTTCGCAGTCCAACTATGCATCCCGCACCAGATGAGGAGCTAAATCCACTTTTATATGATCTCTTTGCCCAAGAACCATCTGCAACTACCGTCACCAAAGGGTACCCTCCCTCGTCTACGTCACCATTTAAAATTGCAAGCCTTTTTTCTTCTTCACCAGCTGCGATCATTTCTTCTAAGGCACATTCTTCAAGTGTTAGCGCTAAACATTGTTCTATGTTCTTGTAAGTTGAAGGATTCATATTTGGCATATTCAATACCCCACAAATTTCGTTCCATTGTGAATATCCATTTCCTGTACATACTACTCCTTCGACGACAGCAGTATTTACGGACACTTTCAGTTTCGGGTCTTCGGAATGTACATATTCTATTTTCTTGCACATTTTGCACTCGAAAACATATTGGCTTAGAAAACCATTTCGTCGTTCCTTCACAAATTTTAAATCGGAAAATGTGCAGTTGGTGTGTTCGTGCTTTATATTTGAAATTTCTGAAAACAAATATTTTATATCAACAATTCTGCGACCTTCGTGAATATGGGTTTCATCAATATGGTCTGGTTTCGACAGAAAATCATCAAGCGTTGTTGGCGATGAAGAACTTGCGTTTTCTTCTATATTTGGAGAAAATGATTCATCCCTCGAAGGTTCACGCATTTGTGAAGATGTATCTAAGTTTCTAGCAGCATCGTTGATGACATCCATATCCCTGTAAATAAAAAGTAATAATAATTAAATTACTTATTTTCGTTGTACTTATAAGACAGAATTTTTTCGAGTTCCATACGCGAAGGAATCAATAGAGCCCATTTGTTCTCATCAAAATGTAATGCTTTATATCTTCTGTTCTTTTCCAAGTCTCGGTTACGCATGCTACATACAGGCTTCTCATAACATAAACCATTAGGAGGGTTCAGTAGTGAGAGGAAAACAGGAAAACTATATTTACTTACCTAGAGATCGAACGCGGTGCAACATGAATCTGTCGTTTGATAATAATAATCGGTTTTTTTCGTCTAGTAGACGAAAATAAACGAGCTTTGTTTCCATTTCTTTTACCCATTATTTATCTGTAAGAAAAAGATATCACATTTTTTTAGTAGAAGTTAGATAATAGTAGCTGATTTTATATCACACACATACGAGAATCTTATGCTGCGTATAAAATTGTGAACCGAGGCGCGAATTGTGTAGTACTTGCACATTACTTAGGCTAATTTGTTTGCTTTTTGAAATAACTCATATAGGTCTCATAGAAATCGTTGTGTCTCCCTTACTACCATGGTTAGAAAAATGATCTGTTAGAAAGAGAAAACAACCAGAACATAATTAAAACTTAAAACAAAATAATTATAACCTTTTATGAAACCAAAGCTTCCGATTAATATTTGAAAAAAAAAATAAGAAACTGGGAATTTTGTGTTAATTTTTTGACATGAAGCGAAAAAAAAGTGAGTTGACGGTAACATTTATTTAATTATGTTTACTTTTTATTACACGCCCGTAGGGTTTTTGCAGACATTTACATACATTTATAATGCATATCGTTTGTTCAGGATTGGTTTGTACTAAGTCCACAAAAACACGTACTGAGAAATAAAAGTTTTGAATTAAATGAAGACTATATTAGCGAAACTCAATTGAATAGCTGGAGACAATCTATGTCGAGTTTCGCTAATATTGTCTTCGTGTAATTAACTATTACAAATTAAGGTTTTATTTATAAAGTTGAAAATAAATATAAAAAGTTTTGAAGTTTAAAAATATTATATATTTGTTTCCTTTATTTCAAACTGACTGTAATAAATATTTTAAAAAATATGTAGGTTAATCTATCTATAGGTAAAAGACCAACATTTTTGGTTGAATTTTGAACGAACTAACACATCCTTTTTTGTATTTACTGCTTAAAAAAACTCAAAAATACAGGAGTACAAATCAAACCTCAGCAAGCGATATATCTAACGTTTTAAACATTATTTTTTACAAACATGTCAACTCACACGTATAATACACACAACACAATAAATCCATTTAGATTTAATTGTCTAATAAAATATGTACGTGCTTTTATCTTTTTGTTGTCGTAATTTTAATTAGAAAAAACGTAAGGTGGGCTATTTTTAAACATTTTTTATTATTAATAAAAAAAAAAAATTATATGTTTATTTCGAATTATAAAATTTGAAAGCGTATTTCATCATCTTTCAAAAACGGTTTTTAGTTTTCGGATGCGTTCGCAAATATTAAAGTTATTTGGAATTTATTGGAAAGTGGAAATATTTTTACTTTTCGAAAAACAGGCCCGAGGCCTGAGAGGTTAATACTAATTTTCAATAATAACTAATGTATCATAGAGAATAATCATATGTATATAATAATTCGATATAGTTGGTTTGACTGCATATTTATAAACGCTAATACAGTGAAAACTTTAAAACTACTAACCTACATAGAGTTCTAGTAAAATAATACGTAATATGTCGGTAATCTACATACATTATAAAATATTTTAGTAAGACCCTGTATAGAGGGGTAAGTATACACTTTTCACATTGACATTCATCATAAATTTATGAATAGTTTAGTAGGTACTCACCGATATCCTAACTGTGTAATTCGTGACAAAATATTGGAGTGGTGCAGCTAATGGTGAAATCAATCTCTAAACAACCACAAACATTGGGATCAGGACAAAACTTATATTTATCTCTCTGATATTCTCGCAACTTTGTTGTTTCAAATTACTTAACCAATAGGTACAGCATGCGTGATGCTTTACTTGTAGTATAACAATATAAATGAATGATGAGCGCAGAAGACATCTATTATATAGGAATACTTACGTTCAAGTCCCGACTCGACTTGACTTATTTGGTGCAGAAAATAATGAACTCTAGCAGGCAGACACCAGTCTATACACACGCTCAAGTCAAGACGCGATTGAAGATGCGCTAATCAGCAAGAAGCCACCTGTCTGAAGCGCTCATGTTGCAACGCGATTTATTTGGAAGAGTAGATATTATAACAAAACCCTGTAACAATCTGATACTGGACTTCGTCGTAACAAAGGTTGACCACCACAACATGGGCATGTACCTAGCATGGTGGTCGAAAAATCCTCAACTTATGTTAGGGAACGTACCCATACTACGTGACCAATTTTTTGCAATTTTTAACCCCCGCCCCCCCCGGTGACCAAAATCCTTAGCAAACCGCCGCTCATTTGTACCAAGCGTGACATTTTGAAGACCCCCCCCCCCCCCCCGAAGAGATCACGTAGTATAGGTACGTTCCCTAATAATTAACGATGCAATGAATAAATAAAAAAAATAAAAATGTATCTTTGAAAAGATGCCATGTGCATGGTTATAACAAAACACTGTAGGAAAAGTTGCAGCGTTTACTCATGACATTTTCTATTATTTTCGAGTTTTATTTTATTTCTTGCCACCTACTTGGTCACACCCGGTAAGGCGACAAACACACAAGACTCAGCATTACCGCGCGAAAACGTACACACGAGCTTCACACACTCACATATCTACTACGCGATGCTACTATAGATGTGTGAGTATTTGATCGAAGCGTAAACAGAAGACATTGTTACAATATCTATCGACGATATTTATAAATGACCGGCATAGCAAACCTCGTGCGTTTAAAAATAATGCGCCCTTTTTCTGTCTATGGAGAGCGGTACATCCTAAATAAGTCGAAACATGCCTTGTCCAAACCTGAGGCAAGAGACGCAGAGGGGGCGAGAAGGTGTACAAGCCAAACACTCACGTGCGGTCTCACCCACACATCGAGAGCTAGTTCTTTTTCGAGCACGGTGCGACAGCGATAATTTTTGAAAATACCTACCGTCGAGATTTCTCACCGGTGGTATTACCTCTTAAGAGCGTTTAAGCAGCCAGCGGCCGAAAATCCATATTTTGTCGAAAGTTGTTCTTACGATCTTGCAGGGCGGTTACAATGAGAAATATTAATTATTCTCCGTACCAGCTTTTTAAAATTATAACTCAATATCGATTTTATTTCATTCCAAAGTTGCTTTAATTTATACCTACATCCAAAAATACCGAAAGGCGTGATGATAAAACTATTAAAATAATGTACTTTTTGGAATTATTTTATGATTATAAGTATTTATCGTTTTTCAATAATGTCTAAGTTAAATAAGAATGTTTAAAAAATCTGAAATATGTTAGTTTGTAAGTGCGCAAATAAATACACAAACGGACCAATTTTCGTACAGAAACACATGTACGTACATATTTTTAATGATTTTATTTAAACTAAAATTAAAATTCTAAAACATGCTATACCCAGATAATGTATTGATTTATTTTACTGCGTGATTATATGATTTGAAATGGGTGTGGGATAATACAAAATCTTTTTTGAAAATTTAACAAATCTGCCAACGGCCTATGGTATAACCTTATTATACTAAAAACAAACATTTTTTTCTCAAAATTTAAAACATGCGAATGCTAGATAAAAGAACAATCTTTCGAAATCCATTTATTGTGGAAAAGAGCCAATACGTCTAAAATCTGATTTAAAAATGACATATTTCTGGTTTTCTGTGGTAATACCCTCTTAAGCAGTTAAATTGCTCTGTTTAATGGCGCATTCTGAAAGGAAGAAGCTCTCGCTTTCTGATATATAGATTCCTTAAAATTCAGATAAGTTAACTTTAAACTTTAAATCAGCCTTATGTTCCGAAAGTTCCGAAATCATTCTCACACTTCAGAAGACTCATTCAATAAATCAAGCATTCCATCAGCTGAGTTGGTAACACTGATGCTGATCGAGTCAAAATTCGTTTGGCGGCTCCATCTCATAAGGCTGGTTGAGTAGAGGTCAAATTTCAATTGATGCCTGAAGAACCGCAGACGCCTATGCAAAAAGCCGCATGCGGCTCGCGAGCCGCAAATTCCGACCCCTGCATTAGGGCTACGAGTTGTTGCAGCAGCGAAACCCCTCCAACGCTGAGCATTTTCCTCATGAAAATGAAACGGCAAAGTCCGTAGGTACTATTAGCAACGTCATTTCCATCGTGTGCTTTGAAATATTAATTAACATGTCAAATGCTGTTTTTATCAATTTCTCAATTAATTGAAAATATTCCAAAAAAATGTACTGACTTGATTTCCTCCAAGTTTTATTTTTGTTTCTTATTTGTTTGTTATTTATTTTAAATCTAAGCAAGATAACAGTCAAAACAGGGAAGTAAAATTAATTTATACTTAATAAATATTCATACCGAGTTTCCACAAATTAATAATAATACGATATCAAATTTCTTGGAATTTCCGAATTTCGGGGTAGGTACGCATTATGCATAATATCACAGTGCCAAGCACTATTTAAATTCCGTCCAGTGTTTACAATCCCGGGTACTGTTTGATATTCAGGTTGGAACGCCAGCAGACAGCCAAGTCACGATTCGTCATAACAGCGGCACCGTCAGTTGCCCGGTAGCACCTCCAACAAAGGACGGTTCTCTACTCGATGTGTCCCTAAAAGAGCTTTCCACTGTGCGGTGCATTCGAACTCCGTTTGAAAATGGTTTGGAACTTGGATGCAGCACTGAAATAATAAGGACGATTTTATTTCCCCCTTTTCGACCTTTATATACTCGTATGTGGTGATATTACGTGTTAGATCTACGTTGTAGGATTCCATCACAGTTGATCCCCCGACAGTTCGCCCTTTGCAATACTAAACTACGAACGAACGGATTTCAATCTTTAGAGCACAGGCGCCGGGTGAGAATTCTGTCCTTCTTCTACCGGTATTTCAATGGAAGATGCTCCGAGGAAGTAGCGTAATTGATCCCCTAGGCACCGGAATATAGCCGGGGTACACGCCAAATGTGACCCCAACGTATGTACATGGTTGACATTTGGCACGTGAGAACAGGTCGCCTCTGGGACTCTTTCTCGAACTCAACAGCTCGACTGTGGAACTATTTGCCGGCTTATGGAACTATTTGCTGAATTCACTATTTCCTCTTCTCAAAAAGACCCTCCACACAGCACCTTCTACGATGACATAGGCCCTGAGGGCAATTATTTTCCTCAGGGTCTCCTGTGTGGAGTTTTCGTAAAAAAAATACGGTATACCTACTTACATAAAATATAACTAATTTTCCTTGATGAGGTGTGCAGAGAGGATGTACCGCCGAATAACAAAAGTATAAAACATTTTCATTAAAAAATATATATAACTACTGGTTACCAGCAATACTAACTGTACATACCATGGTATTAGTACGAAAAATGGACACTGCAAATAAATATATTATTATAGGTATTTTGGAAATAGATTCTTGGTTTGAAGTTGGTAAATATGATTTTATAATAATTATAACTTCGGGGGGCCAATTGTCGGATGTACGACCCACGTTGTAGACTGAAAGGGTAAATTTGTATTGCGATGTTTTTTAAGTTTCCCCGAAAACAATTTTGTTTGAAAATATTTTGAAACTTCAGTTTTGTTTATTTTTAAATATTTATCCGTTTTTAAACTAGGCAGCTGATATTTATATGAGCAGTACAAAGTTACTTGTGTACACGCTTTAATATTTTGCGTATTATGCAAGTATAAAATCAGTTTTCACCTCGCTATGCCTTTATTCATTTTAAAATTGTGTGATTCCCGAATTTGGAAAGATTTATAGTACTCTCTATATAGGTATGTGTTTTCATAAAAATAAATTGAAATACTTACATATCTATTGGAATAAATTGTGTTATTAATCAATTAAAATAATATTATTTTAAATCGAGTGCAGTTAACGCGCGGTAGAAGCGAAACTTTAGCAAAACAATCTCAAACTATGAAGAACCAAGGAGCCTTGAAAAGTGAGGTCATAATCAAAGCGCAGTCAATGAGCGCAGACCTCGCGTCGCTTCCGTTTTATATCTCGACCGATATATCTATATAAATATTATGGGCCTTGATAGGAGTATAATGGCCTTGATAGGAGTATAATGCTTCGCAGGTACTGTACGCGTCATTTTCGTTTCACCCGAATTCCAAATGCTAACGGGGCTAAGGAAGTTTCACTTCAAAAACTCTCAAAGGAATAATTAAATAGAAAAAGACACCCAAAATAAAAATATGACAGTCGCAAGTCGAACCAGTCGACAGTCGAACCAGATCACCAGGGTATCTAGCATGGTCGATCGATATAGGTTTTATCGAAAATGTCGGTAACTCAACATCGCTCCCAAGCACGACTGCAGGCCTCTAACGAACAAATAATAGTTCACGTCAAATAAAGCAGGAACCCTTATTCGTTGTGAACTGTTGTTTGTTCGTTAGCGGCCTGCAGTCGTGCTTGGGAGCGATGATAAGTTACCGATATTTTCGATAAAACCTATATCGATCGACCATGCTAGGTACCCAGGACCTAAGAATAATAATAATAATAAATTTGGACAACTTATATAGCGCTGTTTTTGCGAAAAATCGCCTCAAGAGCGCTGTGAAAAGAAATTTATGATATCGATAAAAATTACGGAATTAAATAAGGTCGCATTAGCTCAATAACGGAGTGTTTACCGGTAAGAGGATCTGGATTCGAGTCCCAGTTGCAACAATAATAATTCTATTCAATTCCTTAATCTGTAGTGTTCTTGAGAACGGGTCAACAGTCTGGAATTCACATTATATTACACAGGTATCTAAACTCGAATCAGTCCAAAGGAAATTTACACGGATTTTGTCTTACCGATCAGGTGTCTACCATCTTTTAGACGGGTACGAACAAAGACTTACACATTTCAAATTAGAGAGTCTAGTTAAAAGACTAAACCTAAATGACCTCTTAATGTTTTATAAAATTGTGAATAACTGTGTAGATAGTAACTTAGTCAATCAAATCAAGTTATCCGCCAGGCCCAAATCTACCAGAAACCTTAACATATTTTGGACCGAAATTTTTACCATTAATACTGGATATTTTAATCCTAACATACAACGATCTTGTTAAAATACATACTATCATAGATATTTTTGTAAATAATATAAACCTAAAAAAAACATTTCTTTTGAATAATTACTTTTAAATATTTTATACTTAATATGTATTTCAAATTTTGTATATAAGTTTTCAGATAAATAATACTTAGATAATTCATTTAAATAATACTTATATTTTTTTTCATGTGTTTGCTTCTGTGAATATGAAAATGTGATTACTGCAGACACATTAATCTAGGGATATTTATTTTTGAATTTTAATTTGTTTTATATTACCCACAAAAATGTTTTATAAATATCCTGTTTGTGTCTCAAAAAAATAAAATAAAACAACCTTTTTCTTTGTCTTATTCTACATATTCATTGGGGGTAGTTTTTAGAATAATAAACTTCTACAAGTTAACCATAATAATTGATCCTTATCAAGGAAATGACAATTTTTTAATCTAAAGATGTCAACTGATACTAATGATTGAATTGATACAATTTACTTTTTCTTTTTCGGTTTCAACCTGTGACAGCTGTTTTCATACCAAACCCTTAATATTTTTTTATATAATTACCATTTTATAAATTGTTCATGTCTAGATGACAAAATTATTATAACACGTTTTAAGGTAGGGCTAAGAAAGCTTTGTTTTAAATCATTACAATGTATTTCTATCGTGAATTAACAGCAGCGAAAATAGAATTATCAAAGACTAGTTTTATTTTAAACAATTATAAAATCATTACGTTGATTCATTTTTTTATTATTAAGCTGTGTTGAGCTACCGCGTTTTTTAGCCAATGTTTCGACAGTGTTACAGTGTCCATCATCAGGGCAGATGTGTGTGCTTATGTATATAAGTGCGATACCGTGTTGCCTTCTCCAATATTCTGTATGCTCGTATAACAGCATAATTTAAACTGGTTTTCTGCGTTTAGTTTTGCGTAGCCGTCAATAACCGGATACTGTTGAGCTTAGTTCCGTCGAATCCATTAATATTAATGTTTTTTTTGTGATTTTCAATTGCATCAATTTGGGTCTTCCCAGAATTTCAGGGACAAACCCAAAGTAATGGCTGGTTTCAATTAAATGTGTGTGGCTGATTTTACATGCTCGAAAGTGCTCAAATATCCTTTGGGAGATCGTGCGTCCTGTCTGGCCTACATAAACCTTGTAACATCCGAAATAGCTGAGTTTATACCCTCCATCTATTTCCAGAGGAAACTTAGTTTTTGCAGGCAGTTTCTTATTTATTTATTTGATATAATTTCTAACATTTTTAAATACAACTCAGCAATGTCGGCCTCACTGAGTGGCTCACCTGTGCTGAAGCCTCCATTTTATAAAACAAAAATGTATACATAATACATTAAAAATAATGCTGCATAAAAAAAAGAAAGCTAAAATTAAACTAAAAATTAAAATTTATAATTAAGGTAAAATGTTTTTTTAATGGTGTTTTATATTTGTTTTTGTGTGTTACGTGTATGTGTTTTATTCTTATTATGTAATGAGATTTTGATAATATTGTCTTTTTTGTTCTTTAATCCATTTTTTAATTTTGAGTATGAATTTATTTTTGGTTTTCTTCTATTTTATTTTAAAGGGAAAGACTGTTGAATGCTTTTATAGTATGATATTTATAGTGCCTTTGTTCAAAGGTTGTATTCACTGCCGGAGTTTTTTGTTATTTTTGTACGATTGTCTTACAGGTCTGTTAGTGATATTTTGAGATTGTTGAAATTTGTTTTTTTGGTCGAAAATGTAGTTTAGTAGAGTTTTAACGTATAATTGGCGAGTATCTAGTACGTCACAACTATTGAATATTTGGTCTGTATCAGTTAGTCTATGTTTTTTAAGTATTACCTTTAAGATCGTTTTCTGCGCGGTAACTTCGCGGTTCACTTTCTAAGTGATCGATAGCTGAGTTTGTTGCTCCTCCCCAGACAATTATTCCGTATTCTATTATTGATTTACAAAGTGCAAAATATATAGTAATTTTCATTTGTTTTATTTTATATATGTTCCTTATGTTTAGAAAAATGTGTATTGTTTTGAGGAGTTTATTTGTGATTTGTTTGATATGATGTGTCCATCTTAAGTTATGGTCAATTACGATTCCTAGATACTTTATTTGTTCTGTTTTTTCTAGATGTTGTTAATTAACCATTCGTGTATTTTTATGGTGTTTGTGTTGTTTTTTGGTTGTCCCGTGCTGTTTATACTGTACGTTGTAAATTTTGTTTTCGATATGTTTAGTGTTAGTATGTTTGAGTCTAGCCATGTTTTCACTCGCGTGATTTCTAAATTTGCTATGTTAAATACATTATTCCAATCCTTAGATTTAAAGAGTAAAACTGTGTCTTGTATTATGGTCGTGCAGCTGTTTTAGCTAACCACAACGCTGTTCGTTGTGGTTAGCTAAAGAAGAAGGTAGCGCAACAACGGTATAATAACCCAAAAATATTTTTGGCCTTGGAAAACTAGAATTATGTTCAATTAAAAAATCATTTCATGTTTTTGAAATGTAGCATCGATAAATATAAATGGATTCCAGCATTCCAAGCAAAATCGATGTATGTAGCATTACTATTTTTTTCATATTAAAATAAGTGTCACCGTACATGTACATGTTCACTGTACATGTCCATATTTCCACATAGAATTAACAACTCCGTAACATTATAACTTTGAAAATAAAATACTTTATCTAATTAAACGTTACCCGTGCATGACAGTTTCACCGCTAAAAAGTTGGTACTTATATTTTTTTTTAAACTCAAGCTTTATGATATACGAGCAACGGTTTACATGACGAAGCTACGTGAGATTTACTGGGGAATTAACTTGTAAATTTTAATTTTTTTGCTGATTTAGGACAATGTAATTATAATTGACGTTTCATAACCCGAATATGACTGTTGATATAAAAAATATATATTACCATGATAAGCGTACTCGTGCAAAGTTGGAGACCAAAAGTAATGAGCTTTATTTTACAGAGAACCAATTTTTCAGCGAGCGATTTGTTTTTGTTGGAATACTTCTACCCACCGTTTTCGTAATTTTTCATTTCGCTTTCATGAATTATTCATATTTATTTTTTTTATGTGAATACCTCACAAGATTCCCAACTGTTCCCGTACGGAGCCAGTGAGACTATGGCATCCCCAATTCGGGTATTTTGTGAGGCTGAAGATTTTAGGGGAGGAGAAGGATATGGTAAAAAAGAAAGTGTTTTTTTTTTCATTAAATAATCAGTTTAAAAAGATATATTAATTATGAAGATAATTTCATCATTTTGTTATTTTTACATTAATCGCTTTTAGTAAGCATCTTTTCGGTAGGCTATTGAAGCATTTTTCCCTCTACTTGTGAAGAGAAGGAAAACCTGGATATCCTTTCACCAGGGCGATTTTAAATCGGACACCAGGGCGATAAAGACAGTATCTTCTACACTGGAACATACCGCAAATATACCTTATAGTTTTTCGATTTTTTTTTGTTGTGCATCATGCCGTGTTGCGCTACCTCCTTATTTAGTCAACCTTTAGGACAGCGTTGCAGCGTCCATCATCAGGGCAGATCCGGCAGATCACACATCTACCGGATCTGCTTTCTACAATAATATTAAATTGGCGAGTACGGCCAAAAAAGCAAAAATGTACCCTGAAGATGCTTGAGTAAAGCGAAACCGGTCTGTTCATAAATTAACAAATCTCGTGGTTTCACAACAAAAAATATTTTATTTTATTAAATATGTCAAACCACAAAGTGATTGCTTTCTACAATAATATTAAATTGGCGAGTACGGCCAAAAAAGCAAAAATGTACCCTGAAGATGCTTGAGAAAAGCGAAACCGGTCGGTTCATAAATTACTAAATCTCGTGGTTTTAAACAAAAATGCATTTTATTTTATTAAATATGTCAAACCACAAAGTGATTGCTTTCTATAATAATATTAAATTAATTGCGTTCGCCAGGGTTTTAACCCTGGCGGGATCGCTAGTTGAGAGCCTTGCCCCTCGACCACGGAGACCGTCAATCCTCCGATCTTCCGATCAAAAATGTTTCAGACGCTTTTTGTCTTATAAATGGATTCCATTTAAAAACTCCAAATATGAAACGAGAAGTCTTGAAAATAACTATGGAAATCACAAAAAACAATGTGAAATGCCGTAAACGGACATAAATGCTTTTCATTTGAGCTTAAATTGACGTAGTCGCGGATTTAGCACAGGTATCGATTTTATCATTACATTGGCTCTTGTGCGTGTTCAGCCTTACTTTGTACCAAAATAAACTCATAACTAACGAGCTATCACTGAGCATATATTATCGGTTTTGTCATTCTGACATTATCTTAACGACATCAAACCTCGAACTGGTTTACGTCTTTTGATGTGTCTTATGCCCCGTATAAACTACCATTCGAGGGTACTCGTACCTTGCCACTAAATAGTTTGAGTAATGCGAGGCAAACAACGTTACCTATATCAATATTTCATCAATTGTTTTCTTTATCGGTATAATCTACTTAACTAATTTAAGAATCAATTCGTTTACTGAACAATATAGCCGACGTACCTTTGAATCGGTTCTATCATTTATGAGCGAATTCAGTATTAGGTCATCATTATCATCTTCATCTTCCCCTTGTTCTATTCGGGTCGGGGACCCACTGCATCGATAAGGCTTCCCCATACGTTCCTGTATTCTGCTGATTATCCGGCTTCCGTCCATGGCAGTCCCATCCTCTCCTCACACAGTTTCTGAAGTTGCCTTGCCCAACTGTGTCCGGGGCAGCCCACTGGACGTCTACCCTCTGGAATCGCACTCAGTATTTTCCTAGGAATTCGGTCATCACACATTCTTAGTACCTAAGCCATCTCAGTTGCGATTTTTCTATGAAGAGTAGCAGTAGTTCAATTTTTACCGTCATTGAAGGCTGAATAAAACATCATCACATTGAAACACCCGTTTCATTGGTACCTACCACTGAATTTTTTGGTGCTAACTTCACTAGTCACCGGTGTCATATGTTATTTGTGCTAGTCAGCCACATATGATGTTTCATACTGATCTTGTAAGGATAGAGATTCGAAATTGAGCCCATGAAACTCTGATTTTGTTAATATAAAGATTTCGTTGTTATTTTATCACAGTGTTGACGGAATTGAAATATAATTTAGGCCCTCAGCAATTAAAATCCGTACGGAAAATGACGGAAATAAGGTTAATTCGAGGACACTCAGATAATCTGCCCGTAGTAGACAGAAAAGTTTTTTAAAATTGACAGAAAAGATTTATTCTGTGAAATACGGACTATCTGTAAGTGTAAAATTTCTTGGAATAAAAGCTTCTAAGTAAGAACGTCATCTATTATTACTTATGTAATGTCACAGTTTGCCATAATTTTTTTTTTGTTTTTTAATTATATACGGTAAGTTTGAGCCTGTTTGAGGTTGTGATCTTAAAGATACTAGTAAATTTTCGTTATTTGTTTTTGGGGTGTTATGCCGTGTTGCGCTACCTCCTTCTTTAGCCAACGTTTCGGACATCGTTGCAGTGTCCGTCATCGGGGCAGATCCGGTAGATGTGTAATTTTTAGTCCTGAAGTATGTGCTTATTTACTTCAAAGCGATACCGTGTCGCCAGCACCACTAACTTTCACCAGTACAAAATAATCGTGACAAGCAGTGGCGTCATCGCCGCGGAACGGAATAGAAAATATTTTAAAAATGGTTAAATAGGTTAGGGAACATAATACTACGTGACCTATTCAGGGGGGGTCTTCAAAATACCACGCTTGGTACAAATGAGCAGCGGGGGGCATAGGTTTTTAGTCACCCGGGGGGGGGGGTTAAACATTGCAAAAAGTTGGTCACGTAGTATGGGTACGTTCCCTTAGGTTATGAACTATTTTTCAAAGTAAATAAGCACACACTTCACGACTGAAAATTACACATCTACCGGATCTGCCCTGATGATGTACACTGCAACGATGTTCGAAACGTTGGCTAAAGAAGGAGGTAGCGCAACACGGCATAACACCCCAAAAACAAATAACGAAAATGCTTTTGGCCGTGGAAATCTTAAAACTTATCATACTAGTAAATTGTTTATCCGAAGCGTTCACATGATGTATTTTTGAACTTTGATAGAAAATAATAACATTAGAGATGAATGTTCTTAAATATTAAAAGCGGTTAGCCAAGAATAAAAAAAAAATGTTCAATATCCATACAAAATGCAGTGCCTGTTGAAAAAAAGTAAGAATTTTTTAAACTGGCGACGTCACACAGATATCCATAGAATCGGTGCGATTTTAGGAGACTCGAACTATTAAAACTAATTATAACAATAATACAATATATAGATACTTGTATTTAAGTTAGAAAGTCAATATTTAAAAAAAATAGACTGCAGTATTCCGATATGTGATTTTGAAGATTTATTTTGAACCCTTTTCGCCCGTGACAATAACTGCCAACAATGAGTTACACTATCATCATAATATCACAAATGTATCCTTACAAGAAAAAACCCCACCCCTCCGCTGATTTATGAACAATATAAAGCCTACCCATAGTCCCCCCTTCCCGGTTCCCCTGTTCCCCTGTTACCTGTTCCCACGTTCCTCTTTTCCCCTGTTCTCCTGTACCCTTGTCCCTCCGTTCCCCAGTTAGCTGCGTAGCTTTAATCTTAAAATATGCTCACAAGTATTATTATTATGTCGTAAGCTCTCGTGCGTTTGTACTAACATTATGATTAATTGATTGCTCCGTACAACACGCCGGAACGCTCTTGTGTGAACTATGTTCTCTGAATAAATTACATTCCGTTGACAGTTTTTGTACAGTAAAATATGTGAAATGAAAATTAACGTGGCATTTGATAATTTTAATAAAAATTATCGTGGACTTTACAGCGAGTGTTATTTTGGAACAAAGAATTTTTTTTTGTGTTAAGGGCTTATCACTACAATAAATTACCAGGATTATAAACAACATCATATAAGCAAACGTTACAAACCTATGTTGCTAAATAATTGTTCAGTGTGATTTGTCATCAATAAGTGTAGTAAATTATTAAATATTACAGAATATTGGTTATTTAGAAACAGAAAATGTACGAAAGTGAATGAAGCAAGCAGGGTGACAAAGTTGTGTTGCGATAAATCCTTTTTGCCTCTTCCTCCGGGGAAACTTCGTAATCGTTAGTAAAACTGTTAGGTAGTACAATATAAGACATTTTATGATATGATTTTAACATGAAAAGTAGTTTTTTGTGGCTTTTCATATTAGTTCCTGTCCATTTTTTTTGTCTTAGTATTTGGACCCTTCATGTACCGGTCTACAGTTAAAATACTCTGGTGGTTCTTAAGAAGAATGAACATCATTGAACATAATTTTTTTTTATAATAATAATAGAGGAAGGTTAGTGTAGTCCCACACATTCCATAAGGGTATATATGAACAAAATATTTGAAAAATAAGTGTCGTAAAAATTGCACATGCAAAAAAGATAATAGGTTAATAGTACTAGTAATAAAAGAAAACGATAATAGTTTTATTCTCCAGTGTGCGTCAATACTGGAGGATAGACTGAGGCGGGCTTCCATATCGAGGATATTTCCAGAGCTGCTTATCCTTTCCCTCATTCCTGCCAACCTGGATCTAATAAGGACTGCATAGCCGGGAACTCGCCCCTCCGTAAACATCCGGGAAGTGCTGCAATATCTCGGGAGACCAAACATTATGCGGAAGGCGTTATTGTACTGAATCCGAACGTCTTTCCATATATACTACTCTTTTTGTAGTTTGCCCAAAGTTCGCACGTACACAGATTGCGCAGAAGGGAAAGGAAGAGCGTCCTTTTTTCAGTGGTACAGCAAAGGCGGAATCTTCTACTGCGAATTATGTTAACATTAAATGCCACTGGATTTATTAGTAATTTAGAGAACTCTTATTATATAACTCAATGTAAAATAATATAGGAAGAGTGCATTCCTATATAGTTAATGGTACCAAGTTTAAGCCTGGGTGCCTCCAAACTTTTATACTTGGGAGGTTGATGAATGAATATTATTCTACACATCGGCAAATCTGCGTCCTTCCCCGCCCCCGCCCTTGCGTTAGTGCGGCTGCTGATATTGTGCATTCGCATCCTGCACAGCGGACCGCACTACGGCGGCTGCAGTTCTCTCTGCTTGGATAGTCAATTGCCAACATAGGGGTGGATTATACACATTGCTTAGGAAGGGTTGAACAGCATATGCATACAGTTAAGCATGTAGGTATGTTTATAATAATTGGTACTGACGGAAATATTTATTATAACGATACGAAATCATCACTGTTTTATAATGTGGTGTAATTCAAATATTATTTTAAGAAGAGGAGAGATTAATAATAATCACTCGGCAGGTTCGCAAGCTTAGAATTAGTTACGGAATACGCGTATCTTGGTGTCACAGTAGATTATTTTTTTAAATGGGACAAACATATTAAAAAAACCTGTAAAAGACTCAGATCAATTGCTGGCAGAATGTACACATTAAAATTTTTTCTTTCAATTGAAACACTTAAAATAATTCATATGTCACTGGCAGAATCTATTATAAGATATGGATTAACAATATGGGGAAATACTTCTACAACCAATCTGAAACAAGTACAAGTTGTACAATACGCAATTGTAAAATTATTAGTCGTCCCTAATATTTTCAAACAGAGACATGATACACCGTTGCTGTTTCAGAGTGCCAAAATTTTACCTGTTAAAGCAATACTATAGCACAAAATTATAATTCAACATATATTTACCCCGCAGCATAAAGAGAAATTAGAACATAAATACAGCACTAGATTCACGCGCAACGATGGGTTAATAGTTCCGAAATTTAACAATAAGTACGGACAGAGAACGTTTGAATACATCATACCGAAAATATTTAATTTATTACCTGACAATATAAAGAAATGTAATTCTATGAATAAGGTTAAATATATGATTATCAGAAAAAAAAAATTTATATTGATATTGACATGTATAAAAAAAAAAGTTGAATCTGTAGATATAAGATGTAAATTTTAAATGTAAAAAATCTATATGTAACTAAAATATAAGCACGTACACGACAAGCCAATTCAATTGGCTTAGCAGGACTTGTTTGTTGATTTAAAAAAATAAAATTAAAAAAAAAAATAAAAAAAAAAAATAAAAAATAAAAAATAAAAAATAATAATAATAATAATAATAATAACATAATCGGGATATTCTATATTAGCGCCTTCCGAGTATACATTTAGGCACAATCAGGTTTTAAAAATAATTCACCAAAGTTTGGTAATTAAACATAACTTGATTGAGTGCCGTAATATAGTACCATATTATGAATATGAACCAAATTCATTTTTAGAAAATGAATTTTATAAAATATATTATGATAAAACTATACTAACAGACAGAACAATTAGTCATAATAGACCTGGTATAGTTTTACATGACAAAATTAAAAAAATAACTTATATCATTGATGTAGCTATTCCAAATTCCTGTAATATTCAAAAAACTATTTCTGAAAAAATAAGAAAATACACAGATTTAGGAAATGAGATTAAAAGAATTTGGCATTCTCGGACTATAAAAATATTGCCATTTGTTATTTCGGCCACTGGCATAATACCTAGGAATCTGATTCAAAATTTAAGCATATTAGATTTGTCAAAGAATTTGTATATAAAAATGCAAAAATCAGTCATTTTATATACATGTAGGATTACAAAGGATTTTTTAAATATTTATATTGAGGGATCGGTAGGATTTATAGGTTCAATTAGAAATGCCACAGAGCCGAACCCTCTGATATGAAAATATCTGGAGTCGGTGAATTATATTCCCATTTGGTCTCTAGTAGGTTGACATGTTGTTCTTGTATTATTTTGTATTTATAATACTTATATAGTGCAATTGCATAGCGTGGGTTGACTAGATGATCATTTGGGGAAGTGTGTGAAAGGGTTATCTGGTGGATAATAAAAAAAGTGATTACAGATGCAATTTGACTACCGCATATTTTCATTAAAAAATAGGAGATTTTAACAGAATACTTAATTAAATGGGATATTTGTGTGGTAAACCAAAAAATTGTAAGGAAATAATTCCATTATCGATGTCATGGCAGCGTTAGACAAAACATGAAATAAAACTAATAAATTAGCCTCACAAATTAAGTTCTTCACAGATCGTTTCAAAAAGGTTTAAGGTGTCAGTATTTATTTCTATAGTGATTAAGTGTTTGTTTTATTAGCATATGATAAAATTTCAAAAGGCCGACACTAATGTTTATACTTAATTCTGGGAATCGGTGTAAAATTTGGTATTTTTTTATCTTTAAAAGAAAGTTAAACATTCCCGGGTTACAAATAACCTGACAATATTTAAAAATCTCCTACTACCACCACATCAAGTGGAAAAATATTATTTATATCGTGATGAAGGCCTTGCAAGCCGAGGAGTTGAATACACGACGCGACGCGACATCTGGGTAGGAACCCAAACAAGAGTGCCAACCCATCCATTGACTGATCATATATATAGATGACTACAGGAAACTCTTTACAGGTAACTATTTGAACGAAAGGGAACAATTCATGTCCTTTGGTGAGTTTAACTCCAGCGTATACACTACAAACTCTGGCGTGCCACAGGGATCTAATTCAGTACCCTTATTGTTTTTAATTTTTATGAGCAATGTTCGGAAAAAAATCAAATTCATCTTTTTTTTTACTTTACGCTGGCGACATAATTTTTTTTTATTGAGAATGAATGAGATTTTTACTAAAAGACAATAAAGCTCCAGGAAGATGTTTTCTGATGATGATGGACACTGTAACGCTGTCCGAAACGTTTGCTTTAGCCATCCTTTAGGATGAGTTAGCGCAACACGGCATAACACCTGAAAATAAATAATAAAATACTTTTGGCCGTGGAAATCTAAAATCATATCTATAATAATGTTTGTATAATTCAGCCGAAAAGAACGGTGAGTGCAATACCGTACAAAAGCTTGCGTAAAATGAATTACTTGATTAATGTTAAATTCATATAGGATAAATAAAATAAATATATTAACATATTTAGCACTTATACTACGGTGGTTTAATATGAATTCTCCACGTAATATCATGCATATTTTCCCATGATTTATAGTAACTTCCAACTTTTTTCATGAACGGCATAAAAGAGAGCTAGGAAATTATTTTACTCTAATGAAAAAAGTTCGTTAAACTTTTGACGTAATGTTTACAGGAGCGGGTAGATGTAATAAAGCGTCTCATTTAAGCTCTCTGTCACGTTTTACCTTAACGGATTCGCGTCACTTATAAATTCATAAAATTAAATTGACAACACTACGCGGGCGGATGTTTCCCCGGACATCCGTTTTGAAGTATAAGCCTTCGATTAAAATACGACATTGCGTGCTGCGGAGATATAATGAGTGATGTTTTTTTTTATATGTCGCTCGACGCAAGGTATCCATATTACGAGCTTTAATCATGTTTGCGGGTACGCTTATAATTATCTTACTTTGTGATTCATATTTTGAAAAGCTTTTATAAAAAATGGTTTATTGAAAAGTTAAAATCTAGTAAAACGTGTGTGAAACGTGCGAAAATGAATTAAAGGTAATGAAAAACAAAACAAGATAATCAAAAACCTATTTCACTTCAGATCCACACAAAAAAATACCATATGTGTGTGTGGAAACAAATCTCTTAACATTTAGTAAACTATTTTAATAAAAAATAAAAAAATTATGTGAATACCTCACAACAGTCCCAGCTACTCCCGTCTGGAGCTAGTGAGACCAAGGCATCCCGAATCGGGGTATGTTGTGAGGTTGAAGGTGGTGGGGAGGGGAAGGAGATGGGGAATAGAAAGGTGGGAAAGTACCGAGCTATTCAGATCTGGTCACCAAACGTGGCTAAAGCCATTTCAAGCAACGTTTCAATTCTGAGTGGTGGTCTTACAATAGGGCGATACTGAGAGTATCTTCCACTCTGGAACGTGCTGCAAATGTACTACGCCTTTTTTAAATGAATTAATTGTGAAATAACACTAATTAATCAAATAAAATTTATTTGCGTAAGCCGGGATTCGATCCCGAGACCTTCCGATTGCAAGTCAAGAGCCTTAGCACTCAACACTTACAAAATAAATAATAAGCACAGAATTCATTAAAATGTCCCAAGCACACACACACACTTTACATGACTACACGATAATGTACCTACATACTAAACATAAATACCGTACAAAAAATCGCTATGGTAAGCAATCGATTGGTTACGAGACAATCTTAAAAATGAAGTCTAGGTAAATTTAAAAAATATATATTAGAAAATAATGAACACGAATAATATTGTCATGTATGTATGTTTATGTGTAATTTTATGTAAAATGTATTTATTTTAGTTTTTATAGAAAAATGAGTGAAAACGTAATTTTCTTTTTTCTGGAATAAAAACTTTAAAAATTTAATTTAAAAAATTTAAATACTAGTAAAAATTAAATCTTCTTCACAATATCGCATCAATATTATTCCTTATTTGCACATACTGGGTATACTTTGTAGTTACTACCAAATATTATTACAGGTGATTGGATTACCACCGATGCTTCAATCAATCTTCGCGGAAGATCTAATCCTTTTTGAACTTGAACTCGGATTTAGTTATTCTGTCGACGCCTGTATTCACCGATGAGTGTAGCCAAGAGGGTTTGTTAACATTGTTAGCAGAATGTTCTTGGCTTCCCCTGGGTTTCGTTAGTATTACCGAACCTTTAACTTTCTCGATTTTCTTTCAATCTTTTAGTGAGATGAATCATTGTATCAGTATTCCTTACACCTCGCCACTTTTTCAGTTTGTTGGATTAGTACTAATTGGACTTGAGCAGTGAGACAGAAGGAGATTAGTGTTCATAAGCGGTAACACTTGCTCAAGCTTCCTACTCTAATTCAAATCTCAGATTGCCAAGTCGTCAGTCGTAGTAGCATCCATATTCAATGTATTGCATTTTTAGTAAATCAGTTATTGTGAACCTATCATTAATTCCTGCACTCTCATTATTATTATCTCAATACAGTTTATCAACACCGGTAACTTCTATTTTCAGGCCTCATTTCATTTCAGCTCCTTGAGCTGCAATCATCCGCTCATTGTATATTTAGTTAGGGGTTAGGGTCCAAAAAGCAATTAAATCGGTTGTATTTTTGGTATGATGTAAAAAATGTTTTAAAAATAACACAATTCACTGTTGATTTCTCAAATAAATAAATAAAACAAATGAAAAATTCTTTGTTTAAGACCACTTTATTTTATTGATACACATCGACCGGTTTCGGTTAATCTCAACCTTCATCGGGACAATAAACATATAAACTTCATTACAGTACAGGGGAAGATTAGAAGGTAAACAAAAGAAAAAGCATGTAAGAGAGGGAGGGCATTAGAGGATGATATATTTCTGGTTTTCTCTGGTAATACCCTCTTAAGGCGTGTTCCTATTATAATTTTATATATTATTTGAATTCCTGTATTTCTGTTTAACGTTTTTTCGGTATTAATTAAATGGTCGGCAAATTCTGAGAAGCCTGTGCTTGTTAAACGTGTGTTGTGGTGTGTTCTTTAACTGTAATATTTACGTTGTTTTACCTATATGAATAACCGGGCAATCGTTGCAATTAAGTTTGTAGATGTCAGAGTAGCTTAATTTATCTTCTTTGCATTTACAATTATATAAAAGTTTGGCTGAGATGTTATTAGATTAGAAGTGATGGAAGTTTAGATGTGTAAAGGGAAAAGAATTCACTTATGTACAAAATTCTGCGCTATTGGGTAATTACATTATTATTAGTAATAGTTGGTCGGGCATTACATAAAAAAATATTTGTTGTGATACGGCAATAAATTTTTAGAGGATTTTACCAATTTGTTGATAGCTATATATTTTATTGTAAGGAGTGTGATGGGGTCACCCCCCCCTAATGAAAACTTTAAATATTTTTCTTCTTCTCGTGCGTTCAGATCTCCGGTTGGTAGATCTTACTCTCGTACCCTGAATGATTCGCCATTAATGTTTTGAATCATGACTTATTTTTCCCACCCCTGTGACTGAACACAGTAAAAGGTAGTTTTCCGGGAAATTCTTACAATAAACCCTTTTCTCCACGTTGTGTAATTTTTTGTTTCGGAGCACCTAGAACATCTAGGATAGGTATTTAATGTCTTTTGTGGTAACTTTCGGTTCTTTTAGGTAAGGTGTGGAAGAATTACTCTGTATCTCTTAGACGTCTGAAGGACACGCCCTGTCTAGATTATCCTAAACTTGTCCCCGCTATGATTCTAATGATATACACTGCTCCAATATTCACATAATGAGCACTGTCGTTATTACTCTCGCTAGGCTATAAAATTGATCTCTCCCCCTCTACTTCCTAATAAGTTTTAATGTACGTACCTGGAATGTTTCATTTCATGTGGATAATTGGCGATTCTCTGCACCGCTCTCCAGGGCTATATACTATACATAATCGTGATAATATGTTCTGTTGTTAGTAAACACAAACTTATACCTAGGATGGAAGTATAAGGACGGGATAGAGGATAAAATGGATGCGATGTGGAAGGAATTTTTTGCAAGCAAATACTGGCTCCTCCACTTGACCAAGTTGACTAGGTGGTCAGCTCTCAGAACACGACCCTCCGACCAATGCATGATGAGGCTATACCCATGGCACCCGGAAAATCTCTTGACGATAAACCAGATACCCGGACCCCGCCATAACAGAAGAAGAACGGCATGCCTTCAAACCTTTCCCAGACAACTCCAGTATCGAACACCTCCGGAACTACTTTACTGGCTCTAGAAGGGGTAATCTATTTCGTCCCTTATCATGACTCTACTCACGGTACAAGTGGGGTAAGCTTGTGACAGGCAGATCCGTCCTCCCACGTGACCGACCTAGCGTTACACTCCACCTCCAGGAGCTGACATAATCCTCACCTTGTGGGCATTACGTTTGCTTCTGGGTCGACAGGACTAAAAAATGTGATGATGCTACAGGAACCCGTCCCACAGATGACCTGTTGGCGCATTTCCATACTACCTTGCAGGCAACGCGAGATGCTTTCGGCCAAACGCCTCCGTCTGCGAACCATGCCCTGTCTTACCATTGGCATCTCATTTCATACGACCCTGTTGCGCCCATTCGCTCGACATAGTCCCGCGAAAGGGAATTGCTTCCGGCACCTCGCGAGACCCGATCAGTCTATGGAGGGCAACCCTCCTCCTCCCTAACATGACAATGTGGGAAGGACCCTTACCACTCGACCACCAATTTCTCACATAATGTGTAGTCTCGGTGTCACCAACACATTCGTCAATCATGAAGAACTTAAAAAGCGTAATTCAAGAAGTAGGAATTCAGCAGAGTACCTGTTAGTTTTATTTGTTTCATATTTTATATCGTGATTCTGCTCTTCTGCTCCCTTGTCTAAAGATGTCTGTTCGGGTTGCAGGTAATCGCCTCCAATTTGATATGTCGTACTCTCGAGACGCTCCCCATTTGGTCGACTGTATTCTCTGTGTCAGGTTCATTTTTTGTGTCAGCTCGGCATCAGCCGAGTGCCGAGAAAAGGTCACTGTCCAGGGTGGTGACTGGTAACATCTGTGAAATACGCCTAGTACCTATTCTGGGATAAAAAGTACATCAATCTATTCGATACAGACGCTCATGCAATTAACTGTCCAAAATTCGCGTTCTATTCACGTCACTCCGCAAACAAGTACATGTACCTAATTCAATTATAGATTTATAGGTTCCGGTACCGGGAATCGAACCCGAGCCCCTGGAGTCCGCACGTGTCTATCCCATTTGGTCTAGCTCGGCATCAGTTGTCTGCCGAGAAAAGGTAGCTGTTCTTGTTGATAACATCTGTGAATTATGCCTGGTACCTATTCAGGGATAAATAGTACCTACATCAATCTATTCGAGGCTGGTACAGTTAAATAATACAGGGTCAGCGTTCTCTTCACTCCATCCTGCAATCAGTGAGGTCCTGTAATATAGGTTAAAGTTATTTGACTTACCAAGAACATGGTTGCTAAAACCGCGACTCCCGGTAGGGTAAACGCAACTCCGCGTCTTAATCACACGTCCTCCCTATAAATGATCAAACTCCCTACTTGCTTTCCTTATCATCGTACAAGGTCTTAATGTAGGTACTGTAATTTTAAAACCCCTTTTTCTCTAAGCTGCATTGTGGGAAGATCTTCTCTCACGTCCTGTGGCCCCTTACCAGACTATTGCGCAATCATAACTACCAACCCCCCCCCCCCCCTGACTATACACGGTAACGTCAGACCTACTTTATATTTAAAAAGCCTCCTTTCAAAACTGCATTTCTAGCTTTCGACTGACTGTACATTTATTATCTAAACTCTAATTATTCTGGCTAAAACTTCTCAACCGAATTAACACCATTTTTCCACTATTTTTATTATTATCATTATTTTATTCGTTGCACTGTCCTTAAATGAAGGATGGAATGTTTCCTACGGGATTATTATTATGATCCGGGACCATTGTCGTTACTCAAGATAAATATTTATTGTTATATTTTTGTCTCTACATAATGAATGATAAGTTGCAATTATTATTTATGTAACCAATCTATTATGTGATTACATTTCAATGTAGGCCTGTTTACGAGAATTATAAGTCGACTTAAAATTTACAGCCTCAACACGGCTAGTCCAGTGGCGGATTATTGGGAAAACCTATATTATAACCGTTTTATATTCTTCACTTATCTAGTGTTCGTATTTAGGGTTTTCAGTTGATATCCCCTTTTGTACTTATGTAATTTTAAAACCACTGTAAGCATTAACACTGAGTCTGTATTTTTTTATTATTATCTCGCAGATCTCGTTCAATAAGGATATTATTGTTATTATTATTAATTATGACAGGAGTCCAATACTTTAATAAGTCTCTACTCCCAAATTTAAATGTTTATCGCGCGGCAATCGCGAATTTTAACAACGATTATCTTTATTAAGTAACACAACACCGAACTTCTTTATCTTACACCATAAATGCAAAATCTTCACTGAAGTTAGTTTCAACAAACACTTCTCGTTTTCGCTAAGTCCACAGCGAGCCACAACACTCTTTTCGAAATTCCACGACCAGCCTCTTCTCCGACTCAAGGATGTCTATCCGATCTACCCTCTTTCCATCTCGCAGATCCAATGTCAAACCTACCTTCCAACGTTTTTTACATTAATTTATCCCTCATAAATTCTCACAGTTATGCGAACTGCACTTCAGGAAAAATACTTGAATTTGCACATAATTTAAAGTTCTGACAGGACATTAATTTTTATTAGTTTCACTAATTACTTTCTTGAATCTCGCACACGTAAAATCAAGAGATAAATTCAGCTTTAATGTATCGATCTTGACAACCCACTCAAATACAAGGGATCGAACACATTTTTCATCTGCGTTATCTAAATAACCCAAAATCCAATCTGAAACCTGAGCCTTTTTCTCGCCGATTTATGACTCGAGCGAAGTGGTTCCTTCCACTTAAAATTTACCATCCCCTAAAACGTGGGACAATATTTTGTTCTAAATCCACCAAGAGGCATCAGATTTCGCCCTTTCCTGTGATCGATGGGACGCCCCTAATATATGGTTCGATATTTATTCTGATTTGTTGAACGCTTTCGTTACCCTAGTAGATAAATCCTTCCGCGACAAGCCAGCTCCAATTGCTTCAGATCCCTTTAATTTCGCTTTCGGTAATATTTGTTATTTAAGAAAAATTATTCGCCAACCATTCGACAAAGCAGGTTCATCACAGCCTCCCTATAGAAATTATCTCCAATGTCAAAGCACGCTATTAGTGGTTGGTCAGTGGAGTCATTTCTAAATGCAGATTTTTGTTTGCCCCCCCCCTCCATGTTTTTTCTTTCCCAAAATTTGTCGTACCTAAATGTTGTGTATCCCTATCCCTCGCAGGTTAACTGTCCGTTCTACCCCCTTCTCCTCCTTCAGGTTTTTTTTTCCAACAATTTAACCTTACACAAACTTTCCACTGCCCCACATTCCGATGGTTACTGTTTTTTAATTAATTTATTTATTTTCCTTATAAAGAACCCTGGAGCGTCTTTCCAATTCGGCCCTGCCTCCATCGGTCTTCTAATGCTTCGCCCCTACATCTGTTTACGCCCGCTGACCGTTCCTGTAACCATTTTTTTTCTGCATTCTTCGCTGTTTAGTTTCCTCCGTTTTTTTTTGCTATATCGTGCGCAATTTTTTACGAGTGTGACCGACCCTTTTTTGTTTCTTGTCCTTCGTTAGACTATCTCTACGGTCTCTCTTCAAAATAAAACTAACCTTTTCCCCATTGATGAACAAAGAAAAGACATTATTACCTATCAATATAAATTTTTGTCTTTGTTGTGCGCTAGACCGTCTCCATTCAATATAACAATTAGTGTATAAACAGAACTACTCAATGTTGGTCCGATTGCATCATTGTTTCTACTGGCTTGTCGCCCGGCCAACCCAGTTTAAAGAAATTTCAAACCTTAGTGTAGGTCGACTAACCACTATTATACTCGCTACGGTGAATCGATATTAAAATGGATCATCGAAGAACTATCTCCCATAATACATGACACACTTTCTCGTTGCTTCTTATCGAAGGTTGGATACCACTAACTACCCTGCTGATTATGTTCAAAATTTTAATTGACGTACGGCGCAACTCTCACTGATTCCCAACCCATTTGAATCAAAATCTCTCCTACCAGTGTGGTGTAACCCGAACATGTCTAAATCCACTAAAGGCTTTTAGCTGATCACGTTTCCTCCCTAAGCCTAAAAAAAATCCTTTTATCGCCTTTAACCATGAATTTGTTCTAACCTAACCATGCTTGAATTTAATAAACAATCGATTGGTTCCGCCCCCTCCCTAAGCCATAAAAACTCCTTATTCATTTAACATGAAAATTTTCTAAACTAAACACGTCGAATGTAGTGACCATTTGGTTGATCTTATCCCCTCCCTAACCCACTAAAATCCCTTCTTCTTAGACATGAAATTTCCTAGCCTAAACACGTTTGAATGTAATAACTATTTGATTGGTCTCATCTCCTCCCTAATTCACTAAAACCTCTTATTGCAACGATTTAATTCTCTTCCAAGTGATTATTACAGTTATTTTAAGCTAGTGATTTGTTTACTTTCCGCCCTGGGTCACCGTACTATTTTTTCTCGCCCCGAGTCGTTGCATTCCTGACCTAGTTACGATAGTCGAACGCAAGGTCATAAATCTTCGATTTTTATGATGTGCACTGTACCTTTTTTGTTGCATCCCATTTTTTTCTTCTCCGCACCCTGACTTAAAAGGCAATGACCTACATTTAAACCGTTGGGGTTGTAAATCTTCGTTGTTGGTTTTGTTAACAAAATTTCTATTTATTTTATCTACCCGTCTAAGAGGCAATGACCTACATCTGCAGATTTAAAACTCTTGGCTACAGATTTGTTTAAATACATTTTTGTTTTTTCTATTCTAGCCTACTTATTTTTTTTTTTTTTTTTTTTTTTTTTTAAAGCTTTTCTTCCCACGTAATAATTCGTAACTGTCCTTCACATTGCACTAAGATACATTGAAATTCCCCCAGCTTTTAAAACCTTACCTCCTGGTCTCTCGGCAACACTTGTGATGGGGTCACCCCCCCCTAATGAAAACTTTAAATATTTTTCTTCTTCTCGTGCGTTCAGATCTCCGGTTGGTAGATCTTACTCTCGTACCCTGAATGATTCGCCATTAATGTTTTGAATCATGACTTATTTTTCCCACCCCTGTGACTGAACACAGTAAAAGGTAGTTTTCCGGGAAATTCTTACAATAAACCCTTTTCTCCACGTTGTGTAATTTTTTGTTTCGGAGCACCTAGAACATCTAGGATAGGTATTTAATGTCTTTTGTGGTAACTTTCGGTTCTTTTAGGTAAGGTGTGGAAGAATTACTCTGTATCTCTTAGACGTCTGAAGGACACGCCCTGTCTAGATTATCCTAAACTTGTCCCCGCTATGATTCTAATGATATACACTGCTCCAATATTCACATAATGAGCACTGTCGTTATTACTCTCGCTAGGCTATAAAATTGATCTCTCCCCCTCTACTTCCTAATAAGTTTTAATGTACGTACCTGGAATGTTTCATTTCATGTGGATAATTGGCGATTCTCTGCACCGCTCTCCAGGGCTATATACTATACATAATCGTGATAATATGTTCTGTTGTTAGTAAACACAAACTTATACCTAGGATGGAAGTATAAGGACGGGATAGAGGATAAAATGGATGCGATGTGGAAGGAATTTTTTGCAAGCAAATACTGGCTCCTCCACTTGACCAAGTTGACTAGGTGGTCAGCTCTCAGAACACGACCCTCCGACCAATGCATGATGAGGCTATACCCATGGCACCCGGAAAATCTCTTGACGATAAACCAGATACCCGGACCCCGCCATAACAGAAGAAGAACGGCATGCCTTCAAACCTTTCCCAGACAACTCCAGTATCGAACACCTCCGGAACTACTTTACTGGCTCTAGAAGGGGTAATCTATTTCGTCCCTTATCATGACTCTACTCACGGTACAAGTGGGGTAAGCTTGTGACAGGCAGATCCGTCCTCCCACGTGACCGACCTAGCGTTACACTCCACCTCCAGGAGCTGACATAATCCTCACCTTGTGGGCATTACGTTTGCTTCTGGGTCGACAGGACTAAAAAATGTGATGATGCTACAGGAACCCGTCCCACAGATGACCTGTTGGCGCATTTCCATACTACCTTGCAGGCAACGCGAGATGCTTTCGGCCAAACGCCTCCGTCTGCGAACCATGCCCTGTCTTACCATTGGCATCTCATTTCATACGACCCTGTTGCGCCCATTCGCTCGACATAGTCCCGCGAAAGGGAATTGCTTCCGGCACCTCGCGAGACCCGATCAGTCTATGGAGGGCAACCCTCCTCCTCCCTAACATGACAATGTGGGAAGGACCCTTACCACTCGACCACCAATTTCTCACATAATGTGTAGTCTCGGTGTCACCAACACATTCGTCAATCATGAAGAACTTAAAAAGCGTAATTCAAGAAGTAGGAATTCAGCAGAGTACCTGTTAGTTTTATTTGTTTCATATTTTATATCGTGATTCTGCTCTTCTGCTCCCTTGTCTAAAGATGTCTGTTCGGGTTGCAGGTAATCGCCTCCAATTTGATATGTCGTACTCTCGAGACGCTCCCCATTTGGTCGACTGTATTCTCTGTGTCAGGTTCATTTTTTGTGTCAGCTCGGCATCAGCCGAGTGCCGAGAAAAGGTCACTGTCCAGGGTGGTGACTGGTAACATCTGTGAAATACGCCTAGTACCTATTCTGGGATAAAAAGTACATCAATCTATTCGATACAGACGCTCATGCAATTAACTGTCCAAAATTCGCGTTCTATTCACGTCACTCTGCAAACAAGTACATGTACCTAATTCAATTATAGATTTATAGGTTCCGGTACCGGGAATCGAACCCGAGCCCCTGGAGTCCGCACGTGTCTATCCCATTTGGTCTAGCTCGGCATCAGTTGTCTGCCGAGAAAAGGTAGCTGTTCTTGTTGATAACATCTGTGAATTATGCCTGGTACCTATTCAGGGATAAATAGTACCTACATCAATCTATTCGAGGCTGGTACAGTTAAATAATACAGGGTCAGCGTTCTCTTCACTCCATCCTGCAATCAGTGAGGTCCTGTAATATAGGTTAAAGTTATTTGACTTACCAAGAACATGGTTGCTAAAACCGCGACTCCCGGTAGGGTAAACG
Organism: Limnephilus marmoratus; assembly: GCA_917880885.1. Classification (NCBI taxonomy): domain Eukaryota; kingdom Metazoa; phylum Arthropoda; class Insecta; order Trichoptera; family Limnephilidae; genus Limnephilus; species Limnephilus marmoratus. The sequence goes on from OU862908.1 coordinate 55,338,027, forward strand.
CAACTCCGCGTCTTAATCACACGTCCTCCCTATAAATGATCAAACTCCCTACTTGCTTTCCTTATCATCGTACAAGGTCTTAATGTAGGTACTGTAATTTTAAAACCCCTTTTTCTCTAAGCTGCATTGTGGGAAGATCTTCTCTCACGTCCTGTGGCCCCTTACCAGACTATTGCGCAATCATAACTACCAACCCCCCCCCCCCTGACTATACACGGTAACGTCAGACCTACTTTATATTTAAAAAGCCTCCTTTCAAAACTGCATTTCTAGCTTTCGACTGACTGTACATTTATTATCTAAACTCTAATTATTCTGGCTAAAACTTCTCAACCGAATTAACACCATTTTTCCACTATTTTTATTATTATCATTATTTTATTCGTTGCACTGTCCTTAAATGAAGGATGGAATGTTTCCTACGGGATTATTATTATGATCCGGGACCATTGTCGTTACTCAAGATAAATATTTATTGTTATATTTTTGTCTCTACATAATGAATGATAAGTTGCAATTATTATTTATGTAACCAATCTATTATGTGATTACATTTCAATGTAGGCCTGTTTACGAGAATTATAAGTCGACTTAAAATTTACAGCCTCAACACGGCTAGTCCAGTGGCGGATTATTGGGAAAACCTATATTATAACCGTTTTATATTCTTCACTTATCTAGTGTTCGTATTTAGGGTTTTCAGTTGATATCCCCTTTTGTACTTATGTAATTTTAAAACCACTGTAAGCATTAACACTGAGTCTGTATTTTTTTATTATTATCTCGCAGATCTCGTTCAATAAGGATATTATTGTTATTATTATTAATTATGACAGGAGTCCAATACTTTAATAAGTCTCTACTCCCAAATTTAAATGTTTATCGCGCGGCAATCGCGAATTTTAACAACGATTATCTTTATTAAGTAACACAACACCGAACTTCTTTATCTTACACCATAAATGCAAAATCTTCACTGAAGTTAGTTTCAACAAACACTTCTCGTTTTCGCTAAGTCCACAGCGAGCCACAACACTCTTTTCGAAATTCCACGACCAGCCTCTTCTCCGACTCAAGGATGTCTATCCGATCTACCCTCTTTCCATCTCGCAGATCCAATGTCAAACCTACCTTCCAACGTTTTTTACATTAATTTATCCCTCATAAATTCTCACAGTTATGCGAACTGCACTTCAGGAAAAATACTTGAATTTGCACATAATTTAAAGTTCTGACAGGACATTAATTTTTATTAGTTTCACTAATTACTTTCTTGAATCTCGCACACGTAAAATCAAGAGATAAATTCAGCTTTAATGTATCGATCTTGACAACCCACTCAAATACAAGGGATCGAACACATTTTTCATCTGCGTTATCTAAATAACCCAAAATCCAATCTGAAACCTGAGCCTTTTTCTCGCCGATTTATGACTCGAGCGAAGTGGTTCCTTCCACTTAAAATTTACCATCCCCTAAAACGTGGGACAATATTTTGTTCTAAATCCACCAAGAGGCATCAGATTTCGCCCTTTCCTGTGATCGATGGGACGCCCCTAATATATGGTTCGATATTTATTCTGATTTGTTGAACGCTTTCGTTACCCTAGTAGATAAATCCTTCCGCGACAAGCCAGCTCCAATTGCTTCAGATCCCTTTAATTTCGCTTTCGGTAATATTTGTTATTTAAGAAAAATTATTCGCCAACCATTCGACAAAGCAGGTTCATCACAGGAGTTCATTAGGAAAATTATTATTAGATGAGGGGTAGTAAACGACTGGTCAGTGGTTGAGTGGGCATAGCGCTTGGGTCCCACCCGAGCGTCGCGTGTTCGATTCCTCGGCTGGCCAAGTCCTCCATCACAACACAAGCAACATTTTCGGCTTTCTGTGGTGGTAGTAGGAGATTTTCAAACATTGTTGGGTTATTCGTAACCCGGGAATGTTTGTCTTTCTTTTAAAAAAAAAAAAAAAAAAAATTATTCGGTAAATCACGCTGTGGAAAGAAGAATATTTATGTGAGATAGGGTGGTTGGAGGTATTATGGTGTCAGCAAATGTAGGTTTTCTATAAATGTTGGAAGTTATGCTTATCTCTAATGTGGACTGGATTTGTGTATGGAAAGAATTGAGGAGTGATAGGAATGTGTTTAGCTGGCGCACTATGCCAGTCCAGATACAAAAAATTTTATCCATCTAAATTTCCAAAAAAGATCTATATTAAAATATCTTGTTTTCGATAATATCTATGAATATGTCAGCCATTACAGGGCAAGTAGGCGCTCCCATTGGTAAACTCTCTTTTTGCTGGTAAACCAGCTCATTCAATTTAACACACTTTTGATTCAAACAAACATTAAAAAGACAACTAAGATTTTAGACAGACCAAGAACAGGTCATGGTTGAGATCAACCGAAATAAATAAAATAAAGCTGTTTTAAACAAAGATTTTTCATTTGAATAACGCCAAGCCACAAAGTGTTTGCTTTCTTCGATAATAAATAAATTATATGGAGTTTTTGTCACTTGTTCGCAGAAATGAATCTCATCAACATGGACGCGGAGAACCGCGTGGTGCTGAATGTGGGTGGCATCCGGCACGAGACATACAAGGCCACCCTAAAGAAGATCCCGGCCACCAGGCTGTCCCGCCTCACCGAGGCACTCGCCAACTACGACCCCATCCTCAACGAATACTTCTTTGACCGGCATCCCGGAGTCTTTGCACAAGTCCTCAACTACTACAGGTAACCACTTTCGTTTTTAAACTAACTGACTGACCACCACTAGCGTGCCACCAGCAAATAATTCTCGATTACTCCAGCGATCGCAACATGTACCCACCACGAAAAATTATTAACCAAAACATTAGATTTCAGTGGAAGTTGCTCCTAGGAACTAACGTCGTTGATCCCTTCGGCACCGGTGCATAGTCAGGAAACATGCCAAACGTGCGCCCAACATTTGTAAATGGTTGACTTGTTTATTTTTTTTTTCTTTTATACATTCATTAATATTATTTATTCAATTTATAAAAACAGTTTATTTATAAACATGCTCTGCTGTGTAATTATTATCACGCGGACGCAGTGACAGCTGAAGGCATTATCAAACTGTGTGCTAATGCTTTCGGGAGGCGAAACAGCTATCACGCGTAATAATAATTACAAAGCAGAGCTTGTTTATAAATAAACTGTTTTTATAAATTGAATATTAATATTATTGAATATGTAAAATAAATAAAAAATAAAACGGAGATCTACAAATTAAACTTGATAACAATACCTAAATACACGTGGTTTACGATTGTTACATGAGAACGGGCCATTAATGCAACTAATTCATGAGTTCCACAGCTCAGGTGTCGAAAAATTTTCTCTTTGTTTCCTCCCTCCTACAACGTTCAGTCTCTTTAGACCAAGACCCATATTCACTCCTTACTCTCTTCAAAAAACCATCGGCACATAATCCCTAAAGATGACATTGGCCATTACGGAAATTATTTTCTTCAGAGTCACCTGCGTGGTATTAATGTACTGTTATTTTAACATAGCGCAAAGGAAGATACTAATTCTAATAACTTCTGCGTCTGCAACTCCTCATTACATCTCCACTGAATTGTTTCTGGATGAAACTCAAACGAGGGAGATTTCTCTGATGATAGCTAATCTCTGTTAGATAGACAATCTGCATTTAGCAAGCCATCAAGACATTCATAGCTATATTCTTTTGAAATCAATGTTAAGATTTTCATTTCTTTTCATCGCTGTAAAATACTTTTCTTCTAGGTAGAGATTGTTATAAATTAATGCTCACTTAATTAAATTGAGGCATGCATTTGTAAATTTAAATGGCATAGGTAGGTAAATAAAAAATGTTAACAAATAAAGTAGATAATAAAATAAATACGGTCAAATAACCTAATAGCTGCTTTTAGTATTCCCGAAGAACGGCATGGTGGCGGGAATGAATCGCGCCATCTCATTTCGAGTGAGAGAAATACAAGAAAATGATTACTTTCTACTTTGGACGAAACAGACACACGTACATTGTGTCTCGTAGTTTGACTCACCATTATTTCATATGTAAGAGAGGGCGGTAGGATGCAATAAAAAAAATTATTATTGTGATTTTTTGTGCCGTCGCCGGGCTGTAAACGTGGGAATATTAAAAGAATAATATTCTAAAAACTTACAATATGTTATCCAATTTAGTTTTTTAAATGTGAACTAATTTTCAGTACTATAAATGCACGCTGAAAATAATGATTCTGTGAAAAAAAATCTCCATATTTTTTTCTGTAACAAATTTTACGATACACAAAAATACTTATTTATTTATTAACGCCGTCTTTGGGCTCTTATAAATAAAAATCATACAGTATTTATTATACATAACTGAACTGCTTCAGTAGATAATAACATTTTGTATTGGTTTAAAGAGAAATTGAAGATTTCCACTGACTGTCAAAGTTCAAATTCCCACATAATCAGTTTCAAAATTGGAACTGATTTTGTGGGAATTCAGACCTACCCACCTATCTAATATAATATTTATAACCGGATATATTTTTTTTTCATTTTCAAAATTGGAAATTATTTATCAAGAATTCAAACTCTACTGTGATCTTTCACGGGTTGACGCTAATTGAAATAATAATACAATATTATTATTAGGAACCCGTTGACCAACTTCTATCTAGCAGTTTAACGAGACTTTATTGAACATAATTAATGTTTCGTAATATTTAAAAAAGGAATTTAAATAAACAAAAAAAGCTACATCACAGCATGCGTTGAAAATCTATGAAAATATAATTGCGTATTTTGCAAGGAAAACTTTTAGGTAAATTACTAGCGATTAAGCAACCAATTTGAATATCATGGTTATTATTTCATCCGATAAAGTTTAATGTTTAAGGGTGGTAAATTTGAATAAGCTATTAATATCCGAAATGCAAAGCATTATCAAAAGGGATCCTCTCTCTACTTTTAGAATACAATATTAGATTCTAAACTCCATTACCGCTGAACCGAATATCTTCTGCATTAAGAGGGATGTCTGCACGGCCTCTTTCATACTAAACTGAATTTTGGATTTTATCAAAATAATTGACCAAACTGAAAAATACATATTTAATTAAAATGTATAGCAAATTTCTAGTACGGAAATAAAACTATTTTATTTATCTGTGCTTTAAGTAATGGCACAACACTATGAGATGAAGTGATCTGTTATTTTTGTGCCAAAGGGTAAATTTCGCCGATTTAGGGGCGTGGCTTCCTGACTTTTCATTCTTTCCCACCACTCACAGAGGGCCAGTTTCCGTTCGTCTCGAAAAATGGTGCAAAAAATCTATTTTTCTGTGATTCAATCCCACAGAAGAATGGCGCCCGATTGTGTTAGGATTTGCATTGCGCCTGACGGAAGGTTAAACCATTCATTTTTTTAAGTTTTTTGAGACGGTTTTTTGTAAAGTAATGGTATTTTGATAGTATTTTTTTTATAAGAAATTTAAAAAAATAACATTTCCAAATAATAATAATAATAATAATATATATTTATTGAACAAAAAAATTTAAGATTTACAACTACAAAAACACAAAGCACATCATAAGTACAGTAAAAGTACAGTTTAAATGTTGCATAAGTACAAAAGTTAATAACAGAAAACAAAATACATATATACAGTAGGTACTTAAAGAAGAGAGATTTATAATTATAAATAATAATATTAAATATAGAATAATAAAAAAAAACATCGTAATAAAAAAAATTTTGGTCGAAATTTTTAATAGGCCACTTGCATCACATTTTTTTTTTAAATTCCGGTTTAGGCAAATGTTCTAAGACATTCCGTATTTTTTTTATCGTATTTTTGAAACCCTGGGGATTTTTAGAAAATTTCAATTTTTTATAAACCGGAAAGACGGGACATAATTTTATTGGTGTGAAAAAACGATAATTACATAGCCGAAAATCATTTAAAAAAAAACGTTTTCCACACGAATGGCACAGGAGAATAACGAGGCATACCAAAAATATTACATCTCATAAATATTTTTTCCTTGATCCATCTTATTGATCATAAATCATTAAATCATTAAAATTTACAGGTTCTATATTACTAAATTCAATGTAATATACTTGTACTTGTAAATTATAATAATAATAAGAATTTTATAAAATTTTATTTTGTTAAAATCAGCACCATAATCATTATACCTCTAAAACACGCACCGACATCATCTTCACGTTCTGAAGAGAACCCCGTACATCATTAAATGTACGGGGTTCTCTTCAGAACATCTGTCAAAAAGTGAAACCAAATGATAAGTTCGCAGAGAACAAACGCAGAGAATAAATGAAAACAGAATGAGCAAAAGAACAAATAATACATTTTACACTCCACAAACCAATACTAAATTATTGCAGACACATAGCAGTTTCATTGGTCCTCGAACATTTAACCTTCTACCACTACAAACTCAAATGTTAAATAAAATGATAAAATATGTAAAAGAGATAAAATTATGGTTGAATAATGTAGATATCGAAACGCTTTTTCTATAAATTTATCCATCATTCTACAACTCACTTTCTGTAACTTTCTAAACTGTAGTACAATATGTTTTCTGTTTATTTTATTTTTTTATAATAACTTAAAAAAAAAAAAAATTGAAATTAGTATGTTTTTCTCCATATTTTTATTTTATTTTTATAATAGCTGAAACAAAACCTTTTTCATTTATTCTACGTATGTAATACTAAATTTTTATACTAACTTTATATTTTATATGTTTTTGAAGTTTTTTTATACTTTGGGTACTTAGAAATATAGTATTTTGTATTAATATTACCCACACTCAGGCAGTGCCTTAGTGGGTTTTCATTTCTTATTCATATTATTTGTTATTATATTTTATGTTATTTTATACTATTTGCTATTATACATTATATCTATGTACAAAGAAATGGAAATAAATAAAGTTAAAAAAAAAAAAAAAAAAAAAAAAAAAAACAATAAATCTAGTGAACGAATTCAAAAAGTCGCCTGAAATCAAAGTGATGCCATATAAAAAAATAAATCAGTGTGGAATTTTTCAAAATTAATAGGAACATTTTCGGAGACGGAATATTTTCATGAAATGACGTCACGAGCCCAAATAATGGATTTATTTATTTAAAAATAAAAAAAAAACTGTACATTTCTAAACAATTTTACTAACAATTTCTCAATCTTAGTAAAAAGATCTATCCACATGATTTTTTTGCAAGTTGTTATGAAATCCATGCAGGTGGCCTATTATTGTACAAAAATTGTGTTCCGACCTAAATCGGTCGATTCTAATTTTATTTTATGCCCACCAAAACGCTTTTCTAATTACCTGAATTTAGTTTATTTTTTATTATATTTCTATTATAGGTGATGCAATATTATTTTTTTTAAATATAATGATTATCTTACAAATAATTGCCAAAGTTTACTCTAAAATGAAAATAAAATTTTGAATTGCCTATTTTTTTATAATTTAAAATACAATAAATAAAATAGCTCATGTAGGTACTAAATATTTGCTACACATTTTGAATTAAGAAAATATTATTCAATTAATTAAATGAAGACAATATTAGCGAAACTCATTCGAAAATCTGGAGTGAGAAAAATCAGAAAAAGATATTGGAACTCTGGGACAATATAATTCAGTTTGGTAAAGTATTTTGGCCTCAAATCAAAATTTTAATTTTGTATGAAAAAGGCCGCGCTGTCGTTCCTCTTAAAGTGTTTGGAAAGTAAACAGAGCCGAGCACTATTGAGAAATTGAGAACTTCGGAAGCCGTGGAATTTCAAACTCGTTTTTTCTAAGTGTAAAGTTCCAGGGAATACCTTGGATACAATTGATCACGGAGGAATCTACATTGTTTCATTTGGAAGTTTTATTAAATTGAAAAGCACTCACCGTCTTCTTCGAATATTTTAGAGATATAAAATGGAATGTGACATTCGAGACGTACAGTTCCCGGCAGCGTCTCTACTTGAGTGATTCTTTTCATTCGCAGGTGCATTATGACGACAAAGATCTCTCGCCCGTTCCTATGTTTTCAAAATAGTACAATGGAAGTATTTGCTCGGTAGCTGAAGAGATTATACCATCTTGGTGTTAGAAATACAAAAAACACTGTTTTTGGTTTAAATTTTACGGTTATTTTTCAATTTGTTTAAAATCTCATTAAAAGGAGAGTATAATGCGAATTATCAATGCAGTGGGATTTTATGGATGTTTTAAATTTAGATTGATACCTTATTTTAATAAGCGTAACTTCCATTGATTTTATATCGTTATCTCTTGCATGGCTTCACTATCAACTTGTTGATATAATAAGAAATCAATATGCACTTGCAACACTTGCAATACCGGCGAATCTGTGCATGAATTTACTATACGAGATGTCAAACGCCAATCAATTACGTAAAAATATTAATTATTTGGCAATGTCGAATTGAAATGCTAATATAAAAATGCATTGGCAGTCCGCTTTTACTTTTTGACAATAAACGGGAGTTAATTAGTTAATCATTTTTTAGTCATACTTCAATAACTTCAGTTTCTCAAAACTGGACGCGTGTTTTTGAATTATTTAGGTTTATGGATCGCATATATGACTCTTCCAATTCAAAAACGTTCGTTAGTTGAACTCCGTTCATTAACTAACCAGTATTTTTGCATAACAAACGATATAACGAACCAAAACATATCTGATACTGTGGAGGGCTGGCTAAAAGTTCCCAATAGTTACGCGTACGAGTACCAATCGTTGACCATGATCGCAAATATGGATAACTGACCATAGGTGAGGGATTTGATCAATATCGGATTGATATAGGGTTTTATCGGTCGTCCATGCTAGGTATCCTAGAGCTCAGTCCGATTTTTTGTATTCCTCTGCAGACTAAGACGCACCTTCGATTACTATATTGCTCTGAAGAACGCTGGTCGGCAATAATTAAAAATATGAGTAATGTAACCAAAGTTATTTGTTTCATTTAAAATTAAAAACGTGGTTTTGCAGCTGATTTTCAAATGCGATTATTCATGTGAATTGATAATAATACGGTTTAATTTTTTATGCCATCATGGTGAGCAATGCATTTCAAAGTCCCATTATGTATAAAAAACCGTTTGAAGCGATAAAAAATACAAGCACATTAGTATAAACTTTTTTGAACACTAAGTTGCAATTGACGTAGACAATACTGGAAATATGTACGTATTCGTAAATGCCTTCCTAGTTTAGGTACCTTAGAACTTTAGAACACACCGATTGCGGAGCTACAAGTAATAAAAGTACATGTTACATAGTTTAACTAAAGTTCCGTAACCTGGGGCACAATACGTTGCAGGTTATATGAGCTTCCGCTACATTTTACAACACACGCCTTTGTATTATGTTGCTAAAGTGCAGTTCCTGAATAAACCCTAAAAGCACATAAAATCGTTGAAGTGCTATGTTTACCGAATGTTACATATGTTCATACCAGTCGCTGTACACTTCTGATCGAAATTCTGAAATAAAACAGAATTTATAAAATGGTGACTGCCAAATATCCAGTTCTTGGTTTGGCTTACGTCTGGGTATGGCATAATTGAAAAATTATGATCGCAGCGTTCAGATTCGAAGAAATGTGTTCCAGTTCAAAGACAATTCATTTTCATTTTAAAACAGGGCGAATGCTCAGTTCAGTATATTTAAATTTATTCAAATGACTGCATTCGAAATATTTTAACGGGTTCGAATGAATGAATAATGTTTCCGATAGATTTTCTGTCGGTTATTTCCCAGAAGTTACGGTAAGGTGAAACCAATGTCATATTATTAAAAATCATTTTAATAAAATTTTCTGCAGTATAGTATATTTGCACTTTGCAAGATATTCTCAGTAGGGCCCTGACACTACCGCACTTTCACTCAAAATTAAAACGTTGCCTAAAATAGCTTCATCTATGTTTGGTTGACTAAATCTAATTTGACAGATATTTCCCATTCTTATTGTTATTCATCCCCTATTCAACTTCCTTCTAGGTCTTAATATTTTCCAAATGGGGATACCATAGTTCCACTGTTTCAAGGCAGTTTAAACTCTCGAGCGGAAACAAGGGAACTCTCCCAGGTCCCAGTGAGACAGGCATAGCAAAAACCAGTTTTAATATTTGTTTTCAAAATAGTTAGGCGAGGGTGAGGCGTGTTGCGATGGGGGCAGGTTGTGATATCATGTTTGACCAACGACCTTAAGGTGATTTTTTTACGAAAACGGCACTTTATATAGCAGCAAAATATTATTATTATTATTAGCAGCGCATCGCGCCCCCATACCTGTAAACCCCGAAAATTCAGTCACTGTAGAAACAATCGTGCCGTGCAATTGATACAATTACTTCATAAATATAATAACGATTTTAAAATAAAATTAGGTCATTAGTATCTCATCTTACTTGTAAGGTTTTCCCTAATCATCATTGAAGTGAGCTACAAACCCAACCAAGGTAATTAGCTTACTGGAACTACCAAAATATTTAGAAATTCGACAGTCCAAAACAACTTAGCAACAAATATAATTATTATAATTGATTAAAATCCTTGTAGACCGCCCCTCTCCCCCTCCCAAATATGTTGTGTATATAAACCGTAGACTAAGAATTATTTATACCAGTCTGAAGATGGCTCTAACGAGCTGAAACCGGTTACGGCCAAATAAAATTAAGTGGAATAAAGTTTTATATTCATTTTATTATAATATATTACTTTGATTTATTTTTTTTTTTAATTATGCTATTACTCAGTTTTATAATTTAGTAAAAATACGCCCCACCTTCCCCTAAAGAAAAAATAAAACATGAAAGATGATAAAAACCAAAGTGTATGTAACATTGTGAAATTTAAGAGACAATATTGTGATGATCTATTTTTGGGAAGAAACTACTAACCTTTTTGCGGAATTCTCAGTACAGGAATAATGTAATCATTGTTACCTCGACCAGCCATGTGTGAGATAATTGTGTTATTTCGAAAACATCCTGCGGCATTGTTTCAGAAAGGCTGCTTATTCTCTTACGAATTTACGTTCCCTTATTTGACTTCTTTGAAATATTTGCGATGTTAATTGCAGCGGGGTTAGCTCGAGCAACAATTTTAATATTCTAAAAGGGGTTACTATTTGACTTTCTTTACGCCTAATTTGAACACCATCAATATTTTATAAAGCACTAAGAGAGGTATTAAAGACTACTTAATGTATTCACAAATTCATGAAAGTTTTTCGACCTCATTTTAATGGATATTTGAAAGTTTTGGGACGTGTTTTTTTATGTATTTTATTTCCAAGCTGAGTTTGAATTCTATCGATTTTCTTCGGAATCCTAAATCACCAGATGTGATTAGGTGCTTAGTTTTATCTGCCTTTTATTTATGACAGTTAAGCGTGGTAAAGATAGGAGTAGCTTTTAGGGCTCAGGGAAGTTGAAGTGGGTATACTGAATCCACTTGAATAGTCATGGTAACGAAGGGTCTCGATATAAATTGGAAATTCATATTATTATACGTTTACCTTTATGTATTAAGATAGGTATTTCGAATTAAACAATACAACTTACGAATAATAATTAAGACCCTTTCAATCAGCATACAGGTCTATTGAAAAGTGATTACGTCGGTGTCCGATGAGGGTTCATTCGACTGTCAGTGATCGTCTAATGGTGTCTACCTACAGCTAGTTCCCAAGTTCATAGAAACAACTAATGTAAGCTGGGTATATTCTTGTTTCTGATATCCTTAACACTTCTAATGAGTCCTTGTCTGTGAACGTACGCATTGGTTTATGTATTATATTATTTTTCTTTTATAGCACGTGATTGGTTTGGAGGCCAAATTGTTAGAAAAGTGTATTGTGGGATGATTTAATAGTGAATGAACTTAGGCTTTGAAGTGTTGAGCTTTGCGTTTCGGGCATTGTTACGTGTAGAGCAGATAATGACTTTCGACAAATAATCCGGAATGTTACAGCATTCTGGACAATCTGGCAGCACGTTACATGAAAAGGAAAATGAATTGCAGCGTGGTTCAACACATGAAAACCTAATTATAAAGTTGAAAAATTCTCAAATGTATTAAGACGACAATTTACCCAAAAATATATTCAGAGTCTACGTACGAAAAGTAAAGCCGTGTACACAAATTACAACTCACGATCCGGTAGATTGGAAGGACCTACTGTCGAATTTGCCCTACCAAACACTCTAAAATAATGTGAGAATCTTAACGACTTAGGTAAAGAAAGCGTGTAAATAAATATACGCCCGCGGCATGGCGTATTGGACGGACGTATGGTCGAATTCGCCCTAGCAGGCCTGGAGATTCGACCTTTCCGCCGGGTTCATTTTAATTAATTCTGAAGAACGTGTTACAAATATTTAAGATGTTTCTAAACGTTTCCTTCCCAGAGTTATTAATTCATCGTCTAGAAAAATAAAATCTGATACTTACCGCTGACTTAATAGTTGAAAAACGGGTTAAAACATTTTTAAATCTTTGTGCGTAAAATATATTAACGGTAAGGTATTGTTTTTATTAGTTTTAAATATAAAAAACTTACATCCCCAGGGATCGGTTTGAAAAAAAAGTTATTATCTATAGTTACGAATTCGCCGGAAATTATTAAAATGTGGGTTTTGAGCAAACCCTCATTATTAGGGTAACGCCTTAATAAATTACTTATTTTACCATAGCAGAAAGATATAGAATAGTACTCGTGAAAAAAAATTATTTGGCACTCTTTTTTTGTAAAAATTTTTTTTTTCCAAATATTGCAATTTTCCAAACATCTTACTTTTTTAGAAGTTTAATCAATTAATACTATAATATAAACTATTCATTAAGACGTTATTCAAGCTACTTTATTGTGAACCATACTACACCCGAGGAACTTGAATACAAACACTCACGCTAATACGTCTTACCAAGCAACTTATTCAATAATAAAGATACCCCCCTCTAAGTCGTTAACTGCTGAACCGTGCCGCAGCCACACAAATGTCGCAAGTGAACACACATTTAAAATAATAAGAGTCATTTCCTTTTGTTTCTCGTATTTACGTCGGCTTATAATTTTCATTCGGATCGCACATAGTTTCCCTTGTCTGTTTAATTTCCCGTTAAACCATTTGGGCGGCCCCCACAGAAAACAAAATGATATTAATTTGTTAGGCGGTGAAATTAACCAGTGTAGTATTTCTGTGATTATTTCCCGGCGAATACGAATCAAGGTGGTCCATGGCAAGAATAGGTAGTTAACCTTTCCCTGGAAGAGAAATGCCACTTGAATGAGGAAAAGTTTTGCAATTTCATCAGCTTGAGGGAAAAGGGCACCTTGTCTGGCGGGTTAACGCCTAAATTACATTTCTTCGCTCACCAGGCGAGTTTCGCACGGCATCGTTAAAAATGTAAACTTTTAATCTTGCTCGAGATCTCGCTTCCCCAGCAAGGAATCGCCATCTTTATGTCCTGAATTATGGATGGATTTATTTTTATTGTATCTTATGGCTGAGAAGATCACATTGTTCGGGAAATAGGTCATTCTCTGTCGGAAGAGAAAATTTTTAGAGACACGTGATCTTATTACGCCGTTAGGAATATTTAACGGTAATTAAACTATAAAAAACGTATTTTATAACAAGGTGTTACTAACAAGTGTGTATTTGCGAGATATAAAGTGCCTCTTATATTAAAATAATGAATATTTTTAATGGCGCCGTTTTTCTAGTGATAAATCACTTTGAGAACACTAATTGCGAGCATTAAAACTTATAATCACCGTTGTATACTGTACAGCTATGTACCTGTTACTTGTATTGTAAAAAATGTAGTACATTTTTTCAATTAAGAACAATAAAAATATTTTTCTATCTAGTAGTCTAGTTAAAGCAGCAAAACACACGAAACAGCGCGCTTATCAAAAAAATAATGGCGTGATTGAAAAAACGAAGTTTTTTAATAGGAAAAAATATCATCGAACATCAAAATGACATCTACATTTTTACTGTGTGACCTACTTGATTTACTTTAACCTGTGATTCTTGACATTATTTAGAGTGAGAAATGTAAAAAAAAAATTGTCTCCGGTGACTTTTTTTCTTTTGAATTGAATTTTAATTTGAATTGAGGAACGCGATGTGTTTTATTGCTGAAATATTAATGAAGACATAGTTTTTACAATAAACCAACTGAAGTCCCCGATGTTGCCCGGACCTTACGCAGAGTTAATTTTAATTTCGAATTACTGTAATTTTCCTTTTTGTTTTAAAGAGTTTTATTTCACATGTACAATTGTTACTCAACTTTTAGTTGTTGCAGATAAATAAAAATTAAGTAATAAATTTACACATGATATAAAACTCTTCAAAACAAAATGTCAAGAAATTGTTACTTAATGCCCAAGAAATACAAAAAAATGCATTTTTTACGTGAAATATGCAAAATTTCAACAATAAGTATTAAAATTCTGCCAAAGGGCACGCAAAGGGGATGTAGGTATTTTTTTAAAGACATCTCACGGTTTCAATAATATTTATCTTGTTTTAAAGATCAAGGGTGCAAATTTTCATCAATCTTGGAATAAAACTGTAAATTTGTTTAAAAAACAAAACTAAGCCGCCACAGACTCTCTTTTTTACATAGACCGGGCAATAAATGTGCTGAACAGGAATAAGCTTAAAACCTATAGGTTCAACGTCAACGCATATAGGTGCTACTGCGCTATAGAAATTGTAATTGACGGGTCGATAGCACGGCTGGAAGTGACGCATGCTTGTATGTATGAAGACATATTGTACATAATAAATTAAACGAGGCATCTAGATTATGAAAGCTACGCTGAAATATGACTTAAGGAAAATCGATATTCTATTATTAATGCTCATATTGAGCACCATTATTTAATGTTGACTTTTGTTACTAAGTAAGCACTCCATTAATTTGTAAAATTTATGTATTTTAGTACTTTCCATGCTTGTGCTCTCCAATGATGGCTAATATCGTCTAAAATTAGGCATTTGCATAGTCGTTTTCATTTCAAGTTTAACGACCTTATTCATTAATTTCGCTTCCTTCAATAGATGTCGATAGCATTGTAAGTAACGCAGAGTTTTGTTAAATTCCAACAGATGGCAGTTGAGTATGATATCAAAAGTGTGCCATCTATCGTCGTTCATGTCTTAGGTAAGAACAGTTACGATGATTGCCGAAGGCATCGGCAAGTTGGGCGAGTACCTCCAGTCCGCCAGCGGGAGCGGCATAACTACTTAGAGCCTAGTCTAGTAAGGACGTATGTCTAGTTTAAAATTGATTGTAATATTTACGATAACTTATTAAATCAATTAGTGATCACAGGAACCTTAAACTTTTTTGGAAATAATATTGGATATTAAGGCTCCGCAACCGGGCCTGAAAAGAAGAAGATGGAGAGATACGAAATTACGAATGTTAGAGGAGAGCGCTAACATTTACAGCGACAAAATCGATGCGAATCGATGACAGTATCGATGCGATAGAAATTGCGAAAATGTTTAATAAATCACGACTCGTTTAAAATAGTACAAAAATCTCGCGGGCATTGTCTTAAACAGCATTTTAAAAAACACTGTGATTTTTTTCATACATGTAACTTGTAAAATAACTGGAACAAACGTGTTTACAATAATTTTTGGAGCATACATTGCGATTTTTTTCTATCGAGGGAATTTTAGATAATTTGCGTTTCGGCGAGGGTAATGTCCAGATATTATCTTCATGAATAACATATATTTTTAAGAGATTTAAAACTTAACGTGTTTAAGGGTAAGAAATAACATGTAAGAAATCGGTAGTAATTCGGGTAGCGGGCCCTTAAGAGATACAACAATTTTTTTGCGTTCAATTTCAGAACAAAAAATGTTTGAAAGATCCCATTGGTAACCCCTTAATGTGACTAATACACAATATGTACCATATTTTGACATTTTACTTTTTTCGGCCCCTATACTGCTAGGTACAGAAAAGCGGATTTGAACCGTTCTTTAATCAATTAAACCACGCTAATTTATTTACACCGCTGATCACTCAATACTTACTTAAATGCGACTAGCTCAATCGCTTGGTGTGTTTTCAGTTCGGCCTTGGTAGACTTGAATAACCACTGCTATGTTGCAGTTAAAACAAAATACAGGAAAACACAGAAATATCGGGATAATTGTAAATAAAAGGTTCTCTTTTGCTACTAGAAAAAGGTTTATTTTTGCAGAAAGGACTCTAGGCCAGGAAAAGCTTAAATCTCTGTGAGAATGGGGTGATTACGTTAAATAAAAGTGTGAATTTAGTTTTAAAGTAAAGTAAAAACAATAATATATATATGAAAATTGGAACGATACCGGTGTGGGACTCTGTAGACTCGGCAGCTATAACGCCAACAACTGAATTTAACCAAAAACCCGCAAACTGTTTTTGGTGTAAATAATGAACGGAAGAATAAAACAACCTATCCGTTCGAGGACTGGACACTGAAGAGCGGGTCCTCCAAATTTCACCGGCCCAAGCCGGTCTACACCGCGCGCCCCGCCCCCGTCGATAGGGGGTGGGCGCGGCCTACTTTGGTGTTGTCATATCCCAAAATATAAACATAAAAGTACTTGATTTCAAAAATACTTACGGGGTAAAATGTTCTATGTTATGAAGTGCATTTCATAACACATCCCCTTTTTTTCAAAGAAAAAACCGCCCTAGCTATGAAGGGTTTTTTTTTTTTTTTTTTTTTTTAATTTAACGAATATTAAGGTTTTAGGGAAAAACATCATCCGCACAGAGATTTGCATTAAAAACCTGGCAACGAAGTTACATAATTTACATAAATTCAGTGTACACAATATAACTTAGTAATCGCAGCAACATAATGGAATGGCCAAGCTAGTGCCAGGAACAGGTAAACGCAACTCTTCATACAGCGCCGAGTATCGAGAAGGAGCCTGGCCAGTCTGGGCGGCGCTAGTGACAGGGATCGCGTCCTTAGCAGTAAGGGCACGACTCACGGGAAGCGAGAACATGAAAGAAAAATAACAAAGTGATTAGAAAATTAAGGCATACAAAACGCTAGGGCATTCTTTGGTCTGCAAGGCTACTGGACAATGACCAAGGAACAGCAATTATTAATAGAAAAGATTTCCTATAAAGATTTTTAAGAAAGAGGTCAATCAAAACTATTTGATTAGTAAAAGTATTCGCAAAAGAGAACAGAATAGGGAGAACACTATATTACGTATCGTGATGTATGCATTGGCGCATGTCGTAGAACACAAAGCACATTTAACCCCCTTTTAAAGGACGAGTAGTGGCTCAGTGAAGTCAGTATCCACTTTTTAACAGTACGGACTACTGGTTAACGACATATTAAAACAAAACAGATAATAAAGCAGACAACAAAAAATCAGAGTCCTTTAAAGACCCAAATCACTCATACAGCATCCTATAATTCAGGATCATCCAAACAGCATCCTATAATTCAGGATCATTCAAACAGCATCCTATAATTCAGGATCATTCAAACAGCATCCTATAATTCAGGATCATTCAAACAGCATCCTATAATTCAGGATCATTCAAACAGCATCCTATAATTCAGGATCATTCAAACAGCATCCTATAATTCAGGATCATTCAAACAGCATCCTATAATTCAGGATCATTCAAACAGCATCCTATAATTCAGGATCATTCAAAAATTTCCAGAACACACTTTAATAATACCTAAGGTTTTATCACATTCACTGTAATATAATTGTCGTCGATGTATTGCGTTTTAAGGCAATATTTAAAGTTATTGTAGTCAGCGCATTATAGTATTTTTTTAATGATGACAACAATAATAATAATAAAAAAATAATACAGTAGTCAGAGACGATTTAAAGTTATTGTTGTCAGCGCATTATAGTATTTTTTTAATGATGACAACAATAATAATAATGAAATAATAATGCAGAAGTCAGAGACGAAAGTGTTGAAATATATCATAAAATAGTATCGCTTTTCCACTTCATTTACGCGGGCTGTGCCGCGGGGCGCCAGCTAGTTTTTTCCCGGAACGAGCAAACCATCAAATCGCAATTATTAATCACCAATGACCTTCATTCTCGAGCTTGAAAGAGAGGCGAAAACTAATAGCAAGCAGAGCTAGTTATATATGAAATACAATACGAATGTCGAATGATGTACCTGAATAGTTATAAAATACAAGTGTAGTGTGTATCTAGCCACCTCCGGTTAATTACTCCGAAGGGGCTATATTGTAGGGTGTGTACACACTGCTTCCGAATAGGCCCCTTCGAAAACAGTGTCAAGGTTAGTGTATGTGTGAGTGGCGAATGTTAGTGGTTATCACATTCGGTTAATTACTCCGAAGCGATTGTTATGTACGTGTATGTACGTACTGTATCAAAAGCGTCCTTTTGAAAACAGCACGATGAGTGTAGGTATGTGTGAAAGGGTGTCGTGTCAATTTCATAGCTTATTTTCACAATACGTTGATTTCTCTGGTTCCTACGAAACCATTTAAATGATAAATCAATCAAAACATGATTCACGTCCGTCGCTTGACGCGAAACTCTACTCAAACAAATAAATTTTAAAATTATTTGAAGAAATAATTTTCCACTTGGATTCCATCTTGATTTTCTTAGGAGAATTTTCTAATTGGGATGGGCCAACATTCTAGTTGAATTCCATCTTGATCTTCTTGTATCAACTTACCAAATACCTGTAAATTAGTTCGCTCCTTATCCTTATTATTTCAAATAATAACATTAATTTCAATTAACATCTATTGATTTCTATGCAATCAATCTACACCGTTAGTTGAATAAATCTAGACACTTGTTCTATCCTAAGCAAAATCTCGAAAGTCCAACGTAATAGGTAATCGAACCCACTATCACTTCTCTGTAAAATAATAAATTAATAGTAATACCTATACATTAATATTAACAGATACCGATTATAATCATCTATTTAAAAAAATTGCTATCGTACTTCCGTTTTCATAGACTTCGTTGTCGTATCAATTTGGGGTTGCGGGCATGGGTACCGCTGCCCCAGAAACTATTTGTTGTATAACCAGCGCCAGGGCCTCAGTTATAGGTAATCCTCTTAAGGGATTCGCTACGTTTGGTATCGCTTTATTTGCTACAAGTGCTGTCACTCCTGGACACTGACCACCATATTTCTATCCGCCCCTCATACCTCTTTCCTTCCTCTCCTTCCTATCCTTAAAAAGACCCTCCACGCAGCATCCCCTAAGATGACATAAGTACTAAGGGAAATTATTTTCCTCAGTGCCTCCTGTGTGAAGCTAATTTTACTAAACATATTTATCTAATCGATAATAGGTTTCTACTCTTCGAAAGAGAGATCGGCATGGTTACGGAGATATATAATTTCGCAAGGAATCGAACCCGCGACTGAATTTTGAAGTAAGGTAATTACATCGGAGTGCGTTGCATTATTATTATTCCAGATTCGAACTGGTAGGTATTTATATCCTATAAGGAAGGCAGTATCATTGAACACTAAAAATTATATCTCACTGGCAAATCACGAGAATTGAACTCGATTAGATTTTTATTGCTGTCGTTATTTTAACTGTTAAAAATCTATTTTTAAATAGGTAAATATTATTTTACCACTCAAAACCATCAGCTTGTTTCCGAGCAACCTACATGGGCTCACCCAACCTACTAAACAGCAATTATCTTCTTTTTTTTGGGTGAATTGCCTTTAACAACAAAAATAGCAATTGGATATTATTTGTTCACTTGGTTTTTCAACAAAAATGGCGCTAAAAACACGATTCCAACACAATCTGAGACTGATTAATTTCTCCCAGAATCAATCAGCTCATATCAAAAACGACCGGACGGTGCGTTAATTTCTCCTTCTAACTAACTCCGCTATTCTAAAAAATAATCGCATCTGTCATTATCTCATAAAAGGAAGCCAATATTGTTATATAGTAGCCAATATCATCAAGCAGAAACGATCTTGGACTACATAGGTGCCGTATTTCCCATATTTCAAAATAAATGCGTATCCTCTGCAATAAAGGATCATGTATTTGTCTGCAATTCTGGTAGAAAATAAAGCCATTGTCTTCAAAGGAAATATCTATTTTGAAATAAATATTTTGTAGGCTCTCAGCCTGCGATTGACTAAGGTTTTCTATAGGGATAAGTGTTCTAATTTTGTCTACCACCGGTGGCGAAGAAGCAACTCTATTTACGGTCACCTCGCTCGAGAAGAGAAGTATTTGAGTGGCTACAAATTAGTTTTTTGGAGTTTGTAGTTTGGGGGGTGGTCTCGAAAAATCCATTCCCGCGGGGAGATTGTTATGTGGCGGCAGCGGGGTGCTATTACGGTTGTTCTCGGAACGATGGCCGCCGCCCGCCCTACCTTTTTTATATAGCTCACACGTGTAACGAATATGTCCCGTCTTCCCACAGTGGTAGCAGACGCTGTCTGAGCTATTTTTCTTGGAGTCTTTCGGTGTAATAGCATGGCTCGTCGAAGCAACGCTATTCAAGTAACTATTCGTTCCCGATCTCGGTTCACGGGGCGGGCGCAAGGCTAATTTTTGATAATTTTCAAACATAGTACACGCGATTTCTAGATCTGTAGCGGAGCTTTTGCTATGCATGGTTAACATACTAGCATACTGCGGAAGTAGACCACGCTTCAGTGTCTCCACGAGTTCTTCCTCCGGCATAGGTGATTCTAAAATAAGGTTTTTATGACGCGTCTCTATAAAAAATTCCCTGGCCGTTTTCCCATGCGCTTGTTTAGAGGTATAAACTTCGAGTTTACGATCCCAAGTTGAATTCGGAATTTCAAATTTGCTAATGAGTTGTTTTTTGAGTTCGGACCACGATAAACTTTCTCTAGGCAAGGAGAGAAACCAAAGCATTGCTATTCCCGTTAGCAGTTCGTTGAAGCATTTTGCTACTTCATCGGGGTTGACATTTCGGCTTACGATTAACACTTCCACGCGATTTAAAAATTCCCGAACATTCGTCGTACCGTTGAATTTCAAATTCCACGAAGCAAAATTAGTCACCTTCGATTCCCTCAAAACATATTTAATTTCTACCGGCGCGGGCGGCTCTAACATTTCTGATTCTTGCGAAACAGGATCTTTTTCATCGTTGGCTGGCTTAATTCGGCGAATAAATGCCTTATTAAAAGAACGCGCCTGTTTTTGCAAGGTAGACAAATCCTTGCTTCCAACGATACCCCGTTTTCTTAAGGCTTTTCTCAGATGGAGAACACTGGAAGTGTCGACATTGGCAATGATACCTTCTTTAAAGCGAATTAGGGCGTCCATTTTATAAGTTGATTTAAACTTGATTTAACTTATTTCAAATAACCTTCTCTAAATAACTAAGCAGATGCTTTCTTTCCTTGTTGTTGGCCACTCGAATAGAAAAAATGCTATTAGTTATTAATATTTTTCTGGGAAGTTAATATTTATATTTCGTTGTTCCTCCGAAATTAATAAATTGTTACGAAAACGCACGAATTATAAATAACTTTGGGTAAATTAAATAATATTTAAAAACCCTGGCTGAATTCAAAATGTCGATAGTTTCAAGCACGGCTTGGGTTTTTTCTAAAGGCGGAGACGGCGTGGCTTTATAACGAACACGTGTTGATTTAAACGGTCAAGCAGGTGGTGATTTGAGACGCTTCCAAAATGGTGGCTGATAAACGACAAAAACTTGTTGATTTAAGCGGGCAAAAACACGTGGTGATTTGAGACGCATCCCAAATGGTGGCTGTTAAACGACAAAAACTTGATTTAAAGGTCAAAAACACGTGGGGGTTTTTTAAATTCGGAGATGCGGCCCACAAGATGGCGGATCCTTAAAACACACGCACAACTTTTAAAAATACTTCGCGAACACTTGATATACTGGCGGTTGAAAAAAACACGTGGATCAAAATGGACGCTAACAGTTAAAATGTCACTCTCAAGATGGCGGCGTTTGAAAACACGCTTGAACTTTTTAAAACTATTCACAATCACTTATTTAGCTATATATTCAACGGGGAAAAATTATTATTATTTACATATTTATACATACATACATCACTATAAGTAATACAATTATTATAACATAGAAGCGGTCACTCAAAGTCCGCCCCACGTTTTAAGGGCTCCAGTGCTAGGTACAGAAAAGCGGATTTGAACCGTTCTTTAATCAATTAAACCACGCTAATTTATTTACACCGCTGATCACTCAATACTTACTTAAATGCGACTAGCTCAATCGCTTGGTGTGTTTTCAGTTCGGCCTTGGTAGACTTGAATAACCACTGCTATGTTGCAGTTAAAACAAAATACAGGAAAACACAGAAATATCGGGATAATTGTAAATAAAAGGTTCTCTTTTGCTACTAGAAAAAGGTTTATTTTTGCAGAAAGGACTCTAGGCCAGGAAAAGCTTAAATCTCTGTGAGAATGGGGTGATTACGTTAAATAAAAGTGTGAATTTAGTTTTAAAGTAAAGTAAAAACAATAATATATATATGAAAATTGGAACGATACCGGTGTGGGACTCTGTAGACTCGGCAGCTATAACGCCAACAACTGAATTTAACCAAAAACCCGCAAACTGTTTTTGGTGTAAATAATGAACGGAAGAATAAAACAACCTATCCGTTCGAGGACTGGACACTGAAGAGCGGGTCCTCCAAATTTCACCGGCCCAAGCCGGTCTACACCGCGCGCCCCGCCCCCGTCGATAGGGGGTGGGCGCGGCCTACTTTGGTGTTGTCATATCCCAAAATATAAACATAAAAGTACTTGATTTCAAAAATACTTACGGGGTAAAATGTTCTATGTTATGAAGTGCATTTCATAACAATACTTAAATAGGAGTTTAATATTTTGTTTAGTGAAAAATTATTTCCATTCCTAGCAGTCTTTCAGTTTTAATAGAAAACTTTAAGGTCGATCTGTTGATTCATTATTAATGTGTTTTTACGAGTATTATTTAGACTTAAGACTGTATTTAGAGGGAAAATGCTTCTCTCGTTGTCAGTTTTCTAACGTAACGTCACGAGCAAAGCGTCTGAAGCCACTTTTTATTTGGTTGTGTCGAGAATAACGTTCTGTTTTCCTTATTCTTCCTTCTGGAGGGTGTTTTTTTTATTTTTTTATGCAAATTTAAAAGAAACAATTTAATGTATCAAACAGTTTTTATTCATGACTCATTTCAGTGACTTCACTTACAACGACTTGCGGTATTAAACGAACTATCAGAGCTGAATTTGTGCAAAGTCGCTCGGGGAGCGTTTATTATTCTGTTATGGTAATATAACCTCAGAAGTTGTAGTGCAAATCTTCCCTGTCATGGCGGTACCCTACTTCAACCCCTGCATCCTCTGCACCCCCTAACTAGAGGGTGGGTGTCGCAATAGCCGATGGAACCGAGGAGTGTTGACAGTGGAGGATTGAATATGCATGAAACTGTCAGCGCCCCACACAGTAGACATGTTGCTTTACATAAAGAGCAGTTTTGATCTCGCTGCCTTTTTGAAGAAAGGGCTTTACAAACTCTTATTATTAGCGTTCACCGAATTTTACGAAGGAGGAATATCTACGACGAGGGTGGTTGAATAATTTGTTAGGGAAAATTGGATTCGAGACGAGGCAGCCAACAAACCTGTCTTAGCAATATTGAGCTAACCAATATTGATGTTGTAACAACGTGTGCTGGGAAATGTTTAGACGGGAAGTAAAGGCACCAGGCGATGAAAATTAATGGAAAACCTCACTTGCTCTTAAAATGTTTTTCGCAAGAGTCGTTTTTGTTTTTAAATGTATCTTCCGAAATTAATTGGTACCATTGAATTAATTCTCAATTTATTATTATTAAATCTACCTTAGTTTCTCTATTTGTTTTTAGTTGAGTTTTGTGTGCATGTTAATTTTTTTGGTAGAAACATAAAATGTCTAAACAAGAGAAAACTTGGCTTGTGTCTATCTCTTGGTATGCATTGTTTTAATTCCCCATTTTTGAGAATTTGGTTTGATAAAATATGCAATGTGAATTAACGTAATAAAGTCCAATGCTAATTGAATTATAAATGAACAATCTTTGGATTCTGGAGATATTCGTAGGTAATTGAATTGCTAATAATAATAATTATTATTATTATGTGTTTTGTAATGCTATATTGAATCTCGATAAATTTATTCCGTTTCATATGGCAAGGCCAGAATTCAAATTATTAGAATTCGCATATTGGGTACTGACACTGTTCGGTAACTACTCGCTGACTTTCGTTACCAAGGAACAAAAAGTGTTTTTGACAGTACACATTCTAACGCTTTTGTCTTCGTATCGTTTTTTCTAACGTGGCATTAGAATCGACTCAAAACCTAGAAATACCGCCGTTATCATTCATGATAAGTTCATTTCGTAACTGCCTGTGGATCAAAACCAACTACGAGGGATCACAATCAGCCAAGACCGTCAATTTGCCGTAAGTACCCATATGGGAATACCTTAGCTATTTTGATTCGGAAACATACTAAATCGAGATTCTGCAGGCATAACTTGCATAGAGTGGACAGTTTGTTCTACCCTAAACCATGTAAGGTGGCGTTAAAATTACGTTCATCTTTCATTATTGGTGCCGAAATCAGCGAACTTTAGATATTAAAATCTGCAATTGCAAAGCAAAAAAATATTATGAAATGTTTAGTGAATTTAAATGTCAATCATTTCGAACTGCTAATTTCAAACAGTGAAGTTTAAAATTAGGTATCTAGTTCTTAAATATTTACGACCTACCGTAGGTACTTTTAAATTATAACAAATTCTATTGATTTATTCAATTTCCTTTCGAGGTACGTATCTATTTTCTTTTTGTGTTTTTTATCAAAATGGCGCCAACTATTCAAACATTGCGCCGAAAACGGACATTAGCAAATAATAGATTGATAAAAACGCATGAAATCGCGAAAATCGCTTTACACGATATAACGAAGAAAGACTTACTGTTGGCTCATTATACAACTCTTGAAAGGATAGTTCTTGAATTTGAAACATCTCACGACGAAATATTAAATTTAGATGATTCAAACCAAATTGAGGAAGATAAAATTCGCGAAGCTTTTGATGAAATGTATTGTTATTTAGTTATCAAAGTACCTACCACTAATGTCATCTTTGTCTATGTTTCTAAGCTTAATAAATATCTGTTCTCGCTGTCTCCTGAATAAAACAACGTGTTTCATTTAATAGGTTATGGGCCCAGAAGATTCCCAAGCGTTTTTTAAATAATCAGTCACGATAATTTAAATGGTATTTGTGTTAAAAATTCATTTCTTATTGTCGCGGATGTATTTGTTCGTATTGAGAATAGGGCAAGGAGTTATTGCGAATGCAAACTCGTAATTAGTGTCGGGACATTTTTAACAAAAATGGCGGCGACATCATATCTCACAAGTATACCCAAGTTGGTTGGACGACAAAACTACGATGTATGGGCATATGCCGTTGAAAACCTACTTATATTGGAAGGCATGGAGAAGTGTATCAAGGCCGAAGAAACTGTTGCAGTTGGAGATGATGCAAAAACAAAAGCGAAGATAATCCTCACTATAGATCCGTCACTGTATGTACACATCAAGCAAGCTACATCTACTGCAGACTTGTGGAAAAGGCTAAAGCAAATGTTCGATGATAATGGTTTTTCAAGACGCATTTCCTTATTAAGGAGTTTGATATCGATTCGTCTTGAAACTTGTGACTCGATGCAGAGTTACGTCACGCAAATTATTGAAACTGGCCAGAAATTATCCGGAACCGGATTTAATGTGAACAATGAATGGATAGGCTGTTTAATGCTTGCTGGTCTACCAGAAAAATTCTACCCCATGATATTAGCAATCGAGCATAGTGGAATAATAATTACTGCAGATGCAATAAAAACAAAATTGCTTGATATGGCAGGAAATGACACGGAGTCAGTTGGGGCATTTTCCGCCAGAGTGCGCCCGCGCCGCAATGTTGACGGAAATACATCGAAGGTCAAAACAGTAATGAAATCTATCAGATGTTATAGATGTAAAAAAGAAGGGCATTTTAAAAATCAATGTCCTGTTGGGCAATCAGAGCGAAAGAAGACGTCAAATGCATTTTCTGTTGTGTTTTTGAACGGGAATTACAACAAAATGGATTGGTTTATAGACTCGGGCTCTTGTTTTCACATGTCACCAGATGTAAACATTATGTGTAATACGTCGAATCGGACGAGTGTGAAGGAAATAATTGCAGCTAATAGAAGTGCTATGCCTGTTTTATGCTCGGGAGAAGCTAAAATTATTACTTTAACCCAGAAAAGTAAATATGAAGTTATATTAAAAGATATTTTATGTGTGCCAAAACTTACGACAAACTTGATATCTGTCAGTCAGTTAATCAAAAATGGAAATAAAGTGGACTTCAAAAGAAAATGCTGCTATGTTTATAGTAAACAGAACGAGTTAGTTGCTATAGCAGATTTGACAGATGGTGTTTATAAACTAAGGATGGAATACGAGTTAAAAGTTCCTGAAAGAATAATGTCTAATTTAGCGGTTTCAGGCAACACTTGGCACCGCAGATTGGGTCACATCAATAGTAATTATCTGAATAAAATGACCAGTGCTGTAGAAGGAATGAATCTTCGAGAAAAAGTTGATCTTGGCAAGACATCGTGTACAGTTTGTTGCGAGGGAAAGCAGTGTCGTCTTCCATTCTCAAAAACTGGTACAAGAAGCAAAGAATTACTTCATTTAGTTCATACTGACGTTTGCGGACCTACGGAGAAAGGATCGCTTGCAGGTTCAAGATTCTTCATACTCTTCGTTGATGACTATAGTCGTATGACATTTGTATATTTTATCAAACACAAAAATGAAGCACTTAGATGTTTTGCAGAATTTAAAGCAAAAGTTGAAAAACAAACAAATAAGAAAATAAAGATATTGAGAAGCGATAATGGTGGTGAATACTGCAACAAGGAGTTTGATTCATATCTCAAGAAGAAAGGTATCACGCACCAAAAAAGTAACCCATATACCCCAGAGCAGAATGGCTTGTCAGAACGTAATAATCGAACGATTGTCGAGAAGGCTAGATGCTTATTGTTTGATGCGCATTTGGGTAAAGAATTCTGGGCTGAGGCGACCAATACAGCAGTTTATTTACAAAATCGTACTGTACTTCCTAGTTTAAATGAAAAAACTCCATATGAAATCTGGACTGGATGTAAACCAGACATAAGTCATTTAAGAATATTTGGTAGCAAGGTTATGGCTCATGTTGCTAAAGAGAAGCGTCAGAAATGGGACAAAAAGTCTGAACAGCACATACTTGTGGGCTATCCAGATGACATCAAAGGTTACCGAATATACAACCCTAGAACTAAATATATCACAACTAGTAGAGATGTCATTATCATGGAAGATGAAAACAACCCAGAGGTTAATATACCTATCACTGAGAGTGGAGAAAACTCATGTCCAGTGGGGGACACTAGTTGCAAAGATACGTCACGTTCAGAAGATATAACCTTAGATGAGGATACATTAGTCGAAGATGCATCAGATGATACTTACACTCCTGATACTTACTCTTCTGATACTTACACTAGTGATTTTGAAGATGTTGATGAATCACCTGAGCAGCGTGTTAGATCCAGCAGAATCATTAGGAAGCCAGAGCGGTATAGGATGACGAATATGTGCATTCCTGAGGGTGTGTTTGATGATGCTAATGGACTGTCTTTAGAAGAAGCATTACAGGGAAATGAAAAAAAGCAGTGGTTAAGTGCAGTAAAAGAAGAACTTCAGTGTTTTAAAGAAAATAATGCATGGGAGTTCGTTGATATGCCAAAGGATGGTAAAACCATAGTGAAATGCAAATGGGTGTTACGAAAAAAAATTGATAATAGTAATAATGTTCGATACCGTGCACGTTTAGTAGCCAAGGGCTACATGCAGAAGAAAAATGTGGACTATTCAGACACTTTCTCGCCGGTTGTTAGGCACTCAACTTTGAGATTGTTATTCGCATTATCTGTAAAACTTGAATTAGATGTTACACATCTAGATGTTACTACTGCATTCTTGAACGGGGACCTTGAGGAAACAATTTATATGGAATTTACAGAATGTTTATTAGATTCTCAAAAAGACAATAATAAAGTACTTAAATTGAATCGAGCTATTTACGGTCTTAAGCAATCCTCAAGGGCCTGGTACAAAAAGGTCGATGAATGTCTTGTTGGTATTGGTTATAAACGTAGTACGTTAGAACCATGTTTATACACAAAAAATAAGAATGATAAAAAGACAATAGTTACTTTGTATGTGGATGATTTTTTTATATTTTCTAATGATAATGTAGAATGTAATAATTTGAAAAAGGAATTGGCTTCACAATTTAAGTTAAAAGATTTGGGTCAGGTCAAAAATTGTTTAGGGATGAGTGTTAATATTGATAAGGTTAATGGTACAGTTACTCTAAGCCAGGAGAGTTATGTTGATCAGTTGCTAAATAGATTTAACATGGCAGATTGTAAAGTAGCAGATACACCTTTAGAGGCTAAATTGAATATTAACAAAGAAAATAAAAATCCTGACAGTCAAATTCCTTATCAACAGCTTATTGGTGGACTTATGTATTTAGCAGTATTAACCAGACCTGATATAGCGTTTACAGTAAGTTTTCTGAGTCAATTTAATAATTGCTATAACCAGGAAACTTGGTTATACGCTAAACGTATTTTAAGATATCTCAAGAAAACAAAGCATTTTGGATTAAAATATAGTCAATGTGGTAATTCAAAATTAGAGGGTTTTGTTGATTCAGATTGGGGAAGTAACATCATTGATCGCAAGTCCTATACAGGTTTGTGTTATATTTTAGCTGGATGTGTTATTTCTTGGGAGGCTAAGAAACAAAAAACAGTTGCTCTTTCGAGCACTGAGGCTGAATACATTGGTGTAGCCGAAGCTTGTAGGGAAGCTATTTATTTAAGTAATTTGTTAAAAGAAATAAACAATGAGTCATACACCATATCCTTATTTAATGATAATCAGGGTGCACTTAAGTTGTCTTCAAATAATAGCTATAATAAAAGAACTAAGCATATTGACATACGACACCACTTTTGTAAAGAATGTATTAATGATAAAATTGTAGAACTGAAATACTTGGAAACAGCTGAAATGCCAGCAGATCTATTTACAAAAGGTTTGGCTAGTACCAAGCATTATTATTTTATGCAATTGTTGGGTATGCAGGATGTAAAGAATTAACATGGTTATATTATATACCTTTGTTGTAATATGGGTATTATGTACGTTATTTTGATAAGTGGGGGTGTTATTTAGTTATCAAAGTACCTACCACTAATGTCATCTTTGTCTATGTTTCTAAGCTTAATAAATATCTGTTCTCGCTGTCTCCTGAATAAAACAACGTGTTTCATTTAATATGTATTACCAAATTGTCGCAATATATCAGAAGTTGACCAGTCAACCAGTTGAATCTAAGACCGCGAATGTATGCACGAACGTCAAATTACCAAAAATAAGCATTCCAATATTCTCTGGCGATATCAAACAATGGCCCGAATTTTATGATATGTTTAATGCCTTAATTCATGAAAACAAATTATTGTCAAATATTGAACGCATGCAGTATTTGTTTTCGAGTGTATCTGGCGAGGCATTAGGCTTAATTCGGACATTCCCGGTCCAGGGAGCCCACTATTTGGAAGCTTATCAAAGATTGATCGGGCGTTATCGCAACGCGCGCGAACTGGCATTTACGTGTTGGCGGGAAATGCAAAATGTAAATTTACCGCCCAACGATCCATACGAATTTCGCCGCGTTTTCGACGTGTTTAACGAAAATCTAACAATCTTAAGGGAATTGGATCTCCCTACAGACAACTGGGACTTCGTGCTTTGTTATTTGATTCTGTCAAAATTGGATTCACTAACGAGGTGCGCTTTCGAACAACTGCAGTCTCCTACTGAGTTGCCATCATATTCGAAACTAAAGGAGTTTTTATATAACCAGTGTGAAGCTCGTGTACGAGATTTACATTTTCTGACTCCCGATCGCAATCATGTTGAAAAACACCACGGTGTAGGATCAGCGTATAGACCTCCCGCACGTAAATCGGAACAGGCTTCCAAAAAACATACTTCATCGCTCCTTTGCGATGTAACGAAGGTGCGACCTGAATCCAATGGGTCCTCGATCTCGATCAATTTTCCGAAGTGCTCCTGTTGTGAGGAAGAACATTTAATTTCCAAGTGCA
Organism: Limnephilus marmoratus; assembly: GCA_917880885.1. NCBI lineage: Eukaryota > Metazoa > Arthropoda > Insecta > Trichoptera > Limnephilidae > Limnephilus > Limnephilus marmoratus. The sequence goes on from OU862908.1 coordinate 55,368,483, forward strand.
AGGCATTCGCGCTAAAATAAGTTCAGGGTCGCATCCAATTCGCTAAAGCTCACCGTTGGTGCTTTAATTGTCTTCATTCTTCTCATTATCTTAAAGATTGTAAATCTATATTTAAATGTCAGAAATGTAACCAAAAGCATCACACTCTACTCCATCATGATGAAACCATATCTTCTAAAGAAGGGGTTCATCACCCCACGACGTCTACGGACCAAGAGGACCCTCAAATTAGTGTCCTCACCAATTTAGGTGACAGGTCCGTAGTTCTATTGTCTACTGCCAAGGTTAGCATTCGAGATTCCTCCGGTAGGTTTCAAACTTTTCGTGCGTTGATCGATTCAGGCAGTCAAGCTCATTTCATCACCGATCGCGCTGCAGAGCGTCTAGGCATCCATCGTACGGCCAGTTCTCGAAGAATTAGTGGCTTAGGCCAATCTTCCGCAACTGCGTCAGGAGTCATTCAATTAGAAGTTGGTGTTGAGGAACAGGTTCTCTTTAACATTAAGGCACTCACGCTGCCTACTATCTGCGGTAACATGCCAACGGTTCGATTAGATAAGTCGTCATGGCATCAGTTGCAAGAATTACCTCTTGCTGACCCTGACTGTCACAAACCGGGACCGATTGACCTTCTTCTGGGTGCTGAGGTCTTCACTTCTCTTTTGAGACCTGGTAATGTGAAGGGTGGTCGTAATCAGCCATCAGCTTTCAATTCTGTATTTGGTTGGCTTCTTCTAGGTTCGGTTGGTTCTGAAGCTGGTCACGAAACAAAATCGTTCGTCGTAACTAACGAGGACCGGCTCCATGAAGAGGTTCAGCGACTATGGGAGTTGGACACCATTCCCCAGTCTTCACAGCTTACCCCTGAGGAACAACTCTGTGAACAGATGTACTGCACGGACCATTCCCGTGACACTTCGGGACGATACATCGTAGCCTTGCCTTTTCGAGAAAGGGACAAGGATATCTCTTTTCCCGGGTCGCGCGAAATCGCTTTACGCAGATTCCATTCACTTGAACGCAAACTCATAGCAAATCCTACCTTACACGAACAATACTCCGCTTTCATGACTGATTACATACATAGTGGTCACATGACTCGTGTTCCTGGAAAAGATTTGCATAAGGGAAAGTATTACATCCCTCATCACTGCATTCTTCGTCCGGGTAGCGCTAGCACGAAGTTACGAGTGGTCTTTGATGCTTCAGCAACTCATGTGAATGGATCATCGTTAAATGATACATTACTTGTCGGCCCCAAGCTTCAGAAGAACATTCTGGAACTTTTGCTAAAATTTCGTATATCACCGGTGGTGTTCACTGCTGATGTACGTCAGATGTATCGCCAAATATTGGTTCAAGAACCAGATCGTGTTTTTCAACGAATATTTTGGCGTTCTCAATCATCTGAGCCCATCCAGGAGTACCAATTAAACACTGTAACTTACGGTGTTTCCTCCGCCCCCTTTTTGGCCTGTCGTTCTATCAAACAACTGACCGAAGATGAGGGTGATGATTTTCCGCAAGCGCGTCGGATGCTTACTTCGGATATTTACATCGACGATATCGTTACCGGTTGTTCTAGCTTGGAACAAGCTCAACAGACGAAATCTGAGGTCATCCAACTTTTTAAACGAGGTCAACTCGAACTGAGAAAGTGGGCTAGTAATACACCGGAATTACTTGCCGATCTGCCGCCGGAATACTGCCTCACTGATTTGGTCTCTATGGATGTGGATAATTCTCACATTCTCAAGGTATTGGGATTGAAGTGGGAGCCACGACACGACACATTTTCATTTGAAGTCCTATGCCTCGAGCGCGAGTGCACTAAACGTACCATTCTTAGTGAAGTCGCTCGGGTTTTTGACCCTCTCGGTTTTTTATGCCCTTTAACGTTCTTCGCCAAATCTCTAGTACAAAGGTTGTGGCTTTTAAGGGTTGGTTGGGATGACACCCCACCCGTTGACATTGTTCATCAATGGGAACGTTACACTAAACAATTACCGCTCTTGAAGTCGTTCGAAATCCCTCGTTGGGTTTCAGTCCCTCACCTGAAATCGTGCCAACTACATGGCTTCTCAGATAGTTCGGAAATCGGATATGGTGCGGTAGTCTACTTACGAACCACAGACGTAGACGGTAACGTCCAAGTCTTTTTAATTTGCGCCAAGTCTCGAGTCGCACCCACCAAAAGGATTTCATTGCCTCGTCTTGAACTTTGTGCGGCAGTTCTTCTTGCAGATCTACTAAAATTCGTCAAGGAATTATACGTACCTATGCTTCCAATCTCTAATACGTTTGCGTGGTCCGATTCAACCGTTGTGCTTGCATGGTTACGTTCTCCTTCATATCGCTGGAAAACTTTCGTGGCGAACCGTGTTAGTCACATCCAAAGTGCCCTCGAAGATACTTCGTGGCATCACGTATTATCCGGCGATAATCCAGCGGACGTCGCTTCACGTGGTCAATTCCCGGCCGATCTAATTGATAATTCGTTATGGTGGGCGGGGCCGCCGTGGCTAATTCAGCCAGTAGATTCTTGGCCATCCTTAGATGGCAATGTCGACGAAATTGAACCTCACTTTGAGGAACGAGTTCAATCGTTATTAGTCCAACAGGATGAAAATTTGGTGGACTTACTACTTGTTAAATTTTCTTCTCTCCGGAAAATTCAACGCATTCTCGGTTATTGTCATAGATTCCTTTACAACCTGCGTAACAAAGAGTCTCGTCGGTCAGATCTTCCATTAAACCGTACCGAAGTTCACGCTTCGCTGTTGACAGTAGTTAAACATATTCAATCTGTACATTTCAATGATGATATCACGCGCTTGAATGAGGGCAACCTTCTTTCGAAACAAATGCGAAAGCTCAATCCATTCATTGACGACCACGGTGTGCTCAGGGTGGGTGGCAGGTTATCTCGATCTGGGCTTGAATTTGAGCATAAACATCCTGCCCTACTTCCTCGTGATTCCAAGCTCACTTTTCTTGTGATAGAAACTCTCCATCGAGAAAATTGTCATCCAGGCATTAACACGATGCAATATCTGTTGACACAGCAGTTTTGGATTCTGTCGCCCAAGCGCGCCATCCGCCACTGTTTGTCAAAGTGTATACAATGTTATCGCATAAAACCAGCCCCTCTAGAACCTTTCATGAGTGATCTACCCGCTGCTCGTGTTAATCAGGTTAAACCGTTTTCGATCGTGGGCGTTGATTACGGTGGTCCGTTTCACATTAAAGCTGGTAAATACCGCGGCGCTAAGATAGACAAAGCTTATCTTTGCTTATTCGTATGTTTTACTACCAAGGCTCTACATCTCGAAGTAGCTTCAGATCTGTCTACCGAATCTTTCATTGCAGCGCTACGTCGATTTGTAGGTAGACGAGGTCGTGTAAATGCCATACACTCAGATTGCGGTACAAATTTCGTCGGAGCTAAAACTCAACTTAATTCGTTCATGCACACTGCTTCACAGTCAGAACAAATCGATTTTCGTTTTAATCCTCCATCTAGTCCCCATTTTGGTGGCGTATGGGAGATTCAAATTAAATCGGTTAAATCTCATCTTTATCGCATAATTGGTAACCAAACCTTAACTTTCGAGGAATTGACAACACTCTTCGTGCAGATTGAGGCCATGTTAAACTCTCGACCTCTTTACTCGATGAGTTCTGACCCAAACGATTTGCGAGTGTTAACTCCAGGTCATTTTTTGACATTGGAACCCTTGACCTCCGTGCCGGATGAGGATTATACTGATCTTAAAATCAACCGTCTGAGTCGTTGGCAACTTATTCAACGTTTTCAGCAGGATTTTTGGAAACGATGGAAGGTTGAATACCTTCAATCGCTAACTCAGCATGCCAAGTGGACCAAGCATTGCAGATCACTCTCTGTAAATGATGTGGTTATAATCCGAAGCGAAAATACTGTTCCTTTGCATTGGCCTATTGCACGAGTCGATAAATTGCATCCAGGTCCAGACGGCGTTGTGCGTGTCGCTACGGTCCGTACATCTAATGGTTCTATTCTCACGAGACCATTAACCAAATTATGTCCACTACCTAGTCAAGTTGACTAATCGTTCTCGCTGTCGCGGATAATTTTAGTAATATGATTATTATTATTTTTTTTTTTTTTTTTTTTTTGTTACGTCTTAGTATATCGTATCATCTAGTTTAATTATTTCTTCGTTCACACAACATTTCATAAAATTTGCATGCTTTAATTAAGGTTTAAATATTTTCTTTTTTAAAATACACTTTGCTGTATTTTGGTGGGCGGAATGTTTTGTAATGCTGTATTGAATCTCGATAAATTTATTCCGTTTCATATGGCAAGGCCAGAATTCAAATTATTAGAATTCGCATATTGGGTACTGACACTGTTCGGTAACTACTCGCTGACTTTCGTTACCAAGGAACAAAAAGTGTTTTTGACAGTACACATTCTAACGCTTTTGTCTTCGTATCGTTTTTTCTAACATGGCATTAGAATCGACTCAAAACCTAGAAATACCGCCGTTATCATTCATGATAAGTTCATTTCGTAACTGCCTGTGGATCAAAACCAACTACGAGGGATCACAATCAGCCAAGACCGTCAATTTGCCGTAAGTACCCATATGGGAATACCTTAGCTATTTTGATTCGGAAACATACTAAATCGAGATTCTGCAGGCATAACTTGCATAGAGTGGACAGTTTGTTCTACCCTAAACCATGTAAGGTGGCGTTAAAATTACGTTCATCTTTCATTATGTATATGTTTTTTATTCCTTATTAAAGGAAAATGAATGTTAATCACAGCGTTAAATACCTGGGACATGTCATCACAGACGACCTTAAGGATATCGAGGACATGGAAAGGCAGAGAAGAGCAATATCAGTTAGAGCGGGTATGCTGTCAAGACGTTTTTACTCCTGCAGCCCCAAAGTAAAAAGAATACTGTTCAACGCTTTCTGCACCTCGTTGTACACATCAGAACTGTGGGTCGACTACACCGCAACCCAATGGCATAAGTTAAAGGTTGCTTACAATAACGCTTATCGCCAACTATTCCGCCTACCGAGATACTGCAGTGCTACGGAAATGTTCCTGGAGGGACGAGTACATACTTTCCGTGCACTTCTCCGCCACCGTATGGGAAGTTTATGGCGCAGACTACGCCATTCGAAGAATGCGATCATCACCGCCATGACTGCCTGGATGGAATCTCCCCTGATGACCCTCTGGAGACGGGAGACGATGAAATACCCTCCGTAAACGGCTATTTACATTCATTTTAGTGTTTGATACATACATATTTTTTTTTTCTCAGTTTCATTTTTCATTCTTTTTCGTTTATTTTATTTAATTTATGTGTTGTTATTTAATTTTTACCTTAACTTTTTATTTATCTTTTTTTGTTATTTTACATTATGGAATGTATTGCATTGCACTTCTCCTGCATACATTCTGGAATAAACTTATATTATTATTATTATATTCCAGGATGTGGGGAGGATAGTGCAATCCCACACGTCCCATATACTTATACATATTTACATAACAGATTTTTTAAATAAGTAATCAAGTACAAAGAATGTGTAAAAACAAAATAACAAAAAAAATAAATAAATAATCAATTGTATGTAGGGCGTGGTCTGGGGTGAGCTCGGGCCCAGCGCTCACTCGGGAGTGGTGTTTGGTACTGGAACGCTGCGGTCACCACTGTATTGTCGGAGGACATTAGCCGCATTCTGGCTCCAGTGACAAGATGTCAAATCCGTGCAATCGTAGTTCCGTAAACATTGTCGATGCACTGCTATATTTTTTTTTTTTACATGAGCTCCACACAGGAGGCCCTGAGGAAAATAATTTCCCTCAGGGCCTATGTCATCTTTGGGGATGCTGTGTGGAGGGTTTTTTTTAAGGAAAGGAAGGAGAGGGGGAGTTCTGGGAAGGAAAAGGGTTTAAGGGGTGGGTAGGAATCTGGAGTTCAGTGTGTTTTGGTCATCCGCCTCCAATAATTAAACAAACCTCACCCCATGAGCCCGGGCACCCCTGCTAAATCACCAAACGCAGCGAACCACTTGGGGTGACCTATGGCAGAGGTGTTGGTTATCCAATAAAGGTTCCCGGGGCTGCGGTACTCATTCCTATATCTTCTGAATCCAAATATAATTCTGCATGCATTGGTTTATTGGATCAGGAGGCGTTCTATCGAGGTGGTTTGGTAGTGACACCATGTTTCACACGTGTATAGACTAGTGCAAAATGCATTGAACAATGTTTTTTTTTACATGGTTACTGCATTGGAAGAATCTTCGGGCAATCATATTTAAAGGTGCCGGTAACCCGGGCGTTTATTAATATCAAGAGTTATTTACATTTACATATATGTGCGCTACCCGACTCACTAGACAATATCTGTTCTGAGCCGGGTAGCAGTATCTATAATTACATATATCAATAAAGATAAAGCAAAAAAATACCAAAGATAATAAATAAAAATACAAAGTACAAAAGAAAAACTTAAATAATTATAATACAAAGTACAAATGAAAAACATAAATAAAAATACAAACGATAACCTACATACTTATAATAATAAAAAAATTTACAAACAATATAAAGTACTTGAACATTTTCAGTATGATTTATTTATAGTATTGCTTAGTTTTTGACAGCTCACTCTTGCCTTGATGCGAAATACGACCACTCTGCCCTTTACGTTTCAATCACCTTAAGGTTCACTTTCGCATAAGGCACTTTAAGAAAACCCTGAGATGCCAAACACACCTCTCGGTTTCTCAAATTTTGCACACCTTAAGGTTCACTTTCGGCCAAAGGGGAGCGTAACTCGGATTGTATGAGAAATATTCAGCCTGAAAATGGGCCATTTTACTCAAGCGAGAATGGACCTTAGCGCTCATAAATTTCATACTGAAAATGTTCAAGTACTTTATTTTGTTTGTAAATTTTTTTATTATTATAATAATTTTTTTTATTATAATAATAAAAAAATTTACAAACAATATAAAGTACTTGAACATTTTCAGTATGAAATTTCTTTTTTTAAATTTTAATATATGTTTAAATAATAATATACAACGTATAAAAAAATAACACGTTCAGAATGCAAGTAGCTTGTTAATGCAATTCTTTTTTTGTTGTTTAATAACCACGTATTAAAGTTTTTTAATGTGTGTTTTCTATTGGTTTGAATTATGTGTTGTGTTTCTTTTAAGAAAATGTTGAATATGGAAGGTGCAAGGTAAGATTCATGTTTTTTAGCAAGAGTGGATTTAATTTTTGGCACTTGTTTGTTAGATATAGCTTTATTGGACAATACACTGATATTTCTCCTCTGTCGTTCAATATCACCATCATCCGAGAGGATGAATAAGTATTTATCGTTTCTATGTGCTTAAATCAATAATTTCAATTTTCTTTGAGATGCGAATTAAATTTATAGAATGCAATTGGGTAATTCGTTGACTTGTTAATTCTCCTTTGCTAATATCTAGTCGCTTAAAAATGTAAAGTTTGCTTTTAAATTCCCTCAGAGATACCAAAGTGCAACCGAATCAAAGAGAGTTGACCGGAGAGAGAGAATTGCAATAGTTTTAAGCTATATTTACTTTCATACTAAAACATGTAGTTGATCTTTCACATTAATGTTCGGATTGTTCAAGTCCATTAGTGTGTACTTTCTTGGTAGTCTGTTAATGTTAAATTTCAGATTCAGATAATGTTCTAATTTCTGAGTTTAGTTGAATATTATGTTAACGTTATAATATGAGCGATTTTAATAGATTAGTAATTTCACCAGGCGCACAATATGAAAAGCTAGAAGTGCCCTTTACAGACGTTGACTCAAATCGGCAATTGCTGGGCACTTATCTGAAACAGGCCAATACTTTGAATTTGTTCCTGAAGTTCTGGAAAGACCTAAAACGCATCGAGCACTCCTTGTTACGGGGGCAATTTAAATCCACAAAAACCCGATTAATATTATTAGAGACGACTGGAATTAGCTTAATGGTTCTTGGAATCCAGTTCTTGATGGCTACACCAAAACTAAACGCCGACAGCCACATTAGTTTAACTAATTGTTATACTGATAAACCGAAGGAGGCTTAACGCCCGCAATACGGTATCACTTCTAAAAACACACTTCACCACAATCTGAACATCTGGCCTGATTATGAACCCTTTAACGCTGCCCAAAACGTTGACAGTCCTTTTTCCTGCCTCTAACTACCCTACGCTGAATTTTCTTTTATATTCAGTTATTTTACTCCAAATATTCAGTTAACATTCTTTGAGGCTTCACTGAGTGGTTGGCTAAGGGACACGGAAGCTAAGTATAGTTTATGGTCAGACCGACAGCCTTTCACATTTTTTGTTGGTACTTGCCAATTGATTTGAGATTTATTGTATTACTTATGTTCTCTATTTAATGCAGGTGCTTGCAGGTTTTTACAGATGCAATGCCGCCTCATGGAGTCTCATGAATGACGATAACCTACATACTTATAATAATAAAAAAATTTACAAACAATATAAAGTACTTGAATATTTTCAGTATGATTTATTTATAGTATTGCTTAGTTTTTGACAGCTCACTCTTGCCTTGATGCGAAATACGACCACTCTGCCCTTTACGTTTCAATCACCTTAAGGTTCACTTTCGCATAAGGCACTTTAAGAAAACCCTGAGATGCCAAACACACCTCTCGGTTTCTCAAATTTTGCACACCTTAAGGTTCACTTTCGGCCAAAGGGGAGCGTAACTCGGATTGTATGAGAAATATTCAGCCTGAAAATGGGCCATTTTACTCAAGCGAGAATGGACCTTAGCGCTCATAAATTTCATACTGAAAATGTTCAAGTACTTTATTTTGTTTGTAAATTTTTTTATTATTATAATAATTTTTTTTATTATAATAATAAAAAAATTTACAAACAATATAAAGTACTTGAACATTTTCAGTATGAAATTTCTTTTTTTAAATTTTAATATATGTTTAAATAATAATATACAACGTATAAAAAAATAACACGTTCAGAATGCAAGTAGCTTGTTAATGCAATTCTTTTTTTGTTGTTTAATAACCACGTATTAAAGTTTTTTAATGTGTGTTTTCTATTGGTTTGAATTATGTGTTGTGTTTCTTTTAAGAAAATGTTGAATATGGAAGGTGCAAGGTAAGATTCATGTTTTTTAGCAAGAGTGGATTTAATTTTTGGCACTTGTTTGTTAGATATAGCTTTATTGGACAATACACTGATATTTCTCCTCTGTCGTTCAATATCACCATCATCCGAGAGGATGAATAAGTATTTATCGTTTCTATGTGCTTAAATCAATAATTTCAATTTTCTTTGAGATGCGAATTAAATTTATAGAATGCAATTGGGTAATTCGTTGACTTGTTAATTCTCCTTTGCTAATATCTAGTCGCTTTTGAGATGATTGAGTGATTTGCTTTTAACGTCGTAAAAGCGGTCACAATAAAGCAACTAAAATTCGTAGAATTTTGATATATTTTAAATTATTCAAAAAGTTTAATGGAGTTCTATGAATTTAACACAATAACAATATCTAATATATAAAATTCTCGTGTCACGGTGTTTGTTACCATACTCCTCCGAAACGGCTGGACCAATTTTGATGAAATTTTGTGTGCTTATATGGTAGGTCTGAGAATCGACCAACATCTATTTTTCATACCCCTAAAAGTAAAGGGTGTTCCACTCCGAAGAAAATTATTTTCCCCATACATTTTGTATGGAACGAATTCTCCTATTTTGAAAGAACTGCAGCAATATTGTAAGGGGTATAATATTGAACTGTGAACCGGGGGAGGGGGGAGGGGAAAAGGAACTCAGGGAAGGGGGTTAGCGGGACGGGGGATGGGGAGAAGTGGAGTGGGGAGAGGGAGAGGGAACGCGAGAGGGGAAAGGATACGCAGGGAGAAACAATTTAGATCAAGGTATGGTATACGCAGGGAAAAACAATTTAGATCAATTCAGCTAATAAGTTGACAACAGTTTTTGATTCTGAGGCGGTACGAAGTTCGCCGGATCAGCTAGTATAATATAAACCCTGTTTTTATTAAAAAGTTACTGATTCTTATAATTTAAATATAATACTTAACATTTCTAATGATATTTTATTTAGTTTAAACATTCCTTTGAAACGGGTGATGGATGATGGTGTTGTGCAAACTAAAAACATACTTTTGCGCAAATGTTCACTGCGGAGGTTTCAGGAGTACAAAAATTACTAAGTTTTTTGCTTTTTTCTCAAAATTGACATGATTATTGATCATAAACTAGTCTCCGTACTCAAAGAAATTTATTATCAACAAGACCTAATTCTACAGTGTCTAAAGAATTTTCATTACTAACAAACCATAAAGAAATCATACAAATGCGTAACAAAATTTAAAATAACATTTTTACCCTATGTTGATGAAGAAGTGAGTGTGAATGAACACGAAACATTTTGTATAGAGATAACAAGCCCATACATAATTTAATTCACACAAATTATTTAGAGTAATTTTTTTTCATTATTTAATTTCAGAATCGTCTTCTCCTATCGGAAAACTGCTAAAGATGGTTCATAAAATATATATTTTTAAGTAAGTTTCCTATTTGAAAAATACTTCTAGGAATATTACATCTATGTTTATCTTCTATGAAGTCGCTTTTAAAATCTAAACGAACTTTTAATGTAGTTAAATGTGGTTATTCTTTCATTAACGTCTGTCAAGTAAAAAATGAAAGATGTCTTCTAAGTCAACGATTCACTCTCCGAAGCTGCGAAGGACAGCTAAGCATAACATTTTGTTTTTGCTGTTTTTTCTTTAGAAAATTTATGGTAGAGAAACTTTTTCTCCGTGTCAACTTTATGAAAAAAATACAATGTGAGAAAAGTCTAGGAAAAAAACTAAAAAGCAAAGAAAAGCCTTGATTAAAAAAAAAGTGCGCAATTCACACACGGTAAAAGTGGGACCTTCAGAAAACTAAAGTAGACAAGAGTGGGGAGGCTACGAAGCGTCTCACAAAGAGGAGACCGATTATACTATCTCATTCTCTCGTAGGCTAAATCCTATAGATATACACATATGTTTGGCTCTTTTTAGTGTCGTTATTTTTTGTTTTATCGAGTTTCAACCCACAACGGCGCTAAAGAAGTTTTCTATTCAAAAATAAGAACGTCCATTGGAAATGTAAAAATTGCACACTGATACTGAAGTTTTGTTTCGTTTTGTATGTATTTTATTTAGATATATTTTTTTATATTTTAGTTTAATATTTTCTAAAACTACTATAATTTTCACTTCACAATATTAGGACATAACCCACGAAAAACTGCAAGACTTATGTTACATGCTTGCTGCAGCGATTATAGCCGGCCTTGATACGAATAAGGTTCAAATGCCTGAGAACTACTTTGTGGAACTAGGAGTCGCAAAATAGTCCGGGCTGCTCTGAAAGGAGTCATGTGAAATGTGAGTGATACGTCCAAAGCTTCAGTGCTTACGGCTACATAAATAGTAAGCAGAACGTACCTGTATCGATGATAATAGTTTGTTTATACAATGTTCTTTTTTGCAACAACTCCACGCAGAAGGCTGAGGAAAATAATTTCCCTTAGTCTGGAAAATAATTTCCTTCAGTCTGGAAAATAATTTCCCTCAGTCTGGAAAATAACCTCCCTATGTAATATTTGGGTGTGCCGTGTGGAGGATCTTTTTGTGGAAAGGAAGGTGAACCTATGTAGGTCTTGAAGAGACCCATGCTGTAGGAGGGAGGAAACACAGAAGCCAGCAAATCGTTCATCAGCCAAAATTTTGAACTCAAGAACGAGTCGTAGAAGTGACCTGTTCCCATGTAACAAGTCAACCTTTGGGCGCGCTTTTGTCGTGTTTCATGGACCGATGCCGAATGATCAACGAAGCTAGTTCCTTGGAGCATTTTTCATTGTAACACCGATAGAATAAAGACAGACAATATATATTTATATTCAAATGTGGCTGCCAAATTCAACAGTGTGGCGAACTTGCGATTTACATAGGATCAGCAAAATCTGGTTAAGTAACTTCCATGGGTGTCAAATAAAATATCACATGAAGATTTAGAAACTCATCGAATTCTTGTAAAATAGCAACTATAGATAATTATTGTCATTGTGCTTAAGTTGTGGACTAGGCCAGAGACGACTTTCATTATATTTTACTTAGCTGATCCTTATTTTTATTTTCATGATATTAAAAATTATTTTTGATAAAAACTGATTTACAGTCTATTAAATAAGAGTAGGGTGCCACTATTGATCAAATAGCAATACTAAAAATACAACACATGGTGGCTATCTAAAGCTGTGTAACCTACATTTTTTGTAAAAAATCAAAAACACATAAAAGTGGGAAAAATATTTTTGTATTTCAATTTTAATACCTACCGATCTCAAAATTAGAATTGCATATAGGTATATTAAACCTTTGCAATTTTTGTTAATACAATGAGGAATAACGATATTATAGTAAAATAAAAAGCACTAAATACTAGCTTAAGAAGCCGGCGTTGCCCGGTTTTTAGATCACGTTTCTAATTTTAGATCTGAATATATTTAACTCATTCATACCTAAAAGTAGTGTAACTACTCACCATTAGTGATTCTTCCTTTTTACCTACTGTTAAATTCGAATTAATGTTATTTAAATGAAAGCACATCACTTTATAAAAAACCATTCTATCAGATTTATAAGATACCTTAACAACAGTGCTTCATCGAATTAAAGTTTTTACTTTAAGAACAAAAAAAGTTTTTTTAAATATGACTTACTGTATTTTATACATTCAGTGTCATTGCGATATGAAAGAATATTTGACAGTTAAATTGGTATTGCCAGCCTACAAATTTTGTAGTTCAATTTTTAATATTTTCTACTCTTTATTGCCAGACTCTACTAATGAATATCGAAAATTTATATTCTTTATTCTGTGGGGTATTTACCAAAAATAATTTGATAATGGCCTTGAACAGTGAACACCGAAAACGAATTTATTTTAATTTTCAAACAGTTGGTTTAAAACGGAGTTGAAGATTTTTCGTTCACACTTTTCATCTTCGAATCAACAAATTTTCGTAAGGATGAACCCAACATCACTGGGTTCACTAAAAAGTGACGGGAATTTCGAATTCACCTCTCGTACATTGAATAATTTAATATTTTGATCCGTATTCTGCGTTTCCATAACAACATCCCGAAAGTAAACCGATGTTTGTGAACTTCCTTCGCCATTCCTCTGGGGTTATCGAATAAATTGATTTCCTTGTTTTTCGAGAGTCCATCGTAGAAGAATCCCCTCCAATGCTTTTCCCCCAAAAATGTGGATCTGATAGAACTAAATCGATTCGGTAGAATTGTTTTACCGCCTCTGATAAAACAAAAGTTGTTTGTAAGAGAAGATTATTTCATGAAAATCGTTCTGATTTGAAAACAAACAAAGGTTAACTAATGGACATGTTTTGTAACGTTTTCGTTCGTACAATATGTTAGTACGACATGCGATCCATTCATTTGTATATTTTTTTTCGATCAAATGAAGTTATGCGTTATTAGGTTCGAAACATTGAACCAATTTCAGTAATTTATTCAAATTCATGAAAAAAAGTTTGAATACGTCATAATTTATTATGAAGGTTTTTTTACTTGGAGTGTTGTTGAACGTTGATTGATAAACAAACGTTTTTTTTATAATTGATAACCGTCGTGGATCACAAAAAACAACACTATAATGTTTTTTGTAAAGTACTATTTGTGGTCATGGAACACATAAAACAATTCTATGATGTTCTTTGTAAAGTACTTTCACCCAAACTATTACATTTATTAAACTTTTGGATTTCGTCCAAGTAAAATATATTTTCAATTTTTTGTTGTATCCCTAATATACTTATAGGTTAATCAATGTTTAGATCATTTTCTCCTTTGACTAAAAAAAAATCTCAATGCAAATCATATATTTAAACTAGTTTTAAATTTACCGAGCAGAACATTAACTCTATCTTTTGAAGAACCAATATTGGTGAATCCAATATTATTTTGATATCGAACTTCAAGATTTAAAAGCTATTTCTTCTATAAAACCTTCACCATTCTGTCATGAATCATAAGTAACACCATTTTACGGATTCACGCCAAAGATAGTAAAATTTTTCCAGATTTATCTACAGCGGTAAAAAGTACAGGGTGGCTGAAATGGGAAGCGAGTTTCAAAGACGATTATTCAAACCAGAATTAACCAATCTTACATTTATAAGGTTAATTGAAATTATATAAAATACGGGTAAGTTAAATGTAACGACCGTGAGACTGGCATCGTATATTATGAAAGAGACGATACATGAGAAAAAATTAAATACAGAAGAGTGTGAATGGTTGTCCATTGTCTTTCCTTCGATACGTAATCTTCGGATAATACATTGTGTTAATCCCATTCTATTGACTATTGCTCCGCCATCCCGAAATCATAGAATAATTGTGGTGAACGTATGTCTTGCGGTATGAAGAGACATGCGTGTATGAGTGAGACAGCATGAGGCACGTATAAAAGGGTGTGATTGTTGTCTACCGTCCTCTTTGGATTATCGCTTCGTGAGAAGCACTACCTGTACCATATCTCGGAATAAACTCGCTAAGTCTACCTACGAGTATTTATTGTTCAATCTCCCTGAACTGAGAGCACAATATAGAGGAATCTGGATCCATACAAAGGAGTCCAGAAAGTAATGTTGATACCGGCCACGGTCATCACAATAATTATTGTAATAAAGAAATTAGGGAATTTCGCTGCTAAATTTCATTGCAATTTTTTTTTCTTCCAGAACGGGCAAACTCCACTACCCAACTGATGTCTGCGGACCCTTGTTCGAGGAGGAACTAGAATTCTGGGGTCTGGACGCCAACCAGGTGGAACCTTGCTGCTGGATGACATACACGCAGGTTAGTCAAAAAGTATTATCTGGAATTAGCCGGCAACGGATGAATGCAACCTATCTGACGTTTTTTTTCTGATGGTAAATATGTAGGTACGCATTCGTTGCAATTTTCAATAGAAGCAAGCTGCTAATTACAGGAACTTTTTGCTTTATATAATTTTAATTGAATTTATGTACCTAATCATAAACACACTAGCAGTTAAAAACTAGTGCTGCTAGGCCCTGCGTGCGGCTTTTGGTTCGGCTTCGCTCGGTTTGAGTGTTTGTGACCATTATATAAATCCGATTAGACCTAAAATAGCCAGTTCCTCGAATCCTCTGTGATCCAGTGACAGCTGGTCACCGACGGTGACAGGATCGGAAAAAGTAACAGTGACAAAGTATCCGTGACAAATTAACAGTGACAAAATATAAGTGACAAAGTAACAGTGACAAATTAACCGTGAAAACGTAACCGAGACGCGCAATGAGACACGCAATATATTATATGTAATTTATCCCCCTATACCTAGGGGGGAAACATCCACATGCGAGCTGTTGACGGAAGTAGTGACATCTTGTGTCGAATTCTTGAATTTGAAACCGAATTATAACAGTAGCTTTGTGTGAAACTCCACGTACAAGCGTGGCGTCCGACATGCACTCGTGGCTGGGTTCTGAAATTCAACCACGCAGATGCTAACGTAATAATACTGTTCGATTTTGAACTCCATCTAAATGTCTTGAATCAATAAGTTAATGTGGTAGTTAAAAAAGTCAAATTAAAGTATTTTCACTTCCGAACATGAATTAATTTCTGCACGCTTCAAATGAAATTTTAATCGAAAAGTTTTTAGTAAGTTTTTGATTAAAATGTATTAGTATCTACTTACCATTATTCTTACAAAATTATTTAAAGATTATAAAACTCAGCAACGAAAGATGTTTTTAAACAATACTCTGATTGATAAACAAGTATGGTCATAAAAATAAATCATAATATAACCATTTTTGCATCACTGTAAAGTTGTGAAAATTGAGAATGATTTTCCTTGGTTTCTTTTTTTATGAAAATGTTAAGCCATTGCTTAAAATCACTTATCTTGGAAGTTTCTGAAAAGGGTCAAATAAGCCTTTGGTTTGACAGTACAAAAGGCCTCAATGGCATTTATCTCTTTATTTACACATCTGCTTTTGTATGCCATCGTCAGCCTACCATTAGTTCGTTGTTTATTTTTTATGGGAATTCGATAGTATTACTGCTGGCAGTAAGTGAATCTAAGGTAATGAATGATGTTTTAAGACTGAAGGATATTGGGAAGAAAAAGATTAGTATGTAAGGTTGGAAGGGAGGGAGTAAGTTAAGATAGTTCTTACCTAATTATTAGGATAGAGTCTATAGACTAATGAGTAGGATGTTTGGCTAACAGGAGAATGAGTTCAATATTTGGAGAAGGTACTGATTTATCTCATTTTCAGAACGAGCAATCTTTTCCACTGTGATAACTATAGCACTAACTGATACGTTTCAAGATTTTCACGGCCAAAAGTATTTTCGATATTTGTTTTTGGGGTGTTATGCCATGTTGCGCTACCTCCTTCTTTAGCCAACGTTTCGGACATCGTTGCAGTGTCCATCATCAGAGCAGATTTCACCACTAAAAATTACACATCTACCGGATCTGCCCTGATCTACACTGCAACGATGTCCGAAACGTTGGCTAAATAAGGAAATAGCGCAACACGGCGTAACACCCCAAAAACAAATAACGAAAATAGCACTAACTATTCATAATATCACTAACGAACAGCGCAATTTCAACGAACTGTCAATACGTAAACAGATCTTTTGGATGTATCCGAAACTTCTCCATCCTACATCAAAGCAAAAAACAAATATAACTGATAAGTTTCTCTATAACAGTTGTAACTTTAGTATTTTTTATTATATGTTATATGTACGTACTGAGATGTATTTTTGTATAATGTTTTCCCGTAGGGAACGACAAGAAACTTAAATAAATAAATAAATAAAATGTTAAATCCAACACGAAAACAACGCCATACTTGATAAAGTGACAATTTTATTCTTGTCTTTAACTAACCTAACTGCATTTTCAATGCTTTGTACCGTGCACAGGCACGATTCTTCAACACTGCAATTGCAGGGCTTCGGCATCCAGGGATTAATGGAAATTGTAAAAGCCCTACGGGCGTTATAAAATAAATATGAAAATATTATTAAAGATTTTATTTACAATCGTCATTAAAATTTCGCATCGAATAAAGCTATATTTTACATTATTTCAGCAGTCAATATTATTGTGACTTAACCTCACAATTTGATTTTAAATGTCGTTTTGAAAATATCGCTTTTATTTGCACCCCACTAGATTTTCTAAAAAACTAACTTTGTTCCCAGAACTGAAAATTATACCGCTCTTCCAGGAAGGTCTGTTTAGTCTATTATCCGATTTAAAATCATTTTGTGCGTTGGCAGTATTGAAGTAATTCTTGATTTATGGAGTTTATTCTGTTCACTTCAAAATGTCGAAATTAAGAACGGATTAATTAGTGAGTACTGTAGAAGAGTACCAACTGTCCCCAACTGTCTGAAACCAGTGAGACTGTGGTATCTCCAAATGGGGAATATTGTAAGGCTGAAGGTAGTGGGTATAATGTTTGAGGTTTCGTAATTAATTACAAGAACTGAATAATTTGTAAGACGTTTATTGACACTGTTGACAAGTTCAAGGTTATACATCAAGTGACGCGACAGACCTGCCAACTATCCGCATCTGACAGCTGGTTATTATTATTACCAACATAACATCCTTTCCTCCTTCCCTTTTTTTTTTTAATTTTTATATCAACCCAAATAACAATGACAAAGAAACTTAAGAGTAATCACTATGACTAAATCGTACAGGGGGTTTCACAACTCTGCCAGACCTAGTTATAATATCATTATTTCCACTAGTGCTGGGTAAAGGTTCAATAACAATTTCATTTTCCTGACTTGTAAAGTCTTGCCATTTATCGGGATTCTCATAACTTGATTTTGACTTAAGACAACTTTTTTTTATTTGGTTAACATGAACCTTTTTCACCTCTCCTCCGATTAATTGAATTAGATACACCCATGAACTTAATTTCAACTTAACAGTTCCCTGAAACCATTTCATAGGACCTTTCACATGTCTTAAATAGACCAAAACATTATCATTTTCTTTAAATTCTTTCAATGCATTTTTTGTTGATTGTTTGACAATTTGTGATTGTTTACTTTTATTGACATGTCTTTCTTCTGACAAAATATGTAGTGGTGTACGTGGCTCACATGAAAATATTTTAGCCATTGGAGATACACCCGTAACAGAAGTAGGAGTGGAACGATAACTGTACAGACAATCTATTAGACGTTGAGCTGGCGATAAAAATTTAGAATTTTTCGAAAACATAAATTTAATTAATATTTTTTTGAAAGTTTGAACAGACCGTTCCGCTAATCCATTTGACTCGGGATTATACGGCGGACAAAATAATAATTTAATTGACTTTTCTTTACAAAAAATAGAAAATTCTTTGCATGAAAATGGGGGACCATTATCACAAACAATAGTTTTCGGAAAAGCGAATCTGGAAAAAACTTCACTTAATTTAGATAACAAATCCGAATATTTAGTATTTTTCATGTAAAAACATTCTACCCACTTTGAATATGAGTCGCAAACTAATAAGTATTTTGAACCTTTTAAATCAAAAAAATCCAAATGGACTCTTTCCCATGGACTTTCAGCAATAGGCCAACTATGACGTACATTTTTGTTAGCATTTTGTACAGACTGACACATTTCACATCTAGAAATAACATCTTCAATATCTTGATTCATACCTAACCACCATACATATGAACGAGCAAGAATTTTTGATCTGACTATACCAGGATGACCATAATGTATTAAATTTAGGACTTTGGACTTAAGAGATTCTGGTATTACAATTCTGTCACCAAATAAAAGACATTTTCCTTTGACCGACAGTAAATTTTTAAACTTGAAATATTTTTTAATTTCTGGACTTGACAAGTTTTCAATCCAACCGATTGAAACATACTTAATGACTTTACATAATGTTTCATCTTTTTCAGAATGACTTTCAACTTCTGAGAATGGAATTAATGGTGTAGACATGTATACAAAATTACATTCCTCAATATTGAATTGTTGTTTACTTGGCAAACGTGACATTACATCTGCTTGAGGAATTTTCAATCCTTTTTTATATTCCAATTTATAATTGTACGCAGACAATATTATAGACCATCTTATAAGACGTGATGCTGCTAAAACGGGGACTTTTTTGTTTTCAGCAAATAAAGACAACAATGGAGCATGATCAGTATATATCGTAAAATGACGACCAATTAAATATTTGTGAAATTTCTTAATTCCAAAAATAATAGCAAGGGCTTCCTTGTGCAATTGGCTATAATTTCTTTGAGCTGAATTTAATGTTGCAGACTCAAAAGCTATAGGAAATTCTTGATTCTTTACGACATGACTTAAGACACAACCGACACCGTATGCACTGGAATCGACTGTAAGACACAATGGTTTTGACGGATCAAATAAAACTAACATAGTTTTATCTGACAAAAGAGACTTACTATTTACAAATGCCTTTTCGCATTCATCAGACCAACACCATTTTACATTTTTTCTTAATAAATTATGAAGTGGTTCTAGCACTGTAGGACACATAGGAATAAAATTCCTATAAAAATTCAACATTGACAAATATGACTTTAGTTGAGTAATATTTTCTGGACACCCAGTAGACTTAATTTTCTCAACTTTCGACAAAGACGGACTTTTGCCTTGACCTGACAAAGTAAACCCTAAAAATTCACAAAAAATTCACTTTTTGACACATTAATTTTTATATTAAACTCATTTAATTTTGACAAAACTTTATCCAATGTATCAGAACACTCCTTCTCGTCTTTACCACCTATACAAATATCATCAATATATGCAGCACAGTTTTTTATGCCACACAAAACTGTATCAATTACCATTTGAAAAACGGCAGGAGCCGATGACAATCCATAAGTTAAACGATTATAGACATATAAACCATTACATGTATTAATTGTAAGTAATTCTTTACTAGAATCTGACACAGACAACTGTAAATATGCGTTTGTTAAATCTAATTTACAGAATACTTGACAACCTGAAAATTTATTAAAAATATCCTCTGGACGTGGAATAGGATATTGATCAATTCTCAATTGTGGATTGACTGTAGATTTCAAATCTGCACATAAACGTAATTTTCCATTTTGTTTAGGTACACAAACTATTGGAGAAGACCAACTACTATATTTAACTTTTGAAATAATGCCTTCGCTTTCAAGACGACTTAGCTCTTGACATACTTCAGCACGAAGTGCATAAGGAACTTCATATGCTTTGTGAAAGACAGGAGTAGCATTATTTTTTAAACTTAAATTCACAGAAAATTCTTTAATTGGTAAATCGTTATTAGTAATCGAAAAAGAATTTAAATATTTTTGTGACAATTTTTTAACAATATTTGTTTTATTTTTCTCGCTGACAGACACTGAATTTACAGTATTATTATGCATATTTGACATTAAAGAACTTATGAAAGTATTTTCCCAAGATGGATTAAACACTTTTAACCAATTTCTACCCAAAATAGCATCAGACGACAGATTTTTTATAACCAATACTGGTAAATCCATTACAACATTAGAATCCACAACATTTACTTTTGCCATAAAAAATCCAAAACAAAATAAATTTTGACTATTTGCTGTGAACAAGTTACCGTAGAATTGACTTAACTGACAAGTTTTGAAAAATTTTAAATACATTTTGTTACTTATTAATGTCGAAGAACTTCCTGTGTCAATCATAAAAGACATATTGATACCATTTACAATTAAATTAATTTTCGCTGTATCAGACACTGACATATTTAATACATTTACATTATTGACACATTTTACGTGATTGATGATTGATTTTGCATTTGGACAAAATTTCGACGTATGCCCGTAAATATTACACTTGTAACATTTCCACTTTTTTGAAGGACATAACTCCGGTTGATGAGTTATAAAACACCTCTCGCATCTTCTGGACCCTTGACGTGATGGAGATGACAGTTGACTTGATGACCTTGAACTCCTTTGACCCTTGAATCCAGTCCTTTCACCCTGATGAAATCGCCTACTAGGACTATTCTGACGTGAAGGGCGATCCTTTGAGACATGACATGTTTTTTTATGTGACATTTTTGACTTGACTTCACAGATTTCCGATGTAACATTTTCTTTGTGTAAAATTTGCTCTGAGCTGTGACTTACTGTCTCAATATTTTTGACAATTAATTTTGCTTTCTCAAAAGTTAACGATTCATCTTCAGATAGCAATCTTCTAGTCATTGCATCATCTTTTAAACCACACACCAATTTATCTCTCAGAGCTTGGTCTAGAAAAGCACCAAAATTGCATGATATTGACAGACTTTTTATATCCGTAATATAATCATCGATTCCTTCGTTAGAATGTTGTTTCCGGTTATAAAATTTATATCTTTGCGCAATTGTACACCTTTTTTCTTCATATTTACTCCTCAGTGTTGTTACAATATCGTTGAAGGTTAAATCTTCTAGATTTTTCGGATGCACCGTTTCTTTTAAAATTTTAAATTTCTCCGCACCGATCAATATACACAAATATCCAATTTTTTCTTTCTCTGCGATATTAATAATTTTTAGATACATTTGTATGCGTTCCAAAAACATATTGAAACTTTCGCAATCTGGTTCGAAATGAGGCACTGGCAAGGTACTACTCGACATGTTGAAAAAAATGTTTTTTCCACGGCGAAATCACTGTTAATACTCTTCACACACGTTTTAACTGATAAACTGATTTTCCTCGTCGCCAATTATAATGTTTGAGGTTTCGTAATTAATTACAAGAACTGAATAATTTGTAAGACGTTTATTGACACTGTTGACAAGTTCAAGGTTATACATCAAGTGACGCGACAGACCTGCCAACTATCCGCATCTGACAGCTGGTTATTATTATTACCAACATAACAGTGGGGATGGGAAGTATATGAGAAAGAGGAAGGTGGAATTGGTGTAGAATTGGTTTCAATCCAATTCTTAGAATGATTGTTTCCAATAAAAAGAGTAGTTGCCTATGATATGGAAAAATAAATTAGTTCAAGATAATATTGTCAATTCTAAAATTTTAAATATGAGATTGACTATTAAGATGGTTTGATAGTAGGGCGCAATGCCGGAATTAGTAAACGCACGTCCCGGATAGACGAGAGGTTCTGAGTTCGAGTCCCAGTGGCGCCATTATCTTTTTCTGTTTTTCTGGGTATTGTTCTCTTTCATATTTTTATTTAGATTATAATTATTATCTTCTTCTTCGATGATTTATTACATTGATGGGAATAACCTTCAAAAGTTATAAAAGGAGAGTTTTTCTTATAAAATTGAACAACTAAAGCTATTTAAAACAACATTTCTGTTTTGAATGAAGGTCTTACACCAATGCAATACTGAGAGTATCTTACACTCTGGAACGTGCAATGGATACATTGTGAAATAACGCAAAATTAAACAAATAAAATTTTCTTGCGCTTGCCGGGTTTTGAACCCGCTACCTTCGGATTGCTAGTCGAGAGCTTAACCCTTCACCACGGAGGCCTTCATGATCGTTTATAGTCTGATTTATAAGCAAGACATAATACCCAGATTTTGGAAATGTGTGCCAACAGAAATGTATGTGGATATTTTTTTTTTTTTTTTTACAGTGAATACCGCACAAGAATCTCAACTGCTCCCGTCTGGAGCCAGTGAGACTATGGCATCCCCAATTGGGGTATGTTGTGAGGCTGAAGGTAGTGGGGAGGGGAAGGAGGTGGGTAAGAGGAAGGTTGGGAAGTACCTGGCTATTCAGATCTTGTCACTAAACACAGCTAAAGCCATTTTCAAGCAACGTTTCAATTCTGAATGGTGGTCTTACACCAGGGCGATACTAATAGTATCTTCCACTCTGGAACATGCCGCAAATACACTATATATTATTTTAAATGAATTAATTGTGAAATAACACAAATTAATCAGATAAAATTTATTTGCGCATGCCGGGTTCGAACCCGCGACCTCCGGATTGTGAGTCAAGAGTCTTACCCACTGGACTACGGAGGTCGTCTATATATTATATTACATTAATTATAGTTGAATATAATATTATTTTTTTTTTTTTTACAGTGAATACCGCACAAGAATCTCAACTGCTCCCGTCTGGAGCCAGTGAGACTATGGCATCCCCAATTGGGGTATGTTGTGAGGCTGAAGGTAGTGGGGAGGGGAAGGAGGTGGGGAAGAGGAAGGTTGGGGAAGTACCTGGCTATTCAGATCTGGTCACTAAACACGGCTAAAGCCATTTTCAAGCAACGTTTCAAATCTGAATGGTGGTCTTACACCAGGGCGATACTAATAGTATCTTCCACTCTGGAACATGCCGCAAATATACTATATATTATTTTAAATGAATTAATTGTGAAATAACACAAATTAATCAAATAAAATTTATTTGTGCATGCCGGGTTCGAACCCGCGACCTCCGGAATGTGAGTCAAGAGTCTTAGCCACTTGACTACGGAGGTCGTCAAATAAAATGTGTTGAATAAAATCTTTAAAGATTTCCCATTACAAAAAAACTTGCAAATAACCTATTTTTTACATAACCACTGACTGCAATGGTGGTACACTTAGTTTAAAGATCTAGCCGCCAATTTCTTTGCTGTGCCAAATGCTCAACTGTTGCAAGCTTGAGTACTAGTTACAAATTCAAAGGCTTAACTCTCTGTCCGAGTTACCACCGCACATAAGAAACCTGCTTTTCCCGGAGTAAGTTCTAAAAAACTCACTGTGGGTAGAGTGCCAACGTTCCGAGACTGGGGTGACTTTTTCCTATAAATTCAGTTCGACGTTCTCTGTTCTGGAACATTGTTATTGGTCTTTGTTCTATCCTATTGGATAATTTACTGACCAGCTTTGGTTTTAGCAGAATTTATTGACGGTTATCGGCTGTAGGTCCCACAATAATTTATCAATCGTCTTAAATTTGAAAATAACCCAAGCGTGAGAGTAATAGTTTTTTTCAATTAAGTACGATTTTGTTATATTGTGGAATTAAATTAATCGATACCTAGCCCAAAATTCTATCTGACGCGTCTAGCAGATTTTTTTCGTACATTCGCAAGTACCACCATTGCGCTGTTCGTGTGAGTTGTAACAAAAATGTCGCAAATTGATCTTGATCTTCATGCAACTTTACTTTTTTACTCACATGTAGCTTTTGATTAAACATACATTTCGTCACTTTATTTGGTCAGGGTTCTAACTTCACTTTACCTTGTTCTAAGATATGAGGTGTCAATTTTTGCAAAGACAATTTCTCATTATCTTTTTATTTATTTATGTAGGCATATATATTACAAAACATTACAAAATGATGCTTTGTCTGTCCAACTGGGAAGGATACCCGTTTCAGGACAGCCAAATTGTATTTTTAGTTCATAATATTCTTGACAAAGGAATAGTTTCGTTCAAGATATCACAGGAATTTGCTGCTGTCAAGACAACTTTTGAGAACATTAAAAATTGTATTCTGAACGAAGGTATGGTTTCTTAATGTTTTTGAAAAAATCACAAAGATGTGATTTTTTTTTTCAAGGTCATTTTGGAGAACATTAATAATTGCATTCAAATTGAATGAGTGGTTTCTTTAGTGAGATCACATATAGGAGATTCTTTCCAGGACATTTTAGAGAACATTTACAATTGCAGAATTAGAATTTACACATTTATAAACCAACATTTTATCTATTTACCAATTTCTGATTTTTGGGTTGAATATTGTGTAAAGTATTTTAATTGAACGTATTTTAAAGGAAAATATTTACTTAGGACGGATACTTTCAGAACATACCTAAACATGCTAATAGAACCATATGCAACCAGTTTGGGCATAATAATTCATTGCATAAGGTTATAATTACATTTCCTTAATGCACTTCCAAGCTAGAGCCGCGTCGTATTAAAATATTTTCCAATAAAATATGATGAACTAAAATACTTTACACGAGATTGAACCTGGAAATCAAAAATTTGTCAAATAGTTTACGAAAATTCGTCTTAGCGAACTTTGAAACCTCAAAACATGGCAAGGTGAATTTAGAACCCTATCCAACCAAAGTGACGAACTATAACGCACCTCGTACCAACGAACAAACCAAATAGAGAGTGTAAGTCATGTTAGAACCTTGTAAAATAAACGGCTTGATGTTAGAACTTTCTCTTACTTATATCTACGAAAATACAACACGGACGGTTCTAAAAATTGTTTTGGGTAAAGAAATGAGCAAAAGAAACGCTTTGGCATTCCAAGGTCATTTTTGAAAAAAATGTCAGTTAGGTCAGAATCCTTTCCAAATGAAGTAACGATTAGCTGATTTTTTGTTATTTTTATTGTAAAAAATTCATGTTTGATTCTTTCAAGATATCATGTTAAATTTACAGAAAATCCCGCTAACAGTTTGTCTGTGGTAATAATTTTCACTAAAGTATTTTACGATTTATTGAACATTCGAACATTTTAATTTTTTGTATATTTAAATAATAATATATAGCAAGTATCTCTTTTGGTACCCTGAGTATGAAGATAAGAAATAAGAGGAAATACATTATAGATAAATGAAACAATGTTACGTTGTTTGAACCACTGGTATATTTGTTTAAAGCCGACCGGTTTCGGAACGACCGTTCCTTCTTCAGGACAAACATATACTGATTTGACATTTACAAAATAGTGGATTGGAGCAATGTATTATTACTAAGGATTGTGGTAGGTGTGATGTTTCACCTTTCTACCTCTTTTAAACTTGATATTAAATATTTTACTATTTTTGGAATTCTTTCATCCCTTCAAGTTTTCTTGAACTTTTCTTTTGGCTCTGATCGATATTTAAATTTTTAAGGCTTTGCATGTGTGTAGTAGGGACGGAAAATTCCTCCCCTACGTCACACAAGCCTACATGAAAATTGGACCCTTATTTTCTTTGATAACTACAGAAGCTACTTAAAGCTCCCTTGTACTACATACCTTTAGATATATATGTACTTAACTAATGAATACATTATTTACGACCTTGAACGTAAATATTTTCGTATTTATGTTGTAATTAAACTCCATCAAACGTTGTGTAATTTTTTTGATTTATGATATGGGACTTTAATTACTTTCTCTTTTTGTGGTAACCTTTTGATTCTAAACAGAGCGTTGAGTTTCAAACTGTATTGGTCTCTCTCTTGCAAATCTAACTTTAAATAATTTCTCGAAATGGGCTAACTTTCCTTTGTCGCTTATTATGATTCCCTACATCCTAACAAACTCGTAAATAAACTGTACTTATTGAAATTTCACATGTTTAATTGAATAGATTATTGAATGTAACTCAAATGGTTAAATGTTAGTAAATTTGATTACGATTGTATCTTGTATCTGCTTGGCGCCCCTCCATTATGATCCAGTTGCTATAGGTACATATAAAGATGGATTTAGTAGGTTAATGTAATTAATAGATTGCATATTAGACGAACTCAGAATACCCTTTTTCTGCCGAAAATTTGGCTCCTATCCTCCTGCAAGTAAACCAGGTGATCAGATTCTTACTAGAAATTCGCACAATCTTCTGGCGCGGATCGGCTGATTGATACCTAAGTTATCGCGTCCCAACCGTCCTTCCTCTTGCCATCATGCACTGCCTTTAGGTCGTCATCCGAGCCTAGATACCCCCAAATTCCTACTCCTCCAAGGTCTACTATTTACTTAGGGCGAACCGGTTTCGTCCTATATGCAATCATATACTCACGGTGTTGTGTAGAGTTACGGGTCGTGAATCCTCCCTCCACGTACAAGAAATGATGTGAGAGTAACTCTGTCGAGTCTAAAACGCTAGCTGTAAGCGGGTCCACATCAATCAATGTACAGTACATAAAAAGATATATATGTAAACTTACGTTTGGGTAGGATTATAACTCACAATATGAAACTAGCTAGTCTCATATTCCGAGCTCGGATTTCGTGAAAAGGGATTCTGCACAAAACCTTAGCCGATGACCGAATATATACATATTAAAAGTGGGTGATATTAATAGATACTAGAAGACTAAGAAATTATTTTCGGTTTGTTCTGGAGTGCCGAAAATTCCAAGCTTTTTGATTTGTTTGGTTGACAATTTTATTTAAGAGATTGCCATCTCTATTATGTGTTTGGTTAATGGTCCTTGCTTTTTAAGGAGCGACCACTGCCTCCTATTGTTGAACTGTTTTCTTAATTTTCCCCCAAGGTTCAACTTTTGGTAAAATTTTTACTATCCCGTGATTTTTCAGTTGTCTCATGTAAATGATTGATACTTTTTATTAGGCTACCCCGTGATTTTTCAACTGCTTCTTGTAAATGATTGATGTCTATGAGAGTAATTACTCCACAAAATTTTACTCGAATCTTCCTTGTAATTCTTCAATACTCTTCTATTTGACTATCCCGTGATTTGTCAACTGTTTCATGTAAATGATTGATACCTACGAGAGTAATCGTTCTATAAATTTTTCCTCGAATATTCCATGTAATTCTTCAATACTCTTTTATTTGACTATCCCGTGATTTTCCAAATGTTTGTTGTACCCATTATTTGTCTAGCTATAATAAATCTGTTTTATTTCAACTGTTCAGTTCAAAATTTATCTCTTCATGTTCAAATTAAAGATTGTGTTTAAAACTTTTTCTATAATTGCGCAACTTCATGGCTTTGTCTCATTCTAAAAGTTAATACCTAAATACAAAAACCTGTCAACTACCTAATAAATATATAATGACCTATATAATAACCTAACCTACTATAATACTAATACCTGTCAACTACCTAATAAAGACCCAGGTACATCTACCTTTAAAGCATTTGACACAGTGTCCTACTGACCGAGTTGTTTTATAAACAGTTTTAATTATGTAAACATTCCCGCTGTCCTCGTGACCTAGATTCCAAACGTGAGATATTTGTTTACTTTTAGAACATTCCTGAACGTGAGCTTATATGGTTCTAATTTTTTTTCTTTTGAATTTAATAGTGGTAATTTAATAATAATGTATATGTATATATATCTATTTTATATATAATATTTTAATATAGATACATATCACATATTAAGCAAGTAATATCTTGTTATAAAATTTATTCAAATACCAACTGTCTGATGCATGCCGCTTTCTCCTTGGACCCTGGAAATTTTTTTTTTTTTTTTTTTTTTAATAAAACTTACCCCTTTAAGGTTTTTATCCATCCGGGAGCTACACGGTAAAACCTTGTTATGTTTTCCTTACCTAATACCTATTCTTATGTTATCAACTAAATTCAAATAAAATTTTTCCGACTTCAATTTTATTTTATTCCCGTTTAATCTATCTAAATTAAATGATGTTTATCGTTCTAACGGCAGTTTATTTCAAAACCCGTTGATTAAATAACTTTTTAATGATAGTTACTTCACGATTAATTTCGAATTGGTAAATCGTTACTTTTATTTAACAATAAAATATCATTATGTATTATCATTCATTTTATTTTAATTTAGTTTTTTTTTTCAAATTTTTGAATCTAATAATAGATTAACACTTTGTGGTAGGAATGTGCCGCCCAATTCTAAATTATTTAGCCGAATTATTCTGATGTAAATTTTATCCATTTAATTAAATCGGAAATTATTATTAAACACTGTTTTTATTTTTATTCTGCTACATCAACAACACTTTGACTATAGCACTTTATTCTCCCTAAATTTTATAATTCTTACGAGTAGATTTATTTCGACTACACTATTTTTTTTTAATTAATAAAAGACTGATACTTAATTTAGACACTCAATTTAATTAAAGATTTTCGTTGAATTTTTCCGTTTAAACTGAACGTACATTATTTTTTTATAACTTTTTTTTTTTTTTTTATTTGCACTATTTTTAAATTAATTGATTTAAATATTTGATATTTAATAGAACTCTTTCCGTTTAAACTGAACGCACATAAATTTTTTATAACTTCTTTTTAATTTGCACTATTTTTAAATCATTAATAAAAATATTTGATATTTAGTAGAACTCTCTCCGTTTAAACTGAACGCACATAAATTTTTTATAACTTCTTTTTAATTTGCACTATTTTTAAATCATTAATATATATATTTGATATTTAGTAGAACTCTCTCCGTTTAAACTGAACGCACATAATTTTTTATAACTTCTTTTTAATTTGCACTATTTTTAAATAATTAATATAAATATTTGATATTTAGTAGAACTCTTTCCGTTTAAACTGAACGCACATAATTTTTTTATATTTTCTTTTTAATTTGCACTATTTTTAAATAATTAATATAAATATTTAATATTTGCTAGAACTCTTGCCGTTTAGACTGAGCACACGTAATTAATTATCACTTCTTTACTTTTTATTATTATTACATCACTTTATTTATTTACCACACCGAAACTTGTCGCGAAATTACTAAGTATCAAAACATGATATTTATTGATTATAAAAACCGAATTTTCCACTGAACAAATTGTATCTATCACAGCACCTTTAACTTTTCACAATTAAATAAAACGTAAACTTTATTTCTATTTCCACTGATTTTAATTTCTCAAATCTTTATAAGACACTGGCTTGAATACGAAATTTTTTCTAAGTCCTGCGATTCTGATTAATTTGAATTTTTCCACCAGTAAATTACCGAACGTATCGTCACGTCTCACCAACTCCCACTTTTCAAAAACCGACCGCAGACTAACGAAAAATGCCTGAGTTCTATTTTTTATACTCTCAGGTCCAAAAGATTGTATCTGAATTTCCTGTGACAAAACAATCCCATGTCTATCAACTCGCAAACCCTTGAAATTATCTCACCATTATCGAATAATGTTCCTTAAGCTCTATTTCCATTATCTCATTGCTTCCTCTCTCTTATTTTCATACCTACAAGATCCGGATTCAGTTACTTTGTTTTAAATTGCCCTATCGTACTTTGTCTCGCTGTTCATATAAAATTAACTTGAACTTCATAATTTTTAAGTTCTTTTTTTTCTCAATTCGTAAAAGGTTCGTCTTCGATAAACTGTATATAATTCTCAATTTTGTTTATCGCTACCAGAACATGAACAAACTCATGACAAAACTTTTAATATGCATGTTCCAATTTTCTTTTTACTAAATTCCTCCATATCTTCAT
Organism: Limnephilus marmoratus; assembly: GCA_917880885.1. Lineage (NCBI taxonomy): Eukaryota > Metazoa > Arthropoda > Insecta > Trichoptera > Limnephilidae > Limnephilus > Limnephilus marmoratus. Next base: position 55,398,895 of record OU862908.1, read on the forward strand.
GCCACCTATATGAATCAATTCAATTTTAAGCTGCATCGTCTCTACTTATGTCGTAGACTCGAATTTTCCTATTTTCTCTTATTTTCCTTTTATTCACGATGTTCTTTCTTTGATTTTCCTCATTCATTCTCATGTAACTTTCCACAATTATATGATTAGTTACATTCCAAGCCAAATTTATTGTTTTCATCGATACTTCTGAATTTTCATGAGTTTTCCTTACGGAATCATTTTTTAATTGTCTTTATTTTCTTTTTTACTACCCTCCGTTTCGTCTTCGATGTATGTCACCTCTTAGAAAATTTCATTTTCTATATACTACTACTTTTTATGTTATTTTCCACATTTTTTATAGGAGAAACTTCCACTTCGGCCCTTAAATATATGTCAATTTTTATTACTTCCTATGGGTCATCCCCCAAATTCCGTCCCTTTCTTACCTAAATCCACATTAATTTAATATTTGACACCTGTTTATGTCTGGATTTCGAGGTATTGATCAATAACTCAGCTTTTATTCGAGGGTAATAAAATATAATGGTTTTTAGTTAACATAACTGTCCATAAGACCAATGATAATTTTTATCGTCCTAAAAGCCATTAAAATGGGTTTAATCACCTAATATCATGTTCGTTTTCTTATTGTTTAAACAACAAAATCACGTGTGAGATCGTCAACCCAAATAATGTTTCATTTTTCCTTGCAGTCTGTCCTATCTCCCATAGAATTCTCCTCAAACAATTGACGTAAACTTTATCTAACGCAATGTGACTAGAATGACCACCCTATTTCAAATATATAACGTTATCTATTTAAACTCGTCTGAAAATGCAAAATTAAGACTTTATGCAGACTTTATTGCTTCATCTAAAGGTGACATTCCTAATTTCCAGCGTTTTTCTTCCTTTTAAATATCAAACGTACGTTTCTCTCCGAATCTGGCCTCCTATTGTTGATCACGTACTCGTTATACAACTGAATATTCCTGCAGTAGTTTTTCCTATGTTTCCCACGTCTTTTCTTTATCTACCTCTTATTATAATTTTTCTTGTTATTTTCTTGCATAATTTTTTCAACATAATATGGACTAACTTGTTCGTTTCTTGCGGTTGCCGATACCTCTATTGCACCGATTGTTTACATTAGATCTAGGGTCATTGTATCCAATGCACCGGGCGTGAGACCCTGTTTACATTATAGTGTAGTGATCTTTCGGTTGATGACGATATTTTTTCCCATTAATCTCTGACTAATTGCCTAGTTCAAAGTCCATCTCTTTGTTCAAAATATGAATACGCCTTTCACTTTTGTGATTGGTCTGCTTAATTATTTATAGCTTTCTGCTTAGACCTGATTGGCTGTTAAAATATCAATATTTAGAATTGAGCCTAAAGAAAGGGTCTTTCCCTGTGTCGTGACGTTTTTTAATACCATCTGTGATCTTTTTATCAAAATTCATCTCAATCTGTTTAATTTATAGGTCCCTACTGTCAACAAGAATTCAATTTACTTTGATCCGATAGATGTCGCAAGTGTGTCCGTTTTATAGTCTGAAATATTATATATCCATTCGTAAGGTGGAATCTACGACATTTTCTTATTTTCACTGTTGATTAATGCAATACATCATATAGGGGTGGAGCCGTTACTAGTATTAATGTATCTTATACATTACTTTGTAAACTGTTACTTTCAGTAATGACTCACTCTGGGAAAAACGTAACTTTACAATTGAAAATCAAATTCTTAGAATACACTAGTATAGACTATTGATCAAAAAAAATATATAGGTAGGCACCTAATACGTTTGATTTTTTTCCAACATGATTTAGGCGTAAGACGATTCCGCAAAGATTCGGTTCAATACTCCCTCCCAATAAACTTTAACCCTTCAAACTTAACCTTTTCTTTAAGGGAACATCTCATGTCCTTAGAAAGTCAATAAGAGACCCCGTTCCAAGTTTGAATTGGCGGGACAAAAGTGTTTCCCCGCCATATTGGGGAAGTTTTTCAAGCGTGGCCATTGAGAGAATTCCTAAGAAGTTTGGAGTGACTCTCTTTGGTTTTATTGTATAATATCGTGTCTGGCATTGTCGCAATCAACAGTGTTCAGTGTTCAACGGCCCAATGGAGGCCGTTTTGAGACAACGGCCGTAAGTGACGTCAATTGGTGACCCGTGTTAAGTCTCAGTGTTATTTCTGTAATATCGGAAGCAATTTGACAGGATTAAGATTGGATTGTTAGCGGAGTCAAGATATTAGGTACTAATAAAGAACAATAATGATCACATAGCACGCTCTTTGAAGTCGCTTGTTGTGAATGAAAGAGTTTTAAGTGTTTATTTTATAGAAAATGTGTGTTTTAATAGCGGATGATCTTTTTTTTTGTAAATGTAATTATGGCGGTGAGTGCAATCAGGGTGTATTTAATTAATTTTATTTCATTTTATTTTATACTAGCTGGTACCCGGCATACGTCGCTATGCCATTTAATAAAGAAATTGTTTCTCCCTGCGCGTCCTTTCCCATTCGTCCCGTTCTCCCCCTTCTTCCCCTCTCGCGTTCTTACTCCACCGTCCCTCTACCCACATCACTCCCCTTCCCCCGTCCCGCGAACCCCCTTCCCGAGTTTCCCTCCCCCCTCCCAGGAACTCCTCCCAGATTCCCCTCCCACTCCTCTCCCGCGAACCTCCTATCAAAGTTCCCCTCCCCTCTCCCGCATTCTATACATTCAGTCCCGCTACATTCAGTTTTCAAACAGCTCGCCAATTTCCAACAGTTTTCAACCAATTGCAATTTTTTTATACAAATTTCATAATGCTAGAGCTCACCAGTAGTTTTATACAAACCTTATCCTGACAATAACGAAAACAAAAGAAAAAGAATTATTCAATTTGGTGCAGTCGTTCGGAAGTTAGGCGCGTACATACATTTCGGCGATTCATTTTTATTTATATAGAAGATAGATAGATAGATAGATTTGTTCAGGCGTTTTTTGAGATTATGGCTAAAATTTTCCTAGACTTACCTCAAATTTAAAACTTACGAAATTGTCATATTATATGTTTTTATGCAGTTTAATTTAAAGAGATACGGCGCAGTTAAACGTGATGATGCATTTCGCGACGTCTCGGATGCGTTCTCTAATGGCATCGTTAAAATATTATTGTTATTTTTATGTAGTTTTTACTGACGCTGTAATATAATATATAACTATGTAGTTTCTGTTATCAAAATTGAGATTTAATGCATTTCTTTCTTTCATAAACTATAAATTCAAATAAAATGAGGTGTATATCAAAAATTCATGCACCTTTAATAGTGGTCACGTGGTCGAGGGGAAAATATCTCGACGAGCAATCCGAAAGTCGCGGTTCGAATTCCGGCGTACGCAAATAAATGTAATTTGATTAATTTTTGTTATTCCACAACTAATTCATTAACAATACGATATAGTAAATTTGCGGCACATTCCAGAGTGGAAGAGACTCGCAATATCGCCCTGGTGTAAGACCACCGTTCAGAATTGAAACGTTGCTTGAAGTGGCTTTAGCCGTGTTATGTGACCAGATGTGACTAGCCAGATATTTCTCCACCTTCGTCTTGCCCATCTCCTTACCCTCCCCACTACTGTCAGTCTCACAACATACCCCTTTTGGGGATGCCATAGACTCAATGGCTCCAGACAAAAAAAAACAGCTTTCTGAATTACGAAAAGCAGCCTAATTCACGGAGCATTTCTAGCTGTTATAGCCATTATCTGTGTTTATTGATCCCTTCGTCACAGGTGCAGTTAGAAGAAACGTTGAACGCATAAATACAATAGACGTTTGAAGAATAGAGTTCCATTCAGATCGTGTGTGAAAAATTGCACGGCATCGTTTTGTAACCGACGACAACTACTCTAGCAATAATGGGGATTGTTGGCGAAACTTTTTGAGACCGTCAAGCTTGGAAAAAATGCCCAGTGGCTTTTGTTCCTCGCCATATGAAAATGACATGAGGCGGAGCATGTTCACATTCTTATGTTTATAACTGGTGTGCGGAAAGACTTTTCGTGTTTTAACGCTTCCATAAAACTGGTCTCTTGAACACTCAGGGTCTCTACTTCCTCTCTTCAAAAGTACACTCCGCGCGGTATCCCTAAATATGCAACTGTAGAACTATTACTGTTAAAAATATTCCATTCAAATGTTTGTGTTTTTATTCCGGGGGTATTTTAGATCAACCTGATCAGCGTGTTTTTTTGTCTTTTTAGACCATATTTTTTTACCTGCCCACGCCCTCACTGTGACATCTCAGCGCCCCCTATTTCTTTTTGGGTATTCTACCGCCACCAGAAAGTCTCAAACGCCCACAAGAAGGCGTTATCTCCCACGTTGAGAACCTATGATATATATCAACAAACGCTGATTCTGAATATATAAGTGTCAGTGTAATTTTGTGAATGTTCCATTGCGTTGGTATCACTGGATTGCCTGCTTCTAGCGTCACTCGGGTTTTTATTGTTTAAAAAATGTGTGCTTTGTTATCATAAATATGTGAATCTAATGGATTTTGATGTCCTTCAAGGTCGAGGGGCAAAGTTCTCGACTAGCGATCGGGATTCAAATCACGGTTTCAAATCCCGACATCCGCAAGTAAATTTCATTTGATTGATTTGCGTTTTCACAATGTAATCATTTAAAATAATACCTATAATTAATATTTGCGGCATGTTCCAGTGTGGAAGATACTCTCAGTATCGCCCTGGTGTAAAACACCATTTAAAATTGCAACGTCGCTTGAAATGGCTTTAGCCATATTTGGTGACTAGATCTGGATACCTAGGAATTTCCCCACCTATCTCTTCCCAATCTCCTTCCCTCCCTACTTACCTTCAGCCTCACAAAATACAAAATGGCATGTCATAGTCTCACTGGCTGTAGGCGGTTGGGAGCAGCTGTGGGGTATTCACATACAAAAAAGTAAAAAGATTCGCGGTTTTTGAATGTGTATCAGAAGGAATTACGTAGATAAGTCGTCGATAGTGCTTATTTTTAGGTACCTAAATCATAAATATTCTTACCTATAAATATATCAATCACAACAGAGAGCCGAGCTAACCCTTGCGCCAGCAATTCGACCAATCGGGTCGCTCCATCGTAAAAGGATTTTTAAGACTTCTGAATATAGGGGTAATCTTTACACACGAATGCACCCTTTGATGACGTCACCCGGGACAATTTTCTTTGTTCCACAGGCCCAGTCAGCCGAGGCTAATGTGTTAAAGTGTATTCCATATCCATTTTATATTTCGAGTAGGTACCAAATACTACAGAGAGAATTTATGAAAGTTTATTTTTTTCGCTGAATTTGCATTGAGCCGAGAGTTGGAAGTCTTTAGAGTGGGTACTCTCTTTACAATCGTAACGAAATCAAAGCTTTCTTCGAGTAAGAAAACATATTTGAATACCTCCTTAAATTACAGAAAACTTGGCTTTCAAATCGTGTTACGTACTAGTATATTTTATGTAAAAACTTCCGATAAATTCAAATTTCTTCAATTATTTGTTGTTTTGTTGAAGTATTAAAGAGAATTTTCCGGAGCTTAGTAAGTATATGGGGATGTGAATAAATGTTTTAATGATTATCTGTTAGCGTGGATTGTTTCAAAGAATTTGAAGAATTCTTCAAATTTCAAAGCGAAAATTCAAGTTCTCTGATAGTTCTATTCAAGTGCTGTTATTATTTCATCAATGGCCCTGTTGCTTCACTGTAATGGGATAGTTAGTAACATATCTTGAATAGGACTTTCATAGAACATGAATATTTACTTGATTAATTTGATAAAAATTTGTAAAACAATTATAAAGTAAAGAGCATATTTATTGAAAACGCACAATGTACAAATAACCGTTAAGTACAATATGTTCATTGAAATCAATGCACGTTATATTTTTTTTACTCACCTATAAGACAAACTAATTGTGAATTGTTTGACCAAAATGTTATATTTATTAGCTTTATTAAGATCAATTATTTACAAATAAAATAAATTAAAAAATTCTGCTTTAGACACAAAGTAGCTTAAACGTTCTGAAATTCAATATACAATAAGTATTGATATTTATATTTTTAATCGATTTTACAGCAAAAGTGGGGCGTCTTAAACTCTTACAGGTTATTGTTACATACATTTGTATATTGTTACATACAGGTTATTGTTACATACATTTGTGTCTTTAATTATATCTCTTGTCTTGCCTCTTTTTAATTGTCATTTGAGTAAACTTTGTATTTTAATATTTTTTTTTATTTCTTACTGTTTTTTTGTTTTATTTTATCAAATTTTTATTTAAACTGTTTCAAAATTTAACCATTGTATAATTTGGCTGATTGATTTTATTTAAATTTTTCCTATTTTTCTTATTTGTATAATTACCTGAGTTTTTATAACTGGGTTGCTCTCATGTGTAAGAGAACAAACTGTAAAAACACAGTATAAATAAATAAATACATATTTATTTGGCACTAAAGTCTTCTACAGCAATACTTATTTTCTTCCCTATTTCAAATGATTTCGTAAAATTCTAATTATTTTTTTAAAACATTGAGATTTCTCAAGTGATAAAATAAATCGTTCACAAATTCAAAGTGGAGAGGTGCGTATTATTCTGTTAACTCCTCCGTGAATCAAACCCGTATTCAACAACTATGTAGATGGTTCTCCTCAGAAATAGAAATAAAATGATATAAATTCATGAAAATAAAATCCACGTGTCACTTGCACACAGTGCACACCTCTGTTAGATCACAGTGAGACATCTACCGTTCATCGAGTTCCCAAGGAATAATGACGGCGGATTGCATTTCAAATATCTCCAAGTCAAGTAATGAGCATTCCTTCTGGTTGCCACCCTAACCCCACCACCCCACCACCCCTCTCCCTTCTTACTTCATCGGGTGAGAATATCTGGCGCCTTTACTGTGACATACTTAACTGTACCTATGTTCAGGGGTGAATTTCTCCGTATTCGGATTTTTCGCCTAGTGGTGACGGCTGGATTTATGTATGTGACTAATATTTATTTTTATTTTGCTACTTTATAAAAATAGTTAATTTTTTTTTTAATTAAATGCAGACAATATTAGCGAAACTCAATCGAAAATCTGGAGACAGAAAGCGGAGCCAATATCTTTTCTGATTTTTCTGTCTCCAGATTTTCGATTGAGTTTCGCTAATTGTCTTCATTTAATTAAATATTATAATTTGAGATTTTACTCATAAAGTTTAAAAAATTAAAAATAAATTTTATTATTATTTTTTAGAGACTTAAAGTAGTGGCATAACCCCAAATGCCGAGTTGTTCTTCGTCAAGTAGTAATGGCTGGACTTTTATAAATATGAATTATTCATAATTTTACTAATATAATATAATAAATTTCTTCACAATTTTTTAGCTTCTCAAGCGAGACGGACAGAAAAAAATGACAAAAAACCATTAAATACTAAATAGTAAATTTTAAGGGGTTAAACGTGATCTTCTTTCTTCACAAAAATAATTCTGTTTAACGAACGTTTCAACTACATTTTCAAAAGTTTTTACTAAATTTATGAATAATAAATTTTCTCCAAGTGTTTTTACGTGACCTTTAAATCTTTGAATGGAGCACGTTTACATATCTACAGTTTAAACGAGTTTACATAGCTCGACATTTTCGAGTTTACGTTCAGAAATTCTTTTATAAATTCATAATAAATCACTCCGCCGATGTTACTTTGAGATTGAGAAGAACCCATTTATTAATAGACCCTAAGATTATATCCTCATACATAAAAAACATATTTGAGGCTTGCGTAGTACACGTTTGCTTTTCCGCTACTGAAAGAGAAAATATCTGAAAATTTCATAGTTTTAAAAACGAAACCGACCTTAGAAGGATGAAAATTGTGTTTTATTGTTCAAGATTGCCCCGGAGATATTTTTTTAGTATTTTTAATTTTAAAAATTTAAATTAAAAATTTCAAATTTATGTTCCGTAATTTATCATAGTTAAATATTTTAAAATTCAAAATATTTCACCTATGAATACATTTTTTTAATATCCATAAATACACTGGTATTAAAGTTATAAGGTCCAATATTGACAAAAAATGGACTCACTTCTAAATATTAATATTAATATTAATTCCCAATTTGGGAGGCGGGAATGGATACCGCCGCCCCTGGAACCTTTATTGGATAACCAACACCTCTGCCATAGGTCACCCCAAGTGGTTCGCTACGTTTGGTGATTTAGCAGGGGTCCCCGGGTTCATGGGGTGAGGTTTGTCTAGGTCTTGGAGGCGGATGACCAGGATTGATGACCCCAGATTCCTACCCACCCCTTAAACCATTTTCTTTCCCAGAACTCTCCTCTCCTTCCTTTCCTTAAAAAACCTTCCACACAGCATCCTCAAAGATGACATAGGCCCTGAGGGAAATTATTTCCCTGTGTGGAGCTCATGTAAAAAAAAAAAAAAAAAATTAAATAAATATTTTATTCGACTTTTTTGGGAATTGTGAATAATAATCACCGTAACTTTAAACCTTCAGTAGTATCGAATAGAAGTAACGCGTGCAATATTGGATTGATATGGGGGTGCGAAAGGTATCGAGAGCATCTCATATCCTTATCCTATATTCTCCCTCCCCTCCCCCTCCTCACCCCTTCCTCATCCCTTCCTCACCCCTTCCTAAGCCTAAAATTTAGTTTAATGTTAAATAAAACTCCATCTCCAAACAATATTAGCATAAGAAACTCTTTTGGCTTCACTGCAGTTCACATGTATCTGTCTATTGTGCGTATATAAGCTGTTTATTTCTTACAAATAAAAATAAAATAAATTAAATCTTTTGGTGATAATATCGTTGTTTCGATGATCGACTGGCGTATTTCATTTTTGGAATTATTTAAGGAGAGTCAAAATATTTTTTTTTGCTGGATTCGTGTATACTTTTTATTAATTTTGGGTTAAAAGGGCAAAAGATAAAAAAAATTATTTGGTGAAAAGGCTAATTTGGTTTTTTTTTATGTGAGCTCCACACAGGAGGCCCTGAGGAAAATAATTTCCCTCAAGGCCTATGTCATCTTTGGGGATGCTGTGTGGAGGGTTTTTTTTAGGAAAGGAAGGAGAGGAGAGTTCTGGGAAGGAAAAGGGTTTAAGGGGTGGGTAGGAATCTGGGGTTCAGTATGCCCTGGTCATCCGCCTCCAAGACCTAGACAAACCTCACCCCATGAACCCGGGCACCCCGGCTAAATCACCAAACGTAGCGAACCACTTGGGGTGACCTATGGCAGAGGTGTTGGTTATTCAATAAAGGTTCCCGGGCGGCGGTACCCATTCCCGCCTCCCAAATTGAGGTTAAATAAAAAGCGTAATTAAAGCCCCATTAGGCAATCACAAAATAAAATGTACTAGATTCCGGAAAAAAAATAGACAATCGGCTCTCCTAAAAAAATTCCAAACTCCTGTTGGTCATCAGACCAACGAAATATGCTCGAATGTGAATTTTGAAGATAAATAATTGCTGAAATTAGTGATTCTCGAAAATAATACGCATAATTTATGACCATTATTCATGACGTTAATAGTTGCACACGCAGAATTGTTTTGACGTTTGTGCGTTCACAATATCATTTGGCGTGTCATGAAAACATTAATAATTAAACATTTTACGGCGTTCCCGGCTGTTTTATGAAAATCATGATACTGGTTAATTTGTCAGCAAAAAAACACTGCCAACAGTAGGTACTCAATCGTAAAATAAACATCAATCGTAAAACAAAACCACGAGAATTCCGATATCGTGTTTTTGTGTATAACTGACACGGCATGACATGTGAAAAATAGCCTACCACAGCAAGTATTTCTAAAAAGAAGGAAAATTACTAGTTTAAACGAAAAATACATCAAAATCACAATCTATGAGCACTTCAGCTTATAAAGCTATAGCCGTATTATTACTGTACCGTAGCTCAGTTGGTAGAGCACTTGGCATGTAAGCAAAGGGTCCTGGGTTGGAGTCCCAGTGGAGCCAATATCTTTTTCTGATTTTTCTGTCTCCAGATTTTCGATTGAGTTTCGCTAATATTGTCTTCATTTAATTAAATAATAAATTATTATTTGCAGCATGTTCCAGAGTGGAAGATATTCTCAGTATCGCCCAGAAATTAGACCACCTTGAATTGAAACTTTGCTTTAAATGGCTTTAGCCGTGTTTAGTGACCAGATCTGAATAGCCAGCTACCTCCTCCACTTTCCTCTTCCCCATCTCCTTCTCCACTTACGACCTTCAGCCTCACAACATACCCCAATTTGGGATGCCGTAGTCTCACTGGCTCCAGAAGGGAGCAGCTGGGATTCTTGTGAGTTATTCACGGGAAAAAAAATGAAAAAAGATGTGGTATTTTTTTTTTTTTTATAATAGATTTTAAATATTCGGGCAGTTTTTAAGGCATGGAACTGGCAGAGGAACGAAAAACCTGTAGTGAATAATGCTGGAAATTAGATTCTCAAATTGCAGAAAATAGAGTCGTGTGTATGATAAAATCGTGTACGACCATATTACGAATAAGGAGATACGAAAATAATGCAAGGCCGATGTAAACATAACGGACCTTAAATTAAAGCTCTGCAACCGGACTCAAAAAGAAGAATATGGAGAGATACGAAGCTACGAATGTTATAGGAGAGCGCTAACATTTACAGCGACAAAATCGATGCGAAAATTGCGAAAATGTTTAATAAAACACGACTCGTTTAAAATAGAGCAAAAATCTCACGGGCATTATCTTTAACAACATTTAAAGAAACACTGTGAATTTTTTCATACATATAACTTGTAAAATAACTGAAACAAATGTGTTTATAATAATTTTTGGAGCACATTTTGCGATTTTTTTTATCAAGGGAAGTTTATGTAATTTTCGTTTCGGCGCGGGCAATGTATAGATATTATCTTCAAGAATAGCATATATATTTTTAGGAGCTTTAAAACTTACCGTGTTTAAGGAAGATATGTAAGAAATCGGTAGAAATTCGGGTTGCAGGCCCTTAAGGAGTATCAGGAAAATTTATATTCAATACAAGAATTTGGGAACTTCCGAAAATGAATGTTTTTATTTGTCATCCAAGATTTTGTAATATCCATCTTGAGACCTCTAACATCAATATTATCCTTATACGGAATTGATCAATGGTTAACCTTGCTTACATTTTAAAAATAACAGCTTTAAAGACCTCGGTTTGAAACGCCTAGACTGCGAACATTGCGTACGAAAGTGGGTCTAAATGTCCCATTTACCGAGATGGCCCATCTCTCCCGTCCCACGGTCAGATTCCTCACGTCCCGCCCGTCCATCGCACGGGAAAAGAGTTATCGGTTCCAATAAAGGCGGGATTTATGGTATAATTAAACCGCACCAGTAGTACGAGTCCACGACATGGCCGCTGTATTGAATAAAATACGACAGATATCAAATCGTGCATGCTCAAGTATTTGTTCGCCGCTAGCGCCAAGATCGATCTGCTTTGTTCGGGGAACATGTCGTGCGTCGTTGGCAATTTGCAGTATGGTAACGCCTACCAGAGCAGTAATTATTATTATTGGCATTACTCCCATAATAAAGGGTTTTCCAATAAGAGGTGTTATTTTGAATAGCCCGCTATTTTGGTATATGTCACTTTTGAAACTGTCATTTTTTGACATTTGACAAGTAGAAACTACGCCATTAATAAAAATGGAACGATACATGCTTCAATAACGCGTTGAAATTATTAAAGTAAATTATTAGAGCAACAGTTACGGTGAATGGATTGCGCTATCGAGAGATAATTAATGTTTTTTTATAGCCGGAATTGGATGGTATTGATCTGGACAACGTTTACTTTCAACAAGACGGCGCCACGTGCCACACAAGCAACGAAACCATTGATCTTTTACGGAAAAAGTTTCCGGACTGTGTTATCTCTCGAAGAGGTGATCACAATTGACCACCGAAATCTTGTGATTTAACACGTTGCGACTTCTCCCTTTGGGGCCTGTTGAAAGAGAAGGTCTACGCCAACAGTACAGTATCGATTCAAGACCTCAAAGATGGAATTCGTGAGGCTATCGAGGACATACGACAAGCACTTTGCGATTTGGTTATGGAAAATTTCATGAAAAGGATATGGTCCTGTAAGCGTGGTCGTGGTGGTCATTTGCCTGGTGTTATTTTCCACTATTAACGGCATACCTTCCTCTTTATAATGAAATAAACATCCGATTATTTATATTAAAAAATGGCATTTTTCTTTGAATATCAAAATAACACCTCTTATTGGAAAATCAGTCACAAAAACAACAAAAACATCATCATCGTGAGCTACATCTACTCCAATATTTTTTACGCCGTCAGGTCAACTTTTTCCTCGGCTTATGTGTCGCTTCTTCTGAGTTACCCATTTTATCATGATTTTTTTAGCGTCCCGTCATCTTGCATTCTTTCCGTGGCAAGTGCATTCATAATAATCTGCTGCTCAATTTAACAATCGAGTTCAAGTTTTATTCATTTTGGGAGGCACGTATGGGTATTTATTGGATAACCAACACCTCTGCCATATGTCACCTTAAGTGGTTTGCTACGTTTGGTGACTTAGCAGGGGTGCCCGGGTTCATGGGGTGAGGTTTGTCAAGGTTTTGGCGGCCGATGTGTCTGCCCACCTGCTGCGTGGCAGGCCGGGTCGACAGAGACTGGTTGAGGAGGTCTTTTGACCCCTAGAATTGAATCCCTCGACCCATTGCCTTGAACCGCAGTTAAATTGATGGAATCATACGTCCGACACGCCGACCCCAGATTTCTACCCACCTATCATACCTATTTCCTTCCCAGAACTACCTCTTCTTCTTTTCCTTAAAAATCCTCTACACAGCATCTCCTAAGATGAAATAAACCCTGAGGGAAATTACTTTCCTAAGGGCCTTCTGTGTGGAGCTAATGTAAAAAAAGTTAAGGTTTATTTTATTTATTAGTTGTCCATTTTCTTGCTTAGATCCAAAAACTCAACTATTGGTGATTTACGTGGTAGATTGGTGAACTCTATAACTCTACATATAACCTTTTTTAACAGTGACTTTTCAGCTACAATAAACATTACTTATTCATAAAATGGAACAGGATAGGTATTCTGTTCAAAATCCAATGCGGTACGCGTCAAATGTTCGTGTATTTGAGCTTCTTTATGGTATCGAAAATGTCGTTGAAAGTCAGAGTGACATTTCTGTCTGACATCTAGAAGCCACATAAAAATGAGATACAAAAATATTGCTTCTATTAAATCCAAGTTTAGTTGCTTCTTACCCATTTTCCGAAATTCATCGGCATAAAATCGTATTCCAATATTGGACGAGCTTATAAAGTCACTGCCTCCGAGTTCGTTTACCGTTTGAATTGGAACATCATGCAACAAACCTTCGTCTTTCCTTTTTCTTTCCCGTCTCCTAAATTCTTTAGCTTAAATACATTCTCCAATATTGAACGAGCTAATAGACCCAATGTCTCTTAGTTAATGTTCTCGTTTGAACTTCGTGCAACAGCATTTCTTAATCCTTTCTGAATTTGCTTTGCACGGCACGCGAGAGTATTGTCAATGTTATCCGTAAATCGTTGTCTATCACATTTCAAAGCGCAATTGCACCCATGTAGTTTTTTTTTATATAAACAATAACATTATTATTCAATTTATAAAAGTAGTTTTTTTTTTAAACAAGTTCGGCTATGTAATTATTATTACGGTGACAACTTTGATAAAGGCCTCAGAAAGCGAAACAGCTATCACGCGTAGGTAATAACAATTACACAGCAGAACTTGTTTATAAAGAAACTGTTTTTTTAAATTGAATAAAAATATTATTGGGCATATAAAATAAAAAATAAATTGGAGTTCTCCAAATTAAACTTGATAACAATAAATAAATGATGGAAGTCTATAATATGGTAAAAACGGGGACATAATTACGTCGAGTGGTTTGTGTAGATAACTGGGAAATGACTCCCACGAACACGAAGGTCCACTGCAATAAATATTTATGCAGGGGTGTGTACCGGAAAAACGGAAGCGTTAACTTATTTTAAAGGATTTAAACATAATTGCTGCAGAAGAAAAAAAATGTAATGTACAATATTCCAAGCCAAAGAAATGTAAATAACAAATCACAACTTTTCGGTAACTCGAATAATTATACGCATAATCTTACATTCATAAAAGAGGGCGTAAATAAATGAAATCAAGTATAAAAAGATCAAGGCTCTCATTAACACTAAATTTTATCAACGTTGTCGCTCTCTTTTAGTAGCTATTGGTCACTTACGTCCCTTGGCTTATGACAATATAATATTTTCGCATGATTTTGTAATATTCCTAAGTATGTAAATATTTTGTAATATTCCTAAGTATGTAATATTTTAAACAAGCATTGTTGTAAATAAAAAGCGAAAGAAATATTATGTGCCAAACGTAGTAAGAATTTTCCCTTAACCCTTATCAAAGGCACTAGTTGTTCTCTTCAGAAAAAGTGTTTTTTTAACGTATTTAATTGTAATGATTGTATTTTTGCAAAATATATTTGTTTTTCTTCAGAGAACAGTGGTGTAATTTAAGTATGTAATTTAAAAATGTAATAACCCAAATATACGGAGAACCCTGATAATAATAAATAGTGCATCAATATTTGTCAATTAAGCCCTAAGCAACAAGGAGGGAATAACCCAACATTACCAAAATAAAATATCAGTAATAACAAACCTTTTCATTTATGTAAATTCATATATATTCATTTGAATTAAAAAATATCTTTTTAATATGTAACATCATTCGTAATTTTAATAATAAACTTTATAATTACCTTCACGTACCTTAAGATTAACAAAACAGAAACATTCATCATATAGAGACAATGTTGTGTACCCCTGCCAAATTGTGTATAAATACTGTGGAATAAGAATTTCAACTACCAGTCTGAAAATGTCCGTAATAGGATGAAACCGGTCCTGGTGAAAATAAATAAGTGGGAGAAAGTACAAAAGTGTTTTAATTTCAAATTCTAAATATGTGTGTATCGCTAAAGTAGGTAACTTGCATTTTTTTTTATATATTACTAGCGATACCCGGCGAGCGTTGCAATGCCGCTCAACGTGTTTGTGTTTTTTTTTTTAGGTATTGAAGTACTTTAGGATACACATTATTTTTTTTTCCGTCTGATGCGTACATGAATAAAAATCAGAAGAGTGCCCGACGCGTGTGAGAATCACGGATTTTCCAAATTTATCCCTGCTATCTCCTACCGCTACTATATCTCCTTTGCAATCTCTTTCTCTGCACATCCTCCACCACTTCGTCGTTCCTCTCCTGCGTGTCCTTTCCCATGAATCCCCGTTCCCATCACCGTTTCCTTCCCGCGTTCCTTTCCCCTCCCGCGTTCCCCTTTCATCTTCCACGCCTCTCCCCCCTCCCGCGTCACCCCGTCCCAGACCTCCCACCTCCATTCCCTTTCAATTCCTTTCCACTTTCCCCATCCCCTTCTCTCTCTCGGAATCCTTTCCCTCTCTCTCCTCCCTATCGGCCGCTAAACTTTACACACAATTCTCACAAAATTTTCCAAATTTACCCCCCGCTATCCTGCCGCTTCTATGTCTCCTTTTCAATCCCTCCCTCTGCTCCTCTCTCGTCCCCTTCCCCGCCTTCCCCCGTCCCGAGTTTTCTTTACCCCTCTCGCGTCCACTTTCCAACTTCACCGCCTTGTGCCTTCCGCGAACCCACTCACTCCTTCCTTCGCTCCCTACCACTAAACTATATGAAATACACTTATTTTAAAAACCTTCGCGGGCGTGCGCACAACAACTCAACAATGTTTCATTGCAATCGGATTAATGGTACACGACCGCATTCGCAACAAACAAAGAAACATTAATTTTTCTAATTTAATGATAAAAAAAATAAATATACTTTTTCTAAAATCTACGAATTGCTACAACTATGAACCCCAGTTCCCAAGCATAGTGCCATAATCGCCAAGCGAATCACAAACCACACAAAAAGGATAATAAATTACATTGTCACTATTTTTTCTAAAACGATTCTTAAAAGATTGAATTATATTGTAAACCTCATCTAAAATATATTACATTTTATTTGAATATTTTCTCCGAAAAGTAAAAACGGTGATTTAATTATCATAAAGCGAAGATCTTTAAATAAACCTCCCAGATAAAAGTTGACGTTTTTCTAAAAACTTATCTTAATTATTCCAGTTTTTCATACAAATCATTTACGAGGCGTCAAGGTCCCCAACCCCTTTTATATTCAGAAAATCTCATTAGGGCCTCAATTAATTAAACCTAAGGATTCCAAACTCCTACTTAATTCGCTAATGCATTTGCAAATTAATGGACTTTACTCTTTAGATTAAAAAGAAACATTGCAGGCTAGAAAGTGAGAAGATATTCATTATAAAAAATACGGTTTGCAAATCAGAGTGTCCTGGATTAGAATTCATAGAATCAGCTGTTGCTAAATTATTTTGGAATACCTACTAATGTTTATGCTGTGTAATCTTAATATATAAAATCAGTATCAGAAATTAAATATCTCGGAGTGATAATAGAACAACATATGAAGTGGAAGAGCCATATCTGTGAATTGGTTAAGCGTATCAGAAAGTGTATATATATATTCATAAGATTAAGAAATATTTTAAAACTCAACAATCTAAAAAGAGTATAATATGCACTAATCCAGTCATTAATTCAATATGGAATTATTGTACTAACCCCAATCAAAGTGATCCAGAAACTAATCATTAAAGTAATCCTAAAGAAACCCTCCACTTATCCAACAGAAATGCTTTTCGCAGATTTCACGGTGCCTCGAGTAGAGAATATCTTCAAGAAAAATGCAATTATCCAAATTTACAAAGATAATATCATCAAGAAATTTGAAACTCACCAATCAAAAAGATATGAAAACAACATCAAAATACCAAAATTTAATACCAAACTAATGCAAAACAATTATGTCTATTTAGGAATAAAGTTTTTCAACAACCTTCCCACTGAAATAAAAAAAACCAAAGACATCAATATACTGAAACTTAAACTGAAGCTACACTTCATCAGCAATAATTAACTAAGTAATTACCTGTTTTTCTCTTTCTTTCTAATCTCTATTTTATTTAGATTTTTCGAATTTCTGTGCACAATATTTTAGTATGCAAACGTATCCTATGTATGTACACCTACACATATAGATGATCCAAAAGTCTCAATTGATCCTATTATATATTTACCTATTGCATAATGTTATTCTACTTCAGTTATAATTAGTGTAACTCGCTCATCAAGCACAAGAACTAGCTTCTTCTTAGGTGAGATTGCAATTTTTAAATAATTTCTGTACCGATATTTTGTAATTTATGTAACTCCACTGTACAATTATATATCTATATATTAAATAAAAAAATAAAAATAAAAATAAAATAAAAAAAATAAAATAAAATAAAAAAATGAAAAAAATAAAAAATTGAATCTTTCTTTGTTTGTCCCTTACGCTCTTCTAAACCATTCATCCGAATGGGATGAAACTTTGGTGAGTTGTTGTGCGCACGCTTGCAAAGGTTTCTATATATACTAGTAAACTCTAGCATAATGAAATTTGTATAAAAAAATACAATACGTGGTTGCGTGAGTTGTTTGAAGAATGAGTGTAGTTTGTGACAAGAAAGGTGGTAGTGGATCCGGAGGGGGGAGGGAAACATAGGAAGATGGGTTTGCGGGAGGGTGGAGGGCTAGGAAGGTGAGGGAGAAAGGGAACGTGGGGGAGGGCGGGATGGGAACGCGGGAGGTTCGCGGGAGGAGGGGAGGCGGGGAAAGTGGAAGGGAAACGCGGGAGGGGAAGGGGACACGGGAGGAAAAGGGGACACGTGAGGGCAAAGGGGGCGGGAACGGGAACACGCAGAAAGAAACAATTTATTTTTTTATGTGACATTGCAACGCGTGCCAGGTAGGTACTCGCTAATAACAGATATTTTGTAGACATTTAACATTTCATTTTCATAATATTTTATTTAAGAAAGAACAAAATAACGATTATATTGTTGAGATTGTAGGTTTAGGAAGTTCGAGAAACACAAATCGAAAATACATTTTTCTGGTCAAAATAGGTTTGTCAGAAAAATATCTCATAGTGTATGATTTTTCGAAAAAATAAACAGTCGTGAGATGTGTTTTGTCGGTCATTCAAAATTGGTGATTGAAGATAAAATAAGTATATGATTTGAGAATAAAATAAAAAATAATAAATAAAAAAAATGTCTTAATATTTTTAATTAGTTTGAACGATTGTCCATTATAATTTTATCCATCGGTAATTATAAATTGGTGTTGGTTTCAATCATTTAATTTATTTTCATATTCAAGAAATTTCCATTTCCGTCGTACGTAGAAAAGCTAAATAAATATACGGAAATTCCACGTAAGCCTCTTTTGTGGCCGTTTTTCATTGTTGGAGCTAATATTCAGTGATTTAATTTGCATATTTAAACAACGTTTTGCGCCCTTGGGTAATTTTTCACAAAAAACGGCGCAGTAAAAATGATCCAATATTAATTGTAAAAACGCTAGAAAATATTCGCTGGTTTTCGGAATAATCTAGAATTAACGTTGCACATAAAACAAAGCTCTGATCTAAATGGGGGCGAAATGATAGTTTGCAATGATAAAGAATACAGTAAATGGGACCTTACCTTTTTCAGATCTCTTAGATTTGAATAAATGTTAAATGCCTTTATATGAATGAATAGCTTGTGAATAATTTACTACAAAGAAACGAGACACTATTATTTCGTGTTTTTTTAACAGAATTTGAAAAATTCATCAAAAATTCAAGTTGTGTGAAAGTTCTGTTCAAGTTCTATTATACTTAAAATTTCGTCACGGTCCATTTGTTTGACGGAACTTGGTAGTAACACAACTCAAATATTCACAGAACTTTAATTTTAACTTTTAACCTGTTAATTGTGTTGTTTGTGCCAAGATGAAAGGAATTTGATCCAGAATCTGATCAAGAATTTGATCAATAATCAAGATGAAAGTAATTTTTTTCGGAAAAAAAATTTAAATTTCATGAAAAATAAAAAATGCATTTATTGAAAATGAATTATTGAAGAGTCTCAGCTGCTCCCTTCTGGAGACAGTGAGACTATGGCATCCCCAATTGGGGTATGTTGAGAGGAAAATTTCATATTATCTGGGTCATACGCTTCGAGGGGAGAAGTATCAATTGCACCATTTAATATTGAAAGGCAAGATAGAGGGTCGCCGAGGGCCTGGTAGGAGACAAATGTCTTAACTGCGTAATATAATATATATATATATTATATTACGTATTAAGATATATTATATATAATATAATATATCTTAATACGTGAGTGGACCGGCATTAGAAGTGTGGAGGAGCTATTCCGGGACAGTGCAAGACAGAGAGACATTTTCAAGGGTGATCGCCAACGTCGGGGGGACCTGATTCGGCACACAAAGAAGAAGAAGAGAGGCTGAAGGTAGTGGGGAGGGGAAGGGGGTGGGGAAGACGAAGGTGGGGAAGTACCTGGCTATTCAGATCTGGTCACTAAACACGGCTAAAGCCATTTCAAGCAACGTTTCAATTCTGAATAGTGGTCTTATACCAGGGCGATACTGAGAGTATCTTCCACTCTGGAACGTGCCGCAAATATACTGTATGTCATTTTAAATGAATTAGTCGTAAAAAAAACACAAATTAATCAAATAAAATTTATTTTATTAATTTGTGTTTAAAATTATGATTTGAATACTCACTATCACAAATAAAAACAAATTTAAAATGCTTACAAAAATCATAAATTATGTTGTAATGAAATTTGGAAAATCACTGAATACGATTAATAAATAATTCCCATTTCCCATTAACTACATCTGACAATTCCCATCAACAATCCGCAGTCTGATTGTGGACGGTCTACTAACGCAAGATGCAGGGTTGCTATATTACTTGATTAATGACGTTCGTGGCTGGTCGCGGATTAGCGTTTGCGTTTCAGTGTGGCAACTAAATGAATATTGCTAGTATTTAAAATCAAATTACAAGTAGTTCCTTCAACTTTAGAAATGTTCCGTAACCAGACCTAAATACTTTTTTGCTATCTCCTTCTCCATCACAAACATTATTCAGTTTAACATCGTGCCACAATAAGGCATTCTCCTTCTCCATCACAAACATTATTCAGTTTAACATCGTGCCACAATAAGGCATTCTCCTTCTCCATCACAAACATTATTCAGTTTAACATCGTGCCACAATAAGGCATTCTCCTTCTCCATCACAAACATTATTCAGTTTAACATCGTGCCACATTAAGGCTATCACAAACATTTTTCAGTTTAACATCGTGACACAATAAGGGATATCACAAACATTCTTCAGTTTAACATACCACAATACAGGGATGTAGTACTCACTTTTACTTTGGGCAGTTACTCCCAAAAAAATATATATTATGAAAAACCCAACTTTTCCCAACTTGTTCTATCTTTTATTCTTCTTTTCATTCCGTACTTACTCTAGTGTAGCTTTCATGAGTGGCTTTAAATTTAACTTCCACTAATGATTCCTGTACCTTATGTACTGTAAAGTTTTTCACTCATTATTTTCAGACTAACAGAATGGAGAAATAAAATCTAGTTCATTTAATTTCATTGATCTGTGGATATTTCGCCTAATATGATGGAAGTGAAACGGTTTCATGATAAAAACGTATGATTCACACGTCGTTAATTCCCAACGACCGTTAAATCGGGAAGATTTTGTCTCAAATGTGAATTAAACCCATTTAATATTGTTGGCAGACGTTAAACTTTAACGCGTCACCGCCTACCGAGGGAGATTGTCATTTTACTGCCGTGATAATGTGACATCCTGTATAAATTATTACTTATAAACAATTCAGATGATACAAAATTTGTACAATATCTACACTTGTCGTTTAAATAATTCCTTGACACTCTGATCATATTAGCTATTTTAAAGTGGTTTTACCTTGTATTACTTGTGATTCTATAACAGATGATCCCCCGGTGTACTTTTCACAATATATTCAGTTTATGTGTATTATTTGTGATTTAGGGGAAGTACAGTATACCTACATATACAAAATATAGCTAAGTGTCCCTGAAGAGGTGTGCACAGAGGATTTACCGCAGAAAAACAAAAGTATAAACACAAAAACATAAAGTATAAAGATTCAAATGCATCAAGGATAAAATTACTTGTTTGTATACTGTATAATACGTACCTATGTATGTATGTATAGCATATGAGCATGAAAATCGATACTCTAAATAAATTCGTTTGATATCCATACCAACTTAAAATTAAATGTATTTTTGAAGTCGATTTTAGGTTTCAAATTGGTAAATAACGCACAAACAATTATATTTTATAATAATTATTATTTCGGCCCTCTGTCGGGGGATGAACCGCGGTTTACCATTACTCAAGTAGGTGAAGGCAGCCCAGTGGAATAATATAGTAAGCTTACAAAGTTACAATTCCACAACTATTTTCCCAAGATAAGCGACCATAACTGTTACATTTGTACAATAAAGAAAATTACATATCTGCTAGTGTCGTATAACCAGCGCACCATTCCAAAAGAAGTTTAAATTATTATCTAGAAATTGACTATATGTATATGCGTGAAATTTTTTTTTTGTTGAATTTGTATTTGTTTGATCATTTTTCGAAGAAGCTATTTGTCTTATTTTTTGTACATACACTATATCTTACTTAATATTATAAACGCGAAAGTTTGTATGGATGTATGTGTGTTTGTTACTCTTTCTCGCAAAAACTATTGATTTTAATGAAGCCTTACAATAACATAGCTCATACATCAGAATAACACATAGGCTTTAATTTATAAAGCTAGCTGCTAGGAAGGGGGACGCGGGAGGGGAACGGGGACGCACGGGAAAGGTGATTCGGGAAGAAACAATGTATTTCTTTGAATATGGCATTGCAACGCATGCCGGGAATCAGCTAGTTATTAATATTTTTCCATTGTTTGAAAACCATAAAGTGCATTTATAAGTAGTTTAGCTGATAACCTTTAAGGAACGGCGACGGCACAAAAAGGCAATAAACATTAGTCCTATTGGAATTTGAAATTAAAACACTTTTGTACTTTCTTCCACTAATTTATATTTTACCAGGACCGGTTTCATCATATTACGGACATTTCAGTAATGTCCGTAATAGGATGAAACCGGTCCTGGTAAAATATAAATTAGTGGAAGAAAGTACAAAAGTGTTTTAATTTCAAATTCTAATACAATGGAATTCCACCACGAATTATCAGTGCAAAAACTAGACTCATTAAACATTAGTCCCTTATCACAATAATGCTGCAGCTCTTTCGTATTCATTAAGTAATGGTTCGATAAAATGTACGTACGTCTCATATTTTGTCTCATCTATATTTAATGCGTAAGAAGGAGCTGCAGCATTATTGTGATAAGGAACGTACGTTTTATGCCTTATATTAAAAAGCGCCTGATACAATTGCTCGATAAAAAGTAAATTCATTGGAAACCCTACTAAAACTACTTTCATTTCTAACTTTTTACTTAATACTTTTTCATTTAAAAAACATAAAAAGGCTCTGCTTTGTATAGATTATGTCGATATTGTTTACCTACCTACAGTCGTCTGTATTCAGCTTTGATAAGCCAAAATATTTTTTTGCGAAATGGTTAGCAATTTCCTTTCACCGGATGTATCCTTTCCCAATAGGATATTGGTTACTTGGTCCACAAATATTCTTGACGTCGCCCTACCTTTTTGTATAATTTATGTCTTGTTTTAAAGAAAACCCGAGGACTTGCTGGCCTAGGTATATAATTTATAGGTCACGCAGAAATCTGAATCCACTGCCAAGTTAAATTAAATTTTAAGTTAAATTAAATTTATATAATGAATAACTTATTACTTTGTATAAAACCACTATTTTTAAAACAATATCAACATGTTTCGACAACAATGTTGTCTTCGTCAGGATATGTTACTATGATAAATGATAAACAAGTATAGACAAATTAGAATAAATTATAACATAGACAAAATACTAAAAAGTAGAGGTGATTAATTACTTACTAATCATAAAAATAGTTATACAAAATTAAATTTAAAAATTATTTAAGGAAAAATAAAATTGCATTTAGATAATAAAATTTTTTTAAGAATAATTAATTAAAATAATTAGTCTAAATCAAAAAATCAATAATTATAATTAGTTGTAAGAATTAATAAGAAAATAATTTTAAAAGATGGCTGTTTTTAAAAAAGGTTTGGTTATTTATAATATTTAATTTACTATTAATGCTTTTTCTAATTTCTAAAATTTCTAAATTATTATACAAAGTAATAAGTTATTCATTATATGAAAAATGATGCCACAAAATAAATTTGCGAAGTTTGAAGAAGAAATTAAATTTAATTTAATCTAAGTTAAATTCAATCAATAATCAAATATCATCTTATACAGAGGGCTGGTATTGAAGTTAAATATAATAAAGAAAGCAAAAAGAAGACTATATTTCACAAAAGAGATGTAACCCAAAAAATGTGTCATTTTTAACCATTACAAAGATGAAGGTGTATCAAAAAATCGTCCTCATCGGTTAAATAAAGGAATAAATCACACGTATCTCTACGGAAATTATATGAGGTCCTCAATAGTTACCTACTCTAAATCTTCTAAGTGACACTGTAGTTTCTTTCGTCTAAAAAATACACTTATACACATAAACTTATGTTGAATTAACTCATTTTTTTTCCCGGGGCGGCGGTACCCACACCCGCCTCCCAAATTGACGGTGCAAAACGGCAATAAACATAAGTTGAAGCGAATGTAAATTGGTTTTTACATTGGCAATTTTTTTCTTTGGCATTGCAAAAATCGAATATTTAGTTATTTATCATACTCAGAATCTTAGGTACTATTTTCACATAACAAAAAAAAAAGATTTGCAGCCTCTAAGATTTCGCTCTTCAATACTTCGAACAATGACACATACGAGTATATTGCATTAGTATTCTAACTCCAAGTGGTTTGCTACGTTTGGTGACTTAGTAGGGGTGCCCGGGTTCACGGGGTAAGGTTTGCCGGGTCTTGGCGGCGGATTCGGGCTGGATCTAGAGATTAGAGGGAGCCTAACAGCCGGACTCTTTGGACCTATCGCCTTGCACCGCAGTTTGGAGGGATGTATTCATTCGTCCATCACTCCTGCACACACTAACCCATAGAAGCTTATCCACCCCCCTCATAACATTTTCGTTCCCAGAACTTCCTCTCCTTCCTTTCCTGAAAACGACCATTCACCCAGCATCCTCTAAGATTACATAGACAGTGATTGAAATTATTTTCCTTAGGGCCTCCTGCGTGGAGCTTGTTTTAGGATACAGCCGACCAACAAACTTAAACCCATAATCATCCCATCAAACGTGCATCCCACTAACGAGGTAATTTCATAACACAACTCGTTATCGAATTCCGTGTTCACGCTTCGAAGCGTTGCGTTGGTTGCTCGTCCATTTCGTTAATTTGGCTCGCCTCGCGCTGCGCTAAATCCCTTTGTATGGAGTCCAGAGTTCAGAGTTCTGGAGCGTGAACTTTCCAGAATTCTAATTTTAACCTATTACAACTTCTCTAAACCATTGAGTTTTATAATTTTATAATTATTTATATAAGTAATTTGTTTCATGGATAGATCGGGGTACTTTTGTCACTTCATTTTTCGCATTGAAGTAAAACTGAGTTCAAAAAATGTGAACGGTTCATTTTTAGTAAGTTTTCATCCGCTTAGTTCTGATAAGTGAAAGTAACCCTAAATATATGCAGATTTCACATCGTTTTGAAAGAGGGCTTGGAATGAAAATCCATAGAAATGTGTTCGAATCGTATATTTGAACTTTTATCGTGTGCTTCTTGATGAAAAAAAACCTTCCATATTTGCCTGGGTAGTCGATGATTACATAATATTGAATACTAGCATATCCGACAAAGGTGTTCTGCCATATAAATTATTTCTAGTGAATATTTTGGTGGTTAAATAAAAAATAACGAATGTATTGTAAGTGTGTGGGGATGGGATCTATGACAGAAAGAGGAATAGTGCGCTGTAGAGGATGACCGCCGATAAAAACAAAAAAACACCAAGTAAAGTAGGAAAATGAAACAAAGAAAATCAATATGAATGTCGAAGAGCTATTGAGTGTACGATCTTTTTTGTCAGTCCGTCTTTAGCCAACACAAATAAGCGCGAGAAGAAGATGCCGAATGAAATATCAGAATGACGCGACGCTTCTCGTGAATGTCTTGCGCATGTGTGGATGAAAGTTCGATGAGGTAGACGTAGCGCCATCTGTCATTCAACAACATAAATAATTCCATTCTGTTTGAAATACGAAAGATGGTTAAATTTGTTTGTACAAAAATATTAAATCACGATTAAAAATGGGAGGGTGGGGGAAGGAGGGTTAAAATTTGGGGTGATAGGTATTTTTTTCTGGATAGGAACAGCCTAATCACCTAGTGGTATGAAATATACTTTAAAACCTATTCTCATACCTACCAAATACACATAAAAATTTTATAAAAATCGGTCAAGCCGTTTCGAAGGAGTGCGACCACAAACACCGTGACACGAGATTTTTATATATGAGATAATCATCATTGTTGTCCCTTTTCCCAACCCCGATATCATTTTTACAGTCACTGTGAAAAGCCAATAGTTGAATACATTATTTATCTTTTTTCGGGGTTAGTTATTCAAGGCCCTTATAAAACGCTATATTGGAAAACAGCAAAACATTGTTCTCTCTTATTTCTTTTGTGACAAAGGTCTCTTTTTTTCTGAAGCAATATTTAATAAAATGCTTTAAAAATATGTGTATATGTATACGTACTAATAATTATCAAAAATGTATTTATTTGTTTTATTTTCTTATAAATAATACATTAACAGTATAAATAAACTTTGACTGTCCAACTAGGAAGGTCTCCCGTTCTAGGAAAGTCAAATTGACAGGTTTCATTTATATTGGATATGTAGGTACATGCATGATTATTCATATATGTAGTATTAAGTTAAGTTATTCACAGATTCCATTCATATAATTATAATATACGATACAGTTCATACAGTAGGATAGTAGTAGTAGACTAGATTCTAGAAACAATTTATTATCGAATATGTATGAATCTCCTCTTAATCAAGCTGTCTGTTGTTTTTCATTTTTCCACATTTTTCCGCATCTTTTTCCCACCATTTTGCGTTCATTTAAAAACCTGCAATCATCTTTTTGATGATCTGTTCTAAATTAGTTTTCAGAAAATTAATTTCGAAGGTAATTAAGAAGTAGAAACCATTAAATTAGGCTTCTCAAATTGCCTCATTTACAACGGACGCCCTCGCTCCGTGTTTATATTTACCTTAAAATTTTGCGATAAATGTTCACTGTTAACTTTTCGCATATTTTAGGTGTGCGAGCATTTTAAAGTTGGAGAAAAACTTTTTCGCAAATCAGTAATAAGAAAATACGACTTTTCCCCAAGCGCAGTAATAATTATATAATGTAATATTTTGCATCAGTAAGAATAGCAGATTGCAGTAGTTCACGGAGTATTCATGCCACCAACCATGGGGAATTAACATAATATTTATTTGACTACTGAAAATGGTTTTCTGTGATGGTAAGAATGTGTATTCCACTTTTCACTGGGGGTTATTGCCTCGGGCTGTCATGTCGCTTGGAACGTACTTAGATTTGGGATAGAATAACATACAAAGTGACATATTTGTTAACTCCCCTAGAAAGGGGTAAACAAATTAAGTTATTTAAGCCATTTGAAGTTTAAATCTGATAATTTTATAAATATGTTATCCTATTTTAATGTCAGCTTTAAATGGGTATCCAAATAATCTCTACCTACTTATCGTTGTTTTGAAAAGTTCGATTTGTTTGTGTTGATTTTTGACTTCAGAACATGGGTTTCGCGTATAAAAAAATACATTTCTGATTACTGTTAGAGTTTAACCAAGTGTTAAAGGAATCAATTTAATAACGAAGCCGCTAATCAAAATTCACGGCTTCTTCTGCAAATTCCCAATTTTCTTCAAGTATTGAATCTTGAAATTACCAGAACATTGGTAGTTAATTGTTAACAATAAATATAGGCAATGAGGCATGGAGCTGGCAGAAGAAGGATGACAGTGGACTAAATTCTGTAGAAATGAGAACCTTGAGGCGTTTGTTTGGTAAAACCTTGTACGATCGTGTGAGAAATGTGAAAATCCGCAAAGAATGCAAGGTTGGTGTAAGCGTACTGAGACCCTTAAGGGATGGTTTGGGCATGTAGAGCGAATGAACAACGAAGGATTTTAAGGAGAAGAAGTCGTAGTCGCCAGAGAATGACATGTTAAGAGTCAGAATAATAAAAGAGTGTGTATGATTGAATGAAGTATGAATGTGAAAAGGGCAAAGAGAGTGATGTTTGGCGGTTCGTCCTCCCTGCGGAGAAACGGCGTGATGGTTAGTTAATTTCAAATATAGGAGAATAATTTTTTTAATTTTTTTTTATTGCCTTTCTTCACCATAAAGAGACAATGCTCTTGTGTTTGGTCGGGGCTCAATTAGTAAATTAACAGATCGTATAAGTTAGTAATAACGGCTATTGTAAATAATAAGTATGGTTAGAAAAACATGTATAAATTTAAAAATAAAAATCATGATAAGTTTAAAAAATCGTAATAATAATTAAAAAAATCATTATAAATTAATGAATCATATAAGTTTGTAACAAAAATTATTGTAATTGGTAAGTAAAGGATATGTAAGTAAGAACGCAAGATTTATACAATAGTAGACTTAAAGATAGAGAAACTAAGAAATGTTCCTAAATGTTGCACTTATTACGCAATGAAAAGGTTTTTTTTTTAAACCGTACGTGCTTTTACGTCAACCCAATATTTAAAAAATGTACAATTACAAAATGTACTCGTACAATTCTTCTTGCTTCACTATATTATATAATGCAAGTTCCATTATACTCGATCAAACTTTAGATATAAATCAATCACCTTCGATCCGGTCGGGATTTCAGAGGCTTGAAAAATTGATGCGACGGCAAGTTGGAAATATTGATACAAAGCCTTACGAGTACAGCGAACAGTGAACAGTGAACAGTGAACACAGACAGAGCTAGTGCCAGATGCTATAACTACCGCGGAAACCTAGTGCTGGTACTGCTTTGAAATTCAATATCCCCGTGGCTCTAGTCGCGAAAAGCTATAAAAAGAATGTTTGATGGCACCTGCTCAAAACGCTGGAAATGTAATTTAATTTTTGAACATCCGGCGGAAGTGAGCAAAGCCTTACTCATTCAACCTTCGTCACATTTGACCCACTCCGCGAGTCAAAAAGAGGGATGGTATAATTTTAGGGTTAAATTATTCACACACAAAGAATACCACCCGTTGTCATACTTTTATTGGAATATTTTATACGATCATTGAAATGAAAATCTCATTACTATCCTTTATTAACTCTGCGTTGACTTTTTATGCGAATACAACAATTTATGTATTTAATTAAATGAAGACAATATTAGTGAAACTCAATCGAAAATCTGGAGACGATATATATTGGCAATATCTATTTCTTTTTTTTTTATCTCGCTAATATTGTTTCATTCAATTAAATATTACAATTTGAGGTATTACTCATAAAGTTAAAAATAAAAATTTATGTATTTTTGACATTTTTATTTATTTATGAGACACCCAGCCTGGAAAGGTGGAGAAAGATCCTGGAGGATAATGGCCTAAAAATTAGCAGGAAAAAGACTGAATATTTGTATTTAGCATTTGAAGACACAAATGCTGTCACTCCTTCGATGCAACTGGATGGAGTAACATTAGCCAACTGTGATTAATTTAAATATCTGGGCTCACTAATCCACAGAGACGGAGGATGTGCAGCGGATGTCATCCGTAGAATAGGTGTGGGATGGATTAAATTTAGATCCGTAACAGGAATATTGTGTGACTCCAAAATGCCTATAAAACTGAAAGGAAAGATATACTAGACTAAGACCCGCAATAATGTATGGCTCCGAATGCTGGACTATGTACAACTCCTACACTAGGCAACTTGAAACAGCAGAAATGCGAATGCTTAGATGGTCGGCAGGAGTATCATTAAAAGATAAGATCAAAAGTTCACGCATTCGTGGTAGCCTGGGTGTCACAGACATAAATAGTAAGCTGGAAGAACAACAGTTGAGATGGTATGGACACATAAGACGGAGACCATCAGACCACACAGTGAGGCAGGCAATGTCTATGGAGCTTCATCGACAGTCATCCAGAGGAAGACCGAAGAACTCCTGGATGACTCAATGTTCCAAAATTCTTCAGAGAAACGGCCTGGATGAAGGCGATACCCAGAACAGAAGAAATTACAACCTGAGAACGAGAAGAGCCGACCCCAACAGCCTACCTAGGCAATGAGTTGGGACAGCGCAAGGAAGAAGAATAAGACCCAGCCTGGGTAACCTTTTGCTCAAACGTGTATCTATACATTTAATTGATTTAAAAATGTATTGACGGTGACAGATGTTATAAGATTATAATTTTTGTGTATTATTTATCAACATCAAACATTTATAAGTTGCTATATCCATGACATTCATCAAACGAATTTATTTACAGTGTCGGTTTTTTGTATTTTGGTACGCTGGTATATACAGTATATAGACAAGTATTTTTTCCTTGTTGTATTTAAATTAAAATATGTTTTATTATTTTGTTATTCAGCCGTACATCCTCTCTGCATTCATTCGGGGACACTTAGATATAATTTGTCTAAGTAGGAATACCGTATTTTCTCTAAACCGACTACGTATTGTGTATAAGTATGCCGAGGGGCCAACTGTCGGGGTATCAACTGTCATGGAATCGTATTGGCATCCATAATATTGGAATATAGAATGAGAAAGGGGGTAAAGCAGGATGGGATGTTCCTAAGTACCATATAACTGAAGACAGTAAAATCTCTTTGTGCAACGTTTAAATTTTTAATAAAATGTACAGCTTAGCCTCATTATATTATTATATATTGCCGTAGGTATGTATCAATTTCTGCATGCTGAGTACTGAATCGAGACACAAGTTAAAAAACAAATGCAGTTAATATTTTAAATGTTTTATTCTTTGTGGGACGAGTTGTCTCTGCTGCCAATGCAACTAAACTAACATGTAGAATGTAGATTAACAAAATGCAAAGTTTTCTCTTTTCGAAAAATTCAACAATAAAATGTTCAACCAACAATCAATGATTCATTATATAATCTTTGTACAGAAAGTTTATTATGATGTGTTATTCTGACCGTATTAAAAATAATAATGTCGGTGATGTGTCTCTTTGTAACACCGCACCGGTTCAATGACTTCCACAACTGGGATTTGTTTTAATTTTCAAAATTGCGACTGATGTGCGAACGATTCTCAGATAAGTGATTTAGTAGGGCGACCGGACAACTCAACAACATGCAACTTCAACTTTTGAAAAAGAAAAAAATAACTTTTTTAAGTTGTGTTGGGTTATGGGCTATTTTTCAATTTTTGTTTTCGTAACTTTTAATGCCTTTTCAAATGAATGTTCAAATGCCACATTTTTGAATTGTCGTAGAACCGTGAAGTTGATATCAAGATTATTTTCTTAAGAGGGCATTACCAGAGAAAACCGGAAATACGTCATTTTCAAAAAAGGTTTTAGACGTATTGACTCTTTTCCACAAAAAATTATAAATGGATTTCGAAAGATTGTTCTTTTATCTAGCATTCGTAGGTAATAAATTTTGAGAATTTTTAAAAAATTTTATTATAATAAGGTTATTCCATAGGTCGTTGGCAGATTTGTTAAATTTTTAAAAAAAGTTTTTGTATTATACCACACCCATTTCAAATAATATAATCATGCAGTAAAATAAATCAATACATTATCTAGCAAACGTATGTATTAGAATTTTAATTTTAGTTTCAATAAAATCATTAAAAAATATGTACGTACATGTGTTTCTTGACGAAAATTGGTCCATTTGTGTATTTATTTGCGCACTTACAAACTAATATATTTCAGATTTTTTTAACATTCTTATTAAATTTAGACATTATTGAAAAATGATAAATACTTATAATTTATTTATTTATTTATTTGTTTGTTAACGCCCTTTTTCGGGGCTTTTACATATGAAATAGTAAGAAATACACAGTATTTATTGTACATAACTGAACTGCCTTCGTAACAATATTTTATATTTGTTTAAAGATAAATTGAAGATGTCCACTGACTTGGTATAATTGTTTCCCTCCATTAGTATTCTGGGCAAAGAGGAATACATATGGTAGTTAGTTCCAGAATTACTGCACTGAAATAAATCCTGACTCCTAGTATTACGTATTGGAATCCGGAAGCTTATCAATTCGAGCAATATCGGACTGTCAACTAAATCATTTAGAATTTTATACAGAAATACCAAGTCAGTGAAAGTTCTTCTGTCTGACAATTTGAGCATATTCATATCATTCAAAATAGTATTGTAGTTCAACATAATTGCTGGAATACCTATTTTAAAATTAAGAAAACGTAAGAATTTGTTTTGTATTCTTTCAATAGCTTGTACATGTATATTGTAATATGGGTTCCAGACGGGAGAATTGTATTCAAGTTGACTTCTAACATATGCAAAATATAACAGTTTTATACACTTAATATTGTTAAAATTTCTAGTTAGCCTAGTTATAAATCCCAACATTTTTAAGGCCTTATTAGAGATTTCTGTTATGTGGTTAACAAATGAAAGATTAGATTGAAAAGTGATGCCCAAGTCTTTAATTTGTGTTAGTGTCTCCAGAGTATTGTTATCAATGTTGTAATTGAAGATCACTGGATTTTTTATTCGAGAAAATCTAACTATATGACATTTTGAGATATTTAAGTAAAGTCTATTTTCATTACACCAAATTAACAATTTGTTGATATTATCTTGAAGAATGTTGCAATGGTTAATATTTTGAATTATTCTAAAAATTTTGAGGTCATCAGCAAAAAGTAAGATAAATACATCATGAAATATTTTTGTAAGATCATTTATAAACAAGATAAATAATATTGGGCCAAGGTGTGAACCCTGTGGAACTCCACTTGTTGCATTAATTTTTTCCGACAATGAGGATTTTATTCTAACAATTTGTTGTCTTCCAGTAAGATAGCTTTCAAACCAGGCTAATATACTGCCACGTATACCAAGCTTTTTTAATTTCCAAATGAGAATTTTATGGGAAACTGAATCAAAGGCTTTACTAAAATCAGTATAGACAGAGTCTACTTGTTTTTTTTCTTTAAAAGCATTGGTTATAAAATTTTCATAAATAATCAAGTTAGAAAGTGTACTTCTACCTGGCATAAATCCAAACTGGTAAGGTGATATTACAGGTTTTATTTGGGCAAAAAGTTTGTCAAGTATTAGGCTTTCAAATAGTTTCGGTATGGTGGATTGAATGCATATTGGTCTATAATTACAAACATCACTTTTATCGCCCTTTTTGAAAATTGGAGTCAAATAACTATTTTTCCACATATCGGGAAAAATTCCACTGGATAAAGATAAATTAAAAAGTTTGGTTAATGGAAGAGCAATTACTTTGATACATTCTTTGATAAATATTGTGGGGATATTATCCGGTCCTGCAGATTTGTTGATATCTAATGATTTAACTTTAGTTACTACATCAGAGAGACTTATGGTACACTGCGAAATATCAAGAGTTTCATCTAGAGTTGTTGATGGAAGAGGAGCATTATTTGCGTCTGTTGAATAAACACTTTTAAAAAATTTTGCAAACAAGTTAACAATACCATCAGTATTATTGCTATGGCTGCCATTTAGGTGCATAATGCTCGGGAATTCAGAATCATCTTCTTTAAGAGATTTCGAATATTTCCAAAAATAATTAACATTGTTTATTATGGAGTTTTGAATTTCATTTATATGGTTACGGTAGCAAGTCATAGACATTTTTTTACACAAAGTTCTTAAATATTTAAATTCACTGTAATCAGAATTTTTTTTATATAATTTATATTCTTTATGTTTAAGTTTTTTGGTGATAAGTAGAGTTATAAGTTCTTTGGTGTACCATTTTGGATAGGTGTTTGGCTTACATATTACGGTTGGAACATAGATGCTAATAGCCTTTCCCAAAACAGAATAAAATTTATTTGTAGCTGTGTTAATATCATCATATTGCACAGATGACCAATCAAAAGAGAGGAGATAATTACATATTTTCTCGTAATCAGTTTTGAAAAAATTTTGGTAACTGAAAGACAGTTTACAGGTATAAACATGTACATTAGAAATAATAACTTCCAGTGGAGGATGATAACCATCAGTGGGCACCAGCGGTTCACTACATTCTTCAATTACTAGTGACTCTAAGTTAGAAAAACATAAGTCTAGAGTACGATTATTTACATTTGATATAGTATTTGCCTGATTCAGGCCTAGAAATAACGCCATGTCTAGAATAATGCGTTCAGACTCACTCACACTGATATTATTGTCCCTGTTCACCCAATTCACATTTGGAAGATTATAATCACCAGCAAGCAAAAATGTTGCATTAGCATGCTATTTTAATATAACTTCCACTTCCTCACTATGGCACCTGTATACTTCATTGCTTGAATTTGGTGGGATATAAATACAACCAACAATAATCTTTTTATTCCTGGCAACATTCACTTGCACGAAGATTTGTTCAAGAAGTTTGTATTTAGTTGTAATTAAGTTTGATTTGTATTTCTTGCTGATAGCGATTAAAACCCCGCCACCTCTGCTTTTAGCACTTGTCAATGTATTTCTGTCTAATCTATACACATTATGATTTATAAAACCTAATTCACTAGAATTAATATTAGGTTCTAACCATGTTTCAGAAAGTAGAATAAACTCGTGCCCAAACATTGGTAGTGTAGATTGAAGTAGACTTAATTTTGTTTTAAGGCCTCTGACATTTTGGTAGTACAGCTGGCAATTTTTTGTTTGGTGTTTTTTAGAGGAGTTTTTTAATGGCATAAAAAATCAATTTTCTTCTTTTCAGCTTCAATTTTCCTCAAATGTACCGAGCATTCATTACTCCAAGCGTAATGGTCAGTTGGCAATTGTAATTTTAATTTCTCATTAATTTTTTTGCAGTTAATGCACTGAATGTCATTTTGACAGTTTACATTTTCATGTGCTTCGGAACATCGAGTGCAAGCTTTTTCACTTCTGCAGTCTTGTGCTTTGTGCATATAGCCATTGCACTTGTAACATTTTAGAAGTGAGATGTTGTCGAAAACCCGACATCTATCCCATCCAATATTTACTTTACCTTCTTGTAACATTATGTCGTAAGTTTTTCCATCGACTTCCATGAAAATGGTGAAGTTGACGTCACCTCGTTTAGTTTTTATTTCTTTTATATATAATCAAAAAATAACTACAAAAAGTACACTATTTTAATAGTTTTATCATCACGCCTTTCAGCATTTTTGGATGAAGGTATAAATTAAAGCTAATTTGGATTGAAATAAATTCGATATTGAGTTACAATTTTAAAAAGCTGGTACGGAGAATAATTAATCTTTCTTATTGTAACCGCCCTGCACGATCGGAAGAACAACTTTCGACGAAATGTGGATTTTCGTCCGCTGGCTGGTTAAACGCTCTTAATTAATTAATATGTTTATGTTTGAAATGTTAATTTCTTTTGTTTATTTTTTTAATTGCTGCCGTAATCTTTCAAGTTTACCAATGGTGTTCATTCGAAAGGTTTATTTCTCGTCGTATTTTGAAAGTCAAATCCTGAGGCAAATATTTTTAAGCTTTACAAATTCTACAAGCTGTTGCTATCATATTCCGTTATTTTTAATTGGTCTGCAAAAAGTACCCAGCATTTCTATGTTATTGGTTTTTGTGCCTAGTCGTCCACAATGAAAATTTAGAACCCTCATATTATGTTCCTATCAAAATTCCTTTGTTCCCATTATCGCATAGGGTTACGCGTGTGTCAAGTACTCGCTTATAAATATCAGAAATTCATTAATACTTAGCAGCAATCTACCCGAATCAACCATTAAAACCACCCCAAAGAGTGGTAGACAAAGGCGCTACAGTCAAACGTGAAAACTCACAACCCTTGTGCATTATTCAGCTCGTGTTAAAGGTCAGGGGTATACAAACCCCTACTGCAGAGTTTACCAACCCGCCGTGCGCCGTGAGCCGCTCGTAAGCAAGCCTTATTAAGTTACAGGTTGCCAGACATGAAAACCAGTATTCACTATCCAATTTAAAAACTTTATGGTATCATGCGGTGCATCCTCTAACGTGATCTCTTGTTATGAAACGAGTAAATCTTTTAAACGAAAATGTGAAATTTATGCCCGCGATTAGTTAGCTTTTCTTTGTGTGTGTACCTCATAAAAGTTCAAACTGCTTCTTTTTTTTACATGAGCTCCACACAGGAGGCCCTGAGGAAAATGATTTCCCTCAGGGCCTATGTCATCTTTAGGGATGCTGTGTGGAGGGTGTTTTAAGGAAATGGAGGAGAGGAAAGGAGAGTTCTGGGAAGGAAGAAGGTTTAAGGGGAGGGTAGGAATCTGGGGTTCAGTGTGTCCTGGTTATCCGCCTCCAAGACCTAGACAAACCTCACCCCGTGAACGCGGGTATCCCTGCTAAGTCACCAAACGTAGCGAACCACTTGGGGTCATCTATGGCAGAGGTGTTGGTTATCCAATAAAGGTTCCTGGGGCGGCGGTACCCATTCCCGCCTCCCAAATAATACATCTGGAGCTAGTGATACCATGACATCTAAGATAGGAAAAAAAGACGAAGAAGTATCTATCTCTACAAATCTAATCGCCAAACATGGCTAAAATCATATCAAGCAACTTTCATCGGGGTGATAATGAAAGTATCTACCACTCTGGAACGTGCCGCCAATTTACTATATATTATTTTTTATGATGTATGTGAAATAAATTGCGCACGCTGGGATTTGAACCTGCAACCATCTGATTGATAGTCAAAGATCGTAGCCACTCAGTCACAAAGGTCGTTGAATAATCAGTTTTCATATGTATAATTTTTAAATTTACTTTAATATCTTGTAATGAGCATCTAATTCTCTTAAATTGCCGGGAAATGTTAAGAAGTAGGTACTTATTACCTTTCCTTGGGGTCATCAACATATATTGGCATTTGTTTAAGTATTATTATTGTAATATTTGACTATTTTTTTTTTTTTGATAAATTATTTGATACGGCATTTTATCATACATTTAAAAAAAATTACACTCGTCGTCAGAATAACAAAGTCTTCATTTGAAAAGCATTGTTGCATCCGAAACTACTTACGAATTCCGGCTTCAGATTCACTTTAAATGGACTGTACATAAATGCTTTAAACAAAATGAAACGATGTTTGCTGGAATTGAGTGATAGTATGTGAAGGAAAGAACAAGGTGGGTATGGAAAGAAAAAAAAGGATGCTAAATCACTTACCGCTTTATCTCTGCGAAGGAGTACACAACTCAACCACAATACAGAGAGTTTCACTGCGAAACCTCGAGGTTTATCGCCACAAAAACCGATGAGTACTTAAAACGATTTTATGTGCTTCCGAGAAATTCCTTCTGTGGCTGTGTACCCGAAAAACACAAACAACTTGCTTCTAAGATAGTCCCAAACCTTCTTTTTTACTTAAAAACGTGATTATACTAAACGAACAACAACAATAACTTGTTTCGACGATAGTTCGAATCATTCTTCTATTTTCAAAACAATCGTACTCAAATTTGCATTATTTTCTTTCAATTTTTCCAAATTTTAATTATCTTTCCAGCAAGTTTAGGGAAAGATACATGGGAACTGGACAAAATGGCAATCCGGTAGGAACAAAGCATATTATTCTCACATCAAGACCAAACAAGCACTACGAGCGCTTTTGCGTTTAAAACATAATTTTATAAGTAAAATTAAATGTACTTTCATAATAATTTATCATGAAAACTTTTTATCGAGTCATTACAGGGTAAACCCAAAAGGTTCGCGACCCCTCCTCCTACGCTGTGACGACCCCTGCTCCCGGCTAAGGCTGTAACAACCAGACCCTGGTCCATTAATCTTGCATCTTGCACGTACGGAACAATCCGTCATGTAAAATGGATTTATAGAGGTCATTTTTCCTAGAACTCACTTTACTCCGCTTCGACCCACTTCCAACTGTGCTTGTTAGGAACTCCGCTGTCTTTCTTTACATTTTATACTGGTATCAAATGTCATGGCGTGTTTTACTCATATAAGAATTACATTACGGATGAAATCCATTATTCAAATTGTTTCCACAAAGAGCAAGTGTTGGAGCAAGCGAGGAATTAACGGTTTATGTTTTGAAAACATTTTCATTTCTATCTGAATTTTCCATTCCCGAAAATTATGTTAGTTTAGGGGTGTCTCCGTCACATTTGATCGGCGAAAACATCGACGAAGATCGCCATTTTTAATTTTAATTATTTGAACGGTTCCCGTAAATCAGTTATTCTCCGCCCTTTTCAGCGTTTAAGCAATATTCGATTAGCCGTTAAGCGTAACGGTCTTGCTTTAATGCTAGAATTGAAATTAAATGACTAATTAGTAATTCTTTTTTTTGAGATATTTTTAAGTATAATCCCCCTCCCTATAATATTTTTGTCTTTAGTTCTTATTTGTCTTTTGTTATTTTTATTAATAGTATTATCGTAACGAAGAACCCTTTGGTTTCGAAACGTGTTTATAATTTTAATTAAACAGTGTTGTTTTTACAAAGTTATTGGTTTTCATTTAATTAAAAATGACTCCACAAAGTGAATTTGCAAGGATTGAAGAAGTAAATTTAATAATGTTATTACTAAGTTCTGCAAGTATTTTAGTTTTTTAAAAAATCTAGAAATTTGATCTCAATTCGAGAATTGGCAATTAACGGGGATCGTTCAAATATACACAAAATCAAACTTACGCTAATCGTCGATCAAATAAATGAATAGAAGATCGGTTCTGTATAATTACTACGTTTTTCTTTATTTATTATCTCCTTTACTTCTACTTTTCAATACAGATTGCAGCTATTAAACTAAGAACATACCCTTATCAAGTCATAATAACGGTCGTAAAGATATGAGTCAATTTGATTTATAATCTTCCATGTAAGCGAAGTGCACCTCTACTAATAACAATAAGTAGTCATTTCGTACTTACGAATCATAGGTAGGGGCCTAAGTACCTTAAGTCATTTTCTTGGATTAATATTTCCCTGGTAAATTTCCTGCTGTATTTAATGAAGGCTTTAACCTTTGGCTACTGATTATTCCCCTATCTACGTTCTCCCACATTTAGGGGTGTAAATAATTATATTATAGAGCAAGACTGATTAATAAGGGTAAATTATTTGATTTCACAACAATTTATCAACGTAAAAAACAAATACTTCGAAAAATCTCTTTGTGTTTTATTATAACATATTATGTGTTCATCGAACCTTCGATAAAGACGAATTATTTTTTCTAACTTCGTAAAATAATACTTTTTTTGTTTTCGGTATATCAATTCAATAAAACGAGGCAAACAGATAATAGTGTATATTTGTTCTGCAAATTACAATCTACTAGAATATTAAGGAGCCTGATGAACCTGACGTGCAAAGTAAGTTAATTAACCCTCAATCATAACTTATTCAACTATCAAAGCTAAACAAACATCGTCAAACAAGAGTGGAAATTCCTAAATCTTCCAAAAAAAGTCAACCACGCCGTAATCTTTAGTAGAAATTATCAAATGGAGAACGATCTTTTAAAAATTCGATGTATTTTTTTTAATAGATAGTCAAGAGAAAATAGAGAGTCAATAGATGTTGCGCATTCAAATAAAAATATGTACGTTTATCCAATACACTGTCTTGATTGCATTTAGTTCGGGTAGAATCACGCAATCACACATAAAGATAGCAATCAATAAAAAATGCGTTAAGAAAATGTTTGTAATGTTGGTAGCTATTAGTTCAACTATGATACAGGTAAATATACCGATGGGGAATGGGTCAAATTAGCTTTATTCAAATTAGATTTTTGTTTTTTCAATTTTCGTTTGAGAGTCGTTAATATTGTCATGAGTGATTAATTATATGTTTTTTGTAGATATCGTTGTTTGACTATTTGGACGTATATCAAATAAAATATTAGCGCAGGACAGGTCCTTATCGAGGCAATTATGTGAAGAAGATGAGGTGAGGAAAATACACATATAAATAAATGTTCTTTATCTTCCAGCATCGCGACACGCAGGAGACCTTGGCGGTATTGGACCGCCTGGATCTGGACACCGAGAAGCCGTCAGACGAGGAGGTGGCCAGGAAGTTCGGCTTCGAGGAGGACTACTTCAAGGGCACCGTGTCCTGGTGGCAGAACATGAAGCCGCAGATGTGGAGTCTGTTTGATGAACCATACAGTTCTAACTCTGCCAAGGTTAGATTTATTTATTTATTTTGAAAACATCACATTTCGAAAATTTATTATTTTGAATACATCATAATTATATAAAACATCATAAATTATTTTGAAAACATCATCGTTATAATGATCTTTGGCTGTCCAACTAGGCAATTTGCCCGTTTTAGAACAGTCAAAAGGAACAGATTTTTTACATGTAATCGGTGTGTTGACCATAATATTGTCTTATACTTAAATATAACACTTGATGAATAATATTAAGGTTTTGATGGGAGATACAAGAAGTTACTTATAAATGTAAATTATATATTTAACATTAAAAAATAATAAAAAAAATAAAAAAATATAGAGATGAGAAATAAAAAAAACATTCCAAAAGAAAAATAAAAAAGTGCTTTTTTTATTAGCACTTATGCTTTTCAACCATTCCAAGAAATTTTAGTATTGATTGATTAATTAATCAAAAAATGGATAAGAAAAAAATAATGTATTAAAAAAGAAAAAAGAAAGTGGAGAAAGGAAAATGCAAAGAAAAAAAATTTATACAATTTTTTAACTTAAATTGTATAAAAATAAAATGAATATAATACCAGTATAAATGAATGTCAACAAAAAAGAAAATTTAATGGCTGTTGTTTAACATATTTTCGCATTCAGCTCTACCCAAGACCAGAAGCCAATCATGCTTTTGTATTTAATTTTTTTTTAATTATGATTATCTGTCCCCACTAGTAGTTAATATAAAATATTTATTTTTTACTACTGTGCGAAAGATTATTCATGCATATACTGTACAAGATTTTTATTTTATTTTAATACTAGCTGAAGTCCCAGGCGGTAGCTGGGCTTTAGGCAGAGTTTTCTCTTGTTTTAAACGTTAAGTGCGCAAAATATCATCAAAAATTAGGTACCTACTTTAGGGTGGGAAAAGGGGATGGGAGTGGGAGAGGATTTTAGGAATCTCATACAGACAGTGACTGTCCCTTTGTTCTGAAGGTCGAGTGTGCAAAATTTCATCAATCTCGGAATAAAAGACACTCTTCTTTACATGTAGAGATTTTTAATATTTCGGAAGAAAGGTAGACAAAAAACATTTAGATTTAAAAAATAAATAAAGAGGGATTATACAATAAGGTAGTATAAAAAACAATAATTTATAATACCGAAACCAAAAATTTATGAATTTTTTAATGTATAAATGCAATTTAACATATCTAAAATAATTTTGTATTTTAATATTAGATCATTGTTTTTTATTATACCTTTAACAAATTAATCACCACTCTTTGTAATATTTTTTTTATCTAGACGTACTTATTTGTCCAAACTTGTTTGTCTACTGTTATTTTGTCTTAGTTTTCATTTTATAAGTATTGTATACAAAGTGATTTGTTTTCATTTGATTATATTAAATTTTTAATACTTTTAATTAAAATTATATTTGAGAAAAAAGCAAAAGTTACTCAAACAAAACGTAATTAGCATGAATTACAAATATAACATCTTCAAAGTGACCAAATTTACGGCATTCGGCTAAAACTTCCAAAGTTAAAACGATTATTCAGGAAAGCTTACGGACGCCATTTCTGTTTGAATTATTCCTTGTGTACGACGCTCCAAATTGTACGAGTCGAAATTGTTAAGTCACTAAGAAATAACGCGGGAATTATTTCGCGTCGAAATTTAACTAAATACTATCTTACAATAATTAATGTGGTTGTCAATCTCTAGAAGTTAACGAGTGTGTTCAAAGTTTCCCCTGCGTACAAGTTAAAAACTTGCCAACGTCGTTGTAGACGAGGACTAAGAATAGCGGTTATGTTTAAAGTGTCCTCATTTTGCGGCTGGTTTAATTTGCATAATTGATGACTTGGATGAGCACTCAATTCATTGTAAGTCTTCTAGTGAAAGTTGAGTGTGGAAAATATATCATTACTTTTCATTGTTATAAACAAACGCTGTTCTTAGGTGTCCAATTTCGAAATGACAAATTTTTGCATCATTCAAAAATTCGTATTCGACTTCCTCTATTACTCGGATTCGAGTTTGTATTAAACTTATGCCTCCTTTTGTTTTACCGTAATAAAACAATTTAACTAATTTATTTTGGTTTCTAGAAGATTTCAATACATTTCTTTATATTTTTTTCTTAATGAATCATCGAAAACACACAGGTACAAAGATATTGAAATATAAGTAGATGTGCTATCTGCTGTTTTTACTATGTGGGTCTGCGCTTCCGGGTGTCGCCGATATTGTTTACCAATTAACAAATAAACTAAAAGAACAAATAATTAACAAATAAACCAAACGAACGTTAAACTAAATGAACGAATTCTTTCCTTATTCAAAATATATTCTTAACCAATATTAATGCACATTTTCAAAAATATCAACGAAATGAACAAATTCTTTTTGTATGAAAACTACGCTAATTAGCGCGTAGTCCGGCGACAGTTGCGCGGACACCATAGCATATCTCTTCTGTATTTGAATATCTTTGCATAGGTATAAGATTTTTTTTACATGAGCTCCACACAGCAGGCCCTGAGTAAAATAATTTCCCTCAGGGCCTATGTCATCTTTGTGGATGCTGTGTGGAGGGTTTTTTAAGGAAAGGAAGGAGAGGAGAGTTCTGGGAAGGAAAAGGGTTTAAGGGGTGAGTAGGAATCTGGGATTCAGTATGTCCTGGTCATCCGCCTCCAAGACCTAAGCAAACCTCACCTCATGAACCCCTGCTAAATCACCAAACGTAGCGAACCACTTGGGGTGGCCTATGGCAGAGGTGTTGATTCCCGGGGCGGTGGTACCCATTCCCGCCTCCCAAATTGAATAACTAGACTAATTAAAACGTTTCAAATCTCGCATGTTGTGAGCTTTAAACAACTTAAAACATCAAGAAACCGTGAATTTTCTTTAAATTTTAAATTCACTCAACATATGAGATCCTGAGAAAAATAGTTTCCCTCGGGGCTTATCATCTTTGGGTATGCTGTGTAGAGGGTCTTTTCGAGGAAAGAAAGGAGTTTGAGTTTTGAAGAGAAATCTTTCTACTATTCAGCTGTTGAACTCAAGAACAAATCGTAGAAAAAAAACCATTTTTTTTGTAAAAATGTACAAATGTTGTGGGCGCGTTTGGCCTGTTTCCTAACTGTGCACTGGTTCCGAAGGGACGCTGGTTTTCTACCTGGTAGAAGCTTTTTTTCTACATTTCTTTTGGTTCATTTGGTAATATAACGGAAATTCCTCCCAACGTGACAGGCGTAGCAAAAATCAATTTTACAAAAGTAATCATGAAAAATCAATAGAAAAACCTATATGACATACTGAATTTTAATTTGCACCTGGATGAGTTTGAACACACAACCTCTGAGTCCAAATTCAAAGATATATCAGATCACGTAAAAATCATCGATATCGTTGATGTGTCGAAATATTCGAATTAATGAATAAATCAGATCCCGAAATTGACCAAATGCAAATTGCGTTATCTCCGGGTTTTTCGCACTACGGCGGAATCCTTGAAGTAATTGGTATTTTGTCAGTCTATTGGTTTGGAAAATTACAGCCGGCATTCTTGTATAAGGTGTCAGTATAAATATAAGGGTATAAATATCCCTTTTTACCACCGGCCAGACCATTAAAATACCGCCAGCCGATTGGCTGCGTCCGGTGAACTTGAAATGCCCAACGAGCGGGAAATTTAAAATAAGAACGCCCCCGGTGACGTCATTGCGCACCCGTATTATTTTTCAATTACAAGGGCTGTAATTATTATGGAGACGTTCTTCATATTACAGGAACTTATTTTCCACTCCAAGCCTTAAAATATCAGATTTTGAAAAGGGAAATGAAGAAATGGAAATTTGATTCAAGTTCACTGTTTAAAATTTTCTGAAAATTTTCTGATGTTCTCATTTATTTATTCCTTATTTCATTTTATTTTCCCGGAAATAAAGCAATGCTCTTAAAATACTGTTATATGAACCCAAATGCTAAAGGATAATAATTCATGATTACACGGGCGTAGCCAGGTATTAGTTCCGGGATGGGTTCAAGAAAATAAAACTCCTGAAAGTGCATGCAATAACATTATATACCACCACCTTGGCAAATCAAAACTCGTGTCGGGGGGGGGGGGGGGGGGGGGGGGGGTATTGTCGCAGTTTGTAATTCTTGGGCATTAACTATAACAATTTGTGTTGAAAACTTTTATTTTCCATGTGCATTGGTTACTTAATTTTTTTAATAAAATTAAAGTAACAAATGTATATAGAAAATATATCTCAAGTCAAATTATTCAAATAATCACATTTATGCAAGTACGTATTCACCTGACTGTATTACTAAGCCTGTTATATGTTTATTAAACACTTTTTGCTAAGTGAAATAAAAATTTCAAAGTACGTATACACTTACCACTGATTAGAAACGGAATTCCAAATAAAAATCACTTTGCAAAATAAAAGTCAACGGCAATCACCGAAAAAACGGAACTTGCAAGTTAATTTTTTTTCTTTCA
This sequence comes from Limnephilus marmoratus, assembly GCA_917880885.1. Lineage (NCBI taxonomy): Eukaryota > Metazoa > Arthropoda > Insecta > Trichoptera > Limnephilidae > Limnephilus > Limnephilus marmoratus. The sequence continues at coordinate 55,443,163 of OU862908.1, forward strand.
GAGGTCCCCATTTATCTTTTTAAATACACAATATCATTTTGAGATGTCAGTGTTAAAAATATCATTCTCTTAACTCTCCTTTTTTTAATATTATTGATGTTGATATCTTAACTTTTCGGGGGGGGGGGGGGTTGAACCCCCAACCCCCCCCCCCCCCTTCCCCCCCCTGGCTGGCTACCCTCATGCATGATTATCTTATTGAAATAGGGCATTTATTTAAGGATGTTTCCGAGGTGCTTTATCCAATCCGTTTAGACTTTAACCCAAAACATCAAATATCCAGTAACAATAATTGGTTTATTGGTCACATGTGTACCTAGAGACGTGTGCAGAATATAATACAAGAATATCAAAATGGAAAATCAAGGTCATGTGCTACCAAAATCCGCACATCAGCCTCTGGGGAACATCTGTACAAAATGTACAGCAACCTATTATATTCTTAGAGCAAGTTCTGAAACTCGGAAAATAAAATAATACCAGCGACGAAGGAGATTGGAATAGACCGCATTTAGCAAACTTAGCCACATTCTCAAAAACAAAATAATTCCTCAATACCAACACCTATCAACGTGTGTGTTTTGTACATGCCTTTACTCACGTTGTTAGCGAAAATATGGACACTGACTAAAAACTCACATAAGAAATCACAGTAGTCACTCCTTGCAAAACAGAAATTTGGGAGGCAGGTATGAGTACAGCTGCCATGGGGACCATTTATTGGACAACCAACACCTCTGCCATAGGTCACCCCCAGTGATTCGCTACGTTTGCTGACTTAGCAAGTGTGCCTGAGTTCATGGGGTGAGGTTTGTTCGGGTTTTGGCTCGGATGCGTCTGCCCACCATCTGCATGGTAGGCCGGATCGGGAGAGAATGGTTGATGGAGCCCCTTTGACTTCTCCAGCCGTACTCACTCGGAACATCGCCTTGCATCGCAGTGGGAGGGAGGATTCATACGTCGGCACTCCTGGACACATTGACCCCCAGATTTCTACCCATCCCTAATATCCTTTTCCTTTCCCGAACTTCCTCTCATTCCTTTTCTAAAAATACCCTTCACACAGCATCACCAAAGTTGACATACAAAATTTTACGAATATTATTATTTTTTTTTTTTTTAACTCAATTGTCCCTCATTTTAAATTGGAAAAACAACTCGTAATTTTGAAATCAGAATCAAAGAACATTTAAGGTGTCTTAATAATAATAATTTTTCTGAGTTCACTAACCATATCATTGAAAATAATCATAGTTTTGAAAAAAATACGGGGATTAATATTCTTTATATTAATCATAAAGGAAAACGTTTAGATAACTTAGAAGCCTTGGAAATAAATAAAAAAAATCCCTTAAAAATAATGAATCTATTATCAACAAACAAAAAATATTGTCTTATACTCGTAGCTTAATCATGGATGTGTTCCCCTACCCACCCACTCTTCATTAATACCTAGCAACGGCTCCACCCCTACCATAATAATACATCGTTCCCATCCATATTTCAAAACTGTCAAATCAGTTACATTTGCCCCGAAGAAGGAACGGTCGTTCTGAAACCGGTCGGATTTACTAAAATATAAAAGTGATTCAAACAAAGTTAAATTGTTTCATTTATCAACATTATTAAATAAAATTTAACCAATGACTTCATTAAAATGCCTTGCCTTTTGTCTATCCCTTACCGTTTGTAACTTATTCTGTAGTTATTTATGTAACAACATAACCTTCGATGCGTCAGTAAAACTTTAACGGAGATCATTTTACGTTTTTACTAAAAGTTCCAAGTCAGTTTCATACGAGTAATATCCAACTTCATTATATATTTACGACGTCCAGTGAACAAAACTCACACACTGGAGAAATAGTAACGAGTCATACAAATCCGTATATGGCCGCTATGAAATTTTATGAAAATGTATTTTTTAATGGCGTAAGACATTTCCGATACTTTGATTTTACGGATTTACTTTGAAAGCCGGAGATAAACATCTGTGGTTTATGTTTCATAAAATTCGTTTTGCCAAAAGTAACAAAGAAAGCTCTTTGTCTGTTTTGATGGTGAGAAAATGCTTTAAAGCACTTTTTTGTTTGGTATGGAAAATGTTAAATAAACTTTAATTTTTTTCTAGGCAAGTCAACACTTTGATGTGTGTGACCATGGTGATAAAAATAATATATTTATATTATAATATTCTAACCTTAAGGCCCGGCTTCCCACATTTCTACCGATTTATCACATATTTTCCTGAAATTCTTTAGGTTTTAAAGCTCATAAAAATATATTCTTGAAGATAAAATCTATACATTCCCCACGCCGGAACGGCAATGACGAGTATATGAAATAATTATGAACTCCGAAAATTATTATGAACACGTATTTTTCTGTTATTTGACAAGTTATACCTACGTATGAAAAAAATCAGGTTTCGTTAATCGCAAGTTTAAACAAACCCTACGAGATTTTTGCTCTATTTTAAACGATTCATGTTTTATTCACAATTTTCGCTTAAATATTATCGTTTTTAATATTAGCGCGCTCTCTCGAACATTCGTATGTTCATATCTCTCCATCTTCTTCTTTTTGAGCGGGTGCACCACGCCTTAAATAAACTTTATACCTTGTTGCCAAATAATAGTTTAAATTACCTATCCACTTAGCAGGAAAAAAAATTCTGTCAAACGATCAAATTTTTTTTCGGTCAAACGATCAAAAAAATTTTGATCGTTTGACAGAATTTTTTTTTAAATTATATGTTATCTACATGTTAATTCGTGGCGTAATTCTATTGGAATTTTGATAAAAAAAAAACATTTTTTCACGTTGTAGATATTATGTATGTATTGTTATCAGATTTTCCCTTACTTCATATATCATAAAAATCTTTGCTAAACAATCACTAGTAAAGATTTTAGTAACACTTAGGTGAAAACCGTTTGGTCATAATAAATAAATGGAAAATTTATTTTATTTATGTGCAGATAGGTAAATACACCTAGGTACATAATCTTATATCACTAATATTATAAACAAGAAAGTTTATTTGGATGTATGTGTGTTTGTGACTCTTTCACACAAAAACTACTGAATGGATTTTAATGAAACTTTACGGAAATATAGCTCATACATCAGAATAACACACAGGCTATAATTTATAAAGCACAGGAAGGTGACGCGGGAGGGGAACGGAGACGCACGGGAAAGGTGATTCAGGGAGAAACAATGTACCTATTTCTTTGAATATGGCATTGCAATGCATGCCGGGAACTATCTAGTATAACATGACCTTACTATGTGAAGTATGCTTCCGCAGAAAACAGCCATATCTACCAATATATGTGCACTGCTGGTAAGGTAAATGTCATTGTTCAAATGTTGGATATTTTGCTGAAATCAACCAATTGACTATGGTTATTTTCTTCTAAATATGTTTAAAAAAAAAACAGCCACAGTTAAAGTTTTTTGAGTGCCATGGGCACTTTTTGCAGATTTTTAATGGTTTTTTGAGACCAATAAATCTATCGGAAGGCGATTACTATGAACTTTTGTAGGAAAGTGGCCCAGCTGATTTTAGTAGAACACATAATCATTTTCCGTCAGTCAGTTAACAACTTATAATTTTTGTCAAAATTCTGGACTGGCTGGTTTCTGCATAACTACCACAATTATTATTCTTTAGCAGATTTATAATTTGGTCCTTGTCAACTTATACAAGTTGTAGTTTTATACATAATCTATACATATTAAATATATTTTCACCATGGTTATACCTAAATTGTGAACAATTCACTTTAAATTCGTAACTATTGATTGACATTTAACTGTGGGTTTGCCAAATTAACAATTTTGACACATCTGTAGTGTGTTACTACCAGATATTACACTGTCATTACGCACATTCAAGTGATATTTAATATAATTACACAATAATTACAGTGATTGTGCTTGAAAGTGCTTCGACGGCCAGGCTCAGTACTGAGGCTAAGTGGTTTACTGAGCAATTCACAAAGCCAATGCTAAGGGGCCGATTATCAAATTATCTACATTATTATCTTTAATGAATCAATCGCATTCAAATGTGTTCACGGAAATGTTCACAGGAATTCAGTTGTCATGGATTTACGATCAATGGAATTACCCATTGTAGTTAATATATTTTAAACCAATGTCTTCTTCAATTGTAAAAATCATTCTTCCTTCAAAAACATGTATCGTTTGCTCATTAAAATCGCCCACCATTCTCCCCTCAGTGTTCCGTATTTGCCATCTCTCAACAATTCTCGCGCTTTTATAGTTTTATTTAAATTTTTTAATTTTTTTTCTAATCTTTATTCAATGAAATTGGCAACATCATAACTAAAAAATTACATGTTCAATGCATTTTACAAATAGATTACATCAATCAGTACAAAAAAATTAACAAATAGAAAGTAATGGTTACACAGAAGTAGCATAATTATACAATATTTTTAGTTGTGCATAGCTTGCCTCACTAGGTGAACCTGTATTGAGGCACAATTTTTGTAAATTGTTTCTCGCAATTTTATCTATGGTTTTTTATGAATGTATGATGTAGGTTTATTTAAGTTGAATGTCTTCAATATTTGATTTGTCCTATTCTCTTATAAATTATGTACATCTTTTTTAACTTTTTCGGCACAAAGCACACAAAAAAACAATTTAGAAGGCGAGTATGGATACCGCCGCCCCGGGAACCATTTATTGTATAACCGACACTCCTGCCATGGGTCACCCCCAAGTCGTTCGCCACGTTTGGTGACTTAGCAGGGGTGCCTGGGTTCATATAGTAAGGTTTCAATTTGGGAGGCAAGTATGGGTACCGTCGCCCCGGGAACCATTTATTAGATAGCCATCATCCCTGCCATAGTTCACCCCAAGTGATTCTCTACGTTTTGAGACTAAGCAGGGGTGAACCGGATCGGGAGAGACTGGTTGAGACAGACCTTTTGATCTCTCTTGCCGGACACTCTCGACCCATCGCCTTGCACTGCAGTGGGAGGAATTGGTTCATTCGTCCGTCACTCGTACACGCGGACCCCCAGTTTCCCACCCACCCCTCACACACCTTTTTCGTTCTAAAAACTTCCTCTTTCGTCCTTTTCCTAAAAAAACCCTCCACACAGCATCCCCAAAGATGACAAAGTCCCGAGGATTTTTTTTTCCTCGGGGCTCCTGTAGGGAGCTAATGTAAAGTAAAAACATTAACCCCTTCTTTTTCATAATATTTTAACAAGAAACGTTTAAATTATTGATAATTAAAAAAACGTTTTTTTGCTCTATTTTTGTGAAATTTCACCAATGACGCTGTTACAATATCCCTTACTGTTTTTTTATGTATCCGTAATTTCAAATATAGGAGTAAAATTTGTAATTTTTAACTAATTTTAAGACGAACCCCGATTAAGTTCTTGGAAGGCAACTACGCCGAGCATTACACCATCAACGATCCAGAAAGGCGGCATACATTATTTTTTTAATGTGAATATCTCAAAGAGTCCAAACAGCTCCCAACTGTCTGGAGCCAACGATACTATGGCATCCCGAATTTGGGTATGTTGTGAGGCTGATAGTAGCGATCGGGAGGAAATTAGTATTAATAGGAGGAAGTACAAGGCTATACAGGTCTGGTCACTAAACACGGCTAAAGCCGTTTCAAGCAACGATTCAATTCAGAATGGTGGTCTTATACCAGGACGGTACTGAAAGTATTTTCTACTCTGGAACGTGCCGCAAATATGCTATATAATATTTTTTAAATAAATAAAATACGAAATAATACAAATTAATCTAATTAAATTTACTTGCGCACTTTATTTAAACCGGCGACCTCGGGATTATTAGTCGAGAGCCTTACCCTTCGACCATCAAGGCAATCAAGAATATTAACTGAAAATATAAGATTTGGGTATTTTTGATTTTTTTTAATGTTACGTCAACAGATCAACATCACATCCGAAATTATGTTGTATAATAATTTTTTTCATATTTACCTCCACGAGCCACCATTTGGCTGCGTGAATGCCAATATCTACCGAGGCGAGATCAAACAAGGTTAGAAGTCTATCAAGATTAGCGCCGCCATATTGACGTGGCGTGATGGAGAAGTGTGGCGGTGAAGTGGCCTCCCTTAATAGAATCCCTTACAGATTGATAACAGCCTATTCTGAAGGGCATGTCTCATTCTCATCGAAAATATATTAACTGGAGCTATAATGCCATGGAGATCACTGAAAAAACAATGATGATGCTAAAATTCCACCGCATTCTCTTTTCGAAGTGAAAACTTCTTTATGTAAACACGGATTACGAAAAAGTATTTCCGTATAAACAAATGATATAAAATTTTTAAAAATAAAAATTCAAATTTAAAAAAAAAAATTGTAAGTTAAGAGCGTTTAACCAGCCAGCGGCCGAAAATCCACATTTCGTCGAAAGTTGTTCTTACGATCGTACAGGGCGGTTCCAATGAGAAAGATTAAGTATTCTCCGTACCAGCTTTTTAAAATCATAACTCAATATCGATTTTATTTCATTCCAAAGTTGCTTTAATTTATACCTACATTCAAAAATGCTGAAAGGCGTGATGATAAAACTATCAAAATTATGTAATTTTTATAATGATTATAAGTATTTACCATTTTTCAATAATGTCTAAGTTAGATAAGAATGTAAAAAAAATTGAAATATATTAGTTTGTAAGTGCGCAAATAAATACACAAACGGACCAATTTTCGTCAAGAAACACATGTACATATATATTTTTAAATGATTTTATTTAAACTAAAATTAATATTCTAAAACATGCGATACCCAGATAATGTATTGATTTATTTTACTGCATGATTATATGATTTGAAATGGGTGTGGTATAATACAAAATCTTTTTTGAAAATTTAATAAATCTGCCAACGACCTATGGTATAACCGTATTATACTAAAAATAAACATTTTTTCTCAAAATTTAAAACATGCGAAAGCCAGATAAAAGAACAATCTTTCGAAATCCACTTATAATTTTTTGTGGAAAAGAGTCAATACGTCTAAAATCTGATTTAAAAATGACTTATTTCTAATTTTCTCTGGTGAAATGAAATTAAAGTGAAATGAAAATTAGAAATAAGTCATTTTTAAATCAGATTTTAGACGTATTGACTCTTTTCCACAACAAAATTATAAATGGATTTCGAAAGATTGTTCTTTTATCTGGCTTTCGCATGTTTAGAAAATTAGAAATAAGTCATTTTTAATTCCCTCTTAATCACTCCTTTCGAAAAATATGTTAAATGCTTTTTTGACATTTCTTTCGGTGCAATTGAAAACATCTGTTACTTCTGTATAGTGGTTACCTAAGATGTATACGCATGGTATAAGGAAGTTTACATTCGCATTCAGATTGATTTTTTTAATGATTTTTTTTTTCATATTCTCCTTAAAACGATTATAGATCAATGTATCGCTAGGAAATGTGCACATACATAAATACACTCTCAATTCTTATTGTAATTTTATTTAATCGACACATCAATAAAAGGTATAATAGTTCGTCTACAAAGCGATTTTAAATTGGGTTTTTTTTTTAAAATGAGGTCATAAAAATACCACGGCAAATTATAAAATTACGAATACCTTTCGAAAAATCAATGTTTTTTTTAGGTTTCTAATTCAAAAAGTGTTTGTTTGATTATGTCCGAGTAATGTTCAAAAGTTAGTGTACTGGAATTTTTTTTTTAAACGTGTATTAGAAAAATTACAGGATATGGTTGATACAATTGTTGACTATTTTTCCAAACAATCACCATTCCAATCAATGCATGTGGTGAGCCGTGGCACAAGTTTCTTTATGCCCTCCTTGAAGAATTCTCTCCTTCCCCAACTTCAACTTCAGAACCACTTTCTGCACCTGCTCGCTGAAAATTTATTTTCATCTGTATTTGCCTTAAGGGAGGTGAAAAGGTATTAATTTAAAGACGCCAAGACAGGGGGTGGTTTAAAACGGTGACCAGACAACTCAGAATGAAACCAACTCAGAAGCACCTCAAAAAAGTCATAAGATAAAAAGTGATAAGATAAAAGATGAAAAAAATATATTTTTAAAATTGGTTTAATAGGTTAAGTTAGGTTAGGGTTACCGGCTACTTTAAAATGATTTTTTCGTAGCTTTTAATGACCTTTCTGAGGTGTTTCTGAGTTGGTTTCATTCTGAGTTGGCATGGAACCGTTCAAAACATCCCAAACAAATGAGTGTGTGAGGCCAAGTGTGTGAGGACGTTTTCGTGAAATAATCACACTTCTCTAGTCAGCATTCCCCTCTTTTTGTTTTGAATGCGTATCTAATATTGTTGTGCTTTGATGGTCTCAACTTGGGGCAGAAATTCGACCAAAATGATGCTTTTTCGGTCCCAAAACACTGAGGCCATGATTTTTTTGCCTGAAATTGAGGTTTTCAATTTTTTTGGAAGATAAGGGAATTGGTGTGACGCCACTTTGACGACTTTTTTTTCCAGACTTGTAATGAGTCACAATAGAGCTCACAAATCCTCACTTTTTTTTCTTGAAGGTGTTATTCACACTACAACGTGAGTTTACGTACTACAATGTTCCTGCGATGCTCGCTCCGATCCTCCTCTACCACTCAGTATTGCCAACCCTCAAAAAACTGAAAACCACCGCCCGTTATGGTCACGGTACACTTACTTTCTGAACATGCTAAGTATGCTAAGTATGTTGGAAAATTCTTTTTCAAATGTATACTAATTTATTTATGTAGTAAAGTATATCATTGTTATAATAAAACTTTATAACTGTGATATTTTGTCAAACAGCAATTTTGTTACATAGGGATATTCAAATAAATCATAGTGTACAATTCACACGCGGTAGAAGTGAAACTTTCAGAAAACTAAAGTAGACAAGAGTGGGAAGGCTACGAAGCATCAAAAGAGGAGACAGATAGGCTACGAAGCACCGCACAAAGAGGAGACCGGTTATACTTTGTATCGCAAGCTAAATCCTTCAGACGTATGAATTAGTCTCTTTTTAATGTTGCTATTTTTCGTTTCACCGAGTATCAAATCACAAAGGTGCTACAAAAATTTCTACTTTAATATTTCTTAAAATGTTGTCAATATAAACGCTAAGTCAAGCCAACAGATTACGATTTTGACTATATTTCTCGATCCGCCCCGGTCGATCATGAAAAGGGTGATTAATTCCCAGATACGAAGAAGACCATCAGACAAGGGATGGGACCATCAACGTATTATCTTATTTAATAGATGTAATATTATTAGTGTTTGTTGATTTATTCGATCCTCGGAGAAGCTTGGTGAATTTTAATTGTATTTCAGATTAATCGCATCTACATTAACCCCTCGTTTTCTTAATGACAACGACCATACACCGAGACCATAAATTAATTTGTACCTAATCAGCGTTTCGTCGAGGTTCGATAGGGTTTGTGTTACTCTGGGATACGGCTCTGTATCATGCATGAACTACGCATTGTTTGCTCATAAATTTATATTGAAATTCATTAAACGTATTTCAATTTGGCTGGCGGATGTTGTGTCATTAGTAAACGTTAAATAAAAATAACTGAACCCTGCTGATTCAAAGGTTTAATTTATTAAAAGGCATGATTGAATTCAAATTCCATACCAAATGAAAATTATTTTATTGTTTATTTATTAGCGTTATTAACCGATCCGCAACTTAAGCAGATATATGCGTTAGAAATACGATAGCAGTCAAGTACAATAAGCGTGTTTATACGTCAGCGCGTGTGTCTCCATAGAAATCGTTCTAACTCCGTTATTGTTTTAGTTACATCCCTAAAACAAAGTAAAAGGTCGATAGTGGATCAAGCTGTACATCCCTATCAAGTTATCCATAGAAATAATTAATAAGAATATGCTGTCAGTCACGCAGTTGACACAAAATTTTTCCCGCCAAATTTACTACCGGCGGCTCGACCGCGTTCGACATTGTTAATTTTTATTAAATATTTTTTATATGAAATGATAAAAAAGTGAGGTGACAAAAGTGTTTATTACATATTTATACAATAGAATAAGTATTGTTCTTTACATAATCTGTAATTTTAGTACCGTTTTCACATAAAAACATCACGTGAGTCATTTTTACGTATTTTTAATGTTTGAATTCTAAATTTTAATATTTACAAATGTTAATATTTATTTGTAATATAACAAATTGAAAGCTTATTTTGTAACCTTTCTAAAACACTCACTATTCTGCTACGTTCAGAAATGTTTCATTTATAGAGCTTTAATTGTGAAGCGGTAATAACACAAAGTTTTCGTAAAATGTCATTTCGTTTGAGACATTATAAGGGCATATTGGCGATTTTCTGCAGTCTTTGTAAATTTGTATATATCAGTGTTAAGAATATTTATATCATTGGGCAATAAAGTAAGGACAGGAAAAGAAAAATACGCAACAAAATACCTAATATAAACAGTTCTGATAAGGTACATCTACTTACTTAAATCTACAAAAAGTTTTAGTTAAAGTTTTGTGAAGTATTTCCAAGGTTTTCATTTAAACTTGCAATGGATATCAATGATATCTTTGAGAAAGTGATTTTATTCAAATTCAAACTGCTAAAAGCAAAAAAGAAAATGCGATGAGCAAAACAAATCAATAAAATATAAAGTTTTCCGTTCTAGATAATTTAGAAGTTCTTAATTTTTGACATATTATCTCGAACCTGTTAATAGAAAAAAAACAGGTACCGATTAATGTTAAGGTCCCTTATCCCGAATTTCTACCGCTTTCTTACATATTTCCCTTAAACTCGTTAAGTTTTAAAACAATATATGTTATTCTTGAAGATAATATCAAGACATTGCCCACGCAAAATTATATGAAATTCCCTCGATAGAAAAAAATCGCAAAGTATGCTCCAAAAATTATTATAAACACGTTTGTTTCAGTTATTTTACAAGTTATATGTATGAAAAAATTCGCAGTGTTTCTTTAAATGCTGTTTAAGACAATGCCTGCGAGATTTTTGCTCTGTTTAAACGAGTCGTGTTTTATTAAACATTTTCGCAATTTTTGCATCGATTTTGTCGCTGTAAAAGTTAGCACTCTCCTCTAACATTCGTAATTTCGTATCTCTCCATCTTCTTCTTTTCGGGCCCGGTTGCGGAGCCTTAAGAGCGTTTAACCAGCCAGCGGACGAAAATCCACATTTCGTCGAAAGTTGTTCTTCCGATCGTGCAGGGCGGTTACAATGAGAAAGATTGATTATTCTCCGTACTAGCTTTTTTAAATTATAACTCAATATCGAATTTATTTCAATCCAAATTAGCTTTAATTTATACCTTCATCCAAAAATGCTGAAAGGCGTGATGATAAAACTATTAAAATAGTGTACTTTTTGTAGTTATTTTTTGATTATAAGTATTTATCATTTTTCAATATTGTCTAAATTTAATAAGAATGTAAAAAAAATCTGAAATATATTAGTTTGTAAGTGCACAAATAAATACACAAATGGACCAATTTTCGTCAAGAAACACATGTACGTACATATTTTTTAATGATTTTATTGAAACTAAAATTAAAATTCTAATACATAACTTTGCTAGATAATGTATTGATTTATTTTACTGCATGATTACATTATTTGAAATGGGTGTGGTATAATACAAAAACTTTTTTGAAAATTTAACAAATCTGCCAACGACCTATGGAATAACCTTATTATACTAAAAATTTAAAAAAAATCTAAAAATTTATTACATAACTATGCTAGATAAAAGAACAATCTTTTGAAATCCATTTATAATTTTTTGTGGAAAAGAGTCAATACGTCTAAAAACTTTTTTGAAAATGACGTATTTCCGGCTTTCTCTGGTAATGCCCTCTTAAACAGGTACTCTTTTAGGAAGGAGATTTTTTTTACATTAACTCCACAAATAATTTCCCTCAGGACCTGTGTCATCTTAGGGGATGCGGTGTGGAGGTTCTTTTTATGGAAAGAAAGTAGAGGAAGTTCTGAGAAGGAAAAAGGTATGAGGGGTAGGTAGGAATCCGGGGGCAGTGTGTTCTGTAGTGACAAGTACTCCCACTGGCAAGGTAATGGGTCGAGAGAGTCCGACTAGAGAAATCGAAAGGTCTCCTTCAAACAGTCTCATTCGATTCGGCCCGCTACGCAGTAGATGGGCTAATGCATCTGCAACCACTACTTAAACAATCCAAAAACCCTGGCACTCTTTCTAAGTCATCAAACTTAGCTACCCCCATGGGGTTACCTGTGACAGAGGTGTTGGTTATCCAGTTAATGATTCCCGGGGCGGCGGTACCTATATCCGTTTACAAATTATATAAAGATATTAAAATAAATATATTAATTAAATAAATGGATTTTTCTCTGAAAAATATGGCTGAGGGAGACTTCGTCCAACCATGTTGATGGCTGTAAAACGCATTTGAAAAAATTGTCTGACAAAACAGGCCGTACGAGTATCCGCCGAACAAAAATTACACTAAGATGCGTTGGTGAACGATGAATTAGCAATTATTAACAGAGCTTTTGCTCAGTTTGATTTCCAAAGAGGCGTTAGTCGTTTTTCGCAATCGCAAAAAAACTCTGAAAGATTTCTATCTAAGAGTGAATTTCTACAATATCGTTTCTTTACAAAATACTTTTATTTAATACTGTCAGGCTATTAGAGCTCCTGATACGGCGGGTTAGTAACAGGATTCAAAGTAATGGTCCATAAAGTCTCACTCCAGATAGTTCTAATAAATTTCTATTTATCGTAATTGGATTCTGGTTTGTTTGGGAGTGAAATTGATAATAATGTTACACCGAAATTCGTTGATTATTCGAATCGTTGCCATGTTGCGATAATTGTCACCCCCCACGAGAGAAAATTGTTTAATAATAGGCCATTGATTTTCAAATAAATATTCTGTAATAATTTTGTCAAATTTCACCTTTCTCCGTCCTTCGTTTTTCATCAAATATTGAGTCGTGTTAATGGTTAAGCGCGACCTTTATTTGGCAGTGAGATATCGCGATCTTGAACTCCTTTTGTGGCTAACTTCAAAATAAAATAATACACATTCATTGTTTCATAACGCTGATGGATTTCATTCGTTTTGTGCTCCGATTGGCATACAGGATCGGAGGAATACAGATTTTTGGAATTCCGCACCTACCTACACGGTAGAGAGGTGTCAAGTACCGCAATGGCAATCACAATACCTCAATCGCCAGTCCGTTGCTAACCATCATCGTATCGTGACATTTCGCTCTCCGTTGAAGTGTTATTTATCTTATCGTAACATAAAGTATAAACGCTATCGTATTTTATCGTATGCTTGTGTGAACTTCTTATGTGAATCGACTCGTGACTCATCTGTGACTGTCGCCAAATGGAAACCAAGCCAGAAGACAATAGCAGTGAGCACCACCTTGTTTGGTGGTCGGGCATAACTCGTATCGAATTCCATAAGCGTTGTTAAATAGCAAAGAGTGGCCGCAAGGTTATTCTTACCCCCGTGCATCGTCACGAATCACCCATCATATTTCGATCTAAGCAATAGTAAAACCGATTGTTAGCTAAATTGGCAAATGCTTTGGGTTACCTCCCAGGCGGACTCGTGGGTAAATCCCTCTGTTAACTAAGTCTTCCATCAATATTGCATGCACAACCAATATTTTTCCGCTTGTAATGATGGTAGTAGGAGTTTTTCAAATCTTTTCAGATTATTCGCAGCTCGGTAATTTGTGTCTTTCTTTTTTTTAAATAACAAGACGGATATTTTTTTTAATAATTTCAACGAATTAATGATAGACATATTTTTTTTCGGAAATAGTACAAAAACAAACACATTGCGCAAAAGTGATTAAAAAAACAAAAAAAATATTGGGCGTAGTGAAATATTGTTATAAATAATCGTAACTCTTATAAGTTTTTTTTTATTTGCTCTACATTAACCCCACACAATTTGGCAGGCGGGAATGGGTACCGCCGCCCCGGGAACCTTTATTGGATAACAAACACCTCTGCCATAGGTCACCCCAAGTGGTTCGCTACTTTTGGTGATTTAGCAGGGGTGCCCGGGTTCATGGGGTGAGGTTTGTCTAGGTCTTGGAGGCGGATGACCAGGACACACTGAACCCCGGATTCCTACCCATCCCTTAAACCCTTTTCCTTCCGAGAACTCTCCTCTCCTTCCTTTCCTAAAAAAAAACCCTCCACACAGCATCCCCAAAGATGACATAGGCCCTGAGGGAAATTATTTTCCTCGGGGCCTCCTGTGTGGAGCTAAAGTAAAAAAAAAACACAGGAGCCCCGCAGGAAAATTATTTCCCTCAGGTCCTATCTGATCTTTGGGGGGGCTTTGTGGAGGGTCTTTTTAAAGAAAGGAAGGAGTGAATGTTCTGGGAAGTAAAAAGTTATTAGGGAACGTACCGTACTACGTGACCTGTTCAGGGGGGGGTCATCAAAATACCACGCTTGTTCACAACGGGGGGGGGGGGCTTAGGTTTTTATCACGTAGTCAATCTAGAAATCTCGCGTTTTTTTTCGAGCTACGAGTGGAGGTTTTTAAGTTCGCGGAATGGGAAGGTGAGTGATTAATGGGGGTACCGCTGAACTAGGTACTAATTGAACAACTCATTTTTAGGATAAACACCGGGTTTTATCGTAATTAGGTCATTAGTCTTTGAGCTATCGTCGACCAAACACTTCAATCGGGAAGAAATTGTGAAATGTGGAGAAAATTGAGTTCCGCACTGTTATAAAGTTCCTTTAAGTTAATTTAAAGATCAGAAAAATTTATTAGGGTAGTAGGTGAATATGTTGAAAAGGAAAAATAATTTTGGTTTTTATTTCCACTCCTTACCCAATCCGCAAACTTAAAAACCCACCCTCGTACATTCAAATAAGTGAAAAAGTTCAGGGAACGTGTTTGTTGAAGATGATTGAGATGAAAAATGTTTATAAAAATAACAAGACTTTCGTTTCCATAAATTACGTTCCGGTTTCAATATATTTTGACATAAGTTTCATTTTTTTTCCACTTGTAATGCATGCACTCTTGCTGTCACGCAGCAAGCGCCGTATTAATAAAGACAAATATAAGCCGAATAATGCATTTTTTATTTTTTGTTAGCAAAAAATTATTCGAAACCATATTTAAGAAATACTACGTGAAAACTGTAGGGGGGGGTCTTGGAATATACTACACATGGTCACCGGGGGGGGGGGGGTAAAAAATTGCAAAAAGTGTGTCACGTAGTATGTGGGTACGTTCCCTTAGGGGTGGGTAGGAATCTAGGGGTCAGTGTATCCAGGAGTGATGAACGTATGAATCCACCCCTCCCTCTGCCAATGCGGCCCACAACGTATCTGGTAGGCAGGCATACCTCATCCGGTGAACCCGGTCACCAAAGCCAATTTCAATATGAGCGAACCAATTTGGGTGACCTATTTCAGAGGTTGTTTTTCGTTATTTATTTTTGGGGTGTTATGCGGTGTTGCGCTACCTCCTTCTTTAGCCACCGTTTCGGACATCCTGCATTGTCCATCATCAAGGCAGATCCGGTAGATGTGTAATAACAAATAACGAAAATACTTTTGGCCGTGAAAATCTTAAAATTATTTCAGAGGTGTTTGTTATCCAATAAATGGTTCCCAGGGTGCCGGTACCCACACCCGTCTCCCAAATTGTGAATGGATGGTGCCTCGAAAATTGTGATCTCCAGTATTTTCATTAAAACCATCGTTAAATTCGAGCGAGAATTTCGAAATTACTCGAATATCGGAACATTTCGAAATAAGATATTTTGATTATGCACCTCATTATTTAGCGGTATCTAACCACGCGATGGTAAACAAAAGCCTAACACGCAAATATTCGTGCAATACACTTGGTAAATTAATTTTCGCCGTTAGCTACTCTATATCCCTCATTCTCATTTCCAACCTATTTGAACCCGCATTACCAAATTGAGCAGCCCAACTTAATCGCTAATCGAAAAACCATTTAAAAACGTGAATTATTATCCCATTAATCTCAGAAAGTTTCGCAATATATTTCTGAGAGCATTTATCGCTTTTGAATTCAAATGATGAAGAATACTAATAGAACACCGAGACCGTAAATTACATTCCAGATGGGATTGTTCTTAGTCTCGGCGGGAAATCGGGCCGGAAACGGAGGCTGACGATTGGCGAAGTTCTGCCGTCCTCTGGCCTACTTCCCGTTTCCGGTAGCATCGTAAAAAATGTGAGTAAACGAAAATGTCACAAAGGCAGAGTAGTAGGCCATTTAATGCCTTTCGGCGCTTTGGAGCGTCGATATTGGCTCGGATCGCAGCTACGTTATTTCGTGCAGTCTGCAGATTTTTAGGTTTCCGGCCGATCGTTGAAAACAAAATCAAGCAATCAATTTAGGGTGGATTGGTATAAGAACTTCGTACTTGGTTAATATTATTGTAATTGCTAGGCCGGACAGTGACTCAGTTATCATAGCGCTTGGTTCCCACCCAGGCGTCTTGAGTTCGATTCCTCGGCTGGCTAAGTCTTCTATCACGACACAAGCAACGTTTTCTGATTTCTGTGGTGGTAATAGCAGATTTTTAAATATTGTGAGGTCATTCGTAAACCTCGAAGAGAAGTCTTTATTAAAAAATATATTTATGCTCGCTTTAATTAATTATTATTTTTAATTAATAAACTAACGTCTAAGACAAGATTTTTATGCATAGCACAAAGTGTAACAATTATTATAAGCAATAATTATCAGCCTGAAACACTCATCTACATTGAAAAATTCTTCTGAGAAAAGAAATATGCCGCCAACGGGACTTGGACCCGTGTCCTTCTGATTGCCGGTCAGGTGCTCTGAATTATTGCTTATAATAATTGTTTCGCTTTAATTACTTTTTTTTAAATTGTGCCATAAATTATAAATAGTCAATATTAGTTTCAATGTAGAATTGTTGGAAAGTAGCCTGAAAATCTGATACTGCTATCTAAAATTTTCTTTTTTTTTAATACATTTTTTTGCTGAAGTTGATAATATGAATAAATTTAAACGAAACATGAAATAAAAAGTCACAAACTGTCGCAACTGGGGACCCTACCCAGGACCTCTATCTTTCTGAGCTACTGAGATCCGATTATTTTCCGTCATTTTAATCGATTACGTTTTCAACTTAATAATCATCAACATTATCCCTAATTAATTTTCTATTTGGTTGCTATCTTTTCTGTTCGTTTGCAAATTGGAAAATATAATTTTTTTAAATTACAATAAATGGAATATTATTTCTTGCAGAATAGTCAAACGTCCTTTAAATAAATAAATAAAAAATCGGATATTTATATAGATCCGATACACTATCTTAGTTACAAATATATTCGGGAAGAACTATGTAATTTATTTATTTATTTATTAACGCCCTTTTTCGGGGCTTTTACATATGAATAGTAAGAAATACACAGTATTTATTGTGCATAACTGAACTGCCTTCGTAACAATATTTTATATTTATTTAAAGATAAATTGAAGATGTCCACTGACTTGGTATAATTGTTTCCCTCCATTAGTATTCTGGGCAAAGAGGAATACATATGGTAGTTAGTTCCAGAATTACTGCACTGAAATAAATCCTGACTTCTAGTATTACGTTTTGGAATCCGGAAGCTTAGCAATTCGAGCAATATCGGACTGTCAACTAAATCATTTATAATTTTATACAGAAATACCAAGTCAGTGAAAGTTCTTCTGTCTGACAATTTGAGCATATTCATATCATTCAAAATAGTATTGTAGTTCAAAATAATTGCTGGAATACCCATTTTAAAATTAAGAAAACGTAAGAATTTGTTTTGTATTATTTCAGCTTGTACATGTATATTGTAATATGGGTTCCAGACGGGAGAATTGTATTCAAGTTGACTTCTAACATATACAAAATATAACAGTTTTATACACTTAATATTGTTAAAATTTCTAGTTAGCCTAGATATAAATCCCAATATTTTTAAGGCCTTATTAGAGATTCCTGTTATGTGGTTAACAAATGAAAGATTAGATTGAAAAGTGATGCCCAAGTCTTTAATTTGTGTTAATGTCTCCAGAGTATTGTTATCAATTTTGTAATTGAAGATCACTGGATTTTTTATTCGAGAAAATCTAACTATATGACATTTTAAGATATTTAAGTAAAGTCTATTTTCATTACACCAAATTAACGATTTGTTGATACTATCTTGAAGAATGTTGCAATGGTAAATATTTTGAATTATTCTAAAAATTTTGAGGTCATCAGCAAAAAGTAAGATAAATACATCATGAAATATTTTTGTAAGATCATTTATAAACAAGATAAATAATATTGGGCCAAGGTGTGAAACTCCACTTGTTGCATAATTTTTTTCCGACAATGAGGATTTTATTCTAACAATTTGTTGTCTTCCAGTAAGATAGCTTTCAAACCAGGCTAATATACTGCCACGTATACCAAGCTTTTCTAATTTCCAAATGAGAATTTTATGGGAAACTGAATCAAAGGCTTTACTAAAATCAGTATAGACAGAGTCTACTTGTTTTTTTTTCTTTAAAAGAATTGGTTATAAAATTTTCATAAATAATCAAGTTAGAAAGTGTACTTCTACCTGGCATAAATCCAAACTGGTAAGGTGATATTACAGGTTTTATTTGGGCAAAAATTTTGTCAAGTATTAGGCCAGCGCCACACTTGACGGAAATTACGTCGCGGATCTTTCGCGACGGAACGCCAATACATGTAATTGCATATAAATTACAAATAGCGGGCACACTACGCGGAAGATCGGTCGTTCCGTCGCGGACAATCGGTCGCTCCGTGGCGGACCGCCGACTCTCGCGTTTGCTCCGTCCTCCGCGCACCGATCTTCCGTCGGCGGAAAATCGGCAACGTCGCATTCCAAGTGTTTGTATGCATCGCGCCACATTCGGCGGATAACACGCGGCGACGACGCACGCACAGGATGTTCGACACCGACCGTATAAGCGTTGGCAGTCGACTGATAATCCGCCACTGAATATTCAGTGTGGCTGCAACGTATGGCAACGGATTGACTCCCGCGGAAGTTACGCGACGGAATTTCTGTCAAGTGTGGCGCTGGCCTTAGGCTTTCAAATAGTTTCGGAATGGTGGATTGAATGCATATTAGTCTATAATTACAAACATCACTTTTATCGCCCTTTTTGAAAATTGGAGTCAAATAACTATTTTTCCACATATCGGGAAAAATTCCACTGGATAAAGATAAATTAAAAAGTTTGGTTAATGGAAGAGCAATTACTTCGATACATTCTTTGATAAATATTATGGGGATATTATCCGGTCCTGCAGATTTTTTGATATCTAATGATTTAACTTTAGTTACTACATCAGAGAGACTTATGGTACACTGCGAAATATCAAGAGTTTCATCTAGAGTTGTTGATGGAAGAGGAGCATTATATATCTATCTCCATCATTGAAAAACATACCTACTTTCAACCTTCCGTCGAACCTTAAAAATATAGAAAATACCCATGAATCCAAAGGATAATTGAAAAATCATCTGAAACTTCTGGAATAATCCTCCATTGTTATCTTGTGTTTTCTCTACTATTATTTGTCACTACAACATATGTACCACAATTGTAATTTTTATTATTATTTATAGTGCAAATATTTTGTTATTAAAAAAACTACATTCAAAATGCCCCCCCCCCCCCCCCCTCCCTCCCTAGTGGACCGCGGTAAAATTATCAAACTTTGACCGGTCCGCGGCGACAAAAAGGTTGGGGACCGCTGCACTAGAGAGTAATGCAAAATCATGTATTTTTAGTTTGAAAATTTGATCGCTTGGAAATAATTTAGATTTTATAAGGCCTTGAAAAACTGCTTTTAAGTTCAAAACTTCTTCTTACGAACCACATTTTTGCTTATGTTTATTGTAAATGTGACATTAAGTTCTTCAGCAAATGCAAAACTTTGCAAAATAAAATAAAACAAGTTTTGTTTTTCGCAAAAATCAAAACGGGCAGTTGGTGTTCAGCTGGAATTTCATCTTATCGCCACCCACGTAAATACGGAGTGTTATTTCTAGCGGCCCAATTTCGAATGTCACACATTTTTGCGCATTAAATCATTAAAAAATCAGGAAGTTTGGTTTTAAAGAAAAAAAAAACAAATGTCACTAAGGAGACCAAAAATTCATTTACATTTTTACTCTAAGTAATACCAGAAGTCACTGATTAAAGTATAATTAAGGTACTAATCTCATAATATCATTATTTTTCTATTAAAACAGGAAATAAAGCAAACACAAATAAAAAAATAAAGTTTTAATATTGTGATCGGTTTAAAAGTCTCTACGGAGTTCTACAGGAAAACTTGTTCAAATCACCGGTCTCTCTTATAAGCCCCATTACACTCAATCCACTCTCATCTTCCATATATTTAGAAACCAAGGCCTTATAAAATGCGGAAAAATATCCTTACAGGAAAAACTTTTGTTTGATGTGTGAGACTTCTGTAATACAATTATTTATTTGTCATATCCTAAGTGACATATATTAACTTCCAGAATTCGGCCGGTGGAAACATTTTTAAGAGGTGTAATGTATAAACATTATTACGCTCCTAATTTCCCAGGTTCTCACCACTGAAGAAATAAACTGATAGAAGTGTGTTATATAACAATTTGAAGGAAAACCGAGTTCGTCAAATTACATAAGACCTTTTGACTTCTAAAACCCAGACAGATCAATGAAATCGATTAAATTATTTTCTGTTAATAAAAGAATTTCGATAATTGAAAACGTTTGATCAATTATGTCGGTCATGTGGAAATTGCACAGAAAACCATCTTAGGTAATAATTAAAAAACAGAATGACTGACATAAACCAAATGTTCAACATGTTAGACGTACTAGATTTGCGCCAATTATATATAAAAACACTACTAAACTATGTTTTCGACCAAAAAATCATTTTTTTGTCAATAGTGGACGAGTTAGATAAGCACACAAAACATCATAAAAAAACTCGGACGGTAAACACAAGTACGGTACTGCAAGGACACCACAAATACCAGGCGATGGAGCATTCAACAATTTTTCACTCGATAAAAATTAGGGACACAAGAAACATTTCGGATACAAAATTAAAAGATGGATTAAAGAACAAAAAATACAATATTACCAAAAAATTACAACTTACATAAAAAATATATAAACACGTAATACTCAATTAATGGCCTCTGTGTTTCCTCCTTCCTACAACATGGGTCTCTTCAAGACCAATGTTCATTCCTTCCTCTCCTCAAAAAGACCCTCCACACAGCATCCCAGATGACATAGGCCCTGAGGGAAATTATTTTCCTCAGGGCCTCCTGTGTGGAGTTAATGTAAAAAAAAAAAAAAAAAAACTATTACAACACATTTTTTTTAATAAAATTTTTTGATGCAATACATATTATAATAGATACGTTTATCATTATATTCAACCGTATATTATTTATTTTATGTTTGAATTTTTTTTTATAATCTAACGCCTTTATTATTGTAATTTATTTTATTTAGTTTTATTTTAATTTATTTCAAAGCATTATCTCAACTTATCTACTTATTGAATTTTTATAAAATTGCAAAATGGGAGCCTCATACGGGTAAAGCGCCCATTGAGGTCCACATTATTAAATAATGGGTTCCATGACAATTGATCCGCCGACATTCGCTCCTCCGGCGTACTTATATACAGTATGCAATCGGTTTAGAGAAAATACAGGATACGTAATTACACAAAATATAACTAAGTGATTTTGAATGGATGTGAAGAAAGAACGTACCGCCGAATAACAAAAGTATAAAACTTATTTTCATTCAAATATATCAAGGAAAAATCTGCTTCTCTATGTACTGTGTCTACCAGAGGATAAGTACCTACGAAATAATCGACACTATGTATAAATTCGTTTGATATAAATACCAACTTATTATGAGAGTATAAGTCGGTTTTACGTTTGAAATGGGTAAATAAAGGAAAAAAAATTATAATTTTATATGAAATATCATTTCGGGGGGCCAACTGTCGCGAATAAACTTTCGGGTCACCAAAATAATCTTATCATCACGTAAATTTATTGTATCAAATAAAAAAATAAAAATTCCACAGGAAGTAAGATATAAATTGACCTTACTTCCAGAACACGGACAAGCCTTCAACTCGTTTCTATTGGTCTCTCCCTTCAGTGGTCCTTACTCTCTTCAGTGGTCCTTACAGAGCATCGCCACACGCGTCTCTACTTTTCCAACTATTATGACTGCCATTAGACCCACCTCCAACTACCACCCCTCGACTGAATTCAATTCAACCCCAACATAATAATAACATGAGAACGCCTTCACACGAGCGAAATAAAAAGGTTGTGCGGACATTGGCACCAATATTTTTGGCATTGCCTACTTGACGACAGAATAAAGACAATGTTTGGAAAAGCATGAACAAGAATAATGTGAATGTTTAAATCTTGTTTCTATAATGCGCCAAGTAATTGAATTTATTGCACAGAAACGATATCATTTAAAGAACTTGTAGATTAAATTTGTGGTTAGAAGAGAGAAGAGCTTGGAACCATCTCATTTTAGTATTACTAGCTATTTACAATTCTTTAAACCTACATACGAAAGTCATTTATAATAAAAGCAGTATAAATATATCACGGGGGTGATTTTTTTTTAACAAATCTGGGGTTTATAAATTAATTTGTAATGTTTGTAACTTTTTTTATATAGGGAAGACTTCTAGAAATTTTAATACTAGAGTTAAGGAACATCTAAGGGAACGTACCCATACTACGTGACCTCTTCGGGGGGGGGGGGTCTTCAAAATGTCACGCTTGGTACAAATGAGCGGCGGTTTGCTTAGGATTTTGGTCTCCAGGGGGGGTTAAAAATTGCAAAAATTGGTCACGTAGTATGGGTACGTTCCCTAAGTTGTTTAAATAATAATTATTATTCTGAATCTGAAAGCCAACCACATTTTAGAAACAAATCATTCATTTGATATAACATACCCCGATACAAGCGAACCCTAGTGGGGTTAATAATTACATGCTAAAAATATATGTGTATAAATTGTGAAGAAGCAATAAAAAATAAATAAATATAAATAAAGAGTTAAAACTTTCACAGACAATCACAAAGGGTTAACAATTAGATAATTTAGAAATTTTAGTAATTACAAAATGTTTTAATAGTAATTTAAATATTATTGATAAACAAATATTTTTTTAAAATAGCCATCTCTTAATTATTTTTTTCATATTAATGCTTAGATACACTTATAATAATTTATTTTGACTTCCTGTTATTTCGTTTGTTTTAAAAGATTTTATTAAGTAAATGCAATTTTTACACAATCTAAAATTATTTTTATATTTCATTTTATATAATTGTTTTTTATGACATTTTTCATTAATTATTAATCACCTCTCCCTTTAACATTTTGTCTTTAGTTCTTTTTTGTCTATGCTTGTTTGTCTTTTGTTGTTTTTAATATTAATCTTATCCTGACAAAAAAACTTGGTTTTCGAAACTTGTTGATAATATTGATTATAAAGTGGTGAATTTACAAAGTTATTTGTTTTCATTTAATTAAAAATGGCGCCACAAAGTGTATTTGCAAATTTTGAAGAAGAAGTATAAATAATTATTAATAATAAATGTGAATAATTATAATTATTCACATTTATTATCCCGATTACTATGTCTTATTACTAAAACTGATTTTAGAATTGACACAATCAGAAGCGTGGCCTTAATTAATATTAGGAGATATTACTGAGAGGTAAATTATTTGAAACACCTTTTGACTTTATACTCACCTATTCATGGTAGAGCATTGCCCTTAACATCTTTTTCACACTTCAGTCTGGTCTTGTCTATTGTAATGTAAATCCGTATATTTCCACCCAAGACACGTAAAGAACCTCAGTGTTAAGCTGTTGAAATGCTTGCCGAAAATCACAATTTACCAGCAAACATTGAGAACAACCCCGCCACGACTTTTGTGGGTAGGTCGGTAGCCAAGGCGATGAGAAGCCTGATAAATTCGCGGAGAAGAAACTGAATAAAAGTTTCCGCAATAAAAGAAAGCTTTCCCTACCCTCACCTAAACTCTATTTCCCTCCTCTAAACTTATTTGCTTCCGTAATACTCTTCCCACCGTGACTTTAGCAAACCCTCTGAGCCCGCCATTGTTGTGATTTTCTTTTCCAGTTTCAAAATCATGTCACGTGGTGTCAAAATGAGGTTTCAGGAACACTTTAAATTTCTTTTATACAAAAATTGATATATTACTTCTGCCTACGTGTTTCGGTGTACTTACATTAGCTTGTGTCGCTTTCCATAGAGAGAAAAAAATGGCCTTATATTTAAACGCCCGGGGTCTCAAAAGTTTCGTATGATCTGTAGCTATTCGAAAACGTAAAAATAAATTAAATTATTTTTCACTATTATCCCGCTAAAAAGGCCGGAAGTTTTAAAAAAAATATATTTCGTAATTTGGAAAAAAAATAAAACAAAGGGTTCATATTTAATATTTTGTACCAAATTTATTTTTCATTCCATAACTGCGGTTAGTACAAAGAACCCAAAAAAAATAATTTTTTAAACTTATGTGGTGTATTGGTTAAAAATATAAAAGGGGAAAATAACACTTTTTCTGGATAAAATCACAATTCTTGTTGACATGTATTCATAAACTTGAACTTTTTTTTCATTTTTGTCAGTTATACGCATTTTTTAATCATAAACACACGTTAAAAGGTTAAATTACTCAAAAAAAATTATTAAAAATTAAAAAACAAAATGGTTTTAGGTTTGTTTTCTGATTTTCAATGCATTTTAGTGGGCTAATAACCATTTTTAAAAAAGTAAATTTAAATGCAGTTCTTATTTTCTTATTAACTTTTGAGACCCCGGGCGTTTCTGAATTCAAAGGTTGAAATAATTGACACACCCTAACTTACATGTCGCTAATTTGGTTCGTTTTTCCGATTTTGCAGAAGTGTGATCAAAGACAATTTTGTACGCTTAATTTGCGACTAAATTAAGACAATCAATACAGTCTGTCAAATAAGAGTAGAAAACATAGGAGGGCGCCACTGTCGTTCAAATGGCAAAACTAAAAATATAATCATGGTATTAATCCAAAGCTGTGTATTGTGTAACCTACATTTTAATTAAAAATTAAAAAGGCATAAAAGTGAAAAAAAAAATTTTTCATTCCACTGATCTCAAATTAGAATTGCATATAGGTATATTATTATTATATCTTTACAATTTTATGTTAACATAATGAAGAATTTCGATATTGTAATAAAATATAGAGCACACTTTAGAAATGGCTCACATTTATTTAATATTAGCTTAAGTATTTACTAGCGTTGTACAGGCTTTAGATCATGTCTCTAATTTTAGATCTGAATATATTTAACTCATTCAGATCTAAAAGTAGTGTAACTAAACACACCATTAATTATTCTTCCTTTCTACCTACTGTTATATTCAAATTTGTGTTAAATTAAATGGAAGCCAATCACTTTTTAGAACACAATTTAATCAAATTTATGTCATTAAGTAGGTACCTTAACAATAGTGCTTCCTCGATAAATTTTTTTTTGAGGAACAAGAAAATGTATTTTTAAATGTGTATACAGTGTTCTGCATTTTTAGTGTGATTGCACTTTAAAAGAATATTTGACAGGTAAATTGATGTTGCCAGCCTACAAATTTTGTAGTTCAATTTTTTATATTTTCTACTCTTATTTGACAGACTCTACTTACGTGATTGGTTGGATTCTTTTAACATCAGATTCGGAGACTTATAATTAAATACCCTGGCATAAGTGTAAAATTTACATGTCAGATACTTTTCGCATGGGGTCAGTGGTAGCTGGAGTGGAAATATATTTAAAACATTATATTGGAGTGAAATTCTACCAAGAATTCAAAGTTTCTAAAAGGACCATAAATTTTAATGGCCAGAAAAAACTTTTATTAATTGCTTAAATTAAATTACCAAATTACAATAGCAATGTGGCCCAAGTTTAATTTGTAATTCGTTTTACTCTTCGGGACGAACAACGCCCATCTCAATTTCCAGTATTTGTAACTTTTATGCATATTTATAAAACTGTTTTGAGGTCGAACCAAAGTTAAGGTAGGTTGCTACGAATCCTTGTGTTTTAACCATCTAAATAATTTAAAATATATTTTTTAACACGCCGAGTTTCAATTAATTTTATTTGCCTTTACACCAAATGTTTTAATTTAACAGTGGCCATAATATTTCGTACAGAATCACTTGGAAAGAAATTCTTATTAGAAATTTTAGTTTTCGAAAACAGTTTGAAATTATTTTAATTAAATTTAGTTTTAAGAATTAGAATATGTTTTCTTTGTCCGTGGAAAGGACATTTCACTGAAATAATGAAAAGAAAATTAGAAGTAGAAGGTCAAATTTAGATGTTGGGGATAGCATTTCTATAGTGGCGGAAATAATATATTTAAAACACAGCGAAAAACTTGCAAAGGGCAAACTCACTTTTAGGTTGGTTGGTTTTAAATAGTTTCCGACTTCACGTTTACGAATAAAAAGTCTTGTTTAACTCTGAAAGCAGACTATTTTAGTTTTGACAGAATTGCGTGTATAATGGAGGCACCACATTTTCCTATTCTATATTCTTTCCTTACTAATGAAACGTTGTAATTACTTACGTAGAATACGTCATTTTGGTGGCAGTTTAGGTTGGCTAACTAACTAACTAACTAACCATCGCGCCGTTTCCCCGCAGGGGTAGGCAGAGAGGACGGACCGCCAAACAACTCGGTCTTGGCACACACTCTTTGCCTCACTCACATTCATACATCGTCTCATACATACTCTTCTATTATTCTGACTTTTGACATGGCCCGTCTCAAGTATCTGATTCACTTGATCGTGCCATGTCTTCCTCGGGCGTCCCCGACTTCTTCTACCATTCACATTTGCATCATATATTCTTTTTACACTACTTTCTTCGCTCATTCGCTCTACGTGCCCAAACCATCTGAGGGTCCCTTTCTTAATTTTGCTCATTATACTTACATCAGCCTTACATTCTTTGCGGATATCCACATTTCTAACACGATCATACATGGTTTTACCACACATACGTCTCAGGGATCTCATTTCAACAGCATTCAGTTTACTTTCATCCTTCCTCTGCCAGTTCCATGCCTCACTGCCATACATCAGGGTAGGTACCAGGACTCCATTGTGGACTGCTAGCTTCGCTTTTTTTGACAGTTTTTTATTAGCGCCAACAGCATTCAGTCCTCCATTAATGGAGTTACCGGCATTTACCCTTCTTTCGATATCTCTATCAGCCTTAGGTTTGGCTTATCTATATTTTTTTTACATTAGCCCTACCCAGGAGGCCCTCAGAAAAAAAATATCTTCAGGGCCGGGTCATCTTTGGGGATGCTGTGTGGATGGTCTTTTCAGGGAAAGGAAGGAGAGGAAGGAAAGGGTATGGGGGGTGGGTAGGAATCTGGGATTCAATGGGGCCAGGAGTGACGAACGTTTGAATCCATCCCTCCCATTGTGGTGCAGTAATGGGGCGAGAGAGTTTGGGTGGAGAGGTTAAGGTTAAGTCTCCTCCAACCTGCCTCACCCGATCCGGCCCGGTACGTAGAGGGTGGGCAAACGCATACGTCACCAAGACCTAGACAAATCTCTCCCCACGAACACCGGTACCCCTGCTAAGTCCCCAAACATAGCGAACCACTTGGAGTGACCCATGACAGAGCAAACAAATAATTCCTGAAGCGGCGGTATAAATTCAAAATATTCAAAAATAAATTTAGGGGAAGAAAAAGGGGTTGAGGTAAATTAAAGACAAAGATCGTTGACACAGACCAGGCGATTCAATCGATTTTTCGACTTTGAATGTCGATCATACTGAGAGAATCACCATCTTATCTATTGGGAAACATTTCTACAAACTTCAAACAAGCAGCCTTTATCTTACGACCGGAGACCGTTTTCACGGCATTTTCTCTTACAGCGCAGGTTCTGATACAGTTAGCAGCAATACTAAGTGCACGGCAACCTCTTTTAGGTTTAGCCTCCTAGTAAAGTTGTCAACATTTGAAAGTATTTTCTCGATCCTCTTCGCTGTTCTCCTGGTTGCCAGAGCCAATAATCAATAATATTAAAAGACTTAATTAGAGAAAAAAACTAAAAGACATAGTTTTAAATTATTTCAAAAATGTCCAAAAACAATATACTGTAGGTACATACTTCTATAATTTAAACCTATAAAAGGTTATCAATATTTGATAATTTTATAAAACCACTGAGTTTAAGTTTAAGTCCAAAAACAATATTGATTGGGTACCTTTACCTTTAAAAACCAGACACATAAGTGATACCACTGAAAGCGCCACGAGACTGACATGATCCGCTTTAACCCGACTATATTTATCCTACCTGAAACCTTTTTCTGTTGAACTTTGGGAAGGGTCGGAGCTTTCAAAAGTTTTGTTTTACATTAGAATTTATAAATGAGTTTAAACAGTCTAAAAAGTTTCAAAATGTAACCGTCACTTATTTGTGTGGGAGTTTTGACAAATAGACCACTTAGCAAGATTGTTATTCAAACTAATGCTTTTCATTCCCATCAATACTTAATTGTGCTTTGCTAAAATTGGGTTCTCAATTCAAAGGCATGTTTTTGATGAAAAAGCCGCTTTTCAGTAATGGATCGAGTATTTATATATTACTAGCTGGTTCCCGGAATGTGTTGCAATGTCATATTCAAAGAAACAAATTGTTTCTCCGTGCACGCCCGTTTCCGTGCATCCCCGTTCCCCTCCCGCATCCCCTTCCCCTCCCGCGTTCCACATAATATACATGTATCCCCAGTACATTTAGTTTTCTAACAGCTCGCGTGCCACCTATTACAATTTTTTATTCAAATTTTCATTTTTCATATATATTACAAATATTCATTTTCATACATTATAAGAACAATCAATCTAATTTCGAACCTAACGTAGGTACCTATTTAAAATATTCATAATTTTTTAAATCCATGGACAATTCTTTTTTTTACAAAAAAAAGCTGCCTGCTAAATTCACATTCATCAAACGCGCGAACTGTCAAACGTGCGAAGTTAAAATAGTCGTTAAGTTTTCTGAAATTGTCCAATTTTCTCAATTTTTCTCTCCGAAAGAACCTTCTACAAAGTATTAGAAAACTTTTTTAAAAAAGATGAATGAAATGGATAACGAAATGAAGAGATATACGAAACATAATGCCAATGAAGACTCTAAAAACGATATACTATGCACTAGCCCAATCAATTATCACTCACGGTATGATTGGTTGGGGTAGTGCTGCTAAAATTAATATGGACCCTCTCGACAAAGCACAAAAAGCCTTAATTAAAGTTATTACCAAAAAACCCTATAGATTCCCGACAATACAGTTATTTAAGGATTTTGCTGTATTGAATATACAACAACTGTACATGAAAATTATAATTATACATTACCAAAAGGAAAAACTAAACCATCATACTGCACAACACAATTACGACACAAGACACAGACACCAACACATGACTCCAAAAACAAATATCACCTATGGACAAAGACATTACCGTAATTTGGCTCTAAATTTTTAAAATTTAATTGAAAAATATATTAAAGATATTCATGTGACTAAAAATGCTAATCTAAAACACAAAATTCATACGTGGATATTCAACAAAGGCGTTGTACACTGCGGGCAGATAATTTATACCATATAACAACACACTAAACTGTATCTTTCTCTTTTCCTCTCAAATATTTGTTATTATTTCTAAATTTCTTAGTATTCTTATATAATCATTTAAAATATTTATATTTCTTATTAATTGTATGAATATTTTTTATGTTTCTCAACTTTTTTTCTTTTTTTTTCTTCCATTCTATTTATCTTTTCATATATAAATTTAAAAATTTATCTTATTCTTTTCTTACAAGATTAAGTAATTTTGACTAAATTCTTTAGGGTTAAATGCTTTAGGGGTGGCAAGTTAATTGCCACCAACCTCCTTTGCAATACGATACAATAGATATAATAATGCATCAGACCGATCAACGAAATTGTAATGCATTTAAGATAAATCATTTTGGTGCTCTCAGTCACATTTTGATAGAGCGTAAATGGCTTATTAATAGTTTATTTATATAATGCAATTTTTTTGTTGTTCACTTCAAGGGCTGAAATGTTCTCACGTGAAATCTATAAATATAAAAATGAATGCCTGTTTTCCTCAACTTCAGAACAACTTTATCATTTTTTTATTTTTTTTATTTTTTTTATTATTATTTATTAACCAAGATAAGCACAAATACATTTATTGTTTTTTTTTTCAGTTTGGAGTATAACACATATTTTTTGTTTTTGCTTTTTGGTAAACACCACCTCACTAGGCTGAGCCTGTTCTGAGGTGGCAGGAATTTAGTCAAAATTACCTATAGATGATACTTCATAAAAAAATCGTATTAATATTATTTCTAATCGCTAATATTTTCAAGCGTAAAAAGTTTTAAAAAAAAGAATAATTTACATCAGCTCCACGAAAAAAATCCCTCAGAGCCCAAGTCCTCTTTGGGGGTGCTGTGTGGGGAAATTTCAGGGAAACAAAGGAAAGGAAGTCTTGTGAAGGAAAAGATACAGAGGTGGGCATGAATCTGGGGGTCAGTCTGTCCAGGAGTGACGGACGTATGAATCCATCCCTGCCACTGCGGTGCAAGGCGATAGGTCGAGAGAGTCTGGCTGGAGATGTCAAGGTTAGGTCTCTTTCAACTAGTCCCTACCGATCCAGCCCGCCACGCAATAGATGGGAATACGCACTCGCCGCTGAGACCTCGATAAACCGCACCGAGTGAACCAATGGGAGTGACCTATTGCAGAGGTGTTGGCTATCCAATAAATGGTTCCAGTACCAGTACCCGCCTCCCAAATTGTAAATGTGTAAGTATTTCACATTCGAGAAATTTATTTCATAAATTAATCAATTTTCTTACTTATACATATTTTTTTGCTGAGAGGACGGTCATAAATTAACCTTTTGATTTAACCATTAATAAACTTGAAAACCAAGAAATCTGTCAAAAATTTGAACAAACGAAATGAACATTTCAAATTATTAATTTTTTAAAAATTAAGTTATTTTGGTACTTACATCGTTTGTCTGAATTATTCTTAACACAACTAATTCCAACTTTGACCCAATTCAAAGCAAATTTGAGTTGAACGTGAAAAATTTCAGGTAGTAATGAATAACCTACATCACCACAGACAACCGAAATTAGTACGTTAGGTAATACAGAGTCTCGGAACTCTGTGGGAGTCGTTTATTATATTTGTTAACCGGTTTACCCTCCCGCTTCAAAGCTTGACCAGGAAATTGCAATGCAGTGCGGTTGAAAAATTCCCTGTCGCTACCACGGCTTCTTTGTTCTAAGTAACACACATTTCAAAGTGAACAAAGCCGGTCACTTTGGATTACCACTGTGCGGTGAGCGCCGCTACGGAGGGTCGAAAATAAAATCCTTTGTCGTCTGATCACAATTATAAAATGTGAAACATTTATTTCGGTTGTTACATAATTCTGGTCGGTTTTATTTAAGGTGAACAAATGCGGTAACATCCACTGAAATCAGTCAAAGTAAGAATTTTGGTAAAAATAGATAAGCTCACCTCACGGATAATACCAAACCTTCGTTTTGTAGAAGTTCGACACACGGATAGAACGGAATATTCCTTTTTTAATTAACAGAAAATCATGGTATTACATTTATCGGAAGTACCAACATAATAAAAAGGCCTTTGATACGATAGACCATAAAATCCTTTTCAAGAAACTTAAAAAAATTGAGATGTCAAAAACAACTTTAAATCTGCTAATAAGCTACATGTCAGAACGTTCACATTGTGTTAAAATTGAAAACCGTAAAAGTAAGCCTCTACCAATCAATTACGGTGTACCGCAAGGAAGTGTCGTAGGACCTTTATTATTTTTGATATATATAAATGATATCTGCAAATCATTAGTTTTGCTGATGACACTGTCATTTTATTTAATGAAAGTGATTGGTTAACCATTTTCAAAGATGCTGAACACGGACTTGTACTTCTGCAAAAATGGCTTAAGCAAAACTCACTTACACTTAATGTTAACAAAACTAAATGTTTAACTTTTTCTATAACGGCTAGAGGACAACCAGCAGAGGATTATGCTCTTAAATTACACGATTGTCAAGGAAAAGACTTAACCCAATCATGCCACTGCCCAGCCATAACACATTCTAAAAACATAAAATATCTCGCTATTGAAATCGATGAAAATCTTTGATGGGACTCCCACATAAATAGCATCACAAAGAAACTTACAAAGCTCATGTACTACTTTAGAAACATACGCAATATACTTAATAAAAATGACCTATATAAAGTCTACTATGCTCTTTGCCAATCACGCATAGAATATGGGATTATAGGTTGGGGAACTGCCTCAAACATTCACATCAAGCAGCTAGCTAGAACGCAAAAGGCAATAATAAAAATAATCCTAAAAGTACCTTTAAAAACTCCATCAAAAGAAATTTTTAAAAACTTTAATGTGTTCAGCATTATTAAATTATACTAAAAAAATGCACTACTCAAATTTAAAGAAAAATATGAATACCTTGCTGACCAACACACCTACACTTCAAGGACAAAATCCTCAAAACTACTGAACATCCCGCAATTAAACACATCTTTTGGCCAGAAAAACCATAATTTCCATGCAACAAAATTATATAATGCCCTTCCAATTGAAATTAAGAACACCATGGAGATACAAATGTTTAAAAAAACATAACATTATGGTTATGTAAACAGGAAGATGGGGAAATCATTAAAATTATGAAGTAACCCCAATATAACCTGCAGACAACAAACATAAATACTTTTATTTTATTTATTGTTATTTTATGAAAATCAAGAAACTAGAAGATGAGGAAATAAAAATCTACACCCATTCAGCAACATACAGTCCGCCTCGGAACAGGAATACCTACTGAGGAGGACTGTAAACAAACCACTTTATTTGGTATTTTTACTTATTTTGTAATTTTATGTTATCCTTACATTGTCATTAAAATAAAAATAAAATAAAAATAAAAAAAAATCTCACCAAAATAATAACAAAAAAATACCTACATCGAATTTTTCCTAGTAATTTTTTTTGGTTGAGGTTCAAGCTGGGTGTCATCATCATTTAGATATACATCCCAGGTTTTGAATGGTTTGTTTGGCAAGCAGGGTTTGTCTAACGCATTAGTGTAATTATTCTAATACCTTTCTTTCATGTTCTTCTGTCATAAATACAGGTACAAACTTGTCAATAATGCATTCGCTTCATAGCATGAATAAAATATTGTTTTATATGGCTATAATTTTTTTTTCTATGATTGGCAACATTGATTAATTGTCTATGAAATGTAAAATATAAAAATAGCGTAGCTCGTATACTGCGTAAGTGAATTAATTTTAACAAAATTAAAATGCGACATTCTTTTTTTTCGGCTCCCCCGTCATAAATATTCACTTTTCGTGATAATAAAGCTAAATTTAACTCTTTTAATTAGTAATAAGCCAGAAGCGGAGTAAGACATAAATAATCTAATTTTTTGTTTATAAAGCGCTGAAAGTATTAAAAAGATTTTGAATACATTAGAATTTCCCTTTCAAGGGAGCCCTTGACCACCGATTAAAAGTGCGGAGTAGGTGGAGAATTTTTTGTTGAGTGCGTATGTAACATAAAATCATTACCTAATTTTTAGCAAATTTTCAAAAAAGTTATGAATGCAGTATTTTGATCACACAATTTTTTTAATCGTTACTTTTTTTGATAGGTCCATGTAACATGTCCCTTCCCAATTCATTTTATTAATTCATAGTTCGATGCATTTTCATGATCATCTCTGTACGAAAATTAAAAAATAGCATGCATTTGACACGGTTCCATGACCAATAAAGAGGAATTTTAACAGCCCCTTGAAATATGTAAAAGTGACGAAAAAAATAGCCCATAAGCTATTTAACCTAGTTTTCTTTTCATCACGTTTAATTTTTTTTTCAAAGGATAAAGTTCCACTTTGTTGAGTTGTCCGGTCATCATTTGATACTAAACATAGTTATATTATCTTAAATTGCTGAAGCCCGACTACGAAACAAGAACCTAAACATTGTTTTAAATGGCCTGGTCTATGTCAATAAGGGTTTCACTGTCATTATTGAATGCAGTGAAGGAAATTTGAACGAAAATGGTATAATCTTAATTTATTATTTTGAATTTTAGTGCTGTACGTTTTTCCTGGTTACTGAGGAAGTGATGTGATATTATTTTTGGGTAATTCATTTTAAATCAATAAGTCAACTTTCCCCATTTTCGAATCCTGTTGGTAATATCACCGTAAATAAATACATTTTAAGGTAAACCCTTATCTCCGACCCCTGGCGTACAGTACGATAAATTCAAGCTATTTAGTACCAACTGTTTGTTATCCACTCTATTCGTAATCCTTTCCCACTTTCATATTTTTCCCCTGAACATATTGTTTAGGTGCTACCTAAGTCCACCCTCTGGGTTCGTGTGAAGTGTTAATCCGTGATAATAATTATTAATAGACCAAACTCTTTAGTGAGGGTGGGATTTGTCCGACAGAAGGGAGCTTTACTCGGCACACCTGTGGACGGTATACGTAAAACTACAATCCCTATATTATTACATTGGTCAGTTAGGAAAATTCCTTTTCTGGGGCGCAGATGTAGGGTTCGTCAGCATGATTTAATTATCAGACCCCTTTATGTAATACCACGCTAGAGCCTCAACTACTCGAACTTTTTGTGTGTGTAGCTTTGAAGATTTTTTAGAGATTGTTGCTAAGCTGAGAAAAGTGGGTGAAAGGGAGCGAGGAGGAAGGTTGCGAAAAACTTTACTCTTCAGAATAGCTGTACAATTATGAACAACTTTTTGGTTCAACTGATTGCTACAACACGGGCATATGCCTAATCTTGTGGTAAAAAAGTTTTGTAACACCTGTATCAAGAAATATCGTTATTGTTGTTTCTTTAAATTGAATTAGTGATTGTGATTACTTTTCAATTTATAACCTTGGCAGGACAAGCCTGTTGTGTCAAGGCTAATAATTTTGTAAAACAATAAAAATAACACGACATAACACGACAATAACACGACAATAACACGATATAATAATATATATTTAAAAAACAATATCTCACATTGATGTTTCTTAAAATTAATGGGTACCTACTAAGCTGAAGGAAGCTAATACAATATATTGTAGTAAACATGTAGGGTTACCATTGACCAAGTGTTGATATTTTATTTGAAATAATGTGTAGGGTGGGCCAACAAAAAAGGAAAATTAAATTAGTCTCCACTAGAACTAAGCGCATCGCAGCGCAATTTTTATTACAGGACATCACATCACATATGTATTCAAGTTATGTATAAATAATACTTGTAATGTTTTTTCATGAGTTTGCTTATGTTAAAATGCATATGTGATTACTGCAGACACATTAGTCTAGGGATATTTATATTTGTATTCTAATGTATTATTATTACCCACAAAAATGCTGTATAAATATCCTGTTTGTGTCTCAAATAAATAAATAAATAAAATAAATAAAATAAATCACATCTTTACTAAATACACTTAAATTGCATTCCCTAGAAAACAGAAAAAAATAAACGACCTAACTTTTTGTTTAAAATTATTAAATCCGAATTAGATTGTTGCGAACTCCTGCATCTCATTGACTTTAAGGTACCAACTCGAGCGACAAGGCAAAACATACTATTCTGCAACAATAATTTTGTAACTAACTACCGCACACATTCTCGATTACACACACTAGGGAACAAATTCACCTCAAATATCGATGTATTCAATACAAGTTTACCGTTATTCAAGAAATATCTGAACAATATTTTTATGTAGAATATTTTGATATCTAAGGAGCATCACATAGGGTCTATTGCATATATTTGTGTATTTCTATATTAATCTACAATGTAAAAACTTGTTAGCGTTTTCTTTTTATGTGTCTTGCATTTTGTCATGTATTATTCATCACATTTAACAGTCACCTGTGAATTTTGTAATTACTAACATACCTACTAGTTTATTTCTATGCCATTTACAACTTAGAAACTTTCTCTTTTATAGTAAATATTATTTCGGGGTCCAATTTTCGGCGGATCAACTGTCTGGTCACCATTGTCGGGTCGGGTCAAACTCATGAAAAAGTACTTTAAATGATTTTTGTTTATTTTTTATTATAAGTCTATTTATATTTACATAGAAGTTATGATATAACTATATTAATCATCATGTATCTACCTACCTAATATGAACGAAACCTAACAATTTGACTGTCCTAGAACGGAATACTTTCCTAGTTGGTCAGTCAAAGCTTCCTTACACTGTTAATGTATTTTTATAATAAATAAATATATATATATATATATTTATTTTTCAAAGTTGGCTGTAAAGTCATGAAAAATTGACTTATATAATGTAATGCACTATCTTTCCTTAAATTTATCTGTATACCTACCTTTCATATGATGTTTATTAGTTATATTTTTATAGTTTATCTTTTTTCATTGAAAAAAAACCGTCTCTGTAAAACTTGTCATTGTGAAAGCCCATCAGGGCATTGAAAATTAATAAATAAATTAAATGGATAACCAATACCTCTGCCGTAAGTCACCCTAAGTGGTTCGGTACGCTTGGTGACTTAGCAAGGGTGCTCAGGTCCATGGGTGAGACTAGTTCAAATCTTGGCAGCGGATGCGTCAGCGCACGCCTACTACATAGCGGACCGGATTGGAGAGATGAGAGAGAGCCGGGTGAGGTCAGTTGAGGGAGACTTGGCTTGACTATCCTGCTGGACTACTTCAACACATTTTCTTGCACCGCAATGAGAGGGATGGATTCATACGGCATTCACTCCTAGACGCATTGACCTCTTGATTCCTACCCATCTCCCACCCCTTATTTAGTTCCGTGAACTTCCTCTCCGCTTAAAAAATCCTCCACTCAGCGTCCCCAAACATGACATAGGCTCTGAAAGGTATTATTTTCTCGGGCTTCCTGTGTGAAAAAACTTGTTGGTCCAAAGCCACCACAAAGTTAACGCTCTACCAAGCAGGTCATAAACATCATCAAACATCTACAGAGTTGTTCTGAATTTCACAGATTTTATATAAGAAAAACAACAATGTGTTATTTTCAACATTTACTCCGACTGTGGGTCTTGTTTATTAAAAAATGCCTCTCTTCTCTGATCTTTTCTTTCAATAAATTCCACTTACTTTATCCTAGCCCCATTGGTCGGATATCTCCTTGAAAAGCCAAGCAAAGCTCTCCAGCGCACGAGGCTTATCACTACCCGTTTAGCACGCTGGCGTCATCTGTGACCGACTTCTGAAAACCCGACTCGCTTCGACTCTGTTGAACTCGACTCGGTTTGAAAATTCAATCCGCCAAGCGAGCGCCAAAATCGTATACAAAGCAACCGGTAAAAGTGTATAGTGCCTCAGTAATTTTCATTTTAACCCTTTTTGACAGTTGTGATTTAGTTGACCTTAAACTTGTCAAAGATTTATGGCATTTCGGTATAGAAAATGTGCTCCAACAAAACTCTGCGCCAAAAAAATTATTTCGTGTGTCGTTTTGAGCGCCATTGAAATCAGGACTTTTGTTCGCCGGTTTCGAGAAGAATTATTATTATACAAAAAGGACACGTCATTAGATACTTCTTACCTACTTTGTTATCTACTTCTTTAGATCTTGTTGAGTGAACTTTGAACAAGTCGAGCGTCCTTATTTAAATTTAAAATAAGTTGGACCAATTATTATTGAATGAATCACAAAACAAAAGCAGTTTAATATTATTTATTATGATGATTGTCTTTGAGTACTATAAGTTCTCGTCAATAAAGTGATTAAACTTTGCACATTGAACAAAACATAAGGTTGAAGTTCGTACCAAGTATTCAAGCGCTTTATTCTTTGACTTGAGAGCCAAGAGGGGTGGCAGCATTTAAATTTGGATTTAATGCCAAAACACAACCGAATTGCAATTTTGTTTTAACCAAAAGTTTTAGCTAATATCTAGTACGTATATTTGCTTTTTTTTATAAAACTAGCTGACCCGGCCACGCGTTGCTGTGGCTAATAAAACACTTTGTAAAATCCAACCTTTGTAACCACCACCGTCTTTGAGTTTATCGCGAAGAGACAGACAGATGCCGCGGAGGACTTTAACTTATAATACGTAGAGATGGTGTGAAAGATTATAATAATGTGCATGAAATGCTTGGGGTAACTAACGTATTTAAGTTAATAAGGGATAATAGTGTATCCGTCTAAATAACTTTTCAATTACCGCAATGGGAGGCGGGAATGGGTACCGCCGCCCCGGGAACCTTTATTGGATAACCAACACCTCTGCCATAGGTCACCCCAAGTGGTTCGCTACGTTTGGTGATTTAGCAGGGGTGCCCGGGTTCATGGGGTGAGGTTTGTCTAGGTCTTGGAGGCGGATGACCAAGACACACTGAACCCCAGATTCCTACCCACCCCTTAAACCCTTTTCCTTCCCAGAACTCTCCTCTCCTTCCTTTCCTTAAAAAAACCCTCCACACAGCATCCCCAAAGATGACATAGGCCCTGAGGGAAATTGTTTTCCTCAGGGCCTCCTGTGTGGAGCTCACGTAAAAAAAAAAAAAAAAAAATGTGCGTGACTATTTTTTTAGAAGATGGGTATAGTAAGCTATCCGTAAATCCGACAGATATATGTCTTCGCGGACTTTTTTGTAGATCTATAAAAGAGAAATATCCCACCATGAATTATTTTGTTATTGTAATGTCTGTATGTTATTGTATGAGTGCAAGCGAGATAGAGTGCTTGCGCGAATCTGTATAAGGCGATGTATGCTAGATTCGTCCTTTTTTGCATTTGGCAGCTCTCCTAATAAATACCTACAGTAACCAGTTACATCTTTACTAGTGTACTACCTACACCAATATTCGCCCATATAATTGTTGATCCACATATCCAATCTGGTAACTGCCATCACGAAGACAGCAGTAGTAGTGGACATTACAACTGGCGCAGCCACGGAAATTAAAGAACCTGAAGGCGAAAATTAAATGAAGTGAAGATTAAGGAAGAGCGCAGTGTGCGACAATAGGAAAAAATTGTTGCATGGAAGAAGACGCCACCTCATGTGTCTACAATCTAAGACGAGCATTAGAGCCTGCATCCGCAGAATATTGAGGGAGCATTTGGCGTTGGCATGTTAGCATTGCATGCAGGAAGAAGAAGACGGTGACAAGAGACAAGACAACCAT
The DNA here is from genome assembly GCA_917880885.1 of Limnephilus marmoratus. Lineage (NCBI taxonomy): Eukaryota > Metazoa > Arthropoda > Insecta > Trichoptera > Limnephilidae > Limnephilus > Limnephilus marmoratus. The sequence goes on from OU862908.1 coordinate 55,482,758, forward strand.
CTGCGGAAGGAGCCGGAATCTGGGGCAAGGGCTCAGATTCTGTCGCTGCAGCTATTCAAGCGGGACCGGACAAAGGGCTGGATTCTGTAGCTGCAGGGAGACGGACACGGGCGATCAGCGGTCGAAAGAGACGGCTGGTGACGGAGATCCGGAAGCTGTGTGGGGAGTCACTTTGGAGCGGCGAGGTCGGTTCTGGAGCGGATTCACCCGGAAGCGCTGAGATAAGTTTTCTAATCAAAATTTGTTTCAGCTCTTATTCCCGATGGAGGCGATTTGTAAAAGTCTGGGGGCATTCTGTCATAAGACAGGAGTGTGGTCCCTGTTCAAGGAGAGACTGGACCAAGCGCTCATATTATATGATGAGAAAATTTTGTCGCCAGAACGTAAAAGAGCGTTCCTTCTGAATAATCTCACCGAAGATACCTTTTCATTGTTAAGCGATTTGTGTTTTCCAAAAAAAGTGTCGGAAACCTCATTTGAGGATTTGTGTAAACTACTAGATTCCCATTGTAAGCCCATACACAATATTTATGAATCACGGGAAATATTCTATAAATGTAAACAATCGGCTAATGAATCTATTAAAGAGTTTGCCGCGAAGCTTAAAAATATTAGTTTGTCATGTAACTTTGAAGCAAGATTAGAATCGTGTTTGAAAGATATATTTATTATTGGCGTGTTCAATGAGAAATTGAGGCACAAACTTTTTATGGAGGGCTTGAACAAATCTTTTGTAGAATGCATTAACTTGGCTTCTACGTGGGAACATGTTTTAAATATGGAAAGTACAAAGTCGAATTTAAATTCAGTTAATAACTTCGATAAATCTAGGCAGGTAAGCCGTTATAAGGATGGCAAAGTGCGTAGTAAATCACCCCGTAAGATAAATAATAATATGTCATGTTTCATTTGTGGTAAAAATAATCATGTGCAAAAAGATTGTTGGCACAACAATAAGTTACAATGTCATTTTTGTAAGAAGGTGGGGCACGCTAGCTCGACTTGTAAAAACAAATCAAGTGGTAAATACCGCTCGCATTATACGAAGCGCGCTGATAATGTGGTAAATACTGTTTCACAAGGAGATAATAACTGTGATCCATTGCTTTTAAATGTATGTGTAGATAATATTATGTTACAGGTTATGGTAGATACGGGTGCCAGTATAAATGCGTTACCATATGAAATGTTTAATAGATATTTTAGTGAAAAGAAATTAATGGTGTGTGATATTAAGTTATTCGGTTATGATAATAAATCTCTAAATGTTTTGGGTAAAATTATTTGTAACGTGGAATTTAAAAATAAATGCGTACCGACCGAATTTATAATAATCAATAATGGAAGTTCGTGTATTGTGGGTAGGAAATTTCTTAAGTGTTTTGATATTACCTTGCACGGAATTAATCTGGTTAAAAAAAGTGTTGCAGATATTAATATTCGCGAGTTGTTAAAATTAAAATACCCTAACGTGTTTTCGGATAAACCGGGTAGATTAAAAAATTACGAAGCTAATATTGAGGTTAAGTCAGATTTTAAACCAAGGTTCGTTAACCCGAGACCCATTCCGTATTGTTTGCGGGAGCTAGTGGAAAAGGAATTGCTAAAAATGGTGGACGACGACGTTATTGAGAAAGTTGAAATTAGTGAAATGGCAAGTCCAATTGTTATTGTTAAAAAAAAAGATGGTACGATTAGGATTTGTACAGATTTCAAAAACACTTTGAATCCAATGTTAGCACCTTTAAAGTTTCCGTTACCTAGAGTGGAAGATTTAATTTCTTCGTTAAATGGCGCGAAACACTTCGCAAAAATTGATTTAAAAAATGCTTTTTCCCAGATTGCTTTGAATGAAAGTTCAAAAAAACTATGTGTTATTTCAACTCACATAGGTCTATTTGCTTATAAAGTGTTACCATTTGGGCTTACGACGAGCCCGGCGATTTTTATGCAAGTCATAGCTACTATAGTCGGTGGTTTAAAAAATGTGCGTGTATTTTTAGACGATATATTATTATTTGGTAATTCGAAAGAAGAATTAAATTCGGTATGTGACGCGGTAATTAAGAAATTAAATGATCATGGTCTGACCGTAAATGACCAAAAATGTTATTTTTATGTACCGGAAATTGAATACTTAGGTTTTAAAATCTCACAGGAAGGCATAATGCCGTTAGAGAGTAAAGTAGAAGCGATTAGAAATTTGGCAGTCCCGAGGAATGTGTCAGAATTAAGAAGTTTGTTGGGAGTAATCTCGTATTATAGAATGTTTTTACGGAATATATCAGACACTCTGTAGCCACTCTATAATTTATTGAAAAAGGGAACCGTATTTGTGTGGTCAGAAGAATGTAGTGATGCTTTCAATTTTGTTAAAAATCAATTAATGTCGGAAAAAATTCTAGTTCACTTCAATCCCAGTATCCCTTTGAAACTCATCACGGACGCCAGCAATATCGGGATATCGGCAATGATTTGTCACAAGTATGATAACGGGATAGAACGCCCAATTGCATTTGCAAGTAGGACTTTATCGGAAACCGAACGGAAATATTCGATTTTGGATAAAGAAGCGTGCGCAATCGTATTCGGTTTAAAAAGATTCTTTCAATATTTGTATGGAAATAGGTTCATTCTGTCTTGCGACAATAAACCACTTGTACATATTCTAGATACAAATAAGCAGGTACCTATTCTAGCAGTAAACCGATTGCAACGTTATGCCCTGATCCTGCAGACGTTTGATTATACGATTGAGTATATCAAATCGGACGACAATAAAGCGGATTTTTTGTCAAGATTACCGATGCAACGGTGTAATAATAATATAGAGGAATACGAGGATAATCTTTATTTCTTAGATATAATTAACGATGCCGATATCGATAGTTTGGAAATAGAACGGTTAAATAATATTTCTGTGGAAACGGAAATAAATCCGGAAATGTTTTAAGATTTTCACGGCCAAAAGCATTTTCGTTATATGTTTTTGGGGTGTTGTGCCGTGTTGCGCTACCTCCTTCTTTAGCCAACGTTTCGGACATCGTTGCAGTGTCCATCATCAGGGCAGATCCGGCAGATCCGTTAGATGTCTAACGGATCTGCCGGATCTGCCCTGATGATGGACACTGCAACGATGTCCGAAACGTTGGCTAAAGAAGGAGGTAGCGCAACACGGCACAACACCCCAAAAACATATAACGAAAAATCCGGAAATATTTAAACGGAGTTCGGGTAAGGATTTAGTTATTTCAGAGATTGTAAATTATGTGAATACAGGGTGGCCTGAAAAAGAAAACTTAAATTCTGATTTATTAAAATTTTGGCATATTAGAGATAAGTTATCAACTCATGATGCATGTTTGTTTTATGATAGTAAACTGGTAGTACCAGTGGAGTTAAAAGAATCAGTTTTAAAATTTATTCACCGTTCGCACCTGGGTATTGTGAAATCGAAAAGTTTAGCAAGAAATTATTTTTTCTGGTTAGGTATAAATGCTGATATAGAGAAGGAGGTAAAACAGTATACTAGGTGTGCAGTATGTTTACCTACTCCGTCCAAAGTACAATTGGCGAGTTGGCCAGTGAATAATTTAGTTTGGAATCGTATTCACATAGACCATCTAGGTCCGTTCGGTAATTTAAATTTTTTTGTGGTGGTAGACGCTACTACAAAGTGGGTTGATTGTCAAATAGTACCAACGGTAGACTCAGTTAGTGCAATCAAAATATTAAAGAAAATGTTTTCTAACTTTGGTATACCGGAGAAAATTGTTAGTGATAATGGAACAGCTTTCACGTCAGCTTTATTTCAGGAATTTTGTCGTGAATTTAATATTGAACATATGACGTCAGCAGTTCAGCACCCAGCTTCAAATGGCTTGGCTGAAAATGCTGTCAAAACAGTTAAAAAAATTTAAAAAAAAATATTAGTGAACAACAGACTTCCAAGAGATCTGGACGATAAATTATTGTCATTTTTAATCGATATTAGGAATACACCTTCATTATGTACGGGAATTGAACCTAGTGTATTGATGTTAGGTAGAAAAATTCGTTCAATTTTTAACACGGTTGTTCCGAAAATGAATAATGACAAGTGTAGTGATTTTAAAAAAATTGATGATAAAGTGAAAAATAAAATGGTAGCGAGTCAAAACAGTCAAAAAAAATATTACCGGGGAAGAAAATTTAAAAAATTCTTTGATTTGGGATCAAAAGTTTTGACCAAAGACTTTAGAAGTAAAAAGAATAATTGGATTTTGGGTACTATTATCAAAAGATTAGGGAGTAGAACCTATTTGGTTAAGATACATTCAACAGGCCAGGTTTGGAAAAGACACCACGATCAGCTTTCTGATAGAAAGGTTAGGTGGGGGGAGAGTGACTATTCTGAAAATGTGTTGGACTTTGGTCCACTCTCAGACGTGGACAGGACCAATACTAATTCCCCTGTTCTTTGCAGATCGCAGCCACCATGGGAAGGGAGACTGCGTTCCAGACCACAACCACGCCCACGCTATCCAAAGTGATATGAAAAAAAAAAGAGTTTAAAAAACAAAAAAAATAAGTTTGTATAATTACATGAGAGAAAATATATATGTTAATAAAATATAATAAAATATGTAGAAATTTAAGATTATATAAGTTAGGTTGAAATATAAATATCATGTAATTATTGTTTAAGTGTGGGGGTGTAATGTCTGTATGTTATTGTATGAGTGCAAGCGAGATAGAGTGCTTGCGCGAATCTATATAAGGCGATGTATGCTAGATTCGTCCTTTTTTGCATTTGGCAGCTCTCCTAATAAATACCTACAGTAACCAGTTACATCTTTACTAGTGTACTACCTACACCAATATTCGCCCATATAATTGTTGATCCACATATCCAATCTGGTAACTGCCATCACGAAGACAGCAGTAGTAGTGGACATTACAGTTATATCCCAAAAGGATTAAGCAGCGTTTGATGAAAGCTACCAGATGGGTTGACTTTTTCCGACACTTCTAACAATTATCGTTATGTTTCAACCAATTTATACAAATCCTTGACAAATTACATATCTAAACCTTCCTGACGAAATACTCTATCTATTGGTAAAAACCGCATGAACTGAAAACCGTTCAGTAGTTTTCGAGTTTATCACGAACAGACAGACAGACGGCGCGGGGGACTTTAATTTATAATATATAGAGATAGAGAAGACAAGATATAGGATACAGGCCATTATATAAGTCAATTTTTCATGACTTTACAGCCAACTTTGAAAAATAAATATATATATATATATATATTTATTTATTATAAAAATACATTAACAGTGTAAGGAAGCTTTGACTGACCAACTAGGAAAGTATTCCGTTCTAGGACAGTCAAATTGTTAGGTTTCGTTCATATTAGGTAGGTAGATACATGATGATTCATATAGTTATATCATAACTTCTATGTAAATATAAATAGACTTATTATAAAAAAAACAAAAATCATTTAAAGTACTTTTTCACGAGTTTGACCCGACCGGACAATGGTGACTCGACAGTTGATCCGCCGAAAATTGGACCCCGAAATAATATTTACTATAAAAGAAAAAAAAATGAGCATTATTAAACAATTTCATACGTAAAATCGACTTCAAAAATACCCTTAATAAGTTGATTTACATATCAAGTGAATTTATACCAAATGAGGATTTTTTGTATAATATATAGAGAAGCAGATTTTTCATCCTCGCTGCGCATCCCTACGGGGTCAATTAGCCATTTTTTGAGTAATTATGTATACCGTATTTTCCCTAAGCCGACTGCATATTGTATATAAGTACGCAGGGGGGGGCAATTGTTGGCGGATCAACTGTCATGGAACCAAATTTTACTTACAAATAACCGATGTACGTTGGAACTCAAATTTGTCGAATGTAAATTTTAAAAATTATCCCAAAAAACGCCATTTTACGATGTTTTAATGAGTATCTTACATTTTTTTATTATACTTAGCATGTTCAGAAAGTAAGTGTACTGTGACCATAACTGGCTTTGGTTTTTAGTTTTTCGAGGGTTGGCAACACTGAGTGATAAAAGGGGGTCTCCTGACTAGAACGAGCATCGCAGAAATAAAGTACCTAAACTCATGTTGTAGTGTCCAGTTGCGTGAAAGATGTCGGCAAAAAATCCCGCCATGTGCTGTGACCCGCTTTTTGCTCACGGAAGGAATCACACCTACAAGAAAAAAGATGAGGATTTCTGAGCTCTATTGTGACTGGATTGTGACTCTGTTGTGATAGTGGATGACTCATTACATGCATGGAAAAAAAACAGTTGTCAAAGTGACGTCACACCAATTCCCCATATGTCAAAAAATTGAAAACCACAAATTCTAGCAAAAAATCATTATAGTAATCCCCTACTTGGCGTCTTCAGATTATCATCTTTCCACCTTCTTGAAGGCATGTATGGATAAAAATAAATTTTCAACCAACGAGCGGGTGCAGAAGTGGACCTGAAGTGGGTAAAGGAGCTGGCGGGAGAATTCTTCGAGGGGGGCGTAAAGAAACTTGTGCCACGGCTCACCGCATGCATTGAACGGGTTGGCGATTATTTGGAAAAATAGTCAACAATAATAGTAATTTTTTTTCTAATATACTTTTAAAAAAAAAATAGTACCTTACTTTCTGAACATGCCTCGTATTTTCACAGTACTTAGATTGGGTAAGATTACTTTTTTAATAAAAATCTTTAACTCACAAAAAAAGCCAAAGATGCCGCTAAAGTCACGAAAAAATGAATTCTTTAATAACATAAGTATTATAATAAAACATAAATAAATGACTTATTACCCATTCTTACCATGTATTTGCTATACCTTGTTATTAAAAAAAAAAATTCAAATCGGTTTCTTATTTTGGCATAAAATCCAAAGTTAAGTTTTGTATAAAAAACGCTGCCCAGTCGTCCCTCGTAAAGGTGAAGACAATTATTTGTTGTACATAATATATACATACGAGTTTGCATTAAGGAGAAAAAAAAACAAGACAAATTAACAATATCATTGCAATATACAACAATGAGTTGCAAAACTGATTTTAATTAAAATTTTATAGTGATTTAACAGATAACGTGAACTACTGTAAATGAAAAGCAAACCTTTCACAATATTCTAACCTTCATATTAAATTTTTCCTTGAAATATTGTGTAAAAATAAATGGGTTGGCAACATTATCATTTTTATTAAAATTTGGGGCCGACTGTTTTCCAATAGAATACAAATGATTTTTCACGTTTTAATGGCTTTCAAGACAAAATAAAAATGCTTGTATTAAACATGAAAACAATCAAAATAAATGAAAATTCAGATTTTCACTAAGTAAAAATACGTTTTAATGAATTGTGAAATTTTGTGTTTTAAATAGATCTGTTAATTATCAATTAGTTTGTTATAATAATGATTGGATTATTTCTATGGCGACATTTTGTGGGAAGAAGGCCTCAAAGGCGCTACAACCTTGTCATTTAAAACTTCTAACTAACAACTTACAGCTAAGATTCATTACTAGTAAGTAACTTACAACTAAGGTTCATATATATCAACTTACAACAAGACTTATGATAGTTAGCAACTAACTAATGAAATTTATAAGAAGTGACTTATATTAATACTAGCGCCCTTGTGCTGATTTTCTCACAAAAATGACGCAATAGAAATCATCAAAAATTATTGTTATTAATATATATGCACAACCAGCTGGCTCTTAATATATGTCTTTTTTGTAATAGTCGGTATTTAATGTTATAGATATTAATCAACCAAATAGAGTTAATTAATGAATCCCTCTTTCCCCTGGTTAACTTCAGAACGACTTTACCTATTTCATTCATCTTTTTTTTTTAATTTTAATACTTTGTAGAAGGTTCTTACGGAAAGAAAAATTAAGAAAATTGCGCAGAAAATTGAATTATTTCAGAAAACTTAACAAATATTTTAACTTCGCACGTTTGACAGTTCGCGCGTTTGATGAAATAGAATTTAGAAGGCAGCTGTTTTTTTTTGTATTAAAAGAATTATCTATGGATTTTTTTATATTATTGATATTTTAAATAGGTGCCCCATGTTAGGAACCAAATTTGATTGATTGTTCTTTTAATATACAAAAAATAAATATTTGTAATACATGAAAAATTAAAATTGGAATAAAAAAATTGTAACAGGTGGCACGCGAGCTGTTTGAAAACTGAATCTACTGGGACTGAATATATGGAACGCGGGAGGGGGGTTGGCAAGATGGTGGAGCGAGGGAGGGGAGAGGAAGGGCGAGGAAGGTGAAAGGGCGGCGCTGGAGGGTAGGCGATGCGGGAGGGGAACGGGGACGCACGGGAAATGGGATGCAGAGAGAAACAATTTATTTCTTTGAATATGGCAAAGCAACGCATGCCGGGAACCGGCTAGTACTTAAATAATTTTGTGCACCTTTTTATCATGAGTCACTATTTAGCTGTAGAAAGTACTGGAATTTTCATTTTAGAAATCTAACTGAATGGTATTTATGTTGTGAGAGTGGATTGTTATGTTTGTGTAAAAAATGATTGGCGACGGACCTTGATTTTGTGTTACTATCACTGCTTGAATATGATAAAAATACATGTTGCATAGAAAGGAGAGGACTCACCGGAAAAGAATAAGAACTTGTAGGCTGGCAATGCACTTGTATGCTTCCTTTCCCATCCAACAGGAACTTTTTTTTTTTTTTACAGTGAATACCGCACAAGAATCTCAACTGCTCCCGTCTGGAGCCAGTGAGACTATGGCATCCCCAATTGGGGTATGTTGTGATGCTGAAGGTAGTGGGGAGGGGAAGGAGGCGGGGAAGAGGAAGGTTGGGAAGTACCTGGCTATTAAGATCTGGTCACTAAACACGGCTAAAGCCATTTTCAAGCAACGTTTCAATTCTGAATGGTGGTCTTACACCAGGGCGATACTAATAGTATCTTCCACTCTGGAACATGCCGCAAATATACTATATATTATTTTAAATGAATTAATTGTGAAATAACACAAATTAATCAAATAAAATTTATTTGTGCATACCGGGTTCGAACCCGCGACCTCCGGAATGTGAGTCAAGAGTCTTGGCCACTGGACTACGGAGGTCGTCATAGGGTAACATAACAGTAATAGGCGTGAGGTTCGTTTATTTTATAATACAGGGCGGAGTTGTTTTAATGGCGATTGACCGATAGCGGAAGCACAATGCTATATGTTGCGGCGGGAGTTTATTGCAGACTGACTGTGGGTAAGCTTGACGGGTAGGCAATAGGGATAGGTAGGAACAAGGAACTTGCAACAATATTAATACCAATTTCAAGCAGTGACAGTATGTATGCGTGCTATGTAAGTATGTGTATGTGTAGGTATATGTATGGGCGTAACCACTAACCAAACTTATTTTTAATTTCCGGTTAATTTAGTTATAAAATTTTTCCTGAATTATTGATGCTTAATTATTGAAGAAGGCGGTAATTTTGCAATTCCCAATACTGACCACTGAAATTCTCAAGTTATCGAAGACCAATTTTAACGGTTCAAAGTTTAAATAACAAAAACCATTGAAATGTGGCCAAAGTAACTTCTTCATAAATTCCCCCCGAATTCAACTCAACTTCCCTACAACAAAGAACGAAAAGAAAACCAAAAAGATTTATGAACTTCAAAATATTGAGAAGGGGAGAAAATTATGTCGAAGATATTCATAAAATTGCAAAGTTTTTCATTTCTGTTCCATTCATGTCTCGTTTCATCTTTGGGGTCGTGATATCGAATTTAATGAACGTCGTTTTCATCGAAGTGAATCTAATAAATAACGACGTCAAAGCGAGTTATCACATCAATTATTCACGTGCATGTGTATTACGTACCAAATCTAATCTACTCGATTTAACACGTAATATTCATGGCATAAATTTATTCCTTTTCGTTTTCCAGATTTAACGAGGAAAATTCAAAAAGTGAAGGCAATTTAAAACTTCTTTTAAATGTTGGATGTACGAAAACTTTGCCTCGTCAACTCAGTTAATACATTTTCTGACACTGACATCTCATTTTCTTTTCTGTTTTGCTTGACAGTTTTCTCATTTTTAATATTTTTCATACCAATATTTACTTAGCACTCCATTCACAGCGTCTCAGAAAACATTACCAAATTAAATTGTTAGAAACATCGATCGTCCAGTTGATAAGTCAGACTTCTCCAATTACTAAGTTTTGAGATAATGAGAAAACCAATATTCGAATGCCCACCATAATCAAATATTATTTACACTTGTTACGTATTTAATACATATTGACGTATTTAATACACATGACATAAACTATGATTCTCTATTACAAAAAATGCGAATCTTATCGTTAAAAGATAGAAGAATGATCTTATTTTTTTATTTAAAATAAACAATAACTGGTTTTACTCCCCTGAATTGGTCTCGTTAATAAATTATCATGTACCTAGTATTATCATGTACAACTCGACTCAAAACACCTTATTATTGCAACAATACTCTCAGTAACGCAGAACAAATTTCAATAATACATCGTTTACACACTTTAGGTAATGAATTTGCTCATAGCGATCATGCCGGAAGTCTGTCATCATACAAAAGATGCATTAGACAAAATTTATCTGCTAGTACTACCACGTAACCATAATAAATATAATCATTTAACCATAATATTATGTCCTACCAATATGCACTCTAATACCTATGGATTAGAAACATATCATAATCTCCTAATAGGCTCCTAAGAGCATTTCTTACTGTTTACTTGTAATACTTTTTTATATTTATAACTTTTTTACTTTATATTATTTATATAGGTGATTGTCTATATATTTTACTTTTAACTATATTATTTCGAGCCTTTTAACTTTTTATTTTTACTTTTTACATTTACATTATACTTTATGCTTGACACTTATACTTTAAACTTTCATTTTATACATCTTAATTCTATTTACTACTCATTATCTTTTATTCACCTTTTGTTTTTATATTTAACTTTTCGTTTATATGTCACTTTCTTGATGTTATTGTATTATAATATATATAAATATAATTATATCAATGGCACATGTTGTGCCGTATGTTTTGAAATAAATAAATAAATATTGAGTTTTACAATGAAGAAGCATAACGGTCCGGTACATTAGTATGATAATTTGAAATATCCTACTAGTGTAGTGGTTCTTAACGTGGGTTCGATCGAACCCCAAGGATTCGGTGAACCAGTCTCAGGGGTTAAGTGGAAGGCAAGACACACCCCGAAAAAAAATTACGAAAAATGTTTTCACTATCCCATCCCGCCTCATCCTATCCCATTATGCCCCCCTTGTGGTAATCCACCGCCACTGCGGAATGCGCATATTAAACTGGTGGGGTTCAGTACCTCCAAAAAGGTTAAGATCAACTGTACTAGTGACACAGAAAACATCAACATTTTGTTTAATTCACTACCAGTTTCTGTGCATTATAATTTATTTAGTAGTGTTTATGAGTAATCCTAGTATTGTACGAGATAGAGGGTTCGGCTTTAAGTATAATTGCATACTTAACTAAAATTTTGATTTTTCAGAGATGTGTGACTAATCAATTGGATGATCGATGTTATAATAGTGAACCTAACCTCAATGAAATAACATTTATGAAAGCAATCAAAATGTTATACATTTCCGAGGAAAACTTTAATGCACCTGTACTTAAAGATTTACACCTTCACTCATACACGTGTTTTTAATATTAGATAATTGTTAAACAACCAACTAACATGCATTAAGGTTGTTCCGCGGTTGAATAAAATTTAAAATACGTTTATTGGTATCTTGTGTAGGCAGGGGATCAAAAGAGGAACCAACGAATTAACGAACAATCTTTTTGCATTTGTTTCCCGAATAACAATAATGACACCGTTCCCGACTGCAGAGATAAATATCAATTCATTTAGGAAGAAGTTTCTTCAATATTTCTGCATTTTGCTACATGAATCTTTACGAAATTTCATTGTAACTTTAAAAAAAAAACAGCATCACTTTGTTACATTCAGCGAACATTTCATAACGTACAGGTAAACTTCCTATTAGCGCCATTCGTCGAGTAGTGTATGTAATCCGTTTCACTACCGCCGAGTAACGCTATTCAACAAATAAACAACTGTTTTTACCGCCATTTCAAATCTACGAATAAAGTGACTTGACCTGTAGTTATTAACAGAGTACACAGAATTGGTTAAAAACCATCCTTAATTTTTATTCTAGACTCTACTTACACATTTAAAAACTTGTGCAGGCGACAAACAGAGGAACTAGAAAACTATTTTCCAATACCCTCGACAGTAAAGATAAAAATGAACCTAAATTTGAAACAAATAACAGTAATAGAACATTTTTTAACTCTTTTACTACACCTAATCTATCTATCTAAATAAACAAAAATTAATCTCTGAAATATATGTACGCGCATAACTTCCGAACAACTGCACCAAATTGGATAATTCTTTTTTTGTGTTAGTTATTTCAGGACAAGGTTTGTATAAAACTACTTGTGAGCTTTCGCATTATGATATTTGTATAAAAAAATTGTAACAGGTGGTTCGCGAGCTGTTTAAAAACTGAATGTACCGGGACTGAATGTATAGAATGCGGGAGGGGAGAGGGGAACTCGGGTAGGGGGTTCGCGGGAGGGGGGGGGACCAGGAAGGGGGAAGGGAACCTGGGAGGGGGGAGGGGAACTCGGGAAGGGGGGAGTGGTAAGTAGGAAGAGGGAAGGAAGGTGGAGAAGGCGGGGTGGGAACGTGAGAGGGGAAGGGGACGAGAAAGAGCATTGAAGTACCCACCACTGTCCCACCCCGGTATAGGCAACTTATGGTCGCCCCTTCGGAGTTCTCGCAAGAATCTATTTTTTTTTAATAAACGGCTGTACATTTAATGTAACGAATCTAGACCTTCAATGTCCCCTCATACTGTGTTAGGTAGCGGTATGCGGACGCGCCTACAGGACTGTACTGTAATGGTCAATCTCTACAATTCTAAAGCCCATGGAGGTGTCAATGCAAAAGCAGTGAGCCTCATGGACAGTGAAACAAGTTGTTAGTACCATCAACAAAAAATAAAGTAATACAAAATGACAGCAGCCGTCATGAGTAATCAGCTCATGACAGCGAAAGACCACACACAATCCGGCGGGCAGCACCGGGCACTGTACATAAAAGAAAAAAGAGAGAAAGAGCAGGAGGAAGGGGGACGGGACGAATAGGAAAGGACACGCAGGAAGAAACAATTTCTTTATTAAATGGCAACGCATGCCGGGTACCAGCTAATTAAAAATAAATACGTACGATACCTAACAGTTTCGAACAGTATCAATTATGACTATGGTAAACTTCATTTGGTAAGTGTATCATTTGAGCTGAACCTTGACCTCCGCTTTGTGCACTAATTTTCTCATTTCTAATGCAACAACGTATCTGGAATAAACTTGCCAGAGTACCAATCCCTGCTCCGAGCCACATATTACTCTAATATCGAGTCTAGGCAGCGTATTTTCGCGGTTGAACCAAATCGCGGCCACGGTGTGGAATCGGTTCAAAGAATGAAAGGAAAAATCTGAAATTTTTTTTATTCCTTCTTGGAAAAACAACCCCGTTCTTTATTCAAAATATTTAAATATTTCCAAGCTCGTATTTTGCGGTCTCATGAATATACAAGCGTCTCTGGGTAAAAAGTGCATTCTTCTGTGATTACGTTGTGTATATAACTATGTTATAATATTTAGTACCATAAAATAAGTTTTGTTTTATATTTTAGATTGTAAGTATGGCAATGTTAAATAAATAAAGCTTCGCCAAATGGAGTAACTTACCAATTTGTGAGGCCAACTTAATAAACATAAAAATTCCTAACTAACATTTGTGTAAATTTTTTTTAATGTAATATACGATTTTCTTTTGGTAGGCACGGCTTTTCAGCCTTTATGATATGCACACTAATAGATACGTTTTAAGATTTTCACGGCCAAAAGTATTTTCGTTATTTGTTTTTGGGGTGTTATTCCGTATTGCGCTACCTCCTTCTTTAGCCAACGTTTCGGACACCAGGGAAGATCCGGTAGATGTAGACATCTACCGGATCTGCCCTGATGATGGACACTGCAACGCTGTCCGAAACGTTGGCGGCAAAACGATAACACCCGGAAAAACTTATAACGAAAATGCACACCACTAATTTAAATATATAATGAAATTAAATATATATAAAAAAATAAAAAATAAAAATAAAAATAAATGAAATAATTCAACTTTGTATAAACCACTTATATGATGCGCAAATCCGACCGGTTTCAGAACAAACGTTCCTTCGTCAGGGAAAGCTTATACTAATTTGACAGTTTCGAACAATGTTTTATTATGGTAGGGGTGGAGCCGTTGCTAGATAATAATGTAGATTGGGTGGGTAGGTATTAGTGTAAAGTAAAAAAAATAAAACAATTTCAATTTTTTTTTTTTAAATTTGTAAAATTTTGTATATTAATAATTTTTCAGTTCCATGTTGCAAAAATCTTCCTTCTAATATTAAACCAGCGTTTTATACAAGAAATAATATCGGTAATTTTTTGAGAAATACTAAAGATAAAGACCATAAATTGACTAATTCCGGAATATATAAACTCAAATGCAATGATTGTCCCTCATTTTATATTGGAAAAACCACTCGTAATTTTGAAATCAGAATCAAAGAACATTTAAGGTGTCTTAATAATAATAAGTTTTCTAAGTTTGCTAACCATATCATTGAAAATAACAATAGTTTTGAAAAAAATACAGGGATAAATATTCTTCATATTAATCTTAAAGGAAAACGTTTATATAACTTAGAAGCCTTGGAAATTGAAAAATCCCTTTAAAATAATGAATCTATTATCAACAAACAAAAAATATTGTCATATAGCCCAATCATGGATTTGTTCCCCTACCCACCCACTCTACACTAATACCTACCCACCCAATCTACATTATTATCTAGCAACGGCTCCACCCCTACCATAATAAAACATTGTTCGAAACTGTCAAATTAGTATAAGCTTTCTTGGTTTATACAAAGTTGGATTATTTCATTTTTCTATAATGGATAATCACAAAGTAATAGCTACATTCAAAAATATTAAATATATATGTTGAAAATAAAAACTTAAAACTTTATCGAACTCGCCCGATGGAAGTTTAGCCTGGTCTGCCATTTACATAACATTTTTGTTTGTTTTCCGCATTCCATAATACTGTAGGATCAAATCGCGTTCGCCGCAATCAAACATATGAACGACTATTCTATATTCTCGACATTATGGACTATCATCGACCTGAAGCTCTAGCCTAGCACGGTGAAATAGATAATTTACAAAGTCGGATCGATAGGACTGACTTTGATGATTTTATATCAATGTCCCTAGCAGCTTTCGGCATTGACAGCCGAACCGATATTGACAGGGAATATATAATAAATCGGTAAAAGCTGGCAACACTTGTGGACCTATCTACAAATTCACATCCCGAAATGTCAAACGCCAATCAATAGGCCACTTGCATCACATTTTTAAAAAAAAATTCCGGTTTTGGCAAATATTCTAAGACATTCTGTATTTTTTTTTTTAATCGTTTTTTTTGAAACCCTGGGGATTTTTTGAAAATTTCAAACCGAAAAATCAGACCATTTTTTATAAACCGGAAAGACGGGACATAATTTTATAGGTATGAAAAAACGATAATTACATAGCCGAAAATCATTTAAAAAAAAGAACATTTTCCACACGAATGGCACACGAGAATAACGAGGCATACCAAAAATATTACATCTCATAAATATTTTTTTCCTTGATCCATCTTATTGATCATAAATCATTATAATGTACAGCGTCTATATTACTAAATTCAATGTAATATACTTGAACTTGTAAATTGTAATAATAATAAGAATATTATAAAATTTTATTTTGTTAAAATCAGCACCATAATCATTATACCTCTAAAACATGTACCGACATCATCTTCACGTTCTGAAGAGAACCCCGTACCCATTATTTGTACGGGGTTCTCTTCAGAACATCTGTCAAAAAATCAAACCAAATGATAAGTTCGCAGAGAACAAACAATAAATCTAGTGAACGAATTCAAAAATTCGCCTGAAATCAAAGTGATGCCATATAAAAAAATAAATCAGTGTAGAATTTTATAAAATTAATAGGAACATTTTCGGCGACGGGACATTTTCATGCAGTGACGTCACGAGCCCAAATAATGGATTTATTTATTTAAAAATAAATAAAAAACTGTACATTTCTAAAAATTTTTACTAATATTTTCGTAATCTTAGTAAAAAACTCTATCCACACGATTTTTTCCAAGTCGTTATGAAGTCCATGCAAGTGGCCTATTGCGTAAAAATATTAATAATTTGTGCAATGTAAAATTGAAATACTAACTTAGGTACGCAATGGCAGTCCTCGATGATTTTTTTATTTATTAGTTAATTAACGCCCTTTTTCGGGGCTTTTACATATGAATAGTAAGAAATATAAAGTATTTATTGTAATTATGAGTAGTATTCTGGGCAAAGAGGACATATGGTAGTTAGTCCCAGAATTTCTGCACTGATTTTTATTTATAAATGATCTATCTTTATGTTTCGATAATATCAAATCCATTCTATTCGCAGATGACCTAAAGCTTTTTAAGATTATAAAATGTTTAAATGATGCACTTATCCTTCAGCAAAATTTAGATAGACTTGCTAGCTGGTGTGAAATAAATAAATTATTTCTAAACGTAAAAAAATGTTTCCACATGTGTTTTAATATCTACATCGTATTTAATTAACAATAATGAAATTGCATTAGTACCATTTATCAAAGACCTTAGTGTTATTTTTGACCGGAAACTTACATTTGATCGTCACTGTGAAACAATTTCCAATAAGGCCATGCAAATTCTAGGTTTTGTAATACGTAACACAAGGACTTTTCAAAACATTGAGTCGATTAAGCTACTTTACTGCTCTCTTGTAAGATCGCAGCTGGAATATGCATCTCCTGTATGGTCTCCGATTTATACCTGTAACTTACACCGTTTGGAGAGAGTACAAAGAAAATTTCTTCGATACATTCAATTCAAATTGAGACAGCCTGTAATTGAAATCCACTACAATGCATTAATGTCTGATCTAAACCTAACACTACTTTCTACCAGACGTACTATTAATGACATTCTTATACTTTTTAAACTACTGAACAATCTCATAGACTGCCCTCAAATGTTAAGTGTTATAAATATTCGTGTCACTGTTAGATCAACTCGACTCCACCACCTTTTCCACAGTGACAATCATAGCACTAACTATTCCTATCATTCACCGCTAGTGCGTTTTCAATACGTAAATACGCCAATACGTATGCAGACCTTTTCGATATTTTCAATACCTCACCGTCTTGCATCAAAGCAAAAATAATTAGTTATTTATGTAACTGATATGTTTGTAAAATGATAAATATTTGTTGTACTAATATGCATCGTAGGTATGTACTGTATGTTATTCTATATATATAATGTTTGTAAATGTTCGATACACTTGTATTATGTATGTAATAGCCCTATGTACGGGCGTTTAAATAATAAATAAATAAATAGAAATAAAACCTGACTTCTAGTATTACGTAGTGGAATCCGGAAGCTTATAAATTCAAGTAATACCGGACTAAATACTTGACACTAAACGAGAGTTAATTAGTTAATTAGGTCTTTTAGTCATATTTCAACAACTTTAGTTTCTCAAAGATCGAACGGAATAAATTGGTCGAGTCTTAGTTGAATTATTATTAATAAGTCTATGGATTGCGTGTACGACTTCTTTCAATTCTAAAAGCTTCGTTAGTTGAACTAGTTCATTAATAAGCCAGTATTTTTTGCATAACGAACGACATTGACCCAATAAATTCGTACATTCACAGTTAACCAAAACTTATCTGATACTACGGAGGCCGTGCTAAAAGTTATCAATCATCGGTCAGGATATCTCTTACCAATTGTTGATCGTAGTCGCAAATATTGATAACTGACCATAGTTGGATTTGGTCAATATCGAATCGATATAGGGTTTTATCGATCGTCGATGCTAGGTACCTGGTTCGGCTCCGGATAGCATTTTATAGGTCGACGTAACGAAAACTGACGTTAGGCAACGTAATTCACATCAAGTGCGGTGCTAACTGGTGATAGGGGTGGAAAATTGGCCGTCCATCAGGCATCCGAGTGACGTAACAAGGCGTAAGTGGTAGTCAAACGATGTTAATGTAATCCTGCCGCTTAAAGCTCCATTGCAACCTCTCTGTATGTAGCATTCGTCGTTTATGAGAAAGAGGGAGAAGTTAAAACGAGGCTATCAGCGGTACGCCCATAAACCAATACCTCTATCCCATGCGGTAAACCGACCGAGATTAGGTAGGCCACCGTCTCATCTTTCGCAAAGATGCTGACCAGTCAGAAAACCCTTGGCACATATTGTTAATCACCCTCCGTCAAGTTTACCCCATTTACCGACAAACTAAGTCGCCCATAAAACTGATTTAAGTGCTAGAACGGAAACACATAACTTTAATACTAAAAGAAAGATCACGTCCGATCTAGAGGCAAATTGTAAAAATCTTGACAGTTTTAAAATGCAATTTGTTAAATTTTGTGTGAAAGTGTTGAATTTTCCGCCACATTTAATTTTTCCATTTTGTACCATACATATTTCAACCGTTTTACTCTTGATTTAATTTATCATGAAATTTTCAAATACCTACTATCATTAATGACTGTTTGCGCGTGTCGTAAGCGTTTTCCACTACATTATTAATAAAGCATCATGCAAGGGGAAATGGGCTAATGGTTATGATAAAAAGAGCGTGCACACAATATACTAACGGAAGTAGAATATGAATATATAATATCACCATTACAAACGAATTCTTTTGTTAACTGTGTAAATACATAGGAGTTGATATATTGCAGCTTTTTGAACCTACCCTCTTCAAAAATATAGATAGGAAAGCCATTATCCCCTCGATAATCTTTGTTTAAAAACTTTACGAATCCCTTTTGATGCGAGTAAGTAACTGTAAAACTTCTCTTGATCGTTTTACGTTCTTGAACTAGAACGGTGGGAATCCCCTTCTCCGTGAAGAGAACATTACATCGCTCGCCTGCTTTATTCCTACACGGCGGCGTTGGTCAAGTTTTACTATCTCCAACAAGCAGATTACGGTGTCACAACGTAGAGTAATGTTATTTCAAACCACCAGATGTCGCCAGCTACTGGTAACGTAGTAACGTTAGTGCAAACCAACAGATGTCACTGTATACTTCTTGCCAGTTTAAGTGTCATCGTGTGACATGCTTTTATTTCCAAAGTGCCCGCTCCTTACGCTCAGCACTTATGTATCTCGCGTTTTGAGCATCACGTCCACATTATTCCTGTGTTTCACATATTCACGTCGTAAAACGTTTGTCTGATAATGGATCACCGTTTTCTCGTGTCACGAATGTTCTGTTGATGTTGTGTTTAATGTCTCGTGACTGTGATCGATCAACGCCATCATTTCTGAAGCACCGAATATAGCTTTCCATGCTACCATTTTCTACCGCGTACTCTAATACATAAATACGTACATAAGCGACAAAAGGGAGATTAAACCAGAAAAGTCGACGATTTGTTTCATTCAAGTTCATAAATTACATAACATTAATCCATTCTCAACCTAACATTTATATTACAAAGATAGCAAGATTCATAACCAAAAGAAGAAGAAAAAACAAACCTTTGTAGTAACATACCGCGTTCCTTGGGGTTTTAAAGCTAGCTGGTATCGGAAACAGCTATATTTTCTTTAAAGCGTTGTAAATAGTCTTACTGTATTATGAAATATTTATTTACCGTTATAGTATAATCACGAATTTAAATGAAAATCAATGAAAATACATTGACATCAATATAAAAATAATAAATTTACGTCGCCAGGGGAAAGAAAAGAAAAGCAACAAAGCATCAATAAATAACGTAAGGGATGAGTTCGATGTTTTTTATAGAAATTAGAAATATTTGGTTTTCACCTTTTGGTTGTCATAGGTCCAAAGTGTGGAGTTAGTGAAAGATGGATTATATTATGTTAATTTTGTTCAAGTTTCAGATAGAGCGTGATAGAAAATTTGGAGTATGGCAACCGACGAATATTCCAGACCACAAAGAGTAAAATCCAGGAGTCACCTAGGCATGTAGAGTAGGAAGAAGAGTAACACAAGGTTTTACCAGGAACATGTTTAGAAAGTGGTTAAAATTAATTGATTATTAATGACGTCATCACTATGGTTGACGGTTTTCTTAATTTCGAGTGTTGCCGATTATTTTAATACCCTTATGTAATGTTTAAATCGTTGCCAGTATCATTATCAATTTCGTGGTTTTCTGTGATTAGCAAATTCAGAGAAACTTATTTTTGTAAACGCTCTCCACTGATAAATTAATTATCATCCACAGTAAATGTAAAATGAATTTTCAATTCGAATTAGATATTCTTATTGAGCTTAAACCTCGCGTTTTTTGTGGAAGTTCAAAAAAAATTTTTTTTTTTTTTTTTAATTTCTTAAAATATTAGTCAATTGTAAACTTATTTTTCTCCTAATTTGAAAAAAAATCCACGAAGAACCTCACCTCTCGAAAAAAAATACTTAATAGATTATGAAACATTTGCGGAAAAGAGGCATAGATATACTATGTTCTTATTATCATTTGACAGCCTCCGTGGTTAAGGGGTACGGCTATTGACTAGCAATCCGGATATCGCGGGTCCAAATCCCGGCGTGCGCAAGCAAATCTTATAGATTAAGTAGTGATATTTCGAAATTTATTCCTGTTGAAAATTGACATGCTACCGGCATCTGTTGGTTGGTTGGAGTAAACTCCGACTTTGTATCGATCCAATAAGATGGTGTGAGTCTCTGCTAAAAGGCTAAGACCGAATCGGTGGTTTAGGAACCTGTTTTAACCACGAGTTAGGTAGAAGCCATATTGGTAAACACTCGCAAATGTCAGATGTTGGTAGTGTTTTATTCTACAAATGTGTGCAGTTTTTATGCTATAAAAAGGCTACCATCCGAGTATTATCGCTTCTTTCCTACGCAAAGTTTAAATGGTAAACAACTGCCAGTGTTGGCCCGATGTATATAGTATTATCACCGTTATTTTATACATTTCTAAAACATGTTACACTGTGAAAATAAAAAGTGAAGTTTTTTGTAAAAAGAGTTATTTATTAAAGGACCCTTACAATTTTAACAATTCCTTTAAAGTAATATATAGTCTAATTGCGGCAAGTTTTAGAGCGGAAGATATTCTCAGTATCGCCCTGGTAAAGACCACCATTTAGAATTGAAGCGTTACTTGAAATGGCTTTAGTAGTTTTTGGTTACCAGATGTGAACAGCCAGGTACTTCCACACGTTCCTCTTCCCAATTTCCTTCTCCTCTTTACTACCTTTAGCCTCACAACATACTCCAAATAGGAATTCCATAGTCTCTCTGGCTCCAGAAGGTTGGAAGCAGTAGGTACTATTGTGCGGAATTCACATATAAAAAATTAAATATAAAAAATACACGCCGTCTCAATAAATTAAGTCAAAGGTAAATTATTATTTTATTATCCTTACCATCATTAAAACATCCCTTTCACACAACCCCTGTGTTAAGAACGTTCCCGTGAAACCTCGTTTGAAACATATATGTAACTTTTGAACCCTTTTGCCAGGATGTTGGTTGGGTGCTTGGGCCCAGTAATCCGGGGTATTTTATCCGTGATAAGGACCGCTGCCCTTGGGGCGGGCTGTATAACTGGCATTATGGTCATTACTGTCCGGATATGGAGCCCTCCAGCCCGGCATTCCATTTTTGCACCCACTTTCTTCATAACAGAATGCATCGCCGCCAGAAGACAGCGGGAGGGCCTGAAGCTACTGAACGATTCCAATTATCATAATAACTTTTTTATCTCGGTGTCATGCGGTTTGTGCAAAAGCACGGCTTTTTGTCAAAAAGTACAGCTCGCAATTTCATTTACAATGGCGTCGTATTTATTTTTTCATTTCGATACGAAGATGTTGACGGAAGATTCTTAACAAAGTAGAGTAGTAAATAAAATACCTACACATTTAAAATTATCCAAATCATTGAAGAATGCAATGAAGAAACAAAGTACTTGTTTTGAATTGATGATCAAAATAAAAGAATTATAAATTATAAATCATTTTGAATTTAACCCCTTTTTTAAATTAGCTCTACACAGGTAAATAATCCCCCTCAGGACCTAGTCATCTTTAGGGATGCTCTATGAGAGGCATTTTATGAAAGAAAGTAGAGAAAGTTCTGGGAGAAAATTTCTTTGAATGGTGGGTAGGAATCCGGGGGTCAGCATGTCCAGGAGTGACAGACGTATTAACCTATCCCTCCCACTGCGGTACAAGGCGAGGTTCCGAGAGACTCCTGCTGGAGAGTTCAAAAGGTCTACCTAGACCAGTCTCTTCTGATCCAACTTGCCACGCAGTTAGTAGGCAGACGCATCCTCCGCCAATCTCTTGACAAAATTCACCCCATGAACCCGGGCACCCTGCTAAGTCACCACCACTCGGAATGACATGGCAGAAGTTTTGGTTATACAATAAATGGATCCCAGGGTGACGGTACCCATACACGCCCCCCAAAAAAAATTTTTTTCGTGGTGTAACTATATTACAATATAACAGATATGAAAGCAGATGCGGCTATTTGTTATTAAAATATAAATTTATAAATGTTTGAAAAGCCTTGAATAAAAATAACAAAAAATAATATCATACTTAATACCTGCGTTTACGTATGAGAACAATGTCACGCATTTAATATAACAGATTGAGCGTTACAGTCCTTTACCGCAGTAGCGTAAGAAGAATCTTATTAAAATAAATACTTCCACAAAAAACTGGTTGCTATATTAAAACATAAATTACATATTTTCTTTGTATCTTTTTAGGTATATCTTCTATACATGTGACCTGAAATTTCTTTGAAGACCTATTACACAAATTTAATGTAAATATTCGCCCAAAAAGTGTTTATATTAAAGAACTTTGTATACACCGCTTCCGTGTAATAAATTTCCACCACGAAGTATCTAACTTATACCCGAAATATATTTGCGTAAATGAAAAAGCGTCATTCTAAAGACATTTTTTTAATTTAACTTTTAATGTGTATTTACTTCACAAATCTTAATCTTTACATCAATGTAAAGTTCAAACAAGTTTTTGGTTGGAGTCAAATAAAAATATACCTATATTTAAACGAATATTTTAGAATACGTTACTCGCTTCTTGGGTTACTTGGTGGTTAAATTATGTGTTCGGTTTGCAGAAATGGCACCGTTGACAGGTTTTGGCACCGCATAAATAATTTATTGACTGTTACAATAATTTGTTTTGTATTCCAAGGTTTAATTCTTTGTTAAGTTATTTATTAGTAGTATTATAATTTGACTTTGAGTGAGCGAGGGTTGCGAGTTCGATTCCCGCAGAGAAGTGAAAATATGTAGACATACTTTTTGAAAAGTAGGTTGGGTTACTATAAGGTTAATTATTAAATTTGATTTGTCTTACCATGATTACTCTCGCAATTCTGCAGGTATGGGGGCTCCTTCGAAGCCAGAGAAAAGTTAGCCTTCCAAAAACTGGGCGTACTGTACAGGGCCCGCAGATACTTTAATAGTACACAACTGCTAACCACAAGTGCTAACTACAAATCACAAGTGCGCCCCACGGTTGAATTTGGCAGCCACCTCTAGTCTGGAGCTCCAAAATACCTGAAAAATACCCTCGACCCTGTGCAGAAACGGGCGGTCCGTTTGATAGATTCTCTCATCTTAACAGACGGATTGCAATCCTTAGAGCACAGGCGTCGGGTGGGAATGCTGTCCTTGTTCTACCGGTATTACAATCGAAGATGCTCCGAGGAACTAGCATCATTGACCCCTTCGGCACCGGTGCATAGTCGGGAAACACGCCAAACGCGAGCCCAACATTTGTACACGGTTGACATTTGTCACATGAGAACGGGCCATTTCTTCGACTCGTTCTTGCGTTCAACAACTCGGCTGTGGAATGATTTGCCGTCCTCTGTGTTTCCTCCTTCCTACAACATGGGTCTCTTCAAGACCGATGTTCATTCCTTCCTCTCCTCAAAAAGACCGTTCACACAGCATCCCAGATGACATAGGCCCTGAGGAAAATAATTTCCCTCTGAACCTCCTGCGTGGAGTAATTGTAAAAAAAAAAAAAATGGGAGGCGGTTTTGGGTACCGCCGCCCCGGGGAGCATTTATTGGATAACCAACACCCGTGTCACCCCAGGTGGTTCGCAACTTTGAATAATAATAAATTAATACCGCACAAGAGTCCCAACTGCTCCCGTCTGGAGCCAGTGGAACTATGGCATCCCCAATTGGGGTATGTTGTGAGGCTGAAGGCACTAGGGAGGGGAATGAGATAGGGAAGAGGAAGGTGGGGAAGTACCTGGCTATTCAGATCTGGTCACCAAACACGGCAGAAGCCATTTCAAGCAACGTTTCAATTCTGAATGGTGGTCTTACACCAGGGCGATACTGAGAGTATCTTCCACTCTGGAACGTGCGCAAATATACTATGTATTATTTTAAATGAATAAATTGTGAGATACACAAATTAATCAAATAATATTTATTTGCCACGCCGGGATTCGATCCCGCGACCTTCGGAATGAGAATGTACCAAGAATATCTCTATCGTATACGATTCAAATAATACTTTGACATCTACATTAATAAATAGGTACTGTCCGTAACAACACGCAACAAACGTAATTAAAAATACCGCATTAAAACTATTTTCATACGCCAAACCCATTTTCCTTCGTTAGGCTGCGCAAAGCCTTTGCTAATAATTCTGCATACCTACTTCCATACATGTTAAAACACATGGCACACCTCCAAAATGCCTACAAAGCCGATGCAGAGCACATCTGTTTTCACCAACACTGTCTGCATTGCAAAACACTTTAATAATATATTATTTAAATCTCTAAACAGCAGCTATTTTACGTGCTTCCTGTACTATGAAGCTTACTCTGGAAACTTTTTACCCAAAAGCTTTCTAGCGTAAGAGCGTGGCACCCTCATTATAGCTCCAAGTCACGGCTTATTAAAATAACCATACCAGTAAAATACACATCACTTTTTGTGTATTTTATTTTTAACCTTGCCCTACATCGTTGAATTTTACAAAAAAATAAACTGTTCCTTTGAAACCGTTCCAGGTTCGAAATTGTTTTTACTGCATTGCAATTTGTACCACCGCCCCGGGAACTATTTATTGGATAACCAACACCACTGCCATAGGTCACCCTAAGTGATTTGCTACTTTTGGTGACTTAGCAGAAGTTCCTGGGTTCATGGGGTGAGGTTGCATTTTGGGAGGCGGGTACAGGTACCGCTGTCCCTGGAACCATTTATTGGATGACCAACATCCCTGCCGTAAGTCACCCCAAGTGGTTTGCTACGCTTGGTGACTTAGCAGGGGTGCATGGGGTGAGGTTTGCCCAGGTCTTGGCGGCGGATGCGTCTGCCCATCTATTGCGATAGGGAGAGACTGGTTAAGGGGGATCTTTTTACTTCGCCTGCCGGACTCTCTCGATTCATCGCCTTGCACCATTGAAGGGGGAAAGGATTCATTCGTCCGTCACCCCTGGATACGCTGACCCCCAGATTCCTACCCAACCTCCTACCTTTTTCCTTCTCAGAACTTCCTCTCCTTCCTTTCTCTAAAAAATCTTCCACACAGCATCCTCAAAAATGACATGGGCCCCAAGGAAAAGTGTTAAAAAAACCAAATGCGATTAAATGCGGTTTGTTTAAAATAAGTAAGTCTTCCGGTTTGGACGATATTGCCCTATTCTGTTTACACGCTTATCGCTAAAAATATAGTGTTTTTGTGGGCGGAGCACAAGCTTAACTAAAATCCCCGCATGAAAAAGTTTTGTTTTATTTATAAGTATTTATTGTCGTTGAGTATCTCTGACAAATTAGTTCTACAAAATTAGAAAGCTGAATATAGCAATTTCATAAATGTTTGAGAAGAAAATATCACCAGTCGACCAAAAAAATTTAACTTTTTCATGTTTTTTTGTATCCTCTATCTTGTAAGTCTCTATTTGCGGCAATGAAAAATTACAATACCGCACGTAATATACAAAAACCGTTGTCGCATTACAAAACGTAATGATATATGATGATTACTAAAATTAAAACGCTGTACCCTTATAAATAATACTTCTATGAATTAATATTACAAAGTTTCATTAGTTTAAAAAAAATAACTTGTTAGAACTAATTATGAAGGAGAACACTGAAAGAAAAGATTTCTAAAGTAAAGATCAGTGCACCGAACAAAAAAGTTAAGTTATCCAAACGCGTTTAGTTGCGAGAATAGTTAATTTTCCTTTTGGAACAAACTGTTTCCATTTCTACACGTCATATAAACAAACTGAAATGCCCGCCTCTGCCACACGTTGCCAATGTATGTTTTATCTTAAATTGCGAGTAAATTGCCCAAAGTAATTTGTTTTTAGAACTAGATATTTCTGGAAACGTGCTCAGAGCGTTGCAAATTCTATCCCACAATAGTTATAATTACCCTTGTTGTCGTATCGTGTTTAGCCAGTCTACTTCCTAGACCTGGACTAACGACACGACACGATAATTTCATTGCAAGTACGCGTTTGTACATCGTGTATATCTACAACATGTGTCATGGCTGGTCTGAATACAATCCAAAACAAACAACAGTTGTTAACAGGGAAATATACACTTTGATAACATCAAAAGCACTTATTTCGATATTTTGAGAAAATTGCGCATTTTCTTTTGCTTACAGTCACATGTATCAGCCGCATGCTTCTCATCATCCTCTTCGGCTATTTATGTAAATGATAAGTGACTTACATATTTGCAGGAATGCAGGTTGTTCGCAAAACGTCATAATGTATGTCATACAGATTTGTTGGGCCTAATTTGGTGACTTTTAAAGTCTCAACACCGTTTGCTCTCCGTTAGTGTTTAGTTGGAAATGCCTTTCTCAAATGATTTCAAAGTTATTTAACTATTTATGATGTTGATTGTTAAGTCTAATAAATCTCCCATAAATAAATTAACGGTTGTTATACTAAACCAAGTTCTAATTTGCTATCCATTATACCCTTCTATGACTGACAATGCCAGTCTCTAGAAATATAAACGCTAGACGGGGTAAAATAAAACAGGTCTCGTTTGAATCGCTAATCCACTATAATCATTTGTTAACATTTTGTTAAATCACACTTAGGGATTTGTGTTTTATAGACTTTTTTAAATCAATATCCAGCAAAAAAAATCCAGCACACCTTCCAATCCCGAAAGCAGATCATAAGTAGTGCGACCTTTTTGCACAAGTTCGATGACGTCAAATAGCATAATAATAATTTATAGGTAGGTATGAATAATACCTACAGTAATAAGTCAAAAACAAAAAATATATCTTTCACTAATTCTCCTATGCCTGTCTTTTTATGATGTAGGTATGAATAATACCTACATCAAAAATATATAGTAATTCGTGTTTTTAAAAACACGAATTACTATATATTTGTTTTTATAACTATTTACGTGTAAGCCTAATAATAAAGTTCATTAATTACTATCCGTTTGTCGTTTTATTTTGTACGCGATGACATTCAATTCGCAAAATTTTCCGCAACTACCATCTTTTAATAATTATGCCAGCGATTAAGAATCGGTGTCTTAACACAATCGCAGTATTTGACTCGTTAGAGCGATACGGAAAACCGCATTTAAGAAAACTGTCAAAATGTATCGCACATGGTCTATTTAACAAGCGCTACGCTATCGCAAAAGACACAAAATCACCCTTCTGATTACAAAATTTAATACAGATGAAAATATTGATTGTCCTCTGTGATGAATGGTAACTTCCAATTTACGAGAAAGCCCACGGGAATTTTTTTTTTAAGATGAAAAGTGCAGTACTACGACATCTGTATGGTCAAATTCAAACTTGCTCGAAAATAGAGGTATTTTTAAGTTGTTTGATGTATTATAGTTACCTTAAATATACACAGATGGTGATGAGATCGATATTTAACGGGAACCCCAGGTTTAGGGACGATTTTAAACGCGAGAGTTGAGACAACCAATTAAATAGCAGGAAAAGCAATTAAAAATCAACTCAGCCTATCAGCAAGAAGGGGGTCGTGCCCATTTTGAACACAAAGGATTGTACTTTGACCCTAGTGATTAGTGAAGAAATTTATGGTCTAGACGTTCCCACAGAGATCAGGGTTGAATGAACTAAGAGATAAATATCGAATTATTCAAGGTTTTTAGTACAACGAACCCAAGTAATGTTATTAATAAAGGGTACCTTCAAGGGGTCGGGAGACCTTAGTTTCGAGTGCATTAGGGCGTTTTTAGTTGCGGAAAACACACTTGGATAACGATAAAAAAAAATTTATCAGTAATATATTGAGGGGAAAACGCGGGGACAACGGGGCATGCTTGCGGGAGGGTTCTCAATTATAGAGTAACTACATATGACGGCCGAGAGGCCAAATTCGAGGAAAAACGTACTAAAGGAAAATGAATATACATAACACAATGGAAAATTATTGTTATCAATTCTAGACGGAACGGAGAGATTAGGAAAGCGAATTGGGAAGGAAAATTCAAAAAAAATTTAGAGTTTAAGGATTGAACAAGAGGACGAAACAAGGGTTTGGTGCAGTAGCAGGTGCTTGGGAAGGAATTGGAATAGTATACCTAGGGAGGGGTGGAAATACTGCAAACATTGCGATAGATTTAATTCATAAAAAAGAGTCATTTTACGTAATTAAAGTAGGGATCATAACATAAAGTTACACGAGACTGCGAGGGAAAGTGACACATTACAACGGTTGTCGACTCCATATGTATATTGTTGATATAAACAAGGAATATTCGAACATGCTTTTTGTTTATTTAAGGCCCATTATCCATTAAAAAGGGTCATAAAAATTAACGTTGCTCTTACCTAGTATTTAGATTATAGAATTTCCGTAAAATTTAATTATAAACACATTAAAATGGATTTATCGCCAGGTATGTAGAAATCGTAATGTATACACACGTCAGGGCTTGCAGTTTATGGGATTTTGAGCGAGAGAGAGATGGAAAATTGGGCGGAATTTGATCGAAGTAGTTAACTTGACAGATATTCCAGGATAGGAATAGTTAGTGGGCCGGAAAACACCATAAATAATATATCAAAAAAGGAAAAAAGGGTTTTAGCGGGAGATGGAATCACGGCAAAAAGGCAAACGTCAAATTTCAATAAGGGATCATTGGGTTAGGAGTGGGGGGAGAGAACGAAAAACCGACATAACCGGAAAACTCAGATAAGGAAATGGGAAAAACTCAAAAACGTTATAAGTAGAGTAGATACGGAACCAGGATATGATTCCTTATTAACAACGAAGGGAAAGTCATTTAAGAATAGTTGTTAAAACACCGTTACTTGAAGGAAATTTAGGTGGGAAAAGCGAAAAGTTGAATATGCCACATAAATAATGGAAATACGGTTCTGAGACATAATTGCTTACGTAGACTAGGGGAAAAGAAATGAATTTCGTGGAAATTCATACAGGACAACTAGCGTTTAAAACTAGAAGACCGAAAAATCTACGTTTCGCAAATAGGTATGCCAATTTAGAGTATAGTTTTAGCAGATCACTTATGGGCATGTTTCAAACTGAGAAAAAAAAAAAGATTAAAAACATGTTTATAAAATATATTATGAAGACAGAAGACATGTGGAAAATGGGCAAACTGGATGGCAGCTTACTAAGTCCGGGACTATA
Source organism: Limnephilus marmoratus (assembly GCA_917880885.1). Classification (NCBI taxonomy): domain Eukaryota; kingdom Metazoa; phylum Arthropoda; class Insecta; order Trichoptera; family Limnephilidae; genus Limnephilus; species Limnephilus marmoratus. The sequence goes on from OU862908.1 coordinate 55,512,825, forward strand.
AACCTTAGGGAAGCGAGACAAAGTTGTGGGACGAACCCCGAATTACGGAGAGGAAAAATCGAAAGATCTTATGTAGGAACAAACGATAACGAGATGGGGTTTTCAAAAAATTTCGAGTGATTACAGATTATAATTCCTCGTCAAGGAATATACGATTATGCCCTTTTGGAGCTGTGATGGGTATAAATTAGCGTGTTTGGGATTATTCGGGGAGTCCTTCGACAACTGGCAAGGTTGCTTAAAACGTCGCGCGTGTCGTGAGAATTACCCTGGTGATTAATTAATAGAGTTTAGAATCAGTTCATACTTTGAAAATACAGTGGAAAAATAGCGTCAGTTTTACACTTTAAAAATACAGTGGAAAAATAGCGTCAGTTTTATACTTTAAAAATTCAGTGGTAAAATAGAGTCTACAATCAGTTTTATACTTTGATAAAACAGAGAGTGGAGTGTCCGGATACGGTTAATCGTGCAATTTAACGGAGTGTATGATCTTATAATAAATCTAAAAATCAGTGTTTGCAATAGCCTCCGATTCAAAAAAATCTAATAATTAATTAATTAATTAAAAATTCAATGCGGAAGGAGAGTTTAATAGAGTGTTTGAATTGATTTAAATTTGTTCTATGAAGGTTAAAATAAAGTTATTTATTCCGAGGTTATATAAAGAAAATTACAGTCTAATAAGTTTTATTAAATAAAAATTTACGTTAAGTCGAAAGTTGGAAATTTTATTACGAGATATTAATTATCGTTAGGTGACAATGCAATAATAATAATTGATTTATAATAATAATAATTTAACGGAGTGTATGATCTTATAATAAATCTAAAAATCAGTGTTTTCAATAGCCTCCGATTCAATAAAATCTAATAATTAATTAATTAATAAAAAATTCAATGCGGAAGGAATTTAATAGAGTGTTTGAATTGATTTAAATTTTTTCTATGAAGGTTAAAATAAAGTTATTTAGTCCGAGGTTATATAAAGAAAATTACAGTCTAATAAGTTTCATTAAATAAAAATTTACGTTAAGTCGAAAGTCGGAAATTTTATTACGAAATATTAATTATCGTTAGGTGACAACGCAATAATAATAATTGATCCGAAATCTGGAAAATACTTAGCCGAAGTTTAAATGAATAATCCAAGTGATTAATTTGCTGCTAAACGAAAGTGTTATAAAATAAAGTGGAAGTGGTTCTTTCAGTTCTGTTGTAATTTGAGTGACGAATAATATTTAGTTATTCGTTATAAAAGGATTCTAATTTAAATTGGAAAAATAAATAAAACTTTAACTTTGTCCTTAATTGAAATAATTCAAACTTAAAGAAAATCTTTAGTTGTTATGGAAAAAAAATATATAATTTAAATTGAGAGAAAAAATAAATAAAACTTAAATATTTTATAAAGTGGAATAATACAAATTTAAAGAAAATTCAAATTAATAAATTAATTTATTAAAGAGTAAATAGGTATAGATATATATCAAATAATAAAATAATATTCGAGCGAACGATTATTAAGAATCGATTCTCTTCTTTAGATTGAAATCAAATATGGGAGAAGAGGAGAGGGGAGGTATGGATTGTCGGGGTTAATTAGGTAGCATCGTTCTTCTTCAATTATAACGGCAGATAATAAAGGAAAATGTGAGGATTTTTTACATCAGAGATCTATTCAAAGGAGAAAGGAAGGAGATGAATTCCGGATCTTGTAGGATTAAATCGTTAAAAGTGGGAAACCGAAATAAAAGTGCGATAAGTTACACAGGTAGTCTGGATGCTCTAATAAAATTCATATCGATGATATTACCCGATGGAGCTGAATTTAAGACATTAGAGTTTTGGTGAGTCCTTACAATATTTAAGCTTTTACAGGTTCCTGTGGATATCCTGACACTGATGAACGTAACGCCAAGTAAGGGTAAGTTAATAACTAACCAATTTATTAGCATTCGCATGTCACACCTCCCATACAGAATGAAATGTTGCTAAACAAATACTTAACACATAATTAGATAAGTAAATACCTATCGCTTCTTTTCACTAGCACGATTAGGGTATGGTTATATGACCTTCGATAGTGTAACAAAGATTTCGATTTGAGTTCAAGGCGATCCATTGACCCAGTCACCTAAATTCATTAACGAATAAACAAAACAAAACTTAACGTCAGGGACAAGTTTATCAATTATAGCTTGCGATGAAATCTGCGGTCAAAATGTGAAGGCGACATTGATGTTAAATTCACTCAATTTTAAACGACTTATCTGTACTAGAGCGATCGCCCATAGGTAACATTGTTTTAGCATGCAAAATTTTCGCAAAGTAAAGTACTGCGACTAGCTTCAAACTCTAAGAGAGCTCATCACAATTATTCAGGAGGTCATTGATTCAATGACAACTTGATTTATCTCGTTTTAAATCTTTCTTATAGCAAGTAGGTATCCAAGAACCCATAAATACCCATAATCCTAAAACCTAATACACGAGGAGCTAGTGACCTCATTTAAAAAACACTGGTGTTCAAATACTCATACAGTCCTGAATCCTAACTTGTCTTCGAATGTAAGCTTCAAGGCTTCTGTATGTAGGTATGAGCCATCTGGAAATGTAAGTGTCAACCTTTCTCGAACGGACGGCTTTGATCTTGTGGCGGTATTGTCGAGGTGGGCATGCGGGGAAGAGGAAGGACGTATGCGGACAGTACGCTGACGCGGCATTAAAGCCACAGGTTATTTGCATACCGTGAGTCTTGTCGAACCTGAAAGCAAACATAAGGTTCACGAGGTGAGTTTTATGTCAGCTAGTCAGAGGTGGAGTGTAACGCTGGGTCGGTCACGTGGGAGGAAGGATCTGCCCGTCACAAGCTTACGCCACATTCAACGGATAGAGGCATGATAAGGGAAGACATGAAATACCCCTTCTAGACTCAGTAGAGTTAAATTCAATCCGGCGGAGATGGAAGTCGGAGTGAGGCAGAAAAACGGCATGAAGACTTGGTATTCCCCCATCTGGCGTGAAGAGCCCCTTTCGTAACAAGAGACGCTCGTCGAAGAGAGTAAAACTCGGACTTAAGGATAAGCTTAGCAAACGTATTCGGGAGAATCCGGTTTGAAATTGTTGTTCATCGGTTTTCACTTGGTTAGCGGAGGAGCCGACTTTTCAGCAAACATATTATCCCCTCCCCATACCCATCCATTCCTGCTCTTTCAACAATTTTGCGAATACTAACCAATAACACTAACTATGACTACAAACACATTATGTTAGGGGAAGCTGCAGGCAAGGACTCCAATTGAGAAAACCGGACTCTCGAATATGAACATTCTACACTGGTAAGATAAGGTTTTTTATTTTTTGAAATGATGTAATTTGTTAACTGTTGTTTATGTTATCGATGTATCAGCGGTGATAGGAAGAATTAAATAAACACACTAAATTCCTACGGAAATCAAATAGACACAAAGTCTAAGGTGGGGTTAGTTTATCAAACTCGGTAAAAGATACTCAAATAATAATAATTAATAAATCGGAAGATTCTCACCCTTTCTCTAAAAGAATCTATGGGTTACCACACGTAATACATTATCTTCTCTACATATGTGTGCATATTAAGTATGCAAACAGATGTAAAATCTAAAACAAAAAATACACAACGCAGATTATAGAAATAATGTGAACTAAAATCTTAAATCTTGATTACTGTGAAAAAATCGCAGGGATTTAAGAAGATAGGGTAGGTTTAGCTAGATTATAAAGTATAGGGGTTTAGAAATCACGAGCCTGAGGTAGAACTAAACCGAAAGGAGGGTTGAGTCAGGCCATCATACCTAGTGGTGTGATCAGTAGGACATAAGGGTAGAATTATGAGCGTGGCTACGAGGCAGGAGCTACGAGATTTAAACTACGAGGTAGAAGCTTAGAAAAGTAAATCAGCTAGGTAGGGTTCATCACAATTGGTGTCAAAAGCCAGGGTGGCGGACCATTACACCTCGTAGAATGCATTTACATATTGTGTACCTACAAATGTACAATCAATATAATTAATTCAAGTATGTTTTAAGGGTTAACCCGAACTGTAATTCATATTCAAATTAAATTAACAAATTCACTCTAAGAATAAAACATGGCGTACCAACTTTGTTTTCATAATCTACAACAACAAAAAGCATAATATATGCAAAAAAGGGTTTCATTTAGAAAAATACATTTCAAATACGAAACATGAATTTTAAATTCGATCGTCTTTTCCCACTGCCAAAGGGGTGAAAAACACAAAAAGACCGTGGAAATCTTCACCTCAGTTCTCTACCTGTGCTTTGCTGTACGGTATTGAACTGAACACTGAACACCCCTAATGCGATGCCAGTCTGGCGTCACTCCAGCGCGGTAGCAATCGCCCGATCGTTGACGTTATCATGATTTGTGGCACTCGAGGCGGCGTGATCGGGCCCCGATACTCGACATGCCCTCAGATAACTGCCAGAGATAAAGGCAGGGAGATTTATGGATGAGGTGCTTGAAGACCTGGGTTAACCGAGGTGTACCTGTGGCACGCGTACCTAAAGCTCTTATCGATACCATATAGTATATAAAGGTTTTCGTTCAAGTAAAACATTTTAACACTTGTGATATTTTACTTACTAAGTGACAACACTTGTCAAAGATTTCCATAAAAAATACAAATCTTTTTACTGGAAGCATTATATCGAAGATTTTTTACAATATACAGGATGGCTCAGAGGAAAATGATTTCCCTCAGGGCATATTTCATCTTCAGTATTTGACTCGTGGATGCTGTGTGGAGAGTCTTTTAAAAAAGAGAAAGGATCGGAAGAACTATATTAGGCCCTAAACTATTCATATTATGTTGTGATAATGAATTTTTTAAACTCCCAATCTTTGGAAATATTATATCTTATGCGGATGACACAGTGATAACTATTGAAGGAAATTCTTGGAAAGATGCCAAAATATCTGTAAATAATGCAATAAATATCATAAAACTATAGTTTCACGAAGATTTATTGACGCTAAATGTTGAAAAAACTGATTTTCTACCTTTTTACCCAATAAAAAATGTTTCAATTATAAATGTAAACATTCAGATGTCCCAGAGGTGTCAATATCTTTTTCTGATTTTTCCGTTTCCAGATTTTCGATTGAGTTTCGCTTATATTGTCATTAAGTTAAGTTAAATTATCTAATATTACTATGTGATCTATTCTAATGTTTCCTTAAAACTATAAATGTATTTACAAATATTTTCTTAGATATTATATTAAGAATGTTTAAATTGTTAGAACCTGCAGACAAGCTGCCATATGACAGCTTTGTGGGTCTACTCAAATTTTTGTACAAAATATATTCTGTAATTTAATAAATAAATAAAAAAATATAAAAAATTTTATTCAATATTACAATTTGAGGTTTTACTCATAAAGTTAAAATAAAATAAGCAAACATTAAAATTCAAGAAAGAAATTTTCATCTTAGAATTCCACATCACCACCATAAAAGTAGTAAAGGAAAAATAAAATATCTCATTGTTCCTGAAATCGAACGACATTGCATCACCTAGATATCTCTGCTGTAATCCTAGAATTTTAAATGTTGACGTACTTTTGAATTTGTCTTCTCATTTCTTAAATAATATGAAATTTCTAATCAGATTGTTCTAAGTAGAAAGATTTCATAAATATGTCCAAATGTTTGCCAACTCTGAACGCAGTCCATAACCATATAACTTTTTTCATGCTTTTCCAATCTACCAGAACGACTAAAACAATGTGTCTTCCAAGGACTATTTGTTTTCCAATTGGTTGCTTTCAATGGGCCTTATATCCAAAGTACCGCGTGGTATCTCTGTCGATAACAATAATTCACGTTATAATATCCAGATGGCGGATTAATTATTACGTTATCTTTGACCTAGGACTTTGTTAAGGTTCAGTTAACCTAAGAAAGATCTGGTAACATTTCATATTTATTTCTCCACTTATGCGGTGCCGGATTTACCTTGAATGTGGCAAAAATCTATCAAAATATGCACATTTTAGGTATGTTTCAACAATTCTAAATCAATAAATTACTGATTTTTAAAGTAGATGCTACCGTAATGATAATTTTATTAATTTATCGAAGTGGATAAGTTTTTGAAGTAAAAACTTCTTTACGCACGCTTGACTTGGGAAGTAAGCTGGTGAATGCGTGACGAAAGCATTACGAAAAGAGTGATCGGGTGAGGCGAACGGTCAGGCCTTTACGCACGCTTGATTTGGGGAGTAAGCTGGTGAGTGCGTGACGAGAGCGTTATGAAAAGTGTGATCGGGCGTGGCGAAAGGTCGGGCGAGGCGAACGAAAGTTGAGAGGGACATATAAGTTAGTGAAGTTTTACTTCTATCGTGTGGTCTAAAGCACAGTCGTTTCTTTATACATGGTGTCTGGGTGTAAAGTGCACAAATTTCGGGAAGTAAAAACAAGTAAAGAAAGTGTGCAATTCACACATCAGAAAACTAAAGTAGACAAGAGTGGAGGGGCTGCGAAGCACCGCACAAAGAGGAGACCGGTTATTCTATCTCATTCTCTCGCAGGTAAATACTGTGGATATATACAGTAGTGTGGATCGATTTTTTGTTTTTTTGTTTTTCTTAGTAGCGGGATGTGGAATGGATGCTCTATGAGGATACTTTTAAAAGTTGTTATGACAGCATTAAGATATTTCGAGTGCAAGTACTGCCCCAAGTCAATTCAAATTTTACAAAAACAGCGAGAAACTAGAAAAAGAAGGGTTTAATCTGTGCTCAATAAAAGTACTTAAAATATAAAAATAATTAATTTTTTATTTACTTGTAATATTATCTACTAATCAAGAAACAATAAAAGTACCATTGCTACGCAAAAAAATCACAAACAATGTTAAAAAATAAAGTCAAAAATCATAAAAGTTATTGTGTTTTATAGTCCTTCTTCGAATTGAATACTGGCGTTGTACGACAAGAATCTAGCTTGTTTTGTATCCACCCTTAACATCTTTCAGGGTCGCAAACAGCAAAGCGTGATGCTGTTACCACTTTGATGCATCTTCGGACAGGGCATCAATCGGAACTTGCACAAAATGTTGAATTCGATAATTTAGTAATCTGCAATGGCATCAATTATTGTCTCGCTAGATATCAGTTTTGTAAGATGTGGTTCTGATGGTTTTTCCCAGTAGATCAAATCAATATAGTCTGCTGCGTTAAATTAAAAATAGGTAGCTTAAATACTCTTATTGGAGAGAACCCTGACGTACGTTCTCGGATACTTAGAATCCGTCTCAGAACCAACTCTCTAATTTGTCTTCGTTCATCGTTTAGCGTACTAATAAGTATATTTTCGCTGTGGCCAAAATACCCGTTGCGTTGAATTACAAGATCTACCACTTTTTTCAAATGCTCTGGAAGGTAACGAGACAATTTTATGGTTTCGTGGAGGTGTCTCGCCCCGTAAACACACGAAGGTTGTGTTTTTTTTTATTTTAAACCACGTCAGAGCATACACTCTTAGCATAAATTCAGTCAATATCACCTGATTTTCTGTCGGATTCTTGGTTGAAATGTAAAGTTGGAGAATAGTATTGGCTGTTGTTAACAAACGCAAATGACAGATTGTACGAGGGATTCTTTTGGCTAAGTTTTCGTTACATTGTCCTTCGGCGATTGCTCGGCACATTTCCAATAAATAAAGCTGGTCTGTGCTAAGATCGTCACGGGATTTTGTAATGTCCGGTAAGTTGCATTCTATTGCTTGAAATTCTATCACAGGAAGATGTTCACAGTTCTTGAGTAACTTTCTTAGTTGGCCGCTAAAGCTTCTATGACCTGTTGTAGTTCCATCAAGGTATTCGAAAGGGTGTCTCAAACTTAACTCGTTGGCATGTATTTGACAGACCAACCACTGAAGTGGACGATGGAGCTTTCCTTCAAGAAGTCGAATAATGCCAGACTTAGTTTCAGTATTAACTGCTGTTCCATCACATCCGATAGCCACGATGCACGCTAAATCAATGGATTTTGCCACAAAATATGCAAACAATTTGTGATACAACAGATAGTCTACTGTCTGTTGGATTTATTACATAAGAAGAAGAAGTAGATGAAATAAAGTATTGTTGGTCAGTTGGATGATCAACGTTAGTAAAACTTGAAACTGTACTGCGAGATATGGACGGTTGATCTAAAGATGTTTGTTGCGTTTCTTGGTATAGTGCGTGAAAGTGGACTCAGTAATTTGTCAAATTTTCGCGGGATTAATATAAAATATCAGTTTTTTAATGTTATTATTTAAGGCGCGGCAATTTTTATTCATTATGAAATGTAAAAGTAAAAATTAGTGTATTCATATTAACACAAAACTGTTTTAAAAAGGGACATTTTTTACCAGATTGTAAATAATTCAACTGCTTTGTGGCAGTACTTGTTATCAAAATTTTAAATTGATATTTTGTATGCTTAATTGTATGTACCTAGAGCATCTATTCCGCACCCCGCAAAAACTGATTTATAAAAATAAAAATTTTCCATACAATGGCGATCCACCCTAATATACAGGGTGTTAAGGGACGTACTTGACTTACTTTAACCAGTAATTCCTGACATTATTTGGAGTAAAAAATGTAAATGAAATTTTGGTCTCCGGTGACTTTTTTTGACGACTTTTTTTTTCAAAATTTTTTTCTTCAAATCAAACAAAAAAAAATTCTTCCACATGTCGTCACTGGTCAGTCAGCCGGATGTCCGACGAACCCCTTACCCCGCCTCCAACTTTTTTACTTTTGTAGAAAAAAAAAAAAAAACATCAAAAATATCACCGGAGACCAAAATTTCATTTACATTTTTTACTCCAAATAATGTCAGGAATCACTGGTTAAAGTAAGTCAAGTACGTCCCTTAACACCCTGTATGTTGGTCTCTTTTTAGTGTGGCTTTTACTTTTCATCAGGGTTTAAATCACAGTGATAACAAGCAGTTTTCACTTCAAAAAATGTAGTTTTATAGGTAGTTTTCAGGTAAAGAAGTTGAATTGTTTGTAAGGAAAAATAATATTCTTGCATGGAAAAATATTTTTGTACGAGAATAAAAAGTTAGAATTTCTTCTTCAACTTTTTGCTTTTACCACATCATGTAGAATCACCTCTCAACGTTTACACACTTTACCGCCGGGCACACCATATAAAAACAGCAAATAAATATACTAGAGCCCCATCTATTCGGAGCTAGAGGGACTATGGCGTACCCAAATGGGATATATTGTCTGAGGGGATTGGGGAGGGGAAGAAAAAATGGAAGAGGAAATACCTCGCTCTTCAGATCTAGTAACCAAACAAGATTAAATCACGGTATGGGTACCGTCGCCCCGGGAACCATTTATTGGATAACCGACACCTCCGCCATAATTTCCACCAAGTGATTCGCTACGTTTGGTGACTTAGCAGGGGTGCCCGGGTTCATGGGTAAGGTTTGTCCGGGTCTTGGCGGCGGATGCGTCTGCCCACCAGCTGCATGGCAGGCCGTATCGGGAGAGATGATCGAGTTGAGGGAGTCCCTTTGACTTCTCCAGCCGTACTCTCTCGGAACACCGCCTTGCACCGCAGTGGGAGGGATGGATTCATATGTCCATCACTCCTGGACAAATTGACCCAGATTCCTTCCTACCTCTAGTACCCTTTTCCTTCCCGGAACTTCCTCTCCTTCCTTTCCTAAAAAGACCCTCCACACAGCATCCCCAAAGACGACATAGGCCCTGTGGGGAATTATTTTCCTCAGGGCCTCCTGTGTGGAGATAATGTAAAAAAATCCATTTCTAGCAACGATTCGATTCTAAATTACGGTCTTTCACCAGGGCGATACTCAGAGTATGTACTACTCGGTAAGAATATGACGCGCAAGTAATGACATCAATCACATACTTCGGGTAAGTAATATGAGTCAGGTTATGTCAAGAATCGGAATAAGAGAAGTATGAGAAGATGTACGAATGTGGATGAAGCAGTACAGGTGCGTGCCTAGACGGGATTTATCTGGTTTGCCATTCTATCTGCCTGAACCGGCAGTAAATTATGTGACGGTTAGTTAGTTAATCATTATATTTCTACGCATAAAATGTCCAGTTTAGCGTTCGTTAAAGCTGTCTGTCTTAGTCAACCCTTTAGTGACGTGGAAGTTTTGTAGCCACGTTTAATCCTCATCAACCTGCTGAAGGATCGCTCTCCCAAAAGTTTCTGTAATTGATGGTCAGATGCCACTTCTGTGACCGTTTTCCAACTATTTCACGCTAAACACTGGACAGCGACTCAACGCAAAGAAAAATTGTAGAGCTAATTATAATGCCATAATGCACAGACAAGGAATTTATCCATATTTTCAGCTTCGTTGTGCTACAGTTTTATTAATAAATATTAATGTCGTTCATGCATACACGTATGTTAAGTTATCGTACATTTCGGTTTATCGAAACACTGAACGATTATATTGAAATTCCAACATTTAATTAAAGTAATAATTCATTAATCAAAAACATAATTCAAAACCAAACATTCAAAAACATAAACCGGTCAAATTCAATATTCAAACTAGAGATGCCACCAATAGTGATTTTACCGAATACTGAATATTCGGCTAGACTCTCGGACGAAGCGACAAATATTCGGCGGCCGAATATTCAGTAGCACTTAGTTACAATTCGTGGGTGACAGGTTCCGACCTGCATCATTGAAGTGCGTGCGGTAACCACACCCTGGGCGTATTTGTTTCATTGGCGAGTAGGCCGTGCCACAACACGCATTATTTGTTGAATGTTACATCAAATTGTGTTGCTTATATTGCGCATATCTTAAAAAATACATTGAAACTTGTGGTGAGTATTGTCTTAAAAAATTCATGAAAACTGTTCGCCTAGATCGGATAGCAGACCCTTACAAGTGGCGGTCAGCAAACGCAAAACAGTATACAAGCTTAGCAGAATTTTCTAAGATTTATTTATCATCTCCCGGTGGCAGTGTACGTAGTGAGTGGTTTTTTTCGGAACAGGTATAATATATGATGAAAAGCGCAATCGTTTGCTGTCAACAAATGCTGAATAAATGTTTTCATTCATCGTAACTTAACACTTAACACTGATAGATTTTAAGTATTAAATATGCTGATGTTTTGTTAAAATAAAAAAAAATTGTGAGTAATATTGGGTGTTATTTTTATGATTTGGTATTCGGTATTCGGCCGAATATGGCGAACTATTCGGTCGAATACCGAATACGTTTAAAAAGTAGCCGAATAGGCCGAATACCGAATAGCAGCCGAATATTCGTGGCATCTCTAATTCAAACACTTTTCAAAAGTGTCAATTATATACAATTTGGGAGGCGGGAACCATTTATTGAATAGCCAACACCCCTGCCATACGTCACCCCAAGTGATACACTATTTTTGGTGACTTAGCAGGGGTGCCCGGGTTCATGGGATTAGATTTGTCTAATTCTTGGCGGCGGATGCATTTGCCCACCCACTGCGTGGCAGGCTAGATGGAGTTATTGGTTGAGGGGGACCGTTTTAGCTGTCCACCCGGACTTTCTGAACACTTTAACACCATATTTATTTTTTCCTTTCCTTTTATCCTCTCCTTCCTTTTCCCTTAAAATGGCCTCCACCCAGCATCCCAAAAGATGACATAGGCCATAGAGGGATTTTTTTTCCTCAGGACCTCCTGTGTAGACACTGTAGAGCTAATATAAAGAAATAATAATAATATTTTTTGAAAATTCATATCTTTTTGCTTAATTTGAAATTCAGTGTTAGGTTTAACATGTAATCACAAAAGCGCTGTATTCCAAATTCGTATTTTCATTTGGCCTCCAAATGATCAACTCCCCTACATATGTATAATACACGTGCAACCAAAGTTGGAAAATCGCTACAAATATCGGTTAGTAGGCGTCCGGCAAAAAACTCCCGAAAAAGGGCACTAGTGTGAATGGGTTAGGGGGCGATGGGCGTCTGTCGGTAGGGCGGCTTGGGGTGGTCGGGGGGGGCGGGCGGCGGGCGGCGAGGTGGGCGGCAACTGCCGTACCTCGTTCGACTTATCGATCCCGCGACCACGTGGCCGCCTATTTAGCCTCAAGTGTTCCATGTTGCTTATTATATAATGAGCCCACGTATGAAAAGCTAGAAAGTACGATACGTTCATTCCACTGAGATATCAATATTGACCTTTCTATCCATAGAGAAATCGTTCATATTCTTTTTTAGAAGTTTTGTAATATCTTCTGGGATAAAAAATGCAAAAAAATAATACCTTACATTTGGATGACACTTTCACCGTCCAGTGACTGTTTTTTAATTCCAGAAAAAATAAAATTACATTTTCACTCATTTAACCAGAAATAACTAAACACATTAAACTAAACTAAATTTTACAATAGAGCGCTATTCTATTTCCTTACTTTGTCTATCAAGAATAATTTTTTTTTTAAATTTACTCAGTTTTTTTTTCATTTTTAATTTCATTTGTGAGGCAATTATATAAGCAACCCCCCTCGTAACCAACGGATTGCTTACCATAGTTAGGTTCATATATTCGTTATTTGTTTTTGGGGTGTTATGCCGTGTTGCGCTACCTCCTTCTTTAGCCAACGTTTCGGACAGCGTTACAGTGTCTATCATCATGGCAGATCCTGCACATCAACCGGATCTGCCGGGTAACGTAAGGCATTCGTCGTGCCAGATAACGCACGACGAATGCCTTACGATATCCGACAGATTTTTTTTTCTTATTTGTCTTATAAAGCTGATTTAACACAAAAGATAACACAAGGGAACAGAAAAACCTTCAGAGCACTCAACTCAACTTTAAAAATGTACAATACATTTTATAATCTTCTTTTTGGACGGTTGCAATCATTAAAACAAAATCTATAGGTAGGAACGATGTGCCTACTATGTCAATGTTAGTTGCGTTACTAATTTCATTGATTCTTTCGCTCCCGGTACACAATCTAAAGATGGGTAACACAATATGACTGACCAACATACAACGTACATACACCGTACACCAACTTTTCCTTGAAACTCAACAAAGTGGCAATTCAAGTATTCGGCACCCCTTTAAAAAGTCAATAAAACTGATGAAAACGGCAACAAAATATAGCCCATATCCTAACCGAAAGTAATCTATTTAACCTAGTTTTTTCATTACTTTTAAGAGGTTATTACCAGAGAAAACCAGAAATATGTCATTTAGAAATCAGATTTTAGACGTATTAACTCTTTTCCACAAAAAATTATAAATGGATTTCGAAAGATTGTTCTTTTATCTAGCATTCGCATGTTTTAAATTTTGAGAAAATATGTTTATTTTTAGTATAATAAGGTTACACCATAGGTCGTTGGCAGATTTGTTAAATTTTCAAAAAAGATTTTGTATTTTACAACACCCATTTCAAATCATATAATCATGCAGTAAAATAAATCAATACATTATCTGGGTATTGCATGTTTTAGAATTTTAATTTTAGTTTAAATAAAATCATTAAAAAATATATACCGACATGTGTTTCTTGACGAAAATTGGTCCATTTGTGTATTTATTTGCGCACTTACAAACTAATATATTTCAGATTTTTTTTACATTCTTATTTAACTTAGACGTTATTGAAAAATGATAAGTACTTATAATAAAAAAATAATTACAAAAAGTACATTATTTTAATAGTTTTATCATCACGCCTTTCAGCATTTTTGGATGAAGATATAAATTAAAGCTAATTTGGGTTGAAATAAATTCGATATTGAGTTATAATTTAAAAAAGCTGATACGCAGAATAATTAATCTTTCTCATTGTAACCGCCCTGCACGATCGTAAGAACAACTTTCGACGAAATGTGGATTTTCGGCCGCTGGCTGGTTAAACGCTCTTAATGTCTTTTCAAATGACTGACGAAGTGCCACTTTGTTGAGTTGTACGATCACCATACAACGTACATACAATGTACTGGGTTGACATTTGCCGCATGATGACAAGTAGTTTTTACAACCATTTCCCTTTGATCTCACTCCTACTGCATATGTAACTTCAATGTCCAAATTCATTCCATCAACTTCTCAAAGTCCTCTATGGGTTTAAGACATTTAAATACATCCAATTTTGTCGAGGTATTTGCAACTTTATTGCATGAATGCAACCAAATGCATTATTTACCGGGAATTCCAAACCGGAAATTTCCACCTGCGGCTTTGTAAATCCTCCTCACTTAGCTTAATTAAAACTAGATGCAATCTAGTGCATTCTGAATAACTAAGTGGAGTGGATACCATACAACCATTTAATGCGGTTGTACACATTACATTCCATCTGGACTAAATATTTTGCATTTAAAAAGGATTCGCTAAAATGAAAACATATTATTCATCACTTGCGAAAGATATTCCTAAATTGACAGGTGAAATTCCACGGAACCCTATGTCTGAATATTGCGCAAGGTCACGGATTTTTAAACTGTGCAACTTTAACTCTACAGAACGTATTGGCTTAATAAACTGAACTTAAATATATTCTCTCACTAAATCGTCTTATAATTCTATAGAATAACTAGCTGACCCGGCAAACGTTGTTCTGCCATATAAATTATTTCTAGTGAATATTTTGGTTGTTAAATAAAAAATAACGATTTTATTGTAAGTGTGTGGGGGAATCTATGGCAGAAAGAGGAATGGAGCGTTGTAGACGATGACCGCCGATAAAAACAAAAAACACCAACTAAAGTAATAAAATGAAATAAAGAAAAGCAATATGAATTTTGAAGAGCAATTGAGTGTTCAGTCCGTTTTTAGCCAACACAAATAAGCTCCATGGTTTGCCCACGCGAGAACCGAATGATGATGCCGAATGAAATAATGTATATGAAATAATCTTGCGCTTATGTGAATGAAAGTTCGATGAGGCGGACGTTGCGCCATCTGTCATTCAACAACATAAATAATTTCGTTCTGTTTGAAATACGAAAGACGGTTAAATTTGTTCATACAAAAATACTAAAATCGCGATTAAAAAATGGGAGGGTGGGGGTAGGAGGGTTAAAATTTCGGGTTATAGGTATTTTCAATGCTTAATAAAAATTATATGTTTCAAAATAAATTGTCAATAAAATAGGAACAAAAATTCTGGATAGGGACACCCTAATCACCCAGGGGTATGAAATATACTTTAAAACCTATTCTCATACCTACCAAATATACATAAAAAATTTCATTAAAATCGGTCAAGCCATTTCGGAGGAGTGCGACCACAAACACCGTGAGACGAGATTTTTTTATATGAGATATTATCTTCGCCGGCATATTAATTATTCAATCATAAAAAGTATAATCTGATGTGATTGATGGGTTGATTCTATTTAAAAAAAACTCCTTAAATATGCATAACAGCATATTTTCTTCCTCGTTCATAAGAGCATATTTATGTTAATGTTTCGATTTTGGGTCCCTTGTGTTAATGTTCTCTACATTCGATTTTTGGAATTTTGCTCCAGCACAAAAATATTATGTTAGTTGTATTCGTTTACAGATATCCCATCCAATTCATTCGAGATTTATTATGAATATAGTTGTCTAATCGTAAATGTGTTTGCGTTAATTTTAATCGGATTTGTGGCCTCCAAAACACAATATTAAATTAAAAGTCTACCCTCCAATACCCCCACTAATTTTATATTGAAAGGATATTAAACTTTGGCCTGAATTTGACCAAAATTCACACTTTCGTTTGTGTTCTCTCCGAACGCTTCAGGAACTAAATGTTGTGGCTGTACAAAATTGTATAATATATTTAATCAATTTTTTATTATGATAAAAATGGTGTACAATATAATCAAAATATTTCAGGTTTTTTTTTAGGCTTCCTACCTTTTCATAAGCTTTATGTGGTGGGTTCTAAATTATTTAGCTTTTACCTTTCAAATGTGTTTTTAGCCATTCACAGCGCAGGGAAAGAAAAAGATAATTTTAGGTGGAATGAATTAACGGCCTCACACGGTATCTGGAAATTTGTAATAAAAACGAAAAACTGATGGAGTCACTCACAAACAGTGAGATCCTCGAAGGTGTTACAGAGAGTCCGAGAAAGTTCCATGGTTCTCTGTGTTCCCAGATGCTGCGCTGGAAGAATGCGTGTAGTTCACATAGCGTCTAGACGGTTCCTCGCTAGCGGACAGGCGTTGACTGACGGATGGAGACTGACTGGAGCGGGCGAGCGAATCTGCTGCTTATATAGCCGAAGCGAGCGGTAGAGTAATTACCCACACGGTAGGTAATACGTGCCGTTTGACGAGAACGTTCGGCGCTGTACAGCTATTGTACGGTGCTATCTCGAGACCTTTCTAGGCGGTGGCGATATTATTATTTTGAGCCGGCACGGCAGGCGACAAAGCGCATTGCGGCCGGCATAGGTAGGTACCTAGGCAAGTAGGTTGCCGGTGCCGCGCGAATATTAGAAGATGTTTCTCGAGCGTTCTTTCTGATAGCGAAAAGATAATGCGTCGCCACAGGGTTAATAAAAAATTCGTTGAAGCGTACATACGAAAGTGTTGTAACCATTTGATTCTCTATGTTATAGGATTATTCTTTTATAATATTGTAAGCCAACATTTTATATTGTCCGATTAAGGAATCAAGGGATTAGGGACTGAGTTTACCATAAACATCATACAAGATTGAAGCATAATGAAGGATTGGTGGTTCACAAATGTGTACAGGGAAACAGTTTACCATAAACATCATACAAGATTCAAGCAAAATGAAGGATTGGTGGTTCAGAAATGTGTACAGGGTAAGAGTCTACCGTAAACATCATACAAGTTTCACGAAAAATGAAAGATTGGTGGTTCAGAAATGTGTACAGGGAAAGAGTTTACCATAAACATCATACAAGATTCATGGTTTTACTTCTACCGCGGGAACAGAACACTCTGATTTTTTTTGTAAAATTTACATGAATTTCAAACAATAAATTTGCAATCGAGCGGAAATAGAGATTTTCAAAGTTCAACAATTTTATTAAAATAAAGCCTTTCACGTAATATAGAGTCCATTGCTTCTGAAGTATATTACATTAACTCGAAAAATAATGAATAATCGATAATAGTTCAAATGGATAAAAATAAAATATATCTAACCATGACTGATATTATTTATCATACGGAAAATGACTTGTGGAAATATCATCAAATGTGTATGTAATATCTTTAATTCTGGCAGTCCGTATCGTTTATACAGGGTGTTAAGGGACGTACTTAACTTACTTTAACCAATGTTTCCTGACATGATTTGGTATAAAAAATGTAAATGAAATTTTGATCTCCAGTTACATGTTTTTTTTTCTACGAAAACATTTAAAAAATGGTAGGTGTTGGACAGTTGTGAGAAAGTAAGGGGTTGTTTGGCTACTCGCCTGAGTAACCAGTGACAACATGTGGAAGAAGAAAAAAATGTTATATTTTGAAGAATAAAAATTGAAAAAAAAGTCATAGGCCATCGAAATTTCATTTGCATATTTTACTCCAAATATTGTCAGGAATCACTGTAAGTCAAGCACGTCCCTTAAGAGAAAACCGAAAATATGTCATTTTTAAATCAAATTTTAGGCGTATTGACTCTTTTGCACAAAAAATTATAAATTGATTTCGAAAGATTGTTCTTTTATCTAGTAAACGCACGTTTTAAATTTTGAGAAAAAATGTTAGTAATACGTTAGTAAAATTATAATATTTTTAGTATAATAAGATTATACCATAGGTCGTTGGCAGATTTGTTAAATTTTCAAACGAAAAATCTTATTTTACAAGACATATTTCATACCATAATCATACATTATTGGAAATCAATATAGTCCGGTATTTTCACAGATCACTTCATGGTCTTCGTGGGTCAGTGGTATAAACAACTGACCAAGTTTGCGCAGACATTTCTGGCGACCTTGGTTCGAATCCTACTGCAGCCGACAGAAAATTTTTATTTTTAAAAATAAAATTCGTACATTTTATTTATAAATTAAATATATCCGATCATCGAACCATTTTACAAAATGAATAAGCCTAAGAGACAAACCCAAAAAAGGCGCCATCTAGCGACTCAGAAGAAGAAGACACAATGACTAATAAAATGATCAAATGCATTGAAAAAAAATTTAATGAATTAACTAATCAACTTATGAAATCTTTTAATGAACAAATAAAAGAACTTAAGAAGTCCGTCGAATTTTGCTGTGAGAAATTAGACGAATGTGAAGAAAAAAACAAAAATAAAGAATTACTGATTAAACAACTTCAAGCAGAAAATAAAGAAATAAAACTACACATTAATAAAATGGAGCAAAATGAAAAACAAAACAATATTGAAATACAGGGTGTTCCTTTTAAGGAAAATGAAAATATCACAAATGTATTTCATAATATAATAGACATACTCAAATGTGATAAAGAAAAGATGAACGTGACAAATATTTTCAGAAGCAAAAATAAAAACCCGATGAACAAAAATACTGCCATAGTAGTATTCTACAAAACAAAGAAAGTAAAGAAGTAATTATAGCACATAAAAAAAATATGGCATTTTATACGCAAAAAACATAAATTTCGAAGAAAACAACACAATATATATTAACGAACAACTGACCCAATTTAATAAACACCTACTATACCTAGCTAAATCGTCAAGACTTGGGTACAAATTTATATGGGCAAAAAATGGAAAAATATGGATGAGAAAAAACGAAACATCTCCAATCTTACTCATAAGAACGCCAGAAGACATCCCCTCCGAATAAAGGATAATAAAACCACATAGCAAACTACTATCCACCTTTCAAAATGTCTGAAGAAAACTATATACACGAAAATTATAAATGTAAAAACCCATGTGAACTAAATCACCTATTTAAAAATGTTAATTTCTCGATCTTAAACATGAATATTAGGAGTATAAGGAAAAACTTCGATGAGCTCTGTGTACTTATTAATAATCTAGATTTTTCTCCAAGCATAATTGTTTTAACTGAAACTCAAATGAAACAAGTAATTCCATATAACTTACCAGAATATACAACAATTTCATCTGCCTGTAAGCATACTGGTCATGATGGAGTTACTGTCTTCTGTCATAATACTCTGAAAAATGTTGCCACTGAATTTATTGAATTTAATACAGCCAATGCAATAAAAGTAACTTTTTGTCACAACAACTATAAATATCATATTCTGGCCATATATAGATCCCCTTCATTAAATGATTTTTTATTTGTAAAAGAACTAAAATCTTTTGTTAGTAAACTTGATAGAAACAATTTCACTTTTTCCATTGTGACAGGAGACATTAATATAAATATTAATGATAATAATACAAATGTGAATTGTCAAAATGAGTATCTTGATTGTTTATCTAGCTCTGGACACATGTCATATATTAACTCACCAACAAGAGTAACCTTAAGTCACTCGGCATGTTTAGACCACATATTTGTCAAGTCGCACAAGGCGGTTAATATCATTTCTTCAATTCTTGAAACAAATATCACAGATCATTACCCAACCTTTTATGGACATCATTTCAAAAATACTCCTCTAAACCGAAATTCTGAAAATCTAGAAAAAGTAGACATTGATTATGAAACTCTAAACTCTTTACTTCGGTCAGAAAACTGGGAAAATGTGATATCAACAGAAAATCCACATCTCGCACTAGACAATTTCTATAAAACTCTGAGAGATCATACTCTACAAAGTGAAAGTAAAATAGTTGTCACTAACAATAAATATAAAAAAATTAAGCCTTGGATAACAGTTGGGTTAATTATATCAATTAAACAAAGAGATAAATTATATAGAGAAATGATCAAATATCAAATAGATTGCCAAAAGAATAATCTCAGAATAATGCCTTATCTGAAAACAAAATATCTAATGTATCGTAACTTACTCAATAGGCTGATACGAAACTGCAAAAAGAAATACTATAGTATACAAATTGAAAAGGCCAAAAATAATACTAAAAAAACTTGGAATATTATAAATGAAATCGCCAACAAAAAAAGTATGTCTTCAAATATTGTAAATGAGGTTATAAAAAATAATGAAATAGTAACTAACAAATCGACCATTGCAGAAAGCTTTAATAACTATTTTACAAATGTAGTAGACGTAGTTCTTGAATCATCCGGCATTAATGTTAATGATGCTTATATGGAGACATCTCCTCAATTAGATTCAAATAATGATTCAATTAACTCTATAGAATATTTTTCTCCTGTTACATTTAATGAAATTGAAAAATATATTGATCACCTAAAACCATCCAACTCTAAGGGAAATGATGGATTATCTTGTGATATGTTAAAAAAAATAAAACAACATGTCCTAACTCCATTGCAACACATTTTTAATTTATGCCTCAAAAATGGTAATTTTCCAGAGCAATTTAAAATATCCACTATAATACCTATTCATAAATCTGGAGATACGAATAAATTAGATAATTATAGACCAATATCTCTTGTTTCAAACCTCTCGAAAATATTCGAAAAATGCATCAAGTTTAGAGTCATTGAACACTTAGAAAAATATAAAATTCTATCGAAAAACCAATACGGCTTTCGTACAGACCTAAGCACCGAGGATGCGATATATGAATTGACAAAAAAGATATACTCATCTATCGATAAAAAAAAAGAAATGTCTTGCCATACTCCTAGATTTAAGAAAAGCTTTCGACACCGTAAATCATAATTTACTCATTACAAAAATAAATCAACTAGGCTTCAAAAAAGACACTCTAAAACTACTCTCTAGCTATCTTACAGACAGAACACAAAAAACAAAAATTGGGAATAATTATAGTTCAGAGTCAAAGATAAAAAATGGAGTTCCACAGGGAACTGTGCTTGGCCCGATTTTATTCTTAATTTATATTAATGATTTATGTAATTTTGTAATTCCTGGTAAAATTGTTTCTTACGCAGACGACACGGCAATGATAGTGGATGGTAATCATTGGAAAGAAACTTTTTCGAAAGCAACTGATTGTATTTCACTGGTTTCAACATGGCTAAAATACAACAAACTCGTTTTAATCTATAGCAAAACATTTTACTTACCTTTTTATAAAACCATTAACAATAAACCTACAGACAACCTTAAAATTAGAATCCATAATACTAGTTGCAATCAAGAAATGTGCTTCATGTGCAACGACCTCACTAGTGTCGAAAATATAAAATATTTAGGAGTATCAATAGATATAAATCTTAATTGTGTGATGAATTGCATTAACCAACAGTGAAAATAAGAAAATATTGTAGCTTCCCACTTTAATTCAAAAAGAAAATACCAATTAATTATAAAACAGATACACCTGCGACATCTACCGGTTCAAAGTAAATTGAATTCTTGTTGACGATAGGGATCTACAATTAAGTAGATTGAGATGAGTATTGATGAAAAGAACACAGAGGGTGCTAGAAATCATCATTAATCAGCGTAATAATAAATAGTTGAAATCAACAGCCAATCAGGTCTAAGCAGAAAGCTATAAATAACTAATGAAACCAATCACAGAATGGAAGGCGTAGCCAGATTTTGAACAAAGAAATGGACTTTGAACCAAGCAGTTAACCTGAGATTTATGGAAAAAAATATCGTCATCAACCGAAAGATCAATACACTATAATGTAAACAGGGTCTCACGCCCGGTGCATTAGATACAATGACCCCAGATTTAAGATAAACAATCAGTACAATGAAGGTGTTGGCAACCGCCGTTAACGAACAAATTAATCCATATTATGTTGGAAAAACTAGGCAAGAAAATAGCTAGAGATTTATGATAAGAGGAAAATTAAAGAAAAGACGTGTAAAACGTAAGAAAAGTTACTGTAGGGTTATTCAGTCGTATAACGAGTACATAGAGGGTCAGGGAAACCAGATTAAAAGGAAAGCGTACATTTTTCATTTAAAAGGAAGAAAAACGCTGGAAATTTGGAATGTCACTTTTGTCACGTCAGAAAAAAACGATTTGAAAAGGAAATCTAATGGAAAAACTGGACGTTTAAACGGAAGTGTTTATTGAACAATATAAGATTTCGACTTAATTTTGCGTTTTCAGACGAGTTTAAATAGATATCGTTATATATTTGGAATAGGGAGGTCATACTGGTTACATTGCGTTAGGTAAATCAAACAAAAAGGAATTGTTTTCCGTCAATTGTTTGACGAAAGTACTATGGAAGATAGGAAAGTTTGATGATAGACGTAAACATTATTTGAGTTGACGACCCCACACGTGATTTTGTTATTAAAACAATCAGAAAACGAACATGGTTATAGACGATTAAAACCATTTTAATGGCTTTTTGGACGATAAAAATTATCATTGGGCATAGGGACTGTTTATTCAAACTAAAAACGATTAGATTTTATTACCCTCGAATAAACGCTGAGTTATCGGTCGGTACATCGAAGTCCAGACATAAACAGATGTCAAATTTTAAATTAATGTAGATTTAGGGGAGAAAGGGACGGAATTTGGGGGAAGATCCATATGAAGTAATAAAAATTGACATATATTTAAGGGCCGAAGTGGAAGTTTCTCCTAAAAAAAATGTGGAAAATAACATAAAAAGTAATAGTATATAGAAAATGAAATTTTCTAAGAGGTGACATACATCGAAGACGAAACGGGGGGTAGTAAAAAAGAAAATAAAAACAATTAAAAGATGATTCCGTAAGGAAAACTCATGAAAATTCAGAAGTATCGATGAAAACAATAAATTTGGCTTGGAATGTAACTAATCATATAGATGTGGATAATAACATAAGGATAAAAGAGGAAATTCGTAGGAAGAGTGTTGTGAATACAAGAAAATTCTAGGGGAAAGGGGAAAATTCAGATATACTACGTAAATAGAGAAAATACGGGTTTAATGGAAAAAATTCATACAAGTAGCAGTGAGATAGAGTGGAAATTATAAAAATTGCAACTCGAAATTGCATAGTAAACATTTCGATATGGAGATAATCATGATTTGTGATAGGTACGGAAAAATCGAGACGTAAATATAGTTATCGAAGACGGACCTTTTACGAATTGAGAAAAAAAATAACAAAAAAATTATGAAATTTGAGCTAATTTTGTATGACCAACAGACAAAAGGAATGAGGGGCATTTTGACGTAATATCGCCGGTCCGATCCTGGAAAAATGTTTAAACGAGATAGGGCATGAACAAAGTCATGAAAGGTGGACCTAACGACAGTTAAACAAAAATGACAGAATCGATATATGAAATCTCGAGTTGTTAGAGATTAAATTCGTGGATCAAAGATAGCTTAGATAGGCCATTCTAATCCTGAAAGGGGTTTAAAAGACAGGACTTAGTGAATTTTGGTTAGTCATCGGGGGTTTTGAAAAGCGGAAGTTTGTGAGACGTGACGTGACGTTTAAAGCGGTTATTAATTGAAAAATTGTCTAAGTGTTAAAAAATTTTTATGACTCTGAAATAATTGGAGTCAAGTCAATAGAAGTGATTTCGGACTTAGTATAATCTAGTGTTAGATAAAATGCATTTTAACAGAAAGTTCTAAGTGTCTAAAGTTTGGTATTAAATTCAGTGTAAGAGATTAGTACCATTAATAATAATTAATTAGATTCAGTGAGGTGATTAAATCATAAATTTAAATTGTGAAAAGTTAAAAAGTGCTGCAATAAATACAATTTGTGTAGTGAAAAGTTCGGATTTTACAATCATTAAATATAAACATTTTGAGACTTAGGGAAATTGTGAAAAACAAAAATCAGTGAAATAAATAAATAAAGTTATGTGATAATTGATGTAATGCAAATAAGTGATAATTAATTATATGTGTCCAGTTTAAACGGCGAGAGTTATAGCAAATATCAAATATTTAAATTAATTATTTTTTTTAAACAGTGCAAATTGAAAAGAGATAATAAATAAATAAAGTGCAAATCGAACATAATAATTTATCACAGGATTAATCTAGTATTAGATAAAATAATAATAATAAATATGGACTTTAGAATAAATAATACAAATTATTAAGTTGTTGTTAAATGAGATTGTGATAACTTAATAATAATAACTATTTCGGAAAGCTTAAATAAATAGTAAAACGTTATCTTACTACAAAATAAATAAAAAGGGTTCGGTGACAAACAAAAATAAAAATAATAAATTTCTTATTTCGTAAATAATCGTGAAGTGGATGTTGCTTAAAATTTATAATTTAAACGGAATACATTTTGATTGATAAAGATTAATCATCAATTAATTCAGTTTAGAGTCAACGCAATAGTGAAATAATGAATAAAGATGATTAATCTAGGATTAGTTAGACAATAGCTGAATTAGAGAGAAAAAATATAAAAGGTTTGTCGTGTTGAACCCGACAGGAGTGGACCTTTTGGGGTAAGTCCTTACAAAGTATAAAAATTTCTAGAGACATGAACGAGGCAGAGGGCAGCTGATCGTCGGTATAAAATTTTATATTATTATAACAAAATATTATTTGCTTAATATGTGATATGTACCTATATTAAAATATTATATATATAAAATAGATATATTTATATATATATGTTTATATATATATTCCAAGAAAGTTTAATCAAAAAGAAAAACACTTATATTAAAAGTAAAGGTTTCGATTTCGAATGCCTATCTTTGCATTTATCCGTAACTATTTAAAATAGTTATGTGTTTGACAAATTTCCAAGTCAAAGTTTTGTATTTATTTAGTATATATACTATTTATTATAACTTCAGCTAATATAAAATGATAAAAAAAAAATGAGTTATGAAATTAGAATTTACCTCAACTATAATAAAATTATATATATATCTGTGTATTTATGTATCGAGACATAAATATGTAAATTATAACTATATTTATTTGGGATCAGGTTAAGGGCAATTGCAAAAAAAAAAAAGAAATTACCATTATTGAATTCGGAGTGTTTTAAAGGTAAACAAATGTCACGCGTTCTTGGATCTAGGTCACGAGGCCAGTGGGAATGTTGACATAACTAAAATTGTTTATAAAACAACTCGGTCAGTAGGGCACTGTGTTGAATGCTTTAGGAAGATGTCAATCTTAGGATAGGGCAACACCATAACGTTGCGCAATTATATATATAAAAAAAGGGGTTAAACACAATCTTTAATTTGAACTTGAAGAGATATTTAGGATTGAACAACTTGAAGGTAATTAGATTTATTATAGGCTAGTCAAATAAAAGATTATTGAAGAGTATCATTGAACATTTGAGAAAAATTTTATGGATTAACTACTCTCCTAGGTAGCTAATAGGTACATCAAACATTTGAAAAATCACGGGATAGTCAAATAAAAGAACTTGAAGAGTATCATTGAACATTTGAGAAAAATTTTATGGATTAACTACTCTCCTAGGTAGCTAATAGGTACATCAAACATTTGAAAAATCACGGGATAGTCAAATAAAAGAACTTGAAGAGTATCATTGAACATTTGAGAAAAATTTTATGGATTAACTACTCTCCTAGGTAGCTAATAGGTACATCAAACATTTGAAAATCACGGGATAGTCAGATAAAGGATTATTGAAGGACTACATGAAAAATTCGGGGAAAATTTATGAAATAATTGCTCTTACAGGTATAAATAATTTACATGAAGCAGTTGAAAAATCACGGGAGAGTAAAAATTTTACCAAAAGTTGAACCTTGGGGGAAAATTTAGAAAACAGTTCAACAATAGGAGGCAGTGGTCGCTCCTTAAAAAATCAAGGACCATTAACCAAACACATAATAGAGATGGCAATCTCTTAAAGAAAATTGTCAACCAAATCAATCAAAAGCTTGGAATTTTCGGCACTCCAGAACAAACCGAGATAATTGCTTATTATACTAGTATCTATTAATATTTCCCACTTTTAATATGTATATATTCGGTCATCGGTTAAGGTTTTGTGCAGAATTCCTTTCCACGAAATCCGAGCTCGGGATTTGAGACTGGCTAGACTCAAAATTGCGAGTTATAATCCTACCCAAACGTATGTTTACATATATATCTTTCTATGTACTGTACATTGGATGATGTGGACCCGCTTACAATTAGCGTTTTAGACTCGACAGAGTTACTCTCACATCATTTCTTGTACGTGGAGGGAGGACTCACGACCCGTAACTCTGCAAAACACCGTGAGTATATGATTGCAGATAGGACGAAACCGGTTCGCCCTAAGTAAATAGTAGACCTTGGAGGAGTAGGAATTTGGGGGTTTCGGGACTCGAGGAAAGGCCTGAATAGAGTACACGACGACATGGAAGATTGACAGAACAAGGTACTAAGACCCTCTGGAAAATCGCGTCGGCTGACTGTGCGAAGTTCTAGTTGATCCTTGACCATCCTGTTAACTTGCAGGAGGATAGGAGCCAAATTTTCGGCAGAAAAAGGGTATTATTCTGAGTTCGTCAAATTTGCAATCAATTAATTACATTAACCTACTAAACCCATCTTTATATGTACCTTATAGCAGCTGAATCGGATTGGAGAGATGACAAGCAGATACAAAACAATCATAATCAAATTTACTAACAATTAACCATTTGAGTCATACTTAATTATTTGTTCAATTAAACATGCGTAATTCGATTAGTACAGGTTATTTACGAGTTCGTTAGGATGTAGGAAAACATAATAAGCGACGGAGGAAAGTTAGTTCATTTAGAGAAACTATTTAAAGTTAGATTTGCAAGAGAGAGACCAATACAGTTTGAAACTCAACGCTCTGACTAGAATCAAGAAGTTACCACAAAGAATGAAAGTAATTAAAGTCCCATATCATAAATCAAAAAAAATTACACAACGTTTGATGGAGTTTAATTACAACATAAATACGAAAATATTTACGTTCAAGGTCGTAAATAACGTATTAATTAGTTAAGTACATATATCTCTAAAGGTATGTAGTACAAGGGAGCTTTAAGTAAGCTTTCTGTAGTATCAAAGAAAATAAGGGTCCAATTTTCATGAAGGCTTGTGTGACGTAGGGAAGGAATTTTCCATCCCTACTACACACATGCAAAGCCTTAAAAATTTAAATATCGATCAGAGCCAAAAGAAAAGTTCAAGAAAACTTGAAGGGATGAAAGAATTCCAAAAATAAAATAAATCAGCATCAAAAGATAGAAATATCAACTGTCTTGCCGATGACGAGGAGAGTTTATATATTTAATATTAAACCAAGTTAAATCAAGAGGGGAAAGGAGAATTATCACAATTGGAAATCACATATTAATCAAATCACTTCTAAATTAAGATATCTGACCTACATATTTTATAGACTTAAGGAAGTACTAAACATTGAAAAATTGAAAATGATCTACTTTTCGCTGGTGCAATCATCAATCACTTATGGCATTATAGGATGGGGTGGTGCACTTGATACATTTATTAAGCCTCTACAAATAATTCAAAAACACATAATTAAAGTCATATATAATAAACCTAAAACATTCTCGACCAACTTATTATACAAAGAAACTAAAATATTTAATATACGTAAATTATTTATATTACAAACTTTGAAATATGTATTCAAAAACAAAAATAATTTCGAAATAAATGAAAACAGAATGAGCAAAAGAATAAATAATATATTTTACACCCCACAAACCAATACTAAATTATTGCAGACACATAGCAGTTTCATTGGTCCTCGTTCATTTAACCTTCTACCACTACAAACTCAAATGATAAATAAAATGATAAAATATGTAAAAGAGGTAAAATTATGGTTGAATAATGTAGATATTGAAACGCTTTTTCTATAAATTTATCCATCATTCTACAACTCACTTTCTGTAATTCTCTAAACTGTAGTACAATATGTTTTCTGTTTATTTTTTTATAATAACTAAAAAAAAAAAAATTAATTAAAAATTAGTATGTTTTTTCCATATTTTTATTTTTATTTTATAATGGCTGAAAAAAAACCTTTTTTACTTCTTCTACCTATGTAATACTAACTTTTTATACTAACTTTATATTTTATATGTTTTTTAAGTTTATTTTATACTTTGGATACTTGGAAATATAATTTTGTTTTAATATTACCCACACTCAGGCAGTGCCTTAGTGGGTTTTCATTTCTTGTTAATACTATTTGTTATTATATATTATGTTATTATATGTATACTATTTGCTATTATACATTATATTATGTACAAAGAAATGAGAATAAATAAAGTTTAAAAAAAAAAAAAAAAAAACGTTATCTAGTAAAAGCATGTTTCAAAATTTTTATTTTAGTTCAAATAAAATCATTTAAAAAAATATCCGAACACTTATTTATGACGAAAATTTCTCTATTTTGTCTATCTATTTTCCGTCTTACAAATTAATATATTTAAGATTTTTTTACATTCGTATTTTGCTTAAACATTATTGAAAAATTATTAATACTTATGATCTAAAAACAATTACAAAAAGTACATAATTTTAATAGATTTATCATCACGCCTTTCAGCATTTTTGGATGTAGGTATAAATCAAAGCAATTTTGGAATGAAATAAAATTGATATTGAGTTATAATTTTAAAAAGCTGATACGGAGAATAAATAATCTTTCTCATTGGAACCGCCCTGTACGATCGTAAGAACATCTTTCGACGAAATGTGGATTTTCGGCCGCTGGCTGGTTAAAGCCCCTTAACACCCTGTATATCAGAATCTACTTGAATATAAAACGATTCATTTTATTTCATAAATCATAGGTAAACCTTTTATCTTCCATGAATAATATATTTACTTTATTCTGCAGTGCGAATTTAGAGCATCCTTTTCATTCTTTTAAGTTTATCTCCCAAATCTCAGCCTTTGACGGCGCGCGTGATATTCCGCATATTCTGTTAATATTATTTTCATTTTGCTTTCTTTTTTTTTATTTTATTGTTTTGCCTTATTTATTGAATTCAGCATTTAATTTTGTGAAATTAAGGTACAGGTTTTGTAATGTTTACTCTTAGAACTTATAGTCATTTTTCTGAACCTCGCTCAAACAAAGCAGAAGGGTTATGTAAATTTTTGCGACGTATCTACAACATGAATATGATAGATTGAATAGATGAATATGAATAGACAGGTAACACTATAATTTCACGTAAAAATATTTTTTTTACGTGAATACCTCCAACTGCTCCCGTCTATAGCCAGTATGGCATCCCAATTGGGGTATGTTGTGAGGCTGAAGATATGTGGGGAGGGGAAGGAGTTGGAAAAATGAGGATGTACGTGGCTATTCAGATTTAGTCACCAAACACAGCTCAAACCTTTTTTTCTTAGTTTTTTTTTTACATGAACTCCACGCAGGACATTTTCATCTTTGGGGATGCTGTGTGGAGGGTTTTTTAAAGAAAGGAAGGAGAGGAGTGTTCTAGGAAGGAAAGGGGTTTAAGGGGTGGGTAGGAATCTGGGGTTCAGTTTGTCTTGGTCATCCGCCTCCTAGACCTAGATAAACCTCACCCTAATGAACCCGGGCACTTCTGCTAAATCACCAAACTTAGCGAACCACTTGGGGTGACCTATGGCAGAGGTGTTGGTTATCCAATAAAGATTCCCGGGGCGGCGGTACCCATTCCCGCCTGCCATATTGAGAGATGGGAAAGATGAGGAAGTACCTGGCTATTCAGATCTAGTCACCGAACACGGCTAAAACATTTTTCCCATTACTTCTAAATACATTTCTAAATAACTTTTTACATAATTTATAAATACAGTAAGATGCAAACACAAGTAATGTAAAAATTAGCAAAAAGTAAATGTGTATATAATGCCTGCGTGTGAGTAATATAAACAAAAATGCTAAATTACATCAACAAGTACAAGTATAAAATGTTAATTTTAAAGAAACTATAAAAATATCGGTATCTATGAAAATATTGTAGTAAAAGGGTGAAACGTAAAGTTTGTTGAATTTTGTTACAGTTTCAAGAAAGTAAATATTGTTAGTCTTGAAGTTACAGTAGAATTATACTGAAAAGTGAAGCATGAAGGTTTACGTGGAGTGTTTCAACTTCTGTATCATTCAGCCATAATTTTAAGCAAGTTTCAATTCTGAATAGTGGTCTTACATCAAGGCAATACTGCGAGTATCTTCCACTCTGGAACGTGTCGCAAATCATACAATTTTAAATGATTAAACTGAGAAAACACAAATTATTAGTTTAGTAGCATAGAATAATTTCCCACTAAAATATCCAATTACAAAGGATTCCCACACTTCATTAGTAGTGTATTGATATCCAAAGCCAGGCATTATCTTGTCTTATTAATAAATGGCAGTAATATTATTAAGACGATAGACATCACAATTAATTAATTCCCAGATGAATTTCTAATTCCAAGAAGTTTTAGGGCGCGTTGAGAACAGAATATTTCTGATGTCTTGTTACCAATACTACGTAGTAAAAATATCATCAATATCGTTTATTTAAACATCGAATAATAATGCTACACTAAACTTTAAGCAAACATTAATTTTAAAAAAATAAATTAAAAAATTATTATTTAGTATATCCAATAAAAACAGCATAACTCTAAAACGATAGTTGTTAATAGATTTTATGACACGTAAATAATATCATACAATGTAAATTAATTTAATGAATGTGCCAAAAATCACTTTTGGCATGGAATATTTAATTCAGTAATACTCGTACCAAATCCTCTTGGGACGTCTAATGTTTGAAATGTAGATGCAGCAGGTATCGATTTGTATGTTCGCTGCTTTATAGCATCAGCCGCTTATTGTGCTCAATTTTCGTAAGACGGAATACATCATAAAAATGATTGGCACTTCTTCGCATTTCTGAACAAACCAGTCCGTTTAACCGTAAATATTGTCCTTTCGAGTTTGGATAAAATTATCCGAACACAGGGCTAAATTCTGTTTCTAGGGGGTTTATCCCAAAAATGTACCGTTTATTACCCTAAACAAAAGCTCCGTACCCGTGTGATGGGTTCGTAGTTCCTCTGATTTCGCCCTTGAAAAGTCGCCCATTCTCGTGACTTTAGTCTTATATAAACAGCTTTTAAGTCCGTAGCATTAATAATGTCCTCTCGTTATAAAATGTTTGTGAAAATGTTTCGTTATAAAATGTCTGTGGTTAAAATTGTTGTGAAAAAACGATTTTTTTTTCAATGTGCATATTTTATGTCAACTCCTCACAAGAGTCCCGTCTGGATCCAGTGAGACTATAGCATCCCCAATAGGGGTATATTGTGAGGCTGGAGATAATGGGGAGGGAAAGGAGATAGGGAAGCTGAAGCTGGAGAAGTACCTGGCTATTAAGATCCCACGCTCAAACACGGCTGAAGCCATTTCAAGCATCGTTTTGATTCTGAATGGTGGTCTTACACCAGGGCGATACTGGGAGTAGCTTCCACTCTGGAACGTGCCGCAAATATAATATATATATATATATATATATATATATAATAATAATTATATATATAATCATTATTTTATTGAATTAATTGTGAAATAACACAAATAAAATTTATTTACTCACGCCGGGATTCGATTCCGCGACCTTCGGATGCTTGAGATGACTCAAGAGCGTTATCCCTCGACCATGGAGGCCGTCAAATTGCATTACACTTTTTACTCCCAATGTGCTAAAAATTAAGTTTTCGAAAAATTGTTTCCTTCGAATATCAGCTCAAAAACAACTCTGACTACATTAACCGATTTCTACTATATTTTGATTTTCCCAACAAGTTGATATCTAGGTACAAAGTGCCGTTAACAAGATTTTTCTCACGAAAACGGTGCTATATGAATTTATCCAAACATTATTTTTAATATTGTTATTACTTCGAAATAAATATTATTTCTAAGAATACAAAACATGAATGCAAACATAAATATTATTTCTAAGAAGATTTATCAAATTAATGTGGATTCTCATTTATTTTAACAATAATCCAACAATGCTGAGAAATACTGGAAGAAAGAAGAATTGGGCCAAATCCACAACTTCTGCAAACAACTTTGGACAAAGGGAAAACAAAATAAGAACATTTATTATCATTCGAGTTTATCAAAGAATATTTAATAATATTTCTCCAGAATTCAGATCGCCGTCAGATAGAAAACAAAGACCTGATTTATTTCTCATTTCTCGGCAGATGTAATTAAGTATGTACTTATATTCATACTTACATTTTTGTCAAAGGTAATTTTCAAGTTCTTTATTTGTCACGAAATTTTTTAATCTTTCTTTAATATGCAAATAAAAATCATCCTTTTTTCGATATTTTATATCAATCTCATTTTACAAAACTAATTTTGGATTAGGAGAATTTTACAATACAGAAGTGATAGCGGCACAAAACTTAAGTAGAAATAAAACAAAAATAAAAATACAAAGATATATAAAATAGGTTCCATGCCAACTCATAATCTTTTGGTAATAAACTATTTTTCTTTTTGGTTTATTTACAAGTAATCTTAAAATTTTACATTTCTTTCTTCTTTCTATATTGAAAAAAACATGTACGTAAAGGACACTTGTGCATAATTATAAATAATTAAATTAATAAATAATTAAATTGTACATATATTATAAATAATTAAATATTTTTGCCTAGTAAGATAAAGTTTTTTTGCGATGATTTTTTGATTTGTGTCCCAAGTCGGTCATTTGCAAATTAAATTTACGCCTATCAAAATGTTTCTGTCATTTGACTGTACTAAAACGGGAGACCTTCCTAGTTGGACAGTCAAAGCCTCTTTGTACTGATGTATTCTTTCTAACAAAAACAAAAAAAAAAAAACAAATAAATAAAAAAAAATTAAAAGTCAACTCAACACCTCTTTGAAAATTCATTAAAACCTATAAAATAGTCCATAGCCCTAACCTAACCCATTTAACAATGTTTTTTTTTCAATGTCATCATTTTTAATGACTTTTCAGTGGAGGTTCTGAGTAGATTTCATTCTGAGTTATCCGGTCACCTATAAAATAACACATATAAATTATAAAATGCAGACGATAAACTGATTCATATTGCAGAAGATGAGTATGAGAAAATATTCGGATACTGTCTAAAGACAGTTTTATCGAAGTAAATAAAAACAAGATAATATGACAGCATTCTTGATATATGCAGTTAAAAATATACACGAATCGAAAGATTTATTTAAATAAAGACATTACAAAAATAATGGAAGACATCATCATCAAATAAGTGTCATTTTAGATACTTTTCAAAAATTGCAAAACTATTGGAAAAGCTTTAATTTATCTAAAACATATTTTTGGTACGCATGATGTAAACCGATTCGTAGTAAAAATTAATCGAAAATAGTGATTTTGCATTAAGCTTCGCCAACGACATTCGTCATGTAGCTCGTTGAGTTTTATTATGTTAGTAGCATTTAGCATTACTACTCTATACTTCGTCTGGCTTTCTAAATATTTTTTTCTTATCCAAAGCACGGTACCGATGTGACGTTGCGTCTGAAGATAGTTGAATTAACCTAGAAAATTCAGGCAGAAAAATCTGTGCAAATTTTACATTACCCACCGTGTGTGAGTTTTTAGTGAGAAGCTGTCACTAGCACGTTAATCAAGTTATTAGATTGTTAATGAAATCTTGTGAAGGAACTTTTCTTACGTTTCATTCTTTATTGTTTCAGATAATCGGAGTAATATCCGTATTCTTCATCTGCGTATCCATCCTGTCGTTCTGTCTGAAGACGCACCCGGACATGAGGGTGCCCTTCATCAGGAACGTGTCCGTGAAGACCGCCAACCAGAGCACGGGATGGGTGCTCGACAAGACGCAGACCAACGCGCACGTGGCCTTCTTCTACATCGAGTGCGTCTGCAACGCGTGGTTCACCCTCGAGATCCTCGTCAGGTTCATCTCGTCACCAAACAAGTGTGAATTCATCAAGTCATCAGTTAACGTGATCGACTATATCGCGACGTTGAGCTTCTACATCGATCTCATTCTCCAGAAGTTCGCTTCTCATGTGGAGAATGCGGACATCTTAGAATTCTTTTCAATCATCAGGATAATGAGGCTGTTCAAACTGACGAGGCACTCTTCCGGGTTGAAGATTTTGATACAGACCTTCCGGGCTTCCGCTAAGGAGTTGACTCTTCTCGTGTTCTTCCTGGTGCTTGGTATTGTGATATTTGCGAGTCTGGTTTATTATGCCGAGAGGATACAGGCCAACCCGCACAATGACTTCAACAGCATACCCCTGGGGCTGTGGTGGGCCCTGGTTACCATGACGACAGTGGGGTATGGAGACATGGCGCCCAAAACATACGTGGGGATGTTTGTGGGAGCCCTCTGTGCACTTGCTGGGGTAAGTTTCCCTTTATATATTATTCTTTATACCCCTATTTATCTATTACTTTCCTCACCATGTAGTAGTGACCGACCGAAACTAGATTTCAGCCAAAACCGAAACCTAAACAGAATTTCTACTTCTGTTTTAGTTTCGGCCGAAACCGAAACCGAAATCAAAACTTATCTAAATAGGTTTAAAAAACACTCAATACTCAGAAACTAGGCGTTTTTAATGTTAAATTTGTAGGAATATTAAATAAATAGCACTGTGAAATAAAATATATCAATTTAATGAGAAAATCAGTTTTACTTTGAAAGTTTCTTGGTTCTTTGATACGTAACAGTTCTTCCATTTACGATAAGTACTTTAACTAAATTAAAGGACTTATAAAAATACAAAAGATCTAAAAACTACTACCTTTAAAAAGCAAATCAGTCTTTAATAGTCTTAATATTAGAAAATGCATAACAATTCATGATATTTTAAAATTATTGCAATTAACTAATTAAAGGCATTACAAAAATACAATAGGTGTTAAAATTACTAACTGTAATAATCAAATCAGACTAGCCTTTAATAGTCAATATTAGATAGTACATCACAATATTACCGATACAATAATATACAATGTAATAATACAATATTAACTCAAAACACGAGAAATTCTCCCTCCCTAAACACGAGAATTTCTCAATTAGGGAGGTATTGTTACCACCAATATTATATGTTATATGTATTTGTTTTTTTGTATATTATATGTATTGGTTTATTAAAAAAATATATACATAGTAATACACAATGTAATAAAATATATATATTTTTTTTATTTATTTATTTTTTTTATTTATTAATTTTTAGCATTTAAAATATAATGTACATTTAGATGATGTATTAATTTGCTTACATGTTCATATTCAAATATGTTAAGACCACTCTTCCATGGAAGCGTTAGCTTGTGTCTGGAAGAGTAGTGTACATTTTTTAATGCTATATTTAAGTTCTTAAATTACAATGTGAATGTAAAAAACAATAAGTTGTAAGGTCGGTGATATGTAATTATAAGTATGTATCTACTATCAAAACAATTATTAGTTAATATTGTAACGGTAAACTTACCTGGTTATCTAACTATCTATCTTTGCTAATCACCGCCATCCAAATGCTCTAAATATTTCTCTCGTATTCAAATAAACAAGTGCAGACATGCGGGTAGATCAGTGTAAGAAAAGACGGAATGTTCAAGTAACAAAGATGCAACATTTATTCTTTAATTTTCAAACAATTATGGATAAAGCATGATTAATTGATTTTTAAATCTACAGGGGTGGTTGACTACCATAGGTATATCAAATTAATCTGAAACTATAATCTCGGAACAGGTGGTATCAATAAATGGAAGCATATCATTAGTTAATCCTGAAGGGCGCCTGTACCGATAACTGTACATATTTAGAAGGATTAAAATTAAATGCTAAGGATATATTAAACTATACTATCTCGTGATGATCCATTACAAATTATTATTTCGCTCACGTGTGTTTCGGCCATGACCTTTGGCGGCTTGTAGTTCAGCTGTTACACCATGTACTCCTCGGAACCAACTCCTGAACGTATCGAAACTTCTTCTCAATTCACCCTCTACCGGCGCCTGTACATTAACGGCCGGCTGTCAATTTTATCAGGTACCCGCGTGGCTAGAAACTTCGTCTAAATTAGGCAAGTACTCGCCCAAACTGTTGCAATATTTATTAATTATAGTAATATACAATGAATGTGAACGAGGTTAGGAGTGTGTGCCAAGATCGAGTTGTTTGGCGGTCCGTCCTCTCTGCCTACCCCTGCGGGGAAACAGTGTGTTGGTTAGTTAGTTAGTTAGTTAGTAGAATGTAATAATATTTGATAAAAATAAATAATATTTTAAAATTACAATTAAAATTAAAATTACAATTAAAATTAACTCTTTAAATTTTCGACTAAGCTGTCAAAGTTGTCTTCAAATAAAATTGCTTTGAAAATAATATTTAAGTTATTCTAGAGGCCACGCGCCCGAGTAAAACCGAATTATACATCACAGGTTTCGGATGAGTTTCGGCTGATTTTTGACCAAAACTCATTTATTGGCCGAATTTGGCCGAAGCCGAAACCGAAACCGAAACTTCGGTCGATCACTGCCATTTAAGGTAGGTAAGCTTTCTATCAATTGAATGGGTACATGTATTCAGGGGTATTCATGGCAATAAATTAAAATGTAATGTACTCTTTATTATTCCACGAATCC
The DNA here is from genome assembly GCA_917880885.1 of Limnephilus marmoratus. Taxonomy (NCBI): domain Eukaryota; kingdom Metazoa; phylum Arthropoda; class Insecta; order Trichoptera; family Limnephilidae; genus Limnephilus; species Limnephilus marmoratus. The sequence goes on from OU862908.1 coordinate 55,549,557, forward strand.
CGTTACGGTTACGTTCAAATACCCGTAAATATACAAATAATTATAAATCTCGCTTCATGATAATTGTGTGTTTGACCAATAAATTATACTAACCAAAAAACTATTAAAGTTATGGTGGATTTCTTCATTTACCGAGAATGCTAAATACAATGCTAATTGTAAAAGTAAACGGTCAAATGCATAGAAATATCGTTAAAATTTTAAATTTCGATCGTTTTTTTTTTACAATAAGCATTGCATTTAGCATTCTCGGTAAATGAAGAAACCCACCCTTTGAAAAGTATTACTAAAATTGAAACAAACATCGAAAAAAACTCGAAATTTTAAATGTTAATTTCGGTTAATTGAGCAATTTACCATTATGATTGTAAAAACTTTCCACGAAAATCTACAAATAAGGGTGAAAGTTTTGCTTTGTTCAGGTAACATCTAGAATATTTTTATGCTGGCCAGGCATGCGAACAAGGGGATATGTTCACTGTACAAGTACGTGAGAGTATACGCATTGTATGGGTTTATGTGTGTAGTTGTGAGATAGTGTAGGGTTGCTTTGAACACTTTTCTAGACGCCAACTTGACACACTTGACGTTTCACCCCTCTCGTCTCATTTAAGTTTCACGGCGTTTTCAAAGTTAAACTACAAAATTTGCATGAAAACACACGCAAGACCTCTTCCACTATGCATAATATTATTATAAAGCGGCGGCTTTGACAATACAACAAAGAAATAAATTTAAATTTTGACGTAATTTTCACAACTGCCCATATATATTTTTAATACCATATATTTTTTTAACACATTTGTTTAGCTGTCATATATTAGTGCGGTAACCGAAGCACCTTTGTCAATACCATGACATGAGTCTTACGGCCGTTGTTCCCAACTTTTCGATCGATCAATCTGAGTCATCGATCAGCTAAGTGACTTGTTTAGTAATGCTCGATTCGCCTGTTGGTCGGAGAGTTGCATTGGGAAGAGCGTATTTGTGCATTTGAGGAGTGTTGGGAGGAGGATTGGGAACAAAGGTCGTTAGTACAAAGAGAACCCAGTATATTGTGATGAATAATTATGTGTGTCGTAATAACTAGACATCAGATTATTAGCAATTGCACATTTGTACTTATTGTATTCATATGACGCCTTTGTTGGTCGTTAGTGTATATTTCAGCATTTTTTCAATTCGTAATGCATATTTCGGCCATTTTAGTCTCCAAAATATGAGCCGGTGAAATTATAAATTGTTGAATTTTTTTGTCTTTTCTGAGGAAACAGTTTTTTAGGGACCCGTTTTATTTGAAATTTTCGAAAAAGTAAAATTTTTATTAGAGCCTTATTTGAATTTCGCTATTACCCTTTATCATGAAATATTTTTTATTTAGGAAAATATTTCTCCCTCCCACCCCGCCCCCCCCCCCCCCCCTTTTTCCCTTCTACCCCTTGAAATGGTAAAAAAAATGCATGAAGACCTGGATGGGTTCCAAAAGACAATTCCCATATTTAAATACATATAGGTAGTTGAATTTCACTTTTGTTGGTTTGACAAGAATCTTGGAAGTGGAAATTAACCCACTTCCCGACATCCGATCCAGCTGAAACTAGACAGATAGACTCGTTGTCACATGGTGGCAATCACATGCAAAAATATGGACATAAGTGGGCAAAAAAAAACGGTTTTAAAAATCGGAATTTAGCTAGGTCGCTCACTTTAGGCGTATAGTTTGGCATATTTGACCTCGTTGCCCATATTATCAAAACAAATATGATGTAAAAATATAAAAACTAACAATCGACTAATAACCGTTTTTTATTATTATTTATAGTGCATTTTTTTGTATTATTAGTGAATATTTGGAATGAATAGTGCATATTTGGAATTAATAGTGCATATTTGCACTGTATTGTATATTGTCATTACTCGTACATATAATCCTATTTTTTTATTATTTACTTTTGTAAATTCACAACGGCACAAGAGGGTAAAAAATGAATTTATTTAGTTTCTCATTATTTGATTCAAGCATGCAGGTCATAAAGATCAACAAATAAAAGAAAAAACAAATTTTGGAAAATAGCTCGAGAATTTTTTTCATCTCTATTTAAGTAACTTTTTATAAATGTTTCTTAGGAGCCTTCATCTATTCTGTATGGTGGACCCGACAATTCGTAAGGCGACAATTCATCCGGCGACAGTTCATCCTGCGACAGTTCATCCGGCCGACAGTTCATCCTGCCGACAGTTCATCCTGCCGACAGTTCATCCCGCCGACAATTCATCCGAAGAAGCATGCGTGAATAACAAAATACGACATACTTATCTATACTTATAGGTTAGGTTAGGTTAGGTTAGGTTGAATTGTCACGATGAATTGTCGCCAGATGAATTGTCGGCGGGATGATCTGTCGGCAGGATGAACTGTCGGCAGGATGAACTGTCGGCCGGATGAACGTCGCAGGATGAACTGTCGCCGGATGAATTGTCGCAGGATGAACTGTCATGGAACCATTCTGTATATATAATTTGGTAGTAATAGTCTTCTTCTTTTTAAAATAATAATGAGTGGTCTTCATTCTATTCTAATAATATTTACTGCATTTTAATCATTGCTGAAGACAGACTGGCAAAGATACGTCCGACTATAACGCTAACCGCTTCCCGCACTTTAACTGCAGCTGGTTTCGGAATGTAGGCCGACGACACGTGTCGCTTAGCGGCAAGTGCCGCTGTGACTTATGACGTAGACACAGTCTTAGTCTAAAATGTGTCTAAATGTAGGCAGATCTATGGTTAAAGAGTGGACAAACATTCTTCTAACAAAAAGCACAATGTTATCAATCTAGTGGGATGTTATCAACATAGTTGATCCGTCGACAATTGGCCCTCCGAAATTTTATTTATTTATTTGTTATAAAAGTACATTCACAGTTTAAGGAAGCTTTGACTGTCCAACTAGGATGGTCTCCCGTTCTAGGAAAGTCAAATTGACAGGTTTCGTTTACTTAAGGTATTTAGGTACATGATCATTCTATAACATTATGATATTTACTTTAACATTATTATTTTTTTTTTTGCATTATTTACCAATTTCAAACATAAAAACTACTTCAAAAATACCCTTAATATTAAGTTGGTATGAATATCAAACGAATTTATGCACAGTACCGATTTTTTGTACTTATGCGCTGGTGTACACAGTATATAGAGAAGCAGATTTTTCCTCGGTGCATTTAAATGAAAATATGTTTTATATCATTGTAGAAGAAGATAACAATAATAATCCAAACAAAAATATGAAAGAGAACAAGACGCAGAAAACAGAAATGGTCGCAACTGGGACTCGAACCCAGACCTCTCTGGCTCTTTTCTGAAATTGGTTAACGCGCACGTCCCGGTTAGACTCGTCTCTCAATTGTTGGCGGATCAACTGTCATGGAACCCAATCTAGTTATTTAGGTATGCAGCATTCTCGTATGAAATGAAATATCATTGAATTTTTGGGCTGCTCAGAAATCAAACCTGCAGCCTTTCGTCTCAAAGACGAATGTATCGCTACACTATATTTTGTAACGAAATACCCACGGATATCATGGATACTTCATGGGGCTTTGTATAGAGGGTATTATGTGTATGCCCTGTGTTATATGTCTTGTTCTCTTTCATATTTTCGTTTGGATTATTATTGTTATTTTCTTAAAGAGTCGGCGATGTGTGAATGCGGTGCGGTGCAGACCACCGAATATGTGGTCAACGAATGCCCGCTCCATTCATTCCCCGGCGGGATTGATGAGGTCCACAGGGCAACGCCTGAGGCCCTAGACTGGCTCGCAGACATACCTAGATGTCCCCCTCTGACCCCCCACCATACGAAAAAAAAAGTTATCTTCTTCTTCATAGATATATTACGTTGATGGGAATAACCTTCAAAAGTTATAACAGAGTTTTTTTATAAAAATATTGAATACCTATGTTTTATACCTTGTTATTCGGCGGTACATCCTCTCTGCACATCCCTTCGGGGTCACTTTGTTATATTTTGTGTAATTAGGTAAACCGTATTTTCCCTAAACCGACTGCACATTGTATATAAGTACGCCGGGGGGACAATTGTTGGCGGATCAACTGTCATGGAACCCAATCTAGTTATTTAGGTAAGCAGCGTTCACGTATGGAATGAAATATCACTATATTTTTGGGCTGCTCAGAAATCAAACCTGCTGCCTTCCGTCTCAAAGTCGAATGTTCCGCTGCGCTATCTTTTGTAACGAAATCCCCAAGGATATCATGGATACTTCATGGGGCTTTGTATAGAGGGTATTATGTGTACGCCCTGTGTTCAGATATTCGTGGAAAGGCCCGCAGGTGCGCAGCCTGGAGTAAGGTGTTGCTACCTAGAAATCCCGACTAAGAAATGGGATGAATGATTGCGTGACAGGATTATAAAGCCGGTGTTGCCAGGAGGAAAATTACCCGAGACTTAACAATAAGATAACTGCATACCTGATAGTATTCTCAAATTTAATTAAAAATTTTAACTTTCTGTGATTAAAAGTTTTCCCTTGATCCTTCGCGGTTAAAGCCAGTACGTAATTGTAAAACTGTGCCTAAGGCGTTGATGTACTCTATTTATATGTACGTGTTATTTCTACAGCCGTATTCAGGCGGGAGTAAAAAAGTTCGCTGATCATTTAAAAATCAAATTTTGCAAATTAAATTTTTACTGATGTATTGAAATTGGGTTAACTGAACGACCTCAATATGGATTATTCTGAAGCCCTATTCATAAGGGAGTTAAATTATCGGCGCTGTGAGTTTTTAACGTGGGAGTTGGCAGACGGCCATTTTATTGTACGTTTGCAATCAATTTGACGTATATATTTTGAGAATTCAGACGTGTAATCTTTGATATTCGGATAATCGAAGATTGGAGTGCCAAATTATCAAAATCTTTAGATGTTCCTCTTAAAAAATGTAAGGTAATGATACATCAATAGTTGGTGTGGGTGCCTAGCATTAATCCCAAACCTTTATTTTTCCAACTTTTAATTTCTACCTACCAATTCTTATAATTCCTACCAAACAAGTCATATTTTTTCCTACCCACCATGCCGACCAAATACAATCACGTATCACATTATTCAGTTATAAAATACCCACATTCCTGTCAACACATATGTTGAATACCGAGTCTTTCGTTGTAATTTACCAAAAGTCCTCTCAACATCTATGTTGAGTATGGAGCTGTTAAAATTGACCATGTCGAACATTTCTATACAAGTGAAAATCATAAGCTCATGAGTTCAATTGGTGAATATAAAGGAACCAGCGGATCTGAAAAGGACAAGCGAAGGGAGAAAATCTGCGGGTAAGTCGGTATTCCTCACTTTTCCTTCCTTCTGCTTTGCGGGTACCTTGTGAAAACCCAACAGTTGGTAATGGTACAAATGGTTTAAAAACAGTCTCTGCATATTTATTTGTATTCAGCTTACTTCAATATGTAGAGTTTTTAAAAATTAATTAATGAGAACAAATAATAAAGTCACAGACTTAGAAACGATAAACGGCTTCATGTACGAGTACCTTGGCTCATGTATATGTGATGGCGATGGCAGTAAAACATAAGTGAAAGGAAGGATTTGCATTACAAAAGACGCCTTCCCAAAAATGCAAAAGCCGTGGAGTGACAGAGGCATAATTAAGACCTCGATGATGAGATTCGGAACGCTGATTTTCCCCATATTTCTATACGGTGTGGAAACATGGACACTTAGAGCCAGCGAAAGGAAGCGGATAGTAGTCCTCGAAATGTGGTGCTGGGGAAAAAACTCGGGATTCTATTGGCAGCCAAACGCATAATTGTGTTCATTCTGGAAGAGCTAGGCTAGGCAACCACAATAGACTTTCAACTGTCAACCTACAACGTTTTTTAAGATACCTTGGGCACGTTGCTCGCCAAACTCTAACTTGGAAAAACTCATAATCACTGGCAAAGTGGATGGCAGAATAAACAGAGGAAGGTCACCAATAGGCACTTCGGTGTTCGCAGCTCTCCACGCAGCACAGAACCGCGAGGAGTGGAGGAGTGGAAATTGGAGTGAGGGTCACGATTCTCAGCAATGAAGAACGGACTTTACAAAAAGAAGAAACAAAAATTGATAAAATTGCAGAGCTACCTTATTGTCCTGTGAAATTCCGTGATACTAAAAGTATTCTAATTGAGACATTATATTTTGTTTATCCCCCACATCTGCCGTCTTTGTCAAATAAAGCGGTATAATCCATTGCTGTATGATTGCATCTATAAATGAACAGCTTTCTGCTACTTCCACCTCCATAGCCCGCGAGTATAATTTATTTATAGCCCGCTAGATGGAGACAGTGTAGCAGACCGACTAAGCTTATCCGATAATCTTACCGTATGTTGGCTTAGCGGTGAGGACACTAGCCATTTTATGATTTCCTCGTTATAAAAGTGGGGGTTTAGATCTATCAGCAATTTGCTAATTGCATATATATTTCATTTATTTTTTTGCCAAATTTTATAATAACAATTAGTTCTTTTTTTAGAATGTAAGGAAGTTAGTGCAGTCCACATATCCCAAAAAGTATACTCGTACACAAAATTCGCATACAAATAAGTGTGAAAAAATTATAAAATAGTCTTTTTGTGGCCTTTTTTAATGTTTTTTATTGTTTTCTATAAATTTTGAATAAAACCTCTACAACGGGAAGTACTTTAAAAGAGTTAAAATATTAATATTGAAATTAATAAATTACTTGGTTTTTACCACTTTTATTGTTTATAAAACCGACATATTTCGTCAGCAAAGCTGACTTCTTCAGGGTTTTGACAGAACCCTGAAGAAGTCAGCTTTGCTGACGAAACATGTCGGTTTTAAAAACAATAAAAGTGGTAAAAACCAAGTAATTTATTAATTTCAATCATAATGGTGCCACAAAATAAGTTTGCTGTGTTAAAAAATATTAATACTTTTTTTTAATCTCTATCTTAAAAAAGAAAAAATCTGGAATCTATAAATTGAAGTGTAACGATTGTGGTTTCTTCTACATAGGTAAAACGTCGAGAAACTTCGAAATAAGGATTAAAGAACATATCAAAGCTTTAAACAATAACAGTTTCTCGGAGTTTGCCAACCATTTGGTGGAAACCAGTCACACCTTTGACTTCAATAGTGGAATAGAATTAATGCATTGTAATGTCAATGGCATTCATTTGGATAAACTAGAAATTTTAGAAATCCGAAAGAGTGTTAATGCGAATTTGAATATTATTAATAACCAAAAATTGTTCTTAAATGACCCAATATTAAACCTGTTCCCTTTGTAAATTGTCTCCCATTGCCCCTCTCTCCTCTACCCACTCTCATATTTTCATTGATACCATTGTCTATGTCCATTCTTTTTCAATTGACACCATTGTCAATAAAAAAAACCCTGAAGAAGTGAGCATTGCTCACGAAACATTTTGGTTTTGTAAATAATAAAAGTGGTAAAAACGAAGTAATTTATTGATTTAAATCAAAATGGTGCCACAAAATAAGTTTGCTGTGTTAGAAGAAGCAATTTAAATTGTTTTATTTGAATGCGAGATATAAAATTTACCAAACCGTTGCTCGAAGGAATTCAATAATTTATAAAATTGGACTCGCCCAAGTGCGTTTGAATTTGAGATATCTTCAAAATTTACCATGATAATTATTTAGGGGGAAAATAATGGAAACATGACGAAGCTGTACCTTAATAGAAGACAAATTCCGATAGAAGAGGGCAGTCAGAAGAAAAATTAACCAGTGCATAGGTACAGGTGAATATTGTCGTGAAATTTAATTTAATGTTTTTTATGTCAATACTTCATAAGAGTCCCGGCTGCTCCCTTCTGGGTCTAGTGAGTCTATGGCGTCCCCAATCGGGGTACGTTGTGAGGCAGAAGGGAGTGGGGAGAGATTAGATTACCCGATTTGCCAACAAAATGCTTACCTATGTGTTACGTTGATATTTTTTTTAAATGATAGAACCTGCAAACAAGCTGTCTTTGGGCAAAAACCACTTTTTTTTATTTTTAAAATAAAAATTTAAAAAGTGTGCCTACAATAAACAGAAGATTGAAAGGAGTGTGCAGCACCGTAACTCAAGAGTAAACCTAATCATAAATATTTATGAAACTCTTCTAGTACCTACCGACCTATCGCGCTTTGAAATTCCTCTCTCCAACACGAATACAACAAACTTTTTTTTGGTATTTGAAAAATTCGATGCAAAAACTTTTTAATAGATACTTGAAGTCCTTTATACTTGTGTAATTTCGCCAGAAATTCATCCGTCGTCTGCTAGTTACGCAAGTTACGATTTAATTTATGAAGATATTAAATATAATAATTATGATTTTAAAAATACGAAATAATATTCCAAAACGGAATTCTGAAATGGCTGACACAACATCTAGCAGTTCTCTCTTCACTAGGCTCCACCCGGCTGCGTTCCATGTGCATCTCATAAATAGTAATTGAAATCCATTATTGATTTATTGGCAGACTTAACCTTTGCTCTTTCTGCTGCACAGGAATATTTATATCGGCAATACAGCCTTCCTCACAGTGCCCCGTGCCAATACAAACTTCGCCACACACCACGAGCTCAACGTGCACCACGGCTGTAGTAAATTTAATTTGGGAAAACACGCTGAAAGAAATACATTATTGCGGGGTAGTGTACATTTCCTTCGTTTATTCGTGGTTGGTAAACATTGTCGGTATGTAGGAGTAAATTGCATTTTTACGAAGGATGTGCAAGCAATTTTCAACTTTAAATAAAGGGATGCTGGATGATCAAACTACGTAGGGTTTGTTATATTTCAACTCATGAGACCACAAATATTTACTCTTTCCGACCGAGTGTTTACCAGTAATGTGAGAGAGGATAGACCACCAAATAACTCGGTCTTGACACACAATTCTTTTTTCATTCATATTCATGCACTGTCCCATAAATATGAGGCTAATCCTAAAAATAAAGTATCCTATTTTTTTATACACTCAAATAAACAATAAAATAAGATAATAAAAACCACGGTTGGTGTAGAATTTTATTCATAAATAATTTTCATCATTGTGTTTCAAAATTTCCTACGAAATTAAAGTAGCTTTCTATACTAATTACCTATGTAAACTTTTGATCAATTTTGATTAAATAATTTAAGCCATTCTGGCACCTATAAACTTAATTGTATGGGTGGTTTGCTTGGTGGTTTCGGTTAAAATTTTGATCAATTCAAGGATAAAGAAAATAATTTAAGCCATTCTAATATATACGTATTTAAGCTTAAATGTAAGACTGACCAGCATTTTACGTAGGTAAAACTGCAAGAAATGTTCAAAAGAGGGTGGTTTAATATTTGAAGTGCCTAAACAGTATAGTTTACTCAGAATTCGAAAACAGACACACACAGAACACACTTAATAGAAAATTATCACTCTTTTAATAAATCTTCGGGGATAGATGTACTACATAGAAATGGAATAGGTCTACGTCTTAATAAGGGAACGTACCCAAACTACGTGACACGTTTAGGGGAGGGGTCTTCAAAATGTCACGCTTGTTACAAATAAGCGGCGGCGGGCCTAGGTTTTTGGTCACCGGGGGGGGAGGTTAAAAATTGCAAAAAGTTGGTCACGTAGTATGGGTACGTTCCCTAATCCGGAGCAGTGGTTCTTGTTGGAGGTACTGACCCCCGCCAATTCATACGCACATTCACCGAACCCTTCTTAATTGGAAATGAATCATATGAGTCGGGGGTGTGTCTTGACCACCGCCAAACCCTCGAGACTGACTCACCGAACCCCTGGGGTTCGATCGAACCCAGTTTAAGAATCACTGATCAAGATGCTCTTGAAATTTAAATAAAATCATTAAAAATAAATAAAACCAATTTATAAAATAAACCATTAGATTCGTCAAATAGTCCAATTTTAAACATATTTCCCTTCCCTACGCCTACTTTTATCACTTCTCTCATACGTACGTTCCCCAAGTCGATGTTCTGCCTCCTTCTTCTATTTTACCTTTAAATACTCTGTGATTTATTTAAATACTCTGTGTTTTATACACCCCCGAAGAAGGTTCTGGTTGAACCGAAACTGATTGGTTAATATATTAAAGCCATTGAGTATGGGGGTATTGAAACAAAGTTATTTTATTTTAATTATTGTAAAGAAACAGTTATTTTTTAATACTTTTTACAGAATAATTTAAGGCTTTAACATGTAGGTATCTATTTTTCTACATAAACGCCATTTCGGTTAAAACATTTTTGTAAGCGCTGTGGAAATGTTTGTATACCCATGTCATACCAGCTCGCTGCCATGTCAGGAAGCGCTAAATCTCATCTTTCAACTTATCGACGTTGCTGAAGCGCGATTGTGGTCTTCTGTAAGCATTCGCATTCCATTTTGCGCACACCTTCTGATATGTTTGACATTATCGGCGTACTGGCAACGAGCTGGTATCAATCACATGGGTATACAAAAATTACCACAGCACTTAAAAAAATGCATTGCCCGAAATTGTGAAAAAAAATAGATAAATGTTCAAACTTTAAAATATTGGGTAAAAATTATTAAAAAATGCTAGTTTTTTGTGTATAAAAAATAGGACTCCTTACTTTTGGTATTATTCTCATTGTGTTATTCTGATTTTTGACATGGCCGACTCAAGTATTTGGGTCGCTTGATTGTGCATCGACGTCTTTTTTTTAACATACAAAATACATTTCTTCGTGTGCATTATTTTTTCGGTACGTTTGATAAACATAATTCGGTCAATTTGCCAGCTGCAGATGCAAAAATCTAATATTTCATAAAAATAACCCAAATAAAAGTTTGTTTTGCAAACATTAAAATATATGTTATGTGAGTACTGTATAGAAGTCCCAACAGCTCACAATAGACTGGAGACAGTGAGACAATGGTATCCTCATTTGAGATAAGTGAGGCAGAATGTAGTGGGGAGGGGAAAGAAATGTGGAAGAAAATGATGGGGAAATGCCTGACGATTCGGATCTGCACAGTAAAGCCATTTCAGGCAACATTTCGATGTGCAGGGTGTTAAAGTGCGTGTTTGTCTTTCTTTAACAAGTGATACCTGATATTATTTGGAGTTAAAAATTTAACTGAAATTTTGATCTCCGGTGACATATTCGCTGTTTTTTTTTCTTTTTCAGCCAATAAAATATAAAAAATAAAAATTATTAAAAAAAAAACACTATAATACTAAAAAATGGGGCGTTGAGCGGTTACTCGGCTGAGGGACCGTTTATCGTTGATGATGAATTTTTTTTTGTTTAGTTTGAAGAAAAAAATTGTTAAAAAAGGTCATCAACGTTTTTTAGTCTAAGTAATGTCCGGAAGTCAAGTCAAAAGTCAGTCTTGGGTTCAAAATCATACATAAATGTTCTAACAAAATAAATTAAATTAAATTAACAATAATTTTTGGCAAAATCACTCCCTTCATTCTCACAACGTACTCCAATATTGGAAACACCAGAGTCCTAATGGCTCCGACTAGTTGTTACTAAGTTGTCCCCAACTGGGACATGGGTTGACGCATGATTCAGGTAAAATAATAAAAGATTTGACGAAGTATGTAACTACTTTACTACTGTGCTTGTACTGAGTCTGGGTATTTATACTATGTATTACCTACGTTGTATTTTCTTACCCGCTTCACTAGACAATGTATATTTGAGGAAGGGGTGAAATTACATTTATCATGTTACCAAAATATATTGATAAACTATTTTATTGTATTCAATCCGGATAACCTCTTGGGTTTATAGGATAACCGTGCACGTATACGATGGTAACCGGATAAAGCAGCGCAGTTACAGAAGACAATATGACAAAAGATTAATTTAGTTTAGTTCTTAAAGAAAGCATTATCTTAGCTAGCAACTCACGAACGTTCTGGCCATGGGACGGTTCAAATATATTCTAATTAATTTTGATAAGTAGGCGCCCACATTCAGGGCGCCTGGCTTTCAAGTGTGAAAGTATCGCCGCAAACTCCCAAGCACTGACGCTGGTACATGGCGTTTTCCAGGTGTTAACAATAGCACTGCCCGTGCCGGTCGTCGCGTCATGTTCAACTTCCTCGTGATCATGAACCATATTAGGGCCCGTTCCCACTTTTTTAAAATAAGATGCTCTAGTGGTTGTAGTTCACACATGTCACAAAAAACGGATCCAGCACGTTTTGTCGGATGGATGGTCAGCGCAGCGCGTTCGTTAAAAAATCGTGTCGGAACTTGCTCGCTCGCAGGTTTCTATGAAGCTGTTCACACTTGTCGCCTTGTCGTTCCGGCGTAAGCCCCACCACAGACTGACGCCTCAACCTGCCCGCAGTTGCAAAGAAGCATGCACGTAGCATCTGCACGATCATAAACGTTTTATAAACGGAAATGTGAACAAGTCGTACGACACCCGATTTTTTATCGTTACGTTTTTTAAACGGGGGTGTAAACAGTTTTGTCGTTTTTTTTAACGGAAATGTGAACGGGCCCTTATTATTTGCAACAAATAACAAATAAGCTCTCGAATTTATAAAATCTATGTATTATGTATGTATATTTCTTCCGCGCCTGAGCTAATGAATCGCAGCAATCCCTTAACACTGACGCTAGTATATGGCGTGTTTCAGGTACTGACGATAGCGCTGCCAGTGCCGGTCATCGTGTCCAACTTCGCCATGTACTACTCGCACACGCAGGCGCGCGCCAAACTGCCCAAGAAACGGCGGAGAGTGCTGCCCGTGGAGCAGCCAAGGGGCCCCCGACTCCCAGGTACGATCTTATCTCATTTAAGTATAAGTATCTATAAGTATGGATCTTAGGGAGAAGTCAAATAATTTTGTTATGACTTTGGGAATTCTATGGACGTAATATAATATAAAATATTGTGGTTTTGCTATAGGTACGAACAACTATGCTCAATATCTTGCGAACCCGCAGGCTTTTGAAAAATGTAATTGGTTTTTTTCGATTATTTTTTTTTTCTTAGTTCCAAACAGGAGGAAACTCCTTACGAAAATGTTTTACCTCATGGCCTATATCACCTTAGAGGATGCTGTGTGGAGGGTTTTTTAAGGAAAGAAAGAAGAGGAAGTTCTGGGAAGGAAATAATATGAGGGGTGGGTAGGAATCTGGAGTCAGTATGTTCAGGAGTGACGGACGTATAAATCCCCCCTCCCCTTCAACTGCGGTGCGTTGGGTCGAGGGTTTCTGGCTGGAGAGGTCAAAATACCTCATCTAGTCTCTCCCGATCCAGCCCGCCACGCAGCAGGTGGGCAGACACATCCTCACCCGATAAACCCGGGCACCTCTGCTACGTCACAAAACATAGCGAACCTCTTGGGATGACCTATGGCAGAAGTGTTGGTTGCCTGCCTTCCAAAATTGGTTATGTTAACTAGTTTAAACCAGTAAAACAGACTGGAGTGGTAATGATTTTACACAGATATCTTTGACTAACATTTCTAGACCAACGCAACTATTTTCAGCTCGCGATGTAGGCAATCTAAAATGTTAAATATTGCTTAACTAAAATTTAGTAAAATATTTAAATGAATTCTAATTTAAGCCATTTGTGCAGACTTAAGAATAATTTTTGCGGTTTTTGCAATTTTACGCAGCTGTTAATGAAGCGAAACCACATCTATTTATATTATAATACATCCCATCGCCGTAGCACAAAGTTAGGTTTTTCACTCCATCCTAAGGTACATTTATTGAGCTGATTGAAAATAATCGTATTGTTGTTGAATCTTTATTAGGTGAACGAGAAGTTCTGAGAGATTTACATAAGGAACGTAAAGAAAACCGTTTACAAACATTATGTTATAATACGTTATTTTATGTAAACTGAATAAGAAACTTTTTATCAGTCTATTTATATTCACAAGATTATGGGGTGGAATCTAACATCACGAACATCCGTCAAATTTTATCCCTCCATCCAAAATATACTCCACAATCTCCCCATGCGCATTATTGAAACCGAATAAAGGAGATTAGATATTAAATTACAGACTATTCAGGCGGAATTAACTTTTAGGAAAATTCGTACTCCTTAAGGGAATTGCCGTAAAAGCATGTAGCAGTCAAAGCGGTCTCAGATTTCATTTCGGGATCAAATATTTAACATGTTGAAAGCCGACTTTAATTTAAAATGCAGAATAGAAGACTAACAGTAGGTTTTACAAGATTATAAATCTGTAAAAACCTTTTGAGCAATATTTTAACACTAGCAGTTAAACTCGCTCCGCAGATTTTTGCTGCTAGGTCATGCGGGCGGCTTTTGGTTCAGCTTCGCCCAGTTTAAGTGTCGGTGACCATTTTGTAAATCCGATAGGCTCTGGTTCCTAAAATAGCCGGTTCCTCGGATTCAGTGACAGCTAGTCACTGGCACAAAGTAACCGCGACAAGTAATGACGTCATATATAATATATAGACGCGTGGTGTTATTATTCACAACTGCCAATTACAATTATAATCACATTCTCATCAATCTCTCCAAACTCAATGAGATTAACGAAATTACAAATCCAATAGTACTTACGCCAGCCTGCCGACACTCCTCATTCTAGCTGTTAATGAAAGTGGCGCCAACTTTTGGCAATATTGGCTACTTGCTTGAATTCGTTTCTTTTACAAAAGTAGCTTTTTAACAAACATCAAGTACGACGATGGTTTTGCATAAGGCGCGGCGTCGTCGGGTTCTTAAATTTCTACCGTACAGTCAGGCTATTAATACTGTCAGATTGTCAAAATGGTTTTCGAGGAGCAAATTAGGAAACATATTTTACTGAAATGACGTCACTTTAATTTGAATTGTGCGCATATTTATTAGCAATGCTCTTAAATTATTCCATAGTTTATTTGAAATTACAGCGTAAATTGGTTAGCACATTGATTTCCATGATAATTCATTTAAATTTAATTGGGCAACATATTTGCATACGGTAACTGTATCATGCTCTACATTCTGAGCGAATTAAATGATAGAGATGTTTCTAAATGTCTTGCGGCTGTGTTTCATTCTGTTTTAATTTTAAAATTTTGTCTTCAACTACTCTGTTCTTTTTTTAGCAAAAATAATGTTCGGAGTAAATGAAACACGTGTTGAAATGGGAAGGAGCTATAATAGGAGAAGGGATTGGAACAGATAAGAGGTATATCCGATTATAATAAATATAGCTTTATTAATAACGAACTAACTAAAATGTAACATCATATAATCCAATCTTAAAGTTAAACGGAGCGTACGTTATACTCTACGCATTCACAGATAGCGCCAATTTAACTATTTCATGAAGAAATACCATTACAAGTTGTGCTTTAAAATATAATAACGAATTATTTATTTGTTCCCGTGCATACGCAATGTGAAAATGAATGAAGAGTTTTCGTCCGTGTACCAATTCAATTTTTTTCAGAAAGGCATACAATTATGAAATTGGGTTAAACAACCGATGCAATATTATATTTGCATACCTTTTTTGGTAGAAACCAATAATTCATCTTAATATTTTAAAGCATAACTTGCAAAAGGTGTTTTTCCCTAAAATAATTAAACTAACGCCATCTACGAAAGAGTAGATTATGAATTATTTTATAATAACATAAGATGGTAACGTTTAATCGCTCTCCCTCCTCGCTCCTTCCCTTTGTACTAATATCTCCTGTTACAACTAACATCGTTAATTCTCTCTATATTATTGTAATTAATTATTAATATATTCGTGGGTACTGATTTTCACTAACACTAGTATGTCATATAATCTAGGATTTCAGTGAAATTACTAAAACATCTATATTATGCCTACGTATGAAAGTATTATATCTATCTATTTGATCCTTCTTCCTTCAAAATCATGTACCATCATGTACCTATTTTTAAGCAAACATAAAACATTGTATATCAATCAATGAAACCTTCTTATCCAGCTATAATCGCTTTTCACAATACTTATATAACTTATGCTAAAAATAACTTCTTAGAGGTTTGTATAATTATTGTGAAACAAAATCTTAATGTATTTTATATTGAACATGTTACCAATATGGAATATATTAACACATACATATAAACCTAGTATCTATCATTGTTTAAATAACTTTTAACTACCAAAAATGTCATATATAAAACAATTCTTAATTCAACTTAAACATTAACAGCCTTACTAAAAAACCCAGTGAAAATTTTATTAAATTGACAAACGGCCGCGGATGTGAAAACATTACTAATTAAAAAATTGTTCATGGAAAAAAATACACTTGGTTTACACGGCCTGGGGGCCAGTTTATCCGTTTTTAGGGGGTAGTTTATCTATGTTTTATCAATGATCTTTCAACGAAATTTGAAATTTTTGCAAAATATTTTGAATTTCTATATATTTCTTATTTTTGAAGGTGTCGTAAAAACAAATACCATTTATGAAAACTAGATAAAATTACCTTTTAGATTTGTGTAATTGAAATACACTTTAATTTTTAAAAACTGCCATATATTAAGATTCAAACGCAAAAAAATGGATTTTTTTTTATGAAAGTGTACAGAAATTTATAAAAAAACAAAATTAAAAAAATACTGACCTTTTATATAATGAATTTGGAACGAAACTGCCACCTCACTTTTTCCTCGTGCATACATTAAAAAAATAATAAAAAATTTCTAAGTTTTTTTATTGCCAAAAAACTAACTTAAAAAAATAATACCGACTTTTATATCAGATTTCTTGCAACTTTAAAACGTTAATTTAATTGATACGTTTAGGTACACATGTATTAGATATTAATATTTAAAAAAAAACACCACTTTTATGAAATTCACATAAAATAAAATAGTTTAGAGGTAAATTTGAATTTTCATGTTTCACATAAAATACTTATTGACATTTTAATTTTCAAAGTATGATTATGGTTATTATAACTTGACTAAAACTTATTAAAAATCACAAAAAACACGGTAAATATATCAATTATGCGAATGTTATAGTGAATTAGTCATATTAATAGATATTACGATCAGATTTGTGTAATATTTCACACACACCCGCGAAGTGAGTTTTTTTTGGCGGTTTTAACGCGAATGACGAATGCGAAGGCGCTGCCATCTAGCGGTTCTGTATGAAAACCAACAATTAAATTGTGTACAGTATGAAGAATTACATTATATAATATATAATGTAATTCTTCATTATTATATCTTATTTTAAAAGGCATCTGTTATACTTTGCTTCGAAGCCTTTTAGATTTATTTTAGTCATTAAAGTCAGATCATGTTCAGTTAAAAGTTACAAAAACTATTTAAGGGCAAACTTAAAAATATTCATTAACACTCAATCACAGGAATGTGAAAATGAATTGACCATATAAAAACTCAATTATTTCAAGAAGGGCATACAAATTCAATATTGGTTCGAATCACCCATACAATATTGTTTTTGAATGCCTTTCTTGAAAGAATTGCGATTTTATACGATCAAAACACTAGAAATGCCTTCCGTACAAATTTGTATGTGCCACTGATTTAGTAACCTTTTGGTTCTAGACCATTTAACATGTGATCCGTCTCTCTTAAATTGTATCGCCATTCCATTTTAATTACTTTATCATAGTGAAATACAGATTTGTATTGAAATGCAGGCCGAAATTGGGCCTATAATTGAATCACGAGACACGCCCACAAGGCTCTTATTATATTATTCTTTATTCTACGGGTCAAAACTATTTATTCATATGCCATTGGGTATTTTGATCGTACCTAAATCCAAAAATTAAGATATTTATGAAAAGAGCCGAAACGGGTTGCGCATACGTTTCTCTTAAAATTTTAAAACATAACTTGTAAAAGGTGTTTTTTCATAATATAATTGAAATAACGCCATCATGAACGAGGAATTTATAAATAATTTTAAGTTTTCCTGAGAATTAATCTTTTGCGTTTAATTCAGAATACCTAACCTTTATTTCCGGGTTATTTGTGTCGATTTGATTACTTTTTATTCACCCTTAGAGGGGGGAAGGAAGGGAGGCACTTAGGTGCCAACATTTGATCTGGAAAAAATTTAATGAACTCTTTATCCCGTCGGAGATCATTTCTGTGAAAATTAAGTTTTCACAGGAAATCTACAGCCTACTAAATCAAAATCGATACGTATTCGTGAATCGGTCCTTCGGGATCGACTTTTATTTTACAACGATATTATTTTTAAAATGGCAGTAAGTTCAGTTACGGCGTTTAAAGGCATACATTATTATTATTTGTGAAATCGTAATATTGCACGAATTCGGAAGCATTAAGCACGCTCTTGTACAGGTAAATCATTTTATAAAGGACAAAATTGGACGTGTTTTGTACATACCGATAGCATCGAAAGATTCAAAAAAGTTTTACGAACTAGTTTGGAACATCCGCCGGCAATTCCCGCTAGCCCGCAAGTATCCAAAGTTCATGCGTATAAGTATATTTAAAAAAAAATGTTGTAATTGAATTTATAATGGCTATTTTAACGTTGTATCAGTAGGTACTCAAGCAATTATAGAAGAAAACCGTTTAATTTATTTTGATTCGCGATTTTGGTATATTTACATTTCAAAATGATTTGTGATTTTAGTTTGAAATTTAGAT
This sequence comes from Limnephilus marmoratus, assembly GCA_917880885.1. Taxonomy (NCBI): domain Eukaryota; kingdom Metazoa; phylum Arthropoda; class Insecta; order Trichoptera; family Limnephilidae; genus Limnephilus; species Limnephilus marmoratus. Next base: position 55,568,255 of record OU862908.1, read on the forward strand.
CGCTTAGAAATATTTTAGATGTTTTAATTACATGCTGCGAGTAGAACACATACTTGCCTTTGAAATAATCGAGGCTTTTTATTAGTCTTTTTATAAGCCCAGAAAAATATAAAGTATCAGACCTATAAAATCTGCTTTAATGTACAAATTATTCTACTTACGAATCCCTTTTCGTGGTTATATTGTATAATGTGGAATATTAAATTCTAGAAATTGATCGTAAAACATTTAAATATTTGTGCTTGAGCTTCGCAAAAATAAAAAATAAAAACACCCTTTTTGGCGATATTTTTTTCGTGTATAAATCAAAACAGGTGGCTAGAAATAATTTGTAGATACCTCTGTATAAGCTATAACTCTTGTAGTTTATATTTTATTTGTACAATAATGCTTTTTTTATTTGAATTTTAATTTCCATCCAAACGTCGAGCTTTAAGAGGGTAAATAGTGAAAATTTCTTATCCATACCGTACATCACTAAAGCTAAGGTCTCTTAAAAATTATTTACCTGTACGTGTGAAACTATGTACTTCTTCTATAGACCCATTACTCTCCTTTTCTTGTGTCGCTTTTATCCTTTAACTTCCAACTTTAAGCAGGAGACACGTGACAGAATGAATTATTTAATCTGGGAGCAGTTCCGTTAGCTCCAGCTTTAGTCATACAAGGCTGTCGGGGATACTCTGAATACTGTATGACCTCGTAAAGAAGCCTTAAAATTAGTTATGTTTTTTTCCAGACATCTCCATTTCTCTGCTGCGGTAAACAGAGAGGATGGAAGCCACATCACTCTGTCTTACCAAAAATGCCACACACTCCTTTCTATAGTGTCAGATTTAGTAAAAAAAAAGGCTGTCACGTATCTCTGAATGTTGTATATCATAAATAAGCCTCAAAAATAATTCAACTAACTAACATCTTTAGTCAAGACTGTCACGTATCTCTGAATGTTGTGTATCGTAAAGAAGCCTCAAAAATAATTCAACTAACTAATTAACACCTGCAGTGGTAAAAGAAAATAGTGATGGTATGCGAAACCACTCTGAATTGTTTCACCCTCCTCCTTACATTCAAATGCATTCATACTCATACATTATATGTATTATCCCCACTCTAGAAATGACTCGATTGTTGGATTCACTTGAACATCCACTCATACATTTTTCTGACACAATTTTCTCCGTCGATTCGCTCCTCATATTCAAACAAGTCTCCTTGATCGCCCTTGACATCCATTGTGGGCCACTAGCGTCGTTATTTTAAAACTTTTTTTTATTTTCGACTTATATTTAGTGCACCATTCATTGATTTTCCTGCATTTACCCTTCTGTCAACTTTCTTATCAGTCTTTCCGTCTCTGGCGAACATAATTCCCAAATTCTCAAACTTATCCATGCGCCCAAAGATTCGCCATTCTCTTGCAAACATACCTTTGAGTACATAAACCCATCCACTTACTCCAAACAGTGATTTCAGAATCCTCGCTTTCAAGTATTGTAACTTCGGGATTACTTACGTTCATTATTAAATCATTCCACATATCTACATAATTGGTTCATGCAAGACTTTGACGTGAAACTGCAGCTCTTCCATACCCTATACGACACTTCTGCTGATAGAATTACATCTTGATCCCAAGTATTAATACACATTGTTTATAAAGCATGCGTTAAAGATTTTAAGGAATCTTTGTAGCAGAAAGCTTCAGGTAATTAAATAAAAAGAAATGGAAATAATACACTAACAATGGGTGTTTCAAAAAATTTTAATAATTCATCAAATATTAGAAGTTAATTTGCACGTTATGTGAAAGTTCTATTCAAATTCTGTGATTACTTCAATTTTATGAGGCAACTGGATTATAATCAGCGCCGGATCTGCCATACGTTCAAAAACGTGCAAAAAACCTGGCGCCAACTCCGAAGGGGCGCCGTGAGAAAATAAATATTGTATTAAAATTTTGTTATAATATTCCCTGAATCGTTTAAAAATTACCCATACTACGAAACAATTATTACGCTCTAGCAACACTTTCCAAAGAAACAGAATGCGCACGCATTAGGTTGGTATCAACGGCTTACGAATTTATAGTCAGTTACAGAATTTTTTTACAAATTCCATATATTTAGTTTAAACGTAAGATCTATTTTTCCATATATCTTTTACCGTCTTTTACGATGAATGGGTGCGATCCAAATTCAATAACCAATCAGAGCGCCGTATTTTTGTTCTAGTGAATCAAACAAACCGACTTTCGCCTTTCAAAATGCTGACAATTTTAGTTAGCGTACGCTCGCTATTGTTTTATTTTGTACGATTTAAGTCTCTAGGAGAATGTAGGGGGGGGGGCGCTATCGGTACCTAATGCACAGGGCGCCAGATTTCGTAGATCCGGCCCTGATTATAATGATATAAAGAGAGAACTAAAATAGAACTACGCAGAACGTGAAAATTAGCTTCAAATATTCGATGAATTGTTCAAATTTTTTAAACATCCCGTCCTAAAAGAATACGAAAAATTAACTGATATGCAAAAAAATATATTGTTGTCTGTGGTGTGGAAGGTAAGCACAAGATTCATGGGGTATCAGTGAAATGCAATAACTTTAAATTACGATAACTAAAAGTAGTACATCATTTAAAACATTAAATTTTCAGAAAAAAAAATGATTCAATCTTAATGAAATAACTGTTTTAATAACTTGTGAAGGTTTTCATTAGAACTTTGTAATCATTCAAAAAAAAGCATCCAAAAATATAGGAAATATTAGTTAAAAGTAAGATATTATTTTTAATTCTGAGTTTGAAATATGAGATCCCAAAAGAAGGTCCCAATGGCCAATTGTAACTAATTTTCTTTAAAAGTTCTGTGAAGACTACCTTTTATGATAAAATCCCCGAAAGTTTGGGGAGTGAAACAGCGGTGCCGAACGGAGAAAGTTGAGCGCGTGTGAAAAGGTCTCCGAAAAGTAGTGGCAACTTACGCAAATTATAACGGAAACTATTGCTATTTTTGGTAGATTAAGTACTTTATTAAATCACCTTTGTTTTTTGATTCCAGTTAAAATATGTGTAAATTGCACGTCAGAATCCACCGTTCGAGAATTTCGCTATACTGCTTCATATATATCAAATTAATAATAATCCTACACATCACTAAATCTCAAAGTTCATGTGGCAATTTGCGGCGGAGCCCCCGTTTAATATTGCATGATTCCATTTCCCGCCCTTAATTACAGGGCAAGCAGGTCCCGGGGGCCCGGCTGGGTCGCTGACTGGCGCTCCGGGCGGCGGCGGGGGGGGCGCCGGGGGGCCCGGCCAGCCCGGGGGTGGAGCCCCTGCGCAGCAGAACAGGAGGATGAACGCCATCAAGGCCAACCACCCCAAGGAGATGATGACGGCTAAGATGGGTATGGTTTTAAATTCTAATTACTTCCTGTACCCATTTTTACTTTTACAATAAATAATATCAATTAAAATTTTTAAAAATAGATAGACAAACATTCCCAGGTTGGATACCAATATCCTGACTAATTTGAATTTCCTACAAACTTATTTTTTTTTAAATAAAATTTAGATAGTCTACCGCTGAGAGGTCCGTTGTAACCTCTTTGTATGTTGAGAGAGAGATAATTTACAACTGATCTATCAGCGGTATGCCTTTCAATATGTATAAGCCAACCTAGAAAAAAAACTTTTGAGGTTATTAAACTTATTTCAAACTGGATTGGTTCACAGAATTTGAACAATTCATCGTGAAAGTTATTTTCAAGTTCTGTTGCTATAGTATCTTGGTCCGCTTGTTTCACAGTATTTAGATAGTAACATAACTTTCACATAACTTGAATAGGACATTCTCGTAACTTGAATTTTGACTTTGAAATTTGATAAAATACTGACTCGGAATAAAACATAATTTCGGAAATAGATTGTGAAATAATTTATATCTAGACAGGTTGTGATAGCGCACATTCGATAAGCCTATTCAAAATTGACATTTTAAAAGTATTTCATTGTTTCAATTAAATTTCCAACATATAAGCAGATCTCTTCCCCAGTTCTACATCCTATATGTAATAATACATCTGAGATCCAATGCTTACATAGGTTCGTCGCAACTTCCGGGGCTTGTTGCATAATTTTAGGAAAGTTTAATATACGACGTCCAAGACTTGACCCCAATTTATAAATTGCTTTGTAGCAGTGCAATTAACAATTCACTTGATATAAATTGCACAGTACATCCAATGGCAGATATCGCGTTTATTTACCAGACTAGAAATGACACCACATGATCGTTAATTCATATATTGCAAAAAAAAAGAGATAGAAGAAAAAATTAAAAACTGGGCTTATAATAATGGTTTTTATGAGACCATAATTTTAAAACTTTATCTTTGTAAATATCGGCAGCTTTTATTCATGTATCGCTAAAATAGGTAAACTACTGCTAATACATTATTACGAGGCTATAACAGCCAGTACACTCTAGTTTTAAAATGTGTTGGCGTTAAAAGGATTTACTAACAGCCACACGACGGCTAGCGTCGAGACACGTTTAATGACGTGTTATTATTTGAGTGTATTTATTTATAACACGATAATAAAGGGGTTAAAAGCTCATTTTATTGACATATATTCAATGCAGAGTCAAAGCTTTTCTTGCAATATTCAATCAGTAATATATTATTACATGTTATGTCACATGACCACTAAATATGTCAACAATGAAAAGTTATTTCATTAAGACATTATCGGTGATTAGTCGATCTTCGCCAGCATTCCCTCAAATGATATTTGACAGTTCTAATCTACTAAAAGCTGCTTAGTTTCAAATTAAATCAAAACCGTCCGAACCCTAGATAAAGTTGTCCAGTCGTATTTAAAAATGGTTGTCAAAATTTCGCCGGGAAATTAAAAAATATTGACATATTTTAATGAACGACGACTGGTTTTACCTTAGAGAAACGGATTTTCTGGGGTTGTTGGTAAAATAATAATCAACCATGCCGAAAAATTCATGAAGACGCTTTTGCAAAGCGAACTCATTTGACTTAGACGTTTTTAAAGAAAACAACTGACTATTCCATTGATAAAATGTATCAGTGTTGCCATCGTGGGGCGATTTTTTCCCGATATTGATAAATTTGTCGACATAAAGCAACACCGGGCCTTCTAGTGATATTCTATATATGTTGACACTTAGTTTTTCGTATCGATTCTGCTAAGTTGTAAATATAGCCATTATAGGCCTTCAGGCTCTCCTAAAATAAGGAACTCAGCAATATTTGACTAGAAATATTTTTGTGGTTCTGTAAATATAAGATTCACTTAGTTGTATAAACTAGATTAGGTAATTCACATTATGGTACTCATAATATAAATATTGCACTGAAGAAAATTAGTTACTCACCGTAAGTAATCCTTTTAGCGGGAAAGATTATAGATGTATATTTTAATGCAAATCAAGTAAGTAAATTTACACTACTTGATGAATTGGCAAATAAAGTAGGTACTACATATACTTGGATTAACCGCTTGGCTTGAAGACTAACAACTGTTAGTCGGTGTGCTAATCAAGCTAGATCAAAGGCTTAATGCTTACTTCATAAATCCTGCATAAAGCAGATCCCCTGGACATATGTTATTATAGCATTAAGAATCATGCTTTTATATTATATAATTAAACCGTTAATAAAGCACTGATATCATAGAAAAAATTTAAAAAAATATATGAATCCATCCATAAAATATTGGAAATTTCACTGGAAATATATTTTCTAATGTTTGTACTGCAAACATATATAACATGATTAAAAAATATTATTTATTTTTATATTTTATAATTATTTAACTACAGATTATTTCACATTCTTAATGAGATGTTACGTATTATATTTATAAAATAAAATAAAATATTTTCATTTCAATTATATCGGGGAAATTACTACAACTAGATAACTATTCTTCGAATTAATTAACTAAAACGATTAATTTCCTCGCCCATGTTTGCCACTAACATAAATTATGTGTTTGTGGCATAAAAGTATGCCCTTGTATGATACAAACACATAATATGTGTTGTAGCATACATGGATGAGGAATAAGGGGAACGTTTTATGTGTAACTCGAAAAAGCTGATATCGGAGTGACCTGGTTGTAGTAATTACCCAGCTATTATAAATATAAAGGAGGATTTCATATTTTTTACATAAATTTTAAAACAATATCTAAACAATCCCGTTTTTATTTATTTAAAGTGATTTCATTTTAAAAATTTGCTTATTTTTGGGACCTACGACAAAATTTACTTTTAAAAGCTTGAAAAATGGCTAATATTCATTAATTTGCAAATGTATAATTAAATGTAAATAAATCGATTATATGTTAAGCTTTATTTCAATTTGAAGATGCATAATATAATTATGTACTGTGTATGAATATTTTATATGTATCATTTTCAATTAACATATCTGTTGCTTTTAAAATGTTGTCTTAACAAACTTGTCTTGTGTGAGTGAAACGATCCGAAATTTTTCGTCGCTTTCATAAATCATGTTTCATTGTTGCAATGTTGTGGTCCGGCGACTGTCCACAGATGGAGACCACGGAGAACTCGAGGCCATGATCCAAACCACCCCTAACCACTTCAAGCGCAAGAACCTGAGCATGCTATAACGGCCGCTGGGCCGAACCGCTTCTGGGAAGCTAGGCCCGCCGACACCCCTCTAGAGATCACCCTCACTCGCCCCCTGTCCCACCTCCCTCCCCCCTCACTGCGCCACATCCTACCACCCCAATACTAACGTGACTGTGACGTCATCCCCTTGCACCGCTCTCTTACTAATTAATCCCTTAGAAAATATAATTTTTAGAATTTATTCAATTCTCACCATATTCAACAATACTAAAAAAATCCCGTATTGGAAAGGTAAAAAAATTCCTTTAGAAACTTTTCTAAAAGCATTAACCTATTTTAAGCACTCTTTTGTCATCAAGCAAAATGTTAAAAGCGCTCTTCGTTACGCATCTTCTGCATATCAAATTTTTAAATGGATGCTCTTTTTGTCATGATATTATAAAATTTCATCACGGAAGCACTTAAATTAAGTAATTTAATCCCCTACTCATGTTTTCCTACAACATTTAACACACTTATACAGCTTTAACAAACATTATAAAAAATGCTTCAAAGCTCATTTTCATATTTCGAAACAACTTCTAATATCAACATCCACTGCAACCCACATTCATTGAATCGCTCATGAAGACATTACTTAACAAAACATTTCTGAAAAAGACAAATGTAATAAATTATCTTAAATTGACCAAAACAAATCCTCCACCATCCACCACTCCGCAGCCTTGTGTGTACTCCCGTAGAGGCTTTAGCAATAACAGCTTCCGACCGCCATCATTGCAGGTTTGATTTAATTTTATATCGTCTTGTTGTTCCTCTTGCATCTACCTTTTCTGCTTCTTGTTTCGCATTTCTTGGTGTTGTCTGCCCACTGGCTCGTTGTTGCTTGTGTAGATTTATTCTGTCTGAACTTGTCTGCTACAAGCCTGCTTTATTTGTTTTCCTGTATGCACAAATGTTTCGCATTGTAGTATTTATTAGTTTATTTAAACGACAATGGTCAAATAGATGATTTTTCAAATTAAGTAAAAGACTGCGTTACCAACAATAAGCGCGAACCTTTGATTTAGACATTAAAAATGCTCCAACTTTTAATGAAACTTTTCGTAATCAAGCGCCGTTTGTACCGTTGGTTTTTAATTTGGTAAGTATTGTCAAAAATGCTTTTCAACATAAACACAAAAGAATGGTAATTCCCAACGCTTTAGCTACGTGACCAGGATTATTTATCCCGATTGGCCGGAGTTTCTCGCCCATGAGATTGACTTTGCAAGTGTTTTCAGATGAGGTTCATCACAACACTAACTTCGGCAGGAACGGAACGAAACCTACAACTGTGGACGTTACTCGAAACTAAATGAACACTGGGTACCCTGTTGACTTAATAAGCATCTTGCTACAAAACCAATTTAATACGTCTGCATTATTTATAAAACTAACCTCAGAGGATGCCATAGTTTACTCAACCAATATTATGTTTCTAGAACCTAGTCAGTTTCAGAGAATGATAAACATTATAACACAACAATATTACACTAAGAGCAAATTCATTCATTCACCGCCATCATGGTTTGTTTTCGTTTAATTATGTATCTATTTATTTAATCATTACTATATAAAGTGAAACATTTCAACTCATGAACATTGACGTCGTTGAAAACAGTATTAACTTTTTTTAAATGATTATAAAATTAATATTTATTTCTGTGGAACTGACTGAAAAATATAGTGTGCTTCCTCCCAATTTTCTAATTATTGTTTCGTGTAGTTACTAATCTAATAAAAAAATAATGTAATGCCATTCCTAGGTAGTTAACAAAGCATGTGATTATTTGTGTTATTTAAATTCATTACAATTATGTTAAACTGCTCTTGTAGGTATCTATATATATATACTCAGTATATCTATCTATTATCTGAATTCGTGTGTCGAAAGTCGATTAACCCGCATGTGTTTAAGAATCAGAGATATTTCTCTTAAGTTTCCCTGAGTTCTTTTAGTTTACCCATTTCTTAATTTAAAATTTTGGAGGCAAAGAAAATCTTTTTTCTGTAGAATTTGTACAGCTTAAGAAAATTAGACCACGTAACTGATTTGCATATTTTTATATAATGCGAAAAAAAATGGTTCGCTTTTACAGTTTTATTTTATTTATTATTCAAGTCTGTTGAATATTGGTAAATTTGTAGAGAAAATATTTAAAAACAAATTTAATAAATTCGTTGTTGTCTCGTGCAAACACAACCCCGCATGACGTTCACGGTTCTGTTGTAAGTTATTGATGTTTGGATCATAGAATTGTGCATTATTTTACTCTTTCTATAACCGTATGCTCCTGGCAATATATTTTTATATAGTTCACCATTATATTATGTATTTGTTTATTTTATCTTTTATTTTGTTATAAAGAAATTTATTATTTATTCATTCGTGAAATTCATTCAATTCAATTTTTATTTTAAATCGAATATTGTTTCTGGGTGGCAAAAATGATCTTTATCGTTTGAACTTATGACTTTTTATGTACAGGATACAAATGAGGAATCAATCTTGTTGACTTGGACGTGAAAATGGTGACTATTATCTGCTTCGAACATTAGTGTTCTTTCGACACTTTTTCTATCATTTCAGGTTTAATGGCAGGGATTTCAGTGCGAATATTTGTTTTCAGTTGGACGATGGTCGCTGGCTTATTAACCCTTCAATCTTTAAAGCATTTTTACCTACTAGTCCCAACGAAAGGGGAAATTGCTGAATATTTATTATTTTGTAAGTTTTGTAAAAATAATACATTTTTTACGAAAATAATACCATTTTAGAAACTAGATAAAATTATCATTGACATGTTTCTAAATAATAAAATTTTAAAGTCAAACATGAAAATGTTAACAAAAAACTTAACATTAACGTACATAATTTTTAATGAATTTGATATTTAAAAAACATATTCCTTTTGTACAGGGAATTAGTAAGACAACTGTCATTTCATTTCTTACACAGTTTATACAATAAAAAATATAAGTATTTTTTTTTTTACTTTCAACTGTGATGGAAAAAATCCCACCAATTTGTAATCATATGCTTTGACAATTTTTTGAATTTTTCAATGGAATCAAAAATGAATATTTGAGACAAACTGACAAGATTGATTATTTCTGTTTCTAACGATGAACAAATCTCGTATCACCGCATTATAGACAAAATAAAAAAAAATACTTTTGTAATTTGGGACGCCACGGTCAGCTCTGTCCCTCAGAGGCTCTAATGGAATATGATGTTTGTAGCTAGTAACGTCCTTCCAAGGCTTCAGGGGTTAACGTATGCTCGTGCTTTCAAATAGGCCCAAAGAAAACACTAAACGTGGCGTCCAATATAAGTTGCTCCTGCGTAATTTCAAAGATGTCTCATAACGGAGATATTGTCCCATGCGGTATGCTATATCTCCATCCTGTTGTAATCACGGTTGTGGACGGTTTTTCACTGCTGGTCTCAAAAAAGTTCCAACAACATCCAATATAGAGCTGCGTTGATGGTAAATACGGCACCGGCTTCGTTTTCAAAGAAAAATTGTGCAATTATCCTTTCGGACGATACACCGCAGCAAACAGTTTCTACAGTTAAATGCGTGTAATTGTTGGTGATGAACTGTACTTGGATTCTCCGTAAGCCATATCCTGCAGTTTTGCTTCATCGCTCATAATCAACTTGTGTATGAAATCGGGATTTTTCTATGCTTTTTGCCTGTCCATCGGCTTGAGTACTGGCACAAGCTGGACTTTATACTCAATGTGGCAAAGGGCCTTTGAACTGTGAACGGATCTCCATGATAATCCGAGTTAACCCGAACGTCTGATGTTTCTGGACTATCCTGCACATACACCCATACACGTTGAATATTTCCATGCGTGTGAGCCGTGTGTGGTCTCCCGCTACCAGGAAAGTTCCTTACTGACCTGTCATTGCAAAAAATGTGCAACCAGAGGATTTATTGTTGGTAGTGTGACACACGCTATATCAAAAAGATTAACCGTTTCTTTTTTCAAAATAAAATTCGATAATTTTTGTTCGTTGTTCAGTTGTCCATATTAAATTCCAAAAAAAAAATGTTGAAATAAAAAAGTTGTAACAAATTTAAACCATAAAGGTCATTTTGCGCAACCCTGTATTTAAATAACTTTTTACAATTATTGACACTAATGTAACATCCAAGAAACAGCCCACATTAACAAATCTCGCATATCCAACTTAAAGATGTTAACCTAACCTACCATCCATGACTTGAAAATATTGTACTACCCGACATCTATCTTATTTACAAATAATAATATAGTTAAATGTTATTCTTGGTAAGTAAGCCAAATATTGCAGAAAAATTATTTGTCCACATTTTTTTTTCTTTTAAGATAATGTGTATAAATTGAATAATTACCTACGTAGCTTGATGTGTGAAAAGTAGATATATCCATATCTTCTAATTGTAATGATATAATGCGCCTACTAATGAAGTTGTTTGTTGGTATTTAGTGACAATGAGCATGATACCCGGCGTGGGGCTGACGGCTAACTTGAGCTCCAACGGCTACGAGCTGAACCCCGCTCTGGCCATGATGAAGGCTACGCAGTGCTTCGAGAACCTGGCCTTCAACAGCCGCCCCCAGGATGCAGAAGCCATCCTCATCAGCAAAGGCCTGATGGAGAAAAACGTCACGGAGAAAGGTTTCCTGGAGAAAACCGGCCCCAACCTCTCCGGCCTTGACAAAACCAACCTACTTGAAAGGGGTTACTTAGAAAAGAACCTGATAGATTCATCCTCTATGTTCGATCGGGAAACTACTCCTCTGAATCAGCCTCAACCTACTCTGAATCCATCCGAAGATAATAATTCTAGCGAAGAGGATAAAGACGAACTTCAATCCCTGGTTTCGTCCTAGTGCTCCTCCCACCGTAATCCTTTGTTCAAAAGATTGATTTAAATATAAAGTTATATTTTGGACCATAAAAGTGTGAAATAATTTAATAAACTAAATCTGCGATCAAATCGCAGTGCCGAAGTGTACATTTTATGAAATGATTGGTGGACCAGATCAAATTTAAAGTTTAAACATATTATTTTATCTGCATTCGATATAGGTTGTTAATTAAAAAAAAATAAAAGTGATACATAAAAAATCGTTTTAAGGCTTGTAAATTGTAGGAAAAATAAATTATTTAGCTCTAGCGTGTTACTCAACCAATTTATTAAGTAAGTATACTGGCTAATTAGCTTTTGACATTTTCACAATTTGACAAAATATCATGTTAGGATATGAATGTTTTAATTTCAATATTATTATTGTTATATATTGCAAATTAATTTAGTAGCTTGTATTAATGATGCCGAGCACAACAGTGATAATATTGAAGATTGTTCTTTTAATGTACATAGATTTAACAATTAAATAAATAAAATGCTATCAATTTAATATTTAAGTACCCACAATATACATATTGTATTAAATAACATTGTAATATATAATATTAGAATTATACAAATGTAATTTAGGTTTACTTCGGTTAACTAATTCAGGACGTGGTTAACATAATCATTTCAAAAGTTTATCGTGTATTATGTTTATTCCAAATTGTCAAAAACGCAAAAAACTTAACTTCAATCATAAATATTTATCAGATCTGAAGCATATCAAGGCAGTTCGATTCGTCATTAAATTAGTTTTAAGAATTCACAGTTAGACGGTGTAGAAATCAACTATATTAATTACGATTTGATAAATTAAAAATTCAATGAAAAATCATTTGTGAAAACGGATGTAAAAAAGAGAAATCATAAAAGAAGAAGATATTACTAATAAATCTAAACTAAAAATATAGAATAAAACAAGATACAGAAAAATAAACAAGTAACCGTCGCAACTGGGACATGAACCCGGGATCTCTCGTCTTATCGGGACCAGTTGCGACCGTTACCTTTTTATTTTTCTGTGTCTTGTTCTTTTTTTATATTTTCGTTTAGATTTTTTGTTTTTTATACACCGCTATATAATTAATATTATCGAAATGTTTCAAAAACATCGTTTTCTTCGTCACGGTGAGAGATTAATTTATTTATTTATTGACGCCCTTTTTCGGGGCTTTTACGTAGATTTATTAGTGTTATCCTCTTCTCAATGATATATTACATTGATAATTACTTTACCTTCAAAATTATTATAACAAGAGTTATTCCAATAAAAATTCAAAAGAGAACTGTTTAAATGCATTTTAGTCAACGTGTATTTAAAAAAACACAATGACAACACCACACCATCCGTTTAACCGTAAAATGTCGTAAGCTACCACATATGCAAAAGTACTTTTTTATTATTAACCAGTATATTGGTGGTAACACATTTTCTGGCAAAATATCACAACCCAGAAAAATCTTTGGTCTCTGTTTTTTTGAATTAACGAACACTTCTTCTCCCACTTGGGTAAAAATCGCTTACATTACATTAATTACGATACGACATATTACATCAACGTATAAGATTTTAAATATTTTCTGAGGTTATATGTGGGAAGCCACAATATTTGTGTTTATAATTTGCGAAGTTTTTCGCTTACCTCTAAAATTTGTATTTTGTGGCTTACGTCTTATTACGGTTACACGCACGACATGTTTTTTTTTTATTCAAGGAACATTGATTGTCTAAAAACTTTACAAGTGTACAACAATATTACTTTATATATTTTTGTGACTTAAAAAATAATGTTAGATAAAAGTAAAATCCGTCATCAGACAAATTGAAGGTGAAAGAAAATGAATGCACAGATCTTTTAAGAGAACTTAATAAAATCCAATTTCATGATCTCCATAAAATATATGATAATGTTATAGTTTTTGAGCTGTAAGTACAGCTTTTGACTTTGTTTGTTTTATTCGGGGGTTCCGCTTCTTGAATCAAAATTACACAATCGAATTTGATTTATATTTTTTTAAATGTCTTTATTATTATAATTTTGATCATGATTGACATTCAATGTTCCGCCCTACTATGTAAATGAATGAATGAAAATCGAAGAATTGTGTGTATAAGAATATAAATATATTCTAACATTTTATTAAAAATAAATAAACAAAAAATATTCTAATTTTATATTTTTGGATAAAAATTGCTTTATTCTATTTCATAAACTTACATAAGGACATAGAGAAAGAATAAAATACCAACTATTTTTAAACTAGCAATATTTTCCTCTCTTCTTACCACGTTTTGAGATAATATACTATATGCTTAAACGAGTAATGTTATGAATATTGATATTAACCATTTTATTCAAAATATTATTATTTATGGTCAGTTTTAGTCATATTATAATGGAGGACCAGTATTGACATTTTGACACTTGTACTGCAGTATTATGCTTTCCCCTAAGCTTAGAAAATGTGCAAACAATGAGTGAAATATACTTAAGTAATTTTTTTATATTTTAGTAATATACCTACATTCTCAGATATTTTGGTGTTTTGGGAAAATATCTACTTGTAGGTATTAAATTAAATTATTATTATTAACCTTCTACGAGTAGGTACACGTTATCCGATATCTCATTTAATAACTGATTTAATAATATATGTTTGTAATTTCTTCAGTCGATCATCGTTACTGATAAATTTTAACAGTAAGGCCCTCCGTTCATGGAGACATTTACAAACTACGTGACTGTGACGCAACCACAAGTACCCTGCAGATATACTACTCTTTAATGCTGGTTTCCGTACACGACGCTACCTGAAATATACTGAAATTGATCATTTTTCACCTGCAGCCGTGGAGTTAACACAAAATGTCAAATGACTTTTTTTTCAATATCAATTCATACCTTCTCCACTAAATCCTTTTTTAAATATTCTAGTAAAGTAATTCCGGTAAACATGCATTTTTTCCATTTCCAGAACATATCTAACATTTCTTCTAACACGGCAAACTTATTTTGTGGCACCATTTTGATTCAAATTAACGAATTACTTCGTAAATAAGGATTAAAGAACATATGAAATCTTTAAACAATAACAGTTTCTCGGAGTTTGCCAACCATTTGGTGGAAACCAGTCACACCTTTGACTTCAATGTTGGAATAGAATTAATGCATTATAATTTCAATGGCATTCAGTTGGATAAACTAGAAATTTTAGAAATCCGAAAGAGTTTTAATGCGAATTTGAATATTATTAATAACCAAAAATTGTTCGTAAATGACCCTATATTAAACCTGTTCCCTTTGTAAATTGTCTCCCATTGCCCCTCTCTCCTCTACCCACTCTCATATTTTCATTGATACCATTGTCTATGTCCATTCTTTTTCAATTGACACCATTGTCTACGTCTATTATTTATAATTAGTATCAATTAAAAAACTCTGAAGAAGTGAGCATTGCTCACGAAACATGTTGGTTTTGTAAACAATAAAAGTGGTAAAAACGAAGTAATTTATTAATTTATATCTAACATTACTTTCATGTTCCGACGCCATTTCTGTCAAACGTCAAACGAATAAGTAGCAGACACAAATGATGCGACGCGTCGCGTGCGATCAGCACCGTCGGAGCGTGCAATAGATTTGAAACATTGAAACCGACAGCCATCGCGTAGCCGTGTACGAGCTCCAGCAAAATAGTACGGGGGGTACTTACGATATGTACGCATGATACGCGCACGAAGATCGAGTAAAAGAAAGCTGGATACTGAGAAAATAATAAATTTTTCTTACATGCTGAATATTTTTTATAATTGCATTAAAACGCCGTGAATTATTAAGCCAATGTGTATTTACATTTACATAAGTAGGAAGAATCTTGATGAAATTATGTTGACAGACTCGTGTGAGTTATATTATTTCGAACTATCTACAATGGTAAGAAAAATAAACGCAATGGATAAGTGGGGCGAAGAATGATTTGGACCAAGAAGAAACTTACTTTTGTGATAATAATAAATAACTATTGATGTATAAGCTTGCACGCTCCTTTTCTAATTTTTATAAAATTTATTGTTTGAGCCAGACTTGGAAAATTAAATCTGTTGACAATATTTCTGTTATCTGCTAGATTTCTAGTATAAAAAATTTGTGTGTTTTCAAATGTTTTGTAAATAGTGGTGCAATGAGGATGAACCCGAATTTTTACCGATTTCTTACATCACAAGTTTTACGTATGAAAAAATTCACAGCGTTTCTTTAACTGCTGTTTTACACAGCCCCCAAGAGATTTTTGCTGTATTTTAAATGAGTTTTGTTTTATTATTTTAGTTTTTGAATAATTTTACTCTCAATTTTTACTCCTATATTACTCCTAATTTACCACCACTAGCAAAATGTGTGAACTTTATATGGATCAACTTATGTATCTTCGCAACCGCAACATGATCACTCAACTTAATATTGATACAGAAACATTTAACAACTCAGAACACACTTTTGACAAAGCGACAGATTGTAATTTTCTGTTCACAGAAAAACACAACTTAAACATAATATCCCAAAACATTAGAAGTATTCGAAAGAACTTCGATAATTTCTCAATCTTCCTAAACGAAATAAACATAAGCTTCGACATTATTATCTTGACTGAATGCTGGTTAGATGACTCGTACACAAACCTAAACTTAAAGGACTATACAACTCTCCATTCCACAAAAAATCTAAATCAAAACGACGGTATAGTAATCTTTGCCAAAGATTCACTAAACTCATCAATAACAGAAATCAACCTAATCGAAGCAAACTGTATCCAAATCTCCCTCGGACCAGACATCTCCATATTTGCCGTCTACAGACCCCCATGCTATAACAATCTCTCACCTTTCTTCAACTCCTTAAATAAACTTCTCGAAAAAAATAAAAAAAACACAACAATTAATTATTGCAGGGGATATGAATATTAACTTACTAAACGGGCAACCAATAACCACAGAATACTTAAGTCTACTTACTCACTATGGATTAAATTCGACAATCAACTCACCAACAAGAATTACGTCAAACTCTGAATCCTGTATTGACCATATATTTGTTAAAACTAGGAAAAAAACATCTTCATCCATTATTCGATCAACGTTCACAGATCATTTCACTACTACACTAAGCTTACATCTTAACAAGAAACAAAAAGATGAAAAAAACAACTCCGTACAAGACAAAATCAATTTTAAGTCCCTAATAGAGGACATACATAATGAATCTTGGTCAAATGTAATAAATGAACCCGATCCAAACAACGCGCTGAACACATTTATGACCACAGTTGGAATCTATATTGCTAAACATAGAACAAAAAATACCCCGAAAAACTACTCACATTAAAAAAAAAAATAACACCCTGGATCACGAAAGGATTAGTAAGCAGCATTCATAAAAGAGACACAATGCACATGCAAGTACGCAAAAACCCATATGATGACAAACTAAAAAATAATTACCTGCTATATAGAAACCTTTGTAATAAATTAATCAAACAAGCCAAATACAAGTACTACAAAAAAGAAATAAAATCCGCCAAAAATGACCCCAAAAAAATCTGGAAAATCGTCAAAGATATTACTTTCTCCAATACGAAAAAAGACTCGAAGATCAAAGTACTGTTAATAAATGGTAACAAAACCCTTACAAAAAATGAACCTGGTAAAATAGCAAATTTTATTAACTCCCAATTTGCAAAAGTTGGATCTAACTTGGCTGAAAAAATTCTTTTAAAAAACGGCACAACAGAAGACTCTTTAACCAAACTATCCTCTACCATGCAACCAAATCATTCGTTTTATGCTCACAAAATAAGTACAAAGGAAATATCGGATTTAATTATTTCTCTCAAACCAAATTGCGCTGTGGGCCCAGATAACCTCTCCAATCATATACTGATTAGTCTCCGAGAACATATACTTATACCACTTCAACATATTTTCAACCAAAGTTTCAGCCTCGGCTTTGTCCCCGATCATCTAAAAATAGGTTGTATTACTCCAATACATAAATCGGGAGACAAAACGCTGATCTTAAATTACAGACCAATCACTCTCCTTAATTCGCTATCGAAACTACTAGAAAAAACTATGAAAAAAAGACTGCTCGCATACCTTGACAAACACAAACTGATCTCCACCCGTCAACTCGGGTTTCGAGCGAAAATGGGAACAGAAGACGCCTTATCGGAACTAACCACATACATAGTGAAAAACCTAGATGGCGGTTCAAAGGTGTTAGGAGTGTTCTTAGACCTAGCAAAAGCTTTCGACACCATCTCACACAAATTACTCCAACAAAAACTCAAAAACATTGGCATAACAGGTCCACCACTAAAATGGTTCATCAGCTACATTGAAAATAGACAACAAATTGTAAAAATCAATAATCAAGAAAGTGACAAAGTAGGCAACAGGTATGGAGTACCCCAAGGCAGCGTCTTAGGTCCCATACTGTTTCTCATCTATATTAACAGTCTAACTGAGATAAGCCTAGGGAACATAGAGTA
Organism: Limnephilus marmoratus; assembly: GCA_917880885.1. Taxonomy (NCBI): domain Eukaryota; kingdom Metazoa; phylum Arthropoda; class Insecta; order Trichoptera; family Limnephilidae; genus Limnephilus; species Limnephilus marmoratus. The sequence continues at coordinate 55,586,399 of OU862908.1, forward strand.
CAAAGTTATCAGTTATGCAGATGACACTGTAATTTTATTCAAAGCCCAATCATGGGAAAACGTCTTCAAAAACACGGAAGCAGGGATGACTGAAGTAAATAAATGGCTAATAAATAATCTACTGACACTAAATATTTCTAAAACAAAATACTTAACTTTCAGTAAAACATTAGCTGGTCAGCCAGATAGTCGCCCACAACTACATCTTCACCCCTGCACAGTTACCTCATTAACTAACTCACGCTGTGTTTGTGACAAAATTGATTATGCGCAAAATATTAAATATCTCGGTTTAACTGTTGACAATAACTTAAAATGGGATCTCCAAATTAACCTAATTACAAAAAAATACGGAAACTCTCTTACATCTTTAAAACAATTCGAAACATTATGTCACTACCTCAGCTAAAAAATATATATTATGCACTCTGTCAAAGTATTCTAATGTATGGTATTTCTGTATGGGGAGCAGCAGCAGAGACTCACCTCAAATCACTTAAAATTAATCATAAAACAATAATCAGAATTATGTTTAGAAAGCCTTATCAACATCCGACAGAACAGATAATGATCAACAATAACCTATTAGACATAAATAAACTATTCATAAAGAAGATCATCTACAAAAACTGCATAAAAATACCACCACACTTCATAACTCACTCGCAATACACAAGAGCAAACACACACAATCAATTACAAGTACCATATATCAAATCAAATTTTGCAAAAAAACATGAATCTTACTTGGCACCATATATATTCAATAAGTTTGTAGCCCAAACAAAGACCTACGTCGCATCTAATAATTTGAACTGGGTTTTCAAAAGATTTTTAAACTGGTTGAATGTCAAGGAAAGATGAGAGATAAGTAATATTCTTAATATCTAATATTATATATTTTCTATTATCTACTCTGTTTTTAAATTCTGATTTTCCTCTTATTTTATTATTATTATTTTTACTATAATATATATGTTTCTTTTTTTTCTTTTTTTTACCACTTATTTGTTTTTATGTAATTAGAAATTGTTAGTTACCAGCCTCAGAACAGACTTTAGTCTAGTGAGGAGGGTAAGGAAAAAAAATCATGTTGTACATAACTAATAATAAATAAACGCCCGGGTTGCCGGCACTGAATAATAAAATTAAACATTTTACCGTTTTTAATATAAGCGCATTCTCTCCAACATTCGTAATTACATATTTCTCCATCTTCTTGTTTTTGAGCGGGGATAAGGGGATCGGCAATCATCTATTGCAAAAGTACCTACGATTTGGCTTACATGAGCTTTAGCTTTTATTTTTTTATTTATTATTTCATAAATGTTTACATGTTACAGTTTTTTGCAATTATTTTTTAACGACCATACTAGGCTAATGCCCGTGTTGTGTTAAGTCATTTTGTGTGTTTAATGAGGCGGGTATAGGTACCACCGCCCCGCGAACCATTTATTGGATAACTAACATCCCTGCTAGGGTCACCCGAAGTGGTTCGCTACGTTTGGTGACTTAGCAGGGGTGCCAGGGGTGAGGTTTGTCTGTTTGGCCATCTACTGCGTGACAGGCCAGATCGGTAGAGACTGGCTGACGGAGACGTTTTGACTTTTCCAGCTAGACTTTCTCTCTCATCGCCTTGCACCGCAGTGAAGGAATGGATTTATACATCCGTCACTCCTAACTTCCTCTCCTTACTTTCCCTAAAAATACCCTTTACACAGCATTCTTAAAGTTGACATAAGCGCCGTGGGAAATTGTTTTTCTCAGAAAAAAAAAATTTAAATGTTTAACAAGATAAATATTTTTTATTAGATATCATAAATATATTAACTACTTTTAGTTTATATATATATTTTTCATAAAAACGGCGCTCTACAAATTATCCAAATATTATTATTATCAGTATAAATCATCGAGTTCTAATCGTTGCACCACTATTTTCAGTATGTGATTATGTGCAATTTTCATTGTCAATGTGAACTTTTATTTAATTAAAAAGACCAATATTTTTATGAATATAGATTTTTCAAACTGCTTTACACGTGGTTTTCTTGAAAAAAATTGTTCACTTTTATATTTATGGCAAGTTGTGTTTCAATGGTAATCATTTCGAGACATTTCACATTATGAAACATTTCACAAATAATGCTGCTTTTCTAACAATTTCAAACAAATGAATAAAAAAAAACCCTCAATTTTTTCGAATTGTACAAGATGTACTTGTATGTCAAGTAGGTATTACATATTATATAATATATTATATTTGTAATTTATAACACCACTAGTGATCTATTTAATTATTTTCAATATTGTCGAAATCGAGAAAATACTTAGGTATTTAAAGTTTTTATCACTTTGCAAGTTTTCAAAATTTGAATTAGAAAATTACTGCAACGTGACACTTGACCATAAATTTTAGACATACTCGTACATGAAAATACTTCTCTATCCAACACCAAAATTCGTTAAAAAAAACAATGCATTTCTGACTTGTATAGTTCTAAAAAGCTCAATTGCTTCAATGGGGATAGTTAAAAAAATAGTGTAAAACCATAGACAAATGCATATTAGTAGACCTGCCCTAAGTGATAAAAGTGTATTATTCCCCCCCCCCCCATACCGGTTCCATTGGAACCGGCTGGGGTTGAGTATGGCTTCGCGTGAATCTAAAAAATGTGACATCATCATTCTTCTGCGAGCCAGCGTCGAGAGCTCATCGGTGCATTTTACGAAATAACACCGCAAAAAAAAATGGTTTGTGTTTTGAAAACGTGTAAATATATACTATCACTCGACATACACGGCGTGTGCTCGTCGATGTTTACTGGGGTAAGTAAATTATGAAACATTTGTAAAAGTATCCTAACTAAATACGGCAACAAAATATTGAAGTCTGCAAATAGGCGAACTTTATTTTGCCGTATTTAGACTTCGCAAATTCGTTCATTACGCGGCGAGCAATTCCCATGTAAAAAGGTCTATTCATTCAAAAGCATTGTTTACTTTTATGAACTAAATGGTGATATTATAATGCGAGATGCCCATATACTGTCATATTGAGTTATTGACGAATCACATATCTCCAAAGTCATCTTCCCGCTCTGCGCCCCGCTGTAATTGTTGTCTACCCCTCACCTTTATGTTCTGGTCTAGTAATATTCATATGTCTATGTGTAAAACGCAACTTTAGTTATGTCATTATTTACGTAATAATAATTATTATTTGCTAAGTAAATCTGTACCTATACATTTTGTAATGTGAAAAAGTGTAAGTAAATCTATTCTCTGTAAATACGAGTATCAGAGGAGTTGCTAATTTTAAAATGAATATGAGGGGGTAATTTATTTTTATAATTTAATTATAAATATTTAAGGCTCATTTCCACATGAAATATGAAAGCACCAGCGCACGAGGCAGCTTTCTGTCGGTGTCTTGTACGATAGCGAAACGATATATTGTAATATTAGATAATAATGTTAATTTTCATAAATATTTTAAAGAATGAGAATGATTCATTTAGTGATATTGATAAAATATCGATAAAATTCTTTTTTTATAAGTTTATAAAATAATTTATTGTATTTTTTTCGATTAAATAAAGTATCGCACATCCCTTAGAGAAGTGTCGTAAATCAAAAAAAATAATTTTACAGTAGAGCGAAAACAAATTAATGAATGTTGAAAAGTAGTTCTGTCGAAAAGAGATACTAGCGACATCTTGCAGAGGTTTATTTTTTACCTGAATACCGGACAAGAGTCTCAACTGCTCCCCAGTGCCAGTGGGACTATGGCATCTCCAATTGGGGTATGTTGTGAGGCTGAAGGTAGAGGGGAGGGGAAGTAGATAGGGAAGAGGAAGCTGGGGAAGTACCTGGCTATTCAGATCTGGTCACCAAACACGGCTAATCTATTTCAAGCAACGTTTCAATTCTGAATGGTGGTCTTACACCAGAGCGATACCGGGAGTATCTTCCACTCTGGAACGCGCCGCAAATATACTTTATATTATTTTAAATGAATAAATTGTGAAATAACACAAATTAATCAAATAAAAATTATTTGCCACGCCGGGATTCGATCCCGCGACCTTCGGAGAGCGAGTCAAGAGCCTTACCGCTGGACTACGCCCGCCGTCAAGGTGGAGTGATCTACTTTAAATATGGTTTTCGTTGGCATAGATAATCACAATAACTTTACTTTTCAAAGATAAAACGTAAAATAGAAATATTTTGACTTGCGACACTTTTCTAGGAGATGTGCGAATATTAATTAAAGTTTAACAACGAAGTTCCAATACAGACTTTTAAATTGTAATGTAATAACTGTTTTGCTTATTTTTTTAATTTGCGCTCAAATACAACATATCAAAACATATTGATATTTTGTCTTTATCGATTGAACTCTCTCGAATCGTTCTCAAAATGAATTTTGCACCACAATATTATTCTGCTTCATGGAAGAAAATATGATTGTAAATTTAAAAAACGTATGCATTATATTATTATGTTTGTATGTACGAAGTACACCAATCATTTATTGCATATGTAATGCTTATCTTCCTTGAGTATCTAAATATATAATATTCAAGTTACAAAATGTTTATAATATGACAACAATGATTATACTATTATGCGATTTGAAAATAAATTGATTTGAAATATACTTGATTTTCACATTTGACTTTTCTTTCTTAAACTAAATGTACCAATGCCGCTAATACTCTTTGGAATCTATATATAATCAGTGGCGTAGCGAGGGGGGCGGTGGGGGCGGACCGCCCCGGCTGCCACCCGACATGGGGGTGACACTTGACCGTGAAAAAAATTTACGAAAAATATTGTCACCAAAGTATTGTATACATGAAAACGATCTGTTATTTTCTTTCTTATGTTCCCCGTGGAGAGCCCCGAATTTTGAGTCTAGGTATTTTTATAAGCGAACATAGCGTATATTTGTGGAGAAGTCTGTAATTCTCTAGCCACCCTCCCTCCCCCCAGGATGGATCAATTTTATGATGTCGATATTAGCGATATTAGCCCGGGTGCCACCCATGCTAGCTACGCCACTGATTATAATAAACTAGCAGACCTACACGTTGCTGAGGCTAACGAAACACAACGCCATTAGCCAACCTTTATAACCAATTCCATCTGTTAAATCAAATCCACACCGCCCGTTTACCAGGCCGCTGTCCGCTGCCCGCTGCCGCTTGGCCAGATATCTTTATCTTTACATAGTATAAAATGAAGTATGTGCTCTTAGATCTTTTAAACTACGCAACGGATTTTCATGCGGTTTTCACCAATAGATAGAGTGATTCAAGAGGAAGGTTCATAATTCATAAGTATAATACATTCATATTATAGTAGAGAAAAGCCGGGAAATTCAAAGATTCAATTCAGGCAGCGGGCAGCTGTCAAGCGGGCGGTATGGTATGTATGCAAATTAACAGATGGCATTGGTTATAAAGGTAAAAGGTAATGGCGTTGTGTTTGTTAGCCACAGCAACGTGTGGCTGCGTCTGCTAGTATTATATATTTCAACCAATTTACACAAGACCTTGACAAATTACATACCTAAAAACCTTCCTCGTAAATCACTCTATCTATTGATGAAAACCGCATGAAAATCCGTTACGTAGTTTAAAAGTTCAGACAGCGGGAGCGACTTCATTTTATGATATATAAAGATACGATTATAATTAAGAAAGAATCAAGATTTTCAACGATTTTTCGTTGTTACTGCGTTTTCTAGAGAAAATTTAAAAAAAAAAGACTCCAACAAGATTCCAGATAGTGTCATACCTATTTTTTTCATAAGCTCCACACAGGATGCTTTGGGGAAAATAATTCCCCTCAGGGCCTGCTTCATCCTTGGGTTTGCTGTGTAAAGAATATTTGAAGAAAAGGAAGGAGAGTAATTTCTGGAAAGGAAAAAATTCAAGAGGCGGGTAAGAATCTGGAAATCGGTGTGTCCAGGAGAGACGGACGTACGAATCTATCCCCCCACTACGGGGCAAAGCGATGTTCCGAGAGAGTCGTGCTGGAGAGGTCAAAAGATCTCCCTCAATCAGTCTTTCCTATCCGGCCTGAAAAACCTTACCCCATGAACCCGGGCATCCCTGCTAAGTCGCCAAACGTGGCGAACCACTTAAGGTGACCTATGGCAGAGGTGTTGGTTATCCAGTAAATGGTTCCCGAGGTGACTTTGCCCACACCCGCCTCACAAATTGTTAAGAGTAAGAAACGTAAACCTATCCTTTTTATGTGAATACCACACAAGAGTTGCTTCTGCTCCCAGCACCCTGGACTCAGTTGTACTATTATGACATTGTAGTATATACCTGCCCGTTAATACTGGTTTTCACCTATATTATAATACATTTTCCTTTCCTTATTCTACTTAATAATATATCATCGGTTGAAGATTCCCTAAGGGCAGCAGTTATCAACCTTTTCGAACGTGGGTACCCATTGGCAACGATCTCACCTGTTTGAACGGAAATTGCCGAAATTCCATTGCCAATGGACTAATTAGGCTTTTGTTACATGCGATTTTTAATTTTTTTTTATGTTAATACTACACAAGAGTCCCAACCGTCTGGAGCCATTGAGACTATGGCATCCCCAATTGAAGGTAGGTGGAGGAGAAGGAAATGCGGAGCAGGAAGGTTGGGAAGTACTTGGCTGTTTAGATCTTGTCACCAAACACCGCAAAAGCCAATTCAAGCAACGTTTTAATTCCGAATTGTAGTTTGACACCAGGGCGATACTGAATGTATCTTCCACTCTGGAACTTGTCGCAAGTATTCTTTATATTACTTTAAGTTATTAAATTGTGAAAACACAAATCAATCAAATAAAATTACCTGCGCACGCTGGGATTTGAATCCGCGACCCCTCGACTGTGACTCGACTTGTAAGTATTGCATGAGTGAGATGCATTAGGAATATTTTTTTATCATTTTACAAGTTCAAGTACTTGTGCTCCTTGAAATTAATTTAGGTTGCCTTTTTTAATTTAATCATAGATAGTGCGGACATCCCTCTGCGGAGCATCGTGTGTTCCTGGTATATTTTGTATATGTTAATTTACATGCAGGTACAAAATAAATTAAAGATGACGCAATATATTCATAATCATGTTTATTCCAAAGTTGATGTAATCCCGCACGCCCCAAAAACAAATGATCATGTAGGGCGCGGTCTGGAGTGAGCTCGGGCACAGCGCTCACTCAGGAGTGGTGCTTGGTACTGGATGGCTGCGGTTACCACCGTGTTATCCGTGTTCCAGTGACTCGATGTCTCATCACGCCGGCGAATCCATTCAGTCCTAGTTCAGCGAACATTGTCGATGCGCTGCTACATCTTCTGCATCCAAATATGATTCTGCAGGCGTTTACAGCTGATTCGGTATTGACACCATTTCTCACAGGTATACAGATTCGTGCAGAATTCTTTTTTTTTTACCCTCCGCCTACGGCATATTTTAAAGAAAGTAAAAATATTTATATAGTAATAGAAGGATGCAAGAGGATTACTCCAGGTTGCAGATTGGAAGAAGACGGCCGAGGACAGAGGGCGGTGGAGGCTTATTTTGAAGGAGGCCAAGGCTCGAAATGGGCTGTAGCGCCATTGAAGAAGAAGAAAAATATTTCCACTTTGCAATCAAATCTAAATAAATGTAACATTTCTAAACGAATCAGACAACTACAAGCTGTTTTTGAAATGTGATATACTCGTTATACTGTGAGCTTTCAAATTTTATAATTCGATTTTTTTTTATATTTTCATTTTATGTTCATAATAGCTCACCTTTTTTTCGAACTAAAATTACTGTTTTAAAAAATTTAAAAAAACAATTTTTTTTAGACAAATGCATCATAAACGTTATCGTCATTTCACTTTTTGTCCTTTTATGTCAAAATAATAAATAAAAAATTCCGAAAAGTATTGAATAAATTGCTATCCGAAACTTTGGTTTCATTAAAGGTGTACATTTTAATTATTTTATGGTTTATTCATTTTAATATAAAGCGTGATATTTTCTCTTTCTAATATCGATTGTATTATATTTCTCACTACGGTAGCAAGAGAGACACAACGATTTCTATGAGACCTATACGAGTTGTTCCCAAAAGCGTACCCTGACGTGCATGGGCGTAGCCAGGGGGGGGTTTAGGGGGTTCAAACCCCCCCCCCCGAAAAGTTAAGATATCAACACCAATAATATTAAAATAAGGAGAGTTAAGATAATGTTATTTTTAACACTAACACCTCAAAATGATATTATGTATCTAAAAAGATAAATGGGGTCCTCTGAAAGAAAAAAAAAATTAACTTGCAAGTTCCATTTTTCGGTGATTGCGGTTGATTTTTATTTTGCAACGTGATTTTTATTTGGAATTCCATTTCTAATCAGTGGTAAGTGTATACGTACTTTGAAATTATTATTTCACTTAGCAAAAAGTGTTTAATAAACATATAACAGGATTAGTGATACGTACAGGTGAATACGTACTTGCATAAATGTGATTATTTGACTGCTTAAAATGTTATAACATGTACAACTGACGTTTATTTTGTTTTCACCTTTTCGTTCAATATCGTCATCGTCCAAGTATTTTACCTGCTTATATTATTTGTTCTTACCCCATTAACGTACGGGGTGCATCTTCTCGGGATTTTTCCATGGAGTAATGCAATTAGTTTCTTCTTCTTGGGATTGTATTTTAGAGATGAAAAATTGAAAAAAAACATCTTTCAATTCTTCTATACATGTCTATAATTTTTTTTTCACCACTACTTCAGCGTTTTGTTCTAGTTTACTATTTTGTAGGTACTAATTTATAATTACCATCTGCAAGATATTGCAATTTTTTAATTAATTATTATATTTTTATAGTTATATTTTTGAAGCGAAACTTCTTTAGCCTCGTTGTGATTTGAAATTCCAAAAAAATAAACATTTTTATTTTGTAAAATCTATATCCAATCTTCAAACCACTTTAAAATAAACAGGCAAAAGAAAAGAAAGCGTCATCTAGCGATTTTATAGTATCACTTCCCGCGTGTTTTTTTTTTTATATTAACTCCACACAGGAGGCCCTGAGGAAAATAATTTCCCTCAGGGTCTATGTCATCTGGGATGCTGTGTGGAGGGTCTCTTTGAAGAGAGGAAGGAATGAACATTGGTCTTGAAGAGACCCATGTTGTAGGAAGGAGGAAACACAGAGGCCGGCAAATCATTCCACAGCCGAGCTGTTGAACACAAGAACGAGTCGAAGAAACGACCCGTTCTCATGTGACATATGTCAACTGTGTACAAATGTTGGGCACGCGTTTGGCGTGTTTCCCGACTATGCACCGGTGCCGTGAATTGCACATTCTGATTTTTTTTTTACTGTTTACTGAAAGATTTTACTTTTTTTTTTAAATTACTACCTACTACGGAATTTAATGTCCTTGGTTGGTAATCGCTGCCTGGGGCATAGATCCGCTCAGGGTATCCCTGTTCAAAGGTTTAAGTACCTATCTTCTTGTGATTATCTTGGACCCTTTCCGAGCTTAACCAAACTAACCCCAGTTAGACTTAACTAATCGGACTATATCTTACCACTAACCATACTCGATCCTTTTCTATCCTAATCTGCCGAACTTAGCGAGATTCTTTTTTACTTAGGTAGATACTTACCAAGATTCCATGATCAAATAGAATCAAATTATTATTATCTTCTATATCTCTTACTGGGCTCTTAAGCCTCTTCACGTCGTGAGAATTAGATCCTTAATATAAGCAGTGAATTATAATACCCAATCCTGCTTAACTATGTACCTATTCATTTATTAAGGTAGAGGTGGGGTTTAAATCTTTATTTTAATATTATAGTATACTAGCTTTTGCCACCGGCATCGCTCGCATAGTATTAGAGAGGTTCCCACTCCGCCTCCTCCACCTTCCCTATCCCCACTCCACTCCCCCCCCCTCCACCCCATATGAGACATGCTCATATGAGATAGACATTACTTGACCATAACGACGTTACGGTAGGTGACTCAAAGATCCGGATAGCCTATAAAAGTTTCGGCTGAGTATCGTTAATTTGCTCCTAAGAATTGAAGAGTTCCGTTACTTTGTAATGGATCCCATAATCAGAACCTAACCAAACTCTCATAAACCTTGAAGTACATCTTTTTCAATAATAAAAAAAAATCATCGAAATCGGTTGGCGTGATATTAAGCGCACACACTTAATTCAAATTTAAGACTTATGGTTTTCTCATGAATACCATTGTCAGAACTGGACCAAATTGAAATGGGACCACACGGAAAGCATCAGCTTTCAAATAAAAAAAATAATCATCACTATCGGTTCACCCAGTCGAAAGTTCTGAGGTAACAAAAATAAATGAAAAAATAAAAAATACTGTCGAATTAAGAACCTCCTCCTTTTTCGAAGTCGTTTAATAAGGTTTCCATGAACAACAGTTGGAGTTTTAGGATTTTAAGTTTAGAATTTGAGTTTTTGTATTTAAGTTTTGGGCTGTAGGTTTTGAGCTATGAGTTTTGTGCTTTGAGCTTTAAGTTTTGAATCTTATTTTGGTTTTTGTGTTTTGAAATTTATGATCAGAGCTTTAAGACCACAATGAGTACAAATCTTTATGAGATTTTCAAAAAGAGTAGTTATTCGAAGATAAGAATATGCCCAATAGGTAATAATGATGCAATGTGCTCAATAGGTTTGTTATTATTTGCGAATTCATGGAAATGCTGTGATAACACTTTCTCTTGATAACTGGTTGAGTCTTTTAATTTCACTTTAAATACTCGGATATCAATATTTCGACGGTTTCTTGCGGTTTATGTTACAGTTTAGAACATGGGTAAATATAACGTCGAAGGAAGAAATTCTAGCAATCAGTAAATTCATTTTCATTTCACAATTTGTGCGTCAATATTAATAAAATGTTGGTCATTGGTAGTCCATGGGTGTTTTGATTAATTTCCACAATTGAATCAACAACTTTCACGGGTCACCCCACGGGTTTATTCCCATCACGTAAAGGGCGACAGGTTGATTTGAACCAGAAAATGAATAACTTTTACCTGGAATGTAAATTACCTCACCTTAAGCCCAGAAGTCCATATAAATCTTTTTGAAATTTCACTTGAAACCCAAAGCACGTCGGTGTTTTTTTTTTTAATTTTCCTTCCTTTGATTATTTGATAAAACCAGATATGAAAAGGTCGTGCAAAGGTATAATTATTTACTCACATAAAATATACGGTTTGCTGATTTTTTATGACTTCAATTACCAAAACTAGCAATGAGTATCAATGAGCAAGGGCGGCTGGTTGCACAGTGAGTTCGTGTGCAGCACTGGTAAATTACTTTATAATATCTTACCGAAAAATATAAAATCTATGAATCTCATTAAAAACATCACCTACCAATATAATGCATAATATAATATGAATCAGGGAGAGCAAATTCTCAAAGTTCCGCGCGAAGTTACCCTGTCCCGGTGTGCAGGCCGATTGCAAGCGGAACGAATTATGTTTTTGTATCGAATAGCCCAAACATCGCCAGCGCGCAACGCCGGCCACAAGTATGAAAAATTAAGATATATTGGTGTGCCACCCGGCGGCCTTTATCATACAAACTTAAATTTGGATTTAAGGCAAAAATACTTAACCAAACTGAATAATTCTTTTTTTAATCAAAAATTTATTTTACTAAATTTTACAAATTTTTTTTTTTAATTAATTGGTGTTTTAAATTATAAAACGCAGATCATTAAGGAATTCAATTTTTTATAGGTAATTTTGACAATTTTGTCCTCGTGCTGTTTACACATTGTTTATAAATACTGTTAGTATCCTGTTTATAATGAAATATAAAACTAACTAACCAACCATCAGGTCGTTTCCCCGCAGGGGTAGGCAGAGAGGACGGACCGGCAAATAACTCGGTCTTGGCGCACACTCTTTGCCTCACTCACATTCATACATCGTCTCATACATTCTCTTCTATTATTCCGACTTTCGACATGGCCCGACTCAAGTATCTGATTCACTTGTTCGTGCCCTGTCTTTTTCGGGCGTCCCCGACATCTTCTACCATTCACATTTGCGTTGTATATTCTTCTTACACTACTTTCAAATTTATTTTATTTTATAAAATATAAAATAAAAGAAATTAAACATTCTATAAAAAATAGTTTTTGGGTTGAAATTTAAGATTTATTTACGAAAAAATTGTATTGTGTTTTTATTTTCTTAGTACCTACCTACAGAAAAAATATCTGTTCGAAAAAATTAAAATTTCAATTAAAAAGCGATATGTTGAAGTTTTCGCCCTTCGAAAACAGCTTAAAATAGACCTTCTCTCTCTTCTCTAGATTAGTGGAATCATTTTTACCTAATGTTGCTTAGTAATCGTTATCTCATAGTTACGGATTATCAGTGAACCACCACGTTTTCAGGGCAGCGGCCGCCACTGTCTGTAAGTACCTACAGGAAAGATTAATAGTGATTTTATCTCACGGTTCACCAACTTATTTTCAATACCAGGAAAGTTCTTTGTGAGTTTCCGCTTTGTAATTCTAGATGTGAAATAAACTGTCATAGTTCTAGCTATGAAACATAGGTGGCTCTAGTATAGTAAGAACATAAAGGTTATAGAGTTGTCCGACAGATGTCAGTAGTATAGGGTCGCCCCTCTATGGTGGTACAAAGGTATAGCGAGCCTTAATGTTTCGAGAAGAAGAGAGATTTTGAGATCATAATAGAACGGTCATTTGTATTGTACATTCGTCACCTGCACAAAAGATTAGTCTTAATAAAAGACATGTGCTTTCTTGTGAAAAAAGTGTATTAATTTCAAGAACCATACCGACAATCAGATTCTAGAATCACTTCAAAATTAGCTCATGTCACCTCAACCACGCCAGTGGATTAATCTAGTTTAGGTGTTAAATAATGTTGCCAATAATGAACCGCTTCATTTAACCACATTAACGTGTAAAATCTAACCCTTAAAGTTTATTGTGTCGTAATTTTGTAGTTGATAATGATATCGCTTTTTGCTTCTATCCCCATGGTGTGTAGGTATTTACAGATAGGCAAGCAGTGGAATAGCGGCAAACTCCAAAACTTACCGGGCCCCGGGCCATTCATTGCATATTAAATAAGTAATAATACATAAATATCGTTTGCCATTTATATTCACTAACTTCCGAATTTCTGGAAGGCATTTTCTACAAAATAAACTAAGAATAAATTGTGTCCATCTAGTAATGATACTGGTAAAAAGCATCGCAGGACTAATGTAATGTGATTCTTTCATCGATTTCAAACTGCCGGGTTCCAGTTTGACGATGATATAAGGACAAACCGGTAGCAGATAAAGAAAAATTAAGCAACCAATGTACATGTGAAACAAAACACTTCAAAACAAAATTAATGTTAAGGTATTGTATGCTGTGAGGCTAAATGAAGTAGATAGGGAAGTGGACTGTGGAAGAAGCGAGGATAATCTTGTTGTTTAGGTTGTTCTGGTTGTTCTGGTTGTTCTGGATGTTCTGGTTGTTCTGGTTGTTCTGGTTGTTCAGGTTGTTCAGGTTGGATTATTTAACCCGATTTAAAAATAGACATTTTACAACTAAAGTCATTTTTAGTATTTAAATTATTACAGTTTTTTACCAGAGGGACACTGTTAGTGCAACGAACGAGCGTCCTAATTGCTCCCTGCTGACCGGAGCCAGTGAGACAATAGCATCCCCTAAAGTAGAGTATGTTGTGAGGCTGAAGGAATGGAGAAGTATATGGAGATAGAGGAAGTGCCTGACTATTCGGATCTGGTCACCAAACGTAGCTAAAGCCATTCCAAACAATGTTTAAATTCTGATTAGTGGTCTTTCACCGGTGCGATATTGAGAGCATCTCATAATTATTTTTGGATGCCCACGCTTCTCTGAAAGTCGCCACGCCACTGGCTTAGGTATTGTACTAGAGTTTTGCCCCATCCTACCCTCGCCGGAATAATTAGAAAGTTTAACCGATACCCGTTGATTACGTATCACATTCGCTTTGATTGGGCCCCCACCTCCCCCAGGCAGCCAAACTCCACTTTGATGGCCGTGATAAACCAACGCCAACCCCGCCTGGTATTGGTGTTATAAAAAAACTCTCCCAATTTAAGGAGAATACATATTGGATTAGTACATTGGGGAGGTTTACAAAATGTGTACATTGAGTATATTAAAGATTTATTTAGCGTTGTGTGTGCTTCTTGAACATTTTCGGTGATTTTTGCGAACAAATTATACACAGTGAATTGGTTGGTACTTATCGCTGTTGATCCCTGAATATTTATCATTTTTGGGAGGAATGGTAAAAGATAGAGGAAGAAGGATCATGGACAAAATACGATCATGGTTCAATGACAACTCAGAATAGTGGCAAACCAACACGCTTTTGAAAAGTGATATAAAGTCATTAAAAGTGATGACAAAAAAACTACCGGCCTTTAAACCTAACAAAATAAATAACTGTCCTATAAACCTATCCCAACGTAACCTATTAAAACTAGGTTTTTTTCATCGCTTTTTATGACTTAACTAGCAGACCCGACCACACGTTGCTGTGGCTAACGAAACACAACGCCATTACCCAACCTTTATAAAATCTACACCACCCGCTTGCCAGCTGCCCGCTGCCTGAATTGAATATTTGAATTTCTCGGCTTTTTTTCTGCTATAATAAGCATGTATTTAACATTTAAAACTTCCCCTTGAATCACTCTATCTATTGGTGATAACTGTATGAAAATCCGTTGCGTAGTTTAAAAGATCTATGCGCACATACATTTTGAGCGACTTCATTTTATGCTATGTAATGATATCACTTTTCAAAGGAGTGTTGAATTGTCACTGACCTGAGTTTCCTGGTTCTTAATCGATTATATTATATTAGACATACCTAGTGCATTATTATTTTTCTCTTTCATACTCTTTTCTACCTTTATTTGTTATTTTTTTTATTGACTTTGACTATGAATTAATTTCTGTGAAATCTATTATAAAAATTTTGTTATCCTATGTTTTTCCGAGAGTTGCTCTTTTAAAATAATATGGCTTAAAGAGGTCAATGAAAAAACCAGACATTAAAAACGATATAGAAGACAAATGAACTATATTTAAACAACTTTAGTCCGCCTCGGCACAGGACCCCCTAGTGAGGAGGACTAAGAAATACAATATTTTATACTTAATTTCACCATTACATTATATGTACAATTATTTTATATAGTCACTAAAATAAAAAAATAAAAAAATAAAATTTGAAAAAAGGTTGTAACACAATAAATTAAAGTATAATATATATATTTATCATCTTTATATATTGTAACCATTACAGCCTATCAAGATTAATAAGAAAATAAAAAATAAAAAAATACAATTCTTATCAATTTAATGAAATTTGATGTAATAGTCTTCCCATTTTTACGAATAAAGTGTCGTTTTCCACCAAACAATATCATACCTAATCGCACGAAATACTTTTTTTTTTTAATTTTGTCTTATTTCACCTTAAAACTTTAATATAGTCACCACACAACAAATAACAACGCACAACCTTATAACTATTCATTAAAAGGCTTCTTAGACGCGACACGAGTATATTACAATGTCTGTGCTTCCCTCGCTGTCTGCTGTGTGCTGAGTCCTCCCCCTGAGGTAAACAGTAAACAGGTGAGGGGCGCCGATAGAGGATAGAGAGCATACAGCCTCCCGCCCCCGGACACGGAAGGGGAGGCTCTGGGCGCCGGTCCGCGGAAGCCTTCATTACCCGCACTTTGTCATACGTGCGTGCTAGGGGCTGTACACTGTACCCTGTACTCTACAGATACTTGCGGAACAAAAGATGTCTTGAAAGCTCCGACGTTAATGATGACGGCTTTTATTTCTATTCCGTCGCGTTTCGTTAACATTTCACGTCAGTTTGATGGCGAGATTTTACTTTCAGTCGGTTCAAAGCAAATTTTAGGGTCTCCTTAAATTTTCCTTTCACAACAATCTATTTTCAGCCATGCTTAATTTGGTATTCAGTACTCGAAGAATCCATCCAATCATACTTTGCCTTCTTTACTACCTCCATCTCCAATTATAAAATGACGTGTTTTGTTAAGTTTTGAGTAAAATTGTTTTTCATGTTACATTATTAAAACTTAGATATAAGTTTTAGTTTCTACCCACATATATTTTATTTTGAGGTTTTTTTTTTTTTATTTAATATAGTTATATAATTGTAAGATCTCTATGATACAATATTGTCTATGGGAGATCCGGAAATGGGATCACCCACTTTGTACTCTCTGTTCAAGATGTCAACAAGTATTCCAAATAAATGTTATCTCAACTAATAAATCTTTTAATGTTAATACCTAACATTATAATATGGTGTCAGAAGTTAAAAAACATCGTGTAAAGTTTATTTAAAAATAATACGTTACGTGAAATTATAAAGGATTGAAAAGATTCTAAGTGATTAAAATTAAAATAAAAATGGCGAGTGTAAACGCCTGTCCGCCAATGAGTTTCGATGGTAATCTATCACACAACTGGTCGAAATGGATCTTAAAATTTGAATTATTTTTGCAAGCATGCAATCAAGATACCGCTACAGATTCCAAAAAGGTTGCTCTACTTTTATTTTCAATGGGCGAGAATGCTATCGAAATTTTCAACACATGGACCGATATCGATATCAAGACAGCAAAATACACCGTAGTTATTAAGAAGTTTGAAGATTATTTTACCCCGAAAAAACATAAAACAATGGAAAGGTATAAATTTTTCACAAGAAAACAAAAAGAAGATGAAAATTTTCAAGATTTTTTATTGTCACTTCGTAAATACATTGCGTCATGCGAATTTGGAAATATGAAAGACGATATTTTAAAAGATATTTTTATCATAAATATGCACAAAAAACACTTCAGAATTCGAGAAAATCTATTACAACAATCCGATATTGACACTGAGAAAGCATTCAATATTGCTCAAAATATGTTGTTGTCAAATGAAGCTGTAACAGAACTTCAAGAAAAATTTCATTCTACTAGTAAAATACATAATATTCACAGTCGTCGGGATACATTGAGGAATACGTCAAGAAACCGAAGAAGTCCGTCAAGAAACCAAAGAAGTCCATCAAGGAATCGATTTGGAAGTCAGTCAAACCAGTACACAAGTCATAATCCAGTCGGAAAGGAAAGGTCATTTCAATTCTCGCAGAGAAGTCATTCAAAAGTACAATCATGTAAACGATGCGGAGAAATTCATCGCACCAGATGTCCGGCAATGAGAGTTAAGTGCCACAAATGTCATTCTTTTGGTCATTTTTCTAAAATGTGCTACAGTAAAAATATTAATTCTAAACGTAATGTAGGAATGTTATTTTCTAATAATAATAGTGATTTAGATTTTAATATTGGTACAATCAATTTAGATTTAAACTCAGATAAATATTGTCAAAATAATTCAGTACATAAGAATGGTCAACTAATTTTAAATAAAAATACTCAGAAAGTCTGTCAAAACAATTCAAATGTAAACAAACAAAGTTATGATTGTTACATGTCTAATTTAAATATTCCAGTCAATGATTTTAAAATCAAGTCAGAGTCTAACAATGTGAATGAGGAATTATTTATAAGTCATATTAATATCCAAAATGTTAATAATTTGCATAATACAAATTGGATAATTGAAATAACAATTAATAATTGTAAAATAAATGCCATAATCGACACAGGAGCGATGGCAAATATGATTTCGTTAGAAAATTTTAATAAATTAAAAATATCTAAGTCGTTACTAAGAAACACAAATGCTAAAGTGACAGCATTTGGAGGATTCAATGTACCTATAATTGGAGAATGTAATTTAAAATGTTATTACAATGAAAACAGAAGTCAAATAATAACATTTATAGTATGTAAATTTAAATGTCAAACAATAATTGGTTTAAAGATGTGTGAAAAAATGAATTTAATTCAAAAAATTTATCAAAATTCTTTTGTGAACTGTAAAAATACTGAAAATTTATTAAGGCAATATAACGATGTGTTTCAGGGTCTTGGATGCATACCGTACACATGTCATCTGTCAGTGGATCCGAACATAATTCCAACAATAGATGCTCAACGCAGAGTTCCTTTCAAACTAATGGACCGACTAAAAGAGGAACTAGATGGAATGGTAAAACAAAACGTTATAGAAAAAATTACAAAACCTACAAAATGGGTGAGTTCGTTAGTCATCGTAGAGAAGCGTGATGGTAAATTGAGGTTATGTTTAGATCCCAAAAATTTAAATAAGGCATTACAAAGGTCACACTATCCATTACCAACATTTGAGGAAATTAGATATAGAGTTCATGGAGCAAAAATTTTTTCTCATCTAGACGCAACATCAGGATATTGGTCAATTCCGTTAGATAAAGAAAGTGCAGAATTATGTACATTCAATAGCCCATTCGGGAGATATTGTTTCAAACGTTTACCTTTTGGTATTAAAAATTCTTCAGAAATATTTACTAGAGTAATGAAAGAATTATTTGAAAATATTGAAGGAGTAACAATATTTATTGATGATATTTTAGTTTTTGGAAAAGATCAAGAGAGTCACGATAAATCTTTAAAACAAGTGTTAGATAAGGCACGGGAAAATAATTTAAAATTTAACATGAGCAAATGTAAATTTAACGTCAAAGAAATTAAATTTCTAGGTCATATATTTTGTGATGAAGGAATAAAAGCTGATTATTCACAAATAAGTGCTATTAGGGAAATGAAGTCACCTAAAGATAAAAAAGAATTACAAAGATTTTTAGGAATGATTAACTATTTAAGTCCATTCATCAAAAATATGTCAGAAAAAACTAATGTATTAAGACAATTATTAAAGAAAAACGTAGAATTTTTGTGGGATGAAAATTACGAAAAGTCGTTCAATGAATTAAAAAATACAATTAGTTCAGAACCAATTTTGACACATTACGATAAAAATAAACCGATTACATTATCTGTAGACTCATCAAAATCAGCAGTAGATATGGTCATTATGCAAGACAAAAGACCAATAGCATATTCTTCAAAAACACTCACACCAGCACAGACTAGATATGCACAAATTGAAAAAGAATTATACGCTATAGTTTGTGGTTGTTATAAATTTGATCAATATTTATATGGTCAAACCGTATATGTGCAAACTGATCATAAACCCTTAATTACTTTATTTCAAAAATCGTTATATGACATACCAGCCAGATTGCAAAGAATGATGCTAGATTTACAAAAATATGATCTCATTTTAGAATATATTCCGGGAAAAAATTTGTACATTGCAGATACATTATCAAGGTCGGCATTGCCAAATACAGAAACATTAACTTTTGAAAGCGATATTAATTTACATGTTAACACTATAGTTAATAACATGGCAGTAACACCACAAAAATTAGAAGAAATTAAAAAAGCAACTAGGGAGGACACAGCTTTACAAATTCTAATAAAGTACTACATTGAAGGTTGGCCGACATCCAAAAATAAAGTTAATTCTTTAGTTAAACAATATTGGAATATACAATCAGAAATAAATGTTTGTAACGATTTAGTTTTTAAAGGTCATTCTTTAATAATTCCTACAGTTATGATACCAGAAATATTAAAGAAAATGCATGAAGGGCATCAAGGGATTATAAAAACAAAGAAATTGGTTAGAGATTTTCTATATTGGTCAAATATGAATTCAGATATTAAAAATATGATTGAACAATGTCAAACATGTCTAAAATTTAAACCTTCTAATCAACCCGAGTCACTTATATCACACCCAATATCAAACTACCCTTGGGAACGTATTGGTGTAGATATTTTAACATTTAATAATACTTATTATTTAGTAGTAGTTGATTATTACTCAAAGTATATAGAAATTGCAAATATGAATAAGCATTACACAGCAGATGTAGTAGTAAAAAATTTAAAATCAATTTGCAGTCGACATGGAATACCATTAGAATTAGTCAGTGATGGAGGTCCACCATTCAATTCAGTTGCATTTAAATCATTTACGTATGAATGGGATATTTATCATACAACAACAAGTCCGTATCATTCTCAGTCAAACGGACAAGTTGAAAGTGCAGTCAAAATCGTAAAAAATATTTTAAGAAAATGTCAAGAAGATAAAACCGATCCATATTTGTCATTATTACATTATCGTACGACGCCAAAAGAGAATTTACCTTCTCCGTCACAATTATTAATGTCAAGACAACTTCGTTGTAACTTACCGTCTACTAAAAGACAGTTAAAACCAAAAGTAGTCAAATTTAAAGAATATAAAAAAGAAGCAGAAAATCGTCAAAATAAAATGAAAAAATATGCCGATAGAGGTAGTCAGAATTTAAAACCATTAAATATTGGGGATAAAGTAGTTTTTAAAAGAAAACCAGAAAGTCATTGGGAGCCAGCAATAGTAAAGGAGTTGTGGAATAAAAGTCCAAGGTCATACATAATTGAAACTTCAAATGGAAATAAATATAGAAGAAATAGAATTCATTTAAGATATGATAAGTCAAATGAAAATAATAATTATAATAGTCAAGAAAAAAGTCAACAAGACAGTCAATCATCAGAAGTAATAAATAAAAGTCAGAATACTAGTCAAATGTATTTTCCAAGTTTAGATTTTGCGGTTCCATCTACCTCAAGTCAAGTCATTACTAGAACAGGAAGAGTTGTGAAGATTCCTGACAGATACATGTAAAACTAATTAAAGATATTTACATAAAATACAAACATATTATATGTTTTAAATGTGTTTATATAAAAGCATAGTCTTAAGAAAAAATATGTTTTGTTTTGTTTATATAATTTATTGCAAATGTATATGCATTGTCTAATGAAGAAGACTGTTTTTAGTTTGTTAAAAAACATTAAATATGTATTTAAGTTTTCATTATAATTTTTGTTAAAAATGTCATAATTTAGTAGTAAGTAAAAATGTCGAAAAATATTTAGAGACATGAGATGAAAATTAAAATGTATTATGTTAATTAAAAAATTAAAAATATTTATTTTTTTTTATAAAAAAAGGGAGATGTTATGTTAAGATCTCTATGATACAATATTGTCTATGGGAGATCCGGAAATGGGATCACCCACTTTGTACTCTCTGTTCAAGATGTCAACAAGTATTCCAAATAAATGTTATCTCAACTAATAAATCTTTTAATGTTAATACCTAACATTATAATACAGTGGAGTTATAGAAATTACATAGCGGTACAGAAATTATTTAAATATTGCAATCTCACCAAAGAAGAAGCTAGTTCTTGTGCTTGATGAGCGAGTTACACTAACTACAACTGATATAGAACAACATTATGTAATAAGTAAGTATATAATAGGATAAATTGAGACTTCTGGATCATCTATATGCGTAGGTGTACATACATAGGATACGGTTACATACTAAGATATTGTGCACTTAGGAGAAATTCTAAAAATCTAAATTAAATAGAGATGAATATGTATTAAAAATAAATAGAAAGAAAGAGAAAAACAGGTAATTATTTAGTTAATTATTCCTGATGAAGTGTAGCTTCAGTTTGAGTTTCAGTTTATTGATGTCTTTGGTTTTTTTTATTCCAATGGGAAGGTTGTTGAAAAACTTTATTCCTAAATAGATATAATTGTTTTGCATTAGTTTGGTATTAAATTTTGGTGTTTTGATGTTGTTTTCGTATCTTTTTGATTGGTGAGTTTCAAATTTCTTGATGATATTATCTTTGTAAATTTGGATAATTGCATTTTTCTTGAAGATATTCTCAACTCGTAAATTACTATTTCCATTCAGATGAACCAAATTAATTTGACTAAAACCAGGGACCTTGGCGGGATTTTTGAGGCCACACTCTAATTTTAGCTCCTATCTATTTAGTTTTTCTGGGATAACATAATGCTTGACGACCTCCGTAGTCCAGTGGCTAAGACTCTTGACTCACATTCCGGAGGTCGCGGGTTCGAACCCGGCATGCGCAAATAAATTTTATTTGATTAATTTGTGTTATTTCACAATTAATTCATTTAAAATAATATATAGTATATTTGCGGCATGTTCCAGAGTGGAAGATACTATTAGTATCGCCCTGGTGTAAGACCACCATTCAGAATTGAAAAGTTGCTTGAAAATGGCTTTAGCCGTGTTTAGTGACCAGATCTGAATAGCCAGGTACTTCCCAACCTTCCTCTTCCCCACCTCCTTCCCCTCCCCACCACCTTCAGCCTCACAACATACCCCAATTGGGGATGCCATAGTCTCACTGGCTCCAGACGGGAGCAGTTGAGATTCTTGTGCGGTATTCACTGTAAAAAAAAAAAAAAAATTATTGTTTTCCGTAATCCAGAACATTTTCCTTTAAAGTTGCAATAATAATAATAATAATTGGATAATTTGTAGAGCGCCGTTTTGATGATAAATCACCTCAAGGGCGCTGTTCAATTTATTATGAATTCTTAGGCTCTATCTGATTGTATTATTTATAAATAGATACAGAAAACATACTTATCACTCCGATCAACACACATTAATTAGAAAGTTTATGCTTGGAGCAGATACGGCTTTGCACGCGGAGGACATTATATTTAAAACACTGGACTTTGCACGATTTTACATTTGCTACCCCCATTACTATTAATATTACATTTATGAACAGATTAGTGGCATAAGTAGAGTTGATATTTATTTTAAAAGACTGGAGAATTTAGGACTCTTTGGGGCTTGAGAATTTTTCTGAAATGACCTTTACAAAAGCTCGCAAATAAGATTTTTTTACATTTTTACAAAATTAGTTATTTACAATGTAACAGGCAGTGAAGGTGATGCTGAAAGGTTTTTGACTTTATGGATACAACTGTTTGAAAAGGCGAGGTTTAAGATTATCTCTAATATGTAGCAATATGGAGAATATTCGGGGCACTCGTCCACGGTATTATCGAATAACATATTCAGTCGTCTTAAATGAAATTAAAAAAAAGTTTTTCGCTGTTTGTACTTTTGAGAGAAATGTTTTAAAAGGAAACTAACAATGTTTATTTATAACCAAAAATCTTGAAGTTTTAATACCCTGCAAGCTAAACGAAAATTAATCGATAAATACGTTGATACACAAAAGTATCCATAACCCACATACACTGAACGAGATCGTCTCGTTTATCCCAAATAAATAATCATGCAAGGCATCATGTCTTATTCATCTAGAAGTCAAACATGCGCATATCAAATCAAACCGAGGTATAAATCAGACTATTCAACTACTCAATTGATGCGGCTGACGGGGAAAAAAATTGGCGTTAAAAAAAAGTTCAATGACTACTTCTTGGCATACTTTTAAAATAAAGTAGGATTTCATAACGACTTGGAAAAAAATCATGTGGATAGATCTTTTTATTAAGATTAAGAAAATGTTAGTAAAATTGTTTAGAAATGTACAATTTTTTTATTTTTAAATAAATAAATCCATTGTTTGGGCTCGTGACGTCACTACATGAAAATGTCCCGTCTCCGAAAATGTTCCTGTTAATTTTGTAAAATTCCACACTGATTTATTTTTTTATATGGCATCACTTTGATTTCAGGCGAATTTTTTAATTCGTTCACTAGATTTATTGTTTGTTCTCTGCGAACTTATCATTTGGTTCGACTTTTTGACAGATGGTTTGAAGAAAACCCCGTACATTTAATGATGTGAAGATGATGTCGGTACGTGTTTTAGAGGTATAATGATTATGGTGCTGATTTTAACAAAATAAAATTTTATAATATTCTTATTATTATTATAATTTACAAGTACAAGTATATTACATTGAATTTAGTAATATAGACGCTGTACATTATAATGATTTATGATCAATAAGATGGATTAAGGAAAAAAAAATATTTATAAAATGTAATATTTTTGGTGCCTTGTTATTCTCATGTGCCATTCGTGTGGAAAACGTTAATTTTTTAAATGATTTTCGGAAATTTATGTCCCGTCTTTCCGGTTTATAAAAAATGGTCTGATTTTTCGGACTGAAATTTTCAAAAAATCCCCAGGGTTTCAAAAATACGATTAAAAAAAATACAGAATGTCTTAGAATATTTGCCTGAACCGGAAAATTTTTTTTAAAAATGTGATGCAAGTGGCCTATTATGGATTATCCTTTCTAGTATTTTTTCTGGATATTATTTAAACCACATTCATTCCTATACCGATCCCCGTTCTTTTTTCTATAAATAGAACATGTTTTTTATGAAAGTTATTACCTCTTATTTCCCTCAATTATTAGCCGTATTTACTTTTTTTCCGAGTTTGTATCTCTGCGTTTAACAATGAATAGTCTAGGCCTTTTCCGTTTTCACTTTTTTACGTATTATAAACATCTTTTGCTTTTGTTAGAGCAAACTTTTACATAAGTAGGTAGGTTCCTACATACTGTAGAGAAGTGTGACGGGTGTATTCTTCCAATATTACGGAAAAAATTGTTTTGATTTGTATACCCGAGTTGATAATTTATTCGTGTTTCCAGTTTTTATGGAAAAATCTGTCTTTTTTCTTCTAGGAAAAATATGGCTTGAATCAGATTCCAAATCATATCTGATATAAAATTAGTTTTTCGTTATAGAAATTTGGATTTAACGGGACGGCAAGCTCCCGTTAGAAAAAGGGATAAAATAAAATTGTTAAAAGTAGAATGTTCTATAATACCTCTCCAAGGACGGATTGTTTATCAGAAATTTAAATATAACGTTGTCATCAACTGGGTATTCAGCACCGTTACTTTTTTTTGACAATTGAAAGGTCCCTGTTAAATATCGATTCTTAGTCTGGTGCTTTTGAACATTGAAATGTGGTCAGCAAAAGAGGACAACCCTCATGTTGCTAAGCTTGTAAGCCGAAACTCATCTAGAATCGGCGTTTAAGAGGGCATTACCAGAGAAAACCAGAAATACGTCATTTTCAAAAAAGACTTTAGACGTATTGACTCTTTTCCACAAAAAATTATAAATGGATTTCGAAAGATTGTTCTTTTATCTAGCATTCGTATGTAATAAATTTTGAGATTTTTTTAAATTTTTAGTATAATAAGGTTATTCCATAGGTCGTATGCAGATTTGTTAAATTTTCAAAAAAGTTTTTGTATTATACCACACCCATTTCAAATAATATAATAATGCAGTAAAATAAATCAATACATTATCTAGCAAACGCATGTTTTAGAATTTTAATTTTAGTTTCAATAAAATCATTAAAAAATATGTACGTACATGTGTTTCTTGACGAAAATTGGTCCATTTGTGTATTTATTTGCGCACTTACAAACTAATATATTTCAGATTTTTGAAAAAAAAATGAAAAAAAAGAAAACATGGCTAATAACTTTAATAAATATTTTATTGAAAGTATCATTCAAATTAACAAATTAATACCCAACATTGCTGTTAACCCCACAAATGATAATATCGACCCAAACAAAGAATCATTGGTCTTCAGAAAAATAAATGCAGAATATTTATTTAACATTTTAAACAAAATAAAATCAAAGAATAGTTCAGATGGATTAACTATTAGTAAAATAAGAGATGCTTTTCCAGTAATTGGATCTACTCTATTAAATATTATCAATGAGACGATTGAAGAAGGAAAATTTCCACAGTCATGGAAAATATCTACCATTATACCGGTTCCAAAGGTAAAAAATACCAGAAAATATGAAGAATTTCGACCAATCAACACCTTACCAAAATATGAGCAGATTCTTGAAGTTATAATAAAAGAACAAATTTTGCAATATCTAGATAAACACGATATTTTATACCAAGAGCAATCAGGGTTCAGATCTTATAACTCATGTGAAACAGCATTAAACGTAATTGTCGAAGAATGGAAGGAAGGAATGAATAATAATAAATTTATCTTAGCAATATTTTTGGATTTTCAAAGGGCATTCGAAACTATAGACCGAGACATACTAATAAGAAAGCTTAAAGAAATTGGTTTCTCATCTGTAGCCATTAAATTAATACAAGAGTATTTGAGAGACAGAAAGCAGGTAACAAAAATAAATAATCAATTTTCAAAACCAATGGAAAATAAGTTAGGAGTACCACAGGGATCGGTCCTTGGACCTCTATTGTTCATACTCTATATTAATGACATGGTGAAAATATTTTCAAAATGCAAAGTACGACTTTTTGCCGATGATACACTAATATACTTAATTGGAGATAACTATGAAGAACTAATACACATTTTAAATAATGAACTAAATGATGTATCAAGATGGCTAAAAATAAATAAGCTTAAATTAAATACAAAAAAAAAACAAAATGTATGGTGATCGGATACAAGAAGACATCCAGTGAAAGCAAAATTAAAATTGATGGTGAAATTATTGAAAATATTACTGAAATGAAATACTTAGGAGTTATATTAGATTCCAAACTAAACTTCAATAGACATGCTGAATACACCCAAAAGAAAATTGGCAAAAAGATATCTTTTTTTGGAAGAATTCGGCCAAAAATTTCTAGAAAAACTGCAATCACCATATAAAATTCAATTATTGCTCCACACTTCAACTACTGCTCAAGTATACTTTTCGTATGTAACGAAAGAGAACAAAATAAGTTACAAATTCTCCAAAACAGGGCTATGAGAATAATTCTCCGACGAAACAGATTTTCAAAAATAATTAAAATGTTAAAGGAACTAAATTGGTTGACCGTGAAACAGATGCTGACCTTGAACACGATGGTATTTATCCACAAAATATTGAACAACACGTTACCAAAATACTTCTCAAATAAAATTGTATACAATAAAGACATTCACAGATATAACACAAGGACGTGCAAGGAAATTAGGCTACAAAAAAAGGACAAAGCGAATACGCAGAACAGTCTACAAGGGAATGAAGTTGTATAACACACTACCAGAAACTTTAAAGTCCACACCAATTGGAAAGTTCAAGATGTATTGTAGGAGCTACATAAAAACTTGAAAAAATATAGTGAATATGAAATATTTTAATCAATTAGAAATTTGTAAACTTCAATGTACAAATTACTAAAATAAAAATTATTATTATTATTATTATAACATTCTTTTTAAATTTAGACATTATTGAAAAATGATAAATACTTATAATCAAAAAATAACTACAAAGAGTACACTATTTTAATAGTTTTATCATCACGCCTTTCAGCATTTTTGGATGAAGGTAGAAATTAAAGCTAATTTGGATTGAAATAAATTCGATATTGAGTTATAATTTTAAAAAGCTGGTACGGAGAATAATTAATCTTTCTCATTGTAACCGCCCTGCACGATCGGAAGAACAACTTTCGACGAAATGTGGATTTTCGTCCGCTGACTGCTTAAACGCTCTTAACCGGGGCCTATTTAATCTTTTAAAGAAATGACGCTGGAAGACCATTTCTTTTACTTTTTCTCACGTAAATTTCTGCAAAACAACTAGCCAAAAGAGCTTTTTATTATTCTATACTAGCTGACCCGGCCAACTTCGTACCGCCTCAGAATCAATAACTGTTGTGTTAATTTATTAGCTGAATTAAATTCTGTTTTTTTATCAAGTTAAAAATTACACAATGAAGCAATTATCGATGCGCAACTGTCCGTATTCTGTTTTTGTCAGTATCAGAGATGGCGTTATGTACGGATTCATATTTTTTGTGGTTTTCTTACTTTTCCGCTTACTTTGAACTTTACTTTACCGGGAATTGCCTTTCATTTTCTTTATACGTGTGAGGAAGATTAATTATAATTATTGTATTTTTCCTTTGGAGGGGTGCAGACAAAAGTTCATCGTCTGTCTCATTTTCGACTGTTGACATTTAGTATGTAAGAAAGAGGGGCAGCGTTATACGCTTAAGACCAGAAGCAAAACAATCAGCAGTGTTTTTGAATTTTCGGAATTCACCCACTATTCAATATTATACTACACTAATAGGTACTTCTCACAATATTGCTGCCGCTCATTCAAAAGATGAGAATTCGTTCCATACAAAATAAATGAGGAAAAGAATTTTCTTCATTACTTTTTTTGTAGTGAACTTTTCCAATGTTTTAATAGCTATTCTGCTATTCGGGGTGGAGACAAATCTAAAAAGTCAAAGATCATAAAAATCGGTCCAGCCGTTCTTGAGATATAAATGGTGTAACTAACCCGACTTTGTTTTATATATTAAGATTTGAGTGTATCTCTGTGCCGTGGCAGTATTTTAATGTTTTAGGTAAAAAAAATTTAACCGATTTATCTATGTATGTATTAACTCATCAGTTGTTTGGGAAGGTATAGCATATCTTCAAAACATTGCAAAAAAAGCATTTATAACATCACCACAGTAATGTAGAAAAACAGTTTAAATTTTAAAAATGACCTACAGTTTATACTCGAGATAATAAGATGCACGAATTCCTATTAACATATTTGTTAGGATTGAACCATTAGCCCAATAAGTAGGAAGTTTTTTTTAATATCTCTTTAGCCGGATACATGACACAGTGAAGTCTGAGCAATTGACAGACATTAATCAAATCAGGTGATTTGTTGTTTCTGGAAAAACCCTGACTTGTAAGTTGGGATGGTCGGTCCGGCAGCAAGGCAGACAAGTGGGGTTTCCCGATGTGCTAACCGACGATAGGCAAAAACTTTCAATCCAAGAACTTACAGCATGTTTACTTTTAATTGGTTATAATAAATCAGATACAGTATAATAGACTGATATAGCTTATTTTCTCAAAATTGTTAGATATATATATCAAGAAAGTAAAAGCTTTGGTTTGTATTAAGTCGGGTCCATAGCTTTGACATTTGCCTTGACAGTCCCATAACGACATCCAATTTTTGTCATCAATTTCATAAATATTGACAATTTTTGTTGTGTTTCGAGCTTCCCATGTTCGACGGAAAACATTTCCTAAACATTCCATCCTGGGTGAAGCAGGAAGGCAGGCGGGGACCGGCGGGGGGGGGAATAATTCATTTTTTGATAAGAGCCTCGCGATCGTGTATCATTATCATTACATAGTATAAAATGAAGTCGCTCAAAATGTATGTGCGCAAAGATCTTTTAAACTACGCAACGGATATTCATGTTGTTTTAACCAATAGATAGAGTGATTTAAGAGAAAGGTATAATACATGCTTATCATAGTAGAGAAAAGCCGAGAAATTCAAATATTCAATTCAGGCAGCGGGCAGCTGGCAAGCGGGTGGTGAGAATTTTATAAAGGATGGGTAATGACGTGTTTCGTTAGCCACAGCAACGTGTGGCCGGGTCTGCTAGTGTAGAATAAATGGAACAACTTTTTGTACTTTTGTGCAATGAGCGAGCGTAATCACGAGTTTAAAATATTATTATATCTAAATATAATTTAATAATAAATATATTTGATAATAAAATTACAATATAAGATGAAATATTAATATAATTATTCTGTTTTGACGTCTACGTAAATATTTACGCATTGGAAATTTTTAAAAGGCAATTTTAGGTCCTGCAATAATCGATATTAATCGGAAATCTTTCCTGATAAATGAATATCTGTGTTTTCTTCCTGATGTAGCATATTTTCTTCATCGAACGCATTTTAACAT
Organism: Limnephilus marmoratus; assembly: GCA_917880885.1. NCBI lineage: Eukaryota > Metazoa > Arthropoda > Insecta > Trichoptera > Limnephilidae > Limnephilus > Limnephilus marmoratus. Next base: position 55,616,143 of record OU862908.1, read on the forward strand.
TTATGTAAATGATGAACGTCAAACGTTAAGTTTTTTGGTATTATGTCAACTGGGCGGACCTAATAATTATGATTTTAAATTTTACATAAACACTGCCGTAATGGATGATTATTGATTTTGTGAACTCACTTGTGAGTAAAGTCTATAACTTATAAATCGGTTTCAGAGAGACGGGAGAAATTAACCAATTCAAATCGGTATTTTATTTTTGGTGATACGTAATTATTTACGCACTCAAAATTTTAATAGTAACTTTAGGTCGTGCAATAATCGATATTAGTCGAAAATCTTTCCTGATAAATAAATATTTATTAAAATACCTGTGTTTTCTCCCTGATGCATCTCTTTTGTCATCAGAAAGCATTTTAACTTTGATATAAACGCCAAAAACGTCAAGTGTTCATTGCGTATCCGTGGACAGGTCTGTACCTCAGACCACTTGTCAAATTGTGTGGACCGTGCGAACTTCACCCCAATCTTTGAATCGTGTTTCAACAAATGGACGAGACGGAAAACAAAAAATTTTGATGTGATGTTTGAGGGACTGACACGGCAAATTGCGGCAAATGTTTGAGCTTTGGACCCACCTTTAATTAAACCCGCCGTGTGTAGGGATTGCAATCCCGCAAAGCGGGATCCCGCAATCCCGCGGGATCCCGCAAATTTTATTAATCCCGCAATCCCGCACCTTCAAAGCGCGGATCCGCGGATCCCGCAAGTTAAAAATTTGGCGCTAAAACTTTCGCGTAATTCGAGAGTAGCACGAGCGCAATGTTACCGTTTAGCACAAGATAGCCTAGAGTATATCCTGACGGTGCAGCCTACTAGCGTAGAAGCCGAGAGAGCGTTTTCAGCAGCAGGTTATATGTGCAGTTCGCTCAGAAGCAGGCTCGGAGATGACACAATTAATGCCATTTGCTTTTTAAGGGCGTATTTTCAAAACTTATCACCATAGGTTGATATATTTTATTATTTTATTTTTATTCTTGAACACACACTTTACAGTTTTGTGAACACCTCACTAGGCGAACCTGTGCTGAGGTGTTCCCATGTGTGGGAATAAATCTTATTCTGTCGGCATAAGTAGAACCACCGTATCCTCCTTGATATTGTCAAGAAGGGCACTGTGGGTCAACGGTCAACCCATGGCGGCAGTATCCAATACATAAATTAAAGATTAGTTGCAGTTAGGATCTATATATACAGCTGTATGTAGATTATGTTTAAGATAAATAATAGTTTTGATAAATAGGTAGGTATATTTTTCTACGGACCACACGCCACTGTTAAGAATAATATTGTGGTATTATTTTTTGTCTCAAAACAATGTTTTGTTATTTTTTTTTTAATGTTTATGTTTGGTTATGTTTGGTTATGTGTTATAATGTTTTGAGTGAATTGAATACCTTGTTGTTTGATCCAGTCTTTGATGTATTTTTTGTGAATGTTTTTGTAGTTAGTAGTTGCTTCAGTGCGGTGGGCATGTAGTTATATAGTTTGGTTGCGTAGTACTTAAAGTTTCTTTGCCCGTATGAGGTATGAGTTATCGGTATGTTTCATGTTTTTTTGTGTGGAGGCCCTGGTTTTACTTTAATTGAGGTTGCATTTGAAATGTGAAGTTTATGATGGAAAAGGATAGTAGTACAGATTATAGTAATAATAGTAGCATCTAAGAGAAAGTTGTGATTTGATTATTAGTCATTATATGAATAAGACTGAATTAAAAATATAAAACTGTTAGGAGTAAGTGTAAAATTAAACAAAACTATTAAATTATGCCAATTATTTAAAGATGAATCTAAGAAAACAGATTACTAATTACTTAGATAATAGAAAACTTAATTAATACAAAAGAATTAATTTCTGTTGCTTAATGTAAGAAATGTTAAATAAAAGTTGATTTTTACCCAAAAATCTGTAGTTTCAATTTTACCTTATGACTTATAAAATCTGTAGTTTCAATTTGATTTTAAAACTTATAACATTATTTCAAAGATGCGGGATCCCGCGGGATCCGCGCGGGATTGAGCAATCCCGCATATCAATCCCGCGGGATTGAATAAGCTGCGGGATTGCAATCCCTAGCCGTGTGCCGACACTATTTTTTACCAACGCCAACTAATTTTATTTTGCTAATAATTTACGTGATTTTATTTTAAAATTATGATTTGTAAATTGTACAGTCTCACCGGAGAAATAGTTTATATATATTTTTATAAAAGTGGTATAAAATATCCATAAGTATTTTCCTCGGGAAGGTACTTCAGAGAAATGATTTTTTCGATCATACCTTTCGGCTACTGCGGCATAATAATAATAATGTTTGGATCATTTCGTAAGAAAATCACCTCAAGAGCCCAATGGCATACTCTCAGCATCTCCCTGATATCAACCTGCCGAGCGATTCTCTATGTTTTGTGAGATCGAGATAGATCTCGGGCGAGATCTCCTGTCAGATTTGTGTGATTTTCTTTGGCCGTTATTTGCTTTTTCTATGGGCCGATGTCAGAATGTCAGCTGTAAGTTGTCACGTATTTTAGTTTAGGTCGTTTTAAAGACGAATTCTTGCAAGTATGCATGCTTATTTATTTATTTATTTAACAGCCTTGGAAAATCACACAAATCTGACAGGAGATCTCGATCCCACAAAAGGTAGAGAATCGCTCGGCTGATGATGCCTTGGCCACAATTTAGAAAACGCACGATATTTTAAATGACTTTAGCCATATTTGATGATCAGATACGCAGGTACTACCAATGCTTTCTCTGACCGAGCTAGTTTCCCTGACTCATTTCAAGACTGATGCGTCCACGGCGCATTTCTTATGTTTTCTTTATTACATGCCTTTCAGCCTCTCAACATACCCTACATTAAGGGTGGCATAGTCCCACTAGCCCCCAACAGTTCAGAATTGTTTTAGTATCGACATAAAACAGCTTATTGTTTTATAGCTACTAATTGTGATGGCCGATATCAGGTTAATAATTCATACAAAAAGTAATCGTGCCCAATGAACCTGTGCCCAATGATTCTTATTCTTTCATTGCCTAAATTACATTTCTGCCCTAGATACAAATAACTTACCTATAATGTCTAAAGGTTATTCATCTACAAATACCAATTTATAAGGAATATATTTTTTGATGATTATTAGATACAATCAAGAATTTTAAATGATAATTAAATTTGTCTTTAGGTAGGTATGTACCTACATATTAGTATTAATTTTATGGCTGTAATCATTGTAAATATTTAGGTTTTGAGATATGTAATAATAACATACAATAAAATGATGAACTATAAATAAAATATATGAATAACAATTATTTTTATGTAGTTTTCATGTGTTTTTTTTTATTTTTTTTTATAATCTTTGATTTTTTTATGATATTTTTGTATTCATCAAACCTGCCTGCGTTATGCGATGTGTTAAAAGACGTACTTAATACCAGTGATTTCTGACATTATTTGGAGTAAAAAATATTAATTAAATTTTGGTTTCAGGTAACTTTTTGAGTGGTTGAGGCAGATCTTTTGATCTATTCAGCAGGAATCTCCCGAAATATCGCCTTGCACCGCAGTAGGAGGGATGAATTCATACGTCCGTCACTCCCAAGGGCGTAGCGAGGTATGGGCAGGGGGGGGGGCAGCTGCCCCCCCCCCCCCCTAGAAGGTGCAGGAATGCTCACAAACCGTAAAGTTTACGTTTGTGAGAATCAATTTAATTTTTATTATTACCTTTTTAGTTGATCATGATTAATAAAGCATCAAGAAAACGTGCCTATCAGTTACATTGCGCAGTTATTAAATCAGTTTCACTATATACCTATGTGTTCAATTGATAGCCAAGTACTCAGGCATATTGGAACCTATTGCCAATGCTTTACGATCGGAAACTATCAATATGTATGCATGTATGAGTCATATTTAAGGTATAATTTCTGTTTTAAATGATCATCGAAGCAACGTAGACATAGAGAGCCAAAATATTTTAGATATTTCAATTAGAACTGCAGCTGCTTTTGGAACTGATATACAAGTCCCACGCATTGTATCTTGCCAACAACATCGGTCCAATTACCTTGCTGAGATTCCATGCGTTTTTTGGAAGCGATCGATTATTATCATTCCTTATTTAGATTCCCTAATATCTGCATTGGAGCAGCGTTTTGATGACCAAAATTTACCTGCTTTCGGATTAATGTCGCTACATCCTTGTACAATGTTGAATATGTCGTTAATTGATTTTAAAGAAAAAGCACAGAGTTTTTGCCTATACTACGATTTACTTCATTTTAAGCCGAACTATGGTATAAAAAATGGCAGAACAAGGGTATAACCAGAAAAGATCTCGAAAAACTAGATTTAACTGAAATGTTTTTATTTTACGCAGTAGCTTAGCGAAGGGGGGGGGGGGGCAGATCGCCCGGGGTGCCACCCGATGGGGAGGTGTCACAATAGTCAGATACTGTTACAAAAATATTGAATACGGTGTTATTTATATTTTCGTAGCTCTATGGCTCCCCGTGGAATGTCCCGAAACGGGGGGAGAATTTTGTGCCTGGCGGTCTTTTCATAGACGAAATTAACCTATTTCTGAAATTCTCTAGCCCCCCCCCCCCCCCCCCCCCCCACCCCCACCCCCAGGTATTATTTTGTTTTTCATTCTTAACGTAACCTGTCCCGTTGCTCATGCAGCATTTACCTTAGATATAGGTATTCTTGGTTTGTCTACACCTGCCCCCCCCTTAACAAAATCCTAGCTACGCCCTTGGACTCACTACTACATACCAATCATAACTTTTTCCTTTCCAGATCTTCCTCTCCTTTCATTCCTGAAAAGACCCTCCACACATCACATTATTTTCTACATGGTAATTTTTTGTTATAATATTTATATTTTAGTGATATAATAATAAAAAATATTTGGGATTACTTTTTTAATTACTTTGAAAACTAACACCCAATCTTCTTCACTGATATAATTATTGTTAAATTAAACTGCTGACAAACTTCTCCGGCAGTTCAGCAATTTTTATAATGAAGAATAACAATAAAAAAAATTAATAAATTAATATTATAAACGTGAAAGTTTGTATGGATATATGTGTGTTTGTTACTCTTTCACGCAAAAACTACTAGATGGATTTTAATGAAACTTTACAATAATATAGCTCATACATCAGAATAACATATGGGCTATAATTTATAAAGCTAGCTAGAAAGGGGTCCCCGGGGGGAATGAGGACGCACGGGTGATTCAGGGAGAAACAATGTATCTCTTTGAATATATGGCATTGCAACGTATGCCGGAAACCAGCAAGTAATAAATAAAAATTTTGATGGTCAGTCTGCCCCTGTAGATAGCAACACCACTCTGAGAGACTAATTCGTCCGTCAGGGTTTTTTTGCCAAGTAGCCTCCACACATGTTAGTAGTTATTCTCAAGTTATTAGTCACGTTCAGGTGGATAGTTAGCAGTCGTTATTCCTTTCTTACTAAAAGAAGCGGTCACGTAACGGTTGATCTAACTTCTAACTCATTTATAATGATAATTTTTCAATCGTTCATTTCCTATTGGTTTCTTGCAACGAATTGAAGCAGTTTTTTTGGTTGTTTTCGCATCATTATCTATTTGTTATTTTTAGGTTGTGGGTACCTTTTTAATGGTTTGGGCGCAATTCAAACGGATTAACAGTACGTTCTGAAAAAATCTCATATTTTTTCGTTTGAATTCCTACTTATGTTTGTATCTTTTTTATATCTTATTTTAACTGTGGTACGCCTCACCAATATTCATAATAATTAAGACCAAGGCGTGCATGCGTAAAAATGTCCAACTTCGTTGAATAGCTTTTGCCAACCGAAGATGTCTTTTTTGTTATCCACAACGAAAGCGGCCGAGTAGGCTGGCTGCGATAAGTACCTATGATGCTCTATAGTGTTTTTTCATTCATTCGCTGGATGCCTGTTTATTGACATAGAAACTACGATCAGTTGCTTTCTAAAAATAAAATTCACAAGTCAAAATAAACATTTTATTTATATTATAAACAATTATTTGGGATAAGTACGTGACCTTTATTTAAGTTACCCTAGTGACCTGACTCTTTCAAAAACGCAGAGAAAAAATAAATCCACAGTTTTCTCTAAATTTTCAAAACAGTGCATCGGTCAAATTGTCATAAATATTTACGATTTCATGAGTAAATAAGACCGAATTATTATAAAATGTATTAAGAGCGTTTAACCAGCCAGCGGACGAAAATCCACATTTCGTCGAAAGTTGTTCTTACGATCATGCAGGGCGGTTACAATGAGAAAGATTAATTATTCTCCGTACCAGCTTTTTTTAAATTATAACTCAATATCGAATTTATTTCAATTCAAATTAGCTTTAATTTATACCTTCATCCAAAAATGCTGAAAGGCGTGATGATAAAACTATTAAAATAATGTACTTTTTGTAGTTATTTTTTGATTATAAGTATTTATCATTTTTCAATAATGTCTAAATTTAATAAGAATGTTAAAAAAATCTGAAATATATTAGTTTGTAAGTGCGCAAATAAATACACAAACGGACCAATTTTCGCCAAGAAACACATGTACGTACATATTTTTTAATGATTTTATTGAAACTAAAATTAAAATTCTAAAACATACGTTTGCTAGATAATGTATTGATTTATTTTACTGCATGATTTTATTATTTGAAATGGGTGTGGTATAATACAAAAACTTTTTTGAAAATTGAACAAATCTGCCAACGAGCTATGGAATAACCTTATTATACTAAAAATTTAAAAAAATTCTCAAAATTTATTACATACGAATGCTAGATAAAAGAACAATCTTTCGAAATCCATTTATAATTTTTTGTGGAAAAGAGTCAATACGTCTAAAAACTTTTTTGAAAATGACGTATTTCCGGTTTTCTCTGGTAATGCCCTCTTAAATCTAATTATCATAAATGTATAGTAGATATATAAATGCAATATTCCTTTACAAGGATCTAAAGTAATTAAAGCTTTACATTACATGTATTATATTTGAGCTTTTAAAAATATTTCGTAAAGTTTTTAACAATTATTAAATTAATATTCTTGTCGCATTCACCGTTTATGATCTGAAGATTTCTTATTTCAAAAAGTTAAAAAATAACTCAATGTAATACGCGAAGCAACCAGTAAATTTAAGAATATATTTTTTTATATTTACATACCTTACCCCATGGCAAGAAAGATGAAAGTAATGCTAAAATTCAACGGTGGATGGAAAATGACTGATGACGATGATGATGATGATGTTTAAATAAATGGAGATTCTGAATTGGATGATGATGACAAAATAAATGAGAATTATGAAATAGGTGAAAAAATTAAAGATGATCAAGAAGTGTACTCTGATGACAATTAAGAAATGAACCCTGAAATGGAAGATGATTATGAATTGCGTGATAATTATGAATCGGATGATGATTGACGATTATGAAATGGATGTTTAATATGAATTGGATGATGACTCTGAAATGGATGATGATTGCTGGTTGGGTAATGATTATGTAATGGATGATGAACATGATTTGGGATAATGACTATGAAATTTTTTTTTTATTAATTATTGAGTTAATTATACTACATGAATATAAACTAATAAGCACAATGTAACATTTCATTTGATAAATTTAAATATTTTTACAGTAAGCATAACATTTCTTTTTAAATACGTTCATTTTTTCTTCAATCTTCATACTTTCAGGCAGTTCATCATACATCTTTAGTCCTCTGTACATTAGGCTGTTCTGTGATTTTGATTTCTTCATTTGTGGCAATCGAACTCTGTTTATATTTCTTGTTTCGTAATTATGAATGTCTCTATTAAAAACAATTTCATCCTTAAAGTATTTTGGCATTTGGTTTTTCATAATTTTATGCACAAAAATTAACACGTTAAATAGTAGTCCCTTTTTTATTGGAATCCAATTTAGTTCCTCTCTCATTTGATTAATCCTTGCGTATTTGCCTTTTCCCAGTATACATCTCATAGCTTTGTTTTGTATAACTTCTAGTTTGTTCAAACTTCCTTCATTGGCCAAATATAACATTGTAGATCAGTAGTCCAAATGTGGAGCAACGATAGTTTTATAAATGAGCTCCGTAGTGTTTCTATTTAATTTACGTCTTAGTCTTCTAAGAAAATTTACCTTTTTTGATACCTTTTTTAGCACATATTCAAAGTTTGCTGTGAAAGTCAGTTTTGAGTCGAGTATTACACCCAGGTATTTGATTTCATTTACTTTTCCAATTTTTTCACCATTGATTGTCAAATTTAACCCTGTGTTGCATGTTTTATTGCCTATTTCCATTTATTTTGTTTTGTTTACGTTCAGTTTCAACTTGTTTCAACAAATGAATGATGATTGATGATTATGAAATAAATTATGAATTGGATGACTGTGAAATGAATTATGATTAGGAATTAGATGATGACTATGAAATGGATGACGATTAATGACTAGATTTTGAATATGAAATGGATGATGATTGTGAAATGAAGTAATGATGTTTATGAAATGGATGATGAATATGAAATATATATTTTTTTCATTTTACTTCTGAAATGGGATTACTTGTGAACTGTGGAATGAAATTGTTTATGGTTTTGAAATGGATTATGATCATAAAATTTACTTATTAAATCGCTTTTTTTAATTGAAAATTTTTGATACAGTACAAATAATAGATACATAAAATAATAAAAAACTTAATATAATAAAAGTATGAACAAAAAAAAACCACAAAGGCAATGCCTGTGCGTGGGAATAATATTGATTTTTTACATTAATTTTTTTTGATGGTTATAGTGAATATTTTAAGTATGTATAAATTATGAATTTAAAAGGAGTAACTGAATAATGCAATTAAAAACTACAGCATAATAACGGTCTTCACTGTTATTTTCGCATTTGTGAAAGTTATGATTATGGTTTAGGTTCATTAAATTGATGTGGTTATGTGGATAAGAAACGCATGATGATTTGAAATTGATTATGGTTATAAAATGGATAATGGTTATGAAGTTGATTATAGTTATGCAATGATGAAAGTTAAATTTAATGTCAATGGTATATCAGTACCTTTTAGTTATGATGTTAGTCATGCTTATAAAATTGATGATTATTATTTTTTTTTCAATGCGTAAATTGATTATGGTCATGAAGTGGATAATATTTTGAAATTGATTGATGCCCAAAAGTTTAAGTTTAGACCTACGGAATTCCTATGAAAAACACTATGAAAAAATACATAATTATGGTTATGAAATGGTAATGAAGTTAATTATGGTTATGAAGTTGGCACGAAGTTGATTATGATTATGAAATGGACATGAAGTTGATATGGTTATGAAATGGACACGAAGTTGATTATGGTTATGAAATGGACACGAAGTTGATTATGGTTATGAAATGGACACGAAGTTGATTGTGGTTATGAAATGGACACGAAGTTGATTATGGTTATGATATGTATACGAAGTTGATTATTAAATGGACATGAAGTTGATTATGGTTATGAAATGGACACGAAGTTGTTTATGATTATGAAATGGATACGAAGTTCATTATGAAATGGACACGATGTTGATTATGGTTATGAAATGGACACGAAGTTGATTATGAAATGGACATAAAGTTGATTATGGTTATGAAATTGACACGAAGTTGATTATGGTTATGAAATAGATACGAAGTTGATTATGAAATGGACACGAAGTTGATTATGGTTATGAATTTGGCACGAAGTTGATTATGGTTATGAAATGGATACGAAATTGATTATGGTTATGAAATGGACACGAAGATGATTATAGTTATGAAACGCACGACGGTTATTTATTCATTTTATTTCACCGTTGCATTAGTAACTTTCAACTATGTAATTGATTATGTTTACGGAATGGATGAACACAAGAGATCTGACATTGCAAGCCATTTGGGAAAAAAAGAAGTTTTGTTGAATTTAATGGAAGATGTGTATGAAATGGATGGTGATTATAAAATGGATGGTATTTATAAAATAAGTGGTAGTTTATGATTAAATAATTGATGACGATTACAAAATTGGAAGTGATTGTCCTTATAATGATATAACTTATGAACATAAAATAACCCTTCAAGTACAAGGCACTTGCTCATACTTCAGACACATGCCGATGTTGGCCTCCGGGTTGGGTTTGGGCGCCGGAGGGCCGAACTTGATGGCCACGAAGAAAGGCGTTGCCGAGGTCTCGATCCTGCAGAGCGGGCGGGCCCCCGCGCGCCCCCTCTGCTGCGGCGGCCTAGGGCGACCCTGGCAGAGGCTGGGCCCGCAGTGGTACGGATCGCACGAGCCGGGACTGTACGACGTGGTCTGGAAAAAAATAGTACGTATTTTAACGAAATCTATCAATCTTGTATCTCTTTAATTATTGCAAACATGAAGAAGTGAGCTTTCCTAATTTTTTTCGATTTAAGAAAAAAACTTGCAGTAATTGAAAACCTTTCCTAATAACCGTCAATGAGGACCAGAAATAATTCTCAAACTACCAAGGAATCACACTTTTATGCAACAGGGAAGGGAATACGCTAGATTTCTGGAAAAGTGGTATCACAGAGAAACAGAGCACAGGATATTGATAGAAGTGTGAAGCTTTAGATCAGGAAGAAGTACCACGATCAGCTTATTTTAAGACTGGTAATCGATACACGTTAGAAATTTATGCTGGTTATATCGACCTGAAGAAGGCACATTACTTAACAGGGCTACCAGCACCGACACTTGTAATCTTATATATAAAAATGAATCGCTAAATGTGTTGCTAAGCTCTCATCTCGAGAGCAGCTGAACCGATTTCGCTAATTCTTTTTTAGAATATTCCTTGAAGTTCTTATGAGGATGGTTCTTACGGAGAGAAAAATTAAGAAAATTGGATAATTTCAGAAAACCTAACGACTATCGCACGTTTGACAGTTCGCGTGTTTGAGAACGACATTTTGCAAAATGTTAAATCATGATTCTATTTTTGAAAATCATTAAGATGATAAATTTATTTAAAGTAGGTACTCCCCTAATAGTTTGTATCGAATCAATAATTTTAGATATTTTAAATAGGTACCTATGTTAGGTACCAAATTTAATATTGAATAAAAATTGTAAAAGGTGGCAAGCGGGCCGTTTAAAAACTGAATGTACTGGGATTGAATATATGGAAAGCGTGAGGGAGGGAGAGATGGGGGAGGGGGATGGGGGAGGGGGGAGTGAAGAGGGGAGAGGGGGAGGGAGATGGGAAGGGGGGAGGGGGAGGGGGGAGGGGGGGAGGTGGAGGAGGCGCAGTGGGAACCCCCCTTACACCATGCGAGCGAAGCTGCGGGAAAAAGCTAGTGTTTAATAAATATTGTTTTAAAAATACTGAATTGATTGCGAAGAATAACGAAGAATATTGACCGTATCAAAGGGAGAATTCTAAAATTTTATGTGAAAATTTTACTTAAATAGAGCTGTCTTTACTCCATGATAAGAGATAGAGCAAAATTTGGTGATGTAATAGAAGACTCGTTGTTACCAATTGAGAACATTCGGAAATCATAATACTAATTCCGGGTCAGGAAAGCTCATAGTGGATAAACCGCTCAAACAAATTGTAGTTTATGGAAGCAGGAATGGGAATGAGTCTAGACACTTCGGAATCAAAGGTCATGGTAATAGAAATATACTGCATGGCAAACAATGTAACTTCTCTGCCAACGGGTCACAGTTAAACAGGTCAACCAAATCAAGTTCCTTTGTGTTCAAATGTGAAGTGATGACCGGCAAAATGGAAAGATAAAAGTAGAATAGTTAAGCCAAGTGGGGTGCTGCTTTCTTTGTCCAGAATAAATTGTCAAAACCAAGTTTTTTTTTTTATGTGAATGCCGCTTAAGAGTCCCAACTGCTCCAGTGAGACTACGGCATTCCCAATTGGGGTATGCCGTAAGGCTGAAGGTAATGGGGAAGAGGATGGTGGGAAAATACCTAAATTCACTATACCGAATTTCGGAGAAGAGTAAAAGAGGAGTAAACAATACTTTAAGTTTAAATGACTGATTTATTTATTTATTTATTTATAAATTTTCTGGAATAATAATATATTAAATGAATAATAATTATTTAAAATAATATTAAATAGCCAAAATAAAACCAATTACGGATTTCCTCCTAGTGACTTTACTTCTACTGAGACAGCATAATAAGAATAAGTAAATTAATTTTATAAAAAGGAATATGAATTTAAAATTATATAAAACAAAAAATATGCATATGAATACTCAAAACATTTTTTTTAATATAAAATGAAAAAATTACAAAACAAAAAATCTATCAAAACATTGGTAGCCATGGAGAGAGGTTGTACATATAAATCAAATCATAACAGAAATATAAACAATAAAAACATAACATTATTCAAGAACCACTAGAGAAACACTCTTTTAATGGACCTTTTATATTCAGTAAGTTTGCAATTGAAAATGTCCACATTGGAAAATACGCTATTATAACTATTGCATAGTCGGTTCAGGCAAGAATTCTGCTTATAGTTTGTCTTGCATTGATCCACCCTGAACAGGACAGAAGAGCGTGTTGAACGTGCAGGTACATTGAATTGAATTTTATTTAGCAACTCTGGGCATTGAATATTATTGTTGACTACTTTATACAGAAATAGTGCATCCACATGATGCCTTCGTACACTCAATGAATCAATTTTAAAGTGTGAAGCTGCCTCTGCATAATTATTAAATCTTACAAACGACTTGTAACAAAGATATTTTAGGAATTTGTTTTGAATAGCCTCGATTTTGTTTATGTGGATTTTGTAAAATGGAGACCAAACAACTGATGCAAACTCTAAATGACTCCGTACATAGGCAAAGTAGAGTTGCTTAATGATATTGATGCTATTAAAAAGTTTTGTGTTTCTTATGATGAAACCTAACATTTTAGAAGCTTTATTTATGATTTGTTGTATATGAAGGTTATATTGTAGTTTACTATCAAGGGTTATTCCAAGATCACGAATATCTGAGACTGTTGCAATGTTGTTGTTATTTATAGAATAATTAAATAATGTTTTATTTTTATTTCTTGAAAAGGTAATATGATGACATTTTGAGACATTTAGAAATAGTTGATTATGTTGGCAATAGGTAAATATATTGTTTAAATCATGTTGTAAATTGACACAATCGTTTAGACTTTTTATTGGTTTGTATAGCTTGGCATCATCAGCAAATAATTCTATTTCAGAGTATTTAACAACATTGACCAAATCATTGATATATAAAATGAAAAACAATGGTCCGAGATGAGAACCCTGTTGGATCCCAGAGGAAATTTCACTGAAATCTGATTCGAAACCCTGTATTGCTACTGCCTGTGATCTCTTAAGTATATAAGATGTAACCCAACGAAATAAATTACCACGTATACCTAATGACCAAAGTTTTCTGAGTAATAGTTTTTGATTAATTTTATCAAATGCTTTGGCAAAGTCTGTATATATGATATCTACTTGAGTGCGGTTGTCCATGTGATCGACAATGAATTCAGTAAGAAGAACGAGGTTACTTTCCACATTTCTGCCTTTTGTAAAACCATGTTGCTTTGTTGTAATGATGTGATTCAGTTGTGGACTTATATATTTGTAAACAATTTTTTCCATTAACTTACTGAATATTGTTAGTTTTGAAATCGGCCGATAGTTTTTAACATTATTTTTTTCACCATTTTTGTGGATTGGTGTTACATAGGCTCTTTTCCAAATTTCAGGTACCGTGCCTTCGTTCATTGATTTATTATATATAATGCAGAGAGGTTTTGCAAGTGTTTCCGCGCAATTAACTATAAAGTATGAGGGAATGTCATCACACCCCGCGCTTGTGTTTATGTCAAGAGCTTTTATTTCTTTTAAGACTATTTCTCGTGAGAATTTGACCGTGGTGATATTTATATTATTTGTATTTTCTGGTATATCTAATGTTGGTAGGTTATTATCATTTATGTAAACTGATTGGAAATATTCCATGAAAATGATGGAAGCGAAGTCCTATTTCTTTATTACGTTCCGGTTCCGGTTCAAGATAGTGGCCATTTTGGAGACTACATTTTTATTCGGTATACATCCAATATTATGGTACATACCGGCCTGAAGAAAGTTTGGAAAACGTGTTGATATGGTGCTATTTCTTTGGAAAAGTAGTATAATTCCTTATTTGAAATATTAAGATATTTGTGGTTTATATTTAAGTAGGTAGATATTTAAGAAGTTACCTACAAAGCTTATGATTTTAGTGAAAAATTTGGTTTTGATTTTGAACTTAAATAAATGAAAATTAGAACTTCTTGGTTGCGAGGTCTACTGTTCACAGAACCTTGTCTTATCCTCTTTTAATCTTGGTGTTAGACTAGTTTACTTTTCTGCTGAGTATTCAAATGCTTCAAAAGCAATTAAAAGATTCGCCTAATCGATAAAACATAACGTTTCGGGTCGACTATTTTGAAGTACTTAACACACCAGCTTAGGCGATTTATATTCTTAATAAAATGACCTGAATAATACCAGTCGAAACTTTGCCAATATACTTCCTGCCCATAATAATGAATAGCCCCCTGAAGTGTAATCTGTGACTTTATTCGAGTCGATCGGTTCGTTTTAATTTATGGCATAACATTGGGAAGTAGGTAGTAGGTGTGCGATTATTCTGAATAATAATATATTAGCGGCGAGTCTGTAAACTGGATCAATCGATGAATTCAACTATTAGCTACTATAAACCGACCGCCAAACGACCAATACACAGTTATAGTGTATGTAGGTAGTTTTAAAGTTGCTTTATTGATTTAAAATAATATAACGGTGTTTTTTTGTCGTTAATTACCAGTGTATAATTTTGTAATTTGGCTAATTAGGTTTGATAACTTGTTCCGGACACTGATAAAAAAAAAGCAAAGTGGGTTTTTTTTAATACACTGAAAAGTGACTTGATTACGTTTTTGTATTGTAACTTGAATATCGAACAAGTCTTAAAATGGCTGGTCCAATCGGAAATTAAGCAAAGTTTAAAAACGAATTACAAAGCGTAATTCACCACGGGCGGGTGCGGCGAGGGCAAGCTCCATCGCGAACGGCTGCCACGCCGAGACTAAACGTCACAGAGGGTGCATCGTAGTGGGGATTTGGCAAGGGGAAACCAGGCTGCAAGCCAGTGTTAAAAGATTGCGCGTAAAATCGTTTTTCGCGACTGCAACACCTTATTTTATGGACAGCCCTCGAATAACGATTATTATATTGTGGTAAATTTAGGAAAAACCAATAACTATATATTACACAAACGAGCTTCTGTACTTACTCATAAGTAAAACATGCTTCCCATAATTGATCTTTCAACTCACGTGACATTTCCACGAAAGTTTAAGTTATATTTTAACTGTAATGGAGCGATAGACGAGTACCGAACCCAGCAGTACAGGTGGCAAGTTTGTAATTAAACGTGGAAAATGTAATTAAAGTTTTCCGGACATCCCCTGTGAGGAACGGCAGGATGGAGGGAACAAATGTTCAATACTCCATGACAAGAGTAAAGTACATACATCGCACATTGACGCACGCCACTGTAGAAAACTTTTCCTTTTGAAATAAATCTAAATAATTAAATCGAAGCTTTTTGTGCTTAAAACAACGTTTTCCTTTTTTATGCTACACCTCACAAGGGTTCCCTGTCTATACTGTGTATAAACAGGGGACCCGCTCAGTTTTGAGGTCGTAAACTAACTGCCCATACTAAAATGATATGTTGAAAAAAATATATACAATATACAAACAAGGACCGTTATTTTTTAGTATATTCTAAGTCCCCGATAATTTCATACGAGGCTGTCAAAATATGTTTCTGATTTTTCCCAAATACAGAACTAACTTACCAACGCTAATGGCCCTGTTGTTAATTAATTGCTTCTCAGCATATTTGAATATTTTTCATATATGTCCTTCAACAAGTTTAAACAAATTTTTATAGAACTTAATTATCAGTAGGTACCTTAATGTAAAGTTTTTGGGCCTTCATATAACCTTATGTATTAATTGCTAATTTTATTTATTTTTTTATCAATTTTGGAATGTATTGGTTTTTATATCTTTTTTTCAAAAAAAATATTTTCACACTATGGGAATTTGTTCCCGCTAAATTACTTCAAGTAACTTGTCAGAAGGAGCTTATTATAAAATACAACAATAAATAAAATCTAGGGCATATATTACAATAAATAATGCGGGTCTCGAAGAGGTCCGGATAAAATGGAGAAGTTAAGTCTGTGATGAATGCCAACCTTCAACCTACGAGAAGCCTACAAGAAATTTTTTTTTCCTCTAAATATTATGTAGAGAAAATGGTACATTCGGCGACATCTGTCCGAGCAGTTGGGAACTATTACAGAGATCTGCATAAAGACTGGAGCTTTTTTTTTACAGTGAATACCGCACAAGAATCTCAACTGCTCCCGTCTGGAGCCAGTGAGACTATGGCATCCCCAAATGGGGTATGTTGTGAGGCTGAAGGTAGTGGGGAGGGGAAGGAGGTGGGGAAGAGGAAGGTTGGGAAGTACCTGGCTATTCAGATCTGGTCACTAAACACGGCTAAAGCCATTTTCAAGCAACGTTTCAATTCTGAATGGTGGTCTTACACCAGGGCGATAAATAAAAGTTATGTTAGGAGAAGCTGCAGACAAGAACTTCAATTGAGAAAACCGGACTCTCGAGTACGAACATTCTACACTGGTAAGGTAAGGTTTTCTTTCTAGAAATGATGTAATTTATTAACTGTTGTTTATGTTATCGATGTAGCACCGGTGATAGGAAGAATTAAATAAACAAACTAAATTCCTACGGAAATCAAATAGACACAAAGTTTAGGGTGAGGCTAGTTTATCAAACTCGGTAAAAGATAATAAAATAATAATAATTAATAAATCGGAAAATTCTCACCCTTTCTCTAAAAGAATCTAGGGGTTACCACACGTAATACATTATCTTCTCTACATATGTGTGCATACTAATATGCAGACAGATGTAAATTCTAAAAAAAAAAAGTACACAACGAAGAATATAGAAATAATATGAACAAAAATCTTAAATCTTGTTTACTGTGAGAAAATCGCAGGGATTTGAGAAGATAGGGTAGGTTTAGCTAGATTATAAAGTATAGGGGTTTAGAAATCACGAGCCTGAGGTAGAAACAAACCGGAAGGAGGGTTGAGTCAGGCCATCATACCTAGTGGTGTGATTAGTAGGACATAAGGGTAGAATTATGAGCGTGGCTACGAGACAGGAGCTACGAGATTTGAACTACGAGGTTGAAGCTTAGAAAAGTAAATCAGCTAGGTAGGGTTCATCACAATTGGTGTCAAAATCCAGGAGTGTCGGACCATTACAAGTCGGATGCCGGAAAAATTCTTCACATGGCTGCAGTCATAGATTTTTTAAAGGTTTTGGAAAGAGACATTTTTCTTGCAGCCGAATTAAATAATGGGCTGCAGTTTTTCTCTTTTGTCTGCTGAATTGGAAAAATTCCAACAAATTTGATTTTAGTGTTAATCAATCAAACAAAAACAAAAATGTTGTTGAAGTAAAACTTCTTTACGCACGCTTGGCTTGGGGAGTAAGCTGGTAAATGCGTGACGAGAGCGTTACGAAAGGTCAGATCGGGCGAGGCGAATGGTCGGGCGAGGCGAACGGAAGTTGAGAGGGAGATATAAGTTAGTGAAATTTTACTTCAGTCGTGTGGTCTAAAGCACACTCGTATTTTTTTTTACAAAGTTAATGACTTTAAATTTGTATTTATCATCTCTTTAGTCCCTCCGTAATTTACCAAAATAACCTACCCCAAGGAATTCATCCCCGTCACACGGGGTGACAATGCGATCTCTGCATCCCTGTCGGCCAAACGAAGAAGTTCCTTGTCCGTAGTTCCCATATCCTGAATACCTCCACAGTTCGGGGATGTCACCGTTCTGGGTAGCACTCAAGAACTGCGTGTAAGGGTTCCAAAAGTTGGCTGGACTCTGAAAACAATATGTATCTCTTCTTAAAGATTTAACAAAGTCAAAAAGTATAAAAAAACTGGAAAGAATCGTTAGAACTGTGCGACAATCTAACAAAAGAACCAGGCAATCAAATCCCAAAATCATTTGCATTTTTAAGCCATTTACTAGTCCGAATCAATGTTGTGAGGGGAAAGATAAAAAAAAAATAAAAGTGGTAATTCTGGTTATAAAAGTTGGTTTAAACCAATTCAAGCAACGCACGTCTCAAATAGTATCAACGGTAGCCTCTTTTCAGGACGAGTAATTTTATACGTGTATGATTATAAATATTCTTACCACTTTGTCTTCATCAGATCTCGTTGCTACTGGTCCGTCTCCCGATCCCGTCACCTCTGCAGTATTTTCCAACGGCTCTCCAACCATTTGTGCTATTTAAAAATAATTAAATTTATTGAAATCTTTAGCAGAATCAAGAAAAAATTCATAAAATCATGTGTAAACTGGGTATACCATCTTGAGTTTCGCTAATATCTTGGTCGACGGGTTCATTTATGGATTCAGAACCGGGTCCACCAAATTGTCCTGGCATTATAAAAGAGCCAGGTCCATTTCCAAATGAACCAGGTCCAGTTCCAAATGAACCAGGTCCATTTGCAAACATTCCAGTACCGCCATAGCCTGTAAAACAAATTAAAATTACTTTTTTTTTACAAATATCAACGTAGTATAATATCAAAGTAAATCTTTTTTGCAGTAAATATTGCCTACTGCCACAATAACTCCAATATTTTAATCGGTTCCATGCCAACTCAGAATCAAATCAACTCAACACCTCTTTGAAAAGTCAATAATTTTAAAATGCCGTTAACCCTATCCTAACGTAACCTATTTAACCAATTTTTTATCATCACTCTTAATGACCTTTCTGAGGTGGTTCTGAGTTGGTTTCATTCTGAGTTGGCCGGTCACCATTTTAATCATATCTTGAGATGGTACAACCGATGACGGCGAAGCTTATAGCTTCGAAATATAGTATATTATTAATTCTGGCTGCATTTTTAAAGATTTTTCTGATATTATCGATAGTAAAAACTATGATAATAAAAATGGCACAAAAATAGGAGGGCAAGAAAACGAAGAAGAAACATAAAACGAAGAAACAAAGGAAGAGAAAATAGAACCCGATGATGGAGAAAATAGAACCAGGGTTTATGGGTGAGGTTTGTCTAGGTCTAGGAGGCGGATGACCAGGAAACATGAACCCCAGATACCTACCTACTCCCTTTTCCTTCCCAGAACTCTCCCCTTCTTCCTTTCCTTAAAAAAACCTCAACACAGCATCCCCAAAGATAACATAGGCCCTGTAGAACTATCTTGAAATTGTTGAGGAAATTATTTTCCTCGGAGCCTCCTGTATGGAGCTCATGTAAAAAAAAAATAAGAAAAGGTAAACGATTAAAATAATTCTTCATAATCCCTACAGATAAATTAAAAATCCCAAATTATACTTTTAATAAATTGTGAAATTATTAACTCAGATACAGATGAACCTTATTGGGGTTAATAATTATGTGCTAAATACTGTATTTTAATTATAAAGAAACAAAAAATAAATAAAATAAAATAGATAAATTAATATTACCCATGGCATACTGGTTCCCTTGCACCAGACTTGGTCCTATCCTGAAGCTCTCCTCATCACAGGGTTCATAGGCTATGGAGCACATGCCCTTGTTCTGCCTCACACAGGCCTTGTAGTTCTGGTTCGCGAGGTGACGTCCATTCTCCGCAAAGTTGAAGCTCTCAACAATCCCTGGAAAACGTGTTTCAGTCGGAATAAATACAGCTGCAAAACTAGTCATAAAACTAGAACGGGCGCTGCTGGGCAGAACATGTAGCAAAGTGGATGGTAACCGTACACTAATGAGACGTCTTCTCTGCAATAAGCTTGCGGAAACGAGGAGTAGATATTGGGAAGTTTTAGGATTTAGGCGACTGGACGGAGCGAAGAAAAACACAAAATATCCTAAGACCCCACATTCCAAATTTCTACCGATATACAGCACACTTACCTTGAACACTTTAATATTTTAAGCACTTTAAAAAAATATTGTTATTTTTATGTTTTCGTGTTATTTTTTTAAGATAATCTCTTTTGACGCAAAGTTGGAAGAGTAATAAAACATAACAAATTATATGTACGAAAAAATTCAGATTGTTTCTTTAAATGCTGTTTTAGTAAAATATTTTTACCATTATCGTTTTTTAAGATAGGCGTGTTCCCTCTATCATTCATATCTACATATTTCCCTTTCTAACCATCTTCAGAAATCTTCTTCTTCGTTTTGAACACTTATAACGGAATGGAGACAGGAGGAAACCGGCAGGAACTCAGGTAGCCAGGGTTCAGTTTTAGCATCGATGATGTTGAATATTAATTCATGATAAAAATCATTCATACCCTTAAACAACACGCTTTTAGCAAACCCTCTTTGCAATTAGATTGTTTTTTTAAGTTCCTTCCCATAAATTAAAAACCTGCGTTCTTTTCAAACACAGTGGGTTAATTGCATAGTGTGGTGAGATAGATATTTTAGCGTGTTTGTAAATATGAGATGTTTGTAATTACGATGAGTTTACAGTGTACAGTACACAACAGCAACTACGGTTCGTTTGTTTCAAACAACATTTCCGTGAATATTCTCTTCCTCTCCTGTTTATTATTTTCCTCGCATAGAACTAATTATTAAAACATTTCCCCAGCATAATACAAAACTGTTATTCCCCACCAATATAAAACTGTTATCGAACCCACTGTTTTTCTCTACAGGATGGTGTTTTGCTTTTCGTTCATTGTTTTTATTTTAATTAAAATCGATTTTAAATCAGAATACATTAAAACATTGATGAAAAAACAAAAATCAAGAAAGTACATGCCCTAACTCTTGAATAAATTACTTAAGTTATTTGTAATATAAGAGATGGGAGGATCATAAAACTCCTTGAAAAAGAAGACAAAATCTTTGATTTTGTCGGGGAACTTGCGCAAAAAAAACATTTGATAAAAACTTTTAATGAAAGTGGTTGCTTTCCAACTTCTAAAACTCCAGCGAACCGTCAGAAACACGTGTGCCAGAAATGAGCTTTTGAGGTTTGTGCACGTACAAAGTTCACCTATAATCGTATTACGTCTAATAGGTCTCGCGTTAGATGCTGAAGTGTTTGCATACTTTTGTAGCTGTGCTTGTGAACTCGCCTGTTTGTGGAATTAATGTGTCACCTAGGTCGCATACAGCCAATAGTGAGGTGGCGACCTTCAAACTCCATCTCTTCCTACCTCAAAAACTATTTTATTCGTATTGAAGGCACTCAGTCCAATAAATTAGATTTGCGGATTAGCACTATTATAAAGGGAAGATTAACGAAAGAATTCTCTTCGAAAAAATCTTCGTGGTTGCGCAGCTCAGGACTTCGTTTCCTGTTTATAACTTTTTTTTCTTCTTGCTACATAGCAATCTCGATGAGTTAGAAAACTCATTTAGGGACTTGATTAATTTCCAAAAACATAACTGGGAGGTAATACAATAACTCTACAATGTTTTCAACAACGGCAATATATATTCATGTAAACTTAAAAGCCTCTCAAAATTGTTTTTTGATTTACTTGCAAAGTTTTATTTATGAAAATTAAGACGAATCGTTTCGGAAAATTTGAAAAATTCATCAAATTTCAATGTTAAATTTTAAGGTCTGTTAAAGTGTTTTTGAAATTTTATGAATTGTTAAAATTTTCTGAAACAACCTGTCTTTGGTATTTTGACAGATACCTACATGCACACTGAAAAATAATAATCAGAATTTTAGCATATAAATTTTTAGCATATGAATTAAATTTTACAATTTTTTTTTATTGTTTGCTTAATATTTGAGAACACTACTGCAACAATTTTGTGGCGATATTTCAAACACTTCAGAGGTTACGGAAAATGATATGAATAAGTGAATAATATATGAATATAACTCAATTACCCAAACAATAAATCAATTCCAGAAGTTTATATACACTTTTATAAATGAATGAACAAGCATTACAAAAAATACTGTAATATACGCGTTGTACGAACAATAAATAGAATGATAAAGTTGGATATAAATAATTATCTTGTGTAGAGTGTTGCGGGAGTTTCGCAACTTTGTACTTCCGCAACTCACTTGAAAAAACTTACACGACCCGTCTGGCGTAGCATAGTGGGTGAAGAATAAGTTTTTTTAATGCAAGCATTGAAACTTTATTCAGAAACTAAAAGCTATGCTTTTTAAAAACAGAATATTTAACAGCAAAATGCAATATTTAATTTATCATCCAGATAATTTGGTTGAGCGGTTTTTGGAGTCTAAAGTTTAGCTTTAATATCGATGCACATTTTAGTTTTTATACACATATACATGATAGTAATCATTGAGAACAGGGGAGCAGAAGTGTGAAGAAAACGAGATATTTTTTCTTTCTCTTCTAAACGGCATGAAGTAAACGCCAAACTATTACGTAAAAATATGAATAAATTAGCATTAGTTGAATTGAAATGCTAACCTAAATATCAATGGCAGTCTGCATTAACATTTTGACAATAAACGCGAGTTAATTAGTTAATGAGGTCTTTAGAAATATTTCAACTGCGTTCCTTTCTCAAAGATCGAACACAATAAATTAATTCGCGTCTTAGTTACGTTATTTAAGTCTCTGGATCGCGTATAGGACTTCTTTCAATTCTAAAAGTTTCGATAGTTCAATTTGTTCATAAAATAAGCCAATAATTTTGCACAACATACGACATTATTCAAAAAATGTGTATATTGACAGTTAACCGAAACTTATCTGATACTACGGAGGCCGCGCTAAAATTTATCAATCGTGTCGGTCGGAAAATCTTTTATCAATCGTTGACCGTGTTCGCAAATATTGATAACTGACTGTAGATGGCGGATATGGTCAATATCGTACCCATATAGGGTTTTATCAATCTTCCGGATGTCCAGAAGCATATTGACAGTTTGGCAAACAAAACCCACCGTTTGTTATATCACCAAAAGCTTTCATGTGCGATTCCAAGATTTTCGCGGTTATTGTAACATCTGCAAAGTCAGCTTGCCAATGTCTCTTTACAATACGCCTAATACGTGTGCACCAACTTCTTAACTTTGAGAGTATTGTTTGTGTGTTTCTTAGTGTTTGTTGGTGTAACATACCCGAGTCCGTGGTGAAGTACTGTGCGCAATCCGCGGGGGCGCGCTGAGCAAAGGGCACCTGAGTGACCCTTATCTCCCACAGCCGCTGGAGGGTCCGCCGCCCCAGCCGCATCCTCATTGTCACGGATTTCACTTTGTTGTCTATATCGTAGTAAACTGCAAAAGAGGAGGTTTACGCTTTTTATAAACATCTGAATCACAAAAGAATAATACATACCTACATGTATCTTTTTTAATTACTTGTAAAAAAAACTTTAAATTATTTGTTTTCATTTTTTAAATGCCACTATCAGTCTTTTAAATGTCATCTACAGAAATATGGCTTGACAGATGTTGGTGGCTTTTCTCATGATATGTAGCAGCCTAGTTTCCATAGTTTCTCATTCCTGTAATGAAATTTTTTCATTTTTTTTTTCAAATAAAAAGAATATGTTTGTCCCGAATAAAATTGTTATTAATCCAATACACACAGGGGGTTTAGGAACGTATTTGACTTAGGTACTTTAACCAGTGATTTCTGCATTATTCGGAGTAGGTATAACATGTAAATGAAATTTTACGATTATATTTTAATGAGTTTAAGGTGCCAATATCTTTTTCTGATTTTTCTGTCTCCAGATCTTCTATTGGGTTTCGCTAATATTGTCTTCATTTAATTAATTATTATAATTTGAGATTTTAATCGTAACGTTAAAAAATAAACATAAAGACTTATCCTAGACTTGCAGAAAAGTCAATAGATGTCGCGTATTAAAAACAGACACTATCTAGATAGCATTTAGTTCGAGTTGAACCTTGCTATCATAAATAAAGATAGCATCCAATAAATGAGGATAATTTTGGTAGTTCTTAGTCTGATGGAAGTATGATACATCTGAAGTATGATACAGTTAAAAGGACTCCAGATACTAATTTCTACAGCCTGTATGTCGGACGAATATCTACAGCTCATATGTTGAATTAACTTCAGAGTGTTGACTAATATCTACAGAGCTAAGGTCGGACGAATATCTATGACGGTCCCTGTGTTGACTAATATCTACAGAGCGTAGGTTGAACTAATATCTACAGAGCGTAGGTTGGACTAATCAGCTAAATGTGTCCAATAGTCCGATATTAGGGATTTTTACATTCCTACTTACATAAATTAAGTTTTTTAAACTGCGTACGCAATATTACGTTATTCCAATATCCTATACATAATTGCAAATCCAACCTCTGCCAGTGCTGTAGATATTCGTCAACACTTTGGTTCTCATAGGTATTAGTCAACAGTTTGAGCTGTAGATATTCGTCAACACTTTGGTTCTCATAGATATTAGTTCGATTTTTTCAGTTTTTGGAATTCCTGTAGATATTAGTAGACGCCTCCGTTAAAAGTGACCGAATTGAATATAGATAGATACCTTAGCTCAGTTGGTAGAACATTTGCCATGTAAGCAGGGAGTCCTGGGTTCGAGTCCCAGAGGTGCCAATATCAATGATTTTTCTATCTCCAGATCTTCGATTGAGTTTCACTAATATTGTCTTCATTTAATTAAATAAATAAAGTTATTTAAATGAATATGCTTTGTTAACAATCATTGAAGAAAATGATAATATTAATAAATCTAAACAAAACAGCAACAGAACTACACACAGTTATAAAGGTAATCTTCGCAAAAGTTATTCCGATGAAAATTAAATATTCATCCAGACTTTTAGAAAAGTCAACAGGTGTCCCATATAAATAAAATCGGATATGTTTATCCGATACTTTATACTAATTAGGTTACAAACAAATCCGTTAAAGAACTTTGTAACCATTCATAGATATATATATATTACATTTTATAACCTTCATGAGTTGTTAAAAAGTTATTCCAATAAAATTGAATCCTTTTTTAATCCGTCATAATGTTATATCAGTACTTTTTTATTATCTTATACTTACATTTTTAATGAACAACAGTTGATCTTTCCTAATCATTTCAAGGTAAAGGTAGGTCAGGTTAGTACGAGTATGATTTGAAACAGGTTGTGGGAAATACTACAAGTACAAAACTAGGTTATCACATTACTTGCTGAATTTACTAGACTTGTCACAGAATTTCGAGCTTTAGCAACCAGGCACTGTCAAACAAAGAGGTCATTGGGTGAAAACCTTTATGTTATTAGTTATTAATGTTATTATCATACAATAAATAACAATTTATAAATACCAAACATTATATTCGTATTGTTTTGCCACAATGTTGTATTTCTTTTATTTTAAAGTTGATCGCTGGGAAATATCACTACTACCAAATTTTTCATCCAAAAATTCTGAACTCATGGAAGTAGAGCTAGTTTTACACACTACGTGGTTGAGTGGTTACGATCCTTGACTACGAATCCGGAGGCCGCGTGTTCAAATTCCGGCGTGCACAAGTAAATTTTATTTGATTAATTTATATATTATTTCACTGTTTATAAAGTAACAGCTGTACTTGCGGCACGTTTCAGAGTGTTAGATACTTTTAGAATCACCATTTTGAAAGAGCGTAATTTAGAATCGAAAAGTTGCTTAAAATGGCTTTAACAGTGTTTGGTAACTGGTAGATCTGAATAAGCAGGTACTTCCCCAGCTTCCTCTTCAACTTCTTTCCCTATCCATTACTTTCATCCTCACAACATACCCGAATTTTGGGATGCCATAGTCTCTCTGGCTCCAGACGTTTGGGAACAGTTGGAACACTTGTGATGTACTCACGTAAAAAAAAAGAAAAACGTTATATTTATTATATTGTTTGTTTATTTTTTCATGTGAAAACTGTTTCGTCTTCCGAAGAAATTCACAAACAGTTTAAGGAAAATGTTATTTTCTTACTTTCGGAAATTGTAATGTCTTAATTTGATGTAACATTTCTTTACTTTATATTTCATTTCTTTATTTTTCCCGGACTATGCAGTCTATGGGTAATCGATGTGCGAACTTTTTTCTATCCTGAATACTTTGATTTATTTTTATTTTTAGGGGAACTGTGACCAGTCATTTTAGATGTAATTAAGTACTTATGTTTATAAAAATTTTAAAATAAATTAAGATGATACATTTTGAAAATAACTGGACAAGAACTCGTTCTTCAGCCACTCCTAAGAAGAATTTACTCCTCGTGTAATTTATTCCGTCTACATAACTGGATCTTCTACATACCTCAGTCTACCCGGAATGAGAAAGGCCTGGTTTTTCATCATGACCTTAGATTTCATCTTAATTACAAACATCGTTTTTTTGCATAACATGAATCTCTTAATCCTTTAATCCAGATTAAAGGATAGGTCGCAGGATATTAATAATGAATATAATTATATGTTAATTTAAAAACCAGTTGTTCTTCGTGATACCACACCCCACCAAACATTTAGTGGAAATATGGTATCCCCATTTATACGATATTAAAAGTCTGATGAAAGATTGAGAAATACCTACCAGTATATTCAGATCAGGTCACAAAAATTGCTAAAGCCAATTAAGCAACATTTCACTTCTGAATGACGGTCTCTCATCAGAACTTTTTTATGTAAATACTGCATAAGAGTCCCAACTGCTCCCGTCTGGAGCCATTGCGACTACGGCGTACCCGTTTGGAGTATGTTGTTAGGGTGAAGGTGGCGGGGGGGAAGGAGATGGGGAAATGAAGGTCGGGAGATACATGGCTATTCAGATCTGGCCACCAAACACGGCTAAAGCCGTTTCAAAAAAATTCAAGTGACCTTTCAAATTTGAAAGGTGGTTTTACACCAGGGTGATACCACATCATATATTATTTTTTTAATTAATTAATTGTGAAATATACAAATTAATCAAATTATATTTATGTTGGATTTGGTGTGATGTGGAAATACGTCATAAAAGCTTTGTTTAGTGAAATAACCCGTGTAAATTCAAAATAAAAATATTTGCCAATGCCGAGATTCGAACCCTCTAGCCAGAGTCAAAAAGCTTTTCCCTCCACCACGGAGGATTTTAGATCAGATTTATATAACGAATTATTCTTAACTGCACTATAATAACCCAGACGAAATAAAAATAGGATTACCAGCAAAGGTAGTAGGAATCTTACGAATCTCCCGACCTCTTAAATAGGTACACCAAATATATTATGACATTTCTCCAAGCAATTAGATGGTTCTAGAACTCACCGTGTTGTCCGCTATTAATCCCGCAGAGCCTGAAGTCCTTGGAGCCGCCGCCAGACATTACGAACAGGTCCGAATCGCAGTCGCCAGTCAGTCTATTAGGCTGGCCCTGTAATTGCACACAAATTGTTCAATGAGAACTGTTAGTGAACCGCCCGGTAGTGGTCAGAGATTCTCCTTAGTTCAAAGGGCCCGAATTAGAGATTTGAGAATTGAGTTCAGTTTGGTAAGGACGTCACCGAAATCATTAAGGATAGTTTCCTTGTCAGGTAGATATTTCCGATGGCTAAATAGATACCTATAAGTACATGTAGTATCTGAGGCACAATAATTGTTATTGGTTTCCTCCTTAGTTCATAAGACCCGAATTTGAGTTCCTAGTATTGAATCCAGTTTAGTAAGGGTGTCACCAAACTCATTAGGAAACTTGCTAGATATTTCCTAGTTATGTAGGTATTTATTTAATATTGCCGATAACTAGATAGTTTTATGAACGTAAGTAGCACGCATAGAATAAAGAATAACGAAGTACGTAATTTATGAGAGAATGATTCACAGTTCACCATTGCAATTTGTTTCCTCCGAGTTCAAACAACCCAGATTTATAATTTATTTATAACTATAACCAAACTTGTTAAGGAATATCTAAATATTTTTTCTAGATATGTGCCCATCTACCAGATAACTACTAGACAGTTATTGTGAATTATTCGAAGGTCACTATTGCAAATTGTTTACTCCTTAATGTAAAGGACCTAGATTTCAGATATTTCTGACTTTATGTGAGTTTAGCAAAGGTGACACCAAACTCATTAGGAAACCGACTAACAAATTCCCTAGGTACCTGTGAGTTGTTGCAGATATTGACAGTAATTTAGGTAGTTATCTTCTATTTACTTTATACTCTAGGTTCTCTGTTCA
The DNA here is from genome assembly GCA_917880885.1 of Limnephilus marmoratus. Classification (NCBI taxonomy): domain Eukaryota; kingdom Metazoa; phylum Arthropoda; class Insecta; order Trichoptera; family Limnephilidae; genus Limnephilus; species Limnephilus marmoratus. Next base: position 55,644,589 of record OU862908.1, read on the forward strand.
CCGAAGCAATTTATTTACTTAAAGGACACTGATTTGACATCTGAAAATCGAGTTCTGTTTAGCAAAGTTGACAACAAGTTCTCTAGGGAACTGACTATCCAGAATACCTACGAGTTATTGCAAATAACTAGACAGTTATTGAGTACTTGATTCTCGGGTCACCAATGCAATTTATTCTACACTTGAAATTGTTGGCAGAGTGCATCTCATTCATGTCTCTAAGCTCATACATCAAATTACAACTAAGTCCCGCTAGACATAATTTGAGTCTAATGACGTGAATGTTGCTGAGGTCACCCATGATAATTTGTTCTACAACAGTTTTAGATTTATATGCAAATGTCATCGTATTCTAGGTTGTTATTAAGTAGTTATTAAGCCCACACTCACTCTGTTCACAGAGAAGAAATCGGTTTTAAAACGTGTCTTGCATCGTAATGAAAGTAAACACCTTAGGCAAGCATATTGCAATAAAAATCTTTCAATCTTTTTATGAAGGTTATACATTTTATTCAGTAACCTACTGCAAATTAATATAAATATTTTGAACTTACTGTGGGTGTTAATATAATTGCAAAATGAATGGTAACATCAGGCACAAAAGAGAAAAAAATACTATTTTGACAATCGAAAATTAATATTATTTAAATTTTTTTTTTTTTTTTTTTTTTTTTTTTTTTTTTTTTTTTTTTTTTTTTTTTTTTTTTTTTAATTGCATGTATATCACAAGTATTTTGTTCGATTATTAATTTTTTTCTTTCAAATAAGTTTTTTCGGTGAATATGGTATAATTAGCACTAAATTGCACTTATTGTAGGAAACTAGAAATAATTAGAGTTTAATAACATCAATAATTTAGAATTTTAATAGACAGAAAGCAATCGCATGGAATGTTCATTCGTTTATTGCACCTGGCGCAAGTAAAATTGCTTTGCCACTTTTATTGCGTTCATTTGGCACGTGCGAATTGCAGCGCTTATTAAGTTAGAGCTGGTTTTATGAGCAATTATTATTTGATTAATATAATTTACACTGCATGAGAGTTGATGGATGAAACTTTAACGTCGTCCGTTCCGAAACACCCTGGAAAAACATGCGGAAAATTCACCGATATTTCATTATTAGCTCTGTTATCTCCTTCAATAAATAAAATAAAATATATAAAAGTTTTTATTACATTTTCCGCTCAGTGTGGCGTGCTTTTAATAAATATAAATAATATCGTGGAGCTCGTATGATTTAACTTAATTATTTCCAATTAATGTCCGAATTAGTTCTGGCTGGGTTATTGCTTTAAAAATGCATACATAAATTGCCGAATGTAATTATGACCGTCAGACGATTCCTGAACACATCACTTGCTGAATGTGCGATGATGACGACGTATGTAATATAATGTATTGTAATGGGTATGAATAATGATGATGTAACAGAAATGTGTCACTCAATTCCAAAAATTCTCTAAAATAATATTTTAGTTAGAAACACCTTATTTTACTACTGGAAACAAATACTATGATTTTGAACTGACATTTTGTGACCCGATGTTATAAATAAAATTTAATCCCTTAAACACATTTCAAAGAGAGTTTCCTGTGAGAATTGATGGTGATGAACACGTGAAATAAACCTTATTTAGCTTACCTACCTTAAAATGCTACGGCGTTTGTAATTTTGTTTTCATTTTCCAAACCTTTTATAAAGTAATAAGTTTACTTTTATAAAGTAAATACATAAACCTTGTACATATATCTCCCTTGGAGTTCCAAAGTAAACGGGGTTAAGATAACTCACCAAATTGAAATGCACAAAGTCCAATCGAAGTTGTGACGCCCCTTCTATCTTGTGCACCGTCAGGGTACAGCTGTCCAGGCTCCTCGCCAGGCTGGGGAACTCGGGGGACACGAAGTACGTCAGGTTATGCTTTATCTCTTTGCCGCAGGTCACCGTGACTGGGGAACGGGACATTTAATAATAATAATCATAATTGAATAATTTGTAAAACGCCGTTTTGTGAAAAATCATCTCAAGGGCTCTGTACATATAAAATTAATGGTTCTTTTGTGCAGGCTTCTCACCAGGCTAGGGAACTAGGGGAGACAAAGTAACATCAGGTTATCCTTGCAACAGGTCACCGTCACTGGGGAACGGGACAAATAACATTAATGGTGGTAAATAACATCCAGGCTTCTTCTCGCCAGGCTAGGGAAGGACACGAAGCACGTCAGGTTGTACTTTATCTCTTTGCCGCAGGTCACCGTGGCTGGGCAACGAAACAAATAACATTAATGGTTTTATTTTCCAGGCTCCTCGTCAGGCTGGGGAACTAGGGGAGAAGAAGTACATCAAGTTGTGATTTATGTTCTTGCCGCAGGTCACCGTGATTGGGGAACGGGACAAATAACATAGTTCTATTTTTCAGGCTCCTCGCCAGGCTGGGAACTCGGGGAGACGAAGTACATCAGGTTGCTCTTTATCTCCTTGCCGCAGGTCACCGTAACTGGGGAACGAGATATAACATTAATGTTTCTTTTGTCCAGGCTACTCGTCAGACAGGGAAGGACACAAAGTACATCAGGTTGTGCTTTATCTCCTTGCCGCAGGTCACCGTGATTGGGGAACAGGAAAAAATAACATTTATGGTTCTATTGTCTAGGCTCTTCGCCAGACTGAGGAAAGGGAACACGAAGTAAGTCAGGTTGTGCTATAATATATACAATTCCTTGCTGCAGGTCAGCGCCTTAATGTTTCTATTGTTTAGCCAATGCGAAGACAACTACACTGTGGAGTTCATAAATGAAGAGGCGACCGCACTTGCGAGCGGGGTGATGCCTCTCGGTGGGGGAAAATGATTCAAAGCAGTCAAAACAAAACATATATCAGTATTGAAAAATGTCACTTTGTCGTGAGGTCAAATAGAAAGCAATGAAGAAATTATCACTAGGTACCTACTTACTTATTATTTAGGTACCAAAAGGCTAAAGTTTCAAGCTAATCCAGTAGTCAATGGGCTCAATACCGGGGGATGTTATTAGATGACTTAATTGTGAAGCAATTGGAAGCAGTTAAATCAAACAAAGTATCTACTACTAGACTAGTATCTAGACCAACGATACTCAACCTGCGGCCCGCCAAGCTTTTTTGTGCGGCCCTAAACACTTTACCATCAGGAACTTGAATTAAAAAAAAACTATCATTCTAAATTTCGTATATCTTGAGATTCGTTTCGACTTTGACGCACAGATAGTGCGTCAAAGTCGAATAGCGCACCCGAAAAGAATTTTCATTAGTCCACATGATCTTAGATCTTAGATGTGTAAGAAACGTTGCTTAGATTTTCACGGCCAAAAGGTTTTTTGATATTTTTTTGGGGTGTTATGCCGTGTTGCGCTACCTCCCTCTTTAGCCAACGTTTCGGACAGCGTTACAGTGTCCATCATCAGGGCAGATGTGTAAGAGTGTTGCTATTTACACACGCTAGATTTATTCCCAAGTATGCGCGCGAATAATTTATAAATAAAAGTGCCACTTCTAGAAACAACCGCATCAATTATAATACATAAAAACTGGTTAACGTCACTGGTTAGTCAGGTACCTACTAATTTATACAGCATCTCTTTCTGTCGTATAAAGTACTGATTTGTTATATTTTAAATACGCATAATCAGGTGATTTTTCACAAAAACGGCGCTCTACAAATTATCCAATTATTATTATTATTATTAATGGCGGGAGTGTCTTCAAAATGCAATCGAAAAATGTCCGACGAAAAGAGAGAGCTTCAAGACAAATGGGAAGAAAAATATTTCTTTGTTGGGGGGGGGGGGTTGATAATTTTTTTTCGTCATACCAGTATAGTGTTGCGGCCCGCGTAACTTTACAAATACATGTATGTGGCCCGAAGAGAAAAAAGGTTGAGTATCGTTGATCTAGACAGCCCCTTGCGATGAAGTAGCGCTCGATCACGAAACACTTGGCACTGTGTTGGCTTAATATTATCTCGATAGAATCAAAAAACTCAATTAAAACACAATATTTTATTTTCTTTACATAAATGTTACAAAGAAATTACCCATGTAAGTCATTGCCGAGAGCTTCAATCAAAATAAATGTATTGTATGTGTAATGTAATGGTAAATGTAATGGTGTGTAACTAATAATCTCTTTTTAATATTACCAAATATAAATCAATAACTTTCTGTCGAAACAAATCTCCAATACTATTCAATTATGCGATAAACAAATAGAGATTTTAACTAAAATAAAAGACCTCAGAAATTGATGAAAAACTAGAATTTGTAGGTACATCACATAAATCACATTACAAATAATAGCATGAAATCGTTAGGATTTAAACTGAGAACTATTAAAAACTAATTCACTTCGTGTCATGAAAATTTTATTTCTCATTAGTTCGTAGCCAATTAGAGTATAATTCCGTCGTTCGGTCACCTCAACATAAAACAAATTAGAAAATTGTAAAAAATTAACTACACGTTTTTGGGAGGCGGGAATGAGTACCGCCGCCCCGGGAACCTTTATTGGATAACCAACACCTCTGCCATAGGTTACCCCAAGTGGTTCGCTACGTTTGGTGATTTAGCAGGGGTGCCCGGGTTCATGGGGTGAGGTTTGTCTAGGTCTTGGAGGCGGATGACCAGGACATACTGAACCCCCATCCTACCCACCCCTTAAACCCTTTTCCTTCGCAGAACTCTCCTCTCCTTCCCTTCCTTTAAAAAACCCTCCACACAGCATCCTCAAAGATGACATAAGCCCTGAGGGAAATTATTTTCCTCAGGGCCTCCTGTGTGGAGCTCATGTAAAAAAAACGGGCGGATGACAGCTGTCAAGTTGATAGATTCAGTACAAAGAAATGGCATTTCTTTGTGATTCATCTGACCCCCTCTCCTACCGTGGGAAGAAATATTTGAAAGTGTCGTTTGACCGTACAGCACATAAGCGCTCGCGGTTCAACAGATATCTGCTCGCGCTTTTATAGCTGTATGTCAGGTGTATTAAATCTTGTAAAATATGAAGTTATGTTATAATATATTAAAATAGCCCATCAGAGCATTTACAATAATTAATGACAATGAGTGATGCCTCAAAATGAATATTTGCATAAACTTACATACGCAGCAAACCCCGAAGCCGTGCGCACAAAAGCCGCTGGAGGAGCCGCCCTTCTGGTGGCAGCGGTAAGGGTTGAGACACGTGCCCGAGCGCCGCCGGTCCTCCGCCAGACATTCGGACTCGGTGGAGGGGTAGAAGAAACTTAGAACTGTAATAAATAAAAATAACTATTGAAGAAGAGGATACAACTAATAAATCTAAGTAGAAAGAAAAGAAACATGAAACAGAACAAGGCACATAAAATGAAAAAGTTACGCTCGCAACTGGGACTCGAATCCAAGATCTCTCGTCTTAACGGGACAAGCGCCTCAACCAACCCGGGGCTTGTCCCGGTAAGACAAGATATCCTGGAGTCCCAGTTGCGAGCGTTACTTTTTCATTTTATGTGTCTTGTTCTGTTTCTTTTTTCACTTAGATTTATTAGATGTATCCTCAAAAAAAATGAAGTGTAAGTAGTTTTAAAATAATTTATATCACATATTAGTTTTGTATGTAAGCAAAAAATGGTGAAAAATGTGTAAAAAAATTAAAAAAATTATAGTGGGATCACCCTTCAAATAATACATTTTTATTATATACTAGCGAGTTCCTGGCAAGGGTGACTGCCACTTAATAAAGAAATTGTTTCTCGTCCCGTTCTTCTTCCGCCTCCCCTTCCTCTCCCGCGTTCCCTTCCCCTCACGCGTCCCCACTCTGCCTCCTCCGCCTTCCCTCTCACCACTCCCCTCTCCCGCTTTCCCCTTCCCGCGAACCCCCCTCCCGAGTTCCCCTTCCCATTCCCGCATACCATACATTCAGTCCCGGTACATTCAGTTTTCAAACAGCTCGTGTGCCACCTATTGTAATTTTTTATTTACAATTTTTTATTTAATATTTTTTATACAAATTTCATAATGTCAGATCTCTCCAGTATATATCTATATGTATACTGGAGAGATAGAAACCTTCGCGGGCTCACAAAAACTCTCCAAAGTTTCATCGCAATCAGTTGAACGGTTAAGCAACGCATAATTTCATCACGTCAGAGCACACTATTGAAAACATCGCGGGCATGCACACATCAAATCCCCAAAATTTCATCGCAATTGGATGATTGATTAGTAATGCATAATTTCATGATGCCAGAACTCACTATTATATGTATATATAGAAACTATCGCGGGCATGTGCACATCAAATCCCCAAAGTTCCATCGCAATCGGAGGAATGGTTAACAAATACCTACACGTCCTACACCCAAGCAAGCATATTTTGATTTGTATATATGTAGATAAAAGATAGATGAGCCTCGTGAAGAGATTGAGAAAAACAATCGTAATCCTCCCTTGTGAGGAAACTATTACGAAGAAATCATATTTTCATATTTAAATCGATATATGGTTTTAATTTTTCTTTCCCAGATTCGATTAAAACACGTTCACAGCAATAACAGAAGCTGGTCAATTTCAGTCAGAGCTGTGAAAATATGATTGACCTAATTACGTCTCTCTTAAAACCATTTGAAAATAAACCGAGAAAGTCTCTTTGGCGGTTTGTAATTTGTGCTGCATTCGCTTGCATTGTGGCACGTTTTAACGATTAAAACTTTTATATCTCTTTTTGCTACTCCACGTGTATCAGCAGAATCTTCAATCATAACTATATTATCGCACGCCACAAAGACTGACCGCAAAATAGAATGATACAACACTTTTTTTCAATCCCTCTCTATGAAAGTAAGTAATCCACTGCTCGCTGGGATCGTCAAATTAAGGTCAAACAATTATTATCGCTAGTTAGTGAGTCATTATGTTTTAATTAATAGAATATAATATCATACATGCGTTGATCGGCTCGATAAGTTCAGCTCAGTTTTAATTAGTAACGGATTAATTAAATTGAAAAATGAAACAATTCAACTTTGTATAAACCACTTATATAATGCGTAAATCCGACCGGTTTCGGAACAAACGTTCCAACTTCAGGGAAAGCTTATACTAATTTGACAGTTTCGAACAATGTTTTATTATGGTAGGGGTGGAGCCGTTGCTAGTTATTAATGTAGAGTGGGTGGGTAGGGGAATAAATCCATGATTGGGCTATAAGACAATATTTTTTGTTTGTTGATAATAGATTCATTATTTTTAAGAGATTTTTTTAATTTCCAAGGCTTCTAAGTTATCTAAATATTATGATTAATATGAAGAATATTTATCCCTGTATTTTTTTTAAAACTATGGTTATTTTCAATTATATGGTTAGCGAACTTAGAAGAATTATTATTATTAAGACACCTTAAATGTTCTTTGATTCTAATTTCAAAATTACGGGTTGTTTTTCCAATATAAAATGAGGGACAATCATTGCATTTGAGTTTATATATTCCGGAATTAGTCAATTTATGGTATTTATCTTTAGTATTTCTCAAAAAATTACCGATATTATTGCTCCACCCCTACCATAATAAAACATTGTTCGAAACTGTCAAACTAGTATAAGCTTTCCCTGAAGAAGGAATGTTTGTTCCGAAACCGGTCTGATGTACGCATTATATACGTGGTTTATACAACATTGAATTGTTTTATTTTTCTATAATGGATAACCACAAAGTTATAAACTTAAGGGCCATTAACCAGCCAGCGGCCGAGAATGCATATTTCGTCGAAGATGTTCTTACGATCGTATAGGGCGGTTCAAATGAGAAAAATTAATTATTCTCCGCACCAGCTTTTTAATAATAACTCAATATCGATTGTATTTCATTTAAAATTTGCTTTAATTTATAGCTACATTAAAAAATGCTGAAAGGCGTGATGATAAATCTATTAAAAATATGTTCTTTTTGTAATTATGTTTTGGTCTTAAGTATTTATAATTTTTCAATAATGTTTAAGCAAAATAAGAATGTAAAAACAATCTTAAATATATTGGTTTGTATGACCGTAAATAAATAGACAAACTGAAATACTTTCGTCACAAAACACGTATGCGGATCTTTTATTAAATGATTTTATTTAAACTAAAATTAAAATTCTGAAACATAGCTTTCCCAGATAATTTATTAATTTATTTTACCGCATGATTATACGATTTGAAATGTGTGTTGTATAATACAAAATTTTGTTTGAAAATTTAACAAATCTGCCAACGACCTACGGTAAAACCTCATTGTACGAAAAATAAACATATTTTCTCAAAATTTAAATCAAAACTTTACTAGATAAAAGAACTTTTTCTTCGATGGCGCTACAGCCCATATCGACCTTTGGCCTCCTGCAACAGTCGCCTCCAACTCCTCCTGTCCTCAGCGGCTGACTTCCAATTTGGTACCTGGAGAAGCTGTGCTGCATCCCCTCTTATTTCGTCTTCCCACCTCAGTCTGGGTCTTCCCACTTTTCTCTTTCCACCTGGGTATCCAGTCAAAATTCTTTTTGGGACGCGTGTATCCGGCATTCTCCGTACATGCCCAGCCCATCTCAGCCTGAGGAGTCTCATATGTGCTGAGATGCTAGGGGCCTTATATATAGCATACAATTCTGTATTGTGCCGGATGCACCACTGTTCACCCTCTTTCACGGGTCCACATATTCTTCTCAGATAAAAGAACAGTCCTTCGAAATCAATTTATAATTTCTCGTGGAAAAGAGTCAATACGTCTGAAATTTTATTTAAAAATGACATATTTCCGGTTTTGTCTGGTTATTCTTTCTTAATGTAATCTTTGTTTGTTTGGTATTGTTCTTCTTCTTTGTGTGCCGTATCAGGTCCCTCCGACATTGGCGATCACTCTTGGTATCGTTGAGTAGGTATTATTAATTTTACACCTCTTCTTTTTATACTTGCCAATGTTTCGGGTAGCCTTGCAGTTTTTTGCCAGGGCAGATGTGGTAGCTGTAAGCCCTACCCTGATGATGTTCACTGTAATCGCTATCCGAATCGTTGAATAAAGAATCAGGATAAATACAAGAAAGCAGTTTACGCTTAGAAGCACAACCTGCAATATTTTTAGTAAACACGAAAATAGTGGTAGATAGGTGATCGATAGTCCAATGGGTAGGCGACTCGACTAACAATCGGGTGGATTGAATTCGCAGCGCAAATCGACATTCTCCATTTCCAGAACAAGTCGTCTGTACTATAAGAGGAAACGCGGTCACCGAGAAATTTTAATAATAGTTATTTTACCAAAACGTTGCTGTCACTGTCGCTGTTATCCCCCTAATACTGAGCGAAAGGGACAACTGCACCTCAGGCTGATAATACCTAAATAAAATCGTAAAAATCGAGGTTTTATGTTCCCCGTTTTTCTTCTCCAAAACTGGACCAATTTTTTAAGATTTTTTTACCAACTGTAGGTAGTAGAAGAAAATATTACATGTCTATACATTTTGTTTTTTTTAAATACATTGTCTAGTTTATATAGCGTTCAAACCAGGCAAATTTAACGATGTTTTGGAGGGTCCTAAGCAGTGGCGACTCATGACTTTTGGCTGTGCTAGGGTGCTAATATTTAAAAAAATGGCATCATGGATGTTGTCGTATGCGAAAAAAAAATTTTTTTTTTCAAAAATCGGTGTTTTGTATGAAGATTTTTCAGGAATCGGTGCGGCACACCGCCAAACTGAAACTTCTTGAAATTTTTCATACGATAAACTGATTTTCAAAAAATCAATTTTTTTTTGCTACAACAACATCAATAATGCCATTTTTTATATCAGCACTCTAGCACACCAAAACGTACAGATACGCTAGTAGTCAATAGATATACTGTATTAAAAAATGTTTGCTCTAATGAGGAATTCGGTGAATAGAGAAAATGGAGAAAACGTCGCTCGGTCTCCTCTTAACGGCATTTTATAAAATTAATATTCTCTATTACCGCCCAGACACGTTGGTTCTCAAAACGATCAAAACCATTTCTGTAATGTCATAATATTATTTATTCTTCGATGTACTAGACCAAAGAACCCATTAATAATAAAAGCATTGACCATGACGGTGTCTGGTATGACCTGTATGAGGCGAGAGGAATTAAACAGTCTAAAGACGTCACTTTCACCTCGTCTACGAAACCGTAAGTAGGGCTCGGCCCTAATCAAAATACAAATTAAATAATTATTCATCACTATTTGCTCTAGTAAATACGTAATGGTAGTTTTGCTATATTGCTACTAAAATACTGAGTTAAATTATTCTTATTCTTAGCATCAAAATAGTGGATATTTTCACAAATCAGTGATGTCTATTGTTAAAAACTGTGGAAAATGTTTTATAGTTTATTTATTTGGTTCTGAAGGATTATTCTGTATCTTTTGCGCTATGTCAGAATACGACACAATTAACACTCGGTACCCCGAATTTCTACCAATTTATAACACACTTTCCTTGAACACTTTTATGTTTTAAAGCTCTAAGAAAATGCATGTTATTTTTGAAGATAATATTAGGGAACGTACCCATACTACGTGACCAACTTTTTGCAATTTTTAACCCCCCCCCCCCCCCCCGGTGACCAAAATCCTAAGCAACCCGCCGCTCATTTGTATGGAGCGTGACATTTTGAAGACCCCCCCCCCCCCCCCCCTAAACGTGTCACGTAGTATGGGTACGTTCCCTTATATACATTTGCCACGCCGGAACGGTAATTATCTGAAATTCCATCGACAGAAAAAAAATCGCAAAGTATGCTCCGAAAATTGTTACAAAAACGTTTTTTCTAAATTCTAAATGTTTCTTTAAATGTTACTTAAGGAGGGGGGGGGGAGGGGGGGGAAGGGGGGGGAGGGGGGGGGGGATTGGCGGGTGCGAAGCCGGGGGCAAAAACTAGTTTTATATAAAAATGTTAGTTAAAAAAAATGCTGACATTTCCCACGAAATTTTTGCTCTATTAAAAACGAGCGTGTTTTATTAAACATTTCCACAAGTTTTTAATATTAGCGCGCTCCCTCTAACGTTCGTATTTACATATCTCCCTTTCTTGGATTAATTACCAACTTAAAAACACGAATTGCCAGTTTTTTTAACTACTTAAATATAAGCCTAATAGGCGTTAATAAATGGCATTCTGGCGTTAGGGTAACTACTTTTAGGGGTTGGTGTCTTAAAACAACTGCAGTATTCAGATTTTTAGCGCGATTCGGAATACCGCATTTAAGAAAACTGTCAACATGTGTCATATACGGCCTATTTAACACGCTTTACACTGTCGTTAAAGATACAGAACCAGCCTTCAGATCGTCATCTACGTCGTTTTTTTTCAATATAATTGGTGATTTTCTAAAATCCCTAATACCTAAACGCGTTGAATTTGACTCTGACGTAGTAACGCCACTGGCTGACAAAACAAATGGGGGACCGGGACCCGGGACTGCGGCTTTCAAACTTTGGCCGGTGTGACGTCACGAACGCCCTCCATCAGATCAAAACTGCTTATTTTAAAATACAAATTTAAACAGTTATTGGAAATTGATGCGTCAAGTAAAAAAATAATGAAATGCCAATATTTTCCTAATTTTAAAATCGGTGGAAATAACCCTTTATTGTGAATACCACATAACTTTCTGCCCGGATTTATTCGATTACAAATAAATTAATTATTTATATTTTAATTTGAACAAAGCGTCATTGTTTGTGAATACCAGATTATTAATGGAATGAATAGTAATAAAGGAATAAATTATTCAGGAATCGGAGACCGCAGGACCCTTCTATTGTAACACGAATACCGAGTATTTACCTACCTACCTACATTCAAACATTTGGAAGCCAATTTAACTATTGATGCGAAGGAAATTATGAAGGCCTTACCCACTTCATGTTTTACAGGTAGGCACTAAAATAATATTGTACAGTTTGGCAATTAAGTGTAGAAAATAAATTATGGCGCTGCGATCGTTTTCTAGTTTTAAATGGCAACACCAAGATGGCTCATAAGACAATGAATGTATGTTTTAAAAAACACTTCTGCCAAAATGCATATTTTATAGCGTATTTGTATTTTTAAAAATTTTGCACAAAAAACTGTAATTTAATAGAAGTAAAATAAAACAAACAAGTTTTAAGTGGGCGTTTATTTCGAAATAAAAACGTAGGTACTTAAAAATTTTAGTCTATTAATTCAACACCCGACATGTAATTATTGTCTTCGTCCTCGTGTGATTCTTCTTCTTCCGTATCTTTATCTTCATCTAAACGCAGTTCATCGATATCATCATATATAGTACTGCCTCGTGCATAATATTCTGCCTCAATTTTCATCACGTGTTTGCAACAATTTTTCCAAACATCAGCACTTATGCTATTACATATTTTATTATTATTATGCCCATTTTCCGTTTTCCCGGTGTTTCAAATTTTCCAAATGCCTTTTCCCCTTCCTTGACGATTCGTCTTACCGATGATTCAGATTTACCTGTGAAAAATCATTAAAATTATTATTATAGAAGGTAGTTTTAAAAACACACACTAGATAATATTCACTTGGAAAGAATGAAAGAGAAAACGAGAAAAAAGTAATTTTTCTACGAGTATAAAGAAGTTGCATATTATTATTTTTTTATTGAGTTATTCCCTTTTTCCTGTGGCCGCATATTAACTGTCAAATGGAAGTGTCCGATCCGGATTTTTTAACATAACCTCAAATCAGATTGTAATGGTTATTATCGCTCGAAAATTGGCATAAATCTTGTTATACTAATGAAATTTATTAAACAAACTATACTACGTACCAGTCATTTCTGCAGTTCGTCTATAAACATCTTCTAAATTAGACAGAATCTTCTTCGCGTGACACTCGGCTAGGCAACGTTGAAAAACGCAGAATATAACCCCTCTTGCATCACTATGTAATGGTTTATTCATTTTAATTAAATTCAGGCAAACAATAAAAAAAATATTATCAAATCAGCGATCTTCTACTCAGATTTAAGACAATAAATCAACCGTAACATGCGATAACATGACAGCCATAGGAAACGTCATATAATTCGGTGCTGCCATAGTAATGAACACGTTTAGTTCCAATTTATTTAATTTCTGCACTTATTTGCCAAACTTATATGTAAGCTTTTATCACTAGGTATGCGGCGGCATAGAAAATCTAAACCAAAAAAATTTCGATTTGGTTTTAATTTCAGAATGTTTTTTTTTTTATATTTTAACTCCATTTTTTTAAATAAATGGTTGTTTTTATTTAAGCTGTTAATTTAAAAAATAGCAGAACTTTATATAAATAAATCTTTCCTTTTTAAATAGAGAATAATTGATTCTTTTTTAAGATCAAAGTCACATTTAAAAATCACACAAGTGCTGATAATTCAAAAACAAGGAAGGTGTCAATTGCCTGAACTACAATTAGGCCATCCGCTCATCTAGAAACTGAAAACAAACCAGTTGCCGACGCAATCGCAATCAACCTCCTGAACAAAATCGATATTTTTCTGATTTGAAATATGGCAGATTACTACCTACCATGACAGATTGCCATGGTAGTGGCTCACGAACTGTCAATTTTTGTCATGTTTTGACATGTCAGATCTGAAAAACATCGATTTTGTTCAGGAGGTTGATTGCGATTGCGTCGACAACTGTTTTTTTTTCAGTTTCTCCATGAGCAAAGGCCCTAAGAAAAGCCATGAGTATATTCGACTCATATCGTTGTTTATTTTAAAATGACCTCTTGATTGTTTAGGTACTTATAAAATATTTATAGGGTCTTCTACCACGAACCACGAACTAGATATAAAATAAATTCAATGAATGTATAACACAGAGAAATTAATGTTGCATACCTCAGGCGCCCTTGGGGTGTTTAAAAATTAACCCATCACGTGACTTGTTTAACTAGGGCGCTTACCTATTGAGTGGGTCAGGTCACTGATATCTTTACATAGGGTTAAATGAAGTCGCTCCCGCTGTCTGTGCGCATAGATCTTTTAAACTACGCAACGGATTTTCATGCGGTTTTCTCCAATACATAGAGTGATTCATGAGGAAGGTTTTTAGGTATATAATTTGTCAAGGTTTTGTGTAAATTGGTTGAAATATATAAATAAAGGGAGCGGGCTGGCAAGAGGGCGGTGTGGATTTGATTTAACAGATGGCATTGGTTATAAATAAATCTTAAGGGTAATGGTGTGGTGTTGTGTTTCGTTAGCCACAGCAACGTGTGGCCGGGTCTGCTAGTAATATAATATAAAAGTGATGCGTGCGCCACCGACAATAATTATATGGCAGAGACATAACTTATTTTAAAATCACCTTCAGGGCGCTAACCTATAAAATATTGATTGGGTCAGTGACTATCTTTGGGTAGTGATATATGTATAATAAGTAGTGCATGTGCCATCGGCAATTATGTTACAGAGACCCACAACATGACTTATTTTGCAACGACTTTCAGGGCGCACACCTATGAAACATTAAATGGGTCAGATGACTGATATAATATAATAGTGAAGTAATGCATGCTCCACCGACAATAATTATATGACAGAGACCAATAACGTGACTTATTTTAAGTTTTTCGATTCTCTGTTTTCAGGTTATCGGGAAGGAGACTGATTGTAAATGTGTTTACCCTCATGGCCTATAATACTTCTCTCACCACTTTCAGTCTTTACTGTACCTATCAGTGTACAATTTATTATGTTTTCCAGTAAAAATGTTTATATACTTGTGACGTTTTTATAAATGTTGTATTTCGTATTTTGTAGATTAAAAGGCATAGTAAGTTGTATTCGTGCAATTTTCTAACTGTAAATAAGTTAATTTTTTGATATAATTTTTTCGTGGGTTATAATTAAAGTTTATTTTTATTTTTAACTTTATGAGTAAAATCTCAAATTGTAAAATTTAACTAAATGAAGACAATATTAGCGATACCCAATCGAAAATCTGGAGACCGAAAAATATGAAAAAGATATTGGCCCTTCTGGGACTCGAACCCAGGACCGCCCAGGACCCTTTGTTTACATGAGCACTTGCAATGTAAGCAAAGGATCCTGTATTCGTTTCACCACGTAGCTTTAATTGACAGATTTATATATGTTTATTTGGAATAAGAGTGGCCCCAATATGGATCCTTGAGGAACTCCATAATTATGACTGTTTTTTTTTATCTTTTGTGCTAACATTTTTTTTGTTGTTAAATACGATTTGATAAATTTAAGAGCAGTGTCATTTTTTTCTATTTTTCCAATCAGTATTTCATTATTCACAGTTTTTATAGATCTGCAAGAATTGCTACAATATATTTTCATATGAACAAACAATATGTAGGTAAAACATATGTGTGTATGGACCTATCAAAATATCATCCGTTAAAAATTTACCTCTTTTAAAGATAATTGAAAGAACCATCATGGCACTGTTATCCGCTTGTTAATCTTCTCAAATATACCTACTTGCTAATTTATTACGTGCAGGCTCATGAAATAATTGTTTATCTTTCATTTATTACATCGTTTACTTACGCAGAATTACGGTACAAGAAATCTTGGTGTGGTGAAACTGCAACAACAGGAATGCAGTTTATTTCCTTGTTTAATTAAATACGCACAACTACTTCGATGTCCGTAAGGAGATACATTTCTGGGTTATCAGTTAACAGGATATCACCAACGCATCGGTTAACCGGGGGAGTTGATTATTGCTGCAACCCGTTCGGAAGACATTCTCAACAGGTACCTAGTACCTACGTAACCTACATACGTATAGTCTGTCAAAAAAGAGTAGAAAATATAAAAACTTGAACTACTAAATTTTTAGACTGGCAACACCAATTTAACTGTCAAATATTTTTTTGAAGTGCAATGACACTGAATGTATAGAACACAGTAAACCACATTTTAAAAAACATTTTTTCTTCATGACATAAAATTGATTAAAAGGTGATTTATAAGCGATTTGCTTTAATTTAATGTAACATAAATTTGAATTTAACAATAGATAGAAAGGAAGAATCACTAATGGTGAGTTTAGTTACACTACTTTTAGATCTGAATGAGCTAAATATATTCAGATCTAAAATTAGAGACATGATCTAAAGCCCAGGCAACGCTAGGTACTTTATCTAGTATTAAATAAATGTGAGCAATTTCTAAACTGTGCTTTATATTTTATTACATTATAGTTATTCTGCATTATGTTGCAAAGGTATAATAATAATATACCTATACGCAATTCTAATTTTGAGATCGGCGGGTATCTATACTGCAATGAAAAAATATTTTTTCCACTATTATGCCTTTTTAATTTTTTATAAAAATGTAGGTTACACAGCTTTACTTTAACACCATGAGTTATGTGTTTAGTATTGCCATTTGAACTACAGTGGCGCCCTCATATATTTTCTATTCTTATTTGACAAACTGTATACCTTATCAGAGAAACTTTATTTTCCTTTTCTCTTAAAGCTGGGGTATCAAGTGCAAGGAAATACTTAGAGCGTTTAACCAGCCAGCAGCCGAAAATCCACATTTCGTCGAAAGTTGTTCTTACGATCGTGCAGGGCGGTTATAATGAGAAAGATTAATTATTCTCCGTACCAGCTTTTTAAAATGATAACTCGATATCGATTTTATTTCATTTCAAATTTGCTTTAATTTATACCTACATCCAAAAATGCTGAAAGGCGTGATGATAAAACTGTTAAAATAATGTACTTTTTGTAATTATTTTTTGATTGTAAGTATTTATCATTTTTCAATAATGTCTAAGTTAAATAAGAATGTTAAAAAAATCTGAAATATATTAGTTTGTTAGTGCGCAAATAAATACACAAACGGACCAATTTTCGTCAAGAAACACAAGTACGTATATATTTTTTAATGATTTTATTTAAACTAAAATTAAAATTCTAAAACATTCGATACCCAGATAATGTTACTTTATTTTACTGCATGATTATATGATTTGAAATGCGTGTGGAATAATACAAAATCTTTTTTGAAAATTTAACAAATCTGCCAATGACCTTATACTAAAAATAAACATTTTTTCTCGAAATTTAAAACATGCGAGTGCTAAATAAAAGAACAATCTTTCGAAATCCATTTATATATTTTTGTGGAAAAGAGTCAAATCTGTTTTAAAAATGACATATTTCTGGTTTTCTCTGGTAATGCCCTCGTAACCGGGCATAGATATAAGTGGAATAATTTTATTCGATTTTTGTGTGCTACACCAAAAACAAGTCATTCTTTTATGGTTTTTCTGACTATCCATTAGTGACATTATTTATTCTGATTTTCTTTTCGAGCAGAAAATCGTTTTAACATGAAGACTTAGTTATTGATAACTAACTAACTAACCATCACGCGCCGTTTCCCCGCAGGGGTAGGCAGAGAGGATGGACCGTCAAACAACTCAGTCTTGGTACACACTCCTTAACTCACTCACATTCATACATCGTCTCAAACATACTTTTCTATTTTCTATTAGCCCGACTCAAGTGTCTGATTCACTTGATCGTGCCATGACTTCCTCGGGCGTCCCCGACTTCTCCTGCCATTCACATTTGCGTCATACCTATATTCTCCTTACACTACTTTCTTCGTCCATTCGCTCTACATGTCCAAACCATCTGAGGGTCCCTTTCTTAATCTTACTCATTATGCTTACATTCCTTACATTCTTTGCGGATATCCACATTTCTCAAACGATCATACATGGTTTTACCACACATACGCCTCAGGGATTTCATTTCAACAGCATTCAGTCTACTTTCATCCTTCCTCTGCCAGTTCCATGCCTCACTCCCATACATCAGGGTAGATACCAGGACTCCATTGTGGACTGCCAGCTTCGCTTCTTTTGACATTTTTTTATTAGTGCCAACGGC
The DNA here is from genome assembly GCA_917880885.1 of Limnephilus marmoratus. Taxonomy (NCBI): domain Eukaryota; kingdom Metazoa; phylum Arthropoda; class Insecta; order Trichoptera; family Limnephilidae; genus Limnephilus; species Limnephilus marmoratus. The sequence continues at coordinate 55,662,545 of OU862908.1, forward strand.
ATTCAGTCCTCCATTAATGGAGTTGCCTGCATTCACCCTTATTTCAATATCCCTATCAGCCTTCTCATCTCTCGTAAACATACTACCCAGATACACAAACTCATCCATCTGCTCCAAGTATTCATCATTTACAACTATATTGCATCAATTGATAGTTCCAGAAAATTCATGTGAACAGATTTTTCTTCTTAAAAATGATATTGAATTTGACGCTTTTAGCTAATGCAGACTGTTTTAACCTAAGAGTATGGATATTAGAGAGACGGCATGTAAAGTGTGCACACCCTCCCGAAGTGTGATTTTTAAAAAATTTTACCGAACGGTTTTTAGACGGCTGACATTGGCTTTTACACCTCGGTCGCGTATAGAGCTCCCAGTAAAACGTTCATAAAACATATAAAAATGGTCCAGTGCGCCGTAAAGTTCTGTAAAAGTAGTTCTATGAAGACCTTTAAGAATAAAGACGGTCTTACCTTTCACGTGTAAGTGTTTAAACATAGCTTAAATATACATTTTATAATTTTCGGCGTGTTCATTTCAACCGCAATCGCCATGAGCCCGATATTAACACGTGACTCCGACTGCCAATGGGCCGAATCAGTCAACTTAAATTATAATAATTAATAATTACCTAAAATTTTTAATGTATTTATTAATCATAACGCACAAATATAAAGTTGAGATTTACACATATCATAGGTATGTGTTTTTTTATCATTTAGCTTATTAATTTTTAAACATTTTTACTTTGTCTTTTTTGCACTGTTATTTTTAGTTTTTTTTTCCTAATAATTTAACACTCCTTTTATATATGTTTACAATGTTAATTTGTAATCACTGTATTGTTATGTAAAAGTCACATTGACATGCCCCCGTGGTCGAGGGGTAAAGCTCTTTACTAGCAATCCGGAGGTCGCGGGTTCAAATCCCGGTGCGCGCAAATAAATTTTATTCGATTGATTTGTGTTTTCAACATTTTAAAATTAAAAATAATATAAGATATATTTCCGGCACTTTCAGGTGGAACATACTCTCAGTATCGCCCTGGTGTAAGACCACCAATTAGAATTGAAATGTTGCTTGAAATGGCTTAAGCTGTGTTTGTTGACTAGATCTGGTACTTCCCCACCTTCCTCGTCCCCATCTTCTTCCCCTCCCCACATCTTCAGCCTCACAACATACATGCCATAGTCTCTCTGGCTCCAGATGGAAGCAGTTTCGATTCTTGTGATATGTATATGTATATATCTATATGTTATGGTTAAGGTTTTCACGGGTGTAAGATGTAAAACACTTTTCTCGGTTTACCCGCGTAACGTAGTCCTGAGAAGGACTTTTTAACTCCTGACGTTTCGGACAGATCACACTGTCCATCTTCAGAGGCCTTATGTCTTTAGTTTTTGTCTCAAACTGATAGCTTTCGCATGTCTGTTCGGTCCAGAATCCAAGACTTAAGTGAGTGCAAATCAATTCCTATGGCTAGAGCGGAGTACCCGGGTTGATTGTGATTTATGGTGCTGGGGGTAGGAGGTGGGACCGGCAGTCTCAGGCGGTTTACATGTAGAGACCTGATTGGTTAGGCTAATTGTGGGTACTTCTGATAATTTTGGAAATGCCGTTTTTGGGGGATTTTCGGAAAGTAATAATTGACGAAAATCCCCCAAAAACGGCATTTCCAAAATTATCAGAAGTACCCACGATTAGCCTAACCAATCAGGTCTCTACATGTAAACCGCCTGAGACTGCCGGTCCCACCTCCTACCCCCAGCACCATAAATCACAATCAACCCGGGTACTCCGCTCTAGCCATAGGAATTGATTTGCACTCACTTAAGTCTTGGATTCTGGACCGAACAGACATGCGAAAGCTATCAGTTTGAGACAAAAACTAAAGACATAAGGCCTCTGAAGATGGACAGTGTGATCTGTCCGAAACGTCAGGAGTTAAAAAGTCCTTCTCAGGACTACGTTACGCGGGTAAACCGAGAAAAGTGTTTTACATATATCTATATATATATATATATATACATACATATATAGATTTAAAATGCCCGTTTTCTTGAAAATTCACCTCAAGGGTGCAGTATGAACGTATGTATATACATACATAAAATTTAATAATATAATTTTTTATTATTAAAGGTTTCCAAAAGACCCTGAGAGAAAAAGAAAGTTGGTTGATGCCTTAAATCGGAGTGATGACTGGTTTCCAATCAAATCATCCCGCATTTGCTCCTATCACTTTTCGCAAGATTGCTTCTATACAACTGAGAAAGGATTTATAAAATTGCACAGATATACAGTATCTTCGCTTTCAATTGAAAAGATACTAAATATTTTATTGCAATAACGCTTTAAAAAAATTCGGAATTGGGCTGGATATCAAATACAATTTTTTTTTCAGCCTACGACTGAATCAGCAGACCCATTAGCCTACAATAGATCACATGAGTTACTCGATGAAGTGGAAGACACTCTCGTAAAAAAAACTTAGATTAGAAGCGAGGAAGTGGAGAACGCTTTTCATTGAACGCAAAAAAGAGCTAGAAAGTTTGAAAGCGTCACGTAGACGGCAGTTAAAAAAGATTGCCAGTTTGTAGGGGATTTTTACATGTTTACAAGAAGGTCAACATGTTAATGAAAACGAGTTTACGGACTTGGAGTCAATTTCAATCAGCAGTAGAGAACTTTATAACCGGCAGCTATAGAATAAAGGAAAACCGACAAAAAAAATTCTCCCCGGCCCTTAGATCGTTTGCTCTAACTTTACATTTTTATTCTCCAAAAGCTAACGATTACGTACGAAGAAGTTTTGATATATGTTTGCCACACGCTAGGACCCTTGGGAAGTGGTACGAGAGTATTGATGGCCAGGCTGGTTTCACAGTGGAAGCATTTCGTGCTTTGAAGATGAAGGCTGAAGCTTCAAGTAAAAAAATACTCTGCGGACTAGTGATCGATGAAATGGCCATAATGACTAAGATCGAATTTGATGGCTCCAATTACCATGGATTTATTGACATAGGTGCTAAGTTAGACGGCGATTGCCTGACAAGGGCAAAAGAAGCCTTTGTCTTAATGGTTGTGGCAATCAATGATAGTTGGAAGTTGCCTGTTGGATTTTTTTTAGTAAATGGAATTTCCGGTGAACAAAGGGCAAATTTGGTATGTAAATGTTTGGAAAAGATTCTTCTTACGGGTATTGATGTGGTATCTTTAACGTTTGATGGGTGTCCGGCGAACATTTCTATGGCCAAAATTTTAGGCTGTTCGTTCGATCCTACACAATTAAAAACTTTTTTCGAACATCCATCTACTAAAGAAGATATTTGCATATTTTTAGATGCCTGCCACATGATAAAATTAGTTCGAAACGCTTTTCAAGCCAAAAAAGTATAAGTTGATGAAAATAAGATTGAAACCAAATGGAATCATTTGGAAAGCTTAAATCAAATTCAAAATGATGAAATATTATATTTTGCGAACAAATTGAGGCCGATAGATATAAATTTTCAAAATCAAAAAATAAAAGTTAAATTAGCAACACACTTGTTCTGTGAGAGCGTTGCTGACTCTCTAATTTTATACCTTAGTTATTTCATAATCTTTTTTTTTAATCAAGTAAACGCTGAGGAAGTGAGTATTGCTCAGGAAATATGTCGGTTTTTTATAAACAATAAACGTGGTTAAAACTAAGAAAACTATTAATTATGAAAAAGAAATTCGTTCAGCAAATAATACGTAATGGGCTATTATATTTTGTGCTTAAAATACGAAAAAACTGAGGAACGTTTTTTAATTAAAAAATAAATTAAATAATGAGCCCATTACCAGTTCGGCCCTTCCCTGTAAAGCGCTCTCCCTCCCCCCGATCGCTGAGCGGTAACCCCGTCTGTATCCCCACTCTCCGCCGCCGAAAAATGGAGACAGCTACACTGGTTTTGGCGGTATAATAGGTTCCGAAATGTTTATGCCGCTTCCTTACAATCATAGTTCCATGGTTTTAACGAAATTGCAAACATCAAACTAATCATTGATTTTGATTTATTTTTATGATCATGAACCATAATTAAAACAATGTTACATACAAATAGGATTGAATCATTGATACAATATTGTATTTTTATGCCTTTCTTTAAAAGAAGTGAGTTTTTAAACGGACCCATGAATTCGTATTCCATATGTACATGTGCACAAACAATTCACGTAACTTGCCAAAGGCGTTTTTTCCTAAAATAATTAAATTACGTCATCTATAAACGAGCAGTTTATAAATAATTTTAAGATCACCCACGTAATTTGACAGGTGTCTATTTAAAAAATAGGCTCTATTTAAAAATAAATATACCTTTACTATAAATATTACTGTTCAAAAAGCACTTCTGTTTTATCTAGAAATTTTTAGTTTTTAACTTTGAATGTGTTTGAAATGTAATATGAACCAAAAAAATTTCAAATCATCATGAAAGAGCCTCATTACATTGTAATTAATAATATTGAGGTTTATTTCCTTAATCTTATTTCTACATTAATAAAAGTTTTAAATTGTTTGGTTTAAAATTTCAATCATAAAATACTCAATTTCTTGTTTTTATTCGTTCTGTCTGTTGTTATTTACGACTTGCAAATATAAGCTGACTAATTAAACGCATAAATTTATTCCGAATGCTTTCTATAATATTTACCGTTTTTAGTTTGTTCTTTCAGAAGCCCACGCACCCATAAAATATGAATATTTACTATATGAGATTAATTACTAAACTTGATATAATCCGGTGAACATGCTTAAACTATTTTTGTGTAGTAGTTTTAAGGGGAATGGCTGCGCGGCTTTTTTCATCCAAGATTTAATTTTGGATTTGAGGCCAAAATATCAACTAAAATACTCTTTTTTTCATCGAAAGGTATAACAAATATAATATGTGCTATTTTATTTATTTTTTTTATTTTATATAGGTAAATAAAAAAATCATGTCATAGTTTAATTACTAAATAAATAATCTTATACCGACTGAGTAATTCATATCTACTGATTTAATAAAGGTAATGAGGAATAATTTTTTTTTTTTAAAATCATCATAAAAAAGCATTTGTTTTGGTAGGAATTTTAATTTATATACGGCAGATTGGAGTTAACAACGATAATCGATCATTTGGTCATTTGTAATTTGCATTTATGCCCATCAAAAAAAAATTATCATTTTTATTTTATATTTCGTCGTAATATGTTTATAGCAAATAAAGCAAAATTATCTATTAAAATAATTGCCAGAGTTGACTCTAAAAAAATAAAAAAAAAACGATTTTTTAATTACCAATATTTTATAATTTAGAACAAAAATAAATATTCGCTACACCCCGTTGATGAAAAAAAAAAATATTACAAAAGAATAATGGACCAACTAACTTAAATAACTGCATATTTTTATTTATTTTTAAAGTTAGTTTTAATAGTTAAAATAATTGTCAAAGTTTTAATTTTTCAAGATCCCCGAAAACCACCGTATGTATAGTGAGTCGTGTGACGTCATCACTCCTGAAAAGTTACTATAGGATCGGGCAATCAGCTGATTAACTGCCGCCATTTTGAATTCCGTTGTTCGAAGTATTCTCCCTAGAAGTAGCATTACTATTTTTTTGTGCAATAGTTTTTGAATATTTTCAATAATAGAGATAAACTAATAAAAGATATTTTTATTTTTATTTTTTAAACATTATTTAGGCCTAAATAACGTTTCAATAAACACAACAACTATTAGTTATCTAAATATCTATAAACAATATGAAAATAAACCAAAAACACGATATGTTGAATGGCGTACGTCGTACAGTTCAAGTCGTGATTTCAAATTTCAATACAACTTCAACATGCTATCACCAGGTGAACAGTTAGCAGTGACGTCACCACTAACCATTTTCATAATACCAACTTGACGCTGTGTTTTAACGAGACGTTTAAAAATGCACTTTATAATATTTTTTTTTTAAAACTGTGCGTTTGATATTATTAAATAAAACTTATATATTCACAATCAGCGTTTATTGGTCTATATGAACATATTTTTTTAAAGCCATAATATTTTTCACTGGAGTTCCTTATTAGGTATTTTGGCCTCGATTCCAAAATTAGGTTTTGTATGAAAAGGTTCCCCTAATAATGATGCCCTCAACAACACACAACAAAAAGTGCTTCGTTTTAAAAGATATGTGGAAATTTTTAAGGAAAATTTTTTCTCTTTTAAACCATTTTCACATTTTTTATTATAAAGAAATACAAACATTCCTGGGTTACGAATAACCAGACAATAATATGAAAATCTCCTACTTCCACAACAGTAAACCGAAAATCTTGCTTGTGTCGTGATGGAGGACTTAGCCAGCCTAGGAATTGAACTCACCACACCAACCACGCCAACTCAGCCACTGACCGGTCAAAGGATGTTGAATAAGTAGATATAATACCTATTGGATTTATTTAGATGACTAGGTATAATAAATGGATATATAAATGGTATTAGTTTAAAATTTTGTTCCTTTTTTGTGATCTACACTAAAAACAACTCATTACTACCTATTACTAACATTATTTATTCCGATTTTCTTTGCCACCTGAAAATCGTTTAAAAAGCTAAACGCTGTAAACATAATGCATAAGTGCCTGCGGACTTTTTCAGTTAACATAACTTGTTCTGAAAAGGGAGTAAGCCAGCTAGCCGAGCTTTCTACCCACGGTACTGTGGACCATCCTGTTGTAATCCCGTTATAAGAATAAAAAATACGATTTATAGTGATAATGTACAATCTACAACAAAATTTAAAAGTATTCCACAGAATTCTATGAAATGGCTCACTTTTACCGCCTGATTTAAATATGTAATAACGTACTTTCCACTAAGCCTGAGATAACAATTTTAAGAAAACCGTAGGTTCATGGGATGAGGTTAGTCCGGGTCTTGGCGGCGGATACGTCTGCCCACCAGCTGCATGGCAGGCCGAATCGGGAGAGAGTGGCTGAGGCAGTCCCTTTAACTTCTCCAGCCGTTCTCTCTCGGAATATCGCCTTGCACCGCAGTGAGAGAGATGGATCGTTCATCCGCCACCCCTGGGGACACTGACCCCCAGATTCCTACCCACCCCTCATACCCTTTTCCTTCCCAGATCTTCCTCTCCTTCCTTTCCCTAAAAAAGACCCTCCACACAGCATCGCCAAAGATGACATAGGACCTGAGGGAAATTATTTTCCTCAGGGTCTCTTGTGTGGAGCGTGGAGCTAACGTAAAAAAGGTATTTTAATGTACTCTGGAATGTTATCAGTCCGTTTAGAAAGTCAGGGGTTTCTACTCGTACCAGAGAGCAACATGACGAACGTAAATATCTGTCCAGCCAAGCACGTACCAACCCTTATAGTGTGTTACTTCAAGTTACCGGTTGAGAAATAATGTGATACCTAGTTGAATGAATATTAATAAAGGGGTTAAAGATTAAGGTGGCCCAAAATTTTCCCGCAATTTTCAAAGGTAAGTACTTACTTTTCCCTTCTCTCCCTCTAGGTTCTACTGGAAAATCAAGATCATTTCCTTCATTTTTCCGTCGCTTTTCTGAAGCACCTCTGTGTAGATCCTTCTTCCCTGGTAATTTATCATTCCAAATGTTATAATCCCGCAGTTCCCGCGATTCACTTATCGGCGTGAAAAACAACACGGATACCAACAACAACTTCAAAATCAAACCGTTCCACTTGCTCCGTTTAAGCATTGTTCACACCACGAAAACACACGAAAAACGATATCCCGGGAAAACTTCGGTAGTTACCTACCCCGCTATTTTTGTTGTGAAAATTAAACTCATTATTTAAAAAGGTACCTACTGTCAACATTTAAAAAAAAATTAACTTATATTTTTGCTAGTGGTTGATGCATTTTTAAATAAATATTTCCGGCACTGAAATTCTTTGATCAGGAAATGGTCCATCCGTATCACATTAGATAGTGTTGGTCGTTCCGCGTGCGCATCGCGACTGCTCGCGGCTCTGATTTCGTAAAATAAAATTGCAAAAAGTTTTATTGGGACCATCACTGCTACACTTGCAGTTAGCGGTTCTCGGACCCGTCGCGTGAGCAGGGACCTAACGCGGAAGCATCTGACCGGTTGCGCGTCTTTTCCCGGTAATTTAATGAAAAAGACAACCTGCAACCGACGAACAATAAGAGACCTAATGACTTGTTAATTTCGTGAAATCACCGGTCATCTCCCATATCATTATTTTGTGGGTAGGTAGGTTAATGGTGGAGAACAACCGTTTGTTTTCGTTTTCATTAGAACGATGCCTTTTTTTGGGTCAGTAGTATTAGGGATTGTGACGCGGTAAACCGGTTTACCGGTAAATGGCTCAGCGCCTATTATCTTAATTTTTTGCCCGCAACAGCGCCGGATCTGCCATACGTTCAAAAACGTGCAAAAAACCTGGCGCCAACTCCGAAGGGGCGCCGTGAGAAAATAAATATTGTATTAAAAATTTGTTAAAATATTCCCTGAATCGTTTAAAAATTACCCATAGTACGAAATAATTATTACGCTCTAGCAACACTTTCCAAAGATACAGGCTGCGCACGCATCTGTTTTATATTCAACGGTTTACGAATTTATAGTCAGTTACAGAATTTTTTTACAAATTCCATATATTTAGTTTAAACGTAAGATCTATTTTTCCATATATCTTTTACCGTCTTTTACGACGAATTAGTGCTATCCAAATTCAATAACCAATCACAGCGCCGTACTTTTATTCAAAATAATAAACAAACCGAGTGCGCCTTTCAAAATGCTTTTGTACGATTTAAGTCTCTATGAGAAGGTAGTTAAGGACCATTTTCTTATGAAATCTTCAGTAAATTCCATTAGCAATATTAGCATAAACATCGCACGGTTTGCAAGATTTGCATGTTGCAACAGTTTCATAATTGATTTGACAGTTCGACAGTTGAAGTATTAGATTTGTTATTTTACGGTCGGTCATACGGTGTCAATGCGTCGTGGGTGGTTTGTTATATTTATGAGTGCGTCTTTCGTAAGCCGTTGATACCATACGTCATACGTCAGTTTAGTGTTTCAAGTTATGGTGTTTGTTCAATCAACACAGAACCTAGGGGAAATGGAAATGCAAGGTACAAATTTAAGGTTATGTTATTAGATTTTTAAATTTATAACTTAAAAGTTCTGTGGTAGTGGTTTACAATGAATAGAATTATAATTAAAAAAAAACTTTCAGGTTCGCAGAATCTAAAACGTAGAAATAAAGAGCAGAATGACTTAAAAAACTTGTTTCCATCGGGAATTATTTCATTCCAATTTCTCCAGCACCGATAAGAAATGATGTCCCGCGCAATGACGTTACAATGGTGGTCCCGAGCACATCTAAACAGATATCTTTCGCACAAATTCCTACGGTCGAATTATTAGAAGATAAAAATAACGTTACTGATAGCAGTTTAAATTTAATTCGGTTTTCAGAGCTTGAATTGAAAGATCCCGGATGCTGGCCAAAGTTATCTCAAAATTCCATTAGTTTATTAGTTCAGGAAGGTCCTGTACAATTGAAAGATTTTGATTTTCCTATTACGAACAAGCGTAAATTTAATACTAAGTATTATTACAAGAAACTGCCTAATGGAGAAGAATTACATAGATCGTGGCTTATTTATTCGAAAACTTTAGATAGGGTTACACCCTTTATATGTCTTGATTTTATTTGATAAATTAGTGTAAAAAAAGAAAAATTAAATAAAATAAAAAAAAATTGGGGTAAACGAATTTTTAATCAAAATAAAAATGTAGGGGGGGGGGGCGGGGGGGCGCCATCGGTACCTACTGCACAGGGCGCTAGATTTCGTAGATCCGGCCCTGGCCCGCAAGTCTTTTTTTACCAATAACTCTATAATTTTCAAATAGCATGCGCGTTTTGGACTTCCGCGGCATCTGGCGATGCGCGCTAAAAACTTAAAACTTTGGTTAGGTAAGTAAAATTTTCGAATAACAGGACAACATTTGAAAACCTTCTACTACCATCCTCACAAACGGAAGATGTTGTTCGTTCAAATAATGGAGGACTTAGCCAGCAATGAATTGAATCCACGACGCCTGGGTTTTTGGTCCAATAAAAATAAAAATTAATCCATGAAAAAAGAATTGTTAGTCTGCCGTACAATTAAGTTGGGCTTAGTTCACTTTTGAAATTGTTAAATAAAAATAAATCAGAAAGAAAAATTTCGTCATTGAATTTTTAAATTCAATTTCTATACCTTTAAAATTGGTATCGTTTTTTTATTATTAGGTAGGAAATTTTTAAACGTAGTAGGTTTTTTTACATTAGCTCCACACAGGAGGAAAATAATTTCCCTCAGGGCCTATGACATCATAAGTACCTAATATTTATTAAATAATTAATACGTATCGGTAACACCCAATACATACGATACCTAGGTAACTGAAAATCTTTTTTTCGGTTGAGACAACCCTCACAACGGACATGAGGCATGACCATTTACATATTTAAGAATATTTTGGATGTACCACGATATTCTACTAACTGCCTTCTACGTTACTACCTTGGCTAATATAGCCACGTAGCCATCTATTGATAAGAATTATTTAAATGCATAATAATGGTTCATTAGTTGATCACTCATGATGCGGCTTGTGAAGTTAATATCATGTTCAGTAGGGTATGGATTTAACCCTGACCCCTAGAATAGGTGAGTAACAAAGGCGGGAGAAGGGTAGGGCAACCAGACAACATGCGCAGGCGCAATATCCGCCGCGTCAAAATATAAGAGCGCCAAAATCAGAAAGAAATAAGGTAGGTACCTACTAATTTAATTTAGAATTCATTTTTAATCCTTAGTGTGCCAAGAAGTCGAAGATGTGTGGATGCAGTGCAGTGCAGACCACCGAATATGTGATCAACGAATGGCCGCTCTATTCATACCCCAGTAAGGTCTTAGACTGACTAGCAGACCTAGATGTCCCCCCTCTGTTAAAAAACTATATCACTTTTAATTCGACTCCGTGTCGTATTCCACTGCAAAGATAATAAGTCAAGTCTTCCTCGGGCGTCCCCGACTTTTTCTACCATTCACTACGGTATACGAGGTCACGAGTATTAAATTAAGATACTACATGAAGCTATTCGTGAAATCCTATTTTGATACTATTTTGATTAATCTTTACGACGAATCGGCTTACAGTATGAACATCAAAAAATATGCTACGGATAAATTGAAACTTTTACTAGCTTTTCTATGTATTGGAATTACAATAAAATTATTATTTACGTAACAAAAAATATAAGCGTAAACCACAAAAAAAAATGTTTTTTCATGACTTAACTATGAAGTGATACAAAAAACAATTTTTAAAAAATACCGCTGGTTTAGATAACTGAAACACGCCAATTTAAAAAAATATATTTTCTTTTTTTAAAAGAAAGACAAACATTCCCGGGTTACGAATAACCCGACAATATTTGAAAATCTCCTACTACCACCACAAGATTGCACTTGCATAATGCAAGATATGAATGATGAATGCTCTCATGAAATGTTTTAAGGAAATTCGTAAAGTTGACGAAGATACAGCATTTTATATGAAACCGTTTTAAACAGTTTGTATGTTGAATTATCCTTCAGCAAAACTTTGAACTTGTTTTTCTCGAATGTATGTTTTTCAACCCGGTTGACAACATATTAGAAAAACTATACGTCCGATTTGCATGCACCAAGTCTTAAACTGTTCGAAAATCCAGTCACTATGGCCCCACGTAAGGATTTTATAAAGGGCCTCCTTCTTTTCTTTCAATTTTTTCAAAAATTATCATAAAAAGTCGAAAATAAAATTCGCTAGTCCGCCATTTTTTCTTCTTTTCATATCAAAATTCCCCTACGTGGTGCCATAGACACTGGATTTTCGAATTCGAACAATTTAAGACTTTGTGCGTGTAAATTGGATGTACTTATAGTTTTTTTAATATGTTGCCAACGGTTAAAAAATGTCTTAAAAAGTATCGAGAAAAACGCATTCGAAGTTTTGCTGAAGGATAATTTAACATACAAACAGTTTCAAACGGTTTCACATAAAATGCTTTATCTCCGTCAATTTTCAGAATTTCTTTAAAACATTTGGTGAGAGCATTCTTACCAAATGCATCTTTCAGAAAATTTAATTTAAAAAATTACAGAGTCGTGGTGCCGCCTTGTTTAGGATTTGATCAACGGAACATGGAGGCATTTGTAGGCCCCCCAGAACCAGAGGCCGCTCGTGTGATTTGATTTCCCTCCATTTTGACGCCAGTGATTTTGAATGTTTCGATCATTGCCAACACTACTTACCTGAAGGTGAGTAACTAGGTTTCCTTCCCTTTTGACAACAGTGGTTTTGAAAGCGCGGGAAAACCTTATCTTAGTACGGAGTAAGTACTACAAAGGGGGCTTTCAAGTATTACGTAACGCAATTTTTGAAGATTTTTGACCCCCCCTCCCCCTCATGTAACGCGCCGTAACGTTTTTCCGTGCCCTCCCCCCCCCCCTAAACGTTACGTAACGCCCAAGTGACAATTTTTACCTAAAAGTCACAATTAAGTTGCGCAAAGTACTGGAAAGTCGCTTAAATACCTTTTTTTCTTGTTTTAATCGCGTTTGCGGTAATAAATAAAACAAGAGATTTCGTGAACGAAAAGGGTTGCCAACTTGGAAGATTTTAATTCCCCATTTTTTTACCTAAATAAAGAAATCCTCCCCCCCACCGCACAGTAACGTTTCACAAGACCCCCCCCCCTCCCAAGTAAGTTACGTAATACTTGATCGGCCCCAAACTCACTTATTTTCAGACTTCACTCTGCTCAGTGAGGCAGTGAGAAAGTGAGTGGTTTGGTTTATTTATGGTGAGAATTCAGGTATTTTGGAGCGCGTGACTCGTTCCTGATGGCTATCTTAGGGAGCGTCAGTCATCATAGATTATTCTATCTTCATGCTTGTAGGACAACAATACTCAACCTTTTTTCTCTTCGGGCCACATACATGTGTTTGTAAAGTTACGCAGGCCGCAACACTATACTGGTATGAGGAAAAAAATCATCACCCCCCCCCCACAACAAAGAAATATTATTTTTTTCGATTGCATTTTGAAGACACTCCCGCCATTAATAATAATAATAATAATTGGATAATTTGTAGAGCGCCATTTTTGTGAAAAATCACCTAATTATGCGTATTTAAATTATAACAAAACAGTACTTTATACGACAGAAAGAAATGCTGTATAAATTAGTAGGTACCTGACTAACCAGTGACGTTAACCAGATTTTATGTATTATAATTGATGCGGTTGTTTCTAGGAGTGGCACTTTTATTTATAAATTATTCGCGCGCATACTTGTGTGGCAAATATTTGTTTTTTGGGAATAAATCTAGCGTGTAAATAGCAACACTCTTACACATCTGCCCTGATGATGGACACTGTAACGCTATCCGAAACGTTGGCTAAAGAGGGAGGTAGCGCAACACGGCATAACACCCCAAAAAAATATCAAAAAACCTTTTGGCCGTGAAAATCTAAGCAACGTTTCTTACACATCTTAGATCTAAGATCATGTGGACTAATGAAAATTCTTTTCGGGTGCGCTATTCGACTTTGACGCACTATCTGTGCGTCAAAGACGAAACGAATCTCAAGATATACGAAATTTAGAATGATAGTTTTTTTAATTAAAAATAATATGAACAGATAGTTTTTTTTTTTAAGTTCCTGATGGTAAAGTGTTTAGGGCCGCACAAAAAAGCTTGGCAGGCCGCAGGTTGAGTATCGTTGCTGTAGGACCAACCTGCCAATCATAAATATACCAAACCACCCACCTGCCAATGGTTCTCCCGGTGGGAGTACATTGCTCCTGAACCAAATCTCTTTCGATAATGATTGATATTGATTTGCATCAAGGAGAGGTTAAAAAATCCTACCGATTCTCGAAAGTTTCTTCTCATTGACGCAATCTTCACCAATGCCTGATTTTTTTTTTTAAATTTGATAATTATTTTGAATTTTTTTTTTTTACATTCATCATTATCTTTTTTTATTTATAACTATTATGTGTAATTTCTTGTAAATATTAAATTTAAGGTTTATAGTGTAAGAAATTTAATAATAAAAAATGATTATTATCATCTTCAAGTCAACGGAAGTAACTTGAATGATCATAATCATTGTATTTCCAAAGGATTAATTATTAAGGACTGAAGTCGACACGGGGGGGGGGGAGGGGGTTGTAGACAATAAATAGAGCACTGTTTATCTAGCGATATTAATATATTTTGATAATAACTTTACATAGGTAGCATTAACATTTCATTTTTTGAGAAAATCTCGACAGCTTTAGCGCAATATAAAATTAGTGATTTTTATAGCCAATACCTTTACATTGTTATTAATATTAAACAGTTATTTGTACATTTCTTGCGAAAGTTGGTGTTGTAGGAAGAATTCTGAGGTAATGTGGAATTATGGCAGGGTTAATTGACCAGTTCCCAGTGCAGGGACAGTCTAGTGTTACTCCTACAAACACAACGCTCGTCTCTTCTACTGCTGGACTCACTCTCGCTTCCTGCTTCGTGACAGCTACAACACTTCCACTCATCACTGCCCACTATCCACGGCCATTCAGGGACATAACAGGATTACAGTTTGCAACTCTTTTTAATAAAACAGTAATAGAGGTCTTCAAAATTTAAAATTAACCTAAATACAACCAATTTGGTAACTCTATACGTACATTACATACAATTTCGACAAGCGAGACAACTCTCCCAGAATGGATACTTTTCCCTACCTAACTAAGGGTGGACATGATGGTTAGCCAAGTGTTTGCACACAGTACGCAGTACTTGGTACATAGCTACCCAGCTACCAGTGTAATCAGTGTGCACAGTACACACCCTCCCCATTGTTCTACCAACTCTAGTTAGTCGCAAAGCATCATTAGCGGAGCTGCCGGCACATCATGCATAGACGTTAAGCATATCCATTACTTAAATTATAACCGTTCATTTCAATTCATCCATTCAATACAATATTCAAAAACCCAAAGCCTTAAGATAATAATTATTTATTATGCTCAAACTTATGGGACACAGTAAGTAATAAAGTTGATATAAATATAATAATATGTATTTATATTATGTTTTATATGGCAGTATTAGTTATCGTGATAATACTTTCAATATCTTGCATTATTACATATTTCAAACAGATATTATACATATTAATATGCAGAATTATATGACTGAATGGAGACAACATTAAAATACCATCATCCATTCAAGATATAACATATTCTTTGAGTGACAAAATAAATTATAAAACAAATTTTCCATGATGATCATTAATGGTGGACATAATATGTAATTCATTTTGAAAACATTATATATTTTACAAGGTAGACAAACTTATCAATGCGAATTCATCTCTCCATGAGCCACACTTAATTCATCTCTCCAAAAGACAAGGCAGCAATTTCACACAATCAAGATTTAATGTGATTTTATCGTTAAGATCATTTTAATACTTTTTAAGATTGTAATTTGATTGTACCAGTGTAGGACTATTGCCAAATGGTATTTACATGGTGATGAATTCGCAGCGACCTTATGTTATTTTATTTTTATGACCATTTTTAAGTGAGAAACGTTAACAATACTTCTTCAAACCAAACCATTTTCTATGAACATTTGCATAAAATCATATTACATGTTGATTCCATTCTGAATTGCAATATTTTGCGATTATACAATAATTTCTGCGAGGTTTCTCATTAGGAATGGTGTTTAATCCAGGATTGAGGGGAGCATAACCTTCTATAGATAGAAGAAGCAAAGAGGGAATATAAAGAGATGCAGTTTGCATGAATGGTGCCACGCAAGAGAAACCGCTTGACGTAACTAGCCGATTCAATCACTTTGATCTGATCACGAACCACCAACGATCGATTGGATCACTTTTCGATCGATCAGCGCTCAGCCAGCATCCTTGATCGGTGTGGTGAGTGACGACCAGAGATCTGTAATGCCGGCCAAGTCGGGCACCGCAAGCCCGTGCAAGCTGCTTGCCACCCAAATACAGACCATAGATGCTGAGTATACTATAATGTATCATTCAAGACTGGGCATCCCGATCCAATCCTCGAGATTGGCAAAGAATTCAGACGGTTGATATCCGAAATAGGCTGTCATTGCTGTTCCAGTTACAGGAAACCGATATGGAGCGGCATCCTTTTCCAATTACCTTTGGAACCGGTTCCTGATTGCGGAAAGGTTGATCGGTATAAATACGTTCAGATTGTAGAATTTTTTATTTCTTGGGGAAGGGAGTGATTAGCAAATCCCTCGGTAAGGATCCGATTCATTCAAATACTTTTGTTCATAGGCGTAATTCAAATGTTTTACATTATAAAAATTTCAAAAGAAACGAGTTCGAGATTTAAAAAAAACACCCGATCTACACAATTTATGAATTTATGGTCTATGTCAACAAGGTGTGTGGGGTATCGATCGGTCAATCAAAGATTGAATCCTTTTAACTCAATCACTTTGCCAGTAGGCCGTGATCAACCCGGATTGTGAAAATGATCGATCGACAGTGATATTGGAGGGATAGGTCAAATAGAAACTTCATTAACCAGGATGTCGTACTTAAAATGATTTGTACCTACCATTGTAAGGATTCATAGATGACGATATTTATAAATGGGTGAAAATTTCTATACTTAAGAACACCATACATGTTTCCTCATGGAACAACGAAGCTTAGTACAACGAGACAAATTACTGTAATTTCGTTGTGCTCAGTTTACAAAATGCCAACTTTTATTCTTAACGTACAAGTTTGAACATAAGACTACACATCATGTTCTAAACATTACTTAAATGTTACTTTGATCTTAGACCTAACAATCCTCGGTATATGTACCTTCTAAAGATCTTCTGGAAATGTTCCAGGTGTTTTTCAATTTCCATTTTGTAAATTTAGCTATCTAGAAAGGGCTACACTGCGTGTATAATTTGCTATTTGCTTATTTCACCAAATACGCAGAATAACAATCAACGTGTTGATACATGAATACACAATTACTTTAGATTAGATCCTACATACATATGTATAACAAGGCTGTGCAATGACTTTTCAATCCATTCCAATTTCTCAAATATTCAATCTATGTACAAAAGCCAAAATATGGAACAAATTCACAGTGAATTGATGAATCTCATCTCGCCAAAATTCTTAACAAATGTATACTGGCTGAATTGGTAGACAAATCATGCATTCATAGCCATCAACATTTGTATTATATTTTTGCAGATATTACTTGACTTTCGTACAAATGAATTTAAAAATAGCTAACCAATGGTAATTGCAAGAAAAACATAAAAGAAGAAAAATAAGAATAAAAATTAACATTCTTCCTTGACCAGCAAAATGCCATCATAGTTGGTAACCATTGATGTTTACACTTTAATATTATTTTTGTCACTTGAAGTTAGAGCAATTGCCTGAAAAAAAACATTTAGCATAACCTGATCCACTGGTCTTTTGTATAAAAAGGCACAGTCAAATACAATTTTACTTTAAATCTGTCACTCAAAAAGGTGTCGGCCTAACTTTTGCTCGACGCATTCTGGAAAGAATTTATGGAATCTTCTATTCCCATCATTAAACAAGATATCTTTGGAATGCTCCTCAAAACTTACAAATAACATACACAACAAAGTATGTTCATTAAAATTATTGTCTATCTCCAATCTCACTTTACGAGAAAAGATTTTAAAGATCAGGCTGCCAACCAAAATTAACCGAAAAACGCAAAGCGCCAAAACTTTTAGCAACAAGGCGAAAGCATTGGTTTGCTCATTAGAATTTAACTCCCAAACTTTCAAGTTCATTACTCCTGTCTTGGTTACATGCTTTTAATGTGTACTAATCCGTGGCATAGTGGTAAAGATTTTGCTGCAATTTATTAAGAAATTAATGGTTAAACAACACAACACAGTGCATCTTATTATACATTCTAAGTTCTTTCCCTTTCACAACATTTGCTCTCCTCTCAAAGAAATTTTTATTTACGATGCTATTATTGATTTAGACAAACTCAAAACTTATTTCAATAAATCCTTCATCAAAAACGTATAACTCTTTCTGTCGTAGGGTTATGGAATTACTTTAGTGAACAGTGGTGACAAAATGACAGAGGAGGAAAATGACTACACTTTACAAGTAATGATTAACTCAAGGTTTGGAAAAGATTGTTAAGCATTAAAATATAAACTCAGTCTCTGATTATGAATCATGTAGTTGTTTGTTTTGTTTGGCATGCGCACATTCAAGAATTCAAGGCACATAATATTATGCAAAGACAGTTATTTCCCTTACTAACAACGCTGTGCTTCTTGAGCGTGCCATCTGTGATGAAGTATCATGGACTGTGTACGATACGATGTGATACAATTGATCTATGGATGATTAGGGTTACAAGATACAATGGGAAGTTATCTCAAACAGATGCAGATGTAAAGTTGTCCTATTAGTAAGGGAACACTATACAGACAGCATTAGTTACAGATTAATTATTTTCTTTACAATTAGTAAAAATTAACTATATAATCAACATTCATACAAACATACGATATTTTTGGTGTTTCATACAAGTGTAGAGATGGATACTAGATATTATATAAATATTATACATAATATATGCTTCACATGGGGAGTTCCTTATAGGCGCAACATTTGGTTACTGCCGTATATGTATTATATGTAAAGTAACTTTTGATAACTAGCGCATATTTCCTGCGTTACAGTGACACTTACTGTTACATTAAAATGCCTTTGTTCTCTTATAATCGATATAATCTATTTTACTTCTGAATGCTAATAGTAGTTTTCAATCTTAGAAAAATATATCTATAGTGCTTTATGTGTCTACAAGCTGCTATGGCGGCCATCCAATAGACTTTATTCGGCCCAATACTATAGACTTTGTTTATAAACTCACTGGATACATTATATCTGTCTGCAACCTAACCAACAGTTTCCTAGCTGAATGTTCACTTGAGGATCAAACACGATACAAACAATTGTAGGCCTGTGTACTTGAGACAACATACAAATAATAGGAAACTTTTTATGACCTAACATCAAATTTACATTGATTGGGTAGCACCATTATTAACATGTAACACTTTATAATGTATGTATTATAATACATGGACGTTATCCGCACTTAACAAGATAAGGCTGGACAAGCCATGACAGAGTTCAACAATCCGTCAGTCTGTTGGTCTGTTGGTCTGTAGGTCTGTCGGTCTGTTCCATCAGGGTCTGTGGTATTGGTGAGCGGTGTGCGGTATGCTGCCGGAAGACCCTGCATCGCCGCAGACCTGCCACTCACCACTTGCTGACCACTGCTTACACTACACTCTACTAACTCCACTACACTCCCTAACCAACTAGGCTAGCTTTACTTACTTAGTACAAGTACGAGGAATATATTACACATAAACTTTGTGATCAATCTATAACAAGACATACACTTACACAACAAAGGAACATGAAAAAGACTAAAAATGGATATTTACCGCATCACGAGGAATAAAGTACACGCATTCACTCCACATACTCAATATTAATCTAAATTAAAACAATTATTACAAATATTGTTATTTAGTGGAAATGAGTGTTTTAACTGAAACGAGTCTAAGTACAATAATAAGTGTTGGTTGGTTGATTGTTGACTGGGCAGTATTTAGTATTAGTTCACTCGGGTTCACACATGTTGGACATGTTCAAGTGCGACATCAATAACAATAACAACAATGTCTCGTAGACACTAATATTTGGAATACAGCCATAATCTTAAGCTTGTTAAGTTTAGCTAATAAAGATTCCTTACGTTGGCACAGAAATGGTTTGGCATGAATGGCCAGACGCCAGACGTCGTGGCGCATACAATGCCCGCCCAAACATTACTCGCTAACTACAACACTAACCTACAACAAACTTATCTAGCATACTGGAAAGATGCACACTTAACCTTTGCATGTCCATTAAAACTATATTCATGACCAGAACAGTACATACATCACTAACCCAAGTTCTGCAGCCAACAAACAGTCCCCGTTACCCGTACCCGTACCCGATACCTTGTACCCAATACCACTAGGTACTCGGTACTTGGTACCTGGTACCAGCCACCAGGCTTTATCAATTTAACAACATAACATGGGGTGTCCTCGGTACTTTGCTATTTGCAACTCTTCTACTCCTTTTTATGGAATTTTATGTACAAATGTAGTATGTATTTTGTAAACAATTTAAATATATATATATTACGGATACAATTTAGCGAAAAAATGATTCTATGTTACAAATTCAATAATAAAATATGGTATTTTTTGTACATTAATAAAAAATATCGCCATATGTGAATGATTATTTGCAACAAAACTATTTCAACTAAATGTGATTGAAGAACGACTGCAAATTTTATAAAAAAGTGGCTGTTTATTTATAGAAGCGTGGAATAAACCTATGGCCACCCTCGGGGTCCAATAACCAAACAAAAGCTGACAATTACAAACGTACAATAAAGATAGTGTGTTCAGTATGCGTATGTACAATTTTGCTACCTAAGCCAAAAACACCTTACCCTAGCTTCCTTAATGTAAAACTGAAGCAGGAAAAAGCAGAGTATTAAAGTTTCAGAGAGAATTACCTGTGGTGTTTTCCCTTTAACGGTTTAACAAACAAATAAACCTAGTCAATCACATTTAGCCTCAAATTCGGCAAAGAATCAATATGTATGTTTTGTAACACATTAAATAAAATATCTTTTGACGGTCCGGTGGCGCACCACAACCGATTGCGGCTTGTTACAATGTTGCTCTCGGAGCAACCTCCACCATTCCAAACTGAACACATTCTGGTTGGTGATTCATAGATCATTTGCCCGCTGCACACTACCATTGTTTATTTATCTTGAAACCCTAAAGGTATAACTAATGATTACAGATTCTCATTGAACATCACTAAAATTAATGAACTTTTAATAACATAAGATTTACACTTTTTCTTAATAAAATCATATTCTAAATATGTAGTGAGAAATCAGTATGATACGCACTGAATTTAACTCAGGTGCCAATTGTATTGTACAGAAAATAGATAAATTTCCACCAGAAAGCCACAAATTGGATTAACCATTAATATAAAAACACTCTGTAGTGAGAATAAGACACTACATAAAATTGAAAATGTACTGGGTTAGTTAAGAATAAGATTGCACTTGATTTTTTCTAACAAATCCCTAAGTCCTTCAAACTAAATAGGCATGAAAATGTTTGCCATTTTGAAAATGGCTATAATTTCCGGTTAGTTTATGAAATCAAAGAATATGATAAAACATAATGTTATCATCAGATTGGTAGTAGTAGGTACGTGAGATTGCTTTGTTCAGAAAATATATATTTCATCTTTAGTACGGTTGCAGGTTGCAGTAGAGCACAGATTCTTCCCTATGAAAGATCTGTCTTATAAGAACACATAGATAAGTGGTATTGACAGTGGTTTCATTGTGGGATGACAATGTTCATTTGATTTTTTCTCTTCCATTCGTCTCATATGTTCATTTGATTAAACGATATGCTTATATAAAATTGTGATATTAATATTTATGATTCTGTTAAACACGAGTATCATTAAAAATAATCCTATTAGGTTTTAATAACAAAAATGTATTTTTAAATTAAAATTATATAACAATTCTAAAAGTAGCAAAAACACATTATTTCCCCTTAGCCACAAATCAAAAAATTACATTTGCTTTAAAAAAAATTAAAACAGGTATAAAATATTGATGGAATATAAAAAATTGTGAAAATTAATATCCATCAAAAAAATCTTTTTTCATCTCCGGTTTCATATTCGAAAACAACGAAGATAGATTTGTATCACTTTAAAAACAATGAATTTCATTAAAATTGTAAAACTAACAAAGAATTCAGATATACATAATTGCAGGAAACAAAAAAATCTTCAACTGAGCTGTATAATATATAACACTAACTTTTTGAGATTATTGAAACTTTTCACTGTTTACTGAGCACAAACGAGGAAAGCTTTCTTGTAATTTGAAATATTTATAAAGCTTTATACACATTTTATTGATGATTCAAAGAATGTGTATATTTTCATCAGACAGTGGATGCTCTGAGTGTTGGGAATGCACGGTTTCAATTACTAAAATAAAAACTGACAACTTCAATCACAACAAAACATCTAATCCATTTTTACTTTTCATGTTTTGGTTTTCATAGTATGTACGTCATTTTCGTACATCTCAAAATATGTTTGTAAATCAAAGCTAAATAAGGAATTCATTATTGGAAAGCATGTGGAAGAGATTAATTTGTGTAATAAATAATACAGCAAAATATGTAAGTGTAAAAGCTGGAAAGTTTATAGAAATTTTGATTTGTAAATACAAGCATATCTCATATTTAAAAAGTCAAAATTTTTAGAAGCCTTCGTATATATATTTGCCATTTAGACAAAGGCTTCCGATACACATCTAGTGGCTTGACAGATCCAATCCTCAAACATCGAAATTCATTACCAAAAGGAAGAACTTTATTGAAACTTTATTTATTAATCATTGAAACTACCATTGGGAGAGTTATTGTTTAAGAAACATTGAGTAAGTTGCAAGGATTCATTTAGACAGAGAATTGCTTTTAGCTACTGTTATTTAATGTCATCGACGTTAAAATATTAGTTGCATTATTGGTTACTTTTCCTTTCCTTTGAAATCGTTTGCAGTATCCATCTTCGGGAATTATATAAATCACAAATTATAGTAATAATTTATATTCATGCAAAATGATTTGAGTGCAGGCCTTTTAAACGGGATTAAGTAAGAAGTAAGTATAAACCATTCACAGAAATGAAGGAGAAACACATTTCAGCAGACAGTCACAGAGTTATGTCAAGAATTCATTCAGCCAACACAACTTGGTATCTTATAACAATAAACTGTTAGCTATCAAGTAGTATCATTCAAAAATGGCAATAATTTGAGGAAGTTTTAAAAAATAATTATTTTAGATAATGAACAAATTAAATAAAAACAATAATTACAAATATAATCTCTACGAAAGTTGCTTGAAGATAAAATAAGACTATAAAAATCGTAAAATATGTAACAAATAAATAACAAATTAAAAATCTGATCTTCCACTCCGGCAACTTAGTAAAACTATAAGAGTGGGCCCAACTAACATAACATTGGACTCAACATCGTCAGTCTTACAAGGTCTCGCTTCCAGCTTACTTAAAACATACTTTCATACAGAACAATGATTTTACTTTCATACAAACTCATGCACACACACACGGACAAATAACAGCATCCCCTGTCAATCCACTGCTGAATATTACTAAATTAGCAAAAAAAAAACATAGAGAATAACAAAATCAAATAATTTGCTTTGAAAGTGATACAAACACAAGAAATAAAGCCTCTAAGTGTAAAAAGAAAAAATGAATAAATTACTATTTGAAGAGCTAGTTTTCTCGTATATAACACATTTTTTAATATCACAATGTTATTTATAACAACATTCGATGCATAAATATATAATCAGTCTATTTTTAAAAGAGACTACCAGGAAAATAATATTTGGTAAATTCGCGACATTAATCGAGGATTTAAGAGGCTTGATACAAACTACAAAATGTAAACACACTGTTAATAATAATTAATGCTCCATACAAAATCCATTAAAATTACATGTCAGATATTATAAATTAACTTAAAATAATGAACACTTTGTGTGAAATAATCTTAATAGGTAAACATTACATGGTCAATTCTCTATGTGGGTTGCAAGTTACATCAACCAGCGCAATACTACAACACCTACCCTTCACCTTCTGACCAAAACATGGAACACTAGTCGTACGCAATCATTTCTTCCTAAACAAACAAACAAATCCTCACTTAGCAAAGCAAACAAACTGACGGAAAGTGTAACAAATTGCCAGTGACGTACAAGTAACAAAATGGTAAGTCATAATACATTTGGTGGAAGACACTCTCACTGTATTACGGTTACAAGCACTAATGAGCTAGACCCACAGTACAAAACTAATATTACAAATACATTACACACCCCAAATTTTCCCATTATTCTAGCTGCCGATAGTAGATCTTTTTAAGGAAGAAGAATCTCAAGTGTACTCAAGAACCACTCCAACATTATGAAAGTGTCTTTAAACAGTCAATTAATTTTTACTCTTAGCAACTAAATTTTTAGAGTTCTTGAGCTCTTCACTTTTAGTAAAGTCAATTTCGGCGTAGGTGAAGGCGGGGGTCATGGAGTGGGGGGTAATGGGCGGGCGGGGACTGCGCTCAGCCGGAGGGTCGTGCTCCAGGCTGGCGTAGTGCAGCCGCGCCTCTCTCTCCCCGGCCACCGAGCTGGGCCGAGAGCCCCCGGGAGTGCCCCCCACCTCGCTGCTCACCGAGGAGGGCCGTGAGCGCACCACCCCAGCCCCGCTGGCAGCCCCCGTCCCTGCAGCCGCACCCTCACTGTTCACACTGGGGGGACGGCTGCTAGAGAGGCTGCCGTTACCCTTCTTACACTTGTTGGTATTCACTGAACTGGGACGAGACAAATTCAGCTTCTGAAGTTGTCCGTTCTGGGCCGCAATCAGGGTTTCGTACTCTTCGGTGCAATCTTTATTCCCCTTACATTTATTATCAAAATGTGTTCCGGCCAGTTGACGATTCAGCACCGACTCTACGGGCTTGGGAGAGCCAGACTTGGTGCTTCTGGGCTCGCACATATCTCCCACAGTAATGGGCTTAAAATTGGCCATGATAGGCTGAGTATGACTTATGACTAATATAGGCTTCTTCACAGTCTGGACCTGGTTGATATTAGTGATGTTGATATTAGATTTTGTCAAAGGATTGGCCATCAAAGTTTTATTAGCCGAAGGATTAGAAGACAAAATACCCTGATTCTCCTTCGAATTGGCGTCTGTGTTTCTAATAAGACCGGTATTGGTAGAAAAGGCTGGCATAGATATCTTTCTCACCGTGATGGATTGACTGCCATTGGGTGGTTTGGCTGTAGAGTATGACAGGTCGAGGAAAGGTTGGTTGGAGTGAGAGAATCCCATGGGATGATGAGTGGAGGATTCATCAACAGACCTTTGCTGCATCAGCTGATGTTTTGATTTACTAACTGTTGCATCTGGATTCAAGCTTATATAGTCAAAATCAGGTGCCATTGTGGAACCCTGAACCTTGGTCGCTTTATTCATAAGCTGCTTCATGCTCTTGTCAACTGAAGACTTGGTTGCCGATTCATTGATCTCCCTTACAGTGGATAGTCTCCCGGGAACCATCTCCATATAAGCCGATACCGGCTCTAAAGAGCTAGCAATAGTTCTTTCAATAGAGTTAGTTTCCGACCCTGAATTTTCAACGTTGGAAAGGTGAGACAATCTAAGGGTCCCGCTACTCGCATCCACTGGACACTTTCTTCCCGGCATGATCTCTGAAACGGCCAAAGGTGCCTTGGGAGTAAAGGGCTTCATAGGGGAGCCAGGACTATTGAGGCTGAATGAGAATATGGTCTGAGACTGATTACCAACAGGCGTAACCAAATCTGAGTTTCTTCTAGTGTGTTTCTTGGTTCTCTTGAGACTGGAGAATGGACTGGGGGTTACAGGGGTCACGGGAGAGATGCCCGGAGAAACCTTGGGTGGGGTACCTTTGTGTGCCTTAACCTCAGAGTTCTCCCCTTCTTTCAATAAGGAGGCTATATTAAATATTGGACTAGCACTCAAGGAAGCTTGAGTCTTGGAGTCCTTGGGATTATTACAATTAATTGCTATCGGAAGTGAAGATATCCGAAAGCGGCTTTGTAATTTGAGAGCCTTAGCATTGCTCCAAGACATCTCCACATAACCATCTGGCGTGGAGGTCTGAGGGGCTATGTGTATTGATTCCATCGCAGATGTTATATCGCAAGTCAGCAAGGGAGGTGACTTGGTAATGGAAACTTTTCTAACCATTTCAGGAATTATCTTAGGGGTGGAGCTTCCTGGGCCCGATGGCTCTGAAGGCTTCATTTCCACATAGCCAGCGGACACATTTCCTGGTGACATGTCCATGTACCCCTCCGTGTCAGGAGACTTCTTCACAACGGGGCTGGGCTGCGGCACAGACAGGGTCAACTGACTGCTCCTGGAAACACTCTGTAGGGGAGGGGGAGGAGGGGGCATATTTGTCTTCACCGGAGGAGATTGTGCCCGATTTGTGAAATCCATTTCCATCAGGTCATCCAAGGGCTCCGCAGAGCTGTGGATAGAGTTGAATGCGTGCCGGGAGGGTGTCCCAACAGTTCCCGCCAATACTGGGGCACTAGACGATTTGCTGTTTTGGTGTGTTGCTCCCATTAGGTGCTGCATGTGACAGTGCGGTGGAGTGCCATGGTTAAGTATCCTGTTGTCCTTGTGTGTTTTGGATCTGCTGCCAACAGAGAAAGCTCTCTTCCTTGCAGAATCAGAAGCCATATGAGATTCTGGTCGATTGATAATTTTCTTTATATGCTCAGGTCTAGAACCGACACTATAGGCTCTAGCAGGTCTATTCTCTTCATCTTCCTCGGATGGGGTGAAATAAGAGGCAACTTTCTCAAGGTGGAATTCAGAAAAGCGAAGATCAGTGGAGGGAGTCCCGCTGGTCACAGAGCAAGTGGAAGCAGCTGGAGACATAGCGTGAATTGTTCCTTCCTTGGAAGGTTCCATATCCACATAGCCGCCATCGTCAGTTTTGGTGGCCATTGAATTGTCCGGCGCCTCCTCTGCCAGAGATGATGTCCTCGAATGGTTTGAAGAATTGCAACCAGCGCGGGAATGCATCCTATAATAAGTCAAATTAACAGGAAATTAAAAACAACTCTCACCCAATCTGCGGGAAATAGAATTAAACGAAACATAAGTTACATTTTCAGATTTTCACGGCCAAAAGTATTTTTGTTATTTGTTTTTGGGGTGTTATGCCGTGTTGCGCTACCTCCTTCTTTAGCCAGCGTTTCGAACGAAGAAAATAAGAATAATGAAGAAACATAAATTCTTTAAAAGTGGTAAATAATTTTGCAATAAGGAACTGAACAGTATTTTTTACATTAATATTTCACCTTCTAACTTAATCGCTTGTTTGTCGGCATATCCTTATGGTTATGAAAAAGTTTTTTACCCATTGAACGCCGACGTATTCATAAAATGGGTATCTGACATTCATACATCCAGGTTAAATACCAGAATACTTTTTTACATAAATGTCGTTTCCTTTGTTAAAATTTTAATTTTTCAAAGCCTGCTAAATTATCAAAATCTGGTGAGGTACGCGTGACGTCAAACATACCTCAGTTTTGTCGGTTAACAAAGGCCATTCCCACACTGGTTGGTGTGAAATCAACAAATCCCAAAATAAATAATTAGCAAAGAATCGAAGAATAAAAAAAAGAACATGGAATATTTTTTAAATAATTTGTAGGTATTTAAGTCCCATACGGTTTTAATCGATTTTAAAGGATTTTTCTGTGTAAAATTATACCTAATAAAACTTATGTATTCAGAATCAATGTTTGTTGATCTATGTTTGGCAAGAAAGTCTAGAAATTAAATCAATTGGAACTAAACCTGTTCATTACTATGGCAACACCGAATTATATGACGTTTCCTATTGCTGTCGTGTTATCGGGTGTTACGGTTGATTTATTGTCTTAAATCTGAGTAGAATATCGCTGATTTGATAATATTTTTATTCATTGTTTGCCTGAATTTAATTAAAATGAATAAATTATTACATAGTGATACAAGAGGGGTTACATTCTGCGTTTTTCAACGCTGCCTAGCCGAGTGTCACGCGAAGAAGCTTTTGTTTGATTTAGAAGATGTTTAAAAACGAACTGCAGAAATGAATGGTACGTAGTATAGTTTGTTTAATAAATTTCATTAGTATTACAAGATTTATGCCAATTTTCGAGCGATAATAATCATTACAATCTGATTTGAGGTTATGTTAAAAAAATTCGAATTTGACATTTCGATTTGACAGTTCATATGCGGCCACAGGAAAAAGGGAATAACTCAATAAAAAAATAATAATATGCAACTTCTTTAAACTCGTAGAAAAGTTCCTTTTTTCTCGTTTTCTCTTTTTTTCTTTCTAAATGAATATTATCTAGTTTGTGTTTTTAAAACTACCTTCTATAATAATAATTTTAATGATGTTTTTCACACACAGGTAAATCTGAAACAACGGTAAGACGAATCGTCAAGGAAGGGGAAAAGGCAGATGGAAAATTTGAAACACCGGGAAAACGGAAAATGGGCATAATAATAATAATATGTAATAGCATAAGTGCTGATGATTGGAAAAATTGTTGCAAACACTTGATGAAAATTGAGGCAGAATATTATGCACGAGGCAGTACTATATATGATGATATCGATGAACTGCGTTTAGATGAAGATGAAGATACGGAAGAAGAAGAATCACACGAAGACAAAGACAATAATTACATGTCGGGTGTTGAATTAATAGACTTAAATTTTTAAGTACCTACGTTTTTATATCGAAATAAACGCCCACTTAAAACTTGTTTTGTTTTATTTTGCTTCTATTAAATTACAGTTTTTTGTGCAATTTTTTTGAAAATACAAATACGCTATGAAATATGCATTTTGCCAGAAGTGTTTTTTTAAAACATACGTTCTTTGTCTTATGAGCCATCTTGGTGTTGCCATTTAAAACTAGAAAACGATCGCAGCACCATCATTTATTTTCTACACTTTCTTGCCAAACTGTATATACAGGGTAACAGCATCGGTAAAGTACCCGAAGGATTTTAACCAATGATTCCTGAGTGTAATTAGAGTAAAAACTGTACATACTATTTAGCTATTCGGTGATATTTTCTTTCTATTAAAAACAACAACAAAAAATTGTTATATTGTTTTGTTTTTGTAATTACTATTACACGCTGTACATATTGTTACGTGCCACCCTACAGCACCTAAGGCTACCCTTTTTCTGGACCCGCCCTACGAGAGTTGCACACCGCGTTCCCCTTGCAAATATTACCGCTTCTTTCCCCTCGCCGTACGCACCCGGCCGCCAAGCGCGCAGCTGGCATTCCCGTCCCAGCCCCCGTCACGATAACCCGCGTCGGGCCCTACCAAATTGTTTCCCGCGGAAGTCCGCGACGCTTCGGGTTTGTTCTCGAACTTTCGGAGTAAACTAATAGGCCGCGTCCCACCTGCTTTTGTGGCCGCGACCTTGCTGGCTATGCACTGCTGTTGCCACCTGCTGGCGATGGACTACTGTGGCTTCCTGCTGAGCATGGACTGCCTCAGCTACCTTGCAGGCCACCTCCTGGACGCCCCCCCCCCCCCCCCCCAACACGGCCGTGAGTAACGAAAACCCTTTTCATGTGTCCCCTCTTAGCTCGCGAACCGTAATCACCCCCAGGGAGGACGAAGAGAGATTTGCTTAGGATGTTTTATTCAGCTAGGCATAATTGTTTACTTGTGATTGTTAATTGATGTGAATATTACCGCCCATTGATGTAATTGTGTATTTCAGTCAATACAGTGTTGTTCCATCCCAGACTATCTTTTATTTGACGAAACATGTGGACGAGTGTTGGCCTTTAACCATGTACCCCCCCCCCATTTTGGCTACCTACGACCCTGGTGTAGAGAATTTCACCAGTTCTGCTGAGCAAATTGAGCTGGCCTTGAGCAGAATGTGGGTGCCCCCGCCCGGGACAATATATTATTAAACCATAACATTTTTCACTAGATTTCCTTACTGACAATTCAATCTCAAGCAAATTGCATAATCCTGTAACAGAAGTGTAATCAATCAATTAAATGAGAGTGGTACTTACATTCTGGTAGGTTCCGAACTAGCTGGAGACATGGGCATGTATCCGCCAGAGTCCTGAGGTGAAGTTCCCGTAATGGGCACCGGACTGCTCATCTCGGGAAGCCCTCCGACGGATCTCTTTCTCAATGAGTGGTCCTTCATGTGCTCTTTAATAGAGTGCTCCTTCGGCAATTGGTCCTTCATCAAACCAAATGTGGTGAACCCCCTTTCCAAACTCTCGGAGAGACTCTTCTGGGTGTAGGTCTTCTCCACGCTCTCAGACAGGCACTTCTCCGGCTGCCAGAGACAGAGTGGGTCGTCTCCAGCTTCCTCGGGGATGCTTCTCTCGTCGGGAGTGCGGGAATTGATCAGACGGCCCATAGTGGTGTGAGGCATGTCATCTAGCAGCATGGTGTGGTGAGGGAAACTATCCGGCTCGTCGATCGATATGCTGGATCCGGCACTGTCAGTTGAATAGGCTCCTATAAAGAAATTACTTCAGCTGTAATATTTTATATACTATTTCATTTGCGGCGAGCCAACGCTCAACAAAACGTTGAGCAACAACAACGCTGAACACGGAGAAGTACTTACCTACCTGCGCTGAAATATTTGGCATATCGTTGCACCTTATGGAAAGTACCGGTGCATTCAAATTCCCTGTACATTAGTCTTTAGAACAACGAGCCAAAACAAATGGTCCCGTTATTTTACTACTGTCACGCTCCGTATTCCAATAACATTGTAATTTTTAATTCTTAGTAAAAACTATGAAAGGTTAATTCTAGTGTTTTCTTTTACAGGTTTACGTAGCACGTCCGATTGCTGCACATTTGATTTGTTTAAAATATGGATTTTTGTATTTCATGGATGTTAAATATACAGATGGGTTATATAGGCGTACCCCGAAGAACAATGTGGGTGGGGCCGATTTGTAGTTTTGAAATGGGGCTTTTTAATGTTACGTTTTTTACTGTTTTTGAGATCAAGAAATATAGAATATAAGTGTATTTCATTACATTTTATTGAAAATTCCAAAAAACCAGACATTTAAATCATCATAAAGAAGTTAAAATAAACAAACCAGAAGATTTTCAATTTTTATCAGATCTAACATTGTTCTTTGGGACTGTCGATCTGATGTCACTATCCACTTACTAAGTTGCGCTCCATTCTTTAAAACATTCATATTATTATTTTATCCTTACCCGAGTGAGGACTGAGGGGGCTGTTGGCAATGCCTGTGGGTGGCGAGTGACTCAGCCCGCGGGAATACATGCTGTGTGGGCGGGGGCCTCCCACGACCCCGCCCAGGCCCACCCCGGGCCCCGTAGCCGCCCCGGGGGTTTCACCAGGCCCCCGCCGAGCTGATGGCAGGCTGTCGCAGCGCTCGCGCACCCCCAACGCCACGCCCTGCACCAAACCCACTGAAACACCCAAACAAATGGCTTAGTCCAGAGAATACACGCATAAAACGCTCATGTTTTTTTCTCTCTTTTTCCTTGCATTTTTATTTTTATGAAGTATTAAAAGCAATGATATGAAGATTTTAACCCCTCAAAAAACAAATTTAAATTTAATCCTTAAAGAAGATTATATTAATTGAGATTTGTTAATATTATCAACTTCGATGATTAAATATTACAATGAAGTTTATAAGCTTAGATAAGCTATTCCAATAAATTGAACATTTAAATTTATTACACAATATTCAGTTTAAATTAGAATTTGTTTATTCTGCTGATTGACTCTAGCTAGACCAGCTGTTTTTTAAATGCTATGAAAGTTCAAGTTTGGGAAAATAGGATTTTTAATGAATACATATTATTGTGGATCATAAATTGGATTATAAATTTTATAAACTAAACATAATCTAAGCTTTACAAAGAGAAAAAACCCCTTTTGAGAAATATCACAGTTTAATCCATTGGCATTACAATAAGAAGGAATTTAAATAATAACAGTTTTGCAAAACAAAGCCAAGAGAATTGTACTGGATGCTCACTAGACTAAAGAAATATTATTATTTTTTTTAATATATGAATACCTCACAACAGTCCCAACTACTCCCGTCTCCAGCCAGTGAGACTATGACACCCTCACTTGGGGTATGTTGTAATTCTGAAGGTAGTGGGGAAGGGAAGGAGATCGGGAAGAGAAAGGTGGGGAAGTTTCTGGCTATTCAGATCTGGTCAAATACGGCTAAAGCCATTTTAAGCAAAGTTTTAATTCTGAATGGTGGTCTTACACCAGGGTGATACTAAGAGTATCTTCCACTCTGGAACGTGCCGCAAATACACTATATATTACTTTAAATTAATTAATTGTGAAATAACACAAATCAATCAAATAAAACGTATTTGCGCACGCAGGGATTTGAACCTGCAACCTTTGGAATGCTAGTCGAGAGCCTTACCCCTCAACCACGGAGACTGTCAGAATTTAAAATATGTTAAGAGAAAGTCCTGTCTTTTAATGAAATTGTGTAGATAAATGTAATAATTTTCCTTTTTTAAATGTTTAACAGCCAATAATGTTAAATACCAATAAAAACATAATCACTCTTCAAGGAGAAAAAATTAAATAAGAATTTTTTATTTATACTAATGTATTACGTATCGCCTGTGTTTTGGTAAAACCCTTCGCAAGTCACATTTTTTAGGAAAATTGCTTTTCAATGATTTCATATAGATTAGTTGGGAAGTACAACATGGTAAAATAGTTTTTGCTGATTTAGGCATTTTTAATACTAAAAACAACAAACATTTTTAATACTAAAATGTAAAATAAAAAAACCACAGTTGAGGTTATTTTGAAAAAACTATTCTATCTCAAAACGGTCATAATTATAAATAGAATTGCAATATATTACTTTGAAAAACAAATAACAACTTTTGTATAAATTTCAAGTTTTTTTAAATAGTTTTATGAATTTGTAAAATTTTTTTTTCGTTATTTGTTTTTAGGGTGTTATGCCGTGTTGCGCTACCTCCTTCTTTAGCCAACGTTTCGGACATCGTTGCAGTGTCCATCACCAGGGCAGATGGACACTGCAACGGTGTCCGAAACGTTGGCTAAAGAAGGAGGTAGCGCAACACGGCATAACACCCCAAAAACAAATAACGAAAATACTTTTGGCCGTGAAAATCTTAAAACGTATCTTGTAAATATTTGTTTTACTGTCTCCTGTAAAGTTTTCATTTTGTGGCTCGAAGGGTTTCACCAAACCGCAGTTGATATATGTTTACATTAGAACATAAATTTATTTACTATTGTTAAACAAATAGATATTCAAATATTAAACATGCTTTGTTAAACTTAAATTGACTGTTATATTTATAAGACTGTTAAAATTGTAGTATTTTGAGTTGAAAATTTATGTGAAACAAAGTATGTACGTATTTGATAAAAAGGGCAATAAAATTCATAATGTACATTTAAAAAGCACCCCAAATGTTAGTAGATATTTGATTAGATCATTAATAAAATATTTTTTTAAATGAGCATCGTTCTGCAGAATGAAGTATAAAATTGTATAAAATTCTAAACAGCGACAAATTAACAATTTTTTTAGCTTCATTCTGTAAAACGACTTGCAAAAAGTTGTTATTGAATTTGATGGTCAAAACTTATGTAAAATTATTAGCATCCAGGGAGACATAAAATTAAGCGGCAAAAAATATAATCTGCCAAAGAATACTTTTTCTTTAATGCAATGCAGAATTATTATACAAAAAATTTCTCTCATGTGTCATTATACAAAAAGAAATTGCACGATATGATCTAAAAGCGAGGCATGCATAATCCACATTATCATGTTTACATAAAATAGTATTATTTATTTATAACAATATGATTAATAATTTTACAAAGGTTGGCAATTAGCATCAAAGCAAATCTTACCTGTATTACAAAAATATACGTACATAAATATAATCAAACTAATTTTGTAAGAATTCACATGCCCAAATTTTTTTTACATAATCTTGTTTTTTATTATGATTAATTGAATTGCATAATCCTTACTAGATCCCCCTTACAAATTAAATCATAAAGTGGGTAATATGTGGACAATGTTTTGATTATTTTCTGTCAAACCGAAACATACATTTTTGGAATTTAAAATAAAATACGTTTATAAATGAATATAAAGGACATGACAGCATTAAAAAGAGTAAAGCATATAGAAAGCTTGTATCAAGCATGATCATAATATAATATGGATGTTACAACATGCAACAGAAATATATAACAGAATGTATGAGAAGGAATTATTAACAATTATATTCATTATAAATTTAATAATTTTGACTTTATTTTCCTTCGTAATTTTATATAAGAGATAGCTTTTTTCAAATTATTTTCCACAAGAATGTTCTTTCAGGGCATCTTAATTTGAGCACAAATATTTCGTAAAATCTGTTTGTTAAAACATAAATAATATCTTAAATATGAATACAATACTTTTTTCTGATAATTTTAGTTAGTGATTATGTAATATTATGTACGCATGCCTATATTCTAAATATATACAAGTTACTTACTATACTGACACTATCTACAGATATTGCAAAGATACTGTTTATTGTTCAAATTGCTAGGAATAATAATGAACACACTGAAAGATCATTATGCCAGTCACCATTACTGGTACGTTGAGTCATTAGAATAATGGAGACAAGTTACATTGAAATGATGTAAAGTTACGGTCTTAAATTTTTACTGTTAACTTTTTACAATTTTTAAAAAGATATTTTCTTCCGTGGACGGAGATCACACAGATTTTTTTTCTTTGATGATATGTCTAATAGATTTGTTGAATTGTGAAATAGAGAATGAAAACGCCAGTGAGGGTGATTGGTAGCGAACTAGTTAATCTGCAACATGCAAAGTGCTTTTAACAGCTCAGCGGTGCCTTGCAAAGATCTCTCAGTGTCGGTCTTTATATATAAATAGTCCTCGACTTGTGCATGGGGATACGTACGAGGAAATGTCTGGCCGACAGAAGCCATGCGGCAACCGGTGCTAGCGCGGCGAGACGTGGTGAAGGCCTTCTGCCAGCGCTTGCACCCATTGGTGAGCCCCCGCGGAGGCTCGGCCAAGCGAGGCGCTCCCACCCCAGCCCCAGCCCCGGCTACCGCCCTCTCCTCGCCCGTCAGGGGCAGCGAGCGGGTGCGCTCGTGGACTACACTCAATACCGCGCCCTCCTCGCTCGTCTCGCCCGCCTGGCAGCCTGGTGAGGACAAACAACCGTCACAGCCACAACACACATATCGTCACCTTCCTCGTCCTCATCCTCGTCCTCGCCCTCGTCGCACAACCGTACCTAGACCTAGGGCCAATCTTAGAGACGTCTCTGTATGCATTGTGTATACACATTATATCTCAAAAGTTCCACCACCCAGAACTAGTAAATCTGTGGAACCCCAAAATCGGGATATGGAGTGCCAGTAGGAAATAGAAAGAGTGAAATTATAAAGTTGGCTTTTTAGTCGCTGATCCATTTCAGTTTTTTTTATTTTTCATTTTAGTCACTAATCCATCTCAATAGTGGTTCTCCATCAGAGTTACAACTGCATTTCTCCCACTGGGAAACGGTTCCCTTTAAATCTTGTATAGTCCTAGCACATACAATGACGACTTTAAGATTTCCACAAACCCTACCACAAAATGTAATAAAATACCACTTATCTAGATGTCAATCCCGTCTGGATACTAGCAATTCAGTCCGCTCCAATTAAATTACACCAATATACTCGTATTAACAAATAATTTGAGAGGGTGATCAAAAAAAACCTTTCAATAAAACAATATCAATGTTGTTATGCTGTGAAGGATGGATTTCGTACAACTATATGCATGGTTCGGTTGAAGTGATGCTGCTATCTGAATAAGTGGTGGTTTATTGCTGTACGTAACGATATCCAATGACATGCTGACTGATTATTTAATGGTAGAAACTTTTACAAATACATCCTATCGTTATCAGATAAGTTAGACTAGGAACCTCCTAGTTAATCGGTTGTGTAAATTCATCATGCAAAACTAATTTGTGTTTTAACACCGCAAATGGTTTTTAACACTGATGTTAGGAGCACACTTAACGCTGAATCACAAACAATCAAAACCTTTAAAAGCATTAAATAAATATTGAGTTAGACTAGGAACCTCAAAGTGAATTGATTTTTTAAATTTTATCATGCATAACTCATTCATGTATTAACACTGCTAATGGTTTTTAAACACTGATGTTAGGAGCACACTTAACGCTGAATCACATATGTTCAAAACTTTCAAAGACTCAAAGCGAAGAAAGAGAAAAAAAACTCTTTTAAAACCATTGTTAATTCTGTGCCGTCTGCAATTCAGATATTCTGCACAGAAAATTAAGAAATAGTCTTCCAACAAAATCTTTCATTCCATGCAGCAAGAAACTTCTGAGAATTTAGATAAAATCAGTGGAAAAAGGTGAAAACAGACATCTAATAAGATTTAATATATTTTTAAGTTGTTTTAAAAATTGCCACGTATATTTGTGACTATCTGGAAAATTTTGTTTTCAGTAAGTAATTGTGTTAAGAGGTGAGGATATGAGGTTATTATACAACCCTTGACAGAAAAAGAATGAGCACTTTGAGAGGAGTTGCATAAATTTGAATATTCATAAAAATAAAACAGTTAAAAAGAAATTTTATTAAAATATTGTTATTTTAAATGTGACTGAATGTTGTAAGAAAGTAGTCACAGCTGATAGAAATTAAATAAAATTGATGTCAGTATTTTGACAATACGGCTTCTATTGTCGTGAAGTATTGAAAAAAATAATACGATTACATGCAATTAATTTATATTGCATTTCTAAGATAGATTGGTTTAAAGAATAGATAAATATAAAGTGTAGTACGTTATCAAAATGAATATTAGTATGAAGGAAGTGAGTGTAATGAGAGAATGCGCATGTACATCAAATAGTAGCGGATGTCGCCAATCCCAGTTGACCGTGTGACAATGAATGACCAACAATCAGAAGCAACATGTATTGTAAGCCCGACAGAACACTGGAGCGCATCTGTAAAGTGGCAGGATAAAGGGATGGGTGCATACCGGAAGGTTGGGCGGCCTCCCCCTGTGCCCCCGCCGCCCCCTCTGCCCCCTGTGCCCCCGCCCCCTCCGGCCCGGGCTGCTGGGGGGCGCAGTACGCCGCGGAGGCGTTCTCACACGGGCTAATACACAAGCCCACACAACTACGTCCGCTGCAGAATGTGCTCTCTGCAAAAACAGCCATGTGCAAGCCCACTCGTGGTCAATGTTTCAACAGACAGACAACACAACACAACCACCATCGCCAGCCACTTCATACACTTACAGTTAAACATTAATTCTATTTCTGTCTTTCAGTAGTCTGGCTGCTTTCAACCTAATAATTTGAAGAGATTCCATTGAACGAAAACCTTCAAATTATTTATCATTTTGTTTGTATTTGTGAAAAATACAATCCTAACACCTTCAAATGTAAACAAAATATAAGATAATGAGAATGTAGTTCTGTTGTCA
Source organism: Limnephilus marmoratus (assembly GCA_917880885.1). Classification (NCBI taxonomy): domain Eukaryota; kingdom Metazoa; phylum Arthropoda; class Insecta; order Trichoptera; family Limnephilidae; genus Limnephilus; species Limnephilus marmoratus. Next base: position 55,700,136 of record OU862908.1, read on the forward strand.
AAATAACAAAATCAGGAGACAAATTGCAAAACTCGTTTGTTAAATTAACCTATTCAGTGCCCTATAAAATTTGTGCCATGGAGGCAAGATTGAAGTCTCTAATATTATTGTCGATTCAGAAAAGAATATAGAATCAAAACTCTTATCCTATTTTTATTGTTTTAAAGAGGCAAATACGAGGTTCGATCAATAAGTACTCATGTTTCAAATCAGTTGGCTTTGCTGAGGGAAGTTGACATTACCGTCATGTACTGCCATCTATCAAATAACACCATACTAAATTTCAGACTGATTCATAGTTTTTTTTATTTGGCAGCCAGTTGTATCGCACGTGTTTCTCGATAAAATGGAAAAAGAGCAACATCGATCCGTAATTCGCTTTTTATTTTTGGACAGAAAAAACATTAGAAGAAATAAAAGCAAAGTTGTATGCTGTCTCTGGGGACCCTTCACAATCTATGACAACCATGAGAAACTGGTTCAACGTAATCTAATTTAAACGTGGTTGTACATCTGTTTTTGGTGAGGAGCGTCCAGGCCACTCGGCAGACATGGTTGCCGAGGAAATTGTTAAAAAGGACCATGACATGATTCTTGCTGATCACCGAACTAAAGTGTGCGAAGCAGCAGAGGCCTGTAGACATTCATCCTGAACTGTCGTGACCAAATTACATGAATTTTTCATTTTTATTTAGATATTTTATTTTAAATGCACATTTACAGTTGTACATAATCAATAATAAACGTACATTTTATTTTATTAAGCAATAATTGCGTTTTTGAATGGTTGAATATTTAGTTGAAAAATATCTGTATCAGGGGACAGGTAATTTAGTAACGGAATCATTTTTCCGAGCGGTATTACTAATGGTAAGTTAGTTCTGCATCTCGGAACAACAAAAGTTCTATGTCTGCGCGCTCTTGTGAAGTTATCGGGGACATAAAGCTCAAATTTTTGTATTATATCGGGAATACAGATGTTACCATTTAGAAGTTTATATGCTGTTGTCAAGAAAGCAGTTTTCTTTCTATCGGCGAGGCTATTAATACCCAGCATGCCGAACAAAAGGCTGATGGATATAATAACCAGGGATAATATCCGAAGTCTAAGATATAAATATCTCAGAAATTGCGCTATGAATTGCGTTCTGGCTCCCTGCGACATCTTTTTGTTACCCAGCATGAAAACATGGCTCGTGTGAAAAAATTCAGCTCCAACAAGGCGTTGCCGAAACAGAAGCGTATTTTGAAGAGTTTGACAAACCGTATTTTTTAGGGATTAAAGAAATGCATCTTCAATTGCATCTTCACACCTAACAAGGGTACTTATTGATCGACCCATGTATGTCTGGTACACCAAGAACTTGGAATGAGTTAAAGGTTCCGAGCTCCAAATTTCATTAAACATTTATATATGTATGGTTATATCTCCCATCCTTAACAATTCCTCTGGAATTATCATTGTAAACACTATTAATTTCCATAAAAACAAAGCCTATTTAAACACAGTACCAGATCAGATACGGTTTGAATTATTTAATTTGTTACTAAAATTGTTAGAATAAGAAAGTGAGAGCTGTTCATTGCAGTACCAGGAAAAATTATAACTTATTATGTACTTACAAATAATTATTAATCATAGATTCAAAACATATTTACCAACACCTATCACAATAGGAAAAGAATGCACAAAACATTCAAAACAAATCATGGTGACACCACATGCCAAATAATATGAACATTTAATTATCTTTATGTGAAATATTATACATAAATATGTGAATTTATAATTTATATACACTGAGAGAATTTTTGTCCGTTTGAAGCCGAGAGAGAACCATACCAGAAAATAGTTACACTAGAAATTTTTGTAAAAGTATATTTAACTGTTAAGTAATGTTAACATTGCTGGAAGAATAAAGAAAAGCATTAGGTATTGTTATATGGGCTTGGTTTAATATGCACTAACTCCTTTTTCGGAGAAAGTGCATTTATCCAACAAAGGATTTTTAACAGTGTGTTCCGAACCTAATTCATTTGAGTAAATTATATGTGGAAAAGAAAATGCGTTTCAAAATATTTTAAAAAAAGGAGCTCAGATATAACACACGATAAAACTTTTTTTACATACATCCATTTGAATTTCACTTTTGTTATCTAGATTGAATGATGTGGAATCTTGGAAGTGGAAATTTACCCACTTCACGACATCAAGCTGAAACTCGGCAGATAGACTCGTTGTCGATGACAATGCATTCTATCAACTTTTGATGGCAATCACATACACACATGCGGACATATATGCATTTTTCTGGCATTCGAAGAAATTAAAGCACTTAATATACAAAATAAATGTCGGCCTTACGAACTAGCGATTCGGCCCGGTTGGTAGCGCAGTTGATTCCGATCACTGGGTAGGAAGGTTCAAAACTCAGTCAAACCAAAAAAAAAATTTAAGTTTAATTTTATTTTTCGTGTAATTCATTCACTCACACTAATGTCCATTTATAGTCATTTTCAAAGTACGCCAATATGATCGAAATCTGGCAGGGAACGCACATCGTTACATGTACTTCAGTTTTATCGGTTAACAGTGAGGTCAGTCCCATTCGGGTCGGTATGAACGCAGCGGTGACCAGTGTGCGAATCTTCGCAGCGCAACTTGGCACAAAATTGTCCGCATTCTTAATGCATGCGGCCGACTGATACGTGAGGCGGCGGTGTAAGTTCTGTGAGAACCCGCTGATCAATCATAGAGCATTGAGTCCTTACAGTTTTAATCGTTTTTAAATTAAGATTTATTAATTCTACATATAGTCTGTCAAAAAAGAGTAGAAAATATAAAAACTGGAACTACTAAATTTGTAGACAGGCAACACCAATTTAACTGTCAAATATTTTTTTGAAGTGCAATGACACTGAATGTATAGAACACGGTAAACCACATTTTAAAAAACATTTTTTCTTCATGACATAAATTTGATTAAAATGTGATTTATAAAGCGATTTGCTTTAACATAAATTTGAATTTAACAATAGATAGAAAGGAAGAATCACTAATGGTGAGTTTACTACTTTTAGATCTAAATGAGTTAAATATATTCAGATCTAAAATTAGAGACATGATCTAAAGCCCAGGCAATGCTAGGTACTTTATCTACTAGTATTAAATAAATGTGAGCAATTTCTAAACTGTGCTTTATATTTTATTACATTATAGTTATTCTTCATTATGTTAACACAAAATTGCAAAGGTATAATAATAAATACCTATATGCAATTCTAGTTTAGGGATCGGCGGGTATCTATATTGCAATGAAAAAATATTTTTTCCACTATTATGCCTTTTTAATTTTTTATAAAAATGTAGGTTACACAGCTTTACTTTAACACCATGAGTTATGTGTTTAGTATTGCCATTTGATCAACAGTGGCGCCCTCATATATTTTCTACTCTTATTTGACAAACTGTATAATAAAACCTATGTATTCAAAATCAGCATTTGCAAATCTATATGAATACATATTTTTTAAGTCATATTATTTTTCTTTAATTTCCTTATTAACATAATTTTTGATTGTGAAATAGAAAATGCTAAAGTACTTAACTACATTTTCAAAAAAAATCTATTTGCCAAGTACCTATATAATAAAATCAGTAAATGCATAAAACACTGACAAAATTTTAATTAAATTAATCACAAACATCAAATCTATTCTACCTAATAACTCATTTCGTATTTAAAAACTCTATTACTACAAAGGTGCATTAAACTACTGAAAATATAAAGACTGCACTCACTAAAACACCAGTCTATAAAATGATCACACACAAAAGTTAATTATTATAAAGGAAAACTTATAGTAAATCTAAACATAAAATAATTTAAAATGGACAAGAAGTTCAGCTGCTTATTTAGTAAAATAATAAATTATTATATTAAAATAATAAAATTGGAATTTAATCGCAATTTGTTTTAATTCAAATCCTTTCGTTTTACTAAAAAAAAGCAGCTGAACTCTGAGTCCATCGGACGGAAAAAAAATAACAATTGTAAAGAGAAAAGTGAACATACCACTGGAAGGCGAGAGACCGTGGGACTTGGTGCCCGTGTGGGTCTGCCGGCGGGATAGGACGGAGATGGGCTTGGACGCCTCATTCGCTGATGAAGATCGCAGCCGAATGGGGCCCAGCTCCTCCTTGACATTGGCAGAATTCGACATGGCACTGCAAGATTAAACAGGATCAAAGATTTAGTAGAAATAGGTCCAAAATAAAATTAATAACTTTGTTGCTGGCACTGAAGAGATGAACCGATAGAACACATCCAGCGTCGATATGTTGTAGGGGTGAGTGTGCCCGGAGTAAACTCAACTTCTTCACTCTCTGACTTCTGGTGGAATTGTTCAAACATTTTCTAATATCGAAATAAATCAATTTTATTGGCCTAGGAGTAGATAAGCATGTTATTCATTTCTATATTTTATATATTTAAAAAAGCTCATTTAATAGCATAAATGTTTTCACAGTAGGGATGCTATCTTTGCAAAAAGAAAATTATTGTACATTTATGTTTTTAACCCCTCCGCAACGTAAGCAGATAAATGCGTTAAAAATACGACAGCAGAAAAATATACAATAAGCGTGTTTATACGTCAGCGCGTGTCTCCATAGAAACCGTTATAACTCCGTTATTGTTTTAGTTACATCCCTAAAATAAAAAGTGAAAGGTCGATAGTGAATCATGCTGCACATCTCTATTCAAGTTGTCCATAGAAATACATAAAAATAACATTCTGTCAGCAGGGCCGCCGAGAGGGCACGTTGGCCAAGTCTGAAACTTGGGTCCCGGGCCTAAGGGGGGCCCGGGACAGGCTCACGGGCCCCGGATTTTTGAATAATAAAAGCCAATGACACTCGGAGCGGACGCGGGCCGGGCCCGCACGCAAGTAGAAAAGTAGAAAAGCAATATTGTAGATGACAATTTTTATTTGCCTGTATTATTATTTTATAGTTTGTGGAGTTTTTACTATAATTTTAAACATATTTCTATTTAGTATTCCATTACTAACGTATCCGTGTTGATATTATAATAATTTAATTTAGCCTGAATAATGAAGAATATGTAAATACACACACACAGTTAATTTAATAATAAACACAAGTATTTTATTTTGAGTATTTACCATAACTTTTTAAACATTTCCATTGAATAATTATGCTAAATTCGAATGATTGGTATAATGGTATAAGATACTAGAAAATAAGAAAATGTAATGAAATAGTATTCCTAGCAGTAGCACTAGACTTGGGGCCCAGATTGGCTGTCAGCGTCCCTGTCTGTCAGACGCGCAGTCTGACACATAATTTATCCCGCCAAATTTCCTACGGTCGGGTCGATCGCGCCCGACATTGTTAATTTTTATTAAAAATTTTTATATGAAATGATAAAAAAGTGAGGTGACAAAAGTGTTTATTACACATTTATACAATAGAATAAGTATTGTTGTTAACATAATCTGTGATTTTAGTACCGTTTTCACATAAAAACATCACGTGAGTCATTTTCACATTTTTTTAATGTTTGCATTCTTAATTTTAATATTTACAAATATTAATATTTATTTGTAATATAATAATTCGAAAGGTTATTTTTTAACCTGTCTAAAACAGTTTTTACTATTTGGCTACGTTGAGAAATGTTTCATTTATAGAGCTTTAATTGTGAAGCGGTAATAACACAAAGTTTTCGTAAAATGTCATTTCGTTAATAGGCCAGTGCAATTAGCGATCCGCGATCGGAATTATTCCGGTAGTCCCAATTTTTTTATATGTTTTATATACTCATCTCCTGATGTAAAATCTGAGTTTTCGACCTTGGGTCACTTGAGCTTTCGCCGCCATTTTGAAAAAACCAGCCGAAATCGCGCCAAAATCTAGTTTTTCTCAAATATCTCGTTTTCAATAAAAATTTCGGATAAAGTGGCTTTAAAAGTTTAGTAGAACATAAAATTACCTACAATTTTTATACAATGAACTTTCTTCTATCTCTAATAAATATCGAGATATGCAGTCGTAAAAACGTGTATAAGTTTATAAAAATTGGTAAATTGCCCAACTTGGTTTGGTTGTTTGTGCCTATCTCTTTTCCAGTACAATTTTGTGAAAAAATTACCGATTTGAATTTTGTAGAGAATATAATTTTATAAAAGACGTAGGTATATGTTTAACGCTTTTATCGCAATTAGGTATCCAGGTTCTAATACAAAAGTTTCACAAAAATTAGGTCAAAAACTGAATCACAAGAATAGTTTTGGCATAACTTGATAATTGTTTTTTTTAAACAATTACTGTTGAAATAACATGTAACGTACATAACAGTAACATTAACCATCAATGTAATCACAATGTATAAATAAAATTAATAATAAGGCACATAGATGTTAAAAAAAATGTATTTTCTTAAAATATATGACTATTGACTTTAGTTTCTTAATGCCACTTACGGACCCCGAACAGCTTCAATTGTCCTATGGCTCATCAGCCGAATTTGTGGCAACTGGGTCACAAATTTCTCAAAGTCATCATCATGAACGAAGGCTTCCACAGCATTCTTGCACGAGCTGCCATTACAGTGAATACAGAGTAGGGAGCATTTCAAACCCGACTTTCTGTATGTGCACTTTCCAGCGTAACCTTTTTTGCATTGGCATGATATAAAGTTCAGCAACGCCTGAGGTGCAGTTTCCTTCGAATACGAAATTATTTTTTTACTTTTTAGTGCATTTTTTGAAGTCGTTTTTTTGTTTTGTTAAAATTTTTGTTTTTACAGTATAGATGCTATCTTTGCAAAGTGAAAAGTACTAAATATCTATGTTTTTACAGTAGGGATGCTATCTTTGCAAAGCAAAAAGTACTGAATATCTATGTTTTTACAGTAGGGATGCTATCTTTGCAAAGTGAAAGGTATTGTGCATCTATGTATTTACAATAGGAATGCTACCTTTGCAAAGTGAAAAGTAATGAGCACCTACGTTTTTACCTTTGCAAAGTAAAAAGTACTGTACATCTGGCAGCTTTATACTGAAATTGTGTGAGAGGGTTTGAATTTTTGGCATTTTTTTCAAGTTATTAGATAATATGCTACGATCATAATGCATATTTTGCCAATATCACCAATAGCCACTTTTACTTTATAATTCTAATCAGATTGCATCAAATAAGAAAAGGAAATGCCAGGAAGAGTTCCTCAATTAAGAAAAAAAAAAAAGAAGAGAGAATAGGACAAATCATGGATGATAGCACAATGGGTGTCCTTCTGTTCAATTTCCAGTGGGAGCCGTGAAGGCCAAATCAACAAAGTGCATAGATTTAAAGGGGAGAATACGTACTGCAGAATGGTTGCATGCATGCTCTGCGCTATGTTGGGGTCTTCCGTGTGCATCCACAGCTCCCCTGCCCCCGTCACGCTGGAGCGACCAACCTCCATGTAGAAGAAGCACTCCGAGTCTCCACATCTTTAGGGAAAATAAACATTGGAATCAGTTATAAATATTTATTTTGAATATTAATGATAACTACCTTTTGCCCGTTGCAGGCAACTAACTGGTTAATACTAAGCGATTTGACGTGTGAACGCGGACAAAGCAAGGAGAGCGTATTTAATTAAATATGTGATGAAAAACGATGTTTGAATGTGGATAAAGCGAGGAATGTGCGCCCAGGAGCAGGGCACAGGTAGTCAACCGCTCAATTTTGACCACCTGCTCTCGAGCCACTTCGGTCGACCGGTTCAAGGCGTTCAATACGGGCCCTTTCTCGCAAAAAGGGGCCGAGGAGCTTTCTGCTCAATTTTTCACTGCGCCATTCGGGTTATGCAGAAATTTGGAATTACTCCAGTTTATCAATAGAGCCTTATCTTGCCAAAAGGGGCCTAGGAGTTTACCGCTCAATTTTTTCACTTAGTCCTTCGGATTGTGTAGGTTGAGATGCGTAATTTGATATCCATCTCGGATACTCTAAGGTTCCATGAATTAAATATTTTTAGAAAAATAGTTCCTACTTTCAGTATCTACCTACTGAGCACATCAATTTATTCTGCTGTACAATATCCGAACAGGTATAGTTTGGCAAGAAAGTGTAGAAATTAATTCAATTGGAACTAAACGTGTTCATTACTATGGCAACACCGAATTATATGACGTTTCCTATGGCCGCCTATGGCTGTCATATTAGCGCGTGTTACGGTTGATTTATTGTCTTAAATCTGAGTAGAATATCGCTGATTTGATAATATTTTTATTCATTGTTTGCCTGAATTTAATTAAAATGAATAAATTATTACATAGTGATACAAGAGGGGTTATATTCTGCGTTTTTCAACGCTGCCTAGCCGAGTGTCACGCGAAGAAGCTTCTTTTTAATTTAGAAGATGTTTGCAAACGAACTGCAGAAATGACTGGTATGTAGTATAGTTTGTTTAATAAATTTCATTAGTATTACAAGATTTATGCCAATTTTCGAGCGATAATAACCATTACAATCTGATTTGAGGTTATGGTAAAAAAATCTGATTTTGACACTTCATTTTGACAGTTAATGTGCGGCCACAGGAAAAAGGGAATAACTCAATAAAAAAAATAATATTAAACTCGTAGAAAAGTTACTTTTTTCACGTTTTCTCTTTCTTTCTTTCCAAGTGAATATTATAATAATAATAATAATAATAATTGGATAATTTATAAAGCGCCGTTTTTGTGAAAAATCACCTCAAGGGCGCTGTACAATTTATTAGGAATGCTTAGGTTCTAACTGATTTTACTATTTACAAATGGATACAGAAACATACTTACCTGGCAGGTCACTTCCGATAAACACACTTTAATTATAAGTTTATGCTTGGAGAAGATACAGCTTTGCACGCGGAGGACATTACAGTTAACCACTGGACATTGCGTGATTTTACATTATTTGCTACCCTCATCGCTGTTAGTACCTATTACATTTGTGAATAGATTAGTGGCAAAAGGCAAAAGTAGAGGTATTTATTTTAAAATACTGGAGAATTTAGGACTATTGGAGATTAGTGGCAAAAGTATAGTTGATATTTATTTTAAAATACTGGAGAATTTCGGAATCTTTAGGGCTGGAGAATGTTCATGAAATGACCTTCACAAACGCTTACATTTTTTTTTATTTTATATATATATATATATATTTTTTTTTTTTTTTTTTACAGGTTAGTTATTTACGGTGTCGCGGGCATTGAAAGTGAAGGTGAAAGATTTTGAGTTTATGGATACGACTGTCTAGTGTGTGTTTTTAAAACTCCCTTCTATAATAATAATTTTAATGATTTTTCACACACAGGTAAATCTGAATCAACGGTAAGACGAATTGTCAAGGAAGGGGAAAAGGCAGATGGAAAATTTGAAACACTGGGAAAACGGAAAATGGGCATTATGTAATAGCATAAGTGCTGATGATTGGAAAAATTGTTGCAAACACGTGATGAAAATTGATGCAGAATATTATGCATGAGGCAGTAATATATATGATGATATCGATGAACTGCGTTTAGATGAAGATAAAGATAAGGAAGAAGAAGAATCACACGAGGACGAAGACAATAATTACATGTCGGGTGTTGAATTAATAAACTTAAATTTTTAAGTACCCACGTTTTTATATCGGAATAAATGCCCACTTAAAACCTGTTTTGTTTTATTTTGCTTCTATTAAATTACAGTTTTTTGTGCAATTTTTTTGAAAATACAAATACGCTATGAAATATGCATTTTGCCAGAAGTGTTTTTTAAAACATACGTTCTTTGTCTTATGAGCCATCTTGGTGTTGCCATTTAAAACTAGAAAACGATCGCAGCGCCATCATTTATTTTCTACACTTTCTTGCCAAACTGTATCAATAATAGTTAGTAATTTGCATTAATTTGAAAATATTTAAATTTGGTTTTTCAAATTTAATATTTCTTTGAAAATCTTTTTTATTTTTTAAATGGAAATTTAAAATATTTAGAATTTTGAAATTTTTTGGATTTTGAAATTTTAAATTTTTTGGATTTTTTAAATTAAAATTTTTTTTTAATTTTATTTTTTGTTTTTGTTTTTTAAATTATATGAATTTTGAAATTTTATGTAAGTACCTAGTCTAGAAAATAAATATATTTTCTGTAAAATTTCACTCCTGCGTATTGTGTGCTCCCGGTGGATTATCAATGACGGCAGGCGTGGTCGAGCATTAAGGCTCTTGACTCGCAATCCGAAGGTCGCGAGATCGAATCAAGGAGTGGCAAATAAATGATTAATTTGTGTTATTTTACAATTAATTCATTTAAAATAATATATAGTAGGTATATTTGCGGCATGTTCCAAAGTTTTGCTCTCAGTATTGCCCTGGTGTAAGATCACCATTCAGAATTGAAACGTTGCTTGAAATGGCTTTAGCCGTGTTTGTGGCCAGATCTGAATAGCCAGGTAACTTCCCCACCCTCCTTCCCTTATATCGCGAAAATAATGATCTATATACATCACCTTCCAATCCCTGTAACACAATTCCAACAAACTAACATTGATGAAATTAAACAGGTTGTTAATGAATTAAAAGCTAATTCTACCCCTGGTTATATTAATATATCTGTAGAAATACTTTTAAAAAATTCTGATTCACTTTGCAAACCATTGGCACACATCATAAATACAAGTTTTATAAAATGGCAACTTTCCTTAAAATTACAATAAAACTATTAACATCTGAAAGTGTAATGAGTAAGATTAAGAAAGGGACGCTCAGATGGTTTGGGCATGTAGAGCGAATGAACGAGGAAAGGAGTGTAAGGAGAATATACATATGACGCAAATGTGAATGTTAGAAGAAGTCTAAGTCCAATTTTCGTCAAGAAACACATATTTTTTAATGATTTTATTTAAACGAAAATTAAAATTCTAAAACATGTGTTTACCAGATAATTTATTGATTTATTTTACTGCATGTTGATTTTAAATGGGGGTTGTATAATACAAAATCTTTTTTGAAAATTTAACAAATCTGCCAACGACCTATGGTATAACCTTATTATACTAAAAATAAACATTTTTTTGTCAAAATTTAAAAAATGCGAGTTTACTAGATAAAAGAACAATCTTTCGATAAAATTTATAATTTTTTGTGGAAAAGTGTCAATATGTCTAAAATAGGAAATACATCTAAAGGTCTAAACGAGGAGTAGAGAAGTGTGAGATGGGGTATGGGGGGGTTTATGAGCTTACAAAACGACTGCGACACATGCGACCGCCACAAAAATATTTTCCATATCCCATTACACCCCCTCCGTTGTGGTATCCCGTTACGCCCCCCCCGTTGTTGTAGATGTAATTGTGACAACAATTACTGTTCCGGGTTCACAATTAGGGGGCGCTAGAAATAAAAATATTCTCAAAGTTGGCGGTGGGCGAAAAAAGGTTGAGAATCTATCATGTAGAGCAAATTAAACCCTTTTCCTTCCCAGAACTCTCCTCTCCTTCCTTTCCTAAAAAAAACCCTCCACATAGCATCCCCAAAGATGATATAGGCCAGGGCCTCCTGTGTAAAGCAAATGTAAAAAAAAAAAATGGTAGAAGTCGGGGATGCCCAAGGAAGACATGGCACGATCAAGTGAACCTAACCTAGTACATGTGAATGAGTATGTGCCAAGACCGAGTTGTTTGACGGTCCATTCTCTCAGCCTACCCTTTCGGAGAAACGGCGTGATTAGTTTTTTTTAGCTAACACCTGATCCAAATGACTTACCCACTAACACATAGAAGCCATATTCTTGACCCGATTATAGACAGGTTTGTGAAACTGAATATTTGGTTTCTATTTGATACATTCAAATCGCACATTACACGCAAACAACAAATGCAAGTATTTCAGCCCTAAACTAACACAATTTGGGAGGCGGTTACAGGTACCGCTGCCCCGGGAACCATTTCGTCGCTTTAGTTCGTTTTACTCCAACAGACCAAAACGTAAATGGTGAGAAACAGCGCTTTAAAGTTTTTTTTACGAAAAAGGCATATAAAATGAAATTAGCTAAATTGTAAGTCTACTAAAATGTTTTAAAGTATTACAAATTGTTTTTTTTAGATAAAATATGTTCTTAATGTATAAAATTACGCAGAAAACACGTTTTTAATTTGGATGTTGGCCAAAGTGGCGAATTCTTGTTTGCGAAAGTTGGATATTGGACAAAGTACACTGGATGTTAGACAAGAGCGCGTACTCTTGCGTGAAGTTACTTTATCTAACGTGCTTGGTATTACAGGGAGATCGGAAAGCATTTCAATTCATTGAACTTTGATAGGTACTTATGGATTTAGCTTATGTGTCCGATGTTTTCGCGGTGAGACCTAAATATTCGGGTGTGATTTTTAAATAGTTTCTTATAACATTCGACAATTTTTTAGAAATAATTTGTTTCTTGGTTGGGAAACAAGTTTCAAGAGTAAGTTTTTGTAAAATAATAACATCGTAAAATCATCAATGAAAACGTACGTTTTCAGACAATTATACTTATTAAATTATGTTTTAGGCGTGTTTTATTTTTGGCTGCTAGTCATCAGATAGGTCCTACGTTTATTAGTTATTATTTGAGAGGCGGGTATGGGTACCGCCGCTCCGGGAACCGGAACGGGAACTGGATAACCAACACCTCTGCCATAGGTCACCCCAGGTGGTTCGCTACGTTTGGTGACTTAGCAGGGGTGGCGGGGTTCGTGGTGTGAGTTTTGTCTGGATCCTGGCGACGGATGCGTCTGCCTACCAACTGCGTGGCAGGCCGGATCGGGAAAAACTGGTTGAGGAAGATCTGTAGATCTCTCCAGCAGGACTCTCGGAACATCGCTTTTCCCGCAGTGGGGAGGGATTGATTCATACGCGCATCATCCTTGACACACTGACTCCCAGATTCCTACCCACCCCTCATACCTTTTTCTTCCCACAACTTCCTCTACTTCCTTCCCAAAAATGACATAGGCCCTGAAGGGAATTATTTTCCTCAGGGCCTCCTGTGTGGAGCTGTGAAAAGGACTCCCCAGGTGGTTCGCTACGTTTGGTGACTTAGCAGGAGTGCTTATCAGCAGGAGTGCCTACCCCTCATTCCTATTTCCATCCAAGAACTTCCTATTCTTTCTTTCCTCAAAAAGACCCTCCACACAGCATCCCCTCGTAGACCCTGAGAACATATATTGTAACATATAAGCGTTTTTGCACTAAAACAATGCTATTCAAATTATCCATATAATATATACTCGTATTATTTTTATCATGTTTATTACGGCATATAAATCGGAGATTTAGTATGATCAGACCCGAAAGGTTGGATTGATTTACGTGACTTTATTTTTATGTTAATACTGCACAAGAGTCCCAACCGCTCCCAACCGCCTGGACCAAGTCAGGCTATACATAGCATACCCAATTTTGTAAGGCTGGATGTAGCGGGAAGGGGATGCAGTTATGAAGGTTGGTAAGTACCTGGCTATTCAGATCGAGTCAACAACCAGGGCTAAGTCCATTTCAAGCAATGCTTCAATTCGAAATGGCGAAACTCTGGAACGTGTCGCAAATACAGTATGTATATATATATTTATATGTATATATTTTTTTATTGATTTGTGTTATTTCACTATTTAAACACAAAAAAACAAATATGCACGTACTTACGTTTTTTTAATGGTTAAAGTTGTGAAATATGTATATATATATATTTAGATTAGCTCCACATAGGTGGCCCTGAGGAAAATAATTTCACTTTGAAGGAGTCTTTATAAGGAAGGCAAGGATAGGAAATTTGGGAAGAAAAGGGGTATGAGGGGTGGGTAGGAATCTGGGGGTCAGTGTGTCCGGGAGTGACGGACGTATGAATCCATCTCTCCAATTGCGGTGCAAGGCGAGAGTCGGGGAGAGTCCGGCTGGAAAGGTCAAAAAGCCTCCCTTAACCAGTCTCTCTCTCTCGCCACGCAGCAGGTGGGCAGTCGTATCGGCCGCCAAGACCTGGACGAACTTCACCCCATGAACCCGGGCACCCTTGCAAAGTCACCAAACGTAGCGAACCACTCGGGGTGACCTATGGCAGAGATGGTGGCTATCCAATAAATGGTTCCCGGGACGGCGGTACCCATACCCGCCCCCCAAAATAAACAAATCTACCAAAATAAAAATTATTATATTATATTGTGCACGATGGGATTGAAATCTGCGACATCCGGATCGCTAGTTGAGAGTCTTACCCCTCGACCACAGGAGGCCGTCGTGTGATAACAGAAGTGTAGTATCCAACATTTTAAAATAAAAAGGTTAACTCGAAGGATTTTGAAACACAATAGATAGCTACAAGTTCTTTATAAATGTGTAAAACAATAGACGACGAGTTCTTTTTAAAAATGATCCTACGTTCGAACACATGGGATGTGATTTACGTCTATTACACAATACAGACTTGTAAAAAAAGAGGTCATAAAACAATCCTAACCACTAACCACATTTTTAGCTTCATAACAAATGTATTCCAGTATTTGAGGTACCACTTAGTTGGGCCAAATTATTAGAAGGGTTACAAAAGGGGCTGAAATAAAAGAACTAGAAATTGATCTAGGTAAAAAAAGTCAAATGAATGGGATACCTAACCATTAAAAATGTGCGAATAGTAATAACGTTTTTATTGACAATCCAAAGCTCGAACAAAATAAAACTCGAATAGGTAAGAAATAAACAAACACATAAGAAATATGAGGCACTCAATGTATAAAATAATAGAAATGCTTTCATTGTCATTCGGTGTACAGTTCTTCCATGAAGATTTCAATAATAAGATATTTATAGGTACACAAATACAACTGTTCTTTGGCACTAAAAATACCAAAAATGTTTTCATTGTTACACTAAGATTTGGTTGATTAAAATAATAAGATACTTTAGGCATTAAATGTACCGAAAACAAAACTTCTTTATTTCCTTATTCTAATAATTAACATGTTTTAAATATCTAAGGTAGAATTCTGACACAAATATTTGGTAGATAAACACATAAATATTAGGTACTAAAAGTAAAAAAACTACTGCATTGTCTTTATTTTAATAATTGTGTTTTGTATTACAAGTAGGTATTCTTACACAAAGATTTAAATAATTAGGTAAAGGTAGATAAACATCAAGCTATTACTCACTAAATGTGCCAAAAACAAAAACTCCTTCGTTGCACTTATTCGAAAAATTGCCTTGTTTTAAATATCATAAGTAGAATTTTTACACGAAGATTTGGCTGATAAATATACAGATATTTTAGGAACTAAATGTACCGAAAATGAAAACTCCTTGATTTCCTTATTTAAATGATAGGCTTGTTTTAAATATCATAAGTCGAATAATTACATGCAAATTAGGTTGATAAATATCATAAGTAGAATTTTTACACGAAGATTTGGCTGATAAATATACAGATATTTTAGGAACTAAATGTACTGAAAATTAAAACTTCTTCATTTCCTTATTCTAATTGTTGGCTTGTTTTAAGTATCTGAAGTAGAATAATACTTTCACTAAGATTTGGTGGATGGACACATATATTAGGTACTATAATACATCAGTCCTTATTCTAATAATTGTGTTTTTTAAATTTCACACGTAGGTATTTTTGAACAAAGATTTAAATAATTACGTAAAGGTTGATAAACATACCGATACTACGCAATAAATGTGCTTAAAACAAAAGCTCATTCAATGTTCTTATTCTTATAATTGTTTTAAATATCATAAATAGGTATTTTTACCCGAAGATTTAAATAATTACGTATAGGTAGATAAACATACCGATACCTCTTTATACACATACGCCTTAAGGATCAAATCCTGAGTGTATTCCGTATAATGTCGTCCTTATACTCTTCGTTAATTGATTTTTCTTCAATTTCAGTCAATTTGTTTTAATATTTTAATTGGTTAAATTAAATTAAAACAGCGACGAAAGTTATTTCAATTTTTAATACGATATTTCACCACAATATAGAACTTGGCATTTATTACAATATTTTCTCAAAAAATACACAACTTTATTATAACCACCCTGTAACGGACGACAAGTTGAAACAATTTGCTGAGAAAATATTGTAATATTAATTATCTGTTATGTTTTCCTTAAAAAAAATTATCCTTTTTCACAGTTTACATCTTTATGCATTTTGTCTGAAGAAATCTCCTAGAAAACCACTAAAATAACTTGGTAACTAGCATAATTATAAGTGAAGATATTTACTATCGTGGCGCTAAACGGACGAATGTTTGGAATGAAAGCAATCACGTGGTCCTCCGCTGCGCTGCTATTGGCTGTGTGGTCTGTTAGAGCAATACGCCCGGAACCGAGAGTTTGAATTTCGCACGTTGGCTAAGATACAGCTTGGATGTTGGAGAAATTCCTATGAAATTTGACTGAACGGCCGGTTTAAAAACGGGAGTCCTTTTGGCCAACGTGTGGATGTTGGATAAATACGCTCGAAATGTTGTTTCATTTTGGAGGACGTAAGACAAAGTGCGTTTTGAAAACCCCCTAAATAATTTTTTTTTAATTTTTTTTTCACTTGCATTGTATACATAATAACTTTCTGAGAACTACTGCATACTTAACTCAATTTCGCTAAAAATGGTCTGTTGGAGTAAAACGAACTAGAGCGACGATTTATTGAATAACCAACACCCCTGCCATAGATCACCCCAAGTGGTTTGCTACGTTTGGTGACTTAGCAGGGGTTTGTCCAGGTCTTGACGGTTAATACCACCTACTGCGTGGCAGGCCGGATTGGGAGAGATTGGTTGAAAGACCTAACCTAAACCTCTGTAGCCGGTCTCTCTCAACCCATCGCCTTGCACCGCAGTAGAAGAGATGGATTCATATTTCCGTCACTCCTAGACCGCCAGATGCCCACCCATCCCTCATACCTTTTTCCTTCACAGAACTTTCTCTCCTTCCTTTCCCTAAAAATACCCTCCACACAGCATCCCCAAAGATGACACAGGCCCTGAGGGATTTTTTTCCTCAGGGCCTCCTGTGTGGAGCCAATGTAAATAAAATAAAAAATACAAAAAAACACTAAAAAGTTGCTTATTATTTAAATATTATGAATTTGATGATAAAGTACCTAATTTGAATCACACCAATGATATAGGTTTGTTTGCACAGCGCAACCATAAATATGTTTACAGATCAGTGGCAAAGTTCTCTTTAGGCAAACAGTCAATGACACCGCACAAAACATTAATCATACCCATTATGTAAGCACTTGTGGCTTCCAGGGATTTCCTTGGAATCATTAATCACATCTTATTCAGAAGATATATACAGCACGCATATTAATCTACTCATTTGTCTTCAGAGTCGGTAGGTTGCGGTTTCCATATTGTTACAGAGTAAAAATATTGATTTATATTATTTCATATAATTACTATAAAACGAGTCACGATTTTGATAGTTAAGTTTGTTGAACCTTTGAAAATTGTTTTTACAGCTGTCATTATCAACACTGATAAATAAATAATAAAGTTATTCAACATAAGATAAAGTCAATCAAATCCGCTCTGAACTTGAAATAGGATAACATGATAAAGGGAGATGATATTTTTAACCCTTCACAGCCGTATCACGCACGTCTTCAATATAAAGGCTTTCCGTCTTATTTATAAACCCTGTGTAAATTATATGCGCGGCGCATAAGGTCGGAATAATGAAAAACCTGACTTGATACCACTGCGTAGATATAGATAAAACCAAAGACATTATATACTGTAGATGCGGGGTAGAATCTCAAAATGGGAAGCCAAAAGCAAGGTAATTGCACTGGTCTCGATTTCTAGTACTTTAGTACTAAACTGTTACTAGTCGAGTAAGGTCGTGTCTTACCAGTAGGAAAATTGCATTTAAAAAGCGCCAAAATGCCCTTCATTTATATGTATACATGTATAACTTATTATTATCGATTATTATAAGCAATACAATTAATTTTCATATTTCCCGTCCGACAATTTTGTGCATCATTAGAGAAAAAACACACATTCTTTGATTGTCTTATGGTACGGCCACACTGAGGTTAACAGGGGTCTCGTCGGGTCTCGATGCGCAACACTCAAACACGTGGACGCAACTAGGAGCGTAGTTATAAGTCAACGAGCCAAACCGTCACATGAACGGGCGCGAATACTTCACATAAACCTTACATAAAGGTAAGGAATCGACATAAACCGGAATAAATAATTTTTATATAACAGTGGCTACAAAAATAATCATGCATGAATGTGCATGATTATTTTGAATATATATGTACACCCGCCTCTTTCTTTCTGTAACATCTTGCACAGTCCAGTTGATGGGCCGCACACACGATGAAAAATAGAGGAACGTTGCTCGTGGTCATCAATATTGAAAAATCCAGAGTAAAAAAGTCTAAATAGTATGAGAATTATACATTCATAATTTGGCAAGCATTGAAAATAGTGTGATAATTATGTACTGGTAAGTTGATAACTAACTAACTACTAACCATCACGCCGTTTCCCACAGGGGTAGGCAGAGAGGACGGACCGCCAAACAACTCGGTCTTGGCACACACTCCTTACCTCGTTCACATTCATACATTGTCTCATACATGCTCGTCTATTATTCTGACTCTTGACATGACCCGACTCAAGTAACTGATTCACTTGGTCGTACCATATCTTTCTCGGGCGTAAGTTGATGAGTATCGAAAATAGTACCAAAATTACATGTTGGAAATTTGTTGAGTAATGAAAAAAGTATGAGAATTATACCTCCGCATGCTGGTGATGAAATTCACAATTACTGGAAAGTTGGAGATTATTGAAAGCAGTATGAGAATACATTGGTAAAATGGAGATGATTTTAAATAGCATCAGATTTATTATATTAGCGGGTTTGTAAGTATTGAAAATAGCTTGAGAATAATACCTCCGTATGCTGGCGAGAGAGTATTCGATGGTGTCGGCTGCCCGCATGTCATGGGGGGTAATGTAGCGGGGGTTGGTGCGTATCTTCACGAGAGACAGCGACTTGTCCCTCAGGCACAGGTTGTAGAGGCCCAGGATGCCCCGCGAGGCCCCCAGACCCTTCTTCTGCACGTGCACCTGCCAGATATGCTCTGCCAAGGAAACAGTATTATTAATTTTTCTGTTAATTTTTTTTTACAATAGCTCTGCGCAGGAGGTCTTAAGGAAAAAAATTCCCTCGGGCCTGTGTTATTTTTGGGGATGTTTCGGGATCTTTTTAGGGAAAGGGAAGAGAGGAAGTTCTGGAAAGGAAAAGGGTATGAGGGGTAGGTAGGAATCTGTGGGTCAATGTGTCCAAGAGATACAGACGTATGAATTCATCCCTACCACTGCGGTGAAAGGCGATGGGTCAAGAGAGACCGGCTGGATAGTTCAAGGTTAGTTCTCCCTCAACCATTCTCTCCCGATCCAGCCCGCCACGCAGTAGGTGGGCATACGTATTCGCCACCAATACCTAGACAAACCTCACCCCCTGAACCTGGGCACCCCTGCTAAATCACCAAACGTAGTGAACCACTTGGGGTGACATATGGCAGGGGTGTTGGTTATTCAACAAATGGTTTCCGGGCGGCAGTTCCCACACCGGCCTCTCAAATTAGAACAATTAACACAATCTAATATTGTCACAGAAAAGTGATACCGCTATTTCAGCCACCACATATAAATACTTTAATCAACAGGAAAATTTTTTTAATATCTAGGTGCAGTGACTCCAATGTTTAATTATATTTTTGGCAATTAGAGCAGTATCACTTTCCGTGACAATATACATATTACATTCATTGTTCAGTTGAATAGTAATGTAATTTGTTACATGTTTTCAAGAATACTTTAAAACACTCTAGTAATTATTCACACTTATCGCTTACCTTTGACGTTGTAAGATAAAATATGTAAATAAGCTATAATCGAGACCCAAAGTGGTCATACATAATCCTCTCCCGTCCGGGCTTGTATCCAAAGTCAAAGGGTTAAAAAAAAATACATATATATTATATATTACACATTAATTTTTGGGGATCGCTGGCAACGGTTAATATGCACTTTTTTTTTAAAAAACCTTTTGATTCACCTTAATTACATTAAAAGGCAACTATTTGCATTGGGGGAAGTGGAAAATATTTCATTATAAATTTCATTACGTAAAATTAAAATTAGCTTTCGTCTTGTGAGATTGTACGCCAGAATCACAAACCATGTTACACAAACCTAGCGTAGCCGCTAAACTACTTGAAAACTGGGATGTTTTTCTTGCCTTGAAGCGAGTAGGCGTTATAAAGGGGCACTTTCTTTTGTATCACAAACCATGTTACATAAAAATATTTTCCACTTCCCCCAATGCAAATAGTTGTCTTTTAACGTAATTAAGGTGAATCAAACACTCTAGTAATTATTCACACTTATCGCTTACCTTTGACGTTGTAAGATAAAATATGTAAATAAGCTATAATCGAGACCCAAAGTGGTCATACATAATCCTCTCCCGTCCGGGCTTGTATCCAAAGTCAAAGGGTTAAAAAAAAATACATATATATTATATATTACACATTAATTTTTGGGGATCGCTGGCAACGGTTAATATGCACTTTTTTTTTAAAAAACCTTTTGATTCACCTTAATTACATTAAAAGGCAACTATTTGCATTGGGGGAAGTGGAAAATATTTCATTATAAATTTCATTACGTAAAATTAAAATTAGCTTTCGTCTTGTGAGATTGTACGCCAGAATCACAAACCATGTTACACAAACCTAGCGTAGCCGCTAAACTACTTGAAAACTGGGATGTTTTTCTTGCCTTGAAGCGAGTAGGCGTTATAAAGGGGCACTTTCTTTTGTATCACAAACCATGTTACATAAAAATATTTTCCACTTCCCCCAATGCAAATAGTTGTCTTTTAACGTAATTAAGGTGAATCAAAAGATTTTTTCCAAAAAAAGTGCGTATTAACCGTTGCCAGCGATCCCCAAAATTTACCATTGTTGCTGAATTTTCTGTTAGCTAACATTGCAGAAAAATTTTCTATGAAACATCGTTGGCTAAATGCACCTGGAAAAATGGAAAAATCTTCGGACCTTGAAGCGCTATATACTATTTGAACACCCATAATAATGTTGGGTACTCGGTTCATAGTTAAAAAAATTGTTTTTTTTTATTTGGTTTGTAATCTGCAAATAAATAATTGGAATCACATAACATAATGAACTAACGGTTTTTTTAATGGAAGATGAAAGAGCTTACACCACATAAGGAATTGATGTTCCAAAAACACAGTAGGTATATGGATGAAACTAATATTGGGAGGAATGCAGATCCGGGCACAGTTTGGAAATTTAATAAAAAGGCACTTTCTAGATGAGAAAAGTGTGGAAAAGCTGAATAAAACTAAAATTAAGGCGCGCTCGGCAAAATTGAGGGAGATACAACCGTTCAAAGTGTTTAAAATTTCACTTTACAAACTGATATTGACAGTTCGCCCGCGTCCGCCCGCCATTTTTTTTATAACCTAATACGCTAAACATGGTTTGTGATACAAAAAAAGTGCCCCTTTATAGCGCCTGCTCACGTCAAGGCAAGAAAAACATCCCAGTTTTCAAGTGGTTTAGCGGCTACGCTAGGTTTGTGTAACATGGTTTGTGATTCTGGCGTACTATTAATTCTGTATTAGGTCTGGGATCCAACATACCTAAGCGGTGAAAACATGGCGAACGAACAACGAACTGTCAATATCAGTTCGCCAAGTGAATTTTTAAATACGTTGAACTGTTGTATCTCCCTCAATTTTGCCGAGCGCGCCTTAATTTATTTTTTATTCATCTTCTCCACACTTTTCTCATCTAGAAAGTGCCTTTTTATTAAATTTCCAAACTGTGCCCGGATCTGCATTTCACCCCTAATATTAATAGGTTAAATTGTTGATTGGTTGTCTTTTAAATAAAGTATAAATTATTGTGCAAATGATTTGTTAAATAACAAAATGTCAGATTAATAAGTAACATTGTGAAAATGTCATATCTATTTAAAATAATAAAAATGAATGTCTAACAATCTAGGTTTACCTATTTGTAGATAATTATGGTGTTGTAATAAGTATGTGCAAGGCATAAAGTCGGCCTTGACCATCCCATTCATGCTATAATCAGATAAGAAATGCATTGTTGTTGTTGTTTGTTATCATAACACTGGATTGGCTGTCAGTTGAGAGAGAGAGAGAGGTAGACAGAGAGAGAGAGGGAACGGGAACAGTACTCACGCCTGGGGTGCGGCAGGTTCTCCTGCGTGGAGCCGGGGTGCAGCAGCTCCAGCAGAGCCGACAGCCAGTCTGTCAGGGTCTCCTCGTCATCCGCCACCACGCACAGACACTCCTCCCGCGTGTACATGGCGATCACGTGCTTCTGGCGCGTGTCCAGGCGCCGCGTGATGTTGAAGCAACTGTTGAGCGGGATCAACTTCTTGGGCTGGCCGTGCGACCTCCACTTCTTTTCAGAGTCGTAGTACTCCAGGCGGGCCGAGTTCTCCGGGCTCTCCCGCCGCAGCACAAAGTACTTCTTTTTCATGGTCTTCAGCTTCTTGAGGTAGCCCCTCTTGAAGACTGCCGCCGTGGGCGGCGCGCGCTCCGCGGCGGACATGGCGGCGCTCCTCACTTCACCTCGGGAACACACTGCGGCCGCCAGGGTTCTGTTTCATCGTCCGGGGTCTATTGTTTACAAACAACGGCGCCACTCGGAGCCCCGCGGACCTAGCAAATGTCAAACAACCCACTCGCCGATCACCACTAAAGGCAAATCACTCGGACACGTCGTACTCGTTAAATGATCCCGTGTGTAGGGTCTAGGACGCGCATTTACTAATTATTATTATACGCGCATTCCTTCATACGTAACGATCGACCAAAACAAGCACATTCCAGGTCAATGAAAGCCAGGAAACAGTCATCATACTCTCAATACGTAAGTGAATGATATCTCTCTCACTCTTTTACGTCGGCCCCTCGCGTGAGTAGAAGTGAGATAGTAGTACACGTAGACGGCCAGACAGACGTACTAATGTACGTGCAAAACATTGCTACATGAAAGTCACGCTTTACTATTTTTCAAACTGTAAAAATGAGCAAACTGGCAATAACCACATTAGACGACAAACACGAAAACATAACTTGATCGATTATAGTCGATAAAATTATATTACGCACTCGCAATAACTTAATTGCGTGTTGGATAAACGATCAGCAAGGTCCATTTCAGACGGATGAACAAAACAATAATTTATTACAACAGAAAGCATTTCAACACTCTTATGATGTCACGCAAATTTATTTAGCAAAACTGTTTTGAGTGCCAGACAATCGTTTAGCATTACTGATAAATAGTATCCAAATACCGAAATAACGCAGACACGCACTGAAAATACGTCTCATGAAAAACAGTGACAGATAAAAAATGTGCTCATGCTTTGAACCACCATCACTTCGAAAACACCTTGCTATTATACATCAACACAATTATTTCACCCACTTTTCATGTGTCAACAAAGAACTAATTGCTGAAAATGTAAATACAACACCGTTGTACATTTTTTTTTTCAGTAAAAATGACTGTTTTTACGCCGCCCGTATAACCAGTCCATAGACGACATCAAACAACAGATAGGAAATGTCAGCGCTATATTTATAAAATGGCGCAAGAATGTCAATAAAATTAAAGTAAGAACCTGAAACCTGTAAGAAAATGATAATTTTTTTCGAATTTCAAGGATTGAAAAAAATATTTGTATTATGCTTCATCCTTTGGACTAAAAATCAATAATGTGCGAGAATCTCATAAGAAATAAAAACAAATTAATTAGAATTAGCAACCACCAATGTACTAGGTACAAATATCTTTGACATAAATGAACGCACGACAATGTACTAATATTACCATTCCATCTAAAATCTAAATAATGGAAGAAGGGAGTGATTCACCGTTTTCCTGTATTCCTCATTATTTATGTGTATTTAACCTCGTTAAAGTGAACATAAAAAAAATCTATGGAAAATGTTTTTTTAACCTGTGGGAAGGCGCGCTATGAGCATTTTACTCACGCAAAAAAATAATGTGCTATTTTTCGCTGCTAGCGATAACACAATGCCTCAAGAGTAAAGGTGTCTTCCTAACTCTTCATCCTCTCTCCTCTGGTGCAACTCATGCCCCGCTCAGTGCTACCTCGTTGACCGCGTAGTGAAGGACTTTCGAGGAACTTATATCTTCGCGCGCCTTTTTTATGTGATACCTCACAAGAGCGCCCCTATCTGTACATATGTAAAGACAGGGGAACTATGTCGCCGGTTAGGCAGCGTTGAGAGGCGGGTTAAGGTAGGGGCTGTAGGGAGAGATTTATTAATGCTGGCCTTGAAGAGATCCAGATTACATGTAGGAGGAAAAACAGATGGCGGTAGCTCGTTCCACATACGAGCCGACTTATACAAAAACGAGTCGATGAAACGACCCCTTCTCATTAAGCCAACATCAATGTTTTTTTTTTACATGAGCTCCACACAGGAGGCCCTGAGGAAAATAATTTCCCTCAGGGCCTATGTCATCTTTGGGGATGCTGTGCGGAGGGGTTTTTTTAGGGAAAGGAAGGAGAGGAAAGGGAAGGAAAGGGGTTTAAGAGGTGGGCAGGAATCTGGGGTTTAGTGTATCCTGGTCATCCAAGACCTGGACAAACCTCACCCCATGAACACGGGCACCCTTGCTAAATCACCAAACGTAGCGAACCACTTGGGGTGACCTATGGCAGAGGTGTTGGTTATCCAATAAAGGTTCCCGGGGCGGCGGTACCCATTCCCGCCTCCCAAATTGTGAAATGGTCTTCCGCTTGTGTCCGTAGAGTTTCACTCACATGCACCGGGAATCAATGCTGCTAGTTCCGCAGAGCAGGCTCCATTAAAATACCTGTAGAAGAGACACAGCATGCCTACATTGAGTCTGTGTATTAAAGATGGCAATCAGTTTGTTAACGGAATGTCAATGAGATGGTACCGTCGAAGACCGTCCCCCTTCGCACAGGACCAAGCAGATTTATAATGTCAGTTTACCTGTCAGTGGTTGAGATGGTATCGCGTTTGGGTCCCACCTAGGCGTCGCCTGTTCGATTCCTCGGCTGGCTAAGTCCTGCATCACGACACAAGCAATATTTTTCGCTTACTGTGGTCGTACGAGATTTTCAAATATTGTCGGGTTATATGTAACCCGGGAATGTTTCTTTTAAAAATAAAAATAATAATAAAAATTGGGGCTCCAGCCCAGAGGTGGCTCCCAAATTCAATTGATGGTCGCACTTGATATCAGCTGGTCACTATTCACTATTGAAGAATCCGCTAGCCCTATACAAGACACCCAGTTTTTTCGAAGCCAGATTTACTAGGCTTCTATGGAGCCCAGATACTACCACCGGTCTGGTATTTGCTCCAAGCATTTTAATGGAGTCTTTATTGGGGAGGGTGCTCCTATCAAATTGCACCAGACAGTTATTGATCTCCCTCTTTGCCGAAATTTATGAACGTATTTTTTTCTTGACGAATTATATATATTTTTATTTAATTATTTGAATTTAGATGCTAATAGCACTCCCCACACGGACACTTCAAACACTTCAAGGCGCCGCGCAGAAAAGTAAAGATCAAAAGTAAGATAACGGTTTTGTGCACGGCAGCCTGAAGTCGCGCTTGACACGGTTACTACGAAGTGTCCGTGTGGGGGTGATAATGTTTTTTGAAGCAAATTTATAATCATATATCATATTTTAATAAAAAGAAAAACAAAATTGCTACGGGCGACAGGCATCGAAGGTAATGGCTAGAAAAGTCTTCTGACGATTTGTCATTAGATCCTGAGGATGGAAACCAAGATCCTGTAGATATAGATCTTTCTGGAAGCGACTGTACCATCGTTTTGTGACAGCCTTCACGAATCTGATACAGAGCAGTTCGGACAAAACTGCAGACGACATCTCAACCTCTGGGCTTTTGCTTGAACCATAGGGTAGGTTTATACCGTTCTATGCTGGAAAGGATAGGTCTACGAAATGGCCAAAGGTGAAGTGGATTCTGTAAACCAAGGAAAAATGACTATTCTGTTGCAGGAATCACATCTAGACGACCAATGCCAATTTTTTTCTTTTTTAAGTATAATTGGTCATTTTTAAGGCCAACACACAACTTTTGCATGAGAGATGTGTATTCCTGAAAAAAATGGCTCTAGTGTTGATACTGATCCACGCCCAGAATATATTGTCTGATCTCAAATATATAATTAAGCTATTTGTATGGTTTGTACCAATTTCTAATACTCAAGCAGAGCCTGGACCTCGAGGATTGTGTGCCAAGTAGGGAATGCAATCTCGACTCGAGATCGCAAATTCGAGATCTCGCGAGATAAGAAATTACAATCTCGCGAGATCTCGGAATTTTCGAGATCTCGTTAATTAAAAGAAAATATTATTTGAAAGAAAACAAAAACCTTTATTCTTTAATATTAGTTACTAAATAACGAAGTTTTTTTTTTCTAAATTAAAATAATCAAAAGAAAAAATATAGCTTAAGGAGATTAAAAAGTAATTACGGGTGATTTTGAAAGTAACTTCTTAAAAAACAAAGTGTATTAAGGGTGCTAAAATCAACATATAATTGATCTGGATTATTTTTCGACATTTTAAGGTATTAACAATGTAACAATCCAAAAATTATGTTCATTTAACTCGTATAAACAATAAAAAATGCATAATTTAAGAAAAAGTAATGACCATAACTGCACAACATAAAACAGATAGCTGCCTGCATGTATCTCTTTCTCACTCACTCGACACAGTTTTATATTATCTGTCCCGCTCGTCATCCATTGCTAATATTCGTAAATAGTCAGGATAGTTTTCTTACTTCGATCGACACTCCCACCCGACCGTCAGTCAGACAGCGCACCACACGCGCCCCGAGTGGACGTGTGTAGTAGGGTGGATCGCCATTGTATGGAAATTTTTTATTTTTATAAATCAGTTTTTGCGGGGTGCGGAATAGATGCTCTAGGTACATACAATTAAGCTTACAAAATATCAATTTAAAATTTTGATAACAAGTACTGCCACAAAGCAGTTGAATTATTTACAATCTGGTAAAAAAATGTCAATTTTTAAAATAGTTTTGTGTCAATATGAATACTTTAATTTTTACTTTTACATTTCATAATGAATAAAAATTGCCGCGCCTTAAATAATAACATTTAAAAAAATTGATATTTTTTATTAATCCCGCGAAAATTTGACAAATTGCTGAGTCCACTTTCGCGCACTATACCAAGAAACGCAACAAACATCTTTAGATCAACCGTCCACATCTCGCAGTACAGTTTCAAGTTTTACTAACGTTGATCTTCCAACTGACCAACAATACTTTACTTCATCTACTTCTTCTTCTTGTGTAATAAATCCAACAGACAGTAGACTATCTGTTGTATCCAGAACACTGAATCGATACAGTATTTCTGATCGGGCGGGTGCTGCCATCGTCTGCGCTACAATGCAAGATATTGGATTAGTGACAACATATAATCTAACAAACGTAATCGATCGTAATAAGATTCGACGTGCTCGTACCAAAACTAGGACCACACTGCCTGACTGCCATCAATCAGCCCCATTTTGATTCGTGCCTTTGCATATCGTTTGAAGGTTGAAAGGATAAAACATTAATCATGTAGGATGGACTCAGAAAAGTTTTTGAAAGAACCTGGCTCACAATACATTGGCCACATAGGCGTTAAGTTCGGTGATGCTAAAACAATAGCTCACAAATTGTTTGCATATTTTGTGGCAAAATCCATTGATTTAGCGTGCATCGTGGCTATCGGATGTGACGGAACAGCAGTTAATACTGGAACTAAGTCTGGCATTATTCGACTTCTTAAAGGAAAGCTCCATCGTCCACTTCAGTGGTTGGTCTGTCAAATACATGCCAACGAGTTAAGTTTGAGACACCTTTTCGAATAGGTACATTGATGGAACAACAACAGGTCCTAGAAGCTTTAGCGGCCAACTAAAAAAGTTACTCAAGAAATGTGAACATCTTCCTGTGATAGAATTTCAAGCAATAGAATGCAACATACCGGACATTACAAAATCCCGTGACGACCTTAGCACAGACCAGCTTTATTTATTGGAAATGTGCCAAGCAATCGCCGAAGGACAATGTAACGAAAACTTAGCCAAAAGAAACCCTGGTAATATCTGTCATTTGCGTTTGTTAACAACAGCCAATGCTATTCTCCGACTTTACATTTCAACTAAGAATCAGAAGAAAATCAGGTGATATCCGACATGGTTTAAAATAAAAAAAAACACAACCTTCGTGTGTTTACGGGGCGAGACACCTCCACGAAACCATAAAATTGTCTCGTTACCTTCCAGAGCATTTGAAAAAGGTGTTAGATCCCGTAATTCAACGCAACGGGTATTTTGGCCACAGCGAAAATATATACTTATTAGTACGCTAAACGACGAACGAAGACAAATTAGAGAGTTGGTTCTGAGACGGATTCTAAGTATCCGAGAACGTACGTCAGGGTTCTCTCCAATAAGAGTATTTAAGCTACCTACTTTTAATTTAACGCAGCAGACTATATTGACTTGATCTACTGTGAAAAACCATCAGAACCACCTCTTACAAAACTGATATCTATCGAGACAATAATTGATGCCATTGCAGACCACGAAATTATCGAATTCAACATTTTGTGCAAGTTCCGATTGATGCCCTGTCACACGCAAGCCACGGAAAGATGCATCAAAGTGGTAACAGCATCAAGCTCTGCTGTTTGCGACCCTGAAAGACGTTAAGGGTGGATACAAAGCAAACTAGAATCTTGTCGTATAATGCCAGTGTTCAATTCGAAGAAGAACTATAAAACCAATAACTTTTATGATTTTTGACTTTATTTTTTAACATTGTTTGTAATTTTTTTGTGTAGCAATGGTACTTTTATTGTTTCTTGATTAGTAGATAATATTACAAGTAAATGAAAAGTTTATTTTTTTATATTTTAACTACTTTTTTTGAGCAAAGATTAAACCCTTCTTATTCTAGTTTCTCGCTGTTTTTGTAAAATTTGAATTGACTTGTGGCAGTACTTGCACTCGAAATATCTTAATGCTGTCATAATAACTTTTAAAAGTATCCCCATAGAGCATCCATTCCACACCCCGCTGCTAAGAAAAACAAAAAAACAAAAAATCGATCCACACTAGTGTGTAGTGTCGCTGACTACTGCCGCCCAATCCCGTCGATCTCGAATGGGATCTCGTCATATTATGCTTCGGGATTGATCCCGAAAAATGTCATGAGACCTCGCAAGATCGAGATCCCGCGAGATCGGGATTGCATTCCCTAGTGCCAAGTGTCCCAGAAGGAAAAATAGACACTCTAAAAATGTATGTACTTCATGCCGTCAATTACTCCACCAAACACCTGAAGTTCATATGTCGTAAGTGATCTGAGAGGCACATTCAGCAAGATCTCGTGGAATAATATTTTTTTTTCAATTTATGTGATTTTTTTTTTTAATATCGTTTTTTCCTAAAGGTTGCCAAAAATGATATTCAAAAGTTTAGAAGAATTTTTGATTGTGTTGAAAACTGCATTTATGACTTAATTTTAAAATGCATTTTTTCTTACTAAACAGGTTTCGTTCTATCTATTCGTCATTATGCAGTACAATTAGGTAATAAATTACATTTGAAATAGCACAAGCATTTTGCTCGCGCAGGCCTTTCCATGTAATTTAAGGCATGCTCGTTCCTTATTGAAATCAAGGGGCTATAGACAGTGGCGTAGCTAGCATGGGTGGCACCTGGGGCGGATAATGTGGTGTCACCCACCCTCCAAAAAAAAAATTATTCAATCCACTTACCTTGTTTTTTGAATACTAACACTAACAGAATAACATTTTTCAACAACCAGAACAATAGTAAGAGCTGGGAACAAAAATATAAATAACAGACTGTGATCATGTGTAAAATATTTTTATGACAATATTCTTCATAATTTTTTTCCACGGTCGGGTGTCACCCGGGGCAATCCCCCTTGCCGCCCGACCACCCACCCCCCTAGCTACCCTACTGGCTATAGATAATAATTAGTGACCGACCGAAGGTTCGGTTTCGGAAAGTTTCGGCAAAAAAAATCTAGTTTTGGCATCAGTTTCGGTTTCGGCAGATTGTCTGCCGAACCTTCGGCCACATCGAAACTCTGCAAAAGATCTCAATAAATGGTAAATTAAGTCTTATGAATGTTGTGATTGTAAACGCAATTTAAATTAAAATACTCAAATAAGAAACTATTAAAATAACTATTAAACTATTATTAACTAGTAAATACCCGTTGAAAAACTGATATCAATCAGTTTAACGGGACTTAATTTAAAAATGTAAATAAATAATAAAGGAATTTTATTAATAAAAAAATTAAAAAAAGGCGCCGCTACCCGCATTTCTACCGATTTCTTATATATCTCCCTTAAACATTTGAAGTTTTTAAGCTCTTAAAAACATGTTATTTTTTAAGATAATATCTAGACGCATTCCACGCCGAAAGGTAAATTATATAAAATTCCCTCGATAGAAAAAAAAACGCAAAGTATGCTCCGAAAATTATTATAAACACGTTTGTTTCAGTTATTTTACAAGTTATAAGTTGTGAAAAAATTCACAATGTTTCTTTAAATGATACTTAAGATACGTTCCACGAGATTATTGCTCTATTTTAAACGAGTCGTGTTTTGTTAAACATTTTCGCAATTTTCGTCGTTTTGACGCTTTAAATGTTAGCGCTCTCCTCTAACATTTGTAATTTCATATCTCTCCATCTTCTTCTTTTTGAGCCCGGTTGCAGGCCCTTAATGAGGTCCTTCCTTTATAATGTACATAAGTGTTGATTATTGACAAATTATTATTCCAAGAAGCAGTGGCGGACTAAGCCCGTCAGAGGCCCGGGGCGGCAAAGCTGAATGAGGCCCCCCCCCCACCCTAGTTGAAATAGTTGATGTAATTTTACAAGATTTTTATTCAGTTCACACGGGTCTCTGGTCCTGAGGGGCCTCCAAGCGTCTCCGTGTTCCCTTGATCAAATCTTAAACAAGGGCAACAGAGCACTTTAAAAAAAATTGTAATTTTTTTTTTAAATTTCTTTTTCTAAAAGGTGCATTTGTTAATAATGCTATCACTTAACGTTTTAAGGAATTCGTAAAATTGACGGAGACACATAATTTTATAAGAAACCGTTATTTGTTTGTATGTTGAATTATCCTTCAGCAAAACTTTGAACGCGTTTTTCATGAAGCTACGTTTTTCAACCTGGTTGATAACATATTAGAAAAACTATACATCCGATTTGCATGCACCAAGTCTTAGGGTAAAGGGGCCCTGAGACGTGCATTGATTAGGGGCCCCAAGCTGGCCCTGGTAGGGCCCTATTATCCATAAGGCAGTGTAGGCCGCTGCTTTCGAAAATCCAGTCACTATAGCCAGGGCCGTATTATCCATAAGAAGTGTGGAAACTTAGGATAGTTGGGGCCCCGCATTGGGTAGGGGCCCCGAGATTAAAGGGGCCCTGGGACGTACATTGCCCAGGGGCCTCGCATTGGGTAGGGGCCCCTAGGGTAAAGGGGCCCCGACGTGTTTAAGCCAGCCCTGGCAGGGCCGTATTGTCCACAAGGCAGTGTAGGCCACTGCCTAAGGGCCACGTGTCAGCTAGGGTCCCCTATGGTAAAGGGGCCCCGAGACGTGCATTGCCTAGGGGCCCCAACATGCTTAATCCGGCCCTGACTAAGACACCACGTAGGGAATGTTTTATAAAGGGCCCCCTTCTACTTTTTAAAATTTTTCTAAACAACGAAAAATAATAAAAAATCGAAAATAAAATTCGCTGGTCCGCCATTTTTTCTTTTTTTTTTTGATATTGATAATCACCTAAATGGAGACACTAGATTTTCGAACAGTTTAAGAATTGGTGCAAATCGGATGTATAGTTTGTTTAATATGTTGTCAACCAGGTTGAAAAACGTGTTAAAAAGGTTTTGAGAAAAACGCATTCAAAGTTTGGCTGAAGGATAATTCAACATACAAACTGTTTCAAAGGTTTCACATAAAATATTCTCTGTCAATTTTTCGATATTTGAAAAAAATGGTGAGAGCATTCTTAACAAGTGCATCTTAAAAAAATAAAATTTAAAAAAAATCCTAGTGCCTTAAAGCCTTGTTTAGGATTTGATCAAGGGAACATGAAGGTGTTTGGGGGCCCCCCAGGACCAGGGGCCCGGGGCGGACCGCCGCCCCCCCCCCCCCCCCCTGTAGTCCGCCACTGCCAAGAAGTAGTTAACATGTTTGTTAATTTTTAGTAATATCAAAAAAAAATAAAAAATAAATTCACATACTTCAATTATTGTTTTTTTTTATTTCACATGTTAACTGTTTGTATAAGTGTAAAAAATAAACCAAATTTCAGTAAGCAATAGATTTTTAACATGTCTAAAAAAGTTTCGGTTTCAGTTTCAGCCGAAACTGGTAGAAAGTCCCGTTTTGGTCGGACACTAATAACAATATTATAATAAGATACAACAAAATAAGCAAAGAGAGTAAATATTATATATATATATATTTTTTTATATCTGTAAATATTTACAAAACCAATTATGTATATATTTTTTATAGAATTTAAAGTTCAAAATCATCCAAAAATTCTGAATTGATTCCTTCCAAGAGTGTTTGCGCTATAATATCATCATCCAAAGTTTCATCTGGATTATTCTGTTCTTTTAAACTTCTAAGGGATGCGGACCCTAAAATAAAAAATAAAGTATTAGCTGGTAATAATAGTTACTGATAGTACTTTAAAAATTGTCTCAATATTCATAACACAAAAAATATTTATTTTTATTTTATCAAATCGTGTATACTTATAGTAATCTTGAGTTGAATAAAAAAACGAAGACTGAAATAATCTCAACTAACTACCTGCATGAGTACTCTCCATTTGTGGACTTATAGAAGAATTCCTCAAGACTGTTACAGTCTCTGATCCTAAAGAGATTGTTTCCATAGAAAATATTTTTGCCAACGCCCCTTCACAAGAAATTCGTAAGGTGTTACCATTTTTGGTATATTGATTTTCCTCGTCGCTATATAAGCTGAGTATATTATTATTTGTGATATTCAAAATAATCTTTTTTGACGCTGTGCCCGTTGTAAAGACGGAGGTGTTTTTTAGAAGCATGACAGAATACTGAGGGGCCAAGTACGGGCCCAGTTGCTCCCAGGCGTCTCGGTGAAGTGTGCATTGGATTTCGCCTGAAACAAGTAAAGTACTCATAAGCCATTATAAAATACCATGTACCTAAAGTTGATTCTTGGAGGATCAATAAAAGTACCATGACATATTTACGATTTTTTTGCAATTTTTCTAAAGATAGTTGTTAAGTTTAAACACAAATAAAAATAATGGCTTTGTGGAAAAATGTCAGGTTCACAGGTTCAGCTGGGGTGGGCTCTTGAACTCGGGTTCTCCGCGGGAAGCGGATCCTACTCCTTTTTATAATCGACTACTCCCAAAGAAAGCAGTCCAGGAGCCAAATCCAGAACTCGGCAGTCCGAGCCACTCATGAGTCGGGAGCAGATCCCGGGTTCGAGTTTTTTTGCGGGTTCTGGCTCCGGCCGAACCCGTGCGTCTCGGTAGCCGCAACAGCATCCAGTACCCAGTCCGCACCCAAGAATTCGGACCCGAGACCTGCTCCAAGAACTCAAGTACTTTTATAAGGAAGCACTTCTCGGAGGCCTCCGGCAAAATGCAGAACTTACTCATCTCTAGTTCACACAACCAGTTGTAAGAAATAGGGATGCCGCTGATAGATCCCTCTTAGTTGTTACCTCTCCCTCTTTTTCATAAACGACATGTGTAACAGAAAGAGAGGTTACAAGTGATCTTTCGGTGGCAGAACTATAAAAATTTGTTTTGTTTTGCATTCTTGCAATTGCATCAGCACTGGTGAGAAAATGATGCCTAAAACTTTGGCTATAAAAATAGGAATCACAATGCAATATAACCAGACAATACTCTTGAGTTGGTTGGCTTCCCCTGTCTTACCTGTCTTGTCTCGTAGTATGATAAGAGGATCCTGCAGGGTGCGGTCGATGCTCTGGACCACTCCGGTCAGCAGAGGAACCTTCCGCCCCTCGAGCTGATGCGCCAGAGCCTGGGTTTTGACGTAGGCTATTGTATACTGCGACAGAAATCGGGAGTGGGCTGGGTTGAATTTTGTATCATTCTGCATCGCTAGCCATGGGCCTTCCTCGAACACTGTGGTGGGCAGTTGATTTTGGGAACATGTATAATTCTAAAATAAAGACAAAATATCTACATTTGCTGCACATGAAAAGATGTTCAACCTATAGTGTGAATTAACTTGTTCAATGACACACCAATCCAGCATTCCTCATGCATATAAATATGTTATATATTACAATTCATAGTATGTTATACATTACAATTCATAGCATGAAACCTGGTGATATAGGGTTACCAATGAGCTCTGTTATAATCTCTCCATCTTTCTCTTGAAGAGAGATTACAACGGAGCACTTAGCGACATAACCATGTTATCAGCAATGTAGTCTAATGGAGCAAATAATTAATTAAAACATTACCTGTGAGGATTGAATCTTGTCACCTTGATTTTCTAACTCCCGTTCCCTTGAAGAATCTGGCAAAAGTCCCGCAGGACCAGGAAACTTTCTTTTTCTTTTGATTCTGTTGGGAGTTTCAATTTCTGTTGCAGGCTGATGAAAGGCATTTGTCATACTATTAGCAGGACATGGCAATGGATGTTTGATAGGACTACTGACAAATTGACCATTCAACTTTTCAATTAAAACGTTTGCTTTCTTTTCCACAACTGCAGGTGTTAATGCTTTTGCATTCATACATATAATATCGCTCTCAATTATGGACAGATTCTCATCTAATATCTGTTGGAAAATTCAAATTAATATTAGAATGAAATATGGTATCACCCCCTTGCAATTTTATAATTTTTGTCTCAAAACACATACAAACACGAAAATATTTTTTGATATTTGGTGATGAACAACACCACATAAACTGTTTTATTAATTATTCCACTAACCGCCGCTATTTTTAAGCACAGATTATGAAAATTACACTTCATTTCAACAATTACTACAAGAAACAACTATTTACATGAACAAAATTAGTTTCTTGGTTTGGGTAAACTAATTAGATTGAAACGAAACTTAGCAAATGTCAAATTTATTCAAAAAAATATCGTTTTATACGGGAAATTTTGAACTTTGATTGAATAAAAAGGGATTGCATCTTTTACCTTTGTAATCTATCCAAAGTAATCCATTTGTAATCTATCAAAATTTAGTTGTTTCTTGAAGTAATTAAGTTGAAACATAGTGACATTTTCCTAAATCTAGGCATATTAAAAGTGCAGCGACTTGTGGAATATTTACCATTGTGCCATATTTTTCAGACCTAAACAAATACTGATAAAATAATCATAGTGTAAACTATCCTAGAACTAAAAAAATATCATCACAAATGCTAAGTATTTGTTACTTACATCATCGAAGTCATCAGATTGAAACATTTTTGTACGAAATGTGATATTTTCTGAATTAGTCGTGACTTTATTAGTTTTATTTAAAAAAAAAACAAACAGCAGGACAAGACCACTGTCATTATTTTCATTTACATAGATAAAATACTGGACATACTGGATAAACCAATACGATTTTGACATTGCGCGCTAAAAAGCCTAGTGATGTCAATAGTCAATATTCGAAATATTCGGTTCGATAAATATATCCGTTTCGAAATAAATCTCTCGGACACAGAAATGAAAACATCTAAAAAAATCACAAAATCGTAATTTTTGTAAATCGAAATATTTCGGGAAAAAACTAAATAAAATTGCTTGCATAATTAGAAAAAAAAATATGCTCCGAAACAACTCTTTGCGAAGATAACTAACTAATTAACCATCACGCCGTTTCCCCGCAGGGGTAGGTATAGAGAACAGACCGCTAAACAATTCGATCTTGGCACACACTCCTTGCCTCGTTCACATTCATACATCGTCTCATACATGCTCTTCTATTATTCTGACTCTTCACATGGCCTGACTCAAGTATCTGATTCACTTGGTCGTGCCATGTCTTCCTCGGGCGTCCCCGACTTCTTCTACCATCCACATTTGCGTTGTAATATACAAACTGTGTAAGGAGAATATCTCCTTACACTACTTTCCTCTTTCATTCACTCTACATGCCCAAACCATCTGAGCGTCCCTTTCATCATCTCATTACGCTTACATCAGCCTTGCATTCTTTGCGGATCTCTACATTTCTCACACCATCGCACATGGTTTTACCACACGTACGCCTCAGGGATCTCATTTCTACAGCATTCAGTCTACTTTCATCCTTCCTCCGCCAGTTCCATGCCTCACTGCCATACATCAGGGTAGGTACCAGCACTCCATTATGGACGGCTAACATCGCTTCTTTGGAGGAGGCGTCTACTAATATCTACAGGAATTCCAAAAACTGAAAAAATCTAACTAATATCTATGAGAATCAAAGTGTTGACGAATATCTACAGCTCAAACTGTTGATTAATATCTATGAGAACCAAAGTGTTGACGAATATCTACAGCACTGGCAGAGGTTGGATTTGCAATTATGTATAGCATATTGGAATAACGTAATATTGCGTATGCAGTTTAAAAAACTTAATTTATGTAAGTATGTATGTAAAAAACCCTAATATCGGACTATTGGGCACATTTAGCTGATTAGTCCAACCTACGCTCTGTAGATATTAATTCAACCTACGCTCTGTAGATATTAATCAACACTCTGAAGTTCGTAGATATTAGTTAAACATATGCGCTGTAGATATTCGTCAGACATACAGGCTGTAGATATTCGTATCTGGAGTCTTCTTTGGACAGTTTTTTGTTGGCGCCAACGGTGTTCAGACTTCCATTAATAGAGTTGCCTGCATTTATCCTTCTTTCGATATCTCTATCAGTCTTCCCATGTCTCGTAAACATAGTTCCCAAGTGCACAAACTCATCCACCTGCTCCAAATACTCATCATTCACAACTATGTTCCACTTAGTTTTCGTACTCTCTCTGGAAAGATAACAATGACAAATTGTTCTCGTCAATATTTACTATATTCATTGTTCATTATTGACTAAGCGTAGCGAGGTCCTTTTTTAACTTAACCGTTTTTCATTTTTTCTGGCTGTGTTTTTTGGTTGTACACTCCGTTTCCATTTTAAGATGGTTGCCGTTTTAATGGTTTAGTAAAGGCCATTTTTTGCAAATGTGAAAACATTGTTTATACTTTCTTATTCGCACTTTTTCAACATTACATATTATTATGGTAACTACATACCTCAAGAAAATTGGAATGAAAAAATTGTCATTGTTGTTTCTGTAGTGATGTTTCTTTGGATAAATTGCATATTATGTTATTCCTTATTTGAAATTAAAAAAAAATGTTAAGTACATAAACATAAAACATGTGGGTAAGCTATTACAAATCTTTGATTTCAGAGGAAATTTAGATTTACATTTATTATAAGAGAAAATAAGAAACATACTTTTTTGGATGCGAGGTCTAACCGTTCATAGAACTACTAGTTATTATTATTATTATCTTCACACCTACAAAAGGAAGTGGGACAAATTGTATAGAATAAAAGCCTTATTTTCTTTATAACAAAATATTATTTTTATAAAAGGAATACATTTCAAAGGAGTATGAATGTGGAATTCAGTGCATACGCGGACGGTTCCGATCTAACATTATTCTGCCTCGAATGGGTGATAAACTCTTCTCCGTAACATTGGGACAATTTCGGCATGCAATACATTCAAGATGTGCGCAGCTCGCAGTTACTGCTCTGTAAAGGAGAACGAATCATATTAAAAAGTGCTATATTTTAGAATCATAACATCTAAAGAATAATTGGTATAAAAATCTACTACTTCTATAGTAAGTTAACCAAAGATATTGAAATACTAGAGGTATGCTGTGATAGCCGCCCGACCGTCGGCGGACTACTACCTAATGGGCATAGTTTGAATATCGAAAGGATTCGTTCATTTAGTTGATTTTTTTAAGGTGTGCAGTAGTATTGATTAACAATATCGGCGATGCCAGGAAACACAGTCCCACCCAGTAGAAACTGCGGAGAGCACATCTCTTATATTTTAATATCTTTGAAGTTAACCATTCTCAACTTGCCTTATTCCTTTATCGGTTATTTCCACGCATCCTGCTATATTTAGATGCTGCAGCAATTTATTGGATTTTGAAATAGCTAGCATGCAAGTATCACCCACTTGTGGAATACCTTGCAGGGAAATCTTCCTTAAGTTTTGAAACTTTTTCAATAAAAGTATTATGCATGAATCTGATAAAAGGGTACAGTGCGATAGATCAACTTCTTCTAAAGAATTCTGATGTAGTGTTAATGTTTCCAAAGCCCCCGTTGTCAGCCAATTGCATTTCTCTAACTTTAACACTTTCAGGTTGAGACTGTTTAATATAATAGGCTGCAGTGAGGTGGAGGTGAGATTCTTGCATTGGCTTAAATTAACATTCACCAAGTGACTGTTTACATCCAACAGTGGTACCAGAAGTTCATTTGTTAAAAAACTACTCTTGACAAAATTTAAAACTCTTAAATTGTAGCAGGAAGATGATAACACCTGAAATTAATTCAACATGTAAGAGAGTAAAAAAATGTTTAGGAATGCATTTAAACAAAGTATTATTATTTTATAACACAATATTTTGAGAGATGATTTGCTCTCAGAATGATGAGTTAATAGATAAAAGCAGTGGCGGTTCTTCTCAAGGGGACGGTGGGGACAGACCCCACTTCATATTTCAGAAACCTATTGAGAATTTTTTCGATGCTTTATGTTCACAAACATTAATTCTTAACATAAAAAAAGTAATTATTAACATTTGCAGAAACATAATCTATAATTTCAATTCAAAACATTTTTAAGCTCAAAAATGAAAAAGTTTCTTCGGACGAACATGCGACCGCTCCGCTCACTTTCTTGTTGCGTACTAACTACGCGATTTCGACTTCGACGATCGCGACTCGCGATTCTGGCTCGAATCTAGCAGTTGCCACCCGCCATGCGCACTGCGCAAACCGTTCTGCGCACTTGGGGGACATCACGGAATTTTTTCCTTGAAATTTATATCTTTTATTCGTACTGAATACGTTTCTTAGGGATCTCGCGAATTCGCGCATGCGCATTTGAGTCATAGTATCTTTCTCGTGGGGATAAACTGTAGGATCCCCTTGTGGATAATTGGGCGTTTGTTTTCGTTCCAATTGAAAGATGTGAGCTATGCAAGGACCGGGATTCGCGTTAGTGGTATTATTGTTGTACTATTTTGTTATTAAAATAATAATATAGGTCGGATTATTTCTAAAGCGCCGTTCTGGTGGAAAATTTACCTCAAAGGCGCTCTAAACCTAAGTTGGTTGAATTATATTTGTTATTTTTTATTAAGCTTTATATTCATATATGTATCTATTTGGTATTTCTGGTAAGGTGCGTAACTTATCCAATAATATTTTTGTGAGAAAAATATATATTTATTCGAAAAAATTATTTACTTTAGACATTAGAATTGAAAACATAAAAAATATACCTACTCTTGCAGGTACAAGAATATAAAAGAGTGGGTATTTTGAATGTTCTCAATTATACTAAGGTAAATTATCATATACCTAAGTATATTTATTTATATCTACACATAAAAAATATCTGTCCCCACCATCGAAATTGTGCTCGAGCCGCCACTGGATAAAAGAATAAGAACTGATACTGCCTTGGAGTTTCATCAATGAATTCTGATTTTTTGTGCATTTTTTTACTGGGAATTGTTTCATGTAACACAGCATATACTTTTTGTTTTTATAAACATTCAATAATCAGTGAAAGTGCTCACCTTGAAAGATTTGGTAGGGAAGGAATGATTGTTAATAATTTTCAATATTTTCATGTTATTAAAATACATGTCAATCAATGCTAAAAAGTCTTTCGATACACACCTCAAGTTAAAGCAATCTTTTAACTTAAGCATGGGCATAATAATGGGTACAAATATATCATTCCATGGGATGTCTAACAAGCTGATTTCTTTACCCATCCTTGAGGAATAAAAGCGGAATGATAGAGGAATAGAAAATATCCGCACTTATATTAATCCATACACACAAATACAACACTTTTGATATTCATCTCTTTCCTCCCGTGTATTCTTTTTAAGGATATCAATGCCATGCATTATTCGGCATCCCCTACAGTAATATTTAGCAGTTCTTAGTCACTTTCATTATAAACAAAATCATGTTTATTGATATTTAGAATGACACAATGACAGCCGAGACAGCTGTCATCGCTGTCATTTTCAATGTTATTTGCATAGATGAAGACATAGATCATTAGATATACCGATTAAGATATCCGGTCATAGATTACAAATTTTATTATTGTAGAGGAAATATATTACAAGGGAAATAAGGGTGACCATTGTTTTCTTGCGCGTCCTGGCACACTTTTAACTGCTCATAAAATAACATCCAACTCTTACCATTTTACTATTTTTTTCGAATCGTCTAGATGTAATTCATGTATCATAACTAAACGCTTTCGAATGAGAAGTGATTTAATATTCGGGGCTTGCTCCACTCCTGTCGCGGGTTGGCCCGGCATTGCAGTGCCTTCGGGATTTTTTTTTTTTTAATTTTAAAAAAAATTGCAGTGGCATTATTGTAATTAAATTTCAGGGGTATCATGCCGTCTGTTATGTTGGGTTTCCTCCTCCAGAAGCTAACGGTGGTCTTGCAGTGTCCAGCATTAGGGCAGGCAGATGTGTAGATTATCATGAAAAGTTCGTTGATGTGTACCTCATGAATCAATCAAATTTCGAATCAGAATTTTGATTTTAAACCATTTTTTAATAAGCTTGAAAATTCAATATCGTTATATTAAAGATATTGATTTTTTATCTGCTTATCTTGCTAACATCACATTATTTTAAAAGAATCCGTAAATAGTGTCTTTATAAATTTCAGAGTTGATGTTAATCACTTAAGTGTAGATTGATCTCTCAGCTTTTTTTATTCCCGATAATTCAAACCTCTGTTCCTGAAAAAGTCTAATATAAATTGTTTTATAAAAATATACTCACGTCTGATGTTGTTTCCTGAGATTGTTCTAGAGTCCTCTTAATAATAAAAAATAAATAATAAACGATAAGGCTCACTACCTTTAACGCAATGTTTAAAAGTAGGATTAATAGTAATGTCCAACACATTCATATTTAAAAATACGTGATAAATTGTGTCTGCTAGTATCAGATGTAAATAATAGTGTTTCGATCACAATATTTAATAATACAAAATCGGAAAAGAAAATAAATAAACATCACGAATTTTTATTTATTTTAAACACACCAGAGTATACATTCGTTTTGGATGTACTCAAAAAATCGATATAAATAGATGATTGATGGTGATATATAGATACTTGCACATTCTTCAGTTCCAGAATCGATAAACGCAGTGTAATCAATTATATTATAAAAAATATTGATAAATAATATATTATTCAGAAAATAGGGACACGTTGTAAGCAAATTTTTTATTTTAAAAACACTTTGCGTTGGTTACGTAATAATAAGAAGTAATTCGGTGTCCGGAAATTGAAAATAATGCAATTTAGCAGCTATCGTTTAAAAAAACTTATTCTTGACAGTTTTTTGGGCTGTTTTATCTATTTTAAAATTAAATCCAAACTAAAAACCTATTTTAGGATCACAGGTTCATATTTTGAATTAAATAAGAGAAGAAAAAACTAACCTACAATAACCTAGAGTGGTTGCTAATGCTAAGTGAACAATCAATTTTAATTACGAAATAACTATTAAAATGCATTATTTTCTTTTCTGGGAACTGACAAACCTACTTCTCATTATTATCAAACTACTACAAAGTGTTTTTTTTTACCAATACCAGACCTTAAGATGATTGTTAATTATTTAGTTATGATTAAATTAAAACAAATCATTTTGTATAAACCACTTATATAAAAATTATCAACATGTTTCGAAACCAATGACTTCTCCGTCAGGATAAAATGAAAATTAGATTAATTCAAAAGTACAAAAAATATAAATCGCGCCTTTGGTGTAGTCTTACAAAAAAGAAATAATTACAAAAGTGACTGTCAGCATAACTTCAGAGAATACAGAATAGGAATAAAGTAAAACAACCTGTTCGTTTAGTTGCCGCAATTGTTACTGATTGTTTCATTGTTTGTTACATTGCGAACTTCATGAGCATTCACATGCGCAGTTTGGCGTTGTTTTAAAATACCATAAAGTGGCCTATTAACTAATATCGGGAATTTCTTATTAATTCTTGGCATCACTGTCAATATGGCCATCTTAATTCAGCCTTTTGTTAGTGTTTTCTGAATATGTTTTCTTAGATAATATCCGATAGTGACCAGTTAGTTAGTTTTAATCGAACAAATTTATTCGTTGATTTATTACAAGCGTTTTTTATTGTGTGACAATTTGTTAACTGACGACAGGTTTTCCCTGCTTGAAGTGGCACCTTGTAATCGGTATTACCGGGAAAAAGTACGTGATCCGGGATACGTTATATGGAATTACACATTGTTTTACTTTTCATTTAAGTGCAAAATCGATGATTCTAAATATTTTTTTAGTTTTTTATGATGCTGAATCAGTGTTTGGGTTTATATTATGATTTGGAGTTGTTATGAGCGCGAATACATTGTACAACGTAAAATGTAGAATCCACAAGATGGCTGCCGACGGATGCTTACATGCCCGTTATGAAATTACAGTAAATTCGTCATACTGGTTTGTGATAGGATACTGATTGAAGTGCGTATTTTAATATTATTCAATGTTTCGCTAGACTAAAAGTTCGATGACAATACCAAGACTAAATAGTTTATGTCAACAAACAATATGATGTGCCGAAAAGTGTGGTGGGGAAGTTTCATTATGACTTTTGACATTTGAAGTTCGTAGCACTTTCCTGTATGACCCGCTAAAAGGGTGTTACAATGGGAGAACCGGCCGTCGTCGGCCGTGAAGAGTGGACGAAATGGATTCTAGAAGCCATAAGAAAAATACGCTCACAAAAACAACGTCCCAGTGTTGAAAGGATATGTCACGCGATTCGCCAGCACCATAACTTTCACGAGGACGTTGTAGGCGAAAACCTGGACTACGCCGTTAAAGCTGGTTCCGTATTAAAAGTGTATAACAAAGGGCAGAGTTCTTACAAAGATCCCGGAGGCTGTCAGAGCAAAACATTGAGGATTGGCAAGGGAGTGGATCTGTGCAAGATATTCTCTCGGTCAGTGCGGGAACTGGGGGAGAGAGACGGCTCCAATGTCAAGTCAGTGGAGAAGTACTTGTACCAGACTTACAGTGTGGTGCTGGAGGAAGGCGTCGATCTGAAACAACTGCTGCGGATAGCTTCCAAGCGGGCCATCGCCCGAGGCTTCGTGACCCAGCATGGAAAGCTATACAAGTCCACGGATCGCCCGCTCACTGGGATGTCACCTGTTTCCACCCCAACAGCTAAACTTAAAAAGGAAAAGAAACGGGCGACTATGGAAAGCCCTGAATCTAAGGTATAACAATCATTTAACATTCACTATTATTTATTATATTTAAGAGTTACCATGATAAATTGATGAAAACTTTGGTGTCATTAGATATTTGCTTCATAATTTCTCTTTACCTGTTTGCAATCCAATTTAGAGTATTATTTATGTTTTCATCTAATTGATGAGCTATAGGGAAATTTTATTTTTCTTTTTGAATCTCTTTTCAACGGTTTATACAAAAGTAATGTAAATAGTAAAAACATAAATAGTAAAAACATAAATAGTGTTTAGTGCACAACGTATCTGTTGTCAGACAGTGCATTTTGATTTCAATCATAGATATAGGTCGACAATACTAACGTAAACTTTACCTCGTACTCAAGATTTTGATGACTAAATTTTCATTCTAGTATACTAATTTAAAGTAAGTACTTAATACAATAACAATAATCGTGCTAAGTTTGCAGCTAATGTTTTGAGAAGGTCGAGATAATCATGTTGTTGTATTGATAAACAATATAAAAAAAGAAAGACTTTATTATTAGCTATAAAATTTCCCTAACCATTGCATTGTTTATTATTTGCATACTTAATGCAAGTTATTAAACTGTTGTATGTTATATGATTACTTAACTTAACTACTTGCAATCTGTCTGCAGGTCTGATATTTCACGGTCATTTTTATTTATTTTTGTTCTGTAACCTTTATGGAGTGTGAATTGACCTTGATTAACCCATAAGTATCTGAACCATTTACAATTTGGTTTACTGGAGCCTTACTAACAAACGTGTTTAAAGTTTT
The DNA here is from genome assembly GCA_917880885.1 of Limnephilus marmoratus. NCBI lineage: Eukaryota > Metazoa > Arthropoda > Insecta > Trichoptera > Limnephilidae > Limnephilus > Limnephilus marmoratus. The sequence goes on from OU862908.1 coordinate 55,744,854, forward strand.
GCACAACTGATAGACAACCGTTTATCGTACATTAATTGTTGTTTCTCAGGCATGTAAAATTTCAAATACCTTTATTAGTAATGCCCTATGTGTTTGTCTACCTAGTGAAATTAGGAGCTTATCACCTGAAGGCCCGTGTAGACAATCAAACAATTCGACAAACTTAACGTGTTTTTCAAATTATTTGAACGTCTGCGGCTTTGTTTGACACGTTTGTCAAACAAACTATATGTCTGATGTGTTTGCCGGAAATGTTTAATTGACAGCAAGTTTGACCATGTTTGAAGGTTTATGTTTAGGTTTATATTGGTTTCGTGTTTGATACCACCATGGAGTGTACTACGTCATAATCTAATTTGAGCGAGAAAGAGTTTCTTTTATATTTTCTCATTATATCGAGATTTACCACAGTTATGGGAGGATTAAATCTAAAGAATATATGGATAAAAATAAAGGAAACGCTGCTTTGAAAAAAATTACAAATTTATTAAAAATACGCTGTCTGTACATCACTGACCACTGACAGGACGCGAAAAAATACAAATTACATGCAACGTAAATGCGAAATTCACTCTTCACTTCACGGCAGGACAACGATCCCTGGCAAAAACTGTAAATAATTGAACTGATACTTGACAAACTTTGTTTGAACGTCTTCTGCCTTGTGTCAAATCCGTGATAAGCAAACTTAAAATTTGACAAACAAGTTTGATCGTCTGCATGGGTCTTTAGAATTATTTATTATTGTATTCTAGGTAAATATTCGGAACAAACGTCAACGGTTATGTAACGGGATTGTGTATGTTATCTTTACTTTAAAAAACATCCTACGTTTTTGAGTGGTTTGTCTGGCAAAGCAGGGTTTGTGTAGCGGGCTTGTGTATATTATCTTAATTTTAAAAGTTTTATCAAAAAAAGTGCGTATTAACCGTTGATGTTTGTTCCGAACTGCAAACAGAGTGATTTGACAGTGTGAAAGCAAAATTTTCAATTTACGTAAATAAAATTAAAAATGTAACCTTTTTTACCTCCCCCAATGCAAATAGTTGTCTTTTATGGTAATTAAGAAGAATCTAAGAGTTTTATCAAAAAAAAGTGCGTATTAACCGTTGACGTTTGTTCCGAACAATTACCGTATTCTAAAACAAAATAAACAAATTGCTGTATAAAAATTAAAAGCAGCAAAGACGTAGTTTTGTTGAGATCAGTTTAGGTTCTTAGATATTTAGGTTCTTTAGTCTGGAATTTAAATAAAATGTTTTATTTGAACAAATCCTTATGAAATAGATTATGAGCAGTTTATATACCGTAGAAGAAAGCAGTGTTGAATATCGTAATATTGTCGATATAAGTCCATGCTGCGGAAGAACCGTTTTAAAAGTAAAAATATTCAACAGGGACGAACACTCTCTAGAGATATACGTGCTCTTGTTTTCCTATTTATTGGAGGAGGGCTGGTTCATTCACAGTATTGACTTGTTGAACGTTGGATGGTAGGTATTTCGAAAAAATGTCAGCAAATTTCATAGAAAATTCCTTAAAAATAATTCAGAGTAGCTACAATAATCAAACAGTACCTAGGCCCTAGATTGATATTGGCGCAAGCAATTCCGACTTGTCCTTCATACAGTTTCTTTATACGTACGGGTTAAAAATGCATTTAAAAAAAAAACAAAGACTTTTTTGGTGAGAGGTTAACAGAGTACAAGCACTGTGGTAAATTTCTAAATTTGAAAGCACCAATCAATGCGGCTTAAGCTGTCCAGCTGAAAGTGCCAAAAAACGTATTTTGAAATTATTGGCTCATGTGCGGTATTGAAATTACATAGACAATATCTTTAGTCCCCTTGTATAATTATATAATTTTTTATATTTTGTCTGTGTATAATGTATCTGTGAGGTAATTTTTCAAAAACTGCCTATACAAATCATCCAAATATTATTATTATCCTGTACCATTGAGTACCTATAATCATGAACAAATCTTATTTGACAAGGGGCAAATTTAATGAGTGGATTCCGTTCTAAAAGCGAACTGCTGATAGCACCATTTTAACCTCCCCATCTTTCTCACAAACGACGCACGCAACAAAAAGACTGAGTTCCCAGTGGCACGATCATATCACCCTGTTTAAATTTTGTGAATTGTCTGTATCAGCGGCTTTCAACCTGTGGTATAAAAAGATGCAGAACAAAATTTGTTCAATTTCGGATGAAGAATCACTGGGTAAAAATGTCCGAAGTCGTATTACACTCTGTACAAAAGTGCATGTTGTGTGTCTTGATTGTTAAATTCATGTAATAATGAGAGTTTTAAAACTGAAACATGTCTTTCATTATACATGCACATAAGATAGATAGAGGGTACGAGGTACAACAAATTTGTAGTCAGGGTCAAGGGTAGCAGCCTCAAAAAGGTTGACAACCGCTAGTTTATAAAGGGTGTCCGCCGGCAGATTTTACACTTCAAAAATAAAATAAAATAAAAATATGAATACATTGAAAGTTATTTATTTATTATCTCACATAAGAATAATGCGGATTTTAGTTTTTAGAAATATCTCTACTCAAATGGCGTCCTTCTAGCCGCAAACATATTCACAATCTTTCCTTGTTATTGGCAAAAACTCGCTTGCAAAGTTCTGGACTGATAGCTGCAATCTCTCGTCGGATATTTTTTTGTAGGGCCTTAATTGTTGATGGCGAATTGCTGTATACGCGAGATTTGAGATATCCCCACAAGAAAAAGTTGCAAGGGGTCAGATCGGGTAATCTAGGGGATCAGGCTATGTCGTTGAAGCGACTAATCAATTTTCCAGGAAAAAGCTCTCTCACTTTAGTCATTGAGTCCCTAGCGGTGTGTGCTGTATTCTGCTTAAAATGGGTTCTGTTATTGTAACCAACATGACGATGTAGCTCCGGTATACAAAAAAAATTGACCAGCATCGCGCGGTACCGTTGTGCGTTAACGGTTTCACCTCTACCGAAAAAAAAGGATTTTGTAAAATTTTCCTTCTCACAAGTTCTGCATTTTTCAGGAGTAGTTACTGTCGTTGAAGATCCAGGACGAGGTTCATTTCCGACTGATCGAGTTTCTTTAGATTTCTGTACCCATCAATTGGTTCGACGGGCCATCCTTCAATCGTCGGAAACCAAAGGGAGAAAAAAGCTGATGCTTTGCCACATAGATCGAATAATTGCTTGTAAAATACGCCTCAACCGCAAAGGTCCACTGACTCATGGCTACTAAAAAACCCGCAACATTCGCGCGTTGAGTGATACCCCGCTCCCCCCGTTGCCGCCTTCCTACGTGCTGTGAGCTCAGTTCAAAGTGTAAAATCTGCCAGCGGACACCCTGTATCAATAGTCCCCAATTAGTGGTATGGCATACCCCTGGGGCTATTTGCTGCACAAATACTAAATTCTTCAAAATATATTTTGAGTCAATCAAACAAAGTAAGACAGTGTAAATACCTACATGGGTGGCGGTATTGAACGACATCTCCTTTTTTATCTTTTGTTTTTAAAAGAAAGTCATATATTCCCGGGACACGAATAACCTGACAGACAATATTTGAAAATCTCCTTCTACCACCACAGTAGCAGGAAAATGTTGTTTGCGTTGTGACGGAGGAATTGCGCTCAGCCAGCCAAGGAATTGAGCTCACGACTCCTGGGTGGGACCCAAATGTGATGCCAATTCAGCCACTGACCGGTCAGACATCAAAGGGGTTGTGCTCCTCTAGAGAAGAATATTGCAATACTGTGATGTTTTTAATTTTTAACGTTTGGCTACAAGGGGTATGCGAGTTTGGGCTCTTCTCGAAGGGGTACTCAAGAAAAACTAATCGGGAATCACTGGTTTCATCTATATGACAAATATAATCTATTACATAGTAAAAACAAAGTCGCTCCCGCTGTCTGTACCCTTAGGTCTTTTAATCTACGCAACGGATTTTCATGCGGTTTTCACCAATACATAGAGTGATTAGTGATGAAGGTTTAGGTATATAATTTGTCAATGTTTTGTGTAAATTGGTTGAAATATATAATATACACGGTGTCCGGAAACTCGTAGTGCAAGCAGGAAACTGGTAAATCTACATCACATTCGGAGTCGATTTGTGGTATAACTTTTTTGATTTGAGCTTTCGTTTTCGAGTAAATCGGGTCCGAAGTTGGAATTTTTTTGGTTAAATTTGAAAAAAAATTTCACTAGGGGGTTGATTTCAGCTGTCTAATGTCTTATAAAATGCATCGAAGAGTAAACTGGGCTCAAAATTTTTTTTAACCCTTTAGTTGCCGATAAAATGGAAAAATAGAAAAAAAATAATATTAAAATCGAAATGCTCAGATCGAAAAAAATAAGTTTTTTGGGTTCTCTACGTGGTGTAGATTCACTAGTTTCCCGCTTGTACTACGAGTTTCCGGACACGTTGTATAAAGGGAGCGGGCTGGCAAGCGAGCAGCGGGCTGGCAAACAGGCGGTGTGGATTTGATATGTATGCAAATTAACAGATGGCGTTGGTTATAAAGGTTGGGTAATGGCGTTGTCAGTAGATGGCGTTTCGTTTCGTTAGCAACAGCAACGTATGGCTGGGTCAGCTAGCATATTATATTCAATGGTAACTGGATAAAATAGTCATTACGAATTTACTCCGAAGAATTTACCCGAATTTGAATTTGCTGCCGAGGACCTCCATTTTTGACGATTTTTTTTTTTTAATAAAGTTTTGAATTACTTATGTTGAAATTCGTTAATTCAAAATTTTATTTTTGATGTCCCGTGGATTTCGAATTAACGGGGTTCTACTGTAGTATCAAAACAGAATATCATAAAAAAAAAAATTGTTGTTTGTTTATTTATTTGTTTTCTCCAATGTTCTGTATTGTAATGGAACAATATTACTAATAATCTGATGTCCAGGCGGCGGTGGCCCCCCTGCAACGCGCCATGCCCATCTGCTCCGAGTGTCTGGGCACGGAGGCCAGGAACCCCGCTGGAGTGCCTGAGGTGCTGAGCTCCTGCAGCCAGTGCAAGGCTAATGTCCACCTGTCCTGCCTCAACCTCAAGGACTTCCAGCAGAACGCCCCTATTTACAGGGTAATCCTTTTAATTATTTTATTTGTTTGTGTTATAAACAGACAACACATAGAGCATGTTTGAGACAATGTGTGGCTGTCTATCCTCTCTGCCAAAACCTCGGTTAGTTGGTTACCATAAAAAAAAATAGTTTTCCAAAATACTTATATTGATTTTCTTAGTATACAATTGTCAAAAAAATTTGGAAATAATAGGGAAAAAAATGGGAATCTGGGGTTCTGTGGGTCCAGGAATAACGGACGTATGAATCCATCCCTCCCACTGTGGTGCAGTGCGTTGGGTCGGAGAGTCCTGCTGGAGAAGTCAAATGGTCTCTCTTAATCAGTCTCTTCCGATCCGACCCGCTACACAATAAGCGGGCAGACGCATTCGTCGCCAACACCTAGACAAACTTCACCTCATAAACCCGGGCACCCCTGGTAAGTCACGAAACGTACCGAACCACTTGGGGTGACCTATGGCAGAGTTTATAGTGCCTCCCACATGCACACTTCGGAGCGACCGAGTCCCGTGCCACTTCAGGCCGCCGCGCAGAAAAGTAAAGACCGATAAGGTTTACAGAGCAGTTCACTGTGAGACTTTTCTGCGCGGCGGCCTGAAGTGGCGCGGGACTCGGTCGCTCCGAAGTGTGCGTGTGGGAGATGCTAATGGTTAACTCGTTGTGGGCCGATCAAACACCGGTGTCCGCGAGGTGGCGCGGCATTTTGAAATGCAATTTTGACCCTTATGTATACAGAAAGTGTATGAAGAACAATGTCAGAAACGCTTGCTCTATTATCGTACTTTACCTTAGAGAAACCCGCAATGAGACAAGTCACTTCGAATAATTTATATTAAATTTTCCGTAGTCCGGGATGTAAAAAGATTCTGCGCATGCGCGAAAAAAAAATATCTCCTTTCTACTATTTTGACCCTTCTATGTACAAAATCGGTAAAGGAAGTGTCAGAATCACTGCCGCCAACATTCCCTATGGTATGGGTAAAGATTTCATTCATTTAGTAGCCACACAATATTTAAAAATAACTTTTTTGTCTGTGGGCATCTCCAACTGTCATTTTGGCGGCCGCGTCACATTGCCGATGCGTGACATGCGTGTACCTCGAATAAAACATCATAAAACCTATCAATTTACGTAATTACGCAAGTAATGTTATTTTGGTAAATAGTTTATTGTTCTAGGAATGTGTTTCAGTCAATAAAATATACGATAGGTTAAATTTAATCCACAAAACATTCAATTGAAGATCGTGAAATTTCCGTGTTTTTCTGGAAAAACCTGGCCCTCAACAAGTTAACCAATAAATGTGGTGCGGCAGTTCCCACACCCACCTCCCAAGTTACTTTTAATGTAACATATTGTGATGATTTATATGATGTATTTTTTTTTCATATTCATATGTACCTATAGTTAGGGGGCATATATTAATTACGTGAGCAGTTTTTCTTCCAATCTAGACCCCCCCCCCCATAAATTTGGGCCACTTCGTGTATTCTTTTCAAGTAACATGAGTTTTGCTGAACCCCTCCCCACCTTTTGAGCTCACATAATTAATTTATGCCCCCTTACATAATTATCTTTCTGTAATTAAATATTTTTTATAAAGTTTAACAACACATTCGAGAGATCTCAACAAATGTATTAGAATTATTATCTCGTTGACTGTAGACTTTTGGATTTTTGTAAACGGAAGTGGCGCCCTTTGTTATTTTCAAAAGGGACTGTTTTAAAAGGATTTTTTTTTTTTTTTTTTTTTTTTTTTTTTTTTTTTTTTTTTTTTTTTTTTTTTTTTTTTTTTTTTTTTTTTTTTTTTTTTTTTTAAATAGCTTCCCCCATGAGAAAATGCCCAGAAGAAATTTTTTTCTCGGGTTCAAAAATTTGCCAACATTTCAAAATTTTCCAAACTTCAAATAACAATATCAAAAAAAAATGTCTAACCAAACATACTGTTTGGTTAGACATTTACAAAGTCAAATATAAAAATTGAAAAGAAAAAAATCTAACTTAAACCCAACTTCATGTACGACGATATTTCTGTCACGGTTTTTTGCCCCGGTGACTTTGCTGCCACTGGACCACCCGATATTATTTTTCCAAGGAGCCGGCTATTTTTAGAATCGGTTCCTTTTGGTTGTTATAAAATTCGAAAATTTGAGCTAAGCCTATGAACAAAAAAAATTTACATAAATGGTAATCTTGAAATTTTAGAGCTCCCAAACCGATTTGCTTAAAAATTGCTGTAGGGGCGGTTAAGGGGGAGAATCTGGGATTTTTTCTTAAAATACACAATTTCGGCGGAGTTCTTTAATTTCTGGAGTTCTGATTAGCAGTAAATTTCTTAATTAATGGGAGTTTGTTAGTAAAAACTAGTTTTTTTTGTCAGTGAATTTCAAATGAACAAAGTTATATGACATACATAAATTACATTGGCATTCACTTTTGCTTTTTATTTGGATATTAAAATGAACAGGTACTTATGTGATAAGTAAATTTTTGCACAAATTCTAATATTTGCTGTCGCACGTACAAAGGGGCAAAACGACTCCAGATACTAATATCTACAGCCTGTATGTCGGACGAATATCTACAGCTCGTATGTTGGACTAATATCTACGAACTTCAGAGTGAGGACTAATATCTACAGAGCTAAGGTCGGACGAATATCTATGATGGTCCCAGTGGTGACTAATATCTACAGAGGGCAGCTGAGCAAGAGGTTGTACGGAAAAGCATAAATTATTTCAATTACGTAATAACTAACCTAACCTAACCCAACCTCTGCCAGTGCTGTAGATATTCGTCCACACTTTGGTTCTCATAGATATTAGTCAGCAGTTTGAGCTGTAGATATTCGTCCTCACTTTGGTTCTCATAGATATTATTCCGATTTGTTCAGTTTTTGGAATTCCTGTAGATATTAGTAGATGCCTCCGGGAAAAACCATACTATCGCGGAACATTACTAATTGGAAACATCGAAAAGCTGCCCTGCAAGGCCTAGCAGCAAAAAACCCACAGAAGCATGTAAAAAAGCTCAATAAATAAAAATATTAATTATTTTTACCTACCTCCTTTAAATTTTGCTTATTTGGGATAAAATGTTTGGGCCTGATGTGTTCCAATTAAGCGGAATCGACTGTATTAATTATGGAGACACCACTGATCAAAGATATTGTAATATAAGTAGATGTGCTATCTGCAGTTTTTACTAGGTGGGACTGTGCTTCCGGGTGTCGCCGATATTGTTTACCAATTAACAAATAAACTAAATGAACGAATAAACCAAACAAACGTTAAACTAAATGAATGAATTCTTTCCGTATTCAAACTATATCGTTAACCAATACTAATGCACATCTTCCAAAAATCAACGAAATGAACATATTATTTTTGTATGCAAACTACTCTAATTAGGGCGTAGTCCGCCGACAGTTGCTCTACACCATAGCATATCTCTTTTGTATTTGAATATCTTTGCCACTGATCGATTATTCATTTGTTAAAGATTAATCTCCTCCCTAATTAAAAAGTTATTCCCTCTTCTATTTGGGAGTTAATGAAATCAAGAGTAACATTTTAAAAAGTAGAATAATACATGTAAAACATTCTAGAAGATATTCAAAATGATGGTACTTTTCTTTGTTCGATACTTTTTCATTAGTTTGCATTAAAATTGGGCTCGTAGCCAAGTTTTAAAAAATTTACGTGGGGTCACCTATTTCTCGTCACCGGTATGTTGGTAGTTAATAATATTATAAACCACTATACAATAATGAAAACATACTGTATTATTATTGTGGGTGTATATATTATAACTTATTAATATCCAATAAGTTGGTAGCCATTCTCATAACCACTTTCTCTGTAGATTTACCAAATATAGAATCTGAATTGCAGTAGGGACTGAGTGCTATTACTGCTTTTACTCAATTTATTGTTGTTTTGCATGGGAAGTCTTAAGAGTGTGTTATAGGGGCAGAATGGTTATTTTCTGAAAAACGGCTCTCTAAAACGGCTTAATACTACCTTTCATGTGTCATTCTCGGACTTGATATTTTTTGTTACCAAATAATGGACCTTTATTTTTCAATCTGCTTATTTTTTTTTGTAATTGATGTAGGCATTTGACCATGAAAAATAAAAACATTGATACACCATACAACCCATTTTTTAAACTTAAATCTATGATTGTCGCATTAATAATGATTTTACACAATATTTTAAATTTAAAATATTTACATAATACATACATCTGTAGAATTACGGCCTCTTATTATCGTTATGATATCTGTGGATATTAACAATTAAATAAATACTTCATTTTACACCAAATTCTTACACAGTTCGAGCTTTTTATTCATTCCGGGCTAGGATCTCCCGTTGACAGGCGGTGAAACTGTACGCTCCTCGTTTAATAACGTATATATTTTGAAAATGCCATCAAAATGTTTCATTTATGCCTCTAAATATAGAATACCGACACACTCGAAGCATTGCAATAATCTCAGCAAGCTACAAAAACAGTAGGTACTCGAAAATTCACTTTTTTGGTGTAAATCTGTCAAAATGTTTCTTTTCGACCGCCATATTTGCTTCAATCATTGAAAACATAACGTTTAAAGTGCGTTGCAGGTCCGAAAACGGTTAGTACGTTGTTCACGTATGTGGCGATGCGCACGTTTTGCAAGTATGTGTGTGAGAATTCATTGGGCTGCGTACACACACACAGCTATAATATACGTATCGTGGCTCGTGGCGTCTTTCGGAATATGGGTATTAGCTTATCCGGGCATTTCGCTCGCCAAACATTTGTCGTAGGTACATTATGTACGCGGTGTTTGGTAATAAATACAACTTCAACTTGAAGATTGTACTAGGATATTATTATTGGTTCATCAGCCACTACTCTCGAAAATGTACTTTTATACTTTTTTTTTTACATTAACTCCACACATATGTCATCTGGGATGCTGTGTGGAGGGTCTTTTTGAGGAGAGGAAGGAATGAACATTGGTCTTGAAGAGACCCATGTTGTAGGAAGGAGGAAACACAGAGGCCGGCAAATCATTCCATAGCCGAGCTGTTGAACACAAGAACGAGTCGAAGAAACGACCCGTTCTCATGTGACAAATATCAACCTTGTACAAATGTTGGGCACGCGTTTGGCGTGTTTCCCGACTATGCGCCGGTGCCGAAGGGATCAATGATGCTAGTTCCTCGGAGCATCTTCCTATTGGACTTCATTTTTTTTTCTTTATTAATTTTGTTTGTTGCAGTTTGTTTTACATGGTTTTCGACTACCAAGGCAAATGCCTGTACTATGGTAGTCTATATCTCGCAATTACTATTCGTCACCTCATTTGGATAGGGTTCTAACTTCACAACTTGTTCTGAGATACGAGATGTCAAAGTTTGAAAAGGCGATTTCTCATAACCTATTTACATTTATTCCTAATATATCGGAACACTTGTTACATGCACTGCGTTAGCCCTCATAAAATATATGGTAAATATTTCCATATCGATTCCACGCTCAAAACAGACATTAAAAAAATAAAACAAATTGTACTAGGTAGATAATGGTTAGTAATAAGTAATTCAGTAACCGGAATTGAAAAATATTGCGTTTCAATGTTTTTTTTTTTTTTTTTTAATTTAAAAAATGCGAAATGTCATTTTTCAAGGACCGCCATATTAATTATGGAAATGAAATACGCATGTTTAAAAGAAAAAATCACTTTCTGTCAAAATAAGTACGAATTGTAATCTTCGGAAATGATGAATTTTATTAATCATTATTTTGTTCGGTTTCATAAACACGAAAAATTACGCGAGACGAAATGACATTTCGCGTTTTTAGAGATAACAAAATAACCATCAAAATGCAATATTTTCAATTCCGGTTAATAAATTACTTAATACTAACTCTAATCTACCTAGTACAATTTGTTTTAATTTTTTAAAGTGTGTTTTGAGCGTGGACTACTCGTTAGGGAAATATTTACCAAATATATTGTCGAAGGGTGAGATTTTTTTTTATTTTTTATGATTTTTATGACGCGTGTTCCCAATATCGTGATAATAGTCGGTTTGTATTTTACTAAAATTTACACTAATAATCTCAAAATCAGATTGAATAGCATGGTAATCAGTTTTTATTTCTACATTGTTTAGAAGCAAAAAAACAGCAATTCTTTGGCAAAATTACCTATGACCGAAGACCAATGATGGATCTGTGAAGAATCGGAGCAGGAGCTTACTATTGAAGAGGTGATAGAAGAAAGCAATGATATTTTAATAGAAGGGCGGAGAGTAGTACAATTTGATTATTTTTTAAGCAACTCCAATGTATTAGTCAACATGATTCCCTTTTTAACTGCAATTTAGAGCACTTACGAATTACCTCAGAAAATATAAATGGTTTGAACTCTACTTTTAATTTAAAATGCGTTTTATGTGGTAAAACTTTTAAACTAAAAACGTCCGAAAGCCTATAAGAAGGTATTGGCATCAACGAATCTTTTGTATCGGGAATAATGAGCATAGGATTGGGTTATTCGGGCATGAAAGAGTTATGTGCCACCATTGAAGTTCAGTCCTTATCTGTTGCTGAATATGGATAATGCCATTGAAGGTTTGTGAATGGTGGGAGAAAACCAAATTTACCAGTATGACTGCGGAAGCCGACGAAGAAAAAAACTGGCTATTCAAAGCGGCGATGTTGACGAGAACGGAACGCCGATAATCACTGTAGTAGCCAGGGTTGCCAGGTATTTTAGCACCTTGTTCGGTTTCGGTTCGGTATTTTCAGATTAATTTTTCTCCCTAATAAACGATTCAACTGTCAGATTTGACGCAATCTATCCCTACTTAGTTTGTGCGGTGTTGCCGCTTCGTGCACGAACTCACTTTTTTCGAGCCATTTCGAGGATTAGTGTTACATATCAGGTGACTGCGTACTTGTGTAAATGTGATTATTCGAATAATTTGACTGCTTACATTGTTTCAAAGTTCGACAACCCCCGCCCCCCCTGACTCGGGTTTTGATTTGCCAAGGTACTGGCTAGTAGCTGATGTGTGTTGGTCGAATACGGGAGGGGGGAGGGGAACTCGGGAGGGGGGTTCGCGGGACGGGGGAAGGGGGGGGTAGAGTGAGGAGAGGGAAGGTGGAGGAGGAGAATGAGCGGGAACGTGAGAGGGGAAGGGGACGCGGGAGAGGAAGGGGAGGAGGAAGGTGAACGGGACGAATGGGAAAGGACGCGAAGGGAGAAATGATTTCTTTATTAAATGGCATAGCAATGCATGCCGGGTACCAGCTAGTATATAGATAAAAAAGAAACTTTATTTTATTTCTCGAAGTCAATATTATTAATGATGTTATTAATATGTATAGATATTCTATCAAATATACGTTTCCAATTTGGGGATAGTAATAATAATGATGAATTCTAGAAAATATAGTTTAAAATCAATTAACGACTGAATATTTAGAAGTTAAATTTAAAAAAAAAAAAACTTCATTAAATCGACTCCAAATGTTAACCACGAGATTCCAAACGTTGTTTATTATGGAAACGATGAAAGGACCATTTGAAAGGACCATGAACAAGCAAATTATGAAACATTTATAAAAAGGATCATACTAAATATTCTACCAACGTAATAAGTTCCATAAACAAACCACACTTTGTTATTAGTTTGTTTTTTTACTTCGATATTTAAAAATACTGTGCTTGGATGTTCATAACAATCATAACGCAAGTATAATGTTGACCTTTTGAAATCTGGGAAGACACCCCTAGTGCCATCTTGCGATGTAAAAATAAACACATTTTGACAGATTACGAAATGTTACGAGGGTATCATATACGCTTAATATTAACACAGCTTTTTGCACGTTCAACAACATAGTATACACTTGTCATTATGGTGACCTTAAAGTTAATAAATATGTAAAATATGTACTATGATTAGCCTGGACTTCTACTGAGTGCTAACTTAATAAAAATAATTAATCACAATTATTTACAATAATTTATTAAAACTGTTAAAGAAAAAACAAAATTATTATTAAAAAAACAAAAAAAGGACAAAATTATTTCCTACTGTAAGACAGATTTTCAGATATGGTTGTAAGATAGATTATGTTTTGATTTAATTTTTTTATACATATCAGCCTTACTAAAAAAAATTTATTCAATTAAACTACCGTGTATGTGAAAACTTTACTAATTAAAACTGAATGGAAAAATTGTTCATGAAAAGATACATACATTACTTTACTTATCCAGGCAAAAAGGGCAGTTTATCTGTTGTGTGTACTTGTTTTATTAAAAATTTCTAAATGAATTTTGGAATTTTTTCAAGGTATTTTAAATGTTACATTTCTTATTTTTGAAGATGTAAAAACAAATACCATTTAGAATCTAGATAATATTAAATAACTTTTTAGATTTTTGTAAAATTGCAGTATTTTAAGCTTCAAACGTGGAAAAAGTTGGAAAAAAGCTTACCCCATACATTTTCTATTAAAATGTCGAAAATTCAAAACGAAAAAAAAAACAGTTCTTTTATTTAAAGAATTTACAACAAAAGTGTCACTTTACTTTTTATATCTCATTAATACAATTAAAAATTCTAAAAATAATATTATAATAATTCCCCAAGAATAATTGCAAAATAACATTTTGGATCAGGGTTGATTAAAAATAAAAATCGAATTTATTTGATTTAAATTGAATTTATTTGATTTAAATTTGATTTTTTTAATATTTCGTCTGTTTTAACTCGAATGTCGGTCTATTTAAAACAAAAAATGTTTTTCACTTTAATTATTAATTTATAATTTTCAAAATCAATATACCAGTCTTTTCCAAAATGTCATTATTTTTATTTATTTATTTAACATTTTACCGTACACAAAACATTTTTGAACATTAAAAAATTAACACAACATGACAAAAAAAGAGAACAAAAGATAGGGGTTTGTTTTTTAAAGAAATTTCTTCCAACTCACCTGTAATAGGAAATGTGCTTATAGAGATTATTTTTTTTAACACTAGCAATGTATTCAACACTATTTTAACACTAGCATCTTCAATAAAAAATCGACAACTAAGAAAATTAAAAAGTAAGAATATTAACTCAATCTTGTTTATACTCGTAATAATCTTGTTTTTATTGGTTTTGTCCAAATTTAGTCTTTTCAAAAGGAAGACTAATTTGCCCGCCTTCTCATTGCCTAATCTATTTTTTATTTTACTGTGCATTAAATTGAATGCCAAAAATATTCTTTCGATCACAGGAAGTCCTTAGCACTTTAGGCGGATGGTTTGGTTGCAGTAAAAAGTAGTGATTTAAATCATTGATTTTTTTTTAATCACTTCATTTTAATCGCGATTTAAATCATCTCAACCCTGTTTTGGATTCATTTTGGCAATTTAAACATTGATTTCTCGAATTTGTATTTTTTACATACGTATAAAGCATTTATATTATTAAATACCATTACTTTTATGGAAGTTTTATTAAATTCTAAAGGAAAAAGTCAATAAAAAAATAATGAAGAAGTAAACTGTATATTCCGATAACGTGCGTTATCCAATAACGATCCTACAAAAAATACGGAATCGCAGGCAGGGGAATCTCAACACAATTGTCATTTAGCGTATGTTATTATCTGTTGTTACCACTATCCGTCAAGTAGAAGCCTGTTTTTACCGCCGTGTCGATTGTATGATTAAAGTTACTCAGAGTTGGTGAAATACCCCCTTATTATTCCTGTTTAATAATGTTGTCTACTTGCCTTAGGCCGTATCCTGGTCGTGTGCCGAGTGCGACCGCTGTTCCGCTTGCCCGCCTGCACCCGCACCACCCTCGGGCTGGACCCTGGGATGCTCGTCATGTGCGCGACACTGGCACGCCGCCTGTGCCGCCCCGCAGCCCGAGAAGCGCGCGCCCCGCCGCCCCTGGCGCTGCCGCCACTGCCTCGAGCACCACCCTTCCCCTGCCCCACACCCGCCATCTACACCCACCACCAAACAGAAGACAATCAAGCGCAGGTACTTGACCACTATTTATTCAAAATATACCGAAAATCGTCTGACGTGAAACCATGTGTATGGAATTATTTTTTCACGATAATGTAATAAACTATTTGAGCGATGATATATTTTATTTTTAAACGGGCAAATTAGTCTTCCAAGTTCCAAGGGTGTTGAGCCCATAACTCACAGTCTGAAGTCCTTTCTCCAGGCCAGAGTAAAATATGAAAACTCCCCTTTCATGTACAAATTCGACCAATTCTATAATTATCATTATTACACCTTTAATGTATTTTACTTTGTAAATATTGTTTTGTAAAATGAATGTGTATTTGTTTAGATTGTCGACGACTACGCCGAAGGCAAGAAGGAGCAAACAGGTCCTCGAGAGTTCTCCAGAGACGGAAGATGAGATTTCCGAGGGTAATGATACAAATATCCCATCCACTGCCATCATCGAGTCAGACCAGCGCATGTCCAAAGAGAAACAAAAGTTTTTCAGACTATCGGCTTTCAATCCTGAGAAAAGGAAGCGTAATAAAGAGACGGTTTTGGCCACTTTGGATAGCTCCGATAATGTCGCTCTTAGGATAGGTAGAAACAATAATAAATGTGCACTCTCGTCGGACTCGGATTCGTCGGACGACGAGAGGCTTCCTTCGCCCAGTAAGTCAGTCCCTAGTGCCACCGTGCCCAAACCCCCTGCCCCGACCCTGCAGACTCTCGTCCAAGATACTAAATTCAATGTTCCCCGTAGTAATTTTAAGTTGACCGGTAGTGCATCGTTAAAGAAATGTGATAAACTGTTAATACCCCGCAAGGTGAGCACCAGCAGTTGGAGCAGTGAGAGCTCTTGCGACGAGAGCTCCGATTCCTGCAGCAGTGCCAGCTCTCGCCTCAGCTCCCCCCACAGCTCCCCCGTTCTCAGCAAGCCCCTGGCCGCCGTAACCTACAACACCACCTTTCACCGCCTCGGGGCCACGGGGGGCGACAAGTGGGGCTTCGCAGCCGAGGCGCAGAAGGAGTGCTCGCTGGTGCCGCGCAAACTGGAATCTGCCAATCTACAGCTGCCAGCACTGCCAAGTGTTGACATTCTGACAACTCGAACCTTTGGCAGTTTCCAAGCACAACCTCGCAACAGGGACCGCCTGCTCACCACACTGTTTGACGGTCTCTCAGAGTTCTATGCCGTCCGGCACGGCTGCAGGGTGCGCTCCAGCAGTAAAGTTGAGCAAACTATTGCGGAACGACTCCCTCCTCCTCCTCCATGTCGGGAAGTATTGAAAGAGACCAGAAGTACTTTAAAGAATTTAAATGACTCCCTCAAAAGTGCGGATAATTCTCCTAGTAAACAAACGGAGTTGAACAATGTCAGTTTGCAGTACAAGTTAGTGCCCACTAAGGATGAATACTTGAGCCGCACCCCGGCACCAGGGGTGTACAGCCTCAAGGAGAATGAGCTAGTAATTTCCCAAGACCCGGCAGACTTGAGATGCGACTCCACCCCGCCGGGGGCGCTGGAAGACAGAATAGACATGTGCCCCTCGGGCCTGGTGAAGGCTGCCGTTTATGCCAAGCGCCACGAGTTCGGACGAAGTGATATGCTCAAGACATTCAATCACCTCAACTTTGGAATGAGCGGCTCTCCCTTGTTAGAGGGTCACAAGTATTTGGGTTCGGGGTTAGGGAGTGACTATAATTTGCCAACCACCTTTGAATTGAGAAAACAGCAGCTAATAGCTGACGTGAGCACGATCAAGTCTCCATTAACGCTTGTGCAGCCATCCACCAATCGGACGGGTAAGGACAGTTCATCCGCCACTCGCTCCTTCACCTTCCCTCCCCATTCCATCCCACAGGCTTTGGTTCATTTTATAATCACTCTTTTGTTAACATATTATTTTACAAGTTGGAATATAATTTGATTCCCCAAACCATCGAAATCCCATTCAAGATACAAAGTGCAGAAGTATGCTCGCCCACCCTCGCAGAGATATCGTAACTGTAATTGTAACTGCAGTGTCCAGGAGTATTGATTCGACTGTTGATTCATTGTAACATTCAGCTGGTAACGTCTCTGTGCTATTTGATGAAATGCTCTTCCTGATGTGTTGCCCTGTGTTTTGCTAGCTAACATGGGTTGGTGCAGTATTCAACAGTTGGACTAGTTGCTTGGTGCACAACACAGCACAAGGCAACCGTACCTGTATTGTTGAGTCCGCACTGCCTTCCCCTCCCCTCCCTTGGCATGAAAAGGTAATTGTGTGGTGGATAAGTCCGGTACCAAATCGTCCCATCATTGCTAACACTTTTGGGGGATCTGTTCTTACATTCTGTTCTGATTGATGGCTGACTGGAACAAAATATACATTACTCGTAGTTTGATCACATTCATATACTTTTCCAGTTATTTTGTTCAAATTTCTCATGCCTGGTCTGACTAAAGCCATATATGTTATGTTGATACAGATTGATTTTCTAAAACTTGTATGATTATTCTTGTGGTTTAATTCTTTAGATTCCTTGTGATGGTAACTGGACTGTAACAGTATCCACACACTCACCTTTCCTCGCTTATGTTGGTAGCACTGCTCAGGTGTCGCAATTACATACATTCAACTCGGTTACCTATTGTTGTATTCATTATATCCATAATATATAAACCTAATATACATATTGTAAAAGTCTAACTTCAGCAGTGCTACGATATCACAATAATATTTTTACAATGTTGATGTATTGTTGTCATGTCTCATTAATGCTAAAGAATTACATATTCATTTCTTTCAAATTTTATATTAGTCATAATTAACCATCCCGAGAATAGACTATTATTATTTACTTTTACTTCAATGAAGCTTGTGATATCATTTATGTATGTACTATAATTCCGGTGCATGGAAATAATAAACTAATACTGAATGAAATAATATGACAAATTGGTGTTAATGAGAGAGACATTTTTGTAGACTACTCTCACCAAAGATATTCTAATACAGAAGAGATATGCTATGGTATCCGCGCAACTGTCGCCGGACTACGCACTAATTAGCGTGGTTTTCATACAAAAAGAATTTGTTCATTTCGTTGATTTTTTGAAAATGTGCATTAATATTGGTTAACATATTTTGAATAAGGAAAGAATTCGTTCATTTAGTTTAACGTTCGTTTGGTTTATTCGTTAATTATTTGTTCTTTTAGTTTATTTGTTAATTGGTAAACAATATCGGCGACACCCGGAAGCGCAGACCCACATAGTAAAAACAGCAGATAGCACATCTACTTATATTCCAATATCTTTGACTCTCACCTTGTTTTGTGTGTTTAGTGAAGGAACATTCAACGATGTTTGTGATTTAAATTTGAAATAATGTTGACAAATTGCAGGGTGGCCAGTATTTTTTTTTCCTAATTACATATTTATAAATACGTATTTAGAAAAATCCTTCTTTTTTATACTTATATAATAAGGGCCATTTGTTTCAAAGTTAATTTTCTAGTTAATTAATTATTAATATGTTAATTTTGAATTTTAACTACGAAATTTGATGAATCGTCAAATTCCATCCTTAGGATGAGTTGCTTCACAGAATCCAATTTCTATAAAGGTTCTATTCAAGTTCTGTTATTATTCTATTCAAGTTTTGTTATTATATAATTTTTGACCAGTTCTTTCACATAATTAGAATAATAACAGAACTTGAATAGAACCTTTTCAGAACTATAAAATTTGATGAGTTGTTCAAATTCTGTGAAACAACCGTTCCTAAGAGTTCGTTATGTAGTAAATTAACTCGTTGAATGCTGTTCGTGCACCGGTGTGTTTGAGATTTTACACGCGATTTTGACCCTTATGTATAAAGAAAGTGTATGAAGAACACGGTCAGAATCGCTTGCTCTATTATCGCCCTTTACCATAGCGAAACCTGCAATGCGCCTAGTTGCTCCAAATAATTAATATTAATAATTTACCGGAGCGCGGGGATGTGCGCAGTTCTTGCGCATGCGCGGGAAAAATTCCTTTATCTACGATTTTGACCTTTCTATGTACAAAATTTGTCAAGGACAGTGTCAGAATCGCTGGACACGAAATGTCATTTCTGCCGCGTCATAATTTATGCGTCTTACTCGACTAAAATATCGTAAAACCTATCAATTTACGTAATTAACGCAAATAATGTTATTTTGGTAGATAGTTTATTGTGTTGTGAACGTGTTTCAGTCAAAAAAATATACAATAGCTCAAAATTAATCCACAAAACATTCAATTCAAATTCAAGGTCATGAAATTTCCGTGTTGTTCCCCGGCATTCATGCGGTTAATGATTAGCAATTTTTAAATTTTTTAAAGATAAATTAAATTCCAGTCAAGGAAAAGTGGAAAATGCTTGATATTAATTTCGTGTCGTAAATATCATTTTTTAAATATCGAAACATTTTACTGCAGCCACCCTGATTATCGAACCATAGTTTAAAATCTATGTACAAATTGCTAAAGTAAATTGCAAACCCATTTTTTTTAAATGCAATATTTCTTCACTAAATTGATAGCTCTTCATCAAACGAACATGCTTTATCTGCAACTTGCATGAAAATAATTTTTAATCCACATTCATGCTTCCATACGTAAATGTAAAATCACACCCACGGATGATACTCATCAAAATATTGACTAAAACTTATGGTAAAAGATTGTCTAACTGAATATGTGTATTTTTAAAAAGCAACATATCGTTTTGAGAGTATGAATCGTATTGTTAGAAATATATCTGCAGTAGAAAACTTTGTAAAAAATAAAAATCACCGTGATCTATACGGAGTTATGGGTCACGGTGATATGGCATTTGATTATAAGAACATTTGACTTGCGTGCAGAGCGCGCTACATTACCCCCCGGCGTGACGGAGAAGGACGTGGAGCAGTTCAAGGAGGCCCGGGCCCTGGCGGCGCCCGCAACTCCCCCGGCAGCCCCCGCCCCTGCCGCCACCTCTGCACCGCCCCCGCCCACCCCCGCAACCCCGGGACTCCCAGGACCCCCCGCCCCCCAGCCGCGCTGCCCGGCTGCCATACAGTTTGGCAAGTGGCACATAGACACCTGGTACTCCAGTCCCTTCCCGCAGGAGTATGCTAGGTAAATTATCTAAATACTTACCTAAATAAGGAATGATACATAAATCGTCATCATAACATTAACCTTCGACATCTACATACTAAACAATATTTTGGATAATTTTGGCATATTTGTGAAAAATTTGAATCTCGAATTATCCCTTGTATAAATTTATGAAGTATTGAACGGTCAGTGACTGAGTTGACATTGCGTCTGGTTCCCAACCAGGCGTCGTGAGTTCAATTCCTCAGCTAGTTTTTCAGAATTATTGTTAGGTTATTCGTAAAAGAAAACATACACATAATTTAAAAAAAAGCATTTTTTTTACAGAATAAATTGTTGGCATTTTCACGAGCATTTGGTTCCTTAGAATCAAATGGCAAGGGTAGGGTATAGATTTCCTTGTTTTAACTTGTTGGGGGCCGCTTGTGACCCGGTAAACACGCGAGTTATTTTAAGAAAAAATCACTTTTGAGATGCGATTTTGACCCTAATGTATAAAGAAAGTGTATGAAAAACTCGATTAGAATCGCTAGCTCTATTATCGCCCTTTACCATAGAAAAAGCTGCAATGCAGCCGGTCACTCCGAATAATTTATATGAATTATTTTCCGTCGGGCGGGATGTGCGCAGGTCTTGCGCATGCGCGAAAAAAATATATTTTGAACTACGATTTTTACCCTTCTATGTACAAAATTTGTATAAGAACACGGTCAGAAATGCTAGCGGCAACATTCCCTATGGTATGGGTAAAGATTTCATTCATTTTGTAGCCACAAAATATTTTAGAATAATTTTTATCTGTGGGCATCTCGAACTGTCATTGTGGCGACCGCGTCACAAAATGCCGATGCGTGACCTCAAATAACATCATAAAACCTATCAATTTACGTAAATAACGCAAGTAATGTTATTTTGGTAAATAGTTTATTGTTGTAGAAATGTGTTTCAGTCAATAAAATATACGATAGGTAAAATTTAATCCACAAAACATTCAATTGAAGATCGTGAAATTTCCGTGTTGTTCTGACCAAAAGCCTGGCCCTCAACAAGTTAAGGCAGGGGTGGGGACCTGCGGCCCGCGAGCGCTTTTGGTGCTGCCTGCTGAAAGTACCACAAAAAATTACAGTCAAAAATCGAGAATGGTTTTTTTTTGCCATGTTTCAGATATGTGGGCGGAAAACATTCAAAATGATCTCTAAAAAATCACGAGCAATCGGAGGAGAAAGTTTTAATGCTTGATTCACACACAGCTATAATATATGTTGCTTGGCGTATTTCGGCATATTGCTCACCGTACATCCCCAATGGGAATATATGGCGAGCAATATGCTGAAATAGGCCAAGTCACACATATTATAGCTGTGTGTGTACACAGCTTAAATCGCGCTGTCGCTCGAGTGGCTAAATACTCTATCCAACATCTCTTTTTTTTTATTTCTTTTTTTTATACGATAGTAAAATAAATATTGAAAAAAAAATGTCAACTCTATTCAAAAAGGATAAAAAATTATGTGCTTTCTTTAAAAATTGCGACACTTCTTGCCGTAAAAAATAGTTTAATAAAAATAAAATCATTCCATGTAAATTATTGTATAATATACATAAATCTTAAATTTTATACCACTCTTCCAATTGCGAATTCATCTTCTGACGCATATCGAAGGAAACCATCCATGTATATATACCAAGTGCCAAAATCGGAGGAAAACCATTTTCGTCTTGTGTGTAGTACCAATTAAAGCTGGGGATTCACGTGCACATTAAATCTTAAGTTAAAACCAGTTTCATGTTCCGAATGATCTGTCAAAATTCCAGTTGCGGATTAATCTGCTGACGCATTTCGAAGAACAACGTTCTAATATTTCGAGTTGAGATAATTTTTTTGTTTTAAAGCGTATTCTGCAAAATTCGCAATTCGTAGGAAAATCATACGCATATTATGAGAGCAATACTAATCACAGCTGGGAACTTGCATATAGATTCACTCTAAATTTAAAACCATTTTTGTGTTCGTAATGTAATCATTAAATTCTGGATTAATTGTAAACGGAATCATCGCTCACACAGTTTGTAGAAAACCATTCTCTGATTAGTAGTGCAGTTATAAAATTCTCCTCTAGTTGCAAATTATGTGATTGCTGTCAGAATCAAAGAAAAACCATTTTCATGTTCTCTGCAGTGGGTAAAAATCGTGTTTTGTGTATGAAATTTTCAAGGGACCGAAAATCAAAACTTAAGATAGTTTTACTGTAATGATAAATTAAAAACACAAGTTGCAGATTCATCGAAGGAAGCCATTCTCATGTACAGAGTGAAGCTTTACATTTGGGTTGCATACTATTTGCTGCAAGATTCTGAGAAAGACTTATTCGTGTGTAACTATTATTTAAGCTTGTGGACTCTTTCGCAAAATCAGTTAAAACCTGCCTTGTGTTCTGAGCACAATGTAAAAATTCGAGATGTGAAATCCTCTGCTGACACAATTCAATTCATTCTCGCTTTCTGAGAGGACTTTTTCAGCAAGACGAGATTTCTAAAATAAAATGAGGATTTCTACCCCCCCCCCCCCCCTCCCGGCGCGTGAAAATCAATGTGCAGCCCGCGGGTGCTACTACAAAACATCCAAATGGCCCCCTACGGCAAAAAGGTTCCCCACCCCTGTTTTAAGGGTTCCTAGAGACTCCAGATACTAATATCTACAGCCTGTACGTCGGACGAATATCTACAGCTCATATGTTGAACTAATATCTACGAACTTAAGAGTGTTGACTAATATCTACAGAGCTAAGGTCGGACGAATATCTATGACGGTCCCAGTGTTGACTAATATCTACAGAGTGTAGGTTGAACTAATATCTACAGAGCGTAGGTTGGACTAATCAGCTAAATGTGTCCAATAGTCCGATATTAGGGATTTTTACATACATACTTACATAAATTAAGTTTTTTAAATTGCATATGCAATATTACGTTATTCCAATATGCAATACATAATTGCAAATCCAACCACTGGTAGTCAGCAGTTTGAGCTGTAGATATTCGTCAACACTTTGGTTTCTCATAGATGTTAGTCAACAGTTTGAGCTGTGGATATTCGTCAACACTTTGGTTCTCATAGATATTAGTTCGATTTTTTCAGTTTTTGGAATTCCTGTAGATATTAGTAGAAGCCTCCTTCCTAGATGGTAGGGTGGCTAGATTGGTAAATAATATCAACCTACAAGACATAATAACACTTGTATTCTTTTTTTTAAATAATTTCAGTTATTATGCAATATTATTACTATGTTTTTTTTGCTGTACAAATGTATCTAGTGTAATGTAATATTTTGCTGTTAATATAGGAATAATACGTTTGGGCTTCCTAAGTAAACCTTCTTGGTTCTAGAAGAGAAGTTAATGGGGACTAATCGTCATTCAATTACTTATATCATAATATCTCAAAAATTATCTTTTATTTATTCTAACAGAAACAATGTTTTGAAAATCATGTCATTTAACAGATTACTGCCGTATCTACAATTATATATTTTTTGCAAATAATAAACGTTAAA
Organism: Limnephilus marmoratus; assembly: GCA_917880885.1. Lineage (NCBI taxonomy): Eukaryota > Metazoa > Arthropoda > Insecta > Trichoptera > Limnephilidae > Limnephilus > Limnephilus marmoratus. The sequence goes on from OU862908.1 coordinate 55,768,666, forward strand.
AGTAATATTATTTCGGTAGAAACTTTTAGAACTTACTACTGTTACTGTTTCAGATTACCCAAACTCTTTCTGTGCGAGTTCTGCTTGAAGTACGCGAAGAGTCGGGCGGTGCTGTCGCGCCACCTGGACAAGTGCTCGTGGCGCCACCCGCCTGCCACCGAGATCTACCGCTGCGGCGACATCTCCGTGTTTGAGGTGGACGGCAACGCCAACAAGATCTACTGCCAGAACCTCTGCCTGCTGGCCAAGCTGTTCCTGGACCACAAGACCCTCTACTACGACGTGGAGCCCTTTCTGTTTTATGTCCTCACCCAGAATGATGAGAAGGGCTGCCACTTGGTGGGATACTTCTCCAAGGAGAAACATTGCCAGCAGAAGTATAACGTGTCCTGCATTATGACCATGCCGCAATACCAGAGACAAGGATATGGACGATTTCTCATTCACTTCAGTAAGTATACTTCTAGTATTTACCAATTTCTTTGTAATATTGGTACATACGTATCTAAGCATACTTCAAAAATGCATATTCTTCTTATTTACATACATATAATTTAATGGTACCCTTTTCCTTTCTAGGCTACTTACTTTCAAAAGAAGAAGGACAACCCGGCACCCCTGAAAAACCATTATCAGACCTTGGCAGGGTTTCGTATCACGCTTATTGGAAATCTATTGTTTTAGAGTACCTTCATGCTCATAGACACGAAGAAATAGTAATCGGCGATATTGGTCGTGACTCAGGAATGTATAGCCACGACATAGCCACCACTTTTCAAATTCTGGGTTTCATTAGACATATTCCAATGGATGACGGTTACAGGCTAGGTCTGTGTATCAACTGGTCGAGGGTGGATATGCACATGAAGAAGATAGAGGGGGCTCTTAGATTGAATATTGATCCCGAGTGTTTACGCTGGACTCCTCTTCTGATACCCACCGTCAACCCCTTCAGATCTGATATGGATGTTTCAATAGAAACTTCTGAAAAAGAAATCAAAGAAGCTGTCAAATCTGAGGAAGAGGTTGAAGAGGAAATAATCTTACCTAAAAAACCGATTCAGTGTGCTGCCAAAATTGTGCTCCAGGAAACAACATTAACGCCCAAAATTGACCAAAACCCTGTTATAGAATTAACATCTTCAGGCAGAAGAAGAACCAGACCCAGTAAATATAATGAGACCACCTTCACCCCGACCCCTGCAGCAACAGTTATTAACCCAATCTCGGAACCTGTAGGAAAAAGAAAAAGGAAAGACAATTCCCTTGCGACGGAGGAAGTGCCTAATGGTGAGGTTGTCAAGCCAGCAGTAGTAGCGGCAGCGGCAGCAGCAGCAGCAGCAGCAGCAGCAGCAGCAGCAGCAGCCATTGAAGCACCTCCTCCTCCTCCTCCTCCATCCGTTCCCCCCACACAAAGTGAGACAGTAGTCGATCCTCCTGTCAGTGATATGAGAAGTAGTCGAAGTAAGAGCTTGGCTAGACGTGTATCACAAAGAACCAGTGTTAGTGTTGAAAATGCAAAAGAAAAGGATGTTGGAAAAGAAAAGGAAGTTCCGAAAGAAAAGACCAAAGCTAAAACACCTGCAAAGGCGAAGGTTTCGCCGGTACGACAGATTGAAAAGAAGGTAATTCCCGAGGTGAAAGCTGTTGCTGAAGAAGTCTTTTCTGATAGTCAGGATAGCAGTCATCATTCGGAGCAAAAATCAATTGTCAATACTAAAAATGTTATTCCTAAACGTAAGCGTGGTTGGATAAGAGGGAAACCCAGAAAGAAGTTGAAGACTTCATACGACAAGAAAAAACAAACAACCTTGACAGAAATGTTCAAGAAGAAGAAAGTTACTGATAAGATTGATAGTAAAGAAGCAAATGATACGCGATCTGATCTTAGTGAGTCTAATGATAGAGATGTGGAAAGTGCCCCTGAAGATAAGGTCATCGATAAGGAACCAGTCAAAGTAGATATTGAGAAGCAGCGCCAACTGTATCTCTCTATCGAAGATGTAGGACTTAAACCAAAGAATTCTCAATCAGAGTCTGCCAAGAAGAAAAAGGCATTCAAAAGGAGAAAGTCTGGTAATGAGAGTACGGAAGATTCATCAGCTGAGGCTGATGATGAAATGGAAATTGATGAGCCAGAGTATCAGGAAAAATCCAAATTTGAAAAAGAACTCACTCCCGAAATCCAAGTTCCTTCACCACAGGAATGTAATAAAGCAGTTGAAGTTGACAAAGATTCTACTGGCGATACTTCAAAAAACCTGGAAGATCAAGAGGATGAATGCAACAATGAAACCCTGGAGAAAGCTGATCTGACAGAAGACACTAATAAGACTGAGGAGGACACCAGTGACATTGTACCCACTCAGTTAGAGACATCAAAAGAAGACATCACTGATTCTCCTAGTGGTGATTCACCCAAAACTCCCGAAAAAACTACAGAGTTACAAGCATCTGCTGAAAATATCATTGTTGCAAAGAGCCCAGTATTGATTACACCAGAGGCAAAAGCACTCTTACTAGATGAGAGGGAAACAATAGTGATATCAGAGTCTGAGGATTGCAGTAATAGTCAATCAGAATTCCAAATATCCAAACCCTCGGATTCTAGTGTGATTGTTACTCCAGAGAAATCTGGAAGTTACCTCTCAGAGAAGAGGTTATCCTCTCCGCTGTCGCAGTCCAATATTGCCATGGAATTGGCCAAATTACCCACTTTTCAAATTAGTGATAGTTCTCCTGAAAAAATAAGCAATATTCCCGATAAGGAAACACCCTCAGCCAAGAAAGATGGCGGGGGATCAGTTCTCTCTGAAGTAATTGATTGTGATGCGGTGACTCAAAACTATAAAGCTCCCGTGTTATTGGAGAATGAAGTAAGTAGTGTGGATAATACACCTGCTCCAAAGAACATCGAGTCCCCACTAGAAGACAAGACAGGCAGCTTGACTTTGCCCTCCACTTGTTTGTCTAATGAAATTCCAAAGGAAGTTCTGAATGTGGATGCCCAGAAGAATTTTTTTCAGTCCAGCATAAATCAACAGAAGATGTTTCCTGAAAATAGCATCGCAAATGAAATTCCTAAAAAAGATCAAATGAAAGAACAGAGGCATTCAGATTTCATACCTGATTATGATCAAGTCATGGATGTTTGCAAATTGCCCGGAAATCCATCCACTGACCAAGGAAATCCAAATGCAAGACCTGAAATTTCTCTACCTCCTCAAAATACTCCTCAAGTTAGCAAGGAATTTCGGACCCAAACAAAATGTGAATCTGTAACTGTACAATCTTCATACATAGACAATAGTAACCTTGGCAATAAGCCATCATTTCACACGGAGCCAGTAAAAACTATCCCGGACAATGTTGATCATCGTAAAAATGTTGTAGATTCATTTCAATCCTCAATGAGGACATCTCCAGAAGTGATTTCCAAGTTCAGCTATCCCCCTCAAGAAGCGCAAAGTTCCTGCATAAAGTTGCAGACTCCGAATGTGTCTAAACAAAATTTCATTGAGTCGAAGGGACCAGATAAATCAGAAAATCAAATGGGTGTTTTAAAAATTAGTGGGACATTTCATTCTGACCCCGCACCCCTAGTGAACAAGATCATTCCTAAAATGGATGTACCGATGCCCATAACATCTCCCGTGGTTACCCCGCACATCAATGTGGTCCCTGAGCCCCAGGGCGGGGCCATCGCCAACAACCGCTATTGTGTAGACTATGGGCAGAAAGTTTCCACACCCATATCCAGCTGCTCCCAAGCCAACGATCCTATGATATCTCACTCGACTTTAGCCAATAATCTACCAGTGCAAGTGAATCGTGATGGGCTCCATTTTGTGGTGAATCCCAACTTGCTGAATCCTCTTGCCGAAGAACACAAAAGTGACCCTCAGAATGTTTCAAAACCAACCAAAAGTAAATTAAGAGATGTCAGAGTCAGCTCCTTGCATAATAAAATAGACAAGCATGATCAGAAGAAAGTCACCAAGCCTGAAACTCCTGTACAAAGTAATTGCCAAAGCAAAAATTACTTTCCTGAACAAGATGAAGTAAAGAATGTACCAGAAGCTGTGACAGTTTCCAATATAATCAACATTCCAACTGCCATACCAACAAGTTGCAAAGGAGAAACAAAAACACATGAGCCGCCTAAAAAGCAAGACTTCTACAAGAAAGAAAAAGCGCCTCCAAAAGTAGCTGAAAAGAATGCTTTAAAACATGACAAAAACTGCCCCAAGCAAGATCAGAATGAAGTCAATAAGCTTTTACCAAAGTTGAAATATGAAAATGACTTAGTTGGAAAGGCTGAATATACCATAAATCAGATTCCCAATTATCATACGAGCCACCCACAATATCAATGGCCCCCTCACTGGGATCCAACTAGGCTGCATGGGACTTGGGAACAGAGTAGATTCTTAGAACATATTCAATCAAAGAATCCTGAGAAAAATCCCTACTTTGATAAATATCAAGGCTTTAATTTACCTCACTTGGAAAATATGCCGAAATCCCCGCAAAAACTTCATCACAAATACGATCAGAAAGATTTCCACAATATCGCAGCCTACACCGCTTTATCTGCGTCGCCACTCTACCAACCCACCGGATTGACTCAGCATTACAAGGAATCCAAACCGGCCCAAGTAAAGCAACCCGAGTGCAATCAAAAGACAGATTCCTGCAAAGTTAATTCCAGACAATCAAAAAATTCATCATGCCAAACCCAAAATGACAAAAATAAAGTACCCAATACAAATGCGTATTCCAAAGAACAGCAGCAAGTGAACAATAATAAGCAATCCAACGAAGTGAACAACACAATCTGTAACAACCTCGCACAGAACTATGACAGACAGCAGAACCAGATGATAGCTGCCAACATAATCAACAACCAGTGCAAGAACACCTTGGACCACAATCAGTTCAACCACAACAATGTGCCGCATCACGGGAACACCAACACCAACCAGTGTGGCATTCCAGAGAACAAGGCCCGAGGGGACATGTGCGAGAAGAAGACCTCCCATCTGACTTGCAAGAAGGAAGACATTAGCAATAAGGACACGCAGCAGCAGATGACACAGAAAGAAGAGATCTGCCAGTCTGTTAGTCCAGCCTTACCCTCACTAGGAGTGTACACACCTGACTCGACCAGCAACTCAGTGCATAGTGTGCAATATGGAGCTTGCGAGCTGGACGTTAGCCAATTGGGCTTGGAGTCCCCCACCAGCATAGCCTCGGATCTGGCTTCCCCCTGCTCCATGATGCACATGCACCCCAGCCCGCAACATGCCCCTCACCCTCTGCACGCTTCAATACATATTCCGCCCATCATGACGGGGAACCAGCCTAAACAGAAGAATGTGCACAATCGGAATAGGTGAGTCAAGTCAAGCTATACTGTGCACAAGTCTGCATAGCTCTCATAGGGCATTGTGCCATCTCCCATGTTTCACCATATATTGTACTTTTGGCAGTAGTCCAGACCCTTTACAGTCCCCAAGGGTTGTCATTTGGTGTTTGGACGTGTTTCCTCACCATGATTTCTGTAATGTTATATCTTTTGTTCAGAGGCAATGCCAACAACAGCCAGAACAGCAACCAAGTGAATGCCTCCACTGGCAACACCGTGCAAGAGAATGCCCAGAAGAACAACACCATGAGGGGTACGGCAACACCACCCGCTAGGCACCGTACCACACCACCCATGTCACACCAACATCATGGTGAGTTATTTACAAATCAAAATGACATTAAGAGACCCAGCCTACTGTTAATCTTTTCAATTAACATGCTAATTTGTCTTTTTCAGTGGGCGTAGTATCGCAGCAAAGCATCCAAGGCGGTGCCATGGCCTATCAGGCTATGGGCTACCTGCAGGGCCAGCAGAGCTTCCAGCAGGGCTCTGCCGCCGCGGCTCAGGTCTATCAGGGCCAGCGGCAGGCGTGCGCTGGACAACCCTTCTACCAACAGGTATGTCGCCAACATTATAGCCTAAAACTGAAACCTTTTAATTCTACTAAAGGACCTTAAGCACTATAAGATGGCATTTTCAATGTAAGGCTTTGATCTTACTTGATAACTTGACAATTTGACACATTCGTCTGTTCTGAACTTTCAGAAGGTCCTCACTTCACTTTTGAATTATGTATGTAGTGTGGTAGAAAATTAAACATTCATGTTACATAAATTCCATTATATTCCTCTCAATTGGAATAGGGTTTGTATACAGTCTGTAACATCACGTACCCGAAAGATTTTAAAACAGCGATTCCTAACCATATTTGAAAAAATAAATATAGATGTCATTTTTTCAATTAACTAAATATATTTTTATTTCGTTATGATGGATCACGTGATATGCGCTATATTTCGCCTGCTACCGTGCTGCTGGAATGAGAAGGAGTGACGACGTGTGATGGAATCTTTTGTTTGTAATTAAAAATATCAGACAGCAAAATGACATCTTCTTTTTTAAACTCCAAATATGCTCAAGAATCGCTGATTATAAATGCCTTCGCACACGGTGATGCTTACAAGCGACTTTACTTTGATGCATGTAGCACACGCACTGCTCGTGAGTACCCATCATACTATTTTACTAGTGTTCGTACACGATGCTACGCGTCGTCTACGGGTTTGACGTCAGTTGCACGGTACCAACGGTGTTGGTATTGCGTAACGCTGGGTGCATTCATGTCTACTACAATCCGTTTGACAGAAATGGTGATCGATCTTGAATGGAATGTTAAATTTGTTCTGGAAATGGAAAAAAAATTCCGTTTATATAACTACACGTTACCAGAATACGTAAGAAAGAATTTAGTGGAGAAGGAAGAATTGATGTTGGAAAAAAGTGTATATTTCGTATGAATTCTAGGAGTTAACAAGTACACCAAATTTAAATAAGAATCCTTTAACATTCTGTAGAAGGAATGAATCTTGTTGTCATCAACTCGTGCAATTCCCTGGCAGCAACGAACGCCCTGCAGTTAAATTTCTTTCGATATATGTGCGGCCCGCTAAATATCGGGCGTTTTCTTTTTAAATATTTTTTTTTCAAGTAGGTACAATTATACTATCCGTTTTTTTGCGACCCGCACAAATATCTGCCATTTTCTTTTTAAATATATTTTTTTCGTGTACAATTATACTATCCATTTTTTTGCACACAAATATCTGCCGTTTTCTTTATATACAATTAATTATGCTACAGTGAAACTCTCTTAAGAAGTTTTCCAAGGGACCGGGGAAAAAAAACTTATTAAGTGGGAAAACTTCTTAAGTGGGATTCAATTTTAGCCATTCATATCTCCACTCCGGGTCATCCATACATCATTCCTATGTCTGTCTACCCTAGTTAAATTGTCATGAAAACAAGCTTATATGCTCCAATCACTCAAAAAAATAAATATATATATATTATAGGTATCTTCTAGTAGTTAAACATCATGGTAATTAGTATTATTTAGAAAACGGTAGGAATGTGAAATAAATGAAAAATGGTAAAACATAGTTGATTATAAAAAGTTTATTTACATACCTACATTTAAATTATTATTCTTTTCAAAGTATTTATCTATAGTCGATTGCTCTACCTACTCCATTATTTGGAAGGCAGTAATTTGTACCGCCGCCCCGGGAACCTTTATTGGATAACCAACACCTCTGCCATAGGTCACCCCAAGTGGTTCGCTATGTTTGGTGATTTAGCAGGGGTGCCCGGGTTCATGGGATGAGGTTTGTCTAGGTCTTGGAGGCGGATGGCCAGGATACACTGAACCCCAGATTCCTAACCACCCCTTAAAACCTTTTCCTTCCCAGAACTCTCCTCTCCATCCTTTCCCTAAAAAAACCCTTCACACAGCATCCCCAAAGATGACATAGGCCCTGAAGGAAATTGTTTTCCTCAGGGCCTCCTGTGTGGAGCTCATGTAAAAAAAAAAATTATTGAATTCTTTTGTTGTAAAATTTTGCATCTCTAAACTTAAAAGCACTACCCAAATCAAAACAAAACCATCCCATTGACATTCCTAAATATTTTAATCCCTTATCAGCAAAAGAGAAAGTAAACACAATTTTGAAACTGTTAAAAAAACCTTATGTTTTTCCGAGAATGGCGCATCGCAATTGCAAGCAAAAGTGTATTCGAAAGCCACTCGAATTCGGATAGTAAAAGTTGCAGCATTCCAAAAGGTTCATACTGTTGATCTTATTTGAAATTGGTGTAAAGGCAATGGATTATACTTGTTGGTAATTACTCGCGTTAAACTTGACAGTTGAAGACAGCACAGTGGCTATACGCTGTCTCTTTTTTACGCTTTGGTTTTCTATACGAACTGAGGGAGAAAGAAAGACTTGTTTTGGTTAATTTTAGCAAGCGGTTTGATAAAAGGACACCTGCATGTAATTTTGTTTGTAAACAAACTTAGATGATAGCGGGTTTTACTTGCCTCGGAGCAAGCGTTCCGCGTGCTGCAACCCTGCCATGGCCCTGTGCAGAAAAATCTCACAAAGCCCCACGCGGCAAACTGTTTATTATTTGGCGGAATTAACTTTTTTGCACGCTTGCTGCTTGCTCGAATGGCATTCACGTGTCGTAAATCGGACATCGAACAGTCTATTGTTATGGTGTGTTTTCACCAGGCACAGTTGACTATCATGTATTTTTAAAGATGTTTTAATCCTTTCCTAAAAATTCCGCAGAATAGAAATTAGAAATACGCGCAGCCCAATATTATGTACCCACCTACCTACCTATCATACGTCGAATATCTACGATTTCGCGCCTAAATAAATGACTTGAATCGGAAAGTTATATCAAACGAGCTGTTTGACGCTGGAATTATAATCCACGCTTTCAAAGTCGGTAAAACTATCGAATTCAGCCTCGCGGTAAATACAAAACAACTACAAAAATCATTAGCGAAGTTTCGTTTCAATCTAAATTTTAAATTTATGCATATGTATTTCCTAACCTTCAAACTTAATTTACGACAAATGTCAGATGAAACACGATGCACGCAAATTTTGAAGTTTGATTGAAAAAAAACGTAATTATAATGCATCTTTTACCATCTCCCCCGGCATATTTAATCATGTTGTTATGTACCTACCTAATAATAAAGCTAAATATATTTATTTGAAGGTGAAACATTCCGTATTAACCGTGATCCGATTTGACAATCAAAAGTTTTTCGTGTATACAATAATATTATGAAACCTTCAGTATCAAAACTAATATTATTGAAGGAGGCGTCAAATGTATGCAAATGTAGATCTATCCCACGTTGTCATTAAGGCCGAAAAATACATGAAACGTTATATTAAACTCAACCTTAAAGACGCTTGCATATTCGGTACATAATTCCGCATTGCACATTCGTTCCACGTGTCGCATTGCTATTGTATCTAGGGGTTACGGCTTACGGGCCCGGCGGCCGACAAAGGGTCTGTTTATGGTCTCAGGTACTAGGGATTGCGCGTAATCTGTGAAGCCAAAGTCTTTCAATTTATGACTTTGAAAAAGGTTCATTTTAAATATGTATTTTGCGGCACAATATTTCGTTTGTGTATTTTACCGCCGGTTTTCTAAAACCTCTTAACTTGTTGAGGGCCAGGCTTTTGGTCAGAACAACACGGAAATTTCACGATCTTCAATTGAATGTTTTGTGGATTAAATTTTACCTATCGTATATTTTATTGACTGAAACACATTTCTACAACAATAAACTATTTACCAAAATAACATTACTTGCGTTATTTACGTAAATTGATAGGTTTTATGATGTTATTTGAGGTCACGCATCGGCATTTTGTGACGCGGCCGCCACAATGACAGTTCGAGATGCCCACAGATAAAAATTATTCTAAAATATTTTGTGGCTACAAAATGAATGAAATCTTTACCAATACCATAGGGAATGTTGCCGCTAGCATTTCTGACCGTGTTCTTATACAAATTTTGTACATAGAAGGGTAAAAATCGTAGTTCAAAATATATTTTTTTCGCGCATGCGCAAGACCTGCGCACATCCCGCCCGACGGAAAATAATACATATAAATTATTCGGAGTGACCGGCTGCATTGCAGCTTTTTCTATGGTAAAGGGCGATAATAGAGCTAGCGATTCTAATCGAGTTTTTCATACACTTTCTTTATACATTAGGGTCAAAATCGCATCTCAAAAGTGATTTTTTCTTAAAATAACTCGCGTGTTTACCGGGTCACAAGCGGCCCCCAACAAGTTAAGCGGGAAGCAGTTTTAGCTCTAAAACTTCTTAAGTGGGAAAAAATCGTGTTTTTTGCAATTTTTTGTATGGAATTTTCAAGGGACCGAAAATCAAAACTTCTTAAGCGTGAAAACTTCTTAAATGGGAACTTCTTAAGCGAGTTTAACTGTATCCGTTTTTTTGCGACCCGCATAAATATCTGCTGTTTTCTTTTTAACTATATTTTTTTTCATGTACAATTAATTATACTATTCGATTTTTTGCGGTCTGCACAAATATCTGCAGTTTTCTTTTTAAAAATATTTTTTTTCATGTACAATTAATTATATTATCCATTTTTTTCACAATTAATTATATTGTCGTTTGAGACTTTCAGGGGGGCAGTAGAAGACCCAGAGAAAATTAGAGGGCATAGAGATGGCGTAGATGGGTAAAAAAAAAGATGGTCAATAAAGACCAAAAAAAACACGCTTATCACATACTAATAAAGCAAAATAAACTTTAATATTGGTTAATTTTTTTATTGTATGTATTGTTATCATTTTTATCACATGTTCGAAAATTCACATGTTTCGATAGTTCGGGAAGTGGATGAAAATTGAACTGAAAGATTCCATTACAGATATGCACAATTTTTTTATAATGTAATATCATGATTTTACGTATATTATTATTATTATTAAGAATTGACACTATATCATGAACACAAGAAGGAAGGAAGTAGCAACCCAGTACTTAAATACAAAATAATTGCTTTTTTAACTTGCTAAACAAAAAGATACAACACCTCCCTCCCCCCCCCGAAAACATAAGGCCTAAGCTACACAAGCGGTTCTCCCGCCGCGGGAAACCGCTCGAGAAAGCTGGCGGCTCATATCAAACTACACGGGTGGCGGTTTCCCGCCATGCTATACAAGCGGTTCTACCGCCGCGGGAAACCGCCCGATCCTTACGCAATCGCGGGAAACCGCCTGTGTAGTTTGAACGTGGTGGTTACCCACGGCTGGAGAATCGCTGCATGTGGCGGACAAATTTCTCCCGCCTGTGAACCGCGAGCACCCACGGCGGGAGAACCGCTCGTGTAGTTTGCGCCATACAACGCTCATAGTAAATTGTGTCTGCTGCGGTATCCCGCGGCGAGAGAACCGCTCGTGTAGTTTGCGCCTAAGTGTGCGGCCCGCGGTGATACCTCACATTGTCCTATGTGGCCCTTGACCAGAAAAGTGTGACGACCGCTGGCATAGACCCTAGGGGAAATTATTTTCCTCAGGGCGTCCTGTGTGGAGCTATGAAGAGATATTTGTGCGTTTGTGAGATTATTAATTATTTTTACAAATATTTGAATGTTTGTTCCAGGGTGCCGGAGGTCCGTCGTGCTCCCTGGCCCGCCTGCAACAGATGGCGGAGGGAGGCACAGGGGGAGGGGGCGAAGGCGGCACCCCACCCCACCAGGGCCCCACGCCCCCTGCCCCGCCTACCACCCCTCACTACCACAAGTACTATGCACAGGCCCCGCCTGACTCGGGCCGCAATTCTAGAAACATTCCCGGTAATTGTTATATTATGATACTCAATGAACTCTTACTGAACCTTCTGTAATCAATGAACTCTTACTGATCCAACCTCAGACAAGTTTCCCTCAAATTTCTCCAGTTTTGCCAATTCTTGGAGACTCTCACCCATAGCAATTCTTTCCAATTCGTCAGCATGACTTATAAAAAAAATAATAAATAAGAAACTTTTTAGTATAATATACATTTAATAAATCCTTGAAAGTATAAGGCAAAAATAACTAGCATGAGTAAATATGTATATTCAAAGTATCGTTTTTAGTAATACAGTCTATAATCGGAACAATTAAAAACTGAGCCTGTTCGGTTCAATGAATTTTCGAATTTCTGGAAATAGCTGGTTTTTCGGAACATTTATCCCATTGGCCACAGAATTGTGAGCTAAGAAAATTGGCCCTCGCCACTAAATTAATTGATGGGTTTGTGGCCAATGGGTTAAGAGTTTGTTTTTTATCCAGAACCTTTTAACGTAGATGCTAAACACCATATAAATCCGTATACAGGCTCGTAAGCATAAATATCACCAATATTTCGAGTTTTGTCAATGGTTTTAATAGAGGAAAGTTTTTCTTTGCAAAACCAAACTGCTGCCATCGCGATGTTTCAAAGTGTCAGCAACCGCAGATTATTTTACGCAGGTTTTAGTTTCAGTTCCCACTTCAATCATCATGGTGCTGTGCATCATTTTAAATAGTATTTGTTTTGCTGGAGCCAGCTTTTCATGAAATTATGACAAAGTGACCTTTGAAAATAATTTGTTCACACATTGGAACTTTTAAAATTCTTCTTATATCTTAAGGGCCATCCATAAATTACGTCACGAATTTCATAATTTTTTTACCCCCCCCCCGTCACTGTCACACATCGTCTCATTTGTGAGACCCCCTAGTGTGACGTCACATATTTTGCAATTTTACATCTAAAAACGTTTTGCGTTTAAATAGTTTAGATTTTTACATGTGACATCACAGAGCTGATGACCCCCCCCCCCATACCCCTTGTCACACAATGTCACACTTCTCTACTCCCCTCCCCCCTCTTAACCTGTTGATAGCCATGCCTGAAACTAAAACTTCCACACTGGAAATTATGCAAAGCATCACTTTGAAGTAAAATTTTGTGTATTAATTTTGAGCTATTATATATTTTATTTACCGAAACACATTCCTTGAACAATAAAATATCTATAAAAATAACATTTCTTGCGTTAATTTGGTAAATTGATAGGTTTTTCGATATTTTTGTCAACTATCACGCGTCGGACTTTGACAGTTTAAATCGCGGCAAAATCTGACATCCATATTTCACAGATAATTTTCATTTAAAAATATTTTGATGTTGCTAGGTGAATGAAACCTTTGGCTATATCAAGAATGATGTTGGCGCAAGCGATTCTGACCTTGTCCTTCATACAGTTTCTTTATACATAAGGGTTGAAATCGCATAAAATTTTTATTTTTTTCGAAAATTTATTTTCTCCAGCTCTCTGGATCTCCGTCCAATAAGATGTTAAGGTGTGACGTAATTTATGGATGGCCCCTTACCAGAATGTTTAAGATTGAGTACCATTGAATATTATCGACATTCCTCATCGCTCGATTAGTCATCATCTAAGTCCACACTGATAAAAATAGGCAATTTATGTAATTTTTTTGTGAAAATTGCACTTTTTATCTTCAACGGTTAACGTCTTGTGTTTTCCTTCCACCCCCGTGTCACCTGGTGGTTCAGATTACAAAAACTGTACACCGTTCCTTAAAATATAGAATGTTTTATGAAATATAGCTGTGTAAATATAGTGTTTTTATTTTTGCCATAATCTTGTAAATGATTTGTACGGACGAACTCATCAAATAAAATAGGTGATTTTGCAGGGAACGTGGCCAGTATGCAGCAGCACATGCAGATGGCTGCCGCATCGCACGCCTCTTCGCGAATGAGCCCCATCAACCCCAACCTTATCAGTGCATACGGCTCTCCGCTCAACGGCTACCGCATGGGGCCCCAACAAGGGGGCCCCTTCCCTGGGGCTCCGCCCGCACAGTTCAACGCACCCACGCAGCTGCCCAGTGCCGTGCAGATGATGGGACAATACCAGTATCAAGACCCCAGAGCCACGGTCCAACAGCAGAATGCCGTGTCTTACGGATATATCAACACGGGGCTGATGCAGTCGCTGAACACCACCATGAGAAGATCCTAAAGCATGACCTTGACATGATTGAGTGTTGAAGCATTCCGTCGTGTTGTTTTTGTGACTCCATGGCACCCACAAGGCACCTCCTTGTGACCTTGGCTCGTTTTATGTTGACTCAGGCCCGCCGTATGCAACAATGAATAATAAATACATACATACATTAACACTGTAAAAATAAATCAATTTGAGTGATATTACGTATTTAGACTTGCATAATATGAAATAAGACATTACTAATAAATTTTCAATAATAGACTATTATGGAAAATTGAATGACTGTGAAATATGTAGTAAGATGAAGCAAGGAAACTTTAAATTACACATTCATGATTTTGACTGGAGACTTGATGAAACAATTTACTCAGAGGGAGACCTAATTTTACACACAATACCTGCGTCATACCGTTTCTTATGCGATGGTCTACTTTCAGCTAGTTTCTCTCTGTTTGGACAATAAAAACACAATAAGTGTATCTCGAAGAACCACCTGAAAGTCGATAAATAATAATAATTAAAATAATTGGATGGTTGAAGGAATGTCTGTTAAGCCCAAGTGATATAATGTCATTGAGGTGGTAAATAATTAATAAAAATACTCGAAGGCATAGAATAAAGGTGGGACGACCCTACTCGTGTCATATAATACGTACTTTGGGACAGTGTTGCACAAAGCCATAGTAATTATTATTTGATTCACCGAACGTGGAACCCTCCAGTATGTACAACGATAGTGAATTGTGTTTGTGAACTGAATTGAGTGGCAAGTTAAGACAGATTATGTTAATTACATTAAAAACCTAGTTACTCTACCAAAATACATCTCAGCAGTTGTGATTGGTTCTAGTTTTTATAAGTGTCATTTTTAATTTAAATCATAACATTGTTCTTAGTTTTTTTTACCGAATATACCAATCTCATATTATTGTATAAACGTTAAATCTTTTTTTTTTTATGTAAGACTATCGCATCACATTACTTTAATATAGCCAATAAGATGTTTATAATAATATATCTGTTGTTAATGTAAAATTTATCAAAAAAAGTGAAATGAATATTTTTTACATTTTTTTACTACACATAGTGTTTGCATATGGTAAAAAAGAAATGTACTACATAATGTTTTGTTTAGTGTTTGTTGTTAATGAAGAGAGTCATTCACTTGTTAGGTGCCTAATAGAATCAGAACAAATGATCAATAATACCTTGGGATGTTTTATTTATTACATTATTTTATTTTATAAGAAGCTAATATATTATAATTGAACTCAGTATTTCATACTTAAGTTTGTGATTTTTATAATTTCTAATCATGATAATTTTCCCAGTTTGAAGGGTGGAAATGTCTGTACCTAAGTTAATTTGGAATATGTTAATATAATATTTTGTAACCAAATCAGTTTTAACCCTGTTGTACCCTGACATGTCGCACCATTTAGTTGTTTAAAGCAATGTTTCTTTATAGCAGTGCAGCTCTGGTGTATCTAATATCTTATTTATTGGGTCCCCCTTTTCACATTGATGTAACTATTGTACAAGATCTGCCGACAGAGTATAAAGTTAATTGTTACTTATGAAAATATCTGTAAAATCTATTGTAAATAAGTCTAGCTGTAGCCGGTGTTATTACACAAAATATAATTTTGTGAAAATTAATCTCCTCTTTTATTTCATATTGTAAACCATTGTTCCAACATACCCGGCGCACGCACATATGTGCTTCATATTACCAATGGATAATAACAAACACATGGTTCCCACTGTTAGCTCGAGGAATAACTAGGGACATTGTTTAAAAATGTCGTACAAGGGTTCCCGCTGTTATCTCGAGGTAAGCATTAACTAGAGACATTGTTTTAAAATGTCATCACATTGTGAACCCTTACTGGTAAAATACCAATGGATAATAACATACACAGGTTCCCGCTGTTATCTCGAGGTAAGCATTAACTATAGACATTGTTTAAAAATGTCATCACATTGTGAACCCTTACTGGTAAAATACCAATGGATAATAACATACACAGGTTCCCACTGTTATCTCGAGGTAAGCATTAACTAGAGACATTGTTTAAAAATGTCATCACATTGTGAACCCTTCCTGGCAAAATATCAATGGATATTCACACAGGTTCCCGCTGTTATCTCGAGGTAACCATTTTTAATTAGAGACATTGTTTAAAAATGTCATATTGTGAACCCTTACTGGCAAAATACCAATAGATAAATAACACACAGGTTCCCGCTTTTAGCTCGAGGTAAGCTTAACCAGAAACGTTGTTTAAAAATATTACCAGAGATAAATATGTTGTCATTTTGTTTTTGAAGAATTTTTTTCACAATTTTTTTGCTCAATTTTATTTATTTGGTTTCGATACATCCATGTCATTCACTAGCAATTTTAAAACTAACATCAAAATTATACCAGTAGTCACATTTCTCCAGCTTTCTACATTAAATCTAAGTTTTAAAAAAATAATTTAATAAAGACATTTTTTATAAATTCGAAAAAACATATTTACACTTTAGAATGTAATGAATTTTACGCACCACAGTATGTAGGCATGATTACTAGAAATTTTAAAACTAGAATAGGGAACATGAACTCTGTTTTCGAAATAACTATTCTGAGTATGCCATTAATTTATTAGTCGCAGGCCCATAGCTTCAATAAAGAAAAAAATATTAATACGTCATATCAAGCCCATAATCTGATTTTGCCAAAAAATCGGACATATTAAGTTTTGCCATACCACTACAGACATATTTTAATTTGTGAGCCTTGGAAACCCTAGAAATAAACAAACAACAACAAATAGCGCCCGGTAAATCACTATTATTGACCATGTTTCCTTGTTATGTTGACTCCTTTCTGTTAAATTGTTACCGTTCTCCCCCCACAGTATTATTGTAAAGGGCTAGCGAGACTATCAAGCCACTTGTGACAAGCACACATAGTTTTTGTCTATGGCTAGAGTTTTGACCGTCTCCAGAGGAAGCTTGTGGCTTGACCCAAGCATTGCACAATAATCTACGTGCTGGTAGCATGCTTGAAGCGAATTTATATTTTTTGGGTGTAGATAACAAATCATAGACAAAGAAGTACCTGAGTGGTGATTTTAGATATTACGTATCACGTAAAACGTTTATAAAAATTATATAAAATTTTTACAAAATAGGTATTAATTGTTTTTGTGTTTAATTTGTAGAAATCCATCTGATTTTTCTTTTAAATTAATGTAAATATAATTAATAATGTTATTACGTTAATGTTATATTATATACAGGATGTTAAGGGACGTACTTGACTTACTTTAACCAGTGATTCCTGACATTATTTGGAGTAAAAAATGTAAATGAAATTTTGGTCTCCGGTGACATTTTTGATGTTTTTTTTATTTATTTTTTCTACAAAAACATAAAAAATGGTAGTTGTTGAACAGTTGGAGGCGGGGTAAGGGGTTCGTCAGACACCCGGCTGAGTGACCAGTGACGACGTGCGGAAGAAATTTTTTTTTGTATTGTGAAGAAAAAAATTTTGAAAAAAAAAAAAAAAGTCGTCAATAAAAGTCACCGGAGACCAAAATTTCATTTACATTTTTTACTCCAAATAATGTTAGGATTCACTGGTTAAAGTAAGTCAAGTACGTCCCTTAACACCCTGTATAACATAACAAATATATGCATTTTCTTTACTAGATTCCATCTCGCACAAAAATCACTTTCGACAACCGAAAATGACAGGAAGGCATAGACAAAGGAGTAATATGTTCAAATATCTCTCGAGAGAAATCGCATCTAGGCATAGACAAAGGCTTGTCATAACGACTTGAAGAACCCGTCAAGTCGTTGTGGCAAGCATCCATAGACAATAAAATTACGTGCTTGCCATCAAGGCGGGATTGCCATCAATTTGGGAGGCGGGAATGGGTACCGCCGCCCCGGGAACCTTTATTGGATAACCAACACCTCTGCCATAGGTCACCCCAAGTGGTTCGCTACGTTTGGTGATTTAGCAGGGGTGCCCGGGTTCATGGGGTGAGGTTTGTCTAGGTCTTGGAGGCGGATGACCAGGACATACTGAACCCCAGATTCCTACCCACCCCTTAAACCCCTTTCCTTCCCAGAACTCTCCTCTCCTTCCTTTCCTTAAAAAAAATCCTCTACACAGCATCCCCAAAGATGACATAGGCCCTGAGGGAAATTATTTTCCTCAGGGCCTCCTGTGTGGAGCTCATGTAAAAAAAAAAAAAAAAAAGCTGCTTGATAGTCTCCAAGCGTTTTGGCAAGCATTTGTCTATGTCTTTGTGTGATTTTCGATAGTTGGAAGTGAATTTTGTGCGGCCGGAAGGAATCAAACAGATACAAAGGTTTCTTACCTTTTGCGTTAGCTTTGAGTTTGAAAAAAAACAAAAAATAAACGAATTTGGTGTCCAGAGTGGTACAAGTTGAGATCTCGCTTTACTCGTATTAGTATTTGCAAAAGTATTTCAGGCTACATTTTCTCCAAACGGAAGACTGTAGGTACTTACGAAGCGTTGTTAGAGATGGTTGGACCTCTTATAAAAAAACAGATACTCACATGAGACAATCTATCCCAGTTAATCAACAAAGATTGTCTATAACATTGAGGTTTTTGGCCAGTGAAATGGATTGGCAAGAACTAAAATATATGTGCGCTATTCATCCTCGCACCCTCAAATTAATAATAATTAATATTGGAGTTTTACCTACCATTAAAACTCTTATTATGTTGCCTTCCTTATCCAGAATATTCCTTAGTGAGAGATGACATCTCTGTTTCTATCCGATTTCGGTCTTTCTTCTCCTTTTACCTTCTTGAAATATTCAAATTTCGCGCGATTTTTCGTCCCTCTATGATCCCAATCACTGCCGCCAACAGCTAAGCGTACGCAAGCATCGGCGCGACGCCATTTTCCTCAATTGTAGTCTCACCAGACAGGGGATGAGGAATATTCTGGATAAGGAAGGCAACATAATAAGAGTTTTAATGGTAGGTAAAACTCCAATATTATGTAGTGCCGTTCCTTATCCAGAATATTCCTTAGTGAGAATTGTCTGCTATCGTCTGGTGGCAGTGTTGATGCCAATTGTGATCACCTTCATAAAGAAGCGCCGGTTGGAGGTCTGCCCTCACAATGATCGCTTCTCCTTCTGTCTCCAGAAATGGAGGGCCTTTGGGGGTCTGCCCCCCTCAGGCGAATGATTGGTTTAAACAGGCCTGTCAAGGATGACGAAGTCCCCGGCTCCTGAATATTGGACTGCCTTATTTCTTTTTTATAGTATTTTTGGAAGGTATTTTCATTCTGCCAATTTCCCTTTTCCAAAATGTCCTCTATTGAACAGTTTTCAAACCACTGAAGTGAAGCCACTGCTGACCTAGTGCTTCCCGCAGAGGCCTCAATACCAGCATCTCTAAGTATTGTCTTGACCCATCCACCGATAATTGTTCTAGAAGCTGCTTTGGTTGGACCTGATGTGGATAAAAACAAGTTATCAATAATGGGTGCCTCTTGTCTCCTGTCCTTTGAGAGAACACACAGCTTCCTAAGCCAAAATACAGGATCGGTAGATTGATTTGATGAGGAGTTTAATCTCCATCCTGATTGTTGATACTTTGCAGAATCTGTCTTTGAACCAAATGCAGGCCATAAAATAATGTGATCATCCATATCAATAAAATGTTCCGATGTTAATCTCAAAAGTGTCAGATCATGCACCCTTCGTCCTGAGGCTAACAGGAGTATGACTGCACACCTTCTGGATGCTTCAAATAAGGTTATAGTTTCTGGATTGTTAGTCTGAAGCCAAGAACATATTTGTCTCGGGTCCCATATTGTATCCCGTTGCACTTTAATCGAGCTGTTTACTATTCCTTTCATTACTTGCTTCACCACAATATGGTTACTTAGTCTATTTTCATTATTTGGATTGCATAAAGTTGAAATAGCCGATTTATGCAAAGCTATAGTGCTAGGAGCTAAATTCAGCGATATTTTGAGATGTGCTAGAAACTTTGCCAACTGAGCTCCCATTGGATCTCTGAAATTAACATGGTTGGATGAACACCATTCACGCCATCTAATCCACGCTGCTTTATAAGAAGCTTGCGTTGAAGTTCGCCAGCTGGATTTTAAAATCCCTCTTTCTCTATCAGACCATCCTTGCAATGCATCATCCCAGCCCCAATTTTCCACACTTGCAGTTCTAGTTGAAGTATTTGCTGGGGATGAGAGCCTGTGGTGGTATCTATCAGTATCTCTTGTAGATTCTTGATCTCCTGAGGTAGGCACAAGGCTCTCTGTTTCAAGTCTGGTAGCCAAAATACTTTTGTCCATTTGGGAGCTACTAGCAGATAAATTCCTGTGGAGTTGTTCAGATGAGCAAGCACTCGGGGAATTAGACAAGGAGGCGGAAACACCCATGCCAGGGGAAAGTGCCAAGGTCTGCTGAAAGCATTGTGAAATATCGCCGCTTTGTCTTTCCTGTCTATGGATACATATTTGTTCACTACATGAGCCGTGTGAGAGGCAAACAGGTCCACAGTGGGTCTGCCCCATTTGTGAAATATCTGTTCTGTTGCAGGAGCTAGAAGGTGCCACTCCGGTAGACGGGTTCCTCGGGACAAATGGTCCGCAAGACCGTTGTACCGCCCTGGTAGGTAGTGAACTTGCAGGGTTATATTGTATTTGTCTACTAGAGACAAAATCTGAAAGGTCAGATGAAGTAGACTCAAGGATCTCGTCCCTCCTTCGTTCCTCAAATAAGCGAGAACTGTTCTGTTGTCTGACTGTATTAGAACGGTAGAACTCCTCAAAAATTTGTTCTGGTATTTCAAGGCATTTAGTATGGCAAACATCTCTTTCAAGTTGCTGTGCCAATTCTGCTGTTCCCTGGTCCAATTTCCCGCAATCGGAGTATCGTCCACTTGAGCGCCCCAGCCATGATCTGCTGCATCGGTCGAGAGGAAATGAGAGGCAGCGGGGACGTGTAGTGGCATAAAGGCCTTTACATTCTGTGCCCACCATGATATGTCTTTCATCACGGGTTCCTTTATGAGAATTCTCGTTCGTATGGGAAGTTTCATCATGGAGTGCATTTGTAGTTGCATCCTTCGGCAATGAAGACGACCTCTTGGAGTGACGAACGATGCAAAATTTAGTTTTCCCAGAACTCTCTGTGCCTCCTTCACATTCCACTTCTTCTTCTTCTGAAGCCTTTGAAGTGATTGTTGAAGGTCTTCGCACTTCCTCCTGTTCAGCGACTTCCGACCGCGTTGCGTGTCCCACATTACACCCAGATACTCCACTGTTTGTACCGGCTCGCTGACGCATTTTTCCAAATTGACGGTCCAACCGAGGTCTCTCAGTAGATTCAGAAATAGAATTGTTTGGACCTTCAGAATTTCCCTGTCCTGGTGGGCCAGAAGGAAATCGTCCAAGTATACAATGATCCTCACATTTTGATGACGTAGGGTCTCCGCAACCCAATTGGTCACCTTGGCAAAGGCTTGTGGAGCACTGCTCAAGCCCTGGGGGAGGCATGTCATTTGCAAAAGCTCTCCTTTGTACACAATCCTCAGAAAACGACGGTGAGACTCTGCGACTGGAATGTGAAAATATGCGTGCGATATGTCTATTTTTGTCATCCAGTCTTGTGGTTGGAGAAATTCGGGAACTTTCTGATGTGACATTAAAGAAAATCTTCTTACAGACACAAAGTGATTGAGACCTTTCAGGTTGAGGATAGGTCTGTTGCTGCCGTCCCCTTTTCGGACCAGGAACATTTGGGAGAGAAAACCGGAGTCTTTGACTGCCGGTTCCAATATATTCAGTTTTTTGAGAATTTCTATTTCTTTTGTCATTTCTGGGGTAGTCTTTGTCACAAATTTTTTCAAAGTTAAGGCAGTTGGGCGTAATAATAGGGGCTTTGTAAAGAAGGGGATTCTGTATCCCCCTATGATCTTTTGAATAACTTTGGGAGCATTTAGAGCTGCCCATTTGTTTTTGAAATTCAGCAACTGCCCCGCTCGAAACTTTGATGGCCTCCGGTCATGCACCCCTGTAGTAACGTCGGTTAGAGGTCTGCCCTCGCACCGATCGCTTGCTACTATCCTTTCCCCCCCTTTTAACACCAGAGGTGGAGGGCTGGGGATACCTTTGGGGGTCTGCCCCCCTCGGGCGAAAGGATTCTCGGGATGGAAAAAATTCTCGAGACGGAATAAAATCTCGGGCCGGAAAGATATCTCGGGCCGGAAAGGAATCTCGGGCCGGAAAGTATTGAACTGATTTTGAAGCCTTTTTTGTACCAGACCCCTCCTTTGGTGGACCGGTTGAAGTGATGGCTTGTGGGAAGGGCCTAAAACAATTCTTTACTCCTCCCAATTTCTGCAATTGGGTAGAGAGGGCTTCCTCATTGAAGAGATGAGAGGAAGTTGGAGGGATCTGCATAAGAACTTTTTTGTCTGATTTCTGTTTACAGGAATTGAGAATCCTGTCCCTTCTAAATTCAATTATCTCTGCCCGTTTTCCGCATGTGATTTGCAGCAGGTCATCAGAACATTTTTGCAAGTCGTTCTGACCTCCAAACAACTCGTTAACTTTCTCGTACAGAGTTTCTGGAGAAATATTCTGTACTTCGAACCCCCATTCGATCAATTGCTGCAGAGACTGCTGCAATTGCTCCCTGTGCTTGAGAGCTGCATGTGTTATCGCCGCGAAAGATCTTTCAATAGCGACTTGTTGAGAAGACCCAGAATCATACGGTTGCAACTCAAAATTCACCTCAAGCTCCTTAAAGCCCGGATCAGCAAGGTGTTCCTTAATGACCTTGTTATATCTCACATTGGTCCAATCTTTCTGATTAAATCGTTGAAGACGCTCTAACACTTCGAGTCTGTCTCGAGGAGGGGCAGACATTAAGGGTTCTTTAAGCGAAATGGTGGGACTTGGCATTTGAAAAACACAAGTATTACGCCCGGATACTGTTGAGCACTCTTTCTCAGATTCTGCAATGGACATATTCTCTGAGGCTGCATTCTCTGCGAATCTTGACCTCGGTGCTTGCAAAATAAAATTTTGTAGTCTGCCTACTTGTTCAGTTAATTTTTTAATAGAACGGGCCATTCCTCGCCTTCTGGAGCGTGAAGCCCTGCTTGAAAAGTTCATGGAAGTGGAGCTGTCGGAACTTGGTGAGCGTCGGCGACGCCTTCGCCTTTTACGTTTATTGTCACAAACGGATTCACTAGAGGAACAGTCAGAACACACATTCTTTCGTTTCATTTTTCGTATTTCGTCGCGGTTGACACTCGCGGACGCGGGAATCTCAACCGCTTCGAGAGACACACTATTTTTTGACATTGCGTAATGATTTTGCAAAAATTTTTCGGAGAAGAAAATCTAGTTTCCAGTTTATGTCGCAACTAGACGACCGCACGCGATAGAAATTAGACGCCAATTGAGGAAAATGGCGTCGCGCCGATGCTTGCGTACGCTTAGCTGTTGGCGGCAGTGATTGGGATCATAGAGGGACGAAAAATCGCGCGAAATTTGAATATTTCAAGAAGGTAAAAGGAGAAGAAAGACCGAAATCGGATAGAAACAGAGATGTCATCTCTCACTAAGGAATATTCTGGATAAGGAACGGCACTACATAATAAATGTTATAAGCTAACATTAATTCGAATAAAGTAAGGAAAATTATTTATTCCCCATTTCTCAGATGTTCGCAATAGGTACCTAAACAGTATAACACATTTAAATCAGTCAATAGCAGAGTTACATTATTATTAAACAACATTAATAAAATACTTGCAAAACTTAATAGAAACATTATTAAATTATATTTACATTAATTTAAAAGAAAAACCAGATGGATTTCTACAAATTAAACACAAAAACAATTAATACTTATTTCATAATAATTTTATCTATTACAGAAGATCATATTATTTTGGTTTATTTTTTTTTACATCTCCACACAGGAGGCCCTGAGGAAAATAATTTCCCTCAGGGCCTATGTCATCTGGGATGCTGTGTGGAGGGTCTTTTTGAGGAGAGGAAGGAATGAATGAACCTTGGTCTTGAAGAGATCCATGTTGTAGGAAGGAGGAAACACAGAGGCCGGCAAATCATTCCACAGCCGAGCTGTTGAACACAAGAACGAGTCGAAGAAATGACCTGTTCTCATGTGACAAATGTCAACCGTGTACAAATGTTGGGCACGCGTTTGGCGTGTTTCCCGACTATGCACCGGTGCCGAAGGGATCAATGACGCTAGTTCCTCGGAGCGTCTTCCATTGCATTGCATTACAAGGATAGCATTCTCACCCGACGCCTGTGCTCTAAAGATTGCAATCCGTCTGTTAAGAGAGGAGAATCTATCAAACGGACCGCCCGTTTCTGCAGAGTCGAGGGTGTTTTTCAGGTATTTTGGAGCTCCAGACCAGAGGTGGCTGCCAAATTCAACCGTGGGGTGCATTTGTGATTTGCACAGGGTTAGCAGTTGTGTACAATTAAAGTATTTGCGGGTCCTGTACAGTACGCCCAGTTTTTGGGAGGCTAACTTTACTCTGGCTTCGATGGAGCCCCCATACCTGAGCTGGTCACTTAGGGTTACACCAAGCATTTCAATGGAGGGCCTGTTCGGAAGATTGCTTCCGTTGAAAGAGACTAGATTTTCATTTCGATCCCTTTTAGACGTAATCAGACAAGATTGGGTCTTTGAAACATTAAATTCAACGAGATTATTTTTACCCCAAGAGAAAACACTCACTAGGTAACCGTCCATTCTTTGCTTTAAAGCCCTACGAGCTGTTGGAGTTTGTGAGCCCTTGGGGGGCTTGTCAAACAAAAAGTTTTCATGAACTGTACTGTCATCCGCGTAACATTGAATTGGTGCACATGACAAAAGGTCGTTGATGTGCAACAAAAACAAAGTCGGAGACAGAACCGATCCCTGCGGGACGCCAGCATTTATCGAGTGTGAGGAAGAGGTGAAACCATCGGCTACCGTCTGAATCGACCTCTCCCTCAAGAAGTCGGCAATCCACGTACACAAGGATGCGGGAAGTCCATAAGAAGGCAGTTTGTTGACAAGTCCTCGGTGCCAAACCCGGTCAAAGGCCTTGGAAATGTCCAGTGCAACCGTTTGGGTCTCACCAAAACGTTCCAGGCATCGCCCCCAAACATGCGTCACATACGCGAGAAGATCATCGCACGAGCGGTTCCGCCGGAATCCGTATTGACAGTCGTTAATAATTTTGTTCTTCTCGAGGTATGTGAGCAGTTTGTCGTTGATCACACGTTCCATCACCTTAGACAGAACAGATGTGATCACTATGGGTCGGTAGTTGGCCGGGTTGAAACGGTCACCCTTCTTTGGAATAGGATGGATAACCGCTTTTTTCCAACCAGAGGGCACAGAGCTAGTCTTCAGGGACATTTTCGAAAGCTTCGTCAAAATTGTAGCTATTTCTGAAGCGCACCTCTGCAGTACCAGGGCAGGTATTCCGTCAGGCCCAGTAGCTTTATTAACATCAAGCCCTCGTAAAACTTAGAGTACTTCCCGATGCCGGATCCTCAGCTTTTCATACGAAAACCGCAGTGAGGAACCGACGTCGGGATAGCACCTTGGTCATCGAGGGTTGAGTTATCCGCAAACATTTTACCTAATAAGTTAGCCTTTTCGGTGGCGGTGTTTGCTAGTGAGCCGTCAGGTCTGGTAAGAGGTGGCAGACTGGATTTGCAGAAATTGCGACCTCTAGTAAACTGAATTATAAAAAACCACTATCTTATTTACTTTATGATTATTTTTAAAAAAAATACTACATGATATATGTTATGTCTAATTCATATTAATTTCTTATAATTAAATTATAATATGTAAATGAAATCCTCAGCACGGGAGATCCCAGTGAGGATATCATTATCCCTACTGTTACTAAGAAATGAAGACAATAAATCATTATTATTATTATTGAGCCCGCAAGCGACCAGAATTGCCTGCTGCCAGGCGGGCATGCAGCCAGCTTTCTACTGATCTGCTGGTCGTGCCCGAATTTTGACCTAGTTTGGTTTCCTTTGCCATTTTGTTGTAAGCTGTTCTGTCTTCGGAAGTTCTAGATGTGTTGTAGGCTCGGTAAGCTGCGTTTTTTCGTCGCACTGCTTCAGCGCATTGTCGACTGAACCACGGCTTTGAGCATACACCAGTTTCCTTAACAGTAGATTTGATGAAGACATCCATCGCGGATGTGATGACTTCACCAATTTCCTGGCCACATCTTGAGGGATCCGAAGTCTGAAAACAGACAGCTGACCACGGGAAAGCATTAAAATGTGCCCGCAGACCGAACCAATCTGCTGACCTATAGTGCCACACTTTTCTCTTCAGCCTCTCGTTTGGCAGTCTGAAGTTTACAGGGATTGATGTCGTCACCAGGCAGTGGCGACGATCCTAAAGGCGCTGTGACTTCAATCTTGTAACCGTGTGGCACAGTAGTTAAAAATAGGTCTAACAGATTGGAACGGTGAGTCTGGATATCAGGAACCCTTGTAGGCTCCTGAACCATTTGCTTCAATCCGTAGCAAAGGGCAAAGGATTCCGCTTGATGTCCAGCCGAGTCTGTTGATCCTGAGAAATTCAACCAAGGTTCGTTATGAACATTGAAGTCCCCTAGGACCACAAACTCTGCTGTAGGGTAGCGGGGCAAGAGGTCATCGATAGTGTCGCTTAAATGTTTGAAGAGCTCGGACTTATTTGATTCGCTAAGGTTCGGTGAGCGGTATAAACATGCGTAGAATCTTACCGTACTGGCAAGATTGACGTGTACCCACATTACATCGAATCTGGAGTTTTCCAGATTCGACAGTCGCACACAGTTGACGTCAGCTCGACTATAGACAGGACACCTCCTTTAGGTCTGAACTTGCCTGCGAGGGTGAAACCCGGGCAGTCCAGATAGGAGGTGTCTACAGGCTCGGCTATCTGTGTTTCAGATAGGAAAAGAAGGTTCGGACGTTGAGAAAAAAGGTGGTGATGGACAGAGTTTAAATTGGTGTACAGGCCGCGAATGTTGGTGTAATTCACCAACAGTTTTGGCCTGCACCGGGGACTCCTGCTTCCCGCCGTTGTAAAGATGTTGCTTATATTTCTTGTTAAGTTCATGATTTGAGTTCAGTTTTTGTTTTTATGAGGAGAAAGGAAGGTCTGGGAAGGAAAAGGTATGAGGGGTGGGTAGGATGCTGGGGATCAGTTTCCAGGAGTGACGGACATATGAATCCAACCCACCCACTGCTGTGCAAGGCGATGGGCAGGGAGAGTCTGGCTGGAGAGGTCGCCCAATGCGCCCCAAACGCTGCTGCTGGGTCCCCTCCGGTCATGAACCGGCACAACAGCGGCGGGGTTTTTGCACTCGTTGATGGGGCAGCCCACCCTCAGTCGAGAGCCTGAGGGTCGGGCCCCTCTACTACCGAGCGGCCCGGACAACGGTAACCGGTTGTAAAGGGTCTCCCTCAACCAGCATCTCCCAATCCGGCCCGCCACGCAGAAGGTGGGCTAAGTCACCAAACGTAGCGAGCCACTTGGGGTGACCTCTGGCAAAGGTGTTGGTCATCCAATAAATGGTTCCCAGGACGGTGGTACCCATACCCGCCTACCAAATTGTAAAACTGCTTTAAATCATAAAACAAAAACTAAAATTGTGCAATGATGGAAGACTTGGCTTAAGGTTAAATGTCACGTACGTTATAATCTACGCATTCACAGATGGCACCAAATTATTTTAGGTTTTTAATATTTTTTGCACCTTTTACTTTAAAATATTGATGTGAATTAATTGTTTGTGCCTGTACATATTTAATACGAATATAAATAAATAGTTTTATCCATAAACAAACCCAAATCTTTCAAGAAAGGCTGAAAAATACAATATTGGATTGAGTCACCGATACAAACTTGAATTTTTCAGCCTCTCTTGAAGGATTTGGGTTTGTTTATGGACAAGACTATTTATTTATATTCATATTAAATATGTACAATTTACCTTAATATTTTAAAGCGTAACATGCAAAAAGTATTAAAAACCTAAAATAATTTTATTGGTGCCATCTGTGAATGCGTAGATTATAACGTACGTGACCCATGATGCCGCCTGGGTGCAAATTGGTGTAGTCATTACTACAAATTGGTATACCTATTTAGCTGCAAGTTGGTGTAGGAACTTGTGTAGGAAAAGGAAAATAAAGCAGAAAACCTAATGTAATTTACTGTCCATAATTTATTGTTTTTGTTTTCTTGTATATTATCGGAAAATAAAGCAGAAAACATAATGTAATTTACTGTTAACAATTAATTGTTTTTGTTTTCTTGTATGGGAAGATATGAAGTCAGGAATTTGGAGCGCTTTTCAAGCTGCAGTCTATTTTATAAATAATAAGGCCACTATCCCAGTATGTATTATGCATTCCATTAATCTTATTATGTTTTCATTATTAAAATTAACTTTTTAGAGCTTGTAAGCTTCTTAAAGAAAATTATGATATTATGTTTTAATAATTTATGTTTTGATTATTGCATACTCCTTTAAACCCAAATATTTGTGCTTGTAAAAGTTGAAAATAACCTATGGTAACAGTTAAAATCGAGGGTAATTGCTAAACAGTATCGTCTTCAGGTACATTTTATACACTATCAAATAAGTACAGAGATTGTAAATGCCACACAATAAGTTATTGCTTGCTGAACAATATGCTAACAAATAATAATGTCCGGCTATGAATGTGAGTTTGTATCCCTCCACAGATAT
This sequence comes from Limnephilus marmoratus, assembly GCA_917880885.1. Lineage (NCBI taxonomy): Eukaryota > Metazoa > Arthropoda > Insecta > Trichoptera > Limnephilidae > Limnephilus > Limnephilus marmoratus. Next base: position 55,797,502 of record OU862908.1, read on the forward strand.
AAACATGATTGCTAATAATTGATTAGTTCTAATAAGTCGTTTAGGAAGAGAAGTCAGGTTTTCCAGAGAAGGTACAGCCGGATCTTTTTATAATTTCTGAAGCGGCGTATATCCCGCACTTTACGCAGACTTCAAAAGGCTTTCCTAAAACCAGCTGGGCGAGGAAACCTCCGGAAAAGGCATCTCCGGCTCCATTGGTGTCCACAATCTCTTCTTTGGGCAGGGCAATGACGGGGATCTCGGTAACTACTCCGTTAGAGGCAAGGAGGACAGGTTCTCGTCCTTGGGTTATTATGACTACGCGGGCTCGTTTTTGGTTCTTCTTGGGGAGCAAACAAGCTTTTAGGGCGATGTCGTTCAATGACACTTCGTCCCATTTCATTTCTTGGGCAAAAGTTGACATTTCCTGCAACAACATTATTATATTATATTATTTGTGAAACATAATCTTCAATTATTTCATGTTTCAATTTTATGATTATTAAAATAATACATACAGTTTCATTTCCAAACAGGATGTCCACATAGGGCATGGTCTCCATTAAGGGGTCCTTGTAGAACTGGGATACAAAAGGAGCGCTAAGGTTCATGACCATGGTGTAGTTATTGTCATGGGCATGTTGGGCCAGCCTTATGATGGAGGATGGACTCACAGCTAGGAAGAAACCCTGCAAATTAATATAATCACCATTAATATAATATAACCTTGCAGTTTAGCACAACAAAGTATGTAAGTAGTTGCCTACTTAGATACCATGCGGGGGCTTAGGATCACAAGTACCTATTTTGCATAAGAGATAGTAATCTTGAGCCCCCGCATGTACAAGAATAGCTTAACAGATCATTATTATGAAGAGCAACATTATTAACTACTCGAGCGATGAATATTTCCGGGTGTTCAGCGTTTGATTCAGCCATTCGATTTAATTAATATCATACCTCCAAATATTAATACGGAAATAGATGAACTGAACTGCGGTTTAAAACCATTCCTCCCATATTTCACCGTTTAGCGCATATTTTTAAATTTATATTTCATTTTAATTTATTAAAATGATTTATAAAAATCACCCACCTAAATTTGAGTAGCTATCGCTCGAGTGGTTAATCAGTTGGGCTGGAATACATTAGTGTGGTGTCAGGTCTTATGACCCTCAGTAAACCCCAAACTGCAGAAAATGAGCAATGTTCCAAGTTTACATCTCGTTAAAAATTCGTAGATGAGTGACAATAATCATTGGTCACTAACAAAGGGTTTGGCAGGAGAAGCAAAGGAAGATCACCCAGAACAACTATCACAGACATCTGGAATATGGGTGTTCTTGACTCTGCATGCAGCGCAGCACCGTGTATAAATAATAAATAAATAATATACTTACTGAAGTATAGATAATCTTCGCCTGTTTGATGAGTTCCTGGTTACTGGGTATATCGAGATGATTCTCAGTGAAGACCTGTGCCGCCGCGAGGTTTGCGCACAGCGAACGTTGCGTGCCGGTGATCAAAACCGCACACGTTCCCGTGGCCTGCTCGTCTGACACTTGGTACTGCACATTTACTCCATCTGCGCTGGAAATTGCAACAGTTGAGTTATAATGAGCGGCTTGCACAATGTTCAAACACAAATTCATGAATATATAATTCTTTACATCATTTTCTCTATACTTCTTTACATGTTCTCCCCGCACACTTTCTTCCTTCTTTTTATTATTATTACTTATGTTATTATACCTATTAGTTAATAGTGAAGCCTTCTTATTCTTAATAATATCTCCTTATAAAAAATTATTCACAAGATTTTTTCTAAGCCAATGGAAAATTAACACAAGTGACTCATTGTCCAGCAATTCTAAATCATATTATTTATACTTATAACTTATTTATGTGTCAATTTTATGGATGAACAATAAATTATTTTGAATTGAATAGCCAGTGTGATATTATGTATTTCTATTGAGGTTTTCAGCTTCAGATTAGACAAACCAGTTTTATTTATTTTAAATACCTTTATCTATGAAAAAAATATACACTTTTATACATACTTGCTAAATGCATTGACTACAAAACTATAATATTATTTTTCCTTGTAATGATTTGCTATATTAATATTAATTATATTTCTTTGTATATCTGTACAGTAGGTATAATGTAATGCTTTACCTCTCAACAATCCAACCGCAGTGACTAGACAAACAGGTTTATATGTGATGAACTTTGTGATCAAATAAGAAATATTTTTTTTATGATCATTTTCTCATCTTTTTCATTCTGTTTATCATAAAAATGTTTAAAATTATTGAATTCTGGAAAATTAAAAATAAATTATAATATTCATAAAATTATGTTACGATATTAAACAGTACTGTTTAATATCGTAGTTTATTCAGCTGATAACCTTTAACACTGCGAATCATGTCATATTATGTAAAATCAATGTTAACGACCAACGATAATAGAATTCTTATGTAATATTTATTACTGTTACCCAGTAATATTACTAACTTATTTTTAAAAGATATAGCGTAAATTTAATATTAAAAGACAAGTAATAACACAAATTTAATAATGTCTTTCGGCCAATTGTTTATATGTATCATCTACCTATCAAATATTGTCACTTTAAGAGAGGGAACACTGTCATATAATTATAACTAGCAGACCCGGCAACACGTTGCTGTGGCTAACGAAATACAACGCCATTACCCAATCTTTATAAAATCCACACCACCCGCTTGCCAGCTGCCCGCTGCCTGAATTGAATATTTGAATTTATCGGCTTTTCTCTACTATAATAAGCATGTATTAAACATATAAACTAATTAACTCGCCACTAATTATACAACGCTTGCAATGCAACACTGGATATTTGAAAAGGGAAAATCAAATACCTACTTACTCTAGGACATCTATTTTCCAATTTCTTCCGTAGAACGAATTTCAATAGTGACTATAGTACGGCCCGCCAGACGTTTTAAATCGCACAAAAATATGTTTTCTTTGAATTTCTCGGCTTTTCTCTAATATAATTTACATGTATTATACATATAAACATTCCTCTTCAATCACTCTATCTATTGGTGAAAACCGTATGAAAATCCGTTGCGTAGTTTAAAAGATTAAAGCGCACATACATTTTGAGTGACTTCATTTTATACTATGTAATGATAATGATAATGATATTACGGTATAATTATGTATGTAATAAGCTTTTAATAATAAAGAGAGTAGAGGCGCTTGCAGACGAGAGACTTTAGTTGCGGAGACAGTTGTGTTGTAAGTGCCTCCGTACATGACGCTACTTACAAGCTACTCGATCCTCGTGAGCGTATCATATGCGCCGCTCGTAAGTACTCCCGTACGATGTTGCTGGTGCCCGTACACGGCCCTATGCGACGTCTGTCGGTTTCAAATCAGTTTCACACAACCGGCGGTGCTGATGGCACACGACGCGTTGCATCATTTGTGTCTGATACTTTTTCGTTTGACGTTTGACAGAAATGGCGTCGGAACATGAAAGTAATGTTAGATTTGTTCTGGAAGTGGAAAAAATGTATGTTTATATAACTATACTTTACCTGAATACGTAAGAAAGGATTCAGTGGAGAAGGTATGGATTGATGTTGGAAAAAAGTCATATGACAGTCTTGACATCGTGTTCACTCCACGGCTGCACGTGAAAAATGATCAAGTTCAGTATATTTCGGGTAACGCCGTGTATGGAAACCAGCATTAAAGAGTGCAAGGCTGTAGCCAGGGGGGGGATCAAGGGGGATTGATACCCCCCCGAAATTGACATTGACACCGAGGAGGTAATTGATTTGTTCGCTACAAAGAAAGCTAGAAGACTTAATTTAATTTTGTAATTATTAAAATACATGATAAAATTGATAAGTAACACCATTTAATATATTTTATTAAAAAATATATTTAAAAAAACAAGTATTTCTATATATAATTTGTTCCATCAAACAAAACCCCCCCCCGAAATTTTTTCTGGCTACGGCCTTGAAAGAGTGGTATATCTGCAGGGTACTTGTGGTTTCGTCACAATCATGTAATTTGTAAGTATTGGGGGCATAAGAATCCATTACGATATATGGAGATGCGCATACGAGAGACTTTTGTGAATTTGTATGAATTTTAGAATAATGTAGATGTATTCTCAGAAATAACGTTTTTTAGAGCAAATTTTAATTTATTTTTAAATTTCCAAAGTTATTTTATTTCCATTGTAACAAATCATCTAATTATTATGCAGATTTCCGAGCGCAAACTTATCAGTTATTCGATCTTAAATACTTTCTCGTTCCCGAATCACTTCATCTCTTACCAATTAGGGCGAGGGAGGCTATAGGTTACTTTTTCGCCCCAGTTTACAGAAGTGATCCCTGGAAGGGATGTCACGGCTGTGATGACCTGTAGTAGGTCATCTTTCAATTCCAGAGAGCAAGTTGCTTCCCGGTGCCTACCGCGCTACTTCAGTGAATCTCTGGCAGGTCTGACCCATTGAACGGGTCGGCGATTATTTGGAAAAATAGCCAACAAAAGTGTATCAACAATATCCTATAATTTTTTTTTCTAATTTACTTTTTCAAAAAAAAAAACAAATTCAGTACACTTACTTTCTGAACATGCCTCGTACATTGTACCCCAAAATAAATACTAATTATGTTCAAAGTTAAGATTGTACATTTATACATATATTAATCCCTATTAGTATCACAATTAATTTTAAAGTTTTATTTTTTGCTCTAACTATTCATACAACAGCATAGTACAGCATAGTATTAACCATTTGAGGAGTATTGCCGCACGTATGCGGCGGCACTCGGACGATCCAGATAGAGTATTGTCGCATACCTGCGGCAGTACGACTTTATTTAGTTTTTTCTATGCCGTGTTTGTAATTTCGATTAAATTAGGGTTTATAGATAATACAAATATATTTGTCAAACATTTTTACATGTTCTTACCAAAATTGTTACGTATTACGTAATTCAGTGGCTCTCAACATTTTACAAATTAAAAGTTTTCAAAATTTTAAATTTTTTTATTTTTATAAAAAGAAATGTACAATAATGAATACAAAAAATTAAAAACTTGAAAACTTTTTATTTGTAAAATGTTGAGAACCACTGAATTTATACTTTATTTTTATTTTTAGTATTATGTTTTATGTACATTGTGTACACATTATGTAAATTTCTTTTTTATATATTTTTTTTTTCGAAACACTTTTTGTAAAATGTTGAGAACCACTGAATTTGTCCAACTAAATTTACAACGCAATACAAAAAGGTTATATATAGTAATAAAAAAAGCTCCGAAATTAACTTGTGTAGTAAAACAAGGTAAGAAGATAATTAATTAAATCGATTAAGAAATTAAGAAAAACTTGAAAAATAACTCACTCCCACAGTGTAGATGACAAAAAAATAACTCACTAATCAAAGGGTTAATAATAATATTTTACTAACTTTTCTACATATTATCAAACAAAATGACAATACACACAATCAATAAAAAAAAAACAATTTGTACGTTAAAGCAATAATAATAAGGTTTATCTACTCAAACCCATAAGCTTGTTTACACGACAATGTAAAATTACTAGACATAGGTGTAATGTATGAGGCGCACCTGAGTAATATTATTATTTAGTAGTACTAAACAATATTTATAGCAAGTTTATTAGAACATAAATAATATTCTTGAATTTATGTTTTTGTCACTGGATCTTATTGTCCCAAGATATTTTAAATAGAATCGTAAAACGCCATTGTATTATCCATACAAATATTAGCTTACATACAAACATACTCCTAAGAGAGAACAATAAGATATGAGATGATGGTTGAGATGACATGTCGCCTGCCTATTATTAACTTCGTCTTTTATGAAAACATTCTATTTAAAAAATCCCCATTGTACAAAATAAAGTAAATAGAAAACAGATTAATATACAATGGATTTAGCTTGTACGTTTAAGGTGAAATAAGGAGGTTAACAATAACACTCCTTATGTAGATGGCGATAAGGTTTAGATTCTCGTTTAACACCAGCCGCTTGTTTTGATTTACTCACAAAAAAACTTTTTTTTTTTTAATTTCAATAACAAGGTTTGTACATGTATGTATGATGTATATAATAAGTATGGATTCATTTTTTTTTTCACAGACCTCCTCACTAGGATTTCCTGTTCTGAGGTGGCCTGTAGTTTTTTAAAATATTTGTATTTGGTTATGGATTTTTTGAATGCATGTTTTATTTTGTGTGTTTTACAATCATTTTCTGACGAATTTAATTTTCCACATTTACAACGTAACCATAACCGAAAAGGGGTTCGTAAGTAGGAGATTTTTAAAGCAGTTTTATAGGCCTGATACTTAATTTTTTCTTGGCCTATAAAAAGAATAATAAAAAAAATAGTCAATTTATATACTATTTCAAAGGCAAATAAGTGTATTACTCGCAGTATTTATGTTTATTATTATTTATGATTAAAGTGTCTAAAATATTTCTAAGCAATCTAATTTTCAAACTTTAAAAAATCCCAGGAAAAATTTTAAAAACTTGTCATGTGATTTTGAACTACTGTCACTGAACAATATACAAGGGCGTAGCGAGGTACGGGCAGGGGGTGAAGGTGAACCCTAGAAGGTGCAGGAATGCTCACAAACCGTAAAGTTTATGTTGCATCGGTAGTAGTTTGTGAGAATCAATTTAATTTTTATTATTACCTTTTTAGTTGATCATGATTAATGAAGCATCAAGAAAACGTGCCTATAAGTTACATTGCGCCGTTATTAAATCAGTTTCTATCATATCTGTTCAACTGATAGCCATGTACTCAGGCTATCAATATGTACGCATGTATGAGTTATATTAAAGGAATAATTTCTGTTATAAATGATCATCGAAACAACGTAGACATAGAGAGCCAAAATATTTTAGATTTTCAGTTAGAACTGCAGCTGCCTTTGGAACTGATATACAAGTCCCACGCATTGTATCTTGCCAACAACGTCGGTCCAATTACCTTGCTGAGACTCCATGCGATTTTTGGAAGCGATCGATTATAATTCCTAATTTAGATTCCCTAATATCTGCATTGGAGCAGCGTTTTCGTGAACAAAATTTGCCTGCTTTCGGATTAATGTCGCTACATCCCTGTACAATGTTGAATATGTCGTTAATTGATTTTAAAGAAAAAGCACAAAGTTTTTGCCTATACTACGATTTACTTAATTTTAATCAAGAAGCCGATCTATGGTATAAAAATGGCAGAACAAGAGTATGACCAGAAAAGATCTCAAAAACTAGATTTTACTGAAGTGTTTAAGGAGTCGAACATTTTCTTTCCCGCAACAAAAAAAGCAATACTATTTCCTTGGCACAACCTTGCACTACAAGTAACATACAGAGGTCCTTTTCTACACTGCGTCATGTTAAAACATGGCTGAGATCAACGATGACTGAACGCAGTAGCTTAGCGAGGGGGGGGGGGGGCAGAATAATTTGTGCCTGAGAATGGTACAGGAGAATTTCGTGCCTGGCGGTCTTTTTACAGTAAGTATTATTTTGGTTTTCATTTTTAACCTGTCCCATTGCTCATGCAGCATTTACCTTAGATATTTTTTTTATTGTTTTTATTTCTTGCTAGAGCAATCCCGATGAGTTACAGAACTCATTTTAGGACAGGAGGAACATACAAATCATGGGTGGGAGGAAATAGTTAAATCTTGGTTTGTCTACACCTGCCCCCCCCTTAACAAAATCCTAGCTACGCCCTTGACAATATATATTTATAATAATAACCAAACGGAAAAACCCAATCATATTACTGTGCTCCTGGTATTTTGTTCCTGTATACAGGTTCACGTTTTGACATTATTATTTATATAATAAGAGCAGACCCGTGAAAAATCACACATAGTCTGAATTCTCAACAAATCAGTTCCAATTTTGAGAATGGCAATTAAAATAATTTTCATTTAAAAATTACATTGTAGGTAGGTTTTATCGCTTCTCCAAACAAACACTTCCAATTGTGAAAATTATTTATTTAGTTTCAGTAAAAGTTCTAGAATTCACTGAACTGGCAGATAAAGTCCAATAATTCCTTGGCTAAAGTTCGGTGTTTGGGAGAAATTCCTAAAAAATAAAACTAGTTATTTTTATACTAATTTGGGGTCGGGGAATCCGAATCTGAAAGAATTATGCGGCGGCAAGCAATATTAACAGAATTACACGACTTTAAAAATTTTTATACACATACAGGAAAATAGCCATTTTGGAAGTATTCTGATTCCTAGAAAATCAAACTAGTTATTTTTATACTAACTATGGGCCGGGGAATCCGAATCTGAAAGAATTAGGCGGCGGCAAGCAATATTAACTGAATTACAAGACTTTGAAATTTTCTATACACACACACATGAAAATATTCATTTCGGAAACATCTTGACACACGTAGTACAAAAATCATAGAAAAACAAGATAACATAGATGTTTTTACCACACAAAATTAAGTGTTGCCATTAAGCAGGAATATCAATAACGTAAAATAACATGTTTATATTTTAAGTACTTATTTTTTATAAATTTTAATCACTTTTGTATCACAAACCATGTTACATAAACCCAGCGTAGCCGCTAAACTACTTGAAAACAGGGATGTTTTTTTGCCGTGACGCGAGCAGGCGGTATAAAGGGGTACAAACCATGTTACACAAACCTAGCGTAGCCGCTAAACTACTTGAAAACAAGGATGTTTTTTTGCCGTGACGCGAGCAGGCGGTATAAAGGGGCACAAACCATGTTACACAAACCTGGCGTAGCCGCTAAACTACTTGAAAACAGGGATGTTTTTTTGCCATGACGCGAGCAGGCGGTATAAAGGGGCACAAACCATGTTACACAAACCTGGCGTAGCCGCTAAACTACTTGAAAACAGGGATGTTTTTTTGCCGTGACGCGAGCAGGCGGTATAAAGGGGCACAAACCATGTTACACAAACCTAGCGTAGCCGCTAAACTACTTGAAAACAGGGATGTTTTTTTGCCGTGACGCAAGCAGGCGGTATAAAGGGGCACAAACCATGTTACACAAACCTAGCGTTAGGTTAGGTTAGGTTACGTATTGTCACATAAATAATTATGTAACTAATGCAGTTCTTGCTTAGGTGTTTATTTTGTCTATGGTGTTTTTTTGGACACTGGTAATTTTTGGAAAAGAAAGAAGAGCAGTTTTGTTTATGGGCACTTCCTCCCGAGTAGCCATGGACTAGGTTGTTCGGAAATTGGTCACTCACCATAAAGGTGTTTAATTTTGAGTTTAAACCATGAGAATCTAAGTAAATTAAAACCTAACCGATCGCGGGTGATTTTTTCGTAACACGCGAGGCTCGTGTACGTATAATGTTAATGGATGACTTGTAAGTCCCATTTTTTTATCGATGTGGTTGACCGACGCCGGCAGTGATATTTTCGGCCTTGCTGTAACTTTAAAAGTGTGATTAGTTGTCCCGGACAAGGGATGTATTTTGGAAATGGGAATATAAAGAATTCCCGACAGATAAACGGAGTGTTAAGCCCGTGCAATGATGTTTTCGGTCGTGAGATGCCTAACACGCGATCAGAGTACGGCCGGCAAATTAATCCGAATCGATTCGTGAATTAACAATCCTCACCCGTCCTGCAATCGTGGCTTTGCCAAAATCGGGAAGACGCTGCTTTTCATCGGCCGAGATTATTATTTACTTGGGACAAGTTCGACATCTCATAATCTCGCCACGTTGTCTGGGAGCCTGTTCCTACCTCGATTGGAGACTTTCTTGGGTCATCATCACATCACCAATCCATCCTCATGGAAAGCCCTAGGCTGGCTTTCATCCAGGTGCGGACTGGAACGTGCTACCCGCAACATTTCTCGATGGGCCGGCTTTCATCCTGGCGCGCACCTCTTCAAGGAACATCATCACGGCATTGTTTAGTTAGATAGATAGTTTAGCGAGTCCATCTGGTACGTATGTTTTTATATGTTTTCCTTTGATACCCTGATGGGAAGTTTGTACACTTCCGTGTTGCTTTTGTGTTCAATACATATTTTTTTGAAAAGTTAATATTCTTTGATTTAATTGAATCCCTACCTACATGATAGAGAATTACTTGGCCCACTATCCCGAGTTTGGATCTCTGCTCTGCCGCCAGGTTATATAAAATACGAGTCGTTTATTCGTTACAGTATTTTTAAGACTACGAATTTTCATACTTTTGGTTTAAGAATACGGCCGTTGAGATAGACGTAATTCATCAGGTTAATGTGAGGAATTATCGTTTCGGAAAGTTTTACTTTATTGATATAGGGATAAATATTTTTGAGAGCTGGTAACACTGCCGGCATATGTTTTTCTACATTTCTTGTTTTTCTATGATTTTTGTACTACGTGTGTCAAGATGTTTCCGAAATTAATATTTTCATGTGTGTGTGTATAGAAAATTTCAAAGTCTTGTAATTCAGTTAATATTGCTTGCCGCCGCCTAATTCTTTCAGATTCGGATTCCCCGGCCCATAGTTAGTATAAAAATAACTAGTTTGATTTTCTAGGAATCAGAATACTTCCAAAATGGCTATTTTCCTGTATGTGTATAAAAATTTTTAAAGTCGTGTAATTCTGTTAATATTGCTTGCCGCCGCATAATTCTTTCAGATTCGGATTCCCCGACCCCAAATTAGTATAAAAATAACTAGTTTTATTTTTTAGGAATTTCTCCCAAACACCGAACTTTTTCCAATTCCTTAACCCGTTTAATCACAGGAGACCCAAGTTGTCCCAAAACATCATATGCCGTTATAATAACAGGAGACCCAGATTGTCCCAGAGCGACCGTGCATTATTAAAAGTTAGATATCTCTCTTTCTGTAATGCAAATATTTGTGATTTCTTTTATGTTAGAAACGGAAAGAAATAATGCTTCTCATTGTCTTAGAATTATATGAGCTAGGTTGTTCAGATATTTTACAAACCTGATCAAAAGTGACGGTTTGATTTTGCGCCTATTTGTGACGTAACCCACATTTAATTTTAAAATAAAATTGTATGGAAGTGATAAAAAGTGAGGTGACAGTTTTATTACAAATTTTGTTTAGAAAAGGAATCTGAATTTAAAATTTGGAGTTTATTCTATTTTAATTACTTTAATTCAAATATTCGCAGGTATGCATTTTTTAGCCAATTTATATTTCCAATATTAAAATTTTAATATTTATGAACAAAAATGTTGATTTCTAATCAACATATCGGAAAGATTATTTTATGTAAATTTTAGAAAAAATTTTATTTTTGCAAAAGCGTTAAAAAAACTAATAAATAGGAACATTTAAAATGCATGGGAAGAACCAGGAATTTTGCGCGCAAACTTTGACAGGCAAAAGTTGACAGAAAATTATTTTCTTATTATTCGAAGGGTTAACAGGACCACACTTGCACAATTTTCTATTACAATTATTTAGCAATTTCAAGAGTTTTTAGAAATCTATTTTTTATGTTAAAAAATTATCTACGTCAGGCAAAGTGAAGTGTGCTAAAGCATTTAACATGGCCAAGGTTGTTCAAGGCAATTATTTTTCTAAAAGCGTTTCTAATTGAAATTCAAGGTAGCTAGCTGTATGCATATTATTGCAAAAATATATTATTTTTATTACGAGAGGTAAATATATATTTTAGCTAAATGAAACTAAAAATATTGTCTTCTTTAGAGGATTAGGAACATTTTGTTGATATGAAAAATATGTATTCCTTTAAAATATTGAAAAAATAAAATAAAATTAAAACTTGGAGAATTAATTTAATTATGAAAATGAACTTTGGGGGCGTACATTAATTACGTGAGCATAAAAGGGGGGGTCCAGCAAAATCTTACGTTACTTGAAAAGAATATACGAAGTGGCCCAAATTTATCTTACCGAGGGGGGGGGGTCTAGAGTGGAAGAAAAACTGCTCACGTAATTAATGTATGCCCCCTTTAAAAAAAAAATACTAGTATTTAAGTTTGAATGAGAACATAGATAAAAAAAATGGACTCAACTTCCTTATTACATTGGAGGTTCATCTTACTCAATTGTTTAATATGAGTATATAATTATATTATGTATTTAGCACATAGTGATTAGAAGAGCTTTGCGGTTCAATGTGGAGTATCAAGTGTTTGATAATCTGGGACCCACGTTGCTAATTACCTCTAATTACCACTAATGAATACAATAGTTGTTTAATCTACAATAATTATTGTGGCAACATTGGCTTTGTGTGGCTACTGGCAACTATAAATATTGATCTAAAGCTATCTAAATATACAGTCAGTGCTTCATTGGATATCTCTACTTTGGTAGAATAAAATATAAATTATGATAATAAGGCTTACAAATATTTTATCCTTTTCCTGTGGCTGTGCCATGCACTAAGCATTACTACGCAAACCCCAAATAAATAGCGTCAACACCATAAATACACAACTATTATAAAACCGCCCTGTGGTAGGATAGTTTCAAAAGTTCAACATCGAAAAATCGCACGCTTATGACTTGAAAACATCAGATTCCAGGAAGGCTTCCACGAGTTATGGGTTTTATAACTAATGAGAAGTGTGCAATCAAATATACATATTATGTATCTCTAACACCTACTGTTACAAAGCTTAAAAACAGTGCTGTTTTTATCGGCCCACTGTTATCTCAATTACATTAAATTGTTCATAAAATACCTTGCTCGTTCTTTCAAGATTGCCGAGTAGTTATCTTTTCCCACGCAGCCGAAGTAGGTTGTCACTTTTGGCTTCTCGAGGAACCATTGCGCCACGCGGAGTGAGTTCTGAACACTTCCTCCGGCGATGAACTCGGCATTGTATTTCTCAATCAGCTCGGGATACAGGGGCTGGTGCTGGGACGATGCCATGATGGCGTCGTCAGGCTTCATATTGTACTTGCTGAGGAGATCCTTATCCACAATTGCGGAGATGTCCAGGAGAGGGTTGCCAATCCCCAGGAGAAGTCCTTCCCTGGACAAAAATACATTGTTTACATTGAATGCTATTTAACCCCTTAGGCCTCAGACCTAATTTGCAGATAGGTCAAAATATTTCCGCTTTGTAATACAATCCAAATAAATGGAATATTTCTGAACACATCCAAAAACTAAAAACTGGAAGGGTGATGAAATACGATTTCAAATTTTATAATTCGAAATAAACATATAATTTTTGAAATATAAAATTTTTAAATACAAACATAAAAAAGTTTTAAACATGGCTCACTTTACGTTATTTCTAATTAAAATTACTGATAACAAAAAAAATTAAAAACACATAAATATTTCATTAGGCAAATGTAAAGTCAACTCACTTTTTTGTCATTTAAGGGGCATACATTAATTACATGAGCTCAAAAGGGGAGGGGGGGGGTCCAGCCAAATCTCACGTTGAAAAGAATATACAAAGTGGCCCAAATTTATCTCACCAAGGGGGGAGGGGTCTAGATTGGAAGAAAAACTACTCACGTAATTAATGTATGCCCCCTAATATAAAATTATTAAAAAAAAAAAATCTCAAAGTTTCATAATTTTTTTAAAATTTGGCTCGGAAGGATTCATGAAGGTGTATATTTTAATTATTTTGTGGTTAACTTTTAGATTCCATTATAAATCGTGGTGTTTTCTCTTTCTAACACCGTTTAGATCATGTATTTCTAACCATGATAGTAAGGGGGATACAACGATTTCCACGAGACCTATATATATGTTGTTCCGAAAAGCGAACAAATTAGCCTGAGGGGTTAAAACCATTGTAAGAAGAGGTGAACCTTTAAAGATACTGCTCATTGAAAAAAAAAATGCATAAATATATAAACTTTTAGCAAATAAATTAATAAATTTGATTTTTTTTTTTTTTTTTTACATTAACTCCACACAGGAGGCCCTGAGGAAAATAATTTCCCTCAGGGTCTATGTCATCTGGGATGCTGTGTGGAGGGTCTCTTTGAAGAGAGGAAGGAATGAACATTGGTCTTGAAGAGACCCATGTTGTAGGAAGGAGGAAACACAGAGGCCGGCAAATAATTCCACAGCCGAGCTGTTGAACACAAGAACGAGTCGAAGAAACGACCCGTTCTCATGTGACATATGTCAACTGTGTACAAATGTTGGGCACGCGTTTGGCGTGTTTCCCGACTATGCACCGGTGCCGAAGGGATCAATGATGCTAGTTCCTCGGAGCATCTTCCATTGTAATACCGGTAGAACAAGGATAGCATTCCCACCCGACGCCTGTGCTCTAAAGATTGCAATCCGTCTGTTAAGATGGGAGAATCTATCAAACGGACCGCCCGTTTCAGCACAGAGTCGAGGGTATTTTTCAGGTATTTTGGAGCTCCAGACCAGAGGTGGCTGCCAAATTCAACCGTGGGGCGCACTTGCGATTTGTACAGGGTTAGCAGTTGTGTACTATTAAAGTATCTGCGGGCCCTGTACAGTACGCCCAGTTTTTGGGAGGCTAACTTTACTCTGGCTTCGATGGAGCCCCCATACCTGAGCTGGTCACTAAGGGTTACACCAAGCATATCAATGGAGGGCCTGTTCGGAAGATTGCTTCCGTTGAAAGAGACTAGATTTTCATTTCGATCCCTTTTAGACGTAATCAGACAAGATTGGGTCTTTGAAACATTAAATTCAACGAGATTATTTTTACCCCAAGGGAAAACACTCTCGAGGTAACCGTCCATTCTTTGCTTCAAAGCCTTACGAGCTGTTGGAGTTTGTGAGCCCTTTGGGGGCTTGTCAAACAAAAAGCTATCATGAACTGTACTGTCATCCGCGTAACAATGAATTGGTGCACATGACAAAAGGTCGTTGATGTGCAACAAAAACAAAGTCGGAGACAGAACCGAACCCTGCGGGACGCCAGCATTTATCGAGTGTGAGGAAGAGGTGAAACCATCGACTACCGTCTGAATCGACCTCTCCCTCAAGAAGTCGGCAATCCACGTACACAAGGATGCGGGAAGTCCGTAAGAATGCAGTTTGTTGACAAGTCCTCGGTGCCAAACCCGGTCAAAGGCCTTGGAGATGTCCAGTGCAACCGTTTGGGTCTCACCGAAACATTCCAGGCATCGCCCCCAAACATGCATCACATACGCGAGAAGATCACCGCACGAGCGGTTCCGCCGGAATCCGTATTGACGGTCATTAATAATTTTGTTCTTCTCGAGGTATGTGAGCAGTTTGTCGTTGATCACACGTTCCATCACCTTAGACAGAACTGATGTGATCGCTATGGGGCGGTAGTTGGCCGGGTTGGAGCGGTCACCCTTCTTTGGAATAGGATGGATAACCGCTTTTTTCCAACCAGAGGGCACAGAGCCAGTCTTCAGGGACAGTTTAAAAAGCTTCGTCAAAATTGGAGCTATTTCTGCAGCGCACCTTTGCAGTACCAGGGCAGGTATTCCGTCAGGCCCACTAGCTTTATTAACATCAAGCCCTCGTAAAACATGGAGTACTTCCCGATGCCGGATCCTCAGCTTTTTCATACGAAAACCGCAGTGAGGAACCGACGTCGGGACAGCACCTTGGTCATCGAGGGTTGAGTTATCCGCAAACATTTTACCTAGTAAGTTAGCCTTTTCGGTGGCGGTGTTTGCTAGTGAGCCGTCAGGTCTGGTAAGAGGTGGCAGACTGGATTTGCAGAAATTGCGACCTATTGAGCCCGCAAGCGACCAGAATTGCCTGCTACCATGCGGGCATGCACTCAGCTTTCTGCTGATCTGCTGGTCGTGCTCGAATTTTGACCTATTTATGATTCTCTTGGTTTACTTTGCCATTTTGTTGTAAGCTGTTCTGTCTTCGGATGTTCTAGATGTGTTGTAGGCTCGGTAAGCCGCGTTTTTTCGTCGCACTGCTTCAGCGCATTGTCGACTGAACCACGGCTTTGAGCCTACACCAGTTTCCTTAACAGTAGATTGGATGAAGCCATCCATCGCGGATGTGATGACTTCACCAATTTCCTGGGCACATCTTGAGGGATCCGAAGTCCGAAAACAGACAGCTGACCACGGAAAAGCATTAAAATGTGCCCGCAGACCGAACCAATCTGCTGACCTATAGTGCCACACTTTTCTCTTCAGCCTCTCGTTTGGTGGTCTGAAGTTTACAGGGATTGATGTCGTCACCAGGCAGTGGTCGGACGATCCTAAAGGCGCTGTGACTTCAATCCTGTAACCGTGTGGCACAGTAGTTAAAAATAGGTCTAACAGGTTGGAACGGTGAGTCTGGACATCAGGAACCCTTGTAGGCTCCTGAACCATTTGCTCCAATCCGTAGCAAAGGGCAAAGGATTCCGCTTGGCGTCCAGCCGAGTCTGTTGATCCTGAGAACTTCAACCAAGGTTCGTTATGAACATTGAAGTCCCCCAGGACCACAAACTCTGCCGTAGGGTAGCGGGGCAAGAGGTCATCAATAGTGTCGCTTAAATGTTTGAAGAGCTCGGACGTGTCTGATTCGCTAAGGTTCGGTGAGCGGTATAAACACGCGTAGAATCTTACCGTACTGGCAAGATTGACGCGTACCCACATTACGTCGAATCTGGAGTTTTCCAGATTCAACAGTCGCACACAGTTGACGTCAGCTCGACTATAGAGACAGACACCTTTAGGTCTGAACTTGCTTGCGAGGGTGAAGCCCGGGCAGTCCAGATAGGAGGCGTCTACAGGCTCGGCTATCTGCGTTTCAGACAGGAATAGTAGGTTGGGGCGTTGAGTAAAAAGGTGGTGGTGGACGGAGTTTAAATTGGTATGCAGGCCGCGAATGTTGGTGTAATTCACCAACATTTTTGGCCTGCGCCGGGGTCTCCTACTACTCGCCGCTGTAATGCAGTTAATATTTGTTGTTTGTGTTGTCATGAATTTTTTTAAATATTTTTATGATAGGGTGTGGGGGGAGGGAGGTCTGGGAAGGAAAAGGTATGAGGGGTGGGTAGGAAGCTGGGGATCAGAGTGTCCAAGAGTGATGAACGAATGAATCCAATCCACCCACTGCGGTGCAAGGCGATGGGTAGGGAGAGTCCGGCTGGAGAGGTCACCCGATGCACCCCAAATGCTACTGCTGGGTCCCCTCCGGTCACGAACCGGCACAACAGCAGCGGCGGGGTTTTAACACTCGTTGATGGGGCAGCCCACCCTCAGTCGTGAGCCTGAGGGTCGGGCCCCTGTACTACCGAGCGGCCCGGACAGCGGTAACCGGTTGTAAAGGGTCTCCCTCAACCAGCATCTCCCAATCCGGCCCGCCACGCAGAAGGTGGGCCGACGCACCCGCCATCAAGACTTGGACAAACATTTCCCCAAGAACCCGGGCACCCCTGCTAACTCACCAAACGTAGCGAACCACTTGGGGTGACCTGTGGCGAGAGGTGTTGGTCATCCAATAAATGGTTCCCAGGGCGGCGGTACCCATACCCGCCTACCAAATTAATAAAAACTTTATGAAATCTACATCCTTATAATTGACTGTTGGTGTGCTAATGCAAATTAGCCGTCCACCAGCTTATTCTATTTTCATAATAACTTGTTTTTTTGCCAACTTATGATTTTTGTAAATTGTACCGTCTTACCAGATAATGTTAATATATTTATATAAATAGTATATACTCTACCATAAGTAGTAGACGTAGGCAAAATTGAATAACTGAATAAATTCAATCTTGTGACACACTCGATCTGAATCTCAATTTCAAAAGGAATTGATTCTTCATTCCTCATCTTTGGCCTTGCATCCTACGATTTTTAACGGCGCCATAAGTATATATTTTCCATTTATTTTACTGTTAAATTATTTCAATGAATGATGTGTACCGTAAACGATTTAAATATTATAATGATTCGTAAATATTTAAATATTATTCTATGGGCGGCGCCTACATCATCCTCGGCCCAAGCGAAATACGATCAAGAATCGGCCGAGTTACTAGTTCCGAAAGCGCCTCTTTCACAATGCAGGAATTAATACGTTGGTTCTATTCAGTATATGATCCAGTCATAGTCCCGCCGCGCCGTCCCAGTCCCGTCCTGTCCCGCGTACATAGTTTATAGTCTGTCGCTAACGAGTTTGTCCGGAGCGCCTTTTTAACTTATTTAGGAATTAAATCTCAATTCAGTTGTGACGTCATCGTCCCTATTCTCTCGTCCCTAGATCCCAACAGGTCCGAAATGTTACAGTTCGTGCTAGGTCCGCAGCTCGCGAGTTATCAAGTCACTGCGAGACAAGAGGCAAGACACTAGTCAAAAGTTACTAATTCATTCCTCAATGCTCGCCGTGAATCTGTCCATGCGGTTCACTCATTCCTCTCCATTGGCCAATAATAATAATAATAATTGGATAATTTGTATAGCGCCGTTTTTGTGAAAAATCACCTCAAGGGCGCTTTACAATTTAATATGAATCCTAGGCTCTATCTAATTTTATTATTTTCAAATAGATACAGAATCATACTTACCTGCAGGACACTTCCGACAAAACACACTTTATTAGAAAGTTTATGCTTATCCTATGGGGAAGATACGACTTTGCACGTGGAGGACATTATATTCAAAACACTGGACATTGCATGAGTTTTACATTTATATTTAACAGAAGATTAATGCCAAAGTTGAGTTAATATTTATTTTTAAAGTCTGGAGAATTTTAAGAATTTGCTTTTACACACTTGGTTATTTACAATGTTGCGAGCCGTGAAGGCGAAGGTGAAAGTTTTTTTTTTTTTTTTTTTAACTTATGAATACGACTGTCTGAAAAGATGAGTTTTAAGTTTAGCTCTAAATTGCGCTGAATCTGTGATCATTCTTAACTCGTGTGGTAGTCCATTCCAGGCTTTAGGTCCCGACACTCCGAAAGCACGCTCACCGAATTTAGTATCTGGTGTGCGCTTTGGTTCCTTCAACCTTCCAATCGCTGATGTTGCTGCTGACCTGAGGGTTGATTGTCGAGAATTGGAATTTTCTGGAATACACATTTCCGATAAGTAAGTCGGAGCCATTCCGTTAAGAGACTTGAATACCATCCAGCAGAGCTTAAACTGGATTCTCTCGGGGCACTTGAGCCAGTGAAGATTTTTGAGATGCTCAGAAATATGGGAATATTTAGATACGCCGGTGACGAGCCTTGCCGCAGCGTTGAAAACAGATTGTAATTTGTTGATTTGATATTTTGGGAGACTAGCATATATTCCGTTGCAATAATCTAGACGTGAAACAACATACGAATTGACTAGTAATTTAGTTGCCTCTGTTGTCAAGTTTCTCCGTACTGCTTTAATTTGCCTTAATTGAAAGAACCCCGTGCTTACAGTTCTGTTCACTTGAGTTTTAAGGGAAAAATCAGCGTCCAGATTGACGCCTAGTAGTTTTATGCATGTCTTTGGAGTGATGTCACTTCCTGAAATGGTTATTGGGGAGTTATCAATGTTACGCTGACGTCTACTTGTGGCTGTCCAGAGAAATTCAGTCTTTGCAGGATTCAGTTTCAATCTATTTGAGGTCATCCAGCGAGTGATTGCTTCTAGACACAGTTTTAAGACTGTCTATTTCCTCTGGTAAGCAGTAGAAGTAAACTTGCTGGTCATCAGCGTAGCAGTGAGATAGAAGACCAAATGATTCGATAATTTTAGCGACATCATTTGTGAAGAGGATGAAGAGAAGTGGGCCCAGAACAGACCCCTGGGGAACTCCAGATGAAAGGGTTGCATATTTTGATTGTTTTTTCCCCACTTTTACGGCTTGTACGCGGTTGACCAAGTAAGATATCAGCCAGTCCTTAACACCGCAGTTTAAACCAAAGGATTCTTCTAATCGTTCTCCAAGCCGTCAATTTCATTACATAGTTGATTGAAAACTTCCGACTTCGAATCCGAACTTAGCTAGAAATCCGGGAATGATTTATTATCGTTATTTTTTGGTATGTATCAAAGCTATTGGAATACAAGTACCTATCTACTTTGAGACACAGAACTTTGGCAATCGGCTGTGGTCAGCTGTCATAAAATAATGTCTTTAAATGATAAAATGTTTGTTTATATTAGATCACGTGGTGAAGTGGAACAATTTTAAGTTTAATAAATAAAATAAAATTAGTAAAACTTTAGGGGTGAAACAAAACAACGTTTAATTTTAAGATTTTATGGCTGGTCTAATGTAAATACATTTTTCTTGTCATTTTTTTTTTGTCAAAATATTACATTAGTATTTGTAGTACAATTTTTCAGAACGACATAGTTCCTAAATTTTTTTTTAAAGTGAAATAGGCAATTCACCCTAGGAAGAGTGCTTTGTGTAGTGAAAACTTCTTTAGCACCGTTGTGTTTTGAAACTCGATGAAACGAAAAATAACGACATTAAAAAGAGGCAAACACCTAAATCTATAGGATTTAGTCTGCAAGAGAATAAGATAGTATAAACGGTCTCTTCTTTGTGCGGTGCTTCGTAGCCTATCGGTCTCCTCTTAGTGTGGTGCTTCGTAACCTCCCCACTCATGTCTACTTTGTTTTCTGAAGGTTTCACATCTACCGCGTATTGGATAATATAAATTCTTTTTTTTTTTTTGGAATTAATTGAATTAAAGGAATGAATAAAAGGAATCAATTTAAAAGGCCAGGAGAATCAGACTGAATCGATTCACTCTTGGGAATGAATCTGCCCATGTCTAGTGTTCAGTGTTCAGTTCAATACCGTTCAGCACAGCACAGGTAGAGAACTGAGGTGAAGTAAGTAGCACCAGAATAGCTTAAAGAAAAAATTATTATTGTTCCTATTAGATACTGCGGCAATAGTGAAGGCTTATTCAGAATTACGAACATGTTACTTATCCCTGAATACCTAGTGTTTGTCAAAATGATGAGCAACAAATAATACAACTCTGCCTGTATCTTTTGAATCTTCTACCGATAATATAGCTGTCACGAGTCAACTTATTGGCTACTAGACTCCTGCGCATGGCGGTTAAGTATTTTTTTTCTTTTTTTCCCAATAATTTTACAACATAAGTGCATACATTTAAAAAAAAAATTACATATGTATAAATAAACTAATGGGAACCCACTAAAGGCACTGCCTATGTGTGGGTAATTGTATAACAAAATACTAATAAAATAAAAATATAATTTTTAAATAAAATAAAATACAAGACCAAGCAAGTTAAGTAAATTAATAATGTTAGTTGGCAAGTTTTTTTTTTTTGGGATACCTCAGTGGGTAACTGCTAGGGATGTTATGGAGCTCCGTAACCGTAACCGAAACTATCGGATATCCGAAATAAAAAAAATATCTGTAATCGTAAAGGCG
The DNA here is from genome assembly GCA_917880885.1 of Limnephilus marmoratus. Lineage (NCBI taxonomy): Eukaryota > Metazoa > Arthropoda > Insecta > Trichoptera > Limnephilidae > Limnephilus > Limnephilus marmoratus. The sequence continues at coordinate 55,818,877 of OU862908.1, forward strand.
GAGTCTAAATAACAGGTGACAACAGGTTTTTGTTTGTTTTGCCCGGCCGAGCCGACTGAGGAATCAACTCACTGGTGATAAGGCTGCAAAATTACTTTTTGTTAAGTATGATTTACCTTTGCTCAATTTTGACTATTAAAACTACAATTGGTTAAAGTTTATAAATAAACATTTTGTAAAGGTTTCATTACTTACAAAATTCATTAAGAACTGTTTTTGTTATCATATACTTAGATTACAGTATAAGTGTACCAACGTTTTATTACAACATTATCTTTGTTTATTATAATTTTGTTTTTGTATTTTTAAGTGCATACATAGGTATCTACATAGCACTTAAAGTGACTATAATAATAGTTATTTACTTGACTGATTGTAAAAACAAATGATAATATAAACTAGAAATAAATGTCATATCTTACTATTTTCATTTTACTTTTATAATTTAAAATTCTAATATCCGTAACCGAAATTATCCGATAATCGGAAATAATTTCATATCCATAACCGTATCCGAAACCGGTATAATATTATTCCTATATATGAAATGTGAAAAAATTCAAATGCGAAATTTATCTCAAATGAGTCATACATGAAACTAGAATAAAGATATGTTTTTGTTTAAAATATAATCTTTCTATTCTATAGTTTATTATATAAAATTAAAATAGGACAAAAAATTCCAATGGTTGCTTCTCAAAGCACAATAATAGCATTAAAATTATAAATACTAATCTAACTTATTATTATCAATAATCAAACATATCAAGTTCTCGAGATGAAACATTGTGTTGCAACACACTACTTTATTTTTATCAGTTTAATTTTCAGTGACACAAAATGTGTATATGGTTCATAAGATACAAAATACTACGAAGAGGGTCATTATGTTAAAAACACGTGTTTCAGCCGTTTTTAGTCAAAACTAATTAAACTGAATTTTTGGCATTTTACTTCATTCATGAAAGAAAATAATATTTATAAAAATTGAGACTATTTATCGAGGGACAGTTCTGAAGGGGTTATAAAATAATATACACACGTGTATTATTATATCACAGATTCTAAGACTAAAATTGTTTTTTACGAAAATAATTTTAATTTTAAAAACTTACTTTAACGTATCCATTTTCAGGCTACAAAAATGTATAATATTTTTGTGTCCAAAACAAAAATAAATACGCACGACGCGTCGTTCGAGCTAGACAGCGGACAGAATTCTGAAAATCTGAACTGATCAATTGATCCGAATGATTCTGAATTTATATTATCAGAAAAATGACATTTGACATTTCTATTGAAGTTGAATCATAGATAAAGTATCATTTTAGTGATGTGCGTAAATCGAATATTTTTCGAAATTTCGAAATAATGATGTTTGCGTCGGAACCTCATCACAGAAATGATCTGAGGATGGAATCATGAGCCATGAACCTAGGGCTTTTTAAGTTCGTGGCGTCATGTATGGAAAACGGAACGAGCTTATTAGAAGCACCTTTCTCTTTTATATCACGTCAAGGAGATGAAATAATCGCACGGGAGATGGAATAATAAAGAACTATTATGGTTATAATAACCAGGGGCGTAGCTACCACCGTACCAGCCGTATCAATGATACGGGACAATGACCCGGGCTGGCTACAGAGGCCTTTTGTTTCTTTTGTGAGAAATCTTTACCCTTCATTTGCCCCCCCCCCCCCCCCCCCCCCCCCCAATAATTTTGATATAGGGCCCCTCCAGGGCACGCTACTCCACTGATAGTAACCTATCCGACCCGGCACCACCAGTTGGTTCCGCGATCCCGCGACTCCGGCAGTTTAGTAGTCATCGCCACCCCTCGGAAAAAACCGCTCAGGCTGCTTCGCTCAGATCATTTGTGACTTCTGCCCAAGAAGATACTGGCCTTCGTCCTTTGGAGATCAGCCAAATAGACCATCGCCTCTGGCTACCGCGTGATGCATCTTTGCTCTCAATCAGGAAGGATGGAACTTAGACAATCAGCAGAAAAATGTCTTGAACCTTGTAATCTCCTTCCCTGTCGAGAAGATCGAAGATATTTGCGCAACCTGAAGATTAAAAGCCCAATTAAGCAACTCGAATCTCTAAACTTTAGAGATTCAAGTTAGATGCATTAGAAATATCGTACCTTACTTAAAATTAACTCTAATGCTACAATTAACCAATCAACCGTATTTTGGAATAAATTATCACTAAACTAAATTTGTTTTTGTCGCTATCTTTGCGTATCACAAGGTAAAATTAGAAACATCCTAAATACAGTGGGCAGAATCACGACGTTGATAGTATTTTTAACAGCGTTCAGAAAAAAATCATCTCATTTAAAATATTAACATTTTCCAGGATAGAGCTTTTGACTATTAATGTCCGATCGAGTTTTTTTGTGTCGTGAAAAAAACTCTTCGTTTTGTGGTGTCAAAAAAACTCTTTTTTCTGATCAAAAGCGCTCGCCATTGAACGTTTAAATAATTGTTTTCGAAACGTGCCTTCGGATAATACTTTTACACTCTCAATTCTGTCATCTATGGTGCTGTCAGCAGTCAGTGTCAAAAAGAAAAGATGCAAAATTGATAAACTTGTCTTGAAAATAAGCTGCGAATTGCGAATTTAGAATCAAAATGAGATTTTAGTATACTGAGTGCTCAAATAAATTCCCTACAGCTTGTGAAATTTCATCCCAACTGCATAAATTCAATCAGTCACGGTTTACTTTAGTTAAAAACAACACAAGCAGAGATGACTACCCTAATCGAGTCGTATGAACAGCAATATTCCAACTTAACCGCTGACATTACCGCACAAATTGGGACGTTGAAGCTTTCGAAATCTGGTAAAAAATTCTAACAAACTTTTACTAACCTTATTTGACATACATATTTGAAATAATTTCTAATTTTGTTCATTTATATTTTCTAGTCCAATCTGTAGAAGTGCAATATTCACCTATTGCACCTAGATTATCCATTAAACGTTGAACTAATAATATAATTATGTATTATTTCAAACATATGGTTGTTTATTTGCTTCAATATGTTCACTATTAAGTTGCAAGTTAACTCGAGCATTGTAATGTTTTTACCTTTTGTCCACAGATGACCGAAGAAGGCTTATCGCTGGTATTGAGGATCATTTTGAAGAAGCAAATGATTTGGTACTGAATATTTTATTTTATTTGATATTTCAATGATCTTAACCTATTTACGTCTAAATAATGTTGTTTTTCAGATTTTCTATGTGAATATATTGACGCTGGAAAGGATAAATGGCTAAAGCGCCATGCAGCTGAAAAGGAAGAGTGGCTGGAGCGCCATAAAGCTGTTTTTTTTCCAGTTGTATGGCGCTTCAGCCGTTTATCCTTTCTAGCATCGATATAGTCTATCTGCATCTCACACATTTGCCTAAGATTTGTTTTATAATGTTGAGAATTAGAAGAATCATAATATCCGAAACAGTATTAATCCTGCGTCAGATTGTTTGATTATTTTATTGATTCTTGGAAATAACATAATGTTACTAATAATACACAATTCTATATTACTAATGACTCATTTGTGTATGTACCATTTCCTTCCTCATTTTATCACCATCATGGTGATTCATCCCGGGTCCCAGGATAGGGTTTGGCCTCCCCCAAAAATGCGCTCCGCTAGCCGTGGTCCCTCTCCATTTCTCCTGCCAAAATCCCTTCCACGACTTGTCTTGCGTGTCTGTCCACCTCTTACTCTAGTCACTGGGTATTCTTTCAACATGTCCAGCCCTTCGTACTCTTGGACCTATAGAATCTTATACTCAATAATTAGACTTACGAGTTTGCGGTTCATTATAATTATTGCAGGTCTAAATACCCTTCCTCATTAAATGTGCTAATGAATAGTTTTGCTGTTTGTCCAGTTGGAGCAATTAGAGATCGAGGTGCGAGGGTCAGGACAGAGTCACCTGATGACTCGAGTGCCGTGTTATCGCGCCGAATTAGCAAGGATCAAAACTGAATTTCACACCGCCAAACAGAGCAACATGGACGGTATTTCATGTATGTTGATGTTGTACAATCTGTTATTTTATTAATTATTTTTTAATGTTATCATAATCCATTACACAGGGGTCGGCAGAATGCGGCTCTTTCTTAGGCTTTGCGATTCTTCAACTCCAATTTCACTTCCACTCCACAGCCTCATTGAAAGAGCATGATTCACGGCCACCAAACGAACTCAAACAGCACGATCACAATGTGTATTCTCCATTTGCATGCTTGCACTAGTACTGTATCAAAATATAAACAGCCATTGGAAATAATATGAATGCCTTTTTTTTATTTATTGTTATTAAGTTTATTTTGTAGAACTCCATTTTAATTTTTAATTTATTTTATATATTTAATAATATTATTATTCAATCTATAAAAACAGTTTATTATAAACAAGTTCTGTTTCTGCTTCGTAATTATTATTATGAGTTACAGCTGTTTCGCCCTCTGAAGGCAGTTTGATAATGCCTTCAGAGGGCGAAACAGCTGTAACTCATAATAATAATTACGAAGCAGAAGCAGAACTTGTTTATAATAAACTGTTTTTATGCATTGAATAATAATATTATAAAATAAAAAATAAAAATATATATATATATGAATGCCGTCAACATCCGAAGTTTTTCACGGCCAAAAGGATTGTCTTGAATATTTTTTTGAATATTCTGCCGTGTTGCGATGTCACATCTGCCCTGATGATGGATACTATAATACCGTCCGAAATGTTGACTAAAGAAGAGGAATCGTAACATGGCATAATATCCCAAAAAAATAAAAAGTATCACAATAATTACATATTGTTTTAGCACTTTTTATTTATTTACTTTATTAGTAGTTTTCACCACTGTGAAAATTTATCATTCTCTCTACTTGTAACGAAAAAAGATAATAAAATATTTTTATTATTATATTTCGGCTCTTTGAAAATGTTGTGATTCTGTTTGCTTAGTATTTGGCTCCTCTCACTAGAAAGTCTGCCGACCCAATACTGGCAATAAAGCTATTAGTATAAATTCAACTTGCCTGTGTCTATTATCTCTCCGTCCTCAATATCCCAATGAGTATTTTGGAAGCTTTCAGTATTATTATCAGAATTATGGATGTTATCAGTATTACAGATGTTATCAAAATTATGTATGCTATCAGTATTTTGGGTGCTATCAGCTGATGATCAAATGTACCAGGAACAGAATGTTTATTATTATTATGTATAAGTATTTTATTAACATCTAACCTTTACAAAATCTATAATAAGTAATTATTTGCACATTGCAGTGCAGTCCGGAGATGGAAATGATTATTATGACGAATGGAACGTATCCCAAGAACAGAAGACCAAGCTTTTGGACAATTCTGACCGAATTGAGAAGACAGGGAAAAAGTTGACTGAGGGATATAGCGTTCTGCTGGAAGCTGAACAAATTGGGGCAACTGTCCTCAATGATCTTAACTTGCAGAGAGAAACCATCCAGCGCTCCAGAAATAGGGTAAGCATTCCTATTTTGTTTGATTATTTATTTATTAAAGTATCTTAACCCCTTTTTGTAAGATTTATTAGACTTAACAATCAGCACCACAAAATCCAAACCTTCAAACTTGACATACGAAGGTGCGTTAAGTTCTCGGAATGGGGGGTAAGGAGTGGAAATAAAAATCAAAAATTATTTTTCCTTTTCAATATATTCACCTGCTACACTAATACATTTTCGGATCTCTCAATTAACTTATGTATACCCTAAAAAAAAAAAGATTTATCTTTGTCTAAAAAATATGCTGAAATTGCATCCTTCACTTCTTCATCACTTGAAAACTTTTTCCCACGAAGTTCTTTTTTCAAGTTTGGAGATAGGTAATAATCACTGGGAGCCATGTCAGGACTATAGGGTGGGCGTGGCAAAAATTCGAAGTCCACATTCTGCAGGGCAGCCATCGAAAAATGGCTCTTGTCATGCAGGACACCTTTGGTCAATTTTCCCCTTCTGTTCTCCTTGATGGCTTCCTTTAATTGCTCTAGGATTGAAGCGTAGCAATCTCCGGTTATGGAAACACCTTTATCTTTGTAATCGATCAACAGGATTTCTTCCGAGTCCCAAAAGACTGTCCCCATGATTTTCCCAGTTGAAAAACTTCTTAGGTGGTGGTGTGCCTTTCTGAGTCCTGTTTAGACTCAGGTTCGTAATGATGAACCCAAATTTCACCACCAGTAACAATTTGAGCCAACACTCCTTCTTTGTCTTCCCTACAGAGGTCCGAAAAAGCACGATAACACTCTACGCGCTATTGTTTTTGAAGCAGCGTGAGCGTTCCCGGCACCTATCTTACACTGACTTTAGTCATGCCAAGATGGTCGTGAAGAATTTTGAAAATGGTTGTATCTGATACTCCAACCATTTCTGCGAGCTGTTTCTTCCTTAGTCGGGCATCTTCTAATATTTATTTTTTTACTTTTTGTTTCCGGAGTGGTCACCTCGAGGGGCCCTCCTGGCTGTGGATCGTCTTCAAGTGACTCCCTGCGTTGTTTAAAGAGGGTATGCCACTTGTAAACCATAGTTTTACATGGACAAGAGTCCCCGTAAACGGATGTATGGTCTGAACTGATTTTCCTTGCTTGGTTGGTAATGACTATGAGGCGGATAGTGGTGGCAAAACGTAAACTTCCAGAGCCGCTCATTATTAAAGGCAAAACAATTAAATTATCGTTATTTAACCGGTCAAATTTGTTTTAAACAGAGTGTAGCTTATGCACGTGGCTAGCGAATACCACGAGAGGTTTGGTGTGAACAAATTCTCAATTTTGTATTATTTTTTACGAAATAGATTTTCAAACAGTGAATTCGTACAAACAACACTTTTACACATACAAATATATTGGATTTTCAGTTTGGAGGTTGTGTGATATCAATTGTGTTATTTTAATGAAATATTATACCAAGTTTGTAGGAAATAAATAGAAAATTTAATAATAATGATATTCCAGTTTTGTCGCTGGCATTAGCATGCAGGTTCAGAGCGAACTACTGTGATATAGCCGACAAAATATTACGACAGGCAAAAGGTTGAGTTCAAATGGAAAGGGATAAATTGATTTCAATAAAATAACATTACATCTTATACTTCTCTTTGTCCTTTTTGTGATAAAAATCACTTTACTTGACTTGCTAGCTGCGGTTCCCCTCAGCGGCGAGTCGGGCAAAATGAAATATGATACCTTTATTTGGAATATTATAAACATATGTATATAATATTATTTTCGTCTCTTTCTCTTCAATAGAAAATATAAGGAAAAGAAAAGAGATATATTATCGGCTTGTTTTCTAAGAAAACAATCTTTCCTAATCTACAGCAGGACGTGAAATGTTTTTAATACTTTGAATATTATGAAACAGTATTGACAATATCATTTTACTATTGTAATATTTCGACAGTATTTTTTAGAAATCCACTTGAAATAAGATGTGAACAGATTTGTTTTTATTTAGGTATAGTCAATTTGGGAGGCGGGTATGGGTACCGCAGCCCCGGGAACCATTTATTGGATAACACCTCTGCATAGGTCACTCCAAGTGGTTCGCTACGTTTGGTGACTTAGCAGAGGTGCTCGGGGTCATGGGATGAGGTTTGTCAGTGTGAGGTGGTTGGTGTATTGGGCTACATGTCATGTCATGTATCGTATGGGTCAAATCCATGGGGTGGTGAGGCGTGAGGAGTTTGAATGAGATTTTTGTACAAGAACCAGGAGGTGGTGTTGGGGTGATATAATAATACCGCACAAGAGTACCAACTGCTCCAATTTTTTTTTTTTATATTTTTTATTGTAAATTATTGTTATGTGAATACCGCACAAGAGTCCCAATTGCTCAAATTTTTTTTTATCAAAATATTTTTTATTGTAAATTATGTATTGTTAAGTAAATACCGCACAAGAGTACCAGCTGCTCCAAAATATATATTTTTTTTAATTTATTGTAAATTACCCCACAAGCGTCCCAACTGCTCCAAAATGTTTTTAAAATTAAAAAAATATATATTTTTTTATTGTAAATTATTATTATGTGAATACCGCACAAGAGTCCCAACAGCTCCCAAGGGAGGGAGGTTGAGGGAGTGTTGAGATGAGGTGGAGGGGGTTGCTGAGGGGGGGATCAGAGGGTGGGTGCAGGGGGGGGTGGATCAGAGGTGGTGGTGGGGGGAGGAGGTGGAAGGGGGGTGAGAGGGGGGGGGGGGTGGGAGGGTAGGCTTTTTTCATATCCATTTTTCGTATTACAAAACTAACAAACACGGGAGGCGGGTATGGGTACCGCCGCCCCAGGAACCATTATTAGATAACCAACACATCTGCCATAGGTCACCCCAAATGGTTCGCTACGTTTGGTGACTTAGCAGGGGTACCTGGGCTCATGGGGTGAAGTTTGTCCAGGCCGGATCCGGAGAGAGTGGTTGAGGGAGTCCTTTTGACTTATACGTCCACAGCTGATGACATAGGGTCTGAGGGGAATTTTCCTCAGGGCCCCCTGTGTAGAGCTGAAATTAAGTAGCCAACCCCCCCCCCCCCACTTCCCCCCACCACCCCCCCGTAAGCGAAAATATTTTGTAACACCTCAACTACAAACTCATCCTGATGTCGTGTCCTACCCAACACTAAGTCTTTGGGGTTGCTGTGTGGAGGTTTTTTTTTTTAAAGAGACCCATGGAAACAAAGGGGGAGGAGACAAAGAGGCCAGCAAATCATTCCATAGCCGAGCTGTTGAACTCAAGAACGAGTCGTAGGAACGAACCGTTCTCATGTGACTCGACTCGTTCTCATAACTCGTTTTCACTCGACAAATGTCGGGCGCGTAAATTTTAAATATAATATATGACATATTTGCGGCGCGTTTCAGAGTAGAAGAGACTCTCAGCATCACCCTGGTGTGAGACAACCATTCAGAATTTAAGCATTGCTTGAAATGACTTTGGCCGTGTTTGGTGACCTGATCTGAATGGCTATGTAATTCCCAACCTTCCTCTTCCAACTTCCAGCCCCAGCAATTGGGATTCTGGTGCGGTATAAAAGTCAACCATGCACAAATGTTGGGTGCCCAATTGGTGTGTTCCCCAATTATGCAACGGTGCCGAAGGGATCACAGACGCTAGTTCCTTCGAGCACCTTCCATTGAAATACCGGTAGAACACGGACAGCATTCCTAACTGATGCCAGTGCTCTAAAGATTGCGATCCAGTTGTAATCGGGGAAGCTATCAAACGGACCACCCGTTTTTGCGCAGAGTCAGAATGGTTTTGTTTTAATTATTTTGGGACTCCAGACCAGAGGTGGCTACCAAATTAAACAGTTGGCCGCCCTTGTGTTTTATACAGGGTCAGCAGTTAAAGTATATCTCCAAAACAAACCGTACCGAGAAAACTTTGCACGTCATGTATCTATCTATAAGTCAATAAACTTTTATTTCCGACAACGTACTCAACTTGCTAAAACTGTGAAGTAATTTAAAAACAACTATTTAATAGGTACCTACGCGTTTTTTGCGTGTTTAAAAATTAAGTTGTCTTCCCTAGAGTTCGGCTCTGTAAAAGCCGCCACTTTGCCGCCTCCTAGTAATGACCTTATAACAGCGCGGAACTCAATTTTTTTTCATTTATCACAATTTCTTTGTGATTGACTTATTGGGTCAACGATAGCTTAAAGACTAATGACCTAATTACGATACTAATAATGAATTGTTCAATTAGTATCTAATTCAGCAACACCCCCACTAATCACCTATCTACCCATTCCCCGCGAACTTAAAAACCTCCCCTCGTACATAAATATATTATTTTGTACTGTGCGGAATCAAATCTGGGCCCTATGCTATTATTAATTGGTAGACAAGCAACACTACATATTATGCTAAAATGTGCGTCAATAGCAGAAGGAATTCACACATCAATATTCAAATACGTTTTTTTTAAGTTTCCCCAGGGCCGGATCTACGAAATCTAGCGCCCTGTGCAGTAGGTACCGATGGCGCCCCCCCCCCCTACATTTTTATTTTGATTAAAAATTCGTTTACCCCAATTTTTTTTTTAATTTTTTTTTTTTTTTACACTAATTTATCAAATAAAATCAAGACATATAAAGGGTGTAACCCTATCTTAAGTTTTCGAATAAATAAGCCACGATCTATGTAATTCTTCTCCATTAGGCAGTTTCTTGTAATAATACTTAGTATTAAATTTACGCTTGTTCGTAATAGGAAAATCAAAACCTTTCAATTGTACAGGACCTTCCTGAACTAATAAACTAATGGAATTTTGAGATAACTTTGGCCAGCTTCCGGGATCTTTCAATTCAAGCTCTGAAAACAGAATTAAATTTAAACTGCTATCAGTAACGTTATTTTTATCTTCTAATAATTCGACCGGAGGAATTTGTGCGATAGATATATGTTTAGATGTGCTCGGGACCATTGTAACGTCATTGCGCGGGACATCATTTTTTATCGGTGCTGGAGAAATTGGAATAAAAAAATTCCCAATGGAAACCAGTTTTTTTATGGCCTGAAAGTTTTTTTTTAATTATTGTTCTATTCATTGTAATCCACAATCCACAACCTCTAACAACCAATAGAAATTTAGTTATAAATTAAAAAATCTAATAATATAACCTCAAATTTGTACCTTGCATTTCCATTTCCCCTGTGTTCTGTGTTGAGCGAACAAACACGATCGTATATATGGTATCAACGGCTTACGAAAGACGCTTACACTGATTATTACTGACTGTAAAATAACAAATCTAATAGAAATTAATTATAGGTACATTTAACGAACTTCAACTGTCAAATCAATGATGAAACTGTTAACAAGTTGCAACCTTGCAAACCGTGCGATGTTTATGCTAATGGAATTTTGAATTTACTGAAGATTTCATAAGAAAATGGTCTTTAACTACATTCTTCTAGAGACATAAATCGTCCAAAAGCACTTTGAAAGGCGCCGTCGGTTTGTTTGTTCTCTTGAATAAAAGTACGGCGCTGTGAATGGTTAATGAATTTGGATAGCACTCATTCGTCATAAAAGACGGTAAAAGATAAATATATGGAAAAATAGATCTTACGTTTAAACTAAATATATGGAATTTGTAAAAAAATTCTGTAACTGACTATAAATTCGTAAATCGTTGAATTTCGTTGAATTCAAACCAGATGCGTGTGTAGTCTGTATCTTTGGAAAGTGTTGCTAGAGCGTAATAATTATTTCGTACTATGGGTAATTTTTAAACGATTCAGGGAATATTATAACAAATTTTTAATACAATATTTATTTTCTCACGGCGCCCCTTCGGAGTTGGCGCCAGGTTTTTTGCACGTTTTTGAACGTATGGCAGATCCGGCGCTGAGTTTCCCATGACTTGTTTTCTTTTTACAGCTCCGAGAAACTGATGAGCAGCTGAGTAGGTCCTCAAGAATTATGAACAGCATGATAATGAGAACAATGCAGCAAAAATTTGTTTTGATTGCATTCATCCTTTTAATTGTTATCATTATAGGTTTTTCAATATATTTCTCTGTGAAATAAAAAAAAAATCTTGGCTATCATTTGAATGGCAATTCCTACTTGAATATAATTGGCCTACAATTTAAAAAATAAATTGACACAAATTTTATTTTTACTTATGTATTGACTCGTCACATTTATTGAATTTAAGTCACAAATTATAATAATTTCAATAAAAATGTTGACACAGCTATGACCCAATTAAAATATTGTGCAAAACATGACTGAAGTGTGGAATACAAAGATAATCTATGTACTTAATAAAAAGCAAGCAAATAAATATAATATTGTTGTGTATAATTAGTTTTAATGACAAAATAACCAACTAAGCGGTATAGAACAAGATAAAAAGTGGTCGGTGTAGACAAGGAGTCCCAATAAAGACTTTACAGTTAATCACAAGAGGAGATAATCATGTTTTCATTAGTTTTCTTTGTTCCATTTCCAAAGCCAGTCTTCATTGAAATTGCCTTGGCTTGCTTGTAAAAAGGACTGTCAAATGCCGCATCCCTGTTATGTATTAGCAAATTATGTACATAAAATATGCTAATAAATGCATCTATAAAATTTAAATAAATAGGAAAATAAATTTAAAATGTGTATTTTTATTTCATTATATTTTCAAAACTGCATACATACATTTTAAATAAGCACATTGTACATTTAATTTGGTTTTCATGCCCCCCTCAATAAATATTTTGAGATAGGCTAGAAAATGTAAGCCTAATTTTTGGATGACTCAATTTAAAACATTTTCGCTAAGGTTTCACGCGTCCTTTATTAATAAAAAGAGCTACATAAATATATTAATTATCAACACAATGCATTACATACATAAATAATCACTACTTTCAATTTGTTATTTCTTTCCTTGCTCGGAGCTTAAGGTCCTATCTAATGAACACGTTTTAAATTATACACAACTGATAAACAACCATTAATATATATGATTGTTATGCTCTGTAAAATTTAAAACATGTTTATTAGTAAGGGGATTAGAATTTAGAGAAATGGCAATATAATCTGCTAAATGTCAATAAGTTAATTGAATCACATTATTGATAAAGTCATACTATTTAAATACAATGGATAGGTAAAGTGCGTTCTCATGTCTCTTCGGGACTCACGTCATCTGGTTTTTCTCCCAATGAACACAGCTTCATCTTGTAAACATTCAATTTGGAATCCTAAAAAAATATAATAAATTTAGGACCAGGAAAGATAAAAGACTATCCCATATTGACTAGCTTTCTCCAGAAGTGAAAGGAAAATTGAAAGCTATACAATATATGCAGTACTGTGGACATAAAATGAATTGGAAACTGCGCAACAAAATGAATAAAAAGTAGTTTTTACCGCACCTGGTCAGCCAATAATTCCAAGAGGTCATCTTGGTCACTCTTTAATCTCTCCAGTTCAGAATTCTGCTCCCCCCGAGCTGTGTTAGATTCATTCAGCTTCATTTCTAATTCTGAATTTTTTTCTTTAAGCACACTGATTTTCTGTTCATAACTCTGAATTATTGTGTCAATTTCGATTTCTTTTGCAACCAACGAGTGTGATTCGCCTATATTTTGCATTTCATATACATTTTGTGTAGCCGGCTCAAAATTGTGCATTGACAGTGAAGTTGCCATCTGCGCTCTCAACAATGTGTTTTCATCCTTCAGCTGTGTGTTGGATGATATACTTTCATTTAACTTTGCCTCGAGATCTAAATTTTTCTTGGCAATCTGTTCTATCTGTGTGGTTAGTTCTTGTAACTTGGTGTCCTGTTGTCTGATGAGAGTCTTGTACTGTTGCAACAGAGGGGCATCCTCCGCGCCTGTTGGGTTGGCCTCCGTTGAATCAGATGGCTGCTGAACCATTGACAATGTGCCAATGATTACGCTTTCTAACCCCTTGAACAGTTTACAGAATTCATAGTCCAGCAGCAATTCTCCCATGCTTTTAGCTCTGATCTGTGGTTGTTTGGCAGCTCTACTGTACATCTCGTGCTTGGACACTTCCCCCAGCTTCCCGATGAATGTTTCCAGCCCAATCCTCTTCACCAGCAGTTGCTTCAGATTGTCCTTGGAATAGGCCTCCACCGAGTCATCATTGAAGTGGACACACAGGGCCAGCAGGAAGGCGCACATGCCCTGCAGGAGGTATTCATTGTCGTCGTGTTCGTTGGAGCAGATCTGTGCCACCAGATAGGAGACGCTGGAGGGGACGTTTAGGAAGGCACTCACTCCCGGAGGACTGTGGCTCACCCACATAGAGAGGAGCATTAGTAAGGCAACCTTGAAAAGAAAACAAAGATTATTAATTTTAATTTAACAAAATACTACATTAAATTAATAATAATCTTCATGACATTTGACAGAAATTTAACAGAAATACTATGTTATATCTTAAAATAGTCTATTATTTATTTGTGTGACATAAATATTAGTAAAGAAACCACCCAACATGAGTAAATAGAGAAATATACAAAAAAAAAAAAAAACAACAACAACAACAACATCTATTGATGCTGAGAAAGATGATACACACAATCGGCACAATCACGTAATAAGTATACACATCCAAATGGGTAGGTTAATTTTTCAATGTAAAAATACGACACAAATAAGTTACAATGTAAAACGCATGGAAATATCAACGGTTTAATCTTTAGAAAGGAAGCATCGCGCGCCGCTTGCAATAAGAATGTTTTATCATTCCGGACGGCCGCACGGTGATGTCACAGAATATTTAAATCGTGAATAACTCCGCCGGGCCGGTATGATAGCTACTAAAAACTTTGACAAGTTATGGTGATTTGATTAGGGATGTCGGTAACTTCGGTATCTTGAAGAAATCCAGTAGGTGATAACGTGTACATGTACTGTCATACTCCTTCCGGACTATTTATTTATCACCTATTTATAACCTATCGGTCATACACCCAGATAGGTTAATTTATGTAAAAACACAATTATCAACCCCCAACAATACGGTTTTTTCAAGGCAGATCTGTTGAGTCGAACTTGGGACACTACCGATTTTGTTCTTAATTCTATGGATAAAATGAAAAAGGTTGACTCTATCTACACTGATTTTTCAAACGCTTTCAACAAGGTGAATCATGATAAGAGTGACTCTGCCAGTCCTCCGGCCGCCGCCAGTAGTCGGCCAAAAACGACTTTTAACTTGAATAAACTTGACACTCGCTATAAACTTCAATATGATTTTTGAATGCTAGAAATCCGCCACTACTTCACGAAAAACATACAAAACTTTATCATCTTGTATATATTTTTAGGTACCATTTCGGTAGATTCAAAGGGTGAAATGCAGATCCCGCCAATGTGGGGGATTTTAATAAAAATGCACTTTCTAGATGAGAAAAGAGTGGAAAAGTTGAATAAAAAAGAAATTAACCCCTAGGATACGACACACTACAATAGCAGTGCAGTGAAATCATGACTACATCTACAAATGAACTCCAATGTGTGGGTGTAGAGCTAAGTTTTAGAATTTTTAATGCATTTTGTTCCTGTCCATGAAAGTTCGAAAGCAAAAAAGTTGATATTGAAGAAACCTGTCAATTATTTCAAATATAATTTTCAATATAATGTTTGGTTTTAAATATTTACAAAATACTACCCGTCTTCTAAGGGTTAAGGTGCGCTTGGCAAAATTGAGGGAGATATAGCCGTTTAAAGAATGAATAAAATGACACTTAGTGAACTTATACTACGCCATTTTGTTACTATTATGTTGGTATCTCAAACTTGCTATAAACGAAGGTTGATACGATTGTAGCCAACTTCGTGTGATATATAATAAGGCGCGTAATTATGAAAAACAGAAATAATAATGGTCACAAACCATGTTACACAAACCTGGCGTAGCCGCTAAACTACTTGAAAAGTGGGATGTTTTTCTTGCGTTGACGCGAGCAGGCATTATAAAGGGGCACAAACCATGTTACATAAACCATGTTACACAAACCTAGCGTAGCCGCTAAACTATTTGAAAACTGGGATGTTTTTCTTGCGTTGACGCGAGTAGGCGTTATAAAGGGGCACAAATCATGTTTAGCGTAGTCTTAGGTTAGGTTACTTTAATTTGGAAGGTGATAAACAGTTTAAAAAATCGTTGAAAAAAGTCCGCTAGACAAATTTCATAATTATGCGCCTCATCTATCACATTAAGTCGGGGAAAAAATTCGGTTTAGGGGCGATAGTTAGAGATGGCAAAATTTAGCATTAATTTTCAAATTTTTTAGCATTAACAATTGGAAATTTAGCGTTTTACAGCATTTTGAGGCATAATTTAGCGTTTTGTAGCAAAATAGAAAAAAATGTATTTCCTGAATGTTTTTAGCGCATATTTTAAGTATTTTTGGTAAAATATATGTTTAACCTTCATTTGCAAGTATTTCCATGTGAAAGATTATAAATAATTAATTTAAATATTAATTTAATAAGGAAGGAAACTCTAAGTACGGGTCGAACACAAACACAACTAATGCAGATTGCGATTAACATCAATAGGCGTAATTTATTTTGCACAATTTGTGTAATGTCATAAAGCAATTTTAGCCTACAGTACAAAAATATTAAATATTTACACATAAAATAGTAACAAAATTGTAAAAAGAGTTGGGACAGGCTTCCAAAAATGAAATAAAGTAGGCATATTTGAAATACAGGTAAATACAAAAAACAATGGAAATGGCACTTTACTGATTGAATGATAGCATTGCGCACGTTTCAATAGTGGACTCCTTCATTCTCGTACGCCTGTCAGTCAGTACTAAATTGTAGTGACTGAAAAAACGCTCTGCATCAACACTATTTACAGGGGCCCAAATTGTCTGTAGGGCTGGCCCAGCAAAGGCAGAGTTTGTCACTTTCATTGCCATCAACATTTGCACCAAGTCACACACTTTACCTTCACGCACAATTTGTCCCATCAGTTTGTGAAGGTAGAGATAGCCCTCAACACACTCGTCGCTGGTCAGCTTCGAGAATACAGGAAGCATTTCAAATTCTCTTTTTTGAAATTCTCACATATTATTTTAATACCCCGTATTTGCGGGAAATTCACGCCTATTTCGCTAAATAGAATAATTTAGCTGAAATACGGCCAAAATCACGTTTTTCGCTATTTTTTCGCGTTTTTAGTTAAAACGAAATTTTGCCATCTCTAGCGATAGTCCTAGATAAATTTTTTTATTTTTTTATACTAATTATGGGCCGGAAAATCCGAATCTGAAAGAATTAGGCGTCGGCAAGCAATATTAACTGAATTACACGACTTTAAAATTTTCTATACACACACAGGAAAACAAGCCATTTTGAACGCATTCTGACACTACAAGTCATAGAAAAACACCAAAGATAGATATTACACCACATAAAATTAAGTGTTGCCATTAAGCAATAATATCAATAACGTAAAACTTTCTGACATGATACTTCCTCACATGATAATTCATCACATAACACATTAACCTGATGAATTATGACTATCTCAACGGCCGTATTCTTAAACCAAAAGTATGAAAATTCGTAGTCTTAAAAAGTTGTGCCGTACACCGGTCACCAATATCAATGTTATCAAGTAGTTTAGCGGCTACGCTAGGTTTGTGTAACATGGTTTGTGATAGAAAAGAAAGTGCCCCCTTCGTAGCGCCTACTCGCGTCACGGCAAAAAAACATCCCAGTTTTCAAGTAGTTTAGCGGCTACGCTAGGTTTGTGTAACATGGTTTGTGATAGAAAAGAAAGTGCCCCCTTCGTAGCGCCTACTCGCGTCACGGCAAAAAAACATCCCAGTTTTCAAGTAGTTTAGTGGCTACGCTAGGTTTGTGTAACATGGTTTGTGATAGAAAAGAAAGTGCCCCCTTCGTAGCGCCTACTCGCGTCACGGCAAAAAAACATCCCCGTTTTCAAGTAGTTTAGCGGCTACGCTAGGTTTGTGTAACATGGTTTGTGATAGAAAAGTGAGTAAAATTTATAAAAAATAATTACTTAAATTAGTTATTGATATTATTGCTTAATGGCAACACTTAATTTTATGTGGTGTAACATCTTTCTTGTTTTTCTATGACTTGTAGTGTCAGAATGCGTTCAAAATGGCTTGTTTTCCTGTGTGTGTATAGAAAATTTTAAAGTCGTGTAATTCAGTTAATATTGCTTGCCGACGCCTAATTCTTTCAGATTCGAATTTTCCGGCCCATAGTTAGTATAAAAATAACTAGTTTTATTATCTAGGAATGCCGCCCCTAAACCGAACTTTACCCGAAGTCGGCTACAATCGTATCAACCTTCGTTTATAGCAAGTCTGAGATACCAACATAATAGTAACAAAATGGCGTAGTATAAGTTCACAAAGTGTCATTTTATTCATTCTTTAAACGGCTGTATCTCCCTCAATTTTGCCAAGCGCACCTTAATTTCTTTTTTATTCAACTTTTCCACTCTTTTCTCATCTAGAAAGTGCATTTTTATTAAAATCCCCCACATTGGCGGGATCTGCATTCCTCTCGATTCAAAAATTTTGACAGTGGTAATGGGCAATAATTTTAGTTCTGATTTTTCGAAAACTTGATAAAGAAAATTTTCGAATGGTAAGTAGGGGTGAAAAATTTTTTTTGTACTATTTAAGTGATATTTATCGGCAAAAACATTAACTATTTAGAATGATAAAACAGACATTTTCAGTAATTTTTAGTTTAAAAAACATGCGGCCGCCAAACTGGAAGGGTTTTTTTTACGAAATCGAGTAGCGGCCGACTACTGGTGGCGTATGGTGTTTTATAT
The DNA here is from genome assembly GCA_917880885.1 of Limnephilus marmoratus. Classification (NCBI taxonomy): domain Eukaryota; kingdom Metazoa; phylum Arthropoda; class Insecta; order Trichoptera; family Limnephilidae; genus Limnephilus; species Limnephilus marmoratus. The sequence continues at coordinate 55,837,253 of OU862908.1, forward strand.
TTTTGTCTCTCACACTCTTATTAACACCAAATTTACTTAGATTTGATCTGTAAAGTTGGTGAAAATAGCAGTACTGTCTAAGAGCCAGTGGTCGGTCGCCAGTTACCCGTACCATTACTATGTTTTTTAACCCACAAGTGTGGGGCTGACAACTAACTGACGTGTTAAAGTTGCTGCACCATTAGTCGGCCACCAGGGGCGTGCACAGAAATTTTAGTGAGCTAGAGGGCTAAGACTAAAAAATACAACATTATTGATGTTGTTGTAGCTGAAAATGATTTTTATTTTTTTTTCGAAATTTCAATTTTTTGTCTGAAGATTTTTATCTAGCGTACCTACCTGAATAAAAAATCTTCATACAAAAAATTGAAATTTCGAAAAAAAATAAAAATCATTTTCAGCTACAACATCATTTACGTCGAATTTTTCAATCTTAGCACTCTAGCTCACTAAAAACTCCGTGCACGCCACTGTCGGCCACCCAGCATCTTAGGACGTTTTTTGGTGGATATTTTTACTGAAATTTTACTTTTGATCATCGTAGTGTTAACTATGTGTACAGATTATTTATTTTTTAGCAATGGTGACTAAAACTAAAAAAAGTTTTCATCCTATAGTCTTCAGAAAGCTCTTCAAGCAGTAAGGGGAAAAAATGATGTTCTTAAGGCGATATTCCTGGACCGCATCAAGGGAAGGGTAATGGTAAGATATTATTAAAGGGTAACTTTAACATTATCTGGACAATGTTTTTATTTTAAAAAAAGAATTCATCATACAACAACTGACCATATTTAGTTTTACATTTTTTTCGCATCAACAAATTTCTTTTTTTCTTAAATAATATACTTATTTTTAATTTTGTTAGTGATTATTAATGCCTCAACTTTCCAATAACTTCATTACATATTTTTATTAAACAACAATATAATAATTCTCGGATTATATAACTGTCAACCAAATTTCACATCAGTTTATTTTTTTTTTAAATATTATTTATCTCTTTTTAGTTTGTTAGGGGCCATTCATTTATTACGTAAGAGGATTTAGGGGGGAGGGGGGTCGACCATGTCTTATTTTTTCTTACAAAGGGGTGGGAGGGAGTCTCGATAATTCTTATGTAAGATCACAAAAATGCGCAAAGTTCAAATTATTAGTATCTTTGTAAGTACAAATAAACATTTCTAAAAATTGTTACTTTGAAAAATAAACATTAAAACAAATCAAACGTATATTCATTTTTTCCTTTAGATTCTTACGTAATAAATATTAAACAGGGGGGGAGGTGGTCGGCCTATTCTTATAATAGGGGGAAGGGGGTCGAAAACTAGTAAAATTCGTCTTACGTAATAAATGAATGGCCCCTTATGTGATTATTAGTGCATTTTTTACGTAACTATGAACAAAAAAAAAATTGTCTAAATATCGCAAATTCAAATAGGCATAAAAAATTCATAATCTCTCTAGCAGCCCTGTAGCAAAAACCTGACAGCCGACCACTGGCAAAAACACCATTTTTTATAAAAATATTATTGTAATTATTACGTTTATGTTATTTAAAAAAAGGTTGAAAAGTAATAAACATAAATTGACTATTCTTTAAGGGGAACGCATGCACTGCCCATTTCTGCCCATTTCATACAAACCTTAGATTTGGATTTGAGATCCAAATACCCAACCAAACTGAAAAATTATTTTTGTAATCAAAAGGTGTATAAAATATCTAGTTAGGATGTGAGCTACTTTATTTATTTTTGCTTTAAATTATAAGATGTCATTTCAGATTTTAGCGCTTCATGATTTTGGAGGCGATTTGGGCAATTATTTGCGAGTAAAAGAATAAAATATAAAAAATAATTTTACTATATTTATTTAAAAAATACAATGAAAAATAAAATTATTAAAAATGCATTTTTTGGGTAGTAATTTTAATACATAAACGACTTTTTTTATTCCGCCGTAAATAGGTAATTTGTATTTTTAATTTACACCCATCAAAATGATTTTTTTTATAAATTTTTTATTTCATATTTCATTATATTTATATGATAAATATAGTAAAATTTTTTTTTATTGTTTTTCATTTACTCACAAATAATTGCCCAAATCGCTTCTAAAATCCAGAAACATTGAATTCTTTAATGGCCTATATCTTATAATTTAAATCAAAAATAAATAAAGTAGCTCACATCCTAAATAGATATTTGATATACCTTTTGATTCCAAAAATAATTTTTCAGTTTGGTTGGGTATTTTGATCTCAAATCCAAATCTAAGATTTGTATGAAACGGGCAGAAATGGGCCGCGCATACATCCCCTTAACAAATCTGTGTTTTTGTAAACCTCCTTTCCAATATAAAAAAAAGCTGACTACTAGCACATTCACCCTACACTCTTAAATAAACTCGAAAAAGTTGGTATAAGTGGAAATCTTCTCGGATGGTTCTCTTGTTACATTAAAAATAGAGTCAAGCTGTTGCCCTAAAAGGTTTGTAGATTAAATGTTTGTCAATTTAATGTATAGATTTGATGAAAGCTGCACACTAACCTTAGAATGCAGCTTTGTGCCTTGCTGCAGTAAAATGGTGCACTGATGCAGCAGAGAAACAGGCGACGAGCCGACGTTGGTGGCCAGCAAGACACGGAGCAGCTGTTCCTTCTGCGCCGGGTTGTCCAGGAGGCCGTGCATCAGCGACACGGCCGAGAACCAGTTGGACAGGGCATCCGTGCTGAACAGACCGCCGCACAGCAGCTGCCCCGTGGTCAGCGTGGACACCTCGGCCGTGGAGGGTAGCAGTGTCTGCACCAAGTGCGCCTGCCCTATCTCATTCTTGTACAGAAAGCATTCAAAGCAGTATACCACCGCACATCTGCAAGATAATTTTTTTACCAAATTACTTCAGACAACATGATAAAAATAAATGTTATTGAAGTGAAAATTTCTTTAGCACCGTTGCGATTTGAAACTCAATGAAATGAAAATAGCGACACTAAAAAGAGACAAACACATACATCTATAGGATTTAGCCTGCAAGAGAATGAGATAGTATATAGTATAATCGGTCTCCTCTTTGTGTGGTGCTTCGTAGACTCCCCACTCTTGCCTATTTTAGTTGTCTGAAGGTTTCACTTCTACCGCGTGTGAATTGCACACTCTGATTTTTTTAATTAATATGTTTATAGCAAACTCGGCATTTCCTGTGTCATATCAAATATTAAACCGTGACATGAGTATAAATAAGAATGAATTTATAACCAAAGGAAGCAGCAATGCTTCAACACCAAATAAAATGTATTATTATGGAGTATTTAGTTTGGAGTGTTAAATCCACAAGATGTGATTTATTAGATAATAATATGTTTATACCTTAGAGAGAATGGTTGTTTTTCATTAACCATGGACATCAAGAGCACCACTATGGCTGGTCTTGGCGGGTTGGAGGGAGCCAAAACATTACTTAAATACTCCTGGTTGCTGGCGTTGCCCCGAATCACTTCCCCAACAGCATTGATGGTCTCCGTCAGGATGTCCGCCGGCACTCCGCTCACCATCAGCGTGTTGCACAGCATCTCCAGCAGGTGGACATTTCGCATTATCTTCTGCGAACTGGACACGATCACCGCCGAGTTCAGAGGCGAGACCAGGGTCCTGACAAGCTGGAGCATGCAGTGGACATTGGAAGCCTTCTGCGGAGACCATCCCAGTTCGTCCATTGTATCGGGGGTACTGAACATAGGCAGCATGCGTTGAATGTAACTTCCTTCTTTGAAAAAGTTTTGGTTGCTTGCATTATTTTTCAGTAGATTAAGCATCAGAAGTAAACAGTCTTCTACAACTATACCTCCATCAGAGAATCCTTCCGCTGCAATTACGTCAAAAAGTCGGTCAAATGCATTTTCGAATGCTACAATTTTTTGTATATTTGCATTTCCCTTGGTAAGTTGAATCAATAACAGAAGCGCATCATTTCTGATGACTTCTCGACTGTCACTTAATAAATCCATTAGTTTAGAAACCCCCATAGGACTAACGAGAATTATTTCTTGAATATCTTTGGGTTTGTTTTCTAAAAGGGAAATGAGCAGTCGCACCGTGGGAAGTCGCACTCGGAAGTCATACTCTTCCAGCATTTCTAAAATGAGTTTTACATTTTGTGGATTTTTCAGAAACATTTCGGTAAACTGCTCCCCAATGTTTGAGGGAATAGAAGGATTGTCTCTCTCTTCATCAAATTGTTCTTGGGATGTAATGTTACATAGTGTGTCCAGAGCATAGCTGACTATTTCACAATCTGCTCTATCCAATTCTAAAACCTGGAAAAATTTTAAACTTTAGAATGATGTAATGAAAACAATGTAGTACATATTATGTTCATAAATCAATTACTAAATTAAGGTGCTCCCTATAAAACCATTTCATTATAATTAGGGTTGCCATCTCAAAAATTTGGCAACCAGGACAAGACGCGTGAAAACCCCGGATTATAGAGCCCAAAACCCGGACATGTCAATAGATTTTTTTTAAACATAGTCAGTTGAAAATGTCATAAATCACCATTTTATTTATTTTCAGACCTTAAAATTAAATTAAGTCATCTTGTATTATCATTTCCAATGTACCTAACAAAACAGTATCTTATTACAGTCGTTACAAATTGTTATAATCAGTTAGAATTTTTTATTCTTAAAATAAAACCCAAATTATTAATATACTCTGTTATGAAAACAAAACCTTATTTAAATATTAAACCTAACAAAATTCAATTAAATTTTTAAACAAAAATCTTAAAAGTACTGAGACCATTTTCGGGCAGCGAAGTCGAATTGCATACTGTGGCAACTGCGACCGGGGTCGGGGGGACGGTGAATTTAGCAGTCGGTTCGTCGATTGATTGCGGCGTGCGGGCACAGTGCACGTGTCGCAGGCGGCCCAAGACTTTAAATTTTTAAACCCGGACTACAAATGAAACCCCGCACGGACGCTCCCCGGACGCCCTCTAAACTAGGACAAATCCGGGGAAACCCGGAAGGATGGCAACCCTAATTATAATAAATTTAACCACCCTCTGTGGTAAACATACATGAGAGAATTACAATTCATTAGGTAGAGCCTAATTTCGAGATTTATAACTTATGGGGCATACATTAATTACATGAGCAGTTTTTCTTCCAATCTAGACCCCCCCCTTGGTGTGATAAATTTGGGCCACTTCGTAAATTCTTTTCAAGTAATGTGAGATTTTGCTGGACCTCCCCCCCTTTTGAGCTCACGTAATTAATGTATGCCCCCTTGTGAGCTAAGGGTTGAAATGTAAATGTCAAATTGACATGATGTTTGTGGTGCTGTCAATTTGACAAGTGCTCTTGTGAATGTAAAAACTACTACCACTTCAAAAGTTCGGGGAGTATTAGTACCATTCTGATTATTCTGAACCAGGCATTAATATGCACACAAGATTGTCCAGTGGTACCCGAAAATCAGTTTTATCAATATTCTAACTTTCAGGGTAATGTGCAAGCTTATTCAAAGACAGATTCAGTCATAATAACACTTGAACTGATGTTGTAGTTACACGGTCATTGATAAGGGATAGATGTCAAATAATATAGATAAAGGAGATTAGAAAGGCAAATGTCATTTTTGTGTTATTGTAAAATGTACATAAAATCTATCGTTGAAAAATCGAGCAGAGAGGAATTATTTCTATAAAAATACCAAAATTTTAAGAAAATAAATATGCCTGTCTAAGCGTATCTAAACCTTGGGCCCCAACTTCTACCCTGTACTTCCTTGAGAGGGCTTTTAGGGCTCGACAAGCATCTCTTCGGTCGTCCAGTAATGTGGAATTATTTACGCGGTCGATTAGTCTTTCAACCTAAAATAAAAATCATAACACATATTGTACAAAAGCATATGTTAATTATAGGAGTTATATCATTTGACTACAGCCACGATATTTGTATTATGTTTTTAATTTGAAACTTACAGTTTCGGCACCAGTAGGTAGAGCCCCGGGTTCTGTAGCACCCAGGACGCTTTTCAAGCCGCTTTTAAAATATTCCATTTTGAAAATTATTCCCTAGGCGATAAACAAATTTTTGAATTTTCCTTTGGGCCTATATTTGAAGATCAATGAAAAATTAGAGAGGTAAATATCCACGTCAGTCATCTTAATCTAAAGGACGACATATTGAATGATACCAAGTTAAAAAATATTTTCCCGAATTGAATAATATAATATTCATTTTCCCAATGCATAGACAAACTCGAAATTCGAAATAAAATATTTTAGGATTGCAACACAGAAACCGACGGCTAGACTGCGTAAATTGAAACCGGAAACGGTTTCACACAACTTTATTGATTTTAGATTTTCACTACCAAATTATGTATTTTCGTTATTTATTTTTGGGGTGTTAAAATCCAAAAATAAATACCGAAAAATTTTTATACATGATTACACAATATGCATACTCTGCTCTATATAATAAAATTTTTTTTTCACACTTGAAATCATAATAAATACTTAGGTACAGTGATCGTCGGGTAATTATTAGTAAATATTATATGATTGGTTTATTAATGATTATTCCCCTAACCACCGCACTTTTATGGCGCGTTCAGACGTTTCAATTTTTGTTGATCCACTTTTATTTAACGTAAAAAGTTGAACGAGATTATGTTCACACGTTTCAATTTAAGTAGAACCGAATTTGACATTCAAGATGGCGTCAACTGAAATTGTCAGTGCGTGCGTCTCTCTAACTTCTGATGTTTTGCGAGATGAGCTCGAGATTATGAAAAAGCATAAAAAACGTCGTATTTGGGCGAGAAAATGGATCATGAATTAGGCGCATCCAACACAATTTTAAAAGAGATGGAACTAGAAGACTCCGAAGGATATGGATGACAGAAAAACAATTTGATGAGCTGCTTTCCAAAATTGGCGATAAAATTTTTCAGAGACGTTTAAATTAATAATAATTACTACTAACTACAATAACCGGAGAAGCAAGGAAATAATCCATATTTCGTTAAAATTAGCTTTACCATAACCTAAAACAACAACGCCAAACGTCATACTTTGACATAGGTAGTTATTGTTATTAGATTTGTACAAAGTTTTTTTTTCTTTTAATTTATGCGTATTAATGGTGACGCATGCTCTGAATATTTACCGTTATTTTTTGTCATTATCATAATATATTCGGTAGGTAGTGTAAATGAAACACATATTATTTATTGCAGTATCACGGGCATTTCTATTTGTGTACACTTCTTGCTTTTGATCCCAAAGACAGGGATGCATAAATCTGAACATCAAATCATCCGACCATTTCAAATATTTTTTCGTTGAAACGGATTCCATGACGGTAGAACTAGGAATGTCTAACGAATATGGACATAAATGTTTGACGTCTAGTTGTGCACGCGAGTAACTATGGTAACCAAGATGGCGCGACATACTTGAACGTCAAAAGTAGACGGGCTGTCAACTTTAGCTAGTCAACAAAAAACTTGTTCAACTTTGTTGAAAGAAGGTTCACACCTGTCAATATGCTTTCAAGTGTCGAGTTGATCAACTAAAGTTGAACCGTGTGAACCGGCTATTAGCCACAGTTTAAGAAAATTACACTTCGTTTCAACAATTACTACAAGAAACAACTTTTTGCATGCACAAAATAGTTATTAGTTTGGGTTAACTAAGTAATTCATGCATATTTAGGTTGAAACAAATCTCACGCAAAGATCAATCCATATATGATCCATACAAAAAAGTGGTGGCAAAGAAATCGTTTTATGTGGGAAATTTTGATCTTTTACCATCTATCTGAACATAATTAGTTGGTTCTTGCAATAGTTGTTGAAAAGTAGTGTAATTTCCTAAATCTGTGCCAAATAAAAATGGGGGGGGGGGGGTTAGTGGAATATTTACGGAACTTCGTTCTCCAGAGTCAAAGAAAAACTCAGTATTGCCCTGGTGAAATATTATTAAAAACCGAAACAATATTTTTGATCTTAGCTCTCTTAAAATAGTTCAGAATAGTCAGGTACTTCATAACCATTTCATTTCTCTTCTAAGCGCGCTAGCAGAGTCGGTTGTGCATTCGGGATTAGTTCTCGAACTTCAGCACGGCTTCACAATGTCTCTTTAACTAATTTAACTTTCAGTAAGTGAAATTAGTACATTAATAAAAAGAAAAGTAATATTAATAAATAATTGTAATATTCAAAAAACTGTTTCTGAAAAAAATAAGAAAATACACAGATTTAGGAAATGAGATTAAAAGACTTTGGCATTCTCAGACTACAAAAATATTACCATTTGTTTTTTCGGCTACTGGCATTATACCTATGTCTCATTCAAAATTTAGGCATATTAGATTTGTCAAAGAATTTATACATAAAAATGCAAAAATCAGTCATTCTAAATACACATAGGATTACAAAAGATTTTTTAAATAGGTATTTATATTGAGGGATCAGTAGGATTTATAGGTTCAGCTAGGAGTTCCACAGAGGCGACTGGAGTCAGTGATTTTTTTTTCCATTTGGTCTCTGGTAGGTTGACATGTTGTTCTTGTATTGTTTTGTATTTATAATACTTATCTAGTGCAATTGCATAGCGTGGATTGATTAGATGATCATTTGGGAAGTGCGTGAAAGGGGTGAGTTTTTCCTGTGGGGAAAATTTAACCCGGACATTTAAATCTAGTGCGTATAAAAAAAAAAAATTGTGTATATTAATTTCTTTTAATTAGGTACCTACAACAGCTACTGTAAAATTTAGAAAAAATATTATTGTAGTTGTTGGGAGAATTTTTTCTCCCTCATCTCATCGACCTGAAAAATTTATTTATTAATAATATTCATGGTATTTAAAAAACCCTTTAAAAAAAAAATATTCTGCAGTTTTTTTTTTTTCAAAATAATGTTTTTTTCCTTTTATTCAAAGAAAAATTCTAAATTGATTGTTTTTAATAAAGCATTATATTAATTATTATTTATATTCTCAATAAAAAGCTTACTAAACACATTTCTTATCTTTCAAAACATGGTTTTTCAATTTTGGGACATGGCAACACTGGTTCGCACCCAAATTCGAACATACATTTTTGATGGAATATTGACTGTTATTTCTAAGGGGGCGTTTAAGTATTACGTAACACGATTTTTGACCCTCCCTCCCCCCCCTATGTAACGTTTTTCTCCCCCCATTTTTTTTTTTTCTAACCCCCCCCCCCCCCACCTAAATGTTACGTAACACCCAAGTGACTATTTTTACCTAAAAGTCACAATTAAGTTGCGCAAAGTACTGGAAAGTCGCAAAATAAAAATGACGTACAATACAGTCGAGGGATTCCCAGTACAACATAAACGAAAAGGATTGCCAACTCAAAGATTTTAATTCCCTTGTTTTTATTTAAATTTAAAAAACGTGTTATTTAACGCGTTGTTCGAACCCCCCCCTTCCCGCCCCGGTAACACACAATAACATTTTACAAGACCCCTCCCCCCCCCCCCCCCCCCAAAGTGCGTTACGTAATACTTGAACGGCGCCTAACAGAAAAAGAAAAAAACTATATGCATACGAATATCGATCACTCCCTATAATAAACAAGCTACAACTCCCATTGGAGACCGTGGCAAGAGAGGTGGGTTTGCAAATCAATGAGATTAAAACTAAAATCATGATGCAAACCTAAACCCCACGCGGCAGAATAAAAGATAAAGTGAAATTTAAAGACACCTATAACTTTGAAGTGGTCGAAGACCAGTAATAGTAAGAAAGCGCATCACATCCGCTAACAACACTTACTTCGCATTGCTGCCAGTGTTCAAATCCCGTTCGAAATGTCCATAGGAAAACCAAAACAACCCAATATAAAACAATTATTAGAACAGTCTTGGCCTATGGATGTGAGGCGGGAACACTGACAGCAAAGTCTGCGGAACAGCTGGACACCTTCGGAAGAAAGGTACTTTGAAAAATCTTAGGAGAGGTGCGAGAGGGAGAGGTATGGAGAATCCGCCACAATAATGAGCTCTTTGATATCTATCTACCAAGCTCCCAGGGTCTACCCATTTAAGACTCCAAAGACTAAGATGGTCCGGACATGTGCACCGAATGCCAAGCACACGAGTATCGAAGAAGGACAAACGAAATCGAAGAAGGTAAACGAAAGGCGGGCAGACCTAGACTGAGATGAGAGGATGTCAGGAAGAATGCAAGAGGACTACTCCATGTTGCAGATTGGAAGACGACGGCCGAGGGAGGGCAGTGGAGGCTTATCTTAAAGGAGACCAAGGCTTGAAATGGGTTGTAGTGCCATTGAAGAAGAAGAATTCTTTTGTAACCTATAGGATTGTTATAATTTGTTATGATATATTTTTTAACAAGTGTTTGCCACCTTATCATTTTGAATAAGATTTTATATTTTTAAGCAATTGTTATCATATCAATTGCCACTTCATCAACATGCAATAGATGAATTTTTAAAGTAACACTCCTTCCCACCACAAGCCGGGTCCACCTGCGGAAGTCAGCGCTGGCTTTGCTCTCGGTTTATTTTTTGCTGGGACTGTCCCTGGCGGGTGCTATTGTGGCGTGCAACCCTGCGCATATTGCCATAAATGTCAGCGCCGGCCGGAGAAAATTGCTGCAGTCTGCTAGCGACTTAACTTACCTGGAATATGAAGGGGTATGTATGGGGTGTGCTGACATCAAGTTTGTTTACAGGCCTTTATTGCATGGCAGTCTTTTATAGATTAAAAACATGTTTTTGCTTGCAGTTTATTAAAACATCTAAAAGTAACACCCCATTTTCTGATCTAAAATATTCATATTAGTATTTTTTCTTATGGCATGGTATTTTATCTTCGATTTAATTGTGAGGTTTTTCAATTTACCTTATAATACTTACCCCACTTCCTCACGCGTCGGTAAGGAATCGACATAAACTAGTTGCAGTAATAATTCAGACAGTGGAAGTAGAAAAACCATGTGACCATGCCACACCTAACCATGCACGGGCACCAATAGTCATATATTCATGGAACGGAGAGCTCGTGGTATCATGTTTTCTTACTACGCATGGTTTATGTGGATTCCTTACCAGCCCATGAGGGAGCCGTCTACAACTCAGCAGATGCATAATAAATTTATAATCCAATAAAAAATAGAAACACCACTAGAAGGTTTTTCTAAGAATAATACAAAACATCTTTTAAAAAAAACTTATATTTTCCAGGTGTACGTAAATATATAATATGTAGTCAGTCATTTATATTACAAATGGCACCATTTCTTCTCAAAAAGCATCCAATAACATGTTACTGTCGAGGAAATTTCATCATAGTCAACAAAAATACAAAACAACTCGTTAAACTAAGACCATTTATAAAGAATTCTGGGGAAATTTCATTGGGTAATAAATGTAAAATATCTACAGTAGAAATGAAATGGTCAGTACAGGCATGTGTATGCAGTAGGTATCTAAGTTATTAATACTATTTTATCTTTGTTTCTAAGGCATCTTTCTACCACAATCATAGCGAAAAATAAGGCAATTTCTGTAAACGACAAATAGAATAACATTATTTTTCCATAAGGTGTATTTAGAGTTATATTTCATTTGGTTCAGTATTTTGTTTAAAGATGACTTAAAAAATATTTTAAATTTATTAATAAAATGTACACGACACGACTAAGAAGTTTTGTTTATAATATCATACATTTTCTGATTGCATTTTGTCACAAAACTAGTATAATATTATTTATTAAATGCTGAAGTGCAATATTGGAAGCTGCCAAAAAATTGGTTGTGTAAAACTTGTGGTTGGAACTGGATTGAATTATAAATATACAACACTTTCAATCACCTGAGAAATAAAACTTGTTAAAATATAGAAAGATTAACTGATATCCAAATTTTCCAGTAAAGAATACCCAAATGGCAATATGAAACACAGTTCGTTAACAAACAAAAACATCACCAGGAGTGAGATAATGACTAAAATAGTTTTAAATTAAAGTTTATATACACTTTTTGCACTGTATTAAACTTATGTTATATAATTAAAGGAAACTATGTACACAACCTCCACAGGCACTGTCTTATATACAAGCTCGTTAGGCTCAGTTTCATCACTTAATACACTCGGTTACACCAACTTCACGGGGGAGTCCGTGTTCAGCTTGGAAAGTGTCTTTTTGACCCTGAGGGCGGTTAGCCTGACAGGGGGGTTGGGGTGCCAGCACTCCTGCATCACCTTGGCCAATGTGCACAGGATGTCAGTGGACTCCCAGCGCAGGGGGATCTGAGGCCGGATTTGCTTCACACACACCACCAGGTGCATATCTTCAAAGGACGGATCATTCGGCACGCAGTCATGATAAGGCAGGGCATAATCCTCTGCACATTGAATTTTGTCTCCTGTTGCACATCTCCTGCACATCTCCCAGAGCACGAGCCCGAAGGAATACATGTCTGCCATCTTGAAGGCGTCAAAGTGAGTGATGTTGAGCGTTTCATCCAGAACTTCTGGCGCCATGTATCTCCTGGTTCCTACTCGAGTGTTGGGAGCTATGTCCACTTCGTTTCTTTCAGCCACATATCTCACGGCCAATCCAAAATCAGCTATCACACACTCGCCGTTACGCTTGACGAGAATATTTTTACTTTTAATATCTCTATGAGATATTGCGGGCTTTCCTCTGGTTCCAAATATTTCTATGTGAAGGTGCGAGAGTCCGCTAGATACGGAGTATGCCATGAGCATCAATGAGGCGGGGTCTAATACTGTCATTTGTAAATAGTCATGGAGGGATCCCATCTCGTGGTAATCTGTTATCAGAAGCATTTGAGTCCAGGAGCCAGTACCCTTTATGTCAGCAGCAATGAAGCCGAGGATATTTTCGTGTCTCATAAGAACTGTTTGATAAATCTCTGTTTCTCTGAACCAGGAAGCTTCTTCCGTGGTGAAGAACACCTTCACTGCAACTTTCTCTCCTCTCCAGCGAGCGAGCCACACTTCTCCGTAGCGGCCCTTTCCCACAGACGCAACCATCTGAATCTGCTTGGCAATTGTGCGTTGGACCAGCAGAGGCAGTCCCGAGCCGGAACCGGAGGACTGATCGGTGATGGATGGCAACGGGGGTCCCAGTCCCTCCAGGAGTCTCTGCTTCCTCCGCTGCATTCGGCAGCGTCTTAGGAGGTATAGCACCACCACTACCAGGATGGCTGTGAAGGCTGCCAGGAGTCCAACACTGATGATAAGGGCCGAAGCTCCGGCGTGAAGATTCACTACTTCCGGAACTGCAGTAGTTTGTTCACTAAGCTTTGGTAACATGTCCTTGTTGCACAGTTCTGTGTTGCAGCACAATATTGATTTTCCTTTTACGTGGGGAACCTGAGAACCCTTACACTGGAAACAAAATAAATAAATTATTAGTTAAGAATTAAGTAACACACAAGTGTTTGTCTCTGCCAGAGATGCATATACTAAAGAAAAATTGGGCAGCAGAGACCCTGTTAAAGTTATATAAATTTTTGAGGTAAATCATTAGATACTTATTAATCTCTAGCAATTGGCAACTAATTAGGGGTCTATTCGTCGTCAGAGAAAAACTGTAAGTTAATAGAATTCTGAATTACCTGCATGAAGCCCGCTTCATCGGGGGGCAAGCAGCCATAGGAGCGCTCGAGCTCCCACACGCTGATGTCCTGTGTGTCGGGCACCTCCTCCACAGCGGCGAAACAGGCGCCTCCCGGCCGCGCCACACACGTCCCATTGCCCGCGCCATGCGGGCAGTGCCCGTCACAGTAGCAAACCAAACCACCGGCTGCAACAACAACACATTCAGAGTTAATAATAGTATTCGGATGATTATAATACATAATTCACTGTATTCTCACTTCATTGTATAGAAAAGCCTTTTTAGGCATACAAATAAATTAATGATTTCAACAGATTTCAGTTATTTTATGTGATTAAGTACTTTATTTGAGGTTTTATTCAAATACTATCAACCCATCAAGATTTGGACAAATAAAAAACATAAAGAAACAATTCGTGAAAGAACTTGGCAATAAATTATTTTGGACAAATATTACAGAAATACGACATTAAGAAAAATAAAATTATTTATTTCATCATTCATATATTTTGAACATAAAGAGTCTGCACGGAAGTTATAACACAGCAATTTGCATAGGCGGCAAATAAAAACTACAGAGCCTGAAGAAGGCTGCAAACAGAGGATCAATTCATGACCTATTGTTTTCCAGGCATTACTTGTGTGAATTGCCAAGTGATAACTCCCATGCTTGATGTCAACATTTTTACTCCTTTCAAAATTGAGTTAAATAAGACATAACCGGGGGACATATTTCTTTTTCCGTGTTCAATAGGAGGCAGTACTTAACAAACCCGTGCTTGTTTGAAGGCAGTACTGCTTCCTATTGAACATGGAAAAGGAAGTATCCAACCGGGGGGGAGGGTTTCATAAATGCGTAAGAATCGTTTGCATATTTCTCTTCCAATTCTCAAAAAAAATCACAAATTATCTGAACATAGTCCTTACATAATGCAAAAAAAGAACTGAAGAAAGGAGGCACTGAAACAATAATCACATATTGAATGCACAAACTGTAATGTTTTTAAAATCTTGTAGTAAAAACAGTTTGTGCTGTAGAATGACATTGCACAAATTTTATTTGTAGAAAAATAAACACTACTAATATTTGCTTGCAAACCAGATTCAAATTGATACAAATGCAATTGATACCATGAGTTTAAAGAGTGAAAGCCAAATATAATATTTTTAAGAATGTATTGCAATGTAGTGACCTCGATATAAAACCATTAAAATATCAGCATTAACATCGGTATTTTAAAGACAAACTCATCTCAAAACAATCTAATTATCAGCCAATATTCTTGTGGACAAAACGTGATGTTTGTTTGCCTTAATGATGTTAATTATTGAGTAGGGTGTTTACCTCACTAAACGGTAATGTAAATAAAACTTATAATAATAAACTGATGAGCTGTACAAATTAAAATTTAGCAAGACAAACAATTTACATGAATATTTATTATGCAATCTGCAGCACATTTACACTATTGATTATATTCTTACCAAAGGATTGAAAAAACATTTGATTTGTTTAAACTTTGTAAACACCAGATGGTCGGCGGTTATAGTTTATTTATGTATAACTTTATAAATATTATTTTTCTAAACAAGCCCGCGACGCAAGGCAACTCCTATTTTGACTTTTGACATAAGATGCATAGACAAAATCAAAGTGAAGGTTAGGGATGGGGTGCTATTTGAAAGAACGTAGGGCCATTCGGGGCTATTAGGATGGGCAGGTTTATCCGATATTTATAATTATTATCGGCAAAAAGGATTTCGGGACAATCGTAAGTTCTTTTATAAAATAGAAGAGCGCGTAATGGATTATGACGAAATTAAGTTAATTTCGAATCCGATAGTATGTAAATGAAGAATAAAAAAATATAAGATATTATCAACTCTTCAGTACATCTGATCATGAAAAGTGTATATCAAAACAAAATGTGCTATTTTATGTCCAATTATGATATTGCATTGTTTATTGTTATTTTTTTATCTTATCATGCGATTATTAGGAAAAATGAAATTGAACCGATTCCAATTAATGTTATACTAGAATGTGTGAATCATTATAAAAACTACAATATTAACCACCATATAAATCATTCACCCTTGTTTATTATCAGTATGGTAAAATATTGCAAGGTAATCAAATCATAACTTAACGTACACCAATTTACATAATTCTGGTAGAGTCACGTTAAATTATAACAAAAAAACATATAATCATTAATTTATAAAAATAGTAAATCTACAACACACATTTCTGAATATTTCAAAGGAACCACTGAACTGATTTGCAATATTAGCAGTTGTTGATCATTGATGCCTGAGAGAGAAAGAACTGAAGTATTTCTGAGCGCGCAAATATTCCAGCTAAAAGGTCGCCGCGTCTGTGCATTACATTTAAATATCATTCATAAATGAGCGCAGTTGTCAATTGTACTGCACGAGATCTGACTTTATATACACACAAACAAGTCACACGCCTACGTACATACCGGGTTTCATCGCGGTCTACACCAGAGAACCGCCTGGGCCTGTATGGAGCACGGAGAGCAGACACAACCACCGCCACATTAACAAATTACTCAAATCTCGGCGCCTTCCTCGAAAGATCTTTAGCCGTATTCCGCCATTATACACACAGTCGATTGGAAAATTATCGATTTAGAACTGCACTATTCAACAATGTTCGCTTTGGTTGACACAGCGGATTAGAAGATGGAAATTGGTTTGTTATTTTAAAGTTTGGATGAGCGCGCGCGGACACACAGTAAACAACTGCACGGCCGACAGCAGGCGGCCGACTGGCGCGAGAGGCCGCCCGTCCGGCGACACAGTGCGCAGCGCCGCGGTTACCCCGCTCTCCTCCGGACCACTGTCCTCTCAGTCCGCTGTACTCCGTACCCGTCCCGGCCAGTCAGCCAGCCAGCGTGTACCCGAAGTGCACCCAGGGATCCACTGATTGACTGATGGATGGTCAAAGGGTTTAAGTTCTACTTGACTGAGTTTTCTCGGTTCAGAGGCAGCTTGCATCCAATATGCACCCAACATCTTATTGTCCGGGTATCCCACGATTACCACTTCCAAATCCGAACTCACAATAGAAAAGTAAATTTTGTATTTTTAAATTCGATAAAGTAAAAAAGTGCACAATATACATATTTTTTTCTAAACTTAGTACAATAAGTATGTGTTAATAAAATAACGGAGGTACCATAAATCCAGGTAGGTAGGTGACCAGGGGATTACTGATCACCCGTGGCCCGAGCTCATTGCAAACATTGAATATAAACAACGATAAGGGGAGTGACTGATTACACTATTCTATATTTATTTATGGGTACATGCTACACGCCGCATTCCACTGGGTGACGATTCGCCAATATACTAACATTCAGAGATAAAAAAAACCTACTGCAGTAGTGTTGAGTACCTCATACAAGAGGCACCTCAAATGTCCCATACAAACACGTAAAATGTCCCCCCACCTCACGAAATGTATTTGTACCAGCTCTTTTTTTTGTATTACTACAAAAAAATATCGCACAAGAGTACCAACTGCTCCAAAAAAAAAATTATTGTAAATTACCGCACAAGCGTCCCAACTGCTCCGAATTTTTTTTTTATTTTATTCTAAATTATTGTTAAGTGAATACCGCACAAGAGTACCAACAGCTCCAAAAAAAATTTTTTTTTATAATTTATTATTGTAAATTATTGTTATGTGAATACCGCACAGGAGTCCCAACAGCTTCAACCGGTTGAGGGAGTGTGGAGATGAGGTGGAGGGGTTTAGTGAGGGGGGGATCAAATGGGGGGTGCAGGGGGAGAATCAGTGGAGGTGGAGGGGGGGAGAGTGTGGAAGGGGGTGAGAGTGGGCAGGGGGGGATTGGAGGGTAGGCCCTTTTTATATCCATTTTTCGTATTACAAAAATAACAAACACGGGAGGCGGGTATAGGTACCGCCGCCCCGGGAGCTATTTGTTATATAACCAACACCTCTGACATAAGTCACCCCAAGTGGTTCGCTGCGAGAGTGGTTGAGGGAGTCCCTTTGACTTCTCCGGCCTTACGCCTTGCGCCACTGGAGGGATGGATTAATAAGCATCCCTAAAGATGACATAGGGTCTGAGGGGAATTTTTGTGGAGCTGATGTAAAAAAACACCTTTCCTGAAATTCTCTAGCCACCCAACCCCCCGCCTCCCCGTAAGCGAAAATATTTTGTAACACCTCACCTCAAATGAGGTGGGACACCTCAACACCTCATTTCGATATTTGAGTACCTCATACAAACTCATCCTGATTTCGTGTCCTACCCAACACTATACTGCAGGATTTGAATAAAAAATACACTGTCCAGAATTCAGAATCCTTCTGGATCTCTTTCGATCAAAAAATGTTGAAATTATGTAAGGGGGCATACATTAATTACGTGAGCTCAAAAGGGGGGGGGGGGTCCAGCAAAATCTTACGTTACTTGAAAAGAATATACGAAGTGACCCAAATTTATCTCACCAAGGGGGGGGAGGGGTCTAGATTGGAAGAAAAACTGCTCACGTAATTAATGTATGCCCCCTAAGTAATTTTGGAAAAATGGTAATTTTGAAGGTATAGTTTTTTGCAGTACATTAGTTTATATCCTATTATTTACACATAGATCGAAGAAATTAATCAGTTCAGTTTAGTAAGACGAGTGGCTATAGTTTTGGGCATTATTAGATGCACGATGAATCGATATTAATCTGCACATCCCTATATTTTTTTGAAGAATGCGTATACAAATTTATAAAAAAAGACTATCATTTTCTTTTTAGATACATATGTAGGTACAGAAATGCAATCTACCTTTATCTAATAAATAAATCTGATTGAGATACGTTTTTAGATTTTCACGGCCTTAAGTATTTTCGTTATTGGTTTTTAGGGCGTTATGTACACTGTAACGCTGTCCGAAACGTTGGCTAAAGAAGGAGGTCACGCAACACGGTATAACATCCCAAAAACAAATAACGAAAATAAATCTGATAGTCTGTTTGTGGCGGGAAGGCTGGCTGGCGGGCCGGGTGTATTTGATATGAAACTACAGTTTTATTCCGAGATTAATTAAATTTTGCTCACTTAATCTTCAAAACAATTTGGGAGGCGGGTATGGATACCGCCGCCCCGGGAGCCATTTATTGGATAACCAACAACTCTGCCTCAGGTGACAAAGCAGGGGTGCCTGTTTGTCTAGGTCTTGGCGGCGGATGCGTCTGCCCACCCACTGCGTGGCGAGCCGGATCGAGAGAGATTGATTAACGGAGACCTTTTAACCTCTCTAGCCGGTCTCTCTCGACCCATCGATTTGCACCGCAGTGGGAGGGATGGCTTCGTATATCCGTCTCTCCCGGACGCGATGAACGCCAGTTTCCCATCCTCTCCTCATATCTTTTCCTTCCCAGATCTTAATCTCCTTTCTGTCCTTAAAAATAATTTTCTTTCACGAAGCGTCCCCAAAGATGACATAGTCCCCGAAGAAAATTATTTGCCTCAGGGCTTCCAGCTAATGTAAAAAAAGAGTAACATCGTCCGATTTTGAAAAACTCTGTCTTAAGTCAGAGCAACGCCGGGGATTTAAGCTAGTTATTTCATAAAACAGTATTATTCGATGAGCGACGACCGCCAAAGTGTGTTGTTTTCTTTTTGATACCTACGTGGGAAAAGTTGCAATATTGTAGAAAATCATTGTATCGATTGACGTTACATATAAAGTGATGTATGTACATGCGAGCAAGCATGTAACGTGAGCTTGGGTACCTAGTAGGTACCACCTACCAACTACAATTATGCACATGCACACATTGCACGTAACATACCATGTTAGGTAAGTGAGAATAAACACTACACAGAATGCAATTTATTGTAAGGGGGCCCAAAGGCCGGCCTGAAATGGAAATCGCAGGCAACATTTTTTACGATGAGCGTCTTGAAGTTCGACACATTAAAAAAAATATATTAAGCAGGATAAATTATTTAGAGATAGAAGAGTCAGAACGAAGTACTTTGGCGTTTTGGGAATCCAATTAATTGGCGTAAAACTGATGTAAATCTTCTCCTTTAAAACATAACATGTGATGTACTTACTTAAGATTTAAACCGCATATTTGCATAAATCATAATGTGCGCGACAACGTAGGTACTCGATAGAACAGAGGCCTATTTGGAAGTAACTATGTACACTATTAGTTAGTGAAATAGTTTTCATAAATTATTTTGGTATTTTTTATTTTTGCCAGTCGTTTTAGGCGCCTTTCGGATGCGGCGCCTGGGGCTTGTGTCCCGGTTGCGTATTTCCAAAACCTATACCTGTTCAGTCGCTTTACATTTTCAATATCAAAATTTAAATATTTAGAAACAAAATTATTAATTTATAATATACACATTGGAAAGATTATTTTATCTAGATTTTAGAACAATTTTTGTTTTTGCAAAGTGATAAAAAATTATCAATATAGAGGTGTATTTACAATATATGGGAAAAATATTAAAATTTAAATATTTAGAAATAAAATTATTAATTTCTAATATACACATCAGAAAGATTATTTTATCTAGATAATAGAACAATTTTTGTTTTTGCTATGTGATAAAAAATAACGAATATAGAGGTATATTTAAAATGTAAATTGTCGCTACCGCGACTGAATCGGTATAGGTTTTGTAAATACGCGTCCCGGTTTATTACCCCACTCTTCTCCAGACTCTGGAAGATTATGCTTATTTTACAGTAGAGTTACGCGCAACATAATAATTAATAATATTCTAATGAAAATATTATAAAAGTCCCTACTTACGTAGGTACATTCTCAAGTAACTTGCCGGGCCAGTTCGCCACTTCTTTGTTCCATGGTAGGTATAAAGTAGCTACTAGCTGCGGCCTTCACAATTACAGAAAAGTACCAAAACATAGTTTCAGAAAACTGTAAAAGCTGAACTGAAACTAACCACAGTGACTTGAATTAAATAGGCTGAATATTATTATGAATCAGTGTGGAATGGCGTCACATTAGGTGTGGTACCTAAATTAATGGTTTCTGTAACACCTCGCTAAACCCGCGCAAATTATTCCTATATCTTTAGCAGCTATTTAATTATAATCGGCCCTAATCGACGTAGATAAAATTTATAGCATTCAACAAAACCAGAATGAAAGTTGTTCTGTTTAATACAACAGACCTCACGATTTGCTTGCAGATAACCATCGCTAAAAGTTGTCAATTCGAAAACGATTGATTATCAAATAATTACAATGGTATTCCAGAACAAGGGTGCCCAAAGCAAATCTTTTGGTGGGCCAAAAATATAATTAGGTACTGAACTTAGGAGGGGTGTAAACGGCGGATATAACCGTTAATTTTTACCGGTAATTCGGTGTTCAAAAATGCTTTTATTGTGAAAACGCGACCTTCAATGCTACAAGGCATATACGCCTGTGTGTGTTTTTTGCACTCACCCTCCGCTTATTTAAATCAGGTCAGTTGCATTCAATCTTCCAAACAATGTGCGGAAAAAATCTGATATTAATAAAATGGACTTCGAAAATAAATTCCTAGTGTGGCCATGCGCCTGGCACTTTTCAAGCAATAAATCAAAATCCCCACCGAGAGTCCGAGGTTTAATAACAAGAAAGTGCTAAATCTAATATATAAAATTCTCGTGTCACGGTGTTTTTTACCATACTCCTCTGAAACGGCTGGACCAATTTTGATGAAATTTTGTGTGCCTATCTGGTAGGTTTGAGAATCGACCAACATCTATTTTTCATACCCCTAAAAGTAAAGGGTGTTCCACTCCGAAGAAAATTATTTTCCCCATACATTTTGTATGGAACGAATTCTCCTATTTTGAAAGAACCGCAGCAATATTGTAAGGGGTATAATATTGAACTGTGAACCGGGGGAGGGGGGAGGGGGGAAAGGAACTCAGGAAGGGGGGTTAGCGGGACGGGGGAAGGGGAGAAGTGGAGTGGGGAGAGGGAGAGGGAACGCGAAAGGGGAAAGGATACGCAGGGAGAAACAATTTAGATCAAGGTATGGTATACGCAGGGAGAAACAATTTAGATCAATTCAGCTAATAAGTTGACAACAGTTTTTGATTCTGAGGCGGTACGAAGTTCGCCGGATCAGCTAGTATAATATAAATGTGATAAATTTACAAGAACGATTTTTTAAAAAATTTTGTATGAAAATCAAAATTCAAAACATAGAAAGCTGAAAATTTCATTTTGGGCCCCAAAAAATCTTTAATCGGGGCGCAGTTTGGACGTGCCTGTTCTAGACCCTACCTTTTTGAATAACTTAGGCAGAAATTTGTGTTTTTATGAGTAATGATTAATGAAGCTAACATTGCGATTTTATTTTAGAACATCTTTTGACATAATGTAGAAATAAACAAGAATACTATTCTCACGAAAGTCACGAATTGAAAACTTTAAGATTAGATACTAATTACTTGGTCAGCTGTTACTATTGTGTAATGCCAATTTATGCCAGTTGGTCTAGTGCTTTAAATCGCGGTGTCGTCATCCTGTTAAATATTGATTCTTGATTTGTTATCATTATCAATTTTCACTGTTATCATTCTCAGTTATCAATGCTATCATTGTTATATATAGAATGAAAAGTTCAGCTTTGTTACTAACGTTGTATTTTTGTCTCTGTAGACAAAAATGATAACAGTGATATGATTATTTGAGTGCCGCGACGTGCGAATTTCCTTAACCTAACCCTTTCATTCTGAACTTTTAATCTTCATTTCTGGTGTCCTCTCCTATCACATGTTGGCTATCGTCAAGGCAGTAACCGCCTGCAAAGTAACTCGGAAGACTGCAGCAAGAAGTAACTCGGCAGATTGCAACTCGACAGAACTGCCCCCGTACCATGCAAGTTTAGAAGTTTCTACCTGGTATTTGGTCAATCTTCCCCTCGGTTATCGGTTGAAAATTTGGTGTTCCTCTGATGTGACCAACGACGAAAAACCTTTATTGTGTACAACACCCTATCTATCATTATTCTCTATCATCTTCTGTCAGGTTTCCATATACCTACAGTTAGAGCTCAAGTTTCCATATCGTAAAATTCAGAACGTATTATGCTGATGACCTAATCTAATTCTCAAATTTAATTTTAGGCCACGATTTGAAAATCTCTCCTAGCCATTTCAACGCGAACTTTAATTATTTCTTTGGATAGATCCTTGTGGCTATTTGCCGTTTGCAGTTTTCCCATGAATAATTCGATGACCTTATCCATGTGTTGCAGATCGTTGGCATTCTGCAAATTGGTATGCTACCATCTGCAAATCTAATTTCAGTTATTGGCTTTCCATTACCAACCATTCCGGTAGTTTCTTCAACTAAGGCTAACCCAACCTATTAGATAATGCTTTCGTATATTGTAGATACACATCAAAATGGTATCTACACTATATCTACACTATAATGGTATCTACACGATAAATGGCTTTTTTTATTGGCTTGCCACGTGCCTACATGGTATTTCTGCCAAAGAATATTTATGAGGCAACATCATCACAAATGTTTATCAATATTATTGATGTATTTAATACGATATAATTTACTAATGTAATCAAATCGCAAAACGGAGAACATTATGAAGCACTGGTTCGAAGTATCCTGGAATAAAGCTCCCATTATTTGGGTCCCTTCTGAACAAAACCATATCCTAGAAATAGAAAGAGTACGAGCGATGTTTCTGTGTTACCTATATTTGAGGGAATACACATACTATCCATTCCTGTATCCATCTTCGTTCTTATCGGGAATGCTTGATTTCAGCACCTTAGAAGCCCACCGAAAAATATTTTTTAAAGTGGAAAGTTTGGAATTATACTTAATCCACATATTTTGAAAGACGTTAGCTTATACATGCCTTTCAAGTACTCTCGTGGGAGATCCCATGCACTTCTTTATACTCCGAAAGCAAGGATTTCTGCTTATCAGAACAAGCCAATCAACAGAGCGACTCAATTCTGCATTGACATTGATCAATGTCAATCAACATTTTCAACGTCACTTCAAACAGTTTAGCAACTATGTATCTTTTGACGCTTGTAACAAAATAGTATTTTACAATCCACTCAAAAAACATTATTATACTACCCGATGGAAAGCTATACGCTATTTAAATTGAAAAAAAACCTAAATAAATTGATTAGCTTCATTAAATGAACATACACTATAAAGCAGAATGAAAAACAATTCGTTATTAATTAAAGAGAGGTCGGTAAGCAATGAACATTTGTATTCTCGGCCAATAAACCTGCTTTCCTCTAAAAGGCACTATAGAGATGGGAGTAAAATCGGCGCAATATATATTCTCCAATCACCGAAGCTCGGTTGTGAATGAGAATGACTTGTTTCTTGTTCCATTAATTACATCGCGTTCACACATGATCGGATCGGAGGCACCGCTTTGTAGTTCCGCGGCGCGATCAATCAAATCTCCTCGACCTGATGCGATATTGCGATGGCCGCTCACTGTTTGCTGCTAGTGCCACGGTGGTGCTCTCAGCTCGGCTCAGATGGTGCTGATTGCCGACTTGCCGATTTGCTGATTCGCTCGGTGCGAAGCTGCCAGGAGCTGTCCGATTGCCGTTTATGGACCGGTGTCGGTGAAAATAAACGGCAAACGAATGCACAATGAAGTGAGTATAAACATGTTATCTACCTCTTATTGTAAATCTGCTGTAATCTATCCTCCTTCTTATAAACGATGCATTTTACACAAAGAGGGATTACAACGGAGCTAATGGCGGAGGACTATGATTATAAGAAATGTAGAGTTCTGTGAGCAATGGAGGCAGCAATATCGATGGATTTATTGGGATGGGTGTCGGGTAGACACGTAGTCATAGCCGATGCTAAAGTGGTAGATCTTCTGTCGAGCATTTATCTAATATCGTCAATTGTGTACAATAACTCTAGGAAATTAATCAATCGACTACTTTGATAACTGATATTAATTTAACAACGTCTCGTCAATTTGTCCGCAGTACCTAATTTCAAACCCTGCAGCGGTACCCACGATTTTTTTTTACCAAATTATTAGGTATTAGGAAATTACCGACCGATTTCCTTGGCAACAATGCTTTCGAGACTATTTGAAAAAATCTTATTCGCGCTAGTCAAAGAGAAACTATTTACCCTGGACAACCAATTCGGCTTCAAGAGCACCTCATCAACCGATATGGCCATTTATGTAGTAAAACAAACAATAGCCTACTACAAAAAAGAAAAACCACCATCTATGGGTGTTTTCTTGACCTAAGCAAGGCGTTTGATCGTGTTTCCCATCAATTATTATGGAAAAAAACTCATAAAGCGAGATGTTTCAGCAGCAGTGGTCAATATGCTGGTTATTTGGTACGGACAACAGGAAAATCACATTCAATGGGCAGGAACTTCTTCAAGACTTTTATTCCTTAAAAGCAGAGTCAGGCAAGGGGGAAATATGTCTCCAACTCTATTTAATGTGTACATTAACGACCTCTTACAAGAGTTGAACGATACACGAATCGGTTGTCATATCTGCGGACAAGGAAGTAACAACATTAATTACGCCGATGAC
This sequence comes from Limnephilus marmoratus, assembly GCA_917880885.1. Classification (NCBI taxonomy): domain Eukaryota; kingdom Metazoa; phylum Arthropoda; class Insecta; order Trichoptera; family Limnephilidae; genus Limnephilus; species Limnephilus marmoratus. Next base: position 55,862,531 of record OU862908.1, read on the forward strand.
ATGGTGCTGCTTGCACCTTCGATTAAAGCGATGAGACGACTTGTGCAAATATGCGAAGAGTACGCAAACTCTCATAACTTGTTGTACAATTCTAAAAAGTCAGTCATCGTCGCTTTCAAACACAATAAGGAACCATCAAATATTCCTCCAATATATCTAGAAGGAAATGAATTGCTTGTGGCCTCACAGGTTCAGTATCTGGGACATATCCTAACCGAAGATATGAAGGATATAGAAGATATGGAACGGCAAAGAAGAGCAATTAACATACGGGCCGGAATGCTCTCAAGGCGGTTCTACCACTGTAGCGATGATGTCAGAAAATTACTCTTCAAGACATACTGCACTGCCCTGTATACATCTGAACTGTGGACACAATACCCAGCAGCGCAATGGGTAAAACTGAGGGTGTGCAACAACAATGCATACAGGCAACTTATGCAACTACCGAGGTTCTGCAGTGCCTCCAAGATGTTCACCGAGGGAAGGGTGCACTCATTCCCAGCCTTACTTCGCCACCGACTAGCCAGCTTCTGGAGCAGGACACGGACTTCAACCAATATCATTGTCGTGGCTGCATCCGAGTGGCTCAGTTCCCCAATAAATGAGCGATGGATGCAGATGATGAGGCGACCACCCTGATGACAATCCTAAAATATATTTTTATTTTTAATTCTGTTTAATTATTATTTATTTTAATTTTATGCTTATTTTTTGTTATTTGTGTGTGAATTTTGTTTTCATTTTATGTTTTAATTAGGTACCTACCTAATACGTAAACATTTTTTTTCTTTTATAGTTTATAGTTGTTTATGTAATATGGTAGACTGGGATTGCACTACCTTCCCAGTCCGCTGGAATAAAACCTTAAATAAAAAAAAAATAAAAAAAATATTATGAACACTCTGGACTTCTTAGGTGAAAGTGTCTATTTTGGTAAGTATTCTAAATATTATTCACATTTGATTGGATTGGATTTGTCACATTTTCTATTAAAAATTCCTGCCTATTAGCCCAATGCCTATATCCAATAAAAAAGTAAAATAATATTATCTACTATTAATTTAATAATAACGCAATTCACAAATTGTTATCTCGTGACTCGTGACAACGATAAGAACAATGATTACACATCGAAAATGAACCTTTTTTATTTCGCAACACAACCAGTTTACCGCCAAATTATTGCTAACGAAACAAATAAATATCTATCGGTGCATGATATACTTAATTACGTTTTACGTAATTAGATGCAAACAAAATGGCAAAAGGCATTAAATATTACAAAGCCACGGCCCACCTTGCAAATCAACACAAACGTGGTTCAAACAAAGTGCAATGAAATATTATTTCGTCTTATTTAACTACCGCCAGGTATCTCTTTCGGAGAATAAAATCTATGCCTATAATATTACAGTAATTTAGTTATATTATAAACGGTGCAAATAACGCTATTAGAGAGGTTAATCACGGGACTAATCTAGCTAATAGTAACCAGGTGCACAGAAAGACGAAAAAGATAAGTCCGCTTCAGAAATAATGTTATTGACCATAAAAAAACAACACAAAGTGGCGTAAAGTACGTTCTTCCTGGGATTATGCATGGTTATAGATACAAATAAACGTGCATCTTTCTAAAACTACCGGCTTATGAAAACCATCCAATTTGGGTAAGAAATTTAAGAAAAATAATGTTCAGGAAATATTGACAACTAGCTTTTTCCCGCGGCTTCGCTCGCATGGCATTAGGGGTTTCCCACTCCGCCTCCTCCGCCTTCCCTCTCCCCACTCCACCACCCTCATCAACCCCCCTCCCCCTCCACCCACCCCTCCCCCCTTCAACCACCCTCCCCCTCCCCAAACTCCTCCACCCTCCACCTTTCCTCTCCCCACTCCACTCATCCATCAACCCCCCTTTCCCTCCATCTCCTTCTCCACCGACCCCTCCCCCACCCCATACCCCTCCCACTCCACCTCCCCCCACCTTCCTCCACCCCTCCCACTTTCACTTCCTTCCCTCCCACCTCTCCCACCCCACTCCGCCTCCTCCACCTTCCCTCTCTCCACTCCCATCAACACACTCCCCCTACACCTCCACCCACCCCTCCCCTCACCCCTACCCCTTACTTCCCTCCGACCTCTCCCACCCCACTCCGCCTCCTCCACCTTTCCTCTCCCCCACACCACTCCCCCCATCAACCCCCTTCCCCCCATCCCCTACTCCTCCCCACACCCTCCTCCATCCTTCCCCTTTCCCCTTCCTTCCCTCCCGCCTCTCCCTCCCCTTACCCCCTCCCCACTCCCCCCTCTCACCTCTCGAATTCCACACATTCATTCCCGATACATTCAGTTTTCAAACTGCTCGCGTGCAACCTATTATAATTTTTTATACAAATTTCATAATGCCAGAACTCAACGGTAGTTTTATACAAAATAACGAACAACAAAAAAAAAGAATAGTTCAATTTGGTGCAGTCGTTCGGATTTATGCGCATACATACATTTCGGCGATTCATTTTTAGAGATAGTTATTAAGTACGACGCCAGCAAAGCAATCTTTTTAGGGTGAATTGCCAAATTAAAAAAAAAAAAACATCGTTTCCAAGGTGACAATTGGTTGTTTTTTTCTGACGTTTGCAATAAATCGATTTTGTTACCGACAGAAAATGAATGAAAATTAATTTCATAACGCCAGAGATTATTCATAACGCCCGAGCTCTAAGCTATAATAGCCTATAGACTATTCTGATGTATGAGCTATATTATTGTAAAGTTCATTCAAATCCATTCAGTAGTTTTCGCGTGAAAGAGTAACAAACATACATCCATACAAACTTTCCCCTTTATAATATTAGTAGGATAACAAAACTCGCAGTCTCTATCGTTCTGCACAGTGTCGAATTGCGAAATTTTGCTTTATTGGGATGAATTTTAGAATCGCGAGGGAAACTCGTAAATCATAAATAATTATAATTATGTGATATGTTTGTCCCGATTTTTTTTTAGTGGAAATAAGTCCTATCATCAAAGCCCACTCTGATGGGACAAGTCGACACGGTATGGGCGTATTTCACAGTGATAAATTTTAGAAAGCTGGCTGGGTGTCTGTTTACCCACTCCGGAACATGTGCGCTACATGTGAGGTGGTGGGAAACTAAACGTGCGAAATAGGGACAGAATTCTTGAAATTGTAATTTCACCCCATTGATTTGTATATCTCTATGTTTCACCCTCGTAAATGATACTAAACCTGAGAGAATTGAACAAAAAATATATATAGGGATAGTCCTAAATTGCTAGGTTCTTTTTTTAAGGAGGGGTGATTTCTAATGATTGGTTTTCTTTGATTGATTTCTAATGGTGATTTCAAGAATTGAAAGAGATGGTATTGGGCGCAAAACTGAGTAATCTGGAAGTATGTTGCCTGTTGTATGCGGATGATGCGGTGTTGATATCGAGCAGTATGGAAGATCTACAGTCTCTCGTATCAAGGATGAACGAAGTATGTATGAAAAATGAGTTAATGATGAATGTAAGTAAGTCTAAAGTTATGGTGTTTGAAAGAGAGAGTACGAAAACAGTATGCAATATAGTTGTGAATGATAAATACTAAGAGCAGGTGGATGAGTTCGTTTATTTGGGAAGTATGTTTACGAGAGATGGGAAGGCTGATAGAGATATTGAAAGAAGGGTGAATGCAGGTAACTCTATTAATGGAGGACTGAACGCCGTTGGCACCAACAAAAAACTGTCTAAAGACGCGAAACTAGCCGTCCATAATGGAGTACTGGTACCTACCCTGATGTATGGCAGTGAGGCATGGAACTGGCAGAGGAAGGATGAAAGTAGACTGAACGCTGTAGAAATGAGATCCCTGAGGCGTATGTGTGGTAAAACCGTGTATGATCGTGTGAGAAATGTGGAAATCCGCAAAGAATGCAAGGCTGATGTAAGCGTAATGAGTAAGATCAAGAAAGGAACGCTCCGATGGTTTGGGCATGTGGAGCGAATGAACGAGGAAAGGAGTGTAAGGAGAATATATGACGCAAATGTGAATGGAAGAAGAAGTCGGGGACGCCCGAGGAAGACATGGCACGACCAAGTGAATCAGATACTTGAGTCGGGCCATGTGAAGAGTCGGAATAATAGAAGAGAATGTATAAGACGATGTATGAATGTGAACGAGGCAAGGAGTGTGTGCCAAGATCGAGTTGTTTGGCGGTCCGTCCTCTCTGCCTACCCCTGCGGGGAAACGGCGTGATGGTTAGTTAGTTAGTTAGTTAGTTAATCAAATTTCAAAGTTAATATTCAAGTTCTGCGTATCGATCTAAATTCTGGGTCTGCTGCTCCTAAAAAGCCATTTCAGAGCTAATGATGCAATACTCGTGACGTTTTAACTGTCGTAAAAAGGCATTTTCATAAATTCTGTGACTATTTTGTCAATGTTTCGTATTCATTAAAGGTGTGGCTATTTTGTCAATGTTTTCATTTCATGATGCATTCGTAATCTTATATGGTAAAAAACAATCCTTTAAATTTTTGTAGCAGTATTGCAGTAAATAAGTTTTTAGAAGTTTTATTTATGTTTGTATTACCTTGCGAAAAAAGAATACCTAATCAAAAAGACGTTATAATGAACACTCGATCAGTAACAGCAGTAATAATAAATTATAAGATAATTGCGATGATTGTGTATTGTGTTAAAGACACCATCAAAATTGTATGTGGATTCTTCATAGACCATCTGTCATCAGGTATGTATGAAACAGGCCATGGACCAAGAGAGCCAAAACATTAATCACAATAGTAGATATTATTCAAAGAGAACTTACAAGAAAAACAAGAATACGATTCAGAGGGCTGAATTGAAAAAAAAGCATTATAATATTCCAGGCTCTATTGTTGGCGTTTCCTTTGGAGCATTCACAGGTGTTGTGAGACTTTATGGACGAAGAGATTAATGTCCGCTTTGCTCTGTAACCTGGCCGACCCACGCCTCCTTATACCTCGCACTCGGCACTCGCATACTGTCATTCTACAGTACACCTTCCTTCCATTGTTCCGCAGTCCCACTTGTTAGCCAAGTGCACATGAAATATCGTAGGTATTATTAAGGCATTCATTCAAACGCTTTATTCTTTGCTGGACCAATTTATTATTTGCCTTTTCACGAAAGCCTTTACAAAGCTGACTGAATGCGCTTTTAGAACTTATTGCAGTTGCGGCCGATTGTGCACAGGTAGTGCGACAGAACACTTGCGTTTATCTATCGCAGAAATTGTTAGCCTAAGATTTGTTCGCATTCAACTGAGAGCTTAAAGCGTGGCATTATGGTTTCGGTTGAGCTTTTTGATGCGTTGAATTTTGTTGATTATTTTTGCCGTTGAGCTCTTTAGGTAATTTAAATATGAATTCTTTATTGAGCTACTGCAGGTATGTGGTTCGTACATCACATTTATCTTCTGCTTCCAAAAATATATACCTACTTGCAGACATATCGTAAAAATACGTTTTTTTATTAATGTTTCGTCCGCATTTTTCTTCCGTTTTATTGTTTTATGGTCAAGCCTTTGAATATTGAGTGTTAAATTTGTTTTATTACAAGTTGATGTTATATTACACAGATTTGTGAGAGGAAACGTAGGTACGTTCACCATCGCCAGTATGTATAAGGTAGGAAGTAGGTAAATCCGGAGGTTTCTCTCTGGGAGCCTCCCACAGAGTAGGAGCATTTGCCGTGTGCATGTACCGGGTAACGTACACCCGCACACTGCACAGTGCACGTGTCAGTGCAGTCAGGATTTGCTGGTGATTTACTAAACATCCAAATCGAACCACATTAATATTTCAATGATTAGTATTTATATTTTTTTTCATCAAGTAAACAAAAAAGACCCTGAGGAAAATAATTTCCCATTGGAGCCTGTGTCATCTTTGGGGACGTTGTGTGGGGACGTTGTGTGGGGACGTTGTGTGGGGACGTTGTGTGTGAACGTTGTAAGGAAAGGAAGGAGTGAACCTGAGTCCTGAAGAGACCCATGTTTGTACGAGGGAGGCATAGTAAGCACAGTAAACTCTTCCGAGGCTGGCAAATCATTCCACAGCCGAACTTTTGAGCTCAAGAACGAGTCATAGATAAGATTCGTTATCATGTGACAAACTGACATATATGTAAACTGTGCACGTGTATTGGGCGCGTTTGTCGTGTTTCCAGACTGCACACCGGTGCGGAGGGATCAATGACGCTAGTTACTAGGAGCATCCTCCATTGAAATACCGATTAAACAAGGACAGCATTGTGCTCTAAAGATTGCAATGAGAACCTATCGGAGCGCTCGGAAACGACCAAAGGGACCGCCGCACAGTGGGCTGAAAATCGCCTTTCATAGACATAGAGGCTTGAATTTTTAAGGGTATTTTTTTTGCTGGAAATGGATTCTGCTGATCATTACTATGCTACAAATTTCGTATGAAGCAATTGCGTGTACAAATGAAGGAGTTATAATTTTTTTAAGAAAAATTTGTATGGCACTGACATTAAAAATAAGGATATCTCTGGAATCATTAGGTTGGCCATTCCATCCTTACACACAGATATACTACTATTTATTTGTATTTTTTTGACATACTTCGTATTGTGGCACAACGTGCGATTTATTTTTTAAAAATCTTCAAAGTTGAAAAATAAACTTTTTTATGTTGATGATTCATTTTAATGCTTAAATGCATTATTATCCTCTTATACAATATTTATCATGATTACTGATTAATAATTAATGTTGAAGCACCCATTTCCGTACATTACTTCGACCAGAACTGTCAAATATGCCAAAGATGCCAATATGGCGCAGTAACTCTAGAGTAACTATCGGTTTCGGAAAGTAAGTACAAAAGTTAAAAGTAACTTACAACAAGCAGTCAAATTGATTGAAAAACGTATTTTGGTTAAATTTAACTATAGTAACGGCCTTTTGTTTAACTTTTATTTTTAAAGTTCACCAAAATACGTTTTTCAACAATTTGACTGCTTTTTGTACGTTACTTTTAACTTTTGTACTTACCTACTTTCCGAAACCGATAGTTACTCTAGAGTTACTGCGCCATATTGGCATCATTGGCATATTTAACAGTTCTGGTCGAAGTAATGTACGGAAATGGGTGCTTCAACATTAATTATTAATCAGTAATCATGATAAATATTGTATAAGAGGATAATAATGCATTTAAGCATTAAAATGAATCATCAACATAAAAAAGTTTATTTTTCAACTTTGAAGATTTTTAAAAAATAAATCGCACGTTGTGCCACAATACGAAGTATGTCAAAAAAATACAAATAAATAGTAGTATATCTGTGTGTAAGGATGGAATGGCCAACCTAATGATTCCAGAGATATCCTTATTTTTAATGTCAGTGCCATACAAATTTTTCTTAAAAAAATTATAACTCCTTCATTTGTACACGCAATTGCTTCATACGAAATTTGTAGCATAGTAATGATCAGCAGAATCCATTTCCAGCAAAAAAATATACCCTGAAAAATTCAAGTTTCTATGTCTATGAAAGGCGATTTTCAGCCCACTGTGCGCCGGTTTCCGCACGAGTCGAGACCCGAGGGTTTTTCATAAATTTTGGGACTCCGAACCTGAAGTGATGCTGCCAAATTCGAGAGTGTGGCACACATGCGATTTGTACGGAGGTTGTGTATACTATTGGTATCTGCGGGCCAGCTTCTGAGAAGCTACCTTAGTTCTGGCTTCGATGGATCACCGTGCCTGAGCTGGTACAGTGCAGTTTCTTTTAAAAATCTCAAGAGGCTGAAAAGGCAAATTGTGCAATACCAGGTGCCTATAGGAGAACATAATAGAGGTAGGTACCCGAAACCCCCGCTGGTAGCAATTGGCAAAGCGTGGGCATTGAACATTCTGCGAGATAGAATACGACTACTAATAATGTGCTAACGAAGCATTTTAATTAACTGCTTTATGTTCTTGCGTGGTAGACGAAAAACATTTTTGAGTTATAGCTTTCACTCACTTTTTGAAAGACACCCACGAACAAACAAAGACTTGGGTTGATTATATTACCAGAAATATGAAATAGAATAAAATATTTTGTAGAGTTATTATTTTTTTAATCAGAGATGAATCTTCCTACGTGAGATGTTGTCGGTTGTCATAGTTATATGATACAGTAGTTGTGTGTAATATTATGTAGTCCATGTTGTGTAGTGATGGCGGACAACCGAGATGTCCATTTGGAAATAATTGATTCAAATTTATTCTTATCAAATCGTGATCGAAATATTTTTTTCTGTCTTCATCAATATCATCTAAAATCTTGTAGGTAGTTCAAGGTGATTAACAAAAATGATTCACATAAGTATCAAGATGCGATTGTCTTGGTCATACATAAGTCATAGTCAAAAATAATTGAAATGTAACTAATTATAAATCGTAAAGGTTTACATCGTTAGTCATAGTCATAAGTTATTTAAAAGATAAATGATTTTTTTTATTTTTTATTTAAAGTGTTCTTGAGGTTTTATTTTATAAAAAGGCCCTACATCCAACCCATACATTAAAAAAATAGGACAAAGTGATGTAAAGTACGTTCTTCCCGGGATTATGCAAGGTTTTTGTAGGTATACATGTACAAATAAACGTGCATCTTTCTAAAACTACCGGCTTATGAAAAACGAACGAATTTAGGCAAGAAATAAAGTAAAAATAAGAATGTTCAGGAGATATTGACACAAAACAAAACTAGCATTTTCTATCGTTCTGCATCACTATTTATCCCTATCACTATTTTCACGAAAATGGTAAGTAATAAATTAGCTAAATATTACTTATTATCAAAGATCATATGGCTTGGCGTATTTCGGCATATCGCCCGCTGTGCATTCTCAATGGGAATACATGGCGAGCGATATGCTGAAAGACCACGCCAAATTATCTTTTATAGCTGTGTGTGAAACAAGCATAAAGAATATAATAGAAGTGCCTTTCTTACAAATTTGATTTTTTTTTTGACATTATCTCCACACCGGAAGCGCCTGAGGTCAAAAATCTGTCAGGACCTGTGACACCTTTGGGGATGCTGTGTGGAGGATCTTTTATGGGAAAGGAAGGAGAAGAAGTTCTGGGAAGGAAAAGGTATGAGTGGTGGGTAGGAATCTTTGGGTCAGTCCAGAAGTGTCGGACGTATGAATCCATCCCTCCCACTGCAGTGCAAGGCGATGTTCCTAGAGTGTTGCTTATGTCGTGATGGAGGATTTAGCTAGCTGAGTAATCGAATACACGACGTCTGAGTGGGACCCAAACGCGATGCCAACTATGCCACTGACCGGTCATCACCGGATCTCGACAAACCTCACCCCATGAATTAGGACACCCTGCTAAATCAATTTTTACAATACATTAAATTTCAAAGCATGTACATTGAATGCATTGAACGTAAAATATTTCACGCGGAAATAACCAACGCATATTGTCATAGACAACCGAAATTAGCAGTTATGTTTGATTATTATTATTATTAGGTTTTGGAAATAATAAAAAACGTGTATTAACCACCATAACAAACATAAAAATGTACCTATCTTTAGAACTTCAAGAAACATTAAAACTTAGCTTAAAAGCTCAAGTTTTCCCTTTTGATCTTCAATTTGGATCGGTATGGTACGTACAGTTAGTTATTTGCGTGATTTAACGATCTCATGCAGCAGCGAACCGCAGATAAATCTGTATCGATATCAAACAAACAACATAAACAGAGAGTCGTATACAATACGAGCGCTAGCATGAGGCACGAGATTCAATCGTGCCAACTCGGAGGCTGCCCCACAGTGGGCGGAATACAGAGTTCATAGCCGCCCACTGCGAGGAACTCAGATCGCGTTGCCAGTTCAAGTACTGAAGTTACTCGGTACCAGGAGACTAGGAAGTGGGGAGGGCGGGGGCGGATTGCAGCAAACCAGCCAGCCCAGCCTGACACGGGGGCGGTTGAACGACTCGCTTGAGGCTTCATACAGTCTGATGGATGGTACTTGGTGTGAATACGCTTTGATTGATGGAAGATAATGAATGATAAATCATAAATATCTGATTCTAATTTAAAAGTGTGGACATGTATAGTGAATGATGGAGTCGCAATATCTACTTTAAAGTCGAATTAGTTGCATGCATGTTGTTATCAAGAAATCATCCGGATACAATGCAGTTAATCTCCAAATTAGCAGGTGAAGATCCTGAAAGCTATAAATACGATTTTCGAATGAGTGAATCTCTTTTTAATACTTCATTTCGGTTTCCAGAGTGTATTTGTCATTTTCGGCGTTAAAACTCTCACGCAGTTTCAAGGAACTTCAGCTAAAATGCTTTTGTGACACTAGTTGTATCACGTTTTTACACTAAGCAATTATTTGCGTACCACTAGTGGTGCGGTAATTTTGTGGTATAAAACTAATGCATGCATGATGAAACTGTATATTTACACGTGCAACTAGCAGTGCAGCCAATATCGTGAAACAACTTGTGCGCAACTAGTTGCGTAATGTAGATTGAGATCTACGTACGTAGTAAAAATAATATCTGTAGCCTACGTAATGTGAAAAAGCAGGCGACAGTCCGTCAATGGTGACAAGGAAAATAAGTAGACCAACTTTTAAAAAACCACTTTCGAAATTTTAAAGACTTCTTCAAACTGATCTTCCGCAAATCGTAAATTATTCCATACCCTTTTATGTCTTCTTGTTCCTATAAAAAAGTAGTATTCTTTAAAAAACTTAAAACCCAAATAGGTATAATATCTATACAATTCATTAAACTTGGACTTCACGAAAAAATTATATTATTATAATTTTAAAAAATATTTATTATTCCACTCAATTCATTTTTAAATACGGATTATTTTATGGGTGTATATTTTTATTGCCACAAAGGAAATTTTAATATAACAAACTAGCGCAGACACACGAAAAATCACGAGACATTATGGTCCCAATTTTGAAAAAGACAATAAAAATTATTTCCTGTTAATATTATTATGGAGACACCTTCTTTGAATAAATTAAAGCTCTTCCAAATTGGAAAATGACACAAATTGGAAAAAAGCACATCACAGACAACCAACATTAGTATTTTTGGCTAGTACTGATCCGTGAAAAATCACGGGATAGTCTGAGGTCTCTATAAATCAGCACGGCTTTTTTAGAAAACGGTCAGTCGATACAAACCTGCTGGAATACACAGATTTACGATACGATACGATACGATACGATTGTACCACCCCAGCCAGGAGTACTCCTGTCCCGGTGAGACCGGTACACCAGGGGGCACTGATTTGTTAGGACTGGAACACATGCTCTGAGGATGGGAAGGAGGTTGGAGTTTAATCGACCGGTATACATGGCAACCTAATAAGCCAATATTGGAATTAAGGATGGGCAGGAATAAAGGAACGGATTGAGCGTTGTTTTTCCCCCCTTTCTATGTATCTTCCTTCTTCTTGCCTCTTCTCGGCTCTTTTGAATCTTCTTGACTCTTCTTGTCACTTGCATCTTCATGGATCTTCTCTTTTTTTTTCTTGCTTCTTCTTGTCTCTTCTTGCCTTTCTTGGCTCTTCTTGCCGCTTTGGCTTTTGTTGTCTCTCTTGTGACTTCTGGGATCTTCAAATCTCTTCTCGCTTCTTGGATCTTCTTGCTTCTTCTTGGCTCTTCTGGTATTCTGTCTCTTCTTGCCGCTTCTTGAATCTCTTGTGACTTCTGGGATCTTCTAGTCTCTTCTCGCTTCTTGGATCTTCTTGCTTCTTCTTGGCTCTTCTGGTATTCTGTCTCTTCTTGCCGCTTCTTGAATCTTCTCGGCTCTTCTCGGCTCTTCTTGGCTTTTCTTGTCACTTCTTGCTTCTTCTTGAGTCATCTTGTCTCTCCGGAGATCTTCTTATCTCTTCTTGGTTTCTTTTTCTATCTTCTCGCCTCTTCTTGGCTCTTTTGGAATTTTGTCTCTTCTTGCCTCTTCTTGAATCGTCTCGTCTCTTCTCCTCTTTTCTCGGCTCTTCTATTCACTTCATGCTTCTTCTTGTGTCTTCTTGTCTCTTCCGAGATATTCTCGTCTCTTCTTGGTTCTTCTTGTCTCTTCTTATCTCTACTTGTCTCTTCTAGTGACTCGTGACTCTTCTTACATCTCCCCCCCCCCCCCCTGGGACCTCTTCCTCACGCCTTGTCTCCATTGGCTCTTCTTTACTCGCCTTTTCTCCTCTTGGTTCTTCTTGACTCTTTTTGAGTCTTCTTACTTCTTACCGCCCATTCTTGGCTCTTCTGTACTCTTTGGATTGGAACTAGCCACTTTGTTCCGCCACGCAACCCCACCCACTCCCACCCATTCACTTTCTCATTACTTTTACCCAGTGGTAATGGCTTCTGAAATAATCCGATTTCTTCCTCCTGAATCTTCCAGTTTCCGTGAAATACGATACGATACGATTGTACCACCCCAGCCAGGAGCACTCCTGTCCCGGTGTCACCGGTACACCAGTGGGCACTAGTTTTTTAGGACTTGGAACACGTGCTCTGAGGATAGGAAGGAGGTTGGAGTTTAATCGACCGGTATACATGGCAACCTAATAAGCCAATATTGGAATTTAGGAAGGGCAGGAATAAAGGAATGGATTGAGCGTTATATATATTCTTCTTGCCTCTTCTCGGCTCTTAGATCTTCTTGTTTCTTCTTGCATCTTCTTGGATCTTATTGACTGTTTTTGGCTCTGCTTACCTCTTTTTAGCTTTCCTTGTCTCTTCTTACTTTTTCTTATTTCTTCTGGTCTCTTTTGGGATTTCCTCGTCTCTTCTCGGATTGTTTCTTCTTGCTTCTTCTTCAAATTCGCGTCTCTTCTTGCCTCTGCTATCTTCTTGGGTCTTCTCGACTCTTCTTGGCTCTGCTTGGCTCTTCTCGTCTCTTCTCGCTTTTCTTGTTTCTTCTTGTCTCTTTTGGAATCTACTCGTCTCTTCTCGGCTCGTCTTGCCTCTAATGGTCTTCTTCTTGTCTCTTCTTGTTTCTTCTTGTCTCTTATCATCTCTTCTTGTCTCTTCTGGCCTCTGCTTGTCTTAATCTTGTCTCTACTTATCTCTTATTGAATGTTCTCGCATTTTCTTGCTCCTTCTTGGATGTTCATGGCTCTCTTTGCCTCTTTTTGGCTCTTCTTGCTTCTTCTTGGATCTTCTCGGCTCTTTTCTCTTGTCTCTTGGATATTTTCGGTACTGCTTGCTATTTCTTGTCTCTTTTCGTCTAATATTTGCTTCTTCTTAGGTTTTCTTCACTCATTGTTTTTACTGCACTTTCTTTCAAATTCTCACCTATTGTCGGCTCGTCTCAGTTTTGCCTCCATTTCCTTGGTATCTTTGTGTTTCTTCTACTCTGTTCTTGCCTCTTCTTGCTTCTTTTAGCCTCTTCCTGATTTCTTGGTTTTTCTTACTCTTTGTGTCTATTTTTGCTGCGTCTTAGTTCTTCTTGACCTTTCTTGGCCCTTCGTGTTTCTTCTTGCATCTTCTATCATTTTCTTGAATACTCGAAACAGATAATCCAAAAGAGAATAGATGACACTCCCCGAAGTGTAATAAACGAGTGAATTAATTAATGATAAAAGGTGTACTTGAGAAGAACATCTCTCAGGTTTTTGACTGAAATAAAAATTCTGTAAAATCCTAAAACCATAAACCTAAAAACCGAAAGCCCAAGAACCTGGACCCAAAAACATGTTGTCAAAGAAGAAAAAATTGGTTTTCGTGTGCACATCCCAGCATCGCCTCGGTGCATTGCTCAAATCGTTGAACGAAATGGCCCCAGCCGCTTCCGGCGACCAGATCTCCTCCCTCCCGTCTCTTACCCCCAGCCCCACAACACACCACACACCGGCCTCAGGCGGGAGCAGTTGGGTCCCCCGTGCGGCATACCCACAAAAAAAATAATAAAATAAAGGAGAATCCCATAGGTTCCAAAATCTATCTCTCACTCTGATTCCTCTGTCTCCAGACCCTCGATTGAGTCTTGCTTATAGGTATTGTCTTCATTTAATTTTTTTTTTTAAATTAAAAAAGAATTTGTGAGCCAAAATTAATAACTGCTTCATGTATGTTTTTGACTGCGACGTAGGTACATTCACGAAATAATATTGAAAGAATTCAAAAGGGAAAGAGCTTGTGATGTCACCTTCGTAAATAAACAAAATTCACTAAACCTGAAAGCAATAAATTTGTTTGACAAAAAATGGGGTTATTGAAAAATAAATATATCTTATCTTGAGCTTCAAGTGGCGTCTGGCGTTACGCTGCTCCAATCTTATTTAGTCTGTCACTAATCACTTCACACCATAATTGTCGTTGTCCCTCGCTTCATTCTAAATACACTAATGGTTTAGGCACAGACCATTTTTGAATAATTCAAACAAAGGGATTGGATAGTTTTATAAAACACAAACTTTCAATCGATCGTAACTTCTTTTATAAGATAGATAAATTAATTTCGCGAAATGTGGCAAATTATGTAGATTGTTACGCGTGTATAAGACAAAATTCGGATTTGTAACTTTAACAGAACAGAAGTTCATATTTAATTCTATGGGTAGTAAAACTCAGATTGATTCTATATACACGGATTTTTCAAAAGCCTTTTATAAAATTAACATCAAACTGCTTCTGAAGAAGCTATTAAAAATCGGGATCAGTGGGGACCTTCTAAGATGGATCAAATCGTACGTCACTAACAGGAGTCAAGCAGTTAGAGCTAAGGGTTTCTCTTCACGTTTCTATAATATACCCTCAGGAATTCCACAAGGATCACACCTCGGACCTCTCCTTTTTATTTTGTATATAAATGATATAGACTCTTGCTTCAAAAACTCTAAAATCCAAATTTTTGCTGATGACATTAAAATTTACAAAAAAGTAATTAATATTAATGACAGCCTAGAATTGCAAGAGGATATCAATAGGCTTGGACTATATTGCGCGAACAACCAACTGTACCTTAATCTAGAAAAATGTAATACAATATCTTTCACCAAAAGCACTAACCCCCTAACATTCCCATATAAAATAAACGGAGTTGAATTAAAAAGGTGTAGTGAAGTAAGGGACTTAGGAATAATAATGGACTCCGGAATGTCTTTCCGATCACACATAAATTCCATTTGTGACAGGGCCTACAAACTCCTAGGATTCATTGTAAGAGTGACTAAACCATTCAGATCACCACATGTAATCAAGATATTATATTTTTCTTTTGTTCGCTCCATACTAGAATTTGGATCAGTGATTTGGAATCGCCAATACAAAGTCAATATTGAAAGGTTAGAAAGAATCCAAAAATTTTTTTTGAAATACTTAGACTTTAAATCGTTCCGAATATCAGAACATGTAAAAAATTCCTTAGCATTCCATAAAATTACATCACTAGAAGAGAGAAGAAATACATCCGACCAGAAATTTTTATACAAAATCATCAACAACGCTGTTGACAGCAACTATCTTCTGGAAAACATCCACTTCCACTGTCCAGTACGTAATACAAGAACAAACAAACTATTCCACATCCCACAATCAAAAACTAACTACTCACAACATACATTTCTGAAAAGGACGTGCACAAAATATAACAATATCCTTTCAGACGCTGATATTTTCCATTTGTCCTCAGTTCAATTCACAAAATATGTAACGGAGAAGATCAAAACAGATTGTTGATCGTGAATCCTGCTGTGTGCCTTATTTTATTGTTTTTCTCTTATTATGTTGGTTTCATGTGATTTTCGTATGAATTATTATGTTGGTTTCATCTGATTTTATTATGTTGGTTTCATCTGATTTTCTGTAATCTAGTTAGGTATTATGCATGTATAACTTCTTATATTAATGAGTTTTTTGTTTTTTCTTTAAATTCTATATTCTCAAATGTGGAAACTTCACTGGTTCATGCAAATTTGTCAAATGTAATTATTTAATAAAATATGTACAACTGTTTGTTTCCCAAATAAAGTAAAATAAAATAAAATAAAAATAAATCAATTCCAATTTTGAAAATGGCAATTAAAATAATTTTCTGTTAAAAAGATTATATTATTGATAGGAACTTTATCGCTTGTCAGAATTCTTCAAACAATCAGTTCCAATTTTGAAAATGAGTTCAATAAAACAAAATTCAGACCAGAATCACTAACGCACGCTAAAGACAACTGAAATTAGTACCTAATTGTGATAATTATTTTCTAGTTTGTAATGTCATTTTTATGTTCTCGAAGATTACGCCTTCGTAAGTAGTTCCTATGAATTTTGGAATCGATAAAAGCGGTTTGCAGTTAGTTACGTTTAGACCGATAAATAATGCAGTGTAAATTTAAAAAAATGGCTCATACGTACATGGAACAGTCTCGGTTCAGTGATTTACAGAAGATCGGATTTTGATGGAAGGCAGGCCGATTCGGAAGTGAGCACACATTTAGAAAAGTTCATTGCCTTTTCATACTGCGAGGATCCGCCTCGGTTCTGGTTTGTTCATGCAATAATCTCAGAAAGAATACCCACGCAAAAAAGATATGTTAATATCAACCGTTAGCAAATCCATCCAAATGATAATAGGTACCCAGAAAGGTATTCTCAAATATATTTTCTAATCTAACAAAGCCGCTATCGGATCAAAAGATCGAGACATCTGCGTATGGAATACGGATATGTTCTTCTGTTTATCGTTCGGTGATCTTGTGTTTGGATGTTGAATGTTTGGTTTTGGTGTCCAGCCCACGACCCACGCATACCTACAGCTGGTAGGTAGGTTGGTAGATACCTACTCTCTCCAGTTAGTTGCCGGTGAAGTGGTGCAGTCGCTAACGACGACATTTATATTCATGTTCATATTAACACATGTCTCATCATCCGAACGGCTTTCGAGAGGCAGTCAAAGATCTTCCGCACATGGAGCATGAAGATTTTACACCCGTGGGCAGACCGGAAAGCCAACGGACAAACAAATCATCTTTGGTATAACCTACTAGTATGAGTATGCACCAACCATTCATCATAGTGCTTGGTACATGATTGATTAATAAGGAAATGAATATTTTCAATTTAAATGTAATATCGCGACCACATTTTTTTTTACAGTTAACCAGCTAACTAACTATCACGCATGATGACTGCAAGTTGAGTCTTGCGGAGACATCATACTACAGAGAGGGAGGATAGAACGCCATATGTTGTATGTATCTCATGTCTTTGACTTTTGATATACTAGCATACAGAGCTCCGCGTCAAAAAGGCCCCTTTCTCTTTCATCATGATTTTGAAAAATGGTTGTTGGAAAAATAGAAGTTAAGTTGTGTTAAAAAATGTAATTGGAAGTTAAGCTGTGTTAAAAAATGTTATTGGAAAAATAGCACGTTAAGTTGTGTTAAAAAATGTTATTGGAAAAATAGCAAGTTAAGTTGTGTTAAAAAATGTACATGAATGGAAAAATAGCAAGTTAAGTTGTGTTAAAAAATGTACATGAATGGAAAAATAGCAAGTTAAGTTGTGTTAAAAAATGTACATGAATGGAAAAATAGCAAGTTAAGTTGTGTTAAAAAATTTAATTGGAAAAATAGCAAGTTAAGTTGTGTTAAAAAATGTAATTGGAAAAATAGCAAGTTAAGTTGTGTTAAAAAATGTAATTGGAAAAATAGCAAGTTAAGTTGCGTTAAAAAATGTAATTGGAAAAATAGCAAGTTTAGTTGTGTTAAAAAATGTAATTGGAAAAATAGCCAGTTAAGTTTTGTTAAAAATGTTGTGCAAGGGAACATGGCTGCAATACGGGGAGATTTAGACTTTATGAAGTATTTGTTTATGGTTTTTGTGAGTGGTTTTTATGTTTTCATCGTACTGGGCGAGGCATTTGATGGGCGCGTTTTCATGGGTGGGAATACCCGCATAAAAAGTTTCCGCGCGCGATGCAGCCGTGGTAAGGGACTTCATGTCCTGTCTCATGCTACTTACTTTATTTTATCCTTATTTGACCCTTAATTTGGGGTTTTTTACGATCACTTTCACGTCATACGTTTTTCTTGAACCTACTACTTTCTTCAACCATTCACTGTACAAATTGTTCAAATCATGAGCTTTCTTATCCTAAGCTTACACCAGCCTCCACCGTATAAGAATCTTCTAATTCATTCATACTTGGTTTTACCACACCCAATTCAGGGTCTCATTTCTACTGCATTTGGTCATCGGTCTTGCATCTGGCAAATTCATGCCTTTCCTACAGTCATACATCACAGTCAGAACTCCGTAATGTCTTCTAGCCTAGCTTGATTTGACAACTTCTACTACTTCTTTTTAATTCGTGGCATGCTGCATTTAGTCGTGTGTTAATTTATTGCCCATTTACTCTTCTGTCAATATTTTTGCTAAATACGTTTCAATTAATGTTTTTATAAGCATGGTCTGACAGCTTAAAACACCTACACAATTGTAAAGAATAAAATAAATTAACTAATCCACAAAATCCACCCAGATGGTGGAATCTGCAAGATGTTCCCAAACGTCGGCGTCGGTAAACGCACACAGACGGGAGAGACACGCATTCCAATCCTGAAAACGACGTCCAGATGATGGCTTTATGATTTTGGTGAAATATTAAATATTTTCGCTTAGATAATAAAATTATTTTTACAAACACGTAATAATATTTAGTCGGTCGGGCGCAGTGAATACGTTTTTGTAAGCACATCTCTACGAAGGCCGCCCCAGCCTCTGAACAGCAAAAATTATTTATAACAGCTGTCACATTTGTAAATTGGAAATGTAATTTATAAAACTTCCAGACGGTAGATAAATTTAATTACCTTCTGCTTTCTGGTGTGGATCGAGGCATGGGAAATTAAGTAATATAAATATTATCGCGAGCCAAATTCATTCATTCACTGCTGAATTTTACTATGCTTGTATTATCAAGTCAAAAATAATTACTGAATTTTAATGGTCCGTATAAAATAATTATAATATTCTATGGGTGATTATTTAATTCAAATATGATATTTATGTAAAAGTGCCGCAAAAGATTCCAGACGTTTTTCAATGACTTTTTGAAAATAAATAAATTTGGTTAACCACAATCAAACAATTGAAAAGGTTACAGGTTACTACATCATTTGTTTTGTCAACTTTTTATTCTCAGCATTATTTATTATTAGCGCCGTGAAAAATCGCTGGAAATGAAAAAAATTTATAAATAATGGTTTTCTTCGGTACGCGATTTTTAATACCTACTGTCACAAAGCAATAAATGTTCAATGAATTTATCCAATGCATATTTCTTTGTTCCTGGTATTTAGTTCTTGCCGGCAGGCTCACGTTTTGAAGGTTATTGTTATTTTGGTGACCGGACAACTCTCATGCAACTTCAACACCTCATTTGAAAAGTAATTAAAAGTGATGAAAAAATTAGGATTAGGTAAACTTGGTAAGTTAGGTTAGGCTATGGGCTATTTTTCAAAAAAAAAAAAAAAATCGCAACTTTTCAAAGGGGTTTTGAAGTGGCATGATTAATGGAACCGTTATTTTTATATCTTTTTGACGTTTATTATCGAATTTATACCTTACTTTCCATTGTGAATGTACGAGTATGTCAGTTTAGGAAAATATTGTGTACCTACTTACACAAAATATAACTAAATGGTGTGAGGGGGAGAGAGAGAGGTAAGAGAGGATGTATCAACGAATAACAAAAGTATAAAACATATTTTCATCATTGATATTATGATATACTATATATCTCTATGATTTTCATTCAAATGTATCTAAAATAAATCTACATTTCTATAATACTGTATACACAGGATTTAAGTTGGAAATTGGTAAATAATGCACAAAAATCATAATTTTATTGCAATTATAAATTCGGGGGGCCAACTGTCGGAGGATCAAGTGTCAGGTCACCATTGAGTATTATGTGAGGTGGTCGATAACCCGGAGGGTAGAACTGCTGTTAGCAGTTTGATTAAGAATTCGATACTCAACACTACTCACAGCGGTTACCGACTTATTCCCTTTTCAAAACAAGCTATAAAATTATTGAAAAGGTCTGTCTGTACCTTGGACAAAGTAAGGTACAGAAAGTAGACTGTACTATAAATTTTGAGATTTACGTTTAGAGTATCTCTTTTTTAAAAAAGTAGTGAGAGCCTTGTAGAAAGCAGTAAGTAGGTAGGCAGATAATTGCCACGATGCGTTTCAAGATGGCCGCCGTAATTTAAAACGTCTGGATGGTGCCTAAGGTTATCCCCGTCCTGGCTAATAGAGGGTTACCTAACACCCTAATGCCGGCCATTATAGTAAATGCGCACTTAAGCCCAAAACACAGCTACCGGTATGGGCGCCAGATTTTAAAGTGTTGGTCGAAAAAACCATAAACTATTTAAATTACGATTATTGTTATCCAAAATGTCCACCCTACGCGGGGACAATGGCGGCCATTATTGACAAAATTATATCACAGAGACATACAAAATTATTAAACAATTATTATCAATTATCACAGAGAGAAGCATAATTTTACGATTTCACCCACTTAAAAGGCCATACAGCATATTTTCCATTTAAAAAAATTACCGTTTTTATGTTTGTTCATGCTGTGATTTAAAATGAAGAAGGAAATGGCGTACCTGGTAGATAGTAGGTAGGTCCTCTTGCTTGACAATGTATGTATGTTAATATTGCCCATATTAGGTATTCCAGTTATAATGTCTGTCACGATTTTCACAAGAATAATAAAAAACCGGTCAGGGAAACCGCAGCCACAACAAACAAGTCCATAAAGTAGGAGAGGCCAACTCGTTGAAGCTGTGTGAAGGTATTGTATTTAATCAAAACTTATTAGTGAGAGGGACGGTTCGCCCCAGTGAAAGAACATCATTCTCGATAGAAACGTTGCTTAAAATGGCTTTAGCCGTGATTAGTGACCAGATCTGAATAGGGACTTTCCTATCTTATTTCCCTCTACACCAGTGGTTCCCGACCTTTTTTGACCAGGGACCACTATGACATATATTTTTTCCCACAGGGACCGCACGGGACAATAATTATAAACTGTTAATCGTATAGAACAATGAGGATCCAGCAGAAATCAGAAGGAGAATCACAGCAGCCAACAAAACATACTTCTCTTTGCTGCCAGTGTTTAAGTCATGTAGTGTCCACAGAAAAACCAAAATAACCATATATAAGACCATTGTTAGAACTGTATTGGCATATGGATGTGAGGCGCTGACACTGACGGTAAAGATGGCTGAAATGCTGGATACTTTTGAAAGAAAAGTGCTGAGAAGAATATGTGGACCCGTGAAAGAGGGTGAACAGTGGCGCATCCGGCACAATGCAGAATTGTATGATATACATATATAAGGCCCCTAGCATCTCAGCACATATGAGAATCCTCAGGCTGAGATGGACTGGGCATGTACAGAGAATGCCGGATACACGCGTCCCAAAAAGAATTTTGACTGGACACCCAGGTGGAAAGAGAAAAGTGGGAAGACCCAGACTGAGGTGGGAAGACGAAGTAAGAGGGGATGCAGCACAGCTTCTCCAGGTACCAAATTGGAAGTCAGCCGCTGAGGACAGGAGGAGTTGGAGGCGACTGTTGCAGGAGGCCAAAGCTCGATATGGGCTGTAGCGCCATCGAAGAAGAAGAAGAAGAAGAATCGCATAATTAAATGCGTCCTTGCAATTCTATCATTTTGCAATTCAATGTGCTCTTCTTGGACTTCTTCAGCCACCTCTCCATCATTAATACCAAAAGGGTTGCGAATCAGCCTTTGGGTATCTTTCGATTCGGTTTTGTAGTAAATGAATAATTGTTTCGGGACCACATTTTAAAACTCGCGGACCACCGGTTGGGAATCACTGCTCTACACTCTCTGCAGTCTCACAGAATACCCCGATTGGGGATGCCAAAGTCTCAGTGGCTCCGCATAGTTGGGAATTCTGAGCAGTATTCACATAATTACACGACTATACCATGATACGGGAACGAACCTAGCATGGTAGTCGAGAGAATACAAATAAATGGTAATTCCAAATTTATTTGAAATAAAAAAGGTAATTAATCAAATCAATAGCCTGAATGGTGAAAATAGCAAAAGCGAAGAAAGTTTAAGCAGAATATGACATCCTATAGTACAACCGCTGTTACAACCTGTATAGGTATAGGACTTATACCAATACAGGTTGTAACAGCAAATACCCGAAGGATTTTAACCAGCAATTTCTGAACATAATATTTGGAGAAAAAAACAGTAGATGTAATTTTTCTGTCCGATGATATTTTTTAAATTAAAAACAACAACAAAAAAAAAACAAATTCACACGCGGTAGACCTTCAGAAAACTAAAGTAGATTAGAGAGGGGATGCTATGCACAAATATAAATACAAAATTTTGAAAATGAATTGTTTCATATATTATTCATTCAATAATTGTAGCAATACTGATACCAATTACGTATATATTTTGTACAAATATGCTTCGTGTATTTTAATTTTATCCCCCCATTTTCAACTTTTCCACTTTCAACACTCCTTCGAAAAGTCATAAAAATTGAAAAATGGTCTACCCACTCTTGTCTACTTTAGTTTTCTGAAGGATTCACTTCTACCGCGCGTGAATTGCACACTCCGTTTTATTTTTAATTGAAATAAAATATCGGACAGCAAAATGATATCCACATTTTTTACTCCAATTATGCTCATGAATTTCCGGTAGAAAAAAGCTTTCGGAAACGTGCTGTTAAACCGTGTATATGCTCTATCTAATTATTCGGGTGACCGGATAACTCGGAATCGTGCAACTTCAACATCTCCTTTGAAAGACATTAAACACTCAGGCCTCGAACCTATTTTGTCGAAAGGTCAGAATATTTCCGCTTTGCACTAAAATCCAAATAAAGGAATATTTATAAACGCATCCTAAAAGTAAAAACTGTTTTTGAAAGGTGATGAAATACGCTTTCAAGTTTTATCATTCAAAATAAACACATAATTTTAAAAATACAATTTTTTTTAATGCAAATATAAAAAGGTATAAAAATTACTAAAATTACTGATAACGAAAAAATATAAAAACGCGTACCATTTTTTATTAGGCAAATGTACTATAAACGTTTATGGTTAAATCACTTTTTTATCGTTTCATATAAAAATAATCAATAAAAAATTCGCAAAAATCCATAATTTTTTTTTTTCAAATTACGGTGGGAAACTTTGGATTCATAAAGGTGTTCATTTAAATTATTGTTTGGTTAACTTTTAGATACGAATTAAAGTGTGTTGTGTTTTTTCTTTCTAACACCGTTTAGATCACATTTCTAACCATGATAGTAAGGGAGGCACAACGATTTCTGAGTTGTTCCGAAAAACCAACAAATTAGCCTGAGAGGTTAAAAGTGATGAAAAAAACTATTAAAAACTTGGTTACGTTGGGTTAGGTTATGGGCTATTTTTCCATTTTTCTCATTTAAAAAATAGGTTACGTTGGGTTAGGTTATAGGCTATTTTTCCATTTTTTTCATTTAAAAAATAGGTTACGTTGGCTCGCGAGCCGTATGCGGCTCTTTGCATAGGCGTCTGCGGCTCTTCAGACATCAATGAATCCGCAACTGGAATTATTTTTTTGTATTACGAACACAAAACTGGTTTTAATTTAATAAGGAATCTATGCGCGAGTCTATTTATAGAAACACTTAAATGGGCAGAAGTGTGTCTTTACAGTAAGAATGTAGGTAACACAAAGCCAGTCGTAATTATTGTTCCACCACATTTACCACAGTACGATTACACCCCTACCCCCGCCCCGTTATAATATGGCTCTCTGATATATTTGTTATCCTGTTTCTTTGAAAATTGGCTCTTCTCACTTGAAAGTTTGCCGACTCCTGTTAGGTTATGGACCATTTTTCAATTTTTATTACTTTTCGAAGGAGTGTTGAAAGTGGATGATTCTGAGTTGTCATGGAACTAATTATTTGCTTTAATTGGGGGGGGGGGGGGGGTAAAATTAAAATACACGAAGCATATTTGTACAAAATATAAACGTAATTGATATCAGTATTGTTACAATAATTGTATGTATAATATATGAAACAACTCATTTTCAAAAAATTGTATCTATATTTTTATTTATTTAATTGATTAGACCGATTAATGATAATTATGTAATAAGTATATTTCTGTATCTGTTTGTACATAATAAGATAAATCCTAGCAAACAATATTGTACATTGTACAGCGCCCTTCAGGTGATTTTCATATAAGGGAACGTACCCATACTACGTGACACGTTTAGGGGGGGGGGGGTCTTCAAAATGTCACGCTCCATACAAATGAGCGGCGGGTTGCTTAGGATTTTGGTCACCGGGGGGGGGGGGGGGTTAAAAATTGCAAAAAGTTGGTCACGTAGTATGGGTACGTTCCCTAAACGGCGTTTACAAATGAACCCATTATTATAAATATTATACTAATGTAGTGGAAGTAGGTAGGTACCTAGTATCAGAAATGACATGAAAAGTACGTAGTACCGGCTTTAAAAAGTTTTTCATAAATTATTCTATATCCCTTTCCTAGAGGAGCATTAGCCTCTGCGTCCTGAGATAATAATGAATAGTGTCCAGTGAATGTAAGGTACCGTATTATGGGAGGCAATAAGATCCTTGCTTAGTGAACAGTGGAGAACTCCACTGTTCTGAAGTCTGTTCACGACAAAAACCCATCGCTTATGTTAAATGCATCGCAAATGATCACGTCGTATCCATTTACGTCGCACAGAGAAATGTTATGTAGTATCTACGCTGTATAGTGCCTGGCAGTGGCGCAACGATCATCAGTCAGTCTCCCAGGGGGCACAACCCCGAGTCTGAATATTGCAATACAAAATATTGGCACACCTACGAAACAAATAACAAATTTACATGTGCCCTAACTTAATTTTACCCATGCCCGAACTTAGGAGGTCCAGAGGCCCTAGGCACTTACAGAGTCAAGCCCCCCCTAGGGGGGAGGGGGATGAATTGTGTATTACACAATTATGTAATTTGTGAGTTTATTTATTGTTCTGTTATAGGTGGTGGAATTATTATTACTTATTTTCACTTATTTATTTCACCAGTACCGGTTTCATCCTATTATGGACATCTTCAGGCTGGCAATTGACATTCTTTTGTTACAGAATTTCTGTATTTTTTGTAAATTCTGCCAGCCTGAAGATGTCCATAATAGGATGAAACCGGTACTGGTGAAATAAATAAGTGGAAATAAGTTAAAAAGTGTTTTAATTTCAATTTTAATATGTAATTTGTATTTAAAAAGGCCCCGTGAAAATACCTGTGGATCTAT
The DNA here is from genome assembly GCA_917880885.1 of Limnephilus marmoratus. Lineage (NCBI taxonomy): Eukaryota > Metazoa > Arthropoda > Insecta > Trichoptera > Limnephilidae > Limnephilus > Limnephilus marmoratus. The sequence goes on from OU862908.1 coordinate 55,887,941, forward strand.
GACATCCCCATCTGGAGATTAGATAAGTGACGAGAGCGAAGGTAGTGGAAAATTATTATTTATTTTAATTTTTTTTTTACACGTATGAGTAAAATCTCAAATTATTATATTTAATTAAATGAAGACAATATTAGCGAAACTCAATCGAAAATCTGGAGACAGAAAAATCAGAAAAAAGATATTGGCTCCGCTGGGACACGAAGGGTCTAGGGTTCGTGTCCCAGCGGAGCCATTATCTTTTTCTGATTTTTCTGTCTCCGGAAAATTATTAAGTACGAAGACACGGATAAGCGCCACAAGCGATTTTTTTCCATGGAATCCCCATTTTGGTTAGGGAACGTACCCATACTACGTGACACTTTTAGGGGGGGGGGGGGGAAATCTTCAAAATGTCATGCTCCATACAAATGAGCGGCGGGTTGCTTAGGATTTTGGTCACCGGGGGGGGTGGTTAAAAATTGCAAAAAGTTGGTCACGTAGTATGGGTACGTTCCCTTAGATACCTATGTGCTATGGTGAAGAAAGTGGAATATTTATTCATAAAATCGTTGAAAAAGCGCGGCAGGCGAAAATTTTTTCTAGTTTGGAGGGCAAACCAATAAATACTTACGATTTTTATTTTTCGGAAAGTCAGTATTCAGTATTAGTCAATATTATTTAGTACTTAATTTAATGGAAATCTTCGACCACCACAACACGGGCAAGTCCCTAGCAAGGTGGTCAAAAAATCTGCCCATTTTGTAATTACAAAATATATCAATGTTACAAAGCAATGAATATAATATTTAAAATATACAAAAGAAAAAAAATTAAACGTATCTTTAAAAAATCTTTAAACGTACCAGTTATATACATAAAAAGTAGTCGAGTGGAAAAATGTGTCGGTTTCCTACCCAGGCTTTGCGAGTTCAATCCTCAGTTATCCATCTTCGCACAAGAAACATGTTCTTATTATATAAAAATTGGTAGGGGTCACGCTGCTCAGCTATAAGGAACCGAACGAAGAAAACTATTTTTTTGGCACCCGGCTATGGAAAATTTGATATATTAATCCTGTGTTTTCAAATTACAGGTACAATTCGAATGATAGGAGGTCTGGTTAACACAGTTGTCCGGAATCCGGGCCGAAAATGTATTGCTACGCTACTGGTGCTTATCACATTAAATTATTTAACTATTAAATTTAATTTAATAGGCCACTTGCATCACATTTTTTTAATTTTTTTTCCGGTTTAGGCAAATATTCTAAGACATTCTGTTTTTTTTTTTTTTTTTAATCGTATTTTTGAAACCCTGGGGATTTTTTGAAAATTTCAATCCGAAAAATCAGACCATTTTTTATAAACCGGAAATACGGGACATAATTTTATAGGTGTGAAAAAACGATAATTACATAGCCGAAAATCATTTAAAAAAAAAGAACGTTTTCCACACGAATGGCACAGGAGAATAACGAGGCATACCAAAAATATTACATCTCATAAATATTTTTTTCCTTGATCCATCTTGTTGATCATAAATCATTATATTGTACAGCGTATATATTACTAAATTCAATGTAATATACTTGTGCTTGTAAATTATAATAATAGTAAGAATATTATAAAATTTTATTTTGTTAAAATCAGCACCATAATCATTATTACTCTAAAACACGTACCAACATCTTCTTCACGTTCTGAAGAGAACCCCGTACATCTAAAATCTGTCAAAAAGTGAAATCAAATGATAAGTTCGCAGAGAACAAACAATAAATCTAGTGAACGAATTCAAAAATTCGCCTGAAATCAAAGTGATGCCATATAGAAAAAATAAATCAGTGTGGAATTTTTTAAAATTAATAGGAACATTTTCGGCGACGGGACATTTTCATGTAGTGACGTCATGAGCCCAAATAATGGATTTATTTATTTAAAAATAAAAACAACTGTACATTTCTAAACAATTTTACTAACATTTTCTTAATCTTAGTAAAAAGATCTATCCACATGATTTTTTCCAAGTCGTTATGAAATCCATGCAAGTGGCCTATTGTGTAACGCAAGTCAAACATAATAATTTGTAATTGAAAATTATATTTAATGATATTCAATATACCTCAGCCACATCCTCTGAGCGTGATAAACAGGAAAATACATAAAATAGATACTTACCTATTTATTCAATAAAATAAAAATTGTCATTAAAAATAATAAGTGAATCTGAAAACATTAGCGTGCTGCCGTATTGGGCAATTAGTAAGAATCAAAATTATACTCGGTGTCCGGAAACTCGTTATACAAGCGGGAAACTTGTGAATCTAGAATCTAAATCACATTTATGGAATCGATTTTGTGGTAGGTATCGAATCAAAAGTTGGTATTTTTAGGTCAAATATGAAAAATTCGGTCACCAGGTGAATTCACGGATATTTCTGCATTTTTAAATCGCGATTTTCTTTTGAATTGCATGAGCGATATGTTCTTTATGTGATAGATGTATATTCACTAGTTTCCCATTTGTACCACTATTTTCCGGACACCGTGTATAAATTCAAACAGTCACCCGCTGGGCCCAAATTATCAAATGTTTATAGTTAATGAGTTAAGAACTGCCAACGATTGAGTTACGAGAAGTATCACGGTAATACATGTATTCACATGAATACAATTATTGTGAACTGCCACTAATTATTGTTTTTCACAATTTCTGCTTAAAAATTATAATTAAACGATTTGTGAATTGAAATTCTAAAGAACTAATCCCTACATTCGCCTACATTGTGTTCCCAGTTAAATTGAAATATTAGGTCCTTACATATGAAATTGGCGTTTTGCCGTACTGGCAACTTTGATCTCAAATATTTTCTCTTTGGTTAGGAATTCCAAATTCAAATTTATACAGCTATTTACTCATGTATTTGTGTTTCGAAAATTATAATTAATTTGTTTTTTCCTTAATTGTTTTTTTCTTTGCGTCACTTAGTTTACAAAATGGAAAACTTGAAATATCGCGTTATTTACGAGTACGAGTTCCACCATGGCACCAGTGCTGCAGAAACGGCTCGAATGATTAATGATGTGTATGGCGACGGTGCCGCAAAGGAAAACACAGTGCGTTTTTGGTTCCAACGTTTTCGTTCTGGAAATTTCGACCTGCAGAACAAGCCCCGTGGACGGCCGGAGACCAAAGTTGAAAATAAAGAATTGAAGGCTATTGTGGAAGCGGATCCATCGCAAACCACGTCTGAGTTAGCTGCAGGCTGCGGTGTTAGTGATAAAGCTGTTTTAATCCACTTGAAGCAAATTGGGAAGGTGAAAAAGCTTGAAAGGTGGTTACCTTGATTATATTGAGTGAAGCAAATCAACAAACGCGCGTTAGAACGCTAGACCACATACTATTAGAGGAGCTTCAATTGGAATGTCTAAGACATCCACCGTACTCTCCGGACCTTGCCTCAACAGATTACCATTTTTTTCGAAATTTGGATAACTTCTTGCAAGGGAAAAAATTCAACTCCGATGGGGCAGTCCAAACCACCTTCAAAGATTTTATTGATTCCCGTCCGAATGGTTTTTTTAGTAAAGGGATCGATGAACTACCTATGAGATGGCAAAAATGCATAGATAACAATGGTACATACTTTGATTAAAAAAATATATTATATATAAAAAAAATCGACTTTATATTCCTCCCATACAAAACGCCAATTTCATATGTAAGGACCTAATATAAACAGTTGGCCATAGACGATGTTTTAAGTATGTATATAAATGTATAATATATTGTGCTAAATAAACAAACAAATAAATAAATAAATTTTCATTTGCCAGCATGCAAGTTGTTTTCGAAGATTCGGGTATCCTCGTGACTGGTTCTATTATCAGAAATGTGTAAAACCACGTTCTATAACATACCCACAAACTGTAAAAACAAATCCAGAAATTTGATTTCCACTAATACGAATTTACTGATCTGAAAATACAGACAGGTAGATAAAACAAAAAGATTAGGGGCCAAGCCTATTCATTATATATTTTTTGACAAATTCGAAATTAAATTCATTGTGTTCCTGGTGACTCCTGGAAATAAAACAAATCCAGAAATTTAGATTTCCACTAATACAAATTTACTAATCTCAAAATACAGACAGGTAGATAAAATAAAAAGATTAGGGACCAAGCGTATTCATTATATATTTTTTGACAAATTCGAAATAAAATTCATTGTGTTACTGGGGACTCCTGGACACACAAAATTTTGGTTTTCATACGAAGTAGAATTAAAATATGAATTATGTACGAGGCCCTATAGAAAACTGATTATGAGCAATCAGCCATTGGTCAATATCTACTCGTAACTAAGGCCCTATGAATGATTGTCTTGTTTCTTTATTACTTACATGGAGTCATATTGATTGGAATGTATAGAATAAGACGTAGGTATAAAGGTGTAGTCAAGAGTTAAGTCGATAGCGCTGTAAAACGTATTAATTATGTAATAAACACAAAGAAAATTATGAGTTTCCTTATTTGCGCACAATTCTTCGGCGAGGCCATCAATGCGACAAAGGAGGTGAAATATCAATACGATTATTACATTGTTAACTGCCACTTATGTGTATTGGAATGTTTTTTGACCAAATTCAGACAATACAAACGGGTCTAGGAATTAAATTTGCCTTGCAAGTAGATACAGGAAATGCAGAGAATAGATAGCCCGGTTGGAAAGTGCGCGGCTATCATGAAAGGCGAGGGGATGTATTGTAGCTCGGACAACATGCGGCATAAGCTAAATAATAACCGAAAGACGTGTAACGAGATACCAGATGGTCAGGAGGAGAGGCCCGCATTGCCCACTAAGGAGGAGGGTAAATAAACCAGTTGGCTGTTGGCTGCAGTAATAAGATTAGCGAAGTAGGATTGACAGTTATGAGCATCTTATGGGTATGTGGGACGGCCAACTGCGCAAGTCGCAAGTCACGGAGGAAGAGGCACGAACGCCATTTATAGGAAAACTTTCATAGTGCTTAATAGCTCTCCAGCAACACTGCTGCCGTGACAGATTTACGCTCAGCCAAGAGGACTCGTGAGTCATTTAGCCAACATAGAGCTAACGAGTAACGTTTAATTACACTGCTAACGTGATGTGATAAAGATCATGATGACTTTCAGATAGGTGTCGGAGAAGAAGTAAGTGTTCTCGGTTCTCACTTCTCACATACAACATACAACTAATCAAAGTGTCAAAAAACCAAGCAGCGTGTCAAGCACACGGCATTTGCTAGATTTAGAAGGTGCGGAGAATTGCCAATAAAAACAAAAATGCAAGATAAAGGAAGTCGCGTAAACACGAACGAATCGTCTTTGGGAAACAGAGTTATTTATAGTGACAAAAAACAAGTGATAATCCGAGAAAAAGCGCTCGAACCGACGCCATTCTGTCGGACAGACATCAGCATCAGACATCATGAATATCTAACAGGCAGCGCGGGCAGATCCATCTCTCGACAGGACAATGGTGAAACGGGATTTATGTACAGCCTCCGAGCTCCGAGCTTCGCCTTCGAGTCCTCGATACCGCAACTTACTGCGACCGCTTTCAACACACAAACAGCCCGCCTCTCCCGGTCCTCGGAGACTTGCACCTTATAAAAATGATATGCCCGCAAAGCCAAGACCGTATTAGGCAAAGACGCGTTCGCTTCGTGAATAAGGAAATTCATCGCGCAGATGGAAATATCGAATAAATAACGTTAGCCGCGGTCCGAGATCTTGCGTCTTGTATGCCGGGTGTAAAAATGTCAGTATGGCTTTGCCCTTTTACAGCAGCTTTCGACGTAAGTATCCCCACTTCGAAAGTGAACCAGGAATGGACTAAAACTAGTACGTCGTTTTCAGTTTATTGAAATGCCAGGATTATGGATGCGTAATAATATTATATTTACACCTATTACCATAATGTGCTCAGCGATTCATTTTATTAGTAGTTGATGATGTCAAGCTTAAAAATATTATAGTTTCTAAGGCGCAACAGAAACATTCGAGAAAAAAATTAAGTAACTTGATAACTTATCGTTAAAAATCTCATAATATTTTATGTATGTTGAACATTCTCATTAATAACAAATTATTACCTACGGCTATGTAAATATGTACCTAATAGTTACTGCAAATTAGAATTCTAGAGGAAACGTCAAGAAAACGAAAAATTATATTATAATTAAATTTACTAATTTATACTTTATATGCATTTTAAACACCTTTTCCCGAAAATTAGACATAAAAAATATGTATAAAAACATTCAGACTCATCACAAGCTTTATAAAGCAGGCAGGTGACATCCTTAAAATAATCAAGCGGTAACCGGAGAGTGGAATAGAACATGGATGTTAATTAAATATTTATTTTATTTTAATGAATTCAAGCAAGATTTGTTAACATAGGTACTAGGTATAACCTAACACTTAACTTCTTGTTCATTGAATAGCAATTAATATTTGATTTATTCATTCAGACCAATAAAATTGATTTATTAAAACTCTCTGGACGTCACGCAGAGAATGATCTGTGACGCGTGATGTTAAACATTACAAATCGTATTATTACTGCGGGACAGAATAGGCGCTTTAGTATTCTCACGTTTACGACAACGATACAAAAAAGGCAATAAACACACGTTCCTCGTCACAATAATGCTACAGCTCTTTCTTACATATTGAATAATGGTGAGACAAAAGATGAAACACACAATGTACGTATGTCTGTTTCATCCAAACTACTACTTTTTTCTTTGGAGGAAACAGACATTATGTGCATTGTGTTTCATCTTTTGTCTCACCATTAGGTATTGCTATTTTTTTATCCCAGTAAAAAAATACATTTTTATTCATTTAACTAGAAATAATTAAACTAAACTAAACATTACAATACTAGCGCTATTCTATTTCATTATTTTGTTTATCAATAATAAAAAATATATATATATTTTTTATTTATCCAGCTTTTTTTCGTTTTTAATGTCGTTTAGGAGGTAATTATACTAATTATATAAGTTGCCCCCTCGTAACCAGAGGATTATTTACCGTAGCTAATGTGGGTGGTGTTTAAGAGCGTTTAACCAGCCAGCGGACGAAAATCCACATTTCGTCGAAAGTTGTTCTTACGATCGTGCAGGGCAGTTACAACGAGAAAGATTAATTATTCTCCGTACCAGCTTTTTTAAATTTTAACTCGATATCGAATTTATTTCAATTCAAATTAGCTTTAATTTATACCTTCATCCAAAAATGCTGAAAGACGTGATGATAAAACTATTAAAATAATGTACTTTTTGTAGTTATTTTTTGATTATAAGTATTTATCATTTTTCAATAATGTCTAAATTTAATAAGAATGTTAAAAAAAATCTGAAATATATTAGTTTGTAAGTGCGCAAATAAATACACAAATGGAGCAATTTTCGTCAAGAAACACATGTACGTACATATTTTTAAATGATTTTATTGAAACTAAAATTAAAATTCTAAAACATGCGTTTGTTAATATATTGATTTATTTTACTGCATGATTATATTATTTGAAATGGGTGTGGTATAATACAAAATCTTTTTTGAAAATTTAACAATTCTGCCAACGACCCATGGAATAACCTTATTATATTAAAAATTAAAAAAAATTCTCAAAATTTATTACATGCGAATGCTAGATAAAAGAACAATCTTTCGAAATCCATTTATAATTTTTTGTGGAAAAGAGTCAATATGTCTAAAATCTGATTTGAAAATGACATATTTCTGGTTTTCTCTGGTAATGCCCTCTTAAATGTAAGTTATCGTGTCATCGAGTAAAGTATTTTATAAAGTACTTGGGACGTTTTAATGAATTCTGTGTTTGTATGTACCTACGAGTTTATTGATTTATTTATTTAACGCCCAAAGGGCTTTTACATTTTGGTAGTACAAATAATTCATGACAGATTATTTTTAAACATATGCAGAAATAATAAAAATAAAAATTATTGTTTATTTTGTACATAAGATAATAGTTTTGTTTCCAAGTAAGTAGGTATCATTTTTTGAGGATGTTCTGGGCTTGTAGTGAAATAGATTTTTATCATTAACAATAATAATAATAAATGAAACAATTCAACTTTGTTTAAACAACTTATATATAATGAGTAAATCCGACCGGTTTCAGAACAAACGTTCTGAAAGAATAAAAATATTTGAAATATAAATATTTGAAACCGGTCGGATTTACTCATTATATATAAGTGGTTCAAACAAAGTTGAATTTAATAGAAAATATTTAATAGAAAAACCATTTAATAGAAACTAGTCATACCTTTAATTTTAACAGTGGAATAAAATTAATACATTGTAATGTCAATGGCTTTCAGTTGGATAAATTAGAAATTTTAGAGATCAGAAAGAGTGTTAATGCAAATTTAAATATCATTAATAATCAAAAATTGTTTTTAAATGACCCATTATTAAATCTATTTCCCTTTTAAATTTTTAAATGTTTTTAATTGTTCTATATTGCCCCTCGTCCCTTACACATTATTTTCTTTCAAAATTTTATTATTGTTTATGTCTATTATTTTTCTCTATTACCTATGTATGTCTATTTTTAAAATTAGTTCTGTCAAAACCCTGAGGAAGTCAGCTTTGCTGACGAAACATGTCGGTTTTTATAAATAATTAAGTGGTTAATACAACGTAGTTTATTAATTTGAAAGTTGAATTGTTTCATTTATCTATAATGGATAACCACAAAGTTAGCTTCATTAAAAAAAAATAATAATATTTGGATGATTTATATAGCGCCGTTTTGTGAAAAATCAATTCAAGGGCGCTGTACAATCTTATAATACATTTCTAAAATCTAAAAAAAAATACAAACTAGACAAACAATTAAAACAACTTATGGCTAAAAATTGCATACACCGGTTCGTTGATCACCGATACGAAAATATATGTACAATTTTTTGACCAATGAACGCGATGCCTACCTTGTTTTGTGTTACCGGTAATTCATTAATATATGTTTCACTTGCGTTTCCCCAGATTTCAATCAAATAATTTAAATGTAAGTGTACGAGACTACAATATAAACTTTTTTTAAATTTATTTGGCAACAGATATGATAGCCGGCTAAATACGCTAGTTAAGGGGATGATTTTGTCTTTAATACCTTGAATATGCTGTTAAAATATCAAACGCTGATCAATGCACATGAAAGAAAGAGCTGCAGCATTATTGTGATAAGGAACGTATGTTTATTGCCTTTTTGTAACGCCGCCGTTCCGTAAACGTGAGAATATTAAAAGCGCCTATATGTACAGAGAACTATGAAATTATATGTACAGAGAATAATGATAAAATTATAATTTTGTTATGCAGAACAATGGACACTTGTTTGTTGTCGTGATAAAATATATGGTTAGTTTTTTACAGTCTTGTAGGCACGCTGTACGTAGGCGGGTAAACAATATTTCGAGACGGAATGAATTATTGAGGATGAGAATTATTACGGGAATTAATCAACGACTGCCTACACAATAAAACATATTTATGACCACATAATTGTAACAATGTAATAAAGCAAATTAAGAGACAAGTTTACTACGTACATACATTAACCTACCACCGAAATAAAAAATATAACTACATTGAGAAAAGAGAAAATAAATAATTAATCTTTTCGTCGGTACTGAGCATTGTGTAAAACCTGTCTGAAACATGTTTTTTCAGTTCTTGAGTTGTCAGGGCTGGATGTACATATTGACAAAAATTTCGAAAAGAGTAATTGGGGGAGACGAGTATGGGTACCGCCACCCCGAGAACCATTTATTGGATAACCAACACCCCTGCCAAAGGTCGCCCAAGTGGTTCGCTACGTTTGGTGACTTTGCAGGGGTGCCCGGGTTCGCGGGATGAGGTTTGTCTAGGTCTTGGCGGCACATATGTTTGCCATCGGGAGAGACTAGTTGAGGGAAACCTTTTTATCTCTCCAGCCGGACTTTCTCGATCTGTCGGCTTGTACCGCAATGGGAGGGGCGGATTCAAACGTCCGTCACTCCTAGACACATTTCCCCCTACTTTCCTACCCACTCCTCATACCATTTTCCTTCCCAGAACTTCCTCAATTTCCTTTCCCTAAAAGACCCTCCACACAGCATCCCTAAGGATGACATAGGCCCTGAGGGAAATTGTTTTTCGCATGGCCTCCAGAGTGGAGCTAATGTAAAAATAAATAATATTAATATCTATTTAAATGAAGACACCGTCAGCGAAACTCGATCAAAAATCTGGAAACAGAAAAATCAGAAAAAGATATTGGCACCTCTGGGACTTGAACCCAGGACCTCTCGCTTTGCGGGCGAACGCGCTATCCACTGCGTCAAGGTGTTGATATCAAATTCGGTCATTTTTAACGGTATCATACGGTAGGAACCAGCCATATTATCTTCATTTTCTTAACGCATATTTTATTGGCTGCTATCTTTATATATGAATTGATTACAATTTGAGGTTTTATTTATGAAGTTAAAAAAAAAATAATAATAATATCGCATATCCAACACCTCTGCCATAGGTCACCCGAAGCGGTTCGCTACGTTTGGTGATTTACCAGGGGTGCCCGTGTTCATGGGGTGAGGTCTGTCTAGGTCTTGGAGGCGGATGACCAGAACACACACTAACCCCAGATTCCTACCCACCCCTTAAACCCTTTTCCTTCCCGGAACCGTCCTTTCCCTCCTTTCCGTAAAAAAAACCCTCCACACAGCATCCTCAAAGATGACATAGGCCCTGAGGGAAATTATTTACCTCAGGGCCTCCTGTGTGAAGCTCATGTAAAAAAAATCGAGTATGAAGGTACTCTGCTTTTATTATCTTCAAATTACTACACCATTTCGTCATTACTTCAATCGCAAAACTTTTTCTAGCTTCCCTCTTTTCCTGCCGATTTTCCCGCCTAACCATATTTCCCTCCAATAACGCATTTATTTTGTCAAAACAACCGCCTTGCTTTTGTTTATGCATAGTAGATAAGTGATGAGCACCTACACTAGAGTATTTTCCCTTACTACGTGACCTGTTCGGGGGGGGGGTCTTCAAAATACCACGCTTGGTACAAATGAGCGGCGGCGTCCTTAGGTTTTTGGTCACCGGGGGGGGGGGTTAAAAATTGCAAAAAGTTGGTCACGTTGTATGGGTACGTTCCCGAAGTGTTGAGCAACCTGCTGCCACGATTTTAAAAGTTTTCTTGACAAAATTTTGTTTAACTTTTCAGACGATAAGGGGCCATTCATAAATTATGTCACACCTTAAGGGGGGGGGGGGGGGGGGGGGAGTAGAGAAGTTTGACATTGTGTGACAAGTGGTATGGGGGGGGTCATCAGCTCTGTGACGCCAAGTGTAAAAATCTAAATTATTAAAACGCAAAACTTTTGATGTAAAATTGCAAAATATGTGACGTCACACTAGTGGGGAGGGGGTCTCACAAATGTGACTATGTATGACAGTGACAGGAGGGGAGGGTTAATAAATCATAAAATTTGTATGACGTAATTTATGGATGGCCCCTAATCAAAAGGTGCCCAAAATTGCATGTAGGTAATTTTTATGATAAAACATTTATTGGTTCAGCGTTGGAGTCAAAAATAGGTTAGCGACACCACAGAATGCAAATATAACATTGTTAGGCTGAAGATACCCTGCTCCATGCGGCCCGCGATCAAATATAAAATGGTTGAATTGGCTCTCCAGCTAAAAAGGTTGGTCATCACTGTCATCAGTATCATCACTGTATTAAATGGAATACATTCAAATTTGAAATCTTATGAGAAAGTACTTACCTGAAAAAAAATCTTCAAGAGATCGTAATAAAAATATTTGGGTTTTCAGCAATACAAAGCCTTGAATTCGAATCTAGGCAACATAGACCCAAAATCCGTACAACTATTCGTTTGTACGTTCGTTATCCCAGTTTTTTTCTGTATACCAGTATTGGAAATGAGGTCCTCGCAAGCGTTGATCGATCGAAATATCGAACAATAACCGAATAAAATAATAATAAGCACCATTGTTAGCCTTCGGCTCTCTGCGGGGGGTCAATTCAATTATTAACGGCTATCGCAAACCGGGCTTTTTGTGAGAAGTGTTAACAGTTTTTGTGCTGTCTCTTTGGCTTTTTGCGGCTGTGAAGCATGTACTAACCTATACAATTAACTAAACGTGAATAGGGATATAGAAATTTGTAAGACTTACTATTCACATGAAATACAAAAGATTGTATAAGTATCGCAATACAAAACCTAGTAGATATACGAGCAGAAATAGAATCGCTATCTAAACTGTATTAACAATATGTAAAATTGATGTTGTTTTTTAACTTATTTATTATCACTTTTCATGACTTTTGAAAAGTGTTCTTATTTGTCCAGTTACCGTTATTGTTATATCGGTGAACTACCGATGAAAAATAATTCACATGAATGAACGGTTTAGATGTGTGTAAGCAATTTGGATTAACTAAGAAAGTTATTCCATTACTTTCATGGTGGCTTCTTTATAAAAATATTTTGTCCAAGAGGCGGAAAACCGCTTTATTCTGCCCTATAAACCTGTTGTGTACAGTCACAATATTATAAGCAATCCGGATATTTTAAGAACAATACATTATTTGATTATCTAATAACGTTGGTAATGGATCTCGGAACAATCTTCGTACTTCGTACGATGATGCCATTTGATGCAGATAATGTTTGATATTTACATCTGTCATCGGAAGAAAATGCATTTTCCGTGAACTCATATTTACACGTTAAATTAGGCAGTGAAACACAATCCGCGGGGTCCGCGAATATCGTACATATCCCATTTTGTGCGGCCCGCTTGGCTAAATAAAAATCAATACATTAATTTATTGGTTTAACCAAAGGGTTTAACCATGGGCCTGGATAAAGTTTCGCCTGCGGCGCTTTCTTCGTACGCACTATGATGATGTATATTTTGAATGAGTACAGTTTTATAAAGGACGACCAATTTTGTTTCTGAAGCATGATGTTTTGGTATTACGTACTTATTTAGAAAATTTTCGGATTTACGAGTGCTATGAACCAAATATTTAATTACTTGTATGTTCGTAGCACTGGTTGTTGCCCACCGCTTTACCACGGCGTTCTAAGGAAACAGATGGTTTCCTCCTTCACCGTACACGTCAGGACTCTAATTTTTGTTTTTAAAGAAGCTATTTTTTTATTTTTTTTTATTTTAATTTTATGAGTAATACCTCAAATTGTAGGTAATATTTAAATAAATGAAGACAATGTAAGCGAAACTCAATCGAAAATCTGGAAACAGAAAAATTAGAAAAACATATTGACACCTCTGGGACTCGAACCCAGGACCTCTTGCTTTCCGGGCAAACGCGCTAACCACTGCGCCACGGTGTCGATATGAAATTCGGTCATGTTTAACTGTACCATACTTCGACTAAGAACCACCTACATTATCTTCATTTTCTTTAACGCATATATTATTGGCAACTATCTTTATGTATGATTGCAAGATTCAAACCCGAACTAAATGCTATCTAGATAGTGTCTGGATAAATCTGTATCCATTTTATTTAATATGCGACATCTATCGACTTTTCTGCAAGTCTAGGATGAATATTTTATTTTTTTTACTTTAATTTTATGAGTAAAACCTCAAATTATAAAGATAGTTGCCAATAATATATGCGTTAAAGAAAATGAAGATAATGTAGGTGGTTCTTAGTCGAAGTATGGTACAGTTAAACATGACCGAATTTCATATCGACACCGTGGCGCAGTGGTTAGCGCGTTTGCCCGGAAAGCAAGAGGTCCTGGGTTCGAGTCCCAGAGGTGTCAATATGTTTTTCTAATTTTTCTGTTTCCAGATTTTCGACTGAGTTTCGCTTACATTGTCTTCATTTATTTAAAAGCTATTTTTTATTAAAATGACTCTAGACCTCCAATGTCCGGGCATAAATTGTTAGCAGGCAGTATGCGAGTGCGTACATGTTGTTAGTTATTTATTTCACAGTATCACGTCTCATCTCCGCCACTGGATATAGCTGAAATAAAAGTTTATTAATGTAAAAGAGGAAAAGCACTATTCAGTTCTGATACAAGACATGAAAGGGTATCGCGACAAACTTGCCTCGTTTTCAAAATATTGAGAACAAGATATTTTTTTCAGCCGGAGAAAATTTGCGGCACCTTTCTTATGCGTTCCATGACCATAATTGCTTCATGAAATTGCTACCGTTTTACAAAATACACAAAGTTATTATTTATTATAAATTTAGAGTCCGTTTTTATTGGCTAAAAAATAATACTCTAGGAGTTATTTTACTTAATCTGAAATGGACCATAGGATGTTCGATCATAATAGCTCTTAGAACAAGTAAGGAAAACAAACCAAAAGTCCGAGCTTTGTACATTTTATGAGCTTTGTCAAACTGCAAGGTTTCAATGTGATTTATTGTCGATACTGGAAACCATAATTTTCGGTACAAATTCAATTTAAAAACTTATTATTCTGCCAGAGGTGGAGTGTTCAAAAGAGAGAAGAGAATGAGTAAAGCCAACGTGACGGTCGGGCCAGTCGGTCTGAAAGTATGTGAGTGTAAAGGGGTGGCGGACCTTCGGAGGTTCGGAGAGCCTCCGGGCTGACTGGAGAGGCTGCAGAGGCCGGGAGACCAGGAGAGAGAGGAGAGTTGGGGGGGAGGAGTGTGGGGAGATTTATAGCGCGAGATGTGTCCCAAGGGATAAGGGGCAGCGCCTTGGTTAATTCGGCCAGACGGTCCCGACGGTAACCCGCGGGGGTGATGGGCCAAAAGGGCCATACAACAAAAATATCCAACTCTCACATGAAGGGCTACAAAAAAATCCAAATAAAGTTACAAAATTTAACTATAAAAGTTATCATTGCTGTATGTATTATATGCTGTTAATTCGCAGAAACTGTGTAATGTTATATGCTTGACAAGTCTTATAATATATAATTGAATTTAAAAGGTAGACATCATTGAAGAAGAAGATAACACTAATAATATAATCTAAACAAAAATATGTTTTTTTTTTAAATTTAATTAAAATTAAATTTAATAATGTTATTATCATGTTCTGCAAGTATTTTAGTGCGTATTTTTGTTACAGCTGTTTCGATTTACAAGAAAATTCTCAATTAAACAAATAACAATGAATTAATTAAGAAAATATGAAAAAGAACAAGACACAGAAAAATAAAAAAAGTTAATGGTCGCAACTGAGACATAATATCGATAATGGACGATAATGTCCCCCAGTTGCGACCATTATCTTTTTTCTATTTTTCTGTGTCTCTTTCATATTTTCGTTTAATTATTAGTGTTATCTTCTTCTTCAATGATATATTACATTGATGGGAAAAACCTTCAAAAGTTATAAAAAGAGAGAGTTGTTCTTATAAAAAAATTAATTTAAAAGGAATTAAAATGTACGTAGTTTTGTGGTTAGAAGGTGGATTTCATGACGATTTTTAAAAGATATTGAAGGGCGCGGGAACAAATTATTTATATCCACAGATCAATAAAAAAAACACATTTAATAAAATTTCGAAATATTATTATATGAACTCATTTAGCTTGTTGGTTGAGGACCACTATTGCTATAATAATGTAATTTTAAGAAAATCGAAATGAAAATTACTTACATAAGTAGTGTTAAATAATCTTTTATAATAACTGTACAAATAATCGATTAATGCTGCTTGATAACAAAGAACGTTCCGCAACGAAAATATTGCAGTCGCTGATTCGATAAACCAGTTTGTTGACGAATACATTAACTTCATCACATAAGCACGTCGTGTTTTACTATAATTGAGGTCAAAGTAGATAATTCAGTGACAAATTAAACAATGCGATAGCAGGATGGCCAAGAAAACAGATTTCGAAAGTTCCCGATAGTTCTAAGATTTGCAGAACAGTTCTTACGTGACTTTCTGATTATTATAAAATTGATCCTAGGCGATCCACGACTTAAGCCACATCTTCTATTTTTAATATTTTGGTTGATTCTCCAAACTACATATGTTAAGAACTTCCGAGAAAAAAGATGACTCATTATGCAATAAGGAAAATTTGAATCAAGTGTAGGTACGACCTCCGTAGTCCAGTGGCTAAGACTCTTGACTCACATTCCGGAGGCCGCGGGTTCGAACCCGGCATGCGCAAATAAATTTTATTTGATTAATTTGTGTTATTTCACAATTAATTCATTTAAAATAATATATAGTATATTTGCGGCATGTTCCAGAGTGGAAGATACTATCAGTATCGCCCTGGTGTAAGACCACCATTCAGAATTGAAACGTTGCTTGAAAATGGCTTTAGCCGTGTTTAGTGACCAGATCTGAATAGCCAGGTACTTCCCAACCTTCCTCTTCCCCACCTCCTTCCCCTCCCCGCTACCTTCAGCCTCACAACATACCCCAATTGGGGATGCCATAGTCTCACTGGCTCCAGACGGGAGCAGTTCAGATTCTTGTGCGGTATTCACGGTAAAAAAAAAAAAAAAAAAGGTACCCTAAAAAATCTAAAAACATCAACTGCACCAATCGGATAAAATCACATAAAGAATTAAGCAGGTAGTACTTTTAAAAAGTGAAATCTTCCGAAATTTATGTTTAAATTTCTGAGTTTCCTAGAAACTGGTTTGGTTTGTAGCCGCCATAGAGAGCGAACATATATAATGGCAAAACCTTAATGACTGAAACCGTGACGATACAAATATAAAATATTTCTAAAATTACAAAAAAATACTACTTTCATCATTTTACCCAGTGGATTGTCGTACCTCATAATCCCCCCGGCATCCCCGCCGCGCCGTACCTGGCCCTAACAAAAGACCTAACACCTCTGGAACCTTGGGTCATCTCCATCTTACAATGCCAGCTGCGGGCATCGGGCGGTGGGAAGGGGGAGGGAACAATGGCGGGCGGAATGCGGGAGGGTGTCAAGGACCATGTTCGATATATTTGAATTTGGAAATTCGGTTACCATTACAAATTCAAATCGTCATAAAAATGAAACATAAATAATACGAGAGACGTTAACCATTTGAAACGATGAAAATCGTAAAAGAAATAATAATAAAATTTACAATAAACTGTCGCCGAAGCAGACACGCACGACGCACGATCCTCTAATTCTGAGATAGGCTGCAGATACCTGGGTTATAATTTATTATTTACCTATTGATATGTAAATGTGTGATATCTTTGTACACATTTAAAATAAACGTAAACACAACGTAATATAGGTTGAACGTACGCATGTTAGGAATCGTCAGAAGAGATAATAGAGAAATATAAATGAATGGATAAGGAAGTAAACAAGAGTAACCGAGATATGTAATTAAATACGTCAAAAAGATTAAAATACCAAAGTAGTACACAATCTCAGAGTTTGTGGACAACATACGGACGAATTTCGTCATTCAGTAATGCCCAATAGGAACAAAAATCATATTCATGATAATAATCAAATCATAGACGATATAACCAAGATTTAAGCACTGAATCAAAATAAATGGAAGCAACTTGAGTTGGAAGGATGAGGGGTCATCATTTAGCATTGAATATATAGAAGGTATATTTTTTTATTATCGTAATAAGGGGGCATTTTCGACCAAGTATACCCTGGGGGGCATACATTAATTACGTGAGCTTAAAAAGGGGGGGGGGCTCCAACAAAATCTCACATCTCATCTCAATACTCGAAAAGAATATAGGAAATGGCCCGAATTTATCTCACCAAGGGGGGGGGGGAGTCTAGATTGGAAGAAAAACTGCTCACGTAATTAATGTATGAGTAAAAAAAAACTAATAAAAATAACGAACAACGGTCGATATGAAATAAGTAAATATTAGATACTATACCGTTAAAATTTTACTCATTTTTCGTAAAAGATGCCTACTAAATTTTGACCGAAAAATAACAAATAACTGTGGACGCAGGTTTTCAACCACTGTGAAATGTTCTAATCGCTTGGAGCGTGGAATAAATGCTACCTGCCATAAATACACCGTGGTCTGTCTTATAAAAAATATTTTTAATTTATTTCTCATCTTTAACTTTATCTAAACGCTTCTAATCCGTGTAACAAAACTAAAATATATAATATACTTTTATTTAAAAAAATAAAAGCAGGGATAATTAAACATTGGTGCAGTATTTATATCATTTATATTTTTTGCTGCCATAATTTTCGTTGTAGTGTAATTCTATAGAAAAGAATTCCATTATTGAGTCATAAGTCATAATCATAAATGTAATTACCAAAGTTTTAGATAAATTCGAATTAGACAACAACGCATATACATACGCTATACGCATATACTAATAATTTGCATTTACGCAGCAATCGTATTACGTTTGAATGTTAATACAAGGAGAAAGATGCAAACAATGAGCTTGCGAAGTGCAGTCTTTAAATTTGATCAGAACAAAAACAAGAAGAAAAAAATCAGAGTGTGCAATTCACACGCGGTAGAGAAACTATAAAGTTTTCTTTTGCCTGTTTATTTCACCTTATAGTGGTTTGAAGATTGGATATTGATTTTACAAAAATAATTTTTTTTTTTTTTTTTGATTTGTTGGGATTCCAGCCTTTATTTTATTTTATTTTTATTATTAATAAGTTAAAATAAATAAAATATATCGCTTTCTTAACTTAAATACAGAGCAAATAAAGTATAGTAGTAATATTTTTAATTTTGTTCCAACATTTTAAGTTTAAATAGTTTTTTTTAAAGGTTTTTATATTCTTTTCCGTTTTTCGGTTATCTGGAAGGAGATTATATATGTGAACTCCCTCGTGACCAAAACTTTTCTTGCCACTTTCAGTCTTGACAGTATTTGTGTACAATTTATTGTGTTGTCTAGTATAATGTTCGTGTACTTGTGATGTTTTTATAAATGTTGTGTTTGTGTGTAAGTCCATTTTGTATTTTGTAGATTAAAAGACATGTGTTATTTTTTTATTTACAAAATGATACATAAATTATAATAAATTTTATACAATAATTAATTACATAATACATGTATTTGATGTACCCCCATAAATAAGCAGGGCTTGTGTGTATGGGGGGTAGTATATTCGTACAATGTTCTTATTTTCACATTTCCTGGTATAGTTTTTTGTGAGAGTGTCTGGGTTATAGTTGAAGAGTTTTTTAATAACTTTGTTCTGTATTATTTGTAAGTCGTTTATGTACGTAATGTATGTGTTTCCCCATATTTCTATTAAATAATTTAGGTGGGTAAGTATAAGCCCCTCTTTACCTCTGTTGATAGAAGATAAGCAATTCTACCAAATACACCAATTAATGGGATGATTTTTGTTTTTAGTTTTTCTACGTGTTGTTTAAATGTCAAATGTTTGTCAATATATAAGCCCAGGTATTTTTCGCTATCTAGAAGCCTTCGTTCGCTGGATGTCTCTCTGGGCGCTGATACTCAGGCGCTTTATACCGCTGCGCTATCGGAGGCATTACATTAGAACCGAAGACCGTCAAATAATAAATTTTAGTGACGCACTTCCGTTTCATCCGAATTTCAAATCACAACGAGGATAAAGTTCACTTCAAAAAACGTTTTGTAAAATTACTTATTAATTTTTTTCAGTATTTCACGTGAAATAATATACCGACGCCTACTAACTCTAATCGCGTCCAATCATGGATAGAATGAAAGATATCATATTGTTATCTATTAGAAATAAATCAATTGTTATAAATTACAATCAATGTATTTATATGTTTGTAGGCTTTTACAATTCCCAGAAAAGTGCATAGATAAATTTTAATTTAAATAAACATGCTTTTGTTGGTGTTGTAAAATAACTAATAAAAGATTATCAAATTTCAACAAACCAGCGGATAACAGGCGGCTATCGACGCTTCGCAATCAATAGGTTTATTACATTATACATTTATCAACGCTGTCAGACGATACAAGCGTTTGATATTGTCAGGAGATTATTCTTTACATTGGCCACTGAAAACAGATGTATAGTTTTATTTATTATGGAGGAAAATAAACACCGGCTCTTTAAAATCGTGGTTCTAATTATTAAAGGAAGTATAATTTTCCATGTCGAACGAAATTGGCTTCAAAAATACTATCTGACATCCTACGAGCCTTGCCTGACACCAAAAATGATTCATTGAAGAAGAAGATAATAATAATCTAAACGAAAATATGAAAGAGAAAAAGACACAGAAAAACAGAAAAAGATAATGGTCGCAACTGGGACTCGAACCCAGAACCTTCAAAAGTCATAAAAAGAGAGTTTTTCTTATAAAAATAAAACGTATTTAGCTTGAAAATTGAAATTCCCGGTTTTCCGGGTTTGACGCATACCACATGAATTAAAA
The DNA here is from genome assembly GCA_917880885.1 of Limnephilus marmoratus. Taxonomy (NCBI): domain Eukaryota; kingdom Metazoa; phylum Arthropoda; class Insecta; order Trichoptera; family Limnephilidae; genus Limnephilus; species Limnephilus marmoratus. Next base: position 55,908,382 of record OU862908.1, read on the forward strand.
CTTTTGAATAATATGAGATTTCAAGAAAATTGATAGTTTTTTTTTTTTTTACAGTGAATAACCGCACAAGAATCTCAACTGCTCCCGTCTGGAGCCAGTGAGACTATGGCATCCCTAATTGGGGTATGTTGGTGGGTAGAAGGTAGTGGGGAGGGGAAGGAGGTGGGGAAGAGGAAGGTTGGGAAGTACCTGGCTATTCAGATCTGGTCACCAAACACGGCTAAAGCCATTTTCAAGCAACGTTTCAATTCTGAATGGTGGTCTTACACCAGGGCGATACTGATAGTATCTTCCACTTTGGAACATGCCGCAAATATACAATATATTATTTTAAATGAATTAATTGTGAAATAACACAAATTAATCAAATAAAATTTATTTGCGCATGCCGGGTTTGAACCCGCGACCTCCGGACTGTGAGTCAAGAGTCTTACCCACTGGACTACGGAGATAGTAAATCATTGTAATATTCAGACAACTACTAAGCAATCGGAATATTCATTTCATACTCAATTTGGGAGGGTGGTATAGGTACCGCCACCCTTATATTGGATAACCAACACCTCTGCCATAGGTCACCCCAAGTGGTTCGCAAATGTTTGGTTATTAAAGAATTTTGTCAAGGTCTTGTGCGGCGGATGCGTCTGTCCACTCACTGTGTGGCGGCCCGGATCGGGAGAGACTGGTTAAGAGAAGCCATTTGCTCTCTCCGGTTAGTCTCTAGCGACCCATTGCGTTGCACCGCAGAGGGAGGTATGGATTCATACGTCCGTCACACCACGATCCACTGACCCCCAGATTTCTACCCACCCCTCATACATACTTCTTTTCCTTTAAAAAAACTCTCCACACAGCATCCCTAAAGATAACATAGGCCCTGAGTGAAATTATTGTCTTTAGGGCCTCCCGTGTGGAGCTAATGTAAAAAACATGAAAAAAAGATAACTGTTAATAATGGTAAGACAAGTATTAAATTGCATATTTAGTCAATATGGCGTACCTTGGTGTATTATATAAACGACAGGTCAACACAATTTGCGTTTTAATTTTTAAAAACAAACGTAAAATTTTATAACTACCATAACGATACAGATAATCCCGCCTCCAACCAAGGTTATCCGAAATAATCAACGTTAATATACCGATACGTATATTTATGAGGTACTTAGACAGGTAAAACGTTAAATTTAAAACGTAACAACACCTACTAAAGGTTTTGAATTTTCTCTCATAAAATGTATAAAATACGTGGTCCCGCGTCCAAAACTTTTATTCTCCGTGCATTCTACAAACGTATAATAAAAACATAAAGTTAAAAGTTACGACTGAAAGGTCTGGCATAAATAATTCCTTCATTATTCACCTGTCGTCCTTTATAAATCTCTGAAAGTATCTCACGGCTTCGAAAGGCCAAGCTTAAAATACATACCAAAGCCATTACTCAATTCCACTTTAATTTAATATTATTGAGTTAGAATTTATGATAAATAATAATGTCTTTCTATATATATAAAAATCGAAGTAGGTATGCTTGCTTGGGTGTATATACCTATATGGGAATATGAGATGTCTATGTATTGCTATATTAAGCATAGAAAACGTTTGAAACTTTCAAAATATCTTCTTTAAACCCCCGCGAAGTATCTGAAAAGTTTTATAATCTTTATAAATAAAATTCTTGCGAAACTGTCAAAAATGTCAAAATTTGAGAATGACATTTTCCAAAACAATGATTGTTAAATCCAAATAAAATTTTCGAAGCTCTTTAAATAGTGCCATTTTGAAGTACTCGGCTAGTACTTAGAATCGAGTGGAGAATATTATAGATATTTTAAATAGGTAGGTACCTATGATAGGTACCAAATTTGATTGATTGTTCTTATAATACACAAAAATGAATATTTGTAATACCTGTACGAAAAATGAAAATTTGAATTAAAAAATTGTAATAGGTGGCGCGCGAGCTGTTTGAAAACTGAATGTACTGGGACTGAGTATACGAAACGCGGGAGAGGGGTTGGCGGAACGGTGGAGCGGTAAAGGGGAGGGAGAAGGCGGGAAAGGGGAGAAGGAAGGCGGGAAAGGTGGAAGGGAAACGCGGGTGGGAAAGGGGACGCGGGAGGGGAAGGGGACGCGGGAGGGGAAGGGGACGCGGGAGGGGAAGGGGACGCACAGGAAAGGACGTGCAGAGAGAAACAATTTATTTCTTTGAATATGGCATTGCAACGCATGCCGGGAACTAGCTGGTATAACATAAAAAAGTATTCTTTTCTAAACACAAATATTTTTTCTAAGAAGTAGGTATGAGTTATCCTCAAAGTTTTTTTTTAATGAATTTATTTACCGGCAACTAATTTCACGGCAGATATTAATTATTTCGTGTTCGAACTTAAAACGCAGATTGGATTTTTAAATCTTAACCTCTGGACGTCCATTAGATAAGAACACGTTTTAAATAAAAATAAATTGACGGTCGCGTCGTATTATGTATTTACAAAAAATGGAGATAAACACGGTGAGTAATAAATACTACGGAATAAAATAATGTGTCAGGAAATCCGGATATATTGTAAATTGACATCAAAATAAGCCATCTCCAATACTGGGGCAGTAAATAGCACGAACAAGTACGTGCGTAATTACTTCAACTGAAAAGAATTGGTTTGGAGTAGTGAAGGGCATAATCGACAACGAAATTTCGAAATGATCATTTTTTTCAATAACGAACTAAAAATAAATTTGATCAATAATAATCGATGTTTATGAAAAAAAAAAAATGTTGCTTAGGATCAAAATATGAGCCGTTTATTTCGTTTAGTTAGAGAATTTCAGTGTTTAGGAATCAAACGTTTCGATTATGTAAAAAAAGATATAAGAAGCCAAGAATAGTGCAATTTATTTTTTTCAAATAAATTCAGAAAACATTTGATACAAGTCAGAATGTGAATGTCATACCAATGAAGAGAGATTCATTCCAGAATCTCGAGGTTTCCCCGGTCAAATCTTTCCTCGCGACATAAAATATGTTGACATCCGCAGCGAGTCTGTTCAGCAAGCCGTGGAAATTAAGTCCCGATGAATTTAGCAATTTGTTGGTCAGAGTGAAGCAAAATCAAATTAAATCTTAGTCAAAGGAATTTTGGATCAACGAACGACCTAAAAAAACAATTGTAAGAATTACCTTCTTCTCGAAGACAGGGCAAAGATCATTACTTATGATTACATTGCTGTGGAAATCTATGACACAACAAAGCAAACATCACTTTTAATTAAACTGCTCATCCTTTACCTACACCGAGGCAGCATCAATCCAATTAAGTCAATTTATGGACGGGATATTCGGGTTCAGGTGGTGTCTGGGAGATGAAGGAGAAGGAATCTAGTGTTGCCACCATAGACCGTCTGCCTTATCTCCTTGTACCTAGACCAATAAAGATAATTACAGATCGAAATCGTAAAACACTTCCGGGAGATCAACGCATGATCTATTTCAGAAAGAATTACTGATATAAATTATTTTGAGAGATTTTGTAGTGCTACTGTGGAAAGCATTATATTTGGGAGTGTTTAAGCGTTTACATAGATGCGTAATAAAGTGACATCAGTTTATGTCGAAAAAACGTCCGTACCACCTTTGTTAGCGGCTCTTCAAATATACACAGAAGTCAACTGGAATATCTAATATTCTGATATTTACCAGGAAGTACGACTCACCGTGTTGAAAAAACAAACCCGGCCACCCTGTATCATGTAAATTTATTTGCAATCGCGATCGACAACGAATCGAGGGATATGATTAAATAATCAAATCGATTCGATATTCAGATTGACGATGAATTTATTGATCGAAAGAGAGAAGTAAACAAGCCGTACGTGGCGAACCAACTTCTCGATCAAATAAATAATCGTTATTATTGCCAACGCCTCTAGTTAAAATAATCATCAGCCCATAGACGGGCGCTATAACCGCCATATTCCAAGCTGGAATGATCATTATTAAGCTGTACCTTAATCAAAGCTAGCTTGTTAAAACCGAATTGACAGAAACACGATTCGCCTTAATTAAAAGTCAACCGTTTTGATGATAATCCGCGATGCGGGACACCTAATGTGCCATTTGCGGCAAAAGGTAAGAGTGATGAATCGAAACGTGTCGGCAACCGTCGTCTGCGGCCCATGTGAGCGCAAATCATTGGACAGACCAAAGCACAAATGAGCACTCGTCAAAGACATCTAAAACGCGTAGGCGAGAGAATCAGACCCCTGTCTTGCAAGCTCAATGTCTAGAATAAATTGCGAACAGTATATACCGCATTCGTAGAAATAATTCAATGGAATTGGATTTATCCAATTGCAACTATTGATTGCCGATCAGAACCATGGGAAAAATGTAATGCATCTAGAAAAAGTGTGTAAATGTAACGACATAAAAATGTCGACAGAGGTTCCTTACAAGGAGTTTTCTCGGTAATGCTGAAGCCTACCTCCAACGTTAAATATATTCTTGGACGAACAAAATAAATGACGCAACTGAAAAAGAAACAAAAAATAATACCGAGACAGTAAAAAAACTACAAATCCATTTCTGACACCTTGATGCCCAAAAAATGAAAGAACCCCTTCGGCGTCCATTCAATTCGACGAGCCGTCAGTCGTGGTGCCACAAAGCCTGGCTGGAGAGAAAAAAACGATCAGAACAAAACGAATCTATGAATTATTTAAAAAGGGCGAACGCGGGTATAACCAGGCATAGCGAGATGGGCCCTTTTGGAACGAAGGGTTCTCGTCGCTGAGCCCAACGAATTCATAATACCCTTCGCTGTATATGGGAGATGGAAGTGCTACGCAACAACCTTCATCCGAAACAAACTGATGTATCTTGGGATGCCCAATGACAGAGACCCGACTATTTTATATTTCCCGTAAAACTTGCAATTAAAAGGATATTAATCCAACTTATGTAACATCCCGAACTATCTAAAAACTACTAATCGCTAACGAAGCTAGCCCCCCGCTGGAACATTTTATGTATTTCAATTAAATATATGGTAATATTTTATTGGACACCTTTTCCATCTATTTTTACTGATTTTTTTTATGGAAGTAGTGAACTAATTTAATATTAAATTTATCTCACCAGAAAAGCTTTCATTTTATTATACCTACCTAACCATCGTATAAAAATGGATATCAATATTTTTTTGGTAAAAATAAAGTAAGTTAGGGGTCGTCCATTAATCACGTGATGTTTTTTTAGCAACTTTTTAACCCCCCCCCCCCCCCCCGTGGTGATATGTGGTGAGGTTTTACACTACCTCCCCCCCAAAATCACGCGTATTTTTTTTAGTACAAAGTATTTTTAAATTTTCAGAATATTATCTCATTATCCCCCCCCCCCCCTGGTGATATTTCGTGATTTTTTCCGAACCCCCCCCCCCCCCCTTTCGATCCTCACGTGATTAATGGACGACCCCTTATAAAATATAATAATAATATAACTGCGAATATTGTTAAATCATTACATTATATTATATTATCATGAGAAAAATGGTAAATGGACAATCAGTTACAATAATTCTACTATCTAGAACATCGATCAAGTATATTGGTCGAAGATCGTGAATAAATATTCTTTGTTGAAGTGCGTAGGCACATATGAATTGAAATAAAAATGCTCATAAGACGACTTCTCTACAATTTATTATTTAAATTGTAAAAGCCGTTTTAATTTAAATCTTTAGCAAGAGATCAAAATCTTAAAAAATCATTCATTTTAAATACATGTAGGATTACAAAAGATTTTTTAAATATTTATATTGAGGGATCAGTAGGATTTATAGGTCCAATTAGGAGTTCCATCGAGTCGAACCCTCTGATATGAAAATATCTGGAGTCGGTGAATTATTTTCCCATTTTTTTTTTTTTTTTACATGAGGCCCTGAGGAAAATAATTTCCCTCAGGGTCTATGTCATCTTTGGGGATGCTGTGTGGAGGGTTTTTTAAGGAAAGGGAGGAGAGGAGAGTTCTGGGAAGGAAAAGGGTTTAAGGGGTGGGTAGGAATCTGGGGTTCAGTGTGTCCTAGTCATCCGCCTCCAAGACCTAGACAAACCTCACCCCATGAACCCGGGCACCCCTGCTAAATCACCAAATCACATTTGGTCTCTTTGACATGTTGTTCTTGTATTATTTTGTATTTATTATACTTATATAGTGTAAGTGCATAAAGTGGCTTGACTAGGTGATCATTCGTGGAAAAGTGCGTGAAAGGGTTAAGTTTTTCCTGCGGGAACGATTTAACCCGGACATAAAATCTGAAGCGTTTTTTAAGGTGGCAATAGTATTTGTCAAATTTCAAGGAATTCAATTTTAGATACAGAAAGGGTTATTCAGCATGGTAGGTACCTACCTACCTACCAAAAAATTTTACGTTCTTTCGGATATTTCTTTATTTACTTATTTAGTTGATTTCTTTTTCTTTGTTTAGTTTATTGCAGATTTTGTTGAGGTTGAGTCGCAAAACAAATTAGTAAACTCTGAGAAGTTAGTAACAACAAAGTAAATAAATGGTAGTATATTGTGTACTTAGTCTACTTACATAGTACGTATTCCATTCTGCGTGGCGCCAAGCAAGATTTGCTGCTGACACTGAAATAGGTTGGTAAACAACATTACTTGTGAGAATAATTATTTGATCCTAATACCTGACACACGACACGCACACACAGCATAACGCACAACACACAGTGGAGCTGTGGCGTTTGCAACTTGTTCGTTAAGATAATATTTTGCGATAATTAATTTAAAGGTGATTTTATGAACAAGGACATTCTTCATCTGAAGAAAGTGACACCGAAAACAACAACTTGGTTTCTGTGGGAACTGAGAAGGTCCGAAAGCGAACGAATCTTTCTCTTTGAAATTTTATTATTTAAGCTCCACATTCCATAGCAATGGTGATTGTCTAAATTAAATTTATTTTAAAATAAAACTATTACTATTTAAAATAGATTATCTTATCTTAACATAACTTCCACGTATATTTATAATGGTTTCCCCAACGCGACGCGACGAGGGGGGGGGGGGGGGGTACAAGAAAAAAGAAGGGAAATATTATTACGAAAAAGATGGGATAATTTTCCAATAATAAACCCTTTTTCATTAATTTATTTTCCTTTACTACGTTTAGAGTTCTTGTTCTGTACTTTATAGCTTCTTTACAGAATTCTATATATTCTATATAGGACTATACCTACTACGTATAGTACCTATTATACGCATCAGCTATTCTCACATCATTTACGTTGGACAATATTAAAAATACTATTTTCGGTTGTGCTTCTGTCTGTAACTCCGGTTCAATGAACTCTAGAACTTGGATTCGCTTTGAATTTATGTGTCATTTTAAAAATTGGAACTGATTATGGGAACAATTCAAACAGTTGCCCTTGAGGTGATTTTCACAAAAACGGCGCTCAATGGTTTATCATATTATTATTGTTATTAGGCGATAAAGTACCTACAAAAATTATTTTATTTTTAAGTAGATAAGTACATATATAAGTAAGTGCAACGCTGTCCGAAACGTTGGCTAAAGAAGTAGGTAGCGTAACACGGCATAATACCCCAAAAACTAATAACAAAAAAAAAACAAAAATATTTTATTTTTATTTATTAATTCTACATATATTCGAAATAAATTAAAAATTTTATTGATGTCGTAGTTTTTGAAAATCAATGATCCTGAGGCAAATATACTTTTTTAAATACTAGGCTTCACAAATTAAAATATCCCGTGATTTTTCACGGGTCTGTGCAAGTTATTTTCATATTACCTACTGCATGTTACTGGATACTGTGTAATAATCTAAGTAATTAAAAATAAGTTCACAGAAAGCGCAAACAATTATTATTAATCGGTCTTATCTTGATCAACGTTTTTTTTAAATATTAGAAAGGCCTTAAAAAAAAAACTATTGACAAAAAACATAAAATTAGGAATGTCGGGTTCAAGAGTTCATTTCCCGTGGGTGAATATTAAATTCCGCAATATACGTACATATGTACTATAATAACATTGAGGCAAGGGAATTTTAATGGCGTCACTAATATTATGGGAAATAACTCTATTAAATATTATAGTATTTGTAAACTATCCGTAGAACCGAAACCGGATACTGATAAAGCCAAAATTAATTATTATTAATAGTTAAGTAGCAAAAAAGTTGGATATTAAAATAATTTGCTGGCCAACTGTTCGATGCTCGGGATTTATTATTGTTAGAGATGTTTCTTCAATTCAATATTCAATAATTTCGGTATTAAATAGCGGTAGCCCTGCGCACTTATCTCTCCAGACATGTGAGACGGCTGAGGATTATGAGGGGTTAAGTTAAAAAGTTGTAGTTTAAGAAGTTTAGAATTGTCTTTCAAAAGAAAAAAATAAGCAACCTATAAATATATATACACCTACCTATTCAACAAATATCTACATTTATAGGAACTCCGGAAGGTTTTTTTCTTCTTTTAAGTTAACTTTTGTTTCTTTAAAAAAATCCTAATGCATTAACTTTAAATTTTAAGGTGTAAACCTTGTCCAGATTTCATTCATACAATGAAGACATCTAACTAAGTACGGGTGTAATAATTATGTAAATAATAAAGTCCTGCAAATTCTATGGATGGATTATAGGGATAACTGGAACACTCAACGTAGCCCAAAAAGGAGTAGGTAGGTACTTAAGACAACTCCGTAAAAAAACGTATCTGAATGCTCCACAGTCCAACATTACCAACTCAACCATACCAATAAGCCAAATGTACTTACTGGTTATTATTATTATGGACAGAGAAATATTAAATTTCATGGTATGAAACTATGCAATGCCATATCAATCAAGCAAAAAAAATCAGAGAAACTAGTATATTTAAAACGAAAATCAAAACATGGGTGAGATAACTTAGTGATAATCAACTTGTAAACTTTATGGAGACCATGTAAATACATCTAAATAATAATTACAAAAATATAATAATGGATGAGTTTGTTTATCTGGGTAGTATGTTTACGAGAGATGGGAAGGCTGATAGAGATATAGAAAGAAGGGTAAATGCCGGTAACTCCATTAATGGAGGACTGAATGCTGTTGGCGCTAATAAAAAACTGTCAAAAAAAGCGAAGCTAGCAGTCCACAATGGAGTCCTGGTACCTACCCTGATGTATGGCAGTGAGGCATGGAACTGGCAGAGGAAGGATGAAAGTAAACTGAATGCTGTTGAAATGAGATCCCTGAGACGTATGTGTGGTAAAACCATGTATGATCGTGTTAGAAATGTGGATATCCGCAAAGAATGTAAGGCTGATGTAAGTATAATGAGCAAAATTAAGAAAGGGACCCTCAGATGGTTTGGGCACGTAGAGCGAATGAGCGAAGAAAGTAGTGTAAAAAGAATATATGATGCAAATGTGAATGGTAGAAGAAGTCGAGGACGCCCGAGGAAGACATGGCACGATCAAGTGAATCAGATACTTGAGACGGGCCATGTCAAAAGTCAGAATAATAGAAGAGTATGTATGAGGCGATGTATGAATGTGAGTGAGGCAAAGAGTGTGTGCCAAGACCGAGTTGTTTGGCGGTCCATCCTCTCTGCCTACCCCTGCGGGGAAACGGCGTGATGGTTAGTTAGTTTAGTTAGTTAGTTAATAATGGATAACCACAAAGTTGCTAAAACACATACAAACTACATGCTACAATCAAAAGTACAAAAATATATATTTTTTAAACTACTACATGCCTTCTCAAAACAGGAAACCCTAGTGAGGAGGACTGTGAATACTATCACATTATTCTTATAAGTATCTACATGTTCTTTACTAATATTTTGATACACAGGCATTGCACAAAAATGCACATTGCCGCTGAAAATCAGCTGCATTCCAGGAGAAATCCTGAATGTACAGCTGAGCAGTGACTTTTTTGACAATAGAATCAATGATAACTAAACATGTATAAAATTGTAAAAATCTATTGATGAATAAATGTTTTTATTATTATTAATAAATAATCTACAGTAATTACCACTTAATACCTGCGTCGGACCACGCTGTATGCGCGCTGTACTTTCGTGGTTTGGCCTATTTAATAAACGCTGCCCAAAAACGCTAGCTACTTTATCTTTATAGCGTAGTCTTGTACCTTGAGTCATTATCATGTGCACACATAGCGTAAATAGAAACTAATAATAAATTTTAAAAAGACATATTTCATATTATTGTCATATTGTATACAATATCACACGCTTTAATCAACAACTATGATACTAATAATGAATGCATAGGTATTTTTCTCTCGGTGATTGATGGGTTGTTAGTTGCGTTTAATAGTTTTAATTTATTATAAGTTATTACTGTTATTAGTATTAGCAATTACTAATTAGTAATTAAAATTACTGTCACCATTTACAAGTTGTTATAGGTTATAGGTTTTCAATGGTTATGATTAAGTATAAGATACATACAATAATAATATTAGGTAGCTGTAGGTACCTATATGTTCGTGTCGGATTGGTAAAGATTCGTTAGGTTTCTTTTTTATTGTGCTTTCATTATAAAACAACTTTCAAGCAATTTTTCCCCGAAAACGGTGAAATGAAAAAATGGTTTAAACAGAGTTCTTAGCGAAAATTTTATTGGATTGAATTAACTTGCAGAAAAAAACAATAATAACAATCATTGAAATGTAAAAAAGATTAATAAATCTAAACGAAACATGAAACAAAATAAGACACAGAAAGTCTACTGAGCTGAGTCATTTTTATCAATTTCATAATATTTTAATTTAAGAAATACCAATATTATCCTGAATTAATTACCGTGTTTTTTTGCATTTTACATTGGAATTAATTATTACGGATACTGGTAATTCTTTAATAATCGATAAAAATTACGGAAAATAATCACGTCTCAATAACTCAGTGAATAGAGGGATGTCCTGAGACAGAGGTCCTGGGTTCGATGCCCAGTTCCGACAATTCTCTTTTGATTTTCGGTACCTACAGTGTTCTGTTTTATGTTTCGTTTAGATTTATGAATACTTCTTCTCAAAAGATTGAAGGTACAATATTCAATTAATATGTACAATCTTTAAAATAGTTCAATAAATTAAAAATACTGATGTTTGTGAAATGCTCGTAAATAAAGTAGGTCCCCTATAATCGTGCTCTCCGGTTTAATAGAATGAATGCGGGATGCAGCGAGCAGCGAGCCGTGAGGCGCCATCAGAGATATTTTCCGTATTACCGAATGTAAAATGCGTCTGCCAACCGAATCACAGCAGAGGACCCGAACCCGGCTCCTGGGCCCGGCCTTATCTGGTACGGTGGCTGGTGGTGGCCTCTACCCGATACGAGACCTCATCTCCGCTCTCCGAGATGGAGTTCAGGCTGCTTCTGACTGCGTAAGGCAGGTGGCAAGGACGGTGGGAAAACAAATAACGAGACTTAGGTGGGTCAATTAAAATAATCACGGGAGATATTTGATGCCGTGAGAATTAATTATTGGGAAGATTGCCTCGGAATGTTTGTTAGATTATTTGGATTTTGTCGAAAATGAAGATGTTTGTTTTACTGTAGGAAAAAAGTCAAAATTGAAATTTTAAAAAAATCTCAGGGGATTCCTTAAACCATGAAAACTGTATAGCATAGAAAAAATACAAGTGTGCAGTTCACACGCGGTAGAAGTGAAACTTTCAGAAAACTAAAGCAGACAAGAGAGTGGAGACTGCGAAGCACCGCACGAACAGGAGACCGATTATACTATCTTATTCTCTCGCAGGCTAAATCCTATAATAGACGTAGGTACGCGTTAGTTTTTTTTTACGTTAGCTTCACACAAGAGGCCCTAAGGAAAATAATTCCGCTCAAGTCTTATTTCATCTTTGGGGATGCTGTGAGGAGGGTCTTTTTAGGGGAAGGAAGGAGAGGAAATTCAGGGAAGGAAAAAGATGAATCCATTCTTTCCACTGCGATGCAAGGCAATGTTCCGAGAGTCCTGCTGGAGAGGTCAAAAGATCTCCCGGCCAGTCAACCAGTCTCTCCCGGCCCAGCCTACCACGCTGTTGGTGGCAGACACATCCGCCGCCAAGATCTGGAAAAACCTGGCCCCATGAAACCGGGAACCCCTGCTATGTCATCAAATGTAGCGAAACACTTGGGGTGATCTACGTCAGAGGTGTTTGTTGTCCAATAAATGGGCGGGGTACCCATACCCGCCTCCCAAGTCTATTTTTAGTGTCGCTATTTTTCGTTTCATGGAGTTTAAAATCACAACGTCGCTAAAGAAGCTTTCACTTAAAAACCAGAAAGGGGTCGTCACGAAACGTCATTAATCACGTGATGTTTTTTTAGCAACTTCCCCCCCCCCCCCCTCTGGTGATATGTGGTGAGGTTTTAGATTAACCCCCCACCCCCATCAAAATCACGTGTATTTTTTATAGTACAATGTATTTTGAAATTTTCAGAATATTATCACGAAAAATAAATACACGTGATATCTCATTATACCCCCCTCCCCTTCGTGATATTTCGTGATTTTTTCCGAAACCCCCCCCCTTTCGAGCCTCAAGTATAAATCACAACGTCGTTAATTTGGACGGGAATCTCGAAGCATTGACCGAAATTTCACAACAGTTCAGCGGTTAGCAATTTCATCGAGGAAACAAAAACAAAGGTATCGGAATTTTAACTTTTTTTTTACAGTGAATACCGCACAAGAATCTCAACTACTCCCGTCTGGAGCCAGTGAGACTATGGCATCCCCAATTGGGGTATGTTGTGAGGCTGAAGGTAGTGGGGAGGGGAAGGAGGTAGGGAAGAGGAAGGTTGGGAAGTACCTGGCTATTCAGATCTGGTCACCAAACACGGCTAAAGCCATTTTCAAGCAACGTTTCAATTCTGAATGGTGGTCTTACACCAGGGCGATACTGATAGTATCTTCCACTCTGGAACATGCCGCAAATATACTATATATTATTTTAAATCTCCATATTAATATATTATCAAAAAAAATACGAAAATTATCATACATCTTCAAAACAATACGAAACATCATGTCATTAAATCAACTAAAAAATATATATTTCGCACTCTGTCAAAGTATTTTAACATATGGAATTTCAGTTTGGGGAGGAGCAGCAGATACTTACCTCAATTCTCTTAAAATAAATCACAAAACAATAATTAGAATTATGTTTTATAAACCTTACCAACATCCGACGGAACAGCTAATGATCAAAAACAAATTACTAGACGTAAATAAACTATTCATAAGGAAGATCATTTACAAAAACTGTATCAAAACTTCACATCTCCACATACCTCACTCGCAAAACACAAGAGCAAAAATTAATAAGCACTTTCAAGTTCCCCATATCAAATCAACTTTTGCAAAAAAACACGAATCTTACCTAGCACCACACATTTTCAATACCTTCCTAACACAAACAAAAACTTACGTCACCCCAAATAATTTGAATTGGCTTTTCAAAAGATTTGTAATATGGTTGAATGAAAAGGAAAGAACAGACATTCAAAATATTCTAAATAAATAACATTTCATACAAGTTCTCACGAAATTATATAATATTCAAATAAAACAAATACGAGAAACTGCAATTTTGCAATATTAATTATTATGATTAATTATTACTTCTATTATGTAACCGCTATATTCAACTGTCACAAAATTTTAATTTACTTTTATCTAAAAAACAAAGTATGTATGTAAATATTTAATATACCAACATATAATTTAACTTTTTTATCTTTTTACATATATATTTGTTTAAATACACACATTTCTTTTGGAACAAACATAATATGTGATTTACTCGCCTCGGAACAGACTTTGTCTAGTGAGGCGGGTAAAAGAAAAGAAAACAATGTAAATAACCATGAAACTAAATAAACGCCCAGGTTGCCGGCACTGAAACTGAAAAAAAAAAGAATTAATTGTGAAATAACACAAATTAATCAAATAAAATTTATTTGCGCATGCCGGGTTCGAACCCGCGACCTCCGGATTGTGAGTCAAGAGTCTTACCCACTGGACTACGGAGGTCGTCAAGTGGGTAAGTACTTCGCAATATCAGCTAAATACGAAATGATTCACTAATTCTTTGCAGTAACTCACGGGTTTTGCAATTCAGGCTGGGGAATTATCGATTAAAAAGATAGCAATGCGGAGTTGAATCTATACCTAACTATAACTAGTAGTTCTGGGAACAGTTGACTTCGCGACCTAAAAAATGTGAATCTATTTTATTTATTTATTATTAAAAAATCAAAACCAATATTCCTTCTGAAATCGTAAGATTTGTATGTAGGTAGGCACCCAAATATTAGCACATTTTTAATTGTAAACCATACACATTTTACGTATTTTTTATAAATAAGGAATTATTTAATTTGTCCAAAGAAATTTCACTATATCAATGACAATACTTTTTCATACATGCTTCAGGCCAGTAGGTATAGTACAAGCCAAACTTTAAGACCGGCCTGACGTTGATCAGAAATTGTCGCAATATGTTCTCTGTCACACGTGTGTTTTTACGCACCTATTTCTTTCGCTTGCGTTCATTGTCAAGTCAGTAACTGCGTGAGAATGTATCATATGTTGTTCAGGTCGGTTTTAAAGTTTGGGGTGTACCATATGATTATCCCGATTTGACAGCTAGCAGTGGGAACCGCACGATCATGCGAACTTTGGGGATAACTCAAACGGGATAAACAGGTAGTATTCAGTATTCAACAAGGAACGTAACAAACAAATTTACAGAGAGACGAAATGCAAAATGGTCTAGTTAAATCTGGACTGGATAATTTTTTTATTGGCAACAAAATATTGTCGATTTTCTGAATTAATGCGAATAAGTAAAATGATCGTCCTTTCGAAAATTCCTCTTTTAACCGCCTATAGAGATAAATATGTTCGTCTGTAAAGTACCTACGGGAAATAAGTGATAAATAAAGAGCATTACAGATGACGTCAAGCAATAATTCCTATTGTAGTTCATGCAGTAAGCTATAAGTGAAGTAGGATATGACGTCACGGTCCATACTTGAAATTGATTGATCGGTAACTTTCATGGCTGAACTGGATGCTGATTGGGATGGGAACGATTTCCCGAGCGGATTCTAAACGTTACATTTTAACTTAGTAAATGATACAATTAATTTAAAACTCGGCAGCGACAGTGTGTTTTTGAGAGTAATGTAAGCCATACATTCCCAATGGCTCCCTGAATTCCCATTCTCAATATTCCCATTGGGAATGTATGGTGAGCGATATGCTGAAATAGGTTAAGTCAAATAACGCTGGAGCTTTTATAGCTAGGTCTATCACTAGTGTAAAGCTCAAAACATGCCTCTCTGTTCCAAATACAAAATTAACAAACCTTCAATTTTACAAAAGATTTGTTTGAATTCATCGATGTAGGTATGTTTAAATAATCTCAGTTGCAATGATGGAAAATAAATAATAATGCTCAAAAGGGGGAGGGGGGAGGGGGGGGGGGGCAGAAAAATCTCACGTTACTTGAAAAGAATATATGAAGTTGTCCAAATTTATCTCACCAAGGGGGGGGTCTAGATTGGAAGAAAAACTGCTCACGTAATTAATGTATGGCCCCTTATTTATTTGTAGAAACGAAGATCTTTGCTTCCTCGCCTTCCTCTTCCCCATCTATTAACCAACTTGTGCGTTATTCACAAAAAACAAATTCGAATAATTCCCCTTTCGAATTTTCTTCACATACCATTTAAAATAATCTTAAAAAACAAAAAAACTCGCAAGGACCCCAATTTCTCGCTGGCTCCGTTTTAAAAGTTTAATAATATAATTAGGTATTGAAATTTCACCATTTTAGGCATGTAGTGCGAATGAACGAAGAAAGGAGTGTAAGGAGAGTATATAACGCAAATGTGAATGTAGAAGTCGGGGACGTCCAAGTAAGAAATGGCATGATAACGTGAATCAGATTCTTAAGTCGGGTCATGTCAAAAGTCAGAATAATAGACAAGTGTGTACGAGACGATGTATGAATGTGAATGAGGCAAAGAGTGTGTGCCAAAACCGAATTGGTTGGCGGTCCGTTCTCTCTACCTACCCCTGCGAGGAAACGGAAAGTTTTAGTTGGAAATTTCTCCGCGTTTCCCCAAAATAATCTGAACGAATCAACAAACACGTAAAAAGAAAATAAAGACCACTAAATGGTCAGTGGTCTTGTACGCTCAAATATTTGAGGCCACATAACCCGACAAGGACAAATTGATATCAAAACTGAAATGTGCGCCGCAAAAACAGTCCGCCAAGGGATGCGGACTGAATGATGAAAGAACAGATTTATTTCCTCGTAATCCAACATGGCCGCAGAGTGAAATGGTTTCACGAATTCTCGTGTCCAACATTATTGTTCATGGTTATTTCTGTCTGAAAGTAGCGCACTGCGTTAACCCCTTAGGCTAATTTGTTCGGTTTTCATACAGGTCTCATAGAAATCGTTGTGTCTCTCTTACTATCATGGTAATAAATATGACTTAAACGGTGTTAGAAAGAGAAAACACCACGCTTTATATTCAAATCCAAAAATTATCAGCAAAATAATTCAAATGTACGCCTTAATGAAACCAAAGTTTCCGATTCGAATAAAATTATGGAATTTTGGGAATTTTTGAATTAATTATTTTTACATGAAACAACAAAAAGTGATAAGAAAATATATGTGTTTGTCAGAAATTTTAGTTTTTTTAAGTAATTATTTATTAATTTTAATATGTACTGCAAAAATTGTATGTTTATTTCGAATTTTAAAATTTAAAAGAGTAGTATTTCATCACCTTTCAAAAACAATTTTTATTTTTCAGAAATATTCCATTTATTTGGATTTTATTGCAAAGCGGAAATATTATGACCTTCCGATAAAATAGGCCCGAGGCTTGAAGGGTTACTTAATTACATTGCGAAAAATGTACTTAGTTAGTAGGTATTTGTCATTATTGGAATTCAAAGTTTATCTGAAAAAAGGTAGGTAATCTTACCGGGCTGTGGGTTATTTTACAATCGGCTGAAATAATTACTGTTTAAAAAGTATTTAGAGCTTTCAGCATTGCAATCATCCCAACATTTAATTACCACGAGTTGGAATTAATAACTTGCAGTTTTGTGATTGTAGTACCAAGTGTTTATTATTTTTAACTTCAAATTTTGTCAATAATATAATTCTATAATATTGTCAATAATATAATTCTCGATATCTACTTCTAAATCTGTCATTTTTAAAATTGATATTATTCTTGTAGGAGTCAAACAAAATGCCGAACCATCGCTCAGATACTATTATCTGAGCTAATATCTTCGATCCTACGATCGAAGATATTAGACCTTCCAAACAAGAGTTGACAAAATTAGTGGTCAACTAATAAATGTCTCACGAATAACTTCCCTCGGGGCCTATGTCTTCTTTGGGGATGCTGTGTGGAGTGTATTTTTATAAAAGGAAGGAGAGATGAGGGATGGGAAGGAATCTTAGGGTCAGTGTCCAGGAGAGACGGACATAACCGTTCCTTCTACTGCGGTGCAAGACGATGTTCCGAGAGTGTCCTGCTGGAGAGATTAAAACGTCTCCCTCAGCCAGCCTCTCCCGATGCGGCCTACCACGCAGTTGGTGGACAGACGCACCCACCGCCAAGACCCGGAAAAATCTCACCCGTTGAACCCGGGCACCCCAACTAAGTCGCAAACGTAACGAACCATTTGGGGTGATCGATGGCAGGGGTGTTGGTTATCCAATAAATGATTCCCGTGGTGGCATTACCCATACCCGCCTCCCAAATTTATAATGAATCAGCACGGCTGTACTATCTAAATTGGAACTGACGAGAAATCTAAAATTTTGCAAATTTTAGAACTTCTATCCTTCCAAAAATTGAAATTTTCAATGGCTCAGTTGTACCTACTGAATCGTTCAAACTTTGCTGTATGGTAGTAAAATACATTAATGTAATAGCCCGCCTTATATATCTGAACTCTGCATCACTAAAAGAACCAATTAACGACAATCAACACTTAGATCAGCAACGTCATCAGCTATCGGAACTTTAAAAGAACAAAAACTGCCTAAGTAGCTGGTCCTAAAGATTGGAACAAACTCTATCCTGAACTAAGCAACATACGAAGCTCAACAAAATTCAGATCAAAACATAATTTTTTTTTCATTTAATCGTAAACGTCAAGTTTGTGGTAAAATAGAATCCAAAATCCGCCATTACACTGAGTTTTTTGGTATTGAGGAATGAATGTGAAACCACAGTGTAAGACGGAATTACATTAGGTGGATGGAGGAGAAAAGGGATAATTTTGGTAGTGGGTAACTGGCTTTTCAGATCAAGTTAATAAACATTGCTAAATCTACCTAAAGCAACGTAAGTTGCATTGAGAAAATCGATGAAATTAAATTGTGCATGTACCTATATCCCAACTTCCGTGACTTTTCTTAAACATTTTTTTGGGGATGCTGGGTTGTCCTAAATCACCCTCCTGGGGAGGAGGGTTTTTAGGGGAAGGAAGGAGAGGAAGTTCTGGGAAGGAAAAAAGATATGAGGGTGGGTAGGAATCTGGGAGTCAATGCAATGAATCCACCCCTCCCGCTGGGGTGCAAGGTAATGGGGCGAGAGTCCGGCTGGATAGGTGGGCAAAAGCATCCGCCGCCAAGACCTACACAAGTCTCACCCCTTGAACTCGGGCACCCCTGCTAAGTCACCAAACGTAGCGAACCACTTGGGGTAGTTGTTATTCAATAAATGGTTCCCGGGACGGCGGTACCCGCCTCCCAAATTGAATACTACTACTGAATACAAAGTATTCAAATTATATTATATTTGAATTACGTCAAATTTTTTACCGGCGACCCTGGGCGCAAAGCCAAACTTTTCTCTCCATTCTGTCTTATCGGCCCAAGAGATCATCAAAATATGACAAATATCAACATAGGGCAAAAAAAACACTGTCAAAACGCCCAGGGGTGATTTATCACGAAAATTATGCTCTGTAAGTTATCCCGTTATTATTGAAATATTCACTTCAATGTATTGAAAAATGAAATAATAGGGTTTATGAATTGTTTCCGTGGAACCATCGACACCTTCACACAGCATTTTCTCTTTGCTGGTAGTTGAGACTACGTGGATGCGTAATTATTTATCTCGCGAGAGCCTTCATCTGAGATTTTTTCTAATTCTTCCCGCTTTCGGTACATAATACATCTGTGTACCAATTAAACACGACTAATTCGTGGTGGATGCCCGCCGCCGCGCTGACGCCACCATCGGAGGCGAGCTGTAACTAATGCATAGACCAAATTTTTCATTACGGATCCAAAGTGGAGGTGACGGGCGCCCGAGCCATCGGAACCCTCGTCAAGTATCTCAGGCGCCACTGCAAGGATCGTCCCCACACAGGCAATACAACCACCAAGCCTGCCCACGAGCGAAAAAACCCAAAGCAATACAATATACAATCCTAAAATTATAATAATAAAGTTGGCAGTTTCTACTCTTGGTCTTCTGTTGCTTGTATTTTATATACACCCTCAATCCGTGTTTTGGAACCTTCTTTATGTAATGTGTTCAGCGAGAGGTGGCTCTACCTGAGATCCTCAAGGGTTGTTGTATTACGGACGGAAAACGGAATGCAGAAATCAATTTATACTCTAAAATTTGTATTGAAAGCAGGAACATAAAGTTCGCCTAATGCTAATGAGGAGTTTAGGGTCAGCACTAATTTAGCACTTTACTATTTTAGTGTCGGGAAGGTTTTTAGGGAGGGTTTTATACTTGTCTACAATAATCATAATAAATGAATGAGGAGGGTATTTGAACTTGAAATAATATCTCTATGGAAATAATAAAATAAAAACGCTTGGCTATTATTCCTTCGTCCAGTTGATTACTCAGAGATCCACCAAGACAATAGTAAGTTTTGAGATAATGAGGAAAACAATATTCGAATGCTCATTATAATCAAATATTATTTATACCTGTTTGTGTTTTACATATTAAAATGCTATTAAATTACTCCGGGAAGCATAACGGTCCGGTTAAGGCTCTGCAACCGGGCCCGAAAAGAAGAAGATGGAATGATACGAAATTACGAATGTTAGAGAAGAGCGCTAACATTTACAGCGACAAAATCGATGCGAAAATTGCGAAAACGTTTAATAAAACACGACTCGTTTAAAATAGAGCAAAAATCTCGCGGGCATTATCTTAAACAGCATTTAAAGAAACACTGTGAATTTTTTCATACATATAACTAGTAAAATCACTGAAACAAACGTGTTAATAATAATTTTTGGAGCATCCTTTGAGATTTTTTTCTATCGAGGGAATTTTATATAATTTGCGTTTCGGCGCGGTCAAAGTCTATATATTATCTTCAAGAATAACATATATTTTTTAAGAACTTTAAAACTTACTGTGTTTAAGGGAAATATGTAATAAATCGGTACAAATCCGGGTTGCGGGCCCAAGAGGAAATACTAGCTGCGTTTTTCCATACAAACGTATTCCCCGTTTATCTCTCTGGATTTTGACCCTAGAGCAAAATTTTTTTTTACATAATATAGATATCGACCACTAGCGTGTCGGTACGTTTTGCTTTTTTTGATAATTTACTTCTTATAGAAGTTAGGACCTTCCAAAAATGAATAAAATTGCCTTATTTAAACGCCGTCAAAAAACGTTCAGTATACAAACTAAACAATGTATTTTGAAAAAAAGCAAAACGTACCGACATAGAATATTTTCTTTTAATACAGTTAGTGAAAAAAAAATTTTAAATCGGTCCAGTTTTGGAGAAGAAAAATGGGGAATACAAAACATCGATTTCGAAGATTTTATTTAGGTATTTTCGGCCCGACGTGCAGGTGTCCCTTTCGCTCAGTTCTCCTGGGGGGGTCGGGGAACGAGGGTGTTGACAAATACATATAAAGCGAAGTAGTGATGTAACGAATTTTATCGGTAGACTAGTGTTGTCCTTGCCCGAGTAATCGATATTTTTTATTCGTTTTTTTTTCTGTTCAGTGACTCATCGCGGTATACCAATACTGACCGAGCTTTCATACTAAAATTGTGCAAAATTAAAATTGTTTATGTCAAGTACTATAATAAATTTTTAATTTGGGAGGCGTTATAGGTACCATCGCCCCGGGAACCATTTATTGGATAACCAACACCCCCGCCACTTGGTCACCCCAAGTGGTCCGCTATGTTTGGTGACTGAGCATGGGTTCCCGGGTTCACGGGTAAGGTCTGCATGGGTTTTGGTGGCGGATGATTTTGTCCACTTACTGCGTGGCGGGCCGGATTGGGAGAAACTGGAAGTGGGAGATCTTTTGATCTCTACAGCCGGACTCTCTCCACCATCATTTCATACTTTTACCTACCCAGAAATTCCTCTCCTTCCTTTCATTAAAAATATCCTCTACACAGCTTCTCCAATGACTTTGCTATACTATAAGGGTATTTAACTTAAAAATAATTTTTATATTTCATTTTATATGTATAATTGCATTTTGTGATATTTTTAAGTAATTAATCACCTCTCCCTTTAATATTTTGTCTATAATTCTCATATGCCTATACTTGTTTGTCTTTTAATATTAATCTTATCCTGACGAAGAGAATACTCTGTTTTCGAAATATGTTGATAATATTGATTACATAAAGCTGTTTTTACAAAGTTATTTGTTCTCATTTAACTAAAAATGACGCCACAAAGATTGGACCCATTTGCAGCATTTCAAGCTGGGTCGCCATAACCAATTCGTTTGTGCAATTTCAATCAATGCATTTCTGTGTTTCTCGAGAACCCTTCTATGGGCTTACACGTCATTAGTACTTTTACGCCAGTTTTTTAAACATTTGTGGTCAAAAACATCCAAGTAGTGTAGTTTTGTAGCTCTAGCACATATGAAGCTGTATGACTTTTTATTATGGTATAATTATTATTATGCATATATCCAATTGTATATCCGCATATACATTATTTGGCTTAATATAGTAACTATGTTATTTTCCACATCAAGTATATAATAAATAGATGCAAGAATGTTTTTTTGATAAATTAATAACGTATAAAAAAAAATATATATATATATTTATTCTCAAAACTCTTGAGAAAATATCGTCGTTGCATTCACAAAATATCCCATGTGAGGTTTTCGACCAAATTTTTTTTTGTTTACACCATTTGATTCACCACGGTTTCCTAAATAATCTGACAAATATATCCCATTTTTCAAAAATTCATCTTTTTAATCATTTTAGAGGCAACTCTGACCATTACTTGTAATTAATGGTAATTATTTAAAAAAATATACTACATATACTACAGAAATATAAAAAAATATAAAATTATAAAATTAAATCCCTATATACTACAGAAATATAAAAAAAATATAAAACTATAAAATTAAAATGAGAAAAAAAGTATTTTTGTGTGCAAGAATTCGTATTATTTTTTTAACTCAAATTTGTCGCACATAAATTAAAATTACCCAAAGAAATGTTTTTTTTAATAATATACACACAGCATCCCCAAAGATGACCTAGGCCCTCAGAGAAATTATTTTTCTCAGGGCCTCCTGTGTGGAGCTCATATAAAAAAATAATAATAATCTCAACAATCTAAAAAGAGTATACTATGCACTAATCCAGTCATTAATTCAATATGGAATTATTGCATGGGGGGGGGGGGGGTCATACAACAATATTCTAACCCCGATCAAAGTAATCCAGAAACTAATCATTAAAGTAATCCTAAAGAAACCCTCCACTTATCCAACAGAAACGCTTTTCGCAGATTTCACGGTGCCTCGAGTAGAGAATATCTTCAAGAAAAATGCAATTACCCAAATTTACAAAGATAATATCATCAAAAAATTTTAAACTAAAATCAAAAAGATATGAAGATAACATCAAAATACCAAAATTTAATACCAAACTAATGCAAAACAATTACATCTATTTAGGAATAAAGTTTTTCAACAACCTTCCCATTGAAATAAAAAAAACCAAAGACATCAATAAACTGAAACTCAAACTTCATCAGGAATAATTAACTAAATAATTACCTGTTTTTCTCATTCTTTCTATTTATTATTAATCTATATTCACCTCTATTTTATTTAGATTTTTCGAATTTCTCCCAAGTGCACAATATTTTAGTATGTAACCGTATCCTATGTATGTACACCATATGTAATTTATATAACTCCACTGTACAATTATACATCTATATTAAATATTAAAATATATGTATTTTCTTCAATATTAACTCAGTAGGTAAAGCAAAAATATTTTTTTAATATTTCTATTTAACTGTCAAAAAATTACCAAAAAATTAAGTTGCATCCAAAATCATACGAAATTCATTTTTTTAAAGACCAATATTTCGTAATTTGAAACAAAAATAAATAAAATAAAACATATTTATCAGCACAAGATATTTTCTCTACCTTTTGCTAAAAAAATACATTTTCAATTTATTTGGGTGTTTTGGTCACAAATCCAAATTTAACCCCCCCCCCCCCCCCCTCGGCTATTTGTTAGCTTTGGGAACAACTCATATCGATCTTGTGTCTCCCTTACTATTATGTTGAGAAATAAGTTTTAAACGGTGTTCGAAAGAGAAAGAGAAAATATCAAACTTTATATTCAAATTCAAAAGTTAACCACAAAATAATGGAATTGTACACCTTTATAAAACCAAAGTTTATGAAACTTATGGAATTTTGTATCTATTAATTATTTTTACATGAAACAATAAAAAAGTGAGGTGACGGAAATGTTAACAATACATTTGTGTAATAAATATGTACGTGTTTTTATTTTTTTCGTTATCAGTAATTTTAGTTAGAAAAAACGTAAGATGAGTCATTTTTAAAAAAATTATGTGTGCGTTCAAAATTTTTATATTCGAAAAGCAAAGGTTTATTTCGGATTTCAAAATTTAAAAGCGTATTTCATCGCCTTTCAAAAACAATTTTTAGTTTTCGGATACTATCAGAAATATTCCATTTATTTGGATTTTATTGCAAAGCGGAAATATTTCGACCTTATGAAAAAATATGCCCGAGGCCTGAGGGATATGGGTCCTATGAGAAAGGTCAAGTTGCCTTTCCTACGTTTGCTACACAAAATATCATATGTGCATAAAAAGTGCGCACAAAAATCCTGAATGCAAAATTTAAGAAAAAATTGTCGGTTTTAATAAAAAAATGTATATTAAGCCCACTTGTTTTCACCCAAACATGGTATCAAAAATAACTCTACAATTAATGAAAATTAATAAAAATATGGGTCCCCAATTTTTTTTTTTCGGTTTTTTTTTATTATGTATCCTAATATTCTAAAATACCCACAGGATATTTTGTGCGCGCAACAACGATAAGTAGCTATAATAGCATATTCATAGGACGCTTACAATAGGACGCCCCTGCGAGCGGTCTTGTCTCTACACATTTGCAGATTGGAACATGCGTGGTCGGCAGAAATAATAATTCGACACGGGTGAAGCGCGTGGCCCACACACACAAGGCCTGCATTCACTCACACATCTATAGCGCGATTCTGACTACTGTCAGAGAGTGAAATAAAAGAGATTTTTAAAATACCTATTCATAAATGTTCGCAGCGACCGGCAGCGCTCTTAACATCATTAGTATGACATTTTGAAAAAGCCTGTATAGAAAAAGTGTATATTGTGAATATTGTACCAGATGGAGGGTAAACTTTACATATAATTATTTATCTAAATGCACATCGCATACCTACTCAACTCAAATTTCGATTTTTAGGCTATGTCTGACTAATCAACTACACAAATCTACAAAAATAAATTTAAACGTTGATAAAAAATCACCAAAAATCTACATAGGAAGATTTTCAATTTATTATCGATGCAAATAAGCTACAAAATATTTAAAAAAAAAAGAAATAGGACCGATATTTACATATTGCGGACTATCAAGTTAAGGTGTGCCAATAGGTAGATAGATTGTTATGCGTTTGAATTACAAATTTTATATTCAAGTGAAAAAACCTGAATGTAGAATATTAATAGTCTGTGGCTAATCGTGGTACAATTTTCGTTAATTTCGTTCAAAATTAGAAAATTGTCTAAAACTATTATACCAAGATGGCGTAAAAGAATTGAATTGAGTGTATATTATGTCTATTTGCTGACCTTTTCTCAAAAGCCAGCCATCGCTTGACAGTGTGAGTGAGAAGGCGGAATCAAATAAATGTGACTAAATATGTACACACTTAAAGATGAGAAATCGATTGAAAAAGGCATTCATTGATAATCCTGATATGTGTTTGTTCATCAATTCAGTCATGATAATTAATTCGCGTTTTTTTCACTGTGTCTATATGTACATTCAGAATAACATTGCCAATGCGAAAATGACTAATAATTTATTATTCTCCATTATTGAAGAGGCGGAAAGATAAATATGCTGAAGAAACTGCAATAGGTTCCTGTTCTACCAAACAAACCATATTGTAAAATCTCATCCATGATAGATCGCGTAACCTCTGCAGCTGTAGGTCATAATATTATAACAGTATATGAGAGGTAGATAACGATTTGTTAGATCAAGCTGGAATCTAGCTGCTAAGAAGGTATCTGAACCTGTTTTTAGTATTTATAGAAGACGTTCGTTGAATTTGTTATGTACGCTGCAAAACAATAATCCATAAGTACGACCGTTCCGTACGGAAATTTACACTTAAGAAAAGCAACCTATTATCTGGATAATATGGTGTGTAGAAAAATCTATAACGTTTTGTTGAAACCTATGAAACATTTCTGAGGTTTTTAGCTTTGCGAACAATTTGCGGTAGATATAATTTAACGCTCTAGATTGTTGATTTAAAAAAATATGTTATGTTCTGAACTTATGTACCTACCAGAAAATCGATCGAAAAAAGCAGTTCGGTTGGTAGCAGAGTTAGTAGTGGGCAGCAAGTAGATTATCTTTTTCTACGAAACCATAAGAACGCAACGTTATGAAAACAGATAAGTACCGAACGACCGAATTATGTAAATCATAGTTAAATAACGAACAGCAGCCATACAAGTGCTACCCACACATTGATATATATATATATATATATATATATATATATATAATACATATACATATATTGTATATATATATATACAATATATGTATAAATATATATATCTCTATGTACCCACAACAAATAACAGGATTTTGAAATTACGACACATAAAAAATATTGTAACCGCGAAACCTTAGGCGCCCCTTTACTTAAAAAATATAACCGGCATAAAGAAATGAGTAAAGAGCGAAGGTAAGGCCTCAAACTGATTGTCTGAAGTCTCAGGTCCCAGGCCATCGAGTGTAGAGGGCACACAATGGACCTGTCGATCAGTCAGTTCAAGCTGCGGTATTAGTGGCCAATTGTTAGGATCGAGAGTGATACCCTGGCAGATAGCAGATACAGATTATATCACCCACCGATACTAAGTTTAGAGTTTAAACTCCTAGAGTCAGGCCAAAGTCGAGTATCATTCTTCAGCGTCCCGACAAAATAATAATATCCCCGGCTAAATCACGCGCCGTCAATCAGCTTTCTATACAAATTGTGTATAAAAGAAACTTAATAATAGCATACTATTAAAGCTTTTAATGCGATTAGAGGTTGGGAACTTGAGTCCACGTTTTAAACCCGAGAATACAAAGGAAAGTTTTTTTATGGATCGCAGAGAAAAAATAATGCCTACGCATCGATAACAATATTTTTGATGCATCCTGGTGGAATAATATATCTCAACGGTCAAAGATATTACTGAGAATTTCGTGAAGTAAACCCCTATTCGATATTACAATACGAATAAGGGGTAGGACTTGGTTGAACGTAAGTCTATTGTGAATTTCAATAGCACACAAACATTACATTTTTGTGTATCCTTCTTTTCTTCATTCGGCTAACAATGCTTTTCAATACTGGGTGCGAGCACCGAATATATATTATGTTCGTTATGGTCAGAACATGAGGGTTGATATTGGACCGAAAAACTAACTAACTAATCATCACGCCGTTTCCGTAGACAGAGAGGACGGACCGCCAAACAACTCTATCTTGGCACACATTCCTTGCCTCGTTCACATCCATACATCGTCTCATACATACTCTTCTATTATATTGACTTGACATGACCCGACTCAAGTATCTGATTCACTTGATCGTGCCATGTCTTCCTCGGGCGTCCCCGACTTCTTCTGCCATTCACATTTGCGTCATGTATTCTTCTCACACTATTTTCTTCTTTCATTAGGAGTCCGCCTTAGGGATCTCATTCATTCAGTTTACTTTCATCCTTCCTCTGCCAGTTCCATGCCTCACTGCCATACATCAGGGTAGGTACCAGGACTCCATTGTGGACTGCTAGCTTCGCTTCTTTTGACAGTTTTTTATTAGCGCCAACGGCATTCTGTCCTCCATTAATGGAGTTTATTACCTGCATTTACCCTTCTTTCTGTATCTCTATCGGCCTTCCCATCTCTCGTAAACATACTACCCAGATACACAAGCCATTCACATGCTCGAAGTATTCATCATTCACAAGTACCTATATTGCACACTGTTTTCGTACTCTTTCTTTTAAACACCTTGACTGTAGACTTACTTACATTCATCATCAACTCGAAAAACCGACAGCAAATAAAATAAATACTTAAACGAGTATATCGAATTATTGTACAATTATTATAGGCACAAGTACCTAGTGATACCCCTTAATTGGTAAGGGTGGTTGAATTTTATTGTATACACAGTGTTTGGTATTGTGTCAGACAGCTTCCATGAATAAAACATATTACCATTCGAGGGTTCATGGATTAAAGATCTACCGACCAGGTTTGAAGCAAGTAAATGGGCTTTAAAATTTTGCACCAAGGAATCATTGAATCATTATTTTAAACCATATCATACATAGATTTCTATGTACGCAGTGCGGGGCGCCTGGCGGATTCCTATGTATCAGCCAGGGCCGTCTTCAGCAAATCTTACCCACCAAACGACTTACGCACAGGACTGTAGTTATTAATACTTTCGATTATTTAAAGTCGTTAAATAATTAAAATCATTGAATTTATGCATTTTAACTGCTGGCTATTCCTGTGAGATATTGTGTAATGGGCGTTTTACACGATGTTTTTATTCTCCAATTTCCATATGGCTCATCTTTTCATAATATATTAGATTCCAAACTAACATTCAACAAGCATGCTGAATATACACAAAAGAAAATTGGGAAAAAATATCTTTTTTGGAAGAATTCGGCAAAAACTGCAATCACTATCTACAAATCAATTATTGCTCCACATTTAAACTATTGCTCAACTACCCTTTTCCTATGTAACGAACGAGAACAAAATAAGTTTCAAATTCTCCAAAACAGGGCAATGAGAATAATACTTCGGGCGAAATAGATTTTCAAAAGTAAACAAAATGTTAAAGGAACTGAATTGGCTAACCGTGAAACAGATGCTGACCTTGAATACGATGATATTTATGCATAAAATAATAAACAATATTTAAAAAAAATACTTCTCAAATAAAATTATACTCAACAAGGACATTCACAGACATAACACAAGGACGTGCAAGGAAATCAGGCTTCAAAAAAAGGACAAGGCGAATACGCAGAACAGTTTAATGTACAAAGGGATTAAGTTATGTATAACAAGCTACCAGAAACTTTAAAGTCCACACCAATTGGAAAGTTTAATATGTATTGTAGGAGTCACATAAAACTACATAAAATTTAGTTTTCAATATGAAATATTATAATTAATTAGAAATTTTGTAAACTTAGTACAAATTACTAAAATAAAAATTAATAAATAAATAAAAAAAAATAATAATATTGGTACCGATTTTCGTACAGTGTAATGTGTGGAAATGATGCATGTTTATTTCACTTCGAAGGATTTTCTCTACACAGGAGGGGCTGAGGGAAAAAAATCACTCTCTTTGGGGATCTTTTTAGAAAGGAAGTTCTAGGAAGGAAAAATGTATGAGGGGTGTGTAGGAATCGGGGGGACAATGTGTCCAGGAGTGACGGACGTACGAATCCATCCCTACCACTGCGGTGCAAGGCGATGGGTCGAGAGAGTCCGGCTGGAGAGGTCTAGGTACGGTCTCGACCATTAGGTGGGTAAACGCATTCGCCGCCAAGACCAAGACAAACCTCATCCCATAAATCCAGAATTATAATAAACAGGTGTGTTTATTACTGATTGAGAAAGATGAAGATGCTTTCTATGGTTATGTCTAAGGTGTTGACATTGTTTGACAATTTAATATCCCAAAACATTATTTCTTCTCTGACAACTATCGGAAAGAAATCGTAAGTATGAAAATAAATATTTTTCATTTGGGTCCCGATATAATTTCCAGATTTTGAGAAAAGTGAAAATGCTTAGATCGCCCACTGTCTAATGGCGGCACTACACGAAAGAGCCTGTGGACCTCTTACTCTAAGGGTAGTTTGACTCGTAGGCTAGAGTTTTGTGCACGTATGTATATAAATGCAATAATGATTAATTATAATTGCACTCTACGCCTTCGGTGATTATTATCTAGTTAACGCAATAATATATTTAAACGCTGAGTAACTGGCTAATTACATCATCAAGACGTTTCGCTCTTGAAGTTAATAAGACTGGCTTCTAATCATCTTCGCAAACCAGCAAAAGCTTTGAGCTCTCTGAAGATAAACCTTGTTTCTCGTCCTTTGAAAGGGCTAGCATGAAAGAACGATTCTCTACGGTTATTATTTCTATTTCTCGAATACAATAATAATATTTACTATGCCAGGGAGCACGAAGGCCCCAGCCAACCCCGACGGTAATCTGGCATCAGCGTGGCCGCGACCAAGCTTCGAGCTTTGTGAAAAACTTCTCGGAATGAAAATAAAAAGCTATTATGCGCGGCGCGGACTCCGAATCGAATAAGCTCCGAAGGGATCTCCATACAAAATCATCGCTACGCAGAGTTATGCGCATATAAATGTCCAGGTAAGGTCTGGCGCGAGAACCAGAATACAATAGCCGCAAACTCCGAAGCAATTTGAAATATTATTATGTTTTCGATTCCAGATCTCATTATTGCATAAATCCTTTCCTCTCAGCTCTCAGCGTGGCGGGCTGGTGTGATTTTATCGCATAACACGTTCAATATTAAAATACGTACCCCTGTGATTTATGGTGGGTGAGATCGTAAATGGTCTCACACGAAAAACGTTAATTTATTTGTAGATATTTAATAATAATAGTAATAAATTAACAGGTAAACAAGTCATAGATTCAATCTCCATTTAAAATACATAAATACGAATAAAAAAAATATATGAAATAAAAAAATACATAAATAGATAAAAACTTGAAGGCACCCAGTATGCTTTTGGTGTACCCATTTACAAATGATTCATTTCAGCGTAATGAATTTGCAAAAATTCACTATGCTTCCATTTTTCGTGATAACTTATATGCCAGGTGACCTTTTAAAACTTACCTACTATAGAGGATATATTAGGTTATCTAAGGTTTTATTAGTAGACGTTTAGTGTTTATGCTCCTGCCGACAAGCGACAAAATGGCGTAGCAGGTTAGAAATTTATGTAATGATAGAAAGTTATCGATACTAATTAAAAATAACGGTTCAACTTTTCCAATCAAAACAGTATATTTCATTTAAAAATGTTGAGAAAAAACACTTTTTATAATGTGTCCATAAATTGAAATCGGAGTAGGTATGTTTTAACGTAAACTAATGTGGAAATATTTCTATTACGTATAAATGTATTTCGATATAATCTTTCTAAGGATCTGAATTAGATGTAGTCTGCAGTAAAATTGCTGTCCCAGTGCATGGACAATACATTAGGAGTTTTAATGTTATTGTACTGAAATTGAAACAACGTCAATTCGACATCTCGTTTTCTTGTGCAGTTTCGAGTTACGACGAGAACTGTCGAGAAAAAAGAAGAGAATAATGTTCGCGGCCAATAAGAGCATAACGACAGTCATGGAGGTTCGTGTTTCCTTCCAAATTCTTGCTCGTTATTCCGAAATGGAGGTTAGTGGAGGTGATGATCACTGGATCACAGACGGCAGATAGGTCAGGGCTGGCTACTGACTACACTCTGAATTGAACTGAACAAGGAAAACAATTGATTTAGTTATGTTTATTTTAATTATGGTTGCTTGTTAGCTGAATTGACTGAGGATGAAAGTGTGGAAGACCAGGTTTTGACGACTTTGATTCAATGGTAGATACAATTTATATATTGTGTTGAAAATTACATTATTTGAACTAGGTCATATTGGCATAATACTTTGGTTAACTACATAAAGTAAGACATAATAATAATGTTGTATACAGATCCATTTTTGTGAAAATCTTTACTCCATACGTCAATGGTGGTTTATGTAACTAGAAAAACTAGTACAACTGTGGTACTATCCTATAAAAGTATCTATTGTTAATGGTGTCATTTTCGAATTAAAATAAAGCGCTAAGTATCAGTAGATGCAGATCAAACACATATCTTTCTTTCATTCCTTCGCGTTCATGGGGTGACGTTTGTTCGGATATTGGCGGCGGATGCGTCTGCCCACCAACTGCGTGCAAGCCGGATCGGGAGAGACTGGTCGAGGGAGATCTTTTGATCTCTCCAGCAGGACTCTCTCGGAACATTGTCTTGCACTGCAGTGGTAAGGACAGATTCATACGTCCGTCACTCTTGGATTTACCCTGATCTCGGATTTCTACCCTCCCTTCATACCTTTTTCGTTCCCAGAACTTCCTCTCCTTTCTTTTCCTAAAAAATCCTCCACACAGCATCCTCAAAGATGACACAGGCCCTAAGGGGAATTGTTTTCCTCAGGGCCTCCTGTGTGGAGCTAATGTAAAAAAGGGAGGTAAGTTCTACTTTTAGTGATCGACCGAAGGTTCGGTTTCGGTTTCTATTTCGGCATAAAAATCTAATTACGGCATCAGTTTCGGTTTCGGCAGAAAATCTGCCGAACCTTCGGCCGCACCGAAACTCTGCGTTCGTGAATTTATTGACAATTTTTTTTCTAAGAAGTAGTTAGTATGTTTGTTATTTTTTATAGTTTTTGTTCGTTTCATAGCAGTAATATCAAAAAAATTATTAATAATTTTTTCACATACTTTAATTACTGTTTTTTTTTTTAATTTCATTTAACACGTGTAATAAGAATGTTGTAATTGTAAACGCAATTAAAATAAAAATAAAAATACTCAATTAACAAGGTCCTTCCTTCCTTTATAATGTAAGTGTTAATTATTGAAAAAAAATTGTTCCAAGAAGTACCTAGTTACTCGTAACATGTTTTGTTAATTTTTATAATTTGTGTTTCTTTTACAGCAGTCATTTTTTCACATAACTTATATTAATTATTATTGTTTTTTATTTCATTTAACATGTGTTAACTCTCTGTAAAAAATAAGCCAAATTTCATTAAATGTCTAAAACAGTTTCGAAGTGACAGAAACAGTGACAGATACCGAAGATTCGGTTTCGGTAGAAAGTCCTGTTTCGGTCGGACACTACTACTTATACCTAACAAAATTATCAAAAATAATAATCAGATTACCAGATAAAGCAGCCCTGATGCATTTCGTCTGAAAATGTGTACGCGTGAAGTCTCTAGCCTGCCCCGACCAAAACGCCGGCGTGGAAAAATGGATTCAAAAAGGCCGAGGAATAAAAGTATCGAATTGCTTACATTCGTCGCGGGCTGGAAACTAAGCGACCCCAAACCTGTTGAAGAGCGGAATGCGTCAGTCGCTACACGACACAAAAAAACACCCACTTCGGCACTCTTTGATTCCAAAGATTTATAGGGTGGATTGCACCTCGTCTGGAGAGGAGAGGAGAGTCAAGTCAACCCACAGGGTCCAGTGTCAAGTGTCCCACAGCCTTCGTTAGTGTCAACCAAACATATAATATTATTGTGACCCGCGGGCTGACTGCCTGCGGTGTTCATGACTATTTATGTTTTTATCAATTGATCTGGAAATTCGATCTAATGCTTCGATGTCGCCCACAACGGTCAACACTTGGCTCATTAACTCACTATGGATGTGCTCTGCATTCTAGTTAGCCTCGAGTTTCCGAGATTGGGATCCAGTCTCCAGTCGTCATTACGAATAAACAACACGGATCCAGAATAACTTCAAAGCAGACAGTCGTTTAATCCGGTATATTTTTGGTTCGATGTTTCTGGAAAATTAAAACTCAAAGCTCGTCCATATGATTTTCGCGCGTTACTTTGAACTGAACATACCTATCGATCTAGCGGAACGGTTTACCTAAAATTTCTAAGAGGTAAATAATAACATATATTAAGTAACGTGCGCCTTAGAATATGTCACTGACCTATTAAAGCGAGCAAAACAATTTTCACAAATATGCTAAAAGTACTTGCTTCAGATTCAATGATGTTTACAAAACAAATGTGTAGTCATAATTAATTAATATTTGACTAACGTAACGTTATAAATTCACTTCAGTCGTGAAAACTGAATTAATAAATACTTACAACTTTTACCGTTATACATGAATTATTGGTACGTTAGCATATTTTTTTAATTGTCCAGGAGATAGGAAATTACAGAATAATCAATCTTTATTGGTTGCTACTAAACGATTATATTGTGTGTATTATTGAAGTAAAACTTCTTTACGCAAGCTTGACTTGGGAGTAAACTGGTGAATGCGTGACGAGAGCGTTACGAAAAGTGTGATCG
This sequence comes from Limnephilus marmoratus, assembly GCA_917880885.1. Taxonomy (NCBI): domain Eukaryota; kingdom Metazoa; phylum Arthropoda; class Insecta; order Trichoptera; family Limnephilidae; genus Limnephilus; species Limnephilus marmoratus. The sequence continues at coordinate 55,942,313 of OU862908.1, forward strand.
GGCGAGGCGAACGGTCGGGCCTTTACGCACGCTTGACTTGGGGAGTAAGCTGGTGAATGCGTGACGAGAGCGTTATGAAAAGTGTGATCGGGCGAGGCGAACGGAATTTGAGAAGGAGATAGATATAAGTTAGTGAAATTTTTCTTAAGTCGTGTGGTCTAAAGTCTAAAGCACACTCGTTTTTTTTTTAATAACCTTTTAGAACACCGTCGATTGTCCGCAGTGGGTACACATTCATGGTAGCAAGGTAAAATATTGTTTCAACCAAAACATATTTGACTTCTGAAAATCTGAACAATGCGAGGATATTCAACTTTGGTGACTAATGTCTTCAAAGATATTGTCGCAGGACAATTGTCTCTATACCTACCTATCTGTTTGTAGGCTTCAGTACAATCATTTAGGTTACATTAATATTATAATCAAAAGCTTGTTTCCAATGATATGACGTCAATCGAGGTCACCATTTCCTTTCCCGGAACACTTTTAAGATGAGTCCCTTCAGCATAAGGCTTCAGACAAACATCAACAATAATTGAATACCTCCCCGGAAAAAGTATCTACATAGCACACTAGGTCAAAAAGCGGTTTTTTTATGGAATATTGAGTACCTAATATTAGACAGGTACTGGACATTTTATCCTTTTTTTAACACTGCTTTGTGTGATTGATTTTTTTTCTACGCATAAAATGATCTATATTACCCAAGATGGTCGACCATCACAAGGTCGAACGGCTATCAGAGACCTAATCAAAAGAAAAACGGATATCCAATTAAAAAAACCTGGAAAGATATTGTGCGATGTGTGTAAGGTTAAGATGAACCAATGGGAAGAATATATGTTTACAGGAAAGATGTAATTAACAGTAATCATAAATTGGTAAATGGAATGATGATATACTCGTACATTATACATAGATATCTAGTATACATGTTCATTTTACCTTATTTAAAAAAAAAAAAAACAGTAATTATTTTTATAATAAAGTGTTGGATCTTGTTTATTTCCAGTTTCGTAACTGTGATGTAAAATATTTTGTTAGCATATACGTTTTTTTTTCAACCCTAATATCTTTTTATTTTTTTATAATTAATAAATTATATCTGCGTTTTTACTTTTTTTAAATATGAAGATGTGTCTGTTTTTTGCCTCTCCTACAAAAATGATTTTTCATGTAGATCGTTCTTCCGGGGAGGTAGTCAATTATAATAGGATTATGTATTTACTTGCTTACTTTACCAGACAAAGAAACTAAACCAGTAAGAAGTGGCGCGCTGCTAAGTATCCAGAATTATCCAGCAAAAGCACGTCCGTGTCTGCATCCGAGGAGGGCATGATTCCATGATTGCCTTCCTCGAGCCAGATCATGTGTTGGATAATAACCTCTAATTTATAAATTCACAGTTGTACGTTGTTTACGAAAAGCCATAAAATCAGAGCCACAGATCTCCCCAGCAACAAAAAAACAGGTTGAAGAATAAATTACATAGTTTTTCGACGGTTTACGAGGATCGGTGTAATGTTGGGTACATAACACTAGGTACGACGGTCCACCGTATTATTCTAGACGGGTAAAGGCGGTAAAGGTAAGAAATAATACCGAGAAGCGTGAAATTATGAGGTTCATGATGTAAAATGCTTATACAGGATTAACTACGGACGATAGGACGTGAGCGCGGTTAACCGAATCCTCCACTAAAAAGTGTTGGGGTGATTCAATTTCTTGAAATGGTGCGGTTTAGCTTGGTGGTATCTTATCTTCTTACATACTTATTTATATTGTAATAAACCATTTTTAATTAAATTTAATAGTCATGAATCGTTAAATATGCCGGAAACAATAACATATTATATAATATTATCTATGCCTGGGGGAACAAACACAGGTTTTTGGAATAAATATTTAAGTCATAGCTTGAAAGTATTATTTGGTACCTACTTGCTAACGATAATATGTTGTATGTAATTAATATGAAATAAGTAATGTGTCATAACTCCATAAATGATTATTAAAAGATATTAGATATTATAAAACCCATTTATCAAAAAAAACTTAGATGAAGTGAATACATTTTAAAGTCAGTACTGAATTATTAATTATTAAGTAATTCATTATTAATTCTTGTTTATAAAAACAATAATAAAATTAATTCCAGGGTGATTGGGTGGATGTTCAACACAGAACATATCAAATACCTATATACGTGAGTTATTATAGGTGGTGGGTTGAAATTTGCAAGACGTGCATAGATATCTAACTGCTAATAAATTATCTCCAGAGCAAATTACTTGCAATCACATGTTACACACCATAATAATATTATTATTATGTTATTACGTGATTATTTGAAAACGTAGTACCTACCTATAATTATAGCTGGAAGTTTCACAGTACATAAGCATCAAATTAAATCGAAAAGCCAAACTGACAGTAAAGCTATTGCAAAATCAATTAATAAAGATATAAGTAACTTTGGAAAAAGAAAGCCTCTTCCGTCGTACCACCGAAATACAGCTAATTTCGAAAATATGGTATTGTAGAATTGTAGAATATAGTGGGGTCATTTAATGCAAAACTTTTAATGTTAACATTTTTGTTGTCACATTATTTCTTCTTAAAGATTCGACTGTCCAGATAAACAAGAACACGTAAATTTCCGACAACAACAAAAAAAACTCATTACATGCCCAATGCGTAGGTACCTAAATGGCAGCGCATATTCAGACACATTCCACCTGATATGTATGGATCTAGGGTTCTACGTACGTCTCGAGACTTAATTCTTTCTCCATGTTCGCAGTTCGCAGACCAAAGTGATGGGAATAGAAGACCAGAATAGATCCGCGACGGTCTGGACAGACGTCATTAAACCCAATGAGATCACGAGAGCAGACGACAAGAGAAGTTAGCTAACGCTTTGGCGAGGAATCCCGCCATAGCTTTGGCAAAATGCTGAGACTAATTATTATGAAATTGCTGGACGCACTCGTTTGTCATCAATTGTGTTATTTTATTATAAACACTCGGACAGACGCAACTAGGTGGGATATTATTAACTATCATACAATTCCCTCCACAGGATAATGGAACACCACATAACTTTATCTTTGCAGTCACTCTTGTTTCATACAAACTCGTCTTTTTTCTCCAACTTTAAGCGTAATTCGCACGAGACTTTAAAAAACGCTGCGTTAAAACTCGGCGTTGGCCCTTTTATAACGTTTGCGATATGATCGTTCATACGAACGCTTAAAAATCACTCTTGTTTCGTTTCTCGCTTCAGTAAGACGTGGAAATGGTTTCTGCAAAATTAATAGCAATAGCGATTTGTGTTGCTGGAAGACGAAAAAGAAAACAAAAGGCATTCTGGGTTCATCCTCTGAATGAACTGAGATACTTAAAAGAAAGGGCAGTTTGTGACACTGCACGAATTAAGGCAATACCCCGATAATTTTTTTAGTTATTTTTGATTGTCTATTTCAAAATTTGACGAACTGTTGACGATAGTGGGGCCTCGAATAACACTTCAAGATACCATGCGTTTGGCGTACAACGACTATTTTTATTTACCTGTTTAAAAACAATAATTACAAAATAATTTATATTTATTAAAAAATTTGGTATTAAATTTAACAATCATCTGGAGATAAGTAAAATTCTTCTGGTGAACTTATATAAGTCAATGGGCTCTGAACAGTTATTGAACTTGATTCGTCAGTGTTGGATGGACATGGGCAAATATTTGGGTTGAAAGTGGTAAAAAAAGCTTTGTGCGGCGTGTGGCCTAGAACTTGGTGCAGTTGAATTAGCGGGGCGATATCGACGATTCTCTAGAATCCTAATTACTTTAGATGGAAGTATAGGATTAACAGATAAAGATTGATGCACCGGCGTTGTTTTACCGCTTGTGTGAATAATAATACGAAGTTTCATATGATCTATTCCCTTTAACGCCCAACGCCCAGCGTTCAAAATGCAACACTGCTCGATAAAAAAGCGTCGCGTTTTAAAAGCGCTGACGTATGAATGTATACTTGGAAATGCATTTGTTCTATTTGAACGCTTTTTTAACGGACGTTAAAAAAGCTCCCGTGAGAATGAGGCCTAAACATGACCCGACTCAAGAAATATATTTGATTCGATCGTGCTTGTCTTTCTGGGTGTTCCCTTTCCACTTGTGTGTAATCAAGTTACTTTCGAATGACTCCTTAAAATGTTTCATTTTTCTTATTTCCTCCTAAATCGTCGTCATGTTCTCAAATTTTGGCTTGATAACTTTCATACTTTCGCTTTCTTGGCCGTTTCAGGACCTTTTGACCTCTTTCCAAGACAGTTTAATGTTTTCTTCGAAGCGACAGGTTATTTTTATTTCCTCTTCCTCCTTCGGACGTTTCTTTCGCCCTTTCAACAATTCAATGGATGTTAAAAATAGATTATTGGTTATTCCGGTTGAAAGAAATCTGTTACAACCGAAACAATGAAATTCTATGATTTGTTATGGTGTGTAGCCTACCTACTTGTAATATAATCATAAAAAATTTACAAACGTTAGCGGTTTATGATTATGGCAATAGCGAAATTGTGATGCATTATCACAACACTGGTGGCATTCCTTGCAACGATATTTTTATATCATATTTCGCAAGGTGGTGAGCTATTTAATTTTACAAATACTAATTCAAAGGTCGTTTATAAACATTGAGGTTTTTATTTTATTTTATTTATTTATTAATTTTCAACGCCCTGATGGGCTTTTACATGACAAGTTTACAACACACAGACAGTTTTTTTAAATAAAAAAGATAAACTATGAAAACATAACTAGTAAACATCATAATACGAAAGGTAGGTGTACAGATAAATTTAAGGAAAGATAGTGCATTACAATAAAAGAGAAAGTTTCTAAGTTGTGAATGGCATAGAAAATAAACTAGTATGTATGTTAGTAATTACAAAATTTACAGGTGACTGATTAAATGTCATAAATAATACATGACAAAATGCAAGATACATAAAAGAAAACGTTAACAAGTTTTTACAGAGAGATAGAAATACACAAATATATGCAATAGACCCTACGTGATGCTCCTTATATATCAAAATATTCTACATAAAAAATTGTTCAGATATTTCTTGAATAACGGTAAACTTACATTAAATGCATCGATATTAGAGGCGTATTTGTTCCCTAGTGTGTGTAGTCGAGAAATTGTTTTATAAACATGTTTAGACTATAACTTGCCAGTGCGTCTCACAATCTTAAAAAAACATTTTAAATTAAACAATGGACGCACCTTCGATGTATGTAAAAGACCCATAGTCGCCGCGATAAGGAATCCATAACACTCTCTTATCGGCAAATAATACATCATTATCAGTTTTATCACAGACTTCAATGGAACTGTTAATATACACGCATAATCTAAATACGTTTCCGCTCATAATAATAATATTGTTAATAGGTGCGTGGAATACGTGAAATAAAATAAAAATAAACAAGTGAAATGAAATAGACAAAAAAATATTACCCAACAATATTATATACATTAAGACTTATTCGATAAATCTGAGAGAGGAATTAAAGTTAATTTTACGATGTAAAGGAACGTGTGTAAAGCAAGGGGCGTGTGCCGTGACAGAGGTGTGTACCATTTGCGGCGAAATCTCATATATAATTGTAATATTTGCCCTCAAACTACGACAGAGGGAAAGTGTTTCCTCTTTACGAGTTTATACGAATAGATTTCTTAAGGTTGGGGGGATAAATTATGTGTATCTATCTAGCTATCTTCAAATGCACACACACTGGAATTTCTTGATTTTTTCCATTAAAAAAAAAGCTCCCCAACAATCACCAAATAATGTTGCTTAACTTTTGTGTTCGCTTGGCAGATTTTATGGCAATGGCGCTGTTCCCTCCCACGTTTTATTTAGTTATATACAATACAATATCAATAAAGTAGTAAACATAAAACTAATCAACAAGTTTTTGAGGAATGTAATGAAAATAAAAAAAATAAAAATAAATAGAGGGTAGACGATGAACCGCCCCCAACAAAAATAATAAGGGCATGGCTCTAGAGCCAGCCCAAGGTGTGTCGGGATAAACGATCAGATAAAAGGAACGACGAAAAAACTGGTGAGCGATCCACTGCAGGTGCCTGTGATTGTAGCGAGCTAGCCTTCTAATACCACACTCCTGAGGGATGAGAAACCTTCGTTTCTGAGAGCATTACGTAGGTACTACTATAGAAAATGTGATAGAAAATCGTAATATTGTGGTAGACAAACATAGGATACTGAAACTTTGAAAAAAAAAACTGATCGTTCAGAAACATATTGAAATATTATTACGATTACTGAGGTAATCAATCCATCAATAGAAAACTATTTTCTCACTAGTGGGTACCTACCTAATCAAGCAAATCGTTTTAAAGATGACACGTTTTAATGTATTTGTCCACATCGATAGTATCGAAAGTTTTTCGAACTAGTTTCGAACATTCGCCCGCAGTCCCCTCTTACACCGCAAATTCCCGAAGGTAGGTACTGGGTGCGTATTGACTTTCATCAATTCCGTTCAAATGACTTTTAAGTGATTTTTTCTTCGTTCCTTAGCTCCCTAACAAAAACAAAATTATTACTAAATTAAATTAATTGTTTTTTTAATCCATCCAGTACACAAGTACCTACCTACACAAGCATGGGTCTCTTCAAAATTATTTACCTAGACCTACTGTATTTTGGATTATATATCTATGATCTATGGAGATATTCAGGTTGGATTCTAATGAAATATATTTGAACTTAGAACAGCATTTTTTAAAAAGATTTTTATAGAGAGCGGATTCATACAAAGGGTACATTATTAAAATTTGCAAATTAACGAGAATTTGGTATAAAATTTCAATAAGATAGATAGCAACTAGCAACACAATGATCTGCCGTCGTGTCATCTGAACTAATGTTTTCTTTATACTCGTAGGAGAAATTCAAAATAAATTGAATAAAGTGTTCAGGAGTTCAATAACACTAGCGAGTTCCCGGCATGCGTTGCAATGCCACTAATGAAGAAATTGTTTCTCCCTGCTTCCATTCGTCCCGGTTCCCTTCTCCTCACGCGTTCTCCCTCCACCTTCCCTGCCTTCCCTCACCCCTCTCCCGCGATCTCCTCCCCTCTCCCGCGTTCAATATTCAGTCTCGGTACATTCAGATTTTCAAACAGCTCGGCTGCCACCTATTGCATTTTTTACAAATTTTCTATTGCAAACATTCATTTTTGTATATTATAAGAACAATCAATCAAATTTGGTACCTAACATAGGTACCTATTTAAAATAAATACAATTTTTGATTAGATTCAAAGTATTCGATTTTGGTAGGCGAGTACTTCAAATAATAAATAATTGTATTTTAAACATTTTTACCTACAGTGTAAAGAAACAATAAATAAATAAATAAAAATAAAATTAATTTAAAGAGTTTCGAAAATTGAATTTTGATTGAACAATCATTTTTTTGTAAAATGTCATCAAATGAGATATTTTTGACAGTTTCGTGAGAGTTTTTGTAATGATTAAAAAATATTCAGATTTATTGACATGTGGTTGTAATAATCCAGAAACCTTCGCGAGGGTCGAAAAAAGGTATTTTGAAAGTTTCAAACATTACCCATGCTTAACATAGCAATACACAGACAACTCATATAAATTTATACCTACACCCAAACTGTATATGTATAGAAAATCAAATCTTAAGCGGGTCTTATCGATGAGACGTATAATTAATCAAGATTTGATTATAATTAAACGGAAATTGACACTCGATTTCAAACAGGATTGCAAAATAATGAATATGGTAGATAACTATGAGTTATGAATAGAAAAATCCTGAAGAATTCCAAGTATTGAGCGAACATTCCCGCCGTGTTGTAATGTTCTACAATCTTACAAGAGCATCGATATTATTTTTGAATATGCTTTTTATCCTGCTTTTTGAGAACCGAGAACCCTTTGGGTAATAAATTATAATTGCGTCTAAAAAGAAAACGAGTTACAAAACGATTTTTTGTGGTCGATTTAGAAATAATAACTAATAAGAATAAGTGTTGGTGGAGGCGAGATAATAATAATTTATAGCATCGGGTTGGGTTGTTGCCTGGTTTGGTAAATTGCCTATAGACCAAAGGTCGAAGGTTCAATCCAGACACCTTCAGTTGTGGCAGAAGAGTTATGCCAGCTACCTGATGCTCGTTATATACCTCTCAATGTTGGCAGCATCCACTGAGTAACATTATTGTCAATCGAATAATTAATCCTAACGCTAAGCAACTTGCTTGTTCATAATTATTTTCTACTAGTTCCTGTGTAGGACATCTTGTCCTCATCATCGTTGTCCTTCCATATCTACGTCCCTGCCTTGTGTTTCTTCGGTGTCCTCGGTTTGATCATTATATGGACCTTTGGCTCCACAATTCGCAGTTTCAACTGGAGATCTTCCTTCTGAAAATGCAGATAGAAGATTCGACAATAATCGTTTTGCTGGCAACCTGAACAACTGCCCGAACTTATTAGTAATTTTTTTGCTGTCTTTCAGTTACGCCTCTGTAACTCCGATTCAATGAACTATATAACTTTAGCTATGAAGTTTTATTTTCAAATTGGAAGCGTTTGTTTGGAGAATTCAATAAAGTACCTACGTATAACATAATATTTTAGCAGAAAATTATTTTAATAGCCTTTTTCAAAAGAAAAACTGATTTGTTAAGAATTCAGCTTGTCCTCAGGGGGCATACTTTAATTACGAGAGTTAAAAAGGGGGGGGGTCCATCAAAATCTCACGTTATTTGGAAAGAATATGCGAAGTGGCCCGAATTTATCTCACCAAGGGGGGGATCTAGATTGGAAGAAAAAATGCTCACGTAATTAACGTAAGCCCTCTCATTAGATGCGACATGAAGCGAAACAATTGGTTCTACGTTTTTACCTCCAAATAGTCATCTCCCAACGCTCTGACACCGAACGACCAGAAACTACCGCGCACTGCTTTTCACGAGAAAATATTGGAACACGTTTCAAAAGATATTAATAGTACGCAATAGCGCCTCTACGACTAACCCGTGATTTTTCACGAGTGTGCGCTAACAGATTCCTAACGCTTTCTGAATAATCACTTTTCTAATTTGGTTCAATACAAGTCTTTTAAAAAATCTCATTTCAATAACCTGTAGGTACCTCACCCATATTCAAAGTCCTTCGTGTGAGATGATACACCGATTATAACTAACTAACTAACCATCACGCCGTTTCCCCGCAGGGGTAGGCAGAGAGGACGGACCGCCAAACATCCCGGTCTTGGCACACATTCCTTGCCTCGTTTACATTCATACAACGTCTTATACATTCTCTTCTATTATTCTGACTCTTGACATGGCCCGACTCAAGTATCTGATTCACTTGGTCGTGCCCGATTATAGCATACATACACCGATTATAGCATTGCCAATTTAGTATTCACATTATTTACAACATAATAAGTCGTGCTGCTAAGGGCTTTTTTGAACCACTCTTTTGGTTTCATACAGCGTTTATGAGAAAGGAGAGGTTACGCCAAAGCTATCAGAGGTACCCCAATGGTACCTACTGTCTTGGCTGATGTGCTCCGAGAACCGAGGTACTTAGTCGTCGTAAAAACAAAGGTGTTTTGGAAGACATGCGAGGAGGTGATGCCCCCGTGCCTCCCCTCTCCCTCCCTCCCCTAACGATGGCGCATACCTACCCGTGGTGCCTGGTAACTACCTACTGTCTACTATGGCCAGACACTTTTTTATCCGATCCCGTAATCCCCAAACACTCCGAACTTGAGATGATTTACGTTCCGATGGATGAGATAAGAGGATTTAAAGTACGATGGGTTTATAGATACGGCTAAGACCACTCCTCCCGGCTTAGTGGATCGTTCGACGACCAAAAAAACACTTACATTCGAGTTGCACAACACATATTATGTCCATTATATTGTATAAGGATTCTAAAGTGTAGGTCTTAGCACAGTGATTATAAATGCAGGTGGGTAATAATGTATGTACTGTAAAATGTATACCTGTTAAGATATTTTTCTTAGGTTTCCTTTTGACATGGTTTTATGCCTCGTGTTTTCATTTTGGGAGGCGGGTACGGGAATCATTTATTAGGTAACCAACACCTTCGCCATAGTCACCCTAAGTGGATAGCGACGTCTGGTGACTTAGCAGGGGTGCCCGGGTTCAACAAGTAAGGTGTGTTCAGGCCTTGGCGGCGGATACGCCTACCGACCAGCTGCATGGCAGGCTGGATCAGGAGAGCCCGGTTTAGGAGACCCTTTGACCTCTCCAGCTGGTATTTCTCGACCCATCGTTTTGCACCGCAGCGGGAGGGGTGGATTCATACGTCCGTCACTCCTGAACACACTAAACCCTTATTACTCCCACCCCTCATACATTTTCCTTCCCGGAACTTTTCTCCCTCCTTTCATTAAAAAGACCCTCGACACAACACTCCCTGTGGGGGGTTATGTGAGTTAATGGAAAAAAACAGTGTTGCATCTAAGATCAGAAGAATTAATAATTTTCTTTAGTTATGAGTAAATGGGTAGGTGAGGTAGGTACCTGCTTTAGTGGTCAGTAGGCATTTATCAACTATGACTATTTTCCAAATGAAATGCCAATGTAACTAATCATGTTGTGAGGTGAGTCATTGTTACTTCCCTAGGTAGGTTCTGCAGTTTTTCTGTCAAAATGTTCTGATAAACGTATGAACATGTGGGTTTTCTTTATGTCTCTCTCTCTGGTTTCAATCCTGGGATTGGTTTGCAGCAATTTCCTCTATTCGTCTCTTCCACTCTTCCCTGTCTTTGGCGGCTCTTTTGAAGTCTGCATATGATGAGCAACGCACGTCCACCAGCAGGTCCCCCAGGTAATCTCGGCGTGGGCGTCCCCTAGAGTTTGTCCCCTCGGTCATACCCTCCATTATGGCATGCAAGAGGCCTTCTTGTCGTATTACACGGCCGATCCATCTCGCACGCCTTTCGGACAAGTAGGTGCCTTCCTCCTTCGATACTTTGGAGAACCTCCTCATTTGTAATATGGTCTCTCCAGGAAATTCCTAATAGTCTTCTATAGGACCACATCTCTTTATGTATCGAGAGCTAATGATTTCAATGCATTATTTATTGACAAACAGAATGTGCATTCTCACTGAAACAGAATAATTTCAGAACTTGCTCTAGCGGCCAAAAGCAACTCGCCGACCCCACAAAAGCGGTTGACCACGAGTCCGTAGTCCGTATATGGCCCACAGACCATAATCCAAACTCATTACTTCTCGCATCAAATACCAGATGAAGAAAATCGCCACCAGGTAAAAAAAAACGTTTAAAAGTACAGGTCAGTCGATAATGCGAGTAGCAAACAAAATGGTTGTTTTGGTTAGTTGGTGAGATTTAGCAAGCGTTTTTCCTTGTGGCCTTCAGCGGTCCGGCCGTCCACATGGCGATGGCTGAGAAAGGCTCGCTGGATACGCGACAGCTGCGTCCATGGCGCAATCGTGGGTAAACATTGAAAGATCGGCCCTTTCTTCTGGCTTCTGTTCTGGGACACATGGCGCCAAAACTAAATGCGCAGCTAGTATCAATCTACTATCTATGCTCATCTCACTTATTTCTAATCCGCATTCTGTATATATATCTCAAACAGTCTACAAAGCTGGAACATGGATGGGATTGTTAGGATTAGGAATTTACAGGGTGTCATGGGACATACTTGACTTACTTTAACTGGTGATTTCCAACATTATTTATAGTAAAAAAAATAAATGAAATATTGGTCTCCGATGACGTGTATTATTCTTTTTTTGTCTCTTCAAAACCAAACAATTTTGTTTCTTCCACATGTCATCACTTATCACTCCGCCCAACCCCTCAACCCGACCCTAATTAATCCAATACCTACTAACTTTTTATGTTTTAAGTTAAAAAAAAAAAAATGTCACCGGAGACCAAAATTTTATTAACAATTTTTACTCCAAATGTCGGGAATCGCTGATTAAAGTCTGCTAAGTTTCCCTGTATAACAGACCGCTGCTTTTCAATACTTAATATAATATTATGAAGAAATAAATCATCGGGAATTCCCTCGATTCTTAGCACTACCAAAATCGAAATCAATGTCAGAATTGAAAAAAATATTAAAATGGCTTTAGACGTTGTTTGGTTACCAGATCTAAATATCCTCATCCTCACAACACACACCAAAGGGTGATGCCACAATCCCACTGGCTCCAGACGATTGGGAGAACTTGGGAACTCACATAAAAAAATGTTGGGGGAGGGTTGAAGATAGATAGAAACGTACTTAAGTAAATATTATTTAATATGACGCACTGTAAATGAAAATCGTTAATATACATAAAAAAATTATAATTTTCCTATACCTACCTGGAACCAGTGGCGTAGATAGCATGGATGGCACCCGGGGCGGATAACGTGGTGTCACCCCTCCCTCCCCATTAGTTGACTTTGATAAATTCAAAACGCAAATTTCGTCTTCATAAAAAATTAAAATATTACTACATAGTCAAAGTTACAATTTGGGAGGCGGGAATGGGTGACGCCGCCCCGGGAACTTTTACGGGATAACCAAAACCTCTGCCATAGGTCGCCCAAAGTGGTTCGCTACGTTTGGTGAATTAGCAGGGATGTCCGGGTGCATGGGGTGAGGTTTGTCTAAGTCTTGGGAGGCGGATGACCAGGACACACTGAATCCCAGATTCCTACCCACCCCTTCTCTCCTCTCCTTCCTTTCCTTAAAAAATCCTCCACACACCATCCCCAATGATGACATAGGCCCTGAGGGAAATTATTTTCCTCAGGGCCTCTGTGTGGAGCATGTAAAAAAAAAAATATTAAAAATTGGTCTGTCCTGGGGTGGGGGGGGGGGTGGCTATTGAATTTCTGGGGATAAAAATTTCTCCATAAATATAGGCTAGTTTCGCCTTTAAAGAGACCCTTAGACACAATAATCTCCCGTTTCGGGTCACTCCACGGGGAGCCATAGAGCTACTGACTGTGCTCTTGGGTGGGTGACACTCTGTCGGGTGTCACCCCTCATCGAGTGGCACCGGAGGCTCCGGCGATTTGAAGTTTAGAGAAGTCCCGAAAAAACAACGATTTTGCAGTTTTCATTCAGAAATGGAACCTTTCTACATTTGATTAAAATTGGATTAAGAATCTAGACTAAATATTTATTTCTAACATTTCACATAATTATGTGGGCAAGTGGGTATTCACACTCATAAAATATTAAGGCCAGTTGTTTTATAGAATTTGAACAATTCACCAAATTTCGAAGTTAATTTTTAAGTTCTGTTTTTATTTCAGTTTTGTAAAGTAACTGGTTCAATATGATACAATAACAATTTGAATAGAACTTTCACAGAACTTGAAAATTAACTTTGAAATTTGATGAATTGTTCAAATTCTGTGAAACAACCAGACCTTTGGTTTTAGTAAAATAATAGTTGTAAATAATAAATTATTAAATAATACGAAAAGGCAATGGCTGAAAAATTATATTAAAATGAAATGTATCGGAATGTACTACATAATCTTCTCGGTAAAATACTTTATTTATGTACAGTGATACCTCGAGATACGAGTTTAATTCGTTCTGTAATCGTGCTCATATGTCAATTTGCTCGTATCTCAAAGCAATTTTCCCCATTAAAATTAAATGTAATGCCATTAATCCGTTCCAGCCCCCAAAATCTCCCTTATCTCCCCTGTGAATCAGTCGGCCGTTCTTCGTATCTCAAATGTTGCTCGTATTTCAAAGCAAAACTTCGCTCGTTCGACAGCTCATATCTCAAATATCTCGTATGTTAGGGCACTCGTATCTCGAGGTAACACTGTATTTTTATTTATTCATCCTTAAAATCTTTTACACACCATATAGATTTGAATAGAAACTAATGTCGCCACTGACTTAGTACATTTTGGCTCTAGCCCATTTAGCATGCACTGTCTTTCTTGCACTTGCCGGACATCATATTTTATCGTCATCCCATTTGATTGAAATTAAAATTTCATAATGATGTTTGAATTTTTAGCAAAGAATGGTCAGGACTTTTGATTCACAAAACACGCCTACATTAATTTCTTGGGTTCTTCTTTATTCTATGGGTAAAATTAATATAAGTGTTACGTTCTACGACCACTCAACCATACAACTTATTTATTACGTTTTATGAAAAGGAGAAAGTATGTAGTACAGTAGTTCAAGTACTACATATGAGTACATAATTGATAACATAATACTAACATTGCATTGCAGAATGAGGGAAGGAGGGTCTGCCAAAACTGAGTTGTTTGGTGGTCCATCCTCTCTGCCTACCCCTGCACAGAAGTGTCGTGATGGTTAGTTAGTTGCAAATCTAAAGCGCAGTGCTGTTGCATTTTCACCTCAAGTACACCTTATTTAAAGTAAAAAATAATAATGTTGTAACCCCATTCAGGAGTCATATTCTTCAAATTACTATGTTAAATTAACCAAATCACTCTTGGTGGCAATTATCTTGGTTACTCAACGCTCTACATGTAAAAACATTATGTGACATCAGCACTGCAGCACTTGATTATAATAATGTGGAATAAAAACTATGCATCAGCATTCAAAATGTTAAACATTGCTTTATTTTGAAATCATTTTAAATAGTACAATTTTCCAATGAGTTTTATGTACAGATTTTCATAGTCAAAATTGTATTGAAATTGATATAAAAAGCATATTTTGTATCTTAAAATTATTAGTAGCCATATCAACTTTTTTATGAACTTATTTTACTTTCTAGGTCTGCCTGCATTTTTCTTTCCTCCACCAGATGGTTTATCTTTTCCAGTAAGCATTGGATGAGATTCCGTAGAGCTTATTTTGATGGGAATATCGTAGAACTTCACCTTCTTCTTTTTAGGTGGGGGAGACTTTTCTGGAGATTCCACTACGGCTACCTGAGTGTCTACTGTGGCGGCCCATCCGTCTTCGGGATCTTCAATCTCCGGTGCTATGGGAAGGAAAAGAAGCATACTGTCTCCGTCGCCCTCCTCGTCTGAACTACAGAAGGCTGCAACAGGTTCGCAAGTCGTTACATCCACTTCGGTCTCTTCGTCATGTTCATTTTCCCCTTCCAAATTAATGGATTTATCTTCGTCTGTTACGTCAAACTCTGATTCTCTCTCCTCATATTCTACATTCTCATCCAATTCTTTAAAGTCAGGAGCAAAAGCTGACCAGTTCTCAACCTGATTCTGGGCCCAGATAGACACGACTCCCGAACTAATACTTGTGATGATAGGTCTGACAGGATGCCACACTACGTCCAGAAGAAGCTCACCTTTTGTGCCGTGTAATATTTTAACTAAATTTCCGATGGACTTTTCCCATATGTATAGAGCGTGCTGGCGAGCAGACCCGGCGCAGATGTACTCTCCATCCCCAGAGAAACAGCATTTCTTCCAAGTGGTCTTATTCACTAAATCTTGTAACTTTTGGATTGGCTCTGGCTCGCCATTCTTGCCACATTTCAAGACTTCCCGGGCATTGTAAACTCTGATAACACGATCAGAAGTATTAACTAAAAAGCATTCTCCTCTTCTGGCAAACTCGATACTTTTTATTCCTGTTGTGCTGGATGTTCCAATAGTTATCCTAAAACTAGCCTTAATGTCTAGAGATTGAGAATCTAATATAAGTATTCTTCCTTTAGCATTACCAGTGTACACATTGTCCCCCCTTCTATCGAAAGAAGCTATAATGTTAACATCACCATCTTCATCCAGAGGTAGCAACTTATAGTCTCCTTCCAGGTCTAGCAAGAGCGCCGCATGCTTCATGGGACACACTAGAAATCTTTTATCATTTCTCGGGTCAAATTGCACCCTAAGTATGGGCGTTGGGAATCTGTAATGCTGTTCACATTCTCCAGTTAGAACGTCCCAAATACAGACATTGTGGTCAGTGGAGGCAGAGAGGAGTTTCTGGCAGTTACGGGACCAACTGAGACTGCACACCGGATGAACGTGGGCAGAAATAGACTTGGCGATACCTCGGGTGAGAAAGTCCCAAATGAATATCCTTCCATCGTTGCAGCCTACCGCAAGTAATGTCCCTCGCTTGTTGAAGGCGCAGGTGGCTGCCAGCGAAATAGAGTCCAAAGTCCCATCAAACTCCTCGGGGTAGTTCTGCCCGAAAGATTCCAACAACTCGAGATTCATCTTGCTTTATTGTAGAATTGTTTGTTACAATATATCTACAATAGGAATAACTTAAATTAACAAACACGACCACGATGATTGATATATTTCCAAAAAATGTAAACAAACTAACGGTCAAAATCAAACTGTGTAAACGAACCTAAATAAAAAAAAAAACAAAAACAAAAAACTATACATAAGTAATATTATCTTATTCAATAAGTAGCTCATTAGTAACGTCATTGGTTCATTGGACGTTCGGTAAACGATAGGTCTCTGAAGAATATAAATATACCGTCGTTCGTATGTGTTTTAGGTTATATTGTTGTCGTAAAACAGAATTTTACTGAATGATGATGGGACAGATTAAATTATTCTAAAAAAATAGTCAACCTTTGCCTTGTCATATTAATAGTATTAAATGATTAGTAAATAAATAATAGCCAGTGAAACTAAAAATATTGGATGACATTTCCATAACAAGGATGTAAGTTGAAAAAATTAAATTGGTAAGGATTTTCAATAAAAAACGTACTCACCCATAGGAAAACGTTGGCCCCGGTAAGTTAATCCATAAAACACACTTTTATAATACTTTAAAATCAGCGCAATTACTGCACTTTTTTAATATTATCAATCTTCACAATAGAGAAAACGGTAGCCATTTTGTACACAAACAATAATGTTGCCCGATTCCAAAATTTGTGCAGTACCACTTCTTCAGTAAAGTATTCCATTCACACAAAATCTAGACGAGGTGTATTTTTGGCCGTCAAAAACATTTTTAAAATATCGGGTTGTCAGAAACATGTTCAAATAGAAGGAGGAAACATTAAATTTAATTGTTTAAATGAAAATGATTCACGACTTCTTAACATACAAACATTTTGGTTTCATTAACGTTAACAAATTGTGAACATTTTTATTTCTTTAGTAAAGAAGGCAAAAAAATCATTTTATAACCTATTTCACACACCTAAACCCAAAATATTAATTAAAAAAATACTTTCCTAAAACGGGAAGATCTTCCGAGTTGAACAATTATAAACTATCTTTCTTAAAACTAAGATAATATTTATTTTTAGTTAAATGGTTGGAATGAATTAATGAATAACATACAAATTTTTTTTCTTGAACATAATATTCAATGAAGAATTATCTGTAAGCTTTCCGCTTTATCTAACAGGATTAAATCTTTTAAAAATCAACAAAAGTATTTTTATAAAACACCTAACAGAAATATGTATCACTTCTTTCCTTACGGGAGAGAACATGTAAGTATTACGTTAAAATGGAAAATTAAGGAGCCGGGGTCAACCTACACGTTAGTGGAGAAACATTTTATTCATTTAGTTAGACATATAGATACATTTTCTCACAAAATAGTGACAATATCCTCAACACTAAATTAAATAATTTGTATAAGTTCACCAAAGAATTTATTCCAACATGTAATTCAATTTAAAAACAACCGTACTTTCGCCATTGCATATTTTATTTACTTTAAGACAGATTTTATTCTTATATTATCTGCCCTGACGAAGATACAGTTGTGTCGAAACAAATTTGGGAATAAAGTTAAAGCAGTTAGGATCAATGAAAATACATTTGTTAAATGTCCGTAACATTAATTTTTTTCATGAAAATTGTAAAAATTTTATCAAATTCAGTTATTCTGTTTCAAGTTTCATAAAGTTTGTGGTTTACTTGTAAAACTTTTGGCAAGAATTATTTTTGAAAAAAAAAACTGATTTTTTCACTGTACAATGTTCATCTGTGTATGGCAGGTTTTATATTACTAAAATAAGTACTAAATACCACAAAATATTTGGGAATAAAGTTTACTACAAGTGGCACCACTGCTGACTGCTGCTCACCCTTGTTTACTTCCTTTTCCGTGCGCCATCTGACAGGCGAGTGATTTCTTTTAAAATATCTCCGTAAAATCTTTATTCATCGGCTTTATTTAATACTAAATTAAAGATTCATGTATTTAATGATCATCCCCGTTACGCTGTGATTAATTTTTATTTAATATTTTAGGTTCAAGATGGTTCAACGCCTAACATTTAGACGACGACTGTCGTACAACTCCAAATCCAACCAGAGGCGCATGTAAGTAAAAATAACCTGTCAACAATATTTAATAAGCCGATTTGTTACTTTAATACGAAGTATTTATCTATTTTTCACCCTCTGCCTCAAAGAATCGTCTAATCTCTCCACTAAAGTTGTACACTGTACCTACATTCCATTCCTAACCCCCTAAACGTCAAATATATTATCTTCAGTTAACCGGTTTCTTGAATAAAACCCGTATTACAGTTTATAATGCTGAAACATTAATTGTATCTTTTCTGCTGCAGGGTGCGCACTCCTGGTGGAAAATTGGTTTATCAATACCTGAAGAAGGTGAAGAGGGTGCCGAAATGCGGTCAGTGCAAGGAGCGCCTTAGAGGAATCACCCCCGCACGCCCCATGGAGCGTTCCCGCATGTCGAGGAGGAAGAAGACCGTCACCAGGGTTTACGGCGGAGTCCTGTGCCACAAGTGCGTCAAGGAAAGGATCGTCCGGGCTTTCCTTATTGAGGAACAAAAGATTGTTGTCAAAGTTATGAAGGCAGGCAGTGCTAAACCTAAGAAAGAAAAGAAGTGATTTGTAAGTGACTCTAATAAAATCTTTTAAGCCCTATGAAATAGTTTCATTTTTGTAGGTTAGCTTCCTGTCTAAATGATGTGTTTGTGCCAAAGATTCGGCTGTAATGCGGTGGAACGTTACTATAATACAGTTCGTCAGAGTCCAGTGACAGTTCAAAACCACCTTTATGTGAATACAATGCACTTTCTTGATTTGTCTGGAATGGTCGAATGACATTTAAGTTTGGGCATCTGCTCTAGTGTTGATGTTATAACTAACCATTTGAGCTGGTTACTGATTTTTAAGATTCATCTTTACCTGCCGCACTGCAATTCTTGAATTTGTCTTTTTTATTACTCCATTGACAACTGATGAAATAACGCAGTTTGAATTTATAAGCACCTCGCTCTGATGTCCTCTGGACAATTGGAAGTTACAAAACCTGTTTCAAATGTTTGTGTTAAATCTACACTAATGTCACCATGTAATCATGAGTCCAGTGGATTATCGCAACTTATTTTTTGCACCTTCTGTAATCAAACAACTTTGAAGCTTCTCATTACTGTGAATTCGTCATCCGGCAACTCGTTATTTAGTGACGTGCCATGATGGTAGAAGTGGAATTATGTTTCTCAAATAATCATATTCGAAAATTTGTATAGTGCTGTTTTTGGGTGAAATGCAGAATACGCCAATGTCAGGGAATTTAATAAAAATGCACTTTCTAGATGAGATTTACCCCACGAAGTCGGCTACAATCGTATCTAGGCTCTTGTTTGTACAGGTCCGGGATACCAACCTAACAGTGACAAAAGATGGCGGGCGGGCTGTCATAGTATCGGTTCGCGAAGTGAAATTTTATAAAACTTTGATCGGCTGTATCTCCCTCAATTTTGCTTTCCGCACATTAATTCTTTTTTTAATGAGTTTCTACACACTTTTCTCATCTAGAAAGTGCATTTTTATTAAATTCCCTGACATTGGCGTATTCTGCATTCCTCCCCTGTTTTTGTCTAAAAATTGCCTCAAGGGGGCTTAAAAGAATAATAACGCTATCACAATTGTATTTTAAGTTACTGCCAGATCTGTCTCCTGGACTATGGTTATATTAGACATGGATGGATTCGCAATAAATTTTTTTATGGCTCAGCCACTTGCACTACCTTTTGTTCGTGCTTAGATTGAATGACGGTGAAACAAACCTCTGAGCCGTTTTTGACTGGTGTGATTCGAAGTTTGAAGAAGGAAGTTTTATATTCTATGCGTCACTCACAGTTGACTCCAGTTGAAGTTGAAAATAGTTTTATGGCAAGTATTAAATTTGATCGATTTCTGGTTTGTATAACAAATTTTGGTAATAATTCCGAGGAGGACTCTGAAATGTAAATTTAAAATCAATTTTCGTTTTTAGTTACTTCATTTACTAAGTATCAGCACCGGGCCGCCTTTGGTACGGATCTCCTACAAATACACTTACCTTTTTTGTGGGTGCTTGGGTTGGGGCCACAACATTTTTTATTTTCCATTGGCCACGGAAAACAAAAACATTGTGGCCCTGCCCCAACGTTTTGATTTTGTTGGATGTTTTGAAAAACATTGTCACTGGAGACCCAACTTTAGTAAGAGGCGTCAATACATACATATATACTTTCTGGCCCATAAGGTCAGAAGGGAGAGTCCTCGATCGGACAATTATTCCTTCCCATCATACTTGGCACACTATCGGTTACAATCAATAATACTGGAATTCCTTTCAGTATTATCATTAGCATAGCGCCAATGATAAGTGAAGCCCTTTGTTATTTATTTAACTCTAGTATTTTGACTTCTACGTTCCCCCAAATTTGGAAACTGACCTGAGTCAGTCCTATTTTCAAGGCTGGAGATAAGACAATAAGACCGGTAGCCGTATTATCAGTGCTACCCAAACTTTTTGAAAAATTGATTTGTGACAAATTAAGTCACCAGATTGCGCTTTACATTGGTGAAAATCAACACGGTTTCCTTCCAAAGAAATCACAAATCTGCTTAGTTTTTCGCGGTTGGTAGCCACCAGTTTAGACTCGAGGCACCAAACAGATGTAGTTTATACCGACTTTGCCAAAGCATTTGACCGTGTTAATCATGATATACTTCTGAGGAAAATGTTTAAATAGGCTTCGATCTACCAACACTGAACTTTTTCTCATCGTATTTAAAATCCAGAAGCCAATTTGTTTCGATAAATGGATATAATTCAAAAAAATTCCAAGCGCAATCTGGAATTCCTCAAGGGTCTAATCTCGGACCTATATTGTTTCTAATACTAATAGATGACATCCAAAACTGTGTTAGGAACGGCAAATGTCTACTATTTGCTGATGACCTTAAAATTATGATGGAAATAAGCTGCCAACAAGATTGCTTTAAAATGCAAACTGATCTGGATGCACTATCTGAATGGTCGTTGGCAAACAAATTAGATTTTAACACAAAGAAATGTGTCACAATGTCCTTCACTCGTTGTAAAAACATTATAATTTACGATTATAAAATAAAAGGCGAAACGTTATCACGTGTAAAATCCGTGAAGGATCTCGGTGTCGTCTTTGATCCCGAACTGACATTCTCTTGCCATATATCGCAGCTCACTCAGTCTTGCTACAAACTTCTTGGATTCATCATCAGGACTTGTAAGCAGTTTGATAACCAAGAAGCTATGCTAGCGTTATTCGATGGCATACTGAGAAGCAAGCTGGAGTACACGAGCGATGTTTGGGCACCGTACCACCAGAAGTACATTGATATATTAGAGCAAATCCAGAAGAAATTCCTCAGGTATGTTTATATGCAGAAGCATGGAACCTATCCAAGGTTCATGCACCATATTGACTTACTTGAGGAAACTGATTCTGTGAGCCTAGAAACTAGAAGGAAAGCAAGTCTTGCTATTCTCTCTTTCAAAATTTGGAACAATTTCATCAATAGCCCATTTCTCTTGGGATGCTATGGTTTATATGTACCAGACCACTACATCATGACTTATTTAAAGTACCGAACGGTAGAACCAGTGCCGTAAATAGCCTTTTCTGCGCCCTGTGCGAGCTTCTATAACTGCGCCCTATTTAAGTGAACCCTTCGCCTATTATACGCCATTCTTGCGCCCTCCAGAGTCTACGCCCTGTGCCTGGGCACCGGTGGCACAGCCCTATTTACGGCACTGGGTAGAACAGACGTCTTGGCAAAGCATAGCATGACGAGGGGAGTGGTGCTGTTAAATGAAATTGCGAACCATTTGGATGTAAGTGACTGTTCTTTATATGCCTTAAAAACATTATTGAAGAGTCACTTACCTAAATGCTGATAGGGTAACTAAATTGTACTGTAATTGGAATTATTATGTTGTACAATAATAATAAAATAAAATAAATCATATATTTTTTTTTTCATATCTAGTTCTTGTGAAGAAAACGTAAATATAATTTTTTAAGAACCCACAACGCCTGAGTAGAATTCAATAATTACTGCACTACTAACTGGCTGGTCATGATACTTGAAAACATGTATTAAATACTGAATTTTTTTCACCTGTGCTTCTTTTTCTGTGTGTAAGCACACACATACAAATAATCTCAGAATGTTGAAAATCCACCCACTTCCCATCGTTATAAGTGGAAAATATGGCTTCTGCAATGATGGAGGACTAAACTGGTAGAGGAGGAACCAATAACTACCACGCTACAAAGCAGTCAGTCGTGATATTATTAAAAAAATCTTCTGCGGTACTTTCTCCTTGTATTCTGTCTTACTTTTTTTTATGCTTGGGGGGGGGGGGGGGAACTTTTTGTGTTACTTTGTAATAACGTTATCACAGAAATTTGCACAAAGGTGTGCTGTAAGTGTATGAGTATGTACATAGACATTAATTAAAAGACAGATTTTTTTTTAATTTTATCAATCAACATCTAAGCGAGTGAGTTTTTGAGAAAAGATTGAGATTCTTAGGTTCAAGACTTTTAAAATTCTATTATACTATGTATTACAAAAAACGGAACTTTGTTCTAAAAAAAACATTTATGTAAAATCAAAATAACTGAATTAATCAGAAATTAATTTAAAATAAATTACATTATGAATAGGAGGATTTCTACAAACTCCACTGTATGATGTGTGTCCATACTCCTTTATGGACGTGCACAGTACGGCCATGCTCTTCTAAGGATTAATTGGATTGTAGATTAGATAATTTAAATTCAACCCTAATGAAAGACCACCTTCCAGAATCTAAACATAATTGAAATGGCAATAGTCGTGTTTAGTGACCGGATCTATAGTCAGGTGCTTCCCTACCTTCCTCTTCCTATCTCATTCCGTTTTCAACTTCACAACATAACCCATTTGGCGATGCCATGGTCCCACTGGCTCCAGACAGTTGGTGAGCATACTGAGGCTGTATTCACATTAAAAATATCTAATACACATATGATCCTTTTTATTATAGCAAGCATTATTTGAGGCGCTCAGCGGAAGAGTGGCCCAACCCACATCAGCGAAAACATCATAGTGTTATATATTTCTGTCATATCTATGAAGCCATAGGGGCCCAATTTTACTTTTTACTGATTTCAAAATATCTTTTTTTGGGGGTTGGGTCACTCTTCGCTGAGCGCCTCATTTATTCCATGTTATGTTTAAAATTATTGATTTATTCGTTTTTAGATTTTCACGGCCAAAAGTATTTTCGTTATTTGTTTTTGGGATGTTATGCCGTGTTGTACTACCTCCTTCTTTATACAATGTTTCGGACAGCGTTGCAGTGTCCATCATCAGATCATAAAAAGATCAATTAAATATATGAAGATCGGTAAAGCTGTGGGTTTCGACAATATTGCTGCCGAATACTTTAAAGGAGATAGCCATATTATTCTCACATGGTTGTGCAGAATTTTTATCCAATGTTTAGAGGGTTACACGCCATTAGGTTGGAGGGCTCTAATCATGCCATAATACAAAGGTGAAGGGTCACGTATGGAATGTGGGAATCATAGGGCTATTAGCCTTCTTAGTTCAGTCGGCAAGCTGTACGGTAGAATATTGATTGAAAGGGTAAGAATGGAAACAAAGGATAAAATATGGGATGTGCAAGGTGCTTTTATGAGTGGAGGGGGTGCATGGACCAGTTTTCTCATTACGTATGCTCACTGAGAAGTTTCTTGCAAAAAACCAGAAACTCTTCTGTGCCTTTGTAGATCTACAAAAAGCATACGACCGAGTTAACAGGAAAAAGCTAAGGAAGGTATTGTCCAAGTATGGTGTGAATACGAAACTCATACAGGCAATTGCGTCTCTATATGAGGGAAGCGTTGCATGTATTAGGGTGAACGGTGATTTTAGGTGTAGGTTTGACATCACAAAAGGTGTTAAACAAGTTATTCAATCTATGAATTGAAAGAGATGGGATTGGGCGCGGAATTGAGTAATCTTAAAGTATGTTGCCTATTGTATGCTGATTTCTAACAGTATGGAAGATCTACAGTCTCTCGTGTCCAGGTTGAACGAAGTATGTATGAAGAATGAGTTAATGATGAATGTAAGTAAGGGAACGTACCCGTACTACGTGACCAACTTTTTGCAATTTTTAACCCCCCCCCCCCCTGGTGACCAAAAACCTAAGCAACCCGCCGCTCATTTGTACCGAGCGTGACATTTTGAAGACCCCCCCCCCCTAAACGTGTCATGTAGTATGGGTACGTTCCCTAAGTCTAAAGTGATGGTATTTGAAAGAGAGAGCAAAAAACAATGTGCAACATAGTTGTGAATGATGAATTCTTGGAGCAGGTGGATGAGTTTGTTTATTTGGGATGTATGTTTACGAGAGATGGGAAGGCTGATAGAGATATTGAAAGAAGGGTGAATGCGGGTAACTCTATTAATGGAGGACTGAACACTCTTGGCACCAACAAAAAACTGTCCAACAAAGCGAAGGTAGCTGTCCATAAAGGAGTACTGGTAGCTACCCTGATGTATGGCAGTGAGGCATGAAACTGGCAAAGGAAGGATGAAAGTAGGCTGAATGCTGTAGAAATGAGATCCCTAAGGCGTATGTGTGGAAAAACCATATATGATTGTGTTAGAAACGTGGAGATCTGCAAAGAATGCAAGGCTGATGTAAGCATAATGAGTAAGATCAAGAAAGGAACGCTCCAATGGTTTGGGCATGTAGGGCGAATGAGCGAGGAAAGGAGTGTAAGGAGAATATATGATGCAAATGTGAATGGTAGAAGAAGTCGGGGACGCCTGAGAAAAACATGGCACGACCAGGTGAATTAGATACTTTGAGACGGGCCATGTCAAGAGTCAGAATAATAGAAGAGCATGTATGAGACGATGTATGAATATGAACGAGGCAAGGAGTGTGTGCCAAGACTGAGTTGTTTGGTGGTCCGTCCTCTATGCCTACCCCTGCGGAGAAATGGCATGATAGTTAGTTAGTTTGAAAAATAATATCATCGGACAGCAAAATGACATCTACATTTTTTACTCAAAATATGCTCGGGATTTTCACATAACTTAAAATTATAATACAAAACTACAGATCCTTACCCGTAAACAGGGCCGCCGAGAGGGCACGTTGGCCAAGTCTGAAACTTGGGGCCCGGGACGGGCTCACGGGCCCCGGATTTTCGACTAATAAAAGCCAATGACACTCGGAGCGGACGCGGGCCGGGCCCGCACTCTCAGTAGGTCCAGCTGTCAAGCACGCCATCGTAAATAGCTTTGCAAACAAGAAAAGTAGAAAATCAATATTGTAGATGACAATTTTTATTTGCCCATATTATTATTTTATAGTTTGTGGATATAATTTTAAAAATATTCCAATTTAGTATTCCATTACTAACGTATCTGTGTTGATATTATAATAATTTAATTTAGCCTTAAGATATAATGAACAACGAAGATTATTTTTGTTATTAGTTTTTGGGGTATTATGCCGTGTTGCGCTACCTCCTTCTTTAGCCAATGTTTCGGACAGCGTTGCAGTGTCCATCATCAGGGCAGACATGTGGACATGTGAACAAAATATTTTTTGCCGTGAAAATCTAAAATCGTATCTAACGAAGAATATGTAAATACACAGTAGCCTGAAACAATAAACACAAGTATTTTATTTTGAGTATCCACCATAACTTTTTAAACATTTCCATTGAATAATTATGCTAAATTCGAATGATTGGTATAATGGTATAAGATACTAGAAAATAAGAAAAGGTAATTAAATAGTATTTCTAGCAGTAGCAGGTTAGCATGACATTTTTAATTGTTTTCTCTCCACCCCCCCCCCTCCCCCGGTAAGTTGGGGGGAGGGGGCCCGGTGTAGTCGACTAGACTTGGGGCCCAGATTGGCTGTCAGCGGCCCTGCCCGTAAACTAACAAGTTACAAAAATACAACATTGAAAATAATGGTAAATAAAGAATAAATAAGATGTAAGATCACAAATATAAACTAATAACCTGCTTAATAAATTTAAAAACATGAAGTATTCACAATTTATTCTCACTACACAACAGCAATAATAATAACTGGCTGTTAAAAACTGTGGCTTTTGGTGCGGCTTCACCCAGTTAGTGTTGGTGACATAGACATCCAAATTCAATAGACCAGAAGATACAGATGAGGGGTAAAACCAAACTATGGGAGGGGAAGAGGGGAAAATGACTGTGATTCGTTAAAAAATCAATCTGACAGTATATAGGCATCTCGCATTATAATATCACCATTTAGTTCTTAAAAGCAAAATCTGCTTTGAATGAATAGACCCTTTTACATGGGAGCGCGAATTGCTTGCCACGTTAATAACATATTTTCGAAGGCCAAATGCGCGCCCCGAAAAGATTCGCCCCTATTCACATAGCAATATTTTGTTGCCGTGTTTAGTTAAGACACTTTTACAAATGTTTCATAATTTACTTACCCCTGTAACCAGCGACGAGCACACTGGAGAACCGCCCACATTCGCTATATCCCCATAATATGTGGGTATAATGTATAGCACATGCTACCATTTTTGGCGTGTTATTTTGTAAAATGTATGGATGTTAGTTCCGCGCTGGCAAGGACAAGAATGATGACGTCACATATTTTAGATTCAAGCGAGGTTCTCTCCCCTCCCCATGGAGCGAGCTGACTCCAAGGAGGAGCTCCAGCTGGCTCCATGGGGAGGGGGAAATAATACGTTTTTATTGCTTAGGGCAGGTCCAGATGTATTCATATGTCCGTGGTTGGTGACCATTTTATAGATCCAATACGAACTGATTCCAAAACCAGCCCGATCCTCGGATCCACTGTACCTAGTCACCGAGACAAAGAAACCGAGACAGAGCAATGACGTCATATGTAATTTATAGCCACTTGAAACAACATGTATTACCGTCAATCTTTTCGTATCCGGAGAGATACCACATATTCACAAATTTGTAGCAGTTTTACCTAGGGGGAAGACGTCCCCATCCGACCTGCTGACGGAAGTAGCGACATCTTGTGTCGAATTCTTGAATTCGAAACCGAATTATAACATGTGAAATATAATATGTGAAATTCAACATACACAGATGTCATTAGTAGCGCGGCGCGTATGGCGTGGCGTCCGACATGCACTCGTAGCTGGGTTCTGAAATTCAACCACGCAGACTCTACGGTATTAAAACTGTTCGATATGTACCTACAACTCAAAGTATACTCAACAGTAAATCGAATGGCAAGTAACTGGAAAGGATTCACGGCAATAACATGATAACTTGCAAAAGGGTATTTAACGTTAGCTATGACATATTTTTTTAAGGTACTTAAATTACACAAGAATATGTCTATATCCAGGGGCGGTGCAGTGGCGGATACAGAAAAAACTCAAGGGGGGGGGGCGCTAAAGATATACCTAAGAAAATTAGAAAGTAGACAACAGTGTGAAGAATACGAAGCACCGTACAAAGAAGAGACCGACTATAGGTACTATCTCATTCTCTCGTAGGCTAAGACATATAGATGTATGTGTTTGTCCAATCACAACGGTGCTAAAGAAGTTTTCACTTTAATAAATAAATAAAAGATTGGCAGATTGCACATTTAAAACTTGGCTGGCCACAGGGAGCAGTAGGGCTGCATTACACGATCAAGTGAATCAAATACTTGAGTCGGGTCATGTTAAGGGTACCTTTACATGAAACGACGTGTGAATGTAAATGAAGCGAAAGTTTCAATTTAGGAGGCGAGTGTGGGTACTGCCGCCACAGGAATTATTTATTGGATAAACAACACCTCTGCTATAAGTCATCCCAAGTGGATCGCTAAGTTTGGTGACTTAGCAGGGATGTCTGAGTTCATGGGATGTGTTTTTCAAGGTAGCAGCGGATGTGTTTGTCCACGTACTGCGTGGCGAGATAGAAAGGATTGGTTGAGTATTTAACCTCTCCAGCAGGAATCTCTCGACCCATTGCCTCGCATCGCAGTGGGAGGGAAAGTTTTATCCGTCCATCTCTCCTGGACACACTAATCCAGAGAGTCCTAACCACCTATCATACCTTTTTCCTTCCATTATTTTCTTTCTAAGTATGTTTACGAGAGATGCGAAGGTTGATAGAGATATTGAAAGAAGGGTAAATGCAGGTAACTCCGCATTTATGGAGGACAGAACGCCGTTGGCGCTAACAAAAAACTGTCGAAAGAAGCGAAGCTAGCAGTCCACAATGGAATACTGGTACCGTCCCTGATGTATGGCAGTGAACCATGAAACTGGCAGAGGAAGAACTAAATGCTATAGAATTGAGATCCCTGCGGCGTATGTGTGGTAAAGCCATGTACGACAGTGTGAAAACAATATGAAAAGAATGCAAGGCTGGTGCAAGCGTAATAAGTAAGATTAAGAAAGGGACGCTTAGATGGTTCATGGTAGATGGTTCATGATCAATATTATTTTATGGAATGGAAGCATGGACGCTTACTGAAGAATTAATTAGGCGACTTGGGGCATTCGAGATGTGGATCTACAGAAGAATACTTAAAATAAGCTGGATGGACAGGGTCACAAATGAAGATGTTATGGTTCGGATGAATAAAGAAAAGGACGTAATTAAAACCATAAAAATCCGAAAACTTCAATATCATGGACACGTGATGAGACATCCAGAGAAGTATGAGATCCTGCATCTCATAATGCAGGGAAAGATTGCCGGAAGACGGGGCCCTGGAAGAAGGAGAACCTCATGGCTGAAAAACCTGAGACAGTGGTTTGGCCAGTCTACCGTGGAGCTGTTCCGGGCCGCAGTAAACAAAGTCCGCATAGCCAACATGATAGCCAACGTCCGTTGAACGGACAAGGCACAACAAGAAGAAGATGGTTTAGACATGTAGAGCGAATGATTGAAGAAAGATTTTCTTATATTTAGGGAGGGGCCAAGGGGGGGGCGCGCGCCTGTATCTGTATCCGCCACTGGGGCGGTGCGACTTCACAGGGCGCCGTCATAAGAGGGTGCCGAAAACACCCGATCACTAATCGACTACCTTATCTGTCGATCATGCGCTTAAATCGTATGGTCAGTGCGGGGAGCAAGCAGTGTTGACTTTTGTTGAGGTCAAGGGCACGATA
Organism: Limnephilus marmoratus; assembly: GCA_917880885.1. Classification (NCBI taxonomy): domain Eukaryota; kingdom Metazoa; phylum Arthropoda; class Insecta; order Trichoptera; family Limnephilidae; genus Limnephilus; species Limnephilus marmoratus. The sequence goes on from OU862908.1 coordinate 55,971,853, forward strand.
ATGGTGCTAACATGGTAGGAGTAAAGAAAGGTGTCCAAACCAGAATTCTAAACCAATATCCTCGAGCATTCTTTAACCCTTGTGGCTGTCACAGATAGAATTTGGTGATAGCAGATGCAGCTAAATCATCCGTTAAATCGGTTTCTTTATTTGGATTTTTCCAAAGACTATTTGTATTATTCTCTGGATCAACAAAGACGTGGAAGGTCATATCCAAACACATAGAAGGACTATCACTGAAACTCGCTGGGAGAGCAGGGCCGTAGCCAGAGTTGAATTTAAGATAGGGCAGGGGTAATTACAGGAAGAACGCAAGTAAAAATGTAACTTGATCTGTTTTGGGGGGAGGGGGGCGCCCTGGGTGGCACTTTTAAGGGACGGCAAAATTTCACAATAAATAATAATAATATCTTGTAAAAAATTTTACCATTTCGTTTCATATTTTTGTTGCACCTACGATTCAGACCGATTGAAATGGGCACGGAATTTTTTATTACTTATTCAGTGACAATCCTGGGAAATCTCCTTTCTTTAAATGAATGTATAATAATGTCATCTTGATCACTGCAGCGACTGGCAACACACCGTCTGGGTTGGATTTTGTTTTGCGCTTGAATTGTTTATGACTAATATTTAGTGAGAATGATTGAGAGAGGTCCGTGGGCGATGCGTGACAATTCTAAGAAAGTTTCATGAAATGTGTTCAAATGGATCATGAAACCATTCATGTGTTCCAAGTACAAAAGTATGAGGAAAACCATTTTTTGGTTCTGGGTGTGGTATCTGAGCTAAATTTGAGGACTCGCGTGCAGATTAACTCTTAGGTTAAAACCAGTTTCATGTTCCGAATGATCTGTCGAAATTCCAGTAGCGGATTAATCTGCTGACGCATTTCGAAGAAAACCGTTCTAATATTTCGAGTGGAGTTAAATTTTTTGTTTCAAACCATTCTTCAAAATTCGTGATTCGTAGCAAAACCATACTACGCATTATATTATGAGAGTAATACTAATTAAAGTTTTTTGATCAGAATGCAAATTTCCAGTTGTGGATTCATCTGCTGACACATTTTGAAGGAAAACATTATTTATTTGAAGTGCAGTTATATAATTCTAGTTGTAGATTATGGTGCTGCCAGAATAAAAGAAAAACTATTTTCATCTGAGTGTAGTTTTAATTCGTCGCATACAGATTTCACATAAACCAGTTTTAGAATGTAAAATTACAGTTCTGAATTCACCTGCTGACATATTTCGACAGAAAATATTCTCTTATTCGAAGTGTGTTGGAGGTTATCCACCACATACCCGCCCGGTGTAAGTAACAGATGGTTACTACTTCAGCGCTCTCACAAGGACCCTTATTTTTTATGGAACTACTCTACATTTATAATTAACCAAAACTAGACCCCATTGTCCCTGCATACATTGTTAGCGAGCAGTATGCAAGTGCTTGATCTGATGACACAGATGACAAACAGTTTAGTACGGAGAAGGCCCGAAAATATCAATCTAGGGATTGGTTTATTTATGACGTTCGTTTATTTAGGACAATCGTTTAATAGCATCCCCAAACTGTTTGGGAATTCCCCGTAAGCAGTGATTGCAATACGCGCACAGTCTCCCACCACTTACTTCAATGCCATCTATGGGCAGAATAAATAATTTGTATGATAAGATTCCTTGGTTAATTCAAAGCCGTTTAGTAAGATGTCGCTACACTAACAGGTAGTTTTTTTTTCAATCATATCAAATTATGAACAAACAGTTTACTAGTATATTACCATAGTCAATGGAATTTCTAGGTAGGGCCGTGGCGTAACGCGTAACTAGGATGGGTGGCACCCGGGACGGATAACGTGGTGTCCCCCCTCCTCCACACTTCATAAAAAATAAAAACATTACAACCTAGTCAAATGTGTAGAAAATTGGTACATCCTGGGAGGGAGGGGGGAGTGGCTGGAGAAACAAATACCGTCAGACACAAAATTCTCTCGTTTCGGGGCACTCCACGGGAACCATAGAGCTAGATCTTTCAAATTACCGACCGGTTTCAAATCTTCCATTAATATCCAAAATTCTAGAAAAAATCACTGCTTCACAGATAATATGTCACTTAAACTCAAATGAACTGCTGACTAAATATCAATCCGCATATAGAAGGTTTCACTCGACGGAAACTGGATTACTACGTGTTTTGTCGGATATAACGCTTGCTATCGAGTCGGGTAAACTGGCACTCCTTTCAGTCTTAGACATGAGTGCCGCTTTTGACACGATTGACCATGATTTTCTTATTAAACGATTAGAAGAATCCTTTGGTTTAAACTGCGGTGTAAAGGACTGGCTGATATCTTACTTGGTCAACCGCGTACAAGCCGTCAAAGTGGGGAAAAAACAATCAAAATATGCAACCCTTTCATCTGGAGTTCCCCAGGGGTCTGTTCTGGGCCCACTTCTCTTCATCCTCTTCACAAATGATGTCGCTAAAATTATCGAATCATTTGGTCTTCTATCTCACTGCTACGCTGATGACCAGCAAGTTTACTTCTACTGCTTACCAGAAGAAATAGACAGTCTTAAAACTCGCATAACCGAGTGTCTAGAAGCAATCACTCGCTGGATGACCTCAAATAGATTGAAACTGAATCCTGCAAAGACTGAGTTTCTCTGGACAGCCACAAGTAGACGTCAGCGTAACATTGATAACTCCCCAATAACCATTTCAGGAAGTGACATCACTCCAAAGACATGCATAAAACTACTAGGCGTCAATCTGGACGCTGATTTTTCCCTTAAAACTCAAGTGAACAGAACTGTAAGCACGGGGTTCTTTCAATTAAGGCAAATTAAAGCAGTACGGAGAAACTTGACCACAGAGGCAACTAAATTACTAGTCAATTCGTATGTTGTTTCACGTCTAGATTATTGCAACGGAATATATGCTAGTCTCCCAAAATATCAAATCAACAAATTACAATCTGTTTTCAACGCTGCGGCAAGGCTCATCACCGGCGTATCTAAATATTCCCATATTTCTGAGCATCTCAAAAATCTTCACTGGCTCAAGTGCCCCGAGAGAATCCAGTTTAAGCTCTGCTGGATGGTATTCAAGTCTCTTAACGGAATGGCTCCGACTTACTTATCGGAAATGTGTATTCCAGAAAATTCCAATTCTCGACAATCAACCCTCAGGTCAGCAGCAACATCAGCGATTGGAAGGTTGAAGGAACCAAAGCGCACACCAGATACTAAATTCGGTGAGCGTGCTTTCGGAGTGTCGGGACCTAAAGCCTGAAATGGACTGCCACACGAGTTAAGAATGATCACAGATTCAGCGCAATTTAGAGCTAAACTTAAAACTCATCTTTTCAGACAGTCGTATCAATAAGTTAAAAAAAACTTTCACCTTCGCCTTCACGGCTCGCAACATTGTAAATAACTAAGTGTGTAAAAGCAAATTCTTAAAATTCTCCAGACTTTAAAAATAAATATTAACTCAACTTTGGCATTAATCTTCTGTTAAATATAAATATAAATGTAAAACTCATGCAATGTCCAGTGTTTTGAATATAATGTCCTCCACGTGCAAAGTCGTATCTTCCCCATAGCATAAGCATAAACTTTCTAATAAAGTGTGTTTTGTCGGAAGTGTCCTGCAGGTAAGTATGATTCTGTATCTATTTGAAAATAATAAAATTAGATAGAGCCTAGGATTTATAATAAATTGTAAAGCGCCCTTGAGGTGATTTTTCACAAAAACGGCGCTATACAAATTATCCAATTATTATTATTATTATTATTATGAAAATATAAATAACAGGCCGTGTTCAATATTTTTGTGACAATATCGTTCATAATTTTTTTTCCACGGTCGGGTGTCACCCACCGTCGTCGGGTGTGGTGTCACCTCCCATCGGGTGGCACTCGGGGCGGACCGCCCCCCCTCGCTACGCCACTGAGATAGGGCACAGGTATTTTAAGGTAGGGCATTGCCCCATAATGCCCCCCCCTAGCTACAGCCATGTGGGAGAGTAGAGTTTCTAGCCTTGCTTCTATTCGCTATAACTACTTTTCAGTTCATGATGCCCTTTTGAATCTTCACCAAGAAACCAATGACTCAATTGCTGCATCAGAGGCTTTGTCACTGATTGAAAACATGGAGTAATTTGAATTCATAGTTACAATTGTAGCTTGGTACGATAAACTTTTTCAAGTAAACACTGTAGTAAAGCTATGCAGTCTGAAACCATGGACTTAGCAAACGCATCGCAATTGCTGAAAAACCGCTTGAAATTTGTCAAGCAGTACCGGACTAATTCGTCTGCTCAAATAATAGCTAAGGAAATAGCTTCCCAGGCTGAGATAGATTCTACGTTTAAGCCAGTCCGATCCCGAAGAAAGAAGCCATTATTTGAATATGAAGCTACAGATGAGACACCAACAAATCCCGAAGAACTGTTTAAAATTAACGTCTTTTACCCTATGATAGATACAATTGAAAATGCATTGGTCACTCGGTTTGGACAATTATCTTTGTCATATGGTCTTTTTTGTATAAAATCAAAATAATTCTTGATAAGTCTTCATTAGAAAAAGCCTGTGCAGATTTTCAAATCATTTTAACCGATGGGGAAAAATATGATATCTCTAGTCGCGAATTGGTTGAAGAACTTTTGAGCCTAAACCCATTACTAAAAAATCTTGACTCAGCAGAGCCACTACAAGTTCTTCAACTTATAAAAAAAAATTATTGGCAAGATATATTCCCGACTGTGTGGACAGCGCTTCGGATTTTGCTGACCATGCCTGTAACTGTCGCCAAAGGAGAACGAAGCTTTAGTAAATTAAACTAATTAAAACTTACTTACGTTCGACTGTGTATCAAGAAAGACTGTCATTTTATCAATTGAGAATGATATTGCCCAAGGGTAAAACAATTCTGATTTAATAAAAAAATTCGCAAGCGCAAAAGCAAGAAGAGTTGTGTTCTAGTGTTTTTATTGATTTCGCAGATTTAATTAAATAAATGTAATCAAACATATATTTTTTCTGTCATTATTTCTCATCCGTCCTACTAGGTACTTCAATTAAAGTTGCCTACATAGAAAGAGCTCTATTTTTTGTTAGGAGGAGAGGGGCGCCACCAAGAGATTTTGCACCACTTAATAATTTAGCTAGGGCCGCTCCTGTCTATATCATTAAAATTCTTATCAAATGGTAGAACATTTTTGAAGATGATAAAGTGATTTGTCTCTAGTTCTAGCGCCTGGGAATCTAAAATTAATCTCAGACAAAAGGGGCGAACAATCAATAAAGCCATTGATAATTTTATGTAGATATATTATATCTACGAAGTCTCTTCTAATTTTTAATGATTTAAGTCCATAAAGGTCCATCAAGCTGTTTACGTTGTGGTAACCAATATTAAACTTGAAATTTAAATGATGGACAAATTTCCTTTGGATGGCTTCAATTCGTTTAATGTAAATATTATATTGAGGATTCCATATTTGAGAAGCGAATTCAAGATGACTGTGAACATATAAAAAATACATATTTTAGGTGTTTGAATGTTCTTGAATTCTTTTCCAAAATCTTGAAATCTTTCTCCACCTTTCCAGGCTATTTTATCACAATGATTATCTGCTATCAGTACCACATTATCTGCAAAAGGCATAGTCTTGAGAATACTGTTATTCTTTTCTTGAATTGTTAGATAATTCATGACCATTATGAATGGCAGCGGGCTGAAGACAGATCCTTGGTGTACCCCCACTTTAATTGGAAATTTTGGTTATGTCTCTGATGTGCGTCTTACTTGTGTTTCTACGTTTGTATACATATTTGTATGGAGAGTACATATCCTTCTGGCACGTTATGAGCTCACGCCCACTTCAGGCTTCGAGGTACCCTATCAAATGCTTTTTTAAAGTCTATAAATACCAAGTCTTTTTGCATCTCAATATTTCTCAACTACGATTCTTTCTGACTGTTTGAATAGCATCTATTGTTGATTTCCCCGACACAAAGCCGCATTGATCTTCGGGTATTTGTAAAATATTCCTAATTCGTGTGTTGACAATCCTCTCATATATTTTTATTTATTTAATATCAACGGTATAAATATACCATAAACACTAATTATATGTCCCAAAATCATAAGAAAAATATTAGAAATAATTTAAAAAAAAGTATCACAGTTAATTGTGGCATTTGATTGAGAAATGACACCAGAGATACAATTACATACAAAAATCTATAGTACAAATAATACTAATACCTTCAGTAATCATTAAAAAATGGAAAAAAACACCTTTTTTGATGAAAAAAAATTGAATCAGGTAATTCAAAGAAAAGGAAAAAAAAAAGCTTCTGGTAAAGCTTGCCCGAGTTACCTTGAACGTGCGCATCTTCGCAGGTAATAGCCGCCCGAATATACTCGGGCATGGTCCTTAAGCGGTTAAAAAAATTTGATAGCATAGCCCTCTTGTACTTACCTACCGTGCAGTTAAATCTACGTCAATGAGTTAAATAGATCTGCTACATCTACATATCTATTAGAAACTTCATGCAACCTAGGTACAAGCGAGTGTTTCGTATACTCAGTTCTGGTATTGTTGCATTTAAATAGGATTTTAGAACTAGTGGCTCTCGTGGGTATATTGAATTCAATGAGGATAATTAAATCAGGACTGTCTATTGTACCATTTACAATTTTGAACATATGTAAAAATCTTTGATCTGAGAGTCTTAATAAATTTAATTCTTTCATCAAGTAATTAAAGTTCATGTTTTCAATTTGAATACCAAGTTTAAAATTCACGTCTCTTAGGAATTTATGTTGAATTTTTTGATTTTTGATTTTTTGATTTTGATTTTTTGATTGAATTGAATATATTTTAAAATGGGGGGACCAGATCGAGGAATTATATTCGACATGACTATCTACTAAGGATGTATATAAAATTTATAATATTGATATATTCCTAAAACCTCTGGAATTTCGAAGAATGAAGCCAAGCATTTTATATGGTATATAATGTTTAATTTAGAGTCTAAAGTTATGCCCAGGTCATTAATTTCTTCGACAGAGGTAAGGGTAGAGTTAAGTTCATACGGATGAATAATGGTTGACTTATTCTGTAAAATCTTATTGAATGACACTTACTTATACTTTAACTTTACTTTCAACTTTTCAGATAAAGTTTGTTAAGAGAACGCCAATTAATTAACTTGATTAAATTATTTTGTAGACAGATCCAATCTTCGGCGGTTTTAATTATTTGAAATATTTTTAAATCGTCTGCAAAAAGCAATATATTTACATCTTTATCAAATAACATATCAACAATATCGTAAAAACAAAATTGGGCCTAAATGATATCCTTGTGGTGCACCACTGGTAGCTACAAATTGATTGGAAAGGAACAAATTAATTTTTACAAGTAGAACTCTATCACATAGATAGCCTGCAAACCAGTCTAAAAGTTTTCCGTCAATACCGAGCTTACGTAGTTTAACTAGTAGAATTTTATGGCACACTTTGTCAAAGGCCTTGATAAAATCCATATATATGGAATCCACTTGGGTTCTGTGCTTTTGATAAGTATATAGTTTTCATATAATGAGAGATTTGTCGGAGTTGATCTGCCCAACAAAAATCCATGTTGATTCGGAATAATGAGATTGTTAATACATAAGGAAATTCTATCAATGGTTTTTCAAAAAATTTCGGAATTATAGATAGCTTACATATTGGTCTATAGTTAGTGATATCACTTTTATTACCCTTTTTTAAAACAGGTGTTAGAAACATTATAAACATTTGGCTATTGGTAAAATGACATTAATAAAGTAGATTAAATTGAAAATAAAGTAATGGGCTGTTTTTTTGATCTTATGAAGTCAAAACACTGTTTATTACTAAATGTGGAATCATTAATTGTTTGCTTTTGTAGTGGCACGGTATAAAAAAACAATGGAATTTCCAAAGGATTTAGTCGCCTAATTCACGGGAATAACCGCCATTGGAATTTCAAAATTTTGTTTCAGAGCGTATAATTAATAGGTATCCTCTGAAATATTATTTTTATAATCCAGTTTAATGTATTTCCGAAAATCGGAATTTTTGGGGGTCGAATAAATAATTAGAAATTAAAAATATAAATATTAATATTATAATGGTAGAGTACCTTTCGAGTTTGGGTTTTTCGAAGATTTTACTGCACGTTAATCTCCGTGTGAAATTTTGGGAGTGCATTTGGTATCTGTTCGACTATAGTACTATTTTGAGAGGGTTGGTATTAAAATATTGAAATATAAGAGATCTGCTATCCGCAATTTTACTGGGTGGGACTGCGCTTCCTTGTGTCGCCGATATGGTATACCAATAAACGAATAAACTAAATGAACGAATAAACTAAACGAATGTTAAACTAAATGAATGAATTCTTTCCGTAATCAAACTGTATTGATAACCAATGCTACTGCACACCTTAAAAAAATCAACTAAATGAACAAATTCTTTTCGTACTCCGATTAGGTCGTAGTCCGCTGACAGTCGCGCGGACATCATAGCGTATCTCTTTTGTGTTTCAATATCTTTGATTAGAACACACTAAAGGGTATCTAAATCATTTACAAATTTCGTAAGAAAAATTTGATAAAATTTTACCTTTCTAAAATTCAAGATAAATTTCAAAAACAAGGTTATAAAAACATTGTAAAAACAAAATTAAAAATGAAATGAGATATTTGGCAAAGGGAGATTCATTTTCAAGTATCCACTGTTTTTCATATTTTTTCATTACTAATCCTAATTTTTTCTTATCCATGGTTCCGAATGTCTTATTTAATTATGTCTAGGAGTCCCACAACACCAATTTCGAAAATATATTATTTAATGTGCTGTCACGGGCATTTCTGTTTTTATACAAATCTTGCTATCGATCCCAAAGACAGGGATGACTTTGGTAGAGATCGATAAATCTAAACATCATATCATCCGACCATTTCAAATATGCATACCATTAAATGAACGTAGTTATGCAGAAAGCAGCCAGTCCACAATTTTGGCAAAAATGAGTTATTATTGTCATCCGATTGAGTAAGGTCAATAATACCATTTTATATATTTCATCGAAAAAGATGCCACGACAGTAGATATTTCTAAACATCTACTTTCGCCTGCAGGCCCCGCAGGGAACTAAAAATCGCTAGCGAGTTGAACCAAGTGTTTAGACGTGACGATTCGGAGCGAAACTCGAACGATGATACTTGAACGGAAAAAGTAGCTTTAAACTTTAGTTGCTCAACTAAAAACTTGACCAACTTTGTTGAAAGAGTTTTCACACTTGTCATCTTGTCAATAAGCTTTCAAGTGTCATTCAACAGAGAGTTAAAATTGAACCGTCTAAACGAGCCACAAGGGTAAAAAATTACAAATTCAATTTCAAAAATGCCCCAAGGTTCGTTGTTATATGGCAGAATTATATTTATTTTCTAAATGATGGCAATGTTTTTTTCCTTCCGTTTCCTGTCGCTACTTTGGCATGTGCGCCATTTTGCGGTTTTATCTATCGGCTTTGGTGGCGTCGCATTTTTTTCGCCTGCCGCCTAAAATATATGTAACTGTTGAAATATAGTTGTAATTAGTACATTATAAGGTTTTGTTATAAGCTGAATACACCAGGTAAGTACAACTTTAATGTTGCCTTTTTATTTTTGTTTATTATCTTTTATGTTATATTATGTGGATTGTCGATTGTTATGTCGCTATGGCGTCATAACTACGTTCAATTGTTTTACTTAGGATTCTTTTTATCCGACAAACTCAAAGAACGTGTTCGATTGTATATTTCAGACTAAACATGCCGGGTGCCGGTACGTTCAAAATCTTCATCGGAAATCTTTCCGAAAAAACGACCGCAAATGACCTTCGACCGCTCTTCGAGAAACACGGTACCGTCGTGGAATGCGATGTGGTCAGAAATTACGGGTTCGTTCACATGGAAAATGAGAGCGTCGGGCGCGAGGCTATCCAGGGCCTGAACGGGCAGCAAGTGCACGGCCAGGTGATCAAGTGCGAGGCCGCCAAGAGCCGGCGTGCGCCCTCCACTCCGACTACCAAAATCTTCGTCGGCAACCTGACGGACAAAACCCGCGCGCCGGAGGTCCGCGAACTGTTCCAGAAGTTCGGCACCGTCGTCGAGTGCGATATCGTGCGCAACTACGGGTTCGTGCATCTGGATGCTTCGGGCGACGTTAACGAGGCTATCAAAGAGCTCAACGGCATGATGGTGGACGGACAGCCCATGAAGGTGCAGGTGTCGACCAGCCGCGTGAGGCAGAAGCCGGGCATGGGCGATCCCGAGCAGTGCTACCGCTGTGGCCGCGGGGGCCACTGGTCCAAGGAGTGCCCCAAGGTGATGGGTCCTGACCGCAACGGCTTCCGAGAGCGCGCCTTCGGCCGAGATCCCTACCCGCCGCCGCCACCACCGCCCCCGCCCTTCCTCCGCGATCGCATCATGGGCGGCTTCGGGGTACTGTCCTTACCTTACTTCTGCCAACTAAACGATTCGCCTGGCGCGTAAATAAAAACTTATTTCATGTCGCATAGTGACACAGTCACCTTACTTTTTTTTGTGTCGCAGTCAAATACGAGACTCTTGTGCGCTACATTTTGGTAGAAATAATTTTTTATTTATTTATCCATTCACCGAAAACTTGTATCATCTATTGGTTAGGCATAGTGCCATCAACACCGTTTGTCTATCTATTAGCTATCTCATTTCCATGTGACATCAACTATTACTTTTTATCAATTAATCTCAAGCGGACCAGTCCGTACTGAATATCTCGTCAGGAGTCAACTCGTGAGTTTGGAAATACTCCTGCCATCATTTTATCATACCACTATTTTAATGTATACTTTATTCATCATTGTTTGGCGATACAGATAGATGGCCATCATCCACTAGAACTTATCTTTGGAGATTATCTTGTAGAGATGATAAGCAATAGTATAGGATGCCTGGTTTCTGCTGTACCTGTTGATTTATTATCTAACAACATTTGTACTTATTAAGGCTATTGTAATTTGGGTTTGACTCCCAGGAATTTGCTAATTTGTATTCGTTGTACCTTCGTAAAAGGATTATTCGATTTTTTTATCTTATGTTTTTCTCCTGTTATAATAATTGTTTGACTTTTAGGATGCTTACGACAGCTACTATGATCGCTATGATTCATCCCGTGACATGTTTGAGCGGCGCTACTCCGGACTGGGCCGCGGGCTGGGAGGCGGTGGCGGTGAACGCGGTGGCGGCCGTGGCGGGGAGTTCATGTCCCCCCCGTTGCGCCGTGAGCCCCTGCACCTGCCCCCGCTGCCTATGTCACGTTCGCTGGGTGGGATGAGATCCTCGTACGATGGCATGTTTAGCCGCCGCAGTCCACCACGTGGACCGCAGATCTCAAGAGGGTACGTCCAGTCTTTTATTTTGTGTGTTTTTCTACTGTATGTCAGCATTCTCCACTGCGCCGCTCTGAATACAGAGACTGGATTGTTCATTCTTAGGATTAAGAATTCCGCTTTTATTCAATAAGCGAATAAAGGTCATAAGTTTTGTTCTAAAACCTCTTGGTTCATAATTGATAAGCAATGGGGGCATTTCCACAAACGAGGGATTCTGTTGAAAATGTATGAAATATTTAAAGATCATTTTTCTGATTACCATCCTATTAAAAATGTTTGTTTTTATGTTTTCATTCAAAGTTATTGATTTTTAAAAACGATCTAAAACTGACAAAATCCATACGGCCTGTGGTTGGCAAATCGGATTGCGACGTCACAAGCGCCGCTCAGCTGGGCCAGCATAAATAAACACTCACTGAGCGTCCACGCTCATGACATCGCACGCTAGCCCCGCCCCAAAATATCGTTTTAGTGGTAATAAAAAAATGGAAAACTTGGACTCGCTGTAGAAAATTTATTTGTTAACATAAAAATAAAATAAAAATGCTACATCATCGTAATTTTTTGTTTAATTTTATTTAAGCAGTAAAAGATATGTGGAAATACTAAATAAATAATCATTTTTTTAAGCAAAAAAAAAAAGCTTTTTTCGATTAATTTTCTCAATTAATATAATTAATTTGTTAATAATCTTTCCAGGATGTTCGAGGATTTCAGCCGTGATTCCTTCGATGATAGAAGGTAAATATAATATTTATAATAAATTTTAAAGATTACTTTTTTACTACACCCTGTGACTTTGATAAATAATTACAACCGTGGCTTGGATGAATAGCTATATTACGACCATTGAGTGATTGGTGCATGTAAGAACTGAAAATTGTGTTGTAACAATACTTATTGAACTGTCGACGTGGGTTAGCAGGTGCACTGTTGCTGTGACCCACCCGAGGGAAAGGTTTTATTATGTACTACTTACTGCTATCAACATGAAAATATCTGTTCAAAATGTTATCTTGACATCTTTATTAATTTGAGGCAGAAATATATATTATTTATTTTTTTATTTATTATTTAAACGCCCGTACATACTGTTATTACGGCTATTACATACATAATACAAGTGTATCGAACATTTACAGACTTTATATATATAGAATAACATACAGTACATACATACGATGCATTTTAGTACAACAAATATTTATAATTTTACAAACATATCAGTTACATAAATAACTAGTTATTTTTGCTTTGATGCAAGACGGTGAGGTTTTGAAATTATATTTTATTAAATGTATGGATGCTGTTTGACAAACTCCCACGTCAACAAGTTTAAAATGTATTGATACTGCAGTTTCCGATTTACAAATCTCTCATTGGTATGACTTGTATTATTTCACTAACACATTTTATTGGTAAACTTTCGAAATCACTGGACAAGCTTAACACAATTTTTTAGAAAAACTTTTTAATTCACCTTAATTACAATAAAAGACAACTTTTTGCATTCAGGGTGATAGAAAATAGTAGTCTTTTATAGTAATTTTTGTAAATCTAAAGGTGTTTTCAAAAAAATATTCGTATTGAGCATATAAAGCGATTTCTAAAGTTAGCATTTTATTTTATTTGTCTACAATGTAACTGAGATGTGAAGTCATTGGCACACGCAATAATTGTATTTGTTTTATTCCAGACCTGGACTGAGGGGACCTTCTCCCCCGCGAAGATACGCCCCCTACTAAAGAACAGTGAAATGTTCCATTAGATTTTATAATTTATTTAAGTCCTGTGAATGTCTAAACATAATCTATTTCTTCTACTATAGGACAACATTAAAGTGGCATCAAGGTATATGAATATTATATAAACCAAGATAATTTCATGGGTAAATAAACCACCTTATATAGTGTGTACTACAGCTGCATTGTGTACATTTTCATAGAGTGTGGTACATTGGGAGGAAGTAATTTGGCAAGTGCCTCGTTGCTCTGTGTAAATTATATGTGCTTTGATTTGGATGAAATGTATTCATCTTTCAGGATAACTTTCTATAAAATAATATGTCTCAAATGTGTACACAGCTTGGATATCTGACTAGGGTCTAAATCAGAGTCGATGCTGTAACGTAATGAATGATTGTGTGTTAGGTATTGTTGAGAGTGGAATTGTAGGAAATATTTTTCAAATAAACAAGTCCATCTAAAACAACTTTGTTATGATTTATGTATCCTGATCATTTTTGTCTGGTGAATCACATTTTGATCATTTCAATTTCATAAGGTTGATTAAAATTCAATGTCGCCTAAAGCCAGATTCTAAAAAAAAAAATACTGTTTGGGTTCCAACTGCTCTGGGGAGCCAGTGGGGCTGGTATTCCTGATTTAGGACATATTTTGAGATTGAAGGAAGTGTGGAGGAGAAAAGTAGGTTGGAAAGTGCTTCTATATTCACATCTGGTCGGCGAACATGAAGGCCTTTTCAAGTTGGGTTCTTAGGGCGATACTGAGAGCGTTTTCTGATGTGGAACGAGGTGTTAGTTTTTTTTTATGCAAATATATTTTGCTTGTGCCAGGTTTCGAGCCTGCGACCCGCACGCTCCTGAGCCTAGAAGCTTGTCACTCTGCCACAGCTATCATTAAATGTTTTTTATTGACTCAATACAGGAGAACCTAAGGAAAATAATTTCCCTCAGGGCACAGCATTCCTGTCTTGAATAAGCCCATGTTGTAGGAGGGAGGAAACACAGTGGCCAGAAAATCATTCCACAGCTGAGCTGAATGCAAAAACGAGTCAGTGAAGCTATTCATGTCCTTCCTCATCCCAATACTTGCGGCCTCACATCAAACCCCTATTGTCGGGGAGCCATAGTTTTCACTGGTTCTGGGAGAAGTTGTGAATCTTGTGCAGTATTTGCATATATTTTTCCTTAGAGCATCTGCCATTGAGATACCGGTAGAACGAAGAAAGCATTCCCACCGTACGACTGCTAAAAATTGCAATCCAAAGAAAGGGAACATGTCGACGAGCCACCCGTTCGGGTCAAGGATGTACACTATCTCTGCGGTTCCGTGTGTCACTGTTCCGTCTTAACATCCGAAGACCGGCCTCCTCGAACAAAAAAACATACCCACTTTGTGGATGGTTAGGTATAGGCCACAATGTTTTTTCTTTCCATGGCCAATAATAAACAAAAAAAATTGTGGCTCGGCCCATGTTTGTGGAAACCGACCTATATGAGAAAGGGGGAGAGGTTACAACGGAACTATTGGGTTGTATTGTGTTATTTTTTTGTAAAAATGGAATAAAGGTGATCTTGTTATTGGAATTCTCAAAATTCTTTTATTTGGTCACTCACTATTTATAAAATAATATGAAACATTTGAAAAGGGTGTCTGTGAGAAACTATAATCTATATACATCTAAATTTGGGAGGCGGGTATATTTACCGCCGCCCCGGGAACCATTTATTGGATGATGAACTCCCCACCCATGGTCACCCCATACCTGGGTTCATGGGGTGAAGTTTGTCTAGGCGGCCATTACGATCACCTACTGCGTGGCGGGCTGAATCAGGAGTGATTGGTTGAGGGAGACCTTACCTAGACCTCTCCAGATGGACTCTCTCGACCCATAGCTTTGCACCGCAGTGGAAGTGATGGAATCACATAAACAAACCAATCGTCGACGACCATCGCCCCTGGACGCACTGACTCCCACTCACCTGATTAAAAAAAAATCCTTCCCATGGTTGTTTTCTACGAACCTTGGTTGCTACCAATTTGAATATCTTTGGTTGCTACCCTAAAAATTCAACAGAGGTAACAACAACTACTAATGGACGGGAAATTTATTAATTGTTTTTTTTTAAAGTTTTTTATTGAAGAAATAATAAAATTACATTTTCACGTATAACTAGAAATATCTTATATAAATATAACTGGGTGCTCAACCGAAGTCAACTTTATTAGTCGGCTTTGGCTCAATACGTCATTCAGCAGATTTATATCGGTTTGAGTTGAAAGTAATACATTCCTTCCTCTATTTGCGGGATATTGAAAAAAAACTTCAACATGATGGTAATCACTACGATTCCCTACCGTCGATTGAATCGAACTCGATTACTTATACAAAACTTCTCGTTAAAGTCCATTTATGCGTATTAGATTTCAAAACAAAAATCCATTTATTCGTGTTGGATTTACGAAAACAAAAATTCCAATTTGCTTTGGTCCTATCAATATTATTTTTGAGACAGGTTCTTGGCCACGTAAATACCGGTAAAATATTTTTTAGGTCCGAAAACACTGAACCAACTGAACAATAAATGATCGAGTTTGTTTGTTCTGTTGGTATCTCTGTTTCATATTAAAAGTATTTTTCCTTTTCGGTGTCGTCAGTGTGTCTAATAATTAGTGTTTTTCCGGCGATATTTACTTTTATGTCTTCAATAAATGTGTGAATGATGTTTAAGGTGAGTAAAATGATCACTTTTCCATTATAAATGTGTGTATTATTCGACTTGTGCCGTTAACCGTGGAACGTGTGCTCATCGATATTTATTATGTATGTACTACTTGAATTTGACAGCATTGCTCTCAAGTTTTTATGTTTTCCAATAAAATTTTATTTCATTACCAACTTTTTGGTTCTACGTACAATAATTTCGTAATGTTCAATTTCTTATTTTTTATATTTCTATATGACATTTGCAGATTATGTAGAAAAATTGAATTGTGCAAACAATGTAGGTACTCAATGTGTCAAAAAATGTTATAAATACGGGTCTTTATGTCATTCTGTAGATATTAAATTCGCATGGAATCTTTTGATATGTTATTTATATAACTGTCACAACATTATTGATAAAGTTTTGAAATCAACAGGGAATAATGTAATAGATATACAAGTGTCTATTATTTGTGACATTTTGAAAACTCTAGGAATAATTAAAAAAAACATAATTTTCATTGTATGCACCACATAATTTGATGTATTCATTTTTGCTTGTACCCCAGAAACGGTTAATTATTATACAATTATAGACCAATAATAAAAACTCACAGTTTTTGCAAGATACTTAGAATCATATTTTTTCTGTATCCTATTTCGTATTTTTAATGATAATTGATATTACAAACATATTATCGCCTTCAAATATAAACACTGAATCGATATTGCTGTATCAAAGCTAATTTTCTGTTTATGTCATTAAAATTATTGCTTTAATTGATTGTTTAGCGGTGGCATGAAATGGTACAATAATTATAAAAAATGTCACTAATTTTCTCTTCTCACAACTCGGTTTATGTTGTATGATAAAACATGATTCTAAATGGTTATATGTATATCAGCGTAATAGACAATTTTTACGTCTTACCCGTCATTTCAGAATATGAACGATGTTTGGGTTCCACGGTAGTTACAGTTGGAAAAGAGGTACATACCTACTATTGTTTCTAATAAAATTCCTTATCTTGTTCCTATATATTTTTTTAATTTTTTGTGGACTTAGGTATATGAATTAATAGGAATATAATGTTTTACATTTGCTTTGTTT
This sequence comes from Limnephilus marmoratus, assembly GCA_917880885.1. Classification (NCBI taxonomy): domain Eukaryota; kingdom Metazoa; phylum Arthropoda; class Insecta; order Trichoptera; family Limnephilidae; genus Limnephilus; species Limnephilus marmoratus. Next base: position 55,988,888 of record OU862908.1, read on the forward strand.
GCCGTTAGTTCTGCCAATGTTAGGTATCGCAGGGTTTATTACATTCTCACTAATATTCTTGGTTTTAGTAACATTTGCATAATTCATGTTAGGGAACGTACCCATACTACGTGACCATCTTTTTGCAATTTTTAACCCCTCCCCCTCCCCCAGTGACTAAAAACCTAAGCCCCTGGCTGCTCATTTTTACCAAGCGTGGTATTTTGAAGACCCCCCCTCCCCCTGAACAGGTCACGTAGTATGGGTACGTTCCCTTAGATATTTCTCGTCCTGAACTCATGTACTATTTTTTACTGGTTTGACTACTTTAAAAGTGTCTCTGTTCCATTGTTTTTTGTATTACATGGATAGAATGCTAGAAAATTTTCACCATATCCTTTTAATAATCACTCCGCTCCATGGTCTCGAGCAATGCCAACTTATAGATCTCAATAAAATTGTAGCTTAGATAACTCGTATTGCCTTCAAAATGTATTCTCTCTTCTATTATATTTATTGTGAGGCAGGTAGATATCTGAAAACTACTTTTAGTATTTATTTATTGTAAGGGTAAAAAATAGGACACTGGAAATTCATTATAGTATTATGTACTATGATACCATATTGCATTATGCATTACAAACTCAACGGTTTAACCCGTCTGCTTGGTTCAATATATTCGCACCTCACAATCGGGAAATCTGGATTACACGCGTAAATTCTGAAACCGTCACTTTGGATCGAGATTGTAAAATATCTATGCAAGATAGCTTTCATATTTCAAAGACAATATGAAGCATTATTTAGTTCTCTTTCTGGTTAAAAGAAAAATACATATGTTTGCATGAGAGGAAGAGAGATATTTAGCTTTTAAAATGTAAGGTCGCGCGGGACGTTTTTGGTCTTATGAAAGTATAACGCGATTACATGTTTTGGGATTTATTTATTCCTAAACAAGCAGACGGGTTAAATAATATTATTTATTTATTTATTAACACCCTTTTAGGGGCTTTTACATATGGATGAATAGTTAAAATTATACACCAACTAACTGAACTGCTTCAGTAGCAACATTTTGTATTTGTTTAGTGAAAAATTGAAGACGTCCACTGAATTGGTATAATTATTTCCTTCCATTAGTATTCTGGTATAATATTCTTGTTATATCCTGTGCGTTATTGTCCTGTGCTATAACAGCACCACTGTTATTGTAAATTTTTGTTCTCTTGGCATTGCATTTTATATACCGTATATTCTTTATTTTATATTATTTGATAAATATTTTGTAAGGAGCATTGTAGGATTATTTTTAATTTTTCAAAGAAAACTTCTTCTGACAGGTTTCAATTTGTGATGGTATTATTTATTTTATTAAGACAAATAACTTTGTTCATTATTTTTAAGTTTATTATAGTTTAGTGCAGCGTTTCCCAAACCGTTCAAAGCCCGTGGACTGGTGAAAATGAGAGAAAAATTTGGAAGACCGGTAATGCAGGAATAAAAACTTTTATTTATGTAGTATTTATTTGGTTTAGCTCACTCAAGTAAAAGAACAGTAAACTATGCTATACAAATATTACATTATAATTATTTATTTTTATTATATGTTATTTACATTTGATAATTATTATTACTTAAGGTTAAGTCTAACTAAGATGTTCACAATCAATTTTATTTGTATTTCAAAGGAAATTGACTTAGTACGTCAATATTTTCCTACAAAGAGAGCACTGAGATATAATATGGAGCTACAAATCCTATTACATATAATACTGGATTTACTTTGGATTTAATATAATAGCACCCTACACTCCACTTCAGGCTGCCGCACAAAAAAGTCTCACAGTGACTGCGCTGTAAACCTGTCGGTCTTTACTTTTCTGTGCAGAGGCCTGAAGTGGCGAAGGGACACGATCACTCCGAAGTGGACGGTTCGGGGTGATAATATGTGGTAACATAAAATATAATGGTATAAGTTCAGAACCTAAAAGAATTGAACATTTACTCACAAAATTAGGCTTTTGTCAATATTAATTAACATCATTGCATTGGGTTAAACCCAAGTGATTTTTGGGTTTTTGATGGGCTTCGCCCAATTAAGGAACCGATTCCAACAATAGGAACGGTTCCTTGGAAAAATAATATTGGACGATCCAGTGGCAGCAAAGTAACGGGGACGTAAAATCCATGACAGGAATATCTTCGTACATGGAGTTAGATTTCTTTCTTTTCAATTTTTGTATTTAATTTTAGAAAACGTTGGTTGGAAATTAATCTTTTTGATTTTGTTATTTGAAGTTTGGATTTGGAAATTTTTCATATTGAGATATTTTGGATTGTGGAAAATTTTAATTTTCTGCAAAATTTGTTCCGTGAAAATCAAAAAATTGGTACAAGTAGGGTATTTTTTAAAGACTTTTTAATATTATGTGAAGTATTATAAGTAAATATTATTCTGAAAAAATTCTTCCGAGAAAATCGGAAAATTTTGGGGATTTTTTTAATAAAAACATTTATCTTCAAGATTTTTTTTATTTGAAGTTTGATTGAACTGATGATTGTGTGAATTCAGACAACCTCTTATCACTTTAAATTTATAATTATTTTATTTTATTAATAATTTTCTAACTGAAATTTTTTTTTGTATATTTTCGACATGATATTTCAAGTTTACTAACAGTGTTCGTTAGAAAGGTAAATTTCTGACGTCTCTAATTTGTCAAAAAAAATATCGTAATATTATTATTATAAAGAAAATTGGCAATACAAAAAATTCATATAAGATTTTGAAAGGCAACGATCCTGAGGCAAATGTTTATAAATAAAAATTGAATGTTTCTTTGTTTGTCCCGTAGGGTTCCTATATCACACATTCAATTTCGATGACGATTTGTTGTGCGCATGCCCATGATGGTTTTGTATATATATTATGATGAGCTCTGGCGTTATGAAATTTGTATAAAAAATTAAAAATAGGTGAGTTGTTTGATAAATGTGTGTGTTTCATATAGTTTAGCGGTAGGGAGGGAAGGTGGAAGGGGGAATCCTGGAGGGGGGAGGGGAACGAAGGAGAGAGGGGTTCGCGAAAGGGGGAAGAGGGAGGGGAGAAATCGGGGAAGGTGGAAGAGTAACAACAGGGGAAGAAACGATTTCTTTTGGGTTAAAATTTTATAAATCTTTAATTTCCACAATCCTACAATTATAATATGTATTCTATTACCATCGTGACTCTTCGCGGGTCTGCGCTTGTAACAAATAATTTATTTTGAAAAACATTAACCCAATAACGTGAAGCACAAACTTACTGATTTTCCCATTGATGACCTAATGCCTGAGCAACTTTTCTTAAATTTACATATATATTTATAAAAACGTCACAATTCAATTCGATTTATTCATTTTAAAAACATTACAAAATTAAAATTTCGAAACGTTTTCAAAATAGAGAAAATATTAAGATTGGGGGCATGCATTAATTACGTGAGCAGTTTTTTTTCCAATCTAGACCCCCCCCCCCCCTTGGTGAGATAAATTTGGGCCACTTCGTATATTCGAAGTGATTCTATTTAACAACAAGACTGCTCTCCCGACTGGCATAACCATTGGAAAGTTAGTTCTGCAAGCCGGGAGATAAAACAGTGTATGCTGTCGGTGGTAGAGATAACCACCGGGAACATAGAAACTAATGCTCTCCATGATAGCTGAGTTTTCGAACCGTCCACGAAGGAGGCGTCTACTAATATCTACAGGAATTCCAAAAACTGAAAAAATCAAACTAATATCTATGAGAACCAAAGTGTTGACGAATATCTACAGCTAAAACTGTTGATTAATATCTATGAGAACCAAAGTGTTGACGAATATCTACAGCACTGGCAGAGGTTGGATTTGCAATAATTATGTATAGCATATTGGAATAACGCAAAGATATTGAAATATAAGTAGATGTGCTATCTGCTGTTTTACTATGTGGGTCTGCGCTTCCGGGTGTCGCCGATATTGTTTACCAATTAACAAATAAACTAAAAGAACAAATAATTAACGAATAAACCAAACGAACGTTAAACTAAATGAACGAATTCTTTCCTTATTCAAAATATATTGTTAACCAATATTAATGCACATTTTCAAAAAATCAACGAAATGAACAAATTCTTTTTGTATGAAAACTACGCTAATTAGCGCGTAGTCCGGCGACAGTTGCGCGGACACCATAGCATATCTCTTCTGTATTTGAATATCTTTGGAATAACGTAATATTGCGTATGCAGTTTAAAAAACTTATGTAAGTATGTATGTAAAAATCCCTAATATCGAACTATTGGACACATTTAGCTGATTAATCCAACCTACGCTCTGTAGATATTAGTCAACACTCTGAAGTTCGTAGATATTAGTTCAACATATGAGCTGTAGATATTCGTCCGACATACTCGTACAGGCTGTAGATATTAGTATCTGGAGTCTCCACGAATCAGTTTGACGCAATGTATTATAATGAGCACATCCCTTCTGACCCGTAGACGATGCCCAAGAGAAAGTCGGTAGGGTAGAGCCACGGGTAGTAGCCATACCCCCTCAGGTAAAGAAATCTCAGAAATTTCTTCTGAAACTTCTCCAACACGAGGGATTTCTTCACTTGGTGTGGGCTCCAAACCACAGATCCACGACGACCTCCGTAGTCCAGTGGCTAAGACTCTTGACTCACATTCCGGAGGTCGCGGGTTCGAACCCGGCATGCGCAAATAAATTTTATTTGATTAATTTGTGTTATTTCACAATTAATTCATTTAAAATAATATATAGTATATTTGCGGCATGTTCCAGAGTGGAAGATACTATCAGTATCGCCCTGGTGTAAGACCACCATTCAGAATTGAAACGTTGCTTGAAAATGGCTTTAGCCGTGTTTAGTGACCAGATCTGAATAGCCAGGTACTTCCCCACCTTCCTCTTCCCCACCTCCTTCCCCTCCCCGCTACCTTCAGCCTCACAACATACCCCAATTGGGGATGCCATAGTCTCACTGGCTCCAGACGGGAGCAGTTGAGATTCTTGTGCGGTATTCACTGTAAAAAAAAAAAAACTCTCAAGCCTACTCCTAACCAAAGCATGAAGTAACGTCAACGTGCCCATCTAAAAAAGTATGCCCACTTTTGGGCATATTGAAATCTCTCACCCAGCAAAGCTGTGAGTTGAGTCATGCTAAGATAACCTGTTTTTTTGTAATATTTTTGTTTATTTTTCCTCCGTGACTAATAGGCTGTGCAGTGTGCATGTTATGACAGATAAAGATGCCCCCAAATATTTACGCGTTTTCACAACTTTCGGTAGCCTGTTTAAAATAGGTCATTGCTGTCTTTATCGCCGTGACTAACGACGCGAAATGGTGTCGTGCAAAAAATTGCCCACAAATAATATTATAATTGAGCCTAAGATAACTACTTCTGGTGACTAACTGCGGTAGCTGAGTGGGAAGCAGTTTGGCCTACGGAACTTTACGACTGTCAGTTCAAATCCCAGTCATAGTCATAATATTGAATCATGTAAGTTTATGTCTATTTTGACTTGCTTAGTTGTAAACTCAATCAATTACAATTTGATTAAAACATTTGGTACTAAACTTAGGTTTATCCCTGTCACGGGCGACCCGGCCAGTGGCCAGAAGAACCTTAAAGTGCCTCCACTCAATACTACGTAGAATTCTCTAACTATAGTGTTGAATAATTCGGATGCATTATAATAACTAGCTGGTTCCTGGCATGAGTTGCAATGCCATATTCAAAGAAATACATTGTTTCTCCCTGAATCACCTTTCCCGTGCGTCCCGTTCCCCTCCCGCGACCCCTTCCTAGTTAGCTTTATAAATTATAGCCTGTATGTTATTCAGATGTATGAGCTGTATTATTGTAAAGTTTCGTTAAAATCCATTCAGTAGGTCTTGCGTGAAAGAGTAACAAACACACATACATCCATACAAACTTTCGCGTTTATAATATTATAGTAAGAAGTAAGATTAGCTCGACTCGGCTTAGACAGGTTTCTAAATGACATTTTTTCAAAAAAGACCTTTGAATGCAAAACCATTTCTTTTCCTCATTTCTATAACAAAAATAATTTTCAGAGCCGTCTGTCTTGTATTTTCGTGGATACTTGTATGATGATGTTCAAACCTCAAAAAGCTTTCATGTATTTTACAAGGTTCTAACATCATTTAAACCTTTTGCAATTGCCATTTTGTTTGTATCTGACAGTTGATCGTTTTTACGAGGTGCAGTAGGTATAGTTCGTCACAGTTGGATAGGATTCTAAATTACCAGGTTCTGAGGTGGCAAAGTTTGCAAAGGCGAATTCTCACAATCTATATAACATTTTCTGTTTTTGAGGTTCAATCTTGTGTAAAATATTTTAGTTAAAAATATTTTAAGGAAAGTATTTTATTAGAACGTGACCCTACCTTGAAACGGCACTAGGGAAATGTAATTAGAACCTTGCAATACATTACTATGCTCTATCTGGTTGCATGTGGTTATATCTGCACGTTTATTTTAAACGTCCTATTTTAAAAAAAAAATCCTTTAAAATATTTTACACGAGATTCAACCTCAAAATCAGAAATCTGTAAATAGATTGAGAAATCGTCTTTCCAAACTTTGACATCTCATATCTCAGAATAAGTTAAAGTGAAGTTAGAACCCTGTCCAACCAAAGTGACGGACTAACAGAGTTATTTCGGGGCCTGCCATCCCCATCCATAAAACCAGTTATTTTCCTATAATGATGAAAAAGTAATGAAAAAGTATATGATCGTGTCTGATATACTATTTATTTCCGTAGCACCATGTTGTCACTTGATTGCATTCCACAATCGTGATTTTTAAATAAAAATGTGTACCTGGTTTAATTAATCATAATAGCTTTCTTCGTCCTCCATATAGTTACTTAGCTCTTAACTAGCTGACCCGGTCACGGGTTGCGGTGGCTAACGAAACTCAACGCCATCTACTGTATGGTTACCCAACCTTTTAACTCATACCACCATCTGTTAATTTGCAAATAAATCAAATCCACACGCCCGCTTGCCACACCGCTCGTCCACCACATACCGACATTCTCCTTTAATAATATATTCAACCAATTTACACAAAACCTTGTCAAAATATGTACTCAAACCTTTCTCATGAATCGCTCTATTTATTGGTGAAAACCGCATGAAAATCCATTCAATAGTTTTTGAGTTTATTGCAAACAGACAGACAGACGTGGCGGAGGACTTTAATTTATAATACATATGTAGAGATGATAGACATTGCGAGCGGAAAATAGTTGCTCTGATCTTAAAATTTTCTGATAAAAAAACTATGTAAGTAATTTTCATGACGCAGAGATCACAAGTTCGTGACTTCATGCAATCAGATTTGTACTTATTTCGGCAGAAACTATGCTGGGATTAAATAATATTCTCTGAAAGTTATTTCAGGAGATCGAAAACCACCATTAGTTGATTATTCTCGGAGTGCCTTTTGAACTTTGTCGAAGTTGTACACCGAACAGAAAGTCACTAGAAGTGTGATCTATATCGATTTGAAAGGAAACTAATGTATCCAATTTACATAAGATCTTTCAACTCCCAGATCCTAGTCAAAATTGAGTATCCATTCAAAAAATAATTTTAACATATAAAATTTAATCAATTTGATTAGCTAAGATTGGTCTTACTTTAGGCACACCAGACACCCGCAATACACTGCCATCGGTTCATATTTTCAGTTGTACAGCATTAATAATGTACCTTTGCTAGATAGGGGATGGACGGGCAAGATGGAGATGGCGGGCATCTCTACATTTTATAAGTTAAAGTCCTCCGCGTCGTCTGTTTGTCTGTTCGCGATAAACTCCAAAAACACTGAACGGATTTTCATGCGGTTTTCAACGGGGAAGGTACAGGTATATAATTTGTTAAGGTTATGTGTAAGTCGGAAAAAGTCAAGCCGCCTGGTAGCTTCATCGAAAACACTGCCTAATCCCTTTGAGATATAACAAAACAATGCATGGTGGGAAATCCCTCTTTTTATAGATCTACAAAAAGGTCCGCTATTGCATATATATCTACCTTTTACGGATAGCTTACTATCTCTACATCTTCTCTACATCTCTACGTATTATAAATTAAAGTCCTCCACTGTCTGCCTGTTCGCGATATCTATCTTTTACGGATTACCATACCCATTCTGTCAAAAAAAGGTCACGTACAATGCGGTAATTGGAAAGTTATTTAGACTGATACAGTATTAATCCTTATCAACTTAAATACGTTAGTTAGGTACCTCAAGCATTTCATGCACATTATTATAATCTTTCGCACCATCTCCACGTATTATAAATTAAAGTCCTCCGCGGCGTCTGTCTGTCTGTCTCTTCGCGTTGAACTCAAAGATGGTGGTGGTTATAAAGGTTGGATAACCATGCAGTAGATGGCGTTGTGTTTAATTAGCCAGAGCAACGTGTTACCGGGTCAGCTAGTAACGAATAATTGCAATATTGAACCCGATAAAGGTGTGACAGGGATAAATAAAATTTCTCTTGACTATTCTCATTAGTGTGCTGGATGGTCCCGCGAGCGAGCTATGGGCTTGAACACGTGCGCAGCGACTTGTTTCTGCGACAAACATTTGTTTCTGCGGAAAAGTTCGATGTGGGTATTTAAGGTTTTAGCATTTTTTAGTTCACTGCAATAATTTGTTAGTGATTAAAACTATGGCAAATGAAAATTAAAATTAAATCTAGCGAACATGAACGGTCATGGGTACATAGCATAATGCTAGCAAAAACAAAATCCCAGCCAGTTTATAAAAATACAAAAAAAAAAAATGCTACAGCTCACAAGGGCGCCCCTGTCTCTACAGTGTAAAGACATGGGAACTATATCGCCACACGGTTGGGCAGCGTTGTGAGATAGGGTAGGACGGGATTTATTAAGGTTACACTTAATCTGTTCTTTCATAGATTAGCTAGTTTAATTATTTCAAGAAAAACACTTTACAAGTTTTGCTTTAAAATGTTAAAATACATAAATTGTTCGCGCCCGTACATATGCAATATGAATAAATAGTTTTGTCCATAAAAAAACCCGAATCTTTCTTGAATGGCTTACAAATACAACATTGTGTCGGTGATTCAATCCATTGTAAGCCTTTCTTGAAAGATTAGAGTTTTTTATGGACAAAAGTATTTATTCATATTCATAATGCTTACAGTTTGTCAAATAAGAGTAGAAAACATAGGTGGGCGCCACTGTTGTTCAAATGACAATACTAAAAATATAATCATGGTCATGGTGATAATCTAAAGCTGTGTAACCTACATTTTTATTAAAAATTAAAAAGGCGCAAAAGTGAAAAAAAAAAAAAATTCATTTCACTGATCTCAAAATTAGAATTTCGTAAAGGTATATTATTGTTATATCTTTGCAATTTTATGTTAACATAATGAAGAATAACGATATTGTAATAAAATATAAAGCACACTCTAGAAATTGCTCACATTTATTTAATTTTAAGTACCTACTAGCGTAGTCCAGGCTTTGGATCAGTCTCTAATTTTAGATCTGAATATATTTAACTCATTCAGATATAAAAGTAGTGTAACTAAACTCACCATTAATGATTCTTCCTTTATACCTTTACTATTAAATTCAAATTTATGTTAAATTAAATGAAAGCCAATCACATTGTAAAACACAATTTATTCAAATTTATGTCATTAAGCAGGTACCAACAGTGCTTCTTCGATAATTTTTTTTTTTAAGAGCAAAAAATGTATTTTTTAATATGTATACTGTGTTCTGAATTTTCATTGTCTTTGCACTTAAAAATAATATTTGACAGGTAAATTGGTGTTGCCAGCCTACAAATTTTATAGTTCCATTTTTTATATTTTCTACTCTTATTTGACAGACTCTAATATTTTTTTCGTAGTCAAACTTAGCGTGTATCCTTCTTACCCGTCCGTCCCTGTATAATATTCACAGAGAGTACAAGTACAAGACTTGTATGCAAACGCAAACGTATTCTCTTGTCGTCTCCTGGGATATAATATTCGTTTCCTGGTCTCGCTTATTTCCAATACATTTTAGTTTGAATAATATTTAGATACTACATTTACCTACCACGTGCAATACTTGTGGTGGATGATAAAGCTTTGCGCGTGATTAAAGTTTGTTGTTTTATAACCAAACAAGGTATAAATGTTTTGACAGTCCAGGCGGACTACCTAATTTTTAAAATCATTTACATAGGTAGGTACCGCTTTTCATATCGTAGAACAATAATTTAGTAGGGGTTGGGAGTCTAGCATCTTTTCTTATATTTTGACAGTTAAATTGATTTTTTTTTACATTAGCTTCACACAATAGGCTCTGAGGAAAAAAAATCCCTTAGGGCCGATGTCATCTTCGGAGAACCTGTGTGGAGGGTCTTTTTAGGGAAAGGAAGGATAAAGGTATGAGGGGTGGGTTGGAATCTGGGTATCAATGTGTCTGTATGAATCCATCCCTCCCACTGAGCTGCGAGACCATAGAGCGAGAGTGTCGAGAGAGTCAGGCTTGAGAGTTCATTCAAAAGGTCCCCCTCAACCAGTCTCTCCCGATCCGGCCCGCCACGGAGTAGAAGGGCAAAGTCATCCGCCACCAAGATCTAGACCACTGTTTCTTAACCGTGTTGAAAGAATCGCCCCCTTTATCACAGTAAAATTTATCCAGCGCCGCCCCCCCCCCGGAACGAAGTTAAAAATATACAAATAAAATAGAGAGTATAACTAAAACACATTATTATGACATTTACATTGAGGATTATGCTTCAGTTTAAATTTTTATCAATGTATCAGTATGCACAGCTCGTGAATGAGCTTATTTTCTATATTGACACAATGCCCACTAAATGCTAAAAATTTAAAAACGTCCCCCAGACCTCCAAAACGCCCCCGTTAAGAATCACTGATCTAGACAAACCTCACCCCGTGAACTCGGGCACCCCTGCTAAGTCACCAAACGTAGCGAACCACTTTTATTGATCTGTGGCGGTACCTGTACCCGCTTCCCTAATTAATGATTTCAAAGCTCGATAGCTCCTGATGGAAATTCCATTGGGAGCTAAAAATAGTTGCGTTGACTTAGTCATTTCAAAACGAAAAAGCTGTGCATATTTTATTAGGTCAAAGTTCACAGTTCAAGAGTTTCTGCTGCTTCAGCACACACCCGTAGACATTCATTACCGCCTTTTTCTGGAGTCCTCTCCTATCGGAGATTAATCTTCATCAAGACAATGTGCGCTGTACAGAACTGTACTCGTACCAGTCAGGCCACTGTTGAAATTACGAGTCTTCGACATAATAGCACTTGTACATATTATTAAAACGTATAATTTTGGTTGTGTAAACGTAACGTTAAAAAATACATAATTACTCGTATGTTCAAAAATTATTTTCAATAAAAATAATGATTTTATACCGCCGTTCTCAAAATCGTTGGTGGTATGTTGATCAGCATATTTGCCTTCTAAGCAGTTGATCGGGGTTCGATTCTAGTTTAAATTTTAAATATTAATATTTTATAAAAAAATATATTTACTTTTGAAATTAATGAATTACTTCGTTTTTACCACTTTTATTGTTTATAAAACCCATTATTAAATCTATTCCCCTTTTAAAATTTTTAATTGTTCTATATTGCCCCTCGTCCCTTAAACATCATTTTCTTTCTAATTTTATTATTGTTTATGTCGATTAATTTTCTCTATTACCTATATATATGTCTATTTTTAAAATTAGTTCTGTCAAAACCCTGAAGAAGTCAGCTTTGCTGACGAAACATGTCGGTTTTATAAACAATAAAAGTGGTAAAAACGAAGTAATTCATTAATTTCAATCATAATGGTGCCACAAAATAAGTTTGCTGTGTTAGAAGAAATATTTACTTTTGTTTTCCGTGATCTTTCACGCTATTAAACTTTTTAAACGTGTATTCTCAATTTTTATTATGCAATATTATGTACCTACCTTTTATTAGGTATGTTATTTGGTGTATAAATTATAAATATATGATATGATATAATTAAAAAAAAAACTGCTAAAATGTGAATTTGTGAATACAATGAACTCAATTTATGAATAAATGAAACAATTTAACTTTGTTTGAACCACTTATATATTTGAGTAAAGCCGACCGGTTTCGGAACGACCGTTCCTTCTTCAGGGCAAATGTATACATTCAAAAGTATATCAATTTATGAAGTTCGGTTATCGTTATAAAGATATTGTTATATAAACCTTTGTGGCATGGCCCATACTTCACGTATCAATAATCATAACCAAACTAGTTCATTCAATTATTATTGAATACGATACTACTAGTTGTACGATATATATGTATAGCAATAGCTAACATTTATGTAGCCCGTCACATTGCAATTCAGCGAATTCCATGTAAAACCGCTCTCGCATAATAATGTATCAGACGGGCTGGGAGGTTGGATGGTTGGTTGGTTTGCCGGGCGGGTTTGAAGTTTGGCGGGAAGCTGCTAGCCGGCTTGTCAATGCGGCGTCGGCTTCTACTTCCTGCCGGCGGCGCTGGCGTCGCGACGCGTTCCGATCGATACGTATTGTTCCGCGTGCGCATTATAGCGACGCGGGACTCGCTTACAATCCACTAGCAAAACTACTCCACACGTAAAAAGGATGAACCATATTTATATACCGACCGCGTTCTACAATCCGTATAACTCTGAGAGTCTAATCATTTTAACTTAGTGCCAGTACTGTTTTGTTGGTGATGTTGTAAGCCCTGGAGGCTCAGCAAAGAATCGAAGGCATTTGGCCAGTGTTTTGATGCCAGGCCGGCAAAAAACCTCCGATTTATTTCGATTCAATATCTGAAAGTATCTCGATGAAGACATTTATTCTAGATTATAGTTGGACTTAATATTTGGTTAAATTGCCCCTTTCTTTGCTAGAAGGATTCATGGGGAAATGCCTTTTCAGGTTTTTCAGGTTATGAAACGGAATCGCCGATTTGGTGTACAGGAGCGCGTGGTTCGTAGATTTCCACGAACGTCGCTACAAGATTGCGTGGAAATATCCATGTATTGACGATTATTAAGTTAATATCACATGTTATTAAAATAATAATGTCGTTTCAAGATTACTAGTATCAGTTATTGCTATTCTATTGTTGGATCTTTGTACGAGCATTGTGTCACTACACATACATGCATAGTACAAAGATTCATTGCATACTATGTATATTACGGGTATGTGGAGTTAAGCCTTGAACGAATGTATTAGCAATGTGGTGATCCGAATAGTATCCAAGGCCGATGTAAGTGTAATCATGAAAAGTTAAGAAAGAGACGATTGGAATAAGAATAAAGCACACTGGGCGTAAATATTGGGGATTTTAATTAATGTGAAAATATATAATATTACTAGCTGAAGTCTCCGGCGATGCACGGGCTTTACACAGACTTTTCGAAATTAAATGTATACAGTGACCTTTCTTTGCATTTAAATCAAATTCACACCGCCCGCTTGCCAGCCCGCTTGTCCACCACATACAGACATTCTCCTTTATATATTTCAAGCAATTTACACAAAACCTTGACAAATTACACACCTAAACCTTCCTCATGAATCACTCTATCTGTTGGTGAAAACCGCATGAAAATCCGTTCAGTAATTTTTGAGTTTATCGCGAACAGACAGACAGACGCGGCGGAGGGCTTAAATTTATAATATGTAGAGATGACGCGCAAGTAATAAGATATCAGGTACTTGCCAGGAAGTCAATTCAATTATGGCACGATTAAGCGAATTTAAGGCTAGAGTCAGTTCACGGCAAGAGACTGTATATTTAAAAAAGTACGTATGAATATTAATTAAATAAATAATGTCTGTTAAAACCGAGGTGTGTGGTGGTTTTAAGCCTTTGCCTATTCCGGCAGTGAAATGGCGTGATGGTTTTTTTTTACATTCGCTCCTAAGGAAAAAAAAATCCCTCAGGGTGTATGTCATCTTTGGGGATGCTGTTTGGAGGGTCTTTTTATTGAAAGGAAGGAGAGTAAGTTCTGGGAAGGTGAAAGGTATGTAGGATGGGTTGGAATCTGGGGTCAATGTGTCCAGGAGTGACGGACCTATGAATCAACCCCTCCCACTGTGGTACGAGGCTGTGGGTCAAGTGAGTCCAGCTGGAGAAGTCAAAACGACTCCCTCAACCAGTCTCTCGATCCAGCCAGCAGCCACCTAGACAAACCTCACCCCATGAACCGTGTTGTTAGTTCATTATAGTATTATTCGTGAAATTTAACAATTAAAATGAAAACCGTAATAAAATGAACAAGGATTAAACTACGATAAAGATTTATAAAATTCTGAAGCATCATAATTTCTCACGCTGATTTTTCACGCAGATATGTTGTTACTCTTAGCAACGCACGCACGTTGTCAGTTGTCACCACTCCCAAACGAATTTTCTTTTATATTTCCGGATATTTTTGATTATTACAGGCGAGACCGCAGCGGGCGACTTTCCGCAGGAACCCTCCTGTACCCCTGGTCCCTAGCCTCTAGCCCCCAGCTCCTATAGCAAGGGTTTGAATCTGTATGATTCTCAGGTGCTTGTTCTCTTGCGGGTATGATATGATAAAACTACATTGCCGTATTTCCCGTAAAACACTTCCGGAAAGAAAATATGAACCACAAATTTCGTTAACGCATCATTTAATTTTTATGTTTTTTTTTTCGTTTAGTCGTCTGTTTTCATTTGAATTGCATATCTATGTCAATCATGCTATTCTTTATGTAAATAGATCTAGTGATGTAAAGAATGTCACGCTATTCTCTAAGTATTCGGCTGCTTATGTAAAAGTTGTTCGAAATTTCTGCCTGCGGCGCAAACTATCTTCATAATTTTTTTTTATTTTTTTTTATTTTTTTTTTATTTATTTTTTTTTTATTTATTTTAGCATATAAAATATAATATAAGTACATTTAGATAATGTAGTAATTTGCGTACATGTTCATTTTAAAATACGTTAATACCACTCTTACATGGAAGCATTAGCTTGTGTCTGGAAGAGTAGTGTACATTTTTAATGCTATATTTAAGTTCTTAAATTACAATGTTAATGTAAAAAACAATAAGTTGTAAGTTCGGTGATATGTAAATAGTTGCTAAAAACAATACAAAATTTAACTTATTTGAAGAACAGAGTATCACTTGGAAACTGAGTTATAAGTAGTTGTTCTTGAGATTAGATTAGTCGGAAACTTTTTTTTTAGTTTTTTTTTTTTTATATTATCTTTAAAATATTTTTTAACAGTGTTTATTAATTGGATTTTATCATTAATTTTTCTAATTTCATCCGGTAATCGGTTGAAAATAAGTCTTCCTTGATAAGTATAATAATTTTGTGCAAAGGAAGTATTTAATTTTGGGCATGAGAAAATATATTTATGTCAAGTACGGTTTTCAGTTATAAATTGATATTTTTCTTTTTCTTTTATAGTTTGAATCAATGCATTTCTATTGTATAGATCTTTGAAAGATGGTACTTGGAATTCCTTAAATAATTGATCCGTTGGGTAGTCCGAAGGTTTTTTCAATATGATTTTAATTATTAGCCTCTGCACAACTTCAATTGGGGAAAGATTAGTTTTGTATGCGGATCCCCAACTAATGATAGCATATTGTAAAGTTGATTGAACCAAAGCGTAATATATTAGATATAAGTTTTTTACAGATAAAAAATTTCTGATTCTTAAAAATATATAAATCAATTTTCTAATTTTTTTTACAACTTGACAAATTTGTTCCTTCCATTTCAAATTTTTATCGATAATGACTCCTAAATATTTGATTGTGTTTGTTGTTTTTAATATTGTGCAGTTTTGGATACAATAATTTTTACTATGTGTTTTGGAATTATCATGGATGATGATGTCAATGTTTTTAGGGGTATCATTTTTGTGTATTGCAAATGGAATTACAAATGTTTTATCACCATTTAGTGATAGTAAATTTACGTCGAAGAAATTCTTTAAAATATTTATGTCTTCGGTGGCTTTAAATGTTACTTTTTCCCAAGTTTTATCGCTAATTATTAATACCGTATCATCGGCATATGAAGTAATTTGGCCATGTAGTGGTTGAAAAAAAATGTCATTAACATATATGGTGAAAAGGATTGGTCCTATTACTGTACCTTGAGGGATTCCAAAGTCTGATATTTCTTTATCGCTATTAATCTGATTTATTTTTACGACTTGCGGTCGATTTTTTAGGTAGTTCGAAATCCATTTAATTGCATTGTCTTTTATATCTATATTGTTTAGTTTTTTTAGTAGAATCTCATGGGATATACTATCAAAAGCTTTTCTGAGATCAATAAATATACCGGCACATTTTTCACCTTTATCCAATGATTCGTTGATGTATGAGGTTACATTAGCAATAGCATCTTGTGTGCTGAGTGACTTTATAAAACCAAACTGGTTTTTGTGAAGAATTTTATTACTTTCTAGGAAACTGACTAATTGATTTTTCACAATCTTTTCAAAAATCTTTCCAATGTTTGAGATTAGACAAATTGGGCGATAGTTAGTTACTTGTTAAGGATCTCCAGATTTATAAATAGGTGAAATAATTGTATTTTTATAGTTTGTCGGAAATATTCCCTCTGTTAAACTTAAGTTTATCAAATGAGTAATTGGTTTCACCAAATGAATTTTCATGGATTTTAGAAAATGTACTGTAATAAGGTCAAATCCGGGAGACAAACCTCCTTTCATGCCTTCTATTATTTTTAAAACTTCACTTTCTGAGGTTTTTTCAAATTTTGATAAATTACTATGATTTTGTACATTTTCAATCGTTTGTGTTTTCGGGTTAAAAGATTTATTGATCGAATGTATTTATTAGACATACTGTCTTCAAAGACTAGGCATTCCGGATGCAGTAAATATTTTCAGTAAACTTTTAAAATCCATTCAAAATATAATTTTGAATTTATCATATGAAAAAACATAATTTTTTGTATTTCTTGGGCACTGACTATGAAACAATTTCTAGAATTTTTTGCAAAAAAAATTTAAAATTAAAAGTAACAAATGTACATCGAAAAATAAAGCTTTTCAAAACAAAAATGAAAAAACATCATTTTATTAAAATTCAATATGAATGTATGTATTTTTGTGTTGGTGTTTATTTTATAAAATTCAATTATTATTTTTTTGATATTGATTATTATCATGATACGTAATATATAGTTCTATTAGTTGTTGATAGGTAATATAATTATTTAAAAGTTCTATTTTTTTTAAGTATAGTTATTTGTGCGCATGACAGCTGTCCCATATTCCGGAGGCATTATTTATACTATCCGACGATGCCTTCGAAAGGTGAAACAGCTGTCACACCTAAAAATAACTACTTATACATGTAGGGATGGGGATCCGGTTTACAACAAGGGGTGGTCGTTTCACCTCTCATTAAACATCTTATTTTAGAAACTACGTGTTTAGGACGATCGTGACCGTCATTACCAAGTTAAAAGTGTGCGGTTAATAAACCGCTTGGTGAAATAACCGCGGCAGTAAAGCAGTTGCTGACGAGGTTTCCTATGTTATAATATCGATTACACTTTAAGACGCGAGTTTTGAGTTCCCTCACAGCAACAGGGGTGGAACGCCCCGCCCTACCTTTTGTGGTTTCTTCTCTATTCACCACTTCTTTCCACATCATTCCCCTCCTTCTCCGCCGCCACACTCACCTTCCTCTTCTCCTTGACAAGGTGTCAAGTCCGGGAGGAATGCGTAGGCGGCATGATTCCTTAAGAAACGTCAAGATGATATTCCTTATAAGCGAAAGGCAAGAAAAAATCCCGCATATTTTTTCAACCTTACTTCAAAGTCAGGTTTGGGAGACAGCGCTTTGACGAGAATACCTGTGTTTGAAAAATTAACGACTCCGAAAGGAATATATTCATGTTGTCTACACCATGTGAAATGTAAAACATTGCATGCCTTCTGCAGAATATAGCCAGAACATTAAAAAATCCTTTTTTAATAAAGTAACTCGTTACATTAGATCTGTATAGGGTTAGCACTTTCAGAAATGGTTACCAGTTGCTAACCCTTTACAAACCTGAATAACGTCCGACAGTTGAATTTGAAAGCTATTTCCGGACTGCAACCCTTAAGGCGATGCTCCACATCGTGTAAAATTCGAAATCAGGCCGCTAACAGTAACATCCCTTATATAGGCGACATATATGAAACAGCTGTCACACCTAAAAATAACTACTTATACATGTAGGGATGGGGATCCGGTTTACAACAAGGGGTGGTCGTTTCACCTCTCATTAAACATCTTATTTTAGAAACTACGTGTTTAGGACGATCGTGACCGTCATTACCAAGTTAAAAGTGTGCGGTTAATAAACCGCTTGGTGAAATAACCGCGGCAGTAAAGCAGTTGCTGACGAGGTTTCCTATGTTATAATATCGATTACACTTTAAGACGCGAGTTTTGAGTTCCCTCACAGCAACAGGGGTGGAACGCCCCGCCCTACCTTTTGTGGTTTCTTCTCTATTCACCACTTCTTTCCACATCATTCCCCTCCTTCTCCGCCGCCACACTCACCTTCCTCTTCTCCTTGACAAGGTGTCAAGTCCGGGAGGAATGCGTAGGCGGCATGATTCCTTAAGAAACGTCAAGATGATATTCCTTATAAGCGAAAGGCAAGAAAAAATCCCGCATATTTTTTCAACCTTACTTCAAAGTCAGGTTTGGGAGACAGCGCTTTGACGAGAATACCTGTGTTTGAAAAATTAACGACTCCGAAAGGAATATATTCATGTTGTCTACACCATGTGAAATGTAAAACATTGCATGCCTTCTGCAGAATATAGCCAGAACATTAAAAAATCCTTTTTTAATAAAGTAACTCGTTACATTAGATCTGTATAGGGTTAGCACTTTCAGAAATGGTTACCAGTTGCTAACCCTTTACAAACCTGAATAACGTCCGACAGTTGAATTTGAAAGCTATTTCCGGACTGCAACCCTTAAGGCGATGCTCCACATCGTGTAAAATTCGAAATCAGGCCGCTAACAGTAACATCCCTTATATAGGCGACATATATGAAACAGCTGTCACACCTAAAAATAACTACTTATACATGTAGGGATGGGGATCCGGTTTACAACAAGGGGTGGTCGTTTCACCTCTCATTAAACATCTTATTTTAGAAACTACGTGTTTAGGACGATCGTGACCGTCATTACCAAGTTAAAAGTGTGCGGTTAATAAACCGCTTGGTGAAATAACCGCGGCAGTAAAGCAGTTGCTGACGAGGTTTCCTATGTTATAATATCGATTACACTTTAAGACGCGAGTTTTGAGTTCCCTCACAGCAACAGGGGTGGAACGCCCCGCCCTACCTTTTGTGGTTTCTTCTCTATTCACCACTTCTTTCCACATCATTCCCCTCCTTCTCCGCCGCCACACTCACCTTCCTCTTCTCCTTGACAAGGTGTCAAGTCCGGGAGGAATGCGTAGGCGGCATGATTCCTTAAGAAACGTCAAGATGATATTCCTTATAAGCGAAAGGCAAGAAAAAATCCCGCATATTTTTTCAACCTTACTTCAAAGTCAGGTTTGGGAGACAGCGCTTTGACGAGAATACCTGTGTTTGAAAAATTAACGACTCCGAAAGGAATATATTCATGTTGTCTACACCATGTGAAATGTAAAACATTGCATGCCTTCTGCAGAATATAGCCAGAACATTAAAAAATCCTTTTTTAATAAAGTAACTCGTTACATTAGATCTGTATAGGGTTAGCACTTTCAGAAATGGTTACCAGTTGCTAACCCTTTACAAACCTGAATAACGTCCGACAGTTGAATTTGAAAGCTATTTCCGGACTGCAACCCTTAAGGCGATGCTCCACATCGTGTAAAATTCGAAATCAGGCCGCTAACAGTAACATCCCTTATATAGGCGGCGACAAATTTTTGCTTAACTCGCCTCTTTTGATTTACACAAGAAAAAAACATCGCTAAAAATGTTTTTTATTTTATTTTGCGAAGTTTGTGCACAAATATTTAAATGTTTTACGATCTTTTACTAAAGCATTTAATTTTTCACATTGTACAATAAAACCTTAACCCAAAAGAGGTTTATAGACCTAATACTTTATTTTTTCTGGGCTTAGATATTAGAAAAATACATTTCAAAGACCAAGATGACGTGATCTATTCGCGGTATTTAATTAAAGCATATTTAACTTAATTTAAAAATATTGAATTTTATTAAACATATTTCTGAGCGATCAAATTTTCAAACCAAAAACACATAATTTTGCAGTATTTGGTTTGGCTTCACCTTAACGTTGCTATTTTATCAATCTATTGTAGATGGATCTGTGTCCATCCTTAATGGGTAGAAAAAACGTAGATATATTATGCCGAGTCTGTTTTACAACTATGTATTTCAACTGAGCGCTTTCGGAGGAAGCAGCAGCGTCGTTCCCGTACGCATCAGTGCACCTGCGAGAATCTCAGTAGATAAGAGAGGAACTCGTTCACAGTAGTTGTTGATGTCGGCTTTTCTTTTACTTATTCTTGTATAATTGAGCCACCGACATCTGTTTTTCTTTTAAAT
Source organism: Limnephilus marmoratus (assembly GCA_917880885.1). Taxonomy (NCBI): domain Eukaryota; kingdom Metazoa; phylum Arthropoda; class Insecta; order Trichoptera; family Limnephilidae; genus Limnephilus; species Limnephilus marmoratus. The sequence goes on from OU862908.1 coordinate 56,009,585, forward strand.
CACCATTATTGACAATGTTCCCATGTTATGTTGATTCCTCCAATCAAAATCACCCCTCCCGCTCTATTAAAATCTAATCATTTATGTACTTAGATAAAATTTCAGTATTTTTTTCTTTATGTATTTTTGCGTTGTTATGCCGTGTTGCGCTAACTCCTTCTTTAGCCAACATTTCGAACAGCGATATTGTGTCCATCAGCATGGCTGATGACACTGATACCGATGATGGACACTGCAACGCTGTCCGAAACGTTGGCTAAAGAAGGAGATAGTGCAATACGACATAACACCCCAAATAAATGACGAAAATATTTTTGGCCATGAAAATCAAAATTTAAGTTAGTTTTAAGATTGCTAGTGAATGAAAACGGTGGAAGATAAATGAAAATTAAGTAACAAATGTGCATATGAAATAAAACTCTTCAAAACAAAATGTCTAGAAATTGTTACATACTCGTAGTTAGAAGGATCGAATCTCAACGTGGGCAAATAAATTTTATTTGATTAATTTGTGTTATTTTGCAATTAATTCATTAAATATATATACATATAGTGTTTTTGCGGAACGTTCCAGAGTGGAAGATGTTCTCAGTATCGCCCTGGTGTAAGACTACCATTCAGAATTGAAACGTTGCTTTAAGTGGCTTTAGCCATGTTTGGTGACCAGATCTGAGTTGCCAGGTACTTCCCCATCTTCCTCTCCCCCATCTCCTTTCCCTTCCCACTATCTTTGGCTTCACGATATACCCCATATACCCCAATTGGGGATGCCATAGTTTTACTGGCTCCAGACAGGAGCGGCTGAGGTATTCACATTAAAATAAAATGTTAATGCTCAAGAAATACTAAAAAAATATGTTTTTTTCTTCCCTCATTTAATTGGAACCTTTGTTTTTTTATGTCAACGGTATAAATATACCATAAAAAATTATTGCGTGTCACAAACAAGTAATGAGCGAGGTATTCTTCTTCATAATGAGAGAGGTGTCGCGAAAATAATATAATATTTTACGTTATTAGCAATATTTTTATTACCCTCCCCGAAGTTTAAACTAATAGGGGGGGGGGAGGTATGGAGAAATTCCGACTACCTAATTCCTTCAAATGAATTTTCATAACATTATTATGAATTCATTAGAACTTAGAATAATCACATAAAAAAACTTCATTGTTTTCATCGCCTCCCACGCTTACGATGTGAAATGGTTAAAGTAACTGTGCCTATTTATTATATTAATAATTTTTTTAAAATTAATTCCACACAGGAGGCCCCGGGTAAAATAATTTCCCTCAGGGCCTATATCATCTTTTACCTATGCTGCTGTAGGAAAGGTGTTTTAAAGGAAAAGATGGACAGGATGTTCTGGGAAGGAAAAGGGTATGAGGGGTGGTTAGGAATCTGGGAGTCGGTGTGTTCAGAAGTAACGGACGTATGAATCCTTTCCCCACTGCGGTGTAAGGTAATGGGTCGAGCGAGTCCGGCTGAAGAGGTCAAAGGGTCTCCCTCTTTCCGGTGATCCACAGTTGTTGACATCCGACGTCAATGCATGAAAAAACCCCACTTCATGTACCGGGCACCGCTATTAAGTCACCAAACGTACAGAACCACTTGGGGTGACCTATGGCAGAGGTGTTGGTTATCCAATAAAGGTCGAGAAAATGGTGTAAACTATGGACCAATCAATAAAAGGTAGAAGTACATATTTAAATCTGATGTCTACCATATTTCAAGCAATCCTAAAGCAAAATCTATGAAAAAAGCTACTAGTTAAGTGTTGATATTAGAAATTATTATATTATGAAGTGATTTTTTTGTGATAACTCCGTTTTTGTGTTTGTTTAGGGATGAATTGGTGGAATTGTTTTCTGCAGACACAATCCATCATTGACCGGTCTGTAGACATCGGGCGGAGAACTCGAAAAGTTATAACTTCTCTTTCTGCTACAAGCATCGTTTATGAGAAAGAGGGAGATGTTGCGTCAGATCTATCGCCGGGAAGCCTTTAGCGCAGTTCCCAGCATTAAAAACGACGAATACACTATGAATGTAAAAGTCTAATAAATCCCTATCCAACGGGGAGTAGAGTGCTTGTTGGCGGAGTATGTCCCTATGAGCGCGTCGCGTCATTCGTTTTAGGCGAAAATGCTACTCTAAAGATAAAAAAAAAAAAAACATTTTAAATCGGGACAATAAAGACTGCAATAAAATGCAGGCTTGTGCTTATTTGTCTTTGATGACAGTCTGAAATAAACTACGAGTATCAAGACCGGTTAGCGGATGATCTCGGCATTTAAAACTCAGTCTCGGCGCCCATCAGTACCATCAGTTCCCATTTTTTTACGTGTGTGATTTTCTAATGCGTGTATTTAATTTAATAATCAACGTTGTTGAGCATTTGGTATACACATTTGCTACACACATTTGGTATACACATTTGGTATACGCATTTGGTATACATATTTGGTACACACGTTTGGTACCCACATTTGTATACACATTTGATTTACACATTTGGTACACCATACATATTTTTCTTACCAACATTTGAAAATCTCGTACTACCTCCACAATCGTACACCGAAAATGTAGCTTTTGTCATGATGGAAGACTTAACCAGCCGAAGAATTGAACACATGACGGCTGGATTGGACCCAAATGCAGTGCCAACTTAGCCACTGACTGTTCATCATTTAGTTTTTAGCGGAAAGCTCGTAAAATTCACGAAAACTGGAAAGGAAGACGAGCGAGAATATTATTTATTATTTATGGACACGATTTATGTTGATTTCTTATTTTGTACGCTGCTTACATTATTTATGGGAAACTCTTCATCGTAAATAACAATCCCTGGTTTCTTCCCTTTACATTTTAAAAGTGTAAATAGTTAAAAGTTTTTTTCCTTACTAAGTTCGTGTCAGTTTTCCACGAATGAACAATAATAATCTGCAGTTAAAATGATTTCAAGTTATTTTATACGCTTTGCTCATTAACTAACTCACTATGCGGGTTTGTTTCGTAAAAGTAATGAATAAAACAAGAGTTCCCCGCCGCATTTGTGTAAAAGTTTTAATTGTGCGCCCTTTCGCGGTGTCGGTTTATTATATTTTTCACCGTTTTTACGCCACTACACCCTTTCTGTTATTGTACTGTACCGTGCCGGACTAGAATAATAGGATATCGTACGTACAACATTCTGCACCAACTGCTCCGAGTACAATCGTCCATGGAGTCCGCACTCCGTGGTGTATCGCTCCCGATGCTCTCCAATTACTGAGCTCAACAATAAAGATGGGATGATATCGGTCACTAGCCACTATCCACTTCCACATCCACCCCACTCCCCAGTGTACAACATGTACAAAATACAAACATACAGGAAGCATATTCACTCCGAAGAGCAATGAATTTTCGCGGATGGTCGCTGCGATATCACAGCGTAACTTCTGAATATAAATGTATTGCTGCATGCGCATATCAAACCATTCAGTACAGTCATATTTTATATGCCACACCATATCTTTCTTTATATTTCAGATTCGATTTTATGCTTTCAAGGTCGCTGTTTCAGTAAACCAAATTGATAAAAACGTCTCGAATTTATAAGATTATTCCGGGACAAACTTACGCCGAGATAATAATTTAGTACTTGGCAATAAAACCCGGCTAAAACCGCCTGAAAATATGCCACTGTGTAAGTTTTATTTTTGCCTACTTTTATGGCTTAACTTATCCAAGACACGCCAAAAGTTATATTCCATTTTTGCTATAACTTAACTTTTTTTAAACTAATGGATTTTTATATCACTTTTTTTGTGAATTTATCAATGTAACGTTATACGTGCTTCTTCTGCCTCCCGCCAGAGTTCCACTGTAGTTCCCTCGAGACTATTAGATAGTGCTCGAGATAAATTTGAAGGATTTTCGGACATGTTCAATGAGGATATTACTAAGGCTTAAGTATCTAGGGATCTGGGTCACGAGACATTCTTTTGTCTTTTTTTGGGATTTTGTTATCCCTTTCATCTATATCCTCGGGTTTTAAATATTCTTCTCACACCATATCCTTTGTTTTCTTATGATGGAGATGGGACATCTTAAATTCTCTGTTGGACCCGTATTTTTTACTTGGAAGGATTATTTATATCCCGAATGGAATATTCCTTGTTTTAGGTATTGTTTTAGGGACAGTCAAAATATCTAATAATTTCATGAAATAGAATTTCTTCGTATTTCTAGACGTCAGGGGTTGGAGAGGAAGTGGTTTTCATCAGGAAGTTGAGTGTTAGCACATTTAGGGGGTAATTAGGAAACCGTATCATAACAGGAAATGATGTACAGTCGAAGTTAGGCCTGTGAGCCTCGCCTCGTGCGCCCGAGGGGCGAGTTTGATGGCGTTACGTAGTTAGAGCTCGCGAGCTAATCGAATCGGAACATCGTCTCTCCCGGGCACTTTATAGCCTTAAGTTTTCGCCAGCGGTTACTAATGTAAAGGGCGGTTAGGTCCCGGTTTGTCACTGTCACAGTCACAGCGGCGGAGACTGCGACAAACGCTCTGAATATATGTGTGCACAGACCATAGTAAGTTGAAATATTTCCATGTAAAACCCATCTTACAATAGTAATTCGTTTTTATTCCTGCATAGTAACAATGTACTTAGCAATTGCTTGGAAAATTGGATGATTTACCGGCAGAAAAGAAAATGCCTACGCCCTACGAATTACGTTCATGCCTTATGTGAATTTAATATAAAACTTATTACAATAATGTCTATTGGGCCTTTGTCCTTTCACGTTATTATGTATGTATTTTTTATTTGTTTATAGGTTTTCAAGCATGAAATTCGGTGACCAAAAAACTCAGAACCTCATTTGAAAAATCGTTAAGTTATGAAAAAAAAATTGGTTAAATAGGTTACGTTAGGTTATGGGCTTTTTAAAAGTATTTTTTTCATAGCTTTTAATGACTTTTCTAAGAGATGTGTTGAGTTGACTTGATTCTGAATTGGCATGGAACCATGAAATTCATATTCCAATAGGTCTATTTTAAAATATTCGCGTTTTGTATCAATAATCGAACATGTAAAAAATACGGATATCTTTTAAATTGCGAAAATCTACTAAAAAATAATTCTATTTCTAATAAAGCAGTTCAGCTTTAAGGTCTATGCCCACTACACCGTTCCATACCATGACCGTAGCGGCGCATGCAAAAAAATATTCTTTGTGTCGATCAGTATGAAACGCTGCCCACTACCCCGTCGCGTCACCGACCAACACCGCCACGTACCATGACCGGACTGACGGCGAATTCTCGATGACAATATTATGCAGGTGCCGGTCCGCTCTATGCATGGCACGCGACGGTGTTAGAACGGGGTTCATACGCGGATGATCCCCGTTCTAACCGCGTTGCCACTCCGTCAGTTCGTAATTTGTGTTCAGTTCTGTGAGACGTGCGTCAGCGGTAGACAGAAATTTGAACGGGGATGGTACGGACACTAACCGCGGTGTGTACGGTTATCATACGGTCACTATACCCGTTACGTACGGGTATAATACGGTGTTAGCACGTTCTAGTAGGCATAGTAGGGCGTAGCGTGTTTATTTCGTGTCATACGTTCGATACGTTCATAGTACGGTCATGGTATGGAACGGTGTAGTGGGCATAGACCTTAAATCTCATTTTTCCGCCATTCGGAGGGTCTTCGCCGCACTGACGTCCCAAGCGCAAAACCAGCGGCTTTTAATTATAAAATTCCATGCTTAATAAATGACTCATTTTTTCCGAATAAATACAGAATACCGGCTTAGCTAAGTTGCTACACTTATATTTTTTCTATATCCCAGACCCCGCTAGGGCTGCTAGAAGTTTTTGATTGTACCCTTTTCAAGTAACCAAGCGTCCGCCCCCGTTAATCGCCATGCAAACGTCTTGTCGTGGCTATCTACGGTCAATTTAAAATATATATATATATAAAGTTATTTTCAAGTTCTGCAAGTATTTTAGTATGTGTTTTTGTTACAACTGTTTCGACTTACAAGGTCATTTTCAATCTGACAGTTAGAAAATGACCTAGTAAGTCGAAACAGCTGTAACTAAAATACTTGCAGAACTCTATAACAACATTATTAAATTTAATTTTAATTAAATTTATAAAAAATTAAATGGATTTCTACGAATTAAACACAAAAAACAATTAATATCTACGGTCAAAGCAAATTATTGATGAATTACACAGACGTACACCTCAGGGTATGTACTATAATTTTATAATAAGGTCAATCTTAATTTTCAATTAAACCTACTTACGTAAACAGTGATTTTTTCAATTATTAAAGTAAATTTCAACTATTTTGGACCGGGAAAACTTTTGCCCGCGTTTGCCCGTGTTGATTATTATTTCTTTATATAGAACATAATATACCCGAGTATTCTAGTAGGCTGCTGAAAATTAGAACCATCTTCGTTCATCACTAATTGTTAGGATTTTTTCGGTGCTTGCGAGCCACTTTCCGCCGTAGGAGCTATTTTTCGTGTGGCGCGTTGAATCTGACATTGTGAAATTGGCGACATGTTTCAGTAGAGTCTAAACCTAACTAGAGTTGATTAAAACATTTGCAGTGTTTTGGCAGAACAATCCGCCTAGAATGCAGTATTTGTGGGATATTCACGCACAAAGATAATAATAATTTAATCCTTTCATTCTTGCATTACTGTTTCCATACAAAAAGCGTATTTTGAATTTAATATCACCTTAGATAATTATTTAAAATAAAAATTTTGTATAATTTTTTACTTTTTTGCTTTATGCTTGTGTAACACAACCTAATTTGGCCTGGCCTATTTCAGCATATCGCTCGCCATTATTCTCATTGGGAAGAATGTACGGCGTGCGATATATCGAAATACGCCAAATACGTTTTTTTATAGCTGTGTGTGACACAAGCATTATGGTTTAGATTTTTTTTCTTATTTAACATTTATTTTATTGGTTTATTTCTAAATCACTATGAAAACAAGCCAAGTCATAAAAAATGATTAGTATGGTTCAACAAACAAAGGTTTATATACACGTCATGAAAACGTTTATAAGTAAGCAGATAATAAATTACACTTAGATCGGTCATTGTGACCACAGTGCGCCCTAGTGTCTACGCCATAGTGTCTACGCCATAATGTCTACGCCATAGTATCTAGTACCGTATACACTGTCGCGATATACACAAGCATCTTCTACGACGAAAAGACTGCTTAGTAGACAGCGGGAATTTTCATCCATATAAAGAGTATTACAAGTTTAGAAAAAGAAAACGGTATTGGATTTTATTTTATATGAGTTTTTCTGGTTCGTAACACCCGCCATGATTAATTTCCAACTTCTAGAATACTCTATTTATACCTACGTGATAAAAACCGAAGAACTAGAAAAAGTTTTTTTTAGTTAGAAATCAAGAAATATAATATATTTCTGGGTATAAAAATTACAAGAGTTATTTTAGTAAGAAAGCTTAAAATATATATTTCTACATTTTCTGGGGAAAAAAATTACAAGAGTTGTTTCCGAAAAGAATTATTTATTGTAGCACTTGACAAGACTATAATACTTATTCTTTATTTTTGTGTTCTCCCCTCAGCAGACTATTTGATAAGTTCAAGACTGGATTATTTTTCATTTTCGCCAACCCTTTTAGTTTTCGCCCGAGTCACGCGATTGGTTTAAATTATCGTTATAATTATTTTCTCATTTTCGTGTTCAGACCCTCGATAAAAAAAACCACACAATATTATTCGGGTTGAGGGTGGCTGATGTATACAGGGTGTAACAGCACGAACCCGAAGGATTTTAACCAACGTTTCCTGAGCATATTTGGAGTAAAAATTACATATGTACAGTTTTTTTACAAAAAAATTTTTTTTTTCATCCAAGTCGCAACTGAGTAGTCGGATATAGGAGTCTCATTCCAACAGCACGGTAACACACGAAACAGTGCGCGTATCACGTGATAAGGTCGCGACGTGTAGGTATGTTATCAGTGGCGACGTGTGATTGACATCCTTGTGTATTTTTTTTACATTAGCTCCACTAAGGAAAATAATTCCACTCAGGGCCTATGTCATCTTTAGGGATGCTGTGTGGAGGGTCTCTTTAGGGGAAGGAAGGAGAGGAAATTATGGGAAGGAAAAGGGTATGAGGGTCAGGTGTGTCCAGGAGGGACGGACGAATGAATCCATCCTTTCCACTGCGATGCAATACAATGTTCCAAGAGAGTCCTGCTGGAGAGGTCAAAAGATCTCCCTCAACCAGCCTTTCCACAGACCCGGCCTGCCACACTGTTGGTGGCAAACCTGACTAAATGAACTCTGGCACCCTTGCTAAGTCACCAAACGTAGCGAACCACTTGGGGTGACCTATGGGTTTTCCAACAAATGGTTCACCGGGCGGCGGTACCCATACCCGCCTCCCAAATGGCAAGTTACAAATTGTATGTAACTATAATATTTTTCTCGCTTGTTCGTTTTCGATTGCCTTATTTGCCGATTTAAAACAAATATATTAACGGCGAATTGTTTTACGCTTGTCTGAAAAAAAGGGTTCTTACTGTGTACTGTATGTGATTCAAGGAAATTATTAACAATTTTAAAAATAAATTGGGTATTGCTATATTTGTATATTCCGGGTCTCGTATTCATTTTATACACATGCAAATACAGACAATTTTATTGCTCTCTCCTCCTCGTCGTGCAATATCAAAATGGTGTAATATGATTACGATTTGTGCTCCATGAAGCAAGCAATCCTTTGTAACTTTCTACTTATTTTCCTGTTTTATCAGTCGATTTAGTAAACTCGATGAGCTTTTAGTAGGTTGTGTAGTGGGAATGTTCATTGATCGCGGGCTGCTGACGTCACGCTCTTCCCTCGGGCGGACTGCTTGACGTCACGGCAGTGTCGCCATCCCTTACCCTGGCGTGAGGCTCTGCGGGGGGAAGGGAGAGGGAGTGATGTGAAATATTTGACAGGACCCGGCGCTTTCTAATAATATCCCAGGAAAACATGAGCTCCTCTCATTCAACAACACAAATTAGATTAAACGCATAATGGCTCTTACAATTTGGGTTAGGTACTCGACCGGTATTAAGATCACAATTAATGGAAAAACCAAGCAAACATTAATTAACCATTAACCTTTTCTTGTGATATTTTCGTGAAAATCAGATTATGCTCTTAATTCCACGATTAAATACCGTTTTATTTCATTTTTATCATCACTTTGATATATTTATTTTATTTATTTATTTATTATTACATTTATTACATACAAGATATAACAATATAAAAGGAAGCTTTGACTGTCCAACTAGGAAGGTTTCCCGTTTTAGGACAGTCAAATTGGCAGGTTGCGTGTACATAATTTCATATTAATGGATTCAATAATAATTAACAATAATGGTACATATTGGGGAAGTTACTTAGATATTAGGTACAATATCAGATATAAGTTGTGTTATTCTAGGAATACATCAGTAATAAACAATAAAATCCAGGTAGGTACATGTAAAATATAAAATAAAAAAAAATATAACATATAAATGTAAGAAAGAAAAATAAAAAAAGTATTTTTTTAGGAAAATACAAATTAGCAGTAATAAACAATAAAATCCAGCTAGGTACATGTAAAGTATAAAATAAAAATATAATATATAAATGTAAGAAAGAAAAATAAAAAAATATTTTTTAGGAAAATACAAAATACAAAATCGAAGAAATCAACTCAGACTACGTTTTTTAATATTTTTTCGGAATCTGTCCTACCTAAGTCTAATAACCATTTTGTAATTTTAGTACCGAAGGATGATAATTCACACAGTTTAAATTGAGAGGGGATTTTGTTGTATATTTTTGGTCCCAGGTATGAGAAAACTTTTTGATAAGCCGCAGTATTGCTTGTTGGAATAGAAAGGTCGTTTCTGCTCTTACTTCTGGTTTGATGATTATGATCGACTGTTATCGTTTTGTTTATATTTTTGTGGACGCAGATTGTTATTTTTTTTTATGTAACACTGTCGAACATCAAGCACATTAAACTCCTTGAAGAGAGCGTCGCTCGAGTATCTGAAGGGTTTCTTCATAATGACGCGTAGAATGGATTTCTGTGCCTTCAGTAGCGGGTATAATATTGTTAATCCTGTTCCACCCCATCCAATGCAACCGTAGGTTATGACGGAGTTACAGAGCCCGTAGTATATTTTTTTAATGTCTTGATATATATCTTGTATATATATTTACCCCTATAACATATTAATGTCATATTTATACTGCCTTAACTTGCCCACTCTCCGAAACAACGATTTCTCTCTATGAAAATCAGTACTTGGGTGATGTTGACATATTTAATACAAAATTGTCGAGTTTTGTGGATCTTGTAAAAAACTAATTCCAACACTATTCCTAAACACATCTGTGTTTTTGTAAACTATCAAATCGCTGTATTTTTTGTATTTTTATGACTTGTGTGTATTTTTTATCTAATTTTATTTTTATTATTTCGTTATTAGTTTCAAAATTATCCGTCATGAATTAATTGTACCACCAAACGTGTAAAAGCCCTCTGGGCGTAAACTAAATAAATAAAATAAAAACGACTGCAGATTGCTAACGTACAAACCACAGTTCACGTCGACTAAATTAAGAACTCTTAGTTGATTTCAACTGTTGTTTGTTCGTTGGCGATCTGCAGTCATGTTAGGTAACGACGACAAGTTACCGACATTATCGAAAAAACCTTTACCGATAGACCTGACTTTATTGGATTTCAGTTGACTTTAGTTGATTTCAGTTGCCCTTTACCGCTATTATTTTTAACTTTAAACACGATTTTGAAGTCATCTGGCGGCTCTCTGGGAATTATTTTGTTTATACTAACAAAGTAGGCCTTTTAGAATTTCCAAAACTTTGTAGAACAACAGTGTGTTGAATAAATTTGTTTCTAAAATCCACTCAGCGATTGGAAGCTTTGATCGGCCGAGTGGGTAGGTTGTTTTATAAATAATTCAGGCCAGTGACCACATGTCACCAACTTTGAAAGTTTTGAATCATTTTCCCTAAACGAATTAGAGGTTCGCTGTCTGAACCCGAGTAAGCTACTTTACTTTCATATTGATTTTCTCATTGGCTTGCTGTGACCCTTTTCCGATTTTCGCATTTTTGGGGATCAATTTTTTTTCTCTTTATTTGGCAAAGTATTTGACAAATTTCAACTATTGGTATACTAACTAGGCAGTTTATTTATCTTACCCTTTCAGATTGTTGGCGACTCTAAATAGTTGAAAATAGATTTTTTAACATATTTTTCGGGTGTGTTAAAACTCTTCAGGCCTCGGCCTTATTATTTCAGAGGGCCAAAATACTTCCGCCTTACAATAAAATCCAAACAAATGGAATATTTCTTAACGTATCCGAAAACTAAAAACTGTTATAGAGAGCACATAAAATAATAAGCTTTCAAATTTTATAAATCGAAATAAACATATAGTTTTTTAAATATAAAAAAAATTGTACGCAAACATAAAAAAGTTTTAAAAATGACTCACTTTACGTTTTTTCCAACTAAAATTACTGATATCGAAAAAAAGTAAAAACACTTTAATATTTTATTAGACAAATATATTATAAACCTTATCGTCACCTCACTTTTTTGTCGTTCCATGTAAAAATAATCCATAAAAAATCCTCTTTTTTCAGTTCCATAAATTTATTTCACAATGAGATTCGCAACTTTGGTTTCACAATTACTTCTTCACAAGTACATTTTACTTCTTTTTAAACGACTTCGAAAAGGAGGAGGTTCTCAATTCGACTGTATTTAAAAAAAAAAAAAAATATTTTTGTTACCTTAGAACTTTCGACTGGGTGAACCGATATTGATGATTCTTTTTTTATTTGAAAGCTGGTGCTTCCCGTGTGGTCCCATTTGAATTTGGTCTAGTTCTGATAATGGCATCCATGAGAAAATCAAATAAGTCTTAAATTTGCATCAAGTATTGTAACGAATTAGGCTCGTATTAAATATTACCTGGCGGCAGAGCAGAGATCCAAACTCGGGATAGTGGGCCAAGTAATTCTCCATCAAGTAGGTAGGGATTCAGTTAAATCAAAGAATATTGACTTTTAAACAATAATGTATTGAACACAAAAACAACACGGAAGTGTACAAACTTCCCATCAGGTTATCAAAGGAAAACAAATAAAAAACATACGTACCAGATGGACTCGCTAAACTATCTATCTAACTAAACAATGCCGTGATGATGTCCCTTGAAGAGGTGCGCGCCAGGATGAAAGCCAGCCTAGGGCTTTCCATGAGGATGGATTGGTTAGGGCCAAATCTAGGCGACCAGCCCACCAGGATGGGGTTGTCTCTCGTTCAGTCCCGAGTCCAGAAGGATGCCTGCACAGGGCCGGAGGAATCCGGCAGGCGCCAGCCATGAAAAAGCCAGGTCTCCCACAATGTGATCGGAAAGGTGGACTCGGCGCAATCTCGATTCTCAAAATATTTGTCACGGCCGATTATGTATTATCGGATTAATGATCTAGGCCGTCAATGGCCTCAAAGCGAGCGCGGATTGCAGAAAATCGTTACGATTTTAAATTCAAATATCTTTAATCCGGCCATCACCAGGATGCGTGTTGGATACACTCGTGGCTCAAAGGTTCGCTGTTCCCGTAATACATTTTCCTTAAAAGGAATCTTAAACGAAACTGGGTTCACTATATGGAAATTATGAATTTTAAAATATCGATCAACATCGCTCATTTTATTATTTAAAGTTTAAATACGGCACAGTGACATTCCGGCCATGTCTCTCACAATGTCATCCATTAATAATATACTTACACGAGCCTCGCGTGTTACGAAAAAATCACCCGCGATCGGTTAGGTTTTAATTTACTTCGATTCTCATGGTTTAAACTCAAAATTAAACACCTTTATAGTGAGTAACTAATTCACGACCAGCTCGCCCAAAAGCTGCTCGCGAGGAAGTCACCATAAACAAAAACTGCTCTTATTTTTTTTTCAAAAATTACCAGTGTCCAAAAAACACCATAGACAAAATAAACACCTAAGCAAGAACTGCATTAGTTACATAATTATTTATGTGACAGTATGTGGGCGACAAATGGCCGAATAACTCAATATCACGCCAACCGATTTCGATGATTCTTTTTTTTATTGGAAAGGATGTACTTCAAGGGTAGTTTGATGAGAGTTTGGTTAGGTTCTGATTATGGGATCCATGACAAAGTAACGGAACACTCCAATTCTTAAGAGCAAATTAACGATACTCGGCCGAATCCTAATCGAATTAGTTAGTGTACTTCAGATTCACTAAAAATCAAAAAATAAACAAAGATTTTAACAAAACAAAAAAACGACTTCAAAAAATGCACTAAAAAGTAAAAAAATAATTTCGTATTCTTCTACAACTTAATAATCAACTTACTTTTTCTACTCGTCAATATGTAGGTACGATTGTTATTTTTGGAGTCGGTGTACTACTAAGGTACTCCCCTCCCGCCGCGGCCCGCTCTCATCTCTCACCTCGTCAAGTCGCGCATGCGACAAAAGCACATCTCACCTTTAACTATGTATGTAGTCACAAACCTACATTGGCTGACACCGACTCCAAAAATAATAATCGTACCTACATATTGATGAGTAGAAAAAGTAAGTTGATTATTAAGTTGTAGACGAATACGAAATTATTTTTTTACTTTTTAGTGCATTTTTTGAAGTCGTTTTTTTGTTTTGTTAAAATCTTTGTTTATGTGGTTAGTTTTTGTATCATCATCATTACGTAATATAAAATGAAGTCGCTCAAAATGTATGTGCGCGTAGATTTTTTAAACTACGCAACGGATTTTCATGCGGTTTTCACTAATAGATAGAGTGATTCAAGAGGAAGGTTTATATGTATAATAAATGCTTATTATAGTAGAGAAAAGCCGAGAAATTCAAATATTCAATTCAGGCAGCAGCGGGCAGCGGGTGGTGTAGATTTTATAAAGGTTGGGTAATGGCGTTGTGTTTCATTAGCCACAGCAACGTGTGGCCGGGTCTGCTAGTTTGAATATGAAGCGTGGTCTTTTTTCTTTCTAACACCGTTTGTATTATATTTCTCACTATGTTAGTAAGGCAGATACAACCATTTCTATGAGATCTATATGAGGTGGCCCCTATAGATGCCAAATTAGAACTTTCTGTTTCGAAAATCTAAACTCTGTCCGTCATTGGTTCTCCGTAGCAGCCTCCGAGCTTCTCTCGCGTGGATCGAATATCTATTGCCTGTTTGTTTTTCGTGTGAAGAGTTATCCCTCCCTGCTATTTGGAATCTGCGTTCATACGCCATTACGGATTTTTATTTTCCCTTCGACTTCTTCAAAAGGAGTCTCAAGTTCACTCAAGCAAAGGGCGTTTTTTTCTATCGAGATTTTATGCTAGCTGGAAAATTGTGGAAGAAAAATATTATGCTGAAAAATATTGTCATAACAGAGCGTGAAACGCTTTGCTCTTTGTGCAATTTGAGTCGGCTGTTTTAAAAATGTCCACGCTACGACACATTAATTATTTTAATGCATTTGTTATTGAAATAGAGGTTCGCTGAAAAACTTTTGCATTTTTAATACATAATTAACCTTATACAAATCGCAAGTGCTCCCCACCGAATCGGCATTGAATTTAAAAGCCATCTCTGGTCTGGAGCCACAAAATTCCTGAAAAAACCTGTTTTTTCCAGGAATCTTTAGAGCATGGGCGTTGGGTCGGAATGCTGTCCTTGTTCTACCAGTATTTCAATGAAAGATGCTCCGAGGAACTAGTGTCATTGATTCCTTCGGCACCGTCGGGAAACACAGCAAACGCGCTCCCAACATTTGTATACAGTTGATATTTGTCACACGAGAAGGGCTCGTTTCTACCCCTCGTTCTTGAGTTAAACAGCTCGATTGTGTGGAACGATTTGCCGACCTCCGTGTTTCCACAACATGGGTTTCTCAAAACCCCGGTTCACTCCTTCCTTTCCTCAAATAGGCCTTCCACACAGCATCCCCAAAGATGAGGTTGGCCCTGAAGGAAAGTATTTTCCTCAGGGCCTTCGCTGTGGAGTTAATGTAAACAAATTTTAAAATGGGTATTCCAGCAATTATGTTGAACTACAATACTATTTTGAATGATATGAATATGCTCAAACTGTCAGACAGAAGAACTTTCACTGACTTGGTATTTCTGTATAAAATTCTAAATGATTTAATTGACATTCCGGTATTGCTCGAATTGATAAGCTTCCGGATTCCACTACGTAATACTAGAAGTCAGGATTTATTTCAGTGCAGTAATTCTGGAACTATCTACCATATGTATTCCTCTTTGCCCAGAATACTAATGGAGGGAAACAATTATACCAAGTCAGTGGACATCTTCAATTTATATTTAAACAAATATAAAATATTGTTACGAAGGCAGTTCAGTTATGTACAATAAATACTGTGTATTTCTTACTATTCATATGTAAAAGCCCCGAAAAAGGGCGTTAATAAATAAATAAACAAATAATGTTTGTTGACGTTAGTGGAGTGGTTTAATGATCGTGAACTCTGACCATACTAATTATTATTTATAGAGCACACTAAAAATATCATTGCTTTTTTAGTACACCTCCTACCCCTAGGAATAATCTATTTTAGTTATGCCTGAAGAGGAAGGAAAATATCAGTATTTCGAGACACCATTATATTATTAAAACGTTTCGAAATATTAACGTTTTGCTTCCTCTTTAGGCATAATTGAAATGGATAAACTCGATTATTTCCAGTACATACATGATTCACCACATAAATCACATTACAAACAATAGTATGAAATCATTAGGATTTTAAACGAGAGTCATTATAAACTCTTATTCACTTCCTGCCATGAAAATTTTATTTGTCTTATTAGTTCGTAGCTAATTAGACTAAAATTCCGTCATTTAGTCTCCTTACCATTTTAAAAATTAGCAAATTAAAAATATCGAAAAAAATTCAGCAAAAGTTTCTACGATTTATTAATTTCAAGTTAAATATCTCCTTGGAAAATATTAACTACATTTTTTTATTAAATACCTTAAAATACATTCACTTGAGGATCGGCGAAGGATATGAAAACTATGTGATGCGTGATTTTATGTGGCTGTGGATATCGAAGGATCTTGAATGTTGTGAAATGTGTGTGAAAGACCTCTGCGCAAGTAAAAAGAATGCACGTAAAGGAATAGGAGAAAAAAGGACTTACTGGGGACACTTGTGACACTCTCTGCTATCTCGGCTGGTTTTATCATGCACTTGTATGACTATATTAGTCGCGGTATTTTACTTGCAGTACGCAGGATTAGGTTTGCGGATGCTGTAAACGGTACGCAGAATATAGGTGTTTATGCGGAGAAGGTCGATTAATGACTGATGTGCGTAATACAAGATGACAGGTATATAGGGATGGATAGGAAGGAACATATGACAATATTAACTACAAGCACAGGGTCTATGGTGTATATATGAATGAGAGTAAGTGTAGCTATGTATTGTGTAAATGCCCAACCATTATGTTTTTTTTTTTATTGTAAATTCGGAGTTGGCTGTTGCGAACTCTTGAGTGTAGTCAATTTAAGAGTAGGTACATCTACTCGACTCACTAAGCATAAGGATCTCTTTCAGTATCACCATTCACAAACAAATTATGTAGCAAACTCGTCAATTCCTTGCTTACATGGGGAGTTTAGCAAACATATTTACAAATGGTATCGACTTTATTAATGTAACAATTTCGATGTTTAAAACGTGCTTAAACATTTTTTTATTCAACATGTTATTTTAGATAATTTCAATTTATTTTTCTTTTTAATTTAACCAATTGTAAACCACTGTAAAGTAACAAATTATTTTATGCAACCTATTGTTTATTACTGAGGGGGCCGTCACACTTAGCTATAAAAGCGCCAGCGTTATATGGCTTGGCGTATTTCGGCGTATCGCTCGCCGTACATTCCCAATGGGAATATAATATATCGCCATATTATGGCGAGTGATTCTGTACGACACTTAACTCCTGTGTAAAAAATGTAAATATTATAAACCTAATGTAAAAGCCCCATGGGCGTTTAAAAGAGTAAATAAATAAAATAATGTTTCGGAAACAACTGTCTCGATTAGGCCTATTCTTGTCTTTGTATTATTTATTCGATAAACTTTCCGCAATCATAAATTAATGTCTGTTGAGGCCTGCCATTTACAGATGAATAGGCATAACAGATCGGCAAGTCGTTACTACGGGAAAAAATTACTGGGTTATATTCCTTATTTAGTTTTAAAGGTGATTGTTATTTACTTGGCAATTAAAGACACGTAAGTTACCCATACTGTGGTCTCGTCGTAAAGAAGGGTCATGAAAATGTCATTTATCCATCACAAATAACATCGTTAACCTGCTAATAATGACTACAACATCGCAATTTGTAGTATGTAAACTACGCTTCGTGCAGTATAATAGGAGACTACGCGGGTCGTGGCATCGTTTGTATTTAAATAACTTATTTGTGTTCAATAATTAAATAATAATAATAAATTTTGTTGGAATAACATTCGAAAAATATGAAAAATTAGTTCATGAATTACTGAATTTGAAATATAAAGCAGGGTACTCACCTAACCGTGTAACCTGTAACGTATCTGATACTGTACCAAGTGAGTACGTAGGCACGAGTCTACTGCGAGCCGCTCGCGCGTGGAGCGCAGTGTGCTCGCAGTGACCCGCCGACGGCGGTTTCACTGCGAGCACAAAGGCGGCTCGCAGCGTGCTTGTGGACGGCGACACAGCCGCTTGTGTAGTGAGTACGAAGGCGCGAGCTTCAAACGAACGTTTTCATCATGGAGTGGACAGATGAAAAAGTGTTAAATTTAATTGAACTTTATCGAAATGCTCCGGTATTGTGGGACCCTAAAGATAATAATAATTATTAAAAAAATCTAAAAGTGGATGCTTGGGAAAATATTGGACAAGCCATGGGTACGTCGGGCGAAAACTGTAAAAATAAGATGATCACCGTATTGTATTGCTACAGGAGAGAGAAAATGAAAATAAAAGAAGCCACCATTTGAGACATGTCGTCGGCGTGATATCGTCACGAGCACTGCGGATCCGGGAGGTCGTAGCTGGATACGCGGTTACCGTGGACGAGCCGTACCCACTTGCAGATTGATAACAGTATCAGATACATCACATGCTACACTCTAGGTGAGTACCCTGCTTAAGATCGGCAAAAATTATGTAAAATGAATAGGTTCCAATGGCCGAGTTGGTTAAGGCGCTCAGTCCCTGTAAGACGAGAGATCTTGGGTTACCTTATTATTTTTTTGTGTCTTGTTCTGTTTCATATTTCGTTTAGATTTATTAGTATGTATTATCTTCTTATATAAAATAATAAATAATTTTTATTATTGTTTCGCGTGATAATACTTAAAACAATAAATACTTTTATCTGTACAGTGATTTTACTTTACAATGGTAATAAATATATTTTATATTGTTTAAAACGTAATAATAATACTTGTCTAATTTTTTCGAGCAATTGCAAATATCTCAAAACAATACTAATACATATAACGTATAATAACAATATTCCGTACTAATACATATAACGCATGAAAAAACTCGCATGAACATATTATATTACGCATACCTATTAATTAATACTATTTTATGATAGATGGCAGCACTTCCGTTTGTATCTATTTGTAAATAGCGTGTGTACGCAGACGCAAGGGTAATAATACTGTTTGATATTGTATATAAAACTACAACCAACCAGCCCATTAATAATAATAAATTTTGATGACTTGTTTAGCGCCGTTTTTGTGAAAAATCATCTCAAGGGCGCTATACAAACTTATAATACATTTCTACAATCTTACTTCTGAAAACTACAAACCAGGCAAACAATTATAACAACTTATAGCTAAAAATTGCATCCACCGGTTCATTCATCACCGAGTCGAAATGTACATTATATGTACATTGATTTGACCATTTTTTTACATTAACTCCACACGGGAGGCTCTGAGGAAAATAATTTCCCTCAGGGCCTATGTCATCTTTGAAGATGCTGTGTGGTGGGTGTGAATGAACGCGATGCTGTGTAAAAATCTACTCTACAGGCAGAAAATATACAGGACCATACTTACCTGGGAGGTCACTTGAGATTAACACTGTTATTGTTTATTTATATAAATTTAGGTACGGTTCGCACGCAGATGACATAATAGGCCACTTGCATGGACTTCATAACGACTTGGAAAAAATCGTGTGGATAGAGTTTTTTTACTAAGATTACGAAAATGTTAGTAAAAATTTTTAGAAATGTACAGTTTTTTTTATTTTTAAATAAATAAATCCATTATTTGGCCTCGTGACGTCACTACATGAAAATGTCCCGTCGCCGAAAATGTTCCTATTAATTTTATAAAATTCCACACTGATTTATTTTTTTATATGGCATCACTTTGATTTCAGGCGAATTTTTGAATTCGTTCACTAGATTTATTGTTTGTTCTCTGCGAACTTATCATTTGGTTTGATTTTTTGACAGATGTTCTGAAGAGAACCCCGTACAATTAATGGCTACGGGGTTCTCTTCAGAACGTGAAGAGGATGTCGGTACATGTTTAAGAGGTATAATGATTATGGTGCTGATTTTAACAAATTAAAATTTTATAATATTCTTATTATTATTACAATTTACAAGTTCAAGTATATTACATTGAATTTAGTAATATAGACGCTGTACATTATAATGATTTATGATCAATAAGATGGATCAAGGAAATAAATATTTATGAGATCTAATATTTTTGGTATGCCTCGTTATTCTCCTGTGCCATTCGTATGGAAAACGTTATTTTTTTTTTAAATTATTTTCGGCTATGTAATTATCGTTTTTTCACACCTATAAAATTATGTCCCGTCTTTCCGGTTTATAAAAAATGGTCTGATTTTTCGGATTGAAATTTTCAAAAAATCCCCAGGGTTTCAAAAATACCATTAAAAAAAAAAAAATACAGAATGTCTTAGAATATTTGCCTAAACCGGAAAATTTTTTTAAAAAATGTGATGCAAGTGGCCTATTGGGATCTATAATATATAATGTGTTCTTTAATGAGCGTATTTCGAAAGCAAAATTCTATGACGGGCGGTAATCATCATAATTATATTTCTAACCCTACTTTCTGATTTGAATTTATATAACTAGATTAAGAAACTGTAAATCAGATTTAATTATGTTATTATTAAGTTAAGCAAGCATTTTATTTTTGTATTACTGTGACAGCTGTTTGGCGGTCAAGACCATTTTCAAACTGTGGTTAGACCACGTTGAGATGACTTATTTATATGCGGGGAAAACAGATTTCAAAGTATCCCACAGAATATAGAATCTATTGTCACAATTATATCCCAGTAAATCGGTTTATTAGGGGTGGGGAGGGAGAGGGTGAATATAATCATACAGGTAATGAGTCGTCTAAACGTGGCCTAACCGCAGTTTGAAAATTAAAAACATCAAAACTCAATAAAATTAAATTGCTTTCAGAACTTAATAATAATATTATTAACTTTTATTTTAAAAAGAAATTAAATGGAGTTTTACGATTTAAACACAAAACAATAGATTGAAATATTTTGAATTTATTTATATGTACGTGTTTTTTTGGTTCCATGCCAAAATTATTTTTAAATAGCCGGTAACCCTAACCTAACTTAACTTATTTAACCATTTTTTTATATTTTATTATCATCACTCTTAATTACCTTTCTGAGGTGCTTCTGAGTTGGTTTCATTCTGAGTCGTCCGGTCACCGTTTTTTTACGTAGGAGATATACGTTGACAAATGGGTTATTTGATCCTTTTGTGATAACTAAAATCATTGGTAAAAATATTCACTAATTAATATATTTTCAATTCAATCATAACATAGTTCCATTTCCAACTGCATTGCTGTATATTCTCTGTTCTGTTATTTTTAATTAAAACATAATTCCGAGTGAATAATGGATGCGTTTATTTACCTGAAATGATTGTTTAACAGTTTCAAGTTGGCTCATCTCCGAGCGGAACATTATGAATTAATTCACTAAAGGAGTCGTCTCTGGGATAAAGTAAGCTAAATTAGCATAAGATCGCGGTTAACTAGCCGACGAACAAACATTTTGCATTAAGTCGAGTGAAAAAGGCTTATCAACCACCACATTGTTTTGCTGAAACTATGTCGAACGCCTGACAAATTAAAGGACTTTGTGTGTATTTAAATCGTTTAACCCCTTAGGTCTATTTAGGTGTATTTAAATCGTTTAACACCATATTTTCAGAAGGTCAAAATATTTCCGCTTTACAATCAAATCAAAATAAATGGAATATTTCTGAACGTATCCGAAAACTATAAATTTTTCTTGAAAAATTATGAAATACGCTTTCAGTTTTTATAAAACAACAAAACATATAATTTTGAAATATAAAATTTTTGCACATTGCCCACCTAACGTTTTTTCTAACTAAAATTACTGATAACGAAAAAAAACACGTACGTATTTTATTAGACAAATGTATTAAGTATAAACGTTATGGTCACCTTGCTTTTACGTCGTGTCATGTAAAAATACTCGGTTAAAAAAATGGATGAAGTTTGGCCGGGTCTTGGCGGCGGATACGTCTCCCCACCGGCTGCGTGGCAGGCTCGGTTGGGAGAGACTGGTTGAGGGAGCTCTTTTGACTCTCTCAGAACATCGCCTTGCATCGCAGTGGGATGGATGGATGGATTCATACTTCCGTCACTCCTGGACACACTATCCTCAGATTCCTACCGACCCCTCATACCTTTTTCCTTCCTAGAACTTCCTCTCCTTTTTTTTCAAAAGACCCTCCACCTAGAATCCCTAAAGATGACATAGGCCCAGAAGGGAATTATTTTCCTCAAGGTCTCATGTGTGGATCTTATTTAAAAAAAATTACCCTTGTTTCTATTTTATTTTTTCTTCAGTTGTGGTTCGAAAATTTGGTTTCATAAAGGTCTACATTTTACTTCTTTTGTGGTTAATTTTTATATTTGAATTCAAAGCGTGGTGTTTTCTCTTTTTAATACCGTTTTTATATCATATTTCTCTCTGATAATAAGGGAAACATATCGATTTCTATGAAACCTAAGTGAGTTATTCTGAAAGCGAATAAATTATCCCGACGGGTTAAAAGTACTAACCTATTTTCTCGTACATATCCCCCCCATGCTTGTACTCCGATGTTTTTCGTATGTTTTTCTATTTCTTTCGAATTATTTTTGATCAAGTAAAATTTGGATGAAATAAACATATTATCATTATTGATGCCTAAGCTTTATTTATCACTTATCGTATTATCCGATTTTCTATATCTAATCAAAAAGTTAAGCAAACTGAGAAAAGTTTCTCCTGAGAAATGCTGGCATGATTTATTTGCCAGAAGCCAAGTCAGAAGTCTGCCCGAAAAGTTGAAAGAGTTCAAATTTGGTCCAGAAAACATATTTGTTCATGGCGCCCTAAATTCAGTTTAGTTGTTGGGATGAATAATATCACAACACAACCCAATTTTTTTTTTCAATAAAATACATTATTTTCAATTGGACTATTACTATGTTTTTTAAATTTCTGAGAATGTTTTATCCCAAAACGAATAATAATGAATTCTAAAATCTCATTTCGTGTGCTTCGAATTATAATTTTATAGATTTGCGATTTCAATCTATCATTCAAATTTATGTATTACTCTCATTTCTTACAATATCGCTATTATTAAATATTTCCATAAATTGAGTGTTTTTTTTAAGTTAACTATAATTTATAAATGATTAATAAACCATCCCTAAGCTTATATTTGAATTGGTTTTGTATTATCTACCATTGAAATACGACCCTACATCGACCTTCTTATAAAGTATCTGTTAAAATTATGTGAATCAACTTAAGAGGGTTTTACTAGAGAAAACCAGAAATATGTCATTTTTAAATCAGATTTTAGACGTATTGACTCTTTTCCACAAAAAAATATAAATGGATTTCGAAAGATTGTTCTTTTATCTAGCATTCGCATGTTTTTAATTTTGAGAAAAAATGTTTATTTTTAGTATAATAAGGTTATACCATAGGTCGTTGGCAGATTTGTTAAATTTTCAAAAAAGATTTTGTATTATACCACACCCATTTCAAATCATATAATCATGCAGTAAAATAAATCAATAATTATCTGGGTATCGCATGTTTTAGAATTTTAATTTTAGCTTAAATAAAATCATAAAAAAATATATACACGTACATGTGTTTCTTGACGAAAATTGGTCCGTTTGTGTATTTATTTGCGCACTTACAAACTAATATATTTCAGATTTTTTAAATATTCTTATTTAACTTAGACATTATTGAAAAATAATAAATACAAAAGTACATTATTTTAATAGTTTTATCATCACGCCTTTCAGCATTTTTGGATGTAGGTATAAATTAAAGCAAATTTGGAATGAAATAAAATCGATATTGAGTTATAATTTTAAAAAGCTGGTACGGAGAGTAATTAATCTTTATCATTGTAACCGCCCTGCACGATAGTAAGAACAACTTTCGACGAAATGTGGATTTTCGTCCGCTGGCTGGTTAAACGCTCTTAATATTACTATCAATGAAAAAAAATATATCGATAATTTAAAATGAAATAGAGTTCATATTTGATTGAAAATTATTGAACTGTTCCTTGTGAGATTTGTGCTAAGTACTACGTTGTTGTTGTTTTTAAACTTTATTTTTTCACAAGAATCGACGCTTTAGGCTTGGACGGCGGCCACCCTTACCAGACCGTTTGAATATTCATGGGACGGTTTTATCAATAGTAACTTTTCAAAGATTCCTGAATTCGGGGTAAGCCGCCCCTAACACCCGGAGCAGAACACCCTAAAGCTTAGCAAGAATATTCCTGTACACGGCGAACTTCGCTGATGCGACTTGGGAAATTGGAACATTTATTTGACGGGAAACTTTTGACCTCTTCCAGCAAATTATTTAATAAAACAAAATATACATGCTCTAAATAATAATGAAATAATTGGGTCTGTTTTTAAAATGAGGCGTAAATGTGCAAAAAGACAACACTAATATTGGAGGTATACCCTCACCAGTATCTCGTGCGATAATTCTGAATATATTTATTTTTAGATATCTGTATACTAGACCACTTGCATTGATTTCATAACGACTTGGAAAAAATCGTGTGTATAGATTTTTTTACTAAGATTACGAATATGTTAGTAAATTTTTTTATAAATGTACAGTTTTTTTATTTTTAAATAAATAAATCCATTATTTGGGCCTGTGACGTCACTACATGAAAATGTCCCGTCTACGAAAATGTTTCTATTACTTTTGTAAAATTCCACACTGATTTATTTTTTTTGTATGGCAACACTTTGATTTCAGGCGAATTTTTGACTTTGACATTTAACGTTCACTAGATTTATTGTTTGTTCTCTGCGAACTTATCATTTGGTTTGACTTTTTGACAGATGTTATGAAGAGAACTCCGTACATTTTACGATGTCTGTACGTGTTTAAGAGGTATAATAGTAGTGGTGCTTTTTTTAACAAAATCAAATTTTATAATATTCTTATTATTATTATAATTTACAAGTACAAGTATATTACTTTGGATTTAGTAATACGTTGAACATTATAATGATTTATGATCAATAAGATGGATCAAGGAAAAAAATATTTATGAGAAGTAATATTTTTGGTATGCCTCGTTATTCTCCTGTGCCCTTTCTTGTGGAACACGTTCTTTTTTTTAAATGATTTTCCGCTATGTAATTATTGTTTTTTCGAACCCGTAAAATGATGTCCCGTCTTTCCGGTTTATAAAAAATGTTCTGATTTTTCGGATTGAAATTTTCAAAAAATCGCCAGGGTTTCAAAAATACGATTAAAAAAAAAAACAGAATGTCTTGGAATATTTTTCTAAACCGGAAAAAAAATTAAAAAATGTGATGCAAGTGGCCTATCTTGTTAAAAACACAATTTGAGATTGCTCTTTTCCAATTCATTTGTTTTTTTCGGGAAATCTCCCAGCAAGGAAACTATTTCTAAATTTAAAAATAATGAGATCAAAATTAGCAGATTAGTTCAAAAGAATATTCGTATTTCAAATAATGACGCATGTATCGCACGCACCTCTGAACAGGCTCAACCTAGTTAGGTGGTATATACCAAAAAAGTATATTGTGAATATAATATATTGGTTTGGTAGTTAAATTTTTTTATTATTTTTGGTTATTTTTCATTCTCTACCTGTTTAGTAGGGCTGGTAAAGTACCTAATAAGGGATATAATTTTCCCCTGCTGATGGAAATAAGGCTTTTATTTCCAGTCGTGTAGATTTCAACGGGCAATCGTTAAAACACCGCAGGTAGTAAAATCTTCCTGTCTGATCACGTGATGCGACTGCTCGGGTGTGTCCGTATTTGTAAAAGTGAAGTAGAAACACGCACAAACACAAGTGGCTTCATTAACCCCCCGGGTCCCGGGCGACGGAATAATGAGGAAATCCCAACCCCTGTCGGGCGCGAAAGGGTTGAAGGTTTTTACTGCAGAATCCGAATTCATAACAAGTCATGTTTCCGGTTGTGTCTATGATGTCAAGTGGACACGAAGAGCTGTCTCTCTTGGTGAACTGATTCTGCAGTAGTTTGTCAAGGGGCCGAGGCCTGCAGAGAAATGCATTATTCAGTCGTTGGGAGGTATTGTGATGCTTTGTACAAAATTTTATCGATCTTAATTTTGATGGCTATAATCCTTCCATTGAGAGCTCTATTGTTAAATTTTTCTGTTGCAGGCATTATGTGAAGAGATATATAAGATATATTACAATCACTCAACAGATATTTCCTAGATGTGTGATACATACCTATTTAAAACAAAACTAATTTCGTCAATTACCCAAGATCTTTCGAATACAGTCAATGAAATGGATTATTTTTGGTTAAAGAAAGAATTGATCACATTTCATCCGAAGTAAAGGAATTTTTCCCTACGTCTGGCACACCAGACACGCTCACATCACACTTCTATCTCTAACCACTCAAAACAGGCGAAACAAAATTTTCTCAAGAAATCATCGAACGTGAGTGCGCACTATGTTTTGTTATCAAACGGAATATAGATATGAACTCATCTGCATGAATGGGAATAACCTTTTAAGGAAAGTGCATTCCGTGGCAGAGATCGGAGTTCAGGGTATTTCCTTAGATACGAAATTGTCCCACCCCACCCGGGCCCGAGGGCGCCCCAGGTAGGGTAGGAGGGGTTGCCCTGCCAATCCCGACTCCCGCCCTTAGCCAGACAACCCTTCCGTTTGCTGAACCGGCGATAAACTTAAATCCAGGCTTCGTTATCCTTTCAAATTCCCTGCGCTGAAAGAATGGTACCCGCCCGCGCATAATTAACCCGCCTTACAGACACAGACACTGCACGCCGAAACGAAGAGAAAAGAATTTGAGATCGATTAGGATCGTTTTTTTCTTATAAAAAACAATTTTTATAATATCTGTGGAACGGACCTTTTCACTGTGCATAACTTATGTAGATAAGAATGTTTATAGTTTACCCTCCGAGTATCGAACGCAGCCCGTCCAACTGCCTATCGAGCGTCTCCCACCGGGTTATATACATCAATCACTTCTTGTAACTGTTACTGAACGACTAAACATGGATAATTTTGTGAAACAATCAATCGTGTCTTATTTTTTAACATTCAATTGCGAATTCAATTCGTATTCGTTTTTTATCTGGGTTCAATTCCTGGTTGCAACCGTTACTTTTTTTATTTTGTCTTTTTCTGTTTCATATTTTAGTGAGATTTGTCCACAATATTTTTTTCGATGATTAGATTATATACGTATTCCAATCTCTGGAGCTTATGATAAAAATTACGCGCTGTACACAAAAAATGAAGGAAAAGTAATCTAGAATTACAGAAATTCCACGGTCCTAAACTCACCGTTAGAGTTTTCCTGCTTCAGATAATAGATTACTGCTTTATTGATAAGATGATTCAAAGAATACCTGATCTCTCATCAATACCCTGTTCATGGAAAGGCGTCGTTTACAAAACTAAACAACAATTTCTTGAAAGGATGGAACCAAATATGAAGACGTAAAATGAATAGACTCCAGATACGAATATCTACAGCCTGTATGTCTGACGAATATCTACAGCGCATATGTTTAACTAATATCTACGAACTTCAGAGTGTTGATTAATATCTACAGAGCGTAGGTTGAACTAATATCTACAGAGCGTAGGTTGGACTAATCAGCTAAATGTGCCCAATGGTCCGATTTACATACATACTTACATAAATTAAGATTTTTAAACTGCATACGCAATATTACGTTATTCCAATATGCTATACATAATTGCAAATCCAACCTCTGCCAGTGCTGTAGATATTCGTCAACACTTTGGTTCTCATAGATATTAATCAACAGTTTGAGCTGTAGATATTCGTCAACACTTTGATTCTCATAGATATTAGTTCGATTTTTTCAGTTTTTGGAATTCCTGTAGATATTAGTAGACGCCTCCAAATGAATATAGACTGTCGATTTATTTGAAATGATTTTTACATGTTGTACATAAATATTGACTCAGCATAATAAGATATGTATGTTTTAGATTTATATTCCGTTAACGTTGGTACGCATTTTATTTTGTCTAATTTATCCGCCGGCGTCTTCTCTGCCAAAAATTCGCTTTAAATTTGATTTAATCTGAAATTCAAATATTCCAATTAGTTTCTCGTTTTCGATATTATACATTGAACTTGTAATTCAAATTTTCCAATTAGTTTTCCATTTTAGAATTCTTCTTATTCGTTTTTGCCTTTTCGTGGTTAGAGTTTCTGTTTCAATAGAACGTTTAATAAAAATATCGTACCTAATATTATTTTATATTATGTTATTCAAATTTCATCGGCATTTCGTCGAGAATGCGAATATTTTTATTTGCATAATACCTATCTGTCTGAATCAATAAACTCGGGAAAAAGAGTGGCAAGGCGCAGGAAAGATCGTATAAATGCTTATATCGGATATCTCACAGATAATGTGGTGATATAGGTGCCATTAAAGTAACCTCACGTGACGTGTAAGGGCTTCACTGAATCGTGTGACCGGAGATGTTATATTTATTACCAATCGGATATGGGCGGCAAATTATTTGCTGGCCATTTGCTGAATGGATACTATATCATTTTCAGTTTTCAATATTATTTATGTTTTTGACGGTGTTAATTCTATTGTCTTAAGAGGGCATTACCAGAGAAAACCGGAAATACGTCATTTTCAAAAAAGTTTTTAGACGTATTGACTCTTTTCCACAAAAAGTTATAAATGGATTTCGAAAGATTGTTCTTTTATCTAGCATTCGTATGTAATAAAATTTGAGCAAATTTTTTAATTTTTAGTATAATAAGGTTATTCCATAGATCGTTGGCAGATTTGTTCAATTTTCACAAAAGTTTTTGTATTATACCACACCCATTTCAAATAATAAAATCATGCAGTAAAATAAATCAATACATTATCTAGCAAACGTATGTTTTAGAATTTTAATTTTAGTTTCAATAAAATCATTAAAAAATATATACGTACATGTGTTTCTTGACGAAAAGTGGTCCATTTGTGTATTTATTTGCGCACTTACAAACTAATATATTTGAGATTTTTTTAACATTCTTATTAAATTTAGACATTATTGAAAAATGATAAATACTTATAATCAAAAAATAACTACAAAAAGTACATTATTTTAATAGTTTTATCATCACGCCTTTCAGCATTTTTGGATGAAGGTATAAATCAAAGCTAATTTGAATTGAAATAAATTCGATATTGAGTTATAATTTAAAAAAGCTGGTACGGAGAATAATTAATCTTTCTCATTGTAACCGCCCTGCACGATCGTAAGAACAACTTTCGACTAAATGTGGATTTTCGTCCGCTGGCTGGTTAAACGCTCTTAATATTACGGTTAAAACATCCATTTTCACTTATTTGCTTTTGATCGGACCCTGCTACGAGCATTTCTCGACTAGTAAATTTTGAACTTAATGCTCATTTTTAGACTAGTGTATTTTGAACTTACGCTAGAACATTTTTAGAATAGTAAATTTTGAACCTTATGTTGGGACATTTGAGTAGCAAATTTTGAACTTATACTGGGATATTTTTAGACAAGTGAATTTTATGCTGGGACATTTTGAAACAAGTAAATTTTGATTTTATGCTGGGACTTTTTTACACTATTAAATTTTGAACTTAAGCTGGGACATTTTGGACTAGTAAATTTTGAAATTCTGCTGGGACATTTTTAAAAGAGGGAAAAATGTTGGTTATAAATAATGCTCAATAATATATTAAAGATTTGATTTATTGATAAGTAACAGAATGTAATTACCATTTTGAGTAGTGAAAATAACATTTTAATGTACCTCTGTGTGATTTATTACTCTTTCAGAGCTAAGTTACCTAACAATGTAATTTTCAAGTGAATGAATCTATATATTTATTTGTTGTTTCTTCACAATTAAAATAGATTGTTTAGTATGTAATTATTAACCCCTCTAGTCTAGGGTTCGCCTGTATCGGGGTTAATAATTTCACAATTTAATAAAAGTAACACACATAAATATCAATCATTACCAAACAGTTAAGTATCTAGTAAAATTTATCTATATATTATGTGTTATTAATTTCTCACAATAACACATACTAATAACAACAGAAATAAGTATTTTTTTTATTTTTTTTATTTGAGAGAAAGTTGACAGCAAATCAGAGATTACAAAATAATAAAATAATAGGATGTTAATTATGCCAATTATGAACTTTCCACTGATGATACTTATAGTAATAAAGTGTGATATGTAAGTTTTATTTTTTAGTTACAAAATATAAAAAGGGGGGGAGGAGGAACATAGGAATAGGATTAAGAGGCAAAGGACGGGAATATATAAGGATTGAACTTTCTAGTTTGAGTCATGGTGCTTGGTGAGTTTTCGTTTTATGTCACGTAAAGTTGAGTTAAAAATGTCAATGTAATAATAGACTCACGCAATATCAGATTTCAATTGTATTGCAGAAAAATATAGAATTGTCTCCGACACATTTTTGAAGCGCCACTGAAAACTGAAAATTTAAATACAGTTGATAATATGTTGTAACTGTTATAGGCACGCCCAAAAGTCGGTAGTAGAAAACCGTTCCATATGCCATAATAATTTTAATTTAATATTATTTGTCTGCACGTTACCAACTAAAAATTATAAATACCGCCATTGTCGTAACCGTTTTATCGTTCGTAGCGAAAATCCCATCAACACATGGCAAAGGCTTTACGGGTTGTTGAACCGGGCCCACCGGTGCCATTCATACATGGCTCTCCGTAGCAGCCACCCTTTGTTTATTTTATTATTTTGTCCCTACGGCCGACGTCCACGTAACGTACATTGTATGCCGGATCAGTATGCAGATTATGGAGGCATATTCATAAAATTGAAATTACACGCGGTAAATTCGTTTGCAGGGCAAATTCGTGATATCTTTGTTATGTTGTTTTTGTGTGATGTTACTTTGTTGAATAATTTCAGAGAACCTTTCTAACCTTCTTGTATGCAAAAACGCACTAAAGCATTTATTATATATAATCTTAAACATGTATTTATTTTGCTACGAGACGCGACGAGGGTTTTTTTTTTCAATTTACTTACTAATTTGGTTACTGTGATTAATTTTATATTATAGAACTCCGTCGTGATTTAAAAAAAATTATATTCATGAAAATAGAGAACTCCAGTCCAAATTTTTTTTTTTTTTTTAATGAATTCCTTAACCTTCTAACGTAAATAACTGCATTTTTATTTTTATTTTTAGAGTTAGTTTTAATAGTTAAAATAATTGTCAAAGTTTTAATTTTTCAAGACCCCCGAAAACCACCGTACGTACGGTGAATCGTGTGACGTCATCCCTCCTGAAAAAATAGTATAGGATCGGGCAATCAACTGATCTACCGCCGCCACTTTGATTTCAGTTGTTCGAAGTATTCTCCCTAGAAATAGAATTACAATTTTTTTGTGTAGTAGTTTTTGAATATTTTCAATAATAGAGATAAACTAATAAGAGATACCTTTATTTTTGAAACATTATTTAGGCCTAAATAATGTTTCAATAAACACAACAACTAAATCTCTATAAACATAAATGTAAATAAACGAATAAATTAATACGATGGCTTGTGTCATATCATACATTCCCATACAATGACTTTACGGTGACGTCACGACACGTCGAACAGTGACGTTACCTTAACGGCGTGTTTTTACAACCCGATTAAAAATTGGCTTTTTAATATTTTTTTTAAAACTCTGCGTTTAATATTATAAATAAAACTTATATATTCAGAATCAGCGTTTATTGGTCCGTATGAACATATTTTTTAAAGCCAGAATAGTTTTCACGGGAGTTTCTTATTGTGGTTTATTAAATTGATGGGAAACCGGTTATTGTTAAAGATTTCTTGAATGGTTTTAATGAAAAATGTCTAAATCTGCTAAGGTTAATGGTTGCATTCAAAATTAGCATTTGAATTTTAAAAGTGTATAAATTTCTTTTTCCAAACGAGACAGAATTTTCCGTCTATTTCGCTTTACAAAATTTAGATTTATGTTTATTTCACAAATAACGAATTAGGTTTTTTTCGGTATATTATTGTCTCGCACCAGAGAGGTCGTTATTTAACGAAAGCGTAAAAGGAAATGGGCTTTTCGCTATCTGATAACTGTCACCTTTTATTTATGACCAGTGGTTTATGGAAGCCTTTGTCTGTTGAGTTTAAGAAAATCGACATGGCGCCTACCTAGCTGGCCTTATTTATAGAGGTCTCCAGTATTCCATTTAAAGGTCAAACATCAATAATAATAATTTTTATCATATCAAAAATTTATAAACGCAAACTTTATTTGACATCTTATTCCCCTTTTCCTCCGAGGGTTGAGTTTCATGACATCGGTCAGGCTCCCCCAGATGTGTCACTATTTGTTTTTCATTTTTCCTCTGGCACCATTTTTTATTCTCAAATCTCTAGAAAGTAAAGATGAATAAAAGTTGGCATTGGATTTCATTTTAATAATATTGTTTCTCGTATAACAGTGTCGTTAAAGAAATGATATTTGGCCTGGATTTCATTGAGCTTATCATTAAACGCTTATAAACTAAACTCCTCAGCGTTCTTTATGTCAATTTCGTTTACTTTTAGTACTTTTGCTCTCCGTCGTAAAGGATCGCAACATTAAACCTAATGACAATGTGTATAGACTAAACCGAAGTCCTTTAAACTGCTCCGGGAAAAATACCTCGAGGGCGTAAAAAGGTACATGCTTAGTATTGCTTGGGTTAAAAAAGGTACTTCGCCGGGACCAAAGTGATAATGGTGTTTCCAACAAAGACTTTGAGAACCGTAGATCCGTTTGAGAAAATAACCACTCGAGACGAACTATTATTAGCAAGGCAAGGCTTGAAGAGGTTACCTAATCTCACGGTACTGCGGCCTAACCTGGGAAATAGTTGAGTATTCTACGCACAGCTCCTGTAACGGTGTCAAACTTATTATTAGAATTCGACAACTTGGCCGAATACTTTCTTTTGGTTCTGTTTTTATTTTGCCTTCAATTCTTTTATATTAAAACAATGCTATTTTAGAGATTTTTTAAAAAATAATATATGAACCGATTGGAACTTTTCCATATATTTATAAATATTCATCTTTTAATTAAGTACGCCTACTCTGTTTCTCTGTGATTGATATGCTTAATTACACCCGTGGGATTGGAGTAAAATAAATCTGCTCTTCATTTCTATGAATTACTAATTCTCTTTCATGTATATAAAGTTTTTTTTTTATTGATTTGATAAGATTATTTAATTAATTATAATTTCATATCCCGTGTTATTATAACATTCATGAGTCTAATAAATAAATATGTTATTACTGTCTACCTCCTTATTGCTACGTAATTTCGTACACAGGTGTCAGTATTTTCATGACTTTCGTTATTTTTCCAGAACATCAGGCTGATTTGTTCGCCTTTCCTGACAACTCATATATGTCTTATAGAAATCGTTGTTTCCCTTACTATGAGAAGGCTTGAAATTTGATCTAAACGGTGTTAGAAAGAGAAAACACCACGCTTTATATTCAAATCTAAAAGTTAACCATAAAATAATTAAAATGTACACCTTTATGAAACCAAATTTTCCGACCGCAATTTGAAACAAAATTATGAAACTTTGAGAATTTTTTACATGAAACGAAAAAAAGTCAGAGATAACGTTCATAATACGTTTACATAGTAAAAATATGTTT
This sequence comes from Limnephilus marmoratus, assembly GCA_917880885.1. Classification (NCBI taxonomy): domain Eukaryota; kingdom Metazoa; phylum Arthropoda; class Insecta; order Trichoptera; family Limnephilidae; genus Limnephilus; species Limnephilus marmoratus. The sequence continues at coordinate 56,043,157 of OU862908.1, forward strand.
TTTTTCGTTTTCAGTTGTTTGTGAGTAAATCAGTTAAAAAAAAAAAGTTTTCAAAACTTTTTTATACTTACCTTCAAAATTTTATAAATTAAATATTTATTTCGAATTATAAAATTTATAAGCGTTTTTCATCATCTTTCAGAAACAGGTTTTATTTTTTTGGATGTGTTCAGAAACATTCCATTTATTTCGATTTTATTGCCAAGCGGAAATATTTCGAACTTCCGACAAACAGTCCCGAAGCCTGAAAGGTTAAATTATATCTTTCTCTAAAACTACCTAACTTTAAAACCTTTGAATTAGAAGCACGAGGCGGAATTAAGTCACTGATTGACAAATCACGGGTAATTTGTTCCAATTTTCCGTCTACCCTCCCTATTCAGCTTTGTTTCGTCTCTTCGAGTAAATCTTTTTGTTCGCGTAATTTATCTGCGTATAAAGGTGCTTACTTTTGTTTAATTACGCGTAAATGGCTAAGAGTGGTAGCTAATGGAAGTTATAAAATAAATTACACTGGCACTTTTTTCTGTCTGTAATTTGCGTTTCAGGCTCATTTTTCATAATGTAAGTGCGTCATCCGCGTAATCTTATATTCACGAATGTAATTTTGAAATTCATAAATAATATATTTGCATTTGAATAGAAAATACAACATGCCAACGTCCATCGCGAACACTCGGAAAACTTTCGGCCCTCTAAAGAAAACGAATATTTTCTTTTTTTCAGGCATTCAAATTTAATATTATGTGAATACTGAATACTCACGGTTATTATGCTTCGTCTACGTGTAGGTTTCGCTTTCTATGTTGCTGTTTTTTCTACATTAGCTCCACACAGGAGGCCCCGAGGAAAATAATTCCCCTCAGGGCCTACGTCATCTTTGGGGATGCTGTGTGGAGGGTCTTTTTAGAGAAAAGAAGGAGAGGAAGTTCTGGGAAGGGAAAAGGTATGAGGGGTGAGTAGAAATCTTGTGGTCAGTGGGTCCAGAAGAATGAATTCATCTCTTTCACTGCGAACCAAATCCCGCTGAGAGCTCTGCTGGGGAGGTCAAAAGATCTCAACCACTTGGGATGACCTATGGCAGAGGTATTGGTTATCTAATCCCGGGGCGGCGGTACCCATACCCGCCTCCCAAATTGAGAATCAGAGGGTTGAATTTAATTCACTGCTGACGGAGATGGCCAAATATGTGATTGATTAAAAAGTGTCATATTTCATCGTCAATCACGTATTATCTGTATCAATCAATTACCCGCCCTCGGTGTGTTTGGCGCCAGGGCAGGGGTGAGGGGTGCAGCGATCTGGGCTGCGATTCTCCAATAACGATCAAGAGTTAATCGTTACGCGCCATCAACGAATGAAAAATTTCTCGTCGTCTCGACGAATTTTGTCGAATTTTTAATTTTCACGTATTTTTCAATGTCGAAGGGTTGAAGGTGATATGTTTATATTGGCACCCCTGTGAATATTTTTTATGCTTCTGATGTTTTTGACGTTTCTATGGTGTGAATTTGAAATTACGACTGCATTTTGTTCTAAATGGTTGGGGCTGGTGGGTGGGTATATTACTCAAAACCAAAAACATCTGATAGCCACCGCGGAAAAGAAATTTAATGTTGCTTACACATGCAAAACGATATTGCAATAGGAAGTTAATTTTCATGTGAAAACTATCTACCCTCCGGCGAAATATTCTTGTTGGTCTGACAGCATTTGCTTCAGTTTGCTCTATATTATGTGTTGCAGCCAATATCGCGGGTAAATCAGCCATTATATGGAACCTTTGAACAACTTTGTTCAAATACTAGCTGAAGTCCCCGGCGATGCCCGGACTTTACACAGAGTTTTCAAAAATCAAAATCAAATGTAGACAGTGACCTTCCTCTTGTTTGAAGGTCACACGTGCAAAATTTCATCAATCTCAGCATAAAACTGTAGATTTGCTGGCCGTCCGGCGTGACCTACCTTCTCTCGGGCTTCGATTCAGGTGTTCTCGGGTCGCTTAAAAGAGCACAGAAAGAAAGAAAGAAAAGAATGAATGAATGAATGTAATGGAAAAGTGTGATGCGAGCGGATGGATGAAAGAAATGAAAAGCTAGATGTTTGTTTGTACTCGCATGTCGAGTTTGCGGAAAACGAAACACGAGGTTTGAAGATTGATTCAAGCGCCATTTTGTTCCGACAATATTGTTTGTTTATAATTTATTATCACGGTGATGGGTGGAGATGGGACGGGAGAAGATGATGGACGGCACGGGAGGTCGGTGGGTGGATACTTTTGGATGGGATGCGGAATTGGCAGCGCAAAATTATTGATAAGAAATAACATACCTACAAACAAAAATAAGTAGGTAAATAAAAAAAAACACACGCACAAGACTGTAACATCAGATCAGATCCGTAGATAGATATCACTCGCATCTCATGTCATCGATTTATTAATGTTTAAACACTGTAAATAATACCTACGATTGATAACAGTGGAATGACAAAAATGAAAAAAACAAACAAACAACATTGACAACTACTACTGTCTGTATCCATAGAAAGGAGAAATTCACAGAAAAAACGTACTTATTCAAATAAAAATAAAAATGAGGATTAACGTAATTATGTAATTTATTTAATTATTTTACACAGTTAAAATCAATAATAAAAATGAATGCCGTTTTTTATATTATTTAAGGGAGTAAGTATAAAACCCTTCAAAATTCGGGCGTATTTTGTCAGTAGGCAAAATTATTTTAATACAATTTACCAAAACCTTGTCATTATACATCTAAACCTTCCTCATGAATCACTCTGTCTATTGGTGAAAACCGCATGAAAATCCGTTCAGTAGTTTTGAGTTTATCGCGAACAGACAGACAAACGCGGCGGAGGACTTTTTTTTAAATAATATTTAGAGATACAATGCTTGTCCTTCGAAGAGCGCGAAATGATCTTAGGTTAGGATAATGATGTAACTGGATTTTGACAGTTCAGTCGGTGTCGACTGGTTCGACCCACTCGTTCGAGTGGAATGACTTGTGACGTTTGGCGTCTTAAGTTTGTATCTTCGACGAGACTCGAAAATAACCAAGTCGACCAATGTACGTTCTTTCGACGGCGATTGAGAATCGAGCTCCTGACTGTATCCGGTACAAAGGGCCGCAGCGGGCCGACCTGCCAGCGCGCTAATGCAGATCTGCCGATCCCGATCCACCATTGTTGCAGACTTAATTGTGCGGTGTTTTCCACGGCGAGGGATACCTTCCGCCCCCGTAAATCAGGCGAGACAATGCACGACACGGGCGACACCGAATCCTTTCAAATCCCCTGCCCGTCCACACCTCGCCTGTTCGATTTCTCGTTTTTTTTTTGTTCGTTATAACGAGGCTGTACGGTGAATTTTCAACTGAGATTCCGTGTCGGCCGTGTTGTGCCAAAGGCCAGATTAACTTTTGGATTAATTACTGACAGCTGACAGAGTTCTTTCAGTCTGGAAAATAGGCAATAATTATTATTAATCTCAATTATAACAGGTTGGTACCATTGAGATCTTAAAATTGTTTTAACTATTTAAATTAGGTAGGTAATCTAAATATATAAAAATGAATGTTCTTTTGTTTGTTCCTTATGCGGTCCGTAAACCATTCATCTGATTACGCTGAAACATTGGTGAGTTGTTATGAGTTATGGTTCTATGGTTCCTATATACATAGTGGTGAGCTCTGGTGTTATGAAATTATTTCCTATACTATTCATCCGATCGCGATGAATCTTTGTTGAATTGTTATGCGCACACCCGCGAAGGTTATATATACTGGTTATATACTCTGGTATTATGAAATTTGTATAAAAAAATTGCTGTAGGTGACATGCGGGCTGTTTAAAAACTGAATGTACCGGGACTGATTGTTTGGAACGCGGGAGGGGGTGGGAGAAAGGGACGAATGGGAATGGACACGCAGGGAGAAATAATTTCTTTATAAAATGGAATTGCAACGCATACTTGGAACTTAATAGAATACCTGGCCCCCTAGCATGGTCGATCGATATAGATTTTATCGAAAATGTCGGTAACTTGAAATCGCTCCCGAGCACGACTGCAGGACGCTAACAAAGAAATAACAGTTTACGTCAAATAAATTAGGAACCCTTAGTCGATGTGAACTGTTGTTTGTTCGTTAGCGGCCTGCAGTCGTGCTTGGGAGCGATGTCAAGTTTCGATAAAACCGATATTGACCGACCATGCTAGGACCCCTGGAATAGTAAAGTAATAAATTTCCACGAAAATTTTCAGATATCATAAAATTGTAGGTATCTACTAAATTACTTGACTTAAATTCTCTTCTCACTTCACATTGATATAAGAACCCACTTGAAATGAATTTTGGCAATTGTGCGATGTAGATTCCTATCTAAATTGAATCTAGGATACATCTGCTAAGCACACTAAAAGCGTATTGACATCGATGTTGAGAATTTGAGAAGGTTTTTTATCTTTTTACAAAGTATCTTATTATGTATTTAATTAATGAAGACCATATTAGCGAAACTCAATCGAGAATGTGGAGACAGAAAATCAGAAAAAAACCCAGGACCCTTTGCTTACATGTAAGCAATGGATCCTGGGTTCGAGTCCCAGAAGTGCAAATATATTTTTCTGATTTTTCTCCACATTTATTTTATTTATTTATTTATTATTACATTTATTACATACAAGATATAACAATATAAAAGGAAGCTTTGACTGTCCAACTAGGAAGGTTTCCCGTTTTAGGACAGTCAAATTGGCAGGTTGCGTGTACAAATTTCACATTAATGGATTAAATAATAATTAACAATAATGGTACATATTGGGGGAGTTACTTAGATATTAGGTACAATATCAGATATAAGTTGTGTTATTCTAGGTGTACATCAGTAATAAACAATAAAATCCAGGTAGGTACATGTAAAATATAAAATAAAATAAAAATATAACAATATAAATGTAAGAAAGAAAAATAAAAAAAGTATTTTTTTAGGAAAATACAAATTAGCAGTAATAAACAATAAAATCCAGATACATTTTCGATCGAGTTTCGCTAATATTGTCTTCATTAATTAAATATTATAATTTGAGATTTTAATCATAAAGTTCAAAATTCAAAAATAAATATCTTATTATGTAGTTTAGTGACAATACGATATTTCGAATATTTTTTTATGGATGCATTTTTTGTTACTTACCTCTTACATTGTTTATTTATATATTTTAAAAACAAACAACAATGTAGAGAATAAAAAAAATGTATGCAAATAGATGGGATTAACAAAGAATAAAATTTAAGTTTGTATGTAATTATATTTACCTATTTTTTGTTAGGTAATACATAACAAAAAATCCCACATTGGCAAGGCCAGTGCCTAGATGTATCTGGGATTCGTTAAAGGCAGCATAATATATTTCTTGTATTATATACAATATACGTATGAATAATTATTGTTTGTTTACTGAATGGTTTTTGTCATTTGTCTTGTCTAGAATGATGTCGAAATCGCAATGCAAGAGATAGGGTTGTCTGCCTTATTTGATATGTCAAAATGTATTTCAAGTATTACGTAAAATTATACGTTAAAACAAAATCGACCAAAGAGCGTATTTTATATCTCTCCCCTGTTCGCTAACCTGCCTGTGCGATTTTTCCAATTGCTTCCAAGAGTTATGTTTCTCTGCAGTATGGCCGAGGTCAAGACACAATGGTTATACGTACGGTTTACGTGTCTGACGGTGATATTCATTTGATACAATCGCTGTGCTGAGTGCCTTTTGTTGGCCCTTCTTGTCTTGTTGGTAGTTCCAGCAGAGCATGAAAATGATTTTATATGAAACAAATGACATTCTCGCAGCACTGGATCTGTTTCTTCTCGGGAAAACTCTGCAACTGTCCAGTGGCGCCGTTATCTCCTCGATTGAGGGTCTCAACCTTTTTTCTGGCATTTTTCCAAAGCGCCCTCCCCCCCTCCTCCCTTTGTATCAGCTGTGCCGATCTCCCCCCTCTCCTACCATCCGCTCACTGGGGTAGAATGCTAAAAGCTCGCTTAAGTTTGAACCCCGTGTAATCAATACTGAGGAGAGGCCCTTGATTCCCATCACAATGGCTTATTGCACCGGAGGCTGAAAGCCTGAAAAGGGTTTCCTTCCCTGCTGTACGAGTAATCGTACCCCGATAGATTGACCATGCTAGATTTAGATCTTTTAACGTTAAATAGTATTACCTACCTGCGTTGCTGCTCGCAAATCAGACCTTTTCACATAATCAATTGATGACGAAAAGCTTTCCATGACATCGATAGATTTAAGTGAGTCTGTTTCGAATCCTCTATCAATCCATTGTTACATTAATCAAGCTTTTTTTGGTTCTATATTTATTTCTCGATTATTTAAATTAATTATCTGATTCAATACATCTAGCTCTTTTTTGTGCATTGTTATGGTACTGCAATTTGAAAAAGGTTTTTTTTTTACATTTATTAAAACGGGTTCGTAAAAAAAGTCCATAGTACCTATATCTTTTGATTTGACGCATGTCTAAAATTTTTAACGAATCTCTCCATGAACATTTTATTGTTCTTTGTAAATTATTAATTTTTAATTAATTTTGCTGTTTTGAGTTATTTTTATTAAATAAATCTATTTGAATATCAATTTTGATTGTTTGACGCGGAATATTGGCAGTGGAAATTAACCAACTTCCCTACAACCCCTGACGAGCTGAGACTCGGCAGACGGACTCGTTATCGGTGACAATCAACAATCAATTGCCATCAATTGGATGCGATCACGCCCAGACATACATTCGTATAAGCATTTTTCTTAAATTCGAAGAAATTAGAGCATTTAACATACGAAATAAATGTCAGTTTTTAAAATCGTAATTTGGCAAGCTTGGTAGCGCGGTTGATTCCGATTTCTGGGAAGGAAGGTTCAAACCTTAGTCTAACCAAATTATTATTTTTTTAAGTTTTAAAAGACATTTGAAAATAGACATACTCAAGTATAAACATTTAAGGTTAACATAATTAGATTAAAATTATAAAGGGAGATTGAAAATAATCTGCCCTAGTTTAAATATTGTTTTGTAATCTGTAGTTCTTTTAAATTAAAACTTTTGTTAAAAGTAAATTACAAGTTAATGCGTACTTAGATTAGATATTGTACGTAGGTGGATATACTTCTTCGAGTATCTGTAGGGCACGTCTCTGAACTTCAACAACTAATGTGCATAATTCACAGGGAAATACACAGATACAAATTGGAGTGCATCTTGTAGATGTAGAAATTGGATCGGTTGCAGGCTTTACTTACAGAGATAATTTTGCAACGGAAGCCTTACTCCTGTGAAACCCTCCTCCGCTGGCAATACTGTCAGCGGCCGCGGAGTGAAAAATTTCCCACCGAAACGCTTTTAGCCATGCCGTACACGACTCACGGCTGAACCGTGTGTCGCATCCATTTCCCTTCATGTACTGATATGACTGCAGTGTTTCGTACTACTCTAAAAGGCTTGGTTTATAAGTCATAAGTACCTGAGAACCTTCTAGAATTCTGTTGATGTTGGGAACATAATTCACTTTTATTATTATGAGTGTAATAATAACACAGAAATAGTAAGTTATAAAAATTTTCCGAGAACATACATTTTTATTATTACTCTTTCTTATATCTATGTATTGAAAATCTGTCGTCTGTTTAACAATAATTTATAATTAGAAAATTATTTGCACGTATGTTATGTGTGTGATGCGAAAATTTATTATTTTATATTCACTTGGGTTATTTACATAACAATAAGCAAATGCGCAAAGTCAAGCAATGTCCATTATTTTAAATACAATTTCCTCCGCTTATCTTCTCTAAGCATAAACTTTCTAATTAAAGTGTGTTTATCGAAAGTGACCCGCCAGGTAAATGGCGCTTTAACATCCAAAACATCCAATTATTATTATTATCTAATAATTTAGATTTAAGGCTCTGCAACCGGGCCCGAAAAGAAAAAGATGGAGAAATACGAAATTACGAATGTAAGAGGAGAGCGCTAACATTTACAGCGACAAAATCGACGCGAAAATTGCGAAAATGTTTAATAAAACACGACTCGATTAAAATAGAGCAAAAATCTCGCGGGAATTATCTTAAACAGCATTTAAAGAAACACTGTGCATTTTTTCATGCATATAACTTGTAAAATAACTGAAACAAACGTGTTAACAATATTTTTTGGAGCATACATTTTTTTCTATCGAGGGAAATTTATATAATTTGCGTTTCGGTGCGGGCAAAGTCTAGATATTATCTTCAAGAATAACATATATTTTTTTAAGAGCTTTCAAACTTACCGTGTTTAAGGGAAATATGTAATAAATCTGTACAAATCCGGGTTGCGGGCCCTTAAGAGCGTTTAACCAGCCAGCGGACGAAAATCCACATTTCGTCGAAAGTTGTTCTTACAATTGTGCAGGGCGGTTACAATGAGAAAGATTAATTATTCTCCGTACCAGCTTTTTAAATTTATAACTCAATATCGAATTTATTTCAATCCAAATTAGCTTTATTTTATACCTTCATCCAAAAATGCTGAAAGGCGTGATGATAAAACCATTAAAATAATGTACTCTTTTAATTATTTTTTGATTTAAGTATTTATCATTTTTCAATAATGTCTAAATTTAATAAGAATGTTAAAAATATCTGAAATATATTAGTTTGTAAGTGCGCAAATAAATTCACAAATGGACCAATTTTTGTCAAGAAACACATGTACGTACATATTTTTAATGATTTTATTGAAACTAAAATTAAAATTCTAAAACATGCGTTTGCTAGATAATGTATTGATTTATTTTACTGCATGATTATATTATTTGAAATGGGTGTGGTATAATACAAAATCTTTTTTGAAAATTTAACAAATCTGCCTACCTATGGAATAACCTTATTATACTAAAATTTTTAAAAAATTCTCAAAATTTATTACATGCGAATGCTAGATAAAAGAAAAATCTTTCCAAATCCATTTATAATTTTTTGTGGAAAAGAGTCAATACGTCTAAAATCTGATTTGAAAATGACATATTTCTGGTTTTCTCTGGTAATGCCCTCTTAAGGGTGGGCATTGCGAAACCACGACCTTCAATGCTAGAAGGCATAAACTGACCGTACACGCATCCTAGTGTGGCCATGCGCCTGGCACTTTTCAAGCGATAAATCAAAACCCCTATCGAGAGTCCGAGTTCTAATAACAAGTAAGTTCTTATTTCAGAAAATTATAATAAAAATGTGATAAATTTACGAAAACGACCTTTTTTTGTGTGATTACCAAAATCCAAAACATAGAAAGCTGAAAACTTCATTTTGGGCCGCAAAAAACCCTCAATTGGGCCGCAGGTTGGGCATGCCTGATCTTATAATTTAATTGAGAATGCTTTATTTACACGTTAGAATTAAGACTCGCAATCCCGAATTTTTACAAATTTATAACATACTTTCCTAGTTTTTATGCTCTTACAAAAATACATGTTATTCTTGAAGTAATAATATCTGTACATCTTCCAGGCCGAAACGGTAATTATGTGAAACGCCCTCGATAGAAAAAAATCACAAAGTATGCTCCGAAAATTATCGTAAAAACATTTCTTTCTGTTATTTTACAAGTTCAACAATTTTTGGTACATTTTAAACGAGTCGTGTGTTATTAAACATTTTCACAATGTTGACATGATTATTATAGTTTTTAAAATTATCGCGCTTCCTCTAACATTCTTAATTATACATCTCCCCTTCTTCTTCTTTTTGAACGCTAATACCGGGCCTTAAAGATATAATGATATGCACTCTAAATGATTTAAATATTGTAGTTTTTCGTGAACTAGGAGAACCTGTGCTAATGGGTTTACGTAATATTCCTTAATATTTATTCCGAGATTGATGAAATTTTGCACACTTGACCTTCAAAATAACACATGAATACCTTTAAGTTTCACCTCTAGCCGCTTCCCAAGGATACTTAGTTAGTGCTTACCATAATGTGTTTGCTCTTCTTTGCAAAATGAAAAAATCGGATTAGCACTTATCCATATGTTGCTTGAAGCTCGCCCTGTCTTATTTCGTACCGCCATCTTATTCCAATATTACTACAGAGACCGCTATGTGCGAGTCGTTTTCTCTGATTAAAGGAAAATACGTAGTGGGTAGTGGGAAATCCCTTTTGAGGATTTCTTTTAATTCGTAAACGTTGTGAATGGAGTACTTCTTACCGAGGAAAACTCGAATAAGCTCTACGACGAAAAATTCTTTAAAAAATCTCGTTTTACCCGATTCATGAAAGATGATTTTGAATTCCTGATAAATAGCTCATCATCCAAGAAACCCATTTTTATTTTAACCCCGCTTTCAAAGAATTCTTCTAAGATTTACGTGAAATATCTACTTACGGGAATAAGTAGGCACGTGTACTCGATGTTTTCACAAATTTATAATAAACCTCATTCTTCAATCTGCCCACGTGGAGCAAAGTTCAATTTGGGAGGCGGGTATGCCAACACCTCTGCTATAGGTCACCCCAAGTGGTTCGCTACGTTTGGTGACGTAATCCGGTTTCATGGAGTGAGTTTTGTCTAGGTGTTGGCGGCGAATGCTTTTGCCCACCTACTGCGTGGCGGGCCGGATTGGGAGAGACTGGTTGAGGGAGACCTAACCTAGACCTCTCCAGCCGGACTCTCCCGATGCAACGCCTTGTACCGCAGTGGGAGGGATGGATTCCTACTTTCGTCACTCCCGGACAACTTAAACCCCCCATGTTCCTGCCCACCCCTCTTCCTTTTTTCCTTTCCAGAATTTCCTCTCCTTCCTTTCCCTAAAAATACCAGCCACACAGTATCCCCAAATATGACATAGGTTGTGAGGGATTTTTTTCCTCAGCGCCTCTTGTGTGAAAATGTAAAAAAATTAAAAGTTCTCTAATAACATTTTAATACACAAATGATTTTAACGGAAAAATGGCGTATGCAAATTGCGTGCTCGTTGGGTTCCCAAAATGCTGAAGAGCAAAATCGGATGGAAAGCGCTCGGATATCTTAGAACCGTTGTTTTTCAACCAAGGCGAAGCTTTTATGGTTGAAACATGGGTTCACCACCTAACCCCGGATCAAAAAGGCAATCAATGACATGAATTGCATCTTTTTCTTCACCTGAAGTAACATTTGGCCGGAAAACCTTTGGAGACCGACTGGGACGCGGATGGAGAGGTCATAGCATTTTTGCGGTGGAGTTCTACGACAAAGTAATCAAGACCTAGTGCCACGGCCCACCAAGTGCATCGATCGTAACGGGGACTATGTCGAAAAATAATGGGTACCTAAAACGTCAAATGATTTTTTTGTAGGTATTTTTTTCCTGATTTTAAAAATTAGAACGGTCTTTAATTCCTGGACGACCGGTAGATAGTAGGTTTACCTGTTTACCTAGTTTTTATTTGGAGATACGTATAGTTTTTGGAGTCATGATTCATATTTAAATTATATTTCGTTTTAAATTATCTTTAGTTAACAATGTTGAGCCTGAGGCAAGTTATTCAAATCCCTCGAAATTTTCCTGAAAGATTTTTTCTGTCGTTATACAGATTTAAAACTTTTTTATGTGATCCTTATGAATACGCGTATGTAGAGTACTTTATCGATTAATATATTTTTGGGACTGCTTTTGTGTGACTTCCAAGTATTTTTTTTATTTTCTGTGTGAAGTTACAGAGTGGAAGATACTCTCAATCAACGCACTGGAGTCCCAACTGTTCCCAACCCACTTGAGCCAGTGACGATGTCATCTCCAATGGGGGTATGTTGTGAGGCTGAAGGTAGTGACTGGGTAGGGAGAAGAGATGGGAAAGAGGTAGGTGGGGAAGTATCTGTCTATTCAATTCTGGTCACGGCTAAAGCCATTTCAAACAACATTTTAATTCTGAATAATGGTCTTTGCGATACTGTGCGATACTAAAAGTATCTTCCACTCTGAAATGTGCTGCCGTATACATTATACATATACATATCTAAATTAAAAATAATTTATTGTATTATTTTTAATTAATTAATTGTGAAACATATCATCATCATCACCTTCTTCCCCTCGTCCTATTCGGGTCGGGGACCCATTGCATTGACAAGGCTCCTCAATACGTCCCTGTCTTGCGCTGTTTGTTCGGCCTCCGTCCATGGCAGTCCCATCCTCTCCTCACCCATTTCTGAAGTGAAACATTTCAAATTAATTAAATAAAATTTACTTGCGCACGCCGGGGTTTGAGCCCGCGACCTCCGGATTACTAGTTGAGAGTCTTACCCATCGACCACGGAAGCCCTACATAATACAATATTCCTATTTTTTTAGCTTGTAGAATGTTATTTATCACGTTCGTAATATTTTTTCTATGAAACACGAAATTGCATGTCCCTAGACGGCGCGGCGTGGGAAGTCGATCAAAACACCTGGGAAAACAAATGGAGGAAAATTGAAATTTGAAGTTTTGTTTTCATTTCACCCATAAAGAAAACACATTAAAATTATCGTACGGTATGAGAATGAACTATAAAAATATCAATTTTAAAAGTTGAACAGTGTTTTCTTCTGAATAATAATATTGTTACGTAAAACTTTTCAGTTACTTTTACATGGTTATGTCAGCACTTAAAGATGCCCCTGAATATCACTCTGAGGTCTGTTAACCCAAGCAATACGCATATGATTTATCTGTTCATTCTACATGGCTTGGTAATCTATCAGGTTTCCAGAAACAAAAATCCTCTATCTGCAATCTTTTTAATTCTATACATACCAAAGTGTCTGTAAAAGGCGCCGTTTGAAAACCAGTGGTGGCATTTTCGAACGTTTTACCTATAATTCCAGTACATACTTCATTGAACGAGCGTGGCGAAGTCCTGCTTTAACACGACCGTTTTGCATTTTCTCGCGATTTTGTAGTTTTGCAGTACAGCTATTTAAACTTACGTTTCTGCATTTTTACTGTTTTTGATATCAAGAAATATAGCATATAATGAATAAATATGTATTTCATTGAAAATTCCGAAAATACAGAACTTTAAATCGTTAAAAGTACTTTAAAATAAGCCAACAAGACAATTTTTAATTTTTATCAAATCCGACATTGTTCTTCGGGACCGTCGATTTGTACGTTCTGTTTCCGGTTCAAGATGGAGGCCGCTTTAATGGTTCAGTAAAAAATCTTTTATTAACTGTGAAATTGTCTTGTTTATTTGGACTTTCTTACTCGCCTTTGTTCAATATTACGCTTTCAAAGTTTGAAAATTGTGGTAGTGAAGTTGCTTTTGACGAATTCCTTATTTACTGTGCTTTTGTATTCCCCTGTTTTCTTCTTCAAAACTATTCTGATTTTTAAGATTTTTGAACTGAAATAGAAGAAAATCTTCTGTCTGTACGTTTCCTTTTTTTTTTAAATACTTTGCCAAACTTGTATACTCAACATCTGTAAATGGCTATCAAACCAGGCAATTTTAACAATTTTTAGTTATTATAACTCCTATGAGAAATATCCTATTAAAAAAATCAAAACGTAGGAATGTACCAGTGATCGATATCTATTTTGTTAAAAAATATTTGCAGCAGTGTAAAAACCCAGAGAGGAATTAGGGGAATACGTTTAATACGACAAACGTTGTAACGTAATTATTTTCATGGTTCTTATTCAGTCAGTACTTGCTCAGAAAGAGTATTATTAATTTCGGGTGCCGTTGGAACGATTGATAACAAATTCAAATTGCCTGGACGGTTGCTCGATTGTTTTTGAAAGAAAAAGCAGAAACGGTTGTAAGGGCGACGTCATGACATAACGATGGATTGGTCGGAAGTTTTGAGTTGTAAGGAGTTTTGATACTCCTAAGTGGTTGTGTAAATTTGTAATATTATGTATATATTATGCTAAAATGGTGCTGTGAAGAAATATTGCTTGACACTCGTAATGACGCAGCAAACATCCCATCGAGAAATGGCCATTGGGATACTGAATGCAGCTTGATACATTGATGTTTTGGTCGGGCGTGTTAGCAGCCACGTACAATCCAATATCACCGAGGACAGCTTTGATGTAGATTGCAGGCGCTTCTTAAATGACGTCAACAGTCTAGAACTGCGGGTTATATCCTTTCAATGCTGAGAGATGGCCATCGGACTCTTAGTGATCAGCGGGCTTTTGTGGATGGACTGGAATCTCGGCTGCTTCACGGTGTCATGGGCTTGCGAAGCGGCAGCTCTGGGGCTCTTCTCCAGCTATCTGGAGCCCTTGTCGCTGAGGCTGGAAGAGGTGCGCCATATTATCTATCGCAAGCTACGAATGATCATTTGGAGTGGATTCTACTAAAATAACTTATCGTGCACCAAGAGAGTAATCTACCCTCTTTAACACGTTGGGCGCCAAGAATGACACGTACCTTTCTCAGTTAGCAGAGAAATTCCGTTTGCATGAGCTCTCATCATCATCTCAGGGTCCTGCGTGGGATAAAAGAAAGCTACTATCTGATGTAAATAAAAGAACTCACATTAAACAAAATGTACTTGTTATTATTGACAAGCAAAAACATAATCTACATAAATACCTTTGTAAACTCAAAAAAAATGTAGAGAGAGGGAGAGAGAGATAATTCAGTTATTTTAGTAGAATCCACTCCAAATGATCATTCGTAGCTTGCGATAGATAATATGGCGCACCTCTTCAGCCTCAGCGACAAGGGCTCCAGATAGCTGGAGAAGAGCCCCAGAGCTGCCGCTTCGCAAGCCCATGACACCGTGAAGCAGCCGAGATTCCAGTCCATCCACAAAAGCCCGCTGATCACTAAGAGTCCGATGGCCATCTCTCAGCATTGAAAGGATATAACCCGCAGTTCTAGACTGTTGACGTCATTTAAGAAGCGCCTGCAATCTACATCAAAGCTGTCCTCGGTGATATTGGATTGTGCGTGGCTGCTAACACGCCCGACCAAAACATCAATGTATCAAGCTGCATTCAGTATCCCAATGGCCATTTCTCGATGGGCTGTTTGCTGCGTCATTACGAGTGTCAAGCAATATTTCTTCACAGCACCATTTTAGCATAATATATACATAATATTACAAATTTACACAATCACTTACGAGTATCAAAACTCCTTACAACTCAAAACTTCCGACCAATCCATCGTTATGTCATGACGTCGCCCTTACAACCGTTTCTGCTTTTTCTTTCAAAAACAATCGAGCAACCGTCCAGGCAATTTGAATTTGTTATCAATCGTTCCAACGGCACCCGAAATTAATAATACTCTTTCTGAGCAAGTACTGACTGAATAAGAACCATGAAAATAATTACGTTACAACGTCTACACAAACGTATTCATGAAAAACATCCGTTCCTCCTAAAAACTAAGAACTTTTTTATTAGAAACATTATACATTTTTCTAACTACCCGTATAAAATTCACAGATAAATAATTTGTGGTATTATGCGTTGGCAGACTACAAAGCGTGTATTTTTTTAGTGTTGACCATTATGTTAGATTCTCAAGCGCCCTTGCGTGGTTGTGTCTGTGTATGAAATAGCATGAACAAAGGGCCGGGCTCACTCTCCAAGCCAATAAGTACACAGATTATATGTAGATGCGGTCGGGCGTGTGGAAGGAGGGTTGGTCGGTCGGCCGGCCGATCTCTCGCGTGACTAGGAATTTCCATCGGGGACTATCGCCCGGGAAACCTGCAACCCGTCGAATCGAATCGACCCGAACCAAGAACACACTACGATCACTGTTCTTGACATTCTTAATGTCCGGGTCTAACATGGATGTGAATTGTCTTAATAGTATTGACTTTGTAAACAATTAATGATTTTAATCCATTTTCGGATAAAAATAACTACGTTCTAGGTACGTGTGCAAAAATCCTTTTGTACCCACTAAATAATTTATTCACAGATTGTTTTTAGTATCACACCCTTGTACGACCTTAATTTGCAATAAGTCTAAAAATAAGCGGTATTATTCTATTCGTCTTAATAATATTTAATTAATTTTATATATTTATATAGGCAGTAAAAAAAACCACTACCCAAGCGTTAAACGGTGTTTTAGTTGCACATTTAATAAATACTGTTCAAACTCTGATTTGACTTCTTATTAATACAAAAATGCCCTTAATTGGGCTGCGGAAGAGCATTTTGGCAGACTAACACGTAGACGTAATATGACATATTATTTTTTTAATTAACTGTTACCGCGTGAATTTTATAAGATTTCTATGAAAGTGATATTTTTTTAATAACTTAAATGCCTTATGCATGTGTAGGTGAGTACAAATCCATGAAATCAACTTTTGCATTAGATACGCAAACAATGAATCCAAAATATATTTTTTTATTATTCTCTGTGAATTATACTAATATTTTTTATAATTGTTAATTGTGTAAACAGGTAACAAGTAAAGTAAAAATTTTCTTGCAGATTCCTTGGATTTATCCAATGTGTTTTATTTCTTATTTTCTACAATTTTCGACGTTTGTATTATTTTTTTTTTGAATTTCATGATTGTAATTAAATTATTCCAATTTATAAATATTAAAGTAGGTATATTTGAAATAAAAAAATCTAAAGGGTATGTTTATCTACTTTATAAAATGGTATTTGTTTTTACAACATCTTCATAAATACTAAATATGCAGCACATTAAGTATTCCTGAAAATATTCAGAAATTCGTTTGTCAGAAGTTTATAAAACAAATAAACTGGCCTCTTCCGCTATATAAAGAATGTCTATAACTTTTTATGACCGTTAAACATAAGTTTAGCCAATTTTGTTTTTTTTTTTAAATCTTAACGTGTACCAGGTACCTACAGTGTAATATTAGCGAAACTAATTCGAAAATCTGAAAACAGAAAATCAGAAAATATATACTGTAACATCTGATGTGACCGTATAGTTTTGTTTTCAGTTTTTCGATTGACTTTCAGTAAATTGTCTTAATTTAATTAAATATTAAAATTTTAGTTTAGCTTAGTTTTAGTTTATCAGTAAGGTTTTCATATACACCGTTGTTTATCAATTGTGTAAAATTTAATAAACGTTTTAAAATCTCCTACTACCTCCACATCAAGCGGAAAATGCTACTTATGTCGTAATTAAGGTCTTAGCCAGCCGAGCAGTTGAACACACGACGCCTGGGTGGAACCCAAACGCGATGCCAAATCAGCCACGGACCGGTATACATTATGTGTGATTATATGTATTGGTGTATTCTGTGTGGATTATTACAATGATGTAGGCATGCGATTATAGTTTAATTGCGTAGTACTCAAAATAACCTTGTGTAGGGTGTAGTTTGTTGAAGATCTGGTTATTAATAGTGATTGGGACTGTAAGGGATTACGGAGATTGGATTTGAAGAGATGAATGGTTGGGAATTTGCGTAAAACCGTCTAATTGTCATAAAGTCTACCACCAGGAAAAGCTTACCCCTCTTCTACAAGGTTGTAAGGAGAAAAATAAAATAGTAGATGTTATTTTAGATATTTTTATCAAGAATTTCCACTCACAAGACGAGATTAAAAACGGACAAATGACGGAATTATAGAATTTTCTTTTGGATGCATCTATTCCAACAATGCCTAGTTCTTTTGTTGTGGTAAGCTCTTTATAACGCGGGCAGACTTGTAGGCGAGGCTCTGTATTCATTGTGCGATGCCTGTTACTAACGTTCCACCCAGATCATTAAGCCAGACTTCCATGGCCTAGATACTTATTGTTAACGTACAGGCTGTATTAACAGTGAGGATGTCGGTTTCTGAAACATTTCATTAATCGCTACACGAAGCAGACCCTTCTTGCTATTAACAATTCCAGTATAAATCAACCCTTACTACCAGAGACTTGAGAATCTTATCGACGTTGGTATAAATAAGATTTTTTTCAGTCAAAACTCCTCGGTAATGTTTAATGTTTAACCGGTCACAAACTTAAGCAGATATATGCGTTAGAAATACGACAGCAGTCAAGTACAATAAGCGTGTTTATACGTCAACGTCGTTTATATGTCTCCATAAAAACCGTTATAACTCCGTTATTCTTTTAGTGACATCCCTAAAACAAAAAGTAAAAGGTCGATAGTGGAACAAGCTGTACACCCCTATTCAAGTTGTCCATAGAAATACATAACAAGAATATTCTGTCATTCGCGCAATCTGACACATAATTTTTCCCGCCAAATTTCGGACCGGCGGCTCGACATTGTTAATTTTTATTAAATATTTTTATATGAAATGATAAGAAAGTGAGGTGACAAAAGTGTTTATTATACATTTATACAATAGAATAAGTATTGTTGTTTACATAATCTGTGATTTTAGTACCGTTTTCATATAAAAATATCACGTGAGTCATTTTTATATTTTTTTAATGTTTGCATTATTTATTTTAATATTTACAAAAGTTAATATTTATTTGTAATACTCGTACAATAATTTGAAAGCTTATTTTGTAACCTTTCTAAAACAGTTTTTACTATACGGCTACGTTCAGAAATGTTTCATTTATAGAGCTTTAATTGTGAAGCGGTAATAACACAAAGTTTTTGTAAAATGTCATTTTGTTTGAGACATCTCAAGCGAATATTCTCGAAATATCGGAGGGGTTAAGATCAGCTGCCCCTGGTAGGTCGTCCTTGTGTTTAGTTGTATTGATTTTTTGTGATGGAATTATTTTTATGAATTTATATTATTTAAATAAATTAAGGATGAAAGGCGAACATTATTGTTTTGTAAAACCACGAATAAAATCAAAGGCAGGCTAAAATAATTCAGAAGTAAATCTAATTTATCTACACTTCAAAAGCGAAATTGTTATTTAGATCTGATTTGTAAAGACGATATTTTGTACACTCCGTTGCTAAAATCTTTAAACATTCATGAGTTTGTGATACATGGGCTTTTGCGTGTAAAACTCTGCCTTCACATCTCGTACGACCTTGCCTGTGTTTTCTCAACACACTATTTACTCTTTACTACATTTTTTGCAATGTAAGATGGATTTATAACCACGGCAATACATTTTCTTTACTGGTTTTCGTCCATAGAATGGAGTAGGTGCCTCGCCTGATCGATGCTAACCTCAGTCTTTACTATTATTTTTCTTTTGGGGACCAATAAATACCTAAGAGGGAAGCGTATTGAATTTTTCATGAGATGGAAAAAAGAAAATGGGTGTGCGTAAAACCGGTGGGCAGAGAGGCTGGATCAGAGTGTGTGCCGGACAACTCGGGTCTCGGCACACTCCTTGCTTCATTCACATTCACATTATAGTCATATACATACTCTTCTGTTTTTCTGACTCTTGACATGGCCCGAAGTATTTGGTTCCCCTGGCCTCACCTGGAACAAACAACAGTTCGCGTCAAATAAATTAGAAACCTTTAGTCGTTGTGAACTGTTGTTTGGTCGTTAGCGGGCTGCGGTCGTGCTCGGGAGCGATGACAAGTTACCGACATTCTCGATAAAACCTATATCGATCGACCATGCTAGGATCGTTCCATGTCTTCCTCGGGTGTCAACGACCCCTTATTCACAATAGCATCATGTATTCTCTATTGGTTTATAAATATGTTCTCTACACTGCATGTATTTTCACGCTTTTCTTCGTTGATTCGCTGTACGTGTCCAAATTATTTCAAAATCCCTTTCTTAATCTTACTTATTCTTTGCGAGTCTCCACATTTCTCACATTCTTTGCGAATCTCAATATTTTTCACACGATCATCTATGGTCAATTTCTCAGGGATTTCATCCTTCCTCTGCGGGTTCCATCCCTCACTGCCATACATCATGTAGGTACGAGCACTCCATTGTGGACTGCTAGTTTCATCTCTTTTAACATTTTTTGTTAGCGCCCACCGCGTTCGCATTTACCCTTTTTAAACATATCTCTGTCAGCCTCTCCATCTCTCGTAAACATACTTCCCTGCTCTAAGTGTCTTCATAAATAAATATATTGTACACTGTTTTCGTGCCCTCTCTTTCAAACACCATGACTTTAACTTATATTCATCAAACCCCCTCTTCATTAATACATAATTCATCCTAGACACAAGAGACTAGTTCTTCCATACTGTTTGAATTTTTAGCGCCTCTCAGCATACAACAGGCAACACATTTTCAGATTACTTCCTATCTACTTCTACGGAAATCTACTAATTCTTTTATATTATTACTTCCGATTAAACGCTAAAAGTTAAAACATTTGTCCTATTTTTAGTAATGGCCTGTGAAAATTAGCGATCCAACGAAATAATTAGAAAATTATGGATATTTTTCTTTGCGTCACTGTGATTTTATGTGTAGATTATTAGTATTATTATTATTGAAAGACACGATAAATCCAATTTTTGTTTTTGTTTGTTTTTGAATCTTTATTTGGATGCTAGCAATTTTTTCATCCATCTAGTAAGAAAAATATTAAAAAAAAAAAAAAACAATTTAAGAGATATGGTTCCATTTACGAATAGGTTTGAAAAATACATTTTAAGAAAAACAGATAACTCGGTTGGTGACTAAAATAAAATTGATAAGTATGTTCTTACTCAAATCAAAAAAAAATTACATGTCGTACGAAAAGTGCTAAGGCTTGAGGCTTCCTTTACGGCGTTTGGTAGGTTATTATAAAGTTTTTGCCCTTTATAAAACGCGCTATTTTGTATGCAAGAAAGTTTAGTTTTGGGAAGCCCCTAAAATCTCGTAGGATAATTGTGAACATTTTCATGGTACATAATATTACTTTGAGATATTTTTTTTGCTGTTTGATATTAGTTTATTTATCTAAGGGAAGATCTTGAAATTAGCACACATCTTTGGAAATGTGTACGTAGTAGATATCTGCATAATATCATTCGTTACATAATAATGTCGGGGTTCTTTACGTTGCTAAGTCTACTTTATTTCCCCTATCTTTTAAGGGATATTGAACCCTATTTTAATCAGCTATAAACTAATTCAACTTGCAACAAGTCTTCTGATATTAGTTAAGGTTATCTCAGTTCTCCTTAAAATTTCGATAATTTTCTCTTAAGTTTCCAACGTATCCTGGGGAGTATTAAACTGCTCCTTCAACAATTTCACCATTTTGGTTATCTTTCCCCATTACTTCAATAAAGCTTTCCACGATTCCTGCCAGTGAGGATTCGCTGATCACTAAAAAGTGCTTACTCTGGTATCTCCGCGGTAGTCGGGGGTGCAAAGGAGACAGGGAGAAGGAGTGATGAGGAGATGAGGAGTGGTGCCGGTGAGCCGGTGCTAACGACACTCGCTGAATTCGCGCCTCTGTCCAGATAGCGGCCGACGCGTCGCGACGCATTCCGGCGCCGCAAATAGAGTTTCATTCACAAGCGGCGACGGGCGTCCTTTGCACATTCTTGTCTCGTATGGCGTGTCCCAAACTGCACTGCATTCTTGCCGCTGAATAACTTATCGATTAATTTGTCTACTTTTATTTTATTGATCTAAACATAGTTAAGAATTAAAAAAATTCTTATACAAAGCTGCAGTTTAATGGATTATGTAAAAAAATAACTTTAAGATAAATCAAATAAATTTCAGAATTTATTTATAGTCCACAACCAAAACTTTTTCAAAGGGTTAATCTTGTAAGTTTTTTTTATATGCTTTATTTTTTCCCTACAGTTTTACGAAATAAATTCATGCATTTAAAAAATACATACGTACTTACAAATTATAAAACAAATGTAAGTAATGAGAAATTACTAAAGGCACTGCGTGTCTGTGGGTAATAGAACAAAAAATTACTAATTAAAATAAAAAATAAAACCTTTTTGAAATAATATAAAATACAACACCAAGGAAATGAAAAGTGAAACATGAAGGATTGCAAATAGTTCATAGGAAGGGCGTTTAACATCTGAATATTCATCCATAATTATTTTTTGTAATTTAATATTTTATTTTTCATTTTATTTCTAGTTGATTGGGTCTTACAGGTAACTTAAGAAATACATCCATTTCAAATGTAAGTGTATTAAAATACTATGTGCAGTGTGTGTAGACGATATTAAACACACACCCATTTACTAATAAGCATGTTTTAAATTTATACACAACTGATAAACAACCATTTACCCTACATTAATGGTTTTTCATCAGTTGTGTAAAATTTAAAATACGTTTATTAGTAAGGTTACACATTACGTACCTACGCAAAAAACATAAATTGATTCCATGATCAGTTTCTTAGAACAGTCACTGCCCAGTTACAAACTAATGTTGACTGGGCCATAATGTATTGACTTCTGTATTACAGCTTATCCTATTATTGTATGTACATTGTGAACATGTCCAATATCCATATCTACATTATCTACATTATCTACATTATTCGGTTAAATACTATAACTCTATAATCATCAATATCAAATGTACAATAAATAAATGTCCTCCTGATAAGGGCCAATAAAAAAGTATTTGTTTCATATGAATAATTTATTTTGCATAGAAAAACCCCATTCCTGCTGCCATTATTATTTAATCTAATCAATATATTTCTCTTGTTGCAGGTAAGACACAGTTTATATATGACAGCATCTGCGTTGCGGAAGGTAATTATTGAAAAATCTTTGTTTGCTATTTATGTATGTACCTATCCATCATTCCCCATATGCTTGATTTATCGATTTAAAATGAGGTTATCTCCCTTCAACAATTTCTTACAAATTATAATAATTAATCCTCGAAACATCCTTTACAATCATCATATCACAGGCCGTCTGCAATCAAGTCAGACCGCTGGGATAAATCACGCTGATTGATTGTCCTCTCGCAAATTAATTGTGTAATTTAGGTTGCAGAGTCCTGGCCATCATTAGTACCTACCTACTAACTACCTACTTAATAATATATTTTATTAAATTAAACTGCATAGTCTTGTGTATTTTCCGACGGGAGGTGTACTGTATGCTGTGTAACCTGTGCCTGTGTTTTAATACATTCCGCGGGGGCGTTTGTTATGTCTCGGCCGCAAGAATTCATACCAGAATGCAAGTTTTATGGTATGCATCGACCTTACTTATAAATGTGAGCATAATACTCACGTTTTGTATTTGCTTATTGCATATCTCGTGGCGGATTCTTGCTCATGGATACTTTCCTTTTTTACAGTTCAATTCAATATCACTTTGGTCAATCTTGATCTTACATACACGAATTATTTATTTTACTGTCATTATTTACTAAAAGTATTTTTAGAATAAATTAACATTATGATTTTTCTAATTTTTCACGGACAGACTCTCGCTTGATCTCAGTGCATTAAATATTCTTCATAGACCATAAAAATTATCAAATTTATCCGGTTTTTTCTTACGATTTTTATTACAGCGGTGTTTGCCAAAACCGTTTTAACACAGTTTTTCCAACTATTTGACTTAGCACGTTTATCACTAGAATTTTCAATATGTTTGATACCTCCTTGCTTCCATGTTCCTTGCAAGAGTGGCGGCCGGACCCATGAAACGATCCATTAAATGATCGCGTCTGATATATCCGCGTAATTAGTGAACTTGTGTATGTGAGGCGAGCGCTTGTGTCGTGGAAGCGCATTATGTCGCCTTGAAAAATATCCCAAATTTTTAAGACAGAAACATGAAAAAACTTGGCACCGGCTCTGTCTGTCACTGTTGGCCGCCATCCCGTCTGACGGTATTTACCTACCCACACCTTCTTTTCTATTCATTCATCTGTCTGCTGGTGTCTGTGTGTGTGTCTGTCTGTGCCTGTGCCTGTGCCCAACTGAGGAACGCAGCCACTCTTAATGTCCTCGTTGAAATACCTGATCGTTACGAGCAAATTATCCTCTGTAATCATTTATACTGAGTTTGTTAACTACACCGAATAAACCAGGTGGATTAAATGGGAGAATGTGCATTCCTGAAAATACATTCATCCAACGTGTAGACTCGGGACAGAATTATTCCTGTAGGTATCTAGTACGGGATATATTTTATTACCGGAATCAAACAAGTGTATCATAAAACTGACTTATGAGCGATCAACCGTGAGCGATCTCGTTTAATCCGTGATTAGTTTATATTGTTTTCGTTAGTCTCAGTCGTCGGCCGGAATTATTATTTGCCGCATCTCCGTAAACATATTCACTCGACACCTCAATACACTCGATACGTCAGAGGGGCGAATATCTCATGCGCGCGCGAAAAAGAAAACGCGAAGTTTTCGCGGGTTATCTGTCAGTTAGGCACGCCCGGCTGTTGAGGGCACGGTGAGGGGAGGGAAAGCGGCGCGGAGGAGATGGACGCTTTGCGCCGCGGAGTGCGCAAGCGCGCCGCGACGCCGGTAGGCTCGCCGCATTATAACAGATGCGTTTTCCGGAAATTAAATTAAATTATTTTCGTATTTTTATGATAGCTTCACGATAACGACAACGTTTTACGATATTCAGCGAATGATGATATGCATTTAAAACTAATATTTATTTAAGATTTGATCCTTATCTACATTTTTTTTATGGTTTCGTATTATAACGTTGGAAGTGTTTCATGAGTGTTATTTTTAAAAATTTGGATGTTCTGTGAGCATTAGTCGGTGGTGGAGAATTTTCAACTCAAAAGCAAACTCTACCTACTTGGTACATGCATTATTACGAGACTCTCAGATCGAAGAATTATATTCAAAATTGTAAATGACAGAATAAACAGATGAATTAAATATAACAGACCTCATTGAATTCCATATACCCACAAGAATTAGGTACTCGTTCTGAAATCCTATTCAAATGCAACAATAACAGGACTGAGTACACGAAACCCGCATCGCTTGTACCTAGGTTACATGAAGTTACTAATAGATATTCAGATGTGGCAGATATATTTAACTGCACGGAAGGGACAAGAGGGATAACTATCAAATTTTTTAAATCTATATTAATTTTAAATTAATAAAATACTTATTTTTTACCACTTTTATTGTTTACAAAAACCAACATGTTTCGTGAGCAACGCTCACTTCTTCAGGTATTTATTACTAATACCCGAAGAAGTGAGCGTTGCTCACGAATCATATTGGTTTTTGTAAACAATAAAAGTAGTAAAAACTAAGTATTTTATTAATTTGAATTAAAATGGTGCCACAAAATAAGTTTGCTGTGTTTGAAGAAATATTAATTTTATTTGTTCTGGTGTCACTTCTCAATCTAATCTGTGTTTATGGTATATTTATACCGTTTAAATTGAATAAATAAATTATGGCGCTGGTTTTGCGATTAAATACCAATTTGTTGGTAATTTAAAACCAGCTGGTATGTAGCTGGTCCTCTAGTACTGTCCCACGTGCCGGTGCCTGTGCCCTCGCCCCTCGCACCGGGCTTCGGGAGGCCGGCAACGCGGCAGCGGCAGCGGCAGCGGCAGCCAGCACTAGAGCTGTAGAGCAGTACCGCGCGGCCCCCCGACCGCACCGCACGCGCCGCCGCTCCTGACGCCCTGAGTTCACCCTCACCAAGCAGGAGCAATACTCACCCTCACTTTATGTTTGTGCCCCTTCTTTATAGCTAATCTATAACTTCACTCTATACCTTATCGAATTCGCTTACTTTCACTGTGCTTTCATTGATGCATCGATTTGCGTAGCGAAGCTTTTGTCGGTTACATACTTCTTGTGTACTATCTTCCAGTGTCGCCCTGTTTGTGTTTTCCGTCTTCCGAGAGGATTATTGCTCATTTTCATCTGCACAAAACATGTTCTTCCGTTCGTAGTTCTTAGTGCTGTTTGAAAAGCTTCATCCATTTTACATTTTATCATTCAGCTACGCTCTTACGTGTTTAGGATAGTTTTTGTTTTAAAAGTTTTCTGTGCACGCTGCTTAAGTTTCCGATATCAAAGGTACCTACTATTTATTTATGACGATGCAGATTTCGATAGATGTTTCCTTCATAATAGTACTTTTTACAATTTCAGTTTCCTTGTCAGTTTAATTTATGCTTTAATCAGTAATTTTGAGCATATACTTGCGCAAGCTTGTAGTCAATAGAGAAACAGTGTTTTTTTGATTATCTCATCAGGTTCAGTGGTGGTGAAGTTCATGTTATTTTACTAATAAAAGAAAATATTTTTGTGTAATCGCTTCTACGCTATCAGTTGCTTGTATTTATTAAACAGATTTTATCAATGTTACATTCTATTTACTATTGCTACTTAATAAATATAAACGCGCGTAATCTGTGTATATCTTAGGCATACGTGTTATATTCCTATAATTTTATGCAGCATATTAATAATATGCTCTGTAATATTAATGTAATGGATACAATAAAGGCTCTTTCGAGAAGTAACATTATGAACATCAAATGTAATGCATTCTTGGCTTAGTTTCGGCGTTTCGGCCTAGCAAATTTCTGAAGTATATATAAGAGTTTCTTTGATGTTCACGATGTTGTAAATTGTGTCATTTAAAGTACATACATAGTGAATTTTAATATTAAAATTGTTCGGCTTTCAAGTTCTTTATCAGAGAAATTCTGCACGTATTTTATTCCTCCGTGTCTTATGTTGTTTTAAGTCGGTATCGATTTTTTCCTAATTCGTCGGTGTTTCAAGGCTGCGGCACTATTGTTCGGTAATACTCGAATCTAAATGAAGTTTACGGACCGGGCCGTGTTATCTGAAATGTCCGTTCAGCTAAACACATAATTTAATTTGCTCAGCAATAAAACCCCCGTTATATTTTACGAGTGACGGTGGAGGACCAACACCAACAGTCAACACTGGATGAGAGATTCGGAATTTGGAATATAATCTAATCATTTTCAGTAGCTCGCGTCTCGTATCTCGAATACTTTGTGTATAATGTGCGAAATGACATATTTATGATTGCATTAAAATATTTCCTGCCTCGTTGCGATGCCGGTTCAACTCTCGTTAGTCATGCCTCATTCATTTCCCTCCGCTTTCAGCCGCATTTTCTTTAATATACATATATGTATATATTTTTATTATTATTATCTTAATTTTTTATACCTACTGTATTCCCTTGTGCTTAATTTATATAGGCCAAACAATTGGTTCACCATCAATTTGTAAAATGGGTAAATAGTTTGTGTTTCCTGATTTGTTAATTTTTTGCGCGATATTAAGTAGGTTCCTACTGAGGTAATTATTTACGTTCTTAATACACATAATTACTGAAAACAACACTAAGTTTCCAATTAATTAAAGCTAGAAAAAATATTTAAATTATCGAAAGTGGAAAATAAAGCATTTCAATTGATTAAAATTAAAATAACAAAAAATATAAATTTAATATAGCAATTTCATACAAATGAATATAGGGTAATTCTCCATTTTTGATATTATGGCCATGATAAATTTGTGGCCATAGTTGTGATTTGAAACTCGCCAAACGAAAAAAATAGCGACACTAAAAAGAGACAAACACATACATCTATAGGATTTAGCCCGTGAGAGAATGAGATAGTATAATCGGTCTCCTCTTTGTCTACCCACTCTTGTCTACTTTAGTTTTCTGAAGGTTTCGCTTCTACCGCGTGTGAACGCACTGCACACTCCTTTTTTATTATCAAGCCTATATGTACCTAGTATACAGTAGGTTCTTAGATTGGATATTAAAAAAAATTTGCCAGAAAACTTTTTTTTTCATTGCATACTCGTACATACTAGGTTTTTAGGCTAGATTTTATTTGTTACATTAGGTTATGAAAATTTCGCTTCACCAGCATCTATCTACCTGATATGCATTGATTATTTATTGTGTTATGGCACAATTTTTTTTTTTTTTTTAATTTTGGCACTACCATCATATTTTAAATCCAGTGTTAACCCCCTAGGCTTTATGAATATTTCCATTTTGCAATAAAATCCAAAAAAAATAATATTTCTGAACGCATCCGCTACGCATATACGCTATATAGTTTTATAATTCCAAATAAACATATCATTTTTTAAACATAAAAATTTTGCATGCGAATATAATTTTTTTTAAATGGTTCACTTTACGTTTTTTCTAACTAAAATTACCGAAAACAAAAAAAAACACATATATGTTTTATTAGGCAAATGCATTATAAACGTTATGCACAATTCACTTTTTTGTCGTTTCATGTAAAAATAATTAATAAAAAATACCTCAAGTTAATTTTTTTTTTCAAATTGTGGTCGGATACTTCTGATTCATAAAGGTGTACATTTTCATTATTTTGCTGTTATCTTTTAGATTTGAATATAAAGCGTGGTATTTTCGCTATCTAACACCGTTTAGATCAAATTTCTAACCATGGTTGTAACGGAGACACAACGATTTCTATGATACTTATTTGAGTTGTTCCGAAAACCGAACAAATATCCTGCGGGGTTACGAAAATTAACAAAATAAATACTTTAAATGCTTTATTTTTCATTTTAGGTAACTTAAATAATTGTTTTTTTTACAGCGATTAACTTGGAACGAAGTGTTATTTTTTTGGTAATTATGCGTATTGAACAACAGTAAATAAATACATTACAAGGTTTTGTTTAATAATAACATATTCCGTCGCTTATTGATTTTATTCCAAAGTACGTAGTTCGGATTTAACTGTGTATGAATTTTATAGGTCATTGACTATTATTAGATGGTGCATGACTGACTAAACATTGTGAACTTGAAAGTGATCATCTCACTGTGCTTCTGTACGGCTTCCTACTGATTCAAGAAGGTAAGTTCCTTTATGTCTGGGTATTGGTCTCATTATGTATCTCTATGTACATGACTTATTAATTCAAATCAAAGTAATATATTCATTTAAGGTTTAACGTCACGTACGTTTTAATCTACGCATTTACAGATGGCGCCAATCAATAATCAAATCCAATCAAATCAATACAATATTGGATTGAGTCACCGATACAAAATTTAATTTTTCAGCCTTTCTTGAAAGATTTGGGTTGTTCATGGACAAAACTATTTATTTATATACATATTAAATATGTACGGGCGCAAACGATTAATTTACCTTAATATTTTAAAGCGTAACGTGCAAAAAGTATTAATAACCTAAAATAATTAGATTGGCGCCATCTATGAATCCGTAGATTATAACGTACATGACGTTTAACCTTAAGCCTTAACCCTTAAAAAATCGGGAGTATTTTGTCAGACGATAAAAATATTTCCGCTTTTCAATCCAAATAAATGGAATATTTGTGAACATATCCAAAAACTAAAATCTGTTTTTGAAAGCCCACGCACAGGCTGCGCCTTAGTGGGTTCCCATTATTCTTATGTTTTTTATAATATTGTATATGCCAAATGTAAAAATTGGGAAAAAATAAAGGGGAAAAAAAACGTGATGAAATACGCTTTCATATTTTATTATTAGAAACTAGCCGTTAAAAATCCACTCCGCAGTTGTTTTTTTTTGCTAGGCTCTGCGAGCGGCTTTTTGTTCGGATTCGCCCAGTTTCAGTGTTGGTGACCATTTTATAAATCCACTGTTATCTAGTGACAGCTAGTCACCGGGACAAAGTAACTGCGACAGGCAATGACGTCATATGTAATGTATAGCCGCGTGATACTATTATTCACAACTCTAAATATTGCTGTCAATCTTTTCATATCCGGAGAGATACTCAAATTTACAAATCGGAGTACTTATACCTCCCAGGGGCACGTACTGGTGCGATCTGCAAACTGAAGTGGCGCCATCCTTTGACGAATTTTTGAATTGGAAACCGAATTTCAACGGTAGTTTTGTTTGAAACTTCACTTACACAGATGTTGTTTATGTTGCGCGGCGCGTACGGCGTGGCGTCAGACATGCAATTGTGGCTGGGTTCTTAAATTTCAACCGCGCAGATGCAAGGCTATTAATACTGTTTGATAGCTATTTAACACGTACATATTTATTATAAAAGTGACTTATAATCGTTAGTCACCTCAATATTTGTCGTTTCATGTAAAAATAATTCTTAAAAAATGCACAAATTTTCATTTTCTTTTTCAAATTTTATAACTTTTAGATTTGTATATATAGCGTGTTCTTTTCTCTTTTCAACACCTTTTAGAACATGAACAATATGATAGTAAGGAAGACACAACGATTTTTATGAGATCTATGTGAGCTGGGATAAATAATATGGTCTACTGTTATTAAACGGGTTAGACCTGCTAGTAAAGTGCCCTCCCGTTTTAAAGATCTTCCCTCACATTTTTACAGAGGCGTTTTCTGTAAACCTAAGCGGGAGGGTTATTCTGTCGCGGCACCCGATTGGCGGAATGGCCGATTCGGAAGCAAAGTTTAGGATGTTCGCGAAGTAAATGTTTATTTTAAATAAGTTTAATGAGGAAAGTTGGAGAGCCCTGCCTTTACGTTGCAGCGTACAATATTATTTCTCTCCTGATGGAAGTAATTTTGTGGTACCTACCTAATTACATCATTTTTTTATTTTAGTCATCTTTTCAAATCACATCATGATTATTTGCTTTACTATATATAATCTTGTACGTGCATAAATGAATGTTCATAAATGTTTTTAATTCTTTTGAAAATCTATGATTGTTATTTATATTACAGATTTGTACCAATGCTATGCTTCATGGTGAACTTGCATGTGCGTATGTAAACATTATCTACATTTTTATCAATATTTGTTGTGTCTGGTAATGATCAAAAGTAATGATAAGGTCTTTACCGGTGCACTCACCCAAATTCAAAGTTATTGATGTAACCAAATTATTTAATGAATATATTTTAATATAAGTGTTTGCACTCGTATGTGTAGGTAGGTATTATAAATTAACTTGCAAAATTACTGCCTCCACCCAGGCTAGCCTGGTGAGGCGGGTTATCAGAAATCTCAACTTATAACCATAGATTTCTATTCTTTACATCATGTAAAGAATAGAAACAATATTATATTATATACCGTTTATATATTATAATAAACGCAATAAAATAACTTTGTTTCAATTCCACTTTATTATTTCTTAATCCAACCGGTTTCGGTTCATCCTGAACCTTTCTTATTTATTTTTAATGACTTTTTTAAGGCGTAGACCTATCCCATTTCTATGCAATACATCTATCCCGGAAGATTTATTAAATGAGTGATTTTTATCGATTAGGTGGGTGGCGAATTCTGAAAAACCTACACTGTTTAGACATCTCAAGTGTTCGACCACCCTTGTTTGAATGTTTC
The DNA here is from genome assembly GCA_917880885.1 of Limnephilus marmoratus. Taxonomy (NCBI): domain Eukaryota; kingdom Metazoa; phylum Arthropoda; class Insecta; order Trichoptera; family Limnephilidae; genus Limnephilus; species Limnephilus marmoratus. The sequence continues at coordinate 56,074,426 of OU862908.1, forward strand.
TGATCGTTTTACTTATGTAAAAGGCTGGACAATCATTACATTTAAGTTTATAGATGCCAGAACGGCTTAAGTTATTTTATTTATGTTTAGAATTTTTTTAAAGTTTACCTAGGTTATTATTAGTATAAAACGCAGCTTCAATTTCTGTAGGGAATTTAGAAACACATGAAGATGAAAAATTATTTATGAATAAAATTCTACGCCAACCGTGGTTTTTATTATCTCTAATGTTGTGTGTATTATTATAATTTTTTTTTTATATTATATTTTATACTATCAACATGTTTCGTGAACCATGTTCACTTCTTCAGGAATAAAAGTATACTTTTATTCCTGAAGAAGTGAACATGGTTCACGAAACATGTTGATAGTATAAAATATAATATAAAAAAATAAAATAAAAATAAAGTGATGTAAACTAAGTTATTTTCTTTTAATAAATATTATTATAAAGGAATTTATTAGTAGATATGAGATTATTGGTAAGGATTCTATCGATTAAGCTACGGGGGTATCCGTTATTTATTGTAACAGATTTGATTTTAGAGATTTCTTCAGTAAAGTCAACTTTAGATGAAGGAATAGTGAACAGTCTGTGAATCATAGAATGAAAGACGGAATGTTTATGGGAGATGGGGTGGTTAGAAGTACTGTGATTTACGGTATCTGTGAAGGTAGGTTTTCTATAAATATTGAAATCAAATTTATTATTAACAATGGACAGGGATAGGTCTAAAAAATTTAAACAAATTTTTTTTCCTATTTCCAAAGTGAACTAATTTTTTTATGGAATGAATTTAAGAGGGACAGGAAGGAGTTAAGTTGACTTCGTTGAATCGTTTATATATTGTTTTCTGTTGTTATTTTTATGTGCTTATCTAATTTATAAACCAATGTACACTATACATACTTAACATCTGTAATGAAAGTAAATATCAGGATAAATGGTATCTGTCCTAAGTATGTAATTCCGTTCCACAACGATTTTATTAGTAGTAAAGAATCTATATATTGAATCAAGTGCAGGTTGAAACAGACACTGCACCATACCAAATGCCCAAATATACGTGAAATAATAAATTATTATGTGGTTGGGCATCACCTTTAAAATAAACCAGTATTATTAAAATGGTTACCTGCGTTTTGAGCAAGGTTACTATAAACCTTCCTTTACCCAAGAATCTTATAAAGAAATTGACAATATATTTACTTAATACTAATAATGATTATATTGATTACCTATAAATAGGTATGACTTGATAATACACCTCTGTGGGTACTTTATTGGCCGACACTTAAGTCAATCATTTCAGTGTTGTGACAACGACTTAGAAATGACCTAACTAATTGAAAATAATTTCCTCATTAAATCACATACACAAATATGTTGAAGTACTGGCTCATGTGTAGGTAGTGTCGGGCCTGTAAACGCCTGGGTGCCTTGATTATATCGTAAAATATTACCTCGCCAAAATAGCAATAACGCTAAAAACTAGGTCCCATATCGGCGAGTCTTTTAATAGTATATTCAGTAATGACATTTCCCTTTTTGGTTATTTGGTTACATTTTGCGCGCTCGCCAAATATAAATCCTTTGATATGAGAATATCCTGGGTTTGCATCGGCTTTTATATCCCTTTGTGTTGCTGATTCCATTCTATCCGCAGGTATTGAATGTATTCCCTTAACAAGGTGAAGGCTCTGAAAGCGGCTACATTTGACCAGTGACTAGCAACTGGCAACATTTCTCTGCAATTTTCTATATCGTCGCTTACATTCATTATAACACCGCATTTTTTTTCGAATTTCGAAACTTCACATGCGCCGTGGTGAATCGACAAATAATTTTTTTGACCAATCACCGCTTCTTTGATATGAGATTTTGTAGCAAAATAATTCGTACTTTTCAACGCTTAGCGGTAAATGTTTATACAAAAGTTTTATTTAGTAATAAGAATAAAAAAATTATAATTTCTTAAAGCTCTTATGATTATTTTCGTTTTATTATTTGAAGAAAGTTAAATAAAATATTGTATATTTCTCACATAAGAACAAAGCGTATCTCATTATTTCTCAGCCTTTTTTGTGTATTACACTGTGAATGTAATTAATACCTAACCATACGTTTTTAATGAAAAAAATCACTTCTCAAAATAACTGATTCCTAAATATAAGTTGACCGTTTATTTTCAAAGATGTGCTATTTTTATTTAATAATAATCCAAACGTTTTTTTGTTCTTCCTGAAAACCTGTGTAAAAGGAGGTACACGGTGTTATAATGTGAGCGACGATATTCTCCTTCCCTTGCCCGTCCCACACATACATGCCTCAAGTCGTTTGTTAAAAAAATATGTTGTTTAGTTTCGTTGCTACATCATTTTTTTCTTTCATTAGTTTTTGTTTGTTTCAATCATTTTGGTTTAATTGAGCATGTGACTGCACCTTTGTATTAGAATTACAGATGAAACGGATAGTTGTTTGGCCGGATACCGGATACCGCATATCCGGCGAGCTGCGAGGCTGGATGGCCGGATATCCGGCGGCCGGATATCTATATATATAACTCGAAACAATATCCACATTTGACAAAGTTTGCCAATTGTACCTTTCAGCTCCTTGCAGCAGTGTTTATAGTGAGAGGCTGTTTTCCGAAGCTGGCCTGGTTTACGAAAACAAGCGAAATCGCTTGTTGCCTGCGAACGCTGAAAATTTAGTCTTTATTCACTATAATTTACCACTTGTTTATTTTGAGTATTAATTCAAAATATTCTCTTTGATAAGAAGAAGAACAAGAGGTATATTATGGTGCTTCAATGTCATTTCAATAATCTGTTTTTTACGATTTTTAGTTCACTATAATGGTGATTGTGATTAGTAAATCGTGTTAAGTTTTCGCTACTCTGCGAGAATTTTGTAAGTTTTTACTAAAAGTAAGTTTAGATATTTACTATTTATAAGTGCATTATAAGTGCATTATACTTTTATCATGCAACATTACAAATTTATAAAGATAATATTAAAAATCAAGTTGCACCCTTTAAAAATAACAGAAGTCTTAGACAAACATCAATACTTCCCACTCCAAAATGTAAAAAAAAAATTGGACAATTGAGTCATAAATATCTCGGAGCAAAATTTTTTAATTCATTACCAGAAAAAATTAGAAACATGAATACCAATATAAAAAGTTTTAAAACTCACCTAAAAAATTATACTGAAAACTTAAACTGAATGATATTAAAAAAGCAATACAATAACACCCCCCCATACACACAAGCCTTGCTTAATTATGGGGGTACATCAAATATTCTACTATGTAATTAATTACTGTATAAAATTTATTTGTAATTTATGTACCTTCTATTACTAATAAAAAAAAAAAATAAAATAAAATAAAAAAAAATGTATTTATCATTAGAGTAAATATCTCAGAAGAAAATTTTAGTTTTTTGGAAGGCCTTATGGCTTTTTAGTAACTTTTTCGACTTTAAATAAAAGCCGTCATAATTATAAGCCATTTTATTGATATTTACCTCACAAAGATTAATGTATTGCATTTTATTGTAGGAAATTGTCGTTGTTTTTAAATATCCGGTATCCTTCCGGATATTGAGTTACTATCCGGTATCCGGCCGGATGGTAATATTAGGCCGGATACCGGATAGTTACCGGATATCCGTTTCATATCTAATTAGAATATACTTAATGTAAACGAACGAATAAACAGACCTTTAATAATGCAAGTCATATTTATACCTTTTCTTGGTTTTCGTACCTATGTCAAAAGTTATAAATAACCTCAACTAGTGTCGCTCTTCTGTGCGAAAATAGTAGTAATAAAAAGCCGCCTCACTTACTGTAGGTAGCGAAATCAAGGGCCTTGATAAAACATTTAATGTATCAGAGATATATAAAAGCGTTTACATTCCGGTGTTTCAATCTATCGAGTTGACTACCCAACTGCTCTTATCTTCTCGGTTATTATCACCAAAAGCACCAGTATTTACAACACATTTTGATTAACGTTTGGGCACAATCGTGGTCGTTGGCGCAAACAGATATATTATACATATAATATTTGAAGTAAATTAATATTAGGTACTACTGTTGATTTCAATAACATTTTTTAGTATTTGGATTTCAAGCTAACCTTGTACTTAAAACTGCATCGCAACCCTAAGTGGTTCGCAACGTTTGGTGATTTAGCAGGGGTGCCCGGGTTTATGGGGTGAGGTTTGTCTAGGTCTTGGAGGCGGATGACCAAGACACACTGAACCCCAGATTCCTATCCACCCCTTAAACCCTTTTCTTTCCCAGAACTCTCCTCTCCTTCCTTTCCTTAAAAAAAAACCTCCACACAGCATCGCCAAAGATGACATAGGCCCTGAGGGAAATTATTTTCCTCATGGCCTCTGTGTGGAGCTCACGTAAAAAAAAATCAATGTATCCAGGGGACGTTTTCTTGGTATTATTGATTCTATATTGTAATAACTCTAACAGATCTATATTATTAATAAACGTTTTGGTGCCTGTGCTATAAATGTGGATAGAGCAATAATAGTATAATTAAAGCTGTCATGTCAAAATGCACAATATTTAACGCCGGTTAATATAACTTCCAATATTGATGACAAATATAAGATATCCCGTTATCTTTTATGACGTACAAGAGATAGGTAGCTCTCGATTGACAAATAAAATTGATTGACTCAGTGCGAATTTGCGTCATTTCGACTCAACAATTATTTTTGATGAGCGATTTTAAATCATTTTTATATGCATTAGTCTCACGACTTGTTGGTTGAATATAATTTAATAGAAGTCAGTCTGGAATTGACGTCGCGTAATTTGTTCCAAAATGACTATAATATTTTTCACATAAATTTAACCCCAGTAAAGGCTTATGTGTGGGGTAGATACTGAAGGCTGTTATCTGCTCTAAGGTTGACCCTGGCGCCCGGGGTACCTAAGTGTCTACCCGCCGTAAAACCATCCTCCAAGGAATGTACCCCCTCCATACCTTACTTGATATTCCTTTCCGCTATGGCAGCAAAAATCCCATTGACTGTTTTTTCCTCATTTTCGTTTTCGTCAATATTTTGTATTATTTGCGTACCTTTGTTTTGTTTGAGAAAATTTGAATTGTTCTCTTCCACGAATTTAGTTTCGTTCGATAGGGTTCAACAATAAATATACTAATCCCAAGGAGAGATCATATCTACGTCATTGACGATCGTCCTAAAAGCCGCCCATTAAAATCTTCCTTCTAACATGTCTTGAGTGAAAACGAAAAAGACAGAAGATACTAGAATGTAGAATGTCTTTAATCACATTCCTATAGACATTTCGCGAACGTATGTTTCTTTCAAATTGTGTATCTGTAATGTTATTGCCAGTTATAAAAACAAACAAAAAAAATGCTTTATTTCATAAATCGCAAAAAATGGCAACACAATTCGCACAGAATCGGGTAGACATATAACTTTGATACATCTTACTCATTAATAATTTTTCAGTTAAAATAATGTGATAGTGTCGTCATATAGTTTATCGTTCTGTCCGGGACGTTTCATTTCTAGATTTGTAACACTTCGATTTTTAATGTCATCAATTTTGAATTTTGAAATTTTTAGAATACTTAAAAAAAGTTTATTTTAATACGTCTCTTGTTTTCTTTTTTTTTGTGAAATTTAATGTAACTTATTTAGTTACATTAAATTTTATTTCGATATAATTTTATGTTTCTATATATTCATAATTATTTCTCCAGACATACGTTTTCGACTGAAAAAGAAATATGTGCATATAAATAAATTACTCGCGTTTTTATTTCGATTCATTTTCAATGTATACCTACATACAAATAAAATATTACCTAAGTACTTATTAATACTATGTTTTTAATATAAATATATTCTATTGTAAAGATCTCGTTATTTATGGAAGTATTGTCAGTCGATTTTATAAGAAGCAAGTTACTATGTCCGATCCTTTCGAATGCTCCCTGATGACGTAGATACGAACTCTACCTGGGGTTACCTTACAATTGTTTACAATACACCGAATAATTCGATAGAAGCATCGATTAGTTCATTTTACAAATAAATTTTAAATTGTCCTCTCGATGGCTAAGCGCACATGAAAGCGAATTAAAAATTACATTCAAAAGTCCCAATTTCAATACAAGCATTAAAACAACACCATGAATATTAACGTTGGTGTTAATCTATTCTACATAGATGAATTTAGTTGTGTAATTTCTCATGAAACATTTTTACTAGTTAAATTTTCTTGATAGATGCAATCACAGTGATTGTATTAACATAAAATTGCACTTCGCATTTCGTCGATCTGACGACCAACTGGCGTATCTCGGAAAGCCTTTTTAAGATTTTGTCAATCGTTTCGTGATAAACTGTGTGCTTATTTTCAATGTTTTACCCAATTTGTTATTTTTTAAATTAAGATTAAGAAACGTTATTACTTAAGAGGGCATTACCAGAGAAAACCGGAAATACGTCATTTTCAAAAAAGATTTTAGACGTATTGACTCTTTTCCACCAAAAATTTTAAATGGATTTCGAAAGATTGTTCTTTTATCTAGCATTCGTATCTAATAAATTTTGAGATTTTTTTAAATTTTTTGGTATAATAAGGTTATTCCATAGGTCGTTGGCAGATTTGTTAAATTTTCAAAAAAGTTTTTGTATTATACCACACCCATTTCAAATAATATAATCATGCAGTAAAATAAATCAATACATTATCTAGCGAACGCATGTTTTAGAATTTTAATTTTAGTTTCAATAAAATCATTAAAAAAATATGTACGTACATGTGTTTCTTGACGAAAATTGGTCCATTTGTGTATTTATTTGCGCACTTACAAACTAATATATTTCAGATTTTTTTTAACATTCTTATTAAATTTAGACATTATTGAAAAATGATAAATAATTACAAAAAGTACATTATTTTAATAGTTTTATCATCACGCCTTTCAGCATTTTTGGATGAAGGTATAAATTAAAGCTAATTTGGATTGAAATAAATTCTATATTGAGTTATAATTTTAAAAAGCTGGTACGGAGAATAATTAATCTTTCTCATTGTAACCGCCCTGCACGATCGTAAGAACAAGTTGACGAAAATGTGGATTTTCAGCCGCTGGCTTGTTAAACCCTTTTAATACACCAAGTTGCATTTGTAGATTTTGTGTGTGGAAGCCGCAAAAAATTCCTTTACAGGTACGCCCGCTTAGTGATCATATATAAAATAAATGCTACTTTTAATAAAATATTGTTTATCTTGACCACAATTACTGTGAAACTGTTAGGATAATTAATAAGGGAACGTACCCATACTACGTGACACGTTTAGGGGGGGGGGTCTTCAAAATGTCACGATCCATACAAATGAGCGGCGGGTTGCTTAGGATTTTGGTCACCGGGGGGGGGGGGGGGGGTTAAAAATTGCAAAAAGTTGGTCACGTAGTATGGGTACGTTCCCTAATATACTCACAGAGAGGGCATTGAGATAATAAAATAACGAAAGTTTACGTTTGTAGGCATGTATTTAGTAATATATAATACGACAGTTCTTAATAATAATCCTTAACTATTCAGATTAGGTTCATGATTAGCGACAACAATCTAACACAAAACAATAAACAAGTATTTGATTACTTATTCACGGGAAAGCTTCAATTTTACTGTAGAATCATTTATTGAAATCTTAATAATAATCTTTAATTATTCAATTTAAATTACTTGCATAACGATAACATTAAAACCAATTACAACACAATAAACATCCAACAACAATAATATAAGTTACCGGTAAAACTATCAGAATATAGGAAATAATAAATAACAAGTTGAAGTGGAGGAGCACGACAAAATTGAATTTGCTCTTCCATTCTAATAACTGGCTAATCGCATGTTTTGAGTGATTTAAAACCATTGTATTTAGCAATGGTATTGTGGGAGGTATAATGTTCAATAGAGTTAATTCATCACGCAATATTATGGAAGATCTTTCTTATCAAAGAAATCAAACGATAAGTCGTCTCTGTATGGCTGTCCTTAAAATTCAATTTCGCCGGATCTTCTTTGTAACATATTCCATGAAGTCTGGCCAATTCAAATTTCCTCCGACGTAATCCTTACGAAGAATTTTTAAACCACTGGAAAGTTTTTTTTAAATCGATTCGTTGTAATCCAGGGGATAAACTACATACGTCCTACATATTTCTTCTAGCCGATAAAAATTGGAGTCATTTGGCTAGGTAAAAAGACGTCGCCACTTTTCTTAATAGCATAAGAAACTGCGCTGTGCACCGAGACTCCTTCACTTTGACCATGGCACGGAGCATATACAGGGTGTCCGGGGGTTAAAGTGCATTAACTTCGGGAGGTGATTCTACATGATGGTAGGAGTAAAAAAGATTAACAACTTTTTTCGAAATTCCAACATTTTTTTTCCCATACAAAAAGACGTACTTACTAAAAATCCTTGGTGTGAGGTACGATCTTACTTGCTGAAAGCCTGCCGGGCGCCCGACTCGATTGTGACTGGCCCAGCGTAACAGCGAAAAATAATAAATCTGGCCGCACACGCCGGACTAATTTTATCTTTTTACCTCAAAACTACCCCTAAAAGTTGGAATTTCGAAAAAAGTTATGTATCTTTTTTACTTGTACTATCATGTAGAATCACCTCCCGAAGTTAATGCACTTTACCCCCGGACATCCTGTATACGATGTTTGATTTCCGTCATATTTTTTAAATTATTAATACAGGCATTTTGAGATCACTATCGAATACCTATTTTGGCCGCTGCAACCGTCGAAAAAAATACAGTTTCAACTCTCTTTTTGATACTTTCAAGCCATATTTGTAGGAAATTTGAAAATTCAGACGCATCCCTTGCGTTTAAAGCTTCATGCCAGAATCATTAATCTTTAGAAGACAAATTTTGCAGTCAAATCTTTCTTGTAGAAAACAGAAATGTCTTTGCTGATTGGCAAATGTATTATCTATTGAAGGTTAAATTAACAGTAAAGTTTTGACGAGTCATTTTTACCCAGCTGCTTACACTCATTTCTAATACAAAGAAGAATTGCTATCTTTTTTGTTCAAAAACATACCATATTTTTTTAAGTCGAGTCGCTACGCAAGTATTATCTTTGAGGTTGATTTACGATGGAAATGATACTCTACTGTAGAAAATATTTTTATGTGTGCTTCAATTAAATCTGTCTGTTTTATGGCGTTATCGAGATATGCCATACAAAATCGCTAAAACAGATTTTAAAAGTACTCAACCAACGGGCGTATCTTAAGTTAGAGAACGTACCTATACTACGTGACCAACTTTTTGCAATTTTTAACCCCCCTCCCCCCCGGTGACCAAAATCCTAAGCAACCAGCCGCTCATTTGTACCAAGCGTGACATTTTGAAGACCCCCCCCCAAACGTGTCACGTAGTATGGGTACGTTCCCTTAGGGCTGTTAGTGGTATCAAAATTACAATCATTTTCTGATACGTCGTTCGAGGTTGTGTCTGTCTATATCTCTTGTTCTACAACACTTAACAGATATTCCACGTTGGCACTATGTGAAGGCAACCGCAAAAAGCAATAATATGGGAATAACTCTATTTTAATTTTTTTGAGACACGACAGTTGGTCATGAAGCCGACGATTTGTACGATATGCTATTTTATTTTATATACATCTGAGTAAGCTACTTCTTTTAGTACTTGGAACCGAACGATTTTTAATTTTGTAGATTGCAGATGCTTGGCAGATGCACTACGTCTGGGGCAAAGTTCGTACCCGATGTGTTTCCCAATGGGTTGATGTTTCCTAAGTCATAATCGTTTGCTCCGAAGATGGAAGTTGTTCGGTGCATCTCCAGTCTGCAGTGTAGACAAACGAGTGCAATCATGCTCAAAGTTGCACGATTTCTTAAACCGAGCATTACAAACAAGTACCTGCTCTTTTAATATTATGCCGTGTAATATTAATATCGTTATTTATGCAAGTAAAGGCGGAACATTCATATACAGAGTTTGTCAGTACGTTTTTAGTAGTCAATAGTTTTTTGTGGATGTTTAAGATTCGTTAGAAATTCCTTACATTCAGAAGTCTTCCTTTAATTTGAATGTCTTGGTGAGAGTCGGGAAAATTTATATTGTAATAATTAATTACTTTAGGTTCGCTTTGTCACAGCAGTTGTAGAAAACTAAGTTTGACAATTGAGAAGGCTAAATTATGCTGACTGTTGATGTTGACCAATTATTGATGATCCGTCTTCGACTTCTCTGTATGCTTGAATACTTAAATAATTTCACAGTTACATAATAAGTAAAGAAAACGTAGGTTAACAATATTAAATTAATCAACATTTTTAATGCATTACTTTATTTGTTTCTTGTAAATTCTTTAAAATTAGTGTACGAAATATCTGCATCGGTTCTTCTACCATTTTCTATGGGTTATAAAGACATTTATTTATTTATTTTATTTATTTATTTATTTATTTATTTATAATACAAAAGAAAGTACAAATAACATATTAGGCAGCTTTGTCTGTCCAACTAGGAAAGTTTCCCATATTTATGCATTTAGGCTAAGGCACCAAAGTACCTAGTATCCGTATAAATCAGATATGATTTTGTAAACACTATTTATTCAGCCATCTGAGTATTATTTTACTGAATTATTTGGAACGACCAACTATTTTTTGTTACGGACACAAGTTTTATCGCTGAACTCGAGTTCGTGTGTTTGATTGTTTTGAAATTTAGCTTGCAATCTTCAGAGTCCCCAAGATAGACGATAGGCGCTTGAAGACATGGCGGTCAAATTGCCTATTTTTTTATAAAATTCTAACAGTAAAGGGAGGGTTGAAATATCTCCCAGCCACGAAAGCCTTCCTTTGTAGCGCTGCATATTCCGAGTATCCTTTCGGTGCCACCAAACCACACAAGATAAGGAAATAATTTTATAATATGACGCTGAGATCGCAGTTAGAAAATGACTATGTTGTGTTGATGCATTTTGGCATTCCGCTGTAAATGCCAGCTGTGTCGTTAGCATCCGTCACGCTTGTTTTTTCTTGTTAGGTATTTTTATTGTTTACTTCCGAGTTGTGGAGTCCAGCATCTAGAATGTATAGACAGCCAGCGTGGAACACTAGGCACGAGGGGTTAGGGGCTAAGAAGTGGAGTGCCCGCGGCTAGCGGAACTAGGGGCGGTGACTCGTAACCCGAGAGGGTTGTTTAGGCCTTGCGGCGCGGCCACACTGGGAAATGTTTTTTCAGTTAAAGGGTTTTGAGATGGCGAACTCGCATCTATCTTACATTACTTACGATCTTGTCTTTTATGTCTGCTTTTAAAAAAAAAATCTATGTTGTCATGTTTGAAGTCCGAAGTGTCGTTGAACAATTATCTGTATAATATAATGTCCTTTGTGACACCAATCAATTACAAGACAATATTATTTAAATAGATGGATCCAAGATACAAGACAATATTATTTGAATAAATGGTGATCTCTATAGATGGATCGCATCTTATGTTAGTAATCGACACCAAATCACGGTTGTCAATGGTTTTTTTTTTTTTTTTTTTTTTTAGTTTTCTTTATTCATTAAATTTTTCATTACACACATAGGGGACTTTTCGACCACCATGCTAGGCACATGCCCGTGTTGTACATGTTGTTTCGCATCTTGCTTAATAGAAATCGTCTCAGGTGTGCCCCAGGGGTCGCATCTCGAACCACTCTTATTCAATATTTATATAAATGACATTCTTGTATGCTTCCCAAATAGTTACTTTATATTGTATGCGGATGACATGAAAATTTTTAAACCTATACAGTCGTTATCCGATTGCATCGAATTACAAAGAGATCTTGTTCATTTGTGCACATACTGTGAATTAAACTTATTGTCCTTAAATATCTAAGTGTCACTCGATTACGTTTACCAGAAATAAAAATAAAATAACCTATCCTTACAACTTGAATAACAAACCTTTAAAATATATGTCTACATGTAAAGATCTAGGTGTTCACTTAGATAGCAAACTAATATTTGATAAGCACATCGAATACATTATATCAAAATCTTATAAGATGCTAGGTTTTCTATTAAGAGTATGTAAAGTTTTTAAAAGTGCTAAGATTTTGGAAATATTATTCTGTTCATTGGTCAGAAGTCCACTGGAGTATGCTTCCACCATATGGAATCCTCAATATAAGGTATACATAGATTTAATAGAGAGTATACAGAATAAATTTTCGAAATTTTTTTTTTTTTTTTTTTTTTTTTTTTTTTTTTTTTTTTTTTTTTTTTTTTTTACAGTGAATACCGCACAAGAATCTCAACTGCTCCCGTCTGGAGCCAGTGAGACTATCGCATCCCCAATTGGGGTATGTTGTGAGGCTGAAGGTAGTGTGGGGAGGGGAAGGAGGTGGGGAAGAGGAAGGTTTGGGAAGTACCTGGCTATTCAGATCTGGTCACCAAACACGGCTAAAGCCATTTTTAAGCAACGTTTCAATTCTGAATGGTGGTCTTACACCAGGGCGATACTGATAGTATCTTCCACTCTGGAACATGCCGCAAATATACTATATATTATTTTAAATGAATTAATTGTGAAATAACACAAATTAATCAAATAAAATTTATTTGCGCATGCCGGGTTCGAACCCGCGACCTCCGGATTGTGAGTCAAGAGTCTTACCCACTGGACTACGGAGGTCGTTTGTCGTATTTACTCAAGAAATACAACAAAACTTCAAATAATATGTTATCTTTACAAAAAAGACGCACACTGTCAGATCTGATGTTTCTACATAACCTGCTTAATAATAAAATAGATAGTCCCGAATTGCTATCTGTCATTGGTTTAAATGTTCCAATGAGGCGTACCAGGCACACTTCACTTTTTCACATAGGATCCAATAATACTAATGCTGCACAAAACTCACCAATCTCTCGCGCAATCACATCTTATACACACTATGAAAAATTATTACACTTAGACATTTTCCACAACTCCCTGCAAACATACAAAACTAATTTACTAAATTTGTTGGCGTGACATAATTAATTTTAAAACTTCTTATTTACACTTATATTTTCATTAAACTTTAATTAATACTCATGAGCATGTATTTATTGCTCTAAAAATACTTATCTTTTCACTAAACTAATTACAATTTGTTAGCATGTAATTCTTATTCTAAAAAAAAAATCTCTTTTATCTTTGTATACAATTTTCCTTTATATTATTCTTCTTTTTCATTCATTAGTTAAGTTTTAAGAACTGTTCAAATCCCAGGCGTATTATCCCAGATATTATACGGACTTACGTAATAGGTACTAAATCATGTAATAACTTCATTTAACATTCCTTATAACTTGTAAACTTATGTACTGTGTATGTCCTAATAAACAAATAAACAAAAGCCATCGGTTGTAATGTGATAATTTTGTTATTGATGCCAATTCGACATCAACACTGAGCTGATTTCACTCGCTCAATACAAATAAATTGTTAAAGAAGCTTATCTGGTCCCTAAATCAACATTCGAGAATAACTGATAACATTAAATCTTCACATGTAGCAAACAATTTGTGGGAATACATAATTATATTAAACACAATTAAATAACTGATAACATTATTTAGTTGTGGTTTCTGCAACTTATTTATATATTTTTTTTTTAAATAAAGAAAGACAAACATTCCCGGGTTACGAATAACCCAACAATGTTTGAAAATCTCCTACTACCACCACAGAAAGCCGAAAATGTTGCTTGTGTTGTGATGGAGGACTCAGCCAGCCGAGGAATCGAACACGCGACGCTCGGGTGGGACCCAAACGCTATGCCCACTCAACCACTGACCAGTCATATTGTTCTTAATTGTCGAGCCTAACGAATTTGTCGCAGAGATGTGCTCTGGCCCCTGCCCAGTCAGTATATGTCTATGTCAGTGTATGATAGAAATAGTCAATGAAACATTTAACTTTTTGGATTTAACTTTATCTATTATAAATAATAAAATCGATTTTAGTACATATCGCAAGCCCACATACACTGACATAGTAATTCATAAGACCTCCAACCACCCTGTCTCACAAAAACTCTCCGCCTTCCACTCCATGATACACCGCTTAGTAAATGTCCCAATGTCTAATAAAAATTTCCTTTCTGAACTTTCTATAATAATACAAATTGCTGTAAATAACGGATATGAACCAAGTTTAATTGATAACATTTTAAATAAAAAAACTGTTTAAAATTTCAAAAAATAAATATCTACACAATGCAAATAATAATAATGATAAAGAATGGCGTAAAATTTGTATATTAATAATTTTTCAGTTCAATGTTGCAAAAATCTCCCTTCTAATATTAAACCAGCTTTTTATTCAAGAAATAATATCGGTAATTTTTAAGGAACGCTAAAGATAAAGACCATAAATTGACTAATTCCGTAATATATAAACTCAAATGTAATGACTGTCCCTCATTTTATATTGGAAAAACAACTCGTAATTTTGAAATCAGAATCAAAGAACATTTAACGTGTTTTATTAATAATAATTTTTCTGAGTTCGTTAACCATATCATTGAAAATAACCATAGTTTTGAAAAAAAAATACGGGGATAAATATTCTTCATATTAACCATAAAGGAAAATGCTTAGATAACTTAGAAACCTTGGAAATAAAAAAAAAATCCCTTAAAAATAATGAATCTATTGTCAACAAACAAAAAAATATTAACAGCCCAATTATGGATATGTTCCCCCACCCACTCTTCATTAATCTCTAGCAACGCCTCCACACCTACCACAATCCTTAGTAATAATACATTGTTCCCACTCACTATTTTGTAATTGTCAAATCAGTATACGTTTGCCCTGAGGAAGAAACGGTCGTTCCGAAACCGGTCGGCTTTAAACAAATAAACACGTGGTTCAAACAAAGTAACATTGTTTTATTTATCTGTAATAATTCACGCAAGATTTATTTACGCTTTTAAGGGCCCGCAACCCGAATTTCTACCGATTTATTACATATCCCCCTTAAACACGGTAAGTTTTAAAGCTCTTAAAAAAATATATGTGATTCTTGAAGATAATATCTAGACTTTTCCCGCGCCGAAACGCAAATTATATAAAATTCCCTCGATGGAAAAAATCGCAAAGTATGCTCCAAAAATAATTATTAACACGTTTGTTTCAGTTATTTTACAAGTTATATGTATGAAAAAATTCACAGTGTTTCTTTAAATGCTATTTAAGATAATGCCCGCGAGATTTTTGCTCTATTTTAAACGAGTCGTGTTTTATTAAACATTTTCGCAATTTTCGCAACGATTTTGTCGCTGTAAATATTAGCGCTCTCCTCTAACATTCGTAATTTCGTATTTCTCTATCTTCTTCTTTTCGAGCCCGGTTGCAGAGTCTTAAGGGCCAGGCATTCGGAATATTTTAACATTACTTGAAACGATGGGAAGACTTCGGTGGCTGGGTCATGTGGAGAGAATGACCGAGCATCAAGCACCAAAGTCCCTGCTGAACTCAAGACCAATAGGGCGAAGGAGCCTGGGAAGGCCAAGACTAAGATGGAGCGACAACGTCCTCAAAGACATATCTATCTTGGAGCTTCCAAACTGGAGAGAGCTGGCACAAAACCGAGATGAGTGGAGGAAGACTCTTGAGGAGGCCAAGACCCACCAGGGTTTGTAGAGGCCAATAGTGATGACTTGAAACGATTTTGACTATGTTACGAAATGTTACGGACTCCCCTTTTCAGTTACCCGTCCCCATGCATTTTTTTTCTTAATGTGTAGGTACCAACCGGAGCTAGTGGGTTGAGGGTATCCCAAATTTGAAAAACGTTGAGAGGCTGAAGTAAGTGGAGAAGGGAAGGTTTGAAAGTGTGTCGCAAAAAAGATTATTAATGATCACCGAGGAAAAACTAATGTAGTGAAAGTGTAATATAAGTATTGAAGGTAAAAGTAGTTATTTAGCAGAAAGTGGAGTACGTAGGTACTTATAAATGCTATGGCGGAAAGTTGGAGAAGATAGATTAGATAGGTGGGTGTTAAGTAATAATTAATTTAGCATTGGAAACTCGTTGCAAAGGATCGTTAGCCCTGAATACATTATTTGAATGGTCAGGCCTATGGGATTAAATCACCCGCAGGACGCTTTAAAATTGATGTCCTAAAAGTTTCGGATTGGAGGGGGAGTATGAGGTAGGATTGAAGAATATTTAAGCTCGAAACGAACCCAAAATATGTGATCAAGTATTCATGCCGATTACAAAAGTAAAGCGAACAGGTTTTTCATATAAATCAGATATTTCAACCTATCAATCTAATCGTTTTGTTGTTGAATTTCCTTTTAGACTTCTATTTCACTCTTTTTGTACACGGTGTCCAGAAAAATTACATTTTGGTCGATCTGAGATTTTTTTAACGTTTCCTCTTTTCGGCAACTAAAGGGTTAAAAATATGTTTCGTAGGTTATGTCTCAATGTTGTGAAGTCTACATTTTAGTACGTAGGTAATAGAATATTATTATGTTAGTGTTAGAATAGATACACACTGGATAGAAGTTGTCAAAAATTTATCACTGAATAAAATTTTCTTTAACTTTTGTAGCTGTGTCTAATACGATTCTTCTTCGCATTAAAAAAACTATAAACATCTGACAGTGACCCCGTAGCGACAGAGTATTTTGAATTGGACTATTCTCGGATTCATACTCGAATTACTCGAACTATTACGCTAACTGAAAATACTAAAATAACCTACTACAAAAAATTGACCCTAAGTCAGGCCGCTCACCAGATACATTTTATTACGGTAACTGTGGCATCATATTTGAAATGCGACACATTTAATATATTTGCGCGCAAGCACGCACACCAAGGACACGTTTGTAGCGGGTGCATTTGTGGCAAGACGTCAGCCGCGCTACATGTATTCAAGATCGAACGCGTTCGTTTTTTGTGGCGCAGTGATTTGCAAAAATGAAAGACAATACATATTGAATTTTATGTGAAGTTTATTGCAGTGGCTAAAAAAAAACCTACATTATATAACCATGGACTCACTGATTATAGCAATAGACGGATTACCGAAATCATTTAGACCAAAATCGGCGAAAAACATACTTTTTAAATTACTGAATAATTTCATAGATTGGCCTCAAATTTTGAGTGCTATAAATATCCGTGTCCCTATGAAACTTTTCTTCGTCGAAATTTTGCGAAATTTTGAAATTACCGTAAATTGCAGAATCTTGATTAAATGGATAAACCCAATAACGTCTTTTTTTCTCATTAATTGCCACATCAAGAAATCCGTGTCGTCAGATGATGACGACATTTTCGAGTAGGTATAAACCACAACTGTGCGTCCGGTGTACGTATACGCGACACATATGCTCCAAGCAAAAATGTAGCGTGCATATTGTGATGACGTATATGTTTCGTGCATGTAGCGTGTGGCTCTGGTGTGCGGCCTGCCTAAATGTGACGTTTTGTTTTCTTTTGTAGGTGGTTTTTTTAAATTATGGATCGCCATGTATGAAATCGTTTCCCATGTTGTTTGTTTCTTTTATCATTTGTGATTTTGTTTCTTTGGAGAGTTTTGTTCCATTTTCTTAGGTAATTGAGAGGTCAGTTATATTCTGTTTTGCCTTTGTTATGAAGGCTTGCCGATCAAGAAGTTTTTCTACCCGGATTCGCCGAGTTTTAATTATATCTAAAAAAATCTAATAAATTTGATCATATTATTTTACCGTTAAATGAACACATCAAAACTCCATTCCATTACTGATTATAGAGTTGTAGTTGGGAGTTCAAAATATTTGAGTATACTTAAAGCGCCAGAATTCAGTTCACTAGACTTACTGCTTTTAGACGGCATTAACGTTTTCTGCTTTATATCCAAGATAAGATACAGAGTTAGTCAGTACGTTTTTAGTACAGTCAGTAGACTTTTGTGGATGTTTAAGATTAATTTAATTTGAAATTCTCGGTGGAGTCAGGAAGATTTATTTGAAGAAATTGTGATGCGAATGAATTGTAGAAAAAGATGATGCGAACATTGCGAACGTATCCTTTTTTGATTTTTTTGTTTAAATTTTCGTTAGAGAGTTGTTAATATTGTCTTCATTTCTTATTTCAATTTAAAGGTTAATATTGTCTTCATTCTTATTTCAATTTAAAGGTTAATATTGTCTTCATTCTTATTTCAATTTAAAGGTTAATATTGTCTTCATTCTTATTTCAATTTAAAGGTTAATATTGTCTTCATTCTTATTTCAATTTAAAGGTTTTACTCATTAATTTATTCCAAAAATATATCAATAAATTAATTAGTGTTGAGTAGATACTGATATAAAGTGATTTAACGAAGTAATAAATTTTCAGAAAGAATTGTCCGAGGCAACAGCGACATCATTCTTATTGACCACATTATTTAACGTCGCCGTTGTTTTTGTAGGGATGTAGTATTATTTGAAGAATTTATCACGCAAACGTGTGACTTACATAATCTTCATGTTTGATTTATGCAATGAAAGCATATAAATCTAAAGGCGCTGTGCCAAAGTTGAAAAAATAAATATTGTTCGAATAATTATTGGCCCAGATTTATAGCTGGAAAGTAGATTCTCTTGCCGCAGTGCGGTCTTTTCGTATCAAATTCCACCCACATACATGGGCCCAAGATTCCGCTCCGCGCCTGACGGGGAAACTAAACCCGTGTTACATGGGGGAATAAATTGCTTCGAATCATGTGTTTACATTATACTGTAGCTGAGAATTGATGTGAATGATTGTCGAATGACTTTTTTTTATAATTAGTTTCTTCGGTTATTTTGCTAACGCAATGGGAGTGGCCATTTTTCAATGAAAAATCAACAAAAAGTTCGAACGCTTAACTCTGGCGTCCTAAAATTTGAGTTATCTAACTGAAATTTTTTATTTAAACACTACTGTTATTAGTACATTAAGAAATACCATCATTTTTGTTTTTTTTTGCAGGTTTAAAAAAATTAATTCTCGGGCGAAGCCGGGTAGGCAAGTATTAAATAATATGCATTAGGCGGTACTTTCCGTTACGCACCAACTAAATATATTTGCTCGAGATGAATAATTTATTAAATCAATATTGTTTTTTCCATTTTCTCCCAAAATGCTCACATTTATCAAGTGGTTCAACGTAACCTCACTCTACCCTCTTATTAGTACAATGTAATTTTTTTTTTTTACTTTCTGCGTTCATAAATTACCATAATTTGCTATTCTAAACTTATTTTTCAGCCTTAGCTATTTTAAGCTTTACACAATAAGCTTTATTTTCAAGAATAAAAATGATAACTATATGAATAAAAATTTCAAAAGAAAAATAGAGCTACTTTGCGTTTGGATGTGAAAAGTCCCTGTATAATATTTGCATGTTGATACTTCAATCATCTCGTTCAGATCCGGCGAACACAATGGCTTATTGCTGGGGCTCTTAATACAGCTTCGGATTTCAGAGAGTACACTATTATATTATACTGCTTTGTCTGTAAGTAGGTTTATAACGCTCCGAGAGATGGGAAAACTATCCACAACAGGTGGACAGCTTTAATCTCTGTAATAAATGCTGTAAGTAATATTATTATACTATGTATTTTTTATGTTTAGCCAAAACCTCTTTTCAATATTATACCGCACGTTAATTTAAACTGACCGAAGCTAAGGGAATTAGATATTCATGTTTATGTCGTGAGGCGGAAGGAAGTGGAGAGTGGAAGTGGAAGGAAGAGGAAGAATTGAAGAAAGATTTGGCTTTTGTAGTATGTTCACTCAACCCCACAGGCCTCGAGCATATTTTTTCAGAAGGTCAAAATATTTCCGAATTTCAAATAAAATCAAAATGATTGGCATATTTCTGAACGTATCCGAAAATTAAAAACTGTTTCTGAGAGGTGATAGAATACGCTTTTAAATTTTATAATTCGAAATAAACCTATAATTTTTTATATATAAATTTTTTTAACAACCAAAAAAAAATAAAACCCGAATTTTGCACACGAATTTTATTAGACAAATATATGATGAACGTTATCATCATCTTACTTTTTTGTCGTTTCACGTAAAAATAATTATTAAAATAATTTTTTTTTTCATATTGCGGTCGGAAATGTTAGTTTTTTGTACAATTTCATTATTTTTTGTGTAAGGTCAAAATCATCATCATCACCTTAAAAAAGCGAAATCACCTTCCGAAAAGCGAACATATTAGCCTGAGGAGTTAATAATAATATCGATGAATAACAAATGTTTGTTACACGTCAGTAGATTGCGCTTTTTTTATAATGAACTTAAAACTATACTCTAACAGTGCACCTTAGGTAGGGTTGCCATATCTTAAATTTGGCAACCAGGACAAGACGCGTGAAAACCCCGGATTTTAGAGCCCAGAACCCGGACATGTCAACAGGATTTTTTAAACGTAGTCATAATCATAGTGCAATAAAAAGCAGTTGAAAATGTCATAAATCACCTTTTTATCTATTTTCAAATTAAATTTAGTCGTCTTTTATCATCATTATAAATGTACCTAACAAAACAGAATCTTATTACAGTTTGTTACAAATTATTTTAATAATCAGTTAGATTTTTTTTTATTCTTAAAATAAAACACAAATTGTTAATAAACTCTGTTATGAAAACAAAACCTTATTAAAATATTAAGCCTAACAAAATTAAATTAAATTTTAAAACAAAAATCTTAAAAGTACTGAGACAATTTTAGTATTCAGTCTTACAATTTTTGATAACTTTAACTCAATAATTATTATAACTTTAATTTTTTATCAGCAGCCATTTAAACAACAAAATATCTCTTAACATAATATGAACTAAATTCAGTCTTCTTAAATCTTAAGCAACAAAACTGAACCTTTTTAAAGTTTAAACTTACTGTAATGTAAGTTACATTATTAATTTTTTTAAGCATAAAATAACCAAAAACTATAGGTACTCATTTATATCACCTTAAAGTTTTAGTCAACAGTCATATTGTAAATTTCTTTTACGTAATAAAAACAATCATAACTTTAACTACAAAAATTAAAAGAAATTATTGCACTCAAAAGTACATTATTTGATTATCTAGCTATTAAAGTCTTTTCCTCAGCCTCTCGCCTTTTTTACTTTTCAGTTTTTTTGTATTTATCACTCTTTTCGATAGCTTTTAGAATATCTTCCCCTTTTAAAAGGAATTTGTAAAAATCAATGCAGCTGTATTCTTGGAAATTGAATTTAATTTTAATTAAAGATAAATGAAACAATGTTACATTGTTTGAACCACTTTTATATTTGTTTAAGGCCGACCGGTTTCAGAACGACCGTTCCTTCCTCAGGGCAAACGTATACGTTTTTCTTTAAATTTTAAGACTTAAAATCTTTTTTAAACCCGGGCATTAAATGAAACCCCGCCCGGACGCTCCCCGGACGCCCTCTAAACTAAGACAAATCCGGGGAAAACCGGACGGATGGCAACCCTATCCTTAGGGAACGTACCCGTACTACGTGACCAACTTTTTGCTTTTTTTTAACCCCCCCCCCCCCCCCCCTCCCCCGGTGACTAAAAACCTAAGGCCCCCGCCGCTCACTTGTACCAAGCGTGGTATTTTGAAGACCCCCCTCCCATAAACGGGGGGTCACGTAGTATGGGTACGTTCCCTTACATGATATTGATAAAATAATAAGATAAGATAGCTAAATCCATTTTAGCAAATTTTTGATTCAGTATTGATTGTTTCTCACTAGGGCGATACTGAGAGTGTCTTACACTTTTATGAATTCAACCAAATTTTCGTTTAAACCGTTCGTGTAATGTTTGTCAATATTTCGATCGGTAAGTTACGTATGTCGATTATGCAGAACATAAATTGCTTATTTTAAAATGCGATATAAAAATTACGTAATCTGTATTAACATCAAAAAGTGTGCTACGTGTCGTAAAATTATTTCATTTTACTCTTTTATTGTATTAATATCTGGCTCGTGTTCCCATAAATGAGTCTCCCAGGAATTGTGTTTATATTTCAGTGGAAAAAATGAGATTCTCTCCACTTTGAAGGCCGTCCTCCTTTCATTCTGGAAATGGGACCTTTGGGAGACCGTTTTAATTCATACCCCGGAATGGCCTTATGTACACTTGCGTAATATTCATACTTCGCGCCACCCATGTCTATACTAAACTTAGAGTGGGTTCCCTCGGTGCCAAATTGGCAACGAGATCCGTATGTATTGTATTGCCCACTTTCAAGTTTTCGGCACTTCGTCGTGTTGTTATTGTGTAATTAAGTGATAAAACAGTGAGTTCAATAAAAAAATGTTCAATAATGATGTAATTTCTTATTCGTGCTGCTGTTTTCTTCTTCTAAAAAAACTGAAATTAGCACGATTCATCGTTTAAAGCTTTTACATTAAGCCCTCAGGCTAATTTGTTCGTTTTTTCGAAACAACTCATATAGGTCTCATAGAAATTGTTGTATATCTCATACTATCACACTGAGAAATACGATATAAACGGTGTTTGAAATAGAAAACAACCACTTTATATTCAAATCTAAAAGCTAACAAAAAAATAAATGTACCTACATATTCGTGAAACCAAAGTTCAAGATCGCAATTGAAAAAAAAAATTTATGGAATTTTATATTAATGATTTTTTATAGAACGATAAAAAGTGTGATGACAATAACGTTCATAATACATTTGTCTAATGAAATATATGTTGTGTCCCTTTCTTTTTTAGAAAAAACTTAAGGTGAGCCATTTTTAAAACTTTTTTATGTTTGCAAGCAAAATATACTTCAAAAATTATAAGTTAAGTTCGATCTATAAAATTTGAAAGCGTATTTTATCACAGTTTTAGTTTTCGGATATATTCAGAAATATTCCACTTATTTGGATTTTTTGCAAAGCGGAAATATTTTGACCCTCTGAGCTAATATTGTCGAGATCGGAGTGGTTAATTAAGAGCAATAATTTTGTTGGTAAAATATGAAGAGTGTTTATTAATTTAATCTACTTCCCTTTTTTTTCCCCCGCTAAGCTGACTGTAAATATGTCCAGATGGCGCCCTTCGTGTCACTTGTCGGGCTACTGGATGATCCGAAGGTCAGACGGAGACACCGGATGTTTGCATAAATAGGGAACAAAACAGCCTTTTACCACCCCTTTGTCTGCTTGGCCAGAATAGGCAAATGACACACGCTTTTACCCACACTCTTCATCCATATATATTACAGGTAGGTAGTAGCTAGCCGCCTGCTTTTAAATTGTTCGCTTCTTTGTCAGTTTCAATTAAATCTTGCTATTTAATTATTCATCTCTCGTAAGGCCGTACCATGGCGTTCTGACGGCCTCTTTCAGCTTTGTTTCGATTACTTTGTAACATACATACAATTTTTCATAAGTTTGTTTTTCTTCGTAAGTGTCACAATGAATCTTTCAACACGTTTTTTGTTTTCTTTTTGGGAGCGCGATATATTTAAATCATTGCACGGTACCTACGGGCGCATTGGGTATTATCATTTTTCTCTCGTGGCCCAGTTACGTGTTCTATCTGTTGGGAATTCCACATACCCATTTCTAAACCTCGTATGAATAAACTTGTTCACACTAACTGGTTTTGCTCCGGCTAGAAACGAAAGATAAGGGTATTTTACTAAATTTGTTGTCAAATATTTTATTTATTTATTGTTGTTATACGCCCGTAGGGGCTTTTACATAGATTAGAAAATAATATTTAAGATATCTAGGATTACACATACCTACATAGAATTTATACCAAAAGTTATAAAAGTGAAAAAACTTTTAAGAATATACAAGTAGTTTTTAAAGAAAAAAAACCACTTGTATAATCTAGTGGAAACCCGTGAAATATTTTAAACAATGTAATATTTAACAATAACATAGAACAAAATATAATATAAACATTACAATAACAAATCAAATCGTTAAATATATTATACCCATGTTACAATAATTTGTAGGATTCAACAAAGTGTAGGTTTAAATTGCATTTTAGAATGTAAAGGGAATCAGCAAATACATCTACAATACCACCAAACTTGTGAATTATGTTGAATTTAGTGTTAATTTATGTCTATTTTATATCCTTTTGGTTTCCATGGTTACAACAAAAAATTATTTGGGAATTTTAATTACGAATTTCAACTCGGAAAAAGTTTAACTAATCTGATATTATTACGCTGGCGTCTGTATGGGGGAAATTTAAGAACACGACTTCGAGTGCATATCTGACACCACGCCTTATGCAAAACCATCTTCGTACGTGAAGTTTGTTACAAATTTGTAAACTAGTAGTAATTTATTAATCGAGCTTAGAATCTTTTGTGCTTTGAGTAGGAGTTTGGAGGTCCGATTCCCAACTCAGAATCTTCCGGATGGACGATGTGATACTTTTTGTTTATCTTTTTACCGTCCCTACAAGAATGGCGTTGTAATATCGGTTATTGTTATCTAATTAAATAATATGATTCTGAATACTTGGTATTTTATCAAAGCTCCTAAGTTACGTATAGTTTCTTGGAAACTTACTAGCATTAATTCTCTATTAACACGTTTAATCACAGGAGACCAAATTTGTCTTAGCCCAAATAGGTTTCATATAAATCTTTATACCTCCTTTACTGCCATGGTGAGAAACACGATCTAAACGATGTTAGAAAGAGAATGAATTTAACCTTAGAAAAATTTAGATGTGCACGTGCACCTATACGAAACCAAAGTTTCCGATGGAAATTTGAGAAAAATGTATAAAATTTGGAGAATATCTTACTCATTATTTTTTAAGAAACAACAAAAACGTGAGGTGATAAAACGTTTATAACCTACAAAAATATGTATGTGCTTTACTCTTTTTTCATTATAAGTAATTTTAGATAGAAAAAAAGTGAGGTGTGCCATTTTTATAACCTTTTTACGTTTGTATTAAAAAAGTTAATATTTAAAAAAAATAATTTTTACTTCTAATATAGACATTTGTAAACGTATTTCATCAATTTCAAAAACAGTTTTTAGTTTTCGAATAAGTTCAGAAATATTACTTTTATTTCTGTTTTATTGCAGAGCGGAAATATTTTGACCTTCTAAAAAAATCGCCCGATTTATGAGAGGTTAAAATCCTTATTCATTTACTATCATATCGTATACTTGTATTTTCCTCCTTTTTCAGGAATTTTCTTTTACGTCGTCCTGCTCCTTCGGCTTTTAATCCACCCTTTCGCCTCCGAGGCGGCAGGTGCTCCTCGGCTTGATTTACGACCTCGGAATGGAAAATTTCTGGGAAATTTCTTTGGCATTTGATAAACCGACCTTTTGTGTTTTCCGGATTTTCCGGCGATGCCTCTCAGGGCTCCCCAGCACGAGGAGCAGTATCGATCGTCCGGAAATAGTCACTCACAACTGTGGCGGAAATGCTCTTAATACGTCCCGTTGGTCGGGAACTGATTATAGCTCAGTTGTTCGTCAAATCATTACCGTGCTTGATGGTAGTTATCAAATAATACATTATAAATGATTTTCGTCTAAAATGATTGACTTTGTTATTTAAATTAAGTATTCGGTTACGACCGACGGTTACCCGAATAATAACTCGCGTATAACTTTACTTACTTAAAATTTTCAAATCGGACTTTTAATCTCATATCAAGAAACTAGGTTTAAGCAAGGAGTTGCAAAGTACATTTGTGGCGTTATTTAATGCTAATATTGATTTTCTAAATTAATTTTTAAACTTAACATAGCTAACCATTTTGATATGGCATTTAAAGTTAAGACAATGAGCATTCATGTTCACTCACGTTTATTTCAACGTTAATGAACATCTTGTTTAAATTTAAATATTATCTTCATTAACGTTTAAATAAACGTGAATGAACACGAATGCTCATTGTCATCAAATAAAATAAATTTCATAATAAAATGGTTAATGATTTCATGCAGAATGATTTAGTACCTACATCTTGTTGCCTCTTTTATATCAAAATTTCCCAACCCATTCGATAATACCTTAAAATTATTTCCGTTTGATTTACTTAATGATATAAAAACAACTCAACTCCGTACAAGAAAAATCGTATTTTGGAAAGCTGTTTGGCAACTGATATAATTTGATGGTATTGTATAGGTGTTAAGTCGCTCACTTGGCAATACTATCGCAGTTATTACCTCATACATTCATAAGTTTGCACCCGGGATGTGCAAACTTAACGGTTCAAACTTCAAATGGAAAATGTCACGCTATAAGTACCTACATTTGCAGCGGAGCGGCGAAGAATATAGCTTTGCTTTAGCTTCGAAGTTTTGGTACCTACCCTTGACTTAAATTGTAGGGCAAAGGTTATCAACCCTTCCGGCGCTCGGGACTTGTTTAAATTAAATAATTAGAAATTATGTTACTTTACCGACTGCGCGTTTAAAAATGTATAGTTGTTTTCATTATATTCGAATTACGAATAATTATTCAGAATGGTTGGTTTAATTTCCCGATAGCAGATTTGATTGAAATTTGTTATATATGTATTTGTGATACACGTTTTTATCTGAATGAGTATTTATTGTGTTCAGATAGATAAATAATTAATGAAACGGAAGTTGTTTTATCTGAGCTTTCCATTTCCAGTAAATTGATTGTGGTTTTTGATACAGTAATTATTTTTGTGCTTTGTAGCAACAAAGTTAAAAAAAAAACTATTTTCTTTCGTATCTGGATTTTGAATGAAAACTTGTTTGTGTGGCGGACTTCAACCCTTGTAAGGTTAATGAAATGCCTTTAGCGATGATTTATTTATTTAATTAATATCAACGGTATAAATATTCCATAAACACATTACATGTCACAAAATAATAGTTAAATAACATATAATAAAAAAGAGTAAGACAGTTAATTGTGGCATTTGATATGAAATGACAACAGAGATCATTCAAAATTCTATAGCATAAATAAAATTATTATTGATTGAAAAGGTTTGATAGCATTCTTGTAACCAACTTTAGTTCGGTTAAATAGATCTGCACAATCTACGCATCTATTATTAACTTCATGCAATCTAGCTACAAGCAAGTGTTTCGTGTACTCACAGGAGTGAGCCATTGATACCAGGAGGTATTGTTGTATTTAAACAGGATTTTAGATCGAGTTGCTCTCGTGGGTATATGAAATTCAATCAGAACTTTCTATTCTACCATTTACGATATTGAACATAAGCATGAAGTCGGATATAATTCTTCGATCTGAGAGTCTTAATAAATTTAATTCTGTCATCAAATAATTATAGTTTATTTTTTCAATGGGAATACCGAGTTGGAAATATGTGCCTTAGGAATTTATGTTGAATTTTTTCAATTAAATCTGAATATATTTTATTATGGGGGGACCAGATCGAGGAGTTATATTCGACTTGACTACGTACCAAGGATGTATACAATAAATTTTAATGTTGAAATAATTAAAGAAGGGTAATTAAATGATTTTTTAAAAAGTTTTCTTTAACGTGTTTCCAGTTTATTTTTCTGACCAATGCGCTCCCCGCATATCAGGTCGAAATCCTTCTAATTGGATCGGCGCATTAAATGGCCCGGAGTGTCACCGCAGAGTAATCTGGTCACAGAGTTTGCAGCACACAGCGGAGTAGACAGTGGTAGTAAGAGCAGACAGCAGTGGAGAGGGAGAGAGATTGATTAATTTGTCCGCCGTGCATTTTAATTAAAAGCTCCTCCCGACCGCCATGGGACGGTTTGACGATGATTTATACTCATAATTCTTGCGTCGCACAACGCTTTGCATTTAAAATCACGAAAACAATTTTTTTCTAAGAGAATCTTTAATAAACCTTGAGACTTATAGTACCTACAGACTTTTTCACTAAGCGTTACTTGGGTTGGAAATGGAGTTAGACGGTAAACCGCTGTGAATATTGATCTCGCCAGACTTCTAGCCGAGGTCGAGTTTCTTAACAATCATCTTACAATGCTATATAATAGGCTGTCGACCACCTCTTTCCAAAGTTTTATTTCAGAAATAATATTATAGAATAATTTTGCTACCACCTTTCATAAAACTTGATATCATGATCCTATCGGATTCAGATATATTTATAAATGTATGTTCTAAGATATTATTTTTCCTAAAAATGAACCAGCAACGGTTTCATCAATATTCAATCTCTGTGAAATTGTATAATTTTTTCATTTGATTTTGCCGGCGGGGTAGGTAATTGTGTTATGAATGTGCCAGCAGAGATTTTATCAGCCACAATTTTTCTGTTTTGTGAAAAAACAATTTCAAATAACATTCAAATGAACCTTTTACGTCATACCGTCAACTTTTGCGCGTTATAATTGAATTGTGGTATATTTGTATATGGTCTGAAAACCAATTCATTGCGTAGTGTGGACTTTTTATAGTCACTTTTTTGTTGTTTTTATAATACATATTTTTTTAATTTGATTATCTCACTATCCCAATACTCACTTCCCGATATCCGATCGAGCTGAAACTCGGCAGATAGACTCGTTGTCGATGACAATACATTCCATCACTGACGCTAGCACACGCGCATACATACATTTTTTTATGATATTGGCTACTATCCGGCCCAAAAGATGGCGCCTCTAAGTAGAAAACTGAAAATAGTTATATTAGGGTAAAAAAACTTTGTTCTTATCGGATTGATTTTTTTATATTCTTCTAATTCCATTGCGGCTCAATTAATTAATTGGTGTAATGGCTAAATATGTTTTGTTTTAACTGATTTCAATGGTTTGCAATTATTTACCTATATTCAAGTTAATTTTGATTATAGGGATTTAATGTAATATCATGTTGTAAACTTGATTCGCGTTTGAAGTGAAACTTCCTTAGCCCCGTTAGCGATTCGGAATTAGGATGAAACGGAAATGACGCGTACAGCACCTGCGAAGCATTATATTCCTATGGCTCCTATTGGTTGAGATATAAAACAGAAAAGACGCGAGGTCTGCGCTCATTGGCCTGCCCACTGCGCTTTGATTATGGCCTCACTTTTCAAGGCTCCTTGGTTCTTCATAGTTTGAGATTGTTTTGGTAAAGTTCCGCTTCTACCGCGTGTTAACTGCACTCGATTTTTTTGTTGTTGTTGTAAATTTGTTGGATCGAAAAACCGGGCCTAAGGGAAAATGCTATCGGTTTAGTGGAAATTTTATTAAAGCGTTGAGAAAGAAAAATGTATAGTCAGCTTTGTTTTAACATGCAACATACATTATTACCTGTTTTTTCAAGATTAACTGGATCTAAACGCATTTAGCTTATCGTTTTAAAGCTCCGTCCAATAAAAAGCGAGTTTACCGCTCCGCTAACTGTGAGAAAAGCTAGAACCTGTTCTTAATGACCGCCGCGGCGAGGAACGAGGCGCACCAGCCACGCTGACACGCCGCATAATTTTCCGTTTTTCGTGTCCCATTTCTCTTCCCTAAGTGATGAATGTATATTCAGTACGCCGCAGGACCGTTCCGCGCCCGTCGTGGCTTGCCGCCCAAACTCTCCGCCCCTAGTTTCACTATTCTAACATTTGTGCGGTAAGTCGACTTGTATTGATTGCAATACATTCGTACGGGTTTCCGGCGAGCGCTTGAGGCGGTTGAGTAAAATATATATTTTTTTAAATTGCGTCTTACATTTTCCACAAAAGAATTTATTGCCAATGCTATCGAAAATCGGATTCACTAATACGGCTAAACACGCGTGCTGAAATTTGCCTTGTTAACAAAGGGTGTTGTCCAAATGTCTTAATTGTGTTGAAACTGGTCGGCTCCTTGTTTACGTAAGCCGTATGTTTACATATTGGTGGTTATCTAGAGATCAGCTGTTCGCCTATCCCTGCCCGTGTTCATTACCTTGTCTAAGCTTAGCGCACGGTCATTGTTCTCTTGTGGTTTACCAGCCGAGGCCTTCTACGTATACAGTATCCATGTCCATGGAGATTTACGTTGTTTATTGAAAATTCTATTAGTTGGAAGTTTTTAAAGCTACTCCCAATAGAGGTGTGTTATTTAAGACTAAAAAAAATAGGAATACTTCTTCCACTCCAAAATAAGTTTTATCAACATTTAAAAATTTTATAAGTAATACGAATAGCTTTTTATGAAGACTGAGTTAAAAATAATCCTTTCGAATGGTAAAATTATGACAGATAAAATATGGGATTACAATATCCCCGCGACGCGACGCATAAGCCAAATAATATTTGGCAGTCTTGTCTGAATTTGTAATATCGGCACACGTACATATCATTTAGGTAGGTAATAAATAATAAGCTTCAAGATTTATTTTTAGAGTTTCATTTCTAAAGTTTGAAGGTCTGTATTTGGATAATAACGAAAATGGAAAGCCCTTAATTCCGTTCGTTATTTTATTCAACATCAGAAAATAACTGGATTTGTGATAGGCATAATTTGTGATAGGCATAATTTGTGATAGGCACTGATCCACCATCTTTAAATTTATTCTTTGATTATTATTTTATTAATTCTCAAAATCAATTAATTTGGATATATTTTTAGTCCCTCAAACATACACCTAACGCTAACGTAATTAAAAGCGTTTATTTGGTAAAAGCTATATTTTCAATTAATTGAATGTCCCACCCCATCTCCTCTGTCTAGTAAGTCTAGTGTCTAGTGGCTTAAGTTGTTGCAATTATCGTCACCGTCTCGGGTCCCTGGAGCGCGTTCTGCAGACTGCAGGACTTATTACGTGCAATTCGTGTAGTTTCTCTTCTCTAAGAGTTCAGGCACGTTAGAACGATTATTGCCGAACACAACTGCAGATTTCCGCTCGACTTAGGGAAGGATGGTTATAATTTTAGAAGCACGTGAGATCTCAAATTCCATTCTATCGCTATATTTGGTATTCTAAAATACGTGGACTAGAAGTGAGACTTCGACGTGAACCTAAACCGTTTCCTAATCTTCCGATTCGGGAGTAGAATTAGGATGAAGTTTCTAGACTGCTTTCAAACGTGCGCAATGCTAATCTTTCGGCTCTTTGTGGTATCCTGTTTTGGTGGAACCATATCAGCTTTGCACAAATTATGTTACGACACTGACTTGTAGTTTTCATTCTAAGAATATCTTTATTAATACAAATATTATACCTGCTTTAGTTATATTTTATCCTCGGCTTAGTGTGAAAACTTTGTTAGAACGATTATAGCCGAAAACAACTGCAGATTTCCGCTCGACTTGGGATAGGATGGATATAATTATAAAAGCACGCTAGTATTCGAATTCCATTCCATCGCTATATATGGTACATATTCTAAAATACTTGGACTAGAAGTGAGGCTTCGGCGTGTACCTAAACCGTTTCCTAATCTCGCGACTCGGGCGTAGAATTAGAAGGAAGTTTCTAAGCTGCTTTCAAACGCGCGCAATGCTAATCTTTCGGCTCTTTATCGTGTCCTGTTTTGATCAGCTTTGCACAAATTAAGTTACGACACGTGGCGTTTTCATTCCAGGAATACCTTTATTATACCTGCTTCAATTATATTTTATACTCGGCTCAGCGTGAAAACTTTAATACCCTTTTGATTTGTAACTTGATTTTGAAAGGTACCTCCGGTAAAACCGAGTTGGAACACCAATATCAGTTCACGCAAAAGGTTTAAAAGTAATAAAACACACCTGCTATAGTGCCTATAAAGCAGTTTGTGGAGTAACCGTGAACTGGCACGATAGACAATAAGTCTCCGTGATACAATCACTGCCACCCACCGTCGGGTTTGTTCCAATCTACGTGCTCACACCATTGTTTTAACTTTGGATGGTTGTACCATTCTGTTATTTTAGTTATTTAAAGGGAAATGTGCATTTTTCTATTATTTGTGTTTTTATAGAAGAATTCGTGTTTGAATTATCCACCTGCCGCGCCATATCAATTCACGATTTTCGAGTAATATCCATTTTAGGGAATGCAATCTCTACTCGAGATCGCAAATTTTTTTTAATGTCCGTTGCAATGTACCCAGCAGATGGATGGACGTGTAAACCTTTTGTAGACCCGGATGTGGTTTTGAGAACAGCTTTACATAACTTGCATTGAGTAGTCAAATTATTAACTGCTTTCTTGAAGTATCTCCATACCGGTTAACGATTGCTAAACTCAACGTACACTTGATCTGGATTATTTTTCGACCCTTTAAGGTATTAACAACGTGAGAATCTAAAAAATATGTTTATTTAACTCACATAAACAATAAAAAATGCATAAGTTAAGAACAAGTAATGACCATAACTGCACAACTAAAACAAACAAATGGCTGCCTGCACGCATGCAAGTATCTCTTTCTCACTCACTCGACACAGTTTTATATTATCTGTCCCGCTCGTCATCCGTTGCTAATATTCGTAAAAAGTCGGGATAGTTTTCTTTCTTCGATCGACACTCCCGCCGACCGTCAGTCAGTCAGCGCACCACTCGCGCCCCGAGTGGACGTGTGTAGCGTCGCTGACTACTAACTGCCGCCCAATACCGTCGATCTCGAACGGGATCTCGTCATATTATGCTTCGGGATTGATCCCGAAAAATGTCACGAGATCTCGCGAAATCGAGATCCCGCGAGATCGGGATTGGATTCCCTAATCCATATTTTAGAGAATGTCACACTAAAAATCATACTTGTTTTTCTTCTTACTGAATACATATTATATGTTTGCATATTTTAGTTAACGGGTCTGATTGCCATGTGTCTGTATTAACTGCATCTACATATATATATATATATATTGAAATACATGACTATAGTAAATAGTGATTGTACTTATATGAAATGTATTAACTGTATTAACTGCATTGTATTAACTGTACACGTGACTGTATTTGTACATAATATATGAAATGTCAACTCTTCTTCCATCCACAAGCTAAGGCTTTTAATGGAAGACCAGTAAAATTATAATATGTAGCAATTCTAAGATAAACAAATAAAAAAAAAAAAAATATATATATATCTCTATATTTCTGAAGAAGATCTACTACCTACGCATGTACTATTTATTGTATTATTAGGAGCATATATGGAATACCATATTAAATTATCTTTAAAATCCTTTGTCTGAAATATTTAGCCATCAATAAGTCTTCCTTTTTATTTTTTGCAATTGTTTATTCACTTAGAATATTCATGTTCCTGGCGGTATTCCAGCGATAGGATAAATTGTTCGCATACATCTACTGGGATAAGGAGTGTCTCGAATGAATTTCGGGAATTTCACAATTTTTCAACAATTCCCGCCCCCGAATCCTGACTGTTTTCTTTATTTCTTCGGTTGCCATGCAAATGACATGAACTGTGACCGGCCGTTTTCAAGTTTCACGAATAACAAATAATATTTGCTTCTGCATTTGCTCGAAAGCGTTGATAATTTTCAACTCATTTACATAATATTTGTAATGTGGAGGGGAAATATTATACATGGAACAATAAAATATTTCTGTCCCATATTTGTTTTAAATAAGTTGGTTGTTACTTTATCCTTCTAAGTCTCCGTAACGTTGGTTTACCGATTTGTTTTTTGAGTAATTTCCTGATTTTATTCCCCCTAAAATAGTAAGCTTTACAATAGTCGATTAACATCTTCTGAAAAAGGTAAGATGTCATCATTTTACTTTAATAAGTGTGATAACATAATTAAAAAATAAACTTTTTATATTGTTATTTATATCTACGCTTTTTGACAAGGTACGAGTAGTAATGTTCTGATATAGATTTTATAATTATTATTAATAGGCTATGAATTGTACCTACGCTGTTTTATTGTTTTACACCGGTGTTCAATAAAAGATCTCAATGAATAACAATACATCAAACATGTGACCTTTTCCGCCCTATTTTCAAAAGCTTTGTTTAGGCATTGTCTGTTTGCACAGAGGGTCTCGTCTTTTCCGTCTATGGATATAGAAAGTTGTCAGTTGTTATTCTTCCGCGCGCCTCATTTAAACTAACAATCCCGCTAGGGTTGTTTATTTCGGTCTTCATGAATTTTTATATTTTGACAGAATTACCAATCGGAAATGTGTTTTTCTAGACGTGGAGCCTACCTCCACCACATACCGCGACGTAGTTAAGAACATGTTAGAAGAAAGTTCCACATTCACTGCCCTTGGAGGATTAATGTTTTTCCGATCAAAATATATGTTCAACTGATATACGTCTATCGACAACAACCCTGGGGTGAAGGGCAGAAACTACGAAAATAATTTCCGGTCTACCGGAACTACACGATTGCGATTATTGGTATTGATAATACAGATCAAATTGTTTCGCGGAAATTCACGTGTGACAAAGTCATCAAATGGCTATTAAGCGCCATTTTGTTTTTTTTTTTACATTTGAAAGACCCACGCCGATTCTAGGTGAGTTTCAGCTTTATATCAAATTGTAATAAGCCAATTCAATATCTTTGTAATATTTTAACACGACGGTTCTTCTGCTGATCACAACTTGTTCAAAAGCTGAAACCAACTTGGGACGGGTTGTTTTAAAAATTTTGAACAACTCATCAAATATTAAAAGTCAATTTTCATGTTCTGTGAAAGATCTATTCAAGCTCTGTTGCTATATCATTATTGGCCAGTTTATCCATAAAACTAAAATAATCACAGAATTTGAATAGAACTTACAATACAAGAACGAGAAAATTAACTTCAAATATTTGATGGTTTATGCAAAAAATTTTAAACAACCCATCCTCAGAATCGGCATTTAAGGGGAACCTAATCAAAAAATATTTGATGACAATGTTTCATTTGAAATTTTATGAAACAACCTGTTATTAGTCACTTTTCATCTCCTCCTTATTGTTTTGAAAATTGAATTATTATCTAAATTCTATTCTGATTCGAAACTAATTACCTACATTTATGTAATGTTTTAGCACTTTTCAAAATGATATTCCGCGCCCAAAATAGATTCGAATGTTTGGACTTTTTAACCGCCCTTTCGTGTGCTGGATTTTCATCCATTTTTAAGAGCGGCGCCCTTTAGAAAGGCAACGTCGAGTAGTACGCGACGCGCGGCGTTGCCACTTCTTCATGGGGTGGGAGAGCTTTTGAGTGCAAGTCCATGACTAGTATCTTTGCTCGCTTTGTGTGTGGAATGGTCAAATAGGAGCTTTGCTTTAGTAGCTAGCTACTATTTGCTTCTTAATATTAACGTTTGTGCTACTTTGTGACATTCTATTTCCTGCCGGATATTGGAGCCCTCTAACAACCCAAATAAAATAAATAATAAAACAAAAGTTTTTGTATGTTATCTTTGTTCAATATTTTTTCTTCACATTTATCGATACATTTACCAAATGATTTGTAAATATTTAAAGAATATTTTTACATTTGGAAATGGTGAATGTCGCTTGAATAATTTAATACTTAAATAGCTTTTTTACGGCTAAACGCTATAATTCTAGTGTTGTTAAATCGCTGGCGTTAAAAATCCGGCATGCTTTTTTACAATCGATATTTTAAATGTCAAATTTAAGTTCTTTAGTTGTAGATTATTCATTACATTATTATTATTACGTAGTATAAAATAAAGTCGCTCAAAATGTATGTGCGCGTTAATCTTTTAAACTACGCAACGGATTTTCATACGGTTTTCACCAATAGATAGAGTGATTGAAGAGGAATGTTTATATGTATAATACATGTAAATTATATTAGAGAAAAGCGGAGAAATTCAAAGAAAACATATTTTTGTGCGATTTGAAAACGGCTGGCGGGCCGTACTATAATAGTCACTTTTGAAATTCGTTCTACGGAAGAAATTGGAAAATAGATGTCCTAGAGTAAGTAGGTATTTGATTTTCCCTTTTCAAATATCCAGTGTTGCATTGCAAGCATTGTATAATTAGTGGCGACTTAATTAGTTTATATGTATAATACATGCTTATTATAGTAGAGAAAAGCCGAGAAATTCAAATATTCAATTCAGGCAGCGGGCAAGCTGGCAAGCGGGTGGTGTGGATTTTATAAGGGTTGGGTTAGGTTAGGTTAGCGTTGTGTTTCGTTAGCCACAGCAACGTGTGGCCGGGTCTGCTAGTTTTTTTATAAAAGGCAAACATTCCCAGGTTACGAATAACCTGACAATATTGGAAAATCTCCTACTACCACCACAGTAAGCGGAAAATATTGTTTGTTTCGTGATGGACGACTTAGCCAGCCGACAAATTGAACACGCGATGCCTGAGTGGGAACAAAACGCGATGCCAACTTAGCTACTGACCGGACAATAGTAAAGACTTAGTTGTGGTAACAAACGTGTTTTGGTTTATCGCTTTTATATTTGTCGAGCGTGACACTTGTGTGAAGGTTTGTGAGTGCGACAGTCACCAGCGGACTGTGCACTGTTTTACCGGAGTATAAAAATGCTGAACCGCCCACCTGCCCGCCGCCTGCCCGCCCGCCTCCTGACCTCTGCGGGGAAAGCGAATGAAGTGGAATATGGGGCGATTCTGGGGGTGAATGACGCGTTTTATGTATCCAACTTTACTTTACCTACAACCCACCCCATCGCTGCACTGTTGACATTTAGAAACTTTGTAGTCACATGAAACACCACATGTGTTGTGGCTTCTCTGCTGTTTTTATATTGCGCTGAAAGAATACCGTAGTTCTTTTTCCAAGCAATTTTGTCCTTTGAAAGTTATTCTCAGTATAATTCTGGTGATAGACTGTCATCCAGAACTGTCATGTGAACCAGAAAAAGTGTCAGAAAAGAATTTCCATAGTTTTGAGCAGTCGGGATTGTGTGGTATCACATGAAATGAATAAAAGCATATTGAAAATAAATTACGATTATAAAACACTGTTTAAGCCCAGTGAGAGTTTACGAAATTTTCTCGCTTGTGCTTGGCACTATTTGGAAAGCTAGATCCTTTCAAAATAATTATTAATATTTTTGTTACTATTCAAAGTATGGTTCTCAAAGCTGGCTAACCTTTAGGTCGAGAACTAAAGCTTTCATGTCTCCCTTGCAGGTGGGGTGGGTGGCTGCAGAGACTTATGCATTTATTTATCCGAACCCCTCGTGCATGTTCCGAGCCTCGCTTTTCTCGGCTTTCAGAGGCTTCTGAGCTTTTTACAAATCTCAGGTGCCCGGAATGCGGGACACACAAATCAAACTTGTAAAAATAGCACAGTGTAACGAAAAGCTTTTGCGAAGAGAGCTATTCAAAAAACATGTTCTTAACATAGTTTAAATGAACACAAACTTTTGACGGGGTTTTAAGGGGGTTGACGAAGTTTTCATGGCTGTCGTAATGAATTCATGTATTCATTTCTTAAAAGATTTTAAAACAGTATGGTTTCAGTACGTCAAATGATAAAACCGTTAAATTTTAATGAATAATATATAGATACGTTTTAAGATTTTCACGGCTAAAAGTATTTTCGTTATTTGTTTTTGGGGTATTATGCCATGTTGCGCTACCTCCTTCTTTAGCCAACGTTTCGGACAGCGTTGCAGTGACAATCATCACGGCATAACACCCCTAAAACAAATAACGAGAATAATAAATACCTAGATAATTATGTTTATACCTATAGGCTGAAAAGTAACTAGTACTTCTTATTGAGATCCTCTGTAATTAAGTTTGATGAAAGTACATCCACTCTGGTCCGGGTGGCGTATTTACAAAACCTATACCGATTCAGTCGCGGTAATGACAATTTACATTATAAATATACCTCTATATTGGTTATTTTTTATCCCATTCCAAAAACAAAAATTGTTCTAAAATCTAGATAAAATAATCTTTCTGATGGGTATATT
This sequence comes from Limnephilus marmoratus, assembly GCA_917880885.1. Taxonomy (NCBI): domain Eukaryota; kingdom Metazoa; phylum Arthropoda; class Insecta; order Trichoptera; family Limnephilidae; genus Limnephilus; species Limnephilus marmoratus. The sequence continues at coordinate 56,112,375 of OU862908.1, forward strand.
AGAAATTAATAATTTTATTTCTAAATATTTAAATTTTAATATTATTCCCTTATATTGTAAATACACCTCTATGTTGATAATTTTTTATCACTTTGCAAAACCAAAAATTGTTCTAAAATTTAGATAAAATAATCTTTCCAATGTGTATATTAGAAATTAATAATTTTATTTCTAAATATTTAAATTTTGATATTGAAAATTTAAAGCGACTGAAACGCGGTAGGGATTGTAAATACGCGTCCGGGTGGCAACTTTCGTTTACTGATTCCAAATTTTGGCTCAATCATTTCTTCTTTCAAAGTCAAAAATGTACAGTAAAGTATAAAGTAAATTATTGACATCCGCCTCTTTATATTTATTTACCCCCGACATCAAACCATAGAGGTATATAATCAATGCGTCAAACAGACTTAGATTATTCTGAGGAGAAATTCCCATGAATCATACATGGGAAGGGCTTTTAGTCATAGCTTGGAAGATGAAGGTGGTACTTTGAAACAGGTAAACCTACAAATCCCTCGAATCTGCCGCTTCATAACCATTTGAATTATTCTCATAATCCTTACCTTTTCCAGGAAAGGTTGAAGTGTCTCGAATGAATTATTTTGATGAACCAATTCTCTACAGTACGGATTGAAAAATAAAAGGTCTGATGCTGAATTTCTTTTCAAATTTAACAACTGGAATAATTTCTCCGTCGAATTTAAAGTTTTGTTAACCTTTTCTTGATAGAAGGTCGACAATTTTGATTTTCCTCTCAGACTCCTTAATATCTCTCATTAAATAATGATACGGGAATAATTCTTAGGTTTTCGGGTATTCTTTAAAACATGCTTTTGACAGGGTTCACCTTAAAATTTAAGGCATCGCACAGTGGTTGGAAATGCTCATTATGATCTCATAAATCTGTAACTTCTTTGTTTCTTGTCACAAAACAAAGAAAAATGGTATGCTGATTAATAACTAAATAATCTTTTTGTTTCATATTTTTATTTAGTGAATTATTATTATTTTGATATAAAACATGTCATTTCAAAAACAATTTATCCTTTTTTAGTACTACGACAAGGTAATTTTCTGATAAAAAGGAGCAGCGGCAAAACCGTTTTTGACGCTGTTGCGCAAAAAATCTGCAATTTTTTTTTATGAAAACATTAAAAAAATGTTTTTTTTTATGAAATGGTGTTTTAATAACCACAGAGGAAAACACTGCGACCAGTTGAAAGTTTACCTGAACTTTGTTAAAATCCAGTTTAGTTATCATTTGCTTAAAGGGATCTTATAAATCATTATTACTTAAAATTAAAATAATTCAAATACATATTATTTTAGCTTAAAAATCAACCTTAGCGGTGATATATAATAAATAATATATAAAGTAGCTCAAATGCTTTAAATTTTTACCACGAAAAATTCCACATTTTGATTCAATTAAATATCTCAACCCGAACCCGTACTTTGACATTATTTTAAATATACAAAAGAACAAAAAAAATATTTTTTTCCAAGAAATACAAATTTATCAATTATTTATCTTATTAAAACCACTATAGGTAATATACGAAAAAAAGTATAGTTTTCGAATTATGGGACGATTTGTTCCGGGCCATTCCATAATGACAGTGGTTGCAATGCTCTTTATCATCTCATAAATCTGTAACTTCTTTGTTTCTTATCATAAAAATATGAAATTTGGTGTGCTGATGAAAAACTAAACAATCTATAAATTTCATATTTTTATTTATTGAATTGTTAATATTTTGATTCTAAACAAGACATTTCAAAAACAATTTATCCTTGCTACAAGGTAATTTTCTGATAAAAAAAAAGAACAGCGGAAAAAACGTTGTTGACGCTAAAACGCACAAAATCCGCAAACTTTTTTTAATGAACCTATTAAAAAAATGTTTATATTTTATAATTTTGTTCTCAGATCTACAGGTCTAAGCCCTGCTACTGGTTGAAAGTTTACCCGAACTTTGTCAAAATCTGGTTTCGGTATTATTTGTTTAAGGGGAGCTTATAAATAAGTATTATTTAAAAATAAAATATTAAAAATATATATTAATAAAGCTTAAAAGACAACCTTTGCAATGATATATAATAAACTATATATAAATTAGTTCAAATGCTTGAAATTTGTACCACAAAATATTCCACGTTTTGTTTAAATTAAATATCTCATCCTGAGCCCGTACTTTGACATTATTTATTTTTTTTCAACGGATAAAAATGTATCAATCCTTTATCTTATTAAAACCGCTATAGGTATATCTGAAAAAAAATACACCCTTTTTCGATTTATGAGATGGCGTTGTTCCGTCCATTCCATAGTGCGCCGTCGTGAGTTCAATCTCGACTGGCTAAGTCCTCAATCACAATACAGGCAACACTTTCCACTTGCTGTGATGATAAGGGACGTACTTATTCACGTAGGTACTATAAGGTATGCATAATATCAATTTCCCAACGCTATTTCGCTATATTTGAAAAAAGGTCCTTTTTAATAATTTACCCACGTCATTTGCCATCCCCACGACAAAGATATTACATGATGAGGCCCCTTTACAATAACTTATAAATATCCTGGAAGATTGGCGATACCTATGTAGATACCTTTTAGAATAATGTGCTCATTCTGCCATGCGAACTGCGAACCTCCTTCAGCCCAGGAATCTATTTATGTAAGCGGTGGTTGGGTTGCTCGTGGCATTTTGTCTTTATATTTAGGTACCGTCTAAAACTGTTTACCGATATTTATTTAAGTGGTTTATTATTAAAGCTATTAAATATTATTAAAGCGTTATAACAGGATTGTTTTATTTTGCTGTAAATTAAGGTTTTATTTTTCTGTAAGTGAAATTAAAACGACTTCCGTACTGTCGTCTACCTTCCCAATTCAACGTCATGGTTGTCCGCTATAGCGCCCTTGGGGTGATTTTCCACAAAAACGGCACTATACAAAATACAAATCATCAAAATACGCTTCAGATTTTATGTCCGGGTTAAATCGTTCCCACAGGAAAAACTTAACCCTTTCACACACTTTTCCATGATCACCTTGTCAATCCACGTTATGCAATTGCACTATATAAGTATAATAAATACAAAATAATACAAGAACAACATGTCAAAGACACCAAATGGGAAAATAATTCACAGACTCCAGATATTATCATATCAGAGGGTTCGGCTCGGTGGAACTCTTTATTGGACATATAAATCTACTGATCCCTCAATATAAATATTTTAAAAATCTTTTGTAATCCTACATATATTTAAAATGACTGATTTTAGCATTTTTATATATATATTCTTTGACAAATCTAATACGCCTAAATTTTGAATGAGAGAGCTAGGTATAATGCCAGTGGCCGAAATAACAAATGATAATATTTTTATTGTCTGAGAATGCCAAATTCTTTTAATCTTATTTCCTAAATCTGTATATTTTCTTATTTTTTCAGAAACAGATTTTTGAATATTACAGGAATTTGGAATAGCGAAAAATAACTTATATCAAGTTATTTTTTAAATTTAGTCATGTAAAACTATATCAGGTCTATTATGACTAATTGTTCTGTCTGTTGGTATAGTTTTATCATAAAATATTTTATACATGGTTCTTATTCATAATGTGGTACTATATTACGGCAGTCAATCAAATTATGTTTAATTACCAAACTTTGGTGAATTATTTTTAAAACCTGATTGTGCCTAAATGTATACTCGAACGGCGCTAATACAGAACAAGCCAAACATTTTCTACGTAAATCATCAATTTGATTTATATCTTTGATTATATGCTTCCTATAATTTTTAGTATTAATGACTCTATCTTGAATGGCAAGCATAAATCCTTCTATTTCTGCACTCAACTCTCCAATATTCAACCATTTGTTTGACGATATCTTGTCAACAAACGTTTGGTTGAGATAATTGAAGTGTTTTGCGTGAATAATTTTATTTGACCAGGAAAATAATAATTCCTGGTCAGTATTTTTAAGAATGTTGGCATTCTCGTCAAATAAATTTAAAGGTGTAATGTTTATATCTGCCTTGCAAATTATTTCTGAACTATTAGCTTTCCTATGGAAAAAATTTCTTAGCATTTCTTCCTGATCGTGTTTCAAAAAATTATTATTATTATCAGTGGCTGATCGGTATACATTTTGTTTATTATTGTAATTTTTTTTGTTTATTATTGTAACCTGAGACGGTGATTTCGCCAGTCTACTGTAGAGCTGTTCCGGGCCGCAGTAAACAAAGTTCGCATAGCCAACATGACAGTAAACGTCCGTTGAACGGACAGGGCGCAAGAAGAAGGGGAAGAATAATTATATTTAAGGTCATCATTGGTCATGTATAACTTATCAGAAAAGAGGAGCTCTTGTGCCTGATAAGGGCTAAGAGGATAAGATTCTTACTTAGGTTGTAAGTTATAATATGTTTGTTTAAAATATTTACTTTATATAATTTTTTTTTTTTTAATGTATAATTTTGTTTATTTGTTCTAATTGGTTGCTGATACACCGCAATTCAGAATGGAGGTTATTATAGTTTTTTATTGCTTGGTAAATATAATGGTTGTGAATTTGAGTTGTTATAAAATTAGTCGTATTAAATTAATTTCCATTTTTCATTACTTTGTAAAATTCTTGATATTCTTTGTTATTCTCCGCTTTACACATTTTTATAATGGAGACTTGCTTAAATATTACATCGACATTTTGTACTGGAAATAATTTAAAAAGTGATTTTGTTGTGAAGGTATATTTTTTTGAGTATTACTTTTATAATGATTATTTGCGAAACTTTTATTGAGGTTAGATTGTTTTGTAAGAACCTCCCCAACCTATAATTCCGTAGGTAAGCAAAGAGTGGACAGGGGCATAGTACACATCTTTGATTTATTTTCACTTTTAAAATATTTCTTAACCTAACAAATATATAAATTTACATTCTAATAAAACAGGTTTTAAATAAATTCAATCAGCAAAATGTGATATTTATCTTCCCCCACTCCCTATCCCTATCAAGGATTATTGGTTTATTTATGGTATTTTTCGATGATCTAGACTTTTATTTTTTGTTTAACGTTTTGGAATCCCTATCGGTAAAAGTTCATTGAAATGGAAACCCCGGAAACGCAATCCATTAAGCAACCTTTTGTTTCACGTTGGTAAAATTGCTCAGCTTGTGGAAAATTGTTCAGCTTAGCCGTTGATCACTTGTGACGTTAAGTTGCGTTGCGTTGCCGTGCACTGTTCCACCCCGTATCATTACTGAAAGATGTAAATAATGCGAACTAATTTATCTATAATCCTTCTAGAAATTTTCTGAAACAACACGAATAATAAATACCTACCTCTTTAAGTAAGCTTTAGATTTATTCATTCATTACTTTCGAAATGTTATTGACGTTTGTTGTAAGGGTACCCACGTCATATCCTTAAATAGATAATAATAATCGTTATTTCGGTGGTAGGCCATAGTACATAAATTAAATAGTAACATATTTATTTTGCGCTTTTGTTCGATTTTGCCGCTTTTTTATCGTTTTTCTTTCTTAACATCAATTCATTTTATCCCATGATTCTTAACCCCTCGTGCCTCGACCGTATTTTGTCAGAGGGTCAAAATATTTCCGTTTTGCTATAAAATCCAAATAAATGGAACATTTCTGAAAGTATCCGAAAACTGTTTTGGAAAAGTTACAAATTTTGTAATTCTAAATAAACGTAATTTTTTAAATATAAAAATTTTTGCATTCAAACGTAAAAAAAGTTTTAAAAATGGCTCACCTTAAGTTTTTTCTAAATAAAATTACTGATAACTAGAAAAAAATGATTTTTTAGGCAAATTTATTATAAACGTCATTGTCGACTCACTTTTTTATTGTTTAACGTAAAAATCTATATACTTGGATACAAAAATCTCGTGGTCGTTTTTGGTCGCACTCCTCCGAAACAGCTGGACCGATTTTTATCAGTTTTTGTTTATGTACATTTGATAGGTATGAGAATAGGTCGTAAAGTATATTTCACACCGCTAGGTGATTAGGGTGTCCCTAATTTAGGTTCCGCATGTTTGTGTCCGCAAAACTCGGAAAGTAATCGAAGGATTGACTCAAAATTTTTACAGAACATTGCATTTTAGCAGAAGAATGTTTCTATATATAATGGTAAGCTCTGGCGTTATGAAATTTGTAATAAAAAATTACTACATGTGGTTCGCGAGCGATTTGAAAATGTGTGTATTTTTATTTTGGCGGCAGGGATGGCTGGCAGGAGGGGAAGGGTAACGAAGGAGGTGGGGTTCGCGGGATGGTTGACGAGGGAATGGGAAGGTGGAAGGGATACGCAGGAAGGGAAGGCGACGCGGGAGGGGAACGGGACGCATGAGAATGGACAAGCAGAGAGAAACAATTTATTTCTTTGAAAGGCATTGCAACGCATGCCGGGTATCAGCTAGTAATTAATAAAAAAATTCAAAGTTTCATATTTTTTAAATTGCTGTGGAAATCTTTGGATTCAAAAAGGTGTACATTTTATTTATTTTGCGGTTAACTTTTAGATTTGATATATCACATAACATAACATCGTTTAGATTTAGGTCATATTTCTAACCATGATAGTAAGGGAGATACAACGATTTCTACCTATTATTAGACCTATTCGAGTTGTTTCGAAAACCGAACAAACAGACCTGACGGTTTAACCTTTTCAGCCCGCGAAATACATAAATAGTAAGTTTCTTTTATTATATATGTCTAAGCACATTTAAATTGTCTTCTATGTAGCTTTGTAAAGCACTCATGAGGTTGTATTTTAAAAAAGATAACGCAATAAAAATATAACTGTTATTGTTATTATATCGTAGGCGTCGTAGACCCCTTTGCTCGCAGAAAACGATCGTCCACTATAAATCGCGGTGGACAGAATCACGTCTCGGTAGTAATCGATTTATCTGCGTCATAAAACGTAGTAAAGTTGACGCTTAGCCTCCGCCATCATCCGGCATTTGACGTAACAGCGTATCTCCGCGGAGTTACGAGTATGGCTTAGCCCCGTAGAGTCAGGGCGCGGCGTAGAGGCAACGTCCGCACTCCGCTCGCTAGCGTTAACTACTTTATAGAATGCAACTCGTCTGCTATATTTAGCTCAGTGGAAATAAAATCGTTGACTCCGTACCTCCAGATTTGATGTAATATGAAGGTACATAACGTGTCACTTTATTTATTTATTTGATAAAATAAATTAAAATTTAAATAACACTAGCTGGTTCCCGGCGTACGTTGCAATTCCATATTCAAAGAAATAAATTGTTTCTCCCTGCGTGTCCTTTTCCGTGCGTCCCCGTACCCCTCCCGCGTCCCCTACCCCTCCCGCGTTCCACTTCCACCTTCTCCGCCTTCCCTCTCCCCTTTCCGCTCCCCTGCCCCCCCGTCCCGCCAACCCCCCTCCCGCGTTCCATATATTCAGTCCCAGTATATTCAGTTTTCAAACAGCCCGCGTGCCACCTAGTACAATTTTTTTATTCAAATTTTCATTTTACATATATTACGAATGTTCATTTTTATTTATTAAATTTGGTACCTATCATGGGGTACCTATATGAAATATCTACAATTCTTGATTCGTTTTAAAGTACAAGGCGAAAAATAAATTCATTAATTTAAAGAGTTTCAAAAATTGAATTTTGATTTAACAATCATTGTTTTGCAAAATTTCATTCTCAAATGATGACATTTTTGACAGTTTCGCAAGAGTTTTTGTAATGATTAAAAAACTTCTCAGATGCATTTTCATGTGGCTGTAATAATCCAGAAACCTTCGCGGGGTTTAAAGAAGGTATTTTGAAAGTCTCAAACATTTCCTATGCTTAATATAGCAATACATAGACATCTCATATTCTCGTATATCCCCCAGCAAAGATATTTTGATTTATATTATAGGATTATATATATTGATTATATATTATATATTGAGTTTTTGATAACGTGTGTCTCACTGGGGGCCCCCTTCTCACATTGGTCACCCCCATTTTACTATGTAATAAAATTCAATAAATAGGTTAAATGAAATAATACATTGAAATAAATAAAAATAAAACTGAGATGAAATAAAGTACGGTTGAATTTAATGAAGTACGTATTTTAGAGGTATTGTGTATTACGTACGTTTGTTTAATTCTTTTACGTTATTTTTTTACAGTTGTTCTCGTTCTCTCAAGATCGAGGGATCAAATGCTACGTGGACTGTATGCGGTTCTTATTTACCTATTTTATTATATTTTAATCGCACTTACCCAGACTGCTTCCCTCTTCGTTCAGTGTTCACTGGAAAGGTAGGTATGTTAGTTTGGGAGAGATTTTGGAAGGGAATGGCGATTGGGAATGAACGTTTGATCGCGAAATCATAAGCGAGAATGAATGACGCGTGGCGATGGTACTTGCGAATAGCTGCGAGATTTAAAGTTCTGTTTGCAGTTTGATTATTACAACCTGTAAACGCGGTGCAGTATTTAGGACTTGTGTCCTTGGCGGCGAGGTGAATTCAACTGAACTGATTATGGCAGAGGGCATACAATAGGTATTTTAGAAAGAACCACATGTAACAATAAAGGCGTGAACAACAGTGTTGCCTTTTTTGTTCTTTAATCCTTCTTTTAATTTTGTATCTGAAATGTTTTTTGTTTCCTTAATTTTTTGTATTATGTGAAAGATTATTGAATGCTTTTATTGCCTGATATTTGTGTTTTCTTTGTCCAGAGCTTTTACCGTCGGAGTTTTGATGTTTTTTGTACGCTTGTCTAACTGGTCTATTAATGGCCTCTGACCTTTAATTGAGTAAAAAACGTAATTAAGTCTAAAATTCGTAAAAATTCGTATAAAATTTTATTTTTATTTCTCATGGGTTTCAAATCAAATTATTATATGATTCAATCTCGTGGTCACAGTTTTTTTATTATTATTATTCTGAAATAATAATGTTGTGTATGTCCCCATCATATGTCCATTTAATACATACAGCTATATGTTTCATGTAATGCGTATCATTCCCGCAATGAGTTTATTAACTCCTGGGAGTACAATGCTTTATATAATATACTATATTCTGTATTGTATACTTTTGATAAATAAAAAAAATAATTTTTTTTTAAATTTAAATTGCGATTATAAGTATTTATGTTTTATGGTGTTTTAGAATTAGTAATTTATTATTTTTTATGGAAGATTATTAATTTACCAAACTAAAAGTTTTTTTAACAAAAATATTGCTATCAGGAACATACTATTCAAATTACAAATTTATTTAAATCGTAATAATGTTTCTGGCAGAATTAAAAGTTTGTTTAAATATATTAATATACAAGGTTAAAGATTTTGATTTATTGAGCATTGTAGGTAGTGCTTGAATTGAATAAATAAATCATCGAAAAAGAAGGTAACACTAATAAACTAAACGAACATATAAAAGAAAACAAAACACAAATGAAAAAATTAAAAAGATAATGTTCGCAACTTGGACTAACTTGATTGGAATAACCTTCAAAAGTTATTAAAAGAGAGTTGTTCTTATAATAAATTGAATAAATAAAATTTGTAGACCATTTATTTTTAACCAAATTATTTTTTAATGAATTTGGTACGCCCAGTTATTGCAGTGAACCAAATTCAATAGTTTTAAATCTTATAATGTATCTATCTAATTTTTATTTTTTCTTCTTTTTACAGATTATTTTTTAGTCGCCTGGTCATTTCACATCCCAGCCACTTTCTTCCAATCAGCTTTAAGGTAATTATTTTAACACATTTAACACTTATGTTTGAGTATATCATAGATATCAGATTAGCTGGTTAGTGTTAAATAATTCTCGTATTACCTTTCGTAATTTACGAAATACAGACCACACGCGAGGTGTAAAACAAGTTATCTGACGCTGCCTTGCGAATAGAATTGATATGTATACATATCTATTGCCCTACATACGAAATCTAGATAAGCTTTCAAGATAAATCTTTTCTCCTGAATACCCTCTCCTTCCTCCGGGAGAATAATAAATGGATGTTAGTAAAATGGACCATAATCCACACCCTTATATAATTTGCACTTAAATAATTACAAATAATCAGTTTTTAGTTTTACAGAAACTAACAAAGTAACTTAATTTCCTCTAATTCTTCACAGGTCATGATTATTTCTTGTTATTCCTGTTTTCATAATCTGTTCTGGGTTTGTTGCGGGCGTCGTGGATTTGATTAGTATACAAATTACAGTTTTATTCTGAGGTGAAAATTTTTTGTGCACTTGACCTTCAAAGCGAGAGGAAAGTCACTGTCTGTATGAGATTTTGAAAAACCACCCCACCCTTTTTCCCGTCACCTTAAAGCAGCATTTTGTGACTTTTGGATTGAAAATTTCAACACTTGACGTTCAAAATAAGGAGAAAATTACTGTCCACATCGTATTTGGAAAAAACTTTGCGTAAAGCGCGGGCAACGCTGGCGACGTCGGCTATATAATATTGTCTATGAATATCTACATTTATAAAGAAGAATCCCGGCTTGGCTTTATTTTTTTTACGTGAGGAGGTTACTGTCTATGCAAGATTTTGAAAAACTACCCTACCCCTTTTCCCACTCCTTAAAAAAGAATAAAGCCCGGGCAACGCCGGGTACTTCAGCTCAATAAGTTTGTTCCGAAGGCTTAGTAGTTCTACGTGAGAAATTCAGTGCTGGTTTAGCGAGTGTGCTCGCTTGGCTAATTACCCGTGAGCTACTTAACTATTATTAGTTTTTGCATTAACTCCACGCAGGAGGCCCCCAGGAAAATAATTTTCCTTTGTCTTTCGTGTCTTTGTCTGTCCTTCGTCTTTGGGAATGCTGTGTGGAGGGTTGGTCTGTGGAAAGGAAGGAGTGAACCCAGATCTTCACGGTAACCGTTCGTTTTCTCCCTCCGAGCCTTTGGATTTTATGTGTCCTTTGGGGGCTTGTCAAACAAAAAGTTTCAAAATCATAAACTATACTGTGAACTGCGCAACAATGAATTTGCACATACGTCAAACTGTCATTGAATGTATGATATTACTTATATTTGCTTATGTGATGTGTACTTTACGTTTACGTATGTATTTGCTTGTGGTTGTGTACTTTAATGAAGGTACTCGAGTAACCCAATAAACGGCAAAAATGTATTGTTCATTGGTTCATTTCTTTGGAAATTTTTTTGTGATGGGCCCATTTTGAATAATGTAATGAATTCATAAAATTATTCCTTCGCTGCCAAGAGGTATTCTTTTGCATTATCTTAAGTACGTCGTTACCCTCCGTGTGGGTTCTTCGTTCGTATTTTCTCAACTTGGCCTAGTAATTGAATATTCGCGCCAGAAGAAAAAATCACAAGCCTACATCGGCTCCTGTATTTATTTTAGGCTACATTTCCACGCCCAACTTCGACCTTATCAAATATCATAATAATATCAACATGATTTCTCCAAAAGTGGATCTTCTTCATTCAAAATCCTGTGTAAAAATACATAATTTCGGGAATTTCGCTAAAGTTCGTAAATGATTCTTAGTAAGGGATATGATTATCCCATTTCGTTTGGTATATTAATATTTATGTTAATATTGTCAGTACTTATTATCGTCTAAACTTCATGTTGAAATACTGAGTAGTACGTTTATCTATTTTTATCATTTTAAGTTGGACTTTTATACCTTTTTATTTTATTTAAGTTCTACTTCATGGTAAACAAATATTTTTATTAAAATGAAGAAAAAAAACTACCAACATTATTTTAACCCCTGTGGTATTCTGAGTTACTTTAAGTGATCTCTAAGATTCACAAAACTAACACATATTTAATAACACAAACGTATTACAAAGGTTATTATCATCAAAGGTTATATTTTTATTATCATTTCAATTTTTTTTCGTTTCATATGAAAATAAATAATAAAAATTGCCAACACTCTGAAAAATATTTCGAAGGCATGCAAGCAATGGCCGTCGATGATGTTTTGGAATATAATATTGCAATTATTTGAAAGTGTCCACGGTAAACTTTTAAAAACCTAATTGTAAAAAAGGTTATCAAGGGTTTGCCATTTTTTAATTTATTTATTTATTTGAGACACAAACAGGATATTTATATAACATTTTTGTGGGTAGTATATAATAAATTAAAATACAAATATAAGTATCCCTAGATTAATGTGTCTGCATTATTCACATATGCATTTTCACAGAAGCAAACTCTTGAAAAACAACGCAAGTATTATTTATACATAACTTGAAAACTTAAATACAAAATTGAAATACATAATAATAAGAAGTATACAATATTTATAAAGTATTTACTGAAAAGTATCTTATGTAACTTTTTTTTTTTTTTAAGTGCACAAATTGTGGAGATATTTTTTGAAATATGTTATATTATTTGCAAAAATATCTATGGAACTGTGTATTTTGACAAGATCGTTGTATGACCGAGACATTCTAGATATAGGATTAAAATATCCAGTATTATTTGTAAAAATTTCAGTCCAAAATATGTTAAGGGTTCTTGTAGATTTGGGCCTGGCGTATAACTTGATTTGGTTGACCAAGTTACTGTCTACACGATTATTCACAATTTTATAGAGCATTAAGAGGTCATTTATGTTTCGTCTTTTAACTAGACTCTCTAATTTGAAATATGTAAGTCTTTGTTCGTACCCGTCTAGAAGATGGTGGACACCTGATCGGTAAGACAAAATCCGTGTAAATTTTCTTTGGACTGATTCGAGTCTAGATATCTGTGTAATATAATGTGGATTCCAGACAGTTGACCCGTACTCAAGAACACTTCGGATTAAGGAATTGAATAGAATTATTAGGCTATTAGAATTCTTAAACAGTTTGGTTGATCTTACAATAAAACCTAGTAATTTATTTGATTTACTCACAATATATTCAACATATATCATACTCCATAAATACTCCATATATCATATATCTCATGGTAATTCAAAAGTTATGAGTCCATATCTTAAATACTCTATTGCTGTCGATGAACTGTGTACTAAAGGGCGCAAAAAGATCCAAGAGGTTTAAATCTTTAAACGTGTCATTTCTCTTATTTTTTTTTAAAAAAGAAAGACGAACATTCCCGGGTTACGAATAACTGGATAATATTTGAAAAATCTCCTACTACCACCACAGTAAGCGGAAAAATGTTCCTTGTATCGTGATGGAGGACTTAGCCAGCCGAGGAATCGAACACGGGACGCCTTGGTGGGACTATCGACAAAATTTGAATTTTTACTTTGATATACCAAAACGCTCTTTCAACAAAGCAAACCCCCATTTCAATTTCAATGTCGGCAACCCGAGAGTTTATGTAACGATAGCGGTTTATGTAAAACGGCCTTCTCTAATAATTATTGTATGCTCACTTAATGTAAACTTTGTCCGAAGGTGAAAACATCACTTGAAATTCTCATTTACCTTTCAATATTGAAGGAATTAAGTAGGTATCCATTATTAATATTTCATGTGACAGCTGCGTGCATGTCACACCGTAACGGACTTACCTGGTCATGACCCCGCTCTGCCCGAGGGTTATCTCCTCAAACTTCACCTTCATCATCTAAAATGTATAAAGTGTCTTCTCAAATATTTATTTCAGACTAACTGGAATGCGAATAAGCGTAATATTCTGACAGCGTTTGATCCATTTTCAGAAATATCGGAATCCTGTTATTCTGCTTTCGTAATAGAATTTTATACAGTTTATCTGAAAGTGACATTAAAAATTTCTACTGGATGGAATGGGCATCATGTAATATCATGTTTAATGCTAGAAAAACTTTTAAAAATTTTAAATTGTTTTCTCTTATTGCGAATCACGTCGAAGTAAGTACAGTTAAATGTACGTTTGTCTGGTTTCTAAATTATCCTACACCCTTTTATCTAACTGGCCCAAACCAAAATGTAGGAAGTCGCATACAACAAAGACACCCCTCTCTCCTCTCCACTTCACCCCGGCACCCGTTATAAATGTATACAATTATTATTTAAACTATTCCATTTTATATGAGTCCGTTCTTCAACCGATATAAACCATTTTTGGGTACATCGTTAATCTTTGCTCTTAAAACATTCTTCGCAAATAGTCCAGTAAAGGAAGGGGTTGTAGAGTGCGTGAGCAGGAACCTAAGCGATTCTTTCAGGACTTGTTTAGGGTGCTTAGGGTGTGAACATACTAAAAGTCCTGACGTCTAGGTGGTGAGCTAGGGGGGGGAGGGGGGGGGAAGGTCCCGATTTTCGGTTTTCTATGTATATCTCAAAAACGGTGCGTCGCAGAGGAAAACTTTTTAATAAGTAAAAGCTCATAAAATTATCTACAACTTTTATTCTATACGTAATTTTGAAAATCCCAGCCGTTTTTGAGTTATACGCTCCACAAAGGTCAATATTTTCGAAAAAAATCATTTTACCTCACATTTTTCATCAAACATTCCTTCATATCGTCTAAAATATTCATCCAAGAAAGAAATTTATTTGAAAGAAGTTGTAAATAATTTAATTACCTTTTAGAATATATATACATATATAAGTAAATCTCTAACCAGTAAATATTTACAGCAATTTTAAGTTTTTTCGTAAAATGTCATCATTTTCAGAAAAAGCTGTTTTTTCTTACCAAATTATTAAGACGGGTTTTTTCTTCATGGGAAATTCCTTAGTAATTTTTGCACGCAAGAAAGCAGGTAAGTTGTTCTCGAACAGATGATTAGTGGAATTCATTTTATAATCATTATTATTGTAATGGGTGATTAGGTTAGTCGTCGGAGATGCTACAATAACGTGCTACGATGCTGTTCGAGTTAGTGAAAAGGCAATGAATAAGATAGTGGGCTTGACATTCTCAGACATCAAGTTGTCCCGCAAAGATCGGGCATTTCCAATGTCTTCTGTCAGCTTGTCGATAAAAATTCACGACGAAAAGGTTGCAGTTGACCCAACATTGCTGTTTCAGCGGATGTGTATAAGCAAACGATCAGATGAGGATTTGATGAAATTCTTTGAGTATGAGTTGGCCCCATTTCCCTTGGCACTGTTCTCAATAACATCATGTTACACTCTCAACTTTATGTGGATTCACGTTTTCATATCCTCTTTGGACGTGAGGGTCCTGGCAAGCGTTGTTCATCCATGGCATCGTCATTCTCAGTGGTGGATGTTCTTGCTGAAAGGGCTCTACGTCGTCTTCATCGTCGTCCTCGGCAACAGGCACGCTATTGAGGCATCTCCCTTGGCAGTGAAGGCACGCTGCAGAACAGGTCAGCATTGCTTTTCGGCATTCACATTTGCTTATTGCACAATCCTTGGTACAGCGGCAAAATATCATTTTCAGAAGGACCACCGGTGCTGGAGGATCTTTTGTTGTAATTGGCGCCAGGGTGTCTCCTTCGTGTTTCCACCCCCATTCTTCAGGGGACAGCTCAATCCCGAGCCACTGCTGAACTTGGTGGTATGTCCGCCGGGAATGCTGTTTAGCTGCACTCTCTATTGGAGGGAGGGAGCTGATGTCAGGCTTCATATTTGCCACGGACCTTGTGAACGATTGGGAGCGGTACTGGTTAAGGGAGGTCTGTCTTTTTGGCGCCGCATACCATTTCAGGAAGCATTTATTTCCAGCCTCTTCAACCTTGTCGTGAGTAGAGGAGGGGTTGTAAAAGATCATTGCCGCTTGCTTGATCATTTCTGACTCCAAGTACAATTTTGAAAAGCCCACCTTGCTTCTCCTGAAAGATGCAGACGTTGTATCGCATCCGGTAAATGAATGTAAAAATATGATGTGTTCAAATCCACGATGCTGCATCTCTTGGGTGGACAGTGCCAATGTTTTGGTTTTCCCTCGTCCGGGTTTCAGCAACAGAATATCTTAGGTGGGAGGAGTGGAAGCAATCAAAAGGACAGTGAGGTCCACATCCTCACCAAAGACAGCCACAGAGTTGTGAAAGGATAGTTCCACAGCAATCTTCACGATAAGGACGTCAGCATCATCGGTGACCTGAAGAGTCTGTATCCCATTCTCCCGAAACTTTGTCTGTAGTAAGGAGATGAAGTTACTTTTGTTGGTAGGATTGGATAAAAAATCTTCTTGTTTAACGGGTATTGATTTGTTCCATGTCAAATTGATGTCTGCTGACCTTCTCAGTCTGTATCGTCGCATCTGTTCTTGTGATTTCGTACTATTGACTGGATTTGCGTACCCATCAAATACCACAGTGCGAGTCATTCCAGGATAGTGGTGGTTGACATGGTGATATAACGATCACAAATTGCGGCAACGGAGGCATCTTTTTGTCAAATTACTCTGTATAATATAGATAATATGTATAATATGATAGAAATCCTCCGTCCACAACTTTGTTCATCTGAGACAGTAGAACAGTTTTTTTGGTAGGCTCGAATAAGCTATACAGAACAGATTTATTTGTCTTTCGCATCCCACTTTCATTGAACAGTGCCAAGGGAAATGGGGCCAACTCATACTCAAAGAATTTCATCAAATCCTCATCAGATGGTTTGCTTAAACACATCCGCTGAAACAGCAATGTTGGGTCAACTGCAACCTTTTCGTCGTGAATTTTTATCGACGAGCTGACAGAAGACATTGGAAATGCCCGATCTTTGCGGGACAACTTGATGTCTGAGAATGTCAAGCCCACTATCTTATTCATTGCCTTTTCACCAACTCGAACAGCATCGTAGCACGTTATTGTAGCATCTCCGACGACTAACCTAATCACCCATTACAATAATAATGATTATAAAATGAATTCCACTAATCATCTGTTCGAGAACAACTTACCTGCTTTCTTGCGTGCAAAAATTACTAAGGAATTTCCCATGAAGAAAAAACCCGTCTTAATAATTTGGTAAGAAAAAACAGCTTTTTCTGAAAATGACGACATTTTACGAAAAAACTTAAAATTGCTGTAAATATTTACTGGTTAGAGATTTACTTATATATGTATATATATTCTAAAAGGTAATTAAATTATTTACAATTTCTTTCAAATAAATTTCTTTCTTGGATGAATATTTTAGACGATATGAAGGAATGTTTGATGAAAAATGTGAGGTAAAATGATTTTTTTCGAAAATATTGACATTTGTGGAGCGTATAACTCAAAAACGGCTGGGATTTTCAAAATTACGTATAGAATAAAAGATGTAGATAATTTTATGAGCTTTTACTTATTATTAAAAAGTTTTCCTCTGCGACGCACCGTTTTTGAGATATACATAGAAAACCGAAAATCGGGACCTTCCCCCCCCCTCCCCCCCCTTAGCTCACCACCTAGACGTCAGGACTTTTAGTATGTTCACACCCTAAGCATCCTAAACAAGTCCTGAAAGAATCGCTTAGGTTCCTGCTCACGCACTCTACACCTCATTTTGGACCATTCGTTTACTGGACTAAAACGAAAGCTTTTTTAAAAGTATCGTAAATTGCGTCTCTGTACGAGGGAAGCGTTGCTTGTGTTAGGGTGAACGGTGGTTTTACGGGGTGGTTTGACATCACAAAAGGTGTCAAGCAAGGCTGCGTAATGTCACCATGGTTATTCAATCTATACATGGATAATTGTATGCAAGAATTGAAAGAGGTGAAAAATCTGAAAGTATGATGCCTGTTGTATGCTGATGATGCGGTGCTGATTTCTAACACTATGGAAGATCTACAGTCTCTCGTATCTAGGATGAATGAAGTATGTATGAAGAATGAGTTAATGATGAATGTAAGTAAGTCTAAAGTCATGGTGTTTGAAAGAGGGAGTACGAAAACAGTATGCAACATAGTTGTGAATGATGAATACTTGGAGCAGGTGGATGAGTTTGTGTATCTGGGTAGTGTGTTTACGAGAGATGGGAAGGCTGATAGAGATATTGAAAGAAGGGTGAATGCCGGTAACTCCATTAATGGTGGACTGAATGCCGTTGGCGCTAATAAAAAACTGTCAAAAGAAGCGAAGCTAGCAGTCCACAATGGAGTCTTGGTACCTACCCTGATGTATGGCAGTGAGACATGGAACTGGCAGAGGAAGGATGAAAGTAAGCTGAATGCCGTTGAAATGAGATCCCTGAGACGTATGTGTGGTAAAACAATGTATGATCGTGTGAGAAATGTGGATATCCGCAAATAATGTAAGGCTGATGTAAGCATAATGAGTAAGATTAAGAAAGGGACCCTCAGATGGTTTGGGCATGTAGAGCGAATGAACGAAGAAAGTAGTGTAAGAAGAATATACGACGCGAATGTGAATGGTAGAAGAAGTCGGGGACGCCTGAGGAAGACATGGCACGATCAAGTGAATCAAATACTTGAGTCGGGCCATGTCAAAAGTCAGAATAATAGAAGAGAATGTATGAGACGATGTATGAATGTGAATGAGGCAAAGAGTGTGTGCCAAGACCGAGTTGTTTGGCGGTCCGTCCTCTCTGCCTACCCCTGCGGGGAAACGGCGTGATGGTTAGTTAGTTAGTTAGTTAGTTCGTAAATAAACAATTCCGTTGGAAAATATTATGGCTTTAAATAATATTCGTATATCGGCGAACGCAGATTCTGAATATTATATGTAAGTTTTATTATAGGTATGTAAAAAATATTGATGTGTATGAGAGTGAATATTCATTAAAAAAATTTACCGAAGTTTCTTATTACAAAAACTTTCCTTCTCGAGGTTTCTAATTTTCCTCAAAAAAAACTTTCTCTAATTTTTTTTTAAACAGTTTTTTTTAAGGATATACTTTTTAAAATGTCTTCCAAGTGGAAAAAAAGATGGTGTAATTTAATTAAGTTGGTTGCTTTGTTCAGCTTCGAATGTAATTTACCTATGTATATCACAACTAGGCTGATAGTCAGTTTTTCTAGCGTGCCAATCAGCAGTTATTCCCTACGTTTTGCTGTAACAGTGAGCCCTGTACGACTCCTCGCTCTACAGAATCGTCGCGGACTTCTCCCCAGAAGCATTAGAAGTTGTAATGAAAATCGTCCTTGTTTCTTCTTGTCCGTCGACTTTCAGAGGCTACCCGCAATATTATCTGGAGGCAACAAGCAAGGGGATGGATTACAAGGGTCATTTGAGGGGTGAGGCTGAATAATGCCTGTCTTGTATTTTTTTGTGCCCCGAAACTTCTCTTTCCTCTGTGAAGGAGAAACTTGTGATATATTGGTTAATTCACTTTTTTGCGTAAGTTTAATTTGTGCTCGCACATTCCTTGACACATTTAAATACATTTTTTTAAATATAATTCAGTGTGAAATTTTTGATGAAATGAAGACTCAACATTTTTTGGGCGTGACATATGTTGTGTTAATCAAATGTTCATTCATAGATATCACCACAAATGTGACACACGGCTAATCGACACTGTCAATCATGTCGTTTCGCTTTGAAATACTTTCGTTTTTTTTTCTCTAAGAAAATGCGTCTTTACTAACTTGTGATCGTGTTCGTTAGTAATAGGAGAGATTGAAACGAAAAATCGGCACGTACAGAAATGATGTGTTGTTAGGCCTAGGATAAGATATCGCTTTCTTTTTAGTTTCCCCTATAAGCGAAGGGATCGAAAAACTTCATCGATTTCGAACTTTCTCTTTCTTTTATACATGTTGTTCGGAAAAAGTGTTTAATACATCTGTGTTTTGCGCACACCCATTTTTTTGTTATCGTATATTTTATTCGTCACGTGTATTTCCGTTTTTGAAGCAACTAACTTTAACAAACATTTTTCGGTCGTGTTCAATGTCTTTCTGGTTCTTATTTTCTCCTTTGCCACGCTGATAATTTTCCGAATAGTGTTAGTTTCATTTTTGATTTTCTGTCCTGATGTAGCCGTATGTTTTTAAATATTTTTTTTTTGAGATAAACAGATAAAGATAGTAAAATACAAGACAATCAAAAACATTAACTGAAGAATTCGCCTGCATCCTAAATATTTCTTACAGATCAGATTAGAGGAGCCACAGACCACTGTAGAAACATTTAGCCAAAAGCTTAAGGTTTTATATATTATTGTAACAGTGAAAATGTGTTGTTTTGCTGTTTTTAATGAATGTGAAATATATTTTAGTATTTGCATTATACGTAGGTACGTGTATAAACTAGTTAATTCACGGAGCTCGCTCCATTTTCCCTGCGCACGTGCGATTTTGAATTCTCGCCAACACGTATTTCGTACTCGCAGTTCAGATCCTGTTATTGTGTATTTTTATTGGAATAACGCGCATATTTTCAGAAATATTATCAAAGCGCATTTGACCATTTTTAAAGCTTTCAAGTGTGCACATTTTCTTCTAGTTTTGGCTCCCTTCCAGCGGTGCCTACTATTCAAGATGTGAACTTAAAGCACATCTCTTGATCTTTTCACAAGTAATTACTTTCTGGACGTCCTTTCACATTTAATTTCACATTTGCATTAGTTTCTTTTGTTCATTGTGATAGTTTTCGCCTTAGGAAATCTGTAATATATTCTTAAAACATACCTATATTTTTGTATTCAATTATTAATTCTCGTTTTGATCATAAGAACTTATTTTATGAAAATCGTATTGCTGACCCCTTTTTATTTTCCAAAACACTTACATTAACTAAAAGCTTGCTGTCATGATGCATTCGTTTAAATCTTTTGTAAACGTATTGTCTGAGAAGCCAAACTTGTTTTTAATACTATTTTTCCTCGAATCCTCTTTAATATCTGATTGTGTTGTTGGCGTCTGCTCAAACCCCTGCGAGCGTCACGTAGTCCGCGAGGGTTGAGCAGACAGACCAAGGAAGTTCCCTTGAATCCAGACAGTCCCACTGTTCTTGGAATTCCTCTTTACCCCCTTGGCAGGGTACTGTAACTGTACGTGCCCAGAGCTACTCTATCCAATAGACCGCCTATACAGATTTCAATTCCTTTCCACTATTTCTTCTGAAATAAATCAATGTACATTGCACCCTGAAAATAAAAGTGCAATGTGTCTTGATTTGGCCCTTTAGTTCCTGCCGCAGTTGCTCGCGCTTCCCCGAGAAACCGATGTTATAATGTATAGCTGCCATACTTATTCGTTTAGCGTCAATTTAAATTTGAGATACTTTTTGGAACGCTATAGGTATTATGTATTTACCACCATTTTTCTCTAATGGTGATTTTATATTCTCCCATTCGAGTTAGATTACTCAATTTACATAGCTTTATTTTTGGGTAGTATCTCTTTAAATAGTCTCCATTTTCATGAAACTTTTTCGGTTGGTTCTGCATTCATGTGTAACATTTCTTTTTTATTTTTTGTTGATCTTTTATGATTTTGTTGATATTTGATTTGACGGCCGGCGTAGTCCAGCGGTAAGGCTCTTGACTCGCACTCCGAAGGTCGCGGGATCGAATCCCGGCGTGGCAAATAAATTTTATTTGATTTATTTGTGTTTCACATTTTATTAATTTAAAATAATATATAGTATATTTGCGGCACGTTCCCGAGTGGAAGATGTTCTCAGTATCGCCCTGGTTTAAGACCACCATTCAGAATTGAAACATTGCTTGAAATGGCTTTAGCCGTGTTTGGTGACCAGATCTGAATAGCCAGGTGCTTCCCCACCTTCCCCTTCCCTATCTCCTTCCCCTCCCCACTACCTTCAGCCTCACAACATACCCCAATTGGGGATGCCATAGTCCCACTGGCTACAGACTGGAGCAGTTGGGACTCTTGTGCGGTATACATGTAAAAAAAACATCTGTAGAATTTTTATTATGAATTGATTGATTTGCCATTAATTAAAATTGTATAAAAAGGTAATAATAGCATTTCTAATTTTTTTCTCTAATAATATTTTTTGACGGTCAAAAGATTTCAAAACAAAACTAATCAGAAAAATATACGACGAGCGAATATTGGTATTACACCCAAGCCAATAATTTTTCTGTGTTTTCCTGTAGAAATCTTTTAATGTGTTTCCACCTCTGTGAGGATATTGATGTATCATTTCTCATTTTGACACTTTTATAACCTCCTTTCTGTTTGCCGTATTCTTCTTTATCCACGAGACGTGATACAATTACTTTTGTGGGATTTTCTATGTTGTGAATTATTATGTCTACCATGTTAGGCTGTCAGACGAAAGAGCGAGTCAGGCTTTTTTTCCCTATTTTCTTTTCTCTAAACTGTCGGTTTCTGGAGATGATCGCACCTACGTTTCTGACAAAAGCACACGAACGATCAAATCCCTGTTTTCTTTTTGTTTTTGAAATTCGTAAGTTTCCGCTTCGCAGATACCATTTCTTTATTTTATTCTAATATCCGAGTTACCCTCTCGGGGAGAACTGACAAAGTTTGTCTCTGACTTTCGAAGTAAAATTTTTTCTCAAACTTAATATGACACCGCTGTTACCCGCAAATGGCGAAGTCGTCGAAATAATTTTGCTTGCCTTCAAGGTTAAATATTTTTGTAAAGTAAATGTGAAAGTCTTTTCTTTGTTTCTGGACTTTAAATGTGATATAAATTCAAATGATTTTTCTTTTCCCGATTTTCATAATCTTTTTATCTAGCCTGAAAATGTTTCCAGTGACGTGTTTTTCCAAGTCTTCGGGTCTTTCAAGTTAATGTTCGAAACGAAGCTGAAACAGAAATAAAATAAAAACATATCCGGGCAGAGTTCGACAATAATTCCTCTCGTTAGAATTTATTTCATTAAAACCCTCTTGCGCGTCGGAGGGTTGGGAGGGAGGGGAGGGGAGTTAGCGGCCCGAACCGTGAAATTCCTTAATCCCCTATCTTCGCAAGCCCTGAAACTTTTCTCGGCGCGAGTGAACCAGAATTATAATATCTCCACGGAGATGGAAATATTTTTACGTGTAGAAATTTTCGCCATAACCGGTTATACGTGTCTTGTTTTCTTTTAATTTACCGTGGTCGTTAAAATCTATTTTCAACGCATTTTTGACACAAAAGAGCGGAATACCTACATTCTTTTACAGTTATTCGTCTTTTATGTGTAGGTTCCTGCTGTTTTGTTTGCTTGGTGTTTTTATTTTTGTGTTTTTTATTTTGTTACTGTATATTTCTCTTGTAATATAAAATATCCTCTTTTAAAATATACAAAACACATGTCGCTTGCAAGTATTATACAAATGAATTATACTATATGTATATTTATTTCAATGTAATGGTACCATACTACAACGGATTTAAAATAATATTCTTGCTTACTCGCCTCTCTGGATTCGCATAAGCAAAACCATTTCCCTGCCACAGGTGTACGGAACAATTTCTTTGCACAGAATGCCATCTTATAGTACCTACCCTCTGTCGCTTCTTACAAATTATAATAGTCCGTACATATCCAACCATGTACGAGAGGGAGTCTACAGTCCTTACAAAACATTATTTTTAAATTAATCTATTATCAAAGAACACACGAAATGCTATAAGGGCTTATTTCGTGATGCAAAAGTCTGACCAATCTTAAATTAAATTGAAAATGAAGAACTGAATTTTACCATCCTTATGAAATTTTCATTTCGATCAAATGCAATGGCGATATAATATATGATGTCAGGAAAGTGTAAATGTGCACCAGCTTCCATTCGAATAAACATGAAATGCATTTCTAGTGTGTATTATCTATTCATTGACTGCTACATATACGTTAGTGACATAATTTATCAATATTGATGTGTGTGCATGAATAAAATTGACCTATTTTGTATAGGGAGGATAACTCTTTTTATGTTTGAATGACCATGCGAGCTACTCGGAGGTACCTACGGAGGATGGAACGGTCGGAAACGGTTAAGGGTACACATCCGCATTTGCAGTCGGTGAATATTTGAGAACCATTATTACGATAGAATGATCACCTTTGATGTCAAAATCATCAAACGATTCGTGACTGGGTGCTTTCTGGGATTAATTGACGATATCGTCTAGGTACTTATAATTAATAGATTAATTAGTAATGCTTGTCTGCAAATACATAGATATTATATTACTCTAGTTATATTTTTGTTTATATCTTGTTATTTATAATTATTGTCAATATCTCAACTTAGAGAAAAAAGAAATCTTAAGCTGTGCATTCTGTGAATATTTTAAAGTGGATTATTAATATTTACGCTCTTTAATGTTAATCTTATAACTTTTTCATGTAACACTATGTTAACTTAATGTTGCAATAAATAAGTTACTTTTAAATTAAATAAACTACTGCTTTGTATCAGTGGTCGCCGGGACCTCACAGACGAATAAATTCATAATTATTAATCTCGCGAACTAATAAGATTTTTTTAGTGACAAATATATTTTTCTAAAAGTGATCAAGTTGATCAAATAATTATTGTAACCAAATTATAAAAGCTTTATGAATATACAAAAAATGTGAAAACAAAACAATTAAAAGATGGTACAATGTCCACATTTCTCGCGGACCACCACTTTGGCGATCACTGCTTTATATTATGCTAAAAATATTCAGCTCCTAATTTTTACTCAAAATGTAGATCTACGTTATGAAAAACGTACCTATATGAAATTTTGCATTTAAGTCGTTCTTCCACCTGATTTCCATATTTATATCAGATGTGTTCATTTAAAAAAAAAACACATATTTTGAAAGGTTGGGCATTGTTTGTGTGAAGCTATTAAAATTTTACTCTTCCTGAAGGTACCGTCAATATTACAAGCTTCAGAGCCCGCTGGGGCATTGACATGAATTACCTGCTGAATAAATCGAATAATAAAACTATCTAGCTTCTGGGTCGCCGTTCATCGAATTGATGTTGCACTCTGCAGGGTTGAGTAGGCGCGGCTCCAGTTTCCTCCCGCCTCCCAGGAGCGGTCTAGGAACGAGGAGGTAATTGGCGCTCACGGCTGACGGCGTCACTCCTCCGGGATGCTCGTTACGCCTGAACGACGTTTATGTTTATAAACATTCACTAAACTGGCAGAACGCATATAGCTACGGTTTACGTGCGTTGTAACACCAGGAGCTCTAGTACGGTGAAGTAGATGTCTTTTCGATATCGGATCGAGAATTTTATATCGAAGTCCCCTTTTTATGTGAATATCTCACAAGAGTTTCAGCTGCTCCCGCCTGGAACCAGTGAGTCTGTGGCATCCCCAATTGGGGTATGTTGTGAGGCTGAAGGTATTGGGGTGGGGAAGGAGATGAGGAAGAGGAAATTGGGGAAGTACTAGGTTATTCAGATCACCAAACACGGTTTTAACCATTTCAAGCAACGTTTCAATTCTGTATGGTGGTCTTACACCAGGGCGATTCTGAGAGTATCTTCCACTCTGCAACGTGCCTCAAATATACACCGTTCACCTTTCACCGTTGTCAGCCGATAAATAAGAAATCGATCTACGCTGGCAACACTGAAGATATTTTCTATGAATTGACACTACGAAATGTCAGACACCAAGCAATTACGTAAACATATTAATAATTTGGCAATATTGAATTGAAATACTAACCGAAATATGCATTGGCAGTCCGCATTTGCTTTTCGACACTAAACGGGAGTTAGTTAGTTAATGAGGTCTTTATTCATATTTCAACCATTTTGGTTTGTCAAATATCGAACGGAATAAATTGACTGCGTCTTAGATGCATTATTTAAGTCTATGGATTGCGTATACACAACTTCTTTAAGAACTTTCTTGGTTCAATACCTTCATTAAATAAGTCAGTAATTCTGCATAACGAACGACATAATTCGATAGTTTTCTGACACTATGGAGGCCGGGCTAAAAGTTATCAATCGTGCGTCGGTCGGAATATCTCTTACCAATTGTTGACCGTAATCGCAAATGTTGATAACTGAGCACGATAGATGACGGATTTGGTCAATATCGGATTGGTATAGGGTTTTATCGATCGTCCATGCTAGGTACCCAGGTTATCGAGCTGTATTATTCGATACCGCCACCGGGTTACGAAACTAGTTACATTCTGTTTTTAATCCCCACATCGATATCTGGTTTCGGGTAACCGCGTTCAGTGCAATTCTATATCTACACAAGTTTTATAATGTTGGCGATATGTTGGACTTAACGCCGCATTTTGAAAAGCTGCTTTTCGACAATAATTAAACTTCCCCGGGGATTAGAGTTGAATTATACCTATCGATTACAATTTTCGTCGACGGCATTCATACCGATGACGTAGAAATAATTTTAGTGGTATATTATTTATACAACACAATATACTGAAAAATCACTCACGTAATGCCGACCTTTCAGTTAATTAGTCAATTTCTAAATATTAAGTTTTGAGATAATGATGAAAGCAGTTTTCGAAATCAACATTAAATGTTATTTACACATGTCTGTTTTACATATTAAATATTCTATAAAATAACACCGGGTAGCATAACGGTCCGGTACAGAGCAGTGTGAAATTTTGAAATTTCCTACCAGTAACCCAGGAAACATATTTTTTTGTAATATTTAAATAAATGAAGACAATATAAGCGAAACTCAATCGAAAATCTGGAAACAGAAAAATCAGAAAAACATATTGACTCCTCTGTCATATGTTTTTAATATTTCGCTTATATTGTCTTCATTTATTTAAATATTACAATAATAATTTGAGGTTTTACTCATAAAGTTTAAATAAAAAGTAATACATATTTTTTTGTTTGTTTATTTCACTACAAGTTTTCCTGCATTATAATTTTTGATTCAACTCATATTTCGATTTTTGAGAGACGTCTGACTAATTAAGTGGATGATCGATATATCCTATTTTATTTTATTCACCACTAGCAAACCTACCCCTACAACTACAGCGTAAAATAATGGCGCTGTCAGTTGAGAACTCGTTCAACCCCCGAATTCCGATTAAAAATACTTTGGGAGGTTTTGCTCGGTCGTGTCGCGTACCTTAACTTATAAACCTTTAACCCTTTATTTTATTTACCTTTTTTAAACCCTTTTGTCTCTTTATGCGTAGCACACAACTAGTGATGCGGCCAATCGAAATATCCCTTTCCAAAGCGTTTTGATAATCGAATGTTGTTCCGATTTAATGGCTCGGATACGGACGACGACGATTTAGATGTCTATAAAAACACAGACATCGAACTTTTTTTGTCATTCTGTGACGTTTCCAACTGAGTTCATTGACTATATACCTACCTACTAAAAAAACATATCGATTCCACACGAGCAAATATTTTTAAACATTCTTTCGAATGTTTCGGCTAGAAAATATACCTAACTAGCTCCCGGCGTCGTGTTGCTGTGGCTAACGAAACATAACGCCATCTACTGGATGGTTACCCATTTAACCTTTTTACTCACACTGCCATCTGTTAATTTGCATACAAATTAAATTTCCTTTAATTATATATTTCAACCAATTTACACAAAACCTTGATAAATTATATGCCTAAATCTTCCTCATGAATCACTCTATCTATTGGTGAAAACCGCATGAAAATCCGTTCAGTAGTTTTGAGTTTATCGCGAGCAGACAGACAGACAGACACGGCGGAGGACTTTAATTTATAATATTTTGAGATAATGTAATTCATGAAATTATTTATTTCGGTAATGTTCGACGAATAATGTCGCACTGCCGATTCTCAGCATTTGTAATTCACGGCATTCCGCGAATCTTAGGTATTTGATTTAACTAGAAGGTCACTTTTCAGCACATGTTGCGTACTGAAGACAATTGAGCCGGCCTTTAGTACATGGGTTCATTGTGTTAGCCGAAAATCAATAGGCCGGTCACGCGTATGCGAGCGGGCGGCAAATACCTAGTATCGATCCTCGGCTCGGCTGGCGGGCGGGCAGGCGGGCAGGCAGGCGGGCAGGCAGGCGGGCAGGCAGGCTGGTTCCCTGCTGGATCGCTGGCCCTCGCTCGGCTCACCTGACATGGCTCGCACGCCTCTTCCTTCGTCTATGCTCAATTCTTACGTCCTTTGCGATCGCTAAATTGATTAATTATGTCGCCGACTCGGGCATTATGTAAGGCGAGTGATTTCGCGACACAAAGACGTGGCATATTTTTATAACAGCATATTTTTATTTTAGATTTTGTGCCGATAATCTTAAGACTCCGTGGTAAGCGTTCAAAAATAAGAAGAAGATGGTTTGAAAGGGAGATGTAAATACGAACGTTAGAGGAAGCGCGCTAATATTTAAAAAAAGATTATAATTAAATGTTAGCCAAAATAATTAATAAAGCATGACTTGTTTAATAATAATAATAATGTTTATTTCAGGATATGAGGAGGATAGTGCAATCCCACACGTCCCATAAAGTTGTACATATTTACACAACAGATAAAGTAAAAAAAGTAAATAGAAAAGAAAAGAAAAAAAATAAATATATATATATATATATATATATATAAAACGTAAGCAATAATAGAAATAAAATAAATAATCAATTATAATGTAGGACGTGGTCTGGAATGAGCTCGGGCCCAGCGCTCGCTCAGGAGTGGCGCTTGGGGGAAAAAAGAGAAAAAATCTCTCGACAACTTTCTAAAGAAATACTGATTTTTTTGTTCCTATAACTTTAACAGAATAAAACGTGTTTATAATAATTTTAGGAGGAATTACTTTGCGATTTTTTTTATATCGAGGGAATTTCACGCAATTACCGTTTTGGCTCGATCTATAGATATCATCTTCAAAAATAACATTTTTTTGATATAATATTTAATTGAATGAAGACAATATTGGCGAAACTCAATCGAAAATCTGGAGACAGAAAAAGGTATTGGCACCTCAAGGGTCAAGGGTCAATGCTCAAGGGTCCTGGGTTCGAGTCCCAGATGTGCCAATATCTTTTTCTGTCTCCAGATTTTCGATTGAGTTTCGCTAATATTGTCTTCATTTAATTAAATATTATAATTTGAGATTTTACTCATAAAGTTAAAAATAAAAAAAATAAAATTTTAAAGTTTTAAAAGTGTTCAAGGGAAATGTGTTAAAAATCGGTGGAAATATAAATTCAGAATGCGGGGGTTTGAGAGGGCATTACCAGAGAAAACCAGAAATATGTCATTTTCAAATCAGATTTTAGACGTATTGACTCTTTTCCAAAAAAAATTATAAATGGATTTCGAAAGATTGTTCTTTTATCTACAGGGTGGCCACAGACCTGGAATACCTGGAAAACCTGAAATTATCAGGGAATTTTACTGAACCTGGAATTATCAGGGAAATGTCAGGGAATTTCGAAAAAAATTTATAATATCAGGGAATTCCAAAAATAAAACTATATTCGTTATTTTGCGATTTGTGCAACCCCAAAGTTGTGTTTTATTACTTTTACTTGCGACTTGTATAACAAAAGATATGCCGATAAAGAC
Organism: Limnephilus marmoratus; assembly: GCA_917880885.1. NCBI lineage: Eukaryota > Metazoa > Arthropoda > Insecta > Trichoptera > Limnephilidae > Limnephilus > Limnephilus marmoratus. The sequence continues at coordinate 56,141,757 of OU862908.1, forward strand.
AAACTAGATAAGTATTTTTTTATTATTATTTTCATTAATGCCCTTGCAACACAATCATGTCATCTAGTTGATGTGTGTGAGTTTTTATTTTGTGTGTGTAGGTATTTTAACATTTAAATCAAGGTTTTTAGTATTTATAAAATTATATTGTATCACTATTTATACCATAGCTACGTGTAAATACATAAAAAACGTCTTTCTAAACTTTAGTCGAATGCTTATGGTTCAGTTTTCTCTGAACCATAAGCATTTTCTTATGGTTCAGATATGGTTTCTTCTTTTCTTTTCTTCTACCCAAAGGGTATATTGTTTTAATTATTAATATTCTAAATCTAAACTGTTCCCTAGTATTGTTGCTTATTTCATGTGATATTTTTTTTGTATCTCTTCTAATATTAATGTTTTTTTTGTTTATTTTTCTATTTTTGTCCCGTCTTTTCATTTCTTCAGGCGAAATATCATAAATTTGTAACAAGTGTATTTTGTGTTCAATAGAATTGTAATGCAAAGAAATAATTTATGCTATAGATGACGGAATTCCCTTTATTATTTATTTAACAAACGACATCCCCATAGGGAACGTACCCATACTCCGTGACCAACTTTTTGCACTTTTTAACCCCCCCCCCCCCCCCCCCCCAGTGACCAAAAACCTAAGCCCCCCGCCGCTCATTTGTACCAAGCGACCCAAAAGACCCCCCCCCGCTGAACAGGTCACGTAGTATGGGTACGTTCCCTTATATCAAATTAAACATATCATGGAAAAATGTAGAAACTGCCCTGGAAAACCTGGAATTATCAGGGAATTTTGAAATCCATTTTTTGTGGCCACCCTGATCTAGCATTCGCATGTAATAAATTTTGAATTTTTTTTAAATTTTTTAGTATAATAAGGTTATTCCATAGGTCGTTGGCAGATTTGTTAAATTTTCAAAAAAGATTTTGTATTATACCACACCCATTTCAAATAATATAATCATGCAGTAAAATAAATCAATACATTATCTAGCAAACGCATGTTTTAGAATTTTAATTTTAATTTCAATAAAATCATTAAAAAATATGTACGTACATGTGTTTCTTGACGAAAATTGGCCCATTTGTGTATTTATTTGCACACTTACAAACTAATATATTTCAGATTTTTTTAACATTCTTATTAAATTTAGACATTATTGAAAAATGATAAATACTTATATTCAAAAAATAACTGCAAAAAGTACATTATTTTAATAGTTTTATCATCACGCCTTTCAGCATTTTTGGATGAAGGTATAAATTAAAGCTAATTTGAATTGAAATAAATTCGATATTGAGTTATAATTTTTAAAAGCCGGTACGGGGAATAATTAATCTTTCTCGTTGTAACCGCCCTGCACGATCGTAAGAACAACTTTCGACGAAATGTGGATTTTCGTCGGTTGGCTGGTTAAACGCTCTTAAGCAAAATATATTGTATCGATTTGTGGAATACATGCTTAAACGTATTTTTATTTGATAAAACAATGTTGTCTTGATTTCCCTGAAGTATTAAATTATACAAAACTGGCTGCTTGTTCCCGACGTTTCACGGGATTTAGAAAGTTCTGTGGTATTACAGACTGTTTTCAGAAATTTTTGAAAAATCCGTAAGTTCTTAGAATAATCTGAAATGTACTAATTTTTTTTTTTTTTGCAAACCCTAAAAAATAAAAATGCATGAAATAAATATTCAGGTAGAGGAATAGAGAAATAGTTGAATAGTTTTAATGTATCATTTTATTTTTGAAACATAATATTGCACAGGAGTCCCAATTGTTCAGAAAGAGTAGAATAAAGGCACCCTATAATGAGCAATATTGTGAAGGAACGTAAAGGAAAGAACATCAGGGTTGAAAAAAATGCAAATTTTTATATTAACAATTTTTACAAAAAGCACACACTGTTGTTAATCCTTTTAAAATCGTCCAGTCTTGTGGTTCGCCTATACGTTTTATTTAATTAAGTGGCCATCATTGTTAAAGCTTTTAAGGCTCCCAGCGAATGTAATAATTAAACACGCTACCTTTTTCTGTCCCTCCCACCCTCCCACCGCCCGCATTCAAATTCTAAAACTTGGTCGCCTGTCCACTGCGCGAGTAGGTGCGGACCGTGTAAAATGTAGCGGAATTATTTTTCATTCACCCAATTTTCCCTTGCAAATGAAAAAAATGTCAACGGTGCCGTTTTAAGCCTGGATTTATTTGCCCTCAGCGCCAGTACTAGCGCCAGCGGTCGGGGATCGGGTACCGTGCCGGGCCCGACGCTGTATTTTAATCTAAACGCGCCGCCTACTGGATAAACACGCCGAGTGACAATGCGATTCACCATCATTTTTCTCACTTAATTAGTTTATTAAGGGTTTTGTTGATTCTTTTTTTCAAATTTATTCATCGCAATTATCTCGTTTTTTAAATTTCAGAAGCTTTTTAAAAGTATATTTAACCAAGTTTAAGCAATCCTATTCTACTATTATAGAACAAAACTCCCACGCTTTTAACCTAATCCAGTGAGGCCCACATTATCAAATAATATCATTTTAAATATGTGAAAATTGTATCACATAAAATTAAAAATTAAAAAAAAAAACAGGTGCCTACACGATGTATGAAAACTCGTAGTCCGAGCGGGAAACCGCTGAATCTGCATCTCATCATAGAGATTCTGATTTTTTTAAATCTTTTTTTGCAACTTAAACAAAAAGGTTAAAACGGCTTTTAAACAGCTAATAAAACCCTCTAGCGACCAATATTATTCAAATTTAATCTAAAAATAACCAACTTTGGGCTCGATTTACTCGAAAACGAAACCGCAAATTGAAAACTATGTTATTTCACAATAGTTGTATTATACGATTCCAAGTGTGCTGTAGTTTCCCGCTTGTAGATAGATGTTACGAGTTTCAGGACACCATATACAATTTAGTAGTAAAATAGTAAATCGTAATATCTCGTTGGCCAGCAGTAACATTTTCCATATTATATTTGACTGACTATAGGTATAGCGAAGTACCTATCGCTTTTTAGAGAGATACCCTACCTATAAAAATTTCAAACCAATAAATCCACCATAAACTAGACAGGTTATACAATTTGTTTTAAGGTATTGATATTTTCAACTTTTTAGTGATGGACGTGATTCTTTTTTTTCTTTTAGTTTTCAGTGGCTCAGCCAATCCCCAATTGGATTCGACCTTATAAAATAACGGCTAGAAGGCGTCATAGATCGGCCTTTATCTTATTGATTTTCAAACAAATTTCAAGGGAAAAGGCCGGAAAGGTGTAGGCCAAGGTTGCCAATGAAGCAACAAAATTGGTCGGCGGAGACCTTCCCATTCCGTGGCTTAAATATTTAAACATCTGCCGCTTTCAGACCTGTATTTTAGGCGTATCTTCTTCAAAGAAACATTCGTAATCGGAGGTAGGAGTTCCTAGTGGGTAGGTTTTTCAAGCTCAAACCATTGACCGAAATTATATCCAGATTCCCGGCACTATATCTTATGTTACGTATAATATTATACTCTATACAGAGTTGTTCAGTGCGGTAGTAAAGCGAAGTAAAGATCGATGTGGATTAAGATATAGTGAACAGTATCTATTATCCATCCTATCGTAGATATATATAGGTTAGGCAAAATACTTTCATTTTTTAATTATGTGCCTTGTACCTACTATTGATTTTAGACATACCAAACGTATACTATGTTTTTTTTTTCTCTGCACCGCATAAAAATGCGTTGTAGTATTATAGTTAACTTTTCCGATACTGCGGAGTAGGTAGCTATTTTCCGACGTAGGTGTGCCCAAGCGCTTCCGTCCGAAAAAACACACACAATAGAAATCTTCGTTTCTTTATGCAAATAATTGCCAGCCGCCATGTTTTGTAATTAACCTATTTTTTACGAAAACAACAGATATAAATTCCTAAATTCAATTAAATTAACTTTATAATAGGAATTAAAACTTAATGTCTGAAAGCTTTGTTCTTAAAACTCTCACATTTATCAGCCTTGTGAATAGCGACACTCAAAATGCGGGTAGCAACAATTTATTATTCGTCGAATTTGTATGTTGTGTGATTCAAATTTATCTCAGGCTTGTTTTATTAGAAGGGTTCAAGCGAATACCTGAAAAAAGCTAGTCATCATCACACGATTTCACACTCTTGTAATAATAAAAATTATTTTAGCATTATTCTTTCTGCGCGCCCAATATACTCGCTCCGCTTTCTTTGTACTTCCATTAAGTTAGTGCCTCTTCCACCCGACCGAGATATTTCCCTTTGTGGGCTCCATTCCTCTTGCGCACCGCACATTGGCGCACATGGCAGTATGGCACCGCCACCCACTGCCTGACTCAGCTGCACACCGGTCTGCCACCTGCCACCGGAATGGTCCCACCCGTGAAAGCTATGGAATTGAAACACTGGGACCAGTGCATAATACTCGACTGCAAAAGCGAGGAAACAGAAAAATCACTTCGGCGGAAAGTTTTGTACTTTCGTATTATTCAGAATCATTCAGAAAATCTAACCTATACTTTTCAAAACGATTCCGGATGATACGGAAATTCCTTAATTAATATTGCTTCCGTAGTCCCGACTCTAACAATTAAATACTCCATTTTGTCGCGGTGTTCTTCCAAAGCAATGAAAATGGCCTCGGTGTCCAATAACTTTTGACACCGCGTTTTTAACAACGTTGGCAACATTAATTTTGTAATTAAAAAATATACCTTTCCACCCAGTAAGTTCATCTTTAAAATTAAATTATGCTTCCTAATACCCGTTTCGCTTCCATTTTTTAATTATTTCATTATAATATTTTATCTCAGATGACTCACGGCTCAGTGGAGAAAAAATGACCCTGAGAATTTTACTGAGCGGTTTTATGGCCCGAAAGGGCTCGTGATATCGACTAAAACCAAAAATTATCCCTACAAACCTTGAAATTTAAGATTATTTTTTAATACAGATTGGTAATGATCTCCTTTTTCAGTTGTATTCATTTGGCTGACGATGAGATGACGAGGAATTGAATTACTAGACTATGCAATTTATTCATAGACTAGTTCTTTTTATTAAAGAATGGCCTGAATAGGCTGTTCTTTTTTATTAGAGGGATTCCATTTAAGGAAATACGCTGTACTTTGCCCCAGTTTTGTATGAAAAGCCGTGCCTTATTAAAAAATGTTTTCACAGCTCGTCTTCTGTACTTTGTAACCCTATTTAATGAAACATTGAATCATTTTTCCATGAACAGACGAAACCCCGTGAATAGAACCAAATCTCTAACAAGGTTCTGGCAAAATGAAGCGCAGTACACAGTTGCTCGGCGCAAACATTTACAATCGCGTATTTTGTAAAGCCATTGTTATGATGCGGTGCGCGCGACATATTCATGCGAAATAGACAAATAACCCTTTGTGCAAGTGTCTCTCATATGCAAACATTGCACAGTCGACGCAGAAATTTGCTCGCGTTGATAAAATGTTTGTACAAAGTCACAAAACCTTTAAGAGACAATGGAATTCGCATTTAAAAATATATAATAATTAGCCTTTGTATGGGAATGTTTGTGTGAATTTTAAAGGCGAGGACGAGAATTTAACGAGATATAATTCAAAAATTTCTTTCTGTAATTTGAGTTAACTCAACCGAAAATGAACGCTTAAATTCTTTTGTCTTTTAATTCTGAGCTAAAAATATTATTACCTTCTTTGGAAATTACGAAAGCTCGAGTGAAGTTTCGTTTCATGGTGTCATTTGGAAAGCCCCTTTTATTAAATGTCTAATTAATGTCATTTTTCGCCGTCCTTATTTTTAATCAGATATTTTTTAAACAATTATAAAGCAATCTTGATAAGATCTATCGCACACTGGTGGAGGATTGCGGAATGCGGAGGATTGTACCGTAGCCTATAATCTTGTGAATTTTCATACTTTTCGCGTGTCATGTGATCGTTAACCTTACTCGGTGTGTGACGTCAATGGGGCGGCAAGTTAAATAATTTATTATACAATATTGTTGGAGTTGGTCGATATGTGGGCAGGACCCTCGGTTAGCAATAAGACGAATCGAGTTCGAGCTCCACTCTTTTTCATACGTAAGTTTTTTCATTTCTAAGTTATTTTTATTTATTTATTCTTAGTACATTTACGTTACAAAGGTATAATATATTATCCTCCACGCTAGGAGTTCACCTGTGTTGTGGAGGACATTTTTCAGATGTAAATTATAAATTGTGAATAGTAAAACAAAAGATTGTTAATAGCTAATATAAAAAAGAGAAACAATAAAAATCAAAATATAAAACCGACTTCAATTCGACAAAAATTATAAATTAAAAGTTAGAAAGATTGTAGCCAGTTTCTTATGTTTTGTTTGTATTCAATAATATTAGTTGTTTTATATTGTGTAGGAAGAGAATTGTATAGTTTTATAGCCTGGTGTCTGTAGTGTTTTTGTCCAAAGGATGTGTTTGTTTTTGGTATTTGTAGTTGGAGAGCATGTCTTGTTCTAGTATTGCGTGAGTTTTGTGAAATGTTAAATGTGGATAAGTTCTTGTAAAGGAAAGTTAGTATTTATTTTGAATGTAATTTTTGAATTTTCAGCACTGGGAATTTTTCGAATATGATTGATGTGGGTGTTAGTATTGGTAACTTAAGTATTACTTTTATTAGGGTTTTCTGAGCTTTAAACAGTGTATTAATGTATTTTTTACTGGCACAGCCCCAGGCTGTTGTGCTTAGATATACGGTACGATCGTTAAAATTACTTATATTTAAATCATACTTTTTGTTGCTATTTGTGTTATGTACCTACTTACTTCCTAAAATCATCGTCTCGTGTTTTTTAGTGGTAAAGCAATGGAAGCAAAGTGACATCTGCCAGCTATTTTATTGTATGCTGTGTGATGATTGCTCACAATCAATCAGAATGCGATCATCGCTCTCCACCAACGTTAACGAAGTCAAAGCTAAACTGAACCACAATATATTTATATTATTCGCAAATTTCACAGCCAGGCCTAGAACTGCGCAACAAAGTCTAGTTAATCAGTGATTGATAGTGATCATAAAAAAATACATATCTGCACTTTTCCAGTTTTTTTTTAGGAAACTAAGTCGTGCGCCTGGATTTCCCTGTCCTGCATTTTTTCAAAGGTTTCCAGTATTTCGATTAAGCTAAGACAAATCTCCCACTCGATATTATGTACAGGGTGTTAAGGGACGTACTAGTGGTTCCTAACATTATTTGAAGTAAAAAATGCAAATGAAATTTTGGTCTCCGGTGACATTTTTTACGTTTTTTTGTGTTTTTGTTTTCCACCCCAACAAAAAAATCAGTAGGTATTAGATAATTAGGGCCGGGTTAGAGTTTGAGTCATTATATGCTCAAATTGTCAGACAGAAGAACTTTCACTGACTTGGTATTTCTGTATAAAATTCTAAATGATTTAGTTGACAGTCCGATATTGCTCGAATTGATAAGCTTCCGGATTCCAATACGTAATACTAGAAGTCAGGATTTATTTCAGTGCAGTAATTCTGGAACTAACTACCATATGTATTCCTCTTTGCCCAGAATACTAATGGAGGGAAACAATTATACCAAGTCAGTGGACATCTTCAATTTATATTTAAACAAATATAAAATATTGTTACGAAGGCAGTTCAGTTATGTACAATAAATACTGTGTATTTCTTACTATTCATATGTATAAGCCCCGAAAAAGGGCGTTAATAAATAAATAAATAAATTACCTTCCCCGGACCCTCCGTCTCCTGTGGGCGACATAAAAAGTGAAGTGAATCATGGTTTATTACTAGATTCAAACTAGTTGCTAGAGACCCAACGCCTCCTAAAAGAGACATGATTCTGGAAAAACTGAGCATTTTAATTCTTTTTTAAATAACATTAATTTACGTAGTTTTTTAGAAATACAAATTCACAAAAAATTATTATTCCAAACACTTTTTTTTACCTGAACCCGAGGAGGTTACTCGGCTGAGAGACCAGTAATGACATGTGGAAGAAAATTTTTTCGTTTGGTTTTGAAGAAAAAAAAATCAAAAAAGTCACCGAAGACCAAAATTTCATTAACATTTTTTTCTCCAAATAATATCAGGAATCACTAGTTAAAGCAAGTCAAGTACATCCTATAACACCCTGTATATTGTGATTATTGGCAAGCTAATAGAATTATTGCACGATTTGCATTTCATTTCCCGATCACGTGATTCGTGACGTGTGAAATTATTTAAAGTGACTCGTTGCGAGATGTCACAATGAAACGTTTTGCTCCTATTTATTTACATAATTGAAAACGCATTTGCTCGTGAATACGCAAACAAAAATAAAACTGTGTAATTGTGTATGCTCCATTCCCAATTCTCATGAAATAAACTATTATCAAACAAAGCCTTGCAGTGTACGCCATGATTGCATTATTCCCCTGGGATATTTGGCTACGTTGCAAAAGACCACGTTAACTCAATCATGTTTTCTTTTATTTTTTGGGTTCAACCCCAATCAGTGATTTTAAGAAGTTGGAAGCCATCGTGGTCAGTAAAAGAATCCATGAACTATTTAACTTAACTAACTTACCATCACGCCATTTAAACGTAGAGGTATAGAGAGTGGACGGAATGCCCCACAACTTCGTCTTGCACTCCATGCTTTATTCACTTTCATAATCGTATATCGTCTCTTACTTGACTCGACTCGAGTATTTAATTCATTAGTGCCTGCAGCGTTCCAACTTCTTTATTACACTTGTGCATCTTATGCATGGGAAATTGACTTTATTAATTAAATTCGCACACTATTGATTTTCTTCTTCCCACTTTATTTTTATTTTTTATTTTATTTCGTTTTATTGAGGAAACAAACAGTCATACAGTAAAATAATTTTATAACTATATAATATATAATAATAATTATATAATTTACCTACTCAACTTATTAAATGACAAAAAGAAAAAAAATAAACATAATAAAGAAAAACATAAAAAAGAAGAACATAAAACATAATAAAGAAAAACGTAAAATTGTTAACAAACATGGTTATACTATTTACTATGGTTGATAATAATATTAATTTTCACAAAAAAGAGAGAAAAAAAAGTATTTTATGTTATTAATTTATTAAGCTGCATTTTATATGATTTCAAGTCATGGTTGAAAATGTCCACATCTCGTAAGGCATTGTAAGTTTCACAGATACGTACTATTACAGAGCTTTGCGCGTGTTTAGATTTACTGTGTGGTATTCTAAATAAGTCGTTCGATCTGGTGTTTTTTGTGGTGTTTTGGGGCAACGAAATGCAGTATTTTCTCATTGTAAGTTTCACAGATACGTACTATTACAGAGCTTTGCGCGTATTTAGATTTACTGTGTGGTATTCTAAATAAGTCGTTCGATCTAGTGTTTTTTTTGGTCAACGAAATGCAATATTTTCTAACAGATATGATGAATCAACAAGACAGTTCACGATTTTGTGTAAGAATAATGCATCAGAGATTTTTCTGCGTTTATATAAAGCGATAGGGTATTATTACTAACTACTCGTATTTATTATGGCAATTTTTTCTATTTTATGGTCCCTGGTTTAAATTTCGGGTGTTTTAGTTCGGAAGTTTATTGTTTGCAGTTGATCGACCTATTCGTTAGTGTGAAATATTACCAAGCCATCGAGTGCACCAATGGTCTGTATGGCTTCCAAATGTTACTTTTATGAATCCGAATGCTACAGGGAAATTCCATTAAGCCTGTACGTGTTCATATTGCACATGCCATTTGTATAAAAAGTATACGATGCCCAGACCATTTTCCAAGAATTCTATCAACCCCTTTGACCTCGGCTAATATTTTACAAAGGGGAGCATTTTGATGTGAAATATCGTAAAAACGCATCTACCAAAGGGTTCCAGGAGTAAGTTTGTGTGAAAAATGGTGTGCTTTGCACTGCTCCGTTATTTTTTTGTTCCTAAAAGTATTACGTACGTTCAAAACTGTTTGGTAAAAAAAATCAAACAGTCAGTCGGACAGTCAACAAGACGGTCGCAAAACCATCTTTTGAGTCAGTTTTAGGAATTGAACATTGTTGGTTGTATTATCCGAAACGTTGGCTAAATAAGGAGGTAGCACAACACGGCGTAATATCCCAAAATTGAGTGAAGTTGTTGCTTTTTATTTAATAAAAATTTTCACATTTTAAAGCATTATTTGATAATGTCGGCCTCTCTGGGCGCTTTACCGTGCTCCGTTTTACAAATTAATAAAATTCGAATAAGATAATTTTGAAATAATAAATTAAAATAAAATAAAATAAAAAAGTGGTAATGAAAAAAGACAGCAAAATTTGTTTATATATTATTTAATACATACATACTCTCAATATTTGCTTTATCGAATGGAAAATTCGTTTGCTTCAGATGGGTGAGATATAATATAGATAATAAACAAATACTAAGTAAATGCACTAACAATAATAAAAAAAAATATTTAGCTCCACACAGGAGGAAAATAATTCCCCTCGGGGCCTATATCGTTGTCTTGGGGATGCTGTGTGGAGAGACTTTTTTAGGAGAGGAAGTTCTGGGAAGGAAAAGACTATGAGGGGTGGGTAGGAATCTGGGGGTCAATGTGTCCAGGAGTAACGGACGTATCAATCCATCCCTCCCACTGCGGTGCAAGGCGATGTTCCGAGAAAGTACGGCTGGAGAAGTGAAAGTGACTCCCCCAACCACTCTCCCGATCCGGCCTGCCATGCAGTCGGTGTGCAGACGCATCCGCCACCAAGACCCGGACAAATCTCACCCCATAAATCCGGGCATCCCTGCTAAGTCATCAAACGTAGCGAACCACTTGGGGCGACCTATGGCAGAGGTGTTGGTTATCCAATAAATGGTCCCTGGGGCGGCGGTGCCCAAACCGCCTCCCAAATTAAAAAATTTATACGTACAATGATAATGGCTGAGGTTACACACGATTTTTGTTGATTTGATTTTAAATAAAAGATGATAATGGCCTTGGGACGAAATAGAACGTCGCGTCGTATTGATTCTAGGCAGTGTTTAAATAAACTGGTGCAATATTCAGTGCCGAGCTTGTCTGTACCTACTCGGGTATATACATATATACCTGCTGTAGATATTGGTGGTAGGTAGGGGCAACTAGTTCCCACCCTCTCGCTATACCGCCAGCGACTAGCCGTTCCACTTACTGAGTCCGCAATGTCGTAGTAAGAGCAGCCTGCTATCAATGTCTACTCGAAAGTTCAATGGTTGTTCCACCCCCGTTATTTATAAATTATCACACCATTGGCTGAGCAAGTGGTAGAATTTCCCAAATTATCCCCTAAATTATTTATCAACCAATTTGATAATATAATTTATTATACATAAATATTGTCTGATCACTTAAATTTAATTCCTCCCAATTTCGGAAGCTAGTATGGGTAATCATTAATTGGATAACCAACACCTCAAGTGTCCAGGTCACCCCGAGTGGTTCGCTATGGTGATTTAGTAGGGGTACCCGGATTCATGAAATGAGGTTTTTCTTAGTCTTGGCGGCGAATACGCCTGACGCACGGGGGCCGGCTCTCCAGCCGGACGCTCTTGACCCATAGCCTTGTAACGCAGTGGGAGGGATGGATTCAAACGTCATCACTCCTGGACGCGTATTTACAATCCCTACCGCGTTTCCGTCGCTTTAAATTTTCAATATCAAAATTTAAATATTCAGAAATAAAATTATTCATTTCAAATATACACATTGGAAAGATTATTTTATCTAGATTTTAGAACAATTTTTGTTTTTGCAAAGTGATAAAAAATTATCAATATAGATGTGTATTTACAATATATGGGAATAATATTAAAATTTAAATATTTAGAAATAAAATTATTAATTTCTAATATACACATGAGAAAGATTATTTTATCTAGATTTTAGAACATTTTTTGTTTTTGCAATGTGATAAAAAATAACCAATATAGAGGTATATTTAAAATGTAAATTGCCGTTCCCGCGACTGAATCGGTATAGGTTTTGTAAATACGCCTCCTGGACACATTGACTCCCAGTTTCCTGCTATCCCTCATATCTTTTTCATTTCCATAATTTTCTTTCCTTTCTTTCCTTTCAGAGATTCAAAGACCGTTTTCAGTGATTCCAAATCAACATGATTCAAAGTAAGAAAAAAATTAGGAAATCAAAATAAAATGCCAGAATAATTTATTAACAGCCGATAATGGTGGACACATTGATAACTTATACACTGTACGTGGAATTTTTTTAGTTTTGGGTTAATATTAAAAGTTTTAGGAGTTTTATTGTATTTTGATTACTTTACAATCTGAATTCAGAAGGTTTTACGAGGTATGAAAGACAACATATGAATTTTATCTTATTATTATGTATTATTTTGTGCTTCATCGTTCAGAATTTGTTGTGCTGTCATATCCCAGTGAAAGAACTCCCAACCCGGTGTATTTCCCCATGGTCTTTAAATCCCGCGTTTTCTCAAAATATTTGCTTTCATATTGAGTTGAGGAACATACGATATTATTTTATATCCTGAAGATGTAATCGAGACGATCTTCACCTCTTGTTTTTACATGAACGGGTTCCCTTTATATATTTTTTAAATAACAAGTGTAATTATACTTCCTCTTGACATCTAAGATATCTTCCAAAGGCTTTTCAAAGGCTTTTCAAAGACCTCCTATCTTGGCATCGCCATGGAATGTCAAACATTCCTTATGGAGTTGCATGCAACCTCCAAATCATTGGAAGAAATTCTTTGCGTTTGATGAGTTTCATTAGGTTTATTAATGTTATTTTATTTATTTATCAGCACTCTGCCAATGGGACAACGGTACAAGTGGAAAATAGTGAATTTCGTCACATTTGGGATCGATTTTGCGGTACCTATAACTTTTTGAATTGAACTTTCGTTTTCGAGCAAATCGAGTCCGAAGGCGTTCTAGGGGTTAATATCCACTGTTTATAGTCTTTTAAAAATCGTCATAGCGCAGACCCGGCCTGAAGAAAAAGGTTTTTTTTTCATCGGAGCGCTCAGATTGTGTTCTCTATAATGTAGATTCATCAGTTTCTCACTTGTACAACGAGTTTCTGAATACCATGTGTAATATTTATAACGAACATATTGTGTGTACACTTTCAATTTCTTATTTTTCTCTTTGATTGCAAAACTTTTCCCAAGAGTTTTCCACCTGAAGCAGTGAGAATGAGAAATATTTGAGTTCTTTAACTTTCGTCCGATTTAGTTTTCACCCCCAGCCCCGCCAAGCAATTAATCCCTCCCACCCCCCTCAAGCCTAACGCCTTCTTGGCTTGGAACCCGCAGCCCGAGGCGGGTGAGGGTGGGGGGTAAGAAACGCGCGCTGGGTTCGCACAACTAAATGGCTGGCAATGTTTCATTGTAGGCACATGGCTCCCCATCCGATACAATCACAGCACATGGTTAAATAAAACAACAGAATGAAACAATACTTCAGAAACCTTGTTTGTTAACCCGTCAAGTCTATTTGTTAACAACTCGTACAGGTCTCATGGAAATCTCCTCCTGTCTGTCTCCTATACTACCATGGTTAGAAATATGACCTAAACGGTGTTAGAAAGAGAAAATACCACGCTTTATGTTTAAATTTAACGGCAAAATAATTAAAATGTATGTACATCTTTATAAATCTAAAATTTCCGACCACAATTTGAAAAATATTAAGAAACTTTGAGAATTTGTTATTAATTATTTTTACATGAAATAACTAAAAAGTGAGTTGACGAAAACGTTTATAATAAATTTGCTTAAAAAATATGTTTTTTCGTTATTAGTAATTTTAATTAGAAATAACATAAAGTGAGCCATTTTTAAAACTTTTTTATGTTTGCACACAAAATTTGAATCGGTACTTTAAAAGTTGTATGTTTATTTCAAATTATAAAATTTGAAACCTTTCCAAAACAGTTTTCGGATACTTTCAGAAATGTTCCATTTACTTTTTTAACTTTATCGCGAAACGGAAATATTTTGACCCACTTGACATAATGACAAAACGGTCGAGGTTTGAGGGGTTAAGCTTACTTTAGTAATAAGAGCATTTTTTTCTCAACAATTTCGTTTGTTTTGTTTTTTTATTTTTACATTATTTAATAATCAACGTGATGTTATACGTATATAATGTATCGGTTAGCTCTGACTTCGTGAAATTCAACGCAACTATTTTTAAAACGCAACATTATTTTAATAACATGCGTTGAATTGTAAAAAAATAAAAAAATTGTTTAATGACGATATTATCCTATTTCTGATAGACAAAACAACACTTGTCATTTTACACTATTAAACATACCTTCTGTATTCCCGAAAAATTCCGCAAACCATATGCCTACATATTTTGGAATATCATGTATGTACTTGGTATCGATATTTAACATAGCTGGAGAATTCTTTTACAACCTCATAATGTACAAAATGGATGCCTGGATAAGCATACATAATGTATCTAATGTTATTTCACATCCCCTCGCTGCGATGTTTTTCTTTCAGTCCCGTTTGTTTTTGACTGATAGCGGTTGGGATGTATGAGAAAGATGCAAACCGAACACAGCATTGTTACAAAATTTCAAAAGCCGTTTAGAAACATTAACTTTTCATTCAATTTGTATAATAGGTAGGTGGTAGATACCCAAGTACACACCCACTATGATTATTTTTAATTTTTCTGGGTTTAAATGCTTCTTTTGTTTTGCGTAATTTTTAGTATAATTATTGCGGACACGCGAAACAATGGTCATATTCCACGGTGGTATCACGTTTCTACTTTGTTTTAATTCAGAGTTCATGCTCACTGCTCAGTGTTCAGACGTTGTATCACAGAATAGTTGTAAAACGTTATTGCCGCCGCACCTTCTTACCCTTTTCGCATTTCTGTCCTCTGATTAAACCCGTAGTGCGTATACAGCCTTCCCATAAACTGTTACGCGACCCATTTACCCCGAGGGTGTCCCATCCCCTCGGAGGGTTGTCTGCACCTCCACCCCCGGGGTCTGTGCCTCTGCCTAGTGGCTGCTGGTTGCCAGTCCCACACTTCTTCTTCCCTCACCTGTCACTTCCACCCCATCATTGTCCCGAGGAGTTGTCGCCATATTGTTTTACTGGCTCTTGCTAATACCTCCTTATCTTGTAGTGGCTCGGCTTCTTGTGCTGTTTCTATTTCGCGATGCTCCTTCCGGCTTGTATTACACTTTGTGCGGAAAGTCACGTCCTTTCTATACAAGGTTTTGCTTGGTACATACTACTTTACCATATCTATCCAATACTACCCTATAAGTCAATGTAAATCTATTTAATAGAAATGAAATGAAGCGAAATCATTCCGTTCCGGCTTAACCAAATAAACCGTTCGTGTAAAACTTGATACGTCATTATTTTGTTCTAGCTACTAGGTTGTGTGTACTTCCATTATCCTATTAATTTCCTTTCAGTAATGTTGTAATTTTTGCTTTGTTTGTGGGATTTATTGTTTATTTGGGAAACCGCCCTGGAGTTAGTTGTTAAAATCGATGGAACAGAATATCCCTTTCCACGAACCTTCCGCAGGGGGAAGTGAGCATTAATATTAATGCGGTTTTGATTGAAGTGTCGCCGTAGAGTTAATTAACGACCCGCGTATTATTTGTAGTGAATCCATTACCCGTGTCACAGCCGGGGACCGGAGACCGGCGACCCCGCCTACATTAATAATAATAATATGCAATTTTCGGCTGGCTGTCCATTTATACCGGCCATCCCTCTGACCCCTAAACTTCAACCCCCGAGTTCCCGAGTTGATTGCATCCCCAATCCCTGCTGACCGGTGCGCGGTGCTGCTATTGGCTGCTGGCTGCTGGCTGCTGGCTAGTGGCACATTTCAGTTTATTAAAATTTGCTGCGAAGCGTGAAGTCGTGCAATTCTAAAAATACTCCAATGTAAACGATTTTAGTGCGGTTTTGGTCACTCTCAGATTGCTTTCCGGGATTTTTGTAATTCCTGCCGACGACAAGGGAATGCTTCAAACGACGTGAACTTTATAATTCCGTGATTAAATTTACGTGTAACGCAATATCTTCTGTTCCATTATTACACGGAAAAGTTTTCCTTTTATTTTATGGTATTTTACGCTTTGCAAATGATATTATATAAATAGAATTCTTGATGAAGTTTCGGTGTCTGCAATCACGACGCTGGAAAATCTCCTTTAGAAATATATTTCTTGGAAGGAACTTTCTGAAACACGTTATTTAAAAGTTTTCTAACCACTTAGGGAACTGTTAATAATTCGAAACTGTAACTAACTTAAGTTTCTTGTTGTATTTCCCATCTAAGAGTTGAGTTTTATAGGAAAATTCGATAATTACGAAGAGCGATGCTTTTCATAACTTCCTTTTGTTGGTTAATTTTTGAAGTCGAGTAGTCGTTAACGGCTACGGCAAAGCAGTATACTAATTTCGGTTGTTGGTGAATGGGTAAGTAAGTCAGGTAAAATATTCTTGCGTAGTGCGTAACATTATTCAAGTTCAATGAGCGTTTCATTTTCAAAACAGACGAGCAAATTGTAAAGTGGGTTAGCCCGTTCATATACATATTCTTTGAATGGCAATCCTTTTCATGAGCGGTGCTACATTTTTTGTTCGAACAGTATGAATATAATATATCTTCTATTTTTGGAATTTCATTAGGTAGATGTCGTAATTTTATTGTCGTAACATTCGATGGGTAAATTTCTTATTTCGACAGACAATGATCCTGTGGCAATTTTATTTGTAATAAATATTTTTTGCTGCGCAAATCCTATAATTATAATATCCCGTGATTTTTCACCCGTCTGTGCTAATTACAATATAATTTGAATATAATTCAATGTGGAATATCTAAGGCTTTTACTGTAACTGATTGTATCCCCATTTTCATCCAACCCTCTAAATAATTAATCAGTTAGTCTGCTTTTGAAGATTTTGTATTATATTTTCGGTTATTTTATTTCGTGACTGGCGTGCTCCAAAACTCCAAACGATTGCATGTTTTATTTTACACGTAAACGCACCCTCGTTGGTTTTGTAAAAGAAATGCATTGAAAGGGAAATCAATATCTATAGACACTCGACAAGTGGTATTCCCTAATAAAATTGAACTAACCGAAATCATTTTCGTGCTGTTGTATTTTTGCTAGGAAAACACAATCTTCACCCCTCTAGGGGGGTAAGTGTATTTCTAGGTTCGTGTGTATTCTTTGTTCGTGTGATTGGAAAGTAATGTTTTCTTAATTCATTATATGAATTATAATAAAGCTTAATGTGGAATGAAACCTTGTAAGCTATATATTTTTATATTTAATTCCTTAATTGTATCAAAACAAAGAGGATGAAGAATGAGATAGTGCCTTTCATAAAAGGGATCTCCATCTCTTTGTAACAGATAATGTACCTACCTCCACTTCAAGACTTTTCAAAATGTTGGCACAACCACTAAAAAAACTATTTTAAAAAATACTTATTTCAGTTGTGTTTTTTTAACTTCGGTTCAATGAACTCTTGAACTCGGAGTTCCTTTGAATTTAAGTGTCAAAAAGTAATTTCAGACAAGAGATAAAGTATCTACCTGCCTATAATATTTGAATTGTCCTTTTCAGAAGTGTGAATTATAATATCCCATGATTTTTTGAATTATAATATCCCACACGGCTCAGCGCAGTAAAAGACTTATAACCATGTAAATCTTATCCCCTCGGGCTTCAGTAGGTCAGAATATTTTAATAAATGGAATATTTGTGAACGTATCCGAACACTAAAAACTGTTTTTGGAAGGTGATAAAATACGCTCTCAATCTTGTTAATTAGAAATAACCATGTAATTTTTTAAATTTAAATGTTTTTAATGTAAACTTAAAAAACTTTTAAAAAATGGCACACCTTACGTTTTTCTAATTTACGTGGCTGGTAATGAAAATAAATACTTTTTGTCGTTTCATGTAAAAAAAAATTTTTTTAATTTTTGATGTTTCATAAATATTTATCAAATTGCGATCGGAAACTTTGGTTTCATAAATGTGTACATTTTAATTCTTTTGTTTTTCATTTTTTAAACATTTAAACACATAGCGTGGTGTTTTCTCTTTCCAATACCGTTTAGATCATATTTCTCACTATGATAGTAAGGGAAATACAACGATTTCTATGATACCTATTAAGTTGTTCCGAAAAACGAACAAATTAAACAGAGGGGTTAAAACTTTACTATATTAACGCTAAAAATATCAAGACCAGCAAATGTTTCTGTATACTTACCTGGAAGCAGTCTTGGTATTATCTATAAAAAACATTTATCCAAGATTAAAGCTTTAATTCCTGATCCTTTCTGTAACCATCGTGATCAGTAGGCAAATTCTCAAAATCAACTAATCAGGGGAAATATTCTGAACACAGCCCATCTCTGACATTCTCCAGAAGGAGAAGGAAGTGATATTTATTCTCCCAAAGCCAGTGCGCGACGCCCGCCCCTTTTGCAAATCCTCCCCCCCCAACCCTCTTCACCCGCTCCTCCTCGCGTGTGCAGTGAGCTCGGTGGGGTAGTGTTTTATGGGCGCCGCCATGTTGGGCCTGAGCCCCCTATTAGTGCCCCCTACCAACAATACAACGCAACTTACACTTTTACTTATGATTAATTAATATTTGATGATGGGCGATTAAATCATGGACATATCTGATATCTAGTTGATGCGAGGGTGGGTGCAGCCTGCAGACTGATTTTATGCATGGGCATTTGAATCCCAAATGCATTAAATGTATCCTATCCCATTACAGTAATGTGGTTGAATAACAGTCAATGTGAATTAACATATCTTGTGCTAAATGTTTCCATCTTTTGGCATAATCTTGCTGTCGTGACTTTACGTCTTCTACGGTGGATTTAACCTAAAATGACCAAATTTGTCCCAACTCACGTAGGTCTCATGTAAATTGTTTTATCTTCTTTGCTGCCACGGTTAGAAATATATTATAAACAGTGAGAGAAAGAGATAACTCCACGCTTTATATTTAAATCTAGAATTTAACTACAGAAATATTTCAAAATTTCGACAATTTTTTTATTGAAAACTTCTTCAGCACCGTTATGATTTAAAACTCGACGTAACTAAGAAGACACTAAGAAAAGATAAATTCATTCATCTATAGAATTAAGCCTGCGAGAGAATGAGATAGCATTCACGGGTACTCGGTTCCAATGTAATACGATTTATCCATGGTTGCACGCGAGCCTTCATGAGTGTAGTGGTATAAAGCGCCTGACAAACTTCAGCGGCCAGACATCCAGCAAACCAAGTTCTAATCCTACAAAATTAAAAAAATGTATTTAGATTAGTACATATTTTTTTGTAAAATCAATATCCAATCTTCAAACCACTCCAAAATGAACAGGCAAAAGAAAAGAAAGCGACTCCGAAGAAGAAAACACAAATTCAAATGTATCGAAAAAGATGCACTGGTATTCGTCGGCAAAAGTTTGGAAAAATCAATCTTGACTTTGATAAAAAAAAAGTGCTTCGTAGCCTTCCGACTCTTGTCTACTTTGTTTTCTGAAGGGTTCACTTCTACCGCTTGTGAATTGCACACTCTGATTTTTTTATGAAACAACAAAAACGGAGGTGATATCAACGTTTATAACAGGTACATTTGTCTAATAAAATGTGTGCGTGTTTTTTCTTTATGAGTAATTTTAGTTAGAAAAAACCAAAGATATTGGAATGTAAGTAGATGTGCTATCTGCTGTTTTTACTATGTGGGTCTGCGCTTCCGGGTGTCGCCGATATTGTTTACCAATTTACAAATAAACTAAAAGAACAAAAAATAATTAACGAATAAACCAAACGAACGTTAAACTAAATGAACGAATTCTTTCCTTATTCAAAATATATTGTTAACCAATATTAATGCACATTTTCAAAAAATCAACGAAATGAACAAATTCTTTTTGTATGAAAACTACGCTAATTAGCGCGTAGTCGGGCGACAGTTGCGCGGACACCATAGCATATCTCTTCTGTATTTGAATATCTTTGGAAAAAACCTAAGGTGACCCATTTAAAAAATATATATGTTTGTATTTAAAACAAATTATTTCAGAAATTATATTTTTATTTGTAATAATATCATATGAAGGCATATTCTATCACCTTTCAAAAACAGTTCAATTTGGTAGGCGGGTATGGGTACCGCCGCCCTGGGAACCATTTATTGGATGACCAACACCTCTGCCACAGGTCACCCCAAGTGGTTCGCTACGTTTGGTGACTTAGCAGTGGTGCCCGGGTTCTTGGGGTAATGTTTGTCTAGGCCTTGATGGCGGGTGCGTCGGCCCACCTTCTGCGTGGCGGGCCGGATCGGGAGATGCTGGTTGAGGGAGACCCTTTACAACCGGTTACCGCTGTCCGGGTCGCTCGGTAGTACAGGGGCCCGACCCTCAGGCTCACGACTGAGGGTGGGCTGCCCCATCAACGAGTGTAAAAACCCCGCCGCTGCTGTTGTGCCGGTTCGTGACCGGAGGGGACCCAGCAGTAGCGTTTGGGGCGCATTGGGCGACCTCTCCAGCCGGACTCTCCCTGCCCATCGCCTTGCACCGCAGTGGGTGGGTTGGATACATACGTCCGTCACTCCTGGAAACTCTGAATCCCAGCATCCTACCCACCCCTTTACCTTTTCCCTCCCTGACCTTCCTTCCCCTCATATCACACTTAAATAACCCTACAAATAAAATCATGAATATACAACCATCAACAATTAACGTCATTACAGCGGCGAGGAGTAGGCGTCCCCGGTGCGGGCCAAAACTGTTGGTGAATTACACCAACATTCGCGGCCTGCACACCAATTTAAATTCTGTCCACCACCACCTTTTTTCCCAACGCCCAAACCTACTTTTCCTGTCTGAAACCCAGATAGCTGAGCCTGTAGACACCTCCTATCTGAACTGCCCGGGCTTCACCCTCGCAGGCAAGTTCAGACCTAAAGGAGGTGTCTGTCTCTATAGTCGAGCTGACGTCAACTGTGTGCGACTGTTGAATCTGGAAAACTCCAGATTCGACGTAATGTGGGTACGCGTCAATCTTGCCAGTACGGTAAGATTCTACGCATGTTTATACCGCTCACCGAACCTTAGCGAATCAGACACGTCCGAGCTCTTCAAACACTTAAGCGATACTATTGATGACCTCTTGCCCCGCTACCCTACGGCAGAGTTTGTGGTCCTGGGGGACTTCAATGTTCATAACGAACCTTGGTTGAAGTTCTCAGGATCAACAGACTCGGCTGGACGCCAAGCGGAATCCTTTGCCCTTTGCTACGGATTGGAACAAATGGTTCAGGAGCCTACAAGGGTTCCTGATGTCCAGACTCACCGTTCCAATCTGTTAGATCTATTTTTAACTACTGTGCCACACGGTTACAGGATTGAAGTCACAGCGCCTTTAGGATCGTCCGACCACTGCCTGGTGACGACATCAATCCCTGTAAACTTCAGAACACCAAACGAGAGGCTGAAGAGAAAAGTGTGGCACTATAGGTCAGCAGATTGGTTCGGTCTGCGGGCACATTTTAATGCTTTTCCGTGGTCAGCTGTCTGTTTTCGGACTTCGGATCCCTCAAGATGTGCCCAGGAAATTGGTGAAGTCATCACATCCGCGATGGATGGCTTCATCCATTCTACTGTTAAGGAAACTGGTGTGGGCTCAAAGCCGTGGTTCAGTCGACAATGCGCTGAAGCAGTGCGACGAAAAAACGCGGCTTACCGAGCCTACAACACATCTAGAACATCCGAAGACAGAACAGCTTACAACAAAATGGCAAAGGAAACCAAGAGAATCATAAATAGGTCGAAATTGGAGCACGACCTGCAGATCAGCAGAAAGCTGGCTGCATGCCCGCATGGCAGCAGGCAATTCTGGTCGCTTGCGAGCTCAATAGGTCGCAATTTCTGCAAATCCAGTTTGCCACCTCTCACCAGACCTGACGGCTCACTAGCAAACACCGCCACCGAAAAGGCAAACTTATTAGGTAAAATGTTTGCGGATAACTCAACCCTCGATGACCAAGGTGCTGTCCCGACGTCGGTTCCTCACTGCGGTTTTCGTATGAAAAAGCTGAGGATTCGGCATCGGGAAGTACTCCATGTTTTACGAGGGCTTGATGTTAATAAAGCTAGTGGGCCTGACGGAATACCTGCCCTGGTACTGCAGAGGTGCGCTGCAGAAATAGCTCCAATTTTGACGAAGCTTTTTAAATTGTCCCTGAAGACTGGCTCTGTGCCCTCTGGTTGGAAAAAAGCGGTTATCCATCCTATTCCAAAGAAGGGTGACCGCTCCAACCCGGCCAACTACCGCCCCATAGCGATCACATCAGTTCTGTCTAAGGTGATGGAACGTGTGATCAACGACAAACTGCTCACATACCTCGAGAAGAACAAAATTATTAACGACCGTCAATACGGATTCCGGCGGAACCGCTCGTGCGGTGATCTTCTCGCGTATGTGACGCATGTTTGGGGGCGATGCCTGGAACGTTTCGGTGAGACCCAAACGGTTGCACTGGACATCTCCAAGGCCTTTGACCGGGTTTGGCACCGAGGACTTGTCAACAAACTGCATTCTTACGGACTTCCCGCATCCTTGTGTATGTGGATTGCCGACTTCTTGAGGGAGAGGTCGATTCAGACGGTAGTCGATGGTTTCACTTCTTCCTCACACTCGATAAATGCTGGCGTCCCGCAGGGATCGGTTCTGTCTCCGACTTTGTTTTTGTTGCACATCAACGACCTTTTGTCATGTGCACCAATTCACTGTTACGCGGATGACAGTACAGTTCATGATAGCTTTTTGTTTGACAAGCCCCCAAAGGGCTCACAAACTCCAACAGCTCGTAGGGCTTTGAAGCAAAGAATGGACGGTTACCTCGAGAGTGTTTTCTCTTGGGGTAAAAATAATCTCGTTGAATTTAATGTTTCAAAGACCCAATCTTGTCTGATTACGTCTAAAAGGGATCGAAATGAAAACCTAGTCTCTTTCAACGGAAGCAATCTTCCGAACAGGCCCTCCATTGATATGCTTGGTGTAACCCTAAGTGACCAGCTCAGGTATGGGGGCTCCATCGAAGCCAGAGTAAAGTTAGCCTCCCAAAAACTGGGCGTACTGTACAGGGCCCGCAGATACTTTAATAGTACACAACTGCTAACCTTGTACAAATCACAAGTACGCCCCACGGTTGAATTTGGCAGCCATCTCTGGTCTGGAGCTCCAAAATACCTGAAAAATACCCTCGACTCTGTGCAGAAACGGGCGGTCCGTTTGATAGATTCTCCCATCTTAACAGACGGATTGCAATCTTTAGAGCACAGGCGTCGAGTGGGAATGCTATCCTTGTTCTACCGGTATTACAATGGAAGATGCTCTGAAGAACTAGCATCATTGATCCCTTCGGCACCGGTGCATAGTCGGGAAACACGCCAAACGCGTGCCCAACATTTGTACACGGTTGACATTTGTCACATGAGAACGGGTCGTTTCTTCGACTCGTTCTTGTGTTCAACAGCTCGGCTGTGGAATGATTTGCCGGCCTCTGTGTTTCCTCCTTCCTACAACATGGGTCTCTTCAAGACCAATGTTCATTCCTTCCTCTCCTCAAAAAGACTCTCCACACAGCATCCCAGATGACATAGGCCCTGAGGGAAATTATTTTCCTCAGGGCCTCCTGTGTGGAGTTAATGTAAAAAAAAAAAAAAAAGTTTTTAGTTTTCAGATACATTCATAAATATTTCATTTATTTGAATTTTTTGCAAAGCGGAAATTTTCTGACTTGACATTACGCCCGAGACCTATTGGGTTAAATACGCATTCACATTTTCTGCTATATCTTTCGATTTTCTTGAAACCGGTGTTCTTCTTGTGTTCTATCAAAGCTCTAAATGCGGATAAAGAATATATAGTAGGTATGTTTTTCAGTTTTCCCTGAATAATTTCTCATGGCAGTTAATCCCAGCAATAAGGCGAAGAATCCCCAAAGCGTGTCTTTTCATTTCGGGCGTCTCCTTTATTTTACGGCTCTTCTAAGAAATGATTTTGTTTAGATAAGCGTCCGTGATATAGCAGTGTTTCACAATCCCCGCGATGATCCTCGGGTGACATTTCGCTCAGAGAGTCAGGTAATATACAATACACCCCTTGATATTTCCCTATCGGGGGCGAAACTTTCAGGGATGTCAATTCTAAATTAATTCTTAAATTTTAAATAACACCATCGTCGGCTGTTTATAAAATTATTTAATCAAAGGGGTTCAGGACATTGCTAAGTGGGTGACCAATGTGATAATAAACCGGTAAAACTTAAAATTCCCAAATTGTCTGATAAAATTCAGTGTTTTATTTTTTATGATACCTATACATAATTATTAAATTGTCCCATTGTAGAATACTTGAAAAATATTTATTTCAATAGCGGTAATTTTATTTTATTTTATTTTTATTTTGTTTTATTTTGCAGAAACAAACAGTACATAATTACATAATGGAAAATAGTTACAAAGTTTTAGAATTAATACAATAATTGGTACCAATGACATGTCGCTGTTATATGCTTATGTTTTTGTGAGATAAATAATACATTATACCTAAATTAAATTAGTAAATTATTGAAGGAGAGGGGTGTGTGAGAGTGTTTGTATGTGTGAGGGTGCGCGTGAGGGTGTGTGGATGTGTGTATTATGTGTGCGAATTCAGTGTGCTAAAAATGTTTTTCTTAAATAGAGGATTTTTCTTATAGTAATGCAAAATTATTTCAAATATAAGCACATAAATTTCTTTTAGACCACTTTATTTTTATTACGCACTACCGGTTTCGAAAATACCCTTCCTTCATCAGGAGAATATTAAAAAATAACTTAAGATACAAAATACTGACAGACATACATAAATTTTTAGGAGTTGGAGTGGGGTGAGCAAGGGGGAAGCGGTAATTATGGGATTTCTGGAAGGAACAGAGCGGTTTACTGGAAATAATATGTCTAGAATAGGACTAAAAGATTAATTTATTTCGTTATTCAATTTACTAGAGTTATTGTTAAAGATTTTCTAATTTCAAATGAAGTATTTTTTTTTGCAAATACGCAAAATTATTTTTTTTTTAATATATTTTTTACATTAGCTCTTCGCAGGAGGCCCTGAGAAAAACAATTTTCCTGAGGGCCTATGTCATATTTGGGGATGCTGGGTGGAGGGTCAATTTAGGCAAAGGAAAAATAGGAAGTTCTGGGATTGAAAAAGTTATGAGGGTTGGGGGTCAATGTATCCAGGAGTGACAGGCGTATAAATCGATCCCTCCCACTGCGCATCAAGACGAGAGAGTCCGGCTGATTAGATAAAAAGGTCTCCCTCAATCAGTTTCTCCCGATCCGGCCTGCCACGCAGTAGGTGGGCAAATGTAAGTGCCGCTAAAACCTAGACAAACCTCACCTCTTGAAACCAGGCACCCCTACTATAACACAAAACGTAGGCGTGACCATTTGGGCTATGCAGGGGTGTTGGTTATCCATTAAATGGTTCCCGGGCGGTGGTACCCGTACCCGCCTTCCAAATTGAAATAATGCGGTCGCAGATATATTGACTGCGAACTTTGATTTTTAAATAAACCTTTTTGAAAAGTTAACACTGCTATGGGGGTTGAATAACATTGGAAATTTTATTTTCTGAAGAAATTCTACCGTTACACAAATATGTGTACTTATGTATATTTTTACCCGAATGGAGTAACAAATGAAGATACTTGTAAAAAATATAAAACATTTTTGTTTGGCTAATCTTGATAGGTAAACCTCGTCCCAGGATCAGTTTTAAATTATCACGCTTGAAGGTAAATCCACTCGGTAAAATCTGGAAGTGAATTTTAAAATCCTGTTTTCTCTGGTAACACTTTGCTTTGAAAATTAAAACATTTTCAACATATTTTTCATAGTCTAATCTCGAATTTTCATAATTAATTTTTTATTCAAATATCAGCAAAAAACGTTAACGTCGACATTCCTTCGCAATATTCCGTTGTTGAGATTCTAGGAAATGTTTATTAAAAACATTATTGAAGTATCGAACTTTTAAAGTGGGCTCCGATCTTTACTATAGATTTCAGATGGTAAATTTGTGTAAAATTTTTAGATTAACTGTTAGGAATAATTTGTTAGACTAGTGAATATTTCTTTAGCAGCCCTGAACAACAAAATACAATATTATGTGGGGTGTAAAGTTTTAAAACACATTATTTCCGAATCGTTTCACATTTCCATTTTCAGGAAATGGAACTTCTTCATTGCATTGTAATTATGTAATTTAAATAAACCAAAATTTTAACAAAACAAAAAAACGACTTCAAAAAATGCACTAAAAAGTAAAAAATAATTTCGTATTCTTCTACAACTTTATAATCAACTTACTTTTTCTAATCATCAATATGTAGGTACGATTGTTACTTTTGAAGTCGGTGTCAGTCAAGGTAGGTTTGTAACTAAATGCATAGGTGAGATGTGCTTGTGTCGCACAAGCGACTTGCTGACACCGACTCCAAAAATAACAATCGTACCTACATATTGATGATTAGACAAAGTAAGTTGATTATAAAGTTGTAGAAGAATACGAAATTATTTTTTTACTTTTTAGTGCATTTTTTGAAGTCGTTTTTTTTGGTTTTGTTAAAATTTTTGTTTATTTTTTGATTTTTAGTGAATCTGAAGTACACTAACTAATTTTTCTGAATATGGGTAAACCTACTAAACGTGCTGCTCATATGAGACAGACATAATTTGACCATAACGACGTTAGGGTCAAATTAAGAGATTCGGCCGAGTTTCATTAATTTGTCATGGATCCGATAATCAGAACCAAACCAAACTCTCATCAAATTACCCTTGAAGTACATCCTTTCCAATAATAAAAAAAGAATAATCAAAATCGGTTGGCGTGATATTGAGTTATTCGTCCATTTGTCGCGCACATACTTAATGCAAATTTAAGACTTATATGGTTTTCTCATGGATGCCATTGTCGGAACTGGACCAAATTAAAATGGGACCACACGGGAAGCACCAGCTTTCAAATAAAAAAAGAATCATCAATATCGGTTCACCCAGTCAAAAGTTCTGAGGTAACAAACATAAAAAAAAAAAAATAAAAAAAAATACAGTCGAATTGAGAACCTCCTCCTTTTTGAAGTCGTTTAAAAATGTACCATAATATTTATTTTTGCTTACGAAGTGAACAAGTTTTTTTTTATATATTCTATTTCATAATATTATAAACTACGATTAATTTAAGATTTCGTCATATTTTTTTTTATTAATAATTATACTAATTTTGTGCTTGGTTTTTGATTTTTTAATTCTAAATCTTGAACATAATAATTTGATTACTGATTTTTACGAATTAATTAATTTGTGGGTAAATTGTAGTTTATCTGTTAATTGAATTTCCAAATAGCTTGAGAATTCAAAAAAATAAATGTTGCATTGCAAGTTGTATACATGTAGCCTTGCTAATTAATGTGATTTAAATGTTACACAACTGATAAATAGTCGTTTACGTTACGTAAATGGTTGTTTATCAGTTGTGTGTTATTTAAAACACGTTTATTAGTAAGGCTGATAGTATTTTGCTACTATAGTTCTCGATATTCAAATCGATCCTAGCGGTTAATAATATTAATTAATATTTTTTTTTATACGAATACTTCACCAGAGTCCAAGCTGCTCCCGTCTGGAGCCGGTGAGACTATGGCATCCCCAATTGGGGTATGTTGTGAGGCTGAAGGTAGTCGGAAGGGGAATGAGATGTGGAAGAGGAAGGTGGCTGGCTATTCAGATCTGGTCACCAAACTTGGCTAAAAGCCATTTCAAGCAACGTTTCAAACCTGAATGGTGGTCTTACACCAGGGCGATACTACTAAGAGTATCTTCCACTCTGAAACGTGCCGCATATGTACTATAAGTACATTATTTTTAATGAATTAATTGTGAAATAAAACAAATTTATCAAATAAAATTTCTTTGCGCCCGCCGGGATTCGATCCCGCGACCTTCGAATTTCGAGTCAAGAGACTTACCCCTCGACTACGCCGGCTGTCATCGATTGTTTCACTAATTAAAATAATATTTTAATTACACCCATCACGATGTAAAGTACCTACGCAATATCTTACCTTAACACGTAAAATCGCCTTACTTATTCTCGATTTAATAACTGATTTAATATTAATGTGTAGTAAAGTAACCCCCAAGTGTGATGTTATTTTGGCAGCATAGAGCCGATTTGATTATTTCGCACCACCAGCGCCCGCGATCGTATGATCCCACAGCGTCGGCAGTAGTATCACTTATTTCCCCACTGTGCTCCTTGTGCTCGCTCCCTTCCCCCCCCCCCCCCTCGCCAGGCCTAAAGCCGGGTACTAATAAACCTCCCCCAACCACCTCCTTGGGCTGGCTTGTATTAGCTTTCGGCAATTGCGTCTAGGATACCCCACGGGGCCCTCACACTTTCCACAAGGAGTTCTACTTGCCAACTATCGAACTCGAATAATACATATTCAAATTTGTATTGAAAAAGTATTCCTCTCGAGATGATGGCAAAACGGAGACACAAAGGTTTATGTACATCTGAGATGCTTCCAAAAAATCCATTTAATCCTTAAACCTTCCATTTAACCCTTAAAGTCTATTTGCTCGGTTTTCGGAACAACCCCATATATGTCTCATAGATATCGTTTTGTCTCCTTTACTCTCATATTTATAAATATGTTTTAACCGGTGTTAGAAATAGAAAATACTACGCTTTATATTCAAATATAAAAATTAACCATAAAAAAGGTAAAATGTAGACCTTTATGAAAACAAAATATCGAATCGTAATTTGAAATAAATTTACGGGATTTTTTTGTTAATTATTTCTATATGAAACGAGATAATAGTTAATAATAGTTAGACAATAACGTTCGTAATATATTTGTCTAATAAAATGTTTGTGTGTTTTTTTCGTTATCGGTAATTTTATTTTAAAAAAAACGTAAGGTAAGCCATTTTTAAAGCTTGCTCTCAAAAATTTTATATTTAAAAAAAAAAAGAGTTTTCTTTAGACCACACGAATGAAATAAAACTTTACTAACTTATATCTCCCTCCCAACTTCCGTTCGCCTCGCCCGACCGTTCGCCTCGCCCGATCACACTTTTCGTAACGCTCTCGTCAGCATTCGCCAGCTTACTCCCCAAGTCAAGCGTGCGTAAAGAAGTTTTACTTCCAAAACGAGTGTGCTTTAGACTTTAGACCACACAACTGAAGCAAAACTTCTGCTTCATACATGTGATAGAAAAGAGAGAAAGAAAGTAAGGGCACGTACCCATACTACATGACCTGTTCAGGGGGGTCTTTAAAATACCACGCTTGATACTAATGAGTGGCGGGGGTCTTCGGTTTTTAGTCACCGGGGGGGGGGGTTAAAATTGAAAACTTGGTATGTTCCCTACCTGGCTAAGAGAGAAAGAGAGAAAGAAAATGTGTACAGTAATATACGAAGCGCTCGCCTCGCTTTTCGTAACGCTCTCGTCACGCATTAGCCAGCTTACTCCCCAAGTCAAGCGTGCGTAAAGAAGTTTTACTTCAAAAATTACCTGGTTGTTTCTAATAATAAAATTTGAGAGCGTATTTCATCACCTTTCTAAAATAGTTTTTAGTTTTCGGATGCGAACACAAATATAACATTTTTAGCATTTTATTGAAAAGCGAAAATATTCTTATCTTCTGAAAAAGTACGCCCGAATTTTGAAGGGTTAATATGATTGAAAAATATTACGGGATGATTTACCTTTTCCCAAGTAAAGTGTTACGAAAAACTGTGAAACGATAATTTTATTGTAAGTAAAAGGGGTTGGATTGGGTGCCCCAGCACCAAAATACCTCGATCCCGCTCTGGTAAGTGTTAAGTAAGCACGACTGCTAATTTATTTACGAATTCCATACAAAACGCTTGAGTAATATTTTATGTGAGGCCTTTTTTTTTCAAGTATAATAAAATGCCGGAAACCCTTTCCGCACATCCCTTTTCTCTAAGCCTTTGTATGAAATATTAAACGAACAAAACAAAGAAAATTATACAAAAACTTACTGCGTAGATTTTCTCAATCTCTACATCTCTATTCTCTTCATATCATATTATAAATTAAAGTCCCCCGCGTCGTCTGTCTGTCTGTCTGTTCGCGATAAACTCGAAAACTACTGAACGGATTTTCATGCGGTTTTCACCAATAGATAGAGTGTTTCGTGAGGAAGGTTTAGGTATGTAATTTGTCAAGGATTTGTGTAAATTGATTGAAACATAACGATAATTGTTAGAAGTGTCGGAAAAGTCAAGCCGCCTGGTAGCTTTCATCGAAAACGCTGCCTAATCCTTTTGGGATATAACGAAACAATGCATGGTGGGATATTCCTCTTTTATAGATCTACAAAAAAAGTCCGCGAAGGCATATATCTATCTTTTACGGATAGCTTACTATACCCATTCTATCTTCTAAAAAAATGGTCACATACATTGCGGTAATTGAAAAGTTATTTAGACGGATACAGTATTAATCCTTATTAACTTAAATACGTTAGTTACCCCAAGCATTTCATGCACATTATTATAATCTTTCACACCATCTCCACGTATTATAAATTAAAGTCCTCCGCGGCATCTGTCTGTCTCTTCGCGATAAACTCAACGACGGCGGTGGTTATAAAAGTTGGATAACCATCCGGTAGATGACGTTATGTTTTATTATCCACAGCAACGCGTGGTCGGGTCAGCTAGTGTATTTTAAACCAACTTGGCTGTAATTAATTTTTCATTTAGTAGAACCTTACGAAGAACTAGTTTGCTTAAAAAAGTTTTAAGTCACTCAAACTAATTATTATTCTGTGATGCGTACTTTCGGTATCATTATTTCACTGTTAGTAATCTTGATAAAATTGTTAGTTTCTCTACATCCATTTCGACACACTAGCGAAATTACTACAATCTTACGTAAGTTGTTTTTCCTCTTAAATATGTAAATTAAACTTACAATATGATCCGCAAAATGTAATAATGGTAAGTACTTGAAGTTGAATAATATGGTAGCGCGCTACTTTGAACAGAATCATCTTTCATATTTAATGTTTTTTTTAAATTTAGTCATGTTACTTTCGTCACGGTTGTTAATTATTTTTATAAACCAAGTGTTCAGGCTTTAAAACAAAATAAAGCGATGCTGCAGACGTGGCCTATTTGGCAAAGATAAGCACTTGAGAATGTAAAAATGTTTAAAGTCGACTATGCCCCCGGTGCTTAAAAAACGATTTATCTTTATTAGGGCTTGATTAATAGCAAGGAGTAACAATAGGCTGACCCAAGCCAGTTGCGAGCTGCAGGTACATATAAACTTCCCCTGTGAAAACTCAAGATTCAAACTAAGCTAAACTCTCGGACCGTGTTTATTTGCTACGGTGAAAAGATCGCAATAAGTATCTCCTTAAAAGCGACTTAAATACCTGAGTGTCGCGAGCTAGAATTTATGTTGTTTCGGTTCAGAGAGCTTACTGTTACAGTAAAATTAAATTCTAGTTTATATGTATAATTTCCCTTTACGCATTCTAGTTCACACGACTTTCTTTTATAATCCTTAGCTTTGCTTCTTTTTAGGTAATATTAACATTTTTATATTGTTATTATTATTTACAATTTTTTATTACTTACACGGCGAACTTCGTACCTCAGAATATATAACTGTTGTGTTAACTTATTAGCTGAATTAAATTCAGTTTTTTTTATTAAGTTTAAAATTACACAATGAAGCAATTATCGATATGCAAACTGTCCTTGTTTCATTTTTTTCAATTTCAGAGGGCGTTGTGTACGGATTTATATTTTTGTGATTTTTTTTCTTTTCCACTTACTTACTGGAATTGCGTTTCATTTTCTTTGTACGTGTGAGGGTGAATTATTATAATTATTGTATTTTTCCTTTGGAGGCGTGCAGACATTTGCTGTTTGTCTCATTTTCGACTATTGACATTTAGTGTGTAAGAAAGAGAGGCAGTATTATATGTTTAAAAACAGAAGCAAAACAAACAGCGCATTGACATTTGAGGTTTTTGAATTTTTGGAATTCATCCACTACTCAATATTATACTTTTTTTTTTTTTTACAGCGAATACCGCAAAAGAATCTCAACTGCTCCCGTCTAGAGCCAGTAGGACTATGGCATCCCCAATTGGGGTATGTTGTGAGGCTGAAGGTAGTGGGGAGGGGAAGGAGGTGGGGAAGAGGAAGGTTGGGAAGTACCTGGCTATTCAGATCTGGTCACTAAACACGGCTTAAGCCATTTTCAAGCAACGTTTCAATTCTGAATGGTGGTCTTACACCAGGGCGATACTAATAGTATCTTCCACTCTGGAACATGCCGCAAATATACTATAGATATATTATTTTAAATGAATTAATTGTGAAATAACACAAATTAATCAAATAAAATTTATTTGCGCATGCCGGGTTCGAACCCGGGACCTCCGGAATGTGAGTCAAGAGTCTTAGCCACTGGACTACGGAGGTCGTCGCAATACTTATCGCAATATTCCTGCAGCTCTGTCAAAATATGAGAATTCGTTCCATACAAAATGTAGGAGGAGAAGAATTTTTTCCATAATTTTTTTTCGTGATTTTTTCCAATGTTTTAATAGCTTTTCTGCTATTCGGGGCGGAGACATATCCAACAAATCAAATATCATAAAAATCGGTTCAGCCGTTCTCGAGTTATAAATGGTGTAACTTGTAACTAACCCGACATTGTTTTAAGATGTGTCATTGTCTTCATTGTCTCTTTATAATGAGAAAAGACTAATTTTTTATTCTTTTTCATAATGCTATGTAGCATGAAAAAATAATTTGTGCATTTTTTGTAAAAAATATCTACATATGTACTTGTATATAACGTATTACGAACTTATATTATTATTTTTATACGAACTGCAATTTAAAATTATTTTTGTTGTTTCCATAATTTGTTTTTCGTCTTTTCTCTATTGTTTTATAATAATATTATATTCATTTAAATGTAATTGTATACTTACCATAGCCTACCATGTATTGTGTTTATTTTTGAAAAGTTTTTTGTTATCTAGGCAGTAAAAATTCTTGCTGTCTCTGTATCTCGCAGTAAAATTAATAAATAAAAATAAAATAAGAACTTTGTAAGGAGTACGTAGGTACTTAATATTGTGATTTTTTATATCTAACGATTAGCTAAAATTTTAATACCATTTCATTTTATTGCAATTTACATAGAGCCAACCTAATGGGTATCTAATTGCCACTCAGAGAGTGGCAATTTTATGCCATCGTTGTGTTATTTAACTTCAACAAACAAACCTATATAAAGACATAACATAGATCGGCGATGATAATTTTTTGAAGTGTAAACAAAGTAATTCATTTTGGATGCAGTCCCCCACTTCTTAGATGCTCCTGCTTGGCGCAAATTAAAAGCATGTTTATAAATAATTAATTTCCCTGGCACATTTCCCCCTTCCCCGCTTGCGGTAGCAGGTATATCCTATAAAAGCTTTCGCGTGTATTATTCACTGCCAGTGACAATATTATCCCAGGGGTTGCCCGGAATTACGTACTGTTGCGGTACTTGGCAAACGGCTTCCATCGAGAATTATTATTATTATTGTTTAAAACTTACCAAGTGCGGCTTAAATAACCAGTTGACACCGCCCGCCACCCCTGACACTGACAGCTGGCACGAGCTGGAAATAATGTCACTCACTTAATTGTCTCGTAGAACGGAAATTCTGTTAATCACTGATTAAAATTGGACTCGGATTTTGGATCCATCAATAAAAGTGTACCTCTGAGATTTTGTCGTCAAAATATTTCTAATTATATCGTAACATCAATGGTACTGACCTAATCTTTGAGATTTTCTCGTCAAAATATTTCTAATTATATCATAACAACAATGCTACTTACCCAACCTTTGAGATTTTCTTTTTTAAATATTTCTAATTATATCGTAACATCAATGCTACTGAGATTTTCTCGTCAAAATATTTCTAACTATATCATAACATCAATGCTACTGACCTAACTTTTGAGATTTTCTTTTTTAAATATTCCTAGTTATGACGTAACATCAATGATACTGACTTTTGAGACTGAGATTTTCTCGTCAAAATATTTCTAATTATATCGTAACATCTATGCTACTGACCTAACCTTTGAGATTTTATTTTTTAAATATTTCTAATTATATCGTAACATCAATGCTACTGACCTAACCTTAGAGATTTTATTTTTTAAATATTTCTAATTATGTCGTAACATCAATGATACTGACTTTTGATACTGACTTTTGATACTGAGGTTTTCTCGTCAAAATATTTCTAATTATATCATAACATCAATTCTACTGACCTAACCTTTGAGATTTTCTTTTTTTAAATATTTCTAATTATATCGTAACATCAATGATACTAACCTAATCTTTGAGATTTTCTCGTCAAAATATATCTAACTATATCATAACATCAATGCTACTGACCTAACCTTTGAGATTTTCTTTTTTAAATATTTCTAATTATATCATAACGTCAATGCTACTGACCTCCTAACCTTTGAGATCTTCTCTTTAAAATATGTCTAATTTTATCTTAACGTCAATGCTACTGATCTAAAACCTTTGAGATTTTCTCGTCAAAATGTTTCTAATTATATCATGACATCGTTGATACTGACCTAGAAATCGATCTCTTAAAGATATGTCGAGGTTTACCGCAAGATGTCTGTGAATGAACATCTCGTAATAGTTACACTGATTATTTTCCGAATCGATTTATATACGTCGCCTTTACGATGTATGAATGTGAACGAGGCAAGGAGTGTGTGCCAAGATCGAGTTGTTTGGCGGTCCGTCCTCTCTGCCTAGTGCCTATCCTGCGGAAACGGCGTGATGCTTAGTTAGTTAGTCTTTGAAACAATGATATTCAATGCGTGTGATTTGCCCGCAGTAGATCAGAATGGTGAATATAATAGTATATTATTGTAAATATTCATAAACAGATTTCGGTGATGATGAAGTCAACAACTATTGTTACGTGTTTATTATTTGTTTTTAATTTATCATGCGCCGATTGTTTACAGTACTTGTATAAAAACTACAGGTGGGCGAAAACAAGTTCGAGAAAATGAATTTTTTTAAACCATTGTGTATATTTGAATGAATTGTTTTACTCATCACACCCCAACTATAAAAGTATTGTCCAAAATTATAGCCAACTTTGTAATACAGAAGTTAAATCAGTTATGGTCCATTTAGTGTTTGTAAAAAATGTATGTATTTTATAGCATTACAAATTGTTCGAATTGTTCAAATTCTGTGAAGTCCTTAGAAATTCTGTGAAAGAAAAATAACTGCCGATGTTGCCGTAATGTTATATAAAAGTTTAGTGTTCGGTTGCCAGGAATGATTTTATCTCAAATCGTAACACTTCATAAATCAAATTTGAATAAAAAACTCTTACCTCAAATAATGCAGGTCCGCAGCAGACTTACAAAATAATTCTGGTAAGTTAATCAATGGTCCAATGGCGCTCAAGAAAAAAATGCCATTTATTACGTCGTGGCACTTGTCAACTTGTTCAGCATTTCGTGATTGATGGCCGCAATGAGTGAAGCCAAAACAAAAATATTGTTCGATAAAAGGTTTGTAGAAAATCTTGCGAATGGGATCAGAGCCAGTGGCTCGACAAAGGAAAATGCTTGGCACAAACGATGTATTTCCCGAAAAGTTGTTATGCGGGCAACTTTTTGTGTTGTAAGAGCTTAAAAGAACGCAAGACGTTATTATTTTTCCGGAGTTCAATTTGGACTAAATATTCGAGGTTTGTTTTCCTATTTGTGATATCTGCTGCAAAGTTAATACATTACACTGTTAGGGAATTTGTATATAATGGGAATAAAATGTTTAATTGCCAGCTGAATGGGATTTGAATGAATGATGAATGGGAAATGTAATTCGATTTTCCTCATTGACATTATAGAAAATTAAATGGGAACTAGATGAAAATGAATCAACTTAGTACTCGTAAGTACGACCAATACAAAGAAAATAGAAAAAAAAGGTATTGATACCTGTCTATTAACCTGCCTAACATATTGAGGTAAAATAAATAACAAAAAGTAAATAACAAAAGTCAGCATTAATAGAAGAAATAAGGTATTTAGTAAAAATAA
Source organism: Limnephilus marmoratus (assembly GCA_917880885.1). NCBI lineage: Eukaryota > Metazoa > Arthropoda > Insecta > Trichoptera > Limnephilidae > Limnephilus > Limnephilus marmoratus. The sequence continues at coordinate 56,178,174 of OU862908.1, forward strand.
ATACAAAAAAGTATGGTACAAATTATATTTCAATACATAAAAATGAATGTTTCTTTGTTTGTCCCGTATGCGTAGCATTCATCCGGTTGCGGTAAAACTTTGGCGAGTTGTTGTGCGCACGCCCGCAAAGGTTTCTATAGGTAATGGTGAGCTCTGGCCGTATGAAATTTGTTTAAAATTTTATAATAGGTTACAATAGGCGATTTGCCTGAAAATGTATGTATTTCATTTAGCTTAGCGGCAGGGAGGGAAAGAGTGAGGGGAATAACAACACAGGCATGTGCCTAGTACGGTGGTCGAAAAATCCCCAATTCATGTAACGAACAATTTCAAAGAATAAAGAAACAAAAAAAAAAAAAAAAATCTGATGGGGGGGGGGGTAAAGGAGGGGGGTTCCGGGAGGGTTTCCCTTTCCAAACAAACTCTCTTTCTTTAAGTGGCATTGCAACGCATGCCGGTACTTGCTAGTTGTATAAAAAATTATAATGGCATCGAAACAAAATATTATGAAAATCTGATATTTTATTAAGAAATCAATGAATATGTCAACTCAACTGAATTTATTTCCAAGCCTATTATGCCTTTGGACTGGGGAATGATTGAAATAGTCTGTTTTCGACAGATAAACAAAAAACTCGTATTTTTAATTTATTTTTAACAATTTTCGTTTTCATAACTACTTTAGCTATAGCGTTTAAACATAAGTATGAATAGAATGTGCCCTATTAACCAACAGTTTAAAAGCAATAGTTTAAGCTTGTCTCAGCTGAAGTGCTAATATTCAATAATTAAACACCCGTACGGTACACAATAAGCGATGGCAACCGGTAACTGGTGTATTTACGCTGAAGTCCATTATTCAGGCTGCATAATGTGCGGAGGGAAATAGGCGTGTGTCTGCTCTGTGTACTAACACTCTGGGCACCAGATACAATAATGCACCAACAGGCTTCATTTGATTAAAACCAATTCATTACCCGACTGGTACGTGAATTAAGGGGATAATAGAAGCTATGTTTAATCATCCAGTGTGTGATAGAATCTACCTAACATCCATAATGAGCTTTGAAAACCGGTCGCGTATTCAACGGTAGGACCTAAAATAAATGACTATAGCGTAGCGAAATCCTGTTTTAACACGACCGTTTTGCATTTCGTCTATCTATAAATTTGATTGTAGTTCCGTTTCCGGTTCAAGATGGATACAGTTTTAATGCTTCAGTAAAAGGTTCTTTTTTCAAATGTGTAATTGCCGTGTTTATTTGGATTTTTCAATATTATGGTGCCTGATTGCCTGAAGACAGTTTGAGAAAAAGAGTTGTCATTGAGATAGTGACATTTCTTTGGACAAATTGTATAATTCCTTATTTGAAATTTTAAAAAATGTAACATAATATTATGGTTTATAATTAAGAAACGTAATTACAAATCTTAAGAAATCAGAGGAAATTTGGGTTTTGACTAACTGCTGGTAATGCTTTCATTTTCAAATACATGTTAGAGTCTTTGAAAACCACTTTTTGAAGTGAAAACTTCTTTAGCACCGTTGTAAAAAGAGACAAACACACGCATCTATAGGACTAAGGCGCCGCAACCGGTTGAAACTTGATGAAACGAAAAATAGCCACACTAAAAAGAGACAAACACACGCATCTATAGGATTCACGCGCCGCAACCGGGCTCAAAAAGAAGAAGATGGAGAGATATGAAATTACGAATGTTAGAGGAGCGCGCTAGTATTTAAAGCGACAAAATCTATGCGAAAATTGTTAAAATGTTTAATAAAACACGACTCGTTTAAAATAGATCAAAAATCTCACGGGGGTAGTCTGAAACAGCATTTGAAGAAACACTGTGAATTTTTTCATACATATAATAATATAATATAATATAATATAATATAATATAATATATATCTTTATTGAACAAAAAAATTAAGATTTATAATTACAAAAACAAAAAGTACAGTAAAAGTACAGTTAAAAAGTTGGATGAGTACAAAAGTTAATAACAGAAAACAAAATACATGTATCCAGTAGGTACTTAAACAATTGAGATTTATAATTATAAATTTAGGTTTCTCGTAACCTGCCTCACTAGGCTAGCCTGTGTTGAGGCAGTAATTTTACGTCAATTTATTATACTGTGAACATACCTACACTTATATTAGAATAAAATCACGCAATACAATGGTTGCATTAATAATAACAATAACATTGGTACAATAATAACAGCATTGGTTCAATACTAATTTCGAATGGGTGAGTGCACCGGTAAATGCTCTATCATTATTTTTTATCCAAATTTTTATGTTTTTTTTAAATTTTTTTGTGAATCACATTTTTTTATACTAATTGGAAGAATGTTGTAAAGCCTTGTTGCAAGGTATCTGAAGCTTCGTTGACCAAAAGTAGTATGAGTTATGGGAATTTGTAGTAAATCTTTGTTATTGTTTGGAGTACAGCGAGTATTTAATCTTTTTTCATAGTATTTGTGTGTATTTGTATATAGATGAGTGAGGATTGTTTTTGCATATATCTGCCGAACGTCAAACACATTCATAATATTGAAGATTAAGTTCGAGTCTGTAATTAGAGGTAGTCTAAGAATTAATTTTATAATAGTTTTCTGTGCCTTTATGATTGGGTCTAGTGCTGATGCAGTACCGCCTCCCCATGCTATGATACCATACTCAATATATAACTTGTAAAATAACAGAAACAAACGTGTTTATAATAACTTTTGGCGCATACTTTGCGATTTTTTTCTATCGAGGGTATTTTATACAATTTGCGTTTCGGCGCGACGAATGTCTAGATATTATCTTTAAGAATAACATATATATTTTTTAAGAGCTTTAAAACTTAACGTGTTTAAGGGTGATATGTAAGAAATCGGTAGAAATTCGGGTAGCGGCGGCTTAAGCCTGCGAGAGAATGAGATAGTACAATCTGTTTCCTCTTTTTGCGGTGCTTCGTAGTCTTCCCAATCTTATCTACTTTAGTTTTCTAAAGGTTTCACTTATACCGCGTGTGAATTGCACACTCTAATTTTTTCATCTCTTTGTTACTTAGTCGATTCATCCATGATACGAGTATATAGTTAAACTAGTGGTTAAAAATCTATTGTCAATCAGTTATTTGATAGAGAGTTACCTCCGCCAGTCATTACTCACATTAATTTGGATCATAGTTTAAACTATTTAAATTGTTAAAATTTAATAATAGGACAATGTTTAAAAGTTCCTCACATTAATTTGGATCATAGTTTAAACTATATAAATTGTTAAAATTTAATAATGGGACGAAGTTTAAAAGTGATGTTTTAACCTCCGTTTTGGTAATACGACGGATGAAACAACTTGGGCTAGAGGTTTAACCTCGACGATTAAGGCCTCGACCATATTTTGTCAGAGGGTCATAATTTTTCCACTTTGCAATAAAATTCAAATATATAAATGGAATATTTCTGTATCGGAAAACTTAAAACTGTTTTCGAAAGGTGATGCGCTTTCATAAATCGAAATAAATATATAATTTTTGAAGTATAAAACGTTTGCTTGCAAACATAAAAAAAAAAAATTGTATTACGTTTTTTCTAATTAAAATTACTGGTAAAAAAAATTAAAACAAATTAATATTTTATTAGACGAGTGTTTTATAACGTTATTTATTGACTTCTCATTTTTGTCGTTCCATGTAACAATAATTAATAAAAGCTTCATAAAAGGTTTTTCAAATTGTGATCCGAAACTTTGGTTTTATAAAGGTTTACATTTTACTACTTTTGTTGTTAACTTTTAGATATAAAACGTGGTGTTTTCTCTTTCTAACACCGTGTATATCATATTTCTCACTATGGTAGTAAGGGAGACACAACGATTTTATGAAACACGTGTGAGTTGTTCCGAAAAGCGAACAAATTAGCCTGTGTTCAGCCTAAAGCCAAACCTATTCTACGTCGGCTACATGCTACGGCCATATAAGCTGCAGGCCCAGGTACCACTAAACAAATTCCCTCATATTCTACGTGATTCCACGTCGTTTGCTGCAGGTGTCCACTAGCTTTACATTTATTTCTTTTGCGAATTCCCTTTGACCTATTCAATTTAAATCAATGTGCCATCGTCTATAAATGTTTTTTAGTATTATTTTAATAAATAAATAAAGTATGTACCTACGTTAATTTAATCAACGTAAAGTACACAATATATGGTCTCGAATGAAAGCTTTGAATATTGAACGTATTTATTATTAATTGTTATGCGAGTAGTAATACAATATTTGGTCGAGCGCTGAGCTCCTCGGCTACGAATCTGAAAGACGCGGTTTTGAATTCCGGCGTGCGCTTAGAAATTTTATTAACTTGAATTGTGTTATTTCACATTTAATTCACATAAAATAATATAGGTGTAGTATACTTCCGGCACGTTCTAGAGCGGTGGATACTCTCAGAATCGTTCTGCTGAATGACCACCATTCAAAATGGCCTCAGTACGGGTAAGCCACCCAGTGAGGCCAACATTATTGGATTGTACTATGAAATACAAAATATTGTATAAAAATAAAAAATAAATAAATAAAAATCGAAAAGTTGTTTCAAATGGGTTTAGCCGTGTTTGGTATTCAGATCTGACCTGTCAGGTACTTTCCCAACATCCTCTTCCTATATCTTTCCCCTCACCATTCTCTTTAGCCTCACAACATACCCCAATTAGACAACATACCGGTAAATGTATTTGCAAATGTTATCGTCAACTCACTTTTTTTTCGTTTTATGTAAAAATAATTAATAAAAAATTCCAGTTTCATTTTTTTTTTGAAATGGCGGTCAGAAACTGGTTTTACAAAGGTGTACATTTGAATTATTTTGTAGTTAACTTTTAGATCTGAATATTAGGTCCTTACATATGAAATTGGCGTTTTGCCGTACTGGCAACTTTGATTTCAAATATCTTCTCTTTGGTCAGAATGCGTAGATAGCAATGGTACATACTTTGATTAAATAAATATATTATATTTAAAAAAAATCGACTTTATGTTCCTCCCACGCAAAACGCCAATTTCATATGTAACCTGATATAAAGCTTAGTACTTTTTCTTTCTAATAACCGTTTAGATCATATTTCTAACCGTGATAAGGGAGACACAATGATTTCTATGACACCTAAGTGAGAAAACCGAACAAATTAACCTGAAGGTGGTAAAACTTAAAACTTTATGTTGAGTTCCACAATGCACTCAATGCCTTTCTTTATGCACTATTCCATCGTTTTGTTTCAAGTAGCAAAGTATTTGATTTATATTCGGTGCTTTCGATGTAAATACCTTCAAGATATTATACCGATGTAAATACCACAAGGACCTTTGGATCTGTGTGTTCTGCGGGCGGTTTTGAGAAGCCTTTATCCCCTCTCTCCTTGCGATGGAAAAATGTTTGAGAAGTGGCCAAGCAGAAAATGAAGGAGTCCTCTCCCCGCCGTTACCCGGCTTTATGGTCCGTATAGAGCGAGGAAATTGTCTCTGTCCCTGCAAAGGCCATTCGGCAGTCGGACTGCACAGATACGAGTATTTACGATTCTTGGTTTAGCGTGTAAAATAGATTTGCTGGATCTTTTTTCGATCCTATAACTTGTAACTTATTTCCTCAGATCTCATTCGTACGTCCCCGAGAGTTGTGGAAACAAGTATTGGGAGAAAATATATTGTGAGAAAATCCTCGTTGAATTGGCTTAGACCTTAATACCAATTTATTTTTCTACCCAAATCAGCCTATTTCCCTTTCAGAGATACTCTTCAGTGTCTGATAAATACAAAGGAAATTCTTGGATTTCGGAAAATACTGTAAAAATGTATTCGTAGATTATTTTAACTATGAAAAGTTTTCCAAGTAAAAATCTAAAGGTAATTTTTTTAGTAGACCTAAATAGACCTTTTTTAGTAGAGAAGAAATATCGCCCATCCCGTAGAAAAGGGTCGTACTCTTCAGTGTCTGACAAATACAAGGAAAATTCTTGGATTTCGGAAAATACTGTAAAAATATATTCTTAGATTATTTTAACTATGAGAGGTTTTCCAAGTAAAAATCTAAAGGTAATTTTTTAGTAGACCTAATTAGACCTTTTTTTAGTAGAGCTTTTTTTAGTAGAGAAGAAATATCGCACATCCCGTAGAAAAGGGTCGTAAGTCAAAAATTTTCTGTTTTAAAATTTAATTTTATCTCTAAATAGTGAAGTGATTGTGATTATCTACGCCCCACGAAAACCGTTTTTAAGTTAATCACTCTTTCTCCGCGAGATGTCGCTAGTGTCTCTTTTCGACGGGACCGCTTGTTTCATCAATCATCATTTGTTTCCACTCTCCCGTAAAATTTTACTTTTTTCACTAACGACGATATATGAACACATATATTTAGATAAAATTTTACCTACGATTACCATTCTTAATACGCATAAGTTTTTATTCGATAACAAATTCAACTTAATTACAATAAAAAAAAACATCTATTTCAGTTGTCGAAGATTGAAAATAGTGAAATTTAGTAATAGCTATTTCGTTCAAATCATATTAATATTTTGCGCCTTTAGTATTATGGCCGCTATCTGTCGTGATGATAGTACTATAAAAAAACTAACTTACTAATGGCCCACGCCGATCTGGCTGTGGCAGATCAACGTCGCGTAGGGGGTGTCGGTTTTGCGTTGCGTGGAGCTAGTCTGATTCTAAAGCACCCGTTTCCACAGAAAATGTGTGGATGGTAAGCAGTCCAGATATGGAAATGGTGACATCTACCCACGTGGCGTGGCGTTGCGTGGGCTTAGTGTGGTTTTACCTTAACCATCACGCCGTTTTCGCGGGGGTAGGCAGAGACGACGGACCGCCAAAAAACTCGATCTTGGCACACACTATTTGCCTCATTCACATTCATACATCGTCTCATACTTGCTCTTCTATGATTCTGACTCTTGACATGGCATAGAACTATAACCTAGATAAAGTAGGTTTTTAGGCCATTTCTTTTATCTTTTTTAACTAAACCTAAAATAAGAGCCTATTTTGTTAAATAGTTTTTAGGTTCTTATTTTGGGTTTCTTAAAAAGAAATTTGGTTTTTTGAATAGATCTTTCGGAGTACTTAACATTTTTTGTAATTTTCTATTGATAATTTAATTTATTTTTAATTTTATATTTAAAAAATCCTATTACAATGCAAGTCGTAAAGTATTTACACATTTATTTTCTAGAAAAGTTGTGACGACCCAGATCGAAAGAGAGAAAAAAACGGAGGAAAATGATACATTTTACTCATTTTTGGATATTTGTTCCTTACAGCATTTCATGATCGATATAATCCCAGAGATCGGTTTTATTTGATCATATTTCATGATTGAATTATTCATAAGTTTATTTATGTGCTCAATCCGTTCGTAGTAAGATTTTAATACTCATATTTAATACTCATGTTTATTATTTTATTAAATATTCAAATCTGATCATCCCACTGAAACTCATTTCATTTCTGAAGCTCATATTTGGAATATGTTTCGGCAACTAACAACCCAAATGGCCATAAGTGGAATTCATTCTCCGACCATATTATTATTTTTATCGTAAAAGCTATTATTATTTTTTTAATATACCTAATGTAAGGAGATTTTTCTCGAACGAATTCGTCTGGCTTTTCCAAGAAATATAATATTGCTCTTTGGTTGCTGTATATTTTGCTTGGGGTGCGGTTAAAACCAAACTATTAAATAACGCAAAAAACTTTGAGGTTTCTTTTGCTTTCAGTGGATTATTTTACCTAAAAATAGTAATAATCCACAAATCTCACACCACTATTTCTCTTCGTGTTTTAAGAGGAACGACTACGCGGCCTCTTTCATAAAGGACTTGAAAGATGCGAGTACTCGTATGATGAAATTGAACAAGCTTTAAACATTTCTTGTTAAGAAAAACGTAGAAAGGACTCTGAACTAATTTGCATATTTAAAATTATCAGCGGTATTAATTACACACCTGCTTTGTTACAACTCATCCAGTTCAACAACCCTTCCCGTAAACTCCGAAATAATGAATTGCTGTTCCTCAATCAATATTCTACTAATTATGGAAATCATTCTCCTTTATCCAGAATGTCGAGACTTGTCAACGCAATTCAAAGCATTGAATTTGTGTAAGCCTAAATGACTTTTAGCAGTCGATACGCAATGTGTAATTTTTAAAGCCTTTTAAATCCATCTTCAATATACTTAAGTTATTTTATGTATGTATTATATGTATATTGTCAATGCTCTTTATTTTTATGTACTCTCATATCATTGTCATCTCTTTTTTATTCGAGTGGTATTGTTAATGTACTTATTTGTCCGCAAATAAATAAAAAAATCTTTTATTTGGGGTTGAGATCAAAACACGCAAACAAACTGAATAATACTTTTTTATCAAAAGGAGCAAATATTTAGGACCGTGATACCTTTTTATTTGCGTTTTAAATTATAAAATACAAGCCATTAATGATTTCCATTTTTCACGATTTTTGAGGCAGTATTGATAGTTTTTTTTTGTAAGTTAACATTAATTATTAAAAAAAATAATCTTGCCGAAATTACTATGTAACATACCTAACTAAATATAAAATAAAAAAATATGTATAAAAAGTTATATGAAATCGGATTTTGGGTCGAAATTATAAATTTAAATACGACAAATTGGTGTTCCTTTGTAAATCGATAGTGTCTAATTTAAATTTAGGCCCATCAAAATGTTTTTTTATCAGTTAGATACATATATATTTTATTTCGTTATGCTTACACGGTAGAGAGAGTAATATTTTTTTTGTTTTAAATGATTATCATTAACTCGGAAATAATTGCTAAATTTGCCTTAAGAAAACTATTAATGGCCTATATTTTATAATTTCAAAAAAATATATAAATAAACTAGTAAATATTTGCTATATATGTACCTTTTAAGTGTAAAATAATTATTCAGTTTTGTTTTAGGTATTAGGTATTTCGGGATCAATCCAAATTTAAGTTTTGTGCGAAAAAGGCCGCGCAGCCGTTCCTCTTAATGTACATACACACAAAAACACGATCATTTATCTTTATAATATTAGTATTTTTATACTTACTTCACCCATGAGCCTATAGGGTTTCTTCGAGGCCTAGTAAGAATTATATTCTGCAATTTCTATCCTTCCATCATGAATCTGTTAATAGATTAATAACAATTTAATATCGTTTTGGCTATTCCAGCTTTGCTCTAATGTGTTATTAATAGTTTAAGTTTAACACTGGCGGGATAATCTCCGGGGAGATGAATTATTTGAAATGTAATTTTAGTTCTAATTTGTCTATCTCGCAATACAGGCGAGAGGCGCCTGGAATATAAATATTTTCTCATGAAGTAGGACTTAAGCGGCGATATTAGGGCGGGTGGTGGTACAGACAAATTCATCTTCCGATCTCCTTCCTCTTTTCCCACTCCTCTCCTCTCTTGGTCCATAGAGCAGCCTCCTGTCTCCCATTTCCCATCTCTTTATTAATAATCAGCCTCTCAGTCTCATCTTGGTACACCCGGCGCCATCTTTATTTGACTTTCTATCTGAAGTAAAGTGTGCCAGCTAACAACATCGAGAATATTATTTAATTTTTTAATTTTAAATTTTCATATCATTTTCACGTTGAAGTTTATTTGAATATTCCTCTCAAAATACAATTTAGCACCATAATAAATCATACGTTATCAATTCCCGGGAGCACTATTTGATCGGTGTAAACACCGCTCATGTAATAAAGGCCGTGCAATGTGCCGGAGTTCATAATAAAATCTAATAAAAGTTGTGTCAGGGATCATCTGATACACGGGCGCTATTACAAAAGTTAGAGTAATTTATCATCTACATAATTTTACTGCTCGAAATTTGTTACCCTTGGATGTATAAATAAGTACATAAAGTTCTCCAAACAAAGCTGCACAATGGTTAGAGCCAGGTTCTTCACCACAGGATAAAAGCCATTATAATCTTGCCTTATGAAACAGCACCGATTCGAAAAGGCAAAGTCTATTACTTGGATACCGTTTTTATCGGAATCTGAACTTTAACCTTTTGATCGCACCCTTAATTTTGTTTAGAAATTTTGGCGCTACCTAGTCTTACCCCAAGAAATCTGCCAAATATTAATTTATCACCTTGACGCCCGGTGTTAACTTATCGCGAAAGCTCTTTCACATTGAGACAGACCATTTATTATTCAAAGCTCTTAGTTTTTATTGCCTTATTAAGTATCTAGTTTCATTTCAGTTTTCCAACAACAAATTTTTTCTTGTATCTCAGCATGAATAATCCCAATCCAACCCATATTGTATTTACCAATGAAATTTAATTATAAGTAAAAAAAATAGTAAAAAACGTTAATATTTTTGAAGCAATTCGTGTATTATTTCTGAAAGTTGTCAAATGTAATAACGGAATATCCGTCCTTCATAATATATTTATTCTATAAACCCATATCATCCAGTCTGGCCATCATTAAAAAACGTTAATATTTTTGAAGCAATTCGTGTATTATTTCTGAAAGTTGTCAAATGTAATAACGGAATATCCGTCCTTCATAATATATTTATTCTATAAACCCATATCATCCAGTCTGGCCATCATTAAAAAACGTTAATATTTTTGAAGCAATTCGTGTATTATTTCTGAAAGTTGTCAAATGTAATAACGGAATATCCGTCCTTCATAATATATTTATTCTATAAACCCATATCATCCAGTCTGGCCATCATTAAAAAACGTTAATATTTTTGAAGCAATTCGTGTATTATTTCTGAAAGTTGTCAAATGTAATAACGGAATATCCGTCCTTCATAATATATTTATTCTATAAACCCATATCATCCAGTCTGGCCATCATTAAAAAACGTTAATATTTTTGAAGCAATTCGTGTATTATTTCTGAAAGTTGTCAAATGTAATAACGGAATATCCGTCCTTCATAATATATTTATTCTATAAACCCATATCATCCAGTCTGGCCATCATTAAAAAACGTTAATATTTTTGAAGCAATTCATGTTTTAATTCTGAAAGTTGTCAAATGTAATATACAAAATATCCATCCTGCATAATATATTTATTCTAAACCCATATCATCCAGTCTGGCCGGTTTTCCCAGGAGTCAGTTTTTAAGGGGGTGGTGGGGGATAATACCCCCGGAGAAGCCTGCCCATGTTCTAATATCAATTTCTAAATATATGACTACTTTATAATATATGTATGTGGGATCATTTCTGATTTTTATTTATATGTCGTTCGTATGTTTTTTGTGTTTCGAAGAGTTATAACAAAACGAACCGCATGATTTAAGAAAACGCATAACTTTCTTCCATTATTTGTACCATACATTTTTCACATTTCTTTTTTCGGTTCTCGAATTGTTGAAATTTTGTTTTTTAGATCAAGGTTTTCACTTTTCATGGCACTATTATGTGTTTACAAATATGTCTAATTTTCCCTTATGGATACTTATTCCAATTACGCTGCAATAGGGGAAATTAAATTGAGATGACGGAGGTATAGCGAATAGAATTAGATACCTATTTAATCGCGATTCTGCAAATAAGATTTTCACTTCATTCAAAGGATCCATTCGTTCCGTTTCGCCGAGATACGCGATTCCCGCTTTGAATTTATTCCAACACCATTTTATCCAGGAGATTGGATGTGTCAAAGAAGTATCTCCTAGAATTGATTTCGTCGGCCATGGTAGAGGTAGAGCTGTTCCCAACATTACTATAATAATTCATCTTAATACGATTTATTGATCGTTCTGCTTCTTCTTACATTTGGACGCCAAGACGGTACTTTTGTAATAGAAACAGGCATTTTCGGGTAGTTTGAAACGGGTTTTGCGAACATTAAGGGTAATGAGAATTTCGTGCGAAAAATAAAGAAACTTAAATGTAGGTACATGAAAATAATGCTACCGGATAAGGAAACGATATTTATTAATTTAGAAGCAAAGTAAAATACACCTTTTTGCCGCATTTTTCCGGTCCTCTTCGCGTTAGAATAACTCCGGTCTAAGTAGCTAGTACTAAGGGCGGGCATTTGCGTTGTTCATTTAATGTTGGTGTAATCAACGTTGTACCTCTCCATGGAATGGCCGTAATGGCGTCGTTTCTATAAATGTGTTAATTTTGAAATTAATTCATCGGAGGGTAGGCTATCTATTGTTGACGAGTATATTTGATGTTCAATTTATATTTGACTAGCTGGTTCCGTTGCGTTGCAATGCCATATTCAAAGAAATAAATTGTTTCTCCCTGCACGTTCTTTCCCGTGCATCTCCGTTCCTCTCCCACGTCTTCTTCCCCTCCCGAATTCCCCTTCCACCTTCCCCGCCTTCCACCTCCCCTCTCCCGCTCCACCGTCCCGCCAACTTCCATATATTCAGTCCCAGTACTTTCAGTTTTCAAACAGCTCGCGTGCCACCATTTTTCATACATTAAAATTATTGTATTTTATAATAACAATACATCAAATTTGGTACCTAACGTAGGTAACTTTTTCTAATATCTATAATTCTCAATTCCATTCAAAGTATTACTGACGCGAACGCGCGAACTAACGTGCGAAGTTAAAATAGTCGTTAAATTTTCTGAAATTATCCAATTTTCTCAATTTTTCTTCCGTAAGAACCAACTACAAATTATTAGAAAACTAAATAAAACTAAAAATATTAATGAAATAGGTAAAGTCATTCTGAAGTTATGGCGTGACCAAGGGAGAAAAGGATTCATTTATATATATATTCACTCGGTAAAGCGATGGAAGTCTGTCATTCATATAACGCTAGCCTTAAACATAACATAATATTTTATCTATGTAAACATATTATTATATGCAGGGTTGGTGACACGGAGCGTAATAGCTTACATCGTTTGATATAATATTCTCTGTACATAGAGAGCATTGATAGCGCCTACATAATGGACATTTATATGTATAGATTCTACAGCCATCTTCAGAAGCCCGTACAATAGATCCGGTAGCCGGTGGCGGTGCCGGTAGAACCGGTGGGGCTGGCCGCGCCGGTAACGGGTAACGACCGGCAAGCGTCGGCGTCGCGACGACAACCGGTCTCGCTTACGGAAGGCGCTCTACGGCATTCATATTATACGCCTGTAATTTATTGGATTTTCACCGGCTTTTTCCCATTTTCCTTTGAGCAATTAATATGATTTATGTTCTTCTAAATGACCCCTTTGAACATATTGCAATTTTTGAGAGATGAAACTGCTTGATAAATACGCACTAAAACATGTCGACTTGCCTTACGTAAAGTACTTTAAATGCAAATATGTAACTTTATCAGTTACATATAATATGCAGAACTATCTATATAAAATTAGAATACGCAGAATTTTTAATCAACATTTCACAAAACAATTTTTATTTTCACTTATATAAAATAAAAGATTTTCAAAAAAGATAACTCTTCGTAGAGAACGTCGATGTCATATTGTGTATTCATTTTATCAATTTTGCTTAAGGGCCCGCAACCCGGATTTCTACCGATTTATTACATATTTCCCTTAAACACGGTAAGTTTTAAAGCTCTTAAAAAATATATGTTATTCTTGAAGATAATATCTAGACCCTATCTAGTGCCGGCGCCGAAACGCAAATTATATAAAATTCCCTCGATAGAAAAAAAGCGCAAAGTATGCTCCAAAAATTATTATAAACACGTTTGTTTCAGTTATTTTACAAGTTATATGTATGAAAAAATTCACAGTGTTTCTTTAAATGCCCGCGAGATTTTTGCTCTATTTTAAACGGGTCGTGTTTTATTAAGCATTTTCGCAATTTTCGCATCGATTTTGTCGCTGTAAATGTTAGCGCTCTCCTTTAACATTCGAAATGTCGTGTATCTCCATCTTCTTCTTTTCGGGCCCGGTTGCAGAGCCTTAAAGAAATGCCTAAATACTGTAAATTTTTTAGTAAATCAAATACATTTTACGCCGCATGGGAAATGTTTATTTAAGATTAGAGTGATTTCAAGTTTGTTTAAATAGTGATCGCATCCTAACCTAACCCAATAAGTATATAAAATTATGATGTTTCAGTGCATCTTCCAGTGCATGTACTGTAGAAAAGAAGAGATTGTTTTCGCCTAGAAAGGGGATTCGTAGTTTCGCTTAAAAAAATAATGAATTTATATTTTTACCCAACTTGAACCCAATAAACGATCTTCAATATTTCCATTTTGGAGTGTTGGGATAAATTGAATATTCAACTCATTAAAATATTGAACACCCATAAAATAAATTCAAGTGATTTCCATTTTCCAACAATTTTCGCTTAATTACAATCCCTTTGAAAATAATACTCCCTTGTTTTAAACGCACCCTGTTTTAAAAGCCATTTACTTGGTGATGCCAATACAAGTCTGGGGTAGCCGTAATCAGGTTGCACAAAGCGGCGGCAAGTTTAGCCATTCAACTTTACCGTCTGGCAAAAATAAAGGAAATGCCATTCACGGTACATCCCTTTTATGGCCCAAGCCGAACCAACCGACACGGATACCCCGTTGGGTGTGGACACTAAATAGAAAATAACAGTGTTTATTTGACAATGTATGTTCATTTTTGTGTGATACTGGTTCCTTTTGCGGAAGTTCCGGGCGTTCTCCCCAAGTTGTTACTTTTGGAGAATGTCCTGCAGTTCGTGCAAAGATGTGAAATATCGTCTAGAAAGTTGGCCCTCGGCTTGTATCGCAGTTTTCCGTTGGCGGCGATTGACCGAGGCCCTGTGTAAAATAATCTTTGAAAGACTGGAAGCCAAGATAAGTTTCTAGCTTATAATGCAAACGTTTAGTTGAATTAGCACCTTATTCCGTTAGATCCCTTTTTCGCGTTAGAAAACTCCATTGTTTGAGCATCCTTTTATCAAAGGTTCTGTTAATAAGGAATGGAAGATGCACCTGCGACCTATTAAAACTCTATCTTGCAATTATTATTCAAAGCAATATCTAATAACTATTACCTACAAATTATTATTAATTATATTATATGATATTGCCTATGTATGTATATTGAACTACCAATGCAAAGGATTTAATTATGACCCGAATTCCTGTTATCAAATTCATGCCGTTCCTAAATAGAAATTTACTTTACCCTTTATAACTCAAGATTAGGACTACCCGAACCATTAGGTGGTACTGGCTGGAATTTTTCTACCGACGGAATATCACATTCGATATTGGGAACCTTAATACATATCAATTTGGACTTCGACCCTCGTATTTTATAATCATTTTATTATAATGATGTACAATTGTACACGGGCTTACTTTACTAGAAATGATTGAGTAGATAAATCAAATTAACATTATTAAGCTGTTTCATATTGACACATTTAGGAAATCGGACATATACCGCTTTCAAATATTATTCTGAAATTAATTTAAACGTGTTATTTATTATAAACATAAATTTCCATCGTTTTGAGTGTAGGCTGTATGGGGTTACATTCGCATGGATAAATAATTCGAGCGCATTTGATATCCGTCTCCTTAAAGTGTATGGCCTTACAATAAATACCCTTTTCATATTGAGAGTGAAAAAGCTCCAGCCGTCTTTTTCTAGCCATTTTTGACAGGATCCAATTTTTCACGTTCTTCCAATGTGAGCAGTGCATACTTAATACTGTAAATTTAATTTACAAATAAGTAAGTATAATATGTCTGCAGTTTTCTCTTAAACTTGATCGGTATTAATGTTATTTTCAGCAATAGCAGCAAGTATTGAAAACGCTGAAATATTATCTGTAGTTAGACTAATGTAACGAGTTGTAAGCAAGTTTTGGCCATTATTATGGTGTTGAATTGAACAGCGGGCGACCATTTGCTCGCTTCGCGTAACTGCACCAGCGGATGCTCTATTCTATAATCTGTATACATATCGCAATAGGTACTGTCAAATTTAATGTCCAACGTGCTTAGTTGGAGTCTGCGGTCGCGTCTGGTTGTAAAAATATTCCTTAATTATCCGATCAGCCGCTTTCTGAAGAATCTCAAACCACGCCGGTTCCCATTAATTAGTTTGTTTGGAGGTCTACATTATACTCTATTAATATATTGTATATCTATGGATGTGAAACATGGACCTTGAAAGTAAATACCATGAACAGGTTAGAGGCTTTTGAAATGTGGCTTCACCGGAGAATGCTCAAGGTCCCATGGACCTACATGATCACCAACACAGAAATTCTCAGTCGGGCTAGAGCAGATAGAGAACTGCTTACATCAATAAAAATCAGGAAAATTTCATATCTGGGTCATATACTTCGAGGGGAGAAGTATCACTTGCTCCATTTAATATTGAAAGGCAAGATAGAGGGTCGCCGAGGGCCTGGTAGGAGACAAATGTCTTGGCTGCGTAATATACGAGAGTGGACCGGCATTAGAAGTGTGGAGGAGCTATTCAAGAGTGATCGCCAACGTCTGGGGGACCTGATACGGCACACAAAGAAGAAGAAGAATATATTTTTCTTTATTTTTTGATAAAATTTCTTATGTTATTTTCTACCGCTTGTATGATCTCTGAGATTTGAGATTCGCGAAATTCGTTCGGAGATTGGAAGAATAATATAATTAGATGATGCATATTGACAAGTTTCAATGCTTGCCAACTTATTCCACTCAAAATACGTTAAGAAATTGATTATGATTGAATTGAATGTAAATCCAGCGGCGAGATGGCCACGGACCGGAATTTTAAAAGATTGGATTAATCAGGAAACTGGACTGACCTAGGAATTATCGGAACAATGTCCCAAAGTAGGTTGTTCTAATAAATAATTCAATATTTCTCAGATTTCATAATCTCCTTTCCCGGTGGCAAAAGGCAGGTAAGGGAACGTACCCATACTACGTGACCAACTTTTTGCAATTTTTAACCCCCCCCCCCCCCCCCGGTGACCAAAATCCTAAGCAACCCGCCGCTCATTTGTATGGAGCGTGACATTTTGAAGACCCCCCCCCCTAAAAGTGTCACGTAGTATGGGTACGTTCCCTAAGGTATTCGTATATATTTAAATCTATTTGCAAAATCAAGGAAAAACTAAACACTTTTTTAATTAGCTTTATGAAACTTATAATCATCATAATCAAACAGTATTAATAGCCTTTCATCTGCGTGGTTGAATTTCAAAACCCGGTTTCGATTGCATGTCTGACGCCACGCCATTCCCGCCGCGCCACAAACAACTTCTGTGTACGTGGAATTTCAAACAAAGCTACCGTTGTAATTCGGTTTCGAATTCAATAATTCGTCACAAAATGTCGCCACTTTCATCACCAGGTCGGATGGGGACATGTCCCCCCTAGGTATAACTGCTACGAATTTGTGAATATGTAGTATCTCTCCGGATATGGAAAGATTGACGGTAATAATTAGTGATAATTACGCGGCCATAAATATATTACATATGAAGTCATGGCCTGTCCGGTTGGTTTGTCCCGGTGACTAGCTATCAGTGAATGATAGTGGATCCGAGGAACGGGCTATTTTTGAAACCAGTTCCTTTTGAATTTACAAAATGGTCACCAACGGTAACTGGGCTAAGCCAAACCAAAAGGCGCCCGCAGGGGCTTAACTGCTAGTCTTAATTATTATTCTTCAAATCATCCAACCATCCATCAGGGTGAGGAGGTCTGCGGGAGGGATTCAATCGAATCCTGTTTTTGTTTCACATAAATAAGTGTTAACGTATGAGGCGCGATAAACACATGACACATGACTTTGTTGCGAACTCTAAGTGCATCGAGAATGGCGGTAAAGTAATAATATAGAATTATTCCCCCGCATAGAACGCTTAATCCCTCATCGCAAGCTGCCAGGACTAGTAGATTAATGGCATTAGCCGCGGTTAGCCGGGAAACGGTGTCGTCTTGTGGGGCAATTAATGCAAACCCCGCTCCGATGTGCTGTCTTTGCGAGATAAATGCATCGTCACGTAAAACGCGGATCAAATCCTATACATGATGGATGTCGCAGCTTCCGTTCGACTAAAGCAGCGGGACCACTGTCCAAGTGCACTTACTAAACCCGGCCAACAGATTTGCTCTCATAATGGTAATTACGAGATTATTATGTTCACACTGTGGAGTCGAAGAGTTAGTCAATTAGTTTAATAGGGTATTATATTTATCAGCTAATATGATTTAAAGTTAATTTTTAAATTAAAAACATGTATTTATATAATACATTGTATTACAATCTTATTTGCAAATTTTGGCACGCGACTCTCGATGTGTTTCTAAAACTGAACCTTGATGGCACATTAGAGAAAATAACAATTATTATTCAACTGTTGTTGTTCACATCATGTCATCGTATGAAGTTATCGGTGGCCGGACAACTCAGAATGAAATCAACTCAGAACCTCCTTTGAAAACTCATTAAGAGTGATAAAAAAATATTGGAAAGTTAGGTTAGAGTTATGGGCTCTTTAAAAAAAATCATCGCTTTTTTTAATTACTTTTCAAAGTTGAGTTGACTTGATTCTTGGCCTGGAACCGAAGTTATCTATATCTCACTTCAAAATAACTATATGTTCAAAAACGGGGATTAATACTATTCAATTCAATTCAATTACATTAATATTTGTTTCAAGTTGTTTTTGTATCGTGCATTGTAAGCGTCAACACATTCACTAACAAATAATATAATCCCATCAAAATTATTGCAATCCCTTTCAATATCAAATGCTTATAGATTGACAGTAATCGCGTCAATGGATATACGAGTACATATTTATTTATGGCACTATAATTCGTGTTATTAGCTTATATTAGCACGTAATACACAATGCTTATGGGCGGCGTGTGTTAACGACTTGGTGACCTACGAGTATATAATAATTTTTAAATTATGTTGTTGTTGTTGTTGTTCGGTGAATATACAAAAATGTTAATAAAAAATATATTTATGACTCCCGATAATATTTTATCAGCTAAAAGTCTGTCGACTTCGAAAATCTGAATTTAATTTTCGTTAAGTGGATTTGCGGATCCTTTTTAAAATATAAAAGTCTCCGATGGCCTCCAAGGCCCAGCCCTAAATCGCTAAATGTTTCAACGGAAAAAATATTTTATATTTTTTTATAATTCCGCTTCTGTTTTCAAAGGGAACCCAAGAAGTAACCGGCATCTGTTGCCCGAATTTATTCCAGAAATTTTGCTCATAAACGTTTGCGACTAAAATTCGAAATAAAAGAGATAGTCTGTTCACTGGCGGAGAAAGGAATTTCGAGCTTCTGGGATGTGAAAGAAATTCCAGAAAGTTTATAGGTAGTTTAAGCTTTATTTATGACGCTGTAGAAGGGATATTTTTTATTCGAATTATATCGGTTGCTACTTCTTTGCTGCGAGTTTTGGGTGTTTTACAATATCATTTTTAGATGTATTTTTTTTATATTTGTATTTTTATTGCTTTCCGTTACAGCGCCGCAGATTTTTGAAGCGATCACTCAGTTTTATAGCGGAGTAAGAGATGTTGATCACTTTGTATGTTAATAAACATTAACACGTTGCCTATCCATCTTCCCATTCTACATGCAAAGCTGTATCTGCAAGTAGAATACCGCATAATATTGCTCGCCATGTTCCCGTATTTCCCCGGAGAGAATTAATATTCCACCGTCGCTATAAATATTTATCACTGTACTCAAATTACTAAATATAACTTTAGTCGAAACCTTAAAAATTTAGGGCCGTTTGTTCATCGGCTGCTAGAGTGAAAAAGTGTAAAAGAAATTGCTACAGTTAAATATCACAAAAATGCGTTTTTCGATTAATTAAACTGCCTGTTTTACTCATTTTTAACTTTTGCTGTTATTTTCCGAAAAGCGATAGTTACTCTGCCATTTTAACATATTTGACAGTTCTGTTTCAGGTAAGGTATGAAATCGCTCACTTTAACATTGATTATTAATAATGTTTAACATTATAGAAGATGATGATAGTGACAACGACTTCCTCAAGTGACAACGCGTTATCGCATGTAGAAAGATCTCGTAAAATTTATGACACAATTCAAGGAGATATTACAAACCACTGGAAAGTAAATTATATTTTTTCCGTGTATATATTATAATAGGTCGCCATTTATTTTTAAATATTCATACAGATATTTTTATATGAACAAAGCTGTCAGATCCTACAATTTCGCGAGACAAAATACAGCCGGATATTTTGACAGTTGTTTTGATTTTCCATTTTTTTATGGTGTGACCGCACAAAAGAATAATCCTGCGCTTTTTTTCACGTAAGTACGAGAATTTTTTTTTTAGACTGTGAGCATTAACAATTTTTATTTTTTATTTATTTATTTTATTTTATTATTTCATAAATGATTAAATGTTACATTTTTGGCCATTTTTGACTACCATACTAGTCTATTGCCCGTGTTGTGGTAGTCATACATGTAATATAATTTTATATAAACAGATAATAAAATATAAGAAGAGAAAAGTAAAAAATAACATATTTAGGGATAAATAAAACTAAAAACAGATAAAAATATAAGAATTGCAAGTTATCTAAGAAATAAAGAAAATTTAAAGAAGATTGAAATAAACATTGGTGAGCATTATTCTTCTTGAAATAAAAATAGAAATAAAATTTGGTAAGTAATCTTCTGCACGAGAGTACATGTTTGTAGTCATTTTTGATATTCGTTCTATGAAAGAAATTGGAAAGAGTGTTAGAGAAAGTAATTTTTTGTTTGATTTTTTTAAAATGTAATATTAAGTTAAAGTAATTGATTAATTAAATTTGTAATATTTTTTAATTAATATTAATATTATTTGTTTTTTATTGTAATATTAAGGCATTATTTTATTACTTTAGCAAACGTACACTTGAAACAACGCATTGTCTTATTAATTTAACTAACGGTTAAAACTTAAATTTAGTTCACGGTTTAGCTTTCTCTTGAAACAGTGCTCTTTCCAAATGGTAAAATTATGCCAGAATTAAATAACATTTTAACAAATTTAGTTCCTTTTTTCAACCTCTTGAGAATATTTCTTTCATCTTTAATGCCTTTATATGTCATACATTATCTTAATAGCTTTAATTAACAACAGCGTACACACTACACACATGCCCTCTGCACTCTGAACCTTCCGCTTGCATACTTTCCGATGTAATTAGCCAGTGGCAATTCCCAGAGTGTATTTGCTTATATTATTATGATAAAAGTACCTACTCGTACTCGGCATTCGGTGGTCTACTTTTAGTAACCAGAGCCAATTATATGAAAGTTAGTCGGTAGAACATCTGGCATGGGCGCAATTCACAGAATACTTACATCTCTTTTTCATTCAATATTCTTTCAGTATATAAATCATTTTCGTTCTGTGCATTTTTTATCGCTCGTTAAAAGTTTGTTAAACCGTGTCAGTACAGTAAAAAACATATATTTTCATTTGATGACAGCAGAAAATTTGTTCTAGAACCGGGTCACTACTCCACTAGTAAGTAGGGTGACCGGGCAACTCAACAATGTGGCACTTCATCACTCCTTTGAAAAGTAATCAATAATTATGATTTTTTTTAAATAGGTTACGTCAGGTTGTGGGCTTTTTTCATCGCTTTTAACCCCTAAGGTCGCGGGCCTATTTTGTCGAAAGGTCAAAATATTTACGCTTTGCAATAAAATCCAAATAAATGAAATTTTTCTGAACGCATCCGAAAACTAAAAATTGTTTTTGAAAGTTGATGAATTTTATAAAATAAAAAAATCTTTTTTTTTCTAATTATGTTCGGAAATTTTGGTTTCATATGAGGGAACGTACCCGTACTACGTGACCAACTTTTTGCAATTTTTCCCCCCCCCCCCCCCCCCGTTGACCAAAAACCTAAGCCCCCCGCCGCTCATTTGTACCAAGCATGGTATTTTGAAGACCCCCCCCCTGAACAGTTCACGTAGTATGGGTACGTTCCCTAAGGTGTAAATTTGAAATATTTTGCGATTTATTTTTAAATGTAAAAAGCATGGTGTTTTCTCTTTCTAACACTGTTTAGATCATATTTCTTACCATGTAATAAGGGAGACAACGATGTGAGTTGTTCCGAAAACCGGACAAATTAACCTGAAGGGTTAAAGACTTTTCAAATGGGTGTTGAAATGCCAATTTGTTGAGTTATCCGGTCACCATTTAAAAGATACTTTTTTTATGGAACCAGTAGGTACTGATATTGATATTGTTTATTATTTATTGATTTATTTGTATATTCATATATGTACATGACACTGTTTCTTATTTAATTTACTTACCTTCTAAGCACAAAGAAATGTATTTAAACTAAGAAATAAGTTAGTATCCAACGAAGGTACTAACTAATTATTGCGGTTTACCTAATCATATCTCCGTGCTCCTTGTGTGTGTCGCTTATCTACTTTGGGGGGGTTGTGTTTAGCTTCAAGTTTGTTTACAAACTGTGTGTTACGCCTGACTGTGAGTTTCCAAACTAATTAACTTTGCACGAGAATATTTTTCCCGCGCTTGTTTTTTGCGTAGGTACTTTTTCTATTAACTTATTTGGAGCCCGACATTATTCCGCGCACGCTTACGCCGCGAATAACTGTTCACAAATTCTTTTATTTGTGAAATTCGCAAATGTTTACGAAAGACATACAAGCAGATTTTCAAAGATCACAGAGTTCAAAGGTAACCCTATACTTTTCAAAATATAATACAAACTTATTTCGTGGTTAATAAGTTTTAAACGAGCTCCCTTTCAAAGATAAATAAATTATATATTTTATGGAGCGTTTTCGATTTCCAATATTCCACCCCTATCCCGAGCATCAAACACGGGCGAGATTTATCGGCAGGGGTATTAAGAGCAAAGTTTACAAGCTGAAAACTTGGTCAGTGTTCGCGTAAAATTGACAGGCTCCGGGAGGAGCATGCAAAATGTCGTTTATTCCCTAACATAACTAACGGTAAGTGGTGTACGGAGGCCGGACTTTTGTAATACCATTAATTGTGTGGGAGTGTCAACACTGTGTGTCGAGAGCGTCGATATAGTAGGATGTTGATGGTGAGAAGCTTTCAGGACGGCTTGCAGCTTCTCGGTATAGCTCCTACAGTTCCTTACAAGTGGGAATCGCATCATTATCGTTAGTTAGAATTTCTTCCGTAACCGGCTCTCATATCAATTTCTTTGTTTGTCATAGTAAGCTAGATACTGAAAGCTGAAAGGAGCGCATCATTATTGGTAGTTATCGTATTACGCGCATTCTTCTCGTAAGAACTGTACGCTACAAATAACAAAATCTTGGAAGAATTTTTTGATATCTCGGAGTTAAGTTTGACACCCAATTAATGTTTGTAAATCACACACAAAGGCATGAAGACACTGCGATTTTTTTGAAATCAGAATTGTAGACTTCGATTCCTTGGAAGTTATAAAAATCTTATATTTCGTGGTCATTATGGTCCCCACACTATTTAATTCGTGATATAATTTTTTTTTCATAATTTGTGCATTAATGTTTACAAATACTAATTAATTATAACACATAAACCTACTACATTTTCTCTTGCTTAATGTGGCTCCTAGAATACATCTTGAATCTACAAATTTATGCAGACTTTAAAGTTTCCGGCAGCGCATTATAATACTGCATCCCTTTGTAGAGTAAACTATTTTGCATTCTCTTTTTGTCCTTTTTTGGTAGTCTGATTTCATTGCACATCCTTGTGTTATGTCTGTGAATGTCCTTGTTGTAGATATATAATTTTATTTGAAATGTATTTTGGAAATAGGTTGTTTATTATTTTGAAAAGCGATAAAAATTATGAAAACAAAATAAGCCCCCAACCTATCCCAAATTTCACCTATTTAACCTAGTTTTTTTTCATCACTTTTAATGACTTTTCAGTAAGAAGTAAGTGATGAAATGCCACTTTGTTGAGTTGTCCGGTCATTTAGAGACATTTTATGTCATTTAGAGACATTTTTACGTAGCATATTATTATTCTTAAGGTGCATCGCATAGGTGCTATTTTATATATAGATTTTTTAATATTATTTCTATTCTTTCCATATATCAACACATTATAGGGTCTTTTTGAAGAAAGGAAATGGTGAATCTGGGTTTTGATTAACCTATTAAAAGAGGGAGGAAACAGAGGCCGTGATTTATTATGCAAGTACAACGCAGAATAATATACGAGTATTGTGCGAGCATAACCACTGGAGAGCTTTTTTTTTTTTTTTTTTTTTTTACAGTGAATACCGCACAAGAATCTCAACTGCTCCCGTCTGGAGCCAGTGAGACTATGGCATCCCCAATTGGGGTATGTTGTGAGGCTGAAGGTAGTGGGGAGGGGAAGGAGGTGGGGAAGAGGAAGGTTGGGAAGTACCTGGCTATTCAGATCTGGTCACTAAACACGGCTAAAGCCATTTTCAAGCAACGTTTCAATTCTGAATGGTGGTCTTACACCAGGGCGATACTAATAGTATCTTCCACTCTGGAACATGCCGCAAATATACTATATATTATTTTAAATGAATTAATTGTGAAATAACACAAATTAATCAAATAAAATTTATTTGCGCATGCCGGGTTCGAACCCGCGACCTCCGGAATGTGAGTCAAGAGTCTTAGCCACTGGACTACGGAGGTCGTCACAATATGGCACTATTTAAAATACCTCGGATTGTTTGCTGTTAATTTTGGCAATTTTTCCTTATTTTTAAATAATTAAGTAGAAGTTTACGATTTTATAATATTTTTAATTCATTTTACGAGTGTGTGATAATCGGCAAAAGATAGGTGAATTCATTGGCTTTATAGAACTATAATCAGTTTGTATGTCTCCATATTAAAATTCGGAGGTATGATTTTTTTAATGTGGGCAGAAAATATTCAAAATGATCACCAAAAAATCTCGAGCAATCGGAGAAAAAAGTTTTAAATTGCGCTGTCGCTCCAGTGGCTAATGCGTCTTTAGCTTTTTATTGTATATCTCTCTTTACCTAGAGTTAAAAATTAACGATTTTCTAGTTACTCTTATTTCTATCTATTGATATTTCTATTTCAATTATTGAGATATTTTTTGTGGAATCAAATTACTGAATCGCTCGCGTAAAGCTTTGTCTAGTCCTCAAAATAAGAATAAACATTTTCTCATTATAAAACCCGTATCATTAAGTTGGCTCTATTTTCCACCTAGCACAGGTATATTATGCTTACAGCTTTCCTGTTAAAGCACAGCTCCGTGTAAGAGAGGCCATAATGTTCTCGCTAATGCAGTTCTCTCCAGCCCTCCCACCTCCCAATACCCTCCCCCTGCTTCAGGTATCCACGAGGCCTAATGCACCTTCCCACCAGGAGAATATTTTATCGCCAGTATTTAACGGCTGATGACAGGTGGCTCTTTTGTCGTTTTCTAATGTATCGCAACACTCCAGATGGAAAATAAACGTTTCAGGATACACTTTCCCTAATAACTTTCAGCGTCTTTCAGAATATTTGTACCCTCGTTGGGTAGACGCCGATAAACGTCTAACGTTTATTGTTTTAATTAGTTTGCCTTTGTATTAGAGAAAATTTGGTGAAATTAACCAGCCATGTAGAATGTATTCGTAGGCACGAACAAACACATTCTGAGATAATGTTTTACCCTGGAGAACCCTTTTCATTGTGCATTATAATATTAAAGTTTACGAAGAGACATTATTTATGTGTCTACCAAAAGGAGCGGTTCCTACAATTTTAAGTATAAGTGTTTCTTGTGTTTAAATAAATACATTTAGTATTAAATATTGATGCCACCACAATTCAAGTGGTTTATAAAATACTAATTGATTCACGTTTTTCCCTTTAACCCATGGATTGCCGACCTCCCTCGACCTTGTAGTCCTTAATGTGCCAGTCGTAAGTTGGTTATCATCACGATTTTCTTAATAACTTACTTGTTTTTTTGCAAAATTATGTCATGAATTTTGCCGTCTTACCAGATCATTTTTTTTATATTTTAAAATTATGTATCCATTTGTTTTATATATTTTCCCCAAGATCTACTTCAGAGTTCGGAGAATTGTTTTTTTTTTCTCTCTAATGTTATGAAGAATATACAATAAATAAATATGAAGATATTCGTGAAGTCTTCAGAATTAAAAAATATTTTACAGAATTAGAAAATCGGAAATATTTTTCAATTTCACAAATATAAAATTTCAAAGTTAAAATGAATCTATTCTCATTTGACGAAATGAGAGCTTAGGTCTAGAATAATATTGTATGTCACTGTAAAAGCCCGTACTACGGTAAATTTTAAGATTTTCCAGTAAATCCTAAGATTTACTAGTAAAACCTAAAATTTACTAATTTGCGGGCTTACAGTAGCATGTACACTATTTCCTTGCCAGGCGAATAAAAAATATTTTAGTACTTTTGCTTTTATGTTAAAAAATACAACAAACCGGGGAAAGTGCGATGAACGGTTGATTCGTCGGTATACTACGGGTACCAGCGTCAGAAATCTACGGTGGATTTCCCGGCACATTGAGGGTTAAATCGACAAACAACCGTTGGCGCCACAATGAGGAAGAGCCTTGTCAGTGTGTGTATTGGGCAATGGGCATTATGATAACAGAGACGAAACTCCACGGGCTCTGTCAGAGGAATCGGCCTCTGTCGCCCGGCAAACATTAATTGAATTTTACACAAACCGCCCACTCTTGTGTGTTCCGTGAATAGTAAACATCCGGCAAACTGACACAAATGGGAGGCGGTCCTACCCCGGCTCCGTACTCCTACTTCTACCACTACAAGTCCATACTCCCAGTCGGGGGTAGTCGAATGTTTTGCGTTTCGAGAACAACCAAAGGCGCACCCGCACCGACAAACGCCGGCGGAATATGCGATTATTGATTAAAACGTACCGAGGGCGTAACACGTAACGCTGCGAGCTATGAGCATGTAACGCGTAAAGGGAAGACTCGCTCTGTCAATCGAGCGGTGACTTATTGATTGGAAAGGGCTTGTTTGCTAATTATCTTCAACGTATTTATTGGAAAGGGTTTCGTTTTAATTGTTTTCCGATGATTGATTACAAGAATTTTTTAAAAAGTATTTCTAGTGGTTCGCATTATGTGTGATTAATTAATTAATTACAACTCGAACCAAATTATCGATTGAAAGAGTATTGTTGATGGGTAGTCATTTTCGTATTATAAATACTTTTCGTTTTAATTTACGAGGGGTGGCGCAAAAGTCATCATCATATTTACATTTTATTACGCCAAAAATGTATAATTCTCTCTATAAGGCCCTCCGTTCATGGAGATACTTACAATCTACGTAATTGTGACGAAACCACAAGTACCCTGCTGATATACTACTTTTTAATTCTAGTCTCCGTACACGGCGCTCTCCGAAATATACTGAACTTGATCATTTTTCACGTGCAGCCGTGGAGTTAACACGCTGTCAAGCGATGTCATATGACTTTTTTCCAACATCAATCCATGCCTTCTCCATTCAATTCTTTCTTACGTGTTCTGGTAGTTATAAAAACACCCATTTTTTCCACTTCCAGAACAAATCTAACATTACTTTCATGTTCCGATGCCATTCTGTCAAACGTCAAACGAATAAGTATCAGACACAAATGATGCGACGCGTCGCTTGCGATCAGCACTGTCGGTATCGTAATACTGATTGGAAACCGACAGCCACTGCGTAGCGCCGTGAACGGGCACCAGCAAAATCGTACGGGGGGTACTTACGATCGGCGCGTATGATACGCGCACGAGGATCGAGTATCTTGTAAGTTTCTCCGTGAACGGATGCACTAAGACTACAGAAATTGAATGTAAAAACATATCCTCTTACAGCAAATATAAAAATGTAATAAAGTCTTGGATAAATACCGTTGATGCAAACACTTACTTGCTGGAATGTCACGTCGACCTGATGTAACTTAACATGTCGTTTGAATTGTAATTCATTAAGCACTAATTTTATTTTTTGTTTATTTTATTTTTTTAATCTCTTCAAAGATATAATGTACTTATTTATATGAGTAAATTTTAACTGTTTTAAAAACACACAAGTATACCCACGAACTGGCGATGCCTATGTGGGATTTTTTTGGTTAATCTACTAATTTGTATTATTCTCTACTTTTTAAATGTTGATATAAAAAAGCCTGTATATATTGTAAAATTACCAGTGTATGTACCAAAAAAATTATCAATAAATAAAAAAAAATCGCTCTCATTTTTGCAAATGGCATCTTATGCCATCACATAAGTTGAATACACGTTAACAAACCACGGATCTCTATACACTGCTCAAGAAAGCAGAATAATTGTTGAATTGTAATAATTCTTTTTATTTACAAAGTTACTATATTTTGGCGCCACCTTGTACATATATTTCTTTTGTAATTAGTTCTGTGATAAAACTGCATTTGACTAACACTTGTCTCCTTTATTTGCAGGTGTGTTGAAATTCTTGACCCGTTGAGGCAACTCGTCAAGACAGTAGCTACAAAATGATGCGTGCATCTTTATGGTTCGTAAGTCAAAATTTTATGCTACACATTTAACAGAAAAGCATTAATCTCCCTTATGAGTACAAAAAATGTAATTAATTACAATCTAACATTTCAGAAAATATGCCACGCAATAAGAAATCTTTATTTTGGGGACTCATTTAGTCATCAATAAATCAAACTATTAATACTCATATATAATTAAACTTTCTCAACCTTACTAGCGTGGTGTAAATTTTATACAATTGAAAAACAACCGTGTACATGAAAACCTTGCTAATAAACTAAAATTGATATTTAGCAGCGATAAATGTTATATACATTGTTTATAGAGCGGAATATCACTTTCATAGAATTCTTATTAAATTCATGCGGGAACGGTTAATTAAAAAGCAATGTGTTCGTAATAACCCCCTTTTTAAGACCGGAATCTCATGCGTCAGTCTGCCAAAATGCGACGTTGCCGTCTCTTTCGCAGCGTAGTTATAGTAGGTGGACATTTTATTAGTAAGAAATCAAATTAGACCTTCTACATTCTTTATTCAATGTGTAACTAAAACAACGGGTTTTACGGTTGGAAAGTGTTTTTTTATTATCCATTCATGTAAAAGTGGCTGTAAAAGTATGAGTCATTTTGTGACAGAACTGATGGATATAATGTATGTATATTGTTTACGATAGAATAGTAGGTTAAATGTAAATCAATGTTTGTTTGAACTTTCAATGCCCCAACCAAGGGCGACGTTAGGTGTTTTGTTTGGGTAAATAAATGCCTGTAGTAAAATTTCACGAGAATGCTCTCTCGGCCGGGTCCAGGAGCGACGATAAACTCCAGTCGCTTGATATTTTTATATCGTCCCCGTCCCGTCCACGTCACTCTCCGCCAATGTGATTAGCTGTCACTTAAAGGTCTCTACTCAATCATGGCCGGGTGGCCCCTTCACTCCTACAAATTGTTCGTTTTCTTGATCGCCCTCCCCTTCTCTGTAGGCAAACTTCCATATATGTATACAGGAAAATTCACCGAATGTTTTTGTTGTGTGTTCATTTTCACTATTTATTTAGCAAACTTGTATTATCAAAAACTGAACAAAACAATTTTATATAAATTAAACAATTTAACTTTGTTTGAACCACTTGTATATTTGAGTAAAGCCTATTTTACTTACAATTTCTTTTAATTTTAAAACAATTTTAACTTACAATTTCTTTTAAGGTACAAAGAATGAGATTTTTTTAAACGTTTTCTGTTGTTATTTTATTTTTGTTAAATTTAAACGTTAACAACACCCTAATATAAGGTTTTCCAAAATTTTTGAGATTAAGAGCTACTTTTTACCTTATTTTTCATGGGCATCGATTTCTAGCAAGAATCTTGTTAGATTTGACGTTGCTTTTGTAGTTCTTCAAAACTTTGACAACCGCTTCATCAACAGATAAACTCGAATCTGGCAAAATCATTTTGTCTTACGACCACGATATTTTTTTTCATTCGCTTTCTAAATTTAAAATATGCAAAAAAATATTATTCTTCTCAAAATTCTCTATCATATTTATTGGGATCGACCAATTTGCTCCGCGATCGACCTGTTGGGAACTCTTGTCCTAAAACAATATTATTGAGAACGCTGCCAATCGTCAGCAGCCTAAATAAATAAATCCTAAAGATATTTTTTTTGCGAAATTAATATCTGTAAATTACTGCGTTAGTATGCCTTCTAATAATAATAATGTACGAAAAAAACAGCAACCAAACTAATAATTGTAAGAAGTCTT
This sequence comes from Limnephilus marmoratus, assembly GCA_917880885.1. Lineage (NCBI taxonomy): Eukaryota > Metazoa > Arthropoda > Insecta > Trichoptera > Limnephilidae > Limnephilus > Limnephilus marmoratus. The sequence continues at coordinate 56,208,551 of OU862908.1, forward strand.
AAATGAGCAAATATTAAAATTATTGACCTTCCTAACAACGTTGAAGTATTATTCATTAGTATTGTGAAATACGTACGTGAGTACGTACGTTTTACACTAGCTTTATCTTATTTATTAATAAAGCTTCCATTGTAAATAATGTATTTTTATAATCCTTACGTTATATTACCAATATATTACTGCCCGAAATCACCAAACCAGTCTCTGACAAGCAGCAAGCAAAATGCCGCGGCCGAGACAAGTGGAAAAGCAGCCAAGAAGTTGGGTTGTACGCTTCATCCACGTCAACGGTTGTACGAAAAATTATTGTACACTTCACAAAAAAAAACCGCCAGTTTATTTCCTGCAAATGGAACTTTTATCTCCTGCAAAGGACGCACGTGGAATATGCTAATGCACACGGTCTAATTTTTCCTTTTTTTTTTTTTGGGATCTTTACTTTTGGATATAGAATTTTGGGTTCCATGTCAACTCAGATGAAACCAACCCTGAACCACCTCAAAAAGGTCTTTAAAAGCTATGAAAAAATCATTTAAAATAGCCGGTCACCCTTACCGAACTTAACCTATTTAAGGCGATCCACTAGTTCACTACTGTGCCGTGGACAGTAGTTCTTCGGTGGACGCCATAGGGGTCACTTTGAATAACCGAATTCGTCGACTAGCGGCCGTATTGTAAAATATCAACGCGAAAATGCATATTTTATTTTATTTTGGGAAGATTGGGTGTAAATATCAACTTTTTTTGCGATTATTATAAAATAAACTGAATTTGCCACATTACACAATAAAACCATATCCGAAAAGGGGTTTATAAATAGGAGAGTTTGGACTTGAAAGTGTGTTTTTTAGACCTTATACTTTATTTTTTTATAGGCTTATTAAAAAAATTAAAAAAAAATGACCGATATTTTTAAGGGCTAAGGTATGTTCTACACGCAGAATTTAATTGAAGCATCTACAATACTTCTAAGCGATCAAATTTTCAAAACAAAAACATATGATTTTGCATTATTTACTATGACTTCATCTTAACCATTTAAAAAATATATATATCATCACTCTTAATGACCTTTCTGAGGTGGTTCTGGGTTGGTTTCATTCTGAGTCAGCCGCTCGCCAGAATTTTGCATCCCTGTAATATTATAATAGTCCTTATCAGGCCCGGACTGGGACCACTTGGGGCCCTCCGCTAAAACCTGTAAAGGGGCCCCCTAACGTGGGGTGGGGGGGGGGGCTTCAGAAAACGGGCCTCCCCCGGATAATTTTTGAAAATTAGGTGCTTGAAAACAATGAAAACGCGTTTCTACGCTATATTGGCACCTATAAAGAAGAAGATATTCAGATTGGTTTTTATACGAATATTATGATTTTCGACTTTTGTTGACTTTACTATTTATTGAAATAAGAAATTCACAGTATTTTTAGGATACCACAACACTACTAAACATATGTAGAACACACTGCAGAACTGCCAATAATTATAACGGAGTTCAAAATAAAGGGCAGGATTTTATTCACACCAAAGCATTAATGAATTATATAAAAATTATTTGTGTAGTAAAAATAATGACAAACGGATTTTGGGGATTAGAAAAAAAATATTAACATTTAAAAAAATCCTGTGTGTTTAACAGTTTACAATGTTCTATACTAGAATAGAAGGGGCTTAACTTAACTTATTATTTTATTTTTGTCCAAATCATAAAATAAATCCCTCTTAACATTAATAAAAAGCAGACTGGACATAAGGTCTTGGCCTAAGAACGACCGAAGTCGATTTTTGACGATTTTAAGTCTTAGAAAAAAACTCGTTCACATGTGACTTGGGTACAAGGTATGGTAAGAACAAATTTATATACAATATTCAGGTTGGTAAACAGTCCAGATCGAGTAAGTTCAAACAGAACAGAAAAAGCACATGTCAAACACTGGAAACATTGTCTATTTTCAGAGCAGTAAATGTGAGAAAGTTTTTTATACAGTATATTTAGTTAAAATTATAACAATTAATTAGCCCTATTAGTAAAAACCTTTAAAGAAAAAAAAGCAAAAACTAATATTGTTAAGTTCTTAGTACGTGACGTAAAAATGTAGAATAAATAGAGACAAAATTTCAAAAAATTACAACCCATAATAAAAATAATAATCTAAAATTTCGATGACCTTACCTACAGTCATGTCATCGTTTATCTCTGAGGTAGAGCTTGATGGTTTTAACCACGTAAACATTGAACTGGCACACTGGAAATCTTCTTGTTTCTTTTTCTTACTTTCCTCTCTTTTTTGAAAACAACTCTTGTAAGTTCTCTTCATTATTTTTGTTCCGTTCGTAATATTAATTAATCAAATAATGTACTACAACTCCACTCTAAACAAAAAATTTAATTTAACAATTTAACAACAAAAAAAACTGCGCTGTAAATTTATCAAACCGCACAGCATAAAATCGGCCCTAATGAGTGATCAGCTTATCTGATAGGACATCGCGGTGCAGTTGTCGGTATTAGTTCATTTATGAGTTGACTGCTGGACGGTGGACACACGACAACCGTCATCGCGTAGACGATGCGGATGACAGTGGATCGTATAAAGCTTTCGTATACACGGCGAGATATAAACAGTTGTTGGACATGTTCTACTTTTGGAAAATGCAATTTTTTTCGAAAATGTACACAAACATTACCAAGAACACAAAATAACTACTAACAAGACAAAAAACTTTTTTTTGTACGTATTGTGGGGCCCCTTCGGGGCCCCCTCGCGCCGGGGGCCCTCCGCGATCGCGGACCTGCGGACCTGGCCAGTCCGGGCCTGGTCCTTATACGAAATTGATACTTGGCGCTACTTATTATGTTTGTTGGAAAATACCAACGAGGTCAAGATTTCCCCAATTAAGCTGCAATGCGGAGTGTCTAAATCAAAAGTTGCTCACGGGGTTAACTTCAGTGGAGTTGTTGGTTGCTCTCTCTCGTTAATATTTTGCTAGTGTGCCCCGCTTTATTGAACCCATTCGGATATTATAATGAATTCGGTTTTTCTTTTACCGTCCTGTTTCTATTATATTTTAAAAATTTCATAAAAATTTCAATTTATTATTGAGTAATTACATTGGTGGTCACTTACCCAGGAGCCCATGTTGACATAAAATATTGTGGAAAGTTTAGAATTAACATTTTATTTATTATATCAAGATGTTAACTTGTTTTGCTATTTCTCAGCGCCGTTTAAACTTTAAACCAAACGCTTTACGATACAAGAATATAACTTAAATTATGTTAAAAATTATGCACAGGATAAATTCCAAATTTCCAAATGCTGTTTCGATAAGGTCGAAATTTATGGAAAAAAGTGTCAAGAGCATAGACATATGAATATTAGTAGACCTGCCCTAAGTTATAAAAGCGTATTATTTTCCCCTCCCCATACCGGTTCCTTGGAACCGGCTGGGATTGAGAATGGCTTCGCGTGAATCTAAAAAATGTGACGTCATCATTCTTCTGCGAGCCAGCGTCGAGCGCTCATCGGTGCATTTTACGAAATAACACCGCAAAAAACATTGTTTGGGTTTTCAAAACGTGTAAATATATACTATCACTCGAGATACATGGCGTGTACTCGTCGATGTTTACCTGGTAAGTAAATTATGAAACATTTGTAAAAGGGTCGTAACTAATACGGCAACAAAATATTGGAGTCTGAAAATAAACGAACTTTACTTTGCCGTATTTGGACTTCGCAAATTTGTTCAATACGCGGCGAGCAATTCGCGCTCCCATGTAAAAAGGTCTATTCATTCAAAGGCAGAGTTTACTTTTAAGAAGTAAATGGTGATATTATAATGCGAGATGCCTATATACTGTCATATTGAGTTACCGACCAATCACATATCTCCAAAGTCATCTTCCCGCTCTGCGCCCCGCTGTAGTTGTTGTCTACTCCTTACTTTTATGTTCTGATCTACTAATATTCACATGTCTATGGTCAAGAGAAAGAATGGACATGATGACGATCTAAATTTACAAATGAACTGTGTCGGGATGACGTATTTCGATATGAATGAAGTTTTTGTCTATCTTTTTTACTCTGAATTTAGAATGTTTGTCTTTCTGATTCCTACGATTCCATCACTGATAAAATTTGAATACATAATGAACACATACTTTGAACAAAAAAAAAGAAATATCTGTGAGGTGTGAGATGTTTGTGTGGGAGCAGATCAGTCTGGCGGATACGTTGGGGAGACAAATGGTTCCTTGTAAGTGACGGGCTAATCCGCGACATCAGTGATACAGGAATGGCAATGGCCAGCGGTAAATAACACTACTAACAGCATCCAGTACAGTTGCTTTGTGCGCGTTCACAGCCCACAGCCGTCTGCCCGCTGCCGGATCTGCCCTGCCGGCCAGTGCCCAGTGCCCAGCCCAGACTACCCAATGTCCGGCTTGTTTAGTCTAGCGACCGGCTGCGGCTGCCGCTGATGCTCGTCATTACGAGAAGTTGACACTCGCCGGGCTTACATATTATTATACCAGACGCAAGTAGAGCATTCCTAGCATTCCTGCTGAATGCAACTTTACACACATTGTACTTTCACACTCCTTGCTCCGCAATGCTTTTATTAAACATAATATAATATGATTGGATTGCTTCATCCCTTTATGTATAGATTTCCTAATTGTAACGGGATAATTAAATAAATGCTCAATTTTAACGCTGAACTCCATGTCTGTATGTTGGATACAATCGATTTACACGTATTTATGGCAGTTTAATAATATCAAGACAGTATAACAAACGTTAACAATAACTTTATGGGTTCACTGATAAACAGGTTATTAGGTTAGGCTTTGTCTGTCCTCCCAAAGGAAACCTAATTGTTCCGGTTTATTTTACCTAAATAGTTTCAACGAGTATATTCACTCTGGGTTAGCTGAACTTCAAAAACAGACAGTTTAAAAATCGTCTCTTGGTTCAGTCCTGCCAGAGTTTCACCTGAAAAAGTGTGGTAAGAGCTGGAAAGAACTTGCACTCTAGAGTTAAGACGTGACCTTATCGTCAAATCTGTGTCATCCCTTCCAGAGATCACATGTACAAGCCTGAGCGGCGCGGCGGGGTGAAAAACTAACAAACTAATAAGTTAGAGACGAAGCGATGCAGGAATGAGAAAGTATTCGAGATCGAAGAACTTATCCTATTACAGCACTTCATAAGATGATTTTTCCTTCTTCCGTTCATGTTATTTGTATTCATAGTGCCTAAAGCATGAATATATTGTAGAAGCCTACTTTTTTCGGTACCATCTCTAGATTTTATTTTTCGCCCCACGCTATATCAAAACCTGGCTACGCCCATAAATGTAGATACAAGTGTTGATACCTATAATAAGTATGAAGTGAATTTGACGAATCCGTACGTCACAATAAATTTCGTTGATTCGTGAATTTTCTCTCTTCCAAATACTACATTCAATTATTTATCCCGGTATTTGGCAAATACTCACTAAAGGCTGTATATTTTGTCAAAAACACGAGAAATGAATTGAACAAAAAGCGTTGAATTTTCACCTATTACTTTATCGTAATTTAATTCAAATATCCCAATTTTATTGAATTCCCCCGGGATCTGTGATTCTGGGTATGGCTGGAAATATCGGATATTTGTTATTTAGACAGTTGGCTGTAACATTCCCCAGACTCCTTTGCTTATTGAAAAGAGTGATTCAGCCCAAAAGTTTACCCTCCTAATTATGAAAAAGGTTTGATGTATTTCGGCGATCTGGGGGATTTCTAAGGGAAAAAAAGAGGCGTAATTATTTGGAAATTTAGGTGGATGATTTAAATATTTGCTTGTGGAGTTATTTGAATACCTACGATTTTAAGCCCGTTCTTTTTAGCATGGTGATTTAGAATATTGTTCTCTCTAATTGAGGCTATTGCTGTAAACCATCGTTTTTCAACCTTTTTAATATCGTGACCCCCTTTAAAGTAAAAAAAGTAATAATTTCTTTACGACTTCCTCGCTATAAAAATATTTTAACGTTTTACATTACTAACGTGAAAAATAATGTGTTTATACTTGCCACGAATACCGACAATGGGCGACATGTTCAAACCACAAGATGTGTGACCGGTCAGTGGCTAAGTTGGCATCGCGTTTGGTTCCCACCCAGGCGTCCCGTGTTCGATTCCTCGGCTAGCTAAGTCCTCCATTACGACACAAGCAACATGTTCCACTTACTGCGGTGGTATCGTGAGATTTTAAAATATTGTCAGGTTATTCGTAATCTGGTAATGTTTGCCATTCTTTTTAAAAATATGTGTAACATGTGTTTGCAAATAATTAATTTACTTAGTTACGCATCTACTAATTATATTGACAAAAATATGAATTTATGAAATCGTGTAGTTGATCGCATATTGGAAGGCACAAAAACGGATTTAAGCGTATTGAAAATTCGGTTATTGGAATATTTTCCAGGTGGATGATTTCTCGAAATTGTTTGGTTGACTTGGTTGTTTGGTTGTATGGGGTTCTCAATTCATTTGAGGAAATGTTTTGGGTTTAGGTAGCTGCCAGAGACTCCAACCAAACAAATAATTGAAATATCGGCTGACAAAACTCTGCAACTAGAATATTTTCTCAAGATTTATAAAAGTTTTGGCTTGTACGGCAATACAGTGATAAAATGCTCTGAAAGCATTGATCCCATTTGCAACTTCTTACTTATTTGCGACTTCTCGTGTATGGTGACTTTAAAAACAAAATACTGTTAAAATTGTCTATCATCACTCGAAAATAATTTAGAGTGTTTCAAATGTCGATCCACACATTTAAAAACAGCGGAAAAATAAATTCAGCCGTCGTATTTGTTAATTAATACATCTTTATTTATTGGTTTATCAGGACGTATAATACGTATAATACTTGATAATAACTTTAAATTCAAAAGGATTTTTCGAATGCATATCTAACTTTTTTGACACATTCCTACCCCCGCTATACCTGATCCCGACCCCCAGATTGAGAAACGATGCTGTAAGCCAAGCTAAGTGGTGACTCTTCAAATGTTTTGTGTTATTCCGGATACTTAAAGATTCAAAAAGGCTGGCTGATATTTCAAATGCTCATTTTTCCAAGATCCTCGAACGAAGCAATCAAATGGAAGTTTGGCAGCATATTTATAAAATAACTAGCTGACCCGGAAAACGTTGTTCTGCCATGTAAATTATTTCTACGTGTGGATGAAACTTCGATGAGGCGGTCGTAGCGCCATCTATCATTCAACAATATAAATAATTTAATTGTTTGAATACGAACGACGGTTAAATTTGTTCATACAAAAATACATCGCGATTAAAAAATGGGAGAGTCGCGATTAAAAAATATAAGGGTGGGGATAGGAGGGTGAAAACTTGAGGTTATAGGTATTTTTTGATGGCAAAAAATTTTGGATATGGATACCTTAATCACCTAGCGGAATGAAATATACTTTACGACCTATTCTTATACCTACAAAATATACATAAAAATCGGTCGAGCCGTTTCGGAGGAGTGCGACCACAAACACCGTGACACGAGATTTTTATATACATAGACTAGCAGACCCGGCCACACGTTGCTGTGGCTTACCCAACCTTTATAACTTATAACCAACGCCATCTGTTAATTTGCATACATATCAAATTCACACCGCCCGCTTGCCAGCTGCCCACAGCCCGCTGCCGAAATTGAATCTTTGAATTTCTCGACTTTTCTCTACTATAATATGTATGTATTATACATATAAACCTTCCTCTTAAATCACTTTATTTATTGGTGAAAACGGCATGAAAATCCGTTGCGTAGTTAAAAGATCTAAGCGCACATATAGCGGGAGCGACTTAATTTTATACTATGTAAAGAAGATAATAAATTATGAATGCTAATTATTTCAATCGTAATGTGAAAAATCTGTGATAATTTATACTTACAGTCCAGACCTTTTAAATCTTTACCTTTTTGTTTTGGTTGGGTTTAACAACTTCAATGTCGATACTTTATTCCCAAGGCGGTGAATCTCTGAAAAAGTAAAAGTCTCGCTGCCACTCTTTTAGATACTCGTACCTAGATCTGGAAGTCGGTTTACAGATAAAAAATACCGAAGGATAATGGAACATTCTGTTCGGTAAAACGTACCCACGTTAAACTCGTAATTCATTTCTACTTGGTATGTTGCCCTAATGTCTGCCTCAATCGTGATAAATAAAAATGTTGTATAATAATTGTTTTACATTTCTTGCTTGGTTTTAGGATTATAGTCCAGTCACGCAAAATAAAGGAAATAACCGCTGAATGAAACGGAATAAGCTGAAAATTTGTATAAACCTTTATTTTGATATTCTGCATGTTGTCTTAAAAGTCTCATATGATAACGTGTGAGCGTCTTTGGATATTCAAGGTCAAAGGTCACGAAAATCAGTTTTTTGGAAATATCTCGCTTTCTTTGCCTCGATTCGTATTTGCATTCAATATAAAAGTTGTAGAGTATAAAATTGTTTACAAATTTTGTCTGAAATATTTTTTATACGCTTATCCGTTTTTAAGATTCAGCGCGAAGAGTCCGGAGCGCTAACCCGTACATGCTATGGCGAAAGGCCAATGGCGAATCCCAGTTCTTATTAGTTAATTATTCGTTCAATATTAGTTAATTAACTATTTAATATATTTCAATTATTAATATTACTTATAAATCAAATGGTCATTTGATATTACTTACCTTTTTCACATACATAATTACTAAAGCAATTAAATGAATTATTTTTAATATATTTTTATTATAACACTTCTTCTATGAATGTTCATACCGAGTGTCGAAAAGTGTACATTAGTACAAATTCAATCAGAGCATCGAAACAACGCCTCGAAGAGAATGAGACAACATGTAGAATAACAAGATAAAGGTTTACACAAATTTTCAGCTTATTCCGTTTCTTTTAGGGGTGAAATCCTTATTTGACTGGACTATTAGTTCGGACATTTGGCACCGAAACACGCTTTTTTGTCCAATACACTTTATGGAAAAGCGTATAACCTCGCACATTTCAACCAAATAATACTCAGAATTGTATATTACTTCTTGTTCTATGCGGCAAGCATTCTGAAGAAATATACAATACAAAATTTATAATTTGGATGCTGTTATGGGTACGGCCGGGAACCATTTATTTGATAACCTGCCTTACGTCACTCCAAGTGGTTCGCTGCGTTTGGTGACTTAGCACGGGTTCCTTGGTTCGTGGGGTGGGGTTTGACTAGGTATTGGCGGCGGATACGTTTGCCCACCAACTGTTCCGGTTGGAGACCTTTTGAAGTCTCCGCCGGAACTCTCGACCCCAAAGCCTTGCACTGTGGGAGAGATGGATTCATACGTCCGTCACTCCTGGACACATTGACCCCCAGATTCCTACCTCTACTCATACCTTTTTCTTCCCAGAACTTCCTCTCCTTCCTTTCCCTAAATAGACCCTCCATACAGCAGCTCCAAAGACGACACAGGCCCTGAGGGATTTTTTTCCTCGGCGCCTCTTGTGTGGAGTTAATGTTAACAAAAATGTGTGCGGTTCACGCGTGATAGTCATTCTCTCACAGGCGTTTCTTGAACGTTCTCCCGTAGATGTTTTTGTTTGTCTCTTTTTAGTGACGCTTTTTCGTTTCATCGAGTTTCAAATCTCAACGTGCTAAAGAAGTTTCCCGCTTCAAAAAGCAGTTTTCAACAAACTACCGATGTTTTCCCTTAAATACCTAAATGATTTCGAGGTGATGTAAAATGTAATCACTACGAACACAGTTTTCAACAAACTACCGATGTTTTCCTTTCAATACCTAAATGATTTTGAGGTGATGTAAAATATATTCCCTACGAACACAATTTTCAACAAACTACTGATGTTTTCCTTTCAATACGTAAATGATTTCGAGGTGATGTAAAATATAATCCCTACGAACGCAGTTTTCAACAAACTACCGATGTTTTCCTTTCAATACGTAAATGATTTCGAGTTGATGTAAAATCCCTAATCCCTACGAACTTTTAGAAGATTACGATAAATATTATATATTTCGACCACTTCATGGAAAAGCGATTATCCTCGCAAACAGTAATCAGAATAAAAACATTTCTTATTCAATGTGGCGCATAGTTTTCAACTGCTGATGTTTCCCATTGTGTTGATGAGTTCTATATGATATAATCTCTTTAGCAGTTGTGGAAGATTAGGTTAAATATATTTCGATCACGTTTCAGGAAAGCTTCTAATCTCGCGAGTTATATTATTGTTGTGGATGGGATCAAGTGGTTAAGTGGGATAAGATGTGACATTATAATGTCTTATTGTCTTATCATTATTTATTGTATTTGACACGCGTCTGTCATGGTTTACAGCAATGTTTTTTGGCATCATTATCTGTCCGACCCTTTACCAATCGAATAATCAAAAGTTCGGCGATTCGCTTCGCCCAGTGCCAAGATATGCTGCATATTCCTTTGTACCGAGAATGGTGCATGCTAAAAGATTTTTATTATTTTCAATTAACCCCTCAGGCTAATTTTGTTCGGTTTTCGAAACAACTCTTATAGGTCTCATAAAAATCGTTGTGTCTCCCTTACTATTTATCATGGTTAGAAACATGATCTGAACACCATGCTTTATATTCAAATCTAAAAATTGAGCGCAAAATAATTGAAATGTGCATATTTATGAATCCAAAGTTTCCGACCACAATTTAAAAAAAAAAAAATTGCGGAATTTTTTATGAATTATTTTTACATGATACTATATAAAAGTGAGTTGACGATAATGTATAAATTACAATAAATTTTCCTAATTTTTTTTTTATTTTTTTTTTATTGAAACATATAACAAAGGTTACATACAATTTTACAATATAATATATACATCAATATTTCAATCACTCTCCTAATAAAGCAGCTGCTTGTGTTTAGGAGAGGACAACTAAAAAAAAATACATTTGTTTAAATTAAAACAAAAAATATTGGTAATTTAACAAAAAAATATTAGTGATTTTATGATAAAATACAGATAAAAGTAATAAAAATATAGGTTAGTTAATAAATGATTTAAAGTAAAGGCAAAAACATATATCTGAATATGCAATACATATTTCTAAATATAATATACAATAAGTTAAATTTATGAGGTGGTACTAGAATATTTTAATTTAATTTTTTTTTTATATTTTTCATAGCTTTCTTCCGATCGTATATCAAGGGGTAATTTATTAAATAATTTTATACCCTTGAATGTATAGTGATGCTGTGCTGTTGTGGTTCGCACTAGTGGCACGGTTAATCCTCTAACAGATATTATTCTTTTGCTTATATTTAATTGTGGTAAATTCTTTTTACTAAAGAAATCTTTATGTATTTGTAATAGTGCAATTTTGTCATAAATTTTTTTAAGTGGGGGAACCGGGAAATCTTGAAAAACATTTATAGTTGGATAGTAATAGGGCTTTTTTAGGATGATTTTTATTAATATTTTTTGAATTGTTTCCAATGGGAGAAGGGTTGCTTTGTATGCACCCACCCAAGCCACGATTCCATATTGTAGTACAGAATGCGCAAGTGCATAATAAATATCTTTTAGTATTTTTAATGATACAGTATTTCTTAATCTAAAAAATATATAGATCAGTTTTCTCATTCTGTCTACTGTGGAATTTATTTGACTTTTCCATTTGATGTTATTATCGATAATTATTCCAAGATATTTTATTTCTTCTTTACTACTAATGTATATACACTTTGAGTTACAGGGTGCGATTTTAAGAAGGCAATTTCTTTCGTGAATTTTTATGCTTAGATTTTTATTTGAGATATTCCCTGTTAGACTATAAGGTATAATAAAACACGTACCTACGTGTTTTTTTTTCGTTATCTTTAATTTTAGTTTTAGTAACCTAAGGTGAGCCATTTTTTAAGCTTTCATATATGCATTAAAAAAAATCTTTTCATTTCGAATTATAAAATTTGAAAAACAGTTTTTAGTTTTCGGACGCGTTCAGGAATATTCCATTTATTTGGATTTTATTATAAAGAAAAAATATTTTGACCTTCCCATTAAATAGACCTGTGGCCTGGGGGGTTAATCATATTCTTTCAGCGTTTCACACTCTGTGTGTACACATTTCAATATGGAATTATATTTCAAATTCTTTTGTGGGGATTTGTGCGGGCTCTAATGGGAAAAGGTAATTCCGCAGATGTGCATCAATTTATTAAATGTATGTGCATTATTTCAGTTAATTCAACTCCTCCTGTGGTTATCTCGTCTGATAATTATTAGTGCTTTATTAAATTTTACTGTTGCGCCTATAATAGATAGATACTACCCAGTCCCGGATCTAATCCCGGGGGGACTAACCCCGGGCGGCAGTTTTAGGGGGCACCAAATCGTAATTTATTTGTTTGATTGAAAATAAAATTTTCAAAATTTTAAGTTAAATTATGCATTTAAATCCTAAGTTGTTTTATAAACGTATCCTTAGTCGATTTTCACGTGTGCATAGTGTACGTGATGCCTCAGCCAGGGGAATCCCCGCCGCATCTAAAACTAGGGGCTACACGAACTGAGCCGAATAAACCCGAGCGGTCGAACGTCAAGCGAAGTGACGATCACTCACCTCACCTGGGGGCGCCACTCATCGCCAGGGGGCGCCACTATCATGTTTCTTCCCCGGTTTGAAAAAGTTATAGACCCAGGGCTGGTACTACCTTCCTACGCCTGAGATTTCAACTCTTGAGTTTTTTTTTAAATCAATTATTGTAAGTTATTCTTTTATCAGTTATTGCACAAACTGTATAGCGTCTACTAAACTGTAAACTCAACTTACCATAACTTATTATTGACATCACATTAATAAAAGAAATTGTGCAAATAATATTGTTGTATTTTCCAGGAACTTAATCTACTGGTACTATTTTATTTTTTCCTAAATAAAAGAAATACTGAGGCCGATGGAGGGGGTTTGAACTTCCTAACCCCCCCCCCCCCCCCTTATATTCGCCCTTGGCGTCTTTAATAATATCTCGAAGCATCATAGCTGCATTGACTTAAAAATATCAAACAAAAAATTTGTGCAAATTTTATGACGTCAGAGATTTTTGCTCCAGAGTTTTTGCTTCTTCATAAATACAGATTTATTTTGAAAATGTATGTGATACATTATTATTGTAGACTTTTATATAGGTGCATTTATTTCTGGTTAAACCTGTGAAAAATCATGGGTCAGTCAAAGAGGCACTATGATGTATTAATATGACGTTGAAACATCTTACACTATTATCACGCGAGTAGCAGTGCGCGGGGAATGGATTTGGTAGTTTCTGTTATTTGGTGTTAGAGTGTTGGAAGCGTCGAAGCTAAAATTGGATTAGTGGGAGGTAAAATAGTGAAACTATAATTTTTCACTTCGTTTCTCATGTATAGTATTTGTATAACACATCAACGGGTATAGTCTGAATTATAGACAAATCAGTTCCAATTTTGAAAATGGCAAATAAAATTATTTTCTATTAAAAATTTTATGTTATAGTTAGGTAATTTATCGCTTGTCTGAATTCTTCAAACAAACTCTTCCAATTTTGAAAATGAAACGTACATTTAAAGCAAAAGCATTAAAAAACCTTGAACCAAAGTTACAGACAGGGGTACACCCGAAATTAGTTTTTTTTTTCGAATTCAGGTAATGATTTGTCGTTCATGATTAAATATCAACATTGAGATTATTTGGAAACATCAATCAGTTTATAAATTAATCAGTGCTTTATTGGATGGTACAGGGATTACCAGTAATTTTGGGAATATTGTCAATTTGTCAATACCTTCAAGCCACCCCTTTTCAGATATATAACATAATAGCTTTAGATATGTTTCGAAAGTACTTCGTTTTACTATTTTCATGAGTTTCACAATTCAATGTTCTTTGTCCAAGAATTATTTTAATATTTATATAAATTTGGCCAGAAAATCATTAGTTACAATGTTTTTTTTATGTGGTGGATGAAATTGACAAAATTTAATAAATACCGAAAGAATTTTTCTTAATTGTTGTCAGCGGATTTACTTTTTGCTGATGTAGGTACTTGTAGGGATTTTGTTTTCATCGTTTGTCATAGCAAAACTTGTAACAGACGTATCGAATTTCAATATCTCTGTTTTAACAAAATCATTTTGTATCTCTACTAAAACTAGTAGCTCTGGGAACAGTTGACCTTGGGTCCAAAAAGTATGTTTGTAATTTTATCTTATTTAATAAATCAAAACCTAAATTTCCTCTGAAATCATAAGATTTGTAAGTAGGTGTAAAATAAATACATACTTACCTACTTAATTACAAACAATAATATATTTTTAATGTAATATTGTTTTAATTTCAACTCCAAGTGGAGTCACCCCAAGTGGTTGGCTATGTTTGGTGACTTAGCAGGGGTGCCCAGATTCATGGGGTGAGGTTTGTCCAGGTCTCGGCGGTGAATGCATCTGCCCACCAGCTGCGCTGATTCGCAAAGTGCCTGGCATCCAGCGCACATTGTTCTTTCGATTATATATTTGATTTTAAAACGTTCAGTTGGTTTTTTAACACATCCTAAGTTGATTTATGAACATATCCTAAGTGGATTTTGAATGCATCTGCCCACCAGGCCGGATTGGGAGATACTGATTGAGGAAGACCTTTTGACCTCTCCAGCAGGACTCTCGGACCATCACCTTGCACCGCATTGGGAGAGATGGATTCATATGTCTGTCACTCCTGGAGGAGGCGTCTACTAATATCTACAGGAATTCCAAAAACTGAAAAAATCGCACTAATATCTATGAGAACCAAAGTGCGTACGAATATCTACAGCTCAAACTGCTGACTAACATCTATGAGAACCGAAGTGTTGACGAATATCTACAGCACAGGCAGTTGTTGGATTTGCAATTATGTATAACATATTGGAATAATGTAATATTGCATATGCAGTTTAAAAAACTTAATTTATGTATGTGTGTATGTAAAAATCCCTAATATCGGACTATTGAACACATTTAGGTCGGTTACAGTGCTCGACCGACGGTCGGTGCGTACGTCGGTCACGCTTGTCATTTGTATGAAAATTCCTAAATCGTTCAGTGCAGGACCGACCGTACGCATGCGTATATCGCTACGCAGTACGTACGAGAATCGTCGGTCGAGCGCGTGCACATGCAGACCGTTTCATTTAGAAATGTTCTCTGGGCGACGATCGGGTGTACGTGATATCTACGTCTTCTGTTCCTAATACGTCTACGAAGATAATAAGCAGCCATTAATTAATTAATTTCGCGTACGACGTCCGGTCAGCTTGTTGGTCATTCGTGAACTGACGGTACGCACCGACGGTCGGTCGGTGGTATGCGATCGTCAGGACCGACCTTACGCGTGCGTATCGTCAGGACCGACCGTATGCACCGACCGTCGGTCGAGCACTGTAACCGGCCTTAGCTGAATATTAAGGATTTGGGTTTTTATTTAAACAGCTTTCTTTATTTCGAGTGCTTCTATATTATTATTTAGTCTGTTACCATGACCATTTCTATGTCAGTTAGGTTAGGTTAGGTTGTGGTGCCGTGTATTTCGAAATAAATAAATATCTTTGTATTATGACCTCCATGTTTGTTCAATAAATTGTCCTCGTAAACAGCAAAATACTTAATATTATGCAAAAACTTTATGTACGTACTTTAAACGTTTAAGCCTTTACGTAATTAGTAATTACGTAATTGAAGTAATTAATGCTTTTCTGTACAACCTCTTGTTCAGCTGCCCTCTGTAGATATTAGTCCAACCTACGCTCTGTAGATATTAGTTCAACCTACGCTCTGTAGATATTAGTCAACACTGGGACCGTCATAGATATTCGTCCGACCTCAGCTCTGTAGATATTAGTCAACACTCTGAAGTTCGTAGATATTAGTCCAACATATGAGCTGTAGATATTCTTCCGACATACAGGCTGTAGATATTAGTATCTGGAGTCCTCCTGGAGACACTGACCCCCAGATTCCTACCCACCCCTTGTACTGTTTTCCTTCCCAAAACTTCCTCTCCTTCCTTTCCTCAAAAGACCCTTCACACAGCATCCCTAAAGATGACATAGGCCTTGGGGAATTATTTTCTTCTGAGCCTCCTGTGTGGAGCTAATGCAAAAAAAAAATTATTGTACCTACAATTTGTTCAATAAAACGTCGAACATCTCAATGATATTCTTTTTTCAAACATTTTTCAGGCAGTTAGGAAAGTAGGTACCATGATCTTTACTAAACCATTAAAACGGCAACCATCTTGAAACGGAATGTACAAATAGATTTACAGACTAACGAAATGCCAAACATGCAAGTAATTTTTTTATTCAGTTGTTTTTTTACAATAATGTCTGTAGATTTATTTGTATCTTCAGGTGGTAGCCTTTCAATGATTCAGTAAAAGTTATGTTATAACAAAAAGGACTTCGCTATCATTCAATAATAACTCTCTTTGTCGGCGTATTTCGTGGCCATACTGCTTCTATTTAACAAGTTGGCAGCCATTGGGGCAGCATTCGATGGCACACCGTGGCACGTTATTCTGTTCTTTTCAACAGAGTCCTGACTGCCTACTAACATAATAATATTAACAAAATAAAAAGTCAAACGAATCTTCTGTTTGTAATTCATTATTATTGAAGTGAAACCTTCTGTAGCATCATTGTGATTTGGAACTCGATGAAATGAATAATAACGACACTAAAAAAAAAACACGTACATCTATAGGAATATTGCGAGAGAATGAGATAGTATCATCGGTCTCCTCTTTGTGCGGTGCTTTGCAGCCTCCCCACTCTTGTCTGCTTTAGTTTTCTGAAGGTCTCACTTCTACCTCGTGTGAATTGCACATTGTGATATGGGTTTCTGTTTTTTATATTTTGAAAGAAAACACACATTCCTGGATACAAATAACCTAACAATGTTGCAATTCCTTCTACTCGGAACTCGACGCATTTGTCCACTTGGCTACCAATTGGTCATTATTTTTACTAGTTTCTTATTTCGCCTGCACAAATAAGTTTAAGGATCTTTAACATAATGTATTTTTATTATGTTTACTATTAATTTTCCTGTTGGAGACCTAAATAGGACAATGTTTACTTGCCGTGACCAAAGTAATGTGATATCGTATTTCGCACTGACAAGAAAACAGTTGTACATAGTTAATCTAATGTTAAAACAGTGACCTTATAAATAATGAAAATTGTGGTAAAATATACATATTTCTAATATAACGTACATTCCATTTACCTGGAATTGGTTAAAAATTAATAATTTCAAATACGAAATCTTTTTTGACTTAAAATAATTCAACTGTCAAAAAACAATTCAAACTCTTGTGAAAACATCCAAGTAATTTTAATAATTGTTTTAGGGGAAATTGCTAGGAATTTAAATGTGCACAGGGTTCTTTTCGTATGAAATTCTAAAGAAAAGTATTACTGCATCAAACATCAATAATATTGTTATTGGAAAAAATGAGAATAAAATTCTGTTTTTCTTTTCTTTCCAGACAATCCAATCTACACAAGCTGTGAGGCGTGATATTAACTAGTGGGCAAGATAGAAGAGAGCGTCAAGTCTTCCAAAAGAGTCGTTGTAACTCTTAACACATATCAAGTTGCCGCAACGGGGACTGTGCATGAAGGCGGGTTACCAACCTTCACAACTCAAGTCGACGATGCTCCCAAACAACTAACTCAGAGATAGACCGAGATCCAATAGATACTTCTCATCTTTCTCAGTGAGAAGTTATCAGGTAATTTATTTTAATATTTGTAACAAATAACCTGTTGCATATTTCTGCAAAAATTTTATAAATACCATGCTCATCAAAAATGGGATGTCATTTCAGAATTTTATTTGGTTAGGATCAAAGTTATTGAAATACAAGAGATATGCTGTGATGGCCGACCGACCGTTGGCGGACTACCGTCTAATGGTTTGAATATGGAAAGAATTCTTTCATTTAGTTTTTTTTTTTTAAGATGTGCGGGAGTATTGGTTAACAATATAGTTTGAATACGGAAAAAATTCATTCATTTCGTTGATTTTTTGAAGGTGTGCAGTGGTACTGGTTAACAATATCGGCGACGCCAGGAAACAGTCCTTCCCAGTAAAAACTGCCGATAGCACATTTCTTATATTTCAATGTCTTTGGTTGTGGTGGTGAATTAGGAGTTATGACTATGACAAATGATATTCCCTGGATTATTTATTTATTTGAATTTAAATCTTAATAAAAACAGTGACCTTGTTTTGTCTATCGGCAATAAATTAATAAAATCAGCTGGGTACTTAGCATTTCAGTTTCACGTAAAGAATACCATTAAAATAATACAAAAATTAAAATTTTACTAGAGACTTTTAATATACTTATTGTTCTGTTTTAGTTCAGATTTTAAATAAGAAATTGCGGTAGATATTGTTTGATCGTCCGCAATTCAAATTAATTACCCTGCCCATCAATATTGATTAGTTCTACCAATCTGCATGGATTAACAAAATATGATATGGGTTTGACTGGTGTAGTTGTATTATGGTTTTAATATTTAATATCCAAAGTGATTAAATTTATCTTGGTTGCATTTGCTACACTACAATCTGGATCCATAATAATTAATCTACGGAGTGAAAATCAATGATACTAATAACTGTTATTGTTGATTGAATAAGGAATAATAATTATTAGAGTTGTTTTTAAAATTAGGAGTATCCTCTTCTCCCTTATTTAATATTCGCCTCTTTAAAATCTGTATTATCAAATCTCTTCCTCAACCCACCCCACAACATCGTCCAACTGTGTGGCCTAATTCCTAATCGCCCTAGTTGTATTTTCACAGTACAGACAGTTGGTGTTTGTGAGGTGAAATCTAAAAATGAAATGACATTGTGTTATCTTGTCTGTTTGTTTCGTTTCAGTTGTGTGGAGCGGGCCGCATGCCGCACGCGGCGCCGCCTACCCCCGGCGCAATGTCCGCCCGCCACTCCTACTTCTACACCGTGGAGGTGGGCGACACCAAGTTCACCATCCTCAAGCGCTACCAGAACCTCAAGCCCATCGGCTCCGGGGCTCAGGGCATCGTCTGGTGAGTCTCTCCTTCCCACCCTTTTCCATTCTTCTGCTCTCCTGGTTAACCAACACCCGTCATGACAAAAGCTTTTCAGATTTACAAATAAATATACTCTGCAAAGAAGATGGAAATAAAATAACCATTTAACAAGATAGCTTCAATTATTGCTTAACACATTATCTGCATTTTTTTTTATTTAAATTGGAATCATGATTATAACTTGATAGTATTGACTTAAAGGACAGCCCAAAATCATTTTTGGAATTTTTCCCTCACCAGAGCATCTAGAAAATTGATGCCTAAATACAACGCTTGGAGGTATAAACCACCTTAGGCAAATTTATGTTGGCTAAGAAATGCGTTAATGAAATGTATTGATAAAAAATTAAATTACGGTTTTTGTGTATAATTCAATTAAAATCATGTTTAATTAAAGGAAAATATGTATAAAAACAAAATGGAAATTCTTAAAATCATTACAGAATGAGGAAAGTTAGCTGAATCTGCGCAATTTATTTTCCTACTACTATTTATTTTCCTGGTAGTATTCGAAGCAGTCAAAGTGCAAGCCCGCAACGACAGACCGTTGGGTCTTTTGAAGATGAGATTTGCCACAATATGGCAAATGATATTCTTGCAATAGAGTGATTAGAGGCACACGATTCACATCTTCTACTTCAGCATTGACTGTTTCGGAAAAGACAAAAAGCAATGTCCCATACGGAATGCCTTCTTTTCTCTATCGTTTGGTCATCTGGTTTCCCAATTCATGATCTTACTTCCTCAAGAAGCAATGCAACTTCCCCTCATTTACAAAAGTCACACATATTTTGTCAACATGTTTTTCACCATCACTGTCAGAACATCCAAATCGGTTATAACTCTATCATGGTTCAGTCATTTCGTAATATGTATAATGACAAATTATAAGCGGAGAAGAAGGTATTGAATAAAATGATGGTATGAAAACTGCAGACAAACTACCAATTTGAATAAAAATCACTCAGCACTTTGATGGCACGCTATCCAATAGCGTATACAAACACCGGTCACAACTGGTTTCCAAACTTTGCGTTCAGGAATAACCTTTGAGCGACACCTAGCGGTCATATGCATGTAATACCATTGTTTAATAGTATTGCTGGCCATTTGGTCTTTTGCTAATATTATGTCTTACGCATTTTTTTTATTTGATTTTATCTATTTTTTTAGTGTTTTGATAAATAATTACTTAAAAATAAAATAATGAATAAAATTTATCACATTACTCTATTTATTGAAATTCCAATCTCGAAATGATGCACAATGTCTTGGTCAGATTCATTTTTTCTCAATTTCCCATAGTGAAAAAATAATAATCTATTTGAATATTGGCCTATTGGCATCGTCATGCAGGTAATGAGTTAAAACTTGAGGAATGGCTGTACGACCTTTTTCGTGCAAAATTTAAATTGGATTTGAGGCCAACCAATATGAATAATTATGTTTTATTATAAATAATTCAATTTTGCATGATTTTAGAGGCAGCTTTTTAATTTTGATGTGAATTAATTGTAATAATTTAAAAATATAATCTTGCCCTTCAAAAATAAAATAAAACTCTCTAAAAAGAATTTTCTTTAGTAGAAATTTTAATTTATAAACAACAAATTATTTAAATCTTCACCCTTCAAAATTCTTTATTTAATATTTCATAATACCTACGTAGAAAGAGAGCAAAAATGTTTTTTTAATAATTATAATTAATTCGTGAATAATTGCCAAAGTTGCCCCTAAATTCATGAATAATTGAATTCTTACCTATATTTTATAATTTAAAAAAAAATTATAAAGTAGCATGTGTCCGTACTAGACATTTAAAAGTAATTATAACTTCTCCAATAATCGCAAATTCACATTATTTGTGGCATTATTTTATTTAAATGAAAAGCAATCACTTTGTTTAAACACCACTTATACAAAGTGATTGGGTTGGAAACATGATGATTATTTTGATTAAATATGTGGTGTATGTAAAGTGATATGTTTTCAATTAAGTAATTTTTCAGTTTGGTTGGGTGTTTTGGCCTAAAATCAAAATTTAAGTTTTGTACAAAAAAGGCTGCGCAGCCGTTCGTCTTAAGAAGGTTTGGTGATTCAATAAATGGTTTAACAATTTTTATAAATTTGAATATAAAATCAAACCCATGACAGAATTATAAAAATTATTAATGTTCAAAATGTTAACATATGTTTTTTGTTAATTATGGATAATTTTGTTTGCATCTCATTGCTAAAGAATTCATTATGATGATGTTTTTGGTTGTTTTTACCCATCTCTTTGCCCAGAGTATTTTGCTGATAATAATTCTATTGATATTTTGTAGAAATTTCTTAGTCATTGAAGTATGAATATTCTCTTATTATATCAGCTGTCATATTTAATTTTACATGGAACTAGTTTTTTCACTGTTCTGCCTGATATATTTTTTGTTTTATTGCGTAGACTTTTTTTGTTCTGTTGTAATCTTTATTTAATTTCACGCTTACCTGTTTTTGTAGCACTAAAAATATTTTTCTTTTACTTTTAATTATCTGAGCCAAATCATAATATGTAAGGTATTAAAGACTTTGATTTCTGTGTTGATAAGGACGTTTCCTTCTTTAAAATTCCACAAACACCCTTTTTAACACAGCATATCATACCATTTCGTTTTCACAATAGTATTAATTACAATACATGTTGATAATGCTCTCTTTGCTTGAAATACACCATTTTATTTGGGTATTTTGAATATTATAATCAAAATATTATTAATTATTTTACAGGATAATAGACAAAGTTTATCAAATTATCTTTTGCAATATTATTTTGTTATTATAATTATATTAGGTATTTTAGTGGCTCTTCAGTGACTATATATTTATTTTTTATGCACATTTTGGTTGATTAATTTTGTTTGTTTTGTATCATTTCTTATTGTTTTGTTCACTTTTCCTAGCTGATCCGGTCACAGCCCCCGTTGCTATAAATGAACTAGAAGTTAGCGTTGTGAATTGAAGTCTAAGGAGGACATTGAGTGCCCGTAGTTGGTTGGACCACATGTTTTGCATTCCCACGGGACTTGTATTAACCGGGTTTTCGGCTTGCACACCTTCAAGGGGGGTTATGGTGTATTGTTTAGTGGGCTCGGCTTGTGATTGTGGAATATGTTTCTGAGTGTGCAATTTGGTGACACGGAGTTCCGTGTTCCCGAGCGCTACCGGGAGCTGTCTCCGCGAGGGCTGGGGGCGCAGGGGATGGTGTGGTAAGCATTCACCCAATCAAACATCTCTCCCCACTACCACTGACTAACCCAACACTACTTACTAACAATACACTCTTTTATTAATCTCCCGGTATAACGTACATGGAGAAATACATTTCTCAACATTTCATATTTCAAACTGATGCGTAAACACCTCACAAAGAACAATCTAAATTGAATGACTTCTTATATTTTATATACGCATGGTTACATTCTTTTTACTTTGTTTCAATGTGTAATGTCTTTTTGTTTGCATACATTGCATGTTTGCTGTCAGTATTCTTCTTGTTACGTCTTCTTCATCAAATCAACTGAGAAATATAAGCTTTTGGCTAAGTTCTTTCATACTCTGTTTATTTTCATACTCTACTTTATACATCAATAACTTTCTCTCAAACTCCTTTACCCATTTTCTATCATGTCATTTTCAAAATGTGTAATAAAATATTACACATTTATGCTGTTATCTATGTATGTATGTGCATCCGATTATTAATAAGTCAAGTGCCATATAAACTCTTAAGAGAACCTTATGAGGATATTAATTTCATGTAATGTATCATTATAATTTTTTTAATTGCTAATATCCTATATAACCCACATCATTTTATTAATGTCTATTAGAGCTACATAGTTGTTCAATCTATCTGCCAGACCTTGCTTTATTTTCGTTTATTTCGTTTTCAGCTTAAACTGACACCGAAAGAATGAGTTATATAAATGTCGTATGATCTAAGTAACTAATTCTGGTTGAACAGTTTCCGGAGGCTTGTCTAATGGATTGTGTATATTTGCAGTGCTGCCTACGATACGGTGACGCAGCAGAATGTGGCTATCAAGAAGCTGTCCCGACCGTTCCAGAATGTCACACACGCCAAGAGGGCGTATAGGGAATTCAAACTCATGAAGCTCGTTAATCACAAAAATGTAAGCTATTTTTAGGTTATATTTTATTCAACAATAAATTGCTACGATTGTTTTAATTTACTGCTCTAAATTCAATAATGCTATCTTGAGTTGACCAAATGTTCAGCAGAACTGCCTTTTAACCTGCCACTTCTAACAATTACAGTGAAACTCTCATAAGATTTTTCAAGGGACCGAATAAAAGACTTGTATTGCGAAAACCTTTTTACAAATTAAATTGGTTTGAATTTAGCCTCATAATGTTATAACTGCAGATTTAGTTTGTTGTAATTTTTAGTTTCCTGTTCCTTGTTATTTAATGAAATTCTGTATACCTAGAAAAGTGGTGTTGTCTTTATAAAATAAGTAACATTTGAATGATTGCAGATTATTGGGCTGCTGAATGCGTTCACACCACAGAGGTCCCTGGAGGAGTTCCAGGATGTGTACCTGGTGATGGAGCTGATGGATGCCAATCTCTGCCAGGTCATCCAGATGGACCTGGACCACGAGCGCATGAGCTACCTGCTCTACCAGATGCTGTGCGGCATCAAGCATCTGCACTCCGCTGGGATCATTCATAGGGTGAGACATCTGGCTAATCTCTTCATTACAGTGTACCTAGCAGCAATGTTGTTTTGAAAGTCAAGTTTATTTTTGTTGTTTCAAGATACAATGAAAGTTCCTGTTTTCCACATAATTATAGTTCAATCCGTTTTTTTTTTGTCAATACACCGTTGACCGTTGTGAAATCATTTTTATAAACCCATTCTTGTCAGGAATATTTTTTTAGATTTTTACAGAGATGCAGTTGCCTTGTCCCCAGAACATTGAGTGAATTTTAATATATATTTTTTGTTAAAGGATTTGAAGCCGTCCAATATAGTTGTGAAGAGTGACTGTACCTTAAAAATATTGGACTTTGGTCTTGCCAGAACAGCTGGAACCACTTTTATGATGACTCCATATGTCGTCACACGGTACTACAGAGCACCTGAGGTAAGTCTTTTATCTATCCTCGCATGAGAATATGCATCACTATTGGATACTGGTGTTATTTGACGTTCCCACTGTGTATTGGTTGCAGGTGATCTTAGGGATGGGCTATACGGAGAATGTGGACATCTGGTCAGTGGGCTGCATCATGGGGGAGATGATAAGGGGAGGAGTTCTATTCCCGGGAACTGATCACATTGATCAGTGGAATAAGATTATTGGTGAGTCTCATTACTTTTGCTCTCATCTTACATAATTTAGTTTGTTTCAAACTTTCCTCATATTATTTGATGTCGATCAACGTTAAACGAAAATTCTCAGCTCGTTTTAGCTTTTTAATAAATTGTGATCAGCTGACAGACATAATAGCATGCCCGTTTATATGTAATCAAGCAGGTCAAAATAGCAGCAATAAAACAAAACAAAAACAAAAAATTTATATCAGAAATTTTGTTCACGAAATCTTCAAATAAACGAATTTAAAATTCTAGTGTTTGATTTATGTCACTTTTAATACTGTTATTTAATCATTTATTTTTATTATTTGCAGAACAATTGGGCACGCCTTCCACTCAGTTCATGACTCGCCTGCAGCCCACAGTGCGCAACTACGTGGAGAACAGACCACGCTACTCGGGCTATAGCTTTGACCGCCTATTTCCGGACGTCCTGTTCCCGTCCGACAGCAATGAACATAATCGGTTAAAGGTGCGTACAACACTTTCCATCATTATTCTTTTATAGTATCAACCAATATGCATAGTTCTAACTGCTAAACTTTAAAAAAAATCTGAACTTTTCAATAATGGTACTGTTAGTTTCATTATGGCCAACTTTTTTCTTGTTTTGAGATGCATACTTATAAAATATTTAATGAGACTACTTGTTATTTTGATACTTTTATTGCTACACCTATGCCAGTCAAAGCATTCAGTTTCAAATTCAAATTTGCTATTTGTAAATGCAATTACAGTTCCGTAAATAGGAAAAATATATATTTTGTTCAAATGAAATTTCCAGCGCCCTTGAGGTGATTTTTCACAAAAACGGCGCTATATAAATCATTTAAATATTATTATTATTATTATGGATGCCTTACAGTGTTGAATTTGCAGAAGTTTCCTCAAAAATAGAGATGATCCGTTACTTATTTCATATTGTGAAATGTAACATAGCTAATTTTAATCCCAAAGAACTAAGGCCCTTCTTCTGCAGGATTACGCAAGTATTCGATACTGATGTTTTGATGATACTAGGTTTTCATTGTATTCACGTCGCAAATAACTTGTCGCACACAGACCTTAAACGTAGCTACTGAAATCACGAGAGCCTTATCACCACTGTCTCTCGAGATATCAAAACTAGCTTTCAAAACCTCACAACTGCTGTAGCAGTCAATTTTCCTGTTCCTAGCGTTGATCTACAGCACATTCAAAAATATCTGCCACAAGTGGCAGTGAAGCTTTCATTTTTGATGGACTGTGAAGCTTTCATTTTTGATGGACTAACAATTTATTAATTGCTTCGGCATGTTTAAAGCCTTGATGACATGAGTTAGACCAGATGGTCGCAGGATACTGTCGAGTGACCATGCAGATTTTTATGGATACTTGCGTAGCCTTGTGGAAGAAAGAGAGTTGCAATATATTACATATTACAATATATTACATATGCTTACATAACTGTGTTTATGTATGTACATATATGTAAATGTATATGTGTGTAAGTTAATGTATATATATATATATGTACCCGCCTCGGAACAGACTTAGTCTAGTGAGGCGGGCTAGTAACTTGTTTGTATATGATTATTGTTACAATAAACGCTCGGGTTGCCGGCATTAAAAAAAAAATATTTATATATTCAACTTGTAATAAATGATGTGAATATGAGGTTGAGTTGTATTTAATTGTTTGGTTGTGTCCAGGCCTCTCAAGCACGTGACTTGCTGTCACGCATGCTGGTGATAGATCCCGAGCGAAGGATATCGGTGGACGATGCTCTCCTACACCCATACATTAACGTGTGGTATGATGAGGGGGAAGTCAATGCCGTGAGTATTATTTATAGGTCTACTGCCACTCCAGCCTCACTCGTAAGTTTAGTACTTGTAAAATTATATTCATATAATTATTTACAAATTTTTCTTTCATTTAGATTTTATTTTATTTTACCTTTTGTTGTCTAGACACGAAAGACATTTAATGATTTTCTTAAAGAACCGTTCTTTTAGTCTTTAGAATACAAAGGTATTTTTATAGGAATGGTTTATACTTAAAAGAATGATTTAAATCAAAACTAAGCCAACGTAGAAATTAATTCATCTAAAAAGTGATGTACACAAAGTTGTTGTGTTTCATTTAATTGATTCATCATATTGTCATTCTGTTCCACCGCCAGCACCGTCATTAGGCTTTTATTATTTTTATTACAACATTATGTTTATTTTAAGTTCATTTTGTTTTTAGTTTTCATTTAATTTAGTTCCTCACTTATTCAAGCTGTCATTTATCATTTGGCAATAATTGCCCCATCACGGGCATTGCTGGCAAATCTGAAACTTTTAGATTTTTCATTAATTATCTTTTAAAATATCTCCACATTTTCATGTTCGATGTCTTTGCACTTAATTATTGAATGTTTCACAAGTTCCTCGTAAGAGCCGAACGAGAGAACTTTTTCACTTTGAATTTATTGAAAAAAATTACTTCGAATCAACAGCATCAGGTTATGAAGTTAAGTTTTTAAGTGTTTGTTCTCTTTTGATTTATTTTTATATAATGATTATTACTTATAATATTTTATTTCAGGTTCAAATATGACCATTGTCAAACAATCTATTGGTTGAATATCTACTAACTCAAATCATTGTAACCCATTTTTGCTCTTATTCATTTGGAAAAGATTGAAAAATCAATTTTTCACACTTACTATCAATTGAATATATTAATAATATATAAATATGTTTTATATAATCCTTGAGTGTTGTGTGTTTGATGCATGTGATCACACTAATGGTTGTGTATTGTTATTTAGCCGGCCCCGGGCCCGTACGACCACAGTGTGGACGAGAGGGAGCACACGGTGGACCAGTGGAAACAGCTGATCTACCAGGAGGTGATGGAGTACGAGGCTCAGCACAATGCGGCCCCGCAGCCCACCACGAGCGCTACGCCGCCCGACGTACCCGCCTAGGCCCGGGCACTCTTTCACTAATTCCTCCTTAATACACTTATCACGTATCGACGCTCTTTGGTATAGGATTATGCGCAAACTGCCCTCTAACGTGAGGAACTCCTACCATTAAGTGTTTTCTTTGTAAAGGATAAATTATATTGTATTGTATACCGTCACCGCATTTTTCCTCTCGTTTTGATTAATGAAATAGATTAATACTTGCAACTGTTATTTGTATCTACTGATTAACATGGGTCTGCTTACTAAAGCATCAATGTTTAGAGAAGACTCTCCTGTAGTAAAGTCGTGAATTAAATAATCCCTGCTGCACCCGACCTTTCAATCTACATACTTTGTGCAACGGATTCCATCGCTGACAATCTCAGTTACGTTATTTAGTATTTTGTTGACATGGGTACTGAATTTGAATACTGGGAGTTGATCGTCTAATTTTTAATTTGAACATCTTTTAACTTTTACTAAACACATTAAATTTGTGAAAAAGAACTGCAACTCGTTTGTAACCATTATTTTATTTCACTGCCTGGTTCACGATGGCTGTTGACGATGTGTATTTATTTGTGATTATCTATTATTTTTAAGACTATTTAGAGAGTAATTGTGCAATTTAATAATTTGTTTTATACATGTCTAGTTGGTATGGATTCAATAACGGTTTTACTTTAGAGCTGAGTCCATGAAAAGCGGAAAAGTTGCCGATTCATCGATGTCATTTTAGATTTGTTAATTTTTATAATTCTGTAAAATGTATTTTTCTTTTTAAAATTTTATTATATAATTTGGCAATATTTTTAAATAAGATTGGGTTTGTATATTTACTTTTACATTATGTTACTTTTAAAGTTAGTTTATTAACTTTTTTAAATTTTGATTTATTTTCTGTTATTGGAAAAGATATCTTCTGTTCCAACTGGATTATATTTAAACTATTGCATTTGTTCATTAAATTCTTTAAATGCAATTTCGAAAAGATAAGGACAATAAACTCTCAAGATTAATTGTCACGCATTAATTTAGTTATGGACAAGAGAAGTTTGAAACTAGTTTTATTTTATTAGAATTATGACTAAAGTTGTGTTACACTAGAAGAGGCACTCCCGCAATATCAATAAATATATATTTAATAGTTCAATTCCTTTACTTTACAGTGTTGCTTTTTATTTCAAATACTTATGCAAATACTGTAATAGGATTATATATTATTATGTATCTTTTTACATTTTAAATAAAAATACATTTATTATGAAAACAATAACAGTAAAAAAAAACATTCTTACAATCCTGTGCGTCCAAGACTTCACTTGATATTTTAAATGCTTATGTTTTTCTAAAACGTTGACAAACTTTTTCCCATGTTATTTTTTTTTACTTTGTCTCCAGTCATCTCTTACACAAATGAATAATGTCAGATATTGTAATATTATGTTTTAGAAATGTGTAAATAGGCTTATTGAATAATGAAGCTAGTTTATATTGAAAATATCTAATATCAATTTAAATGCAGTTGTTTTGTGGCTGCTTTCACCAATTATTAAAGCTAAGAGAATTTTGCGAGGAATTACTCAATTCCATTTTACCACAACTTTTTTAGGGCCGTCTGTTTCAACAGAAAGCTAAATCGTGTCCTAAAGTTAAATTTTAACTGTCAGTTAAAGTAACGAGGACGTTAAATAGGACCGCGCGCTGTTTCAAGTATATTTTCGCGTAAGTAATAGTTGTCAGTGTGGCCAATCTAAAAAGCAAAATATTCCTCGGAATTACGTGACAAAATGCATCGAAATATTTTTTGATGCGGCAACACCGTAAACTAAATCAAAACAACTGTCAAAATATCCGGTTATGTTTTGTTTCGCGTCGTAGGATCTGACGGCTTTGTTCCGATAAAAGTATTTGTATTTTGTATGAATATTTACAAATAAATGACGACCTATTATAATGCATATAATATACAATATGAATGTAATTTACTTTCCAGTAGTTTCGATATCTCCTTGAATTTGAAGTGTCGCATATTTTACGAGGTCTTTAATTCAATTTATTTATGGTATCGAAAATATTAGAAAAACATACATTATAGCGTTTTTAAAATCCGTTTGTAAGAGTATTACATTAAACGTAAGTAGTGTACAAACTATGCTAGCGATATTAATAGAGCTTGTCTTTTAAAGGCAGCTACTCGCTAATGTCGATATACGAAACGAGTCTAACCTACTCATGTTGTATTTTTGTGATGTTTGTGATACAATATGTATATTGATTTGAAGATGTTGTTGACGCGGGAATGAAATGTTTTGGTTTTCGCTGCAAGACATATTGGATGAGGAATTCATCGTCATTATCATACTTTTCTACAATATCTATCATGATTACTGATTAGTATATTAGTAATCAATGTTGAAGCACCCATTTCCGTTCTTTACATCGACCAGAACTGTCAAATATGCCAATATGGCGGAGTAACTCTAGAGTAACTATCGGTTTTCGGAAAGTAAATACAAAAGTTAAAAGTAACATAAAACAAGCAGTCAAATTGATTGAAAAACGCATTTTGGTGAAATTTAACTATAGTAACGGCCTTTTATTTTACTTTTACTTTAGCGAGCGTTGAAACAGACGGCCCTTACTGAGTTATTCAAAACGATGTTAAAAAAGCAGTTTGTTTGGTGAAAGCAGGTGTCTGATAAGATAAAAGTGATGTTCCATCGAGTGTTAGTATCACTAGACTTAGTCCCCCGCCATACACCACTTCAACTAGGGATCACAAAAACAAAGCAATTTGTAAACATCATATTGTTAAGGAAATAAACAATAGAAATACCTACATAATATAAATATATATGTATACAAATTCATTTAAGTTGATTTTTTACAATACGAAAGCACAGCCATCTATGAATATATTACCTAATAATTATTATAATTAGAAGTTTTCAAGATTTACCTCTAATGAGATAAATTCATAGAATATTGAAATACGTACGAGTTTTACAATAGATTGTCTCATGAATGGAAAATTATTTTTATGCAGTCATTTCAAAATATTTACAAAAACTGTTATTTTTATCAAGTTTATCTTACAGAGCACCTACTATTGAGTGTTCCAGTTGCAACTGTAAAGGTTTCTGTTTAGTTCAAATAAATTTAATATTTTTGTGTAACTATTCCTTTTTGTGGCAAAGATTCTAATGAATGGTTGAAATGTTCAGAAGTGCTTTATGTAACATTTGAATAGAGGAAGTCTGAAGTGGAGAGATGTCAGAAGTACTAGTTGGCAACCGTGTGTGCGAGAACAGAAGTGCAATTACATTTTGAATGAGATAAGGATTGACTATTCGACATTGGGTTTTAGTGGGGCATTAGCCCCTTGATTGGAAATTGTGCATAAGTCATAATTATTATTAACGTAAAGTGGATTTAAATCTAATTAAAACAATCAAACCCTATTTGTAAATAAAGTGTACATTTTTTAAACCTAATTAATAAGGTATTTGTTTATTTTTCAAGTTTGTATATAAAGTTACAAAATATATTAACATAATTATTATCGGCAAAGATTATAGTAACAGCGTAATAATAATTGATATATTGTACCACATTATCAAATGCCAGTCCGTTCCAATATGTTTACTCTCGGTAAGAGAGTCAGTTGAAGTGTAGTTATTTACAAATCGCGTGAGTTCTAGGTGACAGGTCGCTGGGCATGTTTACCTTGGTGAGCTAGCTGGCAACTCTGCCAACAGAACAGCAAACAGCCGCTGTAGCCTGTAACTATTTCTCACTAAATAATGGAACACGAAACAAAGCTTAAACATTATAATTGAATAGTGATATGGAATATGCATATGTAATAGGTTGTTGAGCTACTCTGCAAGTCGATGACAATTCCCTTTCCTTTTGGAATACTTTAGATACCTCCGAGGAGTCAGGAGCAGGAGTGCATGCTGAATTAGTGTTAACAGACTTTCAATAATAAATAGACAAATGTGAATATGTATTGTATTTGAAACTCTATTAGAATATGGAAGTAAGTATTTTGTAATACGAGCTAGGATTGAATAAAGAATGTATTGTTTTGTAAGTCTGAAAGTTTGCCTTGCTGTTTGCCGTTAAACTAACAAGGCCACATTTAAGTGTTTAAATAGTAGAGTCTGCATGAGGCAAGCTTCTTGTCTTCAGGTGAGTGTTTGTGCTGAAAGTATAACGTAAACCCTTACATTTAATATCCCGAATTTTGGATATTTTTTTAATATACTGTTATGTAATTTATTTTGTGCGACATGTGTAACATTAAAGCGAGTTGTTAATTTGGAGATTTAGTTAGAGTTGATTTCTGGATTTCCACAAGCAATGTACGTTATCCCTGTCGTGTACATTATTATGATACGCATCAATCTGTTCATCAGACTGTTCTGACCGCTCCGCAATAATCTATGTAGGTGACAGCGACAACTTTTGTGGGAAATCTTTATAAGTTTATTTTTATGTAGTTTTTATTAGCGGATAAAAATATTGTAAATAAATAATAATAATTGTAAATTTATGACTATGGACAGGAATAGGATTGCCACAACGCTTGTGTAAATTAGCCGAATTTAAATAACCTTTGACTTCACCCTCGCAATGACCGATAATTTGATAAATTGTGTTGCCACATTGGCGTCAGCTGATGAAACAAGTGGCTGTTGGCGACTGGCAACACTGACAACATGGCTGGGCATCTTGTAGTGCAGTATGAGGCTGTGATTGCTTCATAGGGAATACTGATACTGCAGGAAGATTAGATATAAAGCATAGACAGCCGGCTATTGGCATTGTAAACATACATATTTCCATTAGAAGTACAAATGTACACAATATTTTCACATTCCAATCACTGATGTGACTAATTAGATTTCCTTTCGTCCTTCTTTACTCACGTTTGTTTCCAAAGATGATGTTGGATCGCTTAATAAAAAACAAGCTTCCACAAGGAAAATATCTAATGGCTTCTTAAACTACATAATCCTCTTTTTCCATATGAACAGAAATGATATTGCTCAATTTCTACACATATGGATGAAATCTTTTTACTCTAAATTTTTTTTCATATTAAAGTAGTATAATGATTATTATTAAAGGTTTACCTTATATAAGTTACTTGTAATACCCAAAAATCATGCGCCTGTGAGAAACATTTTGATACATCTAGCAATTGAACGTCCAAGTTGTCCAATCTAATAAATATATCTCATAATAATTATAAGTACTCTAGCTTCACTTTTGTTATACTTCATGAATTAATTTCCTTTGAACAAGAGTCCACAATGGTTTGTGGACGGCGTGGCTTGCGTGATGTAACGAGAAGTGGCGTGGCAACTGGGCGGCTGCGTGTGTAGTGGCATTGTTCCCTTGTCTTGTAACAAACAAGAGGATACCATATCTCGGTTTTAAGTGCATTACATACTAAAGTGTACCTTCATTTGTCACTCTGTATGAATAGACTTTATCATTCTTTGGAGATATCTTTCAGATTTGTTTGAAAGTGTATCGATGGAAATGAATAAACTTGTGGAATGAACCATTATCACTTTGTGTTTTAATACTCGATCACGCAATGGAATGTTTAACTTTTAGAAATAAACAAATGTACAACATTGTAAATGGACGGATCCCAAACATTGATGTTTAAAATAAATTAGTTAATTAAAAATACATCTACTTATTATCAACTACCCTTTTACCCAAAATAACAAACACGAGGTGATGAACTCAGTAAGTATGAAGACAGCAGGGTGATTCAGATTATATATTGGGTAAACTAAACTAACAAACCAAATCAAGCTACATTTTGAAATTCCATTTTCACTGAAATAAAGTGCAAACGTACATTTTTGAGTAAGTCTTAAAAACACATCATGTAGTTTGGGTAAACTTAGTTTTCGTTTTCACCACCAGGTTTTGAACCCTTATTTATACCTGATCTGCCAAGGATTTCATCTGTAAAGAACCGATATAGAATATCTAGTACCAAGTTTGAATAAAGTCGAGACAAATTAAGAAAGAAGCGCTTTTCTATTCAATAAATTATCAAAAATGTGTTCAATTTATTTTTATCTTCGTTATGATCCTCCAGTCACCAGAGCAAGTGGCCCTTAACCTTTTTAAATGACTTCATTGGAGGTACTGAACCCCACCAGTTTCATATGCGCATTCACCGAACCCTTCTTAATAGAGAACTCCACTCCAATTTTTTTTAAATGTATAATGACATTCTAACTTAAATAACAGCATTTTTATTTTTAGAGTTAGTTTTAATACTTAAAATAATTGTCAAAGTTTTAATTTTTCAAGACCCCCTGAAAACCACCGTATGTATGGTGAATCTCATCGACACCGACTCCAAAAATAACAATCGTACCTACATATTGATGAGTAGAAAAAGTAAGTTGATTATGAAGTTGTTATAAGTTATTATAAGTTATTATAAGTTGATTATGAATACGAAATTATTTTTTTACTTTTTAGTGCATTTTTTTAAGTCATTTTTTTGTTTTGTTAAAACTGTTGTTTATTTTTTTTAATTTTTAGTGAATCTGAAGTACACTAATTAATTTGTTTGAAAATGGATAGACCTACTTAACGTGCTGCTCATATGAGACAGACATAATTTGACCCTAACGACGTTAGAGTCAAATTAAGAGATTCGGCCGAGTATCGTTAATTTGCTCCTAAGAATTGAAGAGTTCCGTTACTTTGTCATGGATACCATAATCAGAATCTAACCAAACTCTCATCAAACTACCCTTGAAGTACATCCTTTCCAATAAAAAAAGAATCATCGAAATCGGTTGGAGTGATATTGAGTTATTCATCCGTTTGTCACGCACATACTTAATGCAAATTTAAGTCTTATATGGTTTTCTCGTGGATGCTATTGTCGGAACTGAACCAAATTAAAATGGGACCACATGGAAAGCACCAGCTTTTAAATAAAAAAAGAATCATCAATATCGGTTCACCCAGTCGAAAGTTCTGAGTTAACAAACATTAAAAAAATTTTTGACTTTGTCTTTGTCATTGACAAGAAATTTTGACAAGAATTCTCTGCCATATTTTTGTTTTGTGTATATTTTTGAAATTCCTGAAAGACTTGATTTACTATTAAGCCGGCCTCGGCTTCAAACGGGTGGCGTACAGTCCCATATTAAGGAAATGTAACACTTCCGGTTAATTCAAATCGGTTGGATTATCAATAATTCCATATGTCGAATGTTACACATTAAGTACTTCATGAAAAATGAGGCAATATCTTTCGTATACAATACGACTATAAAATGAAATAAAATTACAATTAAATAATTCGACCATAACTATTGTAATGCTTTGTTATGTGCAATATTTTTCGTTTTTCCTTCTGGAGAGAAAACAAATAGAGCCGATGGTTTGCAGACTCTCCAGTACGCAACGTCCAACTAACTACCCAAGCAAAAAACATGGCAGTTCAAGGTTTATTCCACACACTTCTAACGATTGGTCTTGGGATTTAAGAAACAAAAATATAATATAAGAAACAAAAAAGGGTGTATTTAAAAAAAATATATTACCCATCCATTTCTTTATTGTTATCAAGTTTAATTTGTAGAACTCCATTTTAATTTAAATTTTTAAAGTGAAATCTTCTTTAGCACCGTCGTCATTTGAAACTTGATGAAACGGAAACGAGCGACACTAAAAAGAAATCAGTTTGGTTTGGCGCTCCAACCTATTGAGCTAACGGGCCCCGAGACAAACCTACGCATCTGTAGGATTTAGCTTGCGAGAGAATGACAAAGACAAAAAAATTTCTCAAGCAAAAGCAAAGCAAAACTTCTATTGCACGGCTGTGATTTGGATTTCGGATGAAACAGAAATGACGATTAGTGTACCTGCGACGCATCAACTGCGCTCATTGGCCGCTTTGATAATGATGTCACTTTTAAAGGCTCCTATTGGTTGGGATATGAAACAGGAATTACGCGAGATCTGCGCTCATTGGACACTATGATTATGAATTATGACCTCACTTTTGAAGTATTGGTTGAGATTGTTTTGATAAATTTTCGCTTCTACCGGCGTGTAAACCGCACTCGATTTTTTTTAAATATATTTGCATGAAGATTATCTACCTACCGAGTAGTTACCCATCCCGTGCTTTCAAAATGTCGAATCATTATAGTTTGAATTTATAAAATAATGTTTTGGTTACGAGAAAATTTGAGAAATTCTCTTGAGAAATTTGAGAAACAGAAATATGAGAGTATGCTATTTAGACTGTTAAGAAATGGTGTTATATTACGAATCGATGGAGAACGATATATTGCTAGAATGCATGTATCATTATTATACATTATTTGCATACAGCTAGCGTCAATAATGTTTACTTCCGTTACAACAGAGTTTAGGTCGTTTTTTGTGTATACCACTACTCCATCGTTCTGACTATCATGTTTTGACGAGTTGAATGAAGAGTAGTGAGTTATGAATTTTGGTGTGTAAATATTTGTCAACCAACATTCTGTAAGAAAAATAACATCAAATTTTATATTAAGGTGGTTAAGCTGTATCTGGAGTTCATCAAAGTTTTTATTAATTGACCTAATATTTTGGTGCATAATAATAGTGTTTTTTGAATCGGTTGTTAGGTATTTGCATATTTTTGCATCTGATGTTATAAACAAATTTTCTTGATCACCTAGTTCTTCGTATGTATTATTAATGGTAATAGCCATATTATAATTTATATTACAAAAAAAAAAAATTAATTCCCTTTAAATGAGAGAAACACTAATCCGTGGCCATCACTGGGGATTAGAACCTTTAATTGAAAGTGGTAGAGGTGAATTATTGTTGCAATTTGAAAATAATAGTATACAACATGACTCACCGAACTGAGGGGAATCGACCCAGTGAATGACCGGTAAAAGTGAGACTCTCAATTAGAAAAATTAATCAATTTTTTTAAGGTCATCAGAGTGTTTGATATAAATTACTCTGTCATTTTCATTTTTTTTTAACCATCACTTTACATTCTTTGTACCAGACATATTTATATCCCATTTCTTTCGCCTTAGTCTTCGACCTCCACAGAAGATCTTTAAAATAGGCACCAAGGATTTCACTAATAAAAATCTTCTGGTATCCGTTTCCTTGGGTTGTGGTAGGGTTGAGAAGCTTCCTGTTCAGTAGAATTTGTCGCCTTTTTTGGGGGTTAGTAAATTTAACGTGGAATTTTGGGGGGACTCCTGGTCGTCGGTCTGGAATTTTCTTGATATCTCTTTTTCCATATGAACAGAAATGATATTGCTCAATTTCTACACATATGGATGAAATCTTTTTACTCTAAATTTTTTTTCATATTAAAGTAGTATAATGATTATTATTAAAGGTTTACCTTATATAAGTTACTTGTAATACCCAAAAATCATGCGCCTGTGAGAAACATTTTGATACATCTAGCAATTGAACGTCCAAGTTGTCCAATCTAATAAATATATCTCATAATAATTATAAGTACTCTAGCTTCACTTTTGTTATACTTCATGAATTAATTTCCTTTGAACAAGAGTCCACAATGGTTTGTGGACGGCGTGGCTTGCGTGATGTAACGAGAAGTGGCGTGGCAACTGGGCGGCTGCGTGTGTAGTGGCATTGTTCCCTTGTCTTGTAACAAACAAGAGGATACCATATCTCGGTTTTAAGTGCATTACATACTAAAGTGTACCTTCATTTGTCACTCTGTATGAATAGACTTTATCATTCTTTGGAGATATCTTTCAGATTTGTTTGAAAGTGTATCGATGGAAATGAATAAACTTGTGGAATGAACCATTATCACTTTGTGTTTTAATACTCGATCACGCAATGGAATGTTTAACTTTTAGAAATAAACAAATGTACAACATTGTAAATGGACGGATCCCAAACATTGATGTTTAAAATAAATTAGTTAATTAAAAATACATCTACTTATTATCAACTACCCTTTTACCCAAAATAACAAACACGAGGTGATGAACTCAGTAAGTATGAAGACAGCAGGGTGATTCAGATTATATATTGGGTAAACTAAACTAACAAACCAAATCAAGCTACATTTTGAAATTCCATTTTCACTGAAATAAAGTGCAAACGTACATTTTTGAGTAAGTCTTAAAAACACATCATGTAGTTTGGGTAAACTTAGTTTTCGTTTTCACCACCAGGTTTTGAACCCTTATTTATACCTGATCTGCCAAGGATTTCATCTGTAAAGAACCGATATAGAATATCTAGTACCAAGTTTGAATAAAGTCGAGACAAATTAAGAAAGAAGCGCTTTTCTATTCAATAAATTATCAAAAATGTGTTCAATTTATTTTTATCTTCGTTATGATCCTCCAGTCACCAGAGCAAGTGGCCCTTAACCTTTTTAAATGACTTCATTGGAGGTACTGAACCCCACCAGTTTCATATGCGCATTCACCGAACCCTTCTTAATAGAGAACTCCACTCCAATTTTTTTTAAATGTATAATGACATTCTAACTTAAATAACAGCATTTTTATTTTTAGAGTTAGTTTTAATACTTAAAATAATTGTCAAAGTTTTAATTTTTCAAGACCCCCTGAAAACCACCGTATGTATGGTGAATCGTGTGACGTCATCACTCCTGAAAAGTTGCTATAGGATCGGGCAATCAGCTGATCAACTGCCGCCATTTTGAATTTCGTTGTTCGAAGTATTCTCCCTAGAAGTAGCATCACTATTTTTTTTGTGCAGTAGTTTTTGAATATTTTAAATAATAGAGATAAACTAATAAGAGATACCTTTATTTTTGAAACATTATTTAGGCCTAAATTATGTTTCAATAAACACAACAACCAAATCTCTACAAACAGTATGTTTATAAACTAATAAATTAATACGATGGCTTGTGTCATATCTACATTCCCATACAATGACTTAACGGTGACGTCACGACACAACGAACAGTGACCACTAAACATTTCAATAATGCCAACCTGACAGCGTGTTTTTACGACCCGATTAAAAATGGACTTTTAAATAATTTTTTAAAAACTCTGCGTTTAATATTATTAAATAAAACTTATATATTCAGAATCAGCATTTATTGGTCTATATGAATATATTTTTTTAAAGCCATAATATTTTTCACTGGAGTTCCTTATTGGAAAGCGGGACATGATATCAGTGGCGGTGGATTACCACAAGGGGGGCATAATGGGATAGGATGGGGCAGTGACAATATTCTTTTGTTTTGCCTTCCACCGAACCCCTGGCGTTGGAGCGAACCCAAGTTAGGAACCACTGCACTAGAGTCTAGTGTATTTTATATGAAAGAATGAAAACTTCTACTCAACCAGTCCTAAAGAATCATTTTC
Organism: Limnephilus marmoratus; assembly: GCA_917880885.1. Taxonomy (NCBI): domain Eukaryota; kingdom Metazoa; phylum Arthropoda; class Insecta; order Trichoptera; family Limnephilidae; genus Limnephilus; species Limnephilus marmoratus. Next base: position 56,247,523 of record OU862908.1, read on the forward strand.
TATAAGGAAAAATATTTTGAAAGAAAAAATATATTTATTAAACTTACAGCACATAAGAATAAAATACATATTATTAATAGAAAATAATGTACGCATAGATCGTCCGATGATTAGTCAGACATCTCCAAATACTATTTTGAGATAATGAGGAAAGCAATATTTGAATGCTCACCATAAATCAAATATTATTTACTGTGTTTTACATATTAAATATGCTATAAAATAACACCAAAAGGAAGATGACGGTCGGGTACATTACCATTTTATTAACCATTAACATTTTGTTTAATTCACAATAAGTTTTCTGCTTTATAATTGACTTGATGGTGTTCGTGAGTAATCTGAGTATTGTACCAGATAGAGGTACACTAACTTTTACATATAACTGCATACTGAACTGAAATTTCGATTTTTTTTAATTTTTCAGAGATGTCTAACTAATCAACTGGACGTCGACATATATGTTGTGTATTTGAATTTTCTAATAAACGTAACAATTGAAGAATAACTTCTCAAAACTTGTATTAAAAACATTTAATCAGGAAAAAAGTCCCATTCACAATAGAAATGTTTTAGTACTATAATATTTTATTAAAGAAGAAGATAACAATAATAATCTAAACGAAAATATGGAAGAGAACAAGACGCAGAAAAAAGACAACGGTAGTTTTTCTGTGTTTTGTTCTCTTTCATATTTTCGTTTAGATTATTATTGTTATCTTCTTCTTCAATGATATATTACATTGATGGGAATAACCTTCAAAAGTTTTAAAAGCGTTTTTCTTATAAAAAAATACTATAATATTTTCACTATCACCGCGGGGATACTCTGGGCTTTATGGTTTCAACAAAAAATTGTCGCAAAAATTCATCTTATTATTAATTATAAATCAAAGACAAAATATTCAATACCTAATTAATATATGTTTTTATAAATATAAGTAAAATTGAAACTAATAACTTGATTCATTTTCAGGTTATTATGCCGTGTTGCACTTCCTTCATCTTTAGCCAACTTTTCAATGTCCATAATCTTAATACATTTGTATCCGGTTTTGCTAATTGTATTATATAAATAATACTAATAATATTGAAATACCGGCCGTAAAAGGATTAACGCGCGCAACACGCCATCACTTCTACATATATAAACACAAACTTCATTACAATCTACATATCTGCCCTGATGACGGAAACTCTAATGATATCTGAAACGTGGGCTAAAGAAAGAGGAAGCCCAACAACATAATAATAACGTAATATAAGGTATAATAACCCAAAATTTAATCACGATAATAGGTTTGGGCATGAAAAATCTCAAATCTATTAAACTAATCAATTTTTGACATAGATGTATCTTCAGTAGTCCAATCAATTGGCTGCAACTAATAAACTCAAAGCACATCATAATCATCATCTTCTCGTTTTCTCTTCATGACCTGCGAGTCGTCTGCCTCCATCTTCACAACGGATTGTTGATTGCTTATTTTAGGAGCGGGTTTGGAGATCACTTTGTTCCCAGAACTGAATTTGAAAACCGGCTTGGGTACATTGACAGCCTGGGTCTTAGACACAGTCACCAATGTCTGTCGCTTGACAACCATTTGATTGGTTCCTTTGTTGTTCATCTTCGGAGTTCCACCCATAGCATTCTTCATGGGAAGTTTCTTAGGTACGTGAGTCTTCACCAATTTGTAATTACATGACGATAAGCAATAACGGTCCGGGGGCAGTCTCAAACCACAGTGGGGTTTGATTAGTGGAAGCGGGGTAATGTTTTTACTTCTAGCAACGTCCAGCAGCACTTCTCTCGGGGGAGGGGTGGTGAAGGATTTGTCAAGTTGCATTTGTACAGCTAAACGAACATCATCTAAATCAATCACCTTCTTTTTTGCGTGATTCGCGAAAACCCTGGCGTCGTCCAAAATACAAGTCACATATCTGTATGTGAATTCCAATAGCTGATTTATCACCCTGGGTTCGTAATCGACGATACCCATGTCTTTCATTATAGACATAATAACTTGGGCATCTTTAGGTATGTGTTTAGTCTGAGAAGACATCTTAGATTTTTCAGATTTCTCCGTCATTTAATCGATTATAGAAATTATTAGTATTTTTATTTTCTCTGACAGATCAAAACGTTGAAAATAAGCAAACAGAAAACATTTTTGTTTTCTTTCACGGTTTTTCAGCTTTGCACTTTTGTCTTTGTCTATGGTTATAAAAAGTGTTGCACTACTTTCATAAATAAACCAATCCACTACCATCTCTTTGCAATGTTGCAATATTAAATAAATAAACTGCGCGGGCAGCGGAAATGAAAAATAAACTCCAATCGGTATTATTTGATTATCTACAATCTTTCCGATATTTTCCGTTTTCTATTTTTTTTTATTTCGTACATATTATTTTGCACTAAGTCAACATCATCAGTGTATAACGTCATTGACCACGATATCGTTCGTTTCTATAAGTACCAATAAAAAAATTCTGACTTTGAAAAATTGACGAGAACTTATCAATGGGCTTATCAGTGCCTTGGTTTTTTGGCTCCTTGGCGCATTGGCAAGTCGGCGCCAGGCACAGGGCCGGCACTGGATTCTTTTCGAATTATTTATTGGGTAAATATTAAATATACAAAGACGCGCCTCGTCAAATATGCACAAATTATTAGGTTATTCCTTTCTTTTTTTATTAAACCCAAACTAAGAACAAAATAGGTTTAGTTCTTAGTTTGGGTTTTATTAAAAAAGAAAGTAAAAACTTCTCCGTAGACTGAAATAGTGGTTGTAAACATGAACTAATCTCCCCCGCCTGCCTTCCCGCTACGTCCGGGAAGTGAATGTTTTCCACCGATTATGGAAAGCTTGAACATAGCATCTGCGAAAAAGAATTGTTCAAATCAAAGCTTTGTAGTGATGTTCAAGCGAAAGTTCAAGCAAAAGTTTATGGCGGAAGTCGCTGGAGACAGTACGAAGTGTGTGTGTTTTTAAAATGAAATAATTTGTGCGTAAAAGAGGAGGTACGCCATACGCCTCTGCATATTTACCATGTAGTGGACTGTTTCGTCTGCGAGTATCAAATAATAATATTTTTTATGTGAATACCTCAAAAGAGTTCCAACTGCTCCCGTCTGGAGCTAGTGAGACTACGGCATCCCCAACTGGGAGGTTGCGAGGCTGCAGGTAAGTGAATTAGTGGGTCGGAGAGGGGAAAGAAAAAAATATTGGGGAGAGGAAGGTGGGGAGGTGAAGGAGACGGGGAAGAGGAAGGTAGGGAAGTATCTGGCTATTCAGATCTAGTTACCAAACACGGCTAAAGCCATTTCAAGCAACGTTTCAATTCTTCTGGTGGTCTTACACCAAGGCGATACTGAGAGTATTTTCCACTCTGGAACGTGCCACAAAAAATATGCATTACATTATTTTAAATGATGTTGTGAAAACACAAATCAATCAAATAAAATTTATCTGTGCACGTCGGGATTTGAAACCGCGACTTACGGATCACTAGTCGAGAGCCTTGCCCCTCATATAATGTCTCTTAATACCACGTAGGCCGTCTAATAATAATACAATTTTTTTAATATCAAAGTTGTACGAAAATCCATTCCAGAATGTACCTATTATACAGGGGATAAATAATAAGGTGGGTACTGGAAAGGGATTGTTTTTCTTACCCTAAAATAGGTACCTACCATTGCTAATTTTATTTATTTTGCATACTAGTATTATAAATTTGTAATTTTTTTGTGATATTTGTAGATTCGTACATGATTCGTACTATGTTCGTACTGTTCGTACTTTTGTTTACTAATAAAGGAGATAAACACATTGCTAATTTTTAAATTAACTAAAAAGCTGGTTACGCCTTATGATTATTACAGAAAGACAGCTCACAAAATAATGTTCAGTTTTTAATGCCATGGAATATTGCCAAAGTTTGAGCCATGAAATCAACGAAGAAAGTTAGGTTAGAGATATTTTTCTTCAAAAACTTTTAATATTATTATTTTTTTCTCTTATAATGCTTGCACCTATTGAAATAATCGCTAATTTGAATATTTCTCTAGCCTTTGAGAGTTAGATAAACTATCATCACATGTCCTCAGTATTTTCACACTTTGAACCTCACCAATGGGTCCAAAGTTCATTAGCTGTCATTTTAATTTTAATTGTTCAGCTGGTTCGGAATTGATCTCCGCTTTCGTTCGTCCGGAATCCAATCGCGCCCGGTGAATAGTAAATGTTTAGTGTCGGTTACTTGGCACTTAATACCAGTATCGTTACTGTTTAATTTAATCCGAAACTTCCATTAAAATGTCACAATCGTTTTCTTTGATCAAGAGAGGATTCGCCACATCAGGAATTGCCCAAAATATCATTAAAAATGTGACTGTAATTGGAGGCGGTTTGATGGGATCTGGAATTGCACAGGCAAGTTATAATCTAATCTTCTTTCTCTTTACTCAGTTTACCTTTTCATCTAGAATCTAGATCATTAGGTACTTTCTCCAGATTTCTAAAATTCTAGTTATATATTTTTAATTTTAGGTTGCAGCCCAAGCCGGTAACAATGTAACTCTTGTTGATGTCAACAATGATGTGCTGAAGAAGGCTCAAGCGTCCATTCAAAACAATCTGACCCGAGTTTCCAAGAAGGCGTATAAGGATGACCCAGCCGCAGGGGAGAAGTTCGTGGCTGATGCTCTATCCCGGTTGAAGACTTCCTCGGATGTGAATGAAGCTGTCAAATCAACAGATCTCGTGGTGGAGGCAATAATAGAAAATATTGAAATTAAGCACAAGCTTTTTGCGGCTATTGATGCTGTAAGTATATTTTAATTCGATTTGTAAATATTTTCAACAGAATTTAACACACCTGTTCACTATGGACTATGACAAGTTGGCATTGTTACAGTGAATACAGAGTAAAGATCAAAATCGATGTAATGTCTGCCAACAAATAAAACATTTAATCTATTAATAATATTAACATATTAGGAATAAAAATGAGCAATGTTTCTATAGAAATAATGTGTTTTCGTAGATTGCTCCGGCCCATACCATATTTGCATCTAATACATCATCCCTATCAATTGGAGAAATTGCAGCCGCTGTGAAAAGGAAGGACAGGTAAAATATTATTGTTACATAATAATGGAAATGGCGTTTCTACTCGAATGTTTATTATTATTATTTTCTTCCGAAATCCACAGAAAATAATCAATAGCAATAAGCAGTTGATAAAAGTGATTAAATTAGAGACAATAAAGTTTAAATGGGTTTAAATCACCACCGTCAGCTTTATCTTGATAAGGTACCACACTGTGTAAAGATAATATAAAAATATAATTTAAAATGGAAATTATAATAACATATCTATTTGATTTTAAAATATCACTAATTTCATTTGTATAATTATTATCAAAGAATACTAAATTAATCTACCAAAGAATCAACAAATTGTCTGATGTGAGCATAAAATGTCTTAGAAATAGGATAATTCCATAGCCAGGGCAAAGCCGTCATCAAATATCCTACAGTATTAATAATACGCCCAGCATTAAAATATTGTCCTTATTTGCTTGTTTTGGCTGGCAATGCTGGCCGCTAGAGGTGCTAATGTAGCATGTTGCATTCCTTCCAGACAGTGTCGGCAAATAATTGAATTTATACATATTATGGCATTATATTTACTTACACTTGGTGGCAGTGGTAAGCTTATTATGTTAGTAGAAATTAATAGTCTTTTATATATTTTTATTTATGAGCAAAAAGTATGTAGGTATGACCATTAGAATGTATGGGAAGTGTCAGAAGTTGTAGGTATTATAACTATTATACATGTATTTTGCTGTCATTCATACCATTTTAATCTATGAATTAAGCAATGAAATATTTTTAGATTTGGTGGGCTGCACTTCTTTAACCCGGTGCCCATGATGAAGCTGCTGGAGGTGATCCGCTCTGACGACACCTCGGAGGAGGTGTACCAGGCCTTCATGGCGTGGGGCAAGGCTGTGGGCAAGACCTGTATCACCTGCAAGGACACCCCCGGCTTCGTGGTCAACCGCCTCCTCGTGCCCTACATGGGGGAGGCAGTGCGCCTCTACGAGAGAGGTCATTCACACATTTTATTTTAAACAATATATTTACTGTTGTATGATGATAAATGCAGTTGAGTACATAATGCATTTTAAATTTAAATTGGACTTCAGTACCACCACCCTGAGACTTCACTTATTCTGATTTTTAACACATTGGTGGAGAGCTCTAGACATTTATGATGGCTGCTGAAAAAAATTTTGACTTCGTTAGATTTTGGTAATTTCTAAGGGCCGGTTGTTTCACAGAATTTGAACAAATCATCACATTTTCAAGTTCTGTTCAAATTCTGTTTATTCATTATGGGCCAGATGTTTCACAGAACTGAAACTTTTCATCAAGTTCTGTGAAACAACCCGTCCTAGTATTATATTTTATTCAAACTTAGCAAAATAACTTTGTGGTATCATTATTAGCATTTGGTACCACTATATATGTATAGTGGTTTAAACAAAGTTATTTGATTTTAATTATATTATATTTTATTCTTTAACCAAAAGATAATGGTCATAAATCCACACGTAGGAGATAACAGATTTCTGTTAAAATTTGTGTCAATTTTATGACATGCCTTCCAACCTTGAAAAAAAATTGTGTAAAAAAAATAGATAACAGATTTCTGTTAAAACTTGTGTCAGTTTTATGACATACTAATGCAAACTCTCCAACCTTAAAAAAAATTGTAAAAAAAAAAATAATGCACTTGGTTTACTCCCTTTTTTTCCTTGTGCTGCCTTCGTTTCATGTTTTTAGGCAATTGGGTCTGTGGGGGGAATTTGTGTCATTGAAAATGCACTTTTTGTCATAAAACATAACTAAATCTCCTTTTTAATTTCAGGTGATGCATCTGCAAGGGACATTGACACTGCCATGAAACTGGGTGCAGGCTATCCCATGGGCCCCCTTGAACTGGCCGACTATGTTGGACTGGACACCACCAAGTTTATCATGGATGGGTGGCACAAGAAGTTCCCCGACAACCCGCTGTTCAAACCCATCGAGTCCCTGAACAAGCTCGTGGCCGAAGGAAAGCTGGGAATGAAATCCGGAGAAGGATTTTACAAACACAAGAAATAAATTCCCCACTGATCTGTTCTAAATTTTTATAGATGTTGTAAGCTGTTGATAAGTGGCGAGCAAAATATTTTTAAAAACTATCTTTTTCCCTGGCTAACCTGGCTTACTTTGATATTGTGTTTTTACTGCCCTATAGTTTTTAAACTTTATTTTTTAGCAAAAAGTAGTTGTATAACATTATTATTGTTGCTTTTGTAGGTACGAGTATGTTCATATAAACATGTCAATTTTTGAGATGACATTAATAATTGTACAATAATAAATTAGAGATAAGAGTAAAAGTTGTTTTTTTAAATCTGTTTTCGATAAGGATTAAAAAATGTGCGCTTTGTTAAGTTTTACGAACTTTTAATAAATTTATTAATGATTTAAAAAGAGTTTAAATTTAATAGAATTTTCTTCAACTTGGTACCCTTCTACTGCACAAATAATTTTTCTTTAAATTTTATGTGTCAATATTACTCGCTTACTTTTAAAAGTAATGTAAGTTATTTCTATTATATATTATTATTCATTTTAAGTCACACTGACCATAATATTTAGCTAATTTATATAGCACTGTTTTTGTGAAAAATCACCTCACATCTTTGATCGTACCGACTTTCAGACATACAAGTTTAGTGATAATGTTCATCCAACAGACTGGCTCAATCTTGTTTTTGATATTTTAATTAATAATCGTATCATTAAAATATTATTAATATTTTCACTGATCTCTCCGGTTTTTGATACGCAGTTAATTTAATTAATTTTGTAAGTTTTTTTAGTCCTGATCAGTGTGGCTGCTTTGTTTTCCATTTCAGGGAGCAAATAATGATAAGAAAAATTATGTTTTCTCTTATAAAAACACTAGCTGGTTCCCGGCGTACGTTGCAATGCCATATTCAAAGAAATACATTATTGTTTCTCCCTGAATCACCTTTCCCGTGCGTCCCCGTTTCCCTCCCGCGTCCCCTTCCTAGCTAGCAACATAAATTATAGCCTATATGTTATTCTGATGTATAAGCTATATTATTGTAAAGTTTCATTAAAATCCATTCAGTAGTTTTTGCGTGAAAGAGTAACAAACACACATACATCCATACAAATTTTCAAATTTATAATATTAGTAAGATATGCGGAAACAAATACGTCTACTTTCAATATAAATATCAAATTAACTGATTCTGAAATTTACACTTTCTATAACATGGGTCAACAAACAAACTCTGCAAGACTACTACCAGACGTAAGATATCTTTAGCAATCGATACCCAGTCTAAATCATTCGAAACATTTAAAAATCTACAAAATGGTAATTGTACAGAAAATAATTCATTAAAAGTTATGAAACTAATATGAAAAAAAAATGGTTAAATAGGTTACATTAGGTTAGATTATGGGCTATTTAAAAAAAATCTTAAGTTTCGACTTTTCAAGGGGTTTTAAAATGTGTTTTGTTGTAATGGCATGGAACCGTAATAAGCGTTTCCCTATTTTCTGTATATTTTTTTTGTTTAAAAAAGAAAGACAAACATTCCCGGGTTACGAATAACCTAACAATATTTGAAAATCTACTACCACCATAGTAAGCTAAAAATGTTGCTTGTGTCGTGATGAAGGACTTAGCCAGCCGAGGAATCGAACATGCGACGCCTGGACGGGACCCAAACACAACGCCAACTCAGCCACTGACCGGTCAAACCATTTGCCCAAACACGTATCCAAAGGATTTTAACCAGAGTTTCCTCAGCATATTTGAAATAAAAAAAAAAAGTTTCTATCATACATCGCCACTGATCACACTGCTACATGTAGCGATGCGATCAAGTAATACATGCTTTCTATCCTCTGTTACCATGCTGCTGGATCAAGATGAAGTGCTATAACTTGTAAACCGCTAGGCTCTAACATATATTTTTCCACACACTCGTTGCAAAGTGTGGTGGAAAAATATATTTTTTGTTTTTAATTGAAAAAAAATGTCATCGGACAGCAAAATACATCAACATTTTTCACTCCAAATATTCTCAGGAATCGCTGTTTAAAATCCTTCAGGTACGTGCTGTTACACTCTGAATATATAAAAAAATTGTTTGGAGAATTAACATTCAAAAGTCTATTATGCGAGTTTTACCAAATTTTATAGGGGAAGCAAAAAAAACTTCCCAGTTTTGTATTTAGATGCGTCAACAAACAACGTTTTAATGAGTTTTGTGCGATATCTGTTAAACTTATGTACATAGCTGAGACAGGGCCTTGGTTTAAAAAAGAATATTTAGTAAAAAAAAAACATTTTGCTGAAATCTGGCATATAGCCATTTTTGCAAGTGCAACAATGATATACTTAGCTAATATTATTTAATTTTATATTGTGTAATGCAAATAAGTGCATCTATTTCTTAATAAAAGTGACCTGCTGCAGATTCTTGCTCTATGTCCAATATTCGGACCAGATTTAAATAGACTATGTATAATTAGGTAGATGTGCATAGAACACAACATAAATGGGAGTGGATAATATATAGGGTGTCCGAGTGTAAAGTGCACAAACTTCTGAGGTAATTCTACACGATAGTACAAGTAAAAAAGTAAAATAACTTTTTTCGAAATCCAACATTTTAAGGTAGTTTTCGAGTTAAAAATGTGAATTGTTCGTACAGAAAAAATAATATTCTTCTATGAAAAAATATTTTTGTGTGAGAAAAAAGTTATTTATCTTTTATACTTCTACCATCATGTAGAATTGTGCACTTTTACCCCTGGACTTAGATATAAAGTACCTCGGCGTTGCCCAGACTTTATACAACAGTGGTTCCCAACCTTTTTCTGACCCAGGACCATTTGGGACCACAAGCAGTGGCATAATAATAATAATAATTGGATAATTTGTAGAGCGCTGATTTTGTGAAAAATCACTTAGCACAGCGAGGAGGGAGCGGCGCCCGACAGAGTTTCACCTTCCTTCCACGAGCACAATTCTCTAGCCACCCCCCCCCCCCACCCCCAGGACGGACCAATTTTTATGAAGTCGAAATTTGTGTTTGTCAACTTTATTGGGGAGGAGGGGGGTGACACCACGTTGTTCGCCCCTACCCGTCCCAAGGTGGGGTGAGGCGAAACGGAATACCGTAATGGTCACTGACCACAAGGTACAATAATGATAAACTGAATATTGTTCCGATTTTTTTTATTCAGACTTCTCGACTAGGGACCGCCCGCGTGCTGGCTAGCTTATTGACCGGTGGACCATCGCGGACCATCTTCTAGCCTCTCGCGAACCACTAGTGGTCCGCGGACCACTGGTTAGGAAACCCTGCTTTACATAGAGATTTTCTAAATCAGATGTAGACAGTAATTTTCCTCTTATTTTGAATGTCAAGTGTGCAAAATGTCATCAAAATTCTACTTTAAGGAGAGTTCAGACACGGATATAAAATATAAAAAATCATAGCATGCCAAATAACGCTCTCCATACAATCCCCTCAGACCGTTCACACCTAAGCGGTTTATGCGCAGATTAACTACAGACAATACACATCTTACGCCGTAACCGCTCCTGAGGCGTTATGCCAAAAGTTAAGCGCCCCCTCTCCAACGAAAACAGGAGAGGGGGTCTTTTAATTACGGAGCTGCCTAGACTGGTGGATGACGGATGTCAAGTTGACAGATTCAGTACTAAAAATGTGCATTCCATGGCCGCTTGCTAATTCATCTGACCCCCTCTCCTACCATAGGAAGAAATATTGGATAGCGTCGTGTGAAAGGTACAAAACATAAGCGCTCGCGGTTCAACAGATATCTGCTTGCGGTTTATATCCGTGTCTGAACAGGGCTTTAAGGTATTCCACAAAAATTGGAAATCGGAATCCCCACCTTTTTTGGGAAAGGTTCTTGCATTATAATATCACCATTTAGTTCTTAAAAGCAAAATCTGCTTTGAATGAATAGACCTTTTTACATGGGAGCGCGAATTGCTTGCCACGTTAATAACATATTTGCTAAGGCCAAATGCTCGCCCCGAAAAGATTCGCCCCAATTCACGTAGCAATATTTTGTTGCCGTGTTTAGTTAAGACACTTTTACAAATGTTTCATAATTTACTTGCCCCTGTAACCAGCGGCGAGCAGACTGGAGAACCGCCCACATTCACTATGTCCATATAATATGTGGGTAAAATGTATAGTCACAAGCTACCATTTTTGGCGTGTTATTTCGAAAAATGTATCGATGTTACTTCCGCGCTGTTCAGGACAAGAATGATGACGTCACATATTTTAGATTCAAGCGAGGTTCACTCTCCTCCCCATGGAGCGAGCTGGGTCCAAGGCGGAGCTCTAGCTGGCTCCATGGGGAGGGGGAAATAATACGTTTTTATCACTTAGGGCAGGTCCAGATATATTCATATGTCCGTGGGTTCATTAGTAGGAGATTTTGCATTTGAAAGTAATTTTTATAGGCCATTTTTTCCAGACTTACAAGACTTATTGAAAAAATACTTGATTATTTCCAAGGTCAAGATGTATTCTACTCGCAGTATTTAATTGAAGCATTTATAATATTTTTAAGTGACCAAATTTTCAAACCAAAAACACATGATTATTATGATGTTGCATTATTTCACATGACTTTATCTTACGCTATGGGAGTAGCGGGTGGGTCTAGTTTTTCGAAACGTCGTGTAGGCAGTAACCTTCCTCCCTTTTTGAAGATCAAGTTTGCAAAATTTCATCATTCTCAGAATAAAACCGTAGGTTTGCATAAAAATAAACTTACATCGGTACACCTTCTTTATATTACAGATAGATTGAGTTTTGTAAAAAAAATTAATGTACAATTCTATAAAAACTTTTTTGTATTCTGTCTCTTTCATTAATAATCAACTATCAGCAATAATTATTATTATTATCAAGGGTAAATTAATGACAGTACGTGCTGCAAAGCTTAGTATCGATAAATAAATAAGCTATGATTGCATGCATACCGCTTCATTTCAATTTTTAAAATGAACACACTATTAAATATTAAATATAATAACATAAAGTAACTTTTTATGTATATATGTTTATAATTATTGCAAAGTGATGTAATTAAAGATTACAGGGGCGAACTAGGTGGCAGTTTCCATGTGAACATGTTTAGTGGGAAAGTTATTTTTTAGTTGCCCAATTATGTTGTTAAATTACTGACTTTGTGGTGAATGTAAAATGAGGCCTAATAATAGGCAAATCTTCCCATCTGGTAAAGAATGCTGTTAGTTAAGGCAAAGCTAATGGCCCGTACAGACTAGGCTAGTAGTTTAGTCGAGTAGCGAGTATTTTAGTAACTAAAAATCCAAAAATCTTTAATTTAGTAGTAGGAGCATTTTGGTCAGTCAAGTGGCGAGTTACTCGCTAATCGACTAAATTACTTGCCCAATCAGATCGGGGCTTTAGTGCCAATCACTATTTTAGATTAATCTTTACTACGAATCAGTTTACATTACGAATACAAAAAAATTTGCTTTGGAAGTTAAAGCTTTTCCTACTGTTTCCATTGAGAAGAATTAAAATAAAATTGTTAGTTAATTTATGAAAGTATGAGCATAACAATTAAAAAAAAAAATTTTTCATTAGAAATGTATGAAGGAAGCAACTTAGAAAAACAACTTTATGGCTAACATTACCTGTGGCAGTTTCCAATGGTTAACTTTTTTCTTGTAAAATTATTCACAAAATAAATAAAAACCACTTTTGCGTTTGTGTCGTGACCTCTAGACTCCATTTGCCAAATTATTTTTATGCCAGTTACTTATATTCGTGATTTTCGTGATGACACTACGCACACTAAGAACGGGTTGTTTAAAAAAATTAGGACAATTCATAAATTTTTTTTAAGTTAATTTTCATGTTCTGTGTAAGTTCTATTCAAGTTCTGTTATTAAGAATTATGAATGGTTCAAATTTTTTAAACAAACTACCCTAAGGAAACATACATTTTTGGCTTATGGTGTCCCTTTTAATATTTTGTGCATTTTGTTGATTAATTTGTTTACACATTTCTCACAAATGCAAATATTTAACCACTCGGACCCATAAGCTTGTTGTCACGATAGATAAAAAAATTATTATTGTACTTAAGTGATTTTAACAAACTCCTGTGTGAGTAACAAAGGAACTCAAACAGACTTACTATATTTTATGGAAGTATTTCAAATGGAGCAGAAACACTTAATCACTAACATAACGAACAAGACACTGGACATTATTATTAGTAATTTTGACTTAAAAGTGTTCAAATCTTTGTACTCACTTGTTAGTGAAGATTCATACCATCCATCTTTATGTATAGAAATCGCAATCAACGAAATGAAATCTTATTGTCAGAAAGCATTATTCAACGACAACAGAAATTGTGTTAAGCATGGATGGAACCTTGAATGTGGTGATTTCGAACAGTTTTATTTCAAACTAAATTCTCAAGACTGGAAACCTTTGTTAAAACTTGAAGATATATAGCAGTAGATTATTTTTATAGTGTAATTTATGATCTTTTTGACATGTTTTTTAAAAGAAAGCGTTTACCTAGCTCGGAAAGAAAATACTCGAAATGGTTTAATGGTGAGATTCTTAGGGACTTGAAAAAGAAAGACAAATATCACACAAACTGGAAGCGCACCGGATCGGTAGGAGATCGGGAAATGTTTTGTTTTCTAAGATCCAAAATCAAACGTTGTATAAATATTGCATACAAGGAGTGTATAAAAAATATCGAAAACAATGTCAAAAGTTATCCGAAATCCTTCTGGAAATTTGTTTCCGGAAAGAAAAAAGACGGTGGGATTATAAACCAAGTATCATGGAACGGACATACATGTACAGGGCCCGATATTCCGGAAGCATTTGCAGAATACTTTAAGTCTGTATATGGCGAACAAAGTGCTGAATTTGACTCCTATACTCCCGGAGGTTACTCTTCATTAGCTCATAATATAGACATGATACGTGTGCACAAAAATGATTTCCTAGTGGCAGTCAAAAAACTTAAACCAAAAAAATCTGTCGGACCAGATTTTATTAATACAATTATTTTGAAGGGATATGCCGAAACATTAATGTCACCTCTCTTACATATATTTAATATTTCTCTAAATTCGGGTAAATTCCCCGACCGTTGGAAAATATCTAAGGTCATGCCCCTACACAAAAGCGGCGATAAATCAAATGTATTGAACTATAGACCTGTGGCGATTCTTTCAGCACCGGCCAAATTATTTGAACTTATTATACATAAACACATCTATAGTAAAGTAGAACCTTTTCTCATAAATCAGCAGCATGGGTTTAGAGAAGGCAGATCCACAACGACCAACTTAATGATTTTCACGGATTATGTCGCAAATACATTGGATAACAACGAACAAGTAGATGTATCGTATAATGATTTTGCTAAAGCTTTTGATAAAGTAGATCACCTCATATTACTAAAAAAGCTTGAAAATTTTGGTCTCTCATATAGAATGCTTCTGTTCTTCCACAATTATTTATCTAACAGAAAACAATACGTAGTTTATGGGAAGTTTGCTTCAAAACCTTACTTCACAAACTCTGGGGTCCCGCAAGGATCTAATTTAGGACCTCTATTATTTTCTATGTTTATAAATGATATAGCTCTGTTTATAAATTTTTTTGTTATTTGCTGACCATATTAAACTTTATACCAATATAATGTCGAAAGCAGATTCTATTAGTTTACAAACCGATATCGACGGAATCGTAGAATGGAGTAATCGGAATAAATTCTATTTTAACAGCGGAAAATGTACAATTATGTGCTATACATGGGCTAGGAGCAGTGGCGGCTCGTGACTTTTGGGTGTGCTAGGGTGCTAATATTAAAAAAATGGCATCATGGATGTTGTCGTATGCGAAAAATAATATTTTTTTTTTTTTCAAAAATCGGTGTTTTGTATGAAGATTTTTCAGGAAATCGGTGCGGCGCACCGCCAAACTGAAACTTTCTGAAATTTTTCATACAAAAAACTGATTTTCAAAAAAAAAAAATTTTTTTTCGGCTACAACAACATCAATAAAACCATTTTTTTTAATATCAGCACACCCAAAAGTCATGAGCCGCCACTGGCTAGGAGTACTCTATATTATAACTACAAAATGTCTGGTACCTCGTGAAAACATATTTCACAAATGAGGGATTTAGGAATCACTTTTGACACACACCTGACATTCCGTTCTCATATCGATTCGGTGTGCAACTCTGCGATGCGAATGCTAGGCTTTGTAATCTGCAATGCAAAATCTTTTTCCAACACAGCTGTCATAAAAATGCTCTACTTCACTCTGGTTCGCAGCATTCTCGAGAGTGGATCAGTAATATGGGGATCGAAGATGCCCTCTACTCAAATGATGTTGAAAAGGTGCAAAAAAAGTTCATGCGGTACCTGTACATGCGAGAGTTTGGGTACTACCCTTTGTTGTATCCCTCTGATTTTCTCGCGGGAATGCTGGGACTAAATCGTCTCGACGTGAGGAGAAAAATTGCAATGGTGCTAGTAGAACACAAGCTGCTAAACGGGCACATTAGCAATCCTGATGTTCTGGAAAGGATTTCACTTTATGTCCCCGATAACTTCACCAGAGCAAGGCAACACAGACTGGTAAATTTTTGAGATCGCTGGCAATGGTTAATACGCACTTTTTTTTGAAAAAATCTTTTGATTCACCTTAATTACATTAAAAGACAACTATTTGCATTGGGGGAAGTGGAAAATATTTTTGTGTAACATGGTTTGTGATACAAAAGAAAGTGCCCCTTTATAACGCCTACTCGCGTCAAGGCAAGAAAAACATCCCAGTTTTCAAGTAGTTTAGCGGCTACGCTAGGTTTGTGTAACATGGTTTGTGATTCTGGCGTACAATCTCACAAGACGAAAGCTAATTTTAATTTTACGTTATCGAAATTTAGAATGATATATTTTCCACTTCCCCCAATGCAAATAGTTGTCTTTTAATGTAATTAAGGTGAATAAAAAGGTTTTTTTTTTAAAAAGTGCATATTAACCGTTGCCAGCGATCCCCAAAAATTAATCACAGACTTTTTACCTTTCCTAGAGGCAGGACCAACCTACCAATGGTCATGCCTCTAAGGAGAATGACCTCACTATTAAACCTTTCTTCTGAAATTGACATTTTTCAATCGAACTACAATCATTTCAAGAGCGAAATAAAGGTATTCTTTAGCACCTGTCATTATTAATGTACCTATATAATTAATGTATTACACTATTAACTAAAAATTGTGAAATGTAATTGGATATATATGTTAACTGTTTTTCACAATAAAAAATAAATAAATAAATAACATTACCAGACGTATGTATGACGTATGAGGCGTACCTGATTTATTAATTTGCTAACATGTATACGGATTCCCAACCTATGGTTCATTGTTTTTCTAGAGGTTGTCAACTGCTAAACAGGTATACTAAAAAAAATATTTATGAAATTTTCATTTTTCGGTGTCTCGATGATTGAATAATATCATTATTATGGCTGCCAAATATAATAACCTGTAAAAAAACTATCTTTAGAAGTTTCTTGGTTACTATAAAAGGAGGTCGCAAAAAAGTCCCACAAAATAATATATCCATTATATTATAAATTAATGGAAAATGTATATCTGTCAAAAAGCACACACGCATTATATTATACAAAAATACAAAAAAAAAAAAAAAAACCGGGCCCACTTTCATTACTAGTTCACATCTGTATTAATATGATTTTTAAATATTTTATCAGTATTATCTATTGTGGTAATGCTAAATAAACCATGGATAAGTAAGATAGCAAATAAGTTCCAGCTACTTAAGATTATATTGTTAGAATATTATCATTAGCACAGATTTTTATAATTCAGTTTCTCTAGACGATTGCAATTGCATAGATGTTCTTTGCATCCACTTTATTATTTTGGTTACTCTAAAATTTGTTCAATAAAAGAATGAAATAAAAAAGAATAGGAAAATGTACTGAAAACATGTGAGTACAAATAAAGATATTTAGTGCATTTTCTATTATTATTTTTAATTTCTGATCCTTATTTCAAGTTTTACTTACCAGACGCTACCAGTTACACTTACCACTGACAGCTCCATTGTAACGTCTCGGTCTTTCTCATAAAAATTATGCATTATTCAGAAAGACAAGTTACAATGGAGCTCTCAGTCGTAGAATAATATGTTTATTTTTACAATATCCACTGCTTTTGCAACTTTCTAAAAACTTGGTTTCATCCATCGTTGAAATATTTATTTTTAGAAGTAAAAAACCAACACTGAATTTGGGTCGACCCAAGAACACGTGTTAATGCTAATGGACCAAGTTAAGCCTTCGCTATCCGAATTTCTTACATACCTCCCTTAAACATTTTTAAGCTCTTAAAAAATGTATTTTATTTTTGAAGATAATATTTCGCCGAAATGCAAATTATATAAAATTCCCTCGATATAAAAAAAACGCAAAGTATGCTCTGAAAATTATTATTAACACGTTTGATTCAGTTATTTTACAAGTTATAGTTGTGAAAAAAAATCACAATGTTTCTTTAAATGATACTTAAGATACCTTCCACGAGATTTTTGCTCTATTTTAAATGTGTTTTATTAAACATTTTCGAATCGATTTTATCGCTTTAAATATTGCTCCTCTAACATTTGTAATTACCTATCTCTCCATCTTCTTCTTTATGAGCGCGGATGCGGCACCTTAAGGGTCAAGGGTAGGAATAATAGACAAAAATGTATTTTGAATTATTATGAAAAAATTATGGTTGGCTATTTCTTTCAAGATTAAATTTATGCTATTTATATTTTTAATTGCTACACGGAGACATTGGACTAACTTCATTATTTTTGTATTAAATAATTTATTTTAAATTTTGAAAGTATCTCTATAGTAGGTTGTCTATGATAATGATTTTTGTGACTAATGATGATCTCTATGACTTGATTTTTGTGTAAAGGTAAAAAATATGCATCTTATAATTTGTAGCTACGAAAAATATTTACATATTATGTTGGAATAAAATACTTTGTATGCAGGTACACTTTTCAGTGCAAAGAGAGTAATGCACCTTAACACCTTCATAACGCAGACAGAAAAGTCCATAATTCTCAGTACTAAGTACGAGGAACTTTATACAAAATCCCCATTGATCTTTTGCAGAAATAATGATTGATCCATGATATTATACAAATAATAAGATAAGATTTGAATGATTGAACAGTCGTGAAAAGCCGTTATAAAAAGCCCAGTCTGAGTAGCTCAAGAAAAGAAAATTAAACTACATAATTTATTTATTGCAGGATTAATAATGCGCCTATGAGCAAAGGGAAGGCGGCTTTTCGCAAGCAGAGGTCTATTTCCCACACTTCCCTCACCACACACTCCCGCAATGAGGCCATCAGCAGGCACCTATCAGCCTCCGTCAGCACCGACTATTTCACCATTAACGAAGAGTTCCAACAACTTGAGCACCAAGTTGCTGGTCATCAATTCATCGATGGAGAAGATTCTATAGGTTGGTTTCTGTACAGAAAGATTTCTTTGACATCAATCTTACCAAAAGCGATTTCTTATACTTAAAATTTAGTTTTTTCATTGCAGGACTGCTGAAATGCAAAAATGGTACAATTTTAAAACCGGTGTCAAAGCCAGATGTTGGATTACGAGAAGTCAACTTTTACAATCAATTGCAAACGACAAAAGATCCGGCGCTGATAGAATTGAAGGAATACACATCAAATTTCTTCGGTACGAGAATAATCAATGTCAACCAGAGAAAAGTGGAATTTATCATTTTAGAAAATTTACTGGAAGGAATTGCAGAACCATGCGTTATTGACATAAAGATTGGGAGGCAGACTTGGGACCCCTCAGCGACGCAGGACAAAATTGAAAGAGAGCAGAAGAAATATACGCAGTGCAAAAATGATGTCGGTTTTTGCATACCAGGCTTTCAGGTTCATAAACTTACAACTGGAAGATTACATAAATACAATAAAGAATATGGGAAAAAACTTAATGGAGACACAGCAGTTGAAGGTGAGTTTGAATACATTCAATAGCATGCCCCACACGCCCACTTCGGAGCGATCGATTCCCGTGCCACTTCAGGCCGCCGCGCAGAAAAGTCTCACAGTGAACTGCACTGTAAACCTATCGGTCTTTACTTTTCTACGCGGCGGCTTGAAAGTGAGAGGTGCTAATATGTAAGCTTTTCAAGGGGATATGTTTATAATTGTCAGTTTTAAATCAATAGAAGTTGTTTTGCAGCCCTGAAAATATTTCTCAACAGTGACGCGAATGGAAACATCAATAGAGAACTGCTGATGCAGCTGCTAACCTTTCTGTGGAAAATACAAAAGTGGGCCAAGAGCCAGAGAGCTGTTAAATTGTACTCCACCTCTCTGCTGATGATCTACGACTTCAGGGTGCTCAAGAAATATCTAAATCTTGAAACGAGGTTGGTAATTTCAACTAACTTTATCAGATAAAGGAACTAATTCTAGTATGAGAAGAAGGCAACAACGAATTTGTCAATAATATTCTTTAGCCATCAGTCGCGAGTCAACCTGACGTTCTCTGTGTGATTAGTTTACAAAAAATCAGCAATTTGCAGGAGAGATATAGAGCTTTTAAATTAAATTATTTCCTTTTTTCCAGCTCGAATGTACGTCCCCCCAGACCCAAAAGTTTAAACTTGAGAAAAGTGTCCTTCATCTCCCCTGAAAGTTATTCCGGTGACGTAACTAGCAGCTTCAGTGGTCAGATTTCTCCCATGGGACCAATATTAACTTCCTTCCCCACCGTGTCTAAGCCGCTAACTGCCTACGACACACCCAAGAGTGGTATTGTGGATGATAAGCAAACTACATGGCAAAGAACATTCAACAGCATGAGGAGAAGTAATTCATACAGCATTAATTACGGGGATTACTTGTCAAGAGTGAAGCAGGACTACGCCTCTTCTTTAGCAGAGTTGAACGGAGATGTTAAAAAGGACGAGCAATGGTGCGCTGTTAAAGTCATTGACTTTGCCCACGCATACCCCAATACAGACCAGACTGCAGACACTAACTACATTGAAGGAATTGATAATATTATTAATATATTTGAAAATTTTCTCAATGCTCCAAGGTGACCATGTAAAGGTTAAACCTGATGCGATATTAGACAACATATCAAAACATTCCGTTCGCCGGGTGACTATGATATTCCAATGTTTGTGGATTTAGATAAAAATAATGATATTATACCAGATGATTGATGTCTTTTTCTGTCACTTCGTAATAGGATAACTTGTAATAATAATATATTCTGACAATATGAAATGTCCCCTTCCAGGATAGAAATGTGCCAAGTGTATTAGGCATCTAAGTAAAACTAAAACGGCCAAGTAAAACTAAAATATGTACTTATTTTTAGAAATCTGTTCCTACAGTAACAGGTATATCCAATTGTTTAAAGAATGCATGTGATATCCAAATGAACTATGTAATAATATTATATTTTTATATCCATAATGCCTATTATATTACATACCATTTCATATTGTAATAAAAATGTGTAAATTGTTTTTTTTATCACCAAGATCTGGGGTGACAGTTGAAAGTTTTTTTTATCACCAAGATCTGGGGTGACAGTTTGTTTTTATCACCAAGATCTGCGGTGACAGATTGTGGGAGATTAGTATACAAATAAATGTATAATGTGTATTTGGGTTTGAAATTGAAAATACTATTTGTTAGAAGAAAGATATATTTTTTAATTATTTTAACTTTTAACTATTAAGTTTAAACTATAATAATGCTCATTATTAACATAAATTTAATAAGTAAAATCAATACAACATGATTATACATTCATTAATCAAATTCCATTACACTCTTCACCAATATTTAGTTAAAAATAAAATTCAAACACTGTTCAATTTTTCAATACAATCCAAAATATATCCTTTACTTCTAATAGTGGGTTTAATTTAATTTTAAGTCCAATGACTTAATTCATTACTTTTCAGGAAAAAAATTAGGGTCTTGATGACAATGAATAAAAGATTTCAATTCTAAATGAATGTAGTCTTATACAAAATTATCTTCTCAGTACCAATTCAAAATTATCTATTCCAAAGAATCTTGACTGCTGGGCGGTTTTATATTATTGGTTGTAATTCAATATTATACTATTAAAAAATGAATTTAGGAAATTGTTTTAGCGAGAAACTAGAGAATTCACTAATTTGATTAAACGATTTATCAAAAGGGGAAAATGTACAGATTTGTTAAGGTTGTACAATAAGATGTTATTTATTTCAACAAAAATTAAATCAGTGGAGTGATTTTGAGTAAAATTAAATATTAATGTTGTTATTGATTGGTTTATCATAAACTATTCCAAAAGTAACACAAAGAAATGACATAGGAACTAAATTAATCTACACATTGAAGAACTGACCTGTAGGTATTATCTTTTTAGTAATATGTTGCGTATTACCTGTAGGCAATAGTAATTAAAGTGAAATAGTTGAAATTAGTTCCTTGTCTAATCTCTGTATGTCCCTTTAATGAATGCAATTATAACCTAGATGGTTTCGGATCACAGGCCCTTTAGGCCCTCGGGACCCAAAGCCCTGAATCAGACGAGTGACAAAGAGGCATCCAGCGAGTGATGAGATAGACGATAAAACCAGAGTATAATTTAAATCTCACTTAAATTAAAACAGCACTCACACTTTACTTAATTTATTAAAAAAACACAAAATGAATAACAAGCCGATAGATTTCTAACAAGGCATGCTTTACAACAAATAAGAAAACTACATGCAGTAAAACAAACACCTAATTGTTAAATCTGAACCATATGCTATAATATTATATTAAAATGTTCAATCTGCAAACTTCTTATTTTTATGAAAGCTAGCGGCGTGGTGTGGCGAGTTGCTATTCTGCAAAAACACTGTCTTGCTTAGCAATGTCCTACCTCTATTTACCAATTACCATCACTCCTTATTGATTCAAGCAGAATAAAGGGTCCAGTGCAATCAACCAAGTGTTCTGGTTAATCCAATTCATTTGTGGGAGCTCAAAATACTCATATTTTTATACAATGTCACTTATTTAATTACATAATCACTTTTAATAACAAAACAAACATTTAAAAATTTGTGGTTCAAAGATGGTCATAATATTATTCATGTTATGAATTCTGCATCTATCAAAATTATATTGTTATGTAAGGATTTTATCACGAAGATTGAGGACAGGTTAACAATGAATTGAATCATAATTTTATATAATACGTACAACATACAACCATTGCTGTACTTTTTTTGTAAAAATGATATTAACCAAAACAACCATACACATTTCTAGTTATTTCTAAAAGCAAAATAATTTCCTAAGATTAAAAACAAAATATCATTATGTTAATTCAAATGTTACTATGAAACATTTATAATTTCCATTCCCAAAAATGATGACAACTAAAAATAATAATTGGCTAAATATTCTTTTAAATAGTATATTGTTTGTAAACTTTATACAATATTATTAACATTTGGCCAGCAGTAATTTTTAATTTATATTTCGTGGCCAAAGTGCGTAATATGTAAGAATCGATTTAAAAAAATAATTGTAAGCATTGAAAAACATATTAATCATGCATTACAAAGTATTGTAAAATATTATTAAATTTGAAATATAAGATAATTATTAAAAAAAAAATAATAAGATGGAACCCAACAAACATGGAAATATATAATTGAGAATATTTAAAATTGATTAAGTTCATATTGTAGTCGAAAACAATCCACTCAGTACCCCTCGGTATTATTAATTTTAACCAAACCACTATTTTATCATAACTTCTAAATATTTATTTATTTTGCAATAAAAAATCATACATCGAAATCAATAAAAGGATTCATGCAAAAAGAAATAAAAGACAAAGCATAATATATTGTTGCTGGGCGTGTAATAATACCATCAATGTGAAAAATTGAAATTTTACAAGAGAGTAAAAAAAAAGCATTTTGCAGGAAAATGACGGAAGACTTCCATTTATTTTTATTTATTGCGTGCATTAAAAATCAATATTAAAATGAATAAATATTATTTGGAGGTCCACCTTCATTTTCCTGTTTTAAAATTGATTTTTTTGCTCTCATAATTTTTTTCACATTGGACGGTATTAGGCATATGGCGACGACATTTAGAAAGAAAAAAAATAGTGACCATTGATATCATTAATTTTTAAATGTTAAAATAAGTCTTAATAACCAATAATTTTACACTAGATACAATAGTTACACTTTAAATTTTCTTCTAACAATTTTAGCTATACGACTCACGGCATGTAAATTCAAGGCTATGAATTTAATTTTTATCCAAATGTGTAATTATTTACATTAGATTCAAAGCAAATAAATAGATTATTTTTTTAGTTGAATCGACAGTCCATTTGTTACAAGCAGGACCGCGCTTTAGGCACTTTATTCAAGTGAACATAAATTTAACAGTAATATGGGATTTGACAAAATGTTAAAGACGGAGAGTAGTAGAGTACGGTGTTAATAAAGCAATCCTTATGCTATAAGGAAGGTATGAACAAACACTTATATATTTTAATTATGTACAGATAAAATAGTTGAACATTGAATTGAAGCTTGCAATGCGCTAAAAATGAAGAGACGGATAAAAGCCAGAGTTTATATTTTAGGAAGCTTGGGGGCGCTGACTAGCGGGTTGGCCCGGCGCAGGTACTCCTGACCCTCAGCCTTGTAGTCATAGCGACAGCCGTGCACCTCGGCGTAGCGGTGCGGCGCGCAGAACACCACGCCGCAGCGACACGTGTGGATGGACGCTATGGATAGCCGCTTCTTGCAGAACGCACACCGGATCCGCTTGGGCTTCTTGGTTTCCGCCCCGCTCACACTCTCTCTCTCCCTCACATCTCCCTCGCTCGCCCCGATGGACGGTAGCACCACGCTCTCCGAAGACTCCTTGGTGTCGTACAGGACGTCCATCGGAGAATTGTTTATTTTGAGGCCCATGATCAGCTTCTCATCGTCAGTGACATTACCTCGCAGCTTTGGTTTGGTGCCTTGATTGACATTCACATCTTGGACTCTTCTATCGCAGCGCTCGTACAGAGGGGTGAATTTCTCCTCACTGGGGTAGCCTCTGACGTCAGACTTGTCTCCCAGTCGCAGACAACAATTGTTGGGCATCTTCTGAATAGCCGCTTCGTACCCCTGGTTCCCGTAACCAAGTAAAAAATGTCTTCGGGAAACACCGTCCAAGCGATTTTTGTGTTCTTGAAGATTATTATGATCTAGTTTGGGTATTTTCTTCACCCTTCTGCAGCGGCGCTCGCTGCCGACTTCTAGATTTCTGCGAGAGGAACTGGATCCGCCAAACTGATACCCCGAGGAAGTGCTCGGGTTGTTTTCTTCAGAAACATCTTCATTTTGCATTAGTCGAATGTTATGAATTGAATGACTTTTATTTAATTTGTCAAGTCCAAAATGACCAATTTCACCGGAGGCTCTCAACAAGTTCTCAGAAGTGGCACTGTTTCCAGATGACCCAAATACCTTCTCAGTGAAGCCGGGATCCGTCCAGCTGATGGAAGAAGAAGTGCCTGTTCTTCCGTCCCCAACAACATTGACTAATTTACCCCCATTCATGCCAAAAGAAACATCTTCAAAACTGTTATCATTATCTGGTTGAAAATGCATATTTTCATGTTTCAATATATCAATTTTATCTAAGCATTCGTCACTTACATCTAAACGCTCACAATTCCGGTGTCGACTGAGCGACGGTAGGATTTTATTTCTTTTGAGACCTAACAAGTCGGAGGTGCTGCTAGAGAATACCATATTGCCAGGTTTAATGGTGGGCCTCTTGTACTTGACGTTCTCAGTTTTATCTAATTCAGAACTCCAAGTGCGGTCCACAGTGGGGACGTTCAGTTTCGAGTTAAAAAATAAGTTGGATATTGAATGGCTAAGGGTTGAGTTCTTCTTGGGGGGCTTTTCTTCGGTGAGATTATTGAGTAAGGTCTCACTGCCCAGGGCACTGGCCCCCGTCCCCTGCAGGGAGGGCCCGGCTAGGGACTCCGGGGGTGTATGCAGTTCCTTTCTCCCGCGGGCTTCCGAGATGTTGTTGAGGTGAGAGTTGGAGCCAAACACCACCTTCCTGACCACCCTCTTCATGTGGTTGGAGGGGCCGGACTGGTAGTAGTACTGGTCCGGGCTGCTTTCCTTTCCGAGCAGTTGGGCCACTCTGTAATCGTTGTGATAATTTCCTGCAAACAAGACAACAAGCACTTTTTGTAGCTTCTAATATATATTCGTGTGATATATCTGTGACTTATTTCAAGTGAATAATAGTTCTGATATTACCACTTAGAATAGTAGATTTACCTGTGTTTGGGGAGTGCGCCAGCAGTGGTGGGAAGGGGAGGGATGGTGCGGAAGGGGCTTCCAGGACTACCCCCCCAGGTCCTGAGGAACCTGCAGAATAACAAATTTAAAACTATTATTCATTTCTTTACAGGAAGAGATGGGGAAAAAGTAACAAGTTGTATTATTGAAACTTAAATATTTTTGAAGATAGAAATTATCTTATAATCGCCATAGATAGTTTTTCGCTGAGGAAGCCTTTTATAAATTGAATTGTATACTTGGAGTTAGCTCAGTAAATTACTACATAAAAAAGAAATAAAATCCATACTGATATTTTTAAAAGATCACTGAGCTTTTGTCACCAGAATGTTCATAACCATTCCTTCTGGATAATCAGTCGTAACATAAAAAAATATGTACGAGGGGAATCTAAAAGTAATCGGAATTTTGTCATAACTTCTTTATTTCTCAATATTTTTACATAAATTTTGATCACCTTCAAAGTAAGTATTCTCCATTGACCACAACGCACTTCTCCAAATGCTTCTTTCATAGTTTAAAACTGTTTTTAATTTCACTTTTTTGTTTTACCTCCTCCGCAGTGGCAAAATTCATGTCCCTTTTTAGGGAACAAAAAGAAGTCACAGGGGGCTAGATCACCTTGGAAAAAAATTCAGGGTTCTCTTCGAGCTGATTTTGAAGCTCAAAACATGCCTAAAGTCGACGCTCCCTTTGCTTGTCTGTGAGAAGGCGAGGGACAAATTTGGCTGCAACCCTTCTCATGGGCAAATCTTTGATTAAAATCCTCTGAATTGATCTCCATGACATTCCAGACATCTCACAGTGTTGATCAATGGTTCGGCGATGGTCTTCACGAACGAGGGTATTGATTTTGTCGACGTTTTCGTCAGTTTTTGAAGTTGAGGGGCGTTCTGAACGGGGTTGGTCTTCAATTAACTTTTCTCCATTTTTAAAAAGTGAAAACCACTCGTAGACTCTGGTTTTACCTAGGGCAGCATTCCTATAAGCAGTCAGCATTACAATAGTTTGCCGATTTCCCCAACAGGAAATAAAAATTCACAGCCGCGCGTTGCTCTTGACAATCTGCCATCACCTTTTTGGTCGAAATGGAAAAAGTTGTTTTACTAAAAAAAATCTCACAGGCCAACCAATGCACTCACAGCGACACAACTTCGTGCACTGACTCAGTAGGAGCGACTCTAACGGATACCTGGTTGAAAAATGTGTTCCCCCATTATTCCTCTCCACCACAGCACAATTTTCGTTACTTTTGGGTCCCCCCCTCGTATTGTACAACTATTTTAGGGCTACAATATTGTGTGATAATTGAAAACCCAAAACATGTAAAGTTATAAATCGCTACATTTAAAAATTAATAACTCACCTGAATTAGAGACAACTTTAGAGTTGCGCTTGGAAGAGGTAGACCTCTCCATAACTTCAGAGTCCAACAGATCATCCGAGTCGTCCCGATCTCCGAGGAAGCATTTCTTACTGGTGCTCGGCTCTCGGAAGAGGTCCAAATCATCTCGCTTGTCCGATCCGTAAGAGGATACGTTGTTCAGGGCTCCGGCCATTGAGTCTTTAAAACTTTCCGATGACCCGTCGCTCTTCCCCTTATTCAAAAAGGGCGAGTAAGAGTCCCGGCCAAAGCAATTTGTATTTGAAGATCTCCAGGTTCTTCCGCTGCTGCTGTCATTGTTGGCGATCTCGGAAAAACTGCCGATTGGCGGCCACAGACCAAATTTGTCATTGAATACATTTTTAGTATTGGAACGACTGCAGTTTCCTCCGTCAACGTTGAATATGGAGCCGTAACAGGAGAGATTATCATCGCTGGAGCGCTGGGAGAACAGCTTGTTGTATCTGTACTTGGTAAAGTTGGGTGTTTCGTCAAATAATCCATTGATGGTGCGCGATAGGTTTTCTTCGCTGGATGTTTTCTTCAATGGGGGAGGAACATCTTTACGTTCCAAAGGAGCTAGAAAAAAAAATATTGTTAAGAGTGCACTGAAACAATTTTTTTTTCTCTTACGGTCACATATTATGAAGGAAAAGTTGGCATAATGACAATGTTGTAAAAATAACCATTCTGGAGGTTGAAAGAAAATAATTAAATAATTTTGTTGTTATTAATCTTATATATGGTGTATGGAAATTCTTAGTTCAAACGGGAAACTGGTGAATCTACATCATGGTTTTTACGGAGTACATATCTCAAGCTCTTGATAGCAACAATCAAGTAGATGTATCATACAACGACTTCGCAAAAGCCTTTGACTCGGTAGATCCGCTTATTCTCCTAAATAAACTCGACCAATTTGGATTTTCAGCGAAACTTCTACGTCTATTTCTAAGTTATTTCTCAAACAGACAGCAATACGTAACTTATGGTATATTTCAATCTTCCAACTTCATCACAAACTCTGGAGTTCCGCAGGGGTCAAATCTTGGACCCTTACTTTTCTCGCTATTTATCAACGACATTTATCATTGCATAAAATTTTCAGTTTCTCTTATTCGCGGATGACCTTAAACTATTCCTTTTAATAAAATCTTTGGAAAATTGCTTGCAGCTACAAAGTGATATAAATTCTATCGTCGAATGGAGTCACACCAATAAATTAGGATTTAATATTAAGAAATGCTCTATCATGTGCTACACCAAGGCGAACAAAACGATTTACTATAACTACAAAATGTCTTATTCGTCTCTTCAGCACATTGTTATTTTGAGAGATTTGGGAATCACATTTGATGCGCACCTAACATTTCATGTCCACATATAGACGATATGCAGCAAAGCTCTAAGAATGCTAGGATTTGTGCTAAGCAACTCCAGACACTTTTGCAGCTCAGCCGTGATTCGTTTGCTATACTATAGTTTAGTACGTAGCATTTTGGAAAGTGGTTCAGTAATATGGGGATCAGTGGATTTAACATACTCTCAAATGATTGAGAAAGTGCAAAAGAAGTTTCTGAGATATTTGTATCTTAGAGACTTCGGATATTATCCCTGGTTATATCCATCAGCCTTTTTGTCCGGCATGCTGGGTATTAATAGCCTCGCCGAAAGAAGGAAAACTGCTTTGCTGACAACAGCATATAAACTTTTAAACGGTAACATCTGTATTCCCGATATATTACAAAAAATTGAGTTTTATGTCCCTGACAACTTCACAAGAGCACGCAGACACAGAACTTTTGTTGTTCCGAGATGCAGAACTAACTTACCATTAGTAATGCCGCTCGGAAAAATGATTATTTTACTAAATTTCCTGCCCCCTGATATGTATAGATATTTTTAAACTAAATATTGATCAATTCAAAAACGCTATTATTACTTAATAAAATAAAATTAATGTTTATTATTGGTTATGTATAACTGTAAATGTGCATTTAAAATAAAATAAATAAAAAAATAAATCATATAAAGAAACCAAAACCATTTTTTTTTCGGCAAATAAAGGGTTAAAAAAAACTTTTGGAGCTTGGTCTATTCTCCATGCACTTAAAAAGACATTAAACAGCTGATATTAACTGCTAACGGCAGATTTTATTCAAATTTGACCAAAAAAAATATTAACTCGGAACTCGATTTGCTCGAAAACGAAAGCTCAAATCAAAAATAGTTATACCACAAAATTTATTCCAAATGTTATGTAGATTCACCAGTTTCCCGCTTGAACTATGAGTTTCCAGACACCGTGTAAATGGGGAAAGAAATAGGAAAATTTGATTACATAGAATATTTCAAAGCCGTCAGAGTAATTAATAAGTTGATTCATGTAAAATTCATTCATTCATCGAAGTTATTATTATCTCGTCTTGAAGATTTTGAAATATGTAAATGGGAATTCGATGAATCAAAATTTTCCTAGTTGAATGAATTTGACTGTAGTTGCTTACAACATCGCACAATGTATACATTTATCACAACAGCATATGTACTTTGTAAAAAAAATTTAAATTTAATATAAATGAAATTTAATTATGTGCTTATAAAGTTCTGCAAGTACTTGAGTTTTTTTTATTATTGTAATAGCTAAATCGGTGTTCAAGGCCACTTTCAAACAATAATAAAAACTAAAATATTTGCAGAACTTAATAATAACATTATTAAATTCAAAATTAAATGGAGTTCTACGAATTAAAAACAAAAACATTTAATAAACTCCATTTGAACATAAATGTTTTTGTGTTTAAATGGAGTTCTACGAATTAAACACAAAAACACTAAATAAGTACTTGTACTGTTGAGTGCATACATAACATAGGACCAACAAAATTAAATACAAATCAAAGCTGAGAGCGGGAAGATAGGAGGAAAATACACTTATTCAAAACAGGGAAAATCCATTACCTCGCTAGATAAAAGAGTGCTTGTTAGCTTAACACAATATCAACCTTGTCAAAATACCCTCCATTTCGAAGGTGTGTTAACTTTCATTGTATAATACGGTATGTTATAATATGTACATCCCAATTGGTGTATTACATATTCATACTGGTTGCCCTTTGGTAAAATATTCTATGCACCACTGATGTTAGAATTAATAGACCTGCCCAAAAGCGGAATTTGAGTACCATTTGGACGACCTGGAGGCAAACTTGTGACAATATTTTGGCACCAGCGGGGTTTCCGCATTTATTGAACAAAATACGTTATCATTAATACATATTTTGTGTACCAGTTTGCACACATCGGAACATTTAGTGGCAAAAGTGGATTCCTGTGCATTCAAACTGCGTAAATATATATATGTGGTAAAGACAATAATCACTAATATCGCACAACATTTTTTTTATACAAAAAGCACATGGGAGGAAAATAATTTCCCTCATTCAGGGTCTATTTCATCTTTGGGGATGTTGTGAGGAGGGTCTTTCGAATGAAAGGAAGGAGAGGAAGTTCTGGAAAGGAAAAAGGCATGAGGGATGGGAAGGAATCTAGGGGTCAGTGAATCCAATAGTGACGGATGTTTGAATCCATCCCTACCATTGTGGTGCAAGATGATGAGCCGAAAGAGCCCTGCGGAGAGGCAAAACGATCTCCCTCAACAAGTCTTGAACTCAACTTCCTCAACAAGCAACCGCTGCCAAGACCTAGATAAATCTTAGCCTATGAACCTCTCCTAAGTCACCAAAAGTAGGGAACCACTTGGGGTGACCAATGGCGGGGGTTATCCAATAAATGATTCCCTCCTAGTCGGTGGCACCCATTCCTGTCTCCCAAATGGTATAAGGCAGCCTGCAGACAAGAGACTTTAGTTGCGGAGACAGTTTGAAAACTATTCCAAATTTATATAAATTCAAAAAAAGTCTTTCAAGTGCGCACGGTAGGTGGGCATAAAATCCATTACGGAATATGGCTACCGTAATGGTTTGTTATGCCCACAACTGTTTCCGCATCTAGTATCTTGTCTGCAAGCGCCGTTATATGTACAGTTTTTATGAGAGATAATCATACTTCAGTGCGGTGAGTAAATTATATGACAATTACAAAAAGGAAACTATTTTCTCTAACAAAATATTCAGTTTTTGTAAATAAGTAAAACCTTTTTCATAAGATCTGGAATTTTTTGTCACGTCTAAGGCTTGGTGCATACATCAGATTTTTCCATCCGATTGTCTGATCAGACAACCGGAAGGCCTTCGCACCGTACATTTCTTATGAAAATCGGATAAACACCGCACACATCTGATTCGAAAACTGGATCGGTAATGAAAATAGGCCACACCTTTCCGCGCCGGCCGTCCAATCCGGTCCGACAATGGGCGTGGCCCCGGTATTATAACCAATCCGGTTTCTGTCTGTCGATTTTTGTCTGATCAGTCAATCAGATGGATCAATCCGATGTGTGCGGCCAGCCTAAGGACGGCGAGGAAATTGTGCACTATTGTAAAAAAAAAAAAAAGGGTAGGTACTTTTTCATAAACAGATTTCATAATCGAGAACTAAAATACTTCAAGCTGCCTGCACTCTATCGGATACATTTATTAGCAAATCATCGAAAGGTACACCCCACCGCCATGTTAGTTGTATCCCGTCACGCGTAATGACAAATCTGTTACTTCTTTGTATCTGTACCATGTGTGCATTTCTATGCTTACCTTTTCCTTTGGGACTTTTTTTCTTGTTCCGCTTCATTGATAGCTTTTCCATTTTGCAGCGCAGGTCAATCATCTTGCACATGGTCACCGCTGTTTCATCTGAAATCAGAACACCCATTAAAATAAATGGATTTACGTAGAAAACATCTACTTTGCGGTTTGACATTGTATGTGAAACTGTAATACTGTAGACTACCGGGTACCCCCACCTATAGGTGGCAGAGTTCTAAAAGATTATAAAAAATAATAAGTTCTAAAAGATTATTAAAGGAATATTTTAAAAAAGTAAAAAAAAATGGACTTTGAAAAATAAACTATTGTGTTTGCTAATTCAGTAGACAGTAATTATGAGCAATTACCTTTTTTGCAACTAATAAATATGGTAATATTTTTTTTATCCCCTTACTAACATAATAAACCTGTTTTAAACTTTACACAACCGATAAACAACCGTTTACCATACATTGGCCGCTTTTAAAATTCCTACAGCAACGGCACAAAAAATAACAACATACATTCTGGTTCTATGACAACTCAACAAAGTGGCATTTCAACACCCCTTTGAAAAGTCATTAAGAAATCGAAATTCCACTTTTAATGACATTTCAAAGGAGTGATGAAGTTGCACATTGTTGAGTTGTCCTGTTACCGTACATTCTGTATCACAATAACGCAGCATTTCTTTCATACACACTAAATCATAGCGAGGCAAATGATGGACATATGACTGCTTCCCTATAGAAAAAAAGCAATCATTATCATACATCTTCCTCACACATATTAAAGAAATAAAACGCCGCATGCAAATAAACAAAAGTTCTGTCGCCGCGGTCAATTTAAAAGCGCACATTAACGGCTGTTTATCATTGTGTAAAAGTCAAAACATGTTTATTAGTAAAGCCCTTTTAATCATTTCCAGAATACAATACAAGCAGATCTAAAAAAAAAAAAAACTGTGTGATGGGGGCAAGATACATATTGTGGATACAAAATAAATCTGTGTGTATTTTTTTAGTTCTTGCGTTCCTCTTTTGGCTGCCCACTTTTTAAAATGAACATTGATAAAGTAGATGAAATCTGCGGTACCGACCTGAGAAGGAATAATCACTCAGTGGGGAGTACTGCTCATCATCATCATCCTCGATGACCTTCACCAGGTTGACATTGTCTCCGTCCCGGAACACCAGCACCTTGCAGCCCGGTGGCAGCCATTCCAGGGCTTCATCCCTACGGAGAACATAGGCACTTTAAGGTATCTATTTATTATTTATATAAAACAACATTACAATGATCATAATAAAAGACTATCCCCTGTCGTCCAGAATAAAGCATGGTGCGAGAAGAGACTGCAGAGTGGCAAGCCACCAACAAAAGCTAGCAAACTACTAATAAATCATGCCCTTTCTGAGCATGGCAAGAGATGTGTGTCTGCGCACTTCCTTTTGCTTGCGGTCTAGCTATAGCATTCATCATAGTCAAGTCATTTATGTTAATTAAGCCAAGCTTCACAATCAACATTTTGACAACAACAACCATAAAATATCTATTTATATAAACAAAAATGTGTGTGATGGATGGGCAGGCGGAGTGGAATTAATTTTTTATACATTGGTTTTTCATAACTTTGTGACAAAAATTAACACATTAAATAGCAGTCTCTTTTTTATTGGAATCCAATTTAGCTCCTCTCTCATTTGATTAACTCTTGTAGACTTGCTTTTACCCAGTATACACCTCAAAGCTCTATTCTGTATATGGTGTTAGGAAACACAGAAGAGAGATATTCAAATGGCCGCTGTCTGCCGCGCAAACAACACAAGCCGCGCGTCGATGCTTAGAAAACTCTCGCGCATCGATGGGCAGTAAACTCCCGCGCACATAGAACGTCCTAAAAGCTCGCACCGGCAACAGTTCCGCAGAGTCACGTGAGCCCCGAGCGAGAGAGGCCGCATGCACGCCGGCCCGCTAAAGTGCCCGCGCAAATTCGTTCGGATACCGAACTCCTTGCACGCCATCATGGGTTTTTACCCGCAATACCACAGTTAATACGGTCGACTAGTGTTGTTCACAAGTATGGACGTTCGTCCCGACGACGGCCCCGCCGATGGACAACCAGCCGGACTCCTCAGGAACCCATATGGATTGCTGTAAGTGCTTTAAACATTCTCGTGTGCCTGATATTGTTTACCCTCCAAATTCGACTCGCTTGCGTATGCGGCGGGCCTGGAGCAGAGAGAATTTTTGATAGGGAATTTCAGCTAGGTTTTACTTGAGACTGTAAAATTGCCTTTCATGTTGTGTTGCTGAATAAACCTGCCCTTTTGGTAACACTGTGTTTTGTGTTAAGCGTTTTCATTTAGTTTAGTCTTCTAAGATTTTTTTTTATACCTTTCACATGCACATTTTCAAAATGTTAAATTTGGTATGTGGTGTTCCTTCTAATATTATTAAATAGCTAGCAAAACCCTTTTCACAAGAGAAGTAATTAATAGTTTTAAAAAATATTCTAGATCAATCTATAAAGTTTTCATTAGACTCTTTCAATTCAACTTAATTTATTACATATCTCAGTGTGAGATTAGGCGAGTACCTGTGCGAAGACAGAAGGTTACTTATAAGGCTAATGTATTGTAATGAGGTGGGTTTATACCATATCAGATCTTTGATCCTAAAAGTCATGGCTAAATAAGTATATAGCGCAAGATTCACACAACTCACTCTATGTATAAATTAATATTATTGTATTATATAACCTTCTTGAACCTAAAATATGTACACATACTGTTTATTACATAAATCTTCACAACTAGGACATGGGAAAAACTCTAGTAAGATTGACAAATAATGATTACCTTAATTAATTCATTTTAACTTAATATTGAATAGGGACTAAGTCACCAATGAAGTAGTCGGAATGAAAGAAAGTTACAAAATATAAGAGTGCCTGGATCCAATGGAATTATGGCATTCACAATTGGGGAATGGTGTGATAATGAAGACAGCCGGGCAGTACCTGGTTAATGAGATGTGGTCACTAAACATAATTAAAGTCATAGAAAAAGAAGAACAGGCATGTTTTGAAATCAAAATCTGGCCAACCAGGCCTTAAATTTGCAACACAAAACTGTGTTCCATCATTATTAAATTCAAATGGGTAGCGAGCTAGCAGTACCAGAGAGGTTGTACCTGATGGATTCATTGAAGTATCTTTTTCATTTTCATACGGGATGTGTGAAAAGAAAGATTTTCAGACGATGACGTTCATATAACCTTTCTCTGGGACTACTATATACAATGTCAGCGGCAATATTGGCTGCCATTCAAATCTACAAGGAAGGCATTTCGGAAAAAATTCGGTGTACGGGCGAGAGTCCTAGATAATTTTTTTTTTTTTAATACTAATTTTGGGCCGGAAAATCCGAATCTGAGAGAATTAGGCGTCGGCAAGCAATATTAACTGAATTACATGACTTTAAAATTTTCTATAAACACAAAGGAAAACATGTCATTTTAAATGCACTGACATAACAAGTCATAGAAAAACAAGAAATGTGCAAAAACATGTGCTGGCAGTGTTACCAACTCTCAAAAATATTTATCCCTATATCAATAACGTAAAACTTTCCGACACGATACTTCCTCACATGATAATTCATCACATAACACATTAACCTGATGAATTACGACTATCTCAACGGCCGTATTCTTAGACCAAAAGTATGAAAATTCGTAGTCTTAAAAATGCGTAACCTAACCTAACCTAACGCTAGGTTTGTGCCCCTTTATACCGCATGCTCGCGTCCCTAACCTAACCTAACCTAACGCTAGGTTTGTGTAACATGGTTTGTGCCCCTTTATACCGCCTGCTCGCGTCCCTAACCTAACGCTAGGTTTGTGTAACATGGTTTGTGCCCCTTTATACCGCCTGCTCGCGTCCCTAACCTAACCTAACCTAACGCTAGGTTTATGTAACATGGTTTGTGATACAAAAGTGAGTAAAATTTATAAAAAATAATTACTTAAATTAGTTATTGATATTATTGCTTAATGGCAACACTTAATTTTATGTGGTGTAACATCTTTCTTGTTTTTCTATGACTTGTTATGTCAATACATTCAAAATGACGTGTTTTCCTTTGTGTTTATAGAAAATTTTAAAGTCGTGTAATTCAGTTAATATTGCTTGCCGACGCCTAATTTTTTCAGATTCGGATTTTCCGGCCCATAATTAGTATTAAAAAGAAAAAAAATTTATCTAGGACTCTCGCCCGTAAACCGAACTTTAGCCGGCATTTCTAGTGTGTATTATCTACAGTGGCGGATCCAGGGGGGGGGTCACGGTGGTCATGACCCCCCCCCCTGGGCCCCAGCCCAGGGGGGGTCATGACTACCTAGGTCCTGGGCCCATCCAGGACAGGACCTAGGTGGACCACTAATTAAAATTGTTAAACATAATGTTTTTATATATTTTTTGTCACAATATAAATTTTATTTAAGTACTTTCAATATTTAATTAATTTAATATAATACTTTGTTTGACGGCAAACGCATTATTCGGGAACGAACGCATCGAAAATTCGAATGTTACCGCGTCACCGCGCACCGCCACCGGCGCGCGCTTCGGCCGCCACCAGTGTGACCAGATTTAGTAGTTTTCTACTTTTTTGGTAGATTTCGAGGTACCGGTAACAGTATCTAGTAGGTAAAAATTATTTGGTATATTTTGGTAGAATTCATGCTTTTCAACAATTCTGGCACTTTTTTGCCTTCATATGGCAAGCCTGTCGAAAAAACGCGGGATATTCCCCTTTTCATCGAATGGATTGTAACTATCTCTTTCTAATATTAATTATTCGAGAGGGAAAGCTGTTGAGGGATTCCCACATGTATTGAAAAAAATTGATTAGGTAGGTTTGTTTTTAATTTTCATTCTTTTCGTAACATAGAGTGTGATAGATTAGTGGGAATTCCTGTTTTGAATATTTTTATATTTAAACGTAAATATACACACGGATATCGTGGTGAATGGGAGCCAGAACCCTCATTCAAAAGTTGGTTATGTAAATCTAAAGTGCTCATTGTAAAGCATGCAGCTGTGAAGTACTAAGTAGAGTGGCGTCTTTGAAGGAACACATGGCTACATCAAAACATATAAGAAATATGAAAGGATGTGACGGTATGCAAATTATTTTGTCTTGTCAATTGTTAATTATTATTTTATTTTGTCGTGACAAGCAAAGTGTTACAATAATAATGTCGAGTCAAATTCTGCAAATGCAGAATGCTACGGATATGGTTGGCGAGTGGAAACGTTTTAAGCAATCATTTCTTGTATATATGATGGCGAATAACTACAACGAGGAAAAGGAAATTCAAAAAGTTGCAAGATTCCTACACACAATACTATGTTGAAGACACACCTGACACCATGTTATATTGTGGTGAAATAAGAACACGATTAATAATTGTAATCTGTACTGTATTGGTTGACAATTGACATTACACGAGCCTACGCCGCCCGGGCTTGCGGAGCAAAAGACAATCTTAATGATATACCTAGTGTTACCATATCCAACAATACCTACTTTTTACTTGTATATATTATTATCAAAATTAAATTATAACTTCTTGTAACTGTAACTGACCGGACCTAAGTCCTCCATCACAACACAAGCAAGCATTTTCGGCTTTCTGTGGTGGTGGTAGGAGTTATTGTTGGGTTATTCGTAACCCGGGAATTTATTTATTTATTTATTTATTTAATTTCAACGGTATACATATACCATAAGAACTGATTACATGTCACAAAATGAAAAATAGTAATATAGAAATAATAAAAAAAAATTGTTTAACAAATGATTGTGGCATTTGAATTAGAAATGACACCAGAGAGACAATTACGTACAAAAATCTATAGTACAAATAGAATTAATAATGACTAAAAAGATTTGATAGCATAGCCCTCTTGTACCTACTTTCCGTGCAGTTAAATAGATCTGCAATATCTGCATATCTATTAGTAACATCATGTAACCTAGGTAAAAGGGAGTGTTTAGTATACTCAGTCTTATTATTGTTACATTTAAACAGGATTTTAGATCGAGTAGTTCTCGTGGGAATATGAAATTCAATGAGCTTAGTTAAATCAGGACTGTCTATGCTACCATTTACAATTTTGAACATAAATATTAAGTCGGATATAATTCTTCGATCTGAGAGTTTTAATAAATTTAATTCTATCAGCAAGTAATTGTAGTTAATGTTTTCAATGGGAATACCGAGTTTAAAATTAATATGTCTTAGAAATTTATGTTGAATTTTTTCGATTGAATCTGAATGAATTTTAAAATGGGGGGACCAGATCGAGGAGTTATATTCGACTTGACTACGTACTAAGGATGTATACAAAATTTTTAGTGTTGAAATATTCCTAAAACCTCTGGAATTTCGAAGAATGAAGCCAAGCATTTTCATTCCTTTATTACCGATTGTGTTTATATGGGATATAAAGTTTAATTTAGAGTCAAAAAATTATGCCCAGGTCGTTAATTTCTTCGACAGAGGTAAGGGTAGAGTTATTGAGTACATACGGATGAATAATTGGTTGGCTTATTCTGTAAAATCTTATTGCATGACACTTATTTATGTTCAGAAAAAGTTTGTTAACAGAACACCAATTAATTAACTTGTGTAAATTATTCTGTAGACAGAGACAATCTTCAACAGTTTTAATTATTTTAAATATTTTCAAATCATCTGCAAAAAGCAACACATTTACATCTTTATCAAATATATCAACAATATCGTTTATAAACAGAAGAAACAAAATTGGGCCTAAATGAGACCCTTGTGGTACACCACTGGTAGCTATAAATTGATTGGAAAGGAACAAATTTATTTTAACAAGTAGTACTCTGTCAGATAGATAGCTTGCAAACCAGTCTAAAAGTTTTCCATCAATACCTAGCTTCCGTAACTTAGCCAGTAGAATTTTATGGCAAACTTTGTCGAAGGCCTTGATGAAATCCGTATAAATAGAATCGACTTGAGTTTTGTTAGCTAATGCGTTTGATATATAGTTTTCATATAACGAAAGATTTGTTAGAGTTGATCTGCCCGACAAAAATCCGTGTTGATTTGGAACAATGAGATGGTTAATACATGGGGAAATTTGATCAAGCAATAGTTTTTCAAAGAGTTTTGGGATTACAGATAGCTTACATATTGGTCTATAGTTAGTGATATCACTTTTATCACCCTTTTTTAATATAGGTGTTAGATAACAACGTTTCCAAATGTCAGGGAAGCATCCTGTGTTGAGGGATTGATTAAACAATAAACAAATTGGCTCAGCCAGTGAAGCAATGCAATTAATAAGTATATTGGGATGCACATTGTCAGGTCCGGCCTTCTTGTTTTTGTCTAGAGATTTAATTTTAGTTATAACGTCGTTTATATTGATGTGAACAGCAGGGATATGTATGCTCTCATTAAGGGAAGGAGGTGGTACATAATTGTCTGGGATATTTTCGTCATAGACACTTTTGAAATAATCAGCAAAATAGTTAACCTTCACTTTCATATCAGTGCTAATCTTTTCTTTGAAGTGCATTGAGATGGGTAAACCTTGTTTGTTTTTTCTAAGAGAGTTAACATGTGTGAAAAAGTTTTGTGTATTAGAGGGAATAGATTTTTCGATATCATTTATGTAATTAAAATACGATATTTTTGACAGTTTTTTACATTGAGTTCTGTAGTTGTGAAATATTTTATAGTCGTTAAGGGAGTTGGATTCTTTGAAGTTTTTGTGTGCAATTTTTTTACAGATAACTAGGTTAATTAGCTCACGGCTGAACCATTTCGGGAACTTTGCTTCTTTGAAGTGTGAAAGTGGTACATAATTTTCAATGGCCCTGTTAATAATTGTGTAAAAAATTTCAAGATTATAGTTAATATCATTGTTGTGGTGAAAAAAGGACCAGTCTTCATTTGCAAGATATTGGTTCATATTAGGATAGTCAGCTTTGGAGAAATTATAAGTAAGGTTAGGCAGAATAGTTGTGTTGTCTGGTGAGTTATTCGTCGTGATGGTTATGCTTAGAGCGGGGTGGTGACAGTCTAGGGGGAGGAGCTCATCAACCGATTTAACAATATGAATTGAGAGATCACTACAGAATACCAGATCCAGAAGCCGATTATATTTATTATAGACTTGATTGACTTGATGTAGAGAGAGTAAGTTCGTCATATCTATTATTTCGCGTGCATTTTCTGGCAGGTTTAAGTTGTTAGAAGAGTTTTTATTCATCCAATCAATGCTAGGGGTATTGTAGTCACCAAATAAAATTGTTCTGGCATCAGGGTATTTATTTTTGAAGGTTTCGAGGTCATCAATATGGTTTCTGTAGACTGTGATGTTGGATCCTGGAGGAATGTAGACACATCCCAATAGAATTTTATTTGATTTAGATTTTAGTAATACGAATACCTGTTCCACGTCTTGATGTTTGCAAATTAATCTAGTGGTCGACAGTGATTTATTAACGGATATCAGAACTCCTCCTCCTCTGGTTTTATTGCTGGTGGCTGGATTTCTGTCAAGGCGGTAGGTGTTGTAAGATGTAAATCCAAGTTCCTCTGTATGAATATCAGGATCAAGCCAGGTTTCAGTAAGAAGAAATACATCGATGTTTTGAAGTAATGGAATAGTTGTTTGCAACTTTAAGAGTTTGGTGCGGCAGCCCCGGATGTTTTGGCCATATCCATTGATGTCTTTGAGTTTTTTGGAGTTGACTTAACTATTGTCGGCTTACTGTTGATATATTTAATAGTTAGCCCAACTTCACCTCCCTGGATCCGACTTTCCATGGTTTGACGTAGGTCCAACAAGTGTTTTCTTTGATTTGGTGTTTGGTCGGAAAAAATTTTCACTGGGGAGTTGTTCAGGTAATAGTTTTTTTTTCGGAGGATAGTCATTGCTTCAGTCGAGTTTCTTAAGATGACTTTAATGGGCCTTGATTTGTCAGGCCTCACTGCTCCAAGACGAAAAGTGTTGATGGAATTTGGATCAATGTTGTTGTCTATTTTCTTTAGAATAGTTGTGATTTGTAGATTGTCATCCTCAATTTTTTCAATTTGGTTTAGTTTAGTGCTTTCAGGAACGTTTATAATAATAAGATTATTTGCCCTAATCTTTCTTTCTTCGAGCTCATCGGCCGCTTCACATGTAGATTCTAATGAGTTGGGTTTGGAGGTTAATGTTTTGGTTGCTGTTAGCTCACCCTCGAGTGCTGCCATTTTTGCAGCCATTTGTGCAATAGTTCCAAGAATAGCGTTGGTTCTTGGAATAATTTTAGCAATTTGATCCTTGTTTAGTTTGCTACTTGGGTCTATTATTAATTCAGTAAGAGCCTCAACGGCATCTCTCGCCAGACTGATGAATCCCTGTGAGTCCATTTTATTAACTTCGAAAAAAAAAAAAAATTTTTTTTTTTGGAAAAAAATGGAGATGGTTTATCCTGATTCTAAGGTGAAGTGACTTGAGTTACTTGCTACAGTCGGCCGTGTCGCGCGGTAGTAACTTGGGTGACAATATTACTTATTGTTTTGACTTTTAATAATATTGATAATGCTCACTCAGTTAGATATTAGAATTCTGCAGATTTGCACTACAACTTCCTTAGACTTGCAGTCACTCAGTGGCTCGTTTAATTATTAGTTACACTGACTAAAACAACTATAGAATGTTAATTAAAATTGAGCGCAAAATTGAACGTGCTCTCTGTGTCACTATACTGTACTATGTGTTTGTCTTTCTTTAAAAAAAAAAAAAAAAAACTTGACCACGCCTACGTGACCCCCCCCTGGCGCCAAAGCTGGATCCGCCCTTGATTATCTATTTGATTGGTTAAAGCCATTTCAATCCTGAATGGGCTCCTGACCGGGGAGAAACTGAGAATGCCTTGCTAAATTAGAGATATAGCTTTAGTAACCCAAGTCAAGAGATTCATAACTTTAATGATCGAACCTAACTTCTTCTATCTATTGCAAGTATTATTATTATAAGTCTCATTATTCAGCTGATTACACAAGGAAAGAAAAACAAAACTTTTATCATTTCACCCTTCAACTATTAAAGTTTGAATGACACAAGTGTGCTGGCGATCACGTGCTTCCTACTGATAATGTGCAAGCAGCAATTATTATGCAATCAGTGGGAGAAAAACTATTGTAAAAAATTATCCTGTCGACCTTCAAAGTAGGAAGGCGGCCATTACATAAACACCTCGAATTTAATCTATGTTTTCTTTAGTCCAAAAATTTACTACTCAAAGATAAATCTAATGTAATTTCTATTGTTAGTACATTACATAATGTATTATTAATCTTATCAGTTCATCCCAATTAATAAACTTGCGGACTTATATCATGATAAGACTGGAATCCTTCAGCTACATTAATATTAATACAAGTCATATGAATAATTTATGATGGTAAGGAAACTGTAAGATTTTCCTCGTTCTGTCTAGAACAAAGATATTAAGATAAAAATAAAAGGAAAAGGCTCTGATTAACTAGAAATAACGAGGTTTACGAGAAATAAAGAGATTCTCACAATCATTCAACACATTTTTTTTTTAAAAGAAAGAAGAACAATTCTGGGTTATGAATAATCTGACAATATTTGAAAACCTACTACCACCACTCTAAGCGAAAAATGTTGCTTGCGTCTTGAAGGGGGACCTAACCAGCGGAGGAATTGAACCCGCGACGCCTGGGTGGGACCCAAACGTGATGCCAACTCGGCCACTGACCTCAATACTTGACCTGACTCAACTGAATACTGACCTGACTCAACTGTATACTTGACCTGACTAAGTATTTGATTCACTCAATTGTGTCACGTCTTTGTAGGGCATCCCTGGCTTCTTCCATCCACTTGCAAGTCACACATCCTCCAGACATTCTTCTCTTTGTCCATCCGCTCTATTTGTCTAAGCCTTTTAAAATGATTTCAGAAATTGACAAATAAACCAGAGAAATATAAAACAGATAACCGAAACCAAATTAAGAATAACTAAAATCACTGTTTAGACAACACAAATCGCATTATTTACTTTATACATATATTATTAGGCTAAATGTTGTTGTTTTATGCCCACCTGCTTCGCAAAATAAAAATGTTATATTAGAATTTGGACCAGGCACAAGTTCAGAAGATTATTTTTTAAATGTTCCACATTCTTGTGCTATTTTTATTTGTGAAAAGTCTCA
This sequence comes from Limnephilus marmoratus, assembly GCA_917880885.1. Classification (NCBI taxonomy): domain Eukaryota; kingdom Metazoa; phylum Arthropoda; class Insecta; order Trichoptera; family Limnephilidae; genus Limnephilus; species Limnephilus marmoratus. Next base: position 56,290,563 of record OU862908.1, read on the forward strand.
TTTTGCGTGGACGTACAAGTGATTCAACATTCGCAACTAGCAACAAATAACATTCCCAAACATTAAACATGGCTTTCAAAGTTCTAAACAATGTTTGTAATGAGTCACATAACATAATATTACATACCCAGAATTAGCTAATTTTCACAGACATGTGGCAGATCATTTGTTTATAGTCAAACAATGCAAAAATTATAATGGAGACTGTTGACTTATTGAATACTTTCTTTCTGGCTTTGGCCAACCTTAAGAACAAGTGTTTTTTCTACTTTCAAGGTTTCCAATTTTAATTAAAGGGTCAAATTCACAGAATATTTGTTACAATGTAACGAAAGTGTCTATTACAAAAAGATTGGAACAACTTAATGCGTGTTACTTACATGTTTTAAATCTTGTCATTATTATTTTTTACTCTATACATTAGAAAAAGAAATGAAAAGGAAGCCATTGAGATATACTTGGTGATGTACAATAATAAATAGTTTTATGCAATTGTCACATCAAGTAAAAAGACAGCTCAGTAAAATGATAACATTTCTTAGGCTGGTAAGAAATTGCACAATTTACAACTGAAAAGTACCTAAACATAATGTAAATCTACATAAACAGATGATGTCCTCTGTATTGCAACGAGCATACAAAAAACTAGTAGGTATTCGTGATTCAATGTCAAAGATTGCAAAGAACTACTCATACAATAAGAGACCGTAAAGCAATCATACCTGGGTAAGTTGACAAGTGCAACGTATTATTTAAAGCGAACCTATTATTCTCCACAAAGTCCCGAATGTCTCTCCATTGAATATCATCTACAGAAGGCAATGGAAGTCTTCTGGTGGAGATGGGTCCTCCTCTGATAGACAGTACCAGCTTCAGAGTACACCCATCTTTGATGGAATAGTCACTCAAACTTGCAGAATCGTCCAGCTCCTTGAAGTTATATAACAAATGCTGCTGAGACATTGGAATACCTGCAAAACAAAACGAATCTGTCAAATCCAGACACTTCGAAGATATCTATACCTCATCAGTGTTCATAATATTACATCATACCTTCGACTCGGAAGATCTTGGTTTTAATGACGTAAATAGTGTCGTGCGGTGACACAGTCATTTGAAATGCCGATCCCGTGAGAGATTCCACAAGAACCTCGATTGTTGGCTGACATAAACCATCTTCCTGCAGTGCTTTAGACCTGCCAGACAATCTTTCCGGGTAGCCATGTTGTGACATTTCACTTTATTTGTTGAAAAACTGATAACATTACTAATAACACACTTTATGAACACTTATCCGCACAAATTGATGCCATCGCAATATGGGTGGGTATAGTACACAGATCACTTTAGTATAATAATTGTTAACAACACTACGCTACTGCAGGACGTTTCTACAACAGATATACGACCGAAAACGAAAGAATGCGTAGAACTCGCGGAGGTTGATTCGCGCTGATAATAGAATGACGAACACAATTGTATATATTTTCAACTAAAAATAATTAGATTGACTGGGATCTGGAAGACAATTTCAAATAGACTAGGGAACCCATATCCCCATATATAAATCTTGATTTTGCATATGCAACCAAACATCACACAAAATATCACTGTCCTTCTTTAACGAGTGTTATCGGAGACCATAGAAAGAGAGGCAACACATTTGTGTGCACCAATTTTATTTGTTAATTGAGTACAGAGATCTGTTTTATCTTCCGGTAAACCTCCACAGAGTCATAGACAACACACCACACTCAGCGGAAAGCAACTAGCGCCTCCTGACGGTACTTTGAGAGAAAAGGCTAGGCGATTGACAACTTCATTTCCGTTCTCTACAATTTTTGGTCACGCAAAATGGTGTGTATTTTCTCTCTTGGCTGATTTTTTTTCAATTTTTGTTATTTCAAAAGCCTTTTATACGTATTTATTATATTGTTAAATCAAACACTGCTATATCTGAAGCTACTTTTGTTTATTTCAATTGTGTTTTACGACAAATAATTACTAAAGAGACGCTGTCAAATCTGCCATGTGGCTATAACCCTAAAATTAGTTTGTTTCGTAAATGCCGATGTTTTTCGGATGAGTAAAAGCTATTCTATATTGTGTGCTCGTTCCCTGTGGTGTGATATTAATATTTATTCTTTGTTTTGGTTTTAGACTTGCAAGCGACGAAACGCCGGACGTTCCAAGAACGGTCGTGGTCATGTTGAACCCGTCCGATGCACAAACTGCGCCAGGTGCGTGCCTAAAGATAAGGCCATCAAGAAGTTCGTCATCAGGAACATCGTAGAGGCTGCTGCCGTCAGGGATATCATGGAGGCTTCCATTGATAGTAAGTACCGAATCCTCAGATAAGTGTCAAGTGAGCTTCATAACATCACGGTGTTTACTACAAATACAGTGAATTAAATGTATCCCCAAACAGTGTATATCGCAAGTGAGATCTGAATTTTTAATTCTTTGACAAAATTACGAAATATTAATATTTCACAGGTAATTGGAATCTGCAATACTTCCTGCTGTTATTTTGCGGATCTGTGCTTCACCTTTTTTGTAAATGTTGGCCTGTTGTGCTTTATCTATAAGTAAACACCAGTGTTCTTCCAATCGATATTGATATAGAAAACCATAGTACATACATCATTTTAAAAGGAAGATGATACCACATTTTAGTGATCAATTTTCAACACCTCAAAATCTTTTGTAAAAGTTTTGTAGCGAGGTTACCACACAATAACAAGTCCCAAGCCTAGCGTCAATCTATAATAGTCTACACACACTGTTTTTGCTAGTGTTAGCACAGCTTAATTGTAGCAGTAAAACAGTCCTAAAGAAATGATACTTTATAAATTATAAAAGTGCCCACTAACCGTTTCCATCCTTTTTTAACTCGTTGAATGCCGGGGAACAACACGGAAATTTCACAACCTTGAATTTGAATTGAATGTTTTGTGGATTAATTTTGAGCTATTGTATATTTTATTGACTGAAACACGTTCACAACACAATAAACTATCTACCAAAATAACATTATTTGCGTTAATTACGTAAATTGATAGGTTTTACGATGTTTTAGTCGAGTAAGACACATAAATTATGACGCGGCAGAAATGACATTTCGTGTCCAGCGATTCTGACACTGTCTTTGACAAATTTTGTACATAGAAGGGTCAAAATCGTAGATAAAGGAATTTTTCCCGCGCATGCGCAAGAACTGCGCACATCCCCGCGCTCCGGTAAATTATTAATATAAATTATTTGGAGTGACTAGGCGCATTGCAGGTTTCGCTATGGTAAAGGGCGATAATAGAGCAAGCGATTCTGACCGTGTTCTTCATACACTTTCTTTATACATAAGGGTCAAAATCGCGTGTAAAATCTCATGACACCGGTGCACGAGCGGCAAATGTCGGGTTAAGAACCAAAAGGTCATTAATTCTTAGGCAACATGTAGCATGCGGCAATGGCGTATGTTATACACAGTCTTTCAATCAAAAGAACACAAAGTGACAAGAAGCTAGTAACTTTGCCGCATGTAGATTGTTGTTGCCGAAACGCTTGCGTCACCTCTCGAATAATGTCACCATTATCCAACAGTCAGCAGATCACTGCAGCTTATATCATGCTGCCGCGGAGTAAAATATTGAAAAAACTGTTTGGTTTATTGAAGATTATCATAATTCACCAGATTGTGGAATAATGGTATAAATGAACATACTTATCACCCCTTCCACCTGTGAATCAATGAGCTTGCTCATTTGGGCGTGACACAGACGCTACTAGGTATCGTTTGCTCATTAGCAGCAAGAGAGCATGTGTGTCTGTAGCTTAATAAAATTATCATTATAAAAATAATATGAAAAAAATTAAAACTGAAGTAGTTAGAGAGCAAATGCGATTTCTAAACTATTTCAATTAGTAAACCAATTTCGTGTAAAACTCATGCTCAACTTTTTGACATCAGCATATAATTCCCTTCACCACTGTGGCTTTCTTCTTTTGTTTTATGATTCGTAACTACAGTAAAACCTCTGCCTATCGTTTTGTATTGAAAAATGCTACTTTCATACAAATGTCATATTACTTGGATGAGCTCCACAGTTATCTACAAATAATAAAATATTTCGTTTTTTATTCCCATTGCTGCATCAAGGTCCCTTAAATGTTTATAGTCATCCATGTCTTTTGTTTATGTAATATTTTAAGGGTAAAGTTTTCACATTCTTAAAACACCTAGGCTTCAGCGATTTTCCGAAGACGAGTGGCTCTTGTATATCTGTTCCACCATTGTTGTTGCAAAACAACATAAAGATCTTCTCTTTCGACTCTTTACCACTGTGGCAAGACTCGCCCTTTAACATTAATGTGTCTCTCTAGTTTTCAAAGATATTCAGCACAGTAAAAAGATAGCAGGCATGCGCTGCCGTATTTGGCGTAGCAACGACAGCAAAAAAAAAACTAATGTCAAAATCGTTCTTTATGAGTATCGTTAATTGAAACCAACAAAGTTTTAGGACATCTACATAGCATAAAATGAAGTCGCTCAAAATGTATGTGCGCATAGATCTTTTAAACTACGCAACGGATTTTCATGCGGTTTTCACCAATAAGAGTGATTCAAGGGGAAGATTTATATGTATAATATATGCTTATTATAGAAGAGAAATTCAAATATTCAATTCAGGCAGCGGGCAGCTGGCAAGCGGGTGATGTGGATTTTATGAAGGTTGGGCAATGGCGTTGTGTTTCGTTAGCCACAGCAACGTGTGGTCGGGTCTGCTAGTTTAACTATAAAATATGGTTTTGTATGTTCATATTTTGAAAAATGATCGATCAAGCAAAATATTTAGTATAAAAACTGCGTGTTTTAATGACCAATTTGTTTAAACTATATGTATATAGAGAAAGATCAAAGCCACCTATTTTTTGGAGTTTTGTATGAAATTAATTTGGGAATGGAAAAAATAAATGATAAATGTGGGTAAATGGTTAATCAGGGAACGATCGATAGTGATCTCACTGTATTTAGCCGCCGCGACTGTTTGTGAAGACATGTTCCACCAAAATGATTTAGGCTCCATGGAATCGTTTAGTCGCTCATGATACAAACATGGATATTAAAATGATTCAAAATTCGCAAGTGGCATTGTTTCAAATTTGTGGCACACAGTTCCTCACACCCAGATACGATTCTTTGTAACATTTTCCAACGATTGTATACATTTATTCTAATTTATTGTTTCTCCTTCCAGGCAACTACCAGCTCCCCAAACTCTACGCGAAGCTCCACTACTGCGTGTCGTGCGCAATCCACAGCAAGGTGGTGCGCAACAGGTCCAAGAAGGATCGCCGCATCAGGACCCCTCCCCAGAGGTCCTTCCCCAGGGATAACCGTAACAACCAGAACAGGCCCAGGAAGTGAACAACTATTCCACTTACATTACTCACAATAAAATAATGTAAACCAACCTTTGTGTTTTATTTTAATCAGTCATTCTGTACACATTAATTGCTGCTGTGTCTTAAGACAATGAAAAGGCTGTATGTTAAGCCTCGTACATAATTATACTCAGAACAATTTAAGGCTGGGAATACGTGGACTGCTATGAGCAGTCTATATTTATTTATTTTTTTAATGGACTACTTTCCGATTACACCAGGGTTTCCCAACCAGTGGTCCGCAAGAGGCTTGCGATGGTCCGCCGGTCAATAAGCGCGCGGGCGGTCCCTGGTCGAGAAGTCTGAAAAAAATCGGGACAGTATTCCGTTTATCACTATTGTACCTTGTGGTCAGTGGCCATTATGATATTCCGTTTCGCCCCATCCTACACCATTCTACCCCCTCCGTTGTGGTAAATATTCTGCTAGAACCCGTCCCACCCTATCCCATTACTCCCTCCTGTTGCGCTATCCGTCCCTGGTGCCACCCATGCTATCCTATGCCACCCGCAGTGGCTTGGCACCTGGGACGGATAGGGCGGACAACGTGGTGTCAACCCCCCCCCCCATTAAAGACAAACATAAATTTCGACTTCATAAAAAATTGATCCGCCCTAGGGGGGAAGGGGGGGAGGTGGCTAGAGAATTGTGAGCCCCGGGTGCTGGCCCCCCCTCGCTATGCCACTGCTTGTGGTACCTGTCGAAAAAATGTCAGAGAAAGGTTGGGAACCACTGGATTACACAATACACACATAACTTGAAATGGTAAAAATAAAAGAAACATTATAAACGAATGAAGCAAAGACAACAGAAGGAATAAAATATATGATATTCAAGTCAAAGCCTGAACTTAGTATAATGTCTCTAACTTTAGACATTGTTCCGTAAAGACTGACAAAAATCATTTAGGGCTGGTCGTTTCACAGAATTTGAATGATTCGTCAAATTTTGTAGTTATTCTCCTGTCTGGAACCCACATTATAATATACATGTAAAAGCTGTTGAAAGAATACAAAATGAATTCTTACGTTTTATAAATTTTAAAATGGGCATTCCAGCAATTATGTTAAACTACAACACTGTTAAATAATATGAATATGCTCAAATTGTCAGACTGAAGAATTTTCACTGACTTGGTTTTTCTATATACAATTCTAAATGATTTAGCCGATAGTCCGGTATTGCTTGAATTGATAGATACCACCAGTACCGGATTATCCCTAAGGCAGAGTAGGCAACTGCCTAGGGGCCCCGCATCGGCTATCCGGCTATCCCGCATCCCCGTGTCCCGAGAATTTTTATTTTTTTATCAGGAACATTTACAGGTTAATAACATGAGTACACGCATTAAAGAAAACAACAAATTATAATAATTAGGTTACAAATAAATAACCAATGTACACATCATGCACAAATAATAAATAAAAAGTCTATAATTAAAACAAATATTATTCGAGAAAAACGCATTCAAAGTTTTGCTGAAGGATAATTCAACATACAAATGGTTTCACATAAAATGCTGTATCTCCGTCAATTTTTCGAATTTCTTTAAAAAATTTGGTGAGAGTTTTTTTTAACAAATGCATCTTTCAGAAAATGAAATACATAAAAAATTACAATTTTGTACACTGACTGACTGACTGTTGATTTACATGTAGAAATAGTAACAAAATTTCAAAAGCATCGGTCAAGTCAAGTTAAGATTTTGAGTTGTGATGTTCACAAACATCAGAAATGTTCTTTGCGTGGAAACAGATTAAAAAAAAATTATACTCGAAATATATTTGAATCGAGCATGATGGCTGGTCGCTTGAAACGCTGTACCTTCGTTAGTTTTGCTCCGATTTACTTGAAATTTTGACACAATACTCAATACACTGACATGTTTTATATTCAGAAAAAATTAAAAAAAATGTTTTAAAATCTTACCCCCCCCCCCCTCTTTAAGCCTTGTTAAGGATTTGATCAAGAGAACAAGGAGGCGTTTTGAGGCCCCTTCAACCCCCCCCCCCCCCCGGTAGTCCGCCATTTGTAAAGGGGCCCCGAGACGTGCATTGCCTAGGGGCCCCGACATGGTTAATCCGGCCCTGGATACCACTACGTAATACAAGAAGTCAGAATTTATTTCAGTTTAGAAATTCTGGGACTAACTACCATATGTATTCCTCTTTGCCCAGAATACTAATGGAGGGAAACAATTAAACCAAGTCACTGGACCTCTTCAATTTATCTTTAAACAAATACAAAATATTGTTACTGAGGTATGTACGTATGTATATATATTCAGTTATGTACATATGTACAATAAATACTGTAAATCGAAAAAGGGTGTTCAATAATTAAATTAATTTTGGAATTCTATTGTATCAATATTGGCTAGTTGTTTCACATAACTGAAATGATAATAGAACTTGAAAATTAACTTTGAAATTTGATGAATTGTTCGAATCTTGCGAAACAACTGGCACCAAAAATTTCAAGGACTAGACCTGAGTCTTTTCATTCTGGACAGTGGGAGTGGTACCCATAATCAGTAGAGTATTGATTGAGGAAAAGCGATTCATTATTTCTGAGTCTACAGAAAGGAATGTTGAACTGAATGAATAAGTTTGCGGCAAAGAAGGTGAATCACTAAAATGATTAATCTTTCGAACACCGAGCTCCCGTAACTTAATACTAGATCTAGTAGTGGGCCGAGGGAAAAAATCCCACCAACAAGACATCATAAGGACACGCCGGCGCTCAACTAAATTTTGCATATCCAATGGGTACTTTTGGCTCTTGAGAAGTTATTAATTTTAATTTACTCAATAATTTTAAAATTAATAGTTTGTATCCTGATGAAGAAACTATTGGTTTAGAAACATGTTGATAATTTTGATTAAAATTGTGCAAAGTTGGTTATTTAATTATTTAGTAATAATTTTAACGATGCAGATAAAAGTTCCTACGTTTTTCTAATGAAGCTGTGTTTAATATTTGTTCAATTTTATCATATTATGAGTAAAGGCAGAAACACACTTGTGTGTTGTGGAGTGTCGTGGCGCACCAGAAGCACGTCGGTTTCATACATTTATTATGGTTAGAGACATATTTGTAGGTTGTGGAGTGTTGGGACGCGTTCTGTCGCGGCGTCGACTACTCGCCTCCGATTGCGCCAGAGCGGTGGAGGGGGGTATGGCGCGACACGACACACCACGCAAATGTGTTTCCATGCCAACGCGGCTTGTGACGCGTCATTAAAGACGTGAACAAAAAGCGGACGCTTGTTGGTTCTGAAAAATGGAGCTTATTGAACTTGTGTGTCAAAGAAAAATTTTAAACGAAGTGTAAAAGTTTAGTGTAAAGAGTATAAGGATCATTTGATCAGAAATGCTGCTTGGGAAGAAATTGCTGAAATATTATTTTATATTATTATTTAATATACTAATCTTCATTACATAGTATAAAAGTTGCTCAAAATGTATGTGCGCATAGATTTTTTAAACTACGCAACGAATTTTCATGCGGTTTTCACCAATAGATGAGTGATTCAAGAGGAAGGTTATAATAGATGCTTATATAGTAGAGAAAAGCCGAGAAAAATTATAGTAGAGAAAGCTGTTAGAAAACTGAATGTACCGGGACTGAGTGAATGGAATGCGGGAAGGAGGAGGGGAACTCGGGAGGGGGGTTCGGGAAGCGGGCAAGGGAAGTGGGGAGAGGGAAGGCGGAGTAGGAACGCGAAAGGGGAATGAGATGCGGGAGAGGAAGGGGAGGCAGAAGGGAACGGGACGAATGGGAAAGGACACGCAAATTAGAAAAAATCTTTATTAAGTGGCATAGCAACGCATACCGGGAACTCGCTATAATAATATTAACGAAGCGACCGATCGATTTGATTTGTACCCAAATTAACAGATGGCGGTGTGTTTTGTTAGCCACAGCAACGCGTGACTGGGTCAGCTAGTAAAGTACTGATGGAATTACTCTTCGTCACTCTCTTTTCTTTAACAAGACGATGAAATTTTCCTTTGTTCTGTCCCTCTTTGTTTATAGGGTGAACCTTATACCTTCTTTTCTTTTTTGACCTCAAGAAGTTTCAGTGCTAAGAGAAATTGAAGATCTTCATCAAAATCAGTATCCGAATCAGAAAAAAGCATTGCACATTTAAACGCTGCAAAGGTTTGATATCTACTGTTCAGAAATAACGCCAGAGCACACCCCGACACAACACATTATTGTGCACGCTCACCGTCACGACAGTAAGCACCACAACACACCACACCACACAAGTATGTTTCCGCCTTAATACTGTATGGTGGTGCCATAGTGCCGCGCCGATGTCGGCTGAGTACAGTCTTCAATTAATTAAGACATTTTTATTAATATGGTATTCATCAAAGACTGAAAATAATAGCGCCTTCCACACGCACACTTCGGAGCGACCGAGTCCCGCGCCACTTCAGGCCGCCGCACAGAAAAGTCTCACAATGAACTGCGCTGTAAACCGATCGGTCTTTACTTTTCTGCGCGGCGGCCTGAAGTGGCGCGGGACTCGGTCGCTCCGAAGTGTGCGTGTGGAAGGCGCTAATGTCTCCACACTTCAAGACAATAATTTAACTTGGCATCCTGATCTTTGTATAAATTACTAGATAAGTAATGCCTGGAAACCATTTATTGGAGACCAACACCTCTGCCATATGTCACCCCAAGTTGTGTCATTTGGTGAGATTTGTACTTTTTGTTTGTTTGAGAGTTGTGGCGGCGGATGCATCTGCCCACTAACTGCATGGCAGACCGGATCGAGAGAGACTGGTTGAGGGAGACCTATTGACCAATCACCTTGCACCGCAGTGAGAGGGGTGGATTCATACGTCCGTCACTCCTGGACACATAAAAAGACCCTCCTCACAGCATCCCCAAAGATGAAAGAGGCCCTGAGGGGAATTATTTTCTTCTGGGTCTCATGTGTGGAGCTAATGCAATAAATAAAAATAATTAAAAAACAGTAAAATGTATGGCAGCTCATTCAGATGCCAATGTGGCACCTTGCTGTTGTACAGAGGCAATATTTATTTATGGCCCTAACTGTTCCAAGGAATAAGAAGGAATGTGGAAGATGGTGTGATGGACGGGAACTATGCAGTTATGCAGACTGTCTTTGTTTCAAATAATTACAACTATTGAACAGTTCCTTACTGTGGCTGTGGGGATTATTTTAACACTGTTGGTATTGAAAAAAGTCGATTGAGCCTTGTGATGAATGAAAGATCAGAGATGAAGGTGGGTTTGGTTAAAGAAAATGTTTCTTGAGTTCTGTGACATGTTGAGTAAGTGGAAAAGGGGATGAAACTTCACATAAACTTCAAACTGTGGCCGAGCAGTTAAGATCCTCGGCTACTAATCCAGAGGTCCCGGGTTTGAGACCCAGCTTGTGAAATAAATAAAATTTAATTTATGTGTTATTTCATACATATTTATGCAAAACATCTGCGGTACGTTCCAGAGTGGTTGATGTTCATATTGCCCTGGTGAAAGACCACCATTCAGAATCGAAGCATTGCTTTAGTTGTGTTTGGTGACCAAATCTGAATAGCCAGACACTTCTCTTCCCCCTCCCCACTTCCTTCAGCCTCACAGCATTCTCCAATTGAGGATGCCATGGTTCTATTGGCTCCAGCCAGTTGAGGCTCTTGTGGGGTATTCAGAATAAAATGAAATGAACAGCAATATAATATTTTTATTTTGTCATTTTTTAGGCGGCAGATCTAAAAAATCAACATAGTTTATACTTACTAAAAGTTTACCGAAAGATGTTGTGAATGCAGTTAACTGATGTGCGGAAGTTTTTGGATGATTTTCAGGGTGGGAAAATAAAAGATTATATGTATTAGTTATTTTTGTATTTATTGGAAATTCTTTTGTCCATGAAACCTACAGTTTCATCTATCTTATGAGGATCAGGCGCTGCGAATCAATTTGCGCAACTGGTAAACCAACATGTTGGTTGATCTCATTCAGAGTCCATTCCTCGTATTTTGGTGTGAATAATTTTTATTACTGAAGTCCCATAGTATTGAATGTTTTTCTACAATTCTATTAGACTTCCACTCTTTTGTTCACTCATAGATTTTATCCAACATGAACGCATAAGACCGAGTAACCGTCTAGTCTGCCTTGGGTCAGGCGGTGCGCGCCTGAGGCACGTCTATATTGCAAGTTTTTCAAGGCTGTAAACCTTGAAATATAGACGTTACAAGGTTGCCTCGTGCAGTGTGGATGAAGCTATTAGAGAATGTCGATCGAGCATTTACAATTAGAATCATACAATGCCTAGACCAATGAAATGAGTAGGAATCCAAAAGGTCTAATTAAAATGAAACTGCTTGATTAGCAGAATGGTCGTCCTTTCAGATTACAGGGGATCAGCCCAATGGCACCTACGGTTCAACTAATATAATAGAGGCTTCCGGAATGGCGGGAAGCAGATGGTTTGAAGAGAATTATATTTATAATATAAAAGATGCACAGGAATTTCACTCCTGATGAATAATTGAAAAGAGAATATTTCAACATTGAAAATAATAAGCTGCCATCTATGTCATCGTTTCATAAGTTTCAATCAGCACATGCATCAAGTCCATTTGTTCTATTGCAAGGAAATCTTTCATTTCTGTATTCAAGTTAATGAGTGCTTTGATGTCATTAGTTTTACAGGCAAATAAAACAGATTGCAGGTGCAGAAATAATTCAGGGTGAATCGGATATTCTGAAAAAAAAAGGTCAGTAATGTTTCACATTCTCATAATCATTTAACTCATCTAGGCAAAACATAATTTTTCGAGTAATAGTGACAACAAACCTTCATTTAGACAAGGTTCTTCATCACTTACGATGGTATATCTTTTAACCAGATTGGCTTCCGTTGTAACATTGTCTGGAGATGGTTGAACGATAAGATAAAGCAAAAGAATGTTAACTTCACACCTGAAAAACCACAATAAAATAATAAATACACAATATTACTTAGAAGAAGCGCATTACCAGTCCTAATTTTTTTAAATATTGTAGTCACCTCTGAATGTATGGTTTGTAGTCAAGAACTTTTGCAGCAGAATCAATTATTTTAAATATTTTTAGCGCCTCTGCATAATTTTCTGGAAATAAAAAAAAAAAACAATATGAACAACTCTTTTGATTAAATACGATTGTGAATACATAAATTTGGTTAAAAACGATTTTGACTACATAAATAATAGCATTATTCAACCACTTCAATGCTGATATGTTTTTTGGGGTTGTTAACTGTCTAAAGAGTCAATCACATTGGGCGAGTTTACAAGCTACTATCTGGGAAATTCACTATCTGTTAGTAAACTCGCTCAGTGTAATTGTATTACTTGCTAACTAGCAGATTGTTGACTATCTACGAAAAAAGTTGAAAGGTCGTCAACTTTACTTGCTACCCGCTTACTCGTGATTGGTTTATTTATGTTTTCAATATGGCTGCAATAAACTGATTTCGACTGTCAAACATCTGACAGAATTAGTTCACGCAGGCGTCGTTATCCTCGCTACTGGCGCTAGCAGCGACCTCAGTTTCCTATGCCGCTAAGCAAGTGGACAGTGTTGTGTGTCATCATGACAATCTCACTCGCCGATTCAGCCACTTTTAAACTTAGTAGGTAGTAGCTTGTAAACTCGCTCAATGTAATTGAGGCTTTAGAGCTTAGAGCGTGAACCATATATACAAAATTATTTATTTTAATGAAAAGACAAATAACTTTGTTTACATCACTTTTATTTATACACAATCTGGATCGTGTATATAGTGATGGATGTATGAATCTATCCCTCCAACCATGGTGCAAGGCGATGTTCCGAGAGAGTCCTGCTGGAGAGGTCAAAAGGTCCCTCTCCCAATCCGGCTAGCCACGCAGTTGGTGGGCAGACGTATCCACCGCCAAGATCTGGATAAACCTCACCCCATGAAACCAGACACCCCTGCTAAGTCACCAAACGTAGCAAACCTCTTGGGGTGACCTATGGCAGAGGTGTTGGTTGTCCAATAAATGGTTCCAGGGGTGGCGGCATTCAAACCCGCCTCCAAAATTGAATCTAAGACTAATGAATCTAATATAAGACATGATATTTACCATGCACTGTATTATGGGCTGAACAATAACTTGATGTGTTCATTATATTTTAATCAACTAAATAACACTACTTCGGGTAATTACTTAATTTATTCATTATCGTCACAACATAAAAATTGTCAATGTAGTTGACTGCCCGGTGCATAAGACGGGCTGGGCAATCATCATTAGTATCGATAGTCAATGGTTTGATAATTGACTGGTCAGTGGTTGAGTGGGCATAGCGCTTGGGTCCCACCTGGGCGTCGCGTATTCGATTCCTCGGCTGGCCAAGTCCTACATCACAACACAAGCAACATTTTCGGCTTTCTGTAGTGGTAGTAGGAGATTTTCAAACATTGTTGGGTTATTCGTAACCCGGGAATGTTTGTCTTTCTTTTAAAATTAAAAAAAAAATTAAAATTAAAAGAGTCGGACCGACACAGGGCAGGCATTTCAGTAATTTTTAGTAATGGCAATAGTCGGCTTATCTTGACAGTTCTATCTACCAGAGAGCAACTTAAAGGTAAATATCTCTCACAGCGAGCTTAAAGAGCAACTGAAATTCTGGGCCATACCGCCTTAGTGCCGAGGTCCACGCATTTTATAGCTCATTAATCGATAAATTACCAATTAAAAACTATTAGCCTCATTTAACAAAACACTCACCTTTTTTCAAATATATGGTAGCAATTTTGGATAGGATGTTCAGTTCACAGCCGGTTGTCTCCGGAACAGAGTTATAGTCCTTGAGGCAGTATCGGTAATACTGAATGGCCTCACTGTGATGGCCGAGGCGTTCCAGGGCCTCCGCCAGCTCTGTGATGACCGCCACTCTCAGCGGAGACTTCTCGGGGTACTTGCTGTGGGCGTGCAAGTATGAACTTATTGCCGCCTAGGGGCAAGTCAAAAATATTATTAAATTTCAATTTGAATCAACAGTATTATTAATCAAACTACCCAAGTATCTACCTATACATGTACAGTGTAGGACTCATCTTTCACGCAATCAGTTTCTATAAAAAAAATGGACTGAAAGTTGCAAAGGTTTGTTTCCAGTCATTGACGTATCTCGGCCTTGATGCAATTATATCAAAAATAATACTTATTATTCATTATTTATAATAACCAATCCCACTAAACCCTTTATAAGACATTGTTTAAAATAGGATTTTGTATATAGTAATATAATATAAATGTCGAAGTAATATTGCAAGATTAGTAAAATTGTAATTTTACTAGAAATATTATAATCGTTTGTTGATGTCCGTTGACTGAACAATTGATCCGCCGACAGTTGGCCTCCGGAATTACAATTATTACAAAAATTATAATTTTTTGTGTATTATTTATTAATTTCAAACCCAAAATCGACTCCAAAAATACATAACTTTAAATGACTTTAAGGGGTGTAGAAATGCCACTTTTTCAAGTTGTCATGGTACTGGTATATAGACAAGTAGTTGTATCCTTGATGCATTTAAATGAAAATATGTTTCATACTTTTATGATTCAGAGGCACATCATCTTTGCACCCCTTCAGGGACACTAAGTTATATTTTGTGTAAGTAGTTATATAATACTATTAATGCACTAGAAATCATAGGTACTTGTCAAATTTATCATATCGGTTAACATAATCCAGTATTTATTAGATTTTATATTTTATTTTTAAATCTTTGTAGGTATTTTACATTTTATTGTTTTATTTCTCTTTTTAAATTTTTATTTTAACTTTTACATAATAATTTATAGTTTGTATTTTAATACTTTATACTTTATATTTTATACTATTCACTTTATAATTTACTTTTATACACTACTTATTACCTTACTTTTTACCTTTTTTCTTAAATTTTACCAACATTATACTGTTATTCTTCATGTTGTTATAATATTATAAGTATGTCAATTATGTTAATGGCACGTGTTGTGCCGTTTATGTGTAAATAAATAAATAAATAAATATACCATATTCCCTAAACCGACTGCATAAGGCAGGGGTCATCAAATGGCGGACCGCGGTCCGGATCTGGACCGCCGACCTATTTCATGTGAACCTTGTGTTAACAATACAAAATATTTTACACGTGTAACTTAAGTACGTAATTTGATAAATGACGTCAGCAAACGCCGACTTAAGTTTTCAGTTTTTAGTGATAAAGAAAATGTAACTTCCTTTGCTTTTTTATCAGATATTTTTAAACACATCAATGATCTGAACCTTAAACTTCAAGGCAAAGGAAAACTTGTATGGGAGCTCGTGACAGAAGTAAAAAGCTTTTTTGCGAAAAGTCGATCTTTTCAACATCGATCTTAATAATGAACGCCTGCTGTAAGATGAGCGCGTTGATGGCACTACCTTACAAGGGTTAAGTGAAGCTGAATGCTCACTCTATACGAGTTAATGCCTGTGGATCTCGATAGGATACGTTTACTGAAACTAATACAAAGGTATTTCACAAAGGGACTTACGATAATTTGATGGCAATCTTGCCCGGTTTGTGGGTCCCTAGTGGTTCTGGATGGTCCACAGGCAGTCGTTATTTAGGCGGTAAATTCACTATACGAATCACGATAGCTTGATATGAACGGTAATGTTGACTGCTGCGTTACGATGGGAAGACTCACGAAAAACAAACACTTGTTTCTGCTCCTTAACAACGGTTGACACCGGCAATTATCAGCCAAAATAAGTACCCAGTGTGCGAAATTCACCAATAGGTTTGAATTCTGGTCTTTGTACGTGAATCAGAAAAAACCTATTGAGATCGTATTAAGCGTTATGAAACATTTGCACTTCTCGATTAAAAAAAATCAGCGGTGACACCGAGCTTGACGTCGGCCAATACAAGATGTTTATTAAGAATCTTAAAATTTTAAAACAGATTCACAGATTTTAAGAAAATTGAGAATGTCGTCGACATCCTCAGTAACATTTGCTCTCTGCATCCTGGTGATGAATGGAGCAATGAAGCTGCAAATATTTTCGGGAGTAATAAAGCTGCTCTCCAGATGGAATTGATCCATTTCCAAGAAAATACAGTTTTAAAACACCAAAAACAGTAAGTTTCTTGTCAAGAGCTTTGATTAAAATTTGTTTGTGCTAATAAATACTCAGAAAAAAAATATATTACCCTTGAAACTTCTCACTCCTGAACATGTTTGGGTCAATATATGTTTGTGAAGCATATTTGTTTATTATTTAATAAAATAATGTTCATGAACACATTCGTTTTATTTGTTCATTGACATTGTATCTACACATCCTTAAATAGTACAGTTTATTATTTAAATTGTTAAGCCCGGGGGGTGGCGGGGGGCGGGTAATCTTTTTCCCTTCCGGACCGCGACGGTCATGTTATTTTAAAAAACGGACCCCTAATGAAAGTAATTGGTGACTGGCATAAGGTATATAAGTATGAAACGGGTCAACTGTCTTGGAATCAATTGTTGGGGGATCAACTGTCTTGGAATCAAGTGCTGGGGGATCAACTCTTATTATTATAGTTAAAAATTGAAATTCACAATCTTACTGGTAATTATCACAATTATGATTTAACGATCATTAGAATAATTTTAAGATGTTGTGATTTCTCACAATTTTACTGCATCCTCGCGTTGATATTTTACCGACTGTTGTTGGTAAGATTGATACTTCTGCTTGTAGTGATTAACTGATTTTGTGTTGTGCCAAACCATTATTAATCCACCGGCCAATCAGCGCACGCTATTCGTTTTGCTATATCTTATTAACTACTTAACAGTTACTAAAATTATAATTCTGCTATGTATCGACAAACCAGTAAAATTGTAAGGAATCATCGCATCTTACAGTTTTTGTAACACTGCCCAGTAAAATTATAAATAGATTGTCTTAAACCGTAGTGAACTAACTCAATTTTTTGCAATTAAGTTAGAGCTTGAAATAAGGGCTCCAAATCCCCTCAGTGCCTATCTCATCTTTGTGGATGCTATATGGAGGGACTTTTTAGAAACAGAAGAGGGGTGGGTAAGATTTTGTGGGTCAGTGTGTTCAGAAGTAACAAAACGAATGACTCCAACCCTCCCACTGGGGTACGGGGCAATGTTTCACAAGTGCCTCCGTACATGACGCTACTTACAAGCTACTCTATCCTCGTGAGCGTATCATACGCGCCAATCGTAAGTACCCCCCGTACGATTTTGCTGGTGCCCGTACACGGCGCTACGCAACGTCTGTCGGTTTCCAATCAGTATCACGATACCGAAAGTGCTGATCGCACGCAACGAGTCGCATCATTTGTGTCAGATACTTATTCGTTTGACGTTTGACAGAAATGGCGTCGGAACATGAAAATAATGTTAGATTTGTTCTGGAAGTGGAAAAAAATGCGTGTTTACTAGAATTACTTTACCAGAATATGTAAGAAAGGATTTAGTGGAGAAGGCTTGGATTGATGTTAGAAAAAAAGGTATGACATTGCTTGACATCGTGTTAACTCCACGGCTGCAGGTGAAAAATGATCAAGTTCAGTATATTTCGGGTAGCGCCGTGTACAGAAACCAACATTAAAGAGTGGTATATATGCAGGGTACTTGTGGTTGCATCACAATTACGTAGTTTGTAAGTATCTCCATGAACGGAGGGCCTAAGTCTACTGCTAGTCCTTTCATTTAGAGATCAAAGTCTCCATTGACCAGTCTCTCCCGATCCGGCCTGCCATGCAGTTGGTGGGCAGACGCATCCGCCGCCAAGAACCTGACAAACTTCACCATATAAACCCGGGCACCCCTGCTAAGTCACCAAACGTAGCAAACCACTTGGGGTGATCTGTGGCAGAGGTGTTGGTTATCCAATAAATGGTTCCCGGGACGGCGGTAACCATATCCACCTCTGATATTATTTAATATTAAGCTTTCTTCGTTATAATTAACTATGAGCTACGTCGCAGAAGTATTACAAGATTAGTAAAATTATAATTTTACTCAAAATATTATAATCGTTTGTGTTATTGTAATTTAAACTTGAAAGTTACAATTTTGCTGGTGCATAATAGCACATTTAAAACTTCTTAAACCGTAGTTAACTAACTCAATTTTTGCAGTTTCTGAGTTAGAGCTTGAAATAAGGGCTCCAAATCATAATCTAGCTCTGCCAGAGAGAACCAATTGGAGAAATTTTGTCTTGACCAATCATAGCAAATTTTTCTCTGATTGGTTCTTAGTGCTGACCCCTAAATGCTTACCCACCCCTCTTCCTTGTCTAAAAAGTCCTTCCAAATAGCATCCCCAAAGATGAGATAGGCCCTGAAGGGAAATATTTTCCTTAGGGCTTCCTGTGTGGAGCTAACGTAAAATAAAAAATTTGGAGTAATATAATATATAAATCGTTGAGTTCCAAAACCCGCTCTAAATGATTTTCTTACTTTCGAGTAAATCAAGAAAAATATGTAGTGTAGTAAATCAAGAAAAGCATATTAGGCTGCTTTATTTTTTTTACATGTTAGAATGATCTTGTAATAATTGATACTGTTATTTTCTATTTAAGTGTTAAATACATATTTAAAAAAGTGTTTTAGTTATTATAGGCCCATGTATAACCACTCGAGAGACAGTGCGATTTTTAACCTTTTCCTCCGATTGCTTGTGATTTTTTGGTGACCATTTTTCGTCGACATTAAAAAAAAATCATATCTCCAAATACGGAATTTTTTTTTTTTTTTAATGAATCCAGGGAAAATTTGCCAAAAAATGGCAGCAAAGCAATCCGAGCTATTTTAAATGGTGCCATATTGTGGCAAAAAGCGCTCCAGTGGTTAAACACGATTTATAAAGAAACTAGAAGACGGCATTGCATTCTTTGTGAGAAACCACATCAGATGGCATTCACACCTAATTTTTGATCAAAATTCATTAGGGCGGATATTGAAACTTCGATTCATAATATATAACCTGTTGTTAAATTTGGAAGCCGAATATTGACATTCAATAAACAACTCTTCTGTTATTATAAGCTGCTGAATTACCTCTAAGTTTTCTCTTCCTGGACTAACACATTTTAATGAGCTTAGTTTTAATTCCGCCTTCATGAACTGTCTTGCAGACATCAGGAGATACTCTGCTGAGCCAACAGTGTTTCCAATAGAGCTCTCGCACTTTGCTGCTTCCAAATAACATATTCCAGCAAACGGTGGCTGCTCGGCCAGTTCACATTGTACAGCCAAATTGCTAAATTCCTCGGTGGCTTCAGATATATTTGGTTTTCTCATAAACCGCCTGTAAAGTTGAAAAAAAATTTTGGTGTATTTGTTATTATTTAGGACCAAAAAATAATGAAACAATCCTGATGTACAAACTTTTTCAGATTATTTTCAATAGCAGTATATTTTTCCAGAAACTCCGGGCCCAAGTCTGTAGACATTTTGGGCTTTTATGATTTTGTTATTAGTAGAAATTGATTGGTTTATTTATGGTAGAAATAATAACTTTGACGGATGTTTTGACAGTCCAACTGTCAGTGTCAGTTGGTGTCAGTGGTTACAAACTGGCAAATTCTAGTGCTGCCAGAACTTAAAATTTTGGGTGCCTAATCAATAGTCAACAGCCTTATTAACTGATTTATCGGGTTATGTTGTTTCACTGAATTTTCTTCCTTTCTATTTTTGAAATTTTTAGGTAACTAACTAACTAACCATCACGCCGTTTTCGCAGGGGTAGGCAGAGGACGGACCGCCAAACAACTCGGTCTTGGCACACACTCTTTGCCTCACTCACATTCATACATCGTCTCATACATACTCTTCTATAATTCTGACTTTTGACATGGCCCGTATCTGACTCAAGTATCTGACATGGCCCGTATCGACTCAAGTATCTGATTTACTTGATCGTGCCATGTCTTTCCCAGGCGTCCCTGACTTCTCATACCATTTTTAGGTGAATACCGCATACTGGTCCCAACTTCTTCCAACCAGTCTAGAGCCTGTGAGACCATGGCATCCCTAATACTGGGATATGTTGTGAGACTTAGGGTTGTGGATAAGGGAAGTGATGAAAAAGAACCTATAGGTAATGCAGCGAGAGTTGGCTGCAATAAAAAAGCTTAACATTATATGAATTTGTGCACCATAACATGCTTCCACGAGGAACAGCCCTTTGTCATGTTCACGCCTACTTATTGTTTCAAATAATCGTAGTTTTCATTATTTTAAGTTCGCATTTCCGCTACAATTAACTTATTTTACTTTTCATCGCATTTATTCATTGGACTACATATACTACTAATACCTAATAATAATATAAGGTATAAACAATGGCTGATAATACATGCACGTATCTATCAACATAGCCATGTTTTCCATCAACCTTATCATTCTTCTTCTTCGTGTGCCTTATCAGGTGCCCCCGATGTTTGCGTTCACTCCGGTAAATTTATCACTATCTTGCGCTGCCCAGAATAGCTCCTCCACACTTCTAATACGGTCCACTCTCGTACATTTCGCAGCCAAGACATTTGTCTCCTACCAGGCCTTCGGCTAGCCTCTGCCTTTCCTTATATTAATCGGACCAATTGATATTTCTCCCTTATGAAATTCTCCCAGGTATGAAATTTTCCTGACTTTTACCAATGTGAGCAGTTCTCTATCTGCTCTATCCCGCCTGAAAATTTCTGTGTCATGTCAGTCCATGGGACTGAGCATTCTCCGGTGAAGCCGAATTTCAAAAGCCTATAACCTGCTCATGGTATTTACTTTCAAAGGCCATGTCTCACATCCATACAGCAAGACCAACACACATAACATTTTAACAAAATTTAAAGAAGCAATTATAATCCCTATTCATAAAACAGGCTCTAAAAGCAACATTGAAAATTACCGCCCAATCTCAATACTCACGGTATTTAGCAAAGTATTTGAGCGCATTGTCTACGATCAAATTTATACTACAATTGTTCACAACATTCAAAACCAACAACACGGATTTTTACAAAAAAGATCGGTACTAACAAATTTGGTAAATTTTACTGATTATTTATCGAGCAATATGGACAATAGAAATCAAATAGATGTGATCTATACTGACTACTCGAAGGCCTTCGATAAGGTAAACCATTTAATTTTAATTAAAAAATTAAATCAATTAGGCATTCATGGTGACTTACTCCGATGGCTCACTTCATACCTTTCGAGTAGACTCCAATGCGTCTCAGTTGAGGGATCAAAGTCCAGCTTCTTTTCCGTGCCTTCTGGCGTACCTCAAGGTTCTCATCTAGGCCCATTATTATTTAATGTGTATGAATATCATAAATATGATATTCATAAATGTTTTTTACACTCTTAATTATCTAGCACACGCAGATGATAAAAAAATATACCTAGTTATCAAATCAATCGAAGACTGCTTTAAACTTCAAGAGGACCTCAATCGTCTTTTTGTCTACTATGAATTGAATAAACTAGTCATAAATATCTCAAAATGTAATAAAATATCATTTACACATAATAAAAATAAAATTTCATTTGATTATACACTAAACGCGACACTTATCAATGAAGTTGAATCTATCAGGGACCTTGGGGTAACACTTGATTCTAAATTAAACTTTATCCAACACACTAATAATATCATCAACAAAGCCAACAAAATGCTAGGATTTATAATTTTTATATTGAAACCTTTTCGAAACAAACATAAATACTCTATATTCCCTTTACACTGCATATATCCGCCCACACTTAGAACACTGCACACCGATCTGGACTCCTTTCTACCAAGTTAGGATTGTTAGGATCGAAAGAATTAATTTTTTTTTTTTTTTAATTATGTACTTAAATTATAAACTTAACTTACACTTTCTAAATTACACCGATTCTATTAAATTTCATCACTTCAACTCCCTTCATACACGACGATTAATTTTTGATAAAATTTTATTATTTAAAATTTTAAACAAAGGCCTGGACTCGCCAGAGCTTACCAATTTAATAAAAATCCATATTCCTTCAAGATTAACCCGACAATCAAATTTACTTCATTTGCCCACTTGTAGAACAAATCTTAGAAAAAATTCCCCGATTCCTCGAATATGTTCGCAATACAACGAATTGTTTCACAACGTAGACATTTTTAATTTAAACCTTCAGAAGTATCGAATAGAAGTAACGCATGCGATATTGGATTGATACGGGGGTGTGGAAGGTATCGAGAGCATCTCCTATCCTTATCCTATATTACTATATTCTCCCTCCCCTCCCCTCCTCTCCCCTTCCTAGGTCTAAAATTTAGCTTAAGATAAATTAAAACTCCATCTCCAAACAATATTAGCATAAGAAACTCTTTTGGCTTCACTGCAGTTCACATGTATATTTATATGTCCATTATATGTATATGTATAAGCTGTTTGTTTCTTACAAATAAAATAAATAAACATTCTCTGCCTTGGTTTTATATTGATATTGTCATTGCAGAAGAGGGATTTCATTTTACTGAATGCAGTTCTTGCTGCTTCAATTCTGCACTTAACCTCTACATCTGGGTCAAGAGTCGACATGAAAATGCTGCTGAGGTATCTAAATCTTTCCACCTTTTCAACTTTGCAATCATTTAAATGTATCACTGATCCAGAGTGATCTATCGCCCAAATGTCATTGATTGTTACGTCCAGTTGCTCACAAGCATTGTTAACAAGATTTAATAGGTCTTGGAGATCATTGATACGGTCAGGTAGTAATACAGTATCATCTGCGTACCTTATGTTATTATTCACAACTCCATTGATTTTCAGACCCTTCTCGGTATTACTTCGGGCTCTTTTAAAGACATAGTTGGAATATAGATTAAACAATAGTGGTGACAAGATACAGCCTTGTCTTACTCCACACTGAATCGCGATTGCATTAGATCTCTTATTCCCATATCTTATTTCTACAGGTTTTTAACCTACTCATTAAAAAAATATATTCATTTCCCTACTTATAAAGTTATGCGCGATGTCCTTTGTTTCAATTATGCCTACTTATTGTGACTATTGGAAAACTTTTACAACAAGTTTATATGTTTAATGTGCTAGAATATCCCAAGAGCGCATATCTTGTTACTATTTCTTACTTACTAACTTGATTTCAGTACTGAAAATTATCACATTCAGATAAACTGTATTTTAATATCAATGAAATAACACAATATTCTTTCTGTGTATGCCAAAACACATTTTATATAAACGACTTCAACACGCTTTGGCTTGTGAAATAATCATTAATAATTTTTATTTTATCACGTTGAAATACATTGTAAGCTATGCATATGTGTGAGAATTGTAATGAAGTCAACTTAGATTGATAGACCTATGCCTGACTGTTTATTGCAAATGTTACCCTCTAACTAACTAACAACTTCGGCAGAGAGGATGGAACCTCACACAACTCTACGAGTATCTCGTCTTGCGCTTCTTGCTTCTTTCGCAATCATATTACATTGTCTCATGATTACTTTGTGTACTGATTCTTGATATTTCACTTGATTTTCTCCTGGAGCTTCCCTGACTTCTTCATCTATTAACCCATTGGCCACAGAATTAATGAGCTAAAAAGTTGGCCTTCACCACTGAATTAATTTTGTACCAAAAATTGAAAACCTGCATTGGTGTACTAAATCTATTGTTACTTTTGAACCGTATATTCAAATTAAATAATTTCTTTAAAATTGTTTACATATTGGATTAAGGTAAAGAAAAACATAAAAAATATATTTTTTTAAATATTAAAATATGTGTAAATAAGGTTACAAATATAACCTTCCTTTTTTTCGTCTGTTTTTTTCCACATTTTTATTCAAAAAGTTACAAAAAAACATAAGATTCTTAGATCGAACAATAATAATTTTTGATTTTTATATACATGTATACTAATAACTATTAAAATAATTGTCTATGATAGTCCTCAAAGCAATCAGGGACGTTCAGGGTCACTACCAAAAGCCTAGAACCACTCGCAATTTCGAAGAAATTAAATGGCGGCTGGCTGCATACAAAACTTGGAACACAAATAACAGGGAAAAAACATAAGAAACATATTATTGCCAATTCTATGAAATTAATGATTAATTATCTACAGAGTGTTCGGCATTTAAAATTTTATTAAAAAATGTCACTATTGTGCTCGTTTTCTGTTTTTTGACGTACCTACTCTAGCCCGTCAGCGTGCCGGGGTTTGTGGTTAAGTACCTGAGTCGCACACCCGGCAGGCTGTCGGGGTTTGTGGCCAATGGGTTAACTTGCCTTATTTATACATTATAAATTATAACCATTTTGAAATTGGAGTAGGTACAAGTTTGTCAAAATAACTAATATTTTAGACAAATATGGGATGCAGCGATTGTTTAAATCATTTTAAATGGCAACACCAAGATGGTTGAAAAAAAAACACTGTGGTAAGGAAAATTTTGTTACATCAGTATCAAACCGTGTTCATAAATTAGTGGTAATTCATGAAAGGAGATGAATCTCCTAAAAATTGGATGGATTATAGAAATATCTGTTACATTAATTTAAGATTGGCAACCGTATACACCATCTCCAACAACCTGTCTGAGAGACCAGTTGTTTCAAATAACAATTATTCATCAAATTTTCAAGTTCCATAAAAGTTCTGATATTATTCCATTTCGGGCCAGTTGTTTCACTGGAATAATAATAACATACTTAACTGGAAAATAACTTTCACAATGAAGACAATATTAGCAATAGGTACGGAAAATCTGAAACAGAAAAATCAGAAAAAGATACGGTCACATCTGGGACTCGAACCCAGAACTTTTGGCTTACCGGGCGCGTATTTACAAAACCTATACCGATTCAGTCACGGTAACGACAATTTACATTTTAAATGTAAACGAGGCAAGGAATGTGTGCCAAGACCGGGATGTTTGGCGGTCCGTCCTCTCTGCCTACCCCTGCGGGAAACGGCGTGATGGTTAGTTAGTTAGTTAGTTAGTCTGTATTGGTTATTTTTTATCACATTGCAAAAACAAAAATTGTTCTAAAATCTAGATAAAATAATCTTTCTGATGTGTATATTAGAAATTAATAATTTTATTTCTAAATATTTAAATTTTAATATTATTCCCATATATTGTAAAAACACCTTTATATTGATAATTTTTTATCACTTTGCAAAAACAAAAATTGTTCTAAAATCTAGATAAAATAATCTTTCCAATGTGTATATCAGAAATTAATAATTTTATTTCTTCATATTTAAATTTTGATATTGAAAATTTAAAGCGACTGAAACGCGGTAGGGATTGTAAATACGCTTTTCCCGGGCCGCAACTCCACCAAAACTGAGCTAATGTGCCCCTGTCCGATTCGGTCATTTTAAACTGTATCACACTTCAACTAAGAAATTTAACTATGAAATTCAATGAATTTTTCAAATTCTGTGAAACAATGCCCTTAAATTTAATCTTATTTTTTACCAAAGTTTTAGCTTTAGCCATATTATAATGCCAGAAAATAAAAAAATTACAAATGATATTATTTTCAATTAAATGAAGACAATATTAGCGAAACTCAATCGAAAATTGGAGATAGAAAAATCAGAAAAAGATATTCATAGCAGAAGATATTATTCAAGAATAATATTCAAGAGTTCGAGTCCCAGAGGTGCCAACATCTTTTTCTGATTTTTCTGTCTTCAAATTTTCGATTGAGTTTTGCTAATATTGTCTTCATTTAATATTAAATAAATAAAAATAGATTCTATTTTTGTTCAGAGGTTGCCCTTCAGTGTTCTGTCCAGAATAGGGACATTTTAAATTATATGAACTATTTATTATAAATTCAGCTTACTTTGTTACTACATAAGAAAATAGTCAGAAAATATTCCCTTGTAGATAATATAGCCGTAAACGTAGAGCTTGTAATTTATTTTTATTTTAAGACGAACGAATACTTACATTTTGTTTTATCGTGAATCTGTAAATGCTTATATTGCTCATCAATGGGTAATAGGTAAGGGTAAGGAATCGACATAAACCGAAGACCCTGCTTAGAAAATTAAGTTTAAAATTAAAAGTTTGCTATGGTGTTCAGCGCAGTCATAGTGGGACTTTTCTGCTAAGGGTCCTTATTCCACAATTCCTTACCCTTTTTGACCCAATGGGATTACAGGCTAAGGTGAATGCATGTATGTATGTGATTATATTTGTATTTGCATAGAGAATGTTTAATTGTAGAAGTTCTTGTTTAAGTACTATAATGTTATAACACATTACTCTTTTCTCTTAATTTTTAGACAGCCAGGCAGGTATAAATTTTATCTTTTAAAATTTAATTTTAGACAGCCAGGTACTGTAATATTTATTGAAGTTTTTTTTTTTGTAAAAAAGTCATGCTGCAGAAATTTGTTTGTGGAGGTTGATTAAATTAAGATCAATTTAGTGATATGTTTTTTATTTTCAGATTTCTCCACAGAGAAACAAATGTACACTTACATAATAATAAAAGTCTTCACAGAAGACAAAAGTTTATGGTATTTACATTTCTTGTAAACTAGAGTATTTATAATACACAGGTAAACTTAAGGCACTAACAAAATGTCTAATCTATGGGATTTTTTAAAAATTTTCATCCCATAGTCGAATCACATGAACTTTCCCTAACAATAAATATTATAATATACACATCAGATAGTTTCTATAGAATTTCACAAGGCAGACACATAATTTGTCCATAACTTTGCAATCTCATTGCGAACTCATCACACGCGAGACATATGCATTGGTCGACTATTGAATGTTCTCTTAGGCATAGTCAGGATCACTGGAACTACTTCAGCTCTGTACCCAGCGAGAGGCTTCTTTGGAGCCTTGGTGAATAAGGATCCCCAAATTCGACAGGTCTTCCCCGACCACACCCACATGCCAGTCGTGACTCCCCCCGCCAAGGACAGGAACAGTCTCAACAGAGCTATTTCCACCCCTGAACCCGTGGAGGAAATCTGCGGACACCCAGATTGAAATTGGCACTCCAAGGCAGCCAGCAAGGAAACTGAATGCCATTTCGTTTTATTAAATGATTCATATAAGCTACATGCCAAGCAACCTAACGCTGGAATTATGTAAAGCAATCCAAAGACTATTAATCTTGACATCAAGCGTTCCAGTTTTGATGTGGACCTGCCGACCATTTTCACAGCTTTTCTAACTTCAATCAGGGCAGCACCGCCAAGACAAGCCACAAGGCTGGCAGCAAATAGTAAACTGGTATGCGGAATCACGAGGAAAGGGACTGTGGCCGTATCGGCAACTTGGCAGAGCCCTGTCAGTTCATCAGCGGTAACCTTGCGAAGAACTAAAGCTGCTACAGCAAACACTGCTGGTAAAGTCCAAGCTGCAACATGAAAGTACGAAGCAATATTCTCCAGTGCTTCTGTTGACCATTTCTTGGCGGCACTCAGATACCACGACAGTGCAAGGTTGAGGAACCAAACACTAGATGCCATGTTGAAATAGTACAATGTCAGAAACAGGAACGTACAAGGGGCACTCTCCAGGCCATCCACAGCGACATAGCTATCTCTGTCATCGGTTGGTTCTGTGCAGCTCAATCTCCGGGATCCAAAAGATCCTCTCACAATGTAGGCGATGGAGATAAAATTGTTACACATTGCCAGAAATATGATTGGTCTTTCAGGATACCGAAATCGAGTTGAATCTACGCAAAACGTCAGCAAAGTGAAGAGTGTGGATAAAAAGCAAAGCCAAGCCCAGCCAGTAAACCAAGCTTCCGCAAAATTCTTGTCCTCCATCCTGTAGTAGGCATCCTTTCCACACTTGGGTGCACAGGTGAAGGTGAGAGAATCTCTGGACCTAGCGAAGTTGGGAGGACACTGTGTCGGGAATGTGGCCAGTTTATCTCCAGAATTGCGAAAGTGGTTGGGGAAGTTTTCAATCCACTTTTTCGGGTTTCCCGAAGTCCAGCTTTCCTCTTCCTCTTCGTGCTTGTGCTGGGTTTCTGTGTTGTTGGGGATCTGCATGCACAGTTGGTGCTTATCGGAGTCGTGAAAGCGAGAACAGTTGAAGAGCTGCGGCCAGTCGATGTTGAGGCTCTGCATGACGGGCAGGCAGTCGGAGCGGACCTGCTCGCACACGGAGCGGCAGCAAGAGATGGCTCCACTGACGTACTCCGAGCAGAGAGGGGCGAACACGGAGCACAGGAAGAATCGGAGATGAGTGGAGCATCTGGCCTGCACGAGAGGCAAATACATCTGGAGCTGAAATTAACAAAAAATACAAATTAATAAAAAAATAAAACAAAAAATTAACAATAAATTGGTAAGATTTCGGTGATTTAAGTAGGTAAGTAGGTACTAATCATATAGAAAGTAGAAAATAAGGGAGAAATTTTATGCATGGTGAATAAAAATGTTAACCACTATCCCGAATCACCTCGCAATGCAACAAGTTTAGTGCACGGACAAGGGGGAGAATTACCCCTTTTTCAGAAAGATTCCGCGGTGAAATAAGAGCTTTCAAAAGGAGCGCGACTTTTTCATCAAACGTTTAAAACGAGTTCTGAGAAATTTAAAGATTTATGTTGAGCAATGCGAGAGGCGAAAGGGCCAGGCCAGAGCAGAGAGGGCAGGCGGTATGATAAGGACTGAAAGCCGAGTAGGTATACGGTCCTGCTGAGCTAATCACAGTCAGTCCGGATAATTGCCCCTTAATGTCCAATGGCCTTAATTAAAACCAAGCAATCGGCCCTCTTTAAGACCTAAATGTATGCGCGAGTCATAAATTTTGTCAATTTTATCTGAAAGCACTCTGAGGTAAAAAAATAATCTCAGATAATAACAAAAGTAGAGGGAGAAGACTTAAAAGCTTGTGCATGTTATTCGAGAACATTTTTCAATTGCTTTGCTAACGAAGTTCGTTTTAAAAAACGTGTACGGTTAATTTAATTACGGGAAGATACGGCTGTTTAAATCTATCAGAGCGAAAATGAAAAAATAAACGCACTTAAAAATGGAGGTTCAAGCTAGGAAGAAGTTTGGCGCCTCTTCGACAGGCAAACAGATAATTTGATCATTTCGGAGCCCGAATCGTGCAAACTGTAAACAAAGCATGTCTGCGTATTTTCAGTTCGTCATTTCGCACCATTCCCCGAGACGCGATGTTTATTTATTAATCAAGCGAGTCATTAATAACCATCAATAAACGGCTTTACTTTACAAACTGATACTATCTCTCAATTTTAGCATACCATAAACCTAGACTAAAATAAAATATTAAACAGCGAGCGCTGATAGATAAGGAAAAGACATAAAACACAAACGGTACGTTATTATTTCAATAAAATGCAGCTATCTACGAGATGTTGTAACTACGAGTACTAATACTTAATCCTGATAAAACTTTGTTACTTTCAACTCTCAGAGTTTTCAGAATCAAAATTTTCCAATAGTCGGTTGATTTGTGTTTATTTTGTTTGACGTTGTCCTTCGCTGGCGGGACATTTTTTGGTTTTTTGCCCCCGGACGCTGACAGCCGAGACTCGGACGGATGCCCGTCAAGAAGTCGGACGAAGGACATCGGAGGAGAAATAAAAACAGATGAATCTCGCGGGATCTTTTGTCTTCGGCTTGGTTGTTTATTTTCCGCAGGAATCCACGCCGTCTTTCTGCACATGAAGCCTGTATCTTCTCAGCGAAACGGGGGATTGGATGGTGCATCGCGCATTGTGCATTTGAACAAATGAAAACAACAATCTTATTTTTGAAAGAGCAATGTGCTTACATACGGTAGGTAGTGAACGAAGATGCCTACATCAAAACAGAAACCCACATCTCGTGTGACTTTATACAATTAGGTAAATAGTGGACAAAAGTAAAGGTCGAATAGAATAATTTCCCTCTAATTACATGCGTTAGGTACCTAGTTACCTAAATGTATGACTTCTGAAAGTTGAATGAAATCATGAATCGCTTCGATAGATCTTAATACACCGAAATTATATGACGTTATCGGCGTGAGATAAATAAACGGATTTACTAAAAAACACGTAAGTGTCGTAGGTATATGAATATTATTAAGTTTTAATGCTTCCAAAATATGCTTATTTTTTATTACCTTTTAGCGATTTATGGCAGTCGAAGATTGAAGGGCTAATTTGGTTTAGCTTTAATGTTTGTATTCCTTCAATTTTATAATAATGAACAAGGACAATGATGCTTTTGAAGGACGGACAGAAAAAGTAAAGGGCGGTCCATAGAGGACAGTCAGTCTGAATTCCCGACAGAAACAGTAAAAAGCAGTCGAGCGGAAGGTTCGTAATTTTTTGCCAAGGCTAATTTGAAATTTAGCGGTTGGCCTGCGACCGAATGTCGGACGTGAGAAACCTCAAAAGGACATTGTCAAATGATCCGACTATATAATTATGAAAGGAATAAGAACTCTAATGACCGGGCTGGACATTTCTTGCATTCGCCGACTGCCGCTAAATTATATGGCGGAGCTTTAAATTGACTTTTCAACATTGCTGGATAAACGTCTGTCTCGACACAATTACATAATATCTAACTGCAGAACTAGAAATAATACGAGTATATTATATGAATCGTTCAGTTCCAATATCCTCCCTGATGAATTTTGGTCAAAAATTAGGTGTGAATGCCATATGTTGTGGTTTCTCACAAGGAATGCGATCCAGTTGTTATTATTTCCAAAAGTCTTCCAGTTTCTTTATAAATCGTGTATGGGCCTACAACAATTAAAATACGTTTTTTAAATATATATACATTTAAATGCAAAATAACAATTGTATTCAGTTCGTACAAGATCAATAAAATAAAATAACTGGAATCACGAAAACTCACCAGCCTGCTATGCTTTTCTTGATTTACTACACTACACCTTTTTCTTGATTTACTCGAAAGTAAGAAAGTTTTGGAACTCAACGATTCATATAATAATTATAATACCTTTCCACAGCTCTAAAAGCAAAACAAATATGTTTGGGTGATATCTGAAAATGCAAAACTTCGAAGGCACCTGTACGTCGTTTTAAAATAACAGCTTATTCTTGGAATTTAAAAGTCAACACAACTATTTTAGCTTCCACCATGAGCTGTGGAACTTTGAAAAATCATTTTAACTATCACGGATATATGAAAGAGTCAAAACAAGACGCCATATCGGTTTCTTCGCACTTTTCAAGTTGTAATTAGAAAGCTCTGGTGAAGCCGGTTGGAAAAGCTAGTATGAGAAATTAAATTATATATTCATGTCGTCTAGAATCAGTCAGTATAAAAATAACGCGTTTATCTTCGAAAGCACAAGAAATAATAAAAGTGCACGTCCCTACATAACTGGGTAGTAGTGGTGAGTAGGTAAGTACCTAGAGCTTGGTGCAAGTTGTGTATAATATATTTAAGATAACATTGCCCCCGAGTCCCAGTCTAACCGCTGAATGGTTTCCAGATGGCAACATACCCGGGAATAGATGTAAATCAACATCAAAAGAAGTGAATTCCATTAAAAAATACTTCAAACAAACCATGAAATTATATCGGGCGAAAAATACTCATTCGGATTGCTTTGAAGTTGGGCAGCGGGAACGCGCGTAAATAATATTTTATTTACATTTAGGTAGGTACCTACCTATAATATCTCAATTTTGATTGATGCTTAGTCTATGACTTTCCGATTTAATAGACAATAAAATTTTGTGGGGTAAGTACCTACCTACTTCAGAAAAGATAAAACGATTCATGGTATTTCGGTAGGTACTCGAGGCTTCGAGTCATCGTCATCAGTGTCATCACCGATCACATCCACAACCCTACGGTACTAGTTTAGGGAACGTACCCATACTACGTGACACGTTTAGGGGGGGGGGGGGGTCATCAAAATGTCACGCTCCATACAAATGAGCGGCGGGTTGCTTAGGATTTTGGTCACGGGGGGGGGGGGGGGGGGGGGTTAAAAATTGCAAAAAGTTGGTCACGTAGTATGGGTACGTTCCCTTATGGAACGAACGAGTTGGTCCGCGTTACGTTTTTTTAATTGTTAAACACAAAACTTTAATACTTTGTCGACTTATTGACTTCGATAAATAAATAAATTCGATTGTGCCGGTACTGAGGCGTACTTCAGACGGTGAAATACCCCTCTGGTCGGGTTCGGAGTGTTTGTTTATTCGACTGAAAGCACACTGGGCACACAGAGCCAGCGGTGCCTGTGATGTCGGCCACTGCAGAAAAAAGTGTATCGTAAACATTGCCGGTGACTGTACGAGGAGGGCCGGTGTTTGTATTGAATATTTTCCCAACCGAAGGCGCTACATTGAAAACATTTTAAAATGTTCAACTCTTTACATATTGATCTAAGAATTTTTAAACTACGGATCAACATTTCGGACTGTTTGAATTGCTGGCGCCGTTAGCGATGCCAAGAGGATGCGCAGTTCAAAGGTTTGCCAGTCGCGGAAAATAACACATAAGTACGAATAAAAAAGAAGAAAAAAATAGGTAGGTAGGTAGGCACTATGAAGAAAAGTACGTTAAAAGGTAGGTATTTTCTTGAGACGACTAATTTATGCATTGGAGTGAAAGGTCGGGAAAAATCAGATACCATCTACCATTTCTAAGTTGGTTAAATGTAAAATTTTGACAGACAGAACGTTCGGAATGCGAAATAGTCATCAAACACATGTAAAAATAATGTGAACAACCGGGGAGAAATTTTAATTTCGAATAAAATAACAATCTATTATAGGTAGGGTTGTAACTGTTTGTTTCTGAAAAATTTGCTAAAAGATCTAAAATAATTCATAAAATATCTTTCTTACAAATCGCACAATCGATTTAATACCTAATAATCTTGATGCAACAAATTTTTTCATAATAGAGAACTCCAGTCCAATTTTTTTATTTTTTTTAATGAATACTGACCTCCTAACTTAAATAACTGCATTTTTATTTTTATTTTTAGAGTTAGTTTTAATAGACAAAATAATTGTCAAAGTTTTAATTTTTCGAGACCCCCCGAAAACCATCGAATTGTGTGACGTCATTACTCCTGAAAAATTAGTATAGGATAGGGCAATCAGCTGATCTACTGCGGCCATTTTGAATCCCGTTGTTCGAAGTATTCTCCCTAGAAATAGCATTACTAATCAAAGTTTCAATACAATGACTGGTGACGCGTGACGTCACATTTCACCATTTCAGTAATGCCAACTTAACGCTGTGTTTTCAGGAGAGGTTTAAAAATGCACTTTTTAATATTTTTTTAAAAACTCTGCGTTTAATATTATGAAATAAAAGTTATATATTCGGAATCAGCGTTCATTGGTCTATATGAACATATTTTTTTAAAGCCATAATATTTTTCACTGGAGTTCCTTATTGATACATTGAGTGTACGTAGACAATTCTCAGATGCGATGTTGCTATATAAAATCGTAAATAACATAACAGACTGTTCTGAATTATTGGACAGAATAGATATTAATGTATCTACACGGCACACACGTTCGTGTAATATTTTTAAATAAGCACAGTAAAACAAATTCAAACCAAAATGCTTCAAATGCTTGCCTTATATAAGAATGTGTTCAACATATAAAAACATTCTCTCTGATATAGATATCTTCAATTGTGATTAAAAAAAATACAAAAATTCTATCAAAAGTGTATTAAATGAGTACAAAACTGCATAAATGTAATCATATATTTTGTAATGAGTAATAACATATTATCTACAACCTACCTCCTCCTCCTATTATAATAATGTAATATTTTTGGTTGTTGTACGATTACTGTTTAATTTCTAGATACACCATGTAATAAATAGGTAGTATAATGAGAAAATCTATTAATTGATTCCTCAGTTAAGTTAATTATACATTACAAATTAATCGAATTGTAAACTGTTGATTTCCCTAAAATAAATTAATAAATAAATTTGCTGTAGTAGGTACCTACATACATACAGGGCTGGGCAAAATATATGCTTTGCTGTAATTGAAATACGAATTACAAAATACTTTTTCGCATGTATTTAAAATACGAAATACAAAATACTTTCAAGTCGTGTATTTGAAATACAAAATGCAGTTTTTTAACCATTTTTTTTATTTCAAATACAAAATAGATTTGGTTTTGGTAGAACAATTGGTTGCAATAAATTGTCGTAAGTGCCCTTATCTAATGGTGCGTTTCTATAGAAGCAGAGCTGAGCAAAAGAGAGAGCAAAAAAGCTGAGCAAACAGAGACGTGCTAAAATTGACCAATCATATTGCTCAGAAGACACATCTCATCTCCGCTCCACTTGTAAAGTTCTGTGGTATAGGACCCAGGTGTTAGATAATAATAATTATTATTTTAATAACACGACATATGTATAGCGCAGTTTTGTGTTATTTCACTTCAAGTGCGCTCTACTGTAAATAACTTAAAAATAATCTAGTATTCAAATTATTCCTATAGTGCTTGATTTAATTAATCTAATACACACAAAAATGTGCATTACAAAGCAATGACAAGAATAATATAATATGATACAAATATGATAGAAAATGTACAATAACAGTGCTATTATAGCACGGGACGTGTTGCAAACTCTAAATATTAACATCTGCTCTGGATTCTAGCGTTTTAATCTACGTATTTTCTATGTCAGTTTATTTTTCATTGTCATTAGTCATTATTAAGGTCGCTAAATGTATTTTGAAGCCATAAGTATTTGAAATACAAAATACAAAATATCTCAGCATTAGGTAATTGAAATACCAATTACAAAATACATTTTCAGGAAGTGAAATATGTGAGAATACGTATTTCAATATTACAAATAATTAAAATACTGCCCAGCCCTGCATACTTATTTTAAAAAAATGTTAAAAAGGTGCCGCACCTCTAAAAAAAACTGTCGCTGCAGATACAAATTTAAAGGCATAAAAATAAAAGAAAATGTGAATTAAAACTTATTCTCCAGAGATAACATGATTGTATGATTGAACTAAAGATTGAGATAAGTACCTAGGTACCCAAGCTTGGTAATGGCTCACTTATGACTAGAAATACAAGGAAAGTATAAAGTGCATGGTAATATACACGTATACCCACAGTCATTATTACTATCGTGATCGGCAATAAAAAGCACCGCAAGGTACCTACCTGAGCGGTGAACGTTTTTGATCAAAGATTCTCAAGTGGGAATATTAAACGTAAATAAACCGTGTGCCGCGAAACATACCTAGGTACTAAGCTACTAAGTATTATTTATTTAGCAATGGTTAATGGTATCACGCTGAGAGAGTGCAATACGAGCCTTCCTGGTATCAAACCTACCTGCACAATAAATACATCACCTATAATAATAGGTATATAAGCAATAAGTATTTCTAGAGGGAATTTCGCTTGATACGGCAAAATCAAA
Source organism: Limnephilus marmoratus (assembly GCA_917880885.1). NCBI lineage: Eukaryota > Metazoa > Arthropoda > Insecta > Trichoptera > Limnephilidae > Limnephilus > Limnephilus marmoratus. Next base: position 56,326,544 of record OU862908.1, read on the forward strand.
GAGATACACGTATACCTACATCCCTACATGTGGGTATCTTTTCTGAACCACGTGTAAGAATCTTCTTTATCTGGTCTCAGGTTGAAGCATGTTTTATATAATTTATTTATTTAATTACGGACTGTTGTCCAATAATAATGAGAAAAAGGGAATGATAGTGCTCATATGAAACAACAATGGCAAAATAGGACAAAACTGTACACCAGGAAGATAATGTCAAGTCAAAAGTCCCAACACCATTTTGATGGAGTTCATGATACCTAGTCATAATATTATAGAATGAATTAGTAGGTCGAGGTAAAAAAATATAATACATGCATAACTAAAAGATTATTTATGCTGACCAAAATAAATAGACTTACATAAAAAAATCTCTTTCTAGACAGAATGGCACCTATCCATAATTAAAATGAGTAGATTGTTTATAATTTATTGCAATGCGTCCACAGTAAGAGGAGTCGAACTGGATAAGTTGCAAAAAAGAAGGTGAGTCAATAATACAATAATTAATCATTTTAAATGCAAATAAGATCTTTCTCTGAGTCTTTCTAAAGAATACGGCTTTTGTTTCGAATTCTAAAATTTATAATGGTGTTAAAAACATCTTAAATTAGCTTAGGTGTGACACGAATGGATCCCCTCTCATGGTTTATAAATAAGTGCAACGAGTAGCATTTATGTTGCACCGTTAATGATCTAACAAACGTTGCATGGCTTAATTATGTACATAGACGTTGGATGTTGGTTTATTACAAGTAAACGAGTGGTAAGCTTAAACCAGTTCGTTTTCTTTGATAATATATATGCATATCATCTTCGTCCATTGCTTTTTTAAAACATGAAATGTTATTAGCTGTCATTAATAAGGTAGCTTCGTTTCAAATTAGGTTCATCATTCTCTACGATCAGTAAGATTAGGCACTCAAAATGGAAATGTAATGAATTAAAATCCTGGTCGAGCTTATCTCCGATCAATTTGATTTTGTCAACATTACCAAGGCTTATCTTCGTATTGAGCAATTTGCCGAATCTTAAATCGATCGTGAGGAGATATGGAAGACAAAAGAAATAAAGATCGGAGGGGTTCAACCCACTCGTCGAGGAATTCTTACGCAATGTGAAGAACTCGAAAAGGGGCTTGCAAGGTAAAGCAATGCACAGAAAGAAACCGAGGAAAGAATGAGAATTCTTAAATCTGAGAAGTGTGTGTTTCTCCTTTTATACAAAGACCACACAACTTAATAACAAGCTTGACCAAGTGAGGACCAAAATGAACAAAACACGTACCTACCTAAATTCCTTTGAGGCTGGACTTTACCGCATGAGGAGATAAGGCTCTCCACCTTTTAGGGGCAAGCCCATTCAAGAATACAGGAAAAGCGAGTTGCCGAGGAAGATATGAACTAATTACCTCAGGTGTGTGGTCGAGAGGTGTTTTAAATCAACCCTTTTACCTGGTTGCCGCTCCTCCTCTCGGCTCTTGCTCGAGTCAAGTATAAATCGCAATTAGGAGACTAAAGGTGGGTTTAGCTCGGATAACCGGCTCGCTGCTTAATTACTAATTTTATCGACGGCTGGACGTGGATTGGTGGGTGCGATAGCGCAGTTTGATCGATCAAGTTTTTTTCTTCCAGCTTGATTATGGCAATAAGAGAGCCATATTAATTTTACCGCTTTTTAAAAGGAAATAAAATCGTGTATAAATTACAGACATTGAAAACAAACTGTTTTCACATAATTATGTAGGCTTCCGATATGGAGATAGAAAATATACAATCGATTTCAACGATAGTGACCGTGGTTAGTGTCAGCCTCCAACCATTCGTGGATTATTTATTGCGAATAGCCAAGCAGTATAAGTAGGTACTGCATATAAATAGTATCTACATACCTACCTTCTAAGTTGATAGATTAAAATATAACTTATAACTGAACTGTAAAGCTAATTTAAAAAAAGATAAAATGAAGCAAGCAATGAAATACGAGCCATTGCTGAGAGATGCATATCTGTTTTGTATTCCTCACGTGAGCGTTATATTATGCAAATGCATCCACCTACTTTAAACATACCGACTGCGTTATTTTTGCATGCGGTTACAATAAATTCAGAATTGATAATGTTATTTTTCGGCACTCCTTTTGATTAGGTATGCTCAAATGTCGGCAATTTTATTCGGCGAAAACATAATGGCAGGATGGCGATTGCTGACGTTTAATTTCCGTTAATTGACTTTTTCGTATCAAGGAATGCGCTTGAGCGATTTTAATGCCGGGCTTGGAAATATAAATTTCTCGGCGCAACATGAAAAGTCACATTCGATATGCAATGCAACGATAGTAATTTTTATTAGCGGCAAGTTGAAAGTTATTAAGAAATTAATTTAAATGAAGAAACCTCGTGGAGGTTTATCTTAATATTAATTAAACGACCGCATTTTATTATGACAAAAGCAGTTATTTGGTAAAGATTTTAAATTATGATATGAGTGAAAACCATAAAGCTCGAGCATAACATCATTATAATGTAGAAGGTACTCGTAGGAGCCACCCGCTGAGTATGACCTATAAAAAGTGTTTCCGTTTGTGAATGGTTTCCGATAAGCACCGTCTGCATAAATTGAGAATTGTATGAGCTTTCGAGTAAAAAACACAAAATGCATTGAATTTAAAAGTTTAATTATTTATTTAATCTATCGAAATAAATGGTAAGCTGGCGGTTGGTTATAAACCGAAATTAAATTAATAGTATAAGTAGTACATCTTCCTTGTAATCAATTTTCGACTTCGAATTAAATTACCAATGTTCAAATATTCCAAGTTATGGGACATGGCATATTATTTATTTGAGTATTGGTCGTTTACTTAACAGGTAGAGAAGGCTAGTTTTGTATCTAATTTGTTCTTGCCGAAGATCTCGTGTATCCTTGAATTTATGATAGGTACAACAATAGGCAGGTACTGTACAGCGTACCTACAGAAAGGCAGTATATGAATGTACACTTGTACAGTACAGGTATGGAGTGGAGTATGGAGTACAGTATATTATACAATAATTGCGGCGCTGGTGACGAGATAAAAGACGATCCACAAAGGCAGATACCGACTACCGACAAGAGGACATCACTAACAAGAGGCTGACAGACAATGTTGTGGTGCTTTGCTTGTTTATTCATTTAGGGATGTTTGTGAAATTGTTTCACAAACAAATATCTATTTTGTTATTATCTATTTGTTGGTAATCTCTGTTCGTCACTTGAAGATGTGGAGTTTGGTAGAAGGTTAAGGTAAATTCACTTCTGCTGAGTTGAAAACCCTTCCAGAAGAGAGTGTGAGCTATGTTCAATAATTACCTAAATCAAATAATCAAATTTCGCTACTTCCTCTAAGATCTTCCTTCCACACACGTAAATTCACTTCTGCTGAGTTGAAAACCCTTCCAGAAGAGAGTGTGAGCTACAGTACCTTGCCATATTAATAGGGACAGTAACATTTTTTTGGTTTTTTGATGTTAACGTTGTCTCTACTTCTAAATTACTTGGATATGGTGGCCATCCCCTTATTATTTTTGCTGCTGGTATCACCACTGACACTTTTAAGAAGTGGCAACACTGGCAAAGCTTCACATCTGTCAAAAATTTAAGGTTATTTCTAAGTGGCCAGCATTTTTGTGAAAACGCGTGATCGAGCGTCTCGTAAATAAATATTCAAAATAATTATTTTAAGGAGTTTTATAAGTTCAGCTGTACAAATAAGTAAGTAATAATTAATTATCTATTAATTTTGTGTAGTTTTAGTTCATTTTTTTTATTTCAATGAATAGTTTTGCCATATTGACCCCAATATTGTGTTTTTTCAGGATGGCCAGGTCTTCAGATACGTCCCCAAGGAAATGTGCGGAAATAAAAACACTTTTACTAAACACTAAACATTCCCAGAGGGTAATAGCAGCCCTTGCAGGTGTTTCAAAGTCTGTTGTTAATAGGATAAAGAAAAAAATCTATGAAAATGTACCCCTTGAAGCGGATCGTAATGGGAAATGTGGCCGAAAAAGAATTACCACACCTCGTACTGACCGCAAAATCAGAGACGTGTGTCTACAAAATCGCAAGAAAAGTGTTTCTTTTCTGACCCTGTTGATCAATGAAGGAGGTATCAAGGTCTCTCAAAGGACAGTCCAGAGGAGATTGGCGGAGGAGGGCCTTGTTGGTTATCGGCCAGCTAAAAAACCTCGCCTCACAGCAGCCATGACGAAGAAACGACTGGAATGGGCCAAAGCACACCAACACATGACTATTGAGGACTGGAATAAGGTAATTATGTAACATTATTGTGGTTTACAAGCTTTTAAAAAATTCCAGTGGTGTGATTATAGACTTTTCTAGGTGTGCTTCTCTGATGAGTCCATTTTCCAAATTTTGGTGGACAAATCATCGTTCGTCCGACGACGCAAGGGAGAGAAATTCCACCCGGACTGCCTTGTGGAGACGATTAAACACCCTACCAGTATCATGGTGTGGTCTGTCATCTCTTCCATGGGGATGGGGCGCCTCCACATCGTGCAAGGGACTATGAGGCAGGATCAGTACAGACAAGTACTGGAAAATCGGTTGATACCTCAAGTCGAAGAATGGTTCCCTGGTGGCCAGGATTTTGTTTTTATGCATGACTCCGCACCCTGCCATAAAGCCAGGTCTGTCACTGCATTCCTAGCTGAAAAAAACGTGCAGGTTTTACCTTGGCCTGGGAATTCCCCTGACATGAACCCCATTGAAAACCTGTGGGAGCTCACGAAGAGGGAGATTGCCAAGGAAGTGATCACTACCAAGCAGCAGCTCATCGAAAACCTCATCCGGGTATGGCATCACTCTCCTGAGCTAAAGCGAAATGCAAAACTGTGCATTGAGAGTATGCCACGGCGTGTACAAGCTGTAATTGCGGCCAAAGGCGGTATTACAAAATATTAGCTTTCTGTGCGATAATGTTTTAAAATAACAAAACAAAAAAAAATAAATGCAAATTTACAACAAATATGGTCTATAAATTATCCAAATGAATTGTTCTTATTAATAAATAATAAAAACTGTACCTAAAGTCATAAATATCTTTGTATTGCGAGTACAAAGTGAGAAAAACGTATTTTTCATAGGTGTCCCTATTAATATGGCAACCCACTGTATGTTCAATAATTACCCAAATCAAATAATCAAACTTCGCCACTTCCTCTAAGATCTTCCTTCCACACACATCATTAATTGTGAGTGCCATATCCCTCATGGTCCTCGGGAACGGTAAAATAGCATATTCGGACTGAAGTAGATACCATAACACAATCGGAATGCTCACATGATAACAGAAATGGTAGAAAGTACGGTTTATAGGCCCTTGTGGGATGGCATGTTCAATGTTCAAAGCGGTGCCCACTATGTGCTGCTCAGTGCCGGCACTTGACCAGAGACCGACGATCCAATCATCTTTATCCAAGTCGTAAATAATCTCAGGACGTCCAACGATACCGCAAGCAGGTCGGCAATCAGGATTGGTCCCAGAAGGACAGAAGAAATGATAATAATATTATCGATGTATAGAATAGGCATTCATACACATATACATTAGGCACTGGGTGTCTTTTTTACTTTTGATATACTGGCATACAGAGCTCCGGGCCAAAAAGGCCCCTTTCTCTTTTATCATGAGTTTGTATTAATTGGATGCATTGGATGTAGAAAAAATGATATAATTTAGAGTTTGTTAAATATGGCACTAGGTGTGTTGTATAATCGTTTATCCCCAGACCGAAATAATTTCATTACATGATAAAAAAAACTTTTTTTTTGACTTAGTCGGGAATCAAAACTAGAATTGTATTTGGAATCAAGACTCCTAAGCATGATTCGATATTATTTTTTTTGAACTAAAAGCATTTCAGTTAGCCTTAATGGTTTGTCCAGTCTGTTAATAATAGTTGGCTGATTTATATAGCGCCGTTTTCGTGAGAAGTCACCTCAAAGGCGCTGTTGTTAGAAGTTAGATGGAGCATTGTATTTAGGTATATATTATTATAAATTTGTGCAGCGCCCTTGAGGTGATCTTTCACAAAAACGGCGCAATACAAATCATCCGAATATTATTATTATTATCTAATCGGTATTTGTAACTATGATTTTGGTGTGCCTGTCTCAATGGTAGTAGGAATCAAGTATTATTTGAAACAATGATATAATTGGACTATATTTTTTTTACGAAGGAAACAATAATTTAATTATAAAATCCCCAAAAAACTGATTAAGACTTCGTTGAGCACTTTTTATTTATCTGCACAGAACAGAAAGGGCTAATGTCATCTCTAAAGATGCTATGCTGAGGTTTACTCTGCCATAGGTCATCCCAAGTGGTTCGCTACGTTTGGTGATTTAGCAGGCGTGCCCGGGTTCATGGGATGAGGTTGTCTAGGTCCTGGAGGCGGATGATCAGGACACACTGAACCCCCAGATTCCTACCCACCCCTTAAACCCTTATCCCAGAACTCTTCTCTCCTTCATTTCCTTAAAAAAACCCTCCACACAGCATCCCCACAGATGACATAGGCCCTGAGGGAAATTATTTTCCTCAGGGCCTCCTGTGTGGAGCTCATGTAAAAAAAGACAGGTAATTAAAAATGAGAATGTATAAATAAGGAAATATCAAAACATCAGGAGAATATTAATTATTTTGTTAGTTTTTGTAGTATGAAATAAAAATAGTTTTTGTAGTATGAAATAAAAATTAAGAACAATATTTGGTTTGCTAAAATGGTCCTCTGAGTTGTTATTGACTAAAACCTGATGACGTTGGAGGAGAATATAGATGGAGTAAGACCGGCCCACCCGAGATAAATTTTGACTTTCCCCATGCTGAGCTAGCCACCTGATTGCCTTTTCGGCAATTCGGGGACCCTTTGGGTGTCTGCAGAGCAAGGAGTGCCCCCATGGAGCCCTAGAGTACCGTGGAGCCTAACTTCGGCGTCCCTAACACTGGTCGTAATTATTGTATATCTGAAGTATTGCTTCGTAAGAATTGACCGGCCTATTTACATCGGATAAAATAAATAAAACGAGATCTCAGTCAATAGAGACTAAAGGACAGTTCGTATCTAAAAGCCTAATGGATCGACTACCTAACCTACAGACTATGACACTATTATATCTACACTGGTACTGGAGTGGGGATATCAATCCTTATCTGCCGATAAAGACGTAATGATCCCCCCACCTCCCCCCTAGCCTGTTAACGTCCCACGGGTCGACATGACTCCATTATACCTTTAGCGGCCAATCAATGGGCCATTATCTCACTAATCTGATTAACTTTAATACGTAATTGCCTGGGTTACTAATTAATTTGCTTATAAGCACACATCTACCTATACGAATATTATCTGGTAATTTATGTGGAAGGTATGGTCCGTCCGACTAATTGCCTCGCTCGTGATGGGTCTGAGATGTTTTTGCAGAATTAGCAATGCGAGTTTTCAATGTTTTTTAGTCGTTGATTTAATTAATTAACTCAACATATATGAATTTAATTCCTAAGCCAGGATGAGCTTAGATCGCTGATGCAGATAGAACTAATTGACTCACTTAATTCGTGTGATGGGTTATGCGGTTTGCAACAAGTCTAGTGGAGACGAACTGTCTGAGGATTTTTATTTTAATTTTTTAACTTTTATCAGTAAAATCTCAAATTATAATACACATTTAATTAAATGAAGACAATATTAGCGAAACTCAATCGAAAATGCTTACATGGCAACTGCTCTACCAAAGTACCTCGGTAGAGCACTTGCCATGTAAGCAAAGGGTCCTGGGTTCGAGTCCCAGTGGATCTTTTTCTCATATCTTTTTCTGATTTTTTTGTCTCCAGATTTTCGATTGAGTTTCGCTAATATTGTCTACATTTAATTAAATGTCTGAGAATTATTTAAATTTTATAAATCTTTATCTAAATATAAAATGAAGTCGCTCACGCTGTTTGTGCGCTTAGATCTTTTAAACTATGCCTTTTGCAATGGATTTTCATGCGGTTTTCACCAATAGATAGAGTGATTCGTGAGGAAGGTTTTTAGGTATATAATTTGTCAAGGTTTTATGTAAATTAGTTGAAATACATAACATATCGGGCCAGGCGGCAGCGGGCAGCGTGGTGTGGATTTGATTTAACACTGGCGTTGGTTATAAAGCTTTCCTTAGCCACAGCAACGTGTGACCGGGTCTGCTAGTTACCTGATATAACAGATACTACACTTACAAAGTTGTTATTGAAAAAATTAAAATCGGAAATACAAAATGATGTTAAGCATCTGAAAAGCAAATTGTGTAAAAGGGGCAAATTCCCGGAAATTTATTTTTGGGAAAAATTTCCAAGAATATTCCAGAAATGGGGAATATCACAGGAATTTTCATCTAAAGGGTTGAAATCTCCATGAGGTTGTCTCCTATTTATGACGAAATTTCATGTTATTTACAAATTAATCTTATTAAGAAGAGCATGCTGAGGACAGAATTATTAGAATTTTTGGAAAATACCCAACAGAACCTACCTAAGATATAAGCTGTCAAATAATCATATTTGTTGACAATTAGTGTGTGATATCACTGTACAAATACAATGAACTGACGCGGCAGTACTGCAACACTTAATACAATTATGAATTGTGTCTTGTGTGACGTCACGAGACACAATAATTATATGTATAGGTACTTTTTATCCAAGTTCATTTTGAAAGTTCATAAACATCGTAATTTTCGGAGGGTTCCATGACAACTCAACAAAGAGGCATTTCAACACTCCCCTGAAAAGTCATAATAAGATACATTTTCATCAAAAATAACAACCTCATTCAGAATAACTTTTTTAATAAAAAATATTCCCGACTTGTGGGATTTTATATTATACCGGAATATTCCCAAGCGTACATTAATTGTCGAAGAAACGTATCTTACTTGTTCCGAAATCATCGGAAAGTGAAATATAAAACCTATCTCTGGGGAAATCTGGAAATATCCCGTAATGACTGCTTTGAGGCTTGTTTAAAAATATTAATCAATATCATGCAGCGAATAATGTTGGTTATTTAGAATGAATAATCTACAAATAATAGTTTGTCATATCTGTCCCTGTCGGAAATATAACAACGTAATAACCGCCTTTATGATGCAGTGAAAACTTAGGCCATAATAACGGTATATTGCCAATAAACTGGAGTTGGAGCGTTTTGCCGACAATACGTACTGGGAAGCCATAAATAATAAAGCCGTCCGAGATACGGGTGGAAGGGAGATGGCGCCCTGTGATGGGCGGGGGAGGGAGAAGGGACGCTTCGGCAAAAGCCTAATTGCAGGGAAATTTCCTGGGATCCATCATAAACATTAAAAGTTTGCACAATAACAAATTTGTGGTGATAAAACTTTTTTACAATGGTTTAAAAAAGAAAAGTATATGTCTGGGTTAGGTTAGTCAGGTAGAGAGTGAATTAAAACCAGGTACCTAAATAATAGGTATTTTTGACCAATGATTTGACAAGCCCTCCATCAATTTTTATTGGATAAAATTGTGTAATCTGCAACTAGCTAAAATTGGGTTCCATAAAAAGTGGCATTTCAAAAAATTCATTAAAAGTCACGAAAAAATAAATTTAATAAAAGACCATAACCCAACCTACAAACGTAACCTATTTGACAAAGTATTTTGTTTTCATAACTTTCATCATTTTAGTAATTAAAAGTGATGAAAACAACATTGTTATGTGGTCCCGTCACCCTAAAATTGATTCACACAAACTGAAAATTGAATTACGTTGACACTTTCTACTTTGGGTTTTAAAAAAAGGTCAGACCCGGTAGGAGATACGATATTCTAAGAGGTACCTGCCTAAGCAATCGTACCATCTCTTCCTGAGACGTCCCCGACCTTTTGCATCACTATTTCCCTGACACTGTTATCTTCATCCATCTGCTGGACGTGTTCAAACCATATATGGGTAATTTTCTTAATCTTATTCATTAATCAGCCTTGCGTTTCTTCCTGGTTGAATTTCGTGTCATTGACATGTTTTATCAAACATGCGATTTAACTTCAGGAATCTCCTTTGATTATTTTTGTTTTCCGAAAACGTGTAATACTTTTTGAAGACATCTTGTCGGCATTTAGGCAGTATTTTCTTCGATCTATTCTAGGAAACAATTAATCAATAAACTCAATGAGACACCTACACAACTATCAATTAGGTTTATTGTTGATAACATCAAAATATGCTTTTAAGTGAAAAGATACGTTAGCTGGAGTGGCAAACAAAACTGCCACATTATCGGTTAAAGATAGTAAGATACTTATCTAAGAAATAATATCATCAATGTAAATATTTGGTTCAACAAATGCAAGGGTTAACAAATACAAAAATAAGTAAGAATTGGAAAAACTCTGTGATTTTTTTTTTAATTTTTCATCTTCGCAACCCTGTTCGGACTATAGGTATATTCGTAAATATAAAACAACAATCGTAATGAGTAATGACGCTGATATCGTTAGATTAGTTTAAAAAAATACTTTTACTTAAAAACTTTTTACCACATCGTACAACCAATTTCATCACACCTGAACAAGTGATTCTCGCAGATTAATTATGAACCCCAAGAAGAATATATAGTCCAGATATCTGTATATCTGTCACCTACAAAAAGTTGACAAGTTCAGTGTCTGCTGAAGAATGAAGATCATCTCTTTTGATAAAGTAACGGTTTGGGATCTGGAACAGATTGGGGAAAGTTACGATTTGTCACCAATAGATTCAGGGACCACTTCCCAACATTTAATGGAAACATTGTCAGCGATTTAATTGTAATAATAAATCTGATACCGATAGCAAAAAGTCAGAAATTGTTCACAAACTATGTGGTTAGAAATTCTTTACGTAGAGTGGAGTGAGACTGCACTAAGTCAATAGCCGAGCCTTCTGAAAATTTCGTACATTCAATAAATGTTTTTATTTAATCAGTCACATTATATACCAGACCATCGTTAGACTTTATTCCACCATAATAGAATTCTATAAATTGGTGGGTTCCACGACAACTCAGAATCATGCAATTTTAACCCCCCATTGAAAAGTCATTAAAAGTTATGAAAAAAATAATTGAAATGTCCATAAACTAACCTAACGTAACCCATTTGAGTTAACGGGTCACCAAATTGGTGTATCAATCCAATAAACCATATTAAGAGAAGAACAGAACCATTGAAAGAAAGTGTAATCATTAGTGAACTGCTCATAAATCAAGTTAGATACCTTGTCCTTGAGGAGGCAAAAATAAACGGAAAAGGGGTGAAGGATCCAAGAAGAAGCAAGAACAGGCAGGAAGAGACAAGAAGAGGTAAGAAGAGATTTTTGAGGTGGTAAAAAGAGCCATGAAAAGGTAAAAGAAGACAAAATGAAATAAAAAGAAGCGGCAATAAAATATAAAACAAGGAGCAAGAAGAGACTAGATGACCAAAAACGACCAAAAAAGTCAGGAAACTAGGAGTGCCAACAAGAATCGGCCCGAAAAAGCGATAGGAAGCTAGAAGAGACAAGAAAGGCCAAGAAGCGATAAAAAGATGTAAGAAGAAACAAGAAGTGTGTGTTCTAATACATGATAGACACTGATCCTGGATATTTGATGGGAATAATGACAGATAATCGGGAGCGGGAATTAGTGGGAGTTAGCCATTAGCCTGGCTCAGCCCTGATCCGATAATTCAGCGCCTGTCGATGACGCTCCCCGGGCAGCAGGAGTTTGTAACAAATCGGTCTCTTTGTGCAGTGCCGCCTGTTTGTACACCCGATAAGAAGCCTAATCGCGCTGATAACCCGTGATGGCAGGCGGTAAATTTACAACTTCCATTTTATTGGCAATAGGTACTGCTTAATCGGGCCGGCGACGCGCCGACGTTTCCTTTGATGACCGATTATTTTATATGATCGCGGCCATAACAAATGGGAAGAATATAGTTCAATTGTCTCCATGCCCGACTGTCGTGCTAGTTGCAGAATGTCTAATAATTGCTTTCTGACATGGTAACAGCTTAATTGCCAACATCGAGACACATGGGAATTATGAAATCAAACTGATCATGTGTGTTTATATTCTGTGAAATAATTCATTTTCGCAAAGTTACTTCTTGTAGAATCCATTCATTTAACTGGAGCAAAAAATCGACAAAACCTTATATCAATAAGAAATTGACTATATCCATCATCTATGGTCAGTTGTCAATATTTACGATTGCGATCATGGAACTATGAGTATCCATACTCTTAGATTGCGATCAAAAAAGGTAAGAGATATTTCAACCGACGATTGATAAAATTTAGCCCGACCTTCATAGTATCAGATAAGTTTCAGATAACTGTGATTATGCGCATTTATTTGGATAATGTCGTTCGTTATGCAAAATTACTAGCTTTTTAATGAAAGTATTGAACTAACGAAGCTCTTAAAATTGTAAGAAGTCGTCCACGCGATCCGTAGACTAATAATTCCACCAATATGCGACCAATTTATTCCGTTCGATCTTTGAGGAACGAAAGTGGTTGAAATACGACTAAAGACCTCTGTAACTAATTAACTCCCGTATAGTGTCAAAAAGTAAATGCTGACTGCCAATGCATATTTAGGTTAGTGTTTGACATTTCGGAGTGTCAATTCATAGACAATGCCTTAAGCCAGATTAAGTATATCGATTTTTATTTAATCCCTGTCAATATAGGCTCCACTGTCAACGGTGAAACCGTGCTCAGGACATCGATATAAAATCATCGGAAGTTACTAGTAATAGTGCTAAAGCTCCTGGGTAGTCTTGCCCGGTCTATGTATTTTTTCAGAAATTATTTTTAAATTACGAAATTTTAACTACAATTTCCGTCGTTGAAAAATTTCTTGTACCACCTTTTCATTGTACGAATACTAACGGAAAGGCCAATAACGTCTCGGATTGCAACAAAAAGTCAAATTACGAAAAAGATTCATATTGCTGGAGTAGCAAAAAATAGATTGGTCCCATTCATACCTTGACCGGATTGAGGATCGCCAGCGCTCGATCTATCACGGAATATTGTAAAACACAGGTATAAAATATGTGCCAGTCAGATAAAATGCTCGTGGTATACGATTCCCAAGAAACCTATCACGATTTACTCGCGAAAACTGTGTCAATTTATCAGACCAAGACAAGATTTATTGAATGCTAGATAAAAATAATGATTAGGTACCTACAGGCTGCGCTGCGACAAATTGTGGGAATTATTAAATACATATTTATTATTATCTAATATTGTTGCGGTTTATTTACTGTTTATGACAATGCTGGGCTAATGATGTCTGACTGTTGGTGTTTAGTTTATACACAGTGTTCGGAAACTCGTAGTTCAAGCGGGAGACTAGCGAATTCACAAAAAAAATTGTAATTAAACATTGCGATTTATTTTTTAAACTTTATCCAATTTTTTGGCAACGATAGGGATAAACAATTTTTGGAGCCTTCGCGCATTTAAAAAGTCATGAGACAGCTGACATTAACCCTAAGCGACAGAGTTTGTAGAATTTGACTTAAAATTTTTTGAAGTGATACTTATATAGCCCCGCTATGATTTGGTTTTCGATTTTTTTTTCACAAGTTCCACACAGGAGGCCCTGAGGAAAAAAAATTCCCTCAGGGTCTATGTCATCTTTGGGGATGCTGTGTGGAGGAAGGGGTTTAAGGAAGTGGTTTAAGGAAAGAAAGGAGAGGAGAGTTCTGGGAAGGAAAAGGGTGAGTTAATCTGGGGTTCAGTGTATCCTGGTCACCCCGGTACCCATTCCCGCCTCCCAAATTAAAAACGGATATGACGATTACTGCACCTGCGATACATCAACAGCGCTTATTTGATTATGATGTCACTTTTGAAGGCTCCTATTGGTTTAGATATGAAAAGGAAATTACGCTGGTCTGCTATCATTGGTCGCTTTGATTGTGACCTCACTTATCAAGTATTGGTTGAGACTGTTTTGGTAAAATTTTGCTTCTACCGCGTTTAAACTACACTTGATTTTTTTTAACTCCGGACTTGATTTACTCGAAAATTAAAGGTCAAATCAAAAATACGGTTCCATGACAACTCAGAATCAATTCAACTCAACACCTATTTGAAAATTGAAAAGATGCCCATAAACTGACCACCTATTTAACCATTTTTTTTATTTTCAACATTTCAATGATTTTTCAAAGGAGGTATTGGTTTAATTGGGGTGAAATGGTTGGTTTAAGTTCATTCTGAATTGTCCGGTCACCCAAAAATAGTTATACCACAAAACTCATTCCAAATGTGACGTATCTTCTTATATATAAAAATGAATCGCTAAATGTGTTGATAAGCGCAAATCTCGAGAGCAGCTGAACCGATTTCGCTAATTGATGGTTCTTACGGAGAGAAAAATTAAGAAAATTGCGCAGAAAATTGGATAATTTCAGAAAACAACGACTATCGCACGTTTGACAGTTCGCGTGTTTGAGAATGACGTTATGCAAAATAATGATTGTTAAATCAGGATTCTATTTTTGAAAAACTTTAAGTTGATAAATTTATTTAAAGTACGTACTCCCCTAATAGTTTGAATTGAATCAAGAATTTTAGATATTTTAAATAGGTACCTGTGTTAGGTACCAAATTTAATATACATGAAAAATGGAAATTTGAATAAAAATTGTGAAAGGTGGCACGCGGGCAGTTTAAAAACTGAATGTACTGGGATTGAATATATGGAAAGCGGGAGAGATGGAGAGATTGGGGAGGGGGGAGGGAGAGCGGTGAGAGGGGGAGGGGGGGGGGGGAGGTGGAGGAGGCGGAGTGGGAACCCCCCTTACACCATGCGAGAATAAATAAAAACAGTTCTCGTTGGAACTAAGAGTTTCCATACACCGTGTACACCAATCTAATAATCTATATGTTTTGGAACTTTTACTTTTTTCTGTCTGCTCAAAAAGACAATTCTACCATGCGATATATAAAATAACTTTCAATTATCTATTTAACCCGTTAGACAAACTGCTAAAAAGCAGTTTATCGGGACTTTTTGTCTTATATTTGTAAAATGTACCTATAAAATAAATAAATAAAAAATAACCTTGAAAAAAAAGTTCGAAAATGAGATGAAGAGCCTACAAATATCAGTCGAATCCTTTCAACAAGTCGTTTAGACTTGCAGGTTGTAAAGTGTCATTTTAACATGCATGTTGAAGACCTCAATATGGTTTGATAACAATAATTTGGAAATAAGCCATAGGTAGATATCTCTGCCGATACACCCAGTTGCCGAATTAAAAAAATCCCGGATCTACAACAACTCAAGTCCAACATTTCAAACAAGCTATTAAGAATTCTTTTGAGGATGTGCATAAGACATGTTTTCCCAGATCAGAAGAATGGTTGGCGGATGTTTTGAGGACGCGGTATTAGCGTAGTAATGGATGGTCCGGGCGCAGCTTGACGCCCGATATGGAGGTCTTTACATGTGTCGGGCCACGGGGGGTGAATCTATAGCGGTGCACACTGTATCTACTGTCGTATCAGGCACGAATGGGGTAGCTATTTTTAGGCTTTTACAACAAAATTTCGTATTTGTCATTTTTGGCTAATTAATCCTGTAAACAAGAAAAATACGGAATTTGAAAAAGTGATATGTGTTTGTATGGCAGTGAGGCATGGAACTGGCAGAGGAAGGATGAAAGCAGACTGAATGCTGTTAAAATGAGATCTCTGAGGCTTATAAGTGGTAAAAACGTGTATGATCGTGTGAGAAATGCTATTCATTTGGCAAGGCTGAGGTAAGCGTAATGAGTAACATTAAGAAAGGGACCCTCAAGATGGTTTGGGGGTGTAGAGCGAACGGACGAATAAAGTAAGCAAGAAGAATATATGACGCAAATGTGATTGGTAGAAGAAGTAGGGGACGCCCGAGGAAGACATGGCACGATCAAGTGAATCAGGTACTTGAGTCGGGCCTTGCCAAGAGTCAGAATAAGAGAAGAGTTTATAAGAGGGGATGTATAAATGTGAATGAGCAGCCCGAGTTGTTTGGCGGTCTGTCCTCTCTGCCTACCTCTGCGGGGAAACGGCGTGATGGTTAGTTAGACATGTGTTGTCTACATTATTTTAGGTACCTACAATAGTTTATAAATCAATTCAATTATCTGCTGTATCTAGCGTTAATATCGCTTAGTATTTTGACATATTATGTACTTCCAGTTTCAATATGTCTTATATTTTGGTCATGTGTAGGATCTGATTATTTGACTAACGCTTATCTACACGGATACATTATTATTTGAATGCAATAAAAACACATTTTCTATGAATCACTCGTTGTATTATCTATAATGGCCTCTAAATGAATCTATATATAGGTGCAGAATTATATAATAATAATAATATTTCAATGATTTGTGTAGCGCCCTTTTTGTGAAAAATCACTTGCGCATTACCTGCCTACCGTCACCGCCAGTGGCGACCGAAAAACATAATTAAAAACTACAGATGAATAAGTTTCAATATACACTGAGAAAAGCATCGCCCCTACTTATTGTGAACCTAAATGTCATTAGCCATTTTTTTAGTGACCTGATTGCATTTTGGCATTAGATGGCACTAGCAATTTGCCTCCCAACCTTCCGTTTTCACATTTTTCGACGTTGCCTTTTGCGATGATTTCTGAATCAACATCAGGTCGACATTAAAGTTTGGGGCTTACTATAATGATAAATAATGTTAATATAATATCACCCCACCTTTTGTTAGTTCGGCAGTGCACCAAACCCTGAGTAGGTACTGGGTAGGCCAAGAGCTAAGGCCCCGCTCTAATACCCGTTCCGTAATAACGCCAGCCTCTGTCTCTTCCCGACTGACGAGAGCCGCCTGATTTACCGCAAGGGAATCGGTCCACCTCTGGTGGGTGATGGCGTGAAACCCGAGAACCTCAAGAACGGAAGCCAATTTTCCTGCTGCAGTAATGATTTATTAATCGGTTTTTTGACACAATTATTCATGAATCTATAAAAAAGCGATACAATGTTAATTGACTGAGCGTTCTTCAGACGAATATAGTACGTCTGTAATTTTGTTTGTATGTTCCGTATCAGGTTTCTAAAATCTGCTCCATCTACGTTATTATTACAATTTGGGAGGCGGGTACGGGCACCTCTGCCATTTTTATTGGTGGTTATTAGTGGTTCGATACTTTTGGTGACTTAGCAGAGGTGCCCGGGTTCAACCGGTAAGGTGTGTTCAGGCCTTGGTGGCGGAAATGCCTACTAAGTTGGATCGGGAGAGGCCGCATTAGGGAGACCCTTCAAGCAAGTCTTACATTGACTTGGTGGCTAATTTTGACTAAGCTTTTCGCTATCATGGAACCTACCTGCCGGAAGAAAGTTTGAAAAAATATTTGTCATTGAGTTAATGGCGTTTCTTCGGATAATATCTTATTTATAATAATTTTATATATATATTAATGTTATATGGTTTTTGATTAGGTAGCCAGGTAGGTATTTTGGTTTTGATTTATTACAGAAGAGAAAATAAGAAACATGTTTTATTTGGAAGCGAGGTCTACTACTGTTCACATAACTGGTATTATAATTAAAGAAAATAAATAACTTTGTACACCACTTATTTAAGGTTAAACCGAAAGTACGTTATAATCTATGCATTCACAGAGAGTGCCAATTTAATTATTTTAGGTTAAAACATTTTTTGCAAGTTATGATTTAAAATATTAATATGAATTAATTGTTTGCGTCCGTATATATTCAATTCAGACATGAATAAATAGTTTTGTTCATAAACAAATTCACACCTTTCAAGAAAGGCTAACAAATCCAATTTTGTATCTGGTGACTCAATCCAATATTGTATTTGTTAGTTATGTGACTTAGGAATGCAGTTCAGCTGACTTGTGGATTAAAAATGCAACGATGATTAAGAACCGCCGATAGGAGATGACCCCAGTGGAGGTAATCCACCTCTTACCCGCCCTGGTATAAGTAACTGATGGTTACTCCTTCAAGGCTCTCCCAAGATTCTAATTTTTTTGATTAAACGAAGCCACATTTATTTATTTTGAACGAATCTAGATCTCCAGTGTCCATGCATACGTTGTTAGTAAGCAGTATGCAAGTGCTTAACAGGTTAAACAAAATGCAAAAAATAGGTCAGTAAGGCAAAGATAAATTAAACAGGGCAAAAGAAAAACTCATTCATGAGACTCCATGACGCGGAATTGCATCTGTAAAAAACCTGCAAGCACCTGTATAAAATAGAGAACATAAGAAATACAATAAATCTCAAATCAATTGGCAAGATGACCCCAGATCCAACTATCCAGAACTACCCAACCTTCATTTTGCCGTTCTCTACCACGTATAACACGTCTCATAACATTCCCGAATAGTACAGCCATAGTACCATTGGCTCCGATTATGATCCTTTAGAACGTTGCCATTATTGTTTAATTTTGACCACTTTGCAGAATAACGAAGGTAATGAAATAATTTTGAGCGGTAAAACCTCATAACTCATAATAAATGCTGAAGGCTTTCAGATATGATGTTTGTATTGAAGATGCATTTATGAAGCATTTTATTCGATGAAGTAGTATTTTATAAAGCCGAGTGACTACTACAAGAAGAGTTTGATCGGGTTCAGATAAAGCATGTTCTTCATTCTCTTTGGACACCGCCAGGCGCTTAGCCGATGAAGATTACCGTTTTCACTGCTAAATAAAATCATGACTTCTGAAGGGAAGCCTTTTTGAGTAAGTGGTTTGATTTTGCCTGCAGATTGGCCGGGCACTTGAGCCGCGTAATACAATCTGGCCCATTGTGTGAGGTTTTTTAGTTCCCGGCAGAGAATAATGCCCTCCCTGGGGCACTGGTCCGTTGGACTACACAACGGGTAAAGCTCTACCGCTGATAGCGCCGTTGTAACCTCTCCCTCTTTCTTATAAACATTGCAATAGGAAAAAGAAGATACAATGGAGCTCTCAGCGGCAGGGCATATAATACTTCCATGAGGGTACTGCGGGCGGCGAGCAACAGGGTACGTACCTGCCGCTGAGAGTTCTGTCGTAACTTCTCTTTCTGATACAAGCATCGTTTATGAGAAAGAAGGAGAGGCTGCAATAAATTAGCAGTATGCCTTTATAACTCATGGCTGACTGCGGATCATGAAGGCGCAATCAGGGGAGATTGAACACTGAACTCCAGCAGCCAGAGGCAGGAGGCATACCGTTGATAAGCTCTGTTGCAACCATTCCTTCTTTCTCATTGACGATGTATGTAACAGAAAGAGAGGTAACAACGAAGCTCTAAGCGGCAGGACTGTACACAAGAAAACAACGATCGAGGACTAGGAGACTAACCTTCAAAACACAACCAAAGGCAGAGATGGTCAAAAGAACTGAGCTCCCAAAGTTAAGTGATTTCATCCGTAATTTCATTGATGGTTATCAAAATCATAAGTACAGATTACACAGAGCATAACAAGATTCCGCATTTTCAAAAACCATTGCATGTTATAAATTATACCTAAATACTCACGGTTTAGAAACTGTGACTGTTGAATCATATGTTTATGCAGATTCGCAATTATTATGATTTGATTGCTCCTGTAAAGAGCACGCGATACTGTTTTTTTAAAAGCCATTAAAAGAGAAATCAGTGAATACATTAAATTTAAAAAAAGATAACATCGTAGTGAGAACCATGTTTAAAGTAATGTGATTGTACTCTGGTTGTATATGAAGAAGGGAGATGTGCCGAAGTAAACAAAAAACAGGCCTTTCTAAAAACCAACAGACCATGATAGGAACCCGTACATGCATCTCTTGGGTACTCGCATGATACGAGCAACCGCTAATCGAATCGATTCCCATCAATAATGCGAATCAAACGAGAAAGTTAGTGTGAGAATACGAACATTTTTAGTTGCGAGAAGGAAAATAATGAATTGCAATCATCAAAGCCATAAATGGTCGTTTAATGAACATGGAGGCTTATTTGGAATGTGTCGAATTTTTAAGCAAAGCCAACCAGACCCACGCCAACATAATATAAAAGAAAGTCATTATGAGACCTATTCACATTATTTAAAAAAAGTATAATAAAAAACCAAGAAAGAGAAAATGAGGCATTAAAAGCTCTTATGAATACACCCATTGGATACGCTCTCTTCCGAATGTTAACAACCTAACCATTATTATAAACATAACTCTGGCCACGACAATTTGCATATAATTAGTATGTATCTATTTTACAGAAGGCAAAATTGCTTAATAATGCTTATCATCTTTTTTAATGATGCTCTCTCCAGTAGGCCAAGCACTCACAAAAGCGTATAGTGGTATTTTTTCAGGAAGCTTATTGTGTTGTAGAGACTGGAAAGTTAAAGATGGCTTTAATATCAGAGTAAGTAAGAAGGCTACACGAAAGCAAGATGGACAAAAGATATGCGAAAGAAAAAATATTGTATTGTTCCCAATCGGCGATCTGAAGCTGGGAGATCATTACACATCACTGGACTAATTCAAACGGAATAGAAACATTATTACACGAACTGGTTCAATGAACGATCATCGAAATGGTTATGTGTCTATCTGGTATCTGCCCATGGCCCAGAGCTCGGACAGTAAGATCTACCCGATACAAATCATCATCAGAGACCATTAGACATTCTCCCTGCCCCGAAAATAAAGTAATCGCTAATGGTGATAAATAAAATCATGGGCCGGGATGCTTCGGTTCTGAACAAGGTCGGAGCACGAAAATAAAATGAGGGTTAGGGTTTCGTGTAATTTATTACTGCCGAGTAATTGCTCGTTCACGTCCTTATATCCATTATTATAAATATGACTGCGTATTTCTCCATAGATAGGTAACTACATCCTTCTGCCTATGACAATCATCAGTCATCAATGGATAGTGGCATGCAGTCTATAGAGGCTGAAAAGCTATACCTACCCCAAGAAAAACGAGCCATAAACATAAATTAAAAGATGAGGGGAAAAATGCGACAAATTTTTGGTCAAAATAGGTTTTTATCTACAAATTTGGTACCTTAGGAAATTGTGCACTCTTTTATTCCAGCAAGCAGCGGAAATTTTGCCATTTTTAAAATTCAATGCACATGAACTTAAAACTATATAGAGCCTGTCTTCGGTCATGAGTCATAAAGTAATGCACGTCACTGATTTTCAGCAACCTGGCACTATCTTAGTATTTTAAATTTACCACAAAAAAGATGTGTTATAACGAAAAAGGATGTTGAAAATAATATTTTTAATTGGATCCAGATTGTTAAGTTGCTACATAAATGCAATTTTCGTTTTGCATTGTTGAGTAACAAGTAAGGATACAAATTGATGATAATGACTGCAGAAAACGAACAATGCAAGTATTTTGGTTGATAAACAAAAGCAGCATTGTCACTTGTTGTGAGGAGCAATTTAGTATACACCGTTGATTCTTCCACCGTCAGGTGCCCCTCGGTGTTTCTAGACGCCGACAATTTGTAAGAAATGGCCGGCTAGCTTTCCAGATAATGTGGCCGATGAAGCGGGCACGGTGGGTAATTTGGTTCTCGCTCTCGGGTCCGGAGTCCGGGGTAAAAGGTGTTATTAGGCGGGCATTAAACGCGAGGAGGTGTGGGGCACGGCCACGAAGGCCCACGGCCCAGCTCTTCAGCCGAGGTTTAAACAAGAAAGATTAAAAAAAAAACAGGAATAAAAAATATCCCGTGGAATTTGATGCAGATTTTTTTAAAGAGTTCATCCTCCAATATGATTCTAGATCTGTAAGAATGTTATGTAATCAAAATATCAAGCTTTTCATGAGGCGATCGATTGGACACTAATTTAAGCCATGCACGATATGTTGTTATTTTCCATATGCTGAGGTCATTCAGAATAAAATGTTAAAGAAAATCACTGACAAGTACAATTTGATTGTAATAGTTAACACAGACGGTTGGCCGTGCCCAGAGAGATTTTTTATGGCTTTTCACTCCCAAGCAGTGTATTAACAAGTTAGTGTCAAGTAGAGGATGATAGTGGAATGTTTATAAGATTACAATCAGATACAGGCCAATCTTTCTAAAGAGCGAATGTTCGAATGTATTCGTCCGCATCGATAGTGGTCTATTTGGAACACCCGCCCGCAGTTCCCTTTTATCCCGAAGTTGTCCTACGATACAATACACCACTACACATGCAAGAATCTCTTTAAAATGATTCTACTCTATCTACATTACATATAAAATACTCTGTCATACCTGTTTGCCGCGGCTGAAACAACACTACTTTAACCACCCCATAACTTTTTCGCAATTTTCAAGAGAACTAACTAGTAATTTGATAATGTGACCATTTTTCAGGATCAAAGTAATCACACACAAACATGTTAAAAAGCAAAATGATATATAAACATATACAAGTTCGGTAGTTAAAATGAGATTACGGAAAAACGGGCAAAGCGCAAGACTAAACCAAGATGGTAGAAAGCGCCCCAGGCAGCGGCCGTGGGGCAACCCGGCCAGCCACAAAGTATGACACGGTGTCTGAAATTAACCAAATTGAGAGGGCCTTTCTTTAGAGCCCGGTTCGTGGAACACCTTGAACGAATTGATTCGAATCGGCGGCGGCCAGAAATCTCAGGAGAGTATTTAGTTTTTTGTCTGAAGGATAATAATATCATCTCGTGTTTGCTGAACAAAGGCCTCAAATGCGGAAACTTTCGTCGTTTTTGGAGCAGCTAACCGCATCACGCAATCTCTCAAACGACCGACACAAAAGACAAAAAGCAACCACTTTTTTTTTTCCATCTACTCGTAATGAATAGTTAATTCTTTTATTTATGTTAATTAACGTAAATATCCCTGGATTGGAATCAATGGAAGATAATTTTAAGTTTTTTAAACATGTGGTAAGTTTTTAGGATCTGCTCACTCAACCCGATATTATTTTCAATCTTGAAAGATACTCTAATAATAAAATAATGGCATGTTTACGTTCGCTTGAAATAAATGTATACATACTTCCATCACCCTAGTATACAAACAAATTAATTTATTTTAAATTCAAGATGGGCTTCTGAAGAGCAGATGCAGTTAGTTTATGATAACTTTGCGAATTCGAGTTTTTTCGAATAACACAAAATTCCATCAACATGATGGCACATGTAGGCTGAAATACGACCGTGCTTTGATATACAGCCGAGGCATGGTTGAGAATTAATTTTGCAAGGCGAGACGAGGAGGGTGGGTGGTTCCTGGAACTTGGGAAAATATGTATATTTATATTATAATATGTGAGCATGTGAGGGTTCAGCAAGGCTTTGTGATGGGACCACGTTTGAATGGTCAACCAAACATAAACATTAGATCACCAGTGATAAAATAAGCTTTGCAACAAGTTTATATTAATTAGATTACTGAGGCAAGCAATGAATCCTTACATACATACGTTAATTATGTGAGCTCAAAATGAGGGGTGGGGGGTGTCCAAAAAAATCTCACGTTATTTGAAAAGAATATACGAAGTGGCCCAAACTTATCTCAGCAAGGGCAGGAGGGGTCTAGTTTGGAAGAGAAACTGCTAACGTAATTAATGTATGCCCCCAAAGGCATTCCGAAATTGGCACATATTACATCAAAAATCTAGCAATTTGAAAATGTTTACTGACTAAGGAAGTAGGTAACTAACCAACCATCACGTCATTTCCCGCAGGGGCAGGCAGGTATGACGGACAGCCAAACATCTAGATCTTTGCACACAGACCTTGCTTCATTCACATTCATACATACCCTTCATTTATTCTAACTCTTGACATAACCCGACTCAATATTCAGCTTTTGGTTCTGCCGTGTCTAAATACGTTATTGAAGTGAAAATTTCTTTAGCACCGTTGTGATTTTAAACTCGATGAAACGAAAAATAGCAACACTTAAAGAGACAATACATGCATCTACATATAGGATTTAGTCTACGAGAAAATGAGGTAGTATGATTGGTCTCCTCTTTGTGCGGTGCTTCGTACCTCCCCACTCAGGTCTACTTTAGTTTTCTGAAGGTTTCACTCCTACCGCGTATGAATTGCACTCTGATTTTTTTTTCATTACTTATTAATCCAGTGAATGGTCTGACGAAGTCATGATTGTGGCGAAACCGGTTAGCGTGTTCTTATAATTGAATGAATTTACCCACATAAATTTAGTGCCCGTTTAATTTTATTC
The DNA here is from genome assembly GCA_917880885.1 of Limnephilus marmoratus. Lineage (NCBI taxonomy): Eukaryota > Metazoa > Arthropoda > Insecta > Trichoptera > Limnephilidae > Limnephilus > Limnephilus marmoratus. The sequence continues at coordinate 56,350,869 of OU862908.1, forward strand.
AAACACAAAGTTACTAAATTCCAAAAACAAACTAATATCGAGTAAAGAGAAGGAGATAATGGAACACAACACGTCCCAAACACAAACTAATTTGTAGAATTGGTTGTTGTTATGCTAATTCGATACAAGCTACAGAAATAGAATCTACCATTTGCTATGTCTGCCGGTGCGAAACGACTAATTTGGGACCCTTTGATCACAGCAAGGGACCCGGCCCGTACTACCTACCCATCTCGACGGCCCTTTGTATCAAGGGAACAAGGACCCGCCTGTCAACAAAGGTAGAGCGTGTATGGAAACAACTACAAATAATAATAATACTACCATTTACAAGGGGTGGGAAGGTACCTGTGGTGATTACAGAACGATATTCACGCCCTAATTCAATGTTCAAACATACAGAAATTAGGTCAAATGCTTTTGGGAAATTCGAAATGGATTGATTAATTAGAGTATATTTGCTTTTATTACTGGAAAACTGTGGGCTTCAAGGTGAACGTATATTGGTTACCGACTAATTCTTTTTCGGAAATATATTTAAGGGGAGGAGATTAAAAGCTTAGACCGTTAATATACAAAATAAAATGTAAGGTCATGATAGGTTGGGAATGCTTTTAATATGTATAAAAGATATCAGATGAGTAATAATGATAATAATCATGGTTTTTATTTTTTAAATTATTTTATTTTTCATTTTTAAATAAATCGTGTTTACAAAGTTATTGTTTTATTTCAATAATGTTTTTTTCACATTAGTTCCACAAGGAGGCCCTAAGGAAAATAATTCTAATCAGGGCCTATGTCATCTTTGGGGTTGCTGTGCCGAGGGTCTTTTTAAGAAAGGAAAAAGGGTATGAGGGGTGGGTAGGAATCTGGGGTCAGTGTGTCCAGAAGTGACGGATATATTAATCTATCCCTCCTACTGGTGAAAGGCGATATTCCGAGAGAGTCCTGTTGGAGAGGTCAAAAAGTCTTCCTCAACCAGTCTCTCCCGATCTGGCCTGCCACGCAGATGGTGGGCAGACGCATACGCATCCAATATACCACTACACAAGCAAAGGTTCCTATAAAATGTTTTACCTACTTTATAGTTTTGACTGAGCCTTGAGGAATGTTTGTCTTATGTAAAATACATGGAAGCATGGACGCTTACTGAAGAACTAATTAGGCGACTTGAGGCATTCGAGATGTGGATCTACAGAAGAATACTTAAACTAAGCTGGATGGACAGGGTTACAAACGAAGATGTTATGGTTCGGATGAATAAAGAAAAGCAAGTAATTAAAACCATAAAAATCCGAAAACTTCAATATCTTGGACATGTGATGAGACATCCAGATAGTATGAGATCCTGCATCTCATAATGCAGGGAAAGATTGCCGGAAGACGGGGCCCTGGAAAAAGGAGAACCGCATGGCTGAAAAACCTGAGATAGTGGTTTGGCCAGTCTACCGTGGAGCTGTTCCGGGCCGCAGTAAACAAAGTCCGCACAGCCAACATGATAGCCAACGTCCGTTGAACGGACAGGGCACACAATGTTTTTTTTCTATTTCACGTCTAAAGTACCTAGATTGGACATGTAACAGTATATTGATACGTTAAATACTAGGGTGGCAGTGGAATTATGGCATCCTATGTCTGGAATGTTGTGAAGATGAAGAAAATGGGAAGGAGATGAATGAGAGGAAGGTACGAGAAATATGAAAAAATTCTGACCAAAAGGATTGATGAAAAAACTAAAACAGATTTGGCTTAATTTACTCTTGAGTCTTAGGGAACCATTAGTAAAAGCACGTTAATATCCATAGCTTTAGACATTTTGATAAATGGATGGAAATGATACTACAAATATCTCAGGGAAAATGAACATGCCGTGCCTCATAAAACGTCAAGCTCGTGTTTGTATCCATAACTTCAAAGGTTCCAATATTAACATGAAAGACGCCCACGTGCGACTGGTATGCTCATGTAGCTGCCAAATGTAATATCTGGAGCTTGCCAATTTAATTTAATTTATTTAAACACGAAATAACTTTAAATTTAATCCGCCCGGTTTTCCAGAGATTTAGTATCTACATAACAATAAGAATTGTCGTGTTTATCAACAGATGGAAATCCTCGGTAAAACCGTTTAGTTAGATCCAGGAAACAGACCAATAAAGTCAAAGACTGTACTTATTCTATTTACAAAAAGATCAGAATATTCTAAGACTAAAGCGATCCGACAAAAGTTAATGGCGGGATTAGGCCTGTCAGGTATACATTTGATAATTCATTTAAAAGTTAAGCTATGGTCACAAACCAATTAGGCAAAATAATAATAAATTGCAGGTATATCTACCTGCTACCTGCTACAACCATTAGAATAATATTTGGTTCGAATTTATAAATACTAAGAACGTTAAATAATTATCTACTAATGTATTTATCTTTACTGAAAAATTAACACAATAGTTATTTCTATTTAATTAATGTGTGCTGTTTCACAATTAATTTCATTAAGACGCCGCTACCCGAATTTCTGCTAATTTCTTGCAAACCTCCCTTAAACATTTGAAGTTTTTAAGCTCTTAAAAAAATATATGTTATATTTGAAGATAATATCTAGACATTCGTCTCGCCGAAACGCAAATTATATAAAATTCCCTCGATAGAAAAAATTCGCAAAGTATGCTCCAAAAATTATTATAAACACGTTTGTTTCAGTTATTTTAAAAGTTATATGTATGAAAAAAATCACAGTGTTTCTTTAAATGCTGTTTAAGACAACCCCCGCGAGATTTTTACTCTATTTTACAACGAGTCGTGTTTTATTAAACATTTCCACAATTTTCGCATCGATTTTGTCACTTTAAATACTAGCGCACTCCTCTAACATTCGTAATGTTATATCTCTCCATCTTCTTCTTTTTGTGTGCGGTTTTGGGGCCTTAAAAATAGGCACGAGATACTCTCAGTATTGCTCTGGGGAAAAGACCCCCATTCTTAATTGAAACAGTCTGGAGCCAATTAGACCACGGCATCCTGGTATGTTGTGGGACTGAAGGTAGTAGAAAGGGGAAAGATTCAGATCAGATCATTAAACACATCTAAAGCCATTTCATACAACGTTTCTATTCTGTTTTTCATCAAGGCGACACTGAAAATGTCTACCACTCGGGAATATTTTAATTAATTACTATTTTAGATTAATCTTTACCACGAATTGGTTTACAATATGAACATCAAAAATATGCTTTAAATGAAGTTCAACTTTTCGCATCGTTTCGCTTGATTAAAATAAAAATAATATTGTTAATTACTTCGTAAAAAATATAAGCATAAATTACTAAAAAAAATAATTTTTTTCATTACAAATGTATGAAGTGTAAAAGAAACAACTTTAAAAAAAAAACAATATTATGTCTAAAATTATCTGTGATCGTTTCCCTTGATTAACTTTTTTTTTTCTTTCTTACAAAATTATTAAAAAAACAAATCAAAACCACTTTTGCGCTTGAACTCGAGCGATATGATATGATTAATTATAAAGATATTTTTAATAATTTGACATGAAATGGTAATCATACGTTCGTTCTAATTTTGAATCCAGTTTCAATGCGAGCGATCCGAATAGAAAAAAATGTATACACTGAATGTTCTTTAGATCGCCCACCTAGCTGGTCCAGTCCACCCAGATCTGTCTTGTTTTATACTTCTCCTCATCCGTAAACACCGTCTAATGACTATTCCGTGATATGCTCGAGATGAAATAATGTTTACTGGAGTTATATTCGGAGTAGGTAGGCACTAGGCACTAGGAACCACACATCTCTTTGCCGCAAGTAACGCAGTACAAATTAATCATAGATTTTAAAACTGGAACGTTTTTTATGCTCTACGGTTTTCTGTGCTCCTGGTAGGATTTTTAGAGAAACAATGATATTTGAGGATTTAAGAGAGCTTGGCACATCCAACTTTATAGTCTGTGTCGCGCCTTACATTTTTTTTTACATAAACTCATTATTTTCCTGTCATCTTTGGGGATGTTGTGTGGAGAGCTTTTTTAGGAAAGCAAAGAAAGGATTGAAGATTGTAGGAGAGAGAATACACATAGGCATATGTTTTCTTGGGGTAGTTTTTGGTTAAAAAGATAATGATTTAAAAAAAAATCTTCATTCTTTAGTTCTTTAATGGCCGCCTTCAAAGTTAGGTGTGATAAGCTGTAGTTAGTTTGTGAATGTGCCAATGAAAGTAGAATTGTAATAAGTACCCAGTGTCCTACTTTTTCAAATTTCATCCAGATTGGAAGATACTATTGCCGTCCTTGTGAAATACCATAATTTAGAGTCGAAATGCATGCAATGGCTATGTTTAGAGACTAAATCTGAATAACCCGTCCCTTCCTACCCCCCCTCCCACAATTATTTTAGTATCACATAATTCCCCAAAAATACGAGGTGCCATTTATTTTACTGAAAATCAATTAAAAAAATATTTGATTCTTTATCAAACTGTTCTCATCTCAACCACGCACTGTTCTCTAGAACATGTATAAACTTATAAAAGTAAAATTTTAACCTACGAAGCCCAAGTGTTACGTAATATTAAACTCACATAAATAATATAATAATGTGATGCGGGTAAACAGTCCACATACGCGTATTTATTATGGTTTTATGATAGGAGGTTGTGCTCTATCCCCCCTGCCCCCCCTCAAGAGAAGGCCCAACGATAAAGATAAAATAGAAATAGTAATCCTCACGAAGCGATACTCCCTTATCTTAATCCAATTGTGACAGAAAGCTTAAATATTTAAAACGTTTGTTTATAACTCATAACTGACAATATATTACTCAAAAGATGTTATGCATAAGCATGCAATCTTATCGAAAAATAATACGCAACAGTTTGGGACTGATATTATTCAAAGATTTATAGTAAAATTGTATTGATAATTGATAGCCACATGTTGCTTTATTGTTATTATTATTTATGGTCCAATAATAGTTATTAGAAAATAGGTATTAAGATAAATTAGTCAATAATCACGAAAAAACCATAAAGATACTGTTTATTAACTCATTACTAGTGTGCTGAATTTAAACTGTACGCTTGTAACCAATGTTCGTATTTTTATCGTTATGATTTATTAATTATGACAACACTGTGATATAGACACGAATTGAATTATTGAATTAAATGCATAAATTCACAAGACTACCTAAGTGAATCAGACTGAATCGTGACTGAATTTGTCCGTGTCTCGTGTTAATTATTGTTTCACAGACAATAATATTGAGCTTTGAAAGTTGCATGTTTACTCAGTAAGTAATAGAGAATCTTGTTGTTCATTACTTCACACGTCAAGAGTGAAAATTAATTGACTTGCTTTACTTTCTATTATGTCAATAGAAAGCATTATAAGTCAATTAGGAATATCGAATATTTATGAAATAGAACGGTTGTCGTTAATGGGGGGAGTATGAAAAATAAAATTCGGAAAAGCTTTTAAAAACATTAAATTAATTACCCCTCTCTCGGCTTCTTTTTGGTTGTCATTTTCCATCAGGTTCGGCATCACAGTCAGGTTGTAGCCTAAATCCTGGCACATAGGAATGGTTATTTTCTCGCATTGGGCCTTGGCAGGAACCCATGGCTCTTCGCTTTCTGCCAGAGAGAATACACTCACTGATAACACGAAAACTGTCAACAAAACCATCTTGAACGACTCCATTGTCAAATAAAGTTCTAAACTAGTCTATTTTAATTCATCACTTCAATGAAAAACTTATAATTCAAATGAAAAATGCATGTTTTGGCTAAACTTTTCACTGCCTGTCAAAAGTTCGCTTCTTTGATACGCATAGTTTTTTTCCAAATTTTCACAGAAAACAAAATGTAAATTGTCGTTAATGTTTTTAAAACTATGTTAATACAATTTTCGCACGTAATCACACACTTGAACTGTCTGTTAATGTTAATAGTAAATATTTATCGCGGAAAGAATTGAATTTGACGAAAACGCGTGCGATCGGGCCTACGGTCTGAACGTGAATATTTCGTTTCCGCGCTCCAAAAGTCCGGCTACCCGCGCTCTGTGCTCAAAACAACTGAGCCGTAAAACCGGCTCGGAAAGATCTCCAAATTGGAAATGAATGCGTTCGCCCGTCTCTTTCATAGGCGCACGGCGATTACGACCAAGAGGGAGATAAAATATATGACCGATAAAAATTGCAGAAGGCTTCTCTTGCCAGGGGCGGTGCATTTGCTATTGTCAGTTTTCCACATGTCATACCACGTTTCCACAAAAATACATTTTGCCTACGTACATTATTATTACAAATTTAATATTTTTCGTGTACAAATGTAGGAAAAAATAAGGAAGAAGTTATTTGCTAGGAAATATAAAAGATAAATTTACTAAAACTCCTTAGTTTTTAAAATTCAAAAATATTTTAAATGTTGATTGTCTCGGAGAAACTTCTCTCGCAAAGCGTAGTTTTATATTCTTCTGGTACCATCATCTCTTAGGCTGGCTGGAGGGCTAAGATGCGAACGAGTGAATATAAAAGGAATTCTTCATATTGATAACTATTCATATTGATATGCGCACTTGAAGTGAAATGTCACAAAACTGCGCTATATAAATATAATGTTATTATTATTAGATATTAGATTAAGACACAAATAAAATATTTCTAATTGTAATTTAAGGTGTGAAAATTAATGTGTGAAAAAAAGATGTATAAAGCAATGCAATGTAGAATTTAAAGTTAGTAGTTAATGACGACAAAATCAAAACAATATATCAAAACAAAATAACTTTAAAAATTGGTTTAAATTTAGATGTAGATTTTATTTATCAAGTTTAATTTGTAGAACTCCATTTTAATTTTAATTTCTTTTATACGAGTATATTCAATAATATTATTCAACAATTTATTAAAACGGTTTATTTGTAAAGAAGTTCTGCTATGTAACTATTATTACGCTTGACAGCTGTTTCGCCTTCTGGAGGCATTATCAAACTGTGGAATCACCAAAAAACAAATCAGTTAGAAAACAATTATTTAATACCACTAATGTCATTAATGTTTAATAATATTCTACGCCACTGTTTTAACCATTTAATCTTAAGTGCAGGACAAAAGTCTACTTGTCCTTATCGCACTCACGGCCATGTCCGCTGTTCAGGTTTCATGAAGAACCAAATTACGGAATACACAATTCGTTCTGCCATCTCCTTTGGAGAAAATCATGAAACGTCATCCCTTCCCGCTCCACAGCACGCGATTCCAGCGGAGAGACAGAGACGGAATTATGAAAATTGCTATCGGGATGAGCATCTGAAAGATAGGTGAAGCGATGGTTTTAACTTAAATACTATGTAGAGTAATGGATTAAAACATATATTTAATAAATTATGATTTTACAAAACAAATATTATTTATTTACTAATACTAAAAAGGGTTGTGAAAATGCGGAAATTTGAGAAATTTTATTTAAAGACAAATGAACCCTCTTTGAATTCAAGAATTCAGAAAAATGAGTATAATGATTTTTTTATGTGAACTAAAATTTATATATTATTTTGGTTCCGAAGATATTTTTTTTCAATTAAAAAATAAAAATCCTGCGCACATCGCCGCTGGGTAGTGAGTACAGCTTAGCTGGTGACGTGATACGCACTCCGCCGCGTTCCAGCAGCACGGTAACAATAACAACACAACAGCAAGAAAGAGAGCTTATCACGTGTTCCCCTGTAACGGAATAAATTTTCATGATTCCTGAAACGGAATAAATTTACATGATTCCTGAAACGGAATAAATTTACATGATTTCTGAAACGAAATAAAATTTAATGATTCCTGAAACGAAATAAAATTTCATAATTCCTGAAACGGAATAAATTTTCATGATTCCTGAAACGGAATTAATTTTCCTGATTCCTGAAACGGAATAAATTTTCATGATTCCTGAAACGGAATAAATTTACATGATTCCTGAAACGGAATAAATTTTTATGATTCCTGAAACGGAATAAATTTTCATGATTCCTGAAACGAAATAAAATTTCATGATTCCTGAAACGAAATAAAATTTCATGATTCCTGAAATGAAATAAATTTATGTGATTCCTTTACAAATTTTTAAGTTTTGGTGATTCCTGAAAAGATTAATCGATTTTCCCAATACTTTATAAAAAATCATGATTCCTGACAACCAAATAAATTTCTTGATTCCTGAAAACGAATAATTCTTGAAAACGTCACAGTTTTCAGTAATAATCTATCTTACAAAAAAAAACTTACAAAGAAAAAATAAACTCAAAATATAAAAATTGCGTAGTGCTCCATCAGTCAAGTCTGCCGCGAGATTCCCGCGGATTTCCAACGCAGCTGAAGCATCCACTAAAAACATGCCAACTTCAAAAGGGTTTCGCTGATACTAAACACCATCTTTCACTCTTCATAGAAATCATTATCTTTTGTAGTGTTGTGCCCAGTATGCTGCGTCCGAGGCTCAGCTGCGCGCGGCCGGGTGTTGTCGGCCGAAGCAAAAAGCATGACGGAATGTTGCCAGCCATATACGTGAGGACAAAGAGACGCCGACAGCGGGGTACCCGAGTACCTACCGCATTAGTGTGTCCCCCACAGAGCATGTGGGGCGATACTATTATTTATTTATAAAAAATCGTTTGTTTATAAAATATAATTAAAATAAGAGGGAAAGTGCTGATAACTTAATGTTATTCTACGATTGGTAAAATATTGAACATTAGTTAGGTATGTAAGTAAAACTGGGTTATGTTTAAGTAGATAGGTTGGTAGGTATCTATTTACCAATGATATTAAGACATTTTTAATTTACGCGATCATTTTTTTCAGAGTCCTGACTGCACGAAGCCAGTAAGATCGGAATATGAAGAAAATAGGGGAAGGGTCGGGGAAGGTTGGGAAGCACCCAACTGGCTATTCAGGTCTGGTCACAAACCACGCTAAAAGCCATTCCAAGTACCTAAATGTGTACCTATACATTTTTATATTCTCTTGAAAAATGCTCTCTAATTACATTATTATAATAATACTACATATACATGGTGTAACAGTACCCACGTACCCGAATGATTTTATCCAGTGAATCCTGAGCATATTTGGAGTAAAAAATGCAAATGTCATTTGCTGTTGGATGACTTTTTGTCTAGTAAAAAAAAAACCATCACACAATGCGTAGTTGGGTGAAGCCAGCACGGGTCACGTGTTACGCACTCCGTCTCGTTCTAGTAGCACGGTAACAGAGGAGAGAGAAGGAATATCAAGTGATTAATTTTTTAGAATATCAATTCCTACAGTAAAACAACATCTACATTTTTTATTCCAATTATGCTCAGGAGTCTCTGGTTAAAATAAGAATTAATTAAATTTTTATATTAATTTAATTTAAACTAACTCGTGTACCAGCGATCCATTCATCAAATTATCTAATATATAAAATTCTCGTGTCACGGTGTTTGTTACCATACTCCTCCGAAACGGCTGGACCAATTTTGATGAAATTTTGTGTGCTTATCTGGTAGGTCTGAGAATCGACCAACATCTATTTTTCATACCCCTAAAAGTAAAGGGTGTTCCACTCCGAAGAAAATTATTTTCCCCATACATTTTGTATGGAACGAATTCTCCTATTTTGAAAGAACTGCAGCAATATTGTAAGGGGTATAATATTGAACTGTGAACCGGGGGAGGGGGGGGGGGAGGGGGGAAAGGAACTCAGGAAGGGGGGTTAGCGGGACGGGGGAAGGGGAGAAGTGGAGTGGGGAGAGGGAGAGGGAACGCGAGAGGGGAAAGGATACGCAGGGAGAAACAATTTAGATCAAGGTATGGTATACGCAGGGAGAAACAATTTAGATCAATTCAGCTAATAAGTTGACAACAGTTTTTGATTCTGAGGCGGTACGAAGTTCGCCGGATCAGCTAGTAATATTGTAAAATTTTTATGTCGCAATGTTCCAAATTTAATGCCGTGAAATAACCTTTATTTGAAAATAAGTTTTTCCATTACCTTAAAAAACAATCATTATAGATACCTAATCAAAGTTCAGACAGATTTTTAAAAAATTAAGTGGAAAATCACTTAAAAAATTCCATGTTCAAAATAATATTAAGATATAAAATATATAAATTAAAGTAGATACCCATCAACACAAAAAATGTTATAAAAAAGTCCGTTGCACTGTCTGCTTTAACGGAACAGACTACTTTGGTTGGTCGGGTACCTACTCTACAGTCGGGGGCGGTCGGCGGCATTGCATCTAAGTGACATTTTATTATTTTACACATCCATATTTACTCCGCGAGGATATTGATGCGTCTGTTATCACCAGTCTCATCATCCACGTTCACAATTACTTCCTTTCAAGGTTCCTCATTTATGGCTTTTCGTATCTGCGTGCGCTGTCTTTTTGGTTTGTTGGGGCTTTATGTATATAGTGTACTTAGAAACAACAGATTTAATCACTTAAATTTGTTGACTCAATGGAGCCTCTTGCATTATTTTTAATTGTATCAGAAAATTCATGCGACTAAATGTTTCTCTGAGAATACGAAAATGTTACAAAAAATATCGTGCTCCGGAGACTTTTAACCACTTGCCGATGGTGCATACCATCCACGCTGATTTTTTTTTTTGATTTTTTAAAGCGCTTGCGCTAATACAATATCGATTCTACTTTTTTATTTCACGAATGTAGCCTCTAAAACAGCTCACAAAATAAGTTGTTTATGAATGTCAAAATTCGTAAAACGGCGTTGCAAAAATGGTTGCAAAATGAAAAAATTTGAATTTTGAAAATGGTATAAATGTAATTATTTCTTTGAAAACTTTTGATTGATTTTTTTCTTGTTGAGGTTTATGAAGCAATAATAAAACCAGTTTATATATTCGTATAAATATATTTTTGGCAGTTGTTTCGTAAAAATGAGATTATCTTTTATTTATAAATTAGACATTCTAGAGAAACGTTTCAAATATAAATATGAATATTTTAATATCTGATAAACAGAAACAATTGAAAAAAATATAAATGGTGGTTTTTAGTCCGATTTTGGAGCAAAACTCGCCAAGGTAATTTTAGCGCAGCTCAGTGTATTTTCGTCCGGCACTTGAGTGTATGCTTTATATTTTCTGATCCGGCTCTTCGCAATTTAATGATTTTAAACAATGTATTGCCCAATGAACTAAATTATTGGGCTCTTTTTTTGATAAAAACTCACACTAAGCGTTTTTACGAACATAGACCATACATACCCATTGGGTCTAACATTCTCACAATGATAATGACGTTTTTAGGTTTTTAACGAATTCTTAATCTTTTGATTTGCTTATGTTTCCGATATGAACGCTGTTAGTGTCCGATCGAACTTTCGGTTTCGGCCTAGTTTCGGCCAAAAAACGAATTTCCGCTTAGTTTCGGTTTCGGCCGCCATCCAGCCGAAACTAAGGCCGAAACCGAAACTAAATTTGGGAGGTTTTGTTCAGTGCACTGAACTGCGAGCCACGAAGTATCATTTTGCTGCGTCTGCGGATGATAGGCCCTGAGGAAATTAATTTCCCTGTGAGCCTATATCATCTTTGGGGATGCTGTGTGGAGAGTTTTTTAGGGAAAGGAAGGAGAGAAGAGTTTTGGGAAGGAAAAGGGGTGGGTAGGAATTTGAGGTTCAGTGTATACTGGTCATCCACTTTCAAAACCTAGACGAACATCCCGTGAACCCGGGCACCCCTGCTAAATCACCAAGCGTAGCGAACCACTTGCCAACAACTCTGACATAGGTGACCCCTATGGCAGAGGTGTTGATTATCCAATAAAGCACGGTGGCGGTACCCATTCCCGCCTCCCAAATTATTTTGTTCTTATGATGAAAGAGCATTTTGTTTTCTACCTTTTATTTTGTTATTTGTTAATAATGTTCAAATAGGTATTACCTACTATTTCTTTTTTTTTTAATATTATTTACGAAGCGATTTACCTACGATTACGATTTCAAAAAGCATAAATAATTTATTTGACATAAGGAGTGATAATTATCTTATGTTTATTTTTAGTTCAAATATCAAGACTGAATGATTAATATGTGATTTTAAAATAAAGGCTGATTGATTAAGATTGACAATTTTTTTTCCACAAAAACATGACCTTATATGGAAGTTTCGGTTTCGGTTTCGGTTTCGGCCGAATCTGAGACCGAAGCCGAAACTCAGTTTCGGTTTCGGTTTCGGCCGTTAAAACTAGTTTCGGTCGGACACTAAACGCTGTAACAAATAGTTTTATCCATATTTTTAACACATATAACTTGAGTATAGTTACGACTTTTGACATTTCAATAACAGTTGTGAGCAAAAAATATTAATTTCCTTTCTGATTTGTAAGAGAAAAAAATAATTTTCCGAATGGGTATAATATGTTTTTATAAAAATGCTGCAGTTTTGAAAATACGAATGTCATGCAAGTGGCTCATTGTCTTCTACCTATCTAGATCTAAATCGGCCCTGGTGCGGTCACATCCAAATGTCACCATTCCACAGCTTGACCTCTTGTTCGATGACTTATGATGCAACAGGAAACGATAAAAATGTGGTCATTAGGTTTTTGTATTGGTAAATAGACAATAAATTCTGATTTAATAAATTCATATTTTATTGTCTATTAATAATATAGACAATAATTTCTTCTAAAACTAGGTCAGCATAACTTAAAATAAAAACCAAACGGTCCGGAACCAATTTGACTATGGAATCCTCAATTTGAGTATTGTGAAGGGAGTTTTTTTTTACATGAATACCGCACAAGAGTCCCAAATGCTCCCGTCTAGAGACAGTGGGACTATGGCATCCCAAATTGGGATATGTTGTGAGGTTGAAGGTGGTGGGGAGGGGAAGGAGATAGGGAAGAGGAAGGTGGGAATAGTACCTGGCTATTCAGATCACCAAACACGGCTAAAGCCATTTCAAGCAACGTTTCAATTTCGAATGGTGGTCTTACACCAGGGCGATACTGAGAGTATCTTCCACTCTGGAAGTAAAATAAAATTTATTTGCCACGTCGGGATTCGATCCTGCGACCTTCGGAGTGCTAGTCAAGAAAGAGCCTTACCGCTGGACTATTTTTTTCACCGGGGTAGTTCTTAGTCGAAGTATGATACAGTTGTACAAGTGACCGAATTGGATGTAGACTCTTTAGCTCAGTTGGTAGAGCCGTTGCCAAAAAAGCAGAAGGTCCTGGGTTCGAGTCCCAGAGATGTCAATATCTTTTGCTGATTTTTCTGCCTCTAGATTTTCGATTGAATTTTGCTAGTATTGTCTTCATTTAATTAAATATTATAACACAATTGTTGGTAAAAGGTTATTTATTTAAGAAAGTAAGTTCACAGATCACATAATATGGTAAAAATAGTCACAATGTATCAATTCACTAATTAACTGAGCAAGGGATCGGAGGGAACCTTGCCGTTAGGCTTTGGGAACAACAAAAGCTGACTGTGGTTCTGCTTAGAGGGTCGTACCATAGGACGAAGCGCAACTAAGGCAGCAGTCGGGGGTCTGGTTGTTGCTTTACTTATGGTAGTAGAATACTCCTTAGAGGGTCGTGCCAGAGGACGAAGCGCAACTAAGAGAGCGTACTAGCCAAGTGCGAGCTGCAGACGAACTGACTAATTTAGGGCGCGCAGCTTGTTATATAGCCCATTCCTTGTTGCGGGTGTGGTTTATGTAGCGGCTCGAGGGTGGGAGATGCGCAGAAGGCGTCGGCGCATCCTGGTTTGCTTAGGGGTGGGTGAGCAGGATGGCGCTGTACGGGGGAAAGAGATGGTGTAGTGGCAAGCGTAAAAACGGCGCGCTACAATATTTCAATTTGAGGAAGTAAACATGGAAAATGATTAGCCATTTTCTTGTTTCTAAAATATAAGTATTACGGTTCCCAACAAATATACAACAACCGATTTAACAGATTGATTACCATCTTATAATTCAATTTCCGAACAAAGCGGATTTCAGAGTTACCTAGTTGTAGTACTCGTAATTACCTCACGATATGATAAACTGCAAATTAGATAGGTTACGAACTCAGTGGCATAGCTAGCATAAGTGGCTCCCGGGGCGGATAACATGGTGTCACCCCCCCCCAACCCCAATTAAAGTTGAGAAAGTCAAACTGCGGGGGGGGGGGGGGGGGTAACTAGACAATTTCTGGGATAAAAATTCATAGGCTAGTTTCGCCTATAAGAAGACAGTTACACACAAAAATTTCCCATTTCGGGGCACTCCGGCACTCCACTGGAGCCATAGGGCTACAAACCGTGCTTATGGGGGGTGACACTCGGTCGGGTGTCACCCCTTATCGGGTGGCCCCCGGGGCGGGCCGCTGTAAGGACTCCATTGTAAACGTATTCAATTGCTATAAGTAATTGGGTTTTCCGAATATTTAAATGTTTCAATGTTGTGTTATGGTTGGCATGAACTATAAGAAATTATTGGATTAAGGGGGTTTTTCACCATCCTCCCAATAGCTTATCCATACACATAATGAATAATTTGGATTAATTCTACAGGATTTATTTATTTAAAAAGTCTGAGTTTACTCTTCGGTACTTGAACCTATGAACAATGGCTACATATAGGATAAATTAGCCGAAGTTTTTACCTGTTGCTAGTATTTATTTGTTTTTTTTTTGTATTTCTTGGGCACTGACTATGTAACAATTTTTAGACATTTTTGTTTTGAAAAATTTATTTTTCGATGTACATTTGTTACTTTTAATTTTAATTTTTTTTGCTACCGGTTTCGACACGTCGTATCATTAACGAGCAAACTTAAAACTAAAATTAAAAATTAATAAATTAAAAATTTTAAATTAAAAGTAACAGATGTACATCGAACAATAAATTGTTTTTTTTTTTATTAATATTCGTTATGTGTATAAATAAACTATTGAGAGGATGGTGAGAAACCCCCTAACATAAATTCGGTTTTAATAGATACCTACATAATGTGTTTGTGGTTTGATGTTTCATGAATATGTTTCTCATGTTTCTATCGTTAATACTTATAATTCTGTTATGATTTGATTTACAACCTGGCTTCTTACGGTTACCAATGTATTGATATTTTTAAGTTTTGTGTAAATTTTTGTATTATTTAATCTTTTGTTTTATAAAATTTTTAGTCTCATACTTCTTTATATATATATTTTTTATATTTTTTTATTTAATGAAAAGAACATGATTTTATGAATTTCTACGCCAATGAAGAGTACTAGCTCTTGAGCTCGGCGTAGGAGTTAAATTACAACTTGTTCATTTTTATATCATACATTTTACTTACAGTATACAATAAATATAAACTATATATAAATATAATATATAAACTAATACTTTTCACTTTTATAACATACATTTTACTTAGTGTATACAATAAATATTAACTATGTTGTGATGTTAATTTTTGATATGCTATGAATTAAAGTTATAAGTTATAACATTTTGATTGGTGTTGTTATGGTTGTTGATTTTTTTTTAAGATTAATTTGACCTTTTCCTTGAATGATACGAAATCTGTTATTTTTTTAATTTCTTCGGGATGACTAATTAAATATTTTATGCCTTTGTAAATATAATTGTTGTGCATTTGTTGTGTTGAAAATAGAGGAATTTGGAAGAAATTTATGCCTTAATGATGAGTTGAGTTTAAATTTTTTAGTTACATTTTCTTTGAATATTTGTAGTATTGAATCTTTTTTATAGAGGTCTTCAATTTTTGGTACTTCGAAAATTTTGAACAATGATGCTGAAGGGAATGTTGGTTGTTTTTTTAAAATTACTTTAATAATTAGTTTTTGTACCACTTTTACAGGATTTACAATTTTTTCATATGCACCTCCCCATCCAATGATTCCATACTGAATTAGTGATTGGACTAGTGCGTAATAGACTTTTTTTAGGTTTTTTAATTTGAGGATATTTCTTAATCTAATGAATATATAGATACATTTCCTAATACGTTTAACAAGTTCACATATGTGTCTGTTCCATTTCATATGTTGGTCTACAATTACACCCAGGTACTTTATTTCAGTTGCATGGTTTAATATGGTACATGAATTATTACAGACATCTTTGTTACATTTTTTGTTGTGTATAATAATTATATTAATGTTGGGATAAGTTTTGGATTTATTTATTGAGAAAGGGATATAAACTGTTTTTTTTTGCATTGATTGTAAGAAGGTTTGTATCGAACCAGGTTTTTAGGATTTGGATGTCATTATTTGCATTTTCGTTTACAATTTTCCAGTCACTACCCTTAATTATGATGATCGTGTCGTCCGCGTAAGATATAACGGTTCCACTGAGGTTTTGTTTAAAAATATCGTTTACGTACATGATAAAAAGTAATGGTGATATAGATTTTATTATTTCTATTTTTTTATTATGCTGTTAAATCAGAGGTCACAAGTAGGAAATCCATAATTGGTTTTATTTTGGCTATACAAACATGTACAAACTGGAAAAATGTAAACTGTTGATTTCCCGAAAATAAATAATTATTTCAATATTTGAATTTATGAAAGGTTTCTTGTACCATGATTCTTTGAAAGTGTACTTTATGCCGACCCAATAAACCTACCGCATTACCTCAATAATACGAGTATACCTACCTCTCCCGCCAGAGTCCAATGAACATTGACCGGTAATCCGAGAGCGGTTTTAACAGCAATTAAAGAAAGTTTACCCTGGGCGCTTTATGGCGGGCGGTTTATTGCCGGCCGCTATTTCCGAGTAGTCACACAACACAATACCAATATTATTATACCAGCAATCCAAACTCAGAGAATAAGCCTTCAAATATCATTGAAAAGCGCATAATATTATTATTTTTCCATGAACAATAAAAAATGTAGTTACCTACCATACATAGACTAAATAAACCCAAAATTATGCGAAAGTCATACTAATCGAACAAAAATATAGCACTATTTTTGCACCATTTTATCTTTCATAGCCAAAACTAAATGAATAAGAAAAGGATGGCAATTCAGAGAATAAGTGTGTGACGAAGTCAGGATCTCTTGATTTTGGTATCATTTTCGGAGGCGGGTATTTATTGGAACCTGGGAACCATTTATTGGATAACCAATTCCTCTGCCATAGAGATTCGCTACGTTTGGTGACTTAGCAGGGGGGGCCGGGTTCATCGGATGTAGTTCGGGTCTTGGCGGCGAATGCATCTGCCCACCAGCTGCACAGGGGGCTGGATCGCGAAAGGCCAGTTTGGGGAAACCCTTTGACCTCTCCAGCTGGTATCATCGTCGGGCACCGCAGTGGGAGGGATGGATTCATATGTCCGGCACTCCTAGATACATTGAGCGGCAGATTCCTACCCACAACTCATGCCTTTTCCTTCCCAGAATGTCCTCTCTTTTCTTTCTATAAAAAGACCCTCCACACAGCATCCCCATAGATGTCATAGGCCCTGAGTGATTTTTTCCTCGTGACCTCCTGTGTGGAGCTAAGTAAAAAAAAATCAAGCGAGAAACCTGTTAAGTCGCCATTCGTCTCGAACAACTTGGGGTGACCTATAAAGTGTAAATTAGAAATGTTAAAATGAATTTATATTATTAGATCCACTATAACTGGATATGGAACTGGATTTTGAGTTTAATAAATAAATTAGTATGAAGTAGGTATAACCATTGGAACTAAGACAGATGAAACACATGTGTCCAACAAAAAATATTCAGACTTCACGACCGGTTCGATTTGACTGGTACATAGTGGTGTAATCAACGATAAGAAGGACCTGTATCAAATAATGGACTATTTTAGGTTTAGTAGGAGTTTACGTCAATTAGTAGTTTATTCGGTAGGTAGGTAAATATGTATTCAAAATTATTATTATTTCTCAACGTCTGCTGTACGCAACCATTCTCAGCTTTCAAAACTCAAAAATCATCATTGGTCTAATAACATCTGCAAATTGTCTTCGTTTACTTTGTCCCTCAATAAAAATAAACCAAAAAACCTTTTCACTTTCTATGTAAAAAGGTGGGTAGGTAACCCACTCACCTAAAAAGGTTTTACTGCTAATCCTCAAGTGATATCTTGTTTTCGGCTTAGGTCTTCAGGTTTACAGGGGATGGTCGTAAACAGTTTACTGTTACCCTTACATTCTTATAGAAGGTAGTAGGAAAAGATAGCAACGTTGGGGCAAGCCAAAAACCTCGAGCGGAACCTTTGAGACAAATAAAACCGTGTAATAAACTTTTTTTAAGTTACGTAGGACTTATATTATATAATAACCGCGAAAGTAATGTTTTATTATGCATTCGAAGAAGGAGAAAAATGTTTTTTAAATCCCAATTGCATTTTAAAACTCAGTCTTGTCAATTTTAGGTAAAAGGCAAGCAATTTATTTCGTTTTAGCAGATAATCGTCCATAAATAAATAACTATTTTGAGCTTTTAGTCATATAGTCTAAATCGTTCCAAAAATAGTTAGGTACTACTTTAGTATAATAATAATCGTATATATTCCAGAATGTATGCAGGGGAAGTGCAATGCAATACATTTCATATTTTTAAATAACAAAAGAAAGATAAATAATAAGATCAGGTAAAAAATAATTAACAACAACACATAAATTAATTAAAAAAAATAAGCATGAGAAATGAAAAGCACTTAAATTAATGCAAACAGCCATTTACGGGGGGTATTTCGCCATCTCCCGTCTCCAGAGGGCCATCAGGGGAGACTCCATCCAGGCAGTCATGGCGGTGATGATCGCATTCTTCGAATGGCGCAGTCTGCGCCATAAACTTCCCATGCGGTGGCGGAGAAGTGCACGGAAAGTATGCACTCGTCCCTCCAGGACCGTAGATTTCCATAGCACTGCAGTATCTCGGTAGGCGGAAAAGTTGGCGATAAGCGTTATTGTAAGCAACCTTTAACTTATGCCACTGGGTTGCAGTTTTTTTTTACATTACCGACAGAAATTTAGATCTTCTGTCTTTTGAATTTATTTACCCTTGTCAGTGTTAAACTGAGTTGTGGGTTAACCACAAGTGTAAACCTTTTCACATCTGCTTCTGTAAATCTTAATTTTTGTTTATTTCATAAATAATTAAATCGTAATTCATAATATTAGTTTTAAAAAGTAACTTTAGCTTCTTATTACCAACTTATTTACTTGTGAATGTCAGCCAATTTCAATATAGCATGCAAAATATCCTCTGTCACGTGGTTCATAATTTTATTTTAAATATCTTAGTTGCATTACGTTAATGAATTAATTTAAAAAAAACCTACTCCATAGGGTTGAGATGAACAATATTCATATTTTAAATGATTCCTTTAGTATTTAGTAGAAGGTAGTAGCATGATTTTAAAATAAATTTTTGACGGTTCATACATTAAGTCAGTAGATACAGAAAGATTGCAAATAATTTTCAACAAAAAATTGTGGAAGTTTAATAAATAAAATTATGACATAATCAAAAACAATAATTTCGGTTGTGGGTCTGTGATTGTAACTTTGGTTCAATGACCATGAATGTCATTTTAAAAATTGTAATTTATGTTAATCTATATAAGTAAAAATGAATCGCCGAAATGTGTGTACGCGCATAACTTCCGAACGACTGCACCAAATTGGATAATTCTTTTTTTGATATGTTCTTTATGGTCAGGACAAGGTTTGTATAGCTTGTGAGCTCTGGCATTACGAAATTTGTATAAAAAATTGCAATAGGTGGCATGCGAGTTGTTCGAAAACTGAATGTACCGGGACTGAATGAATGGAATGCGGGAGGGTGGAACTCGGAAGGAGGGGAGCGGGGAGAGGGGAGGCGGTATGGGAACGCGAGAGGGGGAAGGGGACGCGGGAGAGGAAGGGGAGGCGGATGGGGAGGTGGAAGGGGAACGGGACGAATGGGAAGGACACGCAGGGAGAAACAATTTCTTTATTAAATGGGATAGCAACGCATGCCGGGAACCAGCTAGTTTTATAATATATTATAATAATATATATTATCCCGGAGGGGCCCACAGAACAATTAGTCATAATAGACCTGACATAGTTTTACATGACACAATTTAAAAAAAAAAACTTATATCATTGATATCGCTATTCAATATTCAAAAATCTGTTTCTGAAAAAATAAGAAAATATACAGATTTAGGAAATGAGATTAAAAGAATTTGGCATTCTCTGACTATAAAAATATTACCATTTGTTATTTCGGCTACTGGCATTATATCTAGCAATCTCATTCAAAATTTAGGCATATTAGATTGGTCAAAGAATTTATATATAAAAATGCAAAAATCAGTAATTTTACATACCTACATGTAGGATTACAAAACATTTTAAAAATATTTATATTGAGGGATCAGTAGGATTTATAGGTCCAATTAGGAGTTCCACCGAGCCGAAGCCTCTGATATGAAAATATCTGGAGTCGGTGAATTATTTTCCCATTTGATCTCTGGTAGGTTGACATGTTGTTCTTGTATTGTTTTGTATTTATTATACTTATATAGTGCAATTGCACAGCGTGAATAATTATCAGAATTTGAACTGATATATCAGAATACTGATACGATACCACAAGTTTTAGGTTTCTCTCAGAAGAAAGGCCTCAAAATAAAAAAAAGAATCCCTTTACTAAAAATGAATTAAAAAACCTTATGAATAACCAATCAGTTAATTTTCCAGTGTTCATGAATGCAGCTTAAAGGTTATTAATTTAGTATTCAGATAAAGCAGCCCACTGAATGCCTTTATCTCCTATTAGTTCCATATCGTGGGAACACAGAGCAGACTAGGATTTAATTGAAACATGATAGTGCATTATTACGGAGGTGATCGATTCGTAACGCACCGCGAGAGCAAATGCTAGGCTATTGGCTATCGGCTATCGGCTCTGGGCTGGTCTATCAGCTCGACGAGGAAATTATTATTCATGGATAAGTAATTACCTGCCCACCGATATTCGCCGCGGTTAGGATTTATAATTCAATACGCAAAAGCAGGTGCAATTGAAATATTAAGCCGCGGCAGTTCGAATTTCCAGCGTTTTGTAACATATTTCCCTTGAACGCTTTAAGTTTTTAGGTTTCCAAAAAAATATATGTTATTTTTCAACATAATATCTATACCTACATTTGTAGATTCGAAAAGGTAAATGTGAAATTTATCGATAGATAAATATTGCAAAGTATGCTCCGAGAATTCTTTAAAACACATTCTGTTCAGTTATTTAACATGTGTATGATTTGGGTATGATTTGTCGAGATATTTTTGCTCTAATGTAAACGAGTCATATTTTATTTATTTATTTCATATTTTCACAATTTTCGCTTAATTATAATCATTTATAATGTAAGTGCGCTCCCTCTAATATACGTATTTACATATCTCCCTTTCAAACCATCTTCTTTTTCTTTTTGAACGTTAACTACAGAGCCGTGTCGAGAAATTTTAATACTAGGTTTTTATTAAACTATTGCTGTCACTGTCGCTGTTACCCCCCCCCCCCCCTCCCGAATACTGGGCGAAAGGGACAACTGCATTTTAAGCTGATTATACCTAAATATAAATTGAGGTTTTGTGTTCCCTTGTTTTCTCCTCCAAAACTGGAGCGATTTTTTAACCGTATTACCAGAAAATGTTCTATGTTTGTACGTTTTGCTTTTATAAAAATACATTGTCTAATTTGTACACCGAACGTCTGTTGATGGCGCTCAAAACTAGTTAAATTTAAGGATCCTAACTCCTATAAGAATAACTTAACAAAGACATGTAATGGAACGTACCCATACTACGTGACCTGTTCAGGGGGGGGTCATCAAAATACCACGCTTGGTCACAACGGGGGGGGGGGGGGGGGGCTTTTTTTCGAGCTACGAGGGGAGGTTTTTAAGTTCGCGGAATGGGAAGGTAAGTGATTAATGGGGGTACCGCTGAATTAGGTACTAATTGAACAACTCATTTTTAGGATAAACACCGGGTTTTATCGTAATTAGGTCATTAGTCTTTGAGCTATCGTCGACCAAACACTTCAATCGGAAAGAAATAGTGAAATGTGGAGAAAATTAAGTTCCGCGCTGTTATAAAGTTCCTTTAAGTTAATTTAAAGATCGGAAAAATGTATTAGGGTAGTAGGTGAATATGTTGAAAAGGAAAATTAATTTTGGTTTTTATTTCCACTCCTTACCCAATCCGCAAACTTAAAAACCCACCCTCGTACATTCAAATAAGTGAAAATGTTCAGGGAACGTGTTTGTTGAAGATGATTGAGATGAAAAATGTTTATAAAAATAACAAGACTTTTGTTTCCATAAATTACGTTCCGGTTTCAATATATTTTGACATAAGTTTTATCTTGATAATATTTTTTCCACTTGTAATGCATGCACTCTTGCTGTCACGCAGTAAGCGCCGTATTAATAAAGACAAATATATGCCAAATAATGCATTTTTTATTTTTTGTTAGCAAAAAATGATTCGAAACCATATTTATGAAATACTACGTGAAAACTGTAGGGGGGGGGGGGTCTTGGAATATACTACACGTGGTCACCGGGGGGGGGGGGTAAAAAATTGCAAAAAGTGTGTCATGTAGTATGGGTACCTTCCCTAAGGGTTGATAAGATAACAATATTATATATTTTTTTAAATATTTGCGTAAGTGTCGAAATCCAGAGAGGAAATATAGGAATACTTTTGTGGAAAAACCAAACCGCGACCGATTTTTATTGAACTGCGGTTTGATATTCGTTTCATTATACGACGCTATAAATTTATGTATCTTGTGATTTTTTTGGTGCTTTGAATCGTTTTCATTCTTTGGTCGTATGCCTTCCAAAAATAAATAGTAAAAATGTTGGAAGCTTAAAATGGTGAAAAACTACCAATTAGCACCAAAACGTCAAAATGGTGATAAACTGCCACCTTGAGCATTGATCGTCAAAAAGCTCAAATTTTATTTATTTATTTTTTTTTTTTTTATTTTTTTTTTTTTTTATTGTAATATAAAAAAATATGAGTTACATAATATACACATATATTTTACAAAATATTAAATTAGAGGTCGTTTCTGGTCATGTATACCTTATCAGAAAAGAGGGGCCCTTGTGCCTGATAAGGGAGCCACGATTCTTACTTGAGTTGTAAGTTATAATCTGTTTTGTATAAAATATTTACTTTTTATTGTAAGTTTTTTTTGAAAAATTGTTTTATTTTATTTATTTGTTCTGATTGGTTGATTAAATTGGTGAAAAACTGCCAATTGGCACCAAAGCGTCAAAGTGGTACTAGTACTTTTAGTAATTTTTCCAGTACACTGTGTCCTGAAACAAGTAGTACAAGTGCATGGAAACTGCTGAATCTTCATCACATAGAGAACCAAAAAAAAAATCGATCGAAAAGTCTAGGTTGCGAATACATCTATGTAAGTATGAAAAAAATCATTTTCAGTATACCTTGCCTATTATTTTACCTAAAAAGAAAAACCTTGTTGATTTATACAAAACGTCAAAATGGTTATTAACTGCCATCTTGAGCATTGATCGTCAAAAAGCTCAAATTGGTGAAAAACTGCCAATTGGCACCAAAACGTCAAAGTGGTAAACTATTACTTTTAGTAATTTTACCAGTACACTGTGTCCTGAAACACGTAGCATAAGTGGAAACTGGTGAATCTTCATCACATAGAGAACCAAAAAAAAATCGATCGAAAAGTCTAGGTTGCGAATACATCATACGAATCATACGAACAAATCATTTTCAGTACCTTGCCTGTTATTTTACCTAAAAAGAAAAACCTTGTCGATTTTTAATACGACTTTAAGTCTATGACTTTACACAAACTTTTTTTTTGTAAATTCATAAAATACTGCTTCCTATCGTTCAAGTTCGTTCGCAACCATTTTAACTAACTTTAGGTCAATTGCCAATTTAAGATGGTATAATATGATAAATTCTCTCGATGCTAGATAATTTTGATCTGATCTCACTACTTATCCTGACTTCGATACGGCACCGATTTAGCAGAGTGGTTTTAAAAGCACCATCACGGCTTTAGATCATTAGATGGACCTGCCCAGCAGCCGCTGAAGATTTACGATCGGAAATTGTTTTGTAATTCCTCCCTTCTTAGGGCAATCTAATCTAGTGTGTGTATAATGTTATGAAACACAGAGTGAAATGGACCGGTATTGCCCGCGGTGTCGATAATGGATGCCGCAAATCACTACCCTTTGCGGTAGAGCCGCGCGTGTTGCTGACGGAACTCTGTGCGGAATTAATAACGCACGACATGTGGCGGTATTCACTTGGAACTAAGTATGCATGGAAGACATGGGTATTGGATATGCCCAGAGGCGGCCCGTGACAAAATTTGCCGGCAGTGCATTTCACAAAAAATGGTAACATTAATACGGGAAAATATAATTAATTGATTCACAGATTCGCGAAAACCAACATCAAGTTGTAATCGTATACCTATCAACTCGATCCAACAAACTAAATTGCAATACTACATGTATATGTACTGGGAGTATGAATGTTCATTAACTTTTCGGTAAAATAAAGGCTATCGTTTACACAACTTTCACTTCACAATTTATCATCAACCACGAAAAAAAAATGTGTTCAAGCGATCACATTCACAAAGCCAAGATGCTTTCGAATATTTAATACTTCGTTTTAAAAACTCTATTCATAGTTTTTTTCCCCTTAACCTTACTTGTAGGTATTATATTTAGCAAAGGTTTTGGAGAGCCCTTATTTTTCAAAAACAATTTATTCTCAAATGAAATTCGGTTGCTTTTGAAAAAATCGACGTTAATCGCAATGTTTTCATTACCTACCACTCATTTTTAAATAAGTTTTTTACAGAGCAAAACTAGCGAAAACCATTAAAAATGTGTCAATAATGATCAGTGATCTGCCAAATGCTTGATTTCGCCGCCCTGGTGCGATGGTAGAGCTAATACATAACATTGTCAATTAGTTGAAAATTCGTCATTCCTAACTAACTCATTCCAAACGTTCGGTAACATATAACGCATGTTAAAGGTTTTGTCATAAACCAGAACGCTTCTGCGTATGTGCGCCGCTAGTGCACGAACGTCTCATATATCTTCCCTTATGTCTTGCCCATTTCACGGTTCCAGCCTCTGTAGACTGTCCCAGTAGGAATATCACTTCATGTGACGTCACGTCTCGGCACAACGGAAGATGCACGCATTGCTTTTTCGTATGCGCCGATGCGGGTTTAGTACGGAGTCTAATACGAAAGTTAATTGGTAAGGATATTATAACGAATTGGCGGGAATTCTTCGTGAATGAATGTTACAAATTTACACTTTTACACGTTTGTTGATGTTTGTACGAATTTACACTTTTGACGTTGGCAGTGCATTGCACAAATGCACCAAGGCAGGAGCCGCCACTGGATATGCCCTACCTGTGGGCATGTTCGATCACGGACTCTGAGAAGTAAATCTCGCGACTTGGCGACTTGAAATATAACAATGCGCTCTGGGAATTTCGACGGATAAGGGTATGAATGTCATAGGCGCACCTACAACATAACATCCCATTTATTTTACAAGGCGTTTCTAGATTTCTTTATCAGAGTTTGAAATGTCGTCCATTTTGACAATAATTGTTTATATTGACCCACTGAAGCAGACAGGATAATTCTCAGTCGGATGCCTCATTTTATTAATTGGTGACCTTTATATTTTTTGACCGGAGCAATAGATCATGCCGTAGGTCACCCCAAGTAGTTCGCTACGTTTGGTGACTTAGCATGCATACCCAGGTTCATGGGGTGAGATTTGTCCGGGTCTTGGCGGTGAATGCATCTGCCCACCAGCTGGATCTGGAGAGACTGGTTGAGTTGATTTCTTTTGCAGGACTCTCTCGTAACATCGCATTGTAAAACAGTGGGAGGGATGGATTCATACATCCGCCACTTCTGGAGACACTGACCCCAGGTTCCTACCCATCCCTTATACCTTTTCCCTTCCCAGAACTTCATCTCCTTCCTTTTCCCAAAAAGCTCCTCACAGCATCCCCAATGATGGCACAGGCCCCTGGGGGAATTATTTTCTCAGGGCCTCATGTGTGTAAGTAAAGTAAAAAAACTGGAAGAGGGGTTTTGTCCCGTTTCTGGTTGCATCTTTTTTCATAAGTCGTGGCTCGGCTCGCAGGTTCAGCTCGTCTGTGTACACACAGTTTAACGATAGGCTCCGTTGAATACTGACTGAATTTCCCATGGCACCAATTAGTTAAATATGTGTATGTGCCTGGGGTAGTCTAGTCTCATGGTGGGTAGTACTGGTAGGGAGTGTCTAAATAGAGTATATATCGCTCAGATACATTTTTCAAGATATAAAGAAAAACCCCTACGTGATAAATTGCTAACTAGGTTATTGCACGTCAAATGCACAACCAAGAATTAATTACTCGTACCTTGTGTATTTATTATGGTCAAGTTTTAACATTAATATTACATTTTAACCAAGATTTATAATAAGCAAGTAATTAATTCTGAAGGTTTAAATTTATTGCTCCTTAATTCATCTCGTCTTATCATTATAATTATATAAAAATCTCGTGTCACGGTGTTTGTGGTCATACTCTTCCGAAACGGCTCGACCGATTTTTATGAAATTTCTTATGTAGGTATATTTGGTAGGTATGAGAAAAGGTCGTAAAGTATATTTAATACGCTAGGCGATCAGGGTGTCCCTACCGATATTTTTTTTCGATTTTTTGACAATTTTTAATTTGGCATAAAAAAATACCTATAACCCCAAATTTTCACCCTCCTACCCCCACCCTCCCATTTTTTAATCGCGTTTTTAGAATTTTTGTATGAACAAATTTAACCGTCGTCGTTCGTAATTCAAACAGAACGAAATTATTTATGTTGTTGAATGACAGATGGCGCTACGTCCGTATACGTATATAAACGTCCTATTTATATGGCAGAACATTGTTTGCAGGGTCATCTGGTTTACTATAAACTTAATATTGAGGCTAAACTGAAATGCCATATTGAGCTCACCTGATTTTTTAAATCGGTACGAAAATTGGAAAATCTATTTGTCGGTGGCGATTTGTTGTATTGTTGATTGATTATTATTTGTTGATTATTGTTTCTTCACATGGTATTACTGTTTACATTTCAATTCTGAACCTCACTAGGTTGTGCCTGTGTTGGGTTTAATAATTTTATAAAATAACTAGCGACTACCCGGCATGCGTTGCAATGCCACATAAAGAAAGAAATTGTTTCTCCCTGCGTGTCCTTTCCCAAGCGTCTCCATCCCATTCCCCTCCCGCGTTCCCCCCTCCCCACCCCGTTCCCTATTTAGTTCCCCCTCCCTCTCCCGGACTCCCCTCCCCATCCGCTAAAAGTATTATTATCTATTGTACTTCATTTTTTATGCAAATTTCATAATGCCAGAGCTCACCAGTATATATTGAAAACTTCGCGGGTGTGCGCACAACAACTCGCCCAAGCAATCGAATGAACGGTGTAGGAAATAATTTCATAATGCCAGGGGTCTTATAGAAACCTTCCGGGCATGGGTACCTACAACAAATCCCCAAAGTTTCATCGCAATCGATTGAATGATTTAGGAACGCATAAGGGACAAACAAAGAAATATTAATTTTTATGTATTAACCCTTCAAAATTCGGGCATATTTAGTCAGTAGGTAAAAAATACTTCCGCTTTGCAATAAAATCCAAATAAATGTAATATTTGCGAGCTTTTAGCTGTTTACGAAAGGTGATGAAAACGATGAAACACGCTTTCAAATTGTAGATATTATTTGAATTAACTTTGTATTTTTTTTAATATAAAAATTTACGGCTCCCCTTACGTTTTTTCTAACTAAAATTACCGAAAACAAAAAAAATAAAATCTCACAAGTATTTTATTAGACAAATGAATTATAAACGTTATTATCACCTATAAAACGAGACAAGGAATGTGTGCCAAGACCGAGTTGTTTGGCGGCCCGTCTTCTCTGCCTACCCCTGCGGGGAAACGGCGTGATGATTAGTTAGTTAGTTATTATCACCTCACTTTTGTCGTTTCATGTAAAAATAATTTTTTAAAAATTTACAAAATTTCATATTTTTTTAAATTGCGGTCGGAATGTTTGGTTTTATAAAGGTGTAGGTATATTTTAATTATTGTGTGGTTAACATTTTGATTTGAGTATATAGCGTGATGTTTTTTTTAATACCGCTTAGATCAGAGATTCCCAAACTTTTTTTTCTCGTAGACCACTTTCAAAATTCTACTGGTTTCGGTGGACCCCATGCTGCTAAATTTCTACCATATTCCCAAAACTCGTCAAAAAATGTGAAGATTAGATCTATCGATGGAAATTTGCATCGCGGCTAAGTTCCAACCCTAAATTCGGAGTGGTAAAATAAAAAGAAAATTAGTGTATTTTGTTTTGTTCTATTTATTAAAATAATATGATTACAGACTTAATAGAATTGAAATTAAACATTAATAACGTATCGTAACTTCAACAATGCAAATCAACAATTCAAAAAAAATAGTCATAATTTTAATGGGAGGGATTTACTTGATGGATTGACAGCAAATTATCAACAGTTGGCTTCAGTTTTGTAAGGATTAACCGCAGTTCTCAAATGTTGATGTGTGAGTGATGTTCAATCTGCTCCTTTTTCTGTTATAATAATAGGTTAAACTTTTTTCGACAAGGTATGGACGAGGGAAACGCTATTAAAAGTTTTCTCGCAATTTCCCACAGCCCAGTATATTTTTCGGGAATTTCTGCCTGCAGCCAAAATGTTTGATAGCCTTTTTTAAATTTCACCTTCAGCTCCTCATTGGTGCTAACCTCGAGTTGCTCCTCTTGTAACTTGTAGAACCACATACGCCATTCCCGTTTCATCAAATGGATTTATGGTTCATGGTGGTAGTTCTATCGTCAGAATATTTTCAAACCTATTTTTAAAATTATTATGGAGGGCATTTAAATGTTGAACGTATGTCTAAATATCCTCATCAATACAAGTTTGGAAACAAGGGGAATTTGCGCCGACTAATATTTTGCTTCATCAATTTCAATTTTCCAAGAAAAACCGAAATTACACTCTTAGCATTCATTAAATTTAGGCTGTCCCCTTGTAACTGCAAGTTAAAATCAGTATTTTTTTTAACAAATCTGACAAATACGCGATGTCTGCTTTCAATTTGATCAGGTTTTCTTTTAAATCTGGATCTTTACTCTCCAGAAACTCTAAAACTGATCCAAAAAGTGAGTAAAATCTTGTTTTACATGCACCTTTCGATAACCAGCGACTTCAGTATTTAGTAATGCTTTTTTTAAAGTCTTAATATGACCATTTTTCACCGAAATATGGCCAATCAAAAATCACAGAAAAATTAGGAATTATTTTTGCTCCCTTAACTTTTTTGAGCTGTGTATTATCTTTAGGTAAAGCAAAGCCAACATTTTTGTTCTTTACTATCGAAACCAGATTTCGTGGACCCCCTCTTACGACTTGTGGATTGTGGACGTAGACCCCCGTCAAGTCTCCTGTGGACCTGGATCACTTTGGGAATTGGTTTAGATCAAACTTTTCACTATGATAGTAATGGAGACACAACGATTTCTATCAGACCTATGTGAGCTGTGACAAATACGGTCTCCTGTGATTGAACGGGATGGTAAAAATAACCCAAATTAATATATTGAAAGAACAATATTGTTACATTAAATGGATACCTACTAAGCTGAAGGAAGCAAATTCATTATAATGTAGTAAACATGTAGAGTGACCATAAAAATCAACTCTTATTCTAATATAAATAAAGGAAAATTACTAATACAATTAAAGTAACAAATGTACATCGAAAATTAAAACTTTTCAAAACAAAAATAAATTAAGGACTTTATTAATATTCTGAAACAAGGGAAATACGATTTATATTATCTTCACAGCGCTGAAAAAAGCTGTTCAAAAGAAGGGGTGGCCTCTAAACGTTGTATAACTCTCTCATTATGTTTCAAATGGATACAAGACTTCTTCAGTCATCAGAATTATTGCATAATTATTACTCTTCATGTATGCCAAGGGACGTGCATTCCTTGACCGGAAGGATATACCTTCTTCCACAAGCCATAACCACGAAGGGAACGGGGTAATATAAACCCAAGTCACGTGAGAGCATCAAAGGAGTTATGCCTACACAAAAGTGTTTAAGAGAATGTATAATGCGTTTTTTAATGATAAATTCATTGCCATTAATGTGAAAATTGTTGCTCGTAGATTGTACTATTATGAATTGTTAATTGCCCATTATACTATACCCTGCGCACACCGGAAGTACTTAATTGTATGTAGATACAAGTGGGAATTTGATGCATTAATTTATTTAATATTTTTTCTATATATAGCTGCTCTTTGATTGATTGTAAATAGTAAAAAAAAATTGGATTTATTATTGGAGCTTGCAGCAAAAACTAAAAATCATTATTCTCTCATTTCATATGAACCAAACATAAGGATTGGTAAGATTTGCTTTAAGATTTATTTTTTAAATTCAACATTTGCAGTAATTTGGCAGGAAGAAAATTAAATGCAGTTTTTTTT
This sequence comes from Limnephilus marmoratus, assembly GCA_917880885.1. Taxonomy (NCBI): domain Eukaryota; kingdom Metazoa; phylum Arthropoda; class Insecta; order Trichoptera; family Limnephilidae; genus Limnephilus; species Limnephilus marmoratus. The sequence continues at coordinate 56,381,564 of OU862908.1, forward strand.
ATGAAGACATGCTTTTTTTTTAATCCATCCACGTTTTAAAAAAAAAGTTAAGTATCTACCTCTTTAACAAATTTTTATCAAATCGGTTTTTCATTGCTGACGGTTGTGACCCCTACTCTGATTTCAATGTTGGACAAGGCTCTTCCACTCCTGGCGGTAGTGCGCTGCGTGGAGAGCTTTGGACACAACGCTGGACGTACCGGACGCCAGTGATGTTTGGTCACACCAGCGCATTGGTGACCTTCATCTGCATCTTCTGCCTTCCACTTTGCCAGCGACTATGAGTTTCTTCAAATTGTATTTCTCCAGTTTGGCGAGAAACGTTTCCAATGTATCTTGATACGTTGTATGCAGTCAGTTGAAAGCCTATTGTGGATGTGAAAAATGGACACATTTGTCTGGCTGTCTATGGAATCCTGAACATTTTTTCCAGCACTATATTTCGAGGGCATCTATCCAGACAAAATCGTTTTTTTTTTTTTTTTTTTTTTGGTTTTAGGCAATTCACCCTGAAAAGAGTGCTTTGTGCCGGTAATAGTTAAAGTGGATAAAAAAATTCGGTTAATCTATTGGTAAAATAATAAACCAAATTAAATATTGGACTCATTTAGATCACTAAAACAAATTAAATATTGAATTCATTCAGGTTAATAAACTTACATAAAGCTGTATGAACACGAGAATTGTTAAGAGATAAAAGGTATGAAATGTTAAGGGGGGACTGGTGTGTGATTTTAATAAGCAGGCGGTATATGTTCTTGAAAGATGAATGGTTTTTACAGTTAAAGAAAACGTGGTCGAGGGTTTCCTCTTCCACACCGCACTGGCAGACCGGATCATTTAAAACTCTAATTCTAGACAAGTGAGATGCAATTGAACAGTGACCAATTCTCATTCTCGAAATACATGAAATGAATCGTTTTGAAAGTTTTTTACCGTGAAACCATGGCTTAGCAGGGATATGGTTTTGAATTCCAGCATAGAAAGATCCAGTTCTTATTTTGGAGACTGCCCAATTTTCTTCCCAGGCACGAGTCATGTTGGATTTAAGAATCGGGAAGACATCGGAGATAGGAATTCTAAAATTTAGTGGGATAGTTCCGGAATCTGAACCAGATTTGGCGAGAAAATCGGCCATCTCATTACCCTCGATACCCAAATGGGCAGGGACCCAGGCCAATATCGTCTCAAACCCAGATTCACTTAGAGAATTGAGAAGATTTTTTATTTTACATATAATATTGTCTTCCGGATAACATAGAATATTTGACCTAATTTTATTTAGAGCACTTAACGAATCAGTACATAGTAAGGCTCGATGAATGTTGAGAACCTGGATTTGATTTAGCGCTTGTTCAATTGCAAAGCATTCAGCTGTAAATATGGAAGCTTCTTTCGGTAATTTATAAGAGAGATTGATGTTGAATTCTGGACTATATATCGATGCTCCACATCTTTTATTTTCAAATTTGGAACCATCAGTGTAAAGGATGGAAAATCCAGGGAATTTTGAAGCCACAATGCTTTTAAAACAATCATCCACATTTTGAAATTTATTTGGGGAAGAAAAAATATTCTTGTGAAAGACTGATGTTATTGTGTTGGGCATAAAAGTGATTGCCTTAAATGGAATATTGTATATAGGGAGATTGGGAACTTCTTGAAGATATTGGAGGGAAGATGATAGAGAATTATAGAGTTGAAAACTTTTAATTAGGAGAGGAAAACATTGTTTTTCTCTCAATCTTTTGTTAGAATTCAAATTAACACTTAACCGATGAATACTTTGTTTAATAGGATGATGTGATAAAGATAAAGCCTTGAAAATATATTTATTGGCAAGGAATTGCCTTCTGAAATATAATGGAGGCTCCCCACATTCCACCTGAAGCGCATTAATTGGAGAAGACTTCATAGCTCCAATAATCATTCTGAGGGCTTTTGATTGGATTCTTTCCATTTTCTTATCTAAATATTTAGGGAGTGGGTCAAAAAGGAATGAGCCATAATCCAAGTGGCTCCGAACTAGGGAATTATACATTAATTTAAGTGTGGTAGGATGAGATCCCCACCATACTCTGGAAACTGCTCGCATCATATTAAGTCCCTTTTCACACTTTGTAGAAATTATCTGAATGTGTGGAAGCCAGGAAAGTTTATGGTTCAAAAGAAGACCAAGGAATTTGATTTGAGTAGCGGTTTGTAGAGGCACATTATCAAAAGAGATTGAGAAGTGGGGAATTTTTCTTTTGCGCGTGAAAGTCACGACCCTTGTTTTAGATGCCGCCAGATTCATCCCATTTATTAACAACCAGCTTTTAATATATTGTAAAGCCAAATTCATTTCCTTAGCTGCAAGAATAATATTTTTATGTAACAAATATATAAGGATATCATCCGCAAAGTAAAGTCGCTTGATAGAAAAAGGAATTACTGAGTCTAGGTCGCTTATATAAATATTAAACAACAGAGGACTAATAACAGAACCCTGGGGCAAACCTCTCCATAGTTTGCGCCTTAAGCATTTAGAGGAAGACTCAATAATAATGGACCTATCTGAGAGCAAATTAATAATAAATTGGACCAATTTCGGGGGGATTTGTTTTTTAATTAGCTTTTCTTTCAAAACATCCAGTAAAACATCATCGTAAGCTGATGAAAGGTCAAGGAAGGTTGCCAATGTATAAGAATTTAGGGATTGAGAAACTCGGATATCAGTTGTGAACAAACTTAAATTATCCATTGTAGATTTCTTTTTCCGAAAACCATACTGATTTGGTGAGATAATATCTTGACTTTCAACAAACCATTCTAATCTGTTGTTATGTTGCTTGCTAGGTAGTTTCTTATGTGGGCTATTTGCCAAATATTAACACAGTTTGTGTGGGGTTCAAATAATGTACCATCCGGAACTTTGCAGAATCCTGCGCGCCAATACTCGGTTCCCGAGTAATGTTCTGGATGTAAGAGAGCATGACACAATCTCTGAGCGTGGGCACAATGGAATGCATGATATGATGGTTCGGGTGTTAATTGAAAGATGATGTTCAGAAAAATATAGCGTAGTATATATTGATCATATTAACAGTATTACAAATATGTTTAAATTAAACTTACCCCCAGGGATCGGTCGATGGTTTAAATTCTATCTAAGCTAACTAACATTTATATAACCGTGTGCGGGCGTGTGTGAGCGGGAAGCCTCCATCAAACCGGTGAGGATCCGATCTCGTCAGACCCAGCTGGAACCATCAGGATCTCCGTCCGGAAAGGGTGCCCTGGAGACGGGTCCAGCGTCTCCAGCACAGGGTGGCTGATCTCAGCGCATTGAGTTCCCATCCATGACAATGTGGGAGCTCCACGGACGGATGGCCTTGGCTGATGCAGTCCAGAGCGCGTTGTTATGTTAATACAACTCCCGTATGTAAAATAAGGCCTGGATAGCGCCCCGGGAGTATTATACTTCCTTGGCAGCATGCGCGGTTTCACAACATCGCGCGATGGCAACGATTTGCGGTAGTAAATTATTTAATTTTACATTGCACGCGCGGACCTTTGCGGTCATTTAATTTACAACACTCGATTAAACTTTATATTTATTCGGTTGAAACTTCACCCATCATTGTGGAAATACTATTCTTACATTTCCTATACGTTCACCCGTCTGGGTTTAATGTAAATTATAATTAATTGACTGTGCCAACATTTCAACGATTGCCCGTCGGTGAAACGATTCCAGAGTGAAAACCAAAACCGGAGCCGGAAACCATAGATTCCCGGCCGTCTCTGTGTTGCCTGCCCGTATTCTTAATCACTTTACGAAAATTAAAACAACAATGGTTCTTGTTGTGAAGAGGTGTTAGAAAAATAATAACTTTAAATAAGAGTTAACACCACTTCATAACATTACCCCCCGCGCCACACAAATGTTTGCCCCTAAACATGAGTACAACCCTAAAAACTATAACTGCAATAACTTAACTTGAGAAGATCCTCTGGGTATCTAAAAAAAAAACCTTCGACCATTATATATATAAGCATCATAATTTGTAAGAAAAGTAAGGAAGAGAAATAAAAAAAACTAAATCTACGATTTGGATAACAAAACTTATGATGAATGGGTGTGCCGCAGCTCCAATCGCACCCATCGAGCGTGCAGCCGGATGGCTGAGCCTGCGATGCAGCCATTCTCAAACTTAAAGATAACTTATGGTTTAATTACAAATTTAAGAAGATGTTACGTGAGCGGAGTCTGCAAGCACCCACAGTATCGGAATACCGAGTGATAATAAATTGACGAACGTCTAAGACTGCCGTTAACGTTACATCTATGACAGATAATATTCTTAAACATAAATTGTAGGTAAACTTATAAGTATATAAAAAAAATATTCTCTTTCTCAACACATCAGGATAACTCAAGCGTTAAAGCTTCACTGACCCATAAATAGGGTGATTAGGCCAATCAGGCAACACTTTTTAGGGAGGCAAGCCAACCCTCACTTTTCACTGAGTCTACTTCTCCGTTGGAGATAAAACACACTTTGAAAAAACTCTATCTACTCTACCTGACCTGGTTATTGGGTAAGTTTTCGAAAAGAATTTATACAATAAGACAAAATAATCATCCTTGGAAAGCATTATTTCGTAATAGTAGAAAAAACTATTAACCTATACACGCACGCAGGTGTGTAAGGTGGTTTAATCCAGTGAAACTGTCAACAACCAATCTTATAGATGTGGTGCAATTAGTAATAGTATACATCCATTGTTATAAATGGTGCAATCGGTAATAGTATACATCCATTGTTATAAATGGTGCAATCGGTAATAGTATACATTTATTGTTATAAATGGTGCAATCGGTAATAGTATTATCATACTAATTGATAGATAAAATTACTTTTACTTAATAAAACTAAAGTTATAGAAGGAACTTAATGAAAAGATTTATGCTGAACCAGCTCTTATAATTATAACATTAATTACTATGAATTAATAAACAAAATATCAAAGGTACTAACATAAGTTAACCATTTGTAAACATGACAAGATAATTATATTAAAGTAAACAAAAATATGTTTGGTCAAAAGCAATTCTTAAAAAAAAATAAATGCTTAGAAAACAAAGATGTACTGGACCGATACATCTTCACTTTCTAAGTAACGGGCGAACGTATAAAATTTGCATATAGTTCATATAAGGAAACTTAGAATACAAGGGGATAGTGGGAAAGTATCACCGTGCATTCCAAGATTTGGGCAGATTATATAAACCATGATACCTAACTTTCACTTGTTTACTCAAAACCATATTCTACGTAGATTTATTTAAATTATTGACTCATAAATTTATCTAGACAACATCATTGTCGTGTAATTAACTCGAGTAAGATACTAGAGTGTGACACTAAATTTATTATGTTTCTTTCTATTATTTGCCTATTTATAATACCCTTAAAATTAACTAGGACAGGACTAAAGACTGTCATAATGCTGGGTCGCTCCAACTCGGTTGATCAAGCCGCTTTGTGCTCCCTTGCAATGAAAAATTATATGGAATATTTATTAATTGCGAGTACTTGGTAGGGTGGCCAGACCCACCAAGGTACTATCAGAAACCTACTAAACCGGTATATTATCTGACTTGACGATGTCTTTCACATGAAAGTCACCAGTTTCTTTACCGTTTAGGTCTGCTAATGTATAGATTAAGTCCGATTTTTTGTTTACGACAATATTTTGCACAAAACGTGGAGCTAGTTTTTGAGCAAAATAATTTAATGCATTCGACTGAACGAAATTTCTACGCCAAACTCTGTCTCCGACTTGAAAACTAACATGTTTTCTACGCAAGTTATAATGGTTTGCCCCTTTTTGGTAAGCTTTTAGTAAGGCGTCTGAGACTTGCTCATAAACTGACGATAGTTCTTCTAATTTTTGTGCGTAGATTCTCTGACAAGTAGAATGTTGTGAATTAGATTCTGTATCAGCTATAGGGTTACGATGCAAATCCCCGTCTAATATTTGCTCTCGACCATGCATAAGGAAATACGGAGTAAAACCCGTAGCGCAATTTACGGAATTGTTCATAGCTGATTGAATTTGTGGTAGGAATTTTGACCAATTACGGTGGTCTGATTCGACTAGTATCGATAGTGCGGTACCCAAAGTTTGGTTATATCTCTCAACAACATTGTTCTGAGGTGTATATAAAGAGTTATAAAACGGAGGTGGTATATTATAATTACTTAATAAGTTCTTGAATTCTTTAGATATAAACTGACGCCCGTTATCACAAACAATGGTGCGTGGTACGCCATGCACAAGAAAGATATTTTCTTCTAAATTCTTAACAATACTTTGCGCGGTACCTTTACGCAGCGGAAACAGCCAGGTAAACTTAGAGAAAACGTCGACACAGGATAAAATAATAGTAAAACCGGAGTAACTTCTAGGTAATGGACCTACCAAATCCAACGATAACATCTGCATTGGACGTGTAACTTTTTTAGGATTTGATGAAATACCGTTAGGCGAGGCCGTACTGATTTTATGCGCCTTACAAACTGTACAGCGATTTACAAATTGTTTAATATCCTTGTACATGTTTGGCCAATAATACCGTAATTGTGCTTTTTTATAAGTTTTAAAAACGCCGGGGTGACACGACCGAGAAGACTCGTGAATATTACTAAGAATGTCAAATCTTTTTTCCTGAGGAATTACTTTTTTCCACGCGGTATCTTCACACAGTGCTAAACTAGTCTTTGTATGACGAAATAGTTCATTGTCACGAATTTGGTAGTTCTGAAAACGTTGAGGAAATTCTTGACAACCCTTCCAAATATTTTTATACCACATGTCTTGAATATTTTCTGAATCTATAATAGAGATTTCGGCATGATCCATTCGCGAAAGGACATCTGGGACTATATGCTGAGTACCTTTACGGTGGATCACATCAAAAGAGAATTGAGATAGACGTGAACTCCAACGCGCGAGACGACCGCTGGGATTAGACAGAGAACCTAACCATTTTAGGCTTGAGTGGTCGGTTACAACTGTAAAATGAGTTCCTTCAATGTATGGTCTAAAATGTGTAACGGAGTCTAGCACGGCTAAAAGTTCACGCTCAGTTATTCCATAATTACGTTCATGAACGTTTAAGCATCTCGAATAATAAGCAATAGGGTGCTCCTGTCCATCTATAGTTTGAATTAATACCCCCCCAATACCTACGGAGCTTGCGTCGCAGTGTATAGCGAAAGGTTTGGAAAAATCTGGACAACTTAAAACTGGGGCTGAAGTAAGTGCTTGTTTTAATGCAATAAATGCGGATTCGGCTTCCGGTGACCATTTGAAGTTACTAATTCCTTTCTTTGAACCAGTAATACTTGTTAAAGGAGCTGCAATGCTTGAAAATCCTTTGATAAACCGTCTAAAATAACCGCACAGACCAACAAATGCCCGAATTTGTTTAGCATTTTTCGGTACAGGAAAATCTTTAATACTATCAATCTTACTTGGATCAGTGCGAAGGCCCTGTGAATCAACCATATAACCCAAGTATTTAAGCTCGGCTTTACAGAATTCTGACTTTTTTAAGTTAATGGTGAGGCCCGCGTCTCGTAGACGTTCATACACACGATTTAGCAATTTAAAATGTGATTTTAAGTCTTCCGATACTAATATAAGGTCATCTAAATAGCAAAAAGCATTATCATCGAACTCGGGTCCAAACAAGGCATCCGCTAGTCTTTGTAATTCACTAGGAGCATTTTTCAGACCAAACGGCATGCGAGTGAATTCAAAGAGGCCCCGGCCAGGAACTACAAATGCTGTCTTTTCACATGATTTTTTGTCTAAGGCTATTTGCCAAAATGCCTTGGAAAGGTCAATCGAGGACACATATCTGGCACCGCCCAGTTTATCTAGGATGCGCGAAATATAAGGGAGAGGGTAACTATCACGTTCCGTGACGTTATTGATTTTTCGCGAATCAAGACAAAACCTACCTGTTCCGTCTTTTTTTGTTACAATTAATACTGGACTGGACCATGGTGAACGAGAAGGACGAATAACACCTAATTTTAACATTTCATCAACTTCTGTTTCCAATTGTCTCTGCCGTGCGGGTGAAAGAGGGTAATACCGCTGTTTGATAGGTGGCCCTGTTGTATTTATTTTGTGTTTAACCAAGTGTGTTAGACCTAACCCTTTCTTTTCAAAAGAAATTGACTCGAATTTTTTAACTATCTTAGAGAGTTCCCTATTCTCTTCAATAGTTAGGGACGAGGCTGGCCGAATAGCCCTCAACCCACTAATATTTCCTTCCGAAACAGAATGAGTAACTTTCGAAAACAGCTCCGGTGCGATGTGGAACTCCTTCCAAAAGTTAACTCCTAGAATAATTGAAGGCGACAATGTCGGGATGACGTAGAAAAGAATTTCCTTTGTGGATGATTTATACGTGACCGGCAATGACATTGTCCCTAGGACTGGTTGGTTTGAACCGTCCGCTGTAGAAACACTAAACTTAACTTTAACTAACTTAATACCTAATTCCTTAAAAATTTTATAACTATTGCCTCCTAGACACGACAATGAAGCGCCGCTGTCTAGCAGTCCGCTGTAAAAATTATTTATAATGTGTACATATGTATAAGGACGATTATCATTCTCAATCGCCGTCTCCCGTGGCAGCGGGCCCACTGTTCCGGTTGACGGGGATGAAAGAAATTTATTAACTATTTGGAGCCAACTCTCCCACTCGTCTTTCCTCTGCGCAAAGGATGGCTTGTAGCAAGAGAGACTCCGACCTAGTTTTTTGACCTATTATGAGCTTTGTCATTAATAGCTCCCACTTTAGGATTATTAGACCTTGCGTCCTTCTTCCTGCAACCCTCTACAACATGTCCCGATATTTTACAATATGAACAAAATGGTTTGTTGTAAAACGTTCTAGAATTTTCGTGTGCTGTTTTTGTATAAGCATTAGGAGTAGAAGAAGACGGTTTATTATATTTATAATTATTATCCATGTTTCCGAGACTACTTTTAGTAAAATTGTTGTTATTTGGTTTTCTATAATGATTCTGGCTATAATCTTGGCGTCTATGAATATTATTATTAAAGTTATGTGGTTGTCTAGTATTACCATCAAATTTCTCCGATTTATTAGTGACAGGTAAGTCTACCCTTGGTTGAGAAACTTTGACAGATACAAAATCATCCGACAGTGATGCATAAGATTCCAAGTTGCCTGCATGAGTAGTCAATTGATCAAAAGTCTCTATATCTCTTGATACTAGTAAATTTGCATACATAGGCAATAAAGCTTTTTTTGCTAACCGCAAAAGTTCTATTTCTGGTAGTTTAGCTTCAAGCATATTATTTAATGCCTTCATTCTGAGAGTGAATTCTAGTACTGACATACCCTTAGGTTGCGTCATGTTAAATAATTTTACCTTAAGATCTGTTTGAAGGTCATTTGCTTCAAATTGTCTAATCAAAAGTTTTGAAAGATCATCCCATTTCAAATCCTGAGTGTAAATAGACCTAAACCACAAGAGTGCTAATCCTTCTAAAAGATCGGGAAAAACGCGTACAAGATGATCCTGGTTAAAGTTTTTAGTCCTACATTTCTCCTCAATTAATAGCAAAAATTCCCTCACACTACTTTTTCCGTCGTATTTTAATTTCCAATTGTCGACGTTGTTAGAATGTGAATCTTTATAAATAATCTTCGTTTGTTTAATGATGTGGGCTTTTTTAATAGTTGTCTCGTCTAATTCAGAATCCGATGATTCAGAACCTATATCACTAATAGTAGGCATCTTAATTTCTTTATTATAAACTCGTGCCTGTAAACGTAGTTCGTGAGAAGTCGACGATGGATCAATATTTCTGTCTTTTAGTTCTTTTATGAGAACCTCCTTCGAAGCCCCATTGATATTTGGTATTGGTGTAGACATGACGGCGTACTTTGATGCTCAAATAGAAATAAATTGTAATCGTAAAGAATTATAAAAAATTTAAAAAAATTAAATTATTTGTTATAAAACAAAAGAAACTCTTTACTAACGGCTGTAGTATCATTAGTAATAATATCTCAACTTCTGTTGTATAATTAAAACCAAAAAAAAATTTTTTTTTTGTTTAAAAAAAATATGCTCCACCCTACTGAGAACAATGAAAAATGGTCCACCCTAATATATTTTGAAGGTTCTTAGATTTCGGCCTGACGGAAATGTTAATGAAAGATATCATTTAATATGCTGTATATTATCACGTACGTATAAGAATAATATCCACTGATGAACGGATATTTACTACTGAAGTATCGATTGTAATTTGAATTTACAATTTGTATTGAAGAACCATGATTTAAATGTCTTGAATATCAGGTATATTAGTATTAAAATCTTGCAATATGATGCAACGTCAATATGTCTTGACTAAACAAGTGAATAACATCGAAGTAAACATGAATTAGACAGTTTAACATAACCTCATTTATAATCAAGTTATTTATAATAAATGTTGACATAAAAACTGACAGCTGCAAAAGCATAGATAAATCATAGATTTCTTGAAAGATGAAAGCTTATCAAAACTTTCCCATAGAATAAAGCAAATCATGAGTCATCCTTACTAGTATATCTGAGTATATTTGAGGTTATGAAGCATCAGTGTAAACACTAGACATAAGATATTCAATATTATGTCAAATAATCATGAAACAAACATCAAAATCAACACATCATGCAATCCCTACGAGCCAAACCGCGATGAGGCGCCAATTGTTATGTTGCTTGCTAGATAGTTTCTTATGTGGGCTATTTGCCAAATATTAACACAGTTTGTGTGGGGTTCAAATAATGTACCATCCGGAACTTTGCAGAATCCTGCGCGCCAATACTCGGTTCCCGAGTAATGTTCTGGATGTAAGAGAGCATGACACAATCTCTGAGCGTGGGCACAATGGAATGCATGATATGATGGTTCGGGTGTTAATTGAAAGATGATGTTCAGAAAAATATAGCGTAGTATATATTGATCATATTAACAGTATTACAAATATGTTTAAATTAAACTTACCCCCAGGGATCGGTCGATGGTTTAAATTCTATCTAAGCTAACTAACATTTATATAACCGTGTGCGGGCGTGTGTGAGCGGGAAGCCTCCATCAAACCGGTGAGGATCCGATCTCGTCAGACCCAGCTGGAACCATCAGGATCTCCGTCCGGAAAGGGTGCCCTGGAGACGGGTCCAGCGTCTCCAGCACAGGGTGGCTGATCTCAGCGCATTGAGTTCCCATCCATGACAATGTGGGAGCTCCACGGACGGATGGCCTTGGCTGATGCAGTCCAGAGCGCGTTGTTATGTTAATACAACTCCCGTATGTAAAATAAGGCCTGGATAGCGCCCCGGGAGTATTATACTTCCTTGGCAGCATGCTCGGTTTCACAACATCGCGCGATGGCAACGATTTGCGGTAGTAAATTATTTAATTTTACATTGCACGCGCGGACCTTTGCGGTCATTTAATTTACAACACTCGATTAAACTTTATATTTATTCGGTTGAAACTTCACCCATCATTGTGGAAATACTATTCTTACATTTCCTATACGTTCACCCGTCTGGGTTTAATGTAAATTATAATTAATTGACTGTGCCAACATTTCAACGATTGCCCGTCGGTGAAACGATTCCAGAGTGAAAACCAAAACCGGAGCCGGAAACCATAGATTCCCGGCCGTCTCTGTGTTGCCTGCCCGTATTCTTAATCACTTTACGAAAATTAAAACAACAATGGTTCTTGTTGTGAAGAGGTGTTAGAAAAATAATAACTTTAAATAAGAGTTAACACCACTTCATAACACTGTTTTTCATCAAACGCTCCGCTACTTTCATCAAACATGATGAAAGAGCAATAGGCCTATAAGACGAAATTTCAGATGGATCTTTTCCAGGTTTTAAAATGGGAATGATTTTTTGAGTTTTCCAATCATCCGGAATTAGTCCTGTTTCAAACATATTATTAATAAGAGATAAGAAATATTCAACCGCCATATCAGAAAATGATTTAATGAAACTATTAAATATTCCATCGGGACCCGGAGCAGAGTCAGAAAGGGATCTTATAACTCGTTTCATCTCATCAATGGAGAAAGGAGCATCTATCCAGTTAGAATGAGATGGATATGGTTTAATAGAAGGCATTTCTTCACATCCGGCCACCGATGGGGGGGGCTATTTTATCCGCAAATCCTATAAGAATTTCTTCTGATATATGTTTGATTCTCGGCGGAGAATACGATGATCCGAATTTTTTTAAGCTAGACCAAACTGAAGACTGGGGAGTTTCCGGAGACAGGTTCTCACAGAACTTCCGCCATCCAGCGCGTTTTTTATTTTTCAAAATTCGTTTGGTTTCTGCCTGGGCTTTTTTAACTGATAAAAATTTTTCTAGTGACATGCACTTACGAAAAGAGGAAATTGCTTTTTTACGAGAGTTGACGGAGCGAGTGCATTCCTCGTCCCACCACGGAGTAGAGTGTTTTATTTTAATGTTCGCATTGTGTTTCGGGATGGATTTTTCTGCTGCATTTATAACCATAGAGGGAAACGTCTCGCATTGCATTCTGATGTCTCCCGGGGACGATTTTGTTAAATTAATAAGGTTATCTAGTTCAGAAGAGAAAGTGCTCCAATTCGCATCTTTTATTCTAAATTTGAGATTATTTTTAACTGGGGGGGGACAAGTGTTAGATTGATGGTGGAATCGGATTATAATTGGGAAATGATCACTAGAGAGGGGATCGTTTAGGATGTCCCAAGAGCATTTAGATGCTAAAGAATACGAACAAAGCGATAAATCAACAGCACTTTTCCGTTGATGAGGGGGGGTGAATCTGGTTGGAGATCCGTCATTTAAAAAACATAGGTTATGGGTATCAATAAAATTTAAAAGATTGCGGCCAGAACGATTTGTTATTTTGCTACCCCAAGAAGGGGAATGTGCATTAAAATCTCCAAGGATCATATAAGGGGAACAAATCTGGGTTAAGATTGGTGCCCATTCATTTTCAATAAAAGTTGAAGAGGGAGGAATATATATTGATAAAATTGTGATATCAGATAAGACAGCTGCTGTTATCTGGATATCGTCGGAGGGAGTATGAATATTTATTTGTTTAAACGGGATAGAATTATGTATTATCAGAGCCGAGCCGCCTTTACCATCCGGTCTGTCGTGTCTGAGACAGTAATAACCTGGAATTCTTAAGTGAAAGGAGGGTTTTAACCACGTTTCAGAAATGGCGGCTACTGAAACGTCGTGTTCGTCGAGTAATTGAATTAGGTCAGATTTGTTAGCGAAGAGGCTTCTACTGTTCCACTGAAGGATTTTGTTCAGTTTCGAAGTCATTGGGGAGGCAAGATAATAAAGATTTTATGTAATCGGCAGCGTTGGACGGTACAGTATTGTTGTTTGTAAGGATTGAAATTAAAAGGGTAATTAAAGTTTGTATAAAAGAATTATTATTCATTATTTCGGGGAGAGCAGGAGGGGAAGTATTACCATTAATGGCACACCCATTGGGCGACTGGGATTTGGCATTCCCATTCGGGCTGGCCAAAATATTATTCAATTGTTTTTTATCAAGGTAAGGAGTATATTTTGGGTTGGGTTTGACTGGCTTGAGAATGGTTTTTCTGTGAGAAGATGATGATGAATTTAAAAAGGTGGTTGTTTGGAAAGGAGCTGAGGACGATGTCATCTCTGCGAATGATTTTTTCGCAGGAGAGAATAACTTTGAGGCCTGGAAGTACGAAATGTTGTCAGTAGCCATTTTATGTTTTATGTTCTTCTGTCTTGATAATTCCGGACAGGCTAGACTGACCGCGGTATGTGCACCCGAACAGTTAATGCAAATGGGATCATTGGAAGATTTCGGACATTGATCAAATGGGTGACCTTCTCCGCAAAAGTAACAACGTGGAGGGGAGCGGCATACGGGTTTTGAATGTCCAAACCGGCAGCAATTGAAGCATTGAATAGTTGGAAATTTATAAACTTGCAACCGTAACCCTTTCATGGCGATAGAAGATCTAATAAACACGCTGAAAAATGAAGTACAAAAGATACAAACAGTCAAGGACTCTAAAACTAAAACCAACATGGAAAAAATTATATTGGATCTCGATAATGAATTAAAATCTACAATACTAATAATGCAAGAACAAATCATACATTTACAAGACAAACTTATTGAAAAAAACGATCAATTGGTGGGAAATATTGAAAAAATTATGAAAACCGCAATAACACCATCCTATGCTCAAGTAATATCAACAACCAAAGTTATGCCTCAAGAAGAGAGATTCTCAATCATTATATCGTCAACTAAAAATAATACAAAAGCCGAAGAAATTGAAAATATAATTAAAAAGGAAATAAAATTAAACAACCTAAAGATAGGTATAAACGGTTTGAGGAAAACAAAAGAAGAAAAAATAATAATATCGTGTCCTAAAAAGGAATATGCAAATATCCTAACTGATGAATTAAAAAAACTAAAAAATGAACTGGTGGTAAATGAAGTACAAAAAAGAAGACCTAAAATAATAATAAAAGGATTAAAATCCAATCTTACTGAGGAAGAAATAGTTTGCGGAATAATTAACCAGAACGAAGGAATTGAAGATGTCTACAAGGAAAGTGAAGACAACAAAATCACATTAATAGCGGAGATAAAGAACACAAACATAAATGAAAAACAGCGCCTATTCACTAACTACATCATAGAAACTAGTGGGAAAATGCGAAAAAATCTTCTAGCACTCGGTAAACTAAATATTCAGTTTCAACGAGTAAAAATTGACGACTGCAGCCCTCTGACGCAATGTTTTCATTGCTGTATGTTTATGCATACGGCTAAAAGATGTCTACATCGAACCAACCCTCCAATTTGCCCACACTGCACAGGCGACCACATCCTTTCAAAATGCCCGGAAAGAGAAAATACAACCCCAGCGTGTGTAAACTGCATCAGACAAAACACTAAATATGGAGAAAAAAACCCTACAGACCACACGGCCAACAGTACTTTGTGCAACTATCGAAACAAGATGCTGAAAATTGCGAGAGATCGCATTGACTACGATTAATGATGTATAGTATTATTTACAATTCAAACGAAAACAAAAACAATACTTTGAAGAAATACTTCGATAAACTCGCCCGCAAAGGGTTAGTTTTATTACACCGGTATAATATACGCCGAATCTATACATTTTGTACTAATTTCGCAAAAGTGAGTGTAATCCGAGCGCATCGTTATTGTTGTAAGTTATTTTATTACTATCGAATACAATTATTATGGGTCAGTTTATCAAACAAATTTTCGATAGCTATAAATTTTCGAAAAATCTATGTAAAAATCCCCGCAATTTTTGAAACAAATTATTGAAACATAAATATATATCAATGTCAATATTCTATTAAAATATATACCTAATATACTTTCATGACTAACTCACTATTTGAAGATATAGACTCATCTTTCATTGTTTCAGAAAATATCTGTCTATCCAGTTTCGAATGTAATAACTCACTATCAGAAATAGACCCTCTTAAATCATTAACAATCCTTCACTTAAATATTCGAAGCATCTATAAAAATTTTGATCATTTTACACTAGAATTGAATGAGCTGGCCCTTAAACCTGATTGTATTGTATTGTCTGAAGCCAGAATTAGTCCCAACTCAAGTACTTATAATTTACCGGGATACAAATACTTTGTTACATCTTACAACATTAATCAAAATAGTGGAATAGTTGTTTTTGTAAAATGTATTTTTAACGATGTTTCTGTTAATGAAATATTTATCGAACTTGTTAATTGTCTACATATTAAAATCAATATAAAAAATATTTTTTATGATATAATTGCATTATATAGAACCCACAGCTCAAGCATTAATAATTTTACCGAAAACCTGAAAACTTTTATAAATACAAACCGGTTTCAAAATGCAATTATTGTAGGAGATATTAATATCGACATATCTGATGATTTTGAAAACAACAGTAATAAGGAAAAAACTGAATATATTAACACTTTATCAGAACTCAATTTCAAACCATGTATAAAAAAATATACAAGAGAATGTTTTGGACAAAGGCCATCTTGTATTGACCATATTTGGTGCAATACTAATGAAACTGATAAAATAAAATCTGTTATTTGGAAAAATAATATTACTGATCACCACACATGCATTGTAGCTATTAAAACTGATAAAATAAATAAGAATAATTATTGTCGCTATAACTTACCAAAAAATCTAATTAATTATGAAAAATTACAACAATATCTTGAAAATGAAATTTGGGAAACTGTACTATCGTCTAACAATACCGATTTATGTTCACGGAATTTTGAATTGACATTGAATAAGCATATCCAATCCTCCTCTTCCATTGTAACAAACTTTCCAAAGACTAAGTTTAAAAAATTAAAACCGTGGATTACACAAGGAATTATCATATCAATTAGGCATAAAGAAAAAATTTATAAAGAGCTAAAAAAGTTTCCTGAAAACAATAAACTACGCGAATATTTTAAAAATTTTAGAAATAAATTATGTTACATAATCCGGAAAACAAAAGAAGATTTCTATAAAGATAAAATCAATATTGCTGGTAACAACAATAAAAAGGTGTGGCAAACTATTAATGAAATGATCAATAAAAAACCTAAAAATTCAAATATAAATAAAATCTCAGATATTGATAACACAATTTACAATGTCAACACAGATCCATTGAAATGTGCAAATATCTTAAACAATTATTTTGGGTCAGTTGGTGAAAAATTAGCAATTAAAATAAAAAACAGAGATAATGATAATTATAATCTACCAACACCTCCCATTCCTTGTAACACCCTAACACAATTTCAACGAACTAACTCTGATGAAATCAAAGATACTATTAATGAATTAAAAGGAAATTCTTCCCCTGGTTATGACAATATTTCTGTAGAAATACTTAAAAGAAATTCTAACTCACTTTGCAAACCTTTGGCACACATCATAAATACAAGTTTTGTTAATGGCAACTTTCCCTTAAATTACAAAAAAACTATTATTACCCCAATTTTTAAATCTGGGGATCCCTGTCTAAGCAGTAACTATAGGCCAATTTCTCTCACTTCAAACATTGCAAAAATATTTGAAAAAGTTGTAAAAAAACAAATATTTAAATTTGTGAAAGAAAATAACATATTAAATGCACATCAATATGGTTTTAGAGAAAATTTGAGCACTCAAGATGCTATCGTTGATTTAACATCTAAAATATATAAATCTTTAGATAGTAAAAAAAAATGTATTGGAACATTTGTTGACTTAAGAAAAGCATTTGACAGTATATCGCACTCTAACCTTATCTCTAAACTAACGAAAATTGGTATAACTGACAATGCTTTAACTTGGATCGAAAATTATCTATTTAATAGAGAGCAATTTGTTAAATTAAAGGGCCTTATGAGCGATTCTCAGACCACGAATTTTGGCATCCCGCAGGGAACTGTACTGGGGCCAATTCTTTTTATCATTTATGTCAACGATATGTTTAAACTTAACATCAAATCTAAACTCATTTCATATGCAGACGACACAGCAATTCTAACTGAAGGTTTAACTTGGAATGAAACCCAGAAAACAGCAGAATTAGACTTAAACATCCTAAAAAAATGGTTCGATTCAAACTTGCTGTCACTTAATACGGAAAAAACCTTTGTAATACCGTTCACCATTAATAAACATGCATTCCCTGAGAATTTAATGATAAGTATACATTCATACAATTGCAATAGAAACACAAATTTATGTAAACCTGACTGCTCTGTACTCACTGTTAAAACTAATATAAAATACCTCGGTGTAATTATAGATAGCAATTTAAAGTGGAAAATACAAATCAATGCAACAGTAGAAAGATTAAGAAAATTAATGTACATTTTTCTTAGAATACGAAACATATTAAATTTTAAACTATTAAGAACTATCTATTTCTCACTGATCCAATCTGTATTACAATATGGAATTCTTGGTTGGGGTGGTGCATTCAAAACTTCTCTCATGCCTTTAGAAATCATCCAAAAATTATTAATAAAAATAATTCTAAAAAAACCATATGATTTCCCCACCATAAGATTATTTCAAGAATTTAAAGTCCTTTCACTACACAATATTTATAAAAAAAATTACACTTTTACAAATCCACAAAGATTGTTTCAACAATGATAACTCATTATCTATTTCAAACAGCAAAAGACCAAATATTCTTGGCTCTATAACTATCCCGCGTTGTAATACCACTACAGCCCAACATTTTTATAAATATTTTGGAGTCAAGTGGTTTAACCAGTTACCCCTTAACTTAAGATTGGAAATTAATTATAAAAAATTCAAAAGTTCTATAAAAACACTAAATCATTAGCATATTACAATAATTCAATTTAATAATACAATAGAATGTCTCTCGACAATTGATTTTGGAAATCCATTTTCTTTTATATTCTTTTCTCTTTTCTCTCTTCCTCTTCCTCTTCTTCTTCTTTTTTATACTGTTTTCTTTTTTTTTCTATTCTATTTCATATATCTTGTTTTGAATATTTATATGTATATATATATAAAAATATATATTATAATTCTAAAAAAAATATGTTAAATAGTTTTTCACACACGCTGCTCCACCTTTTTTACACGAGCATGCTCTAAAAAAAGGTGAATCACGTTATATAAAAAATGTATCTGAAAAATGTAATGTCATTATTGTATGTACCAAAATAAATAAATTTAAAAAAAAAAAAAATAAATAAATAAAAAATAAAAAAAATAAAAAAATAAACATCGACGGGAAGCGAGGTATAATAAATAAAGACACGAGACGGTAGGGATTGCCCTTCAAATGTAATAACGATAGATTGAGAAGGTTTCCAGATCGTGTTTCCATCAGAAGAATCCTTGTAGTTCAGTCGACGTACTTTTAATACTTTCGGGGTTCCGTGGGAATTATTCAAAGCATCAACAATTTCAGCCTCTGGGATCTCCGCGGGAATTCCTCGCACAAGACCCATTCTCGTTAGGTTAAATGTCGGGATGAACGATTTATATTTATGGGTTGAGAGTGAGTCAATTTTTTTTACAAATCCATTAGCGGAAGCGGCAGTATTAAACTCGATAGATAATTTATATCGCCCTTCCGGTTTAATTGAACCGTTGACAACACCAAGGTTATTATTTTTTGAGTCAAATATAAATTTTCCAAAATCTAAAGGATGAATAAGTTTTCCTTGTTCAGTTCTCTGAACCATAACGATAAAAGGACCGGAAGCGGAAGCAGGATAAAGTAAGTCAGTATTTTTTGTATTATCGCTAGTTAAAGTACTTGTCTGGGTCTTACTATTGGTGTTAAGGTCGTTAGATGTCGAGGTTTGTTGAATCGGCGGTATAGATTTAACTTTCGATGGAATGTGAAGACTATGCGATGGTCGCCGTTTACGAGATGGGAGCGTAATAGAAACCTGGCTAGTATTAGAATCCGAATCAGAAAAATCTAATATCGACCCTGGGTCGGGAGGCCTATCTTCGTCTTCCTCCATAATATAAAAAAAAAAAACTTAACTTTTAAAAATTAAACTGAAAAAATAATACGCAGTCTATTTCATTGACTGTACAAACAAAAACGGATTAGCCGTAAGTAGGAAAGTAAACAAATAGGTATACGATAAACACAATTAAATGAAATGTAACAATAATATCTTATCTGTATGAGGCTCAGGAACGGGCGAACGGCACTAAGCGTTAGGTAAGGTACACACAACCACTGTTGACCGCGGCTCGAATCGGACTGACAAAATCGTTAATAACAAATAGGTTGACATTTGTCACACAAGAACGAGTCTCTTCTTTGATTTGTTCTTGAGCTCAACAGCTCGGCTGTTGAACCATTTGCCGGCCTCTGTGTTTCCTCCTTCCTACAACATGGGTCTCTTCAAAATCAATGTTCATTCCTTCTTCCCCTCAAAAAGACCCTCCACACAGCATCTCAGATGACATAGGCCCTCAGGGCCTCCTGTGTGGAGTTATTGTAAAAAAACGACCAAAATTATTCCACGTTAACAACCTAACACGTGGATCATAGGTAGGTACTTGTGTGATTTTTGTTTTTAAAATATCTTTTTATAAATTAATTTACAATAATTTGACGTTAGGAAAATGAAATGTTGCTTTTACGAAAATATGTTTGTTCAATCGCATTGGTGGGTGATTTTTTTTAAACCAAAAGGAAAATTAACAAAATCGTTAATATTTTTAACAGCAATAAAAAAGCCTTTCCACGTCATCAACCTAACATGTAGCATTGGTAATGGTGGCATTGTTTTACTTCTACGGTTCGTTCTCTGTTTGTGCTAGAATAATTAATAGTTAGTTAGGCAGCGGGTAAGTACCTACTCTCCTATTTCTTTCCTCCGCACAAAGAAGGAGTTTCCCGTGTACAGGGTACATTTAGTTCTTTGCGACACGGTCGAGCTGTCAATATCTCCCGCTTGAATCATTAGGCCGCCATTCATGGCAACTCTTTGTCTGTCACCGGTGTTGCCAGCCGATAATATAATTCTCCTAATGGAGGCGGCTACCATAAACCGTGGACAGGTAGGTACTCGTTCAGGCTATCATGGACACAAAATCTGCAATGAGCCGGTTAAAAAAATACGTTGACAATGGTATGGAAGTGGGCTCTTGGACCACCGAACGGTAAACAGCAGGTACAATACTGCCCTGTAAACTCTGTGCTGTAGGGTGGGCCATTGCTTTATTATTATTTCTTTTCTTTCTTTGTTTCTTTCTTCCCTTTCTCTGTACCATATAATTTATATTTTTATAATTTTTATTTTTAACAATATGTTTTACATGATACATGATGATAATTTTATGTCTTAGATTATTTACTACTCTTCCATTAGAATCCTTTGCTTGTGTATGATAGAGGAGTGTAGTTAATAATTAATTATACATGTATATATGTGTGCTGTAGTAAGTACATGTTGGTATGATAGAAAATAATAAAAATATAGTCCTACAATAAATTTGATGTAGTGATAAAGTGACATTTCTATTTGGTATAAGTAGGTGTTATAACTAAGAAAATATAAATAAGAATGAATTCATATAGGTATACGAGTATGTTATGTATGTATTTTGAAAATAAAGAATATTATGTAAAATAAAGGACATTTGTAAGATTAATTTAGTGGCAGTAGTTTTTTTAATTATGTTATATATTGTATTTTGCTTATTATCATTTCTCTTATTTCACTAGCAGCATCTCCAACTAGGAATCTTGATTTACGAATGCTGTGAACATTTTTAATTGGAGTGTTAATATCTATGCAGTACAATGCACATCCCAATGGTATTTTCAAATTGTTAATACTCTGTAAATGTTTCAAACGACAAATAAATGCCGAAGCTAGAAATGGAACAATTTGGTAAAATAATTTATACAAAAAAGAATATTATTACGCGGGTACCTGATGGTGTAACTTGCAGACAGTAGATATTCCACATATTTTCCAAGATTTTACTAGAAATCTCTAATCTGCAGGAGGTATCAAAATCTACACTCATAAATCATTATCGTGCTATAACAGACAACTAATACGTTTTAGGTACGGGCTGATTGAGAATATTGTAGATACGTGGTTTTGTTCTTAAATTGTTATTGAACTTTGAGCAGTAAAAAAAAACATAATTTATAAAACTCGGGTCTCTGGTTAGGGCCATAAGTAGTTTGAATGAAAATTAAAAATTAATCTTTGAAATAAAAAAAGCCTGATGTACCCAATTCGAAAAATATCATGAAAGGTCCACCCTAATGTTTTGTACAGTGTTCTTAAGTAATACGTAGAAAGATTACAAGGATAGTGAATGTGAAGACGTGTTTGCAGTTTAGTGGGTTATTGTACCATGTCCTTTTGTCCTTGTTGCTTGTTCAATTTGAATCCGTATTTGTGGTATGAATGTCAAGGTACATATATTGTGTTAAGAGGAACGGCTAGCGGCTTTTTCATGCAAAACTTAAATTTGGATTCGAAGCCAAAATATTGAACCAAAATGATTTTTTTTTTAAATCAAAAAGTATAGCAAATATCTAATAAGGATATGGATACTTTATGTATTGGTGTTTTAATTTATAATATATTTATATAGGGTGTGCGCTACTAGGCCGTGCAAGCGGCTTTTTGATAGGCTTCGCCAAATTTAGTAAAGTTTCCTGGTAGTAGAGTTTTGCCCCTCTGTATGTAGGTGCGACAGAATTTATTAGAATGTGTTAAAAAATTAACTGATCACTTATCACGTTAGTACCTATTCAAATTTTGTTTCCAAATAAAAAAGCATTTGTGATTGCCTACGTAATATATGTATGTCGTATAACTTCATTAATTCACTGGACCAATGAAAAATAACTTCTACTAAGTTATTTTTAAATTAACTAAGAAATTTAATTAACTCCAATTAACTAAGAAATTTACTATAATCAGAACCCAAGAAATTAAAGAACGCCGCTGTAATTGTGTATTTTAGTATAAAATTAGAGTTTCTGCCTAACTACTCTATAGAAATTTTAACAAAATCGGTTTGAGCGCTCTAAAAATTCAAGATTACCTTTTATATAATATATTATTTTAAATATATATTTTCTTGTTCATAACCAGTTAAAATTTAAATAAAAATAGCTGTTTCCTTGGAAAAATAATACCGGGCGATCCAGTTGCAGCAAAGTCACCGGGACAAAATAATAGTTTTTTTTTTTTTTTACGTTAACTCCACGCAGGAGGCCCTGAGGAAAATAATTTCCCTCAGGGCCTATGTCATCTGGGATGCTGTGTGGAGGGTCTTTTTGAGGAGAGGAAGGAATGAACATTGGTCTTGAAGAGGCCCATGTTGTAGGAAGGAGGAAACACAGAGGCCGGCAAATCATTCCACAGCCGAGCTGTTGAACACAAGAACGAGTCGAAGAAACGACCCGTTCTCATGTGGCAAAAGTCAACCGTGTACGGGCACGCGTTTGGCGTGTTTCTCGACTATGCACCGGTGCCGAAGGGATTAATGATGCTAGTTCCTCGGAGCATCTTCCATTATAATACCGGTAGAACAAGGATAGCATTCCCACCCGACGCCTGTGCTCTAAAGATTGCAATCCGTCTGTTAAGATGGGAGAATCTATCAAACGGACCGCCCGTTTCTGCATAGAGTCGAGGGTATTTTTCAGGTATTTTGGAGCTCCAGACCAGAGGTGGCTGCCAAATTCAACCGTGGGGCGCACTTGAACAGTTACTTAGTTTAATTGTTACAGTAATACCACCATTCCACCATGTCCGTCATACATGAAGTTGGGTTCGTAAGTTAAACTTTATTTTTTCAATTTTTATATTTGATTTTGGAAAACGTTGTTTGGTTAGACATTTATTTTTTTGTTTTTGTTACTTGTAGTTTGGAAACTTATTAAGTTGGGAAATTTTCTATCACGGAAAATTTTATTTTTCTGAAATAAATTCCGGGGAAATCGAAAAACTTGTGGGGAAATTTTTTTAAATGTATCTTTTTGATATTATGTGAAGTTATAACATTCCACACAAAGGAAACTTGGAAATTTTTTTCCGGGAAATGATTATTTTTAATTTTGTTGTATGAAGTTTGGAAATTTTTCATGTTGAAAAATTTATGATCTGAAATATTATTTCTTCCGGAAAAATTGTTAAATGGAAAAAAAGCTCTAAAAATGGGTCGGGAAATTGCAAAAAAGTTTTGAAACTGAGTAATTAAAAATTTTGTTTTATTCTTTACGTCATTTTCTCATTGGAGATTCTTTTTTAAAACTACATAATAAAAATAAGCAAAAAAGACACCTTTTCTACCTTGAACCTTCCAACAATTTTTGATTTCCCGTAGTTTTTTCACCACAGGTAAGAATGACTAAATTATGTAAAATTAAATAAATTAGGACGGATACGATCTAACTTCATTTTTCGATGAATTTTTCTTCAAGTTTTTGATCCTGGATGAGGTTTCGGATTGAGCAGATAAAAAAACTGACAAAATGTATAACGGCTTATGATTTTGAATGCAATGTGGTTTAGTGATTTTGGTATGCAATGCATAATGCCATCAAAAATTTCAAAATAAAATTAAAATGGTTCATTGAATACGACTTTGCAAACAAATTATTCTAAAAGTTTGTCTTGCTAGGCAAGTTCCCCTTACTGTTTTCCTCAATAATTTTCTTATATTCGGTGCCTAGACGTTTCTATCGATTTTCGCAATTTTAAGAACATCATTTAAAAAATATAATAAATGTATGTTTAAAATATACAAGTATATCTAGTATTCGTAGACTGGGCACATGTCACATACCGAATTCAGCCAGGTTCCAACAAGAAGAAACTTAATCGATTCGAAGAAAATCCAGAAAACAGAATTAGATAGGTATAACGTCACTGGGTATAATGGAGTAATCCATTTGTCTGTAGACTTTAAGATTCCTGCATAACTTTAGCGGCAAGATGAAAACAGTTTAATCTAAGATTACAGATTAGAAATATTAAACTTTATTGGTGGCGTTGAGAATGTGAGTCAATAATACCTACGTTGAATATCAGCACGAGTATCTCTCTATAATGACAATGGATAGAAATGGTCGTTAATAAAATGGCAGGAATTCGCTAATTATTTTTTCTATGGAGATCTAAGACATTTTTTTAATTGCAATGACATCACCGATTGTAAAAAAAACTTTGCAATCTTGTCTATATCTTTCTGGCCAGTGACCACCCACATCAACAATGATATTTGAAAGAATCTGAATACCTTTTCATCATAACCTAATTCTAATTAATAATTGCTTAGGCTAAAAAATATTGCTAGTTTTTATTTGAATTTTATGATGAAAGTGGGTTAGAGAGGTAGTATAAATAGTGAGATGAGAGAAGAAAAATCAGTGGATAGATATAAGCATGACCGTACCGAGGTAATTAATAATAGTCATAGTCAAATTATATACAGGATTTCCCAAAAGAAAGTTGATATTTGTTTTGCTTTCTGTGTGAACGCAACTTTTTCGAGGGACGCGGGGGGTATGTCAATCAGTAGTCTGGCTCTTGGGAATTTAGTAGCTATGAAGCATTTCTCGGGAGCGACCGCGCGTTGTGCGTACGTGAGTTTTACAAAAATGGTGATTCGGCGACTGTGGCGCGTAGAAGATTCTGCAATACTTGAGGTTTTCGTCATTTCAATCATGTGCCAAGCATTCCTCTCATTCGAAAATGGGTCAAAAAGTTTGAAGAGATCGGTACAACGCTGGCAAAACCAAAATCCGGGCGACCAAGGTCATCGAGAACAGTAGAAAACGTAGATAGTGTTCAGTCTTTTCGTGACGACTCAAACTTTTCTTTTCGGAAGCGCGCAAGTGCTTTAAATGTGCATAGATCATCGTTACACAGCATTTTTCATAAAGACCTAATGCTGCACACCTACAAACTTACTGTCTATAACCAAAGAACATGGTTCCAGCAAGACGGAGCAACATTACATATATCCAATACTTCTCTGCCATGAATTCGTGAAATTTTCCCTGGCGAATTGATCTCCAGGAGAGGTGACATTTATTGGCCTCCTCGTGGTCCTGACCTAACCCCTATGGACATTTTCCTGTGGGGTTATCTCAAATTTAAAGCGTACGCCAAAAATCCGACTTCCCTGATGCAATTAAAAGAAAATATCCGTCACGAAATGGCAGCCATCACGAAGCCTACCTGGCGAGCCGTCATAAGAAATTTTACTCTTCGATTAAATGAATGCCGCGAGCGTGAAGGTTTACATTTGGACGATATTATTTTTCAGAAATAAATTCCCAAATTGTGTATTTTAGTATTTAATAAACATTTTTTCGATAGAACCCTTAATTTTTTTTAAATCGATCCACTAAATATCAACTTTCTTTTGGGACACCTGTATTATGAGTACCCAGTCAATACAGTCGCAAGTCAAAATTTTAACAGTCATTTAACTGTCCTTAAAGAACTATCTTTTCTTTTCTATTTTTGTGGCTACAAGTGGAAACTTTAGAACACGTATTTTTTGGTTGTCCATGTCTAAACAAATATCCGCCCTTCTCAATCAAACATCTCATATCTTCTAGGTCTGAACTCTACTCCAACCTTATACATAATTTTGAAATTTGACCGTTCAAATAAAATTAATACATAAATTCACCTTCCCTCTCTCACCTTGAAAGATGAAAGCCAGAAACATTTGAAAAAAAAATGAGTAAAATGACGAATTGGACATTAAGTTATTGACGAATTGGTTACCGGGTTATTTACGAATTACTTTTGTGAACCGTTATTGATGTCTTCGGGTGTTTTTCCCCAAAAATGTCGCAACATATTTTCTCATTCTGTTATCATGTGCAATGAAAAAAAAGTTTATTTAAACAAAAAAAGCTTATGGCGTTTGGGTCAAGCCACTTTTAATTCGATTTAATTAAGCTGTCATATCGACATGTCACATCACCTAATGTGAGCTGACGGATTTAATTATAATCATTTTTTGTTATCGAATTTTGTTTGGTGCCTTTATAGTTTCACTTCATCGTTCATTTGGAATAATATGAGGTATCTACCTACTGCATTGGATAGCTAATACATACAACCAGTTTTTTTTAAAATTCATCATGAAATGATTTCTATTGCTGACTGAGATGGCGTGTTGAAATTTTGCGTCGTACATAAAGGAACCGATTTTGTGATGGGTTCTGGTTTTGGGCGGTGACATCCTCCAGTTGTGATCTTGTGATTAGAGATTAGAGGTGACGTCAACGCCGACGACACACAATGTGCTTCTGTTCCAAATTATAATTCTCGATAAAAATAAACAAAGGAATCTTACAACATTATTGAACATTTTTTTACGTGAATACCGCAAAAGGATCTGGAGCCAGAGAGATAATGGTATTGTGGTTTGTTGTGAGGCTGAAGGTAGTGGGGAGGGAAAGGAGATAGGAAAGAGGAAGGAGGTGAAGGGCCTGACTAATCAGATCAGTTACGGCTGATTTTTGAAAAATATATCTTCTAAATATATATTCTTAAATACCTATATCTTCTTATTTTAGGTAAATAGCTAAAATTCTACGACAAATACCAAAACAATCTGTAAATGACCTTAAGGGGTATACATTAATTACGTGAGCAGTTTTTATTCCAATCTAGACCCAATTTTTTCCCGCCTCCCAATTTGGGAGGCGGGAATGGGTACCGCCGCCCCGGGAACCTTTATTGGATAACCAACACCTCTGCCATAGGTCACCCCAAGTGGTTCGCTACGTTTGGTGATTTAGCAGGGGTGCCCGGGTTCATGGGGTGAGGTTTGTCTAGGTCTTGGAGGCGGATGACCAGGACATACTGAACCCCAGATTCCTACCCACCCCTTAAACCCTTTTCCTTCCCAGAAATCTCCTCTCCTTCCTTTCCTTAAAAAAAACCCTCCACACAGCATCCCCAAAGATGACATAGGCCCTGAGGGAAATTATTTTCCTCAGGGCCTCCTGTGTGGAGCTTATGTAAAAAAAAAAAAAAAAAAAAAAAAGACCCTTCCCCCCCCCCTTGATGAATTAAATTTGGACCACTTCGTATATTCTTTTCAAGTAACGTTGGCTGGACCCCCCCCCCCTTTTAAGCTCACATAATTATAATGTACGCCCTCTTAACAATCTCTTTGAGTACACCTACTCGCTTCACGTATTATTACGTAGATTAATCAATGCTTTATTTTTAAAAAAATTACCAGTTTTTTTACACGTCAGAAAAGTTTCAGATTGTGGGATAAATTGTAAAGAATGAAGAATATAAACAAACTTATTCATTTGCACATTTGTAGGAAAAAACATAATTTTTTAACAATAGATATCATTTATATGACGCTGTTTTCGTGGGAAAACACCTCAAGGGCAATGTGCCTAAAGTCATTATGAACAAGTACATAGACTCTATTACTATTGATTTTTATTCAACAATGATTAGAAAATTAGTAAAACTAACTACACACAACTAACTACACTAAGCATTCATTTCTCAGAAGGCGGTGCACAAAATGCAATAATTTTTTTTTCAGTCGATGTCATCGCTCATATTTTCATTTGTCCTCTGGTCAATTTCTAAATGCATATTAGAAAAAATAAAACAAATTCTTAATTACCTCTATCCTGTTTTGTTGCGTGTTATTTTCTCATTCTCATTAAGTTGTTTTTCTTTTTTCAATAATGTTTAATCTAAACACTAAGCTGTGATGTAAGAATGTATTATTTTTATATAGGTACATAGTTTAATTTCACAGCATTAATTCTGCGTATGTACTTAAATCTTTTTTATTTTTTTCCACCAAACTCCACTTTGTATTTTCACTTTTTAAATAAAATATATATAACTGTTTGTTTCCCTAGCAACCTAAAATAAAATAAAATATAATTAGAACTAAGAAATTATATCCACAAATCTTAAAACCAGTAGCAACCTACCTCCTATAACTGGCGACTTAATACGACATAGTGGCAATTTACTCATAGTAATACCCTTAATCGACAACAAGAGCAAAAATAAACCTCCATGGTAATTTGAAAATCATGTTTTTAATCATTAACTTTTTATTATGAATGTTTTAATCATTGAGACGAGTGCCCATTTGATTTAGCGGGCTGCAGTAATAGCATCCATCATGCCCGGAGACGAGAAACGATCGCATAAATAATAATAATGGTCTCTGTTCTACCTCCGCGCGCCATCTTCTCACCTCCATTCTCTATGGTACCTACCAGTGTTGCCATGTGCAAGGTTTTTAACATGTTTTCACGGTTTTTTGGGTCATTTCTGCCTCCATGATTTTTATCGGTCAACAAAAGTGTGTTTGATTGGGATACGCGTTTTTAGCATGGGTAACACGGGGAAATTCTGAAATCAGGAATGTAAGTAGTACTGAAATCGTTCTGGAAAGGTCCTTAACCCCCCCCCCCCCCCCCCCCCCCCGGTGACCAAAAACCTAAGCAACCCGCGGCTCATTTGTATGGAGCGTGACATTTTGAAGACCCCCCCCCCTAAACGTGTCACGTAGTATGGGTACGTTCCCTTATCTAATCAATAAGTAATATTAATACATTAATTATATCATGTCGGTAACTTTAATTAAGTAGATACCTACATAAACTACCTTAAAATGTAGAAAAAAATATTATTGGAGTTGGGGAATTTTTTGTACCTCATCTCATCTTTTAAATTAAAAAAGGTATTTATCTTCTAAAAAGTAGGTACTTCAATCTTCAAATTAAACTTGAAAACGGTAAATTACGTTTTTTTAAAGTAAAAGCGCTTTCATAAGGAAAAAAATATATTTGTACGTTGTTTTTTTCTTTCTTTTTTATTCATTTTTTTCCTATTATTTAAAGAAAAATTATAAAATTATTGTTTTTAATAAAGCATTATAGATAATTACTCAGGTACCGTTATTTCTTATTTATATTCTCAATAAGAAGCTTGTGAAAAACACGTTTTTTTTATCCTTCAAAATATGATTTTTTATCCTTGAAAACGGTTTTTAATTTTTGGGATATGGCATCACTGGTACCTACCGTAGAGCAAGGTGTGCGAATTGCGTATAAAAAGTGCACCGCGCATAATTATTATTGCGGTTATTATAGCTGCGGGACAACAGACAGAACTGAACACGGCATTATAGACCTGATATAGTGAGTACTTATGTATGTGATATAGGCTCTTATCGATGCTGTAGATAGGTTCATGCTTTTTGTAATGATGGAATAACAAATTTATTTACATTAGGCAAAAAATATTTATTACCTTTTTTATCCTTCTAATTGACTGAGCATAGCGTAATCCCTGTTTTAACTATAACGCGACCTTTTGATATTTCATCTGTCTGTAAATGTATTTCTTACGTTCTGTTCCGGTTGAAGATGGTAGCCGTGGTGGGTAATGCCTTTTTATACGGCTAAAGTTCACAAGGGAGGCGTCTACTAATATCTACAGGAATTCCAAAAACTGAAAAAATCGAACTAATATCTATGGGAATCAAAGTGTTGACGAATATCTACAGCTCAAACTGTTGATTAATATCTATGAGAACCAAAGTGTTGACGAATATCTACAGTACTGTCAGAGGTTGGATTTGCAATTATGTACAGCATATTGGAATAACGTAATACTGCGTATGCAGTTTAAAAAACTTAATTTATGTAAGTAGTAAGTATGTATGTAAAAATCCCTAATATCGGACTATTGGACTCATTTAGCTGATTAGTCCAACCTATGCTCTGTAGATATTAGTTCAACCTACGCTCTGTAGATATTAGTCAACACTCTGAAGTTCGTAGATATTAGTTCAACATATGAGCTGTAGATATTCGTCAAACATACAGGCTGTAGATTAAGGTGGTCCAAAAATTTTTTTTCATTATTTTTCATTTGGCCACCCCGTGAATTTGTTACACGTATTTATAGAAATAACATAGTAAAATTTCAGCGAGATAGCTCAAGTAGAAAGGGGTGCTCAATCGAGTGTTGTTTTTGAATTTTTTGTGTAAAATGCTTAATTTTTACTTTTTGCTACAGGCCAGTTTCGTGTGTTAAACTATTAAATAAATATTAAAATAAACTACTAAAGAGTTTTATAGACACATTTGAACAGTATTTGATACTTATTTAGTTGACTGTGAAGTGAATCATCTACTCGAAAAAAATACGAAATTTTTCTACTTGGGGTTCGAGATATTGAGCCATTGTTAAGGCTTAACCAACATCCTACTCTTCGGCAAGTTTTACTCCGTTATCACTACATATTAAATGATTCCAAAAATGTGAAAGTTTCCGCGCTTGTATTTATTCAAGAACTTATAAAAGTATGGAGCAAATCTAGTATTCCGACCAGACAACAAAATCACTGCATTGAAAAACTGATTAAGTTTTTTAAGAACAGGCTGCTATTAAATAAAAATAGAGGAAGAAATTCTGAAGCACAAAGAAAAGGAGAGTATTTGTTTAAAAAAGAACTAGACAAACTTTTTGATATTGCCCATGCAAGCGCTTTGAATTTGATAAAAAAAATTACGGAAGACAAGAGCGTTTCTCATCGATCAAAGATGAGAACGTAAGATGATTATGACCTCAATTGACAAGAAACTAGAAAAGGTCAAAGAAAGTTCTCTAAAATGGAAACAAAGATCTGAAGAATTGAAAGAAATGGCTGCTGAAAGTAATGCTTCATCTTCGGTGGTGTCGAGACAAGAGTTAGAACTTGAGTGCAGTTTCAGTAGCACTTCAAGTAATGCTAGCATATTAGAGGATAAGTCCAACGATGAGTTTGTAGTGCGTTGAGTTGTCTACAAGTGACATATTTATTTACACAACACGTTACCAGTGCGCTTGATCGTAACAAGATTTAAACTAATCAAGAGAGAAGAAAAACAAATTGTTGGATTTGTAAGTTATCATCTACACTAAAGTTTGAATCGAAGCGTCTTTGGCAGCAGATGCACCTGTAAATAACTTAATACTTTGGAATAGCTTAAAATTGTACGAAGTCATTGATTCCGAAATCAATGTAGCAGCTAGGGGTGTCTTAGAGCGTCACTTATGGTATTTGTCAGATGAACTAGTCGCATTTACCTTATTTACTGAGAAGCTGCCTGACGCTGAGAAACAGGCCATTGTTCAAAAAATAAATTCTGATGGCAGTAATCGTTCAGTACGAGGTGATTCTGCGAAGCTTGCCTCAGAGGTTACATTAGAAGCTTTTGCAATACAAACAACGTTGAAAACGCTCTTAGTTCTTGATGTCAAGGACTCTTTCTTGTAATTAAATCTGGAGACTTGGATTATCAATGTTTATTACCTTCAAGGCAAAAGCTAAGTCAAAAATTTGCGTGTTGTTAATGATACAGCGGAGAGAGGTGTTAAACTATTTGAAGATTACAATACGATACTCACTAAGAATAAGTAACAAAAGCAATTTTTACTTCACATCGTTGAACAAAACAGAAAAATCGTTTCTACTGAAACATTCAAAAAGGAGTTAACAAACATGTTTTTGAAAGATTGCGACTAATATTATGTTAATTATTGCTTTGTTACCAAATTTTGTTAAAATTTAAATACGTTTTATACTTATTTAGCTAAAATATTTGTAATATTAATAAACCTTAAATTACGTGTTTTACTTAAAATTCAGAACTTTTGTCAGAAACTTCTAACTCGATGAGCACCCCCTTGTATATAATATTGGGGGCTGAAATTTTTTTCACATAATAGGAATAATAGGTGTAACAAATAAAATGGGTGGCTACATCTATATTTGAAAAAATAAAATTTACTATGTAGGCCTGGACCACCTTACTGTAGATATTAGTATCTGGAGTCTTCACAAGAGCTTGGGTCCTTCTAAGATGTCAAATCGGAATTATCAAAATTATCTCTGGTGTGTACCTACCGGCCTGAAGAAAGTTTCAGATTGTGAAGTTTCTTGGACAAATTAATTGCATATATAATTCCGTAGTTACTTGAAAAAATATATTTACGGTTTATAATTAGGTAGGTAGATATTTAAGTACCTTCTTACAAATAATCTTTTGATTTACGAGGAAATTTTGGATTTTTTTAATTACATAAGATAACATTAGTAAAATAATGTTTTGGATGCGGGGTTTACTTTTTACATACCCACTGATACATTAACATTCGTTGTGCTTCTTAACCATAATGAAAGAATCGCCCCCTTTATCACAGTAATCGCCCCCTTTATCCAAATTAAAAAGTAGGCACAGTCCATTTACGCAATGAATTTCCTACCACAAATAAAAAATGATGAGAAGTAATAATAAAACACATTATATTACCTATTACATTGATATTGAATATTAAACCTCAGTTAAAATTTTTGTGGAATGAGCTTTTTTCTATATTGACACAATGCCCACTCGAACTTTTGCAGCGCCCCCTAAATGTTAAAAATTTAAAAACGCCCCCCCCCCCAGACCTCCAAAACACCCACGGGGGGGCGCTGGCGCCCCCGTTAAGAATCATTGTAATAAATTAATTAAAATTTATTTATTTAACAAACGTCACTTGAAACAAAGGGATTAAGTTATTATTTTTAAGATTCGGAGGTATTCTTAGGTTGTTTCACAGAATTTGAGTAATTCGACAAATTTTAAAGTTAAAATTCAAGTTCCGCGGAAGTTTTACAGAACTTACATTTTAACTTTGAAGTTTGATGAATTATTCAAATCTGTAAAACAACAACTTCCTTATCCATCGATTCAAAGTGTGAAGAAAGGGAAGGCAAATTTATTTTTGTTTACCTAAGTTTTCCATTCCTTAGGAAAGATGTAGGTACCTACCTACATATTAAATCAAATTTAAAGTTTAGGCTTTTGACTAAGCTTGCAGAGGTAGAGAAGATCATTTAGATGAGGCTCGGTAGAAAGTTTAATATTTGAGTACGACAAACAAATTGGGTGATCTTTACTTCTGGGCCCTACTTCAAGGCCAAAAATAAGTAGGCACAAACCCAAGAATCAAAGACAATAAATGCCACTTATGAAGTAAATCGCCAAGTTACCACACTTATTTTCGTAACGATAACCTAAAAAACATAATTGGGAACCTTCCATAGGTCACACCAAGTGGTTCACTACGTTTGGTGACAGGGGTGCCTGGGTTCATGGGGTGAGGTTTGTTTAGATCCTGGCGGAAAAAGCTTTGACCTACCCACGTGGTGGGTCGGATCGGGAGAGACTGGTTGAGCGAGATCTTTCGATCTCTCCAGCAGCACTCTCTCTAAATATCGCCGTGCACCTCAGTGAGAGGAATGGATTCATACGTTCGTCACTCCTGAACACATTGACCTTCAGATTATTACCCACCCGTCATACATTTTTCCTTCCTAGAACTTCCTGTCCTACCTCTCCCTAAAAAGAGCCTCCACACTATTCTCAAAGATGACATAGACCCTTAAGATTTCCGTCCTTGTAGAGATAATGAAATAAAGATGTAAATTGCATTTTTAGTTAAATAAACCGTTTTACCCACGTTTTATCCCATAAACATGAATACTTGGTACCTAACTACTCAATTTGAAAATGTGAAAATCTGTTTGGTGGGGTTGTTTATCGATATCTCTACAAGTGATTACATCATGTGTACTGTGCTACACCACAGTTTTATTATCCAAGGTTCATCTGTATCATGTTGCCTCTAGATAGATACCTGGTATTATGTATTCTCAAACCAGAAATGCAGCCGCCAAAACAATGAACAATTCAGACGACTCGTGAATTTGAATCATTCTGCCGAGTGAAATTATTTTAACCTACATTTTCTACAATACCTACAATAATATCGGTTGCCGTAGCAGATCTATTGTTATACGATATTGTTATGACAAACGTTATCGATTGCATTGTGAATTCAATACAATTCGTAACCCCATTTTACAAACATGTACCAACCATTTACATTGTATTGCAAAATGAACCAAGCATTTGAAGGAACAGCTGTAAAATTCATGAAGCCTTCACTTTTATGGGTATGTAGTACTTACTAACTGCCCACTTCTGATTGTCAGATGCCAACAAAACAACTATTGATAAGTACAAATAAAAAGGAATTCTTTCATGACTGGCCTTTGATACTTGTTGTCTTATGATCAACATTTTAATGGTTAGGAGCATTCAAATATTGTAACAGTATTTAGTACCAAGGCTTGTATTCTTTCAACGATTATGTTATTGACACGAATTCGCTGGTGCCAGGAAAATCATATGCGACAAAGTCATCAAATGGCCATTTTGTTTTTTTTACAGTTAAAATGTTTCTATTTAATGCCGATTCTAAGTCTGTTTCAGCTTTTGAAGAAATTGTGACCAGCAGAAGAGGACAACTATGGGGGCGTTCAAGTAATACGTAATGCAATTTTTGAAAATTTTTGACCCTCCCTCCCCCCCATATAACGTAACGCCGTAAGAGAGCCTTTTTAGGCCGCTTTCGCTTTTGAGGACATTATAGTACTTACAAACTCACTTTAACAACACTGACTACAGCAATTTGCGTTTATGCGTATTTCGTGTTTAAAACATAAACGAAAAGGGTTGCCAACTTGGGAGAACAAAATAAAAATGACGTACAATACAATCGAGGGATTCCCCGTAAAGCATCAACTAAAAAGGTTGCCAACTTGGAAGATTTTAATTCCCCTGGTTTTTTTATTTAAAAAAAAAAAAACATGTTGCTTAACGCGTTGTTCGAACCCCTCTCCCGCCCCGGTAACGCACAGTAACGTTTTACAAGACCCCTCCTCCCCCAAATTGCGTTACGTAATCCTTGAACGACCCCTATCATGTTACTAAGAATACTAAGCAAAAGAGTGGTTACAATTTACCGTCAGTTTAGTAATTAGTATTTTACGATTTTTAAAGCGAGATTTCAAGCAAGAGCTGTGAACGATTTCACGACAATTTTTCGACTTAATTAAATGTGGGTAATTTCCATAGACATATGAATATTCATATGTCTATGGTAATTTCCGATTTAGTCTGGGCATTTGTGCCAGTAGGTTTTTTTATATGAATACCGCACAAGTGTCCCAACTGCTCCCGTCTGAAGCCAGTGTCCAGTGAGACTATGGCATCCCCAATTGGGTTATATTGTGAGGCTGAAGGTAGTGGGGAGGGAAACGAGATAGGGAAGAGAAAGGTAGGGAAGTACCTGGCTATTCAGATCTGGTCACTTAACACAGCTAATGCCATTTCAAGCAACATTTCAATTCTGAATGGTGGTCTTACACCAGGGCGATACTGAGAGTATCTTCCATAGTAGACATCATCTTCCAGTAAGTAAGTAGTGCCTTTCAAGGAAGGAGAGGGGCAAAGGGAGAAAATAACAATGCTAGGAATTTGGGAAAATAGGGTTCAGTTCATAAGCTTTTTCAGAACTAAACATCCATACTATTCGATTTTAAGAATCACAAAGGTGAAAAGATTAAAAACAATGAAGAACGAAGAAAATAAACAGCGGAAAGTACAATTTGAGATTTTCACGGCCAAAAGTATTGCGATTTATTTTTGAGGTATTACGCCGTGTTACGCTACCTCCTTCTTTAGCCAACGTTCGGACAGCATAACAGTGTCCATCCGAAGATATGAAGCATATATGCTGTAGTACTGGATTACACATCAGCCCTGATTATGGACACCGTAATTAGGGTTGCCAGACGTCCTTTATTTTAATGGACGTCCTGTATTTCAGACCGAAAAATTTATCTTGTCCCCTAATTTGAAATCTTCAATAGAGGACAATACTTAGTCCTTTAATTTGGAAAGAATGAATCCGCAAGGTTTCTGTATATTAAAGCCTCTCCTGACGAAAATTGTAGACGATAAGAAATGTGAAAGTATTCTTGAAAATTGGATTCAAATTCTCAAATCTACGGATGAATACAAGAATCTGCTAAAAATAATACAATACGTATTTTTCATCCCAGTTTCTAAGGCCCAAGCCGAAAGGATTTTTTCTTTGTGTTCGAATACGTGGACCAAAAACCAAAATAAGTTAGATATTGACACTGTAAAAGCAGAACTATAAATAAAGTCGAATTTCAACATGAAATGCAAACAATTTTATAATTTCATTATAGAAAACGGAGAAGCTCTTAGAGCAGCCAAAAGTAATACCAAGTATACTTTTAAATGCAAAAAGACTAATTAAGGTCGTACTATTTACTTGGCTTCGATTAACGACAAACTACGTTACATTGCGTATTAACATTTTTTTATTATTAATAAATGTCGCTACTGATACCATAACAGCATTTCATTAAAAAAATATTGATGTCCTTTATTTAATCGTACCAAATCCTCTAATACATAAAACGGGAGCTGGCAACCCTAACTGTAATGTTAATAATTTATAATAATAACAATACATAATATCCCAAAAATAAATCACTATAATTAAGAGCGGAGCTTGTTTACTCCAAAAACTATTTTGCAATAAACAAGTTCCAAAATCAAGTATCACGTATGCATATTTAAAAAAAACGGTAATCTTTTATTCACTCCAAATATCTGAGCATTTTAATGGGTTAAAAAACGACTCCTTGGCTTCAACGATATTAATAAAATTTGTTTTCCAATCTTATCCCTGTAGCAAATCATTCCTCTCTCCGAGAAACTGTTTTTTAGATCCGGCACAGCTCGCATCTTCAATGCATATTATTAATGCATTAGATTCGCTAGTAAAAAAAGCATTCAGGTATTACAATCTGTAATATAATTTTTTGATTGTTAGATTTCCTCCGACCGACCGCCTCCGGGGCTGTGAGGCTATTAAGATTAAGCCATAAATATTTTTTAGCACCTACGCAGCCGACTTTATATAAATGCTCCTAATAATAAAATAAAACCATGCAGAGGTCGTATCCACGTCATCATGGAGCATTCGAAAGGAAGTATAGTTCGCGCCTAACTTAAATGCCGACCTGAACTTGATAGATCGATTCTCATGCAGGTACATTCACTTTACTGACTTTACAATGATCGTAAGCGAAAGAGAAAGATACATAAAACATATGTGCGACAGAGAAAGGCGTGGGCGGAGAGGCAAGCAGCTTTCCGGACCTTAAACTCGCCTATTACGACAACTTCTTTATCAACGTCAGGTTGGTATTAAAT
Source organism: Limnephilus marmoratus (assembly GCA_917880885.1). Classification (NCBI taxonomy): domain Eukaryota; kingdom Metazoa; phylum Arthropoda; class Insecta; order Trichoptera; family Limnephilidae; genus Limnephilus; species Limnephilus marmoratus. Next base: position 56,419,441 of record OU862908.1, read on the forward strand.
TTTGGCATGAACTATATATCTACATCGACGTAATATTTTATTTGTTTGCACACAATAATAAATTTGTCTAATCGAAATAAATACACGAGCTAGTACAATAATTTTATTTATTTGTGAGCACATAAATAGTTACTTGTTCAGTCAAAAATGTAGGTATGTCTGAAGAAATAATTATGAATACCTATACACATATTAACATAATATTGTATTGAAATAAAATTTAATTACTTGTTGAATTTGTATTAAAAACCAAAAATTCGTTAAATAACATTTTCAGAAAAATAAAGAGATGGGAATATTAATTTTTTAAGTGTTCTAAAAATTCCAATTTTCAAAATTGGGTTGTCACCTTACTGTGTGACACTTCAATTCGAAGTGTTATATAGGTATGGAGGGGTAGTTTGTGCGTGGTTCGTGCGTTAGAAGTTCGAGTTGAAAAGTTGGAGTTCGAGTTGGCCTGGGATCGCCTTCGAGGCGATCGGCGATGGTTGTTTCCATTGATTTGTATATCTCTATGGTTGTTTCACGTGAGTTGGTCCAACACATCAGTCAGCGCAATATTATTACGGGAGAGTGGTATAAATGTTGTTTGTAATTATTTTTTTAGCTTTACGATTCGAAATCAATATTATGGAAACCGAATCATCGCCTCCACAATTGTGGCCAACTGATAAATTACAGCGCCGAATCAGCTGTTCGACGTCCGCTAATTTCGAGTTCGGAGTTCGGAGCTGAAGGATTGGCCGCAGCCAACTAAGTTCGGAGTTGGAAGGTTGGCTTCAGTCTGGACGTACCATTACAAATCAAAAAAATAAGTCATCCAGGAACAAGAGTATCATCTATCGTAGTTCGTGTCTAATTCTCGAACGGTTATGTAAATAGTCGAAAGTTTGTGAAAGATTTTACACTCTTAGCGAAAATATCATATTATTTTTACTGTAAAATTATTAACGAATAAGTATGTACGTAATCAAAGTTAATTATCTACCTCATCCTGTGTAAATTTTATTACCGTGGTGTGTGTTTCACGAAATATAGCAATACATTTTTGGGTTTATTTTTACAATTGGCAATACCATAACTGCAATCTACAGTTCAGAAAATTCGTTCGAAAATGTCTATAGGAATCTGATTAAGAACATTCGACATTCTTGTAACTTTTGTCTTTTTCGTTTTCATTTCATTTTTATGAAAGGCTATTATGACGATCGTCGTTGTGGTGCATTCTCTCACTGGTAGTAGTATATACTGTATATAATATTATTACCTTACTTCTTAGTTTAATTACACGCTTCGCTGGATAAACTATTTCTTAATGTTTAATCTTGCAAATTGTGGCTAAAGATCATGCCGGGAAACGGTAATCCTTGCCTAAAGCCATTCAGATGAAAAGACAATCTCTTCTCTTGTAAGTATTTTTTTACATGCAGTCAGTGAGTTCACCAGGTTCCTATTTGGCTAATTTTCGTTTCTTCGCTCTATCGCAGTATATTTTTAGTACAACACGTTCATCATTTTAATTAATTAATTCGTAGGTACACTAATTAATATTTAATGCCTAGTTCGTGATTATAATTATTAAACGAATATGAAAAAGCAACATAAATTCAAACGAACGATGAAAATAATTAAATATTATTCTTGCAAATGGAAATATTCACTTTAAATTTCGATTTGGAGGAAGAAGTTATGTGGTTTGGTTTATTCATGAGTAAAATTCTTTAACTTTTATCTTCAAGGTATCATGAAATTGGCTAAGTGTTCTTCGCAAAACTATTTCTGTCAAAACAATAAGACATCGTTTTGATTGTTTCCAAGGCCGAGTGGCCTGTTCAGAGTATCAACAACGTCGCTCGATGGCACCGACTTGATCACGTGTAGTTAGTTTGTTCGATATTTTACAACTGTTTATTGAGAAAAATATTGTTGAATTTTGAAACTTGACGAAACCGGCATGTGAGGAATGTGACGGATGCACTTATTGGATATGATTGTCACTGTCAGCTTGTAATTTATGGCGCTATATCCAAACATACATCTCGAAAAGACAGTTTTAAAATCTACTGAGAAAAAGCTTACACAATTACAGGGGGAAGGTGTAGTATATGAATGTAGTACACGAAAGACCGCGCTCGTTCGGAGATGGTCGGGCGACGCCGAGCGTTTCCGAACGAGCGGAGTAATCAGCCGTTCGGCGAACCGTCACCAGACCTAATCAGAGAGCACCTGTAAACAGACGCTACTAACAATATTTGTTCCCATTATAATTCACAATAAACCAGTAAAGGAACTTATTGTAATCCTTACATTGTGGGCTAGAGAGCCACAACACCAAAGTACATTACATTATTCAAATCCCGTTTGAAGCCGTGTAGAAAGCTTTCATAGTAAGTAAGCGAAGAAAAAAATGTTTGTAACCTATCAACAAAGGTGAGCTTTTCTCTTGCATTTAGTTCAACAAAGTTATCAAGCCGGTCAATGGAGGCAGATACCTACTTATTGATCAGGTGTTGTGGAGGTGGACCCGTATCAGCTGTAACCTGTAAAATAACTACTTACCTGTATTCCGTATCGAGAATTGAAGGCACCAAGCCTATAAAAAAGGTGTATCTACAGAAATTTACATGAGTGGAGCTAATCGTTTTTAATTTCTCATTTGCGTCCAAAAAAACTTCCAACACATTGTACAATGTACATACTCCTCTGGTAATGGACGTAAAACAGCGCCTGAAATAATTAGCGACGTTTATCAATTTAGAAACGGTTTTTTTTTTAAATTAATAAATGTTAAATAACCGGTCTTCTGTATTGAAAGAGTAATTTAATTTCGATACGGTCGCTTGGATGGATTATATTAATCTTTATGATTTATAATATTGTATTTTTGATGCTTAATGGTTACCAACTTATCTGTTACAAATTTTAAGTGTGTGGCCTTATTCGCAAAAGGAGTTTTTCAGCGCGCGGTTCTGTTGGATACTAAAAATGCTACAGGTTGAAATTAGTTCCAGACAGAGAACAACTAATTAGTTACCTTTAACTTTCTTGATGTAACAATCGATCAATAACTTCTTTCGTCTTAGCACCCAGCTAGCTATGAGCCCTGGGCTTTAATAAACGGACTTTCTAATCACAAAAAGCCAAAATTTCAGTCAATGATACTTACATATTTTATAAGCTCATTTGTATTTTAAAAATCGTTTTCTTAATCCTACCTATTTCGTAAAATCATCTATTTTACGATTAAAACATTCACTCTTTAACATTCAAAGAATGCAGTAAGCCTTCTAGTTCCCAAGTACAAATGAGCCGATTCTAAGCAGAATGTTTTAAAGAACCCTAATCAAATAAGTACATACTTTTAGTTCAAAGGTATTATTATTTTTGTAAAGCTTTGTAAAACTTGCCAGATTTATATTTTCAGACTAATGACTGTCAAAAAACAACTTTTTACGACAATTTCTTACCGGCAAGATTTTTACGTCAAGATTTTCGTATTGTCAGTAAAGCTTGTCTTAAACTTATTGTCCGTATTATGAGTGATATTATTGACAATATTGCCGGGCCGGACCAAATCTATGTCCTTCTTGCTCTGTTACATAATAACAGGGAGTGAACAAAAACTGTCATAATTTCGAACGCGATTAATATTAATGAATAATTTCGTTTCCCTTTAGTTCAGTTTATCCAAATTTGATAGAGTCATTGCAGGAGATCGTTGTCATGCTGTTAACTTGTCACACATCACGGAATTCTTGATGGGACACGACCAACACGACAATATTGATGGTCAAAACCCTGCCCTACGTTGAAGTTATTGTTGACGACCAAAACAATTGTTCGGCAATAGGCAATAAAATGCAATTAATCTTGCTCGTTTGCCCGAATTATTTTTTAAATGATAACTTTATTTGCACTCACAAAATTAAAAACTACAGGCGTCAAAAACCGCAAAGTTAAGTGTGTTATTCTTTATTATAATGATTTTAATTTGGCCTGCTTCTTAGGTGCTGGGTGGGTACTTCACCTACCATTCACTAAGTTAATTTAAAACCGTCAGCTCTGTAAGATTCAAAACATTTGGTGGGGAAATCGTCACCGTAAAAGTTAATTGGTGTGAAAAATACCTATCATAGGTGCAAGTAGCAGTCCGTAGAATCATCAGATTATATAAGGTCAATTAAAGAAATCTCGCCGCTCAAACAAAATGCACTTGGAGTAACATGAACGTGTCAAATTTCGTGGCAAGATGTTATTTTTTCATATCATTCCTATTAAATTATATCGAGACCCTGATGGCCTACCTACAGGGGTGTTCAACACGAAATATTTACCATCAATATTAACAATTTTATGTAGGTATAAAAGGTTCCTCATCCTCATCCAGATCTTCATTCCTCAAAGAGTTTACATTTCTTAGAGCCATAAAGCTAATAGCAACCACATTTTCAGAATAAACATCCAATGAATAACTCTCCAATGTAATATCATCCGAATTCATATCCCTGCAACATATAAAAATAATAATGCATCAATGTATGTACGAAAGCAAAAATATAATCTGATGATATTTAAAAATGTTATGTGCGCCAATTGTTCTTCTAGGAGGACGCACGTTTTTGCAATTCGTTGTACAATAAATTTGTTGTACATTCGTTGTTCGTGCGTCCCGCAAAAACTCAGAAACGAGTCCCGGTCCACGATCAAGGGAGTTATATGGTGTGGTAGATCTCTATCCCCCCTCCAGGATAACGGTTCCCGTTTTTACCTAAAGGACGTGCTTCTGAAGATGAAAGGGCTGGAAGTTTCACCCTCTTGAAATTTCTAAAACAGTCTTCCGGAAAGTTCTAGAAGGTTCGATAGAGCTCTGGAAAATTATCTATAATATCTACACATCTACGTTGTAACCATTTCGAACTGTTTAGATAAAAATCAGTAATCACGAATGCAAATGTGAAAGTACACAATTTTATTTCGATGATCAGATTCAGAAAAATAAACTTTAAATCTACTGCACATTTTAACGGTATATGAAAATGCCCGTATAAATAAGAAAACATCACTAGAAGTGCCATCGGTACCTATATGCATCCGTACCTACTGCTTTTATAATACCTAAGGCAACGGCACGCGGCATCTCATTTTTTCAAAAAAAGTGAGGGAGATCAGATTTTTTTTTACTTTCTTTCTATTGAGGAAACCGTCATACGTACTTCGTTTACATGACTTTTATTTATTATACATGAGCATTATTGTGAAAAGTAACGTACGTTTATTTCCTTTTGGCGCCGTTGCCTTGCCGTCGCCATGGAAATCATAAAAGCGCCCATTGGAAACAAATGTGCCTGATTTGGTACTGATTTGGTACCTTTTGGTTCTATACCATTTAGCATGTTGTCTGTCTCGCTTGCACTTGCCTGAAATTGTATATCGCCATCCCATTTGATTTTCGTAATCATGGTGGTACAGTTTTCTGTGGAAATATAGGCCGAAAATAGGCCATTATAAGTGGGTCACGAAACACACCCACAAAGCACTTGTTTATCCTACGAAAACACCCTTTTCAGAAATTTTTTAAAAAGTCGAGCAAATGGTAATTTGGATTAAATCCAACACAGATACAAATAACATTGTAGTATGTTGATAAAATATCAATAATTTATTTTGAAAGTTTGCAGAATGAAACAAAACCTCCGTAATTCACCGAGGGCTATTTTCAAGAACAACGGGGGATAGGTTCATTAAAATCAAACAAATCGTTGATCGTCCATTCGTTGAAAGCTCCTGACTCGAGGTGTAATAAAATGTACGAGCAATATCCACTCAGGTAGGTGAGTACCCCACCACACCACTACCACCGCAGAGCAGCTAATAACTAATAACCCCGGTGAGGCGCTGGCCCCGACCGACAACAAATTATAAATTAGATAAAAAAAGGCGAGCACACAAAAGAAGGAGGCTGGAAAAAAGAAACGAATATGACGACGACCAAAAAAGATGGACGGCTAATAATATTATAAACGTACCATAGAGACGGGCCGCTGCGAACGCGGGAGAGTGGCGCATAGACTACGAAAACTATAGAGTGGAGTAGTAAAGAGTAGAAGGTAGGTACTGGAGGAGAGGAATGGGCTCCGTGCAGGTCTGTTTAATGACGTATGGCTCACATCTCACATGCCCGATGCCCGCTACACGATTGCTGATGCTGAACAGGGGGGAATTATTAAATACATTTAATTTATTAAAAAATATCAATGAAATCAAACAATTAAATAATTTAATAGAAAACATAGAGAAAAAAAGTGCCACTGGGATTTGTACGACCGTTTTTTCTATTACATAGCGAAGGGTACATAGGCACGTCTTGTCCAACCCGAGATGAACATTAGGTATCTGGAGGTCAAACACAGGAAAATCGAGAACTTTACAAAATCAGATCGATAGGTGTAATTTCCGTCAATGTTATATTCATATACCGAGCACGATTTCACCGTTGACAGCCGAACCCGAACGACAAGGAATAAATAAGAAATCGTAATTCGCTAGCAACACTCGCAGTGTTTTCTATGAATTCACGTTCCAAATCGTCAAATGCCAAACGATTTCGTAAATTTATTGATAATGTTGAATTGAAATACTAACCTAAATATACATTGGCAGTCTGCTTTTACTTTTTGACAATTGACGGGAGTTAATTAGTTAATGAGGTCTTTAGTCATATTTCAACCACTTTCGCGTTTCAAAGATCGAACGGAATAAATTGATAGCGTCTCAAATGCTTTATTTAAAGTCTATGGATCGCGTATACGACTTTTTCAAATTTGAGAGTTTCGTGCTTCGTTAGTTCAATTCGTTCATTAAGTCAGCCACTAATTTTGAAAAACGAACGACATTATAAAAAAAACGAGTGTGCTTTAGATCACACGACTGAAGTAAAACTTCACTAACTTATATCTCCCTCTCAACGGCCGTTCGCCTCGCCCGACCGTTCACCTCGCCCGATCACACTTTTCATAACGCTCTCGTCACGCATTCACCAGCTTACTTCCCAAGTCAAGCATGCGTAAAGGCCCGACCGTTCGCCTCGCCCGATTACACTTTTCGTAACGCTCTCATCACGCATTCACCAGCTTACTTCCCAAGTTAAGCGTGCATAAAGAAGTTTTACTTCAAAAATAAGTGTAGATATATTGACAGTTAACCGAAACTCATCTGATACAATGGAGGCCGCGCTAAAATTTATCAAACGTCGCTCGGAATATCTGTTCAATCGTTGACCATAGATGACGGATTTAGTCACTATCACATTGATATAGGGTTTTATCGATCGTCCATGCTAGACCTCCTGCACCTGTTTACCTACCTCCATTTTTTGCACAAGAAGCACAGATTGTACATTTTGCAAATAGAAAAATTGATGGATATAGATATTTCGACAACAGAAAAATGTTTTTCTCAGAATGTTGTTAATTTTCACAATCTATGGAAACAAAAGATTTTGTTTTATAAACATCTAGCAGACCCGGCCACACGTTGCTTTGGCTAACGAAACACAACGCCATTACCCAACCTTTATAAAATCCACACCACCCGCTTGCCAGCTGCCCACTGCCCGCTGCCTGAATTAAATATTTGAATTTCTCGGCTTTTCTCTACTATAATAAGTATATATTATACATATAAACCTTCCTCTTGAATCACTCTATCTATTTGTGTAAACCGCATGAAAATCCGTTGCGTAGTTTAAAAGATCTATGCGCACATACATTTTGAGCGACTTCATTTTATACTATGTAATGAATGATTACTCAATGCTTGCAATGCAACACTGGATATTTGAAAAGAGAAAATCAAATACCTACACTCTAGGACATCTATTTTCCAATTTCTTCCGTAGAACGAATTTCAAAAGTGACTATAGTACGGCCCGCCAGCCGTTTTAAATCGCACAAAATATGTTTTCTTTGAATTTCTCGGCTTTTCTCTAATGCTGATTCCAGACTCACGGCGAGAAGTCTCGGCGAGAAGTTCTCGCCGAGACTTCTCGCGAGAACAAGCACTTATCCACACTCTAATTTTTCTCACTCGTGATCTGTTTCCCATCCGGTATGGACGACATTACAGACGATATTCAAAATGCTGCAGGTTTGGCTCTGAGCGATAAATTGCAACTCTTGTTGATTGTTCCACATTTTTCACACAAGGAAACAAAATTTTCGAAACAAAAATAAAAATATAACGCACGTCTACTCTCAACCGCTCACTAAACAACACTGAGACAAAACGTGAGTGTAGTAGTCTTCTCGCTTCTCGCCCGAGAAATCCTTTGATAGCCCATCCAGACTCACGGCGAGAAGCCCCGAGAACACCCGAGAAGCGTGAATGTGATGAGTTTCTCGCATTCTCTTTCTCGGGCTCGCCTGTTCTCGGATCACTGTCGGTAAATTTGGCCGCTTCAAAGGATTTCTCGGGCGAGAAGCGAGAAGACTACTACACTCACGTTTTGTCTCAATGTTGTTTAGTGAGCGGTTGAGAGTACACGTGCGTTATATTTATGTTTTTGTTTCGAAAATTTTGTTTCCTTGTGTTAGAAATGTGGAACAATCAACAAGAGTTGCAATTTATCGCACAGAGCCAAACCTGCAGCATTTTGAATATCGTCTGTAATGTCGTCCATACCGGATGGGAAACAGATCACGAGTGAGAACAATGAGAGTGTGGATAAGTTCTTGTTCTCGCGAGAAGTCTCGGCGAGAACTTCTCGCCGAGACTTCTCGCCGTGAGTCTGGAATCAGCATGAAGCGGCTAAATTTACCGACAGTGATCCGAGAACAGGCAAGCCCGAGAAAAAGAATGCGAGAAACTCATCACATTCACGCTTTTCGGGTGTTCTCGGGGCTTCTCGCCGTGAGTCTGGAGGGGCTATAATATAATTTACATGTATTATACATATAAACATTCCTCTTCAATCACTCTATCTATTGTGGAAAACCGTATGAAAATCCGTTGCGTAGTTTAAAAATTAACGCGCACATACATTTTGAGCGACTTCATTTTATACTATGTAATGATAATGATTATCAGGAAATACATTGCATCTTGCCAAAATTATAATATTTGTGATATTATCATAAAAAACATAATGGATGGATTAAAAAAGCTTTAAAAGGTAAGTTTTCAGTAGAAAAAATTAAAAGCATTTATATATGTAATTTAAGGGGTAAGATACCTACAAAACAACACCTTTAGCCAAGTAGGAAGTTACCTACATATTTTTGCAAAAAGATCTATTTAATTTGAAGTGAATAAATATACTTACCCACCTTTTAAAAACGGTTAATAATTTGCAATTAATGTAATAACGAAATTGAAATAAGGACATCACTAATTTCCACCTGAACGTAGAGTCATCTCTCGGACATGTCCGGAGCTCGGTGCCCGGTTCACGTCACTTTTGATGGGTTGATTACAAGAAGTAAATAAGAATAAATGGGGCAATATCCGGAATACCTCCCTGGCGGCATCGGTGTCTGAACATAATAGCGTCTGCTGGTAATTACCTATCATTAGGGCACCTCTGCGCGGCGGTGGGGCGTGCCGGGGGACGGTGGAGCGGGCTGGGGCCGGGGGGCGGTGAAGCCGGGCTCCGATGCAAAGGGGCACGCCGATGGGCGGTCGGGGAAAAAGGAACCAACTGATTTTACGGGCGTTTGATGAGCACTTTTGGATGTTGTTTCAGATTTATCAAAATTAATACTGCTCGTAATCCATCATATTCACTGGAATTTAAGATGAATTTGTAAAATTGTTAAATGACGTCAGGCTATTTCCAACTTATTTGTGAATAAATTATATAAGCTTCGCAGTATTTCATATACCATAGTATTACAATAATACCAGAAGGGTGGGTACTCGTTAGGGATCACTTTTCAATATTTTATTTATTTTTGAAGTGAAAACTTCTTTAGCACCGCTGCGATTTGAAACTAGTTTAAATGTAAAATAGCGACACTAAAAAGAGACAAACACACACACATCCACAGGATTTAGCCTGCGAGAATGGATAGTTTCTATAATCGGTCTCATCTTTGTGCGGTGCTTCGTAGCCTATTGGTTTCCACTTTATGCGGTGCTTCGTAGCCTCCCCACTCTTGTCTATCTTAGTTTTCTGGAGGTTTCACTTCTACCGCGTATGAATTGCACACTCTTTTTCCTGCCTCTTTTCGGCTTGTCTTATCTCTTCTTGATTCTTCTCGTCTCTTCTGGGATCTTATCGTCTCTGCTTGGTTCTTTCTGGATCTTCACAGATCTTCTCGTCTCTGCTTAGTTCGTCTTGTCTCTTCTTGCCGCTTCTTAAATCTTCCCGTCTCTTCTCGGCTCTTGCTGCTTGTTCTTTTCTCTTCTAGCCTCTTCTTGGACCTTCTCGTCTCTTCTCGGCTCTTGTTGGCTTTTCTTGTCTCCTCTTGCTTCTTCCTGTCTCTCCTAGGATTTTATCTTCTCTTCTTTACCCTTCTTACTTCATCTTGGATCTTCTTGACCCTTTTTGGATCTTCTTGCCCCTTCTTGGTCTGAGTACAGTAACTGGTTTCACAATAATTGTCTCATTTCGATATGCTAGAAATTCAGATGCAACAGGGAAACTTGGTGAAGTAGAAAATCAGAAAGGTAGAAACTTTTTTACGTCTCGTTCATTCACTAATTTATAACGTATTCAACTGCAAAAAATATTCATCCACTTCGCGTTGACCTTTTTTTAAATCTCGATTATCGTGTTATTCGATCTTTTGTGTTTAAACTTGCAAAAATTTGTTCCTTATTTTTTCAGTGAACCTGATTGTAATCGACTGAGTTAGATATGGGATAAAGTGGGATTAGAGATTAGACCACCGTAAAATGGAGTGACCGATTAGTTTCTTAAAAAAGTTTACAAAGTTAATATTTTATTTTAAATTATAATGTCACCAAAGTAGGTATCTGCCTCATATCATATGGAAAAAGATTAATTTTCAATTTGAAACTTAATATATTTTTATATATTTTTATAATCGAAATATCTGTAAAAAATGTTTGTGTTTGAGAAGTCAAAAAAGATGGCGATATTTTTATACGGAGGTCGCGGGTTCAAATCCCGGCGAGAGCAAATAAATTTTATTTTGTTTTTTTAATTTTTTATTTTTATTAATTTGTTTTATTTAACAATTCATTTATAATATAAGTTATATTTGGGTGATTCCATTATCGCGGGTGCAACATTTAGACGCATATAAAGCTTCTTAATAATTAAACGAAAAACATTTTTAATGAAATTATTATTGGAAGAGCTACATTTTAAGTTGTTTACTTTTTATTACTTTATAAGAATTTTATTGAAATATTTAAATAGTCAGGAGGGAGGTTCAAAGTGCGATCGCGGGTGCAACCAATTTGGCCCACCCTTTCCAGATCATAAGACAAAAACACAAAAGTCTGTTAATTGTGATACACGTATTATATTCTGCCTTGATATTTCGTAAGGCGTTAAACTAATCAACTAAAAAAATAAACAAATATATAGAAAACAAAAACAAGCAATGAATTATTAGCTTTTCAAACAATCGCGGGTGCAACATCAAATTATCGCGGGTGCAACTCGTCTAGTTTAAGTATATATAAACATCAATAAACACTGATAGAGGAACGAAATAAGAAATCCAACAATGCGTATTACTAATCAGTACACTTCTTTGTCATTTATGTTAATTATTTATTTTCGGTTACGTCAAAATTCGCCGAAAATTCTATGAACGTATTACACCATCAATCCTTTTCAAAAACAAAAATTTGTTTTTTTTCTTATTTTGTAGAATTTCTTTTTATATTTTGTAATTTGTAAGAGGTTCCAGATTGTTATCATCCCAATCACTTTCTGTTTCAGTGGTAGTTTTCGGAGATTTCAAAACCAATATGCATTGGAGAGGAGACAGTGAGGTTCGCGCCATGGAAATGCTATCGCCGTTTTCAGATTAAAAGAAATGTTTTGATTAAATGCCTGATTTATTTTTCAGTCCTTCCTATTAATCATCCAACGTGACTATCTTTTTTTAACTGCTTTTTTTAATATAAAGAAGATGTTTTTAAGAGAGACTGCTTGCCAAATCATAGAATTTCTATAAAAAAGCTAAATATAATATAAACAAACCTATTAAATATAAATCACTAGTAATACACAGCATATATTATTATTGAAGACATAAAAAAACAATAAAATATATGATAAATAACACAATAAGGGTAGTTAGTTGTCAAAGAGTTGCACCCGCGATTCTAAAACACAATCGCGGGTGCAACCAATTTGAGTCAACGTTTATTTCAATTCAGCTAACATTATACTCTTAAAAAGTTTTATTCAAGTTTGCCTGTGATTTCTTCTTACTTTTACAAAGTTTCAAAACGTTAGCACTTTATTTCTGTGAAAAACACAAACTTTTATATCTTTTGTATCGCGGGTGCAACAAGCTAACAGTGACTTCTTGTAGTCAATGATGCTTAAAAAATAACAACAAGTACTTACATCTTTCGGCACATAAGAATAAACTAATATTGTCACTACACGTTTTGCAGTAAAATATAACTTCAAACTATCGGTAACAGCTGTTTCGCGCCAGTGTTGCACGGTGTGATTTTGCAGTTTATATATCGATTCTTCGAATGATAATGTTTCCAAGCGCGCCAAAAATTTCAATATGAAGTAAAATTCAAAAAATTTTTTTTGTTATTAAATATTGACCTTCTTCTTTGCACTGATATCTAAAAAAGTAACAAATACTGCGATTTAAAAATTACTGTCGAGAATCGTCTATAGCGGAATCGCCCATTTGTAATACGTTCCAGAGTGGAAAATATTTTCAGTATCGCCCTAGTGTAAGACCACTTTCAAAATTGAAATGGCTTTTGTCGTGTTTGGTGACCAGATCTGAAAGCCAGGTTCTTCCCCACAATTTGTGAAGATTTTTGACCCCCTCTCCCCCGCTTGTAACGCGCCGTAACGTTTTTTCTGTACCCCCCCCCCCCTAAACGTTACGTAACGTAACGCTCAAGTGACAATTTTTACCTGAAAGTCACAATCAAGTTGCGCAAAGTACTGGAAAGTCGCTTAAATACCCTTTTTTTGTTTTGAATCTGGGTGTTTTGAAATGGTTTTGAATTCAGTGTGTCCTGGTCATCCGCCTCCAAGACCTAGACAAACCTCACCCCATGAACCCGGGCATCCCTGCTAAATCACCAAACGTAGCGAACCACTTGGGGTGACCTATGGCAGAGGTGTTGGTTATCCAATAAAGGTTCCCGGGGCGGCGGTACCCATTCCCGCCTCGCGAATTTAATGTTACTGAAATTGAAAAAAAGATTTTCTTTAAAATGTCCAAAAACATCAGCATAATTATATTGTGTATCTTACATATAATGTAGACAAATTTTGGTAGAATAAAAATTCAATTCTTTCTTCTGCGGTTTATTTGGGTGCAGATCCGGGTGCAGTATCTACCTACGTAGGCGCTTGGAGCAACAGTTATAAGTTTTTTTTAAATCGAATTTTTATTCTTATCTACTGGGCGACACCAGAAGGCCGTATAATGTAGTGTCATGTCATTTCATGTCATGTCATATCATGTCATGTCATGTCGTGTCATGTCATGTCGTACATCATATTACAACAGGTTACATTATAAAATTTTACTTTTCAGGATTTCATTCTCTCAATAAATTGGACGAAGGAAGTTTCGAATAATGGCAAATGCCCTGCAAATACAATCCACCACTTCTGAGCATGACTGCGGATCGCCAACAAATAAATAATTACAGTTCATAATGGCTAAGTGTTCTAAATATACACGACGTCAACTTTTGTACGTTTTTCTTCGTGTGTCCTATAAGGTCCCCCGACGCGACGTTAGCGATCTCTAAATACGCGGTAAATGTATCTATCTAGCTCTCGAATCTCGAATAGCTCCTCCACACTTCTAATACCGGTCCACTCTAATACATTTCAATTGGAGAAAGTGATATATCTCCCCTCGAAGTATGTACCTACGTTAGCGATCTTCCCAGGGAATGATGTGAAGTTGTCGATACAATCCTTATCGGTCGACCGTGCTAGGGGTGGGAGCCCAAGTCACTAAATACTAATCAACATTATATTTGACAATTTATTGATTTGATCACACGTTCGAGCCTTTTCCTATCGAGGAGTAGGAGACAGCTCTGTCATCTTCCTGTGCCATGCACCACGTGTGTGCTATGTACTATGTATCTTTTCCTATATTCCAAACATAATACCCGAATTAGCATGACAGTACGCGACCGGAGGTGTTAAACACTCAAATATGAAATATTCTCTCGCCATTGTCGCACGCCATTAAAATATGAATGCAAAGAACAATAGCTTTGGCAGAGACCTGTCGGGAACACAAAAGGAAGCGGCTTAATGAAAGCCGAAAAAAAGTTATTGTATTTTAATATTATTAAGTTTACGACACGAAGACTCGTAAACGTGCGTTGGCATTCTGCCGCGCGATGAATTTATTGCTATAAAGTTCACCGGCGCAAAAATAATTCCTACGTGACTTATGACAATTTGATTATGGTGGACGGAATGTTTTCACATAGGTGAAGTAATGCCATTGTCTGCTTTTAAATATACAGGCGGAACTCACGATTTTTGTGCTCGAATTCGGCATTGAATACAATAAAAGACATCAGTTATTATTATTACGATATTCCTACATGGTAGATAACTATCCCACACTAATTAGGTAACCTACCTATTTTTAAAATGGTATTACGTAGAGTCGCGTAGAGTCATTAACAACCTTTGAAAATATTTAAATTCCATGCACCGACCAGAAACTCAAGACAAAATGAAACATTTCGCACTTCAGTTGGACAAGATTCTCACTACCTGTTTTCAAAAATGTCCTTTGAGTGCAAAACCATTTATTTTGCTCATTTCTATAACCAATATAATTTTCAGAACCCTTATGTGTTGTATTTCCGTAGATACTTGTATGAGAAAATTGTAAAATCAAGCTCCATTTCTTTTACAAAACAAGGTGTTGCAAAGTGTAAATGATGTTAGACATCATATTACACTATTTTGTTTGTATGTGAGAGTTGATCGTTGTTACGAGGCGCATTTTAGTTTGTCACTTTGGTTGGACAGGGTTCTAGCTTTGCCTTACCATGTTTTGAGGTTTCAAAGTTTGCAAAGACGATTTTTCGTAATTCATTTGACTTTTTTTTTCGCTCAATTTTGTGTAAAGTATTTTAGTTTATCACATTTTAATGGAAAATATCGAAAATATCCAAATAGAAAATGTAATTATAATTAGAATCTTATGCAATGAATTACTATGCGCTAGCTGGTTGCATATTATGGTTATTTCTACACGTGGTATGTTCTAAAATGTTGAGTACACGTCCTGTAACTATTTGCCTTTAAACAATGTTCGATTAAAATACTTTACACAAGATTCAACCTGAAAATCAGAAATTGGTAAATAGATAATGATAAATCGACTTTGCAAACTTTGACACCTCATCTCAGAATAAGAAGTGAAGATAGAACCTGGCCAACCGAGGTACTGATTTTCCTGCAACAAGAACACAACCAACTTTAATAAAAGATTCACTCATAAATCAACAGAAAGCAAGATATGAACAAGTTAGGGGTTCCAATATTGATATATTTACTAGAGTGGGTCATTTAAAAAAATATATTTTAAAATCTAAGAGCGATGAAAGGGTGCCAAATGGGTTAAAAACGACGTGTTTAAATTTTTTAATTTCTGACACGATCTTCTTCCTCCGGATCCGCTTCAAAGTTTTGAAAATTTTCATTTTTAGGGGTTATTTCTAGTGTATATAAAAGTTATTCCGTGGCAAATGTAGTATATTATATTTACGAAATCATTTACAAAAAGTCCCAAGATAGAGTCTCGCAAAATTATGTCGAAATTTGAGATTAATTAAGAAGGATTTTGCTGGTTTTTGAATACACTGCTTTGAGATAATTTGAATTACATCCATATATTTTTTAAATAAATAAATCAAAAAATATTCCCTCTATTTCGTGTTTTATTGAAAAATAGTTCATTTTTAATGGTTTATCTAACATTATTTTAAGATTTAATAAGGGTGGGTTTTTCACTATTATGTAAAATTTCAAAATCAACCCAGAGGAAGAAGATGATATACAAATATTATTTAAAAAATTGTGTGTTTATATATCTTCACTTAACACCCTTTTATCACTATTAGACAAATCAAAACCAGATTTTTTTTCCATACGATCGTTATTCACCTTAATATTTACTGAATCCATTTTTATTATACCAGCACTTTGCTGAATCCTAGCGCAGGCAATGTTTAGCGATTTGTTTTAGTTTCTGTTTTATTTTATGTTACGGTTAAGTCAGGTTTCCAGCGGCCAAATGTTTTCAAAACATCGAACAAAAATATTGTGTCGCGGACATAACGTTTTTTGTTTTCAATCGGCTACAAAAAACAAAAACGTTTTGATCCTGCCCCAATGTCAATCTTTGGTTCAATATTTGTGATAATATTGTCGCTGGAGACCCGGCTTTTTCTTAGCACACAGCCATTTTGAATAGTTCAATAACAAAATAGTTATTGATTTTCGCAATTTAGAACATTTTTTATTTATTAATTTTAAAAACCCAGATTGGCTTTTAGAACATGATGTATTTTACATGATTTACTGTATGATACAGAGACTAGAGAGATTATAATGTGTAGATAACAAAAATAATCTTTAAAAACATGAAAATAATGGTAGATATAAAGTTGCATTTATATGTATAATATTATATATTATCGAAAAATAGAGAAAAGAGCAAGAAAAATAAATACAAATTGCAGATGCGGAATACATAATAATTAGTGTCCGACCGAAACAGGACTTTCTACCGAAACCGAAACCGAATCTTCGGTATCTGTCTCAACCGAAACTTTTTTAGACATGGTAAAAATCTATTGTTTACTGAAAATTGGCCCTTTTTACACTTATACAGATGGTTTACACGTGTTAAATGAAATAATAAAAAAAAAATAATTGAAGTACTTATTTGAATTTTTCAATTTTTTTTAATATCACTGCTATAAAACAAATATATTAACAAAACATATTAACTACTTCTTGGAACAAAAAATTGTCAATAAACAACACTTATAAAGGAAGGAACTTATTAATTGAGTATTTTAATTTTAATTACATTTACAATCACAACATTCTTATTACACGTGTTAAATGAAGTAAAAAAACATTAATTGAAGTATCTGAACTTAGAGTTTCGGTGCGGCCGAAGGTTCGGCAGATTTTCTGCCGAAACCGAAACTGATGCCGAAACTAGATTTTTTTGCCGAAACTCGCCAAAACTTGCAGAATCTTGCCGAAACCGAAACCGAACCTTCGGTCTGTTACAAATAATTATATAAGATCATGATACGTAATTTCAGTCACTAATAATAAATATAAGTTCATGATACGGTTCATGGGATATGATATTTGTCTAGGTTTTGGTGACGGATGTGTTTCCCAGGATCAGGAGAGCTGGTGGAAGGAGACCTTTTGACCTCCAGCCGGACTCTCTCGACCCATCACCTTACACCGCAATGGGAAGGATGGATTCATACATCATTCCTGGACACATTGAACTTCAGATTCCCCCTTATACCTTATTCCTTACCAGAACTTCTTCTCTCCTTCCTTTCCATAAAAAGACTCCACACAGCACCCCCTAGGATGACAAAGGACCTGAGGGATTTTTCTGGGCCTCCTGTGTGGAGCTAATGTTAAAAAAAATCGAAATAGACACCACGACAGTGCCCATTGCTAGACATAAAGGCACCCATCTTTATAAAGTTGAATCTAAAAACTATGGCGCCCTTTTTCAAATTTCGAGTGTAAAACCGTAAAATTGAATAGTGACGGCACGCAAATCAGGAACCGGACCTCAATAATAATTTAATAAATTTAATTAAAGTTCCCAGCACGTATTGAGATATTATTTTGGAAGACGGGATGGAGTTATTGAAATATCCAATGCGCCGGGAGCCATCAGCCGCCAGATCGAAGAAGTAGAAAGTCCGAGGATGGCGGGAACCTCAATCTGCACAACGCTTTGATATTAAAGACACAAGATTGGGTTTGTGGTAATAATAATTGATATTGATTGCGCGAGATTGGCTTCCATTGAATAAAATGAACACAATTATGTGTATGCTCACCAGCAGTAGCGTAGCGAGGGGGGGGCGGTGGGGGCGGACCGCCCCGGGTGCCACCCAAAGAGGGGTGCCACTCGACCAAGATATTGCATACACATGAACACGGTCTGTTATTTATATTTTTGTAACTCTATGGCTCCCCGAGGAGTGCCCCGTATTTTGTGTGTCCGTCGGTCGTTTATAGGCGGAGTAGCCTATATTCTGAAATTCTCTAGCCACCCCACACCCCCCCCCCCTCCCAGGGTGGACCAATTTTATGAAGTCAAAATTAGCGTTTTGGATTTCTCAAGTCAACTTTCATATGGGGGGGGGGGGTGACACTACGCCCCGGGGGGGTGACTTCCGCCCCGGGTGCCACCCATGCTAGCTACGCCACTGCTCACCAGACTATCGCGTCGCACACCGTAAACTCGATGAATAAGAAATAATATTTAAGGCGATCCAATAGTTCAGGAAAAAATCAAAAACGGAATTTTCGCCCTTTGTGGGAGGAGTTTAAAAATACTTGAGAAAAAGCTTTTGGAAAGGTTGGAAAAGGTATTTGAGAATTTTTTTTACAGGTTGATTTCGTAAATGCCTGTAAAAAATATTAATTCCTTTTTTACGCATTGTTTATTGTAAGAAAACGGAAATTTCACGAAACTAAGCGACGCGGAGTCACGTGACTATCTCCCGCTCCGGCCGGGGCGTGACTGATACGAAATAGGTATGGTGTGCATGTTCTTGTGCCCATGCCATAAGGGTCACTTCAAGAATCCAAATTCGTAGAGTGCGGGCCGGATTGATTGATGACAAAAATAACAACGAGAAAATGTATGTTTTATTTTATTTTGTGAAGTTTGGGCGTAAATATAATTTTTTTGCGATTATTATAAAAGAAACTAAATTTACCACATTATACAATAAAACCAAATCCAAAAAGGGGTTTATAAATAGGAGAGTTTGGACTTGAAAGTGTTTTTTACAGACCTTATACTTTCTTTTTTATAGGTTTATTAAAAGACTTACAAAAAAAAAATTACCGATATTTGTAAGGGCCAAGGTGTGTTCTACAAGCAGTATTTAATTGAAGCATCTATAATACTTATGAGCCATAAAATTTTCAAAACAAAAACATATGATTTTGTATGATTTTGCATTATTTAGTATGACTTCATCTTAAGTACGTACATATTTTACATAGGAAACTTCTAGTTGTAAAAACAAATCTAATATTGACTTTTCTAAATGTAGGTACAAAGTACAAATCGGTATAAATGTTATGTAAAACATCTTCCCGTCATGTTCTTGCGCAATCTTGATCTCAATAATCAGGTGCCTGATTGGGGAGGCGTCTACTAATATCTACAGTAATTCCAAAAACTGAAAAATCGGACTAATATCTATGAGAACCAAAGTGCGTACGAATATCTACAGCTCAAACTGCTGACTAATATCTATGAGAACCAAAGTGTTGACGAATATCTACAGCACTGGCAGAGGTCGGATTTGCAATTATGTATAGCATATTGGAATAACGAAATATTGCGTATGCAATTTAAAAAACTTAATTTATGTATGTAAATAATTTATGTATGTATGTAAAAATCCCTAATATCGGACTATTGGACACATTTAGCTGAATATTAAGGATTCGGGTTTTTGTTTTAACAGCTTTCTTTATTTCGAGTGCTTCTAAATTATTTAGTCTGTTACCATGACCATTTCTATGTCAGTTAGGTTAGGTTAGGTTGTGGTGCCATGTATTTCGAAATAAATAAATATCTTTGTATTATGACCTCCATGTTTGTTCAATAAATCATTGTCCTCGTAAACAGCAAAATACGTAATATTATGCAAAAACTTCATGTACGTACTTCAAACGTTTAAGCCTTTACGTAATTAGTAATTACGTATTTGAAGTAATTTATGCTTTTCCGTACAACCTCTTGTTCAGCTGCCCTCTGTAGATATTAGTCCAACCTACGCTCTGTAGATATTAGTTCAACCTACGCTCTGTAGATATTAGTTAACACTGGGACCGTCGTAGATATTCGTCCAACCTTAGCTCTGTAGATATTAGTCAACACACTGAAGTTCGTAGATATTTGTCCAACATATGAGCTGTAGATATTCGTCCGACATACAGGCTGTAGATATTAGTATCCGGAGTCCTGTTGGGACTCAGGGGGTCTCAGGGGGTCTAGCACAGTGAAATAGACAACTTTACAACTTCGGATCGATAGGTGTAACTACCGATGATTTTATACCGTTTTCCCGAGTTCGGCCGCACTGTTGATGGCTAGACCGATATTGACAGGGAATAAATAAGAAATCGATACACGATGGCAACACTGGCGAATCTGTTTAAGGATTTATATACGTAAATATAAACGGCTTTGTAAAAATTAAAAATACTAATAAATTGACAATTTTTAATTGAAATACTAACTTTAATGTACATTGGCGCTTCGCATGTACTTTTTAAGACTAAACGGGAGTTAATTAGTGAGGACTTTAGTCATATTTCATCCACTTTCGTTTCTCCAAGATCGAACGGAAAAAATTGATCTCGTCTTAGACGAATTATTTAAGTCTATGGATCAGAGCTTCGTTAGTTCACCTCCATTCATTAATGAATGGGAGGCATGGGAATTTTAAAAGCGTTGAGATGGGTCATGATTCATGATACAAATAAGTTCGAGACATACAGGTCTCACTTACATCTGCCATCTAGTATAATCCCTGCCAATGGAAATACAGGAATCTTTTCCACTAATGAACACGTATTTCTCGTGTGTGATGGCCTAGGGGCGTAAGAACATTTCCAGGAAGAGTTGGTGTTGGTTGGTTGTGATATAAAGAGCGGTCCATTTGCTACGCGGCCGCACAGATTCGTTCTGCTATAATGGCGTCTGGGCCTGCTGATGCTTCATCTTGCCTTTGTTGCTTTTGTTCCTTGCTTTCTCTCTAAGCCACAAATATAATAATATATTTATTTATTTTGAATTTCACGCCCAGCTGATGTAAAAATATGTGGTTTATTTTTTTAATTTCATAAAGAACATTGGTGTCGCGAAACTGCGACTCCACTGAAAATTGGCGTTGTTCTTTTGCTGCAGAGCCAAGCCTATGCAGCCCTCGAAGGACCCCGAAACTACGTGAACTCTAAGTTATATGGGACGACTAAATAGCATACACTCGCAAACCTGATAGATAGTTAGTCGATAGTTCAGATCTGGGCTTTTGGAAAATTAGATAAGCCCAGACTGGAATAAAGAAAATAGGACTCACCGTTGCAGATGGGGCCTCACTGATCTCCAGTTTGTGGTGTACACTTCTCACTGTTTAATTTAAAATTCGCAATATTCTTATAACAAGAGGTTAGGGAACGTACCCAAACTACGTGACCAACTTTTTGCAATTTTTAACCCCCCCCCCCCCCCCGGTGACCAAAATCCTAAGCAATCTGCCGCTCATTTGTATGGAGCGTGACATTTTGAAGACCCCCCCCCCCCCCTAAAAGTGTCACGTAGTATGGGTACGTTCCCTTACGATACATGCGCCCTGTCTGAGATGTTATTTTGTAGTGAGCAGCAAAAAGCACACTGTCACCTCTCCAAAGTTGAGTATTTCTTGCAACAATTTTTATGGTGACATTTGGGAAGGAAAGATTAGGTAGGTGGGATAAATTCAGGATTTTGACATATCTACCCACCAAGTCTGCGAATGCAATACCCAATCAATCCCATATAAAAATGCGCGAACAAACATCTAAAAAAAAAAAACGAGTGTGCTTTAGACCACACGACTGAAGTAAAACTTCTTTAGCCCCATGTATATGATAGGAAGAGAGAAAGAAAATGAGCACGCGCACTGCTCTCTCTTGCTCCTACAGTGTGATACAGATAATAGGCCTGCACTGTGTCTTAGATATACGAAACATAACTGGCTATGAGAGAAAGAGAGAAAGAAAATGTATGCTCGCACCTCTCTCTCTTGCCCCTACAGTAATATACGAAACGTAACTCTCTCTCTTTCTGCCTTCACTAACTACCACACATAATACGCACAATTTCTAAAAAATAGATTTAAATATCTTTTTAAAAAAACCCCAACTAAGAACAAAATAGGTTCTTAAGGGGCATATATTAATAACGTGAACAGTTTTTCTTCCAATCTAGACCCCTCCCCCCTTGGTGAGATAAATTTGGGCCACTTCGTATATTCTTTTCAAGTAACGTGAGATTTTGCTGGACTGCCCCCCCGCTTTTGAGCTCACGTAATTGAGGAGGTCCTAAGGAAACAATTTCCCGGGGGGGCTTATGCTATCTTTGGGGACGCTGTGTAGAGGGTCTCTTTAGGGAAAAGAAGATGTTCTGGGAAGGAAAAATATATGAAGGGTGGGCAGGAATCTGGGGGTCAATTGTCCAGGAGTGATGGACGAATGAATCCATTCCTCCCACTGCGGTGGAAGGCAATGGATCGAGAGAATCCGGCTGGAGAAATCAAAAGGTCTCCCTCAACCAGTCTCACCCGATCCGGCCCGCCACGCAGTATGTGGCAAATGCATACGCTGCCAAGACATAGACAAACCCCACTCCACGAACCCGGGCACCGCTGCTAAACGTAGCGAACCACTTGGGATGACCTACGGCAGGAGTGTTGGTTATCCAAAAAATGGTTCCCGGGGTGGCGGTGAACTGGGATAGATAATAAGGTGTTGTTTAAAAAAATAAGCGTGTTGAATGGTAGTCGGAAGTAAAATATTTTCACTTATCACACTAATTACCAAATTGATAAATCGACAATACTCGAGTGAAGTGAAATGTCACGAAACTGCGTTATTTTTTATTTTATTTTTATTAATTTATTAATTTTCAACGCCCTGATGGGCTTTTACATGACGAGTTTATAATACAGAGACAGTTTTTTTTTAAATAAAAAAAGATAAACTATAAAAATATAACTAGTAAACATCATATGAAAGGTAGGTATACAGATAAATTTAAGGAAAGATAGTGCATTACAATAAAAGAGAAAGTTTCCAAGTTGTAAATGGCGTAGAAATAAACTAGTAGGTATGTTAGTAATTACAAAATTTACAGGTGACTGTTAAATGTGATGAATAATACAAGACAAAATGCAAGACACATAAAAAGAAAACGCTAACAAGTTTTTACACTGTAGATTAAAATAGAAATACACAAATATATGCAATAGACCCTATGTGATGCTCCTTAGATATCAAAATATTCTACATAAAAATATTGTTCAGATATTTCTTGAATAACGGTAAACTTGTATTGAATACATCGATACTTGAGGTGAATTTGTTCCCTAGTGTGTGTAATCGAGAAATTGGTGCATGTGTGTGGTAGTTAGTTACAGAATTATTGTTGCAGAATAATATGTTTTGCCTTGTCGCTCGAGTTGGTACCTTAAAGTCAATGAGATGCAGGAGTTCGCAATAATCTAATTCGGAGTGAATAATTTTAAACAAAAAAGTAAGGTCGTTTATTTTTCTTCTGTTTTCTAGGGAATGCAATTTAAGTGTATTTAGTAAAGATGTGTAGTTAATGTGTTGAATAGGTATGTGTAACTTGAAGTTAATAAATCTTAAAAATTTGTGCTGCACTCTTTCGATATTTCTTATATGAATTTGATAATATGGGGACCAAACTATGGAATTGTATTCCAGCAAGCTGCGTACGAGTGACAAATATACAATTTTTATAACTTCCAACGAATCGAAGTCTTTGATTGTTCTGATTATCCTTAATCCTAGTGTTTTCATGCCTTTGTTAGTTATTATTTGTTGTATGTGATTTATAAAATTTAATTGCGTATAAAAAGTTAATCTATGGAGTTTTTCATAAGTAACCAAATATTTTTGTCCTACAAAAAGTTTCAAAAATCGATATCTAGATTGTGTTTTTCACACAAAATTAAGTGTATCACATTAAAAAAGTGGATCGTTTTCCAATTAACAAATAATCACAGTGAGAACAGATATACCATAAGAGTGAATTTAAAAACAAAATCTTGAAATTAACACGACAAGTGATATTTGAATTTGAAACCATTTGAATTTGAATTTGAATTTGAAGTTTGAAGACAAGTGACATTTGAAGCCATAGACAAAAAGTTAACAGAATATTGTTATGGCTATTACTGTAACAAGAGACAATATTTTAAATTTTAAATAGAGTGGGGGCATTTTTGAACCCAAATTGAAGACCCAAAAATGACGGTAGTGAGCTATCTAAATGAGCTAAAAAATGAGGTTTCGAAAATTCAGACTGTCAAGGACCAGAAAACAAAAAATACGATTGAACTCATAATAACGAAGTTGGAAGATGCTATTAACAAAGAGAGTCTGTCATTACAAAACAAAATAATTGAACTACAAGAAAACATTATCAACAGTGATAGAAAATATATCAGTAATTTAGAAAAATATCAAAATCTGGAAAACAATGCTACTACGAGAAGTTACGCTAGCATCACCAGTGGAAAAAACACAACACCCAATATTCCAGTATACCCCATTATAATTAAAACTAAAAATGATAATGAAGACATAAAAGAAACCATCACGAAGAACGTCAAAATATCTAAACTAGGAATCGGAGTAAGTAGCATCAGGAAGACATAAAAAAATGAATTGATAATAAATTTACAAAAAGCGGATGATATGGCCAACATCAAAAATGAAATTACAAAGTTAAAACTTGAAGGAATACACGTTGAAAACATTGATAAAAAAGACCGTGCATGATCTTTAAAGGAATCGACGAAAAATATACACAAGAAGAATTTATATCAGATCTAATACTGCAAAATGAAGATATAAAAATAATATACGAAATGGACCCAAACAAAATAAAATATAAAGGAACCATACCAATTAAAAAATATCAACAAAAAAATATAATTCTGGAAACCAGTGGAGATCTCAGAAAACTTCTAGTTATGAAAAAAAGCGTAAACCTTGGATTTTACCAAATTAAAGTAGAGGACTGTAACCCCCTAATGCAGTGTTACCATTGCCAAAAATATGGTCATACAGCAATGCGTTGCCTCCAACCACCGAACAAACCAGTATGCCTTCATTGTGCGGGTGAACATAACTTAAAAAACTGCAATAATAAGAACGAAATACCAAAATGCATTAATTGCACAGAACTTAATTTAAAATTTAAAACTACGACTTTAACAGACCACAAATCAAACAGTGAAAAATGCAAACACAGAATGAAAATGCTTAACTTTGCCAAAGAAAAAATTAATTATAATTCAAAATGACCGATTTCATAGTAAAACAAATTGACGAAAAATACAAAATAAACCAAAAAATATGTCAAAATATTACAGAAGTCAATAAACGGTGCATTACTAACAGTTCCCCCTTTTTGCTATTACATATGAACATTCGAAGCATAGCAAAAAACCTCGATGAATTTTTGATAAATATTAATGACCTGATTTTATCTCCCGCCTGCATAATGTTAACAGAAACGCACTGTAATAACGATCAACACATTAATGCGCTACCCAACTACAAAGGCATCGCAACAACAACACCAATTAACAAAAATAGTGGTATAATTATATTTGCTCATGACGAGTGTGAAATTACTAACATTGAAGAAATTTATATACAACACGTAAATTGTCTAAAAATAGATATAAAATTAAAAAATAAATTATACAGAATTATAACAGTGTACAGAACACACAAATCAAACATAACTAACTTTATAAATGAACTAGGTGAATATCTAAGCAAATTATCGAAAATACTTACTTTTGTGTGTGGTGATTTCAATATAAACATTTCTATAAACCATAACTCAATAGAAAAAAATAATTACATTAACATGATGACGCACCTCAATTATAAATCTTGTATTAATAGTTACACTCGAGAAATTAAAAAACAAAGGCCATCATGTATAGATCATATCTGGTGTAATATACATTTAAATGAAATAAAAAATATTAAATCTACTGTTTGGAAAACCAATATTACTGACCACTTCGCTTGTCTTATATTACATGAGACAAATAAAAAACTAAAGACGAGTCCCAAATTAAATCTTCCATATTCCCAA
Organism: Limnephilus marmoratus; assembly: GCA_917880885.1. NCBI lineage: Eukaryota > Metazoa > Arthropoda > Insecta > Trichoptera > Limnephilidae > Limnephilus > Limnephilus marmoratus. The sequence continues at coordinate 56,445,816 of OU862908.1, forward strand.
GTAGACTACAAATTATTAGAAAAATCATTAATTACTAAAAAATGGGAAGAAGTTTTAAAAAATAAATGCGCCAACCAAAGTGCCTTACTGTTTGAAAACATTTTAACTAAACACGTTTTAAAAGCAACAAAAACAACACAGATCGTCCCCAATTCAAAAACAAGGAAAATTAAACCCTGGATTACTCTAGGATTAATAAAAGCCATTAGAAAAAAAATAAACTTTATAAAATAACACAAAGGCTACTAGTTAACAATAAAATTGTACTATATTATAAAAAGTATAAAAATATATTAACTACTCTAATTAGAAAAACGAAAAACGACTATTACTCAAAAATTATTTCAGAAGCTAAAGACAATAATAAAAAAATATGGTCAACAATAAATGAAATAATAAATTTAAAAAAAATATATAAGCACATATCAGAAATATCAGATGGGAAATTAATATATAACGTACAGAATGACACAAAAAAATGTTGTAATATTTTAAATAACTATTTTAATAACGTTGGAAAAAACCTAGCAAAATCCATAAATATAACCAATATATCAAATCCACAACAAATAACACAATGTCAAATAAATAAATTTCACCCAGTCACAGAAGCCGATATTGACAAAACTATCTCGGAACTAAAATGAGGTTCCGCCCCCGGCTTTGATAACATAGATGCAAAGACAATAAAAGCGATGAAAACATACTTAGTTCTCCCCATAACACATATAATAAACCTAAGTCTAACAAGTGGCGAATTTCCCAATAATTATAAAAGAGCAATTATAACTCCCATTTATAAAACAGACTGTCGTAAAGATCCACAAAATTACCGCCCGATTTCCCTCCTATCAAACATATCAAAAATATATGAGAAAATTGTAAAAAAACAAATTTGGACATTCTTAGAAGAAAATAAAATAATTAATGATAACCAATTCGGCTTCAAAAAAATACAAGTACTCATGACGCGATAGCAAAAATAACTAACTATTTATATACGGCCCTAGATTCCGATAAAAAATGTATCGGAATATTTATAGACCTGAAAAAAGCTTTCGACAGCATATCACATAAAAAATTAATAAATAAATTAAAATCGATAGGAATTAATGGGAAAGTCTTAGCATGGATAACTAGTTATTTACATAAAAGACCTCAACAAGTAAAATTACTCAATCAAGTCAGCGATTCAAAATATAGCGACTTTTCAATACCCCAAGGTACAGTTTTAGGACCACTGTTATTTATTATATATGTCAATGATATATTCCATATTTCCAAATATGGAGATATTGTCTCCTACGCTGACGATACAGTCCTACTACTAAAAGCAAACACATGGTCTGAATTAAATAAAATGGCAAACACAGATATCAATGCACTAAAATTATGGTTTGATGAAAACCTGTTGACTTTAAATTCTAAAAAAACCTATTATTTACCATTTTCCATTAAAAAACAAGAAACACCTAAAGAATTAAACATAATAATCCACTCTGTGACAAATACAGAAAACCACAAATGCAATATATTATGTACAAACATAGAAAGCAAGACCGATATTAAGTACCTGGGCATAATAATAGACCAGCGTTTAAAATGGTCCCTACACATAAATATTCTGAACAACAGAATAAGGAAACTAACATATGTATTTAGATGCTTAAGAGATATTTTAAACGAAAAATTACTTAGAACCACATACTTCGCTTTCTGTCAATCAATTATACAATACGGCATTAAAGGATGGGGCGGTACATATACAAATCAAACACAAACAATTTACATATCACAAAAACTAATAATAAAAACAATTTAAAAAAAACCCTACACATATTCATCCGAACTGTTATTCAAACAATTTAAGGTCAGAAAATTAAGTGCGTTATACTTTTATCACGCAACATTACAAATTTATAAAGATAATATCCAAAATAAATTTGCACCCTTCAAAAATAACAGAAATCTTAGACAAACATCAATACTTCCTATTCAAAATGTAAAAAAACAATAGGACAGTTAAATCATAAATATCTCGGAGTTAAATTTTTTAATTCACTACCTGAAAAAATCAGAAACATGAACAGAAACATAAAAAAATTTAAAACTCTGCTAAAAAATTACACTGAAAATTTGAACTGAATAAAATATAATAAATTGAACCAATATTATAACACCCCCCATACACACAAGCCCTGCTTATTTATGGGGGTACATCATATACATTTATTATGTAATTAATTATTGTAAAAAATATATTATAATTTATGTATCCTTTTGTAAATAAAAAAAATGAAAAAAAAACACAACTCCAAGATCCCTAATTTCTTTGACTTTTTCTAAGAATTTATTATCTATTGTGTATTTAAAAGATAGTGGGGTCTTTGTTCGACAAAATGTTAGTGTCTTACATTTATCGATATTGAGAAATAAGTTGTTTGCGACACACCAATTTTGTAATTTGACGATGTTTCTGTAGGATTTGGCAATCACCTATATTAGATATTTCTTTGTATAATTTGATGTCATCGGCAAAAAGCAGAACTTCTACATCGTTGAAACAACTTATGATATGATTTATGAATATTAAGAAAAGGATAGGGCCGAGATGACTTCCTTGCGGTAGACTACTAGTAGCATATAATAACTTAGATTTAGAATGTTTAATTTTAACAAATAAGATTCTGTTAGACAAGTAACTTGAGAACCAATCCAACAACTTGCCTCTCAGTCCTATTGCACACAGTTTACTAAGTAATAATTTATGTGATACTTTGTCAAAAGCTTTTGAAAAATCTGTGTAGATACTGTCAACTTGTTTTTTTTTTGTAAAAGATTCTGTAATATAGTTATGGTAAAGTAACAGGTTGAGGTTAGTAGCAGTTGACCTACCAGAAACGAATCCGTGTTGGTTTTTATCAATTACTTTTAATATTGATGGATAAATTAAATCGAGAACAAGGGATTCAAAGATTTTCGGGAGTGCTGATTGTATACATATAGGACGGTAGTTTTTAATATCTGTGTCGTCACCCTTTTTGAGAATCGGGATAATATAACTAGATTTCCAACGGGTTGGAAAAATGTCCAGAAGAAAGTAGGTGGGAAAAATATTGGTGGGATGTTATCTGGGCCTGCAGATTTGTTAGGGTCGAGTGAAATGAGCATGATTCCTGTGTTATGAAGCAATTATGTAGATGTATTGTGTTTTGATATGTGTATGATGGTACGTTTTTATCTGATATTTCGCCTTCGTATACACTTTGGAAATGATCCGCACAATATCAAAGGTGCTATTGGCTATTTTGCCATCATAATGCATTGTGGGGGGGTAGTCTGTACTTTCATTGTTTATTTTTTTAACAAAATTCCAAAGATTCTCTGTTCCTAGCGCAGTTTTCTCAACGGAGGTGATGTATGCTTTACAGCACAGTTTCGATAATGTTTTACATTTCTTTCTTGTTTCTGAGAAGTTTGAGTAGTCGTTGATTTGGTGAGTCATTTTAAAAATTTTGTGTAGCTGTTTTTTTTTGTTTCAGTAAGAGTATAAGATCTGTGGAGAACCAAATTGGATATGTTCTGTGTTTTGGTGTATACGAGGGGACATGAGATTTTATATTTTCAGAAAATGTTTCATAGAGTTTTCCTAGTATTTGTTCTATATCACTGTTGGTGGTCAAGAAAGTTCAATCTGTATTAGTGAGTTGGTAGTTAATAGAATCGTAATCGGCGTTTTTGAAGTTGAGTGTTGTTTGTTTCAGTGGTGGATTGTTCGTGTACATATTTACTGTAATGTGTAAGGGGGGATGATAATTATCCGCCGGAACGAGCTGATCGTCTGACATTTCAACACACAGTTTAGAGCTGTTTGAAAGGGCAAGATCTAGAAGGCGATCACTATGGCGATATATTAGGTACAAAATTATGCTGATGCAAATTTAAATAGTTTATCATATCTATCACTTCACGTGCTGGGTCGTTAGAACTTTCGTTAGTAATGTAACCATTGTCACTAGAATTCCATCTCAAATTGGGAAAATTATAATCGCCGACAATAATTATTTTTGAAGTAGGATTTTTTGACATCAGAAATTCGATGTCTTCGCAATGTTTCTTGTAGGTTTGGATGTCGGAGTTTGGTGGTATGTATACAGTTCCAATGATGATTTTTTCCATGGGAGTGACAATTTGTACAAATAATTGCTCCAATGAGGAATTTTGCGTTTTTAGTTTTTTCACTGTTATATTTTCCCTAATTGCAATCAAAACTCCGCCTCCTCTGGATTTGGTACTAGATTTAGGGTTTCTGTCACACCGAAATATCTTGTGGTTTGTGAAACCAAGTTCAGGAGATTTTATTTCTGGAATGAGCTATGTTTCAGTAAGGATAAATATATCAAATCCGTGTAAAGGTACCGTTACTTTAAGGTCATGTAGTTTTGTACGAAGTCCTCGTGTATTTTGATAATAGATTTTGATTTTATCAGGGCATTTGGTCCGGCATTTTCTGTTAGTTAGGCCATATCCAATGGTGGATTTTGGTTTTTTGAAACATATTGCTGGTTTGTTATTTATAAATTTTATAGTTAGTCCGACTTCGCCTTCTAGGGTACGGTTTGCCAGGGTTTGTCTAAGATCATTTAGGTATTGCCTTTGTAGAGGGGTTTGATCGGAATAGATTTTGCAATCGGTGTGTGTTAGAGCTATATTTTTTCTGCGCAATACATTTAATACTGTCAACGGGTCGTTAAGGATGACTTTCATTGGCCTTATTTTATTTGGTTTAACTACGCTAATGCGGAAGATGTTGACAGAGTTTTCAACGATAAATATAAATATAACGTTATTATTATTCAGAATTGCACAAGATTATGAAAAGAATCATTAATCAAGGAGCGTTTTAGGAATGGAATTGTAACAAAATTATGGTAAACTGGTTATTTGTTATTAAAATTTCAATAAATGAAAATTCTGGTAATTGTTCGGAACAAACGTCATCGGTTAATACGCACTTTTTTTATAAAACTTTTAGATTCTTCTTAATTACCACAAAAAAAACTATTTGCATTCGGGGAGGTTGAAAATGTTACATTTTTAATTTTATTTATGTAAATTGAAAATTTGCTTTCACACTGTCAAATCACTCTGTTTGCAATATTGTTATTTTAATATGTTGGTATTACTGATATTTCACATTGCATTGGCTGTATAAAATAACGGGTGGCTAGAAAATTAGTTATACCACGAATTTTGAATTAGATAGGTAAGCACTAATTTGGTTAGAAATTTTGCTTGGAATACAAACTAGATAAAACCTGGAATGTTTTTTTTAAAGAATTGATGTTTAACGATTTTTTTCGTCAATAAAGGTAAGAGGTTAGGTTGGGTTAGTAGGTTAGGTTGGGTTAGTAGGTTAGGTTGGGTTAGTAGGTTAGGTTGGGTTAGTAGGTTGGGTTAGTAGGTTAGGTTAGATTAGGTTAGGTTCGGTTAGGTTAGGTTAGGTTAGGTTGGGTTAGGTTAGGTTAGGTTAGGTTGGGTTGGGTTAGTAGGTTAGATTAGGTTAGATTCAATGTGAGTCAAGACGTTATTTTTATGCGTTAAAAAAAGATTTTTACATTACTTATTTTCATTCAAATTCTTTCACCCTTACATAAAGTAGGTACTATTTAATATTAAAAAAAAGTGAAATTCAATGGTTTCTAGCCGTAGGTTTTTTTCTCTGTTTGTAATTAAGGGAATACCAACATAATAAAATGACAATAATCATTACAAATTGCATATGGTGAAGCGTTGTGTTTAAATACGAAAGCAAATTTTCAATTTACGTAACTAAAATTAAAAATGTTACATTTTCAACTTCCCCGAATGCAAATAGTTATCCTTTATGGTAATTAAGAAGAATCTAAAGGTTTTATAAAAAAAAGTGCGTATTGGACGAGTCGGGAAGAGTAAAAATGAATTCCATTACTAATGTTCATTTTATAAAAAAACAATGCGCTGAACTATGAAAAACGATTAGAAATAAAAAATATTGGTGCACCACGGCCCATTTTAAATATTAAACAAGAGTGGAAGTCAAAAACAAAAGAGACAACGGAGAATCGACCTAATCTACAAATAGGTAGGATTTTTTTCATAATTAAATACATTTTAATTAGAGTAGGTAAATGTACAAGATTTTTAGCGCACCACCGATTTTTGGGAGCACCAGCCGCCACTTTAACCCCCCCGTACCCAAAATCACGAGTATTTTTTTAGTACCAAGTATATTGAAATTTTCAGAATATTATCTTTAAGGTCTCTGCCCACTACACCGTTCCATACCATGACCGTAACAGTAGCAGCGCATGCAAAAAAAATCTTTGTGCATGAAACGCTGCCCACTAGCCCGTCTCGTCACCAACCAACACCGTCGCATACCATGACCGGACGTGGGTGGTTTGTATATTTATGGACCGGACTGACGCCGAATTCTCGATGACAATATTTTGCAGGTACCGGTCCGCTCTATGCATGGCACGCGACGGTGTTCTAACCGAGTTGCCAATCCGTCAGTTCGTGATTTGTGTTCAGTTCTATGAGACGTGCGTCAGCGGGTACGCCTGTTGAACGAGGATGGTACGGACACTAACCCCGGTGTATACGGGTATCATACGGTCACTAAACGGGTTTAGTGTATCATACGGTGTTAGCACGTTATAGTGGGCATAGTATGGCGTAGCGTGTTTATTTCGTGGCTGATACGTTCGTAGTACGGTCATGGTATGGAACAGTGTAGTTAGTTAGGGCAGACTCCTTAAAGCCAGCGCCAGACACGAATTCAAAGAATTGATCAAATAAGTGTTCACATTTGTGGCACAGGCATTTGATACTGTTGTCACATATTTGATCACTTAAGTGCGCTTTGCCGTTCAGTATCGGTTTTTTAGCGCACATCAAAGAGATCAAAGTCCAAATGTTTGTATGCCTGCCACACTGCGCGAAGTCCGCGAAGCCCAGTTGCGAGAGCGTCGCCGTCAGTCGCCGTGGAGAGATGTCGTTTGTGCGTTAACAACCAAACGAACTAACGATGGAGTGGAATAATGAGAGCCTTTTCGAGTTTATAGAGTTGATGCAAGGAGAGCCAGATATATGGGATCCGAAATGTAAAGGGCATAAAAATCGAAATAACATCAAAACAACAAACTGTGTCGACCAAATCGTGGTCCATGTTATTGATTTATTTATTGTTTTGGAACATTTACAGAGTATTAACATAAAAAAGTCATTAGATTGGCATTGTAAAAAGCGTAGATGTTAATAGTCCACTTAAAAATCTTCACAGAATGAACAGTTTAATAGTTATTTTTTGCTATGTATACATAGAAGTTAACAGAAATTAGAAATAGCAAAATATAAACAGAGGTATAAAAAGAGATAACAAAAATAGTGATGATAAAATATAGAGATGACAAAGATAAAAAAAAGATCGATATACGATGTAAAAAAACAGAAAAACAAAAAAGTAAAGTACAAATAGAGTAAGAAACAGCCATTCACATTCAAGTTCAAGATCAAATATAAGTATTTTCAATTCTCAATTACTTGTTAGGTTAGTCTATTGTTAATTTGCTTTTTATGTGAAGTCTATTTGAAAACTGTGAGCTCAAAGAAGTGATCAAATCTTTGAACACATGTCTGGCAGATACAACAATATGTGACCAAATGGTGAGCAAAGTCTTCAAAGAAGCGATCACTTCTTTGAACTTCTGTCTGGCGCCGGCATAAAACACAGGTTATTTTTAATACTGATAAAATTTTGGAAAATTAAACATAGTGATAAAAATTTCCAGAGAGACATTAAGGCTGCAGGTTGTTTTTGACTGGCATTTGGTTTAGAAACGATAAATAAATACAAGTGATATCTCATTATTTTCCCCCCCCCCCCCTCCTTGTGATATTTCGTTATTTTTTCCCGACCCCCCCCCCCACTTTCAAGCCTCACGTGATTAATGGACGACCCCTAAAGAACTAATTCAAGATTACAATTTCTCGAATCACTCCTTCAAAATTTTAAAAACTCAATTACTGTTGTGATCGACAAAATTGTAAAAACTCAGTTACTGATGTGATTGACAAAAATGAAACGGCTAAAAGTCAAATGCATGTTCAGTTTTCTTGGGTGACAAAATGAAAACACAAAGCGTTATTTTTTAAATTGAATCGACAGTAGTTGCCATTTTTATGGTCCACGCACGGTGCATTTAGCAGTCATAAAACTTATATTTTTAATGCCAAACAAGCGACTGCCGAAAATCTTGATAATTTTCTGCAATGTTATAAATAATAATAACGTACAATCGAGTACATTTTATGCCCTTCGTTAAAAAAAGTCATCAAACGGTAGGAGGTTTTGGTTCGCTCAAAGCAATAAAAGTACCTACTTGCCGGGGCATTCCGAATTTCTACCGTTTTATAATAACATATTTCTCTTGAACACTATTTCTACTATCATGGTACGAGAACACAACAGAATGGAGTTGGCAGGAAAACACTTCTTTTTCTTCTTCTTCAGCACAATTTATTTAATGTAATAAATACAAGTATTACAAGAGGGTCTATCTACCCTCACTCGGGTTGTCCGCGACTACACCACACTGACAAATATCGAAGTCTCTACTTCGATCTCTCTATTGTCAGTTTTCCAATACTGAACCGTAGGTATAACTCGTACCTACCAGCTTCAGTATAATTACACAAGTAAAGGCACACAGCGTGTACCTTCTAGCTTCACTCTACTAGCGAGACTAACGCAAAGGGCCTATGTTCCCTCTGCGCAACTGAAAATACACCTCGTGTATATTTCAGTTCCCATGTTACAACAACGCTCCTTCACTCTAACAGCAAGACTAACTCTCTTAAAAATATCAACATATTTAAAGTAAAACATACAAAGGTGAGACAGCATATTTAAGCTGCTTCCACCACGGGATTTTAAAATCCCGCAATAAAACAATTGCCCTAGAGTCGGCAAAAGAGCCACCAATAAAACTAAGTACATCATACAATACTGAAATGGAGAAATGGTGGGGACTAACATTAAAAATTCCCAGATCTCAAATTCTCAAATTTAACCCCCAATTAAACAATAAAATTATTTTTATAAGTTTGCCAAAACGGGCACACCAATAGGTACAAACTAACTTAATGTTAAGCTTAAACCTAAGGGATTAAGTTCCTTTAGTTCGGGTCATAAAAGAGCCGCCAGCAAACCCTTTCTATGGGTTCTATTTGCAATGTACAGGTATACATAACTACTTAAAAATAAACAATTTAAGAAATTAACCTTTTGTTCCTTATCGGTAAAGGAATGTCCCCATATAATATCAGGCCGAATACATTTTTTTCTAAAGGTTGGGAGCTTACTTGAAAACCCCAAGGGAGAATTTTATTTGCAAAGGACAAAATACGTTTAACTAAATGACTAAAAATAACACGAATGATACGACTAATTATTTTACTTAAAGCGAAATGGATAAATCGCATTCTGGAACAAACAAACACTTTAAATTTTTAAGTTTCTGAAAAAAGTTATTTTATTTTTTAAGAGGATATCTATACATTTGCCTCGCCGAAAAGGTAATTATATGAAATTCTCTCGATAGAAAGTATGCTCCGAAAATTATTATAAAAACGTTTTATGTATGAATAAATTCAGTGTTTCTTTAAATGCTATTTAAGACATTTCCGACGAAATTTTTGGTCTATTTTAAACGAGTCGTGTTTTGATATGATTTTAGATTTTCACGGCCAAAAGTATTTTTGTTATTTGTTTTTGGGGTGTTATGCCGTGTTGCGCTACCTCCTCCTTTAGCCAATGTTTCTTTATGGAGAAGTTTGAAGAAGTGGCACTCGACACAGATTCGGCTGTTCCAAAGGTATGGTGGCGTTATGTCGATGATGTCTTCCAAGGGCGGATCCAGCTTTGGCACCAGGGGGGGGGGTCATATAGTGCCAGGGGGGGTCACATAGTCGTGATCAAGTTACAAGAATTAATAATTTAATTTTGATAGTAATAGATACAAGTAAAAAGTATGGTATTAGTGGTCCACCTAAGTCCTAGACCCATCCCAGGGGGGGGTCATGACCCCCATGACCCCTCCCCCCTGGATCCACCCTTGATGTCTTCGCCATTTGGCCTCATGAAACAGACAAACTGAACGAGTTCCTAGACCATCTTAATTCACTTCACAGTAAAATTAAGTTCACAATGGAGCTGGAAAATAACCACAAAATTTTGCCTTTTCTGGATGTGGAAGTGATGCGAAAAGAAGATGTTAACTAAGCACACACAGTGTATAGGAAACCAACTCATACACATCGGTAACTACATGCTAATTCGCATCACCACCCAGCGCAGAAGAGAGGACTTATCCATACGTTGGTGACCCGAGCGACCAGAATGTGTGAAGAAACAAAAATCGGAGCGGAACTTACAAAGCTCACCGATTGGAGCGTAACGGTTACCCGGCAAGGCAGACAAGGCAAATAATAAGAGCCAAATCTACACCAAACGAAGACAGAATTGAACAAGAGTCTAAAGGCTGTGCTTTCCTACCCTATGTTCACAATATGACAGACAGAATTTCCAGACTGTTGAGGAAAGAAAGCATCAAGACTGTCTTCGGAACCACGACCAAAATACAAGACCTACTGAGGTCTGCAAAGACCAAGTTTCCTCTGGAAACAGATGGAGTATATAAACTCAGCTGTTCCGGATGTGATAAGGTCTATGTGGGCCAGACAGAGCAGACGATCTCCAAAAGGATATCGGAACACTTTCTAGCGTGTAAACTTGGCCACCCTGACAAATCGGCAATCGCCGAGCATTTAATTGAAACTGGCCATTACTTTGGATTTGTTCCTGAAGTCCTGGGAAGACCCAAAACTTATAGAGCACGCCTAATTACAGATGCAATTGAAATTCATAAAAATCCTATTAACATTAATAGAGACGACGGTTTCATTGTTTATTATTTTTACAATTACAATTTTCATTTCAATTTTTCGCAAAATAAATAAAAATAACTTTTAAAATACCTAACTGCCGAGCGATTCTATATGTTTGTGAGATCGTTATTAGACAACGGACATTATCTCCTGTCAGATTTGTGTGATTTTTATGGCTGTTGTTTGCTTTTTCTATGTACAACGTACATTAAATTAATTAATAATCAAGCATACTTACAGGAATTCGTGTTTAAAACGATTTAAACTAAAATATGTGACAGTAAATATGTAAAAATCACACAAATCTGACAGGAGATAACGTCCGTTATCTAATAACGATCCCACAAAAGATATAGAATCGTTCGGCTGAACTCAATTTGCCAAGCGATTTTTCATGGCTACTACCATAGACATCCAAATTCAATAGACCAGAAATAACAGGTGAGGGGAAAAATCAACTATGGCGGTACGAAGAGGGGAAGATGACTGTGATTGGTTGAAAAATTAATCTGACAGTATATAGGCATCTCGCATTATAATATCACCATTTAATTCTTAAAAAATAACATCTGCTTTTTAATGAATAGACCTTTTTACGTGGGAGCGCGATTTGCTCGCTACGTTATTAACATATTTGCGAAGTCTGAATAGGCAAAGTAAAGTTCGCATCTTTTCACAGACAACTATTTTGTTGCCATATTTAGTTAAGACACTTTTACAAATGTTTCATAATTTACTTACCCCTGTAACCAGCGACGAACACATTCGAGAACCGCCCACATTCGTGATGATTGACATATTTTAGGGTTATCACAACCGCTCTGTTGGTATAATTACATAGTATAAAATGAAGGCACTCAAAATGTAAGTGCGCATTGATCTTTTAAAATACGCAACGGATTTTCATGCGGTTTTCACCAATAGATAGAATGATTCAAGAGAAAGGTTTATATGCATATTACATGCTTATTATAGTAGAGAAAAGCCGAGAAATTCAAATATTCAATTCAGGCAGCGGGCAGCAGGCAAGCGGGTGGTGAGGATTTTATAAAGGTTGGGTAATGGCGTTGTGTTTCGTTAGCCACAGCAACGTGTGGCCGGGTCTGCTAGTTAATAAAAATAATGTAATTATCTCTTTTAATTAAAATTATTTTACTTGAATTATTTCACACGTTATTTAATTACAATAATACGTAGCACGTAGCAGTTACATTATTATTTGCTCCTTTTTGTAGATACTCTTAGTATCGCCCCAACTGCTTGAAATGGCTTTAAGCGTATTTAGTGACCAGATTTACATAGATAGGTACTTCTCACCACCACATCGACGCATTGTGTATAAGCAACAACTTCCCCCCTCCCCCCTAAACCTCCCAACTTATCTGGGTTCTGCAAATCGGATCGTGCGTAGCCAGGAGTGGGGTATTAATTGGAATATTTTGACGACGAAGGTGCTTTTTATTTATTTTTCGGGTATAATATTTTTTGTTTAGGTACATTTAAGCATATATCAGCAGAAACTTAGTAAAACAGTATTATATACCTACACCGACACAGTAACAGTATTCTCAGACTATGCATAATATTGTTTAAAGAAATAATATTTTTATAATATATATAACTTCCATTAAATTATTTCTTACATTGTCTATGGACAATGGAAGAAGTGAAAAGAAAAAGACAAAAAAGGTTAAGGATAACATTATATTTGTGAGAACAGCATTCAATACACAACTTACAGAGGTTTAAATAAGGTACAAAAATAACAGCACAGCTTAAGAGAAAACAATATAACATGTACAGGAGTTATATTATCAATGCTAAAAACAGTACAATAATAACAGCTGAATAAAAATATATTAAAAAGATGAGCCAACATAGTAAGAAGGTATTAATCTATTGACTGTGATGACGGCCGTGACCTTGAGAAAAAATTATAGATACGAAGGTTTCCGTAGTCGAGGGGTAACGCTCTCAACTAGCAAGCGGAAGGTCACGGGTTCGAAACCCAACGTGCAAATTAAAAATTTGAATTATTTCACAATTTACTAATTAAAAATAATTTTTAAATGTTTGCCGCACGTTCTAGAGTGGAAAATACTATCATTGATCAGATCTGAATAGCCAAATTTCCCCACCGTCCTCTTCACAATCTCCTACCACTCCCCACTACCTTCAACCTCACAACATACCCCAATTGGGGATGCCATAGTCTCATTTGCTTCAGACAGTTGAGGGCAGTTGGGACTCTTGTACGGTTTCATTTATAAAAAAAGAAGATTAAAAAAGATAATTTATTCCAACACCGTCAGAGAAGCTGTATATATCAAATAAAAAATATTTTCTAAAGAAATATTTTACGTTTATAAACAACGTTAATTTTTTTAATTTTCTAATTAGTAACTTACTTTCTAATAATATGTTTTCCATTTTTTTGTAATTGACTTCAATTGGTTTATTTTTTTGAGTAGTTTTTGATATAATAAGTGGTTCTTCCATAAAGACGGGTTGGGGTTCTTGAATCTGGGGAATAGAGACATAAGATTATATTTTTAGGTATAAAAACATTTAGTCAGTTACTAGAGTGGTCCGCACACTACATAATAGTACAATGTGTTTTTGAAGTCATCAAAGGTCAATAATCAATTGGTACTCACAAAGCTATCTGGAATAGTAGTGGGTACCATACAACTGACGAGCACACACGACTGAGCAGCTGCAGCTACGGCCTCGATCTCCGTCAAGCACATAGTCATAGGTTCTGGATCGCATTCCTTTTCGAAACGAGACAAAGTTGACAATATTAGGTATATAATCATTATTGCAATTCGATAATTTACATATTTATTACAAATTTGTGACATGCACTATAAATAAAATATTAATTTAAAGGATAATTAAATATAAGAATGAACTCACGACGTGTGTGCTGTATAGAGCAGATGCGCAAGAAACGAGAGAAAAATCAGAATCCTCTTGAGGGTTCATCCATCCATAAGTATTATTGATCGTTTCATCAGCTAGAGAAAGACATACATATGATTTCTCAGAGAAGTTGTCGCTTAATTTCTGAAATTGATAGATAATAAAATTAAAATAATTACATGTAATGAATAACTACAAAAAAGAATTATTAGTCATTAAAGAATTTATATACTAACGATAATTCTTTCTGTAACAGGTGACAAAGAGACCGATGGAATCGCACCTACACGTAGCACACGTGTGCCCTGTTTGTTTATTATAAAATCTGTCTCTTTGAAATGTTCTGAGCAGATACGAAGGTTACGAACACTTGTCTGCTAACTTTTACCGGATGAAAGTCGCCACATTGTCTTCAAGTTTTCTTTTTTGGGAAATCTTTAAGAAAATACATAACATTTCACTTTTCAGAAGATAATAGAAAAGAAAAACAAATTAAATTTTATACCCACAGCTTTTACCAGCGATTCCTAAGAGTATTTGGAGTCAAAATTTAGATGTAATTTTGTCGTCCGATGACACTTTTTCAATTAAAAACAAAAAACCTGTTTTCCATACATATACCTACTCGGAATAACCTAGAGCATTACGCGATATACACTCGTCCTCGTTCCAGCAGTACCGTACATACGAAACAACGAGCTTACCTAACACGTGGTCCGCTGAGACGTGACAGTGTGATCCAAAGATAATATAATCGGTGGCGACGTGCGATAGAAAAATATTTTATTTTAAATTTTGATTGATAAAAAATATCATCGGACAGCAAAATGACACATACATTTTTCATTCCAAACATGCTCACTGTATCTACATTTTACTTCTAAACATACCACGAAGGAGTACATAATTAAGAAAGCAAAATATACAATAACGCCTAATAAATAAAACCATACTTTATTCCACTTTTAACCCCTTACTAATAACGTGTTTTAAATTTTATACAACTGAATAACCAACTATTTATCTTATATTAACGGTTGTTTATGAGTTGCGTAAAATTCAAAACTCGTTTAGTAATAAGGCCCTTAAAGTGTGATAAATTTAAAAATGATCGGTTTATTATCCTTTATTAATACGACGGATTTCCAGCAAGAAATAACACATGAAAAGATAGACGTTCCAAATGATACGATTAGGAAAGCGCAAAAATAAATATTAGCAAAGCGCAAAAGGCGAAGGCACATCCCTGATTCTTTTGCAAACGGCTGTGTGTTTTATGTCGCCATGCATATTATAGCTGTGTGTGAACTGTGAACACGCTCTCTGAGCGTCAACACGTGTTCACACACACAACTGTAATATGCGTGGGATGGCGTATTTCGGCATATCACTCGCCGTACATTCCCAATCGGAATATATGGCTAGCGATATGCTGAAATACGCCATCCCACGCATATTACGGCTGTGTGTAAACACGTTCATGATAGTATATGTTACAAAACTGATAATATTGTAATATAATTCGAATAAGCTTAAAATAAAGTAAAATAATGCTTACCTATGGAATGTAATATGACAATTTGGTTTATTCTCCTTTTCACTTCTATTTTTACACGTTTTCATAGCACAAGCTACCGTTTTTGCCTTGTTATTTCGTAAAATGTACTATGTGACTTCGGCGCTGGTCAGAACAAGAATGATGACGTCACGTTTTTAGATTCAAGGGAGGCGGCTCTCGTAAGCCCAGGCGGTTCCATGGAACCGTTATGGGGAGGGGGAAACAATACGCTTTTATCACTTAGGGCAGGTCCATATATTCCTATGTCCGTGGCTACTACCCATATTCGTGGCGATATAAGGCACGCTAAGAATAAATTTTCGGCTTGTGGCTTCCTCTTAAATCTTACATTAAAGGTTTAACCGTGGATAACGCTAAGACATCAAAACCATAATGTTGACAATCTAATACAAATGATTTATTCTGGTGATGATGTCGTCGCCATGTCACATAAAAGCGTTTCCCGGAATAAGCGCGCGTGGTTTGGTCTGCAGCTGTCTTATTCGGCAACATCAAGACTCTTCTTCTTCAAAGGAGGTGAGGGGACGTCAGTAAAAATACCCGATCTAAGAATAAGATGGCATATTCGGCATATTGCGCGAACAAAGAAAATATGCATTCAATATTCATGCTTTCCCACGTCACTACTTGCGATAGTCAGGGCCGGATCTACGAAATCTAGCGCCCTGTGCACAGTGGCGGACTAAGGGGGGGGGCGGGGGGGGGCGGTCCGCCCCGGGCCCCCGGTCCTGGGGGGCCCCCAAATGCCCCCATTTTCCCTTGATCAAATCCTAAACAAGCCTAGGACACTGTAAAAAATTTTTTAGTCATTTTTTATTTCACTATTTGAAAGATGCACTTGTTAAGATTGCTGTCACCAAATTATTTTAAAGAAATTCGAAAAATTCACAGAGATACAACATTTTATGTGAAACCGTTTGAAACAGTTTTGAATTATCCTTCAACAAAACTTTGAATGTGTTTTTCTCTAAACTTTTTTACACGTTTTTCAACCTGATTGACAACATATTAAACAAACTATACAACCGATTTGCATTCACCAATTCTTAAACTGTTTGAAAATCTAGTGTCTATGGCACCATGTAGGGGAATTTCGATATCTAAAAAAAATATAGAAATGGCGAACCAGCGAATTTTATTTTCAATTTTTTATGGTAAATTTTTATCGTTCATAAAATTTAAAAAATTAGAAGGGGGCCCTTTATAAAACAATCCCCTACATGGTGTCATAGTCAGGGCCGGATTAAGCATGTTGGGGGGCCCCTAGGCAATGCACGTCTCGGGGCCCCTTCACCATCGGGGCCCCTAGCCGACGCAAGGCCCCTAGGCAGTGGCCTACTCCGCTTTGCGGACAATACGGTCCTGTCAGGGCCGGTTTATACATGTCGGCCCCCCTGGGCAATGCACGTCTCGGGGCCCCTTTACCCTAGGGGGCCCTACTCGATGCGGGGGCCCTAGGCAGTTGCTTACACTTCTTATGGATAATACGGCCCTGGCTATAGTGACTGGATTTTCAAAGGCAGTTCCCCATACAGCCTTATGGACAATACGGCCCTGCCAGGACCGGCTTAAACATTTTGGGGCCGGCTTAAATATTTTGGCTATAGTGACTGGATTTTCAAAGGCAGTGACCTACACTGCCTTTTGCACAATACGGCCCTGCCAGGGCGGGCTTAAAAATGTCGGGGCCCCTAGGCAATGCACATCTCAGGGCCCCCTTCCCCTAGGGGCCCCTACCTGATGCGGAGCACCTAGGCAGTTGCCTACACGTCTTATGGATAATACTGCCCTGGCTATAATGACTGGATTTTCAAAGGCAATCGCCTACACTCCTTCACTGCCTTATGGACAATACGGCCCTGCCAGGGCCGGCTGTCGGGGCCCCTAGGCAATGTCGAACATGTCGGGGCCCCTAGGCAATGCACGTCTCCTTTACCCTAGGGGCCCCAACCCGATGCGGGGTTTTTATAATATATTGTCAACCAGGTTGAAAAACGTATTGAGAAAAACGCGTTCAAAGTTTTGCTAAAGGATAATTCAACACACAAACTGTTTAAAACAGTTTCATATAAGGTGCTTTATCTCCGTCAATTTTACAAATTTCCTTACAATATTTGGTGAAAGATTATTAACAAATGCATTTTTTATAAAATTAATTGAAAAAGTGACAATTTTTTTTAGTGTCCTGGTGTCTTAAAGCCTTGTTTAGGTTTTGATCAAGGGAACACGGAGATTCTTGGAGGCCCCCTAGGACCAGAGGCTCGTGTGAACTGAATAAAAGTCTTATAAAATTACGTCAACTTTTACTAGGGGGGCCTCACTCAGCTTTGCCGCCCCGGGCCTCTGTCGGGCTTAGTCCGCCACTGCCTGTGCAGTAGGTACCGATGGCGCCCCCCCCCCCCCTACATTTTTATTTTGATTAAAAATTCGTTTACCCCAATTTTTTTTTTATTTAATTTTTTTTTTTTTACACTAATTTATCAAATAAAATCAAGACATATAAAGGGTGTAACCCTATCTAAAGTTTTCGAATAAATAAGCCACGATCTATGTAATTCTTCTCCATTAGGCAGTTTCTTGTAATAATACTTAGTATTAAATTTACGCTTGTTCGTAATAGGAAAATGAAAACCTTTCAATTGTACAGGACCTTCCTGAACTAATAAACTAATGGAATTTTGAGATAACTTTGGCCAGCATCCGGGATCTTTCAATTCAAGCTCTGAAAACAGAATTAAATTTAAACTGCTATCAGTGACGTTATTTTTATCTTCTAATAATTCGACCGGAGGAATTTGTGCGATAGATATCTGTTTAGATGTGCTCGGGACCATTGTAACGTCATTGCGCGGGACATCACTTTTTATCGGTGCTGGAGAAATTGGAATAAAAAATTCCCAATGGAAACGAGTTTTTTTATGTCATTATGCTCTTTAATTCTAAGTTTTAGATTCTGCGAGCCTGAAAGTTTTTTTTTAATTATTGTTCTATTCATTGTAATCCACAATCCACAACCTCTAACAACCAATAGAAATGTAGTTATAAATTAAAAAATCTAATAATAATAATAATATAATAATATAACCTCAAATTTGTACCTTGCATTTCCATTTCCCCTGTGTTCTGTGTTGAGCGAACAAACACGAACGTATCTATGGTATCAACGGCTTACGAAAGACGCTTACACTGATTATTACTGACTGTAAAATAACAAATCTAATAGAAATTAATTGTAGGTACATTTAACGAACTTCAACTGTCAAATCAATGATGAAACTGTTCTGTTGCAAACCGTGCGATGTTTATGCTAATGGAATTTACTGAAGATTTCATAAGAAAATGGTCTTTAAGTCCCTTCTCCTAGAGACTTAATTCGTACAAAAGCATTTTGAAAGGCGCCGACGGTTGGTTTGTTCTCTTGAATAAAAGTACGGCGCTGTGATTGGTTAATTAATTTGGATCGCACTCATTCGTCGTAAAAGACAGTAAAAGATATATGGAAAAATAGATCTTACGTTTAAACTAAATATATGGAATTTGTAAAAAAATTCTGTAACTGACTATAAATTCGTAAATCGTTGAATTTCGTTGAATTCAAACCAGATGCGTGCGCAGTCTGTATCTTTGGAAAGTGTTGCTAGAGCGTAATAATTATTTCGTACTATGGGAAATTTTTAAACGATTCAGGGAATATTATAACAAATTTTTAATACAATATTTATTTTCTCACGGCGCCCCTTCGGAGTTGGCGCCAGGTTTTTTGCACGTTTTTGAACGTATGGCAGATCCGGCGCTGGCGATAGTGAAACCTATTAGGTATGTAGTGTATTTACGAGGACTCATTTGAATGTCAGCAGTATCGAAAGATTCAAAAAAGTTTTTCGAACTAGTTTGGAAAGCTGTGATTGTTAGAAAAACTTCCGAAATTTACGCAAAAAATAAATTTTCACTAGAAACCATTTTCAACCCACAGAAGGTAATAAAAAACTACGCTTTTCAAGGCATCTGAAATATTAAAGTAAGCTTTTTTTTAAGCCGAAACAGCTATAACAAAAAATATATAATAAAAATAAATACTAAAATACTTTCAGAACTTGATAACAACTTTAATAAATTAAATTTAAATAATTTTTTTTAAAAGTACGAGTTCTACGAATTAAAACACAAAAACTAATCCGCAGAAAGCGTTAAAAAATAAGACGATATGATTTGAAAGGGAGTTGTGTAAACAGGGGCGGCCCTAGGGCGCCGTCATAAGGGGGGCGCCGAAAACACCCGACCACTGATCGGCTATCTATCGATTGTGCGCTTAAACTGTGTGGTTGGTGCGGGGAGAAAGCAGTGTTGCCAACGTAGGCGATTTTTCGCCAAGTAGTGATAAGTCTTCATTAGAAAAAGCCTGTGCAGATTTGCAAATCATTTTAACCGATGGGGAAAAATGTGATGTCTCTAGTCGCGAATTGGTTGAAGAACTTTTGAGCCCTAAACCCATTACTAAAAAATCTTGACTCACCAAAGCCACTACAAGTTCTTCAACTTGTAAGAAAATGATTGGCAGGATAATATATATTCCCGAATGTGTGAATGCGCTTCGAATTTTGTTGACCATCCCTGTAACTGTCACCAAAGGAGAACGAAGCTTTAGTAAATTGAAACTAATTAAAACGTACTTTCGTTCGGCTATGTGTCAAGAAAGACTATCGGATCTTGCAATTTTATCAATTGAGAATGATTTTGCTCAAGGGTTAAATTATTCTGATAAAAAAATTCGCAAGCGCAAAAGCAAGAAAAGTTGTGTTCTAGTGTTTTTATTGATTTCGCAGATTTAATTAAATAAATGTAATCAAATATATATTTTTTTATGTTATTATTTCTCACCCGTCCCACTAGGCACTTCAATTAAAGTTGCATAACCGCTTAGAAAGAGCTCTATTTTGTATTAGGAGGGGAGGCGCGCCACCAAGAGATTTCGCACCACCTAATAAATTAGCTAGGGCCGCCCCTCTATGTAAATACGAATGTTTGAGGGAGCGCGCTAATATAAAAAATAACTGTTATAATTAAGCGAAACTTGTGAAAATATTTAAAATAACACGACTCGTTTAAAATAGAGCAACCAATTCTCCAAATTTTTTTCATAAAATGTGTTTAAAATAATTTTCGGAGCATATTTTGCGGCATTTCGGAGCATTTTTGGAGCAGCAAGTGTATAGATCATATTATCTTTAAAAATAACGTATAATTTTTAAGAACCAAAAACATTTAAATAACCCCCTCTGGCTGTGTAAGTAATGAATTTCTTTCCATGAACAATTTTTTGTCATTTTTTTAAATTAGTACATAATGTTTTCACATCCACGGTCGTTTATCAATTGAATAAAATGTTTACGACGTTTTTTAGTAAGGCTGAAAGTATTCAAATTATATGTTTTAGTTTAAATCGGTAAAAATTAGGAATGCGCGATGATTTCTCCAAGGAGTGGTGAAGTGCTATTTTGTTGAGATGTCTGGATTGTCTGGTCACCATTCTCAAAGTTGAGTCGTTGAAAGCTTCACTAAACTGTCCAGTCCAGTGCCTACTCGCCACTTGGACATTGAGAACCTTTTCTCCGACAAAGGCTGTTCGTGAATAATAACATGATCCGTACAAAACATGCGTTGTATTATTCCGGCACTTAGATTTATCTGTGTCCATCCGTCCATCGCATGGTTTCAGTAGTAGGGAGGTAGGTACTGGGCACCGCATTATGGAGGCACGGTCGAGCGTGCCAAATTACCCCTTCACGGATAAATCCTAAATGATTGTTTGGCCGCGACTCCAGATACGAATATCTACAGCCTGTATGTCTGACGAATATCTACAGCGCATATGTTTAACTAATATCTACGAACTTCAGAGTGTTGATTAATATCTACAGAGCGTAGGTTGAACTAATATCTACAGAGCGTAGGTAGGACTAATCAGCTAAATATGCCCAATAGTCCGATATTAGGGATTTTTACATACGTACTTACTTAAATTAAGTTTTTTAAACTGCATACGCAATATTACGTTATTCCAATATGCTATACATAATTGCAAATCCAACCTCTGCCAGTGCTGTAGATATTCGTCAACACTTTGGTTCTCATAGATATTAATCAACAGTTTGAGCTGTAGATATTCGTCAACACTTTGATTCTCATAGATATTAGTTCGATTTTTTCAGTTTTTAGAATTCTTGTAGATATTAGTAGACGCCTCCTTTGGCCGCAGCTTTAGGATTTGGATTTGTCTGCCGTGTGCATGATAATAATATTCCCGGGAATTCAGTTGGCAGGATTGGAATCTAGGGGTCAGTGCTGAAATATAATTTAAATTATTTTTAAAATATCCCCCTACATACGTGCGAAACCATATCAAAATCAATAATATCGGGCGATTTTTAATCTGTTTTTTGCATACTTTTGTATACATTTTTACGACTACGTAAAGGTACCTACCTACCATCGGAAAAATACCATATAACGTCGCACATTCATTAATATTTGCTAGATGGGTCAATACTCTGTAAATATTGTTTGTTTTTTATTTAGCATCCAACCGCATTTTAGTACGTAGGTACCACCTAGGGAGGACTTTAGGAGCGGTTGGTAGGTAGATACCTAAATAATAATTTCTCATTTTTAATCGTAAGGGAACGTACCCATACTACGTGACACGTTTAGGGGGGGGGTCTTCAAAATGTCATGCTTGGTACAAATGAGCGGCGGCGGGCTTAGGTTTTTGGTCACCGGGGGGGTTAAAAATTGCAAAAAGTTGGTCACGTAGTATGGGTACGTTCTCTAATAATAATAATATTATTACATATTTAAAAATGAGAAATATATAGGTACACATGTTTTCACAGAATTCAAATTATCCAAATTTTTTTTATTATTATCATTGCTTCCAATGGCTGTGCGTTTTTCTTCGATCTACGCTTTTATCTCCATCGAACCTTATTGATCGAAGTTTAGGTACCTCTTTTTATTTTTTATTATCTCTTCTCTGTTGTCATGTACAGTTTGTCAAATAAGAGTAGAAAATATATGAGGGCGCCACTGTTGATCAAATGGCAATACTAAACACATAAGGGAACGTACCCAAACTACGTGACCAACTTTTTGCAATTTTTAACCCCCCCCCCCCCCCCCCCCCCCGGTGACCAAAATCCTAAGGAACCCGCCGCTCATTTGTATGGAGCGTGACCTTTTGAAGACCCCCCCCCCCTAAAAGTGTCACGTAGTATGGGTACGTTCCCTAACTCATGGTTTTCAAGTAAAGCTGTGTAACCTACATTTAAAAAATAAAATAAAAAGGCATAATAGTGGAAAAAATATTTTTTCGTCGCAGTATAGATACCCGCCGATCTCAAAATTAGAATTGTGTATAGGTATATTATTATTATACCTTTGCAATTTTGTGTTAACATAATGAAGAATAACTATAATGTAATAAAATATAAAGCACAGAAATTGCACACATTTATTTAATACTAGATAAAGTACCTAGCGTTACCTGGGCTTTAGATCATGTCTCTAATTTTAGATCTGAATATATTTAACTCATTCAGATCTAAAAGTAGTGTAAGTAACTAAACTTACCATTAGTGATTCTTCCTCTCTATCCATTATTAAATTAAAATTTATGTTAAATTAAACTAAAGCAAATCGGATAAGTTTTAAGATTTTCACGGCCAAAAGCATTTTCGTTATATGTTTTTGGGGTGTTGTGCCGTGTTGCGCTACCTCCTTCTTTAGCCAACGTTTCACATCTAACGGATCTGCCGGATCTGCCCTGATGATGGACACTGCAACGATGTCCGAAACGTTGGCTAAAGAAGGAGGTAGCGCAACACGGCACAACACCCCAAAAACATATAACGATAAAGCAAATCGCTTTATAAATCACCTTTTAATCAAATTTATGTCATGAAAAAAATGTTTTTTAAAATGTGGCTTACTGTGTTCTATACATTCAGTGTAATTGCACTTCAAAAAAATATTTGACAGTTAAAGTGGTGATGCCAGTCTACAAATTTAGTAGTTCAAGTTTTTTTATATTCTCTACTCTTAATTATTGACAGACTATAACCGCAATATGTATACATTACCGCCATCTATCGTTTTGTCTGGTTATTTTTAAGTGACAGCCGGTGTGGTCTAGCCATTGAGGTATGTATATATATCAATGGGTCTAGCGGTAAGGCTTTTGATTTGCAATCCCGACGTGGGCAAATAAATTTTATTTTATTAATTTTTGTTATTTCACAATTAATTCATTAAAAATAATACATAGTATATTTGCGGCACGTTCCACAGAGGAAAATACTTTCAGTTTCGCCCTGGTGTAAGACCGCCATTCAGAATTGAAATGTTGCTTGAAATGGCTTTAGCCGTGTTTGGTGACCAGATCAGAATAGCCAGGAACTTCCCCACCTTCCTCTCCCCCACCTCCTTCCCCTCCCCTCTACCTTCAGCCTCACAACATACCTCAACTGGAGATGCCATAGTCTCACTGGCTCCAGACGGGAGTAGCTGAAACACTTGTGAGGTATTCATATATAAAAAAGGAATTAATTAAGATCATTTGAGTGTGAATAAAAAAAGGTAATGAACATAACTTCTATGTGATTTTTCCTGTTTTCTCAGAAGAAATAACCACACATCGACTTACTAAACTTTGTAGTCAGAATCTTTGTACAAAAAATCGTTGGATAAAAGAAAAGTATTTATTTAATTTTTCGAAGAAACTTCTTCGGAAAGGAGTTATTTATTGTGATGGCATTATTTATTTTAATGAAATGACAAATAACTTTGTTTACTTTTATTTATATACAATATTAAATACCTACATAAAATTAATTGTATATACTTATTTATATACCTACAAATTAATTTCGATTCCTTTGTCTGTTCCTAATTCCTTCCTAGTTCCTACTTTGCTTTGGAATTAAATCTCATTAAACAAATAGCAGTTAATAATGGTTATTCTACTAAATTAATAGATCAAATACTAAATAAAAATAATAAACAAAAATTCTTAGAACTATAAATCTACCCTTTTTCTAAACAAATAAATAATCAATGGAGTAGAATTCTATTCGTTGATAACAATATGTCAAAAATAATTCGTATAAATATTCCCGGTACTATACAACCAGCATTTTATACAAATAATAAATTTTAAAAATTCATCCTTAACAACAAAGATAAGGACATTAAAAAAAAAAATCAGGCGTTTATAAATGCAATTGTAAAGACCGTAATTGCTTTTATGTAGGTAGAACACATATAAACTTTGAAGTAAGGGTTAAAGAACATCTCAGGGCATTAAGTGGCAATAGTGAATCTGAGTTTGAAGATCATTTATTAAAAAATTATCATAATTTTAACAAAAACCATGTACTTAAAATATTACATAAAATATTACGAGCAATATCGTCGCCCCCCCCAGTCACCCTGTTTATGGGACTGGATAAATATGAAAGTATGTCTTACGTGTTTTGTTTATAAAATGCATAACCTGTACCGCTGTCAAAATTTATTATTTTTCATTCTTAAAAATTACCTCTGCAATCTCTTATGTGAAGTTACATCCCCGCCCCACGCAACTTTTTATTATTTGTTTTTAAGTGAACACAACTGCTCCAAACTCTGGAGCCAGTGAAACTGGCATAAATATACTAACCCCTAGATCGATCACTTGGGGCTTTTTCCTCCTAGCGGTTTCGTCACCAACTTAACCCCCCTCGCCCTTCCCGCACCTGCCAGCACTAATAGACTAAAGATAGAGGAAACTTATTTGTCTACCATAGACAATATAATCGCTCTCGACCTACTTCATTAGCCCAATAAATTATTTAAGAACAAAATTATTGGAATCAGAAAATGTTACATTAGACAAATGAAACACTCTGAGAACATCTTTAAATATGTTTATTTTCAGTAAAGACAATTGATAATAAATAACACATAAGACAATTGATAATAAAACATAACACAAAAACTAAGGTATCCTAACCGACCTAACCTCAAATTAATTTACGGACGAATGCTGAATGTTGATGTCCTGGTACTGGTTCTCATCCTGGTCATCTTGTAGATACTCCACTGACCAGCTCTCTTCACCTTCACCGTCAGACTCCCATTTGACATCGGAAATGTCTCCTTCCAGTGCAATAGTTATTTCTTCATGTGACAAACCTCTAACAGCCATCTATAAAAATGATAACAATAAGTTACATATAGTCTACCGGAAAACATTAAAATAAATTAATACATCTTGAAAGAATCAAATTAAAATACGTAAAACAATACAAAAGGCCAAAACAAGAAGATCTCCATTAAAAACATCCACCAATGCGCCATCACAGGATCATGAACGTTTTTAGCGAAAACAAAATGAAAAAGCAATGTTTTTGAATGGAAATCATATTTATCGATCAGATTAAACATCTGCATACAGTATAATAATTATTTTCAACAGAAAAATGCTATATTTTACCTTTTAATGTTATGCAGAAAACCAAGATGTCAAACCGTTTTGTCCAAGACGCCATTTCCAAATATTTTGTGTTGCCAGTACGCGATTTGTTATATACCTTATAAAACATATCTTTCTCAAGCGATACGCAAAATACGGGGCTGTTTGTTTCATAAAATCAAGAGATTTTAATTTTCATCCATCAAATGACCTGACGACCTCCGTAGCAGTGGGTAAGACTCTTGACTCACGATCCGGAGATTGGGGTTCGAACCCGGCATGCGTAAGTAAATTTTATTTGATTAATTTGTGTTATTTCACAATTAATTCATATAAAATAATATATATTATAGTATATTTACGGCATGTTCCAGAGTGGAAGATACTATCAGTATCGCCCTGGTGTAAGACCACCATTCAGAATTGAAATGTTGCTTGAAAATGGCTTTAGCCGTGTTTGGTGACCAGATCTGAATAGCCAGGTACTTCCCAACCCTCCTCTTCCCCACCTCCTTCCCCTCCTCACTACCTTCAGCCTCACAACATACCTAATTTGGGGAATGCCATAGTCTCACTGGCTTCAGACGGAGCAGTTGAGATTCTTGTACGGTATTTACAGTAAAAAAAAAAAATCATTTTCTTCAAGATCTTGTGATATATTTAGAAAATCAAAACCAAAACACATTGAAGCTGTATGGATCAGGTGTTCTCGGAAATTAAAAAAAAAAATTCTACAACTTCAAGAGTTCACCAATTTTTCCATTTGTGAAGGCACAAGTCGTTTCAGCAAGTTTTTGTACAATAAAAATAAATCCTCAAATAAGAAGTGTGCGAGTGCTCCGTGTATACGATGTAATAAAAATTTAAAAAAATGTATGGAATCACAAAACCCCCAAAAATACCACAAAAAATACTCCAAAACACCTATTAAACCAGTAAAAAAATCCCATCCCACTTATTTTACCCCTAAGTTGGCAACCCTGAGCGAGAGATGGCGAAAATCAAAATTACAAACCTATCTTTACAGCTCCATCTATGAAACTTTATCTATGAGTGGCAGCACTTTTACGTCACGGACCACGGTTGAAAAATTTGAACGAAGTTATACGCCCCCGGAAACTGGCATTTTCAATTGGGGTGTGTTGTGAGGCTGAAGGTATTGGGGGAGGGAAAGGAGAGGAGGGAGGGGATGTACCTGGCTATTCAGATTTGGTAAAAAAACTGACAAAGCCATTTCAAGCAAAGTTTCAATTCTGAATGGTGGTCCTACACCAGGGCGATGAAAGTATCTTCCACTCTGGAAAGTACCGCTAATATACCTTATGTTATTTTGAATCAGTGGTGCCTAACCGGTAGCTCGCGGGCACCTGGTAGCTCGCGGCCTGTTCTCTAGGCGCCCGCGAACAATATTGGTGAAATAAATTAAATAAGCAATAGGTCAAGATACAGAAGAGATATGCTATGGTATCCGCGCAACTGTCGCCGGACTACGCGCTAATTAGCGTAGTTTTCATACAAAAATAATTTGTTCATTTCGTTGATTTTTTGAAAATGCGCATTAATATTGGTTAACAATATATTTTGAATAAGGAAAGAATTCGTTCATTTAGTTTAACATTCGTTTGGTTTATTAGTTAATTATTTGTTCTTTTCGTTTATTTGTTAATTGGTAAACAATATCGGCGACACTCGGAAGCGCAGACCCACATAGTAAAAACAGCAGATAGCACATCTACTTATATTTCAATATCTTTGGTCAAGACATATATGACGCAATAAAAAAGATCATTACTGAACAGAACATACCAATACAGAAACTGGTAGCCATGACTACCGACGGAGCGCCTGCTGTGATCGGTAGAAATGTTGGATTTATTGGTCTGTATGAAAAGGATGAAGATTTTCCTAAATTTAATTCCTATCACTGTGTTATACACCAGGAAAATTTGATTGCCAAAAAACCTAACCTTGGCCATGTTATGAGCGTAGTAGTATGAATTGTGAATTTCATACGTGGACGAGCAAGGGCGGATCCAGGATTTGTTTCTGGGGGGGGCACAAGGGGCGGACGGGCAAAAAATCAACAATTCAGGATTTTTTCTGGGGGGGAGGGGGGGGGGGGGGGTGGGGGTGGGGGAACAAGGGGCGGATGGTTACAAGTTCAAGTATATATAGGAAGATTTATGAAAGTGTCAAAACAATAGAAAAATTAAATGATTATTTTTAATTTATAAACTAACGTTTAAATCAAGATTTTTATGCATAGCACAAAGGGTAACAATTATTATAAGCAATAATTGTCAGCCTGAAACACTCATTTACATTGAAAAATCTTCCGAGAAAAGATACTTGCCGCCAACGGGACTTGAACCCGCGTCCTTCTGATTGCCGGTCGGATGCTCTGACCACTGAGCTATGGCGGTTTATCTAATACACCTAGCGAGAGATTTAGTACCTACTAACAATACCTCCCTCACAAAAATAAAGTTGGTTGTTTTCAGGTGGAAAAATGTAATAATCAGTAATTGTTGAATGAAACACCAGTATATATTGAATTATTTGGCGGGTATTAGATAAGCCGCCATAACTCAGTGGTCAGAGCATCCGACTGGCAATCAGAAGGACACGGGTTCAAGTCCCGTTGGCGGCAAGTATCTTTTCTCGGAAGATTTTTCAATGTAAATGAGTGTTTCAGGCTGACAATTATTGCTTATAATAATTGAAAAATTAAATGTTTAATAAAGACAGTTTCTGCTTCTAAGTATGTACTGTGATGGAATCTCCACAGTACACAAAAATACCATCTGGGGGGGGCACGTGCCCCCGTGCCCCCCCCCTAAATCCGCCTATGTGGACGAGCGTTGAACCATCATCTTTTCAAAGATTTGCTTGATGAATTGGACAGTGAACATGGTGATTTGATCTACTTCGCTGAAGTAAGGTGGCTCAGTCGTGATAAAGTGCTGACAAGATTTGTTGGTTTGATGACAGAAATCAAAATATTTTTGCAATCTAAAGATAGCTATGAAGCAAAACTCGATGATAAAGTATGGCTGGCCGACTTGGCATTTCTAACTGATGTAACTGCGAAACTAAATAAACTCAACGAAATACTACAAGGAAAAGAAAAACACATATCAGACATGATGAGCGCAATTTTAGCTTTCATAAAAAAAAATCGATCTATGGAAGAAGCAGTTAGAGGAGAAAAATTTTCTACATTTTCCTTCGTTTACTCTCCTTTTGGACGA
This sequence comes from Limnephilus marmoratus, assembly GCA_917880885.1. Taxonomy (NCBI): domain Eukaryota; kingdom Metazoa; phylum Arthropoda; class Insecta; order Trichoptera; family Limnephilidae; genus Limnephilus; species Limnephilus marmoratus. Next base: position 56,475,070 of record OU862908.1, read on the forward strand.
TGAATATATTGCGGGGTATAACCCAGCTAAACATTTGGAGTTGTTTCACCAGTTACAATCGGAATTCGAAAGGCGTTTTGACAACATTTTCTGTATGAACCTTTTTGTCAAAAATCTATTTATCGAAAGCGATGTTTCACAACTAGCTTCGTTGATAGAAACCCATTGCTTCGTTAATAAAGCGAAAGCTGAATTAGAAATTAATACGCTTCGCAGTGATATCATCCTTAAAAGCACAGACAATAAAAGCGACGAAGTTTTCAAGCTCATGGACCCTGTTAAATACAAAAACATACTTAACTGTGCTCTTATCGTTAAAGCATTTTTTGGGTCAACCTATCTATGTGAACGTGCTTTTTCTCAACTAAAGGTAATTAAAACCAAATACAGAAGTATGTTAACTATCGAACACGTCAAAAATTGTATGATTTTGGGTTGCACAGAAGATTACCAACCAGACTTTAAGAAGCTTTCTGAAAATATTGACAGCCAAGTATCACATTAGTTTTTTGCGGTTCCTGTCTATTCTGTTTGAAGTGTAGTAAGTGTTTATTAACATAATAAATAAAAAGTGGAGTAATTGTATAATGTAGTTTCCTTTATATCACTTATATTTTTTTATGAACTCTGCGGTGCCCGCGTGGCATATCGGAATTTTCAAAGTAGCCCTTGGAGCAATACCAGTTGGGCACCACTGTTTTAAATGATTAAATTGTGAAATAATACAAATTAGTAGAATAAAATTTATTTGTGCATGCCGGGATTTGAACCCGCCCCGCCCGCCTCCTCCGGATTGCGAGTCGAGAGTCTTACCCCCCTGACCAGAGGGGCAGGGATTTATTATTTTGTTCCAAATAATATACTAATAAGCTGATCTTTCATACATATTATTAAGTATAATAATTATTGCCATCTTTACTTACTTTTCAGATGAAGATCTGATTAAATGGGGATGGCCTGAAGATGTCTGGTTCCACGTCGATAAAGTATCCTCCGCTCATGTATATTTGAGACTGGCTCCGGTAAAATATTTACCTAAGTCTAATAATAGCCGACTTTTGAAGAAATAAAAAAAATCCGCTCCTTAGCTTGAATCTCTAATAATAAACATTCTCAATATTAGAGAATTTCAGATTTCTCCACAAATATATGATATGCCTATAAAAAGACCTAGACTCAAAATTCGGGGCACTCCACGGGGAACATATGAAAGAAAGTAACAGATCGTGTTCATGCATACAATACTTTGGTGACAATATCCTTTGTAAATTTTTTCCACGATCGAGTGTCACCCTCTTATCGGGTGGCACCCGGGGCGGTCCGCCCCCACCGCCCCCCCCTCGATACGCCACTGCATAGACTGACTTGTGTGGAAGAATATAGAGAGGGATGGGATAGCTCGGAAATGGCGAGGGGCAAAATGAAGGAGACCACTCTGTCCAATTTGGGAGGCGGGTAAGGATACCACCGGAACCATTTATTGGATAACCAACACCTCTGCCACAGGTCACCCCAAGCTCGCTACGTTTGGTGACTTAGCAGGGATGCTTGGGTTAATGGAGCGAGGTTTGCCTAGGTCTTGGTGGCACATGCTCTTTCCCATCTACTGCGTGGATCAGGAGAGACTGGTTGATGGAGACCTTTTTACTTATCCAGCCGGACTTTCTCGACCCATCACCTTGTACGTAATGTAATGGGAGGGATGGATTCATATGTCTGTCACTCCTGTACACATTGACCCCCCCGATTCCTACCCACCCCTGATACCTTTTTCCCTCCCAGAACTTTCTCTCCTTCCTTTCCCTAAAAAACCCCCCCAAACAGCATCCCCAAAGATGACCTAGACCCCGAGGGAAATTGTTTTCCTCAGAGTCTTCTCTGTGGAACTGATGTAAAAAAAATATCAAAAATAAAATAATGCAAATGGTTGAAAATTTTTATTGTCTACTTACATAATTTAAAAAAAAAAAAATACATAACTGCTGTATAAAATAATTTCTAGTTTACGATTTTCAATGAGGCTCTGCATTTAAAAAGTGTACTAGACATTATTTTCAATCTAATACAGAAAAATTGTACATGCGTAAGCATTTTTATTTTCAATATTCATATTTGACACAATAAACTTTTTATATTTTTATTATGATTGGATTATAAATATGAATCCGTTATATTCATACAATAAATACTGAATAAAGGAAATCTTTCAATAGGCTGAAGCTTTTCACATAACATGACTCTTCATACAAGTACAGTTGCAGTACATTGATCTACCCAAAGATATTCAAATACAGAAGAGATATGCTATGGTATCCGCGCAACTGTCGCCGGACTACGCGCTAATTAGCGTAGTTTTCATACAAAAAGAATTTGTTCATTTCGTTGATTTTTTGAAAATGTGCATTAATATTGGTTAACAATATATTTTGGGTAAGGAAAGAATTCGTTCATTTAGTTTAACGTTCGTTTGGTTTATTCGTTAATTATTTGTTCTTTTAGTTTATTTGTTAATTGGTAAACAATATCGGCGACACCCGGAAGCGCAGACCCACATAGTTAAAACAGCAGATAGCACATCTACTTATATTTCAATATCTTTGGATCTACCTGTGTATATATTTACTAGGTAACAAATATTTAAGTCGGCATATTATAAGGGTCATTAAAGAAATCAATTTTTCATGATATCGAGACAACTTTGGTAATGATTTGTGAGTTTACGATATTTATAAAAAAAATTGCTCTATTTATTATAGCAATATGATGAAATTTACAATAAAAAATAAAATTATTAAAAAAAGCAATTTGATGGGTGTAAATTTAAGTTACAAATGATCGATTTGCAATAAAAATTTCAACCCAAGACAAAAGCTTTTTTATTATATTATCACAGTAGATAATGGATCAAGATTATTTTTTAAATGATTATAATTAACTCACAAAAAAATGCCAGAGACGCCACTAAAATCATGCAAAATTGATTTTTTAATGGCCTGTACTTTATAATCTTCATATATATAAAAAATGAATTGCTGAATGTGTTGCTAAGCGCATAACTTTCGAACGACTGCACCAAATTGGATAATTCTTTTTTTTTTGTGTGTTCGTTATTGTCAGGACAAGGTTTTTATAAAAATTTCGGTGAGCTCTGGCATTATGAAATTTGTATAAAAAATTGCTATTGGTGGCATGCGAGGTTTGAAAACTGAATGTATGGAAAGCAGGAGGGAGGGTGAAGGGGGGGGGGGGGGGGGAGTGGGGAGAGGGAAGTTGGAGGTGACGGAGTGGGAACGCGAGAGGGGAAGAGGACGCAGGAGAAGAAGGGGAGGCGGAAGGGGAACAGGACGCATGGGAAAGGACACGCAGGGAGAAAAAAGTTTCTTTATTAAATGGCATAGCAACGCATGCCGGGACCAGCTAGTTTAAAATATAAATAAATAAAGTAGCACATATCTGTATTAGACATTTGCTATATCTTTTGATAAAAAAATTTTGTAATCCAATTTGGTTAGGTATTTTGGCCTCAAATCCAAAATTAAGTTTCATATGAAATAAAGTTTTTTATGGCTGCACAGCTGTTCCCCTTAAAGCAGCGAGTTAGACTATTATACAAATTTAACTTCTGGCATCTTTTTAAAGACTTTTTTTTTAAACTTCAATATGAACTAGATAATATGAAGTATTATCTATTTTCTCTATATGTATTTATTTATCAATGTTAAACAGCTCATACACAAAAAAATTGATAATGAAACAAATATTGAATATGGTGAATGGAAACACATTTTTTACCTTTTGATATCTAGTTGTGGAAGATTGACTCAATAAGAAATAATAAATTGATAATCTTGCATTTGTATAACGTAAAAAACATATATTTTATTTTTGCTATAGATATTTAGGTTCAAGTGCAATTGAACAGACAGTAAATATTTGACATGAAAATAATTACATATAGGTAATATGTAGCAACATAATTAAATATATACTTAACAGAATGCTCCTTTATTTGCATATTTATAATGCAAAAAATATATTTAACGCCAACGAGCTAAGGCAATACTTTTATCAAGTTATAAATGTGTTGTCAGCATTTTGTAGAAAGAAAAAATAAAGCATTTTAATTGTGAATACTAAAATGTACCGATGCGGCAAACATTTATCCACAAGAATAATAACAAAATTGCTATAAAAGCGAAAATAACAAAGTAAAAAAAAATGTTACTAATAATGGCAGTAGAATCTTTGAGGAACTACGGGCTAAGAACCCAACTAGATTGCAGGAAAAAAACTAACTTCTTCAGTTGCTATCTCCTATTGGAGGAAGACTATTAGAAAGAAAATCTTCCTCCTGCAGGCTATGTTTTATCTGATCAACTGAGTTGTTCCACTATGCAAGTATATGATACACATCGATTCAAGTATCTTGGCGACACAGGTTTAAACACAGGCACATGTTGCCGACATTTTGTCAATTCATCGGTGCCGCTAGTTTCCAGTAACCAGCCGGGCGAGGTGGTTGCCACTCACATAGAGACTTCAAATATGGTATCACCTGTGTCAGAGATTTTGTCTCAATGCATGTGCTTAATGTTGGTAATTGGTGGGGACGCTCATGAATTCAGTAGCAAAGTGTACGGGCTGTGCAATAGGATAAGGATTTGAGACATGAGTACACGATATGAATATCGGAGTATATTGGAGAGTATCGAATACCGAATATAGCTTAGCCTTATGGACAACTTTAGAGGACAACTCACAAAATTATGTAAAAGATTTTAAAAGCTTCTCCTGTCGAAGCGTAATTTGGTGTAAACTTAATTTAATCACACTTTCTACAAAATGCCGATGACGGCGCTTCATTCATAATTTATTTTTAACAACCATTATTTTTTTAAATAAATAACTATAATATAGTATTTATCGAACAAATCATTAAATAGTATCACATGTGGGCAGGATGCACAAATGCCGGAGGGGCAGGGATCATGGGGGCTACGGGGGCTATGAGGGCAGGACCCCCTGGTTCCTCTTCCACTGGGCCCCCGACCTGCGGTTGTGGTTCCCTGACTGTGACTTGTTGGCCGCCTTCTTTTGCCGGCTGATCAGCACATCCTTGTCCTGTCCTTGTCCCTTGGCTTTACCAACCACATCCCTGAAAATGCAATTAAGTAAAAATTAAACATCAAAGAAATCTATCTGTGGCATCTTTATATAATAATGATATACTCAAATGAAAATATAAAAATTAAACCTAATTACGATTTATGTCATCTTTTTTTTACATTCTCATTTTTCAATCATAAATTGAAAATTTGGTTCAATGCACGGACATATGAATATATCTGGACCTGCCCTAAGTGATAAAAACGTATTATTTCCCCCTCCACATGGCGCCGGCTGGAGCTCCTCCTTGGAACCGGCTCGCTCCATGGGGAGGGGATAGAGCCTCGCTTGAATCTAAAATGTGTGACGTCATCATTCTTGCCGTGAACAGCGAGAAGCTAACATCCATACATTTAACGAAATAACACGCCAAAACGATAGCTTGTGCTATACAATATATCTACATATCAATGTGCACATAGCGAATGTGGGCGGTTCTTCAGTGTGCTCGTCGCTGGTTACAGGGGTAAGTAAATTATGAAACATTTGTAAAAGTGTTTTAACTAAACATGGCAACAAAATATTGCTATGTGTATTGGGGCGAGTCTTTTTGGGGCGAGCATTTGGCCTTAGCAAATATGTTATTAACGTATTCACTAGAAAAAGCACAAAAGGCAACAATCAAACTAATTCTCCAAGTAGCATATGATACAGACTCTGAAAAAATTTACAAGATGCTCGATGTTCTGTCAATCAGACAACTCTACGCTAAAGCGTCTATTCTTCACCTCTTCAAATTCAAACTACATATCCCTTTACTTTCTCAGTCCTCAATAACAAGCCGGTCTTCAACAAACCTAACACTCAACATCCCGCTAAGGCACACGACCCACGGACAAAGATCCTTTAACTACTATTCCATCAAACTATATAACTGCATGCCACCTTCTTTGAAAAAACATGCTGATTATTCACCAACAAATAAACTAAAAACACAAATCACAGACTGGATAAAAACTAAAGGAACACTATTTTTCCAAAACCTATTTACTCCAAACCAAACATAAAAATTAAATTGGTATTTAAATTATACCACTAGACCGACAAAATAGATTAATATTGCATAGCTATTTTTAAAATATTGGCACTAATATCATCTACTTTTGTTTTTTTCTTTTCTCTTTTCGTCTCAACTGCTCTCTAAGTTCACTTCATGTATATTCTTTATAAAAACACTTATATCACACTTTGTAAAATATATTCTTTATTTTTTTTTTCTTTTTACTATAATGTATTATCCTTTGCGACTTTAGTATATTATGATGCTCAACATACCTCAACTTACTACATTGTGTCTGTATAATATTATGATGACTATCTCAACACAGCTACCCACACCTACTATATGTACATTACTGCCACAATGGGTGGTACCACGGAGTCCTCCTTGAGAGTCTCAAGGGGGATACTGTGCTATCACTTATGATGGCATAATAATACATGCGTACACCTCAGCACGGGTTCTCCCAGTGAGGTGTTCTCAATCCATAACCACATTCATTTTAACCAATTACATACAGTTACCGATCATATTTCACTCTACTACCTACTATGTTTCATATTAAGAATATTTTTTGTTTTACTAAACTTCCACCTTATGTAATTGTCATTGCATTTATTAACTCTATGTCATTGTATTTATACTGTATGTAAGAGCATAGAAATAAATAAATAAAAAAAATAAAAAAACGTGGCAAGCAATACGCGCTCCCATGTAAAAAGGTCTATTCATTCAAAGCAGATTTTGCTTTTAAGAACTAAATGGTGATATTGTAATGCGAGATGCCTATATACTGTCAGATTGATTGTTAAACGAATCACAGTCATCTTTCCCCTCTTCGCCCTCCATAGTTTGGTTTTACCCCTCATCTGTAACTTCTTGTCTATCCATTTGGATGTCTATGGTTCAATGATAATAAAAAAAGTGTAGGAAGATTAGCAAACCTTCATTGGTAAATGCAACTGAAATACTTCAATGTAAAAATAAAATAATATAAAACAGCTGTATGTTTACCAAACATAATAGAATAATATAATATGGCTTCTATGTAAGATTCCATTACATTTTCTTTTCAAGTTTGTTTTTGAATATTTATTTATATGTAAGCAAAAATTTTTTGTACATCTAGTAAGATACAAATACATTTTAAGAGGAAAAAAAGATTACTACACAAAAATACATTTTAAGGAAAACAGATATCTATGCGACTAAAATTATATTGGTAAGATTGTTACAAATCACAAAACATTCTTTACATAATATAATGCACATATCCTAAGAAAAGTGCTAAGACTTGGGGCTTCCTTTACGGCGTTCGGCAGACTGTTATAAAGTTTTTGCCCTTTATAAAACGAGCTATTTTGTGTGCACGAAAGTTTAGTTTTGGGAAGGCTAAAGTCTCCGCGTCTTCTTGTAGGATAATTGTGAACATTTTCTTGAAACATAATATTACTCTGCAGATAATTTGGGAGCATATTATTTTTAAGTTTATATATCATTGTTAATGTATTATATATTATATGTTGTTTTGTTGTCATCATATTTAAATTTTGTAACATAATTTTAACTCTAGTAAAATAGTTGCATTTTAAAATCATCCTCATCCCCCTATTTTGTATAAATTGTAGTTAATTATTTTGGACTTTGTTACATAGGAATAAAATACTAGAACAATAATTTAAACGCGGAGTTACAATAGAATTGTAAACAAGGCGCGTTGTCTTGAGATCCAAGTTATTTCTGATCCTTTTCGGGAATCAAACTTTTTTAGCAATTTTATTTGTTTATGTTCTAATTTTTAATTTATCATCCAATATCATTGATAAGTATCCTGATATAAATCCTGCTTAATGCTACGAGCCAAAGTATGTAAGGAGAGTGTTTATTTCATATTAAAAAAGAGTTTATTTAAATGTTACCTCTGTGGATGTTTGTTCCCGTACTTGGCGTCCCTCATGGCCTGGTACCTCGCCCTTACTTCCTCCGGATTCACACAGAAGGAGTCCTTGGGCTGTGTGTTGCCAGAAGGACCTGGCTCGTCATCAGAATCCTGGGATACAAACAATAATATTAGCATCTCAAGGAAACAATTCGCTCAACTGTAAAGGAATTACTAGTTAGTACTTTTTAGTTGTAGTTACTGACCTCGCTCTCAGCCAGACACTCTCCGGATTCTCGGAGAGGCGCCCTCTTGAACAGGAGCTTCTTGTCGGCCTCTGCGTTTCCATCATTGACCAGAACCGGCGCATCTCCATCATAGGTGTCGTCATACTCGTCTTCATACATGTCCACATCATCGGATACCAGGCTGTAATGGTTCAAATTATTACAAAAATGCAATATACGTACATACATAAAACAAATATAATTACTGAATTACATAATTATTATTAGCAGACATTATGCAAATTTCACTTTGGTACGATAATGGTTGTAGACAATTCACCATGTATGGGATCTATTCTATAGCATTACAATTTGAAACCACTGGCCTAATTGGTTGCTCTTTTTGTGTACTTTTATTATAGAGAGTTTACGTAACTTTTTTATCAATTATTTAACATTTCAACTCAACTATTTCAGGAAAGAATCTGTTCTCATTGATATGACCTGCAAAATTACTTGAAAAGCTATCAATATCAATTTTTTAATATCAAATTAATGAGTGACCTATTCGAAAATAAATGTAAAAATCAATATTAGAATTTACAGACGATTCACCATGTACGGGAACCTATTAGCTTCGTCAACAACAAAATTTATAGCTAGGAGCATTACAATTTGAAACCACTGGCCTAATTGGTTGCTCTTTTTGTGTATCTTTATTATAGAGTTTACATAACTTTTTATCAATTATTTAACATTTCACTTCAACTAGTTTTGGAAAGAATCTTTCCTCATTGATATGACCTGCAGCATTACTTGAATATCTATCAATACCTCATATAATTTTTTATCAAATTAGTGAGTGATCTATTTGAAAATAAATGTAAAAGTCAACATTAGAATATAGTAAACTAATATTGTGAGCATACCTGTACTTGGTGTAAGTGTCCTTCATCTCCTTGACGTGGGACTTATCGTTGAGCATCTCAGAAAGATTCTTATGTTTGGATTTTCTCTTTCCTTTGTGTACTTTGCTCAAGTCAATATTATCCCTTGTCATTACGTCAAACTCATCATTGTCAAACACATTCAGTCTGTCTATTCCCGTCTCCAGGTACTGCGTGTCCAGGGCATCTTGCGGAATAATGGGTAAAGAAGGATCCAAAGCTTGTAAGGATTCATCTAAAGTTCCTTCTAACACACTGTTGATAACTCTCTCAGAATTGAAGTTCAGATGCTCGAGACATTTCAGGATGAAACCATCGCCCAGATGCGGTAAAATGTCTTTTACTTCAGAGATCAACGACTGCGTTTTGGCCTCCTGAGGAATGTCACTGCCCTGGATGGGTTCAATTGTTAAATTGTCTAAAAGTTCAACTGGCAAAGCCTCTTCTTGATGGCCATTGGTTATTCCACCATTTTGTTTAGTTGTTGGTGGGATGGCTCCGTCATCATCGTCATAGCAAGTTGTGATGATGGCTTGAATGATGAAATCGTATTTGACGAGGTCCATTTGATCGTAAGCTTGGCAGAGAACGTCCAGGTCTACTTCGACAGGATGTAAACCGTTGTAGTCTTTGATGAAATACTTTTCTGATAGACTATCCGTAATTATTGTTAAAAACGAGTTGACACTGTTTTCAACATTAGGGCTAAAATAAAAAATAGTATTGTACAATTTAAACAAAAAAATTGTATGCAAGAGTATTTTTAATCATATTATTGCATTGAAATTCCACCATCAAGAAATAGTTTCATAGACAGTAATAGTATTAGTGAATTTGACTTACCCGCCAGAGAGAATATCGTCTATTGTTGTCACTATAATAAATCTATAAATGTCTATAAACTCTGCTCTAATTAAATCTAATTGATTGAAAATTTCGTTGTAAGGCTCTTTCTTTGGATCACCCAGCTCTACCACCTTCTCGTACATGAAAGGTAAAGTGTTTTCATATATATTCACTATGCTGGAAAAGAAAAGACACATATGGTCAATATTAAACTACATACTAAACAAAAAAATCAGTTTCCCGTATAGAAAGATATACTTAATATAAAAATAAGAAAACATAGACCTACATAGTCAATACATTTATTTCTACCAAACCTCAACCATGTGATAAAATACATCACTGCCTTATTATAGATTACATGCCTATAAGCAGGCAGACAAAATAGTGATCTCTCTAGGTGCGTTTATTATTTTCATAGTTTCTTGATAAGTGTCAATAATTAGTAGAAAAATAAAGTTATGATATTTATTTTACGACACTGTTTCCCATTAAGCTGGGTCCACACATGTTCTTTTGTCCGTTCCGTTCCTCCGTTCCGTATCAGCGTCGCGATCAAGAACGCTAGTTTGGACGCCCGTTCGGAACGGTACGGTGTTACGGAGGTACGATACGGGTAGAGATACGCCCCGATCCATCGGGAGTCGGTTTATTCGGCCCGTTCAAAGGCGAAAAGATACGGCTATGCGCCAGTCTGGACGTGATCGCGGCATGCGCAGGTCGTTCTCTCTGTTGAATGGAATGAACACGCGATGCCGATGATCGCAGCGACGTTACGGAGGTACGGGCTATTTTTACTTGCGTCCAGAGTTTTTGATACGGAACGGAGGTACGGAACGGAGGAACGGAACGGACAAAAGAACATGTGTGGACCCAGCTTTAGGGAACGTACCCATACTACGTGACCAACTTTTTGCAATTTGGTGACCAAAAACCTAAGCAACCCGCCGCTCATTTGTACCAAGCATGGTATTTTGAAGACCCCCCCCCCTGAACAGGTCACGTAGTATGGGTACATTCCCTTATATTTAAACAAAAACCTGTTAAATAAAAAAACTAATTGCCAATACTTCCAATGTTAATTGACCAGGTTACAGAGACTTGCATTTTACAGTGGAGACCAAGTTTCGTACCGGTAAATAATACGAGATGTTTTCTATGGTCCAACCTATATATCGACACGCCGTACTTAAATGGTTAAGAACTTTGAAAACGGCATGGTATCATGGATAATACTGCACTTATAAAAAGCTATAAAAGTCATAATACTGCACAAAAAGCTATAGTCATTTAGTTATATTTTATTAACACATCCATAAATAAATTAGAGAAAAAATTTAGTACCTTGCATAAAATTCATTTTCCCTCAGCACCTGTCTAGAGGGTGGGTATACCTCCAGGAACAGCCTCAAGGTCACGGCGCAGTCCACCAAGTGCAGCGCCAGGTCGTGCAGGGAAGTCAGACTGAGGGTTTTGACCGCCGTGACCTGCGACCGCAGCCCCCCGAATGACTGTGAAAAGCCCTTGAATATTCCGGGCAGGGTCGGTGGCACTACGTCCATATTGTTCCGATTATCTATTTGTAAGGCAATAAAGGAGAATATCTGAAAAAAAACACACGCATTTTTAACTGTTTTTAAAGTTGCCGGTAACCCGGGCGTTTATTAACATCAATAGTTATTTACAGAAATGTGCGCTACCCGACTCACTAGACAATGTCTGTTCGGAGCCGGGTAGCAGTATATATCATTACATATATTCATAGAGATTAAATTAAATAAAAATACAAGAGATAATAAATAAAAATACAGAGTACAAAAGAAAAAACTTAAATAATAATTCAAAATATAAAAGAAAAACTTAAATAAAAATACAAAAGATTATCTACATAAAATAATCTAAACATGAAATATTACAAACATATATAAAATAATTGAACATTTTTTAGTGTGAACTATTGTAATTATTGTATCGTCCAACTACTTGTGCATTGGCTCTATAATATGTGTATATATGTATATGTGTGCGCATGTATGTGTACATGTATGCATGTATATGCATACAAAGATCAATAATATCTTTGAGGAAGTGATTTTATTCAAATTGAAACTTCTAAAAGCAAAACGGAAAATGTGAAGAGCAAAAAAATCAATGAAATGTTAAGTTTTCTGTTAAAACATATTCGTTTGAATGTTATTTTTTTTACAAATGTTGTGAATTTAGTAAGGTTCATGTTAAACACATTGATATCTGTGCATGATCTTTTAAAGGTGCTACAGCTTCTTCTTATAAATACATTTTCAAGATAATTAGTATTGCTCTTAGGATTATAAAATGCGTCCGGAAATCGAGTAACACTTAATGGACATCTGAAATGAATATTTTGTAGTAGGTATGGGCTATCAATAATATATAAAATAATACAAAAAATTGTGAAAAACAGTATGAAAAATACCTGTTTCAAAAAAGTTAAGGCTGTGTTTAAATCATCATTGTACTTTGGTTGCAGTTGAAAGACAGTCTTTATAAGCTTTGAAATATGGGTGGAGTTATTGGTTCCATATAAAAGACACAAATCGAATATTATCGGTATTGTAAATATAAATTTGTCATAGATTAATTTTCCTAAATAGGAAGCGCTCATCCATTCAATCTGAAACAAAAAAATAAAAACTATAAATAAATAAATAAAGTGCATTGTGTTCTGCCATTGTAAAACATAGAATCGTCGTTGAAGAGGTGCTGTGTTTTTACTTACAACGGCAGTATTGGCAAAAGAAATTGGTAAGCGAGGATATTGGTAAAAAAAAATAGGTATCCAATAGAAAAAATTTATCAAATCTTTTTGTGGGCTACACCAAAACTAAATGCAGAAAAACATTTTAATATACCAGCTTGTAGAGCAGGGATGGCGAACCTTTACGTATCAATGTGCCATTTTTCTAAAGAAATGTTTAATGAGGTCATAGACATGCCAAATAATTTATACTTTGTGATTATAGGGAAAACAATAATAATAAATACTTAGTATCAATTAAAAACTCTTTATTTACTACTACTAAATATGTCCACTTAGCATTATACGCGTAATTTAAATGAAAGTAAAATTAGTGTGAATTCTGTTGTCGCAGGTTAGATGACAAATAACATATGTTAGGGTTGTAAGATGTTACTTTTAGCAGAATGCATTGCTGAACTGGACTCATCTGTTAAAATCTCTCTAACCGACTCTTTAATGTTATTCATCTCTGAAAATAATGACTAAACATAAAACACACACGCTTTGTCACCTTTACTAATCAAGGCATATTTCTCTGTCCACCAAGTTTGAAATTCTCTGATACTCTTAATATCTTGCACTTTTTGTTTTTTTGTTGAATAGCCATATTAAATAACATTTACATCACACATAAAACTCAAATAAACTTTAAAATACAATTATATCAACGAAATTCACTATTATTAGCGTAGGGATCACTCGGGTTCGCTCGTTCACCTACTACTACACACTTCACACTTTTTTTCGTAGTGCATAATAAATTTTGTGATTACTGGTCAGTGACGTGCCCAAAATATTGTGTCGCGTGCCATTGATGGCCATTGGTTCGCCATCCCTGTTGTAGAGGATTGGAGCTGGCAACACAGCATCGCATCTATGTACATAAGCACACCCTTTACCACTTTATTGGCGGCAAAAAATAAGACAAGATGCCGTATTATTATTCTATATCGCGGAATAATTACCACAACAAAATAACTAACTCCGAATCAGCGTTTTCGAGTTACGTACAAAAAGCAAAAATTTGGATTAAATAAAGTTATGGTTTTGTGTGCAACTGGACAACGCTGATTTCAGAGTTACCTGGTTTTAGTAATTATAATTACCCCTTGATATTATTTGATTGTTCAATAAGACATGAGAAACAGTGAAGGCCAGGTAGTAACCACTAGTTGTTATTGCAATTAAAACTGGAAAAATAATTCTTATTCACTGTTGACAATATATTATATCTCAGGGTTTTTGCTAGAAGTGCCTATACGTATCAGTTTTTGGTAAGTTGATTTAGGTACCAGAAAGTATTCTATAATGTCCCGTATTTATACGTCTAAAAGGGATCGAAATGAAAATCTAGTCTCTTTCAACGGAAGCAATCTTCCGAACAGGCCCTCCATTGATATGCTTGGTGTAACCCTAAGTGACCAGCTCAGGAATGGGGGCTCCATCAAAGCCAGAGTAAAGTTAGCCTCCCAGAAACTGGGCGTACTGTACAGGGCCCGCAGATACTTTAATAGTGCGCAACTGCCAACCCTGTACAAATCGCAAGTGCGCTCCAATGTTTAATTTGGCAGCCACCTCTGGTCTGGAGCTCCAAAATACCTGAAAAATACCCTCGACTCTGTGCAGAAACGGGCGGTCCGTTTGATAGATTCTCCCATCTTAACAGACGGATTGCAATCTTTAGAGCACAGGCGTCGGGTGGGAATGCTATCCTTGTTCTACCGGTATTACAATGGAAGATGCTCCGAGGAACTAGCATCATTGATCCCTTCGGCACCGGTGCATAGTCGGGAAACACGCCAAACGCGTGCCCAACATTTGTACACAGTTGACATTTGTCACATGAGAACGGGTCGTTTCTTCGACTCGTTCTTGTGTTCAACAGCTTAGCTGTGGAATGATTTGCCGGCCTCTGTGTTTCCTCCTTCCTACAACATGGGTCTCTTCAAGACCAATGTTCATTCCTTCCTCTCCTCAAAAAGACCCTCCACACAGCATCCCAGATGACATAGGCCCTGAGGGAAATTATTTTCCTCAGGGCCTCCTGTGTGGAGTTAATGTAAAAAAAAAAAAAAAATAGCAAAAACATATTGACTTTTTTATTCATAGGCCCCAATAAAATAGTTCTGGTAAATTTCTTATTTACTTAGCCTAACCTAATCACCCCCCAAAGTATTGCAGTATGAGCATAGAGCACGGTGAATAATTATTACAAATAAATGAGAATTTTTCTGTAAAAATTTATAAGGATATTAAAACCATTATTTTTCCAACCATAGAACAAATTTAAAAAAAAATTAAAATGTTCAAACTATTATAATTATTTTAACTTTGTCTTATCTTTAACTTTTTTTTGTCATACCTCAGATTCTTTGTTAGTGACGAGTCGACTGAAGATTGTAAGTACTTTTTTATATGCCTCACTGTACAAGTCCATGACGGCATTGTCGGGGTGCGGGGGCAGGTATGGGGGGTAGGCCTCCTGCAGGAAGGAGACCACCATATCCATACAAGGGGGGTAGTACACTATGTGAGACCAAAATCTGAAATTAATATAATAATATTTACATCTTCTTCACGGAATATAAATAACAATAATTTTTCAGAGTTTGCCCATCTTCTCATTTCCATCGATCATACTTATAATAAGGGTTAAAATACTTCACGGTAATAAAAAAAAATTAGAAAACTTTGAAGAACTTCAAATTAGAAAATACCTAAAGAATAACTCTAGCATATTGAATAACCAAATAAATTTATCTTTTAATACTATTCTAGACATAATTCCAGTAAACCGCTCTGTTCTTCCCAGAAATCCCCAAATTACCCATTCCCCTTTCCTTTTTACCTCCTACTCCAACAGCAGTATTTATAAATATCCGTCAGTATTTTGAATCATAAGTTTTTTTTTAATATTTTCCTGATGAAGGAAGGGTACTTTCGAAATCGGTAGAGTGTGTAGTAATTAATAATAAAGTGGTCTAAAGCAAATAAGTTATCAGTTATCACGAAAATAGCGCAACTGGTGTACGGTGGGCTGTGTGCAAATTTACCCTCAGCACACTATGGAAGTATCAGACTGCGAGAGCTCGGTGTTCCAAAGATTAAGGAAAGAATAAAGCAAAAAAAATCTATACATACTCAAGTATGAAAAAAACCTCCATATATGTTAGATGTTAGATGACGACCTCCGTAGTCCAGTGGCTAAGACTCTTGACTCACATTCCGGAGGTCGCGGGTTCGAACCCGCATGCCGGGTTCGAACCCGCGGAAATAAATTTTATTTGATTAATTTGTGTTATTTCACAATTAATTTATTTAAAATAATATATAGTATATTTGCGGCATGTTCCAGAGTGGAAGATACTATTAGTATCGCCCTGGTGTAAGACCACCATTCAGAATTGAAACGTTGCTTGAAAATGTCTTTAGCCGTGTTTGGTTACCAGATCTGAATAGCCAGGTACTTCCCAACCTACCTCTTCCCCACCTTCTTCCCCTCCCCACTACCTTCAGCCTCACAACATACCCCAATTGGGGATGCCATAGTCTCACTGGCTCCAGACGGGAGCAGTTGAGATTCTTGTGCGGTATTCACTGTAAAAAAAAAAAAAAAAAAAGATGTTCATTTGAATCAATTATTTAAAAAAAATCCTTTGACTACACATCTAGATAAACCAATAAAAGTGTGTTGTGAGAGGTGAGAGTGTCTGGTATTAGGGCCGGCCCTTTGCAGGCATTATTAGAGCAGTCTGCTCCGGATGCAGACTTGCTAAAAAGCCAAGGCGCTGATAATACCTAACACTAACACAGCGCCCTTGAGGTTTTTATTAGCGTCCCAAAGTACGGCAAATTTCCAATAAGATAAACAAAATCACTGAGTGTCTGTGTTTCGATGCAAAATTCATACACAGATTTGCTCGGCAGATCTGTCCGATCAGCCGATTCGCCGATGGCAACACACACATTCGGACATTTGAGCGGCAAGCATCTCATTCAGTGATGGTATATATAGGGAAATTTCCCTTGGGAAAAACTTATTTAAGAAAAAGGACAATCTAGGGAAATTTTTTAATTTTAGTTTTGTAGTCAAAATTTTCAAGCCAATTGGGGAAATTTCAAAATATTCTGGAGAAATTTCTGGAAACTTTTAAATTCTACAGGACCTAAAACTAACCCCCCCTTGGATATAATAAATATTCAGGGGGAATTCAGTACTAGAATTTATTTTCGTGGACTAAATTGTGGAGGTTACAATCCGAGTTGCCTGTAAACTGTCAGATTATTTTATTGACAAATCACAGAAAGGCAAATGGTCACATCACCTATCCGCTCCACGCAACATTACTTGTTCTCCTTTCCCTGATGGGCTGGTGCATCAATTTTGATGTCTATGGCAAAATCGTTTAGGGGTAGAAATTCATATTTGGCAAAGAATTTGCTCCATTTAACTAAATCATAAATGGGTAGAGTGAAATTATTTCTGCAATGATAAGACTCTGGCTTACTTATGGTACTCCAGGGTGAGCAGCCACTTGAGATCATCCAGGAAGCACTGTGTGTTCTCCTGCCAGGCTTTTAGCTCTCCGATGGCCACCGTGGGGCCACTGGGAGCAGGGCTAAACACCGCTAGCTCCCTCTTTGTCACCCAAGCAGGATCCTGACAACAAAATATTTAACAATTACACCATTGCACTATAAAAAAGGCCAAAATCCTTCAGGTTCTGAATTTGTCACCATTTCATCGAATTCCGATATGAATATATTGTTTGAGTTAAGGGTAAAGATTGACAGAACTGTATCAATATCAAAATAATTGATTATTATTGACAGGAAATAATATCATATTTACTTACAATGGCCCGCACCGATCTGACGACACCATCATTATTGACAGATAACTCCAAACTTTCAACTGCAATTTTGTTCGGATTCTACAAAAGAAAGGGAATTATTTAGTCAAAAATATGTCAAACTCAGTAAGAAACATTCATAAATACAGTTGATGTGACATAAAACCAAAAGTTACAAACATTGAATATCTTCTTTGTAGCCATTATGACAATTGTCATTATTTTCACAACACTAATGGGAAAAAAGCATGTATACTGCTATTTCTGTATCCCAACTATAGTATAAATAAATCAACGTATGCCGAGAAACAATATTACAAAATTTACATGAGCCCCAGCTTATCGTCAAACGTCAAACTGTCTCAGATGTGAGTGTTGCCATGTGGTAGCAAGCGACGTGGTACGTACAATTTGTCCCGAGGTAGGTGACTTCCAGTAATTCCTAAGAGTATGGATATTAGAGAGACGGCATGTAAAGTGTGCACACCCTCCCGAAGTGTGATTTTAAAAAAATTTTACCGCACGGTTTTTAGACGGCTGACATTGGCTTTTACACCTCGGTCGCGTATAGAGCTCCCAGTAAAACGTTCATAAAACATAGAAAAATGGTCCAGTGCGCCGTAAAGTTCTGTAAAAGTAGTTCTATGAAGACCTTTAAGAAGAAAGACGGTCTTACCTTTCACGTGTAAATGTTTAAACATAGCTTAAATATACATTTTATAAATTTCGGCGTGTTCATTTCAACCGCGATCGCCATGAGCCCGATATCAACACGTGACTCCGACTGCCAATGGGCCGAATCAGTCAACTTAAATTATAATAATTAATAATTACCTAAAATTTTTAATGTATTTATTAATCATAACGCACAAATATAAAGTTGAGATTTACACATATCATAGGTATGTGTTTTTTATCATTTAGCTTATTAATTTTTAAACATTTTTACTTTGTCTTTTTTGCACTGTTATTTTTAGTTTTTTTTCCTAATAATTTAACACTCCTTTTATATATGTTTACAATGTTAATTTGTAATCACTGTATTGTTATGTAAAAGTCACATTGACATGCCCCCGTGGTCGAGGGGTAAAGCTCTTTACTAGCAATCCGGAGGTCGCGGGTTCAAATCCCGGTGCGCGCAAATAAATTTTATTCGATTGATTTGTGTTTTCAACATTTTATAATTAAAAATAATATAAGATATATTTCCGGCACTTTCAGGTGGAACATACTCTCAGTATCGCCCTGGTGTAAGACCACCAATTAGAATTGAAATGTTGCTTGAAATGGCTTTAGCTGTGTTTGTTGACTAGATCTGTGAAGTACCTTCCTCGTCCCCATCTTCTTCCCCTCCCCACATCTTCAGCCTCACAACATACATGCCATAGTCTCTCTGGCTCCAGATGGAAGCAGTTTCGATTCTTGTGATATGTAGATTTAAAATGCCCGTTTTCTTGAAAATTCACCTCAAGGGTGCAGTATGAACGTATGTATATACATAAAATTTAATAATATAATTTTTTATTATTAAAGGTTTCCAAAAGACCCTGAGAGAAAAAGAAAGTGGGTTGATGCCTTAAATCGGAGTGATGACTGGTTTCCAATCAAATCAACCCGCATTTGCTCCTATCACTTTTCGCAAGATTGCTTCTATACAACTGAGAAAGGATTTATAAAATTGCACAGATATACAGTATCTTCGCTTTCAATTGAAAAGATACTAAATATTTTATTGCAATAACGCTTTAAAAAAATTCGGAATTGGGCTGGATATCAAATACAATTTTTTTTTCAGCCTACGACTGAATCAGCAGACCCATTAGCCTACAATAGATCACATGAGTTACTCGATGAAGTGGAAGACACTCTCGTAAAAAAACTTAGATTAGAAGCGAGGAAGTGGAGAACGCTCTTCATTGAACGCAAAAAAGAGCTAGAAAGTTTGAAAGCGTCACGTAGACGGCAGTTAAAAAAGATTGCCAGTTTGCAGGGGATTTTAACATGTTTACAAGAAGGTCAACATGTTAATGAAAACGAGTTTACGGACTTGGAGTCAATTTCAATCAGCAGTAGAGAACTTTATAACCGGCAGCTATAGAATAAAGGAAAACCGACAAAAAAAATTCTCCCCGGCCCTTAGATCGTTTGCTCTAACTTTACATTTTTTATTCTCCAAAAGCTAACGATTACGTACGAAGAAGTTTTGATATATGTTTGCCACACGCTAGGACCCTTGGGAAGTGGTACGAGAGTATTGATGGCCAGGCTGGTTTCACAGTGGAAGCATTTCGTGCTTTGAAGATGAAGGCTGAAGCTTCAAGTAAAAAAATACTCTGCGGACTAGTGATCGATGAAATGGCCATAATGACTAAGATCGAATTTGATGGCTCCAATTACCATGGATTTATTGACATAGGTGCTAAGTTAGACGGCGATTGCCTGACAAGGGCAAAAGAAGCCTTTGTCTTAATGGTTGTGGCAATCAATGATAGTTGGAAGTTGCCTGTTGGATTTTTTTTAGTAAATGGAATTTCCGGTGAACAAAGGGCAAATTTGGTATGTAAATGTTTGGAAAAGATTCATCTTACGGGTATTGATGTGGTATCTTTAACGTTTGATGGGTGTCCGGCGAACATTTCTATGGCCAAAATTTTAGGCTGTTCGTTCGATCCTACACAATTAAAAACTTTTTTCGAACATCCTTCTACTAAAGAAGATGTTTGCATATTTTTAGATGCCTGCCACATGATAAAATTAGTTCGAAACGCTTTTCAAGCCAAAAAAGTAATAGTTGATGAAAATAAGATTGAAGCCAAATGGAATCATTTGGAAAGCTTAAATCAAATTCAAAATGATGAAATATTACATTTTGCGAACAAATTGAGGCCGATACATATAAATTTTCAAAATCAAAAAATAAAAGTTAAATTAGCAACACACTTGTTCTGTGAGAGCGTTGCTGACTCTCTAATTTTATACCTTAGTTATTTCATAATCTTTTTTTTTTAATTAAGTAAACGCTGAGGAAGTGAGCATTGCTCAGGAAATATGTCGGTTTTTTATAAACAATAAACGTGGTTAAAACTAAGAAAACTATTAATTATGAAAAAGAAATTCGTTCAGCAAATAATACGTAATGGGCTATTATATTTTGTGCTTAAAATTCGAAAAAAAACTGAGGAACGTTTTTTAATTAAAAAATAAATTAAATAATGAGCCCATTACCAGTTCGGCCCTTCCCTGTAAAGCGCTCTCCCTCCCCCCGATCGCTGAGCGGTAACCCCGTCTGTATCCCCACTCTCCGCCGCCGAAAAATGGAGACAGCTACACTGGTTTTGGCGGTATAATAGGTTCCGAAATGTTTATGCCGCTTCCTAATGCTACGCCCAAATGCTTGCGACAAGCAGCTTGCCGCAAGCTCAGGCAAGCTCTGACAAACGAATGGCTGGCTTCCACACACTTGCGAGCGCGCCAGTGTGTTCGGAGCATCCAAGCGCGGCGGACGTCTACCTTAGAGTATATATTGTTACTCTAAGGCTATACTATGTTTGCGTTAATCTATTTTTATTTTGGTTCCATGCCAACTCAGAATGAAACCAACTGAGAAACACCTCAGAAAGATCTTTAAAAGCTATGAAAAAATAATTTTAAAATTGCCGGTAACCCTAACCTAACTTAATCATTTTTTTTTATCGTGACCTTTCTGAGTTGGCCGGTCACCTTTATTTTAACGCGAAATAAAAGACAAGGGGATAATATATTTTTAATACCATTGAACCATTGAAGAAGATAATACTAATAAAAATATGAAAAAGAACAAGACACAGAAAAATACAATGTCTAGTTCACACGCGGTAAAAGTGAAACCTTCAGAAAACTAAGGTAGAAAAGAGTGGGGAAGCTACGAAGCACCGCACAAAGAGGAGACATTATCTTGCAGGCTAAATCCTATAGATTTTTGTCTCTTTTTAGTGCCACTTTTTCGTTTCATCGAGTTTCAAATCACAACGGTGCCAAAGAAGTTCGAACTCGAAGATCACTTGTCTTTATATAATATTGCCTTGTATTATAAAAAAAAGTTATTCTAACAAAAATCATGTTTTTTTTGTAATAATACTGTATAAATCATCAATAAAATATTATTTATTTATTTTGACTCTTTAGGTAAATCCAGTCGCAATAAATTACGTTAGTGCATTAAATTTATGTACTTAAAAGAATAATAAGTCAGGCTCGCCTCATACGCCATTCATATTCATATGTCTCGTAATATTATCATAGACCGCACGGAGCAAAAAAGGCGTGCATTCGCCACCAGCTCCGAAGTTCCACTGAGCGCGACCGAGCGCTTGCCGCTTGTGGCCAAAATATCCGACCTCGATCGGATCGGCGGCAAGCTCTCGCAAGCTCTTGCAAGCCTACGCAAGCCAAGCCACACGCGCGGCACCAGACGCTGGGGCTTGTGGACGCTTGCAGAGGCTTGCCACGTATTTGGACGCGGCTTTACAATCATAGTTCCATGAGTAATTCCTTATGCTACGCCCAAATGCTTGCGACAAGCAGCTTGCCGCAAGCTCAGGCAAGCTCTGACAAACGAATGGCTGGCTTCCACACACTTGCGAGCGCGCCAGTGTGTTCGGAGCATCCAAGCGCGGCGGACGTCTACCTTAGAGTATATATTGTTACTCTAAGGCTATACTATGTTTGCGTTAATCTATTTTTATTTTGGTTCCATGCCAACTCAGAATGAAACCAACTGAGAAACACCTCAGAAAGATCTTTAAAAGCTATGAAAAAATAATTTTAAAATTGCCGGTAACCCTAACCTAACTTAATCATTTTTTTTATCGTGACCTTTCTGAGTTGGCCGGTCACCTTTATTTTAACGCGAAATAAAAGACAAGGGGATAATATATTTTTAATACCATTGAACCATTGAAGAAGATAATACTAATAAAAATATGAAAAAGAACAAGACACAGAAAAATACAATGTCTAGTTCACACGCGGTAAAAGTGAAACCTTCAGAAAACTAAGGTAGAAAAGAGTGGGGAAGCTACGAAGCACCGCACAAAGAGGAGACATTATCTTGCAGGCTAAATCCTATAGATTTTTGTCTCTTTTTAGTGCCACTTTTTCGTTTCATCGAGTTTCAAATCACAACGGTGCCAAAGAAGTTCGAACTCGAAGATCACTTGTCTTTATATAATATTGCCTTGTATTATAAAAAAAAGTTATTCTAACAAAAATCATGTTTTTTTTGTAATAATACTGTATAAATCATCAATAAAATATTATTTATTTATTTTGACTCTTTAGGTAAATCCAGTCGCAATAAATTACGTTAGTGCATTAAATTTATGTACTTAAACATTTTAATAAGAATAATAAGTCAGGCTCGCCTCATACGCCATTCATATTCATATGTCTCGTAATATTATCATAGACCGCACGGAGCAAAAAAGGCGTGCATTCGCCACCAGCTCCGAAGTTCCACTGAGCGCGACCGAGCGCTTGCCGCTTGTGGCCAAAATATCCGACCTCGATCGGATCGGCGGCAAGCTCTCGCAAGCTCTTGCAAGCCTACGCAAGCCAAGCCACACGCGCGGCACCAGACGCTGGGGCTTGTGGACGCTTGCAGAGGCTTGCCACGTATTTGGACGCGGCTTTATAAATAAAAAAAAATGCTATGGTGGCAAGTGGCAATACATCGATGAACTGTCAGAAGTCAGAATTTCAAACTTTTCAAACCATTTTCAAACTAACGAACTCGTAAAAACTATTTTGTCAACATTCTGTTTTGTTATACCAAAAATGTAATAGTTTTGTTAGACGATTCTGACAATCTTAATCTAGATTAATTAAAGTATAAAAATCAAACATGTCTTCTAAGGAAAGTTTAAAGAGCAAAAAAGTTTTAGTTCGAAACACAGAACGCACCTGTCAAAAAGTTACAAAAAAATCGTCCTGCTCTGAGGGTTCTCAATCCAATATCACAACCGGTTCAGCTCCAATAGGAAATAGAAAATCTACTGAAAAGCTTCAAATGAAATATTCTGACAAAGATTATGCAGATCCCGGGCTCCATTCTTCCAAAGCGATCTTGAAGCAAATAAGGAAAGTAGAACAAATGGTTCATAAGAAATGTGATGATTTAAAAGTCCTGGAAGGTCCCAGCAAAATCGTGGCAGATAAGGAGGTACTTAACTTATTATTTGTCCAAATGTTTCTTTAAAAGTATTTCTTTCTGAAGAACAGGCAGGCACTGGTGTCTAGTCCTTATTTTTATACTGTTCTGTTTTTCACACCGTAGCTAGCATGGGTGGCACCCGAGGCGGAATAACGTGGTGTCACCCCCCCCCCCCCCCCCCATTAAAGTTTAGGGGGTGACACTCAGTCGGGTGTCGCCCCCCCCCGCCATTAAGTGGCACCAGGGGAGGGCCACCCCCCCCTAGCTACGCCACTTGTCTTATGTATTTAAAATTTTCTGTAAAATGTTTTTTTGCAATAATTAGTGTCAAGTATCTTATCTGATTTTCAGTACATTAATTTGATTGTCTATGTTCAGGGTGGTATTCCTTAAATTGGTAAGCCTCCCTTCCTAATGCGTGGATTACACAGACCGAGTAGACGGGCAAGACGAGCACTTGGTTGAGTAAAAGGGCGAGAGACAGTCACTCGGACTCTGTTCTACTTACTAAGCCGAGTGTCCACCCCCGCACTGACTCGCTCTTCCACTTGGCAGGTTTAAACATTCACTCACTGCTTACTCGCCACTGTCGCTCGCACCACGCTACCGTTTCCCGCGCGTCGCAATTGAATTGACTGACTGACTCGATGCCAAATTAAAAATTATGTGTAAACACCTTCTCGTCCATCCAACCGTCTCGGCCTAGAATCATTTTACTGTCTCGCCAATCTACTCGGTGCATGTGATCCAGGCATAACCGTGAGTTATTTTCTATTATGTAAGTTCCTACTATATATGTACTTTAATATTCGTTAATAAAAAAAATATAGTGTCAAAAATCTTATCTTCGTTCTGTAGCGTGTAGAAAATGGACAATTATTATGATAAGCATTGAAGAATCAAAATATCTCACAAATACATAATATTAGTTTCGGTTTAATCTGAAAGGATTTGTATAATTGTATCCGCCGTTCGCCGAATACAAAATTTGGGTAATGGCTATAAAGATGTTGTTGACATATTTAACACATCATTTACTAAATATAAACAAGTCGTAGTAGAATTTATATCAGAAAGAAGAACAACAAATTTATTAAACCAACTGCATAGCTCTGCTTCGACTTATTTCACATGTATTGTACTTTTGGTCTACAGTTTTCCATCTTGCATGATGGAGTATTTTGTTTTTATTTCAATTCGCTTTTGATTGTATTTTTGTTTTAGATTGGGTAGTGATTTTGATTTTGTTTTTATTTGTGATTTTGTTATGAACATTTAGATGTTCTTTGTTAAAAAAAATAGCTTGTAAAAGCCCAGCCGGGCGTAAAATTCAAAATAAATAAATGATATGAATTATTTTATTTCAGATATCTAAGCAGTTGAATTTTCATTTCAATGAAAAGATCTACAAGGATCTCGTTGCTTTGAACATCAGCGACTCTGACATATCCCCTAGAGTTCGTAAGAAGACTCCAGTTCCCAGCTACATCTCCAAGATGACCAAAGACATTGAGCCCAACTTGGATGACTTCTACGAAGATAAGATCAAATTGGACAAGCCAATTCTTCCAGCACCGGCCAAGGTCAAATACAACCCAATAGTCAAGTACAATGGCAGAGATATTTATGAAAGAATTTTATCATGGGAATCTCCTTGATTTAGTAAATACATAAATGATTAGGGGGTCAAATGGTGATGACAAAGGTTCCTTTTCTCCTGGTGCTCTATCGTAACAGATAATAACCAGGTTGGAATCATCAAGACAATCTTCACCTTGGAGACTGCAGCTTGGAAGCATTCGGCTAACATTTCCTCCCTTGTGAAGTATTACAGGATTGCATTTAATATGATTGGGCAATTTGCGTTGGAATGTTAAGAGGAAACACCTCTCCGAATACTGGGCGAAAGGGAAAACTAGACCTCAGGCTGATAATGCTTAAATAAAATTGTCAAAAATCGAAGTTTTGTATTCCCCGTTTTTCTCCTCCAAAACAGGATCTATTTTTAAGATTTTTTTTACCAATTGTATTAGAAGATCAGAATTTGAAATTAAAACACTTTAGTTCTTTCTTCCACTAATTTATATTTCACCAGGACCGGTTTCATCCTATTACGGACATTTTCAGACTGGTAGTTGAAATTCTTATGCTACGGTATTTATACACACTTAGGCAGGGGTACACAACACTCTATATAATGAATGTTTCTATTTTGTTAATTTTAAGGTATTATAAGTTATTTTGTTAATTTTAGGTACATACAGGTAATTATAAAGTTTATTATTAAAATTATGAATGATGTTACATATTAAATAGATATTTTTACTTCAAATGAATATACATGAATTTATATAATTTAAAAGGTTTGTGATTACTAAGTAATCACGTATAATTCATGTATATTCATTACTAAGTAATCACAAACCTTTTAAATTATATAAATTCATTTAAAGTAAAAATATCTATTTAATATGTAACAGCATTCATAATTTTAATAATAAACTTTATAATTACCTGTTTAGCAGGGGTGCCCGGGTTCATGGGGTGAGGTTTGTCTAGGTCTTGGAGGCGGATGACCAGGACATACTGAACCCAAGATTCCTACCCACCCCTTAAACCCTTTTCCTTCCTAGAACTCTCCTCTCCTTCCTTTCCTTAAAAAAACCCCCCCACACAGCATCATAGTTGAGCATAAAGATGACATAGGCCCTGAGGGAAATTATGTTCCTCAGGGCCTTCTGCGTGGAGCTCATGTAAAAAAAATAAATGTACCTAAATTTAACAAAATAACTTATAATACCTTAAAATTAACAAAATTATTTCATTATCTGGAGACAATGTTGTGTACCCCCGCCTAAGTGTGTATAAATACCGTAGCATAAGAATTTCAACTACCAGTCTGAAAATGTCCGTAATAGGATGAAACCAGTCCTGGTGAAATATAAATTAGTGGAAGAAAGTACAAAAGTGTTTTAATTTCAAATTCTAATACAATGGAATAGAGAACTCCAGTCCAATTTTTTTATTTTTTTTTATGAATCAAGACTTTCAAACTTAAATAACCGCATTTTTATTTTTATTTTTATAGTTAGTTTTAATAGTTAAAATAATTGTCAAAGTTTTAATTTTTAAAGACTCCTAGAAACGCACCGTATCTATGGTGGCCTTCACCCACCTGTAGTTTATTATTTTCAAGTTGTCTTTTTGAATCAGTGATATTATGTCGAGGGAAATTTCCCTAGATCTAGGGGAGAAAAATATTTTTTAGGGATAAGGGAAATCAGAACAAAATCTAGGGAAATTTCGAACTCTGGCAAATTTTCTATTGCATATGACAATATTACTGGTATTATTTATATATATATATACGTATATATATTATTTATATGTATTATTTATATATATATATTGAAACATAATTTAGGCCCTCAACATATATTTTTTGGAATTCCCATGAATCTTAATTATTGTTGTACTTACCATGCAATGTTATTTTTAACACTGACAACTCAAAATGATATTATATGTATCTAAAAAGATAAATGGGACCTCTGAAAAAGAAATTAATTTATGTTTTAAGTTCCATTTTTTCGGTGATTGCGGTTGATTTTTATTTTGCAAAGTGTTTTTTTTTTTTATTTGGAATTCAGTTTCTAATTCAGTGGTGAGTGTATTCGTACTTTTAAATTATTACTTCACGTAGCAAAAAGTGTTTTATTTGGAAAAGCACAGTATTTATTATAAGTATATTTACCAAGTTCCGATATCTTTCCAATTAATAAATCATATAACAGGATTAGTGTTACACAATCAGGTGGCTACGTAGGTAATTGCGTTAATGTGAAATTCTAGGGAAATTTCACTTCGAAATCTAGGGAAATAATTTTTTTGGGCAGAGCATCCCTGATTTTGTATTTAAGAAAATGGCGGAATAAAATGAAGATTGGATGTGATAGGATGACTCAATGACTTTTGTGTGTGAAATTGAGGCGTTTTTTATTTAAGATTAACTGCTTTTAATATAGAAAAACATTGGTAAAATGTCCACATTTCACCGCTACTGTTATTGTATTTTAACAAAGTGCAATATGAAAATAATGAATCATCTTTGCAAATACAAGTGATATCGTTCTTCAATTTTGTTGGTTCAGGCGTGATTTTGTACATTGTTTTATGTATAACACATGACACACACAGAAACTGGCATAATACACTGCATGACGATTGCGTAATAGCTTGTATCCCTTTACTAAAAACAATTTGAAAATACAATGTCAAAATATGACACGAATAGTTAACCTCAAATAGGCAAAATTTATTCCAGATTGTCCGCAAATATAGCCCCTTTCGTAAATTGTTGAGGGCCTAAATTATGTTTCAATAAACACAATAACTATTATTTATCTAAATCTCTATAAACAGTATGAAAATAAACCAAAAACACGAAATGTTGAATATGTCATTTCAAATGTCAATACTGGTCAATAAAATACAATACATGCGATCACCAGGTGACAGCGTGACGTCACCATTCACCATTTCAGTAATGCCAACTTAACGCTGTGTTTTCAGGAGAGGTTTAAAAATGCACTTTTTAATATTTTTTAAAAAACTCTGCATTTAATATTATGAAATAAATTATATATTCAGAATCAGCGTTTATTGGTCTATATGAACATATTTTTTTAAAGCCATAATATTTTTCACTGGAGTTCCTTACCACGAATTATCAGTGCAAAAACTAGATGTATTAGAAGAAAATATTCTACGTATGTTTGTGCGTTTTGTTTTTTTTTAAATACATGATCTAGTTTGTCTACACAGCTTCTGTTGACTTTATTCAGACCTACCAATTTTAACAATTTTTGTAGGGTTTTAGCTCCTATAAGAAGTAACTTATCCAAAAAAAGCAAAACTACTGACACGCTAGTGGTTGATATCTATATTAAAAATTTTTGCTCTAGGGTTAAAATTCAGAGAGGAAATTGGGGAATACGTTTATATGGGCAAAACGCTGCCCGGGTTTCAGTGTTGCCATCTTGGAATTTCCGTTTCTGCTAAAACCCATACGTATAGGATTTTTTCACCTTTAAAATTAGGGGGCATGCATTAATTACGTGAGCAGTTTTTCTTCCAATCAAGTCCCCTCCCCCCCTTGGTGAGATAAATTTGGGCCACTTTGTATATTCTTTTCAAGTAACATGAGATTTTGGACCCCCCCCTTTTGAGCTCACGTAATTAATGTATGCCCCCTTATGTACTTTGTCATTTTACATTCCATTATCAATCTGTCAGATATGATGGGAAATCTGTCAAGTTGGCAATGCTGCTGGGTTTCCTCTTTAGCTGGTTTTATATTATGATGGAAGGTGTTGAAATAATAACGCACAAGTTGTTTGTAGATATTTATTAAATCCCAATAGTTATCAATGTTTTAATATGGTAAATAGACATTTAGATTTACTATTTGCTACCATCAATTATAGCGATGATTACACGCTTCATGCTAACAACGCAGTGAGAGAACAGACGGGGGTCTGCCTCAACACAGTACGCAGTAGTGACGGTTAAACTATGTTTCAATAAATCGAATGTATAATTTTTAAGATGATTAAAATATTTTTATCGTAACACATAATAGATTAATTAAAATTCTAAATCACACTGACTGGAATGGAACTTTTTAATCACCGATAACAGTGCGGTTTTACCGCACTGTTGCCAACTTCACAGTGAAATATACCTCTTTTACAAATTGCATCAAGTGGAATTTATTTATAATATTAAACATTTTATCGTTGCACCGGACAAAATATTGATTCTGGCAAGACAAATTTGACATTAGAGGAACAATCATTTGGTAATGGTTTATGTGATATTTAAAATAAATTTATATGAGTTAAGTGAGAATAATACCAGTTACAATTTGAATAATGAATTGAACTATGAGACTATTTTTTAAGTGTCAAATTTTGGCGCAACGATGATTAAAAACTAATTAAGAGTATTGGACCCGTTCATGTTTTTGCTGAGACTTCGGGCTGAAGGCCCGAACCCGGCAAAAACAAACGGAAATATATTATTGTTTATTATGATTAACAATAATAATATAATAGAGATTTACCCTTCTTTTTTTTTGTAAATGCTTTTTCATTAAATATGTGTTTCAAACTATTTTTTTTTTGGAGACATCATATCTACTGATAACACACCATGTATGAATGCTATAATAGAATATAAAATTAATAAAAAAACTTTCATAATTAACTGTCATAAATTTTTGTTACAAATTTCATTTCTTAAGAAGGAAAAAACACTTTTCTACTAAGGCATTCATACCACTCTCTCGATCCAATACCGTCTTCTAAGGCCGCAACCTTCAATCCTCGATCTTTGTGCTCGCCAAAACTTATCCGCTGGGATAAATTATTTGCAAAAGAAAACATTCCTTCAAAAACTACAGCGCAATCGTCAATGTTGGTGAAATGGGTGACGTGGAATGAAGAGCAGTCAGATCTCTGCCCGCATTTAAGTTTCTGCAAACAAGAATCTCCTAGTTGCTCGTACCAACATTGAATGATCGCACTTTAAAACTTTCCTCATGATATTTTATTGCGCCACCTAGAAAACAAGACTAGCGGCGAAAAGCTGACCAAACTGGAAAGGAGCAAACAAACAGACAGCAGGGTCAGTCTGCTCACAATCACCTGCAGGATCACCAAGTTTACTGATCCAACCGTACTTGATGCAGAGGAAATATTTTTCAACAATTTGCCCATCGTTTCATTCCCTTTACCCAAATAATGGAGACGTACGTCAGTTTCAGACAATTCAACGCTCTTGATTGCCGTTGAGCAGTGAGTTTGGAACAGAAGCTCGCAAGACGTTGGCTCAGCACCACGTTTATCATTCTTCTCATCGTCAAAGGCATTTCCATTCATAAGTACATTTGAAATCAGCGTATCATTTTGTTTTGTGTCAGCTTTCTTACTACTAATAAAAATAAAAGAAAATAAATAGCAACCATCGCCAATGACCACTTTCAGATTGCGGCAAGATTTAGGGTCCATCTCCTCCGGAAGGGAGTTGCACTGGACGGTGAAAAGGGAGAAGTGTGGGAAGGGGAGGGGAGTGAAAGCGCAGGTCGGGAGAGGGATCAGAAGGCCGGTTGCTCCGCTGCCCCACGACCCTCAGCTGGGGAACTTGCAGTACAGGGCGTAGTGCAGGTCGTAGCCTGAGAAACGACAGTACTGCGCATCCTTTTGCTCGTAACACCCAAACGTGGACAGCTTCTTCAGTTCACGCGGAGCATCGGCCACTGAAGACTCCTGCAAAGCAATATGTAACAATTAATAACGGAATCTAAATATAACAATGATAAATTAAACCATTCCAACATTATATTACATATAAAGTAAAATGTACCAATCACTCTGCCTTTTATATATGTTATATAAAGAGTGAGCGTGAGTTAGTATATTATTATTTCTGTATCAAATATGCGCAGTATGCGTAAAACAAAATAATTTAGATAGATAAATAAATGAAGAAACAACATTGATTGCACAGGTTTATAATAATAATATAAAGTTACCTCGCTAGCAAACACGGTCAGGACAAACTTCCCTGGACGGAATGTGTCAATGACACGAGTGATGACCTCTTCGTAGCTCTCCGCCGGGATGTTGCTCTCGAAGGAGACGTACGAGTACTCCGGTTCGGGAGTTATGTGGATGGTCATGTAGCAGCCCTGGAATAGAAAAGACTGAGTGTTAATACTGTAACACTAGCAGCAAAACAATAACTACTTCATGTGCATTATGTAAGGTATCCAAAGATAATATCTTTACTAAGTTTAAAGTAAAGCATTGATAGTATGTTGTTAGTTAGGCCGCGTAAAAAGGTCCTGTTAAAAAAACAATAGACTTATTACAACTGCAACACTATGTTGGAAGATTTCTTACACACAGCTTAGAGTGTAAACTTGGGGTAATTAGTCATTTTAATATTGAAACTGTGATAAGGACTAATAATTTAATTAGTATCTCTCGCATGGTAACACAGATTAATAACCCACAAATTTAACGATTTCCAAGAAATAATGTTTTATACAAATTCCAAGTACTTGGAGAATAGTTTTGTTAATATTAAAATGTTAATTAAAAGGCAGCAGCCCAAAGGTTAAGTGAATAATAATAAATACAAAGATTAGAAACCAAATCAAATATACACACGTAATGTGTTTGAGACATCGGATGATTTGAGCTCAAGTATAAAATATTTTGCCGAGGCTGATAACAATTTTTTTCCTTATTAAACACACAAGGTTTTGAAAGGTTGAATTATTAATATTGAAATTGAATGCGATAGATTTTTTAAAGTTTATAATAAACAATTTATAATGTACAATTAGGTAATACAAACAAAAGTGCACTTCCCTAAAACACAGGAAGAGAAACCAAACACTTCTACTCACATTTGGCAAATCAGGCTGTCCCTTTACGATCAAGGCATTAAAAAGAAAATAAAATGAAAGGTTAGAATAGATGGAATATTAAGTACTTATGTAACAATTATTTGTGTATATGTGCGATAAAGTTGTTTGAAACTCATGTTATAAACATAGGAGACAATATTGATGGAACTGAAGAACAATGTCGGATCTGCTAAAAATTGTTTTGTTGGCTTATTTTATTGTTTTAAAAGGAATTTTGAATAAAATGCAAAATATCGAAATAACACTACATTTATTTCTTGTGAAAATGCAGAAACGAAACTTTAAACAGCTCTACTGCAAAACTACAAAATCGCACATCGTTCTTTAGGACTGTCGATATGTATTGCTTGAACTCAAGCCAATTTTATTTTTAAGTGAAATACAAAATATTGTACTCTGTGGATTGTATGTTTTTAACTCTATTTTTCACAACAATAACAACATACCCAAATACAATAATAATACTAGAACAGAATAGATGATAGGCAATAGGGCTAGTCACGGTGGAGGCTGACTCAGCTGACAGCTTAAGAACAGCTGATTCTTATTGAGATGTATAAAAGCTTAATTCTTTAAATGCGTGACGTTTCGATGCTAGTTAACCCTGTGTACACAACAATTTTTCATTGATATGTGTTAGCAAGACAACTTTTGCGACATCTGCATACGTGGTACGGCCGCCAGCAACCCAACAACATTCGCCATTCGCACACAATGGGTTTAACACTATAATATTATATGGCTCTACCAATAAATATTTAAAACCTATCGAACCTGGTAACCCAAATAACCAACACGGTTAGAAGCTTTTTCTAGAGGTCTCCATTTATATTTATTGCAAATAAACAAAATAGGGTATTGTAGAATTTCTTTCAAAGAAGTCTACTTGGTAATATTTCAGAGAATCAATAATTATGATATGTAACAATAATTTTATAAATTCTTATGAAACCCAATTACCACCATATATTTTAACAATTTTTCTGGAAATTTCTCCGAATGATAATGGATATAAATAATAAATGAACTTTGAACTTACATCTCTGGTAACTCCATTCATCGAGTAGCCGCAAGGCTCGAACAAGAAGTCATCGATCTTCATCCCTGGAATGATCTTCTCAATTCCAGATTTCTACGAAAAACATAAATCCACGTGAATCCCATAGATAAACAATGGCTGTAAAATAAAATAATCAGTGTAAACACGATTGTTTGTTTTAAAAAAGCGCAGTAAATGCGAACGATAACGAATTGTAAACACTTAATCGAAAAACAATCAAACAAAACACAATTTTAATCCAGATCAATGTGTTTTTTGTACCCTGTACATTTTTTTGTTTGTTTGGTCACAAATTGTCATTGAAAGTTTGCGGTGAAATTGTATTGTTATTTTACTCCGCTTGTTACATTACATCAATGTTTACTTTTAGCCGTGCTACACTGTTTAACGTAATTTTCATGGGGATCGACATCTTACAAGAAACTTACAAGAATCCTACAAGAATTTTTGTTTATAATTTTTGCTGTTCTTCCAAACTTTGAACACTAAACCCCTTCATAAACAGATAAGCTTGAATCTAGCAAAAACAAGTTGTCCTATATCATAGTTTTTTTTTTCAGCCATGTCGGTGTAAATTTAAAATATGGGAATTACAATTATTTTAAGATTGTAATTATTGGGATCGACCGGTTGGGAACCCTTGCATTAAATCACTAATTTATTGTCACTTTGATGTTGTTACAAAATAACTTGTCTGTGCCTATCAAATTCAGCAAGTGACAAACTGTTAATTATTAATCTTGCTGCTCTGACCGCTCGAGTGATGGCTTCCCAAATTTAGGTAGATGATTTAAAAAAATGAAAATGAGTTATGAATTTAAAGATATAATTTTTTTTTAATAAAACCAAGGAATATGGGATAAACAGTGAAATCAAGGTGGATTCATTGGTTTTAAGCCGCAGTAAGCAATTCACGTGTTTCTATATTAATATTTGGAGGTATGATATGAACACCTTGAAATCACTTTAGCTCGAGTGGATAAACTGGAAATAGATCGGAATTATCCCAAAAGAACAACACAATCGTTAGATTCAAGGTGTTCCAAGATATGGTTAGGGAGCGTACCCATACTACGTGACCAACTTTTTGCAATTTTTAACCCCCCCCCTGCCCACCCCAAAAACCTAAGCAACCCGCCACTCATTTGTACCAACGTAGTATGGGTATGTTCCCTTAGGGATTATCAGACGCTTTACAGGATGGTTGCCAACAATCATCGAAGAGCTAATTAACCATCACACCCAGTGCTGGAATTATCATCACTTTCGAAGGTTACATTTATATTAGAAGAGGCCCCAAGCCGGTGCCCTCAAGAATATCATCTGTAAGTTGGGTTTAATGTAAGACAAGGCTATTTTCAAACTGGGGTCCTTAGAGCTTGGCTTATTTAAAATATTGGTATTTCAGACAATGATCACATCAATTCTCAGCAGAGGCTGGAACTCCACACAACTCCAACACAACAGCAAGAAGAAATTGATTGATTATTGAAATGGTGATTAATTGCTGACAAGTGGATTAATTTGTGAAAGGGTGATTGATTGATAATCAATGCAAAGTAAATGTTTCCCCGTACCAGCGTGGCCTCCGCGGCATCCTTGGAATGCAGCTTGGTGAAGATGGCCATGATGTCGGGGTCCAGGTCAGACATGAGCATCTCCATGGTCTGGTCGGGCTCCGGGGTGGACTTGGCGGTGCCGGGGCCGCAGAGAGCCAGCCGGGCCTGATCCTCCTTCTCCTCCTTCACCAGCGCACCCACTGTGCCTGAAACAACAGATGACACTGTGAACTAGAAGGACGGAATAGCAGCCAGAGTTTATAACTTAAATGTAAAATGGTTTAGATTTGCATACAAAGTAGTGCAGAATATTGTAATTTGACTTGACCTCAAGAATCTTATCAATTTTGAATTAAAATAGACTTCCATAGAGAGCAAATGTATATAAATTGTGCTGTCAAGTCGCGCATCCTCGGGCGTAAGGAACCTAGAATAGAGAGAGTAGCAGCCTATTACAATTTGTGTACTTATAAAATTGTTTAGATTTGTTTAAAAAGTAGTGTAGAATATTGCAATTTGACTTGACCTTAAGTGTCTTATCAAATTTAAATAAAAATAGACTTGAATAGAGAGCAAATGAATATAAATTGTGCCGTCAAGTCCATTATTCTCACGTCATTAAACAGAAAATGCATTGATCAAAATATTATAATATTAAGTTCATCTTATTATTGTGCTGAATTGATTAAAATAAACAACACTGCGTCGTCGCGACAGTTATAATAACACAGATAAAGGCATAATTGAGTTTTTTAAACTAATAGGAACACTCAACTCAGGTTCAAAGTTGATTAATTGAGACATTAAATATTGTAGAACAAATGATTAAGTATGTCTATATTTAGACCTTATACAATGTCGATATCATAATATTTGTTGTACAAATATTGGAAATGTGGTCCGAAACTACTGAAAACCTAACAAAAGTGGGAGTAATAGATATTTAATGGAATTATTATCTGAATTAGTACATAGCAGAATTTCGTAATAATACGAAATACAAACAAAACAAGACAGTGCTTATCCGGCATTGATTGATATTGCTTCTGGGAATATGTAATGCTAAAAGTATGTACCCACAGAGAAGGTAGGAATGAGTACTGTGATGAATGAGGCTATTGTAATCCATATTAATGATGGGTAACATAACAGAGATCTTCATTTCAAAATAATCATTTTTTTTTAAATGCATAAAAAAACGAGTATGCTTTAGACCACACGACTGAAGTAAAACTTCACTAACTTATATCTCCCTCTCAACTTCCATTCGCCTCGCCCGATCACACTTTTCATAACACTCTCGCAACGCATTCACCAGTTTATTCCTTAAGTCAAGCGTGCGCAAAGGCCCGACCATTCGTCTTGCCCGATCACACTTTTCATAACGCTCTCGTCACGCATTCACCAGCTTACTCCCCAAGTCAAGCGTGCGCAAAGGCCCGACCATTCGTCTTGCCCGATCACACTTTTCATAACGCTCTCGTCACGCATTCACCAGCTTACTCCCCAAGTCAAGCGTGCGTAAAGGCCCGACCGTTTGCCTTGCCCGATCACACTTTTCATAACGCTCTCGTCACGCATTCACCAGCTTACTCCCCAAGTCAAGCGTGCGTAAAGGCCCGACCGTTTGCCTTGCCCGATCACACTTTTCATAACGCTCTCGTCACGCATTCACCAGCTTACTCCCCAAGTCAAGCGTGCGTAAAGGCCCGACCGTTTGCCTTGCCCGATCACACTTTTCATAACGCTCTCGTCACGCATTCACCAGCTTACTCCCCAAGTCAAGCGTGCGTAAAGGCCCGACCGTTTGCCTTGCCCGATCACACTTTTCATAACGCTCTCGTCACGCATTCACCAGCTTACTCCCCAAGTCAAGCGTGCGTAAAGGCCCGACCGTTTGCCTTGCCCGATCACACTTTTCATAACGCTCTCGTCACGCATTCACCAGCTTACTCCCCAAGTCAAGCGTGCGTAAAGGCCCGACCGTTCGCCTTGCCCGATCACACTTTTCATAACGCTCTCGTCACGCATTCACCAGCTTACTCCCCAAGTCAAGCGTGCGTAAAGGCCCGACCGTTTGCCTTGCCCGATCACACTTTTCATAACGCTCTCGTCACGCATTCACCAGCTTACTCCCCAAGTCAAGCGTGCGTAAAGGCCCGACCGTTCGCCTTGCCCGATCACACTTTTCATAACGCTCTCGTCACGCATTCACCAGCTTACTCCCCAAGTCAAGCGTGCGTAAAGAAGTTATTCAAAAAACAAAATTTTCTCACAATTCGAACACGCATAATCCCAATGACTTTGGACAGTGGGTTTGTCTCTCTCCTGATTGGAACCAAATCATATTTTTTTACAGTAGCTCCACATGAGAGGCCCTGAGGAAAATAATTTCCCTCAGGACCTATGTCATCTAAGGGGATGATGTGTGGAGGGTTTTTTAAGGAAGAGAACAAGAGGAAGTTCTGGGAAGGAAATAGGTATGAGGGGTGGGTAGGAATCTGGGGGTCGGTATGTCCAGGAGTGACGGACGTGTAAATCCATTCCTCCAATTGCGGTGCAATGGGTCGAGAGTTTCTGGCTAGAGAGATCAAAATACCTCCCTCAACCAGCCTCTTGACGGACAAGCAAGTGGGCAGACGCATCCGCCGTCAAGACCTGGTCAAACCTCACCTCATGAACCCGGGCACCCCTGCTAAGTCACCAAAAGTAGCGAACCACTTGGGGTGACCCATGGCAGAGGTGTTAGTTATCCAATAAATGGTTCCCGGGGCTTATCCCATATCCGCATCCCAAATTGGATAAAACATAGAATTGAATAATAAAAATTACCTTCGACAGGCAGCAGCGTGTACAAATACCAGCAGTCTTTATCCTCTGGCCCCAAAACATATGCAGAGCCATCCTCGAAGAATGTATCCAGAAGTTCCACCTAAAAATACCAAAGCGTTAGTTTTACAGCCGCTTTCAAACTATTCTAATCGTGGAGTTCGAGGACTAAAATGTACAATAAAATCCATGTCAGAATCTAGCAAGAATATTTCCATTCCGGTCCCTACCCTACGATATATTTTCAGACATCCATCACAGTGGAGGATATTATAGATCCAATTTGAAAGTATTGATTTATTTCCAGCAATTCACACGAAACATGTTGATTTATAGATTGAAGTTGATATCGAAAATGTCGTAATTTTTTGAAGGAATTCGCATGGGACTGCAAATCCGTCAAAACAATTTTTTGTGATCCCTATTATTAACAGAAAAAAGATTTTTAGGGGGTTTCTCACCATCCTCCCAATAGTTTATCCATACACTTAACGAATATTAATAAAAAAACAAATAAATACTAGCAACAGGTAAAAACTTCGGCTAATTTATCCTATATGTAGCCATTGTTCATAGGTTCAAGTACCGAATAGTAAACTCAGATTTTTTAAATAAATTAATCCTGTAGAATTAATCCAAAATATTCATTATGTGTATGGATAAGCTATTGGGAGGATGGTGAAAAACCCCCTTAGTAAATTGAAAACATCGATTATTTAATCATAGAATGCCTGTACGGACACAGATAGGTACATCCTATTGAGGCAGGCATCGAAAAATCACACGTAATAAACTTTATATAGATACTTAAATAGAAAAAGAATAATAAAAAAAATGAAACAGCAGCACCTAGAAACATTTAGATATTCACCAATTAACTTGAATAAATAAATTGGCAGATTTAATACTATTTCTTTCTCTTACACTCCCCCCGTTCAGTCTCACAAAATTCCCTAAACAGAGGATGCTACAGTTCCAGTGAATCCAGTAAGGATTCTTACTAAAGCGCATAAAAAAACCAATCCCGGCATCACACGAAATAAAATAGAGACCACAACAGAGCACGTGAACCCGTACTGAAGTTAAAGTTAAAGCTACATTCCTGAATTCGGGATTTCCTCCAAACGATCTAAAATACCAGGTAATTTTAATAAAGGGTCATTG
The DNA here is from genome assembly GCA_917880885.1 of Limnephilus marmoratus. Classification (NCBI taxonomy): domain Eukaryota; kingdom Metazoa; phylum Arthropoda; class Insecta; order Trichoptera; family Limnephilidae; genus Limnephilus; species Limnephilus marmoratus. Next base: position 56,514,066 of record OU862908.1, read on the forward strand.
TGTTGCCACGGGTCACCCCAAGTGGTTCGCTACGTTTGGTGATTTAGCAGGGGTGCCCGGGTCCATGGGGTGAGGTTTGTCTAGGTCTTGGATGCAGATGACCTGGACACACTGAACCCCATATTCCTACCCACCCCTTAAACCATTTTCCTTCCCAGAACTCTCCTCTCCTTCCTTTCCTTAAAAAAAACCCTCCACACAGCATCCCCAAAGATGACATAGGCCCTGAGGGAAATTATTTTCCTCTGGGCCTCCTGTGTGGAGCTCATGTAAAAAAAAAATTTTTTGAAACTGTGAGTACATGTATACTGAAGTTTAAGAATTATATTCCTGAATTCGGGATTTCCCCCACGCGACGGCCCATGATAAAAAAACCTTATCTCACTCAAAAGTAGGTACAGTTTTTTTTTTAAACCGGTAAAAACCATGCCTTGTTCGAACAATGTCGATGTTTTTTTGTTCAAAAAACAGTGGAGATATAAATGACCCAAAAAAAACGTGAAAATATGGTAAAAACTTTGCATCTGGCCACGCCCACCAATCAACACAAAAACCGTTTTTCTAAAATACCAGGTAATTTTATTAAAGAGACACTGAAATTGTGAACATGTGAATCTGTGGAAATGTGAATCTGTAGTGAAGTTCAGTAATTATATTCCCGAATTTGGGATTTCCCCCACACGACCCATGCTAAAAAAAATCTTATCTCCCTCAAAAGTACATGTTTTTGGTGACCGGTAAAAAAACATGTCTATTTCGACGTGTTTTTCATAAAATTGGCGATGGAGGTGATGAAGAATAAATGACCCAAAAAACCATGAAGACATAGTAAAAACCTTGCATCTGGCAACACTGTCACCAATCAAATCAACATAAAAATCATTTGTCTTAAATACAAGGTAAATAAAACTCATCAATTAGAGTGCGAGAAAATTTCAGGCCGAACCTATAAAATACTGGGATTGTCGAAATTAATTGGAGTCGCATGAACTTTCCGTTAAATAATATTCCCGGTGACCAATACAATGCCAAACCCAAATAAACAGTATCGCGTGCCACATCGTCACATGTCCTCGCGGGGAGCATTATATATTTATTGGTTTATTAATAACCACAAGAATATAAATAAATTTCTAAGAACATACGTTCAATACTATAGTCATTGTAGTGTAGACGAGGTAGAATAAGGTATGGTGTTCCAGCGAACAATAATATTATTATGAAGATGACTAGGTACTCGTAAGGGAACGTACCCATACTACGTGACACGTTTAGGGGGGGGGGGGGGGGTCTTCAAAATGTCACGCTCCATACAAATGAGCGGCGGGTTGCCTAGGATTTTGGTCACCGGGGGGGGGGGGGGGGTTAAAAATTGCAAAAAGTTGGTCACGTAGTATGGGTACGTTCCCTAAGTAGGCATACGTACGAATACAGTCTGTCAAATAAGAGTAGAAAACATAGGAGGGCGCCACCGTTGTACAAATGGCAATACTAAAAATATAAACATGGTTATAATCTAAAGTTGTGTAACCAACATTTTTATTAAAAATTAAAAAGGCATAAAAGTGAAAAAAAAAATTTTTCATTCCACTGATCTCAAAATTAGAATTGCATGTAAGTATATTGTTATTATATCTTTGCAATTGTGTGTTAACATAATGAAGAATAACGATTTTGTAATAAAATATAAAGCACACTTTAGAAATTGTTCACTGCTCACATTTATTTAATATTAGCTTAAGTACTAAAGGTACAGTCACACCATTCACTCGGGTGAAGGTTTACTCGATGAAATGTTCCATTCTCGTTCCTCCGCGTGTTCACACGGTTCCTTCGAAGGAAGAGTTCACTCGACATTCTCGCTACGAAGTCGTCGAGAGTAGTCGCGGCCGCATTGGAATTCGTCCGGCGCTGACGGCTAAGTTCGGGAATATTTACGATTTCAATTGACATTTCCGGTAACGTCGAACTAAATTACGAGAAATTGGCGATTCTTGTAAACAGTAAATAAATTTCAGCACCATAAAATGAACATATGGTTAAATAATAACCTGAAAACTGATATCTACCAGTATTTTTGCACCATGAAAATATTTTTATTCCAAAATAGGCCTCGGCTTGCAATAAAATCCATATAAATGGAATATTTATTAACGTATTCAAAAACTAAAAACTGTTTTGGAAAGGTGATGAAATATGCTTTCAAAATTTATTATTAAAAATAACCACGTAATTTTTTAAATAGAATAATTTTTAATGTAAACTTTTAAAAGTTTAAAAAATGTCTCTACTTGCTTTTATTCTAACTAAAATTACTGGTAACAAAAAAATATAAAAACACACACTTATTTTGTTAGACAAATAAATTATAAACGTTTCTGTCACCTCACTTTTTTGTCGTTTCATATAAAAATAATTCATAAAAAATTCACAATGTTTCATAATTTTTTTTTCAAATTCGATCAGAAACTTTGGTTCCATAGAAGTGTACATTCGTATTCGTTTGTGGTTAATTGTTATATTGAATATATAGAGCATTATTTTCTCTTTCCAATACCGTTTAGATCATATTTTTCACTATGATATTAAGGGAGAAACAACGATTTCTATGAGACGTGTAGGAGTTATTTCGAAAAGCGAACTAAACGGAGCATTTTGACGTTTAAGCCGCTTCGGCTACTCGTCCTCACGCCAGAACATTTCGGCCGACTAATTTGCGAGTGAAAGACTGTTCACTTGAGTGTTCACGCACATCATTCGCGTCACGTGATGTTAAATTCCGGTTGCGAGTGAACAGTGCCGAAGGAAGCATTCCAACATTGTTGGAATGCTTCATTCGGAACTGTCTCTATTCACTTTCGTGTTCACACGGTTCATTTCGAGGGAAAGAGGCGGAATGAAATCACGAAATGAACGATAAATGAATGGTGTGAATGGGCTATTACTAGCGTTGTCCAGGCTTCAGATCATGTCTCTAATTTTAGATCTGAATATATTTAACTCATTCAGTTCTAAAAGTAGTGTAACTAAACTCAACGTTAATGATTCTTCCTTTCTACCTACTGTTAAATTCAAATTTATGTTAATTTAAATGAAAGCCAATTACTTTGTAAAACACAATTTAATCAAATTCGTCATTAAGTAGATAACTTAACAACAGTGCATCTTCGTTTTTTTTTAAGAACAAAAAAAAGTTATTTTAAATGTGTAAACAGTGTTCTGTATCATCAGTGTCATTGCACCTCAAAAGAATATTTGACAGGTAAATTGGTGTTGCCAGCCTACAAATTTCGTAGTTCCAGTTTTTATTTTTTCTACTCTTATTTGACAGACTTTATATTGTATACGTTTATAAAACTGTGTACAGTCCAACAAACTTCGATTGTGACAGTTTTATTTTATAACATTATACGAAGAGTGAAAATATCGGTTAACTAATTGTCCATCACACCATTTCCCTCCTGCAGGGGTAGGCAGAGGGGATGATTCGCCACGCAATTCGATTAACGTCCCTCAAGACCGCTTTTCGGACAAATAGAACGGAATCTTCGGACCCGAATCTATTATTATGATGTCCTCAAAGTTGTCACCTAAATTGCGCGCATTATTCAACTTTGAAGGCGTTTTAAAAAAACATCTCCAAATATCTCATAGCAGTTTTTTTTTTCCTTTTATTATTGGTCTGTTAATTCCCAAAAAATTGTCTGTATCTGCCGACGATTTTATGATTTTTTTCAGGCGGTAGTAATTCTATTAAAAACGCCAAACTCGCAGAAGTGCGTTGCACGAAATCTGGTTGTTTTTGAGAAACTGCGTTTGCTCTTAAATCTTTTCGACGTCAACGATCAACAGCGTATGTCTTTAAGCAGACTATTTTATTTAAAATTTGATAAAAAATCTGAGCGAAGTTAGTCGGAATCGCCAGAAATTTCTTCTAAATGAAAACAATCAACCTGGAACAAGTCATACGCGGAAGATCCCTAAAGTCATCCGAGGAATCTTCGATCAACGATTTCAGATCACGGGTTTTTAAAAAAGAGCTGAGTTTTCCATTACACTAAAGTTTTCCATCGTACTAAGAAGTGCTGGCAAGTGGCTCCGTATATATACACGAATACGATTTATATATAAATTTAAAATGAGACGAGACAAATTTACATCAATCTCTATGGGTGGTATTACGTGTCTGGCAGTGTTCACGCAAGGTGCGTCCACAGGTGTGAAATATTCGATACATGTTCTTTGCCAACCGCTTATTGAAATGAAAATTTCTTTATGATTTGAAACTTAACGAAACGAAGAATAGCGACACTAAAAAGAGACACACTCTGAATATTTTTAAAGGCGCGTTAGAGGGGAGACATGAGGAGATAAGAATTGTAAAAAACAACTGAAATTTTCTTTAAATCAACTAACCCATACCCGCAAATGCTCGAGAGTAAGCTCCAACAAAGACCTCATAAGAATGTTACTGAACCTCTCTTATCACTCAAAAGGAAAATAACCATAAATAAAGACAAGAAAAATGTACACAGAGGTTCAGAAGTACATCAAACAAGCAGAGAAATCTTCTGATTAATCCAATCTGAACCTAGATCTAGACATAGAATTTAGTACAGTCGAAAAATTTTCAGATTTGGTTCAGTTTTTAGATAAGATTAGTAAAATGATGCAAGGACGAATACTGTTTGTTTTGGAATGAGTTTCTCTTCAGTTAGATTAATATTGCTTCGTAAAAAATGCCGACTGTAGTAGATGTAGTACAGATTATTATTTAATCGCCGGTAATACTATAAAACATGATGTAATGTAAGTTTGTGAGTATGGACAAAAAAAAGCTTTAAAATCTACAGGAATTCATCACGCACCTAAAGTTCATAGTGAGAAAGCCATAACAATAATTATTTAGTGTTTTAGTAAAACTTCCATTGAATCAATCCACGAGCCAGTCCAAGCTTGTCGTAGGTCGGCGATGCGATTATTCACACCTGCTGCATTAGACCGGGCAAGGCCACCGGATGGCAAGGGTGGTAAAGGGTGGCGGGCATTTAGTAGGGCGATGCAATATGTCGCGGGGTGGCCGGGTGGACTCCTACCCCACCTGCACTATTCGACCCCCCGGTGCATGTAAAATCAATAGAGCAAATCCCGGATGTACCGGGAACGACTGCTCAATCCCTGATGGCACTATGGGATGGGGTATTGCGCGTCATATGCAACAGGGCGAGTTTATTTTGTGAGGGTGGGTACCGCATCGTTGGTACCTACGCATTAAATAATAACGGACAATCAATAGACCCAATCCTCCTGGAATTGAAGAAATTAAGGCCCATTTGTTTATGGTCGTAAACGAGATGTCAAATTTTAAATAATCGATCATTTGAAAAATGTTCAAAATTCATTCGAAATAATTTGGATGATAGAATTTTGTAACAGAATTCTTATTTCTTTCTGGATAAAATTCATTTCTGTCGTCATCTGATGGCCTCCGTGGTCGAGGGGTAAGGCTCTCGACTAGCCAGTTTGCGTGCTCAAATCCCGGCGTGCGCAAGCAAATTTTATCATTACATAGTATAAAATAAAGTCGCTCAAAATGTATGTGCGCGTTAATCTTTTAAACTACGCAACGGATTTTCATACGGTTTTCACCAATAGATAGAGTGATTGAAGAGGAATGTTTATATGTATAATACATGTAAATTATATTAGAGGAAAGCCGAGAAATTCAAAGAAAACATATTTTTGTGCGATTTAAAACGGCTGGCGGGCCGTACTATAGTCACTTTTGAAATTCGTTCTACGGAAAAAATTGGAAAATAGATGTCTTAGAGTAAGTAGGTATTTGATTTTCCCTTTTCAAATATCCAGTGTTGCATTGCAAGCATTGCATGAATAGTGGCGAGTTAATTAGTTTATATGTACCTATAATACATGCTTATTATAGTAGAGAAAAGCCGATAAATTCAAATATTCAATTCAGGCAGCGGACAGCTGGCAAGCGGGTGGTGTGGATTTTATAAAGATTGGGTAATGGCGTTGTGTTTCGTTAGCCACAGCAACGTGTGGCCGTGTCTGCTAGTTGTTTAATAAATTAAACAATATTTAATTTTTATTAGAACAACTATGTTTTTAAATTATGAAGGTTTTGAAATAATATTTCTTTGTTAGAACGACATGTATATTTTATTAACGCTGACCATTTCAGAACGACTGTTCCTTCCTCGGGGCAAACATATACATTCAAAAGTATAAATTTTATTTTATTGATTTGTGTCACTTCACAATTTAATCATTTAAAAATAATTTAAGATATATTTTCGGAACGTTCCAGAGTGGAATATACTCTCAGTATCGCCCTGATGTAAGACCACCATTCAGAATTGAAACTTTGCTTGTAATGGCTTTAGCCGTATTTGGTCATCAGATCTGAATAGCCAGTTACTCTCCTTCCTTCCTCTTCCCCATCTCCTTCCCCTCTCCCACTACCTTCAGCCTCACAACATACCACAGGTCACTGGCTTCAAACAGACTCTTGTGCAGTATTCACATAAAAAAATCGAAGAATCAGACGAAAACGTGTACAATTTTGGCCGGGGGACGACGAAATTTGTTTCAATAGGTCGAGGGTCAAATTTGAGGACAAATGCCGAAACATAATCTAGAAAAAATTGAATTAAAAATTAAATAATGATACCAGAAAAATGTGTTTACAACAATACGTTAATTGGAACTCTCATTTAGAAAAAATAGATTTGCGATAGCCGAAGAGCTAATGTTAGATTTAAAATAAATAAATAACATCTATTATCAACACAGACGGTAACGAAACGCTTCTGTGCTTTACGCGGATGTTTGTACAGATGACAATCGGCGTAAATAAGAGGCTTATCCAGAAAGTAAGTGTACTGATTTTTTATTTTTTTTTTGAAAAAGTGTAATAGAAAAAAAAACAGGATATTGTTGATACACTTGTTGTCTATTTTTCCAAATAATTGCTAACCCGTTCAATGCATGTGGTGAGCCGTGGCACAAGTTTATTTTGCCCTTCTTGAAGAATTCTCCCGCCAGCTCCTTCCCCCTCTTCAGGGCCACTTTCAGCACCTGCTCGTCGGTTGAAAATTTATTTTCATCCATACATGCCTTTAGGAAGGTGAAAAGATGATAATCTGAAGACGCCAAGTCAGGGGATTACGGGGAGTGGTTCAAAACATCCCAATCAAATGAGTCCATGATCTTATTGGTGGCTAAGGCTTTGTGAGGTCGGACGTTTTCGCGAAAAAGACAAACTTCTCTGGTCAGCATTCCCCTCCTTTTGTTTTGAATGCTCCTTTTGAGTTTTTTTAGGGTACACAATATTGTTGTGCATTGATGATCTCAATCTGAGCCTGACATTTGAACAAAATGATGCCTTTTCGGTCCTAAAACACTGAGGCCATGATTTTTTTTGCCCGAAATTGTGGTTTTCAATTTTTTCACAGATGGGGAATTGGTATGACGCCACTTTGACGACTGTTTTTTTTTCCCAGGCATGTAATGAGTCACCCACTTTCATCTCCAATAACAATAGAGCTCAGAAATCCTCACCTTTTTTCTTGTAGGTGTTATTTCTTCCGTGAGTAAAAAGCAGATCACAGCACTTGGCGGGATTTTTTGCCGACAACTTTCACGCAACTGGACACTAAAACGTGAGTTTACGTACAACAATGTTTCTGTGATGCTCTTTCCGGTCAGGAGACCACCTTGTACCTCTAAGTGTTGCCAACCCTCAAAAAACTAAAAACCTCCGCCCGTTGTGGTTACAGTACACTTACTTTCTGGATATGCCTCGTATATATTTACACAGTGACGGATCCAGTTCTAGGTATGCCCAAAACTCGATGGTTTCAAGTCCTACGTCGCGGTGGTTGTTATATACTCGTATCTTAGAAATAAGAATAACAGAATAAAGAATAACATGAAGCGCATTATAGTGACATGTTTCGCGAACCAATTATACCTTGTTCCAATTTGGGTCTATTAGGGTACACTCAACATCTGATTTGTAGAACTGCTTGCAGGATAGCATGCTGAACCGTCAACCGAAGTTTTATTATTCCAACGGAATAATTCGGCCTTTTTTTCCCACAAACCACCAGATTTGCAGAGACCGTGCAGTCATGTAAGCAGTTCTGCAAATCGAAAGGTGAGTAGGCCGCTTATATTTCCATAATCGCGCTACTCACCATCTGATTTGAAACCCCGCTTGCAGGACTGCATGCGGGGTCTCTGCAAATCGGATCGGGATAATAATAATTCGGTTGTGGGTTCTGCATGCAGTCCTGCAAGCAGCGCTTTAATCGTGAGTAGCGGGGGTCATAAAACACTGCGTTCACAATGATTAACGAAATTCAAATGGAATGGCGATATACAATTTCAGGCAAGTGTAAGAGAGAAACCGCGTGCTAAATGGTCTAAAACCAAAAGGTACTAAATCAGTGGCACATTTGTTTCCATTCATTTTTTTTACGGAAAGCACTTCTAGAGGCATATTCTTTATGCCATGTGAATGTATGTATGTGAGAGGCATATTCTTTATGCTTTACCCTACGTGAAAATGGCGTCGTCGTCAAAGACCTAATTATCGATTAAGGCTTTTAAAAGGTTATCTCAGCGTCGCGACGCTGAACACGCGATTTTGTGAACCGAGTAGGAACTTACACTACACAGTACTGGGATTACTTCAACTAGGGTACAACTGTCGGAAATAAATAAGCGTTCGTTTGCTGGCAGGAGGCCAGAACTTTTCCATCTAGCGGGAGAAAACTAGGGTTATATAGGTCTCTAGGAGAATGTTTGCCATGTAGAGCACTTTCACCGTTTCGCGAGGTTGATCTTCAACCTAAAATCAATAGAAGAAATTCCACAGCTATCCACACAATAAGCTTAAACCGCGGCATTGCGAATTTCTACCTTTTTAAGTTTATAAAAAATATGTGTTATTTTTTAAGGCAATATCTATACATTTGATACGCAGAAAAGGTAATTATTTGAAATTCCCTATATAGAAAAAATCGCCAAGTATGCTCCGAAAATAATTTTAAACACGTTTTTTTACAAGTCATGTATGTATGAAAAATTCATAGTATTTGTTTAAATGCTGTTTAAAGACATTTCCCACGATGTTTTTGCTGTATTTTAAACGAGTCGTGTTTTATTAAATTTTTTCACAATTTTCGCTTAAATATTATCGTTTTTAGTATCAGCGCGCTCCCTCTGACATTCGTATTTACATATCTCCCCTTCTTCTTCTTTTTGAGCGCTTACTGCCGGGCCTCAATAACGTGGGTATAGATATCGCTGCGAATGAAATCGAACACAGTAATCAAACTGATGCATTGCTTACATAGAGCATGTTGTTGTTTCAAACTGCAGAAAAGAAAATTCCAATGAAAATGACGAACAATGTTTTTTTTTATAAATTAATAAAAAAGAACGCCTAACAGTTGACCTAATTGACCAGTTGTTTCACGTAACTGATGTGACAACAGAACTAGAATAGAACTTTCACGGAATTTAAAAATCAACTTTAAAATTTAGTGAATTCTTCAAATTCTGTGAAACAACTCGCCGCGCCGTAAGACTTTTCGGATAATTGTAAACACTTTTCGATTATTCAAATTCGATGATCGTGTACTTGTTATTTCTTTCTCGCTAACAATAATGAGTAGACATAAGCAAGACAAAATGCAGTGCACAATCCTACGTTTGTGTTGATTGAGTCAACTCTAATTGCGGGACCTATAATATCCAAAACATTCTTTCTAGCTTTTTTGTGATTGAATCTCAATAACTATTTTTAAAAGTGGCCTTAGCAACTACAACAAGTCAATATTCGTTCAAATCCGTAACCGTGAAGTGGCACTCTAGATACAGATTGTTTGTCAGATTTCTTACGAAACAATGCGTGTTTTAAATAACAAAAAGTCTTAGCATAAAGCAAATATTATTGAGATTCGTTGATATTCTGAGAAAACCCAACTAAAGTTGATACGAATACAGTCTAATCATAACAACTAGCAGAAAAACCCGCTTCGCAGGTTTTTGCTGCGAGGCCCCGCGAGCGGCTTTTGGTTCGGCTTCAGCCAATTTAAGAGTTGGTGACCATTTTATAAATCCGATATGAGCTGGTTCTAAAAATAGCCGGTTCCTCGGATTAAGTGGCAGCTAGTCACCGGGACAAAGTAACCGCGACAGGCAATGACATCATATATAATATATAGACGCGTGGTAGAAATCAAAAACGTGGAATTATTATTCACAACTAACAGTTACAATAATAATCATACCATCCATCTCTCCATACCCGGAGAGATTCACGAAAGTACGAAACCAATAAGTCTTACGACTACCAGCCGACCGCGAGGTTCCTCACGCTAGCTGTTAACGTAAGTGGCGCCATCTTTTGGCATTGCTTTAATTCAGTTCTAATACGAAAGTAGATTTTTAACAAACTCCATTTTACGAAAACGGTTTTGCGTAAGGCGTGGCGTACTCGTAGTCGGATTCTTAAATTTCAACCGTACAGACGTTAGGGAACATACCCATACTACGTGACCAACTTTTTGCAATTTTTAACCCCCCCCCCCTCCCCCGGTGACCAAAAACCTAAGCAATCCGCCGCTCATTTGTACCAAGCGTGGTATTTTGAAGACCCCCCCGAACTGGTCACGTAGTATGGGAACGTTTCCTTAGCATAATAATATCGTCAGATATTTGGATGATTTTTATAGCGCCGATTTTGTAAACAATCACCTCAAGGGCGCTGATACTTTTATTTATTTATTAACGCCTTTTTTGGGGATTTTTACATATTGATAGTAAAAAAATACAGTATTTATTGTACATGCTTCAGTAACAACATTTTACATTTTTTAAGTGACAAATTGAAGATGTCCACTGAATTCGTATAATTATTTTCCTCTACTAGTATTCTGGGCAAAGAGAAATACATATGGTAGCTGGTAGCTAGTCCCAGAATTTCTGCACTGAAATAAATCCCGATTTCTAGTATTACGTAGTGAATCCGAAAGCTTATCAATGTAAGCAATTCTGGACTATCGACTATATCATTTAATATTTTATATATCTAGAAATACCAAGCCTGTAAAAATCCTTGTTTACCAATTGTTTGTGCTGATTAATTATTTATCATGCAAAAAATTTAAATACTGATTAAACTAAGCATTAAAAACGTTATATGTGTGATTTATTAGATCAGTAACAGTTAACGTCGAGATACGCAACTGGAATTTAGTGTTTGGGAACTTTTCTTCTATTAAATTTAATTATTTATTATCAGCAATTATTATTCTTATTTCATTGTTTCCATATTTTTAATTTGCATATATAGCAAATATTAGTAAGTAGGTAAAAATTCGTTGGAAATTTATAAAGCCACAAGTGAGAATTCGAAGAAATTGACAAATATTATTATCGGATAAACATTATTATTATCGGATAATGCTGACGCAAGCGAATTGAAATTTAATTTCGGGGACTCCCGTAGAACGTGGAGAACGGGACTCCCGGAGAAATGGCACGTTCATATAAATCAAATACTTGAGTTGGACTATGTCAAATTCAGAATAACGATGTTTTAACGTGAATGAAACAAGGAGCGGGTGCAGGATAGATATGTGTGGCGGTTTATCTTCTCTGCTTACACCTGCGGGGAAACGGCGTAACGCGTGATGGGTAGAAAGTTAATTCATTTATTAACGACACAAATGCTAGCTAAACTATGTATTACGTGGCATATTCATAATAAATGCACGGTGTTCGGAAACTCATTGTACATACAAGCGGGAAATTGGTAAATTTTTATCGCAATTTTTTTTTCGATCTTAGAAATTCGGCTTTTTTCTTCTCATTTCCAGTTTTTCGGTAACCCAACGGTTTAAAACCTTTTGGAGCTGAGTCTTTGCTTCAAAGATATTATTAGACAGCTGATATTAATTCCTAGAGACCAATTTCGTTCAAATTTGGCCAAAAAAAAATCGAAAACATAAGCTCAAATCCCACAAACTTTTATCACAAAACCGCCTCCAAATGCGTTGTAGATTCCCTAGTTTCCTGCTAATAGTAGTTTTTGGACACCGTGTATACACCTAATTAAAAAAAAATCTTTACATTTTCTTTCATTTTAATGTTTTCTTACTTTTCTGCAAACCCGTGCCTCAGCTCAAAAAATATGTTTAAAAAGTTAGCTAAACTTTTTTACTTTTTTGCAAGGGCAAGGTTCGTACAGTTTCATGACATTACACGTTCTAGCTATGTTTGATAAATGATACTAAACATAAAAAAAATAAAACAGAGTTCCTGAACTTAAAAGAAAAACAAAGCAAGACTAAATAAGTTTAGGATCGCGAAATGGACCTCAAAGATAAGTTCACATTATTATTATTACCATAATTACATAATAAAGAATCTTCAGTGAATATTAAACTCCGGCAAATCAGCAGAACGCAACGACCTGGAAAGTAAGTGGGAGAGCCCACGCTCTCTGGGAGACCTAAAATATCAGGATTACGTTAAATTTAGCCGGAAATAATTTCCCTTGTGGCATTTATGTCCGGTACACTTAGCTTACTATGTTAAAAGTAAAACTGGTTCTGTCTACACGACACGTTACTAGTGTTACTAGCTTACTAGGTTAAAAATAAAGCTAGTTCTGTCTACACGTAGCTACTGTTACTAGCTTACTAGGTTAAAAACAAAGCTATTTCTATGTCGCCGGATGAATTGTCGGCGGGATGAACTGTCGGCAGGATGAACTGTCGGCCGGATGAATTGTCGCAGGATGAACTGTCATGGAACCATTTCTGTCTACGCATACTAGCTTACTTTGTTAAAACAAAACTAGTCCTGTCTACACATAGCTAGCGTTACTAGCTTACTAGGTTAAAAACAAAGCTAAGGTTACTAGCTTACTAGGTTAAAAACAAAGCTAGGGTTACTAGCTTACTAGGTTACTAGCAATAGCTTGCTATTCTGGCTTGTAATACTAGCCTCGTGTGCACCGGGCATTATGTATGTAGGTACCAATAATCATCACAACAAAACCGTAAATGTTAATAAAAAAGAGTTGGGTTTTGATATTCCTTATGTCGGACGTAAAGCCATTCTGTAAGGTTAATCATTGGAACACATCTCGATCATGTAGTGCCAAAGAACCGTAAGGGCGAAAAACTAAAAAAAATTACAGGGTGTTAAGGGACGTACTCGACTTACTTTAACCAGTGATTCCTGACATCATTTGGAGTAAAAAATGTAAATGAAATTTTCGTCTCCGGTGACCTTTCTTGGCGACTTTTTTTTTTCTCAAAAATTTTTTCTTCAAAATCAAACAAAAAAAAAATTTCTTCCACATGTCGTCACTGGTCACTCAGTCTGACGAACCCCTTACCCCGCCTCCAACTGTTCAACAACTACCATTTTTTTTATGTTTTTGTAGAAAAAAAAAAAACATCAAAAATGTCACCGGAGACCAAAATTTCATTTACATTTTTTACTCCAAATAATGTCAGGAATCACTGGTTAAAGTAATCAAGTACATCCCTTGACACCCTGTATAAAAGCAAAAATATTAAAAAAAATGTGTGTATTTCATATAGTTAAGCAGCTGGGAGGAAAGACGCGAGGGAGGGAGGGGGGGGGAACCGCGGGAGGGGGAGTGGATGGATGGTGAAAGAGGGAGGGGAGGGGCACGGGGGGATATAACGGGGGCGCATGGGAAAGGACACGCAGGGATGACCAATTTCTTTCTTTGAGTGGCATTGCAATGCTAATGTACACGCTAATATTTTATAAAACATATAAACTATTGATTAAAAATTAATATTGATTGATTAATTACCTCCTGGTAGAACTCCCGGTGCGGCTGCTGCTGAAGATGTGGCCGCATGAAGTTCTTGCGCGAGTAGAAGACGTTCTCGACGCGCGCGTGCCCCGCGATCTCCGCTGCCAGGGTCTGCAGCCCGCGCAGACACAGCAGCGGGGTCGTGGTGCCGCACGTCTTCAGGATCCAGCGCCGGGACGATACGAACATGCTGCTCTCGCTAAAGACAATGAAAACCCAATCTTAATATATATACTCGCGAAAAATAATAGCATCATTTTTTCATCGCTTAAAAGGAAACAGGGCGGTGTTTTGTCCATACAAACGTATTCCCCAATTTCCTCTCTGGATTTTGACACTACAGCAAATATATTTTTTATATAATGTAGATATCGACCACTAACATCTCGGTAAGTTTTGCTTTTTTTTGATAATTTTGTTTTTACATGAGCTCCACACAGGAGGCCCTGAGGAAAATAATTTCCCTCATGGCCTATGTCATCTTTGGGGATGCTGTGTAGAGGGGTTTTTGTAAGGAAAGGAAGGAGAGGAGAGTTCTGGGAAGGAAAAGGTTTTAAGGGGTGGGTAGGAATCTGGGTTTCAGTGTCCTGGGTATCCGCCTCCAAGACCTAGACAAACCTCACCCCATGAACCCGGGCACCCCTGCTAAATTACCAAACGTAGCGAACCACTTGGGGTGACCTATGGCAGAGGTGTTGGTCAAGTTATTTTTATAGGAGTTAGGACCCTCTAAAAACGTTAAAATTGTCTGGTTTGAACGCCATAAACAGACGTTCAGTACAGTATATAAATCAAAAAATGTATTTTTTTAAAAAGAAAACGTACAGACATTGAAAATTTTCTTCTGATACAGTTAGTAAAAAAAATCAGCACAGTTTTGTAGGATAATAAAGAGCTACAGATTTATTATAGATTTTAGGGTCTATTTTTATTTAAATAACACCGTATTACGCAAAATGTTAAATTGAACATACAAAAACCTATTGTAAAAGAAACTAAAATCATGAACCAAAAATTAAAATCATGAACTTGCAACCTACAATAATTAACGTCATTACAGCGGCGAGACGTAGGCGTCCCCGGTGCGGGCCAAAACTGTTGGTGAATTACACCAACATTCGCGGCCTGCACACCAATTTAAACTCTGTCCACCACCACCTTTTTTCTCAACGCCCAAACCTTCTCTTCCTGTCTGAAACTCAGATAGCTGAGCCTGTAGACACCTCCTATCTGGACTGCCCGGGCTTCACCCTCGCAGGCAAGTTCAGACCTAAAGGAGGTGTCTGTCTCTATAGTCGAGCTGACGTCAACTGTGTGCGACTGTTGAATCTGGAAAACTCCAGATTCGACGTAATGTGGGTACGCGTCAATCTTGCCAGTACGGTAAGATTCTACGCGTGTTTATACCGCTCACCGAACCTGAGCGAATCAGACACGTCCGAGCTCTTCAAACACTTAAGCGACACTATTGATGACCTCTTGCCCCGCTACCCTACGGCAGAGTTTGTGGTCCTGGGGGACTTCAATGTTCATAACGAACCTTGGTTGAAGTTCTCAGGATCAACAGACTCGGCTGGACGCCAAGCGGAATCCTTTGCCCTTTGCTACGGATTGGAGCAAATGGTTCAGGAGCCTACAAGGGTTCCTGATGTCCAGACTCACCGTTCCAATCTGTTAGACCTATTTTTAACTACTGTGCCACACGGTTACAGGATTGAAGTCACAGCGCCTTTAGGATCGTCCGACCACTGCCTGGTGACGACATCAATCCCTGTAAACTTCAGACCACCAAACGAGAGGCTGAAGAGAAAAGTGTGGCACTATAGGTCAGCAGATTGGTTCGGTCTGCGGGCACATTTCAATGCTTTTCCGTGGTCAGCTGTCTGTTTTCGGACTTCGGATCCCTCAAGATGTGCCCAGGAAATTGGTGAAGTCATCACATCCGCGATGGATGGCTTCATCAAATCTACTGTTAAGGAAACTGGTGTAGGCTCAAAGCCGTGGTTCAGTCGACAATGCGCTGAAGCAGTGCGACGAAAAAACGCGGCTTACCGAGCCTACAACACATCTAGAACATCCGAAGACAGAACAGCTTACAACAAAATGGCAAAGGAAACCAAGAGAATCATAAATAGGTCAAAATTCGAGCACGACCAGCAGATCAGCAGAAAGCTGACTGCATGCCCGCATGGCAGCAGGCAATTCTGGTCACTTGCGGGTTCAATAGGTCGCAATTTCTGCAAATCCAGTCTGCCACCTCTTACCAGACCTGACGGCTCACTAGCAAACACCGCCACCGAAAAGGCTAACTTACTTGGTAAAATGTTTGCGGATAACTCAACCCTCGATGACCAAGGTGCTGTCCCGACGTCGGTTCCTCACTGCGGTTTTCATATGAAAAAGCTGAGGATCCGGCATCGGGAAGTACTCCATGTTTTACGAGGGCTTGATGTTAATAAAGCTAGTGGGCCCGACGGAATACCTGCCCTGGTATTGCAGAGGTGCGCTGCAGAATTAGCTCCAATTTTGACGAAGCTTTTTAAACTGTCCCTGAAGACTGGCTCTGTGCCCTCTGGTTGGAAAAAAGCGGTTATCCATCCTATTCCAAAGAAGGGTGACCGCTCCAACCCGGCCAACTACCGCCCCATAGCGATCACATCAGTTCTGTCTAAGGTGATGGAACGTGTGATCAACGACAAACTGCTCACATACCTCGAGAAGAACAAAATTATCAACGACCGTCAATACGGATTCCGGCGGAACCGCTCGTGCGGTGATCTTCTCGCGTATGTGACGCATGTTTGGGGGCGATGCCTGGAACGTTTCGGTGAGACCCAAACGGTTGCACTGGACATCTCCAAGGCCTTTGACCGGGTTTGGCACCGAGGACTTGTCAACAAACTGCTTTCTTACGGACTTCCCGCATCCTTGTGTACGTGGATTGCCGACTTCTTGAGGGGGAGGTCGATTCAGACGGTAGTCGATGGTTTCACCTCTTCCTCACACTCGATAAATGCTGGCGTCCCGCAGGGATCGGTTCTGTCTCCAACTTTGTTTTTGTTGCACATCAACGACCTTTTGTCATGTGCACCAATTCACTGTTATGCGGATGACAGTACAGTTCATGATAGCTTTTTGTTTGACAAGCCCCCAAAGGGCTCACAAACTCCAACAGCTCGTAGGGCTTTGAAGCAAAGAATGGACGGCTACCTCGAAAGTGTTTTCTCTTGGGGTAAAAATAATCTCGTTGAATTTAATGTTTCAAAGACCCAATCTTGTCTGATTACGTCCAAAAGGGATCGAAATGAAAATCTAGTCTCTTTCAACGGAAGCAATCTTCCGAACAGGCCCTCCATTGATATGCTTGGTGTAACCCTAAGTGACCAGCTCAGGTATGGGGGCTCCATTGAAGCCAGAGTAAGGCTAGCCTCCCAAAAACTGGGCGTACTGTACAGGGCCCGCAGATACTTTAATAGTACACAACTGCTAACCTTGTACAAATCACAAGTACGCCCCACGGTTGAATTTGGCAGCCATCTCTGGTCTGGAGCTCCAAAATACCTGAAAAATACCCTCGACTCTGTGCAGAAACGGGCGGTCCGTTTGATAGATTCTCCCATCTTAACAGACGGATTGCAATCTTTAGAGCACAGGCGTCGGGTGGGAATGCTATCCTTGTTCTACCGGTATTACAATGGAAGATGCTCCGAGGAACTAGCATCATTGATCCCTTCGGCACCGGTGCATAGTCGGGAAACACGCCAAACGCGTGCCCAACATTTGTACACGGTTGACATTTGTCACATGAGAACGGGTCGTTTCTTCGACTCGTTCTTGTGTTCAACAGCTCGGCTGTGGAATGATTTGCCGGCCTCTGTGTTTCCTCCTTCCTACAACATGGGTCTCTTCAAGACCAATGTTCATTCCTTCCTCTCCTCAAAAAGACCCTCCACACAGCATCCCAGATGACATAGGCCCTGAGGGAAATTATTTTCCTCAGGGCCTCCTGTGTGGAGTTAATGTAAAAAAAAAAAAAAAAAAAAAAAAAACTCGTTAAAAAAAGGTTTATCACAAATTAATGTCGAGGGCGAAATCCCAGATTTATTTAACATACGAGAATATGTTTACACATTGATCGTGGATTACACTAATTAGCATAAAATAATCTCAATTTGGAGAATGTTACACAGCTGGAGGAAGTGGGGAAGGGAAGCAGACGAGAAGAGGAAGGAGACGGCCTGCTTGGTTGAGTGGACACGATCCTTGGCTACGAATCCGCAGGTCGCGGGTTCAAATCCCGGCGTGCATAAACATTTTACAAATAATATACAGGATGTTAAGGAACGCACTTGAATTGCTTGTGATTCCTGACATTATTTGGAGTAAAAATGTAAATGAAATTTTGGTCATCGGCGACATTTGTGATGTTTATTTATATATATTTTCAACTAAAAACGTAAAAAAATCAGTGTATTGGACAGTTAGGGTCGGGCTTAGGGGTTGGGTGATTACTTGGTTGAGTGACCAGTGGAAGACATTGACATTGACAAGAATTCACAGACAAAATGTGGAATATTTTTTATTGTTTTTTTGAAGAGTTTTATTAAATGTACATTTGTTACTTAAATTTAATTTTTCCGCGACCGGTTTCGATACAACCGTATCATTCACGAGCAGAATTAAAACTTTAATTCTGCTCGTGAATTAAAAGTAAAGTGAATTAAAACTTTAATTCTGCTCGTGAATTAAAAGTTTTAATTCTGCTCGTGAATGATACGGTTGTATCGAAACCGGTCGCGGAAAAATTAAATTTAAGTAACAAATGTATATTTAATAAAACTCTTCAAAAAAACAAAATGTCTAGAAATTGTTACATAGTTAATGCCCAAGAAATACAAAAAAAAGAATATTTTTTTGTTTGTTTATGAAAAAACTCCAAACAACAGGAATCACTGGTTTAAATGTGGAAGATTTTTTATTAAGAAGAATTTTTTTAAAGGGCGGAGAAAAGTCACCGGAGACCAAAAATTCATTTACATTTTTACTCCAAACAATGTCAGGAATCACTGGTTAAAGTCAAGTATTTGTTTTTTTACTTGAGCTCCACACAGGAGGCCCTGAGGAAAATAATTTCCAATAGGGCCTATGTCATCTTTGGGGACGCTGTGCGAAGGATTTTTTTAAGGAAAGGAAGGAGAGGAAGGAAAAGGGTTTAAGGGGTGGGTAGAAATCTAGGGTTCAGTGTGTCCTGGTCATCCACCTCCTAGACCTAGACAAACCTCACCCCATGAACCCGGGCACCCCTGCTAAATCACCAAACGTAGCGAACCACTTAGGGTGACCTATGGCAGAGGTGTTGGTTATCCAATAAAGGTTCCCGGGGCAGCGATACCCATTTCCGCCTCCCAAATTGAAAGTATATATCACTTGCATAGTATATATTTGCGGTACGTGCCATAGTGGTAGATACTTTTAGTATCGCTCTAGTGAAAGATCATAATTTGGAATCGAAACGGCTTAAGCCATGTTTGGTGACCAGATTTGAATAGCCAGGTACCCCACTTTCCTCTTCCGCATCTCCTTCCCCTTTCCACTACCTTCACCCCACACAACATACCTCAAATAGAGTATGCCATAGTACCTCCAAATGGTGGGGAGCAGTTGAGACTCTTGAGCGAATTGGAGGAATACACACAAAAAAAACAAATATTTACAAAACATTCTCGTTATTCTTTTTAACTTCAAGTGTACGTACACTGTGAGTAAATATCTCGTAATATTTATGCATAATATTGTGAAATGTGTGCGTGTGCAGAATTATTCGGTTTCGTTGGAAAACAGCTGCCAACAAATTATCATTATATGGAATGTTGAATAATACTGGACTGTCTTTTAAAAGCGCGGACAGTTTCTTATTGAGGTTCACTGTTGCACCCACATCGTACGGTTGAATTTAATTTTTATAGTTTTGTTTGGTCGTTATCATGGCGTTGGCTGCCCGTTGATTGACATTGAATCTCAGATGAGCTGTCGTATAACGTTCATTTTCACAATTGATTGGTAGACATGAAAATACGAGTACCGATTCCCACAAACTAAATATATTATATTGATGATCGAAATTTAAAAAAAAAGTTTTTTGAAGTATAACTTCTCTACGCACGCTTGATTTGGGGAGTAAGCTGGTGAATGCGTGACGAGAGCGTTAGGAAACGTGTGATCGGGCGAGGCGAACGCTCGGGCGAGGCGAACGGAAGTTGAGAGGGAGATATAAGTTAGTGAAGTTTTACTTCAGTCGTGTGGTCTAAAGCATACTCTTTTTTTATTTCAATTTTACGAAAAAAGGTACATTTTTTAGTATTACTTCACCCGCCATGCTAGGGATGTCCCTATGTTTATTATGGCAGGTGAAGTTAACAGATTCGAATTATACATAATATGCTTGACAATAATAGTGATTCGATTAACCACTGAAGAAGAAGATAACAATAATAATCTAAACGAAAATATGATAGAGAACAAGACACAGAAAAACAGTTAAAGACAATGGTCGCAACCGGAACTCGAAATTGGTTAGACGAGAGGTCTGGTCCCGGTTAGACGAGAGGTCTGGGTTCGAGTCACAGTTGCGACCATTGTCTTTTTCTGTGTCTTGTTCTCTTTCATATTTTCGTTTAGATTATTATTGTTATCTTCTTCTTCAGTGATATATTAAATTGATGGGAATAACCTTTAAAAGTTATAAAAAGAGAGTTTTTCTCATAAAAAATTGAAAATTCAGATTGAGTTTAAAATATTTGACATAGTATTTAAATCAGGAAAATTAGATAGGGATTGTGGGAAGATATGATGGTAGATTAGGTGGATGGACTGTGAAATGTATGGGTATTATGATAGAAATGTATTGCAGATGTAAGTTTCCATAGCATTATTTCATATTTTTGAAAGTAAGAAGTTAGAATTCGGTATTTAGGTTGTCCGGGAGAAGGTTGAAAATTTTAGAGACTAGGTAGATGAATTGTCTTTGTGCTGTCGTAGTATGTACTCGTAGTTTGCATCAATTCAATAATTCAAGTTCAGGGTCAACACACTGACCTGCCATTTTCTTATACCAACATTTTCAAGTCATAAGAAACTTTGAAGGTTTCAAGAGTCATAAGAAACAAATGTGATATTACGTTCTAAATTATTTAAGACATTATTGTTTAATTTATTTTTAAATTTATTGTGGTCAGGTTCTAATCTCAGCTCCGTCGCTAGTTGATTAAAAGTGATGATTGAATGCTGTAAAGGGCAAAATTTGAATTGTTCAGGAGAGCAAAAATAAAGTTTTTTTTTTAAATCATATCTCACGTTTTTGTAGACCTATTATTATTACGAATTATTTTTAAATTACATTCAATAGAACTTCCAGAATACTTTATATTTTTTGTAAATTTCCTTAATAAGAGAATTTAATTTATTTTAATTTTTCAGAAAATCCTCATAAAATTCAGGCCAAATCAAATCAGATCAAAAAATATTTATTGTACAAATAAAAAATACAAAAGGTGTAGCTTATGGGTGGATCCCATTTCTTCCAGCTAACCGCGTAAAAGATACACTTATTTCCCCAGTAATATTTCGACGACGCAGATCGAAAAAGAAAAATTACAAATTTAACTCAATTTTGGATCTTTTGTCATTTACAGCATTTCAAATTTCCGTCATTGATATTATTATCTAGTTTTAAAAAAATACCAAAGTCTGTCAACCAAGAAATAAACTATTATTTAATTTATTTTAAATAATTTCCCGAAATGTTTTAGCTTAATAATGTTTTAATTGTTTTTTGCTAGCTATAAATATAAAATAAAAATTTAACTCACGCAATTGGTTGTCAAAGATATTAGTTAGATGATAACCTCTAATTCTTTTCATTTAATTATTATATTAATCGTATTTCACATATTTATTAAAATAATTAGCTTCCACGCGAGATCAAGAACCACACCAGTAAATAATATAAAGAATTGCCGAATTTGTTGTTATCAAGTTTATTTTGTAGTACCCGCTGCCTGAATTGAATATTTGAATTTCTCGGCTTTTCTCTACCATAATAAGCATGTATTATACATATAAACCTTCCTCTTGAATCACTCTATCTATTGGTGAAAACCGCATGAAAATCCGTTGCGTAGTTTAAAAGATCAATGCGCACACACATCTTGAGCGACTTCATTTTATACTATAAAAAAAAAAAAATGGAATTTTTAGTCATCTTACTTGGAAGTTAATAGGCGGCGCAGGTAATAAAAATAAAAGAAATTAATTTTTTTATCATAAGTACCTGTCTAGAAATGATATAAATAAATACATCGTCTGTAGGTGGTACAACGACAGTTTCATAATGCCTTCAGAGGGCGAAACAGCTGTAACGCATATTAATAATTGCAAAGCAGAACTTGTTTATAATAAACTGTTTATATACATTAAATAATAAAAAAAAAGAATTGCCGAATGTCACTAATCTTTGTTTGGATGGTACTATGATATGTAATACGTTGTTTAAAAAAAAGGTAGTACCAAAATCTACAGCGTTGCAAAGGCGGGTGGTAAAGCTAGTTTTAACATTTATATTAAAAACGAAGATTTAATCGAAAGAGAAGTGTATAAACTCGTGCGGATCTATATTGCGTTAATTAATCCTTAACCATCACATGAATCAAGCTGCTCAGTAACAGGATAATTAATTATTATTTTCTAGAAAAGAATAGTTGTGCTTGATAACAGTGAATCATTACTATTTCTCAGAATTACTATTGCAAGTAAGTTATTACACAATATATATTTTGTTTATACCGAACCCACATCAAACGATATTAATTTATCCAATAAAACAAGTCGTGTCAATTATGTATGACTGGATAGAATTTTGATATTTTCAGAGCCGAAACGTTGATGTTATTTCGAAAAAGCTAACATCAGTTGGGTTACTTATGAAAGTATTTTGCTTTTTCGGAATCAAAGAGATTTTCAAATGATTGACACCACATACAACAAATTAAGATAAAATATTTTTTATTAAAAAGATTAAAAAAATATTTAAAAACAGTACTTAGGTATGCCACAGCAAATAAACGCGAATAGAAAACCATTACCTGTAACTAATATTATGATCATGTTGTACCTAGTTAGAAGTGTTGCAAAAAAACTGTACCTATCTTTATCATCATCATTACATAGTATAAAATGAAGTCGCTAAAAATGTATCTTTTAAACTACGAAACGGATTTTCATGCGGTCACCAATAGATAGTGATTCAAGAGGAAGGTTTATATTATGTATAATACATGCTTATCATAGTAGAGAAAAGCCGAGAAATTCTGCTAGTACTTTATAAATTTGTCATACAATTGTTGATAACTAGACGAAGTCCCGGGCTTTGCTTCTACCCTTTACATAGCGTTTTTCGAATCAGATGTAGACACTCGTTTTCTTCGTATTTTTGAATGTCACGTATGCAAAATTTCATCAACAAGTATCAACAGTTGGGCTGAAAAAGGTGATGGGAGTGGTTTTTCGAACTCCTGAAAACTATAGATTTGTTTAAAAAAACAAATAATACTCCACTTTATTTATTTTTATGAAGCTAATATTATGTTTGGGGTTGCTTAGCTTTCTAAAGCTACTCATTGCATCATTTTCCTTTCCTTGTGATGGGCTAAGTACAATCGTACATAGATGCAGGAAATTCCTGAAACAAATGCAAAAAAACTCTCATCTTTTGGCATAAACACATAAACAGTGAGCGATGACGTCAGGGACACGCAAAGGGAATATCACTGGCTACAAACTATTCCTATCAATATGAAACGCAAAAAATCGCCTAATAAAAGAAAACTTAGAGGTCCTCAAGATATAATTTGGGTTAAGTTAATATTTTTGGTTAAGGGTACCGCTGCCCGGGAACCATTTATTGGATACCTAACACATCTGCTATAGGTCATTCCAAGTGGTTCGCTAAGTTTGGTGACTTTGTAGGGATGCCCGGATCCGTAGATGGTTTGCAGAGCATCTGCCCATCGACTGCGTGGCGGGCTGGATCGAGAGTTGAGACTGGTTGAGGGAGGCCTTTTGACCTCTGCAGCCTTTTGACCCATTGCCTTGCAATGCGATTGCAGAGATGGACATACAGACCCCCAGATGCCTACTCTCCCCTCGAACCCTTTTCCTTCCCAGAACTTCCTTTCCATAAAAAAACCCACCCTCCACACAGCATCCCCCAAGATGAAATAGGCCCCGAGGGAAATTATTTTCCTCAGGGCATCACGTGTGGAGCTAATGTAAAAGAAATCAGAGTGTGCAGTTCACACGCGGTAAAAGTGAAACCTTCAGAAAACTTAAGTAGACAAGAGTGGGGAGGCTACGAAGCACCGTACAAAGAGGAGACCGATTATACTAACTCTTTCTCTCGCAGGCTAAATCCTATAGATATATTTGTTTGTCTCTTTTTAGTGTCGCTTTTTCGTTTCATCGAGATCCAAATCACAACGGTGCTAAAGAAGTTTTTACTTCAAAAACAATTAAAAAAAAACTTCCACACTTAAATATTAAAAAAAGGGGCAAACACGTGTTAATCGGGTTTTAAAATAAGAATGCGAATAGTTTTATCTTTTTTCTGAGCGGCGCAGTTTTCTAAGTACTATTTTAATAATAAATCAATTGATGCCACTAAACCACTAAATACACGAGACAAAACATTGACAAGTAAATAAGATCCACGTGATGAAAATGGTTAGAGTATTAGCTCATTCAACTAAGCATTACTTTACTCCCATTTGAAAACATCGCAGTTTTCCGGTTGCTCGTGTAATAATAACGTAACTTCACAATCGGATACACAAGACAATTAAACGCGTAGTGCAATGGCAAGTAACCAAAAGAAGCCAAGTACAAAGGTGTGTTTAAAAGCTCGATGATTAATATTTCAAAGTGCAGTTGAACCGTGCATTGCGGCCAAGTGTCTCGCCAGCTGTGTGCTTGGAAAATCACGGAAAAGCGCTGTGTATTACCGACCGGAATAATGGACAGGTCGGTCGGCGTACCTAGTTGGTATTTGGCTAGCCGCCAGCGTGCATGTACGTGACGTGACGTGACAGTCACGGAACGTAGTCGTTACCGAATACGTCATTGTAGCTAACATAACAACAGTCAACACAAACTGCTTGTACACAAAACATAACATTCAAGGTAGAGTAGAGCAACCCTCAAAGTTGCTGCACGCCAAGCAGCAGGCAAGGGAAAGAATTTAAAGTTTGCCTGTGGTTTCGGCGTCGAATGTTGCATACGTTCACAGAGAAAGCAATTTCAAAGGAAATATGAATATTTATTATTTATATTTATGTATAGTAGGACTATTAATTTTACGGTTTCGTGACAAAGCATTGAATAAAAGTTAAGATGAAGTCATAGTAAATAATGCAAAATCGTATGTTTTTGTTTTGAAAATTTGATCGCTTAGAAGTATTGTAGATGCTTCAATTAAATATTGCGTGTAGAACATACCTTGGCCCTTAAACTTATCGGTCATTTTTTTATAAGTCTTTTAATAAGCCTATAAAAAAATAAAGTATAAGGTCTAAAAAACACACTTTCAAGTCCAAACTCTCCTATTTATAAATCCCTTTTCGGATATGGTTTTATTGTGTAATGTGGCAAATTCAGTTTATTTTATAATAATCGCAAAAAAAGTTGATATTTACACCCAATCTTCCCAAAATAAAATAAAATATGCATTTTCGCGTTGATATTTTACAATACGGCCGCTAGTCGACGAATTCGGTTATTCAAAGTGACCCCTATGGCGTCCACCGAAGAACTACTGTCCACGGCACAGTAGTGAACTAGTGGATCGCCTTAAGGGTGAAAATAAAACATAACTAACTTCCTAATCTAACCCAACCTACACTTATCTATTTTATCCGGTATTTTTAACATTAGCTCCACACAGGAGCCCTGAGGAAAACAATTTCCCTCGGGGCCTATTTCATCATTGGGGATGTTTAGTGGAGGGTCATTTTAGGGAAAGGAAGGACAGGAAGAAGAGCGAATGAACGAAGACAGTAGTGTAAGAAGAATATACGACGCGAATGTGAATGGTAGAAAAAGTCGGGGACGCCCGAGGAAGACGTGGCACGATCAAGAGAATCAGGGCCATGTCAAAAGTCAGAATAATAGAAGAGAATGTATGAGACGATATATGAATGTGAGTGAGGCAAAGAGCGTGTGCCAAGACCGAGTTGTTTGGCGGTCCGTCCTCTCTGCCTACCCCTGCGGGAAAACGGAGTGATGGTTTGTTAGTTAGTTAGTTAAGGACAGGAAGTTCTGGGAGGGAAAATGTATGAGGGGTGGATAGGTAGTGACGGACGTATGAATACTTTCCCCCCACTGAGGTGCAAGGCGATGTGCCGAGGGAGTCCGTCTGGAGAGGTCAAAAGGTCTCCCTCAATGAGTCTCTCACGATCCAACCCGCTACGCAGTGGGTGAGCAAAGTCATTTGCCGCCAAGACCTGGACAAACTGCTAAGTCACCAAACGTATCGAACCACTTGGGGTGACTTTTGGCAGGGGTTTGGTTATCCAATAAATGCTTTCCGGAGCGGCATTCCGGCATCACAAATTGAACCATTTAACCCTTTACCGGCGGCGCTTGCAATTTATTTATACGTAAAGCACGGATTAGAATTCAAAACTGAAGAAAGCGCAGACAGTAAGATTAAGAAAGGGACGCTTAGATGGTTTGGATGTGGAGCGCATGAACGGTAGAAGCAGTGCGAGAATATTAATGATGTGGAAGAGAATGATAAAAGTCGGGGACCGCTGAGGAAATTTGAATTTTGACCATGTCAAAAGTCAGAATAACAGAAGGATATCGATGGCACAGTATTAAACGGAAACCAGTCCAAAAATCATAAAATACGAAATGGGTATCAAAAGATTCTCCAAAAGGGGCTCTTCGCAGTTTTAAACAGCAACAAAATTAATAAAAATGTTTGACTCCTAAGAGTTGAAAAACTTGTAAGATTTATTTTGAATTCGTAAAAATGTCAACAGAAGATATTACATCACCAACACATTCAAAGACAGGTCTCAACCTTCCAACTTCATTCTGCGGTGAATCTCCAAATTTGTCAGATAACTCTCCAAAAAATTAATATAAATAAACTTTGAAAATATTCAGATGTACCCAGTTTTACACGAACTATTTCAAATTGTTTCCATTTAAAACTAACGAGATTGTTTTAAAAACAAAGCTTTGCATTTGAGGTCATGTAAAAAATTCACTGAAAACGAATGAAATTTGTCATTTTTGCGTACTTTTTTCGATATGCGCAAAAACATAATATTAATTATCTCAAAACAGATTTGCAGTTTAATACTGGGCATTCGGTATGTATGAGTGGATGTGAATGAAGCAAATATTGTAAGAAAGACAGTGTCGTGTGGCTGTCTACACTCTTCGCTACCCCTTCCGCTAATTTTCTAGTGCATCACAAATTGCGATTCACAAAAGAGTATGTGATATTTTAACATCACCGCTAACCGCTATCGCCAAAATAAATTTTAGATACACATGAATGAAAGAATTATGTAATCGAATCATTCATAATATTCTTGGATGTAAGTCACTAGTTATAATTATAAACCTTAGTGTAAGCCAATTATATTAATTCTATTCTATATTTATTTGTACAGCGCACTTGAGGTAATTTTTCACGAAAACGGCGCTATATAAAACAGCCAAATAATATTATTTTTATATAGCGCTGAATTTTCGTATCTTCTGTAAAGTTGAATTCTCAATATACACCTTATGAGGAAAATGAGCGATAGCACCTGTATAACTAAACCGGTCTCATACAATACGGTGTCGCTGACGGGGTACAATGAGCGTCCAAGACAAAAGCGAATAACAACCCGTGGAAGATAACAATAACAATCCTAGTGTGTGATGTGATATTATGAACAAACGAGTTTCTTTATAGAGGTTAAAATCGCACGAAGTCAAAACATGCTGATAATCGAAATATTTTTTTGTTTAATAATAATCGAATGTCGACTTAGTTGGGGTGTCTCACAAAAGCTTTAACATCAAATTGTCAATCAGCGCCATTTTTTTTTTTAATTTGAAATCGAGGTTCTTTCAGTTTTCTATTTAATTGTAATACACTAAGAAGCATTTTTCAACTTGACAGTTGTGCTTGTTTGTTGATCGAAAAGAAGATTTTCGTTCGCCCCGGGAACCATTTATTGGACCTCTGCCATAGGTCACCCCAAGTGTTTCGCTACGTTTGGTGACTTAGCCAAGGTGCCCGGGATCATGGGGTGAGGTTTGTCCAGGACTTGGCGGCCGATGGGCCGAATCGATAAGAGACTGGTTGAGAGGTATTTTGATCTCTCCAGCCAGAATCTTTCGACCCATCGCCTTGCACCGCAGTTGGAGGGATGGATTCATACGTCCGTCACCCCTGAACACACTGACCTGCAGATTCCTTCCTGCCCACCCCTCAAACCTATTTCCTTCCCAGAACTTTCTCTCCTTAAAAAAAACCCTCCACACGGCATCCCCTAGGATGACATAAAATGGAAAATAATTTTCCTCAGGGCCTCTTGTGAGGGGCTAATGTCTCAGAACAGACATCGTTTAGTGAGGCGAGTTACTTACTTGTTTGTATACGACAATATACAAACAAGTTATACCAATAAATTCCCGGGTTGCCGGCAGTTAAAAAAATTTTTAACAACTATCTACATTAGTTACAATTTTGAAAATGTCACACTCGTACATAATAAGCACAAGGGTGAAATTGGTATCTCGAATATGACCATCACTAACTTGTAGACTAATCTCATTTGTGTCGCTGCCCGCTTTTAAACTACGTTTTTCTTTAGTTTGAGGATTTTTGACACTAGAGACTTTATTCATTTTCCAAAGTACTAAAAATCATCGCAGTATTGCTTGAGTCAGCAGATTACTAAGTAACCTGTTTAGGGTCATTTTCGCGTCGTCCTTTTTTATGGGAATTTCCGGATGGATACAGTAATTATGTGTTATCAGTTTAAGAATTATTAAATATTATAAAAAATAACAGTTATTACTCCAATACAATAATAATAGTATCAATAGGTACCTATTAAATCCTAATTATTTCATAATCAAAAATTAACTTTAAATAAAATTTCCAGTATTTAGCGGTTTTCCAACATTACCGGATCTGCTCGCAATTAATAAAATATCAATGGAATACTAATTCTGGTTTTGTTTTGTTTGTTTTTGAATTTTTTATTTAGATGTATGTAAATATTTTCATACATCTAGTAGGAAAATATAAAAAATACAATTTACGAAGTAGGTACAGGAATATTCACAACTACATTTAAAAAAAGAATACTAAATAAAAAAGATAACTATACAAAAATACATTATAAAAGAACAAGACCTGAGAATAACATTGGTGAGTAATCAAAAAATATTTTTTACATATAATGCACACATCCTACGAAAATTGCTGAGACTTGAGGCTTCCTTGGTGGCTGGTCTGTCTGTGATTGTAACTCTAGTTTAATGAACTTGTTTTGCATTTAAGTGGCATTAGTAGGTTCTTATCCATAATGTAATATTTAATAGAGAATTATTGCCATTTTCAAAATTAGAACTATGTCAAGAATTCTAACAAATGTCAAGAATTCTAACAAATATCAAGAAGTATACTACATAGCATTTTCTACTTTTGAATTAGCTATAACTTTGAGGTTATCTATCATTCTATATTATAAACGCGAAAGTTTTTATAGATGTATCTTTGTTACTTTTTCACGCAAAAAATACTGAAACTAATGAAACTTTACAAGAATATAGCTCATACATCAGAATAACATATACTCTGGTATTATGAAATTTGTATAAAAAAATGCAATATGTGGCACGCGAGCTGTTTGAAAACTGAATGTACCGGGAATGAATGTATGGAATGCGGGAGGGGGGAAGTGAACCTGGGAGGGGGAGGGGAATTTGGGAGGGGGTTTCGCGGGACGGGGGAAGGGGGGAGTGGAGTGGGGAGAGGGAAGGTGAAGGAATCGGAGTGGGAACGCGAGAGGGGAAGGGGACGCGGGAGAGGAAGGAGAGGCGGAAGGGGAACGGGATGAATGGGAAAGGACACGCAGGGAGAAACAATTTCTTTATTAAATGGCATAGCAACGCGTGCCGGGAACCAGTTTGATATAAATAAATTAAATACTATTACTTCTTTCTTGCTTTTATTTTTTTATTTTTTTTTTATTAAGGAGAAAATACAGATACAGATGTTAATTAACAAGAATATACAAAACAATTAATAGAGAATTCACCTGCATCCAAACTATTTCTCACGAATTAACATTAACAGCAGATAAAAACATATACATAAATTTTTACCTTTAAATACGGAAAAGACGTAGGTATGCATATACATAAGTAAATATTATTTTACAAATAGAGAGATGAAAAAATGCGCAATATCCTTATAAAAGTTTACAAATTGTTTTTGGAAAATTTTTGATGTTAAGACCAAAAATAGCAACTACTTTCGAGAAACTATTCTTACTTAGGTTGTGCGTTATATTATATTTTACAAAAGAAAAAAATATTTTAAAAAAAAAGTCTAAATAAATAAAATGGCAAATACATATTTTTTAACATTAGCTCCTCACAGGAGGCTCTGAGGAAAACAATTTCCCTCAGGGCCTGAGGGCTGGAACTTTGTCATTGGGGATAGTGGAAAAGAGGGGAAGTCCTGGGGGTACGGGGGGTTAGAAATTTAGAGGTCAGTACGTCCAAGAGTGACGGACGTATGAATCCAACGATTAACTTACATCACTAGACGGCCAGTCTACTTAGGGAACGTACCCATACTACGTCACCAACTTTTTGCAATTTTTAACCCCCCCCCCCCCCCCCCCGGTGACCAAAATCCTAAGCAACCTGCCGCTCATTTGTATGGAGCGTGACATTTTGAAGACCCCCCCCCCCCCCTAAAAGTGTCACGTAGTATGGGTACGTTCCCTTACTGTGTTTGGCCTGTTTGGTTCAAAGCACAAAGTACAGTCTCATATTGTTCTTAGCTTAGGGAACGTACCCAAACTACGTGACCAACTTTTTGCAATTTTTAACCCCCCCCCCCCCCCCGGTGACCAAAATCCTAAGGAACCCGCCGCTCATTTGTATGGAGCGTGACCTTTTGAAGACCCCCCCCCCCCCTAAAAGTGTCACGTAGTATGGGTACGTTCCCTTATCTACTAGGTAAGAAGAAGATGTAAGGTAAACCATCTATATTATAAATATATTATAGTACTTATAACTTGACATTGCAGTTACTGAAACATATTATACTGAAATATATTATAGTACTTATTACTTGACATTACAGTTTTTAAATAAAGCGACGAAGTTTGTATTGCAAACGATCAATTTATTGAGAGAATTTTAAAGCATAATTTTAGAGAACAGCTAATTATTAATCACTTCATACATCTGCCCTGATGATGGACACAGTAACGCTGTCCGAAACGTTGGCTAAAAAGTGAGGTAGCGCAACACAAATAACAAACCCATAAATAAATAACGAAATTTTCAGTTTTAATTTCTTCTGTAATCCCGGTTCAATGAATTCTAGAACTTGAATTTGCTTTGAATTTAAGTGTCACTTTCAAGATTGGAACTGATTGTGATAACAATTCAGACAAGCGGTAAAGTAGGTTCAAATTTAAATGAATTAATTAATAATTCAACATTTAAAATTTGTATTTATTTTATTTAAATTTTGTCGTGATTTTACAAGTTTACTAAGATAAATTTCCGATCGTCTCTAAACTTGGCGACGTTTATTTTTAAAATACAAAGATTTTTTTTTAATACTTTCAGCTTCACAAATTCTACAATTATAATAAAACTAATTGATATAAATAATAAAACTGGGTTATTGAATTTAGCAAATAATATTCTTTTTATTTTGCCTTATAAAAAGTGTAGTTAATTGAGTTGCAAAAATAATCAATAATATTGATACAAAATTATTAATATAAAAAAATATATCGCTGACGATTTATGCTGACGAAAAAAATAACGCTTTGAGATTTGCAAAATATGCAATGCGTGCGCTATAGTCGTGTACTGCAGATTTAATTTAAAAATACAATTATTATTACATAACCAAGGAGCACATTCTTAAAAAGCATGATTTAAAGACAAAACAGGATGTCAATAAATTAAAAGTAAATTTTATTGTTTTAAATACATTACTAACATATACTCAAATGTTATTTATAACACTTCATAACAGTAGATTAGAGTTGCAAGTATATTTGGTTAGTAGCAGTTTGTAATGTGCTCGCGAAGACGTCTAAGTAAACAATGTAATCTATCTGTCAATAGGTAACCTCATAAAATGTGTATCTTTGATAGGGGAATTTAAGAGTTTATTAACTAATATAATGCATATCACGACATCCAAATTAAACCAAATAATATATAACTTGATGAGGTTATCGTTAATTAACATAATCTTCTATACAGGATGTAACAGGACGTACCCGTGGGATTTTAACCTGCGATTCCTGATCATCCTGATTAAAGACCGGGCATTCTGAAATTCTTTTGATTTATAACATTTTCCTTAACACTTCATGTTTTATAGTTCTTAAAAAATTACATGATTTTTTGAAGATAATATTAGGTCCTTACATATGAAATTGGCTTTTTGCCGTACTGGCAACTTTGATCTCAAATACTTCTCTTTGGTTAAGAATTCCAAATTCAAATTTATACAGCCATTTACTCGTGTATTTTTGTTTCGAAAATTATAATTCATTTGTTTTTTCCTTAATTGTTTTTTTTTTCTTTGCGTCACTTAGTTTACAAAATGGAAAACTTGAAATATCGCGTTATTTACGAGTACGAGTTCCACCGTGGCACCAGTGCTGCAGAAACGGCTCGAAGGATTAATGATGTGTATGGCGACGGTGCCGCAAAACAAAACACAGTGCGTTTTTGGTTCCAACGTTTTCGTTCTCGAAATTTCGACCCGCAGAACAAGCCCCGTGGACGGCCGGAGACCAAAGTTGATAATGAAGAATTGAAGGCTATTGTGGAAGCGGATCCATCGCAAACCACGTCCGAGTTAGCTGCAGGCTGCGGTGTAAGTGATAAAACTGTTTTAATCCACTTGAAGCAAATTGAGAAGGTGAAAAGGCTTGAAAGGTGGGTACCTCACGAATTGAGTGAAGCAAATCAACAAACGCGCGTTAGAACGCTAGACCACACACTGCACAACAGACGGCTACCAAATTAGAGGAGCTTCAATTGGAATGTCTAAGACATCCACCGTACTCTCCGGACCTTGCCCCAACAGATTACCATTTTTTTCGAAATTTTGATAACTTCTTGCAAGGGAAAAAATTCAACTCCGATGGGGCAGTCCAAACCGCCTTCAAAAATTTTATTGATTCCCGTCCGAATGGTTTTTTTGTTAAAGGGATCGATGAACTAGAACTACCTATGAGATGGCAAAAGTGCATAGATAGTAATGGTACATACTTTGATTAAATAAATATATTATATTTAAAAAAAAAACGACTTTATGTTCCTCCCATACAAAACGCCAATTTCATATGTAAGGACCTAATATCTACCTATACATTAGCCGAAACAGTAATTACGCGAAATTCCCTCTAGAAAAAAAATCGCAAAGTAAGCTCCGAAAATTGTTAAACACACATTTTGTTCTGTTATTTAACATGTTATAATAGGTATGAAAAAATCTACTTTCAATGCTACTTTAGACATTGTGCCGAGATTTTTGCTTTATTTTAAAGAGGTGGAGGAATGGTTTTTAATATTAGCGCGCTCTCTCTCACATTCGTATTTACACATTTCCCTTTCAAACAATATCTTCTTCCTTTTGAATGTTTACTACGGACCCTTAAGTAAGTGCCTTCACCAGAGTTTGATAATGCCTCCAGAAGGCGAAATAGCTGTCACGCGTAATAATAATTACAAAGCAGAACTAATTTATAAATACCATTTTTTGTTATAAATTGAATTCGCGAAAGAAAAACTTAAAATTAAAATGGAGTTCTACAAATTAAACTTGATAACTAACAATAAATAAACACTATTTGGGGTTATGCGAATTGCCTAAAAATATGAGCTAACAACATTGGATTCGTAGTTGAAGTCCGCGGGTGACGAAGATAACGTACAAATAATACAATAATTATCAGGCACATAGAATAATAATTAAGATATATTAGTATCATAGGTCATGTAAATTCTAGTTGATATAAGACAGTGTTTCTCAAACTTAGGATTTGTTTATAGCCAGATTTTACCGGCACACTCTAAATCCGGTTGGGAAATTCAATAATAATCATCAACTGTTGTAAATGAGTGATCCAAAGCGTTGTTGGGTTTGGATCTAGAAGTCATGTATTTAACCCTCTGCAATCTAAGCACTCCATCATTGCACAAGCAACAATTTCAGCTTTTATGGTGGAAATAGAGAGAAATTAAAAAGGTTATTCCTAGCCTGAGAATGTTTTTTTTCCCATATATATAAACATTTAAAATTATGGGTAATTTTTTAGATGCATTTGTTGTCGTCTTAATTATGATACACAACTCAAGGATTTAAGCGTGAAAGTGAAAAGGTCACAAAGGTGCTTTGCCAACGAGATAATGATTTTCTACTTATTAGCAAATTTGCATTTACAATATGAAAAATAATATTTAATAGAATAGTAATCTTATGTACAGTGTACACACGTATATTCTTGCTCGACGGTTTAGCTCGATCGAACATGCTGACTTGGAACCATGCTGGTCGTCGCGTCCACACGCTCGAACAACTCGGCACAAGTCTCCGTAGATACCAAACCACCGAAACACTCAGTCAAATCGTAAATTTCTGTCGAACGTCGAGCAAAAATTACAAAGAAAGCATTGACTGAGACGGTACTCACGTTGAGACATGTTCGAACGAGCGTAAAACCATCGAGCATGAACGAGCGTGGGTACTGGGTAGAGTATAATTATTTGAGTAATGCCTAAAATACACTACATCTTTTTTCAGCCCGATTCCAATTAGAAACCAAAGTCAACATTTTTCGCTCTAAGCGATCGCTATTTTCATCTCTACGATTTCAATTGTCATCACTGCAAACAACACATGAACCATGCTGTTTGCTGTAATGCCAACTGAAACCGCAGGTATGAAAATAGCGTACGCGTAAAGCGAAAAATGTTGACTTTGGTCTCTAATTGGAATCGGGCTGAAAAAAAATGTGTATTGTAGGCATTTTCGAACTAAAAAAAAACATTGAGCGAGACGGTACGCACGTTGCGACATGTTCGAATGAGCGTAAAACCATCGAGCATGAACGAGCGTGGGTACTGGATAGAGTATAATTATTTAAGTAAGTAGCAGAATGAACCTGTTTAATCGAGCATTTAAAACAAACAAATACTTGGAAAAACAAATTATTGTTTATTTGCGGTTCAATGTGTGAACGTGTAAACAGTAAACACAGATTACATTATTTAAACTTCTTTAGTAATGAAATATTAAAGAAATATTTCCATAATCGAAATGTTCGTTAACGAAAACTTCTAATTAAACATTTGAATATGGGTGACGTCGAATGGAATATTTTTTTTTATAGAACAAAAAAACTTTCCAGTTTTACTTTTTTCGTATCTTACTAGAGTGATTCATTCATCGAAATCTAAGCCAATTCTTAAAAGACTTCACAGCAAATAGTCCCTTATAACTTATAACTCATTCTTTTAAAGTTTGTGTTCAATTAAAAGTTTGTTTTAGATACCCAATAATAAACTAAACTTTCTGAAAGCAATGAAAAATCTCGAAAAACCTTTAAATCACTTTAAGGTAGGAGTTTAATTAAATTTGAAAATCGTATTTCTTAGTAATAATAAGTTTGCAAAAATATGAGGTGGTTACTTTTCTTTTCCTTTCATAAGAAAGAATCAAGAAAATTATCGTATTTTAAAAAGCAGTTAAAATAAGCAGACAGAAAATAAGAAACTGAAAAAATAATTTCAAGCGAAAATCTAACAAAACAACGAAAACATCTGTTTCAATTATGCAAAAAAATCGTTCAACAATGATGTAAATATATAATGATGCTGCTTTGGAAACAACGAATTATTTTTGGGTCAGCGATCTGCGTGGGAGTCTCTGAGAAGATCAAAATAAATAACAGTTTTGCGGAAAGCTGAGGGAAAGGTCCGCAGCATGCGATCGATCCGCGAAGTGTCAAATCTCTAGGAAAAGCGACCACGGCGATCAATACGGGACCTCCTCTCATCTGCGAGTTTCCCGCGCGTGCGCGCCGCGGTGACCTTGGCCTTTTGCAATACATAGTACCTACGTTATAATTGGCGGGAACCTCCATAACTCCATACCATAGACGCTGGTATTATCTAGATACCTGTCTCCCACCATAGATTTGTATGTAATGTAGATGTATTATATCCCTTGTTCTGGAATATTGGGTAGGTAGTTAGGTACCTCATCCCACGCAGGGGGAATGTGTGATGACGCCGTAGGGCTGTTTTAATAGGAGCTACTCTCGGGAGAACAGATGCGTGCCTATTAGCAAATAATATAATTGAGATGTTATATAAGCAAGGGGTCTCATTTTATAAATATCTGTAAATATTTAAAAAGGACTTCAGTGGAAGCGTCATGAATGGAATAGCCCCAATTTTATTACGAAAAAATAAATT
Organism: Limnephilus marmoratus; assembly: GCA_917880885.1. Taxonomy (NCBI): domain Eukaryota; kingdom Metazoa; phylum Arthropoda; class Insecta; order Trichoptera; family Limnephilidae; genus Limnephilus; species Limnephilus marmoratus. Next base: position 56,550,784 of record OU862908.1, read on the forward strand.
CCCTAGTGTTGCCGTTGCGGAGTGAGTGTATTAGTTCCACTATAATAAATAATTCATAAATACACCAGAATGGCAATAAAAGTTACAACGGATCTCAAAATTAGATTAATATTAGAATTTGACGGGGTCAACAAACATTATTAATTGACTGACATTAATGAAATTAATTCACTTAATTAGAATAATTAATAACATACAGTGGCTCGAAGCCAAATCAACGCAAGTGTTGATTTCAGTAATTTTCAACATTGAACCGAATCACTGTGATAACGCAAGTCTAAACAAGTAAAAATATGTTTACAGTTTTGAAATAAAGCATAGAAGATTTGAACAAATTAAAATTAGGACATTTTTTAAATGTTGAGGGTATGGGTACCGCCGCCCCAGAAACCATTTGTTGGATAACCAACAATGATAACCAACCAACTGCCATAGGTCACCCCAAGTGGTTCGCTACTTTTGGTGACTTAGCAGGGCTGCCCGGATTCATGGGGTGAGGGGTTTTGGCGGCGGATGCGTCTGCCCACCAGCTACATGGTAGGCAGGATCGGGAGAGAATGGTTGAGAGAGTCCCCTTGTCTTCTTCAGCCGTACTCTCTCGGAACATCAGTGGGAGGGATAGATTCATACGTCCGTCTCTCCTGGACACGCTAATACCCACCCACCCACCAATTCCTACCAACCGACATACCTTTTTCCTTCCCAGAACTTCCTCTTCTTCCTTTCCTAAAAAGACCCTCCACACAGCATCCCCAAAGATGAAACAGCCCTGAGGGGTATTATGTTTCTCAGAGCCTCCTTGTGGAGCTAATGTAAAACAAAATAATTTTTTGTTTCTTACAACCCAGCGTAGGTACCAACTATTATATATATATATTTTTTAATTTCAGAAATATACCCTACGTCAGGATTTTAATTTTACATGTTTATAGACGTCACGAGTCTCCATTAACCCCAAATTATAAAGCAATTTCTACCGAAAAAATCTGTCTCAGGCACGATTCAGAATCGTGGGCATTTAATTAAAAATCTTACGACAAATTAAGTGAAAGTTGAAGATATAAGCTTCATTAGATACGAAAGAGAGTACCTACTCTTTAGATTAGGAATATAAAAAAGAAATAAATAACTTAATTAGTAAAAATTAGCATTTTGCCGGGCACGACACGTAGTAATTAAATTTGGACCCGTGTTTATCGGGGCTGAATGCCCTTGTGACCTTTTTTTAAATGCCCCTGAAATAGATTACCTAATTTTAAAACGGGAGATAAGTTAAATTTGGAAAGTCCAGCGGTTGAGAATGAAAGGGGGAGTAGTAATTAATGTGTTGTAAAAAATATTATATATTTAAGCTTTAATTTTATAAAATACTAGTGAGTACCCGGCGTGCGTTGAAATGCCACATAAAAAAAATATTTTTCCCCGCGTGTCCTCCCGAACACCCCTGCCCCTTTATTCCTTTAGACCTGCCGCTAAACTATATGAACTACACACATTTTTCAACTCGCGCGCCACCTAGTGTATTTTTATGCAAATTTAAAAATTAGTTTCGTTGCGATCGGATGAATGGTTTATTTAATAATTTCATAACGCCAGAGCTCACCATTATATGTATAGAAACCATCGCGGGCATGTATACCACAAATCCCCAAAGTATCATCGCAATCGGTTGAATGGTTTAAGAATTCATAAGGGACGAACAAAGAAATATTCATTTTATACAGGGTGTTAAGGGACGTACTCGTACTCGACTTACTTGAACCAGTGATTCCTGACATTATTTGGAGTAAAAGACATAAATAAAATTTTAATCACCGGTGACATTTTGATGTTTTTTTTTTTTTTTACAAAACCCCAAAAAAATGTTAGGTGTTGGACAGTTGGAGGCGCGGCAAGAGGTTGGTCGATTATTCTGCTGAGTGACCAGTGACGATATGCGGAAGAATTTTTTTGTTTGATTTTAAAGGAAATAAATTTGAAAAAAAAAAGTCTTCAAAAAGTCACCGGAGACCAAAATTTCATTTACATTTTTTACTCCATATAATTTGTTTGTTTATTTGTTTATTAGGACATACACAGTACATAAGTTTACAAGTTATAAGGAATGTTAAATAAAGTAATTACATGTTTTAGTACCTATTACGTAAGTCCGTATAATAACTGGGATAATACGCCTGGGATTTGAACAGTTCTTAAAACTTAACTAATGAATGAAAGAGAAGAATAATATAAAGGAAAATTGTATACAAAGATAAAAGAGATTTTTTTTTTTTTTTTAGAACAAGAATTACATGCTAACAAATTGTAATTAGTTTAGTGAAAAGATGAGTATTTTTATAGCAATAAATACATGCTCATGAGTAGTAATTAAAGTCTAATGAAAATATAAGTGTAAATAAGAAGTTTTAAAATTAATTATGTCACGCCAACAAATTTAGTAAATTAGTTTTGTATGTTTGCAGGGAGTTGTGGAAAATGTCTAAGTGTAATAATTTTTCATAGTGTGTATAAGATGTGATTGCGCGAGAGATTGGTGAGTTTTGTGCTGCATTAGTATTATTGGATCCTATGTGAAAAAGTGAAGTGTGCCTGGTACGCCTCATTGGAACATTTAAACCAATGACAGATAGCAATTCGGGACTATCTATTTTATTATTAAGCAGGTTATGTAGAAACATCAGATCTGACAGTGTGCGTCTTTTTTGTAAAGATAACATATTATTTGAAGTTTTGTTGTATTTCTTGAGTAAATATTTCGAAAATTTATTCTGTATACTCTCTATTAAATCTATGTATACCTTATATTGAGGATTCCATATGGTGGAAGCACACTCCAGTGGACTTCTGACCAATGAACAGAATAATATTTCCAAAGTCTTAGCACTTTTAAAAACTTTACATACTCTTAAAAGAAAACCAATGTCAGGAATTACTGGTTAAAGTAAGTCAAGTACGTCCCTTGACATCCTGTATATTAATATTTCAATTCATACAAATTTAAAGTGTTTGTTTTATAAAAAAAAAGTTTGGCCAATCAAAACCAAATTTGACAGAGTTATCCTTTAAGACCTTTAGTAAAACTTCGGTGTCCTCCCCAGAAAACCTCACCATTCCCCCGATATAAATGAGAATAATATTGAATGCCATCCGAATCGAATTATACTCTGGGGATCCTAAGGAATAGAGATACCCCATCCCTCCGGACTCACCCACCCCCTCCTGTCTGGACCCAATGTCGAACAGATCGTTTAAAAACAAATATTTTCCTAAAAATTTTCCATTTTTGATTATTTTCGGTACCTTGTGAATTTTTCTGAATTTCACAAACATTCTGAATTTGGGACAGCAGCGCCGGGCACCCAACGCTAATCTTCATTACATAGTATAAAGTAAAGTCACACCCGCTGTCTGTGCGCTCAGATCTTTTAAACTACGCAACGGATTTTCATACGGTTTTCACCAAATGTGAATTTGAAATGTAAGCAAATTAACAGATGGCATTGGTTATAAAGGTTTTGTAAGGGCGTTGTCAGTAGATGGCATTGTGTTTCGTTAGCCACAGCAACGTGTGTCCGGGTCTGCTAGTTATATACATATATAAAATGATTATTTCTTTGTTTGTCTACTATCCGTTCATACACCATTCAAGCGGTAGCGGTGAAACTTTGGTGAGTTGTTGTGCGCACACCCGCGAAGGTTTCTTCGTATAATGGTGAAATGAAAAATGGCGTTATGAAAATAGTATAAATTTTTTACAAGAGAATATGTGTGTCTTTCGTACAGTTTAGCGGCAGGGAAAGAAGGCGGGAGAGCGAAGAGAATCCGTAAGGGGGGAGGGGAATGAAAAAGGGGAGGGGGTTCTCGTGAGGAGGGGTCGCGGGAGAGGGGAATGTGGAAGAGGAACGCGGGACAAGAAAGAACACGACGCACCGGAAAGGATATGTAGAGAGAAACTTTTTTTTGAGTAGCATTGCAACGCACGCCGATAATGTTGTGTTACAGCAATTTAAAACTTTTTTACCTTTACCGGTTTCAAGACTGTTACAATTTTTCTTTAAACTATTTCTACACACGACATAACAACTACGATAGGAAAACCCAGCAATAAACTCGTAATAAATTCAGAATTCACCAACCTTTCATTACATAATAATAATTTATTGTTATTAAGTTTATTTTGTAGAACTCCATTTTAATTTTTAATTTATTTTATATATTTAATAATATTATTATTCAATGTATAAAAACAGTTTATTATTAGAATGTATGAGACGTTGTATGAATATAAACGAGGCAAGGAATGTGTGCCAAGACCGGGAGGTTTGGCGGTCCGTCCTCTCTGCCTACCCCTGCGGGGAAACGGCGTGATGGTTAGTTAGTTAGTTAATTTCTGCTTCTGCTTCGTAATTATTATTATGAGTTACAGCTGTTTCGCTCTCTGAAACAGCTGTAACTCATAATAATAATTACGAAGCAGAAGCAGAACTTGTTTATAATAAACTGTTTTTATACATTGAATAATAATATTATTAAATATATAAAATAAATTTAAAAAAAAAAAAAATAATAATAATTGGATAATTTGCAGAGCGCCCTTTTTTGTGAAAAATCACCTCAAGGGCAACAACCCATACTAGATCATTTACAAACCAGTAGGTATTAAATTTAACGTTTTAATATTAATACATTTAGATTATCTTAAACCCCTATAACAATGCTGATTAATATAAGTTAAAAAACAAAAGTTATACCAACACGAAGATAGCCGTGATACTCTTAAAACCTTCAAAAAACGAGTGTAGTTCACACGCGGTAGAAGTGAAACCTTCGCCCACACAATCTCAACCAATAGGAGCCTTGAAAAGTGAGATCATAATCAAAGCAGCCAATGCGGTAATGTTTCATTCTATCTCAATCTCTCGCAGGCTAAATCCTTTAAGTATATGAATGTGTTTCTCTCTTTTTAATGTTACTTCCGTTTCATCGAGTTTCAAATCACAACTGTACTAAAGAAGTTTCACTTAAAATGCAATCCACACGCGGTAGAAGTGAAACCTTCAGAAAAATAAAATAGACAAGAGTGGGGAGGCTACGAAGCACTGCACAAAGAGGAGACCGATTATTCTTTCTCATTCTCTAGCAGGCTAAATCCCACAGATGTATGTGTTTGTCTCTTTTCAGTGTCGCTTTTCCGTTTCATAGAGTTTCAGATCACAACACTGCTAAAGAAGTTTTCACTTTAGAAAGTGGAAAAAACTTTATAATTGTTTTAATAAATCATTATAATGGAATTCCGCGACGAACAGTCAGTATCAAAAATAGAAATAATGTGGCATTGTTTGACAACGGAAAATATCCATCCTCCTAACAAAGCGATAGTAAATTGCACACTGTTTGCGATGCATTATTATATAATAGTGTGTAACTTGCATCTTGGTGTGAATGATAAATAACATCCATTATTAAAGTACGTACGTGACATCATTTTAATAATAGCACAATGAAATTGGCGTCTCAATGATTCGCCACGAAAAACGTACAATGCTACAGACACACTTGTATCTAGTAGCAATTGCTACCTAGTAACATGTGTGTAGTGACGTTGCTAGTATGAGCATGCTCATTTGAAGCCGAATGAGCAGGCTCAAATCAACAGCCATTTGATTAATGAGCATGCTCATTGGATTATCGGGTGAAAGGGAAAGCCTCTAAGCGTGTGTGAACAAGCTAGCTTATGGGCATGCTCATTGCATCAGCGCATTATTTGCAAAAATGTCAAAATAGCCCGCTGGGGAGACGAAAACTTTGTTTTTCGTGATTTATTATGGGAATCACGAATATATTTGGAACACAAAGTCACTAAAATACCCACAATAGCTCCTTTACCTCCAAAATGAAACCATATTCTATTGAAATTAGCATTTATTTTTTAATTTTTAGTCATTTTCGGATTTGTTGACATCTTGGACCCACGATCGTGTGAGAAATGTGGATATCCGCAAATAATGTAAGGCTGATGTAAGCATAATGAGTAAGATTAAGAAAGGGACCCTCAGATGGTTTGGGCATGTATGAACGAAGAAAGTAGTGTAAGAAGAATATACGACGCGAATGTGAATGGTAGAAGAAGTCGGGGACGCCCGAGGAAGACATGGCACGATCAAGTGAATCAAATACTTGAGTCGGGCCATGTCAAAAGTCAGAATAATAGAAGAGAATGTATGAGACGATGTATGAATGTGAGTGAGGCAAAGAGTGTGTGCCAAGACCGAGTTGTTTGGCGGTCCGTCCTCTCTGCCTACCCCTGCGGGGAAACGGCGTGATGGTTAGTTAGTTAGTTAGTTGGACCCAAATCAAACGTCTTATATTTTACGTCAGAAGATTCTTAAATAATTGCATTGCAAGCAGTAATATTATTTTGTTTAGCTCTGAGCGAATAAAACTGACTCTATTTGACATGAGCATGCTCATTAAATAGCATGTCTGTTCAAATGTTGGCTTTGAGCACACTCATTCACTAGAAAGCTCAAACCAAGCCTGCTCATTATTGAGCAAATGTGTACAGTTGAATATTTTTGACTTGAGCGTACTCATTAATGAGCATGCTCATAAGCCGGCTTATGTGAGCAAGTGTGTCAGTACCTTAATGGATAGGCCAGTGTATTGCGATATGAATAAAAAATAATTTGGGAGACGGGTAAGGGCACAAAAAATATAGTTTTCAGATTATTTATAAATATATTATATAGTCGTTTTAGACTATAAAGTAAAAGGGAAATACTTAACGTTGTGCCTATCTCCATTAGAGATAAGTGCAATCAATATCTGGATACTTCTAATTTATTTGATACCAAACAAATTTTCGCCTAAACCTCGTCATGAAAGGTTTCTATAGCTGACCAAATAAAGCGGAACATTACATGGCGACAAAATGTAAATAATAAACTCGTTAAACTTACATTATATCGACCTGCTCAGAGTTATTGCAGAACAAAATGTCCTAACTGGGTTAACTATCGAACTATTCACGCACGAGTTACAATTTTGCACATAAATAAAGTAAACAACAAAACTTAAATACATAACATTTCGCTGAAACTGGTAGAGAGAAAATACACATATACTATTGGTGGAGTTTGTAGTTCAAGGGAGAAACCAGAAATTATGACAAATACTTCTCAGAAAAAAAGAATAAACCTACCTAACTAAAATTCCATTAAAAATAATGAAAATCCAAACTAATGCTGAACAAACAATTTAATTACCAAACAAAACATACAAATAAAACTGCAGGAATTTGACCTAGTAACAGTTTGATGGGCGAAATAATGGAAAAAATGGAACGTTGTTCTGACCAATTTGGGTCGGAAAAATTGTGAACAATTTATTGAAACCTCGGACGGTTGTAAAATACTGAACCAGCATAGACATTAATTTATTGACAAATCATCGAAAGGGTCACGCCCACATTCTCTCCCGCTCCGCGCCTTTGTTTTTTCCCCTCACCCTTATGGGCAGGTCTATGTTTTCTCTTCTATACGTGAAACAGCCAATATTGCGATAATTTCTCTAACCAAATGTAAAAAAAATGACAAAGCGACATGCTTCATTACATTAACTTATTTGTGTTGGCGTTTTGTTGAAAAGGGTTTTAACCTAGAATAATGCCGAGGAATTATGCCGTCAATTTATGCATAATAATACATTAAAGAAATATAACTTTTTCAACAGCTACAGAGTTTGAAGGCGACTGTAATATTTTTTAAAATTTCGAACCAAAAAGTTACACGACAAAGGAAATTGACATTTCACTCTAGTATCAGTTTTCACTTAGGTACAAATTTCAATTGAAACGAATACGTTTCAAACAGCGTCGGGCTTTTCCCAGCGTAGACCTATGAAAAATCATGGGATAATATGAATTCTCGTCAAATCAGATCCAATTTTGAAAATTGCAATTAAAATAAATGTCTGTTAAAAATATTAAAGGTAGATAGATACCTACTGTATCGCTCATCAGAATTATTAAACAGTCCCAATTTTGAAATAGATACTTAAACTCAAAAAAAAATTCAGCTCATTGAACCAAACTTCACGCAGGAATGACAAGCGCACACCATAGGACAACCGAAATTAGTAATTTTGTATGATACAAAAATAAAATGCTTGATTCACACAAATTAAATTAAATAAAACTCAACACTAAATACGTACACTACCTACCTTTACTTAAACAAATAAAAATACGCAATTAGAATTACGTAGGTTTTTATTGTACATGTTTAATTTGTAAAAATTAATATTTATTGATGTGATTTTACATCAGTAAAATTCCTTATTCTTATTACATAACAGCGAGACAACACATATATTTCGAAAATAAACAATTTAATTGTACCTATACGCGTACATAAATTTATTATGCTGCATAGAGAGATTCCACAATGCATATTATGATAATCTTACAATGCAATATTGCATGGATTGGTACGTACACCATTAATAGAGAATGTAAATATAGAAAAAAATATGACAGCTCATACAATTGTGCAATAGATTTTCTATAAATACTTAACACCTCGATGTGGGGCATTTTTCTCGATGATTTTCGAAGGGTAGCTCGAGAATCCAATTCAGTAATTAGTTCGAGATCTTAAGCGAATGGTAATATAAACAGGAAATAAATAAAGTGGTTTAAAGAATATCAAAGAGTTTTTGTTTGGAAGAAATCAAATGTTTTCGGTAAAATAACTCATTTTCAGTGGTAAGTTAGAGAATTTCAGTGGTAAGTTAGAGAATTTCAGTGGCAAGTTAGAGAATTTCAGTGGTAAGTACGACAATTTCAGTGGCAAGTTAGATCATTTCAGTGGTAAGTTAGAGAATTTCAGTGGTATGTTTGAGAATTGTCAGTGATAAGTTACAAAATTTCAGTGGTAAGTTCGAGATTTTCAGTGGCAAGTTCGAGAATCATCAGTGGTTAAGTTCGAGAATAACCAGTAAATAATTTTGAAGTATTCAGACTATTATAATTAAAATAACATTTCGGGTCAACTGAATTACTACCTACAAGAAACTACCATTCGAGAAAGCATTCAAAATAATACAAAGAGGAAATAAATTGTATGTTGAAACTCAATTTCAGGGGATGTGTTTTGAGATTTCCACGGCCAAAAGTATAGAATAATATTATTTTGTTTATGAATTAGTCTCATGTTCTGGTTTCGTTATTATTGAATTGCCACAATTCTTATCTGTACCCGAGAAGCATACGGATGCAAGTCCAAAAAGGTAAATGTTCAGGAGAGCCAAAAAACTATTTTTTCTCTAAGGTCTCATAACTTCTTCGGATATCCATGCTGATAGATATTTTTTATTATTATTAAATCAATTAGTTTTGTTTTAAAAACGAGCAAATAAAACGAAATATTTTATTTGTAAAGTTTAAAAATATTGTTTAAAATAAAACGCTGACTTAAGTAAAAAAAAAACACGGACTTGAGTCCTTCTGCTTCCAAATGAAATGGAATATTTTGTTATGACATATGGTGTATTATGAAAGGATCAATGTTTAAGAATTGTTTACTTGAATAGAAAGGGTAGTAATCAAAGATATTGAAATATAAGTAGATGTGCTATCTGCAGTTTTTACTATGTGGGACTGCGCTTCCGGGTGTCGCCGATATTGTTTACCAATTAACAAATAAACTAAATGAACGAATAAACCAAACGTACGTTAAACTAAATGAACGAATTCTTTCCGTATTCAAACAATACTGTTAACCAATACATCTTCAAAAAATCAACGAAATGAACAAATTATTTTTGTATGCAAACTACTCCAATTAGGGCGTAGTCCGCCGACAGTTGCGCGGACACCATAGCATATCTCTTTTGTATTTGAATATCTTTGGTAGTAATGTATAATTTGAGTCATAATACTACATTATACGTAGGAATGAGTCATAATACTCAAAATGCAACTAAATCATAAAGATGCAAGTCCATCCTTCTGCTTCTAAGAAAGTTTCTAGGACCTGTATCTTTCTGCCACTGATAAACATGATTATTTACTTCAAGTCTGCGTCAAAAACTCATTTCTTCAAATTTTGGACTTGCATCCGTATGCTTCTCGGGTACAGATTTTATTTTAACTATTAATGTCTTATTAAATGTTATACTATTTATTAAGCATTATAATGGCGACTAACGAGTATAATTAATTTTTAACCGTTTTATTTGGCCCTACTATCGTGATTTATTTTGGTTAAATTATTATTATTATTTTTAATCACTGGCATGTATGTCCCTATGCTTCGATTTTTTTTTAAAATCTGTTACTTCTAATTGGAGTTAAAAGTTAAAACCCCCAGAAATACTTAAATTGCCTAGTTTGAACGACATCAACATACTTATGTGATAATGTATTTTTAAAAAAAGGTAAAAAGGACAGACGTTGAATATTTTCTTGTAATACGTTGATGGAAAGTCTTAAAAATCAGTCCAGTTTTGGAGAACACAGGGGAATACCAAACCTCGGTTTTGACCATTTTCTTTAGGTATAATCAGCCTGAGGTGCAGTTCTCCCTTTCGCTCAGTATTCAAGGGGTATTGTTTCCTCTTAAGCGTTAATTAATTATACAATATAAAAATTATTGCACGTGTATATATATAATAATTATAGCGGATGCTACACTTTTCTCAAAGGTGTTCAAAGTGACCGCGTCCTGAGCATCACAGTCGCCAATCATAAGACAAAGTCAAATATGTACTTATATTATTATTAACATGTTTATAATTAGTCTTGCAAAATGCGGTTTGTGCAAATAGTAGGTTGGATTACGTGTAAATGAAATAATATATTGCATTATAAATGCTGTATTCGTACACGACATCTATCCTGGTATCACAAAATCGACAGAAGAATTAACGTTAAAAACGTCAGTATTTTAATTAATTGTCTAACGTATTCAATTCGGGAGGCGGGTTTGGGTACCGCCGCATGCCATCCCGGGAACCATTTACTGGATAACCAACACCTCTGCCATAGGTCATCCCAAATAGTTCGTTACGTTTGGTGACTTAGCAGGGATGCCCGGGTTTAAGGGGTGAGGTTTGTCTAGGTTTTGGCAGCGGATGCTTTTACCCACCTACTGCGTGGCGGGCCGGATCGGGTGAGAAGGTTGAGGGAGATATCATTTCTCTAGCCGGACTTTTGACCCATCGCCTTGCACCGCAGTGGGAGGAGTTGATTCACGCGTCCGTCAGTCCTAAACACATTGACTCTCAGATTCCTACCCACCCCTCATACCTTTTTCCTTCCCAGAACTTCCTCTCATTCCTTTCCTTATCCACTCGGACCCATAAGCTTGTTTTCAAGACAATTTAACGTTGCCAGAGATACGTATGACGTAGGAGGCGTACTTGACTTATTAAAAAGACCCTCCACACAGCACCCCCTAAGATGACATAGGCCCTGATGAAAATTATAATGAAAATAGCTAATGAAAAAAAAAAAGTATTTTAGATATTTATCAGGACCAAATGGTAAGAAAATTAAAATCTTATAACACACCTATTTGCTTAGACGCGGTAGCCAAATAATTGGGCATTACCCGAACTGCATAAAATGACACAATTTCGGAAGATACTTGCGTCAATGAAGATCAAATGTAAAAATGTATTTAGGAGCCCATCACGTGACCGTGCAATAACGAAAACTTTTCCAAAACAACGTGTGGATTTACGACAATAGTGTTGTCTTACTAGTTATTGAAAGCCCGCCAAAAAAATAAAAAAAATATATATAAACGCAAAGAGCGTAACAAAACTTGGCATCTTTAAAAAACACTTTCAATAATAATTTTCTTTAATTTATTGAATCTTTCTTCCGAAATGTGTTAATCATTTCCTTGCCCTGGCCTTTGTCTTCTGATTTCCGATTTATTTGATTTGTTGTGCTTTCAGGTGTTCACGTAAGATTGTAATAAAAACCATAATATGTTTTGTGCATCGTGCTAGATAAAAAACTGCAAAATTACTTGTAACATTTTGCATACCTAACATAATAATTCTTGCAGCTAACTTCCAAAGGACACCAAATATATTATATATTATACTAACTAACGTTCCCAAAATTTCCTCTCCTTCCTTTCCTTAAAAAAAGACCCTCCAAACAGTATCTTCAAAGAAGACCGAGACTCCGAGAGAAATTATTTTCTTTAGAGCCTTCTGTGTGGGGTAAAACAAAAATAAAAAAAAATACTTCCCACCTTCCTCTTCCCATCTATTTCCCCTCCTCACTACCTTCAGCCTCACAAAATACCCCAATTAGGAATTTAATAGTCTCAATGGATACAAACGGTCAGTAACAGTTGGGACTTTTGGCGGTTTTCACAACAACAAAAAATAATATAAGTGTCCGGGGGTAAAGTGCGTTAACTTCGGGAGGTGATTCTACATGATAGTACAAGTAAAAGAGATAAATAACTTTTTTCGAAATTCCAACTTTTAGGGGTACTTTTGAAGTAAAAAGATAAGATTAGTCCGGCGTGTACGGCCAGTTTTATTATTTTCCGCTGTTACGATACGGGCCAATCACAATCGAGTCGGGCGCCCGGCAGCGTATTTACAATCCCTACCGCGTTTCAGTCGCTTTAAATTTTCAATATCAAAATTAAAATATTCAGAAATAAAATTATTAATTTCTAATATTCACACTGGAAAGATTATTTTATCTAGATTTTAGAACAATTTTTGTTTTTTGCAAAGTGATAAAAAATTATCAATATAGAGGTGTATTTACAATACATGGGAATAATATTAAAATTTAAATATTTAGAAATAAAATTATTAATTTCTAATATACACATCAGAAAGATTATTTTATCTAGATTTTAGAATAATTTTTGTTTTTGCAATGTGATAAAAAATAACCAATATAGAGGTATATTTAAAATGTAAATTGTCGTTACCGCGACTGAATCGGTATAGGTTTTGTAAATACGCCGCGGCGCCGCCCGGCAGGCTCTCAGCAAAGATCGTACCTCACACTAAGGATTTTTAGTAGGTACGTCTTTTTGTTTGGGAAAAAAATGTTGGAATTTCGTAAAAAGTTGTTAATCTTTTTTACTCCTACCATCATGTAGAATCACCTCCCGAAGTTAATGCACTTTACCCCCGGACACCCTGTATATTTAGCTTCACCTCCATAATACCTACTATTTTCAACGTTAATTCTGACTAAGGCTAGAGGACCTCAAACCAATTCTAGGAATACTATCAACTACAGTAAATACAAAACAACATAATTCTATTGAATTGTAATAATTGTAATACTGAATAATTCTATTGAATTGTGTAGTTTTGTAGCTATAACTTTGTGGTTTTCCATTTCTATTATGTTTAACCATCCGTCCGTTGTTACGAAAACGGTCGGTGTTATTATTTTTAAAAAAAAATGTGGTTTCAAAACAAAGTAGATACTTAATGTTGTTTCATTTAATAATAATAAAACTAATGTTTTGAAAAGTGTGATTTATTTTTCTATTTCTGTAAAAAATCTATTTTACTCTAAGCTCTCGTGAAAATCTTTGAAGAACCTAAATATAGGACAGATATTCTGTTATATTACTAAAATCTAATTATTTGGGTATTGTAAATATATTCACAAATAAAAAATACATGTATATTATTTTTGAAAATCAATATTTGTTAATATCGGTATATTTACCGAGCCGAAACGGTAATTATATGAAATTCCCTCAATAGAAAAAAATCGCAAAGTATGCCCCGAAAATTATTAATAACACATTTTGTTATGTTATTTAACATTTTATAGCAGGGGTCGGCAACCTTTTGGCAGGAAAGGGCCACAAGTTAGTAAAATAAACTAATGGCGGGCCGCACTTGTGATATTATCCCTAGAAGCCCAATATACCTACGTATAATTGGTCATATCCCATAGGAAAAATAAAAATGCTATTAAAAATTGTTAAAACATACGGAATTTAATTCGTACACGTAAAACTGACATTATATTTGCACACTTGGGCTTTGTAAATAAAAGAAACATAACCACCGTAAATCATTCAGAAATTTAATGAAAACTACAAAGAAACTAAATAGGCAACTGATTTTATACAAATTTCAGTGTGATGTGTGAAGTTGCATTTGGGAGGCTATTTCTTGTATGTTAGCTGTCATATTTGTAGTTGCAATTCGTAGAATGGCTCTCAAATGCTCATCTGTGAGACGAGAAGCATATTTATTTTTTCTATAATTGACAACTGAAAAAGTTTGTTCGCATAAATAAGTGCTACCAAACTTTGTAATGAACTTGCTGAGCAATCCTTTTTAATTCCTCAAAATCAGATGGCAAACTGCCATAAAATTTAACAAGATCATTGATTTCATAGAAAGAGCTTTTGAGAACATCATTAGAATGGAGATCAATCACGTTCATTTGTAAATGACTCGGTACATCCTCAATATCACACGAAAAAGGGTTTGCAAAAGTTTTCACTTTGCTTGAAACTTTCTCAAAATCACCCAAACTGTCGCTGAATTGAGTTTGCAGTTGTATTAAAATATCCTTAATTTTATCATTTTTCCAATTAAAATTAATTTAAACTTATTTACAAAACATTCACGGGCCGCAAGTGTTGCCGACCGCTGTTTTATAGGTATGAAAAATTTCACAGTGTGTCTTTAAATGCTACTTTAGACATTTGTCAAGAGATTTTTGCTCTATTTTAAATGAGCCGTGTTTTATAAAATATTTTCACAATTTTCGCTTTTGTAATCGTTTTTTAACATCAGCGCGCTCCCTCTAACATTTGTACATACATATTTCCCTTTTAAACCATCTTCTGCTTCTTTTTCAATACTTACTAGAAAAGTTTAGTTTAGTTTTGCCCTTGCTTTGTTCCTTTCCCGTAATTATTTAGATTGCTAGAAATAATGTATAGAAAGTTCTAGAAATATCAAAAGAAGACATTCCATGCAGATTGGGTCACTTCCCAACAAATAGCGTCTGCAGTGTCTGTACTTGCCGTAGTTGCCAAGTCAATATGTACGCTCACTGACTTTTTGTACCGTCAGACAGTCGGATGCTACTCTACTTGCCAAAATTAATGTTAAGGTCAACCAATGCTGTAAGTTAGCGCTGCCATTACACTCGATATCGCGCAGGGTCACCGTAGAGGCCTATGCTAACAGATAAGCAATCCATAGCTTGTGAATTAATTAAAAATTACACAACGAGAAGGTCACAGTTGGCTGAAGGTACCATTTGAAATTTTTGTATCTTACATTTTAAGATTTTCTGATAATTTGGTGAAGATCATCTCACCGGAAGTAATAGATTTATCATTGAGAATTTTACAGGTTTCTCGTACTAAAGTAAAGTGCTTGCCAAACTTTAATGCCGGCCTGAATTTGATACGATCCATTCTACCACAGATACTGACTACAATGAACGTAAACGAAAGATGCGTAAAAACATAAGTGCGATAGTTTCTAACCTTAAACTCGCCCATTGCGACTATTTCTGTATCTACAGGCGGGTATTAAGTAATTGGCGGGTACTATACAACGATGTCCTTTATATTATGTTTTCTCTTTCAGCATTTATTTATTACAAACTAGCCGGCCCGGCAACGCGTTGCTGTGGCTAATAAAACACTTTGTAAAATCCAACCTTTGTAACCACCGCCGTCTTTGAGTTTATAGCGAAGAGACAGACAGATGCCGCGGAGGACTTTAATTTATAATACGTAGAGATGGTGTGAAAGATTATAATAATGTGCATGAAATGATTGGGGTAACTAACGTATTTAAGTTAATAAGGATTAATACTGTATCCGTCTAAATAACTTTTCAATTACCACAATGTACGTGACCATTTTTTTAGAAGATAGAATGGATATAGCAAGCAATCCGTAAAAGATAAATATATAACTTCGCGGACTTTTTTGTAGATCTATAAAAGAGGAATATCCCACAATGAATTGTTTTGTTATAGGTATCCCAAAAGGATTAGGCAGCGTTGTCGATAAAAGCTACCAGGCGGCTTGAATTTTTCCGACACTTCTAACAATATTATCGTTATGTTTCAACTAATTTACACAAATCCTTGACAAATTACATACTTAAACCTTCCTCATGAAACACTCTATCTATTGGTGAAAACCGCATGAAAATCGCGAACAGACAGACAGACGGCGCGGGGGACTTTAATTTATAATATGTAGAGATGTAGAGATAAGGGAACGTACCCATACTACGTGACCAACTTTTTGCAATTTTTAACCCCCCCCCCCCCTCCGGTGACCAAAATCCTAAGCAACCCGTTGCTCATTTGTATGGAGCGTGACATTTTGAAGACCCCCCCCCCCCCCTAAACGTGTCACGTAGTATGGGTACGTTCCCTAAGATGCCATCATTTAGAACCATATTGATTTTCAGATGATTTAAGGTTTGTTATATTTCATACAATTCTAGCTGGGGTACTTGGCTTCGCTCAGGGAGTTGATACGAGATTGAACTAACGTCAGAACCCTTTTTTGGATTTGGATATTATTTATATTCAGAGTTCCTAAACATTAGTTTACTGACTCTAACGCAATGACAAAATGGATTATCTAAAGATACTTTACATGGAATTTGTTTTAAAAATGGTTTTTGGGAAAGTGAAACTTAATAAACTATACAGCAACTTGAGGCAGGATATCACTCCTCGCGGAGGATATTCTACGACGGATCTTACTTTATATACCCCCTACCAATGGGGACAAACCATACAAAAAAAGGATTCGAATGGTCCACAATATTCCAGAACATTCGAGAGTGTTCTGGAATGTTCCACAATGATCTAGGATGTTTCGGGATGTTCCCGAATTTTCCAGACTATTCCCGAACATTCCAGAATGTTCCGTTGCTCTCGAATGTTCCGGACTGTTCTAGTAATTTCTAGAGGGCGAAACTTCTAGTCATTATATCTTCAAAAGCACGCCCTTCAGGTAAAAACGGGAACCTTCTTCATGGATGGGGGGTAAAGGGCTACCACACCATATAACTCGCTTGATCGTACCGGAACGGAATCTATATCTATATAGTCTATCTATCTATCTATATAAATAAAAATGAATCGCCGAAATGTATGTACGCGCATAACTTTCGAACGACTGCACCAAATTGGATAATTCTTTTTTTTGTGTGTTCGTTATTGTCAGGACAAGGTTTGTATAAAAGGTTCTGGTGAGCTCTGGCATTATGAAATTTGTGTTAAAAAAAAATTGCTGTTGGTGGCACGCGAGCTGTTTGAAAACTGAATGTATAAAAGGGGGGTGGGGGGGGGGAGGGGGAGGGGATCTCGGGTAGGGGGTTCACGGGAGGGAGGAGGGGAACTCGGGAGGGGGGTTCGCGGGACGGGAGAAAGGGGGGAGTGGAGTGAGGAGAGGGAAGGTGGAGGAGACGGAGGGAACGCGAGAGGGGAAAGGGAACGCAGGAGAAGAAGGGGAGGCGAAAGGGGAACGGGACGAATGGGAAAGGACACGCAATGAGAAACAATTTATTTATTAAATGGCATAGCAACGCATGCCGGGAAACAGCTAGTATTGAATAGTTATTATTTAATGAACTCGTTTTGAACCACCAAAAAGAGACTTGCGCACCACAGTTGGAAAGAGAGAAATCTCGCTCTTCATTGCAAACATTGTGCATATATTCAATATAATTATTTTACGAGTAGTATATCCGTTTCGCATTTCATAATTATATAGGAACCTATCCATTTTATCGGAGCTCCATAAATAATTCATTTACGGGATTTTTTTGTTGTACCTATGCATAAACAAACGATAAAAAGTGTATGAAATTTCTTACCTCAGCACGTAAGCGTCGACTTGCTCGCTGTGAGTGAAAGAAATAATTTCACAGCGAACAATCTTCAACAAACTCTCCCATTTTTGTCTGTAACAAAGAAAAAAAACATTAATTAACTATCATGGTTAATTTGTATAAATTAAAAATAATAAATAATTTTCTTGTACATTAAACTATAAATAATGCCACGACCTCCATGCTTGAAATTAATTAAGTGACAGTAATTTCCTTAGCGCGGAGGTCAATGGGTCAAATGTCTACGAGGGCAAATAAAAAGTCACCTACCTCTCTCAATTAATTTAATTTATTATATCTTTTACTTCGTTCCAGATTGGAATACCTAGTAAACTCTTAGGGAGGGTTGTTTCACAGAAATTCAAATGTAAAATTGTCATCAAATGGCCATTCAACGAAATTTTGTTTTTTTTTTTTTATAGTTGAAAGGTCTGCGTGTTAAATGCCGATTCGAAGGACGAGTTGTTTAAAAAAATTTCAACAATTCATCAATTTTTTTATGTTCATTTTCATGTTCTGTGTATGTTCTAGACAAGTTCTGTTATTACATCATTTTGAGCCAGTTGCTTCATAAAACTGAAATAATCACGGAAATAGAACTTTCACAGAACGTGAAAATGAACTTCAAAAATTTTATGAATTCTTCTAACACAGCAAACTTATTTTGTGGCACCATTTTGATTTAAATTAATAAATTACTTCGTTTTTACCACTTTTATTGTTTACAAAACCAATATGTTTCGTGAGCAATGCTCACTTCTTCAGGTAGTATCAATCTTCAGAGTATCAATAAAAAACCCTGAAGAAGTGAGCATTGCTCAAGAAACATGTTGGTTTTGTAAACAATAAAAGTGGTAAAAACGAAGTAATTTATTAATTTAAATTTTATGAATTGTTAATTTTTTTTAATCAACCCGTCCTAAGTACGTTTCAGCTTTTAAAAAATTGTGATCAGCACAGGAGGTCAACTAACTTGTTGTTAAGCTTGTCAGCTTATTCAGGGTGGCCACAAAAAACTGATTTCAAAATTCCCTGATAATTCCAGGTTTTCCAGGGCAGTTTCTACATTTTTCCATGATAAGTTTAATTTGATATAAGGGAACGTACCCATATTACGTGACCTGTTCAGGGGGGGGTCTTCAAAATACCACGCTTGGTACGAATGAGCGGCGGGGGGCTTAGGTTTTTGGTCACCGGGGGGGGGGGGGGGGGGGGTGTTGCTAAAAAGTGCAAAAGGGGAATTCCGTCATCTATAGCATAAATTATTTCTTTGCATTTCAATAATAATTTGTGACAGAAATACAATTTGTGAAGAAATGAAAAGACCAGACGAAAATAGAAAAATAAACAAAAAAAAAACATTAATATTAGAGGAGAGACAAAAAAAAATCACACGAAACGAGCAACAATACTAGGGAACAGTTTAGATTTAGAATATTAATAATTAAAATAATATACCCTTTGGGTAGAAGAAAAGAAAAGAAGAAACCATATCTGAACCATAAGCATTCGACTAAAGTTTAGAAAGAGGTTTATTATGTATTTACACGAAGCTATGGTATAAATAGTGATGTAATGTAATTTTATAAATACTAAAAACCTTAATTTAAATGTTAAAATACCTAAACACACACATACACATCAACTAGATGACATGATTGTGTTGTAAGGGAATTAATAAAAATAATAATAAAAAAATACCTATCTAGTTTGTCTTTGTCGGCATATCTTTTGTTACACAAGTCGCAAGTAAAAGTAATAAAACACAACTTTGGGATTTCACAAATCGCAAAATAACGAATATAGTTTTATTTTTGGAATTCCCTGATATTATAAAATTTTTTCGAAATTCCCTGACATTTCCCTGATAATTCCAGGTTTTCCAAGTATTCCAGGTCTGTGGCCACCCTGTTATTACAATTTGATAGAAAGCTGAAACGCATATAGAATCGGCGTTTAACGAGGAGCAATCAAATGTAAAAAAAAAATGTTGCTGAATGGCCATTTGATAATTTCTGCGAAACAACTCGGCCTTAGTATCATCTTAATGAGAGACCACCACTTAGAATCCATTTGAAATAGCTTTACTTATGTTTAGTGACCAGATCTGGATAGCCACATACGTCGTACATCCCAAACTTGCTCTTCCCCAAATCCTACCCCACTTCAGCAGCCTCATAAAGTTCCCTAACTTGAATACCAAAGTCTTACAGGCTCCGGGCTGTTGAGATTATTTCGCGGTACCTATCACATAAAAAATATAGAGTAAAATTCATCTATCTTCTACATACACACGGTGTATCACTTTTGGGGTCGATTTTGTGGCATAATTTAAATCTTGCGCATGATGAAATTTTGCAAACTTGACCTTCAAAACAGGAGGAAGAAGACTATCTACATCATAGGTTCTCAACGTGGGCGAAAACGCCCTCTTGTGAGCGTTTCAGACTTTCAGGAGGGCGGTAGAAGATCCAGCAAAATTTGGGGCGTTGGGATGGCACAGTGAGGGCGTGGGCAGGTAAAAAAATACGCTAATCACGAACTAACGTGTAATATTATTATTGAGAATTGACACTATATCAAGAAGGAAGGAGGTAGCAAACTAACAACCCGGTACTTAAAATACAAAAGAATTGCTTTTTCAACTTGCTAAACAAGAAGGTATAACAAATAACATACGGAATAATATATATAATAATAACGAAGGTATAAATCCATGACAGTTGAGGCCAGCCCCCCCCCCCCCCGTCCAAGTAAAAAAATGTTGGGGGCGCTAGAAAAAAAAGGTCTAAGTGGGCACTGGGCAAAATAAGGTTGAGAATCTATGATCTACGTGATATTTCGAAAAACCACCCCACATTTCCCACCCTTTTAAGAACAAGTTGATACTTGATGAAATTTTGCACACTTGACGATCAAAATAAAACTAAAATTACTGCCTACATCTGTTTTCCAAAAATTAGGTGCAAAGCCCGCCAAGCAGCGCCGGAGACTGGTGGTATAATAATATTTTTCTATCAAGGACAGGGAATTTTTGGATAATATAAATTTATATTATTTTCTTTGTATTGCGATTACAAAATACCCCACAGATTTGGAAGTGGAGAAAAAACTTTTTTTTTTTTTTACGCACCAGATTTAAATGTCCGGGTTAAATTTTCCCCAAAAAAAAGGAAAAAAAGAAGGAAAAACTAAACCCTTTCACACACTTCCCCAAATGATCATCTAGTCAACCCACGCTATGCAATTGCACTATATAAGTATTATAAATACAAGAACAACATGTCAACCTACTAGAGACCAAATGGGAATATAATTCACCGACTCCAGATATTTTCATATCAGAGGGTTCGGCTCTGTGGCATTTCTAATTGAACCTATAAATCCTACTGATCCCTCAATATAAATATTTAAAAAATCTTTTGTAATCCTACATGACCTACATGTATTTAAAATTACTGATTTTTGCAATTTTATATACAAATTCTTTGACAAATCTAATATGCTTAAATTTTTAATCAGATTCCTAGGTATTATGCCAGTGGCCGAAATAACAAATGGTAATATTTTTATAGTCCGAGAATGCCAAATTCTTTTAATCTCATTTCCTAAATCTGTGTATTTTCTAATTTTTTCAGAAACAGTTTTTTGAATATTACAGGAATTTGGAATAGCTACATCAATGATTTTAGCATTTTTATTATTAGAATCAAGAAAACACACAGCAATCAAATTGAATCCGTTTGTATGGACGATATAAAATAAATTTTAAAAAAATCGTCAAACTTAATTTTATCTATTTGCTTAGTTATTATAGCTTATCTTATAGTTTGTTGTGCTGTTTATTGAACCTTACCACCGCTCTAAAATATTTTTGTAGTGTTTATGGAACTATATCACCGAGATAATTTTTTTTACCATTTTGGGTCATTAACCTCAGTTGAAAACGTAATTATTAATTATAAAATAATATATTGTAAGATTCGAAAATAAAATTAATTTCTCGGAAATTCATTACTTCAATCCGCGTTATTATTTTATGAAAGCTATACGGAATCTGCAGGTAGGTTCATTGCTCCAAAAATAATAAAATCTTTCTGCAAAAAACCCTCAAAGAACAATAACTCTTATGAAACTAACTTTACAAATTCACCACCACACCGTTTCATACAGGGGTAGGTAGAGAGACGAAGGGCCGCCAAACAACTCGGTCTTTGCGCACACTCTTTGCTTCATTCAGTCATACACCGTCTCTTATTTATTTATTTATAAACAGAAACAAACAGTACAATAGTTACAGTGGTGAAAAAATTTACAATTATTAAGTATTTAATTAAATGAAGACAATAATTATCTATTCTGTCTCCAGATTTCGATTGAGTTTCGCTAATATTGTCTTCATTTAATTAAATATTATAATTTGAGATTTTACTCATAAAAGTTTAAAAAATTAATAATAAATAATTATTAAGTATATTTCATGGTGGGTACCTATGATGTGTTTCTTTGTAGTGTCTTATTTATTGAATGTAAATTAAGTAAATTACCGGGTGATGTGCGTAGTGGGAAGGTGTGTGTGTGTGTGTGTGTGTGTGTGTGTGTGTGTATGTGTGAATATGTATGTATGTATGCGCAAATTTGGGCAGCGAATGGTGGAAAATGTTGATGTTAGAATTTAGACCAATATTATTGAACATATGTATAGAGCACGATTGATTGCCGAATTACTGGCTGCATTTTGTCTTATGTTAAATTTAACTAGGGAAAGAAGTTCGAAGTTCGGTACAATCAATGTTATTATTTAAAATTTTGTGTGTAAATGTCAAATCAGCTATTGCTCGCCTTTGTTGCAAAGTTTGAAATGTGCATTCAGCAGTTGTTGTTAAATTTGAAGGTAAGATATTTTATAAATTTGTTTTGAGTATGTTCTATGCTGTCTACGTATACTTTAAACTGCGGGTTCCAAATTGGCGAGGCATATTCCAGTGTACTTCTGACTAATGCAAAATATAACATTATTAGATTAAATATAACATCTTACATAGCCTTCCTTTATTCTCTCTCTTCTGCATCCCTTTCTTCGACGATTTGCTGTACATGTCCAAACCATCGAAGCGGCGAATAACAACACATAAAGTCCAACAACATTTTTCGCTTATAAATATAATAGTTTGTCCTAATAACGCTGTAGCTATGTCTTACACATTAAATAATGGTGAAAGAAAAGATGAGACATACAATATACGTGTGTCTGTTTCCTCCAAAAACTTTTTTTCCTTTGGAGAAAATAGATATATCTTATTACGGCTAGGGTTGTATATCTATATCTTATTACGGAATGTTTGGCTTTTTTAGGTCGTGTCCGGCTAAATATTTATATATCCGGCCTGTACGGCTTTTGTTAGGATTCTTGTTAGTGTAACGCGGTGCACGCATCACCTGCAGAACGAACGCAATGCAAGCTACGCAACGCAAGCTACGCAAGGCGCAACGTATTAAGGACGAGGCGGGGGCGGGGGACAATGGCTATTCTTGGTTCGCGCGGGTTTTGTCTTCCAAACTTCTGAATTTGGCGGAATTTTAATTTTGCTATTCCAGGGTACCTAGCATGGTCGATCGATATAGGTTTTATCGAAAATGTCGGTAACTTGTCATCGCTCCCAAGCACGACTGCAGGCTGCTAACGAACAAATAACAGTGCACGTCACATAAATAAGGAACCCTTTACTTAGTCGTTGTGAACTGCTGTTTGTTCGTTAGCGGCCTGCAGTTGTGCTCGGGAACGATGACAAGTTACCGACATTTTCGATAAAACCTATATCGATCGACCATGCTAGGTACCCAGGCCATAACGCCAATGTTCAAAGAGTTTTTTCTTTAATAGACGCCCAGTAGACCAAGGAACACAATACATTGCAAACAGAAACAATTGCTAAGATGATGAACACAGTGTGTAATTAAAAATTACATGTCAAGAATTTTATTAAATGATTTCCAAAGAAAACGACGTTTTGGGAAAAGTAGGTGAAAAGGCCAAATATACAAAATTGTAGATTTTTTAATAATTTGGAGAAGTCAAAATTTCATTTTAATTTATTTTTTTCGTGTTCGTCCACAAAGATAGATATATTTAATTGTATATTTATATAATGAAAATTTTTATGTTAAAATTTTTAATTTTATGTACCAGAAAAAGAGATATGTTTTGTTTGTTTGTTTTATAAGTTTATTATGTTATGTTTACAGACATAAGACTCAATATTTTTTATTTTGTCATTGACATGCTCTATATAAATGCCAAATGATGACACGAAAAAGACTGATTAATGATTGTCGTTTTTAAACTGGTTAATGAGTATTTAAAAAACAACTGTAACTTGTAACAGATTTATTATTATTAAGTTATGTCCAAAATTACGTACGTACGTCCGGCTTTTAGGGCAAAATGTCCGGCCTAATGCAGCGCAGAGTCAGGCTTTTTTTATTTGAGAAGATGGCAACCCTAATTACGGCTCACCTACGGCGACAGGAATTGAGTTTCATTTTCTTTTTAAGTGTGAGGGAGATGTATGATAATTATTGCATATTCCCTTGTGGGAGGGGGGGGGGGTGCAGACACACGTTCACCGTTTGTCACATTTTCGACTGTTGTTATTTAGCGTGTAAGAAAGAGCATTGATATTGTAGGGGTCTACGGAAACGTCACGGTGCGGTGTGTGAGAGATGCAAGAAAATGATTACTTATTTTTCTATTTTGGAGGAAACAGACCTACAAACATTGTATATCTGATCTTTTGAAAGCGCAGCTGCATTATTGTGATAAAGCTGAAGTCACAAGGTTCACTCGGATGAAGGTTTACTCGATGAAATGTTCCATTCTCGTTTCACCGAGTGTTCACACGGTTCCTTCGAAGGAAGAGTTCACTCGACATTCTCGCTACGAAGTCGTCGAGAGTAGTCGCGGCCGCATTGGAATTCGTACGGCGCTGACGGCTAAGTTTGGGAATATTTACGATTTCAATTGACATTTCCGATAACGTCGAACTAAATTACGAGAAATTGGCGATTCTTGTAAACAGTAAATAAATTTCAGCACCATAAAATGAACATATGGTTAAATAATAACCTGAAAACTGATGTCTACCAGTATTTTTGCACCATGAATATATTTTTATTCCAAAATAGGCCTCGGCTTGCAATAAAATCCATATAAATGGAATATTTATTAACGTATTCAAAAACTAAAATCTGTTTTGGAAAGGTGATGAAATATGCTTTCAAAATTTATTATTAGAAATAACCACGTAATTTTTTAAATAGAATAATTTTTAATGTAAACTTTTAAAAGTTTAAAAAATGGCTCTACTTGCTTTTATTATAACTAAAATTACTGGTAACAAAAAAAATATAAAAACACACACTTATTTTGTTAGACAAATAAATTATAAACGTTTCTGTCACCTCACTTTTTTGTCGTTTCATATAAAAATAATTCATAAAAAATTCACAATGTTTCATAATTTATTTTTCAAATTCGATCAGAAACTTTGGTTCCATAGAAGTGAACATTCGTATTCTTTTATGGTTAATTGTTATATTGAATATATAGAACATTATTTTCTCTTTCCAATACCGTTTAGATCATATTTTTCACTATGATAGTAAGGGAGAAACAACGATTTCTATGAGACGTGTAGGAGTTATTTCGAAAAGCGAACTAAAAGGAGCATTTTGACGTTTAAGCCGCTCCGGCTACTCGTCCTCACGCCAGAACATTTCGGCCGACTGATTTGCGAGTGAAAGACTGTTCACTTGAGTGTTCACACACATCATTCGCGTCACGTGATGTTAAATTCCGGTTGCGAGTGAACAGTGCCGAAGGAAGCATTCCAACATTGTTGGAATGCTTCACTCGGCACTGTCTCTATTCACTTTCGTGTTCACACGGTTCATTTCGAGGGAAAGAGGCGGAATGAAATCACGAAATGAACGATAAATGAATGGTGTGAATGGGCTATAAGGAACGCATGTATATTGCCTTCTTTGTGCAGCAAAGGTACCGTCGTAATCGTGGATCGTCACATTAAGATGGTACGAGAGATTTTTCAATATTCAATGATTTTTGCGCGTTTTCGAAGTCGCCTACGTCCATAACCGTACAAACAAAAAAAAAGTTATACCAAAAGAATGATAGTTACATTTACGTTCTATCCCCAGAAATATAATTAAATATTAACAAAAAATATTTTTCATACATTATAACTGTTTGAAAAATAGTTGTTTTCAACAATTCTCAATCGACCTGCAAATATTTTTCTTATGTTGTCGTATTCATAAAGGAAAAAAAAGAAAAAAAATATTTTTAGATAGAAAACATCTCAACGTATACCGCTTCATTTTTAAATTTTTTAATTAAAGAGCCTTTTTAGCTAAATTACGATGTGATATTATTAAAAAAACTGCATAAATCAGTCAACTTTAGAATCGTTTTAATGTACCAAAAAACAGGTTAGTTAATAAAATTAAAATATCATCAAATAAAACAGTATTTTAAGAATCTCAATTAAAAAATAAATATATTAAAATCCAATGATTTATTTGGTTTGCATCAATTTTCGTATCATATATTAGGGCAGATTTCTCAAAAGCAGATCAGTGCTCGGACAAGCCCGAAGACGGAAGGTTGTCTGTCACGCTACTTTAAATAATTTAAGTAAAAGCTGAATCACCCAAAAGTTACTAGACCTTAATACATTGTCGGAATTATTAAATGGCCCTTTTTACAATTTCTTCTTTAATTTGCTATCTACTCAAGTCGCACGGCCGAGCTGTGTCTGCGCTGTTCAGGGATATTCAAAGTTAACATAATACTATATGTTTATGATAATTAAATAATGTTTTTGATAATTAAATAAATGTATATGATAATTAAATAAATGTTTCCGACATTTATATAAGAACAAATAATATGAAATGCGAAATATCTATTCGATGGCAAATAACTATTTTTGAAAAATCTTAATGAAATTTTATTAAATTATTCACATAAAATTAATCACTTATACCCTAGTTTTGTTCACGTTTACAAATCTTTATTTATAATATATTTTTTTCATTTCTAGTTTTGTTATTTTCGATAAGGCTCTCGACTGGCGTTCCGGAGGTCACGGGTTCAAATTCAGCATGCGCAAGTAAATTTTATTTGATTGGTTTGTGTTATTTCACAATTTGATCATTTAAAAATATTATAAGGTATACTCTTATTTGCGGCACGTTCAAGATTGGAAGATAGTTTCAGTATCGCCCTAGTAAAAGACCACCATTCAGAATTAAAACTTTGCTTTAAATGGCTTTAGCCGTGTTTGGTGACTAGATGTGAATAGTCAAGCTGTCTGATCTGACAGTAACCATGTAGCAACTTTAACTTTTTTTCCAATTTAACCTTAAAAATTTAGTCTTCAAACTCTATTCACTCGAAAACTAAGGTTTTTTGGTTTGAGCTTTATATATAAACATGTATATATCCAGCCAAGTAGTCGACCAACCCTTCACCCCTCCTCCAACTGTACGACACCTACCATTTTTTTTATGTTTTTGTAAAAAAAAACATCAAAGATGTCACCGGAGACCGAAATTTCATTTTCATTTTTTACTCCATATAATGTCAGGAATCACTGGTTAAAGTAAGGCAAGTACTTAACATCCTGTATATGTGCAGACCTAGTGCTGCATATATACATTATCCATTTTACCCTTAAATCGACTAAAATCAAACTAACCGTACAATGCACTTAAATGAAAACTATTAATTCTTGTTTATTATTTTCTTTTTAATAACTTTTTACTTAACACTATGTACTCTTATTTTAATTTTTTTTTTATTTAGTAATTTTATTTAAATAACTACTCGAAACTGTTATTTCTGTATTGATTATTAGCACTTTTTGATCATTTTTACAACGTGCTTACAATTTATACCTACTATAATTGAAAAATAACCACTTGATTTCACTGAACTTAACTGGTTTAAATTATATTCACTATTTAATGTAAATTACTTTACACGCAATTTTATGCTTCCTAAATAAACATAAATAAATAAAATAAAATATATGTATTGTATTAAAATCAATATATTTTATATGTATGCAGCACTAGGACTGCATATATAAATATAGGGTTTAAAGGAACGTACTTGACTTACTTTAACCATTGATTCCGGACATTATTTGGAGCAAAAAATGTAAATGAAATTTTTTGTCTACAGTGACATCTTTGATTTTTTTTCTACAAAAAACATAAAAAAAATTAGGTATTGGACAGTTAGAGATGGGGTGAGTGGTTGGTCGGCTACTCGGCTGGGTGAACAGTGACGACATGCGGAAAAATATTTGATTTTGAGGAAAAAAAAAGTCGCCGGAGACCAAAATTTCATTTACATTTTTTATTCCAAATAATGTCACGAATAACTGGTTAAAATACGTCGAGTACGCCTAAAAATACCCTGAATATATAATATTGTATTATACTCTTAATATAGGTATGCACATTTTGTAGTAATAAAAATCGTCTAATCAACAGTTATTATCAATTTTGTTAAGTTTTCAAATAAAACAATGACAACAAGAGGTTTTTTTCTTTGCGATGATATTAATAACAAAAATAATTACCGATTCATTAAAGTAATCTTAATTTACCTTTGAATTTGTGTTGAAAAAGTAATAATTTACATTGGAAAAATTATCATTCTTTTCACTTTCTGCAAAATTTTAAATAAAACTGCTTTTATACCCCTGATATCACCAAACGCTCGCTGAACAAAATTACATACGAGTTTCATGGTAAAGTCGACGCCCTAGAGCTTGGCGGGAGGAGGAAATCGGGGAATTAGATTACAAGTAGCGTTGTGAAATTATGTACAACTTTAAAACAGAATACCGAAGTTAAAATATGTGAAAACTACACGGGCGACATTACGACGAAACAGCAAACTAATTTCACCAAATTTGAAAATACTTAAAGGACTGCTAGGCTCTTAATAATAAAAGCGCTCATTTTCATTCTATAAACAAAGATGGTGGTAAACCGTGCACAAACCAAACGACCAGTCCTGATAATAATTAAATAAATGTCCGTTAACCAATTAAAACTAAATCAATATTAATTTTGTCAAATGATTGTGATAACATAGTCGATAACCTATGCACCCAGACGCCCGTTATCAACCTAACGTTAGCATACGCATGTCTAAATAATTGACTAAGCTAAGCGAAGTCCTGTTTTAAATCAACCGTATGACATTTCATCTGTCTGTAATTTCGTGCGATTGTTCTTTTTTCGTTTTCGAAAATCTGCTGCATTCACTTTGTTTTTCCAAGGCCTTACTTTGACAAGATGGTTAACTTTGGCAATGGTTCAGTAAAGATTATTTTGCAAATGCGTTATCGTCATGTGTATTTCGACTTGCTTATTCGATTTTTCAATATGTGTTATGGTACATACCTGGTCTTTAAAAATTTGAAAAAAGAATTGTCATGAAATAGTGACGTTTCTTCGGTCAAACATTAAAATATTTTTTAAAAAGTTACATAGATTATACGGTTTATCATTAAGTGGGTAGGTATTTAAGAACCTACTTACAAATCTAATGATTTCAGAGTTTTTAATTTTGGTTTTGATTTAATAAATAAGAGAAAAATAGAAACATTTTTTTGACGCGAAGTCTACTTTTCACAGAATCACTAGTGTAATGTGTGAAATACTTATGTCTCATACATATCTTCTGTTTTTCTGACTTTTGAAATGGCCCGACTCAAAAAAAATTGAGGAAATTTTACAAACAGACCTAAATAACATAATTAAATGGTCCCACGACAATGGCATTATTATTAACGCAAAAAAACAAATATATGCTTATTCACTCACCACATGCAAATTGCCAGGATAAGGAATTGCACATAAAAAGTCATTCATATGATTGTTTGCACGCAAAAAACCAATCCCTGCAGTGTAATTGCCAAAATGTAGAAAAGGTGTACCAATATACTATAATACATACCTTGGTCTTACAATAGATGTCAATTTTAACTGGTCAATTCATATTGAAAATGTATGTAATAGATTAAGATCCATATTAGGAAAATTTTACCACCTAAAAAACTTTGTTAATAAAAATATATTTTACTGTATATACAACGCATTAGCAGAATCAATTATAGGATACATACTATAGGATACATATCAGAATACTCCACTGTCCAACATAGATACACAACCAGGGCAATAAACCAAAATATTCTAGCTACAGCCAGTTTGAAAACATCTTTTGGACAAAGAAATATGAAATTCAATGCGACAAAACTATACAACGCTCTACCAACTCAAACAAAAAAAATAAAAGAAATAAATAAATTTAAAAACAAAAGTAAAAATATGGTTGAGAGAACAAAGCGAAAATGGACTATCAAACATACTGAAGACCATGTAAAGACAACTGGATACTAAATACAAATGTGGAAAAACTACAGGCCGCCTCAGAACAGGAAACCTTAGTGAGGAGGACTGTGAAAAAAAAACTTTATAATACCTTAATATAATATAATTTATAAATACATTACGTGCAAATTTTGCTATAGATACTAAAAAAAATAAATCTAAATATAATAATGTTTTATTCCAGGATATGGGGAGGATAGTGCAATCCCACACGTCCCATAAAGATATACGTATTTACACAACAGATAAAGTAAAAAAAGTAAATGGAATAGGAAAAAAAACATAAGCGATACTATAAATAAAATAGATAATCAATTATAACGTAGGACGTGGTCTGGAGTGAGCTCGGGCCCAGCGCTCGCTCAGGAGTGGCGCTTGATGCTGGAAGGCTGCGATCACCACTGTGTTATCGGAAGCCACAAAATATGCACAAATGATTTAAATAACCCAAACTAAGAACCTAATAACTTGTTTTGTGCATGTTTTTCCATTTCCCCCGACGTAACTAATTGTTTCTAGTGGTAATAAAATTGAAATCAAGTTTTTTTGAAGTGAAAATTTCTTTAGCACCGTTATGATTTGAAACTCCTTGAAACGAAAAATAGCGACACTAAAAAGAGACAAACACATAGGTACATCTATAGGATTTAGCCTGCGAGATAATGAGAGTGTAATCGGTCTCCTTTTTGTGGGCAATCTTAAAAGGACTATTATTATAAATTTGTACAAAAATATTAACACGCGACAGCGGTGAGGGGCACCGCGGCAGGTTTCGTTAGTGGTTTGGCGTCTAAAGGCTCGCCTGACGGATGGGTACACCGGGAACTCTTAAATTATTATTTTTTTATTTTTCGCTTATTTTTTTAAAATATGGCATTCAAAGTTTTTAAAAATGTAGTGAAATAAAAATAATAATAAAGATAAACGAAAAATTAAAATTAAAAAAAAAAACTTAAAAAAATCGTACACAAAAATTTGCCAGGCTGCTGGTCGGCAGACCGCGAAATTCTTATATGGAATGATCTGGACATGATCTGGACTATAGTTATTCATTGGTTTCATTCGTGTAGTCGATGACGTAAAATCGACCAATTTTTTCCCCACTTTGACGCCGGCTGCCTCCGAACTTGCCAGGCTGCCGGTTGGCAGACCTGCTTTTTTCTCATTTTCTAATCGACCTTTATCATATGAGACCATTCCCGTTCGTGTAGTCGATGACGTAAAATCGACCAATTTTTTCCCCACTTTGACGCCGGCTGCCTCCGAACTTGCCAGGCTGCCGGTTGGCAGACCTGCTTTTTTCTCATTTTCTAATCGACCTTTATCATATGAGACCATTCCCGTTCGTGTAGTCGATGACGTAATTTTGACCAAACAAAATCGCTGACTATTTCCATGACTGCGTGGCTCCTGCCAAGAGGCGCACCGGCAGACCAGCTTTTTTAAGGTTTTGCCCATTATCACTTAAAAGTAGTTTCATCGGGTTTACCTATCTCCCCTCCCGGTCTACAGCCTTACTTTGACAAGACGGTTAACTTAGGCTATGGTTCAGTAAAGATTATTTTGCAAATGCGTTATCGTCATGTGTATTTCGACTTGCATATTCGATTTTTCAATATGTGTTATGGTACATACCTGGTCTTTAAAAATTTGAAAAAAGAATTGTCATGAAATAGTGACGTTTCTTCGGTCAAACATTAAAATATTTTTTAAAAAGTTAAATAGATTATACGGTTTATTATTAAGTGGGTAGGTATTTAAGTACCTACTTACAAATCTAATGATTTCAGAGTTTTTAATTTTGGTTTTGATCAAATAAGAGAAAAATAGAAACATTTTTTTGACGCGAAGTCTACTTTTCACAGAATCACTGGTGGAGTGTGTAATGTGTGAAATACTTAAATTGGTTTCAAATGAAACTTAAATTTTCTCTAAAAAAAAAAAACTCTGAAACTGAATACTATCCTCAATTTTTAGGTGAATTGTTAACCAACTAACCATTACGCTGTAGCGAGGCAGCGAACAGCCATAAAATACCATTTTTGTTAGATTTTGCACAGTGGTATCATTTTGTTTTGCAAAACCATTCCGGTTCTAGTATTCGCCCTCTCTACCTGCTTTACCTCAAAGCAAGAATAATATTAAACTTGTACAAATTATTGTTACATAAAGTTTCTGTTGTAAATACATTGTGATGACTTTCGTAAATATCAAGAGTTATTATTTAAACACATCCGCACATATTTAAACACGCATCCAGTCTTACAGACGTGGGCAAGCTCTGTAAACTGCCAGATCTGGATAAAACATATAAACAATATATTCACCAAACTGGTGACCCGATCGCCCATATTGGTGACCCCACCATTGCCCATAACGCGGTTTTCCCGTAGGGATAGGCAGAGAGGATGGATCACTACACAACTTTGTCTTGGCACACACCCTTTGCTTAATTTACATTCACATTCACATTAACATTCACATCTCATGTCTCATACATATCCTTCTGTTTTTTTTTTTACTTTTGACATGGCCCGACTCAAGTATTTGATTCACTTGATCGTGCCATGTCTTATTCGGACGTCCCCGACTTCTTCTTCCATTCACTTCCGTTTCACGTTTTCTCTTTGCTCTCCTTTCTTTGGGCTTCCGTTTTATTAATCCATCTTTATTAATTTTATCCACTACACTTAATTGTATCCTTTTCGGATCTCCACATTTTAACGTACATGGTTTTACCTCTCATAAGCCCTAGGAATCTAGTTTCTGTGGCATTGAATCTACTTTCATGTTACGACAGGAAAGGTTAGGAGTTCAACAGCTCGGCAGTGAAACAATTTACAGGCTTCTGTGTTTCTTCCTTCCTACAACATGGGTCTTTTCAAGTCTCAAAAAGATCCTCCACACAGTATCTCAGATGACATAGTAGGCCCTGGCGGAAATCATTTTCCTCAGGGTCTCCTGTGTGGAGTTAATGTAAAAAAAAGTACCGAGTACCTCCATAAACGTAAAAAAATAAGAAGATAACAATAATAATCTAACCTTACTAATCTCACAATTTGGGAGGCGGGAATGGGTACCGCCGCCCCGTGAACCTTTATTGGATAACCAACACCTCTGCCATAGGTCACCCCAAGTGGTTCGCTACGTTTGGTGATTTAGCAGGGGTGCCCCGGGTTCATGGGGTGAGGTTTGTCTAGGTCTTGGAGGCGGATGACCAGGACACACTGAATCCCAGATTCCTACCCACCCCTTAAACCCTTTTCCTACCTAGAACTCTCCTCTCCTTCCTTTCCTTAAAAAACCCTCCACACAGCATCCTCAAAGATGACATAGGCCCAGAGGAAAATTATTTTCCTCAGGGCCTCCTGTGTGGAACTCATGTAAAAAAAAAACGAAAATATGAAAGAGAACAAGACACAGAAAAACAGAAAAAAGACAATGGTCGCAACTGGGATAACTGCCATTATCTTCTTCAATGATGTATTACATTGATGGGAATAACCTTCAAAAGTTATAAAAAGAGAGTTTTTCTTATAAAAAATTGAGTAAAAAATAAGCTCTGGAAAGGAAAAGAGAAAGAAAAAACCAAAGCCAAAACCTTGCCATGCCTTGCAATTCAGGCGTATCATTAATTATTTTTTATTAGCTTCTGCGAACCTGATATCTATTTAGGCATTTTTAGCGTCTGGCTTTATAGGCCTTGGCGGTGAATGGGGATTTTTTATTAAAATTACCCGAAACATGAAAACAAAGATAACAGTGCCCAGTAAAATACGAAAATGAGTTATATTACGCAGTCGAACAGAAAACATTAAATAAGTAATACAATATTACATTAGGTTTATAACAACCCCAATTTGAAACACACATTTAACTTTAAAATGGATTGATATGTATCATTAAAATTTAGAAAACAAACCAAATATATTATTAAATTTGTAATAATTGTAGCGGCTCCCAAAGTTTTACTTTTAAAAAAGGAAGTTCAATTAAAACACTTTTCGCTGTTTCCTTACATTTTACTGAGAGGAAAATTTCCATTCTCTGTTTATTTCTTGATAAGCAAAAATTATTATTAAAAGTAGGTACCATTTTTTCAATCAAAATTCAAAGTTTTGAAGCTGTGTTCGATTTTACAAATGATGTGACGTTTGCCGAAAGGTTCCGGTTCAATCTAAATATAATGATGTTTTATTCCAGGATGTGGGGAGGATAGTGCAATCCCACACGTCCCATAAAGTTATACGTAAGGTAAAACACCACATTTCTGACCCTGTTCCAATTTCTGACATATGTAACACAAATTACGATTTTACTAACTGAAGTAACATTCCTACGTATATTGATATTAGCGCATCGCGAAAGTTGTTCCCCTCTCCCTCTAACCAACGTTTAGTCTAAGGACTATTTGGCACCCATTTCTACCAAAATATTATTTAGTATATGATTTTGGTGATTTTGTGATATTGCACATTTTTTCACCTTTTTCGGCGAGTAAACCAAATTTTACAAAATGTGATGACACAGTTCACCAATGTTTTATGCATTGTTTGCGTATGTTTTTCAATAGAGTATTGACCATATTTATACATTTAAAACGAAAAAGAATACATATCAATAGATTTATGATAGTTTTTGAGCGGTCAGAAATAGGTATCTGTTTTAATGGGGTGACCATATTTATGACATCTATGTCAGAAAATGATATGACTCCAAAAAATTATGTTCATATTTCTGACCGGTGTGTCAGAAATTGATACTAATCATAATTTAGGGGTTTTTAATCCTGACATAAGAAGAACGGCTGTGCGTCTTCTTTTGTAATAGACTATATTTTGGATTTTAGGCCAAAATTCCCAACCAAATCGAATAATTAAAAAACATGTATGAGAAATATCGATTGCCGAGAGTGTAATTTAATTTATTTGTATTTTTACAAAATTCAGTCCATTTAAGAAATAGTTTTCTAATGATTTTACAGGCAAATTTTGCAATGTTTTGTGAGTAACAATTTTATTAAATAAATAATGTTATCGAACTAATGTTTTAATAAAATGAAATATAACTTTTTTGGGTCGAAATATAAATGTGTGTATCTACAAAAATTTTTCGTTCCAACAAGGTTTCAATATGAATTTTAGACTAAATACAAAATATATTTCTTTAAATAGGTCAGTCGTTCCATTTTTGGTGATTTTCCATAACAATCGTTAGAGATTTTCTTGAGTAATTACATTTTAAACTAATGTCAGCAGGATGATAAAGAAAATATCCTTACTCCATTTAAAAATAGTTTTTGTTCTGGCCTGTTATTGATCAACTTTCTACTTCTTTCACTATACGTGCAACGACAAAAATACCAACAGTAGCTAGTTCTGATGAGTGGTTCGAATTTCATAAACGAAAACAACAGGCCAAAGGATGTTTAGAGCGAGGAAGTAGTGCTAAAAGAGATTAACTAAGGCAAAAGAAACAACATGATGCTGCCACTAAAAATACAAAAAAGAGCTTCAAACGAAAAACCTCAATGAATAAAAAATAATTTGTTTCCTACGTCAATTATGTAAATAAATGCCGTAAAGAACAGAAAAAGGCACAAATAAATTCTATGTCATTATGTGGAATAAATTTGTGGAAATGGCCAGAGAGAGTAGATCAAATGGTACAATATCGAGGATGTTATCGAAATAATTAAAGATCCTATATCTAGTAGCCATTGAGGACAGTACCTTTACTTTTTTCTTCTTCTTTATTTGTTACTGTACCTATTTTAATTTAGAAGTAATTCCTAAAGAAGGCAAGATTCGTTTAAGTTCCTTGTTGGCGTAAAACTACAGACAAAATAATGTAAGCGATGTTTTATACCAAATAACAATGTTTTAATTAATGTTCATCTCTGTATAATTTTGTGTTTAATATTTAATAAAGTTTCTCCAAAATACCAATTTTTGTTTAAAATATCGTCCGCATAGTTGCATTTTATTTGTAAGTATGATCGAAATATCAACATATATGTCGGATTCTGGATTCACATTGATTTTTGTATGTCAGAAATACGAACGGCCATGTCAATCAATAGGAACATATTGATTTTCCTATGTCAGAAATGGGTGTTTTGTTAGAATGTTACATATTAAATGATTTTAAATAATTAACGGTAATAAATTGACCAAAAAGTGAGATTTTAATATTTGAAATTGAACAATGTTTCCAAAAATTCAAAATTTCGTTTCAATAATGTAAAGTTGATTTTAGGAAAATTTTTTGAAAATCATGAAAAAAAAGTGATAGCTTAACGTGGCAGAAATAGGGTGTTTTACCTTATTTACACAACAGATAAAGTAAAAAAAAGTAAATGGAATAGGAAAAAAAACGTAAGCGATAATATAAATAAAATAGATAATCAATTATAACGTAGGACGTGGTCTGGAGTGAGCTCGGGCCCAGCGCTCGCTCAGGAGTGGCGCTTGATGCTGGAAGGCTGCGATCACCACTGTGTTATCGGAAGCCACAAAATATGCACAAATGATTTAAATAACCCAAACTAAGAACCTAATAACTTGTTTTGTACAGGTTTTTCCATCTCCCCCGACGTAAATAATTGTTTCTAGTGGTAATTAAATTGAAATCAAGTTTTTTTTTAAGCGAAAATTTCTTTAGCACCGCTGTGATTTGAAACTCCTTGAAACGAAAAATAGCGACACTAAAAAGAGACAAACACATAGGTACATCTATAGGATTTAGCCTGCGAGATAATGAAAGTGTAATCGGTCTCCTTTTTGTGCGGTGCTTCGTAACCCATCGATCTCTTCTAAGTACGGTGCTTCATAGCCTCCCCACTCATGTCTACTTTAGTTTTATAAAGCTTTCACTTCTACAGCGTGCGAATTGCACTCTGTTTTTTTTTGTTTAATAAGCGTAGGCCGTTCCTACGTTCCCGCAAAACATGCTCCATAGATTACACTACAAAATTATTTATTTCTTCGTTCTTATGAAACTCGGCTGAATTAATCGAAACTGAAATTTAACCTTTATCCGCTAAATAAACTACATTATTTATATCGTTAATATTATTTATCAATAAAAACAAAACTGTATTTGGCAGCACTAAAAATACTGATTAATAAAATATTCAATTTGGGAGGCGGGAATGGGTACCGCCGCCCCGGGAACCTTTATTGGATAACCAACACCTCTGCCATAGGTCACCCCAAGTGGTTCGCTACGTTTGGTGATTTAGCAGGGGTGCCCGGGTTCATGGGGTGAGGTTTGTCTAGGTCTTGGAGGCGGATGACCAGGACATACTGAACCCCAGATTCCTACCCACCCCTTAAACCCTTTTCCTTCCCAGAACTCTCCTCTCCTTGCTTTCCTTAAAAAAAACCCTCCCCACAGCATCCTCAAAGATGACATAGGCCCTGAGGGAAATTATTTTCCTCAGGGCCTCAAAAAAAAAATGTTTAAACATATCTGCTCGGGCTTATCTTTTTTAAAATTTAAAAGCTTTTTGTAGAAGGACTATCTGAATATTAAATTGAAGGTGATTTTTCTGAGTATCCGTAGACTTTCAGGTTTGCTGAAAGATTTCCTAAAACAAAAAACCGTTTGCGTCCCGTTTTGGCCATTTTTCTACCCGCTTCTAAGCTTTTTAAATTCCGCTACTCGCCAAGACTGGAATAATAAAGCGCACAGCCATTTGGGGGAAATTATTTGGGCTGCGCACACAGCCTCTATAAATAGCATTCATTCGCTTATGTAATTCAAAAGAACCACATGAGCAAAAACGCGATGTTGAGTAAAAAAAAAGCAGAAATATCGATGAATTCACCAACTTTGTTGTCAAAAACATCACATCTGCTATTTTAATTTCATCGTTATTGTTAGATACCTAATATGTTTCTTTGCAATTATTACAAATTTTATATTTTTAATGCAAAACTAGAAATGCAATGTAAACTTTCGGAATCGCTGGATATGCATACGAATATTTTTTAGAAAAACCCATATCATTCACCTTAATTATCACAAAAGACAACATTTGCATTCGGGGCGATAGAAAATACCGCTTTTAAAATTACAATTAGGTATGTATAGAGACACTGATTCATAGCTTTAATTTTTAAGAAATGTAGCATTAATTATTGAAAAAATAGCTTTTATAGCTTTAATTTTGCGTTTTCATAGCGTTTATAACTAAATAGGATAACGTCAAGGAATGGGAGTCGGCAAGAGGGGAAAAACAATTAAATTGGCAAAATCATTTGAAACATGTTATTTTATTTTTGGTTGAAACTCAGCATGGCACATGTTTCCACAGTAGAGTATGTCATATTCGTTCTACGATCTGTCAATACAAGATTATAGCAACTAAAAAATCTTTCTGCGTCAACACTATTCACAGGGGTCCACACAGTCATCAGAGCTGCCTCGCTGGACATTCTGACCTACAATTGCACGATTGAACATTTTACCTGCGTGCTCAAGAAATTGATTAGTGCTGTTGTCTTGACAGTTCAGCATATGAGATGCCAGTTTCACAGAACTCTTCTGACAACTCTTTCTCATTTGAGTTTTTATTTGGGTTAAGACAACCCGGTTCTTTACCTCCTGCACAGCCTTTAAGGTTTTGGCAGGGAAAACACCATCTCTCAATTTTTGTAAAGAAAGGCTTAGGGACACCAAGTCCTCCCAAAGCAAATGAGCGTATGGATATTTTGACCCTTCTAATACATTTACCAATTTGACAAATTGGCCACACACTTCGTCAAATGAATACATATCAAAGTTGCCTTACTACTATCTGCAAACTGCTCTAAAATGTAATTAATACTCGAGTTTTTGGGTTCATACTCCTTGATGAAATGGATGAGAGCATCCAGTTAGGTATTCAGCTAGATATTCGACTGCATGAAACCATGTGTTCCATCTAGTTATGACAGGACTTTCGTTTTGTTGTAAAAATCGCTGCGATTTCGCGTTTTAACGTTTTTATCGCTAAAAACACCATTTATCGCTTTAATTCGCGAATATATGGTTAATGCGATGAATCAGTGTCTCTTTGTATGTAAAATGATAATTTGCTTTCGTCGTATGGAATAACAGTGGAATAATGGAATAATAAAATTATATGAAGTTTTTTAGGCGAGTTTTATAACATAAAAAGGGTATATTTTAATCAATATTTTTTTTTAAATTTCATCGCTCAGTAGGTATGCAAATAGTCTTTTATAGTAATTAAGGTGAATGAAAAGTTTTTTGGGAGGAATGCAGATCCCACCAATGTCTGGAAATTAAATAAAAAGGCACTTTCTAGATGAGAAAAGTGTGGAAAAGCTGAATAAAACAAAAATTAAGGCGCGCTCGGCAAAATTCAGGGAGATACAACCGTTCAAAGTATTTAAAATTTCACTTCGCGAACTGATATTGACAGTCCGCCCGCCATTTTGTTATAACCTAATACGCTAAACATGGTTTGTGATACAAAAAAAGTGCCCCTTTATAACGCCTACTCGCGTCAAGGCAAGAAAAACATCCCAGTTTTCAAGTGGTTTAGCGGCTACGCTAGGTTTGAGTAACATGGTTTGTGATTCTGGCGTACTATTAAATCTGTATTAGGTCTGGGATCCAACATAAGCAGTGAAAAAATGGCGAACGAACTGTCAATATCAGTTCGCGAAGTGAAATTTTAAATACTTTGAACGGTTGTATCTCCCTCAATTTTGCCGAGCGCGCCTTAATTTATTTTTTATTCATCTTCTCCACACTTTTCTCATCTAAAAAGTGCCTTTTTATTAAATTCCCAGACATTGGCGGGATCTGCATTTCACCCAGTTTTTTTTCTACAAAATATTAGTATTGCAAGTCCAGCGATCCCGAAAGTTTACCGATATTATGTACCTACCATTTTTTTAAGTATAAACGCAATTATTCTCTAATGATTAAAAAAACACGTAAATTGCAGTTGTTTGCATTTTGGCAAATATTTGAAAATTCGTCAAATTAATCTTCAGACACCGTATTCTCAAAACATTAGAAATATAGATACCTACCTACGGTTGTTTTGCATTACATGAGCGAATTATTAATTGATTTAGATCGGGGTGCAGAATTCCTGAATTTTTCTGATTTATTTAAAAAATAACTTTTTAAGATTTTATTGAGTTTTATGAAAACACACTTCCTAGGTCCTAGGTCCTAGTATTATTTAACTAGGGTTGCCATCCGTCCGGGTTTCCCCGGATTTGTCCTAGTTTAGAGGGCGTCCGGGGAGCGTCCGGGCGGGGTTTCATTTGATGTCCGGGTTTTAAAATAAAAAATAAAGTCTTAAAATTTAAAGTCAAACGTATACGTTTGCCCTGAGGAAGGAACGGTCGTTCTGAAACCGGTCGGTTTTAAATATAAAAGTGGTTCAAAGAAAGTAACATTGTTTCATTTATCTTTAATTAAAATTAAATTCAATTTCCAAGAATACAGCTGCTAAGATTTTTACAAATTCCTTTTAAAGGGGAAGATATTCTAAAAGCTATCGGAAACAGTGATAAATACAAAAAAAAAACTGAAAAGTAAAAAAGGCGAGAGGCTGAGGAAAAAGCTTTAATAGCTAGATAATCAAATAATGTACTTACGAGTGCAATAATTTCTTTTCATTTTTGTAGTTAAAGTTTTGATTGTTTTTATTATGTAAAATTTACAATACGGCTGTTGATTAAAACTTTAAGGTGATATAAATGAGTATAGTTTTTGATTATTTTATGCTTAAAAAATTAATAATGTAACTTATATTACAGTAAGTCTAAACTTTTAAAAGGTTCAGTTTTGTTGCTTAAGATTTAAGAAGACTGAAGACTGAGATATTTTGTTGTTTAAATGGCTGCTGATAAAAATTTAAAGATATAATTATTATTGAGTTAAAGGGTTATCTCAAAAATTGTAAGACTGAATACTAAAATGGTCTCAGTACTTTTAAGATTTTTGTTTAAAAATTTAATTGAATTTTGTTAGGCTTAATATTTTAATAAGGTTTTGTTTTCATAACAGAGTATATTAATAATTATAATTTGTGTTTTATTTTAAGAATAAAAAAATTCTAACTGATTATTAAAACAATTTGTAACAAACTGTAATAAGATTCTGTTTTGTTAGGTACATTTATAATGATGATAAAAGATGACTAAATTTAATTTGAAAATAAATAAATAGGTGATTAATGATATTTTCAACTGTTTTTTATTACACTGACTATGTTTAAAAAAACCTGTTGACATGTCCGGGTTCTGGGCCCTAAAATCCGGGGTTTTCACGCGTCTTGTCCTGGTTGCCAAATTTAAGAGATGGCAACCCTATATTTAACTATACCTATCCAGTAAAACGGTATTATTTGTATTTCAAAAAATTATTTTTAATAAGTAGATGTACCTAGGTACAATGAGTACCATTACATATTTTACCAATCTGCATTATTTCAAGGTGAACAACATTATGCAGATTTTTTGTTGTTTTTATTGTTATTACGAACGTAAAAAAAATATTCACAAAATCACATCAACAACAAAATGAGAGACCCATTATTCCACATTTGTAAAGATTCTTGTTTATATTATTATTATCTGAGTCCGGCGGCGTATGATGAAAACAAAATTAGGCGGTAGGTCCTAGGTACTGTAGAAAGTTAACCACGAACAAAATAACCGGCTAGCAATTCAAGAAAATTAACAAAAGCTGTAGGTACCTACACAAAAATACTATTCGTCTTTACATTACCTACCTTTACTTACTGGATACGTATCCACGAGGATACAGGTTTAAATATTGGTTAGCGTGCGATTCGTCTCGCAAAATAAAAATAGGCGAATGGCGTGAATATCTGACGTCTTCCGAATAAATGGGAAATGTTGGAAAATTCAAAGCACACCATCGATCTGTCACCAAACTCGGCAGCCTCCAATCTCCGATATGCTACCCCTGTTTGTAATATAACATCAATCTGTAATTTATGACGTGACGTAATAATTATTCTTCACACCTGATCACGGTCGATCGACTGCGCACCCCCCATCAGTTCATCAGCTGGGGGAAAACTGTACCATTTGCATTGTTGACATTCTGAGCGGGAATCTTGTCATTGAATAAAATTGTCTGCATCAACTTACAAAGTAACGATAAAGTTTAAAACTTTTTCCTACCTTGGTATCTTCCTCAAGTCGGCGTTCTTGGTAGGAACAAACCAAATCTCCAGTAATTTCTCCACACCTTCAAAAAATGGCACATCTTGATCACTATTATTTAACATTTCAGTTTCGGCCATCGCTACGCTGTCTTCGAGTGATTTTAATTTAAAAAATAAACTTTAAAAGTATACAGAAAATACTTGATGCAATCTTTGTGATGTGCCAAGCGAGCACGACCGCGCAAAGTCAATTGAAAACTGACAGCAAAATTCTGCTTCGATTTCTCAACACTAGGCCGGCGTGATTACAGATTAGCACGTGGTGTGCGCTGTTCGCATCTGCGCATGTCTCTCCTACTGGCTCCTACAATCCACTAGCGATGTGTAGGCTCAGCTGCCCTGAATGAGTTCTTGAACCCACTCTCTGAGTCCCACTCCTACACCTGTTTCAAATCAACTTTTCCCAGAAAACTCGGACCTAAATTCGAATTCTGATCAACCATTCCCAAAGAACAAATTCAACTACT
Organism: Limnephilus marmoratus; assembly: GCA_917880885.1. Taxonomy (NCBI): domain Eukaryota; kingdom Metazoa; phylum Arthropoda; class Insecta; order Trichoptera; family Limnephilidae; genus Limnephilus; species Limnephilus marmoratus. The sequence goes on from OU862908.1 coordinate 56,593,873, forward strand.
TCCAGAGAATTCGGATCCAAACGCGGACCCGAATGCCTCTAAACAACCGCTTCGATATAGCAGACAGAACACCCTTTTATACATTGATAGATGCATCACTAATTCCAATCAATATAAATTTCTGAAAAGGACATGTGACTGCTACAAAAATAAACTTGCAAATATAGGCATACATGCTGAAATATTCACTGCTGGTTACTATCGTTACAGAAGTTCATCGCATCACATTCTTGGTGCGAATAGCACAAATTAATGATTAAATCATTTATTTTTTTTTAAAGAAAGACAAACATTCCCGGGTTACGAATAATCCAACAATGTTTGAAAATCTCCTACAACCACCACAGAAAGCCGAAAATGTTGCTTGTGTTGTGATGGAGGACTTAGCCAGTCGAGGAATCGAATACGCGACGCTCGGGTAGGACCCAAACGCTATGCCCACTCAACCACTGACCAGACAAAAATTGTACTTACTATTTTCATTTTACTTGCTCGGCAACATCCCCTCATCCTTCTCCTTACCTTTCCCATCCAAACCCCAATACCTATTTCCCAGTCTATAAAAAAAATCAAAGTGCAATTCACACGTGGTAGAAGTGAAATCTTCAGAAAAAAAAGTAGACAAGAGTGGGAAGGCTACGAAGCACCAAACAAAGAGGAGACCAATTATACGAGCTCATTCTCTCGCAGTCTAAATTCTATGGATGTACATGTTGTATATATTTGTCTCTTTTAAGTGTCTCTGTTTTTCCTTTCATCGAGTTTCAAATCACAAAGGTGCTAAAGAAGTGTTCACTTCAAAAATACAAGTGTGCCGTTAATACTCGGTAGAAGTGAAACCTTCATAAAACTAAAGTTTAGAAGAGTGGGGAAGCTACGAAACACCGCGCAAAAAGAGACCGATTATTCTATCTCATTCTCTAACAGGTTAAATCCTGTAGTATGTACGTATGTGTTTGTCTTTGTCTTTCAAACCACAACTATGCTTAAGAAGTTTTCACTTCAAAAATTTTTTTCAGTGTCACTTAATATTTCATTAATTTAAATGAGTTCTTAACTATTGGGAATATAATGCATGTAAGTGTTGCAGTTCTTAACTCTTGGGAATGTAATGCATATATGTGTTTTTTTGTACTTTTAAAAATAAAGTTACAAAAATTATGTGCATAGATCCGATTCCACATGTGGTCCGATCCGATTCCACATGGTCCGGACCCCGCACGGTGTTGGAGTTTGGGGTCAAAACATACGCCTCGGCACCCGCCACAACTTGCACAGTATCCAGTTCGTACCAATTACTCGGAACCTGAAACCACTGCCAGAACACGAGTTCTTTTTAGGAAGCACTCCTCGGAGGCCTCCGGCAAAACGCGGCACCTACTCATTGCTACTCTCCATCACTACCGGCCGATTTGATTTTGGCAGTTTTGGCAATTTCAAAAATAAATTGTTCTTATAACTGATCAGTAAATAATAATTAATATTTTGCCTAGTTAACACTCAAATTATCAATTGGCATAATAATTCATGCCTCAAATAAAAATTCTTTAATAAAATATCATATTTTATGGAAAGTGGAAACCACGTGGAATCCAAGTTGAATCCAATATGAAAAATACTACCTAGGTACTTACTTCACACAGCACTCTTTTTAGGGTGAATTGCATATAAACAAAAATACTACTCCGATTTGACAGTAGCTATTGCTCTTATATACATATCAATACTAAACTGACATGAGCTGTGCAATAACTACGAATAACTTATAACTGTGCGGAAGGAACTTATTTTCAATTTGGGAGGCGAGTGGGTAGGTACCTACCGCCGCCCCGAAAACCATTTACTAAGTATCGGATAACCAACACTCTTGCAATAGGTCACCCCAAGTGGTTCGATACGTTTGGTGACTTGGCAGGGGTGCCCGGGTTCATGGAGTGAGGTTTGTCTAGGTCTTGGCGGCGAATGCGTTTGCCCACCTACTGCATGGCGGGCCGGATCGGGAGACTGGTTGAGGGAGACCTAACTCCAGCCGGATTCTCTCGACCCATCGTCTTGCACCGCAGTGAGAGGGGTGGATTTATACGTCCGTCACTCCTGGACACATTGATCCACGGATTCCTATCCACCTCTCATCCTTCCCCAGAACTTCCTTTCCCTAAAAAGATCCACCACACAGCATCCCCAAAGATGACAATACATACTTTTTGAGGGATTTTTTTCTTTAGGGCCTCCTGTGTGGCGCTAATGTAAAAAAATTAAACTGTCACACATAATAAACATTCCTAATGTAAAGGAAGTTACCCTTTTATTCAGGGTGTGCTAATCGAAAATATAGCAATCGTAAAACGAGAAAAAAACGAAAAATGAACAAATTTTTTAAAACCTGTCACAGGTAGAGTGGGGGGGATGGGGCATTTTGTAATGGAAATTTTTTGTATTGTTCAATATGGAATTCCAGAGGCTGCGCTGACTTTTTCATACAAAACTTAAATTTGGATATAATCAAAATATTGAACATATTAAATATACTTTTTTTACTGTAGCAAATGCATTGACGTAGGGTTGGTCGAATAGCAAATGGATATGTGCTACTTTATTTAATTTTTGTTTCAAATTATAAAGGCAACTTTGGCAAATAACGATTATAATTTTGTTCTACCTAGGTACTAGGTAATTATAGTGAAACTAGCTGTTAAAAACCTGCTCCTCAGGTTTTTACTGCTAGGCCCTGTAGGCGACTTTTAGTTCGGCTTCGCCCAGTTAATGTTGGTGACCATTTTATAGATCCAATACGAACTGATTCCAAAAACAGTCTGTTCCTCGGATCCACTGTAGCTAGTCACCGGGACAAAGTAACAGAGACAGAGCAATGACGTCATATGTAATATATACAAGGTGTCCGGAAACTCGTAGTACAAGCGGGAAACTGGAGACTCCACATCACATTTGGAGTCGATTTTGTGGTATAACTTTTTTTGATTTGAGCTTTCGTTTTCGAGTAAATCGGGTCCGAAGTTGGATTTTTTTTGGTTAAATTTGAAAAAATTGTTCACTAGGGGGTTCATTTCAGCTATGTAATGTCTTATAAAATGCATCGAAGGGTAAACCGGACTCAAAAGATTTTTTAACCCTTTAGTTGCCGAAAAATGGAAAAAAAATAATATTAAAATCGAAATGCTGAGATCGAAAAAAATAATTTTTTTGGGTTCTCTACGTGATGTAGATTCACCAGTTTCCCGCTTATACGAGTTTCCGGACACTTTGTATAGCCACTCAAGGGCGGATCCAGGGGGGGGTTCAGGGGGGTCATGACCCCCCCCTGGGTTGGGTCCAGGACCTACTTTTTACTTGTATCTATTATTATAAAAATTAAATTATAACTTCTAGTGACTTGACCACGACTGTGTGAGGGGGGGGCCCTGGCGCTATGTGACCCCCCCCCCCTGGTGCCAAAGCTGGATCCGCCCTTGTAGCCACTTGATACAACATGTATTTCCGTCAATCTTTTCGTAGCAGTTGTACCTAGGGGGGAGATGTCCCGTCCAACTTGCTGACGGAAGTAGCGACATCTCGTGTCGAATTCTTCAATTCGAAACCGAATTATAACAGTAGCTTTGTGTGAAATTCCACATACACAGATGTTATTTGGGGCACGGCACGTATGGCGTGGCGTCCGACATGCACTCATAGCTGGGTTCTGAAATTCAACCACGCAGACGCTACGATAATAATACTGTTCGATATAAAATAAAAAAGATAAAATTTCGAAATCACTCATAAAACTTATCTCACTAATATTTTTTAGATAAAAATCTTTAGATTTTTGAAAATTTTTGAAATTGACATTTTACATAATTGAAATTTTGAATGCAGTATTTTCCATCGCCCCAAATGCAAAAAGTAGTGTTTTATAGTAATTAAGATGAATCAAAGGTTTTTTCTAAAAATAATATAAGCATGTCCAGTAATTTCAAATATTTACATAAAAAAATATTCATTATCAAAAAGCTTAGGGAACGTACCCATATGTGACCAAATTTTTGCAATTTTTAACCCCCCCCCCCCCGGTGACCAAAATCCTAAGCAAACCGCCACTCATTTGTACCAAGCGTGACATTTTGAAGACCCCCCCCCCCCGAAGAGGTCACGTAGTATGGGTACGTTCCCTTAGTAGCTTAGTTAGTGGGTTTAAATTTAAAATTTCGACCCGAAAACCCTTTTTTTCACAATATTTTGTTTTTAATTTCATATTTCATTACATGTAGTAGGTTGGGAAAGATAATTTTTTTTATAATTACCGCTTACTCGCAAAAAATTGTCAAAGTTGCGTCTAAAATCATGAAACATTTAATTTTTCATTGGTGTATATATTAGGGAACGTACCCATACTACGTGACACGTTTAGGGGGGGGGGGGGGTCTTCAAAATGTCACGCTCCATACAAATGAGCGGCGGGTTGCTTAGGATTTTGGTCACCGGGGGGGGGGGGGGGGGGTTAAAAATTGCAAAAAGTTGGTCACGTAGTATGGGTACGTTCCCTTATAATAAAAAATATAAATAAATAAAGTAGCACATGTAGATATTCTTCTTCTTTGTGTGCCGTATCAGTTCCCCCCGACGTTGGCGATCACTCTTGAAAATGTTTCTCTGTCTTTCGCTGCCAGGAATAGCTCCTACACACTACTAATGCCGGTCCGATTTCGTATATTACGCAGCCAAGACATTTGTCTCCTACCAGGCCCTCGGCAACCCTCTATCTTGCCTTTCAATATTAAATGGAGCAAGTGATACTTCTCCCCTCGAAGTATATGACCCAGATATGAAATTTTCCTGTAGATATTAGCTATATCTTAAAAAACGAATTATTTAGCTTGGCCGTAAATCCAAATTTAAGTTTTGAATGAAAACGGTGACGCAACTTTTCCTCTAAGGTATGTTAGTTTAACAATGTTCACAATCTAACTGAAATGGTAATACAAAAATTATACTTAATTATTGATTTCATACTAAAATTAATTATTAACATCTGATTTTTTGTTTATGTTGCCAAAAATAGCACATTACACGGGATTTGTAATATCTTCATGGGAAATTGTGCACTTTCAACAAACATAAAATTGTATTTCATGGCTGTATAAATACATTTAGAAACTGTTCGGTATTTTCACAATTATTAGTGTGTCTCAAGCGTTCAATCTCATGAAGACATCAAATTATTTTTGAATAACTTGAGTGAAGAGAAGTTTATTCATAAAGATTTAAATATTATTAAACATAATCTTCAAATTAAACAATTTGGAAGGCGGATATGTATCCATTTATTGGATAATAAACACCCCTGCCTTAGGTCATTCTAAGTGGTTCGCTACTTTTGGTGGCTTAGCAGGGGTGCCCGGGTTCTTGGGGTGAGGTTTGCCTAGGTCCTGGCGGCGGATGCGTTTGCCCACCTCCTGCGGGGTGGGCCAGATCAGGAGAGACCGGTTGAGGAAGTCCTTTTGACCTCTCCAGCCGGATTCTCTCGACCCATAATCTTGCGCCGCAGTGGGTTCATGTATCCATCACTCCTGGACACACTGACTCCCAGATTCCAAACCATATCTTTTTCCTTCCCAGAACTTCCTTTCGTTCATTTCCCTAAAAAGACCCCTCTAGACAGCATCCCCAAAGATGACACACGCGCCCATGCTAATAATTTTTTTTTAAAAAAAGCAATAATATGTTGAAAAGCAACAATAAGATGGAAAATTAGTCAATTTCGTGACTTCATAACCTTACGTATAAAGCATAGTTCTCCAGTATTATTAATTTTAAATTGTGGAAATCTAGTTTTATTACGGATTTATCCTTTGGAACGCCGAGATCTCGCAACCTAATGCCTCTGTATTGAACCGAGGTTAAAAATCCCACTAATAGAAAATATGTTCTCAGATATGCCTTACCAAGGGCGGATCCAGGATTTTTTTCTGGGGGGGGCACAAGGGGCGGACGGGCAAAAAAATGTTTGATAGAGACGGTTTTTTGTACTGTGATGGAATCTCCACAGTACAAAAAAATACTTTTTGGGGGGGGCACGTGCCCCCGTGCCCCCCCCCTAAATCCGCCCTTGTGCCTTACGCTCAATGGATCCAAATTTATCATATCATAGCACATATCCATACTACTGCTATACGACGGCCTCCGTGGCAAGACTATCGACTCACAACCCTAAGAACGCGGGTTCGAACCCGGCATGCGCAAATAAATTTTATTTGATTAATATGTGGTATTTCACAATTAATTACGTAAAAATATAATATAAGTATATTTGCGGAACATTCCAGAGCGGAAGATACTCTCAGTATCGCCCTGGTGTAAGACCACCATTCAGAATTGAAAGGTTGCTTGAAATGGCTTTAGCCGTGTTTGGTGATCAGATCTGAATAGCCTGGTACTTCCCCACCTTCCTCTTCCCCGTCTCCTTCCCTTCCCCACTACTTTCAGACTCACAACATACCCCAATGGGTGATGCCATAGTCTCACTGGCTCCAGACAGGAGCAGTTGGTGACTCTTGTGCGGTATTCATATAAAAAATATATATATAGGTATACATCTTTTGAAAAAAAAAAGAATTATTCATTTCGAATTTTTTTGTGAAAAAAGTCGAAATAGTTTTAAGATTTTCAGGGCCAAAAGTATTTTCGTTATTTGTATTTGGGGTGTTATGCCGTGTTGCGCTACCTCCTTCTTTAGCTAACGTTTCGGACAGCGTTGCAGTGTCCATTATCAGGGCAGATTCGGTATATGTGACATCCAAGAAGGAGGTAGCGAAACACAGCATAGCACCTCAAAAACAAATAACGAAAAAAAGCCGAAATAAGTTATAAGAAATATAGGTACATGGAAATGAAAATAATCAATTTAATCAGTGCTTCAATATATATTTTTTTTATTTAGGTAAACATGTAAACGAGTTATAAAGCACACATATTTATTTTACTTTTGTATAATAATAAAAAATATTATTATTATTCATTATTTTTTAAAGAAATACAAGTATTCTCGGGTTACGAATAACCTGACAAAATTTGAAAATCTCCTACTACCACCACAGTAAGCGGAAAATGTTGCTTGTGTAGTGATGGAGAGAGAACTCATCCAGCCGAAGAATCAAACACACGACGCCCAAACTCGATGCCAACTCAGCCACTAACCGGTCATATACATACATGAATATAAAAAGCATATAAAAACATTTTTAGTGATCACTCCAAAATTATAAATAGTTTTTTATTTATTGGAATGTTGAGTCCAGCACCCTTACAATTATCCAAAAGCAATAAAATTATTGTACCTATTTAAATTTATTATACCCTACTTTCCAAAAATTAAACATAACAATAGCGAGGTTGTTAAAGACATCACCCGTAATTGCACTGAGCAGATAATACAGAACAAGTGTGTTAACCCGTCTGCTTGGTTCAATATATTTGCTCCTCACAATCCGGAAGCCTCAGTTTCGTGCGTAAATTCTGAAACCGTCACTTTGGATCGAAATTGTAAAATATCTATGCAAGATAGCTTTCATATTTCAAAGACAATAAGAAGCATTATTTCGTTCTCTTTCTGGTTAAAAGAAAAATACATATTTTTGCATAAGAGGAAGAGAGATATATAACTTTTAAAATGTAAGGTCACTCGGGTGCGTTTTTGGTCTTATGAAAGTATAACGCGATTACGTTTGGGATGTATTTATTCTTAAACAAGCAGACGGGTTAACCGGTCAACTGCCGCCATACAAGGCACAAAAAAACCACCACTTTGAATTTTGAATTGAATGTTTTGTTGATAAATTTTGAGCTATTGTATATTTTATTGACTGAAACACGTTCACAACACAATAAACTATCTACTAAAACCACATTACTTGCATTTATTACGTAAATTAATAGGTTTTACGACGTTTTATTCGCGATACACAGACATCGCGATGTGATTGCGACCGTTAATTTCGTGGCAAATCTGACAGCGAAGAGTAATGATGGCGCAAGCGATTTTGACACTGTTCTTCGTACAAATTCGTACATATAAGGGTAAAAATCGCAGACCAAAAGTTTTTCATTTCAAATATTTGAATTATTTTCTTGCGCCTGCGCATATGACACCGCGAGCCGGCGCGTCTCCGGCAAATAACCGGTTAAGTAAGCATCATTTTTTCTTACTTATGGTGGAATTCAAGAACAGTACTGAAATTCTTTCTTGAATGAATATCAATGGGTTGTTTTCACACAATTTTTGCCGCTAAAGTGCCGCATTATCTACCTTCAACTATCAAATCTCATATGATTTCAATGACAAAACAAGAATAAATTGGAAAAAGTACTTTGAGGCGATAAACAAAGTCCTTAGCAGGGTTGCCAATGTATATGTTCTAAAATACCCAAAATAGATTTACAAAATCGCCACAAGTTCGTGAATAATAATTTTACCTCAAAAATTTTATGAAAAATAGCAAATTTTTAAAATTATTTAGTCAATTTCCGATTTTCTCTTCTGTACAATTGAAATTTTTTGAAAAATTTTTGCGAAAGGGAACAAAATTATAGTACATTCTCGCTTATACTTGTAAATATTATTTTTTTAAACGGTTGGATAATCAGGAAAAGCTCTTTTAATCAGTATTAGTTACGTCAGTCTTCATATAGTGGAATCCCCGCATTTTCCCCACAAATACAAAATTTTTAGAAATTCCCCACAATTTGGTGAATTTGGGAATCACGAATTGGCAATCCTGGTCCATAGATTGATAGACCTGTTAGATTGATGACAGGAGGATCGCCTACCACCTAACAGATATTTTGGAACTACTCAGAAAAGGACCATTGTTATTCGGCTGATTGGCGCCTAGAAGTCGTAAGGCCCCTTGTCAATTTGCGACACATGTCTTTCGAATCACACTTCAATGGATTATCTGTTCAGTGTATTACACCACTAGGGAACCTTGCTACAGAGCACCATAAAAATTAAGTAATCTTAACCATAATAATGTTTCTAACATTTATAAAGTTAACTTGTAAAAGAAACTAAAAATCAGTAATTGTTTTGTTCAATTAAATACCTTAAATAGTTATAAAATATCTAAATGATTATATTATTATATACATCAACGAGATATTATTCACAATCGAGTAAAGAAAATACACAATATTATTATGAATATCAATCAATCCTGGGTAATGGAACTACAAAAATACTGATGCATATTATAAACTGAAGCTGTTATTCCTACTAAAAGGAGATGTCCAAGTTCCTAACCACTGGAGCGATTTTGGTCGAAAAATGGACTACATACTTTTATTGTTCTGCGATTGATAGCGGTTAAAAAATGGACCACATTTTCCTTCCATTTGTAAAACATTTATTGTAATTATTTAAAACATTTCTTTGGCCAGCCATTTATTTTAAAACGAAGCTATTGAAATGCTTTATCTATTATGACCATAGATGTTGCAAATCCGAACTTCGTAGACTATTTTAGGACGATGTTAAAAATATTTTTTTCCCCTCGAATTTTTGATCAGCTATTTATGAATAAAATTAAGTCCTTTTTGTACAGACATGGACCTTTCATTATCAAGTATACCACAGACAGCATACTATTCTATGAAATCGAAAATATTCTATGTTGACTTGAATAAGTATCCCTCACGGCAGTTTCTGGACATATGCTTATGGCATCTCCTTTTAGTATTATTATTTAAAGCTTCTTGAACATAACATAACCTCAAATGCACAAGCTTATGGTTATTAGTTGATGGTGTTGCAAGGAGGAACAAATCCCCCGAAAGATTGCTCGAGGTGCTTTGCAACGGCCATACAGAGACGATCGTTATTGGGGCCTGAGACCACCTGGATGCCGAGAGGTAGACCCGCATCATTCAGTCCCAATGGAACCTGAAAAGAAACAATCATTATTTTATTCTATGGCATGGAACTTATCACACTAATGGTATATTTTTGAACGTATTCGAAAACTAAAAACTGTTTTTGAAAGTGAAGAAATGTGCTTACAAATTTTATTATTAGAAATAAACACAAATAATTTTTTAGTGCCAAATAAAAAAGTTTTAAAAATAGCTCACTTTACGTTTTTTCTAACTACAATTACTGCTGAAAAAAAAAAAAAAAAACAGACATTTTTTTATTAGACAAATGTGCATTATAAACATTATTATCACCCCACTTTTTGTCATTTCATGTAGAAATAATTAATAAAAAATTCACAAAGTTTATTTTTTTTTTAATTTACATTCGGAAACTTTGGTTTTGTAAATGTTCATAATTTAATTTTTCAATGGTTAACTTTAATAATTGAATATAACACCTTCTACACCTTTCAGATCATATTTATTACCGTGAAATTAAGGAAAATATGACGATTTCTATAAAACCTAAATGAGCTGTTCCCAAAAGTTAACAAATTAGCGTGAAGGATTAATATGTTTCAATTTCGGTCCCTCATAATAGCAAGGTTCCATCTGACAGTTCAATGTCATGTGATAATGGGCTCTGGAGCAAGCTTGTGTAGAATTTATTACAGTGAAACCCTCAAAGTTTTCCAAGGGATGGGAAAAAACAAACTTCTTAAGCAGGAAAATCTTATATGTGGGAAAAATTGGGCCAATTTTGGGCCGAGGGACTGAAAAAACCAAACTTCTTAAGCCACAAAACTTCTTAAGAGGGTTTCAATGTATTGGATAACATTAATGTATCAGATGATGTCACTTGTTATTCTAATGCTGCATATATACATATACCAACATGAAAGCAAGCCGAGGCACGAATTATGAGAAAGGAACGAAGCAACGGCAAACGGGGCTTGCAGTTGCTTCATTCCTTTCTCATAATTCGTGGTCCGGTTCGCGAAAATACCTACTTGTGAATGATCTGACAATTTTAAATACTTACTGCAATTATTGTTGTTTTAATTAGTTAAGTTGAGGTGGGTTTTAAAATTAAATCAAGGGTTAAGTTTAATAATTACTTGGGTTGCGGGTAGCCTCAGAGCGTTGAATATCCCCCAATAAGCAAAGTTGTACGGGCGTACAAAGAATGTGTAGTGGTATGGGGCGGGGTGGGGTGCGCTGTGGAACAGCAGAACTCCATCAGATCCAAGGATTTCCTACAAAACAGACCCATGGTTAAAAATATACCTTGTATTACATTATTAGGGAACCGGGCGGCGTTTTGTCCATAAAAATGTATTCCCCAATTTCCTTTGTAGATTTTGACACTAGTGCAAATATTTTTTAACATAATGTAGTTATCAACCACTAGTTTGTCGGTACGTTTTGCTGTTTTGTGATAAGTTACTTCTTACTCCTGTACAGTAGCTCGCATGTGGATGTTTCCCCCCTACGTGCTACGGATTTATATCCTTTTAGTATCCTTCCGGATTTGGAAAGATTGACGGTAATACTTGACGAAGTTGTTATAAATTACATACAACGTCATTGCGTGAGTCGGTTACTTTATCACTGTAACTTTTTCTTGGTGAGTCACCGACGGTGACTAGCTGTCACTGGATCACAGTGGATCCGAGGAACTGGCTATTTTAGGAACCCAGTTCTTATCGGATTCATAAAATGGTCATAAACACTAAAACCGGGCGAAGCCGAACTAAAAGCTGCCCGCAGGGCCTAGCAGCAAAAACCTGCAGAGCGGGTTTTTAACTGCTAGTTTCTCATTATTCTCAAAGAGGTAGGGATAGACTTATGATTTTGCTTGAAGTAAGACGTAATTACCATCAAAATAAAAAGATTGTAATGCTGTAATAAGAAATGAAAATATATTGTTGACATCATTTTGCATACAGATAAATTAGTGCAAATTAAGATAGAAAGAAAGGAATATTGACTCACCTCGTGAACAACCTTTTTCATGAACTAACTAGCTATGTATTATGTAGAGCGAAATTTCATCAGATGACCAGGATTGCTGGTCGAAGTCTTCCTTCAGGGTAGACACTCCCGTGGCGGGGATCGCCGATTGAATTGTTCTTAGCTGGTGTTACTTATAATAAGTATTAAGGAATTAAATAGGAGCGGGCTAATCTATTGTTATTAAATATCGATGTTATGAAGTTATCTTACCAGTAATTCTTTCTTGAGTTTTTCTGTTGTCGGGACAGCCCAGCTTTCCTTTTCTTGAGGGAATACCTGCCCGTCGAGGAGACCTAAAATGGCTGCCAAGCTATACTCACTCATGCCGAATATCTGGAAATAGAAAAGAAACAATAGACAGATAAGTATACATCAAACTGAAGGTTAGGTAGTCAATCATTGCATACTCCAAATATCTTAATAAAATAAAATATTAAAAAAAAACAACTCAAATACGAGTTCTGGTGACGTGATGACAAAACTCCATTATGAGAAAAATGAAAAATAAAGTTTGATAAAGAAAACCAGGTTAGTATCATAATATTCACAAAATTTGTGTAATTTCATGTGTAGATGTAGATCCTAGAGTGATATGGATATATCATATATCGATCGTCCTGTTGATTAGTCAGACACCAAATAATAAGTTTTGAGATAATGAGGAAAGAAATATGTGAATGCTGACCATAAATCAAATATTATTTACATGCTCTTGTGTTTTACATATTAAATATGCTGTAAAATAACACTGGGTGGCATAATGGTCTGGTTCGTTAAGGCCATCGGCTCATGGAGAAAATTAAAAAAAAAACAGTTGACCACAGAAAAAGAACTCAATTTCATTTGAGGTTCGCACACAGGCAACTTGTCAAAGACAAGTTGTCAAGGACGATGCGGTGACTAGCAGTGCTGGTCGCCGCGGCCGTCGCGTTTCAGTTGCCATGGTAGCGGCTCGCGACCTGTCAAATTTTCAGGTAATTTGCGATATGTCAGATCAGAAAAATATCGATTTTGTTCAGGGGGTTGATAAATTGAGTTGTGCCGTGAAATGAGTTGCCAACCAGTTTTCGGTTTCGCCATAATTGAAGGCCCTAATAATTGAAGACCCTAATAATTGAGTTTCGAAATTTCCTACTATTTCCTACTTAAAACATTAAATTTTTGTATTCGCTACAAGTTTTTCTGAAAGTATTATAATAGATTTGATGGTGTTTATGAGTAATCTGAGGGTAAATATGCTGTTAGTCCACCTCACGGAAAATACGGAACGTTTGTGTTGTCGAAGTTTGATGTACAGATAATACGGAATGTTCCTTTTTTAACTAATAGACAATCAAATATGACAAGGAAGTACAGTAAGTAAATTCTCTAAAATAAACTCGTATTTCATCATAATTTTAAAAACATCCCAGGTTTTAAATAGTTTGTTGGCAAAGCAGGGTTTGTCTAGCGGGTTTGTGTAATTATTCTAATACATTTCTTTCCATGTTCTACTGTCATACAGGTACAAACTTGTCAATAATGCATTCACTTTGTTTTACGCAATAATATTTTTTCTACGATTGGCAGCATTGATTGATTGTTGTCTATGAAATGTCAAAATAAAAACGACGAATAAACAATGGCGTTGCCGCGTGAGTGAATTAATTTTAACAAAATTAAAATGTTAAATGCATATTTTTTGCATGTTTTTTGGTCTCCCCTGTCATAAATACTCACTTTTCATAATAATAAAGCTAAATCTCACTGTTTGCATAAAAAATATTCTGTATTAACGAGTAAGTGGTTCAATGCATAAATAATAATCTGAGTTTTGTACCAGACATACTTTTACATATAACTGCACATTCAACTCAAATTTCGATTTTTCAGAGATGTTTGACTAATCAACTGGATGATCGATATGTATGACATGAATGAAATAGCATAATTTTTTTATAGGCACTGTTTATCATATTCCCCCCATTTTCTCAATTTGCCCAAACATTGAGCATATGGAGTACGTGCCTCGTTTCACACAAACATCTCAGAAATGATAAAGGCTTATAAATGGTAAGGATACTAGCAGGTGTGTAATATGTAATTAGAAGTCAAAAAAGGGGATTAAGTAAGAAGCTCAATGATCCGAAATCCGCTTAGCATCAAACCCCTGCTATTCTAGAAAAGTTGAAAATGAGGCGACTTAGACGTGTAGATCTTTAAGAAGCCAAAAGACGACTTTGGCATTATATACTGGTGGCAATTGCAAAGAGAAGACGTCCAAACAAGGTTGGGCAAAATCACTCCAGAACCGGGCCTGCAATGGATGGAGGCTGCTATAGCAGCTCAGAAAGGGACTCCTGAGGCACTGCGTCGAAGAGATAAGGAATAATAGGACAAGAGGAAGAACATTAAGTTTTTTCACCTTTTTAACAATCTCTGTCAGTCCATGGATACGGCGCTTCTGATTTCCCAGCAAGAAAGCAAAGTCAGCCGGCTCCTTAGTCATCCAGTACCTCCAGATCTTGTACATGGATTTGAATCCTTCCAGCTGAATCTTGACAGGGGGGTTGTTAACGGCAACAGTTTCCTTCAGGTCGTCTACAACCCTGAACAATGGAAAACAAATAATAAATACCATACACTGACATCAGAAGAGATAGACAAACCCTAATGCAAAATCTGAGTATCATTTCGAAGAGCAAGACGCAAACCACGTTTTGGCACCAGGGATGTTTGAGCATGTCTAAAGTCGGGTCCATAGCTTCGTCATTTGCCTTGACAGTCCCATAACAACAGTCAATGTTTGTCATCAACATCATAAATATTGTCAACTTTTGTTGTGTTTCGAGCTTCCCATGATCGACGGAAAACATTTATATTTATATAATAATAAAAATATTTGATAATAAAATTATAATATAATATCAAATATTTATAATTATTCTGTTTTTGACGTAAATATTTACTCACTCTAAATTCTTAATAGTAACTTAAGGTCGTGTAATAATCGATATTAGTCGGAAATCTTTCCTGATAAATAAATATCTATTAAAATATCTGTGTTTTCTCCCTGATGCATCTCTTTTTCATCAGAACGCATTTTAACATTGATATAAACGCCAAAAACGTCAAACGTCAAGTGCTCGTCCTTATCGCAGACCACAAGCCAAATTGTGTGTGATCGCGTGAACTTCGCACCAATCTTTCAACCGTGTTTAGTGTTTTAACAAACGGAGGAGACGGAAAACAAAAAACGTTGATGTGATGTTTGATGGATTTTCACGGCAAATCGCGACAAATGTTTGAGCTCTGGACCTGCCTTTAATAAACTATGACATCATTCGCACCGACCGCTGGCAAGCGCGCCTTGAAATAACCAGACCCTCCGCAGAAAAGTAAAAAGATAAAGGTCGCAACTGGGACTCGAACCCAGAACCTCTCGTCTTACAGGGACAAACGCCTTACCAATTCGGCTTTTTATTTTTCGGTGTCTTGTTCTCTTTCATTTAGATTATTAGTGTTATCTTCTTCTTCAATGATATAATATATTGATGGGAATAATCTTCAAAAGTTATAAAAAGAGAGATAAAAAATGTTATAATAAGCGTCAATTAAAAGACATAGCCAGTGTCCTAAGAAAAATAAGTTGCATATCTAAGGGATAATTAATTACCTCCGAGTAAAGTACTAATTAGAGTAATCTGTCAAGTAGTACATATCATCTGTATAACGCTACACATTAAGTAAATGTTTGTTTTTACCGCCTTGTTAAACCAATGATTAAATAGTTAAAAAGGTTTAACTCAACACTTTACTCAGAGGTGACGAAAAATATAAAACAAGCGGGACATAACCAATAGAAGAATTTTAAAAATTTACATACATTTTCATGCACTTCTTTAAATCAGCGTGCACCGAGCTGCATCTGTTGTCTCCGGTATGTTCCACATAGTAATACTTGAGTTTCTTGAGGTCCACCGGGGCATCTAGGTTCAGCTCTGAGGCGTGCTCCGCAGTCAGCAACTTGATGATCGGTAGCAAGTCTCCGCAGTTCTTGACAACAGTTCCAGCAGACACTACCGTACCTTTTTCTTTACCTGTGCGGAATGTAGCTCCTGAAAACAAGGCAAATTTTATAATAAAACAGAATGCAGCACAAAATAACACGATGAAACAGAACATGAAAACACAGAACAGATAAGAAAAAGAACACTGAAGAAAAAGAAACCTAACTTAACCAAGCAGTTTCGCTGCAGAGAGAGAGAATGAATCGCTACACAACTTTGTTTTGGCATACTCCTTACTTAATTCACATTCATAAATCGTCTCATACGATGCTTGAAATGACCTGATTAAAGTATTTGATTCGCTTGATGGTGCCAGGTTGTTTTTATTTTATTTTGTTTAGACATTTAATTGTCAGACTATATGAAGACCTAAAAACATAAGTTTTATTTTACAGTTTTCTATTGGATCTGGTTACCATGATGTATAAATAACTCATATAGAGTTTTGAATAGGTAAGGTAACTACCTCTCATGTTAGTCGTTTCAGCCGTAGGATTATGCCCGAATAATCCGCAGTAGAAGGCCGGCATTCGGGTGGAACCGCCAATGTCAGAACCTGAAACATTTAGTGATGTGCTTCAATGAATATCTCCATATGTTAGTATGATTATGAAACTATAGATCATTTTTCGAATACCGTTTTGTTACGCCGAAAGTTTCCAGTCCAAATTAATTTTACATAAAATTCATAAAAACAGTTTGCATCAATCGTTACATACGTCAATGCATTAATCGATTAAAGCACCCAGTTTTGTACTATTTTAATCGATCGATCGCTGCCGGCAGCCGCCTCCGACATTAATTGTTGTTGGCAGACATTTAAACACAGCGGTTCGCACGTAATACCTTTTTACATTCTACTTTTTGAGCAATCCAACCTTAAAAATGAAACAGCGAGTGAAAAAAGTGCTTATTCTTCAAGAAAGATTAAAAATTATCAAAGAAGTGGAAAAAATCCTGCTGAAAAACGATGAGATGTAGTAAAGTGTTTAGGAATTTCCTCATTTGTATTTTAACATATTCATTTATAAATATCTTTTTTTAAGAACATTAAATATTTAAGTTTGAATGTAGCTTTTATATATTCAAACATATAGTTTGGCAAGAAAGTGTAGAAATTAAATAAATTGGAACTAAACGTTTTCATTACTATGGCAGCACCGAATTATATGACGTTTCCTATGGCTGTCATGTTATCGCATGTTACGGTTGATTTATTGTCTTAAATCTGAGTAGAAGATCGCTGATTTGATAATATTTTTATTCATTGTTTGCCTGAATTTAATTAAAACGAATAAACCATTACATAGTGATGCAAGAGGGGTTATATTCTGCGTTTTTCAACGCTGCCTAGCCGAGTGTCACGCGAAGAAGCTTCTATCTGATTTAGAAGATGTTTACAAACGAACTGCAGAAATGACTGGTACGTAGTATAGTTTGTTTAACCGGTGACGTGCCAGGAACTCGAAAACACGGGCCTCATTTGCGCATGCGCGAGAAAATAATTCAAATATTTGAAATAAATTGTCTCTGAAAAACTTTTGGTCTGCGATTTTGACCCTTATATGTACGAATTTGTATGAAAAACAGTGTCTAAATCGCTTGCGCCATCATTATTCTTGGTAGTCTTAAAGATTTCAGTCGAATTGCCACACTGGATTATTTTTAAGACGATTTCTTCTATGATGATGCGCTGTCAGATTTTGGCGCGGAATTAACGGTCGCAATTACTGTGTGTATCGCGAATAAAACGTCGTAAAACCTATTAATTTACGTAATAAATGCAAGTAATGTGGTTTTAGTGGATAGTTTATTGTGTTGTGAACGTGTTGCAGTCAATAAAATATACCATAGCTTAAAATTTATCAACAAAACATTCAATTCAAAATTCAAAGTGGTGCTTTGTTAGGGCAAGGGGAAGGAAGGATGCCTCTTCACCCCCGGCTCGTCACAGGTTAATAAATTTCATTAGTATTTCAAGATTTATGCCAATTTTCGAGCGATAATAACCATTACAATCTGATTTGAGGTTATGTTAAAAAATTGAATTTGACATTTCGATTTGACAGTTAATATGCGGCCACAGGAAAAAAGGAATAACTCAATAAAAAAATAATAATATGCAACTTCTTTAAACTCGTAGAAAAGTTACTTTTTTCTCGTTTTCTCTTTTTTTCTTTCTAAGTGAATTCTAGTGTGTGTTTTGAAAACTACCTTCCTTACCTTACCACACAGGTAAATCTGAAACAACGGTAAGACGAATCGTCAAGGAAGGGGAAAAGGCAGATGGAAAATTTCAAACACTGGGAAAACGGAAAATGGGCATAATAATAATAATAATAATAATATGTAATAGCATAAGTGCTGATGATTGGAAAAATTGTTGCAAACACGTGATGAAAATTGAGGCAGAATATTATGCACGAGGCAGTACTATATATGATGATATCGATGAACTGCGTTTAGATGAAGATGAAGATACCTAAGAAGAAGAATCACACGAGGACAAAGACAATAATTACATGTCAGGTGTTGAATTAACAGACTTAAATTTTTAAGTACCTACATTTTTATATCGAAATAAACGCCCACTTAAAACTTGTTTTGTTTTATTTTGCTTCTATTAAATTATAGTTTTTTGTGCAAATTTTTTGAAAATACAAATACGCTATGAAATATGCATTTTGCCAGAAGTGTTTTTTTAAAACATACATTCTTTGTCTTATGAGCCATCTTGGTGTTGCCATTTAAAACTAGAAAATGATAGCAGCGCTATCATTTATTTTCTACACTTAATTGCCAAACTGTAAATGTTTAATATAGTTTTTCTATATTTCCATATTCATTGTTTTCCCTCATTATAGTTTATTTCAATACGATCATTCAAAAACGATAGAGGTTTCACTGTATAATCAACTAACCATTACAGAGACTGAAAAAACTTTTAAATGTGGGAAAAGTTTGAAATTTAAGAACTTAAAATACATAAACAGGAAAAAGCAAGTTGTTGGTTCATTTTGAACCATTTGAAGACGATTATAATATTTTAAGGATAAATAAAATAATATAACAAATGTATTTATTTTGCATGTAATAAAATTATTCAAGATGTGCTAGACAAGTAGCTCTAATCAGTAGTTTACTCAGAGGTAATTAATAACCTCTTAGTGATATGAAACTTATTTTTCTTGGGACACTGTCAACACCTGCAGCGTCTTTTAATTGATACTTACTATAAAGTTTGGTGCAGTTCAATTTTTAAACAATTGATATTTCTTGCACCTATTCCAGAAACAGATATTGCTGACGTGAATTTACCAATTTTTTACATTGGCCCAGTTTACAATAATAAATTATTGCTGGCACAACAACTTTATCGTGTTCTTTTCAATTAATTATGCGCTTAATTTAAACAACATGAAATAATTGATGCTGACAGAATATATTATACGAGCAGTTAAAAACCCGATCCGCGGGTGTTTTTGCTGCTAGGCCCTGCGGGCGGTAGGCGACACGACAGTAGTTTTGTAACAAACATCAAGTATGAAGATGGTTTTGAGTGGCATCAGAGATGTACTCGATGTCGCTTAAATTTCAACCGTACAGACGCTAGCATATTGATACTGTCATTATTTTTTCAAAACACTTGCCCCATTTTACAAAGGAACAATTTTTTTTTTAAGTTTTGTCATTGATTGCCAGAATTATAGATATACTCTCAATATCTCCATTTAGAATCAAAACTTCGCTAAACAAATTTAAGTGAAATTTAAAAAAAAAATCACAGTTACAATAATAATTTAGTACTTACATAATATATATTTTCTCAAGTAGTCCTACATCAATATATTTGCCAGATCACGTCTTTTCTTGTGATATCATGTAAACCATTTCTTTTCAAAATGATATTAAACTTATGTGTGGAGGTATGTGGTTTTAGACATTGCAATAAAAAATATAATTTCCATTTGAATGCACAAAAATGGCACTCTTGAAATTAAAGACCTTTTAAATAATATACAGTCCAACTTGGTTATAATTAGCAAAAGGAGACCTATATCAATATATTCGCAAATGCATAGTATATTTAAAAAATATACTGTTATTAATTTATAATCAATGATGGTTTTAAAGATTTTGCTTTCATGCTTCTCAATTTCTTCCTCAAAACAATCAACGTATTATAATTATCATCACCTGATTAAAGGCTTTGAAAAAAATATCACCAGATTGTTATTGGTTTTCAGCTGTAAAATTTTACTTATAACTAACCGGTGACAACCAGCGGACCAATTCGTGCGGCCCGCAAGTCAATTTCTGAGACCCAATTCTTGAAAAACCCGGCTGAGAACATTTTTTTATAAAGTTTTGGTTAATTTACACTGCATGTCCTAAACGGAATTAAATTTGAAGAACCGGATTGCAGAATATGAAATACAAAAAAAACCCAAGAAACATGAAATCTGGAATTTCACTGTCAACCCCCTTCCCCTCAACAAAAAATCCACATAGAGGTCATGGGCCATTCGATAATAGGTAAAGCAGCCCCTCTGCTAAAAATTGGGCAGCACTATCACAAATTTACCATGTGTAGGGAGGGATGCAGGTACTTGTTCTTTATTAACATGTTTATTGTTTTAAAAAAAAATTGATGACTGATGACCAGTTGTGATATTATATAATATAATATAAGATATAAAAAGAGAACAAATTTTCAAAGCTCAAATTTCGCATGACTTTTGCAGATTTTATGAAAATTTTACGTAGTGATTGAATTAATTTTCTTTTTTTAATTAATTTTCCGCTGTGCCACCTTTTGTTTATTATTTACTTACTTTGAGAATAATTCCCAATTATTGTTATTTTTTCATATCCAGCGATCCATTTAGGGGGCGTTCAAGTATTACGTAATGCAATTTTTGATCCCCCCTCCCCTCCATGTAACGCGCCGTAACGTTTTTCCATACGCTCCCCCCCCCTAAACGTTATGCAACGCCCAATGACAATTTTTACCTGAAAGTCACAATTAAGTTGCGCAAAGTACTGGAAAGTCGCTTAAACACCTTTTTTCTTGTTTTAATCGCGTTTGCGGTAATAAATAAAACAAGATATTTCGAAAAGGATTGCCAACTTGGATGATTTTAATTCCATAGTTTTTTTTATTTAAATAAAGAAAAACATGTTACGTAACGCGTTGTTCGAACCCCCCCTCGTAACGCACAGTAACGTTTCACAAGACCCCCGCCCCAAGTGCGTTACTTGATACTTGAACGGCCCCTGATGTATTGAGAAATTGAGTCGACAAAAATATTTGCAAGGTTTATGTTGCATTACACATTATCATTGAATCGTCCTTGTTGTCAACAGTTATATGAAGATAAGCCTGAACTAAAATAGCATTTGGTAATTGCTCATTACAGCTGCGAACTCCCTATTGCCGTGATCGTTATAACCAAGTTTAACTTGTATTGGACCAAGTATGATTGTATTGTACATGTGAATAATATAGTTTTATTATTATGTATTGTACAAGTTGCACTAGAGGTAAACTAATATTATTATTAGTAAGTATTCTAACGTCAGATAAGGCTTGCAAATTTGAGTTAATTACAGCATTATTTAGTAGTCTATTGTTTTTCGCACTCGAAGTGAAATAACACAAAACTGCTCTATACAAATGTTACGTTGGTGATCTGACAACTCAGAAAGAATTTAACTCAACACCTCCTTTGAAAAGTCATTAAAAGTAATGAAAAAAATATTTTTAAAATTGGTAAGGTAAGGTTAGATTATGAACTATTTTTCAAAAAAAAAAATTTCATAGCTTTTAATGATTTTTAAAATGGTGTTTAGTTGAGTTGATTCTGATTTGTCATGTTCTTTGAGAAAATATTTCATTACTGCCTAATCCATAATAAACTATAAATTTAACAAGGTTTTCTATTATTATTTTTTATTTGAGTTGATTCTGTTTTGTCAAATTCTTTGAGAAAATATTTCATTACTGCCTAATCCGTAATAAACTATAAATTTAACAAGGTTTTTGATAATTTAATAAATTTTTAATCTGAATGTGAAAATGATTGTTCAATAAAAAAAGACTTACACAGTCCAATGGGAGATGCCACGGCAGATACCAGAGCAGCTTCCCCTCCAGAAGATCCTCCCACAGTCCTGCCGGTGTGATAAGGATTCGCAGTCTGTCCAAACAACATGTTGCGGGACTCTTGCCTATAAACATTCAAAGTAAACGACAGTGAAAAAGTCGACAGTGAAAAACATATTACAATACCATTGTTTTGTTAATTAATTATTTTTTTATTTTAATAGTTTTATTGTTTGAATTAGCAATGGGTAAGTTAATTATTTTTTATTAATATTATTGTTTGGATTAGCGATGGGTAAGTTCTGCATTTTACTGGAGGCCTCCGAGGCGTACTTCCTTTTAAAAGTACTTGAGTTCTAGGAGCAGGTGTGTTGCGACTACAGCCGGAATCGGACCTCGGAATCCGCACAAGAACTCGAACCTGTACAAGAACCCGAGTGTTGTGAGTGGCTCGGACCGCGAACATGGTAACACCGGTGGAGGCATTTGTGTTCCAGCTCCGAGTCCGACTGCGAGTTCCGGATCTGAGTCGAGCCCTGGAACGGGTACTCTGGGAGTAGTCGATTTGAAAAAGGAGTAGGAGTAGGATCCAATTCTTGCGAAGAACCCGAGTTCAATTCGGTATGGTTTGGATGGGATGTTTGTGTTGCCCCTTTTATGATAAATAATCTGAAGGGCAAATAAATAAGTTTTAAGAAATAAGTTTTAGGTGTTATCACTGCCTTGGCAATTTGGCGCCCAGAGCGGACGGCCTGCATAGTATGGAGATTTCCGCTGATGGATCACATATGCGACAACACATTATACAAAAAAACGTCAACATTAATTTATTTTGAGAAAATATCTGACTTTTTCCTTATTTCAGTTGCATTACACATTATTTAATTACCATTTGTTGATTTCAGGAATATTGCTGACGGCTACGATGATGGCTCCAGCGTCCTTCAAGATCTTAACAGCTTCCGCGTCCACTTCCGCCTTCATCCCCTTCCTCTCCACTAGTCCCAGGGTGTGCTGCATTCCCGCCACGGCATAACTCTCCTTGGCCGTGAACGGGACACCTGAACAATTATTCATTAATATTCGATCACCCAATATTAACACTTTTGAGGAATAGATTAAATATTAATAAATTAGATTTGAATGATGACTAACCACACAGTAAGATATTCAAGGTAATTGTGGAGCATTATTTTCAATTTGAATGAAAGATTGTACAAAAGTGAAAAACTTTTTTTTTCAGTTAAAATACCGTAGGTGTTGCAAAACGTTTTATCATAAGTGTTGTGCATTAACTTCTCTGCGAAACTAACTATATATAAAAATAAAAGAAAATATATTTGATATTATCAGTCATCAATAAATAGCTTACCCAGGAATGGTTTCTTCTTAAATTCTTCATCAGAAATGCCTTTTTCTATTTGTTTATCTACCTCTTGAGCATCTTTGATGGCATCTTCATATCTTTCATCTGTGACAGCATTAATGAATGGGTTCACCTGGTAAAAAAAAGTTATATAATAAAGCAATTAACAGAAAAAATATCTAGTTCTTCAAATCTAATCTATCAATCAACACATCCATCACAATATAGGCATATTATTCAAAGATTTTTGCAATCATGTAACAAAAGTTCAGCAATATGAGTGCGAACGTTATGAATGAGCTCATTACCAAAATTCATGGTAAATATTCCACTAACTTTTATTAGGCACAGATTTTGGGATTGACATTAGATTTCAACTTAATTACTACAAGAAACAACTAATTACATTTGGATAGATGGTAAAAGATGTATTAAAATTCCATTTTTATTCAATCTATTTTTCATGCATAGTCATTTCTTTATTTTTATTTTACTTATGTTTTTATTCTTACTTATTATTTGTCTAATTTCTTTTTGTTTTATCAAAAAACGCTACCCCTGCATACATTCTGGAATGAACTATTATTATTAAAACAAAGTGTAATATCCATAATCTGTGCCTAAAAGTATGGCGGTTGGTGGAATAATTACATTTTTTTATGTAATAGAGTAATTGACAGAAAAAACATCTAGATTCTTAATATCTAATCTATCAATCAACACTTTCGGGAGGAATGCAGATCCCGCCAATGTCTGGAAATTAAATAAAAAGGCACTTTCTAGATGAGAAAAGCGAGGGAGATACAACCGTTCAAAGTATTTAAAATTTCACTTCGCAAGCTGATGTTGACAGTCCGCCCACCATTTTGTCATAACCTAATACGCTAAACATGGTTTGTGATACAAAAAAAGTGCCCCTTTATAACGCCTACACACGTCAAGGCAAGAAAAACATTCCAGTTTTCAAGCGGCTACGCTAGGTTTGAGTAACATGGTTGTGATTCTGGCGTACTATTAATTCTGTATTAGGTCTGGGATCCAACATAAGCAATGAAAAAATGGCGAACGGACTGTCAATATCAGTTCGTGAAGTGAAATTTTAAATACTTTGAACGGTTGTATCTCCCTCAATTTTGCCGAGCGCGCCTTAATTTATTTTTTATTCATCTTCTCCACACTTTTCTCATCTAAAAAGTGCATTTTTATTAAATTCCCTTACATTGGCGGGATCTGCATTTCACCCACACTTTCATTTAATGTTGGCATATTATTCTTGCAACCGTGTAATAAGAGTTCAGCAACATTAGAAATGAGCTCATTACCATAATTCATTAGTAGGGTTCATGATGTACATTACAAGTTTAATTCATTAGTAGGGTTCATAATGTACTTACAAGTTCAACTCATTAGTATGGTTCATGATGTGCTTACAAGTTTAATTCCATTAGCAGGGTTCATGATGTACTTACAAGTTTAATCAAATAGTAGGTTTCATGACATACTTACAAGTTTAATTCGTTCAATACAAATTCTGACGAGATCTTCTGCTTTCAACTGCTTCTTTCTAATTTTCAATGCAAGCGATGTGGCGCTTTCGAGCAGGATTTTAGTGCGGTCATCCAATGGCGGGATGATTTCTTTTTTGGGGTCCCAGTAAAGGGAGGCTAAGAAATCCACCAAAGAGTCGAATAGAACCCGGACCCAAATTAAAACTTGGGTCAGCAACTGACAAAACATACTCATTGCAATTTTATTCACTTTATTGGGTGATTTTTCCTGGAATGAATAATAATAATGGTTTCAATGTTCGATGAACTTTAGCATTGCATAGAATTAATACTTATATTTTTTTATTGACTTACTTCCCGTGATTCTGGCATATAAATAACAGGTGCAAATAAACTTATAACTTATAGACGACGTCACTTGAAGTCACCTAGGTCAGCGAATAGAGAAGTAGGTGTACAAAATGATAGTACCGCTAAAAACACAAACACAATAAAAATGACAGCGGCTCGAGGAATGACAAACGACAAATAATAATAATTATTAATTAATAATGACAAGCACAGATTTACCCAATGTTGCCAAGTGCATGATTTTTACCATGTTTTCATGGTTTTTTGGGCCATTTCATTTCTACTTCCGTTGTTTTTTACCGGTCACCAAAAACAAGCAACTGAATTTTTTTATTAGAAAGGGCCGCAAGGGCGGATCCAGGATTTTTTTCTGGGGGGGGGCACAAATCAATAATTGCTATAAAAATAAACTTGAAGTATCATAATTCAAGTTTATTTCTAAAAGTTCAATGTAAGTATAGGAAGGTTTATGAAAATGTCAAAACAATTAAATGTTTAATAAAGTCAGTTTTTGCTTCAAAGTATGTACTGTGATGGAATCTCCACAGTACACAAAAATACCCCTAAATCCGCCCTTGAAGGGCCGCGTGGCAGAAATCCCGAGTTCAAGGATGTAGTTCTTGAAATAAACATAGAGCTACAAATGCACACGATGTGAAACGTAAAGGTGGATTTATATTTGTCTGACGTGTCGTGTCGTCATGCATTTTTTTTTTATTTCTTTTCTGATGATATTTTGAATCGATACAGTCGCCACAACATAGCACTGACACGTGCCCACTTCTTTCCGATCTATCGTGACGTGGCCGCTTCCCCGCTAAATACAAAATATATGAAACGGATACCGATCTCTTTAGGTTCGCGTCACAACACGACATACGACATGTCAGAAAAATATAAATCAACCTTTGAACAGGTGTCACAGTCAGCTATAAAAGATCATAGCACGCACAATGACGCTCGCCATACAATCCCGTACAGAACTGTAACACCTAAGCAGATGATGTGCTCGAAGCTCAAAGTTATACGCCGTAATCGTTGCTGAGGCGATATGTGAAAAGTTATACAACCCCCTCTCCGACGTAAACAGGAGAGGGGTCATTTTAATTACGGAGCTGCGTAAACATGTGGATGACAACTGTCAAGTTGACAGATTCACGGCAGCTCTCTAATTCGAATGAGCCCCTCTTCTACCATAGGAAGAAATATTTGATAGCGTAGTGTGACGGTTCAACACATAAGCGCTCGCGGTTCAATAGATAAGTGCTCGTGTTTTTAACGCTGTGTGCGACACTAGCTTAAAGCTAATACTCACAGCAGCGATTACGGCGTATAACTTTGAGCCCCGAGCGAATCATCTGCTTAGGTGTTACAGGTCTGTATGGGATTGTATGGCGAGCGTTATTGTGCGTGCGAGGATCTTTTATATTTTATAGTTGGGTGTGACACCCGCTTAACAGTGATGATATTAGGATAATCCACGGATTTGGGAAATTATTATCAAAGCTAAAACTGTCCAAAACATTTTTTTAATTTTTTTTTTATTTTTATTTTTTTATATTTTTTGGTACAGTACATACAATAGATACATAAATATAATGAAAGTATATAAAAAATAAAACTTAATACAATTTATTATTAAATACAAATATACATATTTTAAAAAAAATATTCTCCCATAATAAGCAGATGCTTGTGTATACGGGAGGAAGTATTATTTGTTAGGTTATTTTGATTTTATTTTTTTGAAATTTAGTTTATATAAAGAATAAGAGAAACTTATGTGTATATATGTGTACATTTTTTAAAATTTTTATTTATTATTTATTTTTTTTTAGTTAAGGTTTTCAGTATATTTTTTTAATTGTGTTTTGAAATTTTTGAAACTGTCCTTAAGGGATCTTATATTTTCTGGTAATTTATTAAAGAAATTTGTTCCCAAGTATTTGTAATTTTGTTGACCCAAAGTTTTTTTACAAATGGGAATTGGTAACATGTATTTTGCCTGAGATTTACTGTGTTTTTGAAAGGTATGGTTTTGTTTAGAATATCCTCTTTGTAAACTTGTAAGGTTGAATGATACAGGAAGAGAGTATTTAATTTTATGACTTTAAATTCTTTGAATATGAGTTCAGATGGATATAGAAATGATTTTTTTAATATTATTTTTATTATTAGTTTTTGCGCAATGTAGAGAGACTGTGTGTGAGTTTTATAGGCGCCACCCCATCCTATTATACCATATTAGATTATGGATTGACAGAATGCGAAGTACGTCATTCTCAGTATTTCTTTACTTAGAATGTGTCTCAAACAGCTAAAAAATTTTATTTTATTTTTTTTATTTAGTAACTATATAATATTTTTTTAAAATTTTTATATGAAATATGTTAGATGTATATATAAAATAGAAAATATATTCGTAGTCCTCCTCACTAGGAGATCCTGTGCTGAGGGGGACTATGTTTTGGATAAGTTTTTCGGCGACTTCTATGGTTTAACTTATTTGGATAAGGTTTTTCAGAAATTTCTAAGATGTTTTAAGTATACTAGTAAGGTCGTTTTCCGATAGTTCCTTCAGCCAACATTTAATGTCCTTAATGTAGCTATTTTTTGTTTTAGTTTGTTTGATACTAAGTGGGAGTTTATTATATAACTTTACTGCTAAAAATTCAGAACTTCTTTGACCAAATGAAGAGTTACACTTTGGTATATTAAGTGTGTCTGCTTGTTTGGCTCTTGTTTTATGAGCATGTGAGGTGTCTTCCTCTGAGTCGTTTTTGCTGTGATGTACCAGAATGTTTTTGGCATAGATATATGTCAATTTTCGTACTCTGTTTTTAAGAATGGTTATATGCGGTATCCATTTTAGACATTGGTCAATAGTGATTCCTAGATATTTGGTTGAAGTTTTCATTTCAATATTAGTACACAATAAGTTACAGTGGTGTTGTTGAGTGTGTGGTACAGAATGGATCCCATAAATATACTAACCCCTGGATGGATCCTTATGTTTATTTCATACGGCGTGTTTGGTTTTTTTGTGAAAAATGGTATGTAATGTGTTTTTTTAGAGTTTAATGTTAGTAGGTTATTGTCAAACCATGTTTTTAATTCATTTATGTCTATGTTAGCCTTTTTAGTCAGTTCTAACCATGTGTTTGCTTTTAGAAGAAGCACTGTGTCGTCTGCATATGAGATAATTTCCCCGTATTTAGCAATTATATTTAGATACGGACATCCATCACAAACAATGTTCCCGGATACGTGGTTTTTCACCATTTTGTTCGTGTTTTTTTTATCGGTCAACAAAAGTGTGTATATGTGATACTTTTTTTAGCATGGGTCCAGGGCCGTATTTACACTTTTCATTGGTATAGGCCACTTCATTTGCGCCGCCCCTTCCTCCTTCTTAGAAGTTTCCACCTATCATCACTCACTTGTAGACTTTTATTAGGTGACGCACAATTATTTTAAAAATAAATATTCAAACATAGGTTAGGTAGGTATTCAAAAATGAAATAAAGAATTAATTATTTGTAAAACAAAAGTGCAACATGAAACAAGAATTACAATTTTTTACGGATTTTTTTTTTTGACAAAGTCATTTATAATAGCTTCATAGTTGCTTCTATGCATAGAAGATCCGAAGAGTAAAGTTTTTCTTGCGATAATGAAGACCTTTTTATTTGACCTTGGTATTTCTTCATTCGTTTTAAACAGGAAAAACTCCAGAACAATTTGTGGGCGGAGTGCAAAGTGCAATGCGGAGAGCTATATCCAAGTTTGGGTAAACGTTGCACAGAGATGGTTTTCTCAAAAACTTTCCTTAAAAAGATTTAGTAATGATGTAGATTCAGGTTTCTCTGCCATCTTATTAGAGGAAATGTGATCATGAAAGTGTACCCATTCCTGAACTAAATCGTCTTTAAAATCATTGCCCAAGAGACTGAGTTTTTCCTGAGACTCTTTGTGATGAAAATTCACCCTTTTTTTTTTAAATGATTTTTTTCTTTGAAGTATTATGCCTTCATATTATGCCTTATGCCTTCGCATATGCCTTACCTCTAATTCAGATCTCAGTCAGGAAGTTGTTTCAAAATCCTCATTTGATGTTTCGTCTATAAAGTTTTTTCTCTTAGGGTCATCTTACTATGAATGTCGCTGTGATATTGCTAAAGTGTGCTCATTTCAATTGCACTTTCTTCGAAATAATCAAAGTTTTCTTGCTCTGGTATAATATACTCGAGAAGAGATCCATAAAAATCAGATACCGTCAGTACATCAACAGATGAGCTCTAAATTTGAGCACTCACTTTATTTAGTCTTTCCAAAATAGCATTCCAAAATACGATCAGTAGCCAAATAAAGGTAGCTACTGCCTAAACATTTTTTGTGAAATAATCGCACCATAACTGCACGACGCAATCCGCGGTCCCGTACGGGATCACTGGGCGTCTAAAGGTTCCTTTAAGGGGGGAAATAGGCGTGGAGGCTTCAAAAATTGTTTTTTCTTCATAAATCGATGGTAAAAATATTCAAAAATATTTTCTGAAAATTTCAAACCAAAATTTCATGCCATTTAAAAGTTATATGCGTTTGAGTGAGTATCTCCCAGTCAAATTACCACTGTTTTACTGCCACTCTTATTTTCAAACGCATTTTTCTCGAATCTACTTTTTTCGAATTTGTGTAACCTCTAGCTCCTACAGTTTTTGATCAATCGTTATCAAACTAAGGTCATAGTTTCTTTATATAAATGCGCTCTATTTAATCCTAAACAATATCTTTATTTGAACTATTTTTTTTTGTGGCAAAAAAACGTTTAAAAGAATGTTAAAAAATCGTAAGTACTAAATTTTCACATTTATCGAAAAAATATTAACTTTCGATTTTTTTGTAAGAAGTGAGTTTCAAATAGAAGAAACACTAATAAAAAACTACATTTTTTTGAAAAATTGATTTCGGATGAAAATTGTGACCTCCAGGAGTTGACCACAAATTGTCCAGCCGGGTGGCGACTTACAATGCGCGGCAGTTGATATCTCCGTTATTTTTTGAGGAAAATATTTAAAAATTTTAGAATATACTCTTGAATATGTATGTGTAAAATGACCGCAAGGTAGGTATAAATAAAATATATGTATTCCTCATGTGTTAAAAAAATTCACGAAAATCACTAAAAATACGAAGTCCTACGCCTATTTCTCACCTCGTGCAATAAACGTAGCCCACTGCCAAAGCATTTTTTTGTGAAATATTCGCATCACAATCACCGCACCGGTCCCGTATTGGGCCGTTGGGCATTGAACGACAAAAATCCGCGGTCCCGTACGGGACCACTGGGCGTCTAAAGGTTAATAGATAGAAAACTCTATATTTTGTTATTGTTTAAGTATAGTCGTACACAAAATTAACGGCTTACCAGAGCGAGCGCCGCCCCCTGAACTCTGCCGCCCCTAGGCCGCGGCCTATAAGGCCTATTGACAAATCCAGGACTGCATGGGTCACGTTAGAAAATCCTGAAATCAGGAATATAGTTCTTGAACTTCAGCACGCGTTCACAATATCTAATTTAAATTTGTCAAAAGTATTATTAAATTAATAAAAATAAATTAATGTACGTTATCATGTAGGTAACCTTAATTATGTACCTACACTAATTAATAGAAAAAAAAATAAAAATAGAAAAAAAATTGCAGTTGTAGGGGAATTTTTTCTTCCTCATCTCATCGACCCGAAAAAACTTATTTTTTAAACATAAAAAAGTTATTTACATTGTAATAGGTACGTACTACAAATTAAAAGTAAAAACTTCAAAATATTTTTACTTGTTCGGTTTTTTTTTACCAAAAACATTATTATTTTCTATTATTCACGGGAATATTACAAAAATATTGTTTTAATGAAGCATTATAGATTCTTTACGTAGGCACCGTTTTTTTATTTCTTCAAAACGTGCATTTTTTATCATTGAAACATGGTTTTTCATTTTTGGGACATGGCATCACTGGATATACAACTCACATGACAAGTGACAAGTCAAGAAAATATAGATAAATAGCTTGCAAAATGCAAGACAAGTAATCATCAAATTTGATCAAATAATAAAAATGAAGTGAAGTTCTGCACGGCCAGTGATGCCATGTCCCAAAAATGAAAAACCATGTTTCATGGATTAAAAAAAATGTTTTGAAGAATGAAAAAACCATGGCTTTCCAACCAAGGGAGAAAAAAATCCCCCGCCACTCCAATAATTTTTTCTTCTAAATTTTACAGTCGTTAGTGTAGGTACCTAATTAACGTAACCTAAATGATACGTTTGTTAATTTATTTTTATGAATGTATTAATTTTACTTACAGACTAAGTTTAATTAGACAAATAAGCGACACTGTGAACCCGTGAAGTTAAAGAACTACATTTCTGATTTCAGGATTTCTGAACGATGCTAAAAAAACGTATCCCCTCCAAAGCACACACTTTTATTGGCCTATAAAAAACTACGTCGAACAAAGTGATTGAGTGTTGAAGTAAAAAACCACGGAGGTATAAATTACTAAAAAATACATTAAAACACGGTAAAAACT
This sequence comes from Limnephilus marmoratus, assembly GCA_917880885.1. Taxonomy (NCBI): domain Eukaryota; kingdom Metazoa; phylum Arthropoda; class Insecta; order Trichoptera; family Limnephilidae; genus Limnephilus; species Limnephilus marmoratus. The sequence continues at coordinate 56,625,760 of OU862908.1, forward strand.
AAGCATCTGACAACACTGTACACAGCTGACTGAGCTGACGTTTGTAATTTTTCCTGTGGCAACACTTAATTTCGTGCTGCTCGGCTGCCAAGGTTGTTTATTTCTGAGAATTCTCAATTCTTCGGTAAATCTAGTAAAAATGGGAAGCAATGCGACTAAAACTGCTCAGCTTCAAGCTGCAACACCGGTAGATGCATCTCCGGCCGATAAACCCAAAGCCTGCAAAGCTTGTTGTGCATGTCCAGAGACTAAACAAGTCCGAGATGCCTGGTGAGTAACATTTGAGGTTATGTTTCCATATTTTTCTGACGCAATTGATGCACTCTTATAATTTAATTTTACTTACATAATGTTTTTTTATGTAAATAATAAATTTCCTGTTTTATTTTATTAAATAAGACAAAATGCGATACATAATGTCTCCAGCCCACCATATCAGTTTTATTACCACATTTATGAACTACCCTCTAACGACTTTTTATTTTTTCAGCATTGTTGAAAATGGCCAAGAAAACTGCACTGCACTGATAGAAGCTCATAGAGAATGTATGAAAAAGATGGGTTTTAACATTTAAACCAAAACACCGCTTCACATAATGTAGGAAATATTAATATGAGTAGTCATTTAAATATTTATTTATTTGTTAGCATTCATACATAAGTACACCGTGCTTACAAGATTGCATACAATTAATATTTGTGTTAATTATGTAATTGTAATGTTCCAGTCATGCAATTTAAGCAATGATTTTGTACCAAGGTCAAATGATGTAATTACAAAGAAGAGTAATTATTTATAATTTAAAAAGTAGGGTATCGGTCCATACCTTCACTCTTATTTTTCTTTAATACAAAATATGGATTGCTTCATTAGTGTTTCAATTTCTCAATATTATTTAAGAAACTTATTGTGGGAAAGAGATAAGAGATATAAGATAGCAATAAATGTAATTTTACATTTATTTTCAATTTATTATATGTACCTTATTATTGTGTAGGTACAATTGAATTTATCGGACATTTTGTATTAGCACTTATGACATGACTATGTACCTTTATTTTTAAAGTTCTGAATAGCCCAGTACTTTAAAAATAAAATGAAACGGCTTTAACTGTGTTTGGTGACAAGATCTGTTTAGACCTGAGTTCTTTCCCACCTTCCTCTTCCCAATTTTCCTTCCCCTCCCGGCCACATAACATACCCCATGCCATGTTGGGACTCTTGCGTGAATTTCTATTAGAAAAAGTTGCAGATCTCCATGGTTACATTTTTTTTGTTATCTAATAGATTTATGATTTCTTATTTATTTAATAGTGACATTGAAACAACTACAATACAATACATTAAAACTAGGAGATTAAACCTCTGCTCACCCTAATAAAAATATTTGGCTGCTTTGTACAGCGTCGTTTTTGTGAAAAATCACGTCAAGGGCGCTCTAGGAATTCAGTTTGGAAAGATCTTAGTAAATCGAAACGATAAATAAAATTGTCACTATTGAATAAATTAATCTTGTATGATTAATTACAAATCACTTTGGATTTAATAAAATATGTAAATTATAATGGGCATCATTTGTTAAATGTAATAAATTAATGATAATTATTAAAATGATTTTTGCAACGGCAACTACTTACTTTGATGTGATTTATTAAGACTATAACGACAGTTGGTGGATTTGTTGTTTGTACATAAATAATATTTCGTGTAATTTTTGTTTCACCCCTTTTAAATTCCCTTTCAAATGTAAACTTTATTGTGCAAAGGTTACGATCCAATCAATTCAATCGAGTCTTGTAAAATTGCTACCAAAACTTTACACATGAAATGCCGAACATGTATTTTAGATAAACTATAGGTACAAAAACTAACGGTCATTGTTCCCGATCCTACCGATCAATTGTTTAACTCTCGTCAAAAGCACAGATTCGCTCTTTCCAATGCATCTCTCCGATCAACAGGTGAATCGAGAGTTACTAAATAAATCACTCAGCTGATCGGAGACTCGGATTGATTGATCGAAAAGTTGGGAACCACGTCAGTGAGTACATTAATAAAATGTATTCATTTTAACAATTGGAGTGAAACTAAATAACAATGATTAGTGTATTCATTCAAATAAATACTTGAATGCACCAACGTGTTTTTATTAAATCTGCCCTGTAATATCCCATCCCCACCTACTGTTTTATTAAATCTGCCTTACAATAACTCTCACCCACCTACTGTTTTGTTAAATCTGTCCTACAATTTCCCATAACTCACCTACTGTTTTATTAAATCTGCCCTACAAAAATCCTTACCCATCTACTGTTTTGTTAAATCTGCCCTACAATTTCTCATAACTCGCCTACTGTTTTGTTAAATCTGCCCTACAATTTCCCGTAACTCGCCTACTGTTTTATTAAATCTGCCATACAAAAACCCTTACCCACCTACTGTTTTGTTAAATCTGCCCTACAATTTCCCACACTCGCCTACTGTTTTTAAATTAAATCTGCCCCGCAATATTCTGGCCCACCTACTGAATTATTCTTCTTTCGTATGGTGGGGGGTTAGAGACATCTAGGTCTGCGAGCTAGTCTAGGGCCTCAGGCGTTGCCCTGTGGACCTCATCAATCCCGCCGGGGAATGAATGGAGCGGGCATTCGTAGACCACAGGTTCGGTGGTCTGCACCGCACTGCATTCAAACATCGCTGACTCTTTAAGGCCCCCTCTATATGTCACGTGAGCACTACGGCTATGGGAGCACCTTATCCTATTGATGGTGGACCAGAGTTTGCGAGGCAATGAGAACCCAGGCTGTCTCTCAGTGGGGTCTTGAACGAGGTGGGCATTTTTCACGTTGGCCGATTGCCACTCAAGCTTCCACCAGTCTTCTGGGGTGAGAGGTGATCAGAGGAGTCTTTCTCCTTCTGTCCAGAAGGGTTTTCGAGACTTCAAGCGGCATGCTGGGTGAGAAACGATGTTATTGTGCAAAGGTATTATGCTTTTTTGCAGCGCCTTCATACTAGTGTGCCAACCACCACATGCAGAGGTAGTGTCCGTCGCGCTTTTCGCGATGACACCGGCACGTATATTGTTACCGTACGTGTAAGGTAGTGCTACGAGTGAGGCGGCACCCAAATATTAAGAGGGCCTCTGACTACAAATTATGCTGCTACGTAAGGGGCCGAAGACCAACAGGTCTCCCGGCCAAGGGGAATCATTAAATATCGGGGAACAATTAAAAATATTGAGAGAACATCTCATTCAAAGGTGGACTTTTTATTGAATTATTAAATGTGCCCTTCAATATGTCGTACCCACCTACTGTTAATTTTGAAATATTTTCGTGTAGGTATTTTAGAAACTTCTCCAAATACATGTCAAAAATACATTTTACAAGGCCATACATATTTGATACTCGTGAGGGAGCGGTCCGTATCGGTAGAGAGAAATGAAAGGCGTGCAGTCTATGTGTGAGTCAGTCTTTATTAAGGCTACGTAGCGGAGGTCGATGCGGAGCGGGAGCGGAGTGACAGTAGTGATGCTGCTGCGCGATGATGTGAAGATGAAGGTCAGGACACTACGGCGGTGAAGATCACAGGTCTTCAGGAAGCCGGCGTGTTGCCCTACACCGTGGCGGTGTAGACGTGACCTTGGTCCAGGCGATGGCCGTCGTCGCGTTGACGAGATATGGCGGCTGTGTGTCCAGTGGGTCGGAGCACACACGTGACGCAGGAAGGAACCTTGAGAGGCGATGAGGATGCTGGCGCGTTGCCTGTTGTTGTTGCTGCTCGTTGCAGGATGTGGATGCTGGCGCGTTGCCGGTTGTTGTTGCTGCTCGTTGCAGAATGTTGACTGACATCTCATGTCGAGATGGTAGTTGGAGAAGTGCCTCGAAGGTGCTAGAATGTTCCTGGGTCACGCTGGATAAATTGATGTTCACTGTTGACTGCGCGAGGCCCGTGCCCCGCGCGGGCAGGTACTTAGTCGCGACACTGCTCGTTCTGTGTTGCTTGCCCGGCCGATGAATGAATACTGGTACTGACTGACTGGCTCCGAGCAAGCGAGCGCGGCTTATATACCCGTGGCAAGTAATTAGTCTCACAGTAGGTAATGCGGTGAATTCACGCAAAGGTGAGAAATCGCTCAAACTTGCGGGCACTTGTTTGGTACAGCCAGACGTCCTAGCTCTTTCGCGTAGGTGGCGGATTATTTACGATGCGCCAGTTACTACTTCGCTAAGGTAGGTATGCCTTATCTTCCAGCGAATTCTGTGGAGGTCAGTGGCGCTGCGGTAAATTTCGCAGAGCGGGTTAAGTAGCCGCTACAGACCCCTTCCCAGTGGTACGGAGTACGGTTGAGGGACGATGATGCCAGGAGTCGCAGGAAAGCCGAGTTGAAGCTGGCCGGTGTGTCCATGCTGATGCGTCTCTACCGATTCCCTCATTTTGCGGTGTTACCGGTGCGTCGTGGTAACACTCTTGTCAGGATGTTGCGTGATGCATGTTCACATCAGAAGGTTGCGTGTTAAAATCACGTCGGGGTCACCAGTTGAGGGAGCGGTCCGTATCGGTAGAGAGAAATGAAAGGCGTGCAGTCGATGTGTGAGTCAGTCTTTATTGAGGCTACGTAGCGGAGGTCGATGCGGAGCGGGAGCGGAGTGACAGTAGTGATGCTGCTGCGCGATGATGTGAAGATGAAGGTCAGGACACTACGGCGGTGAAGATCACAGGTCTTCAGGAAGCCGGCGTGTTGCCCTACACCGTGGCGGTGTAGACGTGACCTTGGTCCAGGCGATGGCCGTCGTCGCGTTGACGAGATATGGCGGCTGTGTGTCCAGTGGGTCGGAGCACACACGTGACGCAGGAAGGAACCTTGAGAGGCGATGAGGATGCTGGCGCGTTGCCTGTTGTTGTTGCTGCTCGTTGCAGGATGTGGATGCTGGCGCGTTGCCGGTTGTTGTTGCTGCTCGTTGCAGAATGTTGACTGACATCTCATGTCGAGAAGGTAGTTGGAGAAGTGCCTCGAAGATGCTGGAATGTTCCTGGGTCACGCTGGATAAATTGATGTTCACTGTTGACTGCGCGAGGCCCGTGCCCCGCGCGGGCAGGTACTTAGTCGCGACACTGCTCGTTCTGTGTTGCTTGCCCGGCCGATGAATGAATACTGAGGTACTGACTGACTGGCTCCGAGCAAGCGAGCGCGGCTTATATACCCGTGGCAAGTAATTAGTCTCGCAGTAGGTAATGCGGTGAATTCACGCAAAGGTGAGAAATCGCTCGAACTTTCTGCGGGCACTTGTTTGGTACAGCCAGACGTCCTAGCTCTTTCGCGTAGGTGGCGGATTATTTACGATGCGCCAGTTACTACTTCGCTAAGGTAGGTATGCCTTATCTTCCAGCGAATTCAGTGGAGGTCAGTGTTGCTGCGGTAAATTTCGCAGAGCGGGTTAAGTAGCCGCTACACTCGTATCACATCCAAATTCTAGAAACATAATGCTAACCTAACTATAGAAAGCTATTATAGAGCAGGGGTGGGGAACCTTAATGCCATCGTGGGCCATTTGGAAGTTTATAGTATCACCCGCGGGCCGCATATAGATTTTCTACACAAATTCTGGAACAGTCAATTTCTCAGAATTTTGCAACTCAAATGTAAAGTTTAAATTTCACATGAGAATGGCCTCTCATAAATCTACAACTTGTTATTTAATTTATCATTATATTCTGAACACAAAACTGGTTTGAAATGACTGAATTTGCGTGCGAGTGCCCACATTTAATTGAACGTTATTATTACCCCAGCATCTGCTTGGTTGAATTTCAGAACCCAGTTTCGAGTGCATGTTGACGCCACGCCGTACGCGTTGCGCCACAAATAACATCTGCGTGCATGGAATTTCAAACAAAACTACCGTTGTAATTCGGTTTTTTATTCAAGAATTCGTAACAAGATGTCATCACTTACGTCAGCAGCTCGCATGTTGATGTTTCTTCCCAAGGTATAAGTACTATGGATTAATAGAATTTAAGTATCTTTCCGGATATGGAGAGATTACATATGGCTTCATTGCCTGTCACGGTTACTTTAACATGACTAACCCAGTGGATCTGAGTGGATCCAAGGAACTGGCTATTTTTGGAACCAGTTCTTATCGGATTTATAAAATTTATAAAACGCACTCAAACTGGGCGAAGCCGAACTAAAAGCCGCCGCTTCCGGGGCAGGTTTTTAACTGCTAGTCAGTATTACTCTCACAAGGAGGCGTCTACTAATATCTACAGGAATTCCAAAAACTGAAAAAATCGAACTAATATCTATGGGAATCAAAGTGTTGACGAATATCTACAGCTCAAACTGTTGATTAATATCTATGAGAACCAAAGTGTTGACGAATATCTACAGTACTGTCAGAGGTTGGATTTGCAATTATGTATAGCATATTGGAATAACGTAATATTGCGTATGCAGTTTAAAAAACTTAATTTATGTAAGTATGTATGTAAAAATCCCTAATATCGGACTATTGGACACATTTAGCTGATTAGTCCAACCTACGCTCTGTAGATATTAGTTCAACCTACGCTCTGTAGATATTAGTTAACACTCAAAAGTTCGTAGATATTAGTTCAACATATGAGCTGTAGATATTCGTCAAACATACAGGCTGTAGATATTAGTATCTGGAGTCCTCTCACAATATGCATATGGTTTTCCTACAAATTACGAATTTTACAGCATACGGTTTGAAACTCCACTCGAAACATTACAACCATTTTCTTTGAAGTGCATCAGCAGATTAATCTGCAACTGGAATTTTGACAGATTATTCGGAACGTGAAACTCGATTTAAGTGAGTGAATCTGCATGCGAGTCCCCATCTTTAATTGATACTACACCCAGAACACGAAAACGGTTTTTCTCCGGTTTTTGCACTTCTTGGAACATATGGATGAAATGCGTCAGCAGATGAATCTGCATCTGGAATTTACATTTTGAACACATCTGGAATTTACATTTTGTGGTTTTAACTTAGGAATGTATCTACGTATGAGTCCACCAGCTTAAATTATATTGTACTCAGATTACGTGAATGGTTTTCTGGCATTTTACAGCAAATTTATTAATGGGATTTTTTTTTAATAATTAATAGTTAAATAACTATGAAATACAATAAAAGCAAGAAATGATTTTATTATTATTCCACTATTTTTTATGGTGTTTTAATACTGTCAATATACAGGGTATTAAGGGACGTACTACTTGACTTACTTTATCTAGCGATTCTTGACATTATTCGGAGTAAGAAATTTAAATGAAATTTTGGTCTCCGGAGCAGTCCTGGATTTGTCAATAGGCCTTATAGGCCGCGGCCTAGGGGTGGCAGAGTTCAGGGGGCGGCGCTCGCTCGGTTTGGTAAGCCGTTAAGTTTATAAACAAAAAAACAAGTCATTGTTGATGGAGAGAGTTTTTTTATGTATTGAAGGTTAAATCTCATTTTTGGTAAAAGTTACTAATTCCCAACACTCATTCCTATCCTATGTTAGATAGTTTAATATGTTTATGCTACTGCACGGGTAGTACCTAAGGGTGACGGTCGGCGTTTTACATTTTCTTTTTTCTTTTTTTAGATTAATCAAAAGAAAGACACGCAAACCAAGGATCTGTAACTACCAGCTACCTACCAAAAACTGTCTGTTTATGGATCTCTTCTCGAGTTTTATTATAGCAGAGTGAGAAAATTTTGATTATTTTGAAGAAAGGGCATTTGAAAGGAGCGCACATATGCAATATAAGAGGAACCCTACGAGAAAAAAACTTTATGGACGAAACATCAAATGAGGAAATTGAAACAACCTCCAGAGGTTCTATCAGAGTAAACAGCTTTTTGGTCATCCTGGTAGACTGAGAGCTGAATTAGAGTGAAGGCATAATGTGAACGTAAACTTCAAAGAAAACTTTTCATTTTTAACAAGAATGGGTGAACTTTAAACACAAAGAGTCTCAGAAAAAAGCCCAGTCTCTTGTGCAATATTATTACAATGATTTAGAAGAAGATTTAGTTCAGGAATGTGTACACTTACACGGTCACATTTCCTCTAATAAACGTTTACCCAACTTGGATTTCGCTCTCTGCATCGCACTTTGCACTCCGGCCACAAATTGTTCTGGAGAAAGGAGTTTTTCATGTTTAAAGCGAGTATTACCATAGGTCTTCATTATCCTAAGAAAAACTTAACTCTTTGGCTCTTCTATGCATAGAAGCAGCCTTACTAAATACTATATATAAATTATGAAGATATTAGGTCCTTACATATGAAATTGGCGTTTTGTATGGGAGGAACATAAAGTCGATTTTTTTAATATAAATTATTTATTTAATCAAAGTATGTACCATTGTTATCTATGCACTTTTGCCATCTCATAGGTAGTTCATCGATCCCTTTACTAAAAAAACCATTCGGACGGGAATCAATAAAATCTTTGAAGGCAGTTTGGACTGCCCCATCTGAGTTGATTTTTTTCCCTTGCAAGAAGTTATCCAAATTTCGAAAAAAATGATAATCTGTTGGGGCAAGGTCTGGAGAGTACGGTGGATGTCTTAGACATTCCAATTGAAGCTTCTCTAATTTGGTAGCCGTCTGTTGTGTAGTGTGTGGTCTAGCGTTCTAATGCGTGTTTGTTGATTTGCTTCACTCAATTCGTGAGGTACCCACCTTTCAAGCTTTTTCACCTTCCCAATTTGCTTCAAGTGGATTAAAACAGTTTTATCACTAACACCGCAGCCTGCAGCTAACTCGGACGTGGTTTGCGATGGATCCGCTTCCACAATAGCCTTCAATTCTTCATTATCTACTTTGATCTCCGGCCGTCCACGGGGCTTGTTCTGCAGGTCGAAATTTCCAGAAAGAAAACGTTGGAACCAAAAACGCACTGTGTTTTCTTTTGCGGCACCGTCGCCATACACATTATTAAGAGCGCTGCCGGTCGCTGCGAACATTTATGAATAGGTATTTTAAAGAATCTCTTTTATTTCACTCTCTGACAGTAGTCAGAATCGCGCTATAGATGTGTGAGTGAATGCAGGCCTTGTGTGTGTGGGCCGCGCGCTCCGCCCGTAAGCCGAATTATTATTTCTGCCGACCACGCATGTTCCAATCTGCAAATGTGTAGAGACAAGACTAAACATTAAATTTCTCTCCCCGCTCACAGGAGCGTCCCATTGTAAGCGTCCTATGAATATGCTATTATAGCTACTTATCGTTGTTGCGCGCACAAAATATCATGTGGGTATTTTAGAATATTAGGATATATAATAAAAAAAAACCAAAAAAAAAAATAGGGACCCATATTTTTTATTTATTTTTATTAATTGTAGAGTTATTTTTGATACCATGTTTGGGTGAAAACAAGTGGGCTTAATATACATTTTTTTAATAAAACCGACAATTTTTTCTTAAATTTTGCATTCAGGATTTTTGTGCGCACTTTTTATGCACATATGATATTTTGTGTAGCAAACGTAGGAAAGGCAACTTGGCCTTTCTCATATGACCCATATCCCTCAGGCCTCGGGCATATTTTTTCATAAGGTCGAAATATTTCCGCTTTACAATAAAATCCAAATAAATGGAATATTTCTGATAGTATCCGAAAACTAAAAACTGTTTTTGAAAGGCGATGAAATACGCTTTTAAATTTTGAAATCCGAAATAAACCTTTGCTTTTCAAATATAAAAATTTTGAACGCACACATAATTTTTTTTAAAACATCTTACGTTTTTCTAACTAAAATTACTGATAACGAAAAAAATAAAAACACGTAGGTACATATTTATTACACAAATGTATTGTTAACATTTCCGTCACCTCACTTTTTTATCGTTTCATGTAAAAATAATTAATAGATACAAAATTCCATAAGTTTCATAAACTTTGGTTTTATAAAGGTGTACAATTACATTATTTTGTGGTTAACTTTTGAATTTGAATATAAAGTTTGATATTTTCTCTTTCTCTTTCGAACACCGTTTAAAACTTATTTCTCAACATAATAGTAATAATAGTAAGGGAGACACAAGATCGATATGAGTTGTTCCCAAAGCTAACAAATAGCCGGGGGGGGGGGGGGGGGGTTAAATTTGGATTTGTGACCAAAACACCCAAATAAACTGAAAATGTATTTTTTTATCAAAAGGTAGAGAAAATATCTTGTGCGGATAAATATGTTTTATTTTATTTATTTTTGTTTCAAATTACGAAATATTGGTCTTAAAAAAATTAATTTCGTATGATTTTGGATGCAACTTAATTTTTTGAGAGTTAAATATAAATATTAAAAAAATATTTTTGCTTTACCTACTGAGTTAATATTGAAGAATTTTTTTTTTTTTTAATATTTAATATAGATATATAATTGTACAGTGGAGTTATATAAATTACATTTGGTGTACATACATAGGATACGGTTACATACTAAAATATTGTGCACTTGGGAGAAATTTGAAAAATCTAAATAAAATAGAGATGAATATAGATTAATAATAAATAGAAAGAATGAGAAAAACAGGTAATTATTTAGTTAATTATTCCTGATGAAGTGTAGCTTCAGTTTGAGTTTCAGTTTATTGTCTTTGGTTTTTTTAATTTCAATGGGAAGGTTGTTGAAAAACTTTATTCCTAAATAGATGTAATTGTTTTGCATTAGTTTGGTATTAATTTTTGGTATTTTGATGTTATCTTCATATCCTTTTGATTGGTGAGTTTCAAATTTTTTGATGATATTATCTTTGTAAATTTGGGTAATTGCATTTTTCTTGAAGATATTCTCTACTTGAGGCACCGTAAAATCTGCGAAAAGCGTTTCTGTTGGATAAGTGGAGGGTTTCTTTGGGATTACTTTAATGATTAGTTTCTGGATTACTTTGATCGGGGTTAGAATATTGTTGTATGACCCCCCCCCCCCATCCAATAATTCCATATTGAATTAATGACTGGATTAGTGCATAGTATACTCTTTTTAGATTGTTGAGATTATTGTATTTTTTTTACATGAGCTCCACACAGGAGGCCCTGAGGAAAATAATTTCCCTGAGAGCCTATGTCATCTTTGGGGATGCTGTGTGTATATTATTAAAAAACATTTCTTTGGGTAATTTTAATTTATGTGCGACAAATTTGAGTAAAAAAAATAATACGAATTCTTGCACACAAAAATACTTTTTTTCTCATTTTAATTTTATATTTTTTTATATTTCTGTAGTATATAGGGATTTAATTTTATATTTTTTTATATTTCTGTAGTATATGTAGAATATTTTTTATAATAATTACCATTAATTACAAGTAATGATCAGAGTTGCCTCTAATATGATTAAAAAGATGAGTTTGAAAAATGGGATATTTATTTATTTTATTTATTAGTAAGGGACAAACAGCTTATAGATAAAACATTAAGATAAAAATATACATTGTTAAATCGAGTCAAGCCAAAAAAGTCTCCTATGTTAAAGTTGATTGGAGATAGAGTTTTATTACATATTAAAATTAATTTGAGTTGAGGAGGAGAGGAAGGGGAATAAAGGAGGAGGATAGGAGATGCTCCGGATACTTTTCACACTCGTATTAATTTTCGATCGTACGTGTTACTTCTAATCGATATTTCTGTAGTGTATGGCTAAAAATGTCTATATTTTGAAATTTTGTGTTATATTGCGCACATATACGGGGTATTGTTGAATTTTTTCTAATGTTAGTTCTACATGTAGGCAAATGAAACAAATGGGATTGCCGAGTTGATCTTGACGGAATATGAATATTTATTAAGTTGGTTAGCTCTGGAGAGTCCAGGCCATTATTAACAATTTGAAATAATAAAGTTTGGTCAAAAATTAAACGTCGTGTATAAAGGGAGTTGAAATTATGGTAATTAATAGATTCGTTGTAATTTAAGAAGTGTAATTTTTGTTTATAATTTATGTGGTTAAAAATTTTTTTTTGAATTTTTACGATTCTATCAATGTGAGCTTGGTAGAAAGGAGTCCAGATCGGTGTGCAGTGTTCTAAGTGGGGACGGATGAACGCTGTGTAAAGGGAATATAGAGTCTTAAGGTTGCGAAAAGGTTTCGTTATTCGAATAATAAATCCTAGCATTTTGTTGGCCTTGTTGATGATTTCATCAGTGTGTTGTATAAAATTTAATTTAACATCCAGTAATACCCCAAGGTCCCTGATAGATTCTACTTCTTTGATAAGTGTCCCAATCTATACTCAAAAGGAATTTTATTTTTATTACGTGTAAATGATAATTTTTTGCATTTTGAGGTATTTACTACCAGTTTGTTTGACTCACAGTAGATAAAAAGTCGATTGAGGTCCTCTTGAAGTTTAATGCAATCTTCGATTGATTTGATAACTAGGTATATTTTTTTATCGTCTGCATAAGCTAGGTAATTGGCGTGTAAAAAACATTTGTGAATATCATAAATATACACATTAAATAATAATGGCCCTAAATGAGAACCTTGAGGTACACCGGAGGGCACGGAAAAGAAGCTGGACTTAGTTCCCTCAACTGATACACATTGAAGTCTACTCCGAAGGTATGAAGTAAGCCACCGAAGTAGGTCACCGTGGATGCCTAATTGTTTTAGTTTTTTAATTAAAATAAAATGGTTTACCTTATCGAAGGCCTTAGAGTAATCCGTGTAGATTACATCTACTTGGTTTCTATTGTCCATATTGCTCGTTAAATATTCCGTGAAATTTACCAAATTTGTAAGTACCGACCTTTTTTGTAGAAATCCATGTTGTTGGTTTTGTATGTTGCAAACAATTGTTGTATAAATTTGATCGCAGATAATTTTCTCAAAGAGTTTACTAAATACCGTTAGCATTGAGATTGGGCGATAGTTTTCAATGTTGCTTTTTGAACCAGATTTATGAATAGGGATTATAGTTGCTTCTTTGAACTTTGTAGGAAATTTTCCTGCTCCTAGTGACATTCTAAATATGTTAGTTAAGGGGTACGAAAGATTTTTGGCACATTTTGAGACAAAGTATGGCGAGATACCATCACTGCCAGCACCCTTACTAATGTCTAAATTCTTCAGGTATTTATTGATTATTAAATAGTTTATTTGTACGTTCCCAATTGGGTTATGATTATTAACGTAGGTAAAATCATCGAATATACTGGGATCATTGGTGTTATTATCGTTTACGTAGGTGGACTGAAAATGTTTAGAGAATATTGGCATACTTGATGAGCGCCGGTGCCTGACTCATCCTTAAGGTGCATGATTTGTGGGATGCCATTTGTTTTACATTTGCTTTTAGCATAGTTCCAGAGTTGTTTATTATTTATAAGAATATTAGATTCAACTGAATTTATGTATTGATTATAGCAATGCTTCTGTAAGTGTTTTTGTTGTGTACGTTTTATAGAAAACTCTATGTAGTCTACTGGATTATTATGGGATTTCCATTTTTTATGTAGTTTTTGTTTATCTTTAATGATTTTGATCAGTGGAGCTGAATACCAGTTTGGAAATTTACTCTTTTTGATGATACGTTTAGGGACAAACTGGTTGATGGTATTGTTTAAAATGTTGTAAAAATAATCGACCACTACATCGACATCCGAATTCTCCAGAGTAAAAGACCAGTCTGTCATTGACAGATGTTCGTTGATTAACTCGTAATTGGCTTTTTTAAACAAATAAATTTCTTTAGGTGGGGCGTGAATAATAGGAAGTGTATCGATTTGAAGCATGATTTTAAGTGATGGGTGGTGCGAGTCTTCGTTGACAAGAGGATCGCATGCACGAGATACATGACATTCCTCATTACAGATAACTAAATCGAGAATTCGGTTATTTGCATTTTTTATGTAATTATATTGGTTTAATTCAGAATAATGGATTGTGTCTGCAAGTGAGGAACTAATTGCGTTCAAGTTTTCAGGTATCAAGTATGAATCATTGTAATGTACATTCCATGTTACGGTGGGCATATTAAAGTCTCCAATTACAAGTAAAATGTCATCGGGATATTGATCTTTTACGTTAGCAAGTAAGCAAAGGAATGAACTAAGTGAAGTTTCATATCCTGGACCCTGTGGGAGATATATACAGGCTACATGAATAGTACGTTTGGAGGTATAGTTAGAGGGAGGAATAGTTACCCAGATGCATTCAGCATTGCAGATCAAGTCTTCGCGAGGGTAAGCATTAATATTGTTATGTGTAATGATCATCTATGTCAGATTATTTAGGAAACCGTGGTGAATCAAATGGTGTAAACAAAAAAAAATTTGGTCGAAAACCTCACATGGGATATTTTGTGAATGCAACGACGATATGTTCTCAAGAGTTTTGAGAATAAATATATAAATATTTTTTTACGTTATTAATTTATCAAAAAAATAACATTCTTGCATCTATTTTATTATATACTTGATGTGGAAAATAACATAGTTACTATATTAAGCCAAATAATGTACATGCGGATATACATTGGATATAAGCATAATGATAATTATACTAAAAAGGTTTTATTTCTGGGAGTGCAAAAGTCATACAGCTTCATATGTGCTAGAGCTACAAAACTACACTACTTGGATGTTTCTGACCACAAATGTTTAAAAAACTGGCGTAAAAGTACCAATGACGTGTAAGCTCATAGAAGGGTTCTCGAGAAACACAGAAATGCATTGATTGAAATTGCACAAACGAATTGGTTATGGCGACCCAGCTTGAAATGCTGCAAATGGGTCCAATCTTTGTGGCGTCATTTTTAATTAAATGAGAACAAATAACTTTGTAAAAACAGCTTTATGTAATCAATATTATCAACATATTTCGAAAACAGAGTGTTCTTCGTCAGGATAAAAGACAAACAAGTATAGGCATATGAGAATTATAGACAAAATAATAAAGGGAGAGGTGATTAATTACTTAAAATATCACAAAATGCAATTACATAAAATGAAATATAAAAATTATTTTTAAGTTAAATACCCTTATAGAGCAAAGTCATTGGAGAAGCTGTGTGGAGGTTATTTTTAATGAAAGGAAGGAGAGGAATTTCTGGGTAGGTAAAAGTATGAAATGATGGTGGAGAGAGTCCGGCTGTAGAGATCAAAAGATCTCCCTCTTCCAGTTTCTCCCAAACCGGCCCGCCACGCAGTAAGTGGACAAAATCATCCGCCACCAAAACCCATGCAGACCTCACCCGTGAACCCGGGAACCCATGCTCAGTCACCAAACATAGCGGACCACTTGGGGTGACCAAGTGGCGGGGGTGTTGGTTATCCAATAAATGGTTCCCGGGGCGATGGTACCTATAACGCCTCCCAAATTGAAAATTTATTATAGTACTTGACATAAACAATTTTAATTTTGCACAATTTTAGTATGAAAGCTCGGTCAGTATTGGTATACCGCGATGAGTCACTAAACAGAAAAAAACGAATAAAAAATATCGATTATTAGGGCAAGGACAACACTAGTCTACCGATAAAATTCGTTACATCACTACTTCGCTTTATATGTATTTGTCAAAAACCACCGTTCCCCGGCCCCCTCACGAGAACTGAGCGAAAGGGACACCTGCACGTCGGGCCGAAAATACCTAAATAAAATCTTCGAAATCGATGTTTTGTATTCCCCATTTTTCTTCTCCAAAACTGGACCGATTTTAATTTTTTTTTTCACTAACTGTATTAAAAGAAAATATTCTATGTCGGTACGTTTTGCTTTTTTTCATAATACATTGTTTAGTTTGTATACTGAACGTTTTTTGACGGCGTTTAAATTAGGCAATTTTATTCATTTTTGGAAGGTCCTAACTTCTATAAGAAGTAAATTATAAAAAAAAGCAAAACGTACTGACACGCTAGTGGTTGATATCTATATTATGTAAAAAAAAATTTGCTCTGGGGTCAAAATCCAGAGAGATAAACGGGGAATACGTTTGTATGGAAAAACGCCGCTAGTATTTCCTCTTAATCCTTCGAGCCGTTTCTGCAGCACTGGTACCACGGTGGAACTCGTACTCGTAAATAATGCGATATTTCAAGTTTTCCATTTTGTAAACTAAGTGACGCAAAGAAAAAAAACAACTAAGGAAAAAACAAATGAATTATAATTTTCGAAACACAAATACATGAGTAAATAGCTGTATAAATTTGAATTTGGAATTCCTAACCAAAGAGAAGATATTTGAGATCAAAGTTGCCAGTACGGCAAAACGCCAATTTCATTTGTAAGTACCTAATATTATAGATGATTTTGTCAAAATTTTTTATAAAAAATTGTAATTCTTGATTCATATTACACTTTTCCTTTATGACTTATTCATTCGTTTATTTCATTTTTGAATACCTACTTAACCTATATTTGAATTTTTATTTTGTAAATTGTGTCACTTTATAAAAGCTCACAAGCGAGTGATTATGATAGGTGGCAACTTCTAAGAAGGAGGAAGGGGCGGCGCATATGAAGTGGCCTATTCTTATGAATAGTATAAATACGGCCCTGCTCCGGAGACATTTTTAATGATTTTTTTCCAACAAAAACATTAAAAATAGTAGATCTTGGATAGTTGGGGACGGGATAAGAGATTGAGATAAGATTTACTCGGCTGAGTGACCAATGACGATATGTGGAAGTTTTTTTTGTTATTTGATTTTGAAGAATTTTTTTTTTTAATTTATCGAAATAGTCTCCGGACACCAAAATTTCATTTACATTTTTTACTCAAAATAATGTCAGGAATCATTGGTTCAAGCAAGTCAAGTACGCCCCTTAACATCCTATCTATAGAATACACATAATATTTTTTTCTTTTCTGAATAGAAGTTTTTTTATTATTTGAAAACCTCACAAGCGTCTCGGCTGCTCCCGTCTGGAGCCAATGAGTCTATGGCATTACCAATTGGGGTATGTTGTGAGGCTGAAGGTAGGAGGGAGGGGAAGGAGACGAGGAAGAGGAAATACCTGGAGGAAGAGGAAATACGAAGAGGAAATACAAGGAGAGTACCTGGCTATTCAGATCTGGTCTGAATGGTGGTCTTATACCAGAGCGGTACTGAGAGTATCTTCCACTTTGGAACGTGCCATGAATATACTGCATATTATTTTCAATGAATAAATAGTTAAATAATACAAATCAATCAAATAAAATTTATTGCGCATGCTGGAGTTTGAACCTGCGACCTCCGGATTGCGATTCGACCACAGAGGGGTTGAGGAGTTGGGAGAAGTTGAAACTCTTGTGCGATATTCATATAAAATTTTTTGAATCAACCACCCAAAATTACAAGTACTTTTTATAGATTCTTTAAATTCAGAATGATAAAAATCAAAAGCATTTATTGATTTGGCATTAGGGATATAAAATTTTCGTCTGCGGTGCTTTATTTTTGATTTCTTTGAAAGTTCAAATATCGTTTTACAAAATGCAAATAGGTTTGTGACACTACGGACTGCAAAGTTAACTATGTCAAGTTGTACGATACAAACTGAAAAAAGATAAATTGGCCCTCTGGCTAAAAAGATAAAAAAAGGTTAGGGGTCGCAAAGTGAAGAAATTATTTTTATTACTAAAAGGCGGTCGCGCCTTTAAAAAGTTTGAAAACCGCTTTTACAGAGCAAGGGTTCCCAACTTTCCTCCATGGCATCAACCGTTGGTTTTAATCAGTGATGCCATGTTCCAAAAGTAAAAAAAACTATGTTCAGGGGTAAAATACCTTATTTTAAAGGAAAAAAACACGTTTTTCGTAAGCTTTTTATTGATAATTTTAAATAAAAGAACAACAGTGTGTAAGTAAATTTTCTAGGATGCTTTAATAAACAATAATTTTATAAAACTCCTTTGAATAAAAAGATTTTTTTTTAAATGCTTTTAAGTAGGGATTTTACCCATATCTCACTCAAAAGTATGTACATATTTTTGGTGACCATAGAGCAGTGGTTCCCAATCTTTTTTGAACAGGGATCACTATGACGTTTATTTGTTCTCACAGGGACCACAAGGTACAATAATGATAAACTGTTAATCGCGTAATTAGCGCCGACTTACCAAGGAGACAAGAGAGCTTTTTTTACATTAGCTCCAGACAGGAGGTCCTGAGGAAAATAGTTTCTCTCATCAGGGATGATGTGTAGGGTTTTTTTTAAGGAAGGGAAGGATAGGAAGTTCTGGGAAGGAAAAAGATACGAGGGGTGGGAAGGAATCTGGTCAGTGAGTCCAGGCGTGAGAGACGTATGAATCCATCCCCCCAACTGCGGTGCAAGGCGATGGGTCAAGAGAGTCCGGCTGGAAAGGTCTAAAGGCCTCCCTCAACCAGTCTCTCTCGATCCGGCCCGCCACGCAGCAGGTGGGCAGACCATCCGCCGCCAAGATCCGGAAAAACCTCACCACATGAACCCGGGCACACCTGCTAAATCGCCAGGTGTAGCGAACCATTTGGAGTGACCTATGGCAGACGTGTTGGTAAATATTTCCCGGGGCGGCGGTACCCATATTCGCCACCAAAATTGAGCTGGTAATAACCTAATACGAGTACAGCGGCCTTGAGGTTTTTACTAGCGCCAGGCGCCGTTTGGCACAGAGCCGACCTTGGAGCGAGCTACCGGCCGTCATCCACTATAGAGAACAACATAAAATTTATTTGCGAACGCCGGGATTCGAACCCACAACCTCCAAATTGCTAGTCAAGAGCCTTAACCGAGGGCGTCGGTTGTGTGCGATATCCCATAAAAAAAGAACATTCACACTATGCGGAAAATGCAAGTAGGTACCTATGAAGGAAACGCGGGGCAGAATGGGGTAGCTATGTTTGATCATGATTTGGGAGAGTTTGAAAGTAATAAAACCATTATTCATCAATTTGTACCATTATTTACTCATTTCTCTATAATGAAGCTAAACTGATCTAAATTAATTATAATTTTTAATTTATAAACTAACGTTTAAGACAAGATTTTTATGCATAGCACAAAGGATAACAATGCATAGCACAAAGGGTAACAATTATTATACTATATATTGAATTATTTGGCGGGTATTAGATAAGCCGCCATAGCTCAGTGGTGAGAGCATCCGACCGGCAATCAGAAGGACACGGGTTCAAGTCCCATTGGCGGCAAGTATCTTTTCTCGGAAGATTTTTCAATGTAAATGAGTGTTTTAGGCTGACAATTATTGCTTATAATAATTTATCTAAATTAATAATTACCATAAAAAATTGTCTTTGAAAAAATGGGAAATTTCCCATTCTGCCCCACACCCCGGGGTTTAATGGGAAATGAACCAGGGGCATAATGGGGTATTAATAATTAATTTTAGTCCAGTCAATGAATGGTCCAAAAGGAGGTGTAGAGTTAACTTAAGCGAAGTTTTTAACCTAAGCGATTCCTTCAGAAGCTTATTCAGGGTGCTTAGGGTGTGAACATTCTAAACGTTCTGACGTGTAGGTGGTAAAATTAAACCTAAAATTGCTGTCAATATTTACTGGTTGGAGATTAATTTGCATATTATGTATTCCAAAGGGAAATTAAATACTTTACAACTTCTTCTACAGAAATTTCTTTCTTTGAGGAATATTTTAGACGATATGAAGGAACGTTTGATGAAAAAAGTGAGGAAAAATGATTTTTTTAGAAAATATCTACATTTGTGGAGCGTGTAACACAATAACGGCAAGGATTTCGAAAATTACGTACAGAATAAAAGTTGTAGATAATTTTATGAGCTTTTACTTATTTAAAATAATTTCCTTTACGACGCACCGTTTTCGAGATATAAGCGGAAACCCGAAAATTGGGACCTCCCCCCCTTTCCCCTCCATAGCTCACCACCTAGACGTCAGGATTTTTAGTATGTTCACACCCTAAGCTCCCTGAACAAGTTTCTGAAGGAATCTGACACTGACACCGCATCATCTTTGATCATAGAATGCGTGGAACAGGACTATTTTTTCTGATAACACTAATAAATATTTTCTCGTATTTACGCAGATGAAATAAAAGTGCACATGAACGTGGTAGATGTACCCCATTGTGCCCCACTTATTTTGGCCGTTTTATTTGTTGGTCTTGAGTAATCACTAGACTTTTAGTCAGTCGAATGTATGTTGAAACAAATCTGTAATGTTAATTTCCGAATACAGAATAGTGTATCCATAGTAAAAAGTATGTAGGGAAATCCGAGTATTATAATCTGAAGATTCTGAAGGACTGTATAGTTTCGATTGTTGTGAACGTCAATGTCGCCCATTCAAAAAGAACCTTTGAAGTTTCAAACAGCATCCCGATATGATAATGTCCAAAAGAAAATTAACAAAACTTGAAAATTTTCAGACTGAAAATTTAAATCTATTTTTTTCCAAATTTCTAATTTTACAAAAGAAATTTGAAAAATAATTAAAAATTGAAAATTTTAAAAACTTCGCATAACAATAAAAAAACGAATGTTTTATAAAAAATTCCGATTTTCCTAGAAGTTTTTTTCAGAAAAATAATTTTTTATTTTTTATTTTTTTATTGAAAGAACAGATATGCATATTAAAATCAACAAACAAGTCCTGCTAAGCCAATTCAATTGGCTTGTCAACAGGTGCTTATATTATAGTTACATATAGATTTTTTACATTTAAAATTTACGTCTTATATCCAGCGCCCTTGAGGTGATTTTCCACGAAAACGGCGCTATATAAATTAGCCAATTATTATTATTATTACAGATTCAACATTTTTTCACACATTTATCAATATAAATATTTTTTCACACATTTTTTCACACATTTATCAATATAAATATTTTTTTTCTGATAGCCAATTTTTCACAATATATTCAACCTTATTCATAGAATTACATTGCTTTATAGCAGCGTTTTTTCATGGAACCATTTTCATGGCACGACCCCCTTATTATGTAAAAAATATTTCGCGACCCCCTACCCTTCGCCTGCGATTTACCTTTGATGACTATGGTTCCTGGAGGGAGGGGGGGGGGGGTGGCTAGAGAAATTCAGGAATCACAAATTGAATGAAATGAAAAAAGAATGACACCCAGTGAACACCAACAGGAGGGTGGCTAGAGAATTTGGTTTGAGATGAACATCAAAGCATATATACCTGGTATGAAATTGTCTTGCAGAATTTGAAAGAAGAAATGTGTCATTATTTCTCGGTGCAAGAACTATCACAGAACGCTGGGAAAAGGTGATAAGGATCATAAACCCGTTTTTGAATACAGCTATAGATGAGGCAAGTTTAGAAACCAACCTAAAAGAAAATCTGCTGGAATTATCTGCCGATGGAATGTTGCACTTGGAATTCAAGTCTGTTAAATTGGATAACTTTTGGTTAAAAAGAAAATTAGAATACCCAGAATTGACCACAGAAGCTTTGAAGTGCTTGATTCCATTTGCCACTTCTTACTTGTGCGAGTTGACGTTTTCGTCAATTTTTTTTTTTTTTTTACAGTGAATACCGCACAAGAATCTCAACTGCTCCCGTCTGGAGCCAGTGAGACTATGGCATCCCCAACTGGGGTATGTTGTGAGGCTGAATAAAAAAATGGCAAATGTCAATGGCCCAAATAAAAAACAATCAGAGGAATCGATTAAATTTAGAAAACGACTTAATTCTAAATGTTGCAAAAACAGATCCGCGATGGCAGAAATTGATTGTCGAAAAACAGGCGCAACCTTCACTTTAATGTGTGTGAGACTTACGGATTTTTGACCCATAGAAATTTTATAATTTAAATTTCATGTTAACTTCAAAATGCCCTATAATTAATATTTTCATAGTAAAAATATTTTTGAGCTTTATTGTTTTTTTAATATTTTACTTTGGACCCCCTGCGACCCCCTTGTAGAGGCTTCGCGACCCACAGGTTGAAAAGCACTGCTTTATAGTGTCAGGTAATAAATTAAATATCTTCGGTATGATGTATTCAAACGTTCTCTGTCCGTACTTATTGTTAAATTTCGGAACTATTAACCCGTCGTTGCGCGTGAATCTAGTGCTGTGTATTTATGTTCTAATTTCTCTTTATGCTGCGGGGTAAATATATGTTGAATGGAAATTTTTTTATCTAAATGATAATATCATTAAAATTTCACGACCCATTTTCCAGATTTTCCCAAAAAAATTAGTATCCAAACATTGAATAACGAAATTTATTTTTTTTGTTCACAAAAAATTTCCAAATATTTTTCAATTTTCCCGAAAGATTTTTTTTTCAGAAGAATTAAAATTTCTCAGCATGGAAAATTTCCAAACTATAACAAAAGATTTTTAAATAATATCCCGACCGATTATCAGATTTTTCCCGAAGAATTTTTTTTAGAAAAATAAAATTTTTCAATATCTAAAATTTAACAACCTAAAAGTTTCCAAACTCGAATAACAAATTCAAAAATATAAATGTCGGAAAGCTTTTGTAATACTTTCCCGGCTACTATTTTCCAAGCTAAAATTTTAGATTTTCAAATTTTCCTAGAAGAATTTTTTTCTGAAAAATATAAATTTCCAATATGGAACATTGCCAAAAATTCACACATTATCACAAAGATAAATAAATATCTTTGATAAAATTTCCCCACATATTTCCCAAACAAATCTTCAGGTTTTCTCAGAAGAATTTTTTTAGAGTAATAGTACTTTGCAGTAGTTATTTTGGATACAACCTACCAAAGTTTATGAACCTACCTATTGAGAAGTTCCTACTGGTTCAAAAAAAAAGTAATTTAGTACAGTGTCAAATAAGAGTAGAAAACATAGGAGGACGCCACTGTTGATCAAATGGCAATGCTAAATACATAACTCATGGTTTTAAAGTAAAGCTGTGTAACCTACATTTTTTGTAAAAAATAAAAAACATATAAAAGTGGGAAAAACATTTTTTTATTGCAATTTTGATACCTATCGATCTCAAAATTACAATTGATATAGGTAAATTGTACCTTTGTAATTTTTGTTAATACAATGAGGAATAACGATATTATAGTAAAATAAGCACGATTGGAAATTGCTCATTTATTTAATACTAGCTTAAGAATCCAGCGTTGCCCGGGTTTTAGATCTCATGTCTCTAATTTTAGATCTGAATATATTCAACTCATTCCGACCTAAAAGTAGTGTAAGTACTCACCATTAGTGATTCTTCCTTTTTACTTACCGTTAAATTCAAATTTATGATATATTTAATGAAAGTAAATCACTTTATAAAACACAATTTAATCAAATTTATAAGATACCTTAACAACAGTGCTTCTTCGAATTAATTTTTTTTTATTTTAGAACAAAAAAAAGGTTGGCGTAAATTATATAAAACAAATATTTAAGGTATAATAAAACAAAGATCAAAAGTGGTCTCAGTCTGCCGCCTTTGTCTCGCGTCAGAAGTCAGAAGGTTGCGTTTTCGATTTTTTTTTTTACATGAGGTTCACACAGGAGGCCCAGAGGAAAATAATTTCCCTCAGGGCCAAGGTCATCTTTGGGGATGCTGTGTGAAGGGGTTTTTTTAAAGGAAAGGAAGGACAGGAGAGTTCTGCGAAGGAAAAGGGTTTAAGGGGTGGGTAGGAATATGGGGTTGAGTGTGTCCAGGTCATCCGCCTCCAAGACCTAGACAAACCTCACCCCATGGACCCGGGCACCCCTGCTAAATCACCAAACGTAGCGAACCACTTGGGGTGACCTGTGGCAGAGGTATTGGTTATCCAATAAAGGTTCCCGGGGCGGGGGTACCCATTCCCGCCTCCCAAACTGATCACCGCCGCGACAAAAATATTTGGAATTTTAAAATTAATACGCTATACTTTGGTGGCTTGACCTATTTCCGCATATCGCTCGCCAAACATTTCCAATGGTAATATGATTTGATATATATATATATATATATGCGAGCGATACGCTGAAATAGGCCAAGTCCGAAAACGCCTGCTACTTTATAGCTCGGTCTGACAGTACGTTTATCGATTTTCCAATTTTCCCGGAAGAATTGTTTTCAGAAAAATGAAAGTTTCCCAACATGGAAAATATCCAAGCTTCAAATAATATCAATAAAAAATTACCGAACGTATTTTTCCGATTTTCCTAGAAGAAATATTCAAAGTTTACAAACTTCAAATAAAAAAAATCGGAAAGATAAATGTCTAACTCTAACCGAAGATAAAGTATTTCTCATATCAAAAAAAGGAATTGAAAAGGATTAAATTAACCCAACTTAGATATTCCTGTAACGACTTTTTTTGTCTCGGTGAACTTTCTGCAACTGGATCGCCCGATATTATTTTCCTAGGGCTATTTTTGGAATCGCTTTCCTTTGGCTTTTACAAAATTTGAAAATTTTAGTTCTGCCTATGATTAACAAAATGTGTCAGAAACATAGACATCCAAATTCAATAGACCAGAAATAACAGGTGAGGGGAAAAATCAACTATGGCGGTACGAAGAGGGGAAGATGACTGTCATTGGTTGAAAAATTAATCTGACAGTATATAGGCATCTCGCATTATAATATCATCATTTAGTTCTTAAAAGCAAAATCTGCTTTGAATGAATAGACCTTTTTACATGGGAGCGCGAATTGCTTGCCACGATAATAAAATATTTGCGTAGGCCAAATGTACACCCCAAAAAGATTCGCCCGTTTTCACATAGCAATATTTTTTTGCCGTGTTTAGTTAAGACACTTTTACAAATGTTTCATAATTTACTTACCCCTGTAACCAGCGACGAGCACACTAAGGAACCGCCCACATTTATGTGCACACTGATATGTAGGTATGTTGTATAGCACAAGCTACTGTTTTGGCGTGTTATTTTTTCGTTAAATGTATAGATGTTAGCTTCGCGCTGCCCACGGCAAGAATGATGACGTCACACATTTTAGATTCAAGCGATTCTCTATCCCCTCCACATGGGGCGAACTGGCGCCAAGGAGGACCTCCAGCCGGTTCCATGGCGAGGGGGAAATAATACGTTTTTATCACTTAGGGCAGGTCCAGATATATTCATATGTCCGTGGTCAGAAATGTATGAGTATATGAGATGTGTATGAGTTGCTAAACCATTCATCCGATTGCGATGAAACTTTGGGGATTTGATGTGCGCATACCCGCGATGGTTTCTATATTTAACAATGAGTTCTGGCGTCATGAACTTATGCTTTGCTAACTATTCATCCGATTGCGAGGAAACTTTGGGGATTTGATGTGTGCATGCCCGCGATGGTTTCTCTATAGTGAGCTCTGGCGTCATGAAATTATGCGTTGTTAAGCCGTTCATCCGATTGCGATGAAACTTTCGTGAGTTGTTGTGAGCACGCCCGCGAAGGTTTCTACATGTATATACCTACTGGTGAGCTCCGGCATTATGAAATTTGTATAAAAAAATTCCAATAGGTGCACGTGATCTGTTTGAAAACTGAATGTACCAAAATGACTCCAGGAGGGGAGGGGGGAAGTCGGAAGGGGGGTTCGAGAGACGGGGGAAACGGGAGAGGAGAGTGGAGAGAGGGAAGACGAAGAAGGCGGAGTGGGAACGCGTGAGGTGAAGGGGACGTGGGAGAGAAAGGGGAGGAGGAAGGGGAACGGGACGAATGGGAAAGGACACGCAGAACACGGAGAAACAATTTCTTACAATTTATTACATAGCAATGCACGCCAGGAACTCGCTAGCTATTTATAAAGGGAAATCTTGAAATTTTAGAGCTTTCAAACCGATTTTCTTCAAAATTGATATACTTAGAGTAGTTTAGTGAGAGAACCACGAATTTTATGTCAAAATGCACAATTTCGGTGGCGTTCTTTAATTTCCTGAGTTCTTATTGGCAGTAAGTAGGTACATTAGTCAATGGGAATTTGTTATTTAATAGAAATTAGTTTATATTAATAAGTTCAATGAATTTCAAATTAACGAAGTTATACAACTTACATACAAGGTGTTAAGGGACGTACTTTAACCAGTGATTTATTATTAGACATTATTTGTGGTGAAAAATGTTAATGAAATTTTCGTCTCCGGTGACTTTGGATGATTTGTCGCCACTGCCACTCAACCGAGTAACCGACCAACCCCTTAATCAGCCTCCAACTGTCAATATCAATCAACACCTACCGTTTTTTTGTGTTTTTGTAGAAAAAAAAAGAAAAACGTTGTATACTTATATACGTACAATTTTTACTCCAAATAATGTTAGGAATCACTGGTGCACAAGTGCGTCCCTTAACACCCTGTATATTGCACAGGTATTCAAAAATGATTTTTATTTGGAAAGAAAAATTAATAAGTACCTACCTATGTGACAAAGTTAACGTAAAGTTAGTTTTGCACACGTTCTAATACTTTTACCCACAAAGGAACAAAACTGTACTATCAGGTATAAGTAATGTGACCAGACGTCCCGTCTTCACCGGGATAGTCCCGTTTTCAGGCAGCGTATCCCGGTGTCCCCGAACACAGCTTCGGGACGCCAAAATTTCCCGTTTTCGAAAAGAAATCATTATGCGCCTACGCAAACCTACTGGTAATCTCGAAATACATAAATATATAAAATAGCTAACCCTAATGTGACACGAAAAATATGACTATCTTATCAATTGTATTGTATGAAATTGTGAGGCTCCTAAACGAATAGGTTTATAAGATATTTTATTTAATTTATGAGGGGCTAGAATTCCAATAATCCATGCGCTTGGTAGCTAGCTGCAAGACGAGTTGTGATCTAGCCTCCTAACTGCCTACATAAAGTAAATTCACTCGTAAAA
Source organism: Limnephilus marmoratus (assembly GCA_917880885.1). Classification (NCBI taxonomy): domain Eukaryota; kingdom Metazoa; phylum Arthropoda; class Insecta; order Trichoptera; family Limnephilidae; genus Limnephilus; species Limnephilus marmoratus. Next base: position 56,652,538 of record OU862908.1, read on the forward strand.
TCCGCGCTAATTTTAGTCAAACACATTTTTATTGTAAGATATTGCTTTATTTCGATTAAATTTTCTCTTAATAAAAAAAATCTCTTTACTATTTGAACAAGGGTCTAGAATTCCAATCGTCCACGAAACATACAATATTACCAACCAACAGTTTTACCTTCTCAAACCTGTGGGTGTAAGGTATTACACCCAACATAATAAAATGTAATATTAATATGTAAAAATGTTTTCAAAATACATTATGTAAAAATAAATAAAAAGATTGGTAGCTGCAAGATGCTAGAAGATCTAGCCTCTTTGGTGCAGGCGCTCTTGAGGCGATTTTTCGCGGAAACAGCGCTGTATAAGTTGTTCAAATTTATTATTATTATTAGCTTTTTCCCGCGGCTTCGCTCGCATGGTGTAATGGGGATTCCCACTCCGCCTCCTCCACCTCCCCCCTCCCCCCTCTCACCGCCCTCCCCGCCACCTCCCCCCTTCCCCTCCCTCAATTATATTTTATATTCAATTCCAGTACTTTCAGTTTTTAAACATCCCGCGTGCCACCTTTTACAATTTTTATTCAAATTTCCATTTTTCATGTATATTAAATTTGGTACCTAACATAGGTACCTGTTTAAAATATCTAAAATTCTTGATTCGATTCAAACTATTAGGGGAGTACATACTTTAAATAAATTTATCGACTTAAAGATTTTCAAAAATAGAATCCTGATTTAAAATGTCGTTCTCAAACACGCGAACTGTCAAACGTGCGATAGTCGTTAGGTTTTCTGAAATTATCCAATTTTCTGCGCAATTTTCTTAATTTTTCTCTCCGTAAGAACCATCCTCCTACTTAAAGGAATATTCTAAAAAATAAGTAGCGAAATCGGTTCAACTGCTCTCGAGATTTGCGCTTAGCAACACATTTTGCGATTCATTTTTATATGTAAGGTTACATACGTATATTTTAAAAATATGTTTATTCAGTTTTTAATTGTACAATATTTACCTTAAAAAACTGATCAATCAGTTTGATTGTAAGAAATCTCTCATTTTCCCATTTATTTGCTTACAATAATATAATTAAAATAAGTACCTAACTACTTTTTTTCGGTGTCCCGGTTTGGGGGAAATAACAAATGGTCACGTTAGGAGGCATACATTAATTACGTGAGCTCAAAAGGGCGGAGGGGGGGGGGGGGGGGGGGGGGTCCAGCAAAATCTCAAGTTATTTGAAAAGAATATACGAAGTGGCCCAAATTTATCTCACCAAGAGGGGTCTAGATTGGAAGAAAAACTGCTCACGTAATTTTAATGTATGCCCCCATAGATATAAGGGAACTAAATTAGGCGAAGCCCATCAAAAAGTCGTCTGCAGGGCGCTGTTTATCTACCAGTTCATTACTGATTGCCTTGAATCACGGCAATGTAGGTATTATCTGAAATGAATATAATATACATATTTAGTTACTGTGCGCTTGCTTTTAGATAAAACCACCGATAAAACAGATTTCCTAAAGCGCTGTTTACATCTCGACGCCATAATGATTAGTTTATCATCGTGGATGTAATATAAACAAATTATTTCCGAAGGAATTACTTCATGTGGCCGCAATATGATTATGCGCTCTTGGGTCAAAGACTAGCTTCGGTGATGATGTGAGGTCGACATTTTTTTACCTCACGAAAGGGAGGAAAATTAGCCTAGAAATACCCTGTTGATTGAATCACAAAATTCATGTATATGATCGATACCGGATACGGACCAAGCTAACAGTACAGAAATGCAAAATAAATGACAAAATTCGTGCACTCGTGGAACCTCTTCTATCATCTTGGCAGTAGAAATGAATATCTGCAGAGTGAGCCCAAAATAAACACTCCTCTAGCATGAGGGGGAGAGGGGGATTTTTTTTTTTAAATACATGTTTACATACAAGTTACTATATTTGAAAATCTCCTACAACCATCACAGTAAGCGGAAGATGTTGCGTGTGTCGCGATGGAGATCTTAGCCTACCGAGGAATCGAACTCACGACTCCTGTATGCGGGAACCAGGCGCGTTGCCAACTCAGTTACTTAATATACGGTCTTATTTACTTGTGTATCTTATTAACCAATTAATATTAGCTTTTATCAAAAATTATCGTTTTGTCTCCAATATTTTTAACTCGCTCTAAAATCTGTCAGAAAATGTTCGCATTAGGGAACGTACCCATGCTACGTGACAAACTTTTTGCAATTTTTAACCCCCCCCCCTCGGTGACCAAAAACCTAAGCAACCGGCCGCTCATTTATACCAAGCGTGACATTTTGAAGACCCCCCCCAAACGTGTCACGTAGTATGGGTACGTTCCCTTATATCATAAATTAACGATTTGGTCTAAAGCCAAGAAACTGTTGTGTAGGTTTATACTTCAATAAATGGTAAAATCCGTTCTGTTTTATAAACACTTTAAAAGTAGGTCCTATGTAGATCAAAACAATATAGATACCTACTCGTTGCCGGGATTCGATAACTTCATTCATTTCTATTTTTATTTTATTTTATTTTATTTTATTTATTTGGGAGACCAACAGTTTACATTAACAACAAAGTATATAATAATTGAGTACAATAATTGAACCAATTAGAGGTTTCCACATGGGTATTGTATACAAGTGTGTAGTTATTCCAGAAATATTTACTCATAAAAAATTACATTTCAAGAGACGAATTACGAGTTATTTAGGTGGGGATAGGAAAGGGGTAGGGTGGGGGGGGATCGGTTAAGTTGAGGTATAGTAATAAAAATATGCGTGACAAAAAATTAAAAGAGAGAGAAAAAAAGAAAAAGGAAGTTTATAGAGTGGTGGTTGTATTAGAGGGTATCTATAAGTATTGTTATTGTAGAGTATCGAGAGAGTATCTGTGTGATTTTAAGGAGTGTGGTGCAGAGTTAAAAATGTCAAATTGTGTATAGTGTGTGTTGAAAGTGTTGGATGCACGATAGATGAAAGAGTTCTGTTTAGAATTAGTGTTGCACCGAGGGAGGCTAAGAATCATGTCTGATCTTGTTCGTCTGTTTGGAACTCGTATCTGTATTCGTTCTAGGAGTGCTGGACAATCTACAACGGATCTGGCTATTTTTTGAAGAAAAAGTACATCGGCCGAGCTTCTTCGAGCTTCTAATGGTAGTATATTGAAGTACGCGGCTGAATCTTGGTGACTTAGGTGTGGGCGGAAGCTGCGGAAATCTAAGTATCTTATAAAACGATTTTGAACACGTTCTAGATTTTCCACATATGATTTGTATTGCGGATTCCAAACTTGTGATGCGTATTCTAGTAAGCTACGGACATAAGCAAAATATAGGATTTTCATTGTTCTAAAGTTATTGAATTTTTTACATGTCCTAAGAATGAATCCTAACATTTTCGAAGCTTTTGATGTGACTGAGTCTATATGAATATCAAAAATAAGCTTAGAGTCCAATGTCACTCCCAAATCTTTGACTTCTGTTTTGTTGATTAATATTGAGCCATATTAATCAACAAAATGTACTATGTATTTTTTTCCCCACAATGTTGTTATTTCCCCAGATCTAGGGAATTTACTCCATACGCACTACACCGAACTGCGGCGACCGTATCATGGTGATAAACAATTATTTAACATTACGTGTTTTTGTGTTAAATTAGGAAGTTGACAGTTGATAGTTCAACAAATAATATGAAGTACAAGAAATGGCCCGCTCAGAGGGCCGACGAGGATTCTGGTAACGAATCGCCGACCCTTGGAAGCTCCGTGGAGTCGAGACACAGTTACGGGTAAGTACCCACTTTCCGACGAGGATTCTGGTAACGAATCGCCGACCCTTGGAAGCTCCGTGGAGTCGAGACACAGTTACGGGTAAGTACCCACTTTCCGACGAGGATTCTGGTAACGAATCGCCGACCCTTGGAAGCTCCGTGGAGTCGAGACACAGTTACGGGTAAGTACCCACTTTCTGTACTATCACCGGTATCTTTGTGTGTATAAGAGATACAAGTGTGTTTGGATTTGCACATGTTCTTGAAGGCATTCCGGTGGTGGTTTCGTTGCAATGTGTCCTCAATCCTCTGTTTTTAATCAGAAAAAGTGGATACAACTGAGCTCTCAGCGGCAGGTCCATAGTTACAGATCAGTCGAATTTAAAAAAATAAATTTTGTGACTGAAACGCAAATAAGTTTTGTACACTGATTAGGCCAGTGGTTCTAAACTTGTGTTCCGCCTTCCGCATTCCACGGCACCGAGTACATAGTTAATATTATCATTTTCGATACTATGTATTTTCGTTATCACTATGTTTAAACATACATGTATATAATTTTTTGGGCACCATGCCTATTGCCTATTTTAGGGAACGTACCCATACTACGTACGTGACACGTTTAGGGGGGGGGGGGGGTCTTCAAAATGTCACGCTCCATACAAATGAGCGGCGGGTTGCTTAGGATTTTGGTCACCGGGGAGGGGGGGGGGGGTTAAAAATTGCAAAAAGTTGGTCACGTAGTATGGGTACGTTCCCTTATATACTTAAATAAAATAAAATAAAATAAATAAATAAATAAATAAATAAATAGTTGTTTTTACATATATTATGTAAAAAAATAGGAGAACATGTATAGTGTGTTTTGTGGAAAGGAATGAGATGAAGTCCTGGGATATATATATATATATATATATATATATATATATATATGCCTACTTAATCATAATCGTCCGCCGTTTTTTTAAATGTTTACCAATTTTTTGTTTTTTTTTTACACAAAATTGACAGCGCTTTTTTGTCCTCGCGATTTTTTTTAAACAGATTTCGATTACGTTAACGACTAAGTGTCTTTTTCAATCTCAAGTATTTTTATGGCCAACTACGAAATACGGTGGTCGCATCGGGCCTGCTTTTCATTGTATGAAATGGAGAACAGGAAAAATACATCTGCATGGCTAGGAACTAATATTAACTACAATACATAATAACACCTGTACAAATTTTAATGTCTATAATTATTTTGCAATATTATTACTGTTATTTTTGCTATTAAAATGTATCTAATGTAAAGTAATATATAAATAAATAAAGCTAATACACGTACTAGCCGAAGTATCCGTCGTTTTTCGGGTTTTGTTCTGTTTTAGGGGGTGGGGGCTGGTTTTCATAACCTCATGTAGATAGACGGTGACTTTCCTTTCGTATGTCTTCCACTTCCTCATAAAGATAAAGTATGGACAATTTCATCAATCTCAGAATAAAACGGTAGATTCGTATAAAAATAAAACATATTACATACAGGGTGTTCGGGAGTAATGTGCACTGACTTCGGTAGGTGATTCTACATAATGATAGAAGTAAAACAATTGATAGAGCGAAAATAGCTAAAGATTGACTTACGCCTAAAAATCTGGTATACCAAATCGAGCCTAAAGAATATTCATCAGGGGGCATACATTAATTACGTGAGCAGTTTTTATTCCAATCTTGAGATAAGACTCCCCCCCTTGGTGAGATAAATTTGGGCCACTTAGTTTATTCTTTTCAAGTAACGTGAGATTTTGCTGGATCCCCCCCTTTTGAGCTCACGTAATTAATGTATACCCCCTCACAGTATCTTATAGGGGGGGGACCGCCCCGGGAGCCACCCGAGAGGGGGGTGCCACTCGACCGAGTGGCACCCCAAAATTTACATCATAATGGATTTTTTTAAATTGTTGTCAACGAGAGTAGACTTTAAGAGATTTTTACACAAAACCGTTTTCTCTTGATTTGAGGCCAAAATACTCAACCAAACTGATATTTTTTTTTAAATAAAAAGTTGTAGCAAATAACTAGTAGGTACGAATGTAATATCTAATGCTTCTTTATTCATATTATAAAATATAGGCCAAAAGATTGGATTTTTCATGATTTCCTAGGTAACTTTGACAATTATGGCGATTTAATGAAAACGATTTCAAAATATATTTTGCCCTACCTTCTTTGAAAATATAATGAATGTAAGGGGGCATACATTAATTACGTGAGCAGTTTTTCTTTCAATCTAGCCCCCCCCCTTAGTGAGATAAATCTGGGCCACTTCGCATATTCTTTTCAAGTAACGTGAGATTTTGCTGGACCCCCCCCCTATTGAGCTCACGTAATTAATGTATGCCGCCCAAAAAATAATTAAAAGCTTTTTGATCGACTTACGTTTAACATACACGACCGATTTACGTAGGAACACAAATTAAAAATTTGACCCAAAAATCTCTTTTTTACGAGGTTCGAATTTTTATTTTATATTTAACTAGCGATTTTTCGGCATGCGTTACGTTGTACTTTTTGAGCGGCTCGCGTGCCACCTATTGCAAGTTTTTTTATAAAAATTTTTCATTTTTCATATATTAAAATCATTCATTTTTGTATATTATAAGAACAATCAATCAAATTTGTTATCTAACATAGGTACCTGTTTAAATATAATTCTCGATTAGTTTCGAAGTATTCGATTATGGTTAGTTTCATAGGTGAGTAGGTACTTCAAGTAAATTCATTAATTTAAAGAGTTTACAAATTCGAAAATGGAATTTTGATTGAGCAAAAGATTGTTTGCAAAATGTCATTCTAATTTGTGACATTTTTGTAAGAGTTTTTGTAACGATTAAAAACTTTTCAGATGTATTGTCATGTGGTTGTAATAATCCGGAAACCTTCGAGAGGATGGAAATAAGGTATGTTGAATGTTTCAAACACACGAAGCACTCTTTTTAGAATGAATTGCCTAATTCAAAAAAAAAAGTTTCAAACATTTCTAATTCTTAATATAGCAATACATAATCAACATACGTACATTAGCTATAACCCGCTCCGCAGGTTTTTGCTGGTTAGCCCTGCGGGCGGCTTTTCGATAGGTTTCGCCCGGTTTGAGTGATTGTGACCATTTTATAAATCCGATAGGAACTGGTTCCTAAAATAGCCAGTTCCTCGGATCCACTGACAGCTAGTCACCGTCGGTGACTCACCGAGACAAAGAAACAGTGATAAAGTAACAGTGACAAAGTAACAGTGACAAAGTAACCGAGACACTCAATGACGTTATATGTAATTTATAACAACTTCGTCGTCAAGTATTGCCATCAATGGCATCAATCTTTCCAAATCCGGAAGGATACTTTAAGTACATAAATCCGTATATAAATCCGTAGCACTTATACCTAGGGTAGGAACATCCATATGCGAGCTGCTGACGGAAGTAGTGACATCTTGTGTCGAATTCTTGAATTTAAAACCGAATTATAACAGTAGCTTTGTGTGAAATTCCACGTACACAGATGTTATTTGAGGCGCGGCTGTTAATGTATATAATATGTGGCCGTTAATAATGTGGCGTCCGACATGCACTCGTGGCTGGGTTATGAAATTCAACCATGCAGATGCTAGCCTATTAATATTGTTTGATGATGATGATTGATGATGCAAGCAAGCAAACATACTTATTCTCATTTTTATATATGTAGAAGATTAGTCATATTAAAATAATAGATTGGGCAAGATAAGTTTTTAATCTCACAAATAATTGCCAAAGTTACTTCCGAAATCAGGAAAAGATGGAATTCTTTAATAGCCTAGCTTTTATAATTTGAAACACAAATAAAGTGGCACATAATCGTAGGTAATGGATTCTAGCCAGCCTTTTTAATAAAAATAACATATTTTCAGATTCAAGTATTTTGGTCTCAAACCAATGACTAAATAAAATACATTCTCAAATCCAAATTTAAGTTTTGTACGAAAAAGGCCACGCAGCTGCTCCCCATAACAATTTTTTTAAACAGATATGTGCCCAATAGCTCGGCTATCGGGTTTCCACCTTCCCTAGAAATTCTCTCTTCAAGAAACTGGGTCACTCCTTCTCTAAAAATATCTACCCTCTTCACAGTTTCACAGTGTCCCCAAAGATGTAGTGAATATTATATTTTTAATTAGGTACATAAATTAAATAAACGCATTTATTTGGTTTCAAAATGAGATTATGGTTGGTTCCTACCTGAATGTCATTTATGCAATTCCTACCTGTCCCTATCTCATTACTACTAGTTGGAGATTATTTAAAAAATAGAACATAGTGCGAGAAGATTGTGTAAGTTCGAGTACTTTTGTTTTGAACTGACGTAGGTAAGAAAAAAAACTATCATTGAAGCAGGTTATTTATTATTCGTTTTCCGAGGAAAAAATATTTGTTGCACTTCGTTTGATGGCAATTACTCGAGGTATCGCGGTGTAAATTATTGTTGAGCTGTCTATATAAAGAGATTATGTTTTATGTGCTCTAACTCTTTTGTAGCGATGCTACATAGTGGTAAGGGTATTGGTTTATTTATGGTGGTAAGCGATTTGATTCTGCTTCTTCCTTCCCATACCTTGAATTGTATTGTCCCCTACATCTACTTTTACCCAATTCCGTTAAACACCATTAATTTCGTCTCTTACCTTACTTATATTCGCAGTGTGAATATTGCGCGGTGTGAAAGAACAGCACAGTGAAAATTAACTCATTTAAATAATTAGCCGCGGCGCGGCGATGCGTCGCGTCGTAGGTATGGGTAGAACGTAAAAAATTAAACCGGACTTAGGGTTGGCTTAACTACCAACACTAACGCTGAACCTTCGCGTAAGAATCAAATAAAGGGGATGCTGTGTGGATTGATTCTCCACATAGAATCTCCTTAGATGACATGTGCACTGAGGGAAATTATTATTTTACTCTGGGCCTTCTGTGTGGAACAAAAAATCCACTGATATCAACAAAAACATCCTTAAAGTATCCGAAATATGCTCAAAGTATCCAATAATATCAACAAAAATGTCCTTAAAGTATCCACAAATTTGCTCAAAAATATCAACGGATGTCGACAAAAATGTCACAAATATGTATCCACAAATATGCTCTAAAATATCCACTGATATCAACAAAAATATCCTAAAAATATATACAAGAATGCTCAAAAATAACCCCTGATATTCTGAAAATCATCCTTAAAGTGCACACAAATATGTTTAAAATATCCACTGAAATCAACAAAAATTTCCTTAATTTAATTTTATTTTTCCTTTTTTATGAAGGTTGTTGAAAGAAGATGTTGAAATTCAAGAAATTTTACCTAAGATTCCCTAAGGCATTTTTTTTAATACAAAGTATAAAACTTTAATAAATGTTCCTTTTCCCGATAGTTGATGTTTTGTATTTAACTATTATTTGAAAAAAAAAAAAAATTAAGTATTTTCGGCAAAATGCTCCCAACGCGAGCACTCACGTTTCACGGAAAGGCGTGACCACTCTAGGGTTAAAGTATCCACAAATATACTCTAAAACATTAACTGATATCAACAAAAATATTAATAAAAATATCCTTATCTCAAAATTATCCACAAATATGCTCAAAAATAGCCACGGATATCCACTAAAAGGTCCTTGGGGTATCAACAAATATAGGTACACAAAAATACCCACTGATAACAAAAATGTCCATAAAATATACACAAGAATGCTCAAACATAGCCCTTGAAATCCTGAATATATCCACTGTTATCAAAAAAAATATCCTTAAAGTATCCACAAATATGCTCAAAAATATCCACGTCAAATGTCCTTAAAGTATCCACAAATACTCTCAAAAATTCCCACCGATATCAACAAAAATAATATAAAAATGTCGACAAAACAGCTCTAAAATAACCATTGATATCAACAAAAATATCCTTAAGGCGATCCACTAGTTCAGGAAAAAAATGAAATCGGAATTCACGCCCTTTATGGGAGGAGTTTAAAAATACTTGAGAAAAAGCTTTTGGAAAGGTTTGAAAAGGTATTTGAGAGTTTTGTTTTACAGGTTGATTTCGTAAAGGCCTGTAAAAAATATTAATTCCTGTTTTACGCATTGTTTATTGTAATAAAACGGAAATTTAATATTGATTTCACGAAATCAAGCGATGCGGAGTGACGCGTCCATCTCCCGCTCAGTTCGGGGCGTGACTGAGGCGTGGCGACTGTGGCGTGGACAGTAGTTCTTCGGTGGACGCCATAGGGTTCACTTTGAAAAACCGAGTTCGTCGACTAGCGGCCGTATTGTAAAATAACAACGCGAAAATGCATATTTTATTTTATTTTGGGAAGATTGGGTGTAAATATCAACTTTTGTTGCGATTATTATAAAATAAACTGAATTTGCCACATTATACAACAAAACCTATCCGAAAAGGGGTTTAAAAATAGGAGAGTTTGGACTTGAAAGTGTGTTTTTTAGACCTTATACTTTATTTTGTTATAGGCTTATTAAAAGACTTATAAAAAAATGACCGATTTTTTAAGGGCCAAGGTATGTTCTACACCCAGTATTTAATTGAAGCATCTACAATACTTCTAAGCGATCAAATTTTCAAAACAAAAACATATGATTTTGTATGATTTTGCATTATTTACTATGGCTTCATCTTAAAGTGTCCAGTGGTTAAAGAGGTTCAAGTCTTTCTTTGGAACATGGTCACCATGGATATGGTCCACGTGAAATGGTTCCAGTCTTCTTTAGAAAATGGTCACCATCGATAGGGTCCACGTGAAATGGCTCCAATATTTCTATAGAAAACGGTCACCGTGGGTTTGGTCCACGTGAAATGGTTCCAATCTTCGTTATATGTTTTTGGGGTGTTGTGCCGTGTTGCGCTACCTCCTTCTTAAAATGCTTCTGGCCGTGAAAATCTTAAAACTTATCTGGTTCCAATCTTTCTTTACAAAATCGTCACCATGGATATGGTCCACTTGAAATGGTTCCAATTTTTCTTTAGAAAATCTACATGGTTCTTTGGTCCATGCGAAATGGTTCCAGTCTTTCTTTAGAAAATGGTCACCATGGATATGGTCCACGTGAAATGGTTCCAATCTTTATTTAGATGAGAAAAATTTTCAAAATTTTAAGCAACCCCTGACACAAAAAGAGCTAATGACTTTGAAACGCCTGAACAGATTTTCATGAATTGTAGCTAAGAACCATCTCGATCACGTCAGCTTTTAAACAAAAAAAACGCATCATAATCGGTCCATTCGTTTAGCCGCTACGATGCCACAGACAGACACACAGACAGACAGACAGACAGACACACAGAAAGTCAAACTTATAACACCGCTCCTTGCGTCGGGGGTTAAAAAGGTATGAGGGATGGGTCACTAATAGGACAGTGTAGTTTACAGTACATAAAATCTGAAGGTGTGCAATTCGTGCACAGTTTCGGAAGCAAAATAAATGCTGTTATAACGCCGTAATCGATGCTGCAAAACGTTCGGTAGGGTATTCGCCATTTTTCTTAGATCACGGCTACGAGCAGACGGTCCTCGGTTCCCTTCACGACACTCCATTCCCGAGATCCACGCTAACCGTGAAGGATTACGCTAACCGTCTGGAAGAGCTATCCCCAGTTTATGGTGATGTTAGCGATGTTTTGTTCCTCGCGTACCAAAAGAGCTCTGATAGATATAATCTTAGGAAAAAAAGTACGTCACGTGTATTTTCCTACCAAACTCGCCCCGCGCTTTGTGAAAACTAAGGTAGTTAGAAAGGTTATGTCTTATATGTATTGGCAGACGAGTCAGAAAAGACCTTAGGCGGAAATCACGTCAAATGGTTCAATTAGGCAGCCCCGCAGAGAACCACGACCAACCAACAGATTCTTATCTACCCTAATTGTGGAGTCACTAGAAGATTGGCGACCTACTTCTAGGTTTCATGAAATTTAATGCAACTGGTTTACTTCAATCTGTTCAGAATCGGCCCATTCAATTACGTACCTACCTACCTTAAGTTTTTTTTCTGAAAATCGACCATCAGCTTTTTACTTAGACGGGTAGGAGAGTGGGTTTACCAGAAAGCTTTTTAGAGCAGGGTATAAATAGCCTTCTGCAATTGAATTACAACTCAATAACAAAATTTACAGAATAATCAACAAAACACTATTGTAGATATTGTGTGTAAAAAGTTCGCTAGCTCGTATTAAATCAGACTTCGCCATCACAAATAAGTTTGTCGATCGGTCCGAAGTTTTATTTAATTTACAAATGTCACGTACGCCCGTACCTACGTAAATATTACCATAAATGATTGGATGATGCAGTTTGTTGACCAGTTGACATCATTTAGGTACCTACCGAAATGAATATCTGTGTACGTATTTATGTTTAATTAATAAAGACAATATTAGCGAAACTCAAACGAAAATCTGAAACAGAAAAATCAGAAAAGGATATGGTCACATCTGGCACTCGAACCCAGGACCTTCGGCTTCCCGAGCCGCAACTCTACCAAGTAAGCTAACTGTCCCTAACCGATTCGGTCATTTTTAACTTTATCACACTTTGACTAAGACCATACCAAAACTAACTTAAGAGGGTATTACCAGAGAAAATTAGAAATATGTGCTTTTTTACGTATTGACTCTTTTCTACAAAAAATTATAAATGGATTTCGAAAGATTGTTCTTTTATCGAGCATTCGCATGTTTTAAATTTTGAGAAAAAAATGTTTATTTTTAGTATGATAAGGTTATACCATAAGTCGTTGGCAGATTTGTTAAATTTTCAAAAAAGATTTTGTTTTATACCACACCCATTTCAAATCATATAATCATGCAGTAAAATAAATCAATATATTATCTGGGTATCGCATGTTTTAAATTTTGAGAAAAAATGTTTATTTTTAATATAATAAGGTTAGGTATACCATAGGTCGTTGGCAGATTTGTTAAATTTTCAAAAAAGATTTTGTATTATACCACACCCATTTCAAATCATATAATCATGCAGTAAAATAAATCAATACATTATCTGGGTATCGCATGTTTTAGAATTTTTATTTTAGTTTAAATAAAATCATTAAAAAATATATACGTACATGTGTTTCTTGGCGAAAATTGGTCCGTTTGTGTATTTATTTGCGCACTTACAAACTAATATATTTCAAATTTTTTTTACATTCTTATTTAACTTAGACATCATTGAAAAATTATAAATACTTTTAATCAAAATTAATTACAAGAAGTAGGTACACTATTTTAATAGTTTTATCATCACGCCTTTCAGCATTTTTGGATATAGGTATAAATTAAAGCAAATTTGGAATGAAATAAAATCGATATTGAGTTATAATTTTAAAAAGCTGGTACGGAGAATAATTAATCTTTCTCATTGTAACCGCCCTGCACGATCGTAAGAACAACTTTAGACGAAATGTGGATTTTCGGCCGCTGGCTGGTTAAACGCTCTTAATTTTATTGACTGCCATCTTTATGTATGATTGCAAGATTTAATAACCACTCGAGTGACAGCGCGATTTTTATCTTTTTGCTCCGATTGCTCGTAATTTTTTGGTGACCATTTTGACCGCCGACATTAAAAAAATCATACCTCAGAATTTTAATATGGAAAAATTGAAAAATAGATTTAATGCATCTAGGGAAAATTTGCCAAAAAACTGGCAGCAAAGCATTCCGAGGTATTTTAAATGGTGCCATATTGTTGCAAAAAGCGCTCCAGTGGATAAGAACTAAATGCTATCTATTAAGTACAGATTGGATAAATTTATCCATTTTTTATTATGCGACATCAATTGAATTTTCTGTAAGTCTAGGATCAATATTTATTTTTATAACTTAATGAGTAAAAATTCGATTATAGCCTAGCGGTGGGTCACGTGTTGAGCACTCCGTCTAGTTCTAACAGCACGGTAACACACAAGACAGCGCGCTTTTTACGTGATCCCGTCGCGACGTACAGGAGTGGGATCACTGGCGAATGTGATTGAAAAATATGTTTTTTTGTTTTTAATATAAAAAAATATCATCGGATAGCAAAACGACATCTTTTTGTAATGATCAGGAATCGCTGGTTGAAATTTTTCTTGTACCTACGTGCTATTACACCCCGTATACGTAGGAAGTGTGTAGGGTAAGTAGGTACATTTTATATTTCATATAATTTAAAATCATTCGTCAACTTATTGATATTTTGATAATAATTGCAAACATTAATTATTATTTATTATAAATAAACTTGTCGATCCGAATGTCACAGGGGTACCTATCTACTCTTTGACTTATTTCCGCACCAATAACTAACTCGTACTTGAAAACTAATACGACATGTATCGGATTTCTTCTACGATTATTAGTTTAAATAGTTTCCTGTTTATAAAATTAACATTTCTGGAAACCATGTTCGTAGTAAACCCTTGATATTATTTAGAAATAGAATAAAATTACTAGATCGCGTAGACCTAGAACCTAGGGCCTAACAATCAGTAGCGGAGCGAGGGGGGGGCGGGGCGCCCCCGGGTGCCACCGGACGGGGGGGTGACACTACTGTTAAATCTCACTTTTAGTACTTTGTTAAGTAGCTAATTACTACGTGGAATAGCAAGATAATTAGGTTAAATAAATGAGGTGCTATCTACTATGTAGATAGCAGTTTGCGTGGGAGGCTGTAAGTAGCAGATGCCAGCCAATTACATCTCTCTTCCGCTCACCACAAATCAACTTCGGTTCTAATGGAACCTATGGACGCCAATCCTCGACTATACAGTCGTGGAATGTCAATTTGCAGCAGGCACGAGACTCCCTGCACGGCGTGGGCATTCTTAATATAACATCCCCGGAAAGGAGTGGGGTGTAGGGCTGTTGCCATTAAAACCCAGCATTAAATGAGAACATAAGTAAGGTATATTGTACAAAGGAAGACCGTTGATAAATACATGATACATAAAAAGACTCACCCGGGACCTTGTATCCATCTAATTCTAACCTATCTACCTATCTACCCCCCCCCCCCCCCGGACTGCGGCTGAGAGTGGTAGGCCCTTGTGGCCTCTCCCGGAGACGCCTGGTGTGAGTTCCTACAGAAGGGGAGGCCCAGACTCTCTCCTCCAACGGTAAAACTCAGCTCGGGATCCGCACGACTATGACAGGCGGAATCCCATGACCCTCTGCGGGATGCCGGTCCTCCTGCTTCCTCTTCTGGCCTCGGCTCTGGAGCCGAACGATCACTGCTGGTGGGGACCCATGACCCTCTCCTGACTACCGGTCCTATCCCAAATGGTAGCGATACTCTTGCTCTCATACAGCGCGAGTTCTTAAAAATGGCGAACTCCGAAAAATGGAAAATGATTATTATCAGCGTAATGTAATAAGTACCGACAGGATGACTCCGATCTCTCCCGATTACAATTCTCGAGCGCCCGTCACAATAACATGCCGTAGCATTCTACTCGCCACGATTCATCACGACTCACTCGCGTGTTTTTTGAGGGTTTTACCATGAAAACCATTATTAAAATTTCATCAAAAATCGATTGTCGCCCGCGTATACTTCCTTTCCTCTTTCCCGTATAATTAGCACATTTTTCTCCCAATGTGTGACCCGTCGATTTACAAAGCGAGCCGCTCTACTCGCTTCCAAATCAAAGTGTGCGGAACCGGAAAAAGCCCTCCCGCGCCACGCATAGACACCAAAATCCCGAGAGTGTCGCCAACATTATCATTTTTTTTTAAAGTACTTGACAGAATAATAAATTTTTAAGAATTGCTTCATAACACTACACCCGACGGGAGGTGATACCCGACCGTGGAAAAGGAAAATGGCACAAAAATATTGAATACGGTCTTGTTTATATTTTCGTAGCTCTATGGCTCCCCATGGAATGTCCCGAAATGGGGAGAAGACGAAAATAGCCTATTTCTGAAATTCTCTAGTCACCCCCCCCCCCCCCCCCCCCCAGGACGGACCATTTTTCTACACATTTGTGAATTCGAAATTGGAAAGTGGAGGGGGGGGGGGTGACACCACGTTATCCGCCCCGGGTGCCAACCATGCTACGCCATTGCTAACAATGAATACCTAAATTGAGCAAAAAAAAGTTCCAATACCAATAGTATTTTAAGAGCCATAATCGATCAAAATCCATGTTCATAATGCATTCCAATGTTATAATCGACTGGCATAAGAGACATTCGTAAAGATGTAGTCACATCGAGTTCCGAATATTAATTACGGGAGAGTTGTATAAAAATTGTTTGAAATTATTATTTTTTAGCTTTACTAATCGAAATCAATATAATGGAAACCGAAGCACCGCCTGCACAATTGTAGGCAACTGATAATATTCAGCGCCGAATCAGCTGTTCGACATCCGCCATTTTGAAGTTCGGAGTTCGGAGTTGGGGGGTTGGCCACAGACACCACACAGTGTGGACCTAGCATGATAAATTCGGTAGTCATTTCATCAGAGGGTTGATATCCAATATCCATATCAAGTTAAGTCAGTTGGCGTAAAGATGGTGTTATCGACATATAAATTAATCCTCACCGTCGACAGACAAAGATTATCACAAAAATGCATCTAAAAACTGTTTTTTGCCTTTTTGAACATTTTTCTCAAGACGGAAAGAATGGAAGGGAGCTGTATTCTTGCTTTTTTGTGTATTTCCTGTGATTTTAAAGCATTTTCTTCTTACAATTTTAAGCGCGTAGCTATTAACTACCGGTATACCAGTTGCTTGCTTATTTGCACAAGCCAAAAATGTGAAAGTGTGTGTGTGTGTGCCTTATTTCAATATTATTCAATATTATTATTTATTGTGGCACATTATTGTGTGCCACAATAGTGTGCCTTATTTCAACACAAATATGGGTAATAGGCTTAAAAATTGCTAGGCAAACGTAAAAGCGAAAATAAAATCAGAAAAAAAAACAATACCGGAAGCGCTCGATTTCAGCGCAAAAGTGGTTTTTAATTTATTTTGTAAATAATTTTATAAGATAGAAAAAATAATGAAGAGAAACTGTCACAAATAATCTTAGCCATAAAACTGAAAATTTTATATTTATTTATTTATTGTTTTGGAACATTTACAGAGTATTAACATAAAAAAGTCATTAGATTAGCATTGTAAAAAGCGTAGATGTTAATAGTCCACTTAAAAATGTTCATAGAATGCACAGTTTAATAGTTGTTTTTCGCTGTGTATACATAGAAGTTAACAGAAATTAGAAATAGCAAAATATAAACAGAGGTATAAAAAGAGATAACAAAAATATTGGTGATAAAATATAGAGATGACAAAGATTAAAAAAAAGATCGATTATACGATGTAAAAAACAGAAAAACAAAAAAAGTAAAGTACAAATATAGTAAGAAACAGCCATTCACATTCAAGTTCAAGATCAAAAATAAGTATTTTCAATTACTTGTTAGGTTAGTCTATTGTTAATTTGCTTTTTAAAGTAAGCGAGACTATTTGCATAGATGTCTATATGGTTACATTCAATGGAATTATACATACGACACATTCGAGACAGTGGATTGAAGTATGCAATATTGTTTTTAAATAATTCAAGATAAAATATATTTTGACTCCTTAAATTACGTCTATCGGGGACCTTAATAAGAATATTGCTCAGACAATGAGTTGTTTCAAGCTTATCATGAACGATTTTTATAGACTTATTAAGTCAGCAACTTTTCTTCTTTTTCCAGAGTTGTAAACTTAAAATATTGGATTCGTTCCTCGTAAGATTGGAGTAAGGCATTTAGTCCTAGTTTAAATGATAACAATCTCAGAATTTTTTTTGCACAGATTCAATAGTTTTTGAATATTTTAAGTAGTGTGGGTTCCAGATAACACTTTATAGTTTTTTATGTGCGTGCATTCAGTGGCGTAGCTAGCATGGGTGGTACATACATTACTAATGAATTTTATTTTTTTAGTTCACATTTATATTTTTTATAAAGTAATTAACAAATAATATTAAATTCTACTCAAGCGAACCGATCGGAAAGGCTTCATTTTATCCGATTCATAGTAAATATTAATCGAAAATAGTGGTTTAGTTTGCCAGGAAACCTACCGGATGGCAACTTGACGAACGTTAATATCTCTGAAGTCGAGCTTAAAAAGCAACTGTTTTAATTAAAATTGTATATTTATTTACTTATCTATTTCTGGGCAGGTAATTTAGAGAAAACAATGTATTTCAATGATTCGTATGTTTAAACTTACGAATAGACATCGCGTCATCTGTCCGCAGCATGCACACCACTACTCCGTAGTACCTACCAATAGAGAAAAATGTTTCATTGTTGTCATGCAGATTGCGGCCAAGATGGCGCCACCGAAGTCGGAAACGCAATAAATTATTAAAAAATCATTAAATTGTCTTAACGACCATGTTAATTGGCCATTTTGAAATTATACCCCCGGGAGTTTGACCCGAAACAATCAACTTGCGCGTTTGGTTTCTTTTAACTTTTCATCGAGATTTCGTCTATCTTTGACCTCGCCACACGCCCTTGACTTGTGTGTCAAATCGTGACATATTTATACGTCATGAAAATAAGAAAAAAAATAGCGTCTTCTTCAATTATTCGGATATAAATTACCTATTGTTTAATTTTAACTTTCAACAGTTGCATGGGAACAAGAACGGCGATAAAATTATTTTTATTCAATAATAATGTCATTAAAGTAAGTAGGTGTCTAATTACAATGTCTCCTACTAAATATAGATTTTTACATAATATTATTGTGCAAGATGCGGATAACAAGGTTAGCTCATCGAGATGGTATAGCGGTGATTGGCTAAAAAAATCGTGACGTAGCTTGTAGTCCACGTTCCACTGGGAAATTTGAAATAATTGCAATATAAGCGGCAAGCGGCAGTATTTTACGTCACGCCCGATAATTTTTTTTTCGAAAAAAGTACGCATGAGCTAATCTTTATTTTCTACTAACCTTGATTATTGTGTGTATGTGAGTACACATGATGAAAATTATTCGAAATCCTTGTAAAATAATAATTCTGAACAAGCAAATCATTTTAAAGACGACAGGTTTGAATATATTGTGCACACCGATAGTTTAAAAGTTGAAAGTTTCAAAACAGTTTTTCGAACTAGTTTGGAACACCCGCCCGCAGTCCGCAGTCCCCTCTTATCCCACAAATGCTAAAAGACATTGGTTGCGTAGCGACATTCGTCAATATATCAGATATGTTCTTTGATTTTCCCGGCCAAAAGTATTTTCGTTATTTATTTTTCGGGTGTTGCGCCATGTTGCGCTACCTCATTCAGCCAATGTTTCGGAGAGCGCTGCAGTGTCCATTATCAGGCCAATTCGGCATAACATCCCAAAATAAATAACGAAAATTCATCAATATATGTATATAGCGTAGTGACGTTTATCAACATACAAATCTTCTCTCTTCTGTCATATTATATTCATAAAAAATTAGGTTCCGTAAGTTTGTGTCCGCAAACTCGGAAAGTAATCGATGGATTGGCTTCATTTTTTTACAGAATATTGCATTTTAGCAGAAGACTATAAAATTTGTATAAAAAAATTACTACGGGTGGTCAGCGAGTGGTTTGAAAATGTGTGTATTTAGCGGCAGGGAGGTAAGGCAGTCGGGCGAGGGTAACGAAGGGGGTGGGGTTCGCGGGAAGGGCGACGAGGGAGGGGGAAGGCGGAGAATGTGGAAGGGGAATACAGAAGGGGAAGGGAACGCGGGAGGGGAACGGGAACGCATGGGAATGGACTTGCGGGGAGAAACAATTTATTTCTTTGAACGGCATAGCAACGCATGCCAGGTACAGCTAGTATATTTATAAAAAATAATACTATTGAATTTAAAATAATAATTATTTTCACCTAGCATTAGTTTGTACCTAGATACTCAAGTAATGGTTAAAATTATTATTCAGTATATATTATTACTATTATACATATATTATTATTATTGTACGCATATATTATTGACCGGCCAGTGGCTGAGCTGGCATAGCGTTTGGTTCCCACCCAGGCTTCGCATGTTCGATTCCTCGGCAGGCTAAGTCCGCCATCACGACACAAGCAAAATTTCCGGCTTTACTACTGTGGTGGTATTAAGAAATTCAAATATTGTCGGGTTATTCATAACCAGGAAATGTCTGTCTTTTTTCTAAAACCAAAAAATCTATATTTTTATGCATTGTAATGCTACATTTAAATGCATAAATAGTTATTTTTTAAATTATTCATTGGTTGTTGGGTTAATAACTGTATATAACTGTGCATGTAATAAAGGTACCCTTTGTACTTTATATTTATCTATTAAAAGAAAATAACTTAGTTTACATCACTTTATTTTTTTATTATATTTTATACTATCAACATGTTTCGTGAACCATGTTCACTTCTTCAGGAATAAAAGTATACAAGTATACTTTTATTCCTGAAGAAGTGAACATGGTTAACGAAACATGTTGATAGTATAAAATATAATAAAAAAATAAAGTGATGTAAACTAAGTTATTTTCTTTTAATAAATAAATAATGACATCACAAAGTAACAACCTTTTAGAAGAAGTTTTCTTCGAAAAACTTTATATTTAATTTGTACAACAAACATTTTCATTAAATTATATTAAATTTGCATCCAAAAGTCAAGAGTTACAAAAAGGATTAAAAAATCGTTCTTTAATCCATCCGGTACACCACTACACAAGCAACGGTCTCTGTAAAATGGTGTGCCTATCTTAAAATATAAAAAAAAAAAACAAAAATATATTATAGGTACTATTTATTTTTAACTTAACGAGTTAAACCTCAAATTGTAATATTTAATTAATGAAGACAATATTAGCGAAACTCAATCAACAATCTGCAATCAACCAACAATCAACCAGTGATTGTTAGCGAAACTCAACCAACAATCTGAAATAAACCAACAATCAACCAGTGATTGTCAGCGAAACTCAACCAACAATCTGAAATCAACCAACAATCAACCAGTGATTGTTAGCGAAACTCAACCAACAATCTGAAATCAACCAACAATCAACCAGTGATTGTTAGCGAAACTCAACCAACAATCTGAAATCAACCAACAATCAACCAGTGATTGTTAGCGAAACTCAACCAACAATCTGAAATAAACCAACAATCAACCACTGATTGTTAGCGAAACTCAACCAACTATCTGAAATCAACCAACAATCAACGAGTGATTGTTAGCGAAACTCAATCAACAATGTGAAATCAAACAACAATCAACCAGTGATTGTTAGCGAAACTCAACCAACAATCTGAAATCAACCAACAATCAACCAGTGATTGTTAGCGAAACTCAACCAACTATCTGAAATCAACATACAATCAATCAGTGATTGTTAGCGAAACTCGACCAACAATCTGAAATCAACCAACAATCAACGAGTAATTGTTAGCGAAACTCAACCAACAATCTGAAATCAACCAACAATCAACCAGTGATTGTTAGCGAAACTCAACCAACTATCTGAAATCAACCAACAATCAACGAGTGATTGTTAGCGAAACTCAATCAACAATCTGAAATCAACCAACAATCAACCAGTGATTGTTAGCGAAACTCAACCAACAATCTGAAATCAACCAACAATCAACCAGTGATTGTTAGCGAAACTCAACCAACTATCTGAAATCAACCAACTATCAACGAGTGATTGTTAGCGAAACTCAATCAACAATCTGAAATCAACCAACAATCAACCAGTGATTGTTAGCGAAACTCAACCAACAATCTGAAATCAACCAACAATCAACCAGTGATTGTTAGCGAAACTCAACCAACTATCTGAAATCAACCAACAATCAACCAGTGATTGTTAGCGAAACTCGACCAACAATCTGAAATCAACCAACAATCAACCAGTAATTGTTAGCGAAACTCAACCAACAATCTGAAATCAACCAACAATCAACCAGTGATTGTTAGCGAAACTCAATCAACAATCTGAAATCAACCAGTGATTGTTAGCGAAACTCAACCAACAATCTGAAATCAACCTACAATCAACCACTGATTGTTAGCGAAACTCAACCAACTATCTGAAATCAACCAACAATCAACCAGTGATTGTTAGCGAAACTCAACCAACAATCTGAAATCAACCAACAATCAACCAGTGATTGTTAGCGAAACTCAATCAACAATCTGAAATCAACCAACAATCAACCAGTGATTGTTAGCGAAACTCAACCAACTATCTGAAATCAACCAAAACTCAACCAACGATAGAAAAATCAGACAAATATACGGTCACATCTAGAACTCGAGCCCAGGACCTATGACAGCTACTGTGTCCCTATCCCACTCGGTTATATTTGTATTTATTTTTTAACTGTATCATTTTCGACTAATAACTTTCAACATTATTTTCATTCTATTAACGATAGATTATAATCTAATTATAAATAATAATTATTATTGACTGCTGTCTTTATGTTTTTTTTATTTATAAAAAAAATAACATATACAAACAAGTAAGTAACCCGCCTCACTAGACAAGGTCTGTTCTGAGACGGGTACATATGATTGCAAGATTCAACCAGAATTAAATGCTATCTAGGTAGTGTCTTGGATAAATTTATCCATTTTTTATTAACTTCATTTATTTGAAATTTAATGGAGAGATGAAAACTAATTTCTACCAAGTAATACACTCCCATTTAAGAAATGTACTGCCAGTCAGAACTCAAGAAATTAAAGAATGCCCCCAAAATTGTGTATTTTGATATAAAGTGAATCTGCTCCCCCTAACCTCTCCAATAGCAATTTTTAACCTAATCGGTTTGAGAGCTCTAAAATTTAAGATTTCCATCTTTATATTTTGTATACATTTTGTTGTAAAAGCCAAAAGGATCCGATTCCAAAAAATGGCAATTTCCTTGGAAAAATAATATCTGGCGACCCAGAATTTGATTTTGGAAAATGTTATATTTGATTAGAAATGTATCTTTTTTATTTTGTTATTTGAAGTTTGGAAATTTTTCATGTTGGGAAATTTTTGATCCTGGAAAATTCTGGAAAATTCTGGAAAAAAATCTTCTTTATAAAAGATAAGTTTGGAAATTGTCCATGTTGAGAAATTTTTACTTTTTATCAAACAAATTCTGTGCGGAAAAATGAAAGTTTTAGCTCAGAAAATTGGTCGGAAAATGGAAAAAAGTCGAAGGAAGTCGGAAAAAACTTTTCATGTTGGGAAATTTAGATCCTGAACAATTTATTTTTCTGAATTTTATTTTTTAGAAAGACACTGTATATAAATTCGTTTGCTATTAATACCAACTTATTATTAAAGGTATTTTTTAAGTCGATTTTACTTTAGAAATTAGTAAATAATGTGCAAAAATATAATTTAATGGTAAATATCATTTCGGGGGGCCAATTGCCGGCGGATCAACTGTGGGGGTCATTTATTTATATTTACTTGTATTGTATTATTAAAATGTTTGTATTTCTAAATAGGTATTGGCCCACTTGTTTCCTACCAGAATAATTCAGTTAGAATCGCTGGGAAAACGTATTTATTTATTTCAAAACGTAAAACTAATTACACATGATTAATGAACTAATATTGATTGCCGTGAAGATTAATCAAACTGGGACTGGGGCCCATTTCGGCTTCATATTTAGGTTAAAACAATTAAGATTAAAAACCCATGAAGCATTATAAAGATTATAAATATTTGTATGTATTCTTTTAGTGTTTATTTATTAATTAAATTGATGCTCGTGAGATTTTGCCCGCTTTCACATTCAACATTTGTTTTTTTTATATATACACAAAACGTTTGGGTTTCTTTATGAATTAAATTAATTCTGGTGATAAATGTTCCACGCTTTTACATCATTTTAGTACTGCAGGCGGCTTTTTGATGGACTTTCTATCCAAATAAAAACCATTTGTGAATGCCCGCGTAATATACGATGCCCATCGTAATATACGAGTGTGTGTGTGTATGTCGTATAACTTCGTTCATTTGAAATTCACTGGACGAATGAAAACTAATTTCTAATAATTTTCATTTCCATAGTTTTTTCAAAAAAACTTTGTCGAACATGACATGGTTTTTTACCTATCACCAAAAATATGTAAATGAAAATTTTTATTAACAAGGGCAAGAGCCATGTGGGAGAAATCCCGAATTCAGGGATGTAGTTCTTGAAATTTACGTAGAGCTTCAAACGCAGACGACGCGAAACATTTTAGTGGTAATTGATGAATCTGGGAAATTATTACCAAAACCAAAACATTTAAGACCGGTCAGTGGCTGAGTTGGCATCGCGTTTGGGTCCCACCCAGGCGTCGTGTGTTCGATTCTTCGGCAGGCTAAATCCTTCATCACGACTCAAGCAACATTTTCCGCTTTCTGTGGAGGTAGGAGATTTTAAAATATTGTCAGGTTATTCGTAATCCGGGAATGTTTGTCTTCCGTTTAAAATAAAATTATCTTTGGACATCGATATCCAACATAAAACCGTATTTTTACCATGTTTTCATGGTTTTGGGGTCTTTGTACCTCCATAATTTTTGATTTTTTTGTTTTTGAAAAAACCATTTCGAACTATACATGTTTTTTGAGCATGGATCACGTGAAGAAATCCTGAAATCAGGAACGTAGTTCTTGAACTTCAGCACGGGTTCACAATGTTTCTTCATCTAATTTAACTTTGTCAATAAGTTATATAAATATGTACAATGTACATTAATAAAAATAAATTAATATACATATCATATGGCTAACTTTAATTAGATACCTTCCTACCTACAATTTGATTAGATACCTTCCTAAGTACAGTAAACTGTAGAAAAAAAAAATTATTGGAGTTGTGGGGGAATTTTTTTCTCCCTCATCTCATGGATCTGAAAAACTTTTTTTTAAATAAAAAAAAGGTATTTATATTTCAATAAGTAGGATGTCCAAATTTAATTTCATAAAAAATATCTTTATTTGCAGTGTTTTTTTTTTAAATATTATTTTGTTTCCTATTATTCAGGGACAATTATTATAAAATGATTGTTTTTAAAGCTTTCGAAAAACATAGTTTTTTATCTTCATCAAAACACGGTAAAATATGTTTTTTTTCATTCTTGAAACAAGGATCTTCATTGTTGGGATATGGCAACACTCAACTGGAATTCGTTTGATTTGTGATTATTTTTATAATTGCCTTCCAGGCGACATTAGAAATTACCCGCCCCGGTATAAGTAACAGACGGTTACTCCTTCAAGGCTCTCGCAAGATTCTAATTTTTTTTGTTAAACGATGCTACATTTATTTATGTTGAACGAATCTAGACCTCCAGTGTCCTTGCATACGTTGTTAGTAAGCAGTATGCAAGTGCTCAGCAGGAAAAAAAATACAAAAAATAGGTTAGTAAGACAAAGATAAATTAAACAGGGCAAAAGAAAACTCATAGCGACATTAGAACAAAAAAAAAGTATGGTATACAGTGGCGTAGCTGAGGGAGGGGGGGGGGGGGGGGGGAGAAAAAATAATTAATTAGAGTAATATTAAAAGATTGTTTTAGTTAGCGGAGATTGCTAACATTTGGTTCCATGTCTGTCCTTTCTAAATTAATGGTATATATTTTTTTAATTAATAGCATAATATTTTTTTTTTCTTTCTATTCATCGTTGTCCTTTTTAAACTAACAAAACAATGTATTATTTAATATGAACACATGGTCATCCTTCATGTTCACTCCAATATAAAATATTAGTTTCCATCAATTTAGTAGGTACCCATTATTTGTAAGAAACGTTAAGGTAAACTATATGGTCCTCTCAATTTAAAGTTATTTTTATTATGTCATAAAAATATTAATTAAAAATTGAAATGTTAACATTTATTCCATGTAAAGAAACAATAAACACATATAATATTATAATGTATTTATTTAGGTAACAATTCTAAAATGTAGGTGGTTACTTATTTTTTCTGAAATTGTAATTAAAAAAAGTTAAAAGCCATGCGGACGTTGCAGTTTCTGTTTACGGCCTGCGTGGTCGAGAGGTAAGTCTCTCAACCAGCAATCCGAAGGTCACAGGATCAAATCCCGGGCACGCAAAAAATTAAATTTAATTATTTTGTGTTGTTAGCACTTTCCAGAGTGGAAGGCACTCTCAGTATCACCCTCATGTCAATTCACACTAGAAACATTGCTCTAATCACTTTATCCGTGTTTGGTGACCAGATTTGAATAGCTAGATACATTACTCTACTCATTTTCTTCCCCTTCCCACTACTCTCAGACGGTTAGGGTCAGTTGGGGCTCTTGTGCTTTAGGTATTCTCATTAAGAGGATATTACCAGAGAAAACCAGAAATATGTTATTTTTAAATCAGATTTTAGACGTATTGACTCTTTTCCACAAAAAAATTATAAATGGACTTCGAAAGATTGTTCTTTTATCTAGCATTCGCATGTTTTAAATTTTGAGAAAAAATGGTTATTTTTAGTATAATAAGGTTATACCATAGGTCGTTGGCAGATTTGCTAAATTTTCAAAAAAAAAATTGTATTGTACCACACCCATTTCAAATCATATAATCATGCAATAAAATAAATGAAAACATTATCTGGGTATCGCATGTTTTAGAATTTTAATTTTAGTTTAAATAAAATCATAAAAAATATATACCCTACATGTGTTTCTTGACGAAAATTGGTTCGTTTGTGTATTTATTTGCGCACTTACAAACTAATATATTTCAGATTTTTTTAACATTCTTATTTAACTTAGACATTATTGAAAAATGATAAATACTTATAATCAAAAAATATTTACAAAAAATATATTATTTTAATAGTTTTATCATCATTCCTTTCAGCATTTTTGGTTGTACGAGTAGGTATAAATTAAAGCAAATTTGGAATGAAATAAAATCGATATAAGACCCCCCCCTGAACGGGTCACGTAGTATGGGTACGTTCCCTAATAACTGCCGTGGTAAACATTGACCCTTTTCTGAGGTTGTTATTTTCTACCAAAAGATGTCGGGAGCTTTTTAAAATCGGATGATTTTAATGTTCTATTTAAAAAAGTTTTGGGTTTCCTTCCGAAGAAAGTTTTCGGAAGGTATGGTCATGGG
Source organism: Limnephilus marmoratus (assembly GCA_917880885.1). Lineage (NCBI taxonomy): Eukaryota > Metazoa > Arthropoda > Insecta > Trichoptera > Limnephilidae > Limnephilus > Limnephilus marmoratus. Next base: position 56,679,518 of record OU862908.1, read on the forward strand.
GAAAGCAATCGTTTGGGAGGAATGCAGATCCCGCCAATGTGGGGGATTTTAATAAAAATGCACTTTCTAGATGAGAAAAGTGTAGAAAAGTTGAATAAAAAAGAAATTAAGGTGCGCTCGGCAAAATTGAGGGAGATACAGCCGTTTAAAGTATGAATAAAATGTCACTTTATGAACCGATACTCGATACTGTCAGCCATTTTGTAACCTGGTTGTAAAAGTTGATAGCACTCGTAATCGTCCTCTAAAAACATGGTTTATGTTACATGGTTTGTGCCCCTTTATAACGCCTACTCGCGTCAACGCAAGAAAAACATCCCAGTTTTCAAGTAGTTTAGCGGCTACGCCAGGTTTGGGTAACATGGTTTGTGACCATTATTAATTCTGTTTTTCATAATTACGCGTCTTATTTTTATCACACGAAGTTGGCTACAATCGTATCAACATTTTATCACACGAAGTTGGCTACAATCGTATCAACCTTCGGTCATAGCAAGTCTGAGATACCAACATAATAGTAACAAAATGGCGTAGTATAAGTTCACGAAGTGTCATTTTATTCATTCTTTAAACGGCTGTATCTCCCTCAATTTTGCCAAGCGCACCTTAATTTCTTTTTTATTCAACTTTTCCACACTTTTCTCATCTAGAAAGTGCATTTTTATTAAAATCCCCCACATTGGCGGGATCTGCATTTCACCCAATCGTTTTAAAAACAAACAGGTTATACCAAAAGTTTTAGGGAAATTATTATTTGGTACCTATTGAATTTAAAAAATATATATCATGAAATAACGACATAACAATTAAAAAAACATATTATCCACAGATACTGTGTTCGATACAATGTTGTCTTTATCGTGTATATAATTTTTTTTCTTCGTGTTATTCATACTATAATATACCTACCTACCCACGAATGTAAGTGCAGTTGGTATCTATTTAATAATATCTTTTTTTAATAAACATTACACATATTTGGCAAACGATCGAATGTCAAAGCTGGCAAGTTATTACAACATTGCGGATGTATTGCGTAGAGAATACGTAAAAACAGAATCTGGGTACGATTTTCATGCTTTTCGTCAAATACTTCAAGGCCTGATCTTGAACTGTCCGATCGTGGTTCAAGTACACAAACTAATCTGTCTTTTTTATTGACGACAATGTGCTGTCATGTATATATACACTGTGTACAATGCATTATATACTCACATGAGTCAGGCACATTTATTTATTAATTTGTTTCAGTTTATTCGCGAATCAGTTCTCAGACACGACGGACTGCGAGCGCTCTCTTCCGAGGAGGTCCTACTTGACGCAACTCAGGGATACCAACAGTGGACGGTGAGTTTATTTTGAATTTCGAAGTGTATATAAAAAAAGTTTTTTTTTAACCATAGATAATTTTAATGCAATAGTGTGATATATTTTAAAAATAATATAATATGCGAGTGAATTTTTTTAAATTGTGAAGTACCTACCTCCTTATTTAAGCGCACTGGAAGTGAAATATAACTCAGTTCCACCATTAGTTAAATTAAGTGTTTTAGAATACCATCATCAAAATGCTAATTTCGGTTATCTGTGCTGTGCGTTAGTCCTGCGTGAAATCTGGTTGAATAAACTCAAATTGCTTTGAATTTAAGCCATTTTGAACATATCAATAATAATAATATTTGGATGATTTGATCAGTGCCGTTTTTTTTTAAATCACCTCGAGGACGACTTGTGAATGGTTCTGAATATCTAGTATTTTTTACATTTTTTATCTAGTAAAAGTATTTGAGTAAGTTATCAATTTCAAAATCATTGTTGAGCGCTACATGGTAGATGTTTGTGTTCATTTCGCATTACTGCTCTTTCGTCCTTAAATATTGGCGAAAAATATAGTTTAAAAAAATAATTGAATGGTATCTTCGACCAAGTATACCCGACGTCAATGTATGGTATTCTGTAATACCACAGTGAAAAATATTCATGTAAGGAACATCGAAATTAATTAATTTTTTAAATTTTTTTCGGCCTCAAAAAAATAGTGATATTTTCAAATTAACACTGGGTACCCTGCCTACCTTCATTTACATAAAATCTTTTTTTTTTAAATATTATATACAATTAATATTTTGTGCGTAATAAGTAAATAAAATAATAATACGTTAACTTGTTGTTTTGATAATTATTCACATAATATTTTGCTCTGTCGTATTGATAATGCCTTTGGAATGAAATACAACAAAGATTTTATTTTAAAAACTTGGGTTTAGTCAGGTTAAAATTTAAACGTTTTTGGAACCAACGGTATAGAAGATATCATTTTAATCTTATTTCAAAAATTTTTGCACTTTGTCCCACTTGCAAATATATGTCAGTTAAATTTTTCAAATTTTGCCTATAATATTATTTAGGTACACCTAAGCACAAAGTTCGGCTTGCCAGAGAATATACAACATTTATGAATTTCATTCGAGTACATTTCGATTCAACAGTTTACATTTCGATTCAACAGTTTACATTTCGAAGCAACAGTTTACATTTCGATTCAATAGTTTAAATTTCGTTTCAACAGTTTACATTTCGATTCAACAGTTTACATTTCGATTCAACAGTTTACATTTCAGTTTGTATTACAAAGGGAGATATAGGTACCTACTACTAATGATTAGTATCCGACCGAAACAGGACTTTTCACCGAAACCGAATCTTCGGTGACTGCCCCAGTTTCGGCCGAAACCGAAACTTTTTTAGACATGTTAAAAATCGATTGTTTACTGTTATTTGGCTTATTTTTGACTCTTAGGGAGCATACATTTATTACTATTTTTGTTCCAATCTAGACCCCTCCCCCCTTGGTGAGATAAATTTGGGCCACTTCGTATATTCTTTTCAAGTAACGTGAGGTTGTGCTGGACCCCCCTCCCTTTCGAGCTCACGTAATTAATGTGTGCCCCCTTATTTAGACGGTTAACACGTGTTGAATTAAATAAATAATTTAAAAAAACAACAATAGAAGTATATGAAAAAATAATATTTTTTTTATATTGATTCTATAAGACAAACAAAATTTATGAAAAATAACAAAACATGTTAACTACTTCTTAGAACAAAAATTGTCAATAATCAACACTTACATTGTAAAGGAAGGACCTCATTAATGGAGTATTTTGCTGATGATGGCGGGTGACATACGAGCCACGAACTCACCCGAAGTCACCCGGACAAGAAGTTCCAAGAAGTAGTTATACATTTTATACAATTTTTTATACATTTTGTTTGTTTTATAGAACTAGGTAGTTAATAAAAAAAAAATTGACATGCTTCAATTATTGGTTTTTTTTATTTATTTAATTTAACACGCAGGTATTAAATGTCTGAATAAGTGTAACAAATAAGCCAAATAACAAAACATTCGATTTTGAACATGTCTAAAAAAGTTTCTAACATGTCCGAAAATCTGCCGAAACCGAAACTGACGCCGAAACTAGATTTTTTTTCCAAAACTTGCCGAAACCGAACCTTCGGTCGGTCACTAGATACTAATGATACCTACTACTCCAGCGTATTACCTAGGTATCAGTTTACCTTTTCAAAATTGACATAATGAGGAGTTACATAGGTATTTCCTCAAAGGGAGTTACGTTACATGAAACAAAGGTAACAAACACCCTTCTTTTCAAGTCGGTTCCTCATTGCTGACGATCGTGACCCCTACTCCAATTTCTACTCCTCGCGGTCCTGCGCTGTGTGGAGAGCTGCGGACACCGACGCACCGGACGCTAGTGATACTTGACCACTCCAGCGCATTGGTGATCTTCCTCTGCTTCTTCTGCCTTCCACGTTGCCAGTGACTGAGTTTCTCCAAGTTGAAGTCCTCAGTTTGGCGAGCAACGTGTCCAAAATAACTTAGATAGTTGAAAGCCTATTATGCTCTTCCAACAAACACCCACATAATCTTTCTTTACTAAGTATAAAATAAAGTCGCTCTCGCTGTATGTGCGCTTAGCTATTTTAAACTACGCAACGGATTTTCATGCGATTTTCACCGATAGATAGAGTGATTCACGAAGAATGTTTTTAGGTATATAATTTGTAAAGGTTTTGTATAAATTGGTTGTAATACATGATATATCTGGCCAAGCGGCAGCGGGCAGCGGGCAGTGTGCTGACAAACGAGCGGTGTGGATTTGATTTAACAGATGGCGTTGGTTATAAAGGTTTCGTTAGCCACAGCAACGAGTGGCCAGGTCTGCTAGTATATGATAAACGATAATTCAACTTTTGTACTGAAGTAGACAATTGGAATACCTAGTTTTTCTGTAAACAGTTGTAGACCTGACAAAAAGTACATTTCTAATTTTCTATTATTTAATAAATCAAAACCAAAATTTCTTCTGGAACCATAAACTTTGTAGTAGGTACTTAGTGCTTAAATAGCTACCTTATAAATTAAAAAAAAGTCGTTATGTGAAATAACTTTTTATTTTAATTTTAAATAAGGAATTATACAATTTGTCCGAAGAGTCACTATCTTAAATTAGTCACTATCTCAATGACAATTCTTTTACAAATTTTCTTCTGGCAGTTTGGTACCATAATATTGAAAAAAAAATGCGAATAGGAAAATCCAAAAAAACACAACGATTTCACATTTGAAAAAGAATCCCTACCGAACCTTTAAAACGGCCAATATATGGAAACGGAAACTAAAACACGAACACGAATAAATTTACAGACGGACGGGATGCAAAACGGACGATTAAAAACAGGACTTCCGCTACGTTCAGTCAACATAACTTGCGCTGAGGTGGTATTGAGTTTCATTAAAAAGGGTTTTGTAGAACATCTTCCACATAATTATTCAGGTTTTATAACCGCAATTCGTATAATGTGAAATTACTTTATATAAATTTCGTAATAAGCCCAAATCCTAGATGTGGTTTTCGCTAGTGGAAAATTCTTTTTATTAACTATATTAAGATTATATTAAAACTACCGATCACAAGCAGTTCGGATGAAATCTTTAGGAGAATCTGTGTCTTGGACATTAGGCAAATTTATGCCAAAAACATATTAGCATACCTCTTCAAGCACAGAACTACCTTTGAAAATGTCCAAACTGCTCGCGATACTAGAACCAAAGGGCATAATCTCCTACTTATCCCTTTTGCTAAAACAACCTTTGGCCAAAGAAATTTTAGATACTTTGCAACAAAACTATATAATACACTTCCACTGGCAATTAGACAACACACAATGTATCTTAAATATAAATCTGACACCAAGTCCTGGATTACCAGCCAAAATAGATCCAACATCAAAGATTATATCAAAACTAACTTATAAGTATTTATTTTTTCAATTTTACGTTGATGATTAACTGTTACTTGTAATATTGTGTTATTATTTGTACTTTGTATGTGTTATTATTATAAACTGCTCATGCTAAGCGCCTGCTCTCAACACAGGTTCTCCTAGTGAGACAGGCATAGAATAAAACAAATTGTAACTCAAAACTAATAAAGATGAATAATAAAAAAAAATAATAAAAAAAACTAGTAGTTTAGTACTTACGTATTTTGTATTTGTATCGCTGATTGTGTAAAAAACATTGGAATCAGCAGGAATTATTTTTTTGCAAAAAATTCTTTATATTTCACGCACACATCTTGGTCAGGTTTTTCTTACAGATTTATTGTCGTTCTGTAGGTATTTTGGGTCGGTATTTCAGTAGTTCATTCATTCATTTTTATCAGTCGACTTATCTTGTTAGAGTTCCTACCAAACAGCACCTCGACGAAAGTAAATATCTAACAAGCCGAGCTTCAAAAACTAATGAAAAAAAGGCCCTTAGATAGGTATCTATTGTGGAAACTGTACCAACCAACAAATAATGCATTAGGTACTTCGTCTTCTTTCATCTATCTACAAAAAAAAATGTAAGATTATATATTATTAATTATTTGTATTACGTAAAAACTACGATACAAAACAGAATTTGAACTCCCTGATTGGTACGAACGTTTGAATTTTCTTACAAAATAATTCGTCTGAGAAACGGCGTGATATTGAATATCTATTACGTAAATCGGTTCCTATCTACTAAAAACAAAATTCCAAGAATAAATAATTTAGTGGATACAACGTGATGTCACAAACCAAAGTAGTTTAATTGCTGTATGCCATTGCCACTATTGCCAGTGGGATATCGATAAGGCAAATATTTGTCTGAAATGACAAATTTATATACTCGTAGCTCATAGGTAGTATTCTAATATTGTACTTGTTATAAGTAATTATTCTATATTTTTCTGCGACTGGGACGATATCGAGCATATCGAGAATGCGACTGTGTCAAATAATGCATCTGTAATATTATATCTGGTAGTATTATTATTTTAATGACTATACAGTTTGGATTGATGTAAACGGAAGTGGCGCGCTCTGTTATTTTCAAAAAGTAACCTTTGAGTTTTCAAACATCCTCGATGAGAAAATGTTAAAAAGAAAATGAACAATTTAACGGTTTCAAAACTTTAATCAATTTCCCAGCCCATTTCCTAGCATTTTTTTCCAATTTTGAAAATTTTTTGAAATGTTTAATTTTTTAATTTTTTTTCTATTTTCCAGGAAGAATTAAAAAAAATCCAAACTTCACATAATATGAAAAACTCTTTAAAAAAAATTCCCGATCTACTTATCGATCAATTTTCTGATTTTCCCAGAAAAAATTCTTACAGAAACTAAAATTTTTCTTAATCAACAATTTTACAACAAAAAAAGTTTCCGAACTTCATTTAACAAAGTCAAAAAGATAAATGTCTATCGTGGGTGGTTTGGTATATTTATGTGCCTAACCAAACGTAACCTTTTACAAAAAATTCAAACCAATTTGGTTTAGGGAGAAATTAGAATTTGTCAAAAATATACAATTTCGGCAGCGTTCTTTGAGTTCTGATTGGCAGCATTTTTTTATTTAAAGAAAGTTTGTTACTTAGAAGAATTTAGTTTTCATTCGTCCAGTGAATTTCAAATGAATGAAGTTATACGACATAAAAATCGAAGTTATATGGCATTCACAAATGGTTTTTATTTCGATAGAAAAATGAATAGGTACCAGGTAATTTTTTCGTCAACTCTAATCATTGTTGCTTCACTAAAGAACCAAAACTCCACTATCAGGGAACTTTATTAAATTGGGTGAAGTGATGAAGCCCATCAAAAAACCGCCTTCTTGGCCTAGAAGCAATTGCAGCAAATTTGCAATTGCAAGCCGCTGCCGCGGGTTTTTATCTGAAAGTATTTATTAAAATGCATTGGCGGTCAACAAATTAATGTTTTGATAATACACTGGATATTGAATAGCTGCAAATGAAACAGATAATATTTGGGCATGTCATTTCATGATGTCAATAGTTAGTTACCATGGTTATTAAACTATTGTTAGATTTGACACCTGACTCAAGACAATCGGAGCTGGTGACAATAATAATATGCGTAGGAATTTACAAATTATTTATCTGTAGTGATGAGGGGCGTCACCACTTATTGTGTTTACAAAAAATAGAGTTCCTCCTAGCTCCTAGCAGAAACAAATTTCTCAACATTCATCTTGGCGAGTCAAGATGCACACACACATTTTTTGAGTGGTAACAATTAACAATTACTTACTTTACACAGTTTGGGATTCTTAAACTGATCTTTTTTCCTTATGTCAAATTATATTTTAATAAACAATAACTTTGTTAATAACACTTTTTTTATAATGCATATTGCCGACCAGTTTCGCCACAAACCATGGCTTAGAATATTATACATATATATGAATGAATAATACGCATACATATTATATCTGCAATGCCCTGAAGAAGCAATGGTTGTAGTGAAACCTGGTCGGCAATAGAATAGGTATAAAAAATAATGATGATGTTAACAAAGGTATTGTCTTATTTTAAACCAGCACAGAGCCGTGAAAAATCATGTAAAATTATAATTGTAGGATCTGTGCAGGCCCGGACTGGGACCATTTGGGGCCCTCCGCTAAAACCTGCAAAGGGGCCCCCTAACGTGGGGTGGGAGGGGGGGCGGTCCGGACAACGGGGGGTCCGGGGGCCTCCCCCGGATAATTTTTGAAAATAAGGTGCTTGAAAACAATGAAAACGCGTTTCTACGCTATATTCGCACCTATAAAGAAGAAGAAATTCAGATTCGGTTTTTATACGAATATTATGATTTTCGACTTTTGTTGACTTTATTATTTATTGAAATAAGAAATTCACAGTATTTTTAGGATACCACAACACTACTAAACACATGCTGTAGAACTGCCAATAATTATAACGGAGTTCTAAATAAAGGGCAGGATTTTATTCACACGAAAGCATTAATGAATTATGTCAAAATTATTTGTGTAGTAAAAATAATGACAAACGGATTTTAGGGATTAGAAAAATAATACTAACAGTTAAAAAAAATCCTGTATGTTTAACAGTTTACAATGTTGTATACTAGAATAGAAGGGGCTTAACTTAACTGAAATGATTCGATATTTTGCTTCCCTAGCCCTAAAGTAACAGTTTATTTGTAAGCAACTCACTTGTTAAAGCTACTTCATCTATTATTTTATTTTTGTCCAAATTATAAAATAAATCTCTCTCAACATTAATAAAAAGCAGAGGTCCAACCAAGAGCAATCCTGTAAAAACGTATTTGTTTGCGCAAAATCTTTCTTCAATACTCATCCTCGCACAGTCTACAATATCAAAATATACAATTTTGTAATGTTGAACTGTTGAAATAGAGTCAGTTTCATCTTTTGATTTTTCACCGGGCATTATAACTACTAACAAGACAAAAAAAAATTTTTGTACGTTTTGTGGGGCCCCTTCGGGGCCCCCTCGCGCCGGGGGCCCTCCGCGATCGCGGACCTGCGGACCTGGCCAGTCCGGGCCTGGATCTGTGAAGATAACAGCATTTATCAAAGAAATATTTGCTTTATTTTAGACGACCAGATATTTTACCTTTCGAACGAACACTAATAACTTGAGAAAAACAACGAAATCTGGCAAAAAATTGAACAAAATAAATAACTACACATTTCTAATACAGAATTATTATTAAAATAAATTTATTTTGGTACCTAGAACCTATGACGTTATATAAACCTAGAACATAATTTATTGCTTGTCTGAATTAATCTGTTCCAATTTTGAAAATCGCAGGAATATTGCATATCACAGATCACTGAAATTAGTATATTTGAAGTCAGATCATAAAGTACCTTCTTTATATAGGTAGGTACCTATAATCGTTCAGTTTCCCTTATTTTTATTTTTCGAATTTATTTTTAAATTTTGTAAATATAATAGGATATGGTTTATGTTTCAAATCCTCAAGTCAGTCCGAAAATAAATAAGTGGAGAAAAAATAAACAAGATTTTGAATGCAACGGAATTCCATAAAAAAAATCTTTTGTGTGCGTTTGGGGAAACTGGCCGTGTTATCGTCTAATAATGGCGTCATTTGGTGACCTGTCAACACTCGTATTATCTTTGATCAATACATTATACATTCATATTAGGTGCATACTGCTCAGTTGCTTGACCTAATTATTTGCTGAACCAAAAATATGGTCTGACGAATAATTAATAAACAGATTAGGAATTCGGAGTATGATCTAAAGATGCTCATAGAAAGAGGTGCGCTATCTTTCGGGTATTTGGTTTTATCGAACATCAATTTAGCACTTACGGAAGTTTGCACAGGGTTGCAAGCTGCAAATCAGGAAAATTCAGGAAAAATCCGGACAAGGTTTGTAATCCCGGACAATTCAAGTTAAATCTGGACGTACGGCAAGTTAGTTTGTCGATAAGGATAAAATATAAATTTATTTCACCATGTTTATACACTTTATGAAAAATTTATATATTTTTAGGGGTTCGAGCAGGGTTCAAGGTAGTTCAACGATTATTATCCGTGATATTATCACGCGACATTGATTTTTTATCATATTAGAATAGCATGGTTTAACGGCCTCTGCGGTAGAGGGGCAAGGCTCTCGACCGGCGATTGGGAGGTCGCGGGTTCAAATCCCGGCAAGAAAAGTTTTTCTGATAGATTTATGTTTTCACAATTTAATCATTTAAAATAATAAAATGTATATTTGCGGCACGTTCCAAAGTGGAAGATACTCTCAGAATCGTCGAAGCCACCATTCAGAAATGAAACGTTGCTTGAAATTGTTTTAGCCGTGTTCAGTGACTAGATCTGAATAGCCAGGTACCTACTTCCCCACCTTCCTCTTTCCAATCTCCAATTCCCCAATTGGGGAGAGGAAGGAAAAGGTGGGGAAGTACATGGCTGAGGCTGAAGGTAAATACCTAGTAGCACTGTTCCAGGCGGTTGGGACTCTTGTGCGGTATTCACACTAAAAAACAAATGGTTTCAGTTCTTTGATTATGACTTTGATCATGTTCAGTTTATGTCCAGTTGCTGAGCCAAGGTCGGGTTATTTCACATAAATTCAAATAATGTAACATTGCCATCTAATGGCCATTCAGCGCCATTTTGTTTTTTTGACAGTTGCAATTGACAAATGCGATTCTAAGCCCATTTCAGCATTTAAAAAATTCTGATTAGCAGAAAAGGACAACTATCATGTTGTTAAGCTTGTCAGCTTATTACAATTTGATGAAAAACCACCCACATTTTATAGAAACGCACAAAGAGACCTTTCAAATGTCAAAAAAAAACAAAATGGCGTTTGATCATAATATTACAATTAAATTTCTGTATAACAACTGGTCCTAAGTATCTGCACACTGATTTTCATATTTACTTTGCATTTTAATCTTGCCCCCTTTGAATCTATTCAATAATCGAATTTTCAACCATAATGTCGTGTTTTTTGGTAATTTTAACTACAGTCTTCTTTCCACTGACTATACCTGATGAATATGTGTTTCTTTCAGCCTGGAATACTTATTTAGAGCAGGCGCATCGTCAGGCTCTCCAATCGCCATGTCTCAAGGCAGCAAGACGCCCCTCCTGCATCAGGGGAAGATCAACGGCAGCGGCGGAATTGACGCATACATCAGGATACCTGGCTCGGACACTGATCAAGTAAGTTTCATTATACACATCATCGACGTTACAAGTGACAATCCGAAGGTGCCGGGTTCAAAACCCGGTGTGTGCATATACATTTTATTTGATTAATTTGTGTTTTTTCACCATTTATTAATTTAAAATAAAATATCGCAACGATAGTTGCAATGCCGCCTCCCCTTCCCCTACCCCTCACGCGTTCCCACTCCGCCTTTTCCCGTCCCGCGATCCCTGCCCGCGTTCCCCTCCCCCCTCCCGTGTTCCCCTCCCCTCTCCCTCATTCCCTTCCCCCCTCCTGCGTTCCGTACATTCACATCGGTACATTTTGTTTTCAAACAGCTCGCCCGCGGCCTATTAAATTATTTTATTTGCTAATTTCATAATGTTAGAGCTCACCAGTGTACATGGAAAATCTTCGCGGGCGTGCTCACAACAGCTCACCAAAGATAAATCGCAAAAAAGCGTGATAAGATTCACAACTTCTGTAGAAAAAACCCCAGTGACTATGCATCTCTCATATTCTACAAACGTTATAGAAACAACTGTAAAAAAATAATTGACAATGTTAAAAGGGATTATTACAAAAAAAAAAATCAATGAAGCTACAGATGATAAAAAAAAAATTTGGAATATCATCAAAGATATAGCCAATATTAATAAAACTGACACACCTATTGTTAAAATTAATATCGAAGACCAAACAATACATGTAAATTCTGACCCTGAAAAAATATCTAACCATTTCAATCAATTTTTCTCCAACATTGGACCCAACTTAGCAAAAAAAATTTTAGACAGAAACAGCATCTCAGAGAAAGATCTTGCAAATAATATACCTATCAATACGTCGCTTTAGTTCGTTTTACTCCAACAGACCAAAACGTAAATCGTGAGAAACAGCGCTGTAAAGTTTTTTTTACGAAAAAGGCATATAAAATGAAATTAGCTAAATTGTAAGTCTACTATAATGTTTTAAAGTATTACAAATTGTTTTTTTTAAGTACAATATGTTCTAAATGTATAAAATTACGCAGAAAACACGTTTTTAATTTGGATGTTGGCCAAAGTGACGAATTCTTGTTTGCGAAAGTTGGATATTGGACAAAGGACACTGGATGTTAGACAAGAGCGCGTACTCTTGCGTGAAGTTACTTTATCTAACGTGCTTGGTATTACAGGGAGATCGAAAAGTATTTCAATTCATTGAACTTTGATAGGTACTTATGGATTTAGCTTATGTGTCCTATGTTTTCGCGGTGAGACCTAAATATTCGGGTGTGATTTTTAAATAGTTTCTTGTAACATTACATTTTTTAGAAATAATTTGTTTCTTGGTTGGGAAACAAGTTTCAAGAGTAAGTTTTTGTAAAATAATAACATCGTAAAATCATCAATGAAAACGTACGTTTTCAGACAATTATACTTATTAAATAATGTTTCAGGCGTGTTTTATTGTTGGCTGCTAGTCATCAACCGTTAGTCATCAGATAGGTCCTACGTTTATTAGTTATTATTTGAGAGGCGGGTATGGGTACCGCCGCTCCGGGAACCATTTATTGGATAACCAACACCTCTGTCATAGGTCACCCCAAGTGGTTCGCTACGTTTGGTGACTTAGCAAGGGTGGCCGGGTTCGTGGTGTGAGTTTTGTCTGGATCCTGGCGACGGATGCGTCTGCCCACCAACTGCGTGGCAGGCCGGATCGGGAAAGACTGGTTGAGGAAGATCTGTAGACCTCTCCAGCAGGACTCTCGGAACATCGCTTTACCCGCAGTGGGGAGGGATTGATTCATACGTGCGTCACTCCTTGACACACTGACTCCCAGATTCCTACCCACCCCTCATACCTTTTTCTTCCCACAAATTCCTCTACTTCCTTCCCAAAAATGACATAGGCCCTGAGGGGAATTATTTTCCTCAGGGCCTCCTGTGTGGAGCTGTGAAAAGGTCTCCCCAAGTGGTTCGCTACGTTTGGTGACTTAGCAGGAGTGCCTGGGTTCATGGGGTGAGGTTTTTCCAGGTCTTGACGGCGGATGAGTCTGCCCACCAGCTGCGTGGCGGGCCGGATCGAGAGAGACTGCGTGAAGGAGTCCTTTGGACCTTTCCAGCCGGACTCTCTCGACCCCACTGCCTTGCACCGCAGTTGGAAGGACAGTTTCTTACGTCCGTCACTCCTATACACCCTAACCCTCAGATTCCTACCCACCCCTCATTCCTATTTCCATCCAAGAACTTCGTATTCTTTCTTTTCTACGGCATATAAATCGGAGATTTTGTATGATCAGACCCGAGAGGTTGGATTGATTTACGTGACTTTATTTTTATGTTAATACTGCACAAGAGTCCCAACCGCTCCCAACCGCCTGGACCAAGTCAGGCTATACATAGCATACCCAATTTTGTGAGGCTGGATGTAGCGGGAAGGGGATGCAGTTATGAAGGTTTATAAGTACCTGGCTATTCAGATCGAGTCAACAACCAGGGCTAAAGCCATTTCAAGCAATGCTTCAATTCGAAATGGCGGTCTTACATCGGGGTGATACTGAGAGTATCTTCCACTCTGGAACGTGTCGCAAATACAGCATGTATATATATTTATATGTATATTTTTTTTATTGATTTGTGTTATTTCACTATTTAAACATACAAAAACACATATACACGTACGTTTTTTTAATGGTTAAAGTTGTGACATATGTATATATATTTTTAGATTAGCTCCACACAGGTGGCCCTGAGGAAAATAATTTCACTTTGGAGGAGTCTTTATAAGGAAGGTAAGGATAGGAAATTTGGGAAGAAAAAGGGTATGAGGGGTGGGTAGGAATCTGGGGGTCAGTGTGTCCGGGAGTGACGGACGTATGAATCCATCTCTCTAATTGCGGTGCAAGGCGAGAGTCGGGAGAGTCCGGCTGAAAAGGTCAAAAAGCCTCCCTTAACCGGTCTCTCTCTCGCCACGCAGCAGGTGGGCAGTCGTATCCGCCGCCAAGACCTGGACGAACTTTACCCCATGATCCCGGGCACCCTTGCTAAGTCACCAAACGTAGCGAACCACTCGGGGTGACCTATGGCAGAGATGGTGGTTATCCAATCAATGGTTCCCGGGACGGCGGTACCCATACCCGCCCCCAAAATAAACAAATCTATCAAAATAAAAATTACTTGTGCACGATGGGATTGAAATTTGCGACATCCGGATCGCTAGTTGAGAGTCTTACCCCTCGACCACAGGAGGCCGTCGTGTGATAACAGAAGTGTAGTATCCAACATTTTAAAATAAAAAGTTAACTCGAAGGATTTTGAAACACAATAGATAGCTACAAGATCTTTATAAATGTGTAAAACAATAGACGACGAGTTCTTTTTAAAAATGATCCTATGTTCGAACACATGGGATGTGATCTTAGAGTAGTGATTTACGTCTATTACACAATACAGACTTGTAAAAAAAGAGGTCATAAAATAATCCTAACCACTAACCACATTTTTAGCTTCATAACAAATGTATTCCATTATTTGGGGTACCACTTAGTTGGGCCAAATTATTAGAAGGGTTACAAAAGGGGCTGAAATAAAAGAACTGGAAATTGATCTAGGTAAAAAAAGTCAAATGAATGGGATACCTAATCATTAAAAATGTGCGAATAGTAATAACTTTTTTATTGACAATCCAAAGCTCGAACAAAATAAAACTCGAATAGGTAAGAAATAAACAAACACATAAGAAATATGAGGCACTCAATGTATAAAATAATAGAAATGCTTTCATTGTCATTCGGTGTACAATTCCTCCATGAAGATTTCAATAATAAGATATTTATAGGTACACAAATACAACTGTTCTTTGGCACTAAATATACCAAAAATGTTTTCATTGTTACACTAAGATTTGTTTGATTAAAATAATAAGATACTTTAGGCATTAAATGTACCAAAAACAAAAACTTCTTTATTTCCTCATTCTAATAATTAACTTTTTTTTTTATTTTTTTTTTTATTAGTAATAGAAAGTACATAAATTACAAATAAATTTTATACAGTAATTAATTACATAGTAGAATATTTGATGTACCCCCATAATTAAGCAAGGCTTGTATGTACGTACATGATTTAAATATCTCAGGTAGAATTCTGACACAAATATTTGGTAGATAAACACATAAATATTAGGTACTAAAAGCAAAAAAAAAACTCCTGGATTGTCTTTATTTTAATAATTGTGTTTTGTATTATCAATTTGGGAGGCGGGATTGGGTACCGCCGCCCCGGGAACCATTTATTGGATAACCACCATCTCTGCCATAGGTCACCCCGAGTGGTTCGCTACGTTTGGTGATTTAGCAGGGGTGCCCGGGTTCATGGGGTGAGGTTTGTCTAGGTATTGCAGGCGGATGACCAGGACACACTGAACCCCAGATTCCTACCCACCCGTTAAACCCTTTTCCTTCCCAGAACTCTCCTCTCCCTCCTTTCCCAAAAAAACCCTCCACACAGCATCCCCAAAGATGACATAGGCCCTGAGGGAAATTATTTTCCTCAGGGCCTCCTGTGTGGAGCTCATGTAAAAAAAAAAAAAAGTAGGTATTCTTACACAAAGATTTAAATAATTAGATAAAGGTAGATAAACATGAAGCTATTACTCACTAGGTAAATGTGCCAAAAACAGAAACTCCTTCGTTGTACTTATTCGAAAAATTGCCTTGTTTTAAATATCATAAGTAGAATTTTTACATGAAGATTTGGCTGATAAATATACAGATATTTAGGAACTAAATGTACCGAAAATGAAAACTCCTTGATTTCCTTATTCTAATTGTTGGCTTGTTTTAAGTATCTGAAGTATAATAATGCTTTCACTAAGATTTGGTGGATGGACACATATATTAGGTACTATAAAACTTCAGTCCTTATTCTAATAATTGTGTTTTTTGAAATATCACAAGTAGGTATTTTTTTGAACAAAGATTTAAATAATTACGTAAAGGTTGATAAACATACCGATACTACGCATTAAATGTGCTTAAAACAAAAGCTCATTCAATGTTCTTATTCTTATAATTGTTTAAAATATCATAAATAGGCATTTTTACACGAAGATTTAAATAATTACGTATAGGTAGATAAACATACCGATACCTCTTTATACACATACGCCTTAAGGATCAAATTCCGAGTGTATTCCGTATAATGTCGTCCTTGTACTCTTCGTTAATTATTTTTCTTCAATTTCAGTCAATTCGTTTTAATATTTTAATTGGTTAAATTAAATTAAAACAGTGACGAAGGTTATTTCAAAAATTTTAGTACGATATTTCTCCACAATATAGAACTTGGCATTTATTACAATATTTTCTCAAAAAATACACAACTTTATTATAACCACCCTGTAACGGACGACAAGTTGAAACAATTTGCTGAGAAAATATTGTAATATTAATTATCTGTTATGTTTTCCTTAAAATTTTTTATCCTTTTCCACAGTTTACATCTTTATGCATTTTGTCTGAAGAAATCTCCTAGAAAACCACTAAAGAAACTTGGTAACTAGCATAATCATAAGTGAAGATATTTATTTTCGTGGCGCTAAACGGACGAATGTTTGGAATGAAAGCAATCACGTGGTCCTCCGCTGCGCTGCTATTGGCTGTGTGGTCTGTTAGAGCAATACGCCCGGAACCGAGAGTTTGAATTTCGCACGTTGGCTAAGATACAGCTTGGATGTTGGAGAAATTCCTATGAAATTTGACTGAACGGCCGGTTTAAAAACGGGAGTCCTTTTGGCCAACGTGTGGATGTTGGATAAATACGCTCGAAATGTTGTTTCATTTTGGAGGACGTAAGACAAAGTGCGTTTTGAAAACCCCCTAAATAATTTTTTTAATTTTTTTTTTCACTTGCATTCTATACATAAAGACTTTCTGAGAACTACTGCATACTTAACTCAATTTCGCTAAAAATGGTCTGTTGGAGTAAAACGAACTAGAGCGACGAATAGTCTGAGCTATAACCAGTTTCACTTCGCTCCCACCACTGAACTTGAAATTATAGGATTAATAACATCTCTTAAAAACAGTAACTCCACAGGAATTGATCATATCTCGACAAAAATAATCAAACACATTCAAAATTACATCGCATCCCCTCTTAAACACATAATCAACTTAAGCTTCAAAACTGGCATTTTTCCTAACTCCCTAAAACAGGCCACATTAATTCCAATCTTTAAAGCGGGAGACAAATTATTTGTAAATAACTACCGACCGATATCCTTACTAAGCATAATATCTAAAGTTGTAGAAAAAGCGGTGAAAAATAGACTCTGTAAGTTTCTTGAAGATAACAAAATATTATCTGACAATCAATACGGCTTTCGCAAAGGTAGAAGTACTTCAGATGCAATAGCCGCCCTCACAAAGATCGTTTCCTATAATCTTGAAATTGGTCGCAAACCACTTGCTGTTATTCTCGATCTCGCAAAAGCATTTGATACGGTCTCACATTCATTACTGCTAAAAAAACTGCAGCAAATTGGAATAACTGAAGTAGCCTACACATGGTTTGAAAACTATCTATCAAACCGAACACAACAAACTCTCATCCAATCTGACAAAATACATATAAGCAATAAACTATCTGTGTCCTGTGGTGTACCCCAAGGTAGCATACTAGGACCAATTCTATTTCTTATATACATCAACTCACTATGTGCCATGAATATTGGTGGAAAAATATTATCATTAGCTGATGACACGGTCTTAATATTCGAAGATGAAACATGGCAATCAGTTATTAACAAAACTAATAATGCTCTAATAAAAGTAAAGCATTGGCTTGACACAAACCTCCTCACACTTAACATCGACAAAACACAATATATGACATTTTCCATACGCAAATACGATATACCCAACAACTGCCCTAAACCAATCATCCACTCGTGTCCACTCAATTTAGACAATCCGGAAACCACATCTAATATTAATTGTACGTGTTCGACCCTCAAATCATCAAAAATAGTTAAATATTTGGGAATAATCATAGACAACCAACTACGTTGGGAAGCTCACATCGGTGACACAGTAAAAAAACTTCGTAAACTCTGCCATATATTCTACTCCCTTAGGTCTATCTTAGATTTACAGACTCTAAGAAGCGTATACTTTGCCCTTTTCCAATCCATAGCAATATACGGTATAGTGGGATGGGGTGGTTGTGCTGAATCCATTATTAGACCAATTATTTTAGTTCAAAAACTAATTCTGAGAATTATATTTAAATGTCAACCTACCCATCCGTCAAATGAACTCTTTGCAAAAATCAGGGTCTTAGATATTCGACAGCTATTTACTAAAACAAGCATTTGTTATATACGAAAAAATAATCTACTAATTGCTCCACAACATCAAGCACACACCCGCTTTTCATCAAACCTGGGTTGCGTGGTCCCAAAAACTAACACCTCATTCGCTCAACGACAATTCTGGTTCATCGCTCCTAAAATATATAATGCTCTGAGTACTGACATAAAGTCAAGTAATTCTAATTCTCTTTTTATAACACGTGTACAACATTGGATTTTTGAAAGGGGACGAACGCACTTTAAAGAATTCATGAGTTCTAACACTACATTTCAATTATTAATTTTTGCATTTCAAAATTTTAATTTCCATTTGTATTTCTATTTTACTTTAAAATGTTGTTATTTTTTTCTCTTAGTTTTTCACTAAATTTATATATGTTTTTAATTTTGATTTATATAATTATATGTTTTAATTTATACAGAACACTTGAGTTCTTAACATTTAATTTTTATTATTAATTTTTGTATTTCAAAATTTGAATTTGAATTTTCATTTTTACTTTTCTTTAAAATATGGTCTTTTTTTTTCTCTTTAGTTTTAAGTATTTCTTAATATTTTTTGAAATGTTAAAATATCAAATGTACGACTACAACAACACGGGCTTAGCCTGGTGTGGTAGCCAAAAAAAACCCAAATATCTGTTACTAATAAAAAATATATGAAATAAAAAAAAAAAAATAAAAATAAAAATTGGATGAATAGTTTAGAAAAAAATTTCATAACGCCATAAAAATCTCATATTTCACTATTTTTTATCTCACTATTATATATAGATCCCTTCGCGGGCATGCGCACATCAAATCCCCAAAGTTTCATTGCAATCGGATGAATGGTGTAGGAAATAATTTCATAACGCCAGAGCTCACCACTATACTATGTATATAGAAACCATCACGGGTGTGCAATTCACCAAAATTTCATCGCAATCGGATGAACGGTGTAGGAAATAATTTCATGACGCCAGAGCATTGACGTATGAAGCGCCAGAGTGAATGCATCATACCTTTTGCGAGATTAAAACCATGGAAATCTCCCTTTCTTTTGAAATACCATATTACCTGAGGTAAAAGTTTTTTTCGTTATGCCCTTCGACCAAATATAATCTTGGTCGAAGGTTATGCCCACTTACTCTGGACAAGAAAATTCACAATGAAATTATCGATAATTTCAATAATGTAAAAAATTTTTACATTTTAGAAAATCGTTTCATTGTTAAATCAAAATTTGTTTAAATACTTACTTAACCGCTGCACTTTTAAAGACATTGATTAGATCGATGGAAATTACACTTCGTTCCACTTTTGCAAAGACATTGATTAGATAGATGGAAATTACACTTCGTTCCACTTTTGAAAAGACATTGATTAGATAGATGGAAATTACACTTCGTTCCACTTTTGCAAAGACATTGATTAGATAGATGGAAATTACACTTCGTTCCACTTTTGCAAAGACATTGATTAGATAGATGGAAATTACACTTCGTTCCACTTTTGCAAAGACATTGATTAGATAGATGGAAATTACACTTCGTTCCACTTTTGAAAAGACATTGATTAGATAGATGGAAATTACACTTCGTTCCACTTTTGCAAAGACATTGATTAGATAGATGGAAATTACACTTCGTTCCACTTTTGCAAAGACATTGATTAGATAGATGGAAATTACACTTCGTTCCACTTTTGAAAAGACATTGATTAGATAGATGGAAATTACACTTCGTTCCACTTTTGCTACAAGAATCAACTATTTACGAGAGAGATGCATTTAAGTTCCATTTTTATTGAAAATTCAAAATATCCTTTGTTAAACAGTCTTGTGCTGCCATTTAGATTTTTAAAATTTATTATGGAGTGATGTTTGCGAAAGGTTTTGCTTCAATCTAAAAATGAACAAAACATTTAAATAATTCAAACTAAGAACCAAATAACCAATTTTATCACGGACATATGAATATATCTGGACCTGCCCTAAGTGATAAAAACATATTATTTCCCCCTCCACATGGCGCCGGCTGTAGCTCCTCCTTGGAACCGGCTCGCTCCATGGGGAGGGGATATAGCCTCGCTTGAATCTAAAATGTGTGACGTCATCATTCTTGCCGTGAACAGCGAGAAGCTGACATCCATACATTTAACGAAATAACGGCAGCTTGTGCTATACAATATATCTACGTATCAATATGCACATAGCGCATGTGGGCGGTACTCCAATGTGCTCGTCGCTGGTTACAGGGGTAAGTAAATTATGAAACATTTGTAAAAGTGTTTTAACTAAACACGGCAAGAAAATATTGATATGTGTATTGGCGCGAGTCTTTTTGGGGCGAGCATTTGGCCTTAGCAAATAAGTTTTGAATGTGGCAAGCAATTCGCGCTCCCATGTAAAAAGGTCTATTCATTCAAAGCAGATTTTGCTTTTAAGAACTAAATGGTGATATTGTAATGCGAGATGCCTATATACTGTCAGATTGATTGTTCAACGAATGACAGTCATCTTTCCCCTCTCGCTCTCCATAGTTTGGTTTTACCCCTCATCTGTAACTGCTTGTCTATCCATTTGGATGTCTATGAATTTTATTCATGTTCCCCGAAATATATCACAGTTGTTTTCTGTGGTTAAAGTTGAAATAAGATGTAATTTCCATAATCTGTGCTGCGGTTAAGGGGGCGTTCAAGTATTACGTAATGCAATTTTTGAAGATTTTTGATCCCCGCTCCCCCACATGTAACGCGCTGTAACGTTTTTCCGTCCTCCCCCCCGCACACCCCCAAAACGTTACGTAACACTTAAGTGACAATTTTTACCTGAAAGTCACAATTAAGTTGCGCAAAGTACTGGAAAGTTGCTTAAATACTTTTTTCTTGTTTTAATCGCGTTTGCGGTAATAAATAAAACAAGAGATTTCGAGAACGAAAAGGATTGCCAACTTGGAAGATTTTAATTCCCTATTTTTTTTTATCGAAATAAAGAAAAACCTGTTACGTAACGCGTTGTTCAAACCCCCCCCCCTCGTAACGCACAGTAACGTTTCACAAGACCCCCCCCTCCCCCCCCAAGTGCATTACGTAACACTTGAACGGCCCCTAAGTAAATATTTACCAAAATTTGTTCTGTTCTTTTTATTGGGAATTGGGTGGGAAAGCTGTTCTTGTTCTACGGGTATTTAAAAGGAAGATCAGAGGAACTAGCGTCATTGATCCCTTCGGCACTGGTGCATAGTCGGGAAATGCGCCAATGGTCGTTTCTATGACTCGTTCTTTAGTTCAACAGCTCGGCTGTGGAACTATTTTCCAGCCCCTGTGTTTCCTCCCTCCAACAACATGGGTCTCCCAAGGTCACTCCTTCCTCTCCTCAAAAATACACTCCCCACTGCACCCCCAAGGATGATGTAGGCTCTGAGGGAAAATATTTTCCTCAAGGCCTCCTATGTGGAGTTATGTGGAGTAATATTCTATCCATTAATAAGATTCAATCATTCAATTATTTCAGTTTTCGATATCGTCATAAAAAAATCCTTTCACCGAAGAATTTCAGAAGAAAATAATTCGAAATTAACATGGTTTGTTTCAGGATAGTGTGGATGCAGAAGGATTACTCTCATCGGTGCCTTTCTTCGAGAATTACAAATATTCAATGGAGCACAAGAGGAAACAGAGTTCCTTGGTGACAGTGTAAGTTTACTTCCTGATTTGATAATAATGTCTAACTTACTTCATTTTTATAAACAAATAATATTTATCGCTATTATCTCTTAATTCAAGTACAGTTTTCTTATGCACTCATATTTATATAAATAAAATGCTATAACGTCTGTAAATATTAATGATTTGTTTTGGATGATGAAATAACATGGTGACATTTCTTCATGCAACAATGACGTCACAAATGTCTACAAAATATATAATAAAAGTACATTATTATAAATATGTATTACATTTGCATTAAGGACTTGCTTATTTAATAACGGGTCAGTACAATAACTTTACGAAATATGTGGCAGTGGTCCACAGGTCATAAGTTCAGTACAAAACTTGGATGAGAGCAAATATTATGGAGAATAGTGATGTGGCAGGTTTTTCACAAAAAAATTCATAAGAAATTTTAATATTTGGACTTCCCATAGAGAACAATATGCCTTTAGTATTGTCCTTGTTGGGAATAAGATTGTTTGAAATGGCTTTTACTATTAATTTATTACAAGGTATGCATTGACTTTTCTCTTCTTACATCCCTCTTCCCATCCCCACCAGTAAGTAGTACCTTTTGCTTTACAACATTCCTTGATAAATTGGCAGTGCCATTGTCCAACTGCCGTCGGGCAGTGGAATTCTTGTGTAATGTCACATTAAAAATATGCAGTAAATACAATTTAAATATATTTGTTTAACCCATTATGTAC
This sequence comes from Limnephilus marmoratus, assembly GCA_917880885.1. NCBI lineage: Eukaryota > Metazoa > Arthropoda > Insecta > Trichoptera > Limnephilidae > Limnephilus > Limnephilus marmoratus. The sequence goes on from OU862908.1 coordinate 56,702,387, forward strand.
AATTTTTCTTTTGACCAGGAAAAAATCATGAATGACCCGAAGGGGGGTCACTTGAGTCCCCAACATATCTCTCAATATTTCTTTTATCCTTTCCGATAACACTCGGATATAATTTTTATTTTCCAACAAAGCAAACACTTTGGGGTGTGACTATATATATTAAATGAAAAAACACACTTTGTAATGCACCACTTTTGTTGAATTAAAAAATGACAGCCAACCAGGTTTCATTTAACTAACTCAATTAATGCATAAGCCTCGATGAAGCTTGATGTAAGTAAAACATGAGTGACTGTCACTAATGCAATAAAAGTACATAGTGTATTTGGGATAATATTTCTTAAATGCAAATTGTTTACCAAATAGTTTTCGTAAGGATTGCCTAAAATTGTAGAGAGTGTGATTGTAAAACTATGATATCACACAAAACTCTCGTTTGGGGTAAGGGTACTACCAGTTTTTGGAACGAGTGAGTGATAACCTGATAACATTAACTAAGTTCAACACCTACAATTATTTTCCTCATACCATTATTAATTTTGATGTTTTTCCTGAACTCCACAAAAAGCTTTGTGCATTCTTTAAGCTAAATATTGGCTCATCAGCTTTCTCTTTCCAAACCTCCATTTCTTCCTGCTTCATAAAATCCCCAATATTAAAATCCTTAACACCTCACTGGATCTGGCTAATTCTTGTTATATTATATTTTTTAAAGCTATTGTGACCCCACAAAACAAATGTTTATATTCTTATGATGTAGGCATGGCGTACACAATGTAGTACAGTATAATATACATACTATACATACAGTTCATTGGCTTATTTTTAAATAAATTAGTTTCTATGACGGCTGTAAGAAAGTGGACGGAAATTAAATTAAGATTTCAGAAGTTGCATTAACCCTACAACACTTATTTTTGCTGATCTTCAATTTGCTTCTTTTTTTTTACATTAACTTCACACAGAAGGCCCTCAGAGGAAAATATTTTCCTTCAGGGCTGACGTGATCTTTGAAGTGGAGGGTCTTTTTTAGGGGCAGAAAGAGTGAACATGAGTCTTGAAGAGACCCATGTTGTAGGAGGGAGGAAACTCAGAGGCCAAAAACTCGTTCCACAGTCGAGTTGTTGAATTCAGTTGTTGAACGAGTCATAGAAGCGACCCATTCTCATTTGACAAATGTCAACTGTGTTAATGTTTCCCGACTAAGCTAATTAAAAATGTCTACAAAAAATGAAAGACCTATAATCAATGAAATTCCATTTGAGTACAAAGATCGGCTGTCTTACCTTTCTCTTGTTTCTAATCTCCCCCCGTTACAATACCCGAAAAGTAATTCCCAGCTGTTTGTGCAACAATATCAATAATTGTTGGTTGCCACCAGCCTTTGTCACGGATCACAACTTAAAATGCTTCTTTGACTCATCTAAAATTAAAATATAATTATATAGGTATATGTACTTGAACTAATTACTTATATTGTTTTACAATTCATCGGTTACTATAATATTTCAGTTGCGATAAGCGGGCAAAGTCATAATTTATTACGACTAAATGTTTCACGATCAATTCATTCGGAAAAAAAATGGTCCATGTCGTAGTATTTAAAAAATAGAGCACGTGAATAATTGACGTGTTGATAAAAAAAAAATGTGTCATTAATCACAAATATTTTTTGAAATGTAGGTATTAGCAAATTTTATTTGACAGTGGTTCATAAATAATACATAATTATTTTAATTGTCTCCTTGATAAACCGGTTGATTGACGACAACTAATTTGAACAATATTTATTTTATTGTTCATGGTTTTGAAACTATTAAAAACATTTAGGTAAGACATTATAATAATTTTAATGACTATTGGAGATAATTCTCTTTTGTTTGACCAGTCATCCATCACTGATGATGAAAAAAATCCTTTCTATCGAGAATATTATTTTTTTCCATAATTATTTCATAAATCGCTATAGTTCTTTCAAGTGGTTGAAGAATATTGTATACAGGGTGTAAAGGAACATAGTTGACTAACTTTAACCAGGATTTCTGACATTATGTGGAGTAAAAAAATTAAATGAAATTTTGGTATACGTTGACTTCATAAATTTTTTTTTTCTTCAAAACCAAACCACTTTTCTTCAAGTCACCACTAGTCACTCAGCCGAGTAACCGCCTAACCCCTCACCCTCACCATAACCGTCCAATACCTATAGATTTTTTAAGTTGAAAAAAAAAATCTGGCGAGCGATTCTATCCTTTAGTGGGATCACATCCGTTATCGAGATAACGGATGTGATCTCCTGTCAGATTTGTGTGATTTATTTGCTTTTTCTATGTACAACGTATGTACATTAAATGAATAAATAATCATGCTTATTTGCAGGAATTCATGTTTAAAACGATCTAAACTAAAATATGTGACAGTAAATATGTAAAAATCACACACATCTGACAGGAGATCACGTCGGTTATCTCGATAACGATCCCACAAAAGATATAGAATCGTTCGGCAGAAATGTCACCGGAGACCAAAATTACATTTACATTCTTTAACTCAAATAATTTCAGGAATTACTGGTCAGAGTAAGTCAAGAAAGTCCCATAACATCCTTTATTAATATTATTAGCTGTAAGACATATATTTCTGCACAGCCCGAGAAGATCAAGATCATCATATTATCAAGATAAATATTATAATGTCTGATAACTTTCAGGTTTGCGGTATGGAACACAATCATGGGTAGCTCTCTACTAACCATGGCCTGGGGCATAGAGAGAGCGGGTTTGTTGCCCGGGATACTCATTATGCTGATGATGGGAGGACTGTGCTTGTTCACCTCTTACATTCTCCTCAAAGTCTGCTACCATCATGGTAAGTCAAAAACAACAATAAATAAAAATTAATTTTTCGAAGAAAACTTCTTCTAAAAGGTTGTTACTTTGTGATGTCATTATTTATTTATTAAAAGAAAATAACTTAGTTTACATCACTTTATTTTTTATATTTTATACTATCAACATGTTTCGTGAACCATGTTCACTTCTTCAGGAATAAATATACTTATTCCTGAAGAAGTGAACATGGTTCACGAAACATGTTGATAGTATAAAATATAAAAAATAAAGTGATGTAAACTAAGTTATTTTCTTTTAATAAATAATAAATAAAAATTAATCAAAATAATTTCAAATGTTTTAATTATAACTTCATGATAGATGATGCTTCTATCACCCACTACCGTGAGTTTGACTAACACGTTAAATTATTTTTGAAGTTTTATGGTCTTTTCCTTTACGCAATTAGGTGAGGTACATAATATACATTATTGTTTTAACTGTTTCCGGGTAATGCAGGCACCAGGTTTAATCTTTTGTATGTCAACGTAGGCATCCTTGAGGATATTTAAAAAAAAATCATTTCTCTGAATATAACTAGCTATTCTGAGGAAACTACTTAAAGTAGATTACATAATATTTTTATAAATACATAAACACGTCTGATAAGATTAGGGTTGCCATATCTTTAATTTGGCAACCAGGACAAGACGCGTGAAAACCCCGGATTTTAGAGTCCAGAACCCGGACATGTCAACAGGTTTTTTTAAACATAGTCAGGGGTTTTTCACCATCCTCCCAATAGCTTATCCATACACATAATGAATATTTTGGATTAATTCTACAGGATTTATTTATTTAAAAAGTCTGAGTTTACTATTCGGTACTTGAACCTATGAACAATGGCTACATATAGGATAAATTAGCCAAAGTTTTTACCTGTTGCTAGTATTTATTTGTTTTTTTTATTAATATTCGTTATGCGTATGGATAAACTATTGGGAGGATGGTGAGAAACCCCCTCAGTGTAATAAAATACAGTTGAAAATGTCATAAATCACCTTTTTACTTATTTTCAAATTAAATTTAGTCACCTTTTATCATTATAAATGTACCTAACAAAACAGTTTGTTAAAAATTGTTTTAATAATCAGTTAGATTTTTTTATTCTTAAAATAAACACACAAATTATTAATATACTCTGTTATTAAAACAAAACCTTATTGAAATATTAAGCCTAACAAAATTCAATTAAATTTTTAAAGATAAATCTTAAAAGTACTGAGACCATTTTAGTATTCAGTCTTACAATTTTTGAGGTAACTTTTTTACTTAGCTACTTTCCGATAGCTTTTAGAATATCTTCCCTTTTAAAAATGAATTTTTAAAAATCAATGCAGCTGTATTCTTGGAAATTGAATTTAATTTTAATTAAAGAAAAATGAAACAATGTTACTTTGTTTGAACCACTTTTATATTTGTTTAAAGCCGACCGGTTTCAGAACGACCGTTCCTTCCTCAGGGCAAACGTATACGTTTGACTTTAAATTTTTTTTTTAAACCCGGACATCAAATGAAACCCCGCCCGGACGCTCCCCGGACGCCCTCTAAACTAGGACAAATCCGGGGAAACCCGGACGGATGGCAACCCTAGATAAGATGGTACAATTTACAAAAACATTATTTTGCAAAACACAAATGTGTTATTACGAAAATAGAATTAGCTGGCCATTGCGATAATTTGGTGTCGGCATATGAAGAGTTTATGGTCTATTTTCAATAATGATATCACGTGTGGCCAAAGACAAAATAACAGTTTTTTCAAAAAATTTGAACAATTCACAAAATTTTTAAAGTTTTTTCACATTCTGTGTAAATTCTATTCAAGTTCTGTTGTCTTATCATTATAGGCCAGTTGCTTTATAAAACTGTAATAATCACAGAATGTGAAAATTAACATAAAAATTTTGATGAATTGTTCAAATTTTTTGAAACAACCCATCCTTAAAGATCTCTTGGCCACGGAGAGGCGGACTGTGTTTCTCGGTAATGTGCTTTTAATATTATCTAGTTTTTAAATACCACAAAGAAATGAATTAAGTTAATTTTTCATTAAATTAGTTAAAGTGATTTTTTTTTTAAATTCTAATGATGCAAAATATTCACAGTCTGGTGAAATCATTTTGTACAACCCTGAAAGACTGAAAGAAAGTGCCCCTAGACTACTTGACTACAGACAGGGTTTAAGGTCATGAATAAAAGAAGCAATCAATTAAATGCATTTGTGTTCACTACTAGTAGCTTCCTCTATTTCAAACCTACTTTGAATTATTTGAACAGGCAAAGTTGTGATTGGTAAGAATTGTTTGCTACGTATGTACATACGAGTATTTTTAACACTATTATGTCTCAGTCATTGAGTGTCAGCAGAATATTCCTATTGAAGTATTTTGCTGAAGCACAGTTTTGGGTTTCACTCATACATATGCAGGTATTGTTGCTATCAGTTTCTGATCAATCAATACAATCGGCTTTCTTTTAAACTATCTATAGAAATAATTGAGTTTTTAACTTAAGAAAAATGTTTATTTGTCAGGTGACAATACGGAATGCGAAGTATCAGACCTGTGCCGGATGCTGCTGGGCCGCTGGGCAGAGGTGATTGCGCAGATCTTCAGTGTGGTGGTCATGCTTGGAGCCAACATCGTCTACTGGGTGCTCATGACCAACTTCCTCTACTATTCAGTCAACTATTTCAGAGGTAAATCAAATTGAATGAATTAATTAATTTTACTTAAGTAATCAATTTTACTGCAAGACACTCTGTCGATTGGCAATTAAGATGTCATAAGGTGGATGTTGAAAAATATTCAAACTTTGAGAAAATATTTTAATGTTTAAAACAGTGGCAAAGAGGTATACAGTCGGAGGTGTTGCCCCTGATATACATATTTTGTGCACAAAAACTATGGATTTAAATAAAAGTTTGTTGGTCTATTAGATTCCTTTTTGGCCACCCGTGAAGATAAAAAATGCCTGTTATTAATTTTTTGCAATGATACAATAATTATATATGAAAACAATATTTAGAATTTGTATGAATCTCAGTGAGAGCTAGCTCAACTACATTTTCATTCTGATTGTTAGTCCATCACTGGGGCGATATTGATAGATCCCCCACTGAGAAATCCTTCATTGAAAATACTCAAGTTTTGAAACACCTGCATAGTTTAAAAATAAATAAATTAATTACTTACTGTGAGTTGAACTCGTAAACACTGGACCCAAGGCTGAAGCTTTTCCACCTGCCACAGAGTTCATCTTTACTTTCTTATTAATAATTGTGTACCTTATTATAGAGACACCAGACAACAACACACTCAGCGATCCATTCGACGGAGTGACTTGTCCCAAGAACTTTGTGAACATGACCTCCAGCAACCCTGACATGGTGATGGCCTCCTGGGGGGGGAAGTATTGGGACCTCTATTCATCCGTTCCTCTTTATGTGGCTCTGCTTATCTTCCCACTGCTGAACTTTAACTCTACCACATTCTTTACAAAGTTCAACTCCCTTGGTGAGTAGAGAAAATTAAACATATAGAAAGAAAAAAAAAAAATTTATGTATTGAACCTTTTACTTGTTAATACGAAATATTTTTTATTCAAACACTTGGATTTAGCTTTATTATTACGAAAAGTGAGTATTTATGTCGGGGTAGACAAAAAAATATGCATTTAACATTTTAATTTTGTTCAAATTGATTCACTTACGAGGTAACGCCATTTCTCGTCTTTATTTAACATTTCATATTAATTTAATATTTAACATGCCAATCATAGAAAAAAATATTATTGCAATGTAAAACAATAATTTATTCACATTATTAAGTGAATGCATTGACAAGTTTGTACCTGTATTTATAACAGCAGAACATGGAAAGAAATGTATTAGAATAATTACACATACCCATTAGACAAATCTAGCTTTACCGAACAAACCATTCAAAACCTAGGATGTATATCTAAATTATGATGACATGCAGCTTTCGCAGTTTGAACCTCAATCCAATAAATCGAAATAGGTACTTTTTTGTTTTTATTTTTACGAGAATTTATTTTATGAGATTGGTACTACCGACAAATGTCATATTTGATTGTCTTTTAGAAAAAAAGAATATTCCGTATTATCCATGCATCAAACTTCGAAAACACGAACCTTCCGCATTATCTGTGAGGTGGACTCTGTGCATATTTACCAAAAAAATATATGTACCTATATAATTGACTGAGCAAAGTCCTGTTTTAATTAAACCATTTTGCATTTCATCTGGACGTAAATTTGTTACCTTCCGATTCCGGTATGGTAGCCTTGTTGAGTGCTGCCTTTTTATCCTAACAAATGTCAAATCAGAATAATAAATATTATGGTACCTACCTACCTGCCTGCAGAATGTGTAAAAAAAGAATTGTCGTTGAGACGGTAACATTTTTTGAACAAATTGTATGATTCCTTTAAAAAAAATGTTACATAAAATATTTATGGTTAATAATTAAGTTGGTAGGTATTTAAGCGCGCCTACCTACCTAAAAATCTTGTCATATCAGAGGAGGATATTTTGATTTTGATTTATTAAATAAGACGTGAGGTCTACTGTTCAAAGAACCACTAGTGTTAGGCTATATAAAAATGAAAAATGTTAACTCATTCGCTTATTTTATCGTTAAGACTTTAATGGTCAAAACTAAATTAGATTGGTCCGCCTGTGGAAATGATTGGCACTGAACGAGTTAATGAAATTGCGGCCATGTGGTTTAGAACATTGGGTTTCGTCGAAGCTTTGCAGGTTCAATCCTCTGCTAGATTATAATTATTCCTCTCAACACAGCACGAGATTCAAAGTCACCCATAACAATAGAAGAAAGAAAAAATTTAAAAAGTACCGTTGAATTATTTGTCTATGACTTGGGAATAAGTATAATTTGAAATTATTTCTTCAAAAGTGAATAACTAATAATAATAATGCTCAATAGAGGGTTGAGAAACTTTATTAAGAGTTAAATAACATCAATTTATTTATAATGAAAATTTAGAGTATTAAACCTTTATATGTAATCAGTAAATATGTCAATTTAATCAGCAAAATAACAGCTCCAATGTCAGACATCATGCCGCATGTGACATACGTCATGTATTTTATTTTCTAAAAGTGGCGTTACTTAGGTAAAATATTTACATGCTTTATTTGTTATTAAACAAAACGTTTATGAAGCCAATAGATTAGTGTTTACGTGTATTATAAACAGATTCTGCCGAGCGATTTTATATCTTTTTTGAGATCGTTATCGAGATAACGGATATGAACTCCTGTCAGATTTGTATGATTTATTTGCTTTTTCTATGTACAACCAGTGGCGGATAACGTGGTGTCACAGCTCCCCCCCCCCCCCCCCCCCAAGACCATCAGTCACAAAATTCTCCACATTTCGGGACATTCCACGGGGAGCCATAGAGCTACAAAAATATAAACAACACTGTATTTAATATTTTTGTGACAATATCCTTCATAATTTTTTTTCCACGGTCGGGTGTCACCTCCCGTCGGGTGTAGTGTCACCCCCCCGTCGGGTGGCACCAGGGGCGGTTCGCCCCCCCCTCGCTACGCTACTGTGTACAACGTACATTAAATGAATAAATAATCATGCATACTTGCAGGAATTCGTGTTTAAAACGATCTAAACTAAAATATGTGACAGTAAATATGTAAAAATCACACAAATCTGACAGGAGTGATCTCTTGTCCGTTATCTCGATAACGATCCAACAAAAGATATAGAATCGCTCGGCTGATCATTACATGATGGTGTTTTTGACAGAACACAACTTCTCACATATTTATGATCTTTACATGGTCTGATAACAAATTCTTCATGTTATTATTTCCAGGAACATTATCTGTCCTGTACCTGGCAATATTTGTGACAGTGAAGGGCTGGGGTTGGGGGATAACGATCCGACAAAAGATATAGAATCGCTCGGCTGATCATTACATGATGGTGTTTTTGACAGAACACAACTTCTCACATATTTATGATCTTTACATGGTCTGATAACAAATTCTTCATGTTATTATTTCCAGGAACATTATCTGTCCTGTACCTGGCAATATTTGTGACAGTGAAGGGCTGGGGTTGGGGGATAACGATCCGACAAAAGATATAGAATCGCTCGGCTGATCATTACATGATGGTGTTTTTGACAGAACACAACTTCTCACATATTTATGATCTTTACATGGTCTGATAACAAATTCTTCATGTTATTATTTCCAGGAACATTATCTGTCCTGTACCTGGCAATATTTGTGACAGTGAAGGGCTGGGGTTGGGGGATGCACATCAACTCCTGGATAGATGAATTCACCATTAAAACTGACTTCAGCGCCCTCAGCGGGATGCTGGCGCTCAGCTTCTTCATTCACAACATTATCATCACAGTCATGAGGAACAACAGACACCAAGAGAATAATGTAAGACTCTTCTGCTGATCATGATACGGATGGATGATTCTGAAAACTATAATTACAATCCATGAATAATTTAATGGCATGATTATAAACATCGTTTCTGTCTTAAACACATAAAAATTTCTAAAATTATTTGAATAAAAAAATTATTGTTGTCTAGTTACGTGAATATTATAACCACTGGAGTGTTCTGTAATACGATCAATTTAAGCCTGTGAAATTTTTAAGCATTCGGTTTAGAACTTTCCCGCCCTCATTAAAAAAATCATACCTCCGAATCTTAATACGGAGAAATATAAACTTCTTATATTGTTAGAGAGCCACAGAATTTACCTACATTACCGTTTATCCCATATTTTTAGGATTCATAAAAAATCATGTAGTTTATAAACATGTGAATTCTGCCTATTATTAACTTTAAAATTGGAGAATATTAAATATCATGACTTCTGTATGTTGTCTTTCGCCTAGTTGATAATCACAGGTACAAATAAATTTTAATTCGAACATGCATTTTTTAATATGTAAACACATGATTTGCAAGAAAAAAATATTCCAAAAAATTCAGTTTGCAGAATGTCAATGACTGTGAAACTTCTAAGTAAGTTAGCCTTGTGGTTATCTGAAAAACGCAACACATGGGAACTTAAAAAAAAATCAAATAAATGTTAATATCTCTTCAAATTGCCCACCTTTTGGCCAGCGGGCGATCGCAGGTGTTTGCAAATTAGCCAAAATATGGCCATATACTCTCCAGTGGTTAAAAAAAGATAGTACTGTATCTGATGAATGCTTTTATTTTACAGGGGCGAGATTTGAGTGTTGCATTTATACTGGTGACCCTCACTTACATGTTGGTTGGCGCTGTTTTCTACATTTGTTTTCCTCTTGCGAAGAATTGCATAGAAGACGTAAGTTGAATCAAGCATTTGACAATATTTACAACAATATTTGTAGTCATAAATTTACCATGAAAAACAGAAAAATTGAATGCATTTGATGATTATTGCAAATAAATACATTGATTGCTGAAAACCCAAACACTGCCAAATAACACCGGGTGGTGAAATCAGGAACTAAAGAACGTATAAAGTATTAAAAAAAATTGTTCATATTATATTATACAATTTAGTAAGTACTTTAATTTACAGGCAAACATAATAATAATAATATTATGGTACAGTAATCTTTACGTAAATATTATGAGTGACAGATTGCATTTGAATCATTGAGTATAATAATTTTCTAATGATTTTGCTGTCATTTTCTCAATAATAACAATGATGTAATATTGTAAATAAATTGCAATGAAAAATAAATTGGGTTGTCACATACATTTTTTTAAATACATGGCAATAATTTTACTGTAATTTTAATAAAATAAAATTTACTTAGGTATCTACGTAATATCTGCACCACACTGAGTGGTAGATATGCCCTGGTGAGAGATGTACATTTAGAATTGAAATGTTGCTCGAAATGGTTATGTCTAGTGAATATATAACTTCCCCATCTTCCCTACCTCATCACCTCCCCCTCCCCACTTCCTTCAGCTTTTACAACATTTGCCAAAATTCCAGATTAGCACCAAGCATTTAGCACTCTTGTCCATTAACCAAAAATTGGTATTTCAGAACATCCTCAACAACTTTGTGAAAAGCGACATAATGACGGCCGTAGCACGAGTGCTGCTGCTGTTCCAGGTGATCACGGTTTACCCGCTGATCGCTTATATGCTGCGCGTGCAGTGCCTGGGCAGCTCCAATGGGCCCAACCCACCCACACGCCTGGCTGTGGTCATGTTCAACACGGTGGTGGTGGCTGTCTGCATCGTATTTGCGTGTTTCGTGCCGAGGATTGGAACTATCATAAGGTAAATTAAGAGCTCAATCGTACGCATCATTAAACACATATATTTAATCTTATTTCAACTTGTTAGAAACATGTAGGATTCTAATAAGTTGAAACAAATTATTCTAAGTAATATTTTTATCCATTTCTAAATCTTTTTTAAACACAAAAAGCTTTACATTAATTTATTGGTAAAATGAAAGAATTTACTTAATTAATAGTAAAAACGTCATACTTTTATTCTAGTGTTGACACAGTATTATTGTTTTGCTATTGTCTAATAATAATTGGATAATTTGTAGAGCGTCATTTTTGTGAAAAATCAGCTCAATGACTCTGTAGAATTTATTACGAGTTCCTTAGACTCTATTTAATTTTATTATTTACAAATAGATACTGAAAACATACATACCTGGCAGGTCACTTCCAATAAAGTCAATTTTATTAGAAAGTTTATGCTTGGAGAAGATACAACATTGCATGATTTTAAATTTACTAACCTCATTACTGTTGATATTATATTTATGAAAAGATTAGGCAAAAGTAATATTTATCAATACATATTTATTTTCAAATGGAGTATTGAGAATTTAGGACTCTTTAGAACTGGAGAATTTTTATTAAATGATTTTAAAAAGCTTACAAATTCTTATTTTTTATATTTTTACACAATTACTTATTTACAATGTTGCGGACTGTGAAGGTGACGGTGAAAGGATTTTGATTAGGTTCGAAGTTCGATCGCACAAAAGAAATAACCTTTACTTCAGTAATTTAAGTGCAACCTTTTAATTCTGGCTTTTTCAACCCAATCTATCCCATCACACAGAATGCTTTGAGACAATAAATGAGTGAAACCTCATGAATCACATATGCAACATCCGCTTACATTGGGATAGCCGCCGATGGATCACGTAGGTGACAGCCGCTTAGATCAGATAGATTAGAAAATGTATTTACATATTTAAATTCCAGATACACAGGAGCAGTCAGCGGCCTGGTCCACGTGTTTACGCTGCCCAGCTTGCTTCAGATGATGTCCCTTCACATCCGGGGGAAGCTGACCATATGGAATGTCTTGTTTTACACCACTATATTCCTGATAGGAGCCTGCAACTTGCTAGCCCAATTCTTCGTAGATTGAGATGCAGAACAGTATTGTATATTAACAGTGTTCCAAAAACTATTAGTGACCTAAGGGAGTGAAACTTGTGTTAAGTGATTTTAAATAGGATTAATAAAATGATTTATTATAAGAATAATATATGTACATCGACTGCTCAAAATTGAACACTGCTAACTCAAAATTAACAAATGTTTGACAAATCCGATTGAGTATGCGATAAAATGATAGAAGTATGATCTATAGCTATTTGAAAGAGATCTATTGTTGCCAATTATTCACAAGAGACCTTTCTACTATTTTTTTTACGCCCCAGAAAGGCCAATGAAATTGATTATCTGTTAAAATTTCGATAGGTATTCAAAAATGTTTGATCAATTTCAACCATAAGTAAGATAAAATTGACCTAACTTCGGGTCACAATCAACCCATTTCTATAATTTTATTTCTTCAGTGAGTTTTGTCCACTTGTGTTAACGATAAATTAATATTTATATTGATTGCGTGTAAGTATTTTATAAAAATTCATTAGATTTGGCAGATCACAATTACAAGTGGATGAATCTGCAATAGCGTTTGCTGAATATTTGTAGTTTTTGAGTTTAATTTATTTAATATGGTTTAATTAGGAGCAGTTTATTTGTGACGGACAAGAATTACTGGGAACAAATGACATTAGTACAAAATAATTTTAATGTAATCTCAGCATCACCCCGGTTTCAACTATATTAAGTAACCAGATTTGATTAGCCAGGTATTTCTATCATTCAGTTGATTAGTCAGACATCTTCGAAAAATCGAAATTTGAGCTGATTATGCAGTTATATGTAAAAGTGTATCTGGAACAATATTCAGATTACTCATAAACACCATCAAATCTATTATAATGCAGAAAAACTTGTAATGAAATAAAAAAAAAAAGTTTTTTTCTGGGTTATTATTAGTAGGAAATTTCAAAGTCATACTAATGTATTCGACCGTAATGCTTCTCGGTGTTATTTAATAGTATATTTTACCAAATAATAAATAATATTTGATTCATGGCGAGCACTTGAACATTGCTTTCCTCATTATTCAAAACTTAGTATTTGGAGATATCTGACTAATCAACTGGATGATTGATTTACCAACCATCTTCTTCCTATCTCCCAGTTCCTTCCGCCTTACAATACTCCCCAAAATGAGGTGCAATCTTTGAGGCTTTGGATAGTGGAATTTGTGTGGTGTCACATGAAAATAGAAAAGGATATTTAGTAAATAGAAAAGTATATTTTTCTTCATTCTAGAATTTGGGGCGGTTAGTGCAATAGTGTAGTATGGAAAGAAACGGATCTGAGTTGATTTGTAGATAGAAGAGTAATTCAAAATGTGAAAGTGGTTGAAAGTATTAATAATTGAGAGCAGCCATGTAAAATGTGGCAAGACCAAGCTTCAGATGGATGATAATAATGTAAGAAGCTAACGATTCTAATGTTCATAATATATGTCCGAGGTATCAGGTGTGTGTGTAATATGTAACGGTGTTTTTATCGAAGAGTGTGGGTGATGTTATCATTGTATTAACCACTTTATAATATGTGTATATTATTAGTTTATCCAAACCAAAGAAGAAAATGTTGCAATAAAGAATATGAAAAAATATTTAAAACGGTCGTTTTAAGGTTTAATCCATTTATTTTTAGTATAATATAACATATTGTAATTTATATTTAACAACAAAATAATAACAATGGAGAAGGTGTAAAAAGTATTAACAATTTTATAAATTCTGTAAGTAGTAATAGTTTAAATCAGTAGTTTTAAACATTCCATGATGAAATTCTTTACGAATCCTAAAATAATAGTGATTCAATATTATTAAATTTATTGCACTGCCCGTTAATGCCGTTTTACACTTTGATTAGTAGCAAGAAATTTGTGATTAGTGTTAGGGTAAAACCAGGAGAGATGCCACCGTTAACCCTTTCAGATCATATGTATATATATTTGAAAATACATAAACTTCATTTTTTTTCCTGGTTATAAATCACTTGCTACTAAAAGTATAAATCGACCTTTATAAATAGATCTGTCATAATAATTATTATACTATTTTTATAATATTATTTTCTTGTAACAATCAATTTGTTCTATTCTTATCCTTGTATTCATAATATGTATTTATTGTTTAAGCTAAACATCATTACAATAAAATAACACAAGATGAATAAAAATAAAACTTGTTTAATTATGAAAAAAAAAAACCGTTACCATACATAATCTCCTATTACGAAAATATTGTTGGCCAATCAACTATTTTTGGTATAAATTGATATTACATAATTATAAAGCACACATAACAAAGATAAAATAAATACAAACATATAACAAATATCTAAATGCTTTTTTTGTTGTTGCAAATTAAACACAATTATTCTTCTCCGTGAAGAGTTTGCTAAATCGATTTTATCATATTTTTAATGGCGGATATATTATTTTAATTAAAATAAAATGTGTGCCTGCCACTTTAAAACTTTTCTGTGACCGTAAGTACAACCTGTGAAAGTATGAACTGATTGATAGATGTGAAACTTAACATTTTGTACTATTTATGTAATGACGGTGGGAGCATCACGTCCTGTGAATTTCTTCAGATCCGACAATTGGAGAGCAACTTCAATCAGCGGTTTCAACATTACTTGTGCGTCGCCGGTCACGTCAGTTGCTTCGTATGAATCGATGTAAAGCCTAGAAGAAATATACAATAATATAGATTGATTTATAATTAAAATATTTATTTATTGTTACTTTGAACCATGGGCAGAAAAATTATTTCGTATTGCATTATAAATTATATAAATTATTACCTTGCATTATTGAGGGGAAAAAAATCTGACAACATTACAATGGGTGAGAAACACAAAAATGTCACAAAATATGAAGAGGAACGGCTGCGGCAGCCCTTTTCATAGAAACCTTAATTTTGGATTTGAGGCCAAAATACCCATCCAAACTGAATAATTTTTTTTAAATTAAAAGGCATTGCAAATATGTATCTAGTACGGATATGTGCTAAATCACTTCTTTTTACTGCAACCAAATCACTCACCTAAAGTGACATAAACTATGGCATTCCCCTGACATAAACTATGGCGCGCAGACATGTACAAAGCTAAAACTACTAAGTGTAGGTGCTTCTTCTGATGGGATTGAAAGAATGTTTTCGGTATTCAATTTGGTGCACAGTAAAATAAGAATTAGATTAGGCAATGAAAAGGCGGGCAAATTAGTCTTCCTTTTGAAAAGACTAAATTTGGACAAATCACAAAACCAATATAAACAACATACCCAAATGGTTTAATTTCGTTGTTAATATTCTAACTTTCATGTTTTTTAATTTTCTTAGTTGTTGATTTTTCTTTATTGAACAATACTGTTGAAAAAAAAAATTCACTCTTCTCAAGCACATTTCCTATTGCAGGTGGGTTGGAAGAAATTTCTAAGACAACCCTTACCTTATCTCTTTTTTCGTTATGTTGTGTTAATTTTTTAATGTTACACTGTTCAAAAATGTTTGGGTACAGTAAAATGTTAAATAAAAATAAAGACATTTTGGAAAGACTGGAATTTTGATTTTGAAATTTATAAATTAATAATATATATATATACACGGTGTCCGGAAACTCGTAGTACAAACGGGAAACTGGTAAATCTACATCACATTCGGAGTCGATTTGTGATATAATTTTTTTGATTTGAGCTTTCGTTTTCGAGTAAATCTGGTTCGAAGTTGGAATATTTTTGGTTAAATTTGAAAAAATTTTTCACTAGGGGGTTGATTTCAGCTGTGTAATGTCTTATAAAATGCATCGAAGGGTAAACCGGGCTTAAAAGTTTTTTTAACCCTTTAGTTGCCGAAAAAATGGAAAAATAGAAAAAAATAATATAAAAATGGAAATGCTCAGATCGAAAAAAATAAGTTTTTTGGGTTCTCTACGAGATGTAGATTCACCAGTTTCCCGCTTGTACTAAACCTCACAAATTGAAATGAACAACAACACCATTGTTTTTTTTAAATAGACCGATTTCCGAGTTAAAATAGATGAAATATCAAATAAATCTGATTCATCTCTCCCGCAGCCAACTGAGGTCGAAGGTAGACCCCAAAATTACTATCCTTCTTAAATCTACTTAAATACATGAAATATATTTTTAGTATTTTAGGTATTCCTGCGCAAATAATTAATATATAATGTGCCGCTTAACAAAAAATAACAAAAAAAAAGAAAAAGTGATCTCTATGGTTTATATGGCCAAAAAAAAAAATTGCATGGGGTCATCGGCTGACCAACATGGTTACGGACGTTTTGTTTGGCATCTTGGCCTGTCGAGAGTTAAATCAAATAAATCCGATAAAAAATTTCTTGATGAGTGTGCAATTTTTTCACCAGATGATTTATTTTTAAGATTGAATCGCTCAAAAACTAGAAAGTAAAAAAGATAACTTCTTTGAAGATATAGATATTTGAACGTCTAACACAATTAATATTAGAAGCGGTTGCCCGGCAACGATCGATTGAGTAAAATAGTACAAAAACTGTATGCTTTAAACAATCAACGCGGTAAAACGATGCATAGAGAAACTATTGATGCAAAGTTTTTTTGCGAGTTTTGTGTGAGATTAATTTGGGCTAGAAGAAATAAATGGCACACGAGGCAAAACCATTATTTGAGGAACAATTGTTTGAGATTTCACTGTAATTAAATTTGAAAATATTTACAAAAAATAACTATCACATGTCGGTGAAGGGTGTAGGAAACAGTACAAAACATTCACACCAACTTAGACAGCCTTACTCATCATCGCAAAATAAAATACAACCTCGGAGCAAGACCGGGTTAGGTGAAATTGTTACTCAACATGGTGGGTTAATCGCGCGCATGCGCATGTTCTTCCCGCGTCGCTGTACGGGAGATGTAGTAGCTGTCAGAATTTAAACCACCCGATCACCAGGGTTAACTCAGTACCTACGGCGTTGTAACCGACGAAATGGCGAACTTTTATGAGAATCTTGACGTTTTGAACGGAGCTTTGGCAAATTTTGACCGTATTCGTGGCATTCGTGCACCACGGCTACGGAAAAGGTTAAAAAAAAGGTACGATCCATTTGCGGCACTTACGGAAGGAGATTTTAGGTCTAAATATAGATTTACCAAAGTCAACGTTGTGTTGACTGATGTTGACGTATGAATAAACGTGAAGTTGGCAACACGCCGCGAAATGCTAAATTGGCCGCGTTTTTCAGCTTTGGAGCAGTGTTGCTACCGTAAAAAAATCATAACAGCTGTCGAGAAACATTATGATGATGAGTAAAGATTTTTACCCTGAGCAGTGTAGGCTTACTCCACTGTGTAGCTACCACAACGCTACAGAGCCGTGGTACGGTTTCATGAGGAGTAAGGCTGAGAGTGTTTCCAAAAACATTTCTTTGTCACCCCACATCTCCAACGCCGGGTTATAGAGAGACATCTATCAGCATTTTTATGATGTAACAATCAAAAGAGTATGTATAGAAATATTGTGATCTTATGCAGTTGTTACTACACCGAATTTCAACACCACATATATTTTAAAATTTATACTTCATATCTTCTTATATATAAAAATGAATCGCTGAATGTGTTGCTAATAGCCCATTCACACCATTCATTTATCGTTCATTTCGTGATTTCATTCCGCCTCTTTCCCTCGAAATGAACCGTGTGAACACGAAAGTGAATAGAGACAGTTCCGAATGAAGCATTCCAACAATGTTGGAATGCTTCCTTCGGCACTGTTCACTCGCAACCGGAATTTAACATCACGTGACGCGAATGATGTGTGTGAACACTCAAGTGAACAGTCTTTCACTCGCAAATTAGTCGGCCGAAATGTTCTGGCGTGAGGACGAGTAGCCGGAGCGGCTTAAACGTCAAAATGCTCCGTTTAGTTCGCTTCTTGAAATAACTCCTACACGTCTCATAGAAATCGTTGTTTCTCCCTTACTATCATAGTGAAAAATATGATCTAAACGGTATTGGAAAGAGAAAATAATGTTCTATATATTCAATATAACAATTAACCACAAACAAATACGAATGTACACTTCTATGGAACCAAAGTTTCTGATCGAATTTGAAAAAAAATTATGAAACATTGTGAATTTTTTATGAATTATTTTTATATGAAACGATAAAAAAGTGAGGAGACAGAAACGTTTATAATTTATTTGTCTAGCAAAATAAGTGTGTGTTTTTATATTTCTTTTGTTAACCAGTAATTTTAGTTAGAATAAAAAGCAAGGAGAGCCATTTTTTAAACTTTTAAAAGTTTATATTAAAAATTACTCTATTTAAAAAATTATGTGGTTATTTCTAATAATAAATTTTGGAAGCATATTTCATCACCTTTCCAAAACAGTTTTTAGTTTTTGGATACGTTAATAAATATTCCATTTATATGGATTTTATTGCAAGCCGAGGCCTATTTTGGAATAAAAATATTTTCATGGTGCAAAAATAGTGGTAGATATCAGTTTTCAGGTTATTATTTAACCATATGTTCATTTTATGGTGCTGAAAATTTTTTACTGTTTACAAGAATCGCCAATTTCTCGTAATTTAGTTCGACGTTATCGGAAATGTCAATTGAAATCGTAAATATTCCCGAACATAGCCGTCAGCGCCGGACGAATTCCAATGCGGCCGCGACTACTCTCGACGACTTCGCAGCGAGAATGTCGAGTGAACTTTTCCTTCGAAGGAACCGTGTGAACACTCGGTGAAACGAGAATGGAACATTTCTTCGAGTAAACCTTCATCCGAGTGATCCTTGTGACTTCAGCATAAGCGCAAATCTCGAGAGCAGCAGAACCGATTTCGCTAATTCTTTTTTTAGAATATTCCTTGAAGTACGAGGATGGTTCTTACGGAGAGAAAAATTAAGAAAATTGGATAATTTCAGAAAACCAAAGGACTATCGCACGTTTGACAGTTTGCGTGTTTGAGAATGACATTTTGCTAAACAATGATTGTTAAATCGGGATTCTATTTTTGAAAATCTTTAAGTTGATAAACTTACTCCCCTAATAGTTTGGATCGAGTCAAGAATTTTAGATATTTTAATATGTTAGGTACCAAATTTAATATACATGAAAAATGGAAATTTTAATAAAAATTGTAAAAGGTGGCACGCGGGCCGTTTAAAAGTTGAATGTACTGGGATTGAATATATGGAACGCGGGAGGAGGGTTGGCGGGACGAGGGAGCGGGAAAGGGAAGAGGGAAGGCGGGGAAGGTGAAAGGGGAACGCGGGAGGGGAAGGGGACGTGTGAGGGGGTTCGCGGGACGGGGGAAGGGGGAGGGGAGTGGAGTGGGGAGAGGGAAGATGGAGGTGACGGGGTGGGAACGTGAGAGGGGAAGAGGAAGCAGGAGAAGAAGGGGAGGCGGAAGGGGAACGGGACGAATGGGAAAGGACACTCAGGGAGAAACAATTTCTTTATTAAATGGCACAGCAACGCATGCCGGGACCAGATAGTTAAAAATATAGAAGAGGGATATAAGTAGGTAACGTCGTTGATACTGAAATAACATTTTGTCACCTGACAAGTGAAGAATTGGATTACCCATGGTGAGGCAATCTTGAGAAATAACAAAATGCCTTTAATCTGTAAGAATATTAATACATACTGTTCTTACATATATGCAGTCTTACTCATCATCGCAAAATAAAATACAACCTCGGAACAAGACCGGGTTAGGTGAAATTGTTACTTAACATGGTGGGTTAATCGCGCGCATGCGCGTGTTTTTACCGAGTTGCTGTACGGGAGATGTAGTAGCTGTCAGAATTTAAACCACCCGATCACCAGGGTTAACTCAGTACCCTGTGCGTTGTAACTGACGAAATGGCGAACTTTTATGAGAATCTTGATGTTTTGAACGGAGCTTTGGCAAATGTTGACCATATTCGCGGCATTCGTGCACCACGGCTACGGAAAAGGTTCAAAAAAAGGTACGATCCATTTGCGGCACTCACGAAAGGAGATTTTAGGTCTAATATAGATTTACCAAAGTCAACGTTGTGTTGACTGATGTTGACGTATGAATAAACGTGAAGTTGGCAACACGCCGCGAAATGCTAAATTGGCCATGTTTTTCAGCTTTGGAGCAGTGTTGCTACCGTAAAAAAATCATAACAGCTGTCGAGAAACATTATGATGATGAGTAAAGATTTTTACCCTGAGCAGTGTAAGCTTACTCCGCTGTGTAGCTACCGCGACGCTACAGAGCCGTGGTACGGTTTCATGATGAGTAAGGCTGAAGATGTTTTGATATGATGTGAAGATCAGAAATTAGGATACTTGTCCATCAAAAAAACAAAATACGTTTTTGACACACGACCTATTGCAGTATCAACGACGATATGTAGATAATATATTAAACAGCTCATGATAAACATGACATTGCCATTGTCCTATGCACATTTACCAATATTAGTTATAACCAAAGATATTGAAATATAAGTAGATGTGCTATCTGCTGTTTTTACTATGTGGGTCTGCGCTTCCGGGTGTCGCCGATATTGTTTACCAATTAACAAATAAACTAAAAGAACAAATAATTAACGAATTAACCAAATGAACGTTAAACTAAATGAACGAATTCTTTCCTTATTCAAAATATATTGTTAATCAATATTAATGCACATTTTCAAAAAATCAATGAAATGAACAAATTCTTTTTGTATGAAAACTACGCTAATTAGCGCGTAGTCCGGCGACAGTTGCGCGGACACCATAGCATATCTCTTCTGTATTTGAATATCTTTGGTTATAACTTATAACAAAATATGTGTTTATCATTACCTGACTGTAGCGCCTGAGCTTCCCGTTCCGCTGAGTCTCAGAACAATCCTGGAGCCATCATCAAATATGATACGAAGACCCTGGAAACAACAATTAATAAATAATTATGAGAAGAGTTGATTTTGAATTTGTTCACGATCAGTACTGAATTTTAATTAAATTTTATATTCATTCTGGTACTGGTAAATACATGGTATTCATATACGTTTTAAGATTTTCACGGCCAAAAGTTTTTTCGTTATTTGTTTTTGGGGTGTTATGCCGTGTTGTGCTACCTTCTTCTTTAGCCAACGCTGTCCGAAACGTTGGCAAACGTTGAAAAAAACATGGTATTCAGATAATTTCTCATAATAAAGCCCAATTCCAGGGATTTGTTTTGCTCTGTTCCAAATATCTACAGTGGCAACGCCACCGGCTGCAGTATTAAGTGTGGCGATCAGTACAAAGTTCTCCTCTTATCAACATAAAAAAAAAAAAAAAATTGCATAAAAAACAACTTTCAAGGCTTATGTCCTCTTTGGGGATGCTGTGTGGAGGATCTTTTTAGGGAAAGGAGGGAGAGGAAGTTTTGGAAAGGAAAAGGGTCTGAGGGCTGGGTAAGTGTGTCTAGGAGTGACGGACATATGTATCCATTCCTCCACTACAGTGCAAGGCGTCGAGAAACTCTTGCTGTAGAGGTCAAAATGTCTCCCTCAACCAGTCTCTCTCGAACTCTTCTCAAGGGTAATCATTTTCCGCTAAAGCTAACAACAGAAAAACAACTAACAGAAATAATTTACAATTCATATTATTTACCTGCTTGGTTGAAACAGATTTATCGATGGGGTCTACGTAAGAGAAGTTGTCTCCCAACTTGACTTTGTAAGTCTTATTCCCGTAGGAAAATTCTTTGCCAACGAAAGACGGATCGGTGATTTTGGCTTCCAAATCTGCCATCATCTTGTTGCAAGGATCGGCTGCGCATTCTTCGTAATCGTATCTGTAATAATTGAATATCATCGTAATAAACAGTGCAACAGGGACAAAGAAAATAATTTATAAAATATTTCGACAGTCCTGAAGAACAAAGTCAGATCTGCTAAAAATTGAAAATATAGTTTTGTTGGCTTATTTTAATTTCTAATGAAAATGAAATTTTTAATGAAATGAATTAAATATATGTATATCCTATATGCTATATTTCTTGATCTCAAAAACGGTAAAAATTCAGAAATGAAATGAATTGTTCTTCGGGAACCATCTATTTCTTAACTGCTTTTTGTCAATTTTTATTTTATTTTTTATTTTATAGTAATACCTCACAAGTCTCAGCTGCTTTCGTCTGGAGCCAGCAAGACTATGGCATCCCTAATTGGGGTATTTTGTGAGGCTGAAGGTAGTGGAGAGGGGAAGGAGATGGGGAAGAGGAAGGTGGGGAAGTACCTGGCTATTCAGATCTGGTTACCAAACACGGCTAACGCCATTTCAAGCGACGTTTCAATTCTGAATGGTGGTCTTACACCAGGGCGATACTAAGAGTATCTTCTACTCTGGAACGTGCCGCAAATATACTATACATTATTTTAAATGAATAAATTGTGAAATAACACAAATTATTTAAATAATTTTTTTTTGCCCACGCCGGGATTCAATCCCGCGACCTTCGGATTGCAAGTCAAGAGCTTTACCGCTAGACCACGCCGGCCGTCAAATAGTAATATAATAATGTTTTTACTACCACTGATAATTTACATTGTAAAATGATGCATTTATGGAAAAACATTATATTAAAAAATGATAAAATAAGTTATGTAAGTAAATAGCTTTTACACAAACAATGATAAGGAATGAGTTAACTTGTTTTAATGATATGATAAAACTTATACCCACACCATATAAGTAGTTAATATGCACAGATAATTCATGTCTCCAGCGACATGCAATAAAATTCATGCTTTTGTTTGAAAATAATAATTATTGCTGCCAAATAGAAACCCGCGCATGCCTGTTTACCTAGATGATTTGGAATGTTCTGTGAATTGGTTTAATCAAACAAATTTAAATGAGAATTTCAAGAAAATCCTTAATTAAATTTGATGAACACTTTTTGTGAAGTACTCAATCAATTCTGCATCAAATTTTCGAACTAAACTTACCAATGAATATACGTGCATCTAATCAAAATGTTGATTTTAAGCCGGGCACAGACTTGTGAAATGTAACATGCAATGAAAGAATTTGCCGTGCACATTGTCGCAATGTATCATGCAATGTAACATAATTCCCATAGTGCGAGAATAAATATAAACAGATGCGAGTAGGTACATGCTCGGTTCGTACGCGCGCTGCGTCCACACTTATGAAATGGTCCTTTCATGTTACATTGCATGTTATGTTACAGCAGTCTATACCCGACTCAAGATGACAAAAGTATTTACCTAGTGAAATAATTGCGGCCATATTTCTTCCAGTGGTCAGTCAGAATTTCTTCAACAGACTTTCCAGTTCCAGCAATGATGGACAGCCAGCTGAGACACGCCCAGAGTCCATCCTTCTCCCGAATGTGATTGGATCCCGTTCCAAAGCTCTCCTCTCCGCACAGAGACAGCTGGTCGGCGTCCATCAGGTTTCCAAAGTACTTCCAACCGGTTGGCACTTCGTACATACTCTTTCCGAGCTTTTCAGCGACTCTGTCAACGGCCGCGGCAGTTGGCATACTCCTCGCAAAGCCTTTGGCTCCATTCTTGACAAAGTATGGTATGAGATTGAGGTTGTCGGCTATAACAGCGAGAGAATCGGAAGGTGTGACGAAGAAGGCCCCACGGCCGATGATCATGTTCCTGTCACCGTCTCCGTCAAACGCAGCACCTAAATCGATGTCGCTACTCTTGACCTTGTTGACGAGATCAGCGGCATAAGTGAGGTTAGGGTCGGGATGAGCTCCACCAAAGTCTTCAAGGGGAATGGTGCGTGTGTAGTTATCGGGAGAAGCTCCCAGTTCATCGGTGAAAATATTCTTCACATACGGCCCAGTCACTAGAAGGGAAATAAACCGTGTCAAAATAGAAAGAGAAATGGAAATATTAATTATTGACAGTTACTATTTGAATTTTAAGATAATTCACACATTTGCCCTAAATTTCAACATTGCTTTTTTTTTTTTTTTAAATAATCGGAGACGGTTTACATATATATAGTTCCCGAGAGCACTTAGGCCATAGACCCATTGTACTATCTCCCATTTTACCTCATTCCTTTGACAGTAACCCAGTCCCTTTTATAAAGTTCACCAGGATTGTCATTCGAAATGAAGCTATATCTTCTGGTCCGACAATGTGTCTTCCCAGGTCTCATTTCCCCTCTTCACTCCTCCTTGGTTCCCTGAAGGCCCCACGACGGAAGAGGGCTTCATCTCTCCTCTCCACTCCTTAGTTCCCCGAAGGATCCACGACGGAGAGTCCACCTCCCCTTGGTTTCCTAAAGGCCCCACAAGGGAAGAGTCCACTCCACCTTGGTTCCCCGAGGGCCCCAGGAGGGAAGAGAACTTCATCTCTCCTCCTTGGTTCCTCTAAGGCCCCACAGAGGAAGAGTTCACCAAGATGGCCTCATTTCTCCTCTTCACTCCTACATGGTTCCTCGAAGGCCCCACATGGGAAGAGGACATTATCTCTCCACTTCACTCCTCCTTGGTTCCTTGAAGGCCCCACAAGGGAAGAGTTCATGGAGGTGGCCTCAGCCCACCTCTCCACGGTTTCTCCTCTTAGTTCCTCCTACGGCCCCAAGAAGGAAATCCACAGAGGTGGCCTCAGCATTCCTAGGTTCCCAAAAGGCCCCTAGTTTTCGAATGGTCCAATTTTTTTTTTGTCCCACGAGTTACCAGGGAAATAGAAGGTCCACTCCAGCAGAGCCCTGAGTGCTGGCCTCATTTCTCCTCTTCACTCCTACATGGTTCCTCGAAGGCCCCACATGGGAAGAGGACATTTATCTCTCCACTTCACTCCTCCTTGGTTCCACAAAGGCCCCGCGCTGGAAGGGTGCCCTTCCCCTTGGTTCCTTGAAGGCCCCACAAGGGAAGAGTTCATGGAGGTGGCCTCAGCTCACCTCTCCACGGTTTCTCCTCTTAGTTCCTCTTACGGCCCCAGGAAGGAAATCCACAGAGGTGGCCTCAGCATTCCTAGGTTCCAAAAAGGCCCCTAGTTTTCGAATGGTCCAATTTTTTTTTTTTTTGTCCCACGAGTTACCAGGGAAATAGAAGGTCCACTCCAGCAGAGCCCTGAGTGCTGGAGTGAGGTCTAAATACTCCGAGATGCGACCTTGTTTCTCGGAGGCACCGTTCGTGACGCTGTTCCCCAGGACATTCAGCCTGAGCACGGTAGCTCACACCTTGGCTTGGGATGACTATTGCAGGTTTGTGTTTTCCACTCCCTGAGCGATGGGTTCGCCACACTCCCTACGCTATCTCAACATTGCTTAATTATTAACAACAGATAATAGCAAATCGTCTCTCGATAATTATATGAATTGAAAATTAGAGTTGTAAATTTAAGTTGGTAGTGTAAACATGAACTTATGCAATAACTTTATATTTCAATAATAATAGAGAGCTCCTTTTTTGCAAACTAATACATGTAGCACTGTAATGCAAATTGTTTACGTTATTTAAATTCTTAATAAATTGCCACCAGAATAACAAGTGTAACATTCATTCCATTGTGAATTGTAAATTTAAACAATTTATATTAATTTAGCTCATTTAGGCATTCAAAATATTTGGGAATGTTGTGAAATTCCATACCTCCATTCATAGCATCAATGAGAACCTTGAAGGGTTTCCTCTGTTCAGAGCCGTTGAGCAGGGTTTTAATCTTGCCAAAGTCAAAGATGCTTTTCATCAGGGTGACATAATTATCCACAGAATCAATTACACTCACTTCAAATTTTTTGCCATCAATCTATTAAAAAATACAAAAATTAAATTAGCTTTTAGAAAACATAAGTGATACAGAAATGCCCCAGTGAGATGTGCAGCTTATGTTTTTTATGGTTCCATGCCAACTCAGAACGAAACCAACTCAAAACCACCTCAGAAAATTCATTAAAAGCCATGAAAAAATAATTTTAAAATAGCCGGTAACCCTAACCTAACTCAACCTAATTAACCAATTTTTTAATATTTTTTTATCATCACTCTTATGACCTTCCTGAGGTGGTTCTGAGTTGGTTTCATTCTGAGTTGGACGGTCACCGTTTTTATTTTTATTTTTATTTTTTTTTTTTTATTTTATTTATTAACAGAAACAAACAGTACAAAAGATAATTTGTTTAAAAAATTACAATTTATAAGTATATTACATGGTAGGTACCTATTATGTGTTTCATTGTAGTGTCTTATTTATGGTATGCGTATTAAGTAATTACCGGGTGATGTATGTAGTGGGAAGGTGTGAGTTTGTATGCACCTTTATTCGAGGACCTTCACAGGCCTTTACACCCAGAATCCGAGGACTCATACGAATCCGAGGACGTCCTCGGATTCGACATGCGAAAAACTGAATATGTACCTATAATCTATGCATTCTGATTGGTCAACTGTCGAAATTTTGGGCCAATCGGAGAGAGTCCTCATTTTCGTTGTGAAAAATATCGTGTTTAATTTGGCTAGTGTTTCATTAGTACGGGTGTGTGACCACCAGGGCGGCGCCGCTAATGCTGGAAATCACACACAGACCCGAAACCGAGGACTCCCTCAAAGTCCTCGGTTTCGTGTAAAAGGTGCCGATCACCGGAATGTGAACACCAGGAGGCGCTGCAAGCTCGAGTGTCAAGAAATCTCACCTACGCCCTAAACCGAGGACCCGTCGTTCGAAATTCCTACGTGCATGTGAATATAATAAGTATTGCACTATTGATTGTGCCGACAAGGAATTCAGTTTTTGACAGTTGAAACAAAATTCAATATTGCGTTTAGTTCGTATTATATGTTCTGTAATACTATTTAATTCGCTGTACGGTATTGTAATATTTAATAAGTAATTAGGACACCTCCTCAAGTATTTGATTAATCCGGTCATATATTCTTCTTTCACTTCATTCTTCGTTAATCCGCTCTATGACCCTATTACCTACACCTCACAAAAACGCCTCTGTCTGAATTAAGGACAAGGGAAGAATATCGCCACCTGGATGAGTGATGTTGTCAAGCGGGTTAAGGAGGAGCTGTAGGAAGGGTTTTGTTAATGCGGATCTTGAAGAGTCGGAAAAAATTACTGAAAAAATTACCAAACGCAGAGTAACATTATCATCAAATAAAACATACATACATACATTCGTGCGATATTATTGTATTATATTATAAAGAGCTTATGATTGTTAGTCCAGTCAAGGAAGGAGGTGTAGAGTGCGTGAGCAGGGACCTAAGCGATTCCTTCAGAAACTTGTTCAGGGTGCTTAGGGTGTGAACATACTAAAAGTCCTGACGTCTAGGTGTCGAGCTAGGGGGCGGAGGGGGAAGGGGGGAAGGTCCCAATTTTCGGATTTCCGCTTGTATCTCAAAAACGGTGCGTTGCAGAGGAAATTTTTTTAACAATAAATAAAAGTTTATAAAATTCTCTACATCTTTTATTTTATATGTAATTTTCTAAATCGCAGCCGTTTTTGAGTTACACGCTCCACAAATGTGGATATTTTGGAATAAAATCATTTTACCTCACATTTTTCATCAAACATTACTTCATATCGTCTAAAATATTTATCACACATAGAAATTTATTTGAAAGAAGTTGTAAAAAATTTAATTCCCTTTTAAAATATGTATACATATGCACATAAATCTTCAACCAGTAAATATTTACAGCAAATTTTTAGTTTTTTCGTAAAATGTCGCCATTTTCAGAAAAAAACTGTTTTAATCTTATTACTGACACACAGCTTTTGTTCGTTCACCTAATAATATGTGTGACCACACTTTAAAGCCAGTTATTAAATAAAGTAGACGAAAATCAGGTTATTTTTAATGTTTTCATATTTACGAATTTCTATGTGTGATGAATATTTTAGACGATATGAAGTAATGTTTGATGAAAAATGTGTGGTAAAATGATTTTTTTCGAAAATATCCACATTTGTGGAGCGTGTAACTCAAAATCGTCTGGGATTTAGAAAATTACATATAGAATAAAAGTGGTAGAGAATTTTATAAGATTTTATTTATTTTTAAAAAATTTTCCTCTGCGATGCACCGTTTTTGAGATACAAGCGGAAACCCGAAAATTGGGACCTTCCCCCCCCCCCCCCCCCCCCCCCTAGCCACCACCTAGACGTCAGGACTTTTAGTATGTTCACACCCTAAGCACCCTGAACAAGTTTCTGAAGGAATCGTTTAGGTCCCTGCTCACGCACTCTACACCTCCTTCCTTGACTGGACAAATAATCATAAGCTCTTTATAATATAATACAATAATATCGCACGTAATACCCGTTGACTAATGGTTGCATTTTGCGAGAGACATGTGGTATCTTGTTCAAACCCTAAGGCCCTCCGTTCATGGAGATACTTACAATCTACGTAATTGTGACGAAACCACAAGTACCCTGCTGATATACCACTTTTTAATGCTAGTCTCCGTACATGGCGCTATCCGAAATGTACTGAACTTGATCATTTTTCACGTGCAGCCGTGGAGTGAACACGCTGTCATGCGATGTCATATGACTTTTTTTCCAACATCAATCCATGCCTTTTCCACTAAATCTTTACTTACGTATTCTGGTAAAGTATAGTTATGTAAACATGCATTTTTTCCACTTCCAGAACAAATCTAACATTACTTTCATGTTCCGACACCATTTTTGTCAAACGTCAAACGAATAAGTATCAGACACAAATTATGCGAGCGTCGCGTGCGATCAGCATTATCGGTATCGTGATACTGATTGGGAACCGACAGCCACCGCGTAGGGCCGTGAACGGGCACCAGCAAAATCGTACGGGGGGTACTTACGATCGGCGCGTATGATACGCGCACGAGGATCGAGTATCTTGTAAGTATCTCCGTGAACGGAGGCACTAAGTAAGAATACTATTTCGCTGGAGACCTGTCGTCGGAACAGTTCGGAAGTTTTCGGTACTTTCCGTATTACGAACGCCGATTACTAGCCGATCTGCTATTGCACCAGGCGCGCGGGTGGGGGGGTGCACTGCCTGTCGGGTGTCAGCCGTAATGATCTCTTACCAAATTCATATATATTTAGATAGGCAATTCAATTTAATTTTGAACATTTTTTAAAGTTTTGTGCAAATTTATATTTTAAATAAAATATTTGGGAATACGATGAGGCGTATAATTTTGTTGCCTGTTCTCCGCACGAGTGAACGTTAGAACGAGCCGCGCCTGCTTCCAAGATACGTGTAAGAAATTCGTTCCACACTATTTCGAGGACCCAAGACCTCCAAAAACTACAGACCACTAAAACGAGGACCTTCCGAGATCCGTGTATTTTACGTATGTGTAATCCTGAATACGTGGACAGGCCTCGGATATGGGAAGTCCTCAGTTACCGGGTGTGTATTCCGGTTTTTTGTGGACCGTTTTCTAGGTGCTTACCGGGTGTATGATGAAACCGAATAGACAGCAACGATCACGATTAACTTGAGTATACGTATAAGTGTAGAATACATGTCTACTTTATATAATATAACAGGACCTCGAATTCGGGTAGCCAGTTGAAGTCCTCGAAATCGGGATTGGACAAACAAGGGTGTGTGTGTGAGTGTGTGAGTATGTGTGTATGTATGTGTGCGCATTGAACAAATTATAATATTCGCAAGATGCTCTTTTTAAATTTGGGCAGTGAATCAGAGAAAATGTCGATGTTGGAATTTAGACCAATAATATTGAACTTATGAAGAGCACGATCGATTGGTGAATTAGATGCTGCATTTGTCTTGTAATTAAGCGTGTGGAATAGTTCTGTATGACGTGTACGTCTTAAGGGTATATTAAAATTAACTAGGGAAAGAAGTTCGGTACAGTCAATGTTATTATTTAAAATTTTGTGTATAAATGTCAAATCAGCTATTGCTCGCCTTTGTTGCAATGTTTGAAATGTGCATTCAAAGTTATTGTTGAATTTAAAGGTAAGATATTTTATAAATTTGTTTTGAATATTTTCTATGCTATCTATGTATACTTTGTATTGCGGGTTCCAAATTGGCGAAGCATATTCCAGTGTACTTCTGACTAATGCAAAATATAACATTATTACTGTACGCGGGTTATTGAACATTTTACTTATGCGAAGAACAAAACCAAGCATTTTATATGACCTGTGAACGATTGAGTCGATGTGCTTATTAAATATAAGTTTGCTATCGAGGTACACACCAAGATCTTTACATTCCGTTTTCGAGATGACGAAATTTTGTGTGCATTATCTTGTTTTTCAATAAATATTTTCAAAGTTTTTAAATTTTTTTTTTATATTTATAGTACATTTTGTTTCAATGGCCTTGGTTAGAGAATGATAATGAGAAGAAAAATATAAAACAGGAATAATACTTGAGATTATTATTTTATCAAATACCATTCATTGGCTCATGTTATACAGTTACTATGTTAAGCCACAATAAAGCAATTAATTATATTATGTTCATAAGATAACGTTATAATTTATTCAGAATACTAGTTAATGGTTCTCTAAATTATGAGAAACTATGCACTGAAATAAAACCTTACTGGTTATATTATGAAAACCATTTACTAGCAATTCAAATGAGTAAAAACCGTTTCACAAAAAATAAAAGAATTTAGTAGTGATCAGAAAACAAAGATAAGTTTGAAAAAAAAAATTGTAGAAAACTTACATCGAAAGAATATTCTCCAAGCTTGTCAATAGGGCAATCCAAATCAGGAACGATTTTGTACTCTGTAATTTTGGTGGTGAGTTTGTATATTTCATCGGTGGTCTGATCAGGAGCTGGTCCTCCATTTGCACAGTTGAACTTAATTCCAAAGTCATTGTCAATGCCACCGGGGTTGTGGGATGCCGTTAGGACAATACCCCCTAAAGAAAAAAACCCATTAAATTCAATAAAAAATATATTTCATTCGTTATTCCGATTTCGGTGGGTACTTTCACGGGCTCAAAATAATCAAGCAGCCTTTAATTTATAAAAAAAAAATTAAGAGCATGTATTCAAATCAGGAATGAAAATACGTGTTCTATATATATTGTTAATTTTTCTAATTATAGAAAACCATAACTTCGTTAGTAAAATGTCAGGTAAATAATATAAAATATACAAACCTAATGTTTTGTTAGATCTTATGAGACTAGAAACGGCTGGTGTAGATAAAATTCCATTTTGCCCGATTAAAAGCTTAGAAACCTGTAGAAATTATGAATTAGAATCCTCTGTTAACATTTAAACTCCATGTTAAATACAATATGACTGATTATTTCAAACCTTATTAGCTGCGCTTATTTTAATAATCAGTGCTACGACTTCCTTGCACAAATACCGGCCGTCTCCGCCCACAACAAGGGTTGAATTTTCAATGCTACCTTTGTTTGCGTCGAGAATGCATTGAATGAAGTTTTCAGTGTAATTTTCTTGAATGAAAACTTTCACCTTTTTGCGTAAACCACTAGTTCCCGGCTTTTGCCCTTCGAACGGAGTTGTCTGTTTGGAAACAGCTTTTAAACTCATTTTGTGAAATAAAATAAACTTGTTAATACTATTTTCATAAAATTAGGATACTACCACAGAAATATAATAGCAGACTCAAAGGTTTTATCGCATTTCAACCACGGTAAACAGATTAAACAGGTACAGTTCCGATATTTGAGCAAGAAATGTCACAAATGTCATTTCAAAGTCATTCAAGGACTTTTAATCTACGAGGAGCTACATCTTTCCATGTTCTGGGATAGATTCAATCCAGAATCTTATTAGAAAAACAAATAAATCACCAATAATATTATAATTAATATTTATATTTTTGCCAATAACCTTTGAACTAATAATATATTTTTACTAGCAGAAAGTTATTTATTCACAATTTAGTTTTTTGCAATTCTCAGTGCCAATAAAAAAACAGTTTGTCAAATAAGAGTAGAAAACATAGGGGGGCGCCACTGTATTTCAAATGGCAATACTAAACATATAACTCATGGTGAAAACGTAAAGCTGTGTAACCTACATTTTTGTAAAAAATTAAGAAGTAAAAGTAACTGATCTCAAAATTAGAATTACATATAGCTTAACATATATCTTTGCAATTTTGGGTTAGCATAATGAAAAATAACGACATTGTAAAATATGAAGCACAGTTTAGAAATTGCTCACATTTATTTAATACTAACATAAGTACCTAGCGTTGCCCGGGCTTTAGATAATGTCTCTAATTTTAGATCTGAATACCTACATTTAAGTCATTCAGATCCAAAAGTAGTGTAACTAAACTCACCATTAGTGATTCTTCCTTTCTACCTAATGTTAAATTCAAATTTATGTAAAATTAAATGAAAGCAAATCACTTTCATCAATATTTAATCAAATTTACGTCATTAAGTAGGTACTTTAACAACAGTGCTTCTTCGATTATATTTTTTTTTTCTAAGAACAAAAAATGTGTTTTAAAATGTAATTTACAGTATTCCATATATTCGGTGTCATTGCGCTTCGAAAGAAAATTTGACAGTTAAATTGGTGTTGCCAGCCTACAAATTTTGTAGTTCCACTTTTAATATTTTCTACACATGACTATGAATTTTAAGTAATTTACACATATATTTAAAATTTTCTTTCACCAATTTTTTTATAGGTTTATTTTATTTTATAAAATATATAAAAAGGTTTTAAATGGCAACACCAAGCTGGCTCGTAGGAAAATGAATGTGAGTAAAGCATTATTGTCTAAATACATTTTTTTTTACTTTATGTTTAGAAATTAGTTAAAGTTAAATGTCAAAAAATTTTCCACAACTGAAAAATTGAACTCAAGAACGAGTCGTCAAAACAACCCATTCTCATCAAAGACATTACATACTTGACGTTACATTACATTGATTCTCATGAGATAAATAATGTCATAAACGTGTAGCGTGCCTTTGGCATCGGTGCCAAAGGCACGCTACCCTAGTTCCTCGGAGCATTGAAATACCAGTAGAATAAGTCAGTATTGTAATAAGTCATCCATTGAAATACCAGTAGAATAAGTCAGTATTCCCGGCTGTGCTCTAAAGATTACAATCCGTTTGTAAAGACAGGGGAATCAAGGGTTTTTATTAAGCATTGTGGGGCTCCAGACCAGAGGTGGATGTCAAATTCAAAATTGGTTAAAATTATGTAATGGTGATGTATTCAAAGTATGTAGTGGTATGTGCAAAGTGCAAACCTACATAAGTGCGTGGAAAAATGTACCGAAAATAATATTTAATGGCTGAAGTGTAGGTACCCGCCGTTGCTTGATTTTATGTAAAAATGTATGGTTTGGAGTAAAATTTTGAGTTTGTGAATTCTAGTGTACCTACTTGAAAAATGGGTGTCGTGGTTGGAAATAAAGTTTCTAATAAAGCTTCTAAAAAAGATCCTCCACACAGCATTCCCAAAGATGACATAGGCCCTGAGGGGGAATTATTTTCCTCAGGGCCTCCTGTGTGGAGCTAATATAAAAGAAAAATTATTAACTTAAGGGAACGTACCCATACTACGTGACACTTTTAGGGGGGGGGGGGGGATCTTCAAAATGTCACGCTCCATACAAATGAGCGGCAGATTGCTTAGGATTTTGGTCACCGGGGGGGGGGGGGGGGGGGGGGGGTTAAAAATTGCAAAAAGTTGGTCACGTAGTTTGGGGTTCCCTAACATGTTATGAATTACAATACTATGCATGAAAGCTACTTTTATGAGAAATAGTAATACATATAAGACTTTGGAATTGTACACTGAATGCAGTTTTATCTGTCCTAACCCTCCGCCTGTCGTGCCTTTTTTAACGCGAGGAGTCGCGCGGGGATGCGAAGGACCCAAAAATAAATACGATTAAAATGTTGCCATAGCATACAATAAGGGTGGGTTTCTTCATTTACCGAGAATGCTAAATGCAATGCTAATTGTAAAAGTAAACGATCGAAATTTAAAATTTTCTATGCATTTGACCGTTTACTTTTACAATTAGCATTGCATTTAGCATTCTCGGTAAATGAAGAAACCCACCATTAATGTATTATTTTAACTGATTACAGTCAGGTAATAGGGGCTGCATTGAAATAAAAAGAAATAATTAAATTAGATATTTATTATTTAAAAGCTTTAAAATCAAAAAGGAACATGTTTTTATAATTTTGAATCATACTTATTTTAATAAAATCTAAACAATTTCTATCAAACTTATAACTATTTGAGATCGATACAGACTTATTATTATTAGAAAAAAGAAATCAATAAAATACAATGAAAAAACTATAAACTTATTTTTTAATTGTATTTTGTTAATTTTTGTAGAGCCTCATGCCGAAACACACGTCTGTTTCTCACAGTGCGCATGCGCAGACTGGATGTCTGCAGCGCTAGCGTCAAGTACAGTTTGTCAAATAAGAGTAGAAAACATAGGAGGGCGCCACTGTAGTTCAAATGGCAATACTAAAAATATAATCATGGTGGTAATCTAAAGCTGTGAAAACCAACATTTTTATTAAAAGTTAAAAACATAATAGTGAAAAAAAAATTTTTTCATTCCACTCATTTCAAAATTAGAATTGCAAATAGGTATAATATTATTATATCTTTGCAATTTTGTGTTAACATAATGAAGAATAATGATATTGCAATAAAATATAAAGCACACTTTAGAAATTGCTCTCATTTATTTAGTACTTGCAGACCCGGCCACACGTTGCAGTGGCTAACGAAACCTTTATAACCAACGCCATATGTTAAATCAAATCCACACCGCCCGTTTGTAAGTTCGCTGCCCGCTGCCACTTGGCTAGATGTATTATGTATTTCAACCAATTTACACAAAACCCTGACAAATTATATACCTAAAAACCTTCCTCATGAATCATTCTAATTATTGTTGAAAACCGCATGAAAATCGGTTGCGTAGTTTAAAAGATCTAAGCGCACATACAGCGGGACTTCATTTTATACTATGTTAAGAAGATAAAGATTAGCTTAAGTACCTACCAGCGTTGTCCAGGCTTTAGATCTTATCTCTAATTTTAGATCTGAATATATTTAACTCATTCAGATCTAAAAGTAGTGTAACTAAACTCACCATTAATGATTCTTCCTTTCTACCTACTGTTAAATTCAAATTTATGTTAAATTAAATGAAAGCCAATTACTTTGTAAAACACAATTTAATCAAATTTATGTCATTAAGTAGGTAGCTTAACAACAGTGCTTCTTCGAATAAATTTTTTTTTTTAAGAACATAAAATGTATTTTTAAATGTGTATACAATGTTTTGTATTTTCAGTGTCATTGCACTTTAAAAGAATATTTGACAGTGGAGGTATCCACCACTTACTCGCCCTGGTATAAGTAACAGATGGTTACTCCTTCAAGGCTCTCGCAAGGACTCTAATTTTTTTGAAAGAACGAATCTACATTTAAGTTTGAACGAATCTAGACCTCCAGTGTCCCTGCATACAGTGTTTTGCTTACATAATATACAAAATGCGAAAAATATACAGTGAGTCAGGGATAAACAAATTAAAAAAGATAAGAGAAAAACATAAAAGGCGGCTGCTCGCAGGATAATGGCATATTGCGTATGTTGCAAGCATCTGCAAGAAAAGATAATGAAAACAAGTATTGTGATATGAAGAACGCTTGTGTCGGGTGGGATACCTCTCTCGTCATCTGGCAGTACCAGCCAGAATGTGTATGGTGATCGGTCTGCCGTGAATGAATCTCAACGTCCGCGCCTTTTAGCCAGTTTCTCAGTTGTGCCTTGACGATAGTAAGTGGGAAGTAGGGGAACGTACCCGAAGACCCTAAGGATGGAAGCGTCGAGTTGCCGGAGGCAGGGCGGAAGGACGCTGAGTTCGCCCAGCCAAACCTCAGGCCCACACATGTCGCTGGGGGAGGCGCAGATGAGTTGTGAGGATTCCAT
This sequence comes from Limnephilus marmoratus, assembly GCA_917880885.1. Taxonomy (NCBI): domain Eukaryota; kingdom Metazoa; phylum Arthropoda; class Insecta; order Trichoptera; family Limnephilidae; genus Limnephilus; species Limnephilus marmoratus. The sequence continues at coordinate 56,738,708 of OU862908.1, forward strand.
TCCGAAAAAAAGAATATTTGACAGTTAAATTGGTGTTGCTAGCCTACAAATTTTGTAGTTCCTTTTTTTATATTTTCTACTCTTATTTATAGTCCCTTTTAGGAAGAGCCAACTAAAGTAAGAAATCAGTGGGAACATTTTAAATGTACATAATTAGCATTTCTGTAAAACTTAGGTTTTTAAAGACCCCACGCGACGGGTCAAGGGTTAAGAATTATTATTATTTAATTAATTATCCTAATGAAATTCACATAGGCACATTATACACTTTGGAATTTTACGGTGCCATGTCAGGTACGGGAGCAGTGGCATCACTTAACTGACGGGATAATTTTAGACTGGATGACATCCTGGCTCGAGGGAACTGGGGGAGCCGGGACACCTTTGCCAAATTTTACAGAAGAGAAGTTAACACTTCTCTAGTAAATAGAGCATTGTCTGACTTCCCACTGTACCAAGTGGGTAGGTATTCCAGTGTTTAACATATTTTAATATCATCACATTAGCGTTAGTGGTCACTAGTCGATAACAAACAGAGCTCAATATAATTCAATAAAAAATTCAAGTCCTACTAAAGTAAAGGGTCTGGACGCGCAATAGCCAAATTTCTGTTGCTAAGTAAACTTCACTGTTTTAAAGTAGACTAATCAGCCTAAACACTCTGTTTATTTGTTTGCTTGCGGTAAAACAACACATAAATCAGTAGTTCTAACAAGTATTGATGACAATCGCCACCATTTGAAAACTGTCGTTGCCTTATTGTATAGCTCGACATATCAAACTCCGACAGGCAGCCGGACCTTTTATTCTAGTGGGCCTCAAGAAAAGAAGACAGCGAACGTTCCATCAAAAAGTGACGAGCAATACGCCGCCCGCTCCTATATTCATTGCATTCATACACACACATTATTTGATTGTCTATCTTTATCACACAGGAATAAACTTTTGAATTAAGAAATTATACTGAAAATCGCTGAAAACAAAAGAGTGTTCCTTACTTTCCACATTATATTGTGAGTATATGAGACTATGGCGAGTCTATTTATTTATGTAACGTCATTGGTTTTACCTACCAATAAAACTTATATTACGTACCTAACCTCATTTAAAACCTAGGCAATCACTGCCTGGTGAGAACCAATCAGTGTTGCCAACTTTATTTTGATCAATCCGCAAATTGTGGTACCGTAACCCACCAAAAAACCACAAAATTTGGCCATCCCTCAAACCACCGTATTATGCCGGGCAGTTAATACCTAACTATTAACTAAGGATTGAGCTGTGGACAATTTACAATCTGCCGATGTCGACTTTACTAAGTCAAAGGGTCAATTTATATTTTACTACTATTTTATAAAAATGAGTTTTCGGATGTTTTTCGGAGTGTGTTAAAAAAATGTGTATACAATCCCTATGACGTCGGTAGAGAGAGAAAGGTGTTTTTTCAACTTTAAAAATAATTAAATCTTTCTTATGAAATACAATTTGTCAAGATAGACCCAATGCATTGTCAGTGCTAAGCAATGATAAACACCTTATTCAATCTATACCCAGGGTCACCGATATATTTGCCACTCAGAGACAACTGGGGATCGACCTAGTCTGCTAACGGTTAGGATTGTTTCATAAATTAAATTTATTTATATTACATACAACGATTTTTTAGCACAACTACCATTTTTGTAAGCACCAGTCGCCACTGGTTCCCACTCCGCCTTCTCTCTCCCCACTCCCCTCTCCCCCTTCCCCCATCCTGCGAGCCCCCTTCCGCATTTCATGCATTCAGTCCCGGCACATTCAATTTTCAGTATTGTATTTTTTATACAAATTTCATAATGCCAGAGTTCACTAGTATATGTATATACATAGAAACCATCGCACATCAAATCCCCAAAGTTTCATCGTAATTGGATGAATGGTTTAGCAACGCATTACATATATACAGAGGCAAACATATTTTGATTTTTATATAATATACAGAAGATTGACCATAGCATGTCATAAAAAATGTTTTATTTTAAACATTATTAAGCTCGGCTTGTCTTACTGCTACTCAAGCCATTTCCCACAAACAGGAGTAAAAGGGTGTCACTGTCAACCTTCTTGTGCGTGAAGGAACTAATAAAGTAATAATAAAGTTAATTAATAATAAAGTTATTAAATAACTAATAAAGTTCTCCATCCTTATCGATGGAATCATTTTTCATATTATGAAGGTTTACAAAAAATCCTACCAATATATCATTACAGTACCCAAGCCCCTGGAACATATTCAATAGAATGGCGAGATTTAATAACAATAAATTTACGCAAAATTCATCAATTTTACGACACATGGTTTAGTGAATTTTGTCATTATGTAGCATAGGCTTTATTTAAAACCTATAAAGTGAGATAAACATTACCATTTTGCAGCCAAATCGACGTTCCTTACCAATATTCGTATGTAATTTTCAGTTTAAATCTGCCGCCAATGTCACCTGGCAGTTCCAATTGTATCCGTCAGGCGGCGTTACTAACAGGGAATGCCCCAATAATATTCATTAGCATTTATTTTGCAAATGTCAAACACGTTCGTTTTTGTTTTGAAACTCCAAAATACCATAAAAATAGTTATTCTACAGTATTTTGTGCAAAATTTTTAATTTCGAGGATATTTTTAACAGTGATACTGTTCGAATCCCGAAATTACATTCCAGTTTCGTGTGTTTTGTGATTATGTCGAATTCGGGAAGCTCGGATTGCGGGGGAGCCGAAATTTCGAGAGATAAACGGAGATTATGAAGGTTATTCATACGGACGCGCGGGGCAAACGTTCGAGGGTCTGCGGTGATGCCAAAAGGCAGAAGGTCTGTGAACCGATACCCGGCGACCCGCGAATTGACATGCACACGCAAATGCAAATGTCCTAGATGTAGGAGATGTTGCATCTGTTTTTGGAAAAGCGGTCGGATGTCCCTATCCGTGACGCCTCGGAAGACGATGATAAGGATAGCCTGGACACCCCCGCGTCGCTCAGGGAAGAATTGGCGAGGAAAGCTGACAGAGATGAATGTCTCACCTGTCCCCTGCCATCTCGTGCCTTGGATCTCGGGACTGGACGAAAGAGCTAAAGCAGACGAAGATACCGTCGGCCGACCCAGGGAGGGTGAAAAGAGTAGAACTCCTTCAGCATCTGGGGTCAGCTAATTGGAACAATGTCCGCTACCTCGAGATCCAGAACCGCAACCCCTCTCTTCTCAATGTTGGCATTGAAACCGGAGTTGAAGCGCGTAGCCCAGGAAGAATCGGCCAGTACGTCAACGGACTCCTGCGTATCCCTGACCAATGCGCTTTCACTGCATGCCGATCTCCTGACGGCCTCACTGCAGGAGCTGGTCAACTTGAGCGCGGAACCGGGCATGAAGCTGAGCACTTCCACTCTTTATGAGAAAGTACAGTCTCTCTTCGCCATGATTCCCAGAAGGTGTCCAAAGACATTGTGCAGATGGTGGGTGGAGTCTTTCATATGGCCAAAATATTCCACCATACGAAGGATTCCACCCACATCAGAATATCTCTTCAACCCAAACATCCTGTTGGCGCAGCTGGATAGGTTGGGAGGAGTGAAGAAGTGCTTCGCTCCTCAGCCTAGCACATCGTGATCTGCTCCACCCGTTAAACCCGTTGCAGCACAGAACTTGCAGCCCTTTTCGTCCCAGAATGCAGCAGAGGAGGACCATCGCGAGAAGGGAGCAGCCAGAGAGCCGAGAACAGGAACCAGCCCAGAACTGCTAAAGATTTCACTCGCCGAAACAGGTTTAGGCCCATTGAAAGGGCGGGGAAGTCAGATGGTAAGAGGTTTTAACCCAGCCCCCTTTTCAGGGGGGTCAGTTGCAATCATTCGCAGGTAAGTGGAGGAACCTTGGCACCCCTACTATCATTCTTAAGATATTGGAGGGCTATTGAAGTCCATTTTCTTCAAAACCTCCGCTGAATAATAATATTAATTTATTTAACTCCCCATTCGCTTCTAAGACTTCTGTGGCAATGATGGAACAAATTGAAAAACTCAAGGCCCTTGAAGTTTTAGAGTCGGCACCTGCCACTCCCTCATTTATTTCTAACATGTTTCTCGTCCCCAAATCAGATGGTTCAAAGACAACTTTCTGAATATTAGTAAATTTTGTCTGGTAAATGTTTACTGAGTTCCTATTTTCCTACAACCAAACGCCTGGATTTCCATGTGCCTGTTAGTGAGCAGTATAGATGTTTCCTTATCTACAGGAATGAATTCTTGATGACATCCCTCTCCTTTGGCCTGGCCGCCTCACCTGGCACCAAGGCATTCGCAACTATCACTAACTGGGTAGCGCAGGAACTGCGGAAGAGAGGGATGAGAATTTGAATATATTTGCATGATTTTTTATTAGTAAACCAATGCCTGCTTACTTTAAAACAGTAGTCTGGCGAAATGGTGAAGTTTTTACAAGACTTGGGATGGCAAGTACAATTTGATAAGTCAATACTAGAACCATCACAAGTCCAATTTCTTGGTATCAGTTGGAATACTGTAACTAATGAAAAGTCTCCCTCAGAACAAGATTTTAGTCCTATCTTATCTGTTAAAGGGTTTGAATCAGACAGGAAGGTGGTCACTAAATAAGGGGCTCAGCCTCTTGGGTTCTTTTAACTTTGCTAGTTTTGCAGTTCCAAGAGGCAGACTCAACAGCCGGTATACACGGAAAGGGTGCTTAGGACTCTGACACTATCACCCTTGGGAGTTATCACCACGATTCCTGCAGCTACCGCTTGGGAATTGAGATGGTGGGTTCGATCGCTCACCCTGACGTCACCTATACATCTGCCGCTGTTTGAGCATTACCTGACAACTGTGCCCAGCTAGACGAGAGACTTCTCTGTGGTGTGTGGACTTAGGATCAGCTGAATCTTCACTCCAATATGAAGGAGATGCTCGCCGTGTTGGCTGCCTTGTCTCCTCACGCGCTCGAGCTATCCGGCTCGGGTCTTCTGATCCAGTCGGATAACAAATCTGTAGTATCTTACCTCCACAAGGAATGTGGTACCAGGTCAACTCAACTCCTGAGCTGTACTCAACTTGAAGATCAGCTGAATCTTCACTCTAATCTGAAGGAGATGCTCGCCGTGTTGGCTGCCTTGTCTCCTCACGCGCTCGAGCTATCCGGCTCGGGTCTTCCAGTCGGATAACAAATCTGTCGGATCTTACCTCAGCAAGGAATGTGGTACCAGGTCAACTCAACTCCTGAGTTGTACTCGACTAGTGCTAGATGTTTTTGGACGAACACTATATCTCCATGACAGCACAATACTTACCAGGTCGCTTCAATGAAGTAGCGGACTGTCTATCTCGTCATCGTGCTGTACCCGAATGGCACTTGCTACCCTCTTTTACAGAGGAAATATTCAGAAAATGGGGACGATCCGAGATAGACCTATTTGGCTCTAAGACAGCACAGAGGTTCAGAGGTAAGTTTCTCTTGATTTTCAGGTTGACAAAGCAGATACCACAATGCTTGGACCAGGGATTGGGACTATCAGCTGGCTTGGATCTTCCCTCCCCCATGCCTCTTGCTAAGGGTTCTTTGCCACCTGAACAGAGCAAGGGAATTATACCTGATAGTGGCTCCTCGTTGGGAGAGGGCATTTTGGAGAGCGGATCTGAAGTGTCGGGCCTTAGGTCCACCTCTCACGATTCACAATCTAGAAGAAGCACTGGTAGACACCAGGACCAACAACCCTCCTCCTCAAGTAGAATCCTTCATTCTGGAGATTTGGCTTTGTGGGGATGGGACAAAAGGACTAGGAAGATGGTCAACTCAGCAGAAGGAACTTCTTAGATCTGGGAGGAGAAGTTCTATCCTTCGCACTTATACTCTGGCATGGCAGAGGTGGCAGCACTGGGTGTCAGAGAATCAGCTTGATGCCATATGTCCCAACCTGACCAGGTCCCTAGCCGACCTACACATTAAGGAAAAGCTATCGCTATAGCTGAGGACCATTTTAGTTCTTAAGTCAGTGGTGTGTAACTTAGGCTCTCCAGAGGATAATAGAAAGCTGAACTCCAATCCGGTAGTGAAAAAGATATTAAAAGGGAATATCTTTAGCTGCAGTGAAGCCTTCGAAGCCCACCCCCCCCATTTGGGACCCGAAGATTGTATCATCTTGGCTGGAGAAGAGTTTGCCTCAACACATAACACTCTTTGAAGCATCAAGGAGAGCAGCCACAATCCTGCTTTTGGCATCAGGGCGCCGAGTCCACGAGCCGAGTCGCCGAGTCCACTGCACAGCTGAAAGACTGTCAGTGGACAGAGAAGGCATCTCCATTTGGCAAGTGGCTGGTGACAAGACAGATTCGGTAGACTGGCAGCAATCAGGATGGAAGCTGGCTCGCTCTGTATAATACTCTCACTCGCTCTGTATATGCTCTCACAGATAAGGTCCTAGAACTGTCAAGGGGACGGAAAGCGCAGGCGATATTACCTAATCTATTTATTACAACTTGTAGGACGGTGAAGGCGGCCTCCAGGGCAGTAATTGCAGGTTGGATTAGGACAATCCTCAGGGATGCCGGAGTAGAGGATCCACCTGACAGAATCCGTTCAGTGGTGACATCCCTGAACTGGTTGCAGAAGTATTTACTGATATAAGATGATGTACTGTCGTGTGGCAACTGGAGAACTCCTAATACCTTTGCCAAGTTCTATAGAAGGGAAATTGCAGAATCCCATCTATTGCTGACCTTTTTCAACCACTGCAACTGGTTAGCCGATTCCTAGAAATCTTGCCCCAATTTCTAGCATATAAATATTATAATTGATTCACATTAGCATCATGTCACCAGGCGATAACAAACAATATCTCACTTTATAGGTTTTAAATAAAGCCTATGCTACATAATGAAAAAGTTTTACCTTACAATAAAACTTATATTATGTACTTAGCTTTATTTAAAACCTAGGCAAGGGCTGCCTGATGAGATCTAATGAATATTATTGGGGCATTCCCTGTTAGTAACGCCGCCTGACGGATACAATTGGAACTGCCAGGTGACATTGGCGGCAGATTTAAACTGAAAATTACATACGAATATTGGTAAGGAACGTCGATTTGGCTGCAAAATGGTAATGTTTATCTCACTTTATAGGTTTTAAATAAAGCTAAGTACATAATATAAGTTTTATTGTAAGGTAAAACTTTTTCATTTTCACTCGTTTTTCAAGCATTTAGGCCGGTTACAGTGCTCGACCGACGGTCGGTGCGTACGTCGGTCGCGCTTGTCATTTGTATGAAAATTCCTAAATCGTTTAGTGCAGGACCGACCGTACGCATGCGTATATCGCTACGCAGTCCGTACGAGAATCGTCGGTCGAGCGCGTGCGCATGCAGACCGTCGGTCGACCGACGAGCTAGAAATGCTCTCTGGGCGACGATCGGGTGTCCGTGATATCTACGTCTTCTGTTCCTAATACGTCTACGAAGATAATAAGCAGCTATTAATTAATTAATTTCGCGTACGACGTCCGGTCAGCTTGTTAGTCAATCGTGAACTGACGGTACGCACCGACGGTCGGTCGGTGGTATGCGATCGTCAGGACCGACCGTACGCATGCGTATCGTCAGGACCGACCGTACGCACTGACCGTCGGTCGAGCACTGTAACCGGCCTTAGGAATCGCGGCATCCATGTTGAATTTGATTTGCTCAAGGAAAAATGAAATTCAAGATACACGATGGTCGAAAGATTGAAAACTTTCTTTTATGCACATTCGATAACATATTTCCTGCTTAAAAATAAGGTTTTTCACCTCCTGTAAAAGTTAAATAAATTTCACACTAGAGATATTACGGCACCCAGTGACGATACATAACACCAAAATAATCTAATTAAGGGGTCGTCCATTAATCACGTGAGGCTCGAAAGGGGGGGGAGGGTTCGGAAAAAAACACGAAATATCACGATGGGGGGGGGGGGTATAATGAGATATCACGTGTATTTATTTTTCGTGATAATATTCTGAAAATTTCAAAATACTTTGTGCTAAAAAAATACACATGATTTTTTTTGGGGGGGGGGGTTAATCTCAAACCTCACCACATATATCACCAAGGGGGGGGGGGGGGGGGGGGGGGTTAAAAAGTTGCTAAAAAAACATCACGTGATTAATGGACGACCCCTAATCAGATATTAATAAAGAAATATAATATTGCATTGTAATTCGTGCAACTCCTCGGGTCCCCAACTTGTGCAGCCTTCGTAAACTTGTTGCTTGTATGTTAGGAGGATTAAGAGAATACATAGTAGAAACACCACCACACAGGGTACGTCCATACTCCTTTGGGCATATTTTTTATGGACTTTCCATGGTATGGCCGTGCTCTCCTCTAGGTTAAATAATAATGATTTAGAATCGAATATACCCCAGTGCTTAAGACTTCTGCGTACCCCCATAAAGGCAATGAACATGTTCTATGCTCATCGCTAGCTCTAGCTGAAATGGTACCAGATTCTGTTTCTTTGCGAGGTGACTCTCGGGCTTTCGGTAAAAGGAGTAAACAAAGGATAACTAAATAATCAAAAACAAATTGTTTGATAATGAATATAAATGTTTATTCAGTTTACATTTTGAATATTTTATAATCTTAGCATGCATTATACAAGGGTAAATTGTTAAGATAGATTAACCCAGACCCGCTTCATTTTGCACCGCAGAAATACTTGTGCGGATGAAAACAGGATTAAACATTATAATATAAACTAACAATATAAATGCAGCAAAACAAACATTCAAAAAGAAGAAAAAGGAAAATACTAAACTAGGGTGTGATTTCTTTGAATCACTGAATTTTAATGAGCATGCAAAATAAATTGAAAAAAGTATGTGAATGATGATAGGTGTGTTTAGTCAAAACATGAATGGGAATAGAAACTGTTTTTAAAACAAAAGGATCTGGTAAAAAAACATTTTTCAAATGACTAATGAAGTGTGATTAACAATCAATTCCCAATTGGGCCAATTGAAGTAAATACAAAATGAGCTATATAAAAATACACAAACATGATTGTTAAATAGAAAAAAAAAAATTATTAAAAAAGACAATGTTTAATTTCAGGTTAAAAAGAATAAAATAAAACATTAATTAAAAAAAAAAAAAAAACAAGCAAAAAGAAAAGAATAAAAGAAAACACAAATAATATGATAAAATCTATTCTCATTAAGAATGTGAAAGAATGATTGTAATCAAAAATAGGTCAACTGTGTCAATTGGGTCGGTGGTTGGTCATATAATGTTAAAAATAAGACTGATATTAGTTACAGGGCAGATATATTGCAAGAACAATTTCACAAAAGTATTTACACAGAAATGTTGACAAATATCAAATAAACAATTTAGGCATTTTAGCGTCATGGATTCATAAAAGGGTAAATGTGGATTAGGAAGAAATCCACATCGGGAGTCCAAGTCACTCATCATTCTTTCACATTTTTATTATGAATAGAATAATATTTACTCAGACAGTCCTGTTTATAATTAATAATAGAGGTCCCCTTACACTTGGTGCCACAAAGTCATTTATTACATTTTAAAAAGGCTGAATCTTAAAAGACTTGAACGGAAAGGAAATCAGCCGAGAGCAAATAATAATTAATTAGAGACGTCTTCATTTAGAATGTATTCACTGCAATTAGATTATTTCCCAACTGGGAATCTAATTAATTCATTAATTATGTAATTATTGACAAAAGACTGAGAAACATTCAAAAGATGTTTGCATGCAATCATTTTCAGAACAGATTTTGTAGAGGTAATTATAGACATGCTGTAACTAATTTATTAATGATGAACGAAAAATGAGACGTCATGTAAGTTTAAAATGAGAGGACAGTTTTAAAATAAAAATCATATAAATCTCAAAATTGTACAATAAATTCAATGTGAAAATTTCACTACATCCTAAAAACATAATATTAGAGGAACAGTGTCTTCAATTAAGTATCTTTTCACTGGCTCATTACATATTTTAACAAATACATTTTTTTTGTGTTTTTAATTTTTTTTAGTTTTTTTTTTTTTATCACGAGTGATCTCAAAATAATTAGGAACAAGACTTGTATATTTTATCAAACAACATTCTCTTGTATAAATTGTTAAAAGATTAGGGAGTCAAGTCACTTGGTTCAATCAGGTTCTCACGAGACTAGTTACGATCTTGCGGTTATTCAATATACAAAAATTCTACAATTATTAATAGCGATATTAAATATTGTAGAATCATCTCGGTCAAAAAATAAATTTTCTGAATTTAATCATCTATCGAATTATTAATTTCTACGGAAATCAAATCTTTAATGGGTAAAATATAATTGGAGTCAGTAGTTAGATATTATGTACTGGAAATGTACACGGGCAAAGACCTACAAGTTCACAGTTCACAGCCCACGGCCCACGGCTGACTGTTCAATACTTCCATTGCTCATATTTAAATAAATTGATGAATGTCGAATTTTCTTATACTGATTGTGAATTTAATTGAATGAATTCTGCAAGCTTATAATTATTATGTTCTGTACCTAATCTGAATGGGACATCCGAGTTAATAATGCAAACAAAGTGAGTTGAATTTTAAAAGTTTGTTTGTATTAATAACCGAGTAATCATATTTTCCTATTACGAATTATTATCTGATTTTAAAATTGATGGGACATTTTCATTTCCCTCTAACAAATTTGATATCTTGTACATTTTGCTTGATTATGATAATAACGAGATTCTTAATTTTCTAAATCAATGTTATATGGTTATAAATGTAATTAATTAATCTCTGGATAAAAAGTCATCACATATGCCTTAAAAATATCTTTCTTTCAAATCCATTGACAAAGTTAATAAAGCTCAGATCAACTGATGTTATTTGACTTTGCAACAGATTTGAAAACAATAATGAGAGAATTAATAGGAACATAAACAAGTTGATAAATTCTAAGGAATAAGCGATGATGTGTATTACAAGCTAAATAATAGAAGAAAAAAAAACAATATTATATTACTTAAAAGTGACAAGTTCTGACCATTTTACACTTTTAACACAATAAATAGTAATCAGCTTTACTTGCATATTTGTACTTTCATAATCTTAAACACAATTTGGTGAAAACTTTTGTACTAAAGTATAATAACACTAACGGTTTTATTTTCTCCAGTGCGGTAAATGTATTCACACAAAGAGTTTGTTAGTCTTCTTTTTTAGATCCTCATGGACTTGCGCTCGGCCCCCGGGGCCGCTGATCCACTGAACACGCTCATATTCTTGTTGATGTCTGAAAAGAAAAAAAATATTTGGTAAACTTGAGATCAATAAACGAGTATCGGTGCATGAGCCCTATCCGAGATGCTATACCAAATTGATGGAACTCAAGAAGCCAATGTCCACCAACATGCTTATCCGGCAGCTGCCTATCACCTGGATGGAGGAATTTTCAGAGTTCTGACAAAGCGGCAAGTTCAACGGAGGGCATTGGAGTTTGCCCTCGTCAGCGGTAGTAGTAGGATGTGGGATTGTTACTATATAAGGCGTAATTTAATCAGAGTTGATAAATAAATAAATTCTACGTAATAAATGATGACCGGACAATTCAACAAAGTGGCACTTCATCACTCCTTTAAAAAGACATAAAAATTGAAAAAAAACTAGGTATAGGCGAAGCACTACGAAGTAATGTAAAATTATGTGATTTTGGTTTGAAAATTAGATGGCCTAGAAATAATTCAGATGCTTTAATTAAATACTGCGAGTAGAACACGTTTGCCTTTGAAATAATCTGAGTATTTTTTTAAATAAATCTTTTTATAGAACCAGAGAAAAATAAAGTATCAGACCTATAAACTGCTTTAAAGTTCAAAATCTACTTGCGAACCCCTTTTCAGTTATGGTTTTATTATACAATGTAGCAAATTAAGTTTTTTAGAAAATGATTGTAAAACATTTACATATTTGTGCTTGACCTACGCAAAACAAAATAAAACAAGGTTTTTTCTTGTATAAATCAAAACAAGCGGTTGGTTTCAAGCGGGAATTTAAACCTTATCACCATCCACATAAGGATTGTTATTGTCAGCGACCTGATTCCGAATTTTACATGTCGTGATGTATCACCTCAATGACTTTTGTTGTCATTTCTCTTCGCCTCAGAAAGAATGACACGATAGTCATCAGGTAGAATGACACGACGGCTACTGACTTCTGCATGATTTTTCAGCAAAGTACAGAGTCAAGACTGTAGTCTGACACCTACATATTGAAATAGTCTATTAATTATGACGACTGGTTATGGAATGGATATTACATGCAAAAATAAACATAAAAGTTGTATTGAAGGTGTTACCTGCAATAGCCAGCAGCATCTTCTTCCTGGCGCCAAAAGCGGTGACACCTATTTCTACTAAGTCACCTTCAGTCAGTGAAGAGAATGTGATGATATCCACTTCGTGAGTCGCGAAGAGTTCTGCAAATGAAACCATCAAAATATTTGTTACGTATTATTTTTGATCTTACACTTTTATATTAAATTATACATTATCAGTTTGATAAACCTGAAATATAGGGTGTTACATATTGTTTTTCGTTTTTTGTTTGACCGTTACGTGCCAAACACAGATAGCGGAGGAAGGGGAGTGGTTTCAAACGCTTGGCGGGCTTGTTTAGTTTAGTAGTAATGGATCGCTTCACCATTTTGCATGCCATTGTTTTATAAAAACAACGATTCGTACACTATTGTTCGATGTCTCTTCAGGACACATTTTCATTTAACCGCTGAGAAACGTGCCAAGTGCGAATTTAATCAAGCATTGGGTGCGCAAGTTTGAACAGACTGGTAACACAATGCCGGATAAATCAACTGGGCTCAAAAGAACATCAAGGACGAGCAAGAATGCCGACCGCGTTCGCAAGGCAAGGAATTATCGGCCCTTACTTTTTTGAAGACGACCCATCGTCGCGCTCGGACAGTTAATTCTGATTGATATTGCCGTATGATCAAAACTTTTTGGGCTACAGAAATGCAAAACAGATCGGCTACAACTGCAACACATTTTTCCAACAAGATGGAGCCACTTCCCATGTTACAAATGACTCCCTAGCTGCTCTTCATGAATTATTCCCTGAAAGAGTAATAAGTCGCCGAGGAGACATGTACTGGCCACCGAGGAGCCCAGATTTAACGCCTGCTGTTTCCTATGGGGCTACTTAAAAAGTAAAGTTTACAACCCATTGCCACCCAACCTGGATGTTGTAAAGCAAAGAATAACAGACGAAATTAACGCTATTCCAAGAGTGATGCTGTAGCTCGCTGTAACGAAATATTCAAAATTTTAGTGCCAGGCTAAATGAGTGTGAAGAAGTGGACGGTGCGCACTTACAAACGATTATTTTTCAAAAATAAAATTTGAAAACCTGCTCTTTTTTAACAGTAATTATAACAACTTTGAAAGAATTCTGGTGTTTTATTTTTAAGTATCAAAAACGAAAAACAATCTGAAACACCCCATATTATTGTGACAATAAGGAACTCCAGTAAAAAATATTATGACTTTAAAAAAATATGTTCATACAGACCAATAAATGCTGATTCTGAATATATAAGTTTTTTTTAATAATATTAAACGTAGTGTTCGTAAAAAAATATTAAAAAGTGCATTTTTTAATGTCTCGTTAAAATACACTGTAAAGTTGGTACGATTGAATGGTTAGTGCTGACGTCACGCGTCACCAGTCATTGTATCACATTGTATTGAAATCAATTGACATGTAGGTATGGCACAAGCCATCAGTATTAACAACATTTCATGTTATTCTTTATTTCGTATTGTTTATAGAGATTTAGTTGTAGTGTTTATTGAAACAATATTTAACCGGTTGTTTGCTGTTTGTCACCCGGTGGCCGCGGCACTTTGAAATGCAATTTTGACCCTTATGTATAAAGAAAGTGTATGAAGAACAAAGTCAGAAACGCTTGCTCTATTATCGTCCTTTACCATAGCGAAACCCGCAATGCGTCTAGTCACTCCGAATAATTTATATTTAATTTGCCGTAGTGCGGGATGTGAACAGTTTCTGCGCATGCGCGGGAAAAAAAAAAACGTTTTTTCTACTATTTTGACCCTTCTATGTACAAAATTTGTAAAGGAAGTGTCAGAATCGCTTGCGCTAACATTCCCTATGGGATGGGTAAAGATTTCATTCACCTTGTAACCACAGAATATTTTAAAATAATTTTTATCTGTGGGCATCTCGAAATGTCATTTTGGCTGTGTCACATTTATGAGTTCCTCGACTAAAACATCGCAAAACCTATCAATTTACGTAATTAACGCAAGTAATGTTGTTTTGGTAGATAGTTTATTGTTCTAGGAATGTGTTTCGGTCAATAAAATATACGATAGGTAAAAATTAATCCACAAAACATTCGATTCAAATTGAAGGTTGTGTTGTTCCTCCGCGCTCCAAGAGGTTAAGCCTAAATAATTCAGTATCAAAAATAGAGGTATCTCTATTAGTTTATCTCTATTATTTAAAATATTGAAAAACTACTGCACAAAAAAAATAATGAATGAAAAAAGTAATGCTTCTTCTAGGGAGAATACTTCGAACAACGGATTTCAAAATGGCGGCAGTAGATCAGCTGATTGCCCAATCCCATACTAATTTTTCGGGAGTGATGAGGTCACACGATTTACCATATTTCCGGGGGGTCTCAAAAAATTAAAACTTTGACAATTATTTTAACTATTAAAACTAACTCTAAAAATAAAAACAAAAACGCAGTTATTTAAGTTAGAAGGTCATTATTCATAAAAAAAAATAAAAAAATTGGACTGGAGTTCTCTATTCTGGTGTTTTATTTTTAAGTATCTAAAACGAAAAACAATCTGAAACACCCCATATTATTGTGACAATTATACTATGTTTTCAGGCTACAATTCTGTTATAAATAGATTATACACCATTGGTAACATTTTTACTTATGTTGCTGATGGTTTTAATATGCCTCTACTGAAGTAAAAAGCAGGATTAAAAATTACACACTTTAGCAAAACATATTTCAATGAGGTCACTGCGTAACAAGTTTTTTGTTTTGGTTTCTTCTTCACTGCTTTCATTAACTTTGTACCAATGCACATAATTTTGTTGTTTTGTTTACTTATAAAATCTTGTAATTTTATTCTTTCTTCTTTCTACATTGTATTACGACTGTTAAAAAAAAAATGACATGACATGAATTATCTCATAATTTCAATATCCGCTATATCCGATTTTTTGACAAAATGATCTGAGTATGATAACTTGGTCACATTTTTACGAGGAA
Source organism: Limnephilus marmoratus (assembly GCA_917880885.1). Lineage (NCBI taxonomy): Eukaryota > Metazoa > Arthropoda > Insecta > Trichoptera > Limnephilidae > Limnephilus > Limnephilus marmoratus. The sequence continues at coordinate 56,754,091 of OU862908.1, forward strand.
CAAGAGGAACCTAAAATTGAGTTTCAAAACCTCCCTTATTATGACGAAAAACCATGTTAAAACTGCGATTGAGAAATAAAATCCGCTATATCATTCATGATGTTACTTTCGAAACCCGCTATATTGGATTTAACCAATTACAAGCAGTTATTTTGCCAAAATACAATATGGCCGCCGCTCTGGCTCGAGAATTGTTTACATATGTCAAGCGAGTATTTAGCTGTCCCGTTTTTAACAATTTTATCATTAAATAATGAGTGATTTGTGTGAAAATGTTGTGTTATCACAAAGCCAGGAAATGAATTCGAATGCCTGAAATCTTAAGCCCTTTTTGTTGAATTGAGTTTCAAAAGTCTCTGTATCACGAAGTGAGTATCAAAATCCGCTATATCCATTTTATTTAACGAAATTACTTGGAAAAATGAACACTTTACGAATTTCTATTACCCCGATTCATTATACAGGGTGTCCGGGGGTAAAGTGCATTAACTTCGGGAGGTGATTCTATACAGGTTGTCCGGGGTAAAGTGCATTAACTTCGGGAGGTGATTCTACACGATAGTGTAAGTAAAAAAGATAAATAACTTTTTTCGAAATTCCAACTTTTAGGGGTAGTTTTTTGGTAAAAAGATAAAATTAGACCGGCGTGCGCGGCCAGCTTTATTATTTTCCGCTGTTACGATACGGGCCAATCACCAATATTTATTGTTGCCACGATCGTGCCCGGCAGGCTCCCGACAAGTAAGATCGTACCTCACACTAAGGATTTTTAGTAGGTAGATCTTTTTGTATGGGAAAAAAAATGTTGGAATTTCGAAAAAAGTTGTTAATCTTTTTTACTCCTACTATCATGTAGAATCACCTCCCGAAGTTAATGCACTTTACCCCCGGACACCCTGTATGATGGTAGGAGTAAAAAAGATTAACAACTTTTTCCAAAATTCCAACATGTTTTTCCCATACAAAAAGACGTACCTACTAAAAATCCTTAGTGTGAGGTACGATCTTACTTGCTGAGAGCCTGCCGGGCGCCCGACTCGATTGTGATTGGCCCGTATCGTAACAGCGGAAAATAATAAATCTGGCCGCACACGCCGGACTAATTTTATCTTTTTACCAAAACATCGATTTTTGAAAAAAAAAAAAAAATATATATTTTTCGCATACGACAACATCCATGATGCCATTTTTTTTTTTTAAATATTTGCACCCTAGCACACCCAAAAGTTACGATCCGCCACTGCTTCTGATGATGGTAGTAGTAGGGAGTTTTTCAAATACTGTCAAGTTATTTATAAACCCGGAAATGTTAATGTTTCTTTTAAAAAAACTTAATGTCTTACGAATATATTTTTCAAGGCCCTTCTCCTGCAGCAGCTGGCTGAGCTGCTGGTAGCGGCAGGCATTGGGGGCTTCGCGGGGCGGGGAGGCTGGGGTCTCCTGTATGTTGGGGCGGGTCAGGTTGTGGGGGCTGCGGCTGCTGCAGCCAGCGGTGGTTGTGGCGCCCCAAACCGTGGAACTCTGAAACATTCATCAAATTATTTACAATTGAATGCTTTCCGTACCCACAATAAATAGAAAGGGGTAACAGATATATTACACTGGAGTGTAGTGCGAATTTCGTGTAAGGAAAATTGGTAACATATTGCAAACATTTTCAAAGGCAAAATCTGTCGGAAGGCTTCCATCATGCATATCGGCTCTCAATTCATCATTCAATTGAGAATTTACAAGATATTTTGTTGTGTAAAATAACTTGGTTTCAAATTACATAATTACCACAAGAAATAATATTTGTCAGGGGAGATGGTAAAAGATGCATTAAAATTCCATTTTTTCTCAACCAAAGTTAATTTTGAAGGTTAGGAAATACGCTTAAGCGGAATTCAGCAACTTTACCAATAACTTATCGGACGAAATACATATAGGATTGTCGTATTATAACAGATGCGAGCTATATTACAACTATGCGAGCGAAAAATACGGGGGCAAAAGCTAGTATTTAATAATATAAGCCTAATAGGCGTTCGTAAATGACTATTCTTTTGTTGTATTATTTGTATTTTTTTTACTGTCATCTCTCCCGTTAGCTTTTAACTACTTATAAGAGTTGGTGTTTTAATGCGAGCTCGTTAGCTTGATACGGAATACTGTATTTAAAACTTTATTTTGTCATATATGGCCGATTTAAAATGCAAAATCTATGACATCGAAGAGTGATTCTGTATCTGTTGCAAAAATATATCTTGTAAATTCTTAATTGACTGCTGAACTAGACACAACTTGTCTTAATCGTCTCGTAACGCTGTCTTAAAAAAAAAATACAGAATCACCCTTCAGAGCTATTTTAAGGAGTGCCCGTGGAAAAAGAGATGCACAAATCATCCAGCCAGCTAATTCGACTGTTTGATGAGCCACATTCGGAAAATAAAATATAAGTTGGTCCTTACTTCTTGATGTGCAAAATTGGGACTTAGGAGTTGGCTGGGGGATGTCTGACTGAAGCCGTAACCCGCCCAGCGGTTGGTGGGCACCCTGAAACCTTCGGCGCAAGTCTCCTTCATGGCCTAGGGAGGACAAAAACATACAGTTCATTTATTAATTACACAGGGTGGCCACAAAAAACTGATTTCAAAATTCCCTGATAATTCCAGGTTTTCCAGGGCAGTTTCTACATTTTTCCATGATAAGTTTAATTTGATATAAGGGAACGTACCCATATTACGTGACCTGTTCAGGGGGGGGGGGGTCTTCAAAATACCACGCTTGGTACAAATGAGCGGCGGGGGGCTTAGGTTTTTGGTCACCGGGGGGGGGGGGGGTGTTTTTAAAAAGTGCAAAAAGGGAATTCCGTCATCTATAGCATAAATTATTTCTTTGCATTACAATAATCTATATAACACAAAATACACTTGTTACAAATTTATGATATTTCGCCTGAAGACAATTTGTGAAGAAATGAAAAGACCAGACGAAAATAGAAAAATAAACAAAAAAACATTAACATTAGAGGAGAGACAAAAAAAATCACACGAAACGAGCAACAATACTAGGGAACAGTTTAGATTTAGAATATTAATAATTAAAATAATATACCCTTTGGGTAGAAGAAAAGAAAAGAAGAAACCATATCTGAACCATAAGCATTCGACTAAAGTTTAGAAAGAGGTTTATTATGTATTTACACGAAGCTATGGTATAAATAGTGATGCAATGTAATTTTATAAATACTAAAAACCTTAATTTAAATGTTAAAATACCTAAACACACACATACACATCAACTAGATGACATGATTGTGTTGCAAGGGAATTAATAAAAATAATAATAAAAAAATACCTATCTAGTTTGTCTTTGTCGGCATATCTTTTGTTACACAAGTCGCAAGTAAAAGTAATAAAACACAACTTTGGGATTTCACAAATCGCAAAATAACGAATATAGTTTTATTTTTGGAATTCCCTGATATTATAAATTTTTTTCGAAATTCCCTGACATTTCCCTGATAATTCCAAGTTCGGTAAAATTCCCTGATAACTCCAGGTTTTCCAGGTATTCCAGGTCTGTGGCCACCCTGTTACACCTTCAATTATCAATTAATTAATTACAGGAAAATAATTCCCCTCAGGGCCTGTGTCATCTTTGGGGATGCTGTGCAGATGGTTCATTGAGGAAAGGAAGAAGATAAAGTTTTGGGGAGGAAAAAGGTATGAGGGGTGGGTAGGAATCTGGGGGTTAGTGTCTCCAAGAGTGACGGACGTATGAATCCATCCCTCCCGCTGCGGTGCAAAGCGATGTTCCGAGAGTCCTGGAGAGATCAAACCCTCCCTCAACCAGACTCTCCCGATTTGGTCTGCCATGCGTCTGGTGGGCAGATGCATCCACCCGATGAGACCCGGATAAACCTCACCCCCATGAACCCGGGCACCCCTGCTAAGTCACCAAACATAGCTCCCGGCTGGTACACCTACAACACTGGCTGTTCTAAAGTAATCCCATAATGCTATACATTTATATACTGATTGATCACATAACACTGGACAACCACATGAGGAGATTGTCGCCAATTGATCATGTCAATTATATCCGACAGTTAAAGAGGCTTCTCTATGAATCCGCAGGATGAAAAGTTGGTGGAAGGACTAAACTTGGGTGGCTTTATGTTGTGGACAAAAACACTACTAATAAGTTAGTATAACAAACTGGGACCGGCAAGGGTGGAGGCGTTGTAGCACTGATGGTGAATAATAACCACGCAGGGTTATGGTATACTTTTGGTTGATGAAAAATAAAATAGCTCACTTTGTTAGCCTGCATCTTCATCTTTTGATAGTCATTTACAGGAGTCAGCGACTGCTGGATGGTCTCAAGTGTCTTCTTCTCGTACCCCGGAGCTCGCCTGTCTCCGTCGGTCATCTCAGATATCATGGTCAAAAATTCTACAAAAAAAAATAATAATTAAAGTCTGACAAAATGTTGACAATGCAAAATGTTAATTGAATATAAATTACAAAATAAATTCAGTTTTAACCTTTGGCATGCCAAGATGCAAAACTAAATTGCAGTGAGGAGTAGTACTCAGTTATCCCACGCATTTTATCATTTTATGGTGAAGCACGAAGCAGTAATGCTGCTTTAATTAAATAATGCGAGTAAAACACAACTGCTTCAAGGTTCAAAATCTCTTACTTACGACTTTTCGGTTATGGTTTAATTGTATAATGTGGCAAATTAACTTTCTTTTGAAAATGATTGTAAAACATCTAATTTGTACCTGAACTTCGCAAAATAATTTGACGACCTCCGTAGTCCAGTGGCTAAGACTCTTGGCTCACATTCCGGAGGTCGCGGGTTCGAACCCGGCATGCGCAAATAAATTTTATTTGATTAATTTGTGTTATTTCACAATTGATTCATTTAAAATAATATATAGTATATTTGCGGCATGTTCCAGAGTGGAAGATACTATCAGTATCGCCCTGGTGTAAGACCACCATTCAGAATTGAAACGTTGCTTGAAAATGGCTTTAGCCGTGTTTAGTGACCAGATCTGAATAGCCAGGTACTTCCCAACCTTCCTCTTCCCCACCTCCTTCCCCTCCCCACTACATTCAGCCTCACAACATACCCCAATTGGGGATGCCATAGTCTCACTGGCTCCAGACGGGAGCAGTTGAGATTCTTGTGCGGTATTCACTGTAAAAAAAAAAAAAAATAAAATAAAAAATAAATAAAACATACTTTTTAGCACTGTTTTTTCATGCATAAATAAAAACAGGCGATAGTGTCAAGCGGGAATTTAAACCTTACCGCCATTTAGTGTAAGGAGTGTTATTGTTAGAGGCCCGATTCCAAATTAGCACTTATGACTTTTCAAAGGAGTGTTATTGTTAGAGGCCTGATTCCAAAGGTTACTTTATCACTTGTAATGGCTCTTCAAAGGCGTGCATGTTATTGTTAGCGGGCTGATTCCAAAGGTTATGTTATCACTTTTAATGACTTTTCAAAGGCGTGCGTGTTATTGTTAGTGGCCCGATTCCAAAGGTTACCTTTATCACTTTTAATGACTTTTCAAAGGCGTGCGTGTTATTGTTAGGGGCCCGATTCCAAAGGTTACGTTATCACTTTTAATGACTTTTCAAAGGGGTAAGGAGAGTTATTGTTGGCGGCCGGATTCCAAAGGTGATGTTATCACCTTTAATGACTTTTCAAAGGGGTAAGGAGAGTTATTGTTGGCGGCCGGATTCCAAAGGTGATGTTATCACTTTTAATAACTTTTCAAAGGGGTAAGGAGAGTTATTGTTAGCGGCCGGATTCCAAAGGTGATGTTATCACTTTTAATAACTTTTCAAAGGGGTAAGGAGAGTTATTGTTAGCGGCCCGATTCCAAAGGCTACGTTATCACTTTTAATGACTTTTCAAAGGGGTGTTGAAAAACCACTTTGTTGAATTATGGAACCATAATTGATGCGTTGCCAGCTCTCTTCACCTCAGATAGAGTGACACGATACTACTGACTTCAGCATGATTCTTTAGCAATGCCACGACTATAGTATATAGACTCCTGCATATTGAAACAGTCCATTAATTATGACTACTGGTTATGGAATGGATATTACATGCAAAGATAAACGTAAAAGTTGGGTTGAAGGTGTTACCTGCAATTGCCTTCAGCAGCTTCTTCCCGGCAGCTGGTGTTAGATGTTTAAAAAAAAAAATTTTTTTTTTAAAAAGGTAGTTTATATATTTATAGGCTTTTTTTAAATTCATTAACGCCCTTGGGGGCTTTTACATATGAATAGTAAAAATTAAACAGCATTTATTGTTTATAACCATTCGAGTGATTTTTGCCATATATTGGAGCCATTTTAAATCTCTCCGATTGGTATTCGGATAATTAATCCACAAAACATTCAATTGAAGATCGTGAAATTTCCGTGTTTTTCTGGAAAAAGCCGGGACCTCAACAGGTTAAATTTTCCGTAGTCCGGGATGTAAAAAGATTCTGCGCATGCGCGAAAAAAAAAAATCTTTTTTCTACTATTTTGACCCTTCTATGTACAAAATCGGTAAAGGAAGTGTCAGAATCACTGCCGCCAACATTCCCTATGGTATGGGTAAAGATTTCATTCGCTTAGTAGCCACACAATATTTAAAAATAATTTTTGTCTGTGGGCATCTCCAACTGTCATTTTGGCGGCCGCGTCACATTGCCGATGCGTGACATGCGTGTACCTCGAATAAAACATCATAAAACCTATCAATTTACGTAATTACGCAAGTAATGTTATTTTGGTAAATAGTTTATTGTTCTAGGAATGTGTTTCAGTCAATAAAATATACGATAGGTTAAATTTAATCCACAAAACATTCAATTGAAGATCGTGAAATTTCCGTGGTTTTCTGGAAAAAGCCGGGACCTCAACAGGTTAAGGCAATTATCTACTTGATTCGACAAATTTAAAAAAAAAATATTTGTAGTTCCCACATTTGTTATTTTAAACTTAAAACGAAACTATTGAAATGCTTTATCATGACAATAGATGTCGCAAATCCGAACATTGTAGACTATTTTATAACAATGTTAAAAATATTTTTTCCATGCAGAATATATGATCAGCTGTTTAAGGTTAAAATAAACCGTAAACAGCTGATCATTATTAGCCTTCATACATCAAGGATAGAAATTTCAGAGATTTTGGGTACCCCACCCCTCTTGGCAATTGGAGGGTTAACCAAAGTGGAGAATCCCACCATATGTGAATATCACCCAAGGGTTCCAATTGCTCCTTGCTGTAAGGAGCCTGGGGACTATACATTATTACCAATATTTGAACATACCGTTGTTATTTTGAGGCTCAATAGGATTAGTGGGAGACGGAGCCGGGCTGTGCCCCTTGCTGATGGGGCTGACCGACGGGCTGACAAAGTTGCTGCCGCTGTTGCAGCTGTCACCTCCTGGAAACAAAATTTCATGAAATAAGTACAGTGTAAAGACAGGGGAATTATGTTGCCACCTGGTTAGACAGCATTGTGATGCGGGTTAAGATAGGGGCTGTAGGAAGGGATTATATGAAGAAGGAAAAGAAGATGCCGGTAGCTCGTTCCACAAAGGAGCCGACTTAAACAAAACGAGTTGAAGAAACATCCCATTCACACGAACCGTGAACGGGTTTTCCGCTCGTGTCCGTTGAGTTTCACACATTTGCACCAGGATCAAAGCTGCTAGTTCCTTAGGGCAGGCTTTATTAAAATACCTGTAGAACAGACTCGACATGCCTATATTGCTTCTGTGCATTACAGAAGGCAATCAGACATTCCCTCTTTTGCACATAATCAAATAGGTTTAACAAGTATTGTGGGGCTCCAGCCCAGAGCTCTTTATGCGAATACCTCACAAGAGTCTCAACTGCTCTCATTTGGAACCGGTGAGACTATGGCATCCCATCCCATATGGGTTTGTTGTGAGACTTAAGTGGGTAGGGGAAGGAGATGGGGAAGAGTATCTGACTTTTCAGATCTAGTCACCAAACACTGCTAAAGCTATTTCAAACAACGTTCCAATTCTGAATGGTGGACTTACACCATGGCTTTACTGCGAGTTTCTTCCACTCTGGAACTTGTCGCAAATATACCGTACTTTATTTTAAATTAATATATTGTGAAAACACAAAGCAAACAAAATTTAACTGTGAAAGCCGGGATTTGTACCTGCGACCTCCTGATCGTTAGGACTATGCGGCTCGACCACAGAGGCCGTCAAAGAGGTAGCTCCCAAATTTAATTGGGTGTACAATTTCTACCTAAGCAGTGTTGATTTGATGCGGTGTTGATTAAATGATTAAATACCTGACACGCTATGCACGTCGAGCGACGCCGAGCTGCCGGTAAAGTTGCTGTGGTACCCACTGCTGGCCTGGGAACTCACATTTAGCATCTGTCCAAGAGAGCTCTGGAAGATAAATTATTATTAGAAATTATTGTGGAATAATAATACCTAAACACAAATTATGTACATTTTTTTATTAACCCGGCCTGTGCCGCGTGTGCGCCGGCGCACAAAAATGAAAAATCAAAATTTTTACGCAATTTTGACCCTTATGTATAAAGAAAGTGTATGAAAAACACGGTCAGAATCGCTAGCTCTATTATCGCCCTTTACCATAGAAAAAGCCGCAATGCAGCCGGTCACTCCGAATAATTTATATGAAATTTTTCGTCGGGCGGGATGTGCGCAGGTCTTGCGCATGCGCGAAAAAAAAATATTTTCAACTACGATTTTTACCCTTCTATGTACAAAATTTGTATAAGAACACGGTCAGAAATGCTAGCGCCAACATTCTCTATGAGATGGGTAAAAGTTTCATTCACCTTGCAACATTAGTAAATTTTAAAATAATTTTTAGCTATGACCTCCATCTGTCAAATTTTGCCACGATTATTTTGGTCAAGTCGATGCATGTTATGTGACGAAAACATCGTAAAAACCTATTAATTTACGTAATTAACGCAAGTAATGTTATTTTGGTACATAGTTTAATGTTCTAGGAACGTGATTCAGTCAATAAAATATACAATAGCTCAAAATTAATCCACAAAACTTTCAATTCAAAATTCAAGGTCGGGATTTTTTCCCTTTGTTCCCTGGCCCTTGGGGGGTTAAACCTTTACAATAATGCTGGCCGATTCAACACAATAAATCTCATAAAGTTGTGTGTTTGATACAGGACAATATCGCAAATCCTGTAGAAAAGCGACAAAAGTCAAAATTTTTCTGTTTTATAAATTTTTATTTTTATCTCTGAATAGTAAAGCGATTGTGATTATCTATGGCCCCACGAAAACAATATATTTAAGTTAGATCACTATATCTCCCCGAGGTGTCGCTAGTGTCTCTTTTTGACAGGACCATTTGTTTCATCAATCATCACTTGTTTTTGCTCTCTTATAAAATGTACTTCTTTGATTTAAGACCCCTTTCTCTGGGATGTGCGATACGTGTTTTAGTGATATTTCATGTATCATATTTGCCACAGCCGCACAAATCGGTTTAAAATTTTTCTTGTATTATTTCAAATCTTTTTGACTAAGCATTAACTCCCGGTGTGCCGATATTAAATTTTCTTAATATCGAAAAATTATTTTTTTGAAAATTGTACTGCCTTACCAGAAAATGTGTTCTTTATTTATAAGAATAGTACATAATCTACCAAAGAAATAAAACATCATCAAACACAATAAATTCGAATCACGACATAATTATATCGATGCTGGAAAGGATAAATGATTATATTGATTTAATTAAGAACAGATTTTTGCACGATGTGATGACAATGCAAAATTCAGGCATTGTCAAGAAAAGGGAATATATTTCGCAGATAGTCCCATCTGAAAATTTTCTAATAATTTTGAATCTTGTGTTGGCCATTTTAATTATTAAGGAGCTTCTCCTGGGCACAAAATGTTTTCTTCTTATGAAACATTTACACAACTGTAAATAAAAGCAACGGAATAACAAATGCGACAGAAAGCAAAAACATCGGGTATGGCATCACAAATTAACGTGCATGGTGACACACCAATTTTTTTAATGTTTTATGTAAATGTTTCAAAGATACAAAATACATTTTGTGTGCAAAGTTTACATTTAATTCGAATTTATGACTTGCTGCATTCAAGTATAGGAAGAGCGTCCATTCAATTTCATAACATTACAATAAAAACTGCTTCATCTAAAAATAATTACCGGCTGGCTGCCAGAGCTGGACATGGAATGGGTGTGCATGCGGCCCGGGTCAACCGTGCCAACGGGGCAGTATTGCTGCACACCTAGCTGTTGCTGAAGGTGGGTCATCATGTTGGGGAGACCTGAATAAAATTGTGTTGCATTAGAAAAGTATTCATATTTGATTTAATACTTTTTCCTCCGATTGCTCGTGATTTTTCTCGTGCAATTTGAATAATTTCCGCCCACATTAAAAAAAAAACATACCTCCAAATTTTAATATGGAGACATACAAACTGACTACAGATCTATACAGCCAATGAATTCACCTATCTTTTGTTGATTATTACATTTTCGTAGGATTTATAAAAAAATATTATAAAATTGTAAAATTGGTAATAAAAAATGTGGTCACATTTTGGACCGCTGTCAATCGCAGAAAAATAAAAGCGGCCCATCTTTTGACCTTGCTCCAGCGGTTATAATAATAATCTTATTCAAGTAACAGAGGTAGACTTTAAAATAGGTTTTTCAATCATTCAAATAAATAAAAAATATCATTTTGAAAGCAAACAATCAAATTTGGAAATTTTTGTCGAAATTTAACTTGCAATTACAAAAAACCATATGTAACACCTTCAACCCTCCCGCACCCGAATTCACTAATTAATTCACTTCCTCCAAAAGAAGTTGTTTTTTACATCACATAAATAGTTTTTTTTCATCTAATTTTGTTTTAATAATTTTCAAGATATTAAAAAACAAAAAAACCTCACCACAAACAAGCCACGAGTGCTTTATAATGATTAGAAAAGATGTTGAGAAAGACGATGAGAAATATTTTACATACACTTACCCCACAGAGTTTGTTGATGTTGGGGGTTCTGCATATATGTGGGTGAAGGGTTGTTCATTGCCATCCCCGGATACTGGAAAACTTTTCCAGTACTTTGTGTCTGAGGAGACGGCGGAATAAGCCCCCAAGATGGCGTAAAGATGGAGGGGCTCAAGTTGAGAGGGCTCATAGGGCTAGGGTACCCTCCGGGAGTAGGGGGGTTAAACTGGGGACTGTTGAGGCCGGGGAAGTTGGAGATATCGCTGAGCCGCAGCGGAGGCAGAGGATAAGCCCTACTGGCGTTATTGGCCAGGTTCTGCAGGGGCACGGCAATGCCCATGGGGGAGGTATGTTGCGGTATGTTATGCTGGTGGCTCGGGGAGAAGGGGTTGAAGTGGCTGGTTGTGTCCGTGTTGCCCGGGAGGATGGGGATCTGATAGCTCTCGGGAATGCTGGCCACCACTGTCGGCTCTTGCAGGTTCAGGAGGTGGCGCCTGGCTTCATAGATATCGTCTGAAAGTTAAAAAAATTGTAAAAATATAATTGTAAATGACAATCATTGCCCTAAAAACTAAAAAAAATGCAAAATCATCATGTAAAGGTGTTATTGTAAAATAAATTCAGAATACTCGTCTAATTGTGAGTGTTTTTTACTTATGTGACCTGAAAACATCAAAGGATATCTCTCAGGAACCGAATGGACTATCAAAGTATGCAACTTACTGGCATTTCTCTCGATTCCTTTGATGATAACGGATAGAGCGCACAGTTTCGGCTTTTGACGGATATTGATGTAAACATTGAGGTTCTGCATAAGGCTGGTCAGGTGCTCCGTCTGTATTTCCTTGACATCCTCCGGTAAATCGAACATGATCACAAGTGGAAGGCTTCCCTGTAATACATACAAATGAAAAAAATTAATAATAATGCACCATAATGGTGTCCAATAATGTGTGGAAGTAATATATTGCGTAAATTAAAATAAAAACAATAAACAGAGTGGTTGCAGACTGCAGCTCGCGGGGTGAATCTTGATTATAGCTAACCTCCGATAGGAGGGCGCTGGAAGAAGAAGAAGAACTTGACTAAGTTGAGGAGTTAAAAATCTCACCACAAGCTGCTGCCGGGCCAAGTAAACATCCTCAATCCCGCCAGTGATGGTCACATTGCTCTTCTTCAGCATGGGGATGTTGGGGTCGCTGGCGTCAGGGAACATGATCTGTGTCTTAGTATTAGACATTATGACCTTGAGCTGGCTGGCGGCGCGCCCCAGCACCACCTGGTGGTGCATCGGGGTGATCTCCAGAGACATCTGCACGTGAGTTTGTTGCTGGATAGACAATACAAACAGTTTAAACAATGCAAAGACTAGTAAAATTTATGTTTTCAGTGCCCTTCCTAAATTGTTAACCTATATAATTATTTTGTCCCAATTTTCCCCAGAATAGGGTTGCCATAATTCCTCTGGATTTGGAAACTTGAGACTCTTGTGCGGTTCACGTAAAGCCGGATTCAGTTGTTAGCAATGCAACACATGTCACATATTTGTATACATGCCACAAAGATCAAATTTAAAAAAAAATTATTAATTGAATATTGCACAAGAGTCCCAACTTCTTCCAACCGCTTGTGAGACGGTTGAAATGGTTGTAAGACAAATAATAGTGGGGGGGAGGAGAAGGGAAAGAGGTAGGTCGGTATTCGGTCACCAAACATGGCAGGTTTCAATTCTGAATGGTGGTCTTACACAGAGCAATACTGAAAGTATCTTCCACTCTGGAAGCCGCAATTACACCATATATTATTTTAAATGAATAAATTGTGAAATAACATGAATTAATGAAATAAAATTTACTTGCACATGCTGGGATTTGAACCCACAACCTCCAGTTGCTAGTCGAGAGTGTTACCCCTCAACTACGGAGGCCGTCAAAATTCTTGATCATTATGTGCATAAATTTCACGTGCAGAACTGTGTTCCATCATTTCATTTCGATAAACGGTATTGCAATTCAAAATGTTAAGTGTAAGAGAGATAAAGAGCGTACTAAATGGGTGACATTTTTTCCCATTCAAATCTACATGGAAGCGTAAAAAATGTATCGCAATGCCCTTTGATCATGCTTGTGAGGTGCACAGTTTGTGAGCGCTGCAATGTACACACTAATGTTATTTATTTCAACATTTGTTGCATTACATGTTGTGTTGATAATGTCCGGTTCCAGCATAACACCCGCATATAGCATAGAGACCCGGTGGCGGATCACAACTAGGTATTGAAAGGAGGACTAAAGAAGGCCACGTCTTTGATCAGAGGGACGCTCGAGTAAATCAGGAAAATTGAATATAAGATGACTCACTGCAAGATTGCCGCACATATAGTTGATGAGCAGAGTTGTAGCCTCCATGGTGCCCTGCACCTCCCACTGCTGACCCTTTACCATTACCAGCGTGGCGTGCAGCTTCGGCCTAGTACGGAGCATCACCTGATCAAACAAACAAACATTAAACATACGCATTCTAATAAACAACATAAATTCATTTGTGAGTACCAGTTACCTGTTGCATGCTGATGATGCGGTGCTGATTTCTAACAGTATGGAAGATCTACAGTCTCTTGTGTCTAGGATAAACCAAGTATGTATAAAGAATGAGTTAATGATGAATGTAAGTGTCTAAAGTCACGGTGTTTGAAAGAGAGAGTACGAAAACAGTATGCAATATAGTTGTGAATGATGAATACTTGGAGCAGGTGGATGAGTTTGTGTATCTGGTTAGTGTGTTTACGAGAGTTGGGAAGGCTGATAGGGATATTGACAGAAGGGTGAATGCCGGTAACTCCATTGTGTGGAGGGACTGAATGCCGTTGCCGCTATAAAAAATTGTCAAAAGAAGCGAAGCTAGCAGTCCACAATAAAGTCCTGGTACCTACTCTGATGTATGGCAGTGAGGCATGGAACTGGCAGAGGAAAGATGAAAGTAAACTGAATGCTTTTGAAATGAGATCCCTGAGGCGTATGTGTGGTAAAACCACATATGATTGTGTTAGAAATGTGGATATCTGCAAAGAATGTAAGGCTGATGTAAGCATAATGAGTAAGATTAAGAAAGGGACCCTCAGATGGTTTTGACATGTAGAGCGAATGGACAAAGAAAGTAGTGTAAGAAGATTATATGATGCAAATGTGAATGGTAGAAGAAGTCGGAGACGCCCGAGGAAGACAAGGCACGATCAAGTGAATCAGATACTTGAGTCGGGCCATGTCAAAAGTCAGAATGATAGAAGAGTATGTATGAATGTGAGTGGGGCAAAGAGTGTGTGCCAAGACCGAGTTGTTTGGCAGTCCGCCCTGTCTGCCCACCCTTACAGGAAACGGCGTGATGGTTAGTTAGTTAGAGTACCACAGACATCCAAATTGACAGACTTGATAAAAGGTAGTCATTACCTGAACATTGTATTTTTCTTGGATCTGCACAACGTAGGGGGTGGAAGCATCCGGCAGTGCTTGAGATGAGCTCATGATGGGGAGCTCAAAGCTAAATATCAGCGGAGTCAGAGCCTGAAACATTAAAAAAATTAGCACAAAACTTAACTAGAGGTAAATTTAACAAAACTAATACATACATTTATCAATGACATTATTTGAACCCGACAAAAAATGTAAGGTGCTAATAAATATATTCTATTCATATTGAAACTGTATTCGGCTGAAGTGAAGTTAACGAATTCACTTTTATTTAATCATTTATCCCACATTTTAGGTTTTATAATATTTTTAACTGTAAAAATGTAATTCCTAATTCTAATAAACTACTTCCACTGTTACCCTCCCTCTTGAAAGTTGACCGACATTCCCGGGTTACGAATAACCTGATAATATTGGAAATCTCCTACTAACACCACAGTAAGCCGAAAAAGTTGCTGAGTCATGATGGAGGACTTAGCCAGCCGAGAAATCGAACACGGAACGCTTGGGTGGGACCCAAACGCCATGCCCACTCAACCACTGACCGGTCCTTATCCTCCTCCATTTATATTTAATTTTTAAAGTGTACATTTACTCCTGATGATATGAACATTGTTCACGAAACATGATGCAGATTGTGTATATAAAAATAATTACATAGTGATAAATGAAGTCGCTCAAAATGTATGTGCGCATCGATCTTTTAAAGTACGCAACGGATTTTCATGCGGTTTTCACCGATAGATAGAGTGATTCAAGAGGAAGGTTTTTATGCTTATTATAGTAGAGAAAAACCGAGAAATTCAAATATTCAATTCAGGCAGCGGGCAGCAGGCAAGCGGGTGGTGTGGATTTTATAAAGGTTAGGTAATGGCGTTGTGTTTCATTAGCCCCTGCAACGTTTGGCCGGGTCTGCTAGTATAAAAATAAAGTGATGTTAACTAAGTTATATGACTTTTTAATAAAATAAATAACGCCATCACAAAGTTATAACTTTTCTCCGAAAAATAAATATAATCATTGATTCGAATTGCTTACCCTCACTCTGGCTCTAGCCCTCTCCACATTGTCCATGTCCCCTGCGATGGAGACCTGGTTGCTCTTCTCCATGGGGTTTGAGCGGTTCGAGTCCGGGAAATGGATATGGCAGCCAGTCTCCTCCATTACACGCTTTATGGTAAGTCCACCCTAACCAAAGACAAACAAATGTTAATATTTATCATTCAAATACCACTTAGCAGCAAACACTGTTCACACTCCGGAACAAACTAGTAAGGATTTATAAAAGTTAGTGAAGCTTTGAGTTCTATATTTAATTACTTTTAATAGCATATCTTTATTTGTCCGAAAGAGTGTTTCATCGGCTTTTGAAAACAGTATTTAATTTTGGAATTGTACAAAAACAGTAAATTTATTTGATTTTTTTACCAAGCATCATCCATTTGATAAGTCGGGTCCAAAGCTCGTCATTTGTCTCAATTTGTCTTGATAAAATCATTGACAGTCCCACAACAAGTCAATGATTTTATCAAGTTTGTCAATGTTTCGAGTTTAGTTGTGCTTCCCGTGTTCGACGGAAAACATTCCCAAAACACTTCATCCCGGGTGAAGCGGGAAGGCAGGCGGGGGGGTATAATTCATTTAATTGACAGGAGTCGCGCGGTGTGGTCGTATTTATGGAAGAACAAACCGAACGACTTTTTGAGGTTATGTGTAATGTATAATGAGCGAGCTTAAATATTCATGAGTTTAAAATATTATTATACTTACGTATAATATTATAATAAATATATTTGATAATATAATTATAATATAGTAACAAATATTAACATACTTATTCGGTATCGAGAAACGCCTGGAATATTCTCCGCGCCGCGCGGGAACGTCATGTCTTTGTACAGTAATATACAGTGCCCTTGAAATGATTTTACACAAAAACGTAAATTTCATAAACAGCCATACATTGTTATTATAGTACTTTATTATTATGTTATGTAGGTACTACTTGTCAAATTGTGTTCACCATGCCAACTTGAATAATCAGGAAAGATTTCTGACTAATATCGATTATGGCACGACCTAAAGTTACGAATTTAGAGTGCGTAAATATTTACGTCAAAAACAGAATAATTATAAATATTTGATATTATATTATAATTTTATTATCAAATATATTTATTATAATATTATACGTAGTATAATAATATTTTAAACTCGTGAATATGCCCGCTCATTGCACATTAAATGCACATAACCACAATAGGCGGCCGTTCCGTTAATTCTCCCCACACGACCGCATTGCGCGGCATCTGTCAAAAAATGAATCCCCCCCCCCCCCCCGCCTGCCTTCCCGCTTCACCCGGGATGGAGTGTTTGGGAAATGTTTTCCGTCGAACATGGAAAGCACAACTAAACTCGAAACAACAAAAGTTGAGAGTATTTATTGACAAACTTGATAAATTCATTGACTTGTTGTGACAAATGACGAGCTCTGGACCCCGCTTTAGGTCATTAAATATAACAACACATTGACAAAATTTCATGGACTTGAAGGGTTATTTATTTCAAAGGGCACAAAGTAAGTGACAATTTATTTCTTATGCACAAATATTCTTATTTATTTTAATACGGCACTAGAGCCCCAGTTGGCCAGGAGTCAGTGGGTCTATGGCATTCTAAATTGGGGTATGATATGAGGATGGAGGGAGTGGAGAAGGGTAGGTAAGAAGAAGACGGAGGTTGTGAAGTACCTGGCAGTTCAGATCTGGTCACCAAAAAGGGTGGTCTTTCATAAAGACGATACTGAGCATCTACCGTCTTTTAGATAACCTTGCGAGAAAAATAAAATCACAAATATATAAAAAAAAATATTATAAAAAGTTATAAACAAACCTTTCCGATGATATGGGAGTGGTCTGTGTAGCTCACATCCAGCTTCATGGTCACACGATTGCACTAAAAATATATGCAAATTATAATATTATTTGTTCCATTTACTAGTTTGCGAACAAAGCCAAAGCCATTAAAACAACAAAGACATTGAAAAAGCATAACAGAAAAAGTAAGCAACACAACAAAAGAAAATAAATACACAATGACGAATGATTTAAAATTGCGAAAAACTTATTTGTGTAATTCATAAGTAGGTTGACTTTTGGGGTATCAACATAAAGAATTTTGCGGTATCTTCTTGATACCTTTACTAATAATTTATTATTTAATTAAATGAAGACAATATTAGCGAAACTCAATCGAAATCTGGAGACAGAAAAATCAGAAAAGATATTGGCTCCGCTGGGACAGCGGGGATAGTCCCAGGGACAGTCCCAGCGGAGCCAATATCTTTTCTGATTTTTCTGTCTCCAGATTTCGATTGAGTTTCGCTAATATTGTCTTCATTTAATTAAATATTATAATTTGAGATTTTACTCATAAAGTTTAAAAAATTAATAATAATAATTTATTAGTTTTTGACTTTTGGGGTATCGATGTGAGTCTTGGGGTATCTTCTTGATACCTCTACTAATAATTCATTAGTTGGTTGACTTTTGGGGTATCAACATAAAGAGTTTTGCGGTATCTTCTTGATACCTGTACTAATAATTCATAAGTTGGTTGACTTTTGGGATGCCAATGTAAAGGGTCTTGGGGTATCTTCTTGATACCTGTACTAATAATTCATAAGTTGGTTGACTTTTGGGGTGCCAATGTAAAGGGTCTAGGGGTATCTTCTTGATACCTGTACTAATAATTCATAAGTTGGTTGACATTCGAGGTGCCAATGTAAAGGGTCTTGGGGTATCTTCTTGATACCTGTACTAATAAATCATTAGTTGGTTGACTTTTGGGGTATCAACGAAGGTAGTTTTGCAGTATCTTCTTGATACCTGTACTAATGATAAAGACACTGTGTTGTCCAAAAGTTGACATAAGAATAATAATAATTCGTTAAATAGTCTAATAACACAGAAAAATAATGTTATATACACGTAAATATTGTGAATTATTTCATGCTTTACAAATTCAAACATATCCATAGAACCAGAAGAATGCAAAAAAAATGGTAAGATTTTACTTATGACTACCACATTTAATACGGATATTTTTTTTAAATACTTTGATTAAACTTAATTAAATAACTTACTTAAATAAGAAACAACTATTTCAGTTATAACACATGGAAAATAGTGTTAATAAATGGCTCTTCCATTCAATTTTAAAAGTTTAAATCTAATTTTGGCGGTTATCTTGAATTTTTGGTAGAACTACAAGTATTGTGACCTAATAAGTATTCAGGGTTTTCATTACTTAACTCGTTGAATGCCGCGAGTAAATGGGGTTGGTTGTAACCAATTAGCGTTCGCAAAAAGCGGCAGCCATGACACCCAATGTCCGGCGATTCTGACAGCGTCCTTGAGAAATTTCGTACATAGAAAGGTCAAAGTTCAAAACCAAAGAATTTTTCCCGCGCATGCGCAAGAACTGCGCACGCTCCCGCGCTCCGGTAAATCATTAATATAAATTATATGGAGTCACCAATCTAATTGCGGTTTTCTCTATGGTAAAGAGCGATAATAGAGCAAGCGATTCTGACCGTGTTCTTCATACACTTTCTTTATACATAAGGGTCAAAATCGCGTGTAAAGTCTCATGATACGCCGGCGCACGAGCGGCAAATGAGAGGTTAAAAAAAAAAAAATTAAAATAGGTTTTTAGGTACTTAGTTTGGGTTTCTTAAAAAGAAACATTGTTTTTGGTAACTATGCGTATTAAGTATGGTAGTTTTAAAGAAAATTTTATCAAAATATTACATCAAAAAAGGATTTACAAAAACCGGGTATGGATGAGGGTTAAAAAGTTATCAGTTGGTGACATTTTTGAAAAGGCAGGTAGGTTATGGTGCATTTATGGAAAGGTGGCAAGGCTTATGCAGAATAAAGTAAATTAGTAGCATTATATCCTCTCCGACTATCTTGGGAAGAAACATTGTGGTGATAGCAGATAAAACAGTACTTGTTTCAAAGCTTGTAGGACAGTGGAAGATCAAAACATATAAAACCACTGGAGAGCTAGGCGCCCACAAAGTGGATAGATAGCTTTCACACATTAATTAGAATACATTTGAACCCACCCGCAGCTCAAGTGTTCGTGAGTTGCAGGCTGAGATAATACTTTCACTGTTAATCAATAGATGGCAGTGAAAAGGAGTTTATCTGTTTTCTTTTCAAATTCGGTGGTATGATTTTTATTGAATGAGCATGGACAAAACCGAATGTACGAAATTGCCAACCCTAATACATTTAAAAAAAAAAAATCGAAAAGTACTTATTTCAACTTTTTTAAATACAATGTATTATGTATAGGTAGGTACTAGTTTCAATTTTATTAGATTTATAGGGTTACGAATAACCTGACAATATTTTAAAAACTCCTACCATTATAAGCAGATGTTACTTGTGCATTGATGGAAAAAATTTGTCATATCAGCTTCTGACCGGTCAAGTAAAAAACTGAATCTTTAATGAAAAGCCTTAATTCGAATAGTATAAGAAGATACTAGGTAAGTGTAAATTGTGCGAAATAATTTACAAAGTTATTTAAAATAAAGAAAGAAATAAATTTACGAGTGCAGCGAACCGCTCGCAAGATTAATTTTAAACAAAGCATGATTATTAACATAATTGGATAGGAATATTTCCAAAACCATTTAGAACCAATAGTAAGTAGGGTAGGAAAAAGCTAGGCTAGCAGAGCTGTAAACAAAACCATGCAAAAAATCTTTTAATATTGACCTGTACCAAATCAGCCACAGATTTAGTTTATTGCGAAGATGCATTAGGTTATCTCTTATGCCAGAAATAATCCAGGGAACGTCCAACGGTCTATAAAAAATATCCTTTTAAAACACAATGCTGGTCGATTTGAAGTTTATATAAATACAATTTGTAAGAAATGATTGTATCGGGATTTTAATGATTAAATTGGCATTAATTTATAAACATCTATTTTATTTGCCTGTCTGAAGGACTTAAACAACCAGAGCAAATATGGCACCATTTAAGATATTAAATCCAGTTTTATCAGGTGCGATAGAATATGAAGATTGTTTTTCCTGCTATTGTTTCCAGCAAGATTCCACTGAGATAAAATACTAATTTAAAATACGCTCATTTTCTTACATAAACAATACAATTAGGTATTACTTTTATTAATTAGATTTCAACCAATGTTTATTATGATAACATAATGTTGATGAAGGCTTGAAATATGAACTGTCCAAAATGGTGGATCATAAAACGACCAAACAATGGGCACAGAGAAAATTCTTAATATCATTGGAAGTTTCATTAAATTATTGTATTGTAGCTTACCCTTGTATCTAAGGTCTGCATAATCCTGTCCCTGGCCATTTTCGCGTTTTCAATCCGGCCTGCAACGCGCACATGTGGATCTAGAAATAAGAAGTTTATAAGTCTTTATAATAACAAAATACCGATAAACACTAGGGTAATATTACCTTTTAGTAGATGTGCCAATTCAAATCTCTCAAGGATTTGTAAATATTTATAAAGGGCGTCATAATGCTGAACTCGACGAATATACTGTGCGCAAGTTGGGTCCACATCAGGTGTACTCATTTCGAGAAAAATATCACAAAAAAGTGTCGTAATCCGCAATTATTGAAGTATGTTTATTACTAAATGAAAGGCTTCGTCGAATATGGTTCTGTCAATACTGAAAATCAAACAATCGCGCCAATAAAAGTTTAATTAAAACTCTACGTTACGGCCAATTCCTAGAAAATATGATAATATTTTTGATAATATGGCATGTGCGTAAAAAACTTCAAAACGAACGGAACGTTTTTTGAATAAAATGTTGCCATAAAGTTTAATTAGGAATTCTACAAGCTTTTGGTACTTATTAGGTACTGACACTTGCTCATTAATGTTACGGGCACACTTGCTCATTTGAAAGCCAAAGAGCATGCTACCTGGCAGCACGTGTTTCAGTGACGTTGCTAGTATTGAGCATCATCACTGCTCACAAATCAACAGCCGTTTGATTTATGAGCACGCTCATTGGATTATCTGGTGGAAGGGGAAGTCTCTAAGCATTTGTGAACAGCTAGCTTATGAGCATGCTCATTTCGATCCGATCTCAGTTCGCGCCTTCGCATTTTTTGCAAAAATGAGAAATAGACCGCTGGGGAGATGAAAAAACCTTGTTTTCGTGATTTATTATGGGAATCACGAATATATTTGGAACACAAAGTCACTAAAATACCCACAGTAAATTCCCCAAAAGTTCCTTTGCCTTCAAAATTAACCCACATTCTATTGAAATTAGCATTTATTTTATATTATTTAGTGATTTTCGGATTTTTTGACATCTTGGACCCAAATCAACCGTTTTATTTTCTTTCGTCAGAAGATTCTTACATAATTGCCTTGCAGGCAATAAGATTATTTTGTTTAGTTCTGGGCGAATGGAATTAACTCCATTTGACATTTATTTGACATGAGCATGCTCATTAAAGACCATGTGTGTTAAATTGTTGGTTTTTATAAAGCTGACACACTTGCTCAACGAAGTGTGCTCATTTATGAGCAAATGTGTACAGTTGATGAGCATGTTCATAAGTAGATGTATTGTATTGTCAAACAATTTACCTTTTTTTGATTTTGCTCCAACTTTGAGACGTGTTGGCCAATTTATGACAGTTGACGTTTCTTCCATCACCTGAAAAAGACAAACAACTTATTACATAATATTTATAAATATTTTTGGTTTCATATTTGTATTTTACTTGCAAGATCTCTTTATACTTGACTAGAGACCAAGATAAAACGCATTTTCTATCGATTTGGTTTGTGGGAATCTTTATGCCGATTTCTATTCTATTCATTTATTATTTCTATTCATTTCATGATTCTACTCAAGAATTTAATTTACCTACTTAGTAAAATAATAATAATTGGATAATTTGAATAGCGCCATTTTTGTTAAAAAAATTCCTCAAGTTACTTGTAGTAGATTGTGCCCCTAAATACACTGCGCATCATGGGCGTAGTAAGGTTTTGATTTAGGGTGGGGCAAAAAAAAAAATCAAAAAAAGAAAAGAAAGTGGGTACCGAAAAAAAGCAGGGTTCTGTAACATATTCATGCTATAGTCTTTATAAATACAAAGCATATGAATGGAAGAATGAAAAACCATCCTACAAAGTGCTGTAAATTTGAAAACGCGAATCCGTTGACAATCCAGAGGTCATGCATCGGGCAAACGCCCTATCTTCCCATCAATTACTTACAATATTAAAATTTCCCCCTAATCTCCCTTATCCCTTTCAAATCGGTGCGGAACTGTTGAAATTCAAGATGGCTGTCTAAATTTTTCAATTTTACTATCGATTAGAGTTGAGCTCTTTCCCCACAACCTCCACTGCACCGATATTAACCATATCGATGTTGAAAAATAATCTATTACATGGTACATATAAAGTAAAGTCGCTCCCGCTGTCTGTACGCTTAGATCATGCGGTTTTCACCAATAGATAGAGTGATTCATGAGGAAGGTTTAGGTATATAATTTGTCAAGGTTGTGTAAATTGGTTGAAATATATAATATATAAAGGGAGCGGGCTGGCAAGCGGGCGGTGTGGATTTGATATGTATGCAAATGAACAGATGGCGTTGGTTATAAAGGTTGGGTAATGGCATTGTGTTTCGTTGGTGTGGCCGGGTCTGCTAGTAATTAATAAAAAATATCATCTACCGTGTACACAGATGCGTATGATCTGGTATATTAATACCAAAGAATAACGGAATGTAACATAATAGATGTTAACCTGCTGAAAAAATGTGTTAGCAGATTCGTCCTCGCTGACATTTTCCGCCAACATTGCTTCCAGCTTCCTCCTGTCCACCCTGAAGCGGTCCTGGACCACGTCCTCTGCGGGGATGTTAAGGATCAGGGCCACCTTCTGCAGCTCCTCAGCGGACCCCATTACAGAGTTCATGGAGCCCCCAGTGCCCGAGTCGGAAACCTGGCAACATTCAAAACATATCATGAAATGCGAATCCGAGAGCTCCGTTGCATATTTTATTTTTATTAGGTAGCCTACATGCCGCGTTTAGTGATCTCTCAAATTCTTGGTGATTCTCACCAATCTGGTTGTTATAAGTTCTCAAGTTGCTATGTCAATGATGTTGTTATAAAGGCAGAAGACGATTACTTCGATGATAGCCAATCTATGACAGGAGAGCGCACCAAAATAAGAAGCTTCTGTCTGCGGGCGATCTCGGTTACTGCAATTAGGAGGCGGGTATTGATACCATTCAATGGATACAGGGCCGGATCTACGAAATCTGGCGCCCTGTGCAGTAGGTACCGATGGCGCCCCCCCCTACATTTTTATTTTGATTCAAAATTCGTTCACCCCAATTTTTTTATTTTTTTTATTTTTTTTTTTTTACACTCTTTTATCAAATAAAATCAGCTCAAAATGCTCGGGACCATTGTTACATCATTGCGCGGGACATCATTTTTTATCAGTGCTGGAGAAATTGGAATAAAAAAATTCACAATGGAAACGAGTTTTTTTATGTCATTCTGCTCTTTAATTCTACGTTTTAGATTCTGCGAGCCTGAAAGTTTTTTTAAAATTATTATTCTATTCATTGTAATCCACAGTACTTTTATAACCTCTAACAACTAATAGAAATTTAGTCATAAATTTAAAAATCTAATAAGAATAAAACATCAAATTTGTACCTTGCATTTCCCCTGTGTTCTGTGTTGAGCGAACAAACACCATACAAACACGAACGAACTTCAAATAATATGTGAAATCAATGATGAAACTGTCAACACGTTGCAACCTGCAAATCCTGCAAACCGTGCGATTTTTTTGTTAATGGAATTTACTGAAGATTTCATAAGAAAATGGTCTTTCCTAGAGACTTAAATCGTAAAAAATAAAACAATAGCGAGCGTACGCTAACTAAAATTGTCAGCATTTTGCAAGGCCCAAGTCGGTTTGTTTGATTCACTAGAACAAAAATACCGCGCTGTGATTGGTTATTGAATTTGGATCGCACCCATTCGTCGTAAAAGACGGTAAAAGATATATGGAAAAATAGATCTTACGTTTAAACTAAATATATGAAATTTGTAAAAAAATTCTGTAACTGACTATAAATTCATAAGCCGTTGATACCAACCTGATGCGTGCGCATTCTGTTTCTTTGGAAAGTGTTGCTAGAGCGTAATAATTATTTCGTACTATGGGTAATTTTTAAACGATTCAGGGAATATTATAACTAAATTTTAATACAATATTTATTTTCTTACGGCGCCCCTTCGGAGTTGGCGCCAGGTTTTTGCACGTTTTTGAACGTATGGCAGATCCGGCGCTGAATGGATAACCAACACCTCTGTTTGGGTCACCCAAAGTGGTTCGTTACATTTGGTGACTTAGCAGGGGTGCCCTGGTTCATGGGGAGGGTTTACCAGGTCGTGCAGGCAGCAGGCGGATGCCGTGACCGGACAATTCAACAACGTGCAACTTCATCACTCCTTTGAAAAGTCAAGAAAAGTGATGAAGAAAAAAACTTTGTTTATACATATATATGGGTTATTTAAAAAAATGAAAAAAATGAGTGCAATTCACACGCGGTAGAAGCGAAACCTTCAGAAAACTAAAGAAGATAAGGAGGCTTACGAAGCTTCGCACAAATAGGACACTGTAGCTACAGACGATTATAGCTCATTCTCTCGCAGGCTAAATCCCATAGGTGTATGCGTTTGTCTCTTTTTAGTGTAGCTGTTTTTCGTTTCATCGAGTTTCAAATGACAGGCTAAAGAAGTTTTCAGTTAAAAAATCACTTTTAATGACTTTTCAAAGGAGGGTTGAAATGCCACTTTGTTGAGTTATACCTTTTCCTTCCCAAAACTTTCTCTCCTTCCTTTACTTAAGGGAGGGGGGGTAAGGTTTTAAAGGCGAAAAAAGGCATATTTTACGATTTTTTTTGAGGTATGAATAATGTTGGTTTATTTATTTCGGTTCCATGCCAACTCAGAATGAAACCAACTCAAAACCACCTCAGAAAGGTCATTAAAAGCTATGAAAAAATAATTTTAAAATAGCCGGTAATCCTAAGTAACTTAACCTATTTAACCAATTTTTTATCACCACTCCACCACCTTTCTGAGGTGGTTCTGATTTGGTTTCATTCTGAGTTGGCCGGTCACTATTTATTTCATAACATCTGAAGTATCTTTAAAAAAATTTCAATAAATAAGTTCGTGAGAGCGATTCTCCAGAGGTGCCTCGAAAAAAGTTGTTATGCGGTGAACATCATAATTCCTCACCGACACAAAAAAGCCGAAATGCGATTAAAAGGTGTTAGCTTCCCTAGGTAGTCAGGGGGAGTTTTGAAGTGAAATACACGATTTTCGCGGAAAAAATGGTAATTTTTTAAATTTATTTATATCATTTTTTCCGCGAAAATCGTGTTCTGACTACCTAGTAAAACATAACACATTTTAAACGATTATGTGTAGAAATAGTGTACAAAATTTCAAAAGGATCGGTCAAGTAGATTTTGAGTTATGATACTTATGAAGTTTCACTTCAAAAAAAGTTCTTCTTGTTGTGTGCGAGAAAATCGATTTTTACTCGTTTTTTTATATTCGAATCGAGCATGAGGGCCAGTCGCTCGAAACGCTTTGTCTTCGTTAGTTTTGCTCCGATTTAATTGAAATTTTGATACAATACTCTCGATATGTTGTACATTCAGAAAGAAAAAAAATCCAATAAATAAATTAAAACCTTACCCCCCCCCCCCCCTTAAAAAGACCATCCTCGCAACAATCCCAAAGAACATGGGCCCACACAGAAATTATTTTTCTCAGTGTAGGGTTAATGTAAAAGAAAAAAAATGAATATAATAATTATAATTACTTTATGTAGGTACCTATATATTAAATTTTTACACTAACTTCAAAACATCTTTCTGAGAGAACTGTTATAAATAAATTAATTCAACTTATTGAATAGTAATAACAGGAGTTGGAACCGTTTTTTTTTAAATTCCTGACATACTCGGGAATAATAGGTAGGTACCTACCTACATGTCATCCAATTTTATCACTAACGGGTTTCCAAAAAAAAAAAAATCGGTACTGTAGTAACTAGCCATAAAAACAAAATTTCGACCATGTAGATGAAAATGTTGTGTGATATAATTTTAAATACATTATATATTTTATAGTGTACAGCTGACAATAAAAGAAAGTAATTGTACGGAAAGATAGATTTAACAACAGGTTTCCGGAAAGTTCGTGAATATAGTTAGAAGGATACCTCAAAAGGAAAAAAAAGTATGGCCTCCTTTTGGTCCAGAATGAAAGCAGCGGCGCGCTTTGGGAAATGATTCGGAAATATTTTATTACATTTTTCCGCAGGTCCTAAAACTTTTTCAAAGTGAGATTTCTTGTACTCTTCAAATTCTGGTTTGATTTTGACAAAATTGGAAAGATAAAAACATAAATATTATTGTTGTAATAGTAAATTCTTATACATATATTTTTAACTACCGAAAGAGAGTCATAATACAGACTTAGGAAAATATGGACCCCGCACAGTCTTATAATATTGTGACGTCACGAAAACACTATTAAAAAGTGTGAAATATAAGAAATCTCTAAAATATGAACTGGATCTGCGGTCTGCCATCACTTCTATTTAAAAAATACACATTCCGACCATGAATTCGTATATGTATATGTTTATTTTTGTTAACTGCTTGGTAGTTAATTTGATAACATTTTACTTGTAGTGTATCAACGATTGTACTATATGACTTGAATAATTATTAACGCTACTGTTCATACTCCTAATAATAGTTTCAATTATTAATATTAAAAATGAACACAAAGAATTAAGATGAAAATGTTTATATTTCAAAGGCGGCGCGTGAGAATAATTTTAAAAGAAATCAAATTTAAATTATTATGAAAACGTTTAAAAAAAATCAATGCACTTACTTCACTCATATTGTCCCGTTCAGGTCCATTTCTAAACTCTGCCAACTGGGGCTTGAGACTCAAATAATTAGAGAACGCCATCTTGTGTATTTAAATGTACTCAGAAACTTCAAAATTTAAATCAAACCATAGAACTCTAAAGTCTAAATGCCAGTCATATCGGACAAATATTATAGAGCTGTATTAAAAGGTGATGTTATAATGTCCGCGGGATTTGTTGATGAATTTATATTTTTGACACTTCGAACCGGCGAAGGCTTCAGACACGTCACCCGCGGAGTATGGTTCAGAACTGAAGACGAAGAAGGCATAAACGTCAATACTAATATTTTTAAAAATTTCAGAGATGAGTCATCCGTCCTTCTGATGACATTGCTTTTACCCGCTTGGAATAAATAAATTACCCTAATTTATGGCTATAAGGTGATTAAGGTTAATTAGGCTTTCAGGAGGAATAAGTATCTACCCTGCCAGTGATATAGATTGTATTGTTATTAAGTTATGACTGATATAATTTATCCAGCTCATTAAAAGCCAATAAATAATGAAATAACATTTTAGGAAAATATCATCGACGGGTAGTAAACCGAGGAGTAAACCGATATTTTTCGATGAAATCATAACTACATTATCATATTATGCTGTAAGTACCCACTTAATGAAATAAATTACAAAATAATGACGGTTTTTCCATTCGGTGAACTCTCATTTAATATTAATTTAAGAAAGTGCGCTTCCAAATTGAGCTTCCGAGATATAATTTCTTCAAGCTTAAATTAATGTTTCCTGTATCCCTAAAATTTTAGTCTTAAACATATTACCCAAGTAAAGCTTCTAATGACCTTTCTGAGTTGGTTTCATTCTGAGTTGGCATGGAACCATGAAATAGATATTGAAAAATCACCCCCACCCCTTAAAGCCCCCTTGAGGTGATTTTCCACGAAAACGGCGCTACATAAATTAGCCAATTATTATTATTACTTCTTGATGAAATTTTGCATACTTGACATTCAAAATAAAAAGAAAATTACTGTCTACACCTGATTTCGAAAAACCCCAGTGAAATCCAGGAAAAGTTAGTGTATCTATAAACGAGGAGCCTTTTCAATAGAAATGTCTTTAAAAAAGAACTCTTGGTTAATATTTCATGGTAAACTGTTCCATAAATATTTGTTCGCATTCAGTTAACTTAGACACATAAATAAACCAAACCACCTACATGAATTATTACCCAAATTGTTGCCATAGTGAAAGAAAACTTAAAATATATCTAAAGATCAAAGAACAATGTCGCACAACATTTATTTAATTGGCGCCTACCTACACTTTTTATATTTACGTACAAAATAATTTACCGTGCTGTCGCCCGCCAATGCAAATAACAAATGTTTTTAAATAATGGTGATTTAAAACTAGAAAAAATAATCCCAAGTTAAGGGGTGACGTGTGGAAGATTTTTTAAGGAAACGAAGAAGAGGAAGTTCTCGGAAGGAAATAGGTATGAGGGTAGGGTAGGAATCTGACTATGAATTCATCCCTCCAACTGAGTTGCAAGGCGATGGGTCGAGGGATTCTGCCTGGAGAGGTCAAAAGACCACCTCAACCAGTCTCTCTCGATCCTGCCTACCACGCAGCAGGTGGGCAGACGCATTCTCACCCCATTAACCCGGGCATCCCTGCTAAGTCACCGAACGTTTAAATTTTAGTACACCAGAGAAATGGGCGTAGTTTTAAGGTGGAAACCCAAAATATTATTATTAAGAATTTAAAAAGCTAAAAATTAATTCGCCACATTATTTCGAATTAATTCGACTCCTTATATAGCATTCCAATGCAGAAATAATGTGTTAAATCGTCCCAGGCGTCCCTGACTTTCTCGATCATTCACTGCAATGTACCATTTAAAAAACAACCTATTTTCGACTTTAATTCGACTCGTGTGTAACTTACGGGCGAGGAAATTTAATCACATTTACTAAAAAAACATATCATACATATAGTGAAGTACGACTTCAACTGGACTTAAGGCTTCACACTCAACTTAAGGGGAGAGTCTGGTCCAGCCAATAATTTTTGTTTGCCTAAAAATCTTCCTATACATTTTTTGGAGAATACATTCCGAAAGTTATAGCATCAAATTCGGCCAAGAAATAGAGTGTTCTTTTAGTAGGCCAAATCACCCTAAAAAGAGAAAAATAGGTGCGCTCAAAGCAGGTAGAACGGAAAAAACCACCCGGTTACAAGTGAAAACTTTAAGTTTTTTTTTTTTAAAAGACAAATATTCCCGGCCTTCGAATAACCCGACAATATTTGAAAATCTCCTACTACCACCACAGTAAGCCGAAAATGTTGCTTGAGTCGTGATGGAGGACTTAGCCAGCCGAGGAATCAAACACGGAACGCCTGGGTGGGATCCAAACTTGATGCCCACTCAACCAGTGACCGGTCAGACTCAAACTAAGATGAAAATGTTTATTTTTCAAAAGTGGCGCGTGAGACTAATTTTAAAATAAAGAAAATATAAATTATCGTGAAAATGTAAAAAAAAATTAAAAGCACTTACTTCATTCATAATGTTCCGTTCAGCTACATTTCTAAACTCAGTCAACTGGGAACGCCAATTGGAGAACGCCATCTTGTATTAAATTAAGGTAAGTATTAATCACGTTTAAATGATAAGTAAGCCATATCGGACAAATATTATAGAACTGAATTAAAAGTTGATGTAATAAGGCCAGCGGAATTTGTAGATGAATTTATATTTTTAACACTTCGGAACGGTGAAGGCTTCAGACACGTCATCCGCGGAGGATGTATCAGTACTGAAGACTGACGACTTTTCAGTGATCGAAGAAGGCATACGCGTCCATACTAAACTTCTAAATTTCTGAGAAATGCCATCCGTCCATCAATGACATTGGTTGTACCCGCTTGGATTAAATTACCCTTAGTTATGTCTACCAGGTGATTAAGGTTAATTGGGCTTTCAGGAGGAATAAAGTAAATATCTACCCTGCTAGTATTAGGAATTGTATTGTTATGAGTTATGCTTGATAATTTACCCAGCACATCAAAAGCCAATAAAGAATACAGTAACATTTTGTGGACATATTATGGATGAGTAAAGGAGTAAACCGATATTTTTCGTAAAAATTATAACTACATTACTTTCTGACTTAATAGTTGTCTGCTAAGGAGTATCTGCTGTTAGTACCTACTGATATAAATCATTAAATGATAAGGGTATTTCCATTCGATGAACTCACAATAATTATATTTTAAGAAAATTCATCAAATGGAGCTTCCGAAATATAATTTCTTCATGGTTAAATTAATATCGAAGTCCAGTTAAGTTAATATGACAGAGACGCCCGGAACTACGCGCGTCGGTGTCTTTGGCTTTCCGAGGAACACAACCACTATGTGGAGAATACATTCTCAAAGTTATAGCATTAAATTCGACTACGAAGTATAGTATTTTTAGTAGGCAATTAACCCTATAGTGAAATATAGTTGGAACGGTGCGCGGCAAGCAGGTAGAACGGAAAAACGGCCCGGTTACAAGCGAACTTTAAACGTGTTTTTTTTTTCAAAACTACATTTTCATTTTTGGTTGAAATTGTAACTCTTTTGAACTTTTGACTTTTTGAAATTGTAACTTTTAATCCGATTCACTTCATTCATTAATTTAAACTTCAAGTTTAAATTAAATGTGTAAGGGGATGAACCTAGGCTTATGAAAAATTATTATTATAGAACTAAGATGAAAATGTTTATATTTCAAAGGCGGCGCGTGCGAATAATTTTAAAATAAAAAATAAAATAAAAAATTACCGTAAAAAAATTAAAAGCACTTACTTCACTCATAATGTTCCGTACAGGTTCATTTGTAAACTCTGCCAGCCGGGAACGCCAATTATAGAACGCCATATTGCGTAATTATAAGTAATCGAATGAAATAGAAAGTATTAATCACGTTTAAACACCAGCCATATCGGGCACATATTATTGAACTGTATTAAAAGTTGATGTTATAATGCCCGCAGAATTTGTAGATGATTTTATATTTATGGACACTTTGGACCGGCGAAGGCTTCAGACGCGTCACCCGCGGAGTATGGTTCACAACTGAAGACTGAAGACATTTCAGTGATCGAAGAAGGCAACTTCAAAATGTCTGACATGAGTCATCTGTCCATCGATGACATTGGTTTTACCGGGTTGGAATAAATTACCCTTAGTTATGTCTACCAGGTGATTAAGGTTAATTGGTTATGAGTTTTAATTTAACCAGCACATTAAAAGCCAATAAAGAATATAATAACATTTTGTGGACATATTATCGAAGAGTAAAGGAGTAAACCTATATGTTTCGTGGAAAACTACGTTATTTTCTGCTATAATAGTTATGTCGGCTAAGGATGATCTGCTGTTAGTACCTACTGATAATAATTATTAAATGATAAGGGTATTTCCATTCGGTGAACTCACAATAATATTTTATGAAAGTTTCCTAATATAATAATATAGCTTCCGAAATATAATCTTTTCAAGGTTAAATTAATATCGAAGTCCAGTTAATGTTAAGTTAATATGACAGAGACGCCCGGAACTCCGCGCGTCGGTGTCTTTGGCTCTCCGCGCGACACAATCCCGCAAGTAAATGTCGACTTAATAAGAGGGCTTTTACATAATGTAATAAATACTGAATAAAAATAAAAGCAAAGAGTAGTTTATAAAAAATCTCGGCGAGTTTAGATTCCTTGGTTAATGTTACCTTACTTACATAATAATTACAACGGATTACGGGTGATTGTATGGCAATGATCATATTTTTTTCCTTTTACATCTTTAATATATGTAGGTTATTGTTAAATATATGAAAGCAGTTTGTTATAAACAAGTTCTACTATGTAATTATTATTACGCGTGACAGCTGTCTCGCCTTTTGAAGACATTATAAAATCATTAGAAACGAGAACTAGAAAATTATTTTCTTAAATGATTATTTATTGGCTCGCTAAAATGGATAGAAAACCCAAAAAAAAATTAGAACACGTATTTTAAAATTATGGTACTTAATTATTTTTTGTCAACAATTTAACCTTTTATTGTATGTTTATTATTAAAAAGTGCGTATAGCTTTAAAAAAAATAGAAGAATACTGACATTCACAAAAAGTCACACACATCACATATGTTTTTAAAAAAAATATTAAAATTTAAATTAAAAATGTGGAGAATACATT
Source organism: Limnephilus marmoratus (assembly GCA_917880885.1). Classification (NCBI taxonomy): domain Eukaryota; kingdom Metazoa; phylum Arthropoda; class Insecta; order Trichoptera; family Limnephilidae; genus Limnephilus; species Limnephilus marmoratus. The sequence continues at coordinate 56,786,917 of OU862908.1, forward strand.
CTCAAAGTTATAGCATTAAATTCGACTAAGAAGTATAGTTTTTTTAGTAAGCAATTAACCCTATAGTTAGGAACGGTGCGCGCCAAGCAGGTAGAACGGAAAAACGGCCCGGTTACAAGCGAAAACTTTAAACGCGTTTTTTTTTAAACCACATTTTTATTGTTGGTTGAAATCGTAACTAATCGAGTTTTCATCTGATTCACTTCATTCAAAGTTTAAATAAAAGAAAATTAAATGTGTAAGGGGATGAACTTAGGCTTATGAAAAATTATTATTATAGAACTAAGATGAAAATGTTTACATTTTTTAAAAATTAAAAGCACTTACTTCACCCATAATGTTCCGTTCAGGTTCATTTATAAACTCTGCCCCCCGGGAACGCCAATTATAGAACGCCATATTGCGTAATTATAAGTAATCGAATGAAATAGAAAGTATTAATCACGTTTAAACACCAGCCATATCGGGCACATATTATTGAACTGTATTAAAAGTTGATGTTATAATGCCCGCAGAATTTGTAGATGATTTTATATTTATGGACACTTCGGACCTGCGAAGGCTTCAGACACGTCACCCGCGGTGTATGGTTCACAACTGAAGACTGAAGACATTTCAGTGATCGAAGAAGGCAACTTCAAAATGTCTGACATGAGTCATCCGTCCAGCAATGACATTGGTTTTACCGGGTTGGAATAAATTACCCTTAGTTATGTCTACCAGGTAATTAAGGTTAATTGGGCTTTCGGGAGGAATAAAGTAAATATCTACCCTGCCAGTAATGGGAATTGTATTGTTATGAGTTAACCCTTAACTGATAATTTACCCAGCACATTAAAACCCACTAAATAATGAAACAGCATTTTGGGAAAATATTACCGATGAGTAAAAGAGTAAGCCGATATTTTTCGTTGAAACCATAACTACATTGTTACATGCTGTAATGGTTATGTTTGCTAAGAGTATCTGCTGTAAGTACCTACCCACAGAAATACATTATAAAATGATGGAGGATATTTCCATGGAACTCGCTCAATATTATTTTAAGAAAGTTCATCAAATTGAGCTTCTGAAAGTTCCTTCATGCTTAAATAATTAATATTTCCTGGTGACCCTACAGATTTTGGTCTAAAAAATCTTACCCAACCCATAGAGATATATATATCAATGACCCAACCACGACATTTTTTTGCCATAAGAATTTTTACAGTGCAATTAGGTAGCTTTTTACTAACTTCTTATATTCGAAATTCTCAACATATATTTTTTTTCATTCAATTCGTTCAACTCGGTTTTTACACACACTTTGAACATGTTGCTATCCAAACTGTAAACTGTAAACTCAAACTTAAAGCTGAGTGTACACCTAACATAAAAAAACGTGAGCCTAACATCGAATTATGTTGCTTTTTTTCCTTTACCATAATTCGTGGTTCGATTCGCGTTTCTTTATCATGTTTACACCCAGCATAAGAGAAATCCATAGTCACTATCAAAGTGGAAGATTGTTATCCAGTAAAGACTTTTTTCCTCACGATAACATTAATGTAACGTAAATTCAGTCAAGTAAATAACACCTTCAGAAGGTAATAGTAAAAAGGCCGAATGAGACTTAATACTAGGTAGTTAGAAACATGAAATGGCATTGCAAAGCCCTAGCTAGTTAGAGGATTACGAAAGAATCCGTAGAATCAAAAAATAATCAAAAATATCAAAGTGGAAGGCGGGAGAAGTAGAGAAAGATCACAAATGCGCTGGATTTATTAAATCACGTTACTCGTAGTATGGCAGAGGCGTCCGGAAAGTCGCGCGTCGGTGTCCTTAGCTCTCAACGCAGCACAAAAGCGTGAGGAAAGGACGACCCAAGAAGAGAGCTTTTACAAAATGTAATATTTTATGTACCGAATAATAAGTAGGTAGTAGGTATATGACTAAAAAATCTCGGTGAGTTTAGATTCCTTGGTTGTAATGTTACCTCACTTACACAATATTTGACGAATTACGGGATATTGAATGGCTACGATCGTAATTTTATGCTGTCTTTTGTATGCGCTGAAAATGAACTATTAGAACATCTCCATTGCTTCAATTGACATGCTTGATACTATTTTTCGTTATTTGTTTTTAGGGTGTTATGCCGTGTTGCGCTACCTTCTTCTTTAGCCAACGTTTCGGACATCGTTGCAGTGTCCATCATCAGGGCAGATCCGGTAGATGTGTGGTGATGGACACTGCAACGATGCCCGAAACATTGGCTAAAGAAGGAGGTAGCGCAACACGACATAACACCCCAAAAACAAATAACGAAAATGCTTTTGGCCGTGAAAATCTTATAACTTATCTGTTTGATACTAGTATAAAAAACACCAAAAAATCAGTGTAATAAAAATAATGTAATAATTTACTGATTTATAGCGCCGTTTTTGTGAAAAATCACCCAATGGGCGCGTGTAATAATAATACTACTATTGTAAGTTTTATAAAATCTTCTATTTTACTACATGTACATTTTATAAAGAAGCGTGTCCCGGTGTGGGTTTCTTTTTTAAATCTACAGTTTTATTACGATATTGATGAAAATTTTCACACATATCCTTCAAAACAGAAGGAAGATCACTGCCTTCGTGAGATTTTGAAAAATAACTCCCACTCGACATCCTAATAATATTATAAAGGCGAAAGTTTGTATGGATGTAGGTACGTATGTTTGTAATTCTTTCACGAAAAAAATAGTGAATGGACTTTAAAAATTCTTTCACTAATAGAAAGCTACATTATTTGCGAGTAATATAGACTGTATATATTGTTAAGCTATTGTTAATTATTTTTATACGTTTATTGTCCAGACAAATAGTAAAACAAATCGTTGCTTGGATAAAGAATATTTATACTTTTCTTAAGTTCCCTGGACATAATTCAGTTTCTGAAGTTGTGTTTGGTTGATACATTACATACTGTTGCACTCGAAACTGTTTCCGAATTAAAGCTTCAGATGCACTTGGAAATGGACCGTAAATAACTAAACGAAATGAAACGAAAATGTTGTTTGTTGGATGAATGTGAATTGGGTGATAATACGTGTATGGGAAAAATAATGGATTAGAAGGAAACCAATCACTTACCACTGCGAAAGCGAACAACGCTATTATAAATATAGTTTATTTAGTTCCACCGCGGTACCTCGAGGTAATTATCGTCACAACCACTCAGATAAGTTTAAAACTGTCAAAATACCTTCTTTTATTCATAAAAGAATATATATGAGTCCAATAAAATGTTTTCAATGTAGTCGAATTCACTATTGTCATTGTTTCATTTTCAAATGCTTTTCCAGCAAGGTGATATGGTTAGGGAGGCTAGGTACTGGATAAATGATATCCCGATAGGACCTACATATGCATATCATAATTTCATCACACATACCATCATCCACAGTTGTAAGATGGGCCACATCTGTGGCCTGAGGAACAGGGGCGTGGACGAGGCCTGCTCGAAGAGAGCCCTCAGGACGGCGTCGTCATAGTCTTGCTGCGCCTGGATTTGCTCGATGATCTGGTGAGGAAGGTCACAAATTGAGTTAGAGTTAATTTCTCAAGGCCTTCGCTCATGGAGAAGCTGGAATGAAATCAGTTGCCGACGCAATCGCAATAAAACTTCTGAACAAAATCGATATTTTTCTGATCTGACATATCGCAGATTACTCGAAAACCACAGTTCGTGAACTGATACCATGGCAAACTGTTAACAATGCAACTGAAACACGACCGCCGCACGACCAATGGCGCTGGTCGCCGTTGCAGTCGCGTTTCAGTTGCATTGTTAACATATTGCCATGGTAAAGGCTAGTTTTGTCATGTTTTGACATGTCCGATCAGAAAAATAATGATTTTGTTTAGTAGTTGATTGCGTCGACAACTGGTTTCATTTCAGTTTCTCCTTAAGCGAAGACCCTAACTGCCAGGTGTGGCTGCAGGTGCGAGGTGTATTGTGGACAAGGGGTCAACACGGTAATAATATATTAGCTGTAGCTAATGCAACTATTACCTTTTTTAAATGTGAATACCGTACAAGAGTCCCAACTGCTCCAAACTACATGGAAACTATGGTATCCTCAATGGTGTATTTTCACAAATGAGGGATTCTGTTGAAAATGTACGGAATATTTAACGATCATTTTTCTGATTTTAATCATCCTACTAAAATTGTTTGTTTTTCATGTTTTCATTCAATATTATTGATTTTAAAAACGATCTAAAATTGACAAAATCAAAATAGCCCGTGGTTGTCAAATCGGATTGTGACGTCACAAGCGTTGCTTAGCTTGGCCAGCATAAATAAACACTGTCAATGAGCGTCCTCGTTCATGACGTCACACGATAGCCCCGCCCCAAAATATCGTTTTAGCGGTAATTCAAAAATGGGAAACTCTGACTTGCTGTAGAAAATTTATTCGTCAACATAAAAATAAAATTTCTGTAATCATCGTAATTTTTTGCTTATTTTTTTAAGCAATAAAAACACGTGGAAATACCCCATTGTGGTATGTTGTGAGGCTGAAGGTAGTGGGGAGAAGAAGGAGATGTGGAAGAGGAAGGTGTTTTCCTAAGGGTCTATGTGATCTTTGGGTATGCTATGTGAAAGGTGTTTTTGAGGAGAGGGAGGAGTGAACAGGACAGGACCTTGAGAGAGGAGACCAATGTTATAGGAAGGAGGAAACTGTCCCACTACCGAGCTGTTTATTCAAGAACGAGTCGTAGAAAGATTTCGAGCAACGTTTGAATTGTGAATGGTGTTCTTTCACCGGGAGCATTCCGCCATTTTATTTGCGCGCAGGGATATCAACCCGCGAACTTTGGATTGCCAGTTGAGAGCCTTATCCGATCACGGAGGCTGTCACATTTAGTTAATAAACTTTATTTTTCTTCCTAAACCTTGAGTATTTCAATAAAAAAATGTTGTAAAACAGCATTAGTTTTATGTTACCGATTTCAAAATGCTTTGGACTCGAATTCTCAATTTTGAAATAATTATAGAGACCTTTACGATCTTACTTGCTGTGAGCCTACCGGGCGCCCGACTCGATTGTGATTGGCCCGTATCGTAACAGTGGAAAATAATAAATCTGACCGCACACGCCGGGCTAATTTTATCTTTTTACCTCAAAACTACCCCTAACAGTTGGAATTTCGAAAAAAGTTATTTATCTTTTTTACTTGTACTATCATGTAGAATCACCTCCCGAAGTTAATGCACTTTACCCCCGGACACCCTGTATAGTGAAAAGCGAAAGAACGATTTCAAATGGACTAAGCTTCACCCTCGCGTTTACTCGGGGGAGTACGTCCAGCCCATCGAAAATTTCAGCTTTTTTTCCCTAAAAATCTTCCTTAACATATGGAGAATACATTCTCAAAGTTATAGCATAGAATTCGACTTAGAAATAGATTTTTTTAGTACGCAATTCGACCTAAAAGGAGTTAAATATAGTTAGGAGCGGTGCGCGACAAGCAGGTAGAACGGAAAAACGGCCCGGTTTCAAGCGAAAACTTTAAACGCGTTTTTCTTAAAACCACTATTTTTCAGGTTGGTTTGAATCATGGCTCATTGAATTTTCATTCGATTCACTTCATTCAAAGTTTAAATTAAAAAAAAAATTAATTTATAAGGGGATGAACCTAGGCTAAATAATAATTAAAATTATTATTATGGAACGATGATGAAAATGTTTATATTTCAAAGGCGGTGCGTCACAGTAATTTTAAAATAAAGAAAATATAAGTTATCGTGAAAATGTGAAAAAATTAAAAGCACTTACTTCAAGTAAATCATCCCATTCAGGTCCGTTTTGAAACTCTGCCAACTGGGAATGCCAATCGGAGAACGCCATCTTGTGTTCAGAAACTTTAATGTTTCAATCAAATTATAAAAAGTATCAATCGCGTTTAAACGTCACTCACGTTGAACAAATATTATTGAACAGAATTAAAATATGATGTTATTATGCCGGCGGAATTTGTTGATGAATTTAAAAATTTTGACACTTTGGACCGGAGAAGGCTTCAGACCCGTCACCCTCGGAGTATGGATCAGAACTGAAGATTTCAGTGATGGAAGAAGGTATAAATACGAATATTTTTCAAAATTTTTGAGATGAGTCATCCGTCCATCCGATGACATTAGTTTTACCCGCTTGAAATAAATTACCCTATTTTATGGCCTCCAGGTGATTAAGGTTAATTGGGCTCTCAGGACGAATAAAGCAAATATCTACTTGACAGTAATAAGAATTGCATTGTTATGAGTTAAAACTAACGTGACCATATAGTGTCTTTTGATCGGGACCGTCCCATTTTTAGGGACCCTGTCCCGTGATATAGTGGGCCTATCGTGACATCAAATTGATCGCAAAAGATCCGTTTATCTCAACTATTGGGCGCTTTTACAATTCCTACGGTTACAGCACGGCGACAGCATAAAACATCAGTTCTTTATCACAATAATGTTGCAGCTCTTTCAAGCACATTTCGTAATAACATCTTACATATTATAAGAATGAGCTGTTGAAAATGAGATAAACGATGTACGCATGTACGATGTTTGCTTCTTACAAAGGAAAATGTAATCTTTATCATACATCGTGCAAAAACGGGCGGTCCGTTTGACAGATTCTCCCATCTTAACAGACGGATTGTAATCTTTAGAGCACAGACGTCGGGTGGGAATGCTATCCTTGTCCTACCGGTATTACAATGGAAGATGCTCCGAGGAACTAGCGTCATTGATGAAACACGCCAAATGCTTGCCCAACATATGTACACGGTTGATATTTGTCACACGAGAACGGGTCGCTTCTTCGACTCGATCTTGTGTTCAACAGCTCGGCTGTGGAACGATTTGCCAGCCTCTGTGTTTCCTCCTTCCTACAGTCTCTACAAGAACAATATTCATTCCTTCCTCTCCTCAACAAGACCCTCCACAAAGCATCTCAGATGACATAGGCCTGTGGGAAATTATTTTCCTCAGGGCCTCCTGTGTGAAGTTAATGTAAAAAAAAAATCTACCTCACACTGTATCTAAGAAATTAAATACCGTTGCAGTTGCTGTCGCCGTGCCGTTGTCGTGGGAATTATAAAATCTCCATTAGCGTCATAGAACAACGAATGGTGTTAGAAGTGTGATCTATACCGACTTTAAAGAGAACTGATGTCGCCAATTAGATAAGCCATAAGAGCTCGTTCACATTGAGCATATAAATATAAAAGATTATAGCACGCCACAAATCGCTCTCCATACAATCCCTTCAGACCGTTCACACCTGAGCGCTTTATGCGCACATCAACCATAGACATTGCACATCTTACGCCGTAACCGCTCCTGAGGCGATATGCCAACAGTTAAGCGCCCCCTACTCCGACGAAAACAGGAGAGGGGGCCATTTTAATTACGGAGCTGCCAAGACCGGTGGGTGACAGATGTCAAGTTCATAGATTCAGTACAAAAAATGCGCACTCCGTGGCCGCTCGCTAATTCAACTGACCCCCTCTCCTACCATAGGAAGAAATATTTTATCTGCGCCGTGTGAACGGCACGAAACATAAGCGCTCGCGGTTCAACAGATACCTGCTAGCAGTTATATTAGATGTCTGAACACCCCTTAAGAGTTTTCGACTTATAGACCCCAGGCAGACAATTTCCATATTTGTTGTTCCGTATTTCCATGTGTCTTGAATCAATATCACCTGTAGTTTGATAAGATTGACTTTATTTTGGATACATAACACGCTTCCACCGTTTTACCTCTTATCATGGATTAAAACTTTAGAGATGGTCCCGTGGGGAGGGATAGTCCAGGGTGGGGATTTAAAACAAATTTCATAGTGTTTACCTTCTCCGCATCACTACCAATGTCCCGTTTTGCGGCCAAAAAAATCTGGTCACCCTAGTTATGACTGATAATATACCCAGCACATTAAAAGCCAATAAATAATATAATAACATTTTGGGAAAATATTACCGATGAGCAAAAGAGTAAACCGAAATTTTTCGTTAAAACCATAAATACATTGTTATTTGCTGTAATGGTTATGTTTGCTAAGAGTAACTGCTATAATTACCGACCTACTGTAATAAATTATAAAATGATGGACGGTATTTCCATTCTGTGAACTCATTTTTATTATTATTTTAAGAAAGTTCATCAAATTGAGCTTCCGAAATATAATTTCCTCATCGTTAAATTAATGTTTCCTGTGTCCCTATAAATTTTAGTCTAAAAATTCTTACCAAATCACAAAATTTTATTCAAGGGCTATAAGAATTTTTACAATGCAATGCCGATACCTAATTACTAGATAGATATTTCGCACAGTAAAATGCATCAAGTTCTTGTATTTACAAATAATAATGGAGTTAAATATTTTTCATTATGAAATCTGAAGTGGTCATTTCAAAGATAGCTAGCTATATAGAAAATAAAAAAACCGTTTAGGGATTTTTCTTTAATGCAAAATTTCTGAAAATTTTCCCGAAGCTATGTATAATTCAAAATAAAACAAACAAAAACAAGTTTTTGTATTTACATTCAAAATAATTCAAAGCTGTCGCACGCCAATGCATTATGGTAATGCAATTACACTTTGGGAGGCGGGAATGGGTACCGCTGCCCCGGGAACCTTTATTGGATAACCAACACCTCTGCCATAGGTCACCCCAAGTGGTTCGCTACGTTTGGTGATTTAGCAGGGGTGCCCGGGTTCATGGGGTGAGGTTTGTCTAGGTCTTGGAGGTGGATGACCAGGACATACTGAACCCCAGATTCCTACCCACCCCTTAAACCCTTTTCCTTCCCAGAACTCTCCTCTCCTTCCTTTCCTTAAAAAAAACCCTCCACACAGCATCCTCAAAGATGACATAGGCCCTGAGGGAAATTATTTTCCTCAGGGCCTCCTGTGTGGAGCTCATGTAAAAAAAAAAAAAAAAGTGTTTTCAAATAATGGTGATTTAAAAATACAAAAAAAAATTGTATATTGTGGCTACCGGACAAGAATCCCTACTGCTCCCAGACTTCCAACCATCTGAAGCCAGTGAGACTATAAAATCGCCAATTGTGGTAAGTTGTGAGGCTGAAGGCGTGTGGAAAGGATATATATGGAAGATTAAGTATCTGGCAATTCATTTCTGGTCACCATCACGGCAATACAATTTTTTAAAACATCTACACAGGAGGCCCTGAAGAAAAGTGCCTTTTCCTAAGAGCCTGTGTCATATTTGGGGATGGTGTGGAGGATCTTTTTGAGGAGGGGGAGGAGTGATCATGGAATTTAAAGAGGCCAATCTTGTAGGAAGGAGGAAATAGTCCCACAGCCGAACTGTTAACTGAAGAACGAGTTTGATTGAAGAACGTTCTGTGTAAGTGTTTATTCGAGATATGTTATTATATCATTATAGGCCAGTTGCTTCGTACAGCTGAAACAATCACAGAACTTACACAGAACGTGAAAATTAAGTGATCGAAGAAGGCATAAATACGAATATTTTTCAAAATTTCTGAGATGAGTCATTTGTCCATCCGTTGACATTGGTTTTACCCGCTTGAAATAAATTATCCTAATTTATGGTCTCCAGGTGATTACGGTTAATTGGGCTTTCAGGACGAATAAAGTAAATATCTACCCTGCCAAACAGGAATTGCATTGTTATGAGTTAAAACTAACGTGACCATACGCCCCGTTTTTATCGGGACCGTCCAGCTTTTAGGGACCCTGTCCCGCTGATATAGTGCGCCAATCGTGACGTCAAATTGAGCGCAAAAGATCCGATTATCTCAAATATTAGGCGCTTTTATAATTCCTACGCTATGCATGACAACAGCACAAAACATCCGCTATTTATCACAATAATGCTTCAGCTCTTTCAAACTTCATCATCTTCCCCTTATCCTATTCGGGTCAGGGACCCATTGCATCGACAAGGCTCCTCCATACGTCCCTGTCTTGTGCTGATTGTTCGGCCTCCGTTCATGGTAGACACATCCTCTCCTCACACAGTTTCTGGAGTTGCCTCGCCCAACTGTGTCTGCGTCTACCCTCTGGAATCGCACTCAGTATCTTCCTCGGAATTGTGTAATAATAATTGAGTTAAATATTTTTGTATTTCAAAATTTGAATTTGAATTTTCATTTTTATTTCTACTTTTCTTTAAAATATGATCTTTTTTTTTTCTCTTTAGTTTTAAGTATTTCTTAATATTTTTTGAAATGTTAAAATATTAAATGTACGAATACCACAACACGGGCTTAGCCTAGTGTGGTAGCCAAAAAAAAACAAATATCTGTTACTAATAAAAAATGTATGAAAAAAAAAAAAAAAAAAAAAAAAAAAACACATTTCATAATAACATCTTGCACACTACAGTTATTATGTATTTCAACAACTCTTTCTTTTATATATTATGTATAATATAAGAAAGAGCTGTTGAAAATGAGACAAACAATGTACCTAAGTATGTCTGCTTCTTACAAAGGAAAATGTAATCTTCATCATACATCACCCTCACACTGTTTCAAAGAAATTAAACACCTTTGCAATTGACGTCGCCGTGCCGTTGCCGTGGGAATTATAAAATCGCTCATTAGATATTGTCATTGAAAAACGAATGGTGTTAGAAGTGTGATCTATATCAACTCGAAAGAAAACTGATGTCGCCAATTAGATAGCCATAAGTCCTTTCGACTCCTAGAACCCAGGCAGACAATGAAATTTCCATGTTTGTTGTTCCATATTTCCCTATGTCTTAGATCAATATCACTTGCAGTTAGATAAGATTGACTTTATTTTGAATACATAACACGCTCCCACCGTTTTACTCCGTCAGGGGGTATCATGGATTCAAATTCCAGAGATGGTCCCGGGTGAGAATTCAAAACAAAATTCATAGTGTTCACCCTCCCCGTATCACTACCAATGTCCCGTTTTGCGGCCAACAAAATCTGGTCACCCTAATTTATGACTGATAATTTACCCAGCACATTAAAAGCCAATAAATAATATAATGGGAAACATTTTGGGAAATATCATAGATGAGTAAAAGAGTAAACCGATATTTTTCGTTGAAACCATAAATACATTGTTATTTACTGTAATGGTTATGTTTGCTAAGGAATATCTGCTGTAAGTCGAAAAATCGAAGTCGAAGTCTGCTGTAAGTTAAAAAAATAACAAAATGGTTACTAGATTTAGGCAGGACAGAGTCAGAAATATTATGAAAAAATGTTATTTGATAATTATGTGTTACGAGCACCTTATATACTTCTTTTGTTTCCAAATTTTTTCTTTTCTTTTTATTTTTCTTTTAAAAAGTTTTTCGTGTTTAATCACTTCGAAAACACTTTTTATTATTAATTAATAGATTCCAGAACCTATTACTCCACTGTATAATTATAAAACAAATTGTGAAGCTTAACTTTACTTAATACTTTATGAATGATAATGTACCTACCAACCTAATATGAATATGCCAATTTGACTGTCCTAGAATGGGAGACCTTCCTAGTTGGACAGTCAAAGCTTCCTTATACTGAATTTATTTTATAACAAATAAAATCTGAATATATAAAACAAAGTCGGGTTAGTTACACTATTTATAACTCGAGATCGGCTGAACTGATTTTGATGATCTTTGATTTGTTGGATTTGTCTCCGCCTCGGATAACATAATAACTATTAAAACATCGCAAAAATTCACGAAAAAGAAAGTTATGACGAAAATTCATTTCCTCATACATTTAATATGGAACGAATTTTCATCTTTTGAAAGAGAAGGAATATTGTGGTAGGTACCTAGGTATACTATTGAAGTTTGCTTGAATTCCAAAAATTCCAAAACGTCAAATGTCATGTTGATTGTTGTGCGTTTGTTTTTAATCATATAATGCTGCCCTTCTTTCTTACACACTCAATGTCAATAGTCGAAAATGAGACAAATGGTGAACGTATGTCTGCACACCTCCAAAAGAAAAATACAATAATTATAATAAATCTCTGAAATGAAACGCATTTTTTTACATAAGCTCCACACAGGAGGCCCTGAGGAAAATAATTTCTCTCAGGACCTATGTTATCTTAGGGGATGCTGTGTGGAGGATCTTTTTAAGGAATGGGGAGGATAGAACGTTCTGGGAAGGAAAAAGGTATGAGGAGTGGGTAGGAATCTGGGGGTCAGTGTGTCGGGGAGTGACGGACGTATGAATCCTTCCCTCCAACTGTGGTGCAAGGCAATGGGTCGAGAGAGTCCGGCTGGAAAGGTCAAAAGGCCTCCCTAAACCAGTCTCTCTCGATCCGACCCGCCACGCAGCGGGTGGGCAGACGCATCGACTGCCAAGACCCGGACATAATTCACCTCATGAAACCGGGCACCCCTGCTAAATCACCAAACGTAGCGACCCACTTGGGGTGATCTATGGCAGAGGTGTTAGTTATTCAATAAATGGTTTCCGGGGCGGCGGCACCCGTATCCGCCTTCCGAATTCCCGTCAGTAATTGTAAAAGTAAGAAAATCACAAAAATATAAATCCGTACACAACGCCATCTCTGATACTGACAAAAACAAAACACGGACAGTTGCGCATTGATAATTGCTTCATTGCGTAATTTTTAACTAAAAAAACTGAATTTAATTCAACAGCTATTGATTCTGAGGCGGTACGAAGTTCGTCGGGTCAGCTAGTAAATAAATAAAAAAGGACCTACCTACTGCAATAAATTATAAAATGATGGATGGTACATTCTGTCAACTCACGCATATTATTATTTTAAGAAAGTTCATCAAATTGAGGTTCCGAAATATAATTTCTTCATGGTTTAAATGTTTCCTGTGTCCCTATAAATTTTAGTCTAAAAACTATAACCCACCTACAAAATTTTATTCAAGGGCCATACGAATTTTTACAATGCAATATAGATAATTCTCTCTCTCTCTCTGGTTTCAATCCTGGGATTGGTTTGCAGCAATTTCCTTTAGTTTCCTCTTCCATTCTTCCCTGTCTTGTGCGGCTCTTTTGAGGTCTGCATATGATAAGCAGCGCACGTCCACCAGCAGGTCCTCCAGGTACTCTTGGCGTGGGCGTCCCCTAGAGTTTGTTAGATAATTACTAGATAGATATTTCACATAGTAAAATGCATCTAGTTCTGCTCACAAATAATAATGGAGTTAAATATTTTTATAATGAAAATCAAATAACTTCGTTTAAACCACTATACCGGGTATAATTGGGAGGCGGGAATGGGTACCATCGCCCCGGGAACCTTTATTAGATACCAATACCTCTGCCATAGGTCACCCCAAGTGGTAAGCTACGTTTGGTGATTTAGCAGGGGTGCCCGAATTCATGGGGTGAGGTTTGTCTAGGTCTTAGAGGCGGATGACCAGGACATACTGAACCCCAGATTCCTACCCACCCCATAAACCCTTTTCCTTCCCTAAACACTCCCCTCCTTCGTTTCCTTAAAAAAAACCCTCAACACATCATCCCTAAAGATGACACAGGCCCTGAGGGAAATTAAAAAAAATAAAATAATTAACAATATCAACAATGTTGATATTGTTAATTATATAGTGGTTTAAAAGAAGTTATTTAATTTTCATCGTATTTGTAATGATACCACAAAGTTATTTTGCTAAGTTTGAAGAAGTTAAATATTTTTCATTATGAAATCTGAAGTTGTCTTTTCACAAAGTGCTATAATATAGAGAATAAAAAAACTGTTTAGGGATTTTTTTTAAAAACGTTTCTTGCTGCAAAATTTCTGAAAAGTTTCCCGAAGCTATGTATAATTCAAAATAAAACAAACAAAAACAAGTTTTTGTATTTACATACAAAATAATTCAAAGCTGTCGCACGCCAATGCATTATGGTAACGCAAGTGCTTTTAAATAATGGTGATTTAAAAATACAAAAAAAAAAATTATACAACGTGTCCGGAAACTCGTAGTACAAGCGGGAAACTGGTGAATCTACATCACGTAGAGAACCCAAAAAACTTATTTTTTTCTATCTGAGCATTTCGATTTTAATATTTTTTTTTCTATTTTTCCATTTTTTCGGCAACTAAAGTGTTAAAAAAAATTTTGAGCCCGGTTTACCCTTCGATGCATTTTATTAGACATTAAACAGCTGAAATCAACCCTCTAGTGAAATTTTTTTTCAAATTTAATCAAAAAAATTCCAACTTCGGACCCGATTCACTCGAAAACGAAAGCTCAAATCAAAAAAGTTATATCACAAATCGACTCCGAATGTGATGTAGATTTACCAGTTTCCCGTTTGTACTACGAGTTTCCGGACACCGTGTATATTGTGGTTACCGGACAAGAGTCCCTACTGCTCCCAGACTTCCAACCATCTGAAGCCAGTGAGACTATAAAATCGCCAATTGTGGTAAGTTGTGAGGCTGAAGGCGTGTGGAAAGGAGATAAGGAAGAGGAAGTAACTGGCAATTCATTTCTGGTCACCATCACGGCAAAGCCATATTTAAAATTTTTAAAACATAGATTCTACACAGGAGGCCCTGAAGAAAATGACTTTCCTAAGAGTCTGTGTCATATTTGGGGATATTGTGTGGAAGATCTTTTTGAGGAGGGGGGAGTGAACATGGAACTTGAAGAGACCAATGTTGTAGGAAGAAGGAAACAGCCCCACAGCCGAGCTGTTAACTCAAGAACGAGTCTAAGAACGGGTTGTTTAAAAAAAAATGACGGATTCATCAAATATTTGAAGTTAATTTTCACGTTCTGTGTACATTTTATTCAAATTCTGTTATTATATCATCACAGGCTAGTTGCTCCGTAAAACTGAAACAATCACAGAACTTGAATAGAACTTCCACAGAACGTGAAAATGAACTTAAAATATTTGATGAATCAGACAAATTTTCTGAAACAACCCATCCTAAGAAACAACACATTTCAATTCTGAGAATGTGCCACAAATATATCGCCGCATTTATATTATTTTTAATTAATTATTGGTGAAACAACACAAATTAATCAAATATAATGTATTTAAAAAAAAACGAAACAAACACTTTGCATTTTCCACTAATATTTATTATTTTATACATCGACAGGTTTCGCTTCGACCAAGCTTCGTCGGGATATAATAATAACTACATTATATCATTATCCTTATCCTATATTATATTACATCCTTATCCTTAATAACTTATCCTTATCCTATATTATATTATATCCTTATCCTTAATAAATTATTAATATATCCCGATGAAGCTTGGTCGAAGCGAAACCGGTTGATATATAAAATAATCAATATTCGTGGTTGTATACAAAGTGTTTGTTTTATTTTTGTAAATTTAATGTCTAACTACAAAGTAATTTCTTCTCATGAAAAAAAAAATTACTTCCGCGGGTGGGGATAAAAATTAAAATTAAATTAATTATCCTTATTAAATTATTAATATAACCCGATGAAAAATAAAATAAAATTAATATAAAAATTAAAATTAAAGTAATTATCCTTAATATATCCCGTTGAAGCTTGGTCGAAGCGAAACCGGTCGATATATAAAATAATAAATTTCGTGGTTGTAAACAAGGTGTTTGTTTTATTTTTGTAAATTTAATGTCTAACTACAGAATAATTTCTTCTCATGAAAAAAAATTACTTGCGCGGGTGGGAATTTGAAGAGCAAAATTTGGATTACCAGTCGATAGCCTTTCCCGACCACGAAGGCTCTCATAAAACACGAAAATATGTGGTCTCAAAAAAGGTATTTTGTCTTTCAATAGGTCTTGGAAGTGTGAATTGGAAATAATACGGTTGTCGCCAATTTACCTTTTGACTCCCAGATATCATAAGAAACTGCTTGAATTTCCAATTTCTATTTTCTACATTTCATCAAAATTTAGGAACAAACACGTACATGGACATGGACATGGAAAAAACCGTATGGATAGATTTTTCTACTAAGATTACGAAAATGTTAAATTTTTCTTTTAGAAATTAGTTTTTTTTGGACTCGTGACGTCACGACATGAAAATGTTTCGTCTCCGATAATATTCAATTAATTTTGTAAAATTCCACACTGTTTTTTTTTATATGGCAACACTTCGATTTTCGGTGAATTTTTGAATTTGACACTTGAAATTCACCAGCTTTATTGTTTATGGGATGCGAACTTATTCTTTGGTTTGACGTTTTGACAGATGTTACGAAGTGAACATCGTACAGATGATGCCTTCCGTAGTTGTCTTAGAAGCGTAATGGTAATGGTGCTGATTTTTTTATCAAAATCAAATTTTATAATATATAATTATAATTCGCAAGTAGGTACAAGTTTATTAAATATAATTTAAATCACAACATTTGGATAATATCAAATAAGAGGCACAAGATCAAGTTGTATGTTTAAGAACAAGAATGTTCGGCTGTTCAAAATAATCTCACTGCAAAAACAAAAACCTACCTTGGAATAGGTATATACTACCTATACACTATCAGCCTTACTATAAAAAAACCACAGCACGCCCGATTACCCGCGTTGCTGCAGCAACATTAATAAAACAAAAATACACTAAAACACGACAACATTACTAATAAGATTTGTTCTTAAAATGTATTTTATAAGTTTGGTAACAATGTAATTTTTCATACTATACACAATTTAATTGTTTGTTTTCCTACAGAACCGCTAGATGGCAGCGCCTTCGCATTCGTCATTCGCGTTAAAACCGCCAAAAAAAACTCACTTCGCGGGTGTGTGTGAAATTTTACACAAATCTGATCGTAATATCTATTAATATGACTAATTCACTATTACATTCGCATAATTGATATATTTACGGTGTTTTTTGTGGTTTTTAATAAGTTTTAGTCAATTTATAATAACCATAATCATACTTTGAAAATTGAAATGTCAATAAGTATTTTATGTGAAACATGAAAATTCAAATTTACCTCTAAAGTATTTTATTTTATGTGAATTTCATAAAAGTGGTGTTTTTTTTTTTAAATATTAATATCTAACTAGCTGGGCCCGTTGCAGAAGCAACTAACGGGTTAAAACACTATGCGATATGACATGTGAATGCGGACAAAGCGAGCAGGAGTGTGTGTTAAATTACATATATGAAGAAAAAACGATGTCTGAATGCGGATGGAGCGAGGAGTGAGCACCTACAAAGGGAACAGGTAGTCGACGCCCCCTCCAAAGTTTCATCGCAATAGGATGAACCGTTTAGCAATGCATAATTTCATGATTCCAGAGCTCACTATTTTATACAGAATGAATTGACTGGATGCGCACATCAAACCCCAAAATTTTCATCGCAATCGGATGAACCGTTTAACAATGCATAATTTCTTGATGCCAAAGCTCACTATTTGGTGCAGAAATAATCGACTCGATGCGCACATCAAATCTCAAAAGTTTCATCGCAATCGGATGAACGGTTTAGCAATGCATATTTTCATGATGCTGGAGCTCACTATTTTATACAGAAAGAATCGAATAGATGCCCAAATCAAATCCCAAAAGTTTCATCGCAATCGGATGAACGGTTTAGCAATGCATAATTTCATGATGCCAGAGCTCACTATTTTATACAGAATGAATCGACTGGATGCTCACATCAAATCCTAAAAGTTTCATCGCAATCGGATGAACGGTTTAGCAATGCATAATTTCATGATGCCAGAGCTCAATATTGTATACAAAAACCATCGCGGGCATGCATACATCAAATCCCCAAAGTTTCATCGCAATCGGATGAACGGTTTACCAATGCATAATTTCATGATGCCGGAGCTCACTATTTTATACAGAATGAATCGAATGGATGCGCAAATCAAATCTCAAAAGTTTCATCGCAATCGGATGAACGGTTTAGCAATGAATAATTTCATGATGCCAGAGCTCACTATTTTAATACAGAATGAATCGACTGGATGCTCACATCAAATCCTAAAAGTTTCATCGCAATCGGTTGAACGGTTTAGCAATGCATAATTGCATGATGCCAGAGCTCACTATTGTATACAAAAACCATCGCCGGCATGCATACATGAAATCCCCAAAGTTTCATCACAATCGGATAAACGGTTTAGCAATTCATAATTTCATGGTGCCAGAGCCCAACAGTACCTACTTTGATACAAACCCTGTCCTGATAATAACGAACAAAACAAAAAAAAAGAATTATCCAATTAGGTGCAGTCGTTCGGAAGTTCGTTGAAGTTCGTTTCGAAAGTTCGTTGCGCGTACATACATTTCAGAGATTCATTTTTAAACAAATTTCATAATGCCAGAGCTCACCAGTAATTTTATACAAACCTTATCCTAACAATAACGAACACAACAAAAAAAATATCCAATTAGGTGCAGTCGTTCGGAAGCTATGCGCGTACTTACATTTCGGCGAATCATTTTTAAACAAATTTCATAATGCCAGTGCTCACCAGTTATTTTATAAAAACCTTGTCCTCACAATAACGAATACAACAAAAAAAAGAATTATCCAATTATGGGCAGTCGTTCGGAAGCTATGCGCGCACATAAATTTCCGCTACTCATTTTTAAACAAATTTCATAATGCCAGAGCTCACCAGTAATTTTATACAAACCCTACCCTGGACACAACAAAAAATAATTATCCAATTTGGTACAGTCGTTCGGTTCAATTCACTTCGGTTGTTAAAAAAAATAATTTAAAAACCTTCAATTTTTCAAGTTAATTTTAACGTTCTCTGAAAGTTCTGTTCAAATTCTATTCAAGTTCTGTAATTATTTCTGTTTTGAAATAATAAGTATAAATAAATAATAATAAATATATTGAAGATAATTGAATAAATACAACTCGCACATTACGTGAAAATGAACTAATTTAAAAATAACGTTCCCACCAACAGTGGGTGTCCAGAAGCAACCTCCGTGTACCTACATAATTCAAAAAGTGACAATCTTGGGTGATTTTTTTCATTTCATATCATTAATTTTCGATTTAACATTTAAAGGAAAGAAGTTCATAAGTCGCTACCAATAATATTAGTGTAGGTACCTATGCGTTTTCTCAATAAATACTTGACAATCTTGAGTGATTTCTTTTAATATTTAAATGCTTCATAAGCCGGTACCTACCTAGTATATACCGAGAAAAATAATATTGGGGTAGGTACCTACGCGTTTTTTCTTACGTACTTTATTACTTTTCTTTAACGAATTTGCAATAACTCCATGGAACGGTAGGTACCTACCGCGTTATAAATTGTGTTATTTTCAGATGGCCAGCAATTTTCACACTATCGAAGAATTTAGGAACACGTTTTTGACATGAATTTTTCAGAAAATTATTGATTTTCGTCGGGTTCTCCTGACATATTTCATATGAGAATCGTATATAATTTTGATATTAAAAGTTGCGGAATTCTCTACTGTAACGTATTTTTTAAAAACATCTAAGCGGGGATCGGTTTCCGGGTCGCAATGCCGCGTACCGTAAAACCACTACCGAAAACTCTGAAAAGTCTGTATTATTTAGGCTAAATTTTTGACACTCGGAATCCTGACCTATCTTAAGATTATCTGACTCGCCGCCAAGCCAAAATGGACCTTGGCACGTTCCAAACTCGAGGAAGCGACCGTTTATTATCGCCTGCGGGGCCGAGGCCTGGGCTGGAAAGTAAGAGGGCTTAAGCGTCTTTGCATTTTCAAGCGAAAATACGCCGTAAGGTGGTACGCGATGCGGGGGAGAAGAGTCCGTTATCGCATCACCAAAACTGGAACCGTCGTTTGTATGGACTTTTTGACACGTTTCCTTCCGAAATGGATTTTCATCTTTCGACTGGCGAACCTGTCGGCGGAAAACATAACCCCGGCCGAATTTCTTCGTCGGATAGTGAGAGATTACAGTTTCCGTCGCCAGGGTCGCACTTCAATTCTGTATCAGTCGTTTTGTATGAAACCGGTGTCAGAAAAGGCTGAAAAAAAAGGTGAGTTTTCCAAACTGAGCATTAATATATACTAGCTGGGCCCGTTGCAGAAGCAACTAACGGGTTAAAACGCTATGCGATTTGACATGTGAACGCGGACGAAGCGAGCAGGAGTGTGTGTTAAATTACATATATGAAGAAAAAACGATGTCTGAATGCGGATGGAGCGAGGAGTGAGCACCTACAAAGGGAACAGGTAGTCGACGCCCCCTCCAAAGTTTCATCGCAATAGGATGAACCGTTTAGCAATGCATAATTTCATGATGCCAGAGCTCACTATTGTATACAAAAACCATCGCGGGCATGCATACATCAAATCCCCAAAGTTTCATCGCAATCGGATGAACGGTTTACCAATGCATAATTTCATGATGCCGGAGCTCACTATTTTATACAGAATGAATCGAATGGATGCGCAAATCAAATCCCAAAAGTTTCATCGCAATCGGATGAACGGTTTAGCAATGCATAATTTCATGATGCCACAGCGCACTATTTTATACAGAATGAATCGACTGGATGCTCACATCAAATCCTAAAAGTTTCATCGCAATCGGATGAACGGTTTAGCAATGCATAATTGCATGATGCCAGAGCTCACTATTGTATACAAAAACCATCGCCGGCATGCATACATGAAATCCCCAAAGTTTCATCACAATCGGATAAACGGTTTAGCAATTCATAATTTCATGATGCCAGAGCCCAGCAGTACTTTGATACAAACCCTGTCCTGATAATAACGAACAAAACAAAAAAAAAGAATTATCCAATTAGGTGCAGTCGTTCGGAAGTTCGTTGAAGTTCGTTTCGGAGTTCGTTGCGCGTACATACATTTCAGAGATTCATTTTTTAACAAATTTCATAATGCCAGAGCTCACCAGTAATTTTATACAAACCTTATCCTAACAATAACGAACACAACAAAAAAAGAATTATCCAATTAGGTGCAGTCGTTCGGAAGCTATGCGCGTACTTACATTTCGGCGAATCATTTTTAAACAAATTTCATAATGCCAGTGCTCACCAGTTATTTTATAAAAACCTTGTCCTAACAATAACGAATACAACAAAAAAAGAATTATCCAATTAGGGGCAGTCGTTCGGAAGCTATGCGCGCACATAAATTTCCGCTACTCATTTTTAAACAAATTTCATAATGTCAGAGCTCACCAGTAATTTTATACAAACCCTGCCCTGGACACAACAAAAAATAATTATCCAATTTGGTACAGTCGTTCGGTTCAATTCACTTCGGTTGTTAAAAAAATTTATTTAAAAACCTTCAATTTTTCAAGTTAATTTTAACGTTCTCTGAAAGTTCTGTTTAAATTCTATTCAAGTTCTGTAATTATTTCTGTTTTGAAATAATAATTATAAATAAATAATAATGAATAAAATAAGTTTTGAAGATAATTGAATAAATACAACTCGCACATTACGTGAAAATGAACTAATTTAAAAATAACGTTCCCACCAACAGTGGGTGTCCAGAAGCAACCTCCGTGTACCTACATAATTCAAAAAGTGACAATCTTGGGTGATTTTTTTCATTTCATATCATTAATTTTCGATTTAACATTTAAAGGAAAAAATCTCGTAAGATGGTACCTACCTAGTACATACCGAGAAAAATAATGTTGGTGTAGGTACCTACTTACGCGTTTTCTCAATAAATACTTAGCGAATTAGCAATAATTCAATAGAACGGTAGGTACCTACCGCGATTTTCTGCATTTAAATCATTCACATTTTAACGCCAGTACCTACCTCGAGTTTATATTAACTGGCTGGAAAATTATGCATTGTTGATGATAGATCGATTTCAGAAAATGTCAGAAAAATTTCAATATTTGATGCAATATAGTGTAACATTTTAAATGGGAAGCTACACATGTTTTTATTTTAAAAGTTTCTTAAACTTGTATACCTTCTATTTAATCAAAAACATTTCGTGCAAAATGTTTGTTTTCGCCGCAATCTAAGTTCCCGCAAAGGGCCTTTAAAATGTCAATTTTTCTCCGCTATTTTCGAAAACGCCGTTAAAAAAATTCGAATAAATCCCTAGAAAAATCAGTTTTGTATGGGAAATCTCTTTACTAAACGATTCGACGTTTTTTAACGGGTGAACCTGTCGGCAAGAAATATAACTGAGGTCGAATTTCTTCGTCGGTGAGAGATCTAATTGTAGTTTTCGCCGTTTGGGAGCGCTGTTGACCCTGCGTCATCTTTTTTATATGAAATCTGGTCTGACCCGCAGAGACCGCCGTCCGTGCCCCCTTTCGGGCCAAATTGATCTCTGCGGTCGGTGAAACTCGAGGAGCTGAGGTCGATTATCGCCTGCGGGTCGAGGCGGGCGACGGAAATCGAAAGGGCGTAAGCGTCTTTTTCGTTTTTAAGCGACAATACGCCGTGAGGTCTTGCGGATCGAGGGGGAAAAGTGTCGATTATCGGATCACCAAAACGCGTTTTTTTGGAACGGCCGTTTGTATGAAATCCCGGTCCACAAGCCTTGCTCGGCCAAATCGACCTCTGCGGTCGGTGAAACTCGACAGGCAGAGTGGTCGATTTTCGCCTGTACCCAGAGGGCTAAAAAAAAAAGTGAGTTTTCCTGACCTACCCCAAAACCAAACATTAATATATAACTAGCGGGGCCCGTTGCAGAAGCAACTAACGGGTTAAAACACTATGCGATTTAACGTGTGAACGTGGATGAAGCGAGGAGGAGTGTGTGTTAAATTAAATATATGAAGAAACCTGAGGTAACAGTGACCTTGCAACGCATGCCGGGTACCCGTTGTATATAATGTAATGTAGAAATACAACTCCCCAAAGTTGTCTACTATTGGATAACCAACACCTGTGCCATAGGTCACCTCAAGTGGTTCGCTACGTTTGGTGATTTAGTAGGGGTGCCCGGGTTCATGCGGTGAGGTCTGCCTAGTTCTTGGAGGCGGAAGCCCAGGACACACTGAACCCCAGATTCCTACCCACCCCTTAAACCCTTTTCCTTCCCAGAACTCTCATCTCCTTCCTTTTCTAAAAAAAATCCTCCACACAGCATCCCCAAAGATGACATAGGACCTGAGGGAAATTATTTTCCCCACGGCCTCCTGTGTGGAGCTCATGTAAAAAAAATAATTAAATGCATATCTTTTTCTCCGTCCTTTCCCTTAAAAAACCCTCCACACAGCATCCTCAAAGATGACATAGGCCCCTAGGGAAATTGTTTTCATCAGTGCCTCCTGTGTGGAGCTAATGTAAAAAAAATATTTTAGCAATGCATAATTTCATCCTGAGTTCTACTTGAGGTTGCAGTGACCTTGTAACGCATGCCGGGTACCCTTTGTATATTATGTTATAATACAGGGCATGCGTTTGCAAGGCGCTTGCATTATAATGTAGTTTCCCGGAACTTGGAATGAAACAATTACAGTTAAGTTGACACCGAGGTTACAGTGATTTTGCAACGCATGCCGGGTACCCGTTGTATAAAATGTTATTTAGAAATACAAATCCCCAAAATTGACCTTTATTGGATAACCAACACCTACGCCGTAGGTCACTCCAAGTGGTTCGCTACGTTTGGTGATTTAGTAGGGGTGCCCGGGTTCATGGGGTGAGGTTTGTCCTGGTCTTGGATGCGGATGACCAGGACACACTGAACCCCAGACCCCTACCCAACCCTTAAACCCTTTTCCTTCCCAGAACTCTCATCTCCTTCTTTGCCTTAAAAAACCCTCCACCCAGAATCTCCAAAGATGACATGACCCTGAGGGAAATTATTTTTCTCAGGGTCTCCTGTGTGGAGCTCATATAAAAAAATAATTAAATGCAAATAAATTCACCTTTCCCAAAAAGCCTTTTCCTTTTCTAAAAATAATCCTCCACACAGCATCCCCAAAGATGACATAGGACCTGAGGGAAATTATTTTCCCCACGGTCTCCAGTGTGGAGCTCATGTAAAAAAAAAAAATTAAATTCATATCTTTTTCTCCGTCCTTTCCCTTAAAAAACCCTCCACACAGCATCCTCAAAGATGACATAGGCCCCTAGGGAAATTGTTTTCATGAGTGCCTCCTGTGTGGAGCTAATATAAAAAAAATATTTAAGCAATGCATAATTTCATCCTGAGTTCTACCTGAGGTTGCAGTGACCTTGCAACGCATGCCGGGTACCCTTTGTATATTATGTTATAATACAGGGCATGCGTTTGCAAGGCAGTTGTATTATAATGTAGTTTCCCGGAACTTGGAATGAAACCATTACAGTTAAGTTGACACCGAGGTTACAGTGATTTTGCAACGCATGCCGGGTACCCGTTGTATAAAATGTTATTTAGAAATACAAATCCCCAAAATTGACCTTTATTGGATAACCAACACCTATGCCGTAGGTCACTCCAAGTGGTTCGCTACGTTTAGTGATTTAGTAGGGGTGCCCGGGTTCATGGGGTGAGGTTTGTCCAGGTCTTGGATGCGGATGACCAGGACACACTGAACCCCAGACCCCTACCCACTCTTTAAATCCTTTTCCTTCCCAGAACTCTCATCTCCTTCTTTGCCTTAAAAAACCCTCCACCCAGCATCTCCAAAGATGACATGACCCTGAGGGGAATCATTTTCCTCAGGGTCTCCTGTGTGGAGCTCATGTAAAATAAAAAAAATTAAATGCAAATAAATTCACCTTACCCAAAAAGCCAGAAATAATTGAAAAAAAAAAACATTTTCTTAATATATTTTCCCTTGCTTAGTTCTGCACTCCTGGTATGTATCCTTTTAAAATTTTGTTTTATTCGAGTAAAAAAGAACAGAAAAAATATTCTTTCATCTCTACTCTACCCCCCCCCCCCCTTCCTCCATCCCGCAAAACCCCCTCCCGAGTTCCCTTCCCCCTTCCCAGGTTACCCTCCCCCTCCCTGGTTTTCCTCCCCCCCCTCCCGCACTTCATTAATTCATTCTTGGTACATTTAGTTTTCAAACAGCTCGCGTCCCACGTATTAAAATATTTTAATGCAAATTTCATAATACCAGAGCTCACCATCCAATAAACAAAAATGTGCTATTCAGCATTTTTTAGAAAGTGAAACTGTGTTTTATCTGAGTAAAGGATTTACAGAAACGCTATAAAAATGTATTCGTCACATTTTTTTAGAATCAACAACTAAGGTTTATTACTGGTATTATTGGTACTAAATAGACATGTAGTAATTTTTCGCAAAAACGGCGCTACAAAAATGTATTATTCAGATTTTTTTATAAACTAAAATTTAGTTTTATTCGAGTAAAACAAAAACATAAAATATTCTTTCATAGCGTACTCTACTCCCATCCCCCCCCCCTTCCCCCATCCCGCAAACCCCCCTCCCGAGTTCCCCTCCCCCTTACCAGCTAACCCTCCCCCTCCCTGGTTTTCTTCCCCCTCTTCTAAGCTTCATTATTTCATTGCCGTTACATTTAGTTTTCAAACAGCTCGCGTGCCGCCTATTGAAATTTTTTTACGCAACTTTCGTAATGCCAAAGCTCACCAGCCAATAAACAAACATTACAAAAAAAGAATTATTCAATTTGGTGCAGTCTTTCGGAAGTTATACGCGTACATACATTTCGACGATTCATTTTTATGCAAATTTGATAATGCCAGAGCTCACCAGCAGTTTTATACAAAATTTTGTCTTAACAGTGTCGAAGACAACAAAAAAAGAATTATTCAATTTGGTGCAGTCTTTCGGAAGTTATGCGCGTACATTCATTTCCGCGATTCATTTGTATGCAAATTTCATGATGCCAGAGCTCACCAGTGGATTTATTCAAACTTTGTCCTAACAATAAGGAACGCAACAAAAAAAGAATTATTCAATTACGTGCAGTCGTTCTGAAGTTATGAGCGTACTTACATTTCGGCGAATCATTTTTAAACAAATTTCGTTATGCCAGAGCTCACCAGTAATTTTATTCAGATCTTGCCCTAATAATAACAATTACAACAAAGAAAGAATTATTCAATTTGGTGCATTCGCTCGGAAGCTATGCGCATATATAGATTTCGGCGATTCATTTTAAACAAATTTTATAATTCCAGACCTCATCAGTAGTTTTATACAAACCTTGCCCGAACAATAACAAAACCAACTCAAAAAGAATTTTGCAATTTGGTCCAGTCGTTCGTGAGCTACAATTTATTGATGATACCCGTGGATAATTTATCCGTTTATGTAATTTTCACGGTACCTACCTAGTTCATCAAAATATTCTAAAATAACATTTTATCTATATGGCAAGACTACCATTAAACTTTGTCGTAACCACCTCAAGCACAGCCTGAAAATCGAACACCTGCGCCCGTTTTAGAACATTTTACATACAAATTACGTCAGCTAATGCTGTCAGGTCCTCGCTGAAAACTTGCGGTGGTTTTGGATAGTGTTCCATGTTCAGTATTGCAAGGTTGAGGAAAATTAAATAAACATTTAAAATATTTACCGATTTAACAGGCTGAAAACCATGTGCATTATCGATGTCATTGAATTTTTCGCAAATGTCAAATGAAATTGCAAAGTTTGACGCGACATTGTGAAATATTTTAAATGGAAAGCTACAAATGTTTTTATATTAAAAGTTTCTAAACCTTGTATATTTTATGATTATTTGAAAATATCTCTTGCAAAATGTTATATGTATCTACCACCCCGCAAAGGGCCTTTAAAATGTCAATTTTTCCAAGCTCTTTTCAAGAATGCCGTTTAATTTATTAGAATAAATTTCTAGCAAAAAAAAAAATTCCTAACAAAAATCAGTTTTATATGGGAAATTGACAATATATCTTTCTCAACTTTCGCAGCCATTTGAATAGAGATAGATACCTCCTAACATTTTATTTACTGAAACTGATGGTCGAAAAGACATCTATCGTTTTTTATGCGCACCTGTCGACGGGAAGTATAACCGAGCCGAATCGAGTGATTCGAGTAGAGCTTCTAGTTTTCGCCGCTGATTCGTATCGGAGAATAAATCCCTGCATATATATTTTATTTTGTCGAAAAAAAAATACTACCAGCTTCCTTGTCTGAATTTCCTTCAACCGAAAGTGAACCTTAAGGTGGGTGAAACGTAAAGGGCATACTGGTCGTTTTTGCGTCAAAATAAAAGTGAGCAAAAAAAGTGAGCAAAAAAAGTGAGCAAAAAAGTGAGCAAAAAAACTAAACAATACTATATATACTAGGTTTTGCCCGTTGCAGAAGCAACTGACGGGTTAAAGCACTATGCGATTTGACGTGTGAACGTGGATGAAGCGAAGAGGAGTGTGTGTTAAATTAAATATATGAAGAAACCTGAGGTTACAGTGACCTTGCAACGCATGCCGGGTACCCGTTGTATATAATGTTATAATAAAGTGCAGGAATTTGCAAGGCGCTTGCATAATAATATAGTTTCCCCGAACTTGGAATGGAACCATCCCCGAGGTTACATTGATCTTGCAACGCATGCCGGGTACCCGTAGTATATAATGTTATAATATAGTGCAGGCGTTTGAAAGGTGCTTGCATTATAATGTAGTTTCTCGGAACTTGGAATGGAACCATTACAGTTAAGTTTACCCCGAGGTGACAGTGATATTGCAACGCATGCCGGGTACCCGTTGTATATAATGTACTGTAGTGCTGGCGCTTGCAATAAAACGTAATTTCCCAGGAATTGGGATGGAACCATTACAGTTAAGTAAAGTTGTCCCGGAGGTTACAGTGCCTTGCAACGCATGCCAGGTACCCGTTGTATATAATGTTTAATGTAGGGCAGGCGTTTGCAAGGCGCTTGCATTATAATGTCGTTTCCCGGAACTTGGAATGGAACCATTACAGTTAAGTTGACCCGGAGGTTACAGTGCCTTGCAACGCATGCCGGGTACCCGTTTTATATAATGTTATTATATTTGCAAGGCGCTTGCATTATAATGTAGTTTCCCAGGACTTGGGATTCTAGAGCTCACTATTGTATATAGAAACCAATGAATGGTTCCCGGGGCAGCGGTACCAATCTCACGTTCAATGATTATCATTAAAATGCAAAATGCAAAAAAAGCGTTTTATTAATTTAATATTTTTCATTATAATTATCCCGTTCAACTTCGAGCAATTTTATTATACATTTACAAATAAAAAACATAAGCAAAATCATCAGATGAATCCAAATTGTTATGTGCAGGTAGGTACCTACGTAGATTCTATGTAGAATATAATTTAAGCTGTTGTTTAAAAAAAAAATTTAAAATCTTCCTTTTTTAAAGTTAATCTTAACGTTTTGCGCAAGTTCTGTTCAAATTCTATTCGAGTTCTGTAATTATTTCTGTTTCCATAATAATTGGAAGGCTTTTGACCTCTCCAGCCAGATTCTCCCAACCCTTCGCATTGCACCGCAGTGTGAGGAATAGATTCATACGTCCGTCACTCCTGGCCACACTGTCCCCCATATTCCTAAAGACCCCTCATGCGTTTTTCCTTCCCATATCTTCTTCTCCTTCCTTTCCCTTAAAAAACCCACCCCATAGCATCCTCAAAGATGACACAGGCCCCTAGGATTCATAACGGGCTTTTTCTAGCGTTATTTCGTGATGCCAAAGCTCACTTTTGTATTCTGAAACTGTATGTATTTGTCTAGGTCTTAGTGACGGATAGCCAGATTCTCCCAACCCTTCGCCTTGCACCGCAGTGTGAGGAATAGATTCATACGTCCGTTACTCCTGGCCACACTGACCTCCAGATTCCTACCCACCCCTCATACCTTATTCCTTCCCATATCTTCTTATCCTTCCTTTCCCTTAAAAAACCCTCCGCACAGCATCCTCAAAGATGACGTAGGCCCCTAGGGAAATTGTTTTCCTTGGAGCCTGCTGTGTGGAGCTAATGTAAAAAAAAAGTTTAGCACTGCATAATTTCATCCTGAGTTAACTCTGAGGTTGCAGTGACCTTGCAACGCATGCCGGGTACCCGTTGTATATAATGTTATAATATTTGCAAGGCGCTTTCATTAAAATGTAGTTTCCCGGGACTTGGGATGCTAGAGCTCACTATTGTATATAGAAACCAATGAATGGTTCCCGGGGCAGCGGTACCAATCTCACGTTCAATGATTATCATTAAAATGCAAAATACAAAAAAAAGCGTTATGTTAATTTAATATTTTTCATAATAATTATCCCGTTCAACTTCAAGCAATTTCGTTATACATTTACAAAAAAAATACATAAGCAAAATCATCAGATGATTCCGAGTAGTTATGTGCAGGAAGGTACCTGCATAGATTCAAAAAGTGACCATCTCGAGTGATTAATTCAATATAATATCATTAATTATTTAAATGAAAGAATTCTGTTCCTAAGCCGGTAGGTACCTACCTAGTAAACCGCGAGAAAAATAATTTTGCTCTAGGTACCTAACCGTTTTCTCAATAAAAATTGCGTCAACATTATGTATTTAGTTACTTTTCTTTCGATGGAAACGGTAGGTACCTGCCCCGTTATAAATTGCATTTTTTTCATATGGCCAGTAATTCAATACTCTCGGATAATTTGAGAACGCATTTTCGACATGAATTTTTCAGGAAATGTGTGATGTTTGTCAGCTTCTACTGACATATTTTATAAGAGATGCTTATATAATATTGCTATCAAAAGATGCGTATTCCTCTACTCTATTAAATTTTTTAAAAATATCAAAGCTGAAATCGTTTTCTGGGCCGAAATTCCGTATTCCCCAACCGAAACCGCTGAGAGTTCCGTTTCGCTAGCATAAACTGACATTTAAAATCTACAATACTACAATATACCTATCTCAGCATTCGCGAGCATGCGAAAAGAGATGGGTTAATCCAGACCTGACTCGATATTCCTAGCATTTTATGAAACTAATGGAAAAAGACATCTCTTGGTTTTTAATGCGAACCTGTCGGCGGGAAGTGTAACCGAGCCGAATTGAGTGATTTTATTAGAGTTCAAGTTTTCGCCGCCAGTTTTTTTCTTTAAATTTTGTAGGCCAAAAAACGCTTAATTTTTGTCGCAAAGTCAAAGTACTGAAACGTGCACTGAATTTTTTTTATCTGAAAGGGCGTAAGCGTCTTTTTCGTTTTTAAGCGACAATACGCCGTGAGGTCTTGCGGATCGAGGGGGAAAAGAGTCGATTATCGGATCACCAAAACGCGTTTTTTTGGAACGGCCGTTTGTATGAAATCCCGGTCCACAAGCCTTGCTCGGCCAAATCGACCTCTGCGGTCGGTGAAACTCGACAGGCAGAGTGGTCGATTTTCGCCTGTACTCGGAGGATTAAAAAAAAAAGTGAGTTTTCCTGACCTACCCCAAAACCAAACAATACTATATACTAGGTTTTGCCCGTTGCAGAAGCAACTGACGGGTTAAAACACTTTGCGATTTGCGTGTGAATGTGGATGAAGCGAGGAGGAGTGTGTGTTAAATTAATTATATGAAGAAACCTGAGGTTACAGTGACTTTGCAACGCATGCCGGGTACCCGTTGTATATAATGTTATAATATAGTGCAGGCATTTGCAAGGCGCTTGCATAATAATGTAGTTTCCCTGAACTTGGAATGGAATACAGTTAAGTTGATCCCGAGGTTACAGTGATGTTGCAACGCATGCCGGGAACCCTTTGTATATAATGTTATAATATAAAACAGGCGTTTGCAAGGCGCTTGTATTATAATGTAGTTTCTCGGAACTTAGAATGGAACCATTACAGTTAAGTTGACCCCGAGGTTACAGCGATCTTGCAACGCATGCCGGGTACCCTTTGTATATAATGTTATAATATAAAGCAGGCGTTTGCAAGGCGCTTGCATTATAATGTAGTTTCCCGGAACTTGGAATGGAACCATTACAGTTAAGTTGACCCCGAGATTACAGTGATGTTGCAACGCATGCCGGGTACCCGTTGTATATAATGTTATAATACATTGCATGCGTTTGCAAGGCGCTTGAATTATAATGTAGTTTCCCGGAACTTGGAATGGAACCATTACAGTTAAGTTGACCCCGAGGTTACAATGTTGTTGCAACGCATGCCGGGTACCCATTGTATATAGTGTCATGTAGAAATACAAATCCCCAAAGTTGACCTTTATTGGATAACCAACACCTCTGCCATAGGTCACCTCAAGTGGTTGGCTACGTTTGGTGATTTAGTAGGCGTGCCCGGGTTCATGGGGTGAGGTCTGCCTAGGTCTTGGAGGGACCCACCCCTTAAACCCTTTTCCTTTCCAAAACTCTCATCTCCTTCCTTTCCTAAAAAAAATCCTCCACACAGCATCCCCAAAGATGACATAGGACCTGAGGGAAATTATTTTCCCCACGGCCTCCTGTGCAGAGCTCATGTAAAAAAAAAAATTAAATGCATATAAATTCACCTTTCCCAAAAAGCCAGAAATAATTGAAACAAAACATGTTCTTAATATATTTTCCCTTGCTTAGTTCTGCACTCCTGGCATTTATCCTTTTAAAATTTCGTTTTATTCGAGTAAAAAAAGAACAGAAAAAATATTCTTTCATACCGTACTCTATTCCCCCCCCCCCCTTCCTCCATCCCGCAAAACCCCCTCCCGGGTTCCCCTCCCCCTTCCCAGGTTACCCTCCCCCCACCCTGGTTTTCATCCCCCCTCTTTTTTAACCAACACCTCTGCCATAGGTCACCCTAGGTGATTCGCTACTCTTAGTGATTTAGCAGGGGTGCCCGGGTTCATGGGATGAGGTGTGTCTAGGTCTGATGATCAGGACACACTGAAGCTCAGATTCCTACCCACCCCTTAAACCCTTTTCCTTCCCAGAACTCTTCTCTCCTTCGTTTCCCTAAAAGACGAAGCGAGCAGGCGTGT
This sequence comes from Limnephilus marmoratus, assembly GCA_917880885.1. Taxonomy (NCBI): domain Eukaryota; kingdom Metazoa; phylum Arthropoda; class Insecta; order Trichoptera; family Limnephilidae; genus Limnephilus; species Limnephilus marmoratus. The sequence goes on from OU862908.1 coordinate 56,818,794, forward strand.
TAAATTAAATATATGAAGAAAAAACGATGTCTGAATGCGGATGAAGCGAGGAATGAGCGCATACAAAGGGAACAGGTAGTCGACCGCTCCCCCAAAATTTCATCGCAATCGGATGAACGGTTTAGCAATGCATAATTTCATGATACCAGAGCTCACTATTTGTAGTTGTATTGTAAGTACTAAGTAGGTACTTTGTTGTAATATTTCACCAAAACGACGCCATTATGTTGTTGAGCATAAAATAATTTTATAAAAACTTCTTTTCAGCACAAATAATTTTATTCAATATCATGTTTTATTTTTAAAGGATAAAAGTCCCTGCAAGAAAGTACCTACCTAGAACAGCGTAATATATATATTTTTGTTATTTCACAATATCCAAATAGAACCACGCTTTATTCATAAATAATCTGCACATTTAAAAATAACATAACATAAAAATAATAAGGCTGGGTTGTTTAAAAAAAATAATTGACAATTTTACAAATTTTTCTTGTCAATTTTCAGTTCTAGAAAGTTCCGTAATTATTTCAGTTTTGTGATGTAACTGGCCTTTATTGAGAAAAAACAGAATTTGAGTAGAACCAACAGAGAACGTGAAAATTAACTTTAAAAAAAAAAATTGAATTATTTAGTATCATCGAAACAACCTTACCTTAGTATTTATTGCATTAAAACCTAATTCGTTGTGTAGGTACCCATTCAGGTAGGTACCTGCGCATTTCCTTAGATTCCGGCAATCTTTGCTTTTTTCATCATATTTGCAATACTACCGAAGTAAGTAGGTACCTACCCCGAATGAAAAAGTGTTAATTTGAACTGGCCAGCAATAATTAAACTTCCGATGGAATCTGTGAGCACGTGTTTTGATGATTTTTTTTCGGAAAATTTCGAGTTTTGTCAGCATCTCCTGACATATTTTATATGAGAATCGTATGTTTTATTGTTATTAAAAGTTGCGGAATCTCTCAGGCTATCGTATTTTTAAAAAACATCTAGCCCGGAATCGGTTTTTCGGCGGCAATGTCGTTTTCTGAAAAACAACGACCCAAACCGCCGAGAGTTCCGTTTTGTTAGGCTAAAACTTTGACATTTGAGATCTGCGTCAACGGTCCTAGCATTTTCCTTTGTGAAATTAAGGGGTTTTTTCGTCTTTTTTTTTTTTACCAACGCCATCTGTCGGCGGGAAATATGACCGAGCCGAATCGAGTGATTCGAGCAGAGCTTCTAGTTTTCGCCGCCGATTCGTATCGGAGAATAAACCCCTGTATATATTTTATTTTGTCATTAAAAATTTGCTTACAGTTTTCATTCCCAATTTGCTTCAACCGAAAGTGAACCTTGAGGTGGGTGAAACGCAAAGGGCGTACTGGTCGTTTTTGCGTCAACAAAAAAGTGCGCGGAAAAAGACCTCTCCCAAAACCAAGCATTAATATATACTAGGTTATGCCCGTTGCAGAAGCAACTGACGGGTTAAAACAATTTGCGATTTGCGTGTGAATGTGGATGAAGCGAGGAGGAGTGTGTGTTAAATTAGTTATATGAAGAAACCTGAGGTTACAGTGACTTTGCAACGCATGCCGGGTACCCGTTGTATATAATGTTATAATATAGTGCAGGCATTTGCAAGGCGCTTGCATAATAATGTAGTTTCCCTGAACTTGGAATGGAATACAGTTAAGTTGATCCCGAGGTTACAGTGATGTTGCAACGCATGCCGGGAACCCTTTGTATATAATGTTATAATATAAAACAGGCGTTTGCAAGTCGCTTGTATTATAATGTAGTTTCTCGGAACTTAGAATGGAACCATTACAGTTAAGTTGACCCCGAGGTTACAGCGATCTTGCAACGCATGCCGGGTACCCTTTGTATATAATGTTATAATATAAAGCAGGCGTTTGCAAGGCGCTTGCATTATAATGTAGTTTCCCGGAACTTGGAATGGAACCATTACAGTTAAGTTGACCCCGAGATTACAGTGATGTTGCAACGCATGCCGGGTACCCGTTGTATATAATGTTATAATACATTGCATGCGTTTGCAAGGCGCTTGAATTATAATGTAGTTTCCCGGAACTTGGAATGGAACCATTACATTTAAGTTGACCCCGAGGTTACAATGTTGTTGCAACGCATGCCGGGTACCCGTTGTATATAGTGTCATGTAGAAATACAAATCCCCAAAGTTGACCTTTATTGGATAACCAACACCTCTGCCATAGGTCACCTCAAGTGGTTCGCTACGTTTGGTGATTTAGTAGGGGTGCCCGGGTTTATGGGGTGAGGTCTGCCTAGGTCTTGGAGGCGGATGCCCAGGACACACTGAACCCCAGATTCCTACCCACCCCTTAAACCCTTTTCCTTTCCAAAACTCTCATCTCCTTCCTTTCCTAAAAAAAATCATCCACACAGCATCCCCAAAGATGACATAGGACCTGAGGGAAATTATTTTCCCCACGGCCTCCTGTGCGGAGCTCATGTAAAAAAAAAATTAAATGCATATAAATTCACCTTTCCCAAAAAGCCAGAAATAATTGAAAAAAAACATGTTCTTTATATATTTTCCCTTTCTTAGTTCTGCACTCCTGGCATTTATCCTTTTAAAATTTCGTTTTATTCGATTAAAAAAAGAACAGAAAAAATATTCTTTCATAGCGTACTCTACTCCCCCCCCCCTTCCTTCATCCCGCAAAACCCCCTCCCGGGTTCCCCTCCCCCTTCCCAGGTTACCCTCCCCCCTCCCTGGTTTTCATCCCCCCTCTTTTTTAACCAACACCTCTGCCATAGGTCACCCTAGGTGATTCGCTACGCTTAGTGATTTAGCAGGGGTGCCCGGGTTCATGGGATGAGGTGTGTCTAGGTCTGATGATCAGGACACACTGAAGCCCAGATTCCTACCCACCCCTTAAACCCTTTTCCTTCCCAGAACTCTTCTCTCCTTCGAAAAAAACGATGTCTGAATGCGGATGAAGCGAGGAATGAGCGCCTACAAAGGGAACAGGTAGTCGACCGCTCCCCCAAAATTTCGTCGCAATCGGATGAACGGTTTAGCAATGCATAATTTCATGATACCAGAGCTCACTATTTGTAGTTGTATTGTAAGTACTAAGTAGGTACTTTGTTGTAATATTTCACCAAAACGACGCCATTATGTTGTTGAGCATAAAATAATTTTATAAAAACTTCTTTTCAGCACAAATAATTTTATTCAATATCATGTTTTATTTTTAAAGGAAAAAAGTCCCTGCAAGAAAGTACCTACCTAGAACAGCGTAATATATATATTTTTTTGTTACTTCACAATATCCAAATAGATAATCTGCACATTTAAAAATAACATAACATAAAAATAATAAGGCTGGGTTGTTTAAAAAAAATAATTGACAATTTTACAAATTTTTCTTGTCAATTTTCAGTTCTAGAAAGTTCTGTAATTATTTCAGTTTTGTGATGTAACTGGCCTTTATTGAGAAAAAACAGAACTTGAGTAGAACCAACACAGAACGTGAAAATTAACTTTAAAAAAAAAATTGAATTATTTAGTATCATCGAAACAACCTTACCTTAGTATTTATTGCATTAAAACCTAATTCGTTGTGTAGGTACCCATTCAGGTAGGTACCTGCGCATTTCCTTAGATTCCGGCAATCTTTGCTTTTTTCATCATATTTGCAATACTACCGAAGTAAGTAGGTACCTACCCCGAATGAAAAACGTGTTAATTTGAACTGGCCAGCAATAATTAAACTTCCGATGGAATCTGTGAGCACGTGTTTTGATGATTTTTTTTCGGAAAATTTCGAGTTTTGTCAGGATCTCCTGACATATTTTATATGAGAATCGTATGTTTTATTGTTATTAAAAGTTGCGGAATCTCTCAGGCTATCGTATTTTTAAAAAACATCTAGCCCGGAATCGGTTTTTCGGCGGCAATGTGGTTTTCCGAAAAACAACGACCCAAACCGCCGAGAGTTCCGTTTTGTTAGGCTAAAACTTTGACATTTGAGATCTGCGTCAACGGTCCTAGCATTTTCCTTTGTGAAATTAAGGGGTTTTTTCGTCATTTTTTTTTTTACCAACGCCATCTGTCGGCGGGAAATATGACCGAGCCGAATCGAGTGATTCGAGCAGAGCTTCTAGTTTTCGCCGCCGATTCGTATCGGAGAATAAACCCCTGTATATATTTTATTTTGTCATTAAAAATTTGCTTACAGTTTTCATTCCGAATTTGCTTCAACCGAAAGTGAACCTTGAGGTGGGTGAAACGCAAAGGGCGTACTGGTCGTTTTTGCGTCAACAAAAAAGTGCGCGGAAAAAGACCTTTCCCAAAACCAAACAATACTATATACTAGGTTTTGCCCGTTGCAGAAGCAACTGACGGGTTTAAACACTATGCGATTTGACGTGTGAACGTGGATGAAGCGAGGAAGAGTGTGTGTTAAATTAAATATATGAAGAAACCTGAGGTTACAGTGACCTTGCAACGCATGCCGGGTACCCGTTGTATATAATGTTATGTAGTGCAGCGCTTGCATTAAAATGTAATTTCCCAGGAATTGGAATGGAACCATTACAGTTAAGTTGACCCCGAGGTTACAGTGACCTTGCAACGCATGCCGAGTAACCGTTGTACATTATGTTATAAATTGCAGGCGCTTGCATTAAAATTTTATTTCCCGGGAATCGGGATGAAACCATTACAGTAAAGTTGACCCCTAGGTTACAGTGACCTTGCAACGCATACCGGGTACCCGTTGTATATAATGTTATATAGTGCAGGCGCTTGCTTTAAAATGTTATTTCCCGGGAATTGGGATGGAACCATTACAGTTAAGTTGACCCCGAGGTTACAGTGACCTTGCAACGCATGCCGTGTACCCGTTGTATATTATGTTATAAATTGCAGGCGCTTGCATTAAAATTTTATTTCCCGGGAATCGGGATGAAACCATTACAGTAAAGTTGACCCCTAGGTTACAGTGACCTTGCAACGCATGCCGGGTACCCGTTGTATATAATGTTATATAGTGCAGGCGCTTGCATTATAATGTAGTTTCCGGGGACTTGGGATGGAACCATTAGAGTTTAGTTGACCCTGAGGTTAAAGTGGCCTTGCAACGCATGCCGGGTACCCGTAGTATATAATGTTACATAGTGCAGGCGCTTGCATTAAATGTAGTTTCCCAGGGCTTCGGATGGAAACATTACAGTTTTATTGACCCCGAGGTTAAAGCGGCCTTGCAACGCATGCCGGGTACCCGTTTTATATAATTTTATAAAGTGCATAATTTTATAATGTTGTTTCCCGGGACTTGGTAGGGAACCATTACGGTTTAGTTGACCCCGAAGTTAAAGTGGCCTCGCAACGCATGCCGGGTACCGCAGTTTAGCAGTGCAAAATTTCATTATGCCGGAGCTCACTATTGTAGTTGTATTGTATTTCATTTTGCAAGTGCAAGTACTAAGTAGGTACTTTGTTGTAATATTTCACCACAACGACGCCATTATGCTGTTGTGCATAAAATAATTTTCACTACAAATAAATTCATTCAATATCATGTTTTGATTTTTAAATGAAAAAAGTCCCCGCAAGTAAGTACCTACCTAGAACACGCGTAATGTATATATATATACAATGTTCAAATAGAACACACTTAAAAATAAAAAAAATAATTAATAAAAAAAATTGACAATTCTTTAAATTTTTCTAGTAAATTTTTCAGTTCTATAAAGTTCCGTTCGAGTTCTGTAATTATTTCAGTTTTGTGATGTAACTGGTCTGTAATGATAAAACAATAGAATTTGAGTAGAACCATCACAGAACGTGAAAATTAACTTTAAAAAAGTTCAATTATTCTGTATCATCGAAACAACCTTACCTTAGTATTTATTGCATTAAAACCTAATTCGTTGTGTAGGTACCCATTCAGGTAGGTACCTGCGCATTTCCTTAGATTCCGGCAATCTTAGCTTTTTTCATCATATTTGCAATACTACCGAAATAAGTAGGTACCTACCCCGAATGAAAAACGTGTTAATTTGACTGGCCAGCAAATATTTAAACTTCCGATGGAATCTGTGAGCGCGTATTTTGATGATTTTTTTTCGGAAAATTTCGAGTTTTGTCAGCATCTCCTGACGTATTTTATATGAGAATCATATGTTTTATTGGTGTTAAAAGTTGCGGAATCTATCCGGCTATCGTATTTTCAAAAAACATCTAGCCCGGAATCGGTTTTTCGGCGGTAATGTCGTTTTCCGAAAAACAACGACCGAAACCGCCGAGAGTTCCGTTTTGTTAGGCTAAAAATTTGACATCTGAGATCCTGACCTATGTCAATAGTCCTATATAGCATTTTCCTTTGTGAAATTAGCGGGTTTTTTCCTAAATTTTTTTTTTCAAACGCCGTCTGTCGGCGGGAAATATAATCGAGTGATTCGAGTAGAGCTTCTAGTTTTCGCCGCCGATTCGTATCGGAGAATAAATCCCTGTATATATTTCATTTTGTCGGAAAAAAATTACCCCCAGTTTCCATTCGGAATTTGCTTCAACCGAAAGTGAACCTTGAGGTGGGTGAAACGCAAAGGGCGTACTGGTCGTTTTTGCGTCGACGAAAAAGTGAGCTTTTCCCGACCTACCCCAAAACTAAACAATACTATATATACTAGGTTTTGCCCGTTGCAGAAGCAACTGACGGGTTAAGACACTATGCGATTTGACGTGTGAACGTGGATGAAGCGAGGAGGAGTGTGTGTTAAATTAAATATATGAAGAAACCTGAGTTCACAGTGGCCTTGCAACGCATGCCGGGTACCCGTTGTATATAATGTTATGTAGTGCAGCGCTTGCATTAAAATGTAATTTCCCAGGAATTGGAATGGAACCATTACAGTTAAGTTGATCCCGAGGTTACAGTGACTTTGCAACGCATGCCGAGTAACCGTATTGTATATCATGTTATATATTGCAGGCACTTGCTTTAAAATATTATTTCCCGGGAATTGGGATGGAACCATTACAGTTAAGTTGACCCCGAGGTTACAGTGACCTTGCAACGCATGCCGTGTACCCGTTGTATTAATATAACATAATTGTTATAAATTGCAGGCGCTTGCATTAAAATTTTATTTCCCGGGAATCGGGATGAAACCATTACAGTAAAGTTGACCCCTAGGTTAAAGTCGCCTTGCAACGCATACCGGTTACCCGTTGTATATAATTTTATATAGTGCAGGTGCTTGCATTATAATGTAGTTTCCCGGTACTTGGGATGGAACCATTATAATTAAGTTGACCCCGAGGTTACAGTGACCTTGCAACGCATGCCGGGTACCCGTTGTATATACTGTTATATAGTGCAGGCGCTTGCATTATAATGTAGTTTCCCAGGACTTCGGATGGAAACATTACAGTTTTATTGACCCCGAGGTTAAAGCGGCCTTGCAACGCATGCCGGGTACCCGTTGTATATAATTTTATAAAGTGCATAATTTTATAATGTTGTTTCCCGGGACTTGGTAGGGAACCATTACGGTTTAGTTGACCCCGAAGTTAAAGTGGCCTCGCAACGCATGCCGGGTACCCGCTGTATATAATTAATTTATTTACGCACAAATAGTCCATTAACAATAACAATCGGTTGCACGGTTTAGCAGTGCAAAATTTCATTATGCCGGAGCTCACTATTGTAGTTGTATTGTATTTCATTTTGCAAGTGTAAGTACTAAGTAGGTACTTTGTTGTAATATTTCACCAAAACGACGCCATTATGCTGTTGAGCATAAAATAATTTTCACTATAAATAAATTCATTCAATATCATGTTTTGATTTTTAAATGAAAAAAGTCCCTGGAAGTAAGTACCTACCTAGAACACGCGTAATTATTTTTTTTATTTAACAATGTCCAAATAGAACACACTTATAAAAAAAAATATAATTAATAAAAAAAAATTGTCAATTCTTCAAATTTTTCTAGTAAATTTTCAGTTCTAGAAAGTTCCGTTCGAGTTCTGTAATTATTTCAGTTTTGTGATGTAACTGGCCTATATTGAGAAAAAACAGAATTTCTGTAGAAGCAACTCAGAACGTGAAAATTAACTTAAAAAAAGTTGAATTATTCAGTATCATCGAAACAACCTTACCTTAGTATTTATTGCATTAAAACCTAATTCGTTGTGTAGGTACCCATTCAGGTAGGTACCTGCGCGTTTCCTTAGATTCCGGCAATATTTGCTTTTTTCATCATATTTGCAATACTACCGAAATAAGTAGGTACCTACCCGGAATGAATAACGTGTTAATTTGAACTGGCCAGGAATATTTAAACTTCCGATGGAATCTGTGAGCGCGTGTTTTGATGATTTTTTTTCGGAAAATTTCGAGTTTTGTCAGGATCTCCTGACGTATTTTACATGAGAATCATATGTTTTATTGTTATTAAAAGTTGCGGAATCATTCCGGCTATCGTATTTTTTAAAAACATCTAGCCCGGAATCGGTTTTTCGGCGGCAATGTGGTTTTCCGAAAAACAACGACCCAAACCGCCGAGAGTTCCGTTTTGTTAGGCTAAAACTTTGACATTTGAGATCTGCGTCAACGGTCCTAGCATTTTCCTTTGTGAAATTAAGGGGTTTTTTCGTCATTTTTTTTTTTACCAACGCCATCTGTCGGCGGGAAATATGACCGAGCCGAATCGAGTGATTCGAGCAGAGCTTCTAGTTTTCGCCGCCGATTCGTATCGGAGAATAAACCCCTGTATATATTTTATTTTGTCATTAAAAATTTGCTTACAGTTTTCATTCCCAATTTGCTTCAACCGAAACTGAACCTTAAGGTGGGTGAAACGCAAAGGGCGTACTGGTCGTTTTTGCGCCGACAAAAAAGTGAGTGAGTTTTCCCAAAACCAAACATTAATATATATATACTAGCGGGGCCCGTTGCAAAAATGCAACTGACGGGTTTAAACACTATGCGATTTGCGTGTGAACGTGGATGAAGCGAGGAGGAGTGTGTGTTAAATTAAATATATGAAGAAAACTGAGGTTACAGTGACCTTGCAACGCATGCCGGGTACCCGTTGTATATAATGTTATGTAGTGCAGCGCTTGCATTAAAATTTTATTTCCCGGGAATTGGGGTGAAACCAATACAGTAAAGTTGACCCCGAGGTTACAGTGACCTTGCAACGCATGCCGGGTACCCGTTGTATATAATGTTATATAGTGCAGGCGCTTGCATTATAATGTAGTTTCCGGGGACTTGGGATGGAACCATTAGAGTTTAGTTGACCCTGAGGTTAAAGTGGCCTTGCAACGCATGCCGGGTACCCGTAGTATATAATGTTACATAGTGCAGGCGCTTGCATTATAATGTAGTTTCACAGGACTTCGGATGGAAACATTACAGTTTTATTGACCCCGAGGTTAAAGCGGCCTTGCAACGCATGCCGGGTACCCGTTGTATATAATTTTATAAAGTGCATAATTTTATAATGTTGTTTCCCGGGACTTGGTAGGGAACCATTACGGTTTAGTTGACCCCGAAGATAAAGTGGCCTCGCAACGCATGCCGGGTACCGCTGTTTAGCAGTGCAAAATTTCATTATGCCGGAGCTCACTATTGTAGTTGTATTGTATTTCATTTTGCAAGTGTAAGTACTAAGTAGGTACTTTGTTGTAATATTTCACCAAAACGACGCCATTATGCTGTTGAGCATAAAATAATTTTCACTACAAATAAATTCATTCAATATCATGTTTTGATTTTTAAATGAAAAAAGTCCCCGCAAGTAAGTACCTACCTAGAACACGCGTAATGTATATATATATACAATGTTCAAATAGAACACACTTAAAAATAAAAAAAATAATTAATAAAAAAAATTGACAATTCTTTAAATTTTTCTAGTAAATTTTCAGTTCTATAAAGTTCCGTTCGAGTTCTGTAATTATTTCAGTTTTGTGATGTAACTGGTCTGTAATGATAAAACAATAGAATTTGAGTAGAACCATCACAGAACGTGAAAATTAACTTAAAAAAAGTTCAATTATTCTGTATCATCGAAACAACCTTACCTTAGTATTTATTGCATTAAAACCTAATTCGTTGTGTAGGTACCAATTCAGGTAGGTACCTACGCATTTCCTTAGATTCCGGCAATCTTAGCTTTTTTCATCATATTTGCAATACTACCGAAATAAGTAGGTACCTACCCCGAATGAAAAACGTGTTAATTTGAACTGGCCAGCAAATATTTAAACTTCCGATGGAATCTGTGAGCGCGTATTTTGATGATTTTTTTTCGGAAAATTTCGAGTTTTGTCAGCATCTCCTGACGTATTTTATATGAGAATCATATGTTTTATTGGTGTTAAAAGTTGCGGAATCTATCCGGCTATCGTATTTTCAAAAAACATCTAGCCCGGAATCGGTTTTTCGGCGGTAATGTCGTTTTCCGAAAAACAACGACCGAAACCGCCGAGAGTTCCGTTTTGTTAGGCTAAAACTTTGACATTTGAGATCTGCGTCAACGGTCCTAGCATTTTCCTTTGTGAAATTAAGGGGTTTTTTCGTCATTTTTTTTTTTACCAACGCCATCTGTCGGCGGGAAATACGACCGAGCCGAATCGAGTGATTCGAGCAGAGCTTCTAGTTTTCGCCGCCGATTCGTATCGGAGAATAAACCCCTGTATATATTTTATTTTGTCATTAAAAATTTGCTTACAGTTTTCATTCCCAATTTGCTTCAACCGAAACTGAACCTTAAGGTGGGTGAAACGCAAAGGGCGTACTGGTCGTTTTTGCGCCGACAAAAAAGTGAGTGAGTTTTCCCAAAACTAAACATTAATATATACTAGGTTTTGCCCGTTGCAGAAGCAACTGACGGGTTAAGACACTATGCGATTTGACGTGTGAACGTGGATGATGCGAGGAGGAGTGTGTGTTAAATTAAATAAATGAAGAAACCTGAGTTCACAGTGACCTTGCAACGCATGCCGGGTACCCGTTGTATATAATGTTATGTAGTGCAGCGCTTGCATTAAAATGTAATTTCCCAGGAATTGGAATGGAACCGTTACAGTTAAGTTGACCATGAGGTTACAGTGACCTTGCAACGCATGCCGAGCAACCGTTGTATATCATTTTATATATTGCAGGCACTTGCTTTAAAATGTTATTTCCCGGGAATTGGGATGGAACCATTACAGTTAAGTTGACCCCGAGGTTACAGTGACCTTGCAACGCATGCCGGTAACCCGTTGTATATAATATTATAATATAGTGCAGACGTTTGCAAGGCGCTTGCATTATAATGTAGTTTCCCGGAACTTGGAATGGAACCGTTAATGTTAAGTTGACCCCGAGGTTACAGTGATCTTGCAACGCATGCCGGGTAACAGTTGTATATAATGTTATGTAGAAATAAAAATCCCCTAAGATGACCTTTATTGGATAACCAACACTCATGCCGTAGGTCACCCCAAGTGGTTCGCTACGTTTGGTGATTTAGTAGGGGTGCCCGGATTTATGGGGTGAGGTTTGTCAAGGTCTTGGAGGCTGATGACCAGGACACACTGAACCCCAGATTCCTACCCACCCCTTAAACCCTTTTCCTTCTCAGAACTCTCTTCTCCTTCTTTGCCTTAAAAAACCCTCCACCCAGCATCTCCAAAGATGACATGACCGTGAGGGAAATTATTTTCCTCAGGGTCTCCTGTGTGGAGCTTTTTCCTCCCCCCCTCTCGCGCTTCATTAATTCATTCCCGGTACATTTAGTTTTCAAAAAGCGAGAAATGTGCACCTACTTCGGTCGCCCGCTTCATTATTGTATCCCGATTGATCATTATTGTTTTCATAAAACCATCTCGGAAATGCACACATCAAATTCCCAAAGTCTCATCGCAATCGGATGAACCAACACCGCTGTCATAGGTCACCCAAGTGGTTCGCTACGATTGGTGACTTAGCAGGGGTGCCCGGGTTCATGGGATGAGGTTTGTCTAGGTCTTGGTGGCGGATACGTTTGACCAACCACTGCATGGCGGGCTGGATCGGAGGAGACTGATTGAGGGAGGCTTTTTATCTCTCCAGCCAGATTCTCTCAACCCTTCGCCTCGCACCGCAGTGTGAGGAATAGATTCATACGTCCGTTACTCCTGGCGACACTGACCCTCAGATTCCTACCCACCCCTCATACCCTTTTCCTTCTTATATCTTCTTCTCCTTTCTTTCCCTCAAAAAACCTTCGACACAGCATCCCCAAAGATGACATAGGCCCCTAGGGAAATTGTTTTCCTCGGTGCCTCCTGTGTGGAGCTAATGTAAAAAAAAGTTTAGCAATGCATAATTTCATGATGCCAGAGCTCACTATTGTATATAGAAACCAATGAATGGTTCCCGGGGCGGCGATACCAATTCCACGTTGAATGATTATCATTAAAATACAAAATACAAAAAAAAAACGGTATGTAAATTAAATATTTTTGAAAAAAATTATACCATTCAACTTCAAGCAATTTTATTATACATTTACAATAAATTCATAAGCAATATCATCAGATTCTAAGTTGTTATGTGCATGTAGGTACCTGCAAAGATTCTATGTAGAGTTACCTTCACATACGTAAAAAAAAAACATATGAAATATATTTAGGCTGGGTTTTTCAAAAAATTTATTTAAAAATCTTCAATTTTTCAAGTTAATTTTAACGTTCTGTGAAAGTTCTGTTCAAATTCTATTCAAGTTCCGTAATTATTTCTATTTTGAAATAATAGTATAAATAAATAATAATAAATATTATGAGTTTTGAAGATAATTGAATAAATAAAAATCGCACATTACGTGAAAATGAACTTAATCAATTTAAAAATAACATTCCTACCAACAGTGGTTATCCAGAAGCAACCTCCGTGTTCCTACATATTTCAAAAATTACCATCTTGGATGATTTTTTTCATTTCATATCTTTAATTTTCGATTTAACATTTAAAGGAAAGAATCTCGTAAGCCGGTACCTACCTAGTACATACCGAGAAAAATAATAGTGGTGTAGGTAGGTACTTGCGCGTTTTCTCAATAAATACTTAGCGAATTAGCAATAATTCAATAGAACGGTAGGTACCTACCGCGATTTTCTGCATTTAAACCATTCACATTTTAAACGCCAGTACCTACCTCGGGTTTATATTAACTGGCTGGAAAATTATGCATTGTTGATGATAGATCGATTTCAGAAAATGTCAGAAAAATTTCAATATTTGATGCAATATAGTGTAACATTTTAAATGGGAAGCTACACATGTTTTTATTTTAAAAGTTTCTTAAACTTGTATACCTTCTATTTAATCAAAAACATTTCGTGCAAAATGTTTGTTTTCGCCGCAATCTAAGTTCCCGCAAAGGGCCTTTAAAATGTCAATTTTTCTACGATATTTTCGAGAACGCCGTTAAAAAAATTCGAATAAATCGCTAGAAAAATCAGTTTTGTATGGGAAATCTCTTTACTAAACGATTCGACGTTTTTTAACGGGTGAACCTATCGGCAGGAAATATAACTGAGGCCGAATTTCTTCGTCGGTGAGAGATCTAATTGTAGTTTTCGCCGTTTGGGTGCGCCGTTAACCCTGCATCATCTTTTTATATGAAATCTGGTCTGACCCGCAGAGATCCATGTCCGTGCCCCCTTTCGGGCCAAATTGATCTCTGCGGTCGGCGAAACTCGAGGAGCTGAGGTCGATTATCGCCTGCGGGCCGAGGGGGGCGAGGGAAATCGAAAGGGCGTAAGCGTCTTTTTCGTTTTTAAGCGACAATACGCCGTAAGGTCTTGCGGATCGAGGGGGAAAAGAGTCGATTATCGGATCACCAAAACGCGTTTTTTTGGAACGGCCGTTTGTATGAAATCCCGGTCCACACGCCTTGCTAGGCCAAATCGACCTCTGCGGTCGGTGAAACTGGACAGGCAGAGTGGTCGATTTTCGCCTGTACCCGGAGGGCTAAAAAAAAAAGTGAGTTTTCCTGACCTACCCCAAAACCAAACAATACTATATATATACTAGCTGGGCCCATTGCAAAAGCAATTAACGGGTTTAATCACTATGCGATTTGACGTGTGAACGTGGATGAAGCGAGGAGAAGTGTGTGTTAAATTAAATATATGAAGAAACCTGAGGTTACAGTGACCTTGCAACGCATGCCGGGTACCCGTTGAATATAATGTTATGTAGTGCAGCGCTTGCATTAAAATGTTATTTCCCAGGAATTGGAATGGAACCATTACAGTTAAGTTGACCCCGAGGTTACAGTGACCTTGCAACGCATGTCGTGTACCCGTTGTATATTATGTTATAAATTGCAGGCGCTTTCATTAAAATTTTATTTCCCGGGAATTGGGATGGAATCATTAAAGTAAAGTTGACCCCGAGGGTACAGTGACCTTGCAACGCATGCCAGGTACCCGTTGTATATAATGTTATATAGTATAGACGCTTGCATTATAATGTTGTTTTCCAAGATTTGGCATGGAACCATTACAGTTTAATGGACCCCGAGGTTAAAGTGGCATTGCAACGCATGCCGGGTGCCCGCCGTATATAATTTATTTATTTACGGACAAAAAGTCCATTAATCATATAAAATACGTCACTAACTTATATCTCCCTCTTATCGTTTCCCTTGTTACCATAATTATTGGAAGGCTTTTGACCTCTCCTGCCAGATTCTCTCAACCCTTCGCCTTGCACCGCAGTGTGAGGAAAAGATTCGTACGTCTGTCACTCCTGGCCACACTGAGCCCCAGATTCCTACCCACCCCTCAAACCATTTTACTTCCTATATCTTCTTCTCCTTCCTTTCCCTTAAAAAACCCTCCACACAGCATCCTCAAAGATGACATAGGCCCCTAGGGAAATTGTTTTCCTTAGTGCCTCCTGTGTGGAGCTAATGTAAAAAAAAGTTTAGCAATGCATACTTTCATGATGCCAAAGCTCACTATTGTGTACAGAAACCAATGAATGGTTCCCGGGGCGGCGATACCAATTCCACGTTGAATGATTATCATAAAGATGCAAAATACAAAAAAACGCTATGTAAATGTAATATTTTTGAAAAAATGATCCCATTCAACTTCTAGTAATTTCATCGTATATTTACAAAAAAAAAACATACGCAATATCATCAGAAGATTCTGAGTCGTTATGTGCAATAGCCTACTCAGATTCGGAGTAGGTACCCACATATCTGTAAAAAAAAAGTAATTAAGAATTTGTAAAATTTAGTACATCCGAATATAAATGAAGCAATCTACGCTTTTTTCCGATGCGTAAAACAAAAACTTTAGCATTTCATTTGGACAGAAAATAAGATAAAAGTTCTCTCATACCTAGTACCTACTAACACATATAATATATCCGTGTTCCTAGTTACCTACGTATTTTTACAAAACAAATAATTGCACCAACCAAAGTTCCAATACACGTAGGCATTTTTGCAAAATTCCATCTTTGATTACTTTTCTTTTAATTTTATATCATAATTTTAAATAAATAAGTTCCTACTCAGTGAATGTTGTCATTTCAATTAATAAGCACTAACATCTCTATGCGGCCACTCTGATTGGCCATCGGAATAGAATTCCAATCTCTCTCCTGATTGGCTGAAAGCTAAAAAAGATAGGGTCCGCCAATATTTCTTTACTCATTTTTAACAAACACAATTTGATGAACAAAAAATTTTTTTTTTTAAAATCGACCCATTGATTTTATTTTTTGAAAATTTTATCTATCAAGTGTCCACCTTTCAAATTTAGCAACGCCAATACTATTTTCGTAATAAATAGTTATTCAGAACGAAAAATGTATTGAAATTTTAAAAAAAAATACGTTTGAAAAAAAATTTATATATTTGTAGCAACGGCCCGACTCCATTTACTATAAAAATAATAATTAGAAAACATTATTACAAAATTAATCAATATATTTCCAACGGTATTTTTTTTACCACCTTGCACTTACATTCGTAAACTGACCAGCAACAAAAATCGGCATTATTTTAGTACGAACGCATTAAGTACCTACCTATCCAGTAATAAATAACATTCTATGGCGCCTTTATTTTCTTAATATTTTGAAAACCTCGAGTGATTTCTTTTAATATTTAAATGAAAGAACATTCTTCATGAGGGAAATTATTTTCCTCAGGGTCTCCTGTGTGGAGCTTTTTCCTCCCCCCCTCTCGCGCCTCATTAATTCATTCCCGGTACATTTAGTTTTCAAAAAGCGAGAAATGTGCACCTACTTCGGTCGCCCGGTTCATTATTGTATCCCGATTGATCATTATTGTATTCAGAAACCATCGCGGGAATGCACACATCAAATTCCAAAAGTCTCATCGCAATCGGATGAACCAACACCGCTGTCAAAGGTCACCTAAGTGGTTCGCTACGTTTGATGACTTAGCAGGGGTGCCCGGGTTCATGGGATGAGGTTTGTCTAGGTCTTGGTGGCGGATACGTTTGACCTACCACTGCATGGCGGGCTGGATTGGAGGAGACTGATTGAGGGAGGCTTTTTATCTCTCCAGCCAGATTCTCCCAACCCTTCGCCTCGCACCGCAGTGTGAGGAATAGATTCATACGTCCGTTACTCCTGGCCACACTGACCCCCAGATTCCTACCCACCCCTCATACCCTTTTCCTTCTTATATCTTCTTCTCCTTTCTTTCCCTCAAAAAACCCTCCACACAGCATCCTCAAAGATGACATAGGCCCCTAGGGAAATTGTTTTCCTCGGTGCCTCCTGTGTGGAGCTAATGTAAAAAAAAAGTTTAGCAATGCATAATTTCATGATGCCAGAGCTCACAATTGTATATAGAAACCAATGAATGGTTCCCGGGGCGGCGATACCAATTCCACGTTGAATGATTATCATTAAAATACAAAATACAAAAAAAGCGGTATGTAAATTTAATATTTTTGAAAAAAATTATACCATTCCACTTCAAGCAATTTTATTATACATTTACAAAAAAATCATAAGCAATATCATCAGATTTTGAGTTGTTATGTGCATGTAGGTACCTGCATAGATTCTATGTAGAGGTACCTGCACATATGTAAAAAAAACATATGAAATATATTTAGGCTGGGTTTTTCAAAAAATTTATTTAAAAATCTTCAATTTTTCAAGTTAATTTTAACGTTCTGTGAAAGTTCTGTTCAAATTCTATTCAAGTTCCGTAATTATTTCTGTTTTGAAATAATAGTTTAAATAAATAATAATAAATATTATAAGTTTTGAAGATAATTGAATAAATAAAAACCGCACATTACGTGAAAATGAACTTTACTAATTTAAAAATAACATTCATACCAACAGTGGTTATCCAGAAGCAACCTCCGTGTTCCTACATATTTCAAAAATTACCATCTTGGATGATTTTTTTCATTTCATATCATTAATTTTCGATTTAACATTTAAAGGAAAAAATCTCGTAAGATGGTACCTACCTAGTACATACCGAGAAAAATAATGTTGGTGTAGGTACCTACTTACGCGTTTTCTCAATAAATACTTAGCGAATTAGCAATAATTCAATAGAACGGTAGGTACCTACCGCGATTTTCTGCATTTAAATCATTCTCATTTTTAACGCCAGTACCTACCTCGAGTTTATATTAACTGGCTGGAAAATTATGCATTGTTGATGATAGATCGATTTCAGAAAATGTCAGAAAAATTTCAATATTTGATGCAATATAGTGTAACATTTTAAATGGGAAGCTACACATGTTTTCATTTTAAAAGTTTCTTAAACTTGTATACCTTCTATTTAATCAAAAACATTTCGTGCAAAATGTTTGTTTTCGCCGCAATCTAAGTTCCCGCAAAGGGCCTTTAAAATGTCAATTTTTCTCCGCTATTTTCGAAAACGCCGTTAAAAAAATTCGAATAAATTCCTAGTGAAATCAGTTTTGTATGGGAAATCTCTTTACTAAACGGTTCGACGTTTTTTAACGGGTAAACCTGTCGGCGGGAAATATAACTGAGGCCGAATTTCTTCGTCGGTGAGAGATCTAATTGTAGTTTTCGCCGTTTGGGAGCGCTGTTGGCCCTGCGTCATCTTTTTTATATGAAATCTGGTCTGACCGGCAGAGATCACCGTCCGTGCCCCCTTTCGGGCCAAATTGATCTCTGCGGTCGGCGAAACTCGAGGAGCGACGGTCGATTATCGCCTGCGGGCCGAGGGGGGCGAGGGAAAACGAAAGGACGTAAGCGTCTTTTTTTTTTTTAAGCGACAATACGCCGTAAGGTCTTGCGGATCGAGGGGGAAAAGTGTCGATTATCGGATCACCAAAACGCGTTTTTTTGGAACGGCCGTTTGTATGAAATCCCGGTCCACAAGCCTTGCTCGGCCAAATCGACCTCTGCGGTCGGTGAAACTCGACAGGCAGAGTGGTCGATTTTCGCCTGTACCCGGAGGGCTAAAAAAAAAAGTGAGTTTTCCTGACCTACCCCAAAACCAAACATTAATATATATACTAGCGGGGCCCGTTGCAAAAATGCAACTAACGGGTTAAAAAATTATGCGATTTGCGTGTGAACGTGGATGAAGCGAGGAGGAGTGTGTGTTGAATAAAATATAAGAAGAAACCTGAGGTTACAGTGACCTCGCAACGCATGCCGGGAACCCATTGTATATAATGTTATAATATAGTGCAGGCATTTGCAAGGCGCTTGCATAATAATGTAGTTTCCCTGAACTTGGAATGGAACCATTACAGTTAAGTTGACCCCGAGTTAACAGAAATGTTGCAACGCATGCCGGGTACCCTTTGTATATAATGTTATAATATAAAGCAGGCGTTTGCAAGGCGCTTGTATTATAATGTAGTTTCCAGGAACTTGGAATGGAACCATTACAGTTAAGTTGACCCCGAGATTACAGTGATCTTGCAACGCATGCCGGGTACCCGTTGTATATAATGTTATAATACATTGCAAGCGTTTGCAAGGCGCTTGCATTATAATGTAGTTTCCCGGAACTTGGAATGGAACCATTACAGTTAAGTTGACCCTGAGATTACAGTGATGTTGCAACGCATGCCGGGTACCCGTTGTATATAATGTTATAATACAGTGCATGCGTTTGCAAGGCGCTTGAATTATAATGCAGTTTCCCGGAACTTGGAATGGAACCATTACAGTTAAGTTGACCCCGAGGTTACAGTGATGTTGCAACGCATGCCGGGTACCCGTTGTATATAATGTTATGTAGAAATACAAATCCCCAAAGTTGACCTTTATTGGTTAACCAACACCTCTGCCATAGGTCACCCCAAGTGGTTCGCTACGTTTGGTGATTTAGTAGGGGTGCCCGGGTTCATGGGGTGAGGTCTGTCTAGGTCTTGGAGGCGGATGCCCAGGACACACTGAACCCCAGATTCCTACCCACCCCTTAAACCCTTTTCCTTCCCAGAACTCTCATCTCCTTCCTTTCCTAAAAAAAATCCTCCACACAGCATCCCCAAAGATGACATCGGACCTGAGGGAAATTATTTTCTCCACGGCCTCCTGTGTGGAGCTCATGTAAAAAAAATAATTAAATGCATACAAATTCACCTTTCCCAAAAAGCCAGAAATAATTGAAAAAAAACATGTTCTTATTATATTTTCCCTTGCTTAGTTCTGCACTCCTGGTATTTATCCTTATAAAATTTTGTTTTATTCGAGTAAAAAAAAGAACAGAAAAAATATTCTTTCATAGCGTACTCTACTCCCCCCCCCCCCCCCCCCCCCTTTCCTCCATCCCGCAAAACCCCCTCCCGGGTTCCCCTCCCCCTTCCCAGGTTACCCTCCCCCCTCCCTGGTTTTCTTCCCCCCCTCAAACAAACAAACATAACAAAAAAAGAATTATTCAATTTGGTGCAGTCTTTCGGAAGTTATATGCGTACATACATTTCGACGATTAATTTTTATGCAAACTTCATAATGCCAGAGCTCACCAGTAGTTTTATACAAAACATTGTCCTAACAATGTCGAAGACAACAAAAAAAGAATTTTTCAATTTGGTGCAGTCTTTCGGAAGTTATGCGCGTACATACATTTCCGGGATTCATTTGTATGCAAATTTCATAATGCCAGAGCTCACCAGTAGTTTTATACAAACTTTATCCGAACAATAAGGAACGCAACAAAAAAAGAATTATTCAATTACGTGCAGTCGTTCTGAAGTTATGAGCGTACTTACATTTCGGCGAATCATTTTTAAACAAATTTCGTTATGCCAGAGCTCACCAGTAATTTTATTCAAACCTTGTCCTAATATTAGCAAATACAACAAAGAAAGAACTATCCAATTTGGTGCATTCGCTCGGAAGCTATGCGCATATATAGATTTCGGCGATTAATTTTAAACAAATTTTATAATTCCAGAGCTCATTTAGTTTATACAAACCTTGCCTGAACAATAACGAAACCAACTCAAAAATAATTATCCAATTTGCTCCAGTCGTTCATGAGCTATAATTTATAGATGATACCCGTGGATAATTATTTATCCGTTTATGTAATTTTCAGGGTACCTACCTAGTTCATCAAAATCTTCTAAAATAATATTTTATCTATATGGCAAGACAACCGTTAAAAGTTGTCATAACCACCTGAAGCAAAGCCTGAAAATCGAACACCTGCGCTGGTTTAAGAACATTTCCCATACAAATTACGTCAGCTAAAGCTGTCAGGGCCTCGCTGAAATCTTGCGGTGGTTTTGGATGATGTTCCATGTTCAGTATTGCAAGGTTGGAAAAAATTACATAAAGATTTAAAATATCTACCGATTTAACAGGCTGAAAATCATGTGCATTATGGATGTTATTGAATTTTTCGCAAATGTCAATATAATTGCAAAGTTTGAAGCTACATTGTGAAACATTTTAAATGGGAAGCTACACATGTTTTTATTTTAAAAGTTTCTTAAACTTGTATACCTTCTATTTAATCAAAAACATTTCGTGCAAAATGTTTGTTTTCGCCGCAATCTAAGTTCCCGCAAAGGGCCTTTAAAATGTCAATTTTTCTCCGCTATTTTCGAAAACGCCGTTAAAAAAATTCGAATAAATCCCTAGAAAAATCAGTTTTGTATGGGAAATCTCTTTACTAAACGATTCGACGTTTTTTAACGGGTGAACCTGTCGGCAAGAAATATAACTGAGGTCGAATTTCTTCTTCGGTGAGAGATCTAATTGTAGTTTTCGCCGTTTGGGAGCGCTGTTGACCCTGCGTCATCTTTTTTATATGAAATCTGGTCTGACCCGCAGAGAACGCCGTCCGTGCCCCCTTTCGGGCCAAATTGATCTCTGCGGTCGGTGAAACTCGAGGAGCTGAGGTCGATTATCGCCTGCGGGTCGAGGCGGGCGACGGAAATCGAAAGGGCGTAAGCGTCTTTTTCGTTTTTAAGCGACAATACGCCGTGAGGTCTTGCGGATCGAGGGGGAAAAGAGTCGATTATCGGATCACCAAAACGCGTTTTTTTGGAATGGCCGTTTGTATGAAATCCCGGTCCACAAGCCTTGCTCGGCCAAATCGACCTCTGCGGTCGGTGAAACTCGACAGGCAGAGTGGTCGATTTTCGCCTGTACCCGGAGGGCTAAAAAAAAAAGTGAGTTTTCCTGACCTACCCCAAAACCAAACAATACTATATATACTAGCGGGGCCCGTTGCAAAAATGCAACTAACGGGTTAAAAAATTATGCGATTTGCGTGTGAACGTGGATGAAGCGAGGAGGAGTGTGTGTTAAATTAAATATATGAAGAAACCTGAAGTTACAGTGACCTTGCAACGCATGCCGTGTACCCGTTGTATATAATGTTATGTAGTGCAGCGCTTGCATTAAAATGTAATTTCCCAGGAATTTGAATAGAACCATTACAGTTAAGTTGACCATGAGGTTACAGTGACCTTGCAACGCATGCCGAGCAACCGTTGTATATCATTTTATATATTGCAGGCACTTGCTTTAAAATGTTATTTCCCGGGAATGGGGATGGAACCATTACAGTTAAGTTGACCCCGAGGTTACAGTGACCTTGCAACGCATGCCGGGAACCCGTTGTATATAATGTTATAATATAGTGCAGACGTTTGCAAGGCGCTTGCATTATAATGTAGTTTCCCGGAACTTGGAATGGAACCGTTACAGTTAAGTTGACCCCGAGGTTACAGTGATCTTGCAACGCATGCCGGGTAACCGTTGTATATAATGTTATGTAGAAATAAAAATCCCCAAAGATGACCTTTATTGGATAACCAACACTCATGCCGTAGGTCACCCTAAGTGGTTCGCTACGTTTGGTGATTTAGTAGGGGTGCCCGGATTTATGGGGTGAGGTTTGTCTAGGTCTTGGAGGCGGATGACCAGGACACACTGAACCCCAGATTCCTACCCACCCCTTAAACCCTTTTCCTTCTCAGAACTCTCATCTCCTTCTTTGCTTAAAAAAACCCTCCATCCAGCATCTCCAAAGATGACATGACCGTGAGGGAAATTATTTTCCTCAGGGTCTCCTGTGTGGAGCTTTTTCCTCCCCCCCTCTCGCGCCTCATTAATTCATTCCCGGTACATTTAGTTTTCAAAAAGCGAGAAATGTGCACCTACTTCGGTCGCCCGGTTCATTATTGTATCCCGATTGATCATTATTGTATTCAGAAACCATCGCGGGAATGCACACATCAAATTCCAAAAGTCTCATCGCAATCGGAGGAACCAACACCGCTGTCAAAGGTCACCCAAGTGGTTCGCTACGTTTGATGACTTAGCAGGGGTGCCCGGGTTCATGGGATGAGGTTTGTCTAGGTCTTGGTGGCGGATACGTTTGACCTACCACTGCATGGCGGGCTGGATCGGAGGAGACTGATTGAGGGAGGCTTTTTATCTCTCCAGCCAGATTCTCCCAACCCTTCGCCTCACACCGCAGTGTGAGGAATAGATTCATACGTCCGTTACTCCTGGCCACACTGACCCCCAGATTCCTACCCACCTCTCATACCCCTTTCCTTCTTATATCTTCTTCTCCTTTATTTCCCTAAAAAAACCCTCCACACAGCATCCTCAAAGATGACATAGGCCCCTAGGGAAATTGTTATCCTCGGTGCCTCCTGTGTGGAGCTAATGTAAAAAAAGTTTAGCAATGCATAATTTCATGATGCCAGAGCTCACTATTGTATATAGAAACCAATGAATGGTTCCCGGGGCGGCGATACCAATTCCACGTTGAATGATTATCATTAAAATACAAAATACAAAAAAAAGCGGTATGTAAATTTAATATTTATGAAAAAAATTATACCATTCCATTTCAAGCAATTTTATTATACATTTACAAAAAAATCATAAGCAATATCATCAGATTTTGAGTTGTTATGTGCATGTAGGTACCTGCATAGATTCTATGTAGAGGTACCTACACATACGTAAAAAAAACATATGAAATATATTTAGGCTGGGTTTTTCAAAAAAATTATTTAAATATCTTCAATTTTTCAAGTTAATTTTAACGTTCTGTGAAAGTTCTGTTCAAATTCAAGTTCCGTAATTATGTCTATTTTGAAATAATAGTATAAATAAATAATAATAAATATTATAAGTTTTGAAGATAATTGAATAAATAAAAATCGCACATTACGTGAAAATGAAATAATTAATTTAAAAATAACGTTCCTACCAATAGTGGTTATCCAGAAGCAACCTCCGTGTTCCTACATATTTCAAAAATTACCATCTTGGATGATTTTTTTCATTTCATATCTTTAATTTTCGATTTAACATTTAAAGGAAAGAATCTCGTAAGCCGGTACCTACCTAGTACATACCGAGAAAAATAATGGTGGTGTAGGTACCTACTTACGCGTTTTCTCAATAAATACTTAGCGAATTAGCAATAATTCAATAGAACGGTAGGTACCTACCGCGATTTTCTGCATTTAAATCTTTCACATTTTAAACGCCAGTACCTACCTCGAGTTTATATTAACTGGCTGGAAAATTATGCATTGTTGATGATAGATCGATTTCAGAAAATGTCAGAAAAATTTCAATATTTGATGCAATATAGTGTAACATTTTAAATGGGAAGCTACACATGTTTTTATTTTAAAAGTTTCTTAAACTTGTATACCTTCTATTTAATCAAAAACATTTCGTGCAAAATGTTTGCTTTCGCCGCAATCTAAGTTCCCGCAAAGGGCCTTTAAAATGTCAATTTTTCTCGGCTATTTTCGAAAACGCCGTTAAAAAAATTCGAATAAATCCCTAGAAAAATCAGTTTTGTATGGGAAATCTCTTTACTGAACGGTTCGACGTTTTTTAACGGGTGAACCTGTCGGCGAGAAATATAACTGAGGTCGAATTTCTTCGTCGGTGAGAGATCTAATTGTAGTTTTCGCCGTTTGGGAGCGCTGTTGACCCTGCCTCATCTTTTTTATATGAAATCTGGTCTGACCCGCAGAGAACGCCGTCCGTGCCCCCTTTCGGGCCAAATTGATCTCTGCGGTCGGCGAAACTCGAGGAGCGACGGTCGATTATCGCCTGCGGGCCGAGGGGGGCGAGGGAAATCGAAAGGGCGTAAGCGTCTTTTTCGTTTTTAAGCGACAATACGCCGTAAGGTCTTGCGGATCGAGGGGGAAAAGAGTCGATTATCGGATCACCAAAACGCGTTTTTTTGGAACGGCCGTTTGTATGAAATCCCGGTTCACAAGCCTTGCTAGGCCAAATCGACCTCTGCGGTCGGTGAAACTGGACAGGCAGAGTGGTCGATTTTCGCCTGTACCCGGAGGGCTAAAAAAAAAAGTGAGTTTTCCTGACCTACCCCAAAACCAAACATTAATATATACTAGGTTTTGCCCGTTGCAGAAGCAACTGACGGGTTTAAACACTATGCGATTTGACGTGTGAACGTGGATGAAGCGAGGAAGAGTGTGTGTGAAATTAAATATATGAAGAAACCTGAGGTTACAGTGACCTTGCAACGCATGCCGGGTACCCGTTGTATATAATGTTATGTAGTGCAGCGCTTGCATTAAAATGTAATTTCCCAGGAATTGGAATGGAACCATTACAGTTAAGTTGACCCCGAGGTTACAGTGACCTTGCAACGCATGCCGAGTAACCGTTGTATATTATGTTATAAATTGCAGGCGCTTGCATTAAAATTTTATTTCCCGGGAATCGGGATGAAACCATTACAGTAAAGTTAACCCCTAGGTTACAGTGACCTTGCAACGCATACCGGGTACCCGTTGTATATAATGTTATATAGTGCAGGCGCTTGCTTTAAAATGTTATTTCCCGGGAATTGGGATGGAACCATTACAGTTAAGTTGACCCCGAGGTTACAGTGACCTTGCAACGCATGCCGAGTAACCGTTGTATATTATGTTATAAATTGCAGGCGCTTGCATTAAAATTTTATTTCCCGGGAATCGGGATGAAACCATTACAGTAAAGTTGACCCCTAGGTTACAGTGACCTTGCAACGCATACCGGGTACCCGTTGTATATAATGTTATATAGTGCAGGCGCTTGCTTTAAAATGTTATTTCCCGGGAATTGGGATGGAACCATTACAGTTAAGTTGACCCCGAGGTTACAGTGAGCTTGCAACGCATGCCGTGTACCCGTTGTATATTATGTTATAAATTGCAGGCGCTTGCATTAAAATTTTATTTCCCGGGAATCGGGATGAAACCATTACAGTAAAGTTGACCCCTAGGTTACAGTGACCTTGCAACGCATGCCGGGTACCCGTTGTATATAATGTTATATAGTGCAGGCGCTTGCATTATAATGTAGTTTCCGGGGACTTGGGATGGAACCATTAGAGTTTAGTTGACCCTGAGGTTAAAGTGGCCTTGCAACGCATGCCGGGTACCCGTAGTATATAATGTTACATGGTGCAGGCGCTTGCATTATAATGTAGTTTCCCAGGACTTCGGATGGAAACATTACAGTTTTATTGACCCCGAGGTTAAAGCGGCCTTGCAACGCATGCCGGGTACCCGTTGTATATAATTTTATAAAGTGCATAATTTTATAATGTTGTTTCCCGGGACTTGGTAGGGAACCATTACGGTTTAGTTGACCCCGAAGTTAAAGTGGCCTCGCAACGCATGCCGGGTACCCGCTGTATATAATTAATTTATTTACGCACAAATAGTCCATTAACAATAACAATCGGTTGCACGGTTTAGCAGTGCAAAATTTCATTATGCCGGAGCTCACTATTGTAGTTGTGTTGTATTTCATTTTGCAAGTGTAAGTACTAAGTAGGTACTTTGTTGTAATATTTCACCAAAACGACGCCATTATGCTGTTGAGCATAAAATAATTTTCACTACAAATAAATTCATTCAATATCATGTTTTGATTTTTAAATGAAAAAAGTCCCCGCAAGTAAGTACCTACCTAGAACACGCGTAATGTATATATATATATACAATGTTCAAATAGAACACACTTAAAAACAAAAAAAAAAAATTAATAAAAAAAATTGACAATTCTTTAAATTTTTCTAGTAAATTTTCAGATCTATAAAGTTCCGTTCGAGTTCTGTAATTATTTCAGTTTTGTGATGTAACTGGTCTGTAATGATAAAACAATAGAATTTGAGTAGAACCATCACAGAACGTGAAAATTAACTTAAAAAAAGTTCAATTATTCTGTATCATCGAAACAACCATACCTTAGTATTTATTGCATTAAAACCTAATTCGTTGTGTAGGTACCCATTCAGGTAGGTACCTGCGCATTTCCTTAGATTCCGGCAATCTTAGCTTTTTTCATCATATTTGCAATACTACCGAAATAAGTAGGTACCTACCCCGAATGAAAAACGTGTTAATCTGAACTGGCCAGCAAATATTTAAACTTCCGATGGAATCTGTGAGCGCGTATTTTGATGATTTTTTTTCGGAAAATTTCGAGTTTTGTCAGCATCTCCTGACGTATTTTATATGAGAATCATATGTTTTATTGGTGTTAAAAGTTGCGGAATCTATCCGGCTATCGTATTTTCAAAAAACATCTAGCCCGGAATCGGTTTTTTCGGCGGTAATGTCGTTTTCCGAAAAACAACGACCGAAACCGCCGAGAGTTCCGTTTTGTTAGGCTAAAACTTTGACATTTGAGATCTGCGTCAACGGTCCTAGCATTTTCCTTTGTGAAATTAAGGGGTTTTTTCGTCATTTTTTTTTTTACCAACGCCATCTGTCGGCGGGAAATATGACCGAGCCGAATCGAGTGATTCGAGCAGAGCTTCTAGTTTTCGCCGCCGATTCGTATCGGAGAATAAACCCCTGTATATATTTTATTTTGTCATTAAAAATTTGCTTACAGTTTTCATTCCCAATTTGCTTCAACCGAAACTGAACCTTAAGGTGGGTGAAACGCAAAGGGCGTACTGGTCGTTTTTGCGCCGACAAAAAAGTGAGTGAGTTTTCCCAAAACTAAACATTAATATATACTAGGTTTTGCCCGTTGCAGAAGCAACTAACGGGTTTAAACACTATGCGATTTGACGTGTGAACGTGGATGAAGCGAGGAAGAGTGTGTGTTAAATTAAATATATGAAGAAACCTGAGGTTACAGTGACCTTGCAACGCATGCCGAGTAACCGTTGTATATTATGTTATAAATTGCAGGCGCTTGCATTAAAATTTTATTTCCCGGGAATCGGGATGAAACCATTACAGTAACTTTGACCCCTAGGTTACAGTGACCTTGCAACGCATGCCTGGTACCCGTTGAATATAATGTTATATAGTGCAGGCGCTTGCTTTAAAATGTTATTTCGCGGGAATTGGGATGGAACCATTACAATTAAGTTGACCCCGAGGTTACAGTGACCTTGCAACGCATGCCGTGTACCCGTTGTATATTATGTTATAAATTGCAGGCGCTTGCATTAAAATTTTATTTCCCGGGAATCGGGATGAAACCATTACAGTAAAGTTGACCCCTAGGTTACAGTGACCTTGCAACGCATGCCGGGTACCCGTTGTATATAATGTTATATAGTGCAGGCGCTTGCATTATAATGTAGTTTTCGGGGACTTGGGATGGAACCATTAGAGTTTAGTTGACCCTGAGGTTAAAGTGGCCTTGCAACGCATGCCGGGTACCCGTAGTATATAATGTTACATAGTGCAGGCGCTTGCATTATAATGTAGTTTCCCAGGACTTCGGATGGAAACATTACAGTTTTATTGACCCCGAGGTTATAGCGGCCTTGCAACGCATGCCGGGTACCCGTTGTATATAATTTTATAAAGTGCATAATTTTATAATGTTGTTTCCCGGGACTTGGTAGGGAACCATTACGGTTAAGTTGACCCCGAAGTTAAAGTGGCCTCGCAACGCATGCCGGGTACCCGCTGTATATAATTAATTTATTTACGCACAAATAGTCCATTAACAATAACAATCGGTTGCACGGTTTAGCAGTGCAAAATTTCATTATGCCGGAGCTCACTATTGTAGTTGTATTGTATTTCATTTTGCAAGTGTAAGTACTAAGTAGGTACTTTGTTGTAATATTTCACCAAAACGACGCCATTATGCTGTTGAGCATAAAATAATTTTCACTACAAATAAATTCATTCAATATCATGTTTTGATTTTTAAATGAAAAAAGTCCCCGCAAGTAAGTACCTACCTAGAACACGCGTAATGTATATATATATATACAATGTTCAAATAGAACACACTTAAAAATAAAAAAAATAATTAATAAAAAAAATTGACAATTCTTTAAATTTTTCTAGTAAATTTTCAGTTCTATAAAGTTCCGTTCGAGTTCTGTAATTATTTCAGTTTTGTGATGTAACTGGTCTGTAATGATAAAACAATAGAATTTGAGTAGAACCATCACAGAACGTGAAAATTAACTTTAAAAAAGTTCAATTATTCTGTATCATCGAAACAACCTTACCTTAGTATTTATTGCATTAAAACCTAATTCGTTGTGTAGGTACCCATTCAGGTAGGTACCTGCGCATTTCCTTAGATTCCTGCAATCTTAGCTTTTTTCATCATATTTGCAATACTACCGAAATAAGTAGGTACCTACCCCGAATGAAAAACGTGTTAATTTGACTGGCCAGCAAATATTTAAACTTCCGATGGAATCTGTGAGCGCGTATTTTGATGATTTTTTTTCGGAAAATTTCGAGTTTTGTCAGCATCTCCTGACGTATTTTATATGAGAATCATATGTTTTATTGGTGTTAAAAGTTGCGGAATCTATCCGGCTATCGTATTTTCAAAAAACATCTAGCCCGGAATCGGTTTTTCGGCGGTAATGTCGTTTTCCGAAAAACAACGACCGAAACCGCCGAGAGTTCCGTTTTGTTAGGCTAAAAATTTGACATCTGAGATCCTGACCTATGTCAATAGTCCTATATAGCATTTTCCTTTGTGAAATTAGCGGGTTTTTTCCTAAATTTTTTTTTTCAAACGCCGTCTGTCGGCGGGAAATATAATCGAGTGATTCGAGTAGAGCTTCTAGTTTTCGCCGCCGATTCGTATCGGAGAATAAATCCCTGTATATATTTCATTTTGTCGGAAAAAAATTACCCCCAGTTTCCATTCGGAATTTGCTTCAACCGAAAGTGAACCTTGAGGTGGGTGAAACGCAAAGGGCGTACTGGTCGTTTTTGCGTCGACGAAAAAGTGAGCTTTTCCCGACCTACCCCAAAACCAAGCATTAATATATATACTAGGTTTTGCCCGTTGCAGAAGCAACTGACGGGTTAAGACACTATGCGATTTGACGTGTGAACGTGGATGAAGCGAGGAAGAGTGTGTGTTAAATTAAATATATGAAGAAACCTGACGTTACAGTGACCTTGAAACGCATGCCGGGTACCCGATGTATATAATGTTATAATATAGTGCAGGCATTTGCAAGGCGCTTGCATAATAATGTAGTTTCCCTGAACTTGGAATGGAACCGTTACAGTTAAGTTGAACCCGAAGTTACAGTGATGTTGCAACGCATGCCGGGTACCCTTTGTATATAATGTTATAATATAAAGCAGGCGTTTGCAAGGCGCTTGTATTATAATGTAGTTTCCAGGAACTTGGAATGGAACCATTACAGTTAAGTTGAACCCGAGGTTACAGTGATGTTGCAACGCATGCCGGGTACCCTTTGTATATAATGTTATAATATAAAGCAGGCGTTTGCAAGGCGCTTGTATTATAATGTAGTTTCCAGGAACTTGGAATGGAACCATTACAGTTAAGTTGACCCCGAGGTTACAGTGATCTTGCAACGCATGCCGGGTACCCGTTGTATATAATGTTATAATATATTGCAGGCGTTTGCAAGGCGCTTGCATTATAATGTAGTTTCCCGGAACTTGGAATGGAACCATTACAGTTAAGTTGACCCTGATATTACAGTGATGTTGCAACGCATGCCGGGTACCCGTTGTATATAATTTTATAATACAGTGCATGCGTTTGCAAGGCGCTTGAATTATAATGCAGTTTCCCGGAACTTGGAATGGAACCATTACAGTTAAGTTGACCCCGAGGTTACAGTGATGTTGCAACGCATGCCGGGTACCCGTTGTATATAATGTTATGTAGAAATACAAATCCCCAAAGTTGACCTTTATTGGTTAACCAACACCTCTGCAATAGGTCACCCCAAGTGGTTCGCTACGTTTGGTGATTTAGTAGGGGTGCCCGGGTTCATGGGGTGAGGTCTGTCTAGGTCTTGGAGGCGGATGCCCAGGACACACTGAACCCCAGATTCCTACCCACCCCTTAAACCCTTTTCCTTTCCAGAACTCTCATCTCCTTCTTTCCTAAAAAAATCCTCCACACAGCATCCCCAAAGATGACATAGGCCCTGAGGGAAATTATTTTCCCCACGGCCTCCTGTGTGGAGCTCATGTAAAAAAAAATAATTAAATGCATATAAATTCATCTTTCCCAAAAAGCCAGAAATAATTGAAAAAAACATGTTCTTAATATATTTTCCCTTGCTTAGTTCTGCACTCCTGGTATTCATCCTTTTAAAATTTTGTTTTATTCGAGTAAAAAAAAGAACAGAAAAAATATTCTTTCATGGCGTACTCTACTCCCCCCCCTTCCTCCATCCCGCAAAACCCCCTCCCGGGTTCCCCTCCCCCTTCCCAGGTTACCCTCCCCTCTCCCTGGTTTTCCTCCCCCCTCTTTTTTAACCAACACCTCTGCCCTAGGTCACCCTATGTGATTCGCTACGCTTAGTGATTTAGCAGGGGTGCCCGGGTTCATGGGATGAGGTGTGTCTAGGTCTGATGATCAGGACACACTGAACCCCAGATTCCTACCCACCCCTTAAACCCTTTTCCTTCCCAGAACTCTTCTCTCCTTCGTTTCCCTAAAAGACGAAGCGAGCAGGAGTGTGTGTTAAATTAAATATATGAAGAAAAAACGATGTCTGAATGCGGATGAAGCGAGGAATGAGCGCCTACAAAGGGAACAGGTAGTCGATCGCTCCCCCAAAGTTTCGTCGCAATCGGATGAACGGTTTAGCAGTGCATAATTTCATGATACCAGAGCTCACTATTTGTAGTTGTATTGTAAGTACTGAGTAGGTACTTTGTTGTAATATTTCACCAAAACGACGCCATTATGTTGTTGAGCATAAAATAATTTTATAAAAACTTCTTTTAATCACAAATAATTTTATTCGATATCATGTTTTATTTTTAAAGGAAAAAAGTCCCTGCAAGAAAGTACCTACCTAAAACAGCGTAATATATATTTTTTGTTATTTCACAATATCCAAATAGAACCACGCTTTATTCATAAATAATCTACACATTTAAAAATAAATAACATAAAAATAATAAGGCTGGGTTGTTTAAAAAAAAGAATTGACAATTTTACAAATTTTTCTTGTCAATTTTCAGTTCTAGAAAGTTCTGTAATTATTTCAGTTGTGTGATGCGACTGGCCTATAATGATACAAAATAGAACTTGAATAGAACCAACACCGAACGTGAAAATTAACTTTAAAAAAAATTGAATTATTTAGTATCATCGAAACAACCTTACCTTACTTAGTATTGCATTAAAACCTAATCAATTGTGTATCTACGTATTCGGGTAGGTACCTGCGCGTTTCATATTTGCAATACTACCGAAATAAGTAGGTACCTACCCGGAATAAATAACGTGTTAATTTGAACTGGCCAGGAATATTTAAACTTCCGATGGAATCTCTAAGCACGTGTTTTGGTGATTTTTTTTGGAAAAGTTCGGATTTTGGTAGCTTTTCCTGAAGTTTTTTACATGGTATGGGCATGTTATATCGGTGTTAAAAGTTGCGGAATTCTCTACTGCGTTAGATTTTTGAAAAACATCCAAGCCGGGATCGGTTTTGGGGCCACAATGCCGCGTACCGTAAAACCACTACCGAAAACTGTGAAAAGTCTGTTTTGTTAGGCTAAAAATTTGACGTCTGAGATCCCTGACCTGACTCAATATTCCTAACATTTTCATTTGCATTGAAACTGATGGCCAAAATGACATCTTTTTTTTTGGAAACGCGAACCTGTCGGCGGGAAATGTAACCTGGCCGAATTGAGTGTGATTTTACTATTGGTTCTAGTTTTCGCCGTTGATTCGCGTTAGTTTTTCTGTGAATAAGGCGCTAATTTTGTCGACAAAAATAAACTCCGCAAAATCAAAGTACTGAGGGTGCACTGAATTTGCTTGAACCGAAAGTGAACCTTGAGGTGGGTGAAACGTAAAGGGCGTACTGGTCGTTTTTGCGTCAACAAAAAAGTGCGCGGAAAAAGAGCTTTCCCAAAGTGAACATTAATATATATATATATATATATATATATATAATATATATACACGTGTACCTAACCCTATCAATGAAATTAACGTTTAAAGTTGCAAGAAATCTGTTATAAAAGTCGGTATTATTTTTTTAGGTTAGTTTTTTGGCAATAAAAAAACTTGAAATTTTTTATTATTTTTTTATTGTATGCACGAGGAAAAAGTGAGGTGGCAGTTTCGTTCCAAATTCATTATATAAAAGGTCAGTATTTTTTAATTTTGTTTTTTATAAATTTCTGTACACTTTCATCAAATATGTTTTGGTGAAAAAAATGGATTTTTTTCACCAAAACATTTGAATCTTAATATATGGCAGTTTTTAAAAACTAAAGTGTATTTCAATTACACAAATCTAAAAGGTAATTTTATCTAGTTTTCATAAATGGTATTATTTTTTACGACACCTTCAAAAATAAGAATATATATAGAACATTCAAAATATTTTGCAAAAATTTCAAATTTCGTTCAAAGATCATTGATAAAACAGAGATAAACTACCCCCTCAGGCCGTGTAAACCAAGTGTATTTTTTTCCATGAACAATTTTTTAATTAGTAATGTTTTCACATCCGCGGCCGTTTGTCAATTGAATAAAATTTTCACTGGGTTTCTTAGTAAGGCTGTATATATATATAGACCAACTAAATACAAGCCCTGCTTATTTATGGGGGTACATCAAATACATGTATTATGTAATTAATTATTGTAAAAAATATATTACGATTTATGTATCTTTTTAAAAAAATATATAAATATATTTTATGTGAACTTTCTTCATACTTGTTTACGTGTTTCACATTGTTGATAAACCTTCCCCTTTAATAATTATTTATAACCTTTTTTTACATTAACTCCACACAGGAGGCCCTGACGAAAATAATTTCCCTCGGGGCCTATGTCATCTGGGATGCTGTGTGGAGGGTCTTTTTGAGGAGAAGAAGGAATGAACATTGGTCTTGAAGAGACCCATGTTGTAGGAAGGAGGAAACACAGAGGCCCGCAAATCATTTTTTATTTATTGTAAAATATTTGGAAGTAGTCGTATATAGACGTTTAACATTATAATGATTATGATCAATAAGATGGATCAAGGAAAAATATTGAGGAGATGTAATATTTTTTGTATGCCTCGTTATTCTCCTCTGCCATTCGTGTGGGATACGTCGGTTTTTTTTAAAGATTTTCGGCAATATAATTAGTGTTTTTTCGCACCCATAAAATTATGTCCCGTCTTTCCGGTTTTTTTTTTAAATGATCCGATTTTTCGAATTGAAATTTTCAAAAAATCGCCAGGGTTTCAAAAATGCGATTAAAAAAAAACGGTATGTCTTCGAATATTTGCCTAAACCGGAAAAAAAAATTAAAAATGTGATACAAGTGGCCTTTGTGAAAATAGTTTTAAAAATCATCATTTATATCGAAATTGTTATTTTACGAGTAGGAACTACAAAATAATATTTTATTTCAAGAACAGAATTATAACGGAGTCACAGTGTTTCACGAGGGTTCGTTTATTTATAGTCTCACCTTTTATTCATTTATTTTTGATAGCACACGGAAATGTCTTCGTGTCATTTTGTAGAAATATTAATCATCGTTCTGTCACTCAGCCGGGGGTGTTTTAACGGTGGTACCATTATCATAGACTTTGGTCCAGAGAGCAAGAGCATGTTTGTTTCGGAGGACGGTTGCAAGGGAGACGAGTTCACTGTTGGAGAATACGAAAAAGATTCCGATATCGTTTCTCCTCACCGCTCCAATGGATACTTCCTTAAGATCCGCGACTCTGGCTGTCTGGCGACCCGTTCTCTACCCCTGGAGCCAGAATCTCAGATCAAAATGTACTATAAGACCATCGAGCCGGGGGTGGAGTTGAAAATCATTGTCGGGGACAATGTCTTCAAACCAAATTTGAAAACTGAAGGTTGGGGCACTTTCATCGAAGATCTAAGTGAAGTGCCAAATAATGCCCAGGTATTTGTTAATCCATATTCTTCGTATGGTAGAGGTCAAACAGGATGCTGAAGACATCCAGCAAGTTGATATCGTCTGGCAGGAATGCGAGATTATCCAACGAGTTGATACCATCAAAGCAGGATGCTGAAGTCATCCATCAAGGCAGGGTATTAAGGTTATCCAGCAATTTGATAGCGTGAGTCACTTTTTCGGTTCACCACAGATGTGCCCTCGGGAAACTGATGAAGGAAACATATTTTTACGATGTGTTCTATTGTTTCTGTTATGTAACAAGGGAAATGGTATATTAAACATTATTGATATTAAACCGAACCACGCCATACTTCTGTGAATAGCATGTACGTACAGCGACGACCTACTTTGTTTTACCTACTTACCAAACGCATCTTTCAATGGCTCTGCCGCTTTGATAGTAGGTGAATTTTTGGTTTCACGCTTTCATGCCATATCTACATCTGTTCTATTGTATATGGTTATTTTGATAAGTTCAAATTCACACGTTTCAGCATCCTTTAGCCCCATTTTTGTGCATCATATACGCACAACTACTGCACCGGATCGTCTTATGGCTTTGGCAGTCTAATACGTGGGTTCACAACAAGTAGCTTGTTTTAAACGGTTATTGATTTAGCAATGTATTTGAAGTAAAAAAAACATAGTGATGGAAACCTACTTTCAAACTAAAATTTTACGTACCGACCAGAAATACGAGGCAAAGTGCTACCTTCTTCTGTGACAATTTTAAAACAAACTATGAGGTTCATACATCATCCATTACATCATTTTGGCAATAAATTTGGGACATGCATGCAGATTCCGTATTAGTTATTAAACGAAGTCTTTATAGTTACTTTAATGAAATGTATTTTTTTTGGGAGGAATGCAGATCCCGCCAATGTCTGGAAATTAAATAAAAAGGCACTTTCTAGATGAGAAAAGTGTGGAAAAGCTGAATAAAACAAAAATTGAGGGAGATACGACCGTTCAAAGTATTTAAAATTTCACTTCGCAAACTGATATTGACAGTCCGCCCGCCATTTTTTTATAACCTAATACGCTAAACGTGGTTTGTGATACAAAAAAGTGCCCCTTTATAACGCCTACTCGCGTCAAGGCAAGAAAAACATCCCAGTTTTCAAGTGGTTTAGCGGCTACGCTAGGTTTGAGTAACATGGTTGTGATTCTGGCGTACTATTAATTCTGTATTAGGTCTGGGATCCAACATAAGCAGTGAAAAAATGGCGATGAAACTGTCAATATCAGTTCGCGAAGTGAAATTTTAAATACTTTGAACGGTTGTATCTCCCTCAATTTTGCCTAGCGCGCGTTAATTTATTTTTTATTCATCTTCTCCACACTTTTCTCATCTAAAAAGTGCCTTTTTATTAGATTCCCAGACATTGGCGGGATCTGCATTTCACCCTTTTTTTTAACATTAACTCCACACAGGAGGCCCTGAGGAAAATAGTTTCCCTCAGGGCCTATGTCATCTGGAATGCTGTGTGGAGGGTCCCTTTGAGGAGAGGAAGGAATGAACATTGGTCTTGAAGAGACCCATGTTGTAGGAAGGAGGAAACACAGAGACCGGCAAATCATTCCACAGCCGAGCTGTTGAACACAAGAACGAGTCAAAGAAACGACCCGTTCTCATGTGACAAATGTCAACTGTGTACAAATGTTGGGCACGCGTTTGGCGTGTACCGACTATGTACCGGTGCCGAAGGGATCAATGATGCTTCGGAGCATCTTCCATTGTAATACCGGTAGAACAAGGATAGCATTCCCACCCGACGCCTGTGCTCTAAAGATTGCAATCCGTTTGTTAAGATGGGAGAATCTATTAAACGGACCGCCCGTTTCTGCACAGAGTCGAGGGTATTTTTCAGGTATTTTGGAGCTCCAGACCAGAGGTGGCTGCCAAATTCAACCGTGGGGCGCACTTGTGATTTGTACAGGGTTAGCAGTTGTGTAGGTACTATTAAAGTATCTGCGGGCCCTGTACAGTACGCCCAGTTTTTGGGAGGCTAGCTTTACTCTGGCTTCGATGGAGCCCCCATACCTGATCTGGTCACTTAGGGTTACACCAAGCATATCAATGGAGGGCCTGTTCCGAAGATTGCTTTCGGTCGATGTGATCGCTATGGGGGCGATAGTCGGCCGGGTTGGAGCGGTTACCCTTTCTTTGGAATAGGGTGGATTACCGCTTTTTTTCAACCAGAGGGCACAGAGCCAGTCTTCAGGGACATTTTAAAAAGCTTCGTCAAAATTGGAGCTATTTCTTCAGCGCACCTCTGCAGTACCAGGGCAGGTATTCCGTCCGGCCCACTAGCTTTATTAACATCAAGCCCTCGTAAAACATGGAGAACTTCCCGATGCCGGATCCTCAGCATTTTCATACGAAAACGCAGTGAGGAACCGACGTCGGGACAGCACCTTGGTCATCGAGGGTTGAGTTATCCGCAAACATTTTCCCTAATAGGTTAGCCTTTTCGGTGGCGGTGTTTGCCAGTGAGCCGTCAGGTCTGGTAAGAGGTGGCAGACTGGATTTGCAGAAATTGCGACCTATTGAGCCCGCAAGCGACCAGATTTGCCTGCTGCCTGAGCATGCAGCCAGCTTTTTGCAGATCTGCTGGTCGTGCTCGAGTTTTGACCTATTTATGATTTTCTTGGTTTCCTTTGCCATTTTGTTGTAAGCTGTTCTGTCTTCGGATGTTCTAGATGTGTTGTAGGCTCGGTAAGTGGCGTTTTTTCGTCGCACTGCTTCAGCGCATTGTCGACCGAACCACGACTTTGAGCCTACGCCAGTTTCCTTAACAGTAGTTTGGATGAAGTCATCCATCGCGGATGTGATGACTTTTCCAATTTTCTGGGCATATCTTGAGGGATCCGAAGTCCGAAAACAGACAGCTGACCACGGGAAAGCATTAAAATGTGCCCGCAGACTGAACCAATCTGCTGACCTATAGTGCCACACTTTTTTTTTTTTTCTTCTCTTTATTCATCATATAACTTTTTATACAGTTTTTACAGGTGATTCGACTACCACGCTAGGCACATGCCCGTATTATGGTAGTCGAATTATGAATATATTTATTTATTTTTATTTTTTTTATTTATTATTATTACATTTATTACATACAAGATATAACAATATAAAAGGAAGCTTTGACTGTCCAACTAGGAAGGTTTCCCGTTTTAGGACAGTCAAATTGGCAGGTTGCGTGTACATTACATTACATAATTACATAATTTCACATTAATGGATTCAAAAATAATTAACAATAATGGTACATATTGGGGGAGTTACTTAGATATTAGGTACAATATCAGATATAAGTTGTGTTATTCTAGGTATACATCAGTAATAAACAATAAAATCCAGGTAGGTACATGTAAAATATAAAATAAAATAAAAATATAACATATAAATGTAAGAAAGAAAAATAAAAAAAGAATTTTTTTGGGAAAATACAAATAGCAGTAATAAACAATAAAATCCAGATAGGTACATGTAAAATATAAAATAAAAATATAATATATAAATGTCAGAAAGAAAAATAAAAAAAATATTTTTTAGGAAAATACAAAATACAAATTCGAAGAAGTCAACTCAGACTACGTTTTTTAATAATTTTTCTGAATCTGTCCTACCTAAGTCTAATAACCATTTTGTAATTTTAGTACCGAAGGATGATAATTCACACAGTTTAAATTGAGAGGGGATTTTGTTGTATATTTTTGGTCCCAGGTATGAGAAAACTT
Source organism: Limnephilus marmoratus (assembly GCA_917880885.1). NCBI lineage: Eukaryota > Metazoa > Arthropoda > Insecta > Trichoptera > Limnephilidae > Limnephilus > Limnephilus marmoratus. Next base: position 56,857,429 of record OU862908.1, read on the forward strand.
TTTGATAAGCCGCAGTATTGCTTGTTGGAATAGAAAGGTCGTTTCTGCTCTTACTTCTGGTTTGATGATTATGATCGACTGTTATCGTTTTGTTTATATTTTTGTGGACGCAGATTGTTATTTTTTTTATGTAACACTGTCGAACATCAAGCACATTAAACTCCTTGAAGAGAGCGTCGCTCGAGTATCTGAAGGGTTTCTTCATAATGACGCGTAGAATGGATTGCTGTGCCTTCAGTAGCGGGTATAATATTGTTAATCCTGTTCCACCCCATCCAATGCAACCGTAGGTTATGACGGAGTTACAGAGCCCGTAGTATATTTTTTTAATGTCTTGAGTTTTTATAATTTCCCGCAATGCTATAAATATATAAATAAGCTTGCGCACTTTATTAGCTGTGTTTTCAATTTGTTGTTTCCATTTAAGGTGGTTATCCACTATTATACCTAAATATTTAATAGATTTAACACATTCAAGGGTTTCGCATTTACAAGTATGGTTATTATTTCCAAGGCTACACTTAATATTATGTATTGTGAGATGATGAGGTGTTTTGGGTTGACCTGCAAGGGTAGCGCAAAATGTGAGATATTTTGTTTTTGTATGTTTAGTGTAAGCAAATTACTGTCCAGCCACTGTTTTACTCTGTTTATACCTGTGTTCGCAAGGTGGTGTGTTTCTTTCCAATCATCTCCTTCAAACAAAATAACTGTATCGTCAGCGAACGTGATAATTTTGCCACCAATGTGTTGGTTACAAAGTTCGTTTATGTATATAATAAAGAGAAGGGGCCCAAGTGTACTTCCTTGTGGTACCCCAAAAGTGTATTTTAGTGAAGTGCTAATAGCCTTGTTAATTCTGGTTTGTTGAAATCTATTAGATATATAACTTTCTATCCATTGAAAAGCTTTTCCCTTTATTCCTATATTTCTTAGTCTCTGTAAAAGAATTTTATGAGATATTGTGTCAAATGCCTTGGCCAGGTCCAGGAAAAGGGCAATAGTTTTCTTGCCACGGTTCATATTCCCTGCAATAGTTTCCGTGAGACATGCGATGGCATCATCCGTTCCCTTACCCGACCGAAAGCCGTATTGGTTTGGACTTAGAATGTTATGTTCCTCCACATATTCGTTTAACCTAGTTTTGAAAAGCTTTTCAATGACTTTGGATATCGCGCTTAAAAGTGATATTGGCCTATAGTTTTCTACAAGAGATTTAGGTCCACTTTTATGAATTGGGACAATTATTGATTTTTTAAAGTGATCAGGAAATATTCCTGATGCAAAACTTAAGTTGTAAATATATGATAGCGGAGCAGAAATCTGATTTTTAATTTTTTTTAGTATTTGTGTATTTAGACTATCTGGACCCTTTGCATGTGTAGTATTAAGGCTGTTGATTCTTTTTAAGACCTCTTCTACAGTAGTTGGTTTAATATCAAATGAAAAAGATTGTTCCTTTGTTTCAATTGTCGATGCTAAAGAGTCTTCCGTTTTCTGGGTTTCTAATAAATTTTTTTTTGCTAGATTTGACCCAACAGATGCAAAATATTGATTAGTATGACATGCAATTGATTGATTGTCAGTTATAATCAAATTTCCGGTATTTAATTCAGTTACAGATGTACTGGTATTTCTTTTACTTTTAGTTATGTCTCTGACAACATTCCACATGTTTTTGCTGGAATTATCCTTATCAAGTAAGAATTTATAATAACGCTCTTTACATTTGCGAATAACGGTTTTGCAAATATTACGGTATCGGTAATAGTTTTGCTGTTTAGTATCGTTCAATGGGTCTCGTTTAGCTATTTTATGAAGGTGATTTCTTTTGTGTATAGATTTAACAATGCCGTTGGTAATCCATGGGGTGAGATGTATTTTACTATATGGAATGCGTTTAGTTATTGTGTGTTTTGTTATGAATGTATTGATTTCATTAATAAAATAGTTTAGAGCATTGTTAACTTCAGTCTCTTTATAAACATATTCCCAATTTTTATTATTAAGATCATTTAATAAAGCCTCATAATCGATAATCTGTTTGTGATTAATTTTATGTTTTTTGGGTGTTGAGTTTGGGATACTGATTGCAGTGGTGTAATGATCAGTGATTGTATTATGTATTACAAATGCATTTGAATTTGTTATATTTCTGGTATATATATGATCCAAACACGAGCTTGAGCTACCTTGTACCCTAGTTGGAGAATTAATATTGGAAATAAAATTACTTTCAGCCATAGCACATAAGTAGTCGTCGGACTGCCTATGCAATACTTCTCCTATAGTATTTATATTCATGACCCCGATCAGTACATATTGTGCAAAATCCTTATTTTTTTTTAACTCACCAATAAGATTTTCCAGGAAATCTTGGATGTCATTGAACGATGGTGATCGGTAGATAGCTAGGATACATAAATTCTCATTAATGTTGATTTTTAAACAATTACACTGATTTATGTTTATTTCTTGTACTAAGGAATTTAATGTGTTGTCGATATATACTACTACTCTGCTATTTTGGTTAATATGCGATGTTGTATGGTATTCGTTATAGCCTGAAATTTGTTTGGCTATGTACGAATCGTTTAACCTGCATTCAGTGAGAATTAGTACATGGAACTTTACCACAGATTTTATTTCTTCCAAAAATATAAGAAAATCATCCAAGTTTCCCATCGTTCTAATATTTTGATGAACAATATTAATCCTATTTGATTCCCAATTAAATTGCATAATTTTGTTAATGTTTTCAAAAATTATTTCAGTATTTGGCACTATGATACTATCGATTTCATGTTGAAGATCGTTTATTACCATTAGAATTCAAAAATTAATTGTTGTTTTCTGGGTAAAGTTTTAAAACAGTATTTTATTATCATATCAATACTTGTAGTACGAAATATGTAGCGACAAAGCTGTAAACCAAATGATGTAGTTAGGAAAAATAAATAATATCTGAGTAAGAAATAATATCTGTAATAAAATCCAGGAAATAAATAACGTATGTAGTTAGTGTGTGGCATTTTCTCTTTCAAAAGACAGTAAAAAGTAGTATAAGTATGAAAAATAAGTAATATCTGGGTTATATAAAATATGTTGATTAGAGTTCTCTTTTGCCGAATTATTAGTAATATTACTAATAAATCAATTAATAATCTTATAATAAGTGTAGTTACCATTCTAGAGAGAATAAAGATTAAAATTAAAGTTAAAGTTAAAATTAGAATTAAAATTATTCCAGTACAAATAGGAGTTATGCAAAATCCCAGGTGTTCATATAATATAGTGCTGTTATGTAATAGAGTATGAAATGGCGATATAAAGCGGTAGTGAGTAGTTTTATCACGATAATTAGAATAAAGAGCAGGTAGTCAGAGCTTCGGTATAGCTTGTTCTGAATCTATTAATATAGGTCGAGAAGAGTCATCTTTTTTCATGTAGATTAGACCTGCTTTCGTCCAGACGTACCTATATTTACATTCAGTCGCACGTTGGCGAGCTAGATACCAAAGCCGTTTGCCTTTAGACGTGAGGAGTTCTGAGACGTAGATGGGTGTAATGGGGCCAGACAATCCGATTGTTCCCGTGTTTAGTTTGTCCCTAATCTTTTCGCAAGATCTGTTATATTTTTTTATAGCATTAAGGAGCTCCTCTTTTAACGCTATTGAATTAAAATTAATTACCACTGACCTGGGTTTAACTGTTGGAGGAATATTTTTATTTCTTTGTGATACTCTATATATATTATAAATATCATTTGTATTTAGTTGGCAGTCTACTGTTTTACTGGTGTTGAATATAATGTCTTTTAATGTTTGTGATGTTTCCTCTTTGAATTCTGGAAGCCCTCGAAGTTCCAAACAAGTATTGTTAAATCGTCTGTTCCTGTTTTCTTGGTCAATCTCGATCGCTGTTATTCTTTTTTCTAGGTCTTCATTTCGTTCTGTCAAGAGACAAATTTTTATTTCATTTTCATTATTTTTTCCGCTTACTTTTTCTAAATCCTCAAGTCTTGAATTTAAGGCTGAGTTTACTTGTTCATGTAGTTTTTCCAAATTATTTATTCGATATTTTAAATCTTCTTGCTGTTGAGATATGCTTTGAATGGTTTTTAATATTTCATTATTTTGGAGCAGGATTGCATCGTATTTTTTTCCAACAGATTCAATAACTGAGTCTTTAAAATTAGCAATTTCAGTTAAAAATAGCTCGATTGTCAGATTACTAGAGCCATCTGTGGTTGTTGGTGGTAAGTTCACACTGGCGTATGATGAGGCGGCAATTGTAGATTTAGGTGTTGATGATGGTTGTTTATTTGGTTTCTCGATAGATGTCAGTTCTAGATTTTTTTCAGACGTATTTTTTTTTGAGTTTTTTTGTGTTTTTGTGCAAAATTTGCAGCGCCACTGTAAAATCTTAGTTCCTCGTCGTGAGGTCTCTGCGATATTGGCACAAATGAAGTGGTAGTTTTCGTCGCAGATACAACATGAGATGAAGTCTGACGGGGTGTCAATGTTTTTTTTACAGATGGAGCACAGTGTATTCATTTTAAAGGTAGTTGATTTCAAAATTTCACACAAAAAGAAAAAACGACACAATGCTTGTTTCTTGAATGAGAGATGGCAGAGCCTTTGTGACGCTAAAAACGCCTTTGGGATAGGTTTTTTGTGTTTATATAATGATCGAGTCACTTTTGCACTGAGTTGTATTTTGTGGTACAAACACCAGAATAATGACGAGTATTCCGCCTTAGCGAGATACTTTGTGGGATAAAAAATTCACTGTCCCAACGCGCACTCTCCTGATTAGACGAGTTAACCACTTTTTTAGTTTGATTTTCTAGTATTATGATTGTTAAAGCTTGATAAATTGAAGCAGCTGTCAAAATACGTCAACACTGATAGACCTGTATGAATTATATAAATGTAAGAATTGTTATTGGTTAATATTTAGTTTAGTTAGGTACAATGTTTCTGTATAACAATGACTACTTTAAGTGCTTTCTCAATTAAGTAGATAATATTTATATAATAATAAACATATAAATAAACTATTCTTATTGTAGGCTGCTATTTCGCTTAAATAACTTTCTTTAGCCTCTCGTTTGGCGGTCTGAAGTTTACGGGTATTGACCGTCACCAGGCAGTGGTCGGATGATCCTAAAGGCGCTGTGACTTCAATCTTGTAACCGTGTGGCACAGTGGTTAAAAATAGGTCTAACAGATTGGAACGATGAGTCTGGACATCAGGAACCCTTGTAGGCTACTGAACCATTTGCTCCAATCCGTAGCAAAGGGCAAAGGATTCCGCTTGTCGTCCAGTTGAGTCTGTTGATCCTGAGAACTTCAACCAAAGTTCGTTATGAATATTGAAGTCCCCCAGGACCACAAACTCTGATGTAGGGTAGCGGGGCAAGAGGTCATCGATAGTGTCGCTTAAATTTTTGAAGAGCTCGGACGTATCTGATTCGCTAAGGTTCGGTGAGCGGTATAAACACGCGTAGAATCTTACCGTACTGGCAAGATTGACGCGTATCCACATTACGTCGAATCTGGAGTTCCAGATTCAACAGTCGCACACAACAGCTCAACGTCAGCTCGACTATAGAGACAGACACCTTCTTTAGGTCTGAACTTGCCTGCGAGGGTGAAGTCCGGGCAGTCCAGATAGGAGGCGTCTATAGGCTCGGCTATCTGCGTTTCGGACAGGAAAAGTAGGTTGAGGCGTTGAGGAAAAAGATGGTGGTGGACAGAGTTTAAATAAGTGTGCAGACCGCGAATGTTGGTATAATTCGCCAACAGTTTTGGCCCGCACCGGGGACGCCTATTTCTCGCCGCTGTAATGACGTTAATTATTTATGGTTGTAAATTCATGATTTTATTTGTTGGGTTTTTAAGTGTGATATGAGAGGAAGGAAGGTCTGGGAGGGAAAAGGTATAAGGGGTGGGTAGGATGCTGGGGTTCAGAGTTTCCAGGAGTGACGGACGTATGTATCCATCCCACCCACTGCGGTGCAAGGCGGTGGGCAGGGAGAGTCCGGCTGGGGAGGTTGATTTTAATTTTATGAATGATTTTAATTTTAATTCATTTTAATTTTTACTATTAATTTAATCTTTATATATTGTGTACTACCTACCTGCCTAACTATTATTATCTATCTTTGTAAAAGCCCTCTAGAGCGTTAATAAATAAATAAGTATTGCCGTGGTGAACGGCCAATATATGGGAATTAAATTTTGCCTGAATTGGAATTAGCCACTCTACTTGCTACAATGGCCCTACTGGCTTTGAACAATTCTAGGATAGAATTTTAGAAATTTCTATAAGATTGTGTAATTAATCTAAAGATGGCAATTATATAATGCACAACTTATTTTAATTTACAGGTAAAACTTTTATCGACTTTCGTGGATGGTTTTCCGCTCGTAGCCATAGACCGTTTAGAAATAACACCGAACCCTAGTACCAATAAAACGATTAGGCAAGTGGCAACTTCTCAGGAGCCGACAACGTCTCTAGAAGTGACAGCTTTCCCGACTGAAGCAGCTTTTTCGGAGGTCACCCTTGGGCAAGAGATAACTTCCCCGGAAGAGACAACTTCTTCGGAGGCTACAATTTTTCTGGAGGTGACAACTTTTCAGGAAGAGACAATTTCCCCAGAGAAGGCAACTTTCCCGGACGGGATAACTTCTTCGGAGTTTAGAAAGTCTATGGAAGATAAAATTTCTCCAGATGAGACAATTTCCCCAGATGAGACAATTTCCCCGGAGGAGACAATTTCTCCAGATGAGACAATTTCCCCAGATGAGACAATTTCTCCAGATGAGACAATTTCCACGGAGGAGACAATTTCTCCAGATGAGTCAATTTCCCCAGAGGAGGCAACTTTCCCGGACGGGATAACTTCTTCGGAGTTTAGAAAGTCTATGGGTGAGAAAAATTCTCCAGATGAGACTATTTCCCCAGAGGAGGCAACTTTCCCGGACGGGATAACTTCTTCGGAGTTTAGAAAGTCTATGGGTGAGAAAAATTCTCCAGATGAGACTATTTCCCCAGAGGAGGCAACTTTCCCGGACGGGATAACTTCTTCGGAGTTTAGAAAGTCTATGGGTGAGAAAATTTCTCCAGATGAGACTATTTCCCCGGAGGAGACAATTTCTCCAGATGAGACAATTTCTCCAGATGAGACAATATCTCCAGATGAGACAATTTCCCCAGGTGAGACAATATCTCCAGATGAGACAATTTCCCCGGAGGAGACAATTTCTCCAGATGAGACAATTTCCCCAGATGAGACAATATCTCCAGATGAGACAATTTCCCCGGAGGAGACTATTTCTCCAGATGAGACAATTTCCCCAGAGGAGACAATTTCTCCAGATGAGACAATTTCCCCAGAAGAGACAATTCCCCCCCGGGAAACAAAGGAGGAAGAGGTCAGAACGTTAGAAGAAAATCTGAAATTTAGATTAGGCTCTGAAATAGATTCTATTCCCATTCGTGAAAGTGATGATGGTAACGACGTGCAACTACGTTCCAATGATATTGATCACTTTCGAGCCACGTTATTTCCGAAAGACGAAAATAACACCGTCAGTAAAAGGATGGAACGAATTGACAAAGCAAGTATGAGTTTTTGGAAAAAGGTTTCCCTGACGGCCTTTGCATTTGGGATCTTATTGATGCTTATTATTTTTTCGTTGTCCATGTTTTTATTAAATACCGAATGCTTTTAATTAGATTAAATATAATAGGTATAGGCGCATACGAGCGACTTTAATTGCGGGAAACAGTTACATCGGTCCATGAAAATTCATCATGCTGGGTTTTCATCTGATCTATTTTATGAGTCTCTGTGGTCAATTCATAGAAGGCGATACAACTCTGAAGGTGTGCACACGAGTTGACGCGATGCAGTTTTGCTTAAGCCACGTGTACACGGAGATACTTAAAGCGACTCGAGTTTCATGCGCGTAGCACGTGCGCCGCTCCTACTCCTGAGTACCCGCCAAACTGTTTTGCCAGTGTTTGTACACGACTACGCGCCGACTACGGCCCTCCGTTCAAGGAGATACACTTACAAATTACGTAAGTGCAGCCGTGGAGTTAACACGATGTCAAGCAATATCAAATGATTTTTTTCCAACATCAATCCGTGCCTTCTCCACTAAATCCTTTCTTACATATTTTGTTAAATACGCATTTTTTTCCACTTCCAGAACAAATCTAACATTACTTCCATGTTCCGACACCATTTCTGTCAAACGTCAAACGAATAAGTATCAGACACAAATGATGAGATGTGTCGCGTGCGATCAGTACTGTCGGTATCGTGTGGTATCGTGATACTGATTGGAAACCGACAGACGTCGCGTAGCGCCGTGTACGTGCACCAGCAAAATCGTTCAAGGGGTACTTACGATCGGCGCGTATGATACGTTCCCGAGGATCGAGTAGCTTGTAAATAGCGTCATGTAGGGAGGCATACTGGTTCACCTACAGTGCTGGTAGCGTATTACGCGAGTTGCATTCTTTTGATGTTTTATAGAATATACTACTATTCGTTTGACAGAAATTGTGACCGAACATGAATGGGATGTTAAATTTATTTTAGATTAGGAAAACTGCTTGTTTACATATATTATATAACTGTACGTTACCAGAATACGTAAGAAATGATTTAGTGGAGAAGGCATGAATCGATGTTGGATAAAGGTGTATTTTTATTATGAATACTAGGAGTTAACAACTTCATCAACTTTAAATAAGAATCCTTTGACATTCTGTAGAAATAATGAAATTCGTTGCCGTCATTCTCGTGCAGTTCCTTGGCGGCTCTTCTATTAGATCGTTTTTTTTATTTTTATAATAAAGATAAATGAGAACTTTGTCTTCATCGTTAGTCACTTATCGTATTAACTCCACGGCTGCATGTGAATAAATGATGAAGTTCAGTATATTTCGGGTAGCGCCGTGTACGGAAACTAGCTTTAAAATAGTAGTATATCTGTAGGCTACTTGTGGTTGCGTCACAGTCGCGTAGTTGTAAGTATCTCCATGTACGACGGGCCTTAGGCCATCCGCTCATGGAGAAACTGAAAAAAAAAACAGTTGGCGTCGCAAACGCTATCCACAGGAAAGGAACTTGTGAATTTCATTGGCGGTCTGCACACAGGTCGTGAGCCGCTACGTAGCAACCTGTCAACATGGCAACTGAAACGCGACTGCCGCGGTGACGCAAACGCTATCCACAGGAAAGTAACTTGTGAATTTTATTGGCGGTCCGCACATAGGTCGTGAGCCGCTACCGTAGCAACCTGTCAACATGGCAACTGAAACGCGACTGCCGCGGCGACGCAAACGCTATTTTGTTTTGGGCCTTTGCGTTTTTGGGCTTGACCTGTTTCAGCCTATCGCTCGTACCTATATAGAGTGGTCTGACACAAGCACTACGACGTAATGCAAAATCATATGTTTTTGGTGTGAAGATTTGATCGCTTAGAAACATTTTAAATGCTTTTATTAAATACTGCGAGTAGAACACATTTTGGCCTTTGAAATAATCGTGCATTTTTCCGAGCCCAGAACAAAAATAAAGTATCAGGCTTGTAAAAACCAAAAAGTTTTAAAGTTCAAACTCTCCGTTAGTTGTCCGGTCACCCTAAAGTACCCTACCCGCTGCAGCCCGTGAACACATTGAAAGTGGATAAATTGCCCCCCCGGCTAAAAAAGTTCATCATCACTGCTGTAGACAGTATTGGAAGAAAACTGTTGTCTTCAATTTACATAACACCTTTCGATTCTGCACGACTGTAGATTGTATATTTTGTAGTGCGGTTCTCTCGTTACAGTTAATATTTTATTTTAATATTATTCTCCAACTTTAAATGATAATTATAATAATAGAATATTGTATTGTTTTATTTTGATTTTTGTGACTAATATTATTGTTTATCCGTCTACCAAAGTAGTTAAAAAAGATTATATAAAAATATACAAATACCTTTGTAGTACAAAAGGATTTTATTATTGTGCATTTATTTTGTTTATCGCTGAATATTAAAAGGTATATTCTACATACTTAGGGAATATTTTGAGAGGTGATAAAATTAATTAAAAAAAGCGTTACCTAACCAGAATCACATATTATCAAATTAGTAGGTACTTAATTAATACATTAATTAATTATACAGGTATCTAGTAGGACTTGCAGGCAGTGCCGTAAATAGCCTTTTCTGCGCCCTGTGCAAGCTTCTATAACTGCGCCCTATTTAAGTGGACCCTTCGCCTAATATACCACCCACTTTGTCTCACTCACTAAAACTCAAACGAAAGTTTACTAGTGCAAATGCGTTGCCCACCCTGATGCTTAAGATTTAATTTTTGGGCCACTTTGGTCTTCATACTCCTATAATAAAATACCCTGCAAAGTTTCAGTAACTGTAAATTAATTTAATTTTAAGTACTTGGTATGGTAGAGTATTGAACAAGGAAGGTAGCATTGCATAATATAAATTGCGTTTAAGTATGAGTTGATGAAAAAGGTTAATTCGAAAATATTTGCAAAAGATTATTCATAACTAAACAATACACAGATTTACCAAGACCACAAATGAATAAGTTCAGATAGTAAAGATTTAAAGCAAGCCATAAACTTTTTTAAAGATTTGCTTTTCGCGCTTTCTTTATTGCGGAATCGTTGATAACCTTTTCATATGACAGGCAACTTTTGATGATACTGGCATGTAGGTACGTAAGTGTTGGAATCGAGCACTAGGGGCGCAGCGATGCCGGGAACTTATCAAGAGCGATCAGGAGCAAAACGGAAAAATAATAGTCCTGCCTAGTCTGGCCATTTTTGCGCCCCCCAGAGTCTACGCCCTGTGCCTGGGCATCGGTGGCACCGCCCTATTTACGGCACTGCTTGCAGGATGAAGATTGCCAACCCCCGATGGGGATGGTACCTACCAGGAGAGGTCGGAGTACCCATCCTACTAATCCTACTATCCTCTACTATCCTACGTATGTTTTCTGTCCCTATCAAAATCGATTTATTGCAAACGTCAGAAAAAAAGCAAACCAATTGTCGCCTTGGAAACAATGTTTTTTTTTTTTTTAATTAGGCAATTCACCCTAAAAAATGTGGCGTCGTACTATCTCTAAAAATGAATCAACGAAATGTACAGTTTGGCAAGAAAGTGTAGAAAATAAATGATGGCGCTGCGATCGTTTTCTAGTTTTAAATGGCAACACCAAGATGGCTCATAAGACAAAGAACGTATGTTTTAAAAAACACTTCTGGCAAAATGCATATTTCATAGCGTATTTGTATTTTCAAAAAATTTGCACAAAAAACTGTAATTTAATAGAAGCAAAATAAAACAAAACAGGTTTTAAGTGGGCGTTTATTCCGATATAAAAACGTGGGTACTTAAAAATTTAAGTCTATTAATTCAACACCCGACATGTAATTATTGTCTTCGTCCTCGTGTGATTCTTCTTCTTCCGTATCTTTATCTTCATCTAAACGCAGTTCATCGATATCATCATATATATTACTGCCTCATGCATAATATTCTGCATCAATTTTCATCACGTGTTTGCAACAATTTTTCCAATCATCAGCACTTATGCTATTACATAATGCCCATTTTCCGTTTTCCCAGTGTTTCAAATTTTCCATCTGCCTTTTCCCCTTCCTTGACAATTCGTCTTACCGTTGATTCAGATTTACCTGTGTGTGAAAAATCATTAAAATTATTATTATAGAAGGGAGTTTTAAAAACACACACTAGATAATATTCACTTGGAAAGAAAGAAAGAGAAAACATGAAAAAAATAACTTTTCTACGAGTTTAATATTATTTTTTTTTATTGAGTTATTCCCTTTTTCCTGTGGCCGCACATTAACTGTCAAAATGAAGTGTCAAAATCAGATTTTTTTACCATAACCTCAAATCAGATTGTAATGGTTATTATCGCTCGAAAATTGGCATAAATCTTGTAATACTAATGAAATTTATTAAACAAACTATACTACGTACCAGTCATTTCTGCAGTTCGTTTGCAAACATCTTCTAAATTAAAAAGAAGCTTCTTCGCGTGACACTCGGCTAGGCAGCGTTGAAAAACGCAGAATATAACCCCTCTTGTATCACTATGTAATAATTTATTCATTTTAATTAAATTCAGACAAACAATGAATAAAAATATTATCAAATCAGCGATATTCTACTCAGATTTAAGACAATAAATCAACCGTAACACGCGCTAATATGACAGCCATAGGCGGCCATAGGAAACGTCATATAATTCGGTGTTGCCATAGTAATGAACACGTTTAGTTCCAATTGAATTAATTTCTACACTTTCTTGCCAAACTATACGTATGCACATAAACCCGAACGACTGCACCAAATTGGATAATTCTTTTTTTTGTTCGTTATTTAGTATAAAACTACCGTTGAGGCATTATGAAATTTGTAAAAAAAATATAATAAAAAGTTTGAAAACTTAATGTATCGGGAATGAATGTGTGAAATGCGAGAGGTGAAGGGGGAGTGGGGAGGGGGGAGGGGGTGTTGGGAGGGTGTTGGTAGAGAGGGAGAGGGGAGGGAAGGAAGGGGAAAGGGGAAGGATGGAGGAGGGTGTGGGGAGGGGTAGGGGGTGGGGGGAGGGGTGGGTGGAGGGAAAGGGGGTGGGGGTTGATGGGGGGAGTAGAGTGGAGAGAGGGAAGGTGGAGGAGGCGGAGTGGGGAGGGAGAGGAGGGAGGGAAGGAAGGGGAAGGGGGAGGGGGAGGGGTGGAGGAAGGTGGGGGAGGTGGGGTGGGGAGGTGTATGGGGTGGGGGAGGGGTGGGTGGAGAAGGAGGGGGTGGGAGAGGGGGTTGATGGATGAGTGGAGTGGGGAGAGGGAAGGTGCAGGGGGGAGGACGAGGGGGGAGGGGTGGGTGGAGGGGAAGGGGGGTTGATGGGGGGAGTGGAGTGGGGAGAGGGAAGGTGGAAAAGGCGGAGTGGAAATCCCCTAATACCATGCGAGCAAAGCCGCGGGAAAAAGCTAGTCTTTAATAATTTAATAAATTTCTGAAGGACGACTAATAAGTATAAACACGCTGTCGATGCTAGGCCAGGCCCAAGGTCCGTAGAAAATTGTACTTAACCAGGTTAGCTCATCGAGGGGGTAGATGTTACATTAATTAAATTAATACAACATTAATACAACAGTAATACAAAATTAATATATCATTAATTACATTAATACAACATTAATCTTTAAATAGTAAAAAATGAAGTCGCTCCCGCGGTATGTGCGCTTAGGTCTTTTAAATTACGCAACGGATTTTCATACGGTTTTCACCAATTGACAGAGTAATTCAAGATGAAGGTTTGTATATACAATAATACAAGCATATTATTGTAGAGAAAAGTCGAGAAATTCAAAGATTCAATTCAGGCAGCGGGCAGCTGGTAAACAGCAAGAATTTGATATGTATGCAAATTAATGTCCTTGGTTATAAAGGTTTGGTAAGCCACAGCAACGTGTAGCCGTGTCTGATAGTTACATTAATATAGATGGTAATATTACATTAATTAAAACTAATGTTCGGGAAAAAATTGAAAAATCCCAGGACTATCTTTATCTCAAATTTATCTCATCAAGAGGGGGGGGAGGTCTAGATTGGAAGAAAAACTGCTCACGTAATTAAGACGACAATATACCCTAAAACGTATTCAGAATCGTAGCGATGCATCGTAACGATGTAAGTAAAGAAGCCGTGTGTACAAATTGCGACCCGTGTATTGGACGAGCCCACTGTCGAATTTGCCCTGTCAAAGAAAAGCAGAAGAAGACAAATAATGTGGGAATCTTAACGACATAAGTGAAGAAAGCATGTAAACAAATATGCATCCGCGGCACGGCGTATTGGACGGACGTATCGTCGAATTCACCCCAGCAGGCCTGGAGATTCGACCTTTCCGCCGCGTTCATTTTAATTAATTCTGAAGAATGCTTTACAAATATTTAAAATGTGTCTCCATGTCGCGCTCCCGAAGTTATTAATTCATCGTCTAGAAAAATAAAATCTGGTGCTTACCGCTAACTTTATAGTTGAAAAAAAAACGGGTTATAAAGTTTAAAATCGTTGTACGTAAAATATATTAATGGTAAGGTATTGTTTTTGTTAATCTTAAATACAAAGAACTTACATCCCCAATGTTCTGTTGGAATAAAAAAGATATTATAGTTACGAATACGCCGGAAATTATTAAAATGTGAGTTTTGAGCGAACAAAAATGATTAGGGTTATGTAACGCCTTATGCGTCGATGATGTTGAATCGAGGTTATTAGCGTCTTGTACGTATTGCCTATCGTGGCAAGTATATGACAGGGAAAGTGTTGAGAATAATTGTATTCAAACGAAACTAACCGCACATGGCGGTTGATACTCTCAGTATCGCCTTGGTTAACCTTCCGACAGGCGCAATGCAAATCCTAACACGATCGAGCGCAAATCATCTGTGAGATTAAATCACAGAAAAAAACGAGTGTGCTTTAGACCACACGACTGAAGTAAAACTACAAGACAAACATCGCCCCATGAACCCAGGTATCCCTGCTAAGTTACCAAACGTAGCGAACGGGGTGACCTATGACCTATGACCTATGATCTGGGGGTGATATATGACATTGGGGTGACCTACGACGTTGGGGTGACCTACGACCTCGGGGTGACCTACGACTTTGGGGTGACCTACGATCTTGGGGTGACCTACGACCTTGGGATGACCTATGACCTTGGGGTGACCATCCTTATCCTTATCCTTATCACTCCCCAAGTCAAGCGTGCGTAAAGGCCCGACCGTTCGCCTCGCCATCGAACACCGTTCGCATCGATTACCGTTCGCATCACACTTTTCGTAACAATCACCGCTTTTCGTAACGCATTCATTAGCTTACCCCCCAAGTCGAGCGTGCATAAAAAGTTTACTTCAAAAACAGATCAAAATAGATTTTTCGCTCAATTTTTCGAGACGAACGGAAACTGGCCCTACGTGAGTGGTGGGGAAGGATGACCAGTCAGGAGTCCACGCCCCTAGATCGGCGGTATTTACCCTTTGGCACAAAAATAACAGGTCACTTCATCTCACAGATTAGTTGCGACTGACGAAAAGTTAAAATAGTAAAACACCACCATTCGCAATCGAAGAGTTGCTTGAAATGGCTTTAGACGTATTTGGTAACCATAAGTGAATAGCCAGGTACTTCCTCACCTTCCCTTACTGGAATAGCCCAAACTATTTTCATCATGACTAAGCCTGATACAATTTTTTTATAATACAATATAATTATACCGAAATAAGCCAAATTCCAATGTGGATAAAAAAACATACATTTTTTAACATCGCCAGTCGTAGAAACGACCTGTTCTCATGAGATAAATAATATAAACCATGTATAAATGTTGGACGCTTGTTTCCCGACTGTGTACCGGCGCCGAAGGGAAAAATAACAGGGGTTCCTCGGAGCTTCTTCTATTGAAATACCGGTAGAACAAAACAGCATTCCCACCTGACGCCGTGCTCTAAGGAATGTAATCCTCTTGGTTAAAATATGTAATCGTGATATTTTATTATTCAAAGTATATAGTGGCATGTACAAACCTACATAAGTGCGTGGAAATATATAAAAAAATAATAGTTGACATGTACATACCTACTACATATTTACATACAACTGCCATTGGGGGGCAGTGGGATTATGAATGGTTTGGAGTAAAGTTTTGAGGTTTGAATTCTAGGTAGCAGAAAAATGGGTGTAGTTTTAAAGTGGAAACACAAAATATTATTTTCCGAAATGGAAAATTTAAAAAACTGCATTATATCGAATTAATTCGACTCCGTGTATCATTCCAATGCATGTATAATGCGTTAAGTCTTCACAGGCGTCTCCGACTTTTTCTACTACGCACTGCTGTGCACCACTTTTTACGACTTTAATGTGACTCAAATGTACAAACATATTTTAGATGCGTGAAAGATGCCACCAAAAATCCCGCTAAGTGCTGTGATCCGCTTTTTAGTCACGGAAGGAATAACACCTACAAGAAATAAAGGTGAGAATTTCTGAGCTCTATCGTGACTCCAGATGATAGTGGGTGACTCATTACATGCCTGAAAAACCAGTCGTCAAAGTGGCGTCACGCCGATTCCCCATCTGTCAAAAAAATGAAAACCACAATTTCGGGCAAAAAATCATGGTCTAAGTGTTTTAGGACCGAAAAGGCATCATTTTGGTCGAATTTCGGCCTTAGGTTGCAACCATCAATGCACAACAATATTGTGTATCTTGAAAAACTTTAAATTTAAGGAGCATTCAAAACAAAAGGAGAGGAATGCTGGCCAGAGAAGTGTGATTTTTTTTACAAAAAAGTCCGTCCTCATACAGCCTTAGCCACCTTTGAACCACTCCCCGTAATACCCTGACTTGGCGTCTTTAGATTATTCTCTTTTCACCTTCCTAAAGGCATGTATGGATGATAATAAATTTTCAATCGACAAGCAGGTGCAGAAAGTGGTCCTGAAGTGGGGGAAGGAGCTGGCGGGAGAAGAGCCACGGCTCACCACATGCATTGAACGGGTTGGCAATTATTTGGAAAAATGGTCAACAAGTTTAACAACAATATCCAATAATTTTTTTTCTAATACGCTTAAAAAAAAACAAAATCAGTTCACTTACTTTCTGAACATGCCTCATATATAATGAAAAGTGAAAAAGAACGACTTCAACTGGACTTCACGTTACGTCACGAGCTTGCGAGCGGCTCTATACGTTTTTTTCTCCGAAAAGTGCCTGAATGAGCGAATTTTCTTCTAACCTTGGGCCAGGCCGCTCATATATAAATTGCTTCGTATATAGATTACAAATATTACGATTACATATAGATTACAAATATATTTTTTTCAATAGAAGCTGTTCAATGTTTGGTTCATTAAGTTTTGACGTATATTCTGACTTTACTAGTAGTTGTTACTGGAAGGTACTTGCCAAGATGAAAACTGAGTAGGTAGGTACGTACATATCTAATTTTGTGTGTACAGAAAAATATTACACATTTTTATCTTTGTAACTATAAAGAAAATAAATTTAAAAAGTAAGAGTATAAATTCGGTAACAATTTTGGACAAAATGGTTGTGATTTACTAGATAAGATACTTATACTGTTTAGCGGTTAAATTTTAAAAGCACTTTTGCTCTTAGGTACAAATCTAGCAACTGTTTTTCAAGATAAAAATAATAAAAATGGACTGGTTGTTTCGTCAAAAGGTTTGTCACATTTTCAACGAATCTTGGGTTCTCTTTGATGGCTCTCGGGTTTTGGGGTACATTTACCAAAGTGACTTATTCCAATTATTATCTAACTTGATCGGTGAATGTGTTTAGTAAACATCTTTGGGACTAATCCGAACGTTCAATGTATTCATTTCTCATTGACTTTCTTCTTCCAGGTAGAAGCTTAGGGATAAAGGTAGGGCTTTGTAGGGAGGAGAAGGACAAAGGGAGATGAATACATTGAACAGGACCTTGGGAAATGGATTAGTCCCAAAGCTAGGTATATCAACATTAGGGAATGCAATCTCGACTCGAGATCGCAAATTCGAGAACTCGCGAGATTAGAAATTACAATCTCGCGAGATCTCGGAATTTTCGGGATCTCGTTAATTAAAAGAAAATATTATTTGAAAGAAAACAAAAACCTTTATTCTTTAATATTAGTTACTAAATAATTAACAGTTTTTTTTTAAATTAAAATAATCATTTGCAATTTGGGAGGCGGGAATGGGTACCACCGCCCCGGGAACCTTTATTGGATAACCAACACCTCTGCCACAGGTCACCCCAAGTGGTTCGCTACGTTTGGTGATTTAGCAGGGGTGCCCGGGTTCATGGGGTGAGGTTTGTCTAGGTCTTGGAGGCGGATGACCAGGAAATGCTGAACCCCAGATTCCTACCCACCCCTTAAACCCTTTTCCTTCCCAGAATTCTCCTCTCCTTCTTTTCCTTAAAAAAAACCCTCCACACAGCATCCCCAAAGATGACATAGGCTCTGAGGGAAATTATTTTCCTCAGGGCCTCCTGTGTGGAGCTCTTGTAAAAAAAAAAAAATCAAAAGAGAAAATATAGCGATTAAAAATATAGAGATTAGAAAATAATTACGGGTGATTTTGAAAGTAACTTCTTAAAAAACAAAGTGTATTAAGGGTGCTATCTGCTAAACGGCATCTAATGTCCATTGCAATGTACCCAGCTGCTGAAAATGCCCTCTCCGACTCAACACTGGTTGGCAGCAGCGTGACAAAGCAATTATATGCAAACTG
This sequence comes from Limnephilus marmoratus, assembly GCA_917880885.1. Classification (NCBI taxonomy): domain Eukaryota; kingdom Metazoa; phylum Arthropoda; class Insecta; order Trichoptera; family Limnephilidae; genus Limnephilus; species Limnephilus marmoratus. The sequence continues at coordinate 56,875,814 of OU862908.1, forward strand.
CAAAAACCTCCCCCTTGTTCCTCCACACTCAAATAGATCCATTTCTTTTTTTAAGACTGACTCTAATTTATCTAAACTCGCAGATACACGCGAAAAATGACTTTTAGATCCTTTCAAGTCTCTTTTAATTCCTTTTTCGACATTTTAAGGTATGAACAACGTAAGGATCCCAAAATTATGTTCATTTAACTCACATAAACAATAAAAAATTCATAATTTAAGAAAAAGTAATAACCATAACTGCACAACTAAAACAAACAAATGTCTGCCTGCACGCACGCAAGTATCTCTTTCTCACTCATTCGACACAGTTTTATATTATCTGTCCCGCTCGTCATCCGTCGCTAATATTCGTAAATAGTCGTGATAGTTTTCTTTCTTCGATCGACACTCACGCCCGACCGTCAGTCAGTCAGCGCACCACTCGGACGTGTGTAGCGTCGCTGACTACTGCCGCCCAATCCCGTCGATCTCGAACGGGATCTTGTCATATTATGCTTCGGGATTGATCCCGAAAAATGTCACGAGATCTCGCGAGATCGAGATCCCGCGAGATCGGGATTGCATTCCCTAATCAACACTAAAACATTCACAGATCAAACTAGATAATAATTGGAATACGTCAGTTTGGTAAATATACCCCTCGTGTACCCCAATACCCGAGAGCCACGGAAATGCTCTCCAAAATAGAACCAAAGTTCCTACCAGTACAAAGTGTACAAGTAAATTTAAGAATATGTATTTAATTACGTAACTACATGCACGTTGCATAATGCATACCATCTACCGACATACCGACTAGGAGATATCGGTACTGGAAGTACCGTTGTGGCCGGTGAACATAGATACATAGGAGTAATAGTTGTTTTGGTAATTTATATTTTGTGCCTATAAAAAAATCAGAATGCAATTCACACGCGGTAGAAGTGAAACCTTCAGAAAACTATAGTAGACAAGAGTGGGGAGTCTACGAGGCACTTTTTTACCAATGTGAAGAATGATTTTTTAAATATTTTTTTCGTCGAAATCCAGTGCATCTTTTCCTATACATTTATTCACCTTATTAGTACTTGTGTTTTCTTCTTAGGAGTTGCTAGATGTTGCTTTCTTTTGCCTGTTCATTTTGGAGGGGTTTGAAGATTGGATATTGATTATACAAAAAAAAATTTTTTTTTGAATTTCTTAGGATTTGATCCTTGGTCCGCTAAATGTCCATAGAGGTTCGTCAGGCGTTTTATACCACTATACCAAAGGAGACTTGCGTAGGAATGGGGATTTATCGTATTATATTGGAATCGAGTACCCGTGAATTAAATAAATATTTTATTGCTATCTCATTCTCTCGCAGGGTAAATCATTTAGATGTTTGTGTTTGTCTCTTTTTAGTGTCGTTTGTTTCAGTTTCATCGAGTTTCAAATCACAACGGTGCTAAAGAAGTTTTCACTTAATAAATAAGATACCCAGAATATTATAAATGCTTGTGCCTTATTTATCTTCAATTTGCTCAATTCAATATTGGAGGCTAGGTACTAATATAGGTACCATCTAATCAATATTGGAGGCTAGGTACTAATATAGGTACCACCGCCCAGGGAACCATTTATTGGATAACCTTCACAACCATCAGATAGAAACAAATAATGATATCCTCACTGGAATCTCCTATCCTGAGGACTTCATTTACATATTAGAGTCTGTCAAATAAGAGTAGAAAACATGAAAAAATAGAACTTCAAAATTTGTAGGCTGTCAACACCAATTTGCCTGTCAAATATTCTTTTTAAAGTGCAATGACACTGAAAGTACAGAACACTGTACACATTTAAAAATACGTTTTTTGTTCTTAAAAAAAATTACATCGAAGAAGCACTGTTGTTAAGTTATCTACTTATTGATATAAATTTGATTAAATTGTATTTTACAAAGAGATTGGCTTTAATTTAATTTACCATAAATTTGATTTAAAATTTTTTTTTTTTTTAATTATTATTTTTATTTTTTATTAGTGACTATTGTTTGATGAGAATTACAAGATATGATAATGTATATAAATATTTCATCTGCTTGTACTTAGTCCTACACACTAGGTGGTCCAGTGCTGAGGCGGACTGGTAGATTTCTTTGATTTTCCGTAGTATTAATAGTAGGTTATATTTAATAGTATTTATATTTAATAGTAGGTAGAAAGGAAGAGTCATTAATGGTGAGTTTAGTTACACTACTTTTAGATCTGAAAGAGTTAAATATATTCAGATCTAAAATTAGAGACATGATCTAAAGCCTGGACGTGGACAACGCTAGTATGTACTTAAGCTAATATTAAAAAATAAATGTGAGCAATTTCTAAAGTGTGCTTTATATTTTATAATAATATCGTTATTATTCATTATGTTAACACAAAATTGCAAAGATATAATGATAATATACCTTATATACAATTCTAATTTTGAGATAAGTGGAATGAAAATTTTTTTTTTTTACTTTTTATATGTCTTTTTAATTTGTAATAAAAATGTAGGTTACACAGCTTTTAGATTACCACCATGATTATATTTTTAGTATTGCCATTTGAACAACAATGGCTCCTATGTTTTCTACTCTTATTTGACTAACTGTATGTAAAATAATCATAATTATATTATGTATTGTATTTAAAAGCATTTGTTTTTTTTCAGTTTCAGTGTGTATTTGGTATCTCCCTTCGTTTTTATTCAATTTTTTTATTTGAGATTTAAATTATATGCTATATACCCACGTTCGTTCTTGTTCGATGGTTTGGCTCGATTGAACATGTTAACTTGGAACTCGTTGTTGAGTCCGCACACTCGAGCCGCGCACGCAGGGGAAATTTCCTTAGATCTATGAGAGAAAATATTTTCTAGGAAAAAGGGAAACCAGCACGAATCTAGGGAAATGTCGAACTCTGGCAAAACTTAATTTTTTTTATTGGACTTGTAATCTTCTACTTCCCGGTAAAACACACAATTTCAGATGAAGGCATTGCTTATTATGTATTGCTAGTATTTGAACTTAACTATTTAATCCATGCAAATGTTTTTTCTTAAATATTGCCTATTCCGCCATAATTGCATCACTACCAAATACAGTATTTCGTTTCAATTTAAACTAGAAATAATAATTAAAATTGCCAAATAATGTATTTAATAGTAGATACTCCACTTTTATCAGGCACAGATTATGGGTTACACTACACTGGTCCCAAGGTGTTATAATGTTGTTGTGATTTTTAATGAGAGTGGGATTTTGTTGTAGAGTTTGGTTCCACAGTATTAGACGTTTTTTTGTACAAATGCTGTACTTGTGGTTACTTGTTGGATATGTTTTTGACCCTGAGATCTAATGTTTCTAATGTAGTGTTGGTTGTTATTTCTCACGTTTTTTTTTAAATAATTTATGAATGCAAAGTAGTATTGTTTTGGAATAGTGTTGTTTATTTGACATGATGTTAAGATTGTTGAAGATTTCGTCAGTGCTAGTTCTTGTACGACTTTCCGTATAATTTTCATTGAAGATTTTTGGGTTTTAATTGGAATCACTGGATTTAGAATATTATCATTTGCACTTCCCCGTACGATAATTCCGTATTCTAACAGTGATAATTACCTTGTTATTACGCAAACCGAAAAACATTTACCGAATAATCAAGCGGTTACTTAGGTTTATATTCAGAAACAGTTTAATAATAATAATGTTTGGATGATTTCTATAGCGTCATTTTCGTGAAAAAAAAACACTTCAAGGGCGCTTTACAAATTCATTTATACGTTTATTAATAATATATATAGAAGTTAAAATATGTTTGCTTGGGGATAATTGAGAATAATAGCTGTCCACGTATTGTTATATTAGGCATAGGAAATGTTTGAAACTTTCAAAATGCCATCTTTAAACTCCGCGAAGGTTTCTGGATTATTACAACCACATGACAATACATCTGAAAAGTTTTTAATCTTTACAAAAACTCTTGCAAAACTGTCAAAAATGTCAAAATTTGAAAATGACGTTTTGCAAAAGAATGATTGTAAAATAAAATTTCAATTTTCAAAACTCTTTAAATTAATGAATTTATTAGAAGTACTCGCCTTATACTTTGAATCGAATCAATAATTATAAATATTTTAAATAGATACCAAATTTGATAGATTGTTCTTATAGTAATGAATATTTGTAATATGTGAAAAATTATGAAAATTTGAATAATAAATTGTAATAACTGGCACGCGAGCTGTTTGAAAACTGAATGTACGGAGACTGAATACATTGAACGCGGAAGGGCGGTTATGGCGTGACGGGGAGCGGGAGAGGGAGAGGGGAGAGCGAGAACGGGGACGCACGGGAAAGAACATAGAGGGAGAAACAATTTATTTCCTTGCAACGCACGCCGGAAACCAGCTAGTAAGTAATAATTCAGATTGATAACTAGTGACTTACAACTAAGACTTACATAATTAGTGACTTAAAACTCTACTTATTTTTAAGACCGTGTGAGTATTTACACAATACTGCTTTACTCGTATTATGACTTACAACTACATATTTTAAAACTAGATATTTACGACTAAGGGGGTATTTCACCATCATCCTCATAGCTTATAACGAATATTAATAAATAAACAAATAAATAGTAGCAACTGTTAAAAAGCTCGGCTAATTTATCCTATATGTGGCCATTATTCATAGAATCAAGTACCGAATAGTTCACTCAGACTTTCAAAATAAATAAATCCTGTATAATTAATCTAAAATGAATGTTACCGTATGAATGATCTATGAGGATGATGGTGAAATACCCCTTTTTAACACACGTTTTACATTTACAAACGCAATTTTTTATGATTACTGCGCATGTTGACAGTGGTAAGTTACGAAAAATATTTCAAAAAAAGTTTAAGTATAATAAATTATTAAACTTAAAAGTGGGTAGTCAAGGAAAACGAGGAATCGATTTAAGAAAATCCCATGGACTGAGAAAAGCGATTATTATTCTGGATAAAATTTGAATAGGTGAGTCTTCAGTTTTACTCTGAATAGGTGTTGTGACAACAAGAGTTCAATCTAAGCCGAAAAAACTCTTGATCGGCGAGCATTAAGCTCATCGATTACGAAAATTTAAAATGCTGTAGAGGACAGTAAATCTAAAAATGAATTAGATATGTCATTTACGATTTGTAGAAAACATTTTTAAGAAAATAAGTGCATTTTTACGCGGTGTAATTTAAAAGGATTTTTTTTCTGAAAAATGAAAAAATTAATTAAATACTATTAAAAAATATTAAGTATTCTGAAAGACATACTCTTGAAAATATTCCAGTTAAACTTGAAATTATTTTGATGAAACTCAATTAAAATTATTTCGGTGAAACTTGAAATTCTTCTTCTTCTTCGATGGCGCTACAGCCCATATCGAGCTTTGGCCTCTGCAACAGTCGCCTCCAACTCCTCCTGTCCTCAGCGGCTGACTTCCAATTTGGTACCTGGAGAAGCTGTGCTGCATCTTCTCTTACTTCAATTATTAAACATATTATAAACTTGAAATTATTTCAGTGAAAATTGAAATTATTTCAGTGAATCTTGAAATTATTTCACTAAATCACGAATTTATTTTAGTGTTTATTATATATCATATATTTATTATACATCATTACGATAGAAAGAAAATCTTGGTAGGAATCGATTAAAATATATTAATTTTTTTTTTTATTTATTTATTTTTTTTTTTTTATTGAAAATTTTTGATACAATACATATAATACATACATGAAATAATGAAAAGTATATAAAAAAACTTAATATAATAAATGTATGAACAAAAAAATCCCACAAAGGCAATGCCTGTGCGTGGGTATAATATAGATTTTTTACTTTTATTTTTATTTCTATGGTTATAGTGAATATTTTATTTTATTTTATAAATTAGGGATTTTAAAAAAGTAACTGAATAAATGCATTTAAAAACTACAGCATAATAACAGTCTGCACTGTTATTATTGTATTTGTAAGTTTTGTAAGAATAGATGTTACAAGTGCAATTTAAAAACATAAAAAACAAACAAAATAAAATTAGCAAACAATATTATAAATCTTCTCTAAAAGCTGTCCAATGATAGATATACTTAATGACTTTATTTAAACTTATAAGGCAAAAATATCTGTTTCAGTGTTTTTTAGCCAAATTTTGGTATATTTTTTATAAGATTGAAGATTTTGACATATGTTCTCTTTAAAGGTTGTACACAGTAAATTATACATTTTTGGAGCTATAAAACTAATATGCCTTTGGGACAACCTAGTTTTGCAGTGGGGTACTGTATACTCACATGTGCCATGTCTTTGGCTGGTACGATTTGAATTTTTTAGAAAGTTATTTGGTCGCATGTAAATAAATTTAAGACATTGAAGTCCATAGGTCTGTCTAAGGTATTATTAATAACTGTGTATGTAACACAATTTACTGAAATAAAATTTAGAAAAAAAACTACTATATATCAAGTGTTCAAAAAGTAGAAACTATATAGGTACTAAGGGAACGTACCCATACTACGTGACCAACTTTTTGCAATTTTTAACCCCCACCCCCGAAAACAGGTCACGTAGTATGGGTACGTTCCCTAAGGTTCACGTGACCATAGGTTGATCGTCCCGGATGAAAGCTTCGGGACGCGGAAATGTTCTATTTTCAGAAAGCGAGCAACTCACTACATCAACTTGTACAAGATTATGTCAACTATTAGATATCGTCAAAGAAAACGAATAGTGATATCTCGAAGTGTGATCTGTACCGTTTCGAAAGACAACTTATGTCGCTAATATTACCTACGTAAGTCATAAGACCTTTCTTCTCCTAGACCCCAGACAAACAATGAAATTTGAATCTGTTCAAGAAAGACGTTAAAATTTTGGTATATCATTTCACTCAGAGTACCCTCAGAGCTTGATGAAATTGACCTTACTTTGGGCACAATACACTTTCACTGTTTTATCTCTTCAGTGTATATCGTGGAAACAATGTCTAGAGATGGTCCCGATGACTTTAGGAAGAAGAGTGGGTTTCAAAACCAATTTCAGATTGTTCAACCCGCCTCCCCCCACCTCATATCTCTTCTAATATCCCATTTTATGACCAAGAAAATTTAGTCACCAACCTTTTCCACTCCGTCAGGGCAGTGGTCTATTAGTGGAAAGAGCCAAATATCAGCAGTAACAACCAACAACAAAGATATTGGAATATCTACAACGATTTGGAATACTTTCGAAAGCTTAATGTCTTTGCAAGAAGCCATGTTTTGAAGTCGGTTAAAACTAAGAACCTATAGGTACTGAGTAAAACTATATAGGTAGTAAATATGTATCATTCTTTATAATAATCTTATTTATTTATAAGAATTGCACATTTATCATTAAAATTGTATTTTTCAGCATAAACAAAGAGCGCAAACTACGCACTCACATATATAAACATGTCCGACGGGCAAATTAATATTATTAGAGAAACACAATTATTAATTGTCTACAAACAATTCACAATAAAATATCTAACTGAGAAACGCCAACCACGTTCTATTTAAAATGTTTTGAAAAAAACTCATGACAATAAAGCCGAATTTACATACAATTTACATGCAACTTGTTGCGCACAAGTTGTTCACGGCGTTAGTTGCACTGCTAGTTTCACTAGTAAACATATGTATATACCTAATTTCATCGTGCATGCATTACTTTTAACTATACCACAAAGCCAAAATCGGGCTAGGCTCACGGCACCACTACTGGTATGCAACTTTCTTAATGTAAAAATGTGATGAAACTAGTGTCGCGAAACCATTTCAGCTTAGCAACCGTGTGTGTTTCTTCTAACTGCGTGAGAGTTGTGTACAACAGTGTGCACTGCAGAAAAAGCATTAATGTTGATAGTGCCATGGTCGCCGTCATACTGAAGATTGGACGACATTACATTTGCGCAATTAACACCAATATTTTGGTGTCGTGCAATTATTTGTAACATGCATGCAACCATTTGAAGCATTGGCTTAAAGAAATGTCAAATTTCAAACGCCTATTCATAGACAAGGGTAATAGATATAACCGCCGACAATGCATTATGGCGGGCGAGAACAGTACCTACCGTTGTAACAGCAATGTATTGGGTTATTTATTTAGTACTTACCTACTGTGATTTTTAATTTCAATATAAAAATATTTTTTAATTTGTGTAATATTATTAATAATTGGTAAAATAAATGTATTTTAAACACGTCATTCGTCGAAGAGCAGTGCCCAAGTGCCCAAAGACCCCAAAGAGCCGCATGTGGCTCGCGAGCCACATTTTCCGACCAACGACTTAGGTAGTAATTACAATGTGTATGTGAGGTGTGATTAGATACGTGTATTATAGGCGTATTCGTATTAGTAGTTAATATTCACGGAATGAATGCGGGGGCCTTGGCTCGGGCTGGCGGCATAGACTCACGTTTATCTCTCCACTCAATCCACGGCTCGGTTCAAAGCTTGCGCCGTTGCCGCGGTTTTCCTTGGCCGCCATGACACTCGCTGGGGGCTCGGCCGGCTAAGCCAATCAGCGCGCTGCGTCATGCGAGCCCACATTCCCTCCAACCTGCGAATTCTTGTCTCTATGGGTTGCAAGAGTATCCTACGACGTGCGTTTTCTAAATTTATATAAATTTATTAAATTCTTCACGTGCAGTGCCGGAAAAATGATTTGACATGTCTATAATTAATATTTAAATATTTCTGTACGCACGTTTTTTTTTTAACATAAATTCCACACAGTAGGCCTTGAGGAAAATTATTTCCCTCAGGGCCTATGTCCTCTTTGGGGATGCTGTGTGGAGGATCTTTTTGTGGAAAGGAAGGAGTGAACCTGGGTTTTGAAGAGACCCAAGTTGTAGGAGGGAGGTAACACAGAGGCCGGCAAATCATTCCACAGCCGAGCCGTTGAACTCAATAACGAATTATAGAAACATTGGTAAACACCATTTCTAAACACAGAGTTCATATTTTAGTGCTCATTAGCAATGCATGTATTGGATACAATAATTCAAATACATACGTATTTATCAAACGCAACAGAAAATTTGTGTTTTTGTCAAAAATCATTAATTTAGTCGTATATAGTATGTATCGTATATATTTAGTAGTGACCGACCGAAGGTTCGGTTTCGATTTCGGCAGATTTTCTGCCGAACCTTCGGCCGCACCGAAACTCTGCAAACGACCTCAATACATTGAAAATTTAGTCTTAAGAATGTCGTGATTGTAAACGCAATTTAAATTAACTCAATTAATGAGGTCCTTCCTTTATAATGTACATAAGTGTTGATTATTGACAAATTTTTGTTCCAAGAAGTAGTTAACATGTTTGTTAATTTTTAGGTAGTAATATCAAAAACAAAAATAAATCACATACTTCAATTATAGTTTTTTTTTTAATTTCATTTAACACATGTTAACTGTTTGTATAAGTGTAAAAAATAAGCCAAAATTCGGTAAAGTATAGATTTTTAACATGTCTAAAAAAGTTTCGGTTTTCGGTTACTTAAAAATTTAGTTACCACGGTATAAATTTAGACTATATTGTGTAAGTAATAAATGTAAAATATTCATTTTTAGGCATCTTAAAGATGATAACATTCTCACAGCCTTACTAATAAAAAACATTCCCAACCGTTAAACGGTGTTTTGGTTACACATTAAATAAAGATTGTCCAAATTCTATTTCGAATTATCCCACTAATATTATAAAGGCGAAAGTTATATGGTGTATGGATGTATGTATGTTTGTTACTCTTTCACGCAAAAACTACTGAATGGATTTTAATGAAACTTTATATAGCTCATACATCAATTTTCTTTTAGTCTTTGGGTAACCCCGAATATTCAGTAAACATTCTTTGAGGCTTCACTGAGTGGTTGGCTAAGGGACACGGCAGCTAAGTGTGGTTTATGGTCAGACCGAATGCCATTCACATTTTTTGCTGGTACTTACCACAGGTTTTTTTACACGATGCAGTGCCGCCTCATAGAGTCTCAGGAATGAGTTTTTCTTTTGTCTTATTTCATTCATATTTGTGTTTACTAACCTACTATTTGCATTTTGTTTTCCTATTAAGCACTTGCATACTGCTTACTAACAACGTATGCAGGGACTCTGGAGGTCTAGAATCTTTCAAAATAAATAAATGTAGCTTCGTTTAACAAAAAAAAAATTAGAATCTTGTGAGAGCCTTCAAGGAGTAACCATCTGTTACTTATACCAGGGCGGGTAAGTGGTGGATAACCTCCACAGCTCATACATCAGAATAACATATAGGCTATAGCTTAAAGCTCTGGTATTATGAAATTTGTATAAAAAATGGCAATAGATGGCACCCCGAGCTGTTTGAAAAATGAATGTTACGAGTATGGAAGGGGTAGGTAAGGGGGGTGAGAAATTTATATTATAATTTTTAATTGTTTTTGAATTATACGAACAAAATAAAAAGTGAAGCGAAAATTCCTTAATTGAAAAGACTATTTTTTTTTAAATTTTGAATTTCTGAAATTTTTCTACGTTTTGATTAAAAACGTTTTTGGTAAGCTTTTTTCACGTTTGAAATTAAAATATTGCAATTTTATAACATTAAAGTTGATTTAAAATACAAAAGTCTAAAAAAACAAATTTACCCAGTTTCCAAAATAGTATTTAATTTTACGATATCTTCAAAAAGAAGAAATGTACAGGACGTTTAAAATATGGTTAAAATACGAAGAGAAATTATTATTATTCACAGTTTAAAGAACAGATAAACAACCCTCTTTGGCTGTACCTATCTTTAAATTAACTATTTTGTGTCTGTTTCTACATTAGTAAGGTTTTCACCTACACGGTAGTGTATCAATTGTAAAAATTGTTTACCACGTTTATTAGTACCGCTGTAAATGTGTACGCTATACACTGAGTACACAGTACCGACGCGGATTCGAGGCTGGAGGGATTTTCCAGAACTGTAAGCGAACGGTTAAAAAAGAAAAAAAAGTTTTTGAAATTTAACGTTTTGCAGCATTACATACGAAACTAAGCATTGTACAAAAAATTTAAAAAAATTGAAAATTGCTGAAAATTTTTTCGACATATAAGCTCCGTTCTCTCTAAGTACGTACGAATACGAATTTCCCCAGATAATACGTGGAGGTTATTTTAGAAAGGCGTAGGTAAATCAACAAAAACCAACAATCTGGCTTTATTGATCACAAAGATTACATATTATATGTTTTATGGTTTAAAATACTCGCAGAAGCAGGCTTGTGCTTAATCATTTTTATTTATGTGCAGAAAATCCATAAAGCGACATAATATTATGTTTCTGATTTGAAAATAATTTAGACGGAGAGGCGAAATTTTTTGCTTTGTTTTAGGAAATATTGACACCAATCTATATATATATATATATATTTACAAATCAATTAGTTAAATTATTAGCGCATAAAAGTTTATACGAACAAAGACATAATGTTCCGTACTTTTACCAGAATCTCAAAATTCTCTCAGTAAGAGCAATTCTGTGGTATAAAATTATATCTCAGCATATGAATAGCCCTATATACATACATAAACTGGATCACATTTACAATACCCGTTTTACGCTAAATGAAGGATATATTTTTTTTTTAAACTTTATTTATTCTCATTTCTTTGTACATATAATGTATAATAGCAAAATAGTATACATATAATAACATAATATATAATAACAAATAGTATGAACAAGAAATGAAAACCCACTAAGGCACTGCCTGAGTGTGGGTAATATTAAAACATAATATTATATTTCTAAGTACCCAAAGTATAAAATAGACTTAAAAAAACATATAAAATTAGTATTTCATAGGTAGAACAAGTGAAAAAGGTTTTTTTTTCAGCTATTATAAAATATGGAAAAAACATACTGATTTTTTTTTTTTTTTAGTTATTATAAAAAATAAACAGGAAACATATTGTACTACAGTTTAGAAAGTTACAGACAGTGTGTTGTAAAAGGAAGGATAAATTTATAGAAATAGCGTTTCAATATCTACATTATTCAACCATAATTTTACCTCTTTTACATATTTTATCATTTTATTTATCATTTGAGTTTGTAGAATTGTACCTAAGCACTTGAACAAATATGGACAAAGAACGCTGGACTACATGATACCAAATTTATTGAATATGTTACCTGCTGTAATTAAAAAAATGTACAAATGGTAAAACAAATATTATGTTGAAGAATTGGCTCGCCCAAAGAAAAAAATTGTATTAGACACTAGCACAAAAATTGTAACTGCAAAATAAAGTAAAATAAGTTTATTTAAATCCTCAAAGTAAAAGCACCCATTGACAAACTACTAAAAAGTAGTTTATTGGGACTTTTCTTTTTCTGTAAAATATTTTTATTTTTCCTGTCATATTGTATTTACCTTGTCTTTATTATTACAAATAAAAAAAAAAAAAAAAAATAAAAAAATAAAAAAATAAAAAAATAAAAAATGTATGTTGGCTTGCTTGCTTGCTTGTATGCATCTTTGCTCCTTAGGCGGCCCCTAGACGATCAATTATATTGCTCAATATTACGAATTGTGCAATATTATTGACCGTTTAGGGTTAATATTAAAGATTGCTCAATGATTGAAAGAAAGTTTGAGCGAGTTTAATTTTTATTACACTATATTTTTCTATTGCGTCGTGTTGGGTTAGTATTGCACAATATTTTTTCAATTTTTCTTTTTATCAACTCGACAACATTGAGCAGTTCGTTTATTGTGCAATATAATTGATCGTTTGGATTCCAAGCGCCTTTCAATCTTATTGAACAATAAAATATATTGTACAATGTTATTGTAGCGTCTAGGAGCCGCCTTAAGCGATGCTAAACCTTTCATCTGATTGCGATGAAACTTTGGAGATTTGATGTGCGCATGCCCGCGATGGTTTCTACATACAGTGTATAATAGTGATCTCTGGCCTCATGAAATTATACATTACTAAACCATTCATCCGATTGCGATGAATCTTTGGGGATTTAAGAAAAGTCGCAAAAGAAAAAGTAAGGTATTTATAAATATTTTCGCATGAATTTTGCGCTTGTAAGCACTTACGTTATTAACATCATACATTGTCTTCGCTAGAAATATGGGTTTGATGTTGTAATCTAATCGATATGTTGATTCCCAATGTGACTGTTAAGTTATTATCATTCGAGGTTTATCTTCATTCGAGGCATTAAAAATGCCAAGATCACGCTGAAGACACCAAATTGTTCGAGCGAAGAATAACATGGTTTGATTTTGAAAATATCAAGGACTCGAATGGCCGTAGTTTACGAATAACGCAGCAAACGTAGCTGGCACGCACACCTATAGAGCATGTTTAACAGCTTAAACTTACTATTTTTCCTGATTCGTGAAAAACAATTCCAATCGGAAAAGTGAAAAACTAAAAATAAACGCCACACAATTTATTACGTTCTTCCAACGTTGTATCTTGGTGCTAACCGCGGCGTCGCGATTTCACGGTATTTTCACCGCGTGTGGCCGCCGATCCGCGCCGATAAGGGTCACTATACCGTGCTGCATCCACCACGTATGATCTTCTATTGCAATTGCATCACACGCACACTACCACCCCCGCACTAACACCGCCACCCGACCATCACCGTACCACCACAGGCGCCGGATAATATGCTCTTCTAAATCGGTTCTTTATACTGTTCCTTCAGTAACTCACTTCACAGTTGGTTTAGAGTTTCAGTCACAGACGGTCGCTTTTCCACGCTTGCTCTACTCCTAAAATTCTCGAAGTTTATTAATAAACAAACTTTTATTTTCTCTGATTTGCACTCCTAATTTTTTTCATAAAAATAGTATATATTTACAGGAGTTTTAAACAAAACTTGGAAGTCGTTGATCTTTAACATAGTTAAGTTATTTATAATTGTTAAGTTGTATGTCATTTAAAATTTGTGGAAAATACGTTTAATTCAACTTCACAAGTCTTCAGGATTCTGAGGAGGTATGTATTTAATTTACTATTAGGGAAAATGACCCATTATATTTTTTTTGATAATTTATTTATACAATTTTATTATATTACAAAACAGACCAAAATTGCAGTCTTAACGATATTCAATATTTGATTTAAAAAAAACCCTGGAAATACGCTTTCTTTAAATCGTGTTATCCAACTATTTTATTTCTTATCAATTAATCCATTTTACAAGTAAAAGACAAGATAATATTTATAACCTTAATTATGGATAATGGCATGTTTTATTTTATATCAGAAAAAATATTTCATATTCATTATTTCAGTGCCGTCTGGAACATTTTTATATTTAGTGTCAGATCTTTGATTGTGTGAAGCGTTCTATTTCTAACATCTCGATTAAATTATTTTCAAAAGCTCTCTCGTTGTTTGCTTTCGAGTAAAAAGGAAAACTCAGAAAGCTTCAAGTCTGAAAAAGTACATATATATTTAATTCACACTTCTTATTATCTTTTAACTGCTTTAAGTGACCGTCTATTAGTCGCCACATTGCAATAAAAACTCAGATTACAGAAAGAACGTTGGATTACCGAAATTATAACTTATTATATTATTGGAAGTAGATAAAACTTCAGCTGTCAGTGACGAAGAAACACGTGGTTTTTCGCAAGTTTTATCAGTTTTTTTTCACTTCGTAAATTATTTTATTTACACACTTGCGCTCATGAATGGGGCTTATTTAACGCCGCAAAGGCATTGCTAGCTGATAAGTCAATTTTGTCACGATTTTGATTGTAATTATAATAATATGAGATTGATTTTAATTTTAAACTAGTTATTTTTTTCATAAAAATCTCTAATTTCCAAAACTGCCAAAAGTTTATCCAATGCTAATTTCTATATTTTACTGATAATTATTTATAATAGTGTACACATATATGGGCTTTCACAAACGTGTGATATACATAATAAATTTGTGGAATAGTAATCATGGATGGAGTCAAATATGCCATTTAAATTACATATAAGTAGTGACCGACCAAAGGTTCGGTTTCGGAAAGGTTCGGCAAAAAAATTTAGTTTCGGCATCAGTTTCGGTTTCGGCAGATTTTCTGCCGAACCTTCGGTTGCACCGAAACACTGCAAAAGATCTCAATAAATGGTAAATTTAGTCTTAAGAATGTTGTGATTGTAAACGCAATTTAAATTATAATACTCAATTAATGAGGTCCTTCCTTTATAATGTATACAAGTGTTGATTATTGACAATTTTTTGTTCCAAGATTGTTAATTTTTAGTAATATCAAAAAAAAAATTTGTTCACATACTTCAATTATTTTTTTGACTCTTTTAACACGTGTTAACTGTCTGTATAAGTGTAAAAAATAAGCCAAATTTCAGTGAACAATAGATTAACACGTCTAAAAAAGTTTCGGTTTCGGCCGAAACTGAGACAGCTACCGAAGATTCGGTTTCGGTTTCGGTAGAAAGTCGTTTCGGTCGGACACTATATATAACCCATGCAGCAGCATTGTATTTTGCTAACATCGATTATCATTATTGATATATTATTATGTTTTTACGAATTTAAACATTTATTCAACAATGAATAGCCTCCGTTATCGCTGGGTAAGGTTCTCAACTATGAATCCGGCGGTCGCTAATATTAATAAATTATTTATCTATAAAGCTTTCAAGTTTAAAGTTATTGCATGAGGTCGTTTTTTTGTGTGGTGAATTTGTCATTACGGTAACCCTGACGAGACACGGTAATATTGACGTCAGATTATTGACGGACAATACATTATTCTTCGGCAATAAGCAAAACTATAGGTGATAAATTTTTGTCTTGCTCCGCTCGCCCGTTTACCAGCCCGCTTGCCCGTTTATCATTAGGTTAACTACTAAATTATGAAATAAGGGTAATTTAAAATATCTTAGCAGTGCTAACCAAAAACATTTTTTTTATTTATTAATTTTATTTTGGAAAAAAATCTTGTTTTGATTTGTCTAAAAGTGATAAAAGGGTGTGAAATGGAGATATAAAATCACGTATTTTTTAATAATATTTGGATATCATCGTCTTCGTCCGGATTGTCTTTGAAATTTTACGTAATAGAGAAAAACCCGCCTTTGTTAAATCTTAAAAAAATGTTAGACAAACCGTTAAAAATGAACTATTTTTAATACAACACGAAATAGAGGGAAAATTTTGATTTATTTATTAAAAAAAAAGTTAATACAATTCAAATTATCTCATGGCAGTGTATTCAGACACCAGCAAAATCCTTCTTACTCTCAAATTTCGGCATTATTTCAGAAATTTGTAAATTTTTAAATGCGTCTTTTTGAACCCATTTGACACCCTTTTATCGCTCTTAGTATTTAAAAATAACATTTTTTTTCAATGACCCTCCTTATTGTACATTTAAGTTTACAAATGACTAATTTATTATAACTTTTATAATATTAGATTTTCTTTTGCTTTATGTGGCTCTTACAATCCATCTTAAATTGTCCAATTTATTTATGCAGACTTTACTGTTTTCATTAAACGCATCAGCGCAAATGATATTTCATCCCTTTTTAGAGTAAACTGATTTGCTTATTGACTTGATCCCCTTTTCGTATTTCCAAAACCTATACCAGTTCAGTCGGTTTACATTTTCTATATCAAAATTCAAATATTTATAAATTAGATTATTCATGTCTAATATTCGCATTGGAAAGATTATTTTATCTTGATTTTAGAACAATTTTTGTTTTTCAAAGTGATATAAAATATATACGTGTTTTTACAACATAAGGGAATAATATCAAAATTAAAATATTTATAAATCAAATTATTAATTTCCAATATTCACATTTGAAAGATAATTTTATCCAGATATTAGAACAATTTTTGTTTTTATAAAGTGATAAAAAATAACCAATATAGAGGTGTATTTAAAATGTAAATTATCGTTACCGTGACTGAACCGGTATAGGTTTTGGAAATACGCGTCCCGTTTAGGTAGTCTAATTTCACTGCACATACTTCTGATATTTGTGAATGTTCTCGTTGTACAACATTTTTTTTTATTGAATAGGACTTTGATAAGAGGTTGTTTATTATTTTATGTATAAATATCATCCCGCTCAAGGTTAACATTTGTTTCACTGTTTCGCCTAAGTATTAGTACATTTCCTGTTGAAATTGTGCAAATTGTGCAATTGTGCAATTATAAAAATAATATATGAAAAACTAGAGATTATTTATCACACCTTATTTATTAACAATTTATGTATTAAAATTAAATGATCTAGTTCGAAAAAACATGATAAATCAAATAATAAAAGAAAATCAAAATCACAGCTTTTTAAATGAAAGTTGTTCTCGTTAAAACATATTATATTTCCAACACAAAATGTAACACTTCATTTGCACAACACATTACATATATCTGGTAATCTAGGGATAAAATACTTCAACAGCCTACCAAAAAAGATAAGAACAATCGAAGACAATAAATGCCCACTAAAAACGATTAAAGAGCAATTCAATGCAAAAATAACAAAATGATGAAATTATTCTCATGATTAATAAAACTTTTTATTTATTTATTTTTCTTTTTTTAATTCATACTTCCTTAAATCATAATTAATTATAGATACAAAATTATTTTCTTCTTGATGGTCGCTCCTCTTCCAAACACAAAAAAACTACAAAAAATCAAAAAAATCTGTGAAAATTTATATTGTAATGTATCATTGTTACAAAATATTTTTATCATCATCATCATCATCATCATTATCATCATTACATAGTATAAAATGAAGTCGCTCAAAATGGATGTGCGCGTTAATCTTTTAAACTACGCAACGGATTTTCATACGGTTTTCACCAATAGATAGAGTAATTGAAGAGGAGTGTTTATATGTATAACACATGTAAATTATATTAGAGAAAAGCCGAGAAATTCAAAGAAAACATATTTTTGTGCGATTTAAAACGGCTGGCAGGCCGTACTATAGTCACTTTTGAAATTCGTTCTACGGAAGAAATTGGAAAATAGATGTTCTAGAGTAAGTAGGTATTTGATTTGAATTATTTTATTTGATGAAGTCGCCCAAAATGTATGTGCGCATAGATCTTTTAAACTACGCAACGGATATTCATGCGGTTTTCACTAATAGATAGAGTGATTCAAGAGGAAGGTTTATATGTATAAAAACATGCTTATTATAGTAGAGAAAAGTTGAGAAATTCAAATATTCAATTAAGGCAGCGGGCAGCTGGCAAGCGGGTGGTGTGGATTTTATAAAGGTTGGGTAATGGCGTTGTGTTTCGTTAGCCACAGCAACGTGTGGCTGGGTCTGCTAGTTATATTATAATATTTTATTTTTGTTATAAAAAATTCTCATTTGCTCTATTTTGGAGAATGTCAAACTAATTTTATTCTCTATCGTTACACAAAAAAGACGATTGTGCAGTAATTATTAAATTAATTAAAATTATTAAATTATACACGGGTTTTTATGTTTAATAGTTAACTACATGTTTCCAATGTTTTGTTAGTATATTTATTGCAATAATTGGCTGAAGGCATCACGTTAAATAACTACGGAATAAGTAGGCACTTGTTTATAACCCGTAGCGTTATTACGTTATCGATGCGCAATTTTAAATCAACATCACGTTCAACTGTACACAGAATTACTGAATACAACTACACAATGGATTTCAATGGGACCCGTTCAATGAAGCGGATGCTTTTAGAAAACATACTTTTAATTGTTTTTCCGTCAAATTGTTGACGATCTCTGGCAAGGACAAAGAGGCAACTATTGGCGTTCAATGGAATTTGGGAGCAGTCATTGACCTATGAGAATTTCAATGAAAAAATGATGAATTAATAAATTATTACACGATGTGCCAAATTTATAACTGATTTATGTAGTATGACATGCGGTTTATTTTTTTAACTGAAGCTGCTAGAAAATCGACGAGTGTTTATTGGACTGAAGTTGTGTAAATATTTATCTTATCATTTTCCGGATGGATAAGTTTTAAATACGATGTTCATTATTTGTCTTTATGGTCCTTGACGTTAATTTCATAATCTATACATCACCTGAAGAGTGATGAGTAGGATCCGGATTCAAAAATAGGAGAAAAATGTTTGAGAAAAATAATTTAATTTTTAAATTGTAAAAATAATGCATAGGTACCCACACAACTATGTTAAAAGCTTAGTTGAAGGTCTACATAGTAAATCTTAGGTTTTATTTTCAATTATACAAAACTTATTTATTAGACACCATGTAGGTATCTGATAAATAAATAAAATATTTGGTAAGTACGATTTTTTTAAAAATATATTTAAAAATTATTTTCCTCCAAAGTTATGAGAATAATCGAGTTCCTATTCATTTCAAAGTGGTCGGTCATTTTTACAATCGTACTAAGTAAAAGAATTAATTCGAACTAATAAATAATCGAAATATTAAAACGGATTCGTTATAAGTTTTATAAATTTTAATAAAACGTTAATTATACGATACTCCTAATTTTGTGTACATTAGACCTCGCGCAATTTTTTCTTATTTAATAAATAAAATCAAAATTTCCTCTTAAATCATAAGATTTTTAAGTAGGTACACAAATACATACCTACCTACATACATGCCATATACTTTTTGTGAAACTTTAAAAAAAATTGTAGGTATAGAATATTATAAAACGTGTCCAAAGAAACGTCGCTAACTCAATGACAACTGTTCCTCAAACTTTCTTCACGCAGGAAGATAGGTACCATAATATTGAAAATTGGGAAAATGAAAATCGAAATAAAGTCGACGATTTCACATGTGAAAAAATATCTTTACTGAACCACAGTCAAAGTAAGCCGTTTAGTCAAAGTTAGCTTTCTAGTCAAGTTGTCTCCCTAGTCAAAGTTAGCTTCCTAGTCAAAGTTGTCCTCCTAGTCAAAGTTAGCTTCCTAGTCAAAGTTGTCCTCCTAGTCAAAGTTAGCTTCATAGTCACAGTTGTCCTTCTAATCAAAGTTCGGCTAGTAAAAGTTAGCTTCCTAGTCAAAGTTAGCCTCCTAGTCAAAGTTAGCCTCCTAGTCAAAGTTAGCCTCCTAGTCAAAGTTAGCCTCCTAGTCAAAGTTACCCATATAGTCAAAGTTAGCCTCCTAGTCAAAGTTGTCCCCCTAGTCAAAGTTAGCTTCCTAATCAAGTTGTCCTCATAATCAAAGTTAGCCTCCTAGTCAAAGTCCCTAGATTTAAAAATTACTGCCTCAACACAGGCTAGCCTAGTGAGGCAGATTACTGAAAAACCAAAATTTATAACTATTTTCATTTTTCATTTATCTACTGTTCATATTTATATATTTTTTCTGTTGATATCCTTTTGTACTTGTGTTTCTTTTGTATGTAATTTTAAACCACTGTAAACATAACACTGAATATGTACTTTTTAGTTATAATCTTGCAAATTTCTTTCAATAAAGATATATTATTATTATTATTATTATAAAGTCAAAGTTAGCCTCCTAGTCAAAGTAAGCCTCCTAGTCAAAGTTACCCATATAGTCAAAGTTAGCCTCCTAGTCAAAGTTAGCCTCCTAGTCAAAGTTAGACTCCTAGTCAAAGTTAGCCTCCTAGTCAAAGTTAGCCTTGTAAGGCTCCCTTGAATGATAAAGTACATGCAGCAGATTTTCGAAAACGGAAACGAAACACACGAATAAATTTACAGACAGATGTAATGCTAAACGGTCGAATTAAAACAGGACTTCCCCGAGCTCAGTCAATAAAAATATTCGCCTACTTGTTGATTTTCGCTATAATCGAGGTAACCATAACTGAAGCGGATCGATTCATGTTGTAAAAAAATGTTTTTTTATCTGTTTTGGTAGTTTACGACACTACTGAGAATCCTAACATTCCTAACTGCGCAGTGAAATTGTGCAATTGATTAAATTCAAACAATCGGCTGTTAAAATGTTTCGATTGTTAGCACATCTATGGCATTTGTAGATAGTACATACATGGACAAATTATACAATAAATGATTGGACAAAAAGGTAAATAGGTTGGTATCAGCGTCGAACCCATGCCAAACCCAGCTTTACTTTAATTGTTATGTCTACAGACTTTCATATGGATTGCCTTCTGCGAACAACTCAAACAATGAACGAATTAGCACTCCTTCTTTTACAGTTTTCAGGAATAGTTTCAGCAAGAACACGCCTACAAAAATACTATATTCGAGGTGCCAAATTTTAACGCACGCAGGCTTGGGTTTATATACAGTAGCTTGTGTCACTCTCCATTGGGAGAAAAAAATATGGCCTTATTTTTAAACGCCCGGGGTCTCAAAAATTTCGCATGATCTGTAGCTATTCGAAAATGTAAAAATAAATGAAATTATGACATCTACCGGATCTGCCCTGATGATGACACTGCAACGATGTCCGAAACGTTGGCTAAAGAAGAAGGTAGCGCAACACAGCATAAAGCACGGGTCACATCATGCTGGTTGCCAGCCGCGAGTTGAAGAAGCCGCTTCTACCAGCCGTCGATCAGCTTGGTGTGACAACAAAATTCGGCGCTGGCGTCGCCAGCCGGCGAGTATTTGTCAGCGGCTGACGAAGTTGGACATGTTTAACTTTTGGTAGCAGGCAGCGGCGAATAATCAATCACGTGACCGCTGGCACCAGCCGGCAGCGCAGTGTGACCACTATTGCGTCTACCAGCAACGAGAAAGCACGTATTTTTTTGTGAAGTTGTTGTTGTGACTATTTTATAATTTGATTAGAGTAATTTCCAGCTTCGTTTTACACGGGATTGTCTGCCTGAATACTGTATCTTGTTTTTTTAATTAAAGGTTCAACTAATTCTAACAATTCTTGAAATTGAGGGGCCGTCATTCTTAAAACATTTCTGTATGTTTCTGGATCCTCTTCTTTCAGTTCTTGGAGAAGTCTTGACGATGCCCCTAATTCTTCCCTTCTTTGCATCCATGGCCTGACCCACCATCGTCTCTGTTTGCGGTGAAGCTGATTAAGCATTTCTAAACTAAGTTCCCTGACACCCTCCCTCAACAACTGCTTAATTAGCTTTTTACGTGAAACGACAGACGACATAATATAGTGAATGACTAACTGGAGAGTGCGAGACGCGACTAGCAGCAACAGTAGTGTGACCAGATTGCCCGCCGCTGCTAGCTGGTACTACTACCAGCCGCTGGAAAGCAGCAGCTGGCAACCAGCATGATGTGACCCGTGCTTTACACCCCAAAAACAAATAACGAAAATGAAATTATTGTTCATTTTTAGCCCGCTAAAATGGCCCGAAGTCTGGAAAAGAAATAGATTTCGTGATTTGAAAAAAAAATTAAACAAAGGGTCCATATTTTATATTTTGCACCAAACTTAATTTTTATTCTATAAATGCAGTACAAAGAACGCAAAAAAAAATTTTTGAAACATAATTATGTGATGTGTTTGTTAAAAATATAAAAGGGGAAAATAAAACTTTTTCTGGATAAAGTCAGTATTCTCGTTGACTTACTTGTATTCATAAACTTGATTTTTTTTCATTTTTGTCAGCTATACGCATTTTTAATAGCAAATTAAAGTTAAAAGGTTGGAAAAAAAAATTATTAAAATAATTTAAAAAAAATGTTTCAGGTTAGTTTTCCGATTTTCAATGCATTTTAGCGGGTTAATAACCATTTAAAAAAAATAATTTAATAATTAAACCATTGTACGCTATAACTTGTGCATTTCAAGCGTACAATGGTTCGTACCTTTTCTGGAATGTGCGAGAGGTAGGTAGGTCCACGACTCTGTCTCGACGTAGTAGGTATCTACCTACGCTC
Source organism: Limnephilus marmoratus (assembly GCA_917880885.1). Lineage (NCBI taxonomy): Eukaryota > Metazoa > Arthropoda > Insecta > Trichoptera > Limnephilidae > Limnephilus > Limnephilus marmoratus. The sequence continues at coordinate 56,898,722 of OU862908.1, forward strand.
AGTCGTGTATCGTCCATGCTCGACGGCTGGCGAGTGCTCTAGTAATTTCGTTTGCATATATTTGAACACAGGCGCCGCCTCTGGAAATATCGATACGTTTCGGGTGTAATCCAAAACGTGACGTAGCAACAATGCGTGGTTGCTACAATTTTAAATGCAGTTCTCATTTTCTTTGTAAGATGCAACTTTTGAGACCCCAGGCGTCTCTGAATTCAAAAGTTAAAATAATTGACACACCCTAATATACAGTCTAGTACATAACATTGATATGCTTGGTGTAACTATAAGTGACTAGCTCAGGTACGGGGGTCCATCGAAGGCAGAGTAAGTTGGCCTCTCAAAATCTAGGCGTACTGTACAGGGTCCGCAAATATTTTAATAGTGCACAACTGCTAACCCTGTACAAATCGCAAGTGCGTCCCACGTTAGCGTGCGCCCAAAATACACGAAAAACTCTCGACTCTCTAGAAACGGGCGGTCAGTTTGATTGATTTGCAATCTTTAGAGCACAGGCGTCGGAGGGGAATGCTGTCCTTGTTCTACCGGTACTTCAAGGGAAGATACTCCAAGAAACTAGCGTAATTGATCCCCCCGGCACCGGTGCATAGCCGGGAAACACGCCAAACGCGCGCCCAACATAATATGTACATGTTTGGCATTTATCACATGAGAACGGTTCGCTTCTACGACTCGTTCTTGAGTTGAACAGCTCGGCTGTGGAACGATTAGACAACGAGCAACAATTAGCAATGAAATATGACATAGGCCCAGAGGGAAATTATTTTCCTCTGGCCTCGTGTGTAGTTTCTGTAAAAAAAAGTTTCCTAAAAAGTGGAGGTGCAATGATGATACGTTAAACCAGTGCTTCTTAACCTTGTTCGAGGCACTGACCCCCACCAGTTTTATACGCGCATTCACCGAACCCTTCTGAATTGGAAAAATAAAATATGATTCTTTCAAATTCAAAACATAGGTATATATTTATGCATAGGTGCACAAAATGAACAATCCGTTAAAGAACAAAACCATTGAGAACAAAGTACAAGCCAATAATGGACAAGCGGGGCGTGTCATCACGAATCATGTGAGTCGGGGGTGTGTCTTGACCTCCGCCGAACCTGTGAGACTGACTCACCAAACCCCTGGGGTTCGATCGAACCCAGGTTAAGAACCACTGCGTTAAACTAATAATTTAAATTTTAATTGTAATTTTGCAAAGAAACTGAAATATTTTTGGTAAATATACGGAAAATAGGGACGCGCTTAAAACTGACATTTTACTTAAAAAAAGCACATTGAAGTAGTACTTTAGTTTCAGGAAAATAATGCATTTTAATAGTAACTCATTTGTTGTTTGTTTGAAAATTTTAAGGTTAGTTTTTTCTTCTCTTAGTTAACCCAAAATATGAACCTATCTATGATCCTGAAATCGGTTCTTAGGTTCTTAATGCTGGGTTTAATTAAAAAATAAAACCAACCTAAAAAAACTATTTTAATATTGTGTATTATGGCGTGAAGAAAAAACTTCGAATTAACTGTTTTTTTATACTACTAAAATGTATTATTTTCCATTTCGGGAAACTGAACACATCTGCCACAAAGTGTTTTTGAAATAAAATGTGCGAATTAAGCCTTTCCCTATTTTATACATATTTTCTCCAATGTATTTCAAATTTTCTCGATTATATACTCAATTTAATGTTGTACCTTAATGAAAGAAGAAAAACCCCTATATAAAGCTGCGATCAAGGAGAGCTATTTTATTACCTGGGTCTGAAAGTTGCTAATCAACGTCAATTAACGATATCGATGAGATTCCAAGAATCAATCGCTGCATCTTTGTTCGTGTTTCCTGTAAAATAAGATAATAATACAAACCATCGATCAATACTTGAATTTTAATTGCTTCGCCTTACACGGCAGGATGAACTTATTATGAAAAAACACGGCGAAACATAATGGCGAAACGTCAATTTTCCCGCTTCTGAAACGCCGGCTATTAGCAATGTTGCCATGCAGGTGAAATGGTGGCTTTTCTCTGCCAATCGAGCGGAATCAGTACCTACTTATTTAGCCGGTTATGGGCAAGAATAGATGTAGGTATTTCAGAGATCACAATAATATTTCAGAAATTTTCTATTCTTATCTATTTATCATGATTTGAGCTAGAATACACTTTAATTGTCAAACTGTACGACCACTTTAGTCTTTGGTGGTGCATATTGCAGTGATTTTTTCTTCATCCAAATCAAAAATTCAGAATTTGTTTAAATGTTTTTTGTAGAAACTGCTTTGTCGTACGTGATAGTGCAATTATTTCGAAACAGCATTCATTGTGATTTAAATTGATGTGGGTACTTACCCATATTATTGCAATAATTTACAACCGTTGCATTTATCGTTTAACCCAATTCAACCACAATTAACTCGCGACAGAATGCGTGCACTATGTATTTATCTAACTAAATATTTCTCCAAGGATTCGCTTTAAATGTGTCTTGCAAATTTCAAGGAAAGTAATAATAATTCCCTGCGTTTACCAAGAAAATACAGAAAAAACTTTAATAAATGACTAAAGAAAATCATGCTTCGACCGGTTATGAACAAATTATTTCTAGAGTGAACGAAATGCAGTTTTATGTTTCCCCTATTATCCTAACGAGGTATTAATTATTTCAGAAAATGGCAACATTTTTACAAACTGTTTTAATGACTGCCGATCGTGTTGTTATAAATAATTACTGATACTCAGTGCTGCATGTTTAAGATGTTTATTATGCCATGCCACCATTAAAAACAGGAGTTGTAAATAATGTAATGGAGGCGAACGAAGGTATTAACTCTTACTGTGATATAAATAACTAAGGGAACATTAAGAATCCCTTAACATAAATAAAGAGCATTGACTTTAAGGTGCATGACTTAAGGGTTTTCAAACGTTGATGCTTCATGAACAATTTTTGAATTTGGGAGGTCGATACCTCCTTGGGTAGATTAGGTAAAAAAAATCTCTAAACGCTGTTTAGATTGAAGTGAAAGCTTCTTTAGCACCGTTGTTATTTGAAACTCTATGAAACGAAAAATAGCGACACTAAAAGGAGACAAACACATACAACTATAGGATTCAGCCTATATTATATATATTATGAGATGGTATAATCGGTCTCCTCTTTGTGCGGTGCTTCTTAGCCTCCCCACTCTTGTTTATTTTAGTTTTCTGAGGGTTTCATTTCTACCGCGTGTGAATTGCACACTCTGTTTTTTTTTCATTTTAACTAGTTTTTATGTAGCATTCGTTTGTATCTAACACATGTAATTATTTTTTAATTGAAAACTTCTTTAGCACCGTTGCGATTTGAAACTCGATGAAACTGAAACGAGCGACACTAAAAAGAGACAAACACTTTTATCTACAGGATTTAGCCTGCGAGAGAATGAGATAGCAATTACTTATTTATTTAATTCAAGGCACTCGGTTCCAATATAATACGATAAATCCACAGTCCTACGCAAGTCTCCATTGGTGTAGTGGTATAAAGCGCCTGGCGAACCTCAGCGACCAGACATTTAGCGGACCAAGGATCGAATCCTATGAAATTAAAAAAAAATTGTAAAATCAATATCAAATCTTCAAACCACTCCAAAATGAGCAGGCAAAAAAAAACACAAAAGAAAGCGACATCTAGCGACTCCGAAGAAGAAAACACAAATACTAATAAGATGATCAAATGTTAGGAAAAGGTGCACTGGAATTCGATGATAAATATACGGAAAAAAAATCATCCTTCACATTGATAAAAAAAGTGCTTTGTAGTCTCTCCACTCTTGTCTGCTTTAGTTTTCTGAAGGTACCGCATGTGAATTGCGCAATCTGATATTTTTTAAATACGGGTAAATTATACTTATAAAATGCAACTTCGACTGAACATTATCACGCCAAAATATACTTATAATTCATTAAAATGTCAACAATATATTATTTACACGGCCAGTAACCATTTTTACGAACTACCTCTGATTGAGTCCTCCGTGTGAGATGTGAGTCACTTTGAAGAATTCCACCAGTGAATATTCACAGGAGCGGGGAGGGAGAGGGGACGACTGGTTTATAGCGCCATCCCGGTTGCGTAATTCTTTTTTCGTATTCAGTTTATGGCTGTTCGAAAATTGATTGCGGTTTAGGATAAGTAAGTACCTACTTTAAATTTACGAGTTATAAACCATGGAACTTCGCATTCATAAACTCGATGTTATTTGATATTGTTACATAAATAAATTGTCCTTGCTTTATATTGATCCGGAGAGGAGTTATACCACTCGGTCAGTAACTTTAGCGAAAATTTTGGAAACACCGTTTAGTTTTCGCTTTAAAAACGCTTTTTATAATATTTATTTATTCATTTAAATAATAAATAATAATAGGAAACCTCCGGAAATACATACGTAAATTAGGTAGGTACCTGACATTATTTGGAGTGAAAAATGTAGTCGAAATGTTGGTCTCCGGTGACATTTATGATGTTTTTTTTTTCAACTAAAAACATATAAAATCAGTAGGTAATGGACAGTTAGGGATGGAGTGAGGGTTGGTTGATTACTCGGCTGAGTGATCAGTGCCGACATTACAACGACTTCATGGAAAAGAAAAAAAAGACGTCTAAAAAGTCAATGAGATCAAAATTTTATTTACATCTTTACTCCAAAAATTTCAGGAATAATTGGTTAAAGTAAGGGAACATACCCATACTACGTGACCAACTTTTTGCAATTTTTAACCCCCTCCCCCCCGGTGACCAAAAACCTATGGACGCCGCCGCTCATTTGTACCAAGCGTGACATTTTGAAGACCCCCCCCTAAACGTGTCACGTAGTATGGGTACGTTCCCTAAGTCAATCTCTTAATATCCTGTATGTTTGATGTCAACTTATTTTTTCTGAAGACTGTGGTTGAATTTTCTCTACATATTATTAATTAAAGTCATTCGCCGCGTCTGTCTATCTGTCTGTCTGTTCGCGATAAATTAAAAAAAAAAAACTAATGAACGGATTTTCATGCGGTTTTCACCAATAGATAGAGTTTTTTTACATGAGCCTGAGGAGGAGAACAGGAAGCCTTGAGGAAAATAATTTCCCTCAGGGCCTATGTCATCTTTGAGGATGCTGTGTGGAGGGTTTTTTTTTAGGAAAGGAAGGACAGGAGAGTTCTGGGAAGGAAAAGGGATTAAGGGGTGGATTGGAATCTGGGGTTCAGTGTGTCCTGGTCATCCGCCTCCAAGACCTAGACAAACCTCACCCCTGCTGAATCACCAAACGTAGTGAACCACTTGGGGTGACCTATGGCAGAGGTGTTGATTATCAGAGTGATTCATGCGGAAGGTTTAGGTATATAATTTGTCAAGGTTTTGTGAAAATTGGTTGAAAATATAATACACAAAGGAGAATGTCTGTATGTGGTGGACGAGCGGGCTGGCAAGCGGGCGGTGTGGATTTGATTTGTATGCAAAGTAAGGTCACTGTCTACATTTGATTTCGAAAACTCTGTGTAAAGCCCGGGCATTGCCCGGGACTTCAGCCGGTAAATATTATAGCATAACCATGTTTTTATTTATTTATACCTACTGGATTTGAAGGTGAGAACAATCCAGTTACAAAACTTAGTTATTACACAATTATAAAAATCTACAATTACATACAATTAAATACAGATACATACAATTGGAAAAACAAAAACATCACAAATAAAAATACAGAATTATATACAAGATCACTCAAGTAACACATTACAATGAGCAGTAAGAGGCATATGAAATACGCGAGGCATGCGTAGAGAGACAATTCACATAATATAATTAGTTAGTATTTTTTAACAGCGCCAGAACTTTTTTTTGAAACCGTACAAATTATCAACGAAAATATCCACATCAGTACACTCTATGGTAGGTACTATTATATAGTTTACATTGAATTAATTACAGATTTAGTTTAATTCTCCGGGAAACATATCCAAGCTGTTGAAAGTCGTACTTTAACCCTTAACCAATATAAATAAACAAATTTATATTAAAGTTTAACAATAAAATGTACAAAACAAAAAGAGAAATTAAAATTTCGATTCTATGGCAACACCAAGTAACGTTGATTTCGAATTACTTATCTGCGTTCTTTGAAATAGGTTTCCGTCTTGTTAAACAACGCTAAGGCGAGGTTTTACAAACAAAAAATTAACCTAACCGCCCACCATTTAAAGTAATGCCCTATCAGAGATTTCTTAGAATATTTATAAACTATGTGTGCTTTTTAGTTGATATATTTCAGATACATAAGCCTAACCGTCAAGGATCAATAATATTCGACACACCAACATCTTCTTAGAAAATATCTTGAGGTCATAAAAAAAATCGTTAATCACAACTCGAAAAAAATACGTTTAATTTCGGCAGATTTTTTGCTCTGGCAACTTTTTTCTATTACATTCAGGTTTCTTAGTAGTATGGCAGCCAAATAGTGCAAAAAATATTCAAAACAAAATAATTGATCTTGTTGTAGACCGCTACGTATTGCGCTACGTACTTACTTACCATTTGGAAAGGAATTGTTTTTCTGTCTTGTTTTTGCGTAACGCGACAATAGATTTTAGCCCGGGGTAAGCATGTGCCAGAAAAATCATTAAACATATTTTAATATCTCTGTGGAACGCAGTAGATGTTATAACAATCGGAAAATGCTTCAGTAATTGCATATATAATAAATAATATTGCCACTTCTGAAGTTTTCTGAGGAAAAAAATCTTTTTAGGGAATGGAAGAAGACCAAGTTCTGGGAAGGAAAAATCTACGAGGGGTGGGTAGGAATCTGTAGGGAATGTGCCCAGGGTTGAGGGACGATTGAATCCATCCCTCCCACAGTGATGCGAGGCATTGGGACGAAAGAGTCTGGTTGGAAAGGTCTGTCTAGGTCGGGCATCCCTCAACCGATCCTTATAGATCTGGCCCGCCACGTAGGAGATGGGCAAACCCATTCGCCGCCAAGACCTAGACAAAATCCTCTATAACCCGGGCACCCCTGATAAGTTATCAAACGTAGCGAACCACTCGAGGTGACATAGGTTGGTTATCCAATAAATGGTTCCCGGGCGGCGGTACCCATACCCGCCTCCCAAAATGAAATGCGACGATTATCAGAAATGATTTTTCATTCGTACCTCCTCGAATTTTCAGCATATCCATATTTTTTCTTTCGTTATCCAATCAAAAAGTTGGGCTATCACGAGTGCAATATTCACCCTGCAAGCTGAATAAATAAATGGTAACTGCAATGGTAGCCGTAACTGTAATGGTAGCCGTAACTGCAATGGTAGCCGTAACTACAATGGTAGCCGTAACTGCAATGGTAGCCGTAACTGCAATGGTAGCCGTAACTGCAATGTTTGTCGTAAATGCACCTTTCATCGATCTTCTTCTGAATTGTCAGTCGGGAAATCTAGCATTTATCGGTCCTTGTAATGTTAACAAGCTTTAGAATAATTAAATTGATTCAAAGGCTAAGTGTACTCAATTTACACTACACATTAAAACGTAATCATGATCGACAGTAATACGGTCAGCTCCTGAGTACACTCCGGCAGTTATTTCATCAATCAGACGTCATTTGTTTTGGAGGTGTGTCCGTCTAGTGACGGACTATGGCCTGACTTGTTATTATGCTAAATAACTGATAATTACACGTTTCGGTAGATAAAATAATCTGTGTAAGACGCCAGATAAACACTCGGCGGGAATGACGTCATAAATACACTATAGCGGGGGACAAACAACTACGTACGGTTAATAAATAGCGCAGTACAAACTCTAAACATAAAATTATTATTATTTTTTTTATAATGTCTTTATTCAATGAAATTGGCAACATTATAATTAAAAAAATTACATATTTAATGTAGTTTACAAATAGATTACATCAATCAGTACAAAAAAATTAACAAATAGAAAGTAATGTAAGAACGGTTACACAGAAGTAGCATAATTATACAATATTTTTAGTTGTGCATAGCCTGCCTCTCTAGGTGAACCTGTATTGAGGCAGAATTTTTTGTAAATTGTTTCTCGCAATTTTATCTATGTTTTTTTATGAATGTATAATGCAGGTTTTTGTACAGCAAAAACTTTATTTTAGTTTACATTATTGTTTGCATACACACAATACAAAAACTGCAAGGTTATTACTACAATAACTTAAAAAGTATTAAACAAAATTATTTAAAAAGTACCTACAAACGAGGGGCATTTTCAAAATTATGTGTGTAACTAACATATATGTAAGAAAATAATCAAACTTTAAAAAAGCGATAACGAAGGTACCTACAGATAAATTATTTTTCCCGGCGATTATTTTTTACTATTGTTTTTTTAGTACAGCTAATTCATGGTGGAATTCCATTAAAATAATAAATTAAAACAGTTTAAAACTTTATTCCACTTCTTTTATGTGACTGTTACTGGTTTCAGCGTATAAAGGCCATCTTCAGACTGGTCGATCAGTTACTTTTATTCTTTGGAGAAATAGCCCCTGTGTAGTTACAACTTTGAAAAAATCACACTGTCGGTGCTTACCGACAAGGAAATTAAAGTTTTTAATAATTTTACCCAAATATACAGTTATAATAATAATTGGATAGTTTGTAGAGCACCGTTTTTGTTAAAAATCACTTGAAGGGAGCAAGGATTTTGATAATATTATAATCATAGACAAGAAGCATTGTTATACCTTTTTAACAAATTATGATATTTATTACATTCTAAATGAATCGCCTTTCTTAACACTTTAAGATATGTGATTTTTATTTGGGACCGATTTTTGCAACAGCTAATCAAACATGACTAATAAATAGTTTGATTATTATGTCTATTATAAATCTTAATTTGTTTACTAAAAACAGAGCATGTTACTATTAGACTTTGATAAACAAAGCTGATATTGATTACTGTGGGCTGCATGAAATGCAAATAGTACAAATTCTTCTTCATCTTGGAGTGCCCTATCAGGTCCCCCCGACATTGGCGATCACTCTGGAAAAGTACAAATAAAACATCATAGTTTTGAAATATTTAATTGAAATGCAGTAGCAGTCGTGGGTATCCGGTTTAGTCTACCATTGAACAGGCAATATTGTGTCTTGTATATCATATTTGATTTTAAGTGCATGTTTCAAAACTCGATAGCTCATAATGGTAGGATGATATCTTATAACGGGTTGAAAATAGTTTCGTTAACCTAGAAAGTTTAAAAAGAAAAGCCGTATTTACAAATTTCCAGACGACAGAGTTCACTGTTTAAGAGTTTATGCTGCTACCTGCTACAGCGTTTAGTTAAGAAATTTTGTAGAAAATTTTGTATTGTGGTTTAATCTAAACGTAACTAAAAATGTAACGAAATGAAAGTAAATACTACGATCTGGGCTTTACAAACATTGATTGATATAAATGTGACAAAATTTGAAACACTCCAACCTTAAAAGATTTCTCGATATTTATATTTGTTTAATTTTTGAAGTGAAAACTTCTTTAGCACCGTTATGATTTGAAACTCAATGAAACGAAAAAGCGACAGTAAAATGAGACAATCACATTAATCTATAGGATTTAGCCTGCAAGAAAATGAGATAGAATAATCGGTCTCCTTTTGTGCGGTGCTCCGAAGTCTCCTCTTGTCTACTTTAGTTTTCTGAAGGTTTCACTTCTACGCTGAGAATTTGATTGTAACGTGTGAATTATTGCATAGAAAACAAACTGTGGAAGGGAAAATAGATTGGTTATTTGAAAATTAGTTTAATGAAAAACAAATAACTTAGTTTACACCACTATATAATTAACAATATCGACATGTTTCAATAACAATGTTTTCTTCATCAGGACAAGTTTTTAATTAACAATATCGACATGTTTTAATAACAATATTTTCTTCAACAGGACAAGTTGTTAATTAACAATATCGACATGTTTCAATAACAATGTTTTCTTCATCAGGACAAGTTGTTAATTAACAATATCGACATGTTTCAATAACAATGTTTTCTTCATCAGGACAAGTTGTTAATTAACAATATCGACATGTTTCAATAACAATGTTTTATTAACAACTTGTCCTGATGAAGAAAACATTGTTATTGAAACATGTCGATATTGTTAATTATATAGTAGTGTAAATTAAGTTATTTGTTTTTCATTATACATATTGATAATGATGCCACAAAGTGTTTTTGCAAAGTTTAAAAATTAGTTATAATAACAATTTGGGATTAGAGGTATATATCGACGACTTTGCAAGTGACAAATGCAGTGATCTATCGAATGTGTGAGGTGATAAGTTGTTGCCTACATGCTTGAAGCAAGTCGCGGAGAGATCAGGTCTCTCATCTCGTCTAATGACTTCCTAGGAAGTGTATTTTACGGAGATCAAGTCTCTTATCTTAGCAATCTACGGCGTCTGACGGGGAAAAGAATTATAGAAAATTTCATCTACCATATTAATTTAAAGCAGCTAATGATTTTATACGCTTTTGAATAAGTTGGTGAGGTTTTCTAAAACAATTCCTCCTCTTGAAACGGATCAATTAATCAAACCCCTGTATAATTTTCATCATACATTTGCTCGAAAGGATAATTAATAGATTCCTGGGTACCTGACATTGAGGAAGATTTGAGAAGAATCTCCGGAGCCGTACGGGAAGATAGTGTTCGGATAGGGCAGGGGTCGGAAAAAGCTGCTCGCGGGCTCTTTGCATAGATGTTTTCCATATCCTATACATATGTATAATACATATACGCGGCTCTCTGGTACTTTTGTTATCCTGTTTCCATGAAAATTTGGCTCTTCTTATTTGACAAACTTCCGACCCCTGGGATAGTGTAAAACTTAGACCTACATACATTATGCTTGAAAATCATTCTGTCAAAACCTCTGTTAACTGGGATGGCTACTATAGTGTATAGGAATATGTATGTAATTTTAATGTGCTTCAACAGATCTCATGAGTATAGGTGATCATGTATAGTTTTTAGGTGACTCAACAGCTGTCAGTAAAGTACTCCACGAGAGTGTCAACAGTCGCCGTTCGCTTCTAATAATACAACGTTTACGGAAATAGCCGATGATGTCCTATCGACAGCTGGGTACCTTTAGTGCTGAGTTCCCTTGCTTCAGAATTACACAGAACACCTGAATGACGTTTAGCTTTATAATGGGCTTTTGGTCCAATTAAATATTCATTGTAAACCACACGATAATTTAAATAAACAAGCCTTGTAATCTCGACGAACCGCGAGCTTTATTGAAGAATCCCGAAAATAATCATGTAACTGGGACTGAAAAGTATTACAGCTACGGATAGCCAACCATCAAAGACAGCCTTCAGAATGAAGGAGTGTTATGAAACGATAAAACTGTTAACAAAGGTAGCTGGACACCACATCCTTGAGTTTTAGGTTGAATGAACTTGTGGAAGACGTTTTCTGTGGCGATAACAGTGACGATAATGTTGATTATATGAAGATGTGTACGATATAATAAAGGTTATTTCGAACAATTGGGCTTATTTCGATGCCAATCCACCACTGACTCAACGGGCATGTGTTGGAGGCTAACACCAACTAACATATGCCTCCACATACAACGAACACACACAAAAGTATAACTACACACGAGTATGTTATTATTTATTATTAATGCGAGATTTCTAGACCAGGGGGCTCGGCAATAACAGCCGCAGGCAATTTTTATTCTCATACCGAAGCGGGCCCGGCCACTTTTTACGTCGCAGAATGATAACACATTTAAGCACATTGCTCTGTTATTTTCAATTGACTGGTCATAAAAGCCAGTCAATGAGATTTACCAATGCCCAAATAAGGAACTCCAGTCCCATTTTTATTTGGTTTTATGACCTTCTATTTTAATTACCAGTTTATTGTTATAGTTTATCAATAGTTCATATTATTTTCATAATTTTAATAGTTTCGAGACCCGTGACATCAGAATTAGCACATTCAGTCGAACCAAGGAAACACTGTGTTCGTTTTTAAATGACGATTTATGATTTCTACGTGCTATATATCCTATATAATCAGAATCAGTGTTGTTTGTTGATCCATATTAGTATGTTTTTTATATATCGCGGGTATATTTATTGACCTCAGAAAGGCATTCGATAGCATATCCCATGAGATGCTATTAAAAAAGTTAAGTAATATTGGCATAAAAGGCAACGCGATTAAATGGATCACCAACTACTTAAAAAACCGCTCTCAAGTGGTAAAAATCAATGGTGTTAATAGTGATCAAGAGATTTCAAGCTTTGGAATCCCGCAAGGCACAGTGCTTGGACCAATCCTTTTTACCATATATGTAAACGATATTTTTTTTAAACGTGTAAATGGTCAAATTACATCATACGCCGACGATACAGTATTAATAATAAGTGAAAAGACTTGGGAAAATGTAGAATCAAAGGCCACAGAAGACATCAACACGCTAAAGAATTTTTTCGACACTAATTTACTTTCACTAAATAGTGAAAAAACATTTGTAATTCCATTTGCAATCCATTCAAACGATGCTCCCAAAAATTTTAACATTGTCATACACGATAATACTAAAATTCATAGCCAAAATTATTGCAAATCAAACTGTACAATATTAAAAACAACAAATAAAATTAAATATCTCGGAGTAATTATCGACAAAAATCTGAAATGGAAGGAACAAATATGTCAAGTAGTAAACAAAATCAGAAAATTAATATATATATTTTTAAGAATTAGAAATTTTCTGTCGACAAAAAAACTATATTTAATCTAATTTATTTTCTAGTATTTTAAGTAATTTACCATGATCAATAGTATCAAAAGCTTTCGAATAATCTATAAATAAGACTAATGTATGTTTTTTACAGTTTAATTCATTATTTATCATGTTGGCAAATTTTTGAAGCAGCAATTCGGTACTCTTTTTTTTTGGAAACCGTATTGATTAGTATCTATTATAGAAAAATCTTCTAAATATTTTATTAATTTTATTTGAATATATTTTTCAAGAATTTTTTCTAGAGATGGTAAGATACTAATTGGTCTGTAGTTGCCCAATACAGTGTGGTCACCTCCCTTATATATAGGTCTTGTAATACTACATTTTAAATCATCGGGGATTTTAGCTTGAAATAAGATTCTGTTTATAAAATGGGTTATAATTGGACCAAGGATTAAAATATGTTTTTTAATATATTTCATCCTGATATTATCAATTCCTGGGGAAGAAATCTTCATTTGTCTAACAATACTTTCTATATCCGCCGCTTTTGCCCTCGGTAGGTACATGCTTTGAGGCATCGCCTCTGGTTCAAATTCAGTTGTCTTATGATTGCACTTATGTAACATATTGTAAACACTTTCAGAGAAATAATCAACAAAATCATTAATTAAAAATTCTTTTGTTCGATCTTTCAACAGATTTATTTATTATTTATTTATTTATTTCCAGTAGCATTTTCATCACAGTCATTTTTACATTTAGTTCTTAAAATTTTATTACACTCCTCCCATGTTTTTTTTGAGTCTTGAAAATAGTTTTTGAATTTATCATTATAGTAAGAAGTTTTTAGTTTAACTAATTTAACACATTTCTAAAACATTTATATTCTTTCTCGTAATATTTGTTTGTCGGAGCATTTTTCCAACGTTTATATAAGTTATCTCTTTTTTTAATTTTACATAAAACATCGGAAGATATCCAATCGTTTTTCGCATAAGGCCGGGTTTTGGATTTTTTACTTATCACAATTGTGCTATTTTTATAGAAATCATCAAAATATTTTTGAAATTTTGAGTAAATAATGGTACAGTCATTTTCTTCTAGAAGTGATTGCCAGTCATAATTTTGGATATTATTATCGATATGTCTCTGCGAAAGAATCGTTATATTTTCAGTTTTGTTTAAGTTTATTTGTTCTATAGAATCTAACCGAACATTTATAGCCGTGGTGTGGTGATCTGCAATGTTATAATCACATACGCATGAGGAGATTGAACTCACACCTGTAAAAGCTCCAGCGGATTGTCTTCCGCTAATCCTTACAAAAAAATGATCGATACACGAGCTGTTTATTTTCTATTGAACTATCACTTCTCTTGTTATGTCATCTATACATTTTATTAAATAATTATTTGCAAGGATATTTTCATAAGTTATTATGACTGAATCATTTCTATTTAATAAATTTAAATTGATGTCACCAAAATATATGACACTTTCATTTGGGTCAATATTATTTTTAAACACAGAAGATATTTCAGACAAAAATGCATGTTTATTGAGATTCGGAGGTCGGTATATAGCTAAAAGATTTAAATTTTTATTATTTTAAGTGTCAATTTTCCAAAAACGTTTTCAAAATATATTGTGTCTATAAATATTTGCGAGAAGGTAAGATTATTTTTTACATATAACAAAATACCTCCACCGGATTTGTAACTTCTGCAATAGTGATATGAATTAAATCCGGGAATTTCATAGAAACCAACATGTTCTGAACGTATTACTGTTTCACAAAGCATAAGTATGTCAATGTGATTTATACAGTTTTTAAAATAAGCATGAAAGAGGTCCCAATACTTGCAAATCGACCTAATGTTTAGTTCTACACAAGTTAGATTATTTGTTTCACATTTTCTTGTAGTCTGCATTTGAATCCATTCATGCAAATTATTAACTTTACAATAATTTACATCTCTTTCATCATCAATATGACTACAAGACATTTTTTATTTGAAAATATTCACCTGAAATCCTACCATCAGTATGCTTAGAATGTAATAGGAGCAAAAATATAAATAAACAATTATTTTGATGAGAAGGTAACATGTCACAATGTTTTCAATATAAAGTGAATTTGTTTTAGTCATACGGTTTGACATATACATGAAAAGCCTTACATTCATTTGCTGCCAACAACAGTACAGTGAGAGTTTACATATCACATATACATGTAAATTAAATTGATTATCTTCATTAATGTTAATTATCAAAATACTAAAATATAACAAAAATATATTTAAAATATATTGTTGCATTTTTTTTGATATGATAAAATTAATATTCAATATTTTGTTCAGCAATTGCGAGCATTTTTTTATATACCTTACAGTTGTTTTTGTCATTTGCTCTATGATTAACTGGAAATGTCAATTTATATTTTTCATTTTGAATACAACAGTTTTTGCAATTTGGTTGTTTGTCCTTGTTCCCGCAATCGCTGTGTGTGTGATCGAGACCGCAGTAACTGCAAACAGGCTTTTCGTCCTTCTCTCTCTGCAGACATCTTGCAGTACCATGTCCGAAGCGTAAACAGTGGTAACATTGCATAACTGGATTTGCGTCTTCAAAAAAGATTCTTTGGTATCCGATTTTAATTTTATCTTTGTTTAAGAGTATTCTCCGGGTTTCGCTATCTACTTCGACCACATAGTTAGATGTATCATTAAATTTATTTTTAATTATTTTCTTGATGTTGAAGACAGGTTTATGTTCATTATTTTCTGACATAATTTTAATTTCTTCATTTTGTTCGATGATGTCACAAGTGAAATCTTCTTTATCATAATCATTAAATATTCCCTTGAAAATTAACGTAGGTTTCTTTTTTGATAATTTTTTAGTATCGATATCATTTATTACTTTTGAGATCTCCATTTGTAATTTTTCCGCGTCCTCTTTTTTTAAACACTCAATGATGATTCTGTTTCGGGATATTTTTTTGATGCCTTCAATACATATTCCCAGTTTACTAATTTTAATATGTTTTTTGTATTTTTTTAAGTATTGAGTCAGAAGTGTCACTGCTTGTTTTAGGACTAATCATTAGACAATATTTATTTTTTATATTTTTTTGTTTATTTTGAGGGTAATCATATGTTTTATCTCTATTAGCGATTTCTGTTTTATTTTTATCTTCTGACATTTCAATTGCCAGGTGACCTAATAACGATAGTATATTTGTGGCTTTATTCGTCACAATAATTTGTTGGTCTTTACTGAATTTTTTGCTGGGATCTTGCACTGCGAAAAGTAGTTCACTAACTACCTCCTTTGCTTCTTCCATAAATTTGTGAAGATTTGCCATATTTATTTTTTCGCAAAACTTACTCCACTTTACACTTTTAAATCAGTAGTACAAAAGAAAAGGTTTCTAGCATTATTTGTCAAGTCAGGCATTACTAAACCTCATTATTTGTCATTTCTTCATCACCTCAGCACAAACATTGAGGTGCGGCTGCGCCATTAGTTCCGGGCAGTTAGAACCTCATTTATCTTATTCGTTCATCTTAAAAAAGTACATGTTTATCTAAAACTGATCGTCATTAGTCGCTTTGCCAAACTAAACAACAGATACTATTATTCCGTTGATTTTTTGCCTTCGAGAACATAACATTGTGAAGAACTGTTTTGTTCCCGCGGAAATTCTTATTAAAATAGACATTGTCGGAAGAAAAACACATTTTGGCACTGGATATTATTTTATGTTCTACGTAAACCGAATACACGATGACATTTAAGATATTGACTAATTATTGTATTTCTTAAATTGTGACGTTGTAAGCAGCAAATAATAATATTATTGTTCGAAAGTGATACACTTGTTGATCAATACGAAAATACAATGAGTTTTATAGAACCTAGTCGGATGATGAAGAAATTGGAATAAGTAGGTATCTACATTCTTCTGAGATTTTCCTCACAATTTGAACAAAGTTATAATTTTTACAAAATTTGTTAGAAGATAGATTTCAATGACATAGATGACACGATGATAGAATAGTACATATCGTGGGCAACCTTTCCCTTGAAACGCTGTTCTAGAAATATGCTTCCCGTCTCTACTTTTACTTTGTATACATGCGTGGAAATATCATTAAACATACTAACTTCGGCTGTGCATCTGTCTGCAATTGATTGTAAGTCTGGTTCAATGAACTTGGATTTGGTTTGAATTTAAACGTCATTTTCATTGAAACTGCTTGTATCAAGAATTCGTATAATATTTTTTTATTGGAAAATCATTTTGATTCTACCTAGTGTATTTCTTTTGTTCACATTTCAAGTGATTTTTCTAAGGCCAGCGCTCTTTAACTAACATGAATTATTATCAATCCTACAACTACATTTCACGGATCTGCGCTGGTTTTGACATATTAAATCTAATAATGTTGTGTTGTTTCAGTGAAGTTCCGGGTCAGGGGTTGACACCGCACGATTGTACAGGATATGGCTACTACTGAAAAAACATTCCCCGCAGATGCAAAAGGTAAACAATTATATTCATTTTATGAGAAACTAGTAGTTACTAGACGGCATCGCATCACACAAGTTTCAAACTTCTCTTTAAAAAAGATGTATATTTGATGAAATTTTGATTATTACAAAGATGTATAGCTCATAACGCATATGCATTTCTGATATGAATGTTCTTGCATTATCTCACAAATTCCCAGATGAAAAATTTGTGCCAATTTCATGAAGCTAGAGCTCACCGTTAGGGAGTTTTTAATGTTTTTCTTCGAATCCAATTTGGTGAGAAGTAGTCGCTTTCTTCGCGTTAACCAACTTAATTACATTATCACAATGTTTTAGTGTATATATATAAATATGTTTACGGTTAATATGTTGTTATATGTGTATGTTGTTGCCACGCTGACGCGTTGAGGATTATTTAATGTATTGTATTGTTTTAAGTTAATCTGTAGTACTGATCTCCTGCTGACAGCTACTTGCAGTAGCTTAGCGGGTGTAAATTCCATTGAAAAATTAATATTATTTTATTTCTAATAATATTTACAGTATTTCATCACCTTTCATTCAAATTAGGTACCCACAAGTTGACCAGAAAAAAAATCGGTGGTCTGTGATGATGTGCGTGGTGTGAAACATTCCTGCATACTCGAGGGTACCTACTGTAAAGCGCAAAATTATTCACGTTTAATGAACTTTTAATTTTCGAATTGAAACTGATTGTGGGAACAAAGCCATAAAGTAGGTACCTAAAAAAATTATTTATCTGAATAATAATTCTGTAGTTGAAATGTGCATTTCTTTTGTTTAAATTTTTGACTGATTTCTGAATAACGAACGATGAATGAACATTAAAGAATACTAACGGTGTTCATTCGAAAGGTAAATTTATGTTCATCTCTTTAATTATTTTTTTGATAGGCAATAATGATTTTAAGGAAACATTTTATTATTACTTTCAGTTTCACAAATTCTACAGTTCCTATAAATTTTTGCGATACTCGTTTATATTTTCCGTTTCCCTTTCGTTGGTTATAATTAATAATATTCTTTGATTGTCATAATTAATTTTATTCTTTCAATAATCAAGATAATTTAATCACAACACTTTTCCTTTCACTTAACAACTTACTGTTCGAGAGCCTTTGTTGCTTCAGCACACTGAATTTCTGCATTAAAATTACAGTAATTTTCTGTCAATGTTTCATTCAATCCATTTGAATGCACGCAGTTACAATGGAGCAGATTTCTCCTTTGCCCGTTTGTACAAGTCTCAAGTAACAAGTTCGTGAACTGTTGAAATGACGATTGAAAATACTGATTAATAAAACCGTGTGCGTGTTCTGGTACAATGGACAAGGCGGTCGTCCAAGACAAGACGAGGCTCGGGAAAGTTTTTTGACCTCCCGAAAATATAATAATAATATATTTTAATGCAGACGGAGTCGAGCAGCTATTTTCATTTCGTTACGAAACTGTTTCCAGCTTTTCGTCCATTTTCTTTTTGCGCTTTTTGTGTCGCATTACGAAATGCGACTATTTTTTCGTCAACACACTTGACATGTTTTCTATGGTCGTTGTGAATGGACTGTTTACTTAAGAATCTTTAGTTATAAATACAGATTTTGTGCTCTGTTATGTGTTAAATGCAAACACGACGAGCAACCCGGTTAACATTTTGAGGCTTATTATGTTCACTAAAATAATTTTTATTATTTCGCTTTCAATTTGAATGCGATAAATCGACGTTTATTTAAATACCTGTGGGAAACATACTAAATCACCCGATAGTCTAAATTCTTGACAAATCAGTTCCAGTTTTAAAAATGACAAAAAGAATTTCGTGCTATAAATATGTGTATGTTCATTGCTTTTCTGAATTATTTACGCAATAAGATCCAATTTGGAAAATTAATCTTAAATTCAATGTAAATTTGAGCGCATTGAACCAGATTTCACACGCACACCACAAAAAACTGGAATTAGTATGTTTAGGACCAGATTTAACGCAGGAACAACGAACAGCACAGATAAATTTGATGATTGATTATATGCTTGATAATTGATTTTGTATAGTTTCTTGGTGGGATTTTCTTTTTCTATACTTACGATTATATTAGATTCCGGAGGCATCACATAGTCTGATAAAACAAAATGTTTTTTGCAAATACGAGTATTTATATATTTTTCAGGCAAACTGCCTGTTCTTCACTTGGATACCTATTTCTAGACGTTCTCTAGGAGCACAGAGGGACAATACCACGTACAGACATTTTAATTACTATTTTATTATAATATTTTTGTAAAAAAAACTTTCGCCGGATGGTTCGCCTTCGGCCTTTACAATACGACGAAGTTCTACCAAGTATTAACAGTTGAAAAAATTGACATTCCAAACGAGACGATTATTTTGTGTATTTCTTTGTGGCTCGCCATAATTTACAATAAAAAACACATATAAATTTGTTGTAGACCACTTTTATTTTTTTAATTTTTAATTTTTAATTTTTTTTATTATTTCATAATGATTAAATGTTACATTTTTGGCCATTTTTGACTACCATACTAGGCTTTCACCCGTGTTGTGGTAGTCATACATGTAATATAATTTTATATAAACAGATAATAAAATATAAGAAGAGAAAAGAAAAAAATAACATATTTAGGGATAAATAAAACTAAAAACAGATAAAAATATAACAATTGCAAGTTTTCTAAGAAATAAAGAAAATTTAAAGAAGATTGAAATAAACATTGGTGAGTATTATTCTTCTGGAAATTAAAATAGAAATAAAATTTGTTAAGTAATCTTCTGCACAAGAGTACATGTTTGTAGTCATTTTTGATATTCGTTCTATGAAAGAAATTGGAAAGAGTGTTAGACAAAGTATTTTTTTGTTTGATTTTTTTTAAATGCAATATTAAGTTAAAGTAATTGATTAATTAAATTTGTACTTAATATTTTTTTTAAATAAAATTATTTGTTTTTTATTTAATATTAATATTATTTTATACACACTCTACCGGTTTTTAACTAGAGAGTTATAATATTCTCCTGACGAAGGAAGGGTGCTTCCGAAACCGGTAGAGTGTGTATAAAATAAAAGTGGTCTACAACAAGTTTATATGTGTTTTTTATTGTAGATTATTTTGTGTTTTATTAAAGCGCACAGGTCACATCCCTGATTTTCCAGTAAATGCTATGTTTTTAGCTACACATCTCGATTTGATAGTACGTCTTACTAAAACTGATCGTGTAAATATTATTGACTTTTTGAAATCTTGGCATACAGAGCTCCGGCCCAAAAAGGCCCCTTTCTCTTTCATCATGAATTTATATTAATGGTTGTTGAAAAAATTGATTTTTTAGTTGTTTGTTAAAAATTTTTGCAAAGGTACATGGCTGCAATATGGGGAGGTTAGAATTTACGGAGGATTTGTTTAGGTTTTTGAGTTTTTTTTAAATATTATTCAGATAAGCTTAAAATAATGTGGAATGTAAAAATATAATACGACATTTGTGTTTATTCTCTTCGCCACTTCTTTTTTGCTTCCTTTCATTACACAAGCAACCATATTTGCTGTGTTATTTCGTTAAATGTACCTACCGATGAGAGCTCAAGAGCTAGTCTGCACAAGAATGATGACGGAATGTTGCGGAATGTTTTCTACATTTACGCGAGTCCGACTGGGTCCAAATAGGTTAACACGTGATTGTCTCCAGTGAAATGATACGCAGTTTTTCACTTAAGGACTAGTGTTGAGTACCTCATACAAGAGGCACCTCAAATGTCCCATACAAACACGTAAAATGTCCCCCCACCTCACAATATGTATTTGTACCAACTCTTTTTCTTTGTCCCCCCTTCATATTTGTATTACTACAAATATGAAGGAGGGACAAAATATGAGGTGTGAGGTGGTTTGTTTTGTTGGACTACATTCATGTCATGTACGGGACAAATATGAGGTGAGGTTCGAGGTGGTTGGTGTATTGGACTACATGTCATGTCACGTTGTCACGTATGGGACAAATACGAGGTGAGGTGTGAAGTGGTTGATGTATTAAACTACATGTCATGTCACGCATAGTTTGGGACAAATGTATGAGGTTGTGAGGCGTGAAGTGTTTGTATATTCTATGACATTTTTGTATTAGAACCGTGAGGTGGTGATGGGGTAAGCCAATTCATATATTGTGAATACTGCAGAAGCGTCCCAACTGCTCCGAAATTTTTATTTTTTATTTTTTTATTCTAAATTATTGTTAAGTGAATACCGCACAAGAGTACCAACTGCTCCAAAAAAAATTTTTTTTTAAAAATATTTTTTTATTGTAAATTATTGTTATGTGAATACACAAAACAATAATTTATGAGCACAAGAGTCCCAACTGCTCGAATTTTTTTTTTTTTAATTTTTTTTTTTTTATTATAAATTATTGTTATGTGAATACACAAAACAATAATTTATGAGCACAAGAGTCCCAACCGCTCCAAAAAATTTTTTTTTTCGAAATTTTTTTTTATTGTAAATTATTGTTATGTGAATACACAAAACAATAATTTATGAGCACAAGAGTCCCAACTGCTCGAAAAAATTTTATTTTTAAATATTTTTTTAATGTAAATTATTGTTATGTGAATACACAAAACAATAAATTATGAGCACAAGAGTCCCAACTGCTCGAAAAAATTTTTTTTTTTAAATATTTTTTTTTGTAAATTATTGTTATGTGAATACACAAAACAATAATTTATGAGCACAACAGTCCCAACTGCTTAAATTTTTTTTTTTTCTAAATATTTTTTATTGTAAATTTATGTATTGATAAGTGAATACCGCACAACAGTACCAACTGATGCAAAATTTTTTTTATTTATTTACTTATTGTTATATGTTATGTAAATACCGCACAAGAGTCCCAACAGCTCCCAAGGGAGGGAGGATGAGGCAGTGTTGAGATGAGGTGGAGGGGGTTGCTGAGGAGGGGGAGGGATAAGAGGGGGGGGATCAGAGGGGGGTGCAGGGAGGGGAACAGAGGTGGTGAAGGGGGGAGGGGGTAGGCCTTTTTTATATCCATTTTTCGTATTACAAAAATAACAGACACGGGAGGCGGGTATGGGTACCGCCACCCCGGTATTTATTAGAAAACCAACACCTCTGAACCAAGAAAATCAAGCTGAAGGAAAAAAACCAGCCCCCCCCCCGTAAGCGAAAATATTTTGTAACACCTCACCTCAAATGAGGTGGGACACCTCAACACCTCATTTCAATATTTGAGTACCTCATACAAACTCATCCTGATATCGTGTCCTACCCAACACTATTAAGGACAGGTCTATTAATTTAGACGTCAATGGGCTGAAGGGAGTTGGGGATACAAGGAGACGGGAAAGAGGGTTGGTAAGTAGCTGACTTACCAGGGTCATACTAAGATAAGAATATCTATTATTATTATAATATGAATGAAACGTTATCACGGTGAAAACATAAAACTTAAATGTGTTTATGTTATGACGGTTTGCTGATAGTAAACAGTTTGTTATAGTATACTGCATAGTTTTAAAGGTCGCATAATTATGCTAAAATATGATTTTTACCCTTTATCTAGATATTCACTATTTTCATGAACCTTGGTCTTACTGGTGGTCACTTCAGTAAAACGTAATTAATATATTACGATTCTTCGGTATTACGTCGAAAAGTGGGTAAGCATTTGCTAGATTAGTTAAATGGGGTATTTTCACAAACTGTGTACCTATGTCTTTAAAAATGTTTTGATTTAAAGTTTGTTTTTCTGATTCTGATAATTGTTCTAAAAATGTTTCATTTTAATAGTCTCATTCATATCTACTTAACGATTTGAAAAATCACACATCCCGAATCGGTTACAGCTGGCTATAACGTCATTATGACATGAAAACCCCACTGGCTGGAAAGACGGCTGTCACCAACGTTGCCCGATGTGACGTCAACGCCGCCGAATTCACGAATAAAAAAGATCATGTCGTTTTGGATGCAAATGAAAAATGGCATATTTTAAATCGTCATAGAAATTTTATTCGTCAATATAAAAATAAAATAAAAATACCTTCACCATCGCAATTATCTTTTTTTTTCAATGAAAAAAAAAACAGTGAAAATAGCCTATTACTTAGACTAGCACAGATCCGAGAACAATCACAGGGTAGTAGTTTGAATTCTTGACGAATCAGTTGCAATTTTCAAAATGGCACTTAAATTTGAGTTGGTTGAACAAGATCTTACGCAAGACCCAAGATATCCGAAATTAGTGTGTTTGATGATACTAAATTTATCACTTTATGATTTTATCTTTCACGCACACTTTATGATTAGCGGTCATTAGAAATTTATTTCATAACAAGCGCAATTAATTCTAAAGCCATTTTTCATGTTATTAAATAATAAACTATTAACTCTTTATTTTAACTCTATCTTATGTATTACTATTTTTTTTTACATGAGCTCCACACAGGAGGTCCTAAGGAAAATAATTTCCCTCAGCGCCTATGTCATCTTTGGGGATGCTGTGTGGAGGGTTTTTTAATGAGAGAAAGGAGAGGAGAGTTCTGGGAAGGAAAGGAGTTTAAGGGGTGGGTAGGATTCTGGGGTTTAGTGTGTCCAGGTCATCCACCTCCAAGACCTAGACAAACCTCACCCCATGAACCCGGGCACCCCTGCTAAATCACCAAACGTAGCGAACCACTTGGGGTGACCTATGGCAGAGGTGTTGGTTATCCAATAAAGGTTCCCGCTTCCCAAATTGATACTACTAATACTTATTTCTCTTTTCTTTTCGGTTTCATAGTTTTTATTATTTTTTTTTTCATAATTCTCATTTTAAACTTTTTACTATAATTTCTCAAATTTTCAACATGTTTATATATTTAATTTATTTGTATACACTAGAAACCACAAAATAACTATATTCCATTGGTCACCATGAAACAGGCAGCCGCCTGTAATGTAATGTAATTGTGAAAATGTTCTATGGTTTTCAACATGTATTTTATGAATAAATAAATAAATATTTTATAATTATTATATTCCATATCCATATATTTTAACTTTCCAAACTCTTAAGATTCCTGTGATTTTCATTTCGAATTTGATCACCTCATGATCGATCTCGGTGTTTTGCTGAAAAATCAGTAAATCTTTTGATAAGCAACGTTCATGAATAGTGAAATGATAAAATCAACGTGTATAACATATTTTTTTTATATAATCTACTAATTTAGTTACCCTTTCTTCAAACTTTTTATGAACCTCAAATTTCGTCAGTAATGGGTTGATTTTTTCTTGTTTGAATTCTTTCTTTTTTGTTAAATTGTTGTTTATGAACGAGTCCATTTTTCTAGATACAAAATACGGTAACCTCTAATCATTGAACAAGTGAATTTATGAGGTCAACTGATCTGTTTGCTTATTTGCCGATAGGGTATTTCACCCCCCCTGAGCAAACTCGTAGAGTTATATTAACTATTTCACCACCGCTGATGTCTGTTTTACAGTAACTTGACGAGTAATGTTCAACGGGGTTACTCAAAGGTGGTAATTTATACTTCTGATCAAAAAACTAACGACTAACATAGACCCATGAAAAAGCGGGATACACGGTTAACATTTTCCCCATAAGAACAGGATAGCTTCTACGACTCGTTCTTGAGTTCAACAGCTCGGCTGTGGGACGATTTGCGGTCTCTTCACGACCCATGGTCACTTCTTCATCTCCTCAAAAAGATCCCCCACACGGCATCTACAAAGATGACATTAGACCTGAGGAAAATTATAATTGTTTTCTTCAGATTCTCCTGTGTGAAGTTAATTTTAAAAAATGCCGGTAAATCGACGTTTATTTGAAATACTAACGCACACTGCTGAAAATCGCGGGATAATCCGATTTCTTGACAAATCAGTTCCAAATTTGAAAACCACAAAACATAATTTTCTGTAAAAATTTTATATTAGGTATGGGTACCTAGGTGCTTTGTGGCTTGTCTGAATTTCGCGCGGTACTAACTCGCAGCACAGATAACCGAAATTAGTTTTTTTGATTGAATGAATAGTTAGGCGTGGATCGGGTTTCATTTAGTTCAAATAAAAGGCAGATAACGATCACAGACTACATAACATTTACCGATGTTATCAAAATGTATTGTGAATGACACTTGTGGATAAGCCGCTTTATCTGCTCTTGAGTTTTAGGGGTCGTTTCCATTACAGAAAATAGTTGCCTAACAACCTCTGTCGGCCTAGTACTCTGTAGTCTGTAGATAACTACTCCACGAACGATAATATGAAATAAAACACAAGCATTTAATGCAGTTTATGAATGACTCAATGATTGTCACATTTGGTTCTCTGGTTGAATGTTTGCTGGTACTTATAACGAACCTACAACCTAATATTATTATATCCAGGCAACTTTGTTATATTGGTGTTTTTATTTTAATTTGTTATTTATTGAGTTAGTTTATTCTTAATAAACTAATATGCACAAGGTAACATTTCGTTTTTCCATAAAATTATGTTTTTGGAGTAAGCATCACATCTCTTTTTCAATACGTTCATTCTTCCTTCATATGTCAAACTTTCGGGCACTTCATCATACATCTTTGGTAACTACCTACTCTATACATTAGGCAGTTCTGTGACTGGTTTTAATCTAACTCTACTTATATTTTAGGTTTTGTAATTATCTATATCTCTATTAAAAACAATTTTATCCTTAAAGTATTTTGGCATTTGGTTTTACATAATTTTATGAACAAAAATTGAGCAATTAAATAGCAGTCTCTTTTTTTCTTGTAATCCAATTCAGCTACCCTCTCATTTGATTAACCCTTGCGTAGGTTTTTATACTTGTCTTTCCGCAGTATACATTAGGGTGTGTCAATTATTTCAACTTTTGAATTCAGGAACGCCCGGGGTCTCAAAAGTTGCGTCTGACAAAGAAAATAAGAACTGCATTTAATTTTTTTTTAAATGGTTGTTAGCCCGCTAAAATGCATTGAAAATCAGAAAACAAACCCAAAAACCATTTAAAAAAAAAAAAAAATTATAATTTTTTTTTCGTCAGTAATTTAACCTTTGGATAAGTTTTAAGATTTTCACGGCCAAAAGCATTTTCGTTATTTATTTTTGGGGTGTTATGCCGTGTTGCGCTACCTCCTTCTTTAGCCAACGTTTCGGACATCGTTCCTGATGATGGACACTGCAACGATGTCCGAAACGTTGGCTAAAGAAGGAGGTAGCGCAACACGGCATAACACCCCAAAAATAAATAACGAAAATTTAACCTTTGTTTATTATTAAAAAAATGCGTATAACTGACAAAAATGAAAAAAAAAGTTCAAGTTTACGAATACAAGTAATTCAACAAGAATTCTGATTTTATCCAAAAGTGTTATTTTCCCCTTTTATATTTTTAACCAACACATCACATATGTTTAAAAAAAAAAATTATTGCAGTATTGAATGAAAAATAAATTTGGTACAAAGAATAAAATATGAACCCATTGTTTTATTTTTTTCCAAAACACGAAATATTTTTTTTCAAAATTTCCGGCCATTTTAGCGGGCTAATAGTAAACAATAATTTAATTTATTTTTACGTTTTCGAATAGCTACATATCATACGAAACTTTTGAGACCCCGGGCGTTTAAATATAAGGCCATTTTTTTTCTCTCTGTGGAGAGCGACACAAGCTAGTATACATCTCATAGTTCTGTTTTGTATGACTTCTAGCTTGTTCAAATTTCTTTCATTGGCCAAATATAACATCGTAGAGCAGTAATATAAATGTGGAGCAACTATAGTTTTAAAAATAAGCTCTGCAGAGTTTCCATTTAGTTTATTTCTAAGTCTTTTAAGAAAATATTTATAAAGAGGTCAAAATATATGTAGAGTGGGAATGTGTGTTTGCTCTTGGCCTAGGGTTGAAAACCATTTAGGATTGAGATTGATTTGATATCTTTTCTACACAGTAATTGTTGGAAAGCAATCAAAGAAATGTGTTTAAAAAACAAAAAATACAATTTACGTTGGTAATGGAATGGTACGAAATAATGTTTATTCCTCCATTATTTCCTCAAAGATTTAAATTCAATTGCCAGTAGTAACTAATAAAGTTTGAAGTAATTAGGTACGTATATTTGAATAGATTATTTTAATTTACTTGCAAGGCCGCTGACTCCCATCCGGTGCCATAATGATTTAAATGTTATTAAAGTGTATTTTTTTAAACAGAATTTATAAATTGGCACTTCTCGTGGATGCACAAGCAACCAGTGAAGTGTTGCCATAACGGCTGAAATGCTATCCACGAAGACTTCATATTTTCACAAATTTGTTGTTTTCATGTTGAAATTTTAAATTTTTGTATATGCACTGTACGTCACTGCTTACAAAATAATATTTTTTTAATACGCTCACATAGGTCTCAAAGAAATCTTTGTATCTCCCTTACTGTCATGTCATGGCGAGAAATATGATCTAAACGGTGCTAGAAAGAGAAAATACCAAGCTTTATATTAAAATCTTAAAGTTAACATCAGAAAATATAAAATGTGCACCTGCATGAAACCAAAGTTTCCGACCGCAATTTGAGAAAAATGTACGAAACTTCGTGAAATTTTTTTAACGAAACCACAACTAATTAAGTTGACAGTAACGTTTACAATACATTTTGTGTAATAAAATTGTGCTTATCTATTTTCTTTATGAGTAATTTTAGTTAGAAAAAAAGTTGAGCCACATAATTTTTTTCTTATGTTCGCATTCAAAATTTTTAAATTGAAATAATTACACAAAAATCAGTTTTTATTTTTTGAAAACATTCAGAAATAATAATTTTATTTGGCTTCTATTATTAAGCGGAAACTTTCTGACCTAAATCTTTCGACATTTAACTTTGATTGACTATACTGTATACTATACATAAAGTATCCTTGAAACTATTCAGGTGCATTAAGATTTATTACATGTAATTCTTATGATTTACGCAAATCCACATACTCGACTTGTCCTTGTATATCTGTGTCACGGACGCTGCCCTAGAAATAATAGATACATGCACCTTCTTTAGAAAAACGTTTAAATTTGAATGATTAAGTCGATGTCTCAGATTCTTAGAAAAAATCACATAAGTAATGAATGCAAAAAAAAAATTAACACCTTTAGATTGCAATTCCATTTGAGTCATTGTAATTAAATGAAGATAACCCACTTTGTTTTACATCACAATTTGATAAAATTTATCAACATGTTTCAAAACCGTCTTGTAGTGTCTTGCGTAAAAGATGTTGGCAAAAAATCCCGCCAAGTGCTGTGATCCGTTTTTTACTCACGGAAGGAATAACACTTACAAGAAAAAAGGTGAGGATTTCTGAGCTCTATTGTGATTGGAGATGATGTTGGGTGACTCGTTACACGCCGGGGAAAAAAATCTGTCAAAAAATTGAAATACAAAAAAAATCATGGCCTCAGTGTTTTGGGACCGAAAAGCCATCACTTTGGTCGAATTTCTGCCTCAGGTTGAGACCATCAATATTGTGATACGCTAAACTCTCAAAAGAAGCATTGAAAACAAAAGGGGGAGAATGCTGACCAGAGAAGTGTGCTTTTTTTCACGAAAACGTTCGTCCTCACACAGCCTTAGCCACCAATACGCTCTTGGACTCATTTGATCCACCCCCCGTAATCCCCTGACTAGGCATCTTCAAATATTCATCTTTTCACCTTCCCGAAGGTATGTATGGGTGAAAATAAATTTTCAACCGACGAGCAGGCGTAGAAAGTGGTCCTGAAGTGGGGGAAGGAGCTTGCGGGAGAATTCTTCTAGGAGGGCATAGAGAAACTTGTGCCACGGCTCACCACATGCATTGAACGGGTTGCCGATCATTTGGAAAAATTGTAAACGAGTGTATCAACAATATCCTGTAATTTTTTTCTACGTAATACACGTTCACAAAAAAAAATCAGTACACTTACTTTCTGAACATGCCTCGTACCTTGTATATTCTTCATTTTAATGTTCACAGCTTTTATTAAATAGTGATAAAAACTAATTTTGTCATTTTCGTTTAACTAAAACATAATTTAATGAATAATATTTATTATAATAACTAATTTGTATATTTCAGAGCTGCGTTGTAAAAACTAATCATTAATTCATTATTTGAGCGTAAATTCCCTCAGCACACTCAAGAACCTAATAGCTTTACTGTTATATTACTTTATAATACGCTGTGTTAAACATACACAGTATTTATTAAAAAACTACATTTATTAGACAAGACATAACAAAATAAAATCTGAAATAGTGTGTAAAGTTAACAACGTAGGTAAGCTATGTTCAATATAAAGTAATTTACACAATAATAAACGGCGACATATAATGATGATGTCATTCTTTACGCACTTATAAACATAACTAATATTTTCAGCCATAACTAATTTCAAGTGAAGTCTCAATCGTGTCAGTGTGCGAATTGCTTGACAGTTACCGAAATGAACATTAATTGGCAATAAACTCTGCTATTTTATGCCTTAATGATATACGGTATATACGTCAAATATCCATTCGACCTAGTCGTCCCATAAAAACACCCTAAACTAACATCGTTTAAAACAATATACCAAAACCTTGAATACCTACCACAACCAACATGTCAAAGATTATTTTAGATGTGTTCCCATGAATGTGCCATTTCGTTATGGAGTGCAAACAATTTTCGATTCCATGAAAGCATTTTAACTGTCGATTATTTCAAAGATAAATGGTCGGATCACTGTTTGCGAAGCTTTTACCTGTGGCCATACATTCAACAGGTAATTTGGCAATTCGTTTTTGATGTTTGCCTTTTAGGAAAATTGGCCGGGGCGGTTTGTTCAAAGAAAACTGTTCTCGAACAGCTAACCGCTCGTAAATAAACTATTGGAAACTTATGACTACGACCATTTGTTATTTCTGCCTCAAGTTAACCACGAAGGTACTTCCTGAAGTTGTAAATTGTTTCAATCTCAATTTAATTAATTTAGGAAAAATGAAAGGAAAAAAGTATGTAATAAACTCCGAAATAAAACGATAACTTTGTTCGTAACCATGATTTAATTTTTTAGCACGACTGGTTTCGCTTATCGCAAACATCTTCTTGTGCTAAGCAAAACCGGTCGGTATTAAAAAAATCGTGGTTACAAACAAAGTTATTGTTTTATTTCAGTTAACATGTCCACAAAGTGACTGCTTTCTACCAAAAAATAATAAATTCTAATGCACAATATAAATATACTAGGCAATTTATGCTTCTATAATTCAATAAAACTATTATTAGACATAATTAATTTTGTCTCCTAAATTAAAAATTAGAACATCTGAAATTGGTTATCGAAACCATCAGGATAGGCTGAAAAGTAATGCACACATGCTTGTACAGCGCAAAAAAATGATCTTCAGAAGCGCGCCAGGTGGAATGTGGAAGTGACATTCCTCCTCTAAGCACGCGCAAGTTTGAGGTCGTTGGATTCATCCAGTGTATTTTGAGAAGCAGAAGTATGGAGACGTGTTCAAGTGCTATGTCAACGCGAGGTAAACAGCGTGCAGTTATCAAATTTTTAACTGCTGAAAAGTTACTCCTAATGAGATTCATCGTCGTTTAAAGGATGTTTATGGAAACGATACTGTCGAAGTGTCTATTGCGAGCCTGGAAAAGCAATAATTGTTGATGAAACACGCAGCGGACGTCCGATCACTGATACAGACTATAAACATCGCAAACTCGTGGACTATTTGATTCAAAATGACCGTTTGTTTCTAGAGAACCGTCTGAACATGCAGTGAAACGAAGATGGAACATTTGCTCTAGTATAACGTCACGAAACGAGTGATCAGTGAATCGTCGGATATTGGCATTAGAGGCTCTGCGAAACCTGAAGTTTGAACCGATTCCATACCCTCCTTGCTCCCCCGATCTTTCGCCTTGCGATTTTTATTTTTTTCTGTACTCAAGAGAGACCTCAAGGTTAAGCACTACACCTCAAACGATGAGGTGAAGGCAATTGTCAAGTCCTGGATTCGAGAAAAGTCGGCAATAAAAAAAATTCAGTGACGGAATAAAAAAACTCGTTACACGTTGGAAGAAATGTGTTAGCCTTAACGGTGACTACGTTGAAAAATAAATATGAAACGTTGAAGCTTAAGAATTGTAGTTTAATGTTGGTACCTTTTGCCCGATCTCATTATTTATTTTTGTTCGTGTTTTACAAGCATGTGTGCATTACTTTTCAGCCTACCCTCGTAATTTGGTACTTACTCGTACTTGCCAAACACGTGTTTTTTATCCACGTTCAAGAGGCTTCAGACTTGTACATTTTCTTTGAGCTGGCAATAAATCACAGATTTCTGAGAAACTGACGCAAATGAGACGAAAACAAGACGAATTATAATTACTGTGTATTCTTTTAGCGACCTTTTGAAATGTATTTCAATGTTACCCCCCGGTTGACATTGATCTTCATACTGATATTGCTGCTGCCACAGGCGTCACAAGGTGTAATTTACGAATTGCTGAAATAAATAACTTTTCTCCAATTAATGTTCAGAACAGAATGACCGTGGGCCAGATTTTTTTAGAAGCGGATATGAAAATTTACTTTGGAATTTATTCCACCAATTTCCTTAAATACCAAAGATAATATATTTTGTATATTATTTTGTATATTTAAGAATCGAATTTAATCGACATTTCCTATCTAATCTGATATAGACGAGTATAATTAACCAATGCAATATTTATTTGATTATTTACTTATTGTATTAACGATAATGTGTATTTATATCGTATTGCGCACGCCCACTCGAAACAACCACTCTGGAAAAAAATTGAAGTCCTCTCGGACGAAGGCGATATTGAGCGACAAGGGAGAAGTATCAACTATCAACTGTCTAATATGATTGCCCGAAGATTCTTCCTATGCAGCAATAATGTAAAAAACACATTGTTCAATGGATTGTGTACTGGCTTATATGAAATATGGTGTCACCAGCGCATTAGCTCGATAGAGCGACTCTGGATCCAATATAATAATGCCTGCAGAATTATATTTGGATACAGAAGGTACAGCAGTGCATTAATAATGTTTATGGAGTTAGGACTGAATGTATTCGCCGGCCTGATGGGACACCGGGTCACTGGTTGCAGGATGCGGCTAATGGCCTCCTACGACAAGGTGGTGATTACAGCCTTCCAGAACTAAGCGCCACTCTTGTATATTGTGTATAGTAAAATCGATAACTTTATCGATAACAAATCGATACTTTGATAAGCGTAACTTCCGACGATTTTATCTCGATATCCCGATTGACAGGGAATAAATAAGAAATCGACATATGCTGGCAAGACTGGAGGATCTCTCCGTGGATTTACCTTCTATACGTCAAACTGGTCAAACCGCTACGAAAAATTAAAAATACTGATAAATTGACAATTTGAAATTGAAATACAATTAAATACCTACTAACTTTAATATACACAGGCACTTCGCAAGTACTTTTTGGCACTAAAGGGGAGTTAAATAGTTAATGAGATCATTAACTAATTATTAATAGCGCAATAATTTAATCAAAGATCTGAAATTGAACTGTGCCATCCTAAAATGAATATAATATTATTTTTTCGCCGTTTTCCATGTTTCATAATTTCTAAGTAATATTCCCTAAATTCCTAAATACCTTATAATTAACATCTGTAGGTAAACACTAAAATGTTCATTAAGATAATTGACGAATATAAATTAGAAGTTAGTACTTACGTAAAATTTTACAATGTTGATAGCATTAATATTATTATCGTCAAACGTAACTACTAATTTTGGTTGTCTCTGTGCATCGATTTCTTTGTAATGCGTAAAATTATTCACGGTCAATAATATTATCAGACCAGCCACAAAGTGAGAACTAACATCATTTCTAATAAGAATTCTTTATCGTAATAATAATATTTGGATGATTTGTATAGCTCCGTTTTTGTGACAAATCACCTCAAGGTCGCTGTATTTGAAATGTGTATTTCA
Source organism: Limnephilus marmoratus (assembly GCA_917880885.1). Classification (NCBI taxonomy): domain Eukaryota; kingdom Metazoa; phylum Arthropoda; class Insecta; order Trichoptera; family Limnephilidae; genus Limnephilus; species Limnephilus marmoratus. Next base: position 56,932,155 of record OU862908.1, read on the forward strand.
TTACAAATATCGTTATTTTTCACAAGTTTAATAAAAGTGTTTAATAGAAAGGTAAATTTCTGAAGTTCTTCTAATTCGTCAACTAAAAAATGTTGATATTTATTTTGAAAGGCAATGAAAGAGATTCTGCGGCAATTATTTTTTATAAATACTTACAGCCTCCTACAATTATAATATCCCATATTTTCACGGGGCGTTCACAAGTCACTTTATAATTCCGTACGCTTTGAATACATCAATTTGATTTCAGAAAATATGGAAGTAAACCAGAAGAAAAATCTTCTTGGCCAAAACTTCTTGGCATCTATCATAATTAATAATAGATACTTGATAAGTAAAATATTTTCGAAGGTTGACATCGCTTGATACACATTGAATGAATATTATGTGTTTTTATTGATACTATTGTAATAATTAAGAATTGCAAATACTTCTCAACATTATTTTATAATATAAGACATAGATACACACACACACGGTTTCAAAGTATTCAATATTGACAAATTGAAAATGATCTATTTTTCCCCGGTTCAATCATCTACAATACGGCATTATAGCATGGGGTAGTGCGCTTGATGCATTTATTAAACAAATAACTCAATAGCACATTATTAGTTGTACATAAACAAAACATTCTCGATCGAGTTAAAAGAGCCTAAAGTATTTAATATACGTAAATTATTTTTACCTACTGCAAACTACTGCATTTGAAAACAAAAGTTGTTTCGAAAAAAGTGAAAATGGGATTAGCAAAAGGACTAATAATTAGTTTTACACCCCTCAAACAAATACCAAATTAATGCAAACACATAGTGGTTTTATTGGTCCTCGTGCATTTAATATTCTATCATAACAAATTCAAATGACAAATAAAATATAAAACCATTAAAATTATGGCCTCATGATGCAGTTGTTAAAATACTTTGCCTATAAACTTACCTATAACGTCCCACTTTGCATTTTAATTCCATTGTAACTTCAAGAATAACTTTATTTACTTTCTTTAAACTATATGTATAACTAAAATCAACAAACTTTTATTTTGTAATATTTTACTATAATTTTACTATTCTGTGATATTTTACGACTGCCTGTATTTTTATGCCGTTACTTTAAAATTTACATTTATGCTTTTACTTGCGTTGACGTAATTTACCATTTTTGTTTATATTGGCAGTTCCTTGGTGTGTTGCCATTACCTACTTTTGTTTTATATTTGTAAATTTACTTTTTGCCAACTTTTAAATTGCTTGTGTCTATGTAAACATCTTAATATATTTAGAAATTATGTAAAAAGTTATTTTTGAAATGTATGTAGATAAACATACAAGAAAAAAAAAATAAAGAAAAAAAAGAAAGAAGTGAATGAAGATTCAAATCAGGTTGAATACGTAGATAAAAATGTCAATATAACTATACAACGAATACAACTAAAACGGTAAATAAGTCCCGTCATTTCATTCACAACAGGAATGTGCAAATCGGCGGCCGATGGTAAAATCAGGCAGATCATGATGCTCCTACCTACTTTGTGAAGTGCCTGGCGGCAGATCGTGAAGTGCCTCAGGCGCATCATGATCAGCCCGATTTTACGATTTGATTGCGACATGTCTATTTAGTATACCCATATAATATCATTATTAATCTATTTATTCTTTGCTTGTTTTATGGTGCGGTATGAAAGAAAATTATGGATGTTTAGATTACATTTCCAGACAGAGATTAGATTGGACAAATTAAGGTGTTTGTTTAATAGTTATTATATACGAGGAAATGGCAATAATTTTCCCACTTTCAAGATATTATGCATTGTACCCCGGGCCAAACAACTTCATGTAACATTAATTTTATGGAGTCAATAAACTGATCTACATAATTTCATAGAATTATTAGTCTGTCGTAGAAATACGGGTATAATTTAAATGATTTTTCTCCGACAGATGATTATTACAATACGAGGTATTGTAGTTTATTTACAGTCTTCCTAACTAGCGATTCCCGTTCCAATGAGTATTGTTGGTACGTTGGTAGTTGTGCTGGTGTTAGGTACATCACGATTTCTTCATCTTCATGCTTTTGATTTCCTAATCTTCATGTTTGTTGATTGTATCATATTCACGTGTGTTGATTTCCTCATCTTCATGCTTTTGATTTCCCAATCTTCATGTTTGTTGATTTTATCATATTTATGTATGTTGATTTCCTCGTCTTCATGTTTGTTGACTGTAGTTTGTGTTGGTGTTACTTCATAATTTTTATGATTTCCTTTTCTTTGTGTTTGATTAGCCATATTTTAATGTTGTTTTTAAATGTACGTTATGATTTTCCGTGGGGATTTTCTTATATGGGTTCGAAGTTTTGACCGCTTTGTAGAATATTTGTGCCATTTTCTTTTCACTACCGGCTGCGCCAATATTATTTCGGTGAAAGTTCGTCAATTATTACACTCTGGTCATCTCTTATCGTGGTTTATTGGTTTGGTAACCTGACTAATGTCTGACTTTTATGACGGTCTGGTATAGAAAGAGACCAAGTGAGATTGCGCTGCTCTATAATGTGAAGGTTCATCTATTGTCGTCTTACTCTAACATTACGTCAATTAGCGTCTTTCTAAATCGACAACAATGAACGGTTTATACACGATATACAAATAGAAATCTGCTTGAACTCCCCTGGCTAGTTTCAATGTCAACAACTTACCACAACTTCAATAACCCTACATCGGACCTAAGAACAATAAACCTAAAAGACCCTGAATGTAATGAAGCTACTCGGTTTCCTGTTTACCTTGCAAAGGGTTAATTTTATGAAGCTGTATCACAAGCGATTGATACATTCGATTATTCTTGATCAGATCGATAGGTTTTGGTTTTTAGAAGTTTACATCAACCTCTTCAAAGGATTATTATAATGGGTGTGCAAAACCAAAAAACGTATGTTTCGTAAAATGGTTTGTTTACCAAAAGACTGAGATATTATTCTAGAAGTAGCCATTGTTTTTTAGATAAGAAAATCGAACATGTTGATGTTTTATTCGTCCAAATATCTGAACCATCGGAGCGAAGCAATTCGAAAAAACAAAGATAAAACTGTTTCGATTTTATTTCTGTCACTACTGATCACTAATCATCGGCTTGTGGTCATCACATACAATGAAATTCTGCGGTTTTTACAAATGCATCATATTAATTAGAGCATATTCAGGAAATAACTTTTTAATTTTTCGAAAATACAGAGTAGAACCGAAGATATAAGCCGTCAAAATTATACCGTAAAGCTTGTGACAACTCGGTAGGTATCACTGTCATACGAATTATGAATTGTACTGAATCATATCTCGTGGGACGTCTTGAGACAACATTGCTACGTTTTTCCTAAGTTCACTTTGAAAGCTTCGCTATTTTTTAAGATATCGAAAAAACTGTTATAAAATTTTATCAACAAAAAAAAGGATAAGAGACGAACTCACTGACTTTTTGCATGTCCATGAAATATTTTCTTGATTTACTAATTTTAATGTTATTACTGGCCATTTGTCTATTGTTTTCCCGCCAAATGTCTCTACATCCATTCCATTTAAATGTTCACGCGATGTTTGAAAGAGTATCTTTCAGCTCCCAAAATACATTACTCTCTCTCTGCGACTCTCACACACTTGCTTGTTTACAGAACTTTAACGGGCAATACAATATTTACAATAATGCTGAATGTTCGCTAAAATTGCGTATGCGTCGTTTTCAAATTTTGCGCAGGTAAATAAAGCTTGGACTCAAAGTTTTTAATTTTTTTTTTACTGCTTTTTTGGATTCTTTATTTATAATATCTATTGTATTTTGATTTTCTGTTATTGGTCGCGATGGTTGCCCATAGGTTCGGTTTTATTTTTAATTCTGTAGCAAAAGGAACAAAAAAATACTACTCTGTTACCAGAAGTTGTAGGTAGTTTTAAATAACTGAGTGGTAAATCTAACAGTCCTTGAACGATTTATGTCAATTAAATCGCGTGGATCGAGACAATTCGTGGTTATACAAGATATTTTATTTATTAATTTATATTTATTTATAAATTACACGGTAACACATTAAACCATTTTCATATATGTATATGATATATTACATCACCATACTAGGCGGCTGCCTGTTTCATGGTGACCAATGGAATATAGTTACTTTGTGGTGTCTAGTGTGAACAAATGGATTAAATGTATAAACATGATTGGAAAAATTATAGTAGAAAGTTTATAGTGAGAATTAAATTATTTTTTTAAGGAAACTAGAAAACAGAAAAGAAAAGAGAAAAGTTATGCACAAGATTATAAGATCATATTCAAAAACATAATTCTAATTTATAGTTTTACATGTGTGCATGCGTGCATACACGTGTAAATACATGTACACATACATACACCCTGACATACATAATATGTATCTATACGCGTACACAAGCATGCGTATTCACACTAAACATAAGAAATTACTAATTACCCAATAATGTCGGTAACAGAGTGGACGCGGAATAAACACACGCACTACCTTGCGGACGCGTTCACAATAATAACGAACACTGCACTACAACTGACAGAGCTTTGCATGTAGCGATCTGTATTTCTTCACTGATTTTTTCATAGTAACAGAATGGTACTATTACTTTAGACGATTCGTGGGACAAAACTTTGAAAAATCATATTAATGCTAATTTTATGACAATCTAGTGTATGATTGTATTTGATGCAATATTGTAATGTCTTTATAAAATACGCTATGAATGTTTATTCAACTATATAACAGAAAATAATTTAAAAAATCATGCCTATGTATATTGTACCGGTACTTGGGACACAAGAAAAATGTATGAAAATCAACTCTGTTACCAAGAATGACCACATTGTTATGTCTAAAAACTAATAAAATAGATATATTAAGTAATATTTTTAAATTATAAGATCTTGAATATGTAGTACAGTTTACAAATTAATTGTTGTAATGTTAAGATTTTGTATTATTATTTTTTAAATATTTTTTTTTTCTTCGGGGACAAGTTTACCTGAGCATAATTTGAAAACGACCCATGTAACAGCATATACAGAGATACAGAGTTTCGCATATTTCGCCAATATTCAAACGTAAAAGGAAATGAACAATTTATCTTGTTGTCGATGTCGAATGTTTGTAACTTGCAGCGAGTTGTCTAAAGAGTAAACTTGTTGACTCATTCCAGAGCCCTTTTAAGGACTAAATCCGCTGTTAAGGTAAACCCACTAACTTAGTGTATTTCAGTGGCGCGGCGAGCAGGTTTGACCTGCCCCACAATTACAATTATTTTAATGATGCATGCACTAGTAACTAGTTACCATACAAGTCGCTAAGGCCATTGAAATCATGTTTGTTTTTGTTTTTAAGACCAGCTTCTTATTATTGCATTACTTCTTATGATAGCCTAATATGCTTAGTAATTTAAAGAAAACAACCTCAGCTTTTTGTATAATGCCTCCTTTCCACTGGTGTAAATTTTATTTTTTCTATAAAATGCGAAATTAATTAATATTGTATTATCGTTCGGCTCTATATTTATTAGAAAAAAATAATAATTTGTGACTTTTTTCTATGCAAACGTGAAATAAACTGACGTATTTTATTGGAGTGTGTACAGAACATTAATTTAGGGATGTTTTATTGATTTCTTCTGATATCATGACGATACAAACAAAAGATACAGTATAATAACAATGTAAACGTACAAAATTACATCATTAAAAAATTATTCTTACATTTTCCCTAAAAGATATATGTCCAAAAACATAATATGGCATTTTATTCTGATACTCTGTTAATTAGCAAGATGTGCTGATAATTTGCGCTTGTAAAATTCACTAAACTGACTTATAGTATATCACTAAAATAGCCCTACATTATTCGTGTTTTCTGAGAAGTTATTCGCACAGAACTGTAATGTTATGGTGACGTTGTGTTCTAATATAATATAATGCGGGATTGCTGATGTATATAAGGTAAATCACCTAACAACGTCAACCGAATTAAATCAAGTTGCCAACAATGCCAAAAGATAGCGCCACTTCCGTTCATAGCTTTCCGTATGGAATATCGCCTGGCAGATGTACTCGTATGTACAGTACACACCTACTCTCGGATTTTGTTAACATATCTCTCCGATCTCCGACCGAAATCTCCGGATATGAACTCTTAATTTTCTCTGCCTGTTGGCCAAAATGGTATGTTCTTATCAGTTTTATTTACATATAATTTGATAAAACATAATATGAAATATTTTTTGTAAATGAATGAATGGCAGGTAATGTTGGAAGTCCTTATAGGGTATTGAGTATCCCGTCAGGGATTTTTCACAAAAATGGAAATCCAACAATAGGTTAGTAACTATTGATAAAATATCAGGAAAGCGAATAAAATGTGAGTTGTTTACCGAGGAATTATCGGGAAGATTCGCATTGTTATGCAAAAATATTGGGATTTTCATGCAGACGCGTTTCGTCGTCATGATAAAATGCTCGTAATTTAATAAAAGCTTATCAGGAATTCCTGATAATTTGCTTCCTAACGTTTATTAGGCCACCTCGTTCTATTAATTCATTCTTAAGGCCTGCAATCCCGTTTTTAACCGGAATTACAAATAATTTGAAGAGAGTTCTTAATAATAGCAATACATTTTTCTCCGTGTGGTATCAATTTCCTTTGGCATAATAATGTATTTCTGGATTATGGCTAACCCTTAATTAATTCACATAATAAACTACGTGAATGCTTTGAAATCTTTGTAGGTATCATGAATTATAATAAAGGTTTTAGAAACACCCTCTCCGGAAAGATATTCGTTAGTCCAAGCAAAAAAATGCTAAATTATTATTACAATTCCCTTTGATACTTAGCAGAAAAATAGCCCTCCCACCCGACACGCGTCACCTAGCTCGTCGGCTTGTACCACGTTCCCAACACAATACAAAAAGTATTATTAATTTCCACGAAAGAAGCTCAATTTCAATGCCACCACCCAAAAAACAACTTATAAATAGATCGACTGTAACGCCGAGCGACTGTACGCGGCCAACATGTCTGCCGGTACCTACGTAGAGAACAGTGCACACATAACTACCCGTCTAGTTCCTACGTAGGAAGTGACGGAGCTTTGGTCGCGGAGCGTCAAAAGCAGAGATAAAGTAGGCAGATTAATATATATATGTAGCTAATTTCATCTTGGCGCAGTCAGTAGACACTACACACGCCGTGCATCTCTCTCTTCGTACTGAAAATTACTATTCCTGTTTGGTCGATTCATGACCACAAAAACCCTTTTTAAAAATATTGATTGAGTTAAGTTTTCACATATAAAATTTAAGGTGTCGGAAAATGCTGCGTATTTGCGCAAGATCCAGAGTTGAAGATATCAACAAAAGAGTATCACTGTACACGCACTATTGTTTCATTTACGAGGAGCTGTAACGAATTCATCAAACTCGAGAACCGGTGTCTACAAATATGTTGATTTATAGATTTCACCGGGTGACAACCGACGGCTGCTTATCACATGGATTGAGGAATTTCCCGAGATCGCTAAAGAAGCGATCGATTTCTACAGAGGGCGATGGAGATTTTCATAACTCAATACTAGAGTTCAGCGTAGGGCCAAATTCGTAAACCAGCCAGTTATTTTATCAATGTCAACAAAGTACGGAGCGAAGACCATAGTGAGAGAACACCATTTATATCCGAAACAATTCATAAATGGAGTTCAACAGATTGCGATGGAGTTTTGACTAAATATTGGAGTTCAACGGAAGGCAAAACTCGTAAACTGAACGGCTATTAATTGATGTATAATTCTTCAGCAAATACGGAGCCGATATCATTGCGGTAGTCCGCCATTCATATTTGAAACCATATCTGAACATCTTTGTACTCTACACATTCATCTTTTCGTGTCCTTCCCATTTACCATTTCCTTTACAAAGCGTACCTGCCATATTCTAATATGAACTTTAATTCTGCAGATTTCTTATTCTTAGATCAGTAGGTAGTTAGGTAGTAGATTCTGAGCATACGTAAATCCCCCTTTCATAAAATACAGTCGCTAAGAATACCGGGAAGCCATATAAGCAAGATTTAATTGAGTTTGGTTCAGTCGGTCATTGCCACTAGATCACTCTCAGGCTCTCAGCGGACTGTTTGTTTATCGATAGATCTAATATAAATGATAAATGCACATGATTATGATATTATAAAGTAACTATATGCCTACAACGTATCTTAAGATAATTTTGGACACGTTGCTCGCCAAACTGAGGACTCCAACTTGGATAAACTTATGGTCACTGAAGTGGAAGGCAGAAAAGCACAGGAAGGTCACCAATGCTCTGGAGTGACCAAGTATCACTTGCATCTGGTACGTAGGTGCCCGTAGCTCTCTACGCAGTGCAGAACCGCGAGGAATGGAGGAGCCTTGTCCACCATGGAAGTTGGAGTAGTGGTCACGATTCTCAGCAAAGAGGAACCGACTTAAGGCTCTGCAACCGGGCCCGAAAAGAAGAAGATGGAGAGATACGAAATTACGAATGTTAGAGGAGAGCGCTAACATTTACTGCGACAAAATCGATGTGAAAATTGCGAAATTGTTTAATAAAACACGACTCGTTAAAATAGAGCAACAATCTCAGGGGCATTATCTTAAACAGCATTTAAAGAAACACTGTGATTTTTTCATACATATAACTTGTAAAATAACTGAAACAAACGTGTTAATAATAATTTTTGGAGGATACTTTGCGATTTTTTTCTATCGAGGGAATTTTATATAATTTGCGTTTCGGCGCGGGCAAAGTCTAGATATTATCTTCAAGAATAACATATATTTTTAAGAGCTTTAAAACTTACCGTGTTTAAGGGAAATATGTAATAAATCGGTACAAATCCGGGTTGCGGGCCTGTAAGAAGAAGAATATGATATCTTTAAGAACAGCAAGTTATATGAAACACTAACAAAAAAATTAAGCAGCATAATTACGTAAACCGACAATAATTGATTTGTGTATATAAGACATGTTAAAACATTCAATAAATTATTCCTAAGAAATGAGTCTATCTGTCAGGAAAATCCCTCATTTCATATTCAACGAGATAAGTTATTGGTAATTATATTCAACTCGTGTAAATAAGCATGTCGGGAAAATCTACACAGGTAACATTTTTTCGATGAGTTTGAATAAATAAAATACTACGTATTTCCAATCTAGAATCAGTCGGTAAATTTTGAGTCATAATTTATGGAAAAATAAAGTTTTCCAATAAAAGTGTGTTCAGGGTTTTGTTATTTGTATGGGAAGTTATCATTGAATAATTTGGGAGAGGTGAAACTTTTTGAGTACCTGTGTCGTATTACGTTTATGTCTTGTAATAATTTAAGAAATTAAGTTCTTAGCATTAATAGTCATCCCGATGCTAACAACAAGCACAGCTCAGCACCGCTGCTTGTGATGTAGGTGTGAGATTGTACAATATATTATTGTACAAAAACAAACTTAATATAACCGAAACTTTGAAATATTAACAATTCAAAAAGCAAATGAAATTGGATAATGGTGTATTTACTTAATCTAAACTATCTTACATTAAAAAACTTTCCTTATTGTTATGGTTTTTTATAAAATTTGTAGTTATTTTGAATGTTGAATTACGTTATTTTATATATTGAATTGTGTTTGTAGTTATTTAATAAGTCTTTGATTATTGTTTGCATATCGCTTAAAGCATTATTTTTATACGTATGTAAATACTCCTCCCATAACGACGGAGCTACTGGAACTCGACTAATGGAGTAGTGGAATAATTAGAAATAAAAGCATTACATAATTAGGGCATATTGTTATAATTTTAAATGTAATAGTTTTTCTAATAAATAAAAATAAATAAAATAAAAAAAGGAATGGAGACTGAAAGGTAGCTATAAGATTCGATTTTAAATCTACCTTATAAAGATACCTGTCGAAAACAGAAAACAGAACAGCGCACAGAATAACTCGATACGTAGGTTCTTAGTCTAGTCCCGGTTTGGAAATAACTAAGTACCTACCCATATGTGAGTAAAATTATTTTGCTAATAATAACTAAATACATCAAGCAGATTAGGACCTAAGAATTTCGCGTTATTTTTGGCGATATTTGTGTTGTTTTTTTGTTAAAAGCTGTGGTATTTTATTAACTTTAGTATTTTGCGGCAAAAAGTGACAGCACACTGTTGTTTATGTTTTTTTTTAAATCTTATAATTCTATTAAAAAACAGAAGTGAAGTTAGGTGCATTAATTTTTGTGGATATTTAAACTCATCAAAACCATAGAAAAATAACAGAAAATCACCTGAAAAGGACGAAAATTCGCGTTGTTTGCCCGAAAATCAAAAATTTGTTATTCTCCTGAAAATGGCAGAATTCGCGTTTTTCTTGTAAAAAATTACGATTTTCGCGCAAAAATCTGCGTTACCGCAAACGCGAATTTTAGGTCTCTAGCAATTATTGTGGAAAATTAGAACCATTGTATTGATTTCCTGTGAAGAGAAAGCGTGAAATCTCAAATGTTTATTGCCATGAAAACGCAGGAAATGGGTGAACTACGAAATAATTACGAAACAAAATGTTTGTCCCTGACCTTCGATTTAGCTTGAAGAGCCCGAAAGAAAAACAGTATATGTTAGCTTGCAGTAGAAAGTCACAAACGCCATCAATATTTTGAAAGATTTACCACGGGAAAGTTTTTAAATGTCAGGCTATTTATTACAAGTCAAAATACAAACTAAACTTACTTTTCATAACGATTACTTGTTTGGACAAAACTATTGGGACAGAATTTTAAAATTAATAAACATCTCTGCTTTCTGTAACATAAATTGAATTTTCTTGGAAATAATAATCTACCATGTTATGTCATTTTCCATTGATAGTAGACCTTTATCCTTTCAATAGAGTTCAAATGGGTTGTCAATCAATACTAGGTAATGTCTTCTGCTTTCATATCATGACATCCAAAATCCAAGGTATGGTCTGTCAATTAAGAGTAGAAAATATAAAAAATGAAACTACAAAATTTGTAGGAAGGCAACACCAATTTAACATTCAAACATTATTTTAAAGCGCAATGACACTGAAAATATAGAACACTGTAAATTTCCACCATGAGTTATATTTTTAATATTGCCATTTGAACTACGGTGGTGCCCTCCTATATTTCTATTCTTATTTGACAAACTGTATTTTAGCATTTTTCCCACCAAGATGGAACGTTGGAAAATGATTATAGTTCAAAATCGTTTCAACACGTTTGTTTATTCATACATTTTAACGCAATTTTTACAATGAATTGTTTCCCTTCAAATTTGCAGAAAAATAGAGCATTGGTTTTATGTTTTATGTGACATAAAATAATATGTTCTGATTGTATTTTGATTTAATGAGCATTGCAAGACAGCCAAGAGAAGATAATAAAATGAACATACTTTCTTTGATAAAGTCGGATACGGTTAGGGTTTATCATCGAACTGTAATGTGTCTGGTTTTAACTTTGCCATTAAATCGGCCATAACATGGCGCTGTTTGCAATACAGCCTCGTAAATTCTTTAATTTTCTCTCATCTAATTGGGATGTTAAATAATATATAGTTGGTCTAGATTCTAGATAATAAAACTATATTATATTGGTAACCACAGACGGTTGTTAAACTATATTTACTTTTTGGAACATTGATTATTTTTTCGTGGTTAGTTTTTGGGTTTTATGATATGTTGCGCTTTCTCCTTCTTTAGCCAACATTTTGGACAACGTTACAGTGTGCATCATCAGGGCAGCTGTGTAATTGTGTTGAAGTGTGTGTTTATATAAGTAGACACACTTGTAAGACCCAAAATGCATCGGCCATGCCTAATTACTCATCACGCAAATAAAGTACACGAAACTATTAATATTAATAGGGATGACGGCGACAGGGCTACGCCTAATATTTCTAGGTATGGGGTACTTGACGGTTACACCAAAACTAAACGCCAAAAACCTCGTTGATTTCACTTATTTATTATGCTGAAATATCGTCCCTAAGAGAATTAACGTGCAACACCGTAGTAGTCCTGGGTCGATCGATCGTTTTATACGACCCGGATCGCTCACGACCCACTGGCGTCACGAGCGGGTCGCGAAGACCCGCTCTTTTCGCGACACAAAATATGAAACTCGATTACGCTTCACCCAGCTACTTTCAACTACCTGAGTCGAGAGAACGGTTGGCTAAACCCGGGTGTAGACAATCCGTTCGCTCTCGCATACATCTATCTATCGTCGCTCGCCCCGCCACACCCGCACCCGAAACCCAGGTTGCAGTAGTAGAGCGGTTGCGACAAGTGGGTCGCGAGACCCGGGTGCTGACGAAAAAATGACCCGCTCGCTCTTTGGTCGTCCGTGAGCGGGTTTCAATGAGCGGGTTATTCACGACCGACCCAGGACTACACCGTAGCACTTCTACGATTCCATGCCAACTCAGAATAAAGTCAACTCAACACCTTTTTCAAAAGTCATTAAAAGCTTTGAAAAAAATAAATTAAAATAGCCCTTAACCCTAACCTAACATAACCTATTTGACCAATTTTTTTTTTTTATCATAACTTTTAATGACCTTTATGAGGAGATTCTGGGTTGGTTTCTTTCTGAGTTGGCCGGTCACCCACTTCTACACACATAAACACAACCTATACCTCAATCTACCCCGATGATGAATACTGTAACATTGTCCAAAACGTCTCCCAAAGAAGGAGGAAGCGCAACACGGCATAATAGCCCTAAAATTAGTCATGACAATACTTAAAAAAAATCGAAAATTTTCATTGATAATCATGTACACATACTTGTAATTAATGGACACGTCCTGAGATGCACAAATATTATTAGTTGTTTTCTACTCTGTCATTTGAATGGTTCCACCATAAGGAATAGATATTTCTAGATTTTTTATTGTGCTGTATCTCACGTAGTTCAGTCTGTACTAAACGCCACATATTTTTATAACATTAAATTAAATTTTAATTATTGTAATTATTAAGTTCTGCTTGGTTTGTATCTGATTGCCGTTTCTTCTATCAAAGGCTTTATCACAAGTGACACTACTCAACCACACACAGCCACCTTATTTACATGGACATGCTTTTTATTAATACTGCACCTTATTATCGTTATATTCATCAATAATAAAGACCAAATTATACGATAGAATTAAAGGAACTCGTGCATCGCCAATGCTCTCGTCTGTTATCTCACGAGCAGGCAATCATACGCCATTGTCAAGAATGTATTATTTTAAATTACGTGCTTCAGGATGTCTTTTGTACAATTTGTCGGGTCTCGTTTGATTGACAGATGCCCTTTGTGTGATTGTTATAAGCATGTAAAATTTAATATTGTTTAGAATATTTTCATAACAAGTAATCGTAATTCATAGATAACTATATTGTATTTTTTTAATATATGTATAGGGTGTAACAGCAAGTACCCAGCGATTCCTGGCCATAATTGTAGTAAAATACGTAGATTATTATTCGTACGTTTCAAAATCTGCTCTGTTCTGCTCTGCACTGCTCTACCAGCACATGTCCAGCTTAGTGCCTTACTATCTTTCACACTATTGATAAACAATCATTAATGTAAATTGTTGTTCATCAGTGGGGTAACATTTAAAACACGTTTAAACGGGTAAATGAATAATTAACAACCTTAGTTAAACTTCTTTTTTATTTAGTTCCTAAATTAATACACATTTTTTTTATTTTTACAGGATTTTTATTTACATCTATTTTGAATATCATCATTTTATGTCCTGTGGGTGAGGAGTTGTTTTAAATACATATTTTCATTTGGAATTTAGTGTTCTGAAGATGTCACATTGTTGGTAATTCAATTTTTTATTAAAAATAGCTAAAAGTGTTTTAATATAAATATTAATACGTAGTTGAAATTAATTTTAGATACAGTTTTTCAATTTATTTATTAAATTGAAAATGTCAAAGAAAATTATTATAAGAAGAAAATAGACGAATGTAACAATGACCCGCGCAAATTATGGAAGATCATTAATGAAATTACAAATGCAAAATCATCCCATTGCAAGAACATGGAGGAATTAACAATTGAAAATACCCAAATCTCTTTCGCAAAGCATCCGGACAAAATTCTCGAATATGTAAACACATTTTTTACTAATATAGGGTCACAATTAGCAAAGAAAATCAGACAACCAATAACTAGCATTTTACCAGAAGAAAAGGAAAATATGAACCAGATAGATAAATTAAAGTTAACTGATGTAACTAATACTGAAATCAGAAACGCAATTGTATCCCTTAATATTAATAAATCATCGGGAAATGACATAATCTCAAATAAAACAATAAAACAACTTCAAAATGAACTGACCTTCCCATTGACATACTTGGTCAATCTATCTATATCTACAAATGTATTCCCTTCATGCCTTAAAAATGCTACAGTTATACCCATACATAAAAGTGGTAACAAAAAGGATATATATAATTACCGACCCATAAGTCTCTTAAGCTCTTTTTCAAAAATCTTGGAAACTGTAATGAAGAAGCAAATTGTTCAATTTCTTGAACAAAACAAATTATTATCACCATCCCAATATGGTTTTAGAGAAAATCTGAGCACCAATGATGCCATAGAAAATCTAACAAGCATGGCCATAAAAAATATAGATGATGGGAAAAAATGTTTAGCTTTATTCATAGATCTTCAAAAAGCCTTTGACTCAACAATGAACTTATTGGAGTCATATATAACAGGGCGTGAACAACAAGTACAAATTGGCAAACAAAAGAGCAAACTTCTATCTTTGAACTATGGCGTTCCTCAAGGAAGTGTACTGGGACCGATTCTGTTCATTATCTACATCAACGATTTAACTAACCTTACCATTAAAGGAAACATAATCAGTTTTGCTGCTGATACTGTTTTATTATTTCAAGAAGAAAATTGGACTGATACAATTAACGAGGCTGAAAAAGGGCTTAGTGCACTTCAAAATTGGCTTAAAATCAACTCGCTTACCCTTAATATAAGCAAAACAAAATATATAACATTTTCAATGAACTCAAGGGGCCAACCAATAAAATCACTAGAACTAAAATTACATGAATTCCATAGAAATAATATACAATGTTACTGCCCCGTCATCGAAAAAACACAAAACATAAAATATCTCGGAGTAATAATTGACGAAAATCTTAGATGGGACCTATACATCAAAGGTATTACGGAAAAACTGACAAGCCTAATACATTTCTTTAAAAATCTAAGAAACGTCTAAATAAAAAGGATATGAAAAAGGTCTACTACGCGTTATGTCATTCTCGAATTGAATATGGAATCATAGGATGGGGATCTGCTACACATACGCACCTACACAGCCTGAATACGATTCAAAAAGGAATCATAAAGACCATATTGAAAGTACCGCCTTCAATTGAAATTTTCAATAACTTTGACGTACCAAATGTACAGCAAATATATGCCAAAAATATATTATTGAAGCTCTTCAAAAATAATGAATCCTCTACTAGATCGTGTATGCATAACACTAGATCGAATAAAAATTATATAAAAAATATTCCAAGTTATAAAACCACATTTGGACAAAGAAACTATACATACTTTGCAACAAAACTCCATAACATCCTTCCCCAAGACATAAAACTAATAAAAAATCCAATTGAATACAAATCAAGAATAAAAATATGGCTTAAAGAGGTCAATGAGAGAACACTAGCGAAGACGCTAAAAACGACATAGAAGACAAATGAACTATATTTAAATAACTTTAGTCCGCCTCGGCACAGGACCCCCTAGTGAGGAGGACTAAGAAATACAATATTTTATACTTAATTTCACATTACTTTTTGTATGTAAATTTTTTTTTATATAGTCGCTATAATAAAAAAAAATATAAAAAATTAATATATATATTTATTAATTTTTTTAAGGTTTTAAGATTATTACATAAAGAATTCGATCGGCGGCCATATTGGATAAGGACTGTCGGTGTCTGGGCTTTTATGCAGGAATGCGTTGACAGAACATGTACTACACCAGCTAACAGGACTACGATTAACGATTTTTACTCATAATCTGCGTTATGATCGTTAAATCGTCAATGATTGAGGAAAATAATATTAATTAAATTAACAGTAATAAAGCAAATTGTGAGATATTAGCAAGTAGGTAACTGTAACCTTCACATTCACATACCTACCCAATTTCTTAAAAAAAAATTCCCACTCCCCAGGTGACCTAGAGTTTATTACCTACCTTTTAAATATTTGAGTTATTTGTAGTAATTCGTTGTAGAAAGTTTTGAAAAAGTGGAAACGTAATTTTAAATAAATTACTGCCTAAAATAATAAAATGTTTTTAATCTGAAATGACTACATAAAGTCATTAATCTGTTACTGACTTTTTTTCATGACGATTTGAAAGAAAAGTGATCTTGCCAGTTTACTGCGGAAAATAATAAGCTATTATTTCATCAGAATTTTAAATAAAGAAACGATGAAACAATTAACTTTCTTCTAGACAGTCTAGTAACGTCCCATGAATTCTCAGGCGTAACAACTAGTTTCGCCTATACACTAATAAAACACTCACTTTAAACTCTAAGGTTGTTCCCTCACGGGCCGGTATTGAATCGAGAAAAACCTAGTTTTGTAAAACCCGCTCAGAAAAGCAATGTCGCTAAAGTAAGGTAACAGTTTTGCATCGCTGTCCATTGTGGGACTTTCCAATTCAATTTTCAATTCAATTCAATTTATTCATTTTAAAAATTACAAATTTACAATTTCAAAGCGTTTTTAAAAGAGAAAATATTTTACATGAGATGAACAGATTTAGACTAACAGCAACAAAGCTTGCCGTTTGAATTGTGCTTCATTGATGTTAAACATATCGATATTCGAAGTGATTCTATTTAACAACAAGACAGCTTTCCCTCCTTGCATGACCATTGTCAAGTTAGTTCTGCAAGCCATAGAGATAAAACAGTCTATGCTGTCGGTGACGGATTTCTGCACAGTGGGCCAGAGTGCTGTACTCGGTTTATGTCGATTTCTTACCGGCCCTTGAGGGAGTCGTCTTCTTTCCCCGATTTTTTATCCCCTAATGGCGTCTGAACTTTCTCGAATTTGAGTTACGATTGACGCTACTAATTGAGGAATTGATTGGAGAGTAAAGTAAGTAGATGTGTTCAATTATTATTAATGTTTGCAGCCGTCACGTTGGCGCCGTGTCTAATAGACTCATTTCGTGTTGCCAACATTGCAAACCTCATTCTTTGCGTAATTAGCCTTATGTAGGACATGTGGGTTAGGCTGACGCCGAGTTACTACTATATGTTAATTAATATTCATAATTTTTTCTTCAGTTATTACTTACATCAACTAATAAATGGAATATTTTTCTGTTTTCGCCGCAAAAACTATCGAACGTGGAAATTGCGGTTTCAATTTCAATTTCATTTGAAATTTGCACAGATTTTACTGGGTTGTAAATTCTAGGTAAACGATCTTTTCAGTTTATTTCATCATTTCCATCGTAATCTATGGAGCTTTAAAATATCTGTTTTCATCTCTGGCTTGCCATTGAAGTAAAATCATGTATGGTTTCATAGTGCTTTCACACAAACTTAGTATTGAATTCCGGAAGTCTAAAAAACTTGCACTTCAGTTCGCACAGTTTACACCTGCGCTGTGCAAGCGGGTTCCCCACAGAGCGTCGGACCATCCCTTTTTCCTAAATATTGTGTTTCTCGCATTAGTGAACTGGGTTGGAAAATTGGGATTACCGATAATAGTTCTGCTACAGTGTGCTGGTTATACTTTTATTAATTATTAATAATAATCTTAATTTTTTTTAATGTTACATCGGTAATTTTGCTGTGCCTGTCTCACTAGGAGTTCCTGTGTTGAGAGCAGGCGCATTTTAACATAAATAGTATAGAAAGGATAACAACAACAATATTATTTACATTTAGAGTAAAAGTACAAGCACAATCAGCATCATATCAATGGGTTAGCATGCATTAGGAGGTTCTAAAAATATTGTTGATATATGATCTGTCTTTGGTAGTGATCCAAAACTTGGTATCTGTTTTGTATTTTACGTGATTAGTGTGCTGTCTAATGGTCAGTGGAAGTGTATTATAAAGTTTTGTTGCAAAGTACCTGAAGTTTCTTTGACCAAACGTTGTTTTGGCGAAAGGAATAAGTAAGAGATTTTGCCCTTTGGTTCTCGTATCACGAACAGTTTGGATATTTTCAAGAACAGTTCTATGTATGAATAGATAAATTAGTATATTTTTGGCATAAAGTTGCCTAATGTCCAAAACACCGATTTTCCCAAAGATTTCATCCGAACTGCTTGTGATCGGTAGTTTTAGAATAATCTTTATAATTAGTTTCTGGGCTTTAGAGATCGGATCAATGGCGGCAGCGTTTGCTCCTCCCCAGGCTATGATACCATACTCGATTAGAGATTGACATAGTGCATAGTAAATTGTTTGGGGTTGGTTCAAGTTAAGAAAGTTGCGAGTTTGTCTAAAAAGATATATAGATTTTCGAAGTTTGTTTGCTGTAGTGATAATATGTTCTTTCCACTTTAAATTACTGTCAAAAATAATACCCAAGTATTTGATTTTTGTAACACGTTCTAGATAGGGGCAATCACATATATTAGCTTTTGACAGGGGGCAAGCACATATTTGAATATTATTTTCTGGGTTACTTAGGGACGTATTAATACTAAACTCAGTGTATTTGGTTTTTGACACATTCATTGTTAGTGTATTATTGTCTAACCATCTTTTAATATTACGACTAGAAGATCTCTAGCTCTACGGCACCTGATTGGTAAACATAATATACCATTTGATCTTATGCGTTGTAGTGCGAACAGCACATACATAATCAGGGCCGGATCTACGAAATCTGGCGCCCTGTGCAGTAGGTGCCGATGGCGCCCCCCCCCCTACATTTTTATTTTGCTTAAAAATTCGTTCACCCCAATTTTTTTATTTTTTTTATTTAATTATTTATTTTTTTTACACTAATTTATCAAATAAAATCAAGACATATAAAGGGTGTGACTTTTCCAAGTGCCTTGGCGGTAGCTCTCACACTCGTTAAACGTCACACTTTTAAAGAGAGGATCGCCAGGAGCCCTATACTCTCTGAATCTATTGGGTAAACATAAATTTTGGTGCTATTTTAATTATTTTAGGAAAAACTCTTTGCAAATTATGCTTTAAAATAATACAACGAATTGTTTGTTTGTGCCCGTACCATGATTTAAAATATAGGTTACGAGACAATGCGGGTGGTTTCACTGAACTAGGTCCATTAGACATTCTTGAGATTTACTGCGTTTATTTACCTACCTATATACCCAACGCGAATATTAGAAAAAGCAAATACAAATACGTTATCATGGCAACGTGCAACACAAGAATAGCATATACAGCTTCTGACTAGCAACAGGCAGTCCCGACGAGAGACAGTGAGCAGTGATAATAAGAATATAACCTCAAATTTGTACCTTGCATTTCCCCTCTGTTGAGCGAACAAACACTAAACACTGACGTATGTATTAACGGCTTACGAACAAAAATACCGCGCTGTGATTGGTTATTGAATTTGGATCGCACCTATTCGTCGTAAAAGACGGTAAAAGATATATGGAAAAATAGATCTTACGTTTAAACTAAACATATGGAATTTGTAAAAAAATTCTGTAACTGACTATAAATTCGTAAGCCGTTGATACCAACTTGATGCGTGCGCGGTCTGTTTCTTTGGAAAGTGTTGCGAGAGCGTAATAATTATTTCGTACTATGGGTAATTTTGAAACGATTCAGGGAATATTATAACTAAATTTTAATACAATATTTATTTTCTCACGGCGCCCCTTCGGAGTTGGCGCCAGGTTTTTGCACGTTTTTGAACGTAAGGCAGATCCGGCGCTGTACATAATATGTATACACAATTATTAATTCACTGTAAGCGCAGACAAAACTTTTCACCCCTTTTTGAAAACTTTCGAAAACACAGATTTTGTCTTTCGATCAACGAGAGAACATAACAGGTTTTACTAGAAGGTTTTATAAAAAAAACAAAGCGTTTCATAATTTGATTCCACAAATGATCTCCTGTAGTAAATTATAACCGGATATCTCGATTATGCCCACAAATAAATTAGAAAATAACCATCGTCTAAATTCTGGATCTGACATTTTAGTTTTTCCAAGCCTGCAAGAATATTTGATGTGCTCGGAATAGGAAAACATCATGTGTTAGAAGACTATCGCGAAATTTTCAAAGACCACAGAATAACAAGTATATTATAATCTGGAGTCCATCTGCTGCACTCATGCAGAACTGCATTAAATGTAAATGCAAGTCATTCCAATACTTTGACCCCGATACGTTTTGGCTGAATTCCAAAACTTTATAAATGCGTCTTTCACTCGAACTTCCCTTTCTTCCGATTACCTACGTTTAAATCATCACAGAAGAGTTTACGGTCAACAACGTCAACAAAAGTCAAAAACGATGTTTGTCTCTGAGGTTGGAGTTTGAACAATGGAAAAAAAATCATCATTTTTGTTCTTGCTGGAAAAGAGTCCCAAGTGCTCGGAATAAATGGGCACTAACGCATTCCCAATAGGCCACTTGCATCAAATTTTTTAAAAAAAATTTCCGGTTTAGGTAAATATTCTAAGACATTCTGTATTTTTTTTTTTTTAATCGTATTTTTGAAACCCTGGGGATTTTTTGAAAATTTCAATCCGATAAATCAGACCATTTTTTATAAACCGGAAAGACGGGACATAATTTTACAGGTGTGAAAAAACGATAATTACATAGCCGAAAATCATTTAAAAAAAAATAACGTTTTCCACACGAATGGCACAGGAGAATAACGAGGCATACCAAAAATATTACATCTCATAAATATTTTTTTTCCTTGATCCATCTTATTGACCATAAATCATTATAATGAACAGCGTCTGTATTACTAAATTCAATGTAATATACTTGTACTTGTAAATTATAATAATAATAAGAATATTATAAAATTTAATTTTGTTAAAATCAGCACCATAATCATTATACCTCTAAAACACGTACCGACATCATCTGCACGTTCTGAAGAGAACCTCGTAGATCATTAAAAGTACGGGGTTCTCTTCAGAGCATCTGTCAAAAAGTGAAACCAAATGATAAGTTCGCAGAGAACAAACAATAAATCTAGTGAACGAATTCAAAAATTCGCCTGAAATCAAAGTGATGCCATATAAAAAAATAAATCAGTGTGGAATTTTAAAAAAATAATAGGAACATTTTCGGAGACGGGACATTTTCATGTAGTGACGTCACGAGCCTAAATAATGGATTTATTTATTTAAAAATAACAAAAACTGTACATTTCTAAACAATTTTACTAACATTTTCTTAATCTTAGTAAAAAGATCTATCCACATGATTTTTTCCAAGTCGTTATGAAATCCATGCAAGTGGCCTATTGTCATTAGTAAAATATTAATTTTTAATTGTTACAAGAAAAACTCTCTTTTGAAGGTTATTCCAATCAATGTAATATATCATTGAAGAAGAAGATAATAATAATAATAATCTAAACGAAAATATGAAAGAGAACAAGTCACAGAAAAACAGAAAAAGATAATGGTCGCAACGGAACTCCAACCCAGAACCTCTCGTCTATCCAGGACGTGCATTTACCAATTAGTATGGGCCCGTAAGGAAACGAGTGCTATAAGACCCTGCACAGAAAAGTCCCCCAATGGACTGCGCTGCAAACCGTTACCTTACTTCAGCGAACTTTACTTTTCGACGCAGGGTCTTACAGCACTAAGTTTATGTCGGTTCCTTACTGGCCAATAGGAGTGGCGCCTTTCTCTGTATTGTAAAGTTAGGGAACGTACCCATACTACGTGACCAACTTTTTGCAATTTTTAACCCCCGCCCCCCCCCCGGTGACCAAAAACCTAAGGAACCCGCCGCTCATTTGTACCAAGCGTGGTATTTTGAAGACCCCCCCCCCTGAACAGGTCACGTAGTATGGGTACGTTCCCTTAGTTGTTAAATTTAGTGGATCTAATAAAATTGATTTTTTTACCTAAGAATATTGAAAAATTTATAAGTTTAGTAAAACTGGTAGGACCGAGTGATCATAATCATTTGATGCGAATAAAAAGATCTACGAAACCAATCTAATATAATAATTAATTAGTACTTACAACATTATGTACACTTTTAAAGGAAGTGTACAAATAATCTTGAACATGTTTGCTTACTGGTTAGCATACAACTCACTAAATATTCATGAACTGAATATTACTAGTTTTCGTGGTCAATGGTTACAACTTACACCTAACTATGTTTACTTTTCTTTTTTTAATAGTGTTAAAAGTAAACACTTTCATAAATATTTAATCTAAAAAAATGTGTTAATTCTTTGGTCCACACCTTGGCACGAAACATTATTTGTGTTGTATAATAATAGGCTCCTGAAGGTCGCCGGTAATCGCACTTATAATTTTTTATGCATTGACGTTATACAATTGATGAACAGCTCTGCATTGATTAAAAATGGATGATTTTGGTATAGATATGGCATATTTTATTGGTAACTACCGCATTCCTCTGCACTAGTCATAGATATACAAACCACACATACACTAAACATTCCTTCTTCTTTAACCAACATTCCTCCTTCTGTAACCAACATTCTTCCTTCTTTAGCCAACATTTTCCCTTCTTTCCAACATTCTTACTTTATTAGCCAACGTTCCTCCTTCTTTAGCGAACATTCCTCCTTCTTTAGCCAACATATCCTCTTCGTTGACCAATATACCCCCTTCTTTAACCAACATTCCTTCTTTATTGGCCAACTTTCCTCCTTTTGTAATCAAAATTCCTCCTTCTTTAGCCAACATTTCTCCTTATTTAACCAACATTCCTCCTGTATTAGCCAACGTTCCTCCTTCTTTAGCCAACACTCCTCCTTCTATTACACTATAACGATTACGATTCGAAGCATAGAAACTGCAGCTCAGACGAATATTAAAGTTTATCATAACCGTCGAAAACTTTACTAACCCTTAAAGCCTCTGACATTTTTCAATGTACTTTTCTTAGGAGAACTATCAGAGTACAGATTCAGCGGAAAATGTTTTGGCTTTACATTTGATTTCAGATGAATTCGCTGTTTTTGAACATATATATATTTAAACATAAAATACTGTTCTTGAAAGCAGATGAAAGACTCTTTCGGATTACAGAGTACAAATCGACTTGAACAAATAAAAATATTAAAATTTTGAAAGCAAAAAAGATAAAGTTTTAAAGTAGCTTACCGATGATTTTTATCACATAAACTGTAATTTAACGAAATAAAAAAACACACATATTTAATTACTTTAGGAATTATAATTATAAATTATAAAAGTTATTGTCTCTTCACTTTTTTAGTTTAATTAAAAAATATTTATAAAAAAATTTGCAAACATTTTTCAAATACTAAATGTTGTTTCTTAAAATTATTTCTAAAATTTCGAGAGCGTTAATGGTAATTTTTTTAATGCAAACTAAAAATTCGATATTCTCTCTTTCTAATATCGTTAATTATAAATCATATTTCTCACCGTAATACAAAATGAGAGAGCATAACTATTATGAGACAGGCTTGGAGATATATCCCCCAAAACTACAATTATAGTTTGTTGTTTGAAGAATATCTCCCAAAATTATACAAGGTTAAAGTTTCTTATTTTCTTTTCGTCATCATCACGCTCAACAGTAAAAATGCCAAAATCTAGCATCCAGAGAATGCCGGCCTGTATCTAAATCCGTTGTCTATCGATTCTAGCAATAATACACTGAATATCTGCGCTGGTTTAGAATATATATAATCCATATCTCTAGTGTTCTCGAGTTGCTAATATTATGTAGGTTAGCCTGACATGCTATGGCACTTCGGCAATCAAATACTTGATTCGGGTCAGGAGCCAGATTGACAGAACAGTGTGTTTGAGCAAGGAGGTGTTCTTAGAAAGAGTTGAAGAGTTGAAGTATGAATCGTTCAATCATCACTAACCTAGAGGTAGTCTATATCCTCGAAGGAAATTATTGACGTCATGGTTAGTTAGTGGATCAATGATTGATTGAGAAATATAAATCGTTTCATGACTATACCTACTGATAATTTTATTTTTTATGGTACTTGGTTAAAATAGTAAGATTAACCATGCGTAATTTTTCATTTTTCCAGGATGGCTATCATGCAGAGTCGTGTTGAATATAATGGTGATCTTGGGCTTCATGCTGAACTACGCCTTGAGGGTGAACCTGACCATTGCCATAGTTGCCATGGTGGAGCCCAGCGCTGCGGAGATGAACGCCACGCACGGGGTTCACAATGTCACACTGGTAAGTCCTGCACTATATAATGGTCTTCTTGGGCTTCACGCTAAAATATGTCTTGAGGGGAACATTACCACTGCCTCAATGCTAAACAATCCCTTGATGATGAACCTGACCATTTTCGAAGATGCCTTGAGATGAATTCCACGCACTGGGCTCATGATATCACACTGAAAAGTCTGGAACAGAGATCATTATCATAGCGGAAAACGGATTTCGAAGTTTCTATTCTAACCTAACCATTTCGTCATTTCTCTGCTGGTTCAGGCAAAGACCACCGCAGAACCGTTTAGCACACATCTACTCCTTTTCCCCTTTTCATTCTTACATTGTATTTTACACGCTCCTATCGACAAATACAGTCACACAGACTTTTGACAAAACCATACAAAAGTGTTTGATCAACTTGATATCTAAAAATATTTTATTAATTTGTTATTAACTGATTATTTGGCATATCACACAAATGTTTGGACACATCTTCAATCGACTAGAATGGAAATATGCATTGAATTAGCGTAGTTAAGTCATCTGTAGTCGATAAGTACAATGTAAAGCAATGTGGACATTTAAACAATTGTGCCCACGGTTACATACAACCACGATAACCAAAAAATTAAACAATAGATTATGATATTATTTACTTTAGGATATTACATAGTGTAAGGTTTATTGTTATTTCATTCATTGATGTTCAATAATCTAAAGCTAATATCAGCTTTAGAACAGTCCGCAACAAAAATATTTGTGAATACTACCGCAGATTAACCGCAACTAAAAATTCGAGCCCGCATTACATCGTGAGTCGTCAAGTAGTCTCATAATATTATCACTCTGGTCTCTGGTGTACTTCACCACAAGTCGATAAGCCCAATCGTTAAACCTTGGAGAACCTAACCAAGTTACTTGGAAGTGGAGTTACAGGCCGTCAAGAAAGTGTAGAAAAAATTGAGGACGCTGCGATCGTTTAAATGGCAACACCAAAATTCAAATGAAAAGAATGTATGTTAAAAAACATGTATGTGAACATCAGTCCGAACTGCTCCCGTTTGGAGTCAGTGAGACTATGGCATTCTCAATTGGGGTATGTTAAAGGTTAGGGCTGGGGAGGGGAAGGAGATCGAAAATATGAATGTGTGGGAGAGTGGCTATTCAGACCTAGTCACCAAACACGGATAAAGCCATTTCAAGCAAAGTTTCAATTCTGAATGATGGTCTTACACCATGGCGATACTGAGAGTATCTTTTACTCTGGAACGTGCCGCTAATGTATCTTATACTATCAATCAAATAAAATTTATCTGCGCACGCCGGGAATTGAACCAGCGACCTCCAGATCTGCCCCACGTCCACGGAGGCCGTTGAATGTGTTTATGCAACTTTAAAAAGCACTATCGTCCAAGTGAATAATATAATTGGTGGCACTCCCTGAAAGACTAAAAAGAAATGTTTTCAATTCAAATTATTCTTAGGAAATCGAACTTTTTGGTATTTTCAACACTTAGCAAGATTTTTTTTATTTTTTTTATTGTAATATAAAAATATGAGTTACATATACACGTATATTTTACAAAATATTAAATTAAAGATCGTTTCTGGTCATGTATGCCTTATCAGAAAAGAGGGGCTCTTGTGTCTGATAAGGGAGCCACGATTCTTACTTGATGTGTAAGTTATAATCTGTTTTGTATAAAATATTTACTTTTTACTGTAAGTTTTTTTGAAAAATTGTTTTATTTTATTTATTTGTTCTGATTGGTTGAAAATACAGCGTAATTCAGAAGGGAGGTTATTATAGTTTTTTATGGCTTGGAAAATATAATGATTTTGCATTTGAGTTGTTTTAAAATCAGATGTAATAAATGGTTGGTTTCCATTTCTCATTAGTTTGTAAAATTCTTGATATTCTGTGTTATTTTTTTCTTTACACATTTTTATAATGGAAGCTTGCTTGAAAATGTCATCGACATTTGGTAGGTACTGGAAATAATTTAAAAAGTGATTCTGTTGAGAAGGTAGATTTTTTTTTAATATTACTTTAATGATGATTCTTTGCGAAACTTTTACTGAGTTTAGACAGATAATTGATAGTTTAGAAGATAATTGCATATATTTTTTTAGTGTTTTTAAAATGTAGGTATTTGTTAAAGAATCCTAGATGTTAAATAAAAATAATAATAACATTAAAAAAAATATGCGCACATAAAAAATAATCGAGTTTTACCATTTTTAGTGACCAATACGATGCTGTCAATTATCAACCATAACCTCACATTTGAATCTACTCTAAATTGTTCTAAAATCCGTAATATGAAATATTTTTAGTTCAATTTTATTAAATTTATACATTTTCTTGTCGGTCTGTACTTCTAGTCCAGTATGTTAAACGCTAGTTGCAACACTACTTACGTAACTCGTCCCTGATCGACCTTGGGTTGGGCACAGGGTTCAATACTCGGAAAATAGAGTTTTTGTAAATGAAGTTGGTATTTGCATATCGAGTTGTGTGCACTGAGTACTTGCTTCATCGCTTTTTCAGCACACACTCATATAATACAGTTATGAAGTACGTGGTTCGTGTCCTCTTGAGCTACTGATTTTTTTAAGATTCTACTAATAAATTTTGTGGTTTTATGATATGCAATTATAATGAGGTTTCCGAATTCCGAATACGAGCCATACAGTTCTAGCATACTTCGACAGGCTTATCATAATCAATTTTAAATTAGGTCACAACCGACTGCATAACACGAAAACTTCGATGGAATTTAGCGAAAATAATTAATTAAAAAATGCCGAAATTTTTTTTTACATTTTCTCGGGTCGGTAGGAATCTGGGGTTATATGTATCCAAGATAAGAGGACTTTTGAATTCACCCCTCCTAATGCGATGAAAGGCGATGGTTCGAAAGAGTCCGGCTGGGGAGTTCAAAATGTCTCCTTCAACCGGTCTCTCCCGATCCAGCCCACCCCGCAGTAGGTGGATAAATTATTATTTGAAGTAAGAAATGTAAATGAAATTTTGGTCTCCGGTGACGTTTTTGATGTTTTTTTTTAAATTAAAAACGTCAAACCCCAGTAGGTATCCCCAGTGGACAATTGGGGACGGGGTGCGGTGCGGGGTTGCTTGGGTATTTTGTAGTATGTCCATTCTGTATAATTTTTATTACTTACATCTAAATTATACACACTTAGAATTATTAAATCGTCATTAAAAATCGATTAAAATCGTTAGAGATTAAAACGCCCTGTGATTGATCCGCTGGATCTGATAGAACTTACACCGCTACCTCACGGGTCGGGTGGCCGAATGCGGATTATTTTGTGATATGTTGCGCTGCATAGACTCGCATACGGGTCAGCACTGTGGGATACAAATTATTTCAACAGTGTTTAAATCTTGGTAAATATTTAAACTTGTTGATTTCTTAACGACCCGAATGGGATTGACCTTAAACCATGGTACATATGACGTCACGCGTACCGTGTCAGATTTCGATCGTTTTGGCTGGCAAAATTACAAATTTTTGAAAATTATTTTGGCTATGAAATCGACACTTGTGAAAAAAATACTGGCGTTTAAATTAGAAGGTGAAAATACATTTTTTTAAAACTTGACTGGAATTCCTTATGTTGTTCTGCTGGCATCCCAAATAAACCAACTTATCTGGATTTTTTCTATCCAGCATTTCAATGCCAAGCCGATAAAAAATAATTTATCCAGCGTTTCAACTATCAATGAATACATCATTACACGTTATTAAATGAAGGAAGGTGAATTAATATGCCAGATAAGTCATTATTGATATCTAAACATCTGCAATGGATTAATATTATAACAGAAATATTGATGTTGATAACAGATAATCGATAAATAGGATAAACAATTTTCCAATCTTCTAGATCAGGACTTTCCAACCAGGGGGCGTAGAGAAATGTCAGGGGGGGGCGTAATAGGTACGTTTGCATTTCCGAAAAAATCTATTTAACGCGTAGGTAAATTAACTGTTCCGAATTGCCATTCAATCGCTGCTATACAAGTTTCAAATATCAAAGCTTCAACTTTGGAAAAATTAGGTATCTGCTGAAAATGTATTTCCTTTTTCACGGCTATCCGAAGCAATTAATAATCAAAAACTGGATAAAGCTTTAAAATCGGAAATAGAAACTCATTTACAAGCGTTGGAAAACGAATTTCACCAATACTATCGAGATGTTAATTCCGAGTCACCAATATGGCACATGACCAGAAACCCATTTGTTGTCGATGTCTTACAATTACCTGAAGAAGTTCAGAAAGAATTGTTAGAAATGAAGGCTGACTCGACCATGAAAGGCGACTTTCATGTCTTGACATTAGAGAAAATTTGTATGTACCTACCTATATTTAAAAGATAACTAAGAAATGTAAATGTAAAAGTAATTAATTATTAAAAGTGTACCTACCTACTCTTCTATTAAAGATCCATAATAAATATATTGTATCTGTATTGTACCTATTATAAATTCTAATAAATAATTTAGTTAATATAAAAAAATGTGTTTCTTATTTTTGTTGAAACTTAATTAAGGGGGGCATGAAAATATTTTTTTTGGTTCGGGGAGGCTCTGCGAAATAAAGGTTGGGAAACCCTGTTCTAGATCGTTCAGAGCAAAAAAAAACACTAGGATATAGTTCATACTTTATTTACATAATTAGGTAAACGTATTGGTTCTATACATATGTATATCATATTTTGATAAAAAATAATAGTTTGTGTTTATAGAATACATTATGTATAAAAAATGCAACCGGATATGGATTTGAATGGAAGGGGGTCTATTGTTGATAATATATGCTAGGTAAACGCTTTTTTATGTCGAAAGCACGGTGACCCTACATTTGATCTCCTGACCCCCCGGAATTATAATGTAATGATTATAGAATTATAATTTTTGTTCATTATTTACCAATTTCAAATTAAAATATCTTTAACAATAAGTTGGTATGGATAACTAACGAATTTATTTACTCTGTCAATTTGCTAGTATAAACAGTATATAGACGAGTAGTTTTATTCTTTCATTCGAATGAAAATATGTTTAATACTTTTGTTTATTCGGTTATTATTTTGTTATTCGGCGCCACATCCTCCCTGCACACCCCTTGTGGAACATTTAGTTATATTTTGATGAGTGTTTAGGTAACTAACTATACAAAGAAATTTAGCAAGTGCCAGAAGATGGGAATAAATAAAAATAAAAACATTGCTTTAAAATTAATGTAAAATAGGCATTGAAGTCACCGTTAAGTATAACAATTTATCACTTCCTTTTCCTTATTGTTTCCACAAACGTCCAGGGAAACTCATTTGCGTAATAACTGTGACCTCGGTCCATTGTAGGGTCCAGGCTTTTGCTCAAAACTCAACACTAACTTGTTTTACCTCAATAACCTCATGTCTATGGCAAAGTATTCAAAGACCAGCCACGACAGTTAATGCTCAGTAATTTGCAGTTAAACATGATGGCAAATACTCAACAACCAACACTCCAATGGCAGAGACATGCCTAATGCCTAAGTTGAAAGAACATTGGTCTAAGAATAATCAGTTTTTATGGTGATGCATCCATTGTTTATGGTTTTCTCTTGTTGCCCACAGGAAAGCAGTATTCACCAGACACGGTTCAAATGGGATGCGTACGAACAGAACCTGCTTCTTGGCTGCTTCTTCTGGGGCTATATCCTCACGGAGATTCCTGGTGGACGGATGGCTGAGGTCTTCGGAGCCAAGTAAGTATAATAATCACAGTTTTGCGGGATGCTGTTTGTTGCTATTTGTTTGGGCACCGCACATTTTTTCTTACTTCTGTATTTTGCAGCCCTCTACCCCATGCTATGCAAAAGAAATAAACATCTTTCAGTTAAAAATAAACTCCTCATCTACAAAACAACAATAAGACCAAAAGTCACTTAGCAGGTCCCATCTGGGCAAACGCCGCTGAATGCCATATGAAAAAACTCCAAACCTTCCAAAACAAAGTAATCCGTACAGCCCTGGGCGCCCCCAAGCGGTTGAGGGTGTCCCAACTCCACAAAGACTCAGAAGTCCCATTGTTAGGGTTTTGATTCGATTAATCAAATAATGTAAGTTTTTAGGTCTTCAAAAACTTCAACAAGAAATTCAAGGTAGATACAAAATTAATTTATTGGCAATAATGTACAACAATTCCAATCCAAATAAATTATTAAATCCCCCCAACGGACTGATAATCTAACGTTTCCTTTTAAAGGCAAACTAATGCAGAAAGAGGTAGAAAATAATGAATTCATCCTATTTATAAATTTACAACAGGGTCCATTTGGGAGGGAAGACTATAGCCAACCCTGACATCTATGTGTAAATCCTCGAACCACAACTATGCCTGACCTCTTTGTTAAAAGCGGAGAAACATTTCAACCCTTGCTCAACTAAATATCAACTTTAATTTCTTAACATATACTCCCCCCGAAAAAGGGAACGGAGGTCACTTTTTCTAAAATATCAAAACAAAATAAGGATAAAAAATCAAACACCTAAATATAAACATATGCTAAAATCAATTTGGAAGAAACAAAAAATAATAATAATTTAACTTTAACTAAACCATAAAAATTTCCAAATAAAAACTATCCTATTTCTAAGAACTATTAATAATAATCTAATTATTAATAAACATTATAACTTCATTTAAAAACAAAAATTTATAATTTTAACAATAAAAAATAAATAAATAGCAATCTTGAGATCTTGACGTGCGAAGCTCCTTGGTCTTCCTTCTAGGTTTGAATGTTCGGATATGGTTCCATCTTGAATCTTGAAGTGTGTAGAAAAATTGATATTTAAATTTGAATTTTAAGCCTCTTGCTGTTTTTGATTTAAATTAAATTTGTAGTTTTGCTTTAAATTAATTATTTAAATCTTGATTTATATCTTGAAACATTGTTTTTTTTTTTTTAAAATAACTTTTTTAGAAAATAAATTTTCACTGCCACTTGGTTTTACTTGCGGGAAGTTTATTAGATTTCTGCGTCGAGTTTTTTCTTGTGGAACCTTCAATTATTTTCTTCATCAGTTTTTGTATGAACATCATTTGCGTCGGGTCCGTTGTCTTCTATTGGTAGCAGACATAATTTTGAAATGGCCCTCTGGATTATGCCCTTCGAAGTGATGATGGTCGCCACGCGAACTCGTCCATCAGCGCCAGGATGTACGGCGCTCACCCGTCCCAGCCTCCAGTAGCAAGAAGGGACGTTGTCCTCCTTCAGTATTACCATGTCGCCAGGCTGTAACTGTCCTTGACTCCTGTTAGTCCATTTGTTCCTGGTTTGTAGCTCTGCCAGGTACTCCTTCCGCCACCTCGACCAAAACATTTGAACAATTTGTATTAGTTTTTGGTAATTATTTAATCGATTGAACGTGATATGTTCCAAATTTTGCTCTGGAATCGCTGCCATACTAGTTCCTATGAGAAAGTGACCAGGGGTCAAGGGATTAAGGTCATAAGGGTCATTTGATAAGGGAGTCAGTGGCCTGGAGTTTAAGCAAGATTCAATTTGACATAACACCGTACTAATTTCTTCGTACGTTAATGAAGCGATACTTGTTATTCTTTTTAAGTGATGTTTAACTGATTTTATCCCGGCTTCCCATAGCCCCCCAAAGTTCGGGGCACGAGGCGGTATAAATCTCCACTGAATACCTAATGTGGATAAATATTTATCAATTTTATCATTGGACATATTTAAAAAATTATAAATTTCCTTTAATTCATTATTAGCCGCTTTAAAATTGGTTGCATTGTCTGAGAACATTTTACTTGGTCTACCACGACGCGAGATAAATCGTTTCAAAGCGTTTAAAAAACTTTCTGCGCTCAAAGACAGCACAACTTCTAAGTGCACTGCCTTAGATGCCATGCATACAAATAAGCAAATATATGATTTAACGCTATGGGTTTTTCTGTGAATACCCGATTTTATCAGTATTGGACCGGAATAATCGACTGCCGTATTTTGAAATGCCCGGCATTCAGTTATTCTTTCAGCTGGTAGGTCGGCCATCAACTGCTGTTCTGGTTTGGGATTGCATCTATAACAAATTATACATTTTTTAATTATCCTTTTTACTACATTCTTTCCCTTAATCGGCCAAAATTTCATTCTAATCAACGCCAATAATGACTGCGTTCCCGAGTGTAAGTTCAAGTAATGATAGTGTCTTACAATTAGCTCTGTTATTTTATGATGTGAAGGTAATATAATTGGGTGCTGCTGGTTTTCATCTACCATTTTACCTTTGGAGAGTCTTCCCCCCACTCGAATTAGATCCCTTTCAATAAAAGGATCTAATGATTTTAAAAAACTATTTCTAGGTATATTACTGCCATTATTTAAAGCTCGAATTTCGACGCTGAAACAGTATGATTGCGCCCGAGATATTAATTTATTTACTGAATTTTCCAACTCACTAACTGTTAATTTACCATAGCGGCGCTGCAAAGGGTTTTTACAATTAAACTGAAATCTAATAATGTATGCCGTTACTCTTTGTAATTTGGAAAAACTAGAATATCTATTAAAAATGTCCCAGTCCTGTTTCACTGCAGACAACAGAACCGAGCTTGTCTTGATCTCTGGTGGATCAATACAAAATGTGTCGGCATTCGGCCAGCACGCTGAATCCAGTATCAGCCAAGCTGGACCATGCCACCAAATGCTGGAAATTAACAATTGTGAAACACCGGTTCCTCTGGAGAGCACATCTGCTGCATTGTCTTCCGACCTTACATGTTTCCATTGCTCCGGCTGACTGGTTTCCTGGATTTCCGCCACCCGATTCGCAACGAAAGTGTTCCATCTTGCAGGCTGCTCCCTGACCCAGCACAGTACTATTTGAGAATCGCACCAGTATGTTGTATGTATATCCGGTGTACATATGGCTTCTTTAATATAATTCACTAACTTTGTCAATAATACAGCTCCACATAATTCTAATTTGGGTAGAGACACGCTTTTCAAAGGTGCTACCCGTGACTTGGACATTATCAAATTGGAGTATCTCTTACCCAATTTATCAGTAGATATCAGGTAGACACAGGCCGAATATGCCTTCTCTGAGGCATCACAAAATCCATGTAGCTGTAAATTTACATGATCTTGACATTGAATCTTTCTACCTATTCTTAAATTATTTAATTGAGGCAGTTCACTCATAAAAGCTTCCCATGTCTTCAACATGTCATGTGGAATAGGCTCATCCCACTGAACCTTCGTCTGCCACAATTTTTGCATCAACAATTTAGCAACAACAGTGACAGGACCTATTAATCCTAAAGGGTCAAATATGGACGCAATGCTTGATAGCATTTGTCGTTTGCTAACAATTGGATTTTTTATTAACTTCACCGTGTATAAGAAATTATCCTGTTGGTTATTCCATGACAAGCCTAATATTTTGCTGTCATTTGAATCTGTACTAATAATCATATCCGACATGCTTTCTTGCTTTGAACATAATGAGGGCAAATTTGATCGCCATTTTCTCAAGTTCATTCCAGCGGATGCCATGATAGATATTAATTGCTCTTTAATTAATAAACAGCTTTCTTCTGTTTCATCACCAGTAAGCAAATCATCCATGTAAAAATTATTCTTTATAATCTGACTGACCTTGTGGTTTGATGACATATTTTCATTTCCCAACTGCTCAAGGCATCTAGTTGCCAAAAATGATGACGGCCCCAGACCGTAGGTAACGGTGTTAAGCTGATAATGCTGAATTTCCTCCTCCGGGAAATTTTTCCATATTATACGCTGTAGATCCCTGTCTTCGGGTCGCACCAATATTTGTCTGTACATTTTCTCTATATCTGCTGTTATCACGTACTGGTGCTTTCTGAAACATATCAATTGTGCAGCTAAATCTTTCTGTAAAACAGGTCCTATCATGAGCGCATCGTTTAAGGATATACCAGTGGATGATTTTGCAGAACCGTCAAATACTACTCGAGTATTCGTGGTAGTGCTCGATTCTTTTATTACTGCATGATGTGGTAAATAATAATATTTTTTTTCATTAGAAGGTGCCTCGCACCGGGTCATATGACCCAAGTCTATGTATTCCTGCATAAATTCTTTATATTTTTTCATCAGGTCAGGATTTGAAGAAAATTTCTTTTGCAAATTGCAAAGTCTCCTTTCTGCCATAGGCAGTGTTTCGCCTAACTGTTTAATACAGGGGCGCTGCGGTAAGCTTACCATAAAACGACCTTCGTCATTTCTTTTATGCGTGTCCTTGAACATTTCCTCGCACGCTCGCTCCTCATGGCTCCGGTGCTTCACCGGCGGGAATTCTTCTAATTTCCAGAAGTTTTCCATTTGTTTATGTAATATATTTAATGATAGGTGACAAGATTTTACTGGCCTTTTTGTTTTTGTTGTGACGATAGGTCCTGACACCAGCCACCCGAATTCCGTTCTCTGCAGTACAGGTCCTGAGTCTCCATTTCGTAGTTGATCTTGTTTCAAAATTTCCCAAAAGATTTCCGCTCCGAGTAGCATATCTATGGAGCCTGTTTCGTAGAAGGTAGGATCCGCTAACTGTAGACCATCAGGTACGCTAGCATCCTTTTTCTGAAAAGAAATTTGCGGCAGATTACTCGTTATTTCCTTCAAAACGAGACATTCTATGTCTCTTTCATAAGGTGAATAGCTTGAAAAAATCCTTAAATTTACACTTTTCTTAATATTCAATATTCTGTTTTGTATTCCGGTAATCGGTATGTTTGCACTTTTGGGTTTTAATTGCAACCTAGCTTCGAATTTCTCTGAGATAAAATTAGACTGCGCTCCGCTATCCAATAATACTCTTGCCTTAATTAAGTTTCCATTATTATTCAACACTTTAATAACGGCCGTAGATAACAAAATAAAATTATTAGATACCTTCGCTGAATGATTGGTAACTAAAACTTCATTATTTGATGTTGATTGTGTATCATTATTCTGAGGAGACTTATTATGAGATGAGTTATCTATTTCCTTTTTTAAATGTAACAATGTATTGTGCGAATTATTTTCGCATATTCGACAGTTGTATTTACTTTTACATTCCTTTAGTTTATGACCTAGGCACAAACATTTCAAGCAAGCACCTAAATGACGTATCTTTATAATTCGATCCTTAGCATTTAATATTAAGAATTTTTTACAATTATAAATCCTATGATCGCCTTTGCAAATAATACATTTTATCATTTGCGGCGTTAATGAAATCATAGCTTCCTTTCTGTACTTGACAGGGAATGTTTTATTTTGATTAACCTTTGCTTCAGTAATCCCGGCAAATTCTAAAATCTGGACGCGATCTGATAAATATTTTATAAACTCCTTATATGTAGGTAGGTTATCTTTGGTTGCAAATGTTTCCCAATGATTTCGAGTTTCGCTATCTAGTTTATGTGACAATAAATATATTAAAATAATATCCCAATTTTCGGTGGGTATATTTAAATTATTCAACGATTTTAAATGTAATTCGGATTCATCAATAAGATTCCTTAATGCTGTGGAATTTTCAAATTTTATTTCAGGCAATTTGAATAATGCTTCCACGTGCTTATGTATAATAAATTTTGTATTTTGGTATCGGCTGGTCAACATTTCCCAGGCCGTGTAATAATTGTCTTGGTGATTTGGCAATGATATCAATAATTTAGCCGCGTCACCTTCCAGGCATGATCGCAGATAATACAACTTTTGAATAATTTCTAAGGATGGGTTATTTTCAACCAGAGCTACAAAAGTATCTCTAAAATTTAACCACTTTTCATAGGAGCCGTCGAATTTAGGCAACTCTAAAATAGGCAATCTAATATTGTGTGAAATTGCATTCGGAACCTTAATTAACAATTTATCTTTAGCCTTGGCAACAAGACTATAGTAGGAATTTTCAAATGCTTGCCTTTCCAATGGTTTAGCCAATTCGTCCGCTGAAAGCGCTTCAATTTGATCTTGGATTATATCGAAAGAATCTAAAATTGGTTCGAGTTTCTTTAACCTGACTTCAATTTCAGATTGCGACAAATTATTTCCTTGGATGTATTCGTTGAATCGAGTTAATTTAGCTTTACAGATTCCCCTCTGGGCCACTAATGTTTTGAGATCCATTTTTTAAATATCAAAAATAAGGTACTCACAGAACACAAAAGTTAAATTATAATCACTTGTAATTAATCACTACACGTGCACTGCCCTTGATCACAGAATTTTACTTATTAACCGATAAACAATGAATTTTAACTATGAAATGAATCTTATCTCGCAAAATGCCACAGCCCGTTAGCTGTCAAAATTAAGAATAATATTATTTGTTATTTGTTCCTACCGCGCATGCGTTAGGCTTACGGCTGCGTTTAAACAACCGCCTCGCGGTAAAATTCGAATTTTAACTTACGGATTTTCAAATAATCATTCGTAATTAATCATTTATGAAATTTAAAATGCTTTCTCAGTATTCTAAAACTTCTTTTTACATTGATGTAACAATTTTTATCGACAATGTTGCTGTTGGGTATGAAATCAATTTAACACCACAGCAATAATCAGCCCGTTTTTTTTAAATAAATTTAAAACAAACAAAGAAATACGGTTATGTACTCCATCAATCATGCTCTCCTGCCTGGGAAAATAAGGTATATAGGAATGGGAATTGGTCACTTGCCCTTTTCTCTGAAGATCTCTCTTGATGAATGTTGAAGATGCTGGTTCTTTTATCACTCGCGATTCAATCGTTAATGCGGCACGAAGGATCAAATGTTAGGGTTTTGATTCGATTAATCAAATAATGTAAGTTTTTAGGTCTTCAAAAACTTCAACAAGAAATTCAAGGTAGATACAAAATTAATTTATTGGCAATAATGTACAACAATTCCAATCCAAATAAATTATTAAATCCCCCCAACGGACTGATAATCTAACGTTTCCTTTTAAAGGCAAACTAATGCAGAAAGAGGTAGAAAATAATGAATTCATCCTATTTATAAATTTACAACAGGGTCCATTTGGGAGGGAAGACTATAGCCAACCCTGACATCTATGTGTAAATCCTCGAACCACAACTATGCCTGACCTCTTTGTTAAAAGCGGAGAAACATTTCAACCCTTGCTCAACTAAATATCAACTTTAATTTCTTAACACCCATTATAAAAAAACCACATCATAAGTCTCGCGAAAGCTTTTTATGCGGGAATCCCCACCCATGTTAACCCGTCTACCAACTGCCTCACCCGATACGACGTAAACGAAATCACAAAACATAAAAAACTAAACAAATCCTTCGTAAAGATCCTCCCCCCATATTGCAGCCATGTCTCCCCCTTGCAAATAATTATTTAAAAAAACACCTAAATTAATTTTTTCTGCAAACATAATTTAATTATAAACTCATGATGAAAGAGAAAAGGACCTTTTTTAGCCCTTAGCTCTGTATGCCAGTATAACCAGTCAAAAGTAAAAAAAGGTCTATTTCAATATTCTGATGGCATCCTCCCGATTGTACCATTCTTTTAATTCCGTTCGTAAATATCCTTCTTCCATCATTTGATTACCGAAATCAAATTAACTTCGCGGCCTAGATTGCTGTTTCAATGAGCTGTCGAATCACTGGTTCGTTATAAAATTGCGTTTGTATTAAATTGTAAAAACTATCTCCGATCTGTATGAATCCTATTCAATAGTTTTGCTGATCACAATGGTAACCACAAGACTATTAAGTTATTTCATTGCATTATTATAACCATGTCTAATGATAGGTGACCGAGGAAGAGAAATAAATTTTGATTCAAAAAGTGTCACAATTCGTGACAAGAGCACAGCTAAGTTGTATGTATCTACTTATTAACAAGGTACAATCTAGTGTTAACTTGTATAAGTAATTAATTCAAAATATCAGATGAGACCTGACGATAGGTGCGGAAATATGAACATTCGCCTGTGAAAAGTAGAATAATATACATCATCTGGATGTAGTGTTTGCGAATAATACCTGAATACGTGAATATTTTATCATAGGTACCTGAAGAATTATGCTTCCAAAACCGTTTGCCCACAAATACCCAGAGATTTTTTATACTCATCTCTAGTTAGACCAAAAACACGAACCTAAAAATACTCGTGGTCATTATCTAAGACATTCTTGCTTGTGGTTTATCGTACTATATCGAAGGTCTACTGCAGCCTAAGAGGAGACTGGGGAGCAGGGTAGGTCCTGTGTCCTGTGCAAGCTCAATTGGAGCAGTTCGCTCCGGCGCCAAGGAACCAAGAGGTGCTGATAATAACCTAACACCTAATTCATCGCCCTTGGAAGATTTTATTAGCGCCAGACGCGGTTTGGCTAACTCAGGATAGGTGTTACAAATAATTTCGAAGCAATTAGAATTACTTCGGCGAGCACAAATATATTTAAAAGAGCGGTCTTAAAAAAGATTTGCTAGTATGGTATAGTAATGGTTTGCTAGTATCTAGCATGTAGAATAGATATTTGGACAGAAATATACAGTTTTATTGACGTCAAAGCGCATGAAATAATTTCCCTTTCAAATCAGTTGGCACCACGATTTGAATTCAATGTCTCTAGTTTACCCACGCTCTAAATTGGAAATTGAACACGCATCAAAGAAAATGTGGAGGATTATAATTTACATGACAAGTTTCCACAACACTTGTACATTGCTCATCGCATATTCATCAAGCTACACAATGAAATGCAACATTCGGAAATACATACCAAGTCATGTCCATGTCAAAGTTTTATGGTAGCGCGAAGAAGGTAAAAAATATACGTCACACATAACTAAAAAAATCGTTATTAACCAAATCTTTCATTCTAATTCAGAATGAAGTCGTGAACGAATTCATCTTTATTAGTTCTCTATTACAAATGGAGATGTGCTTTTCCTTTGTCACTAAGAACTTCTGTGTTGAGAGCAGGTGCAGTTTATAACTAAAATACAAATGACAACACAATATTACTTTTAAATTAAAGACAATCAGCATCGTACTAATAGTGATGCATATATCAGTGGTGGCGCAGTTTATAACATGATCAGTGTCGATTTCCCGAAAATAAATAAATAAATAACAATACAATGCTTTGTTTAAAATAAATTAAAATACAATCAGTCATTGGAAATGCATACTTATAAATTGGTTTTGATAAAATCTTTGATGTTAGATCCGTCTTGGCTGATGATCCAAGACTTACAGCCGTTGTTTCCAACTTTTCGATCGATCAATTTGAGTCTCCGATCAGCTAAGTGATTTGTTTAGTAAGGGTCTTCGCTCATGGAGAAACTGAAAAAAAAGTGGCCGACGCAATCGTAATCAACCTCCTTAACAAAGCGATATTTTTCTGACATATCGCAGATTACTCGAAAACTTGGCAGTTCGCGAGCCGCTACGATGGCAACCTGTTAACAATGCAACTGAAACGCGACTGCCGCACGGCCAGCACTGCTGGTCATGAGGTTCAGGCTCCTAGGGCACCCGGAGCTGACTACTCCAATTGCGCCTGCACAAGGCCGGTCCTGTTTCAGAATCGTCCAAAGATATTATTGATACAATATCTAAGATATCGCCCTAGAGTAAGACCACCATTCAGAATTGAAGCATTGCTTAAAATGGCTGTAGCCTTTGTTTGGTGACCAGATCTGAATTGCCAGGCAATTCCTCATCTTCCTCTTCCCAACTATTTCCCCTCCCTACTGCCTTCAACCTCACAACGTACCCTAATTGGGAATGCCACGGTCTCACCGGCTCCAGACGATTGGGAACAGTAGGGACTCTTTTGCGGTATTCACATTAAAAAACGCGGGGCCTTGTACGCAATATTTGCAGTAGTAGGGGTGAACGATGTTGGCGATACTTGCGCACGTACAAATATTGGTTTATGGCCCATCTCCTTTGTTTATACTAATCTATCTACATAGAGCGGAAGGAAGTTTTTGAACTCGGTATTGGGTAGGCTAAAGACGCGCCTTCGCGAGACTTTCTTGACTTGTTATTATATTAATGGTTGTTATTGTCCCCAGACGCGTGTTCGGCTACTCCATGCTAGTATCCAGCCTGGTGACTCTCCTGACTCCCCTGGCCGCCAACATGTCGCACATGGCCGTGCTCATCCTCCGGGTGGTGCTGGGCTTCATGCTGGGCGCTACGTGGCCCGCCATTCACCCCATGGCGGCGCGCTGGATCCCGCCCATGGACCGCTCCAAGTTCATGTCCAACATGATGGGTAAGTCCACCATATGGAACATAAACTCTAGAAGCAGTAACACTCCAACAAGACATTACCAAATTACAAGACTTAAATGGGAACCGCATATCGCTAGGATCGTCAAAAGAGCAAATCACAATTCCATACTTAATCAGTAAAGCCTTCCTTGATGTATCACCGGACATGATGTTTTTAAATATACAAAATATATCGATCATCCAGTTGATTAGAAAGACATCTCAGAAAGATCTAAATTTAAGTAGAGTAAGCAGTTATATGTAAAAGCGTCACCTCTTCTGGTTCAATACCCAGATTACTCGTAAACACCACTAAATCAGTTATAATGCAAAAAAACTTATAGTGATTTAAACAAAATGTTGATGTTTTCTGGGTCACTATTAGGATATTTCAAAATGCCATATTAATGTACCGGACCGTTATGCCTCCCGGTGTTATTTTATAGCATACACAGACAGTGTAAATAGTATTTGATTTATGGTGAGCGTTCTATTTTTGCTATCCTCACTATCTCAAAACTTAGTATTAGTATTTGGGGGTGTCTGACTAATCTACTGGACGATCGATATGTGCGACCTCTCCTAGAATATGCTTTCCAAATATGGATTCCACATTGTGCCAACGATGTAGATCTAATAGAGATGGTACAGAGACGATTTACAAAAACACTAAGAGCTTTGAAAGACCGGCAGTATGAAGACAGATTCAAGGAACTAAAATTACCAAAGGGCTTTTACAACGCAGGCAAAGATACATTCAATTTACGAGTATTTCTTCATACCTTTACTTTACCACACGTCCTAATTTTGCACGAAATAATCAAATTGCACAAATATAGGCTAGTCAACTTGCTGCGTCCCCAGGCATGACTGTCAGAGTCTGGACCTTTTATAATTGTGGCATTTTATAGGATAGCCTTGAAAAAAGGCTACTATTTTCTAAAAAAATTATTTATTTTACTGCATTTAGATTTGGCACTAAATATGAAACAGTTTTTCGGAATTTAGTTATCTAGAAGGAAAGGTCGGCAGCAACTAACAGCTTTTCTATGCTTGGCTATCA
The DNA here is from genome assembly GCA_917880885.1 of Limnephilus marmoratus. Classification (NCBI taxonomy): domain Eukaryota; kingdom Metazoa; phylum Arthropoda; class Insecta; order Trichoptera; family Limnephilidae; genus Limnephilus; species Limnephilus marmoratus. Next base: position 56,974,091 of record OU862908.1, read on the forward strand.
GTGACTAGGCCTTTTACAGAGGCGGCATTGTATAATGTATGTAACTTATAAAGAAAATATCACACTTTAATTACAGATCGCAGTGTTATTTTAAAATCGACAGTACGCCATAAGGATATACCTACTTATCAATGCAGTGCGCGGATAAATGCTATCACCCTTTTATAAAACTAAACCCAAAAAAGTGCTTAACTGGTTATTTAATCTCACGGCTTTAAAAAATGTACTTAATTAAAATCATTAGTCCAAATATCTTTCCAGAAGCTCCAATGACAATTTAATTGCGGCAATTAAGATGTTGTAACTCTATTAGACCGAAGCCCAATTGAAAGAAAAACAACTTAATTATCATATTATGAATTATTTACCATCCCACGTATTTATATCTCGCAGATATACGTTATTCAAGGTGGCGCAAAAGTAACGACACTATCGGAAAATGCTCTCGTTTTTGCAAGAAAGACCCGGCTTCCCGCATTTCTACCGATTTATTACATATTTTCCTTAAGCGAAGGCCAAACCGGCGCGTTCATTTTGCGTCCGCGGTGGCGTGCACGGTGGCGTCCTATGTGCGTGCAGAAACCGTTCACACCAAAATCGCGTACCTAACCTATCAAATAAACATAGGAACTTACCACTTATTCCGAGTCTCCATCCTATTTCGTCCCAAACCAGGTCCTTTTTTCTATTATTCTTATAATCAAAATGAGACGTATCATACAGCAATGGGTATTTTTGAACCTCATTTAAAATTTGTTCCGTTTCCCCCATACTTTATATTTAACAACACAGTTTTTACACACAGATAATAGCTGCGTGCAGCGTCCGAACGCAACATGCGCGATCTGATCGCCACCGCCGCGTGCAGACGCTGCACAGGACGCCGCGATCTGGCCGCGGCCGCCGCGGTTTGAACACGTCGCTACAAGTTCATACACTCCCTCATTTGCCGCTCGTGCACCGGTGTGTCATGAGATTTTACACGCGATTTTGACCCTTATGTATAAAGAAAGTGTATGAAGAACACCGTCAGAATCGCTTGCATTATTTTTTATTTATTTATTTTTCATTTTATTTTTTATGTTACATATTTTTTTGCTGGCCTTCCCTGGCAAACACGAGGTTTGATCGCCACCGCGCACGCCACCGCGGACGCAAACTGAACGCGCCGGTTTGGGACTCTTTAAGTTTTAAAGCTCTTAAAAATATATGTCATTCTTGAAGATAATATCTATAGGTACATTCCCCACGCCGAAAAGGCAATTATATGAAAATACCTCGATAGAAAAAAATCGCAAAATATGCTCTGAAAATTATTTTAAACACGTTTTTTTTAAGTTATTTTTCAAGTTATATGAATGTAATAATTCGCAGCGTTTTTTTAATGCTATTTTAGATAATCCCCAAATGATTTTTGCTCTATCTTAAACGAGTCGTGATTTATTGAATATTTTCACAATTTTCGCTTAATTATTATCGTTTTTAATATTAGCGCGCTCTTTCTAATATTCCTATTTACATATCTCTCCATCGTCTTCTTTTTGAGCGGGTACAACGCGGCTTTAGGACGTCACGACTTTCACATTAATTTTTTAAGTAAATAAAAGCAAAATGCCATAGATAGCTACGAATACTCCTCAAGAACGCGGAATAAGTAACAGAACCAATTTTTTTTTTATTTACAAACAAAGTTAGTGCCTTAGTATATCGAGTGAGGACTTTTGCGCCACCTTGTAGTATAAGAATATACAATACATCTTATTTATACATATAAAACCTGATTCATTGGAGTGAATAAATCAATACTAATATCAATTTAATTTAACCTCTGTCCTCTTTGTGTATGCCTATGGTAGGGCTAGGGAGGGTTTCAAGCGATAACAATACCTAGAGCAGCCATTCAGGGAGGTAAAGTATGTAACTAGGTAGGTTGGTACCGAAAGTATTTTTGGGGTTCCAATCACCCTCTGACTGCATCTTTGAGGAAATCAATAAGTATCAGAGGCACGTGTAAAACGAGGGGAGAGCTTTGTACGGCAGCAGATGATTAGCTCGTTGAATAATTCCTTGAATAAATAGTTTGATTTACGCCTAGTTACCTCAATGGAAATGTACTCGTAACTACATTTTTAGTTACCAAAAAGAAACTATGTACAATGTACTCGAAGTGTTGTAAAATTGAATATTTTGAAAAATACATTAGTTGTCTTGGTGATGCCGTATTGATTTCTACCAGTCTGGTCTCTTGAGTCAAGCTAGGAAGTATCGTGAAGAATGATTAAATGATGGATGTAAGTAAGTCTAAAGACATGGTGTTTGAAAGAGACAGAGTAAGAAAACAGAGTGCAATATAGTTGTAAATGATGAATACTTGGAGCAGGTGGATGAGTTTGTATGTTTTAGAAATATGTTTTCGAGTGATGGAAAGGTGGATAAAGATATTGAAAGGAATGTAAAATTGTCCATAGAAGCGAAGCTAGCAGTCCACAATGGATTGCCGGTACCAACATGGCAGAGGAAGGATGAAAGTTGATTGAACGCTGTAAAAATGAGATCCTGAGGCGTACGTATGGTAAAATCATGTGTGATCGTGTGAGAAATGTGATGATTCGAAAAGAATGCAAAGCGTAAGGAGTAAATTTAGAAATCGACTCCTACATTTTTTGGGCATGTAGAGCAAATGGACGAAAATGAGACGATGCATGAATGTAATGAGGCAATAATGTAAAGGGCCAAGACCGAGTTGTTTGGAGGTCCGTCCTCTTTGCCTACCTCTGCGGAAACGATGTGACGGTGAGTTAGTTGGTTAGTTAGTTAAGTTTTTCAGAAAATTCAACACGTGGCAACGCTGGGACAAACTCCTGAACAGATGTATACATCTTCGAGCATCGAAGACGATGACTATCGAGCATTTGCAACTGTATTTCCGTAGATAGTATCCTTGTCATTTTGATAAGAAGACCCACGGTTTTGACAAATGGACTGTCGTTTCCAAAAAACTCTCAAAAGACTACACATGAATTCTTGCACGAGGAAGTTCATTAGAATTGATGCGGCCATGACTATGTAAATAATCTTGGACTTCACATTCCATTCTCCAACAGTAATTAATCTTCACTGCCATCCCAACAACAAAATTAATTAAAAGTTATTAGTAATGTTGATGCATCCATTGGAAAACATTGATTAAGCAGCAAATGAATCGCGTAGAGTAGTAACTCGTTACATTTCCTCAATTGAAATGAACTTTAGCTTTGAGGAGTACTCATATTGGATTCTCTTTTCTTATTTAATATCTAGAGGTCAAGTGGTGGCTTCTCATTCCTTGTTCCTGAACCCCTTTGGAAGGTCAAGTTGTGGGCTTTTCTCAGATGAATTGACTTCCGACCCACTTAATTAGGTACTGGTCATTGGAGTATTATAATATTGTTATCAATATTTATTACTATACATCTGTGACGGTTTGCGGGGTTGAAAAGTGTGGAGGCACGGATGTTAAAAAAAAATTGTATTACATATACACACACCTATCTATTATATCTCACCTAGAAAAAAATGAAACCAATGAAAACAACAACTATTATTGCTTACGTCAAACTGAGATAAACCTAGGAAAAATAGACTACAAAGTAATCAGTTATGCAGACGACACAGTAATTTTGTTCAAGGCACATTCATGGGGAAAGGTCTTCAAAAGCACAGTAACAGGGATGATTGAAGTAAATAAATGGCTACAAAATAATCTACTAACACTCAATATTTAAAAAAAAAAAAACCTAACTTTCAGCAAAACAAAGGCTGGTCAACCACATAGCCATCCACAACTACATTTTCACAGCTGCACCAAAACTTTCTCAAACAACACATGCTGTGCTTGTAACAAAATTGATCACGCGGATAATATTAAAAACCTAGGCTTAACTGTTGACGATAAACTAAAATGGGATCTCCATGTTAATTTATTAACAAAAAAAATTCGGAAATTATCATACATCATCAAAACAATACGAAACATCATGTCATTAAATCAACTAAAAAATGTGTATTTCGCACTTTGTCAAAGTATTCTAACATATGGTATATCAGTATGGGGGGGAGCAGAGCAGCAGATACTTTCCTCAATCCTCTTAAAATAAATCACAAAACAATAATTAGAATTATGTTTAAAAAACCTTATTAACATCCGACAGAACGGCTTATGATTGAAAACAATTTACTAGACGTAAATAAATTATTCATAAGAAAGATCGTCTATAAAAACTGTATCAAGACATCATCTCACTCATACTTCACTCGCAAAACACAAGAGCAAAACTGAATGATCACTTTCTAGTTCCCTATATCAAATCAACTTTCGCAAAAAAACATGAATCGTACCTGGCTCCACACATTTTCAATATCTTCCTAACACAAACAAAAACTTACGTAACCACAAATAACTCAAACTGGCTGTTCAAAAGATTTTTAACATGGTTGACTGAAAAGAAAAGAACAGATATTCGAAATATCCTAAATAACTAACACGAGTACATTAGACACATTCTATATAATTTCCTCTCGAAATTATATAATATCAAAATACACATTAATTATCATGTTCCCACTGTATCTATACTCTCTTATTAATTAATTATCATGCACCTACTGTATTTACATTTATTTCCATGTGAATTTTAAATTACATTTGCAATCTTTTTATGGAAATATATAAAGAAACAAAATTTAAATGTAATGATTTAAGGTATTATAACAACATTGTATATTTTTTAATTTTTTATTTGGTTTTATTTTTTATTTTGTCTTCTTATATTATTTTTTTTATATTTTTATCTTTTTATATCCATGTCTACTTCGATATATATCTTTTTCACTAAATACAAATTGTTATTTACCCGCCTCGGAACAGACTTCGTCTAGTGAAGTGGGTAAAAGAAATCTATGTACACAATGAAAATAAAATAAACGCCCGGGTTACCGGCACTGAAACTGAACTGAATAATAATGTGCCCACACAAAATGACCGCGAACTGCAAATTCGTAGGTACCTACTCCCGCGTACTATCACAAATAATCACTAAACCAAACAAAACTTTGTCAGTAGAGCGCTATATAGTTCTACTTCGGAAGTGTTCATTTTTTGAGGCGCGCCTCAAACTGATCAACACGTGACTTTCGTTCATTTCGTGAGACCTCATGACTTTTGACTTTTCCATGTGATTTCCCCACTCCCCTCCGCCCACATGAAAGCAGCGGCTCACTGAGGCGGTCCCTATCTTTGCCTCCCTAGCGTATTATTATACGAGTGTGATGCGAGTAGTGTGGCGCGGCGAGCGAATATTTTTTCATGTGGCCGGTCGCTTTGCACTGGTGCGATGAGTTACATAATGTAAAGACAGCGAAATACTTAAATATTCAGGTGTAATATTTAAACAGAAGTAACGACTCATACAATTTAAACATCAGTAAAATTTTAATTAAAGTTGTACTGTATTCTGGATGTATGTATTCGTGTAACTTGTATCTTTTTCTCCTTTTCTTCTCTATTTTTTGGGGAGGCACAGCCTCCCTTGCCTCAACACGAACCGCCACTGCTATACAGCTACACACCTCTTTTCTTGTGTAGTATCATCACTAATTAATTATGACGCAACTAGTTTTTTTTTTAAATTAAAATTTATTGCTATTGTACAAATTTGACAAATTACGACAGCGTATTATGAGTAGGTGCTGCTGGTCTTACATCACATTACACGCAATTTCCCACGGGATTCGGCAGAGGATGAAACGCCACAGCCACACTCCTTGCTTCTACATTTATGCTTACTTCTCTGTTATTCCTACTCGCTCTCTGTTTTTCTCCTTTTCTGAGATTTTTTTTATCGAATTCCAACAAGTTGAGTCATATCGTATCGACTTGAAAACAGTAGCCTTTTTTTCTGGTTCCGTTATAGCTAGTAGCCAGGCGTTCTAATCTAAATCTAGATAAAAAAAATAACTAATCAATAAGTACAACATGTAAATAGTTTTATAAAACAAAAAATGTGTTATCTGAAGTTGATGAAATTGAATCGAGATAAACGTTTTTAATGTACGCTGTATTTTTATGTTTGTTAATATTCATGCGGCCTTGTGATATAAAAAAAAACAATCGTTGTAATTTGACGATCATTATTTTTAGTTTGTAAGTTGTTATTTTCAAATTCCTTTGCTAATGTGTCTATTAGTTTGACACTAAATGTTCTGCAAAACACTTTATCACAAGCATTGAGCACGCGCTCACGTGAAAATAATTACGTTTTCATGCAAATTTTAAAGGCTTCAGAAAAGATGACCATGTTTATAATTCTGTTAAAATAGTTCGTCAATCTCTTGACAATGGAATTGCTAGATAAATAAATGTGTAAACCTAGTGCTTATTCGGTCCCCTAATTCTTGTCAATTCTACTGCAATAGTAATAAATCATTTATTTTGGTTGCTGCATACAACATGTTAATGGACATAAGTACTTGATTTACTTTAACCAGTGATTTCTGAAATTATTTGAAGTAAAAAATGTAAACGAAATGATGGTCTCCGGTGACTTTTTTCATGTCTTTTTATTTTTTTTTTCTTCAAAATTAAACCAAAAAAACTTTCAAATGTCGTCACTGATCACTCGGCCGAGTAACCACCCAACCCCTCATCCCGCCCCTAACTGTCCAAAACTTTTTTTTTTGTTTTAAGTTGAAAGTAATCACTAGTAAGTCAAGTACGTCCTATAATAACGTTGTAGGACGTATGTAACGTCTATTATTCCACCTTTATATAACGTCTGATTAAAACCCATCTGCCCCGATGTCGGATCAAGTGGTTCATGTTCCCAAAGTACAGTATACTCGGTGTACCGGTCGGCCCGGGACACGAGTACTCCTGGCTAGGGTGCTGCAGTCAAGTCGAATCGATGAAAGATGTAAACATCGGCGATAAGAAGTCTTTAATTTTATTTTTATTTTTAAATGCATCTTTTGAAGACTAAAGGCTAGTAGTATCCCAGAATTTTAACAATTCATTAAATTTCAAAGTTAATTTGCAAGTTCTATAAAGGTTGTATTCAAGTTCTGTTATTGTATATCATCATTAGCAAGTTGTTCAAATTCTGTGGAACAACTGTCCCTAAATTGGTCCATAGAATATTTGGTAACCTGTGTATTTTTGTTACAGCGTCTTCATTGGGTGCTGCAATCACAATGCCAATTTGTGGTCTCCTGATTGCTTCTATTGGATGGGAGAGCGTGTTCTATTTTACAGGTAAGTTCTTCTTTGTATTATATTACCACAGTACCAGGTCTAACATATACCAGTCTATTTTCACTTGGTGCAGATATTGTTGTTTAGTTTGTAACTACATTTTTTGTAAAAAAAAAACGACTATTTTCCAGGAATTATTGGATTCATCTGGTCAGTTGTTTGGTTCCTCGTTGTCTTCGACTCACCAGCTGATCATCCTCGCATCTCTAAGGAAGAGAGAGACTTCATCGAGAAGGCCATCGGAAACACGACCAACAACAAATCGGTAAGTAAAAATGGAGTACTACAAGGCTCCCTTGCGGGTCTCTCATTATTACACATTTACATAACTGTTGCTTTACTTAACGCATAATATGTCTTTTCTCAATCACAGCATAACGGCGTTCCCTGGAGGCAGATGCTGACGTCTGGACCTGTCTGGGCCATTATCATTACCCACGGAATGTCAGTATTCGGTTACTTTACTGTGGTCAACCAGCTTCCTACATACATGAAGACCATCCTGCACTTCAACATCAAATCCGTAAGTGTAACGTTCACTTAATCTTTCCCCAGTTTCACAATCCATTTTTAATTCAAACATTTTTTCTCTAGCTTGGTGAGGCCATACAGGGCTCACAATTTATATATAAACGACAAAATGGGTTTGATGAAAATAAATATAATTCCATCTCTTCTGGAATCCCTGAACGTTGTTACCGCATACACTCTCACTTTTTGCTTTTTATTATGTACGAGTAGGTGACAAAACTGTACAGACCCAGAAATTAATGGAACGCGAGAAGTGAATAATGTTGTTTACTCGTTTCGTATAGAAAACAAGTTTACACATTTCTTCCGAAATTCGTTATCCCGAAGAAAGAAAAGTAAGCGATGTTTTTTTCCTGAAAACAGTTAAGTACCTTCAAGTAAACAATACGTCATTTTTTTACAATTTACAGAGTACTCGTTACGGCTTTTACGTATGTATAATGTAGTCGATAAACAATATTTTAAAGGCCACAGTGAGAACCACGTACAGACTACGGGAATACCGTGTTAATACACAGATTTTTAAATTTACTTCGTAAAGCATTACCTCAAGAGCTGATTATTATTTCTTTAATATAAACTTCATTGTAATACTCGTATATATCTTCGGATTATTTAATACTATGCAGCCTACATTTCCGAAGGCTGTATCAATGCCAGTCGTTTTCCGGTGCTATAGTCAACAACAATAATATATTCAGTAATTTGACGGACCTTTTCAACGATTACCTTTAAAACCTTATTGATAAGACGATTACGTGACAAAATGCACGCCTGCCAATGATTTCCTGAAAAATGTGCAGAATAGATCACGATAATTATTAATATAGATCGGACATTAATATTGTGTTCGTGTTAGAATTCTATAAACAAGGTTTCGATTATTCTCCACTCATTGTGAAGCGCCTTGAGTTGATGTTCACAAAAACAGAACTGTTTGTAAACTTGCTGTACAAATGATATTGTGATTATTTTTTACACCAAATCTGCACGTATTTGATCAACGATTGTCGTTAAATGCGAAAAAAACCACCACTAACCACTGAAGTTTTTATATTTTGTCTGAAACAAACAGGACATTATTCAAACTACAGAACTGATAATTCCGACAATGTCAATAATCCACTATCAAAGTAATTAAAATTAGCAGTAATAAAAACACTAAATTCGTCTGCAACAATTTTACAATTTGGGAGGCGGATATGGATAGGTACCGCCGCGCCGCTCGGGAACCATTTATTGGACAACCAGCACGAAGTTTGTCCGGGCCTTGGCGGCATATGCGTTTGCTCACCTACTGCGTGGTGGGCAGGATCGAGAGACCAGTTGAGGGAGACCTTTTTCATCTCTCGAACCATCGCTTCGTGCCGCAGTGGGAGGGATGGATTCGTGCGTCTGTCACTCCTGAACACATTGACCCCAAGATTCCTACCCACACTTCATACATTTTTCTTTCCCAGAACTTACTCTGGTTCAATGAACTCTAGAACTCGGATATGCCTTAGGTGTTATTTTGAAAATTGAAACTGATTGTTGTAATTAAGTAATTAATTCATTTATACAGTACCTGCCATTTTCAAAATTTGAGTACATAATATCCGCGCTAGTTTTAAATATTTGCCTACTTACAAATTAAAGAAGAGTTTCAAATTGAACAAAAAGCGTTTCTTCCCAATGGAAAATACGTCGTTACGTATATCTATTTCAAATACACTCGTGCACAGAAATAAATGCTCATTAAAACAGAAATTATGCACTTGGCAGAAGTATTTATTATATTTAAATATTAAAAAAAAGATTTTTAATATACATCTCTCTTCACATTAAAAGAATGTGCAATCTATCTAACTTAAGACCATAAAGTTGGTTAGTAACGACGTAAAAGTTGAATAGCAGTTCACAAAGAATTTCTGATACTAACCCTGATGTATTTAGACTAATAACATATTTTTAAGTCTATTGATTCTTTAATGTCAATAATAATATTATTGTTCAGGGATTATAGTCGTATCGCAAACACGTGCGCTTGATAAAAAATTCCAATAATATGTTAGTCATCTAAAAAACAATTAAATTTAATAATGTTCCACTTAGTTTATTATGTAAATTTTATGCTAAGTCAGTTATTATACAATATTATTAAATTGGTAATCTCAAATCAACTAGGAAGTTATTAAATTCTTATGTGACCAGTATATTTTATAGGTATAGGTACTTATGTGATCCGTCTTGCTTGATTTTTTTAGCATTACGTAGATATTTAAAAATTCCATAGTTATTAATAGAAATGTTGTGCGATGCAGTTGCATAGACATAGCGGTAAAAAAATTCTGACACCAGATTTTCTGCTTATGAGTTTGTACCCACAGTGCACGGAGATACCACAGTCCTACTTACTCCGGGAAGTTGGGACTCTTGTGCATTAATCACATAAAAAATATTTATTCATAAATGCAAGCATATAAAATGCAGACATTTAAAAGTAAATTAACTCTAGGAGCCGGATCCCTGCATTTGCAGTGTCGAAAAGTCTTGACGTACGACGCACTGCTAATGCAGTATCGATCTTGCAATAAAATTTTGGCTTTTTAGTTGAACATAATTCAAATGTGATTTAATCAAACAGAATCTAGACGTGAGATTAGTTTTTACACAAATCTACAATTTTATTCCGAGGAAATGAAATTTACCACACTTGAATTTCAAAAAGAGTTCATTGAATACATGAGAGATCGAAAAACCACATCACCTTTTCACACATCATAAGCAGAATTTATATACTTCGAAATTTTGCACACTTAAGAGCGTTTAACCAGCCAACGGCCGAAAATCCACATTTCGTCGAAAGTTGTTCTTACGATCGTACAGGGCGGTTCCAATGAGAAAGATTAATTATTCTCCGTACCAGCTTTTTAAAATTATAATTCAATATCGATTTTATTTCATTCCAAATTTGCTTTAATTTATACCTACATCCAAAAATTCTGAAAAGCGTGATGATAAATAAATTAAAATTATGTACTTTTTGTAATTATTTTTTGATTATAAGTATTTATTATTTTTCAATAATGTCTAAGTTAAGTAAGAATGTAAAAAAACCTGAAATATATTAGTTTGTAAGTGCGTAAATAAATACCCAAACGGACTAATTTTCGTCAAGAAACACATGTACGTATATATTTTTTTAATGATTTTATTTAAACTAATATTTAAATTCTTGCATAATCATATGATTTGAAATGGGTGTTGTATAATAAAAAATCTTTTTTGAAAATTTAACAAATCTGCCAACGACCTTTGGTGTAACGTTATTACATATACTAAAATTTACCGTTTCCTAGATAAAAGAACAATCTTTCGAAATCAATTTACAATTTTTTGTGGAAAAGAGTCAATACGTCTAAAATCTGATAAATGACGTATTTCTGGTTTTATCTGGGTGTACGCTTCTAATGTTCAAAATAGGAGGAAAAATAATAACTACATCTGATTTCGAAAAACTCTGCGTAAAGGCCGAGCAACGCCGGGAACTTCAGCTAGTTCTAAATAAATAATTTCCTCGAAGTTGTCGATTGTCGAAGGCTTATTTAAATAATAACTCGGATTGTTATTGAACTAATCAATCGTTTAGTATAACGTCTAACGGTAGATAGGTAAGTCACGAAGAAATTAAAGGAATAATTATATAATTGACGACTTCAATACACGATCAATCAATTAGGTATACATTTATTATCCGTTGAAAAGTTTATTGTGGCAGTTGAGACAAACAACAATAGAAATGCGAGACAAACGACGAACAGACCAAATCGAATTAATTTACATGCGTAATGCAGGGTTCATTATTAATTTTCTACATCTAGTTGTGACTGTACAGCTGTGCCTTCGATATTTTTAATACAAATTAAAAAAAAATATATACTATCATAATATTATGAGCTGATCAAATGGTTTTTATTACGTTTGTTCTCGTTATATTATGCACAGCAAAGCGATGGTTCTACAACATCTTCCATGACTTGCTGAAAATAAGTCGTTTTGGCGTACAGGCATTAAAACGCTTCAAGTGAAAGTGAACCTTAAGGTGGTTGAACCGTAAAGGGCAGAGTGGTCGATTTTCGCATCAAGGAAAAAGTGAGTTTTCGAAAAAACCAAACAATACTGTCGCTCTTACAGTACGGAATTATTGGGTGGGGGAGGGGCATATAAAACCTCCTTACAACCGTTAATTATTATTCGTTAATTAAATTTTTCTAAGCTGGCAACGTCTTAAAATGTCTTCACGTGAAAACAGCACAAATAGAAGAGAAAACATCTTCTTTAAAATCTGTAATAATCAAGTTAAAATTAATAACCTTTTACATACGCAAATAGGGCAGCAAACCAATCGCTGCGCTTTTCCGCCACCTTTGTTTGATATTAGTTATAACTTACTTCAAGAATATTTCCCAATTATTGTTTTTTTAAACTCAACGATTCATTTATGTATTTAGAAATTATGTTGACAACATTATATACACGTTATAGTAATATATTAAATAGTACTGGTTTTAACAGCCAACAATTATATGAAAATAAGCCTGAACTAAAATATCATTTGATAATTGCTCATTATAGTCGTGACCTCGCTATTGCCGTGAACGTTATAACCAAATTCTACTGTATAACCCAACCAAATCTACAATGTTTTTCTAGATCTTGGAATATTATCAGTTATTCTAACTTGCTTGATTGATATTTTTAAATCATTTTCATTTACTAGGTTATCAAATTACCAACCATGTTTATAAATAATTTTATAAATATATTAATTATGCTGTTAGAATCCCCGGTAAATTTTTGACATACTTCTTATTTACGGGGGGTAAAAAATACAATCTCTATTTAAAAGAAGCTTTTTAGACAACAGCCGATGAAAATCCATCCGAAAATTAGTATCTTGTTGGGCAAAATAGCAGCCAATATTTGAAAATTAACGGCAATGAAACAAAGCGTAGAAGTTTGTAATCAGAATAAAATTTAGCTTCAAGATTTTATTTTTGAACTACAACAAGCCATTAATTTTAATGACGAGGGTGAATGAAATTAACAAGAAGGATTATGACGTACTGTAATAAACCGTTAATTAAAGTTCTAAAACTTTTTAAAATGAAAATCATTTTTCAAAAAATACTTATTTCCTTTGTTGTCTGTTAAATCTCCGCTACTGATTGCGTTTCTATCCTCGGAACATCTTTTACGGAAAATTTCCACGAAAGGATAGTCATGCATAATAATTTATTCACATCAATGTGTTCGCGATGTTAATTTTGCCGGTTGTTAAAATTAATCTGCATAAATTTCATTACCATAGCAATGCGTTTGTCAAATTTTTATACCTAGGAAAAATGACTCGAATACACCATGTGCAATTGTTTTTTTTTTTTTTTTTTTTTATTTAAATAAAACATACAACGAAGTTGCATTCCCATGAGTTATCAAAACTCATTAAGGGATCGCCAATTGGTACATTTGAAAAGATAAACCCAACCCAACCCAATATGCAGACACAATAAATGAAGAAAAATTTTACCAAACATTTTACAGAAGCAACATACAGAAACAAACATATGAAGAATCACTTTACAAATATTTCACAGAAACATGTTTTATAAGATTTTGTGAATAATATTATAAGCACTCATTTGATTTATGTACTGTTGGTGTCACAAAGTTAAAATAAAGTATCCTCCATGATGGACTATAGAAATGCATAAAAAATAAATCAGGAAAAATACAATAAAAGGTACATGCTCAAAAATACACAGACCTAAAACAAGATGTTTACATAAAAAAACACATGATAAGATTTAAAAAAGATATAAACTGCGCCCATGAACAGAGTTTGTACCTACTTATGACTCGTTTTCCAAATAACATTTGAAAAAATAGGATTTCAATATATCGTTTCGAGATTTGTTAGAGGCAAGTTGAGGCATGTTGTGGAAAGTTATCTAGATGTAGTCTCTTTTCTTCAGAAGGATCTTAACGCCACCGAAGTACATTCAACTCTTTTGGTCGTATATTTTCTACGCCAATTTTAACATAGAGAATTTTCTTGTTTTATAAACAAACTGCGCACATTTGAATCTACATTGATTAGTAATACTTACGACTTACGACAGAACACGTGGAGAAAAAATAGCAGAATTAATATTGAAGATCATCTGGTATGAGTTATAACTTTGATTAGGAATGGCGAATCTATGAAACGTGTCCCAAGCAATGTAAGATTCTTACCCCCTTTGCATATGATGAGCAGACATTTTTAATACATTGATTTTGAAAATTTTGACATCTCACAGTCTGATGAACGGGTCATGTTCAAAGAATGGCAGACACCAAAGCTTATGACTTAATAGGTACTCCAGCAGAAACGACCAAGAGGCAGACAGGGGAAATGTTGTAGAAGGAACAAGACTGGAGTAGGATAGAAACACCTGAAACTGAGGAGTACATGCTAAGAACAGGACCAGAGAGACGTTCGTGGAAGAGGCTAAATCCTGCCTTATTTAATATGAGCAAGGCATATCCTTTCGTTGTCCATCATCACGTCAGCTACCGCGTACAGAGTACAAAGAAGCTTATTATTTTCATTGTTTAATACGGTTCCATTACAGATGATCCTCCGAAAGTTGGCCCTGGCTTACTTATATATATAATATGCAGTCGGTTTAGGGAAAATACGGTATACTTACTTACACAAAATATAACTACATGTCCGCAAAGGAGTGTGCAGTGAGGATGTACTGCCGAACAACAAAAGTTCAACACACATTTTCAATCAAATATATTAAGGAAAAAAACTACTAGTGTATATACAGTATACATATACGAGTACCAGCGTGTAAGTACAAATCGGCACCGTAAATAATTAATGAATTGTTTAAATTTTTTCAAACAATTCGTCCTTAGTCGCTGGTTTTCATAAAGGAACACATTTTGTAAATTTGACCCAGTCTTGGTCAACGGGTTCGCATTCTATTCACTGACTTAAACCGAACATTTATGTTTGTAGCATTATTAGTAATGTAAATTCAAGGCCACCATCTTGCCTTGAGAACAGCGGAACTTAGCTTAGATTAATTAACTATCCTAAAGATTGATTTATCCCGCTATTAAAAAAACCGAATGAATCTTCGACTAAATAATACGGAAAGCCGGAGAGATGTTATTAAAGATGCAGTTATTTTAGAAAGAGATCTTAGTCACCTCAGTGTGTTTCTGTGCGAGAAGAAGCCGATGTCATTAGATTTATTTACGTAAACTTGATTCTCCCGCTTTGAACTGGCTTTAAAAATAACTGCCTCATTCTAGTTCGATGTGGTTCAACTTTTTTGTTACGTGTCGGAGTAACTCTTAACTCCGTAGGTAGCAGCTAGTAATAATGCTATAGTTACCATCAACTCTGTGGTACTTCCCCTGACTGGAAGTGTAACCTGATGTGAAATCGAAATGCAACCTTAACCGATTACGACATCAGATGAGTTATTCTGTATCTTTTGTGTTACCTAAATCGGCGTTAAATCAGTTGTGTGTAATGTACATCATCAGAACATCAACTTTTTCTCCAACACTCTTGTTATGTACGTCACATGCTACTCACTTAACACCGGTTAAGCTAAGTTAGGCGATTATGCTTTCAACAATCTTTTTTAGACTTATTTTTTTACAATTGGAACAAAAAAATTGACACCTTTTCATTCTTTCTCTCACAGTTAAAAATATATTTCATACCTTCGTAGCTAATGATGGAAATGATGTACACAGTTGAATTGGCCCAAAAATTTTCATTCTGAAGATGCTGTGCAAATTTCAGTGGGGCACATTTAAACAAAATTACTTATTAAAATTCTATCGATTGATTGATTGTAAAACAACATTTTTTCTTTACAAAAATTTAATGCTTACCGTTTACCGTACAGGTAGTTTACTGATCAGTGAAACATGAAATTAAATATTTAATTACTAATAATAGCTTACATGCAGCAAGATTCAAAAAAACAATAGTAGATGTGCCGTAGTGAGCATTAGCTTTGAATGTGGGCCCATTATTTGATGATCAATTCCTGATATAGGCAGAAAAAAAATTGTACAGTGCACTTTTTCACTCACTACGTCAATTAAAATTTTCTTCCGCATTCTTTGTTAGATCGTTATTATTGTTTAAGAGGAAACCTAGCGGCGTTTACTCCTTATAAACCTATTCCCGATTTCTTCTCTGGATTTTGACACTAGGTGAACTATTTTTTAATCTATCTATATAAATAAAAATGAATCGCCGAAATGTCTGTACGCGCATAACTTCCAAACGACTGCACCAAACAGGATAATTCTTTTTTTGTTGTGTTCGTTATTGTCAGGAGAAGGTTTGTATAAAACTACTGGTGAGCTCTGGCTTTATGAAATTTGTATAAAAAATTGCAATAGGTGGCACGCGAGCTGTTTGAAAACTAAATGTACCGGGAATTAATTTATGGAAGGAGGGAACCAGGTGGAGGGGAAGGGAAGGGGAAGGAAAAGGAAGGAGGGAAGGGAAAGAAAAAGGAATGGGGAGGGGAACTCGGGAGGGGGGTTTGCGGGCGGGGGAAGAGGGGAAAGAGGAGTGGAAAGAGGGAAGGTGGAGGTGGCGGAGTGGAAACGCGAGAGGGGAAAAGGACGCGAGAGAGGAATGGGGGGGGGGGGGCGGAAAGAGAACGGGACGAATGGGAAAGGACACGCAGGGAGAAACAATTTCTTTATTAAATGGCATAGCAACACATGCCGGGTACCAGCTAGTTTTTAATAAGCCTTAGGAACCTCCAAAAATAATTAAAATTTTCAGGTTCATACACCATCAACAGACGTTCCGTATACAAACTAGAAAATGTATTGAAAAAAAAAAGCAAAACGTACAATCGTAGAATATTTTATTCTAATGCAGTTGTCTAAATAAAAAAACTTTAAAAACCGTCCAGATTTAGAGGAGTAAAATGGGGAATACTAAACCTCGTTTTTGACGATTTTATTTAGGTATTGTTAGCCTGAGGTGTCTTTTGCTAAGTATTCTGGGGGTAACAGCGACAGTGGCAGTCTGGTAAAATATCTATTATTCAAAATTCTCGGCGACCGTCTTTTCTCTTAAATCTTATGGAAGATTTTGAAAGGATATTTGATGCATTCATCATCTGTGCATATCACATGAATGAATTACAATTTAACATATCACACTCGATGATGACGGATTTCAAAGGAATGCAGATTATTCCACGAAATTAAGCCAAGTATTACATCAGATTTGCAAGTATTAATATTACGTTATCTAAACGACGCGACGTCTGCTAAGTGTCTAATTATTTTAATATAAAAATCTGTTTTTAGATGATGTGCTATCAATTCATGAATAATCTAATAATAATAGCCGTTATGTCTGGGACTAAAATAAGAGGATTCCGGTGAAGTTTGTATTTTTCCATGAATGAATTGTTAAATTGGTCTGCCACCTTGGTGAAGTAGATAAAAACACAACAATTTGGTTGATAATAAAAGCTTTTATTAATCAATGATTTGTTTGAATCGCTCAGATAATAGCCATTGTCTTGATATTGGATAAAATCGAGATTGATGGCTTCTGTACCGTAGGGTTCAATGGATTTGGCTCTAGAGTTGGGAGTGCAAACATAACTTAGGTTATTTGAATGCAATAAATAATAATATATTATACAAAATAACGGCACTTAGGTACCTGAAGGATTTCAACCAACAATTCAATTTGGGAGGCGGGTATGGGTACCGCCACCCCGGGAACCATTTATTGGATAACCAACACCTCTGCCATGGGTCACCCCAAGTGGTTCGCTACGTTTGGTGACTTAGCAGGGGTCTTGCCGGCGGATGCGGCGATCACCCGCTACGTGGGGGCCGGATCGAAAAAGACTGGTTGAAGGAGGCCTTTTGCCCTTTTCAGCCGTACTCTCTCGACCCATCGCCTTGCACCGCAGTTGGAGGGTTGAATTCGTACATCTGTCCTATCTTTTCTATCTTTTCATTCCTTCCTTAAAAAGACCCTCCACACATCATCCTCTAAACTTTAAGATGACATAGGCCCTGGGAGAAATTATTTTCCTCAAGGCCTCCTGTATGAAGCTAATGTAAAAACAAAAAAAACTACTCTGAGCCTATTCGGGGTAAAAAATATAGATTTAATTTTGCTGTCCGATGATTTTTTTTCAAACAAAAAATATGTTATTCTATCATTGATCACCAGTGATCACCCTGCTGCTCGTCGCGACAGATAACATGACTCGCGCTCTCATCGCACGCGATCGGACAGCAAAACGACATCTTTTTTTAATCTTATAACTGCCGAAATTGCTCAGGAATCGCTGGACGTGCAAAACGACACCTGTATAATTGGGTTGGAGGAGGTGGATGAGGGGGAAGGGGGTGTGTGGGGGGGGGGGGGGGGGGGGGGGGGTGGAGGAGGCGGAGTGGGAACCCCCCTATTACCATGCGAGCGAAGCCGCGGGAAAAAGCTAATTATATTATAATGCGTAGTTTGGCTAGTGCGGAAATAAATAGTTTTTAATACCTATACTTAACTAATTCTGCATTATGGAGGTAATCGAACCCTAGACTTTTCGACATTCGTAGATCACTTGCTACACCAAGGAGAACTCAATGAAAACATTGATTATTAAAAAATTAATTTGAAAATTGCTGTTCTTTCCATAAAACCTACCTTATAATCTAGAAAATATTGATAAATGAAACAATATAACTTTATTTGAACCACTTTTATATTAGAGTAAATCCGACCGGTTTCAGAACGACCGTTCCTTCTTCAGGGCAAATGTATACTGATTTGACAGTTTTGAAATATGGATGGGAACAATGTATTATTATGGCAGGAGTGGAGCCGTTGCTAGGTATTAATGAAGAGTGGGTGGGTAGGGGAACATATCCATGATTGGGCTATGAGACAATATTTTTTGTTTGTTGATAATAGATTCGTTATTTTTAAGGGATTTTTTTATTTATTTCCAGGGCTTCTAACTTTCTAAACGTAGTAGCTACACTCAAAAGTATAGAAATATTGATTTAAAAAGCTTTGTCTTAATGAAAAATCTATCAATATCTCTCTAATCAGAATGATGGCAATGAATGACTTAGAAAGATTAAAAGCTGCGAAGAATATTGTCAGAAAAGCTACAAGTTAAATGCAGGTAGCAGGGAATGTAGGTATGTAATCTGTTTGTATGCAGAGGTGGAAATAATTACGGCCATAAAACCTTATTGGCAAAATGGGATAAAAGCTCTATTACAGTGATGAGTAACCATCGGCCATCGGACCATATGTGTGGCCCGCGAGCCTTTTCGTACTTCCCACTTGGCTAAATAAAATATCAAAAAAAGTTCGGTAAAGAATATTCAAAGGTTTTTGTTCTTTTGCAAAAGTGTTCAGCGGAAAACTTATGTCTTTCTTCACAGCTTTGAAATCAGCCGTTCAAAATAATCATATCTTTCTCAAACATTCTTAACATGATAAAGTTCTACCTATAGAAAACCAATAGAAAAAAAGCCGTGTACAAAAAATCATCTTCGTCGATCATTTATAATTTATACGGACTCAGAAAAAAATTTCTGCTATTTAAAAAAATATGTTGCACTAATTATATTATTTATTCATTAATCTTTGGGAAATCAACCGTCGAATATATTATGAGTACGTATTACTCGAGTCTCTGTTTGTGTACCTATCTCCTGTCTCTTGCCTCCCTTTGCATTATTTGTCTTTTGAGTGAGCATTAGGTATTGAATTTTTATTTGTTCTGCTTTTTAATCTTTATTTAGAATTTAGATGTACGCAAATGAAGGTATCTATCCTATATTTGAGAAGATTTTTGTAAATGTATTTTTGTATACGTATTTGTGTATTAACTGAGCTTTTATAACTGAATTGTTCTCATGCAAGTAAATCTATCTATAAAGGAGGCGTCTACTAATATCTACAGGAATTCCAAAAACTGAAAAAATCGAACTAATATCTATGATAACCAAAGTGTTGACGAATATCTACAGCTCAAACTATTGACTAATATCTATGAGAACCAAAGTGTTGACTACAGCTGAAACTGCTGACTAATATCTATGAGAACCAAAGTGTTGACGAATATCTACAGCACTGGCAGAGGTTGGATTTGCAATTATGTATAGCATATTGGAATAACGTAATATTGCGTATGCAGTTTAAAAAACTTAATTTATGTAAGTATGTATGTAAAAATCCCTAATATCGGACGATTGGACACATTTAGCTGATTAGTCCAACCTACGCTCTGTAGATATTAGTTCAACCTACACTCTGTAGATATTAGTAAACACGATATTCGTCCGACCTTAGCTCTGTAGATATTAGTCAACACTCTGAAGTTCGTAGATATTAGTTCAACATATGAGCTGTAGATATTCGTCCGACATACAGGCTGTAGATATTAGTATCTGGAGTCTCTGTAAAAACCTAAATAATTGAGACGTGAAATTTTCTTATAAAAATGTTATTTATTTTAAAAATTTGAAAATTGGTCAGTAAAGTAAAGTAAAGTTAATTCACCCCATTTTACGGTACCTAGTAGTAGTTAAATTGATAAACCCCCGCGTAGTTAATTACACCAAAGTGCGCAGGTATTTGTTAGCAATCTCTCCTTATCAAGTGCTAATGACTGGTTTGAGCGGCGCGGTGGCTGGTTGAGTCAGGTGAGTCACGCAGAGTTGTTCGGTCCAGCCAGCGGTCGGTCGAGTGTCGCCATCATCCACGTGATGTGGTCGCACCTGCCTACAAACTGATGATAATGTATACAGCGTTGCATTATAACACTTATATGCTGTTGTAAATAAACCACAATCCTCGAAGTAAATTGCAATGAATTCCTATAAAAATCATTACACAAAAGATAAATGCGTATATTTTTCCTTTTTTTTTTAAAGTGGAGTCTTCTTTACCACCGTTGTCATTTAAAACTCGATGGAGCGAAAGAGCGACTCTAAAAAGATTCTAACATGTACATCTATAGGATTTAGCCTGCGAGAGAATGATACAGACTAATCCGTTTCATCTTTGTGCGGTGCTTCATCCCCACTCTTGTCTACTTTAGTTTTCTGAAGGTTTCACTAATTAAAATTGCCTTCCCTTCACCCTAAATTCGAAGTCCTGTCCTTCACTACAGAATGTTCTAAATTAAAGCTTTTTCAAAATAATATGTAGGTTAGGTAAATCATCACGAAAAAATCAACCTGTAAATACAACGTTTTTTTACCGTATGGGGCCATTCATTTATTACGTAAGACGAATTTTGCTAGTTTTCGACCTACTCCCCCCTATTATAAGAAAAATTAAGAATAGGCCGACCCCCCCCTTCTGTTTAAAATTTATTACGTAAGAATCTAAAGGAAAAAATGAGTACACGTTTCGTTTGTTTTAATGTTTATTTTTCAAAGTAACAATTCTTAGAAATGTTTATTTGTACTTACAAAGGTACTAATAATTTTAACTTTGCGCATTTTGTGATCTTACATAAGAACTATCGAGACTCCCTCCCACCCCCTTGTAAGAAAAAATAAGACATGGTCGACCCCCCTCCCCCCCTAAATCGTCTTACGTAATAAATGAATGGCCCATTCCTCATACTTTTTCCTTTCTAGAACTTCCTCTCATCTCTTTCTTTAAAAAGACCCTCCACACAGCATCACAAAGATGAGAGAAATTATCTTCCTCAGGGCCTCATATGCGGAGCTAATTTAACTTTAAATATAAATATATACTCAGTTTTTCAAACTATAATAACAATAAAATTGAAAAACGTTACACTTTTTCTTACGGTTTAAAAAATCGTTTTACGAAAGCCCATTTTTTTGTTGTATAACTAAATTCTAATTCGAAGGACATTCGGTCCGAATGCATCCGACAGAGTCCTTGCACGGTCATGTTGCAACATGCACCATCTAGCCCAAGGTCCTTTTCGCAGAATCGCTACCATCTCATCACATACCATATTATTACTATGACGACGATGATCAACAACAACGTCAGCAAATTAATATTCGTGAATCGATTCACATCACGCGAGCCCCACGTCATTCCGGGGTCGTTTTTTGCTTTCCCTTTTGCTTGTAAACAACTTTTTGCTGATTGAGAACTTTTTTGTTATTGTTTTTTGAACTCGACTTTTACCAGCGCAAAAAGAAAACTGTGTCATTATATTTATTTGGACGGTGGTGAAGCATGATTGCAGTTTAATGCGTATTATTTGGTTTTACTGTTTTCTTATGGTAAATGTCCTGCATCGTTTCCATCTGTTACGTTTCATTTTAGTTTCACGCATTCATATTCAACATTTCAAAAACTATAAACGATTCTACGACTTGTTCTTGAGTTCAACATCTCGGCTGCGGAATGATTTGCAGGCCCCTGTGTTTCCTCCCTCCTATAACATGGATCTCTTTAAGACCAATATTCACTCCTTCCTAACCTCTAAAAGATCCTCCACACAACATCCACAAAGATGACACAGGCCCTGAGGTAAATTATTTTCCTCAGGATCTCCTGTGTGGAGTAGATAATGTTAAAAAAAACAGAGTGTTAAATTCACACGAGGTAGAAGTGAAACCTTCGGAAAACTAAAGTAGACAAGAGTGGGGAGGCTACGAAGCACCGCACAAAGAGGAGACCGATTATACTATCTCATTCTCTCGCAGGCTAAATCCTATAGAATAGATATAATATGTGTCTCTTTTTACTGTCGCTATTTTGCGTTTCATCGAGTTTCAAATCACAATGGTGCTAAAGAAGTTTTCATTTCAAGAGATGACACACAGCAAAAGTTTTTGACGTAAAAACGTTAAATGTTTGACTTTTCCGAACTGAGTGATTAAAACAAGACATGCGATCATCACCTCAGTTGAACCCTGATAAACCAAAGTGAGGGTGTACGAACTGGTTTCGCGACTTTTCAATCCGCGACAGAATATCCCCGACAAAAAATCCTACGACAAAACCTCCCCCAACTAACCTAATAAACCTAACAAAAAAATGAGACAAAAATAATACAGCATCCTATAAAGCAGTGGTTCCCAACCATTTGTTTGACCAGGGACCACTTTATTTATTTGTTCTCACAGGAAGCACAAGGTTCAATAATGATAAACTGGGTTGTTTAAAAAAAATTGAACAATTTCTGGGGCGGGAATGGGTAGGCACCAAAGATATTGAAATATAAGGTAGGTACCTACCGCCGCCCCAGGAACCTTTATTTGATAACCAACACCTCCGCCATAGGTCACCCCAAGTGGTTGGCTACGTTTGATGATTTAGCAGGGGTGCCCGGGTTCACGGGATAAGGTTTGTCTAGGTCTTGGAGGCGGATGACCAGGACACACTGAACCCAAGATTCCTACCCACTCCTTAAACCCTCTTCCTTTCCAGAACTCTCCTCTCCTTCCTTTCCTTAAAAAACCCTCTACACAGCATCGCTAAAGATGACATAGGCCCCTCAGGGTCTCCTGCGTGGAGCTCATGTAAAAAATATATATATTTGAAGTTAATTTTCACGTTCTATGTAAGTTCTATTCTAGGCCTATTATTATATCACTGTAGGCTAGTTGCTTCATAAAACTGAAATAACACAGAACTTGAATAAAACTTTCTCTGAAGGTGAAAATTAACTTCAAGTATTTGATGAATTCTAAAATTTTTTTTTAAACAACCCATCTTTAATCGCGTAATTAAACGCGTCCTTGCGATTACTATAATTTTGCAATTCAATATGCTCTTCTTGGACTTCTTCGGCTACCTCTCCATCATTAATGCCAAACGGGTCACGAATTAGCTTTTGGACACCTTTCGATTCGGTTTTGTAAAAATGAATAAATGTTTCGTGGACCACATTTTAGATCTCGCGGACCACCGGTTGGTTTAAATTGCTTTATTTATTGCTATAGACCAGGGTTTCCCATTTGCCGGGTCGCGACCCGGTACCGGGCCATCAAAATAAAATACCGGGTCGCAACATTTCCGCCTTGTTTTAAGACAAGGTGGAAGCTGCAAGAAAAACAGGTTAATGTGTGGGCACAACGCGCGGAAACAGGGAACTTCAAAGCATTTAGTAATTTAAGTGAAATACAAAAAGAGTACAACATGCTTGCATTGCCACAAGACACCTTAACTCAAATTAAAGAACATTTGTTAGGACTGGAGAGGAATCTTCAAGCATATTTTCCTCCAATCGACAGCGACAAAAGCTCGGATAAGAAACCCATTTACATTCAAGTTAGATCCCGAAACTAATTTGCTACGAATTGCGAGATTCAGAAGTCGACTCGTTAATTGACCTGTCAACTGACATATCATTCAAGGATGTGTTTGACACAAGACTAAGACTTTTGGTTTTCTTGTCTTCAAGAATACACAAAATTAGCTCATCAAGCAATAACTTTTTTAATGCCTTTTGTCACAACTTATAAATGTAAAGCTGGGTTTTCAACAATAGTTTAACTTAAAAATAAATATAGAAACCGACTTGAAGTGGAACCAGACCTTAGGGGTCATCCATTAATCATGTGAGGCTCGAGGGGGGGGGGGGGGTTCGGGAAAAAATCACGAAATATCACGACGGGGGTGGGGGGGGGGGGTATAATGAGATATCACGTGTATTTATTTTTCGTGGTAATATTATGAAAAATTCAAAATACTTTGTACTAAAAAAAATACTCGTGATTTTAGGGGGGGGGGGTTAGTCTAAAACCTCACCAAATATCACCAGGGGGGGGGTTAAAAAGTTGCTAAAAAAACATCACGTGATTAATGGACGACCCCTTAGGATAAAACTTTTGTCATTTTCCGCGAACTTGGATTCTTTAGTAACAATTAAGCAGCAGCTCTATACTTCGCACTAAAATTTAGTGACTAAATAGGCGATACCAAAATATGACACAGCGATTTTAACTCATGGACTAAACTGGAGTGAAACTCAGAAAACGGCTGAATTAGATATAAATTTAATAAAAAAATGGTTTGATCAAAATCTGCTATCTCTAAATACAGAAAAAACTTTTGTAATACCATTCACTCTGAATAAAAATGCTACCCCTGAGAATCTAAACATATGTATACACTCATATAATTGTAATCCAAAGTCATATCTATGTAAACCTAACTGCTCTATACTCACTGTTAAAACAAATGTAAAATACCTCGGTGTAATTATAGATAGTAACATAAAATGGAAATTACAAATCAATACAACAGTAGAACGGTTAAGAAAATTAATTTACATTTTTATTAGAATACGTAACATACTAAATATTGGATTATTAAGAACCATCTATTTTTCCCTAATTCAATCAGTATTACAATATGGAATTGTTGGCTGGGGTGGTGCTTTCAAAACTTCTCTTTTGCCTTTAGAAATTATCCAAAGAATATTAATAAAAATAATTCTAAAAAAGCCATACGATTACCCTACCATCAAATTATTTCAGGAATTTAAAGTCCTTTCACTTCGTAATATTTATAAAAAAATTACGCTTTTACAAATACACAAAGATTGTCTCAATAAACACTCTTTTTTCGAACAGCAATAGAACAAATATCCTTAGTTCTCTGACTTTACCGCGCTGTTACACCACCACAGCCCAACAATTCTACAAATATATTGGAGTTAAATGGTTTAACGAATTACCCTTGAAATTAAGATTGGAAACAAATTACACAAAATTCAAAAAATCAATAAAAACTCTTTTTATATAACTTATCAACATAATAACTCAAATATAACATTAGTTATCCTTTTTCTCTCATTATTTTTTATCTCTTCCGCTTCAATCTGTTGTTTTTCTTATCTATTATTTGTTTTATACATATATATAAAAAAATATTTATATATATGTACAAATATGATTTTTTCTTATTTTCTGTTAATTATCTATTTTTTGTTTAATATATTTAAAAAAATATTATTTTTCGTTTGCTAAATTGTTGCGATTATCCGCCTTTTTAACTCGAGCTCTGCTCTTAAAAAGGGTGTAAAGCGTATTTATTAAATGTATTGTAATAGAAAACTTTATTTAATGTATGTAAACATGTAATTGATACTATTTTATTAAATAAAATAAAAATGTAGTATTAATAAAACATTTTTACTATTAATAAACGTGTATTATTTTACCTAATGGAACCAGCTTGGGTTTAAAAGTATTAAGAGGGCCACGAAGGGGCAGTGTGAAAATTACCGGGCCACGGCAGAATAATGTTTGGGAAACCCTGCTACAGACTATAGACAATATATTTTTGTTACAAAATAGTAAAATGTTATAGGTTAGGTTTTAGTAGATATTTTGTTGAAGGATATTTTGTTGCGGGATGAAAAACGCAGTACCATACTAATTCAACTACAATGTCGTTCAAGATTATAACACTGATCGGCATTCTTTCGTTTCTGCCGACTTACAAGTATGTATTTATTATTTTTATCGTAACAATGAAATATTATTGACTGGCTCATAAATCTTTAACATAACGTTTCCTGTTTGCAGTCTTAACAATGGATTTAACAAATGCATTGTTTGACCGTCATGTGATTTGTGATATTATATGAAGATTAGATAGCGCTAAGATCTATGCTAATCCAACTATGGGAGTTCTAATATAGCAAGTATTCTATATGGTGGGCATAAATATCCATATTATTTAACCCCTCCGAATTTTCGCGAATATTCGCTTACGATGTCTCAAACAAAATGACATTTTACGAAAACTTTGTGTTATTACCGCTTCACAATTAAAGCTCTATAAATGAAACATTTCTTAACGTAGCCGAACAGTAAAAACTGTTTTAGAAAAGTTACAAAATAAGCTTTCGAATTATTATATTACAAATTTCGAATTATTATATTAACATTTGTAAATATTAAAATTTAGAATGCAAACATTAAAAAAATGTAAAAATGACTCACGTAATGTTTTTATGTGAAAACGGTACTAAAATCACAGATTATGTAAACAACAATACTTATTCTATTGTATAAATGTATAATAAACACTTTTGTCGCCTCACTTTTTTATCATTTCATACAAAAATATTTAATAAAAATTAACAATGTCGAGCGGCCCGGCAATTTTTACCCGGCAATTTGGCGGGGAAAAATATATGTCAACCGCGCCACTGACAGAATATTCTTGTTATGTATTTCTATGAACAACATGAATAGGGATATACAGCTTGATTTACTATCGACCTTTTACTTTTTGTTTTAGGGATGTCACTAAAAGAATAACGGAGTTAGAACGATTTCTATGGAGACACACGCGTTGGCGTATAAACACGCTTATTGTTCTTGACTGCTGTCGTATTTCTAACGCATATATCTGCTTAAGTTGGTGACCGGTAATATGATGAAAAACGTAATATACTCTTAAAGAATATTTTGAAGTCATCGCAGTTTCAGATCGATTTTTCGATTAGTTTTTAATTTCGTATGGGGTTAACCACTGTTTACCATTAAAACACCTGAAAAAATATGCAATTTTCTTTCTCTATAATTTCCTTTAACATTACTCAAGTCACCTTTATATACGACAGTTTTATGATTTTTGAGGCGTATCTAGATACCGCCGCCCCGGGAATCATTTATTGGATATGCAACACCCCTGCCAGAGGTCACCCCAAGTAATTCTCTACGTTTGGTGACTTAGCAGGAGTGCCCGGGTTCACAGGGTGAGGTTTGTCTAGGTCCTTGAGGCGGATGACCAGGACACACTGAACCCTAGATTCCTACCCACCCCTTAAACACTTTTACTTCCCAGAACTCTCCTCTCCTGCTTCCTTAAAAAAATACTCCACACAGCATCCCCAAAGATGACGTATGCCCCGAGCCGAGGGCCTCCTGTGTGGAGCTCATGTAAAAAAATGGGGGTGAGGTTTGTGGAGGTCTTGGCGGCAGATGCGTCTGCCCACCTACTGCTTGGCGGTCCGGGTCGGGAGCGACTGGTTGAGGGAGATGTTTTGACCTCTCCAGCCGGACTTGATGCATCGTCAGTGGGTGGAATGGATTCAAACGTCCGTCACCATTGGAAACACTGACCCCCAGATTCCTACCCATCCCTCATATCTTTTTCCTTACCAGAACCTCATTTTCTTCCTTTCCATAAAAAATCCTCCACACAGCATCCTCAAAGATGACATAGGCCCCGAGGGAAATTGTTTTCCTCAGGGCCTCCTATGTAGAGCTAATATAAAAAAGTAATTTTATTTCAATTAATCTGTCAAACCACAAAGTGACTAACTTCTACCCAAAGATATTCAATTCAATATCTTTGCTTCTACCAATGTACAATTTTATTTACTTTTGATGATATTATTTTTAAAAATATATTCATTTCTTATTAAAATCTCTGACAGATTGGTTTAAATATGCTCATTATTTATTTAAAGAATATTTTTTTTTAAATTTTTATATTAATTTTATACACGATGCTTTGCTTTTGTAAGAAAGATAAATATCAAATTATGATAATATTAATATTTCATTGTATGAACACTTTGTGGGTAAACATAATTATAATAATTAGAATAAAATTTTAAATTCTTTTGGTTAAGACAAATATTAGCCATACGAGCCAGATCATCGGTAAGATCTTTATGTTAGTTTTTTTTTTAATTATTGAGTTAGTTTATACTACATGAATATAAACTAATAAGCACAATGTAACATTTCATTTGATAAATTTAAATATTTTTACAGTAAGCATAACTTTTCTTTTTAAATACATTCATTCTTTCTTCATTCTTCATACTTTCAGGCATTTCATCATACATCTTTAGTCCTCTGTACACTAGGCAGTTCTGTGATTTTGATTTCTTCATTTGTAGCAATCGAACTCTGTTTATATTTCTTGTTTCGTAATTATGAATGTCTCTATTAAAAACAATTTCATCCTTAAAGTATTTTGGCATTTGGTTTTTCATAATTTTCTGCACAAAAATTAACACATTAAATAGTAGTCTCTTTTTTATTGGAATCCAATTTAGCTCCTCTCTCATTTGATTAATCCTTGCGTATTTGCCTTTCCCCAGTATACAACTCATAGCTTTGTTTTGTGTAACTTCTAGTTTGTTCAAATTTCCTTCATTGGCCAAATATAACATTGTAGAGCAGTAGTCCAAATGTGGAGCAACGATAGTTTTATAAATGAGCTCCGTAGTGTTTCTATTTAATTTACGTCTTAGTCTTTTAAGAAAATTTACCTTTTTTACCACATATTCAAAGTTTGCTGTGAAAGTCAGTTTTGAGTCGAGTATTACACCCAGGTATTTGATTTCATTTACTTTTCCAATTTTTTTACCACTGATTGTCAAATTTAACTCTGTGTTACGTGTTTTATTGCCTATTTCCATATATTTTATTTTGTTTACGTTCAGTTTCAACTTGTTGGAATGTTAATAAATTAGACAGTATATTTGCATACGGGTGCAGGTACATTTGGAAGTAGATAATTTTACTACTTCAAAGGAAACTAATTTGGCAGAGTAAAATCTTTTAAATTGTCATTCATAAGAATCCTTAATAGTAGGTATGCATCGGGGAAACACATTTCAACTATTAAATAGGTTAATCACAAAGGCAGCCAGTTTGCAATTCGGAGA
This sequence comes from Limnephilus marmoratus, assembly GCA_917880885.1. Classification (NCBI taxonomy): domain Eukaryota; kingdom Metazoa; phylum Arthropoda; class Insecta; order Trichoptera; family Limnephilidae; genus Limnephilus; species Limnephilus marmoratus. The sequence continues at coordinate 57,003,626 of OU862908.1, forward strand.
ATTAAAAATGACACCGCAGCCCTAATAGCACTATTAGTTCTGCGGATTTCCAAGAATCCATATAATCTTGGAATGTTTGGGTTTTTAGGAAGAAATTTCACTTTATCATGTAATGTCTCCTTTTAATCTGCCTCTTCTATGTTACGAACATACCTTTAAATACACTGTAACTCTGTAATTAAGTTAATATGTTTTTGGTTTAGATTGAATCGAAAACGGTTGGTTTCAAGCGTTAATGGTACAGACAATAAAGGGGTATTCAAACTTAGTTATTTTATTATAATAATAGTATTCTTCGTTATCGCCTTGAAAAAATGGGCATCAACATCGTAGTAACCTGTTACGAATCTAGTTAGACACTTATCTATTCCATAAGAGATTTAATCATCAAAAGATGTGGTAGTGCTATTTATAAACTCTCCAGCAACACTGGGAACATTCTCCTGTCTCATTGTGCAATGCCTAGTACTGGATTTCAGGTTTCTCCATATACAAAATGACGCAACCCTTTTTTATGCTACGCCTCTGGTTTACAATGTTGTTTTTCCCAGTGTGCTCATGCTCATACATGGGCGAGCCCTTTTACCGAGGGCAGTGGCGTGGCCAACAGGCAATGACCCCCATTCTCAAGGGCATCCGCGTAATAAATTATTGCGTCTTGCCGTGGAATGTTCGGATTATACAGTGCAATGTTACCGTAACAAAAAAGCAGCAGGTACCTAACGATAAAAAAGACTTGAGATTTTTATTTGGAATTTATTTGCTGTCTTGCGAGATGTTTTATGGGAGATAATGCACGCCTCGAGCAAGATATACTAAGGTTCCTTGATTGTACAATTTGATTTAAATTCCAACACATCCATTACGCAAGTCTTAAACTCTTGGCGCCAGTGCCCGATAATCTGCTGCAATCTGCTGGAGAGAGCAGTCGAGATAAATACTCATCGATCATATTTTTACCAACATTCAAAGAACTTTTAGACCCTTATTATAAAATAACCCTCCTGTCACATTGGACGTTATCTTGGTTCAGCGACTTATACAACATTTTATGCACACTTGCATAATATATTACACGGGTGGTTAGGTAGATAAAAATACTCGTTATTCATTAATTTTTATTCGTGATCGAATCATCTCGTGATTTTATCGAACGATTGATGAACGTCGTATCCTACTCATTGATTACAGATCTTCAATCATTCCTTTTTTATTATGATTGATTGTTATTTAACGAAGCTTAAGTCGGTAGCTTTAATCATCGATAAGCCAACTGGCAGTGATTCAAATTGTATGTATTCGATAATTAAGAACTTGTTATTCTGTCTTCTACGTAAATATTGTTAAAATATGCATTACGGTTCGTAGAGAATGCATTGAACAACATTTTCTACGAATCTTGTTGCATTACCATCATTTTTACAGGTGTCTAGTAACTACCTAGTTATTAGGTAACTTTCGAATGTTTTTTTATTAGCAACTAAAATATCCACCATAAAAAGCTTTTAAAAAAATGTATGTTTTATCTGACTAATGACTGGGTTCAAATTATGGGGAATCTTTGGGAATAGGTAATAGTTGAGGATGGGGAATAATTGGTAATAGAGAATTATTCGGAATGGGAAATCGGAATAGGGAATCGTTGGGAAAGGGAATCATTAGGAATGTGGAATCATTGGGAATGGTAATGATTGCAAATGAAATCTTTCGCTTGGAAAGGGTCGTTTCTTTGATGACTCCAGATACTAATATCTACAGCCTGTATGTCGGACGAATATCTACAGCTCATAATATGTTGGACTAATATCTACGAACTTCAGAGTGTTAACTAATATCTACAGAGCTAAGGTCGGACGAATATCTTAGTGGTGACTAATATCTATGGAGCGTAGGTTGGACTAATATCTACAGAGGGCAGCTGAGCAAGAGGTTGTACGGAAAAGCATAAATTTCTTCAATTACGTAATTACGTAAAGGCTTAAACGTTTAAAGTACGTACATGAAGTTTTTGCATAGGTAATATTACGTATTTTGCTGTTTACGAGGACAATAATTTATTGAACAAACATGAAGGTACACGTCACCACAACCTAACCTAACCTAACGTAACTGACATGGTAACAGAGTAAATAATTTAGAAGCACTCGAAATAAAGAAAATGTTAAAACAAAAACCCAAATACTTAATAATCAGCTAAATGTGTCCAATAGTCCGATATTAGGGATTTTTACATACATACATACATACATACATAAATTAAGTTTTTTAAACTACATAATATGCAATATTATATTATTCCAATATGCTATACATAATTGCAAATCCAACCTCTGCCAGTGCTGTAGATATTCGTACACACTTTAGTTCTCATAGATATTAGTCAGCAGTTTGAGCTGTAGATATTCATACGCACTTTGGTTCTCATAGATATTAGTCCGATTTGTTCAGTTTTTGGAATTCCTGTAGATATTAGTGTAATCCTTCTTTGATTACTCTTAGCAATAATGGTATTTTTATGAAGACAAAAATAATTCGTTGCGAATGCTGAAGAGATTTCAATTTTGATCACATTTTTTTCTTGCCTGCTAAAATCCTGCAAACAGGACTGGGGTGAGAATGGAGCAATCATTCACAATATCTACTCAAAAAACGGAATGCAAAAATGTGAAGTACATATAATTTTTTAAAGCTATTGTCTCCCAAATATTAGGCACTAATAATAATGGCGTGAAAAACAAAGTGTGACACTTTCATTACCGAATTCGAATTCTTAGAAATGTGATTAGTTTTATAGTGGTGTTTTCATCGCTTGCGACACTGTTATCCATGCCATTTGCAATACTGGCTACATTGAATTAAAATAAGTAAATTAAACAAGAATAATATAGGAATGTAGGTTATTAAGTTCCATGAATTACGACGAACAGTTGTTATTACTCACTCCATCTGCGTGTGTTAAGACCTTCGCAGATTGGCGAGAAGTCCCATTAGCTTCTAACCATCCTATTCATGAGTTAAGATTGAAATCTATTCTTCGGCGAAATGATCCATGACTCATGATTCATCAGTCACGAGGATTTGAGCTGAGTTTTTGTGGACATTCGGAACAATCGTGGACATAATCGAAGTATTCTTTTCAAATGTGTATAAATATTCTATTGAAAATTTTAATTAATAACTGCAATGTTTAATTAAGAGTTGTCTGATAATTATATTTTTATAATTAGTAATTACAAAAATTACTACACAACTTTAGTAGTTTTAATGCGAAGAATCGAACAAAATTATTTTGAACTTTGTTTTCGTTTCATCTAATATATAAAATTCTCGTGTCACGGTGTTTGTTATCATACTCCTCTGATACTGACAAAAACAAAACACGGACAGTTGGGCATCGATAATTGCTTCATTGTGTAATTTTTAACTTAATAAAAATACTTAATTTAATTCAACAGTTATTGATTCTGAGGCGGTACGAAGTTCGTCGGGTCAGCTAGTAATAAATAAAGATCTTTAATTTTTGTTTAATATGTAGGTACATTTTGCCTATCGGCATTATATTAACACATTGGTAATTTTTTTTAATGAACGTTTTTTTAGGTTAGAAGTTATAACTTATAACGGTACGAATATCCGTGAAATGGCTAAAATATGAGTGGAACGGGATTTCACGGTCGTTAATATAACATGACCACTTTCAATTTAGGAGGCACCCGCCAATACCCATGGGTACCGCCGCCCCGGGAACCATTTATTGGATAACCAACACCTCTGTCACAGGTCACACCAAGTAGGTCGCTGCATCATATTAGGGAGCCCGGGTTCATGAGGCGAGATTTCTTCGGGTCAATTTTGGTCAGCCGGTCCGGTAGAGACTGGATTAGGGAGACCTTTTTTATCTCTCCAGCAGGACTCTCTCGGAACGTCGCCTTGTACCGCAATCCGGGAGGGACGGATTTACAAGTCCGTTACTCTTGACCCCCGAATTCCTAGCCACCCCTCATGTCTTTTTCCTTCCCAGAACTTCCTTTCTTTCCTTTGCTTAGAAAGATCCTTCACATAGCATCCTCTAAGATGATACCGGCCCTGATGGAAATTATTTTCCTCACGGAAAATTTCCTCTGTGTGGAGCTAATGTAAAAAAAGTAATTCATATAAAATTTCGATTGTGAAAGTTGTTTTTTCCAGGGCCATCCAAAGCATTTAATTTCAACTATTGACTGTATTTTTTATTATTAATTCATCGTTATTAATTCTAGACTTAAAATTTTTTGATGTCCTACTGTCTCACTGTTGAGAACGGACACTTTAAAACGTGAGCAGTTTTTTTAATAAAAATAATAACACATGATAAAACCAAAAATAATAACACAATATAATGACATTTAAAGTATCAGACAATCATCATCGAACCATTGAAAAAATACATACTTATAAATTTTATTATTTCCTAAATAAGATGCTAATCAAATGGTTCCATGTTTGATCTCCATTGCAAAATACTGAAACTTTCACATCACACACAATAGGTAAGCTACAATAACTATTGGAAAATATTAATTTACAGTGCGTCAGCTGTGAAAATCCATGTAACATTATAATTTACCTGGAAGTCTTAGAAAACAATTACTGCAACTCTGTTGCAGATTCGTGCATTATCTTTAATGGTGCTTTACAATAGGTATGAAGGAGCGTGATATTTGGTTTCCCCAAGTAATTATACTGAAAATACCGGCCAGTCTGAAAGTTAAAGGCAAAGTCACCGTTGTCCGTGTTTAGTATTAACTGCCAACACTGTTTACTGTGCATTGTTTGCCGAAGAATTCACCACTTGTGGTTTGCTTGCTTTTAATACTTCCTCGTACAAACGACCCATGCTGCATTGCAAAACAAACATCAATCATTATTTTACCTAACGGTTTGAAAAGGCAGCTAAATATGTTTTTAAAAACGCAGTGAATGGTGAATTTCAAAATAAAAAAAAGTGGAAAACCTTCCACATCGGGAAGCGTGTTACTGGTAGCCATGATAGCTTAGTGGTGTAGCAGCCGAAAAATAAAAGGTACCTACAGATTTTGTTATTGTAGTTTTGGTACATCCATTGGTATAGGTATAGAAGCTTGGACCATCAATAAAAATGAGAAAAAATTATGGTATTCTCTAAAAAGACAGAGTCTGCAATTCACACGCGGTAGTGAAACCTTTAGAAAACTAAAGTAGAGAAGAGTGGGAAGGCTACGAAGCGCCTTACAAAGAGGAGACCGATTATACTCTCTCTTTCTCTCGCAGGCTAAATTCCGTGGAATGCATGTGTTTGTCTCTTTTTAGTGTTGCTATGTTTCGCTTCATCGAGTTTCAAACCACAAAGAAATTTTCACTTCAATATATGCCAGGTACCATTTCCACGTGAAAATGAACTAACGTTTACGCGGTGGCGTAAACATGAACTAACGTTTTTTTTTGTTATTTATTTTTGGGGTGTTATGCCGTGTTGCGCTACCTCCTCCTTTAGCCAACGTTTCGGACATTGAATCGCACATCACAATCACACATCTGCCCTGATGATGGACATTGTAACGCTGTGAAAACCTAAAATCATGAACTAACGTCATATCTTTATATTTGAATCTTGCAACCACACTTACTATTGTTGTTTCGTAGGCGACAACTTTTTCGCCAACTTATACGTAGCTCTGCAACATGCTTCGATTGTTCAACAAGAAAAAATATACCGAAAAAAGCGTTCGAGTTTTGAGAGAAGCCACGTAGCAATATACCAGTTGAAAATAAAGCCTTTGAAAGTACTATAAAAATAATGTACATGAACCTACATACAAAATTGTTATGAAAGTCTGTAAGGTATGCACATTGTGACATTACAAGGATAAAATCTTTTCTTTAACTCCCCAGACTTCAGACCTATTTTTTCGGAAGCTCATTACCGCTTCGCAATAAAATCCAAATACCTATATGGAATATTTCAAAAGCAACTGTGGAGAATCTTTGTAAGCTCCACAGGAGTTCTTGGCGCTAGTGGCGAATATTATTCAATGACTTGATTGTTTGAGGTGTCAATCATCTTCACAATTATTAATGAAATGGGAACACGCGGAGTGGAGGATATGTCAAAACACTCTACAGATTGCGCCTCTGGCGAGTCGGACTCTAATTGGATAATGCCGGCGAACCCATATTTTGGTCACGTGGTGTGTAGATATGTAATACCGCGGGGAATTCCAACACATAGAAAGTACAGGGCTCTAGCTGCAGTTTGCAGCACAAAATAATTTTTATATTATTGGTTGAAACCTTTCTTCCAAATAATTTAGGTTTTATTCAGGCTTCTACCTGCTACCTGCTACTTCCTTCCCGTGTTTCCAATATTTTCTTTTTTTGGTCGAAGATCTTTAAATCGATGCTTGCTCCCTTCTTCTTTTGCGGTCTTCTTCTTTCTGGTGGCATTTTTCTGTTTAATTATTTTTTAACGCAAACCGGATGGCGTTTTGTCCCTGCAAACGTATTCCCCAATTTCTCTCTGGATTTTTACACTAGTGCAAATATTTTTTAATATAATACAGATATAGACCACCAGCATGTCGCTACGTTTTGCTTTTTTTTGATTAGTTACTTCTTACAGGAGTTGGGACCCTCCAACAATCGTAAAAATTGCCAGGTTTGAACGCCATCAACAGGCGTCCTGTATACAAACTAGACAATGTTTTTTTTAAAGCTAAACGTACAGACAAAGATTTTTTTTCTAATACAGTTGGTAAAAAAATCTTATAAATCGGTCCAGTTTTGGAGTAGAAAAATGGGAAATACAAAACCACGATTTTGATGATTTTAATTTAATAAGGCTTATTTTAATTTAATAAGGTATCGGCCGTATCATTGATACGGCCGATACGGCGGTAGCTACGCCCTGCTTAAGAGCAGTGGAGTAGCGTACCTTGGAGGGGCCCTGTATCAAAATTAGTTGGGGGCCCAAATAAAGGATAAAGATTTCTCACAAAAGAAACAAAAGGCCTCTGTATCCCCGGGGCCCCGTATCATTGAAACGGCTGATACGGCGGTAGCTACGTCCCTGCTTAAGAGCAATGGAGTAGCGTGCCTAGGAGGGGCCCTGTATAAAAATTAGTTGGGGGCCCAAATGAAGGATAAAGATTTCTCATAAAAGAAACAAAAGGCCTCTGTATCCCGGGGGCCCCGTATCATTGATACGGCCGATACGGCGGTAGCTACGTCCCTGCTTATGAGCAGTGGAGTAGCGTGCCTTGGAGGGGCCCTGTATCAAAATTAGTTGGGGGCCCAAATTAAGGATAAAGATTTCTCATAAAAGAAACAAAAGGCCTCTGTATCCCGGGGGCCCCGTATCATTGATGCGGCCGATACGGCGGTAGCTACGTCCCTGCTTATGAGCAGTGGAGTAGCGTGCCTTGGAGGGGCCCTGTATCAAAATTAGTTGGGGGCCCGAATGAAGGATAAAGATTTCTCACAAAAGAAACAAAAGGCCTCTGTAGCCCGGGGGGCTGTATCATTGATACGGCTGATACGGCGGTAGCTTCGCCCCTGCTTAAGAGCAGTGGAGTAGCGTGCCTGGGAGGGGCCCTGTATGAAAATTAGTTGGGGGGCCTAAATGAAGGATAAAGATTTCTCACAAAAGAAACAAAAGGCCTCTGTAGCCCGGGGGGCCCGTATCATTGATACGCCTGATACGGCGGTAGCTACGCCCCTGTAATGAAGACAATATGAGCGAAACTCGATAAAAAATCTGAAACAGAAAAATCAGAAAAAGATACGGTTACACCTAGGAGTTGAACCCAGGATCTTTGACTTGCAGGATCAGTGCTCTACCAACTGAGCTAATGTGTCCCTATCCGATTCGGTCATATTTAACCGTATCATTCTTCGACTAAAAACTATTATTGCATTATATTCACTTTCTTAACGCATATTTTTATTGGCTACTATCTTTATGTGTGATTGTAAGATTCAACCCGAACTAAATGCTATCTAGATAGTATCTTGAATAAATTAATCAATTTTCATTTTATGCGACATTTATTGACTCTTCTGGAAGTCTAAGATGAATATTTATTTTTATTTTTAAAATAATGATTTTTAACAATTGATTATGCTTATTTTAATTTGAGGTTTTACTCATCAAATTAAAAATCTATATATCTTCTATATACATAAAAATGAATCGCCAAAATGTATGTACCCGCATAACTTCCGAACGACTGCACCAATTTGGATAATTCTTTTATTTTTGTGTTCGTTATTGTCAGGACAAGGATTGTATAAAACTACTGGTGAGCTATGGCATTATGAAATTTATATAAAAATATTGCAATAGGTGGCACGCGAGCTGTTTGAAAACTGAATGTACCGTGAATGAATGTATGAAATGCTGAAGGGAGGAGGGGGAGGGAAACTCGGATAGGGGGTTCGCGGGAGGAAGGGAGGGAATCCCGGGAGGGGGGAAGGGAACTCGTGAGGAGGGTTCGCGGGACGGGAGAAGAGGGGAGTGGAGTGGGTATAGGGAAGGTGGAGGATGCGGAATGGGAACGTGAGAGGGGAAGGGGATGCGGGAGAAGAAGGGGAAGCGGAAGGCGAACGGGACGAATGGGAAAGGACACGCAGGGAGAAACAATTTCTTTATTAAATGGCATAGCAACGCATGCCGGGTACCAGCTATAAATAATAATAATTGTTTATATTGTTGATCTTTGAGTACTTCTTTATGAATTTTAAATAATTTTGAAATTTTGACGTTGTCACTTAGATAATATTTAGATTTGTGTGAAGGTTACTAGGGTTCAAAACTTAAATAATTAAATTCTCGGAAATAGTTCTTATTGGTTATAGAACCACGCACATAGCAACTTGCGGACAGTTAGGTGGCTACCTAAGTACCAAGGTATTATATTTTGTTAGTTAGTATACATGTATTACGCATACTGTTACATATTATACATACACGGCTTGTATCTCATTCATTTATGTATCAGTCTTTCAGAGAAAACCAAACGCTGTTGCTGTAATAAAGTGAAATAAATTCAAAGCAATTCCAAGTTTTAGAGTTCATTGAACCGGCGTTACAGACACAGAGACACACAACTCAAATTAGTATTTTTAATAAGGCGGTGGCTTCCGTGGTTGTGTGGTTACGATCATTGGTAAGAATCCGGATGTCGCGGGTTCAAATCCCGGCGAGCACAAGTAAAATTAATTTAATTAATTTTTGTTACCTCACAATTTATTAATTTAAATCATATAATAGCGGTAGATACTTTCGGTATCGCCCTGGTGAAAGACCACCATTCAGAATCGAAACATTATTTGAAATTGCTTCTGCCGTGTTTGGTGACTAAATCTGAATAGCCAGGTACCTACTTTCCCACCTTGCTTTTCCCCATCTCTTCTCCACAGCATACCCCGATTAGGGATGTCGTAGAAAGTCTCATTGGAAGCTTTTAATGTTACGCAAAAAAGGCAAAAAAACGTACGTTCCTTAACACAACAATGCTGTGGCTCTTTCTTACACACTAAATCACAGTGATAAACTATGGGACAACCACTTCACGTATGTCTGCTTCCTTCCACAGGAAAAAAGTAATCATTTTTTTTCGTAAGAAGCAATTACTTTGTGGTTAGACATTATATTATAAAGAATAAAACAAACACTTTGTATTTAACCACGAATTTATTATTTACATATCTACCGGTTTCGCTTCGACCAAGCTTCCTCAGGATAAAATAATAACTGATTAAACAATTAATAACTGATAAAATAATAAGTTGTTTTATTTTTTATAAGTAATCATTTTGTTGCATCTCCCTCACTCGTATATAAATGAAATGCCGTGTTCCTTTGCCGTCGCCGTGCCGTTGCTACGGGAACTATACAAGGGGCCAAGCTCCAGACGGTTAGGAGTAATTGGGACTCTTGAGCGGGGCTCCCATATTTTTAAAAATATTTTCATGTAGGTAGATAGGTACACTTACCCTGATGTATGGCAGTGAGGCATGGAACTGGCGGAGGAAGGATGAAAGTGGACTGAATGCTGTAGAAATGAGATCCCTGAGGCGTATTTGTGGTTAAAAATATTTTCATGTAGGTAGATAGGTACACTTACCCTGATGTATGGCAGTGAGGCATGGAACTGGCGGAGGAAGGATGAAAGTGGACTGAATGCTGTAGAAATGAGATCCCTGAGGCGTATTTGTGGTTAAAAATATTTTCACGTAGGTAGATAGGTACACTTACCCTGATGTATGGCAGTGAGGCATGGAACTGGCGGAGGAAGGATGAAAGTAGACCGAATGCTGTAGAAATGAGATCCCTGAGGCGTATTTGTGGTTAAACCATATACGATCGCGTGAAAAGCGTGAAGATCCGCAAATAATGCAAGGCTGATGTAAGCGTAATGAGTAAGATTAAGAAAATAACGCTCAGATGGTTTGGGCATGTAGTAGGTACGAATGAACGAGGAAAGGAGTGTAATGAGAATATATGACGCAAATGTGAATGGCAGAAGAAATGGGGGACGCCCGAGGAAGACATGGTACGACCAAGTAATCGGATATTTGAGTCGGGTCATGTCAAGAGTCAGAATAATAGAAGAGCATGCATAAAACGATGTATGAATGTGAACGAGGCAAGGAGCGTGTGCCAAGACCGAGTTGTTTGGCGGTCCGTCCTCTCTGCCAACCCCTGCGAAGAAACGGCGTGATGGTTAGTTAGTTACCTAAATAATACCTACGTACCTATTTGAATGTCCTGGTGTCTTCTGTGGGTATTTAATTACAAGTTGTTAAAAAATAATTCAAATTTGTCAATTACGAAATGCTTACAATTATCGTCAATACGTAGATACCCATTATTAGGCACCATAGAGTCGCGAGTAGAGTCAATCTCGCAATCTATCTCGCCGTAATTCATCAAATTACATACTTAGTTGTACTCCGAATTGACTTTGAGACGAGAATTGCTGGTTATGGAGGAGGATGGAGATCTCTAATCCCAGTGATTAGGCAAGACCGCTGGTCCGTGGTCTGTCTGATATAATTAACTATGTAATTATTACCTATGGTGTCGTTTGAAGCTAGTGATGCACATTCGAAACATTTCGAATAGAAATATTCGAAATTACACCCGGTAACCGCAAACCGCTGGCGGTTTCGATAATTAATTTTGTTTCAATATTCACTCCATAATCATCATCGGTTTATTTATGATCATTGTGGAAGACGACAGCAATTTTAATGTGGTAAATATTCTCCTAACCGCAGCACTTTTATTAGGCAGATTTAGGATATTGCACTACATTTCGACTTAGTAATACAAGAAACAAGTAATTACATTTGAATAGATGGGAAAAGGTGCATTAAAATTACATTTTTATTCAATCACAGTTTAAATTTCTCGTTAAAAACTATCCTTTTGCCGCCATTTTGAAATTTTTTTATTGAAAATTTGCGTACGTTTCGTTTCAATCTAAATACAAATAATTATTTAATTAACACAAACTAAGAAATTAATAATGTGCTTGTAAATAGTCGCAGTCGGTTCTATTACTCGGTCTCTACGTCTAAAATGTCCACATATTAAAAGTGTTCATTTCTCCTTCCACAGAATGGGCTGTTGTCTTCCCTGCCATACCTGGGCAAATATTTCTTCGCACTGGCTACCTCCCTAATGGCCGACTATTTGCAGAGATCTGGTAGACTGTCCACCACTGCCACAAGGAAGATCTTCACCACCTTTGGTAATTAATTATTCATCAATGTTTTTTTACATTAGCTCCACACTAAAAACTAGAAGAGTAATACCTAGTTCATTTGACCACATGTATTTTTTTAAACATTTGAATATCAGAGATGGTTCCAAGAAAACTTCTCTCCCTTTATTACTATTATTGTTATTAATTAGTTATATTTTCCTCCAGCGATCGGCACACCCTCCTTGTTAATGGTGGCGCAAGTGTTCCTGGGCTATGACCGAGTCTGGTCCGTGGCCATCTTCACCATCGCTCTCACTATCAACGGGGCCGTCACCGCTGGGTACCTTGGGAATGGACTGGACATCGCACCAAACTATTCCGGTATGCACTAAATACACTCATTATTTTTAACTGTAACTTTTTTTATATCTATCACTAATCCAATAGACTCTGTGATAAGTAATCACAATGTCTTATTCAAGATATCACATGGCAGAACAGATATTCTAGCACAGCATGACAAGTGAAATGGTGCTATTATTGAATGAAATTTCTAAAATAGTAGATAATATTCTTAATTAGGTAATTTAATTATTCTTTAAATACCTTAAAACTTTTTTATATCTTCCCAAATACACAAAATGTTAAAATAAGAAATCTTGTACTGTAAACATAGATATATGAATATTATCATATGTCTATGACTGTAAATAATAATAACAATAAATAATTTGAATTTTTTTCAGGCACTATCTTTGGAATGGCAAATACTTTGTCTTCTCTTGGCGGATTCCTCTCTACGTATATGGTTGGAACCCTTACGTACAATAACGTAAGTCATTTTTACCTTTTATTTTAAATGGCGTTAAACTCATCGAAAGTTATGGTAAATTTATTTCTAAATCACAGGAGTGTTTTTTGCCACATTTTGGCAAATTTGCCAACATTCTCGAGAGTTCGCTGGCCAAAATGTGGCCAAATCGAAGAGTTACTTTAAAACATTTATTGGAATTATTTCAAAAATTCTCACGCGTTGTATCGATTAATCACAAAGATAATTTTTTAGAAGTTTCACTTTGTAACTAGAGATGTCTCGCATTTCTTCTCAATTATTTATTATTAACATTTCGCAAACCAATTACTTACTGAAATATAATTTTTTATAAATCATTGACCTTGGGTTTACATATTAAAAAATGCAAGTTCGAATTAAAATTTATATCTGTGAATAAACGGTTAAATATAGGTGCATTTAATAGCTCTCTAACACTATTAAAATTAGTTTATAATTAGTTTATATAGGATACCTACCAACTGGCATGACAAGAACAATAATAACTCCCATTCTCAAATCAAAATCGTTGGACTCTACCTCCCAGGGTAGCTACAGACCGATTTCAATTGCCACCACCATCGCACGATTATTCGAACGTCTACTACTAAACCAGATCGGTCCCAGCTTGGAAACTAAGGACAACCAAATGGGCTTCAAACAGCAAATGTCTACCGATACTGCTATATTTACTGTGAAAAGAACCCTGGAATACTACAGGAATAAAAAGACCACCACGTATGCATGTTTTCTAGATCTGAGCAAGGCCTTCGACAGGGTTTCTCACCCTCTACTATGGGATAAACTCAGGGAAAGAGGCATATCACCGGCGGTGATACATATCCTCGACTTGTGGCATAGACAGCAGGAGAACTTAGTAAGGTGGAAAGATGGACTCTCCGAACCTTTCCTCCTGAAGAGCGGCGTTAGACAGGGAGGATGCATGTCCCCGATATTGTTCAACCTGTACATGGACGAACTCACCGATAGGCTAAACAATGCAGGGGTAGGCTGCCAAATTGGAGGACAGTTTCTGAACAATATCAGTTATGCGGACGACATGGTATTGATGGCACCATCTATAAGGGGCCTACGTATTCTTTTAAAGATCTGCGAAGAGTTTGCTGAAGAAACAAACATGCAATACAACCCCACTAAAACGGCTCTACTGGTCGTAAGATATGGACAAGGACCAAAAAATATTCCTCCAGCTACCCTGAATGGTGTGAACCTGCAGGTGACTGAAGGAACTAAATACCTTGGACACATAATCACCAGTAATCTGATGGATGATGACGACATCGATAGGCAAAGAAGAGCTCTCAGTGTAAAAGCAAACATGCTCAGTAGAAGATTCCGCCTTTGCAGTACTGCTGTAAAAAGGACGCTCTTCCTTTCCTTCTGCGCAACACTGTATACGTCTGAACTCTGGGCAAACTACAAGAAGAGTAGTATAGAAAGACTTCGGGTTCAGTATAACAACGCCTTCCGCATAATGTTTGGTCTCCCCAGATATTGCAGCGCTTCCCGGATGCTCACGGAGGGGCGAGTTCCTGGCTTTGCAGCCCTTATTAGATCCAGGGTGGCAGGAATGAGGGAAAGGATAACCAGCTCTGGAAACATCCTCGTCATGGAAGCCCGCCTCAGTCCATCATCCAGTATTGATGCACACTGGAGAAAAATACTGGCTCCTTACGTGCTCACAGAATCCTGAAAGCTTAATATTATTATTTCTTTTGTTTTCCTTTTACTACTATTAGCTTATTATCTTTTTTTTTTTGTTTCGTGTACATTCATATCCACCTTCTTTTTCTTTTTTTTCCTTTCAAATACTTTATACTTTGTACATGTATGTTTATATTATACCCTTATGGAATGTGTGGGATTGCACTCTCCTCCCCACATACTGGAATAAACACTTATTTATTTATTTATTTATATTATGTCACCATGAAAAAGAAAGAAAAAAGGTGGCGGGAAATTTCCAAACCGAAAGCATAAAAATTCCCAAAAGTTCGACATTAAAATTTATTATGTAGCGAAACTCTCCAGCAGTTATGTTTCTTTCGAAAATTATTATTTCCATACCTTTTGACATCTTTTAACTTTGTCGAAATTTGCACCAGAATCCAACTTCTTACCAAGAAACAGTTCTTGTAGTGTGTAGTTCTTGTATATTCCTTTCTGTGAACGAGCTCCAAAGATCTTCAAAAATGTGTAGGTACTTTTAAAGAAGTTAATCTTCTTGCCAGGAAGTGAATTTAATCGCAATACGAAATATTTATGTGTGAATATGGTATATTTATGGTTTAATTATGTATAAGAATAATTAAGTGGACAAACTTTTGAAAGCCATTGGAATTGTTTTGTAAATGATTGCTGGTTTATTCATATCCAAAATTTTCTTTACTAAACCAGGAAAGCAAGAAAATGTCCTGGTATTTTGATACGTTTGGTACTACTCAAGGTTCAAGATGATATGAAACATTTTAAATTTATGAATGTCTGTTTCAGCAAACCTACGGCCAGTGGCAAATCGTGTTCTGGATCCTGGCAGGAACTTACTTCTGTGGAGCCGTCTCCTTCCTCCTGTTTGGCTCCGGAAAGTTGCAATCTTGGAACAGCGGTAACGCCGTGGAGGAAGTAAAGAGGGACAACACTCTGGAGGAACAAATGCCACTCAACGAGAAGATTACCTCGGCCTGAACACATTCCTATTCAAGGATCTCTGCAGCTTCTTTCCACACAAATGTTAAACTAAGTTCACCGATGTGTAAAAAAATCACAAACATTATTCTTTATAACTCAACAGTCTTTTGATTGATTGAATGCCAAAATTTCCTAAGCTTTCGAAGAAAGCTGAACAGGAGTTATTGAGAAGTAATACATAGTAAGACTGTTTCATTCATGATGTAACTAAAGCGATGGTTAAATCCTATGGTCATTCACACAAAACACAGGTTAAACATTCCAAACCGTTAAAATTTAAGGATTAAATGGAGCGGGGTTAAAATTTGGGGTTTTGGCAATATTGCCATTGTTTTAGTTATACCACGGATGAAATAACTAAGTCTGATTATGCAGAAGTGATGCAATCCATGACATTACAAATTCTAAATTCAAGCTGATTGCCATCAAAATAATCAATGAATTTTCGATAACTATTTTACTAACAATTTAGCCTCTGTTCATTGATTACGATAGGGATATGTTCCAAGACGCTTGAAGTATTTCAAAATATTTGCCATTTAACAGTAATTTTCGTGATATATTATAAATAATTTCATTTTGTCATAACTATTCATATTACCATCACATATTTGTCAAGTACCATCGTGAGCGTAATCCTTACTTTATTAGTCATGTTCTTCATTTATATATTATTTTACACCAGATATTCAATTAGTTTACAAGTTATGTTCACTATGTGAAACACACGGGCTTTAATTTATAATGAATACAGTTATTACATAATTCTTTTTTACTGTGGATTTCCTTCCCGCAAAGCAAATAATAGATTCAAAACTTAATCAAGAAGAGTAAAAAAAAAACTTTTTTTGGAATGCCACAGGGATCAATCTTTAGTCCTGTGGAATTTAGTTTGAATTTAATAGTAATTAGTATCATAAGCACATTGGTGAATTTCAATTAAACTGTTTTTAATTAGAAAGTTGCGAGTTATTATTTGCTTGGGTGAATTGGTTAATAATTCAGGGAAGGATTGACTAATATCTGTGATTGTTTATGAATTTTAATATATATTATATAAATATGTGATTTGGAGATGTATTCTCTACTTTCGACATAAAAATCTTATTATTATATGTATTGAAACTCGAGAAACCAGACTTGATTACTTTTTGTCGTGACTTTAACAATTATTAAGGCATGCTGGATTTAAGATTAAAATGAATTAATCTTTTGAATTTATCATAGTTTTAATGCTTTAAATTTCTTTAAAGTTCGCAATGCTTTAAATCAATATTAGGCAGGGCCTGTTTGAGAAAATGGACCAACCTAAATGAACTAATACTAATAGTTCTCCATCACAGTATTGTTGCTTTTGAGAAACACATTGGTGAAGAATTTCTTTATGATTTTTCTAGTTAAACTAGCTTCCGTACTAATCAAAGGAACAAACCATTGAAAATAATATTTTCTTTTCACTACTTATGAAAATGACGAATAATGGCCCTGTTAGTGCTTTAAGATGTCATTTTGATTATTATTATTATTATTTATAATCTACTTATCTATGTTATTTATACAGTATTTCTAATTTTATTTATATGGATAACATACATACTTATACGAAATTAATTTTTAAACCTGGGAGTTTAAAATTGACAATTGATCCTATCAATACTCAAATTTATAGAATATTGTGCAAAAATAGCTCAAATAAAAAAGGAAACTACAAAAACAGACAATGATTTCGCACACAAAAAAGCGATTTTCAGCATTTTTGGTGGTTACTTTTGTCTATGAGATTTTATAATGCAAACCAATGTATGATGTAGATATTGTACTTACTCGAAAAGGATCTAAATTTAGGCAAGTAAATCCTTTTTAAACATAAAATCAACGTATGTGAAATCAGACTAACAAAAAAAAAAAAACATTTTGCACACATATTTTTCAAAAGATGCTACTTGCAATATTGTGTCGTATTTTATGAAATTAGTCATAAGAGTAATGACAAGTTCATTGTTACTTTTAAGAATGCCTGTAGATTAAAGTACACAATTTTTTTTTATAACTTATGTAAAATCTATTTCTTTGTAAGTATAGTACACGCCAAACTTGATAAAATCCATTCTCGCGCAGCTATATGACTTTACAATGACCGTAAGGGAAAAAGAAAGATGCATAAAACATATATGCGACAGAGAAAGGCGTCGGCAGGGAGGAATGCCGCTTTGCTGACCTTAAATTGTCATCATCATTCTCTATTAAAGTTTGGGGTGTACTACACAAGTGCAGTAAAAAAGAAGTTAAAAATATGTATTATCAAATACCTCCTACTTAACTTCTTCGGAACCTTTTGTTTCTATTATCTGTGAATGGAAAAACAGTTTTATGCAGTGGGGTGGTACCACCTGCCTGGGCAAGTTGGGCAGCCAATAGTTCCTGGGTTTAAAGGGATTACAAATGCACTAAAATATTAAAAGATACAAAAAATATTCATCTTTTACGCCCTCTTTAATTTTGTTTTGTTTTTTATGGCTAACTGAATCAATTCTTATTATTTGGTTAGTTTCAGAGTTCTAAATCATTTATACAAACAAAAATTAATAATTTTGTGTCCATCTTCAAAGTCCTCGCAAATTACATTTTGCATGTTTAACAAGTATGTGTTTATTTAAGCTTAGTGTTTTAACAGTATTGTACTTTTTATTTAATTTTTAAGATTATTTTAGCGCATTAAGTTTATGTTAATTGTTTCACAGTGAAGATAGACATTGAAAATCATTGAGGAAGCTTTCAATATATACATTATTTCTACAAAATCAAAAAATTAAGACCCTGTTGCCATTAGTGTTTAGATGTAAAAGAACGAATTCTTCAGCACGCAATCAAAAAAGATTTTTACATTTTCACAAATAATGACAAACAATTTTATACAATAAAACGATTTGATTCATTGTCAAATAAAAAAAACCCAATAAAATTAACATTAAAAAACAAATATACAGTTTTAGAGCAAGGAAAAGAGTATTAACTTTATTGATTTAATATACCTAGGTATCATATCAAAAAATAACAAAAATTCTGTCAATTATTTTCCGATGAAACCAAAAAATTTACTGATATAATTTTTGAAAATATGTAGTGCGTTTACTGCGAAAGAATCATTTTGAAAAGACCTGTATTTTTGTATTTTTGATATCAGCAGAAAATAGAAATACGAATTAGAAATGTAATTTAAATGTCCTAGGAATTGCATGTTAGTTTATTAATTAAGTTTCGATGTTGATCATCAATGTGAACTTTAATAATATTACTTAAGTTGTTCCTTAGTTATTTAATTATATACTTAGATAAATGTAAAATGTATCGCTGAATACTATTTGAAAATAAATTATTATTTTTAAAGTACATTTCCTTTTAATTTCAAATTTATCATTTCCCATGTTTGTACATTCTAGTTATAAGTCAACCGGTCAGTGGCGGAGTTGGTATTGCATAGATGAGTTGGTATGGGTCCTACCCAGGCATCGTGAGTTCAATTCCTCAGCTAGCAAGTTCTCTACCACGACACAAAAAAAAATTCCGCTTATTGTGATGGTAGTAGATTTTTAAATTATTGTCAGATTATTCGTAACCCGGAATGTTTGTCTTTCTTTTTAAATACAATAAAACTCAAAAATGGTAAGAACAGCCGAGCGATTCTCTATCTTTTGTGATATCGAGATAGATCTCGGGCGAGATCTCCTGTCAGATTTGTGTGATTTTCTTGGTGAGACATCTATCTCGATCGAAAATTGTCAGATTTTTGTGATTTTTCTTTGGCTGTTAAATGAATAAATTATCATGAATACTTGCAGGAATTCATGTTTAAAACAACCTAAACTAAAAGACGTGACAGCTCAAAGCTGAAATTCTGACATGGGCCCATAGAAAAAGCAAATAACAGCCAAAGAAAATCACACAAATCTGACAGGAGATCTCGCCCGAGATCTATCTCGATCTCACAAAAGAAAGAGAATCACTCGGCAGGAGAGAATCTACTTGAAGGATAAGTTACGTAGATACGGGGCTGATGAGATTGGTCAATTGATAAAGAAGTATGGTCAATCTGACCTTAAATTACAAATATAGAACTGTGTTTGAGGACTGATGCAAAATTTTTGCCATGCGCCATTTGAAACTATTTTCATAACCTGCTTGTTTTTTGTAAAATGATGTTTTCGTAAATTGCACTATCTTACCAGCCGAGCGATTCCTTATCTTTTGTGGGATTGGATAACGGATGTTATCTCCTGTCAGATTTGTAATTGTCACATATTTTAGTTTGGATCGATTTAAACACAAATTCCTGCAAGTACGCATAATTATGTACTCATTTAATGTACTTTGTACATAGAAAAAGCAAATAATGCAAATCGGCAGAAAATGTGTTTATATATTTATAAAAATAGTAGGTACATGATCTGCAATTTTTTTCTTTAGCTTCACACAGAAGGCCCTAGGGAAAAAATCCCTCAAGGCCTATGTCTTTTTTTGAGATGCTATGCGGGTCTTTTAGGGAAAGGAAGTTCTGGGAAGGAAAAAGGTATGAGGGATGTGTAGGAATCTGGAGGTCAAAATGTTCAGGACTTCAATCCATCCCTCCCACTGCGGCGCAAGGCGATGAGTCCGGCTGTCGGCTAAAGGTTTCTCCCAACCAATCTCTCTCAATCCAGCCCGCCACGCATTAGGTGGGCAAAGGCATCCACCACCAAGACCATGACAAACCCCACCCCATGATCCTGGACGCACCTGCTAAGTCAACAAACGTAGCGAACCACTCGGGGTGACCTATGGCAGGGGTGTCAGTTATCCAATAAATGGTTCCCAGGGCGGCGGAACCCACCCCCTCCCAAATTGAAATGCTATATGTGATATCCCCAAAATAGCTAGTTACATATATTCAGAAAAATGATTTTTTAAATCCTCAAGGATGCGCTGGCATTTAAGAGGTTAATCGTCACTATGCAAACGGGATGGGGATTTATAGTCAGGCAAGTGTAAGAGAGACAGAATGCGTGCTAAATTGGCTAGAACCATGGACATATGAATATATCTGGACCTACCCTAAGTGATAAAAACATATTATTTCCCCCTCCCCATGGAACCGGCTATAGCTCCGCCTTGGCGCCAGCTCGCTCCATGGGGAGGGGAGAGAGCCACGCTTGAATCTAAAATATGTGACGTCATCATTCTTGTAGTGACCAGCGCGGAACTAACGTCCATACGTTTTACGAAATAACACGCCAAAAACGGCAGCTTACGCTATACTTTATAGGTACATATTATATGGACATAGCGAATGTGGGCGGTTCTCCAGTGTCCTCGTCGCTGGTTACAGGGGTAAGTAAATTATGAAACATTTGTAAAAGTGTCTTAACTAAACACGGCAACAAAATATTGCTATGTGAATTGGGGCGAATGTTTTCAGGGCAAGCATTTGGCCTTAGCAAATATGTTATTAACGTGGCAAGCAATTCGCGCTCCCATGTAAAAAGGTCTATTCATTCAAAGCAGATTTTGCTTTTAAGAACTAAATGGTGATATTATAATGCGAGATGCCTATATACTGTCAGATTGATTTTTTAACGAATCACAGTATCTTTCCTCTCTTCGCCCCCCATAGTTTGGTTTTACCCCTCTTCTGTATCTTCTGGTCTATTCATTCTGATGTCTATGGCTAGAACCAAAAAGTAATAATTCAGTGGCGACATTGGTTTTCATCAAATCTACATGGACGGCATTTCTAGAGTGTATTATCAATTTAGTGAAAGTAATAAACAACGAAAGCAGTTTTTTTAATATATATTTATTTTTGATACAAATCGAGTTTTCACATTTTTCTTGGAATCTTTCTTGCTTCATTATATCAGCTAACCATTTACTGATACATCCGATCTTGCACAATTTTTAGTGAGAGTGTTAAGGATCATACAAAAGCTGGTGTGGGGCAATAAGGATCATACAACATTGTCATAAGGCTGGTGTGGGGCAATAAGGATCATACAACATTGTCATAAAGCTGGTGTGGGGCAATAAGGATCATACAACATTGTCATAAAGCTGGTGTGGGGCAATAAGGATCATGCAATATGTCATAAAGCTTATGTGGAGTGTCAAGGACCGCATAACATATGTTATAAAGCCCAAAAGGATCATGAATGATTGCATTGAATTGCAAGCTTGAATGGAGATTTAAGGGTATACCTAGTAACATAAAAGAATTCATAATCTGCTCTTTCATAGATAGTGCTAATTCAATTATTTTAGGAATAAACACTTTTTGCAAGTTATACTTTAACCCCTCCGCAACGTAAGCAGATATAAGCGTTAAAAATAGGACAGCAGTCAAGTACAATAAGCGTGTTTATACGTCAGAGCGTGTGTTTCCATAGAAATCGTTCTAACTCCGTTATTGTTTTAGTTACATCCCTAAAACAAAAAAAGGTCGATAGTAGATCACGCTGCACATCCCTATCAAGTTGTCTATGGAAATACATAACAGGAATCAGCTGTCAGTCATGTAGTTGACAAAAATATTTACCCGCGCAAATTTGCTACCGGCAGCTCCACCGCGCTCCACATTTTAAATTTTTATTAAATATTTTTATATGAAATGATAAAAAAGTGACAAAAGTGTTTATTACACACATACATACAACAGAATAAATATTGTTGTTTACATAATCTGTGATTTTAGTACCGTTTTCACATAAAAACATCACGTGAGTCATTTTTACCTATTTTTAATGTTTGCGTTCTAAATTTTAATATTTACAAATGCTAATATTTATTTGTAATATAATAATTTGAAAGCCTATTTTGTAACCTTTTTAAAACAGTTTTTACTATTCGGCTACGTTCAGAAATGTTTCATTTATAGAGCTTTAATTGTGTAGCGGTAATAACAAAAAGTTTTCGTAAAATGTCATTTTGTTAGAGACACCAAAAGCCAATATTCTCGAAAATTCGGAGGGGTTAAAATATTAAGATGAATTATTTGTTTGCGCCTGTAAATAAGCAATATTAATTTGAAATCATAGTTTTGTCCGTATAAAAACTCAATTCTTTCAAGAAAGGCACACGAATACAAAACTATTATCACCGATACAATATTGTATTTGTACGTACGTGCCTACGTACGGGCACAAACAAATAATATGTAATTCATCTTAATATTTTGAAGCATAAACTTGCAAAAAAAAAAATTATCCTAAAATAATTAAGTTAGCGCCATCTATGAAAGAGCAGTTTATGAATTCATTTAAGCACGTACATACACACCCTTAAAAATTGCCCAATATATCAAAAAGTTTGTGAGATTGTTGTATCGCCTATAAGAAATCTAATTGGACAAGATAGGACATATTTTCAAAGGAAATCACAAGCTTTCGAATGGGTATGAAGAAGAATTTTGAAAAATAAATATGTAAAACTGTTAAAAGCACAATAATAATAATAATTATATCATTATATAATATTGGAACATGCATAAATTTCAACATACATAATATAATAAATAACATTTAAGCTTCATATTTAATCTGTCAACACATACTTAGTATAATGCGGTGTATAATAATATATAGGTACTATATCCTTCAAATCTTATTCCATCGTATATGGTCCATCATTGATTACCCGTAAATCCAATTCTTCCTCTCCATCTAGAGAACTCCTCTAAAAAATATTCAAGCTATACAATTATGAAGAATTAGGATTACTACTTACGGCAAAGGTTATTTCAATGCTGGGGAATCATTTTGCAAATCCTATATCACTTACTTTGAAAAGGCAATTCAGAATTTCAGCTTTACAAGCATTATCGACTTATGCATAAGTTTCTAGCGTGCTAGTGTGTTTGACTATAGTAGAAAATTATATATTCTCAATGGAAGCTTTCGAAATAAACTTGAAAAATATTAAACAGCATATTTATCACCATTTAAACATACATATTATCTTGGAATTATACAGTCTAGTAAAGGGTTAAGTATTTAAATGTACATACATGAACAAACATCTTTTAATTTTGTTACTTATTAATTTTTTATGACAACTTTACAACTTTAACCACTCGATCAAAGGCTTTGCTTAACCCGACATTTGCCGTTCGTGCACCGGTGTGTTTGAGATTTTACACGCGATTTTGACCCTTATGTATAAAGAAAGTGTATGAAGAACACGGTCAGAATCGCTTGCTCTATTATCGCTCCTTACCATAGAGAAAACCGCAATGCACCTGGCCACTACAAATAATTTATATTAATAATTTACCGGAGCGCGGGAATGTGCGCAGTTCTTGCGCATGCGCGGGAAAAATTCCTTCATCTACGATTTTGACCCTTCTATGTACAAAATTTGTGAAGGACAGTGTCAAGAATCGCTGGACACGAAATGTCATTGGGTGTCATGGATGCCGCGTCGTAATTGGTGGTGCTTTTTGCTGGCCTACCCTGGCAAACAACAGGTTAACCATTAGGGGCCAGAGCCCTGCTTTTGCAGTGTTGAAGAATCGTGCCCATGCATGGTACAAAGCACTGCAATTGCAGTGTTGACCCTGTACATTGATTTTGGCTTTAGATATTACCCCTACATAATGGGTTAGTAAAAGACAAAAATAAAAATTGAATTTTATTTATTGAGTGGTAAAGATTTCCGATTTTAGATTCAACCTTGCTCATTTCAAAAATCATACTTCCTAAACTGCTTACTGTAGTTTAGAGCAAATGAATTCACTCATATTTCACAGTTTATCCAATATTTTTAGGTTTTATAAAAAATAATAAATTCATACAAATCACCTAACCACAGCTATCCAAATTTGGGTAGCCGTGAGTTAAAAACGAGCTCGAGTGGTTAAAATCGTGTCAAAAATGTCATGTGTGCATTGGGTAAACTCAACATTTTACAGTTATAGTTTTGAATATTCAAAAAAAGTTGGGGTAAAAATGGATATGAAAATTTATCATTATTAAAATGAACTCTTAATTTTATTAGAGAAATAAATCAGAAAATAAAATTTAATTTAAGCAGTCCCAAGGAAGGATGGAAGAATTTACTAAAGTTAATTGAAATTGTTAAAGTTAATTATCAATGGTGTCACATACTTCCCTAGTCTTCAATTCCAAAGATTTGCATTATTCTAAAGTATGAAAATAGTACATTATTTTTAAATATTTTTTTATTGAAAGATGTGAAGAAAAGTCAATATTTGAAAAAAAAAAAAGCGTTCATATTAATTTAATTTAAGACGGAACTAAAGTTTTAATGTACCCATTCACAGATGGCGCCTATTTAATTATTTTAGGTTAAAACACTCTTCCAAGTTACTCTATATGGTTAATAAATTTTTTGCGCCTGTATTGTTGCCAATATGAATAAATAGTTTTGTCCATAACATGCAAAAAGTGTTTTAACCTAAAATAATTAAATTGGCGCCATCTGTGAATGCGTAGATTATAACGTAGGTTCCGTTCAAGACATAATTATTACATTGTAAAAGTGTATTTACTGGAAAATTAAAACAAACTCAAAATCCGTCAAGAATTGGTAAGACTTTCAGCCGAGCGATTCTAAGTATCACAAAAGTGTGAGATTGAGATCTCCTGACGGACGAGATCTCCTGTCAGATTTGTGTGATTTTCTATGACTGTTGTTTGCTTTTTCCATGGGCCAATGTCAGATTTCAAACTGTGAACTGTCACATATTTTAGTTTAGATCGTTAAATCGACGAAGCTGGCCTGATACCCATAGAAAAAGCAAATAACAGCCATAGAAAATCACACAAGTCTGGCAGGAGATCTCGTCAGTCAGGAGATCTCAATCTCACAAAAGATATAGAATCGCTCGGCAGATTTTGTAAATTATCTCATGTTTTTATTATTGAAAGTGCTTGACTGTGGATGTATGTGGTAAATAAAATAAAGTCGTGTGTCAGAATACATAGAAATGTGTAGTGTTAGATTTGCGTAAGAAATTACTATAATTAAAAGTGATACATTGTCTATCAAAGCAAATGTATTATTATTATGTAGGTGTATTGTTTAGTACTATTGAAAAAGAAAGGAAGGAATCTTATTAATTTGTGCTATTCAATTAAAATTAATTTGAAATTTTGTAACTCACTTAAAAAAATGTTGTAGATTCATAATAATAGTTATTATCGATCAAAATGGCGTTAATTTTTTGAGGTTATGTAAATTCGTCACAGCTAATTCACATCAATTTATAGTACTGAGTCTAAATATTTACTTTAGGACCGGCCTCTGGCTATATTGTAAATTTTAAAACTGTGCATTAAAAATAAAAAAGAAAGAATATATCACATCGATTTCAGGAACAAACCTTCAGTATTAATTTGTGCTAATTTTACATTAATAACTTTAAGTTAACATGTTTTGCAACCGAATAAACTAAAAACTTCTTTATGAAACTTTTAATTAATATTGTAACGCTGGCACCACTCACGGGCAAACATTGTTCAAAATAATTGCACTTGAGCTCAAATTAAGTGTAATATATCAATATAAAGTGACACTTCTTTAACGGGAAAACCTTATATGTGGGATAAATTGGGCCATTCAGTCTTCAAAGGACCGAAAAACCAAAATTCTTAAGCACAAAATGCTGAAGATGCTAGCCTCCGTGGTTCAGGGGTAAAACTCTCGATTTGCGTGTGCAAATACATTTTATTTGATCAATTTGTGATATTAACAATTAATTAATTAAAAATAATATATAGTACATTTGCGGCACGTTCCAGAGTGGAAGATACTCTCAGTATCACCCAGGTGTAAGACCACCATTCAGAATTGAAACATTGCTTGAAATGACCAAATCTGAATAGCCAGGTACTTCCCCACCTTCCTGTTCCACATCTCCTTTCCCTCCCTCCCCACTACCATCAGCTTCACAACATACTCCAATTGGGGATGCCATAGTCTCAATGGCTCCAGACGGGAGCAGATGGGACTCAAAAATTCATTCAAAGAGATTTGTATAAAATACATATTTTTTTAAATTGAAAACTTTTTAAGAGGGAACTTCTTAACAGGGTTTTACTGCATTCTTGGGTTGGGCATTGAGATCAATAGAGTATGAATCCATTAATTTAGTTATTATTTGGCTTCAGGAGGCCAACAACATTGACTCTTTCATATTGTTGTATAAATTGGAGACAATATTAATTTTGCAGTTAGGCCAAGCTTTGTTCAACTTTGGCCCATACAAGTGGAGCCAGCCTTACAAGTAAAGCTATGATTAACATTGAAGTGATAATATATACTATAACAAGCATTGGAATGTTCAATGACCATTAAATAGTTAACAAAGTCAAAATGACTTAACTCTAAAAATCATAAATATTATAAAATATATAATTTCTAATCAAACTTCACTAAATCTCATAAGGTTTAAATGTATATAACTAGAAATAGGTAAGTACTCCACATGTACATAAATTTAATTAAATACTTTTGCTACCTTGAGGTCAGGTCAAATAAAACTTATTTTAAAAGGTACCGTAATTAACAATAAGGTTTTAATAAATACCCCAACTAAAGACACCTCAGTTTAGATTGATTAATATTTTTTACTAATTATGGCAAATAAAGAAAAAAAGGTGACCATTACGGAGTGTTTTTAATTATTAACAGATAACATTATAATACTGAAATAAACAACCAAAATGTTGAAAAGCGGAAAGTTGAAAACCAATTTAAATAAGAAATAGTGTCTAATTTAAAACAAGAACTTGCATGGTATACCTTTTGCTTGTAACAGGAGACACTTGTGATGATTCAAATTTCTTTAAATCTAAGTGGCCAAAATATTTAGTGACTATGTGCATAGGTATCTAGTTGCTGTCATTTAATGGTATACCTATGTAGTTATTTTTTCTAATGCAATTAAGTTACAATAACCAATTTACAAACATAACACATTGATACCTTGTAAATTTTTCTATACGATATAGTTAAATTGAGCTACAAATAATGTGTGCCGCAGAGGACAAAAAATTTCACTAGTGATTTTCCACAACCAAATATTTGAATTTGAGATAGTTTTATGAAGGATAAACAGCAGATCAATGTGAACTACATAAAGAACTCCACATGTTTCGTAGTTGTGCTTTAAATTATACAAAACAGTAACAGACAGATGGGTATATTGTTTTGACTTTGTGAGGACGTGAACGGATTGACATCCAATTTAGATGCTTGCCATGGAGTTCGAATTTATGAAAAAAAAATTAACTTCTTAAGTTCGCTTTTGTAAATTGTTAGCAGAAGAAGTACTTTATGTAGGGCACATTGAGATATGCAAGATGATTTTTAAAGTGATATTTACAATGTTAATTAAATGCAATACTATGAGGGTAGGCTGAAAATTAATGCACACATGCTTGTACAGCGCAAACAAAGTGACCTTCAGAAGCCCACCAGGTGGAATGTGGAAGTGAAATTTCCACTCTAAATGCATGGACAGGTTTGAGCTAATTGAATTAACAGTGTATTTTAAGAAACGGAAGTATGGAGACGTGTTCTGGTGCTATGTCAACACAAGTTAAATAGCATACTGTTATTGAATTTTTAACTGCTGAAAAAGTGACTCCTA
The DNA here is from genome assembly GCA_917880885.1 of Limnephilus marmoratus. Taxonomy (NCBI): domain Eukaryota; kingdom Metazoa; phylum Arthropoda; class Insecta; order Trichoptera; family Limnephilidae; genus Limnephilus; species Limnephilus marmoratus. Next base: position 57,031,536 of record OU862908.1, read on the forward strand.
CTGAGATTCATCGTCATTTCAAGGATGTTTATGGTGACGATGCTATTGATAGGTCTACTGTAAATCGATGGTTAATAAAATGTCATGATTGCAAGCCTGGAAAAGCCATAATTGTTGATGAAACACGCAGCAGACATCCAATCACGATCACAGACGATAAACATCGCAAACTTGTTGACGATTTGATTCAAAATGACCGGAGAATCACTCAAAAGCTCATCACAAACCATATTGGAATATCCAATAAAAGTGTCAGCTTCATTATTGAACAATTGGGATACTGTAAAATCTGTGCACGATGGGTACCACGCCGTGTCTCAGATGAGAACAAACACGCAATTGCAGAGGCTCTGCGAAACATGACGTTTGAACGGATTCCACACCCTCCTCACTCCCCTGATCTTGCACCTTGCGATTTTTGTTTTTTCCTCTACTCAAGAGAGACCTCAAGGGTAATCATTACACCTCGGACGATGAGGTGAAGGCAGCTCTCAAATCAGAAGAATTTTTAAGTGAAGGAATTAAAAACTTGTTACACATTGGGAGAAATGTATAAGACTTAACGGTGAATATGTTGAAAAATAAATACATATGTGTATGATTTTGAAGTAAGAATTGTACTTTTTTGTACTTTTTGTCCAATCTTGCTATTTGTTTTTGTTTGTGCTCTACAAGCATGTGTGCATTACTTTTTAGCCTACCCTCGAATTGTAAGATGATTCTGAAAGTTGAACAAGATGGTAAAAATATTATATTCAAGATTTGATAATGGCACAATAGGCACCTCACCGATAACTCCATTCTAACCTCTCTCTCTTTCTCTAAAACCAGGCTTGTAACAGAAAGAGAAGTTTCAATGGAGCTCTCAGTAACAGGACACTATTTGACATTCTGACTAGTAGACAGTCTTTGATTTTGAATATACAGGATGTTGCTAATTATATATAAAAACAAAATTGAGCCCAATAATATGAAGAGTGAAACACTGAAAAGACAAAATATATTCTAACGGTGGATAGAGGATGGTTCGGTTAAACATGTATTTTGAACACTTCTCTGAAAATGAACTGTTATTGAGAGAAGACATTTCAAAAGACAAGAGATCAATTTCAGAAATAATTGCGACATCTTTGGTACTACAAGGGCCAATTTTACATTATTTTGAAATCGATTAATTTATTTTTATAACAATAGAATTTTTTTTTAAATCATAAGTTACCAGATGATTTCACTGCTGTTAACAGTTTTGGGTTGCTTAAAATATATTGATGTTGTCTTTCCATATTTCATTGACTAGTAGAACTTTCTAGAAAACACCCAAAAATTTTAAATGAGATTCGGTTTGGCGAGTCAATAAGGTAACATTTTAGTGAATCTTATTATTATAAAGAACATAAAATAATTCAGTTAAATGACATGATTTTTCCCTCTTCAAAATTTAAGAACAATTTTTTCGACTATTTCTAGACATTTTGATTATCAGTTACTTACACAGCATTTTAATGACATAATGCTATGCATACAAAATCTTGTTAACCCCTCAGGCTAATTTGTTCGCTTTTCGGAACAACTCATATAGGTCTCATATAAATCGTTGTGTCTTCTTTACAATCATGGTAGGAAATAGATCTAAACGGTGTTAGAAAGAGAAAACATCACGCTTTATATTAAAATCTAAAAGTTAACCACAAAATAATTAAAATTAACATTTTATGAAATCAAAGTTTCCAATCCATTTGGAAAAAAAAATTATGAAACTTTGGGAACCTTTTATTAATTATGTTTACATGAAATTACAAAAAAGTGTGTTGAAGATAAAGTTTGAATTAGGTACATTATGTTTATTTATTATCAGTAATTTTTGTTAGAAAAACGTAGGGTGAGCCATTTTTAAAACTTTATGTTTGCATTCAAAATTATTACATTTTAAAAATTATATATTTATTTCGAATTATAATATTTCAAAATAATCTTACAAAAACCTTTTTTAGTGTTTGGATGCGTTCAGAAATATTCCTTATTTGGATTGTATTGCAAAGCGGAAATATTTTAACCTTCTGACAAAATAGGCACGAGGCCTGAGGGGTTATTTAACAATTTTTAGAGATTCTTTCCTATCTTCCTGTCTTTAATACTATAGTGCTCATTCACACAACATGGTTTCATTTGATTACTTGGTTCAACTTTTTCACTGTATTCGTCTAAAACCAAGATATTCTATAGTAGGTAGTGAAATGTATATCAATAGCTTGAAGCCAAGACATTGTATACCCGAAAACCATTATTTCGAGAACGTCAACATCATCTCGGTGCTATGTCCTAGAAAGAGATTCGGTCTCCTCCACAAATGCCTCCTCACAAGAGTGCACCGGTCTGTTGGGTGTAAAGATAGGAGAACTACATCACCACCGTGTTGTACAGCTCTGTGAGGCAGGTTAACGTAAGGACTTGAGGTAATCCAACCGCTTTCCCGGTTGGATTACCTTAACCTGCCTCACAGAGCTGTACAACAGGGTGGCGACGGGATTTATTAATGTGCGTCTTGAAGAAGTCCGATTATATAAAGGAGGAAAAACAGATACCGGTAGCTTGATCCACTTGCGAGCTGTCTTACCCAAAAACGAGTTGGAGAAATAACCCATTCTTATCAAGTACGTTTTAAGATTTTCACGGCCAAAAGTATTTGTTATTTGTGCTGTGTCGCGCTACCTCCTTCTTTAGCCTTTAAAACACGGCACAATACCCCAAAAACAAATAATGAACATTCTTATCAAGACGACATCAACTGTGAAAGGGTGTTCCACTCGTGGCACTGGTGCACGTGCTGCGGTCTTTCGTCATTCTCCGCCTTCTGTCCTCAATCCTCCCCGTCCTACATTGTTGGATTAGGCGAGGTAGTGTCAATTAGGGTTTGTTATTGCAAGAGGTTATAAAAATACAACAAAATGACTGAATTGTTTGAACACAGAATATGATTTGGACGGAATCAGCGAAAAAGCAATTTCAGTAAAATTACCGTATTGTGTGAACGAACATTAGTAATGCTGGACATAATAATGTGTACAGCACAAATTCTTCGGGGGAAACAAGTTTAGGAAAAAGATGAACTAAAATTTTGTAACGTGAAAAAAAAACAGCCAAATTACAAAACAAAAAAATTGGAACTTTGGTTTACGAATCTGTATGTCTTATTAAAAATTCATTATGATTTTGTGAACCACCTTTTAAGTTAAATGATACACAAAAGTTACAATAATGAAGTCATATGCCTACTTAACAATAAATACAATGGATTTACAAGAAAGAAGTACATAAATATGTGATCATTTACACTTAAATTTGAATAACAAAATTTGGTGTAATAATATTATTCTTGACTTAAGCACCTATGATTGTGTCAAATGTAAATATGTTAACGGCTAATTTAAGTGCGTCGTTTGCAATAATTTAAATTTAAAATTTCATAAAAGTTTAAATAGAGATTTGTTTATCACTTCACTGTCCATCATACTACTAAAATCATCGTCAGTTCACTGTGCGAGGATGATGGCTCCACTGTTGGTGAAGATATGACACTTGGTGGAACCATCCGGTAACGTGGCGTGCGCTGGAATCTTTTCATCTGTCCTGCGGAATTCTGACGGATCTCAAGACCTTGCTCAGCTGAAAGATAATGTTACATTGAAAAAATTTGGACAATACTGTTTGGAGTCCTAGTTGTTGTTACCAGTGCCGTCTATGAAAAACCTCTTAAACTTCTATCTAGCACAGTGTGTGTCCTTTGCACCCACCCGCTTGTCAAATCAGGTCAGGTTCCATTCCATCTTCCGAGAAATGGGTGGAAAAAATATACTGGTTGGAATTGATTGTTAAAATAAATTCCTAGTGCGGCTATGCGCCTGGCACTTTTCAAGCAATAAATCAAAGTGCCCATCGAGAGTCCGAGATCTAATAACAAGAAAGTTCAAATTTCATAAAATATAATATAAATGTGATAAATTTATGAGAATGATTTTTATTTTTTGTATGAATACCAAAATCCAAAATACAGAAAGCTGAAAACTTTATTTTGGGCTGCAGGTTGGGCTTGTCTGATCTAGAATATCACAATAACTATAGAATATAACCGCACTGTTTTTGTAAAGTCATTTTTTCCCTACATAAGTTATAAAATTGAGATATGGTCAGATAAGTAAATAACCTTAGATAAGTTATTGTACCAATTATGCAAAACTAATGTGATTAATTTTGGGGGTATTATGCCATGCTGGGCTTCCTCTGCTTAGACTGACTTGATGACAGATACTGTATCACTGTCAGAAACGTTGGCTAAAGAAGAAGGAAGGGCAACACGGCATGACCATCGAAAAATACAAGTATGCAGTTCACAGACGTTAGAAGTGAAACCTTCGGAAAAATAAAGCTGACAAGAGTGGGGAGGCTACGAAGCACTGCACAAAGAGGAGACCGATTATTCTATCTCATTCTCTCGCAGGCTAAATCCTATGGATGTATGTGTTTTTTTTTCTCTTTTCAGGGTCGCTTTTTCGTTTCATCGAGTTTTAAATCACAACGATGCTAAAGAAGTTTTCATTTCAAAAATTAACCTGGAAGATACTTTTGACCTTAAAAATGACCTTTAAATCATAGTAAAAAAAAAATTTAAATTATAGGTGCAAATGTAATATATTTATTTGTCTATGATTACACATGGTGTAAAAATGTGAAGTCTGGAACAAAATGGTGATTATGAGATGTGGTGCATCTTCCTGTCCATTAAACAAAAAAAAGTATACTCCCAATGGACTTCTAAATAAATAAACATATAAATCATCACAATTACCTCAAATTCCTGGTCGTTCTCCATGAGGCCACGTATGGACACCAGCTGGTACTGCCTGGCCCTGAGGGCTGGTGGAGCCCGGCGCAAGGCCCGCAGCGCAGCCCCCGCGCGCAGTTGCCCCGCCCCGTGCGAGGGGTCCAGCACCAGCAGGCGGATGCCCCCGCCCCGACTGGGACTGCCGCGCACCACCTCACAGCCGATTATGGTGCGCGAGTGACCTGGAATAGGTAGGATTGGTGAGGTTGAGTTTTTTGTATTGATAAAATTATTATTGAACAGGCTTTAAAACTTAACCTGTTGAATGTTGGGCGTATTTAAAAAAACCGTGCGGATTTTACTTTACTGCTTTCTGGTCAAATATCTATATAAAAACAAACCAATTGCTTTTTTAAAGATTGTTTTCTGTATACCAGATAATATATCTTATTATTCATATATATTACTAAAAAAAATTAACTAAAAAAAAGATTAAAAAATCTCCCATTTTGGAAATAATTGTCAAAAAATATAATCACACAAATATAAACTAATTTTATAAACCGTTTCTACACAAATCTGAATACTTACCCAACATGAAAAAAACACAATAAAATTCAAAGGTGTTTGCAAATAAATAAAGATCACAAATCTTCGATTTTTCGCTTTTGACAGTTGCAAAAACTGCCAAGTCATAGAAAATTCATTTAAAAATATTATAGAGTAGCTAGATTAATGAAACCATCGGTTACATCAAGAATGATAATGGCGCAAGCGGTTCTGACCTTGTCCATACAGTTTCTTTATAGATAACTGTTTGTTCAAAATATCTCTATTATATAGGCAGATTTCAAACTAATCGTTCTACAAATTATATTATGTTTATTAATTTTATCTAAGATGTCTATTCCACATATTTCATCCATTGTTTAAAACTTTAACTTGTCAACTATAGAATCTTATGTAAGACGGGTGCTACACACAGCTATAAAAGATCATCGCACGCCCAATAACACTCTCCAAAGATTCCCATCAGACCTGCCACACCTAAGCAGTTTATGCGCAGATCAATCACAGACAATGCAGATCTTACGCCGTAATCGCTCTTGAAGCGATATGCAAAAAGTTATGCGACCCCCTCTCCGCCGAAAACAGGAGGGGGTCATTTTAATTACGGAGCTGCCTAAACGGGTGGATGACAGATGTCAAGTTGACAGATTCAGTACAAAGAAATGGCATTTTGTGGTAGCTCTGAAATTTATCTGACCCCCTCTCAAATATTTGATAGTGTCGTGTGACGGTACAACACATAAGCGCTCGCGGTTCAACAGATATCTGCTCGCGCTTTTATCTTTGCGTGTGGTGATGCTTAAGTCAGGATAAATAGGATTCTTCCTACCTATATTATTAGGAATTATACGAGTGCCTTGTGGGCATGTTTCACGATCCAATCATAGGCCTGATTTTGGCCTATATTTCCATACAAAACTGTGTTTCACCATGATTACAAAATTGAAATGGGACGAGGATATACAATTCCAGGCAGACAGACCGCATGCTAAATGGTCTAGAACCAAAATCTTTTAAGTTAGTGGCGCATTTGTTTCCATTAAAATTTGTACGGAAGGTACTTCTAGTAGTATATTCTTTAATCTATGTTTCTACCTTTTCAACGATGTCTATTTTTGACATTCACTAACAGATGTTGACATCTAAACTTCTTTGCCAACCAAAGATTCTTATGTAAGCAGAGATTCTTTCTCCCCTAATGACAACGTAAAATTTCATTAACAGATGTCTTAAATTGTCTAAAACTTCACTGCCAACTTTAGAAACTTATATTAGCTACTGTAAATAGGATTCTTTCTCCCTTCCTGACAGAAAATTTTTCTGGACAACACTTGAGATCAGTTTCCTACGGTAGGCAAACTTATGGGCCTAAGAGACGACTCAATTTGGTTGAGTGATTGTTATCAATCTGTCGAGTTATTCTCAATCTCTTGTTATTCTCAACCGTCCGTTATCGCGATAACAGATGTGATCTCATGACAGATTTGTGTGATTTATACATATTTTAGTTTAGATCGTTTTAAACACGAATTCCTGCAAGTATGCACGATTATTTATTAATTTAACATAATTGGAAAAGCCAATAACACACAAATATGACAGGAGATCATGTCCGTTATCTTGATAATGATCCCACAAAAGATATAGAATCACTCGGCTGGTTGAGTTGAACAATGTGGAGGTACGTTGTATGCGATAAGGTTAACATTCAACAGTTAACACACAATGGTTGAACAAAAACAAATTGAGTGGTCCGTAAGGCTCATTATAGTATGCTCGGCAATACCTTGGTGTTGCAGATAAAGTGGTGGCTTGAAGTCCCCCGGATTCTCTTGGAAGTAGTTGAGCACCCAGGCAAACAGGGCGGGGTGGCCCCCGTCCTCCCCCGTGGGTCGGTGGAAGTCTATCAACTGGCATCTGCAAACATTTTCTTCAATTTTAGTCACAATTAACCCTTATGCCTTGGGCACATTCTGTCAGAAGGTCAGAATATTTCCACTTTGTGATAAAATCTAAATAAATGGAATATTTCTAAATAAAAACTGTTTTTGAAAGACGATAAAATATGCTTTCAAATTTTATTATTGATGAAATAATTTTTTTTTTAATGCAAACATAAAAAAGTTTTAAAAACGGCTCACCTTAAAATTAAAATTACTGATAATGAAAAAATAAAAATTAGAAAAATGTATTATAAACGTTATTGTCACCTCACTTTCTTGTCATTTCAGGTACAAATAATTTATAAAAAATTCACAAAATTTCTTAATTTTTTTCGTGTTGCGGTCGGAAACCTTAGTTTCATAAAGGAGTACATTTTAATTCTTCTGTAGTGAACTTTTAGATTTAAATATAAAGTGTGGTATTTTTTCTATCTAACACCAAACGATTTCTATGAGTAGTTCCCAAAAGCGAAAAATTTAGCTTGAGGGGTTAAAAAAACTAATTTTTCGAGCGAGGCTATGCTAGAATTAAAAATGAAGTTAGCTACAAAGAACCTACCTTATTTAGCTAATGTAGGTAACCATATTTAAAACAAATATACATACTATGATGCAAATAGTAATGTAGTAACAACATATAAAAATTTTAACAATAGTGAATAAAAGTTTTCCAAGGCTTGTTAAATTATTACCGTATTCTCAAAGATGATAAAACAGTGACAACTTCGCAGGCGCCTATCCACTTCCTGGTATTGTAAAGCTTAGAGCCCAGTTGTTCTGCACCCTAAAAAGAAAGCAAATACTTCAAACTAATATCACAGTAAACACTTAATCCAATTTAAAAAAAATAATTTACAGACTCAAATATCAAACATTAGAAAATGTGCACCAAAAAGAGAAAAAGAAAGCTCATTAATTTTAAGATGTTTCTTTCGCCACAAGTACCGGTTTGTCAAAGATTGAAGGTAAATCATAACTTCATACCTGCGTATCGAACCCTTGTTTCCACGCATGTTCCACCATAAGCTGCAGCCTGGAGATGGAGGGTACGGCAGTCCGAGGTTGCTGGGGAGGGTTTTTACCACCCCCTATTACCACCCACGCCCCGTTATATACCACCTCGTTGTACGCTGTGTTCTCAACCAGAGACGATATCAACATCTGCATATTTCTGCAAAAATAAATTCTCATTTCAAAATTAATCTGATAAAAGAGTTATCGATAATCTACGATTAATAATATTTACTTCCCATTTAAACAAAATGATATGAGGATTCTAACCTAAAACCACAACCCCATCCTCTGTCCCCGTAGGTGCTGGCATAATGGTCCACCGCTGAACATAAGTGTGTCCTCAGAATGGAAGGGTTTTGGGCATTCAGTGCCTGAATTCGTGGAAGTATTCCTGCAAAACCATTTTTTTAAAATTAAAAATAGCCTTTTTTACAATAAAAAAAAATGACAATATTTTTCTGAACAGATTAGAAAATGAATATTAAATAGTACCTAGCTATTCATTATTGCTTGCAAAGATAGGTAGGTACTTTTTCAGCTGATTCATCTCAATGTTTGAATGTTCCATTTTTAAACGGTACTAGACAAAAGCAAAGGAGTTGGATTTGACAGATGAATTTTCGGAGGGAAACGTATTATTCTTTTAGCGTGAAAATAATAGAGTTAGAGAAGGTTTAAAATTGAAGTGATATGTGGAAATAATAAAACATAAATTAGGACATAAGGTAGTAGTTACCCTTGGTGCAGCTGGTAGAATCATCCACTCCGTCACTCTCCGCCCTCTTCAGTCCGATCCTCCTCTCATAGTAATCCCTGACGGAAAGTTCCCCCGTGTACACCGCCCTCCGGAGTCCCCGCGCTGCCTGCTGTCCATAGTTCCCCTGCTCGTCCATTCCATATTGGGCCTGAAGAAATAATAATGTGTTGATTATTAAGTTAATATTTTTGAGGGTTGTTTAATCAATGTGCACATTATTGCTTTTATTCAGAACAAGTGAAATGTTTTGAACATACTCTCAGCATCTCGAATTCTCTCTGTTCCCGATGTCTCTGAACTTCCCTCTGCTGGTCGCTGATGGCCCCCGAGTTGTTTGAGGACTCCGTCCCTCCGCGCTCAAAGTGCTCTTCAATGTGCTTGGTCTATAAACATAACAACATAATCAGAATCCATATTACAATAAAACACTTCCCATATAATATGAACACAAGAAAAATAAATATATTGGATCAAGTCAAAAAAATCATCACCAAGTATACTCAGGCAGATACATCACATCAAGAGAATCAATTAATTTGATCATTGATTTTGGAATTCTTTTAGTTTTGGATGAAATCTACTAGTAGGTACTCATTTGAAGTGCAAAAGACAGAATAAGGGTGGGTTTCTATATTTACCGAGAATGCTAAATGCAGTGCTAATTGTAAAAATAAACGATCGAAATTTAAAAATTTCTATGCATTTGACAGTTTACTTTTACAATTAGCATTGCATTTAGCATTCTCGGTAAATGAAGAAAGCCACCATCACTGAGAATTTTATGTAAAAATGACAATCACACTAAGTGACATGGAAAGAATCACGTAGGGCCGTCGTCCCATGGGGCGTTAAGGAATCGACATGAATTGAGTGCCGTAAGACCCTGCGCAGAGAAGTAAAATTCTCTAAAGTAAGGTGGTTCTGCGCAACAACTTATGGTTTATGTCGATCTTTCCATACCCTTACCGACCCACGGGATGAAGGGCTAAGTTGTCTCTTTGCAAGACAAACAAACTTTTAAGTGAAATGAAACAATGTAAACCAACAATGCACTCACAATCTCCATATTCGAGTGTGATTACGTTGAACATGTAACACAGTTAACTCGTAGAATGCCGTTCGTGCACCGGTGTGTTTGAGATTTTACACGCGATTTTGACCCTTATGTATGAAGAAAGTGTATGAAGAACACGGTCAGAATTGCTTGCTCTATTATCGCCCTTTACCATAGAGAAAACCGCAATGCGCCTGGTTACTCCAAATAATTTATATTAATAATTTACCGGAGCGCGGGAATGTGCGCAGTTCTTGAAAAATTACTTTATCTACGATTTTGACCTTTCTATGTACAAAATTTCTCAAGGACAGTGTCAGAATCGCTGGACACGAAATGTCATTGGGTGTCATGGATGCCGCTTTTTGCGAACGCTAATTGGTGGTGCTTTTTGCTGGCCTACCCTGGCAAACAACAGGTTAAATGGATGACAGATGGAATTCAAACAACAAATGGCGTCCCTGGTTGGGGGGAAGAAATGGGAGGAAGTAGAACTACTGAAGGGGGAGAATTATCAAGAATCAGCAAAGCTGGAGACATTTAAGGGAGACCCGTCTGCAAAACTGATGCCGAAAGACCAATCAAACTCATAAATAAATAAGTTGTTGATATTATATGCACTATGTATACACACCATGTCTTGTTGAGTGGTGCAGTTGGGAAGTGTCTGGCAGCAGACCGGGCAGACGAGGGCGCTGGGAGAGGGGCTGGACTCCATCAACATGTTCTCCGCTGTCTGCAGGTACGATGCGTTTTCACCACCCGTTGCACCGTCCTTCGTAAATTAGAAAAAATTATATTAAAATATAATTTGAAGGCACATGACACTACAAATAGCCAAAAAAATGTATCCCATATAATTGAAAATCACAGTGCAGTGTGGTTTTTCATGATATCTCAGAAAAAACTTAGTTTTTAATAGGTTAAGGATAGGTTTTTTCTTTCTAATCCAAATATTTGAAAATTTAAAATGTTGTTTTCTTTGATTCATTTCTTTGTTTTTGAAAATGATATCTCTCGGTGAACAGAGAAAGGTGAACATCCTATGGGCATTTTTGCCAAAGTTTGTACATTGCGTTGATGTCATGTCCCAAAATTTTGAGTGATGTTTTTTATAGTTATGTGTTATAGAATATTGGAAAATTATTTAACTTTGACAAATTTATTAATTTACTTTATTTAGTCAGTTAAATACAAATGTATCCTGTATATATTTTTAATCAATTATTTAGATCAAAAGATAGTGTGTTTTTTCATGTCATCTCATTAATTTAAACAAGCTTTCGCTATTTATTTGTATTTTTGGAAAACCTGTAGTTTTTACATAAATTTGAACCAACATTGAAAATAAGCACGTTTAACCTTTCTGATATAAAGAATCTGTTACTTCCATTCTGAAATTGTATTGGTGGAAACTTGTAAGTGGAACATAATAGTAACGGAACGGAATACAGGTACAAACTTTGGTGAAAATGACCAACTTCAAACATAAATAAAACAAGATAGTATGGCATCTACAAAAACTGCAAGCGAAAGAAGGAAGTGTTTTCAAAAGTAAACCACAATAATTCACAGTGATTTATTTACCTTTTGGGGACTTAATATATCCCTATGTTCAATATTGACATGCAGCTCGAGGTCCGTGCCACTAGCAAAAGTCCTCTCGCACAGGGGACAATGCAGGCTGTTCTGGCTGAGGGCCAGAGTGGGGTTATTCTCGTTGTTAGAGTTGGTGGGGTTGTCCTGCCCCCCGGAGCTGAGGGAAGGGGAGGTCAGATCAAAGTGCGCCCGGTTCATGTGCTCCTCCAGCCGCTGGGCGCAGTCGGAGGTGTAGTCGCACATCAGGCACTGGAAAATATTATTTTATGTATATCGCACAAGATTCTAACTTTTCAGAGCCGGGGGTTCATGACACTCCATCAATGTAGGGGACTACAGTATGAGACTAAACAATGCAAACTAATATTCTGCCACAGACTTAAACGGTGAATATATTGTATTGTTATTTTTATATGTTTTACAAAATAAAGAAACATAGCCGTAATAGTTAAATGCCTGAGGTACCTTTGTTACCCATCATGGTAACAAAAGTTTTGTTTTGAATCTGTTTTAAAAAATTTTATCCCTTTTTTTACTTACTCGGGAGAACAAGCAGTTAGATATTTATTGGATTGCTAAATAAAATTGTTGTAATTATGTATTGGCATTGAAACTTTTGATTTCTTGTAGTAGAGATGTCGCCAAAGTTATGATGGCAGAAACTATCAACCTTTTGACTGCGCAAATTAGTTCCAAGTTTTTCAGTACCCACACTAACTTGTACACAAAAAGGAACCCATGTTACGGCTGTCGAGAGGCGGCATTGGTAAACACAAGATGGACCACGATCACTTATAAATCACCAAACCGCTACACAGGCCCTAGTTCAAAGGACTACATCAATCTTGTTGAGTAGATTTTAAATTCCCGCAAAACAGGGTGCTCTGATTACTGCATCCCTTATGAAATACAATTTTATTTTTAACAAATTTCAGTATAGGTCAGCGTCACAATACTTTTTTGAATACTGTGGCATGAGATAAAATTTAATATTTCTGAGGAGCGATGCATTATCAGTCGTGTTAACCAAAGTCGCTGTATCCGATGTGCGATACGGCCGCGCACAAACGGTGGTTTCCTGCTAAATCACACATACTCTACGATTGCATGCAGGGTTATTAAATATTTTTGCCTGTAATTTGGATAAAATAAAAAGGAAGATTAGGATGTGTGGGGCTATTCAGTTCAGTATCCCGTTACCTGTATTATTGGTGGACTAGGAGTAGGAGGTTTGACCTTCTTTGGAGTGTTAGTTTTCAGCTTTAGGGCCAACTGAGATCTCAAGGGTGACCCTTGGCCGGCGCTTGATAGAGACAGCTGTTAAAGTTAAGGGCATCTTGTTAGTGGTTAGTAGATTACAATAATTAAAGTTACAGTAATTACACTAATTAAAGTTACAGTAATTACAATAATAAAATTTACAGTAATTACAATAATAAAAGTTACAGTAATTACAATAATTATAATAATTAAGGTTACAGTACAATAATTAAAGTTACAGTAATTACAATAATTAAAGCTACAGAATTACAATAATTAGTAATTCAATAGTTAGTTCTCCGGGCAACATCACTACATAAAATATAATGATAAATGATTTACCTTGCTGCCAGCAGGTGAGAGTTCATATTCACTGCTAGAATTGTTACCAGAATTGTTTCTGTAATCTGAAAAAAAAAAAACATTTAAAGCAAAGTATCGCATGGCTAATTGGGCGGCTATTTGATGACTGGTGAGTTTTTCTTTTTAAACGACTTCAAAAAGGAGGAGGTTCTCAATTCGACTGTATTTTTTATTTTTTATTTATTTTTTTTTTTTTTTATGTTTGTTATCTCAGAACTTTCGACTGGGTGAACCGATTTTGATGATTCTTTTTTATTTGAAAGCTGGTGCTTCCCATGTGGTCCCATTTTAATTTGGTCTAGTTCTGACAATGGCATCCATAAGAAAACCATATAAGTCCTAAATTTGCATAAAGTATGTGCGCGACAAATGGACGAATAACTCAATATCACGCCAACCGATTTCAATGATTCTTTTTTTATTGGAAAGGATGTACTTCAACGATAAATTGATGAGAGTTTGGTTAGGTTCTGATTATCAGATCCATGACAAAGTAACGGAACTCTTCAATTCTTAGGAGCAAATTAACGAAACTCGGCCGAATCTCTTAATTTGACCCTAATGTCGTTATGGTCAAATTATGTCTGTCTCATATGAGCAGCACGTTTAGTAGATCTACCTATATTCAGACAAATTAGTGTACTTCGGATTCACTAAAAATCAAAAAATAAACAAAATTTTAACAAAACAAAAAACGACTTAAAAAAATGCACTAAAAAGTAAAAAAATAATTTCGTATTCTTCTACAACTCCATAATCGACTTACTTTTTCTACTCATCAATATGTAGGTACGATTGTTATTTTTGGAGTCGGTGTCAGCAAAGGCCCGGCCCGGCGCGGCGTGTTTACTTGACAGCTCCCCTCACACCGCGGCCCCGCTCTCGCCTCGTCAAGTCGCGTGTGCGACACAAGCACATCTCACCTATAACTATGTATGTAGTTACAAACCTACCATGACTGACACCGATTCCAAAAATGACAATCGTACCTACATATTGATGAGTAGAAAAAATAAGTCGATTATGGAGTTGTAGAAGAATACGAAATTATTTTTTTACTTTTTAGTGCATTTTTTTAAGTCGTTTTTTGTTTTGTTAAAATTTTGTTTATATACTAATAGGGACTAAGATAGAATAATTTTTTTAAATAATTTCGGTGGCCTCCCTGTATAATTACAATTCAATGATCTTTAGAACTAGGATTTGCTTTGATTTTTAAATGACTTCAAAAAGGAGGAGGTTCTCAATTCGACTGTATTTTTTTTTTTTATGTTTGTTACCTCAGAACTTTTGACTGGGTGAACCGATATTGATGATTCTTTTTTTATTTGAAAGCTGATGCTTCCCGTGTGGTCCCATTTTAATTTGGTCCAGTTCCGACAATGGCATCCATGAGAAAACCACATAAGTCTTAAATTTGCATTAAGTATGTGCGCGACAAATGGACGAATAACTCAATATTACGCCAACCGATTTCAATGATTCTTTTTTTATTGGAAAGGATGTACTTCAAGGGTAATTTTATGAGAGTTTGGTTAGGTTTTGATTATCGGATCCATAACAAATTAACGAAACTCGGTCGAATCTCTTAATTTGGTCCTAACGTCGCTATGGTCAAATTATGTCTGTCTCATATGAGCAACACGTTTAGTACCTAGGTTTACCCATATTTAGACAAATTAGTTAGTGTACTTCAGATTCACTAAAAATCAAAAAATAAACAAAAATTTTAACAAAACAAAAAAACGACTTAAAAAAATGCACTAAAAAGTAAACAAATAATTTCGTATTCTTATACAACTTCATAATCAACTTACTTTTTCTAATCATCAATATGTAGATACGATTGTTATTTTTGGAGTCGGTGTCAGCAAAAGTACCCGGCCCGGCGTGTTCAAAAGTACTTGACAGCTCCCCGCGTCGCCGCGGCCCCGCTCTTGCCTCTCGCCTCGTCAAGTCGCTTGTGCGACACAAGCACATTACACCTATAACTATGTATGTAGTTACAAACCGACCTTGACTGACACCGACTTCAAAAGTAACAATCGTATCTACATATTGATGATTAGAAAAAGTAAGTTGATTATGAAGTTGTAGAAGAATACGAAATTATTTGTTTACTTTTTAGTGCATTTTTTGAAGTCGTTTTTTTGTTTTGTTAAAATTTTTGTTTATCAAAAATTGGACTGATAGGGAAAACGATTCAGAGAAGCGATAAAGCAGGTATCAACATTATTTTATTAATTAATAATTCCATATTTGAAATGTGTATATTTTTGGTTAAAATTTTTTGAGAGATGTCGTAATTTTTAAGTTTTATTAACCTCTCCGAATTTTCGCGAATATTCGCTTATGATGTCTCAAACGAAATGACATTTTACGAAAACTTTGTGTTATTACCGCTTCACAATTAAAGCTCTATAAATGAAACATTTCTGAACGTAGCCGAATAGTAAAAACTGTTTTAGAAAGGTTACAAAATAAGCTTTCGAATTATTATATTACAAATAAATATTAACATTTGTAAATATTAAAATTTAGAATGCAAACATTAAAAAAAAATGTAAAAATGACTCACGTGATGTTTTTATGTGAAAACGGTATTAAAATCACAGATTATGTAAACAACAATACTTATTCTATTGTATAAATGTATAATAAACACTTTTGTCACCTCACTTTTTTATCATTTCATATAAAAATATTTAATAAAAATTAACAATGTCGAGCGCGGTCGAGCCGTCGGTAGGAAATTTGGCAGGATAAATTATGTGTCAGATGGCGCGAATGACAAAATATTCTAGTTATGTATTTCTATGGACAACTTGAATAGGGACGAGCAGCTTGATCTACTATCGACCTTTTACTTTTTGTTTTAGGGATGTCACTAAAAGAACAACGGAGTTAGAACGATTTCTATGGAGACACACGCATTGACGTATAAACATGCTTATTGTACTTGACTGCTGTCGTATTCCTAACGCATATATCTGCTTAAGTTGGTGACCGGTTAAAGGTGTTCATTCGAAAGGTGAATTTCTGATCGTCTTTTGAAAGGCTACGATCCTGAGGCAAATATTTCTTTTTGTAAATACTTTCAGCTTCACAAATTATAAAATCATAATATCCCGTGATTTTCCACAGGTCTGTGCCAGTTAGTACATAAATATGAAAAAATAACAAAATATTCTTTTGTGTGTGCAGTAATTGGTCTGTTGCTCCAGACACCTACAAAATCTTCATCAAACAGCCTCCTGACATCATCATATGAACAATGTTTTTTGACTGATTGTAATTATCTCACTCATAATCGGTGTTGTCTGTAGGCTAAATCCAAACAAACACCCAATCGGGTAAAATCTGCTAACTACATCTTATGAGATGAGGCATAAAAGACAAAGTAACTCACCATGTTTTTTAGCTCCGCTATGGTTACTCGATGCTACGCTTTCAACAGAATTCTGTCTGCTCGTCGACTTGCTTTTAGATTTGGTTTTTGACAGACTGCTTTCACATCTCCGGCTGCCTTTCGAGTCAGAACCACTTCCATTGTGGATATTCTCCCTACTGCTCTTCTTGGAAGTGCTGGCCTCTCTCAAAGGCGGTGCCCCTGGTAACTTTTTACTCTTTGCACTGTTTGTGGCTGTGCCATTGGATTGGGAAGTGGTTCCGTTGGTCTGCGAGGCGAGGCTGGATTGGCTGGTGCTCCTCAGGCCATTGCCGTAGTGCATGTGACTGTTTTTGTTGGATGGTGTCGGTGGGCCGTGGCCATTGCTGGTCGGAGTGTGCCAGCCATTCTGGACCGAAGTCGGAGTGTTGCTGTTGTTTGTGTGACTCTCTGATATGGTGTCTGAATCCTCATCAAAACTGAAATAAACAAAATATCATTCTAATATATTGACATTCCCTTGAAAGACTTAAATCTTTTCAAGAACCAGAGTCTTTCCATTTTACTTAAAAGAACATTGAAAGCAATCTCATGGGCGACTCTGAGGGAATACCACATGATCTTCCATAGGGTCCTAATTTAAAATATTAAACTATTTATCATATTGCGTAAATTCTCGAAAAGAATAGTTTAAAGCATCACAAGGGATAAATCCTTACAGATTATTAAATTTTATTTTGCTGTTTATAACATGAAGAAAAAAATATAAAATAAATAAAATGATGAGGAAAACAGAGACAGTTCCTAAAATTGACAGATTGTACAGATATTCTTAGGGGCATACATAAATACCGACCACATACATTGAGAATTATGTTGTTTGTGTAAAGAGTTTTTATGTTACGCTATTTATCATGACTGCAATAAAATTTTGAAATAAACTGCCTTTGTAAATATGAGATAATATAAACAACAATATTTTGGATATGACTCAAGCAAACAACGTAAACATTTATGAAAAAAATCGTGTGAAGAAAATAAAAAATATAATAAACAAACTTTGTAAAAAAGAGCACAAAAACTGACTACATAGAGTTTATCACTATTCCATACCCAGGAGAATTGATTGTAAATGGTTGATGTAAAATTATTATTGGAGTGGTTACCTCAAAACCTTCATTATCCTTCTCACAACACTAAACTGAGACTAGATTACTTAAATGCAGTTCTCGCACTATTGAGCAAACTGCTCAGATAAAAAGAAATGCTCATAAAATCTGCCAGATTTATGAACCGGCTCTTATCTGATAATAAACATTTACACAGACATCTCAACATGAATAGTGTGTTTAACACTTACATGCTGGGCAAGTAAGGTAAATTAATATTCATTGTTTTTTTTTTTTTACATTAACTCCACACAGGAGGCCCTGAGGAAAATAATTTTCCTCATCATTTCCATCATCTGGTCAATCTGGTCCATCATCAAGGGTTTTTTCAGCTATTTTGGGACTCCGGACCAGAGGTGGCAAAATCAGACTCCAGATACTAATATCTACAGCCTGTATGTCGGACGAATATCTACAGCTCATATGTTGAACTAATATCTACGAACTTCAGAGTGTTATAATCGACTTCAGAGTGTTATATCTAATATCTACAGAGCGTAGGTTGGACTAATCAGCTAAATGTGTCCAATAGTCCGATATTAGGGATTTTTACATACATACTTACATAAATTAAGTTTTTTAAACTGCATACGCAATATTACAATATTCCAATATGCTATACATAATTGCAAATCCAACCTCTGCCAGTGCTGTAGATATTCGTCAACACTTTAGTTCTCATGGATGGATATTAATCAACAGTTTGAGCTGTAGATATTCGTCAACACTTTGATTCTCATAGATATTAGTTCGATTTTTTCAGTTTTTGGAATTCCTGTAGATATTAGTAGATGCCTCAGCAAAATTAACGATGGGCGCACTTGTGATTTGTACAGGGTGAGCAGTTGTGTACTATTAAAGCATCTGCGGGGTCTGTACAATACGCCCAGCTTCTGAGAGGCTAACTTTTGACTCTGGCTTCGATAGAGCCCCATGCCTGAGCTGGTCACTCAGAGTTATACCAAGCACATTAATGGAAGGCATATTGGGGATTGCTCCCGTAGAAGGAGACTAGATTGTCTATGGCATCCCCAAAAGGGATATGGTGTGAGACTGAAGGTGGTGGATTTCTATTAAACTGAAGGAGATGTGGCAGAGGAAGGCAGGGAAGTACATGGCTATTCAAATCTGGTCACCAAACACGGTTAAAGCCATCTCAAGCAATGTATCAATGGTGTTCTGTCACCTGGGTGATACTGAGAATAAGACTACAATATAATAATTGCAAATTCAGTATTAGTTCTGAAAGTGTTGAGTAAGCAAACAAAAGATAAGGTTGAACCAGTATTGATTTTTATTTACCATTTCTTCTGTACAAAAGAAACATTTTTTGGATGATATGCATATTTATATCCGACATGAATCTACATGATTCAATAAACAATTAATTTGAAAGATTAATATTACATCTAACTTGATCAGGGTGATTAAGCTAATGATTGACTATTGATTATGATTGAGGCATTTGACAAGAGATTAAAAGATACAACTAGGCATGTCTATTTAAAATTTGACCACCGTGATAGCGAGGAAAACCTTGCGAAGGAAAAAAGTTGAAAATGCATAATAGAGTTCACCATAAGAGAGGTTTAGTATGCTTCAGAAAAAATATTTTAACTAAATAGATAAAACAATTTTTTTAACAAAAGTTTTCTTGTTTGTATGGTCCTTGGACCTAAACAAATTTCATTATTATTTTTTTTTACTTATTGTTTTGTTATTATTTATATTATTATACTAGTGCACATCGGAAACAATCATGGGGTAGTCCGAATTCTTGAAAAATCGGTTCCAATTATAAAAATGACTGTAAAAGTAAATTTCTATAAAACATTTATTTTAATAGAGTGGGCAGTACATACTTCATCGCTTATCTAAATTCTTCACAAAATCTGTACCAAATTTTGAAATAACACTTAAATTCAAAGCAAATATGAACCAGAGTTACGCAAGGACACAGACAACCAAAGTATTATTGATGATGATAGGCGTAATTTAATTGATTTTTGACCAAAATTAATATAAGAAAATTTTTATTCGAGCATTTGTAAAATTATCCCAGGAAATTTATTTTCAAAGAAAAATAAACTATTATTGTGTAAGAAATAATGAATTTGGTAAATCTAATGAGCAGTTTTTATGTCAGCTAGAGTCAGGTGACTCTCTACCCATTTAAAGCTCCAAAGACTAAGATGGGCCGGACATGTGCACGGAATGCCAAGCACACGAATACCGAAGAAGGTTCTAACAGGACACCCGGGAGGTAAATGAAAGGCGGACAGACCTAGGCTGAGATGGGAGGATGATGTCAGGAAGGATGCAAGAGGACTACTCTATGACGCAGATTGGAAGACGACGGCCGAGGATAGGGGGCGGTGGAGGCTCATCTTGATGGAGGCCAAGGCTCGAAATGGGCTGTAGATTGAAGAAGAAGAAGAAGAGGTGATGCTGGGTATGATGTGTTTTAAATATTTCAAATTGTACCAAAAACCCTTTCCAATCCATGCAACTAAAGCGTAACATGGAACGATTTTCCATTAGTCTACATGGTAATTGTTCGGAACAAACGTCAACGGTTAATACACACTTTTTTTTGATAAAACTTTTAGATTCTTCTTAATTACCATAAAAGACAACTATTTGCATTGGGGGAGGTTGAAAATGTTACATTTTTAATTTTATTTACGTAAATTGAAAATTTGCTTTCACACTGTCAAATCACTCTGTTTGCAGTTCGGAACAAACGTCAACGGTTAATATGCACTTTTTTTTGATAAAACTTTTATAATATACACAGGCCCGCTACACAAACCATGCTTTGCCAGACAAACCATTCAAAAACGTAGGCTGTTTTTTAAAGTAAAGATACCATACACAATCCCGTTACACAACCGTTGACGTTTGTTCCGAATATTTACCGTCTACATAAAATAAAAACTTAAAAAAGCTAATTATTTTTGAGAGAATTTTCACTCACGCAGGACTCTGGTCATCAATGAACACCATTAGCTCCGCCTCAGGCGTCAGGAAGTCCAGATGCGCCTGGTTCACGTGGATCAGCATCTCGTCTGAAGTCAGGTCGGTGAGGTCGCAGAACGGACACGTGGCCTGCCCCTCCACGTGGTACATGAGGGTATGCGCGCGCATCTCCTCATCGGAGAAACCCTCCAGCCCGCATATCTCGCACGTATACGAAAAGGTCGGGGTGTTGGACGCCATGTTGGATTTTTTCTGTCAATGGCGGTGTTGACTATGCTTGAATTTTTTCCAATACATTTTTTCTGAAAACATGAAATTTTGTTTTCAGTACATTTTTCAGTATGAAGTGATATGAAAAGATGTTGGACGCTATGTTGGGTAAGGTAGTCTTTTGTCAGAGGTGTTCGTTGAATTCTTTCCATTCCATTTTTTTTTGGAAACATGAAACATTAATTGTTACCCTTTGTGCTATGCATAAAAATCTTGTCTTAAATGTTAGTTTATAAATTAAAAATAATAATGAAATTTCAAAGTTGGCAGTATTTTCGGTTCCATGACAACTCAACAAAGAGGCTTTTCAAGACTTCTTTGTTAAGTCATTAAGTGATGACAAAAACAAAATAATATAGCCCATAACCTAACCTAATGTATAAACCTATTTTTCATCACTTTGAATAACCTTTCAAAAGTGTGATGAAGTTGCTGAGTTGTCTGTTCACCAAATTTTCAGTGTAGCAAGGGCATGAAAGGTGGCATCTTGGAAAAAAAGGTGAATCTTGGAAAGCTTTTCTGTCTTTTACATAGGTATCATAATACACATTTTTCCAAAACATTTATAATTTATTAGTTAGTGCAGTTTCAGTTAGTATGGGGAATTGCGGGGTTCTAACATTTCGAGGGTCTCGAAGAACATTGCCAGATACGTGATTTTGTAGTTTTGCTGAAGAACTGTTTAAAGTCTCGTTTCTGCATTTTTATTGTTTTTGACATCAAGAAATATGGTGTTGTTGTTTTGATATTTCACATTTCCTTTCATTTCATTAAAAATTCCAAAAATACAGACAATTTACATTAACAAAATAAGCCAATAAATTAGCCAACGAAATGATTTTCAATTTTTAGCAGCGACATTGTTCTTCGTGACTGTCGATTAGTTAACCTACTTATGTTTGAACAATGGACAATACATTTGTTGTCTTTCTTCTTTTCTTGAATTATTCATAGCTTTACAAGCTCTTTAATGCATGTCCTTAGTGTGCAATGAGAAAGTAAATTGCTTTCTTTGTAGTAAGATTGCTCCAGAGACAAATTGAGATTGTACTCAACTCTTCATGAAATGATTGCAAAAGGACACCACTATCATTTTGCAATACTGTGCTTTTTTTCTTTGTTAGGAAACTTAAACTATTGCGAAAAATTGAATCATGAACAAGGATTATCCTCTTAATATTTGACAAAAAGTAAACAATATTCAATATCACGCAAGTAAACAATATTCAATGGAACCACATTTACGAAATCCAGTTAAAAATATGTTTTCAAATAGAAGTACCTACCTACCTACGAATTATTTTGATAAGATAACGATTACAATATTATTGGTTGTATTTTCATACAATATTAAATAATATTTACATTGATAAAACAGTCATTTGAAAGAACTAGCCTTCAGGAACACGTTTTGTATCACTACAATAAATTAATAAACGAATAAGGAACCTCGAAAGTAGGTAATAGAAACCAGAAGTGACATTTCTCCGTTCATGTAATAAAGTGGGGTTATAACGCGAAATCGATAAAACTTCCGCAATTTTATTTGTAACTTGCAAGTAAACTAAACCTTACGCGAGTTCAAAGGTTACACGTAAACATAATCGATAGTATTTCAAGAAACAACCTTACAATCCAATAATCACTTGATTTTACACGGTATACTTACAAGATCAACTGTCAAATTCACACTAGAACGCCTATTTAAATTGAATTCAATGGCAATATTACACTACGAAATCTTTTATTTTTGCACTGTTTCACTAAAATTATCATGGCACTTGGTGATTAATTTAACAATTAGACGAGGTCTTGAGATTTCCTTACATTTTGGTGGTTATTGTGGGAAGCCTTTCGCGATTCGAGGCGGAAATTGTAAAAGAAATCGGGGATTTTCGCCTCGAGAAGGAAGTGTACATTTTGACCAGCTGACCTCGTATTGCCTCGCAACAACGGCGCCTTTCCTAACCAACACTGCGCTAGGATATCCGCTACGGCTACCCGCTATTCGTTACTCGTTATCCGCTACCGGCTACCCTATCCTATCGCCTTTTCACGTGACGTGATTTTCCCACATTTTCTCCTTTCTCTATGGACCTACTCGCTGAAAGCGGTTTCATTCAAGCCGCGCAAAATGGGAGAATCAATATCTCCGCTGAAGCCAGTGTTTATTCCGGGTTGCGTTGATGTCATCAACAAAACATACATATTTATTTTATACGCACTGATTGTAAAATATTAATTAGCTCCTTGAAAATAATGATTTATTTACATTTTTGGTAATATTTATCTAGCTACTTCATTTCTTTGATTTATTACCCCAACATTTTGTTATTTTTAATTAATTGTGTAGATAAATAATATCATTAAAAGTGCATGCAAATCATCGGTGTGGTAGAGTAGAAAGAACTATTATATTAGACGCATTAGGGAACGTACCCATACTACGTGACCAACTTTTTGCAATTTTTAACCCCCCCCCCCCCCCCCGGTGACCAAAATCCTAAGCAACTCGCCGCTCATTTGTATGGAGCGTGACATTTTGAAGACCCCCCCCCCCCCCTAAACGTGTCACGTAGTATGGGTACGTTCCCTTACCTATATCATGTGTAGGTACGGCTATTTTGGAAAAAAACCTAATTTCGGGCTCGATTAACTCGATAACGAGAACTCAAATAAAAAAGGAAACCACAAAACCGACAACGTGAAGTAAATTCATTAGATTTCTGCTTTTATCACTAGTTTCCGGATACCATGTATACAGAACTAAGTATTTAATAATCAAATATTTATGAAGTATGCAGTAGGTATGTACTTGACTTACTTTAACCAGTGATTCCTGAGAGTATTTGGGTAAAAATGTAACTGAAATTTTGGTTTCCGTTGACTTTTTTGAAAATTTTTCTTCTTCAAAATCATACAGTAAAAAATTCTTCCACATATCTTCACTCAGCCGAGTAACCGTCCAACCACTCACCCCGACCTTAACTGCTCAATAAATAGTGATTTAAAAAAAAAACATCAAAAATATCACCGGAGACCAAAATTTCATTTACATATTCAAATAATGTGATTCCTCACTGGGAAATAAAGTAAGTCAAGTGCGATCCTTGACACCTGTATAATAATCCTATAAAATTTAACACTTACCGTGAATCACATTTATCACTTACATTAATTTTATCTTATTGTGAAGACAAATTATAATATCACTTACATCGATATAAAAACTATGGATCAGCCCTCCCACCGCCCATACCTGGTTTCAATCGAAAAGTAACACCACCTACGAGTAATTTCGACACTACCCATCGAATTCCATCGTACATAGGTATGTCTTGCGTGATGTAGTTGTTTTGCTAGGAAGAAATAATCACTTCTTATCAAATGTTACTTTTCTCGATAAGCCTCGTAGTGTTCGAGCCACCCGCGCCGCTACCCGAATTTCAACCGATTTCTTTCATATCTCCCTTAAACATTTGAAGTTTTTAAGCTCTTAAAAAAATGTATGTTATTTTTTAAGATAATATCTATAGGTACATTCCACATGCCGAAACGCAAATTATATGAAATTCCTCGACAGAAAAAAATCGCAAAGTATGCTCCGAAAATTATTATAAACACGTTTGTTTCAGTTATTTTACAAGTTAGGTATATGTATAAAAAAATTCACATTGTTTCATTAAATGCTGTTTTCGACAATCTCCACGAGATTTTTGCTTTATTTTAAACTAGTCGTGTTTTATTAAACATTTTCACAATTTTCACTTAAATTTTATTGTTTTAAATATTAGCGCGCTCTCTCCAATATTCGGAATTACATCTCTCCATCTTCTTCTTTTTGAGCGGGGATGTGGTGCCTTAAATGCATATTCTTTTAAGTATTCATATAATTGATTAAATTGTTAATAATAATGTCCGCCATAGACCATGCCTAAAACATGTCTAACTGCCTCAATTTTGTGTTTTAAAAATGATCCTCACAAACTAGTGATTCCGTTGCTGGAAAACAAATTAGCCCCACGCAGACCAACAAAAGGTAAAAACCAATGCGTTTTGCGATCTTTTCACTGTGAGATTATGCACTTTCTTTTTGTATTCTTGGTCGTAGATTACTTCCACATTAAGTTTTGTTAACACAACCCCTCTACAACAATTATATAATTAAATGAATTTATAGTGATACTGCCTACGAAAATAATTTTACTTTAATTACTTAGGGATCGTACCCATACTACGTGACCAACTTTTTGCAATTTTTAACCCCCCCCCCCCCCCGGTGACCAAAAACCTAAGGCCGCCGCCGCCGCTCATTTGTACCACGCGTGACATTTTGAAGACCCCCCCCCCCTAAACGTGTCACGTAGTATGGGTACGTTCCCTTACCACTACACACATTCAATATGAATGTAAATTTTGTACCACTGTTAAATGAATATGCTGAAATTTTCAACCCTACACGGTGTCCGTAAACTAGTGGTAAAACCAAGAAACAGGTGAATCTGAAGTTTGAATCTATCAACAGCTTGAACATCTGTTCTGCAATGTAGTACCTATCTTGAACAAGTCGTGACGACTGCTAACACTTCTCCTCTCCTCTCCCAGCAGGGGCATGCACTCCATATAGGCACATAAGCACTGCCTACCCTACCGCATTTGTAAAACATAAGCATGTAAATAATATTGTAATTTATTAAATTATGGCTAAAAATAAAATCACACTTTCAAAAATAAGCGCGAAAAAGCTGAGCAACCGAAAGCCGCGAGCCGCGAGCGCCAAATAAAACGGCACACTACAAGGACTATAACGTGGCATAAACTGTAACTAAAACTACACGCGCGCCCTCCTACTGCGTCACAAAAATGCGGCCTAAGCAGGAATTATTTCTGCCTAGGAACCCACCCCTTAATTCCTTTCCTTCCCAGAACTCTCCTCTCCTTCCTTTCCTTAAAAAACCCTCCACAAAGCATCCCCAAAGATGACATAGGCCCTGAAGGAAATTATTTTCCTCAGGGCCTCCTGTGTGGAGCTCATGTAAAAAAAATCGCTTTAACCGTATTTGGTAACCAGATCTGAATAGCAATACTTCCCCACCTTCCTTTTCCCCATCTCCTTCCCCTCTTCATTACCTTCAGCCTCACAACATACCCCAATTGGGGATGCCGTAGCTTCACTGGCTTCAGACGGGAGGAGTTATGACTCTTGTGAGGTATTCACATAAAAAAGAAACAGCCCGGTAAATAAATTAAAACTCGTGGTTTTGCACAAAATAAGTGCTTTATTATGAACTTATTTTATTTTTATCATAGCCACGCAAATGGATGTTTTAACTTACTTCGGGCACACGAACACATCCGCATACTTCTGTTAGCTTAAATATTCAGTGATCCCATTGCTAGTTCCATCTCGCCCCCGCGGACTAATTTAATAGAAGATTTTAATTTGAAAGCTAGTTCAATATTTTCATAATGAGAAAGACAAAATAATACCGCAATGAAGATGGCCGGCCGAGGAATAACAAGGTAAAAGGTGAAATCGCAAGTTAGCCTCATCCACTTGTATTACAGTCGGGCGGAATATTCAATGCGGAGCGACGCCATCGCATTTGTTCTTGTCATTTCTGTATTTTGCTACGGGCGCGGCGGCGGCGTCGGTCGGCGTCGACACGAAACCCAGTGGACATGCGTGACTTAAAAAATTAAATACCAACAAAGGGTAGGCTGAAAATAACATTATTTCAATACCAACGGTTTGGAGAATGAAAAACCACTTATTTGAGTGAGTTCACCGTTTCATTTATTATTATGCCCAATAGAATTATGTACATAGATATTACAACTTGCGCGTGTTGCGCTACTTCCTTCTTTAGCCAACATTTCGGACAGTGTTACAGTGTCCATAATCTGTCACAACTGCCCTGATCATGGACACTGTAGCGCTGTCCGAAACGTTGGCTAAAGAAGGAGATAACGCAACACGGCATAACATCCCAAAAATAAAAAAAATGAATGTATGTGTTAATGTAATGGACGCACCTGACTCACTTACCAGCGATTTCAAACATTATTTGAAAATAAAAATGTAAATGAAACTTTGTTCTCCGGTGACTTCTAGATGTTTTGAAGTGAAAACTTATTTAGCACCGTTGTGGTTTGAAACTCGATGAATCGAAAAATAGCGACTAAAAAGAGACGAACACACACATCTACAGGATTTAACCTGGGATAGAATGAGATAGTATAATCGGTCTACTCTTTGTGCGGTTCTTCGCAGCCTATCGGTCTCCTCTTTGTGCGGTGTTCGTAGCCTCCCCACTCTTGTCTACTTTAGTTTTTATGGTTTTAATTTTTAGGTTTCACTTCTACCGCGTGTGAATCGCGATTTTTTTTATTGTGTGAAATTTCAACAGAACGACGAAAGGATCCTTTAGCAAAGCTTAGATAATAAATAAGTTTTAGATAGGGCATTCTTCAGTAATATTTCAACCCTAATGCACTTTACTCTAATAAGTTAATCAATAATTAATTTGCAACGCATTTACGAGTAGGCACTTCTATGAGCTCTTAAGAGAGGGGTTCTTGCTTTGTTTCTGAGTAAATTTCTTCGTAGCATAAGCACGCGTACAAACATGAAATTAAATATTTATTTGTATTTTTAACTTTATGAGTAATATTTAATTAAATGAAGACAATCGAAAAATCTGGACACAGAAATACCAGAAAAAGATATTGGCACCTCTGAGACATTATCTGTTTCTGATTTTTCTGTCTCCAGATTTTTCGACTGAGTTTCGTTAGTATTGTCATCATTTAATTAAATATTATAGTTTGAGGTTTCACTCATAAAGTTAAAAACAAAAATTAATCTTCACACTAGACTTGCAGAAAAGTCGATAGATGTCGCATATTAAAAATAATAAAATGGATAAAAATTTACCGAGACACTATTTAGACAGCATTTAGTTCGGGTTTGAATAAATAAAGATAGCAGCCAATAATACGTCCGTTAAGAAAATGAAGGTAATGTTGGTAGTTCTTAGCTCAGTTAGTAGAGCTGTTGCCATGAAAGCAGAAGGTCCTGGGTTCGAGCCTCAGATGTGCCAATATCTTGTAATAATATCTGCCTCCAGATTTTTCGATTGAGTTTCGCTAGTATTGTCTTCATTTAATTAAATATTTATATTCACCTAACAACGCAATATGTACATTACACACTATTATTATTATTAGTATATATGCTTTATTATTGTATGATGAAATACTTAAAGATATGTTTTGTTTAAAAAACTTTATCAGAAATAATGTTTTTTCTTTCAAAATACGGAAAACCGAACGAAGACCAAATTAATAAGATAAAATAAATTGGTTTACAAAAAATATCAAAAGATAGTTTAATATAAAAATAATGACTCCGGAAGGCTAAGCTCGACTTATTAATTACGCAGAGTTACGTTTTATAAGGAATGATTGTAATGAGTAGGGACCTGAAAGTTTCTCAACATTATTTCTAGACGAAATTAGCGTTATTTTTTGACGAATTTCGAGTTTTTTTATTTTTGACGAAAGTCGAGTTTTTATGGAATGTTCGAGATAAATTATTTTCAGCAAAAGCGGTGATATATTGCAACCAAAGTGATGTTATGATTTTTAGATTAAAAAAATGATTTCAAATATATAAAAAAAAAACAATCTAAAAATGAAAGACAGTGTAATACGTTTTCAAAGCGAGGATATCTGGGTCATATTCTTTCCTATTTTATCTACAAGAAAATCGCCTGAAAAATACGCATTATTTGTCAGAAAATTGCGAATTTCACGGTATTCTCATGAAAATGACAAAATTCGCGTTCTCAGTGTAAAAATTCAGGTCTTGAGTAATGAGCAATGAGATTTATACATATAACAAAGTGAAATTATAAACCAGTAATTATCCTCATTATTTAATTTAATTCAGAGAAGAACATTCCTACCCCCAATATAATAATTCTTAATATAACATCCTAGAGAAAATATGTATTCATAATTGAATTTTTACTTGATGTTGCAGCGCGGAATGGAAAAAGCCAGTTACCTCCACAGACCACGAAGGTTTGTGGAAGTCTCCAAGCCTTCCATTTCTTCTTCTTACTTCCCTTAGCTTCACATCATTCCATAAATTGGGGTATGCTCATAGATATACAAAACAATGTCTCTGGGCATGCATATTCCTACCGGCTTCGGACAGTTGGCCTTGTTGTATTTGTATTACATAAATAAATCAACATACTAAAAAACAGAAGTCCACTGTGACAGCCTATCACACCGCATTTTCTCTTGTTCTCCATGTTGAACCCTATGTTCCGCAAATCGCCGTTTGCATTTTAATGCACTTTAATGTTCCGGACCGTTCCGTTCTGTTCCGCTGCTGGCGGCTGCCGGCGGAAGTGAGCGGAAGTTTTGTTTTGTCCTTTTGGAATGACCGAGAGGACAAACAGACAGGTAGGACGAGTTTCCACTTCCGAATTATAATAGGCGCACTTCAGTAGATAGTGTACGTTCTAGGTAATTATCTAGTACCTATGAATGGGAGTGGTATATACATTTAGTATCTCCCTGGCGAAAGACCACCATACCGAATCGAAACGTTGCTTGAAATGGCTTTAGCCATGTTTGGTGGCCAGATCTAAATAGCCAGGCACTTCCCCCCCACCTCCTTCTTCTTCATCTCCTTCCCCTCCCCGCTACCTTTAGCCTCACCACAGAATTCACTAATACTTCACACTGTTGTGCAGTACTTTTTTTTACTCCGCACAGGAGGACCTGAGGAAAATATGTCATCTTTTTCAGGGCCTATGTCATTTTTGGGGATGCTGTTTGGAGGTCTTTTTAAAGAAAGGAAGGAGAGGAAGTTCTGGGGAGAAAAAATGTATGAGGAAAGGGGTGGAATCTGGGATCAGTGTGTCCAGGTCATCCGCCGCCAAGACAAACTTCACCCCGTAAACCCGGGCACCCCTGCTAAGTCAAATATAGCGAACCACTTGGGGTTATCCAATAAACGGTTCCCGGGGCAGCCCTTTCCAAAATGGGTACCTACTCACATGAAAAGACCTAATTTTTGACATAATCGAGATCCTCATATAGTACTGTTCCGATTATTAAATTAAATGATATATTTAAAGTGTTAGTTAAATGATAACAAAAAAGGTGGGTATGTTAATTTTGAGAGATTTTTTTTTGTGACAAAGATAGTCGTAATGAGCCAGAAATTGACTTGAGATAAATACTCCTCACATGGTGTATTTCATATTGCCGTGACACTAATGGAGCATTCAAAACTGACACTAAATTAATGTGTAAACAATTATATATTTTAATATAAAACCCTCGTATAACTGGAAATAAAACACGCGCAAGGAAGGGTTCGAAAGCTTGCGGTGTTAGACCATCATTAAGTTATGGAGAACCTATGATTGTCGGCTTGTACAAAATGTACAAGAATCACTTTGAACAGCTTCATTGTACATGCAATTTAGCCCGGGGCCAACTTCTGGTGAAAAGAAGCAAAAGCAGAACCAGGCCAGAGAGTCACCGGAAATTAAATTTCCTTCACTTTTAATCTTTTTTTCTCCTCGTCTCCTTTTAACCCTCATCAAAAATCAAAACTTATTCATCTTTATAAAGTCAAGGACGCTACCATCTTATTTTCAGAATTCTGAAGGTTAGCGAATTTGCCTTACATAATAACACGTTTTCAGAAATAAATAATTTTTTATCCTCAAAAGTTTGGAATAACAAATAATTGGAGTTCTTTCACGATCAGAAAAATAAAAGTTCGTTTTATTCTGTATAAAACATCAATATGTATATTTAGTTTGTACTATCTGTCATTGTTGGACTAATCGATAAGCTAAATTTTTGTTGGAAGAAATCTTTTTTTTTTTTTTTTTTTGAGTTAGCTACACACTACACACATGATGTCCTGACGAAAATATTTTCCCTAAGGGCCTATGTAATCTTTGGAGACACTGTGTGGAGATTTTTTTTAAGGAAAAGAAGGAGAGGAAGATCTGGGAAGGAAAAAGGTGTGAGGGGTGGCTAGGTATCTGGAGTTCAGTGTCTCCATGTCATCCGCCGCCAAGAACTAGACAAATCTCACCCCGTGAACGCGGGCACCTCAGCCAAGTCACCAAACGTAGCAAAACACTTGAGGTAGGTAACCTATGGCATAGTTGTTGGATATCTAATGCATGGTTCTCGGGGTTGCGGTATCTATTCCCGCCTCCCAAATTGATTAATCTTATTGAAGACTATCTGAATTATCCAAAAACCATACCTAATACTTACAGTTTGGAAATAAAATGTTATACATTTTGTTCAATGGCAGGTAATCTGAAAAACTCGAAGCAGGTGGCGCTGATGTGATTGGATATCATTTGCATGATTTGATTTCTATGCGATACGGTAAGATATTGTTTTCAGGATTTAAAAGCATTTAAAAAATGGTTGAAAATAGATATGGTGGATAAAGAAAGTATGAAGGAGTAATAAAAAAAATATGAGAAATATAAGTGCAAAAGTAATTGCGAAAAAGGAAGACTTGGCTTGTTTATAATCATAACCTATTTGAGATTGTTTTCCTATGAAATATCTCAGGAAATATTCAATAAAAGCATGTTTTTTTAGATCGGCGGCTTGCGACGGAATAGGCCACTTGCATAGATATCATAACGACTTGGAAAAAATCGTGTGGATAGATCTTTTTACTAAGATTTCGAAAATGTTAGTAATTTTTTTTAGAAATGCACATTTTTTTATTTATTTTTAAATAAATAAATCCATTATTTGGGCTCGTGACGCCACTACATGAAAATGCCCCGTCTCCGAAAATGTTCCTATTAATTTTGTAAAATTCCACACTGATTTGTTATTTTTATATGGCATCACTTTGATTCCAGGCGAATTTTTGAATTCGTTCACTAGATTTATTGTTTGTTCTCTGCGGACTTATCATTTGGTTTGACATTTTGACAGTCTATGTATGCAATGAAGAAAACCCCGTACATTTAATGTTGTCCGTACGTGTTTTAGAGATATAATGGTTGTGGTGCTGATTTTAACAAAATCAAATTTTATAATATTCTTATTATAATTATAATTTACAAGTACAAGTATACTACATTGGATTTAGAAATATAGACGTTGTACATTATAATGATTTATGAACAATAAGATGGATCGAAGAAAAAAATATTTATGAGATGTAATATTTTTGGTATGCCTCGTTATTCTCCTGTGCCCTTTATTCTGGAAAACGTTATTTTTTTTAAATGATTTTCGGCTATGTAATTATCGTTTTTTCACACCTATTAAATTATGTCCCGTCTTTCCGCTTTATAAAAAATGGTCTGATTTTTCGGATTGAAATTTTCAAAAAATCGCCAGGGTTACAAAAACACGATTAAAAAATAATAATAATACAGAATGTCTTAGAATATTTATCTAAACAGGAATTTTTTTTTTTTAAATTTGATGCAAGTGGCTTATTGATAAATTTTCAGAATTCTGAGCTAAAATGTTGAAAAGTAAGGTTAACTCTAGTTTTGAAATATGCTTCTTTACATTTATATTGCTATTAAAATAGCTTTTGGCTCAAATTAGACTGTATTTACTATTGTTTCAGATTCCAGAGACATCACATACTTTTGAAGGAGCGGGAGACAGAAATGAAAGACGGCAAGTCGATGTAGTGAGTCAGTCGTTTATTGGGCTACGTAGCGGAGGTCGGTAAAGCGGTAACATGATGTATGCAGGGTGCCGTAAATGATGCTGCAGGCGTACGGAGGTGGTGGAGATGGTGCGGTGAAGGTCAGCGAGTTGCTCGACACCATGGCGGTGGAGATGACCTATCTTCCAGGCCGTTGCTCGACGCTTTGAATCGCGGAGATGAACAGTGAGTGGCTCGGTGTGCTGAGCCACCAGCAGGTAGTCCTGGCGAGGTGGAGCGTGTTTCCATGGCAGCGAAGCATGGTGGGCTTTGGGGTGCCATGAAGTTGCGAGCTGATCCCTTGGCTGAAGGTGGCGTCAAACCTTATAAGTCGCGGGATGGGGCTGATCTCTGGAGCTGAAGACACGATGGGCCTTGTAGCTGAGACGTGGTGATGGACCTCGAGGAAGCTGCCCTGGAGCGTAGCGATACCATGCAGGAGCACTGATTACATGTTGAGATGTTGACCGACGATTAATGTGAGACTGAACTGCAGCGGGCGAGCGATCGGCTGCTTATATAGCCGCGGTAGAGTAACTACCTCGCGGTAGGTAATACGAGCCACTTCGGCAGTTGACGAGAATATTCGGCGCCGTACAGATATTGTACGGTGCTGTCTCGAGACCTTTCTAGGCGGGGGCGATATTATTATCGTCCAGCTGGCACGGCAGGCGAGAAAGTACATCGCGAGCGGCATATGTAGGTAGGTACCTAGTAGCAAGTAGATTTGCCGATGCACGCGAATATTAGGAGATGTTTCTCGTATCTTCTTTTGATGGCGAAGATAATAATGATGTGTCGCCACACTTTTATAAAACGTTTATTGCAAATACGATTAGTTTATGTGTTTTTAAGGCAGAATCTACTTTTTTTCTTAACTGTTAATCACTTTAAAACAGATGCCCAAACATTCTCTAAGAGCGTAAAGGTACAATACAACATTGAGATATTTAAATTACTAGGTATTATTAAATTTATAATTATTTCTAAATTAATTTGTAAAAAAAATTCGCCATCGATCAGTATTAGGCTCTTTACTCGCAAACCGAAGGACGCGGGATCGGATCCCGGTTGCGCATAAATTTTATTTGATTAATTTGTGTTATTTCACAATTTATTCATTTAAAATAATATATAGTATATTTGTGGCACGTTCTAGAGTGGAAGATACTCAAGTATCGCCCTGGTGTAAGACCACTATTCAGAATTGAAACGTTGTTTGAAATGGCATTAGCCGTGTTTGGTGACCAGATCTGAATAGCCAGGTACTTCCCCACCTTCCTCTTCCCTATCTCCTTCCCCTCTCCACTACCTTCAGCCTCACAACATACCCCAATCGGGGATGCCATAGTCTCACTGGCTCCAGACGGGAGCAGTCGGGACTCTTGTGCGGTATTCATATAAAAAAAAATTAATACCATAGCGTCTGCGTGGTTGAAATC
Source organism: Limnephilus marmoratus (assembly GCA_917880885.1). Lineage (NCBI taxonomy): Eukaryota > Metazoa > Arthropoda > Insecta > Trichoptera > Limnephilidae > Limnephilus > Limnephilus marmoratus. The sequence goes on from OU862908.1 coordinate 57,065,906, forward strand.
CAGAACCCAGTCGGACGCCACGCCATACGCGCCGCGCCACAAATAACATCTGTGTACGTGGAATTTCACACAAAGCCACTGTTACAATTCGGTTTCGAATTCAAGAATTCGACACAAGATGTCGATACTTCCGTCAGCAGGTCGGACGGGGACGTCTCCCCCTAGGTATAACTGCTATGAATTTGTGAATATGTGGTATCTCTCCGGATATGAAAAGATCGACGGATATACATGTTGTATCAAGTGGCTATACAGGGTGTTAAGGGACGTACTTGACTTACTTTAACCAGTGATTCCTGACATTATTTGGAGTAAAAAATGTAAATGAAATTTTGGTCTCCGGTGACATTTTTGACGTTTTTTTTTTTTCCTACAAAAACATAAAAAAATGGTAGTTGTTGAACAGTTCGAGGCGGGGTGAGGGGTTCGTCGGATACCCGGCTGAGTGACCAGTGACGACATGCGGAAGAATTTTTTTTGTTGTTTGATTTTGAAAAAAAAAAGTCGTCAAAAAAAGTCGACATATGACGTCATTGCTCTGTCTCGGTTACTTTGTCCCGGTGACTAGCTATGGTGGATCAGAGGAACGGGCTGTTTTTGGAATCAGTTCAATTTGGGAGGCGGGAATGGGTACCGCCGCCCCGGGAACCATTATTGGATAACCAACACCTCTGCCATAGGTCACCCTAAGTGGTTCGCTTCGTTTGGTGATTTAGCAGGAGTGCCCGGGTTCATGGGGTGAGGTTTGTCTAGGTCTTGGAGGCGGATGACCGGGACATACTGAACCCCAGATTCCTACCCACTCCTTAAACCCTTTTCCTTCCCAGAACTCTCCTCTCCTTCCTTTCCTTAAAAAAAACCCTCCACACAGCATCCCCAAAGATGACATAGGCCCTGAGGAAAATTATTTTTCTCTGGGCCTCCTGTGTGGAGCTCATGTAAAAAAAAAATTGGATTTATAAAATGATAACCAACACTAATTGGGCGAAGCCGAAATCTGCGGAGCGGGTTTTTAACAGCTAGTTGAATACGAATAATGACAGGCATGATATCAGCGCCAAAGGCTGATTCCAGCGTTTCGATTAACTGCCAATGGAAAAACTAAAAACATTCGTTACAATTTCATGGCAACACCAAGCTACTCACTTTGTCTTTGAAATTTGTTCTTCATATTCGAATTTCCTCACAGCAGTAGTTCTTTTTAAACAACAAAGGAAAACAACATAAACGGAATTTAAAAAAAATCATTTTTGTAATCTGTTAATTAGATGTTGTTTTATTCTGATTTAACATCTAATTTAAAATGTACCAGGTCGGTGACTACATCGTTTTCCATTGAAATTTGCATGGGAGGCATTGTAGTGGTACCTACCTACTATGTAGGAACTTACTTACTCAATCCATAATACCATGCCTTGTAGATACCTATTAAAAATGTTTATTACTAATCGTAGAAAACGCGTTTAACAAGGTTAGCTCATCGATGGGGTAAAGCGGTGATTGGCTAAAAATTCGTGACGTAGCTTGAAGTCCATGTTCCACTGGGAGATTTGAATGAACTGCAATACAAATATGCCACTTGCATCACATTTAAAAAAAAAAATCCGGTTTAGGCAAATATTCTAAGAAATTCTGTATTTTTTTTAATCGCATTTTTGAAACCCTGGCGATGTTTTGAAAATTTCAATCTGAAAAATCAGATCATTTTTTATAAACCGGAAAGACGGGACATAATTTTATGGGTGCGAAAAAACGATAATTACATAGCCGAAAATCATTTTTAAAAAATAACATTTTCCACACGAATGGCACAGGAGAATACTGAGGCATACCAAAAATATTGAATCTCATAAATATTTTTTTCCTTGATCCATCTTGTTGATCATAAATCATTATAATGTTCAACGTCTATATTACTAAATCAAATGTAATATACTTGTACTTATAAATTATATCTAATAATAATAAGAATATTATAAAATTTGATTTTGTTAAAATCCGCACCATTATCATTATACCTCTAAAACACATACGGACAGCGTAAAATGTACGGAGTTCTCTTCATAACATCTGTCAAAAAGTCAAACCAAATGATACGTTCACAGAGAACAAACAATAAATCTGGTGAACGTTAAATGTCGAATTCAAAAATTCGCCTGAAATCAAAGTGATGCCATATTAAAAAAAAAAAAATCATTGTGGAATTTTATAAAATTAATAGGAACATTTTTGGAGACGGACATTTTAATGTAGTGATGTCACGAGCCCAAATAATGGATTTATTTATTAAAAAAAAAAACTGAACATTTCTAAAAAAATTTACTAATATTTTCATAATCTTCGTAAAAAAATAAAAAATCTATCCACACGATTTTTTTCAAGTCGTTATGAAATCCATGCAAGTGTCCTATTGGCAGGCAATAGTACTTCAAGCTACGTCACGTGTTTGAAATTTCGAAAGCGGCCCGATGAGTTTTTTTCTCCGAAAAAGGCCCATATGAGCTAACCTTGTTAAACGCATTGTATTCGAATCGTGCCTAGTAGAGGTACCTACGCATTCGCATAGGGTAGGTACCCAAAATTTATAAATTCTAATAAAAGTAACAACCTACTGAAATATTCATACTTATAAATTATTCACAGCTCCACTCCTTCTACATTTTAGCAAGTCGACCTTGGCCGCGACGCCATGACATATTGCGAGATTTTAATATTAAACCCCCCCACACACCACACATAATCGTGATTGACGCCGGCGCGTGGGGGGAGGATTTACATGATAATCCCACGCACAGGGCCACCCCAAAGTTATGATTTGCCCTCAGGCAAGGTGTAAAGGCCACCCTTGGGAAAGATAGAAAGTGCCATCGCTGCCATCCACATATTTCTATGAATGCTGTGATAACCAATCCTTATTACCTACTAATATAATTATCACTATTAAGGCGATGGTCTTCGTGGTTGAGTGGTTGCGATCCTTATCTACGAATCGGGAGTGCCCGGGTTCAGATAGCGGCACGGCGGGCGCAAATACATCTCATTTGATAAATTTATGTTAATTAATATTTTATTCATTTTAAGTAATGTGTAGTATATTTGCTTTGGGTGTTTTTTGACCAGATTTGAATAACTAGGAACTTACCCACCTTTCTATTCTCATCTCCTTCTTCTTCCCGTAACCTTCAGCCCCACAACATACCACAATTGGGGATGCCATAGGATGGATAGACAGACCATACCCGCATTCGGTTGCGAACATTTGGGACCCTTGAGTAAAACCACTACTAAAAGTGAAATAAAATGTCTTTAGATTATTTATCAATTAATATTTAAAAAAAACGAGTGTGCTTTAGACCACACGACTGAAGTAAAACTTCTTTAGCTCCATCTATATAATAGGAAGAAAGAAAGAAAATGTGCGCGCACTGCTCTCTCTTGCTCCTACAGTGTGATACAGACAATAGGCCTGCACTGTGTCTTAGATATACGAAACGTAACTGGCTATGAGAGAAAGAGAGAAAGAAAATGTGTGCTCGCACCTCGCTCTCTTGCCCCTACAGCAATATATGAAACGTAACTCTCTCTCTTTCTATCTTCACTAACTTATATCTCCCTCTCAACTTCCGTTCGCCTCGCCCGGTCACACTTTTCGCAACGCTCTTGTCACGCATTTACCAGCTAAATTGCGTAAAGAAGTTTTACTCCAAAAAAAACAAGGGTAAAGCCGGGCATTGGCAGGTCGCGGGTTCAGATCGCGGAACACGAAAGTAAATTTTATTAGATATATTTGTTTTATTTCATAATTCATTCATTTTTAATATGTGGTATATTTGCGGCACGTTCCAGAGCGGTAGATACTTTCAATATCGCCCTGGTGAAATACGACCATTCAGAAACGAAACGTTCATTGAAGTGGCTTTGGCCGCGTTTAGTGATCAAATATAATGTTTAGCCATTAGCAAGCTACTTCTCCACCTCCTCTTCCTTATTTTCTTCCCTCCCCTCTTCCTTCAGCCTCAGAACATAACCCAATTGGAAAATTGGGATGCCATAGTATTGGCTCCAAATAGTTGAGAGCAGTAGAGAGCAGCACCAGGAAAGACAGATAATATTATGTATATTTTTCCAGATTCGTTGAGTGGGTTACGCGAGTATGTAATACTAGATATAAAAGTTTATCTATGAAATGTAGTGCATGTGCAAAATAAATATGCAGGTATATGTTGAAGAAAAAAAAAACTACAAAAACATTCGAAATAAAATTTGACAGCTGTCACGTATTTTTTGTGCTCCGTAAAATAGCGAAATTTTGTGGAAAAAAGTTTATTTATTATATACAAAGTGGTTTCAACAGTGGCTCCACAATGTCACAGTAATGTTGGAGATAATGCAGTGTATGAACGGTCGCGGGCAGTGATTTTACATATTATTGTCGCAAAAATTTACCGGGCGACTCCGAGCGAAAGGCGGGCGCCTTCGTCGTGGTTAACCCATCATGGACACGGCCATTGATAATATAAAAACCGAAATAAAAAAAATAACTACAGTAAAAGATTCAAAAGCTAAAACGAACCTTGAACAAAATGTCAACATATTAGAAGAGCTCTGGAAATCTGAAAGAATTAAATACCAAGAAGAAATAATCAAACTACAAAAAAAAATTATCGAAAATCACGAAGAACTCACCAAAAAGTTAGAAAATATCGTGGAAAAAAATAATAATACTCCATCTTACGCGCAAGTTCTGTCAACAAATAACAAGGAAATTCCACAAGAAGAGAGGTTCTCCATAATAATCTCATCATCAAAAAAATCAACAAAAGCCGAAGAAATAAGCAACAAGATTCAAAAAGATATTAAATTAAACCAATTGAAGATAGGGATAAATGGTTTACGTAAAACGAATAAAGAACAAATCATCATATCATGCCCAAAAAAAGAATACTCTTAAATAAGAATACTCGAATCTTAAGAATACTCGCGAGTACTCTTACTGAAGAAATAAAAAACTTAACTACAACCTGGAAGTTAAAGAAATTAAAAAGAAGAAACCTAAATTAATAATTAAAGGTCTTAAATCTAACCTATCGGAAGAGGAAATAGTCAGCGGGATAATCACACAAAACGAAGGTATTTATGACGTTACATCGAAAAATGAAGAAAACAAAATTATTCTCGTAACAGAATTAAAAAATAAATTTTTCAAGCACAACCAACATGATGACCCGAACCAAGAAGATGAAAACCAGTACAAATCCTCGAACTACATTGTGGAAACCAGCGGTACAACGCGAAAAAGTTTATTAGCTCTAGGAAAGTTAAACATCCAGTACCAAAGAGTTAAAATAGAGGACTGCGATCCATTAACACAATGTTACCATTGTTGTAAATTTATGCACACAGCCTCCAGATGCCTACACCGAACTAATCCATCGATATGCCCTCATTGTACAGGTGACCATACCTTCGCCAAGTGTCCTGTAAGAGAAAAAACACCAGTTTGTGCAAATTGCACGTCTCAAAATAAGAAATATGGCGAAAAAAACAAAACAGATCACAAAGCTTTTAGCGATTTATGTCCATACAAGAATAAAATGCTTAAAGTAGCGAGGGACAGAATTGATTATAAATAAACATGGCAGACTATTTACAAAACGTCCTAGACAAAAAAAATTGTATTGACGAAAAAACATACAACACCTTCCAAGAATTCTGTATCCATCAAAACTACCTCAACAGCAGCCCTCTAGTTCTACATATGAATATTAGAAGTATTGAACGGAACATGGATGAATTTCTTGCTACAATTAATAATGCTCCCAAAAAGCCGGCATGTATAGTGTTAACGGAATCCCATTCGAGTTGTGAAGTGACGTATTATATACCTGGATATACTTTCATAGCAACGGCAATCCCAATAAACAAAAACAGTGGGATCGCTATATTTGTACAAAATAATTGTGACATATTATGCGTGGAAGAATTTAAAATTAACAGAGCAAACTGCCTATGCGTACAAATTAAGTATTACAACATAAAAATTAATATAATCTCTCTGTATAGAACGCACTCATCGACTGTCTGTTTATTTATAGATGAATTAAGACAAGTGTTATTAAAATTTAGAAACGCAAATGCGATAGTGGTTGGTGACGTAAATTTAGATATATCGCACGATTGTACTTCACGCAATAAAGATAATTACCTAAATATGATGGCTGAAATGAACTACGTACCGTGTATAAAGTCTCACACTAGAAACGTCAATAGACAACGCCCATCGTGCATCGATCACATTTTCACTAACATTAAGGATATTAATAATATAAACTCTGGAATTATAAAAACTTCAATTACCGACCATTACATGACTTTGCTACATTACAATTTATCTCAGGCGACAGAACAACATAACGTACAGAATGCTAATAATAATAAAGATATAACTGTCATTAATATCGAAACTCTAAAAAGTAAATTGTCCTCTGAATTATGGTTGGATATATTCCGAAATAATGACGTTAACGAATGCTGTAAAATGTTTGAAAATAAATTAACCAATTATATAAATGATTCAAAAAAAATTATTCATAAAGGAAACTCAGCAAAATTTCGTAAAATCAAACCGTGGATAACACATGGACTTGTTGTATCTATCAGACATAAAGAATGGCTTTACAAAGAAACTAAAAAAAAACCATTGGACATAAATTTAAATAATCATTTTAAAGAATACAAAAATAAATTAGCTTCCCTTATAAAAAACACTAAAGAGAAATATTATAAAGATAAACTTGATGACTCAGGAAACGACAGTAAGAGAGTTTGGACAATAATAAATGAAATCTTGGAAAATAAGCAGAAAACTAAAAATAATACCATAAAGGGCATAATACAAAACAATAATATAATAAATTGCCTTGAGGAACCTGAAAAAGGAGCAAATGTATTCAACGATTTCTTCGCAAATGTTGGAAAGAATCTAGCGGAAAAAATTTCAGTTAAAAACAAAAAAAATCCTTTTGCAAAAATTCCGAATACAGAAAATAAACTAGAACTTTTTGAACCAACCAATCCTTTTGAAATTGTACTAACTATATCAAAAATGCGAGGCGGTTCTGCTCCAGGATTTGATGGCCTTTCTGTAAAAATACTAAAAAACATTAAAAATTATATCTCTACACCAATCTCTCATATAATAAATAATAGCTTCAAGACAGGAGTTTTCCCGAACATATACAAAAAAGCAATAATCACGCCAATATTTAAAGCCGGTAATCCGGAGGACGTTTCCAATTATCGACCCATTTCACTCTTATCTAATATTTCGAAAATTTTTGAAAAAATAGCTAAAAAAAGACTAACTGCATTCATAAAAAAAAATTCAACCATCAATAAAGATCAATATGGATTCACAGAGGGAAAAAGTACCCAAGACGCCATCGCTAAAATTTCATCTAGTATTCAAAGTACCCTGGACAAATCAAATAAATGTATAGGAATTTTCATCGACTTAAAGAAAGCATTTGACAGCATTTCCCATGAAAAACTTGCTTTAAAATTAAAAGATAACGGCATTGACCACATTGCCCTCAAATGGATAGTAAGCTACTTAACAGAGAGACCTCAAATAGTAAAATTAAATCGGTCGTTTAGTACACCTCTCACAAGTACATTTGGCATCCCTCAAGGTACCGTCCTCGGACCATTATTATTTCTAATATACGTGAATGACATTTTCCGACAGGAAATTAAAGGTGAATTAATCTCTTATGCTGATGACACGGTACTGTTAATAAAAGGTCAAACATGGGAACTAGTGAACGAAATGGCAAATGAAGATATTAATATCTTAAAATCATGGTTTGATGGTAACTTACTCACACTTAATGCTAAAAAAACAACATATGTCTTATTTTCCCTGCAGAAAATATCTGATCCTAAAGTTAATATTGTAATCCATGACGAAAAATGTGATCATGTAAACTGTAAACAACATAATCCTATTTGTACTGTAATTAACTCTTCCTCCGAAATTAAATATCTCGGTGTGATCATTGATCAAAACCTGAAATGGAATAATCACATTTCAGAGCTAGTGAAGAGAATGAGGAAATGTATATATATATTTGTTAGGTTAAGAAATATTTTAAATGTAAAAATAATGAAAAATGTGTACTATGCCCTTGTTCATTCTTTACTCATCTACGGAATTATAGGTTGGGGAGGATCTTACAAAAAAAACCTAAACTCAGTAAAAGTCACGCAAAGAATTATCATTAAAGTAATATTAAAAAAAAAATCTACCTTCTCAACTGAATCACTTTTTAAATTGTTTCCAGTACCAAATGTTGATGAAATTTTCAAACAAGCTTCCATTATAAAAATGTGTAAAGAAAAAAATAACACAGAATATCAAGAATTTTACAAACTAATGAGAAACGGAAACCAATTTATAACACCTAATTTTAAAACAACTCAAATGCAAAATCATTATATTTTCCAAGCCATAAAAAACTATAATAACCTCCCTTCTGAATTGCGCTGCATCATCAACCAATCAGAACAAATAAATAAAATAAAACAATTTTTCAAAAAAAACTTACAATAAAAAGTAAATATTTTATACAAAACAGATTATAACTTACAACTCAAGTGAGAATCGTGGCTCCCTTATCAGGCACAAGAGCCCCTCTTTTCTGATAAGGTATACATGACCAGAAACGACCTCTAATTTAATATTTTGTAAAATATATGTGTTTATTATGTAACTCATATTTTTTTTATATTACAATAAAAAAAAAAAAAATAAAAAAAACTAAAACTAGATGCACAATATTAAACGGCATTCATAAAATGAACAAAGACAATAAACAAAAAAAAATGAATAGGAATAAATATAAACAATTAATTAGTGTGTTTTTTGACATGTCATTAGGTGTTCGTGGGGTAAGAAATTTTTTTTTTTACTAGTTATCCCGCCGACTTTCCCAGGATTTCAACACCTTTTTTATCGAATTTTATTTTTATGCAATATAAATATAAATGAAATCTTTTATTATTTTGTGACAGTTTTTATTTATTTTTTATTGTTTTATTGTTTTATTGTTTATTTCTTTCTAGGACAATCCTGATGAATTATAAAACTTATTTTAGGACTAAGTAACTTTTAATTCATAAATGGGAGGTAATAGGTACAATTTTATAGGTACAACGGGAGGTAAATAGGTGTTTCGATATACTTAGAAAAAAAATTCACATAAAAATTAAAAAAAGATTAATAAGTAGAAAAACAACAAGAGAAAATAAATAAAGAAACAAAAAGGGACATATAAATATGAATGATTTCAAATACAGGGAAAAGAAATGGTAAGATAAAAAGAAACGAGGCAGAACAAGAAAATTACATATTTTTTAAATGAGCTTCAAAAATCTTCTTTCAAATTTTAAAGCATTACTTTACTTTAAGCATTACTATCTGTAAACGGATTACACAGTGTGCAAGCAATATGGTTCAGAGATTTTATCTCATATTTTGTAGTGTATGTTTGAGTAACGCGGAAGGAAGTAGATCTATCCCTCATGTTAGACCCATAAGATAGTTGCTTGAAAATCCATGATGATAGAGCTACATAAAATTCAGCACACCGTTAGAGAATATTAACTGCTTCCTATATATATATACGGATTAAAGCAGAACATAAAGTTATGATTTGCCACCCCTTGGTAACGTCGCCCCACGGCGTTGCCTTAGAAGGGACTTACTTGGTTATGGTCGGTCCTGCTTCCAGAAGAAGTCTTCCATGAAATATCGGCAAAGTGGCCGTGCTTTGGGAACGATAAAAATGTCAAACGTTTCTAAGGCGCTACCTGAATATTGTACCTACAGGTAATGTCGAAAACGGTTGGTTTAACGGATCAATGATACCTTATATGTTATTATTATTTCGAGTTACTATGCCAAACATAACTGACACGGAAAACCACAGTTATTTGACAAAATCGTTTAGCCAAATTTCGAATCATCAAACATTTTCGGTTGTCCGATCTTCGTTATTCCAGCGTATTTTTTACCTTCAATGAACTCAAATTTCTAAATTGTCATTTTCAAAATTGGAATTGATTGTTTGAGGAACTCATAAGTAGGTACGTAACTACCAATAATCAAATTAAAAAAAAATAATAATTCTATTTTTGAAATACGTATTTCTTTGTTTACATTTTTGACAGATTTACTATTGGTGATAATTTCTGATCTTCTGTATAATTTTTTAACAAAAAAAAGTAGGTATAATTTTGTAAATAAAATTGACAATATTTGTTTTTGAAAGGCAATGATCTCCACGCAAATATTTTATATATACTTTCCGCTTGAAATTCTACAATTACAATATCCGTGAATTTTCAAGGATCTGCGCTAGTGTCATAATAAATTTGGTAGGGTAAATGATTAGACAGATTTGAAAACGAATCTACCAATGTTTCTCGTGACAGCTGTCACGCCACCTGTTTCAGGTCCGTCAAATGTAACAAACATTATTACGACACCGAATTTCACAGCCCCCTTAAATTAAATTAAAATACTTACGCCATTTTTTTTCGTGGGAGTGCAGAAATTGGTAATTTATTAATTTCCAAGTAATTTTTATTGTTCTCCGATAGGTTCAACATTGAATCCTTGTGGGACACCTTTAGGGTTTTTTGAATTACAACGGGAATTGAATCGACAACCATCCAATTTAAAGTTAAGATAAGTGGTATTATTTTATCCTAGAGCTTTTTTTTAACCATAGTTTTGTTGGATTCGACTTCTAACAAGAGTTCTTTTACCATTTAGTTTTTCATACTTTAGACCGTTACATTAATAGATAAGCAATCTTGCAAAACCAATTTGTCCTACGAACACGATATAACTTTTTATCTATGGTTATATATTTAAAATATCGAAATAATTATTTTCAAAATTTACTATCGTAATCATTGGGATCGGCCAAAATTTCCTCCGAGATCGATTGGAAACCTTGCCCAATTCTAAGCTCTCTGGCTAATAAGTAAATCAGTATTGCGCACAAACTTTTTTCAGAACAAAAGCTTAAGAGGTAATAGCACCGGTGAGAAATCTCGACGGTAGGTATTTTAAAAAATTCTCGCTATCGCACCGCGCTCAAAAAAGAACTAGCTATCGATGTGTTGGTGAGACCACGTGAGTGTTTGGCTTGTACACCCTCTCGCCCCCTCTGCGTCTCATGCCTACCGTCTTTCGCCTCATACCGCCATATCCAATATTCTGTTTAGATAAAGCATGTTTCGACTTATTTCGTCGCTAATGAAGTTTTTGAATCGGCCTTGCGGTGTGACAGAAAAAGGGCCCATTATTTTTAAACGCACGAGGTCTGCTATTGTCGGTTATTTATAAATATCGTCGATAGGTATTGTAACAATGTCTTCTGTTCACGCTTATTACCGACAAATTACGAATTATTTTACTAGAACTCTATGTAGGTTAGTAGTTTTAAAGTTTTCACTGTATTTGCGTTTATAAATATGCAGTCAAACCAACTACATCGAATTATTATATACATACATATGATTATTCTCTATGATACATTAGTTATTATTGAAAATTAGTATTAACCTCTCAGGCCTCGGGCCTGTTTTTCGAAAAGTCAAAATATTTCCGCTTTCCAATAAATTCCAAATAACTTTAATATTTGTGAACGCATCCGAAAACTAAAAACTGTTTTTGAAAGATGATGAAATACGCTTGCAAATTTTATAATTCGAAATAAACATATAATTTTGTTTTTATTTTATTAATAACTAGCAGACCCGGCCACACGTTGCTGTGGCTAACGAAACACAACGCCATTTACCCAACCTTTATAAAATCCACACCATCCGCTCGCCAGCTGCCCGCTGCGCGCTGCCCTTTGCCTAAATTGAATATTTGAATTTCTTGGCTTTTCTCTACTATAATAAGCATTTATTATACACATAAACCTTCCTCTTAAATCACTCTATCTATTGGTGAAAACCGCATGAAAATCTGTTGCGTAGTTTAAAAGATTTATGCGCACATACATTTTGAGCGACTTCATTTTATACTATGTAATGATGATGATACCACAAAACTTAAATTTCTACTCATATAATTTGGCACTTACCTATCTTATTAAAAAAAAAACTCAAAAATGCATATGCAACAAAAATGTATTTTTGACCGATTATCTCTATCTCTACATATTATAAAGTCCCCCGCGCCGTCTGTCTGTCTATTCGCGATAAACTCGAAAACTACTGAACGGATTTTCCTGCGGTTTTCACCAATATACAGAGTATTTCGTGAGGAAGGTTTGAGTATGCAATTTGTCAATGATTTGTGTAAATTGGTTGAAACATAACGATAATTGTTAGAAGTGTCGGAAATAAGTCCAGCCGCCTGGTAGCTTTCATCGAAAACGCTGCACAATCCTTTTGGGATATAACAAAACAATTAATGGTGGGATATTCCTCTTTTATAGATCTACAACAAAGTCCGCGAAGGCATATATCTATCTTTTACGGATAGCTTACTATACACATTATATCTAAAATGCAATTGATAAGAATAATAAGATAAGAAGATAGAATGCGTATAGTAAAAGATAGATATATGCCATCGCGGACTTTTTTGTAGATCTATAAAAGAGGAATATCCCACCAAGCGTTGTTTTGTTATATCCCAAAAGGATTAGGCAGCGTTTTCGATGAAAGCTACCAGGCGGCTGGAATTTTTCCGACACTTCTAACAATTATCGTTATGTTTCAACCAATTTACACAAATCCTTGACAAATTACATACGTAAACCTTCCTCACGAAACACTCTATCTATTGGTGAAAACCGCATGAAAATCCGTTCAGTAGTTTTCGAGTTTATCGCGAACAGACGGACAGACAGACAGACAGACAGAAAGACGGCGCGGGGGACTTTACTTTATAATATGTAGAGATAAAAAAGGTTTAAAAATAGCCCACCTTAAGTTTTTTTCTAATTAAAATTACGATAACGAAAAAGATAAAAGCACTTACATATTTTATTAGACAATTAAATCTAAATGGATTTATTGTGTTGTGTGTATCATACGTGTGAGTTGACATGTTTGTAAATAATAATGTTTAAAATGTTAGATATATCGCTTGCTGAGGTTTGATTTGTACTCCTGTATTTTTGAGTTTCTTTAAGCAGTAAATACAAAAAAGGATGTGTTAGTTCGTTCAAAATTCAATAAAAAATGTTGGTCTTTTACCTATAGATAGATTTACCTACACATTTTTTTTAAATATTTATTACAGTCAGTTTGAAATAAAGGAAACAAATATATAATTTTTTTAAACTTCAAAACTTTTTATTTTTATTTTCAACTTTATAAAACCTTAAATTGTAATATTTAATTACATGAAGACAATATTAGCGAAACTTCAACCCAAGGCTTCAGGCCCAACTTCATAGTACAAAAAAAAGTGCAAAAATCACTTACTTCGCAATTTTTGCAATAAAATAAAAGCACTTAGAAAAAAAACCAACAACGCTAAAGGCTTTGTACCAGTTCACATAAGGAAAAAGGTTGAAGCAAACGTTTTACGTATGAGAAAAGCTATAGTTTGAGCAGTAAATTACAGAAAAGAGCAAGAAAACACGGCACAAAGTGATAAAGTAAAAAATCTGAAAATGGACAAAAAAATGCCGCAAACCATGTTTTTGGTGATCATACAAAATGTTCGTCATACTATTGCAAGTCGGAGAAGTATACTAATGATCCAAATTTAGTAAGCGATCTTCAAGATTGTGGAACAGGACTGATATTCAACAATTATTGTCGTCTCTAATAGCAAATGCAGAAAGTCTTATTATTAACGTGACAAATAACACTGTGGAGCAATTCAACAACGTTATAGCCAAATTTATAGGCGGAAAAAGAGCAAATTTTACAAAAATGGGATAACTTCAGCAGTTGAGCTTCTTGAGCAGTAACTTCGTGGAATAGTGAAATGACAACCCATTCACGAATACAAAAAAAATCCAAGGCCACAGTCCTGGCAACTACACGAAGCATTTTATTGAAAGAAAACGACGTTCGAAGGAGACAATACAGAGGTGTCGAAAAATAAAACTAAGGTATTACGAAAACACGACAGAAAAGAGAAAAAAAGTTACAGGGCCTGATGAAAATTATGGTCAATTGGAATTAGATCCAGATATGCCAGCTGAATTATTTGAAACGATAAAGAGGAATTTTTCAAAGAATTATCTCCATCGAATAAGGATGAACTCGAAAGGAATACGGTGGGCCAAAGCAATAATAATTTGTGGACAATTGAAAGGCGTAAGCGGCTTACAGCTTCTAACTTTGGACAAAAATATGTAAGCTACGGCCAAAAACTTCAGTTGCGAGAGTATTAAACTCGCTACTGTACTCGCCATTTAAAGGAAATATGGCCACAAATTATGGGAAAGAAAATGAAAACCAAGCAATTGAGCAATTTACAAAAGAAACAAAATTAGAGGTATTCGCCTGTGGACTATTTATCGATGAAAACAAAAACTTTTTAGCGGCAAGTCCGGATGGCCTTTTTGGCAAGGATTCTATAATTGAAGTGAAATGCCCATATAGTATAGTAAATATGTCACCAGAAGAAGGATTTGAACAAAAAAAATTGATAACTGTAAAATTGAAGACAATGCTTCAACATTAAAACGGAATCACAATTACTTCTACCAAGTACAAGGCCAGTTACACATTACTCGTCGTAAATACTGTTATTTTGTCGTGTGGAGTCCTAAAGGTTTGCCGTATGAAAAAATTGAAAGGGACGATTCAATCTGGCAAAAAATTGAACCACTGTTAGAAAAACTTCTACCACCAATGCCTTTTACCAGAAACAATTGACGGTCGCATATCAAGAAATTTACCGGCGAGAGAAAGATCTAAATCATAAATTGTTTAAAATTCATTGTATAGTGGTAAAAAATTTTGTACAATAAAGTGTTTACAAACAAAAAATTTCAATTAATCACTGAAGGCAATGTAAGCGACTCTCAACTAAAAATTTGAAACAGATTTTTTTTAAAAACATAAACCTCACATTGGAGGCACCGAGGAAAAATAATCGCTCAGGGACTTTGTTGGAGAAGTTGTTGGACATCATTGGAGAAGCTGTGTGGAGGGTATTTTTAGGATAAGGAAGGAAAGGAAGTTTTCGGTAGGGAAAAGGTAGGTAAAAGTATGAAATGATGGTGGAGAGTCCAGCTGTAGAGATCAAAAGATCTTCCTCTTCCAGTTTCTCCCAATCCGGCCCGCCACGCAGTAAGTGGACAAAATTATCCGCCACCAAAACCCATGCAGACCTCATCCGTGAACCCGGGAACCCAGGCTCTGTCACCAAACATAGAGGACCACTTGCGGTGACCAAGTGGCGGGGGTGTTGGTTATCCAATAAATGGTTCCCGGGGCGATGGTACCTAAAACGCCTCCCAAATTGAAAATTTATTATAGTACTTGACATAAAAAAATTTAATTTTGCACAATTTTAGTATGAAAGCTCGGTCAGTATTGGTATACCGCGATGAGTCACTAAACAGAAAAAAAACGAATAAAAAATATCGATTACTCGGGCAAGGACAACACTAGTCTACCGATAAAATTCTTTACATCACTACTTCGCATTATATGTATGTATTTGTCAAAACCCACGTTCCCCGGCCCCCCTCAGGAGAAATGAGCGAAAGGGACACCTGCACGTCGGGCCGAAAATACCTAAATAAAATCTTCGAAATCGATGTTTTGTATTCCCCATTTTTCTTCTCCAAAACTGGACGGATTTAAAATTTTTTTTTCACTAACTGTATTAAAAGAAAATATTCTATGTCGGTACGTTTTGCTTTTTTTCAAAATACATTGTTTAGTTTGTATACTGAACGTTTTTTGACGGCGTTTAAATTAGGCAATTTTATTCATTTTTGGAAGGTCGTAACTTCTATGAGAAGTAAATTATCAAAAAAAACAAAACGTACCGACACGCTAGTGGTCAATATCTATATTATGTAAAAAAAAATTTTGCTCTAGGGTCAAAATCCAGAGAGATAAACGGGGAATACGTTTGTATAGAAAAGCGCAGCTAGTATTTCCTCTTAATATCGACATTTTAGATGGAACAAAAATGTAAATGAAAATCATTTCGGCCATAAAAATACCAACTAAAAGCTTTTTGCGGAAAATTATGAAGAATCGAAAAATGTCACAGCGCTCCGCCGCTACCAAATACTTTGTGCGCCTATGTGTATAAAATTAAATAATCATTAAAGAAGAAGACAATATTAGTAATAAATCTAAATGAAACGTAATAAAGAACAAGACATAGAAACATAAAAAAATGAAACGGTCGCAACTGAGAATCGATCCCAGGAATTCTTGTCTTTCCGTGACGCATCGCCTTAACCAACTCGGCCAATTTGATCATTGACCATTTTATGTCATTTTTGTTGGTTTCATATTTAAAATTCAGAATGAGCAATATTATCCTTAACTTTCTTGATTTTTCCCATGAATTAAATAATCGATTTTCTAAATGGGATATCTTGCTAATCTACCCGTTTTTATTATCTGAAAATGTGCGTGCCAATAATTGTATTCAGTTTATCTGATGGTCTCGTGATAGGCAACGTGTGAAACGATGGGTGCCCAGTTTTCCAGGTCTAGTCACACGTCATTATGAGAAGCTCGATACCAATAAAGACCTTTAAGCCATTTCCTTACTGAATGTACATACATTAATCAATGTATAGTCCACTGTCTGAGAAAAGTATAAATTACAAAAGCCCTCTCAAGAAAAATACTAGTTGGTATTTTGCTGGCTTGCAACGTGACGAATAATAAATTATTGTTTCCTTGTTTCTTATTTATGCTTAATATCTAATGCATTTGCAGAATAAATTATTAATAGAAAAATGAAACAATACAACTTTGTATAAACCACTTATATAATGCGTAAATCCTACCGGTTTCGAAACAAACGTTCCTTCTTCAGGGAAAGCTTATACTAATTTGACAGTTTTGAACTATGTTTTATTAGGGTAGGGGTGGAGCCGTTGCTAGTTATTAATGTAGATTGGGTGGGTAGGGGAACAAATCCATGATTGGGCTAAGATAATATTTTTTGTTTGTTGATAATAGATTCATTATTTTTAAGGGATTTTTTAATTTCCAAGGCTTCTAAGTTATCCAAACGTTTTCCTCTATGATTAATATGAAGAATATTTTATCCCTGAATTTTTTTCAAAACTATGGTTATTTTGAATGATATGGTTAGCGAACTCAGAAAAAATATTATTATTAAGACACCTTAAATGTTCTTTGATTCTGATTTCAAAATTACGGGTTGTTTTTCCAATATAAAATGAGGGACAATCATTGCATTTGAGTTTATATACTCCAGAATTAGTCAATTAATGCTCTACATTAATACCTACCCACCCAATCTATATTAATAACTAGCAACGGCTCCACCCCTACCATAATAAAACATTGTTCAAAACTGTCAAATTAGTATAAGCTTTTCCTGAAGAAGGAACGTTTGTTCCGAAAGCGGTAGGATTTACGCATTATATAAGTGGTTTATACAAAGATGTATTGTTTCATTTTTCTATAATGGATAACCACAAAGTGATAGCTACATTCAAAAGTATAAATGATTAATCATCGATATTATCAGTGTTGGCTACTAAGAGTCCCGACCTCCCTGATAAAATACTTCAACTATTGCCGGTCACCTCCTGTATCATTTCTGTAGGTTTATTATAAAGAAGCCCCTTCGGTTATCTTGCATCGTTCTCACTCCTATTCTTCCTATTATCTTCTACCTGAATGTATGCAGACTTATAAATACTTTATTCAGAGCATTTAAAACAGTTGGCATAGACCCATAGACTGAGATTGACCTAGATAGATCTTATAGGATACGCAGCATTTATTGAATGGTTCCATATGAGCTCCATGGACTGTATATGAGCTCCATAGATTCCAGTTCTTTTGCAGCTTCCCTAACGGAAAAGAATGCTGCTTTTAGATTAGGTTTCAATCTTGCTATTAACACCTATGTGGTCTAAGGATGTACGTGGTTCTTTTGGTATCGTTTGATTGTCTTACTTTATTTGATTCGTTATTGCCAAAGAAGGAATAATTGTTATATACAAACTCATAATTAATTTTATTTTAAAAAGATTTTGTTGCGTCGAGTTTAAATGCAAGATTGACCTAGATAGATCTTATAGGATACGCAGGATACATTTTTTGAATGGTTCCAAATGGACTGTAATGGATTCCAGTTCTTTTGCAGCTTCCCTAATGGAAAAGAATGGTTATTTTAGAATCGGTTTCAATCTTGCTATTAATAAGGTGGTCTAAGGATGTACGTGGTTCTTTTGGTATCGTTTGATTATCTTATTTTATTGGATTCGCCATTGCCAAAAAAAGAATAATTGTTATACACTCATCATTAATACTGCATTATATTTTAAAAAGATTTTGTTGCGTCGAGTTTAAATGCAAGTTCCATGGTGCAATTCTTGCCGACCTGTTACTTGCCTCAGTATTTAATATTCCTCCCCAGGAGTTGGCTGGTTGACTGGCATCTGTTTACATATAGGAATGCAGCGGACACGGCACACAGGATGCGGGCAGGCGTTACCAGTAGCAGTACCTACCGGCAGCTAACTACTGTAGCTATTAGCGGAGATGGAGAATTGCAGTGTGGCGTAAAGACGGTCATTAGACGCGTACAAAGAGCGTGATCTAAACGTGAGTCTGTAAGTTCGCCCATTTCTTCAATCTGAAATTATTTTATCTACCTTTGCAAACAGCTTATTAGCAACACGCTTTAACTTTAAAACTATAGTAGGTAATAAAAAATAGCACAGGGCATATAACTCCGCCGAATGGCGTTATTGTGAAGCTATTATCAAAAGTGAAGCAATTATCAAAAATTATAATAATATAATAATAATAACAAAATTTTTCATCTATAAAAATAGGGCGATTCCGGGTCGGAAAACAAATTAAATTTGAATAAGGTAATGGTCTAATTCTTTTCAGAATTAAATAAATCGTGATAATATAACTCCGCCGAATGGCGGAGTTTATAGTGAAGCTATTAACAAAAACTAAACAAAATAAAATGTGTCAAAAATCAAAAATAATTGTTTGTTTACAAAATTTTTCATCTATAAAAATAGGGCGATTCCGGGTCGGAAAACGAATTAAATTGGAATAAGGTGATGGTCCAATTCTTTTTAAAATTAAATTAATCGTGATAATGTTAGGAAACAAACTCATTCGACTTAACTTCGGCTTTTGCTAACGTCAACGTCAACGAGCGAGACGTCAAATATTTAACCGCTTGGGGAAAGACTGCAAAAATCTTTGGCGTTTCGGGCGAGATGTCAGTTTTCTTTTTCAGTTGGCGGGGAAAGGGATAGATTTAAAAAAAAATGTTTTGCTATTTTACGAGCGATTAATCGAATACATCGAATGTTTTTTTGTATTATTTCATCTGTAAGAAGTACATTGCAACTAATACCATATCATAATAGCCTCTTAAAAATGCTTACACCATTTCCCTCGATTAGCAGTGCAGAAGTTGGTGGGATTTTTAGAAGTTCACTTTGTTCTCCGATGGGTTCAATATTGAATCCTTGTGGAACACCCTAAGAATTTTTGCGCTCTACATCTGCGTGGATCAACAATAGCTTAGAATTTGTTAATTGTGTCGTACTAAATAATAATAAAATGATTGATCTTTAAATCGCACCTCGCGGTTATGTTGATGCATAATTTCAAAAGCCACATCAGTTTGCATGGATGAAAAGAGGGTGAAAGAAATATGAATAGTTATTATGCGCAGGTGCGCTGTTCCATCACTATTATACATTTCTACTTTCCACATATCTTCTCATGTCAAACTAGTTGCTAGGTAATGATTATAAAATGATTTTTAAAAGATTCACAAAAAAACATTAAAAATTGCTACTTAGTTATTAAAAAAAACTACAAAGCATAAACGTCTCAAAGCCTTTCGTACATTATATCAATGTAGGTACTTCAATGTAATAGTGCTTAAATAATATTGTAATAATACTTTATTGTATTTTAATATTAAGATATAAAAACGATCATGTACATATATTTCATGAAGCTATAAAGTAGGTAATAAAAATTGTAAATACAAATTACCAAATTTTTGATTTGTGTTCGGATATTTCTCAAGTAATATCAAGAATGAAAAAAGAGCTTAAAAGTAGGTGGCGTAAAAATAATAGTTATGGCCTAAAAGGCAATAATAACGCCAAGGAGGCGTCTACTAATATCTACAGGAATTTCAAAAACTGAAAAAATCGAACTAATATCTATGAGAATCAAAGTGTTGACGAATATCTCCAGCACTGGCAGAGGTTGGATTTTCAATTATGTGAAGCATATTGGAATAATTTAATATTGCGTATGCAGTTTAAAAAACTTAATTTATGTAAGTGTGTATGTAAAAATCCCTAATATCGGACTATTGGACACATTTAGCTGATTAGTCCAAACTACGCTCTGTAGATATTAGTCAACTCTCTGAAGTTCGTAGATATTAGTTCAACATATGAGCTGTAGATATTAATTCGACATACAGGCTGTAGATATTAGTATCTGGAGTCTAACGCCAACGTTACAGATGGACCTGCTTGAGGAGGTTTTTGCCTATAAGTCTATTTCTTATGTCTTTGGTGGGAGACAATAAAACCTTGATGATAATTACGTGTCAATATGTTGACTAGAAATATTTTTCAGTCATTATGTGCTGTTCTAATTACAAGTACTAGCAGTAATTAAAAGTGAGTTTTATGTTAATTATCTCTTAAAAGCATAAATCTTTTGTAGAGATCATTTGGTATCCAGAAGGCGACGTACCCACGTAAGATGACCAAGTCCTAAGAAAACCAAAAAAATATTAATATGTTATGGCTAGTGCAAAAAGATGACGATCGTAGACATAACGAAATGAATAGAAAAAGGAGGACCCTGCAGATGCCCACCTTCTGCCCCGAGAATAACAGAAGACTTCATCGGATGGATGACTTGGTTGTTCAAAAGACTGAAGCAATCAAGAAAGGAAACAATCGTCATTCTCAAGGAACCAACTGAAAATAAGAAGTTATGTATATTGAAGGGTAGATATAATTACTGAGCAGAGAAAACTTTCCAATTCTGAGAATCCAGTCTTCTGATGAATCTCTTCACTAAAGGTAAGTAAGATAGGTCCGTATCAAGAATATTTAAGTGCGCAAATATTTTTACATGGATTCTGTCCTGGAAAATAAGGTAAGGTTTTATTAGGAGATTCTCAGTGATTTCATAAATGGTTTTTCGTACGTGATAAGGGGGCGTTCAAGTATTACGTAACGCAATTTTTGAAGTTTTTTGACCCCCCTCCCCCCCGTTTTTCTGTGCCTCCCCCAACTGCGTTACGTATTACTTGAACGGCCCCTAATACATTATTGTAATTTCAATGCACTCGTAAAATTCAAATGGCTTATTTGTATCTTACCGAGAATAATTTTTATCTTGCTAAGTTAAGTTAAAAAAATCAAGCTTAAGTGTTCGGTTTGGTTTATTTTTAACCTTTTTTATATATTTTTAGATAAATTGTTCAGATTTGTTATACTGACAATTGAACCTATTCATAATTAGACTACTTTTGATACTATGAAAACTACATAATGAACGCATTACCTAACAGAACTCAAGTCGATTCCATACATACACGTCAATCAAGGTCTTTGACATAGTATGCCATAAAATTCTACTAGTTAAACTTCGTAAGCTCGGTATTGACAGAAAACTCTTAGACTGTTTTGCGAGCCATCTATCTGATGGAGTTCTACTTGTAAAAATTATTTTGTTCCTTTCCAATCAATTTATAGCTACCAGTGGTGTACCACAAGGATCTCATTTTTACTGTTTATAATCGATATCTTTCATATATTTGGTAAAGATGTAAATGTATTGCTTTTACAGACGATCTAAAAATATTTAAAATAATTAAAAACGCTGAAAATTGTATCTGAAACAACACATAGATTAACTAATTAGTGTTCTCTGTAACTAAGTGTCATTCAATAAGATTTTAGAGAATAAGTCCCCCAATTATTCATCCGTATGAACTTAACAACTCTACCTCTACCTCTGTCGAAGAAATTAAAGACATGGGCATAACTTTCGACTCTAAATTTAACTTTATATCCCATATAAACACAATTAATAATAAAAGAATGAAAATGCTTGGCATCATTCTTAGAAATTCCAGAGGTTTTAGGAATATTTCAAATTTTAAATTTTGTGTACATCCTTAGTACGTAGTCAACTCGAATATAACTCCTCGCTTTGGTCCCCCATTTTAACATACATTCAGGTTCAATCGACAAAATTCAACATAAATTCCTAAGACAAATAAATTTTAAACTCGGTATTCCCATTGAAAACATTAACTATAATAAATTGATGAAAGAAATACATTTATTTGGACTCTCAGATCGAAGAATTATATCCGACTTAATATTTATGTTCAAAATTGTAAATGGTAGAACAGACAGTCCTGATTTAATTAAACTCGTTGAATTTTTAATGTACATCCACGAGAGCAATTCCAAAATCCTGTTTGAATGCAACAATACCAGGACTGAGTATACGAAACACTCGCATGTACCTAGGTTGCAAGAAGTTAATAATAGATAAGCAGACGTGGAAGATCTATTTAACTGCACGGAAGGTAGGTACAAGAAGGCTAGGCTATCAACAATCAATATTAATTTTATTTGTACCATATAATTTTGTATGTAATTGTAACTCTGCTGTCATTTCTCAATCAAATGCCACAATTAACTGTTATACTCTTTTTTTAATACTTCTTATTTAACTATGATTTTGTGATACGTAATCAGTGTTCATGGTATATTTATACCGTTGATATTAAATAAACGAATATCTTATCGACTGAACGAATTTTTTTTTTCTACCATTGTTTGCCATACATACATATGTTGGTGAAAAATTTCAAATATTCATCATGTAAAGCCCCATGAAGGGTGTAGGTACACTAATATAAACCTATTAAATAAATATATTGAATGATTATCAGAAGTTTTTATGTTCAGTAATTAAATCTCTTAAAAGAATAACAAAGCTTTTATGGTGTGAAAATTTTTCATTGGTTTGACATTTGTCTTTATAATTTCTCAATCATTGAGTGCCTATTACAAAATAAGACAATAAGCAATAATTTTTAAATACAAAATAGTGCCGTACAACTTTTGTATAATATTTAATGATACCATAAAACAGAAACGTGCCAGACTACTGGAACCAATAACATCGTGTATAACAAGTTACTTATTTGGGAATCATGCATTGCGATTTCGATAAGGCTATTCAATAACCGTTTTATGTCCAGGAATAAAGAGTATAAAAATAAAAAGGTTTTTGTAATTTTCCGCTAGATTGTTCACTTCATCAGAGCTAGAGTCGATTTGGCAAACTAACCTTTTTCCCAAAGAGGGAGCTTTTCATCATGGTTTCCAATTTTCTGAAAGGGGCGTTGGTATCGCTGATAGCGTTTCAGTTTGTGCATAATGGAATAGCGTGTAGGTTTAATAATTTATGATTTCTATATCCTTAACCAAACTAGATTAAGTTGGTTTTTTATGTTGGGTGGATTAGGTTGGTTTTTAGTCTCACACCACGCTATCACATATTTTTGGTTGACCAATAGTTGCCGTTTCCAATAGTACTTGTAAGATGGTACCGTCTGAATCTATCTTCGCCACTTTATCAGAGTTTTCTACGTAAATAAGATGACCTACGTCGCCGTCGTGAAGAAGCAAAAGCTCTCACTCTGGCCGATGTGGTTTCGAGGTCTACTCCACCACTCCCCGCTACGCCGAATACCCGCTTAAGGTTTTTAAAGCATTTAACCTCCAATCTTCGTTCTATCTTATACTTAGCGACCATTTTCTTTGGCTTAGTTATTCTGATTGATGCCAACATGCAGCACCACTTTGACTTGACACATAACGAAACTCTCCTATGGAAATATTCTGATCAGGGATTTATGGAAAAAAAAGCTTGCCCCGAAAATAGTAAGTATTTTGCAAACTTCTAATCTTATCAAAGAGCTTCCAGAGGCACCTCGCTTTCCGATTACATTTTTGTTTTGCTTACAGCGAATGTGGCTACTCCAGGAGCTGCACCAGCTGGAGGTGCCGTCCCCGGAGTTTCAGCTACTGAAGCACCTGTCCCCGGAAATCCAATTCCTGGAGCTGCTGTCCCCGGAGATCCAATTCCTGGAGCAGCCGTTCCCGGAAATCCAGCTCCTGGAGCACCTGTCCCCGGAGATCCAATTCCTGGAGCTGCCGGCCTCGGAGCTCTAGCTCCTGGAGCACCTGTCCCCGAAGACCCAATTCCTGGAGCTGCCGTCCCCGGAGAACCAATACCTGGAGCTGCCGTCCCCGGAGATCCAATACCTGGAGCTGTGATCCCCGGAGTTCCAGCTCCTGGAGCACCTATTTCCGGAGATCCAATTCCTGGAGCTGCCGTCCCCGGAGTTCCAGTTCCTGGAGCACCTGTCCCTGGAGATCCAATTCCTGAAGCCGCCATCCCCGGAGTTCCAGTTCCTGGAGCACCTGTCCCCGGGGATCCAATTCCTGGAGCTGCCGTCCCCGGAGTTCCAGTTCCTGGAGCACCTGTCCCTGGAGATAAAATTCCTGGAGCCGACATCCCCGGAGTTCCAGTTCCTGGAGCACCTGTTTCCGGAGATCCAGTTCCTGGAGCTGCCGTCCCCGGAGTTCCAGTTCCTGGAGCACCTGTGCCCGGAGGTTCAATTCCTGGATGTGACGTCCCCGGAGTTCCAGTTCCTGGAGCACCTGTCCCCGGAGATCCAATTCCTGGAGCTGTGTTCCCCGGAGTTCCAGCTCCTGGAGCACCTATCTCCGGAGATACAATTCCTGGAGCTGCCGTCCCCGGAGTTCCAGTTCCTGGAGCACCTGTGCCCGGAGATCAAATTCCTGGAGCTGACGTCCCAGGAGTTCCAGCTCCTGGAGCACCTGTCCCAGGAGGTCTAGTTCCTGGAGCGGCCGCCTCCGGAGATTTAGTTTCTGGAGCTGCCAACCCCGGAGTTCCAGCTCCTGGAGCACCACTCTGTGTGTTTTAAGAAGATATCGAAAGACCTTCTATTTGCTAATGAATAAATAATTCATTTACCAACAAACAAAAAAATTGTAAAATAACGATTGACGATGTAAAAGAACTCGTAATTACATCGAAAATACAACCTGCTTTTCCAAGAAAGAAAATACGAGAGTTGCATAAGCAATTAGACCACACTCCGACTGTGCTATCTTCCACATTTCACCTTATTCCTTTGACTGTAGAATAGTTTTGATAGTTTTTATTTCTGGTTCATATAAATGCTTGTGTGTTTTCTCCTTCTCACCTTTCTCCTCTTTAAATTAATACTTTTCTAAAACAATCAGAAATGATCCTCGCAAAAGAGAACTCGGTAATCTTTTAGGACAGCTAGCGAAGCGTGGCACGAATATACTTAAAAAAATAGCACTTCGATTCAACTTAAATACCATAAAAGACGACTATTTGCGTCGGATAAGATAATAAATACTGCAATAAAGTTCCATCTTTTGTCAATAAAAGTATCAAAATTTATAGCGTTTTTTTAATTCTGCCATGTTGTTTTTCTTGTTTGACATATTCATATTGAGCCATGGTCAGCGATTCTAAAAGCTTACTGATAACTCATTAAAATCTACATGGAATTACGTCAATCATTATTAGAATCTTAAGAGCGAGTTTACAAGAGCGAGTTTATCTACTAAGTTGAAAGCGGGTAAATCGGCGAGTGAGATTGTCATGATGTCACACAAAACTGTCCGCTCGCTCAGTAGCGTAGGAAACTGAGGTCGCTGCTAGCGCCAGTAACAAGAATAACGACGCCTGCGTGAACTAATTCTGAGATGTTTGACAGTCGAAATCAGCTGTTTATTGGCAGTCATCTTGAAAAGCATAAATAAACCAATCACGAGCAAGCGTATAGCGAGTAAAGTTGACGACCTTTCCACTTTTTTCGTAGATTGTCAACAATCTGCTAGTTAGAAAATAACGCGATGACACTGAGCGAGTTTACTAACAGATAGTGAATTTCCCAGAGAGTAGCTTGTAAACTCGCTCTGTGTCATCGACGCTTTAGTAATATTATAAACGCGAAAGTTTGTATGGATGTATGTGTGTTTGTACTCTTTCACGCAAAAACCACTGAATGACTTTTAATGAAACTTTACAATAATATAGCTACAATAATACAACAGAATAAAATACAGGCTATAATTTATAAAGGCTAAAAGGGGACGCGGGAGTGGAACGGGGACGCACGAGAAATGTGATTCAGGGAGAAACAATGCATTTATTTGAATATGGCATTGCTACGCATGCCGGGAACCAGCTAGTATGGATTGATCTAAGGATGTGCAAATGACCTCACTTTAATTTCCAAAGCATAGGAGAAAAAACAAGCACCAAAAATAACTTTTTCGCTTCAAATTTTAAAATATAGATAATATTCTAGATATCATAACGCAAAATAGAGAACTCCAGTCTATTTTTTTATTTTTTTTATTGAATAATGACCTTCTAACTTAAATAACTGCATATATATATACTTTAGAGTTAGTTTTAATAGTTAAAATAATTGTCAAAGTTTTAATTTTTCAAGATCCCCCGAATACCACCGCATGTGTATTGAATCGCGTGACGTCATCAACTCCTGAAAAGTTATTTTTATTTTCAACAGGTGTTGTCATTTTGTATGATAATAATTATACGAAAGAAAGATGATACTATTCGATAAGTTAAAACATTATTTAGGTGGAATTATTTATTCATTATATTATATTTATTATATTATTATATTCTTGAATATTATTACGAGAGAGTGGTATAAAAATTATTTGAAATTATTATTTTTTAGCTTTTAAAATCAATATTATCAAAAACGAAGAATCACCCACAAAAGTGTAGGCAAATGATATCAGCTGATCGATTGCGGCCATTTTGTTTGGGCCGTGGAGCAGTAGGTAGCATTATGATATAGTATAGGTATTTATACGGTTTTTTTCGTACAATTTAAAGTTTTTCAATATTTTAATTAATAGAGATACCTCTATTTTTGATACTGAATTATTTAGGCCTAAATAATGTTTCAATAAACACAACAACTAAATCTCTATAAACAGTAGATATGTAAATAAACGAATAAATTAATACGATGGCTTGTGTCATTCATACATTCCCGTATATTTCCCATCCAATGACTTTACGGTGAAGTCACGACACGAGGAACAGTGACGTCACCACTAACCATTTCAGTAATGCCAACTTGACGCTGTATTTTTACGACTCGATTAAAAATGGACTTTTTAATAATTTTTTAAAAACTCTGCGTTTAATATTATTAAATAAAAGTTATATATTCAGAATCAGCGTTTATTGGTCCATATGAACATATTTTTTTAAAGCCCTATATTTTTCACTGGAGTTCCTTATTGTATGCCATTCTTCTTCTTCTCTCTCACCCAATAGAATCACTAAATCTTTCAATCAAAGCATATCCAATAATCAAAGTACATTTTTGAGCGGACAAATTTCCCATCCATATGTACAATCATAGACCTCCGTAGTCCAGTGGCTAAGACTCTTGACTCACATTCCGGAGGTCGCGGGTTCGAACCCGGCATGCGCAAATAAATTTTATTTGATTAATTTGTGTTATTTCACAATTAATTCAATTAAAATAATATATAGTATATTTGCGGCATGTTCCAGAGTGGAAGATACTATTAGTATCGCCCTGGTGTAAGACCACCATTCAGAATTAAAACGTTGCTTGAAAATGGCTTTAGCCGTGTTTAGTGACCAGATCTGAATAGCCAGGTACTTCCCAACCTTCCTCTTCCCCACCTCCTTCCCCTCCCCACTGCCTTCAGCCTCACAACATACCCCAATTGGGGATGCCATAGTCTCACTGGCTCCAGACGGGAGCAGTTGAGATTCTTGTGCGGTATTCACTGTAAAAAAAAATGTTCGGATAAAACTTTGCGCACAGATTCAATGGCAGCCACTATCAGAAAAAAATTTTAAACAATAATTTTCAAAGAAATATGAGATTGATAAAAATGACAATCAGAAAGGATTTCGTTAGCATATTGGGAGGTAAAATGTGTTGCTCCCAGAATAGAGGTCCCGAGTTCGAGTCTCAGTAGTTGCTACAATTCTTTTTTGTTATTATGTCTTCCTATGTTTCTTGACTGAATATTGCAGCCGAACACAGACTGATGGAACTAAGACTATCTATCCATCACGCTATTTCCCCGTGGGGGAGGCAGAGAGGACAGATCGCCAAACAACTCGGTCTTGCACACAGTCTTTACCTCATTCACATTCATACATCGTCTCATACATACTCTTCTTTTATTCTGACTCTCGATATGGCCCGACTCAAGTATTTGATTCACTTGATCGTATCATATCTTCGTCGGGCGTCCCCAACTTCTACAATTTGCTTTGCGTCATATATTTTCCTTACACTCCTTTCCTGGTTCATTTGCTTCACATGCCCAAACCATCTGATGGTTCCTTTCTTAATCTTACTCATTACGCTTAAATCAGTCTTGCATTCTTTGCGGATCTCTACGTTTCTCACATATGGTTTTACTATACTTATGCCTCAGGGATCTCATTTCTACATCTTTCTTTTGCCAGTTCCATTCCTCACTGCCATTCATCAGGGTAGTTACCAGCACTAAAATTTTGGACTGGAATTTCAGAGTAATGCACAATGACATTAAACACTGCTTGTAACGGATGTTTTTGTTCAGTTTTATGTGGGTCGTCATTTCCCATGGATTCAGGATGGAAAAAGGAGGTGTACTATTTTGGTGCCGATTTTCGATTAGAATAAGATGGAGTAGATTATTTGACATCTGCCGTGTTATTGTTTTCAGTTTTTAGTTTTCGAATGCATTCAGAAATATTCGCTTTATTTAGATTTCTTAACCTCCTGACAGAATATGTCCGGGTTCTGAGGGGCTAGATCAATAAAAGCTCTGGCGTCAATACATTTTCACAACGTCACGTTTGGAGTTTATAGGTGAGCTTTGAATTTTACGTTGATCTGTCAAAAATAAGATAAGTCTTAAAACAGGTTCACCAGCCTTGAACGGTGAAGGCTTGGAAAACTCCGACAAGTAAACTTGGAAATTTCTGTCACTAGTATTCAACACGCTATAACTAAGGGTAGGTAATAAAAACAGCGCGCGAACAACAATTTTTCATTCATTAAAGTACAGGGCCTACATAAAAACAACATGTCGCTGCAATTACCGGGTTGTCACTGAGCTGGGTATTAAAAGTTATATTTGACACACACGCCAATTGGCTGGTGAGGAGTTCCTCGTTATCATCAAACATTCGAACTCCACCGAATGGCGGTGTTTGCAGTGAAGCTGTTAACAAAAATTAAACAATGTAAAATTTGTGAACAACCAGTAATAATAATTGTTTGTGTATAACGTTTTCAATTTATAAAAATTGGGCGATTCTACTAAATAAGGTAATGGTCCAATTCTATTCTGAATGAAATAAATCGTAATAGAGATGTCAGAAAACTAAATTCTTTCGAATTAAATATTGGGCGTCTTTCTCCCCAGACGTAGGCTTTTATTCGTGTCATTGTTTAGGGAGGAAGACGTCAAAGGTTAAACCGCTTGGCGAAAGACTACAAAAATCTTTGGCGCCTCAGGCGAGATGTCAGATGTTTACCTTTTTACGTGTTAATGTGGAAAAGGACAGATATTAAATATATACAACATCGAATGTTTTTTGCATTATTACATCTGTGAGAAGTACATTGCAACTAATATCATCTAGTGGGGTAATTACTACAACTAGTAATTCCGAAATCAGCGTTGTTGAATTACGCACTAAAAGCATAACTTTATGTCCTCTCCTGTGAATGCTATAAACAGAAAATTCGTAACGCATTGGAATCATCAAGTTATTTGAATCTGTTTTTTGTGGATACCGCCAAAAAACGGTATCGTTTAATTATATAATTAGGAAACTCAACAAGTGTTTTTTCATGTTTCAATTAGGCAACTAGACTTGGCTAGTTGCAGCTCAAAATGTGTAGAATCGCGTAAGTTGCTTTCGTTGCATTTTTGTATGTAACAGCTAGGTAAGGTATTCCATTTTTGTAAATAAAAACAAACAAAAAAATACAGTTTTACAGTTTTTAGAGAAAAATGTGTCATTACTGGGGTACCCCGTTCTAAGGACACATTGTACAAGTTTTCTTGTGTGAAATATAAGTAAATACCTATGGAAAATCATAAATTTAAATCAAGAAAGTACAAGCTTTAATCTTTGTTAGGTTGCAAAATTGTATCTATATTCTTCCTTTCGATATCCATAATCCATATTTTTATACTTCTTTTAAAATCGGTAATTTTTTTAATTGTTTTTATTGCAAGAGGGAGTAAATTAAATAATACATAATTGATTAGCCTTTTTAGTATTATTATTTACGGTTACCAACACACAAATCCACGATTTGATAAAATATACAACAACCGATTTGTCAGAATGATTACCATCTTATAATTCAATTTCTCAACAAAGCTGATTTCAGAGTTACCTAGTTGTAGTAATTACGCCACGATATTATAATGAATTAAAATACTTACACCATTTTCCTCGATTGGGAGTGCAGAAGTTTGTGGATTCATTTAGAAGTGCGCTTTGTTGTTCTCCGATGGGTTCAATATTGAATCCTTGTGGAACACCATTAGAATTTTTTCGCTATAAATCTGCATGGATCAAGTAATACCTTAGAATTTGTTAATTGTGTTGTGTTAAATAATAATTTAACTTTAAATTGCACCTCACGGTTATTTTTATGCTTTATTTCAAAAGCCCCTCAGTAGCATGGATGAAAACAGAGTGAAAGAAATATGAATAGTTATAACGCGCATGCTCCATCACTATTATACATTTCTACTTCCGCACATCTTCTCCTGTCAAACTAGTAGCTAGGTAATGATAATAAAATTATTTTTAAATGACTCACAAAAAAAGGATTAAAAAGTATTACTTAGTTATTTAAAAAATCCTTTGATACATCATATCAATGTAATTCACTGTAATAGTGCATAAAATTGTAATAATGCTTTATTGTATTTTATTATTTAGATATAAAAACGACTATGTATACTTGAACTTTACAAAGCGATAAATTGGGTAATAAAAATTGTTAATACATATTACCAAAATTCATAAGACATATGTAGAGTAAATAAAATTAACGAAAAGATACAGTAGGAAAAAAGTATTTACATATTATCAAATGACATTCTTATTCTTATTCATATATCGCGAATTGTTATGCGGTGAAAAAATGATGATTTGTGTTCGGATATCTCTCACAAACATCAAGAAAGAAAGAATAAAAAAAGGGCTTAAAACTAAGTTGTATAAAAATAATTAATATTTATGTCGTAGAAGCCAATAATTACGCTAATGTTACAGATGGTCATAAGGAGGTTTTGCTTAGCATTATTTTTTTAACATTGGTGGTAGACAATGAAATCATGACGATAATTACGTGTCAATATGTTGACTAGAAATATTTTTCAGTCATTATCTGCTGTGTTAATTACTAGCAGTAATTAAAAGTGAGTTTTATGTTAATTATCACTAAAAAGCATATATCTTTGGTTGAATTTGCTAGAAGTATTTAGTATCTAGAAGGCGGCGTATCTAAGACGACTAGGTCCTACTCTATTGAATACTCAGATTGCAAGATGACCAATCAATCAATTATCCAAGAAATCTAAATATAATATGAAATATGTTGTGGCTGAAATCTAAAAGAGGACAATCGCTGACATAATGGAGTGACCAGTTAAAGGAAGACCCTGCAGATGCGCGATTACTGCCCTGAGAATAATAGAAGACTATATCCGATGGATGACTTGGATGCCCAAAGGACTGAAGCCTTCCAAAATGGAAACCATCGTCATTCTCAGGAACAAACCGAGAAGAAGAAGTTATAAAATCATTGAAAGGTAGATATAATTATGGAACAGAGAAAGCTTTCCAGTTTAGAGAATCCAGTCTTCTGATGAAAAAGGTCTATAATATAAGTGCGCAAATATTTTTACACGAACTCTGTCCTGCAAAATACTGGTAAGGTTTTATTAGGAAATTCCCAGTGACATCATAAATCGTTTTTCATATAATAGTACATTATTATGATTTCAATGCACCCATAAAATTGAAATTGATTCTTTGTATCTTATCGGGAGTAGTTTTTATTATGCATGTGTTAGGCATGGTTTTTTTTAATCATTTTCGCGTGTTTTTAGGAAAACATTTCAGATTTGTTCTACTTGTTCCTTGTTCTACTATACTTTTGATATCTTATCGACTGAACGAATCTTTTTTTAAATTCCATCCTTGTTTATCATTTGCCATAAACACATCCATAGGCGGATATTCATCATGTAAATCCCCATGTAGGGTGTAGTTACGTTAGCATAAACGCATTAAGTAAATATATTGATTATTGTCAGAAGTTTTTAAGTTCTGCCTGTCCTTGGGAGAATGTTTGCATTAGTCACATGTCGTAACTTAGTAATTAAATCCCTTAAAAGAATAATAAAACTTTAACTGTGGAAAATTTGTTATTGGTTTGACTTTTGTCTTTATAATTTCTCAATCATTAAGTGCCTATTATAAAATAAGACAATAAGCAATCATTTTTAAATACGAAATAGAGTGCCTTACAATGTTTGTATAATATTTAATGATATCATAAAACAGAAACGTGCCAGAATACTCGAACCAACAACCTCGTGTATAATATGTTACTTGTTTGAAAATCGTGCATTGCAATTTCGATAAGACTTATTCAATAAAGTTTTAATGTCCACGGGTGACGAGTATAAAAATAAAAAAGGTTTTTGTAATTTTCACTAGATTGTTCACTTCCAAGGGATCATCGGAGCTGAAAAGTCGATTGGCAACCAAATTTGAGGGAGCTTTTCATCATGGTTTCCAATTTTCTGAAAAGGGCGTTGGTATCGCTGATAGCGTTTCAATTTGTGCATAATGGAATAGCGCGTAAGTTTAATAATTTATGATTTCTGTATCCTTCATCAAACCAGATTTGGTTGGTTTTTAGCCTCACACCACGCTCACTTCTGTTGACCAATAGTTGCCATTTGTAACAGCACGTGTGGCTTTTTAGAGGCTAGAAAATGACACCGGACTGCAATTGAATCCCAATTTGATCAGGGCTAAATTTTCGGTGAAAAGGATTGTCAAACTAGGCATTGGCTTAACGGCAAATACGGTACGGTTAAGATGGTATTGTCTAAATCTGTCCGCTATTTTCTCAGAGTTTTCTAGGTCAAGAAAAAGCGCTAGAGATGACCTATGTGGTGTAGAAGTAAAAGATCTCACTGTGAACGGTGTGGTCTCGAGGTCTGCTCCCCTACTCTCCGCCACGATGAACATCCACCTAAGTTGAAGAATTTAACCTGAACCTTTCGAATTAATGAAATAATTCTTTAGCACCAACACTCCAGTCTTCTCACTATCAAAGGACTGACACGACATCCCGTATTTTCCCCAGGTTCCACCTTGCTGCGCACATGAAAATAAACATTTTATTTTTTGTTACAAAAATACATATAACTTTCCTATGTTCATTTTTTGTTGCTTTGCCTTGCCTTTTTTTACATATTCCAAAATATTATTAGTATTCTTTATTAGACCACTTTCTTTGGCTTAGTTGTTCTGATTGATGCCAAAATGCAACCAATTTTTGCATTTTTAACCCACCACCACATTGCCTTGACATATATAACGAAACTCTCCCATGGAAAAATATTGGTCGGCGATTTAAGGAAAAAAAAGCTTTCCACACAAATGGTAATTATTTTGTAAACTTCTAATCTTATCCCGCTTAAAGAGCTCCCAGAAGCACCTCGCTTCCCGATTACATATTTTTTTTGCTTACAGAGGATGTGGCTGGAGGAGCAGCTGTAGTTGCAGGTGCTGCACCAGGAGATCCAGCTGCAGTTCCTGGAGTGGCCGACCCCGGAGTTCCAGTTCCCGGAGAAGCCCCAGTTCCTGGAGTAGCACCAATTCCTGGAGAAGCCCCAGTTCCTGGAGTAGCACCAATTCCTGGAGAAGCACCAGTTCCTGGAGTAGCACCAGTTCCTGGAGAAGCACCAGTTCCTGGAGTAGCACCAGTTCCTGGAGAAGCTCCAGTTCTTGGAGTAGCACCAGTACCTGGAGAAGCACCAGTTCCTGGAGTCGCCGGAGATACAACTGTAGCAACTAACTCATCTACTGTTTCTAACTCAACTGAGGATCCAACAGGAACTACTGTCAGCGGGGCTACGATTTCGGGGACAACCTTAAACATAGGAAACTTTTCGGAACCAACGTGGTCAAATTCAAGTAACCTTACTTGCTCTGGTACAGCGAAGATTCCATTCAACGCTGTTGGTATCATCAAGAAGTTACCAACAATTGCAACTCTGTTATTGGAGTTGTATACATTCTTGAAATATTTCTGCATTTAAGAGGACATTAGAGGACCTTTGATTTTCTAGTGAATAAACAAATACATAACTAAAAAAGAAAACTACGTAAAGTAATAATGGTTGATGCAAACCCATTCGTAATTATATCAAAAATAAAACATGGCTTCTCAGAAAAATAAACCTACGATAGTCACATAAGCAACCAGACCGTTATGCTATTCCCTATGTTTCACGTTATTCTGTGACAGTAGCGTAATTTTGATGGTTTTTGTTTCTGGTTCACACAAATGCTTGTGTTTTCTCATTCTTACTCTCACCCTTTCGCCTCCTCAAATTAATACTTTTCTAAATATATAGAAATAATCCTAGCAAAAGAGAACTCGGCAATCTTTTAAGATAGTTGGCCAAACGTAATACGAACATATTTGTAAAAATAACACCACGATTCAACATAATTACTATAAAAGAAGACGACTATTTGCGTCGGAGAAGATAGAAAATACTGCACTGTTCCTTTTTTTTGACAGTCGAAGTATCAAAATTTCTAGCATTTTACAATTCAGCCATGTTTTTTTCTTGTTAGACATGTTGATCGTGGACAACGATTCAAAAAGTTTGCAGATAAGTTATTAGAATCTATATGATATTATGTCAATCATTATTAGAATAAGAAATAATCTGAGGATGTGAAGGTGACGTCATTTTAATTCCTAAAGCATAGTACAAAAAACCAGCGTCAATTTACCGAAAGTCTCCACCAAAACCTACTTGTCCCGACCAATTTTTTTACATTCTTGGCAGCCCTCGATATTTTGTTACAACGCTTTGTTTTTACAAGTAAAAATATATATTATATTATTTGTATTTGGAATTGATATTTTGTTTCAGTAGGTACTCTGTAGGTACTTATTTTTTTTCTATATTTTATATTACATCCTTTTTAATTCAATATTTTATAGGTATCATGCATGTAATGTAAAGCCGTGAAGGGGCGTAAATAGATAAATAAACAACTTTACCTACTCCAAAACCAAACTTAATTATTGCGACGTCCTTCAATCGCTTTTAGTGGGATTACTAGATGTAATGTTCAGGAGTCTTCAAAAAAGCTTGTGGTTCGTCGAGATCACAAGTCTTGTTTATTTACGTTATCGTGATTACTGATTACAATAAAAATAACTGCTTGGCCACAAGCGACCACCCCCATCAATATTAGAAATGGTTCTGAATCATAAATATACAAACCACCCACTTCTGAATTGTTCTGAATCGTTCTGATTAGTTCTGAATGCTCAGATTGCTTAGTTGAGCTCAAGCGCGCTCCACTGACCACGGACTATGTTCGTCTATATTCGTAAAGGTTCGGGGCTCCACCCGAATCGAGAGACATCTCTTGCGATAAGTCTGAACTAGATACTTTCGAAAATGAATGACATCTCTTGTTATAAGTCTGAACTAGACACTTTCGTACATGAATGACATCTATTGTGATAAGTCAGAACCAATCACTAGATCTTAAAAACAAAGGCTCATCCAATAAGCAAACTAGATTTTTGAGCGGACAAATTTCCCATCCATGTGTGCAATCGTGTTCGTGTAAAACTTTGCGCACAGATAAGGAGATGGCAGCCACTATCGGAAACAATTGAAAAAAATGTTTTCAATGTAATACGAGAATGATAAAAGTACGGAAATCAGGAAGGTTTTCGATATCACACACGTGTTACTCTAAGTCTCAGTAATTGCTAATTGCTACAATTTTTTTTTCTGTGTCTTCTTTGACTTTTTGTCGTTTCCTGAGTATTGCATCCGAACACAGACTGATTGAAATGTGACAACCTGCTTAATTTCAGAATCATCAGAATGCACAATGACATCAACATTGCTAGGTTGTAATGGGCATTTTAACCTCTCAGGCTAATTTGATCGCTTTTCAGAACAACTCGTATAAGTCTCATAAAAATCGTTATGTTTCCTTTACTATCATAGTGAAAAATACGATCATAGTGAGAAAAAGAAAAACACCACGCTGTTATACGTAATCAAATCTAAAAGTTAACGACAGAAGAATTAAAATGTATACCTTTGTGAAATCAAAGTTTCAGACCGCAATTTGGAAAAAAATAATGAAACATTGTGAATATATAATTAATTATTTTTACAATTATTTGACATCTGCCGTGTCATTGTTTTACCAATGTTATGTGGATTTGTTGCGTGTTCATTTCGTTTTGTATGTAAATTATTGATGAAAAAAACATGATACGTGTTTATTAGTTGTGAACTTATGTTTCTGTTCGGTCTTGACGTGCATTTTTGATGTTTTATTGACAAAGGCAATTTTTTTTTTATATTAACTCCACACAGGAGACCTCGAGGAAAATAATTTCCCTCAGGACCTATGTCATCTGGGATGCTGTGTGGAGGATCTTTTTAAGGAGAGGAAGGATTGAACATTGGTCTTGAAGAAACCCATGTTGTAGGAAGGAGGAAACACAGAGGCCGGCAAATTGTTCCACAGCCGAGCTGTTGAACACAAGAACAAGTCGAAGAAGCGACCTGTTCTCATGTGACAAATGTCAACCGTGTACAAATGTTGGGGCCGCGTTTGGCGTGTTTCCCGAAGGGATCAATGACGCTAATTCCTCGCAGCATTTTCCATTGTAATACCGGTAGAACAAGGATAGCATTCCCACCCGACGCCTATGCTCTAAGGATTGCAATCCGTCTGTTAAGATGGGAGAATCTATCAAACGGACGGCCCGTTTCTGCACAGAGTCGAGGGTATTTTTCAGGTATTTTGGAGCTCCAGACCAGAGGTGGCTGCTAAATTCAACCGCGCACTTGTGATTTGTACAGGGTTAGCAGTTGTGTACTATTAAAGTATCTGCGGGCCCTGTACAGTACGCTCAGTTTTTGAGAGGCTAACATTAATGACAGATATTTTCAATATTTTTTTACGGTTTAGTACCTACCTACAGTCCCACAATTATTTCTTCTCTAGTGGCAACTACAAGCGTGAAACCGTAAGTATGAAAATAATAATTGCGCAAATCAAAGATAATTCATACGGGTCCAGAAATAGTTTCCATGTGACGATCGTATGAAGAAAAGCATCGAGTTAAACGCCCATTAACAAGAAACCCGGTCCCCGAGAAATTTTAACAATCAGTATTTTACCAAATTGTTGCTGTCACTGTTATTCTTACTCCCCAAACTGACCGAAAGGGACAATTACATCTCAAGCTGATAATACCTAAATAAAATCATCAAAATCGAGGTTTTGTATTCCCCATTTTTCTTCTTTAAAACTGGACTGATTTTTAAGATTTTTTTACTAACCGTATTAAAAGAAAATACTCTATGTCTGTATGTTTTCGTTTTCTTTTCTTAAAAAATATAATATCTGGTTTGTATACGGAATGTCTGTTGACGGCGTTCAAATCAGGCAATTTTAACGATTTTTGGAGGGTCCTCCTATAAGAAGTAACTTATAATATACTAGCTGACCCGGCAAACTTTGTCCTGCCATATAAATTAGTTCTAGCGAATATTTTAGTTGTTAAATTAAAAAAAATAACGAATGTATTGTAAGTTTGTGGGATGGGATCTATGACAGAAAGAGAAATGGAGGGCTGTAGACGATGACCGCCGATAAAAACAAAAAAAAACACCAACTAAAGTAGGAAAATGGAATAAAGAAAATTAATATGAATTTCGAAGAGAAATTGAGTGTACGAAATTTTTTGTCAGTCCGTCTTTAGCCAACACAAATAAGCTCGATGGCTTGCCCACGCGAGAACATGATGCCGAATGAAACATTAAAATGATGCAACGCTTCTCGTGAATGTCTTGCGCATATGTGGATAAAAGTTTGATGAGGCCATTTGTCATTCAACCACATAAATAGTTTCGTTTTGTTGGAAATACGACAGACGGTTAAATTTGTTCGTAGATACAAAAAATACGAAAATCGCGTTTAAGGAATGG
Source organism: Limnephilus marmoratus (assembly GCA_917880885.1). Lineage (NCBI taxonomy): Eukaryota > Metazoa > Arthropoda > Insecta > Trichoptera > Limnephilidae > Limnephilus > Limnephilus marmoratus. Next base: position 57,104,644 of record OU862908.1, read on the forward strand.
GAGGGTGGAGGTGGGGGAGTTAAAATTTGGGGTTATAGGTATTTTTATGCCAAATACAAAAAAAAAAAACAAAAAATTTTCTCAAAAAAATTAACTTTTTTTTTCTGGATAGGGTCACCTAATCACCTAGCGTTATGAAATATAATTTAAGACCTATTCTCATACCTACGAAATCTACATTAAAAAAAATTGGTCAATCCGTTTCGGAGGAGTGCGACCACAAACACCGCGACACGAGATTTTTATATATAAGATTAAAAAAATATTTGCATTAGTATCATAAAAGGGAGGAAATTGGGGAATGATGGCAGATTGTGAAATTTACTGCCTCAGATAAACAGATTTCTGCTTTATTGTAAAGAATGACATGCGCTTGGTAATGCCGCATATGGATACGAACCTCTAAATGAAGTAAACTGGACAACCAACCATTTTTGAAGTGAATACTTCTTTAGCACCGATGTGATTTGAAACGCGATGAAATTAAAAATAGCGACACTAAAAACGCTAAAACGCTTAACTAAAAACTAGCGAAAAACACGTACATCTTTGGGATTTAGCCTGCAAGAGAATGGGATAGTATAATCGGTCTCCTCTTTGTGCGGTGCTTCATAGCCTATCGGTCTCCTTGTGCGGTATTCCCTGCCCTTGTCTACTTTAGTTTTGTACCGCGTGCAATTCGCACACTCTGTATATTTATGTGTACAAACTAGCGCAGGCAGACCCGTGATAAATCATGTGGTGTTAAAATAATCATAAATTTTATATATAATGTAGGTAGGTATCTAATTATAATATTTTGTTGAAATATTTAAGATATGATCAAAAATTTACTTTTCGAATGAACTCTTTTTGTAAACCCTCGTTAATTACATTATTTACCCGGATAATAACGCTTTCATGAAAAACGAAAAATAACGAGATCTGAGTTTAATAAAATAAACAAACGAAATACACGTTTCAAATATAGAATAAAAAATTAAACAATATTCTGAAAGGTTGGTACTTGTCTGACTTCTTCACACAATCAATTCCAATTTTGAAAATGACACTTGAATTTCAGTTCATTCTACCAGAATTTGAGAGATCGCAGAACTAACGCACAGACAACCGAAATTAATATAATATATTTGTTCGTGTTGTAGCTCTTAAGTACATCAAAACAAAATGAAAATCCCTCAATTTCCACACGTCTACTTTAATTTTGGGGTACTTTAAAATCCCCCAAAGATGAAAATAAAAAATAAGTTGTAGAAAGAACCATCTTAAATAGTCTTAAAAAATTCTTATTTATACGAATCGTAATACACTTTTTACTAAACTACACGAATCGTATCCTAGAACCCGGTCTGGCGTTAACGATACAATATTTCCAATAAGTAACGAGACTTAAAAATAAAGTACAACCATTACAACAATACATGCTTTCGTCTGAAAGAGAATGCGTATTTGTTTGAGTTGGTGGCTAAATTTCCTAGCTTCGTTTTCAGGCTTTATCTCGCGCTCATCATTCTCGAGTCTCGAGAGAAATTTCACTCGGATACTGAAATTCCAATTTGAATCCAGAATCCAGTTGGATCGCAGATCTTGTAGAGGTCGGACGTACTGTCAGCTGCTCCGCGATTCGATAATTATTTCACCTCTCGTAAGCCGGCAACAGCTGTGCTTTACTGCTGTCATTCACCTTGTCTAATATTTGCCAAAGGATATTGAAAATTTTCAAGGGACAGACAGCATTCGTTCATGATTTTGCTGCTTTTTTGTTTTTGTGTCTGAAAAATCTACCGCCATTCGTTCTGCTGATTCGAATTTGGATCTATGTTGTATTTTTTTAATTAAATTCAAACTGTTCGTTTTTTTTAAATTGAGTGATTTGGTTTTTGTGTTATTTTTGAAAGATCTGTCATGTGAAGTTGTTGTTTTGCGAAAAGATCGTACTGAATTCGTAAAAAATTGTTTTTGAGATCACACGTGGATGCAAACCTTTCAGGAAGTGTGAGGAATAGTTCTTCATTAGAAAAACAATATTTAGAAGAAAAAAAACATTTGGATATTGTTTAAGACACTCTCCCAAAAGGATTCATAAATTCCGGTATGTATATAAAACATTAAATATTATCATAATTTATACCACTAAAAGGGAAGGTATTTACGATAAGGTATGTTGCATTTCAATTAATTAATAATACCATAGTTATGTTATGTTTCAATTCTAGTTGTGTTTTATAATTAACACATACCTACAACAATTATTGTCTTGAAGGCGGAGGTGTTTGCAGAGTAAATACATGTTTTAAATTTTCATAGTTACATCGAGTTTAATACCTAGATATAAAAAGGTATGTTTTGATTGTAGCAATCCAAAAAATCTGCAAAACTCTCTAAGCAGTTGATTTCTGGCGTTATGAAATTTGAAGAAGCTGTTTTCGCATGGAATTTCTAGGTCAACTTAACTATTTTCAGCTCGATCCACCACTTCCAATATGAGCTATGGGGCTTTCAAATAATCAAGACACCATATTGCTTGCTACCTACCTAATATTATTAACATAAATTTATTTAAAAAAAATTGAAGAAAATACGGTTGCGACTCGGGCGAAGCCGTGTACGTTCTAACTTTTTGATATCATTATCATCATTTTATCATTACATAGTTTAAAATGAAGTCGCTCAAAATGTATGTGCGCATAGAGATCTTTTAAACTACGCAACGGATTTTCACGCGGTTTTCACCAATAGATAGTGTGATTCAAGGGGAAGGTTTATATGTATAATACATGTTTATTACAGTAGAGAAAAGCTGAGAAATTCAAATATTCAATTCAGGCAGCGGGCAGCTGGCAAGCGGGTAGTGTGGATTTTATAAAGGTCGGGTAATGGCGTTGTGTTTCGTTAGCCACAGCAACGTGTGGCCGGTTCTGCTAGAGCTATATAAATTATAATGTACAATAAGTTATTGTATTTTTCACAATAATAGGTATATTGTAGGTTATTTTGAAAACATTGTTATAAAATACCTACCTACAACAATTTAATTGTGTTAATTTTTATTACCATTTTTATTATCTGAATTCTTACACTAAACTGACATAGAAAAGAAAATCCAGTGCTAATTAATGTTTTCTTAATTGGCTCTAGGCTAATGAAATAAAAAAAATACTATTTATTCAAAACAAGTTTCTCAAATTAAGAATAAATAATTGGAGGCTAATTGCATTTTTTTAAATAAGTAATTTATTTATTAATAAAATGTTTGAATTTTGCTACAAATGTTTGGTAATTATTTCCACTCTAGTTAGCTACGTACTTGTTTTTAATGATTCAAATTTTAAGAAAAAAAAGTAGAAAAAATGTAAAATGGCATTGAATTACAAAAAAAGCAGTGATGAATAAAAAAAATTAATGATATGCCCAAAATTACAGAATTTAAGATTCAACCATTTTTAATTATTTATTACAACCTACCTTTTTTTATGTGAATACCGCACACTGCATAGGAGTCCCAACTGCTCCCGTCCGGAGCCAGTGAGATTATGGCGTCTCCAATTGGGGTATGTTGTGTGACTGAAGGTAGCGGGTGGTGAAGAAGATGGGGGTGAGGAAGGTGGGGAAGTATCTGGCTATTCACATCTGGTCTTCAAACACGGCTAAAGCCATTACAAGCAACTTTCAATTCTATTTTTCAAACCAAAAAAAAATTCATAACAAGTTCATTCATTTCTGTTTGGTGGTCTTACACCAGTGCTTTACTGAGAGTATCTTCAACTCTCGAACGTGCTACAAATATACTACATATTATTTTTAATGAATACATTGCGAAATAACACACATCAATTAAATTTAACTGCGCACATCGGGATTCGAACTCTCGACCTTCGGATTGCTGTCGAGAGTTTTACCCCTCGACCATGGATGGCTGAAACTCTCCAACATCTCATGGCCATATTGGCCATGTTAGGATAATTTCAATTTAATTAAATGAAGATAATATTAGCGAAACTCAATCGAAAATCTGGAGATAGAAAAATCAGAAAAAGATTTTGGCACCTCTGGGACTCGAACCCACAACCTTCTGCTTACATGGCAAATACTATGCAAACCACGCTAAGGTGTCTATATCCAATTCGGTCACTTTTAACTGTTTCATACTTCTACTAAGAACTACCAACATTATCTTCATTTTCTTAACGCACATATTATTGGCTGCTCTGCAAGATTCAAACCCGAACTAAATGCTATCTAGACAGTGTCTGGATAAATTTTTTATCCATTTTATTTTTAATATGCAACATCTATTGACATTTCTGTCTCCAGATTTTCGATTGAGTTTCGCTAACATTCTCTTCATTTAATTAAATATTACAATTTTTTAGAGGTTTTACTCATAAAGTTAAAAAATAATAATAATAGGATTATTTCAATTATGTTATATTAGAAAAAGTTTTGATTAAAAAAAAATAAAGCGTTTTTTGAGAATGTTTCTATAATCTTCAGGGCCCAAGTCAGAACATCGAATATTATTATTTAAGTAAATAAAATAATAAGAAAAAGCTAACTTTCTTTTGACAGGATGGGAAAATTTATTGAATATTTATGTGTAGGTACATTGAAAGCGATTAATCGGTTTTGTTTTTCAATTTCACTTGAAATAACACTGTATAAACCTTTTGGTAATGACAACGTCTTATGATGAGTGAGATCATAATTTTCGTACTTGTATATCAAAGCCTTGTATTCTATTTCTAAAATGCTTTATTTCTTTGTCCAATACACCAAATCAATTCGTCATCCCTGTTTTTCGTTTACAGAAAGATTTTTGTAAATTGGTCACCGTGGTAACGATATTTGATAACTCTTTTACGAAAAGCGATTTTTTAGATTAAGTACTTTTGTAAGAAAAGTGAACGCCTAACAAAATAAACGGAGTGAAATAAACATCCAGACAAATCTTCGTTATTTGTTTTTGGGGTGTTATGCCCCCGAGATTCTCAGAAGACCCAAAACGCACCGAGCACACCTAATTACGGAAACAATTGAGATTCATAAAAACCTATTAATGTTTTTTTTTATATGAATACCGCATAAGAGTCACAACTGGTCCCTTCTGGAGCCAGTGAGACTATGGCATCCCCGATTGGAGTATGTTGTGAGGCTGAAGGTAGTGCGAAGGCGATGGGGAAGAGGTAGGTTGGGGAGTACCTGGCTATTCACTTCTGGTCACCATAATGGCTAAAAGCCATTTCAAGCAACGTTTCAATTCTGAATGGTGGTTTTCCACCAGGGCGATACTTCCGCTTCAGAGTATCTTCCACTATAGAACGTGCCGCAAATATACTATATATTATTTTTAATTAATTAATTGTGAAAAAAATTTATCAAATAAAATTTATTTGCTACGCCGGGATTCGATCCCGCGACCTTCGGATTGCGAGTCAAGAGCTTTACCGCTAGACCACGCCGGCTGTCTATGTGAATAGAGACGACGGGGCTAAGCTTAATAGTTCTTGATACTTGGTACTTGACGGCTATACCAAAACTGAACTTCGAAAACCACATAAAAATACCTAATTATTATACTGTAATTGAGTAATTTACGCCACACGGTAGGTATCAGTTCTACATTGATAAACACACACTTCAAAACAATCTACACGTCTGCCTTGATGATGGACACTGTGACGCTGTCAAAAATGTTGGCTAAAGAAGGAGGGAGTGCAACATGGTAAAGTAACCCAAAAATTAATCACGGTTCTTGAGAAATTACTAAAGTGAAGCTTTGACGGCTACACTAAAACTGAACTTCGAAAACCACATTGACGAAACTAATTATTATACTGAAATACCAGCCCCAAGAGGATAAACGTGCGTCACACGGTGTATCACTTCTACATACATAAACACACACTTCACCACAATATACACGTCTGCCTTGATGATGGACACTGTGACGCGTCTTAAAAGTTGACTAAAGAAGGACTTAATTTAACATGAAGATTAACTAAAAAAAATTTGAAGTAAAATTTCTTTACGCACGCTTGACTTGGGGAGTAAGCTGGTTAATGTGTGACGAGAGCGTTATGAAAAGTGTGATCGGACTAGGCGAACGGTCGGGCGAGGAGAACGGAAGTTGAGAGGGAGATATAAGTTAGTGAAGTTTTACTTCAGTCGTGTGGTCTAAAGCAGACTCTTTTTTTTTACATTGGCTTCGCTCACAGATGAAGCCCAGTATAAAATAAATTCCTCAGGGCCTATGTCGTCTTTGGGGATGCTGTTTGGAAAGGAAGGCGAGGAGAAGTTCTGGGAAAGAATGTATGTATGAGGGGTGGGTAGGAATCTTGGGTTCAATGTGTCCAGGAATGATGGACGTATGGACCCATCCCTCCCACTGCGGTGCAAGGCGTGGGTCGATAGAGTCCGGGTGGAAATGTCAAAAGGTCTCCCTCAACCAGTCTTTCCAGATCCTGCCTGCCACGTATTAGGTGGGCAAACACATCCGTCGCCAAGACCTAGACAAATTTTACCCCATGAACCCGGGCACCCCTGCTAAGCCACCAAACGTAGCGAACCACATGCCGTAATAACACAAAAATTAATCACGATTCTTGAGAAATTACTAAGATGAATCTTTGAAATAGAAGGACACAATATATGACATTCCAAGTTCGTTTCAAAGCTTTCATATATTTATATTTTCTTATATATTTTATGTTGGTACATTTTACACAGATCGATCAACCTTCTTTTCCACTAATATTCCTCTCACTCCATTACTTATCTTCGCCCACTTGCCATAAAAAAATTGAACATATTGCCAACTCTCACGTTCACAAAAAATCTCTGATAACCCAGTTTTATGTATTGGATTTCTTACCAAAATCTCTGTATTCTCGGGATATCTAGTCCACGGTCCACTGATTGTCGAAATGTTTTATTTCTGGAAACTTTACATTAATTCCTCTGTCTATTGACAGTAAACCAAACAATCGATCGGTTTTGCTGTACAAAAGATTACGCACTTATTTTTTAGACAGTTTCTTTTCGATGAATTCTTTTGATAAAGGTTTTATGAATATTTATTTTTGGTCTTTGAACAAATTTGTCCACATCTCGACACCTTTTCATATTTTTTTACATTAGATCCACACAGGAGGCCCTGAGAAAAATAATTTCCCCCAGGGCCTATGTCATCTTCGGGGATACTGTGTGGAGGGTCCTCCGAAGGAAAGGGATAGAGGAGTTCTAGAAAGAAAAAAGGTATAAGTAGTATGTAGGAATCTGGGGCAATGTGTCCAGGAGTGATGACATGTGACGCAAACGAATGGATCGGGAAATACTGACTGGACAGTGCAAAAAGCCCCAACTAACTATTAGAATCTCTAGATCCGGCCCACCACGCAAAAGATGGACAGATGCTTTCGCCGCCAAGACTTAGATAAACTGAACTCACCCCATGAACCCGGGCACCCTTGCTGGGTCATTAAACGAATCGAAATCAAAATATTTCCGCTTTGCAATAAAATCGAATAAGAATGTTTCTGAACGTATCCACAAACTAAAAACTGTTTTTAAAAGGTGATAAAATTCGCTAAATTTTAAAATTCAAATAAACAGATAGGTTAAATTTTTTTTATTTTTTAAAGGCATAAAAATGTTTTAAAAATGGCTCAGCGTATGTTACTTATTTTATTAGACAAAGTATTGTAAAAGTTATTTTCAACTGTCGTAACGTGTAAAAAAATAATAAAACATTCTCATACATTTTTTCAAATTGCGGTCAAATACGTTGGTTTCATAAAGGAGTAAATGTAATTATTTTGTGGTTAACTTTTAGTTTTCTATTTCTATTCTAACACCGTTTGGATCATGTATATCTCACCAAGATAGCAGCATTGTTGTTGTTAAGGCGATCCAATAATCTAGGAAAAAATCTAAATCGGAATTCACGCCCTTTTATGGGAGGAGTTTAAAAATACTTGAGAAAAAGCTTTCGGAAAGGTTGGCAAAGGTATTTGAGAATTTGCTTTTACAGGTTGATTTCGTAAAGGCCTGTAAAAAACCTTAACTCATTTTTTACGCATTGTTTATTGTAATAAATCAGAATTTTAAAATTGATTTCACGGAACAAAGCGACCCGGAGCCTGACGTCCGTTCCCCGCTCCGTCCGGGGGCGAACTGATAAAAAACGGGCGTGACAAGTTATGTAGCCCTTCTGTGGACGGCATAGAGTTCACTTTGAAAATCCAAATTCGTCCTACAGCCGGCCGTATTGTAAAATAACTACGCGAAAATGCATATTTTATTTTATTTTGTGATCTTCGGGCGTAAATATCAATTTTTTTGCGATTGTTATAAAATGAACTGATTTTGCTACATTAAACAATAAAACCATATCCGAAAAGGGGTTATAAATAGGAGAGTTTGGACTTGAAAGTGTTTTCTATAGACCTTATATTTTATTTTTTTATAGGCTTATTAAAAGGCTTATAAAAAAATTGACCGACATTTTTAAGGGCCTAGATATGTTCTACACGCAGTATTTAATTGAAGCATCTATAATACTTCTAAGCGATCCAATTTTCAAAAGAAAAACATATGATTTTGTATGATTTTGCATTATTTAGTATGGCTTCATCTTAATATGCTTGGCATTGCTTTGTATAAATTGTATATTCTTTGTTTCACATTTTTAATCAATTTTTGCAAGGACTCGTAAGGAACACTATAGGATTACTTTTAAGTTTATTATAATTAAGTGCACTTGAAGTGAAATAACACAAAACTGCGCTATATAAATTATTAAAGCGAGGGAGACAACGATTTCTTTGAGAACTATATGAGTTGTTCCCAAAGGCGAACAAATTAGCTTTACGGGTTAAGAGCGTTTAACCAGCCAGCGGACGAAAATCCACATTTCATCGAAAGTTGTTCTTACGATCGTGCAGGGCGGTTACAATGAGAAAGATTAATTATTCTCCGTACCAGCTTTTTTAAATTTTAACTCAATATCGAATTTATTTCAATTCAAATTAGCTTTAATTTATACCTTCATCCAAATATGCTGAAAGGCGTGATGATAAAACTATTAAAATAATGTAATTTTTGTACTTATTTTTTGATTATAAGTATTTATCATTTTTCAATAATGTCTAAATTTAATAAGAATGTAAAAAAATCTGAAATATATTAGTTTGTAAGTGCGCAAATAAATACACAAATGGACCAATTTTCGTCATGAAACACATGTACGTACATATTTTTTAATGATTTTATAGAAACTAAAATTAAAATTCTAAAACATGTGTTTGCTAGATAATGTATTGATTTATTTTACTGCATGATTATATTATTTGAAATGGGTGTGGTATAATACAAAATCTTTTTTGAAAATTTAACAAATCTGCCAACGACCTATGGAATAACCTTATTATACTAAAAATTAAAAAATTTTCTCAAAATTTATTACATGCGAATGCTAGATAAAAGAACAATCTTTCGAAATCCATTTATAATTTTTTGTGGAAAAGAGTCAATACGTCTAAAATCTGATTTGAAAATGACATATTTCTGGTTTTCTCTGGTAATGGCCTCTTAAGCAGCGTTTCGATTTGAAATGGTTTTTTTCAGTGAGATACCGAAAGTATCACTTTAATTTGTATCACATATACGATCCCAAGATCTACTAATCACCAATGCTTATTTGTATCATCCACTGTTCACAGGGTCCACGGATTCCGTCCCCCGGGAGTTTGGCTGCCCAATTTTAGAACCTCTGGCCGTCCTGGTGTTTTGGAATATTCCATGTTATAAACCCAAACGCCCGTTGGGAGACAACAGTTCGATAAGAGTCGGTATTGTCTATGGCGTCTTTGTTCATTCCAATCACGTATACGTTAACCCGTACAAACTTGACACCAATCGGAGGGGCGGCTTTGGACTGGGACTTCTAGAACCTATTTTTTGAAACTTGTGAATTAGCTACTTCGAAGTAGCTAATTCAAAGACTCAAAGTCATTATCATAAAAAACCATGTAGGTTTTATAGACGCCTTACTGCTAAATGATAAAAAAAATAGTAATTTCGGTTGTGCGTCCGTCCCGCGTAACTCTTAAATCAAGAACTTGGATTTGTTTTGAATTAATGCTATTTTAAAAATTCTATCAAGTCTGCGTAGTTTATTTTTTTTACGTTACCTTCAAACAGAAGGCCCCGAAGAAAAAATCTTTCAGGGCCTATGTGATCTTTGGGAATGCTTTGTGAAGGGCTTTTTAGGGAAAGGAAGGAGAGGAAGTTCTGGGAAGGAAAAAGGTATGAGGGGTGGGTAGGAATCCGATGGTCAATGTGTTCAGGAATCTTATGAATCCATCCCTCCCACTGTGGTAGAAGGCGATGGTTCGAGGGAGTCCGGCTGGAGAGGTAAAAAGGTCTCCCTCAACCAGTCTCTCCTGTCCGGGCCGCCACGCAGGAAGTGGGCAAACGTATGTGCCGCCAAGACCTAGACAAACCTCATCCCATGCATTTTACTGCCGTTTTCAAAATGCGAACTGAATTGTCAATAATTTAGACTATCCCGTGATTATTATATAGTTATATATTTTTTTATGTGAATACCGTCTGGAGCCAGTGAGAGTACCTCCAATTGGGCTATGTTGTGAGGCTGAAGGTAGTGGAGAGGGGAAGGAGAAGGGTAAGAGGATGGTGGGGAAGTACCTGGCTATTCAGATCTGGTCATCAAACACGGCTAAAGCCATTTCAAGCAATGTTTCAATTTTGAATGGTGATCTTATACCAGGGCGATACTGAGAGCATCCACCACTTTGGGACTATATATTCCTATTATGTAGTATTTTTAATTAATTAATTGCGAAATAACATAATTAATCAACTAAAATCCCGCGACATTCGGTTGCCAGTCAAGAAGAGCCTTACCCCTCGACCACGGAGGCCATCAATATAAAGTCCGAAACAAAGTAATTTGACATTCTGTTTGAAAAATCATTAAGTTTACTCACGTACCTTCTCACTTTCGGAATGATATTTTTTTTCAAAAGACTTTAGCAAACCCGACGTGAAAATTCATAGAAACGCTTCACACTAGGTATCGTATATGCAAAGTAGTGAACAATACATACATGACAAATCCATAGGTTCTCTGGCAGCATCTATTCGATTCAAGTCACGCGTATTAGGCTCACAATTCCTTCACCCGTCCTTGAGCGAATTATTCAATTGTATTATTACCTCTACTTACTTTCTTTCTAATTTATATTTCTATGGCACTACACTTTTGAAATTAACGACGAGAGAGAGTAAACTGTTAAATTAATTTTACTTTTTTCTGAAAGTATAGTATAGCAATTTTTAAATTACTTTATTTATCATGATAAAATATAATCATTATATTTTTTTATAAGCCTGTCTCACTGTAAAATTCACGTGTCCAGACAGACGTAGCAGGACAATTAATAGGTAAAATAAAATTAAATGGTTTTTGCGTTAGGGGGCATACATTAATTACGTGAGCAGTTTTTCTTCCAATCTAGACCCCCCCCCCCCTTGGTGAGATATATTTGGTCCACTTCGTATATTCTTTTCAAGTAACGTGAAATTTTGCTGGACCCCCCAGTGGGCCCTTTTGAGCTCACGTAATTAATGTACGCCCCCTTAGGGGTCGTCCATTAATCACTTGATGTTTTTAGCAACTTTTTAACCCCCCCCCCCTCCGTGGTGATATGTGGTGAGGTTTTAGACTAACCCCCCCCCCCCAAAATCACGTGTATTTTTTAGTACAAAGTATTTTGAAATTTTCAGAATATTATCACGAAAAATAAATACACGTGATATCTCATTCTAACCCCCCCCCCCCCCCTGGTGATATTTCGTGATTTTTTCCGAACCCCCCCCCCCCTCTTTCGAGCCTCACGTGATTAATGGACGACCCCTTACCTGTATATATATATTTACGTACTATCGAGCGAGGCAAGGAGTTTGTGCCAAGACCGAGTTATTTAGCGGTCCATCCTCTCTGCCTACCTCTGCTGGGTAACGTCATGATGGTTACATTGAAGGTTATCCACCACATACCCGCCCTGTTATAAGTAACAGATGGTTACTCCTTTAAGGCTCTCGCAAGGACTCATTTTTTTTGAATGAACGAATCTACATTTAATTTTTAACGAATCTAGACCTCCAGTGTCCCTGCATACGTTGTTAGTAAGCAGTATGCAAGTGCTGGTTAGTTGGTTAGTTAGTTACATACTATCCATTGCTACACTGTAGCCACCCTTCTTCTTATCAGGAATGCTCGATTTCAATACCTTAGAAGCCATCAAAAAATATTTTTAGCTAAACATTTTTTAGCCAATGTCTGGTACTATACTCATCCGCATATGTTGAAAGAAATTTTATGTCCCTAACAAGTATTATACTCGTGGGAGATCCAATGCACTTTTTCATGCTCCGAAAGCGAGGACTTTTGCCTATCAGAACAGGCCAATAAACAGAGCGACTCAACCGATTCTGCATTGACCATCGACATTTTCAATCTCACTTACAGACAGTTCAGCAACTATCTTTTGACACATGTAACAAAATAGTAAAACTGCCCCCATGCACTTTTTAATTTGTAATCTTCTCCATGATATATATATATATTGGTGTATAACCGTTTTGCGGAGAAAATGAAAAATAAATATAGACAAGCATTAGTTTTATCCTTGATGGATATGAATGAAAATTTGTTTTGTACTTTCGTTTTTTTGCGGTGCATCCTATCTGCACATCTCTTCAGTGACACTTGATTATATTCTGTGTAAGTAGGAACATAAACTGTTTTTTCCCTAAACCCAAGCATATTGTATATAAGTATGCCCGGGGGCCAACTGCCGGGGGATCAACTGTAATGGAATTAGATTAAATACAGCAATACATAATTGTCCTTTAAGGTTAACAGAGAAGATTTCTTAAATCAAACTGAAAGCTCAGGTTTGTAAGATTTATGTAAATAAAGTATTGTGCAACAAACAACTGAAAAAAAGTATTTAAAAAAGGTATAAAAAAATAAATGTTATTTTAATCCTATGAATAATGAGAACAATACTAAAAACTAGCAGTTAAAAACCCGCTCCGCAGGTTTTTGCTGCTAGGTCCTGCGGGCGACTTTTACTTCGGCTTCGTCCAGTTTTTATTTTTTCGGCAGGGACCACAAGCAGTGGCGTAGCGAGGGGGAGGGGCGGCGCAGACAGATAGCACAACGGGAGGGGCGTAATGGGACAGGGTAGGACGGGTTCTAGTAGAATATTTTACTCAACGGAGGGGGTGGAATGGGATAGGGTAGGACGGGTTCTAGTAGAATATTTTACACAACGGAGGGGGCGGAATGGGATAGGGTGGGGCGGGTTCTAGCAGAATATTTACCACAACAGAGGGGGTAGGATGGGGTGGGGCGAAACGGTATACCATAATGGCCACTGACCACAAGGTACAATAATGACAAACTGAATATTTTTTTTATTTAGACTTCTCAACCAGGGACCGCTTACGCGCTAGCTCGCTTATTGACCGGCGCGGCGGACAATCCTGGACCATCTTCTAGCTTCTTGCGGACCACTGGTTGGAAAACCCTGGTCTACAGGAAGTAAAATGTCTCGAATGGTGAGCACTGTCATTCATTCAGGAAATTCTTTAAAGACGCAACTATTTTCAGCTCTCAATGACTCACCATAAGTGGAATAATGGAAACCTCGAAATCTGTCATTAGATCAAGTGATTGATCAGCGCGATTTTGTTTGTTATTTATTTTTCAATTAAGATCTCGGGCGAAGCCGGGTATTACAGTTGGTAGAATAGGTATAACAAAATAAATTACCTCTTGTGTATTCTACCTTAGTAATAGATACACCTATACCTATCCACTTGAATAATAAAACGCTCTCTGTTTATTCTATTGCGCAAATTTCGACCATCTTTATCTTGTTCACTATTTTATTCCTGGCATTTTATCCCACAAATCTGAACCTTTTTACAGGATGATAGTCCGCAACATCTGTAAATATGTAAATTCAAATTTTCGTTTATTCTAAAATGTTTTGCCTCGTATTTTATCTTTAATTAAGTAGCTTTATATATTGTATAAGGATTTTTTTGGGGAAATTTTGAAAGTGCCCTTGATATTTATTTATATATTTGATTCGCTTTTAGAGGCTTTTAAAAAAATTTGACATTTAATGATTTTGCTTTTCAAATTTTATAGAACCCATGCAGAGGAATAGAATTAAACTTTACGCACCAGATTTAAATGTCCGGGTTAAATTTTCCCCAGAGGAAAAACTAAACCCTTTCACACACTTCCCCAAATGATCATCTAGTCAATCCACGCTATGCATTTGCACTATATAAGTATTATAAATACAAAAATATATTTTCATATCAGAAGGTTCGGCTCTGTGGCATTTCTAATTGAACCTATAAATCCTACTGATCCCTCAATATAAATATTTAAAAAATCTTTTGTAATCCTACATGTATTTAAAATTACTGATTTTTGCATTTTTATATACAAATTCTTTGATAAATCTAATATGCTTAAATTTTGAATCAGATTCCTAGGTATTATGCCAGTGGCCGAAATAACAAATGGTAATATTTTTATAGTCCGAGAATGCCAAATTCTTTTAATCTCATTTCCTAAATCTGTGTATTTTCTAATTTTTTCAGAAACAGTTTTTTGAATATTACAGGAATTTGGAATAGCTACATCAATGATATAAGTTATTTTTTTTAAATTTTGTCATGTAAAACTATATCAGGTCTATTATGACTAATTGTTCTGTCTGTTAGTATAGATTTATCATAATATATTTTATAAAATTCATTTTCTATAAATGAATTTGGTTCGTATTCATAATATGGTACCACATTACGGCAATCAATCAAGTTATGTTTAATTACCAAACTTTGGTTAATTATTTTTAAAACTTGATTGTGCCTAAATGTATACTCGGACGGCGCTAATATAGAACATCCCGATATAATATGTTCTATAGTTTCCGGAAAAGCCAAACATTTTCTACATAAATCATCAATTTGATTTATATCTTTGATTATATGCTTCCTATAATTTTTAGTATTAATGATTCTATCTTGAATGGCAAGCATAAATCCTTCTATTTCTGCGCTCAACTCTCCAATACCCAACCATTTGTTTGACGAAAGTTTGTCAACATACGTTTGGTTGAGATAATTGAAGTGTTTTGCGTGAATAATTTTATATATTATTATTATCAGAGGTCGATCTACCTTAAGTAATTTAACTATCTATAATAATTACATATCCGAATCCCTTAGTCTGAAACAACAAGCGGATTCTATATACACTGATTTCAGTAAAGCATTTGATAAGGTTCGACATCACATTCTTATATCCAAACTCCGACTGTTAGGCATCAAAGGAAGTTTATTGACATGGATTATCAGTTACCTCAGTAATAGAGTGCTTAGTGTGAGGATTAATTTTATAGAATCCTATGTATTCGAGGCCACAAGTGGTGTCCCGCAAGGGTCCCACCTCGGCCCAATATTCTTCTTAATATTCATTAATGACATTGTAAACATATTTAAAGATGTACAAGTCCTACTTTTTGCAGATGATCTAAAATTTTTTTAAAAAATACGAAATATATATGATTGCCTAAATTTACAAGCTAATTTAGATGAATTTTTTAAATGGTGCGAACAAAATATGTTATTTTTGAATACTGAGAAATGTCAAGTAATACGATTTTCCAGAACTCATTCTCATATTTTACATGAATATAATTTAAATAATGTTAAATTAACACCAGTATTACAAATTCGCGACTTGGGAGTTATATTCGATTCAAACTTAACATTCACACCACATATAGATAATATAACTAATAAGGCTTTAAAGATTCTTGGCTTCCTTTGTAGAACCCTAACTGATTTTAAGTCCTTGGATTGCATGAAAACACTCTACATTTCATTAGTTAGATGTCAAGTTGAATATAATTCACCTATTTGGTCCCCTTTCTATAAAGTACACTCTAACAAAATAGAACGAGTTCAACACAAATTTCTTAGGTACTTAAATTTCAAACTCAAAATTCCAATAGAAAACATTAATTATTTAAGTTTAATGAATCGACTAAATTTAATTACGCTGTCTGACAGAAGAATCATTTCAGACCTAATTTTATTGTACAGAATTATGAACAACCTAATTGACAGCCCTGCCATCGTTTCTACTATTAAACTTCTTGTACCGACAAGGAATACTAGACAAAATATAACTTTCTTTTGCAACACATACACAACTAACTATCAATCACACTCACTTACCAATAGGATGCATTATTTAGGCAACAAGTTTGGTGGTATTGTAGATGTATTTGCTGATACCCTTTACATTCTAAAATGCAATTTAAACCAACACTTTGTTGAATCCTACAAATTATTGTAACATGGGTATAATATATTTAACGATTTGATTTGTTATTGTAATGTTTATATTATATTTTGTTCTATGTTATTGTTAAATATTACATTGTTTAAAATATTTCACGGGTTTCCACAAGATTATACAAGTGGTTTTTTTTCTTCTTTAAAAACTACTTGTATATTCTTAAAAGTTTTTTCACTTTTATAACTTTTGGTATAAATTCTATGTATGTGTTATCCTAGATATCTTAAATATTATTTTCTAATCTATGTAAAAGCCCCTACGGGCGTATAACAACAATAAATAAATAAATAAATAAATTATTATTGAGGTATATTATTGCCTTCTGATGATATTCTTAAAAAGCCGACTAAAAATATCCATGAATTTATTAAGATAGGTATCATAAGTTGGTATAATACCCGACAGTTGAGTCACCGATATTTAACCCCGCGGGAAAGGTTTTTACTATAAAATAATAACTTTTGTGTATTATGTACCAATTTCAGACGTAAAATCAATATAAAAAGTATTCTTAATAATAAGTTGGTATGAATATCGAACGAATTTATATACAGTGTCGATTTTTGTGCTTATACGCTGGTATAAACAATTTAAATGTATACAAGTAGATTTTTCCTTGACGCATTCGTAAATGAAAACATGTTTTATACTTTGTTATTTGGCGGTACATACTCTCTGCACACCCCTTTGGGGCCACATGGTTATTTTTTGTGTAATTAGGAATACCGTATTTTCCATAAACCGATTGCATATTGTAGGCATATCTGCGAATCAATTGTCATGGAACCACCATAAGTATCACACGATGGTAAAATCGGGTTAATTTTTTACCCATTAAAGTTATCGACCTTTTTTTAAACCATTTAAGACTCACACTGCCCAGATCCAATGGGATCATTTCACCCCAGAGGTGTTATGCTGTGAGATTGGTAGATATTTTAATTTTCTATTAGAGTACCACACAAGAGTCCCAACTGCTCCCAACCGTCTGAAGCCAGTGAGCCTGTAATTGGGGTATGTCAATTGGGTTATGTTACGAGGCTCAAGGTAGTGGAGGGGGAAAGAGATGGGAAAGAGAAAGGTGGGGAAGTACCTAGCTGTTCAGGTCTGGTCACCAAACACTTCTAAATACGGGAGAAGAAGGCAAAAATATATAGGTTGGATAGTATGTTTCGGCGTACATACGGCATTTGGCGTCGTTTGCGGTAGCTTCGTTCCTATTCCATAATTTGCGACTCAGTTCGCGTTCATGTTCGTTCGTGTACAGCATTAGAGTCTGAGCAGTTGTTGCAAGTCTCTGCCACTAAGGAATAAAGACATATCTTATTGATATTCTATGAAGTTTATCATTGAACTGTTACACATTTTTTTGTCTGTACTTTCAATGGAATAAAAATAGATTTTTGAAAGGCTCGACTCACTGTTGTAGGTATTTAAATAAACTCCAGTACAGGCCCCATCGGTTGACCTTGGGGAATGCCTTGCTTACCTTGGACGGGATTATGGCTTGAATTAATTATAATGTCATTTAAGGTAGATAAAATCTTCCGACTAATCGAATAAGCAATTACATAAATGGAGCATAACATCTTTGTAATAATAAGTAATCACCATTACAGTCTATATAGCTCCAACTGTGACCATAATAACAATAATAATATTATACTATTATAATAAAACCGACTCTTACGTTTTACAGCGGTAAAATAAGAAAAATCTCCACGTTTAAATTCTACGGTTAAACTTGTCATGCTAATGCTCATGTTTATTGCACGTCCCGATCACAACCTGCATGTTATTTTCTATGCCTTTTTCTATTTCATTTTTTTTTAATTTTGCCTTATCATTTTAATATAAAAATATCTAATTTTAGTTAGAATAATTAACATGGATCGTTCGATTTATTGAAATATCAGTGTTATATTTTGGACGGGTAGTTTCCCAGAATTTTGTACATATCACCAAATTTCAAAGTTATTATTGGAAGTTCCGTTAAAGGCCCATTCAAGTCCTGTTAATATCCAAGTAATGTGAACATCCGGCCCATAGTAAACTAATAACAGAACTTTCTCATAGCTTGAATTTTAAATTTGTTGAAAATTTTGAGAAGAAGATAATATTAATAAATCTAAACAAAACATTCAACAGAACAAGATATAGAAAATAAAGGTAACGGTCCCATCTGGGGATCGTACCTTCAAAAAGTTGAATAGCCGATAGAAAAGTCAATAGTTGTCCATTTAAATAAAAATGTGTAGGTATAGGGTGTAGGGTACAAATATGTTCGGATAGAATTTTATAAGGGTCGACCGAGATCTCGGTCTCGGTCTCGGTCTCGGCATTCTCGGCTACAAATTCTACCGAGAACTCTGTCGCCGAGATTTTCGGCCATAACCGAGACCGTTGTAAGTAGGTACTGTATAGGATTCAAATCTACCGCGCGCGTCCACATTCGTCACTTGGTGTCAGTGCGTGAGAGAGCTGTCGATTGTGATTGGTCGGCTGGCAGCGAGGCGGGTTTTAATTACCACTGCTGCCGCCGTTGCGCCGCGCCGTTCGTTCATTTCACTAATTTTGTAAACAAACAATTGGTGAAAACGCAGAAAAATTGCTTTTGATGTGCTGCAACATTATGTTGTTCAATTTTGATTAATAAAACTATTTAAGCCGCCGCTACCCGAATTTCTACCGATTTCTCACATATCTCCCTTAAACATTCGAAGTTTTTAAGCTCTTAAAAAAATACATATTGTTTTTGAAGATAACATCTAGACATTCCCCGCGCCGAAACGCAAATTATATAAAATTCCCTCGATAGAAAAAAAATAGCAAAGTATGCTCCAAAAATTATTATAAACACGTTTGTTTCAATTATTTTACAAGTTATATTTGTGAAAAAATTCACAATGTTTCTTTAAATTATACTTAACGATACCTTCCACGAGATTTTTCCTCTATTTTAAACGAGTCGTATTTTATTAAATATTTTCGTAATTTTCGCATCGATTTTATCGCTTTAAATATTAGCGCGCTCCTCTTATATTCGTAATTACATATCTCTCCAACTTCTTCTTTTTGAGCGCGGATGCGGCGCCTTGAAACAAATTATTATTACATTATTAAATATATTATTTTATGCAAAAATAGCGCAATTTAATTTTTTTTCTCAATTTATCTATTCTCGGTCTCGGCCGAGATTTTAATTTATTCTCGGTCTCGGTCTCGGCTGAGAACGAAAAACCTGTCTCGGTCGACCCTTAGAATTTTATAATCACACAAAAGACAGCAGCCAAAAATATGGGAATGACAGAAAGTAATCCGGTTCCAATAGATTATTCGATTAGTGCATGGTTAAAAGAGTTGCCCGGCAAGGCAGAGATTCTGGGTTCGACCCCAGTTGCAAACGTTACCTTTTATCTATGTATTTAGTTTTATTGATCTTATATTCTTCTGACAATGATTAATTTATATTGAATCCGTAATTTATACCACAATAAAGCGGAGAGCTTTAAGAGGGCATTACCAGAGAAAGCCGGAAATACGTCATTTTCAAAAAAGTTTTTAGACGTATTGACTCTTTTCCACAAAAAATTATAAATGGATTTCGAAAGATTGTTCTTTTATCTAGTATTCGTATGTAATAAATTTTTAGAATTTTTTTTAATTTTTAGTATAATAAGGTTATTCCATAGGTCGTTGGCAGATTTGTTAAATTTTCAAAAAAGTTTTTGTATTATACCACACCCATTTCAAATAATGTAATCATGCAGTAAAATAAATCAATACATTATCTAATAGAGTTATGTATTAGAATTTTAATTTTAGTTTCAATAAAATCATTAAAAAATATGTACGTACATGTGTTTCTTGACGAAAATTGGTCCATTTGTGTATTTATTTGCGCACTTACAAACTAATATATTTCAGATTTTTTTAACATTCTTATTAAATTTAGACATTATTGAAAAATGCTAAATACTTATAATCAAAAAATAACTACAAAAAGTACACTATTTTAATAGTTTTATCATCACGCCTTTCAGCATTTTTGGATGAAGGTATAAATTAAAGCTAATTTGGATTGAAATAAATTTGATATTGAGTTATAATTTAAAAAAGCTGGTACGGAGAATAATTAATCTTTCTCATTGTAACCGCCCTGCACGATCGAAAGAACAACTTTCGACGAAATGTGGATTTTCGTCCGCTGGCTGGTTAAACGCTCTTAATGAGTTAATTTTTATCAAACTAAAATGCGTCATTCGTTGGATGTATGTTTTAATTTATGTGAGGGATTTTTGAAGATTATTTTCTTTCGCCGGGTGTAAGAATATTTTTCTACGGAAAAAGTATTGAAGCAAAAATAATAAATTAGTACTTAAGTAGTGAAGATTATTCCCACCTGACTTTCATATTTGATATGTAATTAGCCGGATACCATCAACCTATCCTTCTTATACTACTCTAATAATTATTACGCTCTTTTGCTGTATTAATTAAAGGTTCAATAAATACGTGTTCCTGGGAAGACTTACGTGATATTGCCTCACTACAGAAAGCACTAAATAATTAAGGAATATTACGTAAAAATAATTATTCTCACTCGTGTAATTCTGAAGGTAAAACTAATACTAAATTACGTACAGGGTGTTACAGCATATACCCGAAGGATTTTACCCGGCGATTCCTGAGCATATTTGGAGTTCAAATAGTAGATAACGTTTTGCTGTCCGATGGTACTTTTCGATTCAAAATTAAAATATATATTCAAATATGTTTCAATCACACATCGCCACTGATCCCACTTCTACACTTTGCTACGGGATCACTTGATACGTGCGCTGCTTTGTGTGAAAACTGTGCGACTACTCAATTGCGACGAGTGATGGAAAAATAGTTTGTATGTGTTTCTCATGCCGTTTCTCCGCAGAGGTAGGCAAAGAGGACGGGCCGCCAAACAACTCGGTCTTGGCACACTCTCTTTGCCTCATTCACATTCATATATCGTCTCATTCACACTCTTCTATTATTCTGACTCTTGACATGGCCCGACTCAAGTATCTGATTCACTTGATCATGCCATGTCTTCCTCGGGCATCCCCGACTTCTTCGACATTCACATTTGAATCATATATTCTTCTTACACTACTTTGTCCATTCGCTCTACATGCCCAAACCATCCGAGGGTCTCTTTCTTAATCTTACTCATTACGCTTACATCAGCCTTGCATTCTTTGCGGATCTCCATATTTTTCATACGATTATACATGGTTTTACCACACAAACGCCTCAGGGATCTCATTTCAACAGCATTCAGTCTACTTTCATCTTTCCTCTGCCAGTACCATGTCTCACTGCCATACATCAGGGTAGGTACCAGGACTCAATTGTAGACTGCTAGCTTCGCTTCTTTTGACAGTGTTTTATTAGCGCCAACGGCATTTAGTCCTCCATTAATGGGGTTATCTGCATTTACCCTTCTTTTAATATCACTGTCAGCCTTCCCATCTCTCGTAAAAATATCTTCGGAGAGCAAAATGACATCTACATTTTTAACCTCAAATATGCTCAGGAATCGTTAGTTAAAATCCTTCGGGTACTTGTTATAGCATGCGTAAAGCCAGCCCTATGAACCACTACCCACAATTGAAGTAAGAAATCTTTAAAAGAAACATTCCCTTAATTCTTTTATCAGTCCACAAACAAAATAGCCCTTCACATAATAAATCAAAGATCTCTTTTCGAATTGTACAAATAGCCCCCTTTTTTCGTTCAAACACGACCCAGATTATCGGTGTGCTCCCGTCTCCGCGCGACCTACGGGTAAGTACCTCTCCGGCCATCCATGTAGCCACTTAAGTGTGCACCTACCAGCCATAATCGTATATCGATAATGTAATATATAATAATGTATACCGAATCTAGATTGTCGGCGCAAAGAGGGTTCGGAAAAGCCCGGAAAAGAATAAAATAATCGACGGCGGGTAATTTTCCGAACACACTTTTGCAATTAAAGAACAGGCAGCCGATATCGTTACTCGGGTGGACACGCGTCGATAAAAAATTGAATCGATCTATTTTCCTTTTTCGAGGGATAAATCGGTAAGCTTAGAAATAATGTTTTCAATTTACTGCGAGAATTTTTGTGCGGTGAGGTTTAAATAATAATGACAGCATTTTAATTATATGCAACAATTTATCTTAAAAATTGCTTTTATATTACAATACGTGCTTTAATTTGTTTTGCAATTTAAATAATAAGCGTACCAATTTTCGATCAAACGATTGAAATAATTGGGAAATCGGTTTTGTTTAACAGCCAACCATTATTTTAAAAGGTGGGATTTTAATCGGAGCTAAGAAATAGTAGATACGTGCCTAATCGAATAACAGCATTTTATAATTATTGTTTCATGACAAATTACCGTAAATTTTCTCGGAATATGTTTTTTTCTTTTCCAGTTGCTTCTGCGTGGATAATTTATGCGAATTAGCTTCTCCAATAATAGCTTTGATTTTCCTGTTTAACGGTCTGATTCTTATAAATGTTTTCTAAAACGGTTGCTACCAACCTATTGTCTTTAGAGCAAGATAATAGATTATGTTAAATATTTTGTCGAGGGGTAAGGTTTTTAAAGGTCGCGGGATCAATTCTCGGTGTGGGTAAATAAATTTAATTTGATTAATTTGCGTTATTTCACAATTAGTTAATTAAAAATAATGTACTTTTGAATGTAGCTATAACTTTGTGGTTATCCATTATAGATAAATGAAACAATTTAACTTTGTTTGAACCACTTTTATATTTGAGTAAATCCGACCGGTTTCAGAACGACCGTTCCTTCTTCAGGGCAAATAAATGTATACTGATTTGACAGATTTGAAATATGGATGGGAACAATGAATTATTATGGTAGAGGTGGAGCCGTTGCTAGGTATTAATGAAGAGTGGGTGGGTAGGGGAGCATATCCATGATTGGGCTGTAAGACAATATTTTTGTTTGTTGATAATAGATTCATTATTTTTAAGGGATTTTTTTTTATTTCCAAGGCTTCTAAGTTATCTAAACGAATAATAATACTATAATAATAACACTTTTAAAAAAAATAATACATTGTTCCCATCTATATTTCAAAATTGTCAAATCAGTATACATTTGCCCTGAAGAAGGAACGGTCGTTCCGAAACCGGTCGGATTTACTCAAATATAAAAGTGGTGCAAACAAAGTTGAATTGTTTCATTTATCTAAAAATAATGTATATTATATTTGCGGCACGTTCCAGAGTAGAAGATACTCACAGTATCGGCCTCGTGTAAGACCACCATTCAGAATTGAAACGTTGCTTGAAATGGTTTTAGCCGTGTTTGGTGACAGATCTGAATAGGGTAATTCCCCACCTACCTCTTCCCCATCTCCTTTCCTTCCTCACTACCTTCAGCCTCACAACAGCCCCCCAATTGTGGATGCCATAGTCTCACTACCTCCAGACGGGAGTAGCTGGGAATATTGTGATATTCCTACGAAAAAGTTTGGTTAACTTTTTTTTACAATAGCTCCACACAGGAGGCCCTGAGGAAAATTCCCTCAGGGTGTCATCTTAGGGGATGCTGTGTGGAGGGTTTTTTTTAAGGAAAGGAAGTAAGTTTTGGGAAGAAAATAGGAATAAGGGGTGGGTAGGAACCTGGGGCTTAATGCGTCCAGGAGTGACGTATGAATCCATCCCTCCAACTGCGGTGTAAAGTCTCCCGATCCGACCCGCCACGCAGTGGCTGGGCAGACTTATCGGCCACCAAGACCTGGACAAACCTCATGAACCCGGGCACCTCTGCTAAGTCACCAAACGTAGCGAACCACTTGGGGGGTGACCAATGCATAGGTGTTGGTTATCCAATAAATGGTTCCCGGGGCGGCGGTACCCACACCCGCCTCCCAAATTATACAATTTTTATATGCCTCCCATACTTAAAAACATTCCAAATATTTTAGGAGAAGGAATAACTGAACCGGAATCTAGAATAAATTTAGAATAAAATATGGAAAAAACACAAAAGCTTTCAGAAACGCATTCTCATGTAACAACATATTTTGGCAAAACGCACTGCCGGATTTCCCGATCGCGTTCTATCAATAACTAACAGAACTTCACTTTAAAATAACTGTAAAACATGTACAGGATTCCCACCTGCCGTTTACACTTCATCGGCTGCAGACAGCCAGGGTTTATTGTTTAATGTAACACACGAATTGTTTTGTTCAGAGTCGAGATTGTTTTCAGAAACGGAAGGATCTCAAGTGGCTACGAAACTCAACAGTAGGGTATAATAGAATTTGTAGCAAGTCAACAAACGGTTACTTCTGTTTTGTAGTAGGTATCTTTGGTCTCCGAACCTAATATAGAGTACGCCCAACTTCTGAGAGGCAAGTCTCAAACAATGCTGTGGAACAAACAATGCCTTGAAATTGATATTTTTGGTTTGAAGTTTATACACCAAACATTGAGTTTTGGTCAGCGTTAAACATTTTCTTGTGATTTCATTGTTGTATTTATGCGTAGATTTTTTTATTTCCTTTTAGGTAAATTTGCAAACGATTTTTTTTTTGTATAATTTCATTGGAGCAAATTTCCTTTGACGTACGATTTATCATGGAAACGACATCTATCTCTTTGTTTGTGCAGGAATTTAAGTGAAAAACCTTCAAAACATTTAGCATAGATAACGTTCTTATTTACCATCGGGTATTATTGGCGTTGCGCATGTTTACGTTAACAATTATTAACAATCATCGATCCAAATAAAATATTTCAAAAAGTTATGAGTAAATATTCAATACGGGAAGGTAGTCAAATAATCTACGCCAAAATTATTATAACACTTGCAAAATGTTTAAGTATGTAATTCTTCATTTCTTCTTCCGGTGTTATTTCCTAGAGGAGGTTAGCTATCATCAGGGCGGTTACACGACGAAATTGCACAGGCGTGAATTTCAGGCATAAATATTATTATTACACTACCAAAACTGCACATGGACGAAAATACACACGGGAAAAATTAAACCTGCTTTCATTACACGTACTAAATCCAGAAGAAATTACACTTAAAAAATGAAATTTATTTTTCACACACTTAATTAAACACTAATAAAATTAAACCTATTTAAAACAGATATTTTTGAGGTTCCCAGTAGGTGTAATTCTCGTCATGCATAATTTCGTCCATAATATGCAATACTGGCAGTGATAGTATTATTGTATTGGTGATATTCACGTTTGTTTAATTTGGTGACCCGTCAGTTGATCCCCCGACAGTTGGCCCCTGGAAAATATAATTATTTAAAAATAATATTATTTTTGTGCATTATTTACCAATTTGTAAACCAAAAATCGACTTTAAAAATACATTTAAGAGCGTTTAATCAGCCAGCGGACGAAAATCCACATTTCTTCGAAAGTTGTTCTTACGATCGTGCAGGGCGGTTACAACGAGAAAGATTAATTATTCTCCGTACCAGCTTTTTTAAATTATAACTCAATATCGAATTTATTTCAATTCAAATTAGCTTTAATTTATACCTTCATCCAAAAATGCTGAAAGGCGTGATGATAAAACTATTAAAATAATGTACTTTTTGTAGTTATAGTTTAAGTATTTATCATTTTTCAATAATGTATAAATTTAATAAGAATGTTGAAAAAATCTGAAATATATTAGTTTGTAAGTGCGCAAATAAATACACAAATGGACCAATTTTCGTCAAGAAACACATGTACGTACATATTTTTTAATGATTTTATTGAAACTAAAATTTAAATTCTAAAACATGCGTTTGCTAGATAATGTATTGATTTATTTTACTGCATATATTATTTGAATTGGGTGTGGTATAATACAAAATCTTTTTTGAAAATTAAAAAATCTGCCAACGACCTATGGAATAACCTTATTATACTAAAAATTAATAAAAATTCTCAAAATTTATTACATGCGAATGCTAGATAAAAGAACAATCTTTCGAAATCCGTTTATATTTTTTTGTGGAAAAGAGTCAATACGTCTAAAATCTGATTTGAAAATGACATATTTCTGGTTTTCTCTGGTAATGCCCTCTTAATAATAAGTTGATATGGATATCAAACGAATTTACGAACAGTATTGATTCTTTGTACTTATACGTTGGTATATATGCGTACAAACATACATTAGGCATACATATACATATAGACAAGTAGTTTTATCCTCGTTGCATTCGAATGATACATGTTTTATATTTTTTATTCGGCGGTACACCCCTTCGGGGACTCTATGCACACCCCTTCGGGGACAGTTAGTTACTTTTTGTGTAAATAGGTATACCATATTTTCCCTAAACAGACTGCATATTGTACGCAAATAAGCCGTGTTTAATCGTTTAATTTCATCCTGATACTATTTTTAGTATGCGCTTAGATGTCCCCATTGTAAAAGCTCTATATTTCATGACATTTATTGACATAGTACCCAAGTTACCAAGCTACAAAGAAGAATAGAGAAAACACAAAGACGAACAATACTGTGTATTTCATTAAGTTCACAACTACAGAAAAGTTTATTCAACTTAATGAAGGTTCTCCCGACCACATCACTGCGAACCTTTACATCTTTAAATGGATCCCATTTGTCGTCAACCCAACTTACAATACACGCGCTTAAAGCCTCTCACAATCGGGTAATATTTTACCGTTGCTTTACTCTCGGAACTTGGAATGTCAGCTGCATAAAAAACTCGTTTCGCCGAGGAAATGTCCAAAAGAGTGGCCAAATTGTTGTCCGATTGTTCGCCTTAAAAATGTTAATGCAGAAACAGTCGCAGTCCGCATTCTGAAATTTCTGAAGACCGTCGATTGAGAAATGCCGCCGCGTTCTCGTGGTTTCGACATGTTGCTAATTTGAAATTATTCAGAACTTGAGTTTCTTGTCTGATTCGAATTTACAATTGTTACAATCGATATCTTGCTTCGACGAAGAATTTCAAATCGTCTGTCTCAATTTGTGCTGTATCGATAGCTTCCATAGTTTTTTGTGACTCCTCTGTCTGTACAGTTTAACAGTGAAAAGTGTCTGTACATCTCTGTTATTTGTTTTTGGGGTGTTATGCCGTGTTGCGCTACCTCCTTCTTTAGCCAATTTTCGGACAGCGTTGCAGTGTCCATCGTCAGGGCAGATCCGGTATTTCCGGTACATCTACCGGGTCTGCCGGATCTGCCCTGATATTTTTGGCCGTGAAAATCTTAAAACGTATCAGTGTCTGCACAGTTTGAACAGGAACTAAGTCGCCACCCGGTTGGGCAGTGTTGACAGGCGGGTTAAGGTAGAGGGTGTTGGTAGGGATTTATCGATGCAGGTCTTGACTCTTGAAGAGGCGCGGTGGAAAAACAGATGCCGGTAGGTCGTTCCACAAGAGAGCCGACTTTCACAAAAACTAGTCGAAGAAACGACCCGTTCTCATGAAGCCAACATCGAGTGTGAATGGTTGTTCCGCTCGTGTCCATCGAGTTTCACGTGCACTTGTGCACAGGTCACCAGTGTTGCTAGATCCTTAGATTAGGCTCCGTTAAAATACCCGTAGAACCGACGCAGCATGTCTACATTGCGTCTGTTCATTAGAGATGGCAATCGGTTTTGGCAAACGGATTGTCAATCAGACGGACCGCCCTCCTTTTTTTTAAATTATTTATTGACTTAGTTTATATTACATTTTAGTATATAAACTAATATGTGCAAGGTTACATTTAATTGTTTATTAAATTATATTTTTACAGTACGCATGACAACTCTTTTAAATTCTTTCGTCATTATTCATACTTTTAGGCATATCATCATACAATTTTAGTTCTCTGCACAATTTTATTTTTTATTTTTTTTTATTGTACGACAGACAGGTGAGTCCAATTACGGTACAATTTTCTTACAACTAACAAGACATGTCATGTATATAGTTTCTTTAAAACATGGTACGGTGATATCAAACACATCTATATCCGCTGGTAGGGCATTAAGCAATGCCATACCTCTTGTCATGCTGTGTTGAGCCATGACATCTGTCCGACCCTGCGGTATGTAGAATAGAGCGTGGCTACGAGTTTGACAGTATTTGTCAGGAGCGAATAAGCCACAGCATGACAGGAGATATGGGCAATCAATAAGGTTTTTTATTAACTTTAATTCGAATACCATAAGTCCGGCATTACGCCTGGTCTCCAGGCTTTGATAATTTGTTTCCTTTAGCAGTTCCACGTGATGCATGAATTTCGGATATATTCCGTAAGATCGCATGTAAACATCCCTTAGGATTTTTTTTTGAATTTGTTCAATCATATTTATGTATTTAAGTTGATATGATATCCAGACAGTACTAGCGTACTCCAGCTTGCTTCTGACCACTCCGTTGAACATGGCGGTCATTGCTTCTATGTTACTGAATTGTTTGCAAGTTATAATTACAAAACCAAGCATTTTGGAGCAAGCCGAAGTAAGCTGCACTATATGATTTGAAAATGTTAGCCTGGGATCAAAGGTCACCCCAAGATCCTTGATGATATTTACGCGTGTTAGTACTTCTCCATACATTCTATACGGGTATAATAACGGATTTTGTGAACGACTATAAGTCATAACGACGCATTTTTTTTATATTGAAATTAAGTTTATTTTCTAACGACCATTTCATGAAGAAGAAGTTTCATGACTCTGTTTTTCTCATTTATGCGGCAATCAAATTCTATTTACATTTCTCGTTTAATAATTATGTACACGTTTCATAAAAACGATTTTTCCTTATGGTATTTTGGCATTTGGTTATTCATAATTTTATCTACAAAAATAAATACGTTATATAGAAGTCTCTTTTTTATTGGAATCTGATTTATCTCTTCTCTTATTTGATTAAGTTTTGCATATCTTCATCTTTTGCACAGAAACACGTAGGCTTATCAAGTATTTTGGGGCTCCAGTCAAGAGGTGACTCTAAAATTAAATTGTTGGGCGAGCTTGATATCTGTACAGGGTTAGCAGCTGGTCATTATTAAAGAATCAGCTAGCCATATAAAATCCATGATAGGGATCTTATTGTATAGCGTACAAACACCAAAAACCAGTGGGCAGATACAAATCTATTAACTTTAATATTCCGCCTCTAAAACGTCTTCAAGGTGACGGGATTATACTATTACTCTAAGGGCCGGTTTTATAACCATCCGTTCGTCACGCTTGATACCATTTTTAACTAATTGGTCAACCGCTTGATTTTGCCGTTTTATAAACATTCGCAAGGCTACCGGTCGGTTATTTATTTATTTATTTATTTATTTATTGTAAGAAACAAACAGCAGTTTTATACAGGTGTTAAAAATGAAGCGGTTACAAATGAGGTAAGCCAAAACAGTTTCTTATGCTAATGGTTATTATGATATAATACAAAACTTTAATTGGTTATAACCATTACATGAAAATGAAATTAACAAAAATTTATAAATGTAAGTATATTAGAAGGAAGAAGGAATAGGAAAGGGCAAGAGGCAGAGGAAGATAGGATGGGGACAGGAGATGCTCATGATGTACCTTTTCTATAGCTGTGCATTAACCCGTCTGCTTGTTTAGGAATAAATACATCCCAAAACATGTAATTGCATTATACTTTCATAAGACCAAAAACGTCCCGAGCGACCTTACTTTTTAAAAGCTATATATCTCTCTTCCTATCATACAAACATATGTATTTTTTCTTTTAACCAGAAATAGAACAAAATTATGCTTCTTATTGTCTTTGAAATATGAAAGCTATCTTGCATAGATATTTTGAAATCTCGATTCAAAGTGACGGTTTCAGAATTTTTTTCAGAATCCATAGCTTCCGGATTGTGAAGTGTGAAAATATTGAACCAAGCAGACGGGTTAATTTAACTAACATTTGTGATCGTTCGCTTGACTTCGTATCGGTATTTCACAAGAGTATTTATTGTTAAATTGCGTAGTTAAATTAAAATTGTTAAATTAAATTATGTAGCGTTTAATGCTTTACGGACCGATTTTGGTCAGTTAAATGGATAAAGATCCGTTTACTGACGTTTTTTGACAGTTGTGTGTAGGAAGTTGTTCTCGGCACTTGGTTATTTATTTATTATCGAAATCAGTCAGTAACGCAGCCCTGTTTTATTTCTTTTATATATTCAATAATATTATTATTCAATTTAAATATAAACAAGTTCTGCTATGAATATTCTATACGTAGAATAACTTGTTTATAAATAAACTGTTTTTTTTAAATTGAATAATAATTTTATTTATAAATTGAATAATAATATTAGAACGTATAAAAAAATTTAAATGGGGTTCTACTAAATAAACAAAAAAAAAAGTTATTATTAACACTACGTTTCTAAGCTCTGGGATCAATGCTGCAAGCAGCTGGCGATTTTACAGGAATCTCCAAGTCGACGCATCCGTGTAATAATGCAAGCAGTGCATTGTTATACGGAGAGTGACTCAAGTAATAAAACTTTCGGACTAAATGTAACCGATGACCGCTAGTAATGCATATTTGTTTATAATACGTAAAATAATATAACGAACGGATAGCGATCTGTTAATGAAAAACGGTTCGTTACGTAACTGAAATTTGGTACTTCGTTTATAAAACCGGCCCTAAGAACGGGACGCCAATAAAACCATCCAGAAGAGCGTATTCCATACATAATCGCCTGGAAATTTGTGTGATTGTCTATGGCTTGCAATTGCTTTTTCAACTAGTTTAAAACAGGAAATGCTGTAAGTATACATGATTATTTTTTCATTTAATGTAGGTTTAAAGTTGTATGGCTTGGATTCGACATCGTTTCAATCTAGATATGCATGAATTACTTAGATGCCCAAATTAAGAACCTATTTAAGGCCCCGCAACCGCGCACAAAAAGAAGAAGATGGAGAGATATGAAATTATGAATGTTAGAGGAGTGCGCTAGTATTTAAAGTGACAAAATGGATGCGAAAACTGTGAAAATGTTTAATAAAACACGACTCGTTTAAAATAGAGCAAAAATCTTGCGAGGGTTGTCTTAAACAGCATTTAAAGAAACACTGAATTTTTTCATGCTTGTAACTTTTCAAAACATATAAAAAACGTGTTTATAATAATTTTTGGAACACACCTTGCGATTTTTTTCTATCGAGGGAATTTTATATAATTTATGTTTCGGCGCGACGAATGTCTAGATATTATCTTCAAAATTAACATATATTTTTTTAAGAGCTTAAAAACTTCAAATGTTTAAGGGCCCGTAACCCGGATTTATACCGGTTTATTACATATTACCCTTAAAAACGGTAAGTTTTAAAGCTCTCAAAAAAATATATGTTATTCTTGAAGATAATATCTAGACTTTGCCTGCGCCGAAACGCAAATTATATGAAATTCCCTCGATAGAAAAAAATCGCAAAGTATGCTCCAAAAATTATTATTACCACGTTTGTTTCAGTTATTTTACAAGTTATATGTATGAAAAAATTCACAGTGTTTCTTTAAATGCTGTTAAAATAGATAATGCCCGCGAGATTTTCGCTCTATTTTAAACGAGTCGTGTTTTATTAAACATTTTCGCAATTTTCGCATCGATTTTGTCGCTGTAAATGTTAGCGCTCTCCTCTAACATTCGTAATTTCGTATCTCTCCATCTTCTTCTTTTCGGGCCCAGTTGCAGAGCTTTAAGAGAGGATTGCAAGAAATCGTAAAAATTCGAGTATCGGCGTCTTAAGGCAGTATCCACACGTACGGAATAATTGAATATTTGGGGATGATATATATGAATTATTACACTAACCGCCGCACTTTTACATTACACTGCATTTCAACAATTACTATAAGAAACAACTATTTACGTGCACAAAATAGGTTATAAGCCGCAGATAATCACACAAATTGGACAGGCGATTACGTATGGAATCGATTGCTTATCCACATAAGATACAAAATCGCATGGCAGTTCAAATAATTTATTCGGATAAATATAGTCCGGACCTTCGCCATAAACACCGGATGGAAAGTTTTAATAATAAGAAAGTCTCAAATGGTATAATGAACGACCCTCTACCCCCTACCCCCAGTTCAGGGGTGAAGGAGACGGGGAAAGGAATTAATTGTTTCCTGCCCCTTTGTAATTTTATTTCATGGACCTTTCACTCGATAATGAGGTGTTTTTTTATTAGGTGGAGTTTTTAAAATTCTATTTTCAATGTGGCGTCAAAACTGGCTTCTCAGTATTTAATTAGCATTTTCACAGGAAAAATTTTTATACTCTTCTTATTAAATTCTTTTAAAATGGGTGTATTGGTTATATTTAATAAACCTTTTTCTATTTCTAAAATACAAGCCGTAGAACGAGGATATCTCATTTTAAAGAGAGCGAACTTCAGTGACATTTATATTGTTCTGTGTATAGTACTTGTACAATTCATTGATACGGTTAAAATGAATATTTTGTTATTACCTAATAAAAAAATCTATTTCATTGTTTATAAAAACCTTTCATAGATTTGTATTGATTTGTTGCAAAAAATATTGTATCCTGCACCTAAACTAAGATGGGTACTTTGTTAACCGATACCAATTGCCTATTCTAATACAATTTAAAAATTGTTAATTGTCTACGTAGGAAGAGTTAAAAAAAGAAGAAAAGGGTTTGAAAGGGAAATATGTAAATACGAATGTTAGAGGGAGCGCGCTAATTAAAAAAGTGAAAATATTTAAGGCTCTGCAACCTGGCCCGAAAAGAAGAAGACGGAAAGATACGAAATTACGAATGTTAGAGGAGAGCGCTAACATTTACAGTGACAAAATCGATGCGAAAATTGCGAAAATATTTAATAAAACATGACTCGTTTAAAATAGAGCAAAAATCTCGTGGGCATTATCTTAAACAGCATTTAAAGAAACACTGTGAATTTTTTCATACATATAACTTATAAAATAACTGAAACAAACGGGTTGATAATAATTTTTGGAGCATACTTTGCGATTTTTTTCTATCGAGGGAATTTTATATAATTTGCGTTTCCGGGCGTGCAAAGTCTAGATATTATCTTCAAGAATAACATACCTATATTTTTTTAAGAGCTTTAAAACTTACCGTGTTTAAGGGAAATATGTAATAATTCGGTACAAATCCGGGTTGCGGGCCCTTAATAAAGTACTACTCTTTTAAAATAAAGCAAATATCTCTCAAATTATTTCGTACACGTAACATTTTAAATAACGGAACACAATGTATTTTTATTAATTTTCGGACCTTTGCGTTTTTTGTCTATCGGCGGAATTTCATATAATTACCGTTTCGGCCCAGCAAATGTATAGAAATTATCTTTAAAAAAAATTTTTTTTAAGATTTTAAAAATATAAAGTGTTCAAGGAAAATATGTTCTAAATCGGAAAAAAATCGGAACGCGAGGTCTTAATGGTTATTTTAATCGAGTTTTGTCGATGTTAGAATTTGATAGAACTTATTTATAAATTAACTGTAAGTTATTATGCCGTGTCGCGCTTCCTTCTTTTGTAACCAACGTTTCAGACGGCGCTGCGTTAGTTCATCATTAGGCCAGATGTGATGGAATGGTTGAGGGAGTCCCTTCGACTTCTCCAGCCGTTCCTACTCTCTCAGAACATCGCCTTACATCTCAGTGGGAGGGATGGATTCGTATGTCCGTCCCTCAGTCACGGACACTGACCCCCAGATTCCTACCCACCCCTAATACCTTTTTCCTTCCCACAACTTCCTCTTCTTCCTTTCCTTAAAAAACCCTCCACACAGTATTCGCAAAGATGACATAGACCCTATGGGGAATTATTTTCTAATTTAAAAAAAAAAAAAACACTATAATGCTGAAACGCTCGAGGCCGATTAGAGTGCAGACCTGGACGCGCGACCGTTGAATTACAAACTCAGTGCAGCCGCTAAGTAAACTTAACTGTTTAAAATTTTTTTTTTTTTTTTTCATTAACTCCACACAGGAGGCTTTGAGGAAAATAATTTCCCTCAGGGCCTATGTCATCTGGGATGCTGTGTGGAGTGAATGGAGTGAATAGTCTTATCACTCTGTTTATTTAATATACTTGCGGTACAACAACACAAAAACTATCAATGAGTATCAACAACAATCGCCGCCATTTGCAATCTGTCGTTGCTCGATGGCACTGACTTGATCACTCAACACATCAAAGATTATCGCGAGCCCAGGCCTGTACTCTAGTGTTGATAACTCTGTAATGCTGTAATATTGTAACGCTGTCCGAAACGTTGGCTAAATGAAACGCAACACGGCATAATAACCCAAAAATAAACACAAAAATGTTTTTGGCTGTGAAAATCCCAAATCATACCGCTTAAATTCTCCTTGATACACCTTGAAAAAAACATTATTTTTAAATTGTGTGGATTACAGTAGCTTTCTAAAGATTTTAGATAGTTTATAGGAATATCACTCATTTACGAGTATATTTTTTACGTTAGCTCTACACAGGAGTAAGGGTCGACCGAGACAGGTTTTTCGTTCTCGGCCGAGACCGAGACCGAGACTGAGAATAAATTAAAATCTCGGCCGAGACCGAGAGCCGAGACCGAGAATAGATAAATTGAGAAAAAAAATGAAAATGCTCTATTTTTTCATAGTACAGGAACAATCAAACATTATACCTAAGTACTTAGTAAACACATTAAATCAAAATAACACACCCTAACAAACCCTAAGAGACCAATCACAATCGACAGCTCTCTCACGCACTGATACCAAGTGACGAATGTGGACGCGCGCGGTATATTTGAATCCCATTATCCTATACCGTACCTACTTACAGCGGTCTCGGTTATGGCCGAGAATCTCGGCGATTTTTCGCCGAGAACCGAGACAGAGTTCTTGGTAGAATTTGTAGCCGAGAATGCCGAGACCGAGACCGAGACCGAGATCTCGGTCGACCCTTACACAGGAGGCACCTACAGCGTATACTTATATAATTTTTCGAACTTTCCCTTTTTCTCATGAGCGACGTTTGTAAAAGAAAGAGTGGTTAAAATGGAGCCCTTATTGGCAGGATCATAATATTTTCTTCATATCCACTTCATAAACGAGTACGAAAGATTTTTTCGTTTAAATAATACTTTCCAGTCTATTTTACCATCGCGTCTATTGATTTAATGAGACAGAATATTAATAATTAAAATAATAACGCGGGTTAGGTACCTACCTAGTACTTAATGAGAGCATAGACACAGATAGTGGGTAGATGACTTAAATTACAAGGCAAGTATCGATTGGAGATGGAGAAGAACTCCATTACTAATAGAACAAATTTAAGTGTAGGAGGAGCGGGTGGGAAGAGAGGACGATTCGCATCAAACATTCATCACATCACTAGAGCTACAATTTATAATATGTCAGAACTTACCAACTTTGCCTGTGTCAAGGTAGGCAACCTTTCAAGAATTATTTATAAATTCATTTTCTTTTGATTAAAATGCTGTAGAAAAACATGTTTCATAGGAAATTAATTAAAGAATATTCAGTATCGATGACCAAAATTGAACCTGCAAGTTTCTTTTCTTTGCGATATTATAGTATCACAAATTAGAAAAGTCATCGTTGAACAAGAAGAGTTTAACAACAGGTTACGGGTAATTTATAATTTTGAACGTAGGGCTTCCAGAAACCATCTGAAATTCAGTAGATACTACATACAACGAACATCTAAATGTATCCAAGCACTGAGGGAATACAAGAAAGCGCTGCAAAAATGCCCAATACCTTTGCACGATGACGTCGTTTCTCATCCGGCATGCCGCTTGATGTCTCGAAAACCCTTCTGGATTAGACGTGGGCAAAATGATTCCCAGGAGTGAATAGATCCCGTCTAATTCCCCCGGCCTTTTGAATTGATTCCTTCTATTCATTCCCTTTAATTCAATTAATTCCAAAAAAAAAAAAAAAAAAAAAAAAAAAAAAAAAAAAAAAAAAAAAAAAAAAAAAAAAAAAAAAAAAAAAAAAAAAAAAAAAAAAAAAAAAAAAAAAAAAAAAACACCGCAGCACCGCACAAAGAGGAGACTGAACTGATAGGCTACCAAGCACCGCACAAAGAGAAGACCGATTATTCTATCTCACTACCTCGCAGGCTAAAACCTATAGATTAATATGTTTGTCTCTTTTTAGTGTCGCTTTTTCGTTTCATTTCAAATCACAATAAGTGGGGAGGCTACGAAGCACCACACAAAGAGAGGACCGATTATTCTATCTCATTATCTCGCAGGCTAAATCCTATACTTAGATGTATATGTTTGCCTTTTTTTAGTATCGTTATTTTTCGTATGTAAAATGTATTTATAGCTAGCAATTAAATCTTTAAATTAAACAGTTTTTTGTTTCACCCCTAAAGTTTTACTTATTTTATTTATTAAACTTAAAAGTATTTTATGACAGCTGACAACAGCTGATCGGCCTTATAATATATGCAAATTTACATATTACATCTACCCAAGATCCACGTCTAAAAGAAAGTAGGTAGGTACTTGTATTCCAAAATCTTTCATACGTGCCAAAAAAACGATTACAACTGCACTATTTTTGCTTCTCACTTTTCTAGCCGATGCCGCGATGTTCGGATTCAATGTCGAAAGTTTTCGGCTAACTACATATGTAATGAAATTGAAGGCTTGGCCCGCCGAGGAATTAGTGAACCGCTGCGCTCGGACGGATTAAGGATCGGCACTGAGCAATGAATTAGTCACTTTTGACTAGTGTCTTGTGTCTTACCCCGCAGAGACTCGCGAGGAGCTGCGTTTCGGATACACTCGAGCCGAGATTGACGTGAATCGATGGCGATGTAAGACGATGACATCTGACGTCATTTCT
Source organism: Limnephilus marmoratus (assembly GCA_917880885.1). Taxonomy (NCBI): domain Eukaryota; kingdom Metazoa; phylum Arthropoda; class Insecta; order Trichoptera; family Limnephilidae; genus Limnephilus; species Limnephilus marmoratus. Next base: position 57,142,048 of record OU862908.1, read on the forward strand.
AAGTCTGAGGTTAACTAGAGACAACAACGTCACAAGTGAAAAAGACTTTTAGTTTTAATTCCTGAATAAAGCGCTTCGGACAATTTCCGATAGCGACAGACTAGCTACGAGTACCTGGGACGCGGACGGGACAGGACGCGCGGGGACCTTAGGACAATCTCAGGACATTGACTACGACAAATGATTAATTCCTTGCGTGAAAGGGACGATCTACGGGTTTTTAGAACGGCGGCCGGCGATAGCGGGATACGAGTCGTTCACAATACCGTCGACAACTTCGCGGCGCGAAGCCCATTGAATAATATTTAAATACGGTATTTAATATATTTTAAAAATACCTATGAAACATTATAATATTTAAATCGTTTACGGAACACATTATTCATTGAAATAATTTAACAGTAAAATAAATGGAAATTAAACATTTATGTTGCCGTTAAAAATCGTACGATACAAGGCCAAAGGTAAGGAATGAAGAATCAATTCCTTTTGAAATTGAGAATCAGATCAAGTGTGTCACAAGATTGAATTTATTCATTTAATTCGGTCATTCAATTTTGCCCATGTCTATTCTGGATAGAAGGAGAAAGACTCCTTAGATCACCTCTCACCCCAGAAGATAGGTGGAAGCTTGAGTGGCAATCGGCCAACATCAAGAACGCCCATCTCGTTCAAGACCCCACTGAGAGACAGTCTGGGTTCTTATTCGCAATGAACTCGCAAACTCTGGACCGCCATCAATAGGATAAGGTGCTCTCGTAGCCGTTGTGCTCACATGATGGGGCCTTAAAGAGTCGGCGATATGTGAATTCGGTTCGGTGCAGACCACCGAACATGTGATCAACGAATACCCACTCCATTCATTAACCGGGCGGGATTGATGAGATACACAGGGCAACGCCTGCGGCCCTAGACTGGGGCGCAAACCTAGATGTCCCCCTCTGATCCTCCCACTATACGAAAGAAGAAGATCAAAGCATTCATTCTGCCAGAGCTATAAATCTTTTGAAGAATGCTTTGGGAAGCTGTTAGGGGGACCACCGCCCCGGCAACCATTTATTGGATAACCAACACCTGCCATAGGTCACTCCAAGTGGTTCGCTAGGTCTACAACTAGGCAGGGGTGCCCGGGTTCATGGGGTGAGGTTTGTCTATTTGGTGGCGAATGCATCTGTCCGCTTACTGAATGGTGGGCCGGATCGAGAAAGGCCGCTTTGGGAAAACACTTTGATCTATCCAGCCGGTCTCTCCCGACCCATCGTCTTGCTTGCAACACGGTGGAAGGGATGGATTCATACGTCCGTCACTCCTGGAAACACTGACCCTTAGATTCCGACCCACCGCTCACACTCTTTTCCTTCCCAGAATGTCCTCTCATTCCCTAAAAAGACCCGCCATACAGCATCTCCAAGGATGAAATCGGCCAACAACATAAAATAATAACATAAAATTTACTGGCGTACGCCGGGATTTGAACCTGTGACCTCCGGAATTCTAGGCGAGAGTCTTACCCCTCGACCGTGGGGGGCATCACGGCTAAATTTTTCAAAATCATTCGCAATCAAGTTAGTAAGATTCCGAAATCATACCTAATGTTAGCTTTTACCACCTACCTGTAAAATGTAAAATAATTACTTTACATCCTCAAAAATACCTGACGAAGAGAAATTTAGATTATTTCGTGGTAAAAAGTAGACGAGTAATTAAATTAAATTTAAGTTAGATATTTCACAAACTGAGTAGGTACTTATTAATTTTCGATGAAGAAAGCTTTCGCAGAAGTATTACCGAAATTTATAAAAAGTTTGAAGGTCAAAACCCTATTTTTAAAAAATTCGAGTAATGTTAGCAATTTAATTAATGCCCTGAATAGAGAACTCCAGTCCAATTTTTTTATTTTTTTTTATGAATAATGACCTTCTAACTTAAATAACTGCGTTTTTGTTTTTATTTTTAAAGTTAGTTTTAATTGTTAAAATAATTGTCAAAGTTTTAATTTTTCGAGACCCCCGGAAATATGGTAAATCGTGTGACGTCATCACTCCCGAAAAATTAGTATGGGATTGGGCAATCAGCTGATCTACTGCCGCCATTTTGAAATCCGTTGTTCTGTTGTTCGAAGTATTCTCCCTAGAAGAAGCATTACTTTTTTATTCATTATTTTTTTTGTGCAGTAGTTTTTCAATATTTTAAATAATAGAGATAAACTAATAGAGATACCTCTATTTTTAATACTGAATTATTTAGGCTTAAATATTGTTTCAATAAACACTACAACTAAATCTCTATAAACAGTACGAAATAAAGAATAACATGAAATGTTGTTAATACTGATGGCTTGTGTCATACCTACATGTCAATTGATTTCAATACAATGTGATACAATGACTGGTGACGCGTGACGTCAGCACTAACCATTCAATCGTAACAACTTTACAGTGTATTTTAACGAGACGTTAAAAAATGCACTTTTTAATATTTTTTTACGAATACTACGTTTAATATTATAAAAAAACTTATATATTCAGAATCAGCGTTTATTAGTCTGTATGAACATATTTTTTTAAAGTCGTAATATTTTTTACTGGAGTTCCTTATTGTTGTAGAATGATTGTCGGAAAATCTTTAGAAGGAATGAGAATGGAATAGCAATACGATTCCTCTAAGTGATAAAAACAAAAATTTAGAGAAGATATCCATTACTTAGTGAAGCTGTTGTTAGTCTACTTGGCCTTTTTTCTGTTGACACAGAAGGTTATCTTTGTCGTTGAAAATATAAACATATTCATACAATAAAGATATTATTTTGGGATAGATTTATTTATTTATTTTATTGTTCTTTACGCTGCAGGTAAAAATGTTTACAAAACAAATTTTCACCTCACCAGGACAAGCCTGTGTGATTGACTCGGTTATATTCCTACCGATCCAACGGCCAGCCAATGAGGTGTCGAGAGCTTGTTGCAGGTTAAAGCTTTAGTGATGTAGGGCTCTGTCCTGCTGTTTTGTGGCCACCTAAAAGCCCTGATCTAACTCCTGTTGACCTTTTCTTGTGGGGTTTATTGTTTACGTCCAAAATATCAGAGATTTGCAACTTGAGAGGATGCGCAAGTCAATTGCCACCGTGACTCCTGACATGATTCGGCGTTCCTGAATGGAGGTCGAATTTCGATTAGACATCGACTACAATTTTGGGAGACGGGTATAGGATATAGGTTTATTGGATAACCAAAACCCCTGCCATAGGTCACCCCAACTATTTCGCTACATTTGGTAATTAAGCAGGAGTGCCCTGGGGTGAAGATTGTGTAGGTCCACCTCCTGCGTGGCAGGCCGGATCGGGAAAGACTGGCTAAAGGCGACCTTTTGACCTCTCCAGCCGGACTCATCGCATCGCGCCGGAGTGGGAGAAATGGAATCACACATCCGTCACTCCTGGACACAATGACCCGCAGATTCCTACGTGCCCCACGCACCCCTTTCCTTCCCAGAACTTTATTTCCCTAAAAATACCCTCCACACAGCATCCCCAAAGATGATGGAGCCTCTTGTATGGAGTACGGATGTGAAAAAGTAATCGATTATGAAAAAAATCGATTTTTCTCAAACAAAAATCGATTTTTTTGGCGATTTAAATTTTCAAAAAATTCGATTATTAAAAATCGATATTTTTGGCGATTCAAAAATCGATTATTTATAAATCGATTTTTCATGCTAAGAAAAAAAATCGATTATTTAATAAATCATGGACACATTTTTCGATGACTCTAGATAACTAATATTTTGATTGATGTTTAATATTAGTGACACGTAACTTGGGAACATCGTTCTGCCGCGTTCAGTTCGAACGACATGTCTAGGTGGATCGCCTTGCGGGCTTGAGAAACGTTCACACATTATGTAATATAGCCATTTATTATTACCTTTCTTTAGTGAAGTGTTTCGTATTGTTTGTATCCTGTGTATAAGTTATTATTATCTCGAATTTTTAACAACAAAGACATTTTTTTATTTTTACCATCCGAATGTTTTAGATGTTGACCCTGATCTCGAGAACCGACTTCATAATGGTATTGAAATAGAAAGTATTCACTCAGACTGGCAATCATTTCATCTTTAAAGTCATCATTATATCTGGCATTTACAATCGTGTTTTCGGCTTTGAGATAATACATAACACATTTTTCTTCCATTTAATTTTTCTGTCAAGGTCATCAAGACTTTTCAAGTTCAAGCAAGTTGCACAACAGGTTGACAAATATTTTAATTGATTTAGTTTACGTGGACGTGTTTGTAACCTACGAGTGGTGTTTTACCAATTTTGCGAATGACAGACAAAAGTGTTTGTCGACAAAATAATAAGGATATAGATTTATTACAAATGTCGATTGGTTGTAAGAAATAGCCAATAAGTATAAATTCGGGTGGAAATTAATAAACTTTTTTTTTACATTAGCTCCACCCTGGAGACCCTGAGGAAAAAAACCCTCAGCACCTACGTCATCTTTGGGGATGCTGTGTAGAAGGTTTTCTTAGGAGGTCCTGATGAAAAGGGAAAAGGAATAAGGGGGGGGGGGGGGTAAGAATCTGGGAGTCAATGTGTCCAGGAGTGACAGACGTATGAATCCATCTCTCCCACTGCGGTGCAAGGTCTAGAGTCTCCCTCGACCGGTCCCTCCCAATCCGGTTCGCCACGCAGGTGGGCAAACGCATTCGCCACCAAGGATTAGACAAACCTCACCCCCATGAGCCCGGACACAACTGCTAAGTCACTAAACATACTTAACCACTTGAGGTTACCCGTTACCCATGACAATATACTATCGGTATGCGCAAATACATTCAAACGTCGTGTCCTCTTTAAAATGATTTGTCTGTAATTCAGAGGTATCTTACTGAATTTGAAAATGAAAAATTATATTTTTGTTTTTTTTTTGTTTTATTTTATTAGGTCTCTAGCACGAAAATAACTACGTGCCGCTATCGCCTTGGGTCCGTGTTAATTAACGCCTAGATCTAAAACGTAATTAAAAATGTTTTGATCTAGTCGGTTCTACCAGTAGCTTTGTATTATTCGTTGAAATTAGTTGGATATCTGGGCTTAATTTGGGTCTAGCGTTTTAAATCAATTGAGACCGTACCACTCTGTCTAATGGCAAACAAGTAAAAAATAATGGAGACAACATTAAATTACCAACGTACTTGGTAATTTTTTAATTCATTCGTTTATTGGAAATCATTTTAATTACCTTGGTAAAAGAAAATTGTTTTGAATTGTTAGCGATGAATTTAAAAAAAAAGATTTCTTATTTGTCATCTTTATATATAAAAATGATTGTTTCTTTGTTTGTACCTTATGGGTTCCTAAACCATTCATCCGATTGCGATGAAACTTTGGAGATTTGATGTGCGCCTGCCCGCGATAGTTTCTATATAATACTAGCTGACCCGGAGAACTTCGTACCGCCTCAGAATCAATAACTGTTGTTTTTAGCTTATTAGCTGAATTGATTTCAGTTTAGGTACCTACATGAAATTTGGAGTCATACTTGTATGTTACTGTAAAAGCCCGTACTACGGTAAATCTTAAGACTTTCCAGTAAATTCAAAGATTTACTAACTGTTAATGCCAAAATTCGTTGGTAAATCCTTAGATTTACTAGTTTAGGCAGGACAGAGTCAGAAATATTATTAAAAAATGTTATTTGATAATTATGTATTACGAGCACTTTATATATTTATTTTGTTTTCAAAATTTTTCTTTTCCTTTATTTTTCTTTTACTTACTGTTTTTCGTATTTAATCACTTCGAATACACTTTTTCTTGTTAATTAATTGATTCCAGAACCTATTACTCCACTGTATAATTACGTAAATGCAAATTGTGAAGCTTAACTTTACTTAATACTTTATGGATGATAATGTACCTACCAACCTAATATGAATATGTCAATTTGACTGTCCTAGAACGGGAGACCTTCCTAGTTGGACAGTCAAAGCTTCCTTATACATAAATAAATAAAAAAAAAATAAAAAAAACCTAAGATTTACCGTAGTACGGACTTTTGCAGTCAATTTTTTTGGTTTAATCTTTCGTTTTTTAATAAATCAAGTCCAAAGTTGGAAATTTTTAAAGTGTTATTAAAAAAAAAATCGGTCGCTATGGGGTTACCATCAGCTGTCTCTTAAAATACCCGGCTTCAAAAGTTTTTTAACCCGAAAAACTGTAAATAAAAAAAACGAAATACTCTAATCGAAAAACAATGTTTTTCTGACTCTACATGGTGTGGATTCACCCACTTGTACTACGAGTTTCCAGACACCGTGTTTATTGTATTTAAATATCTACAACCTAATAATATTTGTGAAAGATTGTTAATGACAATTTTTTTAAACAACATCATAATAATATCAACATAACTTAAGGAAACGTAATTCCATTAGTTGACTTTGTGAGGTCTATAATTCGAACAAAAACTCACAAGCAATTATTGCTTGATATTATGTCGCCGTTTAATGTGTTCTTTGGTTAGTAGAGTATAGAGTCAGAGATTAATATGTCTAATTGTGCGCTCGAACGCATGATAAAAAAGTTGTATTTCTATACCAATGGCCATGGACTATAGAAACCCATGTCTAACGTCCTTGGTTTGATATTAATCGATTTATATTTACGTTGACAATTCCCTTTGAAAACATATCAATGACTTTTTGTCGTCAGGATCATTTATTACCAGTTATTGATATCAAGATCAACAACTAATAGTACGGCAGGGAGAGAGAGGGTTTCTGGAATTGTATGCAAGATATTTGATAATAATGATGTACTTGGCAAGTTTTATTCTGCCCTGATCTTGCAGTTAAAATCATCATTGTGAATGGAGTCAGTTGTATATAACGCGTTGTTTCTACAATCGGTTTCCGTCTAATACAGGACTCAGTGTGACAAAGCGAAGCGAATGACTCTATTTTTAGTATAAAATATTTATGATAGGGTTCATTCAGTTTTGAACAGTGTCCAAATGAAGTAAGTTTTGATATCTTCGAAAAAAGTTTTGTTAATTGATATTTTCACAACAAAGTTGTTGCATTTGCTAAGTCTTTCAAAAGACTAATTAATCAGTGCCGCAAGACAAAGCTGTAATAGCCGTTCTCCGTAAAGCTCATCGAAGCGCTGCAATGGTACGACAGTCCAAATGATATCCAATACGCGTTATTGAAGGCCACTCATTGGTTGTGTAAAATGACGGTAGAATATGTTTGCAAGATTGTTTAAAATTCTCCTCCATCGGCTCTAAATCGTCGTCTTCGTCTATCTATCCTTCTCTGATTATATGGAGCAGTTATCTGACCTTTTCCTTGCTTTCTTTTCCGTTCTAATGACCTACACACAAGGAATCCAGTAGAATCCTGTTTCAGACTTGACCAGCATGATTACAGAATTTTTGGCAGTACAAAATATACTTGTGCATTCCTCACAGAATTTTAAACGTCTCCTTACCCTATTTGGATGGTGTTACGTATACATAATGTAACATACAATTACCTATTGAATGAGCAATTCACTAGATCGTGCTAAATAACACAATATCGCAATAGTTTAACTTCCTTCTGCAACTGATCGCATTCATGTACTGCCTGTATTATTGGTTGCGCCGACATCTTTAGATCACAGCAGGCTTACCAAACTAGGAAACCCGATCTGGTAATTGGCGAATACAAATACCCAACATCCGTTCATGTTGGACGTGGCGCAGAGCGTTGGAAAGTAAGTTAGGCAGATTTGCCGTAGAAAGCTTGGGAAATGGGTCGACTTTTCAATTGTATTAATAATAAACATAGACGATATTTGACTAGGTCTATTTTATTATTAAACTCCTATAAATAGAGTGGATATTTTCGAGGAATCTTTTGAATTTTTTAAATCCCTTTTTTTCATTTTATTGGACTGAATTCGGTTTCCATTAATTCGGTATAAAAGTAAAAAGTAATATTCTAAATAAAAAATACAATTACAGAAGCCTTTGTGTAACTATATATTGGCCCTCGTATAATTAGTGATGAACTGCTGACAAACTGCTTTGGCAGTTTAGCGGGTGCTTAAAATGAAGAATAAAAAAAACATAATCGAAATATTCGTTAGGTCATCGATATTTTAGTCGGATCTGGTTTCTTTCCAATTAATTACTTAAAAATGGCTTTACAACATAATATTGGAGACACAAAGCAATCACCGTATGCGATGTACCTAAGTACCCTTGCAAATTTGGGAGACGGGGATGGCCCCAGGTACCATTTATTGGTATCTGCATAGGAATGCCCAAGTGGTTCGCTACGTTTGGTTTATGGGTTCACGATGTGAGGTTTGTCCGGATGTTGGCAGCGGATGCGTCTGTCCACCAACTGCGTGGCAGGCCGGATCGGAGATACTGGTTGAGGGAGACCTAGCCATGACTTCTCCAGCCGGACTCTCTCGACCCATCGCACCGCACCACAGTGGAATGGATGGATTCATACGTCCAACATTCCTAGACACATTGACCCCCAGATTATTAACCATCCCTGATACTTTCTTCCTTCACAGAACTTTCTTTCCTAAAAAGAAACCTCCACAAATTATCCCCAAAGATGACACGCCCTGAGGGGAATTATTATCAATTATTTTAAAATAAATAAAAACACCTACTACAGGTTTGGTCTAACAACACAAGGAAACACCCAAATTTGTCCAAAACTTCTGTCATTAGGAAATCACATTGTTAAAATAGAGATAAAATTTTGCATTTTGTAACGTCGCTGGACAGTGACTAACCTAAAAATACTGCAGGGCTCGAATATGTGAGAGTTGCTATCAATCAAAGTAAAACTCAAAAAATTGAGATTGCTTGGATACATGGAAGTTTGAAGGCTCTTGAAGAAATACAAGCTAGCCAACAGAAACACAGGGTGGTAGCGAATTAATAAGTTAGATGCCGTTTTTTAAAGTGAAACTTCCGTATCCCCGTCAGCGATTCGAAATTCGGATGAAACGGAAATGACGCGTACAACACCTATAAGAAGATATACCACGAAGCATTATACCCCTATCAAGACGACGACGCGAGGTCTGCGCACATTGGCCTACTCGCTGCGCTTTGATTATGACCTCACTTTTCAATATGTTTGTTCTTTTTTTGTTCTTTGTTATTCTTCATAGTTTGAGATTGTTTTGGTAAAGTTTCCTTTCTACCGCGTGTTAACTGCACTCGATATTTTTTTTGTTTTAGGTGTTTTACATGGAAAAGTAGGAAAACACTGGATTTTTTTTAAAGCACTCATAGGCCAGTGGTCTAGGAGCTAAGTTTCCGATAACGAGATTAACGAATTGAATTTCTTATGCCGACCATTACAATCGTATGGCGAACATCGGTGTTGGAAAAAATATTCCGAAGGCGTAATAATTACATAAATAAATACATTGAACTGTTCACCACATGTTGTGAAATTTCAACGTTAGTCCTCAATCCTGTACGAATAAATACAGTATTTAAGAAGAAGCGCGAAGTGCGACGAATGGCGACCATCTGCAATTCTATTCCTGTCGTAATTCCGGTTATTTTAAAAATATCTTCATTATATTAATATAAATATCCTGTATCCTGGTGGAAAGGGGTTTAGTTTATAGGATAGTCCTGTATCTTACTTGTACACAAGGGCGTACCTAGGATTTTGTTAAGGGGGGGGGGCAGGTGTAGACAAACCAAGAATATATCTAAGGTAAATGCTGCATGAGCAACGAGACAGGTTACGTTAAAAATGAAAAACAAAATAATACCTACCTGGGGGGGAGGGGGGGGGGGGGGGGGTGGCTAGAGAAGTTCTGAAATAGGCTATTTTAAAATATTATTTTTATTATAAAAAGACCGTCAGGCACAAAATTCTCCCTGTTTCGGGACATGACATTCCACAGGGAGCCATAGAGCTACGAAAGTATAAATAATACCATTTTCAATATTTTTGTCACAATATCCTTAGTAGTGTCACCTCCCCGTCGGGTGCCACGGGTAGTCTGCCCCCCCCCCCCCTCCCCCTCCTCGCTTAGCTACTGCGTTCAAACGGTTTTCAGTCATTGTTGATCTCGGTCATGTTATAACACGACGCAGTGTAGAAAAGAACCTCTCTATGTTACTTGTAGTGCAAGATTGTGCCAAAGAAATAAGTATTGCTTTTTTTGATGCAATCTAGTTTTTCGAGATCTTTTCTGGTCATACCCTTGTTCTGCCATTTTTATACCATAGTTCGGCTTCTTGATTAAAATTAAGTAAATCGTAGTATAGGCAAAAACTTTGTACTTTTTCTTTAAAATCAATTAACGACATATTCAACATTGTACAGGGATGTAGCGACATTAATCCAAAGCAGGCAAATTTTGGTCACCAAAACGCTGCTCCAATGCAGATATTAGGGAAACTAAATAAGGAATGATAATCGATCGCTTCCAAAAATCGCGTGGAGTCTCAGCAAGGTAATTGGACCGATGTTGTTGGCAAGATACAATGCGTGAGACTTATGTCAGTTCCAAAGGCTGCTGCCGTTCTAATTGAAATATCTAAAATGTTTTGGCTCTCTATGTCTACGTTGCTTTGATGATCATTTATAACAGAAATTATACCTTTAATAAGACTCACACATGCGTACATATTGATAGTTTCCGATTGTAAAGCATTGGCAATAGGTTCCAATATGCCTGAGTACTTGGCTATCAGTTGAACACATAATATAATGAAAACTGATTTAATAACAGCGCAATGTAACTGATAATCATTAATCATGAAAGGGTAATAATAAAATTAAATTGATTTTCACAAATAATAGGCTACCGACGTAAACTTCACGGTTTGTGAGCATTCCTGCACCTTCTAGGGGGGGGGCAGCTGCCCCCCCTGCCCGTACCTCGCTACGCCCTTGCTTGTACATCGTACAGCTGATCAAGATTATAATATATGCATTTATTTGTCTGTGCTATGAGTCTGGTTTAATGAACTCAAACTTGCGTTTAATTTAAGTGTCACCAAAATTAGAACTGGTTGTGTGAAGAGTTCAGAAAAGCGAAAAAGTAGGCAAACTATTTATAGTTTAATATTTTATTTCATAAATTGATCAGATTTTTCAAGATAGTGATATTAAAATACTAATTTATATTGTCTGTGCGTGAAATGTTAGTTCTGCTTGAAATCTTCCTACGCGGAATCAATGAACTAAAATTAGCTTGGAATTTATGTCATTTTAAAAATTGAAATCATTTGGGTGAAGAATTCAGACAAGTGACAAAGTAGGTAAATCTACCTATCATTAGGTGTTTTAAATGATATTTTTTTTGGTTATTGTTTTTGGGGTGTTATGCCGTGTTGCGCTACCTCATTTATCCAATGTTTCGAACCGCGTTACAGTGTCCATCATCATGTCAGATGTGTGATGACAGACAAAGAAGGAGATAGCGCAACACGGCAGAACACCCCAAAAACAACTAACGAAAATACTTTTGGCTGTGAAAATCTAAAAACGTATCGAAAATTATTTTAATTGGCGTTTTAAAAATTTGAACTGATTGAGTCTGCGCTAGTTATTACATAAATTAAAAAACGTGGATCAAAATATATGTAGTGCAAATTACTTATTGTAGTTTGTAAATTATTAAAATAAGTAGTAACATTTTTATGGTGTTTTATCCTTGATCTTGGTAGGATCGTTTTATGTTGTGTTATGTGGTCGGTTATTGTTACTTTTATTGCCATTTAATTGGAATCTCTTTGTTTTGAGTACCGACTAGGACCTTTTGGGCAAATCTTGTTTTATGTATACGTAGTAAATGTTTTGATTGCCTCCGTGGTCGAAGGGTAAGACTCAAAACAATGAATCCAGAGATCGCGGATTCAAATCCCTGCGTACGTAAGCAAATCTCATTTAATTAATTTGTTTTGTTGTTAGTTCACATTAATGCACGTTACAGAGTGCAAGATAAAATCAAATACAAAAGACAATCATTCATAATTGAAACTTTACTTGAAATGTTTTTAGCCGAGTTTGGTAACTAGATCTGAATAGCCAGCTATATTCCCCTTCCCCATATTCTTCCCCTCCCGACTACCTTCAGCCTCACACTTACCCAAATAGATTTTTTTCACAGTTTTTTTTATTAGTTAGACGAAAGTATTTTTATTTTATTTTTGTGTTGACCAATTAATTTTGTATAGCGATTTTATATAACGCGTATTCGTTTGTGAAAATACCCCTTAGCGATGCATAAATTCAGTGGCTCCATACAGGGTTGCGAGCAGTTGCGGCTCTTCCGCGGTATTCACATTAACTAAAAATACGTCTGGACACAAGATATTAGTAATTATGTACCAATATCTCTCTAAAAAGATAATTCCTGCTTTATTTATTGTAGGCTCGCACCTTTTCAAATTTAAAATGAAACTGTTACATTTTATTGGAGTTAACAATTAAGAGGGCATTATCAGAGAAAACCAGAAATATGTCATTTTCAAATCAGATTTTAGACGTATTGACTCTTTTCCACAAAAAATTATAAATGGATTTCGAAAGATTGTTCTTTTATCTAGCATTCGCATGTAATAAATTTTGAGAAATTTTTTAAATATTTAGTATAATAAGGTTATTCCATAGGTCGTTGGCAGATTTGTTGAATTTTCAAAACAGATTTTGTATTATACCACACCCATTTCAAATAATATAATCATGCAGTAAAATAAATCAATAAATTATCTAGCAAACGCATGTTTTAGAATTTTAATTTTAGTTTCAATAAAATCATTAAAAAATATTAAATTTAGACATTATTGAAAAATGAAAAATACTTATAATAAAAAAATAATTACAAAAACTACTTACATTATTTTAATAGTTTTATCATCACGCCTTTCAGCATTTTTGGATGAAGGTATAAATTAAAGCCAATTTGGATTGAAATAAATTCGATATTGAGTTATAATTTAAAAAAGCTGGTACGGAGAATAATTAATCTTTCTCATTGTAACCGCCCTGCACGATCGTAAGAACAACTTTCGACGAAATGTGGATTTTTTTCCGCTGGCTGATTAAACGCTCTTGTTACCAATTTCTTTTGACATAAGAATTATTACTTTTTTTGTAGGTACGTTATCGTAGGTACTTACATCATTTCGGTTCTGACAACGTCTTATAACCCTTCTTACTCCATAGTCTTTTATTGAACCATGTTAAACCACAGACTTTACAATATCTCCATTTGTAGGAAATATAATTCTATAAAAAACAAACAAATCGGCGAACCCGACAGTGCGTCGATAGGACAGATTTATTTGTGGCGTGTTTTCTGTCGTGAAAGCCCCCCCGCAAGGCTTGAAAGGAAAAGGTAGAGTACATTTATCAGGGAAACTGAAAATTTTACGACTTACGACGTACATTTATTTTGTACGACGAAAAGCATTCACAATTTAATGGCAGCCTTAAATGGAAAATTATAAAATTTAGGAGTTATATTCGCGGTAGAAGAACTAAAGTTAGTACATTATTATGAAGAGTAGAAAAATAGACACAGTAATAATAAAAATAATTGGACGATTTGTATTTGTTTTTACATGTATACCGCACAAGAGTCCCAACTGATCCCCAATTGGGGTATGTTGTGAGGCTGAAGGTAATGGGGAAGGGAAGGAGATGGGGAAGAGGAGGGTGGGGAAGTACCCGGCTATTCAGATCAAGTCACCAAACACGGCTAACGCTATTTCAAGTAACGTTTCAATTCTGGATGGTGGTCTTACACCAGGGCGATACTGAGAGTATCTTCCACTCTGGAACGTGCCGCAAATATACTATATATTATTTTAAATAAATAAATTGTGAAATAACACAAATTAATCAAATAAAATTTATTTGCCACGCCGGGATTCGATCCCGCGACCTTCAGAGTGCTAGTCAAGAGCCTTACCGCTGGACTATACCGGCCGTCACGTATAGCGCCGGTTTTATGAAAAACCACCTCAAGGGCGCTAAGTACATAGATACCATGAAGGTTCACAATTTTTAAAATATGGCTAACTGAACATGAAGATACGGAAATTATGGAAATGATGAAGATCGCATAAGTGTAACACTGTTATCGACGACTCCAGATACTAATATCTACAGCCTGTATGTCGGTCAAATATCTACAGCTCATATGTTGAAGTAATATCTACGAACTTCATAGTGTTGACTAATATCTACAGATCTAAGGTCGGACGAATATCTATGATGGTCCCAGTGTTGACTAATATATACAGAGAGTAGGTTGGACTAATCACTATTAATCAGATAAATGTGTCCAATAGTCCGATATTAGGAATTTTTACATACATACTTACATAAATTAAGTGTTTTAAACTGCACACGCAATATTACGTTATTCCAATATGCTATACATAATTGCAAATCCAACCTCTGCCAGTGCTGTACATATTCGTCAACACTTTGGTTCTCATAGATATTAGTCAGCAGTTTGAGCTGTAGATATTCGTCAACACTTTTGGTTCTCATAGATATTAGTTAACAGTTTTGCTGTAGATATTCGTCAACACTTTGGTTCTCATAGATTTCAGTTCGATTTTTTCAGTTTTTGGAATTCCTGTAGATATTAGTAGACGCCTCCGTTACCGACAGCTGCCTCCGTGGTAAACTGGTAAACCCCTGCCTCAGGGGTAAACTCTCGACTAGCGATCCAGAGGTCGCGGGTTCAAATCTTTGATTGATTTGTTTGGTATTTGTGTGTATAATAAGGAATTATCGCCCTCGTGTAAAACCACCAATCAGAATTAAAACATTGCTTAAAATGAATTTAGCCGTGTTTGGTGACTAGATCTGAATAGCCAGGTAGTTTCCCACCTTCCTCCTCCTCATCTCTTCCCCCCACTACCTTCAGCCTCACAATATACCCCTATTGGGAATGCCATAGTCTCACTGGCTCCAGGCGGTTAATAAATATAAATATAAAATGTATAAAATCGCTAACCGTAGAAAAGTCCTATCGAAAATTTATAAGCTTATGAAATTTAAAAGTATTTATTTTTATTTATTTATTAATTTATGCTTTATAAATAATAAAACATAATTAAACGTATTATTGGCGGGCTTTTTGCCTTGCAAAATTACAAAGGTTAACAGTTTTTTAATTAACGGGGCGGGGAAAGGTACCGCTGCCCCGGGAACCATTTATTGGATAACCAACAACCCTACCACAGGTCGCTCAGACTTAGCTGGGGTGCCTGGTTTCGTGAGGTGAGGTTTGTCTAGATTTTGGCGGTGGATGCATTTGCCTACCTACTGCGTGGCGGATCAGTAGTCACTAGTTGAGGGAGACCTTTTGAACTCTCCTGCCGGAATCTCTCGACTCATCGTCTTGCACCGCAGTGGGAGGGATGGATTCGTACAACCGTCACTGCTGGACACATTGATCCCAGATTCTTAGATTCCGAGAACATCCTCTCCTTCATTTCCATAAAAAGATCTTCCACACGGCATCCCCAAAGATTACATAGTGGAACTCCTGTATGGAGCTAATGTAAAAAAAGTAAAATTTAGGTATTACATTATAAAATTTATTTTGTTTAACATTTACTACACAAACTACAAATGAGAAAACTTTAAATGAATTTTCCACGTTTCACGTGACACGTTTCCTGTATCGAATTTTGCCGCGTTAATATATATCGATACATAGTTGTTTTTTATGAATGTTGTCGAACTCTTTCTGTGTTGGATTTAATCAATTTTTACAAAACCACGCAGCTGTTTTTATGTAGGAACCTAAATCCTCATCTTTACAATCCTTTACGACGATAACTTACCTCAATACCTTTATACGTTTGAACAATTGATTTAAGGGTAGCAGAGCGGGTTGGTTGTTTTATTGAAGGCATTCAAGGCCGGGATAGAGCCAGATAGCAGAGGGCAGATAAAACAGAGAGTAGACGTAGCAGATAGCAGATATACGTAGCAGATAGTAGATATACGTGGCAGATATCAGATATACAAGGTGGCGCAAAATTAATAACCCTATCGGAGGATGTTATAATTTTTGCCAATGTCGACGTACGTCATTCATATTTGACATTTGTGAACTAGACAGCTGAGTATACTGACAGACAAGCAATGGAGCGCTATACTCCGCAATAGCGTGGAATAATTGTGTCGATTTTAGCTTTAACGCTTTTAGCCATTTTGTGTCGAAAGTCATCATGAGGCGTATTTCCACTTAAGCGGTTACGTCAATATGCAAAATCTACATTTCTGGTGCAATGAAAATCTGCGTGTGATGCACGAAGAGCCATTACATCCACTCAAAGTCAGAGTGTGGTGAGGCGTTCACGCGGGAGGAGTGATTGGGCCGTATTTTTTTAGGACATTGGCATTACGGTCACTGTTACTGGCGAACGCTACAGGGCCATGATAAACGACTTCTTACTGCCGGAATTGGATGACCGGGGCTTGGTGAACATGTGGTTTCAACAAGATGGTGCAACCGCACACACACGAGCCACAATGGATATTGTGAAGGAAGCGTTTCCTGATCGCGTAATCTCCCGTTTTGGCGATTTGGCATGGCCAGCAAGGTCGCCCGATTTAACCCAGCCAGACTTCTTTCTTTGGGGCTACTTGAAGTTGCGGGTTTATGCCAACAAGCCTCAGACAATCGCAGCCCTTGAAGATAATATTCGACAGGAATGCGAACAGTTATCACCCGAAATCTTGCGGAAAGTCATGGAAAATGCGATGAAACGGGCACAAATGTGTGTCAACACTTGACGGATATCATCTTTTCCATTTAACAGAAAATATTGTAAAAGTTCAAATAAAGATATCCATTACCCAAAATCATTTTTTTTACTTAGTAAAAAAGTTGTTCAGAAACAAAATTGGATGATTAATTTTGCACCACCCAGTACATAGCAGATATCTATGTATATTCATCCTACATTGGAAAGGTGCCGGCATATTTATGTGGCCATTTTTACACGGCGGACGGTCGAACAGCCTTTATTGTCATCGCATCTGGCTCCGGGCCATCGAAGCACTAAATATTAGCAAAATAATTAAAGTCCCGCGCAGAATTTCGAATTGTTTTAGTACGTTTTTCAGGCGATGCGTCGGGTAAATATTGATCGGGTATTATGATAAAATATTCACGTCGGCTTTGTACTATATGAAAAAACATAAATTATGCCGGCAGAAAATACTCATTAATAGATATACTTTTATAAAAATGTTAAGTAGGTAATTATCATTTAATAAAAACACAATAGTCATATTTGTGAAAGGACATTTTTATATTTTGATAATAATAATTTTGCAAACATGTTAAATTAGGTTACTTTTTTGATCATAAAGTCTGGTTGAAACCACGGGCGGTTAATAATATTATGTTTGCACTGTGAGCACATTTAATTATTGTCCGTAAAAAGCGGTTTCCCAAATTAATTGGACTGAATGAAACTTTGTTTTAAACCGCTATATTTAGCGGTTTGAAACAAAGTGGTTGATTAATGCAAATAATTTTCAGAAACAGTTTTCAGGTGTAATTTTTTTGACAAGGATTAGTTGAATTATCTACCTGTATGGAAATTTTAATTCATTTCACTAAATTTCACAAGTTAATTTTACAATTTCAATTCATTTCTTAAGTGCAGCTAAATGGTCTCACTAGACCATATAACTATAGGATCTCTTCCCACGTTTTCAATAAGGTCTCTGTCCTAAAAACATTGCCAAATTTTTAAAGGATCCGAGATTCTTTTGAGGTCAAAATACCCAAGCAAACGGAAAAATATTTTTTAATCAATAGCATATGAAATATCTAGTACGGTCGTGAGCTACCTTATTTATTTTTGCTCTGAATTATACGATTATAGGCCATTAAATATTTGAATACTTCATAATTTTAGAGGCAACTTGGGCATTATTTGTGGGTAAATGAAAAACATTTAAAAACATTATTTTACTGTATTTATTATAAAAATATGATGAAGTATAAAATAAAACACTGTTAAAAATGCATTTGTGGCGTAGTAATTTTAAAATTAAAATAAAAAAATTGTTCCGCCATAAGTTCCGACATTTTTCAATTTGGGAGGCGGAAATGGGTACCGCCGCCCCGGGAACCTTTATTTGATAACTAACACCTCTGCCATAGGTCACCCCAAGTGGTTCACCTTTGGTGATTTAGCAGGGGTGCCCGGGTTCATGGGGTGAGGTTTATCTAGGTCTAGGAGGTGGATGACCAGGACACACTGAACCCCAGATTTCTACCCACCCCTTAAAACC
Organism: Limnephilus marmoratus; assembly: GCA_917880885.1. Taxonomy (NCBI): domain Eukaryota; kingdom Metazoa; phylum Arthropoda; class Insecta; order Trichoptera; family Limnephilidae; genus Limnephilus; species Limnephilus marmoratus. The sequence goes on from OU862908.1 coordinate 57,160,387, forward strand.
TTTTCCTTCCCAGAACTCTCCTCTCCTTCATTTCCTTAAAAAAAAACCCTACACACAGCATCCCCAAAGATGACATAGGCCCTAATGGAAATTATTTTCCCCAGGGCCTCCTGTGTGGAGCTCATGTAAAAAAAAATAAGTAGGTTATTTGTAATTTAAATTTACACCTACCAATTTTTTTTATTTATTTATTTGAACATAAACTGTCCAACTAGGAGATTTCCCGTTTTAGGACAGTCTATTATTAATTTTTATTTTGTATTTTATATTTTGACGGCCGGCGTAGTCCAGCGGTAAGGCTCTTGACTCGCACTCGCACTCACAACTCGCATTCCGAAGGTCGCGGGATCGAAGTCCCGGCGTGGCAAATAAATTTTATGTGATTAATTTGGGTTTTTTCACAATTTATTCACTTAAAATAATATATAGTATATGCGGCACGTTCAAGAGTGGAAGATACTCTCAGTTTCGCCCTGGTGTAAGACCACCATTCAGAATTGAACTTTGCTTAAAATGGCTTTAGCCGTGTTTGGTGACCAGATCTGAAAAGCCAGGTACTTCCCCACCTTCCTCTTCCCTATCTCCTTCCCCTCCCCACTACCTTCAGCCTCACAACATACCCCAATTGGGGATGCCATAGTCCCATTGGATCCATACGGGAGCAGTTGGGACTCTTGTGCGGTATTCATGTAAAACAAAATAAAAAAAATCATCATACAATCATTTTTTAAAATGTTTTTCAGTTACTTACAAATAATTGCCCAAGTTGCATCTAAAATCATGAAACATTAAAATCTTTAATGGCCTGTATCTCATAATTTAAAGCAAAACAAATTAAGTATTTCACATCCGTACTAGATATTTGATATACCTTTTGGTTACAAAAATAATTTTTCTGCTTGTTTTGGTATTTTGATCACAAATCCAAAATTAAGATTTGTATGAAACGGGCAGCGCGAACGTACCACTTAATAGATGATGGTAAAAGCTATGTCTCTCATTTGGACTAAAGTTGTGCTTCTACTTCTGTGAGAATACTTCCCACGTTGAGAGTATAAACCTAATTTTGTGGATCCGACAATTAAACTTCCAGGGATGTCCTTTCCTCGTAAAGCGTGAGCCGCGTTAAACCGCATCCGTTGCAGTCACAACCACCGCTTAAATGATGCAAACACAAGAACCCTTCGTTGTGTGATGTGGAAAGTCATGGAATATATTTAAGTAGATGTCCATTGTAGAATCCACAAGTTGGCTGAGGTTTTATCTACATTGCATTAAACGACGTACGATATAATCCAATTTTTCATCGTCAGTCATTGGAAGAAGAAGTGTAAAAAGATGGTTTCATTTTTTGGTACTGTAAATATCGCATTCGAGTCTCAATTATTTTATTTTTATTTTATTTGTTAGCGTTATAAACAGTCATTACAAGATCATATATAACAGTGTTAGAGATAGTCATATATATCTTTGACCAATAAAATAACGACATAAAAATTTGAGACCATAATAAAAAGATAAGCAAACAAAACAATATATGTATGTAATATAAACAGTTCTGAAAAAGTGCATCTCCTCACTTAAATCTACAAAAATGTATTTTTAAAGGTAATATATACTGTAACATTTTTGAAGAGGTTATTTAATGCAAACTGCTGAAATCAAAAAAGAAAATGTAATGAAAATGAAAAAAAAAATTAAAATGATAAATGAAAAAGAAAGATAAGGAATTAATGAATATTACTTTTTACGAATTTTATGAAGTTAGCAAGGTTCATGTTAAACATGTCAATGTCTGTGCATAATCTATTGAAAGTGCTACAGCTTCTTCTTATAAACACATTTTGAAGATAATTAGCATTGCTCTTAGGAATATAAAATATGTCTGGAGATCGAGTGACTCTTATTGAACATCTGAAATTGATATTTTGTAATAGGTAAGAGCTATCAATAAAATTGTGGATTATCTTATAAAGCATTATCTAGGTCTCTGAAATCTCTGCGTTGATCAAGGGTTTTGAGGTTCATAGAGACATAATTTACACCATTTCGCATGCGAAACGAAACATATTTCAAAAACTTTTTCTGGACTCTTTCTATATTTGATTTATATGTAGAACAATGAGGGTTCCATACTGTTGAAGCATATTCTAGGTTAATTACCCGAAAGCCCGAAACCAGTAGGCGTTCCTTATTGAGGAATGTTGTGAGGTTGAAGGGATTAGGAATAGGAAGGAAATAAGGAAATATTTGGGAAGTATCTGACTATCCAAATGGCTACTAAAGTAGTTCTGGGTCGATCGTGATCGACCCGATCATTTTGACCCGATCACTAACCACCAATGATCGTTCGGGTAACTTTTTCAAATAAGATTCTATCATTTGATGGATTAGGTCAGCTCAAACAGTACCCATGGCGGGCACAGCGAGCGACCATAGATGTATACATTTTTTAGGCCGGGCGTCTCGAATACCAGTTATCGTGACAGAGAAATAGAGATAATAGATATCTGAAATATAATATTCCTGCCCGGAATCGCAGTGGCAGTACATTTCAAATAACACATAATTTATACATATATGGTCCACGCAAACACGGCGGCGGAGATCGATATATTGAAGGCATTTTTCTATATTTAAAATCAAAGATCGGATTCTTTTGACCCGATCACTTCGCCAGTGGGTGACGATCCGTGTCTTGTACGATCGATCGATCTATTATAGGACTTATTTGAAGCAACGTTTCGATTCTGCCAGGATTTACCAATCTGGATCGTAATTATCTGCCCTATTTACCATCTCCAACTATTAAACGAAGTAAAAGAAGAAGGCAAGTGAATATATTTTTTTAATTTGTCCCGCTTTTCGTCAATTTTGGGATTCTCTACTAATATATAAATTTAAAATGAGATGTTTTTCATCATATATACAAATAAACATTCGAGAAAAATCAAAGAAAAACAGTAGTAGGATTTTTTTGGTTTTGCATAGCTTTTCATCAATATTTACGAGCTTTTCACTGACATATGTAAAAATGAATGGACGTATTTTTGATCAATGAGACAATATATTATGTTGGTGACTTATCCGAAAGGTCACAGAAACATAAAAACTTACATAACAATATTATCTTAAGTTTTTCATCAGTTCTGAAGAGCTTTCAACGATCAAATGTAAAATTGAATGACCTGTTTTTTTAGAAACGGATCCAAATTCAAATTCCTTGTTCTCAATTACTTACTGTGTCATTTTTTGTTCTATCGTGTCTGTCGACCATTGGGAGAGGCCTCACAATTATTAATGGTGTATGCCTCTTTTTCATTAGACCTTCAGGCTAGCATGATTGTAATGGAGTTAAGGGTAGGTAACCGTTGGCTCTGGGGTGGGAAGGGATGGAATGGGGTAGGATGGGGTGGAGAAGGATGACCCAAAACGCGGTTGAATGATTATTTCTATTATTGTTATCTCGCAGCGACGAGTATTAAAATTAGTTACCGAAATGGGTGATCTCTGTTGTTTCTATTACAATTTAGCACGGAAATTCTAATTTATGACAAGCTACCTATTACTTTGTCGTGCATAATTAATTACACAATAATTTGTGAGTTTATTTGAACAACGTTTTAAATATTATAGACGTCGACAAATTTGCATTAACAATTGTCAAAACATAGTATCTAGGTAAATATACAGGGTGTTAAGGGACATACTTGACTTACTTTAACCAGTGATTCCTGACATTATTTAGATTAAAAAATGTAAATGAAATTTGGTGACTTTTTGGATGACTTTTTTTTTCAAATTTTTTTTCTTACAAATCAAACAAAAAAAAAATTCTTCTGCATGTCGTCACTGGTCACTCAGCTGAGTAACCGACCAACCCCTAACCTCGCCTCCAACTCTCCAACACCTACCATTTTTTTATGTTTTTGTAGAACAAATTAAAAAAAAACTCACCAAAAATGTCACCGGAGACCAAAATTTTATTTACATTTTTTACTCCTAATAATGTCAGGAATCACTGGTTAAAGTAAGTCAAGCACGTCCCTTAACACCCTGTATAATTTAATAATTATTTTTTAACTGTCCGTAAAGTTTGAGGTGAATTCAAAGAATATGTAAGATAATAAAAAAAATAGTTTTTTTTTCAGTATTTAACCGAAAACCCACGAATGTTAAGCTCCGGCACCATGAAATTCGTACATTTTTTTCTGTCAATAATTTTGAGCATCATTTTCAGTATACAGTGTTTGGCCAATCCAATCTATTTGGGAAGCGGGTATGGGTACCGCCGCCCCGGAATACATTCATTGGATAACTAACACCTCTGCCTTAGGTCACCCCAAGTGGTTAGCTAAGTTTGGTGACTTAGCTAACCACTTGGTGTGACCTTAGGTCGTACGGAGCAGGTGTAGGAGGGATCATGGGGTGATCTTTGTCGATACGTCTACCCACAAACTGCATAGTAGGCCGAATCGGGATAGACTGGTTGAGGAAGACCTTTTGATCAGATTTTGACCAGAACTTTCAAAACATCGTTTTGGACCCCATTGAGAGGGTTGGATTCAAACGTCCGTTACTCCTCCGGCAGTGGCGGCTTGTGACTTTTGGGTGTGCTTGAGTGCTGATATTAAAAAAATGTCATTATTGATGTTGTTTGGAGTATCCGGCCCTGAGGCTTGGAATAAACTTCCCATGGAATTGAGATGCATAACCAACACAGCGGAATTTAGATCCAAACTAAAAACTCACTTTTTCAAATACTCATTTCCATAAATTCGTCATTTGATTTAACTTGACTTAAATTTCGTAATTTTTATTTTTTATTTCTGTTTGTTTCTAATAATTGTTTATATCCACGAATATATACTATTTTATTTGCTATTCCCTACAACTATTCATGAAAAAGTCAAAATGCTATTGATCTACCTACCAATAGACTGTCAGTGATAATCTAACACCTCAATCTGTTTAATGTTGTGCGGTGAATCATCTTAATACGGTAAAGATCGGCGATTAATTTCAATAATTTATTTAAGATATCCATACGTTTTCGTAAATCCGATAATTTTGCATCCATGTCCTTAAAAAGTAATATTATGTAAAAACTTCCTTCTTCTTCTGGCGCTGTGTATGATTCTGGCGAAAGTATGACATGTATAAGATGTGTAGAAGTATTTTTAAATGTAAATACTTATATGTTAGTTATAAATCTCTAACTTTAAGTCATGATTGTAAACATGTATGTCATTGAGTTCAGTTTTAGGTTACCATTTATATGTCTTAGTCATAAGCCACTAGCTATAAGTCTTAGATGTAAGTCACTAGTTATAATTGTAAATCTTAGTTATAAGCCAGTAATATTATTATTTTATGTATTTTTATTTTATTTTATTTTATTTTATTTATTTTGGAGAAAGTTGACAGCAAATCAGAAATTATAATATAATAAAATAATAGGATGTTATTTATGCCAATTATGAACTTTCCACTGATGATAGTTATAATAATAAAGTGTGATATGTAAGTTTTATTTTTTAGTTACAAAATATAAAAAGGGGGGGGGAGGGAGGAGGAACATAGGAATAGGATTAAGAGGCAAAGGACGGGAATATATATAGGGATTGAACTTTCTAGTTTGAGTCATGGTGCTTGCTGAGTTTTCGTTTTATGTCACGTAAAGTTGAGTTAAAAATGTCAATGTGGTAATAATTTGAGTTAAATGAGTGTGTGGATCTGTAGATAAATGAGTTCTGTTTGGAATTGGTCTTGCAAATAGGGAGATTAAAGGTAAGTGACTGCCTGCTGTTGCGATTTGGAACATGGAATGATAGGCGTTGAAGAAGATCAGGACAATCGATTAAGTTATGTGTAATTTTAAATAACATTACCGAATCTGCTATGTTTCTTCGACAAGTTAGCGTTTGTATTTTGAAGAACTTTGCAGAGTCTTCATTACTAACATGAGATCGAAAAGAGCGGAAATTGAGGTATCTTAAAAATCTATTTTGAACGCTTTCAATTCTATTTTTGTGCACTGCATAGCCTGGGTTCCACACCTGAGATGCGTATTCAAGGATACTACGAACATATGAGAAATACAGTGTTTTGAAAGTATTAAGGTCTTTAAATTGTTTACAGGAGCGGATTATGAAACCAAGCATAGAAGATGCATTAGTGACTATATGGTCGATATGTTTGTTGAAATTCATTGTATTTATTTGTACAGCGCCCTTGAGGTGATTTTTCGCGAAAACGGCGCTATATAAATTAGCCAAATATTATTATTATTGTTGCGGCCGAAAACAAATTTTTTTTTTTTTCGAAATCAGTTTTTTGTATGAAAAATTTCAGGAAGTTTTCAGTTTGGCGGTGCGCCGCACCGATTTCCTGAAAAATCTTCATACAAAACACCGATTTTTGAAAAAAAAAAAAAAAATTATTTTTCGCATACGACAACATCCATGATGCCATTTTTTTAATATCAGCACCCTAGCACACCCAAAAGTCACGAGCCGCCACTGCGTCCTGAACACATACATTCCCGATTCCTCCCCACCCCTCATACCTTTTTTCTTTCCACAACCTCCTCTCCTTCCTTTTCTAAAATGGCCCTCCACCCAGAATCCCCAAAGATGACATAGGCCCTGGGGGTCAAAGGGCCTCCTGTGTGTACTTAATGTACAATAAGATTAGGTAATAGTAATTTATTACTATCCGGCTTTGCCCGATGTTCAACACTCTTTTTGTTTTATTAACATATATATTTACACAAATATATGTTTATCCATCAGCAGCTATGGAACATTGAAATATCAGTATTTTTAAACTGCTTATTTGATTAATAAAACAAAAGAGTGTTGAACATCGGGCAAAGCCGGATAGTAATAAATCACTAGTACCTAATCTTACTGTCTAATTCTTATTGCATATAAATGGAATAAGAAATAGATTAGATTAATTATCAGCACTTGAAATTAAGACACATGCAAATAATAGTACCTGCTTCCTGCTTGTGTAATTAACGACCAAACAAATTGAACCTATTATAGCAGTATGTACCTACCTATGATAATATTTGTTCCCGGTAAAACCCTCTGAATTTCCTTTCCTTCAATTACTTACCATCTCCCCTGGTGTTCTTTCTCCTTCCTGCCTACTCTCTCACTCTGTTATGTAATTATCTTTATCTATACATAAGTGCCCATGTCTGTAATTACGAGTACAGCTGGTAATATTATACAGCCAGAAGCTTGGGTACGATCGCAACCGCATCGGTGTCTTTTGTAATATTCTTTTTAGTAGGGATCTGAAAAATTCACGTTATTTTTGGCGTAATTTTGGGAAAAGCGATGTTATTTTTTTTCAGCACTCACTTTTTGGTATTTTGCATAAAAAAAAATGGTGAAACTGGTGGTGTTGTTTTTTCCTAAGTCAGTATGTGCGAGTTGTTTTTACAACTACGTTAGGTGCGTTGCATTTAATGGCTATCCAAGCTTGTCAACCATAGGCAATTTAATATTTCAAATGCACGTATTGCCTACTTTCTTATTTTCAAATTCCAGAAAATCTTGTGAGACGTACAAGAATTTGCGTTATTTGCCTGAAAATTGTGAATTTTGCGTTATTCTCGTGAAAATGTAAAAAAAGCAAATATCGCAAATTTGAAATTTTCGGGTCTCGGGGTATAAATAGTGCTGAAGAAAAAAGCAGCTGTATTTTTATTTTCTTTTTAGCTTTCAAGGTCTGCCGTAATAGCCGTCACCATAATCAGTTTTTTCTTTCCTTATTCTATTCCAGGAATATTGGAGTTCAAATTTAGAATAGACAGACGGGCCAATAAAATTGATCAAACAATTTCAAATATCTATCGAAATTCTTTTTTTGGGTGAAAAGTCAATTTTATCTGACTGTCTGGGGCCCAAGAGTTGAAATTATAATAATATAAATGACTTGTGTAAATTGAGGAGCGTTTACGCAAAGAGAATTTTCTACCCCAATGGTTACATTTTTAACAATTATTATAAGCAATAATTATTAGCCTGAAACACACATCTATGTTGAAAAAATTTCCCGAGAAAAGATACATGCCGCCGACGGGACTCGAACCCGCGTCGTTCTGACATCCGGTCAACTGCTCTTTAAGAGGGCATTACCAGAGAAAGCCGGAAATACGTCATTTTCAAAAAAGTTTTTAGACGTATTGACTCTTTTCCACAAAAAATTATAAATGGATTTCGAAAGATTGTTCTTTTATCTAGTGAAGTTATGTAATAAATTTTTAGATTTTTTTTTTAATATTTAGTATAATAAGGTTATTCCATAGGTCGTTGGCAGATTTGTTAAATTTTCAAAAAAGTTTTTGTATTATACCACACCCATTTCAAATAATGTAATCACGCAGTAAAATAAATCAATACATTATCTAGCAGAGTTATGTATTAGAATTTTAATTTTAGTTTCAATAAAATCATTAAAAAATATGTACGTACATGTGTTTCTTGACGAAAATTGGTCCATTTGTGTATTTATTTGCGCACTTACAAGCTAATATATTTCAGATTTTTTTAACATTCTTATTAAATTTAGACATTATTGAAAAATGATAAATACTTATAATAAAAAAATAACTGCAAAAAGTACACTATTTTAATAGTTTTATCATCATGCCTTTCAGCATTTTTGGATGAAGTTATAAATTAAAGCTAATTTGGATTGAAATAAATTCGATATTGAGTTATAATTTTAAAAAGCTGGTACGGAGAATAATTAATTTTTCTCATTATAACCGCCCTGCACGATCGGAAGAACAACTTTCGACGAAATGTGGATTTTCGTCCGCTGGCTGGTTAAACGCTCTTAAAGAGCAGTTGACCGGATGTCAGAAGGACGCCGGCTCGAGTCCCGTCGGCGGCATTTATCTTTTATCGGGAGATTTTTTCAATGTAGATGAGTGTTTCAGGCTAATAATTAGGTACTGCTTAATAATTGTTACCCTTTGTGCTATGCATAAAAATCTTGTCTCAAACATTCGTTTATCAATTAAGAAATAATAATTAGGTTATATTTTTCTTTGTCTTGTTCTCTATTTATTTTGTAGGTGTCTGCGAAATGGCTAAATCAGATATACACTAATCCTGTTTGTGCACTAGAAAATGATCATTTTTACAAAGTAAAACATCTACGTACATGTCTTCATAAAGATATTGAAATATAAGTAGATGTGCTATCTGCTGTTTTTACTATGTGGGTCTGCGCTTCTGGGTGTCGCCGATAATGTTTACCAATTTAAAGAACAAATAATTAACGAATAAACCAAACGAACGTTAAACTAAATGAACGAATTCTTTGCTTATTCAAAATATATTGTTAACCAATATTAATGCACATTTTCAAAAAATCAACGAAATGAACAAATTCTTTTTGTATGAAAACTACGCTAATTAGCGCGTAGTCCGGCGACAGTTGCGCGGACACCATAGCATATCGCTTCTGTATTTGAATATCTTTGTGTCTTCATCTATGTAAAAGTGAAATAATTAATAATAAAATTTATGTATTATTTTTAATTATTTTATTTTAGGGAAATGAACAGATAAGAATTTGATTAATTAAACAGTTTAATTTCACTTAAAAGAGTCATTATTATCTTATTCAATGTATCTAAGTAGGCCCCGAGTTATATGTCAAAGAAACTTTTTTAAATTCCCTACCAACATTTTTGTGTTGGTATAACTAATCATGTATTTTTTTAATCTTTTTGGTAGGTATTATTTAAAAAATATATTCGTATTTTTATTGATTATTTTTAGTTGTAGGTAGGTACCTACTTTTTTATTGTAAAAAGTTACATACAATGGGAATTTATACCCGCTAAGATACTGCAAGTAGCTTGGCAGCAGGAGATTAGTTCCACAGATTAGTAAAAACAATACATGAAATAATCCTTAACGCGTCAGCGTGGCAACAACGTACATGTATAACAGCATATTAAACATAAACATATTTATATATACGAGTATATACACAAGGGTGGGTTTCTTCATTTACCGAGAATGCTAAATGCAATGCTAATTGTAAAAGTAAACGATCGAAATTTAAAAATTTCTATGCATTTTACAATTAGCATTGCATTTAGCATTCTCGGTAAATGAAGAAACCCACCATAAACATTGTGATAATGTGATATGCAATATTGATAATTATTATTCAGAGACCGTATTTTATGGTGAAAAAATGTAGATTGTGGGTGGGTTTCTTCATTTGCACTCTACTTTAGCTTAGCAGTTTACAGTTCCTTTCGCAGTGCATTTGACATTTACGGCAAAATGGGTTTTTTCACGATGACAACTGCTTAGGTAAAAGTAAATAGGGATGACAGCATAAAAACTAACCTAATTCCCACATTTTCGTATTGGGAACTATGTATATATTTTTTTCATGTGGCAACCCACACAATAAATGTCAAACATTGTGTGCGAATTGCTTCATCTATGGTTGCGTTGCTGTTTGTTTCACGTTTTAACTAACTATCACGCCGTTTCCGCAGGGGTAGGCAGAGAGGACGGACCGCCAAACAACTCGGTCTTGGCACACACTCTTTGCCTCACTCACATTCATACACCGTCTCATACATTCTCTTCTATTATTCTGACTTTTGACATGGCCCGACTCAAGTATCTGATTCACTTGATCGTGCCATGTCTTCCTCGGGCGTCCCCAACTTCTTCTACCATTCACATTCGCGTCGTATATTCTTCTTACACTACTTTCTTAGTTCATTCGCTCTACACGCCCAAACCATCTGAGGGTCCCTTTCTTAATCTTACGCATTATGCTTACATCAGCCTTACATTCTTTGTGGATATCCACATTTCACACAGGATCGTTCATTGTTTTACCACACATACGTCTTAGGGATCACGTTTTAAATTGTAATCAAATTATTAGCATTGAGTAGTTCTTTCGAATAAAATATCATATCTGCAATTAATGTAGTCAAAAGTCGAGCACTTTCTTTATTAACGCAAAATCGGAATACGAAATCTAGGTCTTCCATTAGATAGAAATTCGTGCGTATATTATGTCGCTTTACACGTCGTGTCATATAATTAATTATTGGTTCATCGTCAGAACCTGATGAACCATCACTTGTTGCGAACATAATGATAAAAAATACTAGCAAATACAGTAAAATAGATAGCAAGAAAATCTCTGAACTGTCACCAAAGCGACATTTAGACAACGGCCGCCATTTTGGTTACCTTTCCTTTAGCATTTGCAGCACCATTGTAGGCCTGTAAGATGTAAGGTGAAAGTAAACGGTAAATGTCAAATGAAAAAACCCATTTCTATGATTTTGACCGTTTACTTTTACAATTAGCATTGCATTAAGCATTCTCGGTAAATGAAGAAACCCACCATGTGATTTTTTTTTAAATATCATTAGACAGGTTGAGTATATAATACACTGGTTATGCCGCTAGGTGGCGTCGCGATTACAACTCGTATTCCGTACTCCGCGAACTAAAAGTAAATAAATAATAAAAACAACACGAAAAATAACCGAGAATGTCTCTAATCGGAGGCTGCCCGTGCGGGATTGTTGTGAACGAGATCCTTGCGTTTATACAACAAAAGATGGACGTGATGGACGAGCAAACTATGCACATAATATGTGATAAATCATTCACCGAAGAAGACATTGAGTCCGCAAAAACCGTTCTGTGTAAATGTGTACCGGAAAAAACCTTTGCCAGGAGAGTAGGTGAAGGTAAGAAAAAACGTATTTTAAGTGACATAATTAAAATTCTTAAAGAAACTGATCCGAACAATATACCACAATTTGCAGTTTTAAACATAAACAAACTACCGCCGGTGACTTTTGATTATATTGACGCAACTGCGTTCCTAAGAGACTTAATAATAATTAAAAATGATGTACAGAAACTGAAAGATGAATCAGACCACGATAAGAATTTGGCGATTAAGGAACAAATTGATTTATTAAAATCAGAAATAAAAAATCTCAAACTTAATGTCAATGAACTAACAAAACCATGTAATAGCATGATTATCGTGCCATCTGTTGACGAAACGCCAAAGCCTCATACCAAGGTCAAACCCACGAAAGGTGAAAGCATCGCAATGCCATCTATGGAGACAAATCCAAAACTTGACCAACCTCAAACCGAAAAACCATTTAATCGCCCGAAATCATTTGCAGATGTCGCCAACACCATCCCTTCAAGTGAAAACGAAAACCAAGATAATCAAGAATGGAAATCCATGAAAAAGAAGACGTATAAAAATCCACAACCACCACCAAAAAAAAGGAAAAACATCATTTTGGGCAGTAACGAAAATGCAGAAATTAAAGGTTTGCAGAGGACGAAATATGCTCTCGTCACAAGACTGGAGAAAACAACAACCTGTGAAGATGTTATCGCTTTTCTCAAGCAAAGCGGTATTAATGCGGTCGCCTACGAACTACAGACAAAATCTGGCGAATATCGAGCATTCAAAGTTGGGACTCCTGAGTCAACATACGAAAAACTTATGGATGCGAGTATATGGCCGAAATTCTCAGTTGTGAGAAAATACATTTTCCGAATGCCGACAACGCAAACCAATGATTCAAAATAATTCTCAAAATGGATCACATAAGTACCAAGACTCTAAAAATTATCTCATTCAATTGCAGATCAATTCGTCGAACAGAACACTTCATAAATGAATTATGTGGTTGTAATGACATCATTGCATTACAGGAAACCTGGCTGTTACCTACAGACTTGGGATATCTGTCGTCAATACATCCAGAATTTCTCAGTCATGGAACATCTGCGGTGAACCTCTCAGACGCTCCATTAATTGGCCGCCCCTACGGAGGCGTTGCAATTTTATGGCGCAATACAATAAAAGCCATTCTGATTGACTGTAGAGATCCACGAATCACGGCTATTGAACTGGAGTCAGCAAATGGAACTCTCCTTATAGTCACGGTTTATATGCCGACCAATTCAGCTGAGAACTTACCGGAATTCGCAGACTGTCTGGGAAAAATACACGCCATTATTGAGGAACAAAACAGCTCCAACTCCATGATTATAGGAGATTTCAACGCGGATCCGAGGTCACTTTTTGGCCGTGAACTTGCACAGTTCTGTATAGAAAATAGCTATACATACACTGATATTGTGCATTTAAGCTCTGATGCATTTACTTATGTAAGTGACGCCCACGGAACCACCAGATGGCTTGATCACTGCATTATGACACAGGGGTTGAATCGTGCAGTGAGGAGCGTAAAAATTACAGCCGATGCGACGTGGTCAGATCATCTCCCACTAACTGTGGAAATAGATCTAAATCTAACCCCCATTATTTCCAACAGACAGAATCGATCAAAGGATTTTGGAAAATGGACGGCGAAATCCGAAAATGATATTAAAACTTACAACGCCCTTGCCAATAAACTATTGTTAAAAATGAAACCCCCAGATGCCGTAAGATGTCAAAGACTTAACTGTGATAACGAAACTCATAAACTTGAACTAGATTCTCTCTACGGTAATATTGTCCATATACTAAGAAACTCCGCCATAAAAGCATTCAGAAGGAAAGAACCCAAAAAAATGTATGAAATTGTTCCTGGGTGGAATAATGAAGTCTCCACTTTGTACCGCCATTCAAGACATGCATTCCTCTGCTGGGTTCAAGCCGGAAGGCCTACGGAAGGCCGTTTCGCAGACGAAAGGAAAACTAGTAAGAAATCTTTTAAAATTGCTCTCCGAAAATGTCAACACGCGGAAAACAAAGCACGAATGGATAGCATAGCTACGTCTATGCATAACAAAGATTTCAGAAAGTTTTGGCAAAAAACTTCAACTGTGCTGAAAGCCAAGAGCAAAGTTCCACTATGCGTCAACAACATTATGGGTGATGAAAACATAGCCAACGAATTTAGAGACTTTTTCTCTTTAAGCGAGGATCAAGGAGATACCACGAAACCTTCGATAATGACATGCCCGCCTGCGGCCAATGATGACCTGGTCATGAATGTTACTCATGCAATGATTGAAAGCGCAATTAAGCAAACCGCCCATGGTAAAAGTCCAGGATACGACGCCATTGGTATTGAGCATATAAAATACGCAGGAGATCAACTTCATACTATTCTAGCCGCCCTGTACTCGAGCCTCCTAAGACACACACATATGCCGATGGATATGAGCAAAACTATTATCGTACCAATCCTGAAATCCAATCAGCTGGATGCATCGGTATTAGGAAATTACCGACCGATTTCCTTGGCGACAATGCTTTCGAGACTATTTGAAAAAATCTTATTCGCACTAGTCAAAGAGAAACTATTTACCCTTGATAACCAATTCGGCTTCAAGAGCGCCTCATCAACCGATATGGCCATTTATGGAGTAAAACAAACAATAGCCTACTACAAAAAAAGAAAAACCACAGTCTATGGGTGTTTTCTTGACTTAAGCAAGGCGTTTGATCGTGTTTCCCATCAATTATTATGGGAAAAACTCATAAAGCGAGATGTTCCAGCAGCAGTGGTCAATATGCTGGCTATTTGGTACGGACAACAGGAAAATCACATTCAATGGGCAGGAGCTTCTTCAAGACCTTTATTCCTTAAGAGCGGAGTCAGGCAAGGGGGAAATATGTCTCCAACTCTATTTAATGTGTACATTAACGACCTCTTACAAGAGTTGAACGATACACGAATCGGTTGTCATATCTGTGGACAAGGAAGTAACAACATTAATTACGCCGATGACATGGTGCTGCTTGCACCTTCGATTAAAGCGATGAGACGACTTGTGCAAATATGCGAAGAGTACGCAAACTCTCATAACCTGTTGTACAATTCTAAAAAGTCAGTCATCGTCGCTTTCAAACACAATAAGGAGCCATCACATATTCCTCCAATATATCTAGAAGGAAATGAACTGCTTGTGGCCTCACAGGTTAAGTATCTGGGACATATCCTAACCGAAGACATGAAGGATATAGAAGATATGGAACGACAAAGAAGAGCAATTAACATACGGGCCGGAATGCTCTCAAGGCGGTTCTACCACTGCAGCGAAAATGTCAGAAAATTACTATTCAAGACATACTGTACTGCCCTGTATACGTCTGAATTGTGGACACAATACCCAGCAGCGCAATGGGACAAACTGAGGGTGTGCTACAATAATGCATATAGGCAACTTATGCAACTACCGAGGTTCTGCAGTGCCTCCACGATGTTCACCGAGGGGAGGGTGCACTCATTCTCAGCCTTACTTCGCCACCGACTAGCCAGCTTCTGGAGCAGGATACGGACTTCAACCAATATCATTGTCGTGGCTGCATCCGAGTGGCTCAGTTCCCCATTAAATGAGCGATGGATGCAGATGATGAGGCGACCTCCATGACGGACGATCCCAAAATATCTTTTATCTTTTTATTTTTAATTCTGTCTGCTTATTATTTATTTTAATTTTATGCTTATTTTTTGTTATTTGTATTTTTCATTTTATGTTTTAATTAGGTACATACCTAATATTTAAACATTTTTTTTCTTTTATAGTTGTTTATGTAATATGGCAGACTGGGATTGCACTACCCTCCCAGTCCTGCTGGAATAAAAACTTAAATAAAATAAAATAAAAAAATAAAATTAATAACACAATTGCAAATTAGAACATGGCGAGAGTGAGCAAAATATAATCTTAATACATAAGGTTACTCCCTAATAGCCATGATTTTAACATCAGTGAGAATTTCATTATCGAGCAATTTTCTTTAAATTCGTATGGCAATTTGTTAAATATTAATGGTATAATATATTCAAGTGTTCTTCGACCATATTTGTTTTGAAACACAGGTACTTTCATTTCCTTATTTTGTATGAGACGAGTATTGTGTGCACGATCCACCATTGTTTTATATACTGCCGGGTATATGCTGCAATACAATTTTTTGCCACATAAGAGCACGTACAAGTAATATATAATAATACTTTGAAAATAAAAAAAATAACTAATATTTTTTTCATTAATTATAATAATTTTAATGTGGAACTAAAAATCAGGACATTTATTTCTCTTCGTGAAATAATTTATTTTTTCTATTCGTATATTTTACACCCATAGTCCACAAATGTTCTGAGTTTTCTTAATATATATCATCTCTATACAGTTATATGAATGTACATTTAAAGATTATTATTAAAGATAATTATTAATCCCTAGTGTTTATTCACTTAAAAACTGACTCAGCAAAATAAGGTTTCTTGTTTTTTCTTTTATATTAGCTCCATACAGGAGGCCCTAAGGAAAATAATTTCTCTCAGGTACTATGTCATCTTTGGGGATGTTATGTGGAAGGTCTTTTTAGGAATGGACGGAGAGGGTTCTGGGAAAGAAAAAGATATCAGGGGTGGGTAAAAATCCAGGACTGACGGACGTATGAATCTATCTCTCCCATTACGGTGCAAGGCGATGTTCCGAGAGAGTACAGCTGGAGAAGTCAAAGGGACCCCCTCATGCCCCCTGCTTGCCACCTCGTGGACTTTCACCAACCTGTCCCATTGTCTTGTATATATTTTGTCATACTAACACATATTGTATCTTGTATTTCCCGCTAAGAACTTGCATACTTCTTACTAACAACGTATGCATGGACATTGGAGGTCTAAATTCGTTCTAAACTAAATGTAGCTTAGTTCTTTCAAAAAATTAGAGTCCTTGCGAGAGCCTTGAAGGAGTAACCATCTGTTACTTATACCAGGGCGGGTAAGTGGTGGATAACCTCCAATTATAAGTACTTTGGTTGTCTAATTCCTTCGCTTTGTCTGTTTCATTCCATTCGAATTTCTCAATTTTTATGTTAATGCTTTTTGAGTTTACTAATTTGTGTATTTTTTGTTCCAGGTAAGTTGTTATTATGGATCAGATCTTAATTGGTTCGTTCATCCCCTCGTGAATCGGTAAGCGGTAAAGTTTTAATTGATTATTATTTATTACGTTTAAATACTCCATTAATATCACTCTCTCGATCCGGCCTGCCATGCAGCTGGTGGGCAGGCGCATCCGCCGCCAAGACCCGGACAAACCTCACCCCATGAACCCGGGCACCCCTCCCAAGTCACCAACGTAGCGAACCACTTGGGGTGACCTGTGGCAGAGGTGTTGGTTATCCAATAAATTGTTCCCGGGGCGGCGATACCCGTACCCACCTCCCAAATTCAAAGTTATTTTTATTATAACACCGAGGGGATTATATATATGTCATTACTAGATTTTGTTTATTTAATTAATTTCGAGTATACATAAAAAGCTCTCTGTTAAAGCAACGTTATACGATATGATAACGAAATTGGATACCATCAGATATTGCCGAAAACTGAAGCTATTGACAGTATCTGGCTTTACAAATATTTATCTAAATCTACGATTATGTTTTTCGCGAAGGTACGAATCGGATAAAGTGCTTTGACCTTTTTTTCTTTGTTTTCCGACATTTTCCATAAATTGTTCTCTGGTAAACAAAGATTGTTTATGGTGACAGCGAAAACATTCCCGGGCACCAATCACAGGGCTGCCTGTCAAAGGATTAGTCCATCCGTGAAGCGCGATTGGTCCGAAAAAACAAATGGACGCCCTGCGTTTTTTTGCATCGGGCAAATGCGTTCAACTGATTATTCTGTGTTTTACGATAAATGTAATTCTGCAAATTGGCTGAATTTCTACGTGAAATAATGCTTTATATTGAATTCATTGCAATTTTAGTTGAATTTGTGTTTAATTGATTCAAAATCCTGGGAACATTATTTATTTTTAAGCTGGAATTGTAATGAAGTAGCTAATGAAGAGATTTAAATTTACTAATTTGCAGATTTCGTTGAATTATTTGCCCGGTGTTTCATTTACCAAAATATGATATTGATTTTTATTACATAAAAAATAAATGTTTCTTTGTTTGTCCCTTATGCGGTAGGTACCTAAAACATTCATCCGATTGCGATGAAATTTTGGCGATTTGTCGTGCGCATGCCCGCGAAGTTGTCTGTATATAAAGATGAACTCTAGCGTTATGAAATTATTTCCTATTTCATTCATCCGATTGCCATAAAACTTTGATGAGTTGTTATGCAGACACCTGCGAAGGTTTTTATATATTATGGTGAGCTCTGGTGCCATGAAACAGTTTTCTCGCGGGAATTTTTACATCCGATACCGGAATTTTTACATACAAACCGATTTCATGTTAAAAGATTTGCAACTTTTATACTATTTTGTATTTTTAAATGATTATTTAGTATTTTTGCATCAAGCTTCCGCCGAAAGCCATTATTGCAACTTACGAGGGTTTGTTTGGGTGAAATTCTAATCACAAACCACAAACTTAATTGTGTGGATGAATCTATGAATGAAGCGGATTCTCGAAAGTGAAAATTAACCCATTTCCTGACATACGATCTAGCTGAAAATCGGCAGATAGACTCGGTGTCGGTAACGATTAATCCCATCAACTCTTGGTTGCAATCACGCACAAACATGCGAACATTTAATAATTTTTCTAAAATTCAAATAAATTATTGCACAATAAACGAAATAAATGTCTTCCTTACCAACTCCAGATTTGGCTCGGTTTGTAGCGCGGTTGATTCCGTTTACTGGTTTGGAAGGTTCAAACCTCAAATTAAACCTTTTCTTTTAGTTTAAAAAATATTTGAAAATAGATGTTTTATAGTAAAAAACATCTTCGATGCGGCGCATCCACAAACTGAAAGAATCGTGAAAATCTTCAACATCAATAATATCGTATTTTTCAATCTTAGCACTCTAGCGCACTGAAAACTCACTGACCTGGACTGACTGGACCGCCACTGATAGGCCATCATTGGCGGATCCAGCTTTGGCACCAGGGGGGAGGGATCATATAGCGCCAGGGGAGGAGGTTCACATAGTCGTGATCAAGTCACAAGAATTTATAATTTAATTTTGATAATAATAGATACAAGTAAAACGTAGGGTATTAGTGGCCCTTGTAGGCCATTAGGGTATACACATTTACAATCTCCTTCTCGATAGCCTGAAAAAAGAGAATCGAAATCGAATAAACAAATTTAAATATGTTCAATCTATAGGCCCGGTAGTCGCTCAAAAAGAAGAAGAAGGGGAGATATGTAAATACGAATGTTATAGAGGGAGAGCGCGCTAAAATTTAAAACAATAATATTTAAGCGAAAATTGTGAAAATGTTTAATAAAATACGACTCGTTTAAAATAAAGCAAAAATCTCATGGGAAATGTCTTTAATAGCATATAAAGAAACACAGTGATTTTTTTCATACATATAACTTGTAAAATAACAGAAAAAAACTTCATTTATTTTTATTATTAACTTAATGAGTAATACCCCAAATTGTAAAATTTATTTAATGAAGACAATATTAGCGAAACTCGATCGAAAATCTGACACAGAAAAATCAGAAAAAGATTCCTAGATGTGATCTATCTTTTTCTGATATTTCTGTTTCAGATTTTAGATTGCGTTTCGCTAATATGGTCTTCATTAATTAAATATTACAATTTGAGGTTTTACTCATTAAGTTAAAAATAAAAATAAAGGAAAAAACTTGCATAGCATAAAAATAAATAAAAATAAAGAAAATATCATAAGGAAAACATGTTTTTTTTAGAAACTCAAAAACTGAAAGTCTTCAAGAGGAATATGTTAT
This sequence comes from Limnephilus marmoratus, assembly GCA_917880885.1. NCBI lineage: Eukaryota > Metazoa > Arthropoda > Insecta > Trichoptera > Limnephilidae > Limnephilus > Limnephilus marmoratus. The sequence continues at coordinate 57,180,146 of OU862908.1, forward strand.
AAAACGAAAGAAATTCAGAATGCCGCGGCTTAAGATACGTAAACGAAATTATAATTTCCTTTATTGTGAAATTTTTTTTAAGATATGCTATTATTGAACACTATTAATACCTTAGCGTCTGCGTGGTTGAATTTCAGAGCCCAGCTACGAGTGCATGTCGGACGCCACGCTATACGCGCCGCGCCCCAAATAGTATCTGTGTACGTGGAATTTCACACAAAGCTACTGTTATAATTCGGTTTCAAATTCAAGAATTCGACACAAGGTGTCGCTACTTCCGTCAGCAGGTCGGACGGGAACGTCTCCCCCCCTAGGTATAACTGCTACGAATTTGTGAATATGTGGTATCTCTTTGGACATGAAAAGATTGACGGTAATACATGTTGTATCAAGTGGCTATATATTACATTTGACGTCATTGCTCTGTCTCGTTTACTTTGTCCCGGTGACTAGCTACAGTGGATCTGAGGAACGGGTTCTTTTTGGAATCAGTTCGTATTGGATCTATAAAATGGTCATTAACACTAACTGGGCGAAGCCGAACCAAAAGCCCCCTGCCTAGGAGTAAAAACCTGCGTAACGGGTTTTTAACAGCTGGTGTATTATTGATATACTTTATGTAAAGCTTTAATATTACAGGTTAGAACGTAGTTACTTAGAAAAAAAATGTTTGAATGATAATGCGTCTTTTTCCGTGTCATGCTTAGTTGTACGGTTTGGTCACCCGCCTAATTAAGATCTCACGGCTTGATTAACTCCAGCACGGAAACTTCCCCAACAACAGGATTAGTTTAATTCTGGAATAAGAGCCCGTTCACACTTCCGTCGTAAAAACGGAGAGGGGTTCCGTCGTCACGACGGAAGCCCTAGCCGCTGTAGTGGCTCTATGGAGCTGTTCACACTTGTCGGATCCGGCGCGAAGACGGATCCGTTTTTTTTCGCCGGAGAGTTCGCCTACGCAGAGCGTCCGTCGTGAAGCCGGAAGGGAACGCGCTGGCTCATACATTTCAATGGAGCTGTTCACACTACACGGCGGGACGACGGATCCGTTTTGAACCCGCCACACCCCGCTTCACACTTCACCACCGCCCGCTCCCAGACGCAAGGCGGCAGGCAATTTGTGTTTTTATGGGGCGCGCGTTTGGCGTTTTGTAATATTATTATATAATATATATGTTCGTTCCAGAATGCGATTTTTTCTATTTAATCTCAAGAAAATATTTAGTCATATCATTCATGTTTTTTAGTGATTTTAGTTATAATAATTGCTGAATGATTTTCGCGTACTTTCTCCTTTTCAAGTATGCAAACACAATATTCTCCCACGGTTTGAACAAATAAGGTCCGACCCCTGAAGTAATTTTATGGCTGGAATTATATCAATACATTCCCTTACCGAATTCGAAGAAAAAGTTTATTATTTAAATTGTTTTATTTTTAAGTAGGTATTTGTACATTTCAAATAGCACCTATTATGGCATTATAGCAACTATTTATGGCAGCCTCAAGGGAAAGTTTTTGCTGTCGGCCGTACTGAAGAATGATAAAATGTTTTGGTCGTTGTTTTCGTAGAGTAGGGTCCGTTTTCAAGACGGATCCGTCTTGAAAACGGAAGTGTGAACAGGGGCCTAGGGCTTCCGTCGTGACGACGGAACCCCTCTCCGTTTTTACGACGGAAGTGTGAACGGGCTCTAAGCGGTTCCCGGTTCCCACCGAGCGAACCCTACTTCTACTATGGCCCCGGGACATTGGAAATTTGAGCACGCGATATTTACACTGATCCTTATGATGGGATTAAGACAGATCTTTTCGGACCGAAACTGTATAGTCATTCTGTCAGAGTATTGTTTTTTCTCCTTTTTATTGTTTAATTTGTAAGGACAGATGAGTTTTATGAAGCAGACACACAGCAATGGTTTAATTAGACATCGCGTTCAATTTGATCAAAATTCTAACTAGAGATTTTTGGGTTAACAATTTTTTTGTATTTTAATGTTTATGACAGTTTACGAGACTCCAGATACTAATATCTACAGCCTGTATGTCGGACGAATATCTACAGCTCATATGTTGAACTAATATCTACGAACTTCAGAGTGTTGACCAATATCTACAGAGCGTAGATTGAACTAATATCTACAGAGCGTAGGTTGGACTAATCGGCTAAATGTGTCCAATAGTCCGATATTAGGGATTTTTACATACATACTTACATAAATTAAGTTTTTTAAACTGCATACGCAATATTACGTTATTCCAATATGCTATACATAATTGCAAATCCAACCTCTGCCAGTGCTGTAGATATTCGTCAACACTTTGGTTCTCATAGATATTAATCAACAGTTTGAGCTGCAGATATTCGTCAACACTTTGATTCTCATAGATATTAGTTCGATTTTTTCAGTTTTTGGAATTCCTGTAGATATTAGTAGACGCCTCCAGTTTACGATATGAGTAAACGAAATTATTAATAATAAAACATCCAATAAGTGATTTAAGTATAGGTATCAATTAATGTGCCATTAACCCTATTTTTTTTGTAATAACCGCTTTGAAAATCAAATGCTTTCAAGAAGTCAACGATAAGCCTCGGATTCTACTAAGTAACGCCATCTTTTTTGTGTGAATATCGCATCTGCTCCCAACCGCCAGGAGCCAGTGAGACTAGGGCATCCCCAATTAGGGTATGTTGTGAGGTTGAATGTAGTGGGGAGGGGAAGGAGATGGGGAAGAGGAAAGTATGAAAGTGCCTAGCTATTCAGATCGGGTCACCAAACACGGCTAAAGCCATTTCAAGCAAAGTTTTAATTCTGAATAGCGGTCTTTCACCAGGGTGATACTGAAAGTATCTAACACTAGCGCGCGCCGCAAATATATTACATACGTAGAAGAAAGGAGTGCTTTGTGGACATATTTCGTAATACAAATATTTGCCCAATTTGGGCCTATGACGTTTTCGAAATTCAGATGGGATGGAGATCTATGGTTTCAGGCGAGTGTGAGTGCGAGATTAAATGTAACATTTGTTTCCATTTAAAATTGTGTGGAAGGCACTTCTAATATTATTTTCTCTATTCAATAACTATCTTTGACCAAGTATATCTGGTCGATGACAACTATTTGTTATCATCGACCAGATTTGAACCCGCGACCTCATGATTCGTAGCCAAGGATCGTAACCACGCGGTGGCCGTCAACATTAATATTTTTTTAACGTTTTTAAATGAAGAATTATCGTATTCTTCAATTATTCCTCTGGTCCTTTTTCTGAAGCTTAAACTCTGATAAGTTCAAACAAACAATGCTTGTTTTATCTCTGATTTATCTAGACTTATTTCCAATCCCATTATCATCCAGATTATTATGTCTGCCCCAAACATTCCAGTTTTCAAATTACCTCTTAACTACTTTCTTCTCCAAGAGTTTCATTTGTAAACCTCATAAGCGTTTCCCATAATTTTCCCCTACTAATGGTCTCATAAATTAAAATAAAGTATTCCCAACAAACGAGAAGCATTGATCCCATGTGCACTGGTATCCAGATGAGACTCAGAGAAGAAAAGGGAAACACCCGTTCACAGCTTATGTTGACAGTATTTTAAAAACAACTTAAGAGACCTGAAAATATCGCGTTTGCGATGACAAGATTTTTTACGCCACATGCCGAAAAACGAGAATTGTGCTGGTCGAATTTTTTTGTTGTTATTAAGACATGACATCATTACGGCTTTAATATAAACTATCGTGTTTCTTATAATATTATGCAAAATATCAAGAAGCGTTAACCAATAAATAAAACCATGTACAAATATGCTAGTTTGAATGCAGATGCATAGTTCGTATTAAGACAGAGCATCGTTTTCCCCACTGGATTGTAAACCCAAGGGGATCGAGACCAGGTATAGTAGGGGGGGGGGGGATAAGAGATATGATTTATATTAATAAATCACTTTGTAAAACACCACTATTCATATTTTTACTGACAATATTCTTTTAAACAGTGGTGTTTTACAAAGTTATTGTTATGTTATGTTTTACAAAGTTTTCTTTTAATTAAAAATGAAACATCAAAGTGTATTTGCAAAGATTGAAGAAGTAATTATTTTCAATTTAAAATAAAACAATAACTTTGTAAACACAACTTTTATTTTTATACTTTATGCCGACCGGGTTTCGCTACAACCGTAGCTTCATCAGGGCAGTATAATACTCTACTAACATTAGGTTACATTTGTGTTATAATATATAATTTACCAAAAATGGGCTGGACTCGTCAAGTGGAGGAAGAAGAAGGAGGCATAGATGGAGAATTGGGAAGGGAACGGACGTGTTCTTTATCACGTGTTCTTTATCACGTCCGTTCCCTTCCCAATTCTCCATCTATGCCTCCTTCTTCCTCCTCCACTTGACGAGTCCAGCCCATTTTTGTTTAATTATATATTATAACACAAATGTAACCTAATGTTTGTAGAGTATTATACTACCCTGATGAAGCTACGGTTGTAGCGAAACCCGGTCGGCATAAAGTATAAAAATAAAAGTGGTGTTTACAAAGTTATTGTTTTATTTTAAATTAATAATGTCACATCACAAAGTATCCGCTTCATATGAACAAAAAAAAGTAATTATTTTCATTTTATAATCAAGTGTTACATGTATTAAATCCCAATAAACTTATAAATAAAGATGTGTGAATTAATTCATTTAACGGTCGAGTTTGGTTTTCACTTTAAAAGGAATTATACGCGTGGATTAATATTTGAAACACATTAAAGTAAATTATTTTCATTTCTTTTTACATTAGATCCACACAGTGAGTCCTGAGGAAAATTTTATTATTAAATATTAAATAAAAATTATTTCCCTCAAGGCCTATGCCATCTCAGAGGATGCTGTTTGATTTTTTTTAAGGAAAGGAAGAAGAGGAGTTCTGGGAAGGAAATATGTATGAGGGTTGGGTAGGTAACTAAGAGTAAGTCCAAGAATGACGGACGTATGAATCCATCAACAGCGGTGCAAGGCAAGGTCGAGGGATTCTGGCTGGAGATGTCAAAATACCTCCTCAACCAGTCTCCCTCAATCCCGCCACGTAGACGGTGAGTAGACACATCGGCCGCTGAGACCTTGACAAACCTCACCCCTTGAATCCTAACACCCCATACTAAGTCACCAAACGTAACAAGTCACTTGGTGTGACCTACGGCAGAGGTGTTGGTTATCCAATAAATGGTTACCACATACCCGCTTCTCAAATTGTTGTGAATAACTTTTTAATTACCACCAAAATAAATTTGAGGCACAACTATATATTGTAAACGCTTATCAATTTGAGACAAAGAGCTCGAAAACATGAATACTAAATTTAATTTCAAACAAGGTAATATTTCATATAAGACTCACCATTCATAGTTAAAAATTCATGTACATTTCTTCTTCCCTCGGCACCTAACTTCCAGAACATGTTATCTCTGGAATATTACGCCATGGGGAATACTTTGCTCTATGTAAGTCTGTGAAAAACCTCTTTACGAAACTTAAAGACTGTTAAGATTTCAAAAGAACCATTTTCACTATTTTATAAGGATTTTTTGTGACAAGACTCGGCTCCTTTTGAAATCATCAGCATAAAAGAATTCATTCTCAACAGGCTGTTTTTAAGGATTTTTTTACAAAAAATCTTTGCCCTACATGCTAGATCTTTTTTGTAACATGTTTTTATCATTTTTACTTAATTACCTATTCTATGACAGAATGAACTAATAACGTTGAAATATGAATAACCTGGACCAAGAACAAAAGCATAATTGCGAATTTCGAGAATGAATTTTCGATATCCATCGCCAATATCTTACAAGTTCGTTAAAAATCACAGCTTCTGTTTACATCTTAACCCTGGACACCTAACCTTCGTCCATTCGACGAATACGCGACACAAAATAGGCTGTTCTTTTTTAACGCGTGCGCGGATGATCGTGTCGTTCCTTGTCAACTCAGTGCTCATAAAACTCTTACGGGGAGTGGCCGTGTTCGGCAGGTAAGTTCGGTAATTGAATGAAGACTGCAAATTCATACAATGCCAACACATATAAAAAGTAAAATACAAGATATATTACGTGTCAGTACTGAAGTTCAAGGTCAAAGTGGTCATTCTACCTCCAGAAATGACCCTGGATCGACAGAGACTGCCAATTTGCAAAAAAGAAAAATTTGTGGATTATATCCGTTTAAAAAAAGGCGTATGACGAAGACTTGTTGCTCAAAGTGCAGCGCTGCAATTTGTTCAAAAAACTAGTTTTTATTTTTTCACGTAAGGGATCGTGATCTTTTTATTTTGTTTTGCCAAAGAAAAGAGGCTGTTTTTATTATTATTTTTTTATTATTAATTTTCTAATTATGATGTCACTTCTAGTCTGATAAATACCTAGTGCCTTACTAAATTTTTTTTAAAAACAAATATGTTTTCCAATTACATTTAAATAAATAGTTTTATTTATCATTATAACCTTGGTTTCATATTTATTGAAAATAATATAAATAAAATAAGAATTAAATTGATAAAATACTGACGAAAAAAATGTTAGTCGATTCGACGAATGGTTAGGTTTATTAGGGTACACACGAACGTTAGGTGTCTAGGGTTTTAATATTGGTGCTGTGGGTATCAGAGTCATAATCCATAAAGTTTTGTTTCTTTAGACTCTAAAATGTAATTGAAAAAAAAGTTCTTACGAAGATAGTTGGTAGGTAAATCGTGTAGGTTTAGTATTTTGAAGAGCGTAGTTAATTCGAAAAGTTTTCTACGTCACATAAACATTTTATTAATATCATTTATCTTAGTTTAAGGTATTTGGCACTTTGAGCCTTTCATTTAAAGATTTTAAAGTATCGTTGAAGACGGTAGTAGGATGGCCTCCGTGGTTGAGGGGGAAGGCTCTCGACTAACAATCCGAAGGTCGCGGGTTTAAATCCTGGCCTGCGCAAGTAAATTTTACTTGGTTAATTTTTTTCATTCACATTTTATTCCTTTAAAAATAATGTATGGTTAAAAGAGTATAACATTAGAAGTGCCTTCCATACAAATTTGAATTGAAACAAATGTTCCATTTAGTCCAACCGTCCTCGTGTCGTCCTACCCACACTCGCCTGAAATCGTATCATCATCATCATTACATAGTATAAAATGAAGTCGCTCAAAATGTATGCGCGCGTTAATCTTTTAAACTACGCAGCGGATTTTCATACGGTTTTCACCAATAGATAGAGTGATTGAAGAGGAATGTTTATATGTATAATACATGTAAATTATATTAGAGAAAAGCCGAGAAATTCAAAGAAAACATATTTTTGTGCGATTTAAAACGGCTGGCGGGCCGTACTATAGTCACTTTTGAAATTCGTTCTACCGAAGAAATTGGAAAATAGATGTCCTAGAGTAAGTAGGTATTTGATTTTCCCTTTTCAAATATCCAGTGTTGCATTGCAAGCATTGTATAATTAGTGGCGAGTTAATTAGTTTATATGTATAATACATGCTTAGAGAAAAGTCGATAAATCCAAATATTCAATTCAGGCAGCGGGTAGCGGGCAGCTGGCAAGCGGGTGGTGTGGATTTTATAAAGATTGGGTAATGGCGTTGTGTTTCGTTAGCCACAGCAACGTGTGGCCGGATCTGCTAGTATATCTATAAGTCTTTAGCTATACTTAGTGACCAAATATAAATAGCTAGGTACTTCCCACCTTTCTCTTTCCCATCTCGTTTCCCTCTCCACTACCTTCAGCCTCTCGACGAATCCACTTGGGGATGCCATAGTTTTACTGGCTCCTAAAGTTTGGCAGCTCTTGAGCGGTACTCACATAAAAAAAAATGTTTTCAATACTTTCATCACCCTTATAGGTTGTGAAATTACAAAATAGCGCAATCATTGTAAAATACATTAAAAATATAGGAGAGTGGTCGTTTGTTTATAGATCTAGGTATTTAACACGGTCAATCGATAAACATTTTATCGATCATGTCGGTAACTTGTAATCGTTACCGAGCATGACTACCGAATGCACAAACAACTTCACAATGAATGACTAAGAATTCTTAATATATTCGATGTGAACCCTAGTTTGCACAGTCCCACTCGGAAACGACGACAAGTTATCCATAATATCGATAAATCCTTTATCGACAGATCGTGCTAGATAACCTTATATACGGTTTAGTAGGCTTTGAAGTGGTTCTCATTAAATCCTTAACGTTTATTCATTAAGCCATATACATAGTTATACTTGATATTGCTTGCTTTAATGCCCCTAATTAGCCGCTTCTCTGACTGATTGTTCTATGGTCTGAAAGCTATGGCAATCCTTCTACCTCCTAATATTTCAGCCGGTTTCGGTGGCTATTCCAATTCGAGTTTGAATTTTCACCATCCAAACTGCAATACGAGCACAAAGCTGCGGTTTTCGGTGGCCATTTTCAGGTATTTCAGTCAAAGAGAGAATTTCGTTGATGCTGTACGATGTGTACGTGTATACGTGACTTATTGTAGCGACAATAAGAGGACAAAGCCATTTGTAACTATAAAATGTATGTACAACCTGGTACTGATTTCTGCAGCTTCTATGAATAATCATTATTGTATTGTTGGTCACGTTGCAATAAAGAAAACAACACGAGTGGACGATTAATTCTAACAACATTTGTGCAATTTGCAATCAGCATTATGGAATTATTAATCGATTTATAGTTATTTTGTGGTAGATAACTATAGTCGGTCTAAGAGCGAGGTCGACAGCCGTATACACCAGGCTAGGCTTGCATTCAACTGAGAATACTCCTCATCAAGACCTGTGTATGGAGTATCTTGATGTACGGCTGCGAAACATGGTGCCTATCCGAAGGAGATAAACGGATACTAGAGGCTTTTGAGATGTGGTCCTATAGAAGACTATTAGGAATTTCCTGGAGAGACCACTTTACAAATGAGGAGGTTCTCCAAAGAATCGAAGGAGGAAGGCACCTGCTCAGGACCTTGTCCGAAAGGCGTGCAAGATGGATCGGCCATGTAATACGACAAGAAGGCCTCTTGCATGCCATAATGGAAGGTATGACCGAGGGGACAAACTCTAGGAGACGCCAACGCCGAGAGTACTTGGAAGACCTGCTGGTGGACGTGCGCTGCTCATCATATGCAGACTTCAAAAGAGCCGCACAAGACAGGGAAGAATGGAAGAGAAGAATAGAGGAAATTGCTGCAAACCAATCCCAGGATTGAAACCAAAGAGAGAGAACTATAGTGTCTCTCTTTATTCTCTTCAGAGAATATCGTATTATGATACGTACTGATAGGACCAGCCATGTGACTCTGTATCTTTTGTGGATACGGAATCAATTCCATACGTAATCTACTGTCAAATTTGTGTGATTGTCTATGGATTTCAATTGCTTTTTCTATGGACTAATATGCCATTTGTCGTATTTCAACTAGTTTAAAACACGAAATGTCGCATGTTTGCATCATTTAGTGTACGTTTAAAGTTGTATACCATGGATTTGACATTACTTATAAATGGATGCTTATTGAAAGACTTATGTTCTTATATCACAATAACTGTTTATTGACGTATTGTAATTATAATAATACTTCTGGTGAAAAACGTCCTTGCAGACTGAAGGCTAGTTTTGATCTGCCAAGCTTCTGAAACCTAATGTCTCCGTACATTTACCTTCGGTCACCATCGGTTATCTTCGGCACAACTCGTCAACGAGACCGTGTGACCCGTAGAGCCCATAGACTCCTGTAGTAAAGTAATAACTAAATCATAGTTCATTATGATACATCACAATAACGAACGTATATACGTTTGACGTATTGTATGAGAAAGCCAGCAAGCTATTGACAACAATGGAGGTATGTAAGAAATTCAAGGTTGTCCAGATAAGTGTCTCTACATTATCTCCATTAGAGGTCATTAAAGATAATACACCGTATTAATTACAGTGTTTTGACTACTATTGCGCCATCCCAGCATCACAGGCAGTGGAAACTTAAATGTAAAAGGCAATCGTACAAAGGATAAAGTGCATCGGACTTTATTTAAAAAGATCTAATCAATTTGAGAAAAAATCCAGTTAGGCTAGGAAGAACTTATTCGATAGGGGTCGCCTTGTTAGTTTTGAGCCAGATTTAACGAGTAGGGGTAAAAAACATTTTTTACAATTGGTACGTGTAAAACATGTCCTACAGTTAATTTGGCGGGGTGACAGAGAGGCGGATTAGCTTAATTGGTTGAACCGTATAGTACAGAAAATGGTCCATTTTCCCGTACTGGATCCGCCACTTCTTTTGTCTAGGGAAATCGATAGATGTTATGTATTCGTAGGTAGGTACAAATTATTTTTTCAAATCGAAAGGTCAGAGGAAAATTTTCAGTAATTTAATTTTACGATACGTTAACTACTATTATCGCCAATTCATTATTATTATTATTTTTGAGGAGAAAAAACGTTAATTACCAAAACGATGTAAAATTTAGACAATTTTAAAGGAAGAAAAAAAATGTAAAAAATGTGTTCCACGGAAGTGCATGTCGCTTTCAAAATAGCTAAATAGTAGATGAATAGATCTTTATTTTGAGAAGAGATAAATAAAAAATAGCATTAAACAGAGAAATAAGTAAAAGTATGGTCACAAAGAACATCCAGTGATATGATTTGAGGTTTTCCTGGTCAAAAATATTATCGTAATTTATTTTTGGGGTAGCGTTATATGCCCTCAACATTTCGTTAGCCAAAATTTCGGATAACTGTACACATCTGGACACTGTAATGCTGTCTGAAACGTTGGCTTAAAAAAACGCGCAACACGGCATATTACCCCAAAAATAAATCACAAAAAAGTATGTCGAAGGTATGTTTTTAAGTTTTCACAGGAAAACAGCTTTATTTTTTCAACTAAAAGTACAGCATCCATCAAAGAATGTGTAGGAATCCTTCAGAATTTAATTTTGAATAAATAATTCGCACTTTCTTCTGTTTGGATCCCTGACACCAGCATTCATGCGCATCCGTCCAATGTGGAAAAGTCGTTTAACATAGTTACTCTGGGTGGTATTTTAAACTTTATTAGTTTGAGTAAGTTAGGACTGCCACTAGCCATTAAAAGCAACCACAATTTAGAAATACGTCAAACAAAGAAAATCCAAGGAGAGCAGAACCAACCTCGCAATTGAGCATTAGTAGAAATATACTGACAAAGAATAGTAGCCGAAACATCCTGACAAAGAGCATATCATACATCTACGCAACAAAATAACATGGCAAAATAATAACGTCCCAAAATAACGACATGAGCAAACCAAAATAATTTAACGTGGTTATAATATTCGCCACACTGATCCTTTGAGTGCATTGAAAATGGGTTTTGGCGGGAAAGCTCGCCGGTGACAGAATAATAAATGCGCGGGAGTTATTCCTGCCACGTGGTTCCGGGGTATTTTCTTTGTCGTTTGAACAACGGCCGTTGTTGTGAACCCCGTGCTTTTATGAACCCGTGCTGTTGGGATTTGATCCTGCGAGAAAAATGACGGTCTTGGTCGCATTATATTTTATTGCAATCAAAGTGTATTAACCCTCTGACTGCCAATGTAATTCTTTGGGTACCTACGGAGCAACATATAGATATATCATCATTTTTAATTTATATTACTGACGACCTCCATAGTCCAGTGGCTAAGACTTTTGACTCACATTCCGGAGGTCGCGGGTTCGAACCCGGCATGCGCAAATAAATTTTATTTGATTAATTTGTGTTATTTCACAGTTAATTCATTAAAAATAATATATAGTATATTTGCGGCATGTTCCAGAGTGGAAGATACTATTAGTATCGCCCTGGTGTAAGACCACCATTCAGAATTGAAACGTTGCTTGAAAATGGCTTTAGTCGTGTTTAGTGACCAGATCTGAATAGCCAGGTACTTCCCAACCTTCCTCTCCCCACCTCCTTCCCCTCCCCACTACCTTCAGCCTCACAACATACCCCAATTGGGGATGCCATAGTCTCACTGGCTCCAGACGGGAGCAGTTGAGATTCTTGTGCGGTATTCACTGTAAAAAAAAAAAAAAAATCAAATATTTGGCTGTAAAGATACAACAAAAGGGAAGGATGGATTCGTACGTTGATATACTTGGACCCATTGGTCCCCAAATTCCTATCCACCACTTTTTCCTTCCTAGAACTCATTTCATTTTAAAAACCGCCGCACAGTATCCAACAAAGAAGACAGGCCGTGAGGGAAATTATTTTCCTCTGGGTCTCCTGTGTGGAGCTATTTAAAAAAAACCTAACCAACCATATGGGCGGTTGGTTGAAATCTGGGGGTTAGTGAATCCATCCCTCCCACTGCGGTGCAAGGCGATAGGTCGAGAGAGTCCGGCTGGAGAGGTCTAAGTTAGGCCCCCCACAACCAGTCTCTCCCGATCTGGCCAGCCATGCACTATGTGGACAAACGCATTCGCTGCCAAGATTTTGACAAAATCCGGTCAGTGGTTGATTTAGCATAGCGCTTGGGTCCCACCTGGGCATCGCGTGTTCGATTCCTCGGCTGGCTAAGTTCTCCATCACAACACAAGCAACATTTCCGGCTTTCTGTGGTGGTAGTAGGAGATTTTCAAACATTGTTGGGTTATTCGTAACTCGGGAATGTTTGTCTTTCTTTAAAAAAAAAACCTTACCCCATGAACCCGGGCACCCGTGCTTAGTCACCAAACGCAGCAAACTGTTTTGGGTGACCTGTGACTTGGGTAACATTTTTTTCACATTATATCGATCTTCAGAATTGTTGAACTTTTGAATCGAGCACACCACCTCTCTACGACGTTAAATGGATAAATCTCTACAGCATCCTTATTCAAATAGCATGTACCATGTTAAACATGTATTTGATAATTTTGCTTAGCAATCAAGTTATAGTAGCGCAGACCAGGGAAAAATCAGGGGATAGTCATTAGGAATTCTCGACAAATCAGTTTCAATTTTAAAATGACACAATAAATTTATGAGCATATTGGACCAGACTTCACACAGGAATAACTAACACACATCACAGACAACCGAAATTAGTTAGGGTGACAAATCGGTAGTTACTTTTCTTCGAACAAGAATCAGTTTCAAACAATTTCAAAGTAAATTTGATGACATCGAACCTGGTATCGCGTTTTAGAAACTGAATAATTCACGCAGGAATAACTTTAGCACAACACAGACAGCCGAATTAATTGTGTTTGATAATATTTACATGGTCAGACGAGCTAAAGTTTGTGGTATTAAAATTATTGTAGTATTATATAACAAATGTTTCTTCTTTTTCTTCTTGGGCCCTGTCCGTTCAACGGACGTTGGCTATCATGTTGGCTATGCGGACTTTGTTTACTGCGGCCCGGAACAGCTCCACGGTAGACTGGCCAAACCACCATCTCAGGTTTTTCAGCCATGAGGTTCTCCTTCTTCCAGGGCGAGGGCCCCGTCTTCCGGCAATCTTTCCCTGCATTTTGAGATGCAGGATCTCGTACTTCTCTGAATGTCTCATCACATGTCCAAGATATTGAAGTTTTCGGATTTTTATAGTTTTAATCACTTCCTTTTCTTTATTCATCCGAACCATAACATCTTCGTTTGTAACCCTGTCCATCCAGCTTATTTTAAGTATTCTTCTGTAGATCCACATCTCGAATGCCTCAAACAAATGTTTATACTACATTAAGTTGGTGTAAAAATAACCAAGCCGTATTTGACTGAAGGAAGAGAATGACTTGAGTATGTAATGGATGCAACTTTTTGTCTTTTTTATCCGTTGGACTAGTATTACGGTAACAGCTGTTTTCATATCCTTTCTTTCTCAGTGGGAGATGTTGTTTATCTTAACGTTGGTCTACGACATCTTGAATTATTATTAAATGCTCCATGGAGATTTCCTGACATTTCTACGATTTTAATTGTTCTTGAGTGCAGGGTAAAAGCAATGCATTTGTGTGACTGCATTGAATCAACCATATTTTTGATTTCTCTCGAATTTCAACTCTGATAAACGCAATAGCTGGAATAATTTTATGTTCTTTGATTTATTCAATGGCTGATAAAATTTATTATTATCGGCCTAAAAGGTTAAAATTTTGATTCCATGGCAGTTGATCCCCCTACAGTTGGCCACCCTGCCTACTTATATACAACTAGCGAGTTCCCGGCATGCGTGCATGCCACTTAAATAAGGAAATCGTTTCTCCCTGCGTGTCCTTTCCATTCGTTCTCGTTCTACTTCCGTCTCCCATTCCCCACCCTCTTCCTTCCCCCCCTTCCTATCCCGCGAATATCCACCCTCCTTCGTTCCCCTCTTGGATTTCCCTCCTCCCGCTTACCCCCCGCGCACCACCTATTGCAATTTTTTAATACAAATTTCATAACGCCAAAGCTCACCAGTATTTACATATATATATAAAAGCCTTCGCGGGCATGCGCACAACATCTCACTAAAGTTTCATCACAATCGGATGCATGTAGGAAATAATTTCATAATGCCAGAGCTCACTATTATACATAGAAACCATCACGGAAATACGCACATCAATTCATTAAAATTTCATCGCAATCGGATGGCTTAGGAACATAAGGACAAACAAAGAAACATTAATTTTTACACATTAAGAAGACATGCAGTCGGTTTAGGGAAAATACGGTGTACCACCTACTTACCAAAAATATAACTAAGTGTCCCCGAAAGATTGTACAGTGAGGAATGACTACCGAAGAGCAAAAGTTTAAAATATATTTTCATTCAAATGCATCAAGGATGAAACTGCTTGTCCATATTCTGTGTACATCAGCGTATAAGTACAAAAATCGACATTGTCAATAAATTGGTTTGATATCGATACCAACTTATTATTAAAGGTATTTTATCGGTCAATTTTAGGTTTGAAATTGGTAAATAATGCAACTGTCGGTGGGTCAACTCTCGTGTCACCAAAAAATCAGGTTGGGAATTAAAATTAACATGTCGTTTAATTTTTTTCTATTTTAGATTGAAACGGTATTTCAAATCAAATTATGTACAAATTATTAATTAAAATACGGAGCTTTATTATCTTGAATAGTAATTGCATCTTTAAATGCAAATTATTTCACTGTTGAAAATATTTTTATTTCCTCTTTTGCCAATTTGAATGCAAAATTGCAATTTATTTTGATGAATGGAATTATTATAAATTCATGCATTGAATAGGGAATACAAGTAATATTCGTGTTTTCCAACATTTATTTTAAATTGCATTTATAAACGGAAATGCATTTCAACCGTAGATACTTTCTCATTTGCGCTTTGTCAAATGCATTTGGCATCTGTCTCCGCCGGATTTGAATACAAAGGTATAAATTTATAGAATATGCACTCCCTACTCATATGGGTCGTATGTAATATATTTTGTACATACAAACAGATACGGAGCATTTATCTGCTTGTCCATTTTCAATATAAAACGTCACCCATTTTCCCAGTATCCATATTACCAATAAAAATTCCCGCCATTCAAAATGTCAATTATCCTTCAGCCGGATCGGAGTTCCATGTGGAAAAAAATGAATAAATTTAACTGACGGGTGGTTACGTGTGGAAATCGTTTTAACACGAACCCATGGAAATAATAATTATTTCCTAGTTAAACCATTTCCAACGTATTACCTCGTTTAATTCGCAGTTGTTAAATAATATGAACAGATCTGTCAAACCTAGGTACTTAATCAAGGTTGATTGATGACACTAAGATTTTGACGTAATAATGAAATATAGTGGATTTCTCACGTCACGTACATTGCTCTCGGATGGGATAAATTTAATGTTTGGCCACGCAAGGTTGTTTATTCGGTATCCTGCTTTATTTAAAACCAAATAACAAAAAACTTAAGGAGCCTTGTGATTTGTTTTAGATCATTTTTTTTACATTAGCTCCACACGGGAGGCACCGAGGAAAACAATTTCCGTCGGGGCTTATGTCATCTTTGAGGATGCTGTGTGGGGGGTTTTTTAAGGGAAAGGAAGGAGAAAAAGATATTGGAAGAAAAAAGGTAAGAGGGGTGGGTAGGAATCTGGGGGTCAGCGTGGCCAGGAGCGGCGGACGTATGAATCTATTCCTCACACTGCGGTGCAAGGCGAAAGGTCGGGAGAATCCGGCTGGAGAGGTCAAAAGGCCTCCCTCAATCAGTCTCCTCCGATCCAGCCTGCCACGCAGTGGTTAGGCAAACGTATCCGCCACCAATACCAAGATAAACCTCATCCCATGAACCCGGGCACCCCTGCTAAGTCACCAAACGTAGCGAACCACTTGGGGCGACCTGTGCAGGGGTGTTGATTGTCCAATAAATGGAAATATTATATTATTATAGTATGTATTGAAGAACAATATAATTTCTAGTGTGATGTACTGTGATGTACGTAACGTTAAAAATTTTTCAAAAATATCAAATTTTCAGTACACATCGTATTAACACCTAATGAATTTATGCAACCGTTCTTAAAATAATAGTTAGATGGTTTAATGATAAGCATGGTTGCCTTCCAAGCAGCTGAATCGGGTTCGTTTTTTTTTTAGATTTAAAATTTTAATTAGTGCATTCATAAGTGCCCTCTAAAACCCCTGTTTGGAATTCACATTCTAAGGAAATGGAAAACCATTATAATTTTGTATTACCTAATGTATATTAAACTATAGAAGTACTGGTTGATTATATTCATTTGTTCATATTACAATCATTTGCACTAGTTTGTTGTATAAGGCTTATACTGCTTTTTACGTATTTATATTTATACTATTCTGTAATTTAACCAACTTATCTTTATTGTTAATTTATCATAAACATCATACATACATACTGTTTACCATTGTACCATGTTATTACAAAAAATGTTGTCATTATGTACTTGCTGACAAACTACATAAGTTGTTTAGCAGTTTTGATTGTTATTAAAAAATATATAAAAATATATACCCGTGATTTAGTGCGGGTCTATGCTAGTACCAGATATAATTTATTAAAACGGTAATTTTATAATTACATAAAATAAGCTGAAATTTTTTAAAAAATATATTATAGTGGAGATGTTGGCATGTTTTTTAATTATTTTCTTTTACATTAACTTGACAAAGAAGGCTCGGAGCAAAATAATTTCTCTCATGGCCTATGTCATCTTTGGGGTTGTTGTGTGGAGGGTCTTTTTGAGGATGTTGTAGGAAGGTGGAAACACAGATACCGGCAAATAGTTCCACAACCAGTCCTCGTGTGACAGAAATTAACCATAAAAAATGTATCTAAAATGATTAGTGAGCCTTTCCACTGAATTTTAATTATTAATTTACAATTCTGTAGATTTTACCACAATTCCTTCCTTGACTTTATACTTAGGTTTACCAGAACTTGTGCCCAAACCATTAGGACTGTTATGAGGCAGAAATAAGTAATATTGCTGGAAGTGAGATTCCCACTCTCCCGACGTTAAGAGTTTGACAGTTAGATGGGTTTGGTAGTTCCCGGAGTTTTGCGACTTGTTCCCCTTTACCTTGTGGAGAGACTGAAACAGACACGTGACAAGTTTGACAGTCGTAAAAATTGAATTTATAGAAACAATTCTATTGGTAATCTATAACACAGTTAAGTGAAACTTAACTTCAATTAGCCTTAGAAAAATTGTCGAATAGCATTTGTTGCAAAACTCAATAATAACACCATTAAATTTCGTTTATAATCGAATGTGGTTTATAAATCGATGCAATGAAACCATGCTGCGGTAGAATATTGTTTTTTTTTTTAAATTTTAATCTATTTTAATTCTATTACAATTGGAGATGTGCTGTGCCTGTCTCACTAGGAACTCATGTGTGGAGCATATGCGCAGTTTATAACAAAAATACAAATAACACAATGTTACGTTTAATATAAAAGACAATCAGCATAGTACCCTTAGAAATGCTTTCTTATAAGTGGAGGCGCAGTTTATAGCATAAGTTTATAACAAAAATACAAATAACACAATGTTACGTTTAATATAAAAGACAATCAGCATTGTACCATAATAAATGCATACTTATAAAATGATTT
Source organism: Limnephilus marmoratus (assembly GCA_917880885.1). Lineage (NCBI taxonomy): Eukaryota > Metazoa > Arthropoda > Insecta > Trichoptera > Limnephilidae > Limnephilus > Limnephilus marmoratus. The sequence goes on from OU862908.1 coordinate 57,198,286, forward strand.
TGATCAAATCTTTAATATTAGATCTTTCTTGGCTGATGATCCAAGACCGTGTCTGATTTATATTTAAAATAATTTGTTTTCCCTCTAATGGCCAATGGAAGAGTATTGTATAGCTTTGTTGCAAATTATCTAAAACTTCTTTGGCCAAAGGTTGTTTAAGCGAAAGCGATAAGTAAGAGATTATGCGCTTTGGTTCTAGTATCTCGATCTACAATTGATAATAATGAGGGGGTTATCTTAAAGCGTGGTAAAATTGCGAATAATCATGATAAAAAAAGCATGGCTGAAAAAAGCATACAAATTAAGTGAACAAGAGAGGGAGGCTTAGATGGCTTGAATGAATGAAGTAGTTTAAGGAGAATACATTTTGACGCAAAAGTGAATAGTAGAATAAGTTGGGACGCCCAATGAAAACATGCCAATACCAAACAGGAGCTAATAGTCGGCTCATATCTATAGTCAGAATAACAGAAGAGCATGAATGAGGCGATGAATGTGAATGTGAACGAGGCAAGGAGTGTGTGCCAAGCTTTGCAACGGTCTCTTCTCTCTGCCTTTCCCTCATGGTTGATTAGATACTTGTTTTAAAGCACTCTTGCAAGATTTGCAAGTGTTTCTGGTCCGGTGCGCACTGTTGAAAATCTTCACATTTTGTTTGGTTTTTCGATCTAAACCTACAGCATTTTTAATAAAAGTCACCATCTGTCTTCAAGTATATAAATCAAAGCATGTGGTTTAATTCTACGATACATTAAACCCAACTGACCAGAAATTCAATTTCCCCCATGAGTGGGTGAAAGGACCTCCCCGACTGCACTTCGTACGGTTACTAACCTCCTCTGTGGATACTTTCAAAGTTCTTCGTGCCGGTTCAAAGTTCAACTCGGAGGATTTTTACAACTTCTGGACTGTAAAAGCTAATAGATTAATCTTTCAATCACTTCATGACAATGCACTGAATGCTTTTGTGGAATACAAACTAGAAATCGAAACTTCAATATATTTATTTATTTATATAAGTGTACTGCTCTCTTACAGATGTTCTCACTTAATCCAGTTATAAAAACTCAGTTAATACACAACCAGGTACAGGTACATACAATTACAAAATATGGCCCAATTTTTAAGGCTGGAGACAAGTCTGATATAAGGAATTACAGACCAGTAGCTGTACTGTCAACCATACCAAAAATATTTGAAATGATTATTTACAAGAAATTACATCACCAAATTATGCCATCTCTAGGAGAAAACCAACACGGTTTCATGCCAAGAAAATCCACGGTTTCAAATTTGTTAACATTTTCGCGATTGGTGGCCGTCGGACTGGACTCGAGACACCAAACAGATGTAGTGTATACGGATTTTGCCAAGGCTTTTGATCGAGTTGATCATGATATTTTATTACTTAAAATGTACAAACTTGGTTTCGATCAACAAACACTTATATTCTTCGCGTCCTATTTAAAAGCCAGAAGTCAATATGTAATAATAAATAGACATGAATCTAAACAATTCCCGGCGTTATCAGGTATTCCCCAAGGTTCAAACCTTGGTCCTTTGCTGTTCCTTATACTTATAGATGACATCCAGGTTTGTGTAAAATATTGCAAATGTCTTCTATTTGCAGATGACCTCAAACTTTTGATGGAAATAATCTGTTACTATGACTGCTTAAAAATGCAATCTGACCTTGATGCTATTGCAGAATGGCCAGTAAAAAACAAATTAGAATTCAATATAAAAAAATGTGTAACTATGACATATACCCGCTCCCAGAAGCCCATAGTTTTTTAATACAACATTAAAGGGAAAACATTATGCCGAGTCAATAGCTTTAAAGATCTCGGTATCGTCTTTGATCCCAAACTGACATTCTCGGATCATATATCACGGCTCACTCCAGCGTGCTACAAACTCCTGGGTTTCATCATCAGAATATGTAAGCAATTTGATGACCCAGGACCCAGATGCAATGATAGCCATCGATGGAGTCATAAGAAGTAAGCTGGAGTTTGCTAGTGGTGTGTGGACTCCGCACCAAGCTAAATATATTAATATGCTAGAACAAATTCAGAAAAAGTTCCTTAGGTATGTCTGTATGCGGATGAATGGAACGTACCCGAGATTCATGCACCATATGGAATTACTTGAGGCAACAGATAGATTTAGCTTGGAAACTAGACGTTATGCAAATCTTGCAATTCTAAGTTTTAACATAATCCATAATCGTATTGACAGCCCATTCCTCTTGGAATGTTATGGCTTATACGTGCCTGAAAATTTCAGCCGTAGTCGTCGACACGACTTGTTCAAAATACCATACGGCAGAACAGATATTCTAGCACAGCATAGCATGACAAGAGGAATGGTGCTGTTGAACGAAATATCGGAAACACTAGATATATATAACTCTTCTTTAGATAGCCTTAAGATTTAAAAAAAAAAAAAAAATTATTAGACCAAGTATATATTTGCAAACATCTAAATAAAGATTAAAAGACAAATCAAATTAAAATACAAAATTATAAAGCTGTATAAAAGTTCACTCAAAAGCAAAATAATACAAACAGAGGCCAAAGACATAAGAGACACAAGATACACTAGAGACATTAGTTCACTCGAAAGAAAAATAATTCAAAGGAAGGCAAGAGACACAAAAAACACAAGAGACACAAGAGTCACAATAGACACGAGAGACACAAGAGACACAAGAGACACAAGAGACACAAGAGAAACAAGGGTCAAAAGATATACAAGATACACAATATACGCAAGAGACACAAAAGACACAAGGGACACAAGAGATACAAATAGACACGTAAGTGATATGTATATATAATAAAATGAAATTTATGAGCGCTCTTACGGTTCATAAGTTTATTTAATTCTTCATAGATCGCCCTAGGGATAATTTTCACATGGACACAATTAAAATGGACGTAATTTTATTATTATTAATAAAATATTCCTATTTTCAAATTCACTCCACCTCTGGTTTCACTTATACAGAAGAATCGTGACACACGTTACCAATGAATAAAATTATCAGAAGATCTCTCCCTCTTTCAATCCCTGAAATAATAAAGTATTTTGCATTATTTAGAGCGACACTCTTCTTTTACTCAATTTTCAATATTTTTACTTGAAAGCAATCTCTCTGTGGTGTGACATAATATTAGATCAAATGAACACATTGTATTTAACCACAAATTTATTTTTAATTTATTCACCAACCGATGTCGCTTTGCTTAATCTCAAGTGTGCCAAGATATCCACTGTGGATTGGCTTGTAGCTATCGCACTTGTCTCGGTTTTACGGAATTTTGAACTTTAAAAAATGCTCCTAGTATGATAAAATAAGTTTTATTCACTTGGCAAGAAAATAATTTAACATACTATTATACTGAGAGGGTTTGCAGAGGGTAGACGTCCAGTGGGCCGCCCCAGGCACAGTTGGGCGAGGCAACTCCAGAAACTGTGTAAGGAGAGGATAAGACTGCCATGGACGGAGCAAAACAATCAGCAAAAGACAGGGATGTATGGAGGAGCCTTGTCGATGCAGTGGGTCCCCGACCAGAAAAGGACAAGGGGAAGAAGATGATGATGATGATGACTATTATTCTGGCTTTTTGTGTTATCACTTGCAAACATTGATTTTATAATATGTATGAAAAAAACGCGTCGCACATTTCGCGATGTCAGAATGTCATAATTTTTCAGTTACCCTAATGAAACTTTGTGAACGATGAATACTTGGAGCAGGTGGATGAGTTTGTTTATTTGGGAAGTATGTTTACGAGAGATGGGAAGGCTGATAGAGATATTGAAAGAAGGGTGAATGCAGGTAACTCTATTAAGAGCGTTTAACCAGCCAGCGGAAGAAAATCCACATTTCGTCGAAAGTTGTTCTTCCGATCGTGCAGGGCGGTTACAATGAGAAAGATTGATTATTCTCCGTACCAGCTTTTTAAAATTATAACTCAATATCGAATGTATTTCAATCCAAATTAGCTTTAATTTATACCTTCATCCAAAAATGCTGAAAGGGGTGACGATAAAACTATTAAAATAATGTACTTTTCGTAGTTATTTTTTGATTATAAGTATTTATCATTTTTCAATAATGTCTAAATTTAATAAGAATGTTAATAAAATCTGAAATATATTAGTTTGTAAGTGCGCAAATAAATACACAAAAGTACCAATTTTCGTCAAGAAACACATGTACGTACATATTTTTTTATGATTTTATTGAAACTAAAATTAAAATTCTAATACATAACTTTGCTAGATAATGTATTGATTTATTTTACTGCATGATTACATTATTTGAAATGGGTGTGGTATAATACAAAAACTTTTTTGAAAATTTAAGAAATCTGCCAACGACCTATGGAGGAATAACCTTATTATACTAAAAATTAAAAAAAAATCTAAAAATTTATTACATAACTATGCTAGATAAAAGAACAATCTTTCGAAATCCATTTATAATTTTTTGTGGAAAAGAGTCAATACGTCTAAAAACTTTTTTGAAAATGACGTATTTCCGGCTTTCTCTGGTAATGCCCTCTTAAGCTAAGCGAAACAGGTTGGTGATAAATAAAACAAATTAGTGTTTTTTCGCTTATCACTTGTATTTAAATTTTAATATCTCGCTTTTACAAATCGTTTCTCGAAATGGTGGCACGGATTTATTTATGCAAGCGGCTAAAAGAGAAACTAACGAACGAACCATGTATGCTTTTATCGAACTCTATTTTGTTTCCACAATTTCTACAATAGCGACTCCCCTGACTGCACACATTAGTTTGTAGATCCCTGTGTTGGACGTTATTGGTACATCAATCGTATCTAATTACGACTCAAAGTAGTAAAAGGTATCTAAACGATCATCTAGTAATTTTGAAAGGAAACGAACTTCCCAATAAGTCTTCCATTGACATTGTTTGGTTCTGAAACAGTCTTTTAGAAAACTAAATCCATTTTCCTCAAGTCCTTCAGTAATCATGCATTCCTTTCTCTTCCTCCTTTCCTCAAAAGTCTCTACCAGGAGAAGAAGATGAACCTACCTACATGAGGAAATAATGGAACAATATTATCGCCCAAGTTTACCCTACCTACTTGGGCAATTGAATTTTGTTCGTGACATGGGTCACAGCTCTCTCGTGGATAATATTGCAAATATCGCAAGATTTCGTCTTTTTATCGTAAAAAACTGTCGTTCGTAGAAGCCTGGTGTTGTGTCAGTGCTGAAAGCCAGGATCGATCCTGCATCACCGTAGTACGCCGTCAAAAGGTAAGAGACTTCCTTTCATTTCCTATTTCCTTACGATTGAATTTCAAAACACAATTATTTGGTATTTACTCAAAACAAAAAAGGGATTTTCAGTCATCTTTTCGGGTCTCGGTATCGGCCGTGACAGACATATTTATATAATACGGTGCCAAAGTTAACAAAGCTTCTCTTCTGAAACTAGTCGTTTTGCACAGAGACGTTAGGGTACGTACCCATACTACATGACCCTTTCAGCAAGTGGGGGGGGGGGGGTCTTCAAAATACTACGCCTGGTCACAATGAGCGGCGGGGGGCTTAGGTTTTTAGTCATCGGGGGGGGGGGGGGGGGGGGGTTAAAAATTGCAAAAAGTGGGTCACGTAGTATGGGTACGTTCCTTTACTGTAATCGAGATTAGTAGCAACCTCTGTTCTGAAGCTCCTATGATACGAGTAGTTAGGGCTGGCAGGGAGGGTAGGTAGGTAGTAAAATTTAAGTTTGCGATCGTTATAAGTTATAATATAGTTTTTCCACCACTATTTCAATGGAAGGTGCTTCGAACAACTAGCTCAATGTATCCACTCGGCATCGATGCAAAGTTGGGAGACACGCCAAACAATTGCCTATCATAATGTTTTATATGTACACAGCATCCCCAAAGATGACATAGGCCCTCAGGGGAATTATTTTCCTCAGGGCCTCCATAGTAATAAGTAATGAACCAAGAAGTTAGAAGACGAAGATAATATAATATTATACACATGTCAAGTTTTTTGTTATTTATTTTTGGGGTGTTATGCCGTGTTACGCTACCTCCTCCTTTAGCCAACGTTTCGGACAGCGTTACAGTGTCCACCATCATGTAAATGGTAAAATATAATGTCCATTCACACATCTGCCCTGATGATGGACTAGATATGCTATGGTGTCCGCCCAACTGTCGCCGGACTACGCGCTAATTAGCGTAGTTTTCATACAAAAAGAATTTGTTCATTTCGTAGATTTTTTGAAAATGTGCATTAATATTGGTTAACAATATATTTTGAATAAGGAAAGAATTCGTTCATTTAGTTTAACGTTCGTTTGGTTTATTCGTTAATTATTTGTTCTTTTAGTTTATTTGTCAATTGGTAAATAATATCGGCGACACCCGGAAGCGCAGACCCACATAGTAAAAACAGCAGATAGCACATCTACTTATATTTCAATATCTTTGTGATGGACACTGAAACGCTGTCCGAAACATTGACTAAAGGAGGAGGTAGCGCAACATGGCATAACACCCCAAAAATAAGTATAATACTTTTGGCCGTGAAAATCTAAAATCATATATCACTAGTAAAGTTGTTCCTATTTATCAAAACTCTTACAGCAGTAACTTACGGAATATAGTATGATCAACATTGGCGATTCTTAACTTAAAAGCAAAGACGAACATAATATATTAAAAATAATTTGAAACTCTTTAGGTAAATAAGTTTTTATTCAATTTACGAAGAACGTACTTGGTGTTTTTTTGCCATTTGCAGCGTTAAAGTGGCACTTTGCTCTTTCTATTACTCTGAGAAAAAAATTACAATTCTGCTTTGAAATGTTGTCAGATTGTTTTTTATGACAAGCAGTAATATTTCAATACGTTTATTATTCAGTGGATGTTCGTACTCGCGATTTAATTTTCTCCTTATTTTCTAACAGAGTGGAGGCGAATTGCGAAATATTCCTCGTGCTACGTAAAGAAATAATGAAAATTGTTTACGTCAGAGAATAAAGAGGCGTTGGTTCTTGCTCTACGCTCTGTGTACGAGGGAAACTTTTATAAACAAGTACTCACTCATATACTTGTACGTCTTTCAACGCTGTAAAGTGAACAACCAACTTTATATTAGTGTTGCAACAGAACTCTGCTTCCGCTTCTGCAGAAAGTCCGCAATTTTTTTCACTTCCGTTTCCGTTTCGGGTTCCGCAAACTTTATAACAGAACTCTTAACGAAGAATAATTTGCGATTGAAGATATCGAAGTGCAGCCTTCTCCTTCAAAATCATCATTATTACAAATATTCGAATCGATGTTAAGTATAAATGAAGACCAGGAGGAGAACTCTTCTACAACTGACGATGGCGACAATTTATTTTTAGAGATACAGTCACACCTTACAGGGAGTACAAGAAAGAGAAGAGACTACCTCTCCATGAGGATCCCCTTATGTGGTGGAAAGTAAATGAGCACAAATACCCCCATCTTTTGCCAATAGTTCGCCAATACTTATCAGCTCCCCCCAGCAGTGTAGCCAGTGAGCAATTATTTGGTGGAGCTGGTTTAATATATGAAGAATACCGAAACAGACCCAAAGTTGTAAAAGCAGCCAAATTACTTTTTCTTAAGGCGATCCACTAGTTCACTACTGTGCCGTGGACAGTAGTTCTTCGGTGGACGCCATAGGGGTCGCTTTGAATAACCGAATTCGTCGACTAGCGGCCGTATTGTAAAATATCAACGCGAAAAATGCATATTTTATTTTATTTTGGGAAGATTGGGTGTAAATATCAACTTTTTTTGCGATTATTATAAAATAAACTGAATTTGCCACATTACACAATAAAACCATATCCGAAAAGGGGTTTATAAATAGGAGAGTTTGGACTTGAAAGTGTGTTTTTTAGACCTCATACTTTATTTTTTTATAGGCTTATTAAAAAACTTATAAAAAAAATGACCGATATTTTTAAGGGCCAAGGTATGTTCTACACGCAGTATTTAATTGAAGCATCTACAATACTTCTAAGCGATCAAATTTTCAAAACAAAAACATATGATTTTGCATTATTTACTATGACTTCATCTTAAATATAATTTACCTCTGTTTAATTTCGAGTACTAAAAGTACAAAATACAAATTTAATTAAACAAATCTTAAAAAATAAAATTGTGCTATTTCTTCATAGTATTAACACTTCTGCTTCCGCTTCCGCTAAGATTTACTTTTGACATCTGTTTCCGCTTCTGATTCCGTTAAGACACTTCCGTTGCATCACTACTTTATATACCCCTTGAAAGAAATGAGCGACGTCTTGTTGCAGTATGAAGTAACAATAAAAATAAATTGAAGCATCTATTAAAACTTCTTCTTAAGTCGGTTCCTCATCGCTGAGGATCGTGACCTCGACTCCAATTTGCGTGGTGGATAAGGCCCCTGGTTGGAGTGATACTTGGTCACTTCAGCGCATTGGTGACCTTCCTCTGCTTCTTCTGCCTTCCACTTTGCCAGTGACTATGAGTTTCTCCAAGTTGGAGTCCTCAATTTGGCGAGCAAATTACAGGTACTAGTACTTAGTACTACTACAAGTAGTTGAGAGCCTATTGTGGATGCGTAGCTCTTCCAAAATGGACACATTTGTGCGTCTAGCTGTCCAAGGAATTGTGAACTTTTTCTTCAGCATCACATTTCGAGGGTATGTAAAGTCTTCTATAGGTTAGCCCAAGAGGTTCGCTTTGTTTATTGACTTAGCAGGGTGCCTGGGTTCAAAGGGTGAGGTTTGTTTAGGTCTTGGCGGAAGATGCGTCTACCAACCCACTGCGTGGTGGGTTGGATGGAAAGACTGGTTGAAGGAGACCTTTTGACCTCAGCCTCTCTCAACCCATCGCTTTGCACCACAGTGGGAGAGATACGGCCATTGACACCCAGATTCCTACCCACCCTAAAACACCTTTCCCTGAAAAGACCTTACCCATAGCATTCCCAAAGATGACGACGATGAGAAGTTTTTCATGAATAATCAATCAACTTTTTTTTTAGTTATTTGTTTTTGGGGTGTTATGCCGTGTTGCGCTACCTCCTTCTTTAGTCAGCTTTCGGATCTGCCGGATCTGCCCTGATGATGAACACTGCAACGCTGTCCGAAACGTTGGCTAAAAAAGGAGGTAGCGCAACACGGCACAACACCCCAAAAACAAATAACGAAAATTCTTTTGGCCGTGAAAATCTAAAAACATATCCAATCAATCAACTCTCAAAATTCGCGGTATGAGCGTGGAACATTTTAAACTATTTTGAACATTTGGAACGTAGATACCTTTGTAGATATTGACAATAGATATAATCATTTTTTTTTAGTTTTAGTTACTTTTAACAAAAGGCGTTACCGGAACTTATTTTTAAAAAAAAATTGTGCCATTGAAATTGTTATAAAGGAAAAAGTAATGAGGGTTTTGCCCTTTCACAGGCGATATATTAAGAATTTTACAATACGGAATAAATATTTTTTGCTACGTTAGATAAAAACAAAGAAAATATTATCCCTAAAATTTTAAAAGGATTTTCGCCTGATCACTGTTATTCTTTGCGCAACTATGTAAGCATTGTTCCTTTTCAACCGTAGATTAAACTCAAACCCCCGTTAAACCTTCACAAATAGAATGCCATCAACTGGAGTTTAATGCCAACCTTAAATTTAACGGACAGTTATAATTTGAACACATTATCATATTATGTTCGGTGACACCCTGAATTTTATGGCCCGCGTTAAAAAGAGCATTAATTCTTCCCCAGCAGGTTTCCCTCGACCAAAATAGCTTCGTCCAAACCGCGCGCGGCTGACATGCGAGGCAGATCACAACTACCAATACGTATGTAATAAGTCAGCAGTCAAAATAGGAAAAAATTGTAAAAAAATAGCTAAAAAAACCATTATGCAGTTTCGAAACTTTGCTTGAAAGGACTTTAGCTGTAATTGGTACGAAGGTATGAATAGCCAACACATCGCCTTAGTTCTTTTATGTTCAATAGACCACTGGAAAATTTTACAGGAGGAGAAGGTTTTCTTTCATTATTTCAATGAAACATTATGATAGGTGTTTAAGATAAAGCTATTTCCGTAAAGGTAAAGGTCTCATTAGTTTCGACTGGTCAGTGGTTGAGTGGGCATAGCGCTTGGGTCCCACCCGAGCGTCGCGTGTTCAATTCCTCGACTGGCTAAGTCCTCCATCACAACACAAGCAACATTTTCGGCTTTCTGTGGTGGTAGTAGGAGATTTTCAAACATTGTTGGGTTATTCGTAACCCGGGAATGTTTGTCCTTCTTTTTAAAAAAAAAAGTTTAAATAGTTCTTAGTTGAGTGATTAACTATCGTTTTTATACTTTATTTTTAATTTTAAAGTGGAGATTGAACAAAAACTAAAATGGTCTATTGAACATACAAGAACTGAGGCGACGAGCAGTTAATTCCCAACCTCCTTCTTAGTCATCTCTTTCCTTAACATACATGTATACCTATACAGCATTTATTGGTTAACCAATACCTCTGCTATAAGTTATTCCAAGTAGTTCGCTACATTTGGTGACAGGGGTGAGGTGTGTTCGGGTCTTGGTGGCAGATACAATTGACCTGTCTAGCTGGTCCCATCATTTTGCACCGCAGCGGGAGGAATGGATTCAGACGTCCGTCACTCCCGGACACACCTAGATTCCTTTCTAGATTCCTACCTACCCCTAACACCTTTTTCCTTTCCAGAACTCACTCTCCTTTCCTTTCTCAAAAAGATCCTCCACACAGCATCACCAACATAGATCCCGAGGGAAATTAATATATTATAATAAAACGAATATAAAACTTTATTCCACTTAATTCTATTTGACCGTAACCGGTTTCAGCTCGTTGGAGCCGTCTTCAGACTGGTACAAATAATTCTTAGTCTACGGTTTGTATACACAACATATTGGGGAGGGGGAGAGGGGTGGTCTACAAGGATTTTTATCAATTATGATAATTATATTTGTTGCTAAGTCGTTTTAGACTGTCGAATTTCTAAATATTTTGGTAATTCGAGTAAGTTAATTACCTTGGGTTTGTAGCTCACTTCAATGATGATTTGGGAAAAACCTTACAAGTAATATGAGTTACTAATGACCTAATTTTATTGTCAAATCTGTATTATATTCGTTTTATTATATTATATTATATTATAATTTCACCATGAATTATCACTATCAAAAAATAGAAATATTACCGAGGGAAATTATTTTCTCACGGGCCTCCTTGTGGGATTGATGTAAAAAATCTACCTTTAACATCAAAATACCTTAATTTGGATGGATATGGCTACATGGATGGATATGGATAATGGATGCCATATGGCTACAAACAGTGGGGAAGCAGGATAATAAGAGTTTATCAGTTAATAAAATTAATAGCGTTTATTAGTCATGAAAGTAGAATCATACAGTCGTTGATTCAAAATTTTATTAGTTTAAACGACTAACAGCAAGAACTCAATAGATGTATTTTTATTAGTCTTATTAATACATATTTAAATTATTATTAATTAGTAATCATAATTTCATAGTAAGTAAGGAGGTTCCTACATTATAATTCAGGTACTTACTAACCTAAGTATTTTTTTATTAAACGATATTATATAGTCGGAGTAGGTAGGTCGGTATATAGTTCAAACATAAATGTATATTCGAGAAACGTCTACACTAGGAGCAAATAATTGAGTTGTTCCCTTTTGCTCATTGTGACAAAATTTAACTGTACATATTCGGGCCTTTCCATCATCCAACTATTGCTTGACCTTGTTCGCACAAAAATTGGCTGCGTTATTCAACACATGCCTCGCGCCGCGCCGTCTGAATGAAGCTTGGGGAGATTATCTATTGTTTGAATGTTTTGTTTACATTCCGATGAGGCCACAAGGAGAGACTCGCCCCGTTTCAGACGTGGGCGAAAGTGACCGAACGGGACAACCAACGCATTTTAATATGATATTAATATTAGATACTTTGGACATCATCACGAACATATCGAAGAAGAATACCAATTAAAATTTAAAATAAAAAATAAAAAAAATTTGTCGTTCTGGTTTTTATTCATTAGTCTATTATCTGTGTTTTTTTAAATTAAAAATTATCATCAAGTTCTGCAAGCACTTTAGTTTTTTTATTATCGTGACAGCTGTTTTGACTTACAAGTCCATTTTCAATCTGTGATTATACCACTTTGAGATGACTTATTTATATGATTCAATTTGATTTGCTTGTGACATCTTCAAAATTCAAACTGATGTATCAGTGAGCTGGATTTTAAAACAATTTAATAGTGTATTGGCTGCATAAAAAAATAATTTAATTTAATGATAATTTTGTTTTGCCAGGAAGCTAAAGAATGAACCATAAAAAATTAAAAATTTCGTTGTTTAATTTCTTTAAACGGGATTGAATTTAAACATGAACTATAGAGGGAAGGGGGTTATGTTTGTGGGGTAAAAGGGGACTGCAGGACTGCGGAAGGGAGTTCCAAAATAAATTGAAAAGCTTTTTTAAAACTTTCAAAATTATCTATCGGTATCAGTGTGTGAACAAATACAGTAATTTAAATTTAAATTGGTCCTCTTTTAAAAGATTTACCTGAACTTATTAAGAAAATTACAAAAATAACGTTTTCATATTTAAAAATGCGATAAAGTACTTAGGTAGGCTATAATATATGCAAGAAGATTATTTTTTATTCTAGGTTTAAAATGTATTGGAAAGTATATAACTTAATTCCGTGGAAACAAAAGTGCTCAGTTTTCATCATTCCACTTTTTACAGTACTAGCTCATGTGCCCGGCGTTGTCCAGGCTTCCGGGCACAAAGTTTTTCGAAATAAAATCGAATATAGAGAGTAATTATTGTCCTCTTATTTTGAAATCAAATTTGCGAAATTTCATCAAGGAGAATTAAAATTCTGCTTTGGGGGATGGAAAAGGGTTTAGGGCGGTTTTTCGAAATCTCACGTAGACAGTGACCTTACTCTTGCTTCTTTTTTAATTTTATTTATTTATTTATCAAAATAAGGTATATTTACATTGGTTTTTTTCGATGCCTGTCTCACTGGGAAATACCTGTGTCGAGACAGGCGGTGGTGGTTGGTGGTGTGGTTTGGTGATTACAGTGTTTACATAATTTGATTTTTCGACCACCATGGGTTAAGGTTTAGTGTGTAAAATTTCATCAAACTCCGTATAAAATTGTACTTTTTAATAAAAATCAAATCAATGCCGTCCGCCACAGACACCGTTCTTTCTATAAATAAATAGATATATAGAGAGAAATTAACTGTTATTGTGTTTATTTTGCAAAACTCAATTAATTAAAAAAAAAAAATTTCAATTTTTCAGTAGAAAGTTTGATAATAACATTATAATTTTTTTTTAATTAATTGAGTTTTGCAAAATAAACACAATAACAGTTAATTTCTCTCTATATATCTATTTATTTATAGAAAGAACGGTGTCTGTGGAGGACGGCATTGATTTGATTTTTATTAAAAACTACAATTTTATACGGAGTTTGATGAAATTTTACACACTTTTTACACAAGTTTTTTAAACTGCATACGCAATATTACGTTATTCCAATATGCTATACATAATTGCAAATCCAACCTCTGACAGTACTGTAGATATTCGTCAACACTTTGGTTCTCATAGATATTAATCAACAGTTTGAGCTGTAGATTTTCGTCAACACTTTGATTCCCATAGATATTAGTTCGATTTTTTCAGTTTTTGGAATTCCTGTAGATATTAGTAGACGCCTCCATCATTATGGTTACAATTGCAAATAAATAAATTCTACTTTCATCGAAAAAATAGATATAATCACCTCAATGCTTTGACCAGTGACGTTTATACTTTTCATAAGTATAGGCCACTTCACTTGCGCTACCCCTTCCTCCTTAAAGAAATTGAAAAATGGACCAAATTACTGAATACTAAATGAAAATAAACGTCCAAATGGACAAAATAGATCTAACGTAGTGGGCAAACAATGTTCAAAATAACAAAATAATTGTCAAAAAACTGAACACTTAAAATATAAAGGACAAACAATGTCCGAATGGAGAATTTTTTTGAGATTTTTGTGAATATTTATTGACGTCGGCGTCGATAGCAAAGTACTTCCCAACAGGCGCGGCTCGCTCTAACGTTCAATGGTGCGCCGAACCGCCAACAAAATTGAACATTTTACAGCTCGACGTATTCCTACTTCAATATTTTTTAATTTAAATTACTCATAATGTTGAAAATAAAAACTAATCACGTATTTAAATGCATGAATTTTGCAAGACATAATAATCTATGGTGCCCCTAGAAACATGTCCAGACCGACAAAAACACAAAATTTAGCCAAAATCTCCAAAGAGCTCCAGCAAAATAGGTTTAAACAGGATATTAACATTAAAATTTAGCTCGCAAAATTCAATGATAAGTTGAACGGGTTTTGTTATGATTTGGATACCTATCTGACAATGACATTAGTTTTTTTTTAGTTAAAAGTGACCTTTTATGTGTGCTCCACCGGGTACTGAGAAGAAGCTTTGGGTGAATGATGTCTTCGCTCGGCACAAGGACCGAAGAAGTTTATTTATTTATTCTCTATAAATAGGGTAGCTACGTTAGCTACCCATGATTAAATTATATTATACGTGTTTGATTTATTGCTAGGTGAACCACCAAACATTTTATGCACCAGCCGCGCCTGCTTCCCAACCTTCCTTTTCCCATTCTCCTCCCCTTCCGGGAGTGCCAACTACCTAAATATTAACCATACATCAGTTGCAACTCTTATGCGGTATTCACATAAAAACACTCCGATATTTTAGTCCAAAATCTGTAAAATTGAATGTTGATAACGTGTCAAACATTGATATCAAAGTAAATTAAAATAATTTAATAATTCGTGGTGAAGGAAACATTGCATGGAGATTGTAGGCATCAATGACCAAATAAATAAAGTGCTTTGTCGACCGTCTCTATAAAACCCTTCGCAACATCCTTTTGAACAAGACCAATAATTATATATTTATATATGAAATCCCTGGATTTCCGTTAAACTTCTATTTTTTCTTTATTAATATTAAAGAATAAGACATTAAGTCATAAAACGACATCCCTATCACCCCTGTGACCTATACATAATACATCCTTTTCTAAGAGTCGAATCTCTAAGGTATGTAGAAACTGCGTGTACTGCGTGTAGTGTGTAGTCCATAAAGGTCTGGACCATTTTCCCATTGATCGCCGGTCATATAATACAGGTTTTGCCACCCACTACATTATCATCAACCATTACGTGTCGCTGTAGTCGCTACAGGGCCGGATTGAGATGTTTATGTAGGATTAACAACTTATTTTTCAAATATTTTGGTAAGCATTTTTAGCACCTAGGAGAGTTGTGACAGCCTGTCACAACTCTCCTTAAGACTTCATTTTTTGCTGGGTTATTTCCACACTTTTTGTGTATTGACTGTATGTGTGTTTGTGCCAAAGATATTCAAATACAGAAGAGATATGCTATGGTGTCCGCGCAACTGTCGCCGGACTACGCGCTAATTAGCGTAGTTTTCATACAAAAAGAATTTGTTCATTTCGTTGATTTTTTGAAAATGTGCATTAATATTGGTTAACAATATATTTTGAATAAGGAAAGAATTCGTTCATTTAGTTTAACGTTCGTTTGGTTTATTCGTTAATTATTTGTTCTTTTAGTTTATTTGTTAATTGGTAAATAATATCGGCGACACCCGGAAGCGCAGACCCACATAGTAAAAACAGCAGATAGCACATCTACTTATATTTCAATATCTTTGTGATGGACACTGAAACGCTGTCCGAAACATTGACTAAAGGAGGAAAAAAAATTAGTATATTAAGGTCAAATCTTACAAGTACAGTCCGCAATAAAAGCTTGTCTCAAAAAATTCATTTTCGATAAAAAAAATATTTGGACTTGTGGTGTGATGTTGCATGCTGGATGTCTACTTTTTTGGTTTCAGAATGCCTAATAACTATACACGAAAGACTCATAAAGGCACTGCTAGTGTCGAAATACTCAAATAGTCTAAATACAAAGCTGTCACAACTTACCTCGGCGATGGGGGAATTGTGACAAAGGGAGTAGTTTTTCTTTTTGTTGATTTTCTCGGAAACGGTAATACTTTAATTAATTTTGATAATTGTTTTGAAAAGGGAAGGAATGGTGCTACCTTAATTCACATAAGTCATAACTGTGGAATGTTTCTTGAGCGAGATATGTCCCTTAAATTAAAAAAATTGTCAAAACGTCTCCCCTACCAGACATATTTACAGTAAACCACTCTGTTCTCTTCGTAATCCCCGTAATTACCTCTTCACATTTGTTGACCAAACACTCCAACAACTACACATTTATGTCACCATTTTTCACGGTCAGTATTTTGTGTGTTTTATTAACTTTGATATTCTTATAGAGATTTAAGGGCACTTCTGAAACCGGTAACGATGTGTTAAAATAAAGTGATTTTAAACAAATATATGTGTTTTATGTTGTAATTACGTCAAGACACAAAGTAAATGTTTTTTAGAATACAACAAATTATCATTCGTACTGTAGTAAAGTTGGCGTCTTATCCCTCCACAGTCCAGTCCTGCTCTAACGACATGTATTCACACAAATAATGTGGGATGCCGCTTGAATACTCAACCAGTATTTTAAGAGAATTCCGGAACACGGTGGACGATGTGAGGTACAGTACCCAGTACCCACTATAATACGCGGTACCTACTGTACACGGTACCTACTGTTACATAAAGCATTTGTAACAACGTGTGAGCACACCTTCACACACACCATATTTATGGTCTCGGTGTGTGGCACCTTCAGTATTTATGGATTGACCATTATGCATTGGTCAGATTGCCAGCCCTCGATTGTTTTTGGATCTGAATTGTTGCCAAACCTACAGGCAGTATACAAATCCTGGGGATTCAAAAGAAAGCAAGATTGTGCAGTAGTTACGAGTGATGGACGCCCTCTTGATTGACTTACAACAAATCAATATCGTTATTATTCATTCGCTTTTACTTGTCATTTTTGGAATGGAGGTCTTTCTTTGAGGATTTTGGAATTGGAAGTCATCGACTTCTCCGGCATCTGGACGGCCTTTTTGTCTGGGAGTCGTGGTCCAGACGACCCAATCCGACGATGTGAGTTATTTTTTTGACGCTACCCGATGAGTTTTCTGCAAGCCATCTCTCCAACTACGCCGCAACTTCAAAACGGTATCACACCATCAATCTATTTTATAGGGACGCCCTTTGCCAGACAGCGATAGCTTCTGCATTATAATGAGTGGTAATATAAATTGTGTACTTCAAATACCTTTTTTCATTTTTGATATTAAAACCTAATCTTTACTTTCAGATACAGCTGCCTTAATTAGAGTTCTCATTGCTCGTTTTGGATGGACCGTTTTAGAGGCCATGTTGTATCATAGTATTTGAAAAATATAAATTGTTTCTACCCTTCGACCAAGTATATCTAGACAGGGCGTGTAGGTCTTAAAAATGACACCGGAACCAAAATTATTGGTTTACGAAAACATTTATCAAAAAGAAAGTCTATTATCTCATATTCAAAAGATGGCAAGAAGCATTGGTTTGTACCTTTAGTTGGTCTGCGTGGAGCTAATTTGTTTTCCAGCAAGTTCGCGGTAACGGAATTACTAGCTTTGTGAAGATCATTTTTAAAACACAAAGTTCAGGCAGTTAGAAATATTTTAGGTAGGAGCTATCGCGGACTTTATTATTAACAATTTAATCTGTTATATGAATATCTAAAAAAATATGTACATAACATATGAATTCGAGGCAGCGTACCGAGAAAAGTAACATTTGATAAAAAAATGTTTAATTTCTTCCTAGTAAAACAAATACGTCACGCAAGAGATGCAACGGAATTCGATGGGTAGTTGTATTATGAAATTTCTTGTAGGTGGTGTCACTTTGGGATTGGAATTGAGTATGGGAGGGCTAATCTATAGTTATTATATCGATGTTTCTACCTGCTCTCAATACAGGAACTCCTAGTAAGACAGGCACAGCACAATTACCTATGTAACATTAAAAAAATTAAGATTATAATTTAAAAAAAAAAAAATCCTACGGTAACACTACTATGCGCGATAGGTACCCACGAGAACTTAATGGTGTCCCTCGGCCAGCTCCCGACCACCGACAAGTCAGAAATCATCGGTAGTATAGCTTACCGGCGAATCTTTTTATTACGAGGCTTTTAATTGTGAGCAGTTATAGGGTAGTTAATTCGAAAAATGTTTGTTTTAAAGTAATGTTTTGTAGAATTTAATATAACATGCAGGTGTAACAAAGGTATCTGACTAGGTGGACTCTAGAGGTAGGTGGACTCTAGAGGTAGGTGGACTCTAGAGGTAGGTGGACTCTAGAGGTAGGTGGACGCTAGAGGTAGGTGGACTCTAGAGGTAGGTGGACGGTAGAGGTCCCATTACCTGAAGAGGCCCACCCCACAATTCACAGAATTTCATTCAGACACTCAATTCACAGAATTTAAACAGTACTTCATCAAACTTCAAAGTTAATATTCAAGTACTATGAAAGTCAATTCAAGTTTTGTTATTAATCAAGTTAGTACAATTTGGGAGTCGGGCATGGCTACCGCCGCCCGGGAACCATTTAATGAAAAACCTACACCTCAGGTTACCCCAAGTGGTTCGCTACGTTTTTGCTACTTAGTCGGTGCCCGGGTTCATGGGGTGAGGTTTGTCCGTGTCTTGACGGCGGATGCTTCTGCCAGCCAATTACGTGAAGAGATTAGAGACCTTTTGATCTTTCGAAAAGGACTCTCTGGGAACATTGCCTTGCACCGCAGTGGGAAGGTTGGATTCATACGTCCGTTACTCCTGGACCCACTGACACTCAGATTTCTACCCACCCCTTGTACCTTTTTTCTTCTCGGAACTTCCTCTCCCACCTTTCCTAAAAAAAAACCATTCACACAGCGTTTCCAAAGATGACTCCTGTACAAAGCTAATTTTAACAAAAAACATTGTGAAATAATCGTCCATGATGAAATAATAACGGAACCTTCACAGAACTAGAATTTTTACTTCAAAATTTGACGAATTGTTCAAATTCTATGAAACAAATCGTCCTATGTACACTTGCTATCCGATTGGTATGTGCAATAGGAAACACAAATTACTTCCTGAAAACTAGCAATAATTGTAAAAGCCCGTAATACAGTTTCCGTAATAATAATATAATAATAATAATAATTTGGGATAACTTATATAGCGCTGCTTTTGCGAAAAATCGCCTCAAGAGCGCTAATCCTAATGATATACATATGTATAACAACCTAAGTAAGAATCGTGGCTCCCTTATCAGGCACAAGAGCTCCTCTATTCTGATAAGGTACACATGACTAATGAAATGATGACCTTATATAATATTTAGTAAAATACATATGTGTAAATGTCACTCATATTCTTTATAAATGAAACAATTTAACTTGGTTTGGACCACTTTTATATTTGAGTAAATCCGACCGGTTTCAGAACGACCGTTCCTTCTTCAGGGCAAATGTATACTGATTTGACAGTTTTGAAATATGGATGGGAACAATATATTATTATGGTAGGGGTGGAGTCGTTGCTAGGTATTAATGAAGAGTGGGTGGGTAGGGGAACATATCCATGATTGGGCTTTAAGGCAATATTTTTTGTTTGTTGATAATAGATTCATTATTTTTAAGGGATTTTATTTTTATTTCCAAGGCTTCTAAGTTATCTAAACGTTTTCCTTTATCATTAATATGAAGCATATTTATCCCCGTATTTTTTTCAAAACTATGGTTATTTTCAATTATACGGTTAGCGAACTCAGAAAAATTAATATTATTAAGACACCTTTGATTCTGATTTCAAAATTACGAGCTGTTTTTCCAATATAAAATGAGGGACAATCATTACATTTGAGTATATATATTTATATATTTTAAAAGTATCATATTCTTTATATTACAATAAAAAAAAACATGAGTAGCAATTATTGAAAAAAAAAACCCTTTCAGTTCCCTTATTTGATTGGAGAACGGTACCGAGAATTTGATAAAATAATCTATTATGTCCATTGTTCATAACATAACACGTATTCACCAGCAGCGAAGAGGCGGGGCCCGTCCAACACAGAGTTTGTCGGTACGCCAATGCTTTTGTTGACATTTTTCATGCTTTGTGCAGTGTTTTTCGAGCAAATTTCGATTTTCAGAAATATAATTTAAAATATTTTTCCTTTTCACTCAATTTATCGTTATCACCTAAAAATTGGTTATTTATTTTATTTTATTTTTTACGTGAGTACTGCACAAGATTCCCAACAGCTACCAACCGTCCGGAGCCAGTGAGACGATGGCATTCCCAATTGGGGAATGTTGCGAGGCTGAAAATAGTGGAGAGGGGAAGGAGATGGGGAAGATGAAGGAGGGAAAATACCTGGCTGTTAATATATGTGGTTACCAAACACGGTTAAAACAATTTCAAACAACGTTTCTATTCTGAACGGTGCTCATAGGTGGACCAGGTGATTTGTATATATATTATAGTCAATCCTCGAAGCTCCGGCGCTACTAGGTTTGACTAGTCAATCCTCAGGTCTGACTTGAAGTCTTAGTTAACTTAGCTTTGGTTAAACCTAGGATAAACCAGTCATTCCGCGAAGAGACTGCATACCGACCTTTGACTATGACACATAATATACCACTTTAAAAAGTGCCACGAATAATCTATACTGGGTTTAACTGCACGGACCCGAAAGATTTTTACCAGCGATTCCTGAGCGTATTTAGAGTAAAAAAGGTGTGTCGTTTTGCTGTTCGATGATACGTTTTTTCCATTAGAAATGAAAACGTATTTTTCAATCACACCTCGCCAGTGATCACACTAATACGCGACGCGATCACGTGAATTGCGCGCTATTTCGTGTATTACCGTTCTGCTGAAATGAAACAGAGTGTTTATAATGTGAGCCGCTATGCTATACCCGACTACTTCTTTGCGACGTGTTACGAAAAAATATTTTTAATGTTATTAATAGAAAAAAAAAATCATCGGACAGCAAAATGACATCTAGATTTTTTACTCTAAATATGCTCAGGAATCGCTGGTTAAATGCCTTCGGGTACATGCTGTTATACCCTGTATATTATTCTTAATTATTTAAATCGTAAATTGACACAAATGAAATATACTTGCGCACGCCGGGATTTGCACTCGCGACCTTCGGATTAGTAGAAAAGGTTAGTAACCACTCTACCACGGAGGCTGTCATTAACATTAAAGCAGGAATGCTTTAATTACTTATGTCGTTTACAAAATACATTTTTCTGGTAGGTACTAAGTTAGTACCACTAACTATTATATACACAAATATGATTGTGCAATTCGTTTTATAATTATGATGTCGGTACAAAAACCAGTTTATAATATGATTATATCGTACCATGAGTACAGTACACGCCAAACTTAAATGCCGACCTGAACTTGATACAATTCATTCTCGCGCAGGTACAGTCACTTTACTGACTTTACAATTACCGTAATCGAAAGAGAAGATGTGTAAAATATACCTGCAGTAAAGAAAAGCGTGAGCGGGGAGCATGCCGCTTTACGGACCTTAAATTCGCCTATTGCGATGATTTCTGTATCAACGTCAGGTCGATATTAAAGTTTGGCGTATACTACACCGTTTAATTACACACAACTCCCCAATCAGGGGAGGGAGGTAAGGTTTTAAAACTTTTTTTTTAAAAATTGTTTTATTAATTTTTCTGAAGGTACAACATGTCGAGATTATTAATCTACTTGACCGATCCTTTTGAAATTTTTCTACACTATTTTTACACATAAATCAAGTCGTGTATGTAGTCAGAGGAAGGTTTTTTTACCATTTTTTTCCATTTTATAATAACAAAAACACAGATACGATTTAAGATTTTCGCGGCCAAAAGTATTTCTTACATTAGTTTTTGAGATATTATGCCGTGTTGCGCTACCTCCTTCTTTAGCCAACGTTTCGGACAGCGTTACAGTGTCCATCATCAGGGCAGATGTGTGAACACATCTAATCACACATCACAAAAACTAATAACAAAAAAACAAATATATCGATTTTTTTAAACGAGAATCGCGTTTTTCACTTCAAAATGCTGCCAAAAATTAAAAAAAAATCGAAGAAAAAAAAACTCTTTTTGGCTATCTAGGAAAACATATCCCCTTTTAAACGCATTTCAAATTTTTCGTGTCAGATGACCCGGTAAAGAATTATGATGTTCACCGCATGACAACTTTTTTCGGGGCGCCTCCGGAGATTCGCTCTCACGGACTTATTTATTGACTGCCCGGAGTTGCCAAATAAAATAAATTTCCACGCGCCGACTCGATACAGCAGACATAATACCCTTTTCTACATTGATAGATGCAACACCAATTCCAACCAAAATGAATTTATGCAAAGGGCATGTAACTACTATAACATTAAATTTGCACGTTTAGAAACACTTGCTGACATATTCACTGCTAGTTACTTTCGCTACAGAATTTCTTTGTATAACATTCTACGTGCGAATAATACATAACACATATTCATGATGATTAATTTAATTGTACCTAATATTTTTAAATTACCTGCGTGGCAACTTTACCTTATCCCTGTCCTCCCCTTACCCGTCCCAATCCAAATACCTGTTTTGCACCCTATTTTCTTTACAGTTATAATCGCATTTATTTTATTGTTGTGTTTTTATATTTAGGTTTATCACTTGTTGAATCTACACCTGTATTATATATATATATATTTTAATTGCTGCTTTGTCCTGTTTTTTTTTCTTAAATATTCTAGTTTACATTCTGTTACTTTTATGTTTCTAAATACCTATCTGTGAACATTAATAATTGGTCTGTTTTTTGTTATGCTCTTATGTATATTATGTTATTAAGACTGTTTATGTTCCTTAAATAAATAAATAGATATTTTTAATTGAAAATTTTTTCAAAGGTCTTTCAGATGTTATACTATAACATGTATATGAAATAAATTAACAAACATTATTCATATCTCAAAAAAAGAATCGTGAAAATATCCTTTTTTACGCCTTTAAAACCTGCCCCTTCAGTCAAAAACTATATTTTTGAGATATCAGCCTTTGAAGTTACGAATTTATTTATCCAATTGATTTTCAAATAATGGTTTTAAGATTTTTTTATATCACAGGGATTTGGATTGTCTGACACTCGTAAAATATTAAACAAATGATAATTGCATTATTTTTTTAGCCTTTTTTTAAATTTCGGTATGTTTCAATTTTTTTTTACACGAGCTTCACACAGGAGGCCCCGAGGAAATTAATTTCCCTCAGGGCCTATGTCATCTTGGGAATGCTGTGTGGAGGGTTTTTTTTAAGGAAAGAAAGGAGAGGAGAGTTTTGAGAAGGAAAAGGGTTTAACGGATGGGCAGGAAACTGGGGTTCAGTGTGAGCTGGTCATCCGCCTCCAAGACCTATACAAACCTCATCCCTTGAACCCGGGCACCCCTGCTAAATCACCAAATGCAGCGAACCACTTGGGGTGACCCATGGCAGAGGCGTTGGTTATCCAATAAAAGTTCCCGGGGCGGCGGTACCCATTCCCGCCTCCCAAATTTAATTAATTTAATGATTTTAGATTAATACGGTAATGCATTGAACATTTTCAATTTTGTACTTTGTACTATTGTGTTGCTGTACGTTTAAAAACTTCCTACGAGTTTAATAATTTAGTATCAAAATCACTAAAGCACCAAAGATATGCAACCCATTGATGCATTATCATATTAGGCAGCAAACTCTTTAAAATATTTTGAAAATACTTTATTGAAGAACTCAATAATTACGCATTTCTAATTTTATTTGAGTTACTATGTTAAAGCAATAAATAAAACAAAAAATGCTGTACAAAACTGCCTTATTAACTAAAAATCAGAGTTGGCAGTTCACACGTGGTAGAAGTGAAACATTCAGAAAACTGAACTTCAAGAGAATGAAACAATTGCTGAGTATCAGAAGTAGGACAAATGTAGGATTTATTTATTATAATATTGTTACAAAGTTTAAAAATTATTAAACATTTTATGAAGCACGGCACAGAGCGGACACCGATTAGTCGGGTAATCTCATTCTCTTGCAGGCTTAATCCTATAGATGCTTGTGTGTGTCTCTTTTTAGCCCGCTTTCGTTTCATCGAGTTTCGAACGGTTCTAAAGAAGTTTTGACTTCAAAAACGATAAATTTTGACTTAATACACTAAAGTACTCATGGTGCGACATGATTGAAACCTAACAATAAGCATTTATGCATGAAGGTTATCAACTGGAACCTTGTGACAGATCAGTCACAGAAATATTCACTGAACATTAATTTTTTGTCCATTTCAATCCATTATAATTTCCTTGTTGCGATATGACCAAATTAGTTTATTTGCGTTCGTTAGAAACAGGTTTAAAAACTACTTTAAGTACAGTGGCGTTGCCGTAAACTTCCGGACCTCGGGGCAAACCTGGTTACCGTTACTCACTCCTTCACACCGTATGCAAAAGCTAGTATTGTGCATGGTGCATAACTTGTTCTTTCTAATATCTGTATAATTTTTTCAGTAGTTGAGTAAACGTGGCAAAACTTTATGTTCAAATTTGAAATAGCATTCTCTTATTCGTGAAACGGCACGAATTATATTCCACCATTGCTAATTTAATTCCGTAAAAACATCATCCAAATTTGCAGATATCCGGATGTGCTTTCATTCCATTTAAATTTATGATTGAATATTGCACAAGAGTCCCAACTGCTCTCGTCTGGCATCCCCAATTGGGGTATGTTGTAAGGCTCCACATAGTGAGGTGGGGAAGAAGATGGGGAAAGAGGTGGTAAAGTACCTGGCTATTCAGATCTGGTAACTAAACCCGGCTAAAGCCGTTTTATACAACGTTTTAATTCTTAATGGCGGTCTTACACCAGGGCGATACACAGAGTATCTTCCACTCTGGACAGTACCGCAAATATACCATATAGCACAAATTAAACAAATAAATATTTAACTTAAATTAATAGGATTTAAACCCACGACATTCGAATTGCTAGTCGATGGTTTTACCCCTCAACCACGAGAAACGTCAACTTTTATCCGAATACACTTGTACGTGTTTACCCAGCGCTTTCATAAAGTTTATTAGAATGTAAATTTTTTAATTATTTTCGAAACAAATATTCTGGTGTGTTCAAACGAGGATTTTTCTGAAGTTTTCCTCAAAAATGGGATCCACGAATTATTTTTCATTATATTATTTTCTTATTAAAACATTTTTCGGTTTTTCTGTTGCGCATCGATATACTATCGCTTTAATTTTTTTTTTTTTATTGAAATTTTTTTGGTACAATACATACGAGTACAATAGATACATTAATATAATGAAAGTATATAAAAAGCTTAATACAATTATTATTATTATAATTATTATTTTTTTAAATGTTCTCCCGTAATAAACGAATGCTTGTGTATGTAGGTAGGTACTTGTAAATACATAGCATGTGCCCGTTCGCTCATAGACGTTACGCCATTGAATTTGCACTCAATTTCGTAATCAGTTTCGGTACGACATTTAATTTTTTTTCCATAATTGATTTGCCAGATTTTTTTTGGTATTTCCTGTAATATAATTAATACTTTGGTGTATTTTTACGAAATGTATATCGTATGATATTATCATAATGTTATGTAAGAATAAGATACTAAATCTCTTTATTCAGACCTTTCCGCAGAAGTTGTGTCAATCTCCGACATGTTGTTGGCATTTTTTAATACAAAATTAATATCTCAATGCACAACAGCAAATTGATGCAAGATCTAAAATAGAAATGCAGAATATTTGTGGTCAAGTTATAATGCATTTAATAAATACTTATATGTTTAATGAATGGTTTCTAGTCACGTTACGAAAGAAAACGTGACATTATAATTATATGTTTCTCGTAATATTTATTGAATTCTGAGAAGAGTCAAGAATACAGTATTATTCACTGTCCCTCAATGACAAAGTATTATACGTTTTAAAAGTCACATTATGTATTTAGTAGGAATGATTCAGAACTTATTTACTTCTACCGAATTGTACCAAAATATGCCCCAATGACGTCAATAAGATTCCCGTGAGTGAAACACCAACTTCAAAATAATAATATGTATTTTGCATGACATGTTAAATATTATTAGCTAAAAAACGACTTCTAGGTTTTCATGATCAGTATTGGATTTAGTAGTAAATATTTATTCTATAACAGAGGCCATGAGGTTTTCCTCAGGATATAGAATATTTTGTGATCTTTTGGAATGCTGTCCGGGGGTTCATTCTAAGGAGAAGAAAGAGTGAATTTGAGTCTTAAAGAGACTCTTGTTGAAGGAGGGAGGAAATACAAAAGTTGGAAGTTACTATCAATGACTAAATAGTGGTTAATCCGACGTCGAGTTGTTGGACATAATAATAGGTACCCCACTTACGACTCGTAATACTAACTAATTCGTTGTTTCTTTCATATAATTAGCATATAGGTATTTAAAAAAGATTTTTATGTTTTAATATTTAATTCATATCTAGCTGACCCGGCAGACGTTGTCCTGTCTTAGCTATTAATATTCAATTCGAACTGTAATAAATAATAATAAAAAAGATTATTTCAAAAACATATTGCTTATTGTAATACTTTTCGATAAAATTGTGTCTCCCTGGGTCTTCTTTCCCATTCGTCCCGTTCCCCATCCACCTCCCCTTCCTCTCCCGCGCCCCCTTCCCATCTCGCGTTCCCACTCCGCCTTCCCTCTTCCCACTCCTCTCACCCCTCCCCCCTCCCGGGAACCCCCCTCCCGGGAACCCCCCTCCGGGGAACCCCCCTACCGAGTTTCCCTCTCCCCTAGCGCAACTATCTGCCTATAACGTAACAAAGTAGTACCTACATGCAGCGGCGGCTCGTGACTCTTGGGTGTGCTAGAGTGCTGATATTAAAAAATGACTTTATTGATGTTGTTGTAGCCGAAAAATATTTTTAATTTTGTTTTTGAAAATCAGTTTTTTTGTATGAAAAATTTCAGAAAGTTTCAGTTTGGCGGTGTGCCGCACCGATTTCCTGAAAAATCTTCATACAAAACACCGATTTTTGAAAAAAAATAAAAAAAATATTTTTCGCATACGACAACATGGATGATGCCATTTTTTTAATATTGGCACCCTAGCACACCCAAAAGTCACGAGCCGCCACTGCCTACATGCCGAAACAGAGTTGTGCGGCGGTCCATCTATTTTGACTGCCGTTACTGCGGAAAGTATAGCTATGATACATAGTTCTAAACTGTATAGAATTTTATAAATTCTAGAATTATCGCCAAATATCTACATGTTTTTACATATAATAAATGATGGAACGTACCTAAGGGAACGTACCCATACTACGTGACCAATTTTTGCAATTTTTAACCCCCCCCCCCCCCCCCCTCCCGGTGACCAAAATCCCAAGCAAACCGCCGCTCATTTGTACCAAGCGTGACATTTTGAAGACCCCCCCCCCCCAAAGAGGTCACGTAGTATGGGTACGTTTCCTAAATCCGATTGCGATGAAACTTTGGGGATTTAATGTGCGCAAGTCCGCGATTTCTATGTATGATAGTTCTCTAGCATTATTATTTATTTCTTAGGATTAATATTTATTTATCCATCCGATTGCGATGAAACTTTGGTGAGTTGTTGTGCGCACGCTCTTGAAGGTTTCTATACATACTACTGATCTATGGCTTTATGAAGTTTATATAAATTCCGGCAGGGAGGGAAGGCGGGAGGGGGAGGGGAATCCGAGAGGGGCGGAGGAACGAAAGAGGGGGATTCGCGGGAGGGGAAACGTGGAAAGTGAACGCGTGTGGCGGGGAGGAGAACGCGGGAGGGGAAGGGATCAAGGCAACAATTAATTTAATTAAATGGTTTTGCAACGCTTGCCCGGAACTTGTTAGTATATTATAAATTATACCTAGGTAGATAGGTACTTTAATAATATTTTTGTGTGTATAAAAGTTCTGTTGTGATTTTCCACCGGTAAATAAGAGGATAAATATTTTGTCATACTTTTCCGAACAACACATAAAGTGTGTTTTATGTTTTACGTTCGCCTCCGCCGCAGTTAACACAATGGTATTTCAATGTGGCATCAGCGTGAAAGCATTATGTTTCATAACTTCCCGCATATTTTATCTCCTATTCCCACGGGCCGTAGGTAGAACTTACACAATTTACATTCTTAAAAAAATATAAAGCAAAAAGCTTTTATTTTAAGTACTAGCTAGCGTAGACCCGTGAAAAATGACGGGATATTACAATTGTAAGATTTGTGTAGTTGAAAGTGTACGTAGAGAACACACGCAGAACAAAGACGATTGATTAAGAAAAAAATATTCACAAATGTGTACTAATTTAAAGGTACCTAGGTACTTTATCGCTTTTCGGTATTATTGACACAGATTCAATTTGGAAAAAAACAATAAAAATATTTTTCAATTTTTATAAGAAAAACTCTCTTTTTATAGCTTTTGAAGGTTATTCCCATCAATGTAATATATCATTGTAGAAGAAGATAATAATTATTATAATCTAAACGAAAATATGAAAGAGATCAAGTCACAGAAAAACACAAAAAGATAATGGTTGCAACTGGGACTGCTATTATGACGGTTTGACAGAAGGGCATATCATATCCTCAAAGACGTATCTATCTTGGAGCTTCCAAACTGGAGAGAGCTGGCACAAAACCGAGATGAGTGGAGGAAGACTCTTGAGGAGGCCTAGACCCACCAGGGGTTGTAGAGCCAATAGTGATGATGATGATGACAGAAGGGCGCAATGGCAGAATTGGTAAACGCACGTCCCGGGTAGACGAGATATACTGGGTTTGAGTTCCAGTTGGGACCAATATCTTTTTCTGTGTCTTGTTCTCTTTCATATTTTCGTTTAGATTATTATTATTATCTTTTTCTACAATAATAAAATCTTTTTCAGTTAAATATGTCGTTTCGTAAATATTCGCTTGTCTGAATTTTTCACATGATAAGTTCCAATTTTGAAAATGATTCTTATATTCAAAGCAAATCCGAGTTCATCTCTCATTATCTACTTGTTTAGGCCTCCATCATTGAACAATCCACATATTCCACTTATAATGATGGAAGTGGATGGATTTTTGACATCATAAGAATATTTGTGTTTATAAGTAAGATCCTCCCAAAAGCTGGGCGTACTGTACAAGGCCCGCAGATACTTTAATAGTATCTACACAACTGCTAACCATGTACAAATCACAAGTGTGCCCCACAGTTGAATTTGGCAGCCACCTCTGAGCTGGAGCTCCAAAATACTTGAAAAATACCCTCGAATCTGTGCAAAAACAGGCGGTCCGTTTGATAGATTCTCCAATCTTAACAGACGGATTGCAATCTTTAGAGCACAGGCGTGCGTCGGATGGGAATGCTATCCTTGTTCTATCGGTATTACAATGGAAGATGCTCCAAGGAAATAGCGTCATTGATCCCTTCGGCACCGGTGCATATTCGAGAAACACGCCAAACGCGTGCCCAGCATACGAGTATGTACACGGTTGACATTTGTCACATGAGATCGGGTCGCTTCTTCGACTCGTTCTTGTGTTCAACAACTCGGCTGTGGAATGATTTGCCGGCCTCTGTGTTTCCTCCTTCCTACAACATGGGTCTCTTCAAGACCAATGATCATTCCTTCCTCTCTTTAAAAAGATCTTCCACACAGCATCTCAGATGACATAGGTCCTCAGGGAAATTATTTTTCTTAGGGCCTCCTATGAGGAGTTAATGTAAAAAAAAGATAGCAGTGAAGGAAAAAGCGCCGCAGGCGAAAAAAAATTTAAGTGATTCTTTCAAGTTTTGAAATCTCACGACTAACCAGTTAGTAGCGTGGTAGTTATTGAATCCCACTCGAGCATTGCGGGTTTTTAAAAACTTATTTTAATGTTTTCGTTACAAGAAGTTAGATACGCAAAAAAACATATATTTTTTTTTTACAGTGAATACCGCACAAGAATCTCAACTGCTCCCGTCTGGAGCCAGTGAGACTATGGCATCCCCAATTGGGGTATGTTTGAGGCTGAAGGTAGTGGGGAGGGGAAGGAGGTGGGGAAGAGGAAGGTTGGGAAGTATCTGGCTATTCAGATCTGGTCACCAAACACGGCTAAAGCCATTCTCAAGCAACGTTTCAATTCTGAATGGTGGTCTTACACCAGGGCGATACTAATAGTATCTTCCACTCTGGAACATGCCGCAAATATACTATATATTATTTTTAAGTGAATTAATTGTGAAATAACACAAATTAATCAAATAAAATTAATTTGCACATGCCGGGTTCGAACCCGCGACCTCCGGATTGTGAGTCAAGAGTCTTACCCACTGGACTACGGAGGTCGTATGATTTTGACCAATGGTGCGCCACGTATGGTGGGAAGGAATAATCAATCGTCAGATCGTTGTTCTGCAAATGTAGGTGCTAAAATTTTTTGCATTTAGTATATTCTGATAGTTTGATATCCAAATTATATCCCAATAACTGAGAGTTTAAATTAGATAATTTACAAGTTACCAATCAAGTCATTAGACTGTCAAATGGACGTATAAAGTTACTAACTAAATGAATACGAGTAGATTTGTAAATCTATAAATTTTTAAATACGAAACCGCACAAGAGTCTCAACCAGGGCCGGATTAACCATGTCGGGGCCCCTAGGCAATGCACGTCTCGGGGCCCCCTTACCAATGACAGATTAACGGGGGGGGTTGAAGGAACCTTCAAACGCCCCCTTGTTCCCTTGATCAAAGCCTTGACAAGGCTTAAAGGGGGTGGGGGGGGGGGGATAAGGTTTTAAAACATTTTTTGAAATTTTTTCTGAATGTAAAACATGTGTCAAAATTTCAAGTAAATCGGAGCAAAACTAACGAAGATACAGCGTTTCAAGTAAGCGACCGGCTCTCATGCTCGATTCGCGTAGGAATATTTCGAGTATAAAATTTTTTAAATCGGTTTTCTCGCAAACAACATTTCTGAAGATCTTGAACATCATAAATCATAACTCAAAATCTTGACTTGACTAGACCGATGCTTTTGAAATTTTGTACACTATTTCTATACATAAATTAACAGGTAGTCAGAGAGAGTTTTTTTTTACCATTTTATAATAACAAATTCACCGAAATTTTTTAGCGAAAATCGCGTTTTTCACTTCAAAATTCTACCAAAAATTAAAAAAAAATCGAAAAAAACTCCCTCTAACTACTTAGGAAAGCATATTACCTTTTAAACGCATTTCGATTTTTTTTGTTTCAAATGATCCGGTGACGAGTTTCGGAGTTCACCGCATAACAACTTTTTTTCGAGGCACCTCCCGGAGATTCGCTCTTACGGACTTATTTATTCATATTTTTAATTGAATTTTTTTCAAAGATACTTCAGATGTTATACTATAAAGTGTCCATGAAATAAATAAAACATTATTCATACCTCAAAAAAATCGTGACAATATGCCTTTATTTCGCCTTTAACAGGATACCCCCCCTTAAGGCTGTAAAAAATACTTTTGTAATTTTTTTATTTATTTCATTTTCTGAAAGATGCATTTGTTAAAAATGCTTTAAAGAAATTCGAAAAATTGACGGAGATACAGCATTTTATGTGAAATCATTTGAAACAGTTTGTATGTCGAATTATCCCTTCGGCAAAATTTTGAATGCGTTTTTCTCGAAACTTTTTAACACGTTTTTCAACCTGGTTGACAACATATTAAAAAAACTGTACATTCCATGTGCATGCACCTAGTCTTATAGCTAATCCAGTAGTTCGGCTGGTTTAGACTAAGCGGCTTGCTTAAGCGATGTTTTTGTGTTGGGAAAAGCATAGTTACATAAGCAGTGATGAACCTTAGTATCAAATTGATCAAGAGAACATGGAGGCGTTAGGAGGCCCCCCAGAGTCAGAGGCCCTTGTGAACTGAATAAAAAAACTTGTAAACTTACATGACATGCAAGCACTGCTTACATTAAATATATTGAAAATTTACAAACTGCCATAATAAAAAAATTGTCACAACAAATATTTACAAACAGAGACATAACTTAAAACTACTGTATGGCTCAGAGAGCCTACTTACAATAAAAGGTCTCCACTGGTTCACTACTATTATGGATAATATGGGGGAAAGCCCTTACAAACACCTACTTGTACACAAACATACCACAAGATTTAGAGAAGGAAAGGGCCTAAAAACTCCTCGAATATTAAATAAATATGGAAGCCGTACTCTTGAATATCTAATACCAGTGATTTTCAATAAAATCAATAAAAACATAAAATTAGAAAAAAATGATTGACTAAGTCCTAAAATGATAAAACTATGGTTAATGAACGAAAACTCCATGTATCTTTGAATATCTTAATATAGCTGCCTACATATCTTGTTATTAGGCAGATATATTGAAATATCTTATATATTTATGTTTGTAAGTTAAATTATCTAATATTACTATGTGATCTATTCTAATGTTTCCTTAAAACTATAAATGTATTTACCAATATTTTCTTAGATATTATATTAAGAATGTTTAAATTGTTAGAACCTGCAGACAAGCTGTCATATGAAAGCTTTGTGGGTCTACTCAAATTTTTGTACAAAATGTATTATGTAATTTAATAAATAAAAAAAAAAAAATAAAAAAAAAAACATCAACTTACAATCACTTCAGATACCAAGTAATGTTGCAACAAATAGAAGGAAAGAAAAGTAAAATACAACTATGTTTATTTATTTGTTTTAATTATAGACTATTTATTATTTGTGCATGATGTGAACATTAGTTATTTATTGGGTTGTAAGCTAATTGTTATAATTTGTTGTTTTCTTTAATGCGTGTATCTGATGTTATTAGCCTGTAAATTTTCCTAATAAAAAAAATTATAACATCTTAAAAGCTGACTTTTCCGAAACTTCGTTGCTTACTAATTGAAGCAAGTCATTTTTTCTGGGGACGCGGGGCCCCTAGCCGATACGGGGCCCCTAGGCAGTTGCCTACTCTGCCTTAGGGATAATCCGGTACTGGTCTCAACTGCTTCCAATAGTCTGGAGCCAGTGAGACTATGGCATCCTCAATTGAGGTTATCATTATGCTGTGGGGCTGACGGTAGCGAGGAGGGGAAAGAGATGGGGGAGAAGAAGGTGGGGAAGTACTTGGCTATTCAGATCTAGTCACCAAATACGACCAATGCCATTTCAAGAAACGTTTTAATTCTGAATCTTGGCCTTCCAGCAGGGCGATACTGAGAGTATCTTCTACTCTGGGCTGTGCCGCAAATATTCTTTATAATATTTTAAAAAATTAAATTCTGTTATAATACAAATAAATCAAAATTGTGCACCCTCTACTAGGAGGCTGTCAAATAGGTTCTAGGAAGATTTCATTAAATCATAGCTGTTTCCTTCCAAAACTTCTTCTCCTTCCTTTCCTTTAAAAGACCCTCCACACATCATCCCCAAAGATGACATAGGTCCTGAGGGAAATGATTTTCTTGATGCCTTCTGTGTTATTGTTAAAGCTATTAAAAAATCATAGTGCGCAATTCACACGCGATGGAAGTGAAACCTTCAGAAAACTAAAGTAGACAAGAGTGGGGAGGCTACAAATCACCGCACAAAGAGGAGACCGATAGGCTACGAAGCACCGCACAAAGAGGAGACCATTTATACCAAATCATTATCTCGCAGGCTAAATGTTATAGATGAGTCTCTTTTTAGTGTCGCTATTTTTCGTTTCATCGAGTTTATAATCACAACGGTGCTAAAGAAGTTTTCATTTCAAAAAAACACTAAAGAGAGTAGAATTCGCGACCGGCAGGCTAGAGGTATCTCTCACACCGATCATCTTTAAAATCAATATCCTGAATAATCATCGATATTAATTGACTTGTTCTGTTCCGGTAGGTGTATAAACCTTCTGTTGGTCGAGATAAACTTGTTTCATATGGTCATTACGGTTTTAACTGTTCCACGGCACTTATTACCTCAGTCTTGTCGTTCCCGTTCGACTTAAAAGATTAACTTCAAGTACACGGGTATTATAAGTCACGCATTAAATGATCTACAGTTACAATATTTATTTAAACGTTCGTCGCAATTTTGCGAGATGATATAACGAAGCTGCGGTACCCACCCACAGTAAATTACATTGCTGAATAATGTAAGAAAATTTTAACCCTATCACTGACGGAAATATTTTTGCCAGTGTATTTTGAATTTATGATTTTTTATGTTTAAAAAAAAAATAAAGAAAAAAGTTAGGTTTGCTTTCAATAATGCAAAGAATCCGTTATTTGACAGTTTGAAGTAGGTATTTACAAAATAAATTTGCAATTCCATTTTGCCGCCAAATTAAATTCAGCAGTCATCTTGAATGCGCTTATATATTTTTATGCCTATCTTTATATATTTTTTAATACTTTTTGTACGTTGTTGTTATTTTATACCTTATTACACTTTATACGAGTACTTGCGACTTTTATATCTACCTTTTATACCAATTTGGGAGGCGGGAATGGGTACCGCCGCCCCGGGAACCTCTATTGGATAACCAACACCTTTGCCACAGGTCATCCCAAGTGGTTCGCTACTTTTGG
The DNA here is from genome assembly GCA_917880885.1 of Limnephilus marmoratus. Lineage (NCBI taxonomy): Eukaryota > Metazoa > Arthropoda > Insecta > Trichoptera > Limnephilidae > Limnephilus > Limnephilus marmoratus. Next base: position 57,233,207 of record OU862908.1, read on the forward strand.
TGATTTATCAGGGGTGCCCGGGTTCATGGGGTGAGGTTTGTCTAGGTCTTGGAGGCAGATGATCAGGACACACTGAACCCCAGATTCCTACCCATCCTTAAACCCTTTTCCTTCAAGAACTCTCCTTTCTTTCCTTAAAAAACCCTCCACACAGCATTCCTAAAGATGACATAGGCCCCAAGGGAAATTATCTTCCTTAGGGCCTCCTGTGTGGAGCTCTGTAAAAAAAATCCTGCTTTTAAATATTGTTTAATACTTTGTACTTATACTTATATTTAGTTAGTTTGTACTTTTTTACCCTTTATACTTAGGGAACGTACCCATACTACGTGACCAACTTTTTGCAATTTTTAACCCCCCCCCCCCCCCCCCCCGGTGACCAAAATCCTAAGCAACCCGCCGCTCATTTGTATGGAGCGTGACATTTTGAAGACCCCCCCCCCCCCTAAACGTGTCACGTAGTATGGGTACGTTCCCTTACTGCAATGTATCATAATTAGTCTATGATAAATTGTCACATTGCTTTAGTTGTCTATGTCTGTGGTCTATTCGGGTGACATGGTCTCGTTTACGAGGTAACGAATGAGTCGAAGGTAACCGAAGGCAGGTGTGTACAGTCACTATAATGCCAGAGCTCGCCAGACAAAACCTAGCTTCCAGTTAGAAAGGACTTGAGTCCTCCTGAACCATATTTGTTAATTACGAAACGTCAATAAACAGTCACTGTGTTCTCAAGAACCTTATGTCTTTTAATAAGCATATATTAGCATAAGCTTTAAAAAACCGGAGAATACGGGTCCCAGTACTGATAAATAACGAATTTCTCTAGAGAAGACAATCAGAGATACTTAAAACTTATACAATATATTAATGGCACATGTTGTGCCCTATGTACTAAAATAAATAAATATTGGGTTCTTATCACACGAAAACCATACTTGATGGATAAATTTTACATGTTTGTTCGCCCAAAACTAGATTTCGCTATTATCTTGAGAAATATTGTATTCGAGTTTCGTTTCATATCTTTGAATTAATTTATTTTCCCTTGTTCCAGGTAAGCCACAAAATAATACGCAGTAGTGCAGTTGATTCGATGAAGGAAACCTCACTGCTAGAGATGTTATATGTTGATACTCCTTGCACATAAGGAAACTGGCCAGGAATATTAATAAACTAGCAGGAAAAGTCAGTAAGTGAGCACCTAATTAGGAATACGTTTTTTTTTGTATTTTTCTTCATATATCTATGATACAATTTCTAGACATTTTGTGTTTGAAGAGTTTTATTTTATAATATACCTAAACTTGTCACTAAATTTTAAGATTAGCTCCACACATGATGCCCTGTGGAAAAAAATGCTGTGGAGATGCTGTGTGGAGGGTCTATTTAGGGAAAGAAGTTCTGGGAAGGAAAATGATATGAGGGTTGGGTAGGAAACTGGGGATCAATGTGTCCACGAATGCGTGCAAAGTGATGGGTCGAGTGAGTCCGGCTAGAGAGTTCAAAAGGTCTTCTCGCCCAGTCTCTCCCGATTCGGCCCGCCACGCAGTAGATGGGAAAACCCATCCGCCGCCAAGACCTAGACAAATCCTACCCCATGAACCCGAGCACCCATGACAATCACCTAACGTAGCGAACCATATGGGATGACTTTGGGCAGGAGTGTTGGTTATCCAAAAAATGGCTCCCGGGGTGGCGGTACCCATACCGGCCTTCCAAACTGAGAATACAATTACAGAAATAATTAAGTTGGAGTGTTTTTTTTTTGGGAGGAGAGTGGGGTTAATGAAAATAAGGAACAACAGGGTGTTATTATTTTGTTAAAAATATTCAATTTTAATTTTTAAAAGTTGATAATTTCTAAAGTTTATGAGGCAGACTAATTAAAATAGGTTTTTGTATTAGTACGCTTAAACGTAGTTTCTTCTTTATAGAAGCTATGGCTTCCAACGAATGATTGCCAAACTCTAAACAGCAGTTGTTTGTGTGTATTTCCAAATTCTCAATGAATTTAAACCGTGTTAACATTCCAAAATAATTTAATTAAATTAAAAGTGTCGCGTTCCATCGTCTTAGCTCTGTAGTGCTCTGGCCTGTCACCAGGAGCCAGTCACCAGGAGCACATGAGATGGTACAAGTGTAGGCGGAGTGATTAATGGGTTTCAGTGACGTCACGATCCAATTTACTGCATTCAAATTAAACAATGTATTACATCATGTACCCCGGTGCGAACTTGCGACTAGTTTCAATAAACTCTAGCGATATAAATTAATTTTAATGTTTATGTTTATCTCGTACACTAGATATAACGTTTATTTCGTATAGCTATAAATCATATCATTTAACAATTATAATCTCTGTTATTTTATTCAAACATACCCATTAGTAACGTTGACCCTTAGATCTGCAGTGATTGTAATGGTATGATGTGATCGGTCAGTGGATGAGTTAGTATTTCTCGACTGTCTGAGTCTTCCACCTCGACACTAGTAACATTTTTCGCTGACGCTGGTGATGGTTGTAGGAGATGTATGGAGCGTTTTTGGCCACTTTTTGGCCAATTTGCAAACACCCGCGAGCGTTTTTTAGTCAATATGTGGCAAATTTGGAGAGATATCTAAAAAAATGTTAGAATTATTATAAAAATTCCGTGCGTAGAATCTTCGATTAATCACCTTTAGGAGTTTCACACTTTAAAAAGAGATGTATCGCATCTCCTTTGAATTATTTGTTATTTACATTCCGCAAACAGAAATTATTGAAATATTTTTCAAATCGTTGACTGCAGACAGAAGTCATAATATTTAATATTGCTTGAAGAAGGCACCACGAACGGCAATTTTAAAGTAAATAAAATGCAGAATTCTCGCGATAAATTTAACGATTTTTCAAATATTTTTTTATGAATCCTAAATGTATGGGATAAAGAAAAACGGTCAAATATAGGTGCTTTAAATGGCTCTCCAACACTATAAACAGTTTAATTGCCTCCATATTAAGATTCTGAGTTATGATTTTTTTTAGACATCCAGAGAAGTACGAGATCTTGCATCTCATAATGCAGGGAAAAATTGCCGGAAGTCGGAGCCCTGGAAGAACTAGAACATCATGGCTGAAAAACCTTTGACAGTGGTTTGGCCAGAGTACTATAGATGGAGGCGTCCACTAATATCTACAGGAATTCCAAAAACTGAAAAAATCGAACATATCTATGAGAACCAAAGTGTTAAGGAATATCTACAGCTCAAACTGCTGACTAATATCTATGAGAACCAAAGTGTTTACGAATATCTACAGCACCGGCAGAGGTTGGATTTGCAATTATGTATAGCATATTGAAATAACGTAATATTGCGTATGCAGTTTAAAAAACTTAATTTATGTAAGTATGTATGTAAAAATCCCTAATATCGGTCTATTGGACACATTTAGCTGATTAGTCCAACCTACGCTCTGTAGATATTAGTTCAACCTACGTTCTGTAGATATTAGTCAACACTGGGACCGTCATAGATATTTGACCGACCTTAGCTCTGTAGATATTAGTCAACACTTTGAAGTTCGTAGATATTAGTTCAACATATGAGCTGTAGATATTCGTCTGACATACAGGCTGTAGATATTAGTATCTGGAGTCCTATAGAGCTGTTTCGGGCCGCAGTAAACAAAGTTCGCATAGCCAACATGATAGCCAACGTCCGTTGAACGGACAGTGCACGAGAAGAAGAAGAATGATTTTTTTGAAATAGGGTCGGAAATATCTAAAAGAACGTTAAAAAAATTCTGAGCGTCAAGGCTAAAATTGATTATACAGCGGAACTTAAAAAAATATTGAATTGAAAGTGCAAATAATAATTAAGTGCAGCATTGATGAACACATAGATTTATCTACAAAACAATGAACCCGTTTAAAATTGTAAGATCAGGTCATGAAAATTTTTTTCTATTTGTTAGCGTTAGAAATTTCATTTTGTGAATTAAGTCCATCTTCTGCAGGAAGAAAAAATGTATTAATATTTCATTCACGTACCACATTTATTTCACCGGAAAAGAAGTGTTTACTGTTTAATCACGAATATCTAAAACTTGTTTGGATATTTAATAACCACTTTCATTTGGAAGGATTTACAAATCAAGCAATTTGTTTACCAATGACATTTCAAATGCATTTAATATTTTTTAAATGAAGAGATATTTCCTAATCAATTAAGCTTTTAGAAATTACGGATGAAAATATCATAAATACGCTAATAATGTAAATAAAAATTGGTAGTAAAGCAATGAGTTTCACATAATACATTCGATTTGTATAGCTGTTTGCCAATTACGATTTCAATTAATTTTAGAAACATTATGGACATGCTAATAAAGATTTTAAGCCACCGCATTCCGCATTTCTACCGATTTATAACACATTTCTCTTGAACGCTTTCAGTTTTTAAGTTTCTAAAAAAATATGTACAGTTTTTGAAGATAATATCTACACATTTCCAACGCCGAAGTGGTAATTAGACGAAATTCTCTCAGTGGAAAAAAAATCGCTAATTATATGCTCCGAAAATTATTGTAAACACGTTTTTCTGTTATTTTATTAGTTATACTCGTATGTATGAAAAATTCACGCATCAAAAAATTGCAAATCTCCGCTTCTTCTTCTTTTTTAGCGCTTACTACCGGGCCTTAAGCGCCATTTATTAAAAAAAATTGTTTGTCCCTGTATGTCCTTTCCTATTCATCCCGTTCCCTTCCGCCTTCCCTCTCCCCACTCCGCTCTCCCGCTTTCCCCGCCCTGCGAAACCCCGACCCGCGTTCCCCTCCCCCCTCTCGCATTCCATACATTCGTGCCATCTATTGCAATTTTTTTAATACAAATTGCATAATGCCAGAGCTCACCAGTAAATATAGAAACCTTCGCGGGCATGCTCACAACGACTCACCAATGTTTCATCGCAATCGGATGAACGGTTTAGCAACGCATTGTTAGCACCGCACAATTTGATGATGTCAGAGCTCACTATTGTATGTATATAGAAACCATCGCGGGCGTGCGCACATCAAATCCCCAAAGGGTGATCGCAATCGGATGAATGGTTTAGCATAGACAACTCACGTACGTACAAATATATAAGCAAGCATATTTTGATATTTATATGTGTAGATTTTCACGATTTTCGCTTAATTAATATAGTTTTTCAATATTAGCGCGCTCCCTCTAACATTTGCATTTACATATAACTCCCTTTCAAACCACCTTCTTCTTTTTAGACACTTATTAAAGACTTAGAAATATCATGAACACGCTAATAAATAAAGTTTCCTAGTTATGCAATGCGGACAACACAGTTAAATGTTTGTATTGCTTTGAACGGTGATGAATTCAGTCATCCGAAACAGCCGAGACGTTGGCATTGATGGATTTCAAGACATTCAATGACATTCAAAGCCAAACGACATTCTTGGAATATTATTTATGTGTATTTAATTACCTACAACACTCAAGATTAATGTAGTTGTCGTAAAAAGTTAATACGCAAGGCTATCAATACAACACCACTAATGGACATTTTTTAATCTGTTCATAGTGTTCATCTATGAGATTGGCTTATCTTTATAGCGATTTTTTTGTGATGTATCAACTCTAAAGGGGCTACTAATACATGAATTTACAAAGCTAAATATAACTTATAACTATTATAGCTATTTAAATAGCGATGTTAACTGTAACATAATATACTTTCATATTAAATCGGTTGTCTGAGCAACCTCCGTAAATCTTGTTCAATGATCTCAAATTTGCTTTGAATTTAAGTGTCTTTTTCAAAATTGGAGTTGATTGTTTGAAGAATTCAGCTGTACGATTAAGAGCGTACATATTATATAATTTTCAACAATTTTTTTGGTTGAAAATCATTTAATTACATTTCCGTCATTTTTTTAAATCGAAAGATTGGTCAAGAATATAGACTATCCTTTGATTTTCAAAGGTCTGTGTTAGTAACATAATACATGGAAATTGTAAAGGCTCCGCTACCGGGCTCAAAAAGAAGAAGATGGAGATATACGAAATTACGAATGTTAGAGGAGAGCGCTAGTATTTAAAGCGAAAAAATCGATGCGAAAATTGTGAAAATGTTAATTAAAACACGACTCGTTTAAAATAGAGCAAAAATCTCGCGGGATTGTCTTAAACAGCATTTTAAGATACACTATGAATTTTTTCATACATATATCTTGTAAAAAACTGAAACAAACAAATTTTGGAGTGTACGTTGCGATTTTTTTTCTATCGAGGGAATTTTATATAATTTGCGTTTCGGGGCGGGGAAAGTCTAGAAATTATCTTCAAGAAAAACATATATTTTTTAAGAGCTTTCAAACGTAACGTGTTTAAGGGAGATATGTAAGACATATGTATGTAGAAATTCGGGTAGCGGTGGCATAAGGGCCGGTTGTTTCTCAGTATTTAAACATTGCGTCTGATTTCATAATTAAAATTCAAGTTCTATGAAAGTTGTATCCAAGTACTGTGATTCATCGAGTCCACGATGAAATTATAACATAATTGGAAGAGATCTTTCACAGAACTTGAATTTTCGCTTTGAAAATCGATGACTTGTTCAAATTCTGTGAAATGAACTATCCTTAAGGACAAACCTGACAAAATTTAACCATCGATTCTTGAGCTCATTTGAAGAAAAAAAGATGGAATTTTGTTCTCCGGTGACTTTTTTCATCAGTTACAATTTAGAAAATTTTCTAATTGAAAGCTTATCACAATGTTATCGAACCCACAACCTCCAACTCTTATAATATTACGTCTTGTGGCTTAAAGTAGTGGGGAGGAGAAGAGGAAGGTATAATAACGAAGACCACGGAGAGAGTTCAAAAATATCCTTTCAGTAAAATACACATTGTATTTTTTTCATGAAATTGCTAAACCCACCTTAAACCGAGCCCGAATATTTACGTAGAAAGGAAACATTTTGTCTGAATTTATATTACGGTTTTGCATAAAGTCAAACAATTAATATCTTGATTGAATTTGGAATCAGATCGTGAATATTAATCTTGTTTACCTACCTATAGTGGTGCCAGAGAGAGGTCGTATGTACGTCATCTATGATCGTTCCTTTCAATCTCACACGCTTTGCAAAATAACGAAAAAATATACAGAAGATATTGGAGCTAATAAGCCACGTACAACCTCTTTCTAAAACAAATATACTAACCACACAAGTCGTAGGTATACATGTCTTTTTCACCATTTCAATTATTTTACAAAGGTTCGAGAGCTTTTTAATGATCAACTAAAATTCACTGCTCAAAAAGTGTTTCTAACCAGAACTATGATTTCTTAAAATTTTCATCCACTCCTTTCTCTTCCTTATCTCCTTCCACTTCCCACTCCGTCCCCTCACATCTCAATTGGGGATGCCATAGTATCACTGCACTGAAAAGTTGGGACACTTTTGCGGTATTGACAGAAGCGATACTACTAAAAAAAAAATAGTGAAAAATATCTATGGTTAAGTGATGAATTAACGTCAGGGAAAAAAGAAGGACGAAGCCGGACATAAAAATTGTACCTACCGGACATAATAATTAGTACATATATCTACTAAAAACAAAAATGGTATTTAAGAGAAAACGCGGGTGGCGCTTTGTCCATACAATCGTTTTCCCCTATTTTCTCTCTGGGTTTTGACACTAGGGCAATTTTAAAGAAATATAATATAGATATCAACCATCAGCATGTGCCCAAATGTTTTTTCGTAATTGCTCATATGTCGGTATCCTCCAAAATCCATAAATTTGCCTAATTTGGACGCGATCAACTGACGTTCAGCATGATGCAATTTGACCGGTCACATGTATTTTATATTAAACTTATTTTAAAATATGTATTTATGAGAAAGCAAACCATACGGATGTAGAATATTTTCTTTTAATACGGTCGGTGAAAAGAATCGCCATTTAAGCACTTTAACTGTCTAACGAAATGGCATTTTTATTAAAACTTTTTGTCATTACCGCTTCACAATTAAAGCTCTATAAATGAAACATTTCTGAACGTAGCCGAATAGTAAAAACTGTTTTAGAAAGGTTACAAAATAAGCTTTCAAATTATTATATTACAAATAAATATTAGCATTTTTTGTAAATATTAAATATTTTTGAATTTAGCTATTACTTTGTGGTTATCCATTATAGAAAAAAGAAACAATACAACTTTGTATAAACCACTTATATAATGTGCAAATCCGACCGGTTTCGGTACAAACGTTCCTTCGTCAGGGAAAAGTATAAGCTTACAACAAAATGGCAAAGGAAACCAAGAGAATCATAAATAGGTCGAAATTGGAGCACGACCTGCAGATCAGCAGAAAGCTGGCTGCATGCCCGCATGGCAGCAGGCAATTCTGGTCGCTTGCGAGCTCAATAGGTCGCAATTTCTGCAAATCCAGTTTGCCACCTCTCACCAGACCTGACGGCTCACTAGCAAACACCGCCACCGAAAAGGCAAACTTATTAGGTAAAATGTTTGCGGATAACTCAACCCTCGATGACCAAGGTGCTGTCCCGACGTCGGTTCCTCACTGCGGTTTTCGTATGAAAAAGCTGAGGATTCGGCATCGGGAAGTACTCCATGTTTTACGAGGGCTTGATGTTAATAAAGCTAGTGGGCCTGACGGAATACCTGCCCTGGTACTGCAGAGGTGCGCTGCAGAAATAGCTCCAATTTTGACGAAGCTTTTTAAATTGTCCCTGAAGACTGGCTCTGTGCCCTCTGGTTGGAAAAAAGCGGTTATCCATCCTATTCCAAAGAAGGGTGACCGCTCCAACCCGGCCAACTACCGCCCCATAGCGATCACATCAGTTCTGTCTAAGGTGATGGAACGTGTGATCAACGACAAACTGCTCACATACCTCGAGAAGAACAAAATTATTAACGACCGTCAATACGGATTCCGGCGGAACCGCTCGTGCGGTGATCTTCTCGCGTATGTGACGCATGTTTGGGGGCGATGCCTGGAACGTTTCGGTGAGACCCAAACGGTTGCACTGGACATCTCCAAGGCCTTTGACCGGGTTTGGCACCGAGGACTTGTCAACAAACTGCATTTTTACGGACTTCCCGCATCCTTGTGTATGTGGATTGCCGACTTCTTGAGGGAGAGGTCGATTCAGACGGTAGTCGATGGTTTCACTTCTTCCTCACACTCGATAAATGCTGGCGTCCCGCAGGGATCGGTTCTGTCTCCGACTTTGTTTTTGTTGCACATCAACGACCTTTTGTCATGTGCACCAATTCACTGTTACGCGGATGACAGTACAGTTCATGATAGCTTTTTGTTTGACAAGCCCCCAAAGGGCTCACAAACTCCAACAGCTCGTAGGGCTTTGAAGCAAAGAATGGACGGTTACCTCGAGAGTGTTTTCTCTTGGGGTAAAAATAATCTCGTTGAATTTAATGTTTCAAAGACCCAATCTTGTCTGATTACGTCTAAAAGGGATCGAAATGAAAATCTAGTCTCTTTCAACGGAAGCAATCTTCCGAACAGGCCCTCCATTGATATGCTTGGTGTAACCCTAAGTGACCAGCTCAGGTATGGGGGCTCCATCGAAGCCAGAGTAAAGTTAGCCTCCCAAAAACTGGGCGTACTGTACAGGGCCCGCAGATACTTTAATAGTACACAACTGCTAACCTTGTACAAATCACAAGTACGCCCCACGGTTGAATTTGGCAGCCATCTCTGGTCTGGAGCTCCAAAATACCTGAAAAATACCCTCGACTCTGTGCAGAAACGGGCGGTCCGTTTGATAGATTCTCCCATCTTAACAGACGGATTGCAATCTTTAGAGCACAGGCGTCGGGTGGGAATGCTATCCTTGTTCTACCGGTATTACAATGGAAGATGCTCTGAAGAACTAGCATCATTGATCCCTTCGGCACCGGTGCATAGTCGGGAAACACGCCAAACGCGTGCCCAACATTTGTACACGGTTGACATTTGTCACATGAGAACGGGTCGTTTCTTCGACTCGTTCTTGTGTTCAACAGCTCGGCTGTGGAATGATTTGCCGGCCTCTGTGTTTCCTCCTTCCTACAACATGGGTCTCTTCAAGACCAATGTTCATTCCTTCCTCTCCTCAAAAAGACTCTCCACACAGCATCCCAGATGACATAGGCCCTGAGGGAAATTATTTTCCTCAGGGCCTCCTGTGTGGAGTTAATGTAAAAAAAAAAATTTAGAACGCAAACATTAAAAATAGGTTAAAAATGACTCACGTGATGTTTTTATGAGAAAACGGTACTAAAATCACAGATTATGTAAACAACAATACTTATTCTATTGTATATGTGTAATAAACACTTTTGTCACCTCACTTTTTTATCATTTCATATAAAAATATTTAATTCAAATTTAAAATGTGGAGTGCGGTGGAGCCGCCGGTAGTAAAATTTGAGCGGGTAAATATTTTTGTCAATTACGCAACTGACAGCTGATTCCTATTATGTATTTCTATGGACAACTTGATCTACTATATAGCTTGATCTACTATGAACCTTTTAATTTTTATTTTAGGGATGTAACATGTAACTAAAACAATAACGGAGTTAGAACAATTTCTATGGAGACGCACGCGCTGACGTATAAACACGCTTATTGTACTTGACTGCTGTCGTATTTCTAACGCTTATGTCTGCTTAAGTTGCGGAGGGGTTAACAATTTTGCAAAATACCTAGTATTCAAATTTCTCGGCTCTTGCGTTTCCTCCTAAATGGTTTTTTGTTGTTATGAAAATATTCGGGCTTGTTTTAAGGTTTAGCAATTTCATGTAAAAAATACAATGTGTATTTTACTCGAAGGATATTTTTGAATAATTAATTTTTCTACCCTTTCAGGTTGGGCAAATAGTAACGAAATTAAATTTTTTGATAAATCCCCGAGCCTATTTTCAAATTGAAATCACATGTAATTCGTATTCGGGCTGAAATGGGATTTGTTTAGGACTTAACCACAGTCGCCGGCTGATTGGGGAGGGATAATAAGGGATATTGCTTATCGGATCACTTTGGTTGTCCTCCCTTTGATCAAATCGTTGATGGAATAGACATGTTACTGACAGACAGCCAACAAATGACCTTTATTAATTCAGAGTTGATTGCAATTTAAATCAAGTCTATTTTTGATCGAACAAACTAAAAGAAAAATAAGAATTTAATTTTGTTTTTATAAATGTTGACATGCTTAGTGGATTGTAAATTTGTTTTCAATATCATTTCAGTTAGTTGAAAACTTGTTTCAAAACAAGTTTTTATATCGTAATAATAATTATTGGATAATATTTATTCATCGTTTTCCCAGTAAAAAGGCGTGGCAGAGCTTTGATTATTGGAATATATAATACAAACTAGCGAGTTCCTGGCATGCGTCGCTATGCCGCTTAATAAAGAAATTGTTTCTCCCTGCATGTCCTTTCCCATTCGTCCTGTTCCCCTTCCGCTCGCGCGTATTCTCCCTCTCGTATTTTCACTCCACCTTCCCTATCCCCACTCCCCTTTAGCATTTCCCCCATCACGCGAACCCCCCTCCCGAATTCCCCTCCCCCTCCCGCATTTCATACATTCAGTCCCGGTACATTCGTTTTCAAACAGCTCGCATGCCACCTATTGCAATTTTTTATACAAATTTCATAATGCCAGAGATCACCAGTATGTATAGAAACCATCGCGGTATGCACACTTCAAATCCCCAATCGGATGAATGGATAACAATGCATAATTTAATGATACCAGAATTCAAAATTATGTATAGAAATCATCACGGGCATACGCACATCAAATCCCCAAAGTTTCATCGCAATCGGATGAATGGTTTAGCAATGCAAGGACATCTCATATACATGCTCGTATATATAAATAGGCATATTTTCATTTTTATGTATATTATAGATAATAATAGCAAACTAACGAATGACCGAACTCTGTGGAAAGGGAGAGTTTTTTTTACTCAATAATAACCTTTCAGATATTATTTAATCCTATCTATCACTATCACTGTCGCTGTTACCCCCTCCCCCGTATACTGAGCGAATGGGACAACTGCACCCCAGACTGATTATACCTAAATTTAAACCATCAAAGTCTAGGTATTGTATTCCCCTGTATTCTCCTCCACAAATGAACCGATTTTTTAGATTTTTTAAAAATTATTTTAATTATTTATATACTCGTAGAAGCAAACAGTACATTGGTTACAGTGATGAGACAATTTACAGATATTAAGTAATATTTCATGGTGGGGGTACCTGTAATATGTTTCTTTGTAGTGTCTTATTCGTGGTATGTATATTTAGTAATTACCGGGTGATGTGCGTAGTGTGAAGGTACGTGTGAATGTGTGGGTATGTTTGTAGGTGTGAGAAGTGGTGATGTGTGAAGGGGTATGTGTGCACATTGAGCAGTTTATATTATTGCCATGATGCTCTTTTTAAATATGGGCAGTGAATCGGAAAAAATGTCGATGTTAGAGTTTAATAGAGGCAAATATTATTTGAACATATTAGTTGCTGCATTTGTTTTGTAATTAAGCGTGTGAAATAGTGCCGTATGGCGTGTACGTCTTAAGGGTATGATAAAATTAATAAGGGAAAGAAGTTCGGTTCAGTCTATTTTATTATTTAGAATTATGTGTATAAATGTTAAATCAGCTATTGCTCGCCTTTGTTGCAAAGTTTTCACTAACTTTATTAGAATTTTTAAGATTAAACCTGTTGAAGATTTATGTATTTTTGGAGGGATCTTACTTCTATAAGAAGTAACACATAAAAAAACGTGGGGCCATGCCAATGGTTGATATCTATTGATAACAAAACACTAGTGTCAAAACAAAGAGAGGGAATAGTGGAATACGTTTATATAACATCAATACTTCCTATTCCAAAATGTAAAAAAACAATAGGACAGTTAAATCATAAATATCTCGGAGTTAAATTTTTTAATTCACTACCTGAAAAAATCAGAAACATGAACAGAAACATAAAAAAATTTAAAACTCTGCTAAAAAATTACACTGAAAATTTGAACTGAATAAAAAATAATAAATTGAACCAATATTATAACACCCCCCATACACACAAGCCCTGCTTATTTATGGGGGTACATCATATATATATATATATTATGTAATTAATTATTGTAAAAAATATATTATAATTTATGTATCCTTTTGTAAAAAAAAATAAAATAAAAAAATAAAAAAAAAATGGACAAAACTGAGTTACCTCGTCAAAGTAGTTCTGAGAATTCAAATCCCATGTTTAAAATTTACAACTAAAGCAACGAAAGAAAGGATTAACCAATGAATGCCTAACTATTTTTTTTAATTCACAGATTGAACACCATGACAGCAAAGTTAAGTATGTCAAACTATACACGTTTTTGGACTCATCTAAAATTCCAACCCTTCTAAATTATATTATATGTAGCAAGAAGGAACTGTGAAAACGAACATAGTGTCAAATAATCCCCTATTCTCTGTGTGTGAACAAGGCGCCTGGAACCGCGAAGAAAGCTCGCAGGAGGCCCGGGAACGCGCGGGGTCACCACATCTCCACCGCCCAATTAATTATTCTGCGTGCCTACTCAATTCGCGCGTCACGCCATCTCTGCCGCCAATTTTTGCCTCGTGTAATGGGAAATTCCAGACGCTGTTTGGCTAAGCCCGCCGTAGATTTCCCCTGGCCCTTGCGGAGAGGCTCCTCCATCGGGCTGCTTTGCCACTTCGCTACCTACGCTGCTTTAAATGCTCGGCTGTGCGTCGTGCGTGGAACTACCCGTGTCGTGGAGATTGGACATTTTGAATCTGTGAATCGAACGCTATTAACCTTGTAAAAAATACTTGCATTACTAGAAAACAGATCACACCCCCTAGCATGGTCGATCGATATAGGTTTTATCGAAAATGTCGGTAACTTGCGATCGCTCCCGAGCACGACTACAGGCCGCTAACGAATAAACGACAGTTTTCGTCAAATATATTAGGAACCCCCAGTCATTGTGAACTATTGTTTGTTCGTTAGCGGTCTGCAGTCATGCTCGGGAGCGATGGCAAGTTACCGACATTTTCGATAAAACCTATATCGATCGCTATGCTAGGACCCCTGGAGTTAAAGATAGCCACATTACAATAATAATTCACGGTCATCTCGATACTACATTGTCTTGGCAGTATTGAAATTAATGTTCACAAATATTGTTTACAAGAATACATTAAAAAAATTAGAATGCTTATATGTATATTAGCCATCTGTCTGAAATATTCCTTCTACATAATAAGATAGAGTAGACATTCTTGTCGATAATTTTTTCCGTTTCAGAAAAAAAGGTAGGAATTATATTATGTACTCTTTCACTTGTGTCTCTCTTTGTATCTATTGTCTTTTGCTTCTCTTTGCATTATATTTTTATTTATTTAAGTTTTTATTCCAGCAGGGCTGGGAGGGTAGTGCAATCCCAGCCTGCCATATTACATAAACTATAGTATAATATATTTTACAGAGCAAATAAAAATCTAAAAGAAATAAAATATGGTAGCGTATTAGGTTAGGTACCTAACGAAAACAAAAAATGAAAATAAAATTTGAACGTAAATAATAATAATAAAAATTAATCACAAAATTAAAAAAAAAAAATTAAATTACACAAAAATTAAACAGAAATTAAAATTTAAAAAAAGAAATATTAGTTTTTTTTATCGTCCATCAGGGAGGTCGCCTCATCATTTGCATCCATCGCTAATTTAGTGGTATATGTCATTTGAGTAAGTTTTTATAATTTATTTTTTTGTAATGACAATGACTGATTTTTTGTAACAGTATTAAACTAACTAACGTTCACAACGTTTCCCCGCAGGGGTAGGCAGAGAGTACGGACCGCCAAACAACTCGGTTTTCGCACACACTCTTTGCCTTTATAACTTTCACACATCGTCTCATACATTCTCTTCTATTATTCTGACTTTTGACATGGCCCGACTCAAGCATCTGATTCATTTGATCGTGCCATGTCTTCCTCGGGCGTCCCCGACTTCTCCTACCATTCACATTTGCGTCGTATATTCTTCTTACACTATTTTCTTCGTTCATTCGCTCTACATGCCCTAACCATCTGAGGGTCCCTTTCATAATCTTACTCATTATGCTTACATCAGCCCTACATTCTTTGCGTATATCCACATTTCTCACACGATCATACATTGTTATTAACAGTATCCCTCCCTATTTCTACCGACAACCTTTGACTAAAAAAATTGTCACAAAATTCAGTGCAGTGACAGATTTCAAACAAGTGAACCGTTTGAGATTTCTATTATTAACTGCTTATTAATAATTTAACTGCGAGTTTTGTGACGTGTTGAATATTTCTTACGTAAGAACCCAGTATAATATAATATAACGCCATCCAAAACATCGTTCGTGTTCAATTCGTTCTTCCGAATGGCCAACATACTACTCAATGCAACTTCAAACATATTTCATATCCACATGTCTGTAATTTACGAAGTGTCGATGATAGTGATATACGTAAACGAAATATTGTGACAATCGAAATACATTGGACCCGCGGTAATCCGGCCCCTGGCTAATCCGGCGCCCCCTTTAATCCTACGCATCAGGATAAAAATATTATTCAGTTTGTCAAGCATTTTTTTTTGTCAAGCAAGATTACAAGAAAAACCTACTTCTGAGTGACGTACCTAAGGACAAGCCTATAGAAAAACACTTTAAAAGAACTCAACATGAAAGATTTGGTTTTTGTTCTTTGTCAATCTTGGAATGCTTTGCCCCCAGAAACATAGATTACTTAGGGAGATTTGGAGATCTGGTGTATATGAGTATGATTCGTAGTTCGAATAAATAAATAAATAAATAAATAAATGTTTATTCCCGTATGAGGGGAGGAGAGTGCAATCCCACACATTCCATAAGGGCATATTTGAAAGGAAAAAAAAGAAAAAGAAGGTGGATATGAATGTACACGAAACAACAACAAAAAAGATAATAAGCTAATAGTAGCAAAAGGAAAACAAAAGAAATAATAATATTAAGCTTTCAGGATTCTGTGAGCACGTAAGGAGCCAGTATTTTTCTCCAGTGTGCATCAATACTGGATGATGGACTGAGGCGGGCTTCCATGATGAGGATGTTTCCAGAGCTGGTTATCCTTTCCCCCATTCCTGCCACTAAATATAATAGATTTTTTGATTTGTTATTTGTCGGATTACACGGTACTCTTATTCAAAAAATTCCGGACTGTAAAGGGCAGTACTCTATAATCCGACATCGCCCTGCAAAATGTTTGTCGGATTACCCCGGGTCTACTGTAATTCAATCAAACTATGCTTTTATTAGAAATTCAAGTGATCTAATTATTTCAAACATTTCAATGGATTTACTGCAAGTTGAACCTACTTTCACAATTTGTAATAGGATCTAGTTATTTAAACATATGTTTTTTTAAAGCAAGTTAAATTGTCTGGATCGGAATTGACGCTAGCATCAAATTGCATGTTTTTGTTCAGATAATCAACACCGTTTTCTCTGGCTCTATCTAACCGATTTGACTGAAATTTTGAATTTGGGCTAATATTGGTGGTTTGAAAATGGAAGATAGGCAACAGACAGATAGGGCCGCAGCTATTTTTGTAAAAACGTCAATTAGTTGTAACTTGTAACTTATACAAATTTCTTCAAAACAACCTCTGAGATATGTGGAATCCGGAATGTGGAATATCGTGGGTGCACTTTCGTGCACACTTGGGTGCGAACAGTATTGGTAACAAACTTTCATCTTTTTTAATTTAACAATTCTAAAATAGCGACGTTATGCTTATGTTAAGTCGAGTATTGAAGATTGAAATAAATTATCCATGCATAGAGTATCACAACATAACACAATACATTTGAAGGAAATGTGGAAGACAATCCATTTCTTACATCCACGGTTTCACACTGTAAAATGAATTCAGCTACGTTGTTTAACCGGAGGTTTGGTAGAAGGAACCTTCTTGTACTTACGTTCTCATTAATTTATTTCTTGATCGGGACGATTCGGTACTCGGCGCGTGTTGCTAGAATTAACAAATTTTGCTTCGTTTGTGAAGCCTGCGTAGGTACAGGTTCTCATTAATTTATTAAGTTAAATCAGGGGAATAAACCTCAAGCCTTTATTGATTACCCCAAAAATCAATTAATTATTAAAGGTTAGTATTTAATTGCTTAATAATAATTCGGAATTAATGAATTTAGACAGTTTTTAGAGACAAGTATGCCTTAACGCGGAGAGGAGACGTT
The DNA here is from genome assembly GCA_917880885.1 of Limnephilus marmoratus. Classification (NCBI taxonomy): domain Eukaryota; kingdom Metazoa; phylum Arthropoda; class Insecta; order Trichoptera; family Limnephilidae; genus Limnephilus; species Limnephilus marmoratus. The sequence continues at coordinate 57,250,573 of OU862908.1, forward strand.
ATGAGTACCTATATATTATTTATAGGAAAAAACACTGGAATAAATTATTCTGTCAGTGAATACGAGTATTTATAAATTTGAAATCAGAACGATACAGAAAATTTTACGAAAAAATACGAAAAAGGTTCGTAGAAAATGTATTTAACGAGGTTGGCTCATTGAGGGAATGGAGCGGTGATTGGCTAAAAAGTTAAAGGAAGTTTGAAGTCCATTCTCCACCGGGATATTTGAATTAGCTGCAATGCAAGTTAATTGCATCAAGCGACTGAATGCATTTATAAATGATTTATTTTATTTAGTTGGTAATTATACTAATTATTATTTATTAAGACTAGTATTCGGACTGAATTGGAAATAATCTAGGGATTATTTCCCATGTTACTTCGACATTAATGATGTATATTCGATGATATTAGCGCCTTATGCAATGATGAATATCAGGATACTTGTCGTTAAACAAATAATGTCAATTTTCCAAATTGAAAGTTTTATCACATTGACATTGTTACGCAACACATTCCTGTTTGGAAGAAAGGAGAATACAGTAGTTGCGCGCACCCGCGAGGGGGCAGCACTATACAGCGGCATGCGTTAGCTTTGTGCCGGCGGGTCACCGGATGTTTTCGGTTCCCTACCCGCTCACACTTACCAGGCAGAGCGCTCCGCGAGCAGTCGTTTGTATTGTTAAGGAGAAATACTCCGTAGGCCATCTTTGTGGGCCGAGTCAATCGCAACGCGATATGGCGACGGGAATGTAATGCGCAAATGCGTGTTCTAGTTGCTACGGCTGTCAAGGCCGAGGCGTCATTTAAAGTACAGTGATAATGTTTACGTTTGTGGCATGTTTCACCTGGAGACTCCTGTTGGAACGAGATCCCCTCTGCAGCGGACGAGGTTCGGACACGCCGCATCCATCGCAGTAAGCCCCATTAAATTAATGTGTTCTATTTGCCCTCGCGATTTTACCTGAGCAATGGCGATCCCAGAGAGGACAGGTTGAGAGATTTACCGTGTAGGGATATTCTAGATAGGAATTGCCTTTTAACCTTGTACTCCTGTGTTTTCTCACAATAAATATCTTGTTGTGTTTTACCTAAATACCGTTCTTTTATTGAGGAGATTGTTCGAGGGTGATCACGACCAGTATTTTCCCCCCATGTAAAACATTCCAAACAGCCTACCGGCGACCACACCACCCTGATGACGAGGGTCTCCCCTGCCTGCCGTGGTACGAGCTAGCCGCCTGCAAGGTAGGTCGGAGCCCGCCCTGTGGTGCCGCACTCCTGGTGGCATCCGGGCCCAGCGGGGCTCTGGTTCCTATACGGGGCATAATCCCCGAGCACAACACTGGCACCAATAGTCGGCTCATGAAGCCGCTGCCAGGGTTGTTAGCAACATATATCCAGGATTAAACTGGGAAAGTGTTGAGAACAACCGAATAATTATATACGGTACATTCAGAAAAGAAATAATCAAAAACGACCAGTGTATTATCAGGCGCGGTGGTTATACCGCTAGTTTCATACCACTAGTTTCATATTACTAGTTTCATACATTAAGTCGTACCGCTAGATTCATACCACTTATTTCATACCACTAGTTTCATACCACTATTTTCTTGCCACTAGTTTCATACCACTAGTTTCATACCATTAATTTCATTTCATTGGTTTCATGCATTTAGTCGTATCGCTAGTTTCAAACCAATTGTTTCATACCACTATTTTCATATCACTAGTTTCATACCACTATTTTTATACCACTAATTTCATACCACTAGTTTCATACCATTAATTTCATTTCATTGGTTTCATGCATTTAGTCGTATCGCTAGTTTCAAACCAATTGTATCAAACCACTTTTGTCATTCCATTAGTTTCATACCACTAGTTCCATACCACTATTTTCCTACCACTAGTTTCATTCTATTAGTTTTCGGATACTACTAACTAGATAAACTTCACCCCTAGTTTCATAACACTAGTTTCATTTCACTAGTTTCCGGACAACGCCTATAATTTTGTACAAACCACTACTCGATTTTAGGTCTACTTTATTCACTGTCCCGCCCTGGCATGGGGTGGTTTTTATTTAAGCCTTCTTAGGTAGTAGTTGTTCTATCGCGTTGGTTTCCTCACAATTCTCACACGCGTTGACATCCGCCACTGTAGCTGCTAAAACTAATAAATAATAGTGTGTCGGGTTTAATCTGTACTCGAGATTATTGCGACGGTAAAGTTATTGTTTGCTTTCAAACTGATTGCCGTGAGTAGCTTTATTTTGAACCTTCCAAGAAGTAAAGATTGAACAAACCAACGTATAAGAACTTACATCAAGAACTAGAGAAAAGTACGTTTTCGTTGTAGAAATGTAAATATACGTAGAGATGACTCTTATGGCCATATTTCCGAATAACCGAATGTGTAGTACACGACAAACTTAAGTACAAAAAATAGTATTTTGAAATGAAAGTTTTGAAAATATTTTTGTAGGTGTTTCAAAATACGTAGAATTTGTAGTGAATACAAGAAACTTATCCTACACAAAAAGTTATATTGGTTTTTATTACACGTGGTGTTTGTGCAAAGCGAATATGTGAAATAAGCCGATAATTCTGTATTTTTTTTAAAGTATGGGGACGTGATCGAAATTCGAAATGTGTGCAAATCTTAAATAAATAGGTAGCTGAAAATCTGTTTTTTTTTCTTTAAGAAAGAGCCCTTGATCTCTAAATTCTGGCGTCATAAAATTAAATGAGCAACTTTATCTATCTGTCACAATTAATATTGCGTTTTAGACAACATTATAATTTCGATTATTTTATTTTTTTTAAAGGAAGACAAACATTCCCAAGTTACGAAAAATCTTATAATATTTGAAAATCTCCTACTACCACCACAGTAAGCGGAAAATGTTGCTTGTGTCGTGGGATCCAAACGCGATGCCAATTCAGCCACTGACCGGCGTAATAATAGCACGTTTAAAATAATAGCACGTTTAAAATAATAACCATAATTTAATAAGCAACTCCAGTGAAAAATATTATGGCTTCAAAAAAATATGTTCATACAGACCAATGAACGCTGATTCTGAATATATAAGTTTTATTTCATAATATTAAACGTAGAGTTCTTAAAAAAATATTAAAAGGTGCATTTTTAAACCTCTCGTCAAAACACACTGTAAAGTTGGTATTACTGAATGGTTAGTGCTGACGTCACGCGTCACCAGTCATTGTATTGAAACTTTGATTATGTAGGTATGACCCAAGCCATCAGTATTAACAACATTTCATGTTATTCGTTATTTCATACTGTTTATAGAGATTTAGTTGTTGTATTTATTGAAACAATATTTAAGCCCAAATAAATAGAGGTATCTCTATTAGTTTATCTCTATTATTTAAAATATTGAAAAACTTTAAACTGTACGAAAAAATTATATAATATGCTACAACAAAATGCTACCTAGAGGCGGGCAAAGCGGCTTGAACGAGAATCAAAGATCCGGTTCAGTGAATCGGCTCAATTGAACGACTGAATTAAGCTACGGATACACTTACTTATTAGAAGCCAAAGAGCATGCTACCAAGTAGGAATGGCTACCCGCTCACTCGTTCGCAAAGATCCGCGAACCGCGAGCAAGTGTGTCCAAAGCTTTGAAGATCAGTCTTACGGAACCGGATCTTACGGATCCGTATGAAGATCCGGGCCACCGAGCCGACTCGTTCGCGAACGACTCTCTTTTACTGCAAACTTCCAGATCAAAATGGCCGCCACGGATCAGCTGATCGGCGCAGTATCTTATTTGTGCAGTGTGTAGGTGACTATGACGTTACATACTATTAGACGAGGGGTAGAAATCTCAAAATGGAAAGACAAGAACAAGACAATTGCACCGATCTCGATATCTAGTACTTTAGTACTAAACTGCTACGCGTCGAGTAAGGTTGCGTCTTACCAGCACTTACCAGTAAGTAAATTGCATTTTAAAGAGTGCCAAAATGCCCTCCTGTGTGATGAGAAAATGTTTCAATTACACGGCAAATAATAGTAAAGGCGAATGAATAACATTGCATTTGTAAGTACACGCAAATTACTTAATATTATCGATTATTATAAATATTACAATTAATTTTCATGTTTCCCGCTCGCGGTTTTACACGTCATTAGGGAAAATTCAAGTCCTACTAAAGTAAAGGGTCTGGACGCGCAACAGCCAAATTTCTGTTGCTAAGTAAACTTCACTGTTTTAAATTAGACTAATCAGCCTAAACACTCTGTTTATTTGTTTGCTTGCGGTTAAACAACACATAAATCAGTAGTTCTAACAAGTATTGATGACATTCGCCACCATTTGAAAACTGTTGTTGCCCTATTGTATTTATTGTATAGCTCGACATATCAAACTCAGACAGGCAGCCGGACCTTTTATTCTAGTGGGCCTCAAGAAAAGGAGACAGCGAACGTTCCATCAAAAAGTGACAAGCAATACGCCGCCCGCTCATATATCCATATCATTCATACACACATATTATTTGATTGTCTATCTTTATCACACAGGAATACACTTTTGAATTAAGAAATTATACTGAAAATCGCTGAAAACAAAAGAGTGTTCCTTACTTTCCACATTATATTATGAGTATGTGAGACTATGGCGAGTCTATTTATTTATATTACGTCATTGGTAGGTGATGCTTCGTTTGAGATAATATTGATTTTAAAAGCTAAAAAAATAATAATTTCAAACAATTTATATACCACACTCCCGCAATAATATTGAAAAATAAAATAAATAATATAATATTATAAATAAATAATTCCATCTAAATAGTATTTTAACTTATCAAATAGTATTATCTTTCTTCCGTGTAATTATCATACAAAATGACAACACCTGTTGAAAATAAAAATAACTTTTCAGGATTGATGACGTTACACGATTCATTCATTACACATGGCGGTGGTTTTCGGGAGATCTTGAAAAATTAAAACTTTGACAATTATTTTAACTATTAAAACTAACTCCAAAAAATATGCAGTTATTTAAGTTAGAAGGTCATTATTCATTAAAAAAAATAAAAAAATGGACTGGAGTTCTCTATTATTTACCTTTATAAATATTTATATAAATTAATAGAGTGCATTTCTAACATGCTGAGAGCTCGATAATTAATATTTTAGCAGGTAAAGTTAATTTTACTGTTTTGAGCCTATACAAAATTCATAAAAAGGTTAAATTTACAACCAGCGCGAGCTATAAACCTTTCAAATATTAATTAAATTTCCGTGAAACTATCACGAACTGCAAAAGTTCATTATGAAAATAAGGTTGCGAGATGAAAATATTTTGCAACGAAATTTATAACCTAGGAAAATTTACTGACCCCAGAGCTGACTGATTGAGAGATCTTTATATGCTTTCCTGTTTAAGAGGGTATTACCAGAGAAAACCAGAAATATGTCATTTTTAAATCAGATTTTAGACATATTGACTCTTTTCCACATAAAAAATATAAAAGGATTTTGAAAGATTGTTTTTTTTTTTATCTAGCACTCGCATTTTTTAAATTTTGAGAAAAAATGTTTTTTTTTTAGTATTATAAGGTTATATAGGTCGTTGACAGATTTGTTAAATTTTCAAAAAAGATTACACCAATTTCAAATCATATAATCATGCAATATAATAAATCAATACATTATCTGGGTATCGCATGTTTTAGAATTTTAATTTTAGTTAAAATAAAATCATTAAAAAATATATAAGTACCTACACGTGTTTCTTGACGAAAATTGGTCCGTTTGTGTATTTATTTGCGCACTTACAAACTAATATATTTCAGATTTTTTTAACATTCTTATTTAGCTTAGACATTATTGAAAAATGATAAATACTTATAATCAAAAAATAATACAAAAAAGTAGGTACATTATATTAATAGTTTTATCATCACGCCTTTCAGCATTTTTGGATATAGGTATAAATTAAAGCAAATTTGGAATTAAATAAAATCGATATTGAGCTCTAATTTTAAAAAGCTGGTACGGAGAATAATGAATCTTTCTCATTGTAACCGCCCTGCATGATCGTAAGAACAACTTTCGACGAAATGTATATTTTCGGCTGCTGGCTGGTTAAACGCTCTTAAGGCAAAGCTTAATTCTAAATTACCATTTTAGATTAATCTTTACACAATCATGACATTATAAACACAAAAAAAAATATTCTTGGGATAAATTAACGCTTTTCCCACCGTTTCCACTGAGTAGAATTAAGATAACACTGTTAATTACGTAATAAAAAATTTAAACCTAAAGTACTAAAAAATGTATTTTTTCTTTGGAAATGTGTATGAACGCGTATAAGATGCAACATTTTAGGCTAAAATTATGAGCGACAGTTTTCATTTTTATTTTTTTAATTTAGTTACTATACATTTATTATTTTTTACATTTTTATATGAAACATGTATAATGAAGCATTTATATAAAATAGAAAATATATTCGTAGTCCTCCTCACTAGGAGATCCTGTGCTAAGGGGGACTATGCCTTGGATAAGTTTTCAGCGACTTCTATAGTTTCACTTCATTGGTTGGATAAGGTTTTCCAGAAACTTCTATGACGATGTTTTAAGTATACTAGTAAGTTCATTTTCCGATAGTTCCTTCAACCAACATTTAATGTTCTTAATGTAGCTATTTTTTGTTTTAATTTGTTTGGTAGTAAGTGGGAGATTGTTACATAACTTTACTGCTAAAAATTCTGAACTTCTTTGTCCAATTGAAGAGTTACACTTTGGTATATTAAGCATGTCTGTTTGTTTGGCTCTGGTTTTATGAGCATGTGAGGTGTCTGCCTCTGAATAATTTTTGTGGTGATGTACTGGAATGTTTTTGGCGTAGATTTTCTGTATGCTTGGAACATCAAACTGTTTAAAAATTTCTGTTGTTGATCTGATCTGTTGTTGTTGTTCTGTTGTTGCATTGGTTAATTTGTTTACTTTTTTATAAAATTATTTATAAAATAAATAAAAACTACCTCTGGGCTTGATGTCGTCAATTTAGATTGCATTTGCCAAGCGATTTTTATTATTTTTTACATTAATCCGACACAGGAGGCACCAAGGAAAATAATTTCCTTAAGAGCCTTTGTGATCATGTGATCTTCGGAGATACTGTATGGAGGGTCTTTTTAACGAAAGGAAGGGAGGAAGTTTTGGGAAGGAATAAGGTAGGAGGGGTGGGTATGAATCTAAGGATTAATGTGACCATGAGTGACAGACATTTGAATCCATCCGATCCGGCCCGGTTAGTAGGCGCATCCGTCGCCAAGACATTGACACACCTCACTCGATGTACCCGGGCACCAAACGTAGCGAACCACTTGGGATGAACCGTGGCAGAGGTTATCCATTAAATGGATCCCGGAGCGGCCTGCCTCCCATATTGTGAACATTCGTGGCGATATAAGGTATAAAACACTAGGAGTACATACATTTTGGCTCGTGACTTCCTCTTAATATTAACATGAAACCTAGATATCCTTATTAACAACTTGGGCTAATCTGTCCCCCGCGTATTGCGACGTTATACTTAGATAACATAAGTTGAAGTCTGAATCGTCCCGGTGACAATTCTTAAACTTAACTTGACACGGTTAAAATGTTTCTTCTTGTCAGGTTTATCAAACAAGTATTATGGAACTGGGTCAAAGAATCGTCTAACCGGGTATTGTATTCCGGGTAATTTGGGGAACGTCTTGTGAATTGTCGCCCTCGAAGCTAGGAGACAAATTGAATCAGTGTGTGCTTGTTTAGCTCCGCGAGGGCGTATTGGCTTACCGGGTCTTCCCTAGTTCCCCGGTATTAGACCCGGAAATTATACATTACCGCTTTATGAGGCGGGCTTTTTGAAAAATTAGGGAACGCTATGTTATAAGATGGTGGAGGACTTAGCCAGCTGAGGAATCGAACACGCGACGCCCGGGTGGGACCCAAGCGCGATGCCCACTCAACCACTGACCGGTCAACGCGGGATATACAGGTTGTTCGGAATATGAGTATACAAATGCATAAATAATTACAATTTTTGTAATACAGAACCGCAGACCCAATAATTTGCCACAAATTCGTTGTATTCGACAGTAATATATGTTTTTTAGGAAGCGCGTTGAGTATTAGGTATAATATTAGTACAATATATGGTGAATGCTATGGCGGGGAAAACATATTTAAACCAGCAATATCTTTTTGAAAAAAAAAATTTTAGCCCCAGACGCTGCAACGAAAAAAATGTCATTTTTTATTTAATTTTCTGAAAGAAGCTTTTGTTTAAAATGCTCTCACCAAATGCTTTAAAAAAGTAAAATTGACTGAGATACAGCGTTTTATGTTTCAAACGGTTTGCATGTTGAATTATCCTTCAGCAAAACTTTGAACGCTTTTTTTCACGAAACTACGTTTTTCAACCTGGTTGACGACATATTAAAAAAATGCATCCGATTTGCATGCAACAAGTATTAAACTGTTTGAAAATCCAGTCTTTCTGGTACTACGTAGGGTAATTTAATATCTATAAAAAAAACATGCCGGACCAACGAATTTAATTTTCCGATTTTCATTCGAAAATTTTCATTAAAAAAATAGAAGGGGGCCCTTTACAAAAAAACAAAGTCCCAGATGTGACCGAATCTCTTTCTGGTTTTTCTGTTTTCAGATTTTTTATTTCGTTTCGCTAATATTGTCTTCATTTAATTAAATAATTTCGCTCATTAAGTAAAAAAAAAATCTTTTAAAATGTTGTTGTTGGCTTTACGTAGCTTCTGATGTTTTTTTTAGCGTTTTTCTTAGTATTTACGCTATTGACGCCTGTAAAATATAATATGATCTAAGCGGAAATGACCGCAATAAATAGGGCATTTAACTTACAGCACTTTTACAGTTTCACCTTTCAAGTTATTTACAAAGCTCACTTCTCGTGTCATTTATTGGAACCATTCGGTCGCTTTGGACAAAAGTGCAATAAACTACGTGCAAAGTTGAGAAGTTATTTATGATACAATAGAAGACGCTATCAAAAAAGTGTCCAAAGAAACGAAGCTAGCAGTCCACAATGGAGTGCTGGTTTATTAATATTTTACCTACCCTAATGTATGGCAGTGAGACATGGAACTGACAGAGAAAGGTTGAAAGTAGACTGAATGCTGTTGAAATGAGATGGTAAACCCATGTAAGATCGTGTGAGAAATGTGGAGATCCGCAAAGAATGCAAGGCTGATGTAAGGGTAAAGAGTAACATTAACGAAGGGACGCTCAGATAATTTGGGCATGTAGAGCGAATGAACGAAGAAAAAGAAGTGTAAAGAAAATATATTACGCAAATTCGAATGGTAGAAAAAGTCGGAGACGCCCGAGGAAGACGTGACACCATCAAGTGAAACACAACAATCAGACCATTTCAAGATTCATAATAATAATAATATCTTTATTCAATGAAATTGGCAACATTATAACTAAAAAATTATATGTTCAAAGTAGTTTACAAATAGATTACATCAATCAGTACAAAAAAATTAACAAATAGAAAGTAATGTAAGAACGGTTACACAGAAGTAGTATAATTATACAATATTTTTAGTTGTGCATAGCCTGCCTCACTAGGTGAATCTGTATTGAGGCAGAATTTTTGTAAATTGTTTCTCGCAATTTTATCTATGGTTTTTTATAAATGTGTAAAGTACGTTTCTATACAACAAAAACTTTATCTTAGTTTACATTATTGTTTGCATATACACAATACAAAAACTGCAAGGTTACTACTACAATAACAACTGTCAATGACTGGGCGTTGGGGTGAGGGCACCAGTATAGGCTCGATCATTAGAATATATCCATATTTTTTAAACTTAATAGAAGAGTATATATGAGACGATGACCGAATGTAAATGAGGCAAAGAGTGTGTGCCAAGACCGAGTTGTTTGACGGTCTTTTCTTTCTGCCTACCACTTCGGGGAAACGGCGTGATGGTTAGTTAGTTAGAGCATTAATTCATGTATTTTTTACGATTTTGTGGCCACGGCCCTGGAAAATAAACCTGGAATCATCCGCATATTAAGCAGGAATATTCAGATATATATTTTCTTACATTATCTCCACACAGGAGGCCCTGAGGGAAAAATCCCCTTACGGCCTTTGTCATCTTTGGGGATGGTCTCTTTAGGAAAGGAAGGTTAGGAAGTACTGGGAAGGAAAAAAGTATGTTGGGTGGATAGGGATCTTGGGGTCAGTATGTCCAGGAGTGACGGAAATACGATTCCATCCCCCCCACTGCCTTAGGGCGATGTTCCGAGAGGGTCCTGCTGGAGAGATTAAAATGTTTCCCTCAACCAGTCTCTCTGGTCTACTACGCAGTTGGTGGACAGAAGATCCGGACAAACCTCACCCCGTAAACCAGGATACCCCTGCTGCTCCAAACGTAGCGAACCACTTGGGGTGACCTATGGCAAAGGTGTTGATTTTCTAATAAATGGTTCCCGGGGCGGCGGTACCCATTCCCGCCTCCCAAATTAGGGGAACAATGCAGGGAGAAACAAGCACCATTGCAACGCATGCCGCGAACAGCTAGTTATTTATATTTGTTTGTGAGTAAGGTAGGAAAGGCAGTGCTTGTGTGCTTATAGCCTATGTGGAATGCAAGCCTCTGATGTCGACCCTGTCTCAAGAATGATAATGAGTTAATGAGTTAGAATGTCATTAACGATAACCATACTACCCAGTTGGATACGAATCGAAAAGTACGCATTTCAAAGTGACCCACTCTAAATGGGCGTATTAATGTTTGGTGACTTTTGATGCCCTTCTTTGTTTATTTTCCTGTTATCCTTTTCACCTAACAAGGAGTCTACGTGCGCCCGCAATTTAGCTGGAAACTTTAACAATAAACAATTAAGTTAAGTTGGTATTAACGTAGTGAAGATATCGGTAAAGTGACTACCCCCACAAAAATAAAATCCTTGGGCTATAAAAGCAGGAAATCGTTCAATATAAATACCTTGTCTCCTTTTACGAGGCTGACTGATTTACTGTTTGATAAAAGAATCGGTTTTCTTCGCTGGAATCGACCGTTAAAGCTTTATAGCCTATTTTTTCGCCCCTTTTGTGAGAGCTTTTCTAGAAAAAGAGTATTGGCTTCGAAAAAAGGTTAACTCTCTTGTAAAAACTTATTAGATTGATTTATTATAACGGTTTGGCTCTTTCGTTAACTTGGTATTGATTTACTAGACGGTTTGGGAAGTTTTGAGCTAAAGTATAAAATAAAATGCGTTACGATTTGGCTCATATTGGCAGAAGAACTTTGTTACTTTTCTGTTTTCAATGCCACATAAAATTTAGACTTAGCTTGTATCAACACAAGGCTCGTGTACACAAATACACGTTCCGAAAGAATCCCTAAATTTTGTTTGTTTTGACTGAAGAAGAAAAGTAATGGCTTTTGTGGTTAAAAGTTTTCTTTTATTTGCGTTGAATCATAAAGTTACTCGTTCAGATAAAAAAATGTCGGTAGCTTAGTTTTCAACTTTTCTCTTGTAGTTGAGGTACTTACTCTGAATTACAATTCTTTGACATTAATTATTTTACAGAAGGAGACTCTCAAACTTTGAATCCACGGTGCGTACCTAACAAACATACCTACTTACCAGTGGCGGTCCTTCCCTCAGGCCAATTGGACAAAAACCTCACAAAATTATAAGATGACAGTAAAACATAATATTATTATTATGAAATATTAAGCAAATGAAAGCAACTCTTATTATTCAAATGTATTTGAAATGCACCGCTCTCTCTCCCTCACGGCACTGACTCAAGCTACGAGTATCTTCAGAATCCGAAAAGTTTTTACTGAGCGGCATAGTGCCATCTCGTTTATTGTATAGTGCGTAAAGAGACAGAAGATATGATATCAGGGCATTTCATACTTTGACCCAGCCAATCATAGTGCGTGGAAAAGAAAGCTTCCATTTAAGACGTTAGATGTCACTACTTGCCGCTGCAGGCTATCTAGCGGTGCATTTCAAATACATTTGAATAATAACAGTTGTTTTCATTTGCTTAATATTTCATAATAATAATTGTCTTCATTTGCTTAATATTTTATAATAATGATTGGCTGGGTCAAAGTTTGAAATGGCCTGATATCATATCTTCTGTCTCTTTACGCACTATTCAATAAACGAGATGGCACTATGCCGCTCAGTAAAAACTTTTCGGATTCTGAAGATACTCTTAGTTTGGGTCAGTGCCGTGAGGGAGAGAGAGCATGCTGAATAATGTGCGTCTGAAAGACGTGGTTTGATAAACGTGGGTTGATTTTGCATATTTTGCGCTTGTCGCGTGAAATAATTTACTGTATTAAATGTAATTTGACGTACGGGGATGAATTTGACTCTTAAACTCATGAGGTACCTACAAATGTATTTCATATTGAATTATAATATCATTTTTCATATCATAGTGTTTCCATACAAACGAAGTATTGAAAATCCGTTAGTCTAAGCTTTAACTTTAGGGCGCACAGTTTACACCCGCGCTGTGAAAGCGGGTTCCCCACAGAGCATCGGACCATCCCAAATACCCATTCCCTCCTCCCAAATTACAATTTGGGGAATGGGTACCGCCGCCCCGGTAACCTTTATTGGATGACCAACACCTCTGCCATAGGTCACCCCAAGTGGTTCGCTACGTTTGGTGATTTAGCAGGGGTGCCCGGTTCATGGGGTGAGGTTTGTCTAGGTCTTGGAGGCGGATGATCAGGACACTGAACCCCAGATTCCTACCCACCCCTTAAACCCTTTTCCTTCCCAGAACTCTCCTCTCCTTCTTTCCTAAACAAAAAACCCCCACACAGCATCCCCAAAGATGACATAGGCCCTGAGGGAAATGATTTTCCTCAGGGCCTCCTGTGTGGAGCTCATGTAAAAAAAATAAATTTAATTGACCTTCCACTTCTGGACCCCTAGAGCCGCCTCTGCTTAAAACACATTTTTAATTGCACTTTTTTTGGAAATGAACGATTGGGTTTGTCATTTTTTATATTACACCAAAAATACAACCAATAGATTTCCTCATTTTGGTAACAAATTAACAGAATTAACAAAAATAAATACTTAAATTATTATAATTTGATGAGAAAACGGGAGATACCTATAAGAAATTAAATTATTCATAATAGATTTACATAAACAACAAAATAAAATTTACTAATAACTTGTTAGAAAACCATCATTTTTTAAATTTTTTTGTTTATTCTGCTCGCAATTGAAAATTTCCACTTTTTGAAACTTATATTATTGCACAGCTTTTCAAACAAGAATTTTGTTTACAGTTTTCCTTACATTGGTTCACTTCGAATAGGTCAGAAGAGTGTGTGGATTAAACTGAATCTTATTTATCTACTCCGGAATATCGAATATTATTGTTAAGGGGAAACCCGGTCGCCGATAAATTTCGACAATAGGCATTTTACCAAACTGTTACTGAAAGGGACAACTGCACATCAGGCTGGCAATGCCCAAATGAAATCATCAAAATCGAGGTTTGGTATTCCTCATTTTTAACCTCCAATACTGAACCGATTATTAATATTTTTACTAACTGTATTAGAAGAAAACACTCTATCTGTATGCACGTTTCACTTTTTTTTTAAAATACATTGTCTAGTTTGTATACAACGTTTGTTGATAACGTTCGAACCAGGCAATTTTAAGGATTTATGGAGAGTCCTAACTCCTCTTAGAAGAAACTTATCAGTAAAAGCAAAACGTACCGACACGATAGTGGTCCATATCAATATTATATTAAAAAAAATATTTAAATGAGTGTCAAAATCTAGAGAGGAAATTGGGGAATATTTTTGTATGGACCGGTTTTGGTCTTCACTCATTTCTACAGGAATAATGCATATAATTGATGCCTTTATACGTATGATGTTTTAATTGTTTATTTTATCTAAATTTTTCGAAATGTCTCTAAATCGTAGAGCTTTTACAACCAACATGTGCGCATAGGCAAGTGCATTTGGCATCGTAACAAGTCTGGTTTATTTGCAGATCAAATCGATCCGATCGTAAAGTGTTAAGTGTCAGCGGCCTGCAATTTGCAATCAAGGATTGCTCCAGATCCGTTCTGATTCCTGTTGCCGCGCTACTACTAACTGCTAATTGGCTCGAATCGGCGAATTGGCGAATATGCGGTGATTGATATGGGACGCAAGTCACGCCTGGTTGGTGGATGACTTAATCAACACCGTTTAGTGAAGCCTGATTGTTCAAGTGTTCCATGAGATCCTTAGTACATTACAGATGAGCTGCTAATGCCAAAATGATGAAACTATTCCTATATGTCAATCCTATAAAATTTTCTCTATAAAATTAAAAATACCACCACCAGATAAATAAAAACAATTTCAAAGAAAGCCCTAGAAAAAATGAAGATGAGGAAATTATGAAAAAGAAAGCAGCGAAGAAGCGAACAATGTCCACAATGGAGTACTGGTACCTACTCTGATGTATAAGTGAAGCTTGGAACTTGCAAAACCATGCATGATCGTGTGAGAAATGTGGAGATCCGGGAAAAATGCAAGGCTGATGATGAATAATTAAGACTAGCTGTTAAAAACCCGCTCCGCAGGTTATTACTGCTAATCCCTGCGGGCGGATTTTGGTTCGGCTTCGCCAAGTTAGTTTTGGTGACCATTTTATAAATCCAATAGGAATTGGTTTTACAAATAGCCCGTTCCCTGGATCCACTGTCATCCAGTGTAGCTAGTCACAGGGACAACGTAACCGAGACAGAGCAATGACGTCATATGTAATATATGGCCGCTTGATACAACATGTATTACCGTCAATCTTTCCATCCGGAGAGATACTACATATATAAACTAATTCGTAGCAGTTATACCTAGGGGAGAGACCTGCTGACGGAAGTAGCGACATCTTGTAACGAATTCTTGAATTCGAAACCGAATTATAACAGTATCTTTGTGTGAAATTCCACGTACGCAGATTTTATTTGTGGCGTGGCGTCAGACATGCACTCGTAGCTGGGTTCTGAAAAGCAACCACGCAAACGTTATCGTATTAATACTGTTCGATATGATTCGATATGCCTTAGTAAAATGAAGATGAGGAAATTATGAAAAGAAAAGTTGCGAAGAAGTCCAAAGAAGCGATACTAAAGTCCACAATGGAGTGCTGGTACCTACTCTGATGTTTGGCAGAGAAGCTTGGAACTGGCAAAACCATGCTTGTTCGTATGAGAAATGTGGACATCTGGAAAGAATGGAAGGCAAGGCGTAAGCGTAATAAATAAGATTAAGATTGGGACGCTTAGATGGTCTGGGCATGCAGAGCAAATGAATGAAGAAAGGAGTGTAAGGAGAATATATGACGCAAATATAAATTGTAAAAGTAGTCGGGAATCCCCGAGGAAGACATGGCCCGATCTAGCGAATCAGATACTTGAGCCGGGCCATGTTAACAATCAAAATAATAGAAGAGTATGTATGAATGTGAATGAGGCAAGAAGTGTGTGCCTAGACCGAGTTGTTTGTAGGTCCGTCCTCTCTGCCTACTCCTGCGCGGGAACGGCGTGATGGTTAGTTTGTTATTCAATTGTCTACCTTGATTGTTTATAATTACGAAATAAAAAGGATTGGAAGTATTATACGGTTTTAACTGCATTTTTCAAAAAAGTTTTCTTACGTCTGATCTATACTAAGGCATCTGCGGAAAATAGGACTGTTCTTCCACGGGAAGGCAAGGCCGGCCGGTCGAAGCTAAGAGGACGTTAAAATCATAATGTTCAATGACGTAGCAAAGTTGCGAGAGGTTTTTCTCTTCATAATGCGAACTATTCACGTCATATGCCTTTATATTAATGTTGTAGAAGACGAAAGGTTGAATAAACCTACAGGATATTATTTAAACGTTGTTTAATAATGTAGGTAATACTAAGTACTCATTTTCTGTCACTTTAATACAGATTGCACGTTAAAAAAATGTATTTTTCTTCGCAGTTTAATTTAATTTCAAAAAATGATGTGTTAGTGGCATTTATGATGGTACAGAGCAGGAACCCTTCACACAGAAGAAGTAGTGCACAATTGAAAGACAACTACTCATACGAAGTGGTCGACCAATTCACCTACCTGGGCTCCAGTCTGACAGAGAATAATGAGGATCCAGCAGAAATCAGAAGGAGAATCACAGCAGCCAACAAAACATACTTCCCTTTGCTGCCAGTGTTTAAGTCACGTAGTGTCCACAGAAAAACCAAAATAACCATATATAAGACCATTGTTAGAACTGTATTGGCATATGGATGTGAGGCGCTGACACTGACGGTAAAGATGGCTGAAATGCTGGATACTTTTGAAAGAAAAGTGCTGAGAAGAATATGTGGACCCGTGAAAGAGGGTGAACAGTGGCGCATCCGGCGCAATACAGAATTGTATGATATATATAAGGCACCTAGCATCTCAACACATATGAGACTCCTCAGGCTGAGATGAGCTGGGCATGTACATGTCAGTGCTCGGTGCCGCCCGCTGGATTGTTACTGGATAATTTGTTCGTTTTTTTATTACTTTTCTTGGTTGAGGCTACTAACAACTCGTTTGACTGTCCATGAGGCTGATTACCTCCATGGGCTTTAGAATTTTAGAAGTGACTATAACAGTGCAATTCTGTAGGCGCGCCCGCATACCGCCCTCTAACAACGTATGCGGGGACATTGAAGCTCTAGATTCGTTATACAAAAGTTAAATGTAGAGTCGTTTATAAAAAAAAATGTAGATTCTTGCGAGAGCTCCGAAGGGGCGACCATAAGTCGCCTATACCGGGGCGGGACAGTGGTGGGTGCTTCAATGGGCATGTACAGAGAATGCCGGATACACGCGTCCCAAAAAGAATTTTGACTGGACACCCAGGTGGAAAGAGAAAAGTGGGAAGACCCAGACTGAGGTGGGAAGACGAAGTAAGAGGGGATGCAGCACAGCTTCTCCAGGTACCAAATTGGAAGTCAGCCGCTGAGGACAGGAGGAGTTGGAGGCGACTGTTGCAGGAGGCCAAAGCTCGATATGGGCTGTAGCGCCATCGAAGAAGAAGAAGTTAGTGGCATTTATATATTATTGATTTTGTTCCCACGTACCCGAAGGATTTTAATCAGCGATTTCTTAGCGTATTTGGAATAAAAATGTAGATGTCATTTTGCTCTCCGATGATTTTTTTTTTCAATATAAAACGATAAAAATATTTTTCCATCACGCGTCGCAACTGAGTACTTTAGTATAGGCTAGCGGATCACGTTAAACGCACTCTCGCGTCTCGTTCTAGCAGCACGGTAACAGACGAGACAGCGTGCGTATTACGTGATCCCGTGGCGACGTCGTGTTGGAGTGTGATAGAAAAAATATTTTTTTTTTTTTTTTAAATTTTATTTAGCAAAATATAATATCGAATAGCAAAATGATTTCAACCTTTTTTAAATTTAAAATGTGCCCATGAATCGCTGGTTAAAATCCTTTGGGTACTGCTGTTACACCCTGTATAAAATATATATTTTTAATGCATTATTGTGCCGATTGTGACACAAAAGAACGAAAAAAAATTGTTTTAAAAGCTTTCAAAATAGCTCAGCTATTCTAGTTTATACGTTTTATAAGTATAAATGCTTTATTTTTCTAGTACTAAAAGACGCATCTATCGCGCGAACATCTTTATTTTATAACAGCTAAAAAATAAGTAATTTAAAATAAGGGAACACGTAAGAGCCCGTTCACACTTCCGTCGTAAAAACGGAGAGGGGTTCCGTCGTCACGACGGAAGCCCTAGCCGCTGTAGTGGCTCTATGGAGCTGTTCACACTTGTCGGATCCGGCGCGAAGACGGATCCGTTTTTTTTCGCCGGAGAGTTCGCCTACGCAGAGCGTCCGTCGTGAAGCCGGAAGGGAACGCGCTGGCTCATACATTTCAATGGAGCTGTTCACACTACACGGCGGGACGACGGATCCGTTTTGAACCCGCCACACCCCGCTTCACACTTCACCACCGCCCGCTCCCAGACGCAAGGCGGCAGGCAATTTGTGTTTTTATGGGGCGCGCGTTTGGCGTTTTGTAATATTATTATATAATATATATGTTCGTTCCAGAATGCGATTTTTTCTATTTAATCTCAAGAAAATATTTAGTCATATCATTCATGTTTTTTAGTGATTTTAGTTATAATAATTGCTGAATGATTTTCGCGTACTTTCTCCTTTTCAAGTATGCAAACACAATATTCTCCCACGGTTTGAACAAATAAGGTCCGACCCCTGAAGTAATTTTATGGCTGGAATTATATCAATACATTCCCTTACCGAATTCGAAGAAAAAGTTTATTATTTAAATTGTTTTATTTTTAAGTAGGTATTTGTACATTTCAAATAGCACCTATTATGGCATTATAGCAACTATTTATGGCAGCCTCAAGGGAAAGTTTTTGCTGTCGGCCGTACTGAAGAATGATAAAATGTTTTGGTCGTTGTTTTCGTAGAGTAGGGTCCGTCTTGAAAACGGAAGTGTGAACAGGGGCCTAGGGCTTCCGTCGTGACGACGGAACCCCTCTCCGTTTTTACGACGGAAGTGTGAACGGGCTCTAACAGTAATTTTTACAGTCCGCAAAATTGCTCAGAAAAAGTTTTATGGGCATAGCTTTGGCCCAAGCGTCAAAAAAGCTCTTTCTGCCTCCAGATAACAGTACTTCATAAGTCATAATAATAACGTAAGCCGGTTACAACGGCCATCATTTTGACGCTTCGTAAAACGGTGACATGATAAAGTTTATAATATTTTACCTAGCCGAGCCACTGTTTTCAGCATTTCTACTTTATAGCCTCGACTTCCCTGTAATTAAAGTAGAAACTGAACCAAAACTTTGGGGGTTCGTGCGTGGAGCGTATAAATCACTTGGAAGGTCCTGCGTGATCTCTAGCACTTCTCTAATGTACGGTCCTTGACTAACAATAATTAAATTATTAAATTAAGACCAACGTACCAAAAAGGACCTTCATTTTCTAAAAGTTACGTAAGTTTTCTGTTGAATTAAACTTTTCCTTTTATCATTTTCTCACTTTGACTGCGAGCTTACTTTTTCTAGTTCGTAAAAATATGATTTACTCGAAGGTCGAAAAGACAATGGATGGCCGCGAAAATGGATGCTTCATTCAAAAGGATTTAGGTATAATATTGTGGTGGATTGAAATGATGTTTGTGATAAGAACATTTTAGTATGGCGGTGTAGACTGCATTAATAATTTGAAGATTTGAGATGAAATCTGAGGACCTAAAACATTCCCTTGATACATCGGGAAGGATTAAGGGACCTATCATATACTACGGCCTTTTACTGTTTTCTATGCATTAAAGTGATCTAGAATAAAACGATAGATCAATTCTAACCTTCGAGTGCATCAATCAGATGATAGTGTTCTTCGCCTTACAGTTTGGCGACGAATCACCTTATAGTACCTAAATACAAGAAATTTCATGTATTTCCAAATGTATCAAATTAATTAGAGCATGCTGAGGACAGAACTTCTTGGAAAATACCGATAGTACTATCGAAGATACGACCTCAAAATGTTGATATTTGCGGCAGTCGATAAGCTTGTACCATCACAGTGCAGAAGTACTGCAGCACTGTCATTCGAATCATGAATTGTTATTTACATGACGTCACGAGACACAATTCCATATTTTACCAATGTTCACATTCAAAAGTCGTAACATCATAATTTTTGGAGATTTTACTGTGTTATGCCGTGTTGGGCTACCTCCTTGGCTAAAGGAACATACTTTCGACCGTGAAAATCTAAAAACGTATCTAATTTTGCTGTGCTTTTGAATGTCGTTATAACTTTCTGGTTATCCATTACAAATAAATGAGACTATATTATTAAAGAAGATAACACTAATAAACGTAACGAAAATTTGAAAGAGAAAAAGACACAGAAAAATGGAAAAAGATAACGGTCGCAACTGGGATTCTGGAACTCAGAACCTCTCGTCTTACCGGGACGGGCGCCTTTACCAATTCGGCCATTTCCACCTTCCATCAAACCGTCATAATTGTCAATCTCATATTTAAAATTTTAGAATTAACAACATTATCTTCAATTAATTTTTCCACATTGAAATAAAATTGAAACAATGTTAGTTTGTTTAGACCACTCTACACTATTCCTAATCACATCCCAACCCCCATTTAAACACTTAGTAATATATATTATGTTCACCCTTTGCTTTGTAATGTCAAGTCAGTATATTTTGACCTGGGGAAGGAACGGTTGTTCCGAAACCGGTCGGCATATTTATAAAAAAAATATAAGTGGTTCAAAAAAGTAAGAAATTATTATTTATTTGAAGAAAAGCCAAGCCCATTTCGGTGTTCAGGAAATAAACAAGAAATCATTGTTGTTAAATTTGAAAGGAAATTAATATCTATTATTTTGGAGATACTGTTTTGATTCTGACTAGGGCTAGATACTGTTTTGATTCTTAGGACAACCTAACGTATGGTATTTAATATTATACTGCTCGGCTACGACAATTTGCTCATTTCTGCTTCCAAAGATTTTTATGGTGAGAAACATATCTCAGTTTATTGTGTCGGCCATAGATGTTATTCTTAATTTGCCCGCGTCGTAATTTCGTGTTCCCTTCTTTACGAGCACCTTCTTCAAGGCAAGAACAATATAAAAATAAAGCGTAGCTCACAAAACAAAACATTAATAACAATACAAACCCAGCAAGGCGTCAAGTTTTATTTCACCAGGAATAAATATCTACGATAATAATTCTTACTTGTTCTTGTTTTGTTAATGGCCGTCTGTCAGTCGAAATCCAATGCAAAGGATTTCTTCAGTTTTAAAATATTACGATGAATCTAAACAGGTATAGCGACAAACACGCAGGAAATATGGCAAGCCTTTTGAACTATTCAGAATTTTTAAATTTTAATTTTGATTATGTGAACCAGCTGACGACCTCAAGACTCTTGACCCTTGACCTTGGCTCTTGGCGACACGCAGGTCGCGGGTTCTCATCCCGGCGTACACAGATAAATTTTATATGATTGATTTGTGTTTTCATAATTTCATCATTTAAAATAACAAAAGATATATTTGCGGCACGTTCCAGAGTGGAAGATATTCTCAGAATCGCCCTGGTGAAAGACCACCACTCAGAATTGAAACGTTGCTTGAAATGGCTTTAGCCGTGTTTGGTGACCACACCATCCACTTCTACACCTCCTTCCCCTCCCCAGTTACCTTCAACTTCACAACATAACCCAATTGGGGATGCCATAGTTTCACTGCTCCAGATAGGAGCAGTTGGGACTCAGGTATTAGCACTTAGGTATTTACATAAAAAAAATACGGGGCTACGCCATTCCCATTTTATATTAGTTGTGAGGCTGAAGGAAAGAAATGGGAAAAAGAAGGATAAGATGTACCTGGATACCCTGGATAATGGAAAGAAATGGGAAAAAGAAGGATAAGATGTACCTGGCTATTTAGAACAGACCATCAAACACGACTAAAGCTATTTCCGAGAACCGCTTGGGGTGACCTACCGCAGAAGTGTTGGTTATCCAATAAATGGTTCCTGGTGCAGCGGTACCCATTACCGCCTCCCAAAATGAGAGGCGAAACAGAATACGGCATTTATAATGTTAACGGTACCTACACAATGAAATAGAAAACATTTTATCTCATGGCGTAATTTGTGGAAACAAAATAAACGATGTCAATCAACGAATTCTGAAGCGGGAAGTGTTTTTGACACGTGGTAACTTGCCTCAGGATACAACTATATATTATGCATGAAACCCACTTACTGTTTGAAACATTGATGTGAAATACGTAGGTATACCTTTATACCTTACATATTCAAAAGCTACGCTGAAAGCCTTCTCGCCCGGGGTGAACACGCGTTGGCCCTTCCTCGGTAAAAGCGCGATTCGGCAAACGTTTTAATAAAAACTGTCAAAATATCGGAACCAAGGAATCTTGCACTATTTACAATTTTATTCAATTAACAGAAAATCCTTCACGGTCTGGTCTATAACCATTCCATTGAAAAGTGATTTATCATTGAAGAAGAAGAAAACACTACTAATCTAAACGAAAATATGAAAGATAACAAAGACACAGAAAAATAAGAAAAGATAACGATCACAACTGAAAATAACCTTACAAAGTTGTAAAAGAGAGTTGCTCTATAAAATTGAATATTCATGTAGACTTTTACATCAATAGGTAAAATTGGGTGTATTTATCCGAGACACTATTTAGGTTACAAACCAGTTCATCGAATACCCTTTTCCAATGAAAAAAGTATCTGCCAATATGTGGAAAAAAATATAGTCGAAAATAATATTTTTGAATTTGAAATATGAGATTGACAAATATGACGTTTAAAAAAGACTTTTTTGCTAGTGACCCTACCATGTTCACCTAAAACACATGCACAATTTGATATCCGGACTTGTCAGAATGAATAATTTTCAGAGGACCTAGTAGAAATACAAGAAGTACCTACAGTTCCATTTTATGAAGAACTATTAATTTCGTATCAACTTTACTTCTTCTTACTTACTCGTCAGAGAGAGATTTCATTGTTGGTAATCAGTATTGTTATGTGGATATTTAAAGAAAATCAAGATTACAGAAATAAACAGTCGAAATTAATTAACTCTTTACTATTATACATGAATAGTCCTATTTTTTATTTCTCATTGTTCTATGTTCTCATTATACTCATTCTCGTTGTATTCTTACTGTATTCTCATTGTATTCTCGTTGTATTCTCATTGTACTTGTAATTTCAGTTGTAAACGTATCGATTTTCTTCCAACTGTAATTGTGTATACATATACAACTAAATATATTCTATATTACAACTAAAATAAAAGAAATATTCTCATGCTTAAACTGCATACGTAAATATGGTCTAATTTATCACATTTAACTAAAAGCCTTTTTATAAATCACTAGCGAGTTCCCGGCATGCGTTGCTACGCCACTAATAAAGAAATTGTTTCAAGTGTTTCCACTAATAAGAACAATCAATCAGTTTTGGTAACTAACATAGGTACCTATTTTAAATATCTATAATTCTTGATTCGATTCAAAGTATGAGGCGAGTACTTCAAATAAATCCGTTAATTTAAAGATGTTCGAAAATAAAATTTTTATTTAACAATCATTGTTTTGCAAAATGTCTTTCTCAAGTTTTGAAATTTTTTGACTGTTTAGCAAGGATTTTTGTAATGATTAAAAAACTTTTCAGGTTGTAATAATCCAGAAACCTTCGCGGGGGCTTAAAGAAGGTATTTTGAAAGTTTCAAACATTTCCTATGCTTAATATAGCAACGCATAGCGAACATACATACATGCAAACATTTTTAGATTTTTATGTTTATAGATTTTCCAATAAATGTTAATTTTCGAGTGATTTGTTTGAATAGTAAAATTCCACGAAAACAGTTTCAGACAATGTAAAAATCAGATTTTTCTATAAGACTTTATATTTCTTTCAGGGAAAATTTCCTGTAATATTTCATGGTATTTTTACAACTGGCAGCTATTTATAAAAACATTATTACAACAAACCGTTGGAATTGTTCCTTGAAGTTGCTAAAAAGTTGTTTGAACACATAAATCAAAACACGAAACGTTCCTCAACTAACTTAGTAAAACGACATTTACACAACCCATAAAAAATGTTGGATTATTTCGCTGATTCTAATAAAATGAACATTCCATCATTCTAATGGGGAAAGTTTCTTTAAAGACGATCTATCTTCGACGAATAATTCGTTGGAATTTTTAAAATAAAGAGCGGTAATAGATCTCAATACAACTTTCAAAGATTTCGCATTTCTTACATATTTTAAAAACAAAGTTTTTACTGGGCAAACAATGTTACAAAAATTATTATTTACCTTAACCATAATGAAATAAAAACACGTTTTTTTACATTAGCTCGACACAGTAGGCCCTGGGGAAAATAATTCTCCTAAAGGCCTGGTTCATTGTAATAAATATGTTTATAGCTTATTCGGAAAAAAAAATTAAATACATTTATATCACAACAATACTGTTTGGCGCAGTTTCTTTGGATTTTCAGCGATACTACAATACGGTCCGAATAACTGCTAAATTATTAAATTATACAATGAATCAGAGATGTCGCCCGCTTGTCGATTGGAGATAAAAGTGCAGTTAGAGCATAGACTCTCAACCTTTTTTACCCACCGCCCACTTTGAGAATATTTTTATCCGAAACAGCAATTATCTTCACGATTAGGGAACGTACCCATACTACGTGACACGTTTAGGGGAGGGTGGGGAGGGGGGGGGGTCTTCAAAATGTCACGCTTGGTACAAATGAGCGGCGGCGGGCTTAAGTTTTTGGTCACCGGGGGGGGGGGTTAAAAATTGCAAAAAGTTGGGTTTTGTGCATATGACGTAACAAAGCTCGTAATTCCTCCGTATCCCTTGTCACACTTCTCTACTCCCCTCCCCCCTTTTAAGGTGTGACGCAATTTATGGATGGCTCCTAATGGGATGGGATTAGTTTCAGTGAGTCTCCTACCGCCCCTCTGAAAGTCTGAAACGCCTCCCAATTTTCTCTTGGTCTTCTACCGCCCCCTGAAGGTCTGAAACGCTCTCAAGGGGGCGTTGTCGCCCACGTTGAGAACCTATGAGTTAGAGGATATTTATTTTAAATATCTAATTGTGACCTGTAAAAATAACTGTCTTGATTCTGTGGTTTGAAATTTTTGCGAATCATTGTGAATTTGATTCCTGTTTAAAGTTTGACCACTAGCTTCGTGCGTATTTCAAGAAAATTATAACAAAATAGATTCAATTGGTTGGATTACATTTCGGAGGCCTCTGATGTTGCAGAAATCGAAAATTAAGGTTGGCTGTTTTTTCCTTTGAGGTTCTGCCGGATCGTTATTTCTTGTGATTTGGTTCGCGCAGGTTAAATCCATTATCAATAATATATTTTATCTGCTTAATGACCTTCAAAGCATTGCAAGGAATGGCGCCAGCCTATATATCGGAACTATGTGTCCGACAAAACTTAAGCGATAGGCAGCTTACTCTAAGGTCAGCAGATCGAGATGTTATTAATCGTTTAATCGAACTTTCTAGGTCAAATCGAGCCGTTTACTATGATCGATCTTTTCGTGTAACTGGCCCGCTCACTTGGAACAAACTTCCCTCAGCTCTTACTAATATCCAGAACTTGGCTGAATTCAAAAGAGCTTTAAAAACAAACTTATTTAAAAAATCATACCTTTCATGAATTTTAACTCCTTTTCAATCCACTAATAAGTCATGTTCCTCAAGTTTCTGGTAATTGTTTGGTTTCGATTACCTCCTTACTATAGTTTTATGTGCACTCTGATTTTGTATTATTTCTAAATGTTAACTGCCTCCTATTCTATATAATTTATTTTAAATGATTCTTGTTGAATGGCACCGTGATGGTTTATCATTATATATTGTCCTGTGCCAAACAGCACTCACTATTGTTGTTAATATTGTTCTTTAGGAATTGCTTTGTATATTTTGTATATTCGTTATTTCACATTATTTAATTAATTTTTTAAGGACTCGTAAGGAACACTGTAGGTTAATTTTAAGTTAGGGAACGTACCCATACTACGTGACACTTTTAGGGGGGGGGGGGGGTCTTCAAAATGTCACGCTCCATACAAATGAGCGGCGGGTTGCTTAGGATTTTGGTCACCGGGGGGGGGGGGGGGGGGGGGGTTAAAAATTGCAAAAAGTTGGTCACGTAGTATGGGTACGTTCCCAATTATAATCAAGCGCACTTGAAGTGAAATATCACAAAACTGCGCTATATAAATACTAAGTTATTATTATTATTATTTGAACATTGAGTTCAGAGAGCCTGGGGCTGAACCCCATGCTTGCAAATTATAATGCAAGGCCTATGCCATCTTTGGGGATGCTGTGTGGAGAGTCTTTTAGGGAAAGGAAGGAGAGAAAGTTCTGGGAAGGAAAAAGGTATGAGGGGTGGGTAGGAATCTGAGAGTCAGTGTGTCCAGGAGTGACGGACAAATTAATTCATCCCTCCACTGCGGTGCAAGTCCTGCTGAGAGAGTTCTGCTGAGAGAGTCCTGCTGGAGAAGTCAAAAGATCTCCCGATCTGGCCGCCACGCGGTGGGCAGACTCATTCGCCGCCAAGATTCGGATAATCTTGACCCCATGAACCCGGGCACCCCTGCTAAGTCACCAAATGTAGCGAACCACTTGGGGTGAAATGGTGATTATGGTTGAGGTGTTGCCTTGCAACATAAATACATTAACATGGTTGAAAAGTACCTACTACTAAAAAAAGGACCAACAATCTTGTTTTATTAGCTAGGTTAGGGAGAATAAAATTCTACATTACGCTTCAAGGTCGCGAGTTCAAATCCAAGAAACTTTTATTTTATTGATTTATGTTGTTTCTCAATTTATTTAATTACTAGCTTAACTCTCCGACGTTGCTCGGGCTTTACAGTGAGTTTTTCAAAATCAGACTTTGACAATGACGTTCCACAAGTCAAGTGTGCAAAGTTTCATGAACCTCGGAATAAAACTGTGGATTCAAAATTAAATCCACCCCGCCCGCGACAAGCAGAGAAAAAACTTTATATTTTAGTTTAACAAACATATAAAGTATTTTAGCGGCACATTCCACAGAGCTCTTGTGACACACCTCCACAATAAGCCACTTGCATCACATTTTTTAAAAAAATTTTCCGGTTTAGGCAAATATTCTAAGACATTCTGTATTTTTTTTTTTTTTTAATCGTATTTTTGAAACCCTGGGGATTTTTTGAAAATTTCAATACGAAAAATCAGACCATTTTTTATAAACCGGAAAGACGGGACATAATTTTATAGGTGTGAAAAAACGATAATTACATAGCAGAAAATCATTTAAAAAAATAGAACGTTTTCCACACGAATGGCACAGGAGAATAACGAGGCATACCAAAAATATTACATCTCATAAATATTTTTTTCCTTGATCCATCTTATTGATCATAAATCATTATAATGTACAGCGTCTATATTACTAAATTCAATGTAATATACTTGAACTTGTAAATTGTAATAATAAGAAGAATATTATAAAATTTTATTTTGTTAAAATCAGCACCATAACCATTATACCTCTAAAACATGTACCGATATCCTCTTCATGTTCTGAAGAGAACCCCGTACCCATTAATTGTACGGGGTTCTCTTCAGAACATCTGTCAAAAAATCAAACCAAATGATAAGTTCGCAGAGAACAAACAATAAATCTAGTGAACGAATTCAAAAATTCGCCTGAAATCAAAGTGATGCCATATAAAAAAATAAATCAGTGTGGAATTTTATAAAATTAATAGGAACATTTTCGGCGACGGGACATTTTCATGTAGTGACGTCACGAGCCCAAATAATGGATTTATTTATCTAAAAATAAAAAAAAATGTACATTTCTAAAACTTTTTACTAACATTTTCGTAATCTTGGTAAAAAACTCTATCCACACAATTTTTTCCAAGTCGTTATGAAGTCCATGCAAGTGGCCTATTCACAAGAACTTTGCTTGAAATAATTATAGCAGTGTTTGGTGACAGGTCAGGGTATCTAACATGGTCGATCGATATAGGTTTTATCGAAAATGTCGGTAACTTGTCATCGCTCCCGAGCACGACTGCAGGCCGCTAATATAAAAATAAAAGTTCACGTCTTATAAATTAGGAACCCTTAGTCGTTGTGAACTGTTGTTTGTTTGTTAGGGGCCTGCAGTCGTGCTCGGGAACGATTACAAGTTACCGAAATTTTCGATAAAACCTATATCGATCGACCGTGCTAGGTACCCAGGAATAGTCAGAAACTTCTTCACTCTTCTTCATTTCATTCCCCTCCACCCTACCTACAGCCCACAATAATTAACTACTCCAAATTGGCTATGCCATATTCTCACTGGGTACAGACGGTTGGCAACGGTTGGGACTCTTGTGCAATATTCACATTAAACAATAAAGTTTATGTTAGGTAACCTATAAATCAGCGTTTTCTATCCCTAATTTGACGCATTTTTTCATTTTTTTTAATTGTCTATTTTATTTTATGTATTTCTATTCTCAAACAGTACATTGGTTTAAGTAACTAACTAATCATCACGCCATTTCCCCGCAGGGGCAGGCAGAGAGGACGGACCGCCAAACAACTCGGTCATGGCACACACCCTTTGCCTCACTCACATTCATACATCGTCTCATACATTCTCTTCTATTATTCTGACTTTTGACATGGCCCGACTCAAGTATCTGGTTCACTTGATTGTGCCATGTCTTCCTCGGGTGTCCCCGACTTCTTCTACCATTCACATTCGCGTCGTATATCCTTCTTACACTACTTTCTTCGTTCATTCGCTCTGCATGCCCAAACCACCTGAGGGTCCCTTTCTTAATCTTACTCATTTGCTTACATCAGCCTTACATTATTTGCGGATATCCACATTCCCCACACGATCATACATTGTTTTACCACACATGCGTCTCGGGGATCTCATATCAACAGCATTTAGTTTACTTTAATCCTTCTTCTGCCAGTTCCATGCCTCACTGCCATGCATCAGGGTAGGTACTAGGACTCCATTGTGGACTGCTAGCTTCGCTTCTTTTGACAGTTTTTTTATTAG
This sequence comes from Limnephilus marmoratus, assembly GCA_917880885.1. NCBI lineage: Eukaryota > Metazoa > Arthropoda > Insecta > Trichoptera > Limnephilidae > Limnephilus > Limnephilus marmoratus. The sequence goes on from OU862908.1 coordinate 57,279,407, forward strand.
CGCCAACGGCATTCAGTCCACCATTATTTTTCCATTTGGTTTAAGTACATAAATAATAAGTTTCAGTACATAGTATTCTTGTCTTTGTACATAGTATTCCTATTCGTATCAATTTTAATATACCGAGATCAAGGATTTTTTTGGTTTTTGGTAGTTTTCCTATTCGTATCAATTTTAATAAACTCCGATCATGTTTTTTTATGGTTTTTTGGTTATGTTTAATAACCCTATAGCCCATTTATTAACCAATCTCATAAAATTACCTCTCCCGTCCTGTTAAAGGTATACTTTTTTTGCTGCCAATTTTGGAAGAGAAAGATTTTCGGGGTATTAGAATTGGGAATTTGGCTCGGATCATGAACTTTCCTCATAGACTCCTAAGATTTCATTCCATCAAAGACATTTCTGAACCTTTATCGGATTCCGATACTGAGGACGGAAATATAATCATACTTTACCCTTCCGGTATGTTTTTAATGTGATTAGGACTCTAATTAGATATTTTCAGTTTTTAATTTAATATTTTTGATTTCGTTAATCATTACAAAACATTTTCTTGATTCAAAAGGTCATCTCTGAAAATAGGTTAAATATTTCATCTTTTTTCTTACCAAGGTAAAAGTACTGAAAAACATAGGTATTTAGGTATTCCGTAATATTATAAATCATGGGGTATTATAATATATCTACCTGTCAGCAGAGGCGGCCCGTGACAAAATTTGCGGGCAGTGCATTTCCCAAAAAAAGATAACATTAACATGGGAAAATAAAGTGATTTAAAGGGAGTGACATACCTAGTACAAACGTTCACTTGTAGAGAAAATCTATTCGTCGCTGTTTCATTTGTGAAAATACTTCAATGACACGATTGTTAAAGTCTGGTATAGAAGCTATAAAACCTTTTTCGATGGTCATCATTGACAAAGCATTAAGCCGATCTTGGGACATGGTGTACTCAGAAATGTTTTTACACGTTTTAATGTAGAAAAACACCGTTCGCACTCAACAGTTGTCATTGGAATAGTACAACTTATTTTGAAAAGTTTAACCGTTCCACTAAAATACTCCACTAAGTTACATTTGATAAAATATACGTTAATCGCAATGTTTTCAGTAGCACTCATTTTTAAATAAATTTTTTTACAGAATAAAACTTGCGAAAACCGTTAAAATGCTTTAAAAACCGAAACGATACTGAGGTCGATGCGCCGCGCCGGCGACCGATGGCGTTACAACATAACATTGTTAACTAGTCTTAAATTTGTTGAACATAACTATTTCATTCCAAAGGTTCGGGACCACTTTACGCGAGTTTAATGTTATGTCATTTGCTCCGCTAGTGCACCCAGGCACCATATGTCTTCTCTGCTTTCACACGTCAATCGTCCTTATGGGTCTATACCTGCCTTGCTCATTTCACGGGCACTGGCACTCCAGCATCTGGAGATGATCCCAGTAGAAATATAACTTCATGTGACGTCACGCCTGGGCATAACAAAATGTGCACGAATACCTTTCTCTCATGCTCGGGAGTTTAGTCAATTGGTAAAGATTTTGTAACGAATTGGCGGGAATACTTCGGGAGAGGATGTACTAATTTACACTTCTGACGTATATTGGTATTCGGCAGCGCAGTGCACGAATGCACTAAGCAAGCGGCCGCCTCTGCCTGTCAGTGGTTGAGTTCGCATCGCGTTAGGGTCCCACCCAAGCGTTCCGTGTTTGATCCCTCGGCTGGCTAAGTCTTCCATCACGACTTAAGCAACATTTTCCGCTCAATATACACTTTATGTATTGTACATACTTTATCATGCCTGAATTGTTACCTATTACAAAAAATTCAAATTTTTAAAATTACAATAAAATTCAAAGCCTCTCAGTTCAAAAATGTACGGTATATATGTCGCAGGCCAATCGTAAAATCAGCCTGAGGCGCATCATGATCTGCCGCTATTTCACGATGCCGCCATTTCATGATGCCGCCATTTCATCATGCGGCAGATCCTGATGTGGTTAGGCGCTTCACAATATGATATTTTACGATCGGCCTACGATATATACAAAACAACGAAAACAGAACAAAAAATAACAATAACGGTGCTACGAGTATTATAACGCAGGACAAATCATTATAACTAAAATATAATATAAAACAGCAGGTAGTTTATGTTCAGAAATAAGAACTTTCTGAGTGGATATTAAACATAAAAATACAATAACGAGGAAACCGAAACCAAACATTACCGGAAGCTTGAGAATATAGCTTATTGTGGTATTTTGTAAAGAAGTTAAGATTTATGAATGGTGGGAATTTTAAAATATATTTGTTTGAGGCTCTGCAACCGGGCTCGAAAGAAGAAGATGGAGAGATACGAAATTACGAATGTTAGCGCTAACATTTACAGCGACAAAATTGATGCGAAAATTGCGAAAATGTTTAATAAAACACGTCTCGTTTCAAATAGAGCAAAAATCTCGCGGGCATTGTCTTAAACAGCATTTTTAGAAACACTGTGAATTTTTTCATACATATAACTCGTAAAATAATTGAAACCAAAGTGTTTATAATAATTTTTGGAGCATACTTTGCGATTTTTTTCTATCGAAGGAATTTTATATGATTTGCGTATCGGCGCGGGCAATGTCTAGATATTATCTTCAAAAATAACATATACTTTTTTAAGAGCTTTAAAATTTACCGTGTTTAAGAGCGTTTAACCAGCCAGCGTACGAAAATCCACATTTCGTCGAAAGTTGTTCTTACGATCGTGCAGGGCGGTTACAATGAGAAAGATTAATTATTCTTCGTACAAGCTTTTTAAAATTTTAACTCAATATAGAATTTATTTCAATTCAAATTAGCTTTTAATTTATACCTTCATCCAAAAATGCTGAAAGGCGTGATGATAAAACTATTAAAATAATGTACTTTTTGTAATTATCTTTTGATTATAAGTATTTATCATTTTTCAATAATGTCTAAATTTAATAAGAATGTTAAAAAAATCTGTAATATATTAGTTTGTAAGTGCCCAAATAAATATACAAATGGACCAATTTTCGTCAAGAAACACATGTACGTACATATTTTTTAATGATTTTATTGAAACTAAAATTAAAATTCTAAAACATGCGTTTGCTAGATAATGTATTGATTTATTTTACTGCATGATTATATTATTTGAAATGGGTGTGGTATAATACAAAATCTTTTTTGAAAATTTAACAAATCTGCCAACGACCTTATTATACTAAAAATTTAAAAAATTTCTCAAAATTTATTACATGCGAATGCTAGATAAAAGAACAATCTTTCGAAATCCATTTATAATTTTTTGTGGAAAAGAGTCAATACGTCTAAAATCTGATTTGAAAATGACATATTTCTGGTTTTCTCTGGTAATGCCCTCTTAAGGGAAACATGTAAGAAATCGGTAGAAATTCGGGTTGCGGGCCCTTAAGTCCGCTTCAATTCATACAAATTCTGGATATAAGAACTGAGGTTTATTTCAACTGAGCGGGCCAGTTATATGAAAAGAGCGATCATAATAAACGGCTCCATTTGATAGTTTTATTAAACGATTAATAACATCTATGTAGTTCTGCTGATCTTAGAATAAGCTGTCTATCGCTAGTTTTGTCGGATACATAGTTCCGATATATAGGCTGGCGCCATTCCTTGGAATGCAAGTAAGGTCATTGAGCAGACCTTGAACTCCATTCTTTCAGGGCATCGAAGCCAGTGAAGGGAATCCCTTAGAGCGGGGTAACATGAATTGTCATGTTACCCCGGGTAACATGAATTGTCATGTTACACCGACCTCGAAAGAAGAAGAGGGAGAGATACGAAATTACGAATGTTAGCGCTAACATTTACAGCGACAAAATTGATGCGAAAATTGCGAAAATGTTTAATAAAACACGTCTCGTTTCAAATAGAGCAAAAATCTCGCGGGCATTGTCTTAAACAGCATTTTTAGAAACACTGTGAATTTTTTCATACATATAACTCGTAAAATAATTGAAACCAAAGTGTTTATAATAATTTTTGGAGCATACTTGAATCTAAGCATTGAATCTAAGTATTGACTTAGATTCAAGAAAAATCCATTCTCGCCGCAGCATCGAAAAGATTATATTGAATTGCTACTGCAAGCTACCAACCCCAATGACGTTATACTCTGCATTACATCTAGACTAGCCATAGTCTCACAAACTCAAGATAGATTGCGGCAAGTGAGAAACACTTATGTTTTCAGTAAATTCTTAATTCATAGTTATTCATCTATGATATAGATAGACATTCAAAGAATGTGTGTATAAGAACAATATAGAGATATAAGACCGGGCGTCGTTATCGTATTTGCACCGAATACTACATTCTACATCACGGGTGTGACTGAGATGTTTACATAGATACACTTACCCGCTTGCACTAAAACAAATAAGCAATGCTGTGTGAGACCTACTGTCGTACGTTATCCTTCTTTTAATCAATTGTTGCTATATTTGCTACGAGTATCTCATTTTCTCTAATGGCGATAAAAATCGTCAGGAAATAATGGGTATAATTTTATTTTTATAATAATAAATAATTTGCTTGTGTTTACAAATGAAATATTAATTCTTGGCTTTTAGTAGTGTTTGCTTTGTAAGGGAAACATTTTCTCATCAAGCGCAAGGACAATTTTGCGCATTTGCAGTTTACTTGACACCACCTTATGCGACGCGCATAAATATACCAAACCACCCACGCGACGCCTGGCAGTTGAGTACTTAAACTACGAAATCGAAGACAATTGCCTCAACTTTGGCTTACCACTTTGATATTTTTATCGCACGTTATATGTAACGTCATTGACCAAACCTTTAATTCTTTTAAATTCCAGGAGCAAGATATGCTGTTGGTCGCTCACAAAAAAACTGTCGAAAACAACTGAAACCCATTTAAAAAATGAAAATACAATACTGTTAAAGTTATTCGATTCAACCCGAGTTTGAAATAATAAGAATATCAGTATACTTCATCGAAATAATTTTGAGTTATTATTGCTTTGTATAATACGTACATACCCGTAAAAATAACTATTAGGTATATTACCCTAATATCACTAAACGTACATTACCTATATTATAATGTAATATAATCTTCCTTCATGACGTACTAAACATTAGATTTCCTTATCTGGGCGGCCCAGTTTTCACTTTGGCGAATGAATTCCTGAATTAATTCCCAGCGAATATAATAAAGTGGTTTTCTTACTCGTAGTTTATGATTATTGTTACACATTTCCAATCCAGGGGGGGCTGCTTTCCTAAATGGGCTAAACCGTTGGAATACGACTTACTGGATGTCTTAAAACTGGAGTACCACCTAGAAGCATTAAGTTTGTTCTCGTATAAAGTGGCTAAAACAGTGTTTTATAGGTTTTCATTGTTGAAGTAAAACTTCTTTACGCACACTTGACTTGGGGAGTAAGCTGGTGAATGCGTGACGAGAGCGTTAGTTGAGAGGGAGATATAAGTTAGTGAAGATAGAAAGATAGAGAGTTACGTTTCGTGTATTACTGTAGGGGCAAGAGAGAGAGGTGCGAGCACAAGGAATAATTTATTGAATAACCATGCCGTAGGTCACCCCAAGTTCATTGGTCACCCCAAGGTCATAAGTCACCCCAAGGTCATAGATCACCCCAAGGTCATAGGTCACCCCAAGGTCTTAGGTCACCCCAAGGTCATAGGTTACCCTAAGGTCATAGGTCACCCCAAGGTCGTAGGTCACCCCAAGGTCATAGGTCACCCCACAGTCATGGGTCACCCCAGGGTCATTGGTCACTCATTTTATTTCTCTCTTTCAGTGTAGTTTTGCGAGGTCTAAAGCACACTCGTTTTTTTTATTAATGTATCTTTCATTATACGAAAAACTAACCAAGATCGTTGAAACCTTCGTAACCCAAAACGACAGCAAAAACTTACCTATACCGATTGTAATGTGCAATGATGCATTAGTGACCATCTTCCGATGCAAGTTGATGATATCACGCAATATAATAATATCACTCTGGATCATCCAGCACGCTCCATTACTGTTCGAACTCACCGACAGGCTAAACAATGCAGGGGTAGGCTGCCAAATTGGAGAACAGTTTCTGAACAACATCAGTTATGCGGACGACATGGTATTGATGGCACCATCCATAAGGGGCCTACGAATTCTTTTAAAGATCTGCGAAGAGTTTGCTGAAGAAACAAACATGCAATACAATCCCACTAAAACGGCTCTACTGGTCGTAAGATATGGACAAGGACCAAAAAATATTCCTCCAGCTACCCTGAATGGTGTGAACCTGCAGGTGACTGAAGGAACTAAATACCTTGGACACATAATCACCAGTAATCGGATGGACGATGACGACATCGATAGGCAAAGAAGAGCTCTCAGTGTAAAAGCAAACATGCTCAGTAGAAGATTCCGCCTTTGCAGTACTGCTGTAAAAAGGACGCTCTTCCTTTCCTTCTGCGCAACACTGTATACGTCTGAACTCTGGGCAAACTACAAGAAGAGTAGTATAGAAAGACTTCGGGTTCAGTATAACAACGCCTTCCGCGTAATGTTTGGTCTCCCCAGATATTGCAGCGCTTCCCAGATGTTCACGGAGGGGCGAGTTCCTGGCTTTGCAGCCCTTATTAGATCCAGGGTGGCAGGAATAAGGGAAAGGATAAGCAGCTCTGGAATCCTCGTCATGGAAGCCCGCCTCAGTCCATCATCCAGTATTGATGCACACTGGAGAAAAATACTGGCTCCTTACGTGCTCACAGAATCCTGAAAGCTTAATATTATTATTTCTTTTGTTTTCCTTTTACTACTATTAGCTTATTATCTCTTTTTGTTTCGTGTACATTCATATCCACCTTCTTTTTCTTTTTTTCCTTTCAAATACTTTGTACATGTATGTTTATATTATATCCTTATGGAATGTGTGGGATTGCACTCTCCTCCCCACATACTGGAATAAACACTTATTTATTTATTTATTTTATTGTAAAATTAAATGCATATTAAGCTAATTTTTTTTATGAGAACAACTCTCTTTTTATAACTTTTTAAAAGTTTATTCCCATCAACGTAATATATCATTGAAGAAGAAGATAACACTAATAATCTAAATGAAAATATAAAAGTGAACAAGACTCAGAAAAAGAGAAAAAGATAATGGTCACAACTGGAACTCGAACTCAGAACCTCTCGTTGAACAAGGACGTGCGCTTTTACCAATTCAATAAAATTAAATATGAAATTATGACGATTTGACGGAAGGTGGCAATGGCTGAATTGGTAAAAGCGCACGTCCCGGTTTGACGAGAAGTTCTGGGTTCGAGTCCCAGTTGCGACAATTATCTTTTTATATTTTAACTCCGTGGAGTACTAAAACAATTCTCAGTAACCTAAAATAATTAATTATTTATTTATGTTTAAAAATAAAGTATTTAAGTAAATAATTTGTTTAAATGACAAGATATTTCACTCCTTCAACATTTCCATTGTTTTGAATTGCAGTCTTGTCCTTGAATTGCCAGTCTAGTTGGAATCATTTCGTACCCCGGAAAGGCCTATCTGATGCAATCTTATTCAATGACTTTTAAGCACAACCTTGTTAAAACCACCGGCAAAGTGCCACTTCATAATGGCCAGGAAGTTTGGGGAACCCTAAATTGAAGAGAACTCATCAGAGTGGATAAAGTCAACCCAGAACGGTATAAGTTGTGAATGCCATTGAACGTTTCCGATGACTTGTGAGCTTCGAGCTGATTGCTGTGTGTGGGTTTTAGTAGTTTAGGGCGTGAACGTAAGCAATGGGGGGTCAATGAATTAGATGAAAAGCTTTTCCCATCTCAATCGGAAAAAGGATTAACTTTCGTTAATGGAAAACGAGCTGTAAAAGGTACTGTTACAAAAATTATACTTTCATCAAAACAATTATTTTCATCAGGGTTGATTCTTTGAATATTGCCTCGTGGATCATTTTGCCAATTTTTTAAAATTTGTCTGAAAGAATTTGAAAAGGAAATTTATTTACTTATTATGAATTAACGCCGATTAACGGCTTTTACACGGGAATTGCAATAATTTGAAACAATATACATAGTTAAGAAGAAAAAAAAAATATAACAAAACTTTAAAGAGCACATATTGAAGTGACAGTATAAAGCAAAAATAGTAAGCTATTATAAAACAAACATGAAGAAAAAGAAAACCTCATATACATGAATGTGTACAAGATATTATGAACTAAAAAATTACTACGTAAAGTACGTAGTAATTAATTTAAAAATTCCAGAAATAAACATTGATGAAGAATATAAACATACAAAGTATATTAGATTATAATCTAACTGAGAAGCGCTGACAAACAGCTTTAATTAAATAATGTTTGTATGTTGATAATCTTTCAATATTTATCATATCATCAACAACATATTTGTTACCAAGTATATGCAGGCGATTTATTATGGCATATAATTCAGCATTAGATCCTGTATTATTACAATGGTAAGGTAATTTGTGACGAACTGATCTACTCGGTACATGAAAACATGATAATGATAATAAGTTAATGATAATCCTACTAATATTATAAAGGCGAAAGTTTGTATGGATGTGTGGATGTATGGATGTTTGTTACTTTTTCACGCAAAAACTACTGAATGGATTTTAATTAAACTTTACAATCTTATAGCTCATATATCAGAATAACATAAAGGCTTATAGTTCAGAGCTCTGGCGTTATGAAATTTGAATAAAAAAATTGCAATAGGTGGCACGCGAGCTGTAACGAATGTAAAATGAATGTAACGGGTATGAGGCGGTGTGGACTGGGGGGGTGGCAGGACTGGCAGGAGGGGGAACGGGAGGGGGGGGGGGGAGTGGAAGGTGCGGAAGGTGGGGAGGTGGTATAGTGGGGGGGAGAGTGCGGAGGAGGTAAGGGAGAGTGATGAGTGGTGGCGGAGGGGGGGAGTGGAATGGGGATAAGGAAGGTGGAGGAGGCGGAGTGGAAACCCCCCTAATACTATGCGAGCGAAGCCGGGGGCAAAAGCTAGCAAATACATGTTTTCAATGGAATTACGTAAATTTTTTATAGTTTTTCTAATGCATGCAAATTATAGCTGTGTCTATGTGTAAATCAGACTTAATGAACTCTTGATGGTTTAATTTTAAAAATTAGAATTATTTGTGCGAACGATTCTGAAAATGCGGTACATTATAATTATACTAGTTCCAGCGAGTGATCGTAGGCGACGTCTTCGTTCTAGAATCTTCTTTCTTTTTCGTTTGCAAATAAGATGAGTGAGAACGAAGAGAACGAACGTCTAATGGTCCAGGTAGGAAGGTACTTTCCAAAATGATAATATTTTGGAATAGCTTTAATTAATAATTCTGTATTTAAATTGTGAATTTCTTATATTAAATTTTTTGATGAATGTTGTCATTTTCAAGATTTTTAACATTTTTCATTTCACTGATAAATTTGTAATGTGAAAGGCAATGATCCTGAGGCATTTTTTTTGTTATAAATGCTCTCATTTTCATAAAACATAAAATTATAATATCCCGTGATTTTTCACGGATCTGTGCTAGTGCGTAAATAGTAATCAATGCTACAAAAAATATCCGTGGCTTCACCACAGTTTGACGTGGCCTCTAAAAGGGAAACTGATGTCACGCGTAATACACGCAACACTCACAAACATATCATAATATATGCCGATTTTAATTTAATTAAAAAAAAAAATTTACTTAATTTTTATCTTTATTTTTAGTTTAAATTTACCATAATTTTAAGTGTTTTTCGTCACCAACACATTTTTTTTTAAATGTATAAATTCTTATATTATAAAATGGGGGCCTCAGCACTGGTAAGCCACCCAGTGAAGCCAGCATTACTGGATTGTACTATGAAATTTATTTAAAGTAGGTATTCCCCTAATAGTTTGAATCGAATCCCCTAATGTTAAGGTATGTATTACACCTGAAATAAAGACACATACATCAGATTGCTTACACAATGGTATTCCAGCATCGTGTACATGTGAAAATATGGAACTAGTTAAAGAGTATGTTTATTTAGGTGTTATTATTGATTGCTTTTTCAAGTGGGATATACAAATAAACAAAGTTTGTGCACGATTAAGATCAATTGTAAACAGATTGTATAAACTAAAATTTTTTGTTCCTCTCTGCACACTTCGAATAATTTATTTATCTCTAGCTGAATCTGTTATAAGGTATGGAATAACAGCTTGGGGATTTTCTTGTAAAACAAATATAGACCATGTTCAATCAGTGCAAAATTCATTGGTTAAATTATTAGCTGAAAAAAATTTATACAAAGAAAGGCATAATATTCCATACTTTTATCAAAGTCTCAAAATTCTTTCAGTGAGAGCAATTATGTGGTACAAAATTATATTTCAGCACATAAATAACCCTTTATATATAAACAGGCTGGAACACAACCATAATACTCGTTTTAACTTTAATGAAGGACTAATTGTACCTAAACATACAAATAAATATGGACAAAGAACGTTAAATTACATGATTCCCAGTTGTTTAAATATGCTTCCAGCTGAAATTAAAAACTGTACCCAAAACAAACAATTAATGAACTTACTGAAGACTTGGCTTATGGAAAGAATTCATTTGTATTAGCTTACAATAACATATTACTTATTCTAAAGACTTTAAAATTGTTATTCATGTTTTCATATATTTTTTTTTTTTATCTAAGTATATTTCTGTAAAAAATTTAATTTTATCTTATATCTATAATTGTAAAAATGTATCTACTTAAGTATATTTCTGTAAAAAAAATTAATTTTATTTTATATCTTTAACTGTAAAAATGTAACTATTTAAATCTCTATAATAAGATCTTTATTGTAAAGAACCCGTTAGACAAACTGCTAAAAAGTAGTTTATCGGGACTTTTTGTCTTATATTTGTAAAATGTATAAAATAAATAAATAAAAAAAAAAAAAAAAAAAAAAATCAAAAATTTTAGATATTTTAGGGGGTGGGGGTAGTGGGGGGGGGGGGGGGCGGAGTGGGAACCCCCCTTACACCATGCGAGCGAAGCCGCGGGAAAAAGCTAGTATTATATAAGTATAACGTGCACAAGGTGTTTTTTTTCAAGTATTTTAATTAGCGCCATCTACGAACGCGAATATTATAACCTGTGTTTCCTTAAGGTTAAACGTAAGGTATGTTGTAATCTACGCATTTACAGATGGCGCCAATTAAAATTTTTAAGGATTTTCATACTTTTTACTCATAATACTTAAAAATATTAAGGTGAATTAATTGTTTGCGCCAGTACACATTTAATATGAATATAAATAAATAGTTTAGTCCATAAACAAATCCAAATCTTTCAAGAAAGGCTGACAAATACAATATTGGATTAGTCACCGAGTTACCTAAATTGAATAGCCAGGAATGTAGTTTCTAACGCCCTAACTTCCTTTACTCAATTGCCTCTCGCCTCAAAGCAATCTAAAATAATTTGCAGTGTCACATAACCGTAGACTTTGATAATTCATTTCACTTCAATTGAAAACGCTAACTGAGGTACCTCCTCAAAATCGTATTCAAATATCTGATCGATGTTTATGAATATCCATTTTGCAGTATGGCCGCAAAATACAGGAGAGCAGAGACATCTGTTGTCTAATTACGCCATTTTATGGAGATTAAAATTGGCATAATCTCGGGAAAGGTACTGCTATCCCACTAGGGGTGAACAGAGATGAAGGTTGTGTTGAAATTGCAGAGAATAAAAGCCTCCGTCACGTATACGACGCACGTGAATAAAATAACCAAAGCCCGTCTTTAGTCAGTGCAGACATAGCCAACACTCCGCTCACGAGCAGCATAAATACCTAATAAATTCTCTTTGACTATCTGGCAATGCTCTATCATGACGTTAAATATACCGCGTAAGTAGTTTCGATTGGGTATCGTCCTCGGAAATGAAATGCTGCTCAAACGTTTCTGGAAAATGTGTGGTTTTCAAGTCTCCATTTCGTTATTTGATTTTGGTTGTGGGTTCGATTCCCGGAATAGCCAAAATCATCCGTATTAAAATCACTTATTGGGGGGCTGCAAAGACCAATGTATGTATTGTATTGTGCAATGTAAGAGGGAAGGTGAACAAATTCAGATTCAGGGGTTGTGAATATTATTAAAAATCTGTGAGGACAACACAAATAACCACAAATTGATGTACAACTCCAAGAAGATGCAGCTAATTGCATTCCACCGTGGAAAAAATCCCGAGAAGATGCTCGTAGGGAGTTTTACCTTGCAAAAGGTTATGTAGTAGCGATTTTGATATATGATGTTTAGATTGGGACTCTAAAGAAAAAAAAAGTTTTCGACCTTGGGGAGGTCGAGCTCGAGCCTTGATTGGATTGAAGGTGCCAAAATTTGTTTTGTTTTTTCAAAATATGTGGTTTCAAGTGGTTAGCGGGAAATACAGATACAATATGTGTTAGTACGACAAAATATAGACAAGACAATGGGATAGGTTGGTGAAAGTCCACGAGGTGGCAAGCGCTGGGTGATTGTATCCAGCGTATCCTACAAGCACCTGTTTGGGAGGAAGACACAGTGGATAAGTAATAAGGGCATGGCAAACGGTTGGGAATTCTCTCCAATCGATAGGCAGTCCCAGCAAGAATGCGCATGACGTTCGGTCTAGCCGTGAACCACACTCAGCTTCCGCGCCCCTTAACCGGTTCCTCGGTAATGCCTAAAAGAAAAGTAAATGTGAGATTGGGGGAAATACCCGACGACCCTAAGGAATTCAGCGTCGAGTAGCCGGAGGCAAGGCGAAGGAGGTAGAGAAAATGACAATTTGTTTTATCATGGTATCCCCAGTAGGTCTTCTTCCTCTTCAATGGCACTACAACCCATTTCGAGCCTTGGCCTCCTTCAAAATAAGTCTCCACCGCTCTCCGTCCTCGGCCGTCGTCTTCCAATCTGCGAAATGGAGTAGTCCTCTTGCATCCTTCCTGACATCATCCTCCCGTCTCAGGCTAGGTCTGCCCGCCCTTCGTTTACCTCCTGGGTGTCCTGTTAGAACCTTCATCGGTACTCGTGGGCTTGACATTCGATGCATGTGTCCGGCCCATCTTAGTCTTTGGAGCCTTAGATGAATAGAGAGTCTGGGTGCTTAATAAATATTATAGAGCTTTATTGTGGCGGATTCTCCATGCCTCTGCCTCTCGCACCGCTCCTAAGATTCTTCGAAGTACCTTTCTTTCGAAGGTGTCCAGCTGCTCCCGCCTCACATCCATAGGCCAAGACCGTTCTAATAATTGGTTTATATAGGGTTTTTCTATGGACTTTTCCGGATTTGAACACTGGCAACAACGCGAAGTAAGTGTTCTTAACGGCTGTGATGCGCTTTCTTACTTCTACTGGGTTTTTTCTTTGTCCTGCTTTATGATGGAGCCCAGTAATGTAAACTCTTCGACCACTTCGAAATTATAAGTGTCCTTAAATTTCACTTAACTTTTATTCTGTGGTGTGGGGTTCTGGTTTGCATCATGATTTTAGTATTATTCTCATTGATTTGCAAACCCACCTCTCTTGCCGATTCTCCAAAAACATCTCTTACAGCCTGTAGGGATCTTCCGACAATGTTAAGGTCAGTAGGTCTATTCCACAGACATTCCAGCGATGGTAGATTTCGAAATGACGCACAGAGTTCAACTAGTGTTCGTAATTATGTTACATATTATGATGTTGATCTAACTAATTGCCTGTGTTACTAAGATGCTGGGCTTCCATTGACAAAATCTCGTCATATTCAATTGCAAGAAATAAATTATAATAAAATAGAACAAGCCCATTGATGCCACGTTTCCAGCCCCAGTTTTCTGGATTTTTTTGGATTCCATACCATTTTTGGACTTGATGGTATGTCCTAAATGCATGGTACCGTGCAGCGCAAAGCGTTAGTGGTAAAGGGGCAAGATTGAATTTGTTTTTTTATTGTCGACTTGCGAAATGTTGGTAGCGGACTTCTTCAAGGTTTCCTCATCCATTCAACCCCGTACAAAGCAACAAGAAAGCGTGTTCCTGCATCTGCTATGTCTTCTGGTTTTGCATCATGTTGTTTTCATTCGTGTACTCGATGAAGACGCACTGGCAGGCCAGCTTTTTTAAGGCTTACTAAACATTCATTATTACTACAAAGTAGTTTCATCCATGCACTCGATGACGTCGGGAGAGACAAACACATACATCTACAGGATTTAGCCTATGAGAGAATGAGATAGCAATGAAATATTTATTAAATTCACGGGTACTCGATTCCAATATAATACGATAAATACACAGTCCCACGCAAGTCTCCTTTGGTGTTGTGTATAAAGCGCCTGAGGAATTTCAGCGGCTAGACATTTAGCGGACCAAGGATCGAATCCTACAAAATCCAAAAAAAAAAAAATTTGTAAAATCAATATCCATTCTTCGAATCACTCCAAAATGTACAGGCAAAATAAAATACAGGAGAAAGCGACATCTAGCGAATTCGAAGAAAAAAACACAAAATTTGTGTATTTAATACTAATAAGATGACCAAATGTAAGGAAAAGATGCACTGGAATTCGACGACAAAAATATGGAAAAATATCCTTCACATTGATAAAAAAGAGTGATTCTTAGTCTCCACACTCTTGTCTACTTTAGTTTTCTTAAGGTTTCACTTCTACCGCGTGTGAATTACACTCCCTTTTTAAATCACCTCAAGGGCGCTGTACATCCATAGGGCGCTGTACATCCATAGGTCGCTGGTTCAAATCCGGCTCGAAGGACCAAAAATGGTGTCGCGAAACTGCGACTCCACTGCAAATTGGCGGTAATTGCTGCAGAGCAAAGCCTATGCAGCCCTCGAAGGACCAGTTCCGAAACTACGTGAACGCTAAGTTACATGGGACGACTAAATAGCATACACTTGCAAACCTGATAGATAGTTAGTCGATAGTTCAGATCTGGGCTTTTGGAAAATTAGATAAGCCCAGACTGGAATAAGGAAAATAGGACTCACCGTTGAGGATGGGGCCTCGCTGATCTCCAGTTTGTGGTGTACACTTCTCACTCTTTAATTTAAAATTCGCAATATTCTTATAACAAGAGGTTACGATACATGCGCCCTGTCTGAGATGTTATTTTGTACTGAGCAGCAAAGCACACTGTCACCTCTCCAAAGTTGAGTACTTTCTTGCAACAATTTTTATGGTGACATTTAGGAAGGAAAGATTAGGTAGGTGGGATAAATTCAGGATTTTGACATATCTACCCACCAAGTCTGCGAATGCAATACCCAATCAATCCCATATAAATGCGCGAACAAATGTACACCTGCAAACATTTAGAGAAACTTACTAACCTGAAATCGCTGAACCTGAAATTATCAATAATTATATAATGTCTAACCACAAAGTAATTGCTTCTTACGAAAAAAAAAAGATTTTTTTTTTATCAGTAATTGTTTATAATTTAGTTATTTGCAATGTATAGCACCGATCATCACATTTGTACACAGCATTTGTAATCAGCTAGCCTAGTAGTTGTTCTCTTTCTCTTGTTCTCTTGTACTGAAAATATTTAGGGTTTCGGACCCCTGGCCCTGAGAATGGATAAAGCAACATCTGTTTTTGATTAACCGAATCTGGTATTTAAATGAACGAATACTGTTGACTGATAGAATTACCCGAGGGTGCTGTTTGATTGTTGAAATATATTATGGTAATTATGATGTGACGAGGGTTTCAACAGAGATACAATTCGCCATTTGGATCGTAGCAAATTTCGGGTTTTTGTTCAGGCATGTTCTACGAAAATATTAAACTCAATGTTTATAGTTTGGTTCATACAATTTTCGTCCAATTCATACAATTTCAAGGGATTTCATAGATACTTTGCCTTGTGAGCCTTTATATTTCATATATTATCATATAAATCTAGAAGTTAGGATTAGTTTATTTCCGGGATCATCAGACTGAATGAAGAAAAATGTTATAAGGATTTTAACAGTTTCTTCTATCGCTGTTTTACTCGTATGTTTACATGCAACAGCTATTTCATCTTGTGTATACAAAATAATGCTTCAAAAATATTCACATTTCTAGTCCGGATACACATAATTTCTCACAATGTAGATTCAGTTCAGTTTCAGTGCCGGCAACCGGTGCGTTTATTTAGTTTCATGGTTATTTACATTGTTTTCTTTTTTTTTACCCGCCTCACTAGACAAAGTCTGTTCCGAGGCGAGTAAATCACATATTATGTTTGTTCCAAAAGAAATGTGTGTATTTAAACAAATATATATATGTATGTAAAAAGATAAAAAAGATAAATTATATGTTGGTATATTAAATATTTACATACATACTTTGTTTTTTAGATAAAAGTAAATTAAAATTTTGTGACAGTTGAATATAGCGGTTACATAATAGAAGTAATAATTAATAATTAATCATAATAATTAATATTGCAAAATTGCAGTTTCTCGTATTTGTTTTATTTGAATATTATATAATTTCGTGAGAACTTGTATGAAATGTTATGTATTTAGAATATTTTGAATGTCTGTTCCTACATTGGGACCTACTTTATCTTTTTTGTGTTCACATATTGATTATAGAGGTTTCATTATTTTACCTGTATTGTGTTTTATCGGTTGTCCATATTTAAATAAATGTTTTTCTCCTTTTTTTGTACATGCATCTCTAACGATGGCTCTTGGGCTCAGTTGTTAAAATATGCCTGTACCAACACTCCTACCGTCATCCTAAATTTTGCTGATAGTCTGTTTAAAGTAGAAGTCAAAATTATTCTACGTTTGGAATCAGTTGGTCGGGTACAATGTTTATCCTTCGCGAAACTCCATTTATCTGTTTTTCCACAAGACGTGCATAATAATGTATTATTTTATAAAATTTAATTTTACCTTATCTGTATGTCGGTATACGTTTGCAAAACATAATTTCTTGATCTCTCAAACTCACTATCAAATGAAGTTTTCATTTTATTATTTACATATTTTTGTTCTAATGTATTTCTGCGTAAACTTTACTGTGTAATGCTAGCCAGTAGACATTTAATGTTAAATATGTGTGTAAAACTTTTTGTTTCCCAAAGTAAAAAAAAAGTAGTTAAATAACAAAAAAAAACAAATTTTGTAATTCACACGCGGTGGAAAACCTTCAGAAAACTAAAGTAGACAACAGTGGGGAGGCTACGAAGCACCGCACAAAGAGGAGACCGATTGTACTATCTCATTATCTCGCAGGCAAAATCCTATAGATGTATGTTTTTGCCTCTTTTTAGTGTCGCCATTTTTCGTTTCATCGAGTTTTAAATCACAGTGTTGTTAAAGAAGTTTTCACTGAAAAAACAATACAAGTGTGCAGTTCACACGCGGTAGAAGTGAAACCTTCAGAAAACTAAAGAAGACAAGAGTGGGCTACGATTGCTACGAAGCACCGCACAAAAACGCATTCTCTTGCTGGCTAAATACAACGGTTCTAATGGTTCTAGTTTTCACTTAAAAATTCTCAATAAGAGTAGAAAAGGCGTTTTTAAAATCTCGTTACCTATGTACACAGGTACTCAAAAACAGTTCTAAGCACTGCCAGTTTGGTGACGGTGTGTTGACCTTTAGGAAGGGAGCAATGGTTTTACAACTGCCGGTCGTGAATAACATTGACATATAATACACAAACAGGCTTGAACTAAATCAACTGTTACAAAAAATGTCTTCCATTCATTTCCGACATGGAGGGATGGTATCAGTGGCTGAACTCTCAGCAGGCTGATCTCTGAGCAGGGGATGGAAATCCTCACACCCCCGTGGTAAGTTATGAGTCGCTCTCTCCGCCCCCGGGTTCAGTATATATATCACGAGGACAATACGATCAATGCGGTTGCGATCGTCTTCCCCGGGGAAGAGTCATTTGTCCCCGGGCAAGTTGGCCGGTTCAAGCTTTGACAGTGGTCTGCCGGTGGCGTTGAACTAGACACTGTTTTTGATACGAAGAAAGATTGATAATGATATCGCATCTATAATAAGTTATTATCATGTGAGATATACAGCGATCGGTTGGTATTTGTTCTGTGAAGCGAAATTGTTAGAGACATATTTTCAGAATTTTCACTCACGATATTTATCAAGGAAGTCTTTGATGAGTCATTATAATCATTTTCCTAAGAATTATCACTTACATCAGGGCGTATCTGCTGTAAAAAAATAATGTTGAAATACTCGTCTCTACTTAGTATGAACTAAAATCGTAAATGTTCGTGATAAACTCAAAAACTACTGAACGGATTTTCATGCGGTTTTCACCAATAGATAGCATGATTCAAGAGGAAGGTTTAGGTATATCATTTGTCAAAGTTTTGTTTAAATTGGTTGAAATATATAATTAAAGGAGAATGTCTGTAGGTGGTGGTGGTAGTGAGCAGGCTGGCAAGCGGGCGGTGTGGATTTGATTTGTATGGAAATTAACAGATGGCGGTGTGAGTTAAAAGGTTGAGTAACCATCCGGTGGATGGCGTTGTGTTATCTAGTATTTTTATAAATTGACATTTTTTTCAGTAATTGCTTGTCTGTTCACGTTGCGTTGTATTGTGTAAAATGTATATGGTCACTTGGTCTCTGATAATAAAATTGCTTTCATGAGTGCCAAATACACCGAAGAACACTAATAAGTCAGACAAAATACTGCTATGGGCGTTATCGATACCTACATCTTGTATTAGGATCTTTGCGGTTCTATTGAAAGTGTCAATTTTATCAAGTACCGAGCCTTTTATTAATTTTGCTCGCAAATAGTTGAATTTTTTCTTTAGTTGCCAACTCTAAAAGGAGCTGGATGATGTAAAAGGTGCACACAATGCGTAATGAACACACTCATAAACACTCATTCAGGACACTGTTTGGCCTCCCTTGGTGATGCAGCGCCTGTGCAGATGTGCACAGAAAGAAGCGTGCATGGGTACGCCTCTCAGGCCTTCGTCCAGTGACAGGGCGCGCCCCTACACCAAAGATGGAGAATTTCCCTCAAGTCACCGTAGTATAAGTTTGCTAAAGATTTTTACCCTTTTATTTTATTAATATTATCAATATCATATCATTTAATTTATTTATGATTTAATATGGCAGACAGAGTATTACACTCACCAATCTGTTCAGTTCAGCTGAAATAAACAAACGTTATTATTATAATTATGAAAACCAATCATTCGTAAAAACTTACGCGTAAGTGTATTAGTATCTACTAAGTTTCAAGGATAAGAATGTGCAGCATCTTCTGCTACACCTTTGCCATGGATACTATTTATTCGGTGATTGGATTGATTGGTGATTGTATTTGGATCTTACATGTTTTTGTATTATTATTTTCTTGTTACGAGCAACATTTAAAATCATTAACCTAAATCAGATGTTCGGTCTTACGTATTACATTTCACACCATTTCAACTAAATAATCCACTGAAACGGTTACGTCAGAAAACGTACAGGCCTTGTTTGCGTGCGGTCTGTTAACACGCGTAGGTACACATTCCCTGGGGAAAGATAAGGTCCACTTCATTTGCGATATTGTCTTAGAGAAAGGTGTGAAAGAAAAACTACACGACACGAAAGAAAAACTACTGCGGCGTTATAATAGTAGGCGAATTTTCTTTAAACAGAAAGAAGGTAAAATATTGGTGCTGTCATTACTGCCTTATTAAAATACAGTTACATTAGTAACTTTATTGAAGATCGTATTAGTTATAGTCAAACAGAAACTAAGTGAACGGTCAAAGTCCAAAGTCAGTAATAAAATTTACAGGTAAAGCAACACGAGAAGGTTCACGACTTAAAATTAACTTTACTAAACAAAATGATTTTTTTTATGTTCGGAACTGAATTTAAGTCCGAATAAGGATTGAATGAAAATGCGTAGGTGTTTAAAATACCTACAAGGTGTCCGGTAACTCATATTACATATATATTTCAGAATCAAGAAATTTCTTAGACAGTTTTTATCAGATGCTAATTAATAAAGCTGTGACCAATTTATGAGATATTAAAATTTTAATAAAATTTGATTTTTACCCCCGGCGGGGATTTTACAAATTTATTTTTTAAAGACAAAAATACCTAAATGTGCACATCAACATAAAACAACATACTTTTTACAATACAATGAACTTGGTATGTCGATAAATTTTTATTTGTGATTAAAAAATATTTATGTTACATTCCAATTACAGAGGGTTCTTCGAGGAATGTCACAAACTGATTTTCAAACCAATTTTTGAAGACTTTGGAATTCATTTCAGAATGGTAATCTGTATTCGACATAATCTTTTTCGTACGGAATATAAATTTACTCCCCGCGATAAAACCCGTTTTTGCTGAACCACAATGCAAAATGATCAGCCGGCTTCCTTTTCCAACTGGCACTTTTAAACCCCCATTGCCCTCACTATTTTGCCACATGTGTGTAATCGTGTGATTTTGATTCACCCAAGTCTCGTCCAAATAGACTATTTGCCGTCCGTCGCTAGTTCATTTTCATTTTGATTCATTTTTCTCAAAAAGTTTACACGCGCTGTAGCAATGTCTAAACTTCCCATTAAATACTTTCTTCCATCTTTGCGTATTCTGAATTTTATACCAATATCATGCAAAATACATCGCAATGACTCATGAGATCCAAAAAAAATATTTTATCCACTGGAACTTTGTTAAGATTTGTAAGAGTGGGATATTGTCCATTGTCATAAAAATCCATCACCTTTTTAAAATCTTCCAATCCCGTTGAGGCCGCAAGCCTGCTGCCAATAAATGTATGGATGTCGTCAGTCCTGCTGCCAATAAATGTACTTGCTTGAAGTTCAATGTTTTGATGTATTCTGGATTGTCACGGATTTTTTGGAAAAACTTGATAACATTTTAAACTATCGTTTTTTCACCTGCCTGCAATTCGTATCGTTGATATTAAATCATACAATAGGAAATTACAATCACACCGATTAAATAAACTGAGTCAAAATAACATTAATAAAGTATAGGTATTAAATCGAAAATAAAGTAATGGACTGGTTTTTGATCTTATGAAGTCAATACAGTACTTATTACTGAATGTGGAATCATTAATTGTTTGCTTTTATAGTAAGTAGCATGATATAAATAACAATGGAATTTCCAAAGGATTTAGTTGCCTAATTCACGGGAATAACCGCCAATGGAATTTCTAAATTTTGTTTCGCAGCGTGTAATTATTAGGTATCGTCTGAAATATGGTTTTTAGAATCCAGTTTAATGTATTTTCGAAAATAGGAATTTACAAGGGAAGTATAAATAATAAGAAATGAAAAATATAAAAATATTAATAATATAATAGTGGAGTGCCTTTCGAGTTTGGGTTTTTCGGAGTTTTGACTGAACGTTAATCCCCGTGTGAAAATTTGGGAGTGCATTTGGTATCTGTTCGACTATAGTTAGGGTTTTTTTTATTATAGATTAGGATAGTCTTTTCCAATATGGGAAATGTTATTTGTGGCGGAGGTGCCGTGTGGATGACAGTGCAGAATCCAAAAAAGCATGCTATTCGGATTTGTTATTTTAAATCTGTAACAGCAACGGTTTATTTCCGATTTATTTGTGGCTAATTCAACCTCCTTATAACTACCATAATAATTTAATTTAAATGGAATATTGTAGAATAGGAAAATCTGTAATAATTGTACGATTTCCGCACCTTATTATTATTAATAACTAGCTGGTCCCGGCATGCAATTGTTTCTCCCTGAGTGTCCTTTCCCATTCGTCCCGTTCCCCTTGCGCCTCCGCTTCTTCTCCTGCGTCCTCTTCCCCTCTCGCGTTCCCACTCCGTCACCTCCACCTTCCCTCTCCCCACTCCACTCCCCCCCCCTTTCCCCGTCCCGCGAACTCCCCTCCCGAGTTCCCCTCCCCCTCACACGTCCCCTTCCCCTCCCGCGTTCCCCTTCCACCTTCCCCGCCCTCCCTCTTCCCTTCCTCGCTCCCTTGTCCCGCCAACCCTCCTCCCGCGTTCCATATATTCAATCCCGGTACATTCAGTTTTTAGACAGCCCGCGTGCCAATTTACCGTAAGTTGCCTTTTACAATTTTTATTCAAATTTCCATTTTTATATATATTAAATTTGGTACCTAACATTGGTACCTATTTAAAATATCTAAAATTCTTGATTCGATTCAAACTATTAGGGGAGTAACTACTTTAAATAAATTTATCAACTTAAAGATTTTCAAAAATAGAATCCTGATTGAACAATCATTGTTTTGCAAAATGTCATTCTCAAACACGCGAACTGTCAAGCGTGCGATAGTCGTTAGGTTTTCTGATATTATCCAAGTTTCTGCGCAATTTTCTTAATTTTTCTCTCCGTAAGAACCATCCTCGTACTTCAAGGAATATTCTAAAAAAAAGAATTAGAGAAATCGGTTCAGCTGCTCTCGAGATTTGCGCTTATGGCTAACAGATTGCATCCATCGGTTCGTGGATCACTAATGCAATTGACTATTGCTAATGAACGTGTTGCTGCCTTAAAATGTAGATGTATTGTTTCAATTTGTAAATTTAACAGTGCATTTGTATTGTTAAAAATTTAACAGTGTTTTTTTTTTTTAAATATGTACGTTCATAATGCGAATTTATCTCAAAAATGCGAAAATATATTTCGCGGAATACACTCTGACAGTTCGCGTATCACGACAGCAGCTTAGTCATAAATTTCACGTACAAAGATGGTTTCTTTACGGCACGGTGTCAGAGATGTACTCGAAGTCGGGTTCAGGATATTAATACTATCAGAAGACTAATAGGGTTTTAACACTCTTTTATTCGAGCAAAGCCGTATCGTAAAGTAAATTTATATTCTAACTAGAAAAAAAGAGACTAATATATTGAAAGATATTTCCAAACTTCTGAGTTCAGGTTCATGATTCACCACGAGAAGATACGTTATTCCAAATTCTCTCTTCCTCCTTCCATTTTGGAAACAATAACGCTGTATTTATAAGTTACTACCCTCCGCAACTACCCGTTTTTACGGTTATATGAACGTGATTGTCGAATCATCCACATCCAGAGCCTACGGTGGTATTTGAATGGCGCGCGAGGCACGTGCCCGTCGCAAATCCCCTGGAAATTGCTCCACTCCATCATGAGGCGGGCCGGCACGTGATTCGCCGCCCACCAAATATGCACGACCCGCTCTACCCTTATTAATGTGACCCTGAAAAAAGCCGAATTATTTGCCAAATTAAAAATGACTAACTAATAATCTGAATCTTAAATTGAATATATATCATGAGGAGTGAATTCTAGAATAGACAACTGATAAAGCAGTGAGATATTGAAGAAAAACATAGCAAAGGAATATGCGCACCTCATTTCTTTTTGAACACTACTGAATATATTGTTGCGTGGATTCTTGTTGAGTTCAGTATATGAAAGGGCACAAGAACAGCAAGAAAGCAGATTTCACGTCTATCCACAAACACATCTGCAATACGTAATATTTTCCGTTTATAATGCACTATCATACTCTAATTGCTTCACGCATTGGAAGTGGTATTGTACGGCATTCTCAACAAAAACATAAATAAAAAAGTACAATTTGGGGGGCGGGTTCGGTACCATTGCCTCGGGAACCATTTATTGGACAATCAACACCTCTGCCGCACCCCCCCCCCAGTGATTCGCTACGATTGCAGCCTTAGCGGGTTCATAGGGTGGGGTTTATCCGGGTCTTGGGGGCGGATGCGTCTGCCCACCAACTGCGTGGCAGACCGAGTCGGGAGAAATTGGTCGAGCAGACATTTTCATCTCTCCAGCAGGAATCTCCTGGAACATCGCCTTGCACAGCAGTGGGAGGAATGGATTCATACATCTGTTATTCCTGGTCATACTGACCCCCAGAATCCATGCAACCCTTCATTCATGAGGAAGGTTTAGGTATATAATGTATAAATATAACTACAACACAGGTAAACTCCTAGTGTGGAGGACAGTATATTATACCTTTGTAATGTAAATGTACTAAGAATAAATAAATAAATAATTTGTCAAGGTTTTGTATTCGTTGGTTGAAATTATAAAGGGAGCGGGCTGGCAAGCGGGCAGCGGGCTGGTGTGCAGACAGTGTGGATTTGATATGTATGCAAATTAAAAGATCGCGTTGGTTATAAAGGTTGGGTGATGGCGTTGTTAGTAGATGGCATTGTGTTTCGTTAGCCATTCTGCTAGTATAAAATAAAATAACCTTTTATTTAAATATGAATACCGCACAAGAGTCCCAACTGCTCCCGTCTGGAGCCATCCATCCATGCCATGGCATCCCCAATTGGGGTATGTTGTGAGGCTGAAGGTAGTGGGAAGGGAAAGGAGATGGGAAAGAGGAAGGTGGGAAGTACCTGGCTATTCAGATCTAGTCATCAAACACGGCTAACGCCATTTCAAGCAACGTTTCAATTCTGAATGGTGGTCTCACACCAGGGCGATACTGAGAGTATCTTCCACTCTGGAACGTGCCGCACATATACTATATATTATTTTTAATTAATAAATTGTGAAATAACACAAATTAATCAAATAAAATTTATTTGCCACCCCGGGATTCGATTCCGCGATCTTCGGAGTGCTCGTCAAGAGCCTTACCGCTGGACTACGCCGGCCGTTATTGTTAGTATTATTAATTTTAAAAATAGGCGGATACGTTTTCCCAACTGCTGCGTGGCGGGCCGAATCGGATTGGTTGAGGGAGACCTAACCTAGACCTCTTTCGCCGGACTCTCGATCCATCGCCTTGCATCGCTGTGGTAGGGATGGAATCATCTTGCGTCGCTCCTGACACATTAATCCAAGATTCCTAAGCACCCCTAATAACTTTTCCTTCTCAGAACTTTCTCTCCTTTATTTCCACAAAAGACTCTCCACACAGTACCCATCCCAAAGATGACAGGCCCTAAGGGATTTTTTCCCCAGTGTCTCCTACGTGAATATGAAACCAACCCCCAGTTAATTGAAAACACAGAAATACACAATTCTGTGATTTTATTCATATTATATCAAGAGATTTCATGTCTATCCTTGCGAAACGAGATCGTCTTCTAGATATTGACTCGGTACCTACTCAAATATTCTCTATTTCTGTAACCGCCTAACATTTAATGGCCATAAATTATTTATCGACTCTGGAACAAGATTAGAAGATATAAATTTAGGTCGTCAACAGATTGATGTTCAGTTTACCGCTGAACCAAATGAACCGGCTGGCCATAAAGTCAGCACTAAACCAGGTTTAGTTTAGAGGTTACCAGTAACCGTAACCGCATGATCGGTGGTAGAAAAAACATGTTTTCTCATGTGTGTTTTCTTGAAATAGTTTGACTGTAATAAATAGCGAAAAGCGGAGCTATTTTCTCCGGCTTAGAATGTTAAACTCGTTGACAGTTGAAGTAGAGAGTGAGTAGTACCTTAGGGATTTCGTTGTTGAAGTCAGTACTCTGATATTTATCAGAACTTTGAGAATCTTCTTTGTATCGATCATCATTATTTGAAGGGGCTCTACGTAGAATTACTCAATCTGAATATTATATAACTTTATTTCAGATAACTTTAAAAGTGGAAATATGTGATGTTATGTTTCTTCATATTTTTTTTTTAAATTATCCTGGACCCTCTAGCACTGTCGATATAATTTTCGATAACTTCTCATCGTTCCCTAGGACAACTGCAGATCGCTAACGTACAATCAACAGTTGGCGTCAAATATATTAAGAACGCTTAGTCATTGTGAACTGTTCTTTATTCATAAAAAATAAAACACACACTTTGTATTTAACCATGAGTTTATTATTTTACTAGCAGATCGGGCCACATGTTGCTGTGGCTAACGAAACCTTTATAACCAACGCCATCTGTTAAATCAAATCCACACCCCCCGTTTGTTAGCCCGCTGCCCGCTGCCGCTTGGCCAGATATATTATATATTTCAACCAATCTACACAAAACCTTGACAAATTGTATACCTAAAAACCTTCCTCGTGAATCACTCTATCTACTGGTGAAAACCGCATGAAAATTCGTTGCGTAGTTTAAAAGATCTAAGA
Organism: Limnephilus marmoratus; assembly: GCA_917880885.1. Lineage (NCBI taxonomy): Eukaryota > Metazoa > Arthropoda > Insecta > Trichoptera > Limnephilidae > Limnephilus > Limnephilus marmoratus. The sequence goes on from OU862908.1 coordinate 57,305,629, forward strand.
GCATATACGGCCTGAGCGACTTCATTTTATACTTAGTAAAGATATATCGACCGGTTTCGCTTCGACCAAGCTTCCTCGGGATATAATGATATTATATTATATCTATTATAATGATATTATGATATATATTATGTCCTGAGGAAGCCTGGTCGAAGCGAAACCGGTCGATATATAAAATAATAAATTCGTGGTTAAATACAATGTGTTTGTTTTATTTTTTATAATATAATGTCTAACCGCAAGGTAATTGCTTCTTATGTTCTTTATTCGTTGGCGATCTGCATTAATGCTAGGGAACGATGAGAAGTTACAAGTCATCGATACAATCCTTATCGATTGACCATGCTGCATATCGGTCACCATAGATTTATTATTGTATTCTTGCAAAATAACAATTTATCAATAAAACTTATTTTAAATCTAAGGAAATTTTTCTTTAGTTTGGCTTCAAAGTACCTATTTTTAATGTCAAATATTATATGCGAGAATTAGCTGACAGAGGAATTCTTTACGTCGGGTGGTCGGATTTATATTCCATTATCAACGAATAGAATGATGTTATGTGTTTTGTGCACATCTCTGCCATAAGTCACCCCACATGGTTCGCAACGTTTGGTGACTTAACAGGGATACCCGGGTTCATGGGGTGAGTTTTGTCTGGATCTTGAAGGCTGATGCGTCTGCCCATCTTGTGCATGACAGGCCCGATCAGGTGAGACTGTTGAGGGAGACGTTTTGACCTCTCGAGCAGGATTCTCTCGGAACATCGCCTTGCACCGAAGTGAGCGGGATATATTCATTTGTCCGTCACTCCTGGACACATTAATTCCCAGATTCCTACCCCCCTCATACATTTTTCCTTCCCAGAATTTTCTCTCCTTCCTTTCCTAAAAATACCCTACACCCAGCATCCCCAGAGATGATATATGCTCTGAGGGGAATTATTACTTTCCAGGCCTCCTGTGTGGAGCCAATGTGTAAAAAAAAATGTAAATGGTTCCGTCAACTAAGCCGCTCCCAACTAGCAAGGTATTATAGTCACAATTGATTTTATGCACTAACGAGCGTGAACTGGCCAGTTTGGAGCGTCTCAGTTCATTGTGCGGGCATCGTGTGGACGGAGCCATTGATTAATAATGATTATGAGTGTGTACAAAAAAAAATACAAATTTAGAAAGTATATTTGTGCTTTATGCCCTTCCCTACCTATTAACTTACAAGAAGAGCAAATTGCGTGTTACTTTCCCAAGAAACATTTGTCAAAATCATCAGGATGATTGCCGAGTTGAACATTTAACTCGTTTCAAGTTACAAGCAAACAAAATTCATGTAATTTAGTAGAAGTTAAAGCTAGCATTCCTCGTTCTGTCAGTTTTCCATTCTACATATAACTTTATTGCAATTCTTTGGGAACGTTTACACCTGAACAACTCCCAACTTGAGTTATCTCCCCTTACAGCTTTCAGGGGTAGTTACCTGTTCTTGTTTCCTGCAACCTCCACTGTATCCCCACGGTACCTCTTCGGTTCCTTTATTGTACTTCCAGTCTCCACTCTGTACTCTACTCCAGACTTAGAGCCGCAGTTAACTCCTCCACTTGGATTTACAACGAAATTAAGCCAGTAACTGTTTGGCTATAACTATATGATAAATTATCAACTATAACTCTTGTGTTATGGTTTTGGTTGCCAATTAATATTTATTCTGCAATAAACAATCTGTCTGGGATTTACGCGATCAGTGAGTTGATTGGAACGTAAAACTAGTAGTTTTGTGAACAGTTAGTTAGGTGACATCACGTCCTAAAAAGTGTTTCCGATTTTCCCTTATTTCTTCCGAAATCATTAAATTTCTATGTAGTACTTAAATTGTTGTCTATGTATTTACAAACCACATCTGCAAGATTTAAAAAAAAAATTCAAACAACATTTTCACATTTTTTTTCAAAGGAAAGTCATTATCTCAATGACAATTCTTTTTTCAAACTTTCTTCAGGACTATCATAAAATTGAAAAGATCAGTCAAAGTTTTTGTTATGTTAATACCATACAAGAGTCCCAACTATCTTGCCGATAGACTTGATCTTAGGGGAGACTGGTTGAGTGAGTCGTTTTGATCTCTTCAGCCTGACTCTCTCGACCCATCTCACCCCAAAAAAGATCAGAACGATGCTTTCAGAGGAAGGATCGTGTTGATATATATACCTATTTATGTTTTACCTACTCTCCGACGAACACCTTAGTAGTGCACCCCACAGGGCTTTCCCTCGTCTTTGATGCCGGGCTGCAAAGTGACGGAACCGGGGGCGCCAGCGGGCTGCGTGAACGGGAAAGGGAAGGCGTTGGAGCCCAACTTCTTCGTGAGGCACTCCTGGAAATTGCAAACTTTCACCGCAGTGGTAGGGATGGATTCTTACGTCTGTTACTCCTATACAAATTGATCCCCAGATTCCTACCCACATTGGAGGGGACCCCACCACTTTCCCAACGGCGTTATAAGGAAACATATGGTTTCCTCCTTCACCGCACACGTCAAGACTCTTATTGAACGAAGCTACATTTATTTTAACGACTCTACACTCTCCAATGTCCATGCATACGGGGTTAGTAAGCAGTATGCAAGTACTTACATTAACATTATATAAAAGATAAATAGAAGTAGCAACCCGTGGAATAATTCTTCTGAAATAGGTAACATAAAAATAGAGGTAATAGTGTTAGTAAAAGAAAAAGAAACATAGCGGCTATAACCAAACGAATAAATCTTCTGAAAATAATAGAATTAATGAGGAAAAAACAGTTATATAATTAGTACATCCATACCTCATACCCTTTTCCTTCTCAGAACTTCCTTTCCATTCTTTCCCAGATAAGACCTTCCACTCGGCATCCCTAACGGCGACATAGGCCTTTAAGGCAGGGTTTCCCAAACTGTGTTCCGCGGAACCCTAGGGTTCCGCCGCACCTGTACAGGGGTTCCGCGACAATTTGTCGGAAGAATTTAATTTAATATAATATACACATATTCATATTTCAACACTTCTGATATTATTCTCATAATTTGTATAAATATTTCACAACAGTTTTTAAGTAGAAGCTTCCAGGTAGAGAGACTAAGCTTTATGGAAATGGAAAGAGCCGTTCATGGTGTTATCGCAGTAAACCTTCATTTTACATACCTACTAATAAAAATCTTCGAAATTTATTACTGTGCTGTATAATACCGTGATCAGAGTCAATAATATGAACATCTGTGCGATGTGGAAACAATTACAACGGGATAACTGATCTGCTCGTGTGTCACGAAATTTCGGTTCCTAAGGAACCCAACCATATTTTCCCGAAATCAGTCTTAGTCCATCCTTGTTAGTAATTAGTCGAACTATAAACGCGCATGGTGTTGGTGAAAAAATCGTGTGAAATTAGTTTGTGGAAAATAATCGTTATCAATTACGTCTAAAGAAGAACACAAACGTCATTTTGATTGTTTTCCTGCCTTAAATGAATGTTTGAACGAATTAAATTTTAAAGTAGATGAAGAGGTTTCCAAAGAATTTTTAGAACACCTACATAACTTCAAAGCACCTCTTATGCAATATTTTCTGAAAACTAGGACGATTCCTGGGTTCGGAATCCATTTTCCGAGACACCCAAACCTGTAGGCTTGAGCGCAAGTGAGTATGAAAATCTAATTGATTTAATTAGCGACTCGAACTTGAAACAAAAATCAGCCTTTAAATGATTTCTGGGCGAGTTTGTCAGAAGAGTATCACAATTTATCAAATCAAGCTATTATTTTTATTTCTCCATCTTCGTCTCCATTTTCTCCAGCAGTACTTCAATATTATTTATACTTTGGGACTCCGATGTAACCGATGTCCCGGTTGTTTGTCCTTTACTTCTAAGGTTTTTCTGATGTTGAAATTTTGAAAACGGGGTTTTGATGGTAAGATCAAACACTGCCTATGTTACCCTTTATTTGACACTCGGTTCACTTGCGATGTAATGAGATTTATTTACTTTGTAAAACTTTCAATTAATTAATCCCCAGTGGAAAACAAACACTGTCCAAGAATAAAATAATAAATTCCTATCAGTTGACAAATGCACGTAACGTTTGTTCGCTTATACTCAAATAATATCAATTAATTTCGGAAGCAGAGCAAAACACAACTGTCACTCAATTGTTTTACTTCTGTTTTCTACAACCTTTTTATGCGAAGCGGGATTTTCTAATTATGCTGCAACGAAGTCAAAGTGCAGGAACAGGCAGACGCCACACCAGATATTAGAATTCAACTTACCAATATTGTGCCTGATAGATATGCAATTCAAGGACACAAAATCATCAAAGTCATTAATTAGGTGTTTCATTTATTCCATTTTTTTGTTGTTGTTTATATTCAATTTTTTGTTTGTTTATATTCTTCGACCAAGTGTTTATATTCCATTTTTTTGTTGCTTGTATTCCAATTTATTATTATTTATATTCCATTTTTTGTTGCTTATATTTAATTTTTGTTATTGTTTATATTTCTTTTTTTTGTTGTCTATTTTCCATTTTCTTTTTGTGTATATTCCATTTTTTGTTGAACATATATTGTTTATATTCTTAATAAATAATGTGTAATACCTTTTTTAAAAAAATTATTACCGAATTACCCAATCTAAAAAATGAGCCAAGTGTTCCGTTAAAGTTTACGTGTTTGCAAAGTGTTCCATTGCAAAAAAAGTTTGGGAAACCCTGCTTTAAGGATTTATTTTAAAAAGTACCAGGAGAGGATGTACGTCCGAATATCAAAAGTCTGCATATTTTTAAGTGCACTCGGCTTGGGAAAAATACGCTTTACTTACCCACCTACATACACATTACAGTCATATACGGCATTGGCATTTGACAATAGCAAAATCAAAATTCACGAATTCGAATGTTGGTTTTTATATTTTGTCCAAAAGACGCAACATTGCGAGCTGGCTTTACTTTTGTTATTATTTTTACTTCATTTCTCTATTATTTAACTATTAGTCCCCTTTCTGCTACTCTTTAAATATTCTTTTCTCAGTCTTATCTTATCAATTTCCTAAACTAAATGTACCCTTGTTTGGAAATAATAAACAAAAAACAAGGAAAAATACCATTTTAAAACATTCAACCGCAAAGTTTGTCCTCGGCAACACAATATCCCGATGGAAAACTGTATAAAGTAGAACACTGTGTCCCTTTCCCATTCTTCCCATTAGAACATAGTTTTCGGAAAGTCGTGGAAAATTTATAAAGTTCTGAGGCAGTATCTACGCGGATGCGACCGGAATCCCTAATCCCCATCGATATTAAATAAGCCAGATGGGCCCTTCAATAATTTATTAAGGAACCGATTGATAGCAATGTACGTATTTCCACTTTGATTATAAACCAACTGGGTATAATTTTTGATTCGATTTTGGCACAGCAACGACTAATCTTGTATGTTTTACGAAGATGTTAAAATTTAAGTCAAACCTTCTCTGTCAACTGATGTCAACTTTGACATACAAGCTGCTAATTACAGAGTCAATATATTAGGTGTTCCTCTGCAATACATTGTAGAAATTGGAAAAAAAATTGAACTTATATATATATATATATTATGTGCAACCTCGAGAGTGTTTTCTCTTGGGGTAAAAATAATCTCGTTGAATTTAATGTTTCAAAGACCCAATCTTGTCTGATTACGTCCAAAAGGGATCGAAATGAAAATCTAGTCTCTTTCAACGGAAGCAATCTTCCGAACAGGCCCTCCATTGATATGCTTGGTGTAACCCTAAGTGACCAGCTCAGGTATGGGGGCTCCATCGAAGCCAGAGTAAAGCTAGCCTCCCAAAAACTGGGCGTACTGTACAGGGCCCGCAGATACTTTAATAGTACACAACTGCTAACCTTGTACAAATCACAAGTACGCCCCACGGTTGAATTTGGCAGCCATCTCTGGTCTGGAGCTCCAAAATACCTGAAAAATACCCTCGACTCTGTGCAGAAACGGGCGGTCCGTTTGATAGATTCTCCCATCTTAACAGACGGATTGCAATCTTTAGAGCACAGGCGTCGGGTGGGAATGCTATCCTTGTTCTACCGGTATTACAATGGAAGATGCTCCGAGGAACTAGCATCATTGATCCCTTCGGCACCGGTGCATAGTCGGGAAACACGCCTAACGCGTGCCCAACATTTGTACACGGTTGACATTTGTCACATGAGAACGGGTCGTTTCTTTGACTCGTTCTTGTGTTCGACAGCTCGGCTGTGGAATGATTTGCCGGCCTCTGTGTTTCCTCCTTCCTACAACATGGGTCTCTTCAAGACCAATGTTCATTCCTTCCTCTCCTCAAAACGACCCTCCACACAGCATCCCAGATGACATAGGCCCTGAGAGAAATTATTTTCCTCAGGGCCTCCTGTGTGGAGTTAATGTAAAAAAAAAAAAAAATACTTAATATACTTATGTCTCCGTGTTTTGTTTACTTACCGAGTGGGACGGCAGTGAGCGTGAGGGGTGCGCTCACCATGCCACCATGCGCGTAATATCCGGTGGTCTGCCGGCTGTAATGGCCACGTCATGCGTTTTATTCTTGGCCGATGTTTTTCCTAGTTTTCAGCACTAATACATTATTATTTATGCCCATAATTAATTATTTATTTATTTATTTTTGAAAAACATTACATATTACATTGTTATAATGAACTTTGGCTGTTCAACTAGGCAATTTGCCCGTTTTAGAACAGTCAAAATGAACAGATTGTTTTACATATAATTAGTGTGTTGACTATAATATTGTCTTATACTTAAATATAACACTTGATAATTAATATTAAGGTTTTGATGGTAGATACAAGAAGTTACTTATAAGTGTAAATTATATATTTAACAATAGAAAATACAATATACAGAAGAGAAATAAAAAGAAAAATAAAAAGAAATAAAAAGAACCTGTCCTATTAATTAAATGATTTACAAAAGAAATAAATGTAAACTATTAGTTTTTATCTGATTTAAAAATGAAATTCTTTTGATCTGTAAAAACTGTATACACAGACAGCACCGGAGCTCGAGGGATTTTATTGCACTGCGAGGGAAGGGTTTTAAGGGAAACAATATCTAGAACTCCAAAATCTAGCACTGTCTAAATCCCGCCATTATGAAAAAAATCATTGGTAAATTTGCATTTTTAAATCACTTTCTTTAATAGATAAGGTTTCATACTTATCTTCATTACGTAATACATAAGTAGTATATTTGTTTATGATGCTGTTCAATCGTTGAGTTCGGGCCTCATGAAATTTGCACATTTAAAAAATTTCTAAAAGCTTGCAAATTCATTTTATTTTATTTTTTTTTTATTGAAAATTTTTGATACAATACATATAAAAGAAACATAAAAATAAAGTATACAAGAAAAGCTTAATACAATAAATGTATGTACAAAAAAATCCCACAAAGGCAATTTCCATCGTGAGTTATTATGGAGCTTTGAAATATCAATTTTATCTGTCCATTATGAACACAAGAGGCCGAATGGCTTTTTCAATATTTTATAAGACAAAAAATATTTTCGTAAAAACTCGGGGGAAGCCTACTTGCATTTTTTTTAGTTCTTTGAACCTCCCTTGGAACAGATAATTCAGTGTTGTATGAGAAAAGACTTCTATTAACTATGTTTTTCTTTTGAAAAATTGAGATACATACAAATTTATGTATTTAAATTTTATGTATAAATTAAAAAAAAAATATATTTTTATTAAAAGTAACTAGGAATGTACTAAATAAAAATAATTTTAATTTTATTTTAAGAAATGTGTTTGTGATCTTATCTAAGTGCCAAGCCGTTACGAATTTGGCTTTAATAAGTAGAGACAGCGAAATGTTAATGAATAGAAGACTTATTATTCCAGCCCTGCGAATTGTGCATTTTGTACAAATGGGACCCGGGAGTGAAGATCCACTATACCCAAGCACAATGGAATGCCATAAGAATTCAATACAACAACGCTTATGGACAATTGTTTCGGTTACCGAGGTCTTGTAGTGCCAGCAAAACGGTCATCAGGTAGAGTAAATTGTTTTTATGCGACATAAAGCGGCCAACTCCCGATGCAAGCTATTAAATACTCGAAATGTTCTAATAAAAGTCTCAATCGTTTTGTTAACGGTTAAAAAAACGGCTGCTTCAAAAAACTCCATAAGAGGAACTTACGATATAATTAACTAACTATATGTTAACCAGCACGCCGTTTTTTGCAGTGTTTGGCAGAGAGGACCGATCGCCAAACAGCTCGGCCTATGCACCCCTTGCCTCATTTACGTCTCATATATTTATTTATTTAATTTTTATTTTTTATTTTTCAGAAACAAACAGTACATTATTACATAATGGGAAATATTTACAAAGTTATAGAATTAATACAATAATTGGTATTAATGACATGTCGCTGTTATATACTTATATTTTTGTGTGATAAATAATACATTATACCTAAATTAAGTTAGTAACTTATTGAAGGAGAGGGGTGTGGGAGAGTGTTTGTATGTGTGTAATTGAGGGTGTGTGTGTGTGTGTGGATGTGTGTGTTCTGTGTGCGAGTTCAGTGTGCTAAAAATGTTTTTCTTAAATAGAGGGAGGGAATCAAAAATATATCGGTATTTGTGGTTTTTTTAATACAGTTGAAACTTTGAAGGATGCGGGAAATGGGAGAGTTGACTGCAGCGTTCGTATTATTACTGGTTGTGTAAAAAAGGTTGGTGTGGCGAGTTCTTTTAGATGGGATGTTAAAATTTATTTGGGATAGAAGTTCTGGGCAGTCTATTTCGTTGTGTATAATTTTATGGAGAAATGTCATGTCAGCTACCGTTCGCCGGATTTCAGGGATTGGAGAGTGCAGATGTAATTATTGTTGTATTTATAACCGAGATACTTAATAAATTTATTTTGTATGCGCTCTATGTTATTGACGTATTGGGTGTATTTGGTATATACCTACATGTGTATATCTACACATTTATTATTATTAGTCGAGGAACACGGGAAACGCGCCCCCAACATTTGTCATGTGAAAAATATTCATTTCTACGACCCATTCTTGTGTTCAACAATGGAACGCTTGTCAGCTTCTGTTTTTCCTCCCTCCTGCAACAATGGTCTCTTCAAGATCCCTGTCCAGAACTTCTTCTCCTCAAATAGACCTTCCTCACAGTATGCCCAAAGTTCCCAAAGGAATTTTTTTTCCTCAGTGCCTCCCATGTGGTGTTTATTTTTTATGTGAATACCGCAATTGCTCTCGTCTGGAGTCAGTGCGTTTATGGTATCCCCAATTACGGTATATTATGAAGCTGAAGGTAGTAGTGGGGAGGTAGAGATGAATGGCTATTCAGATCTAATGGTCACCAAACACGGCTCAAGCCGTTTCAAGGAACGTTTAAATTCTGAATGGTCTTACAGGACGATTCTGAAAGTATTTTCCACTCTGGAACCTGATGCAAATATACTATGTACTATGTATTATTTTTAAATGAATAAGTTGTAAAATAACACAAATAAATCTAATAAATTTAACATTCACGCGCCGGGATGCTATCCAGCGACCTCCGGATTACTAGTCGAGAGCCATACCATACTGACAAAATAAAATAGCTCAATTTGGGAGGAGGATATGGGTACCGCCACCCCGGGAACCATTTATTGGATAACCAACACCTCTGCCGTAGGTCACCCCAAGTGGTTCGCTACATCATCTCGTTCGTGGGGTAAGATTTGTCCGGGTCTTGGCGGTGGATGCATTTACCCACCAGCTGCATGGCAGTCCAGATCGGGAGAAACTGGTTGAGGGAGACCTTTTGACCTCTCCAGCAGGACTCCCTCGGAAAATCGCCTTGCGCCGCGATAATAATAATAATTATTGGATGATTTTCATAGCACCATTTTCGTGAGAAAATCACCTCAAGGGCGCTAATGCAAGGGCCCATACATCCGTCACTCCTGGATACATTGACCCCCGGATGCCTACCCACACCCGCATACCTTTTTTATTCCTAGAACTCCATCTCTTTCCTTTCCTCAAATGACCCCCCACGCAGCATTCCCAAAGATTAACTAGACCTTGAAGGGAGTTATTTTCTCAAGGGCCTTCTGTGTGGAACTAATGTAAAAAAATAAAAATAATAACTGAAAGTAAATGTAACCAAATGACAAAGAGAGATTTCATTGCGGATCCCCTGAGTTAATGTGTTATTATTATTCTTTAGTTAGTTCAGAGTTGGCATGTAACAAATTGACTATTTAACAATCTACCTGCCGTGTTTGATCAATTAATTTCGAACCAGATATCACCAATAAGCCCAGGAATCAGATATCAATGTTCCCTGGAATCCCGCCTATGTACCCAGCAGGTATTTAAGGTATGAATTAACCCGTGGTATGACGGTATGTATTTCAACTCAATTAGATAATAGGTTTAACAATATTATCCGACTGATATCCAATTCTATTAACCATAATACCCCGCGTGATTAACTGCCTACCGAATTTGATTAAAATCTGATGCCTATATCGCACGAATATACATATTATAATTATAATATTATAAAAACGTGTTTTCAATATTGTCAATTTCAATAACCTGTTCATTCATAGATGCAAACACTGTTTTTTGCAGGATGCTTTTAATTTGGGATATGGTTGTATATGATATCGGATATGGTTACCGCCGTCCCCAGAACCATTTATTGGATAACCAGAGCCCATGCCATAGGTCATCTCAAGTGGTACGCTACGTTTGGTGGCTTAGCAGGGATGCCCGGATTCATGGGTGGAGTTTCTCTAGTTCTTGACGGCGAATGCGTTTGACTACTACTGCATGGCGGGACGGATCAGGAGAGACTGGTTGAAGGAGATCATTTGGCCTTTCCATAGTTTCGGGGTAATTTTATAGCTCCGCTTTCGTGTAAAAAAACCTCAAGGGCGCTGTACGAATTTATAATATATTTTTATAATGCTCTGTCATACTGCTAACTACAGAATAGATAATAAAATCTATAACAAGTTATGGCTAACAGATTGCATCCACCGGATCGTCGATCACTAAATACAAAACTATATGTACAACGCACTTCACCAATGAACGTGATGCTACGTTAAAATGGGTTCAATGATAACTCAGAAACAACTCAACTCAACACCTCTTTGAAAATCATTTAAAGTCATGAAAAAAACATTTGAAAAATATTCCAATACCTAACATAACGTAACCTATGTAACCAATTTTTTATATATTTTTTTTCATCACTTTTAATGACTTTTCAAATTAGGTGTCGAGTTGAATTCTGAGCTGTCTGGTCACCGTTAAAATGTAAATAAATAATAATTGGGTATTTATTATTTGTATTCTGTACGGACAGAAAATATACATGACAAGGTATACGGTATACCTATCTGGAAGGTCAAATGAGAATAATAACGATATGTAGGTTTTAATCAAAAGTTATTTAAAATTATTGCGAGTACAAACATAAAATCTTTCGTTGAAGTAACGTATTAATTAAAAGTACTTTGTAAAGGTTACCAAAGCCACTTTTTGTAACTTCATTTTCAACTAATATTACAGTAAAAATTCTTAAAACGCGTTGTCAGTTAAAGGTGGTTTGTTTTGAGTTCAGTTAAGTTTTGATTTAATTTATTACTTTTATATTTCTATAGAACATTTGAAGTTCTAAAAAACTTCTGTAAATTATAAGATGAAATTCTTTATCATAAAATAAAAACCCCAATATCAAACCTAACTTTTACTTACAAAATTATACGAAATTTTATAAAACTGTAAATAATAATTATCACAAAATATCTTAATAATGTTAAGTACCGTCATTACACAAAACTGTCGAGTAGGTACCATTATTACAGATAATTACGGCCCTCAAACATTGCATTTAAAGCTTTTTTTCAAAAGGGCCCAGACCGCACGTGAAATTAGCTCTACGTCCGTGGTTCTTGTGACTTCACTGCATTTTTTGTATCGTCGTCGCCCTTGCACTTGTTGGTCTGGATGGGGTGTGAGAGGGATGGGGGTGCGTCGGAAGCTCGATGCTGTGATTACTTAACAATTTGGCGATGTGCACTTCTGGGAATATGGTGGGTCAACAAAACTGTTCATATGAGAACTTTTTTGACTACAGGGTGGTTAAAATCTACTTCACGTAAATAATATATAAATAATGTGGCTTTTTTACAACCCCATTTTTGTAGAATATCACCTCTATCAGATTTGACGATGCTCTATGAAATAAATAGCTAAATAACTAACTAACTAACCATCACGCCGTTTCCCCGCAGGGGTAAGCAGAGAGGACGGACCGCCAAACATCCCGGTCTTGGCACACATTCCTTGCCTCGTTTACATTCATATAACGTCTCATACATTCTCTTCTATTATTCTGACTCTTGACATGGCCCGACTCAAGTGTGTGATTCACTTGGTCGTGCCATGTCTTTCTTGGGCGTCCCCGACTTCTTCTACCATTCACATTTGCGTCATATATTCTCCTTACACTCCTTTCCTCGTTAATTCGCTCTACATGCCCAAACCATCAGAGCGTTCCTTTCTTGATCTTACTTATTACGCCTACATCAGCCTTGCTTTCTTTGCGGATTTCCACATTTCTCGCACGATCATACATGGTTTTACCACACATACGCCTCAGGGAACTCATTTCTACAGCGTTCAGTCTACTTTCATACTTTCTCTGCCAGTTCCATGCCTCGCTGCCATACATCAGGATAGGTACCAGTACTCCATTATGGACGGCTAGTTTTGCGTCTTTGGACAGTTTTTTGTTGGTGCCAACGGCGTTCAGTCCTCCATTAATAGAGTTACCTGCATTCACCCTTCTTTCAATATCTCTATCAGCCTTCCCATCTCTCGTAAACATACTTCCCAAGTAAACAAACTCATCCACCTGCTCCAAGTATTCATCATTCACAACAGTGTTAATAATAATAATATTTGGCTGATTTATGTACCGCCGTTTTTGTAAAAAATCACCGCAAGGGGGGCGCTTACAAATAAACATATAATAAAATTAACGTCAATAGCTTACAACTAAGATTAATAATTATAACTAGTGATTTATACAACTAGTGCTAGCAAGTAAGGATGAACTATCAACATTAGAAAAATGACGGTATCAGAAAATCGAAATATGCAACTAACTAATCATCGCGCCTTTTCTGCAAGGGTAGGCAGAGAGGAGGGACCGCCAAACAATTTGGTCTTGGCACACACTCTTTGCCTCATTAACATTCAAACATCGTCGCATACATTCTCTTCTATTATTCTGACTCTTGGCATGTCCCGGCTAAAGTATCCGATTCACTTGATCGTGCCGTGTCTTCCTCGGGCGTCCCGGCTTCTTCTACCATTCACATTTGCGTAATAATTCTCCTTACACTCCTTTCCTCGCTCATTCGCTCTTCATGCCCAAACCATCTGAGCGTCCTTTTCTTTCATTTCGTCCATTTTCAAGAAAATTAAAAGCTGTCATAATTTAGTTATAAAAAAAAAACTAAATTACTTAAATGAAAAATCGTAATTCACCACTTTTTATTTAAATTAATAATTAACAGCCGACCTGGTTTCGCTTAGCTCAAGCCTCGTCAGGGCTTATTATGATTACTTTATTAATTAATTCAAATTAAAAAAAAAGTGTAGTATTACAAAGTGTGTTTTTTTTCCTTCATGTATAATGTCACACCCCAAAGTATATGCTTCTTTTGAAAAAAAATTGCTTAATCTTATGGAGATTCACCTCGACGAGTAACAATCCGAACCGAGGGAAATTACGCAGAATGCGGTAAGTTTGATATTCCCACCGAAACACCATAACACTACATATGGCGCAGCCGGTAGTAAAATATAAATAAATACCATTACAGAAAATATCAAATCACATGAAGAATTGCTTAATAACGAAATGCAAAATGCAAATGCACGTTTGCGCAAATAGCAAAAAACACCCCCAAAATGTATGTTTTATTTTATTTTGTGAAGTTAAGGCACAAAATGCTCTCTTATTTTTATAGCAGATGTGTTGTACTTATATATTAAACTGTGTGTTTAATTAAAACACATTTATTTTGCACTACTTCTCAGCGCACTTAAAACCGTATAAATATATGTTTTTTCAATTCCATAGCGCCCTTGAAATGATTTTTTTTTTGCAAAAAACGGTCCCATGTAAATCATCCAACTACTTTTACGCACCAGATTTAAATGTCCGGGTTAAATTTTCCCCACAGGAAAAACTAAACCCTTTCACACACTTCCCAAATGATCATCTAGTCAATTGCACTATGTAAGTATTATAAATATAAAACAATACAAGAACAACATGTCAACCTACCGAGACCAAATGGGAAAAAAAATTCACCGACTCCAGATATTTTCATATCAGAGGCTTCGGCTCTGTGGAACTCCTAATTGAACCTATAAATCCTACTGATCCCTCAATTTAAATATTTAAAAAATCTTTTGTAATCCTATATGTATTTAAAATGACTGATTTTTGCATTTTTATAAATAAATTCTTTCACAAATCTATGCCTAAATTTTGAATGAGAGACCTAGGTATAATGCCAATAGCCGAAATAACAAATGGTAATATTTTTATAGTCTGAGAATGCCAAATTCTTTTAATCTCATTTCCCAAATCTGTGTATTTTCTTATTTTTTCAGAAACAGTTTTTTGAATATTACAGGAATTTGGAATAGCTACATCAATGATATAAGTTATTTTTTAATTTTGTCATGTAAAACTATATCAGGTCTATTATGTCTATTATGGTCTATTATTATTATTATTAAGGGAAAACTTATCCCACGTTGTTTACATTCGAAACCATCTGTAGCAAATACCCCACGGAGCGCAAGACGCAAGATGAAACAAGTCGGTCCCTCAGCTTCCCAGAACACACTTGTCGGTCGCGTCCATTCATCCATGCACCCCCTCCACCAGTCCTCAACCCTCACCGCCAACCCTCACACCCCGGCTCCAGCCCTTAACAACCCAGCCTCTTCCTTTCACTTTGTCTCTTTCGCCGCCCGTCTAGCGCCATTCCCGACTCCTACCATGGCTTTGCGTACCTCTATAATCCAGCCATTCCTCGGCCTAAAGTCCTCAGTCTTCGGCGGTTTAATTTATTGTTGGTCTACTTGTCCGGCCAGCGTGAATTTCTGTCGAACTCCCACGGAATCAATGGCTGAATAACGGCTTTAGTGTCAGTTTGCGTATGACCGCGTCAACATTGACTGATTGAGTGACATTATTTAAGACCTTTCGTATTAATTGTGAATTGGTAGGCACATTAAATAATAATGTAACTCTAATAGATTAAATTAAGTGATTTTATAGAAACCTTTGAGAGATTAGTCAAGTTAATTCAATTCTGTTATCAGTCAGTGAGTAAAAATATGTGTTCTGATTTGTGTTGTGAATCTTTATCAGTGTCTGAATAAAGCAATTTATACAAGTGATTTGGTGAGTATTTTTTATATTAAATATTTTAGATTTTTGTATATTGTACCTATTTACGTCTTAAAAAAGGTGTTTTACACCAAAAATAACTTATTAGGATGATAACTAACTGGTGACTTATCGCTAATAACGTTTAGCTATTGTCTAAAACCACTCAATGATTTCATGCTAGGCAGATAAATAGGTAAACATACCTCCGATATCCTTGTCATGTACTCTACTTTTATTAAAAAATGGACAAATCTACGAATCTAAACACAATTGTTTCTAAAAATTTGAACCATTCATGTTAAATTTCAAGTTCTGTGAAAATTCTATTCATGTTCTGTTATCATGCACTGTGCCGGTTCTATAGATGAAGTAGCCGGTTCATGATGAAATAATCATAGAACTTGAATAAAACTTTCACAGAACTTGAATTATGTATGTCTTTGAAATTAAATGATTTGTTCAAATTCTGTGAAACCCGTCCTTGGCTATACCTTTTGCTATCTATAATTTTTTTGTTTAGTTTTATTATTCGTGCATTTAGATCACCTTTTTCTAGAATATATTTTGGTTTTAGGCATTTAAAAAAAAAACAATCATTCACTGTTTACGAGTAATCTAACAATATTTCAAATCTTCCACTCCTTTGTCCCACAAATCTGTTTCACATTCACAGAACTTTTATCTGTTCGCAACAACACTAAAAAAGTAATACCTTCGAAATATTCACAATTTTAGTTTTTATTACTTTTTAAAGCGCCCCTCGGTTGATACTAAATAATTTTGGCATCGGCGTTCTTGAAAATAACATATTATTATTATGTATTGGAGGCACTGCTGAAAACCAGCTGCATTCTTGGAGGAATCCTGAATTGTAGCTGAGCAGTGACCTTTTCGTCAATAGAATCAATGAAAAGAGAACAAAATATGTAATATTGTAAAAAAATCTATTGATGAATATGTGTTGTGATTCATACATTTATCCTATTGTAATACTTGTATCTACTTTATAATGATATTATTATTAGCCAGCACTTTTTGTTGTTCATTAAATTTAATGAGAGAGCACTGCCCATTTTGGCACAATAGCAATAATTCATTCGCATAATTGCGCGAACAGATTCCTACTGTTGAGATTCTCCCTGACTACCTGATACAAGACATTCCTTTGACACATTGTTATTTTAGCGTGACTTTTAGCTGCATTCTGTCGCTATCACCGACACACCTAAACCTGCGCTATGTCGTGTGAATCTTGAGTTTAAAGGAATCATAACGCCGTTTTTCAACTTATCTTATCAGAGTTTGGTGAATAGTAAACATACTTATCTATTAAATCAGTACAGGAGAACTCAGTGCTGCATCAAGTATTATTGGCAGTGAGAAGTTATACAGTGAACCACCCACGCGTTGTTGTCTTGTGTTTGAAATCCTCAGTTGTTTTGTGATATGAATAATAGTATATTTTTTTACGTAGGTATCTGTTTGTTTTTTTAATATCTGGGTTACATAAAAAAACGTAGTACATATTAATATAAAAGTTTTTATTACCCCCACGTCAAACTGTCGCTTCACTGCTGGGACAAGGTCACTTTAGATTTTGTTTTTTTGTGGTTATGCCAGACGAATTGTTATTTTGTTGTTGAGCATCCTTTTATAACTAATATTGAACATGAAACTAATTATTTCTTTTGGCATAGACTCTACATAATAACTTATATTCGACGAAAAGGTTAGTGTATGGGTTTACAAATAAAACACGTTCACATAAAAAAAACATTATATGTACGATATTATCGTCGTAGTTCTGATTCAACTCGAGTCTATAAAAAAATATTTTCTTAGAATGATAATAATAATGGGATAGTATGAAAATCATATCAAATTCGACGTACAATTTCCTATATCAGAGATTGAAATATTCTTTCTATTCGTCCTTTTTGAAATTATTTTGAAGTTTTTCTTTTTTATTTAATTAATGCATTACTTATTGAAGTATTTATTTATATTCTTGTACATGCTTAGCGTTAATTATACTTTTTCTTACTTTATATAACTCTTTTTTAAGCCTTTTATTATTATTATTCATTATTACATGCAGTTTACAATTTACATAGATAATAAATACTACAAAAAAAAGTGATGTAAAAATATCAATTATCAGTAAGTGTATGTAAATGGGTTAGTAGAAGTATTTTTTTAATTTTGTTCACTAGGAGAACCTTTACTAAGGCGTTCGCAAGTTTTAGATAGAGTGTTATTTTGCCATCATAAAAACAGACTCTTCCTTGAGACTCTCAGGAAGAGTATGATATACGTGTTTATGTTTTAGACATACGAATGTTCACAAATGGAATAATTAAGTATTGTACAAAAAAATGTTCATTTTAGATATATACGTGTTTTTATTTTTTTAATTTAATTTCTAATTAATCACTGCTAATTGTAATACATATTTTGGTATGCAGGTACTTATTTATCTAAACTTTTTTACCTGTTCTTGGTTTGTTAATTTTAATTATTCGTGTATTCTGATGAAGAAACCACTGGTTTCGAAACGTGTCGAATGTTTTGATTAAATAGTGGTATATGCAGAGTGTTTGTCTTTCTTCATTTAATTAAAATGATGTCACAAAGCGAGTTTGCAGATAATTTAAAATGGGGACAATAGACATTTTCGTTCATCTTCTGAAAAAAGAGTCAGAATAGTATATTTTTATTTGGATAAATAGAATAATTTCGTTTAATACTTGCATGAAAATAAAACATTTCATCAAAATATTACTTTTAGTTAGCAAAAGAAAAAAAAACAAAGATAACCTATTTAGGTTAGCGAACTATGGTGAGTTACGTGGGCTATTATTTATTGAGCACTAAAATTAACAAAGTTTTTGAGGACGATTAAACATAATATTAACCTAATACACCATTTCTAAGTAAACTCTTAGTACTATTCCAAGTACTACAAAGGTTTATTTATATTCCATCGGGTATCGGCCATGAAACTAAACTTGTAACCACATTTAATTCCCTTGATTAGTTGATTATTTTACTCCTCGAGGGCATCATCTCATATTACCAGGGCTTATTTCTGGCTATCAAGTTTCTATACCGTATTTAGCACTGGTAACTGGTAACTGACTATTATCCCCAAGCAAATAACTGTTCCTTATGATATGCTACGTCACATAATCTTCTATTACACTGGGATTATACAATTAATGGGAGTCGAATGATTTTATTCATTAAATGTAAACATCATTCACTTATAACTATAATTGGAATTTGTTTAATAATACATTTTTGTTTGTGTATTATTCTACAGTTATCTATTTTACAGTTGAATTAATGCAATCTATACTAATATTATAAATGCGAAACTGTGTGAGTTTGTTTGTTACGCTTTCACGCCTAAACCACTAAACCGATTTAAAAAATTCTTTCACTAATAGAAAGCTACATTATCTGAAGGAAAGATAGGCTATATGTAATGGTAAGCTCTGGCGTTATGAAATTAAAAAATATTAATATGTTATATTTACTATACGGGTACTGTCATCAAATAAATAAAGACGAAAAGCAAAACAAATCGTCGTGGAAACGATGTTGATATATTTGCGGGAAATTTTATTTGTATACCTATGTATCTATCTCTTCTCTATACCTATACATAAAAATATCGCCAAAATGTATGTACGCGCATAACTTCCGAACGACTGCACTAAATTGGATAATTCTTTTTTTCTGTGTTCGTTATTGTCAGGACAATGTTTGTATAAAACTAATGGTGAGCTCCGACTTTATGAAAATTGTATGAAAAAATTGCAATAGGTGGCACGCGAGCTGTTTGAACAGTTTCTAGAACAAAACAATTTCTTTATTAAATGGCATAGCAACGCATGCCGGGTAGCAGCTAGTTATTATATAAATTTAAAATATGATAATTAATTATATACACACAGAAAGTGTATTAATTAAAAATAACATGAAAAAAAATTTGTAAAAATGACATGTACCGTAAATGATTTATATTACGTATTGTTTTGTGAACACTGCACTAGGAAAATCTGTTCTGAGGTGTGGGTACTAGTGTTTTTGATATATATATATATATATTTTTTTACATTAACTCCACACAGGAGGCCCTGAGGAAAATAATTTCCCTCAGGGCCTATGTCATCTGGGATGCTGTGTGGAGGGTCTTTTTGAGGAGAGGAAGGAATGAACATTGGTCTTGAAGAGACCCATGTTGTAGGAAGGAGGAAACACAGAGGCCGGCAAATCATTCCACAGCCGAGCTGTTGAACACAAGAACGAGTCGAGGAAACGACCCGTTCTCATGTGAAAAATGTTAACTGTGTACAAATGTTGAGCACGCGTTTGGCGTGTTTCCCGACTATGCACCGGTGCCGAAGGGATCAATGATGCTAGTTCCTCGGAGCATCTTCCATTGTAATACCGGTAGAACAAGGATAGCATTCCCACCCGACGCCTGTGCTCTAAAGATTGCAATCCGTCTGTTAAGATGGGAGAATCTATCAAACGGACCGCCCGTTTCTGCACAGAGTCGAGGGTATTTTTCAGGTATTTTGGAGCTCCAGACCAGAGGTGGCTGCCAAATTCAACCGTAGGGCGCACTTGCGATTTGTACAGGGTTAGCAGTTGTGTACTATTAAAGTATCTGCGGGCCCTGTACAGTACGCCCAGTTTTTGGGAGGCTAACTTTACTCTGGCTTCGATGGAGCCCCCATACCTCAGCTGGTCACTTAGGGTTACACCTAGCCTATCAATGGAGGGCCTGTTCGGAAGATTGCTTCCGTTGAAAGCGACTAGATTTTCATTTCGATCCCTTTTAGACGTAATCAGACAAGATTGGGTCTTTGAAACATTAAATTCAACGAGATTATTTTTACCCCAAGAGAAAACACTCTCGAGGTAATATATATATATACTATGTTATGTTAAAGAATATGATAAAAATGTGAGTGGTTTATTTATTGTCCATAAATAAACCACTCACCACAGATATCTGAACCACTGAGAGGCGCCTCATGGGAGGCAGGAATTCCAAAAACTGAAAAAATCAAACTAATATCGATGAGAACCAAAGTGTTGACGAATATCTACAGCTAAAACTGTTGACTAATATCTATGAGAACCAAAGTGTTGACGAATATCTACAGCACTGGCAGAGGTTGGATTTGCAATTATGTATAGCATATTGGAATAACGTAATATTGCGTATGCAGTTTAAAAAACTTAATTTATGTAAGCATGTACGTAAAAATCCCTAATATCGGACTATTGGACACATTTAGCTGATTAGTCCAACCGACGCTCTGTAGATATTAGTTCAACCTACGCTCTGTAGATATTAGTCAACACTGGGACCGTCATAGATATTCGTCCGAACTTAGCTCTGTATATATTAGTCAACACTCTGAAGTTCGTAGATATTAGTTCAACATATGAGCTGTAGATATTCGTCCGACATACAGGCTGTAGATATTAGTATCTGGAGTCGCCTCATGTCGAGCTGCTCGACACGAGGAGCTCGTCGCCCGAGCTTAAGGACGCAACGACGAGCGTAGTTCCATGTCAACAAGTTCTATTGATCCCAAACCGTCGAACTAGAACGGGCGTGTGCACTTGCGTAAAATTCCACACCTTTCAGCTACCATCGGTAAGGTCGCCAGTAAAGACACTCATATATAGCGCCCTTGGCGTGATTATTCGCTAAAAATGGTGCTGTACAAACTATCCAAATGCAAAAGAGAGAGACGGAACACTAACGGTGGGTTTTGGTTATTGATAAGTGGCCAATAGAAATAGAAGTACTTCATCGATCTGATTTTACAATTACGTGTATGTAATCAGAAGTCATTAGCACCATTAAGAGTGCAAAGACATTATCATGACAGTGACCTTGTTGGAAGTAGCTCCGTTATTTTTATTAACCAGTTCCTGAAAGTAGATTCTATCAACACGAATAGCCACTTTCCATTTCTGCCTCTGCGATTGAATAATGGTTATCGCTCGATTATCATAATAAAACTCTCACTTTATCGAAGTAATTTATTCATACACTTTTTTATTCGACTTACAGTCACATAAAACATGAATTAGCACTCTTCACTTTATGTTTAGGTTTGTTTGACAGTTATTTTTTAATTTGCTTTCATATATATTGCAGCCAGAGTTGACACGAACACAGTATCTACTCAATATGCATTAATACATACATTTAAATTAAATTTGTTTAAAGTTTTACATCAAACTTTTATTAAAATTTTTCTTATATTTTATGGTAGGCAACATTATTTTTCAAACTAATGAGCTGTTTCTGCTTTCTGCTTTCTTTTAACCAAGCGACTGTTCTATTGAACCATCAGACTTATCGTAAAAAGCAAATTGATACGTTTAATGAAGAATTGAATTATTTTATTAACGCGCTACCGGGTGTGATTTTCCAATTTTTAACATTATTTTTCAAAATAATGAGCTGTTTCTACTTTCTGTTAACCAAGCGATTGTTCTGTTGAAACAAACATTAGAATTCGTAAAAATATAAAAATAATACCCTGTTAATATTTGAAACGAGGCTCTACCAAATATAGTTGTTAATGTAGGATTTTTATTTATTTATTATAAAGACAAAGTAATACAATATGACAGGAAAAAACATAAATATTTTACAGAAAAAAGAAAAGTCCCAAAAAACTACTTTTTAGTAGTTTGTCAATGGGTTGCTAATGTAAATTTTTCAGAACAATAAAATTAATATGTTAATATTGTAGACTTACTTTTAATCGCTTTAAACCGCCGCTACCCGAATTTCTACCGATTTCTTACATATCTCCCTTAAACATTTGAAGTTTTTAAGCTCTTATAAAATATATGTTATTTTTGAAGATAATAATATCTAGACGCGTTCCATGCCGAAATGCAAATTATATGAAATTCCCTCGATAGAAAAAAATCGCAAAGTATGCACCGAATATTATTATAAACACGTTTGTTTCAGTTATTTTACAAGTTATAGTTGTGAAAAATTCACAATATTTCTTTAAATGATACTTGAAGCCTTCCACGAGATTTTTTTATCTGTTTTATACGAGTTGTGTTTTATTAAACATTTTCACAATTTTCGCCTCGATTTTATCGCTTTAAAGACTAGCGCGCTCATCTAAAATTCGTAATTACATATCTCTCCATTTTCTTCTTTTTGAGCGCGGATGCGGCGCCTTACGAATCAGGCTAAAACGAATGATTGAATAATCGTATCAATATACCTTCATTAAGACGTGAACAGTTTTTCTTCTTCGTAAAATGTTTCCATAAAAATGTACCTACATTATTTCCATTAACAAACTGAGGTATCCATTTTGTTAAAGCACGCTGTAAACATTTTCCAGTTTATTAAAAATTTCAATAACATCGCTGCATATTTTCTCAAAATTCCGCCAGGCAAATATTAAAAACAAAATGTTATTAAAATACCTTGTATTTACATATTATGAATACCTCGTCCTTGATTGCACTCAAGGTAAACACATGCACCTCTCTATCATACATAATTCTATGAAAAGGGGTAGATGATATGAGCGAGCAAGGTGGAAATATCACTTTCGTCTTTTATGCTTGAGAAAAGCTCGCTTGTACCGGAATTCTGAAATAAATTTGAATAAACTCCGTCGCTTATGTAAAAGAGGGGCTTTGTGTTTCCATCAGGTCTGATCCGACATTGTATTATGTATAAGCCCTTTTGACCAAGTGGCAGGTGGAAAATGAAATTTTGAAGCTTACCTTTTCTCGGGGATCTCTGCAAAGTGCATGCGGAATCAGATGCAAATATTTGTGCGGGCATCTGGCTTCTTCGTATCACGTCTCAAGCCGTCGCGTTGCTCTGAAAGGTCCGTATTATGCACTTGAAGGGTGCATGGGAAGAAAGGGTATCGTCACATCCTGTGAAATTATTTATTTATTTTTCATACTCTCCATAAAACAGTTGTGCCCCAATATATTATCGAGGATATATTACAGATGTTGTTGCTCTGCAACTGCTTACAAATTATGTAGCTCGCGTTTGTATACGCAGCCTTATTTTATTTTATTTATTAGCGTTATAAACAGTCTGTACAAAATTCATAAATGACAGTGATAAAAATAAGTGGTGACCCGACAATTCGTCCTGCGACAATTCATCCGGCGACAGTTCATCCTGCGACAGTTCATCCGGCCGACAGTTCATCCTGCCGACAGTTCATCCTGCCGACAGTTCATCCCGCTGACAATTCATCCGGCGACAATTCATCCTGCCTGATCATTTAGAAGATTTAGTAAGTATGCAAAGAGGATATACGGCCGTACAACCAAAATCGATACACTTATATCTGAAGGCATCTTGAGTGGAAATCCGCTGTAAAAATATTTTTACTAACAATAATTTCGACTCTCCGAAGAAGCATGCGTGAATAACAAAATACGACATACTTATACTTATAGGTTAGGTTAGGTTAGGTTAGGTTAGGTTAGGTTAGGTTAGGTTAGGTTAGGTTAGGTTAGGTTAGGTTAGGTTAGGTTAGGTTGGGTTAGGTTAGGTTAGGTTAGGTTGAATTGTCAGGATGAATTGTCGCCGGATGAATTGTCGGCGGGATGAACTGTCGGCAGGATGAACTGTCGGCAGGATGAACTGTCGGCCGGATGAACTGTCGCAGGATTAACTGTCGCCGGATGAATTGTCGCAGGATGAACTGTCATGGAACCAAAATAAGTATGTCATAGACCACTAAAATAACGACAAATTTCAATTTAGAACCATAATGCAAAAATACACAATACCTATACCTGATATAAACAATTATGATAATATCTTCTTACTTAAATCTACAAAAAATAATTAACTGAAATTTTTCAAGGGTTTACATTTAAATTTTGATGGATATCAATAATATATTTCAGGAAGCAATTTTATTTGAACTTGAACTGCTAAAAGTAGGAGAGAAAATATGGTGTTACTAAAAATAAAAAAGAGAAATACAGAAATCAATGAAATATTAAGTTATTAGTTAACATGTGGCATTCAATAGTGTTATTTTTTTATGCAGGCTGTGAATTTATCAAGGTTTGTATTAAAAACATCGATATTTGGGCATAATCTGTTAAATGTGCTACAGCTTCTTCTTACAAATACATTTTCAAGATAAAGCACATAATCAAAAAATTGTGCGGGAGTCTTGTCAAAAGAAAAAATAATAATAATTTCGATAAAAAAAATAAACGGTAATTGTTTTGAGAAAAAATTGAAAAAAAAACGAAAGCAGTTATGTTTCATTTTATATTTAAAACTAGCTGACCCGGCAAACTTCGTACCGCCCTGCAATCATTAACTGTTGTGTTAACTTAAGTTAAAAATTACACAAATAAGCAATTATTGATGTGCAACTGTCGATGTTTTGTTTTTATCAGTATCAGAGGTGGCGTTGTGTACGGATTTTGACCCTTTTGGAATTAGGAATTCACTCACTACTCAATATTTTACTAATCACAATATTCTTACATCTCTTTCAAAAGATGAGAATTCGTTTACTGCAAAATGTATGAGAGAAAGAATTTTCTTCATCATTTATTTTTTCGTGTTTTTTTTCGATGTTTTAATATCTATTCTGCTTTTCGGGGCGGAGACAAATTCAACAAATCAAAGATCATAAAAATCGGTCCAGCCGGTCTCGAGTTATAAATGGTGTAACTAACCCGACTTTGTTTTATATATTAATAAGATACAGTCCACACACACTTCTCAAGAGTTTCAAATGAAAAATGGTGATTTTGCTTTTATTAACAGCCTCTATCATTGTGTATCTATCTATCTTCTATCTATCTATCTATCTATCTATCTATCTATCTATCTATCTATCTATCTATCTATCTATCTATCTATCTATCTATCTATCTATCTATCTATCTTCTATCTATCTATCTATCTATCTTCTTCTTCTATCTTCTATATATATATATATAAATAAAAATGAATCGCCGAAATGTATGTACGCGCATAACTTTCGAACGACTGCACCAAATTGGATAATTCTTTTTTTTGTGTCTTCGTTATTGTCAGGACAACGTTTGTATAAAACTTCTGGTGAGCTCTGGCATTATGAAATTTGTGTTAAAAAAATTGCTATTGGTGGCACGCGAGCTGTTTGAAAACTGAATGTATGGAATGCGGGAGGGGGGAAGGGGGAGGGGATCTCGGGTAGGAGGTTCACGGGAGGGGGGAGGGGAACTCGGGAGGGGGGTTCGCGGGACGGGAGAAGGGGGGACTGGAGTGGGGAGAGGGAAGGTGGAGGAGACGGAGAGGGAACGCGAGAGGAGAAAGGGAACGCAGGAGAAGAAGGGGAGGCGAAAGGGGAACGGGACGAGTGGGAAAGGACACGCAGGGAGAAACAATTTCTTTATTAAATGGCATAGCAACGCATGCCGGGTGCCAGCTAGTGAAAGATAAATCCCAGTTTTTTTTTATAGCTCCACCCAGGAGGTCCTGAGGAAAGTAATTCCCCTCGGGGCCAATGTAATCTTTGGAGATACTACGGAGGGAATTTTGAGGAACGGAAGGAGAGGAAGTTATGGGAAGGAAAAGGGTATGAAGAGTTTGTCAATGAATCCGGGAGTCAATGTGTCCAGGAGTGACGGACATATTTTCTATCTATCCCTCCCACTGCGGTACAAGGCGAAATTCCGAGAGAATCCTGCTGGAGAGGTTAAAAGGTCTCACTCAACCAGTCTCTCCTGATCTGGCCTGTCACGCAGTTGGTAGGCAGATGCATCAGCCACCAAAATGCAGACAAACCTCACCCTGTGATCATAGATAAACTTGCAATAGCACTGTAGTTTATTTTGTTAAAACAGCAGACGGTCCTCTTTCTTCCCCTGAACCATTCATATCCATTAGCCTTCTAATGTGTTGAGGACCGGGACTTCTGGAGTCAGGAGACGAGTCTCGAGGAGGTTGTTTTGCTTTTGACTTACAAAGCAATTTCCTGCCAGTTTGCGATGTAAATGAATCGTTTATTGAACATTTCGCAATCATATACATATATCAAGACTTTGTTAAACATATATTTGTTTTAGGACACTCTATTTTAGCACGTTTCTGCTCTAGAGGTTTTTGAAGTTTACCTGTAGGAAGTAGCTATTAACCCCTCGCGCTAATTCGTTCGCTTTTCGGAACAACTCAAAATATTCTCATAGAAATTGTTGTGACTCCCTTATTATCATATCGAGAAGTATGATTTAAACGGTGTTAGAAAGATAAAACACCACACTTTATATTCAAATCTCAAATTGACCACAAAGAAGTAAATTGTACTCCTTTAAGAAACTAAAGTTTCCGATAGCAGTTTGAAAAATAAATTAAGAATTAGGGAATTTTTTATTATTTATATTTACATGGAACGACCAAAAAGTGAGGTCATCATAACGTTGCTAATACATTTGTCTAATAAACTATGTACGTGTTTTTTTTTCATTATTAATTATTTTAGTTAGAAGAAACGAAAAGTGAGCCATTTTAAAAACTTTTTTATGTTTGCATACAAAATACTTTAAAAAATTATACGTTTATTTCGATTTACAAAATTTGAAAGCGTATTTTATCACCTTTCAGAAACAGTTTTCAAGTTTTCGGATATGTTCAGAAATTGTCAATTTATTTGGATTTTATTGCACAGCAGAAATATTTTGACCTTCTGACAAAAAATACATAGGAACAGTAAACCTAAAGCATGTGTATACGTGTGCATAATGTATACGAGGATACAGTGTATATGGATTACAGTTTGTAAGAGAAGATAGATGTAAAAATATTTTTAAGTCTTCATTTATCTCCGAGTTGAAAATGTTTTTTAAAACTGGGATGGCAGTGCAATTCTGGGTAGGGCATGTTGCTAGAATGGAAGATAGCAATTTAGTACCAAAGAGGATTTTTAGGAACAAGCCTCCCGGAAGAAAAAGTCTTCAACATTTTATGTGATTTCGGTAAGAACTGGAGGGAGACAACATTAAACCTATATGACGTTATCGTGGCACCTTACATACCTGTATTGGAGTATTTGGGTATCACGTCGGGGTCACCATTTTTAACGTGGTGGCTTTTAGTTGTAAATATTACCATTGATCACACCACACATCTGCCCTGATGATGGACACTGCAACGCTGTCCGAAACGTTGGCTAAAGAAGGAGGTAGCGTAACACGGCATAATACCCCAAAAACTAATAACAAAAATTACCATTGATGATTTAATCTGACTCCATTAGCACTACGTCAAAATACACGGGTTTTAAATAAAAAAGAGGGTAGTTATAAACCTGGTTAATTTATTGCAAGGTAGTTTACAATGAATACAAATATTTATAAGCGTCCTGTCGTGAGAGATTCAAAATTGCAAGTAATGTCAATGTTGCGAGGCCCGCGCCGCTTAGCGGCTATAATACAAGCACACTACCCCAGCTGTGTGGTCAGCCGAAATAATACAGTTTCGAGTACCTGGCTACAGTTACATAGAAAAAATATTGCCTGTACTGTGTGATGCCAAATACGCCAATAAGGTGCCAAGGTTTTAAGTTTGCTATATTTCCACGAATAATTGCAGTTCTGCAATTTCTCCGAGTACATATTTTTTATTTTATTTGATGCAATATATTTACATTATAAAAAACAATTCAATGATGTTGGCCTCACTGGGTGGTTTACCCGTGCTGAGGCCTCCATATCATATACAAATTATACACATAAATTATACACAAAATTATACAATACATATAAATAATATTGGTGAAAAACGGAATAAAGTAAATAAAAAAACGTATGATTAAGATAAATTAAAATTAAAAAGTAGAGATTTAAAATTAATGTAAATTTGAAAATAAATAATATTATATGTATTGTTGCTTAGCAACGCAAGCCTTGACGTTTGCTTGTATTTTAGCTCTCTGATTTTTTTATTGTATCAGATAGAAAAGAATTAGCTTTGATCCCAAAACATATAAATATTTGAAAATAAGTATATTAGATAACGTAATAAATAAACTGCCAGTGGACCGTAGGATATTTAGGTAAATAAATACAAAATAAATTTTTCCTATTGTGAGGACTTCAGTAACCAAGGTAAACAACTATATTTTGAGATTACGTTGAAATATATTTTGTAGGTAAATTTAATTATATATTTTATTTTGATAACATTATTCTACAATATAATATATATTATAGATTTGTAGTATTGAAGGGTAGTTTACATTAAAATATTTAATTTGGAGATATTGAAAACTATTTGTTGACACTAGGTAACGACGACAGTTGCTTGGTTACTGGAATGTAGGAATTAATAATAATTAATAAATCATTTCCAAGTTGTTTTGAAAGGTGACACAATGTCATTTTCAACCAACGGAAATGAAAATGGGTTTATTATGTCATCTATACAGATGAACATTGATAATCTGAGACCCCAAAAAACAAAAGCAGGTATTCCTAGGCAGCGTATGAAATGGACGAACGATGTCAATATGTTCATCGTTCGTTCATATTTTTATGTAACTAAACTAGAAACAGATATGTTATTGTATAGGAAAAAATTACATTTACTTTTCTCACAAAATTATCCGGTTGCCCAAGTAAACGAACAAAGATTAGCTGACCAAAAAAGGTCAATTTTCAAAAATAATTTAATTCCTGTAGTAATATTAAATGAGATAAGAAAAGAAGTAGCAGATAGATTGCAATTGGAGAATAATTTAGATCAAATTAATACGAGTAGTAATGTTATATTAGATGCATTGAATGAAGATAGTTTAGCTAATATTCTAGTAGAAGAATCCAATGATATTAGAGTAGATTCAAATAACTTAGACATTATTCATAATCTTAGGGAAATCAATATTGCAAATTTAAACTTACTAGATGATAATGTAATAGAATTAGCTAACTTGCTTCAAAATAATATAAATAGATATATAGATATAGAGCCCACAGTTAGACCAAAATTACCAAAATTGCATACGTCAAAGAAATTATCTAAATTAATTTCTGAATTAAATAATTTAATTTTACCAAAAATAATATTTGACGATATTAGTTTTTTAGATCTTCATACAATAGTGTACGCTAGTGCTATCACTATATGTAATAAGTTAGGAGTTAAATTAATATCCTCTGATGATAGATCATATAGTTATAGTAAACCAGAATGGCAGATTAGATTAGAAAATGATGTAGTATTTTTAAGAAGTAGTATAGCTAGAGTAATTGAATATAAAAATGGAAATAGAAGTAGGAATATTTTGAGATATGTAGATGAAATTGGGAGAAAATTTGGTTATAGCATTGGTAGTAATAATAATGAAAATATAATCAATGATTTATTAGATTTATTAAAACAAAAATTAGGTGTAAAAGCTAGTAGATTAAAAAGATATAATTATACGTATAATAAAAGAAATAATAATAGATTATTTCAGAAAAATGAGAAAATATTTTATTCCAAACTTGACGATAAACAGAATATTATTTCGAATAATAATATTCCGTTGCCATCTGAATCAGATATGCGCGATTTTTGGACAAACATTTGGAGTAAAGATATAAAACATAATGAGGCAGGTAACTGGATAGAAAATGAAGAACTCAATTGTTCAGACATTGAACAAATGAGTTTTTCTGATATATCGGTTGAATTGTTAGCCAAAATTATAAAAAATACTCATAATTGGAAAGCCACGGGTTGCGATTGGATACATAATTTTTGGTACAAACGTCTAACTACTTTACATCCTCTTTTTGCAAAAAATCTTTCAAAACTTGTCAGAGAACCTCAAAATTTTCCTAATTTTCTAACTAAGGGCATTACTTATATGTTGCCTAAAAGCGAACATATTAATAATCCCTCTCAATATAGACCCATTACATGTCTACCGACAATATACAAAATTTTAACCTCTTGCTTGACAGATTTAATATATACTCATTTGGATGAAAAAAATATTTTATCTGAACAACAAAAAGGTTGTCGCAGAAAACATATGGGATGTAAAGAACAGTTAGTTATTGATTCTGTAATTTTAAAACAAATTCAAAATCAAAAGCGTAATTTACATACTTGTTATATAGATTATCAAAAAGCTTTTGATAGTGTCCCGCACTCGTGGCTAATCAAAATATTAAAAATATATAAAGTTAACCCAATTATAATTAGCTTTTTGAAAAATATTATGTCCTTTTGGAATACAGATTTGCTAGTTAATTTAAAAGGTAAGAAAATAGTAGTACCGGGCATTTCAATAAAAAGAGGGATTTTTCAAGGAGACTCATTGAGCCCTCTTTGGTTTTGCTTAGCATTGAATCCCCTTTCTAAAATGTTAATTAAAAGCAAGTTTGGAATAAAAATTAAGGGTAATACAAGAGAGAGTAGTATAGTTTCACATCTATTATATATGGATGATATAAAATTATTTTCAAATTCTGAATCAAATTTAGAGAAAATGATTAAGGTAGTTAAAATTTTTTCAGATGATATTAAAATGACTTTTGGTTTAGATAAATGTAAAACTATCCATATAGAGAAAGGCAAAATTGTAGATGGAGACGAGGGTATATTTAGAAATTTCAAAATTCAAAGTATGAAAGGGGATGAGGTTTATAAATATTTAGGATACCCGCAATCGAATAGATTAGATCACACTAGTATTTAAAATGATATTAGGATTAAATTTCAAACTAGGATCAGAAAAATTTTAAAATGCAATCTATCTGCTAAAAATTTAGTAAAAGCAATAAATACTTGGGCAATACCTCTACTAACGTACTCATTTGGCATAATTAAATGGTCCAATACAGATTTAGATAGTTTAGAACGATTAATTAGAACTACGTTAACAAAATTTAATTGCCATCATCCAAATTCAGCTATAGAACGAATTAATTTACCTAGAAATTTAGGAGGTAGAGGTGTAGTCAAAATAACATCTTTGAAACACAATCAGGTAGAAATGCTTAGAAATTTTTTCCATAGGAAAGCTAATAGCTCAGAAATGCACAAAATAATTTGCAAGGCAGATAGAAATATTACACCTTTAAATTTATATGACGAGAATGCCAACATTCTTATAAATACTAACCAGGAATTATTAGATTCCTGGTCAAATAAAATTATTCACGCAAAACACTTCAATTATCTCAACCAAACGTATGTTGACAAACTTTCGTCAAACAAATGGTTGAGTATTGGAGAGTTGAGCGCAGAAATAGAAGGATTTATGCTTGCAATTCAAGATAGAGTCATTAATACTAAAAATTATAGAAAGCATATAATCAAAGATATAAATCAAATTGATGATTTATGTAGAAAATGTTTGGCTTTTCCCGAAACTATAGAACATATTATATCGGGATGTTCTATATTAGCGCCTTCCGAGTATACATTTAGGCACAATCAGGTTTTAAAAATTGCATAACGTGGATTCACTAGATGATCATTTGGGGAAGTGTATGAAAGGGTTTAGTTTTTCCTTTTTTTTTTTTTTTTTTTTTTTTTTTTTTTTTTTTTTTTTTTTTGGGGGGAAAATTTAACCCGGACATTTAAATCTGGTGCGTAAAAAAAAAGGTTAAAAACGATATTTTTAATAAGTATTGTGTGTTTGTGTTTTAAGTTGGTTTTGTGTGTTACTTAAATTTTTTTTATTTTATGCAATGATATTTTGGTAGTATTGTCTATTTTGGTCTTTAATCCATTTTGTAATTTTGTGTCGGAATTTATTTTTGTTTTCCTCAATTTTATTTTCAAGTGTTAGACTGTTGAATGCTTTTATAGCGTGATATTGGTAGTGTCTTTGTCCAAAGCTTGTATTTACCGTCGGAGTTCTTAAGTTTTCTTTGTATGCTTGTCTAACTGGTCTGTTTGTGATATTTTGTGTTTGTTGAAGGTTGTTTTTTTGGTCAAAAATGTAATTTAGTAGCGATTTAACGTATAATTATCGTATGTATATATTTCCACCGTGGCTCTTGCAAATCTCAGAATTTCACTCAAGAAATCTATCTTCTTGTGAGATAGAGCCTTTGCTCTGCGTGGAAAGGAAATTGTTTCTAAAGACTTCAGAACTAACTCCTTCAAACTTCAACACTTTCCTCAATATGAAAACCCGGGAGCTCCTTTTCTGCTAACTGAATGTTCCAATACTATTTTGTCGAGCTTGTACGGTGTGCCGAATTTCTCGTACAGATCAATGGCTTTCCTCTATCGAATTACATTCCGATTCGCCGAGTAAAATAATATAAGGTTGTTTAACTATGAACCGACCATCGTGGCGAGATCCAAACTCGCGATTGTGCAGGTATTCTCAATGTGACAGTAACGATTCTGAACTTATCTACACAATGAAAAAGTCATTAAAAAATAAGCCATTGAAATTAATTGAGCTTTTCTATTTTCTCATAAGAGTTCGCTTCATGTTTTACAGCTTGGTTATTAAAAGAACTGCGATACTTCTGAGAATTCTGTTAAGAGTTGAACGCCCTTTTGGTGATTTTTTTTACAAAAAAACGGCATTATACAATAATTACCTACGTCTGTATGGTGTAGTTTTGGGAAGAAATATTTAAGATATCCAAAAAAATCACGACTTTTGTAAGACTATTACAACACTATTTACACAACTCTTTGGCAATGATTACATAACTATTTTATAAATATAAGACAACTATTTCACGGTTCCATGTCAACTCAACAAAGTGGCATTTCAACACCTTTTTAAAAAGTCATTAAAAGTTAAGCGCCCTTGGGGTGATTTTCTCACGACGCTATAGAAATTATCCAAGAATAATAATTACTAACACATATTATTAAGATTTTTTTTTAAATAGCCCAATCCTAATTCCAATTTGGGAGGCGGGAATGAG
This sequence comes from Limnephilus marmoratus, assembly GCA_917880885.1. Lineage (NCBI taxonomy): Eukaryota > Metazoa > Arthropoda > Insecta > Trichoptera > Limnephilidae > Limnephilus > Limnephilus marmoratus. Next base: position 57,339,122 of record OU862908.1, read on the forward strand.
TACCACCGTCCCAGGAATCTTTATTGGATAACCAACACCTCTGTCGTAGGTCAAGTGGTTCGCTACGTTTGGTGACTTAGCAGGGGTGCCCAGGTCTTGGAGACGGATGACCAGGCCACACTGAACCCCAGATTCCTACCCACCTCTTAAACCCTTTTCCCAGAACTTTCCTCTCCTTCATTTCCTTAAAAAAACCCTCCACATAGCATCCCCGTAGGCCCCGAGGGAAATTATTTTCTTCAGGGCCTCTTGTGTGGAACTCATGTAAAAAAAAACCTAACATAATCTAACCTTTTTTTTCATCACCTTGAATAAAGGAGGTGTTATAGTTGCACGATTCTGAATTGTCCAGTCACCGTATTACATAACTTGGTCGCAACTATTTAACCATTATTACATAACCATTTCACATACACAACACAACTTCTTTAAAACACAACAATTTTTTAATATTACATGTATTTCACCACTATTACAGAACAATTCAAGACAAGTTTTGGCCAAAGAAACCACATATATCTGACAACCAAACTTTAGAACATCCTTCCTCCAAGTTTGAAAAAGATAGAAAAGATAAATAAATTTAAGGAAAAAATCAAAACATGGGTGAAAGAAATTAATGCAGACATACTAGAGAATGTATTAAAAATATCATAGAAACTAAATAACGGAAAATCAAAGAAATCTACCAGTCCGCCTCAGCACAGGACCACCTAGTGAGGAGGACTAATAAAAAAAAATAAAAAAATTACACAACTATTTCTGAATTTTTTCATGATTACAATACAACCATTTTACAATTGATTGTGAAAAAATTATTTCATCATTAATTACAACAATTTCCTGGTAATTTCAAAAACATATTAGATAGGTAGGTATACTATTTTACAACCATTTTACTAAACAAACGAACAAGTAATGAAAATTAGGTCTTGCGAAATTTAGGGAAAATCCTCAGCTTATTCATGCATTTAGCCATAAAATGATAATTTACTGTATTATGTAAGTATTACAATATTAGGTGGACCGAAAAATGAATAATTTTACACGGCACTCCACTTTAATAATAAACAAAACGGTATTCACATCACATTCTTTAGTCCTGCATGGCAATTTCATTCGTCTGTTTTCAAAACAACTCCTTCTCGGTTCGTATTACTTATACAATTTTAAAACTTTTATCTGCAATCGTAATCAATGAGGAAATAAACAAAACATGGAATAGCACTCCCCGATAATTATTTACCCATCTCTTCGGCCATTTATATTCAAGTGGCGTATCGCTCCAGAATGCAAATTTGTTTTGCAGCCACGCAATGCAATTCTGAGCGAAGTGGCTCTTCTTGTGATCAGAATTACATAATGGTGTCCCGCCGCGCGCCCCTGGGAGTATAAGGAGGTTCTATTGAAGCTAGGCTTGTTATTTCAAAACAATTTTTCGAGCTAATTTAAGTTAGTTGCACATAAAGGGAATATGTCGCTGCCACTGACAATATGTACAATGTTGCGAAAGTCTTCAATATTGTTAATATTTGAAAACCGTTATTTTTCTACAGGAGGCACTGAGGAACTTTGGGCGTGCTGTGTGGAAGGTCTTTTTAGGAAGGAAGCAGAAGAAAATCTGGGAAGGAAAAGGGTATAAGGAGTGGGTAGGAATCTGGGGGTCAGTGTGTCCATGAGTGATGGACGTATGAAATCATCCCTCTCACTGCGGTGCAAGGCAAGTGTGCGTTAGAATTTCGGGAGAGTGCGGTTGGAGAAGTCAAAGAGACTCCCTCAATCGTTCTCTCCTGTTCCGGCCTGTTGTGCAGCTGGTGGGCAGATGCATCCGCTGCCAAGACATGGACAAACCTCACCCCATGAACCCGGGCACCTCTGCTAAGTGGGGTGACCTATGGCAGAGGTGTTGGTTATCCAATAAACGATTCCCTGCGCGGCGGTATCCATACTCGCCTCCCAAACTGTTAGCGTTTGAAAACTGTTTTTTTTACACTAACCCCACAATGAAGGCACTGAGGAAAATAATATCCCTTAGGGCATATGCCAACTTTGGGCACGTGGTGTTGAGGACCTTTTTAATGAAATGAAGGAGAGAATTTCTGGGAAGGAAAAAGGTATAAGGTGTGGGCAGAAATATAGGGGTCATTGGTCCAGGAGTAGGAGTAATGGACGTATGAATTCATTCCTCCTGCTGCGATGCAAGACGATGGGTCGACAGAGACCAGCTGGAGACGTCATCCCTAACCTGGCCTTTTAAACGTTATGTACATTGGCCCAACCGTTCTTTTGCAAATCTTGATTACGCCAGTGGGGATTATCTATTCAAACATTATTGTTTAAAATAATCGTAATTTGATTATCTTTCAAATATAATTATTTTCGTCAATTTTCGTTTTATCCCGACGAAGAAACCTTTGGTTTTGAAAAATGTTAATAATTTTGATAAAATATGTTGTGTATGCAAAGTGATTGGTTTTATTTTAATTAAAATGACGTCCAAAGCGAATTTACGATTATTAAAGAACACATTTAATTATTCAGTTTAAAACTTGATAACGTGGTAGCGGTAAAACAGTTTCATCAAATTTCAAATATCTCACAGTGGAAATGGACTATTTGTTTTCAACCCGAAAACGAACTGGTTACCTATGTGTCAACGTAATTCGTATTTCGATAGAAATTGACACTTCATTCCAATTCAGTTACGTCAATTTCCTTTCAAATTTACCCAAAAAGAAAAGCTAGTTCACAGACGATGACGTGACATGGTGACAAACCATTGCTCTTATATTACAATATATATAAAATTTTATTTTTCTTCAGTAATCGCAAAATGACTTTGTGGCGGCATCTATCTATCTTCTTCTATCTATCTATCTATCTATCTATCTTCTATCTTCTTCTATCTTCTATCTTCTATCTTCTCTTCTATATAAATAAAAATGTGGGACGAATGGGAAAGGACACGCAGGGCGAAACTATTTCTTTATTAAATGGCATAGCAACGCATGCCGGGAACCAGCTAGTTTTGAATAAATGAAAAGTTTGTTTAATTTTAATTTAATCCTGACAAAGGAACCATTGGTTTCGAAACATGTTGATAAATTTGATTAAATAAGTGGTGTATATAAAAGGTGATTTGTTTTCATTTAATATAAATGTGACTGTCACTTTTCCCCCAGGGACTAAAATCATAGTAACTCGACGACGACCTCCGTAGTCCAGTGGCTAAGACTCTTGACTCACATTCCGGAGGTCGCGGGTTCGAACCCGGCATGCGCAAATAAATGTTATTTGAATTTTTTTTTTCCAATCAAAACATAGTATACACAAATATATAATTTAAACAATTTTATCGGTAGTCCCGCGAAGCTGCCACATGGCTGCTTATCTGCAGGTTCTACCTCAATATACACTCGTTATGGTAAAAAATAATATGTGTAATTTCAAAATTGTAAAGCAAATTGAAGACCTCTGTAAGAAGATTTAAGGTTACAAATATTTAAAGGAAATGTAATAAAAAAAATAGCATAACAACCAATCGGATAATACAATAACATAACAACCAATACATAACGTATATAACATAATACATAACAAATATTTAGCAGATTTGTTGTCATTTAAGAAAGAGGTACAAATATTTAAGAAGAAAATAACTGCCATAACATCATTAATTTGTGTTATTTCACAATTGATTCATTTAAAATAATATATAGTATATTTGCGGCATGTTCCAGAGTGGAAGATACTATTAGTATCGCCCTGGTGTAAGACCACCATTCAGAATTGAAACGTTGCTTGAAAATGGCTTTAGCCGTGTTTAGTGACCAGATCTGAATAGCCAGGTACTTCCCAACCTTCCTCTTCCCCACCTCCTTCCCCTCCCCACTACCTTCAGCCTCACAACATACCCCAATTGGGGATACCATAGTCTCACTGGCTCCAGACGGGAGCAGTTGCGATTCTTGTGCGGTATTCACTGTAAAAAAAAAAAACTTATCAAAATGTTTAATAATTTCACAAAAACAACTTTTTCACGTTTCGGGTTCAAAAGGGCCAACAACATTGCTGTCTCAAATCCCACATCAGCCCTGATGATAAACACTGGAAGAATGATGATATTCGTATATAAAGCCGGAGGAAGTTCAACACGATATAAAATCATCCAACAACAAATACAAAAACTAACAATTCCTAGTGGTTCTTTGAATGACATTGACCAAATGACCAAATTTTCACCAATGCACGAATTTTGTCATTTATTTTGGTACTAATTTATACGTAGAGTCTACAAAATAAGAGTAGAAAATATAAAAAAAATTTAACTACAAATTTGACACAATTTACATGTCAAATATTCTTTTAAAGTTCAATGGCACTGAAAATACAGAAAGCTGTATACACATTTTGTATACAAAATCGAAAAAAAATAAAATCGAAGAAGCACTGTTGTTAAGTTACCTACTTAATGACATAAAATTGATTGGCTTTCATTTATTTTAACATAAATTTGAATTTATCAGTAGATAGAAAGGAAGAATCATTAATGGTGAGTTTAGTTACAATACTTTTAGATCTGAATGAGTTAAATATATTCAGACTTAAAATTAGAGTCATGATCTAAAGCCTGGACAACGCTAGTAGGTACTTAAGCTAATATTAAATAAATGTGAGCAATTTCTAAAGTGTGCTTTATATTTTACTAGCTGTTACCCGGCATGCGTTGCTATGCCATTTAATAAAGAAATGGTTTCTTCCTCCGTGTCCTTTCCCATTCGTCCCGTTCCCCTTCCGCCCCCCCCATTCCTCTCCCGCTACCTTTTCCTCCCACTCCCCCTTCCCCCGTCTCGCAAACCCCCCTCCCGAGTTCCCACCCCCCCTTCCAGGTTCCCCTCCCCCCTCCCTGGTTCCCCTCCCCCCCTCCCGTGTTCCATAAATTAATTCCCGGTACATTTAGTTTCCAAACAGCTCGTGTGCCACCTATTGCAATTTTTTTATACAAATTTCATAAAGCCGGAGCCCACCAGTAGTTTTATACAAACCTTCTCCTGACAATAACGAACACAACAAAAAAAGAATTATCCTATTTGGTGCAGTCGTTCGGAAGTTATGCGCGTACATACATTTCTGCGATTCATTTTTATTTATATAGATTTATATAGATAGATAGATAGAAGATAGATAGATAGATAGATATAGATTTCATAAAGCCAGAGCCCACCAGTAGATACAAACCTTCTCCTGACAATAACAAACACAACAAAAAAAGAATTATCCTATTTGGTGCAGTTGTTCGGAAGTTATGCGCGTACATACATTTCTGCGATTCATTTTTATTTATATAGATTTCATAAAGCCAGAGCCCACCAGTAGATACAAACCTTCTCCTTACAATAACGAACACAACAAAAAAAGAATTATTCTATTTGGTGCAGTCGTTCGGAAGTTATGCGCGTACATACATTTCTGCGATTCATTTTTATTTATATAGATAGATAGATTACAATATCGTTATTCTTCGTTATGTTAATACAAAATTGCAAAGATATAATAATAATATATCTATATGCTATTCTAATTTTGAGTTCAGTGGAATGAAAAATATTGTTTTCATTTTTATGCCTTTTTAATTTTCAATAAAAATCAAGGATACACAGCTTTAAATTATTACCATGATTATATTTTTAGTATTGCGATTTGAACAACAGTGGCGCCCTCTTATGTTTTCTACTCTTATTTGACAAACTGTAGGTACTAAAATTCTCCCATTTAAAAACAATTCAATATAAGGTATGTGGGTTCTTAAATAAAAAAAAGAAAGTTAGGTATAATAATTATGAAGAATATTGTAGTCTTTGTAGGTTCGTAGAATGTATTTTGATTTAAATTATTTATTAGTAGTCTGGTTCACAAATTTTTCTTCGATGTGATAAATCGGGTACCTAGTTTAAGTAATTGTATATTAAATACCTGTAATTTATATTATTAATGATTGTATTATGTAATTTATAATTTTTTAAAGAAATAGGCTTAGGTGCCATCTGGCACGCGGTCTATGGGTTGGCCTCGACTATTTACAGCAAGGCCAACACTAATGTGATAGGTAACTCCTCAATTCCCCACAACTTGTAAAATACTCCGTCCTCGTCATTTGACGAAGTTTCGTGATTAAATCCGGCCGTGAACAGATTTCTCGCCGCAAGATGGCGCCCTGTCTGTCGCCGCAGTGCCCCGACCCCACCCGGTGCAATTCAATTAGTATTTACTTCATCCTCTGCGTCTGCACAATATGAGAAAGACATGATCTAAATCAGGCGTGACTCACCTTTGGTCATCGGGCTAACGAACCTACTCTAAAACTTCCAAAAAAATAATATGCAAATTTTTTCTTCATCGCAACTACAACACAGAATATCTATCTAGCACTAGCGTTATGGATTTTGAATAGCCTTTCTATCTGGAATTTCAAGAACCTAGATTTTTTAACGGTTGCGCACTTTGAAATATCTATTAATTTTTCCTAGGAAGTGAATATGCCGCCATTTTGATTTTAATTTGTTCAATTATTAAGACTTAGGTCTGTATCAAACTCTAATCTTACTTCCAAGTAGCCATATCTGTTCTGGAGCCCCAAAATATCTGAAAAATAACCCTCGACTCTGTACAGAAGCGGGCGGACCATTTGATAGATTCTCCTACGGATTACATATCTTTAGAGCACAGGCGTCTCGTCGAGTGGTAATGTTATCCTTGTTCTACCGGTATTTCAATGAATGACGCTCCGAGTAACTAGCGTAATTGATCCCTTCGGCACCGGTGCACAGTCGGGACTTGGTCGGGACGCACGCCAAACGTGCGTCTAACATTCGTACACAGTTGTCATTTGTTATGCGAGGACAGGTCGTGTTTACAATCGTTCTTGAGTTCAACAGCTCGGCTGTGGAATGATTAGCCAGCCTCTGTATTTACTCTGTACGAAAACAAGTGCATTATTTCCTTTCCACAAAAACACCCTCCACACATCATCCCCAAAGATGACAAAGACCCTAAGGAAAATATTTTTTCCTGTGAAAAACTTGTAGTGAATTAAACAAAATGTTGATGTTTTCTGGCTCACTAGCAGGATATTTCAAAATTTCATACGTACTGGACCGTTATGTCTCCCGGTGTGTTTTTGTAGCATATTTAATAAATAAAACATAGACAATTGTAAATAATAGTTGATTTATGGTGAGCATTCAAATATTGCTTTCCTCGTTATCTCAAAATTTGGTATTTGGAGATGTCTGACTAATCAACTGAACGATCCCTAATGTTACTTTCTTAATGAACCGTCAGTGTTAAAAGCGTTTAACCAGCCAGCGGACGAAAATCCACATTTCGTCGAAAGTTGTTCTTACGATCGTGCAGGGCGGTTACAATGAGAAAGATTAATTATTCTCCGTACCAGGTTTTTTAAATTTTAACTCAATATCGAATTTATTTCAATTCAAATTAGCTTAAATTTATACCTTTATCCAAAAATGCTGAAAGGCGTGATGATAAAACTATTAAAATAATGTACTTTTTGTAGTTATTTTTTGATTATAAGTATTTATAATTTTTCAATAATGTCGAAATTTAATAAGAATGTTAAAAAAATCTGAAATATATTAGTTTGTAAGAGCGTAAATAAATACACAAACGGACCAATTTCGCCAAGAAACACATGTACGTACATATTTTTTAATGATTTTATTGAAACTAAAATTAAAATTCTAAAACATACGTTTGCTAGATAATGTATTGATTTATTTTACTGCATGATTTTATTATTTGAAATGGGTGTGGTATAATACAAAAACTTTTTTGAAAATTGAACAAATCTGCCAACGACCTATGGAATAACCTTATTATACTAAAAATTTTAAAAAATTCTCAAAATTTATTACATACGAATGCTAGATAAAAGAACAATCTTTCGAAATCCATTTATAATTTTTTGTGGAAAAAAGTCAATACGTCTAAAAACTTTTTTGAAAAGGACGTATTTCCGGTTTTCTCTGGTAGTGCCCTCTTAATGGATATATATTTGAAATGGGTGGATAAGTTACTTTTTATGGATGATTTTCTAGTGAAACCTAAGATTTACCAATTTACATGTATATTTAACATATACATAAAAATAGACAGAATGTTGTTGACCCCTGTTTTGTAATCTTCTTCTTCTATATATATATATATATATATATATATATATCTTCTTCTTCTATCTTCTATATAAATAAAAATGAATCGCCGAAATGTATGTACGCGCATAACTTCCGAACGACTGAACCAAATTGAATAATTCTTTTTTTTGTGTTCGTTATTGTCAGGACAAGGTTTGTATAAAACTACTAGTGAGCTCTGGCATTATTAATTTTGTATAAAAATATTTGCAAAAAGTGGCACGCGAGCTGTTTGAAAACTGAATGCACCGGGAATGAATGTTTGGAATGCGGGATGGGGGAGGAGAACTCGAGAGGGGAAGGGGATGCGAGAGAGGAAGGGGAGGCGTAAGGGTAACGGGACGAATGGGAAAGGACACGTAGGGAGAAATGTATAAATAAAAACGAATCGCCGAAATGTATGTACGCGCATAACTTTCGAACGACTGCACCAAATTGGATAATTCTTTTTTTTGTGTGTTCGTTATTGTTAGGACAAGGTTTGTATAAAACTTCTGGTGAGCTCTGGCATTATGAAATTTGCATAAAAAAATTGCTATTGGTGGCACGCGAGCTGTTTGAAAACTGAATGTATGGAATGCGGGAGGGGGAAAGGGGGAGGGGAACTTGGGCAGGAGGTTCGCGGGAGGGGGGGAGGGGAACCAGTGAGGAGGAAGGGAAACCTGGGAGGGGGGAGGGGACCTGGGAGGGGGGAGTGGAGTGGGGAGAGGGAAGGTAGAGGAGACGGAGTGGGAACGCGAGAGGGGAAGGGGATGCAGGAGAAGAAGGGGAGGCGGAAGGGGAACGGGACGAATGGGAAAGGACACGCAGGGAGAAACAATTTCTTTGTTAAATGGCATAGCAACGCATGCCGGGTACCAGTTAGTATTATTTATAATTTGCTTATATTAGTTGTACTATGTGAAGATGTCAGTAGCAGAGAAAAACCGACGAATAAAAAATAAGTCGTAGGATAGAAATTATATTCAGTTTGGATCGTACTTATACTTTATCTCGAGATCCGTGCTTAAAGCATTTTTCCAACAGGAGAGGTTTTCCATCCCGACTTTATCATTTTCGTATTAAATTTTTCATAAAGGCAGCCTTCGTGTGCAAAGGATGAACGGGGTGAATTGGCAATATGACTTATTAGATAACTGTAAGGAAGAATGGACTCTACTAAACATAAGTCAAACGTACGACCACAAATGTTAATTAAATTAATGCACAACTATAGAAAAGGTACAGCATGAGCATCTCCTGTCCCCATCCCACCTTCCTCTACCTCTTGCCCTTTCCTCTTCCTTCTTCCTTCTAATATACTTATATATATTTTTTTGTTGTTGTTGTTATTTTCATTTTCATTTAATGGTTATTGTTATTACCAATTACAATTGTATATTATATCATAATAACCAACATTAGCATAAGAAACTGTTTTGGCTTACCTCATGTTTAACCTCTTGTATAACTCATCCTGTATATAAATTGCTGTTTGTTTCTTACAATAAATAAATAAATATTGATTTCGTCATTATTATTAAAATATTTACGTGTAATCGATGCAACGCTTTCATCATCAAACATAATAATTTCATTTTTTTGTCTGTCTGTTATTGTAACTCTGCTTCAATGGTGACTTAGCAGGAGTGCCCGGATTAATGCGGTTCGTCTAGGTCTTGGCGGCACATGCGTTTGTCCATATAGAGCGTGGTAGGCTGGATCGGGAGTCTGCTGGTTGGTGGAGACCTTTTTACTTCTCCAGCCGGGCTCTTTCGACCCATCATCGCCTTGCACCACAGTGAGAGGGATGGATTCATGGAGTCATGGATACATAATAATAATAATGATTTGTTGTCTTCATTTCTTAGTAACAGTAGGGATAATGATATCCTCACTGGGATCTCCCGTGCTGAGGATTTCATTTACATATTATAATTTAATTATAAGAAATTAATATGAATTAGACATAACGTATATCATGTAGTATTTTTTTTTAAATAATCATAAAGTAAATATGATAGTGGTTTTTTATAATTCAGTTTACTAGATTTGGTTTTAGTCTGTATTTGATATCAGTATATTTTCTATTTCTGATCTCCCTATATTTAGTATTCAGCTTTTTATTTGAAATTTAAATGTTATAATGTTGAGGTTTTTGAGTAAGAGTGATATTTTATTGTAGAGTTTAATGCCATAATATAAGAAGCTTTTTTTGCAGAAATGTTGTGTTACCTCAGATTTCCACCCACCCCTCACTCTTTCCTTTCTATCCTTCATTTCCAAAAAAAGACCCTCCACACAGCATCCCCATATATGACATAGGCTCTCAGGAAATTTTATCCTCAGGGCCTCCTGTGTAGGGCTAATTAAAAAAAAAAAAAACAAAATACCCCGGATTTGTTTTTTGAATTTAAGTATCATTTTCAAAATTGGAATTGATGTGAAAAGAATTCAGATTTATTTAAAAAAAAAATGAAATAATTAAACTTTGTATAAACCACTTATATGATGCGCAAATCCGACCGGTTTCGGAACAAACGTTCCTTCGTCAGTGAAAGCTTATACTAATTTGACAGTTTCGAACAATGTTTTATTATGGTAGGGGTGGAGCCGTTGCTATTTAATAATGTAGATTGGGTGGGTAGGTATTAGTGTAGAGTGTGTGGGTAGGGGAACAAATCCATGATTGGGCTATATGACAATATTTTTTGTTTGTTGATAATAGATTCATTATTTTTAAGGGATTTTTTAATTTCCAAGGCTTCTAAGTTATCTAAACTTTTTCCTTTATGATTAATATGAAGAATATTTATCCCTGCATTTTTTTCAAAACTATGGTTATTTTCAATGATATGGTTAGCAAACTTATAAGTGGTTTATACAAAGTTTAATTATTTCATTTTTCTATAATGGATAACCACAAAGTAATAGCTACATTAAAAAAAAATCAGATTTATTTATTTATTTTATTTGTTTTACAATTTTTTAGAGAAAAATGTGTTCTTACTGGGGTACCCCGTTCTAAGGTCACATTGTACATGTCTTAATAAGTAAAATAAGTAAATACTAAATACCTATGTTAAAATATTACGAAAAATAAGTAAAATACCTATGTCAATATTACAAAGTTAGGTATATCTAAAACAAAGCACAATACAAGCATTAATCTTTGTTAGGTTACAAAATTTAATCTACGAGTATTTATATACCCATGTCCATAATCCATATCTTAATGCTTCTTTTAAAGTCGGTTATTTTTTTAATGGTTTTTATTGCAAGAGGGAGTGTATTAAATAATAGATAGATGATAAAACCTACAATATAATATTGAATATTATTTAAATAGTCGTTTTCAAAATTGCAACTGATGTAACGAGAATTTAGATAAACGTCTGTAACATCGTATTTTTACCAGATAAATTAACAAAAATTTTAACGAAACAAAAAAAACGATTAAAAAAAATGCACTAAAAAGTTAAAAAAAATATTTCGTATTCTTCCACAATTTCATAATCAACTTACTTTTTCTACTCATCAATACGTAGGTACGATTGTTATTTTTGGAGTCGGTGTCAGTCAAGGTAGGTTTGTTACTACATACATAGTTATAGGTGAGATGTGCTTGTGTCGCACGAGCGACTTGACGAGGCGAGAGGCGTGAGTGGGGCCGCGGCATGAGGGGAGCTGTCAAGTGAACACGCCGGGCCGGAAAACTTTGCTGACACATCTTTGGCTGACACCGACTCCAAAAATAACAATCGTACCTACATATTGATGAGTAGAAAAAGTAAGTTGATTATGAAGTTGTAGAAGAATACGAAATTATTTTTTTACTTTTTAGTGCATTTTTGAAGTCGTTTTTTTGTTTTGTTAAAATTTTTGTTTATTTTTTTGTTTTTAGTGAATCTGAAGTACAGAAACTAATTTGTTTGAATATGGCTAAACCTACTAAACGTGCTGCTCATATGAGACAGACATAATTTGACCATGTATAGATACCGTAGCATAAGAATTTCAACTTCCATTCTGAAAATGTCCGTAGTAGGATAAAACCGGTCCTGGTAAAAATAAATAAGTGGAAGAAAGTACAAAAGTGTTTTAATTTCAATTCTAAGCTTTGGTAGACGGTTTTAATGTTTGTCAATATAATTATTTCAACAAATTACATTTGTGTATTAAGAAGAATCGGGATAACGCAACAGGTTAGACGTTAGAGCAGCTGCTCAATCAGATGTAATTATTATTAATTTTATTTCAACATTGAAACCATTTTTTACATTTTCACTTATCCAAACATTTACTGAAGGCCATTTTTCCAACCTTGAGGATTTTATATCAAAGTTTTAAAGGCAATTTATCAAGGTGATTAATCATTAGTTTCAAACAAAACTTTTTTAATACAGTTTCGTTACAAAAAAAAAACATTTTTAATACTTTTATAAATCCAAGAATTACGGTTAGTTTACCAACTTTATAAAAATGTAATTTTCTCTTAAATAATTGTAATATTTTCTCTTTGTTTCAGAATTGACATGCGCCGCAATAACTCCAACCCGCCTGTCAAATAACTTCAAATAATAATTATTGTGAAGTGTCAAACATAATTTTGTGAAAAAAAATTATACTTTGAATAAGTGAATAGTTTCTTCGTTTTGTGACGTAATCAACCAATTGATTGATTAAAAAGTTATTTTGACAAAATTTAATTAATTTAATTCAGTCTTTTTCATCGTGTCAAAAGTAACTCGACCTTTAAGCCAAGTTCGGTGTCGAATCAAATTATCTTGTCAAACAGAGTGTCAGTTTAACTTATCTTATATTTTGTAGGAATTTGAGTGTCAAATCGACTGTAATTTCTTTCGGGATCCCTTTTAGGGTGAAGAAGGCGGTGATAATATGACAGCGGCAGTTTTCAGTGATAATTAATATAAAAAGGTAGTAAGATGTGGTCGAATAAGAACAAGAATGCGGAGAGTGCCAGCAGAGAGGAGGAGATGGAAGTTAAAGTGGTGCTGGTGGGAGACAACCACTGCGGGAAGACATCGCTTGTGCAGAGATTCATCTCAGACAACTTCAATGATGTAAGTAATCACAACTACCTAGATATTTGTGATGTTTGTGTTATTCAATTGTAGTGTTCTGTTGTTTTAATAGACACACCTTTGATGGAGATTACTTCTTGGAATAATAGATTCTTGATGTTAACCTGGCTTTATTAAATTTTTTTATTTTTTTATTTTTTTTATTTGAAATATACATACATATAACAGATTTACATAAGGAAAATACATGGTAAAATAATTTCTTGTTAATGAATCTACCATATTTAAAAGAGAAAAACATTTCTCGTGTTTAAATTGGGGAGTCGTGTCATTACAGAAAAAAGATAAAAAAATAAGATATACTTATATATATATATTTTTTTAAATTAAGAAACAAATAAAACTTTTGAATGAAAACAAATATTAAATAAAGAAATATACTAACGTAGCCGTTGCTAAATTAGATATACATGTAGTATAGATATTTTAAAAGTAATAATATACAATAGATGTAGTAAAAATAAAAATAATATTATAGCATTTCTCTTAATAGGTAGGTGTTAAGATGGTAAGTACATATAGTTGATTCTGACAATGGGATTAACTGATAATATTGCAGGAGTAGGTACATAATGTTATTTTACGACAATAATCGCTTACATTTCGGTTCAAAAGCTGATGAAATATTTTAAGAGGATATGTGCAATCAATAAGACTACATTAATTTATAATTTATTTTTTGTTAATTAATGATGGAGTTAAGTGATTAATTTTGAAATAAAGTACATAAAATTATAAATAAGACTAGATCAATTTTTACTAATTAATTAATACTTCGCGTATTACAATATTGACCTCGTTGGCCGGCCTAACGATGAGCTGGCTAAATTGAATCTAATGAGAGCGTTTTACTCAACACCCTCTCTGAGCTCCTCGACCCTCTGTTGCTCATCTTAGATACTAAGCTACCTGCCATCTAGCGAAATATAAGGACAGTTCTCATCACTGCCATCTATGTCTAAAAGCCGGAAGCTTTTAGAAACACTACAACAATCAACACTATTTGGTCTGTGGGGGTATTTCTTTAATAATAAGGTCCTTGGTTAATTATGAGTTTACATATTTACAATAATTATACTACTGACCGTTAATGGAATGTGTTGGGTAGGCTGGCGAAATACCGCTCTCGATAGCCACTGCCTACCTGGGCACCCTTGCTGACATCTGTTGTTAATTGATAGAAGCTCTTTCCCTGCTGGCATTTGTTGGCAATCGATAGAAGCTCTTTCAGTACATTACAAAAATATGAACCATAGGCGGCCTCAGAACAGGAAACCTTCGTGTGGAGGACTGTAAACGCTGTGACATAATTATTATACTCTTTTTTACATTAGCTCTACAAAGGAGACCTTGAAGATAATTCACCTCAGGGCCTATGTCATCTTTGGGTATGTTGTATGGAAGGTCTTGTCAGGGCCTGTGTCATCTTTGGGTATGTTGTATGGAAGGTCTTGTCAGGGCCTATATCATCTTTGGGTGTGTTGTATAGAAGGTCTTGTCAGGGCCTGTGTCATCTTTGGGTATGTTGTATGGAAGGTCTTGTCAGGGCCTATATCATCTTTGGGTGTGTTGTATAGAAGGTCTTGTCAGGGCCTGTGTCATCTTTGGGTATGTTGTATGGAAGGTCTTGTCAGGGCCTATATCATCTTTGGGTGTGTTGTATAGAAGGTCTTCTCAGGGCCTGTGCCATCTTTGGGTATGTTGTATGGAAGGTCTTGTCAGGGCCTATGTCATCTTTGGGTATGTTGTATGGAAGGTCTTGTCAGGACCTATGTCATCCTTGGGTATATTTTTATGGAAAGTAGAGGAAGTTCTGGGAGAGGAAAACCGCCTAAACCCAGACAGACCTCACCCCACGAACCCGTACACCCCTTTAAAGTCACCAAACGTAGAGAACCAGAGGTGACCTATGGCAGAGGCGTTGGTTATCCAATAAATGGTTCCCGGGGCAGCGGTACCCCTACCTTCCATATTCTTTAATATGCTTTATATACATAAGGGAACGTATAACTATACTACGTGACCAATTTTTTGCATTTTTAACCCCCTCCCCCCCCCCCGGTGACCAAAATCCTAAGCAAACCGCCGCTCATTTGTACCAAGCGTGACATTTTGAAGACCCCCCCCCGAAGAGGTCACGTAGTATGGGTACGTTCCCTAACTTCGATATTACTAGATAAAACACACGTGGAGAGAATTACACCCACACTAGAATTTCACGGGTGTCTAAAAAACCTAACCTAACCTAACCTAACTTTCGTTTTCTTTCATTGTGAAACTTATTTAGAACATACTTTAACACTCTTCAATTTTGAAAATGACACTTAAATTCAAAGGAAATCCGAGTTCTAGAGCTCATTGAACCAGAGTTACGAAGGACAGACGCACTACCGAAATTAGCATTTTTGATAATATTTTAAAGGTGAAAAGCATTCCAAAGGAGTCTTAGTACAAGTTAATATATTTTTAAATCCTCATATAACTAAAAGGTATCATTATTTAAAACATTTTATCCAGAAGTTATATAGGCTTCCTTCGTGAAATAAAGTCCATCATGTAATCCTATCTAAATACTTATTTAATACTTTGAAAAACATTTTCAAATTCTCAAAATGTCTTTCACTTACTTTATGCCGGTCTCATAATATGAGACCGAGGTACTGGGAAAAGTATCTGAAATTTTAAAAGCACCATATATATATTATTTTTGTTGAAGACATTTTATTTCCATGACGAATGACACATTTAAGCCCGTCAATTACAGATGTCACCATCACAATATTTTATTCACAACGGTTTTCCATTTCGCCGTGGGTAAATCAAATTGTCGGGAAACCATGCCTGTCTGAAAGCGAGCTTCGCTGGAAATACTGCAAAACCTGAAAAACATGGTTTTTCGTTTATTTTGTTTTTATTGGGTGGATACTCGAGAAATCGTTCGCCCTTCGCGTTGTGATAAAATTTGATTTCCAATAGGATAAAAAATTTGGCGTTGAAGCAAGAAGTTTTGTAAGAAAGTCTTCCTCGGTTTTTGTTTAGTGATTTCGATTTGATTTGATATTTCTTCTAAGTGTGGTCCGTGAGGGGATTTCTGTATCGTGGCAGCTGTTCCTAGCATTATCACGCTAGCAATTCTGCTATCGTACCAGAAATGAGTGTTGGGTGTAGAAATTTTCCAAGTCTAACGAACGAATATAAAGACGTAAATTATAAATGATAATAAAAAACTTGTTAATCAAAACGAGGTGACTTTTTTAAACATAAACTTTGATGTTTGATGGCAAGGCGTTGACATTGCAGAAAAACGACAGCAGATTGAACGTACAGAAGAGATCTCTGATGTAGGTATGCGTTGTACGAAAACCAAAAACATCTCCCATCGGTGTTGAAATAAACCGGATAACGAATGTGACGCCTACTTGCTACGGGCGTGTAGAGCGAGTCAAAGAAAAGATTTTCAGGAGAACAAGTCCAACTACAATACAAGACGTGGCGCGTTACAGATTTTGAAGCGTCACGTGATCAAGTCAGTGCCATCAAGCAGCGACAGTTTGCAAATGGCGGCAATTGTAGTTTATGCTCCATTTTACTGCCGATTTGTGTTGTTGTACCATAAGCACATTAATTAAACAGAGAGATTACACTATTATAAAAAGTGAAGTTTACTTAGCGACAGCACTGACTTCGTAATTAGTATAACATAGGCGTGTACTCTAGTCGGTCTTGCAGGATATTATGCTGCCGAAGAATGTTAGGAAGAAAAGGTTGGTGAAGCCTTAGGATGGCACGACACGATCAAGCGAATGAAATAGCTAAGCCTTAATAATAAGAGTATGTTTGTGTACATAGAATACACGGGCGTCAGCCGAGACAAAGTAGTATGCATATTAATAAAGTAAAAGATGTGTTTCATCCTCTCTGCTTACCTCTGGGAAATGGCTCGATGGTTATAGGATGCTTTTATAATCATAAGCATTAATGTGTATGTGTGGTAAAACCATGCATGATCGTGTGACAAATGTGGAAATCCGCAAAGAATGCAAGGCTGATGTAAGCGTGATGAGTAAGATCAAGAAAGGAACGCTCCGATGGTTTGGGCATATAGAGCGAATGAACGAGGAAAGGAGTGTAAGGAGAATATATGACGCAAATGTGAATGGTAGAAGAAGTCGAGGACGCCTAAGAAAGACATGGCACGACCAAGTGAATCAGATACTTGAGTCGGGCCATGTCAAGAGTCAGAATAATAGAAGAGAATGTATGAGACGTTGTATGAATGTAAACGAGGCAAGATATGTGTGCCAAGACCGGAATTTTTGGCGGTCCGTCCTCTCTGCCTACCCCTGCGGGGAAACGGCGTGATGGTTAGTTAGTTAGTTAGTTATCAATGTGTATTGTAAAAGAAAGTGTATGAAAGTGTGCGTCCCGCTAAACTAAGAACCGAGTCCGGGTACGATCAAGGTAGTAATATGGTGTGGTAGCCCTTTATCCCCCATCCACCAAGAAGGTTCCCGTTTTTACCTGAAGGCCGTGTTTTGAAGATATAAGAGCTGGAAGTTTCGCCCTCTAGAAATTTGTAGAACAATCCATAACGTTCGAGAGGATTCCACAACATTCCAGAACATCCCGGAGCATTCTGAAATGTTCGGGAATAGGGAATCGGGAACATATTTGTGGAACATTTCAGAACACTCTCGAATGTTGTAGAATGTTCTGGAACATTGTGGACCATCCGAAGCCTTTTTTATATTAGCGGGCTACCCACTGGTGGGGAGTATGTCATATCAACTCCCTGAGCGAAGCCGGGTACCCCAGCTAGTTTTTCATAAAATTGATGCTGTAAACATTACCCAAGTAATGTTATAGAATCACGCACATAGACGTCATCGTCTTGAAAGCTCGAGACTTTTTCCCCAAAGTTTTTGTATTTGACGATAAGCACTGAATCATGGAACAAAGAAACTCCGAAATAGAAAGGAAACATAATGTACATCCATGAGTGTGATGAGAGAAGTAATAGTTACTTCTGACTGGAGTTCTTGACTTAATACCCTGAAAGCTCAAGGAAAAACGTTTTACAAATTGAAACCCGGAAGTAGACACATCGCAAGAAAGGGATGAACTTGTTTTTCTGAAATAAAAATAATCGTATGAATTATAGAACCGGAAATACTAACATCAAAACATACCCCCAAAATATTACGTATTTCAATGATCATTTTATTATGAAGATCAATGTACTGTAGATATTGAAATATAAGAGATGTGCTAACCGCCGTTTTTTCGATTGGACTGTGTTTCCTGGCGTCGCACACTTAAAAAATCAACTAAATGAACGAATTCCTTCCGTATTTAAACTACATATTCCCATTAGTCGATACGCCGCCGACACGACGACGGTCGGGCGGCCATCATAGCATATCTCTTGTATTTCAATATCTTTGTATAGCTCTATTTTAGATATTTTTAGTAGCTTGCACAAACGAATAGTTTGTTGGCCCAAAACCATTTATTTTAGTTAAAAAAGTTATTGAATAAGTTCTTATTATTTATTGAGTAGATAGGGTACCTACTGGGTAGGTACTACGCTTTTGTCACTATTTTTTTTAATTTAATTTAATTTATTTTTATTTTTAATGATATGATTTTTAATGATTTACTTTATGAGTTAAACCTCAAATTATTTAATTAAAAGAATTTGAAAAATACGGAATAATCAATACACATGTATGTATATTTTTACATCTCGCCAAAACACACCAACGATGAAATATTTATAAATGGTTTTGTAACATTCATTGTCTACACAGGAGGCCCGGAGTAAAATAATTCCTCTCAGGGCCAATGCCATCTTTGGAGATGCTGTGTGGAAGGTCTTTTTAGGAAAGGAATGAGAGAAAGTTCTGAAAAGGAAAAAAAGGTTTGAGGGGTGGGAAGGAATCCGGGGTTCGGTTTGTCCAAGGAAGCTTGAATCCATCACTCCTACTGCGATGCAAGGCGATGTTCCGAGAAAGTCCTGCAGAGGTCAAAAGGTCTCCCTCAACCAGTCTCTCCTGATCAGGCCTGCCACGCAACTGCCACCACCAAGATCCAGACAAAACATACCCCTATGAACCCCTTGCTAAGTCACCAAATGTAATATGTATTTTGAGCTGTGATATTTCGTAAAACTGACAAAAATAAGCTCAGATGTCGTAATGTTCTCTTCATTCTTATTAAGACGCCGTTACCAGAATTTCTGCAAACCTCCCTTAAATATTTGAAGTTTATAAGCTCTTAAACATAAGTATGTTATTTTTTAAGATAATATCTAGAGATTCGTCGCGCCGAAACGAAAATTACATAAAATTCCCTCGATAGAAAAAAATCCGCAAAGTATGCTCCAAAAATTATTATAAACACGTTTGTTTCAGTTATTTTACAAGTTATAAGCATGAAAAAATTCACAGTGTTTCTTTAAATGCTGTTTAAGACAACCCTCGCAAGATTTTTGCTCTATTTTAAATGAGTCGTGTTTTATTAAACATTTTCACAATTTTCGCATCGATTTTGTCACGCGCTCTCCTCTAACATTCGTAATTTCATCTTCTTCTTTTTGTGCGCGGTTGCAGGGCCTTAATAAATTGTTCTACAAAAAAAGTATTAATTAAAATTTATATTAAAAATTATTCTTATTTCCATCCTTTGAATTTGGCTTTTCTGTGGCCCGAAACGACGTGATTCCATACCGTGCTTATTAAACCATTATATCACGATCTTCTGAGATTTATCCTAACGAATTGTATCACTTTTTCTGTCTTAGAAAAAATCTCTCGGCTTTCCCGGCTTCACTAACGAACAACGGCGATTCCCTCAATGGGTAAAGAAATGGGTTTTTTCCAATATGTGTTGTTTGTTTTCTCATCTTGGGAATCCATTGAGGGGGTTTTATATTAACGATTTGTGAAGAGCTAACGTGTATTGAATATCGCAAATGGCTAATGTCCAATTAATTATCAAAAGTTTCACGGCTGCTCTTAACATAATTTTCATATCAAAATATAATAATTTATACATTCTGGAATATGGAAAGTTAGTGCCTTCCCACACAACCCGTTAATAGTTTAAATATATTATTATGCATAAACAATTAACAGTATAAATTATAACAGAATTATTTGGGAGGCGGTAATGGTTACCGCCACCCTAAGAACCATTTATTGTATAATAATAATAATGATATTTGGATGATTTATGTAGCGCCGTTTTTGTGAAAAATCACCTCAAGAGCGCCGTACAAACTTATAATACATTTCTAAAATCTAGAAAACTACAAGCTAGACAAACAATTAAAAACAACTTATGGCTAAAAATTGCATACACCGGTTCATTGATCACCGATACGAAAATATATGTACAATATTTTGACCAATGAACGCGATGCTGCCTAAAATTTAATGAAAACAGGACCATACTTACCTGAGAGGTCGCTTGAAATTAACACTGTATATTGTCCATAAAAAGAAATTTAGATAGAGTTCGCACTTTACACATGACATTATTGTTAAAACACATGTTATTTAATCCTGAAAAATATTTTAATATTAATATGTAATGTATTCTTTGACGAGTGTATTTTGGAAAGTAAAAGCAACATGTAAAGGTGGGTGGTGCAGTAGTACCTATAAGGATTTGATCTTACTAAATGTGATTCGTCAAGAGACAGATTGATGTGTAAGGAATCGAGTAATTTTAATTAATAATGAATGAATCGAGTATAACTAACAACACCCTTGCCAAAGGTCACTTCTAGTGGTTCGCTAAGTTTGGTGACTTAACAGGGGAGTCCAGGATCACGGGGTCAGGTTTGTTTACGTCTTGGCAGCGAATGCAGTACTGCCCATCTATTGCGCGTCGGGTCGGATTGGGGGAGACGTTGTAACAGTTTGAAATTATAATGCACAAGTAATTACTTGCGAAGTAAGTACCCAATAATTAAGTTGGTTGCTACGTATCGATTCCCCCCTCCCCCCTTGTAGTAATTTTAACATCTTGAGATCATTTTTAAAACACGACAAGCTATCGATTAATTTATTAGTTTTCTAACTATTTAGTTTCTTTTTTCTAAAGGCTAAACACGACCCTGAATTTTAAAATTATTAGAATATTATTATTTTGTTAGAGTCTCATGTTCTGATTTCATCTAATATATAAAATTCTCGTGTCACGGTGTTTGTTACCATACTCCTCCGAAACGGCTGGACCAATTTTGATGAAATTTTGTGTGCTTATCTGGTAGGTCTAAGAATCGACCAACATCTATTTTTCATACCCCTAAAAGTAAAGGGTGTTCCACTCCGAAGAAAATTATTTTCCCCATACATTTTGTATGGAACGAATTCTCCTATTTAATAATAATATTTTAAGGGGTATAATATTGAACTGTGAACCGGGGAGGGGGTAGGGGGGAGAGGGAGAGGGGAGGGGGAGGGGGAGGGGGTAGGGGTGAGGGGGAGGGGGGAGGGGGGAGGGGGGAAAGGAACTCAGGAAGGGGGGTTAGCGGGACGAGGGAAGGGGAGAAGTGGAGTGGGGAGAGGGAGAGGGAACGCGAGAGGGGAAAGGATACGCAGGGAGAAACAATTTAGATCAATTCAGCTAATAAGTTGACAACAGTTTTTGATTCTGAGGCGGTTCGAAGTTCGCCGGATCAGCTAGTTATTTAATAATATAATTTAATTGTTGCCACAACTCTTTTATTTATATCTAATGTTTTATTAAGTGTTGTACTTATTCGTATAAAAGCATTACATTGACGCCCAAGTGTGGTGCACACATTTATTTGTACAGTATTATAAACTGACTTCTCTAGCCGGACTCACAAAGACACTCCATACAGCATCCACAGAAGGTACCAAATGTGATATATATAAGTTATAAGCTCTGAGGGATTTTTTTTCACTGGGACTCCTGTGAGAAGTCAGTGTAAAAAAATGTGAAAAATATAAATTGAGGACGTATTTAGTATATATCGTACGGAAATAGGGTTTTATCGAACTTTCGTGCTAGACCTTCTGCGCAGAATTAGTATAGTTATAGTTAGTATAGTTACCCGAGTGATATCATATCGTTTCAAAGTTCGCTATTCAGTTTGTAGTTTGCAGTTTGCAATGTTCGTACGATATTCCATACAAACTACTTTGTTCCCGTTCTCCGTACTCTCCAACTCTAACTGCTGGTTTGACCGTGTCCATAATATAATTGTCCTTCGACCAGCGACACCGCGTTAACTTCTCCACTTAACTATTTGTTACAATGTCCTGTTGCTACAAAATGATATACGTTAACGATGTGGGAGAAGTTCAGTGAAATTGGAAATGTTATTTGTAGAGTGTTAATTATTTACAATTTTTCTTTTTTATCATGCACCTACTATTTTACTGATATCGAAGGATTGGTAACATCATGAACACCTCGGAAATTATCACAAAAAAACTGAATTGTCCACACGGCTTGCTTAACGACTATAAAAAAGATATCGACTATAGAATATTTCAATATAGAAAATTTAACGGACTGATTGTTTCACAGAATTAAAAGAATTCTTCAAATTTCAAAGTTGTAATTATTCCTGTTCTGTGAAACTTATATTATAGTTTTGTTATTATTTCATCACGTGCCGGTTGTTTACGATACTTGTGTAGGACTTTCACAGAACTTCAAAATTAACTTCGAAATATGATTTGGCCACGGACATATGAATATATCTGGACCTGCCCTAAGTGATAAAAACGTATTATTTCCCCCTCCACATGGCGCCGGCTGTAGCTCCTCCTTGGAACCGGCTCGCTCCATGGGGAGGGGATATAGCCTCGCTTGAATCTAAAATGTGTGACGTCATCATTCTTGCCGTGAACAGCGAGAAGCTGACATCCATACATTTAACGAAATAACGGCAGCTTGTGCTATACAATATATCTACGTATCAATGTACACATAGCGAATGTGGGCGGTACTCCAATGTGCTCGTCGCTGGTTACAGGGGTAAGTAAATTATGAAACATTTGTAAAAGTGTTTTAACTAAACACGGAAACAAAATATTGATATGTGTATTGGCGCGAGTCTTTTTGGGGCGAGCATTTGGCCTTAGCAAATATGTTTTGAACGTGGCAAGCAATTCGCGCTCCCATGTAAAAAGGTCTACTCATTCAAAGCAGATTTTGCTTTTAAGAACTAAATGGTGATATTGTAATGCGAGATGCCTATATACTGTCAGATTGATTGTTCAACGAATGACAGTCATCTTTCCCCTCTTCGCTCTCCATAGTTTGGTTTTACCCCTCATCTGTAACTGCTTGTCTATCCATTTGGATGTCTATGGATTTGGCGAATGAACGCCGTGATGTAAAACGCAACAAATTTCTTTAAAAAAAAATGATTAATAACCATGTAGATTTTTCCATCTTCGCCGCAATAAAATCAATATCAATCTCTGTTTGTTAAGAAATCATAAAACTATGCATATTTCTTTCCAAAAAAACCAACTTAACCTTCTTGCAACCTCTTAACGAAAACTTCTCAAAAATTTTGAATCTCTTTTTTTCAATTGATTCTGCATAATCCAAACATTATTGTTTCTTGATTTATTGTTTAACTAGCTGACCCGGCTACGCTTTGCTGTCTCTAATGAAACACAACGTCATCTACTGGATGGTTATCCAACCTTTATAACCACCGCCGTCTTTGAGTTTATCGCGAAGAGACAGACAGATGCCGCGGAGGACATTAATTTATAATACGTAGAGATGGTGTAAAAGATTATAATAATGTGCATGAAATGCTTGGGGTAACTAACGTATTTAAGTTAATAAGGATTAAAACTGTATCCGTCTAAATAACTTTTCAATTACCGCAATGTACGTGACCATTTTTTTAGAAGATAGAATGGGTAGAAGATAGTAAGCTATCCGTAAAAGATAGCTTGTAGATCTATAAAAGAGGAATATCCCACCATGCATTGTTTTGTTATATCCCAAAAGGATTAGGCAGCGTTTTCGAAGAAAGCTACCAGGCGGCTTGACTTTTTCCGATACTTCTAACAATTATCGTTATGTTTCAACCAATTTACACAAATCCTTGACAAATTACATACCTCTATCACTCAAACATTCTATCTATTGGTGAAAACCGCATGAAAATCCGTTCAGTAGTTTTTGAGTTTATCACGAACAGACAGACAGACAGACGACGCGAAGGACTTTAATTTATAATATGTAGAGATAGAGAAGATGGAGATAGAGATGTAGAGATAGAGATATGTAGAGATAGAGAAGAGATGTAGAGATATTCTTATTGTTTTATTCTCACATATTGAACGGTTGGTATTTATTCTTTTTCTTATTTGGTATTTATTATATTTTATTTCTTCGTATTTTTTATGTTAACCTTCTATATAGACTCTAGACTTTAATAGAACTAAATTCAAAATCTGATTGCAGAACGGAGAAGGCTTGAAAACATATATTAAAATGTTTTACGAAAGGTAGGTAGATATTTGTCATATTATGGCAATGAAACGCTCAAGACATTTTGCAAAAGTGCCATGATATGTCAAAAATCACTCGAGTGAAATATAAAAAATAAAATCAATGGCACTTTACGGCTGTCCACATTCGTTTTGGTCATACAGGGTTTACCAAACACACGCCTCAAATATCGCGTTTCTACTTCATTTGATCAACTATCCAAACATGTTACTCACAATATTACAAAAAGTATTAATTTCTTTCCCCTTATCTGGCTGCAATATTTATACTGTCGGTAGCAGAAGAGAAACTCAACTGCCTGAAAACTAACACACGGCGAAGATGTAATGTGCTTTATCCGAGTGATCTTTCGGTTTTCATTATCTCGTCTGAAATCATCCGTCGCGAGCTATACAATGCGAAGTGACAGTCTTAATTAAGATTGTTATCGAATGAAGCGGGTTTCGGCGAAAATCCTGAGAACAATAATTAGTTTATATCTCTTCAGAGTGTGCACAATAAGACAAAAATAATTAAACATTATATCACTGAAAGAGTTCCTCTTACGCTGAAAAGATCGACATTATTATTTATTGTAATGAACGTGCGACTGAAGTCTTGTATGAGAGAGAGAGACAGAGAGATTTTCAAGAGACTCAACGACCTTTTGTCATGTGCACCAATTCATTGTTACGCGGATGACAGTACAGTTCATGATAGCTTTTTGTTTGACAAGCCCCCAAAGGGCTCACAAACTCCAACAGCTCGTAAGGCTTTGAAGCAAAGAATGGACGGTTACCTCGAGAGTGTTTTCTCTTGGGGTAAAAATAATCTCGTTGAATTTAATGTTTCAAAGACCCAATCTTGTCTGATTACGTCTAAAAGGGATCGAAATGAAAATCTTGTCTCTTTCAACGGAAGCAATCTTCCGAACAGGCCTTCCATTGATATGCTTGGTGTAACCCTAAGTGACCAGCTGAGGTATGGGGGCTCCATCGAAGCCAGAGTAAAGTTAGCCTCCCAAAAACTAGGCGTACTGTACAGGGCCCGCAGATACTTTAATAGTACACAACTGCTAACCCTACACAAATCGCAAGTGCGCCCCATGGTTGAATTTGGCAGCCACCTCTGGTCTGGAGCTCCAAAATACCTGAAAAATACCCTCGACTCTGTGCAGAAACGGGCGGTCCGTTTGATAGATTCTCCCATCTTAACAGACGGATTGCAATCTTTAGAGCACAGGCGTCGGGTGGGAATGCTATCCTTGTTCTACCGGTATTACAATGGAAGATGCTCCGAGGAACTAGCATCATTGATCCCTTCGGCAACGGTGCATAGTCGGGAAACACGCCAAACGCGTGCCCAACATTTGTACACAGTTGACATTTGTCACATGAGAACGGGTCGTTTCTTCGACTCGTTCTTGTGTTCAACAGCTCGGCTGAGGAATGATTTGCCGGCCTCTATGTTTCCTCCTTCCTACAACATGGGTCTCTTCAAGACCAATGTTCATTCCTTCCTCTCCTCAAAAAGACCCTCCACACAGCATCCCAGATGACATAGGCCCTGAGGGAAATTATTTTCCTCAGGGCCTCCTGCGTGGAGTTAATGTAAAAAAAAAAGAGAGGTAAGAAAGAGAGAAAACTGTGTTAGGTATCTCTTCATTATCATCTGCGTCTGAAGGTTTGTCACGATAATAGTTATTACGTAGTAATTAGTAATAATTTGTTTCCTGACTTAATAAACCTTCACCTGGCCGCTTACTTTAATTGTTGAATCGCCCTATTTTAGATTTTTTCGATTGGCAACTGTATTGATAAATTTCCGGCGTTACTTTTTGAATTACCGCCGTATCGGGAGCCCGACGTTAATTCGAATGGTCGCCTAAAATATAAGTTTGTATGTTCAGTATGTGATAATATCACTTTTAGGGGTTAATACCTTTTATAAGAATTATGTCATTAATTCTACCCGTGAGTCGAAAGTAGTTCCGTGTGTGGAACGTGAAAGTAGTTCCGTGTGTAGAATTGTGGGTTTTATTTTAAATTGTTCTGGAGCGACAGAGAGATCGCCATATTTTCAAGGCTAACACACTGCCGCGTTCAAATTTGATTTTGAATTATCTACGGAATCAAGCCGGCGCGTTCGAGAGATTTGCATAAGTAAAGCTTTGTGACCAGCTACGGTCGTGGCGGTATCTATTTGTGGCGGATGGACGCCCGACGCTCATCTCCGGATGAAAGGTGCGGAACTCGGGGTCTACCGAGAGATCACGGTACGCTCAACCGGTACACTGGACCTGATGCTGGATCCTGCTCCTTAGTGAGGAGTTCCCATCCTCTGGAGCCTTCCTCGGGGTCTTTCCCGGTTGCTGACCTGGAGATCCCGCATGCTCATGGACCTCGTTTCCTCCACATGCTACGTGGTCGCAGGTTAATATGCGTTCGCGTCAAGTTAGAATTGATAGAAATTAATAGATACATGGTCCGCAGGTATGCTCTTTACTTTATGTTTAACCCTCTTCCAGCTAAATTCTCAGTATGGGAATATGAATCCCGGGAATTTTGGGAATATGAATCCCGGTCCCTTGACGGGTACCTTTGTATTTAAGAATGTATAAATATAGTAGTATTTGTGAGATAATCTCTTTTATTCACCTAGCCTAAATAACCTTACCGGAGGGAAAACTGTATTTTTCCTTCCCACCATCCTGAGAGAGTTTCTTATGCTCTGTATATAAAAAATAAGATACCAAGGAACCTTTATGTTACAGGTTGTCCAAGAATTAAAGTCTGTTTTAATTTAAAAAAATATTGTATTAAAAGAATCATATACCACATAGTCCCCATTTTGATTGTTGCCTTTAGTGAGCCGTGGCACTAGGTCCTCGACTCCCTTATCGCAGAACTCCACCGCCAAAAAGGCTATCACCTCTCCCTCTTGCCGTTGAAAATTTTAAAGGTTGGGTAATGGCGTTTCGTTAGCCACAGCAACGTGTGGCCGGGTCTGCTAGTATTGTATAATTTGAACCCGTACTTAAAGGCTAATCAAAAACGTATTGTTATGATGGTAATAGTAATAAAATTAATTTATACAGCGCAATTCAGTGATATTTCTCCCCAAGTGCACTTTACTCTAATGACTTTACCGATATTGTACAACACATTTACTGGAATAATCTATTCAAGGGTTCTCTTCGCACTTTAAATTACCTACTGTTTTAGTACTGTTTATAGTGTTTATACTATAATACATTAAATTGTGGTCTTTCACCAGCTACCAGAGTATGGAGTATCTTCCACTCGAAATAAAATACAACAATATTCATAATAATCAAACCCTGTACAAATCACAAGTGCGCCCCACGGTTGAATTTGGCAGCCACCTCTGGTCTGTAGCTCCAAAATACCTGAAAAATACCCACGACTCTGTGCAGAAACGGGCGGTCCGTTTGATAGATTCTCCCATCTTAACAGATGTACTGCAATCTTTAGAGCACAGGCGTCAGGTGGGAATGCTGTCCTTGTTCTACCGGTATTACAATGGAAGATGCTCCGAGGAACTGGCATCATTGATCCCTTCGGCACCGGTGCATGGTCGGGAAACACGACAAACGCGTGCCCAACATTTGTACACGGTTGACATTTGTCGCATGAGAACGGGTCGTTTCTTTGACTCGTTCTTGAGTTCAACGGCTCGGCTGTGGAACGATTTGCCGGCCTCTGTGTTTCCTCCCTCCTACAACATGGGTCTCTTCAAGACCAATGTTCATTCCTTCCTCTCCTCAAAAAGACCCTCCACACAGCATCCCTGATGACATAGGCCCTGAGGGAAATTATTTTCCTCGGGGCCTCCTATGTGGAGTTAATGTAAAAAAAATATTATAATCGTCTCACTAACCAACAATATTATCTATGTATATAAAAATGAATCCCTGCTTCTCTTGGTCACGCCATAACTTCAGAAAGACTTTACCTATATCATTCCTCCTTTTTAAAAAAATTTCTAATACTTTTTAGAAGGTTCCTACGGAAAGATAAATTGAGAAAATTGCGCAGAAAATTGAATAATTTCAGATAACTTAACGACTATTTTTTAACTTCGCAGTTTGACAGTTCGCAGGTTTGATGAAATTGAATTTAGCAGGCACATGTTTTTTTTGTATTTAAAGAATTTTCTATGGATTTTTTAAATGTTAATTTTTTTAAATAGGTACATATATTAGGTACCAAATATAATTGATTGTTCTTATAATATACAAAAATGAATATTTGTGCTATACGAAAAATGAAAATTGTAATAGATGGCACGCGAACCGTTTGAAAACTGAATGTACTGGTATTGAATATATGGAACGCGGGAGGGGTGTTTGCGGGATGGGGGAGCGGGAGAGGGGTGAGGGTGGGCGGGGAAGGTGGAAGGGGATCGCGGGAGGGTAGGGGATGCGGGAGGGGAACGCACGGGTAACATGCAGGGAAGAACATTTTATTTCTTTGAATATGGCATTGCATGCCGGGAACCAGCAAGTTTTAAATATTATTGAGTTGGAGAGACGTCGAAATTTAGAATCAAAACGTTGCGCGTTATTTGAAATGAGTTTAACTATTTTTTAGTAACCACAATAGATACGTTTTCTCCTTGCTTCCCCTCCTCATGTATTTTTTTCTTCCCAACATTTTTTTTACATCCAGGTAAATTTTTACTGATATTTAATAAATTGCACTTATTTACTTTTTTCAGGCAAAAACGCGTTTTTCTTTTCAAAATGTCAATATTCCTAAAGAATTTCAGGAGATCCCCTAGAAATTCCTGAAATTTTTCTTGCAGAATTTGACTCCTGAATTTTTTAAAATTATTCTGTATTAAAACTTAATTACTTGCGATTAATTTAAAAAGGGTTTTTAGGGCTCCTTCAAATGGTGTCATTTGAAGGAGCCCTAAATATACCTACCGACCAGTGGCTTGCAGTTTATTACAGCTAAAAACAGGTGATCTAAAAAAAGGAACACAGAAATAAATTATGAAACAATTTTTAAACTGCGGTAAATTGCTGATCAAAATTATTTTTTTGAACTTGTACTTGTACTTGTTAATAAATTGGGCATTTAAAAATATGAAATACACAATTCGTACCCGTACTACAATACGCCTAACTTTGGTTAAGATCAATGCAGGTCACTGCTATCCTTTACACTCCAAAAAAAAGCTATTATTAATTTGCCCGATTTCTAATCTAATAATATTACAATGATAGATGAAATTTGTCAAGTTTGCAGAATCTATACAAATCAAATTAGGATTTCTAGCAAACGAGATTCCGCGTAATCTGTGATGGTAATGGTGTAAAAAGTCTTGCCTAATAAAACTCTTTCCCTAAAAAGCCGGCGAATTTTCTGGGAAATCCGTCAAAAAGTAAACGAGACCCGGGGCTTACGGGTCGTAAAAGCTAAAAAAGTGTAAAACAAATCAAATGGATAATGGAAAAACGGACGGAACTTTTTATCACATCCTGTGATTTCCAATTTTGTTTTGAATAACACACGATAAGTATCGTTCAGCGTCTTTTACAAGGTACTTTACCCTTTCTCGCGATTTTGTTTCTTATTGTCTCTTATTATTTTGTCTCCTTCAATACTGGAAAACTATTGATTTTCCTTATATAATTCATCAAATTTATCACCGAATAATTGGTCTGGAATATGGTTATATTAATTTTGAGCCTCCATGGATCACAAACTTGGTTATAATCATTTTTTTCGGTATGACAAACTACCATTCACTTGAAACTCGCAGATTGTGTTAAAATTTAATTAACGTCCTCGTGTCTAGCAGTGAGTTGAATCCTGATTACACTGATCCCCATTTTCCTATTCATCCCTCACACCCTTTTCCGTATCAAAACTTCCTCTTCTTCATTTGATTTGAAAAACACTCCACGCAACATCCCCAAAGATGACAAAGGCCCTGAGCGAAATTATTTTCCGCAGGCTCTCCTGATTCTTGCACAAATCTAAATATTTATGCTCGGGGGTGTCGCCACAATATGTTATAAAGGTTTTTGGTACCACGTGCTCAATGTTTAACGATACCTTTATAAAAAATTAGATACTAATAATTATCTGTAATCTAATACAATAAATTAAATAACTATTTCAAATATTATGTCATGTATCACATTATGTCATGAGTCATGCGACATGTGTCGTATGTCATGTCTCAAGTGTCATTTGTCATGTGTCGTGTGTTGTGTGTCATTTGTCATGTGTCATGTGTCATGTGTCATGTGTCATGTGTCATGTGTCATGTGTCATGTGTCATGTGTCATGTGTCATGTGTCATGTGTCATGTGTCATGTGTCATGTGTCATGTGTCATGTGTCATGTGTCATGTGTCATGTGTCATGTGTCATGTGTCATGTGTCATGTGTCATGTGTCATGTGTCATGTGTCATGTGTCATGTGTCATGTGTCATGTGTCATGTGTCATGTGTCATGTGTCATGTGTCATGTGTCATGTGTCATGTGTCATGTGTCATGTGTCATGTGTCATGTGTCATGTGTCATGTGTCATGTGTCATGTGTCATGTGTCATGTGTCATGTGACATGTGTCGTGTCTCATGTGACACGGCGGAATAAATGAGACACTTTGAGTATATTGAAAGCCATCCGTTAAAAATTTTACTCCGAAACCCTGAGGGAAATATTAAAATAAAAAATTCTTCCAACATTTTTCTCCCTGAAGAAAATTTTGCTTACATAGTTATAAAAACCTGCGCAAAATAAATAAGGCTTCTAAATAATAAAAAATCAAATTTCAGAATTTTCGAGGATTTTTCTTAGTAAAAAAATAATATTTTTAAAATTTCGTGGCGTTTTATAATATAAGTACCTACATTTTCGAAAGCTAATGGATTTTCCGATAATTTCTGAGAACAGTCTATATCACTTCGGAACATTCTGAACCCGGGCACGTACAACCGGTATTAATTATAAAATTTAGCTCATGATAATATCGTGAATAATAATTTAGCTACTCACATTTTAAATTTTGCTTATCTGAATTATATAAAGCAAAAGAAAAAAAACTGTTGGTACGAAGCAGTGAAAGAGCTTTGCAATTTCGCAGAGCTATTTTTATTGGTCTGGAATTTGAAGATTATCGCTACCTTTATCAGTCTTCAACATTATATCTTGAGCTTTGGAACTTTAAAATTTACATTAACTTACAAGATTTTGTAACATATCTATTTCGTGAGCAGGTACTGCTCAAAATAGGTACCGTTTATTGTTTATGCTTTATTTATTTTTTCTTTTTTTTTTTAACTTTGTTGGTTGGCCAAACCGCAAGGGGACTGGAAACGTCATTCGAGGAAAGATGGCGGCGGACATCACGTAATTTTTTGAGGCAAGAGGATATTATTGATTGATTGAAAGGGTAAGAATGGAAACAAAGGATAAAATATGGGATGTGCAAGGTGCCTTTATGAGTGGAAGGGGATGCATGGACCAGATTTTCTCCTTGCGTATGCTCACTGAGAAGTTTCTGGCGAAAAACCAGAAACTTTTCTGCGCTTTTGTAGATCTACAAAAAGCATACGACCGAGTCGACAGGAAAAAGTTATGGAAGGTGTTGTCCAAGTATGGAGTGAATACAAATCTCATACAGGCAATTGCGTCTCTGTACGAGGGAAGCGTTGCGTGTGTTAGGGTGAACGGTGGTTTTAAGGGGTGGTTTGACATCACAAAAGGTGTCAAGCAAGGCTGCGTAATGTCACCATGGTTATTCAATCTATACATGGATAATTGTATGCAAGAATTGAAAGAGGTGGGATTGGGCGCGAAATTGGGTGATCTGAAAGTATGTTGCCTGTTGTATGCTGATGATGCGGTGCTGATTTCTAATACTATGGAAGATCTACAGTCTCTCGTATCTAGGATGAATGAAGTATGTATGAAGAATGAGTTAATGATGAATGTAAGTAAGTCTAAAGTCATGGTGTTTGAAAGAGAGAGTACGAAAACAGTATGCAACATAGTTGTGAATGATGAATACTTGGAGCAGGTGGATGAGTTTGTGTATCTGGGTAGTGTGTTTACGAGAGATGGGAAGGCTGATAGAGATATTGAAAGAAGGGTGAATGCCGGTAACTCCATTAATGGGGACTGAATGCCGTTGGCGCTAATAAAAAACTGTCAAAAGAAGCGAAGCTAGCAGTCCACAATGGAGTCCTGGTACCTACCCTGATGTATGGCAGTGAGGCATGGAATTGGCAGAGGAAGGATGAAAGTAAGCTGAATGCTGTTGAAATGAGATCCCTGAGACGTATGTGTGGTAAAACAATGTATGATCGTGTGAGAAATGTGGATATCCGCAAAGAATGTAAGGCTGATGTAAGCATAATGAGTAAGATTAAGAAAGGGACCCTCAGATGGTTTGGGCATGTAGAGCGAATGAACGAAGAAAGTAGTGTAAGAAGAATATACGACGCGAATGTGAATGGTAGAAGAAGTCGGGGACGCCCGAGGAAGACGTGGCACGATCAAGTGAATCAAATACTTGAGTCGGGCCATGTCAAAAGTCAGAATAATAGAAGAGAATGTATGAGACGATGTATGAATGTGAGTGAGGCAAAGAGTGTGTGTCAAGACCGAGTTGTTTGGCGGTCCGTCCTCTCTGCCTACCCCTGCGGGGAAACGGCGTGATGGTTAGTAAGTTAGTCAGTTAAGAGGAGATTTTTGGAGGAGGAGTTTTTTTACCAAAGATTCTAGTGCGATGTAGCCTAGAATGAGTTTTATTTTTCGTTCTGTGAGTGTGTGACGACTCAAATGGCATAGAAGCCTTATTATTTTGTTTAATTCCTCGCCGGATGCCGAGTGATTGCTTTATCCGCGTGCGGAAGTGAATTTAAACTGTAATCAACGGCCAATGTATTGATTACATTGCTGTTCCTTGGGGGGCCGGTGAGATTTCTACACGCCGCTTGATGGATGTAGATCAGCTGTGCCTGGTTGTTGGGTGGAATCCCTTTAAATGAATCGGCTTTGCGACTCTGAGGGAGTTCGCCGACATTGCTGTTCCTTGGGGGGCCGGTGAGATTTCTACACGCCGCTTGATGGGTGTAGATCAGCTGTGCCTGGTTGTTGGGTGGATTTCCTTTAAACTTGTGGCCCCATGACGTGCTGGACGGTGTCTTGGGGATTGCGGTCGTCGTTTGGAGGAGTGTCACGACTGTCACGGCGACGGGACGTGTGCGGTATTAATAATTAAACGTAATTTGCTGACTCTCTCTTTCTACATCAGTTGATAGTTGCTCAAGGTATTTATGTATTGTTTACTTTTCCTTGGTTCAATTTTTCTCTTGCAAACTGCAATAAAGTTAACATTAATTTTCACTAGTAAAACCAGCGTTTTTATATGCATGACCTCCAAATTCTTATCTCCACTATCTTGCGATGGAGTTCTACTTGCTCTGGGAAGACAGCGGTCGGATGACAAAAGGTATAGGTACTACCTACACTATATGCTATTACCTTATAAATTCACATTACATTTTATAATATATTACAATTTTACAATTATTTTTTTTTTAAACAGAAAGACAAACAATCCCGGGTTACGAATAACCTGACAATATTTGAAAATCTCCTACTACCACTACAGTAAGCCGAAAATGTTACTTGAGTCGTGATGGAGGACTTAGCCAGCCGAGAAATCGAACACGGAATACCTGGGTGGGACCCAAACGCGGTGCCCACTCAAACACTGATGAAGTGCCATCTAGGTGCATTTGTTCAAAGAACTGTTTGTAACTTTAACCCACATGATTATTTCCTTTATAAGCTACTTTTAAATCCATATTACTGTTAAAAAAATAAGTCATAACGGTTTATTGCTTGTTCCATTCTTTTCACTTAATATCTCAGGCCAAACCGTTTAGTAAAATTAGTACATACTACAGGGGCGGTTGCTTCGTTAGGTCGATTGGACGATGACCCCCCAAAGTTATAAGACCAAAATAGTTTATGTAAGATATACGTTTGAACATTCTGTTGACATCCTGCTTAATTGCAAGATAATAATTTTTTGGAGAACTATAAAAAAATATTAATTAAAAAAATATTAGTCACTTACACTTTTTGATGATACAATGACACAATGACTTTCCACTTCTGGATCGCTAGAGTCGCCTTTATAATAAGTTTCTTTACTTAATTGTAATACAAAAAGCTTTATTTTACGAAACCGAATAATATACCAAACTTGTACCATGTATTTTTTTTTCTTGAAATGCGAGACATTTCACTTTCCAGCAATTATTCTGCCGAAGCGAGCGACCGCTCGACTATTTCAGCGAAGTTAAATTATTTAGGCAAGAGTGATTAGCCCCTTGGTGGAGTGTATCGAATGAGACTCGAGAGAAACCGAGCATTTCTTAGGGGTGTGAGGAAGAGAACTTCAACGAAGAATTTATTGGCAAACCGCTGATAGTTCCTTTTTAACTTTTTCTTTTTCTTTCTTATAAACTACGCATATAACATAAAATAAACTTACAACGCATTTCTCAGCGGTAGCACCGTAAATACTTCGTAGTGTGGAGTTGTACACGTGAAACCTTATATAATAAAATCTATAGTACCTGCAAAGAGGATTTCCAAAAGTAAATAAATGTATAATTTTATGGTTTTTGGTACAATTATTAAGTTAATGATTAAAGAACCCGGCGTCAAAATTTTTCAAAACGCTTGTGACATCATTCTGTATCGAATGGGGCGCCATTCCGAATTAATGCGGAGGATTAACATTACGTGGTGACGTCATGATTTGATCTTGTTTCCACAGATAAAAAAGATCTTTAGAAAATATATATGGCCCATCCCGTAGGAAAGGGTTGTAAATCAAAATTTTCTATTTTACGTTTTATCTCTGAATTGTTTGTGATTATGATTATCTATGCCCCACGAAAGCCGTATTTAAGTTAGGTCATTCCATCTCCATGAGATCTCGTTAGTGTATTTTTCGGCTGGACCGCTTGTTCATCATTCATCATTCATCATTTGTTTTCGCCCTTCTGCAAAATTTCCTTTTTTTTCGACTTACAACACATTTCTACGGGATATGCGATTTATATTATTCTGAAAACGTTCTTAAAAACTGATGCCACTTAATTAAAAATTAATAGAGTACTTAGTTTGAACCACATTTATTGTTTAAAAAACCAACATGTTTCGAAAGCATTGCTCAGTTCATCAGGGTTTACTTAAAACTAAACAACTTTTAAACAATAAACGTGGTTAAAACTAAGTATTCGATTAATTTTGATTTAAAATGGTGCCACAAAATAAGTTTTCCGTGTTTGAAGAAGTGTTAGCATTTAAATTGCGTGAATACGGTGCGGTGAATATAGCAACAAACAAAAAGTTAGATGGAATTCTTCCCTGTAACAGAAATGGGGGTAGCAACAGATCTCTCAGTAGGAGCACCCTTACAACCTTTCTTGGAATGAAAGCCCTTCTGTGAACGCTAACCTTCCATTTTTCAGTTGCCCTGAAGATCTTTATGAAGACATCTCACAGTATTAAATTCTCGTCTGTGTTTACTGCTAACCTACGAGAGCATTTTCGTTAGTCGCCCCTCCAACTCATGCGGCCCTGCACCGTTTCAAATAGTAACGAGTTCTTAGTCCTTTTGATAAGTGTCCGGGCAGGACTAAAGCACAAAGATTTCGTATCTGCTTTGGATGAATAACATTCCATTTTTTTGAAGTGTGAGAGCTCTCTGAGGGCAAAACACATCGGGACAAAGGGCTAAAACACTCCGGAGATGAGTGCGCGGAGCCTGCAGCAGAGGTTGTGTTTTTAATTATAGAATGTAACGGATTTTCCGTTAGAGACCTAAACACCCCTTTCCGTTGTTTTCGGAACTTTCAATCATATCAACAAATTGATTCAACAGTTCGTAATGGTAAAATAATTAAATATTTTTCATAAAATTCTTTACTTTGAATTTTTCAAAAACACTTATTATATATATGCATACGGCTATTTTGTTCCTTTTTTATAATTTCATCTATTATTATTTCCTACATTGGTAATACAGATAATCTCCTATGTACACTAATGATTTCATGTATCAGTTTTATGTAAAAGCGTTTTTAGTTAGTAATTACTAAGTTATCAGAAATATTATGTAATAAAAAGATTGCCTTTGATAATTAACATTATTATCAATTAGAAGTTAAAACTAGCATTACTACAACTATGTAGTGTTGGCCGTCACTGTTGGGACGTGCTTGGCTTATGTACTTTAACCTGTGATTTCTAACATTATTTGGAATATGAAATGTAAAAGAACTATTTGTCTTCGGTGACTCTTTCCGTATTTTTTTCAACTAAAAACATTAAACAAGCACTAGGTACTCTACCAGTTAGAGGAGGGGTGGGGGGTTGGGCTGATATTCCATAGTGACCAGTAACCACATGTGGATGGTTTAAAAAAAATTGATTTTGAAGAAAAAAAATCGTAAATAGACAACAAAAAAGCCACGGAGACAAATTTTTGGAACACTCCGAACATTTGAACTGAGTTTGTTTTATTTACAATCTTTTAGATTAACATGACTGGACACTTTAACATTCGAAAATTAGTCTCTACAGCCTACAATATACACCTGAGGGCCGTTACCTGTTCAAGAGACCGAAATAAAACTAAAGCAAGCCTTTTTTATCATTATTTGTTTTTGGGGTGTTATGCCGTGTTGCGCTATGATCTGCCCTGATGATGGACACTGCAAGGATGTGCGAAACGTTGGCTAAAGAAGGAGGTAGCGCATCACGTCATAACACCCCAAAAACAAATAACGAAAATACTTTTGGCGGTGAAAATCTTAAAAAGCAGGCCTTTGTTTATTATTCGATTATTAGCCGTAAAAAGAGGATGAATTGACAGGAACCAGCCTGTTCATCAACAAACCACCTCTTGACAATCGGACAGTTGCCATCTGGACGCTCAACAGAAACCTGCATTATCGACATATAGCCTGTCGGTGTCAGTAAATAAAAGAGATTAAGGCGGGTAGGATAGTGACTGTACCATTCAATTATAAAAATATACACCTACTAAATGTTGATTTTAAGATCAACAATGTTTTGTCTTGATAGAAAATAGAAGTTTTTGCTGTTGTTACGTAAAACATTGTAGTTTTAATACAGATTAATAACTTAACTAATAAACAGACAATGTATTAATAATAATATACATATATTTGTGCTTATTGTTTTTCGTATTTTATAAAGGACCTACAAATAAATACACTCTTGTACCAGAAATCTCTTGATTTCCTGAAAAACTAAAACCCCTTCTATAGCTCTACGAACTACGACAATGGACGCTCTCGAGTAGGTATCTTCCTCATTCGAAGAATCTCATTACACTTATTATAATCCCTCCATGGCTCCTACTCCGTCTCATCCCTTGTAAATTCAACCCTGGAATGTGTACAGGGTAGTTCCGTCCTTATTCAGCCAGACCTAGAGGGCGAGAGACTTATTTTCGGCGAAACAGACATTTATTGTAACATAAATAAGTTAAGGCTGTTAGATTCTGCTAAATCAAATTAAACTCACAGAGTTCTTGCTAGGGGTTATTTTAAAAGCTTCGGAAACCTTTCAAGTTTATCTTGAGTTGTTTTCTTGGAAGCCACCACGCATTTTGCAGAAACAATTCGTTTGATCTTGTATTCTAACGAATATTGAAAATTGGACGGATTAGCTCGATTGGTAGAGCGTTGTTACCAGGATAAAATGATTCAGTAGCACTCTTTTTTAAAATTTCCGAACTAGCTTAGAATTATGCAACATCTCTTCTGGTGTCTTCTCTTATTGGCGGTTGGCTATCATCAGAGTGATCTTCAACCTCCTGGCTATTATAGTCCGAAACGATTCAGTGAAATAAATTCGGTGGTAGGTATTTAAATTACATATTTTACACGAAATAACAGTTTTCAATACACATTTTCGTGCCAATGTTATTCTTTCCTATTGTAAGCTATTTCTTGTGCTTCATCTACTATAGCAATTTCAATACGTTTTATAAATTTAAAATTGACAACCCCGCTGGATTTCTAAAATTATCCTTTCTTATTAAATACAGAGTGGAAGATACTATTAGTATCGCCCTGGTGTAAGACCACCATTCAGAATTGAAACGTTGCTTGAAAATGGCTTTAGCCGTGTTTGGTGACCAGATCTGAATAGCCAGGTGCTTCCCAACCTTCCTCTTCCCCACCTCCTTCCATCCGCCACTACCTTCAGCCTCACAACATACCCCAATCGGGGATGCCATAGTCTCACTGGCTCCAGACGGGAGCAGTTGAGATTCTTGTGCGGTATTCACTGTAAAAAAAAAAAAAAACTGTAAAAATGCATTAACTAGAAGATAGATATACATAAGTGAACGATTTCACTTTCTTATCTAAAATACTAAACTCCAAATTCGACTGTTCGAATTCCTCCAACTCATAAACCACAAGAACAACTTTATAAAATACACTATTCTACTGCAGCATACTTAAGCACAACTTCATTACCCATTCCCCGATACACACTATTGGAAACCAATACTTAGGTGACATTGACATGTTTAACGTTAATTGGTGAATTTTTTTTTCTCTACAAATTACTTATTGTAATCCTATTACCCTGTTTTTTTTTTCTATAAACCTATTTGATCTCTGAGTTAATAATTATTATTTTTGTATTTTCAAACTATTTTTTCTCGTGTTAGCCCCCCGGGTGTTAAAAAGGGAATAAATAAACCTTTTAAAATCTTCATCTGGATTATCAATCAACATCAGCAGTCAGTAATCTTGTCTCGTTCCTCACGATGTAATGAGACCAAGCTATTGGTATTATTTTTGTAGGAATCAATATAACATGGGAACATTGTTAATAAGGGTGATTTAGTGTGCTATAATTTTATTAACTAAATTAATTTGAGATTTATTTTTGTTGTCTGTTTCTTAGGTTCCGAAAGCCTTCAAATTAAAAAATGTATTTATATTATTTGAATGTTCAAACTTTTAAAGTTTTTTTTCTTTGTTAAAGCTATGGCATGTCTCTGTTAAATGATAAGCAAATTAAAATTTAAAACTCTTCAAATTCAAAATATCCAGAAATTTTTACATAGTTAATGCCTAAGAAATACCCTTCGGACTTTTGCAATTTCATTTGATTTGGGAACCAGTACATTAGTCGCACAATCTATCCAAAAAATTTTAGAGATACGCCTAGATTCACATTTTAAAAGCTTTTATCTTCCACGTAAATGCTTCATTCAGTGTCCAGATTTCTACGTACGCCATACGGAAGAAGAAAGAAAACCGGGAACTCGGGTTGAGACCAAAACAGATTCAATCAAAGAAGTAAGGGTTCATATTAAGATACCTAGAAATTCTCTGATGAAGAAATTCTTCATCTTGGCCTTGA
Source organism: Limnephilus marmoratus (assembly GCA_917880885.1). Classification (NCBI taxonomy): domain Eukaryota; kingdom Metazoa; phylum Arthropoda; class Insecta; order Trichoptera; family Limnephilidae; genus Limnephilus; species Limnephilus marmoratus. The sequence goes on from OU862908.1 coordinate 57,379,404, forward strand.
AATAAATTTAAACGACAGTTGTGTCAAGTAGTTTATCGTTATACTTCGCAGAAAGTGTTCTCAGCCATTTGAAAGTAAACCCCTATTTCTAAAGATGGACCTCTTTTGCCGTTTACCCAATTTTCTAGTAAATGTATTACTAAGAAACTCGCTCTATTGGTTCGTGTTAATTGCTAAATTCGTAGTATGTGCGATGGAAGTGCTAAAAAGCTCTATAACATTTGCCTGTTTGAGCAAGTAAGCATATAATAGTTCTATAACGATCTGAGTTTAGTTTTAATCGTTTTAATAGTTTTGGGTCAAGGTTTCAGAAGAGTTCGTTCATTTCAATGAAGCCGCTCCTAGCAATTTCACAGTGAAACCCTATTTCTTGAGTATAATCCTGTTTGTTGCTAATCCAAATTCCTGGTATGTTTATACACGTAGACAAACTTACTCTTCTATTATTTTTTTTTGTAAATTGCCCAATTTGTCGTTTGTGAGATAAATTAAAAAAAAAATGTGTTTGTTAGTATCTATTTGGGAACAAGTTTGCGTGGTAGGTGCATTTCAGGAACTAAATGTATATTTTTATTAGGTTAGGGTTAGGTTAGCTAACTGGCTATCTCAAAGTAAAACATCATATTCAATTCAAAAATAAAATTTCAGGTCAGTGGCTGAAATGGCATCGCATCTGGGTCCCAGACAGGCATCGTGAGTTCGATTCCTAGTCTAGCTAAGTCCCCAATCATAAAAGAGGCAACATTTTCAGCTTACTTTTTTTTTTTGCATTAGCTTCACATAGGAGGCTCTGAGGAAAATAATTTTCCTCGGGGCCTATGTCATCTTAGGAGATGCTATGTGGAGGGTTGTTTTAAGGAAAGGAAGGAGAGGAAGTTCTGGGAAGGAAAAAGGTACGAGGGATGGGTAAGAAACTGGGGGTCAGTGAGTCCAGGAGTGACGGACGTATGAATCCATCCCTCCAACTGTAGTGCAAGGCGATGAATCGAAAGATTCTGGCCTGGAGAGGATAAAAGATCTCCCTAAACCAGTCTCTCTCGATCCTGTCCACCACGCAGCAGGTGAGCAGACATATCGGCCGCCAAGACCTGGACAAACCTCATCCGCATGAACCCGGGCACCCCTGCTAAGTCACCAAACGTAGCGAACCACTTGGGGTGACCTATGGCAGAGGTGTTGGTTATCCAATAAATGGTTCCCAGGGCGGCGGTATCCATACCCGCCTCCCAAATTGAAATTTACTGTGGTAATTAGTACGATATTTTCAGGTTATTAGTAACCTGCGAAATGTTTGTCTTTCTTACAAAAGAATTGCTTTGAATTTAAACATTAGAAAGATTATTACATTACAATTTTTGTTCAGAGGCCAACCTTCATCAGGTTTTGTCTAAAATTTAACTACGAAAATTTATGGTTTTGCTTAAGTCATTTATTCCACCAAAACCACTTTCTGAAATCATTATATATTTTTTATGCAATAAATAGGGGGATGTGGGAGGAAGAAAGGCGGGGAAGCTGGAAGGGGAACGTGCGGCGAGGGGACGGGGACGCGGGAGGGGAACGGGGCGGAAACGGGAAGCATGGGAAAAGACATGCAAAGAAGGGAATAGGGACACGGGAGAGGCAGAGGGAAGGTTTGCAAAGCAGACGTAGTAGCGGTGGGGGACAACAAGGGGTAAATTTGGAAAAATCTTGTGCTTCTCACGCGGACATATGTATGTCCTGCTCACGCATCATAAAACCTTCTGATTGAAAAATTGAAAAATTTTGTTCAAAAGCACTTCAATAAAAAATAATAAAATAATTTATTTTGGTACCATTGCAACGCATGCCAGGTACTCGCTAGTAAGTAAATTAAATTAAAATCTCGAGCTAAATCCCGTTTGCTTTAACTCAAGGAGGCATTGCTGAAAACCAGCTGCATTCTAGGAGAAATCCTGAATTGTAGCTAAGCGGTGACCTTTTCGTCAAAATATTAAAATCCAAATTGGACAGTTCCGAACTCCTGCAACTTGCAGAGGTACAGGAGGTACTATCGATACAGCAGTTTGGCACTATGCGAAACTAATACTTAGGTGTTATTGGACATGGTGTGTAAACCTCTGATCACCTTACTTTTAAATTTTTGTTGTTTGTATTTTTAATTTCAATCGTAACTTTATTTATACTATTTCTTCCTGTGTTAAAGATGTACTGCTCTTATTTATTACGTGAAAGCCCACTGGGCGTAAAATAAAATAAATAAATAATGAATAGAATCAATGAAAAAATAACAAAATATATATATATCTTTTTTTATTTATTTTTTTTTTATTTTTTTTTTTTATTTATTTATTTTTTTTTTTTTACATTAACTCCACACAGGAGGCCCTGAGGAAAATAATTTCCCTCAGGGCCTATGTCATCTGGCATGCTGTGTGGAGGGTGTTTTTGAGGAGAGGAAGGAATGAACATTGGTCTTGAAGAGACCCATGTTGTAGGAAGGAGGAAACACAGAGGCCGGCAAATCATTCCACAGCCAAGCTGTTGAACACAAGAACGAGTCGAAGAAACGACCCGTTCTCATATGAAAAATGTCAACTGTGTACAAATTTGGGCACGCGTTTGGCGTGTTTCCCGACTATGCACCGGTGCCGAAGGGATCAATGATGCTAGTTCCTCGGAGCATCTTCCATTGTAATACCGGAAGAACAAGGATAGCATTCCCACCCGACGCCTGTGCTCTAAAGATTGCAATCCGTCTGTTAAGATGGGAGAATCTATCAAACGGACCGCCCGTTACTGCACAGAGTCGAGGGTATTTTTCAGGTATTTTGAGCTCCAGACCAGAGGTGGCTGCCAAATTCAACCGTGGGGCGCACTTACGATTTGTACAGGGTTAGCAGTTGTGTACTATTAAAGTATCTGCGGGCCCTGTACAGTACGCCCAGTTTTTGGGAGGCTAACTTTACTCTGGCTTCGATGGAGCCCCCATACCTCAGCTGGTCACTTAGGGTTACACCTAGCATATCAATGGAGGGCCTGTTCGGAAGATTGCTTCCGTTGAAAGTGACTAGATTTTCATTTCGATCCCTTTTAGACGTAATCAGACAAGATTGGGTCTTTGAAACATTAAATTCAACATTAAATATATGTAATATTGTAAAAAAATCTATTTGTGAATAAACATTTTATTATTACCCGTCTGCTTGGTTCAACATATTCACACCTCACAATCCAGAAGCCTCAGTTTTGCGCGAAAATTCTGAAATCGTCACTTTGGATCGAGATTGTAAAATATCTGTGCAAGATAGCTTTCATATTTCAAAGACAATAAGAAGCATTATTTCGTTCTCTTTCTGTTTAAAAGAAAAATACATGTGTTTGCATGAGAGGAAGAGAGATATATAACTTTTAAAATGTAAGGTCGCTCGGGACGTTTTTGATCTTATGAAAGTATAACGCAATTACGTGTTTTGGGATGTTTTTATTCCTAAACAAGCAGATGGGTTGTTCCTGGAATTATTGTTGAGTATCATTTTATATTAGTTCTTCGTTAATTACACAATTTGTCGTAGGTATATGAGATAGAAGCCTTAAAAAGCTCTATGTCGTTTACGTAGTATTCTGTCACAAGTTTGCGTATTGCCTTTCAGGAACGAGTAGAACGGGCGAAGTTTAAGCGATGTAAACAAGCACAAATTACTTATTCTTGTAATGAAACCTGAGAATAAAACCTCCTCCTGGCTTATTACTGAATAAAACTTTATCCCGTGATTCCCTTCCAATAGCGCGGGCTTAGGAGGACATTTGCTCCGTGAATTCGGGAATGGAATTCAATTCCCACGCAGTAATCGTATACTTCTATATCACACAGATGCCCTAATAAAAGTACCCGATAAATTACCCACCTCGGGTTAACTTTTGTCTTCTACGGCCAATATGGCTGCCGGGACGCTATAGCTTATGGTGATGGGGATGGATCGAGGTAGCATAACTAACGTAACCATTTATTATTTCCCCCAAACGGGACACCGAAGAAAATAATACTTAATAATAATAATAAATTTTAAAAACTTATATGTATAGCGCTGTTTTTGACTTAGCGCTATGCTGAAATAGGCCAAACCAAATAATACTGGCGCTTTTATAGCTAAGTCTGTCACTAGTGTTATTTTTATTATTTCATTTTAACCCCGTTTAAATATTCGTCATGTTCGTATACAAAATTGACTCATTTATAAAACTTGGCGCCAGTTAAAAATTGCTTAAAAATATATTCGAAGAAAAAATATTTTTAGTTCATGAAACTAAAAATTACGTCAGCTTTGTTTGTATAATTTTTACTTACTAATAAACGAAGAAAAATGGCGGAATATTGTTGTATTTTAAACAACTTCACGGTTTTGAGTTGGCAAAACAAAATCCCCCATATTTTTGCACAATTTAAAAAGCGCCTTTGCCGCGAAAAATAATCTTGGGTACGAGGCCATTTTCTTTGTAGTGTTAAAATTTGATTTTCCTTGGTTTGCATTTTCTTGCGTATATAATAAAAGGTGCGGCTGGAAAAGTCAGTGAAAGGTTTCTGGGACCCTTCCATGTTTAACCCGTGAGATAAGTACAAAGTCAAAAAAGATTGACTTCTTTGGTGTACCTAGATGATAAAAAACACTGCTTACATTTACACGTTTATTATGGTAATCATGAAATCAAATGCAAAACAACGACATACTCTTGTACCTATACAATGCTTTTCTCTGAACCTTTCAATATTTCCTTGCGCCAAATTACTTTCCCTAGTACTGTGTGCAGTGGCGGCTCGAGTACATTTTTTGTGGTGGGGACGGTCATTTTTGTGTAGACATTTTCATGTTTTTTTAATGTTGTGTTTTACCAAAAAATTGAGTTATTGCGTTTGTCACGTGCTCCCACGAATTTTCGTGTTTTGTCAAACTTTCCGATAAATGTTTAAAATATATAAGATTAAAATTAGTTTTAAATCTTATACCCAGCTTGAGTACACCGTATCACCACCAAAAAGTATCTATACTTAGAATATAATTTTCAGTTAAAAGTCGACTTCATTAATTCTTTTTATAGATTTTTTATTTCTTACCAAAAGTATATAAAGTAAAATAGATCAGAGGATAAGTCACGCACCTAACCAGGAACACCAACTAGGTACCTACATACATAAATATTAAGTTTAATAAAAATACACAAGATAATCATCGGCACTTTCGTTTAAATTACCTTTGATGCGTATTTACCACGAGAACGGCGCTATAGAAATAATCGATAACAATATTACTATTTACTAAACGTCAAATACGATTATAAAACGCCTAACGTGAATTCCGGCCCGTGCGTAATATTCACGATCTTCACAGGGGGATTCTTGAACCGGTCCCCGCGATTATGGTATAGATGGTTCAAATGCACATGCGCGGATCCCTAAAATCACATACAAAAATATTCAGCGCGCGCAAAAACTTCATTTTAGAAGGAATAGATCGCCGTGTTGTCCCCTAACTGCGTAGTAGTCAGTGCGCACAGTCAAGCGGGCGCTAGCATCTAGTACTATGCGTCGAGTCGAGTCCGAACTGGCCGACCGGCCGCGGCCGGCCGGTCGCGTTTCGCGTTAGTATTAGTTTAGTTTAGTTGTATGCTTTGGAAGAAAGGAGAGCGGTCGCACGTTTGTTCGCGGAAATATTTCAAATTTCGAGCCTAAAATTTATCCAAATTAATTTTTTAGATTATATTTCTAAGCGCAATGACACTTTTATGTTGAGAACGCATTAATTATTTTTTGTGAACACAAAGAATTATCAATTTTTTCTTGGTATGTTTTTGGAATAACTGGTGGGGACTGTCCCCATGGTCCCCTTATGGGGAACCGCCACTGACTGTGTGTATCAAAGATTTGAGGGCACTTGGCATTCTCGATTGTTCGTATATTTATACATGGTGTCCAGTGAAGAAGCGGGATACTGGTGAATCTACACCACATTTGAAGTCAATTTTTTGCATAATTTTTGTTAATTTAAGCCGTTTTCGAGAAAATCGAGCACGAAATTGTATTTTTTTAGTTCAAACCAAATCAGTTGCTGCGGTGTCACTATGAGCTGTGTATTGTCTTTTTTAAAAAATATTTATTTATTTTATTTATTTTAGGGAAAGTTGACAGCAGATCTGAGATTACACAATAAAACAATAGTAAGATAGTTTATTATGCCAATTATGAACTTCCCACTGATGATAGTGAATAAATAATAAAGTGTGACATTATAAGGGTGTTTTCTTAGATTAAATTATTATTTTTTTTACAATATATGAAAGGGGAGGGGGGAGGAGGAACATAGAATTAGGATTAAGAGGCAAATGATGGGTATATATAGGGATTAAACTTTCTAATTTCAGTCTTGTTGCTTAGTGAGTTTTCGTTTTATGTCATGTAAAGTCGAGTTAAAGATGTCAATGTGGAAATAATTTAAGTTAAATGAGTGTGTGGATCTACAGATAAATGAGTTCTGTTTGGAGTTGGTCTTGCAAAGAGGGAGATTAAAAGTAAGTGACTGTCCGCTGTTGCGATTTGGAACATAGGCGTTGAAGAAGATCAGGACTATCAATTAGGTTATGTGTAATTTTAAATAACATAACCGAATACGCTATATTTCTTCGGCAAGTTAATGTCTGCATTTTGAAGAACTTTGCAGAGTCTTCATTACTAACGTGAGATCGAAAAGAGCGGAAGTTAAGGTACCTTAAGAATCTATTTTGAACACTTTCGATTCTATTTTTGTGTATTGCATAGCCTGGGTTCCACACTTGAGATGCGTATTCAAGGATACTACGAACGTATGAGAAGTATAGTATTTTGAAAGTAATAAGATCTTTGAATTGTTTACAGGAACGAATTATGAAACCAAGCATAGAAGATGCATTAGTGACTATGTGGTCGATATGTTTATTGAAATTCAGTTTACTATCAAGTATAACTCCAAGGTCCTTAATTTCTGATTTGATGGATAATGGTTGATGATTAATTGAGTATTCGTGGATAAATATGTATTTATTTCTGGTGAAGCGCACGACGAAGCACTTGGTTATATTTATTTCCAGACAATGGGCATTACAATACGTGTTCAAACGTTGCAAATCATCTTGCAGCTTCTGACAGTCCTTTTTAAACGTGTTCTATCGTCTCTTTTGTAGAACTGGCTTCAAAAATTTTTAACCATCAGACAATCGGGCCTTATATTTTTAATACAAAACTGTTTCTCATCACGATGAAAGAAAAACTGTATTTCAACTAGCTGACCCGACAAACGTTGTTCTGCCATACAAATTATTTTTAGTGAATATTTTGGTTGTTAAATCAAAAATGACGAATGTATTGTAAGTGTGTGGGGATGGGATCTATGACAGAAAGAGAAATGGAGCGCTGTAGACGATGACCGCCGATAAAAACAAAAAAAAAACACCAACTAAAGTAGGAAAATGAAATAAAGAAAATCGATATGAATTTCGAAGAGCAATTAAGTGTACGATATTTTTTGTCAGTCCTTCTTGGTTTGCCCACTCGAAAACATGATGCCGAATGAAATATCAAAACGACGCGACGCTTCTCGTGAATGTCTTGCGCGTGTGTAGATGAAAGTTCGATGAGGGGATGTAGCGCCATCTGCCAATCAACAACATAAATAATTTCTTCTGTTTGAAATACGAAAGACGGTTAAATTTGTTCATACAAAATACTGAAATCGCGATTAAGAAATGGGAGGGGGGAGGTTATATATAAGAATATTTATATAAAAAAAAACATTGTCAGACAAATGGATTTTTTTTGGATGGGGACACCGTAATCACCTAGCGGTATGAAATATACTTTAAAACCTATTCTCATACCTATCAAATATATATTAAAAAAAATCATAAAAATCGGTCAAGCCGTTTCGGAGGAGTGCGACCACAAACACCGTGACACGAGATTTTTATGTATAAGATTATTTAAATATAAATTAAATGGAGTTCTGCAAATTAAACACAAAATCAATTAATAATTTCGAAATTAAAATGGGGTGGAGATCTAAGATTTCAGGCGAGTGTAAGTGAGACAGAGCGCGTGCTATTTGGGCTAAATGGAACATTTATTTCCTTTCAAATTTGTATGGAAGGCTTTTCTAGTTTTTTTAATTATTTATTCTATATTTTAACCCTTTTGACAAATAAAAAAGAAAAAAAAATAGTCACAACACTCGGATCGAAATCCCCAAGTTTTGCCGGGTTCTCTACGTGATATAGATGCTTGGACAGATGCAAACACTTTTGTAAGATCGGAATCAAAAGATGGAACTTTTATTAAGGCTTATCCAGCCTTTTTTTTAACCACTGCTGACGCAACTTTATGCATCTCCCTTTAATATATGTTCCCTTATTATCCACCCAACCTGTTATCCATTACCTGTCCCTATCTGACAGTATGGAGTGTATACCTTGCTACAATTGTACCAGTCAATCTGTTATGGAAACCTGTGCAGTGATTAACCGAGTGATCCCCCAGCGCCATAATATCGATGCTCACCAAAACGTGCATTGTTAAATTTTTGCTAAGTAAGGTTCCTTCTCAATTTCACTGTTGTCCGCGCTATTACTGCAGTTGTGTCACTTTTTGTTTTCAGTCCATCATATTGCTATAAACAATTCAAATTAATTCGCAGACAAATATTGCGACTACAACTACCTACTATTGAATACAATAAAACGTTATATCTAGCCGTGACTCGTAGATACTTGATACGAAAAGTTGAAGAACGTATCAAAAGGACACTCGGCACCGATTTTATGTTTTCCCACAATAATGTTATGTTTTCCCACCCCTGGTCCGATTTCGTCTTTCTTCATCGATACTAGTGGATTATTTCGTTAACTACTCGATTTTAGACCTAGGAATAAGTTTTTCCTTTTTACCATTTTCGCCATGGTTCAGAATTGACTATACATGATTCACTCGAATCATTGATTGTTCGTAGAATACCAAGCAGTCGACAGCAACTTCCTTATAAAATGAATACTTCAAAACTGAATAGAATAAAATATCTATTATTATCATTCACGAGAAACACGTTTCAGAATAACACGTACGCCAATAGCTGGGAGCACACTTCGCTGAGCATTAAATTTGATCAACTTGCAGCGAACTCTTCGAAGTAAAGTTAGTATACGAGTATATTTCACCGGGGACCGAACATGTTCTTGTCGTCAACAGATATCCAGTTGAACCCTCCATACAGCATTAATATTTTTGCAGGTAGTCTTCTTAACTATAAACTAGAGGATCTGTATGTGTTAATCTGAAACAAATCGAAGTTGCGATTCTCATCAAACAGTTCTCATCAAAGTTGCAAAGCTGTAGTATGTGCAGTTTTATTTTATTTTTCCAGTAAAGAAGGTTGTAGTCAGAATACAGTATAGCCAGAAATCAGTTTTACGGACTAGGTGTTTTAAAATGAATAAAGGTGGAATAAAACTTATACAATACAAAATTTCTCTGAGCTTTTCTAAAACAGCTGTTCGAAACCTTTTAAACTTTCAAGGATAGATTTATGTGACGTTTTATTAAATTATGAAACCTTAAAACGCTCCACTGCCATTCGAACAATTGTGACGTAAAGCTGCCGTTATAAATGTGCTGTGGGAATGCAAGACCATGTCTTCATTAATTGCATGACTGGTAGTAATATAAAAAAAACAGTGATACAATAATAATTCAAAGAAGGCTCCGCACAGTTTTTCTATATACAAACATTGACTTTTCAGCAATGCTATTTCGTTTTTAAGTAAAAAGAAGGAATGTGATTTTCTATTAATTTTCCCAAAAATAAATAAAATAAAATAAAAATGTAACCAGAAACAAATTTAATCCTTCCACTGAAGCGAGTATCAAGTTGCAACCTCCAAAATCAAGTTAAGAGCGTAGAACGTTACGCTGCGAAGGTCACCAGTTATAAAGCAAAAACCTTACAACTCCCCATTACTAATTACGGTTTCAAGAAAATTAACGGTATCGGATGGTGAATTTGTTATTAATCAGTTATTTAGCTTTAATTTTATTAATGGGTATTTTTTCACTTCACAATAAAATAGAAAATAATCGGAGAAGTCTGGAAAAACTTTTTTTACATTTTACATTCACTGCAAATGAGCCAATTTTCTTTGGGACAAAAGCTAGTAGAGGGTTTTATGTACGTATTATTTTTGATTACTTCTAATGGACATTGTTTTCCGTTTTCTTAATTTAATGAATGAAGAGGAATCTTGGAAGTTTAAATTATACCACTTCCCTACAGCCGATGTAGCTGAGTCTCGTTGTCGACGAAAATGCATTCTATCAACTTATGCCGACGTATACGCATTTCTCTGAAATTCGATGTCGTTACAGCAGTTAATGTACGATATGTAAGCCTTATTTTTTTGGCATTTGGCTCAGTTGGGAGCGTGATTGACACCAGTTCCTACCAAAATAAATTCCGTTAAAGGACATTTGAACATAGATGTATTATAGTAAAAAAAAACTTTGTATTTTGCGTGCTGATGTTTTATTTATTCTTGTTTGACGGTATTGCAAAATCCGAGACCCAACCACCATCGAAGGTTCCATGCCAACTCAGAATCAAGTCAAATCAACACCTCTTTGAAAAGCCATTAAAAGTTATGAAACAAAAATATGTTAAAATGGCCGTTAACCCTAACCTAACGCAGCCATTTTTTTAAATATTTTTTATTATCACTCTTTATGGCCTTTCTGAGGTGGTTCTGAGTTGGTTTCATTCTGAGTTCGCCGGTCACCCCATCCAAATGTTGTTTAAAGTAACAAAAAATAATCCACGGATTTAAAATACTTAATCCTTTTTACATAATAAAAGTAATTGTGTAAAATTGCTGTGATAGTTATCATTATCTTATCTAGATCAATGAAAATAACATTACGTGGTACGATTTATCCTTCATTTAGCAATTTTTGGTATTTAAATGCTTTGTTCGGCCGATTTAATGATATTGTGGATAAAAGTAATCGAAAACAGATGTAATTATTTGAGCGTTTTGGAAATTTAGTTAATAAAGATTCCTATTACCATCAAAGATTATATATCTTTAATGTGGTTTTGTGCCGCTATTATATACATTTATGTAACTAATAATTTCACAAAAATGAACATTTACATTTCCGATTCATTATTAACCCCTCAGGCCTCGGACTTATCCTGTCGGAAGGTCAACATATTTGCACTTTGCAATGAAATCCAAATAAATGTAATATTTCTGAACGAATCCGAAATCAAAAAACTATTTTTGAAAGGTGATGAAATACGCTTTCTAATTTTATATTTCAAAATAAACATATACAGCCGGCATTGTCCAGCGGTAAGGCTCTTGACTAGCACTCCGAAGGTCGCGGGATCAAATCCCGGCGTTGCAAATAAATTTTATTTGATTAATTTGTGTTATTTCACAATTTATTCATTTAAAATAATATATAGTATATTTGCGGCACGTTCCTAGATGGAAGATACTCTCAGTATCGCCCTGGTGTTGACCACCATTCAGAATTGAAACGTTGCTTGAAATGGATTTAGCCCTGTTTGGTGACCAGAACTGAATAGCCAGGTACTATCCCCACCTTCCTCTTCTCCCCTACATCTCCTTCCCCTCCCCACTACCTTCAGCCTCACAACATACCCCAATTGGGGATGCCATAGTCCAACTGGCTCCAGACGGGAGCAGTTGGTTTAAAATTACTTAACGCCAAAAAATAAAAACACACATATTTTATTAGCCAAATTATAGTATTATAAACGATAGCGTCAACTCACCTTTTTGTCGTTTCGCGTAAAAAAAATTAATAAAAAAATCCCAAAGTTTCACAATTTTTATGCAAATTGCGATCGGAAATTTTGGTTTCGTAAAGGTGTACATTTGAATTATTTTGTAGTTAATTTTTGGATATGATTATAAAGTGTGGTGTTTCCTCTTTCTAATAAAGTTTATGTCACATTTCTAAACACGATAATAAGCGAGACACAACGATTACTATGAGTTGTTTCGAAAAGCGAACAAAATAGCCCGAGGGGTTTGTATCAGCTTCTATTTTGCATTCAAAATGACAGGAAAAATGATTTATTGAAAAAATTTAAAAAAAATAAATATTAAGGGAATATTTATGTGGCAATCTATTTTACAGGCGACCTAACCCTACAAAGAAAATAATGTAAACAGAATGTAGATATTTTAGATACAATGTTATGTGAAACGATTTCTCCTTTTTTCTTTGCTTTTTTGTTCAAGTCATCGATTCCAATACAAATATCTGCCGGCGTAATATTTGAGGAGGTCGGTAAACAATATCGCTCAAACACAAACCGACTTCGAATTTTTTCACAGTTCATAGACGATAGAATGCATGGCCACAATCCAACTAGATTTTTTATACAGGGTGCAATGTGAGTATATCACTACTGGCAATAAAGATTACTTGTTTCTGATAATTTTTTTAACGTAAACTTTCTCCTTCTTCTGGACTCCTATTCTGTCTTACTCCAATAGATAATAATTACTAGGAATAATGCTTATCTGATTTTTTTTAAATATATGCTTATTTTAAAAATCAATTTACATAATTTACAGGAAACAAGTCACAATGTACATAATAATATTTTCGTAAAGTATAATATAAGATATACCACCATAGTATTGATAAGTTTGTGAGTATGTGGTATGTGTTATAATGTTATCGTTATTTCTGTATTTACATGTTGGAGCATTCAGTTTAAATTTTCAGTGTTTTTTTACGAGAAATTTGAAATCTTTCGTTTGGCGGTCCGTCCTCTCTGCCTACCCCTGCGGGGAAACGGCGCGATGGTTAGTTAGTTAGTTTATATTACTGAAACTTTCCAATAATGAATTTAAAAATAAACAAAAATTTTAACAAAACAATAAAACGACTTCAAAAAATGCACTAAAAAGTAAAAAAAATAATTTCGTATTCTTCTACAACTTTATAATCAACTTACCTTTTCTACTCATCAATATGTACGTACGATTGTTATTTTTGGAGTCGGTGTCGGCGGGAGAGGAGCTGTCAAGTGAACACGCCGGGCCGCGGGTACCTTGGTTGACACCGACTCCAAAAATAACAATCGTACCTACATATTGATGAGTAAAAAAGGTAAGTTGATTATAAAGTTGTAGAAGAATACGAAATTATTTTTTTTACTTTTTAGTGCATTTTTTGAAGTCGTTTTTTTGTTTTGTTAAAATTTCTGTTTATTTTTTGATTTTTAGTGAATCTGAAGTACACTAACTAATTCGATTAAGATTCGGCCGAGTATCGTAAATTTGTTCTTCAGAATTGGAGAGTTCCGTTACTTTGTCATGGATCCCATAATCAGAACCTAACCAAACTCTCATCAAACTACCCTTGAAGTACATCCTTTCCAATAAAAAAAGAATCATCGAAATCGGTTGGCGTGATATTGAGTTATTCGTCCATTTGTCGCGCACATACTTGATGCAAATTTAAGACTTATATGATTTTCTCATGGATGCCATTGTCAGAACTGGACCAAATTAAAATGGGACCACACGGGAAGCACCAGCTTTCAAATAAAAAAAGAATCATCAATATCGGTTCACCCAGTCGAAAGTTCTGAGGTAACAAACATAAAAAATAAAAAAAAATAAAAAAAATACGAAATATCGAATTGAGAACCTCCTCCTTTTCGAAGTCGTTTAAAAATACCACAAGACATTTATAATAATTGAATTGCCCAATGTTTTTTACATTTTGGAGTTGGGAGAATTGATGTCCGTCTGAGATTTCTATTATTTTTATATGGAGCAGTTTTATTTAGAATATTATCTTTATACATTTGTTTTATACTCTCAGTATCGTCCGGGTATAAGACCACCATTCAGAATTAAAACGTATCTTTAAATGGCTTTAGTCGTGTTTGGTGAACATATCTGCATAGCCGCGTACTTTCCCACATTCCTCTTTTAGATCTCCATCTATATCTTCCCTCACTACTACCTCCAACCTCACAACATACCGTAATTAGTGAGGCCATAGTCTCACTGGCTCCAGATATTTGGGAGCAGTTGGGACTTGTTTACGGTATTCACATTGAAAAAAAAATTGCAAAGTAGAAGTGTAGTGCATTTAATTTTCTGACTTTAAATTCTTTAAACAGAAACTCTGATGAAATCTCTATGGTTCAAGTAGAAATGTTTTTAATATTAGTTTTTGTGCTATGTAAAGCGATTGTGTGTGTGTCTTTTATAAGTTTCTCCCCATCCTATAATGCCATATTGCATTATTGATTGGCTAAGGCAAAGTACATAATTTCGTTTAATCTTTATTTAGAAAATGTCGTAGATATCTAAAGATGTATATTAATTTCCTCATTCTGTCTTTGATTATGTTTATATGTATATTATACATTTCACATTTACTCGAAAAAATTTCTCACCTTAATTTATCATTTTGTCATCTTGTCATTTATTCATATACTCGAACCCTTGTCATGACGAGTTCCATGTTGTGTTACAAAATATAAAATGTCTTCTTTACATAAATACGATTTTTTTGTAAATACTTGGGCATCTGCCTACATTATTTTTCTGAAACAAATATTCCAAGGAGGGTTCCTGGAAGGTTTTCCAGAAAAGCTTGAAATATTTATTGCCGAAAAAATATATTTAATTTTCCTTGGAAAAACAGAATAAGTATTTCGTTTCTAAAAGAGTAATCTAATGAAACGTCGTGACGCGTCTCTGTGGTACTTTATAACTCAGTAGCCCAGCAAATAATTCTGTTTTAAAGACCAAGTTTTTTTAACCTCTTTTTACGTGAAGATTAGATCACTCTGAGCCTCAGAAACTGAAAATTCAAGGGCATCTAGTTTATAGTTAAGTACTCGTACATTAAGGAAGGGTTGCTTCAAAAAATTTGAACAATTCATCAAATATTTTAAGTTAGTTTTCACGTTCTGTTATTATACCACCATAGGCCAGTTCAAAGATACTGAAATACTGAAGAGATATTCTATGATGTCCGCGCGACTATCGGCGGACTACTTCTACCTAATGGGAATAGTTTGCGTATGAAAATAATTTGTTAATTTCATTGATTTTTTTAAGGTGCGCATTAGTATTGGATAACAATATGGTTTGAATATGGAAAGAATTCGTTCACTTACGATTTAGTTTATTCGTTTTTTCACTTACGTTTAGTTTATTCGTTCATTTAGTTTATTCGTTAATTGGTAAACAATATCGGCGACTGATAGAGATATTGAAAGAAGGGTGAATGCAGGTAACTCTATTAATGGAGGACTGAACGCCGTTGGCAGCAACAAAAAACTGTCCAAAGACGCGAAACTAGCCGTCCATAATGGAGTACTGGTACCTACCCTGATGTATGGCAGTGAGGCATGGAACTGGCAGAGGAAGGATGAAAGTAGACTGAACGCTGTAGAAATGAGATCCCTGAGGCGTATGTGTGGTAAAACCATGTATGATCGTGTGAGAAATGTGGAAATCCGCAAAGAATGCAAGGCTGATGTAAGCGTGATGAGTAAGATCAAGAAAGGAACGCTCCGATGGTTTGGGCATGTAGAGCGAATGAACGAGGAAAGGAGTGTAAGGAGAATATATGACGCAAATGTGAATGGTAGAAGAAGTCGAGGACGCCCAAGAAAGACATGGCACGACCAAGTGAATCAGATACTTGAGTCGGGCCATGTCAAGAGTCAGAATAATAGAAGAGAATGTATGAGACGTTGTATGAATGTAAACGAGGCAAGGAATGTGTGCCAAGACCGGGATGTTTGGCGGTCCGTCCTCTCTGCCTACCCCTGCGGGGAAACGGCGTGATGGTTAGTTAGTTAGTTATATCGGCGACACCCGGAAGCGCAGTCCCACCCAGTAAAAACTGCGGATAGCACATCTCTTATATTTAAATATATTTGGACCAGTTGCTTAATAAAACTGAAAAATCTCAGAATTTGAATACAAAATTCCACAGAACGTGAAAATTAACTTAAAATATTCGATTTATTGATCATTTTTTTTTAAACAACCTAGTTATAAAGCGCCTAGTTATAAAAATTAGTTGTAAAGCGCCCTTGAAGTGATTTTTCTACGAAAACGACTTTATAAAAAAAATCCAATAATAATTATTATTTTCTAACTTTTTAGATCTGGGAACATTTTTACGGAAATGTGGGTACACTAATTTCACTTCGAATCTAATGAAAAGTTAAGCTTGCACACCTACTGCGTGGCGTGGAGATCCAGATTGAGGGAAACCTTTTGACTTCACCAGCCGGAATCTCTCGACCCATCTCCTTGCACCGCAGTGGGAGGGATAGATTCATAGTCCATCACTCCTGGACACATTGATCCCCGGATTTCTACCCACCCCTCATACCCTTTGCTTCCCAAAACATCTCCTTTCGACCATAAAAACCCTGCACTACTAGGATTTTTTTTCCTAAGGGCTTCCTGTGTGGAGCTAATTAAAAAAAATTGCTGTACCATTTTATCCACATCCTATACATATATATATATTTACTTCGATTTTATATTTTATGTGCTAACACTAGTGGCAGAGATGCTAGAAATAAGAGGAAATACAGAATCGTTTTGCCGCCTGATTGGGCACCCATTCGCTTCTGAAATAAACTGTCCCGAGACTTGACAAGCGCAGCGGAATACAAGTCGTAGCCCAATAAAACCAAATAAAACTCATTCTGATACTTGTGGTATTACAATGTGTCCTTGTAGAAATATTGACTATTTAGGGTAAAGACACACTTCATGAAATAAAAAGACAATAGACTTAAGACTAGTCAAACAATGGCATTGCAATATCTCTGATAGGGACATTACTTTCGATGTTTATTCGGATACTGACTGTCATTGCTTTATTGTAGAGAGATTTTTTTAGATATAAACTCTGTTGAAGAGACCCGATTACTTTAAAATTGCGAAGAAGATAATACAGTAAAATTTTAAGCCACAACACTAACAAAAGCTTGGGACACATTCTAATTAGATACTTTATATTTCCAAAGTAAAAACGACTTTACATGCCGATTGCGAATTCATGTACAATAACGGACTATGTTAAAGCAACAAGAATTATTAAAATTGGATGGAAACGCTAAATCCAAGCACTGAGAGTGTAGAAACCAGCTGCTGGCTGGCAAGCATTTAAGTAAAAAGTTTGAAAAACGAAAAGTGCCAGGGTTAGTGAACTAACAATAGATTCATAGGCAGCATGAGTAGATACATGGTTAGGTATATACTAAAGTCTTGCCTTACCCAAGCAATTGGATACTTCCGATAATTTTCTTGCTGGTATTGTACAATCATTGAACATCACAACTTGCCCATAAAAGCAAATGGAGCAACACCTCCCGCGGTGTAAAATTAAACCACCCAAGAAAAGGGGTCACATCGAGGCATAAAAAGGCAACATCTTTAATGCTTTACATTGAAATAGCTTTCGCGAGGTAAGCCTTTTGCAAAGAAATTGGGCCTACTAACGTCTTTTTTGTATTCTAAGAGTTAAGCTAGGACGATATTAAATCGCCCTAGTAAATCTAATGAACAGTAAAAACATTGTGTTTTAAATGGCTTGAGCTGAATTAATTAATACCCTTTGTGAATGAGGCAATCAAAACACTTCTAAATTTTGAAATAATTTGTAATTAGCTGAAGCTACCGTTGTTGCCCGTGCTTTAAGCAGAGTTTTTCGACATCAGTATTTTACACTAATTTCCGTCTTATTTTGAGCGTCATGTCAAATATTTTTAAGCCGTGTCGCGCTTCCTCCTGCTGTAACCAACGTTTAGGACAGTGTTACAGCTTCCATCACCAAGACAGATACTGTAAAGTTGTCTCTGAAATATTGACAAAATAAGAAGAATACCCAATACGGCATAAAAACCCCAAAAATAATCACGATAACACTTTTGGCCATAAAAAAATCTCTAATAATATCCAATCGAAATATTGTTTAGCGATTTGTGGTCGTTCAAAAGATGATTCCATTATTGATTTAGGGATTATCAAGAGGAAAGATTTTTATCCCATTGTTGATAATCGTAATGAAGTCATTTTCAGTCCCGAAAAAGCCAACCTGAAAAGCAATGCGGGAAAGGGTCTGGAATATGGAAATTCTCAGGTCGGGTCGATCGCGCGGAAAGGACGGATAACAATTGACTGATATCACCTACGAGCTCTCGGAGCATAACCAACCGCCGCCCACCGAGCAACCGCCCAAGAAACCACTCGATTTTATGGGCGGAGTGGATCGTCTGGGCTTACGCCAGGGCGGGATTAAGGATCAACTTACTGTGAAGTACGGAAAGTGTTTGAAGAGGGAATACATGTGACGTAGACACATTTTCGTTGTTTATTTTAGGCGTTGAGGTAGGTACTTACCTTCTCGTTGTAATATTTTATTTTGATAAGTTTTTCATTTTTCGCAAATTTGTGAAACGGTTCTTCCAGGATCAAAATTAAACCACAAAATAGGAAAAATAAATTTGTTCCCGTAATGGGTTGGTATCGCGTTTGGGTCCCACCCAGGCATAGCGTGTTCGATTCCTCGGCTGTTTAAGTCCTCCATTACGACACAAGGCATATTTTCTGCTTACTTTGGTTTTCAAATATTGTCAAGTTATTAACCCGGAAATGTTTGTCTTTTCTTTTTATGAAAAAATGTCTTTCAAGTAGCTTAAAATCTATAAAATAATTATATTTGTTTTTATGGTCTTGTGATAAATAACAATAAATTAATTGCGACCGCCTAGAATCGAACCCCGATAAACTGCTCGGCAGGCAACCACCACCACCAACTTTTTTTTTTACATGAGCTCCGCACGGGACGCCCTGAGGAAAATATTTTCCATTAGGGCCTATGTAATCTTTGGGGATGCTGTGTTGAGGGTTTTTTTAGGAAAGGAAGGAGAGGAGAGTTCTGGGAAGGAAAATGGTTTAAGGGGTAGGTAGGAATCTGAGGTTCAGTGTGTCCTGGTCATCCGCCTCCTAGACCTAGACAAACCTCATCTCATGAACCCGGGCACCCCTGCTAAATCACCAAACGTAGCGAACCACTTGGGGTGACCTATGGCAGAGGTGTTGGTTATCCAATACAGGTTCCCGGGGCGGCGGTACCCATTTCCGCCTCCCAAATTGAAGAACGACGCGACGGAATTAATTCATTATATGTAGAAGTACTTAAAATGTAAGAATTGTAAATTTAAGAATATTACGTGTACAAAATTGCAATTATAATACATTTTTACTAAATAAATTGCTATTAATTTGGAATTCCTGTGTCTAATGGTTTCATTGTGGCCTAATTTGAAAATGGAAAGAGATTCAAGAAAGTGTTAATTTTCTTTGAAATTGAAACTGAATTTGCATAATGTTCATTTGCTTAGAATACTTAAAGAACAAACTAAACCTATAAAATATAATGTTTAATGAAAACACTACATTTTACCGCTCCTATTTTCATAAAACGGACATTCCTAGCATGGCAGACGAAAAATATATCAAATGTTTTCAAAATCTTTATTTTCACAAGCTAACGAAAATATTAGAGTTTGACATTTGTCACTCATATTTATTTGTGTTTCAATTCACCCCTGTCCTCCATATAAAAATATTATATACACAAATATGAGCACATCGACTGGGAAGCTTTGTATCACCACAAGTCGCAACTTTCTACATTTTATCACACGCCGCTGGAATCAGGAACAAAGTAAATGGCCATACTTCTAAGTTTGTGACGTGAAAAGTTCACCACTTTTCTACCAATCACCAATTTGTTTCGATGGGATAACTCAACATAGTGTCTTCCATAAAAATGATGTGTTATTTGATTTCATAGGAGTATTTCTTTTGCAGCAACGAAATAATTTTGCAAGAAAAATATTTTTAAATGTTTAATTAAATGAAGACAATATTAGCGAAACTCAATCAAAATCTGAGACAGAAAAATCAGAAAAGATATTGGCTCCGCTGGGACTCGAACCCAGAACCCTTTTCTTACATGGAAACGGCTCTACCGATTAAGCTACGGAACCCCATATTAATTCGGTCACTTTTAACTGTATCATACTTCGACTAAGAACTACCAACATTATCTTCACTTACTTAGCGCACATATTATTGGCTGCTATCTTTATATATGATTACAAGATTCAACTCGAACTAAATGCAATCTAGATAGTGTCTGGATAAATTTTTATCCATTTTTAATACGCGACATCTATTGACTTTTTCTGCAAGTCTAGGATGAATATTTATTATTAATTTTTTAAACTTTATGAGTAAAATCTCAAATTATAATATTTAATTAAATGAAGACAATATTAGCGAAACTCAATCAAAATCTGAGACAGAAAAATCAGAAAAGATATTGGCTCCGCTGGGACTCGAACCCAGAACCCTTTCGTTCGAGTCCCAGCGGAGCCAATATCTTTTCTGATTTTTCTGTCTCAGATTTTGATTGAGTTTCGCTAATATTGTCTTCATTTAATTAAATATTATAATTTGAGATTTTACTCATAAAGTTTAAAAAAAATTAATAATAAATTTTTAAATGCGTAAACGTAATTGCAGTTTTCTGATAAAATTACCTAGCATTTTTTAAAATAATATTTTATGACAAGGACATAACTCAAGGACGTGTTATGAAATCAGACTACCAAATAATGATAAAACTAATACGAAACGCGTTTATTTTAAAGAGGGATGAAATATAATGCGCTGCCGGATACTATAAAAACTAAGTACACCGAAAATAAATTGTACGAACCATAAGAAGTAACATAAAAGTAATAATATGTATGTTATAATCAGAAATAAATGTACAAATAACTCATCATCATCATCATCTTCTGCCCCTTATCCTATTCGGGTCGGGGACCCATTGCATCGACAAGGCTCCTCCATATGTCCCTGTCTTGTGCTGATTGTTCGGCCTCTGTCCATGGTAGCCCCATCCTCTCCTCACACAGTTTCTGGAGTTGCCTCGCCCAACTGTGTCTGGGGCGGCCCACTGGACGTCTACCCTCTGGAATCGCACTCAGTATCTTCCTCGGAATTAGGTCATCAGACATTCTTAGTACATGCCCAAGCCACCTCAGTTGCGATTTTTCTACGAAGAGTAGCAGTGGTTCAATGTTTAGATCATCTCGGATCTTGGAGTTTCTTATATGATCCCATTTCGTAACCCCTGCCACTCCTCTCAAGTACCTCAGTACAAATAACTAAAATAAAAAAATAATAATAATGACTTTATTAATAAGGATGACTTTGCCTTAAATCAGAGGACCTTGCCGTATCTGCCAATCAATAATACAATATGGCATTATATAATGGGGTGGAACTTATAAAAAAACACAAACAATCACGTTATAAGCAGAAAAAATTAAAAAACTTATCAGAAAAAATAATGTTACAAATATTTTTTCTTCAATTATATACATTTTCATCAGAACGTTAACTTTAAAATCTGAAGTTTAAATAATTTGAAGTCAGAAAACTAAATGCTTTATACTTCTACCATGCAATTTTTAAAAAAAGTGTGAATACCCCACAAGTCTCAACTGCTCCCGACCATCTGGAGCCAGTGAAACCATGGCATCCCCATTGGGGTATGTTGTGAGGCTGAAGGTAATGGGGAGGGGGAGGAGATGGGGAAGAGGAAGGTGGGGAAGTACCTGAATAATCAGATCGTCACCAAACACGATTAAGACAATTTCAAGGAACGTTTGCGAATGGTGGTCTTAAACCGGTGTGATACTGAGAGTATCTTCCACTCTGGAACGTGCCGCAAACATGCTATGTATGAAAGTGTGAAATAACACAAATTAATCAAATTAAGTCCTTTGGATTGCTGGTTGAAAGCTTTGCCCCTCGATCACGGAGGCCGTCAAAGTTAATATAAACAAGATATTCTTCTATTTTTTTAGTGAAAAAGCTTTTTAATAACTAATATGGCACCTCACAAGAGCTCTCCTCTCTGTGAGGCTGATAAAGGAAGAGACCGTAGGAATGACTTCATCAACGCGAAGTGGTCCGTAAATATGGTTTATCGGCAAATAGAGGATTCTGGAGACCGGGTTCTGTACAAAATGCTGCGAGTTTCAACAAAAAAACAACAATTCAAAAAAATTCACCTTAAGGCGATCCACTAGTTCACTACTGTGCCGTGGACAGTAGTTCTTCGGTGGACGCCATAGGGGTCACTTTGAATAACCGAATTCGTCGACTAGCGGCCATATTGTAAAATATCAACGCGAAAATGCATATTTTATTTTATTTTGGGAAGTTTGGGTGTAAATATCAACTTCTTTTGCGATTATTATAAAATAAACTGAATTTGCCACATTACACAATAAAACCATATCCGAAAAGGGATTTATAAATAGGAGAGTTTGGACTTGAAAGTGTGTTTTTGACCGTATACTTTATTTTTTTATAGGCTTATTAAAAGACTTATAAAAAAATGACCGATATTTTTAAGGGCCAAGGTATGTTCTACACGCAGTATTTAATTGAAGCATCTACAATACTTTTAAGCGATCAAATTTTCAAAACAAAAACATATGATGTTGCATTTTTTACTATGACTTCATCTTAAAACTCAACAAAAATGGATACCTTACGGATTATTTAGTTTTTAGGTAACTAGATTCCAGAATAGTTCTTTACATTATACAACGCTCTGTTCTTCTTAATGAAGTTTATTGATTTAAAGAAATACCATTATAACGGACTAAATGGTGGTCGGGTATAGAAAGAGACTAAGTGAGATCGCCCTACTCTTAGGCTTGTTGAAAAAGTATCGATATATCGATTTATCGATATTTTTTATGCAATATATCGATTTTTGTAGCCGATATATTTTGATCCGATATATCGATATATCGATACAAAATATCCAATATCGAAAATTGTATCAAAAACGATATTTTTTTAAATGTATGTATTTAAATTCACTAGAATCCAAAACCGTATAGGAACGAACGGAAAAAAGTAACTGTATTGGGTCATGACATCTGGCGGTTGAAATTTTGACTGTTAATAGCTTACGTCTTTGCATTAGTATTTGTGATCACTAATACTATCTCATGTGTATAGGTACATACATAGAAAGTATGCTATTTTTCGCCATTTTTTCTAAGCCACTCCTATGTGTTGGTTTCCAATTGTCTATGATTATTAACTTTACCTTGTTCCAAACACGAAGTCCTTTTTGACTGATTATTACGCCAATAGAATGTTACTGAGACTCATACAAACTTTGTATGCGTCTCAGTTTACATATGAGTTAGAAGATAGCTTTTAAGTTTTTGACATTTTTGTAATTATTACCTAATAAAAATGAATACTGATAAAAATACCTTATAGATTAAAAAAAGCACATTGTGTATAAAAATTACTATTGAAAATATTGAGCTGAATACACTTTTATTTTAAAAATGCAAAATCTCTTGAAAATTTAAACGATATATCGATACATCGATATTTTTTCCTCGATATATCGACGTCGATATTGATATTTTAATAAATATCGATACATTGATATATCGATATTTTTTTCACTTTCGACATCCCTACCTACTCTGTATTAAGGGTCCTTAATTCAATTAAATTTATTCTTTTAAAAACATTACAAAATTAACATTTCAACGCCTTTTTAAAATAATGAAAATAAGCAGATTTAAATCGAAGTGATTCTATTTATGTATTTATTTACACGCTTGGAGCATTTACATCAATCGTGTAACATTGTAATAATATAAATAGAAACAATAAAATACCAATTATTGTTTCCCTTCCTTTACACCAGCGTTTTTCAACCTTTTTCATGGCACGACCCCCTTATTATGTAAAAAAATATTTCGCGACCCCCTACCCTTCGCCTGCAATTTACCTTTGACGACAATGGTTCCTGGGGGGGGAGGGGGTGGCTAGAGAAATTCAGGAATCACAAATTGAATGAAATGAAAAAAGAATGACACCCAGTGTACACCAACAGGAGGGTGGCTCGAGAATTTCAGGTTGTGAATTTTTCAGGGCAATTTCGCCTGTTTCATGTTTTGGCATTCTATTTGATTCTGCCAGGAAATCCGTAATCCTGTGAATTCCGTTGTTGCCCAGAAAATTCTATAAATTTTTTCCAATATTTTTCAAAATTCCTGACAATTTCTCTGACAGACCGCTAAATTTTCGGACACGTCAGGGAAATTGCTGTCAAACTAATTGCCAAACGTCTCCAAGGAATAGTAGGTAGAGCTATCGCCCATTCGTACAACGTACAGGCCGGGCCGATGCCGACTCAAGATTGAGGCGAGCTAGGAATAACGTGACCCTGTCAATCGGCGATTGATGTCATATGCGCGCGTTTGTTTTGTGTTGAACTCACGTATTTGAATTTATTCAAGTGACTTGTAGTGATAATTAAAAATGGATAAATTTATAAAAAGATCAACACAACCGTCAACTTCTAGTTGTAGTGAGAGTACTGAAACGAAACCAAAGAAAAAACGCCTGTATGACGACAACTATTTAAAATTCGGATTTACTAATATTTTACTTTGGACCCCCTGCGACCCCCTTGTAGAGGCTTCGCGACCCCCCAAGGGGTCGAGACCCACAGGTTGAAAAACACTGCTTTACGCTAATAAAATGGAAGCAGAATTAAAAAAAAATAACAACAAAAACAATATTAGAAGAATAATAATAAATTTTCGATCAGAATTTTTGAAATTTCTGATATAAATTTAGGTAAGGAATAAATGAAAATATCAACGGAACTGAATTTATTTCCAAGCCTATGTAGTCTTTGGATTGGGGAGTTAATGAAATAGTTGTTTTAGACGGATAAACAAAGAACAACTCTGGAAGTCTCGTGTCACGATTTGGTACTCGGAATGTTATTAGTTTTGTTAATTCAGATGCGTCAAGTGAACCATTAACCAATTTGAATAAAATAACCAGATCGCTCTTGGTTCTTCTACACAGTCAGTTGAATTAAGTATTTTCATTAAGTTATCATAATTAATTTGTTCAATGGGTATGGAGAGTTTGAAATTAATGAACCTTAAAAATTTATGTTGAACTTTCTCAAATATTTTTTGATGCGCTTTGTAGTATGGAGACCAAATAGTGGAATTGTATTCTAAATTACTTCGTACTAAAGCGGTGAAGAGAATTTTAAATGAATAAAGTGACGTAAAATCTTTTACTGTTCTTAAAATAAATCCCAAACATTTCATTGCCTTATTAGTAACTTCATTAATATGTGGAATATTGAACAACAAGACTGCTCTCCCGACCGGCATGTCGTCTCACTCTACAATTACGTAAAACGACTCAGCGTCTTTCTAACCCTACAGTTAAATTTCACTCACATTTTTTACATTTAACCATTTTTTATCGAACTCAAGTCAATTATCTAAATTTCCACCCCGCCGATGACATTTATGACAATGATAATCGACCTACCCTTATCAAAAGTAACTGTTCAAATATTATTTATTATTACAGTTATATTAAAGTCTACCGTTCGATTGGGTGGACTTTTGTTTCAAAGAATTTATCGAAATATCAGACTGATTCAGGGAATAACTTTTGTGCCTGTTTTCAAATCTTTCAAGCCTTTGTTTCACAAACGCCAACGATTTTTCTTTATAACTGTTGATAGAGCGCGGAACCCTCGTAAACATCGTGTCTTTTACAAATAAAGAAAAGAGGTGAACAGAGAACGTGGATGTAACATGAATTTATAATTTCATGGAGAAGGTTTTTTCAAAAAAAAAAAAAAAATTTTAACGGTTGGTGGTATTTTGTAAGTACGCTGAACGTTTCTGTTGAACACTTCTGAGGTGGTTTTATTTTTAGTTTTAGTATTCCGTAGTCCCGAATTCAGCACGTGGGACTATGACATGCTATCCTTTGGTGAGGGTGTCGTGATGCCGAAAAATGGTGGAGAAGGGAAGGAAAAGGAGTAGAAGAAAATTGGGAAGTACCTACCGTGAAAAATGTGTTTTAAATGAAAATTTTTAATTGAAACTAATGCATAACAGGTATAGGTATACATATATCATAGCATCATTGGAGGGACCCGACCACTTTCCGCAGGGGAAGGCAGAGAGGATGGACCGCCAAACAACTTGATCTTGGCACCACTCCTTGCCTCGTTCACATTCATTCATCGTCTCATACATGCTCTTCTATTATTCTGACTCTTGACATGGCCCGACTCAAGTATTTGATTCACTTGGTCATGTCATGTCTTCCTCGGGTGTCCCCGACTTCTTCTACCATTCACATTTGCGTCATATATTCTCCTTACACTCCTTTCCTCGTTATAAAGAAACATATGGTTTCCTCCTTCACCGCACACGTCAAGACTCTATTTTATTGAACGCATCTACATTTATTTGAACGACTCTAGACCCTGCGTACGGGGTTATAAAGCAGTACCTATGCAAGTTCTGTAAACTAAGTAGTGTAAACTGTGTGCCCTAAAGTTAAAGCTTAGACTTACGGATTTTCAATACTTCGTTTGTATGGAAACACTATGATACTTACATTAACACAAGGGAACGTACCCATACTACGTGACCTCTTCGGGGGGGGGTCTTCAAAATGTCACGCTTGGTACAAATGAGCGGCAGTTTGCTTAGGATTTTGGTCACCGAAGGGGGGGGGGGGTTAAAAATTGCAAAAAAAATTGGTCACGTAGTATGGGTACGTTCCCTAATATCATAGCATCAGAGTGAAGTGTTAATTACATCAAAACACGATGTTGGTAGTGATACACGTATTGGCACACCTATCAGTCTGGAGTCAGTGAGACTATAGCATCCCCAATTCGGTTTTTTTATGAGGCTGAAGGTATTGGGGAGGGGAAGGACATGTAGAAAGGAAGGTGGAGACGTACCTGGCTATTCAGATCTGGTCACGAAGCACGAGTAAAGTCATTCCAAGGAACGTTTCGATTCTGAATGGTGATATTTCTCTAGGGCGATATTGAAAGTATATATATGTAGGTAGTAGGTACCACTCGCAGCAAATAGACCATATTTTTATTAAAAATAATTTTTTCGTTCGACGTTCTGCTTTTGGCCGCCTTCAAAGCGTAAAATTTGCTTATTAAGTAATAAAATAAACAAAATATATAAACTTTTACTGTTCAACTCGGTAACTGTACAACAATATTTATTTAATTTTGTATTGCTCTTATTTTTACCTTATTTGTCACCTTCACGATGTTGAATAAAAATTGAAATAAAAAAGCAGTCCACACGCGGTAGAAGTGAAATGTTTACCCACAAAATCTCAACCAAACGCGCAGCTTGACAGAACGCGACGCTTCGTAGGTACTGTATTTGTGTAAGGTCTCATTCCAAGGGCATAGCTAGGATTTTGTTAAGGGGGGGGCAGGTGCAGACAAACCAAGAATAAATCTAAGGTAAATGCTGCATGAGCAACGGGACACATTACGTTAAAAATGAAAAACAAAATATTACCTACTGGGGAGGGGGGGGGGGGGGGGGGGGGGTGGCTAGAGAATTTCAGAAATAGGCTATTTTTCCCCCCCCCTCTAGTTAAGCGACTGCGTTCAAACGGTTTTCAGCCATCGTTTTTTTTTTTTAATGCCGGCAACCCGGGCGTTTATTGTAACAATAATCATATACAAACAAGTTAGTAGCCCGCCTCACTATACTAGTCTGTTCCGAGGCGGGCATGTTTTAACACGGCGCAGTGTAGAAAAGGACCGCTCTATGTTACATGTATTGCAAGGTTGTGCCAAGGAAATAAGTATTATTTTTTTTGTTGCAGGAAAGAAAATGTTCGCCTCCTTAAACACTTTAGTAAAATTTAGTTTTTTTGAGATCTTTTCTTGTCATTCCCTTGTTCTGCCATTTTTGCTTAGGCAAAAACTTTGTGCTTTTTCTTTAAAATCAATTAACGACATATTCAACGTTGTACAGGGATGTAGCGACATTAATCCGAAAGCAGGCAAATTTTGGTCACCAAAACGCTGCTCCAATGCAGATATTAGGGAATCTAAATAAGGAATGATAATCGATCGCTTCCAAAAATCTCATGGAGTCTCAGCAAGGTTTGTTGGCAAGATACAATGGAAAATACAAGTGAAAAAATACAATGGAAAAATAAAATACAATGGAAAATACAAAGAAAATATAATACAAGATAGAAGGCAAAATACAACCGATTTTGTTGGCAAGATACAATGCGTGCAACTTGTATATCAGTTCCAAAGGCAGCTGCAGTTCTAATTGAAATATCTAAAATATTTTGGCTCTCTATGTCTACGTTACTTCGATGATCATTTTAAACAGAAATTATACTTTCAATATGACTCATACATGCGTACATATTGATAGTTTCCGATCGTAAAGCATTGGCAATAGGTTCCAATATACCTGAGTACTTGGCATAAAATGAAAATAATACATATAATGAAAACTGATTTAATAACAGCGCAATGTAACTGATAGGCACGTTTTCTTGATGCTTCATTAATCATGATCAACTAAAAAGGTAATAATAAAAATTAAATTGATTCTCACAAACATAGGCTACCGACGTAAACTTTACGATTTGTGAGCATTCCTGCACCTTCTAGGGGGGGGGGGGGGCAGCTGCCCCTCCCTGCCCGTACCTCGCTACGCCCTTGTCTCATTCTCTCGCAGGCTAAATCCTACAGATGCATGTGTTTGACTCTTTTAAGTGACACCTGTTTCTATTTCTTCGAGTTTCAAATCACAACAGTGGTAAAGAAGTTTAATTTCAAAAATCGGAAATTCTTATAGAATATAATCCAGAATATTGGAGGAAATACGTTTGGTTGTTCACCCCAACTGAGTAGTAGGTACTGCGTAAAAAATATGCAGAATTTTCGAGAATTCTCAAGTGTCTGGACTGTATCAAAGGCAACCGAAGTATCGCAGAACAGCACTCTTGGGGCCTTGTCGAAGCAATGGGTCCCCGACCCGTCCAAGATGAAAATAATGATGAGGAGTTTTAGATTTTTCTACCCTTCTCAGATAACAGCGATCAACCCGTTCTGATAAAACGGCGTTTAGTTCAGACAACAGATGTGGATAATCGACACCGCTGACGAAGTTGTTCGCAGACATATTCACAATAACGACCGGCTGAAGAGTGCCGGCAAAACGGAGCAGTTAATGGATTACAAACGTTGAAAGTTTTCCGAAAGTACAATCTAAACTCAGCACTTTGTAAAATTGTGCGAAAACATTATTTCATCTTTATGTAGCCATTTCTTAGCAATGTGTTTTTTTTATTATTTTGATTATTTATTATTGATGCCTAAAGTAATGAAAGAAAAAATATGAAACATTTTACGACAATTATTTTCGCTTTCTTTGTTTCAGTATTTAAATATCTCCGACCTGAAAAATGTCTATGGTCCTGCCACTGAGAGGTCCTTCATAACTAATTATTATTTTATACTAGCTGGTTCCTGGCATACGTTGCAATACCATATTCAAATAAATAAATGGTTTCTCCCTGCATGTCCTTTCCCGTGCTTCCCCGCCTACTCTATCCCCTCTCCCGCTTCACCGTCCCGCCAACCCCCCTCCCTCATTTTTGTATATTATAAGAACAATCAATCAAATTTGGTACGTAACATGGGTACCTATTTAAAATATCTATAATTTAAAAAATCCAAAGACAATTCTTTTGTTACCAAAAAAAACAGTTGCCTACTAAATTCAATTTCGTTAAATGCGCGAACGGTTAAACGTGCGAAGTCGTTTTAGTAGTTTTTTGTATTTATCCAATTTTCCGCGCAACTTTCTTAATTTTTTTCCGTAAGAATCTTCTACAAAGTATTAAAAAACTTTATTTTAAATTTATGAAATAGGTTAAGTCGTTCTGAAGTTATGGCGTGACCAAGGGAAACAGGGATTCATTTTTATTTATATGTGTGAGAATATAACGAATTTAATCAGCGGTATGCCTTAACGTAACTTTCGCTTAGCTGTTTCCGAGATTTTTTTTGCTAAAAACTGTTAATATGTTAATATCCCGTTTTACTTTATTCGAGCTAAACCAATGTGCAGTTGTAGTTTTTTTGTTAAAATAGTGGGTTTTGCCGTTTTGCCCGCGGAAATCAGAATGTTTAAAGTGCAGACGGTTCTCAGAAATTCTAGAAAAATTCAAGAGCTTAGTTAAATATTCAACTTTGCTTTTTTTACATCAACTCCACACAGGAGGCCTCTAGAAAATAATTTCCCTCAAGGTCTGCGCCATCTTTAAGAGTGCTGTGTGGAGGTTTTTTATAATGAGAGGATGTTATGGGAAGGGAAAAGGTTAAAGGGGTGGGTTTAAATCTGAAGGTCAGTGGATCTAGAACGTAGCTCATGGGCAGACGCATCTACCGCCAAAACTTCGACAGACCTCACCCCTTGAATCCAGACACCATTTCTAAGACAGCAAACGTAGCGAACTACTTAGGGTACTATGGCAGAGATGTTGGTTATTCAATTAATGTTTCTCTGGACAGCGGGCAGTACAGTATCCGCCTATTAAATCGAAATTGCTTTATATGGCACCAACACGATAAACGGTTTACACGAAATAGAAAACTATCAAATGATGCTGTTAGCGCGTAGGCTATAGGCATTGAAAAGAAGAGAGAACCAGACGGGGGAATATGAATGAAAACAAATGTTCCATTTAGCACTTGCTCTGTCTCACTTACACTCGCCTGACATCGTAGATCTCCATCCTATTCGAATTTCGTAATCATGGTGAAACACAGTTTTGTATTGGAAATTTAAGGTCCGATTAAGCAAATATTTAGAACACGAAATACGTCTATTAAAATATAACAAGAGAAAAATTATAAAGCAATATTTTGAAGAAAATATAACATAAGCCATAATCTTAGTTAGGTTGCCACATTGTATTTATACTCTTCATTCCCGTGTCCATAATCCGTATCTTAATACTTATTTTGAATTTTGAATTTATTTTATATATTTAATAATATTATTATTCAATGTATAAAAACAGTTTATTATAAACAAGTTCTGCTTCTGCTTCGTAATTATTATTATGAGTTACAGCTGTTTCGCCCTCTGAAGGCATTATCAAACTGTGGTTGTTACCACCTACAAACGATGTATTTATATCATTTCTAGACAGGTACTTATGATGACAAAATGAATAGCTTTTAATTATTATTACTTGTGCCCCTAAACTTCTAAGTAAAATGACTGAAATATAAATGGTTAAATTTTCCAATTACTGGATTGTTTAAATTTGACTGAGGATCGTTAATTATTCCATAAAATAAACCCTTGATGATTCATCAGGATTTAAATTATAATACAATTGATATTTGAAATGGTCATCATTCTCTTGGATAACCCACTATGAATCATGTATTTACTTAATAGCACAGTTAGGTATTTGGACTGGATTTAAATATATCTAATCCAGTCCAAATACATGATTCATAGTGGGTTATCCAAGAGAATGATGACCATTTCAAATATCAATTGTATTATAATTTAAATCCTGATGAATCATCAAGGGTTTATTTTATGGAATAATTAACGACCCTCAGTCAAATTTAAAAAATCCAGTAATTGGGAAACTTAACCATTAATATTTCAGTCATTTTACTTAGAAGTTTAGGGGCACAAGTAATAATAATTAAAAGCTATTCATTTTGTCATCATAAGTACCTGTCTAGAAATGATATAAATACATCGTCTGTAGGTGGTAACAACCACAGTTTGATAATGCCTTCAGAGGGCGAAACAGCTGTAACTCATAATAATAATTACGAAGCAGAAGCAGAACTTGTTTATAATAAACTGTTTTTATACATTGAATAATAATATTATTAAATATAAGTATAAAATAAATTAAAAATTAAAATGGAGTTCTACAAAATAAACTTAATAACAATAAATAAAAAAATACTTATTTTGAAGTCTGTTATTTTCTTATGGTTTTTGTTGCAAGAGGGAGGATATTAAATAATTTTAAAGAGAAATGTTGCATATTTCTTTGTACAAAAGTAGTTTTAGTTGTAGGTTGGTGGAATGTTTGTTGCAATGACGATCTCTAATATGAATCGACCCAAGTGTATGTGGGTTTTTGAAAGCGTGCATTAGAATATGTTTTTAATATAATTGTCTCAGAGACATAAAATAAATGGGATATTCGCAATCCGCTTGGAAGCATCACTTTGTATATTTGACGGCCGGCATAGTCCAGCGGTAAGGCTCTTGACTAGTACACCGAAAGTCGCGGGATCGAATCCCGGCGTGGCAAATAAATTTTATTTGATTAATTTGTGTTATTTCACAATTTATTCATTTAAAATAATATATAGTATATTTTCGGCACGTTCCAGAGTGGAAGATACTCTCAGTATCGCCCTGGTGTAAGACCACCATTCAGAATTGAAACGTTGCTTGAAATGGCTTTAGCCGTGTTTGGTGACCAGATCTGAATAGCCAGGTACTTCCCCACCTTCCTCTACCATATCTCCTTCCCCTCCCCACTACCTTCAGCCTCACAGCATACCCCAATTGGGGATGCCATAGTCCCACTGGCTCCAGACGGGAGCAGTTGGGACTCTTGTGCGGTAATCATGTAAAAAAAAATATACACATTTATAATGGTTCCGCGACTTTTCAACCCGCGATAAAATATCCCCGACAAAATATCTTCTAAAACCTAACCTAACCTAACAAAAAAGGGACAAAAATAATACATTCATCCTATAATATAAAGGGTGACCGGTCAACTCAGAATGAAATCAACTCAGAACCACCTCAGAAGAGTGATGATAAAAAAATATTTAAAAAATGGTTAAATAGGTAGTTAGGTTAGGTTAGGGTTACCGGGTATTTTAAAATTGTTTTTTCATATCTTTTAATGACCTTTCTGAGGTGGTTCTGAGTTGGTTTCATTCTAAGTTGGCAAGGAACCCCCAAAAAGGTAATAAATTATTGTTCAAAAATTGTAAAATATAAAATTATGTTAAGTTAGAGATTAGGTTAGGTTAGAGGCTTTTGAAATATGGCTTCACCAGAGAATGCTCAAGGTCCCATGGACCGACATGATCCACCGACACAGAAGTTCTAAGGCGGGCTAGAGTAGATGGAGAATTGCTTACATTAATAAAAATCAGGAAAATTTCATTCTGGGTCATGTACTTCGAGAGGAGAAGTATCACTTGCTCCATTTACTATTGAAAGGCAAGATAGAGGGTCGCCGAGGGCCTGGTAGGAGACAAATGTCTTGGCTGCGAAATATACGAGAGTGGACCGGCATTAGAAGTGTGGAGGAGCTATTCCGGGCAGCGCAAGACAGAGAGATATTTTCAAGAGTGATCGCCAACGTCGGTGGGTCCTGATAGGGCACACAAAGAAGAAAGAAGAAGGTTAGGTTAGTTTAGTTAGATTAGTAGATATTTTGTTGGAGGATTTTTTGTCCGTAGGATATTTTGTCTCGGGATGAAAACACGCAGTACCATTTATAATATTTAATTTAAACCTGAAACGTATTTCTTCCTCCAGTGAATTGAATAATACTTGAATATTACTGAAAGTTGCGCCGCGTGGTACATAATGTGCTTTTGGCCCATCAAAACATGGCGCTGTCGAGTGGAGGGCAAATACAGAAGTTTGCAAAAAAACCGGCCATTGTTTCATTCCGAATGTCGCGAATAATGGAGCCCCTGCGCCTCCCACTGGCGGGGGATGCGACCGTTTCACGGTTCAAACAAAGGGATGGAAATATAGTACCGGATTGGTCTTTACTTTGAAGGACGATTATGGCCCATTGGACCGGCAGCTCGGAATTAAACTTGGTATAAACAATGGGGTATTTCAATATTATATATTATTATTTTTCCCTAGGTTCTGTGACAACAGTGGCATAGTGGAGCAGTGGCACTTCAACACGGTACTGCGCGTTTCCATCCCGCGACAAAATATCCTGCGGTCAAAACATCCTCCAGCAAAATATCTACTAAAACCTAACCTAACCTATAACTTTACGGGATGTCTGTATTATTTTGTCCCATTTTACCATTTTTGTACAATAATTTATTGTCTTTACAGGATTTCTGTATTTTTTTTCCATTTTACTATTTTTGAACAATAATTTATTGCCTCTATAAAATGTCTGTATTATTTTTGTCCCATTTTTAGTTAGGTTAGGCTAGGTTTGGTTAGGTTAGGTTTTAGTAAATATTTTTTTGGGGGTTGTTTTGTCCGTAGAGGATAAAAAGTCGCGGAACCCTTCAACACACCTTTGAAAAGCGATACAAAGTCATTAAGATTGATGATAAAAAAATAGCCCATAACCTCACCTAGCGTTACCTATTTCTTAAGTCGGGTCCTCATTGCTGTTCCGCACTATTCCAATTTCCACAGTGTACTATAGGAGCTTGGTGGTACTTGGTCACTCCAGTGCATTAGTGACCTTCATCTACTTTTTCTGCCTTCCGCTTTGCCAGTGTCTCTCAGTTTCTACAAGATGGAGTGCTCAGTTTGGCGAGCAAAGTGTCCAAAGTATCTTAAAATACATTGTTGAGAGCCATATGGTGGATGTCTTCCAGAATGGACAAGTCGTCTGGCTGGCCATGTAATCCTAAGCATTTTTCTTCAGCACCGCGCACTTTATCATTCCAGTGCATTGTTGACCTTCCTCTGCTTTTTCTGCCTTCCACTTTGCCAGTGACTACAAGTTTCTACAAGTTGGCGTCCTCAGTTTGGCGAGCAAAATGTCCAAAATATCTTAAAATACGATGTAGACAGATAGTTAAGAGCCTATTGTGGATGCCTAGCTCTTCCAGAATGGGCACATTTGTGCGTCTGGCAGTCCATGGAATTCTGAGCAGTTTTCACCAACACCACATTTCGAAGGCGTCTATCCACTTTCTTTCACTGGCTCTAAGTGCCAATGTTTCCATACCGTATAGCAGGGTTTCCCAAACTTTTTCTGCAATGGAACACTTTGCAAACCCGTAAATTTTAACGGAACGCTTGGCTCATTTATTAGATTGGGTAATTCCTAATAATAAAGTTTAAAAAATGTTATTACACATTATTTATTAACTATACAAACAATATATATACATTTATAACAAAAATGGAATATAAACAAAAAATGGAATATAAACAACAAAAAATGGAAAATAAAAAATAAAAAATGGAATATAAATAACAAAAAATTGAAATGTAAGCAACAGAAAATTGGAATATAAAAAAATGATTATAAACAACAACAAAAAATGGAATAAATAAAACACCTAATTAATGACTATGATGATTTTGAGTCCTTTAATTGCATATCTTCTTCATATCAGGCACAATATTGGTAAGTTGTATTCTAATATCTGGTCGAGTCTGTTCCTGCACTTTGACTTGGTTGCAGCATAATTAGAAATTCCCGCTTCGAATAAATAGTTTGTAGAAAACGGAAATATAACCACAATAGCTTGTTTTGATAAATTGGGGTACTCTTCTGACCAACTCGCCCAGAAATCATTTAAATGAGAATAATATCAGCATTGTTGAAATATGAATACGTATGTAATATATTAAATTTAATTCTTCCGACAAATTGTCGCGGAACCCCTGTACAGGTTCGGCGGAACCCTAGGGTTCCGCGGAACACAGTTTGGGAAACCCTGCCGTATAGAAATAAACTGTTGTCCGGTCACTCAACCCTAAATACACTGAATTGATTTCGGTATGCACGACAGGATGCAATGATTTATTTATTTATACTGGGTTTTTACAGATTTTTTTCATACATACGTGAGAACAACCTAGTTATAAAAACTCAACTAATTATTCAAATAAGAATAAACAAAAATTTTAACAAAACAAAAAAACGACTTCAAAAAATGCACTAAAAAGTAAAAAAATAATTTCGTATTCTTCTACAACTTTATAATCAACTTACCTTTTCTACTCATCAATATGTACGTACGATTGTTATTTTTGGAGTCGGTGTCGGCGGGAGAGGAGCTGTCAAGTGAACACGCCGGGCCGCGGGTACCTTGGTTGACACCGACTCCAAAAATAACAATCGTACCTACATATTGATGAGTAGAAAAGGTAAGTTGATTATAAAGTTGTAGAAGAATACGAAATTATTTTTTTACTTTTTAGTGCATTTTTTGAAGTCGTTTTTTTGTTTTGTTAAAATTTTTGTTTATTTTTTGATTTTTAGTGAATCTGAAGTACACTAACTAATTCGATTAAGATTCGGCCGAGTATCGTAAATTTGTTCTTCAGAATTGGAGAGTTCCGTTACTTTGTCATGGAT
This sequence comes from Limnephilus marmoratus, assembly GCA_917880885.1. Lineage (NCBI taxonomy): Eukaryota > Metazoa > Arthropoda > Insecta > Trichoptera > Limnephilidae > Limnephilus > Limnephilus marmoratus. The sequence continues at coordinate 57,415,845 of OU862908.1, forward strand.
CCCATAATCAGAACCTAACCAAACTCTCATCAAACTACCCTTGAAGTACATCCTTTCCAATAAAAAAAGAATCATCGAAATCGGTTGGCGTGATATTGAGTTATTCGTCCATTTGTCGCGCACATACTTGATGCAAATTTAAGACTTATATGATTTTCTCATGAATGCCATTGTCAGAACTGGACCAAATTAAAATGGGACCACACGGGAAGCACCAGCTATCAAATAAAAAAAGAATCATCAATATCGGTTCACCCAGTCGAAAGTTCTGAGGTAACAAACATAAAAAAAATAAAAATACAGTCGAATTGAGACCCTCCTCCTTTTCGAAGTCGTTTAAAAATAGGAACAAATTTATATAAAATAAATCAGCCAAATTATACAATGGTTTAATTTTGAAACAGTTTAAATATAAATTAGATAAAATAAAACAAAAAACAGAAAATTATAAAAATACAATGTTTACTCAAAAAACAATTAAAGAGAGGCAAGACAAGAGACACAAATGATACATAATAAATTAGCATATATTTTTCAGCAATCGCAGAGCATTTTTTTTAATCCGTATAAATTATCGGCAAAAACATCTACTTCAGCACACTCTATCTTATTATATAGTCGACACATTTGGGTCAGAGGGCTAAAATAGGCGATATTATTTTTAAATGTATTAATTTTGAAATATTCAAGTCGCATGTCGTATTATCTAAGATGTTCTTGTAACGAATGATCAGAAACTAATGTTATTATACGCTTACATGTTGATAACTTTGTTATAGATAAGTTAAAAACATTTACTACAATTTGTTTATGAATAGTGTCATTGATCTATAATAATTTGTGTCTATAAATTAATGCAATACTGCTCGCAAGTATACTTCTGTAGGGTATTTTGCTTTGAGTTAGGTTCCTACAAAATTGCGTTTATTATTCTAATATATTCCGCTAATTCTCTGTTTTAATTGCAGCAAGGCCTGCCGATTTGAGTTTGGCCTTTATTTTGGGAATGATTCCTATTTCTAAGAAATAACCCCAACATCTTAAATTTAATAGGCGGTTATGGGTACCGCCGCCCAAGAAACCATTTATTGGATAACCAACAACCCTGCAATAAATAGGTCACCCCAAGTGGTTCGCTATGTTTGGTGACTTAGTTGTGCCCGTGTTCATGGGGTGAGATTTGTCTAGGTCTCGGTGGCGAATGCGTTTGCCCACCTATTGCGTGGCGGGCCCGGTCGAGAGAGACTGATTGAAAGAGATCTAATCTAGCCCTCTCCAGCCGGACTCTCTCGACCCATCGCCCTGCATCATAGTGGGAGGGATGGATTCTATCGTTTGTCACTCCTGGACACCTAGATTCCTACCTACTCCTCATTCTTTTTTTTAATTTCAGAACGTCCTCTCCTTCATTTCGCTGAAGAGACCCTCCACTCAGGGTCTTGTCTTGCCAGTGTCTTGAGGGATTTTTTCCCAGATTTTTACCCACCTCTCATTCCTTTTTTCTTCCCAGAACTTCATCCTCCTTCTTTCCCTTAAAGGACCCTTCACACGGTATCCCCAAAGATAACATAAGCCTTAAGGATTTTTTTTCTCAGGGCCTTCTGTGTGGAGCTAAAAAATAATAATTTCAATTATTTTTTAATAAAAGATAATAGATAAATAAATAAAAAAATAAATAAAAAATATAATTTATGGGAACGTGAAAAACTGTCATTCTGCAAGGGGTTAAAATCTTTAAAATTCTGAATTCATGGAATTTCAATAATATATTATAGTAAAACGAAAAATAAAACTTTATTTGACTGTAACCGGTTTCAGCCCCTTTGAGCCATCTTCAGACTGGTACAAATAATTCTTAGTCGACGGTTTATATACATAACATACGGGGGAGGGAGAGAGGGATGGTCGACATGGATTTTAATCAAATATATTAATTATATCTGTTGCTAAGTCGTTTTAGACTGCAGAAATTCTAAATATTTTGGTAATTCCATTAAGCTAATTACCTTAGGTTTGTAGCTCACTTTAATGTTGTTTAGGGAAAAACCTTACAAGTAATACGAATTATTAATGACCGACCATGAATTGTCAGTCTCAAAAGTAGAAATATTTATTTCAATAATAGAGAAATTTTTTCATCTTGTTTCCTGATGCAATACTATTTTTTCGATATTTAAATTTTTTTTTCTTTAAAAGAAAGACAAACATTCCCGGGTTACGAATAACCCAACAATGTTTGAAAATCTCCTACTACCATTGCAGACATCCGAAAATGTTGCTTGTGTTGTGATGGAGGACTTAGCCAGCCGAGGAATCGAACACGCGACGCCCGGGTGGAACCCAAGCGCTATGCCCTCTCAACCACTGACCGGACCAATAAAGCAAATGCGTACCTAAATAAGAATCGGCGCAGACTCTACAAGTATTCCTTCATCATACATCCAACAATCGCTGGTAGTTTCCTTATATCGTCACATCAACACAAACAACGGCGATAAGACCAGGGAATAAACACTAAAGAGAACGATACTCCCAACTCCCTACTACCTTCTCCCACTCCCGGAATACAGAGCAATATCCGCTCCTCTATTGGAGATCCGAATCCAAGAGATGGCTACACGATGTTAAAGGAATCTCCAAATGCTTCCAATAAAAAAAGTCTAACATTATTGGATAATTTTTACAACACGCGCCGTTGTGTAAATACGTAAAGAATTTCATGTCAAAGGCGCTTAAGATTTCTATTTTTGGCACTTCGATAAATTAGCGGTTTGCCAAATTAATAAAATGGTTTGATTAATTGACTTCATCGATTACAGTAAATAAAGTATTGTAACATTATTAATTCCACTGAAGCAAACACTAATAATCCACAAAACTTTCTACATTGTTCCCACAATTCATCACAGTGTCAGTTTTATTAAAACAATTTTACAAATCGGCTTTCAAGCAAAACCCGAAAAAATATCAAGCATTCAACGACATTATGTAACAAAGCGTATACCTAAACAACTCTAAAGGATGGGTTGTATCAAAAAAATTAACACTTCATCAAATAATTGAAGTTAATTTTCACGTAAAGAAAAAGAACTTTCTTCTTATTAAAAAAAAGACAAACATTCCCGGGTTACGCATAACCCGACAATATTTGAAAATCTCCTACTACCACTACTGAGTCATGATGGAGGACATAGCCAGCCGAGGAATCGAACACGGAACGCCTGGGTGGGACCCAAACGCGATGCCCTTTCAAGACCACTGACCAGTGGTTGAGTGGACATCGCGTTTCTTGACGTTTGACTTCTATTCAAGATCTGTGATTATTTTAGTTTTATGAGGCAACTGGCGTATATTGATATAATAACAGAACTTGAATAGAACTTACACAGAGCGTGAAATTTAACTTCTAGTATTTGAACAATTCCACAAATTTTTGTAGTTAATTTTCACGTTCTGTGAAAGTTCTATTCAATTTCTGTGACTATTTCATAAAATAGAATTGTTAAAATTTTTTGAAACAACACATCCGTATTATAAACGGAAAAAAATAGTTTCTTTGTATGTTTTTTTCACAATTCGACGGCCTATTTCTACACCGAGACAAATCTAAAAATACAGATTTCGAGTTAGTGGTGGAATTTCGTTATGAATTATTGTGCTTTGCTCCTATTTCAGTACAGAAACAACTCACACATTGTCTTGTTTGGCAGGAAAAACGTAAAGCAAGGTCTCCAGTGACAATATGACCACAAACATTGAACCGAAAGGTTGAAATTTTTGAAAATTTGTTACGTGTTTGAACTCGTTTTAGTCGACCCTGTTGCCGTCACTGGTAGGAATATTCATAGCGGACCGTAAAAGAGAATCACTCCTCCAGTAAGCAGTAAGTGTAACTGCTGAACATGATCATCAGAAGAGGAGAAAGCATTTTTATAGTGGCATAAAGACAATCGTGTTGGCCCCGCGCCCTCGTAAATAACTCGATAATCTTTTTATAAAATGCTACACACACGCGGGTGTGTAGTGTATTATTGCAAATTTCGTTTTTTTATTAACTTTTCGAGTGCCACATACATCACTGTGCTAAGTATTTATCAATTTCTTGAAACAGCTTGGCAACAGGGGCGAGTCATGTGTTTTGGTTTATTTAAAAAAAACTGTTATTTCAGACTTCTAAAAAAAGATTTTTTATTATTTTTTTATAATGTTGAAATTATTGAAATAAACAAGAACATAAGAAATGGCATCTATTTCGTGATTCAAAATTCTGACCATTATTTGCTTAAATTATATAGATGTGAATAATTGCTGCAGAACTGTGTTTCATTAACATTATGAAATTTAAATGGGATGGCGATATACCTATCAGCCAAATGTAAAAGAGACAGCGCGGGTGTTGATTGGGCTGGGACCATATGGCACTAAGTCAGGGGCGAAATCGGTTTGTATTCAAATCTATATTTTTTATGAGTCCCAGCTGCTCCCGTCTGGAGCTAGTGAGACCTTGGCATTACCAATTGGGGTAAGTTGTGAGGCTGAAGGTAGTGGGAAGAGGAAGGAGATGGGAAGGAGGAAGGTGGAAAGTACTTCGCTATTCAGATCTGGTCACCAAACACGGCAAAAGCCATTTCAAGCAACGTTTCAATTCTGAATGGTGGTATTACACCAGAGCGATACTAAGAGTATCTTCCACTATGGAACATGCCGCAAATATAGTATATTTTATTTTTAAATAAATTAATTGTGAAATATCACAAATAAATCAAATAAAATTTATTTGCGCACTACGGGATTCAATCCCGCAACCTTCGGATTGCGAGTCAAGAGCCTTTCCCCTCGACCATGGAAACCCTTTCGAATATTGTTCTCACGGACATATGAATATATCTGGACCTGCCCTAAGTAATAAAAACGTATTATTTCCCCCTCCCATGGAACCGGCTATAGCTCCGCCTTGGCGCCAGCTCGCTCCATGGGGAGGGGAGAGAGCCACACTTGAATCTAAAATATGTGACGTCATCATTCTTGTCGTGACCAGCGCGGAACTAACGTCCATACATTTTACGAAATAACACGCCAAAAACGGCAGCTTACGCTATACTTTATAGGTACATATTATATGGACATAGCGAATGTGGGCGGTTCTCCAGTGTCCTCGTCGCTGGTTACAGGGGTAAGTAAATTATGAAACATTTGTAAAAGTGTCAACTAAACACGGCAACAAAATATTGCTATGTGAATTGGGGCGAATGTTTTCGGGGCAAGCATTTGGCCTTAGCAAATATGTTATTAACGTGGCAAGCAATTCGCGCTCCCATGTAAAAAGGTCTATTCATTCAAAGCAGATTTTGCTTTTAAGAACTAAATGGTGATATTATAATGCGAGATGCCTATATACTGTCAGATTGATTTTTTAACGAATCACAGTATCTTTCCTCTCTTCGCCCCCATAGTTTGGTTTTACCCCTCATCTGTATCTTCTGGTCTATTCATTCTGATGTCTATGGTTGTTCTTTATTTTTTATTTCTTTTTATTGAGGAAACAAACAGTCATATAGTAAAATTATTTTATAACAATAAAATTCATATGTTGTAGACCAATTAAGTTCCATTATGTTAAATATTGGTTTAGTATTTTTACCTACTCAACTTATTAAATGACAAAAAGAAAAAAAAACATAAAAAGAAGAACATAAAACATAATAAAGAAAAACGTAAATTTAGTGACAAACATGGTTATACTATTTACTATGGTTGATAATAATATAATTTTCACAAAAAAGAGAAAAAAAAGTATTTTAAGTTATTAATTTATTAAGCTGCATTTTATATGATTTCAAGTCATGGTTGAAAATGTCCACATCTCGTAAGGCATATCATCTCATATTGTAAGTTTCACAGATACGTACTATTACAGAGTTTTGCGCGTATTTAGATTTACTGTGTGGTTATTCTAAATAAGTCGTTCGATCTGGTGTTTTGTTTGGGGCAACGAAATGTAATATTTTCTATTTTTTCTGTGTTTGATAGCTACCCAGTACGTAGGTAATTTAAAATATGAAAGTTTTTAGTTTATGATAAGCATTCATAAGTATTGATGACATATAAATACCCACATTTAGAAATATATCGGATTACCATAGACAATCTTTTATGATTTACAAAGACCTATATACCAGAGAAATGTATATTACGTTTATTATTCTGATTTATGTGTTTTTGTAAAGTACCCCACTCGCCGTGGTTCATGGTACACAGCGTTATAATATACTTATAGGCTAATCCATAAAAGCGGATAAATGACACGAATGGTCGCAATACGATAAGCTTTGGTCTATAATCGATTCAAACTTCAAAAGAAGAAAAATAAATATTTTCGAACGTCCTTTTTATTTTCCGTGGGTTTTTCCTATTTAAATGCCTTTCTTTTTTGTTGATCGAGAACAAAGACAACAAAAAATGAACTGTCTTTTTTCTCTTTTTGTAGCTTAAATGGAATCTATTTTATAAATCGTGTTTAAGTAGGTACCTGCTAATATACACCCACATAAATAATTTTATGTTTGAGACCTACCCACTTGTTTGGTTAAAAAATATGTACTTATTCTGACTATCTTCAAACTCAAGAAAAATCATCAGAAATCTTTCTATCAAAAAATAATTAATAAAAATATAAATGGTATATAATATAACAGTATAATACAGAACTGAAAGGAACAGAAAGGAACAGAAACGAACAGAAACGAAACGAAATTAAAGAAAATTAAAGCAAACAAGACAAAATAAAACAAAATAAAGAAAAATAAAAGAAAATTTTGGTACAGCGCCCTGTGAGGTGAGTTTTCACAAAAACGGCGTTTTATCTACAATCCTACAAACCACCCAATTTTTATTATTATTAAATGAAAACAAATCATTTTGTGTACACCACTTACTCGTATTTAATCAAAATTATCAACATGTTTCGAAATCAATTTCTTCATCAGGATAAAATGAAAATTAACGAAAATGACAATATACAAAAAAGCACAAAAAAAGTAGATACCTGTGCACCAAATAATGCAAAAGTTAATGATTAATTAGTTAAAGGTATAAAAAAAACTATTAAAATCATTATTATTTATCTGAACCTTAAGAATCAAAACCGTATTTATGATTAATTAATTAATACACGTAAAGTGGGGCGCACTTGTGATTTGTAGAGGGTTAGCAGTTGTGTACTATTAAAGTATCTGCGGGCCCTGTACAGTACGCCCAGTTTTTGGGAGGCTAACTTTACTCTGGCTTCGATGGAGCCATACCTGAGTTGGTCACTTAGGGTTACACCAAGCATATCAATGGAGGGCCTGTTCGGATGATTGCTTCCGTTGAAAGAGACTAGATTTTCATTTCGATTATTATGTCACTTGTCTTGCCTCTCATTAATTGTCAATTGAGTAAACTTTGTATTTTTATAAAGTTTTATTTCTAACTGTTTTTTTATTTTATTTTATCTAATTTTTATTTAAACTGTTTCAAAATTTAACCATTGTATAATTTGGCTGATTGATTTTATAAATTTTTTACCTGTTTGTATAATTAACTAAGTTTTTTATAACTGGTTTGTTCTAACGTGTATGAGAACAATCTGTAAAAACCCAGTATAAATAAATAAATGCAACCATTTATACTATGCGAGGAGGGAATTCCTGTCTAATATTGAAAATTAATAATTCTAAAAGTTGAAAAAGGATTTCAGTCATGTATGTATCCTCAAAATTTATATGTTATACAATTTACAATTATTGTCATAAATATATATTTATCGGTCTCCATTACGCTTTGAACTTATAAGGTAGTAAACTTGAAAAAAGTTCAAAACTTCAAATTTATATACGACTGCCTTTAAGGAAATGCAATTCTATACAGTTACCAAAGTAAAAAAAATCATCTATGCAGACTGTCAAGAAGAATTAATGATTTTAGATGGGTTACTATTATATTCACAATAACGACGTGAGACGTGAGACGATGTATGAATGTGAACGAGGCAAGGAGTGTGTGCCAAGACCGAGTTGTTTGGCGGTCCGTCCTCTCTGCCTACCCCTGCCGGGAAACGGCGTGATGGTTAGTTAGTTAGTTTAGTTAGCAACGTCACCGACCTCCAAAAAATATTGTACCAAAATACATTAGTGAATGTAATTTTAGAATTTTTACTCTCAAAGCAGGTACCTACTACCCACGTAAGTTTTATAATCATTTCGTTAATAACACACTGTTGTGCTCGTATATTATAAACAGGGTTCGTTTTCCAAGAATTCAATCGCTAATATTAAATTTTCATTCTGAAAATAGTTTTTCATGAAAACGTTTGATTTTAATGTTTTATAACAGTAGAGTGAAATTTGGAAATAATAGTATTTAACCATTTTAGTCTGCTGATTTTATGCCGATGAATGGGAGGCGTGATAATAAAACAAAATGTATTTTAATCAAACGAAATTTCAAAACCTTTTCCAATTATGTTCAGTCTGACGCGCCCAAAATACAGAGAGCATTATATTCTAACAAATATAATTCAAAATGATTTGTTTCATTTCAAAAAGCACTCAGACTGGTTTGTATTTAGAGCTGTTTTACGAAACCTGCGCTTTTCAAAAATAAACTATTGCAAGCGACCAGCACCACCGATAGAATTGTCATGCTACTTCCGCCGCGGCCATTTGCATAAAGGAGTACACCGGAAATAAACATAAATCACTCTGAATTAAAAGGTTTATTTCTAATCGTTGGCGAATTCTATTCTATCAACAACTCTCAAAGAAGGTACCAAAGAGAGAGAGACACAGAAAATAAGAAGGTAACGGTCGCAACTGGGACTCGAATCCAGATTATCTATTTTTGAATTACTAACATTTTCTTCAATTTTATTTCGCATTATTTGGTGTAATCGCGAAACACTTATTAGAATCTTGAATCGAATCCCAGTTACGAAAGTTATCTTTGTATTTCCTGTGATTTCATATTTTCAATGAGAGTTGTTCATATTATTTTCGCCAATGATTAAGTATTATAATTTTTTATGTAAATGTCGCACGAGAGTCCCAACTGCTCCCGACTGTCTGGATTCAGTGAGACTATGGAATCCCCAATTGGAGTATGTTGTTAGGCTAAAGTTAGTGAGGACGGGAAGGAGACGGGAGAGCGGAAGGTCGGGAAGTACCTTGCTATTCAGATCTGATCACCAAACACGGCTAAAGCCATTTCAACTTACACAAGGCGATTCTGAGAGAATCTTCCGCCCGGAACATGCTGAAAATATACTATGTATTTTTTATAATTGATAAATTGTGAAATAACACAAATTAATCAATGAAATTTACTAGCTCACTCCGGGATTTGAACCCGCGATCTCCTGATTACTAGTCCAGATCATTGCCCCTTGACCACGGAGGCCGTCAAACGACGAAGTTTACAAGCATCAATAAGATATCGCTAATGTAATTGAAAGTATATTTCTCAAGTTTCTGATGCTGATTATGAAGTTCAAAACACAAGTTTTTGCCTTCAGGGGCGCTTGAAGCGAAGTACTCGTGCCCATAAGATGAATGCATCAAGAAGTTTCGGAGTAATACACGCTACAACCTCAAGTTTATACTCTTTAGACTTTTAGAGACTTTATACTACATAATAAACTTTTAGCGTTAGAAGGTTGTCGTCATGTATTCGTCACGCTTCCTTCACCGCAAAACAGAAATTACTTTTGGTCGTATTCATAAAGAGAAGTGTTGCCAAACTCTAAGGTGCTAAACAATTTGCGTGTCAATGTGTTTCGATAATATAAAGATAATATTGCTGTATGTACTTCAAACATTCACAAATATAATGGTAATATTGGAGTATGTACTTCAAAAATTCACAAATACAAGATATTGGAGTACGTACCTACAACATATACAGGAAATTGTACTTCAAACAATTGTACACTTATGTGTACTTCAAACATTCACAATGCAGGATGTACTTCAATTATTCATAAATACAATATAATGATAATATTGGAGTATGTAGGTACTTCAAACATTCGCAAATAGAAGATTTTGACGTGATGATTCAAATATGTACTATCGGCTGGACAATTTTTCACATGCTTTTCTTGTGATATTTTTTATTCTTCCTACACAAACAACCATTTCGCTTTTATTTTCAATTATGTAACAATCAATTTATATGTGTTACTTTACATATTTTTAATGACGGAAGGCAACCGTGTGTTTTAATTTTCACCGCTGGCCGTAGTTTTCGAAGTATATTTATTGTTGGGATTTCACAAAGTACCCGAAAAGCCGAAAGAAGGAAAAGTGAGGAATGCCGACTTACCCCGCAGGTTTTTTCCTTTCGCTTGTCCCTTTTTGTTTCCGCTGGTTCTTTTACATTCACGATTGAACTCATGAGATTACGAATTTTCACTTATGTAAATGTTCGACACGGTCAATTCACCGCTCCGTACTCAACATAGGTGTTGACAGACGTTTGATAATTTACATTTATATTTTTAGGTGTGAATACCGCACAATAATCCCAGATGTTCAGAACCAGCGGGACCTTGATAACCCCCTTTTGAGAATATTGACTTTTCTATAGTCTACTTTAAGTCGGGAATGAATATTAAATTTATTAGGAAGTAATTATTATTCCAAATATGGCATCCAATAGAAGTGAGGGGTTTAATTGAGAAGAATATTGGTAGATAATTCTTAAATTGAGATTAAGAGATCGATAAAAAATAACTTAATATAATTAGTTGGTTAAGTATTGGTTCTGGTAAGACTACAGAACCTGGGTTTAATTTTCAGTTGCAACCGTTACCTTTTTTTATTAATTTTCTATTATTTTTTTATTTTATTCAGATTTTTTTGTATTTCTTGGGTATGTAACAATTTCTGGACATTTTGTTTTATGATAATAATAATATGTGGGGAGAATAGTCTAATCCCAAACATTCCGTAAGGGTTATAATAATAATAATAATAATTGGATAATTTGTATAGCGCCGTTTTTGTGAAAAATCACCTCAAGGGCGCTTTACAATTTATTATGAATCCTAGGCTCTATCTAATTTTATTATTTTCAAATAGATACAGAATCATACTTACCTGCAGGACACTTCCGACAAAACACACTTTATTAGAAAGTTTATGCTTAGTTATGGGGAAGATACGACTTTGCACATGGAGGACATTATATTCAAAACACTGGACATTGCATGAGTTTTACATTTGTATTTATATTTAACAGAAGATTAATGCCAAAGTTCAGTTTATATTTATTTTTAAAGTCTGGAGGATTTTAAGAATACATATACAAAATATTTTAAAGTGAAAAAAAAAAGAAAAGCAGGTGAATATGATTGTACATGAAATAAAGGTAATAATAAAAGAAAATAAGAAAAATAGTAATAATTGGCTTTTAGGATTCTGTGACCACATTATGAGCCAGCATTTTTCTCCAGTGTGCCTCAATATTGGATGATGGACTGAGGCGGGCTTCCATGTCGAGGATATTTCCGGAGCTGCATATCTTTTCCTCATTCCTGCCACCCTGGATCTAATAAGGGCTGCATAGCCGGGAACTCGCTCCTCCGTGAACATCTGGGAAGCGCTGCAATATCTGGGGAGACTAAACATTATGCGGAAGGCGTTGTTGTACTGGAGTCTTTCTATACCACTCTTCTTGTAGTTTGCCCAGAGTTCGCACGTATACAGCGTTGCGCAAAGGAAGAGCGTCCTTTTTACAGCTGTACTGCAAAGGCGTTTTGAAGAGTTTTATTTCACATGCACATTTACTAAAAATAATTGTCAAATGTACATGTGAATTATAAGACTTCAAAAAACAAATGTCATTCAGAATTGTTAATATTATCTTCAACATTGATTAAATATAATATTACCTACTTAGGTACACGAGATGTCCTACCTCAGTTAAAATTAAGCCACAGAATTGCTAATAATTATGAAATTAGATATGGGAATTAATAACTTGGGATAACAACTTCCATGCGAGACACTACCATGATGATTACGCATTCTGTGAATAAAGCCTTAGATTGGGGAGAATGGGGCGTATAATCTTACGTAATTACTAATTACTATTCTCGCTATGATAATTGATGCTGAAATAGTTCCGCTGTCATCCAAGATCAGTGATTTCCAGTTCAAAACTGCCAAAACGAGATAAAATGTAGGTACACTATTTTGATATTTTTTTTAAAGTTAAAGCAATGCACCATATCGTTTAAAATTCAGGATCAGGCCGCAAACAATATCTAATCCGAGTACCTACTCCTAAATAATAATAATAACAAAATCATTTATTCATCAATAGATTTTTTACAATTTTACACATTTGTTTAGTTATTATTGATACTATTGACAAAAAGATCACTGCTATGCATTTCACCTGGGATGTAGCTGGTTTTCAGTACTACCTACCTCATCTGTATGGCGATAAGGTTGAAATTCCCGCATAACACCAGCCGCCTATGATTTTGATTTATTGAAGTAAAAACCATCGTCAAAAATCGTGTTTTATTGTTATATTTTATAAATTTAATTTTCCACATTATACAATATAACAATTTCCGAAAAGTATGTAAGAGATTTTGATCTTCAAATCAGTTTTTATAGGCCGGATACTTTGTTTTTTTGGGTTTATGAAAAGACTAATAAAAAAAAATTTGTTCGGGGTCATAATATGTGTTCTACTCGCAGTATTTAATTAAAACATCTAAAATACGTATAAGCGAACTGTTTTCAAAACACACTTTTTACATTACTGAATAGTGTCAGTTTAATTTTTTTATTTCTATTTTGCGTACTTATTTATTTATTTTATTTTTATTTATTTATTTATTTATAATACAAAAGAAAGTACAAATAACATATTAGGCAGCTTTGTCTGTCCAACTAGGAAAGTTTCCCGTTCCAGGACAGACAAAAAAATTTAAAACTGGCATTTAAATATTTCTTATAATCATCAACTAAACTTGAATTTGTTGTATAATCGGTTACGAATGAATGTGTTTCTGTAGATAATGCTCAACAAATCGGTTTAGTAGCGAACTTATTTGTGACAAGTGTCGTACGTCAATATTTTTGAAAATGCAAGCGCTGCTCATGCCAATGTTTGACAATTGACCTGTTACGAAAAGCCATGCCAGTCGAACTACTTTATACTTTATTGCATGAGGTGCTTTATGCGATTCCACCAATGACATTAAGGTGATGCACTGCTAAGTAATGCAAAATTATGTGATTTTTGTTTGAAAATTAGATCGCTTAGAAATATTTTAGATGTTTTAATTAATCTTTGGTCCGCTGAATGTCTGGCTGTTAAGAATCACTATCACATTCACATCAATTAATTTGAAGTTTGTTTGCAATAAGGCCGATCCATTATGTAGAATTACCTCCCAAAGTTGGTGTACTTTACCCCTTTTTAAGAAGATAGATATATATACATTAATTTTTAAATTCACATCAAATGAAAGCTCTGAAATGTAGCGGGAATTATGTCTTCTTTTATAACTAATGACTAATGATTGTCTCAAAAATTCAGCGATGATTATTCCTTGTCACGTAAAAGCGCTTTATTTGACCTTTCATCCCCACCTCAATGTCTGTCTACCCTTAGACATGAACGGGGTATATTTTCCGAGAAACAGGAAACAAGGTAACAGTGAACACAAAGAGCACCCTGCGTCAGCTAAACAAAAGCGTTCTTAATTATTTGTGTGTCACTTTAAAAGTGTTACTAAAGCTCACCGCGTTATCAGTTGATGAGTTCTTTTCTCACGGCGACAAAAGCTTTCGAAAATATTAAAAATTCTCGTGTGTTCTTCTTTGTTCTGGAAGAATACCTTGATTATGCAATGTATGTAAGAGCGTATCACTTCTGGCCCCTTTGTTTGCCCTCAGGGAATGTAATCACTGAGTCTCTTCGCTATGTTGAAATCCCTGATTATTTTCACAGAACCAAATAATAGACATTCAGGAAAAAAATATTTTTTCGGCATGACATCAATCCGATGTATTTTGTTTTTTGTTTCCCCCAAATAAGGAATGGGGAGGCTTATTAAATAATAATATGTGCCTATTTTTTATTGTTGGAATGGATTTGAAATTTCTCAGAAGAACGTTAATATGACAGATGTAGGTACATACGTAAAAAGCTCTGCTGTTGATTTATTCGATGTTCTTACAACATGAAAATTTCAGAAGCATTTTTAATTTGTCTACATGAACATAAAAACCTAATATTACATTATCATTGAATGTTTTACGATACAGCAGAAACTCTGTGGTCTTGAAACAGAAAAACCTAATAGTGAGTTCTGGCCCTCCTGAAATTTACACACTTTTTTCTTTATCAAATAAAAATCAACGCAATGATTTTCAATTTGCGACGATTTTTCTTCGTGAGCTATGGAGCTTTGAAATGTGAAATTTACCATTATTAATCATTGAAGACAATATTGGCGACTCTCAAACGAAAATTTGACCCAAAAAATCGGCAATATATTCGGTCGTATCTACAGGTCCTTGGCCTTGCCGGGGCTCTGCTCTAACCACAGAGCTAATTCGACCATATTTCCTTCGTAACTTAACTGTATCATATTTGAAATAAGAACTACCAATATTTTTTTAATTTTCTTAACTTTTTTTTATTGGCAGCTATCTATCTCTATGTATGATTGCAAAATTCTTACCGAACTAGATGCAATATACGTAGTGTCTTTGGTAAATATATCCATTTATTTTATTGCGCGACATCTATTGACTTTTTCTACAAGTCTGGGCTGAATATTTGAATTATGGTTTTCGAGCAATTCAATGAGTAATTGTTGTCTTTTTCAAATTTTATAGCGAAACCGTCTTCATATTCTAGTATTCCTATGAAATCTAAAGATGTGAATGCTTTGAACTTTTTTAGAAAATATGTTGCATACCTACTTTTAAAAGATATTACCCAGGATTATTGTCATTTAAGTGTGTTTTACTTTGTACAAGTCGACCAACGCCTTTTCGCAAGTCAAACTTCGCGTGTCACTCGGAATTCTTCTTGTACAAACCCTCTCTGCTCCTGACTATTTGGGCCGCAGAATGTCAGTCGCGATCAGCGCCGCTTTCCGGAAGTGTTGGTGCCGTTTGTGCCGCATAAAGAAGCGCACCGGAAGCTGGCTGCATGCAAATAACAGTTCCGCCGGAAGCTCCGATGCTATGAAATCACTTGTCAGCGAGGCAGGTAGCAGATAGCTGTAAGCAGGGGAGATGGGATGGATGCGGCTAGAGCCACAAATCCGTGAAATTGTATTTTTCCAGTGCGGATTTTGAGGAAATAGAAAATCTAATGGATTTTCAGTTATCTGTATCAACACTACTTGGTTACGCTTCAGTTGTTGTGTGGAGACTAGATTTGAAAAACCATGCGCTGTATACCTACCTACTCTCGAATATCCATGTCTACTATTGAGTATCCTTCTTGCTTCAAGGTGTTAATAAACTTTATGTATCGTTCTGGTGAGAGACCATAATTTACACTCGAAATATCTCATCATTTGACTTTATCCGTGCTTGATGACGAAAATCGAATATCCAGTAAGGCGAGTCATTTAAGAAATGTTATTTTTAAATTCTAAGAGCGATGAAAGGGTGCCGAATGGGTTCAAAACGACATGTTTAAAATTTTTCGAATTTCTGATATGATCTTTTTCCTCCGGATTGGCTTCAAAGTTTGAAATTTTTAATTTTAAGGGGTTATTTCTAACTAACTAACTAACCATCACGCCGTTTCCCCGCATGGGTAGGCAGAGAGGACGGACCGCCAAACAGCTTGGTCTTGGCACACACTCGTTGCTTCACTCAGATTCATACATCGTCTCATACATGTTCTTCTATTATTCTGACTTTTGACATGACCCGACTCAAGTATCTGATTCACTTGATCGTGCCATGTCTTCTTCGGGCGTCCCCGACCCCTTTTACCATTTACATTTGCGTCATATATTCTTCTTACACCACTGTCTTTGTCCATTCGCTCTACATGCCCAAACCATCTTATTTCTTAGTTCGGCTTTGCGCAGTTTGTGCGTTGGAGACCATTTTATATATTCGATAGGAACTGGTTCCAAAAATAGCCGGTTCCTCTAATCCACTGGGATCCAGTGGCAGCTAGTCACCGGGACAAAGTAACCGTGACAGATATAGACGCGTGGTATTAGTATTCACAACTGTCAAATACAAAAATACTTATATTATCGTCAATCTCTTCATACAGTACGCCTGTCAGGTGATGCTCCACACGCTACCTTTTAACGTAAGTGTTCCCATCTTTTGGCTTTGCTTCAATTCGGCTCTATTACAAAAGTAAATTTGTAAATAAACTCCATGTACTCAAATACAAACAAATCAAAATACAAACTCAATGATATTTTTATGGGTCGTTTTACTTAGGGTTGGCACACTATGGAGTACACGCCAGTACTTATTTATAAAGGTCTATCTTGTATCTAACGATTTCTAAGAATGCAAATTCGAAAGGGAGTACTGATTGAGGACTATAATTGAGTGAAGTGTCAATTTCCTTTGATTTTCCAATTAGATTGATAGGCAGAGCCCTTTGGTTCTGAGAACGTCTTACAACGGGCTAACCCCCAGTTAATAATATTAACCACAATTCCAGGATTATATCACGTACAACGCACCAACGCCAAAGTGCTGAACCTTTGGAAAACCCCAAAATTCTCAGCAATGGGAACAATCTTTCATATTTTCTCCTTGAAACGCCTTACTTCACGTGTACGGTGTTTGAAAGTATTTGAACTTCAAAGCAAATTGGTCCAGATATCTTACTTGTGAATCTTTGACATTCAAGTCTATTAAACCTTAAGAATGTAGTATGTGTTTTTTCATAATGTATTAGGCATATATTTCGTTGTGATACTAAGTTTCATTTATCTTTAAAAGTGACTTTATTTTTGTCGTCAAGATCATTGACAAAATAATGTGATATTCAGCAACAGTCAGTGCCATCGAGCAACGACGGTTTTGCAAATGGCGAGAATAATTATAATATTTGGCTGATTTATGTAGCACCGTTTTCGTGAAAAACCATCTCAAGCGATGATTGACCGAAGGGGATAGGTTGAATTAGCTCAGTGGTTAGAGCAGAGCCCCAGCAGGGTTAAGGTCTTGGGTTCGATTCCTAGATGCGATCGAATCTTTTTCTAATTTTTCTGTTTAAAATTTTCCAATGAGCGTCGCTTATATTGTCTCCGATGATTAAATATTATAATTTGATGTGTTACCTATTAAAAAAAAAATATTTTAAACATTATGCAAACTTTGGAAAAAAACTTTTTTTATATCCAAAAACTTAATAGCAAAGATTAATGTCGCATAAGGGTTTTTTTTACATGAGTTCCACACAGGATGACGTGAAGAAAATAATTTCCCTCAGGGCCTACGTCATCCTTGGGGATGCTGTGTAGAGGGTTTTTTTAAGGAAAGGAAGGAGAGGAGAGTTTTGGGAAGGAAAAGGGTTTAAGGGGTGGGTAGGGATCTGGGGTTCAGTGTGTCCTGGTCATCCGCCTCCAAGACCTAGACAAACCTCACCCCGTGAACCCGGGCACCCCTGCTAAATCACCAAACGTAGCGAACCACTTGGGGTGACCTGTGGCAGAGGAGTTGGTTATACAATTAAGGTTCCCGGGGCGGCAGTACCCATTCCCGCCTCCCATATTGAAAATTGATTGATTCATTCAAGCAGATAAAGCAACATTTTATTTTTATTTTTCATGTGCGTTGCAATTTGCAATGCTTATTTTCAATCGTTATTTGATTACTTAAATAATTAATTAAATCTATTACAAATTAAAGAAACGAGATATACCTACCTCTTACTTTAAAATAGAGGTAAAAAATATCTGTACATAATATCTTCCTCGCGATTAAACAAAGTAGTTTACCTAGTCCAAAACTAATGACGCCAATTCTTTGATAGGTGTCGTTTCAACAAACCTTGGTATTCTCCATACTAAAATTCTCCAATACAAATTGGACCCTGAGTAGTAATGAAGAAACAAATCTAAGGTTTTGTTAAAAAGGGTCCAATAAAATTTTCTCCCTTTTCATATTACTTTAACCGCTGTTCTGATTTTCTAATCGAAACCGCTGCCGGAAAATTGCTTCAGATTCTACGAAAATACGATTTTCTTCTCGGTATCATTTCAGTCAAAGTTTGTTGAGGAAAATAATTTTTGGTGAAAATTTCAGTAGGATCTGCTATTTTATTTTGCTCACCTTTAATGGAAATGATAAAACCCAAATATAAACGAAAACATTTTCCCTCTACAGGAAGGACGAGGATTTGAATTAACGGAACACTTTTGTTTCAAGGAGAAATCGGTGGATTATAAACTGCTCTAAATGGAGGCTTCTATTTTCTTTTGAGAAGGTTAAAGGAAAAACCTACGCACGAGAATTTAGTGAAGGGTTCACTGTGGGTCAATTTTTGCTGATTTTGTTACACTTGTTACATGATACCGAGAGCGAATTCGGTGTTTTGAGCACCCTGGCTCTACTGTGGGCGAGTACTAAAATGCGTTCGTGTGCTTTTTTCACAACATTTTTATATCTATCCCTGTTGTACCGTTTAATAAATTTTCTCTCCCGGCAACGTTGGTGGGTATTTCGCAATCAGTATTTAATAATTCGTAGCTCTCCATTTACAATACGAAAATGCGTACTAAATCAAATTAAATAAAAATATAGCGATCGTGATAGGTTAGTTAGTAACCTCTTAATATTTGACCTTAATATTCCATAATGCTCACATGTTCAAAACAGCAACTTCTTTGCATCTAGACTTCTACCAAAAAACTGTCCTGGTGTAAAGGATAATACGTATCAACGATTTGTTATAATATACAGAGAGTAGGTAATTTTTCGATTAAAACAGTAGTTTGGACGTAAATTCATTTTTTTTTTTAATTTATAAAATTGTGAAATTAATTTGGGAGGCGAGTTTAGGTCCCACCCCTCCGGGACCATTTATTGGATACCCAACCCCACCGACAAGATGTTCACCAATGGTGACTTTGCGGGGGTTCCAGGGTTCATGGGGTGAGGTTTGTCTAGGTCTTGGCGGTGGATGCGTTGGTCCACCTATTGCGTGGCGGTCCGGATCTCGGATTTTTTTTTACTTTGACTCCATACAGGAGGCCCTGATGAAAATAATTTCCCTCTTTGCCTACGTCGTCTTTAAATGTGCTGTGTGGAGGGTCTTTTTAAGGAGAAGAAGGAGTGAGCATGGGTCTTGAAGAGACTTAGGAGGGAGGAAACACAGAGGCCGGCAAATCATTCCACCTCCAAGCTGTTGAACTCAAGAACGAGTCTTAGAAACTACTCGTTCTCATGTGACAAATGTAAACTGTGTACATATGTTGGGACTAGGTGAGGGAGACGTTTGACTTCTTTAGCCGGACTCTCTCGAGCCATTGCCTTGCACGGCAGTGGGAGGGATGGATTCATACGTCCGTCACTTCTGGATAGATTGACCCCTTGATTCCTACCCACCCATCATACCTTTTTTTCTTTCCAGAACTTCTTCTCTTTCCTTTCCCTAAAAAGGTCCTCCACACAGTATCCCCAAAGATGACCACCTCGCATGAGAGAATTATTTTCCTCAGGGCCTCTGTGAAACTAATTAAAAAAAACAACACACACACAATTTTCTGTCTAATGTGGCGCCAGCATTTTTAGTATACGAAAAAAATGCAGCTTCTCAGCTCTCGAAAACATGCCTCGTTGCATAAATTCTCTTAGAGGCAATTCATCATATTTGCTACACGTGTTTGGCTAAATATCTATTATGATAATACCCGAATCTGAAGTAGACAAATTAATAAAGGTCAAGAACGCTAGACGAAAAGGACGGGTATTTTTGGGACGCCAGACATAATGAGGTATTTACTCTTAGTTATTTCGGGCTCGAGTGCCAAACATGTTCACACATGTTGAATGTTGGCTTAAACCATTATGAGATCCGTGGGATTATATCATTTCGCTAGCTTCTGTTTACATTCAGTATTTTTTTTTTGCTGAACAGCATGTTTCATTTTAAGGGTTTTGAGGCCACTGATTATTAAATTTGTGACTTATGTTCAATAGGGGATGGTTAAGAAATAGAAAATCAAATAATAATAATAATAATATTTGGATGATTTATATAGCGCCGTTTTTGTGAAAAATCACCTCAAGGGCGCTGTACAAACTTATAATACATTTCTAAAATCTAAAAAACTACAAGCTAGACAAACAATTAAAAACAACTTATGGCTAAAAATTGCATACACCGGTTCATTGATCACCGATACGAAAATATATGTACAATATTTTGACCAATGAACGCGATGCTGCATAAAATTTAATGAAAACAGGACCATACTTGCCTGAGAGGTCGCTTGAAATTAACACTGTATATTGTCCATTAAAAGAAATTTAGGAGTTCGCACGCAGAGGACATTATTGTGAACACATGTTATTTAATCCTGAAAATTTTAATATTAATATGTAATGTATTCTTTGACGAGTGTATTTTGGAAAGTAAAAGCAACAAGTAAAGGTGGGTGGTGCAGTAGTACCTATAAGGATTTGATCTTTCTAAATGTGATTCGTCAAGAGACAGATTGATGTGTAAGGAATCGAGTAATTTTAATTCAGTAAGAAAAGTGTGATTAAGACATTGCATAGACAATACAAGTATGGTACTCTCAAATAGGTTTATTTAAATAACGGGTATGAGAGCCCAAAAAGGAAGGTTTTTAGTTTGGGCCTAAACTCTGTTGGGCTTGTTATGCATCTTAATTCCGGAGGGAGTCTATTCCAAGCCTTAGTATTTGGCTTTCGTTTAGGTTCTATTAGTCTGCCTTTAGCAGATGAAGTTGCTGATCTAAGGGTTAATTGTCTCGGACCGGTATTTTCCGGGACGCATAATTCGGAGATGTAAGGTGGGGCCATTTCGTTGATTGATTTAAAAACCATCCAGCACAATTTGTACTGGTTTCTCTCAGGGCACTTGAGCCAGTGAAGGTTACGAAGGTAATAATAATAATAAATTTGGACAACTTATATAGCGCTGTTTTTGCGAAAAATCGCCTCAAGAGCGCTGTACAAATTAGCTTGGATTTTACATTAGAATTTACTTAACTTAGGAGGCTAGATAACAACTCGTCTTGCAGCTATCAAGCGCATGGATTGTTGGAATTCTAGCCCCCCAATAAATTAAATGACATATCTTTCGCCGTATCCTAAGATCCTTTATCCTTATCCCTCATAAAAGTTATGTAACAATATTCGTAGTGTCCGTTAACAACCATATAACATTACAACTAAGCAAAAATGCCTTTTATGTGAATTTCTAGGAGAGTCTAGTTCATGGGTTGGGCCCAAATCGTTTAGTGAATCAGAAGAATAGACTACTGAGTTTAGGTGGGCCACTCGGGGGGAGGATAAACGGTGGTTATCACCCTTCATTTTTACCAGTAATTCGGTGTCAACATTGCTATTATTGTGAAACTGTGACCTTCAATGCCAGAAAGCCTAAACTGACTATATACGCGCCTATGTGTGTCTTTTGCACTCACCCTCCACCTATTAAAATCAGTTCAGTTGGGTTCGATCTTCCGAGAAATGTGCGGATAAAATAATATTTACTGGTTGGAATTGATTGCTTAAATAAATTCCTAGTGCGGCCATGCGCCTTGCACTTTAAAAAAAATCAAAACCCTTCCCGGGTCCGAGGTCTAATAAAAAAATGTTCTAATTTCACAAAATATACTAAATATATTTCACAAAAATGTGATAAATTTACGATTTTTTTTTTCTTTTTTGTTATACGAAAAATTTTCAAGATTCAATTTTACTTTCAAAAATGTCGTAAATTTCTGCCAATATACATAATTCGATTTATTTATTTACTTACGGACAAGGAGTCCATTAACAATATAACCATAACACGAATAAAAAAAGAGAGATGTCAATGAAAGGAGAGTACATATAGATGAAGAGCATTGACAAAATACATATAATATAAAGGTACAAAGTACATATAGAAGATAACTACAAGTAGCTTGAAGATGTATTTAAAAAGTCTTTAAAAATCACATTGCGTATCGACTGCCGAAAGTCATTTAGGCTTACACCAAAAAATTCAATGCTTAGATTTGCGTTGACAAGTCTCGACATTCTGTATAAAGGAGAATGATATCCATAATTAGTAGATATGTTGATAGAGGAACAGCAATTCATTATTTCGGAGTCTACGGGAAGGAATGTTGAACTGGATGGTTGTAACAAAGCAGGTGTGTCAGTAATACTGTTGATAATTTTGAAAATGCATATTATATATCAGAGTCCTTTCTACGTTTTTCTAAAGAAGAAATGTTTAAAGTTTGTTCAATTTCATCATACGAGTACTCGCTTCTTTCAAGTCCTAATCTCCAAGCATTTCCTTGTAGGAAGCGATGTTGTACAGATACAGATTCTGTGTGACAATTTTGTGGACAGCATAGAAAGGAGACCAAATAACACTAGCATATTCAAGGTGAAGGCGAACCAGCGAACATCAAAGAGTTTTAAGTGTTGTATATAATACTTACGTGGTTTAAACTACCAAGTGTTTTAGAAGTGTATTTTATTTATTCGTCTCTGTTTCTTCGTAGTTGATATTATCCCAGACTTCAAAATATTATCGTCCCACGTCTTCTCACTATTTATTTTAATATTTGCTTTGATGAAATCCAAATAAGCGATTTTCAAATAATATTTACCAGTCTTAATTCCTAGACAACCTTCAGTGGGTCGAAGGTCACGACCGATAGACCTAGACAACACGCCTCAAATTATTGCCCTTGTTGTTATGGGCCCCTGGGACCCCATACAAATATTACCTTTTAGCTAAGTTCATGGTATCGATCCCGTGGGTATTTTAAACACAACGGAATAATAAATTAAAATTTGCGTTGTTTTTTTTTAATTCTAACTTTTTAATATTAATTTCATATAGTTGAGTGAGAGGTTGGAGGTTAGAAATCTGCTGCCCGCAAAAAATGACATTGGCAGTGGGGGTGGGGGGGAGAGTGGGGAGCGTTGCCGTTATTAGCAGAGGGTGGAGAGGCAACGGATAAGAGGAGGTTTTTCTTGGCTATTAATTCGGAGATCGCGGATTCAAATCCCAATGTTCGCAAGTGTATTTTATTTGTTTAATTTGTGATATTTCACTATTTAATTATTTATGATAATTTGTAGATACTATTTTTTTTAATTTTTTTTAATGTTGTGTAATTATTTTGCAAATAATATAATATGATCATATGGATCTCTCTGGGCGCTTCTTTACCCGTGATGAGGCCCCATTTTACAATTAAAAAATTATGTGTTTTTTTTTTTTTTTTTTTTACATTAACTCCACACAGGAGGCCCTGAGGAAAATAATTTCCCTCAGGGCCTATGTCATCTGGGATGCTGTGTGGAGGGTCTTTTTGAGGAGAGGAAGGAATGAACATTGGTCTTGAAGAGACCCATGTTGTAGGAAGGAGGAAACACAGAGGCCGGCAAATCATTCCACAGCCGAGCTGTTGAACACAAGAACGAGTCGAAGAAACGACCCGTTCTCATGTGACAAATGTCAACCGTGTACAAATGTTGGGCACGCGTTTGGCGTGTTTCCCGACTATGCACCGGTGCCGAAGGGATCAATGATGTGTAAATGTAAAATGAAATAATGAACTTAAATAAAATAAAATATGGTAACAAAATCTTAATGAAAATGTAAAAAACGTTTCTGAATGGTAGATTTTTACTTTATTTTGATACAACATTTTACATTTCATAGTACAATCCAATAATGTTGGCCTCACTGGGTGGCTTATCCGTGCTGAAGCCCCTATGTAGATACTTTCAGAATAGCCCTGGTAAAGATCAACAATGAGAAATGTTGCATGAAATGGCTTTAGCCGTTTTGTTGACTAGATCTGAATAGTCAGGTACTTTTCCACATTCCTCGTCCTTATCTCCTTCAGTTCCCCGCTACTTTCAGCCTCACAACTACAACCCGGTTGAGGATGTCATGGTCTCACTAGCCTTAGGCGGTTGGGAGCTGTTGAGGCTCTTGGGCGGTACTCACAAATCTGGCTACTCAGTACGTTACAAAGTACGGTTTAAACTTTCAAGCAGGAAAATTTACAAGCTTCGATTTCGAATAGTGATTTTTCGGTGGGTCATTTTAATTAAGTTGGGGAATAAATTTTTTGTCCTATACCTGTTGGGCAAACCATTGACGTTTCAGACGGATTATGACAACCATCATAAGGGTCTCACGCCTTTATATAACGCTCATTATAAAGATATAAAAAATATATACTTATGTTCAATTCTTTATTAATTTTTTAACTAATGATATGTTTTTTGTTTGTTTCAGGTAAGTGCCGCACAAATCTTTAAATCATCTTCAACAACAATGGTTCAGGACGTATGTAATTAAAAAAATATTAATTATTATTTTTAATTGATAAACTAATGTTTAAGACAAGATTTTTATGCGTAGCACAAAGGGTTACAATTATTATAAGTAATAATTATTAGCCTGAAACACTCATCTACATTGAAAAAAAATTCAGAGAAAAGATACATGCCGCCGACGGGACTCGAACCCGCGTCGTTCTGATTTCCGGTCAACTGCTGTTATCCACTGAGCTACGTCGGCTTGTCTCCTACCCGCCAAATATTTCAATATACATATACTAGAGTTTCATTCAACAATTACTGCTTATTACATTTTTCCACCTGCAAACAACCAACTTTATTTTATGTGAGAAAGGCATTGTAAGTGCTAAATCTCCCACTAGGTGGCATCGAGACGAATTATGTCTACATTTTTTGGTGAAATACTTTAACTCAAAAAATCAAATATTAATTATTAATTTTAATTGATAAACTAACGTTTAAGATAAGATTTGTATGCATAGCACAAAGGGTAACAATTATTATAAGTAATAATAATTAGCCTGAAACACTGATCTACATTGAAAAAATTTCCCGAGAAAAGATACATGCCGCCGACGGGACTCGAACCCGCGTTCTTCTGATTTCCGTTCAACAGCTCTTATTCACTGAGCTACGCCGGCTTATCTCCTACCCGCCAAATAATTTAATATATACTAGCGTTTCAATCAATAATTACTGCAAAGAATATATGTATTAGTAAATAAACTTTAATAATTTTGCAATTTCCGTGCCGTATCATTCGCTCTACAATTCCAGGGACTATTTTTTAAATTAAACAAAGTGATAAAAGCGCGCGGAGGCAATAAACATCGTGCAGCCAGCTAGGACAATCGGTTCTGATTTGAAAACACGTGAAATAAATAAAATAAAGTAAATGGTTGTAGTTTGTTGCCATTGGGTGTGTTAGTGTTAACTCTTTTTCTGTCGACCGAACCGCGAGGTCAACGCGTGATTTTTGTCTTGTGTTTCGTTTCGTTCCCCATTCTAGGGGTTGACAGGGTAACAAATGACTCTAAGACACTAAACGTAGGATGTGTTTTCTTATTTCATGTTTTTCTTAAATTTCTAAAGCACAGCTATATTTCAACTGTATAATCTTTATTTCTATTCAATTTGACGGAGCGGGTTGTTTATTTATGATACACTCGAAAGATATTGAAATATAAGAGATGTGCTATCCACAGTTTTTGAAGTAAAACTTCTTTACACACGCTTGACTTGGGGAGTAAGAGTGAATGCGTGACGAGGCGAACGGTAGATGATCGGGAGTTATAAGTTATTGAAGATAGAAAGAGAGAGAGTTACGTTTCGTATATTACTGTAGTAGCAAGAGATAGAGGTGCGAGCACACATTTTCTTTCTCTCTTTCTCTTATAGCGAGTTACGTGTCGTATATCTGGATACACTCGAAAGCTATTGAAATATAAGAGATGTGCTATCCGCAGTTTTTGAAGTAAAGCTTCTTTACGCACGCTTGACTTGGGGAGTAGCTGGTGAAAGCGTGACGAGAGCGTTACGAAAAGCGAGGCGAACGGTAGTTGAGAGGGAGATATAAGTTAGTGAAGATAGAAAGAGAGAGAGTTACGTTTCGTATTTTACTGTAGGGGCAATGAGAGAGGTGCGAGCACACATTTTCTTTCTCTCTTTCTCTCATAGCCAGTTAAGTTTCGTATATCTAAGACACAATGCAGGCCTATTGTCTGTATCACACTGTAGGAGCAAGAGAGAGCAGTGCACGCGCACATTTTCTTTCTCTCTTCCTATCATATAGATGAAGCTAAAGAAGTTTTACTTCAGTAGTGTGGTCTAAAGCACACTCGCTTTTTACTGGGTGGGACTGTGCTAACCAATTAATATATTATTTAATTAAATGAAGACAATGTTAGCGAAACTCTACCAAGAACTACCAACATTATCTTCATTTACTTAACGCACATATTATTGGCTGCTATCTTTATATATAGTTTTTAGTCGAAGTATGATACAGTTAAAAGTGACCGAATTAATATGGGTTCCGTAGCTTAATCGGTAGAGCTGTTTCCATGTAAGAAAAGGGTTCTGGGTTCGAGTCCCAGCGGAGCCAATATCTTTTCTGATTTTTCTGTCTCCAGATTTCGATTGAGTTTCGCTAACATTGTCTTCATTTAATTAAATATTATAATTTGCGATTTTACTCATAAAGTTTAAAAAAATTAATAATAAATTAATATATTGTTGAAAAATGAAATAATTTAACTTTGTATAAACCACTTATTTGATGCGCAAATCCGACCGGTTTCGGAACAAACGTTCCTTCGTCAGGGAAAGCTTATAAGCTTTCCCTGACGAAGGAACGTTTGTTCCGAAACCGGTCGGATTTGCGCATCAAATAAGTGGTTTATACAAAGTTAAATTATTTCATTTTTCTATAATGGATAACCACAAAGTAATAGCTACATTCAAAAATATAATATATTGTTAACCAATTAACGAATAAACTAAATGAACGAATAATTAACGAATAAACGAAACGAACGATAAACGAATTCTTTCCGTACGATATAGTTAACCGATACTATTGCAGACCTTCAAAAAATCAACTAAATGAACGAATTCTTTTCGTATTCAAACTATATTGTTGAGCAATACTACTGCACACCTTAAAAAAATCAACTAAATAAACGAATTCTTTCCATATTCAAACTACATTGTTAACCAGTATTACTGCACACCTTAAAAAAATCAGCTAAATGAACAAATTCTTTCCATATCTTTCCATATTCTATTCTCATTCGCATGGTTAAATCAAACAAGCTATGTCAAACATTCATAAAGTTTATATTTTTGAATGTAGCTATTACTTTGTGGTTATCCATTATAAGCTTTCCCTGACGAAGGAACGTTTGTTCCGAAACCGGTCGGATTTGCACATCAAATAAGTGGTTTATACAAAGTAAAATTATTTAATTATTCTATTCATAAAGTTTGATTAAATAGTTACACCGGGTACAAAATTCTGTTATCAAATGATTATACTGGGCGCTCTCAACAAAATCGTACCATTTTGATAATTTCAATTCTTTAAAAACGCAAACTTGAAGTGTCACTCGAAAATTTATATCTATCTTTGAATCTGCTAATTTATGTCCCTCAATTCTCTGTGAAAAGATTGTGCCCTTAAATCGGTGTAACCAACCGAGGCGTGGTGGGTGGAGTTGGGAGGTACTTATCATCCCTCTGGAGCAGATAGCAGTCAGTACAATGGGCAAGGTAGCAGAGTCGGGGCAAGGTATTTTGGCACCTCGAGCCCCCAATATAAAGGGTGAATGGGCAACTCAGAATGAAGTCAACTCAAAAGCACCCCAGAAAGGTCATTAAAAGTGATGATAAAAATATTTAAAAAATTGGTTAAATATGTTAAGTTAGGTTAGGGTTATCGGCTATGCTAAAATTATTTTTTCATAGCTTTTAATGACCTTTCTGAGGTGTTTCTGAGTTGGTTTCATTCTGACTTGGCATGGAACCATATAAAGACACTTTTTTTTAAAATAAAAAGCCTTTTTATGACGAGTATAAGCTGATATGGGTACCGTAAATTATATGAATATACGAATGTAAAATTTTTAATTCTTGCCGAGTTTTCTTTTCTCAGCGAAATTTTATTATTTTGTGTAGATTATATTTGGGGTAGATTATATTTGGTGACCAGATTTTAAAAGTCAGATACTCCCCCAACTAAGTTCATTATATTCACAAATTAGTATTTTCACAAACTATGAATACCGTTAAAAATGTGTTGAAGGTTTAAATTTATATTCTGATTCTGACCATTGTACCAAAAATGTGTAATATTTTCATTCATAAATATTGATCTGAAAAATCGCATATTCCGAAACGGTACTAACTAGCTACAACGTCATTATGACATAGAAAACATTTATGTCCGGTAAGACGGCTATCACCGACGTTGCCCCGCGTGACGTCAACGCCGTCGAATTTACGAATAAAAACGAACATGTCGTTTCGGCGGCAATTAAAAAATGGCATATTTTAAATCCCCGTAGAAAATGTACTCGTCAACATAAAAATAAAATAAAAATATCTTCCTTGCTGTAATTTTTTCTTAATTTTTTCGTGATTAAAAACACAGTGAAAATACCCGATTGCATATTATGTCATAGTTTCACTGACTCTAGATGGTTGGAAGCAATTGGATTTCTTGTACGGTATTGGTATAAAAATAATAATAACTATATAAAAGAGCGGTCAATATCTCAAAACTGTACCTCCCTTTAATGGCTTTATTTTATAAAACGCCTTGGGAACGTGTAAAATTGCTGCAATACGTCGATTTAAGGCTCCGCAACCAGGCCCGAAAAGAAGAAGATGGAGAGATACGAAATTACGAATGTTGAGGAGAGCGCACATTTACAGCGACAAAATCGATGCGAAAATTGCGAAAATGTTTAATAAAACACGACTCGTTTAAAATATAGCAAAAATCTCTCGGGCATTAGCTTAAACAGCATTTAAAGAAACACTGTGAATTTTTCCATACATATAACTTGTAAAATTACTGAAACAAACGTGTTTATAATAATTTTTGGAGCATACTTTGCGATTTTTTTCTATCGAGGGAATTTTATATAATTTGTAATTTGCTTTTCGGCGCGGGAAATGTCTAGATATTATCTTCAAGAATAACATATATTTTTAAGAGCTTTAAAACTTAACGTGTTTAGGGGAGATATGTTAGAAATCGGTAGAAATTCGGGTTGCGGGCCCTTAATTTGGTTGCCTGAAAATGCATCGTAACGCGAAATCGATATCGAAATAAATAAAAATAAAAAAACTGGTAAATTAACCAGCATTTTTGAATTCTCTTAAGCCGTCGGTATGTTTTAAAAATATTGTGTTTTTTTTACGCCGGCCGATTAGCGCGCCTTTCAAATACCGCGCCTCGGGCAGTCTTTTGGTTGCGCGTCCCTGGTTCGGCTCTGTGAAGGAACCTTTGAGTAGAGGTTTGGCGACAAATCAGAGAATAAGTAGTGGTAGCAGCCAGGGGTGGCCAATAAATCCGCCGCGAGCTTCTCGCTACATTAAACAATATTCCTTTCTTTATTCTGGCACCGCTTTTTATACACCGCCCGTCACTAAATCTAAAACCAGCAATAATTCAATAAGGCTCTCAGAGAGGGAGCTTTTTCTACCTTTGCCACTGAATTTCCCTTAAACATTTATCACTTTCGATCTTTACGCTTAACGACTTTAATATTTTGGAGGGATTAATTCTCGGCCTAAAAAGGTTACACGCAAAATAACCTTTTTTCATGCATTTGTGTGAAATGAAAGCCGTCTACCGGCACTTAGATTTTACGAAACCAGTTTGACTAAACTTCCAGTTATATAAGTCTTCCTTTAATAATGAAAAATAGCGCACACCCGTGATAATCTTAATTCTTGACAAATCACTTCCAATTTTTAAATTGATATTAAAAATAATTTGCCGATAATAATAACATATTATACGTAGGTACTTTATCGCTTGGCTGAATTCGTCAAGGAGCCAGTTGCAATTTTATGTTAAAAAATTGATGCACTTGAATTAAAAGAGAAATTTGAGTCAAATTTATAAATGCATTAATATTTTAATCAAAATTATTATTTTCGATGCCACAAAGTGAATTTGCGATTAGGAGTACAGTTTGTCAAATAAGAGTAGAAAATATATGAGGGCGCCACTGTTGATCAAATGGCAATACTAAACACATAACTCACGGTGTTAAAGTAAAGCTGTGTAACCTACATTTTTATAAAAAATTAAAAAGGCATAATAGTGGAAAAAATATTTTTTCATTGTCGTATAGATACCCACTGATCTCAAAATTAGAATTGCGTGTAGGTATATTATTATTATACCTTTGCAATTTTGTGTTAACACAATGAAGAATAACTATAATGTAATAAAATATAAAGCACAGTTTAGAAATTGCTCACATTTATTTAATACTAGCGTTGCCTGGGCTTTAGATCAAGTCTCTAATTTTAGATCTGAATATATTTAACTCATTCAGATCTAAAAGCAGTGTAACTAAACTCACCATTAGTGATTCTTCCTTTCTATCTATTGTTAAATTCAAATTTATGTTAAATTAAATTAAAGCAAATCGCTTTATGAATCACCTTTTAATCAAATTTATGTCATGAAGAAAAAATGTTTTTTTAAATGTGGTTTACTGTGTTCTTATACATTCAGTGTCATTGTACTTCAAAAGAATATTTGACAGTTAAATTGGTGTTGCTAGTCTACAAATTTAGTAGTTCAAGTTTTTATATTTTCTACTCTTATTTGACAGACTATACCTAATATTATAATTTGTCATTTTATGGTGGATCAAGAATTCGGATAAACATAATTTGATAACTTACGAGTACATAGCGTCCTTGAGGGGATTTTTCGCAAAAAAGGCACTGTACAAATCATCCAATTATTATTATTATTATTATAACCAAGAAAAAAATGTTCACCAAAACATTATTATTAAAGTCGCTGATGAAAATATGTTTTTAATCATTCTACAGCAATAAAATATTGATGTGTTCTTTACAAAAACTTTTTTCACGGGTCTGCGCCGGTATGTTTAATTAATAAATCTTTTTAATGAATAAACCACAACCACATCAAAAGAAGTTAAAAAAAACTATTTTGAAACTTTCGATACTATCGGTTTCCACAAATAAATTCAGCTCTTTAGAATGCTTTGCCTTTACACGATCGTTATGGTACTCTAGATAATGGGCCGTATTCATAAAAAAAGGTAATGCTTATACATACTTGCAGAATATAAAGGAAATCTTTCAGCTCGTATTCGTAATATTCCGAGTAAAACCTTATACTTACAGAGTATGAGCATGTCCTTCACAAAAAGTATTTGGTTATTCATAAACATTACCTTGTACTCTAAATAAAAAGGATATCCTTCAATAATTTCGAGTGTGGTCAGTAGCAGACTCAGTCGTGTAGTGATCAATCGTAGCGATGGCAGATGTTGTAGAATTGAGAGAGATTAAACACTACAAGCAGCGTTCAGCATTAAACACTACAACCTATTCGTGATTACAAAGAATTATACCGGTTTGAAGAGGAAAATCTGAATGGCTTGTCAACAGATTTTTGAGAATAAATAATGCTTAAACTCGAGGAGGTGTGTTTTCATCCGTCCTAAAAATGCAGATATGTTTACGCTATCTCAGTGACCCTGGTTATCAGAAAGGCATTGGTCAAGAACTGGGTGTAAGTCAAGCTATAGTATCTCGTCCAACATGCCAACAACCTTTTACTTATTCTTGGAGGAAATTCTTGCAAGTATGAGGTAATCATTATGAATACGAAAAAAAGGAAATGCTTATACTCCTACCTTTTTCTTCAACTCAAAACCTTATACTTACAAGGATATCGTTTATTTTTATGAATACGACCCGTTGGGTCGTTTTTACTTAACTTTGACTCGACCTTTCTCCTGCATCAAAGAACAATCCAAGTCGCATCGATAAAGGATATGACTTGTAAAGAGTTAAAATAAATAAAAAAAATAAAAAACATTTCAAAAGTGTGACCAACCCGATTAAATAGTGAAAACCTTATCTAGTATACTTTGTGTCAATGCATTTTTGGAATTTTCCACCCAATGGCAAAAGAAAGCTTTAACCTAAGTCAAATTTATTGCAAAAGTATTAGGCGATAAGGTTAACTGGTTCTTAGAGGAACTTAGCTTACTAAATCATGATTAATTAATTCAGTCAACTGTCTTATAAACCGACTGAAATACCCCTAATAATGTTCGGAGAAAGAATAATTTTGGCAGAAGAAGAAATGGCACTTTTATTTTGCAAGGAACTTTTGTTTGCGTGCCTTTCTGTGCCAGTAACTACAAAGTGTAAAACGTATGAAATAATTTAAATATTTAAAAGTATGATAAAAAAAAGAACAAAAAGTCTTAAATGATTCAAAAACGCATACATAAAAAGTGAAAAAAGTTAATTTTAATAATACATTAATTAATTAATTAGAACGTATAAAGTGTAAAAAGTATAAAATTATGAAAAATATATAGGTACCTAAAAAAAACTAATAATACAAAAGTCTTAAATGAAACAAAAAACTATATATAAAAAGAAAGAAAATAGTTAATTTTTATAATACATTCATTGATTATTAATAATTAGTATGTATAAAGTGTAAAAGTAACTAAAAATATAAAAGTAGATATAATAAAAAAAATTCTCAAATCATACAAAAAACTATGTATAAAAAGTAAGAAAAAAAGTTAATTATAAAGTTAATTTATAATAAAAGTAAATATTTTTAATACCTGCGTTAATTAATTATTATATTAATTAATTTGTGAAAATTGCATATTTCCCCTCTTGCGTGTTTTGAATTTTACCTTACAGATAAACAACCATTTACCCTTCATTAATCGTTAATTATCAATTTAAAACGCGTTTATTAGTAAGCCTCTTTATATATACCTAACTTAGGTCCCCTTTAAAAATAAACATTCAGCTAACTAATTTTTGAAGTAAAACTTCTTTACGCATGCTTGACTGGTGAATGCGTGACGAGAGCGTTACGAAAAGTGCGATTGGGTGAGGCGAACGATCAAGCACGCTTGACTTGGGAGCAAGC
The DNA here is from genome assembly GCA_917880885.1 of Limnephilus marmoratus. Taxonomy (NCBI): domain Eukaryota; kingdom Metazoa; phylum Arthropoda; class Insecta; order Trichoptera; family Limnephilidae; genus Limnephilus; species Limnephilus marmoratus. Next base: position 57,449,115 of record OU862908.1, read on the forward strand.
TGGTGAATGCCTGACGAGAGCGTTGTGAAAAGTGGATCGGGCGAGGCGAACGGAAGTTGAGAGGGAGATGTAAGTTAGTGAAGTTTTACTTCAGTCGTGTGGTCTAAAGCACACTTGTTTTGTTAGATATCATTCCTGATTTTATATATCATATACAACATTTTACCTCCCAACTTCGTTGCCATCATGAAATATTTAGCTTTACAATATCCATTACTTAGCCGACAATAACATAAAAGAAGACGGCCATATGGTTTGTTCAATGGGGAAAAGTTTGCTAGAAAAAGTCGTAGAAATATGGTAACAAAATATTTAGCATTTTTGACGATTTTATTTTAAAACTAGCGCAGTTCCGTGAAAAATCACCATTTCGAATAGTGGAATTCCAATTATGAAAAACACAATAAAAATAATTTTTCGTAAAAAAATTATGGGTAGGTACTTTATCGTTTATTTGAATTTGTCCAAAGGAGCACTTCCAATTTTGAAATTGATGATATTTAAATCCGAGTTTTTACTTTATTCAATTAAAAAATCGAATTTGGGATTTCAAACTTTTTTTATTGGGTCGTTAAGTTATTCAAAGGTGTGTTAAAAATTCATCTGAATCAAATTTATGTGATCGAATCTCCTACATCATTTACGCCAAAGTAGTCATTGATATTCACCGACTGTCGTCAACATAATAAAATTCGAGGGTTTTACCATCATTTCACGTAGTGGCGTAACTGGGGTTGATGTCACCCAGGGCGGTAACTCATGCTGTCACCTGGGCGCTTTTAGGCGCTGGTGCTGGGAGCTATTTAACAAAAAATGCTGGGTTAATACTAATAACTTTGTAGGGAGATTTCAACAGTTTCAATTGCCAATTGAACCAGTGGTACTATAGAAATCCCCAATTTCGGGAAAGTTGTGAGGCTGGAGGAATTAGAGAATGCGAACGGGAAGAGGATGATTTTAAGGCTCCACAACCGGGCACGAAAAGAAGAAGATGGAGAGATACGAAATTACGAATGTTAGAGGAGCGCGCTAACATTTACAGCGACAAAATCGATGCAAAAATTGCGAAAATGTTTAATAAAACACGACTCGTTTAAAATAGAGCAAAAATCTAGTGGGGAGCATCTTAAGAATCATTTTAAGAAACATTGTGAATTTTTTCACAAATATAATTTATAAGATAATAGAAACAGACTTGTTTTTAATAATTTTTGGAGCGTACTTTGCGATATTTTTCTATCGAGAAATTTCATATAATTTGCGTTTCGGCGTTGGCAGCATCTAGACATTATCTTCAAAAATAACATAAATTTTTAAAGGCTCCGCAACCGGGCCCGAAAAGAAGAAGGTGGAGAGATACAAAATTACGAATGTTGAGGAGAGCGCTAACATTTACAGCGACAAAATCGATGCGAAAATTGTGAAAATGTTTAATAAAACACGACTCGTTTAAAATAGAGCAAAAATCTCGCGGGCATTGTCTTAAACAGCATTTAAAAAAACACTGTGAATTTTTTCATACATATAACTTGTAAAATAACTGAAAAAAAACGTGTTAATAATAATGTTTGGAGCATACTTTGCGATTTTTTTCTATCGAGGGAATTTTATATAATTTGCGTTGCACGTTTTGTAACTGATGTCAGTCAAACACCCGGACGATGTTGATTGATTCATATTTATTTATATTTTTATTTCACAATATTTTATTTGTTACAAATTTTTGTTTTTTTTTTTGGCTACTACACTAGGCTAATGCCCGTGTTGTAGTTATACATTTAATAGTTTATATAGGAACTAAAAAATACTATTCTATTATTGAAACGGATAATAAACATACTAAATAAAAATTAAAAAATACCTAAAAGTAAGAGAAAAATAAAGAAAAAATCATATTTTAAATAAAAATGGAGATAAAAATGAAAATAAAAATTTTGAAATACAGAAACTGATAATAAGGGTTTAGTGTTAAGAACTCACGTATTCTATACAAATTTATAAATTAAAACATATCTATAATATAAAAATGAATCGCTAAATTTGTTGGTAAGCGCAAATCTCGAGAGCGGCTAAATCGATTTCGCTAATTCTTTTTTTAGAATATTCCTTGAAGTTCGGGGATGGTTCTTACGGAGAGAAAAATTAAGAAAATTACGCAGAAAATAAGATAATAACAGAAAACATCGCACGCTTGACAGTTCGCGTGTTAGAGAATGACATTTTGCAAAACAATGAATGATTGTTCAATCAGGATTCTATTTTTGAAAAGTTGAAAAATTAATTTAAAGTAGGTACTCCCCTAATAGTTTGAATCGAATCAAGAATTTTAGATATTTTAAATAGGTTAGGTACCAAATTTAATATACATGAAAAATGGAAATTTGAATAAAAATTTAAAAGGTGGCACGCGGGCTGTTTAAAAACTGAATGTACTGGGATTGAATATAAAGAACGCGGGAGGAAGGTTGGCGGGACGAGGGAGCGGGAAAGGGAAGGGGGAAGGCGGGGAAGGTGGAAGGGGAACGCGGGAAGGGGGAGGGGGACCTGGAAGGGGGAGGGGAACTCGGGAGGGGGGTTAGCGGGACGGGTGAAGGGGGGGGGGGTGGTGGTGTGGGGAGAGGGAAGGTGGAGGTGACGGAGTGGGAACGCGAGAGGGGAAGAGGACGCAGGAGAAGAAGGGGAGGCGGAAGAGGAACGGGACGAATGGGAAAGGACACTCAGGGAGAAACAATTTCTTTATTAAATAGCATAGCAACGCATGCCGGGACCAGCTAGTATATATATATAAATAAAAACATAAATAAAAGTGGGTGAAAATAGAGATAAAAATTGAAACTGATGTGTCAAGAATTCAGACAAGCGATAAAGTACCTACCTACGATATAATATTTTTTAAGCAGAAAATGATTATAATTCTTAATTTGAAAGGTATATTTCTTTTGTTTAAATTTCTTAGGGTTAATTTTGACAAGGAAAGTCAGATTTCGTGATTTTTCACGGGTCTGTGTTGTGTTATACGAACTTATGAAGACTCAACTTATCATTTGATATCACCCCGAGCGATCCACAACACAGAGACGCCACTGGTTTTATCTCCCCTGTATTATGTAAAAATAAAAATTAAATCAATTTTTCTTGTTATATAACACGTGAATAGGGTCACAGGGTGAAAAATATCATTCAGAAAGGGCACATAGATTCCTCTTTTGAATATATGTTTATTTATTTATGTTGGCGCCTAAAACACTTTGAATTTCGAGTTTTGACCTGTTATTAACATAAATTTTGGAATGGATAGTTTGGGATTAAAATCCATTGAAACGATTTAATTGCAGCGTGATAGCTATTTGGCCTGCCAAACTAATACCATATTCACGTGGTAACACGTGCAAAATTTAATTTCAAAGACACATTTTACGTGATGGCATTAGGAAAAAGGAATTGCCATTTTTTATGGCATCACATAAAAAGGGCCCATTGCATAAAATATAGGCGTCATTTTACGCACCCTTAAAATAAATTTATTTGTGCAAGATATCGCAGCCTTTGAATGTTGAAATTCAATCGCGTCCCTTATCGTGGAATAAATAATTTCGATTGATTTTCGATTGAAAAGTGCCGTTCGTTATCGGCCGGGCTCGCCGTGCTTCTGAAACTCCATTATTTGATAACATCGACGGAACTGGAACGGCGAAAGCTCTGGAAAGTAGTGCAAAACGTGGAACTGCGGAACCGTGACGGAACGGTGCGAATAACTCCCGACTGGCCATTTTCACGTTGCTGTTGTTGACTTTATGAGGGTTATTGACTGGCCTCGATAGCGTTTTTAGAATATCCATATCAACATGTATAAAAATCAAAATATGTTTGTATGCATGTTTCTTATAAGTTGCTAAACCATTCATCCGATTGCGATGAAACTTTGGGGATTGAATGTGCGCATGCCGGCGATGATTTCTATATACAATTGTGAGCTCTGGCGACACGAAATTAACTAGCTAACAATGCATTGCTAAACCGTCCATCGGATTGCGATGAAATTTTTTCTTGAGTTGTTGTGAGCATGCCCGCGAATGTTTCTATATATACTGGTGAGCTCTGGCATCATGAATTTTGTATGAAAAATGCAATAGGTGGTACGCGAGCCGTTTGAAAACTGAATGTATAGGGACTGATTGCATGGAATTCGAGAGGGGGGAGAGGAACTTGGGAGGGGGGTCGCGGGACGGGGGAAGCGGGAGAGGGGAGTGGGGAGAGAGAAGGGAAGAAGGCGGAGTGGGAACGCTTGAGGGGAAGAATAATTAGTTCCTACGTTGTTCGATTTCGAGTATTCGAAAAGGTTTACAGTGTGTTAACTTAACTTAACTTTTATGATATTAAGAAATGTCTTATTTTCACTGAAAATTTATTTTCCGAAGTAACAAACGTGAAACGTGTGCAAACAACGCATATGTGTGAGTATTCTAGCTTTAGGCTGTTGTTATTACAACTGATCAAAACACCCTCAGTACAGGTGCCCTCAAAATTCAGGTGGAACAATCGTCTCGGACGTTATCATCATTTTGTACTTGTCGTTATTTGTTTCCATCCGCGGAAAGAGATGGCGCCACTTCCGTCCGTAGCGTACATATGATAAATTCCAACCATCTAACTAGTGATCGCGCATTTGAAAATACGTTGATCCTTCTTTGGTCTCAAAGAATATGATGAAGGGGTTTTCTTGCTTCTGCTTGAAGTCCGCAATCCCACTGTTACGACTTTGGGCGGGCAAAAACCATCTGATCTTTTATCAAGAGGGATTCGTCTTCAAAAATATTGCAATTGCAAAATAAGTTTTCAGAAAAATATTGTCGGCGTCGGCGGTTTCAATTCAACGGCAGCCGATTTCACTAAATCGATTTTGCGACAGAAAATTCGAGCTATAAAAAAATGTTTTTTGGGTTTATTTTATTCTGATGTGGGCGTGGCTAGAGAAATTCTAAGAAAAAATAAATGTTTCCTCAAGGATTTCTGAATTTTCTAATATTTATTAATTTGTAAAATAATAGTTCAGCAGAAATCAAAGTCGATTCCAAAAATAATCGGTTTCTCAAAGAATCCATAGGTTCCAGTGACAGCAAAAGAACTGATTCCAAGTAATCGCGCCTAGAATATCGACCAACACTATTCGAAAGTATTAAATTGAAAATTTTCTTATTTCACTAGAAATTCTGTAGTGAATCGCAACAATTTCTATAATAATATATCGATACCCAAAAAGTTTTTCTTCCACAGGCGGGTTCGAATTTCAGCAATAGAGAACTCCAGTCCAATTTTTTTATTTTTTTTTATGAATAATAATGACCTTCTAACTTAAATAACTGCGTTTTTGTTTTTATTTTTAGAGTTAGTTTTAATAGTTAAAATAATTGTCAAAGTTTTAATTTTTCGAGACCCCCCGGAAATATGGTAAATCGTGTGACGTCATCACTCCCGAAAAATTAGTATGGGATTGGGCAATCAGCTGATCTACTGCCGCCATTTTGAAATCCGTTGTTCCGTTGTTCAAAGTATTCTCCCTAGAAGAAGCATTACTTTTTTCATTCATTATTTTTATTGTGCAGTAGTTTTTCAATATTTTAAATAATAGAGATACCTCTATTTTTGATACTGAATTATTTAGGCTTAAATATTGTTTCAATAAACACTACAACTAAAAGTACGAAAAAAAGAATAACATGAAATGCTGTTAATACTGATGGCTTGTGCCATACCTACATGTCTATTGATTTCAATACAATGTGATACAATGACTGGTGACGCGTGACGTCAGCACTAACCATTCAATCGTACCAACTTTACAGTGTATTTTAACGAGACGTTAAAAAATGCACTTTTTAATATTTTTTTACGAACACTACGTTTAATATTATTTAAAAAACTTATATATTCAGAATCAGCGTTTATTGGTCTGTATGAACATATTTTTTTAAAGTCATAATATTTTTTACTGGAGTTCCTTATTACGCCAAAAAATATAAAAATAGGAAACTAGATGATTGTCATAAGTATGCTTTTTGAAAGGGTTTCTGGGAAAACTTCATTAAAGTGCTCGTACGGAGGTCATCGAAGTTCTTTCTCTTCCTTATCACGGTTTTTTTTATACACCGTTGTTGTTATGAACCTGTAAATGTACGTACACTGTAACATTATGAACGTCTTTCTTAATATTTTTAAATTACCTATCATAATGATACGAGTACGATAGTTTTCATGGTGACTGACTGTTCGTTCGGGTGGCCTGAAAACTCAACAATATGCAACTTCATCATTCCTTTGAAACGTTATCAAAAGGTATGAAAAAAGTTAAATAGGTTACGTTGTGTGCTATTTTTTATGATATTTAGTTTTCATGATGGCTGTTCGTTTGGGTGCCAGTTATTCAACAGTGTCCAACTTCATATGATGAAAAAAATTGGTTTAATAAATTACGTTAGGTTTCATTATGTGGTATTTAAAAAAAATAAAACAATAACTTTGTTTGAAGCTTATATACATATAGAAAGCGACAAAACATAATACATATACGGGAACAGTGAGAGGGTTAATTAACATCTTATATAGAGAGAAAAAGACGGGTGATGTCTAATGAATTATCATTAGACATCACCCATTATTTTATGTACCTACATGGACAATACGTCAACTGAACAGGTGATTAAGGGACAAAGGGATTACGAATTTTTACTAGTATATGGGAAATATTGGTAATATCGGGTGATTGGACAATTTTTTTTCATAAATTTTAATGATTTTTCAAAGGGGTGTTGGAATGCCTCTTTGTCGAGTAGTTATGGAACCTATTTCCGTTTGAAATACCGCAGCTCCATTAATGATAAACGTTAGGTACTAGCAGTCAAAAACGTCACCGGGACAAAGTAACCGCGACAGGCAATGACGTCATATATAATGTACAGATGCGTGGTATTATTATTCACAATTGCCAGATGCAAAAATAATAATATAATCGTCAATCCAAGGTACCTACCTAAGCCGGCCAGGCGATGCTCCTCACGCTAGTTGTTAACATAAGTGGCACCATATTTTGGCATTGCTTTAATTCGGTTCTAATACAATTACAACAATATTATATTCAAACTCCACGTACGATAACGGTTTTGCGTAAGGCGCGGCGCACATCAAAATTATATTCTCAGCCGGATTCTTGAATTTTAACCGTACAGTCGCTCGGCTATTAATACTGTTTGATTCCATGCGCCAAGCAATATTTGCACATTTATATAAAAGAAAAACGAATATATGTATCATCGGTCACAAATATTTTCACACTTTCTTCAGTAAATATAATAGCTGTTTTGAAGAAACTGGTCCATCCCCCTTTCCAGAATGTTCGCCCCGATCCGCGATATTTCAATTTGGGAGTAGTTCATATTTTAACCTTCAACTTCAAACCAGTAAATAATTTGCAAAGGAAAAAGTTTCACAACAATGTTACAGGTCGTAATCGGTATTTAAAAGGCACTTATAGTTTTCAAAGTTGCCATAAGTACTATATTTCCAAAAGCAGCCGCGTTATTTTCCGCTTCGATTATGAAAGTTGGGTCACGCGATGAATGCCCAACCAATCCCCAATCTCAGAAGTAATTCTCGGAGCTTTCGGCAAATTGCCTCAAATAATATTTAGTTCTGAGTGGTTTGCTGTTGACTTTCTAACAAACTGAAATAACGTAAATTATTTATTATTTCTTAAACCCTCAGGACTCGGGCTTATTTTGTCGGCAGGTCAAAATATTTCCGTTTTGTAATAAAATTCAACTAAAAGGAATGTTTCTGAACGCATCCGAACGCATCCGAACACTAAAAACTGTTTTTGAAAGTTGATGAAATAAGCTTTCAAATTATATAATCTGAAATAAACATATAATTTTTTAAATATAAAAAAATTAAATGCACACATAAGAAAATTTTAAAAATGGCTGACATTACGTTTTTACTAATCAAAATTACTGATAATGAAAAAAAATGTGTAAACGTTATCGCGACATGATTTTTTATCGTTTTATGTAAAAGTAATGAATAAAAAATTCAGTTTTTCTTTTTCAAATTGCGCTCGGAAACTTTGGTTTCATTAATTTGGTATATTTTATTTATTTTGCGGTAACTTTTAGATTTGTATACATGGTGTTTTCTCTTTCTAACACCATTTAACACTAGAGTACACGCGTGGGCTACATATGTAGCCCAGGGTATTGTTTTTGTTCAAAACTTCGTGAAATCGCGTGATTTAACTTCGAGTCTCTAGCTAAGCTCCGATTGGTTGTTGCTCGACGCATTCAGTGTGGCGTGAGCGATCGACGCTGGCGCACGTTCGAAAAATAACGATTTAAAGTTGTTGGGCTACGTATGTAGCCCATGCGAGCACTGGCGGAGCACAAGGAAAACTTGCTTGAAATGCTACAGGCGTGTATGTGATGATCACCAAATTTTAATTTGTCCTTCATGTAATGAAAATTTAAAAAAAAGCTTAATAAAATGTAAGAATTAAACCAAAAGTTGATTGATCTCATATAAATAAAAATTATGTGATCTTTTGAGAAGTCTGAAGTTTTGTTAATATCTTAAGTTTAAGAAAGAGAAGATATATTTTTTTTATTTCGGTTTACTTAATAAATGTCATTTATAATAATAAATGTGTTTTATTTAAAAATTAAACGATTATCTTTCAGTATATTTCAATTTAAAATGGGCTACAAGTGAAGCCAACGCGAGCACTCATGATTGTTTCAGTGGCGCGTGTGCCGTAGTGTTAAATCATATCATAACCATGGTAGTGAGGAAGACAACGATATATGAGTTGATCCGAAAACCGAAAAAATTTGCCTTAACTTGAAAGGGCTAATATTTTAAGCATTGAGATCACTTAAAAATTAATCGCTTATGTTGTATTGTTGTACTAATTGAAAAACTATTGTTAGGTTTACGCAATTTTTGTAGTAGCTAAACGACTATTTAACCTTCGGAAGTGTAGTCAACTTAGGTAACTTTGCCCATCAGTCTAACAATGGCCCCACCGAGTACACAATTACCGCAAGTTAAACATCTTGTAGGTATTACAGTTATATATATTATGTTTGTAATCCCAGATGATAAAAATTGTGATACCTGTCACTGCCATCGGACGTTTAAAAATCAAGACGTTTAAAAATCAAACTAATTATGCTTCTTTGATATTGAAAATGGCGAAATCGTCCAACTTTCACTCAAATCTAATGTTAAATAAGGAGGCGTCTACTAATATCTTCAGGAATTCCAAAAACTGAACAAATCGGACTAATATCTATGAGAGCCAGAGTGAGGACGAATATCTACAGCTCAAACTTCTGACTAATATCTATGAGAACCAAAGTGAGGACGAATATCTACAGCTCAAACTGCTGACCAATATCTATGAGATCCAAAGTGAGGACGAATATCTACGGCATTGGCAGAGGTTGGATTTGCAATTATGTATAGCGTATTGGAATAACGTAATATTGCGTAGGTTAGGTTAGGTTTTCCGTACAACCTCTTGCTCAGCTGCCCTCTGTAGATATTAGTCCTCACTCTGAAGTTCATAGATATTTGTCCAACAGATGAGCTGTAGATATTCGTTCGACATACAGGCTGTAGATATTAGTATCTGTAGTCTTAAATAAGTTTATTCGTATCTCATATCATCTTTTATTATTTATACTTAAGAGTACCTACCACTAATCAAGTCAAACTTTTTTAGTACTCCTACACTAAATAATTTTCACTATTCAAATATCCGTTGTAAATAGACAATAAAAACAATTATTAACGTCTTAAAATAAAGGGAAAAAAAACAATTTTAAAAAATATATACTGAGTGAAACTTTTAATACGAGTACACAATATATAAACTAAGAAAGTATGAACAATTAATAACGTATAACTAACATCAAACAAAAAAGGTTAAGCACACTCACAAAACTTTGAAGCGAGATCAATGATAAGCTTTTATAAGGGATTTCATGGGAAATTGAAAATGTTTGTAAAACCAAAAAAGCTTTTAAAATCGTTAAACAGGGTACATCAGGTATTATCAGCCTTACTAATAAAAAACACTTCCCATCCGTATTTTTACTACACTTTAAATAAACTTATAAACCCTGTTTTACATTCTTACAAATAAAAAATGTCTTTAAATGGGCTGCGAAAGAGCTTACATCATTGCATTTTGACAGATTGACGTAAGAGATTCTCGTCTTGAAAAAATTAGGTTATTTCTGACATATTATTTTTTAACTGACAGCCGGCGTGGTCCAGCGATAAGGCTCTTGACTCGCATTCGGAAGGTCGCGGGATCGAATCCCGGCGTGGCAAATAAATTTAATTTGATTAATTTGTGTTATTTAACAATTTATTCATTTAAAATAATACATAGTATGTTTGCGGCACGTTCCAGAGTGGAAGATACTCTTAGTATCGCCCTGGTGTAAGACCACCATTCAGAATTGAAACGTTGCTTGAAATGGCGTTAGCCGTGTTTGGTGACCAGAGCTGAATAGCCAGGTACTTCCCCACCTTCTTCTTCCCGATCTCCTTCCCCTCCCCACTACCTTCAGCCTCACAACATACCCCAATTGGGGATGCCATAGACTGGGATGACTCGCTCCAGACGGGAGCAGCTGAGACTCTTACAAGCTAACTAACTAACTAACCATCACGCCGTTTCCCCGCAGGGGTAGGCAGAGAGGACGGACCGCCAAACAACTCGGTCTTGGCACACACTCTTTGCCTCACTCACATTCATACATTGTCTCATACCATACATACTCTTATATTATTCTGACTTTTGTTTTGACATGGCCCGACTCAAGTATCTGATTCACTTGATCGTGCCATGTCTTCCTCGGGCGTCCCCGACTTCTTCTACCATTCACATTCGCGTCGTATATTCTTCTTACAATACTTTCTTCGTTCATTCGCTCAACATGCCCAATCCATCTGAGTGTCCCTTTCTTAATCTTACTCATTATGCTTACATCAGCCTTACATTATTTGCGGATATCCACATTTCTCACAACTAAAATATACTGCAATTATCCAAATTTTATAAGAATTCCATAAAAGTTATGTTTTTTAATAACATGAATGAACACAAAATCAACGTTTATATTTCGCAAACAATGAATCCCATTATTATTATTCTAATTGTATAAACTAAATAAAAAGTGAAGGGACAGTTTTCTTTCAGATTCCCTAATCCCTAAATAAGAGGAATGTGTTTTCTACATTTCGTAAAATCTCCAATTTTTCGCGTTTGGAGTAAAAATTTAACTCCTTTTTTTCATGATCGAAATTAAATATTCCAGTCTTCTTCCTTTGCGCTGTCCCAACTCATTGCCTAGGTAGGCTGTTGGGGTCGGCTCTTCTCGTTCTCAGGTTGTAATATCTTCTGTTCTGGGTATCGCCTTCATCCAGGCCGTTTCTTCGAAGAATTTTGGAACATTGAGTCGTCCAGGAGTTCTTCGGTCTTCCTTTGGATGACTGTCGATGAAGCTCCATAGACATTGCCTGCCTCACAGTGTGGTCTGATGGTCTCCGTCTTATATGTCCATACCATCTCAACTGTCGTTCTTCCAGCTTGCTATTTATGTCTGTGACACCCAGGCTACCACGAATGCGTGAACTTTTGATCTTATCTTTTAATGATACTCCTGCCGACCATCTAAGCATTCGCATTTCTGCTGTATCAAGTTGCCTAGTGTAGGAGTTGTACATAGTCCAGCATTCGGAGCCAAACATTATTGCGGGTCTTACAATGGTCTGGTATATTTTTCCTTTCAGTTTTATAGGTATTTCGGAGTCACACAATATTCCTGTTACGGATCTTAAATCGAAATTAAATATTCCAATTAAATATTTTATCTAAATTAAATATTCCAGTATATAAAATTTATTACTTAAATTGAAAATTAAAAAAAAAAAATAAATGTCAGTTCTATTTTGTGTTTCCATTAGTAAGGTTTTACGTAAACGATTGTATAACAATTATATTAGGTCCTTACATATGAAATTGGCGTTTTGTATGGGAGGAACATAAAGTCGATTTTCTTAAATATAATATATTTGTTTGATCAAAGTATGTACCATTGCTATCTATGCACTTTTGCCATCTCATAGGTAGTTCATCGATCCCTTTACAAAAAAAAAACCATTCGGACGGGAATCAATAAAATCTTTGAAGGCGGTCTGGACTGTCCCATCGGAGTTGAATTTTTTTCCTTGCAAGAAGTTATCCAAATTTCGAAAAAAATGGTAATCTGTTGGGGCAAGGCCCAGAGAGTACGGTGGATCTCTTAGACATTCCAATTGAAGCTCCTCTAATTTGGTAGCCGTCTGTTGTGCAGTGTGTGGTCTAGCGTTGTCATGAAGCAGCAGTGGCCTAGAGCGATTAACCAGCCTCGGTTGTTTTGCACTAGCTTTTCCATCAGATATGCTGTAATCGTCCAGCCAGATTTAAAAAAGCTGTAGTGAACGACACAAAAAAAAAAAAGAAAACACAACTGTGTTTTCTTCTACGGCATCGTCGCCATACACATCATTAATCCTTCGAGCCGTTTCTGCATCACTGGTGCCACGGTGGAACTCGCACTCGTAAATAACGCGATATTTCAAGTTTTCCATTTTGTGAACTAAGTGACGCAAAGAAAATAAACAATTAAGGAAAAAACAAATGAATTTTAATTTACGAAACACAAATACATGAGTAAATAGCTGTATAAATTTGAATTTGGAATTCCTAACCAAAGAGAAGATATTTGAGATCAAAGTTTCCAGTATGGAAAAACGCCAATTTCATGTGTAAGGACCTAAATATATCTTAGTGAGGCTCTTATTGTAGGCAAATATATGATCCACAATTAATTTGACTTATTATCCCATTTTCCATCTTCTCGTGGAAAGTAAGTCATCACCTCTAAAATAAAATGCCGATACACTTGCCGACCCACGTAGGTGCAACACATCATCCCTTCACATTCTGCGCCCCTAATAGATAAAGAGACTTAGCGGGTTATTTATGACGCGGGAGGCTTTAGCGGAAGGGAAATTTATATTGAACGATGTTTAACGCCCAGCAGGGGAAGGGTTAAATTGGGTAGGAGGTCAATAATTTACATTAATAAAGATTGACCTTGTCGAAGGTAAGAAGTAATAAAGGGTGCCTAAATAAAATATTTTCTCGTCTGGTTTCATATTGACCTCGTTACATCCATACTTCGTGGAGAAAGTATTGAATTGGTTGTCTTTGGAATTGCGAGGAATTTGAAATGCTTTAAGTGATTTAGAACGTTCCCAGAAATTTCAGAAAAATCAATGAGCTTCCCGGAAACTTTCGGATGGTTTTAACTTCCATAAAGTATTCGTTTTAAACCGGGAATTCTCTAAATTTTTGAAAAGTCTTTATTTCAACAAGCCCTAAAGAGAGATGATCTTTGCAAAATTATTATGTCCAGACAAAGAAAGGATGTGATTTCTCGGAGGGTTGGGGTTAAGTATGTTGCCTGTTGTATGCTGATGATACGGTGCTGATTTCTAACATTATGGAAGATCTACAGTCTCTCGTGTCTAGGATGAACGAAGTATGTATGAAGAATGAGTTAATGATGAATGTAAGTAAGTCTAAGGTCATGGTGTTTGAAAGAGAGAGTAGTTACGAACACAGTATACAATATAGCTGTGAATGATGAATACTTGGAGCAGGTGGATGAGTTTGTATCTGAGTAGTATGTTTACGAGGGATAGGAAGGCTGATAGGGATATTGAAAGAAGAGTGAATGCCGGTTACTCCATTAATGGAGGACTGAATGCCGTTGGCGCTAATAAAAAAAATGTCCTCAATAAAGTCCTGGTACCTTCCCTGATTTATGGCAGTGAGGCATGGAACTGGCAGAGGAAGGATGAAAGTAAACTGAATGCTGTTGAAATGAGATCCCTGAGGCGTATGTGTGGTAAAACCATGTATGATCGTGTGAGAAATGTGGATATCCGCAAAGAATGTAAGGCTGATATAAGCATAATGAGTAAGATTAAGAAAGGGACCCTCAGATGGTTTGGGCATGTAGAGTGAATGGACGAAGAAAGCAGTGTAAGAACAATATATGACGCAAATATGAATGGTAAAAGAAGTCGTGGACGCCCAAGGAAGACATGGCACGATCAAGTCAATCAGATACTTGAGTCGGGCCATGTCGAAAGTCAGAATAATGAAAGAGTATGTATGAATGTGAGCGAGGCAAAGGGTGTGTGCCAAGACCGAGTTGTTTGGCGGGGAAACGGCGTTATTGTTAGTTAGTTGGTTAGTTAGTTTAGTTTTCCATGAGGTTCTAGTAAAATTTTGAATATAATATTTTTTTATCTCGGACCCATATTAACTGATATATTATTTTCTATTACAAATAAGGTCATCGGTAATCTATTTAGGGATTCAAATGTGTTATTTATTAAATTAAACAGTTTACACTGTGCTGTCATGTTCGTAACGTATGTGAAATAATGAAATATTTTCGGGTGAAGCTCTATGTCATTAAAGCCGATTTTACTTTACGCAACTAATTGCTTTAAACATGGCACACATGTATAAAATAAAATAAAAATTGTCACGAATTAAAATACGATGTTGGATTTGAGGTTATCAAAAAAGCGTATGGGTGCAATGTAATTAATCTCCGAATTAACAGATGAAGACCTGAAAGCTATAAAAACTATTCTTGAATTAGTGAACCTCTTTTATACTTTATTGAGCAATCCAGCGTTGAATTGTCATTTTCGGTGTAAAAACTCTCATGTCGTTACAAGGTACACATACGTCCGCACAGCTGAAATGATTTCGCACCACTAGTTGCACCACTTTTTACCCCATGCAATTAGTTGCATATAATTTGTGGTGCTGTAATTTGCTAGCGCTATCTTATTTTGTGGCATTCAATTAATGCATGAATTATGAATCTACGAGTATGTTTACTCGCGAAACTAGCTGTGCAATTAATGTTATGAAACAAGTTGCGTAATGTAAATTTGGCTAAAAGTGTTTTTCGCCTACTGGTTTTAGCTTGAGTGTTTAAGAGGGCATTACCAGAGAAAACCAGAAATATGTCATTTTCAAATCAGATTTTAGACGTATTGACTCTTTTCCACAAAAAATTATAAATGGATTTCGAAAGATTGTTCTTTTATCTAGCATTCGTATGTAATAAATTTTTAGATTTTTTTTAAATTTTTAGTATAATAAGGTTATTCCATAGGTCGTTGGCAGATTTTTTAAATTTTCAAAAAAGATTTTGTGTTATACCACACCCATTTCAAATAATATAATCATGCAGTAAAATAAATCAATACATTATCTAGCAAACGCATGTTTTAGAATTTTAATTTTAGTTTTAATAAAATCATAAAAAAATATGTACGTACATATGTTTCTTGACGAAAATTGGTCCATTTGTGTATTTATTTGCGCACTTACAAACTACTATATTTCAGATTTTTTTAACATTCTTATTAAATTTAGACATTATTGAAAAATGATAAATACTTATAATCAAAAAATAATTACAAAAAATACATTATTTTAATAGTTTTATCATCAGCATTTTTGGATGAAGGTATAAATTAAAGCTAATTTGGATTGAAATAAATTCGATATTGAGTTGTAATTTTAAAAAGCTGGTACGTAGAATAATTAATCTTTCTCATTGTAAATTGTAACCGCTCTGCATGATCGTAAGAACAACTTTCGACGAAATGTGGATTTTCGTCCGCTGGCTGGTTAAACGCTCTTAATATTATAAATTACTTACAGGATGCTTACATCTGTTACACATAACATAAAATTTTACGCGATTAAATCGGTCAGTAGATACGTAACGTTATAACAGAGTTCAATTGAAAGTTCTTTCCGCGATTCCATGTTTTATCCATGGAGGGTAAAATGAATACTAAAATAAAACTAGCAGAGTCGCTTGTGAAAATGCTTTTTGCATGAAAACTGGATTTTTCCCTGTCGTTCAGGGGAAATCCTGCCCCAAATTAGGGGCTGAAACGAGGGGTACGTTGTGAAGTCGGCGTTATCTCTACAGCCTTGGCTGTGTTGGGACTGTCGGGGGAGGAAAATAGAGAAAAACCTACCAGGATAGGAGGAAGCTGCATCATTAGGGGTGGAAGAGATCTCAGCCCACTGGCTTTATCAAAAACCACTGCTTTTTACGTAAGCTCTCTGTGGTAAAATCTCAATATCGTAAAATACGTTGACTACATTAAGCCTAACGATATGGTTATGTTGAGGGCCCTTTACAGGTTTAAAATAACCAGCTTTTAGCGTACCGTGTTGTTATATAGTTATTACTATAAAGTGTGAGGATGTCGATTTTATTTCACCATTATACATATTTCCGTAGAGTATTGATTTTTACGACATCAAAAAAATAGCCTTCGTTCATAATACGACAGGTAGAAAACTCTGCTTCTAGTGGATTGGATCAAGTTCGAATTCCTAGTCCAGTACCTACCCACTCCTCTTGTCTAAAATTATGGAAGAGATAAACAGTCTTTATCAGAATTTTCAGTTTTACCTTTTTTTAAATCGTTAATTCAAGATTAATTAATATCGTACAGATAACTAACCAGAACTGCAAGGAACCTCATTTTTAAAAGTAGTTCTTGTTTAAATTGGTTAGAAGACATGTTTATAATTAGTATTACTTTAATTGGCAAGTAGACATGTTTTTGAACAGTCTCGTATATTTAAAAAAAATTATCTATTTTTATTAATTACATCCCCTTCTCCTCACGCGTTCCCTCTCCCCACTCCGCTCTCCCGCTTCCCCGTCAGTGCTGGACATTCAGTTATCAAACAGCTCGCGTGCCACCTATTGCTATTTTTTATACAAATTTCATAATGCCAGAGCTCACCAGTTTATATGTTGAAACCTTCGTGGGCGTGCTCACAACAACTAATCAAATTTTCATCGCAATCAGATTAACGGTTAGCGATGCATAATTTCATGATGCCAGAACTCACTATGTGTATGGAAACCATCGCGGAGATGCGCACATCAAATCCCCAAAGTTTCATCGCAATCGGATCAAACGAAACGAAATTTTCAACTAAATATTGAAATTAAGTAAAATATATCAATATAAAGTGTTATCAATCACCAATTTTATCGACAAAATAACTTGAATTTATCAGTTTCGCTAAATATATAAAAAAAAACAACCATACAATGCCACCAAAGAAAACACAAGCGGAAGAATCTGATGCGTTAAGTCGCATAGAAGCCAAATTCTGTGAGTTAAATAATACATTTAAATCGGAGATACGGGATTTAGTAAAAACCGTAGAATTTCTGAGCCTTAAAATTGATGATTACGAATTAAAATTTAAAAATATGGAGAAAAAAATTACCGAATTGGAAAAAACAAACGAAAATAATATGTCACAAAAAAAAGATTTGCTTGAATTACAAGCGAAAGTTGACGCCAATGAACAGTATGCTCGTGCTAATAACATAGAGATTATCGGGATTCCGGAAAAAAAAACAAGAAAACTTAATGGATGTTCTAAAGAAAATCTACGCCGAACTTAAGGTAGAGATGCCTAGTCACATTGAGTTCGCCAGTCGCGTCGCTCCACGGGAGAAAATTGAAGGAAGACCGAGGAACGTTGTTGTGAAGCTGGAACGGAGGCAACAAAAGGACGACATAATCGCTGCAATTCGCAAGAGGAAGGGCCTCACAGCGGAGGACATCAACATCCACGGAGGACATAACATCTTCATTAATGAACACCTTTCCCCCAAAAATAAAATCCTCTATAAAAAGGTTAGAGAGTTTTCTAAAGAACAAAAATTTAAATTCTGCTGGATAAAAAACTGTAAAATTTTCCTTCGGCTCAATGAAAACACAAACCACATATGTATAAATTCATTTAACGATTTAGAAAAGATAAAAAAACGAGATACTCCTGTCACTTATGCCTAACAATTTTAATTAATTAATTTAATTTCATTAATTTTCACTCCATTCCACAAAGATGGAATTTACCTTAATTATATGCACAATGCACAATATATCCATTGTAGTAACTAAAGAATCATCAGAATGTTTTAAATATCACAAAAAACTGTTGCAATCTTTTGAACAAAATTATTCTGTGAAACAACAACAAAATATGACTTACACGATTAATCATTATTCTCATGAAGTACCACCACCTGTTAAATACAAAAAACTATCGCAACCTATTAGAAATAATTGTAATATACCATTCTTTTATGCTACTGTTATATGCTTATCATCATGTTTACGTTTCTATAACCTAAATCTGTCAAAATTAATTACACCTGATACCATAGACAAAATAATATACCACAAACAAACCAAATATTATGATGTTCATAATTGCCCCCTTTCAAAGCATAATTGTTTACTTTACAATAAATTATTTTCATATAAATTTTACAAAAAAATATATTTAATTATGCTTAAGATATACTTTCAAAATGTATTCTAACAAAACGGCAATAACATTTTATTATCAAAATGTACGTGGTTTAAAAAGTAAATTAACTGATTTATATTACGAAGTGCTCAGTTGCAATTATGATTTAATTTGTTTTACAGAAACATGGTTAGACTCCACAATCTTTGACCATGAAATAGTAGACGATCGTTATAATATATATAGACGCGATAGGGACATATCGAGTTCCTTTAAAAAATCAGGTGGTGGAGTTCTAATAGCCATAAAGAAAGAAATGACATCTTTTTCAGTCTCAGCACACAGCTCAAAATCTACAGAAGATTTATGGATTAAATTTAAATTAAATGAAACATCCAGACAATCCATTAACTTATGTTTGGCGTATTTGCCTCCAGATATACCGATCGAAAATCTCACAGATTTTTTCGAAAAGTGTCATACGACATATAATAACTTATCATCAGACGATATCACAATAATAATGGGTGATTTTAATGTCCCATCTATTCAATACTCACCAAATGTCAATGTAACGCACACCAGACCAGTCTTACATAATAGCCAAAAATCGATATCTCTACTAGACTTTCAAAATTTGACTGGACTTAATCAATTCAATCACGTAACTAACAACATAGATCGAATTTTAGATTTAATGTTTTCAAACCATAACCTCAACATTCAAATTGCTTCACATGTGCTATCCAAAATTGACCCTTATCATCCTCCCATTGAATTCGATCTTTTGATGTCCAAATACAGACCCCTACCCACTAATCCAGATCACATCAAATATAACTTCAAAAAAACGGATTACATTAAATGCAATGAAATGTTATCACTTAATAACTGGGACGATCTTAACACGCTGAATTGTAATGACTCCCTACTACATTTTTATAACTTGTTATGGCTATCAATTGAAAAACACACTCCGCGCTTAAGAAACAGGAATAATAAGTTTCCAATTTGGTTTAGCAGTGTTCTAATCCACCAACTCAGAGAAAAAGAAAAGTTTAGAAAGAAATGGAAAAAATACAAAAATCAATGTGACTACGACAGTTTTTCTATCTTGAGGGCTAGAGTAAAAGTATCCATACGTACATGCCTTAAAGCCCATGTAGATTCAATAGAAAATTCTCTCCCTAACAGTATCAAAAATCTTTCAACCCTCATTAATTCAAAAAGAATTTCTAATTCTCTCCCCAAAATCATGCATCTCCATGACAAATCAGCAACAAATGGAGAAGATACATGTGAACTGTTATCTACTTTCTTCTCTTCTGTTTTTAGCTTACCATCCAATTCTAAAAGTGACTCTAAACTTTCTTCCCCACTCTATAATTACCCACTGTCTCAAATCATAATAACTTTAGACGAGGTCAAAGAGAAATTGAACACTCTTGATATCAATAAGGGTTTCGGCCCAGATGGAATTCCTCCACTATTTATTCGAAATTGTGCAGATCAGCTTGCAGTACCATTACACAAAATATTCATCAAAAGTCTGAACGATGGAGTATTTCCGGATCTGTGGAAGGTTGTCCACGTCATTCCGATCCATAAATCTGGCTGTAAAAATGATGTAACAAACTACCGTCCTATCAGCCTTTTATCTTGTTTTGGCAAAATATTCGAGTCTATTGTATACAAAACCATATTTAACCATGTAAAACATATACTTAGTCCTTTCCAACATGGCTTTGTAGCTAAAAGATCCACAAATACTAATTTACTCGAGTATATGGACTTTCTATGTAAATCGATGAATAATAAAACACAGGTTGATGCCGTGTACACCGATTTCAGTAAGGCCTTTGACAAAGTTAGTCACTATATCTTAATGAATAAACTGGATAAAATCGGCATTCACGGAAATCTACTTCGTTGGTTCATCATCATCATCTGTGGCTCTACAACCCAGGTCGGGTCTTGGCCTCCAGCAGAGCCTGCCTCCATGACTGTCGGTGTTGTGCTGCGTTGCGCCAGTTTCGGATGCCGATGGTGCTTGCATCCTTCACCACTCCATCCAGCCATCGAAGCTTTGGTCTTCCAACTCTTCTCCGACCCCCAGGTGCACCATCCATAATTCGCTTTGGAATATCTCCTTCGCTCATTCTCTGGATATGTCCAGCCCACCTGAGTCTTCCAGTTTTGATTTCCTTGGAGATATTAGGGTCCTCGTAAAGATCGTATAGCTCCTGGTTGTATCTGATACGCCATTCTCCATTATCACAGACTGGGCCGTAAATCCTTCGCAGCACCTTCCTTTCAAAACTTTCTAGGGCTCCTTCATCACCCTTACTGATTGTCCAGCATTCCGAACCATACATAAGAACAGGTCGTATAAGGGTCTTGTAAAGCAGGACTTTAGTTCTTCTGGTAAGGTGGCGAGATTTCATATGCTTCTGTAGCCCAAAGTAGTATCGATTTGCAGCTACTATTCTTCTTTTGATTTCGCTGGATACATTGTTGTCATTTGTCACCATAGTACCGAGATATACAAACTCGTTGACAGTTTCAAATGTATAATTATCTATCTGTATACTTGGTGGTTTCTGGCGTCCATGTACGGGCATATATTTTGTCTTCCCCTCGTTGATGACCAATCCCATGTTCCTTGCCGACGTAGCTAAGCTTTTAAACGCCGATTTTAGTTCATATTCTGAGGGTGCGATGATATCTATATCGTCAGCATAAGCAAGGAGCTGAACAGACTTGTTAAAAATATGGCCTGTGGTTTGTATATCTGCATTTCGGATGGCCTTTTCCAGCGCTAAATTGAATAAAATGCAGGCAAGTGCATCTCCTTGTCTTAGTCCATTGAAGGTCTTTAGGGTGTCTGACAGATCCTGTTGTATTCTGACTCGGCACTCAACATTAGACATTGTGAGCCTTACTAAGTTTACCAGTTTTCTTGGGATATTAAATTCATCCAAGGCTCTGTAAAGTCTTTCTCTATTTACCGTGTCATAGGCAGCCTTAAAATCTATGAAGAGATGGTATGTATCAACATTAAATTCTATTGTTTTTTCCAGTATCTGTCTCAGTGAAAAGATTTGATCAGTTGTAGATTTCCCCTTACGGAACCCAGTTTGATATTGGCCAATTATGCCATCCGAATATTTCATAAGCCTACCACACAGTACATTTGATAGGATCTTGTATGAGATATTCAGCAGCGTTATGCCCCTATAGTTAGAGCAGTTCATAGGGTCTCCTTTCTTGTGAAGAGGGCAAATTATTCCACAGTTCCATTCACTTGGCAGAGTCTCAGAGCACCAGATGGATTTAATGATATTATATATATGGACTTGAAGGTTCTCTCCGCCATATTTGAATAACTCTGCAGAGATGTTGTCAGTTCCAGGTGATTTATTGTTATGTAGACTTTTAATGGCACCCACTACTTCTTCTAATGTTGGTGGCGGCTCGACATTGTCATCATCATTAGTACCACCATCAGTGATGTTTCCATCCCTTGTCAAATTTTCACCCACACTCTCATCTACACTTCCGTTTAGCAGAGCATCAAAATATTCCACCCATCTATTCAGAATTCTTGGCTTTTCATTCAAAATATTTCCCTCGCTGTCGTAGCACATTGTAATTCTGGGCTTGTATTCTTTTCTTTGATGGTTTACCTTCTGATAGAAAAGTCGACTTCTGTTTTGGGCCTTGGCTAGTTCCACTTCCTTGATTTGGTTCTCGAGAAATACTCGTTTCTTCCTTCTGTGCGACCATGTGGAACAACATGATATTAACTCATACTGGGATGGTGTTAAGTCTGTGATTACCAATGCAGCTGACGAAGTTCTGGGAAGCAGGCAAACACAACCAAGAGAATTATGGTTCGATGCAGAATGCCAACAAGCAACCAATGTGAAGAATGACGCATATCTAAGAATGCAACAGCGACATCGTACACGGCAAGCAGAGATGGAATACAGAGAACTAAGAAAGCATGAGAAAAAACTGCACAGAAGGAAGAAACGAGTATTTCTCGAGAACCAAATCAAGGAAGTGGAACTAGCCAAGGCCCAAAACAGAAGTCGACTTCGTTGGTTAGAATCATATTTATCACATAGAAGTCAATTAGTTACTGTCAACGGTTTTAACTCTTCCCCAATATTAGTTACGTCGGGCGTACCACAAGGATCTCACCTTGGACCCTTACTTTTCTTAATCTTTATTAACGACCTTACATACAAACTCCGCTGTAATTTTTCTCTATATGCTGATGACCTCAAATTATATAAAGCAATTAAATTTATGAAAGATTGTGAACTCTTACAACAAGACCTTAACACAATATCTACCTGGTGTGTTGACAATGAAATGGAACTGAATATAGCTAAGTGCAAAGTTATAAATTTCACGAAGAACACCAACAAAACTCTGTATTCATATAGCATATGTGGTCACAATCTAGAAACAGTTGAATCAATAAAAGATTTAGGAATTATATTTGACAACAAACTAACATTCAATCAACACATTGAATACATTGTGTGTAAATCAAATAAATTACTTGGTTTTATTGTAAGATCAACCAAACTGTTTAAGAATTCTAACAGTCTAATAATTCTATTCAATTCCTTAATCCGAAGTGTTCTTGAGTACGGGTCAACAGTCTGGAATCCACATTATATTACACAGATATCTAGACTCGAATCAGTCCAAAGAAAATTTACACGGATTTTGTCTTACCGATCAGGTGTCTATCATCTTCTAGACGGGTACGAACAAAGACTTAGACATTTCAAATTAGAAAGTCTGGTTAAAAGACGAAACATAAATGACCTCTTAATGCTATATAAAATTGTGAATAATCGTGTAGACAGTAACTTAGTCAACCAAATCAAGTTATACGCCAGGCCAAAATCTACCAGAAACCTAAACACATTCTGGACTGAAATCTTTACTAATAATACTGGATACTTTAATCCTATGTCCAGAATATGTCGATCATACAATGATCTTGTCAAGATACACACTTTTATAGATATTTTTCTAAACAATGTAACATGTTTCAAAAAATATCTCCACGATTTGTGCACCTAAAAAAAAAAAAAATTAATAATAATAATTTATTTGTTGTTTTATTACATCTCAGGAAATACTTCATAAATATTGTATTCTTATAATGTATTTCAATTTTGTATTTAGTTTTTTTTGTTTTTTTGTTTTTAAAGTTATGTATAAATAATACTTGCATTGTTTTTCATGTGTTTGCTTCTGTAAATATTCAAATTTGATTACTGCAGACACATTAGTCTAGGGATATTTATATTTGTATTTTAATTTATTATATTTAACCCACAAAAATGTTTATAAATATCCTGTTTGTGTCTCAAATAAATAAAAAAAAAAAAAAAAAAAAAAAAAAATGGTTTAGCAACGCATAGGCCCCATACAAACATACAAACCCAGAAGCAAACATTTTTGATTTTTACATATATATACCTACATAAGCTAATTTGACGTCTCGGCAAATATAAGTATTTGAATTAAAAAATATGTATTTGCTTTATTACGCTTTCTTATTATATCTGACTTTCTTTTCTTTCTCTGTACTATATAATTATTGTATTTTATGTTTTATTTTGCTTATTATTCTTTCTGTTATTTCGTTAATTGCATTTTTTTTTTTTACATTAACTCCACACAGGAGGCCTTGAGGAAAATAATTTCCCTCAGGGCCTATGTCATCTGGGATGCTGTGTGGAGGGTCTTTTTGAGGAGAGGAAGGAATGAACATTGGTCTTGAAGAGACCTATGTTGTAGGAAGGAGGAAACACTGAGGCCGGCAAATCATTCCACAGCCGAGCTGTTGAACATAAGAACGAGTCGAAGAAACGACCCGTTCTCATGTGACAAATGTCAACCGTGTACAAATGTCGGGCACGCGTTTGGCGTGTTTCCCGACTATGCACCGATGCCGGAGGGATCAATGATGCTAGTTCCTCGGAGCATCTTCCATTGTAATACCGGTAAAACAAGGATAGCATTCCCACCCGACGCCTGTGCTCTAAAGATTGCAATCCGTCTGTTAAGATGGGAGAATCTATCAAACGGACCGCACGTTTCTGCACAGAGCCGAGGGTATTTTTCAGGTATTTTGGAGCTCCAGACCAGAGGTGGCTGACAAATTCAATCGTGGGGCGCACTTGCGATTTGTACAGGGTTAGCAGTTGTGCACTATTAAAGTATCTGCGGGCCCTATACATATACAGTACGCCCAGTTTCTGGGAGGCTAACTTTACTCTGGCTTCGATGGAGCCCCCATACCTGAGCTGGTCACTTAGGGTTACACCAAGCATATCAATGGAGGGCCTGTTCGGAAGATTGCTTCCGTTGAAAGAGACTAGATTTTCATTTCGATCCCTTTTAGACGTAATCAGACAAGATTTGGTCTTTGAAACATTAAATTCAACGAGATTATTTTTACCCCAAGAGAAAACACTCTCGAGGTAACACACCTAGTAACACCTAAACTTCGAATTACGTATACTGTGAACATCTTTAATTGCAGTTAATATCTATGCCCATCTGTAATGTTCTTTTATTGTGGCCTTACTTGCCCACAAATAATAATAGAGATGTACACGTAAGTTCTTTCGTCTTTATTGCAATGTACAATGGATTCAATAGTACTGTATTATTGTCTACGTAGCGAGTGATTACTAAGGCTGCTAAAATGGTTCTGGCGAGCTGCCACGAACGAGACCACTGTCTGACCCATGAGACGTTCGTCAAAGTTCGGCGGAACACGAACGTTTCCGAATGATCCACTATATGGATAATTACATATTTATACCACACCATCCCAATGGTAATTTCTTGAATGTAATAATTGTTAATACTCTCTAAATGTTTCGAACTATATATAAATAAAAGTAAAGGTAGAATAACTAAATAATGAAAACTAGCGTGAAGCAACTTCAAAAATTCCTACTTTGCTGCGGGGAATGAAAACCTTGAGCAGTAAATCTTCTATTCCCATTATCTGATCTAGAAATAATTATTTGACGGTAACGGTTTTCAACTGGCTCGAACAAACCAATGGATAGGTACTTTTACCTCGAAAAGTATAGGAACATAATGCTTAGCTGAATAGAGGTCTTTATTTAAGGTTACTAATTGAATGCTTTCAATTTCGGCTCGTATTAAGTGTTTGAATAGGTATTTAATTAATGAAACAATAAAGCCAAAGATCGAAAATAGGTCCATTATTTATTTTCTTAGATTAAATTTCAAAGTTAGGTTTATTTTTTTATTTAAACTTTCACCAAAGTTATTTTAAAGATACAGGCCGTTTAGGGGTATTGATTGTTGCCAAAAAGTGCTTGCAGCAGTGACAGTTAATTGACGTATTTGTGCCAATAGAGACAGTTAAATAAATAACTTTGCTAGGTAATTCATGATGGAAAGGACGGTTTAAATAGAAATACAATAAATTAAACTGACTGACTGAATAAATTAACTGAATTTTGACTGTCCTAAAACGGAAATCCTCCTAGTTGGGCAGTCAAAACGTTTCATAAATTATGTTTATAATTCTGTAATATTGGAATAAATAAAAATAAATAAATAGATAAATAAAACAAAATACTTCAAAAGAAACATTGGTCGAAATTTCAACAATTTACTACCAACTTGCTTTAGAGAAAACTACAATAAAATGAAGACTTACACACGTACTACACAAGAAAGACAACATCAGACTGAAAAAATGAACCCAAAAAAACACAGAAACCCAAATGTCTAGCATAGTTCCTTGTGAAATTAAAAATGTGTCTAGAGAAAAATCAAAAAACAGTGTAATAATTATTTATTTTTTATTTTTTATTTATTTATTTATTTCAAGATTTTTGTTTATACATTACAATGAACAATACTATCTCCGTACAGAGACACGCCCTTATATTCGCTCCTTTTTAAAAATTAAATAAGTAAACAATCTAAACGTTTTTGACAAAAAAAACAGTGCTCACACATACGGAATTACACTAGCAGTGAAGTTGAGAAGTTTCAAGTTGTTTTAGAACGTCAGTGTTTACCTAAATCTGATTTTTATAATACTAAGTTTCTGTCATAACAATCATTTGACTACCACCGATCACTTAGTCCGAACTCTGTTGTCTGTGTGTGTTGTTTGACAGCTGAGTCTACGAACTCCGCCTACACAGCGCAGGGCCGCTAAACCTTTTTTCAAACCACACATCTCGAAGCAGTAAAAATGGATACCTGTGATACATACTCATTTATCACGGCAGCAAACAACATTATCAATTCTCTACATACCACCATAATGGATCCAACAAATAAGTTCACCAAAGAACAGATGGGGAAACTATCTCCAAAACTTTCGGAACTACTGGGCAACATAAGCCTTGTTGCAGCGAGAACAGGCTTTTTGGAAGGTGAACTTAAAACATTCCAACGCATCTCAGAAAACCAGCCGCTCCAGCCTCCGCCTCAGTCCCTGCCAAATGGGACACAAGTAGCCCAAATGTGCGAAGCAGCCGACGAGTTAGAAGAAAGAAAGGTGAGAGCAAAAAATTTAATCATCACAAATGTCCCCGAAAGTGTCATGGTGAATCAAATTGACCGGATTAAACAGGATAAAATGGAAGTTCTAAAAATTCTCAACAAAATCGATACCACACTTGTTGAAAACTCTGTCAACGTCTTCCGCATTGGCGCAGTAAAACCAAATAAAGTAAGACCTATGAAAGTAATCCTTAATGATCCGTTGATTGTATTAAACATATTGCGTAGAAAAAATATAGCTCTAACACACACTGATTGCAAAATCTATTCCGACCAAACCCCTCTACAAAGGCAATACCTAAATGATCTTAGACAAACCCTGGCTAACCGTACCCTGGAAGGCGAAGTCGGACTTACTATAAAGTTCATAAACAATAAGCCAGCAATAGTAAATGTCTCAAAAAACTAAAATCCACTATTGGATATGGCCTAACTAGCCAAAAACGCCGGACCAAATGCCCTGACGAAATCAAAATCTATTATCAAAATACACGAGGACTTCGTACAAAACTGCATGAGCTTAAAGTAACGGTACCTCTACACGGACATGATATATTCATCCTTACCGAAACATGGCTCGTTCCAGAAATAAAATCTCCTGAACTTGGTTTCACAAACCACAAGATATTTCGCCGTGACAGAAACCCAAAATCCAGTACCAAATCCAGAGGAGGCGGAGTTTTGATTGCAATCAAGGAAAATATATCCGTGAAAAAACTAAGCACGAAAAATACCTCATTGGAGCAATTATTTATACAAATTGTTACTCCCATGGAAAAAATCATCATTGGAACTGTATACATACCACCAAACTCCGACATCCAAACCTATAAGAAACATTGCGAAGACGTCGAATTTCTCATGTCAAAAAATCCTACATCGAAAATAATTATCGTCGGCGATTATAATCTTCCCAATTTGAAATGGAACTCTAGTGACAATGGTTATATTACTAACGAAAGTTCTAACGACCCAGCACGTGAAGTAATAGATATGATAAACTATTTAAATTTGCATCAACACAATTTTGTACCCAATATATGTGATCGCCTTCTAGATCTTGCCCTATCAAACAGCTCTAAACTGTGTGTTGAAATGTCAGACGATCAGCTCGTACCGGTGGATAATTATCACCCCCCCTTACACATTACAGTAAATATGTACACAAACAAACCACCACAGAAACAAACGACACTCAACTTCAAAAAAGCCGATTACGATTCTATTAACTACCAACTCACTAATACAGATTGGACTTTCTTGACTAATAACAGTGATAGCGAACAAATACTAGAAAAACTCTATGAAACATTTTCTGAATTTATAAAATCTCATGTCCCCTCATATACACCAAAACACAGAACATATCCAATTTGGTTCTCCACAGACCTTATACTCTTACTGAAACAAAAAAAACAGCTACACAAAATTTTTAAACTCACTCACCAAATCAACGACTACTCAAACTTCTCAGAAACAAGAAAGAAATGTAAAACACTATCTAAACTATGCTATAAAGCACACATCACCTCCGTTGAGAAAACTGCGCTAGGAACAAAAAATCTTTGGAATTTTGTTAAAAAATTAAACAATGAAAGTACAGACTACCCCCCCACAATGCATTATGATGGCAAAATAGCCAATAGCACCTTTGATATTGTTAATTTGTTTGCGGATCATTTCCAAAGTGTATACGAAGGTGAAATATCAGATAACAACGTACCATCGTACACATATCAAAACACAATAAATTTACAGAACTACACCATTACACAGGAATCATGCTTAAATAAAATCATTTCACTTGACCCTAACAAATCTGCAGGCCCAGATAACATCCCACCAATATTTTTCAAACAATGCGCATCTGCAATATCAGGTCCACTCACCACATTATTTAACCACCTACTTTCTTCTGGACATTTTCCAACCCGTTGGAAATCTAGTTATATTACCCCGATTCTCAAAAAAGGTGACGACTCAGACATTAAAAACTACCGTCCTATATGCATACAATCAGCGCTCCCGAAAATCTTTGAATCCCTTGTTCTTGATTTAATTTATCCATCAATATTAAAAGCAATTGATAAAAACCAACACGGATTTGTTTCTGGTAGGTCAACTGCTACCAACCTGTTACTTTACCATAACTATATTATAGAATCTTTTACAAGAAAAAAACAAGTTGACAGTATCTACACAGATTTTTCAAAAGCTTT
The DNA here is from genome assembly GCA_917880885.1 of Limnephilus marmoratus. Lineage (NCBI taxonomy): Eukaryota > Metazoa > Arthropoda > Insecta > Trichoptera > Limnephilidae > Limnephilus > Limnephilus marmoratus. The sequence continues at coordinate 57,478,437 of OU862908.1, forward strand.
CGACAAAGTATCACATAAATTATTACTTGGTAAACTGTATGCCTTAGGACTGAGAGGCAAGTTGTTGGATTGGTTCTCAAGTTATTTATCTAACAGAATCTTATTTGTTAAAATTAAACATACTATATCTAAGTTATTATATGCAACTAGTGGTCTACCGCAAGGGAGTCATCTCGGTCCCATCCTTTTCTTAATATTCATAAATGATATCATAAGCTGTTTCAACGATGTAGAAGTTCTGCTTTTTGCCGATGACATCAAATTATACAAAGAAATATCCAATATAGGTGACTGCCTAATCCTACAGTCAAACATAGACAAATTACAAAATTGGTGTGTCACAAATAACTTATTCCTCAATATCGACAAATGTAAGACACTAACGTTTTGTCGAACAAAGACCCCACTATCTTTCAAGTACACAATAGATAACAACATATTAGAAAAAGTCAATGAAATTAGAGATCTTGGAGTTGTGTTTGACACGCAATTAAATTTTATAAATCACATACAACAAATAACTAACAAAGGCATGAAAACACTAGGATTTATAATCAGAACAATCAAAGACTTCAACTCGTTGGAAGTTATAAAAATCGTATATTTGTCACTCGTACGCAGCTTGTTGGAATACAATTCCATTGTTTGGTCCCCTTATTATCAAATTCATATAAAAAATATCGAAAGAGTGCAGCACAAATTTTTAAGATTTATCAACTTCAAATTACACATACCTACTCAACACATTAACTATACATCCTTACTAAACACACTTAAATTGCATTCCCTAGAAAACAGAAGAAAAATAAATGACTTAACTTTTTTGTTTAAAATTATTCACTCTGAATTAGATTGTTGCGAACTCCTGCATCTCATCGATTTCAGGGTACCCAATCGAGCAACAAGGCAAAACATATTATTCTGCAACAATAATTCTGGAACGAACTACCACATACATGCACCTATTTCTAGACTTCACACATTAGGAAACAAATTCACCTCCAATATCGATATATTTAACACAAGTTTACCATTATTTAAGAAATACCTGAACGATACTTTTATGTAGAATATTTCGATATTTAAGGAGCATCACCTAGGGGCTAATGCGTATATTTGTGTATTTCTATATTTAACCACAATGTAATAACTAGTTACCGTTTTATTTTTATGTATCTTGCATTTTGTCATGTATTATTTACACATCACAATTAATTACTAACATACGAGTACCTACCTACTAGTTTATTTTCTACGCTGTTTACAACTTAAAAACTTTCTCTTTTATCGTAATGTTTTATCTTCCTTAATTTATCTGTATTACTTGTTATTTATTTATTTTTATAGTGTATATTTTGTTTTTAAAAAACCTGTCTCTGTATTACAAACTTGTAATGTAAAAGCCCATCAGGGCGTTGAAAATTAATAAATAAAATAAATAAATAATATATTATGTAAGATTACAAAATAATTTATGTTTTATTCTACTACTCCATAAGTTGAGCTCTAGGAGCTCGTGTTTATGGGAGGAGTATTTTACATTCAAAAAATAATAATAATGTTCATTATGTAAACAGTTTTCAAAAAACTAATGAAATAAATATCTTAGGTAGGTACACAATTTAGACAAAAATAGTTATATAAGGACAATATCAATACAATTTTTTTTAATATTAAGTATTGCTGTTTAAGTAAGGGTAAATTAATTAATTACATAAAGGGTAAACATTAAGGGTACAATATGTCATTATCCAATTTAAAGGACTAAATTTGTTTTTTGAATAATTCATAATTCAGTGTATCTGTTATATTAATTTTGTTATTGGATAATAATATATTGTACCATCTTACACCTAAATACAAATAGTGGTGCTGAGCCGTGGTCGTTCTAAGCATAGGGATGGCTATTAAGCCATTAGTAATTAATTATATTTGTAATCGGTATATTAATATGTAAAGCAAAAACTTAAGGAGTAAGAAATTTCGCACACTTATAGTTTATATAGAGAAGGAGTGCTGAATGCTAATATTTTTTATACATTATGCACAAACAATCAATAAAAAAATCATTACACACACTATATAATTTAAATCAATTATGGTCGAACTTCGACCATTGGGCGACCACTAGTACCTAGTACGTATTAGAAGTGTGAATATTAAAATGTATCTAGGTTTATATTAAAACACATGAAGAGGATTTATATAAAGTGTAGTAAATTAATAAAAATGTAACAGTCGGAAAAACTTTAAATTTCATGCTATAAAATTATATGCTGCCCGTCCAAATGAAATTAAAAACACCATTAAGATAAATTGGTTTAAAAACGATATTAAAGTATGGCTAAGTAAACGTAAATATCAGGAAATCATTAAAATTAAGTAATAACACTAACACAACCTTCAGTCAACAAACAAGAAGACGTGGAAATCAATACGCACGAAGATGAGGAAATTAACAAATGCAGTCAACAAACGTGAAGATGAGGAAATCATAATGTAATACCAATACAATTACCTACAGTCCACTTGGATCAGGAATCCCTAGCGAGGAGGGCTGCGAATAAAGAACCGTTCTTTTTATTTTAGAAATAGTCGTTAATTTAAAAAAAAAACCACTATCCGCCTTAGAACACGAAACCCCGGTGAGGACTGTGAAAATTTTCTTACATTTTGCAAATGTTTTGTGTATGAAAACGGGTAACTTATTTATTAAAAATTATAATATTACATCCATTGTTAAAATAACAACGTTCACGTAACTATGCCAATGGAATATCGCGCAAAGTTCCAGGAAAACTTTTGATTAAAAGCAATGTCTGTACGAACGACATGGTTCCAATTTTAAATTCAAATACAGCTCAAACGCTAACTCAAACCGTATAATATTTTCAAACTTCGAAACAAAGTTGATCTTGAAACTGAGCGCAATTCTTGCCGATTCTTTGTTCAACGATAATGCAATAATTGCAATGAACAAAAAATTGTCTACATTAATATGAAACTAATTGTTTGTTTACCCGCTAAAAATCACGCGATGCAACAAGTAAATAAAAATAGATTTATAATACAATACAATAAACCTCTTGTAAAATATTTTATATCTAGACCCTTGTATAAAATAGTAAAAAATTTCATAGTGTAGGTTAAATAGGTAGGTACTCTCGTTATTTGTTTTTGGGGGTGTTATGTCATGTTGTGCTACCTCCTTCTTTAGCCAACGTTTCGGACATCTTTGCAGTGGCAGGTTATCAGGGCAGATCTGGCAAATCCGGTAGATGTGCCGTGAAAATCTTAAAACGTATCAGGTAGGTACTCCATTATTTATTTTATTTCTGTTGCAGAACAAAATCTCTATTTATAAGTATACACACATTTAAATTATCATAATAACGATATACGTGGGACGTACTTGACTTATCCAGTGATTCGAAACATTACAGTAAATAAAATTTTTGTCTCCGGCGACTGTTTATTACTGGTTAAGATCGTCCCTTAAGGGGAACGTATGCGCGACCCGTTTCGTACTAATATTAGATTTGTATTTGAGATCAAAATACCCAACCAAACTAAAAAATGATTTTTGTAATCAAAAGGTATATCAAATATCTAGTACGGATGTGAGCTACTTTATTTATTTTTGCTTTAAATTATAAGATGTAGGCCATCAAAGATTTTAATGTTTCAGCATTTTTGGGCAATTATTTGTGAGCAAATGAAAAACAATAAAAAAACCATTTTACTATATTTATCATACAAATATGATGAAATATATTAAAAAAAAAATTATAAAAAAAATCATTTTTGGATGTAAATTAAAAATACAAATTACCTATTTACGGCGGAATAAAAAATAGTCGTTTATATATTAAAATTACTGCCCAAAAAATCATTTTTAAAATTTTTTTTTCATTTTATTTTTAAAATAAATATAGCAAAATTATTTTTTTAATGTTTTTCTTTTACTCACAAATAATTGCCTAAGTTGCCTCAAATTCATGAAACACTAAAATCTTTAATGGCCTATATCTTATGATTTAAAGCAAAAATAAATAAAGTAGCTCACATCCTGACTAGATATTTGATGTACCTTTTGATTACAAAAATAAGTTTTCAGTTTGGTTGTGTATTTTGATCTCAAATCCAAATCTAAGATTTGTATGAAACGGACAGAAATGGGCCGCACATACTTTCCCCTTAAATAAGTAAACACACATTTAAATTCTCATAAAAACGATATACGTGTTGTTGTTAAGGGACGTACTTGACTTACTTTATCCAGCGGTTCGAGACATTACAGTAAATAAAAACGATATACGTGTTGTTGTTAAGGGACGTACTTGACTTACTTTATCCAGCGGTTCGAGACATTACAGTAAATAAAAACGATATACGTGTTGTTGTTAAGGGACGTACTTGACTTACTTTATCCAGCGGTTCGAGACATTACAGTAAATAAAAACGATATAAGTGTTGTTGTTAAGGGACGTACTTGACTTACTTTATCCAGCGGTTCGAGACATTACAGTAAATAAAAACGATATACGTGTTGTTGTTAAGGGACGTACTTGACTTACTTTATCCAGCGGTTCGAGACATTACAGTAAATAAAAACGATATACGTGTTGTTGTTAAGGGACGTACTTGACTTACTTTATCCAGCGGTTCGAGACATTACAGTAAATAAAAACGATATACGTGTTGTTGTTAAGGGACGTACTTGACTTACTTTATCCAGCGGTTCGAGACATTACAGTAAATAAAAACGATATACGTGTTGTTGTTAAGGGACGTACTTGACTTACTTTATCCAGCGGTTCGAGACATTACAGTAAATAAAAATTTGATCTCCGGTGACTGTTTAGATATCCTATTTTTCATTTTTTTTTCAAATTCGTAAAAAAATGACTCCTATTTTGTTACTGGTCACTCAGCTGAGTAAAATATCAAACCCCTCACCTCGCCTCTGACTGTCCAATACCTTTAATAATTTTTTATGATTTGAATTGACGACCTCCGTAGTCCAGTGAGTAAGACTCTTGACTCACAATCCGGAGGTCGCGGGTTCGAACCCAGCATGCGCAAATAAATTTTATTTGATTAATTTGTGTTATTTCACAATTAATTCATTTAAAATAATATATAGTATATTTGCGGCACGTTCCAGGGTGGAAGATACTATCAGTATCACCCTGGTGTAAGACCACCATTCAGAATTGAAACGTTGCTTGAAAATGGCTTTAGCCATCGTAGACTAAAATTTTTTTTAAACATATTTTTTCTTTATAATGTCAGGAATTAATTACTGGTTAAGATAGTTCCTTAAAACCTTGTATATTGTTTGCTGCTCAAAATTGGGACAAAATTAAATCTTAAGTGTAAATCATTGGATGCATTATTTTTAATAAATTTCAACTAAAATCTCATTAAAACGTCGCCATTTTAATGTGAATCCAGATTTGATTAATATCTCGTAGATTTCCTCCATTATTTAATTCCACCTTTAACTGCGAAATAGGTATCCTCATAAAGAGTATCACTTTTAATTAGAAAAGCGCGGCATCAAGGAGAACAGGAGGTAAGAGGGGGTAGATTCTACAAATTAATTACTCCTTAATTACTCTTCGAGCGGGTGAGATCTTCTATTTCAGGCAACTGTTGAAGTTTCATTATCTACAAAAGAAATATTCCATTAAGTGCTAGAATTTCAAATTTTCGTTTCATTGTTCGCTCTGATGCCTCATCGCTTCGGTGTCTATTTCAAATTCTTAATCGTAATAAACTCACACCACTTTCAAACAATCAATCATATCATCAATCATTATCAAATAGTATTAATAGTATTGAAATCTAAGAATCCGACAAAGACACAACTCTAACGCCGCGCCGCGCCTTACGCAAAATCATCTTCTTCACGTGGAGTTTTGTATTCATATCTACTTTTGTTATAGAACCGAATTAAAGCAATGCCAAAAGATGACGCCACTTACGTTAACAGCTAGCCTGAGGAGCATCGATATTGGATTTATTGAATCTCTTTGGATAAGGAGAGATTGACGATAATATGATTATTATTGTAACTGGCAGTTGTGAATAATAATACCATGCATCTATATATTATATATGATATCTTTAGATATATCACACGGTATTAGACAGACTAAGTTTATATAGTTTATCTAGTACCTATCTTTTTTTTTTTTTTACATAAGCTCCACACAGGAGACCCTGAGGAAAACAATTTCCCTCAGGGCCTATGTCATCTTTAGGGATGCTGTGTGGAGGGTTTTTTAAGGAAAGGAAGGAGAGGAGAGTTCTGGGAAGGAAAAGAGTTTAAGGGGTGGGTAGGAATCTGGGGTTCAGTGTGTCCTGGTCATCTGCCTCCAAGACCTTGACTTTTTATTTATTATTTGGGCATGATGTGAACATTTGTTATTGGGTTGTAACGTAATTGTTATAATTTTTGGTTCTCTTTAATGCATGTAATGTTATTAACCTGTAAATGTTCCTAATGAAAAATAAATAAATAAAATCAAATTGCCTGTCGCGGTTACTTTGTCCCGGTGACTAGCCGTCACTGGATCTCAGTGGATCCGAGGTACTGGCTATTTTTGGAACCAGTTCCTCTTGGTTTTATAAAATGGTCACCAACACTCAAACTAGGCGAAGCCGAACCAAAAGCAACCCGCAGGACCTAGGTAATTTTTTAATACAAAAATCTAAAAGTTAATTTTATCTGGTTTCTAAAATGTTTTTTTACGACATCTTTAAAAAATAAGAAATATATGCATTTAAAATACCTATACACGAGAAATTAATATTTCAGTGTGTACAACAAATTAACAACCCTCTTTGGCTGGATAAGCAATCTTTACACGAACTATTTTTTGTCAGTTTCTATATTACTATCAATGAACGCCATGAACGGTTGTTTATCAATTGTATAAAATATTCACAACGTTTTTTGGTAAGGCTGTAAGTATTTATTACTGTGATAGCTAGATAACTAAGATTTGAAATAAACTTTTTTTCTGATTTTCCTAAAATGTATGTTTTATTTGCACAATTTTACCACCGAGGAACCGGCTAAGGGGCGCGGAAGCGGAGTGTAAAGAACGGCTAGATCGAACGTCATGCGCATTCTTGCTGGGACTGCCAATCCCACCCGTTTTTCAGCGCTATACTTATTGTTTATGTACTGTGTCTTCCTCCCTGGATACAATTACACCAGCGCTTGCCTCCTCGTGGACTATCATCTATATCTTGTCTATAGTCATACTAACACTTATTATATCTTGATTTCCCGCTAAGCACTTGCATACTGCTTACTAACAACGTATGCAGAGACACTGGAGGTCTAGATTCGTTCAAAATTAAATGTAGATTCGTTCATTAAAAAAATCAGAGTCCTTGCGAGAGCCTTGAAGGAGTAACCATCTGTTACTTATACCAGGGCGGGTAAGTGGCGGATAACCTCCAATGCACAATTTCTGAAAATCAAACCTGCGCGCTCTTGTACCATCCCACCCTACCTACTAAATAACATAAAATAAAGTCATCTTTTGACTAGAGTCTGACGTAATTTTCAGGAATAAATGTATATTTATAACTCAACTCAGGTAGTAAATACCCACCTCATCATTTCAAATACAATATATCAGAATAGCAGCTGTAAGCTATAATAGTGCTGAAACATCAAATAAACTCCCATCTTGTTCCAGTGAGTCGAGAGTCGAGAGCCCCTCCTCCACTGTAAACAGACCGAGTTCACATCGTTCATATTAAAACCTTAAGGTTTAGAGCACATAAAAGAGTCTATTTAGTTCTGCGTATTTGTTGAAGCAGAGCATATTGCTTTAGTCGCTATTTACAATATATCTATTGTACAGATTATTTGTGATGCAACTAGCACAGACTGTGAACAATCACGAGATAGTCTGATTTGTTGCCAAATCAGATCCAGTTTTGAAAATGACATAAAATGGGTGATTTTCATATTTTTTTATTGGAATAACTGTTGTTCTAATAATTTTTGAAGCTTATAACCATCAATGAGTGAAAGATACTCTCATTATCGCCCTGGTGCAAGACCTCCATTTAGAATTGAAACGTTGCTTGAAATGGCTTGAGCCGTGTTTGGTGACCTGATCTGAATAGCCAGGTACTTCCCACCTTCCTCTTCCCCATCTCCTTCCCATCCCCACTACCTTTAGCCTCATAACGTACCCCAATTAGGGATGCCATAGTCTCACTGGCTCCAGACGGGAGAAGTTGGGACTCTAGTGACTATTGAGGTATTCATATAAAAGGACCGTGAACAATCACGGGATAGTCTGATTTCTTGACTAATCAGCTCCAGTTTTGAAAATGACTTGAAGAATAACTCTTGTTATAATAATTTTACCGTTTCTACCGTGGAGCTGTTCCGGGCCGCAGTAAACAAAGTCCGCATAGCCAACATCCGTTGAACGGACAGGGCACAAGAAGAAGAAGATACTAATTTTTGAAGCTTATACCCAACAAGTAATGTATCGCCGAAGAAGAAGATAATATGAAAAATAAGGTAACGGTCGCTACTGGCACTCGAAGCCAGGATCTCTTTTCCTACCGGGACAAACGCCTTAACAACTCGGCCATTGCTGCATATTATTCTTAAGTCATTTTTTAATCTCATTTATAATTCAGAATTAACAATATTAACTTCGACTAATTTTTCCAATATTTTTGGCTGCTACCTTTATAAATGATCACATAATTCAAAAAATGGTTTGTTACCGAGATAGTGTCTCGGATATCCGATTTTTATTTATATGGGACACTTAATTATTGACCATTTCTAAAAGTCTAAATGAATATTCATTTTTTTTTTGGAATCACTCTTGTTATGATAACTTTTCAATATTTTCTGTCTTGTTTTATTTCACATTTTCGTTTAGATTTATTAGTATCATCTCCTCCTTTAATGATTTTTTAAAGTGTGCTAAGACGATTTCACTTTTTCCTCCGTCGAAAAATAATAATCCAATATAGCAGCTTATCTGCCAGCAATGTATTTGTTTTATTATTTAAAAGTCAGAAAAATTCACTACTCCCACGATAAGTACTGTGGGTATTAGTACTATTCAGACGTTTTGAAAACTTGCCATAATTTGCGAAAAATCACTCGAGTGGGTATTGGTTGATAATTGTAAGAGCTGTAATTAATATACCCCCGCAAAACACTCAAATTAATATTAATGCACAGTTGAGTTGCCTTGTTTTCGTGAGTTGTTTATCTCGATATGAATACAAAACTATAATTGCAATCAATGGTTGCCAGTCCACTGAGCAATTCGTCTTTGTTGTTGCTTATTTTACCGTTAGACAAGAATAGACAAAGGAGTGCTACTGTAGAATGATTATTCTAATGCAAAAACCGGGTAGTAACTTGAGCAGAAGAGGCCGATATTGTGAATATGGAATAAGCAATTCCTTTGCAATACAGACTTTTTTAATCAAATTCATTCATCGTTGAAATGTTTTGTAGATTATTTAGGTAAACAAAAAATAGGCTGTAATATTTAATGTTATAATATACTTTTGTCTATCTATGTACATCAATACATAAAGTCGAGTATTTGTGGCGGTGTGGCTTTGTTTTTATAAAAATCTGCGTTATTCCGAGATTTATGAAATTTTGCACACTTTTTTTACGATAGCAGCACACAGGCACTGGAAGAAAATAATTCCTCTCAGGGCCTATGTCATCTTAGAGGGTGCTGTGTCGATGGTATTTTTAGGAAAGTAATGGAAGGATGTTTTGGGAAGGAAAAGGGTATGAAGGGTGGGTAGGAATCTGGGAGTCAGTGTGTCTACGAGTGACGGACGAATGTTTCTATCCCACCTAAAGATGAATTATTAAATACTGTTTAATAAAATTTTGCACCCATGACGATCATATATGCACAAACTCTGCAGTCCGGGCAAAACCGGGTAGTTCAGCTGGTGTTTAAGTAAAGGAATTTTTTTAACCTGCTTCGTCAGGTTTTTCTTCTTGGTTATTTCAAACCTTAAATACTTACACACATTTATTTCTCCACTGACATTTCAGCATTATAGTATTATCAAATTTTGGTCAATAAATAAGTACCGGAAAATGAGGTGAGTTCGATCGGGTGGGGTGGAGTTGTAAATTTTAAGTTTCTACAATTATTTCACCACTGCCAACTTACGGTTTTATTTGAGATTGTTAAGTGATTGAATGAATTAACGTAATGAATATTCCAGTATGCTCGACAGAACAGAACCAATTTATTTCCTTCTGAGCCGATTTCAAACTTCTCCCATATGGTCTTATTCGTTCGCTATTTTCGTCCCACAGCAATGCTATCGTCTATCTCTTATGGTGTATTCTATTCTTAGACCGGAAATGAATACATGTGAAATTACATTACAAAAACACATGGCATCTTCCATTTGCATTTCCGTTGGTAAATTATTTTGTAACACCCATTCACACATTAACTCTATTACTAACGCGTGTTCGCATTCTATTAAAAATCAAAATTATTAAATATTTCGGAAAAACGCAATTTTGTCTTAACTGTTTTATGGTTCCGTTATTGTTGATCCCCCAATGGTTGGTCCCTCGGCGTACTTAGATACAATATGCAGTCAGTTTACGGAAAACACCGTCAACCCATTTACACAAAATATGACTAAGTTTTTCCCGAAGGGGTGTTCCGAAAGGATTTACCACCGAACAACATAAGTTTAAAACATATTTTCGTTCAAATGCATCAAGGAAAAAACGACTTCTATATACACTGTATATGCTAACGTATAAGTACAAAAAATCGACAATTTAAATAATTTACTTTGATATTTTATTTTATTTTTATTATTATTGTACAACAGAATAATTCCAATTACTGTACAATTTAGTTACCCTATCCGCATTTAGGCAAGTGACTCTTCAATAATGTTTTTAAGGCATACAAAAAACAGTGACTTACATCCAAATGGTTTGCAATTTCATTTAACAGCACCACTCCCCTCGTCATGCTATGCTTTGCCAAGACGTCTGTTCTGCCGTTCGGTACTTTAAATAAGTCATGATGTCGACTTCGGCTGTAGTGGTCTGGTACATATAAATCATAGCATCCCAAGAGAAATGGGTTATTGATGAAATTGTTCCAAATTTTGAAAGACAGAATAGCGAGACTTGCTTTCCTTCTAGTTTCTAGACTCACAGAATCAGTTTCCTCAATATGGTGCATGAACCTTGGATAGATTCCATGCTTCCGCATATAAACATACCTGAGGAATTTCTTCTGGATTTGCTCTAACATATCAATGTATTTCTGTTGGTACGGTGCCCAAACATCGCTCGCGTACTCCAGCTTGCTTCTCAGTATGCCATCGAATAACGCTAGCATAGCTTCTTGGTTATCAAACTGCTTACAAGTCCTGATGATGAATCCAAGAAGTTTGTAGCAAGACTGAGTGAGCTGCGATATATGGCAAGAGAATGTCAGTTCGGGATCAAATACGACACCGAGATCCTTCACGGATTTCACACGTGATAACCAACACGTATCCTTACCAACTCACTATAATAGTTATGTGAGAAGTCGATTTTAGGTATGAAATAGGTAAATAATGGTAAAAAAATTGTAATTTTATAATTATTATAATTTCGAGGGGGCAACTATCGGAGGATCAATTGTCGAGTCACCGTATTTTATACACTACTGTTCACTACAAATTATATAAATCCATCGTTTTACTAATGGATTAGTGCAAGGTTTGACGGCCGGCGTAGTGCAGCGGTAAGGCGCTTGACTCACATTCCGAAAGTCGCGGGATCGAATCCCGGCGTGGCAAATAAATTTTATTTGATTAATTTGTGTATTTCACTATTTATTCATTTAAAATCATATATAGTATGTTTGCGGCACGTTCGAGAGTGGGAGATACTCTCAGTATCGCCCTGGTGTAAGACCACCATTCAGAATTGAAACGTTGCCTGAAATGGCTTTAGACGGGTTTGGTGACCAGATCTGAATAGCCAGGTACTTCCCCACCTTCCTCTTCCCTATCTCCTTCCCTCCCCACTACCTTCAGCCTCACAACATACCCCGTTTTGGGGATGCCATAGTCTCACTGGCTCCAGACGGGAGCAGTTGATACTCTTGTGCGGTATTCTTGAATACCGCACAAGATGGTTGTTGGGTTGTCAAGAAATTTTCTTAGTATCTCAGAGAAAAACAATTATCTTCTATCCTTAATAATCATATCATCAAAACCACTAATTTCGGTTTTCGATATAGGTATCCTGCGTATCTATGGTTCAATGAACTCAAACTTGTTTTGTATTTAAGTGTCATTTTCAAAATTGGATTGTATCATGAATTCAGACACGCGATAAAGTACCTTTTTTACATGAGCTCCACACAGGAGGCCCTGAGGAAAATAATTACCCTCAGGGCCTATGTCATCTTTGGGGATGCTGTGTAGTGGGTTTTTTATGGAAAGGAAGGAAAGGAGAATTCTGGGAAGGAAAAGGGTTTAAGGGGTGGGTAGGAATCTGGGATTCAGTGTGTCCTGACCTAGACAAACCTCACCCCATGAACCCGGGCACTAAACGTAGCGAACCACTTGGGGTTACCTATGGCAGAGGTGTTGTTTATCCAATAAAGGTTCCTGGGGCGGCGGTACCCATTCCCGCCTCCCAAATTGCCACCGCTAACCTACCTACCTTTAATATAATAGAAAAATATTTCGACTACCGTTTTTTTAAAAGTGGGACTGATTTTTCAAAAATTCAGGCTATTATAACATGAAAAGAGCGTCTGTGAGTTTGTGTTTATACAAATCTCCGTTTTATTCTCAGACTGAAGATATTTGTGGACGAAATTTTGAAAAATACCCCCATCCCCTTTCCCGTCCCTTAAAGCAGAATAAAGCCTGGGAACTGCAGCTAGTTACAGACGATATTTTCTCCTTCCTGTAAAATTCCGAAAGCGCAGTTAGTAAACTTTCATTTGCCATATATTGCATTAAACTTAAAAATTAAAATCGTGTAGACAGTAACTTAGTCAACCAAATCAAGTTATACGCCAGGCCCAAATCTACAAGAACCCTTAACATATTTTGGACCGAAATTTTTACGAATAATACTGGATATTTTAATCCTATGTCTAGAATGTCTCGATCATACAACGATCTTGCTAAAATACACAGTTTCATAGATATTTTTGTAAATAGTATAACATCTTTCAAAAAATATCTCCACAATTTGTGCACTTAAAAAAAAAAAAAAAATTGTTGTTTTATTACTTTTCAGTAAATACTTCGTTATAAATATTGTATAAGTACTTGTTATTATTATGTATTTCAATTTTGTATTCAAGTTATGTATAAATAATACTTGTAATGTTTTTTCATGAGTTTGCTTATGTTAAAATGCATATGTGATTACTGCAGACACATTAGTCTAGGGATATTTATATTTGTATTCTAATGTATTATTATTACCCACAAAAATGCTGTATAAATATCCTGTTTGTGTCTCAAATAAATAAATAAATAAATAAATAAATAAATAAACTTGATTACTCTGATTCCAAAAGTGGAGAGAATAAATTCTGTCAGACTAGAGAGCCAACTAAAACCAAAGTATTCGTTGGCAATCGGCTCAAAGGACGAAAAATCAAAAAGCAAACGCTGAAAATGACGGTCATTTTCATTCGGCGTATATTTCTAATATTTGTCAAACTTTCCCATCCACCAAAACAGAAACGATTCGTACTTGAAGCCGGATCAACATATTTTAGTGGCTTTGAGGGTTGTAGAATTAGTAGTTATGGTGTTTATCATTAGATGGGTTTCACCCCTTTAGGAGCGGGCGGGTTCGTTCGTCAATCAAATAAAACGGAATGCCGGAAAGGGCTAATCCTTCACAGTCTAGAGCGCAATTATTGGTCAGTCTGTCCAAAGTGTCCCTACTTTAAGCCTTACTTACGATGGTCAAAATGTCGACACAAAATGGAAAAGTCAGAAAATATTTTGAATCTGATATGGAAAAAAGTTTTATGTTTTCTTATTGCAATATATTATTTTGAATCTTTTAATAGTTTTTTTTAATACTTTTCAAATGACCATTTTTAAGAGAAAAAACTCTTCCAAATTCTGTAAATTAAAAGATTAGATTATAAAAAAATGTATTTACTAGTTTTATTACGATGCGATTTGAAGGTTTTGAACAATGGTTTTGGTGAAACCACAAGGAAGACGATTTACGTAGGCACCGGAACACTGTGTTTTAATTCTTATGCCTTCAGTATCCCCTGGTGATATACAACCAATTAGATCCAAAACATTGCCCGTAATGGCTTTAGCCGTATTTAGTATCCAGATCTGAATAGTCAAGTGCTTCCCAAGCTTCATATTACCCAAAAACCTCTTTTCTTTTACCGAATAGTTGGGAAAAGAACATTAAAATACGAAAATAAGACTAACAAAAATTTCAAAGTCAATACCCAAAATAATTAATTCTACCCGAATTTCTACCGATTTCTTGCGAACCTCCCTTAAACATTTGAAGTTTTAAAGCTCTTTAAAAAATATATGTTATTTTTGAAGATAATATCTAGACATTCGTCGCGCCGAAACGCAAATTATATAAAATTCCCTACATAGAAAAAAATCGCAAAGTATGCTCCAAAAATTATTATAAACACGTTTGTTTCAGTTATTTTACAAGTTATATGTATGAAAAAATTCACAGTGTTTCTTCAAATGCTGTTTAAGACAACCCCCGCGAGATTTTGCTCTATTTTAAACGAGTCGTGTTTTATTAAACATTTTCACACTTTTCGCATCGATTTTGTCTCTTTAAATACTAGCGCTCTCCTCTAACATTCGTAATTTCATATCTCTCCATCTTCTTCTTTTTGTGCGTGGTTGCGGGGCCTTAAAGGGATAAATTATTATAATGTGCTGTCGGAAATCATGAAAAAACTGCAATTAACATATTCAAAATAGATTGTAAGAACAAATAAAGCCATATAAAATATAATAGTATGAAAATTATAATTAGTATTTTGTAAGCTTAAATGTACAAATAATTTTTAAAAATATAGAAAAAAATTAAAGAATTTTTTTGATAATCGGAGCTTCGTTTAGCGTCAATGTAAAAGTACCTGTAATTTTAATGCTCTCTCTAAAATGGGGTTTAATGGCCCTTTAAATAGACTACATTAACAGCTTATCAATAAATATTTAACTAGGATTGCCGAATGGGGTGTAATTTTAAATTTTTGGTCTTCTCTAAAATGTACATTAAAATTATTCCCATTATAAGTAATTTCATGTGGTTTTTAAAATAATCCAATCACAACGATTATAATTTATTTTTAGCTAGTTTAACAGTCCAAACCAGAGTTATGATAACAACCCTTATACAGGATATCCCAAAAGAAAGTTGATATTTAGTGGATCGATTTCAAAAAAAGTAAGGGTTCTGTCGAAAAAATGTTTATTAAATACTAAAATACACAATTGGGAATTTATTTCTGAAAAATAATATCTTCCAAATGTGAACCCTCACGTTCGCGGCATTCATTAAATCTTAAGCTGGGTCCACACATGTTCTTTTGTCCGTTCCGTTCCTCCGTTCCGTATCAGCGTCGCGATCAAGAGCGCTAGTTTGGACGCCCGTTCAGAACGGTACGGTGTTACGGAGGTACGTTACGGGTAGAGGTACGCCCCGATCCATCGGGAGTCGGTTTATTCGGCCCGTTCAAAGGCGATACGATACGGGTATGCGCAAGTCTGGACGCGATCGCGGCATGCGCAGGTCGTTCTCTCTGTCGCTGGAATGAACACGTGGATGCCGATGATCGCAGCGACGTTACGGAGGTACGGGCTATTTTTACTTGCGTCCAGAGTTTTTGATACGGAACGGAGGTACGGAACGGATGAACGGAACGGACAAAAGAACATGTGTGGACCCAGCTTAAGAGTAAAATTTCTTATGACGGCTCGCCAGGTAGGCTTCGTGATGGCTGCCATTTCGTGACCGATATTTTCTTTTAATTGCTTCAGCGAAGTCGGATTTTTGGCGTACACTTTAGACTTGAGATAACCCCACAGGAAAAAGTCCATACGGGTTAGATCAGGACCACGAGGGGGCCAATTTATGTCACCTCTCCTGGAGATCAATTTGCCATGGAAAATTTCACGAACTCATGGCAGAGACGTATTGGACGTATGTAATGTTGATCCTTCTTGCTGGAACCATGTTCGTTGGTTATAGCCAGTAAGTTTGTAGGGGTGCAGCATTAGGTCTTTGTGCAAAATGTTGTATAACGATCATAGATATATGAATATTACTAGACCAGAACATAAAGGTGAGGGGAAAAAACCAACTACAGCGGGGCGCAGAGCGGGAAGATGAATTTGTTGATATGTGATTCGTCAATAACTCAATCTGAGAGTATATGGGCATCTCGCATTATAATATCACCATTTAGTTCTTAAAAGTAAACACTGCTTTTGAATGAATAGACCTTTTAACATGGGAGCGCGAATTGCTCGCCGCGTAATGAACAAATTTGCGAATTCCAAACACGGCAAAGTAAAGTTCGCCTATTTTCATAGTCCAATATTTTGTTGACGTATTTAGTTAAGACACTTACACAAATGTTTCATAATTTACTTACCCTACTAAACAGCGACGAGCACACGCCATGTATCTCGAGTGATAGTGTGTGTTACAAAACGACCATATTATGTGATCTGAATAAGCTTAAAATAAAGTAAAATAATGCTTGCCTATGGAATGTAATACGAAAATTGGGTTTATACTCTTTTTCACTTCTATTTTTACACGTTTTCAAAACACAAGCCACTATTTTTGCCGTGTTGAAGAATGATGACGTCACATTTTTTAGATTCATGCAAAGCCATACTCGATTCCAGCCGGTTCCAATGGAACCGGTATGGGGAGGGGGAAATAATACGCTTTTATCGCAGGGGCAGTTTTTCAGCAATTTTTAGGGCAGGTCTAGTAATATTCATATGTCTATGGTAACGATGATCTATGCATATTTAAAGCACTTGCGCGCTTCCGAATCGAAATGTTTGAGTCGTCATGAAAAGACTGGTAAACACTCTCTACGTTTTGTACCGTTCGCGATGACCTTGGTCGCCCGGATTTTGGTTTTGCCAGCGTTGTACCGATCTCTCCAAACTTTTTGATCCATTTTTGAATGAGAGAAATGAAAAATTGAATTGACGAAAACCTCAAATATTGCGGAATCTTCTACGCGCTACAGTCGCCGAATCACCATTTTTGTAAAACTCACGCACGCACAACGCGCGGTCTCTCGAGAAATGCTTCATAGCGACTAAATTACCAAGAGCCAGACTACTGATTGACATACCCCCCGCGCCCCTCGGAAAAGTTGCGTTCACATAGGAAGCAAAACAAATATCAACTTTCTTTTAGGACACCCTGTATACGGCAATGTGGCATCCATACACTTGTCAGAGGAAAGATGAGAATAAACCAGTAATAAAACAGATTCATACGGAGTAAGCATGATAGGTACCTATATTGATATTGAACCACGTAAAATCTTATTATGAATTACGGGTGAAGAGATTATCTTTTCATAATAAGAGTGGTACGCTTAAATAGTTTGGATGCAAATATTACATGGACGCAGGAAGTAGTATCAGAAAAATATATTATAAATTGCAAGTGGATGGAAGAAAAATCTGATTTGACCCAAGAAGACATAGAGTTCGCAAAAGAACTTAGATAAAGCAGTGATGTCAAGAGTCCTAAAAATATGTATGAATGTGGATGAACAAAGGTAAAGGTGCCAGGACACAGTTACAGTTGGGTGGCCGTTGTTCCATCCATTAGTGAGAATTATAGAGATTTTTCACAAAATCCTCGCTATTCAAATCATCCAAATAATATTACTCGCAGTGAACAGAGGATCTCGGGTCGTAAAAGGATGTTTCTAATTTTATCTTATTTAGTATATCAAAAACAATTTTTTCTCTAAAATAAAATCATAGAGGGCGCATACATTAATTACGTGAGCAGTTTTTCTTCCAATCTAGACCCCTCCCCCCTTGGTGAGATAAATTTGGGCCACTTCGTATATTCTTTTTAAGTAACTTGATATTTCGCTGGACCCCCCTCCATTTTGAGCTCATGTAATTAATGTATGCCCCCTAAGCTTTGTAAGTGGGTCCTTAAATATCCACCAACTTAATTATAAACTATAAATTTTTGACGTAACATTTTTTAAATTTTGAAATAAGGAATTGTAGGATTTGTCCAAAGCAATATCACCATCTCATTAACAATTATTTATTCAATTCCTTAAGCTGGTAGGAACCATAAAAATGTCCGCCATCACCATCCACCATCCACCATCTTGTACAGGAACGTAACAAACAAGTTTACGGACAGATGAAATGCCGAATTATCGAGTCAAAATAGAACAAATCTTCTGTCAGCTAACCCTCCATCAAGCACGAGCAACGTCTTTGGCTTAGTTAGTTTTTAAAATATTAACAAATAATTTTTCAAATATTATGTAATATATAATTTTATCATACTACTGTGGCGTGTATAAAGGAAAGGGCATGCTAAATTAAAAGTTACACGCGTAAATAATAAAGGTAATAAAATCCAGAGCATGAGACATAATAAAACTCTCAACTTGAAAAACAAGATTTATTAATTTACAATAACAATCATAGATGTTATTTGATATTGTAATATATTGTTAAATTATTGAGAGTTAAATCTACAGGGTCGTGCCTTACCTCGAAGAGAGAAGGTATTTGTAAAAGTAAGTTGATGTAAGGGAACGTACCCATACTACGTGACCAACTTTTTGCAATTTTTAACCCCCCCCGGTGACCAAAATCCTAAGCAACCCGCCGCTCATTTGTATGGAGCGTGACATTTTGAAGACCCCCCCCCCCTAAACGTGTCACGTAGTATGGGTACGTTCCCTAACGTATGTTGTATTTTAAAATGACTCTAAGTAGTTAAAAGTTGTTTTTTAAAGAGTTTTATTAAATGTACATTTGTTACTTAAATTTAATTTTTCCGCGACCGGTTTCGATACAACCGTATCATTCACGAGCAGAATTAAAACTAACTTAAAAATTAAATGCAAGTACCAAAGATTAATTAGGTGGGAGTAGTGGGAGGGATGATTTTGGGGGGAGGGGGAAAGCGGTGGGAGGAGTCAATATTACACGGAAACATGGTTAGTAGAGGAGATTTGCAAGGGGCTATTATTTTATTCACTAAATTAATTTTAGATTAAATTTTTTTGTTTATTTCGAGCGTTTCTAAAGCGCAAAGATTAAAGTAAGAGTTTATATTGCAATGTTTAAATTTTGTTTTTTCTTTATTGAAGCTATGGCCTGACTCTATTAAATGATTCGCAAATTCGGAGTAATTATTGTTTCGTAAACAAAGTTCATGTTCCCTGATTCTAGTTTTGAAATTTCTAGTTGTCATACCTACATACTGTGCGTCACAATCGTTACATTCTAAAGTGTATATCCCGTTTTTTTCAAACTTATTAGAAACATCCTTATTATTTATCAAATTTTTAATTTTAGAATTAGTATAGAAAGCTGGGGAAATATGATCTGGTAATAAACGGGATATTTTTAAGGATAAATCGCCTGTAAAAAGGAGTTTTTTATATATTGGGTAGTTACCAGGTTTGCTCATATTATTACCACTATAAATGTACTTTTTTGTTAAAAAATTTGCTTGTTTCTTATTAACTAAGCGGTCAATTATTTCAGGTTTATATCCATTGTTCGTGGCTATCTGTTTTATAATGTTAATTTCATTATTATAATTATCATTGTTTAAAGGGACATTAATAGCGCGATGTATCATTGAGTTGAAGGAGGCGAGTTTATGTGATAAAGGGTGAAGTGAAGTAGACGGTATAACACAATCAGTGTGCGTAGGTTTTCTGTATATATTAAAAACACACTTATTTTTATCTAAATTGATATTTAAATCTAAGAAATTTAAATTGTTGTTATCATTATGTTCCAGTGTAAATTTTATATTTTGGTGAAGGTTATTAATAAAAGTGAGAAAGTTGTCTAATTGTCTGTTACTACCTGACCAAATTACAAATACGTCATCAACATACCTAAACCATACAAAAATATTAGATAATAGGGAAAGTCCACAATCGAATAATTTGTTTTCAAAGGAGTTCATAAATATCTCAGCGAACAATGGGGAGGCGGGATTCCCCATTGGAAGGCCATTATGTTGTTTGTATAATTTATCATTAAAGGCAAAATAGTTTTGATTAATGCAAATTTCTAAGAGAGTGGACATTTCCTTTACAATGGCTCGATCTAAATGGGAATTATTTAAAATTAGGTTTTTACATTCATTAGTGGGAATACTGGGAAACAGATTGACAACGTCAAATGAAACTAATTTACTGTTGCTAGGAATATCTAAATCTTTGATTTTATCGATTAACTCCAAACTGTTTTTAATTGAGCGATGTGATGTGAATAATTTATTGGATTTGAACAAAGATACAAATTTAGAACATATATTATAATTGGGGCTAGAATAAGCAGGAACAACAGGTCTGATAGGTATATCTTGTTTATGAATTTTCGCCAAACCATACAGTTTAGGTGGCTGAGGATTGGTCAATACTAGAGTGTTATATTTAGGTTTTCCGCAAATTAAAGGACAGCTCTTAATTGTCTCCTTGACGTCTTCTTGAAACTTTTTTGTGGGGTCTTTTAGAAGGGTTGTAAAATTATCACTCTTTAAAAAAGAAAACAGACTATATATACTATATTAAAAAAAGTCGAAGATTTTTTAAAGAGTGATAATTTTACAACCCTTCTAAAAGACCCCACAAAATAGTTTCAAGAAGACGTCAAGGAGACAATTAAGAGCTGTCCTTTAATTTGCGGAAAACCTAAATATAACACTCTAGTATTGACCAATCCTCAGCCACCTAAACTGTATGGTTTGGCGAAAATTCATAAACAAGATATACCTATCAGACCTGTTGTTCCTGCTTATTCTAGCCCCAATTATAATATATGTTCTAAATTTGTATCTTTGTTCAAATCCAATAAATTATTCACATCACATCGCTCAATTAAAAACAGTTTGGAGTTAATCGATAAAATCAAAGATTTAGATATTCCTAGCAACAGTAAATTAGTTTCATTTGACGTTGTCAATCTGTTTCCCAGTATTCCCACTAATGAATGTAAAAACCTAATTTTAAATAATTCCCATTTAGATCGAGCCATTGTAAAGGAAATGTCCACTCTCTTAGAAATTTGCATTAATCAAAACTATTTTACCTTTAATGATAAATTATACAAACAACATAATGGCCTTCCAATGGGGAATCCCGCCTCCCCATTGTTCGCTGAGATATTTATGAACTCCTTTGAAAACAAATTATTCGATTGTGGACTTTCCCTATTATCTAATATTTTTGTATGGTTTAGGTATGTTGATGACGTATTTGTAATTTGGTCAGGTAGTAACAGACAATTAGACAACTTTCTCACTTTTATTAATAACCTTCACCAAAATATAAAATTTACACTGGAACATAATGATAACAACAATTTAAATTTCTTAGATTTAAATATCAATTTAGATAAAAATAAGTGTGTTTTTAATATATACAGAAAACCTACGCACACTGATTGTGTTATACCGTCTACTTCACTTCACCCTTTATCACATAAACTCGCCTCCTTCAACTCAATGATACATCGCGCTATTAATGTCCCTTTAAACAATGATAATTATAATAATGAAATTAACATTATAAAACAGATAGCCACGAACAATGGATATAAACCTGAAATAATTGACCGCTTAGTTAATAAGAAACAAGCAAATTTTTTAACAAAAAAGTACATTTATAGTGGTAATAATATGAGCAAACCTGGTAACTACCCAATATATAAAAAACTCCTTTTTACAGGCGATTTATCCTTA
The DNA here is from genome assembly GCA_917880885.1 of Limnephilus marmoratus. Lineage (NCBI taxonomy): Eukaryota > Metazoa > Arthropoda > Insecta > Trichoptera > Limnephilidae > Limnephilus > Limnephilus marmoratus. The sequence continues at coordinate 57,500,488 of OU862908.1, forward strand.
AAAATATCCCGTTTATTACCAGATCATATTTCCCCAGCTTTCTATACTAATTCTAAAATTAAAAATTTGATAAATAATAAGGATGTTTCTAATAAGTTTGAAAAAAACGGGATATACACTTTAGAATGTAACGATTGTGACGCACAGTATGTAGGTATGACAACTAGAAATTTCAAAACTAGAATCAGGGAACATGAACTTTGTTTACGAAACAATAATTACTCCGAATTTGCGAATCATTTAATAGAGTCAGGCCATAGCTTCAATAAAGAAAAAACAAAATTTAAACATTGCAATATAAACTCTTACTTTAATCTTTGCGCTTTAGAAACGCTCGAAATAAACAAAAAAATTAAATCTAAAATTAATTTAGTGAATAAAATAATAGCCCCTTGCAAATCTCCTCTACTAACCATGTTTCCGTGTAATATTGACTCCTCCCACCGCTTTCCCCCTCCCCCCAAAATCATCCCTCCCACTACTCCCACCTAATTAATCTTTGGTACTTGCATTTAATTTTTAAGTTAGTTTTAATTCTGCTCGTGAATGATACGATTGTATCGAAACCGGTCGCGGAAAAATTAAATTTAAGTAACAAATGTACATTTAATAAAACTCTTTAAAAAACAAAATGTCTAGAAATTGTTACATAGTTAATGCCCAAGAAATACAAAAAATAGTTAAAAGTTAATGCGGGCGCAATCCTAATTTTATAGACAAATTAGGAAAACTACAAAAAAGCTAAATTGATAGATAAACCATGGTAATAATAAATTAAAATTAAAACTACATTACGAAGAATCGTGGAGAGCTTCCATTGTGTTCCCTGTGTGAGCTCCGTGACCGGCTTCCCAAAGCCGCTCCGTCAAGTGTTGGTAGGTCCGCACCGCCCGCTTCCAGAAAGAAACTGAATCTTCTTTCGTAAATTGTGCTCTCAAGACCCGCGTCAGCCGGCAAGGTCACGTAGTTGTGTACTAGTGATGTGCAACTTGCACTTGTGATGTGACGGAAGCGTTGCCACTGCTACACTACAAGAAAGTTAGTTGAATAACTATGAACATCTAAACTTTTCATTTATTACATCGTAGTATATATGTCATAGTCAAAGGTCGATATGCAGTCTCTTCGTGGAATGATTATAGGCACTACTGCACCACCCACCATTAAATGTTGCTTTTACTTTCCAAAATACACTCATCAAAGAATACAATACATTACATATTAATATTAAAATATTTTTCAGGATTAAATAGTATGTGTTCACAATTATGTCCTCTGCGTGCGAACTCTTTCTAAATGTCTTTAAATGAACAATAAACAGTGTTAATTTCAAGCGACCTCCCAGGTAAGTATGTTCCTGTTTTCATTATTTTTTAGGCAGCATCGCGTTCATTAGTCAAAATATTGTACATTTTCGTATCGGTGATCAATGAACCGGTGTATGCAATTTTTAGCCCTAAGTTGTTTTTAATTGTTTGTCTAGCTTGTAGTCTTTTTTTAGATTTTAGAAATGTATTATAAGTTTGTACAGCGCCCTTGAGGTGATTTTTCACAAAAACGGCGCTATATAAATCATCCAAGTATTATTATTATTATTATTGACGAAAGCCTTCGGGCTAACCCCAGAAAAGTCAGTCCTGAGGATGGACTAGTAAAACCTAGGAGCGCCGGAGCTTCGAGGATTGACTATAACATATATATAACCCGAACTCTAGTTCAAATGTATGGTTATTTAGGAATGTAATACACTAAAGGAATAGAAGTAGCAAACTCAGATAAAAATAATCTGTACTATCTGCTTTTCAAAGTAAAAAATAACCGACCTGGGTCTAGGTTTTCTGATTAAAAATATGGGCAGAGGCCACCCTATTTATAGGGGCTTTGACTAGACCTGGATTAGGCCCGGGCTGCATTCGAGCGATATGGCTTTTACCTAAAACCTGGTATTCTCGGGCCAATATATATTCGGCCTTGCTAAACAATCCTTATTTATATCGAACTTCTTTGAATAAGTTAACCTTCCACATGAAGTAAAGTACACTCGACTTATTCGGGCAAGTTTCAAAAGGAGATTCTAGTACGATTGCGAAAACGAACTTACTTGCGAAAATTAGAATGTTTTAAGTGATATGTAACAGAGATATCATTCAAGCATGAAGTTTTAAGAGATTTTGAATCTCCGTTGCTTCATATTTATTTTATTTTATTTTATTTATTTATTTATTTGTTTGTTTACGCCTTGATGGCTTTTACTTATAAAATAAATTGTACAGGAGCATTATAACAAGTATGCAGTATCATAAGTATATGGTACATAAAATGATAAACAGAGCTAGAAAGATATAAGTAGGTTTAACATAAGTAGGTATTAATATTCAAGTAATTGTTTACAAAGGAGTTCAACCAGCTGATTCGTATAGGGCTCACGCTACATTATATTCAATAATTATTGTCACAATATCACACAAAATGTGATTCCAAATATACTTGAAGCATACCGGTATTGCAGTGGTGTAAAACATTTTTAACATTAATATAAAAGTAGGTAATTTTCTTGTAATTAATTACTATTATAATTTTTTTTTAATTATAATTTTTTTGCTATCATAAATGTACGTATGTTTGTTATTATTATGAAAAAGAAAAAAAAAGAAAAGGTACACAGTATACACTTATACACTTACTTATTTACATATGTAAATAAGTAAGTAGGTACTATGAATGTAGTTATCATGAATGTAGTTACAGAGCAGTGGGTATTAAGTTTGTTACTGTTAACAATGTGAAACATTTAAGGATTTTTACATTAGTTTGTTATTATCAGGAAAAAAATAAAATAAAAGGTACACAGCAATTACATATATGTATAAAGAAGTAAGTAGATACTATGAAAGTAGTTACAGAGCAATGGGTATTAAATTTATTACTTTTAACAATCTGGTACATTTAAGGATTTTTGCATCTGCATACATATACGCTTTTTGAAGGAAGCGATGTTTTTATAAAAAAGTATATCGACAGAGCAAGTTTCATTCCCCACACGATGCAATCTCTGAAGACAAGAGTTGAACATAAAATTAGTGCGAGAAGCAACTACGTTAAATGGAGCATGGAGTCTGGTGTTGTAATTGTTAGGTACTTGATAATTTATCATGTTCACAAGTTCAGGGCTATCCAAATATCCGTTGATAATTTTAAATAATAATAAAACATCACAGATTTTTCTTCGCTGTGACAATTCGGGTAATTTAAGCAATTGCATTAAATAATTATAATTTAAATTTTCTATTGGAATTTTTAATTTGTAATTTATATGCCTTAAAAATTTATGTTGTACTCTTTCAATTTTGTGTAAATGCACATTGTATAATGGCGACCAGAGAGAGGAATTATACTCAAGAATACTTCTGACTAGCGTTATGTATAGAGTTTTGATTGTATTAGTATGCATTAGATTCATATGGAATCAAATGAATCATTCATAAAACAACCTTAAATATGGCGATGTCAGATTGGTAATATATTGTTCACAAAGGAGTGCTGGTACCAACTCTGATGTATGACAGTGAGGCATGCGGAACTGGCAGAGAAAAGATGAAAGTTGACTGAATGCCGTAGAACCCTGAGGCGTGTGAAAACCACGTATGATCGAGTAAGGCAAGGTTGATGTAAGGGTAATAAGTAAGATTAAAAGAGGGAAGCTCAGATGATTTGGGCACGTAGAACAAATGAATTAAAAAATGAGAATATATGACACAAATGTGAATGATAGAAGAAATCGGGGGCTCCCAAATAAGTCATGGCACGATCAAATGGTAGTCCAGTGGCTAAAGCTGGGTCCACACATGTTCTTTTGTCCGTTCCGTTCCTCCGTTCCGTACCTCCGTTCCGTATCAATAACTCTGGACGCAAGTAAAAATAGCCCGTACCTCCGCAACGCCTTTGAACGGGCCGAATAAACCGACTCCCGATGGATCGGGGCGTACCTCTACCCGTAACGTACCTCCGTAACACCGTACCGTTCCGAACGGGCGTCCAAACTAGCGTTCTTGATCACGACGCTGATACGGAACGGAGGAACGGAACGGGCAAAAGAACATGTGTGGACCCAGCTTAAGACTCTTGACTCACATTCCGGAGGTCGCGGGTTCGAACCCGGCATGCGCAAATAAATTTTATTTGATTAATTTGTGTTATTTCGCAATTAATTCATTTAAAATAATATATAGTACCTATATTTGCGGCATGTTCCAGAGTGGAAGATACTATTAGTATCGCCCTGGTGTAAGACCACCATTCAGAATTGAAACGTTGCTTGAAAATGGCTTTAGCCGTGTTTAGTGACCAGATCTGAATAGCCAGGTACTTCCCAACCTTCCTCTTCCCCACCTCCTTCCCCTCCCCAATACCTTCAGCCTCACAACATACCCCAATTGGGGATGCCATAGTCTCACTGGCTCCAGACGGGAGCAGTTGAGATTCTTGTGCGGTATTCACTGTAAAAAAAAAAAAAAAATGAATCAATTGAGTCGGGCCATGTAATAGAGTACGTATGAGACATTGTATGACTGTGAATGAGGCGAGGAATGTGCACCAAGACCAATTTTTTTGACGGTCTTTTATCTCTGTCTACCCCTGCGAAGAAACGACGTGATGTTTTATTATGTATTTTTGTACGACGGATTATTCATCCAGTACAAGACTTAAATACAATATCGACACCTTCAAGCAGAAGACTGCATAGCGATCTGCAGTTCACGTTGGAAAAAAACATTCCAAAAGTAAACGGCAGTCCGTGCATATCAAATATCATTTTCTTGTAAGCAGTCCGTGTATTTGACTCAATCTTTAAACTTGCACAGACCATTTAAAAATTACGGATAGTTTGAATTGTCAACAAATTAGTTATTTTGAAAATGACAATTAAAACAATTTAGGTACATACTTTAATGTTTGAACAAACACTTCAAATTTTGAAAGTGACTAAAAATTCAGAGCAAAATTTTAAATTAATTAATTAATTACCGATTATACTATCTCAGTCTCTCACAGGCTAAATCCTATAGATGTACGTGTTTTTGTCTCTTTTTAGTGTCGCTATTTTTCGTTTCATCGGGTTGCAAATCACAACGTTACTAAAAGTTTTCACTTCAAAATGTTTTTTTTTTTTATTTAATTGCAACATGTATTTTCTTTCCCAAAAATGTTAACATAAACCTGTACGAATTTTTTACATCCATATTATCTGCGGAATATTATTTAAGTTTTATACCTATATTATTTTACATACAGAGGCGGCCGCTTGCTTAGTGCATTCGTGCACTGCGCTGCCGAAAACCAATATACGTCAGAAGTGTAAGTTAGTACATCCTCTCCCGAAGTATTCCCGCCAATTCGTTACAAAATCTTTACCAATTGACTAAACTCCCGAGCATGAGAGAAAGGTATTCGTGCACATTTTGTTATGCCCAGGCGTGACGTCACATGAAGTTATATTTCTACTGGGATCATCTCCAGATGCTGGAGTGCCAGTGCCCGTGAAATGAGCAAGGCAGGTATAGACCCATAAGGACGATTGACGTGTGAAAGCAGAGAAGACATATGGTGCCTGGGTGCACTAGCGGAGCAAATGACATAACATTAAACTTGCGTAAAGTGGTCCCGAACCTTTGGAATGAAATAGTTATGTTCAACAAATTTAAGACTAGTTAACAATGTTATGTTGTAACGCCATCGGTCGCCGGCGCGGCGCATCGACCTCAGTATCGTTTCGGTTTTTAAAGCATTTTAACGGTTTTCGCAAGTTTTATTCTGTAAAAAAAAATATTTAAAAATGAGTGCTACTGAAAACATTGCGATTAACGTATATTTTATCAAATGTAACTTAGTGGAGTATTTTAGTGAAACGGTTAAACTTTTCAAAATAAGTTGTACTATTCCAATGACAACTGTTGAGTGCGAACGGTGTTTTTCTACATTAAAACGTGTAAAAACATTTCTGAGTACACCATGATCGGCTTAATGCTTTGTCAATGATGACCATCGAAAAAGGTTTTATAGCTTCTATACCAGACTTTAACAATCGTGTCATTGAAGTATTTTCACAAATGAAACAGCGACGAATAGATTTTCTCTACAAGTGAACGTTTGTACTAGGTACGTCAATCCCTTTAAATCACTTTATTTTCCCATGTTAATGTTATCTTTTTTTGGGAAATGCACTGCCCGCAAATTTTGTCACGGGCCGCCTCTGTTTACATAGTATATTATTGAAAGAATTTTTGGATTACTTGTTATATGAACCCATACTTTCTTTAAATTTGGATGAGTTTTGATAAAAATAACTTCATCGCTTCTCGCCTGACCGCCAAAAACACCCTTGTCCCAATTTTCGTACACGGTCTGGTCTGGTGGTACGTTTACCTCAAATTGCTGGCATTTTGAAAGGCTTAAAGAAATAAGGTTCTCTTCTTTCAATCTATATTCAAATGAGGTCTAGCGAATGTAGGTCCCGCGAACTAGAGATAGGTGTGGACAGTAAAAAAAAACATTCAATAAATTTAATAAAAAGTAAGCAATGAAACTTCTTTATTCTGATTTTACCAAAAAAATTAAAGCCAGCCAGTACTTGTCACAATACTTACTGCAAGTACCTATTAAGAGCGTTTAACCAGCCTGCGGACGAAAATCCACATTTCGTCGAAAGTTGTTCTTACGATCGTGCAGGGCGGTTACAATGAGAAAGATTAATTATTCTCCGTACCAGCTTTTTAAAATTATAACTCAATATCGAATTTATTTCAATTCAAATTAGCTTTAATTTATACCTTCATCCAAAAATGCTGAAAGGCGTGATGATAAAACTATTAAAATAATGTACTTTTTGTAGTTATTTTTTGATTATAAGTATTTATCATTTTTCAATAATGTCTAAATTTAATAAGAATGTTAAAAAAATCTGAAATATATTACTTTGTAAGTGCGCAAATAAATACACAAACGGACCAATTTTCGCCAAGAAACACATGTACGTACATATTTTTTAATGATTTTATTGAAACTAAAATTAAAATTCTAAAACTTGCGTTTGCTAGATAATGTATTGATTTATTTTACTGCATGATTTTATTATTTGAAATGGGTGTGGTATAATACAAAAACTTTTTTGAAAATTGAACATATCTGCCAACGACCTATGGAATAACCTTATTATACTAAAAATTAAAAAAAATTCTCAAAATTTATTACATACGAATGCTAGATAAAAGAACAATCTTTCGAAATCCATTTATAATTTTTTGTGGAAAAGAGTCAATACGTCTAAAAACTTTTTTGAAAATGACGTATTTCCGGTTTTCTCTGGTAATGCCCTCTTAAACATACGACATGACGATAGACTTCGCTTTTCCCATACAAAAACGACGCCCGGAAAAAAAACACTTTTCTACGTCGAAAATTGCATGAAATGAATATTTATTCTTATATTGCCTTCTAGGAGGTAAAGGCTATGCCGGTATGTTCTTAAATTGTCGATGCATTTCGTACTAACGTAAACATTCACTGTCAAACATGTATAATTTATCGGAATATATTATTTTAGGAAAAAGTGTTGCAGACTTATTTCTCATAAAGAATTTCAAAATTATAAAGCATACCGATATTGCTTCTTCTTTCGAGAATATATATTTTTTTAAATTACAATTTCGTGAAGTTTCGGTGTAGAAATATGTTTTCTCCCTAAACCCCTCTCCGAGCGATTTCTCTAGGCATATTAAAAAGTTTACGGCAGTTGTCCCGTTCGCACGTTTTACGGGTGAGCTTATTTGAGCAGGACAGAGAGTAGATATAATGAAATACCTAATCCTTCCTTGTTTTGTGCATAGCCTGGCCTCTTGTTAAGAGCAATTAGAAGATGAATTTATCTACATTGTTTATTTTAATGGATGTTATCAAGTGAGATTATAATATGACCAACAATAAGGAACTCCAGTGAAAAATATTATGGCTTTAAAAAATATGTTCATATAGACCAATAAACGCTGATTCTGAATGTACAAGTTTTATGTAATTATATTAAACGCAGAGTTTTAAAAAAATATTAAAAAGTCCATTTTTAATCGGGTCGTAAACACACGCCGTCAAGTCGGCATTATTGAAATGTTAGTGGTGACGTCACTGTTCGACGTGACGTGACGTCACCGTAAAGTCATTGTATGGGAATGTATGATATGACACTAGCCTTCGTATTAATTTATTCGTTTATTTACATACTGTCTATAGAGATTTAGTTGTTGTGTTTATTGAAACATTATTTAGGCCTAAATAATGTTTAAAAAATGAAAGTATCTCTTATTAGATTATCTCTTTTATTGAAAATATTCAAAAAGTACTGCGCAAAAAAATAGTAATGCTACTTCTAGGAAGAATACTTCGAACAACGGAATTCAAAATGGCGGAAGTTGATCAGCTGATTGTCTGATCCTATAGTAATTTTTCAGGAGTGATGACGTCACACGATTCACCACACATACGGTGGTTTTCGGGGGATCTTGAAAAATTGACAATTATTTTAACTATTAAAACTAACTCTAAAAATAAAAATAAATATGCAGTTATTTAAGTTAGAAGGTCATTATTCATTAAAAAAAAATAAAAAAATTGGACTGGAGATCTCTATTGTTGACTTTTATTAGTCTGTTTGGGAGAATACTTTATTTCAAAACCTTTCAATAGCAAATGAACTCTCCGATATCTTACGTAAGTATGGATAGACTGAATTATATTTTAGTTGAGTTAAAGTTTGTTTTCTCATCACGATAGTACGGTTTCGGTACATGGTTAAAAAACCTATTCTATACTTAAAGTCTTCTGTTTCATTAATTTTATTTTACATTCCATCTCGAGATAATTTCTTTTAATCAACATTTTAAAATGTTCCTTTTTTATTTTGTATGCACTGTGCACTTGATTATGTTATGTACTCTGAACCTACGTTACATTGCTATTTTTAGTGCTATGTATCTGTAATTTAAAAACAGGTTGCTGTTTTTATTTATCTTTTCTCTCCCTTCTTATATAATATAATATATTCTTATATATCTACCTATAAGCCAAATATACACCATGTTAACCTAAAAAAAAATATCTCTGCATCGCGCACTAAATAATGCAAAACGCAAAATCTTGTTAAAACCCCACAGGTCGTTGTGAAAATAAATTAAATATTAAACATGTACTAAGGGTATTGTTGGTAGAACTATACTCCCCTATATGCCTACCATGCAATAGAGGGTTGCAAATTTCCACCAGACAGGCATTTTTTACATCTCGTAATGAATGCAATTTAGAGTATTACTTTAGTAAAAATGTGAAGGGTAGGTAATAAGGAAACATATATTTTGTTTTGCATAACATGTTACGGTGTTTTATTTTTAAATATGCCACGCCGTGACATATTATGCTATTTTGTAGGGCCTAGTTTTGGCAAAAATTGCGCGTCAAACCAAACATTGATGGCCTCGACTAAGGTAAGGCTCTCGACTAGCAAGTCGAAGGTCGCGGGTTCAAATCCTGGCATTCGCGGTTTTACACTACCCCCCTCCCCCTACCCAAAATTAAATTAGTACAAAGTATATTGAAATTTTCAGAATATTACCTTTAAATACAAATATATATAATCTGATTAAATTTTGGAAAATTAAGCATCGTGATAAAATGATTTTAGATTTTCACGGCAAAATTTTTATGGTTATTTCCTTTTGGGGTATTATGCCGTGTTGCGCTACCTCCTCCTTTAGCCAACGTTTCGGACAGCGTTACAGTGTCCATCATCATCCACATCTGCCCTGATGATGGACACTGTAACGCTGTCCGAAACGTTGGCTTAAGGAGGAGGTAATGCAACACGGCATAATACCCCAAAAGGAAATAACCATCGTGATAAAAGTTTCCATAGAGACATTAAGGTTGCAGGTTGTTTTTGACTGGCATTTGGTTTGGAAATCGTGCGTTCTACGAAAATAAATACATGTGATATCTCATTATATCCCCCCCCCCCCTCCTTGTGATATTTCGTGATTTTTTTCCGAACCTCCCCCCCCTTTCGAGCCTCACGTGATTAATGGACGACCCTTAATATGTACGAGTGTATTTGCGGCCCGTTCCAGTGTAGAAGATACTCTCAGTATCGTCCTGGTGTAAGACCACCATTCAGAATTGAAACGTTGCGTTGGTTGAAATGGCTTAGGCCGTGTTTGATGACTAGATCTGAATAGCCAGGTACTGCCCGACCTACCTCTTCCCCATCTTCTTCCTCTCCTCTCCCTTCAGTCTTATAACATATTATCCAATGAAGGATGTCATTGTTCCACTGAATCTAGACGGTTGGGAGCAGTTAAGACTCTTGTACGATTTCACATGAAACAAAGTGATCCAATTTGGGAGGCGGGAATGGGTACCGCCGCCCCGGGAACCTTTATTGGATAACCAACACCTTTGCCATAGGTCACCCCAAGTGGTTCGCTACGTTTGGTGATTTAGCAGGGATGCCCGGGTTCATGGGTGAGGTTTGTCTAGGTCTTGCAGGCGGATGACCAGGACACACTGAAACCTAGATTCCTACCCACCCCTTTAACCCTTTTCCTTCCTAGAACTCCTCCAAAAAACCTCCACACAGCATCCCCAAAGATGACATAGGCCCTGTGGGAAATTATTTTCCCCAGGGCCTCCTGTGTGAAGTTCATGTAAAAAAAAGGTGAAATAAGCACCGGGCTCCGCCGCGCCCAAAGATATTGAAATATAAGTAGATGTGCTATCTGCTTTTTTACTATGTGGGTCTGCGCTTCCGGGTGTCGCCGATATTGTTTACCAATTAACAAATAAACTAAAAGAACAAATAATTAACGAATAAACCAAACGAACGTTAAACTAAATGAACGAAATCTTTCCTTATTCAAAACATATTGTTAACCAATATTAATGCACATTTTCAAAAAAATCAACGAAACGAACAAATTCTTTTTGTATGAAAACTACGCTAATTAGCGCGTAGTCCGGCGACAGTTGCGCGGACACCATAGCATATCTCTTCTGTGTTTGAATATCTTTGGCCGCGCCTGTACTAAATTGCATGGAGACTTGTGAAAGGAAGGGAAGTGTGTGGTGATCATATCCGAATAGCCAGGTATTTCCCAAACTTTTAATTACCTCCTTCATACTTTTCCCACGCCAAAACATAGAATTTAAAATTATTTACAAAACCTCGACAGTAAAAATAAAAATAAACCGGAAAAATCATAGCGGCACACCGCCGTTTTCCAGAAACCCTTGCGGAGATATATTCCAGCATCCTTTGAAAGGTTCCAATGGAAAACATTATTCAGTCCCCACTATCAAAGACCCAGCTTGTTATAATTGCTTCAGCCCTGCTATTTGAGCAAACGATTTATTTTCTCCCTCAAAATTTTCTAAGCACAAATTCGCCATCCACCCCGCCCGGACCAAAGTTAATAATTCGCATCTTCGTGGCATCAAAGGACCCGTTATGTCCCGAGTTCCAAACCAAAAACCTTATATTATGTATATTTTGGTGCATTCAAAAAAAATCTACGTCGTGGTTGTGCACTAACTACGTTTACATTACGTTGGCTTTCGCGGATGTTTAACTCTAGTACACATTTCATGTTTTTAATCTACTCGGAGCTTTTACGTGAACAAACTTTGTAAACATATCAAGGTTTTTTTAAGGATATACTACGTTCCTATGGGGTTCAGTTTCCACGTTTTTATACTTATTTTTGCCTTGCAAATTGAACACAATGAAAATGAGATAAATTTGCTTTAATTTTACTGCATCTTTTGTGTAAAGTAGGATAAAGATGGGTTGGAAAAAAGGCTGTTATTGCCTTTTAAACTTTCTTATCAATTGCCTGATGATGAACGGAATCATGGAGAACTTAACAGTGATAAAAATTTTCGTCTTCCAATTACTAATAAAGCTCGATATTTTGTTTTCGTATCATATATACAAGTCGATCTGTTAAATACCAAATTCGGTATATGTTTTTATTGGTTCCATGACAGTTCATCCTGAGACAATTCATCCGGCTACAGTTCATCCTGCGACAGTTCATCCGGCCGACAGTTCATCCGGCGACAGTTCATCCTGCCGACAGTTCATCCCGCCGACAATTCATCCGGCGACAATTCATCCTGACAATTCAAACTAACCTAACCTAACCTAACCTAACCTAATCTAACCTTACCTAACCTAACCTAATCTATAAGTATAACCTATAAGTATAAGTATGTCGTATTTTGTTATTCACGCATGCTTCTTCGGAGAGTCGAAATTATTGTTAGTAAAAATATTTTTACAGCGGATTTCCACTCAAGTTGCCTTCAGATATAAGTATATCGATTTTGGTTGTACGACCGTATATCCTATTTGCATACTTACTTAATAAAAATCTTCTAAATGATCAGGCAGGATGAATTGTCGCCGGATGAATTGTCGGTGGGATGAACTGTCGGCAGGATGAACTGTCGGCAGGATGAACTGTCGGCCGGATGAACTGTCGCAGGATGAACTGTCACCGGATGAATTGTCGCAGGACGAATTGTCGGGTCACCATTTTTATTAGTGATGCAACGGAAGTGTCTTAACAGAAGCAGAAGCGGAAACAGATGTCGAAAGTAAATCTTAGCGGAAGCGGAAGCAGAAGCGGAACCGGAAGTTTTAATACTATGAAGAAAAAGCACAATTTTAGTTTTTAAGATTTGTTTAATTAAATTTGTATTTTGTACTTTTAGTACTCGAAATTAAACAGAGGTAAATTATATTTAATAAAAAGTAATTTCGCTGCTTTTACACCTTTGGGTCTGTTTCGGTGTTCTTCATAATAAATTAAACAAGCTTCACTAAATTATTTCTCACTGGCTACACTGCTGTGGGGAGCTGATAAGTATTGGCGAACTATTGGCAAAAGATGGGAGTATTTGTGCGCATTTATTTTCCACCACATCAGAGGATCCTCATGGAGAGGTAGTCTCTTCTATTTCTTGTACTCCCGAAGGTGTGACTGAATCTCTAAAAAATAAATTGCCACCATCATCAGTTGAGGAAGAGTTCACCTCCTGGTCTTCATTTACATTTAACATCGATTCCAATATTTGTAATGATGATGATGATTTTGAAATAGAAGGCTGCACTTCGATATCTTCAATCGCAAATTATTCTTCGTTTAGGGTTCTGTTCTTCGACCAAGGATATCTAGACAGGCCGTATAAAAATAATAATGGCCCTCAAACTCCCGAAACCAGAATAAAATTGGCTTACGGCCCATTTATGAAAAAGTATATGCATCGTATTGCACCGTTTAGAAGGCACAGTTCTTAATTGTATCTTTTATTGGGCTGGAGGGCTACACTGAAACTAATTTGCATTGCCAGCCGTCCAGACGGGGGTAAATTTTTTCAAACACAAAAATATACCACTACCGAATATTTTACAAGGTACACGTCGCGGACTTTATTTTTGAAAACGTAGTCAGCTATCAGAATACAGAAGAAAATATATGTGTTACAGATCGCATTTACACAGCGCATTCATAAACGTGAAAAACATTATAGTTTTTAAAATTTGTCAAGCAATATTCTGACGTCATTCGCGCTTCGACACGTGGCGGGGAGTTGAGATAGAACGGTGTTACCGCTCAGCGAGCGGGGAGGGGGGGGGGGGGGTGAGCGCTTTACAGGGAAGGGCCGAACTGGTAATGGGCTCATTAATTAATTTATTTTTTAATTAAAAAAACGTTTCTCAGTTTTTTTTTCGTATTTTAAGCACAAAATATAATAGCCCATTACCTACGTATTATTTGCTGAATGAATTTCTTTTTCACAATTAATAATTTTCTTAGTTTTAACCACGTTTATTGTTTATAAAAAACCGACATATTTCCTGAGCAATGCTCACTTCCTCAGCGTTTACTTAATTAAAAAAAAGATTATGAAATAAGATTATGATTGATTCGTGTAGATTAAAATATATATATATATATATATTAGTTAGTATGTATTTAAAAAAAGGATCAAAGTCAAATTTCGCCGTCCCTTGCCCAGGCTGCGATGCAACAACGCGATGGGTACCGTAAATTTAATTCTTGTTACAAGCTTTGGTTTGTTCAAAAATCTGCTTCCGATAAAATAAATTTTAAAATCAGTAAATAAGCTTCCAAATCCGTCCATAAAGAGATTAAAACTTTTCCTAGAAGCGTCAGAAAATCATTTGCTGCAATATCTCTAAAGGGGCATTTGTATATCAAAGGACATGGTTTTATTAATAAACATTTCTTTATTTTATGTACCAATCTTTTCATTTTCCAACCTTGTTTGGTAGTTTCCCAAATCGATCATCAACAAACTGAAAACACCGCAAATAACTCTCCGATTGAGCTAGTGGGAGAAGACTAAGTATCAACTATTTTTTAACTGAAAACTTACTTTGAAAAAAAAAACGTTTCTGGTAGATTTCTGCCTCGAAGTTTCGAAGGAATATCCCACAATTAGTCCAGTCAATGAAAGGTCAAAAAGGTGTTGTAGAGTGCGTGAGCAGGAACAGAAACTTCACGCTCCACAAATTTAGATATTTTCGAAAAAAATCATTTTACCTCACATTTTGAATCAAACATTCCTTCATATCGTCTAAAATATTCATCAATGAAAGAAATTTATTTGAAAGAAGTTGTAAAGAATTTAATTCTCTTTTGGAATAAACACATGCAAATTAATCTCTAACCAGTAAATATTTACAGCAATTTTAAGTTTTTTAGTAAAATGTCGTCATTTTCAGAAAAAGCTGTTTTTATCTTATTACTGACACATCACTTTTGTTTGTAACAGATTGTGGGACTTAGACTTGGATTTAATTTATTTTCAGCTTGGATTTAGAAAATTACGTATAGAATAAAAGTTGTACATAATTTTATGAGCGTTTACTTATTATAAGAAAATTGTCCTCTTCCACGCACCGTTTTCGAGATATAAGCGCACATCCGAAAATTGGGACCTTCTCCCCCCCCCCCCCTTCCTCCCCTAGCTCACCACCTAGACGTCAGGACTATTGGTATGTTCACACCCTAAGCACCCTGAACAAGTTTCTGAAGGAATCGCTTAGGTTCCTGCTCACGCACTCTACACCTCCTTCCTTGACTGAACTAAATAGAAATACGGCTGCTCTAACCCATCTCCTTCCCCTCCCCACTACAATCAGCCTCACATCCCCAATTGGGGATGCCATAGTCTAACTGGTTCCAGGCGGTTGGGAGAAACCCATAACCACCATTTATTGGGTAACTAACACCCCTGCAATGGGTCTTTCCAAGTGGTTATTTAATATTTATTTACCAAATATTTTTCACTAAGATAAAACCTTTGCCCAATAATAAAAAATGTAGGTTTACCTACCGTTTTTGGTTCTAGAGGACCTGTTCAGAATGTAAAAACTAAAAATGAAAACTAAAATGTTTCATGTTATTTATTAATCCTCTCCCAATTCAGCCCTTCTTTGGTTTCGTGACGTATTTTCTCGACGTTTGTTTAAAATTAAAAGAACACCTCTTGTCACACAATGAACGCTCTCGGGTTATTTTCTTTACGAGCGTGTACGGCTAGTTTATACCAAGTAGGATTGATAAATTCATCTCCATAATACGTCACGCGCGATATCTGATTGGTTGCTAAATGGTAAAACTACATAATGAGATTTGAGAATGAACTTTGTGATCGGATTTACGAACTTCGAGGCGAGGCGCTGGAATACGTACAATAGTTGTATTGTTAACATTTACTTACACGGGGTCAATTTTACTGGCTTGCTTACTAAGATAGGCCGTATCTAGATATACTTGATCGAAGGTTCTGTTATAAAGTTTCCGGAACCAGAAACGGAAACGGAAGTGAAAAAACCAGCGGAACTTCTGCAGAAGCAGAGTTCTGTTGCAACACTAATTTTATTGTCACGGAGTGAAACTTTCAGTTTTTGTAAAATGGTGCGCTTACATTAAATTTAGCTATATTTAGTTATGAGTTCTAAAGGACTACAGTTTTCAATATAAGCTGAATTTTTATTCTGTCTCCTTCCCCTACCCTCATTCCATCTGTGTTGAAATAATTCCCAATACATGGGCGTACCACACTCCCTCTTCACCGAACGCCTTCGCTCTGTTGGGACCCCACGTACATAAAACCTAATTATTGTCTTGTATCCATCATGAAGATATCCCCTTCTGTATACTCTCCAGACAGGGTTAATTGATTTTCCTTTTATACAAGACAAGTTATCACAACCGGCTTCGCCCGTGTTTAGTTGCCAGTTTTGCTTCGCGTCACCGTGGAGTTATGTTCTACTACTATGTCATTATGCGGTTCGGATGCTCCACAAGGCCAACTGTCGTGCAACGCATTGTAAAATGTCACGTGTTCTAGTGAGTGCCATCAATCGACGACAGTTCGCAAATGGCGGCAATCGTTGTTGATACTCGTTGTCACTGCTGATTTGCATGGTGTTAATATAAGCAAATTCAATAAACAGAGTAATTATTTAAACATTGAAGTTTACTTTGCGATAGCATAGACTTCGTGGCCTAAGTATGAATTAATGCTTCACTCATGCCATTTAACAGACATTTGAACATAAGATAAGTAGATACGTTTATAGATTTTTACTACCAAAAGTATTTTCGTTGTTTGTTATTTTATACAGGATATTTTGGCTACTTTGTACTGGTGACTAGCGATCACTAAATGGCAGTTGACTCGAGGAACAGTTTTTTGGAACCGGTTCGTATTGTAGCTCGCCTGAATATGGAGGAAATTGTAATCTACAACCATTTTGAAGTGTACTGTATTAATACCAGCTCATAGTGGAGTGGAGCTGGCAACACGGTATCGCTTTCAAGTACATAAGCACGCATTTCACCACTAACAATTACACTTATGCCGGATCTGCCCTGATGATGGACACTGCAACGCTGTCCGAAACGTTGGCTAAAGAAGGAGGTAGCGCAACACGGCATAACACTCCAAAAACAAGTAATGAAAATAAGAGAAATAGTCGCATTTTATATCTGTACTTTAAAAAATTAAAAACATGTCTATTTACAATCTGTATTTTGTTACCATATTATTCAAATAATATCCTCAGTACCTATGTGCCTACTACCTTTACGCGCCATTTGTCACCACAGATTTTGGAGTGGATTTTTTTTTATCTTTTGGATCAACGCAACTTACCTAGTTATTTTTTTTTAATGAAATTTAAATCAAACGCTGAACTAACGACTGACATGTTGACACACGCATTCATAGCAGAACGTATTTTTGGGAAACAAATTATATTAAAAATCCGCTCTCGATTTTTTTAATGGAAATGATACCGGAAAACATTTCTACAAAAAATAAGTTATTTTCAAATGTAAAATCGTGTCAATATGTTTTTTAATAACGTGCTTTTATCATTTTCACCGCCGCTCCGGGAACCAATAATTGGATAACCGACACTTAAGCCATAGGTCACCCCAAGTGGTTCGCTACGTTTGGTGAATTATCAAGGACTTGTCTTGGCTGAACTAGGCGGCAGATAATCTCGATACAATGAACCCCAGAATCCTACCCACCCCTCATACCTTTTTTCTTCCCAGTACCTCCTCTCCTTAAAAAAAACAATAGATAATGTCTATAAATTCTTAAGTTTAATTAGAAATGCAAGGCAAAACATTCTTTGCGAGTTTTTAGTAAAACAGACAAAAATTCTTCTCAGTATTTTAGCTTAGATTCCTTTTGCCAATATTCTTCTCAGTACTTCCGCGCTTGGGGTATATCAGTATCAAACAATTTGCTAACCCTCCCCCTGTCCTTCTCCCCTTCTTGTGGGTCGTGGGGCGGGAAGTTGTACATAATTAGTAGGGGATGGTCGGGCTGGCTAATAGGGTTATTTTGCGGTCAAAATAAACTATTAGTGAATGTTCTCGGTGGTGAAAGGCTTCGATTTTGCGAGTTAGAAAATAGGAGTCGTATTATGGTTGGTTTCATGATACAACCTTATTCCTATAATAGATTTTAATAGTTAATTCAAATTTAGTGACGCTCTGTCCGGAGCCTGTGGGACTGTGGCATTGCTAACTAATTAAGTAACTAACCATCACGAGGTTTTTCCGCAGGAGTAGGCAGAGACGATTGATCACCAAACAAGTCGGTCTTGCACACACACACACATACACTCCTTGCTTCATACATCGTGGTATCGTCTTAAAAATACGTACCCTTCTGTTTTTCAGCGTTGTCGGGTTTTAGGTTTTAGTATTTTCTTTTAAAGAAAGACAAACATTCCCAGGTAACGAATAACACGACAATATTTGAAAATCTCCTACTACCTCCAGAATAAGCGGAAAATAACGGAAGGACACGCAACGCATGGGTGGGACCCAAACGCGATGCCAACTCAGCCACTGACCGGTCGAATATTTATATAATAGTATATCTATAATAGTGTATTTTGTTTTTTAGCAAAAGTGATCGAATATTGCTATATTTTTTGGCCAAAACAGGGAAGCATGAAATGTATTGATGTTTATTTTTTTTCTGATTATCAAGTCGTTTTTTTCTGATTATTATTCTGATTGATACGGCCGTTTCTCTGCAGGGGTAGGCAGAGAGGACTGTCAAACTACTCGGTCATGGCACACACTCCTTGCTTCATTCACATTCATACATCGTCTGATACACACTCTTCTGTTATTGTGACTCTTGACATGGCCCAAATCGAGTATTTGGTTCACTTGATCGTGCCATGTTATCCTGGGGCATCCCTGATTTCTTCTACCATTCTTATTCGCATCACATATTCTCCTTGGATGCTCCCCTTTTACTTGTTTACCTAATCTAGGTACTTATCTATTATTTAATATTGTTGAAACCACGGACATATGAATATATCTGGACCTGCCCTAAGTGATAAAAACGTATTATTTCCCCCTCCACATGGCGCCGGCTGTAGCTCCTCCTTGGAACCGGCTCGCTCCATGGGGAGGGGATATAGCCTCGCTTGAATCTAAAATGTGTGACGTCATCATTCTTGCCGTGAACAGCGAGAAGCTGACATCCATACATTTAACGAAATAACGGCAGCTTGTGCTATACAATATATCTACGTATCAATATGCACATAGCAAATGTGGGCGGTACTCCAATGTGCTCGTCGCTGGTTACAGGGGTAAGTAAATTATGAAACATTTGTAAAAGTGTTTTAACTATACACAGCAAGAAAATATTGATATGTGTATTGGCGCGAGTCTTTTTGGAGCGAGCATTTGGCCTTAGCAAATAAGTTTTGAACGTGGCAAGCAATTCGCGCTCCCATGTAAAAAGGTCTATTCATTCAAAGCAGATTTTGCTTTTAAGAACTAAATGGTGATATTGTAATGCGAGATGCCTATATACTGTCAGATTGATTGTTCAACGAATGACAGTCATCTTTCCCCTCTTGCTCTCCATAGTTTGGTTTTACCCCTCATCTGTAACTGCTTGTCTATCCATTTGGATGTCTATGGTTGAAACATAATAATATTTTGCATAGTAACAAAACGCAATATAAAGACAAAACAAAAATATGTATAATTGTATACTGCTATTAGCAACACGAAACAAATTAAACCTGATGAAGTTACGTAAAGGGAGTAAGTAACAGCACGTACCCGAAGGATTTTAACCAGCGATTCCTGTGCATATTTGGAGTACAAAAGTTGAGGTCGTTTTGCTGTCCGACGATATATTTTTTTATTACAAACAAAAGTATATTTTTAAACGACTTCAAAAAGGGAGGAGGTTCACAATTCGACTGTACATATATTTTTTTTAATGTTTGTTACCTCAGAACTTTCGACTGGGTGAAACGATATTGATGATTCTTTTTTATTTGAAAGCTGTTGCTTCCCGTGTGGTCCCATTTCAATTTGGTCCAGTTCTGACAATGGCATCCATGAGAAAACCATATAAGTCTTAAATTTGCATTAAGTATGTGCGCGACAAATGGACGAATAACTCAATATCACGCCAACCGATTTCGTTGATTCTTTTTTTATTGGAAAGGAAAGGATTTACTTCAAGGGTAGTTTGATGAGAGTTTGGTTAGGTTCTGATTATGGGATCCATGACAAGTTACGGAACTCTTCAATTCTTAGGAGCAAATTAACGATACTCGGCCGAATCTTTAATAGGCTATCCGGATCTTTGAGTCACCTAACATAACGTCGTTATGGTCAAGTAATGTCTGTCTCATATGAGCAGCACGTTTAGTAGGTCTACCCATATTCAGACAAACTAGTTTTTTTTACTTTTTAGTGCATATTATTTTGTTTTGTAATAGTTTTTTTTTAAGTCGGTTTTAATTTTTAATTTTTGTTTATTAAATCACTTGTCGCCACTGATTCCACTGCGCGGTTTTGTGTACCGTGCTGCTGGAACGAGACGGAGTGCTTATCACTTGGCCTGCCGCCAGACTATGCCAAACTAATGAGTTGCGACGTTTGATGGAAAAATATTTTTATTGTTAATAATTGAAAAAAAACGACCGGGCAACAAAATGACATCAAAATTTTTAACTCCAAATATGTTTAGGAATTGCTGGTTTAAATCCTTCAGGTACGTGCTATTACACCCTATACACGTATTACTTTAAATAAATAAAAAATCTTTCGTAGCGGAATTACATTTTTATGAATTTATGATTAAAAAAAAAATTTTTTACTTACTTACAGTAGATTTATAAACGAGTAAAACGTGAAACTAAGGTTTTTTGCAATCATAAGTTCGTATTACATTAATATTCATTAGACGGTCATAAAAATATCTGGCTTTCTGACCGAATTAAAAGTCTAATTAAAGACAAATTTAAAGTTATTAATGGATTCAAAGTTAGCCAAGCGGATTACCAAACGTTTTTTCAGTTCTGCAGAAACTAAATTAATATTTAAGAGGTGACTGTAAAACAAATCTTCAGAACCGAGGATATATTTTTTACATTATCTCCACACAGAAGGCCCTGAGGAAAAAAAAATCCCTCAAGGCCTATTTCATCTTTGGGGATGTTAAGTGCGGAGTCTTTTTAGTGAAGGGAAGGAGAGGAAGTGCTGGTTAGGAAAAATGTATGAGGGATAGGTAGAAAGCTGAGGGTCAGTGTATTCAAGAGTGACGAACGTTATGAATCCATTCCCCCACTGCGGTGCTTGGTAATGGGTCGGGAGATTCCGGCTGCTAGGTCAAAAGGTCTCCCTCACTCCATATACCCGGGCGCCCCCGCTTATTCACCAAACCTAGAGAACCTCTTGGGGCGATCTATGGCAGGGTTTATTTGTTATCCAATAAATGGTTCCCGGGCCGGTGGTACCCATAACCGCCTCAATTAATTAAAATACTATAATTAAAACATTCTATAAAATAAACATGTAAAAAATTTGTTATATGAAAAAAAAAGATCGCTGAGGACAGGATTCGAACCTGCGCGGGTAAAACCCATTGGATTTCAAGTCCAACTCCTTAACCACTCGGACACCTCAGCTGTTGTGAATCGTGACTCTAGATTAAAACAAATTTTATGTAAAACGTCTGTTTTATGAACCAGTCCATCAATTTTGTAAACAAATAATGTGAACAAGTGTTTTTATTTCATACATTATTGACACGAAGCATCGTGAAATCGATAACATTTTTATTTTGGCCTTATTTTTCCAATATGCAATAGAGAAAGATGCAGAAAATTAATAAAAATTTGGTTCAGTCCATAACTCGAACTCGGAACTCTTCTGTATCTAGGAGGAACGTACTGATTGTGCCAACTCAAAAATAATGGGGTCTATTTTTACTACATATTATTTACATAAACGAAACACGTCTATTAGTTATAAGTATGCATTTCCTGTGGTATGATGCTGATTGTCTTTTTATTTTAATATATGTATTTTTGTTCCATATTGCTTTTGCTCTGAATACAAGAGTTTGTCACATTAACAATTCTAATATAATAATTAATAAAATTAAAATAAAATTATTCTGTTCCCCAACACCATTATTATCACCAAGGAAAGTATTTGATAAAGTCTTTGATAAATTACCAGAAGAAATCAGTGGTACCTATTAAAGAAAAAACACATCTAATATTGAACTCTGTCAAGAAATATTTTAAAGAAATCGTTAAAAAACTGATTCCACTATATCCAGATTTTACGACCCACATATTTAAAAAAAATTCTTCCTTAAAAAAGCCATACTCTCCTCTTCCATTAAAAAGCAAATGCTTCCAACGGAAGATCAGTATAAAATACCTGTATCTATCTACCTACCTATACTAAATTATAAACCATATTATGTTTTATCTAATTAAAAAAATATATGTTTAAGGAATTACGCAAATTTTCCAAAGAAACCTCAGAATCTATGACTCCAACTCTCTTCAGGTAGGTAGGTACCCATAATATTGAAAGAATAAAAAATATATATAAAATAAGAAATTCCAAATATAAAGACACGCCGATTTCACATTTAAGAAAGAATCTTTACTGAACATACAATTTTTTTATAGGCAGACGGAATGCCAAATGGTCGAGTTAAAACATCGTTGCACTTCGTGAACTACGAATAATATCAAAATACATGCACCTACAACCAAAGTTTTACAATAATAAGCAAGTCCAATATTGCCTAAATGTTATGTTCAATCCATATTTTGAGTTATGTATTAAATTAGAAATTCTGCTAAGATGATAATTTAATGCACTCTAGAACATGTTGTATGTGCTAACTTCTGCAAATTGTGTTTATTCTCAAAAGGCGTGCACCAAAGTTTATTGTAAGCTGTTCTCAGTTATCATTATTGTGAACTCAATTCGTGCCGATTCACAGAACACATCCCTTCCGCTCACTCCGGGAGTATAAACTTCGGGAATGAATGAGCGCTTAAACCAGAGTCGGGATCTGATTGGGGCGAAAGATGCAACCATTGCACCTTACCGAGTGCACAGTTCCGCGAAGGGATGCATTCAAACTCAATGCTGCTAATGCGTTTGCGGATTTCTCCGTACTTATCCGCGATGCGCTGTTATGTTGGTTCCGGATATACCAGACTAGCGCCGGCTGCATGCAGGATGCTAGCATGTTGCATTCAAGTTTCAGATACTGAATAATTATGGATTTAACTAGGTATTCACTAACTGTTTCAGCATGTGTGCGCTTTTGCTTCAGCGGGTTTAATGTATTAAGTATATTGATGTGTTGGTATGATCGGATTAAATCGGTACGATGGGTATTGGTTCCTGGCAGAGTAGTAAGCCCCCTGGGCCTTGATGCAGGAATGAAATGCATAAACCTGCAGAAGGCCTTTGATACGATAGACCATAAAATTCCTCTCAGGAAACTTAAAACAATTGGGATTTCCAAAACTAACCGTAAACACGTTAATAAGTTACGTGTCAGAACTTTCAAATTGTGTTAAAATTAAAAACGAAAAAAATAGACCTTTTCCAATCAAACACGGTGTACCGCAAGGAAGTGTCTAAGGACCTGTATTATTTCTGTTAAAAATAAATGATATTTGCAACTTACATACCAAAGGAAATATCATAAGTTTTGCAGACGAAACTGTCATTTTACGTAATGAATTTTTTTGGATAACCACGTACAAAGAAGTTGAAGTCGAGCTTGTCCTGCAAAAATGGCTTAAGCAAAAGTCACTTACACTTAATGTTAAAACTAAATATTTGACGTTTTCTATAATATAATCCTATTAGCTGATGGGTAAAGCTCCGCCCCGGAAGGCACAGATCCTGGATTCGATTTCTAGATGTGACTGTATCTTTTTCTGATTTTTCTGTTTGAGATTTTCGATTGAATGCCGCTAATATTGTATTCATTAACTAAATATTACAATTTGAGGTTTTACTAATTAAGTTTAAAAGTAATACAAGTAATCCAAAATAGAGCCATAAGAAATGTATACCATCTACCATGGGATACACATGTCAAAGATATATACTCAATGACACAAATTCTTCCCTTTACCATTCTGCCAAAATATAGCATCACCACTGCCATCCTACAAATAATTCAACACTCCTCACACACCAACACTAAACCAGTTTTTAATTCCGATATACACCAGCACAAAACACGATCACAAAATCAAATACACATATCGTCATCTACTCACACAACTAAATTTGGCATTAACTCCTTACAATACATCACACATAAGCAACACAACGCATTACCCAATGTCCTAAAACTACCAGAATCAAACAAAAAAATATTGGCAAAGGCTCTAAAAGGCTATTTTCTCAGCAACTTTATTAACCAGTGACGAATTTAGCTGTCTTCCTTTGTAACTCTTTTATATTCTTCAATTACCTGTATCAAGTGTGTCTAGTCCATTTAAAAATCTATGTATTGTTCATTGATTTCCGTGTTCTTATGTAAAAAATAATTTTCCCTAGATGTATAATGTTGTCCTTCCCGAAATGAGTTTTATTAAACTCATTGGGAAATGTATTATAAATTTTATGTAATAATTTTGTAATATGTTATCTCTAATAAGTAAATAAATACATTAACATTATATTCCTCTTGATTATACAATTTGTGTATAACATTTTGTCGCACTTTCCCAAAATTTTTCCTTAACTTATTTAAGTACCTGCGTACAAAAGTAAAAAAATATATATATATTAAACGCAATAATCCGTTGAATTGAGTTTCCATTGATACCAGGAGCACAGACTTTAACAGCGGGTGTTTAGTGTCTATTTCATCTGAGCGCTGTCAGTATTGAAGGGCGGCCTGTAACCAAATGAACACTCTTCAGTCTTCACAAGGAGGCGAGGGCCGTCCCACCCCTGCGGCTGAATTGCTTTTCAATTAACTTCGCAACTCTTCTGCTCTCCTCGGCACTAATCTATTTAGGCTCACTAACTCGGGGCTTTCATTGTAATTATTGCGCTTCCACGGCGCAAGTGTTTTGCCCGCTAAGTTGCTTTAAGCTCTTTATTATACTCATCGGTTCATTGTGAACAATTTCCGCTTTGGGTTTTCAAACAAAACAGTCTTCTAAAAATGCTTTTAAGATGAAAAGATTTTTGGTGAAAGTTTAAATTTATTTCTGCTACTAGCGCTTCTTTACCTGGGTAATCAAACTCGATAAACGATTTATCGATAACTTGTCAACGATCCCGAGCATGACTGCAGATCGTTAATGTAAGATAACTGTTCACGTCTAATAAATCAAAGACACTAAGGCCTAGTTTTTTTACAGAAATTTAAATGTCACACTGACGTCCAACGGCCAGTCAGCGCTATTTTGTTTTTTTTTTTGCCATTTGAAAGGTCCCCGAAACGCCGATTCTGGGAGCGTTTCAGTTTTTTGTCAAATTGTAAGAAGCTTAACAACTAACCAACTTAATAACTAACTCTTCTGCTGATCACAATTTATTCATAAGCTGAAACGGACTTAGAATCGGCATTTAACGGGAACCTTTCAATTGGTATGGTATTGGATGGTCCGATGCTCTGTGGGGAACCCGCTTGCACAGCGCGGGTGTAAACTGTGCGCCCTAAAGTTATAAAGCTTAGACTTACGGATTTTCAATACTTCGTTTGTATGGAAACACTATGATATGAAACAATTGTTACAAAAACAAAATGGCGCTGAATGACCATTTGTTACTCGTGATTTTCTGCGAAACAACGGGGCCTTAGTCGTTATGAACCCTTACTTTGTTGGTTGACGATTTACAGTGATGCTCGGGAACGATGACAAGTTAAGTTACCGACAGTATAGATAAATCCATTATCTATCGACCGTGCTAAATACCTTGGTATCATAGAATAAAGAATAACACATGATAAGTGCCTCATGCACTTGTTTCGTGATCCAAATACATACTTAATCGAGGCTTAAATTTCCAATCCAAAACTGTGTTTACGAAATTCAAATGGGATGGAGTTATATTCAATTTATAATTTAATTTTTTATAACATTATACTTACTCATAATCACCGAATAAGATATACGAACGGTAATACGAACGGGTTCATTGTCGTACAAATTTCACCCAACCCGTTCGTATTACCGTGGTATTATCTTATTCTGTGATTATAAGTAAGGCGACCAAAAGCCAAAATTATATATATTCTTAGTGTGCCTTATATCGCCACGAATATATGTATCTAGTAGGTAATAACTTATTTCTTATATTTATTATATAAGAATCAATAAATATGTTACCAAAATACGAACAGGTACTAGAAATTGTAATAAAAAAACAACTCGTTGAGTATTTGGAAAAACATAACATATTATGTGAGGAGCAATCAGGATTCCGGAACAACAACTCTTGCGAAGCGGCGATAAACATAGTGATTGATACATGGAAGAAAGAAACAGACAAAAAAAAAATCACCATTGCAGCATTTTTAGATTTCAAAAGAGCATTTGAAACGATATAAAGGAAAATACTATTGGAAAAACTAGAAGACATAGGTCTTTCTGACGTAGCTCTGAATCTATTCAAAGAATATCTCCAGCAAAGAAAACAGGTAACGAAAGTTGAAAGCTCAGAATCAGAACCGATAGAAAACAACCTTGGTGTTCCGCAAGGGTCGGTATTAGGTCCAATTCTATTTATAATTTACATAAATGATATTATCAAAACTATTAAACATTGCAAAATTAGACTATTTGCAGACGATACCTTAATCTATATTTCGTGTGAAGATTACATAGAAGCAATTACCAAAATAAACGAAGACCTACATAATATAGCAAATTAATTGGCTGAAATTAAACAAGTTGAAACTGAACGTAAACAAAACAAAATATATGGAAATACGCAATAAAACACGTAACACAGGGTTAAATTTGACAATTAATGGTGAAAAAATTGGAAAAGTAAATGAAATCAAATACCTGGGTGTAATACTCGACTCAAAACTGACTTTCACAGCAAACTTTGAATATGTGCTAAAAAAGGTATCAAAAAAGGTAAATTTTCTTAGAAGACTAAGACGTAAATTAAATAGAAACACTACGGAGCTTATTTACAAAACTATCGTTGCTCCACATTTGGACTACTGCTCTACGATGTTATATTTGGCCAATGAAGGAAATTTGAACAAACTAGAAGTTATACAAAACAAAGCTATGAGATGTATACTGGGGAAAGGCAAATACGCAAGGATTAATCAAATGAGAGAGGAGCTAAATTGGATTCCAATAAAAAAGAGACTACTATTTAATGTGTTAATTTTTGTGCATAAAATTATGAAAAACCAAATGCCAAAATACTTTAAGGATGACATTGTTTTTAATAGAGACATTCATAATTACGAAACAAGAAATACAAACAGAGTTCGATTGCCACAAATGAAGAAATTAAAATCACAGAACTGCCTAATGTACAGAGGACTAAAGATGTATGATGAAATGCCTGAAAGTATGAAGAATGAAGAAAGAATGAATGTATTTAAAAAGAAATGTTATGCTTACTGTAAAAATATTTAAATTTATCAAAGGAAATGTTATATTATGCTTATTAGTTTATATTCATGTAGTATAAACTAACTCAATAAATAAAAAAAAAATAAAAAAAAAAATAAAAACCGCATGGTGAACCGAGTCAAGAGGTCACGATTTTCAGTGCATAAAAGGTTTTTATTTATTTGTGAAAAATTTTATAAGAAAGAAAAAAGTTAATCAATGGAAACTGTCACAGATAAATTTAACTATAAAATCGTACTAAAAAAGTTGTTTCGTTAAAATTTTATCATTTAAACAATGTATTTTCTCACTTAACAAAAACCTTAGTGCTATAAGACAAGAAAAACATGCCGATCTTTTGATCCACTGCATACTGGAAGAACGTGACTCTCCCCGAGAAGAGTTCCTAAACAAATTGGTGTGGTTAGCACCACACTAAACGAGATTGTGATGACGTCCTCGAGAGTGAGACAACGATAAAAAGAAATTTATTTGAATCTCTCCGTCTTTGTAAAAATCAACCCTAGTCTAAGAACCCCTCTGTGTAATTCAGACAGTTAAGTCGCTAAATTGCACATAGCGAACTTCAAACAATTATCACAGTCAAAGGAACCAAGAGCAGGAACGATTTGATGAGCTCTGTGAAAATAAAAGCCAATTAAGTATAATTTGGCAGATGGCTCGATGCTCCCGCCCCCACTATTGAGTTGGTACAACTTTTTCAGGGAATAATGAATAAATAGTGGTCCTTTTGAGGGCTCACTGAATAATTAGGGCTTTGCCATTGAAAAAATTGGCACAAGGTTGGGATGAGAAAAATGAATTTACTTGCTTGTGGTTTTACGCCTAAAAGTGCTTTTACGTAAAAAGATACATGAAATTGTAAGTACATATAAGTGTATTCTACATGGTGTAAGCAGGAGAATATCTGAATTACTAAAATAAGTAGATTTTTTTTTTAAATCGTTTTCGGGAAATCGACAGTTTACATTTATTTATTTATTTATTTATTCTTAGTACATTTACATTACAAAGGTATAATATATTGTCCTCCACACTAGGAGTTCACCTGTGTTGTAGAGGATATTTTTCAGTTGTAAATTATGAATTATAAATTGTGAATAGTAAAACAAAAGAGTGTTAATTGCTAATAAGGGAAACAATAAAAATCAAAATATAATATCGACTTCAATTCGACAAAAATTATAAATTAAAAGTT
Source organism: Limnephilus marmoratus (assembly GCA_917880885.1). Classification (NCBI taxonomy): domain Eukaryota; kingdom Metazoa; phylum Arthropoda; class Insecta; order Trichoptera; family Limnephilidae; genus Limnephilus; species Limnephilus marmoratus. The sequence goes on from OU862908.1 coordinate 57,529,281, forward strand.
AAAAAGATTGTAGCCAGTTTCTTATGTTTTTTTTTGTATTCAATAATATTAGTTGTTTTATATGTATTTGTTGTTTGAATATGTGAAGTACCTACAGCCAAAAAAAAACATCTATGGATTTCCTCCTTGTGACTCTAATAAGACAATACAATAAAAAAGAAATAATTAATTTTGTAAGAAAATTATATGCAACTAAAAGTTGCTCATAAAAGTAAGAAAAACGTTTATTTTATATGTATTTGTTGTTTGAATATGTGTAGTACCTACAGCCAAAAAAAAACATCTATGGATTTCCTCCTTGTGACTCTAATAAGACAATACAATAAAAAAGAAATAATTAATTTTGTAAGAAAATTATATGCAACTAAAAGTTGCGCATAAAAGTAAGAAAAACGTTTATTTTATATGTATTTGTTGTTTGAATATGTGTAGTACCTACAGCCAAAAAAAAAAACATCTATGGATTTCCTCCTTGTGACTCTAATAAGACAATACAATAAAAAAGAAATAATTAATTTTGTAAGAAAATTATATGCAACTAAAAGTTGCTCATAAAAGTAAGAAAAACGTTTATTTTATATGTATTTGTTGTTTGAATATGTGTAGTACCTACAGCCAAAAAAAAACATCTATGGATATCCTCCTTGTGACTCTAATAAGACAATACAATAAAAAAGAAATAATTAATTTTGTAAGAAATTATATGCAACTAAAAGTTGCTCATAAAAGTAAGAAAAACGTTTATTTTATAGATCATATTCTGGTGTGATTTCATAATTAAGCCGCCGCTCCCCGACTTTCTACCGATTTCTTCCATTCTCCCTTAAACATTTGAAGTTTTTAAGATCTTAAAAAAATATATGTTATTTCTGAAGATAATATCTAGACGCCTTCCACGCCGAAACGTAAATTATATGAAATTCCCTCAGTAGAAAAAAATCGCAAAGTATGCTCCGAAAATTATTATAAACACGTTTGTTTCAGTTATTTTACAAGTCATAGTTGTGAAAAAATTCACAACGTTTCTGTAAATGATACTTAAGACGCCTTCCACGAGAGTTTTGTTCTATTTTAAACGAGTCGTGTTTTATTAAACATTTTCACAAAATTCGCATCGATTTTATCGCTTTTAGCGCACTCCTCTAACATTCGTAATTACATATCTCTCCATCTTCTTCTTTTTGAGCGCGGCGCCTTAAGACAAGATATCATTTTCCAAAAATAAGACAGGATACAATATTTATTAAGGTGACGTACTACCAAACAATACAACATCATGTGATTTTGGTTGCTTAGTAGTGATCGCTTAGAAATATTTTAGGTGCTTAATTTACCTTTGAAATAATCGAGCATTTTTTGATTAGTCCCAGAAAAAAATAAAGTTTCAGGCCTATAAACACTGCTTTAAAGTTCAGAATTTCCTATTTCAGTTGTGGTTTTATTGTACAATACGGACAATTAAATTCCGTAGAAAATTATCTTAAAACACTTAAATATTTGTGCTTGTGCTCTTTGGCGTTGTTTTTCTAGTCAATAAATCAAATCAGTCGGCTGGTGTCAAACAGGAATCTAAACCTTATCGCTATTTACATAAAAAGCGGCCCGATCCCCAATTTTTACGTGATGTGGTGGATCACCTTAAGTTATTTAAGATGTATTTAAAAACAGAACACAGTATTTATGCATCGGTGGCCATGAGTCCAGGGAATTCTCTGCATATTCAGGAATACCTCAGGGGTCAAACTTGGGACCTCTACTCTTCTTGATATTACTAGATGATATTCAAGAATGCATCCAAAGTACCACTTGCTTTCTTTTTATTGACGATCTCAAACTGCTCAGGATGATATGCAACATTCAAGAATGTTTTAAAATACGCATTGATTTCGACGCAAAATATTCATGGGCAGTTGAGAATAAACTTTTCTTTAATTTTAAAAAATGTGTCACTATGACGTATACGCGTTCCAAAAACCCGATTAAATTTGATTATAAACTAAATGATGAAATATTGTCATCAGTGAAATCCATAAGCGACCTCGAGGTTACATTTTTGATCCCAAACTTACTTTAGATTTCAAGGCCAAGTCATTTTAGGCAAGAACTCTGAAATATCTATTATTGTAAAAAAATTCATTTAAAGTTATGTATGTGTCTTGTGTATTGTAATAGGATTAGGGAACGTACCCATACTACGTGACCAACTTTTGGCAATTTTTAACCCCCCCCCCCCCCCCTGGTGACCAAAATCCTAAGCAACCCGCCGCTCATTTGTATGGAGCGTGACATTTTGAAGACCCCCCCCCCTAAACGTGTCACGTAGTATGGGTACGTTCCCTTACATCAATCTGTAATGCACAAAAATTAAATTATAAAAAAGGTTGTACAGAATTATATAAAACAATAACAAAAACTCACTAGTGATAATAATAATTCAGAAAAACATTTTCTTCCGTAGGTACGATGCGCACCTGTGGACGCTTGCTTAACTTTAAAGTGCGTTTGAGTTATAATCTTAATTCACATAATTCTTTTACTACACTTATTTTCAATTCATTTTTATTCCCAGGAAAATATGTTTCGATGGCATTCTTAAAAAAATGGTATTAGATTATTATGTCATTTTACTATCGGAAATACGGACCAAATCTAAAAGTGATGCGTTGGGATAAGTATTTATCGATTAGAAGAGCAGAGAAAGATTAATACTTACGTGATTAATTTATTCCGTTTCTTAGAAGGGCTAATCTAGTCTAACTAATATCAATGAATTGAGTGAGCACAGAGTGTCCCAACAAACGTCAGACAAAGTTCTGTCCTCCTGCAAGACTTGCAGTTTTAATACGCCCCGAGGGATCGTTGAAACCTATTGCACAAAGTTATGGTGCCTGAGGCTAAAGACAGGGAATAAATAATAGATCGGGAAAATAGTTTTAATTGCTAGCCATACTTGACGTATTTTTCTAAGCTCAACATCGCCCTGGTGAATGACGACCATTCTAAAACTTATTGTTGATTGAAATGACTTTAACCGTGTCTGGTGACCAGATCTGAACAGGCATATACTCATCTCCTTTCCTTACGCCCCAATTTTTGCCCCAATTGGAGATACCATAGTTCCTCTGTCTCTGGAAATTTGGGAGCAGTTGGGACTCATGTGCGACATTCATATAGAAATGCATGTGACGCATTGCGTACAAACTTAACACTGATTTATTACTTACTCTCTAATTTTTTATGTTCTTCTTAAATTTAATCCTACCTTGCATTAAGAACTTAAGAATTTTTTGAACTTATAGTAAGAAGAAGTCCCTTTCACCAGTTTCCCTAAGGCACATCTATGCCGAACCACATGGCTGTAATGTGGCTGGACAGACCTAAGTTCTTACTTTATCCTCCACCTATTCTTATGCAGCATAAGAAGAAGAGAATTATTATCTTCTTTAGTTAGTTCCTCATCGCTTTGGATCGTGACCCCACTCCAATTTTCATTGTAATCAATGCTCCTCCACTTCTTCGACTTCCAGCGCTACGTGAAGAGCCAAGGAAAATGAAGCAACGCCGAATGCCTGCCACATTTGATCACACTGACTCATCGGTGATCTTCCAAAGAGAAGAGAAAAAGATATGCATGGATTAAAAAAATCTTTTGCTAACTTGTTGAATTTATGGATGAAATCTTGAGTTGTAAAGCCAAAATGAATTTACAAAACGAGCCATTTGATAGCTCTGGATCTCTGATGTACCTACAATAAATTGTCTCGCTGGATCCAATCATCTATCTTATTAGCCTCTATATCTTGGCAATTACGGCCACTAGCTGCTGATAGCTGGTCGGCACCATTGTGCGAGGGAATTATTCTGAATAAGTCCCTGGTCCCTGTACAATACGGCCGGCGCTAGGTGTTTGCGTTCTGGCACGCTGTGCACTGTGAACTGTGAGCTGAACAATATCATGTTGTTATTGTGTGCAATATACTGCCTTAAACCACAAGCAAATTATAACAGCTATCTACTTAAGCTAATTTCTATGGGACACTTTTGGTTTAATATAAATTCATAAAATAAGATTTTTCAAATCGGTATTTTTGCGATGAACTAAATGAAACCATTGAAAGGCGGTAAAAGCAATTGGTATATTTTAGTGTAGGCAACCATAAGTAATAGACTAGCTGACCCGAAAAACATTGTTCTGCCATATAAATTATTTCTAGTGTATATTTTGGTTGCTAAATAAAAAAATAACGAATGTATTGTGAGTGTGTGGGGATGGGATATAGAAAGAGGAACGGAGTGCTGTAGATGATGACCGCCGATAAAAACAAAAAAAAAACACCAACTAAAGTAGGAAAATGAAATTTAAAAAAAACAATATGAATTTCGAAGAGCAATTGAGTGTACGATATTTTTTGTCAGTCTGTCTTTAGCCACCACAAATAAGCTAGATGGTTTGCCCACGCGAGAACATGATGCCGAATGAAATATCAAAATGACGCGACGCTTCTCGTGAATGTCTTACGCATGTGTGGATGAAAGTTCGATGAGGTGGACCTATCGCCATCTGTCATTCAACAACATAAATAATTTTGTTCTGTTTGAAATACGAAATACGGTTACATTTGTTCATACAAAAATACTAAAATCGCGATTAAAAAATGGGAAGGTGGGGGTAAAATTTGGGATTATAGGTATTTTTTGATGCAAAATAAAAAATTGTCAAAAAATTTAAATTATTTTCTGGATAGGGACACCCTAATCTTCTACCGGTATGAAATATACTTTAAAACCTATTCTCATACCTACCAAATATACATAAAAAATCATAAAAATCGGTCAAGCCGTTTCGGAGGAGTGCGACCACAAACACCGTGACACGAGATTTTTATATATAAGATTATCAAAAAGGATTAAAAAAAGAACAAAAGCTTGGGTGATGTCATGATGCAGCTATTTAAATTAAGGTATTTTAGTTTTTCGGTTTATTAATGTTTATGTTTATTGATGGTAAATTAAAGTTTATTAATGTTTAGGTTTATTAACAATTAAGGCTTATTCTTTTCAACTCAAAAAAGTAATCATTTGATTTCGATTTTTAAGTTTTGTTTTTTAAATATCGGATGGTAAAGCTGTAAAATTCACGTCTCAAAACCTGGCAAATTGCCATTGAATAAAAAACTTGGACAGATCGACACACGTAATTTTGAAACCGGTAGTATTACTACCTGTTTTGTGTTTCTTAATATTTTTGTTGTTGTGATTGGTTACCAAACAAGAGCACCGACTTTCCGAGCCAGTGGGATTATTGTTCCCCCATTTGGGGTATGCTGTGAGACTGAATATTGTGTGAGGAAGAAGAAGGTTGGAATGTTGATGCCTATTTAGATCTTGTCATCAAACATAGCGAAAACTAATTCAAGCAACGTTTCGATAATGGATGACCGTCTTCCATTAGGGCATTACTGAGAATATCTACCACTTCACTTTAGTCAGTAATTGAGGTAATTTGAAAAAATTGGAACTTTAGCCCTTTTTTATGTGAATACCGCACAATCCCAACTGCCCCTAACCTTGTGAAGCCAGTGAGATTTTCAACCTTTCCCCATTTGACTAAACTGAAATACTTGGTCAAATAGTTTTCGTTAGGTTAGGTTATGGGCTATTTTTTTACAATTTTTTCATCACTTGTAATGACTTTTCAAAGAGTGTTGTGATGCCAGTTTGTTGAGTTTTCATGGAACCGTGAGGAGGGGAAGGCGGTAGAGAAGAGGCAGGCAAGGAAGAACCTGGCTCTTCACATCTGGTCATCAAATATGGCGAAAACCAATTCAAGCAACGTTTAGACGATCGACGACGATCCCCTAGATCTGGACCCATTCGGAATTGGGCGGAGCAAGCGACTTTAGCGTTGCCCAATCAATAGCCAACAACGATGTTTTGTTATTTCGCTACTACATTTGAAGAATAAAACAAAGCGACGTGAAGAGCAAAGCACGTCTATTCGGCCCGAAATCCGGGCGGCTACTGAGCAGTGTTGCCACAGGTTATACCTGCTTTCCACCAGATTCACCCTTTAAATCCACCAGAAAACCACTAAAAATATAGTACTACACTCACACCGGCTAAATTTTCCACTAAAATAAAGTTTAATGAAAGAAAACAAGTTAAGAAATTATTCAATATCGACTAACTCTAAATTAAGTCGTCTTCTTCAGACGAATCATTTTTGCCTGCACCATAATCGTCGGTTTCAGATTGATGTGACTCTTTGGTACCGATTTGATTTACAACGGCTACTGGAATTTCATAATCATTGCAGCATTTTGGTACCTTCCAACCTCAAACCACAGCTTACTCTCAATATAGCAGTTAAAATATTTAACTTCATTCTATTCCCCTGTTTGTTTTTTATTATATTCATACTACTAAATAGTCTCTCAACATCCCCATCTTCATTTTTTTAGTAGATCAGTGTTGCCTACACAGTAAACGTAAATTCCATTCAAAATTAAAGAAAGTAGTGGCTTAGTGGCTGAGTGTTTGTAGTTTTAGTTATGAAACAAAAATTTTCAAAACCGCTAAAAAATCCACCAGCCACTAAAAGAAATATTTCACCACTAAATGAAGTATGAAAACCACCAGTTTTAGTGGATCCGCAGAAGGGTGAAATTTGCAGTTGGGTAACGTCTCTTTTAATTCCCTGTAAACGAACATCGCCAAAATTCATGTTTTATTTTTTTTGTAAAGTTCAGGAATAAATATATATTTTTTAGCGATTATTACAAAAAAAAAATGAATTTGCCATATTATACAATAAAACCATATCCGAAAAGGGGTTTATAAATAGGAGAATTTGCACTTGAAGGTGTTTTTTTATAGACCTAATACTTAATTTTTTTCTAGGCTTATTAAAAGATTTATAAAATCCCAGATGTGTTCTGCTCGCAGTATTTAATTGAAACATCTATAATACTTCTAAGCGACCAAATTTTCAAAACAAAAACACATGATTATGTATGATTTTGCATTATTTCGCATGGCTTCATCTTAATGGAAAAAATTTAACTTTAGCACTATTCCGTTAAACTGAAAACTAAAATAAGCCATAGTTAGCACCTTACCGATAACAATCAGGAATAACTGTAAGTCAGTTTCAATCTACCTTATGAAACGAATAAAATATTTGTACTATTGTTAATCCTTTATTATGAGACATCTAACGAGGTAGGAATTACGTGGCCGGCGGCTGAGGGCGGCTCGCGGTGAGGCTGCTGATGACGGCGCATTGTCCACAAAATAATAGAGCCGGCGCGGCAGACATTTCCGTCACTCCATTGTATCGAGTGACGCCGCGGTGCGAGGCGACGAGCCATTACAACACAGCGCCCCCCATACAACATCGAGGCGTTTGAGTTAAAAGATAACGCCTTTGAGGTGGTGTTTTATCTCTAAATGGCACAAACGGTGTCGGAATGAAATAACACAGGAGAAAAATAACACATTATAAAATTACATGCTGAATTATAAGATGACGCAAATTACACGTAGTGAAAATTACACACTATGAAATTATGCACAGTTTTGGGAGGAGGGTATGGGTATCGCTGCCCCGGGATAACCAACACCTTTGACATAGGTCATCCCAAGTGTTTGACTGTTGTGTCGACTTAGCAGGGGTGCCTGGGTTTATGGGGTTTTAGGTTTGGCTGCTGTTAGGTTTAGTTTTGGCTTGTTCAGGTCTTCGCTGTGGATGCGTGCCGGATTGGGGGAGCCAGATTTCTTCACACAATCTTCTCTCCTTCAATTCTTTAAAAGACCCTCCACAGAGCTTCCCCAAAGATGACATAGACCCTGAGGAAAAAAATATTTTCCCTCAGGGTCTATGTCATCTTTGGGTTATTGTTACTAATTACAGGATCGTGTCTCTCGTGTCTCTTGTATCTCTAGTGTCTCTCGTGAATCTTGTATCTCTAGTGTCTCTCGTGTATCTTGTGTCTCTAGTGTCTCTCGTGAATCTTGTATCTCTAGTGTCTCTCGTGAATCTTGTATCTCTAGAGTCTCTCGTGAATCTTGTATCTCTAGTGTCTCTAGTGTCTCTTGTGAATCTTGTATCTCTAGTGTCTCTCGTGAATCTTGTATCTCTAGTGTCTCTCGTGAATCTTGTGTCTCTTGTGTTTTTCGTGTCTCTCGTGTCTCTTGTGTATCCTGTGTCTCTTGTGTCTCTTGCCTCTCTTTGTATTATTTGTCATTTGAGTGAACTTTCATATATTTTTATAATTTTCTATTTTTATTGTATTTAATTTCATCTCTCTTCAGAAGTATGCAAACGTATAATTTGTCTGATTAGATTTATGTAATTGTTTGTATCTATTTGCATATTAACTGAGTTATTACAACTGGATTATTCTCACTTGAGTGTAAACACCTGTAAAAACCCAATACAAATAAGTAAAAAAAAATACTAAATTCCTGGGTATGACAATAAAAAAATTACTTGGTTTTATAAAACTTATTTTGTACTAAATAAGCATTCGAAATTAAACCAATAATATCTGTTGATTGTAGTCTTTGCATTTTTAAGGTGTGTATTTGCTTTATGACGAATATCCTCCACGTGAAATGTTCGCCGTGTAATTTTAGTACATTTCCGTCTGTTTCAAATATGGTAGAATATAATTTTTATTTATTTTACCCAGCGGGGGGGGGGGGGGGGGTTTGTGGTTAAAGGCAGGTTTCTAATGCATATTTAATGTCGGCTGTTGTAAATAGTTAGAGACTGATAGAGGAGGATAGTGAAATTTTGAATTCTAATCAGATTAGGTTACTAAGCAACTGATTGTTTGCTTTAACAATGGCCCTTTAATGGAAAGCAAAATATTCAAACTCTGAGAAACTTTCATCCGGAATTATGTTCCCATTAATTTCCTGAATTCAGGATTATCAAGAAAACCGAGTCATAATTAATTATACATTTATAACACTTCTACTGTTGCTGCTGGATTAACTCAATTCGACTATATAACTATATAGTCCCAGAGAGAGGTCGTTCGTAATTCGTGATGTCATCGTTCTAGAATCTTCTGTTTTCATACAATGAACATAATGTGATGTGACCGCGGTAGAGGGGTACGGATTTCGACTAGAAATCCGGAGGTCGCGGGTTCAAACTCCGGCGTGCGCAAGTAAATTTTAAATTATTTATTTATTCAACGCCCAGAGGGCTTTTACATGTTTGGTAGTACAATGATGACAGATGATTTTTCAATAGATAATGAAATAACAAAAATAAAATTAGATAAAAAATGCACACAAGTCAAAAAAATACAAAAAAAGATACAGCGATTTGATAAGTTTACAAAAATACACATATGTTTAGTAATAGTTTTGGAATATGTTTTTTACAAGATTCACAAAATTCGCCAAGTTGATGTTAAATATGTCGACATCACCTAAGTACTGATTCTCCATAGTGTGAAATCGTTGTATAGGAGAGTGGGCAATGTAGTTCCGCTTGTGAATGCTGCAGTAGAATAGTGTATTTTGTCGCGTGGTTACTGTCGGTATTCGTAAGTTTATGAGTTGTAGGAGTTCGCAACAGTCAAATTTAGAGTTAAGTATTTTGAATAAAAATGTTAAGTCGTTTATTTTACGTCTGTCTTCTAGTGTATGTATTTTTAGAATATTTAGTAATAGATTATATTTTAAGTCTTCTAGTGGGATACTTAATTTAAAATTTATAAAACGCAGACATTTTTTTTTTGTATTCGCTCAATATTATTAACGTGAATTTTGTAAGATGGAGACCAAACTACCGAGTTATATTCAATTTGGCTTCTAACTAGAGATACATATAATAGTTTAATGATTAATTTGTGTTATTTGGGTTATATAAATGTAGTATATTTGCGTCACGTTCCAAAGTGGAAATATACTCTCAGAATGCTGGTCTTACTGATGTAAGACCAGCATTCTGAATCAAAACTTTTTTTTTACATGAGCTCCACACAGGAGGGCCTGAGGAAAATAATTTCCCTCAAGGCCTATGTCATCTTTGGGAATGCTGTGGAGAGTTTTTTTGGGGAAAGGAAGGAGAGGAGAGTTCTGGGAAGGAAAACGGTTTGTGGGGTGGGTAGGAATCTGGGGTTCAGTGTGTCCTGGTCATCCACCTCCAATACCTAGACAAACCTCACCCCATGAACCCGGGCACCCCTGCTAAATCACCAAACGTAGCGAACCACTTGGGGTGACCTATGGCAGAGGTGTTGGTTATCCAATAAAGGTTCCCGAGGCGGCGGTACCCAATCCCGCCTCCCAAATTGAAAATTTGACAAAGAATTGCCGTTGCCGCCCCGGGAATCGTTTATTGGTTAACCAACACCTCTGCCGTAGGTCACCCCAAGTGGTTCGCTACGTTTGCTGACTTATCAAAGGTGCCCGGGTTCGTGGGGTGAATTTTGTCCTGGTCTTGGCGGCGGATGCATCTGCATCCAGCTGCACGGCGGGAGAGATTGGTTGAGGGAGTCCCTTTGACTTCTCCAGCCTCTCGGTACTCGGCCTCTTGCACCGCAGAGGCAGGGATGGATTCATACGATCGTCACTCCTGGACACACTGACCCCCAGATTACTACCCACTCTTTTCCTTCCTAGAACTTCCTCTCCTTCCTTTCCCAAAAGACCCTCCATACAGCCTCCCCAAAGATGACATAGGCCTTGAGGGGAATTACTTTTCTCGTTGCCTCCTGTGTGGAAATAATAATCCTAATGTAACAAGGGGAATTACTTTTCTCGTTGCCTCCTGTGTGGAAATAATAATCCTAATGTAACAAAAATATAAAAAATGACTTTAGCCATGTTTGTTAACCAGATCTGAATAGTCAGGCTATCCCCACCTTCCTCTTCTTCATCTCCTTCCCTTCCCCGCTAGCTTCAGTCAAACAAGATATCCCAATTAGGGATGTCACAGTCTCGCTGGCTCCGGACGGTTGATAGTAGTTGAGAGAGACTCTTGTGCGGTATTCACATAAAAAAAAAACAAGGCGTGTGAGAAGGAAGATTTTTCCGTAGTTAACGTACTTACGACCTCTCTCTGAAACTAATGACATCCCAAATGAAGTTCAGATTACGAGCTGCTAAGTTCTTGATAGTTCGTCGGCAAGAACGTTGTTCATCTATCGACAAAGAAGGATTTTATTTTGCATTTCTGAATCCTCATTATATTTTAAGCTCTTTGAGTTTACTGCGAAGTCATAATGACTTTTCCTTCTTTCCTTACGCGCTGTAATAGTTCTACTTCTTCGTTTGCTCCATTTTAGGTATCTCTACTTGGGTTTTATAATGACTTATATTTAACCGTGCAGCAAACTAATTGTGATTTGATTCCCACATAATTGGTTCTTGCCACTTAAAATATATCTATTTGAACATCAAAAGTTGGGCACAATTAAGATTTGGTTTGATTTTACCAAGAAGTAATGGTAACTAAAATAATCTTAACCTAACCAAATAATGTAATTAATGATAGCGTAATGTAATAATTTTCACATTTTTTGGTGCCGAAACCAATTTTTTTTAAATGTGAAAACTGTACATATCCAATTGAGTATATTGTGAAGGAAGTGGGGAGGGTAAGGAGATGGGAAATAGGAAGGAAGGTGCCTGGCTATTCGGATCTCGTCACAAAACTGAGATTGGAATATTTGCATATTTTAGTGAAGTGATTGCTGATTAATAAATTTATTAAATTTTCTTCGCATGATTCCGAGAGTTGATCCCCGGTCAGCTGGCGTTCCTAAATTATTGTTATAAAATTATAATTTTTTTCCATCTAAAATCAATAAAATAAATAAATTCAAAAAAACAAAATAATTTTAAATTCGTACGTATCTATATCAAACGAATTTATTTACAGACGATTGCTTGTAATTACAGTTAATAGGCAAGTAGTTTTCTCCTTAATGCATTTGAATGAATATATATGTTTTATAGTTTTGCTATTTGGCGGCACATCGTATCTGCGCACCCCTACGGAAAACTCAGAATATGCCGTTTTTTTTTAAACAACTGTGTATTGTATTAAAGTATGCCTGGGGGCCAACTGTCGGGGTTATTAGGTTGGTATCATCACATCATTAAGGTGACCAATTACTTAAATTACCTTAATTTTTAGTGTTCTATTAAATAATTCTCTATTTTAACCAGGCATTAAACGGATTTCAAATTGCTGACATTAATTTAGTCTGTTCTTGCCTGATATTACGTTTAATGTCTCCCAGGCTTTCAAGGATTAACGTTAGGCGGTAGCTCGTTGCTACCAACAGTCATAACTATCCGCCCTACTTAGCGGCAGGTACCTTCCTAACCCAATATCACCGCCCTTCCCCTAAGGCCTGCGAAATTCCATCCCAATTTAAACCTATAATAGACCCTGATCGAACTTTATTGATAACTTAATTCAGCGGATTATGGGATTGGGATAATTATTATTATTGATACAGTGTTGTAAGCCTTCGGAGAAACCTTCAAAGATTTATTCAAGTGGTTGAATTGAGTTATTTTTTATATGCATCAAAAACATTAATCTGAGAAATGCGTCCGTGTGACCAAACAGGGCTCAGTTTTTTTTCTTCTGATAAAATTGGTTAAAAATTTTCAAATATCGAAATATTTTCTTAAGTAGTTTAGGAGGTAGGTATGGATACCACCTTTACCATAGATAACACCAAATAGTTCGCTAGGTTTTGTGACTTAGCAGGGGTGCCCAGATGGATGCATCAACCCACCAGCTACGTGACAGACCGGATCGGGGGAGACCTTTTAACCTCTCCTGCAGGACTCTCTCGGAACATCGCCTTGCACTGCAGTGGGAAGGATGGATTCACACGTCCGTCACTCCTTTAGAAACTGATCTCGATTCCTACCCATCCTTCATACCATTTTTCTTCCAAAAGCCAAAATATAAGTGTAAATGAACTAAGCTATACTAAGCTGGTACGATTCCGATCATTTCGTACTATTCCCCCGACTCTCACCCCAATTAATCTTCCCCATCTCCTTTCCCTCCCCACTATCTTTTGCTTTACAACATACTCAACACTGGATAATCAAAACCTATGACATAGCAGGGGTGCCCGGGTACACTGACCGCCAGATTCCTATCCACCCCGCGTACCCTTTTCCTTACCAGAATTTCCTCTCCTTTAAAAGACCCTCCACACAGCATTCCCAAAATGACTTACGCCTCTTAACGAAAAAATACCCCATTTGGGGATGCCATAGTCTTATTGGCTCCAGGCGGTTATAGTCCAGTCAGTGAGGAGTTTTACCTCGCAAAAGGTCGTGTAGTAGCGATTTTGATATACGGTGCCACTGTAACTCGTTACCTACTAGACTTAAAAGAAAAATTTTTTACAAAAAATATTTTAAATTTTATCTACTTTAAGTTTGTCTTCAGCAATTCGGTTGTAAGGTTAACCATTGCACAATTATTTTGGCACCTTCAATCCAAGATGGCGGCTCGAGCTCGACCCCCCCAAGGTTGAATTTTTTTTTTTCTTTAGAGTCCCAATCTAAACAACATATATCAAAATCGCTACTACATGATCTTTTGCAAGCTAAAGGCCTTTTTTATCCTCCACTGACTGGACTATTAATTATGTGGGGTATTCATGTTTTATTTTATACACAGTTTCATGTGATCGTAAACCAGTGAGAGGGGAGATCATACGTAATTTAGGCTACGGTTTTAGCATCTGTAAATTAAGTTAAGCGGTAAAATTGGTAAAAGATGAGTGAAGATTAGGATTATTATTATTGTAGATTAGTTAGTGGAAAGTTTGGTAAAGTGGAAATACAAGTCTATTCGAACGTTGACGCAAGAAACGCCATTTCAAGGAATAATTGTCGAATTCAATTATGAAAATTTAATGTTTGTTTCAGTAACTGTTGTTACGTTTCATTTTGCGGTACGTGTCAACGGTTTTTAAAATTAGAAAATGCAAACAAAATAATCTTCAAACTAAATCTCGCAAACTGCAGTTTGTGCACCTCTGAACATGTATAAGCGTTGTTAGGAGAAGGTAGGGGTGAAATTATTTTGTCGTTATCTTTTATGGAAAATCGTTTAGTGGAAACGTATAGTCGACCGTTGTTGTAAGGAAAAGCGCGAGTTTTACCAGTTTTTCTTCTCAAATTGCCATTGCGAAGTGTTCACAAACCGTTTTAAAATTATTTTTTTATTATTATGTTTTTTTTGCCGCAGGCGAGATTCGGATTTATTTATCAGATTTATCTATTATTTAATGGGTGTTTTTATAAACAATAAAATCCGCCCTTCGCGTTTATTTTTAGATTATTAAATTAAGTACATATTTTATCGGATTCCTTCATTACATGACATAAAAAAACGGTTTAAAACAATATTATCTAATCCTCCAACATAATATTATAATTTATTATACTGGCGCAAAAATCACGGAATATTATAATTCTTATATTAAAAAATTCAGAGTGTGCGATTTACGCGCGGTGGAAATGACATCTTCAGAAAACTAAAGTACGCAAGAGTGGAGAGGCTGCCAAGCACCGCACAAAGAGGAGACGGATGATACTACCTCATTCTCTCACAGGCTAGATCCTATAGATGTACCTATGTGTTTGCCTCTTTTTAGTGTCTCTATTTTTTTTCATCGAGTTTCAAATCAAAGTTTTCACTTCAAAATGACTTTATAGGTTAAACTATTACATTGAAGCTTTATCGGTTGTCTGAATCCTTCACGTAATGTTTTCCAATTTAGAAAATGACACTTAAATTCAAAACAAATTTAAGTTCATTGTACCAGAGTCATGCTGGACAGACACAGCCGAAATTAGTGTTTTCGATAATGTATTCAAGGTAGTTGAACATGGTTATAAATAACAACCGTATTGGTTTTCACAATACATAATAGGGTTTCCGGGATCCTTGAGAGGTAGTTCTATAAAGGAAGAGGGTACAGAATTGCGTCAGAGCCGCCACATCTCTGTGAGCACTGTGTGCTGTGCACCCGGGCGGCGGCACGCACGCACAGGTGGCCTCTTTAATTTTCGAGTCTGCACCTGCTGCATTTGATTCAGTGGTTTTCATGATGTTATCACTTCATTTTGTCAGTCATTCACAGTTCTTATCCTAGCAGGCATCCAAAAGTGAACGCAAAGTCTTATGGATTTCAAGACAATTTGAAAATCTTAAAGCGCATATATGTTTGTAGTATGTTATTATTATGACGAAATTGGGAATGACGCTATCAGAAAATAATGATATTTAAAGTTGTGAATGCGCGCTATTATGACTTGAATAATTTGTAAGTAGGTGTCTCTTTTCCACGGAGGACGTTTTTTCCTGCATTTTTGCCATACCTTGAAATCTTGAAGTTTTTATCTGAATTTTGAAATCTTAATGTAATATCGGCTGGTAAAGTCGTCCGTAATTATACAAGCAACATCTTACGTTTTCAATAGGAGAATTTTTTAAAAGATTACTCGTAATCCGGGAGTGTTTGTCATTCTTTAAAAGTATGTGTATATGTTACAAGAACCAAATATTTGTCTTTTCAAGCAGTTCCTCATAAGGGACTGAGAGTTGTGAGAACAATTCAGTTAAAAAAAAACTCAGTTAATACACAGATAGGTACATTCAAATACAAAAATCTACTCAGACCAAGGTTACATTATTTGCATACATCTAAATAAAGATTCAAAAACAAAAACAAAACAAATAAAAATACAAATTACAATAAAAGTTCACTCAAATGAAAAATTATATAAGAGACAAAATTAATAATAATAGAGGCATAAGAGACACAAGAGTCACATGAGACACAAGAGATACAAGATATTTAAAAATAAAAAAATAAACTTTTTTTTCTATGTTCTATCCATAAAACTGGCACACTTTACTTTATTTTACAATTTTACTTTTATTTTACTTTCTTTTAACTTTTATTTTACTTTTACTTGCTTATCTAGTTACTAACCATATAACTTAATAATTGTTGATTTTTTTAATAATTATTTGTGCATGATGTGAACATTAGTTATTGGGTTATAACCTAATCATTCTATTTTGTGGTTGCCTTTAATGCATGTAATGTTATTAACCTGTTAATGTTCCTAGTAAAAAAAGGGATGCAAAAGACACAAGAGTCACATGGGACACAGGGTATACAAGAGATACAAGAGACACAAGAGTCACATGAGATACAAGAGATACAGGAGACACAAGAGTCACATGAGACACAAGATACACAAGAGTCACAAGACACAAGAGACACAAGGGACACAAGAGTCAGAAATAGAGACACATATAAAATATAATATAATCTGTATAAATTATCGACGAAAATGTCTACCTCAGCACACTCTATCATATTAGATAGTCGACGCATTTAGGTCACAGGATTAAAATATGCGATATTATTTTTAAATGTATTCAGGTGAAACATTCTTTGGCAACTTAAACAATAGGAAGTGAGGAACATTTATTTCAATATTGCAAAGACGTAATGTAGTATCAAGATGGCCGTAAATTATTTTATGTGTAAACATATTCCAATTAGTCTTTTATGAATCAAGAGTGATAAAGGGTACCTAGTGATAAAGTCGAGAATACGAGGAATGTTTGAAAGTATTGCGATATTCCAGTCAGTTAACAATATAAAACCGTTTCGCAAATGGAAAGTAAAGCAACATTTTTAACATAGAAGCTGCCTCTTCGGAAAGACGTGCAAATAACAAAAAAAGTTTATTGGTAGAATATTTCTAACTTAAGATATCAATTTTATACCCCGCGCTACGGCCCTGCTTAGAGCGTCTAAGTTAGAGGAGGTACCCGAGTAGGAACGTTCCATAATTTTGTAGTGGCAGCATTATTATTATTATATCCGCTGCACCGGCAACACTGAAACTACTGGCAACACTGAAACTAAAACAAACGGTGAAATATCAGAGAAACTCCGGCTACTGAGGTAAGACCATTCCGACAGTAGTAATTACCTATTAATTATTCATGCCTTCCTCCGGTTGGCTGGAACAATAAAAACTTTCGAGCTGTTCCTGTCAGACTTCCATTGAGTTTTATTGTTTAGTATAATTTTATTAGTTTCAGGATATTTTATTGTCTTACTTTATCGTTAGCATTGGCGTAAATGTCGCCTCATTGTACCTTGATTATATAACCAATCTGTGGTCATTTTGACAAGGAAGATCTTGTACGGTATTGTATTATGTTGGAGTAAAGTGTCGCTATCTTGAATCGATACGTTAATTTATATAATAGGTAGACATATCATCTACCCATGATTTTGACAAGTCTAATTTTTCAATGTTTTACGTAAGTATTTATTTATGTACTGTTTGTGGGACTATGTTTTCCCCAATTCGGGGTATGTTATGGGTAGGGTATGTTATGAGGCTGAAGAAAATGGGAAGGAGAAGTAAATGGGGAAGAGAAGTACCTAGATATGGTCGCAAAACACGACTAAAGCCGTTTTAATGAACTTTCGTTTCTGAATCTTTGAACAGTGTAGGTAATTTTGAAATCAATGAATGTGGAATCCGTTTAAATACGATAAATTGGAAAAATATTCTAGAATATTTTTTATGGATTGCTAATAAAGATTACTATGGCCTTACTAATAAACGTTCTGTAATTATTATACAATTGATAAACAAACGTGTACCTATACGAAAACATTACTAATAAACCAAAATTATCTAAAATGATGTTTAACAGTCGTACAAAGTTATACACATTGTTTTTATAGCGGAAGAGCGTAGTTAATTTGTTGTATAAACTTGAAATTTCTAATCGAATTTTGTAATATTTTAGAGGTATTTTAAATTTGCCATGTCTACTTCCTTTTGAAGGTGTTGTAAAAATAAATACGATTTTTAGAAAAAAGATAAATCTACCTCTTGATTTTTGTATGTATAAATTCGAATTTGTTTTAATGTCAAACATGAAAATATTTGCGAAAATAAACCGTATGGTCTTAAACAAATTTATGTGTTTTTTATTGTACATATTTTGATTCATTGTTTGCGCTATTTAAACGTTGATTTCTTTGATATACATAACTACATGTATTAAAGTACTTATGTTATTAAAAAAATATCACCTTCGTTGAAATCATGTTCGACGGGAACATTACGTGTCATTCTGCCATAATGCGATGTTGCCAGCTATTTCGCACCCAGCCAAAGACATTTTTTATTAGTAAGGCTGTTATTATTTTCCAAAGAGCGCAAAGATGTGGAATCTCAAATTGCGATTATTGAACCATTGTGGGAAATTGTTGAATAATTTTCAACTGATTTTTTTTAAAATATCCACTGAATACCTCTTAATAATTTTCTTTCAAAATTTAAGTACTTGCGGATGTAAAAAATATTCTTTTCTTCTCATAATACACACCTTCTTTTCATGATTGCTGAAAACTTTTTTCAGCACAAAGAGGAAACTTTATTCTTTTTATTATATTTCCTGATTCAAAACTTTCAAACTCAATTATTTGAAAAAATGTAGCTCCGTAATTTAACTTTTTTTAAGTAACACTTTTCAAATCCTTTGTCCAAATTTTATGATTATATTATTATTTTCCGGCTTCCTCTTTCCGTCGATCAACTTTCTTTATTACGACTAAATATCCCGGTTTAAGAATAAAGTGTGTTGACGTCTTTTCTTTACAGAGAGAATGTTAGGTACCAACTTTAGTTGCTTTAATTTTGCCGATGACGGCTAACGCACCAGATTTTATGTCCGGGTTAAATTTTCCCCACAGGAAAGACTAAACCCTTTCACACACTTTTCCACAAATGATCATCTAGTCATTGTACTATATAAGTATAATAAATACAAAACAATACCAGAACAACATATCAACCTACCAGAGACCAAATGGGAAAATAATTAACTTTGGAATAATTTACTCGGTGGAACTCCTAATTGGACCTATAAATCCTACTGATCCCTCAATATAAATATTTTAAAAATCTTTTGTAATCCTACATGTATTTAAAATGACTGAATTTTGTATTTTTATTATATAAATTCTAATTCACATTTTAATTAGATTTTAAAAAAGAGAAAAAATGGTAAAAAATCAAACTTCATAATTTCGGTTGTCTGCATCGACCAGGTGTTGTCTGTGATGATGTGATTAGTTATTTCTGTGTGAAAATTTTCACACGCACTCATCTTAGCTTTGAATTTAAATGTAATTTTCAAAATTTGAAATGCTAGTTCAGACAAGTAATAGTAATAGTAGGTGTGATCTTACAGTAATCAGATTTAATTTTTTTTATTTTAATTAATTAATTAATAATTTTTATTTTTGAGATGTGCATTTCATTTTCTTTAAATATTTGTCAGATTTCGTAATTTTCAATTTTACTAACATAAAAGGTTAATTTTTTTAATTTATGTTTTTTTTAAATTTGAATATATTACAAGAGTCCTGACTACTCCCATCTTGAGTCAGTGAGACTGTGGCATCCCCAATCGGGGTAAGTTGTGAGCTGAAGGTAGAAGGGAGGGGAATGAGGCAGGGAAGAGGAATGTGAGAAAGTACCTGTCTATTCAGATCTGGCCATCAAACACGGCTAAAGCCATTTCGTGCAACGTTTCAATTCCAAATGGTGGATTACTGACAAAGAAAATTGATAATATTTATAATTGAGTCGGGCCTTGTCAAGAATCAGACTAATAGAAGAGCATCTAAGAGAAGATGTATGAATGTGAATGAAGCAAGAAGTGTGTACCTAGACCGAGTTGTTTGACGGGCCGTTCCCTCTGCGTACCCCTGCTGGGAAACGGCGTGATGGTTAGCCATCAAACACGGCTAAAACCATTTCGTGCAACGTTTCAATTCCAAATGGTGGATTACTGACAAAGAAAATTGATAATATTTATACTTGAGTCGGGCCTTGTCAAGAATCAGACTAATAGAAGAGCATCTAAGAGAAGATGTATGAATGTGAATGAAGCAAGAAGTGTGTACCTAGACCGAGTTGTTTGACGGGCCGTTCCCTCTGCGTACCCCTGCTGGGAAACGGCGTGATGGTTAGTTAGTAAGTTAGACAATTATTTCTTTTTGAAAGGCAATAATCCTGAGACTAATCTATATTTATAAAAATTTAGGTTCCGTATGTGTGCGCTCGTTAATCTCGGAAAGTAATCGATGGATTGTTTCAAAATTTTTACAGAACATTGCATCTTAGCAGAAGACCATTTATACATACTTTTTATTTGGAAGTTACAAAGGAAAAGAACAATTTTATGCGTTTTAAATTGACTCATAATTTGTCCATAGTAAACAACGGAATGACAGTTCTAGACAGAATGACATTTTGCAGAAAAATGATTGTTAAATAAAATCTATTTTTGAAAATCTTTAAGTTGATAAATTTATTTAAAGTAGGTACTCCCCTAATAGTTTGAATCGAATCAAGAATGTAAGATATTTTAAATAGGTACCTATGTTAGATACTAAATTTAATATACATGAAAAATTTAAATTTGAATAAAATTGTAAAAGGTGGCACGCGGGCTGTTTAAAAACTAAATGTACTGGGATTGAATATATGGAACGCGGGAGGAGGGTTGGCGGGACGAGGGAGCGGCAAAGGGAAGAGGGTTAGGCGGGGAAGGTGGAAGGCGAAGGCGAGAGGGGGGAGGGGAACCTGGGAAGGGGAGGGGAACCTGGGAGGTCGGAGGAGAACTCGGGAGAAGGGTTTGCGGGACGGAGGAAGGGGGGGGGGGGGGGAGTGGAGTGGGGAGAGGGAAGGTGGAGGTGACGGAGTGGGAACGCGAGAGGGGAAGAAGGGGAGGCGGAAGGGGAACGGGTCGAATGGGAAATGATACTCAGGGAGAAACAATTTCTTTATTAAATGGCATAGCAACGCATGAAATAACGTGATATTGTAAAAGCCTTTAAGGTCTGAATAAATAAATAATTAAAAAAAATATATACTACAGCATAGTCACAGCAGATATTCATATTCAATTAAGCAATGTGTCTTCTTGGAAAATGCACAGTTGCTAGACAATTTTTGTTAACTCCTCTAATAATTAAAATCAGACAAAGCCACAGAGAAGCGTGGTCGGGTTCAGCTAGTATTTCATAAATTCTTTCAGCTTAACAAGTTCTACAATTTTTCACAGGTCTGCGCTACTATTATGTGATATCTTTAGGCTTTGTTTACTATTTACAGAAAGCATATGATAGATAGGTGAAGGCAGGAAATTCATTTAATCAAGAGTTGAATAGGGTTGCTAGTAAAAAGATATCAAAGTGAGGCTAGCAGTCCACAAAGAGGTTCTGATAAAACCTTTGTATGGCATAGAACTTAGAAGATTGAAAATAAACTGAATGCAGTGGAATTAAGATGTGTTTTACGATTTGTTAGAACTGAAAATGGTTAAAGAGAAATAAGAAATGGAAGCTTCATTGCTCTAAATATGTTGAATAGATGGACTGAAAAAATGTGTTACGAGAAAACTCTAAATTGGTTGTATTCTCAACTTAAATGATCAGTTCCCTCAAAATCATATGTGATTACTGACGACATATTTTTAAATACTTTTCCCTAAAATTCCATCTTCCCGATCAAATAATTATGTTATTTAATCTTTTGCTTATTAATTGGCTAGTTGTAATTGTGTTGTTACTTCATAATTACGAAGAATCACGTATCTTTTATAGTAGTGAACAATATATCTCAATGAAATAATTAAAAACACTTTATTTTTACCACGATAATCTTTATTTAAAAGTCAACATGTTTCAAGAACGATGTTCTCTTCATCAGGACATAAATTCTGTGCCCCAAAGCTCCACAAATCGTAGTTCTCCCTGCCTTTTAACCTGGGTACACTCATATAGTTGATGGTCATGTTTCGGCGAAACAACGTACACAATTTATCTATTTTAAACACTAAAATAACTGATAAATCATAAAAAAAGGAGGCCCATAACCTCTTAGAATGACAACACGTTTATGCAGTTCGCAACAGACTGGCTTTTATTACAAAGAAAAGGTTTAACATTCTTGTTAGTAGATGGCGTTAGTAGACATACATTTTAATTTGGATATGGATATTAACAATAATGTACTAAAACTAAATGATCGAACATAGAAAGACAGGCGTGGGTAGAAATGGAAGTAGTGGGGGAGGAGAGAGGTGGAAAGGGGAGGTGCTTAGAAGATCAACAAGGGGGGAGGGGGGAGGGGGGGAGAGGTGGAAAGGGGGGGGGGGGGGGTGCTTAGAAGAACAAAGACAAAAAATTACGATGGAAATGTTGAAGATAGGGTTATTCACAAAATTAATTTGATTGTTAATAATGTGTAAATTTCTATTGACATTTTTCCTAATTTCTAATTTTGTGAATAACCCTATCTTTAACATACTTCCATTGTAATTTTTTGTCTTTGTTCTTCTAAGCACCCCCCCCCCTTTCCACCTCTCCCCCCCTTTGTTGATTTTCTAAGCACCTCCCCTTTCCACCTCTCTCCTCCCCCACTACTTCCATTTCTACCCACGCCTGTTTTTCTATGTTCGATTATTTAGTACATTATATGTCCTGATGAATTGAACATCGTTCTTGAAACATGTTGACTTTTAAATAAAGATTATCGTGGTAAAAACAAAGTGCTTTTAATTATTTCATTAATAAAATGGTGCCACAAAGTGAATTTGCTAAATTTGAAGAAACACTATACCTGTTTGTTGTTGAATTTTTTTTTCTGAATTTGCTTACAGTTCGCAACAATCTGTAAATATGTAAATATTTCGCAATTCGTTTGCTTAAAAGTTTTCTTTGAATCTGTAATTGATTTTCTAATGCTGGACTTTTCCTCGACAGTTAATCCTATTTTGGTTCTTAAGTCGTCCCCTTCGAGTCTAAAGCTTTTAAGTACGAAAATAGGATTAATCTGTCCTTGGACAACTACGCGTCAGCTTAAGTCTTTTTGTTATTTGTAATAGTACCTACCTATTACAGAAACAATTAATTAAAAACATAATAGTTTGAATGTAATTTTTCGAATTATTACTATTAAAAAAATGTTATAATTACGTTCGTTCGTTATCATGTTGGCAACATAGGTAGATAGGCGAATGCGCCATGTTTTATTCACGCAAGGCAAAATTAGAGTTTCGACATTTGATATCTGATGTGCGATTCAAATAATTTTTAGCACATAATTTCGGTTCTAATGACCAATTCACTATTATATTAGTATTTTTCGCCGGTTTTAATTGTTTAATAATGTCAATAATTTAGTTTTGTTAACATAAAAATGAGAGGTAATTTTTAGACTATTATTTTTTAAATGGCTTTTACCGCAAGAATTTAATAAAAATTCCACGAAATTGATGCTTTTTAATTACATAAATGCCTTGTGTTCGTTGAAATAAATACAAATTTAAAAAAACAAAGTTTATATTACCGAAAAATTATTCCATAATAGTTGAAATAAAGTTATTTTTGTTGTATCAATGGCTTTGAGTTGATATCTCACAATCGTCAATACTCATTATTTAACTGTGACAATTCTCTCTTCTTGGTAACACAGTATTTTTCACACACAGTAGGATGCAATCAGTTTACTTTGGTTTACACACTTTCCTCTTTTAGCTTCTTATTTGTCTTGCTTACAAGAGTACACATAATACTAAAAGTAGATATATTTAACGTATTCTTAGTTTATATTAATATGTATTACGTAAGAATGGGTAGGCTTATCGGCTATTGCCTTTATCGGAATCTTTTCACATTCAGGCGTGTGTGGTAATCACTAGGCAGTGATGAAGGGAACCACATAAATCCTTATGCAAAGAGAGAATCCCTAAATCACTGTATGTATAAAAAGTACATACCGGGGTCAGGGTTATTTTATGTGTACAATTTGTTAGGCGATATGGGGATCTCAGCCCTGGGAACCATTTATTGGAAAACATGCCATAGGTCACGCCAAATGGTTCTCTACGTTTGGTTGACTTAAAAAGGATGCCCGGGTTGTTAGGGTGAGGTTTGTCTAGGTCTTTGCTGCGAATGCGTTTGCCCACCTACTGCATACTGGATCGGGAGAGACTGGTTGAGAGAGTCTAACCTAGACCTCTTCAGTTGGACTCTCTCGACCCATCACCTTTCACCGTAAGAACCGGGAGGGATTGATTCATACGTCCGACACTCCTGGACACTTCCACCCCTCATGCATTTTTCTTCTCAAAACCTCTTCTCATTCCTTACCCTAAGAAGACCCTCCACATACCATCCCAACATGACATAGACTCTGACGGCATTTTTCCTCTGGGCGCCTGTGTGGAGCTAAAATGTAAAAAAAATTTTTGCAAAATTTTTAAAATTACATGTAAATTATATTACTCATTGTTAGCAAAACCGTTTTGGTTACATCATATTTTATCGCTTTCAGCCTTTTATGTAGTTTTTTAAGTAATGCTACTCTTCCATTGATGCGTTTACTTGTGGTCGGAATAATGAATAACTGATTTTTTTACTTTTTACGCATTTTTCAAAAGTCATGAAAACTAAATGGCACTAATTGGCCATTTGATGACAATGTTACATTTGAATATCTGTGAAATATCTGAGCCTTAGTTCGAAATTGCGAATAGTCTTTCTTCTACATTGCTTTTTCTAGTTTATTTCTGCAATACTTAGATATATAATAAGGGAACCGACAAAATGTGCTAATGCCTTTAATAAATATTTTGCTAACGTCGGACAAAATTTAGCTACACGGATCGATGAAAATTATAAAATAGATAATTTTTGAGAAGGATTGTCATAAACAAAATAACCTATCTGCTTTCCAGCCAGTAACAACAAATGACATAAAAAATATTATAAATGAATTAAAAGGTGGATCTGCACCAGGATTTGATGGAGTTACAGTGGAAATATTGAAGAAATACAACAGTTTTTTAAGCATTCCAATTGCACACATTATAAATATTAGCTTAAATAGTGGAATATTCCCTTCGATTTATAAAAAATCTATCGTAACACCCGTTTTCAAATCAGGCAGCCCTGAAGAAATATCAAATTATCGACCCATATCTCTTGTGTCAAACATTGCAAAAATTTATGAAAAGATCGTAAAAAAGCAACTCATGTACTACATTGAAAATAATAAAATACTTAGTCGTAGCCAATTTGGATTTAGAGAGAAACTAAGTACTCATGATGCCATTGCTGAACTTACCTCAACTATTTACAACGCATTAGACAAAAAAAACAAATGCCTTGGCATTTTCATTGATTTGCGCAAGGCTTTTGATAGTATCTCCCACACAAAACTAATTAATAAATTAAATGATATCGGTATTATTGGGAAGGTTAGGTATTGGCTGCAAAGTTATCTAACTCAAAGAAATCAAAAAGTAAAATTAAATAACTCACTAAGTGTAGATGAAACTTTAGAATTTGGAATCCCCCAGGGGACTGTTATTGGACCAATTTTATTTATAATATACGTAAACCAAATGTTTAAATTGTCACTTAATGGTAAACTTATATCTTTTGCTGACGACACTGCAATAATTATCGAAAAAAAGACGTGGAACGATATTACCAATGCAGCCAATCAAGACATGAAGGTTATAAAAAAATGGTTCGATAACAATTTATTATCACTCAACACAGAAAAAACTTATTATATTCCATTCTCTCTACAAGAAGATGTGCCAAATAATTTAATTAACATAACAATTCATTCCAAAAATTGTGCAAATGACGGTACATGTAATACGGACTGCGCTAAGCTAAATCATAAATCTAATATAAAATATCTTGGAATCTTAATAGATAAAAATGTTAAATGGAAAGATCATATCAATCTCACTGTGGAAAGAATAAGAAAACTTATCTATGTTTTTTATAACATACGTAATATTTTAAACAGGAAAACTATAAAAATTGTCTATTATGCATTAATTCAGTCCTTATTACAGTACGGCATTATTGGGTGGGGAGGGGCCTTTAAGGCTTCCTTACAGCCCATAATTATAATGCAAAGAATAATTATAAAAATCATCCTTAAGAAAGCTTACGACTTCCCTACTACAGAGATATTTCGGGAATTCAATGTAGCAACTATCACAGAATTGTATAAGAGAAACGCCTTATGCCAAATTTATAAAGAATATTTTATTCACAAAATTCACCCCTCAGATAGCATAAGCAATAGATTCAAAACTAATGGCTTAATAGCCATCCCTATGCTAAGAACAACCACGGCTCAGCACCACTATTTGTATTTAGGTGTAAGATGGTACAATATATTATTATCCAAAAACAAAATAAACATAACAGAAACGCTGAAATATGAATTATTCAAAAAACAAATTAAGTCTCTGAAATTGGATAGTGATATATTGTACCCTTAATGTAAATTACCCCTACTGAAAATTGTAATATTTAATATTTAAAAAAAAAATGTATTGTTATTGTCCTTCATTAACTATATTTTTTTCTTAATTGTGTACTTATCTAAAATAATGTTGAACTTTTATTACATAAGTTCTTTGATAATTGTTTATACTCATTGGAACATCATTATTTTTATTTGCATGTAAATACTCCTCCCATAAACACGAGCTCCTAGAGCTCAACTTATGGAGTAGTAGAATAAAATGTCAAATATTTTATAACCTACCATATTATGTAACCATTTGAAATATGTAAACAAAAAAAAAAATCGTGAAATAAATAAAAAAAAAAAAAAAAAAAATAATCTAAATAAACTTGTAGTTTATAAATTTTAATTAAATTTTATATATTTTTTAACATACTAGTTTGCGTAGCGCTCTTCATGCAAATCACAAAAGCCATATAAAATACCAGCGTAATTTTATTCCGAGTCCAACTGATATTTACCTGCATAACATATTATTATTGTGTATTTGAATACATAGACAAACCCTTGCAATATCGGTAATTGGATAAACCCCGCTCTAACAATGCACGCTACCCCATCTCCTTCCGCTCCCCTATTCTCTGGGCTCCTGAAGCACTTTTGACTCCATTATAGTAATGAAACACAACCGCGATGGCCCAGTGGTCCACTTATTGAATACTCCACCTTCAGCTCCCGTAGTTGGCAAGGGTCCAGCTTTACGTACACGGTAATAGAAGCTCTATGATAATTGATTCGCTAAAGGAGGACTTATACAACGATTATTTTGTGCTGACTCGTGATTTAATTCTACTTTTTCCATCTTTCTTCGTTCGTAATTCGCTTAATTTGTAGAATTTCAAAAACTGAAATTTGATATTTATTGCATTTTAATACATATTTAAACTAGGTATTATATTATTCAATTCTTTAAGGGAGTTTATTGTTTTTACTTACTTTACATTTTTTAATAGTTTGAAGGCTTCGAAAATGTTTATGTGGAAAAAAAAATTATCTTTATTACATACTAGCTGACTCCCGGCATGCGTTGCTATGTCATTTAATAAATAAATCATTTCTCCCAGCGTGTCTTTTACCATTCGTCCCGTTTCCACCCCGCCTTCCCTCTCCCCACTCCCCTCTCCCGCTTCTCCCGCCCCGCGAACCCCCCTCTCGAGTTCCTCTCTCCACTCCCGCATTCCATACATTCAGTCCCGGTACATTCAGTTTTCAAACAGCTCGCGTGCCGCCTATTGCATTTTGTTATACAAATTTCATTATGCCAGAGCTCACCGCTTCTTTTATACAACCTTGTACTGACAATAACGAACACAGAAAAAAAAGAATTATCCAATTTGGTGCAGTCGTTCGGAAGTTATGCGCGTTCATACATTTCGGCGATTTATTTTTATTTATATAGATAGATAGATAGATAAATTTATATAACTTTATTATTATATATAAATCTCACGTCACGCTGTTGCTCAAGATGAACTCCGAAACTACTTAACCGATTTTTCAACTTAGGATAATATCGGTAATTAACTATTATTGCGAATTAAATGACCCGGATAGACAAGAGGCTCTAGGTTCGAGTCCCAGTTGCGACCATAATATTTTGCTGTTTTTCTGTGTCTCGTTCTCTTTCATATTTTCGTTGAGATTATTATTATCTTCTTCTTCAATGATATATTACATTAATAATAATATTTGGCTGATTTATAAAGCGCCGTTTTCGTGAAAAATCACCTTAAGGGCGTTGTACATTTAGCATATTTATAAGAAAATAAAATTAATACGATAGGCTTACAACTAAGATTCAAAATTATTTACATTGATGGGAATAACCTTCAAAAGTTATAAAAAGAGAGATGTGCTCATAAAAAATTGAATTAAATGTTCATTAAATGTTTGTTATAGGACAATGCTTTGTAATTATTTCTAAGTTCTATAATTTTCTAACAGATGGTGGTGTGAGTTAATTTATCGACATAACATTTGGTTATCTAGGTTGGGTAACCATCCAGTAGATGGCGTTGTGATTTTCGTTAGCCACAGCGCGTGGCCGGGTCAGCTAGTATTATTATACGTCTGTATAGGCTTTTACGAAAACGTGATTTGATAATTATTCTTTAATCATCATCATCATCACTATTGGCTCTACAACCCCTGGTGGGTCTTGGCCTCCTCAAGAGTCTTCCTCCACTCATCTCGGTTTTGTGCCAGCTCTCTCCAGTTTGGAAGCTCCAAGATAGATATGTCTTTGAGGACGTCGTCGCTCCATCTTAGTCTTAGCCTTCCCAGGCTCCTTCGCCCTATTGGTCTTGAGTTCAGCAGGGACTTTGGTGCTTGATGCTCGGTCATTCTCTCCACATGACCCAGCCACCGAAGTCTTCCCAATTTTATAAATTTTGCGACGTTTAGCTCCTTAAACAAAGTATAGAGCTAAATAATTCTTTAATATATGTTTTTTAAATTATACCTAACCCGTGCAGAAGCACAGTATTATGTTAAGAGCGTTTAACCAGCCAGCGGACGAAAATCCACATTTCGTCGAAAGTTGTTCTTACGATCGTGCAGGGCGGTTAGAATGAGAAAGATTAATTATTCTCCGTACCAGCTTTTTTAAATTATAACTCAATATCGAATTTATTTCAATTCAAATTAGCTTTAATTTATACCTTCATCCAAAAATGCTGAAAGGCGTGATGGTAAAACTATTAAAATAATGTACTTTTTGTAGTTATTTTTTGATTATAAGTATTTATCATTTTTCAATAATATCTAAATTTAATAAGAATGTTAAAAAAATCTGAAATATATTAGTTTGTAAGTGCGCAAATAAATACACAAACGGACCAATTTTTGCCAAGAAACACATGTACGTACATATTTTTTAATGATTTTATTGAAACTTAAATTAAAATTCTGAAACATACGTTTGCTAGATAATATATTGATTTATTTTACTGCATGATTATATTATTTGAAATGGGCGTGGTTGAAAAATTGAACAAATCTGCCAACGACCTATGGAATAACCTTATTATACTAAAAATTAAAAAATTTTCTCAAAATTTATTACATACGAATGCTAGATAAAAGAACAATCTTTCGAAATCCATTTATAATTTTTTGTGGAAAAGAGTCAATACGTCTAAAAACTTTTTTGAAAATGACGTATTTCTGGTTTTCTCTGGTAATGCCCTCTTAAGGTTGGTTATTATTTTTGAGGTAATTATTATAGTTGTTCATATACTTTTCTTACCACAGAAAGTTGTCCAAAACTTTGTTATCCCATTCTAAGACGTTGTCAGAACTTACGTAAAATGTCAATATTTTTGTTATATTTTCGATGACAGACTACATTTTGGTTTGACACGATTAAATAACTATTGCATTATAAAAACTATTATGTAACCCGGTTATGCATTCAATCATAATTTTTTTTAGTTTTCCACACCGCTGCGGTTGTCTTCTTTAGCTGGTTAAAGAAAAAAAAACCTAACCAGAAACCGTACCTGCGCGAACTTATTTTCTGCATCTGTTTAATATCGTCTCGTAAAAATATTTCCCTCTCTGGAAATTACATTAGATTTTCACAACCTGCCGTAATCATTACGGTGGCGTTTTCATGACTTTTAATGTATTGAGGTAAATATTTTTTTACGCAAAAACCTCGGATAAAAAAGGAATTTTCAAACAATTCCTATTATTCTTTTTCTACTTGGCTTTATCCGAAAGCGAGGATATGCGAGATAATATTTAAATGTTCACTGACTTTTTGTGCTCATAGATTTTCACAATACATGATATACTGAACTTCCATTCATTTTTACAGAGTTATGAAAAACATGATTTTTGATAATTTCTTATTACCATCACAAGAAGCGGAGAATGTTGCTTGTGTGATGATGGTGTAGATGGCAAGAAGAGGAAATAATCTATCTATCTGCATTATTTGCCTACGCAGCTACTAACATTTCTAACTTAATTGTCTTTTAAATAAATTAAAAATGTACTCGCAGAATAGTTTGTTGATTTCTTATAATATTTTTATCTAATAATATGTTTCTCTTCTTTCAGGTAAGTACTCTTTGTGGTTTGGCAAATATTAACACATGACAGCATTGATAATGGGTAAGTTATATTTTCATTTAAATGGCTGATTTGGCAAATGCATTGGATTCCCACCCAAGCGTTATGAGTTCAGTTCCTCGGCTGGCTAAGTACCTATAATAGAATGTATGTCGTCAAGCAACATCTTCCGATTTTGATAATTTATTTATTTTATTTATTAATGTTCAACACCTTGGTGGGCTTTTACATGACATGTTTATAATACAGAGACAGTTTTTAAATAAAAAAGATAAACTATAATAAGATAACTAGTAAACATCATGTGAAAGGTAGGTATACAGATAAATTTAAGGAAAGATAGTGCATTACAATAAAAGAGAAAGTTTCTAAGTTGTAAATGGCATAGAAATAAATTAGTAGGTATGTTAGTAATTACAAAATTTACAGGTGACTGATTAAATGTGACAATATACATGACAAAATGCAAGATACAAAAAAAACGTTAACAAGTTTTAACATTGTAGATTAATATAGAAATACACAAATATATGCAATAGACCCTATGTGGATGCTCCTTAGATATCAAAATATTCTACATAAAAATATTGTTCAGATATTTCTTGAATAATGGTAAACTTGTATTAAATACATCTATATTTGAGGTGAATTTGTTCCCTAGTGTGTGAAGTCAAGAAATTGGTGCATGTACGTGGTAGTTGGTTACAGAATTATTGTTGCAGAATAATATGTTTGCCTTGTTTCTCGATTAGGTACTTTGAAATCAATGAGATGCAGGAGTTCGCTACAATCTAATTCGGAGTGTATAGTTTTAAACAAAAAAGTTAGGTCGTTTATTTTTCTTCTGTTTTCTAGGGAATGCAATTTGATAATGGTGATTCCATGACAGTTAATCCCCCGATAATTGCACCCCGGCTTACTTATGTAAAATATGCAGTCGGTTTAGGTAAGATACGGTATACCTACTTATACAAAATATAACTAAGTGTCCCCGAATGGGTGTGAAGAGAGGATGTACCGCCGAATAACAAAAGTATAAAACATAATTTTTCAAATGCATCAAAAATAAAACTATTTATCTAAATACCGTGTGTATCAGCATGAAGTTAATAAATAGACATTGTAAATTAATTAATTTGATATCCATACCAACTTTCAAAAGCTTTTTAAGAGCGTTTAACCAGCCAGCGGACGAAAATCCACATTTCGTCGAAAGTTGTTCTTCCGATCGTGCAGGGCGGTTACAATGAGAAAGATTAATTATTCTCCGTACCAGCTTTTTTAAATTATAACTCAATATCGAATTTATTTCAATCCAAATTAGCTTTAATTTATACCTTCATCCAAAAATGCTGAAAGGCGTGATGATAAAACTATTAAAATAGTGTACTTTTTGTAGTTATTTTTTGATTATAAGTATTTATCATTTTTCAATAATGTCTAAATTTAATAAGAATGTTAAAAAAATCTGAAATATATTAGTTTGTAAGTGCGCAAATAAATACACAAATGGACCAATTTTCGTCAAGAAACACATTTTTTTTTTTTTATTTTTTTTTATTTTTATTTATTATTTTTTAGCATATAAAATATAATGTACATTTAGATGATGTATTAATTTGCTTACATGTTCATATTCAAATATGTTAATACCACTCTTCCATGGAAGCGTTAGCTTGTGTCTGGAAGAGTAGTGTACATTTTTTAATGCTATATTTAAGTTCTTAAATTACAATGTGAATGTAAAAAACAATAAGTTGTAAGTTCGGTGATATGTGATTATAAGTATTTATCTACTATCAAAACAATTTTACTGTTTGGATAATGTGTCCAGAATTATTGTAATTAGTTGCTAAAATCAATACAAAATTTAACTTATTTGAAGAATGGAGTATCACTTGGAAACTGAGTTATAAGTAGATTAGATTAGTCAAAAAAATTTTTTTTTTTTTTTTGAGATTATCTTTAAAATATTTTTTAACAGTGTTTAATAATTGGATTTTATCATTTATTTTTCTAATTTCATCCGGTAATCGGTTGAAAATAAGTCTTCCTTGATAAGTATAATAATTTTGTGCAAAGGAAGTGTTTAATTTTGGGCATGAAAAAATATATTTATGTCTAGTACGGTTTTCAGTTATAAATTGATATTTTTCTTTTTCTTTTATAATTTGAATCAATGCATTTCTATTGTATAGATCTTTGAAAGATGGTACTTGGAATTCCTTAGAGCGGGAGCACACAGAGAGCGGTCAGGAGTTCCGAGTTCCGAGTTCCGCGTTCGGCGTTCATTAGAATGTACTGATACTATAACAACAACGCACACAGCGGGCAGTCAGACCGCGGCGGTCAAAACGGAACGTCGCGTTCTAAGAGTTCTTTTCCCGCCGAGGCAGAGAACGCCAGAACGCCACGATTTCTGAGGTTGCAAACCCGGCAGTTGACTGGAAACCTTACAGAATATTACGAAAACATATCGTATTCGTTACATAATTCGATTAACAAATAAATTCGATGAACAACTATTAATCGACATCCGAAAATAAATATAGAATCGTTGTTCATCTTTAAGTAAATCCTGAAAAGTACTACTAAATTTGCCTTGTTCTTTTCACGCTGTGTTGATTGGGTGCACCCAATACCTCCTTTTCTTTTTAGAAGCTACTAAGCTCCACTGGAACAATAATTTTTCATCGGATGATGAACTTTCTAGTGACATGTTGCATGTGCAAAGACCCAAACGAAACTAGAACGCGAGAATCTGAACGCCGCTTGTGTGCGTTGGAACTCTTGAGCGGTCAACGGTCACTAGAACGCAGAACTCTGACCGCTCTCTGTGTGCTCAAGCTCTTAAATAATTGATCCGTTGGGTAGTCAGAAGGTTTTTTTAATATGATTTTAATTATTAGCCTCTGCACAACTTCAATTGGGGAAAGATTAGTTTTGTATGCCGATCCCCAGCTAATGATAGCATATTGTAAAGTTGATTGAACCAAAGCGTAATATATTAGATATAAGTTTTTTACAGATAAAAAATTTCTGATTCTTAAAAATATATAAATCAATTTTCTAATTTTTTTTACAACTTGACAAATTTGTTCCTTCCATTTCAAATTTTTATCGATAATGACTCCTAAATATTTGATTGTGTTTGTTGTTTTTAATATTGTGCAGTTTTGGATACAATAATTTTTACTATGTGTTTTGGAATTATCATGGATGATGATATCAATGTTTTTAGGGGTATCATTTTTGTGTATTGCAAATGGAATTACAAATGTTTTATCACCATTTAGTGATAGTAAATTTACGTCGAAGAAATTCTTTAAAATATTTATGTCTTCGGTGGCTTTAAATGTTACTTTTTCCCAAGTTTTATCGCTAATTATTAGTACCGTATCATCGGCGTATGAAGTAATTTGGCCATGTAGTGGTTGAAAAAAAATGTCATTAACATATATGGTGAAAAGGATTGGTCCGATTACTGTACCTTGAGGGATTCCAAAGTCTGATATTTCTTTATCGCTATTAATCTGATTTATTTTTACGACTTGCGGTCGATTTTTTAGGTAGTTCGAAATCCATTTAATTGCATTGTCTTTTATACCTATATTGTTTAGTTTTTTTAGTAGAATCTCATGGGATATACTATCAAAAGCTTTTCTGAGATCAATAAATATACCGGCACATTTTTCACCTTTATCCAATGATTCATTGATGTATGAGGTTACATTAGCAATAGAATCTTGTGTGCTGAGTAACTTTATAAAACCAAATTGGTTTTTTTGAAGAATTTTATTACTTTCTAGGAAACCGACCAATTGGTTTTTCACAATTTTTTCAAAAATCTTTCCAATGTTTGAGATTAGACAAATTGGGCGATAGTTAGTTACTTGTTGAGGATCTCCAGATTTATAAATAGGTGAAATAATTGTATTTTTATAGTTTGTCGGAAATATTCCCTCTGTTAAACTTAAGTTTATCAAATGAGTAATTGGTTTTACCAAATGAATTTTCATGGATTTTAGAAAATGTACTGTAATAAGGTCAAATCCGGGAGACGAACCTCCTTTCATGCCTTCTATTATTTTTAAAACTTCACTTTCTGAGGTTGTTTCAAATTTTGATAAATTATTTTGATTTTGTACATTTTCAATCGTTTGTTTTTTCGGGTTAAAAGATTTATTGATATTTTTCGCAAGATTTTTTCCTACATTAGCAAAAAAAGAATTAAAGATGTTTGCGCATTGTTTAGGTTGAATATTAGCATCTATTATTTTATTTTCATGTTCAATGTATTTTATTTTTTGTGTTTTTTTAGTGTTATCCATGGCTAAGTTGACTGTTTTCCATATTTGTTTATTGTTATTGTCTGTAGAAAGTATTTTATTTTTGAAATAGTCTTCTTTATTTTTTTTGATACAGTTTGTTAATTTATTTTTAAATTTTTTGTAAAAAGTGTATGCTTTTTCATTTAGAGGATTTTTCAATGCTGTTTTATAAAGTTTTTCTTTGTTTCTAATTGATATTATAAGTCCTTGTGTTATCCAAGGCTTTAAAATTCTTAGTTTAGATTTAATGCGGACTGTAGTTTCAGTAGTTGAATTTTTTATGTGTTGAGACAATATATTTTCAAAGTTTTTTGAGCAAGTCTCGGTATCATAACTATTTAACACGTTGTTCCATTGTTCATTTCTTAGTTTTTTGGATAAAATAGTCATATTTGTGTAGGAATTTGTCTTTGTTAGATTAAATTTTTTATGTTTAATTTTGTTATCATAGAGAAGAATGCATGCATGGTGGTCAGTTATATTCGTTTTCCAAACAATTGATTTGATTTTGTCGATATCTTTAATATTTATGTTAGTCCATATATGGTCTAAACAAGATGGAGTGTGATTTTTTATCTCTCTCGTATTTTTATTAATGCACGATATGAAGTTAAATTCAGTCATACAATTAATATATTCATTTTTGAAATTATTTTCTACGTTTTCATTAATGTTTAAATTGAAGTCTCCTGCAATAAAGCAAAGTTTATTACTAAATTTTAACAGTATGTGTTTAAATTCATTTATAAATGACGAGATATTCGAACCGTGTGTTCTGTCAACAGCTATTATGTGGTAGTTTGTTTTGTCGAGTTTTAATTGTATTTCAATACAGTTTACTAGATGTATAGGATGTTCAGTTATTTTGACAATACTAAATTTATCGTGAATGAATATGACGAGACCACTATTTTTATTGATGTTTATTTTGGTTGTAACATAATTATATTCTGGTAAATGATAGGTGGGTGATTCGTCATTAGTAAAAGTTTCTGATAATATTATGATGTCAGGTTTTTTATTTAGATTGTTTAATTTTAGAATTAATTCATCCCAATTTCGTTCCATACTTCGTATATTACTATGAAAAATGAAAATATTATTGAGATTCTTTGAGATTATGTCATTACATGAATCGGTGTATACACACTCATATTCTTGTATTTTAAAATTATTTTCTAGTTCATTAGCTATGAAGTCATCCATTTAGTAAAAATATTAATGTGATATTGATTTCTTTTAAATATATAGAGTATTTTCAAAGTAGAGTGTGACATAGAGTTAGTAATACAAATACGGATTTTATAATGTGTAGAGATTGTTGAAGAATGTTCCGGTTTTTTATTGATCATATATTGATTGATCACATTTTTATCATTACTAGCATAATCATTTACAATATTTAAATGCATATCTCGTATAATAATATTATCTATATTTCTAAAATTCAATAAAACGTTTTTTGATTCTACTATAAATTGTTGTACTGTAGACTTATGTGTAGGATAAATAGCAATATAATGCGATAATTTATTTACGTCTTTAAATTTTATATTTAAAATATTAACATCATAATCATTAATTACTTCATTAATATTGAGAACATTATACTGGTTGGAAATAGATATTCCAATATCAGAGTTTTTGTTTATTCTTATTATTGTTACCTGGTACCCTGGAATGGAGTAATTAGTTTCGCCAGTAGAGTAGGTCTTTGTAAACCCAATCAAGCCCGGGAAAAAAATATTTCTTTTAAAGATATTATTAATTTTTCAAAAAAAATTTTTACGCTTTTAATATTTTTATGAAATTGAGTAAATCTTTTTTCAGTGCAAATAAAACAGAAATCTCTTATAGAGTGATATAAGTTTTCTTCAATACATATTTTTTTATTTAATGCGTTACATAAAAAATCATTCATTGTTAATTTATAGATAAGAGTTTGAGGAAATGAAAATTTACAATATTTATTCGTAGTCAATGCGTTCTTTGGCAATTCGAAGCATTTTTTGCCGGTAAAGGCATTTTATGCTATCGACTCTATGATCGGTGGAATAGTTCATATCAAACCTTTTGTTTTGGACACAGCAGTTGTTGCAGATTGGAGTTTGTTCTTTGTTTTCACATTTGGATAGTATATGTTCCTTAGTGCAATGAGGGCAAATGGGAGGCTGCGTCCTGGCGAGACATCTTTGAGCTGTGTGGCCGAACTTGAGGCAATGGTAACATTGTGTGAGCGGGCTGCAGTCGCTGACGTACACTCTTTGGAATTTGATGTTTAATTTTTTTTTATCAATTAGTTTTTTCCTTAATTGTCCAGTTGTTTCGATAATGTAGTTAGTGGTGTCGTTTTCTTTTCCTTCATTGTACTTATTTTTTAATTCCTTGATAAGCTTAATGTCTTTTTTGTCTTCTAGGGTTAATCCTTCATTTTGTTGTACAATCCCGTCTATAATTTTTTCTTCAGTCAATTGGCATTGCAGGCTTTTCAACATTAAGCACGGTTTCCTTTTTTTTATTTCTTCGGCCGATACTTCTTTTCCAATTACTTTATTTATCTCTTCGGTTAATTTTTCTGCATCTTCTTTTTTTTGGCAAGAAATCACTAATTTTTGTTCTCCGATCTTTTTTACTCCATTTACTCCAACTTTTATTTTTGTTAAATTAATATTTTTTTGAATTTTTATTTTTATGTCCTCGGCCTTCAAGGTGTTTTTTGAGGTAATTAAAATGGCGTATTTCTGTTCTGCATTATATGAAGTTTCTGCGAAGTTTTTATTGTTACTTAGTGCACTAGCGTATGATTTTTTGTTATTTTGATGGATTTCTTCGAGTTTCTGTGTGTAGTGATGATTATTTTTAATATTAATTTCTTGTAATTCTATGATCTTCTTTTGTAGACTAATTAGTTCGTGATGAATTTTTTCTTCCAGTGATACAATATTTTGTTCCAGTGTTAATTTTATTTTTGAGTCTTTCACTGAAGTGATCTTATTAACTAAGTCTTTAATATTTTTAAAAATTTCTTCGGTTTCCATATTAAATTAATGGAATCGCCCAGGTGGGCGAGTTATTAATGTAAGTAATTATATTTATTGTTTTACTTCTTACAAAATAACGCGACTGTACTCGTTCGGTGCTGAGCGAGATATGCACGAGATATGCATGTACGTACATATTTTTTAATGATTTTATTGAAACTAAAATTAAAATTCTAATACATAACTCTGCTAGATAATGTATTGATTTATTTTACTGCATGATTACATTATTTGAAATGGGTGTGGTATAATACAAAAACTTTTTTGAAAATTTAACAAATCTGCCAACGACCTATGGAATAACCTTATTATACTAAAAATTTTAAAAAATTCTCTAAATTTATTACATACGAATGCTAGATAAAAGAACAATCTTTCGAAATCCATTTATAATTTTGTTGTGGAAAAGAGTCAATAAGTCTAAAATCTTTTTTGAAAATGACGTATTTCCGGTTTTCTCTGGTAATGCCCTCTTAAATGTATTTTTTAAGTCAATTTTATCTATCCCACCTATTTTACCTATATCAACAGCATCGTCACCATCCTTAAAGCGATGATGAATCTCGGTAGGAGTCACTTTTTCAGCAGTTAAAAATTCGATATCAATACGCTGTTTACTTTGCGCTGACATAGCACTAAAACACATCTCCATACTTCCGCTTATCAAAATATACTGAATGAACTCAACGTCTTCAAACTTGCGCGTACGTATAGAGGAGTAATATTACTTCCATATTTCCAACTGGCCCGCTTCTGAAAGTCCTCGTGTTCGCGCTGTACTTAGGTTTAAAATTGATAAATAATTCACAAATAATCATAATGTTATAATAATTTTAATTTCGGGAAGCCAACTCTTAGGGTATCATCTGTCGAATCAAAAATGATGGTAAAAGGGTGAATTAAAACATTGACTAGTTATTCATGACCCGGGAATGTTTGTCTTTCTTTTTAAATAAGAAAAACAGAAATTATCTGTCGTAAAAAGTGTGAAAATGTTTAAAATGTTCGAGGCGCATTTTCCGGAAAAAGAACTTTGTGGGTTACTTTCAGCCAACGTCTAAATAAGAAGAGAATAGTGTTACAAGGGTTGGTACTCCATCAAAAGAATTCATTACACAGTAACTACGTGCCCGGTTCCTGCCTATCCGGAAGTAAGATGCCCTGAGTGGCCAAGGATAAAACTCTCTTTTTTATATCTCAATTCTTTCTTTTTAGTTTCCAACTTCTGTCGAATAAAAGAGAAACTTGGAATGATTAAGTAAAAATAATGTATTCAACCTCTCAATATTGTTCGAAATACTTTCACATAATATTAGTCGAGAGAATTAAATTGTATTTCGTCTTCGTTAGTTTTCAGCGAAGGAAAATTATTTGTATTTTTTGGGCATTAACTGTGTAAAAATTTCAAGGCATTTTGTTTTGAAGAGTTTTATTTCACTTGTACATTTAATTTATTAATTTATTTATTTTAATTTAATTTTTATTCTTATGCTACCGGTTTCGATATATCTGTCGCAATCTCGAAACAGTTG
Organism: Limnephilus marmoratus; assembly: GCA_917880885.1. Lineage (NCBI taxonomy): Eukaryota > Metazoa > Arthropoda > Insecta > Trichoptera > Limnephilidae > Limnephilus > Limnephilus marmoratus. The sequence continues at coordinate 57,568,734 of OU862908.1, forward strand.
AATTAATAAAAGATTTAGGAATTATATTTGACAACAAACTGACATTTAATCAACACATTGAATACATTGTGAGTAAATCAAATAAATTACTAGGTTTTATTGTAAGAACAACCAAACTGTTTAAGAATTCTAATAGCCTAATAATTCTATTCAATTCCTTAATCCGAAGTGTTCTTGAGTACGGGTCAACAGTCTGGAATCCACATTATATTACACAGGTATCTAGACTCGAATCAGTCCAAAGAAAATTTACACGGATTTTGTCTTACCGATCAGGTGTCCACCATCTTTTAGACGGGTACGAACAAAGACTTACATATTTCAAATTAGAGAGTCTAGTTAAAAGACGAAACATAAATGACCTCTTAATGCTCTATAAAATTGTGAATAATCGTGTAGACAGTAACTTAGAACCAAGTCAAGGTATACGCCAGGCCCAAATCTACAAGAACCCTTAACATATTTTGGACTGAAATTTTTACGAATAATACTGGATATTTTAATCCTATATCTAGAATGTCTCGGTCATACAACGATCTTGTTAAAATACACAGTTCCATAGATATTTTTGCAAATAATATAACATATTTCAAAAAATATCTCCAAAATTTGTGCACTTAGAAAAAAAATTGTTATATTACTTTTCAGTAAATACTTTATAAATATGTATACTTGTTATTATTATGTATTTCAATTTTGTATTTAAGTTTTCAAGTTATGTATAAATAATACTTGAATTGTTTTTCAAGAGTTTGCTTCTGTGAAAATGCATATGTGATTAATGCAGACACATTAATCTAGGGATACTTATATTTGTATTTTAATTTATTATTTACTACCCACTAAAATGTTGTATAAATATCCTGTTTGTGTCTCAAATAAATAAATAAAAATAAATGAAATAAAATAAAATCTGTGTCATTGTCAAATACACCTCTTAAAATCAAACTGATGGAAAATTAGATGAAAAACACAAAACTATTTGGTTGGGCATTTACTCAATACACAGCTACAGTTTTTTAAATTTATATATACACCATAGACCATGTACTTGTAGTTAGTATTGTCACATGTTTCTTCCTACATCCCTATATACTTGTAATTTTTATATTACCCACATCAGTCTTTAATCAATTCCGCATACCGCTTGCCGCATCCGCAAACCGAATCTCGCATACCACAAGTAACCGCGATTAATATAGTCATACCAGTGCATAATAAACCGAATCAAGATAGCAGAGAGTGCCACAAGTTTCCATAGTAAGTCTTTTTTCGCCTTTTTTTATAATGTATTACAAAAATACATGAAGTAACACATTATTCCCAATGAGTTCAGAAAAAACTCATTACGTCGTGCTTTCTTTCTACACTGTGAAGTGGTAAAAATACATAAAAAACACATTTCAAGGTCCTTCGATATCCACAGCCGCATAAAACACACATCACTATTGTTGAATGCGTTGCAAAATTTGGAAAATTTTTCGCTCTTATTTCAATAATTTTTTTTAGGTAAAATTCCACTAAAAGTTTATGTACTCCCCTTCCTTCTAATAATAATAATAATAATTGGATAATAGAGCGCCGTTTTTGTGAAAAATCACCTCAAGGGTGCTCTAATTGTTGTAATAATAGATTCTTCAATTTAATTAGTACTACAAACAATTATTTACGGCGGGGGAGATGGAAAAAACATGCACAAAACAGGTTGTTGGGTTCTTAGTTTTGGTTATTTAAATAGTTTGTACTATTTAGATTGAAGCTTAACTTTTCGGCATGACCTCTCATATTTGGGGATGCTGTGTGGAGGGTCTTTTTAGGATAGGAAATTCTGGGATGGAAAAATCTGTGGGAATCTGGGGGGCGTATGAATCCATTCCTGCCATTGCAAAGCAAGGCGATGGGTCGAGACAGTTCCGCTGGAGATCTCCCGATCCCCCCACGCAGTAGTTGGGCAAACGTATCCGCCGCCAAGACCTAGACAAACCTCATTCCATGAACTAGGGCATACCCGCTGAGTCACCAATCGTGGTGTTGGTTAACCAATAAATGGTTACCTTGGCGGCGGTACCCACATCGGCCTCCCAAATTGTTATTTGGAATATGAGTATGAGTATTTTTTAATAAATAATTAAATGTCTTTGAGTTGATCTAAATGGAAAAATTAATACAGTGGTAAAAATTTCTTAGTTCTTTAGGGTAGACATATTTTTAATTATACTTTTTTTTTAAATATTTTCTGGAACCCTAAGTTAAACTTATTCAAAAAATAATAATGTAGGTTAGTTTCAACTCTCAACGCAGCTTATTTTCAAAATAAAATATCCTCGTGATTCAATATTCAAACTAATTTGTAAGTATTGAATATCAGAATCTACTCAGGTTCTCTTGACAGGTGACAGGATGCTAGTGAATAAATAATCTATCTTCCAATGTACGTGGCTTGTAAATCATAGATGACATATTTTCTGTCGGCTGAGAATTTTGCATTTTTGCAAAATACAGTTTGTTATTCTAGATTTTTACATCTACTTTTATACGTAGTGGAACAGCTTCGACTTTCGGCCACATTAACTGAATTATGGTTGTTGTTATTTTTATTTTTGTGGTTAACTATTCCTGCTCTCAACACAGGAGTTCCTAGTGAGACATGCACAGCAAATCGCCAATGTAATTTAATTAATATGGATGAATATTAAAAAAATAAAAATGAAATGATTAAGAGGGCATTACCAGAGAAAGCCGGAAATACGTCATTTTCAAAAAAGTTTTTAGACGTATTGACTCTTTTCCACAAAAAATTATAAATGGATTTCGAAAGATTATTCTTTTATCTAGCATTCGTATGTAATAAATTTCTAGGATTTTTTTTAATTTTTAGTATAATAAGGTTATTCCATAGGTCGTTGGCAGATTTGTTAAATTTTCAAAAAAGTTTTTTTATTATACCACACCCATTTCAAATAATATAATCATGCAGTAAAATAAATCAATACATTATCTAGCAAACGCAAGTTTTAGAATTTTAATTTTAGTTTCAATAAAATCATTAAAAAATATGTACGTACATGTGTTTCTTGACGAAAATTGGTCCATTTGTGTATTTATTTGCGCACTTACAAACTAATACATTTCAGATTTTTTTAACATTCTTATTAAATTTAGACATTATTGAAAAATGATAAATACTTATAATCAAAAAATAACTACAAAAAGTACACTATTTTAATAGTTTTATCATCACGCCTTTCAGCATTTTTGGATGAAGGTATAAATTAAAGCTAATTTGGATTGAAATCAATTCGATATTGAGTTATAATTTAAAAAAGCTGGTACGGAGAATAATTAATCTTTCTCATTGTAACCGCCCTGCACGATCGGAAGAACAACTTTCGACGAAATGTGGATTTTCGTCCGCTGGCTGGTTAAACGCTCTTAAGTCATAAAACGTTTTTTTTTAAATTGACAATTTTTATACTTTAAATATTTTGTATTTTCAGCGAAATTAGTTTTTACTTTAATGGAAAATATTTTATGTATAACCTAAATATTTAATTCCACCTAGCGCCTTGCACCCCAATTGGAGGGATGGATTCATACGTCTGTCTCTCCTGGACCCCTATTTTCTACCCACCCCTCATATATTTTTTCTTCTTTAGCATCCAAAGATGAGAACATCTAAGATGACATAGGCCTCAAAAAGGGATTAATTTATTATTGGAGTGTTTTTTGAAGTGAAAATTCTTTAGCCCCGTTAGCGTTTTGAAATTCGGATGAAACGGAAATGGGTCACAAAAATTTATTATTTGACGGTCCTCACCACTAAGCACGGGCCTGCAATAGCGCCGCGGTATAAATTACCTGTCTCTCAGCGCCCAAAGAGACATCCAGCGAACGGTGGTTCGAAACCTACCAAATCCAAAAAAAAATAAACTTGCAGGCAAAAGAAAAAAAAGCGACATCTATCGACTTTCTAGTTTCACTTCTGCTGCCTGTGAATTGCACACTCTAATTTTTTTTTTCAAAAAGCGGTATGATAGTAAGTTCTTTTCAACACGTTACGGGTTATTATAGAGATATTTTTAAAAAATCCGTATTTTAGCAATAAACAACAGATATTTTATGAAATAAGTAACATTTTAAACGTTCTCTTGAATTAATAATAGTTTATTTATTTTATTACTCCAATTCACATGAAATACGGGACTTCGGAATCAAAATCCTGTGTAAAAATTGATTTAACGCGTCTTAAATGCCATTCATGGCTATAAAACGGTTTAAACTGGGTCGTTAATGAGATAAATGCCAGTTCTCACGCATGTCTCGCATATTTATTATAAATAAAACACTTTATTGCTACACATGATGCCAACTAATGTTCCCTTTTCCATAATATCCAACACATTGTTTACATAAGAGGATTGTACGCACAACACAAGATTCAGTCAAAATGAAGAAATTTAATTTAGAAATAAATACGGATGAAGAACATTCACTTATTTTTTACCTGCTACATTTTATAATATACTAATATATCAAGAAGCGAATCAAATTGCACCACTGACCTCGAAAAAAGTGGTTAATTGATCAAGATTTTTTATATTGATATTGTTTCTAAGCACCTATACTTTATAAAATAAAGTAAAATTAGCCTTTATTGCCGGTAAACTTATAATCCATTATTCTTAGAAACAGCTGTCTTTCGACATATGACACATACTAAAGATTTCCATATTTCTCTATCCTTTGCAACTCTGATCCATTCTGGATCAGCCACCTTTTTTAGATCATCTTCCCATCTTTTCGCTTGTCCACCTTTGTTTCTTTTACCGTCTCTTGGATGTCCCTATACTTTAATATCCATTGAATGTATCCATGTAATCTTATATGTATATAAATATGTCTTTGTGGCTTTGAGTGTGTGTATTTATTTATTATTAATTTCAATAGCAAGGTTTGTACATGTATGTATAATGTATAATATAAGTATAGATTCTTTTTTTTTCACAGACCATGCCCATGAAGGTCAGCAGATCTATATGTTACTCATCGTTTAATCGAACTTTCTAGGTCAAATCGAGCCGTTTAATGTGATCGATCTTTTCGTGTAACTGGCCCGCTCATTTGAAATAAACTTCCCTCAGCTCTTATTAATATCCAGAACTTAAAAGTTCTGATTTAAAAGGGCTTTAAAAACGATTTCAATTTCGATTTCAATATACTCTAATAAGCCATGTTCCTCAAGTTTCCGGTAATTGTTTGGTTTCGATTACCTCCTTACTATACTTTTATGTGCACTCTGAATTTTTCTCATTTCTAATCGTAAATTGTCTCCTGTTCTACATTCTATTTTAGTTTTTAGTTTTAATGATTCTTGTTTAAATTGTCCCGTGCGAAAACAGCACTGTTGTTGTTCATTTTGTTCTCTTGGCATTGCTTTGTATATTCTTTGTTTCACGTTATTTAATCAATTTTTATAAGGACTCGTAAGGAACACTATAGGATTACGTTGAAGTTTATTATAATTAAGCACACTTGAAGTGAAATAACACAAAAATGCGCTATATAAATACTACGTTATTTTTATTATTAATATGTTGCTTCAGTTGCCTGTGTTATTTCTATCTGTCTATGTATTTTATGACTTTGTATTGTAGTCATAGTCACTTGAATTGTTTTTTTTCTATATCTCTTTTCTACATTGTCGCTTCTCGCTACACATGTGCTTTAGTGTTATAATTAATATTGTGAAATTGACCTGCCGACAAAGTACTTTGGCAGTTCAGCGGATTCTTATAATGGTGCATAAAAAAATGAAAAATAAAAAGAAGCCCGTCGTCATCACTCAGGATAATATTTGTCAAGTTTTGCCAGCTTGTACCTAACTTTCCAAATAAAGTGTCAACATTTTCACATATAAAAAAATAATCTAGTATTAATCCTATATCTAACATACTCTCTGTATTAAGTGGTAAATACTTAGTAATATCTCTATTTTGATGCAGACAATTCGTGGTGGAATTCCATTTTAATAATGTATTAAAACTTTTTTCCACTTATTTTATAAAATAAGTTCTACTGTCCCTTCCCCATTTTCACCATCAACAGAGGTATCCCAATCGGTGATGCCATAGTCTTACTGGCTGCAGACGGTTGGGAAGAACTGAGTCTGTTGTGCAATACTCACAAAAAACTGATTCTGGTGTTGATGGAACAACTGTATTGAATACATCGGAGGCAGATGTTTTAATGCTTTACATTCTAATTTTTGTTACCTTTTATGTCACTAATACATGCATCTTCGCGGCTTACTTAATACCCGTAAGAGAATGTAAAATTATCTGTTTCACTCTGTTGAAGATGAACGGAATCGAGCGGATTGTAAATCTTGGCGTCAAGAATAACAGCTGAGGTGTCCGAGTGGTTAAGGAGTTGGACTTGAAATCCAATGGGTTTTACCCGCGCAGGTTCGAATCCTGTCCTCAGCGATCTTTTTTGTTTTTTTTTTTATCATTTGAAATATTTTGTTCTTACAAATTGCGGAGACTATTTTTTTGCATGTTTGCTTTGATTACAATTAAAATAATAATTAATACCTAATAATAGTTAATTTTTATTTATAAAATTAATTTATATATATGATTGTCTGTGTACATAGCGCAGATCCGTGAAAAATCGCAGGTTATTTATTATGCATGTAGGATTTGTGAAACTGATAGATGTATAAAAAATATTGGCCTAAGGATCGTTGTCTTTCAAAAACCAACATTATCAATTTTAGGGACGAAAAAAAATTAATATTCGAATGAACACCTTTAGTAAACGTCAATATGATATCATCTGTCAAAGTATAAACAAATGAAATACAAATTACAAATGTAGAATTATCAACCTATACATATACATATATAAAAAGGAATCCCTGTTTCCCTTGGTCGCGCCATAACTTTAGAACGACTTTACCAACTTCATTCATCTTTTTTTAAATTTTCTAATACTTCGTAGAAGGTTCTTACGCAAAGAAAAAATAAGAAAATTGGATAATTTCAGAAAACTTAACGACTGTTTTAACTTCGCATGTTTGACAGTTCGTACGTTTGATGAAATTGAATTTAGCAGGAAGCCGTTTTTTTTATTGTACTAAAAGAATTGGATTTTTTGAATTACAGATATTTTAAATAGGTACCTATGTTAGGTACCAAATTTGATTGATTGTTCTTATAATATACAAAAAAGGGGGAGGAGAAGGGGATGCGGGAGGGGAACGGGACGCCCGAGAAATGATATGCATATATACGCATAAAACAATTAATTTCTTTGAATATGAATATTTAAACGCATGCCGGGAACCAACTAGTTTATTATATAAAATAAAATCATTTTGATTAATATATTTACATCATCAGTTTCAGTTTTGAAAACAAATGTAAATCCATGTTCTACAGTTCAGGCCTTGAGGTGATTTTTCACAAAAAAAAACAGCGCTGTACAAATCAGCCAAACATGGTATTATCAGTGCGGCGAGGGATAAATGTAAAAACAAAAGGTTTTGTAACTTTGTCCTACGCAGGACCGTTATTTTAAGGTTTCCCAAGAGGTTAGGTACTACATAGTTCCAACTTGACCGTATAAAATTTTATATATCCGCCCCATTGCTTATATTACCTTGCATGCCCTACGATTTTGACAAATTTTCTCCTGGATTGGCTTAGAAATATATTAAAGCGACTACACTCGGCTCCTTTCTATTTTATTAAATACTAGCAGACCCGGCCACACGCTGCTATGGCTAACGAAACACAACGCCATTACCCAACCTTTATAAAATCCACACATCCCGCCTGCCAGCTGCCCGCTACCCACTGCCCGCTGCCGGAATTGAATATTTGAATTTCTCGACTTTTCTCTACTATAATAAGCATGTTTTTATACATATAAACCTTGCTCTTGAATCACTCTATCTATTGGTGAAAATCGCATGAATATCCGTTGCGTAGTTTAAAAGATCTATGCGCACATACATTTTGAGCGACTTCATCAAATAAAATAATTCAAATCAAATACCTACTTACTCTAGGACATCTATTTTCCAATTTCTTCCGTGGAATGAATTTCAAAAGTGACTATAGTACGGCCCGCCAGCCGTTTTAAATCACACAAAAATATGTTTTCTTTAAATTTCTCGGCTTTTCTCTAATATAATTTACATGTATTATACATATAAACATTCCTCTTCAATCACTCTATCTATTGGTGAAAACCGTATGAAAATCCGTTGCGTAGTTTAAAAGATTAACGCGCACATAAATTTTGAGCGACTTCATTTTATACTATGTAAGGATAATTTTTTTTTAAACCCAATGAGTAAGTCCCCAAATTGTGATATTTAAATAAATGAAGACAATATTAATGAAACTCAATCAAAAATCTGGAAACAAAATAAAGATATTGACACCTCTGGGACACGAAGCCAGCACCTTCAGTTTTCCGGACCACTGCGCTACCAACTGCACTAAGGTATTCCTATCGGATACGAGATCATTTTTAACTGAATCATACTTCGACTAAGAACTACCAACATTATCTTCATTTTTTTAAGACACAATTTTTGGCTAAATGACTTTCACTGACTTTATTTAATCAGTGTTTCTTGACATTACATGAAGTAAAAAATGTTCATGATTTTTTTTTTGTTTTCTTCTTAAAAATTCATAAAGTTGGGGCCGGGGTGAGTTGTTATCCGGTTACTCGACTGAGTGACCAATAGTGACATGTGATTTTTTTTTTGTTTTACCTGTATATTTTATCATTCTTTCAATAGCAATTTGATGACCCAGATGCAATGATAGCCATGTTCGATGGAGTCATAAGAAGTAAGCTGGAGTATGCTAGTGGTGTGTGGACTCCGCACCAAGCTAAATATATTAATATGCTAGAACAAATTCAGAAAAAGTTCCTTAGGTACGTCTATATGCGGATGAATGGAACGTACCCGAGATTCATGCACCATATGGAATTACTTGAGGCAACAAATAGATTTAGCTTGGAAACTAGACGTTATGCAAATTTTGCAATTCTTAGTTTTAACATAATCCATAATCGTATTGACAGCCCATTCCTCTTGGAATGTTATGGCTTATACGTGCCTGAAAATTTCAGCCGTAGTCGTCGACACGACTTGTTCAAAATACCATACGGCAGAACAGATGTTCTAGCACAGCATAGCATGGCAAGAGGAATGGTGCTGTTGAACGAAATATCGGAAACACTAGATATATATAACTCTTCTTTAGATAACCTTAAGATTTTTTTGTATAATAATCATCTTCCTAGGTGTTAAGACTGTCAAAATGAGAAAATTGTACAGTAATTGGATAAAAAATCTGTTGTACAATTAAAAAAAAAAAAAAATTAAAAAAAAATTAACAGTTTCACAAATTTTCAAAATTAATCATTGAAATTGGCAAACTTGGTACTCTAGCCTTAATTCACATTAAAAATATTAAAGCGGTGTGGAAAATTGACTTTTGCGGTCAAAAGGTGTTGCTTGACGTAACATAACCTTAGGTAACCTTCCCTTAAATTAAAACAATTACATTTAAATTTCAACACCGAAGTTCTTATCACCCGACCCAGGTAGCGAGCATCCATTTAAATTGTAAATATATCACTCGGAAACTTTAAATGAGTTTCAACCATACTAAGAGAATTTAAATAAATGACGCCCAAAGTTATCCAGCATTCCACTAAATCAGGGGTGCCCAACCCAAATCGTTTGGTGGACTAAAAACAAAAATTACTGAACATACATTTTTACCGGTAATTCGGTGCCAAAAATTCAATTATTATGAAACCGCGAGCGATATCTTATTTTTGCCCACTCTCTCGCTCTCCACCATATAAGCGTCTATGTATGTCCTTTGCACTCACCCTTCACTTATTAAAATCGGTTCAGTTTTTTTTTTTTTTTACAGCGAATACCGCACAAGAATCTCAACTGCTCCCGTCTGGAGCCAGTGAGACTATGGCATCCCCAATTGGGGTATGTTGTAAGGCTGAAGGTAGTAGGGAGGGGAAGGAGGTGGGAAGAGGAAGGTTGGGAAGTACCTGGCTATTCAGATCTGGTCACTAAACACGGTTAAAGCCATTTTCAAGCAACGTTTCAATTCTGAATGGTGGTCTTACACCAGGGCGATACTGACAGTATCTTCCACTCTGGAACATGCCGCAAATATACCATATATTATTTTAAATGAATTAATTGTGAAAACACAAATTAATCAAATAAAATTTATTTGCGCATGCCGGGTTCGAACCCGCGACCTCCGGATTGTAAGTCAAGAGTCTTACCCACTGGACTACGGAGGTCGTCAGTTGCATTCGATCTTCCGAGAAACGTGCCGAAGAAATGTACTGGTTGGAATTGAAGACGAAAATAAATTCCTAATGCTGCCATGAGCCTTGCACTTTTCAAGTAATAAATCAGAACCCTCATCGAGAGTCCGAGGTCTTATAACAATAAAGTTACAATTTTTCAAAATCAATACATAATATAAAAGAAAGTATACTACAATGTGCCTGCTTCTAAAACTCGGAAACGAGTCCTGGTACGAGCAAATGAGGAGTTATATGGTGTGGTAGCCCTCTATTGTCCATCCATGAAGAAGGTTCCCGTTTTTACCTGAAGGGTGTGTTTTTGAAGATGTAAGGGCTGGAAGATTCGCCCTCTAGAAATTTCTAGAACAGTCCAGAACGTCCGAGAGTATTCTAGAGCATTTCTCAACATTCGAGAATATCCCGCAACATTCTGTAATGTTGTGGAATGTTTAGAAATAGTTCCATAGAACGTTCGGGAACATCCCGGAACATCCCAGATCATTGTGGAATATTTTAGAACACTCTCGAATGTTGTGGAATGTTCTGCAAGATTGTGGACAATTCGAAACCTTTTTTGTATTCGTGGGGGACTACAAAGCAAGATCCGTCGTGAGTTGAACTTAAGTTCAATCTCATATCAACTCCCTGAACGAAGCCGTGTATCCCAGCTAGTCATCATCATCATCATCATTATCATTACATCATTATCATTACATCATTATCATCATCATTATCATCATTACATAGTATAAAATGAAGTCGGTCAAAATGTATGTGCGCGTTAATCTTTTAAACTAAGCAATGGATTTTCATACGGTTTTCACCAACAGATAGAGTGATTGAAGAGGAATGTTTATATGTATAATACACGTAAATTATATTAGAGAAAAGCCGAGAAATTCAAAGAAAACATATTTTTGTGCGATTTAAAACGGCTGGCGGGCCGTACTATAGTCACTTTTGAAATTCGTTCTACGGAAGAAATTGGAAAATAGATGTTTTAGAGTAAGTAGGTATTTGATTTTCCCTTTTCAAATATCCAGTGTTGCTTTGCAAGCATTGTATAATTAGTGGCGAGTTAATTAGTTTATATGTGTAATACATGCTTATTATAGTAGAGAAAAGCCGAGAAATTCAAATATTCAATTCAGGCAGCGTGCAGCGGGCAGCTGGCAGCGGGTGGTGTGAATTTTATAAAGATTGGGAAACGGCGCGGCGTTGGGTTTCGTTAGCCACAGCAATGCGTGGCCGGGTCTGTTAGTATAATATAAATGTGTTTAATTTACGAGAACGATTTACGATTTTTCTTTTTGTACGAATATAAAAATGCGAAGTATATAAAGCTGAAAACTTCACTTTGGATCGAAAAAATCTTTAATTGGGCCGCTGCTGGTTAGGCATTTTAATGTACTAAATACTAAACTGTTAGCGGAATTTTGCTGTGGGTCATGGGCTCTCGAGTTCACAGACATCTGGGTAAACATGGCATCAAAGGCCAGGCCATATTAGAGATGCTATATCGCTGTATGGAGACGTGATGAATTCACTGCTTCACTCCGATTACCATCAAGTTAAAACATCAAACAGACTGGAGAAAGGCAAACAATGCTAATGATAAATGAGTTTTATGTTTTGCCGGAAAGCGCCATATTTGAATGTTCTGAGCTGAGACCTTATCAAGTGCTGAGTTAATCAAGTTTATACTTGGGTTCATACCCAATTAAAGATTTATTTACATTAGCTCCACACAGGTGGCCCATAATTTCTCTCAGGGCCTACGTCATCTTAGGGGATGCTGTGTGGAAAGTTTTTTTAAGGAAAGGAAGAAGAGGAAGTTCTGGAAAGGAAATAGGTATGAGGGGTGGGTGGGAATCTGCGAATCAAGGCGATGGATCGAGGGATTCTGGCTCAAGAGGTCAAAAGACTTCCTAAACCAGTCTCTCTCGATCCGGCCCGCCACGCAGCTGGTGTGCAGACCAGTGGCGGCTCGTGACTTTTGGGTGTGCTAGGGTGCTAATATTAAAAAAATGGCATCATGGATGTTGTCGTATGCGAAATATAATTTTTTTTTGTTTTCAAAAATCGGTGTTTTGTATGAAGATTTTTCAGGAAATCGGTGCGGCGCACTGCCAAACTGAAACTTTCTGAAATTTTTATACAAAAACTGATTTTCAAAAAAAAAAAATTAATTATTTTTCGACTACAACAACATCAATAAAGCCATTTTTTTAATATCAGCACTCTTGCACACCCAAAAGTCACGAGCCGCCACTGGTGCAGACACATCGGACGCGAATTCTTGACAAACCTCACCCTATGAACACGGGCACCCTGCTAAGTCACTAAACGTAGCGAACCACTTGGCATGACCTATGGCAGAGGTGTTGGTTATCCAATAAATGGTTTCCGGGGCAGCGGTACCCACACCCGTCTCCCAAGTAACTTGTTAAATACCCTTAAAATGAGTAGGAAATAAGAGTTTTATCACAAAACAAATCTAGGTTTTTTATTGGTGGGGCGGGTATGGGTACCGTTACCCCGGGAAACATATATTTATTTTTTTATTTATTTATAATAAAGACAAGGTAATACAATATGACAGAAAAAAAAATATTTTACAGAAAAAGAAAAGTCCCAATAAACTACTTTTTAGTAGTTTGTCAATGGGTGCTTTTACTTTAAAGATTTAAATAAACTTATTTTACTTTATTTTGCAGTTACAATTTTTGTGCTAGTGTCTAATACAATTTTTTTCTTTCGGCGAGCCAATTCTTCAACATAATATTTGTTTTACCATTTGTAATTTTTTTAATTTCAGCAGGTAACATATTCAATAAATTTGGTATCATGTAGTCCAGCGTTCTTTGTCCATATTTGTTTAAGTGCTTAGGTAGTTGTTGTTTAAGTTAGGCCTTCATTTAGCGTAAAACGGGATAACCAACACCCTGCCATAGGTCACCCCAAGTAGTTCGCTACGTTTTGTGACTAAGCAGGGGTGCCCAGGTTCATGGGGTGAGGAGAGACTGGTTGAGGGTGACCTGACCTACAATCGTTGTTTTAAAGTACGATATAATATGACAATCGTTGTTTTAAAGTAAGACATAATATGACAATCGTTGTTTTAAAGTACGATATAATATGAATATTTAAATTTTTAAAAAACGTGATTAACTTGATAAAATTTTTGTATTTTTTTTCGCGTTATAGCCATTTCGCCCTTTGATGGCGTAATCATTAATCGATATCGTCAACTCTACTGATCGAATAAAAAAATATTTATTTATGCTACATACCTAATTAATATTTTGTACGTTTACTTAAATAGTGTTAGATACATGTTGTATTATGTTTGTACCTCACGTATTACGTTTTTTAGTATAAACATGGTTATACCATTACATTGCAGCATCAATCAACAACAATGATGTCAATGATGAAAATTTGGTCACGATCTTCTGTGAGACCATTTTAAACAGGTTGTGATTTATTAATGAATAACAGATCACTTTGTATAAACCACTATTTTTAAAACAATATCTACATGTTTCGATAACAATGTTATCTTCATCAGGATATGTTAATAACATTGTTATAACATTATTATCGAAACATGTAGATATTGTTTTAAAAATAGTGGTTTATACAAAGTGATCTGTTATTCATTATATGAAAAATGATGCCACAAAGTAATTTTGCGAAGTTTGAGGAAGGTTGTGATTTATTTATACCTTTATGAAATTAACTAAACTTTTTTTAATATCACTACACTCACAATGATAAGTGTCCAGTCAAATTGAATTCAATATCAACGTCAAATACACTATAAGTAGCGTAAATATTGTAATATATTGTGCACATAACGTTATTTATACACGTGCCATTCTGTACGTCACTAATGTGACTGATCGTGCATCGTTCATATTGTGCTCGCATTTTCATGTCTATTATAATAAGTGTGTACGAATTTATAACGAAGGCACGAATGATAACTGCTGAGGTGTCCGAGTGGTTAAGGAGTTGGACTTGAAATCCAATGGGTTTTACCCGCGCAGGTTCGAATCCTGTCCTCAGCGATCTTTTTTTGTTATGTTCCATCTCAGATATATATATTTTTTTCTTAACATCATCAAGTCGTTTCACCATATCAAATAATTTTAATATATTACACAGTATTCTTTTCATCTTTACACAGTATTAATAATGAAATATTCAATATTCTTTTTGGTTATTCGTAGTGGGTCAGTGTTTTAGAGATGTCTTCCATTAGGCGGAAGTCCCCGGAGTAGAAATAACAGCGTACTACTAATAACAGCATTTCCCTCTACATAATTTAGAGATGTTGTTTTATAACGGGCTTTCAGATGTAGGACTGTAACCCCCTTTTTCAATGTGTTAATAATATATTCATCACTGGTAATTTAATTTTTACAGAAAATCATGATGCTTGTTTATTTATTTTTTATTTACTAGCTGACCCGACGAACTTCGTACCGCCTCAGAATCAATAAGTGGTGTGTTAACTTATTAGCTGAAATAAATTCAATTTTTTATTAATTAAAAATTACACAATAAAGCAATTATCGATGCACAACTGTTCGTGTTTTGTTTTTGTTAGTATCAGAGATGGCGTTGTGCACGGATTTATATTTTTTGTGATTTTCTTACTTTTCCACTTACTTACTGGAATTGCATTTCATTTTCTTTATGCGTGTGGGAGATTTAGGGAGATTAATTATAATTATCGTATTTTTCCTTTAGAGGGGTGCAGACATACGTTCACCGTTTTTCTCATTTTCGACTATTGACATTTAATGTGTTTGAAAGAGGGGACGCATTATATGTTTAAGAACAAAAGCAAAACAATCAGCGCATTGATATTTGACGTTTTTGAATTTTTGTAATTCACTCACTATTCGATAATATATTTATCACAAAGCAGCCGTATTCAAAAGATGAGAATTCGTTCCATACGAAATGCATGAAGAAAATAATTTCTGCATAATTTTTTTTTGTAAATTTTTCTGATGTTTTAATAGCAATTCTGCTATTTGGGGCGGAGACAAATCCAACAAATCATAGATCATAGAAATAGGTCTAGCCGTTCTTGAGTTATAAATGGTGTAACTAACTTGACTTGGTTTTATATATTCAGATAAAGATTATTGCTTGAAACATTTACAGAGTGTTACATAAATAAAATTGCCATTGAGATTATAACATCTGAGAAATACCAGAAATAATATTTAAAAAAATAATAATAAACATAGTTATTATACAACAGCACAGAGAAAGAGAAAAATAGAAAGAAAAATTCAGAGTGTGCATTTCACATGCGGTAGAAGTGAAACCTTCAGTAAACAAAAGTAGACAAAAGTGGGGAGGCCATGAAGCACCGCACAAAGATTATACTATGTCATTCTCTCGCAGGCTAAATCCTGTAGATGTATTTGTTTATCTCTTTTTAGTGTCACAATTTTTCGTTTCATCGAGTTTCAAATCACAACTGTACTAAAGAAGTTTTCACTTCAAAAATTCATAATATTAAAGCATAATTTTTAATTCAAAGACTTCTATTTGCCATGACGTCATATTGGCTTGTAAGCCAATAAAATTAACAAAGGATTTTTTTTAAATAAATGAGGCTGTTTATAAAGATGTCTCTATCGTCACATTCTATGGCGTTATGCAATTTATACAGTCGAGACATTGGATTGAAATAGACAATATTATTGAGAGATAAAATGTTTTACGACTCTTTTAATTAATCCATACTAATATTATAAATGCGAAAGTGCGTGTGTTGTTTGTTACGCTTTCACGCCTAAACAACTAAACCGATTTTTAACATTCTTTCACCAATAGAAAGCTGCATTATCGGCAAGTAACACAAGTAACAGTAATAGGCTGTACACAATGGTAAGCTCTGCGTTATGAACTTTTGTAAATAAAAATGTGTGTATTTAATATATTTTAGCAGCAGGCAGGAAAGGCAGGGGGAAGGAGGGGTTCGCGGAGAGGGAAGAGACGAGGGAGGGGAAGGCGGGGAAGGTGGAAGGGAACGGGAAAGGACATACAGGGTATAGGCTATACACAATGGTAAGCTCTGGCGTTATGAAATTTTGTAAATAAAAATGTGTGTATTTAAAATATTTTAGCAGCAGGCAGGAAAGGCAGGGGGAAGGAGGGGTTCGCGGAGAGGGAAGAGACGAGGGAGGGGAAGGCGGGGAAGGTGGAAGTTAACGGGAAAGGACATGCAGGGTACAGCAGTACGTGTACTGTACAGGGCCCGCAGATACTTTTATAGTTCACAACTGCTAACTCTGTACACATCACAAGTGCGCCCTTACGGTTGAATTTGGCAGCCACCTCTGGTCCGGAGCTCCAAAATGCCTGAAAAATTCCCTCGAATCTGTGCAGAAACGGGCGGTCCGTTTGACAGATCCTCCCATCTCAACGGACGGATTGCAATCTTTAGAGCACAGGCGTCGTCGGGTGAGAATTTTACCCTTGTTCTGCCGGTATTACAATGGAAGATGCTCCGAGGAACTAGTGTCATTGATCCCTTCGGTACCGGTGTATAGTCGGGAAACACGCCAAACGTGTGCCCAACATTTGCATACGGTTGACATTTGTCACATGAGAACAGGTCGCTTCTTCGACTCGTTCTTGAGTTCTACATCTCGGCTGTGGAATGATTTACCGGCCTCTGTGTTTCCCCCGTCCTACAATATGAGTCTCTTCAAGACCAATATTCATTCCTTCCTCTCCTCAAAAAGACCCTCCACACAGCATCTCAGATGACGTAGGCCCCGAGGGAAATTATTTTCCTCAGGGTATCCTGTGTGGAGTTAACGTGAAAAAAATGCGAGGAGAATCAATTTCATTTCTTTGAATGGCATTGCAACGCATGCCGGGTACCAGCTAGTATAATAATATAAAGCAATCGCTTTCACTTTGTTATTACTAGCGTCGTAATATTTGAAATTAGTTCTAATGCAGTCATGAGTTACAGATCATGTTCGTAATAACAATAGGTACCCACTGTGGAATTAGGAGTTCATCCATCCGACTGCCAGTACCGTAACACCCAAGGGAAAATCGGTCACCTCTTGACTGGTTCTTCAAAATATTTCATATAAATATTTATGTAAAATATTGTTCATTTTAGAGGTTCAGAGCATTCAACAAAATGTCCACCTACGACTACCACACTCTATGAAAATTATTTATTTTCACAGAATAAGACCCTTTACCGGTTTTTTTCCAGAAAAATACCTTGTGAGCGGCAGAGCTTTCGATTCATTAGCAAGTTTCCCATAGAAGCAATATAAATAGGAGTAGGTTATATCGAAATAACGAGCGGATGTAGTTTTTGCTGAATAGAAGAAAGTTTACGAAACGCCAGCAAAACTTCACTTTATTATTTTGCTTTTGCAGGATACTTTCAGAGGAGAAGGCAGAAAAAAACCCTATCGAATAATGATATTTGTTTGCATTGTATCAGGAATAAATTTTATGAAAACTTGACAATATTTTGCTTATTGTAAAATCAATTATTTGATATTTTCAAAGTGCATTGCTTTATTCCTTAATTTTATGTTCTTTTTGAACAATTAATGCTACAATACACCATCTTGTCTTATTTTTTAAAGTTCCACGTTCCATGATCGAAGAAGCTTAAGGTACTGGTGTTTGGTTTTGAAATGAGAATGTGCTTAGATAGGATTTTAGATTTTCATGGCCAAAAGTATTCTCGTTATTTGTTTTGGGGTGTTATGCCGTGTTGCGCTGCCACCTCCTTTAGCCAACGTTTCGGAAAGCGTTACAGTGTCCATCATCAGGGCAGATGTGTAAATGTTAGTGGTGGAATGTGTGCTTAAGTACTTAGAAGCAATACCGTGTTGCCAGCTCCACTCCACTACGAGCTGGCATTACAGTATACTTCAAGATGGTTTTGCTAAGCCAAAGCTAAATCCAGAAAACCTAAATTGGCATTAGCCGTGTTTAGTGACCACATTTGAATAGTCAGGTACTTCCCCACTTTCCTCTGCACATATCCTTCCCCTCCTCACTACCTTCAGTCATACGACATACCTCAATTGGAGATGGAATAGCCTCACTGGCTCCAGTTGGGAGCAGTTGGGACTATTTTGAGGTATTTACATAAAAAAATAAACAATTTAAGTAGTGCCCAAGCCCCGTGATCATATAATCTGTGAATGTAAAAGAAGCAAGGAGTGTGTACCTAGACAAAGTTGTGTGGCGGTAAATCCCCTTTTTATAGCCCAGGGGAAATTGTTGGTGGTTAAATAGTTGGGACTAAATAATCCAAATCACATATTGTTACCTGAATTTTTGAATTTCAATAGGCCACTTGCATCACATTTTTTTCCGGTTTAGGCAAATATTCTAAGGCCGGTTACAGTGCTCGACCGACGGCCGGTACGTACGGTCGGTCCTGACGATACGCATGCGCACGGTCGATCCTGACGATACGCATACCACCGACCGACCGTCGGTGCGTACCGTCAGTTCACGCTTGACCAACAAGCTGACCGGACGTCGTACGCGAAATTAATTAATTAATAGCTGCTTATTTTCTTCGTAGACGTATTAGGAACAGAAGACGTAGATATCACGTACACCCGATCGTCGCCCAGAGAGCATTTCTAGCTCGTCGGTCGACCGACGGTACGGATGCGCACGCGCTCGACCGACGATTCTCATACGCACTGCGTAGCGATATACGCATGCGTACGGTCGGTACTGCACTGAACGATTTATGAATTTTCATACAAATGACAAGCGCGACCGACGTACGCACTGACCGTCGGTCGAGCACTGTAACCGGCCTAAGACATTCTGTATTTTTTATTTCGTATTTTTGAAACCCTGGCGATTTTTTGAAAATTTCAATCCGAAAAATCAGACCATTTTTTTGTAAGCCGGATAGACAAGACATAATTTTATGTGTGCGAAAAAACGATAATTACATAGCCAAAAATCATTTAAAAAAAGAACGTTTTCCAAACGAATGGCACAGGAGAATACCGAGGCATAACAAAAATATTACATCTCATAAATATTTTTTTCCTTGATCCATATTATTGATCATAAATGATTAAAATGTTCAACGTCTTGTTAAATCTCACTTTTAGTACTTTGTAAAGTAGCTATTTTCTACGTGTATTAGCAAGATGGTTAGGTTGAATAAATGAAGTGCTATCTACTATTTAGATAGCAGTTTGCGTGGGAGGCTGTAAGTGGCAGATGCCAGCCAATTTCATCTCACCTCCGCTCACCACAAATCAACTTTGATTCGAATGGAACCTTGGACGCCAATCTTCGACTATACAGTCGAAGAATGTCAATTTGCGGCAAGCATGAGACTCACCCTTCACGGCGTGGGCATTCTTAATGTAACATCCCTGGAAAGGAGTGGGGTGTTGGGCTATTGCCATTAAAACCCACTTTTAAATGAACATAAGCATAGTATATTGTTTAAAGGAATACTGGTAATAAATGACATAAAAAGGACTCACTCGGGACCTTGAATCAATCTAATTCTAACTATCTACCAATTTACCCCCCCCCCCCCGGACTGCAGCTGCGAGTAGGAGGCCCTTGTGGCCTCTCCCGGAGACGCCTGGTGTGAATTCCTACCGATTGGGAGGCCCAAACTCTCTCCATCAATCGGTAAAACTCCGCTCGACCATGACAGGCGGAATCCCATGACCCTCCGCGGGATGTCGATCCTCCTGCTTCCTCTCCTGGCCTCGGCTCTGGAGCCGAACGATCACCGATGGTGGGGACCCATGAACCTCTCCTGACTACCGGTCATATCGCAAATGGTGGCGACACTCTTGCTCCTTTACGGCGCGAGTTCTCAAAAATGGCGAGCACCACGGGATTGTCGGCCGCGGGAAAATGATTATTGCCAGCGTAAACTACTTTATACCGACAGGATGGCTCTGCTCACTCCCGATTACAATTTGTGAGCCCGGCCATAATAACATGCCGCCGAATTATTCCCGACTCGATTCAACACGATCTCACTCGCGATTTTGAGGGTTTTACTTTGAAAACCATTAATAAGATTTCACTAAAAATCAATTGTCGCCCGCGTATACTTTCTTAAATTCTTTTTTCGTATAATTAGCACATTTTACTCCCAATGTGTGACTCGTCGATTCTAAAGCGAGCCGCTCTCCTGGCTTCAAAATCAAAGTGTGTGGAACCGGAACAACGCCCTCTCGCGCCTCTATCGACAACAAAATCCTGCGAGTGTCGCCAACATTATCATTTTTTTTAAAGTACTTGACGGAATAATACATTTTTAAGAATTGCTTCATAACAGTCTATATTACTAATTCCAATGTAATATACTTGTAATTTATAATAATAAGAATATTATCAAATTTGATTTTGTTAAAATCATCACCATTACCATTATACCTCTTAAAACGTACAGACATCGTAAAATGTACGGAGTTCTCTTCATAACATCTGTCAAAAAATCAAACCAAATGATAAGTTCGCAGAGAACAAACAATAAATCTTGTGAACGTTAAATGTCCAATTAAAAAATTCGCCTGAAATCAAAGTGTTGCCATATAAAAAATATAAATCATTGTGGAATTTTACAAAATTAATAGGAACATTTTCGGAGACGGGACATTTTGATGTAGTGACGTCACGAGCCCAAATAATGGATTTATTTATTTAAAAAAAAAACTGTACATTTCTAAAGATTTTTACTAACATTTTCGTGATGTTAGTAAAAAATCTATCCAAATGATTTTTTCCAAGTCGTTATGAAATCCATGCAAGTGGCCTATTGTGCAAACGTAAAATCTTTCACTTTGATCTACGTAGATAAATTGAACTCAGTATCTCTTAAAATTAAAACATTTTTAGAAATTAATTTTGCCAACCAGAATATAAAAATATATTCGATAAGCAAATCAATCCTTGTTTATATTCCCCAGCCGTGACCCCTTGTAGCTCATCGCTTACCCAATAATATTCCCAATTCCTCTTTCGTTGAAATATTTAATTGAGACAAACAAAGGGAATGTTTGCCAAGCTGAGCAAACGGGGAAGAGGAAATCACATATTTTATATTATTATTTTCAAAGGGATCATAATTCATATCCGGGTAAAGTTCACTGTGTATTATAAATCCCGGAGTTTTCAGAATATTTAAAGTTCAACGCGGTACCTTAGGTACATGGGTTAGTATTATAAATATTACATGCGAAAATCCACAACAGTTAGCGATGACGGTTCTGGAATGTAGTAACATTTAAGTTCGCATTTCTTAGACGGTGTTAAAAATTATTGCTTGCGGGTGGAAAGGGTAGCGGGTTCACTCATCTGTTAGCCAAGTCCTCCACCATGAACAAACACCCTATTCCGCTAATGTATGGTGATGGTAGAACGTGATTTTTAAAAATTATTAGGTTATTGATAGTGTACATAATTAGAGATGTCATATTTTTACACGTACTCGTCTGTGTTCTCCTTAGTAGGTAGAGTTTAACATTTACGTTAACACTGATTTCGTCCTGTTCGTCCTGTTAATTTCGTAGTAACTGTTCGTGCCTAAGATACGAACGGCGATAGATGGTACTCTTCTGATAATACTACGTAGGCTGCCATCTGTTGGGAAGCCGAAACTACGCGGATAATCAATGCATTACTGAAATATATGTGATATTGGACACTTTTTATTGATTATTAAGAATTTGGCGTTTTGGCTTTAACGATTTTAGAATTACTTGACATGAAAAAGTAATTGTTTTATTTCATTAATATGTCAAACTACAAAGTGACTGCTTTCTACCAAAATATAAGATTTGTAAGTCTTTAGGAGAAAACATATATTTACCTCCAATTAATACCTTAGCTTACACAATCTCCTGATCATGTCTACAATTTGGAAGGTGGGTGTGGATACCGTTGTCCCGGGAACCATTTATTGGATAACCAATACCTCTGTAACAAGGGTTTCGCTACGTTTGATGACTTAGCAGGGGTGCCCGGGTTCATGGGGTGAGGTCGGGTGAATGGTTTGTTTAGGTCTTGGTGATGGATGTGTTTGCCCATCTAATGCGTGGCAGGCAGGATCAGGAGAGGCTGGTTGAGGGAGACCTTTCGAACTCTCCTGCCGGACTCTCTCGAACCATCACCTTGCACCAGAGATGGACTCAAATGTTGGACATATTGAATACATTGAAAAAATTGAACACATTAAACCACAGATTCCTTCCAGCCACCCCTTATACTTTATTCCTTCCCAGAACTTCTCCTCTCCTTCCTTTTCATAAAAAGACACCCTCCACACAGCATCCCCAAAGTTCACATAGCCTTGAGGGATTTTTCTCAGGGCCTCCTGTGGAGCTAATGTAAAAAAAAACACAAAGTGGTTGGTGACCATGCATTTTGGCGTTTTCAGACATTAATAATTTTCATTCTGAATTATTCATATTTGCTGTAATATTAAACGTCGTGCACATTACGTGGCTTTGGTTTTCGCTGGCAAATGCAGATATTAAGTTAAATTCAGGATCAGAAGTTTCAAGTTTCCCGAGAAATTTTCCAGTGTAATAAAATAGCACCAGTTAAATAGTTCCTGGGATGAAGCCCTTAAACTGCTTATAAGTAAATAAAAACGTTGATCCATACTTTATGGGCAAGCCCAACTTTCATACGGTATCGCTTATAAAAGTTGTTGTCAGATTCCGACTGACTTATGGCTTGCTTAATGAGAAAAGAGATGTATTTACTATGTGAACATTGAAAATTATTGGCTGAGCGCACGGACATATGAATATATCTGGACCTGCCCTAAGTGATAAAAACGTATTATTTCCCCCTCCACATGGCGCCGGCTGTAGCTCCTCCTTGGAACCGGCTCGCTCCATGGGGAGGGGATATAGCCTCGCTTGAATCTAAAATGTGTGACGTCATCATTCTTGCCGTGAACAGCAAGAAGCTGACATCCATACATTTAACGAAATAACGGCAGCTTGTGCGATATAATATATATTTACGTATCAATATGCACATAGCGAAAGTGGGCGGTACTCCAATGTGCTCGTCGCTGGTTACATTTGTAAAAGTGTTTTAACTAAACACGGCAAGAAAATATTGATATGTGTATTGGCGCGAGTCTTTTTGGAGCGAGCATTTGGCCTTAGCAAATAAGTTTTGAACGTGGCAAGCAATTCGCGCTCCCATGTAAAAAGGTCTATTCATTCAAAGCAGATTTTGCTTTTAAGAACTAAATGGTGATATTGTAATGCGAGATGCCTATATACTGTCAGATTGATTGTTCAACGAATGACAGTCATCTTTCCCCCCTTTGCTCTCCATAGTTTGGTTTTACCCCTCATCTGTAACTGCTTGTCTATCCATTTGGATGTCTATGGCTGAGCGTAATAATTCCTGTTTTTTCTCGAACATTTTGCTTTTGGGCTGTCTTTATATTTATTGTACTGTCGTACAGAAAAGAACTTGTCATTTCCAGTTGTTAAAGTTCTATAACGTGCATGATAATAATTATTATTGGATCATTTGTATAGCGCCG
This sequence comes from Limnephilus marmoratus, assembly GCA_917880885.1. NCBI lineage: Eukaryota > Metazoa > Arthropoda > Insecta > Trichoptera > Limnephilidae > Limnephilus > Limnephilus marmoratus. Next base: position 57,592,699 of record OU862908.1, read on the forward strand.
TTTTAAATCATCTCTAGGACGATGTACAATTTATTGTGAGTTCTTGGGCTCCATCTAATATTATTATTTTCAGACAAACAACAGAAAACATACTTGGCAGGATAATCAGAAATTTTATTCTTGGAGAAAATTTTAGTCTTTTCGCGCGGAGGACACTATATGTAATTAAAAAAACTGTTAAATTCCATGATTTTACATTTTCTACCCTCCATTACAACGGTTACCTTTATGACAACATTAGTGGTAAAATATTTATTTCGAAAGATCGAGTATTGGAGAATATTTATAAAATGACCTTAAAAACTTGACAAGTTCTTATGTTCTAAAATGTGTAACACATTCAGTTATTTACAATGTCGCCAGCTGTGAAGGTGAAGGTGAAAGGTTTTTAACTCTATGACTTCATATTTTTACGTATTTCGCAGGAATTTTCACATCATTTCACACGTCATGCACTGGTGCACCGACACGCCGATGCACCCTTAATCGGCACTAGTGTTTGGTAATTATGAAGGTACCTGACAATTTCTGAAAAATTTTTTCAATGAAGTTTTTGAACTTCGAGCAGTTATCTAAAATGGTGTAAGGTGTAACCAAAGGTTCGTAAAAAAATTCGAACGCGTGACGTAGCTTAAAGTAAAAAACTGCCACTTGTGTTGCGTTTAATTCAAATCTCCCTGTGGAATACGGACTTCAAGATACGTCACGAATTTTTATCCAATCACCCCTCTACCCCCCTCGATGAGCTAACATTGTTAAACGCATTTTCTACAAACCTTGAGGTTTAACCATTACAGCCGTTTGTAAAACCACTCTAAAACTAAAGCAAACTGTTTGTTATGTAATGAGAGTTGGCTGCCACATAGAGGCTGGGTGTATCTGTGACCTGTGTAAAGTGTAGGTACTGTGCGGTAGGACTGTGTGGTAGGACTATAGGTATATGGCGGCGACCCGCGGTGCCAGCGGCCCTGTGGCGGTGACAACTTTTTTAATTTCGAAGAAAAGACATCTCTATGGTTGGCACCATTGTCGGCGCGGTTTCTACTGTTGCTTTTCTGGCTGTTATTAATATTTATTTATTTATTTATTTATTCTTAGTACATTTACATTACAAAGGTATAATATATTGTCCTCCACACTAGGAGTTCACCTGTGTTGTGGAGGACATTTTTCAGTTTAAATTATAAATTATAAATTGTGAATAGTAAAACAAAAGAGTGTTAATAGCTAATATAAAAAAGAGAAACAATAAAAATCAAAATATAAAATCGACTTCAATTCGACACAAATTATAAATTAAAAGTTAGAAAGATTGTAGCCAGTTTCTTATGTTTTTTTTGTATTCAATAATATTAGTTGTTTTATATTGTGTAGGAAGAGAATTGTATAGTTTTATAGCCTGGTATCTGTAGTGTTTTTGTCCAAAGGATGTGTTTGTTTTTGGTATATAATATCTGGTATATAATATGGTATATAATATTTGGTATATAATATATAATATCACGCCTTTACTTCAGAATTTACAAAATTAAACTATATTTCACCTTTTTGTGAATGTCACAGTATCGCACAGAGAGAATTTAGTATCTGTCTAATAATTGACCACAAGATTTTTTTTTAAATTTGTCGATGTCCTGACGCTGTTTATTAAAAAAAACTAACACCAAGGACGTCTTATAATATTATCCAAATAACCAAAATATACCTTCAATTGATTAATTAATTACTACATTTTGTTCTAGGTTCTTGTTGATTTAATTGGTATGTTTGGTTATATACAGAACATGCAGGGCGAAACAAGTTATTTCTTTGAATATGGGAATGGGAATGGAAATTCTTTTGGAACCAGTTGGTTTCACTTTTAAAATTAAGTAAATCTCTCTCGAGAGATCACCTTTCCTTTATTAGTAGTAATTTTAATTTGGGAGGCAGGAATGGGTACCGCCGCCCCGGGAATCTTTATTGGATAACCAACATCACTACCGTAGGTCACCCCAAGTGGTTCGCTACATTTGGTGATTTAGCAGGGGTGCCGTTAGGGGTGGGTTAAATTAATTAAAAATAACATATATTATATTTTGGACACGTTCTATAGTGGAAAATACTCTCAGTATCGCCCTGGTGTAAGACGACAATTCAGAAATGAAACGTTGCTTGAAAAGGTTTTAGCCGTGTTTGGTGACCAGTTCTGAATAGCCAGGTACTTCCCACCTTCCTCTTTCCCATCTCCTTCCCCCCCCACTACCTTCAGCCTCACAACATACCTTACAACGTAGAGATGCCAGAGTCTCACTGGCTCCAGACGGGACCATTTGGGGACTCTTGTGCGGTATTCATATAAATAATTAAAAAAAAAACACCGTTGGTTAGGCAGATGTTTTTAATATGCCTCTATTGAATATAAAGCTGTATTAATAAAAGACTTTATCAGTTCATATTTCAACGAGGTCACTGCGTGATAGGTTCTTGTTTTTGTTTCTTCTTTGCTGGTTTCATAACTTTGTACTAGGTTGTGTTATTTTTTTCTTTTGTTTAGTTTGGTTACATAATCTTAAAATTTTGGTTTTTTTCTTCCTTCTATATCAGTGGTTCCCATAGACATATGCATATATATAGACCTGCCCTAAGTGATAAAAGCCTATTATTTCCTCCTCCCCATACCGGTTTCATGGAGCCGGCTGGGCTTACGAGAGCCTCGCTTGAATCTAAAAAATGTGACGTCATCTTTCTTGTCCACATCGTACATTTTACGAAATACCGATAGCTTGTGCTATACAAATATGGTGATCATAACGAATGTGGGCGGTTCTCCAGTGAGCTCGTCGCTGGTTACAGGCGTAAGTAAATTATTAAACATTTGTAAAAGTGTCTTAACTAAATACGGCAACAAAATATTCGTCTGTGAAAAGTGGCAAACTTTACTTTGCCGCATTTGGACTTCGCAAATATATTAATAACGTGGCGAACAATTCGCGCTCCCATGCAAAAAGGTCTATTCATTCAAAAGCAGATTTTGCTTTTAAGAATTAAGTGGTGATATTATAATGCGCGATGCCTATATACTGTCAGATTGATTTTTTAACGAATCACAGTCATCTTTCCCCTCTTCGCCCCCCATAGTTTGGTTTTACCCCTCATCTGTATCTTCTCGTCTATTAAATTTGGATGTCTATGGTGGTTCACAACCGGTGGTCCGTGAACCACAGGTGGTCCGCGAGATCTAAAATAAGAAAAAAAGAAACATTTACTTCGTTTACTTCAAAAACCGAATCGAAAGGTGTCCAAAAGCTTAGCGAGAGGTAGCCGAAGAAGTCCAAGAAGAGCACATTGAATTGCAAAATGACAGTAATTGCAAGAACGCGTCTAATTATGCGATTAACAGTTTATCATTATTGTACGTTATTGTATTGGATGTGAGAATAAATAAATGTCATAGTGGTCCTTGGTCAAAAAAAGGTCGGGAACCACTCTTCTATATTGTAGGTACTAGAACTGTCAAAAAATCATGCGTATAAAAGGCATTTGTGCGGTTAATTCTGAATAAATAAATAAATAAATACTTAAATAAAATCACATTAAAAGTCTTGTCCCTCGAACAATATGAAAATAGCGTTGTCTCCGAAAACGGGAGAGCGCGACGAGGTGGGACAGGGGGGGAGGAGGGAACGCCAGGTGTACCCCGTGTCATACCAAACAGCTTGTCTTCATTACGATTTATTAGAACTAGCTGTATTACGGATAACCAAAGCGTTTTATATGAAAATATTTAAATATTATTATTATTATTTTTTTTTTTTTTACAGTGAATACCGCACAAGAATCTCAACTGCTCCCGTCTGGAGCCAGTGAGACTATGGCATCCCCAATTGGGGTATGTTGTGAGGCTGAAGGTAGTGGGGAGGGGAAGGAGGTGGGGAAGAGAAAGGTTGGGAAGTACCTTGCTATTCAGATCTGGTCACTAAACACGGCTAAAGCCATTTTCAAGCAACGTTTCAATTCTGAATGGTGGTCTTACACCAGGGCGATACTAATAGTATCTTCCACTCTGGAACATGCCGCAAATATACTATATATTATTTTAAATGAATTAATTGTGAAATAACACAAATTAATCAAATAAAATTTATGACTATTTAATGACTAGCTTTTGCCCCCATGGGAAGATACGTTCTCCACATCTCCTTCCCCTCGCCACTACCTTCAGCATCACACCATACCAAAATTGGGGATGCCATCGGCACTCACTGGCTCGAGACGGTTGGGACTCTTGTGTTTTTTTTTAAATCAGTCTATTCACCCTAAAAAGATGGTGTTAATTTCAGATAAAAAAGTTATATTAGATTCAAGTAGGAATCTTTACCGTTCTTTGCTAAGCCGACTGCACGTATAAGTATGTCGTATTTTGTTATTCACGCATGCTTCTTCGGAGAGTCGAAATTATTGTTAGTAAAAATATTTTTACAGCGGATTTCCACTCAAGATGCCTTCAGATATAAGTATATCGATTTTGGTTGTACGGCCGTATATCCTCTTTGCGTACTTACTTGAAGAAAAAATCTTCTAAATGATCAGGCAGGATGAATTGTCGCCGGATGAATTTTCGGCGGGATGAACTGTCGGCAGGATGAACTGTCGGCAGGATGAACTGTCGGCCGGATGAACTGTCGCAGGATGAACTGTCGCCGGATGAATTGTCGCAGGATGAACTGTCATGGAACCGTTAAGTGGAGGGCCTTTTTAAGAAAGAAAGGAGAGGAAGTTCTCTTCTAGGTTTATAGTAGTAATAATTTTGTAATAAGTAAAATTTTCTAAATTTTAAATAACTCCCGACACAAAAAAGAAATGATGACCTTCAAACGCCTGAACATATTTTCATGAATGGTAGCTTAGAACCATATCGATCACGTCAGCTTTCAAACAAAAAAACGCATCATAATCGGTCCATTTGTTTAGGAGCTACGATGCCACAGACAGACACACAGAAAGTCAAACTTCCTCCGCTCTTTGCGTCGCATCGGGGGTTAAAAACCTCGTCAATAGCGGTTAAAAAGGTATATTAATGAAATAATTGACGAGATTTTTAACCCCCGACGCGACTCAAAGAGCGGAGGAAGTTTGACTATGTATTCTGTACATGTACATTTTCGAGAACCTATTTTTCCACACAATTTAATTTCAACGGTAGGGCCATCTTCGGACGGGTCCAATTATTCTTTAAAATATGGTTTATGTACCTTACATTTGGGAGAGGGGGTTTAAGACGGTTGATGTACAAGGATTTTATTCAAATTAGATGAATTTTTCCCATATTTCGACATTGCAACATATATGGGAAATCAGATCTGTGTGTTAAAAGACAGTAATTGTATTTCTTCTTTTTTAAAAGTAAGAACTAATTTTTATTTTCCATTTACATTGATTCCACTTCACAAAGCATTTCAAGCGATTTTTCGGCGTAAACCGTTGTCAATTCATTCCAACACGTGAAATCGAGAAAATGCGAGGATGATATTTTCGAATGAAAACTAAATTTAAATATAGCTGTAATAATATGACTTCAATTCAATTTTTATGGCCTTTGAGTCTATACTCCGACAACGATAAAAAGCTGCTGGCAAAATTCTAAAACTTTATAAGTGGATAAAGGATAATGTCAAAAATTCTTTGAAAATTGTCAAAGGGCTTAAATATTTTTTTAAGAGGACAAAGTTCTTTAAAAATTTTAGATTTTTTGTAGGTAAGACCCAACACTCACCCCATGGACCAAATTTCCATTAAGCAATTACACTATTTTTGAAGGTAAACATTTTAATGTTAGAATGAAGTATTTTTACTGTAGATATATATTAGCATTTGACATAGGTTCTTGGTGCAAGGAACCTTAAATGTAAAAAGTTTTCTGCGCTTCGATCATTAATGCTTACATCTTGTATCTCTCGTGTAATGTCACACTTCTCTCATCACGATTGAGATATTTTTACATCTCTACAAATACTCTGTACTCTGTGGTACAGAGGTAACTTTGACTTACATTTAACAAACTTTCATTTATGAAGGTATTAACTAAATTGCTTAAATTTTTCAATGGAGATACTTAGATGTTTATCGTTCTATTTTCATGAGGCATCAATTAATGTATGAAGAATGCTTTTAGCTTTAATTGCCTTTCAAGTAGCAGTAAAACATAATTTTTATTAACGTTGAGCCAAAAGCTTTTTTACACTGCAATGTTTTATTTATAGATTCGTTTGAATGGGCACTCTTGTCTTAAAAATGAATGCGTTTTTCATGTTTATTTTATTTATTGTTTTACTTTTTTTCTGAAGCAGTTATTGAGCCTCTTGAAGATAGCTGGAAAAACTTTTAAAGGTTTACCAAAGTTAACACTCAACATTACAGTACCTACCTACATAATAAAAGTTATTAGATAATCAGACGTCAATAATTGATCCACGATGGCAATCATTTTCAAAATATTTATAGTTTGTACCTATTTATTCTATAGCTCAGTAGCTTAAACAGTCTCACGTTGAAATATTGACAGAAATATATATATATTTATTTTTTTGTAATTTGCAACACTATTTGGGGCCGTAGACCAAGAGATAATCTCCCTTCGTGAAAAGACAAAGCGTGTCACTCTGATTTGAGCCACTAAATAACCTTTTTTACTTTTAAAAAGATTTATTTTATTAATCGCTAAACGATAAGACCTTTTTACCTTGAAAATACTCAAAAAATATTTTTTTTATACGCCCTATAGAATTCCGCTTTTAAACACGTCTTTCAAATATAGTGGAACTGTAATTCCTTTGTAACGCCCAACTTTTGTCTCGATTGTTCCAATCTCTTATCCAGGAACAATTGACTCAACACTATAAATTTTTTTCATTTGTACTTAGTGCCATCATATTTTAGGGACTGTCGTGAAAAAATCTTTTGAAATTTCAGGAACAGCACAAAAATAAAATTGTAAAATATGCTTAAAAAAATATTGATATCGAAAACACAAGCCTTTAGGCCACGTCCGCATAGGCAGGCGGCTTGCTTAGCGCCTAGAGCCTAGCGAGTCACCTAGCGAGTAGCTTAGTAAAACGAATGTTCTCGAATTTTTGCGATCGGAGGCACTGCGCGCTTGGCGCCTAGATAGGTAGTAGATAGTCGCTTGGCGTGTATCCAGGTAAACCAACGTGTTGGTTTTTTGCCACTAGGCGCGAGGCATTTCAGAAGAAAAAATTGGATGAAATATTATTAGACAGTTGTCAGAAACTATGGGAAGATGTAGCAATCTAAGTAGAAAAAGATGGTTAGTACTAAAACGTGATTTATTATGATGAGATTTTTTTTACATTGAGAAGTTAATTGTGGTTATGAATTTTCGTGATTTGTTTTTGGGATGTTATGCCATGTTGCAGCTCATCTGCCCTGATGATAGTGGTGATGGACACTGTAATGCTGACCGAAACTTTGGCTAAAGGAGGTAGCGTAACACGGCATAACACCCCAAAAACAAATATCGAAAATACTTTTGGCCGTGAAAATCTAAAGACCATGGTTATGAATATTTTAAAAATGAATTTTCTGTAAGTAACAGTTTTAGAACTAATTTTGAAAGTGACATCTCGTCAACGTGCCGACAAGCAAATGACCAAGGCACCTAGCGACCCACCACATAAACCACCTTCAGTGCGGCCACCATGTATCCTTGCAAGTAGCCAGAGTGCAAGCCACTAGGCTCTAGGCGCTAAGCCAGCCACCTGCCTGTGCGTTCGTAGCCTTAGGCAGCTGTCCAAAATGGCTGAAATAATTAGACGAGCTCCGTGGAAGAGTTTTGAGTTTTACTTTTAATTTTTTTCTTTAACTTCTTACTTTATTTATGTTGTATTATTCATGCCCTTCAGGTGATTTTTCACAAAAACGGCGGTATATAAAATAGCCTAATATTATTCACATTGTGGTTAATGGCATATTTTGTGCCGTACACATGAAAATAATAAATATGTGGTGGGATCATTTTGACAAAGGTTTGGATTTGGGCTAAAACGTTTTGGGAAAAACGTATATTATGTTTATTGGAATTTTCATGGATGTAAATTCTAAATGAATTATTTTATTGAGCTGTTTTTTTACAATGGAAACTCAAAGTGGAAAATATGTCTGTGGAACATGTGATTGCATTTGCACTGTTTTGTTTGATAAATACAGTTGTCTATGTTATGCATTTCGATCTGGGAGTTGCGCATGTTAATGCTCAGTTCTTTGAACCATTATAATCAGTGGCGTGCAGTGATTTTCTGCGGCAAAAGTTTGTTTTTTTAACCATTATTTTGATTATTCTTTTCTACTAAAACAATTTCTGAATGTTTTCAATGTGTAAGTTTAATACATAAAAATGAATGTTTCTTTGTTTGTCCCTCATGCTTTCCTAATTATTCACCCGTTTGCCATGAAACTTTGGAGATTTGATGTGAGTTGGTGAGCTGTGGAATTATGAAATTATTTCCTTTACTATTCAACTGATTGTGATGAATCTTTGATTAATTGCAGTGCGCACGCTTAAGAATTTTTTTTTATATACCGGTGAGCTCTGGTGTTATGAAATATGTGTAAAACAATTGCAATAGGTGGCACGCGAGCTGTTTGAAAACTGAAAATACCGCGTATTGAAGCGGGAAAGGAAACGCGGGGGGAGGGAGTTCGTGGGACGGGCGGAAGGGAAACCGGGACGAATGGGAAAGGACACGCAGGGAGAAACAATTTCTTTATTATGTGGCATTGCAACGCACGCCGGGAATTCGCTAGTTATTTAAAATAATATTGATAGTGCGGATTTAATACAGATTTTTGTTGTAAGTAAAATTTGACATTTTTAATTGTTTGTGTTATCATAGTCCAATTGGCTCCGTCAGTTAAAATCCTTGTGCCCAATAATAAACTAAGAAAAATAATATCAAATTTGATTTTCGTCTTCTACATTAATTGTTTATAATTACAGCGAGTCGCCGCGCGCTGCGACAATAATTTAATTTATTTTGCCCCAAACATTTTTTAACGGCGCGCCGCCAAAAGGAGCAAGTTTTTATTAGTTCCCGTCACGGTCAATAAAACCCACCGCATGTTGCGAGTTGCCACGCGGCGGTGAAAATTTTACTTTTCAAAAATGTGGCGGGAAAAATAAAACTTTCCCGAAAATTACTCTGTTGAAAATGAACGGTGTCGGTATAATTTAGGGAAATGGCGTTAAAAGGATATTAGTCCGGGGAAACAAGCTTCTCCGGAGGCTGCTAGATAAAATAATATTATATATCTTATATCAGTGTTAGTTGGCTGGTTGGTTGTGTGTGTGTGTTAGGATGTTTAGTTTAGGGAGGGCTTCGTAATGAGTTAATGATGTGAGTTATTGCCACTTGGCGAAGTATGAACCTTTTTTAATGCTCGCAAACTTTATATTCTGAACACGATTATGCAGCACGACAGTGGTGTGCGTCATTTTTCTTCTGATGACGGGATTTTCCGAGTCAAAACATTTTTTTAATGCATAAACTTGAAACAAATGTTTCCATTAATGTAAATATACTATCAATGATAAACATATGCTCCCATTTTCAATGGTTGATTGCTTCAATGATTTATTAATTATTTTTGTGTTTAATTCGTAGAACTCCATTTTTTTTTGTAATTTAAATATAATATTGTTATTATCAAGTTCTGCAAGTATTTTAGAATTTTTTTCGACAGTTTGAAAATGGCCCTGTAAGCCGAAACAACTGTAACAAAAATAAATATATAAAATACTCGCGGAACTTATAATAACATTATTAAATTAAATTAAAATGAAACTTTTTAAAATTGCTTGAATGATTAATTTATTTGGTTGATTAAATGATCGAATCAATGTTTGAGAATGAAAAAACATATCGATCGTCCATTTGATTCGTCAGACTTCTTCAAAAACTAAGTTTTGAGAGAATGAGGAAAGCAATATTCGAATGCTCACCATAAATCAAATATTATTTCCACGTGTCTGTGTTTCTCATATTAAATACGCTATAAAATAGCATCGGGAGGCATAACGGTCCGGTATATTAGTATTGACATTTTTAAATATCCCACTAGTGATCCGGAAAATGTAAACATTTTGTTTATTTCATTACAATTTTTTTTTGCGTTATAATGGATTGGGTGGTGTGTATGAGTAATCTAAGCATAGTATCAGGTAAGGGGTACAATTTTATATATAACTGCATTCACAACTAAAGATGTCTGACTAATCAACTAGACGATCGATAAGCTCTCATCATAAATAATTGATCTAATCGGTTCTATAAAAGAAATAAACTTAGATATTTTGTCAATTAATAGAAATATGGGGTGACACATGCAGAGAATACAGAACAAAGTTCTTAAAAATCTCATCAATTATAACCCAGAAACTTCCACAAAAAAACTATACCAGGAAATGTACCTTCTGAAAATGAAAATATTGTACGAATATAACATATTTCTTTTAATTGACAAAATATAAAATGGACTTATACGGTCTAGCTTGTGTCGCTCTCCACAGAGAGAAAAAAATGGCCTTATATTTAAACGCCCGGGGTCTCAAAAGTTTCGTATGATCTGTAGCTATTCGAAAACGTAAAAATAAATGAAATTATTGTTCACTATTAGCCCGCTAAAATGGCCGGAAGTTTTGAAAAAAAAAATAGATTTCGTGATTTGGAAAAAAATAAAACACAGGGTTCATATTTTATATTTTGTACCAAACTTATTTTTCATTCCATAACTGCAGTACAAAGAATCCAAAAAAAAAAATTTGTAAACACATGTGATGTGTTGGTTAAAAATATAAAAGGGGAAAATAACACTTTTCTGGATAAAATCAGAATTCTTGTTGACTTACTTGTATTCATAAACTTGAACCTTTTTTTCATTTTTGTCAGTTATACGCATTTTTTTAATTATAAACAAACGTTAAAAGATTAAATTACTTAAAAAAAATTTATTAAAAAAAAAAAAAAGTTTTAGGTTTGTTTTCTGATTTTCAATGCATTTTAGCGGGCTAATAACCATTTTTAAAAAATAAATTTAAATGCAGTTCTCATTTTCTCTGTAAGACGCAACTTTTGAGACCCCGGGCGTTTCTGAATTCAAAAGTTGAAATAATTGACACACCCTATTATATACACAAACACAACATTTATAAAAAACGTCACAAGTACACGAACATTATACTAGACAACGTAATGAATTGTACACAAATACTGTCAAGACTGAAAGTGGCAAGAGAAGCATTGGCCACGAGGGTGTACGCAAATATAATCTCCTCCCATATAACCTAAAAATCGAGAAGAACACGAATTCCTTTAAAAGAACTATTTAAACTTAAATTGTTAGAACAAAATTAAAAATATTACTACTATACTACACACTACTTTATATATATATATATATGTATACTACTATACTCTGTACTTAAGTTAAGGAAGCGAAATATTGTATTTCTTTTAACTTAATAATAATAAAAAAAGTAGAAAAAAAATTATCGTTTTATAAAACTTAAAACAACGGCCCAAAGGACCTGTCCTCTATATTATTTAAACCTATATTTTATATTTTATGGGATATCTTCGCAACACTGTTAAAGGGTTAGGTCTTTATATGAATCAATTATTTCCTTTTTTAAATTTAGGGTTCTTTACCTTTTGGATGATTTTATATTATATTTTTATTATTTTTATTTATTAATAAAGCCCAATAAAGAAACACATTATTAACCAACCACGCACGTTTTCAAAAACTAAAGAATAAAAAAAAAACACGGCACGCCCCTGCTGAGTACCTACATAATAGATTCTTTCCAAAGTACATACATTTTTTGGTAACTTCTAAGTTTGTGATACCATATGAGGTGAATACATAAACTTGTTGGAAGGGTAGTTATCACATTATCATAACATTGAGTAGATTTGACTCTGTGAAGGTTAAATAAGTTTTCGCAACTCGGCAGATAAATTTAATGTGTAAAGTACTTACATACGTAGAAGTATGTGTGTACGTACCCTTACCATCCTAACCCCCTTTTTCTACCCTTTATTCGCCCTCTACAAGACCACAATATTATTCGAATCACCATTAATCGGAGATGCCAGAGTTTGACTGAACTATTTTACTGGACATTTTGTTGGACAACAAATCCTTCATTCTTATGTACATATATATGTTTCCATGAGAGTTGGCCCGCCGTCATAATTATTATATACAATATACAGTCGGTTTAGGGAAAATGTGGTATTCCTACTCACACGAAATGTAAATAATTGTCCCAGAAGCGGTGTGCAGATAGGATGTATATATAAAACTATTTTCTTGAAATAAAACAATAACTTTGTTTGTAACCAAGTTTTTTTTTTTTTTTTTTTTTAATACCGACTGGTTTCGCTTAACACCAGCATCTTCAGGTTTGAAATTAAACTTATAAAAAAATATACATTGTGTGAGCTTACATATACATACATACAAATAGAGACAAAACATACTATGAAGGAATAGTGAAAGAGTGAAATTAACATCTTACACTTACATAGTGATAGAGAGAAAGAGACGGGTGATATCTAATGATTTACCATATTATGTCTACAGGGACAAAATGTCACTTGAACAGGTGATTAAGGGTTTTTACTAGTTTATAGGAAATATCCTGTTTAGTTTAATTTTATATCCTGAAGATGCTTGTGTTAAGCCACAGATTCTCAAATTTTTTTTTGCCCACCGCCCACTTTGAGAATATTTTCATTTCTAGCGCCCCCTAACTCGTGAATCCGAAATAGCAAACGGTGGGGGCGTAATGGGATACCACGTGGGATTACATTTGCCACAACGGAGGAGGCGTGATGGGATTGGGAAAATATTTTAAGGTTTAACGTAATTTATCGATGGGTGGGGCAAGATAGGTAGGGGTGGTAAGACTTTCTCTGGGTATCCTACCGCCCCCCCTGAAAGTCTGAAACGCCCCCCAATTTTCTCTTGGTCTTCTACCACCCCCTGAAGGTCTGAAACGGCCCCAAAAGGGCGTTATCGCCCACGTTGAGAACCTATGTGTTAAGCGAATCCGGTCGGTTTAAAAAAAATAATCGTGGTTACAAACAAAGTTAATGTTTTATTTCAATTAATATGTAAAACCATAAAATGACTGCTTTCTACCAAAAAATAAATAAATAAACATATTTTCAATTTTTTTAATAAGAAAAACTCTCTTTTATAACTTTGAAGGTTATTTATTCCCATCAACGTTTAGATTATTAGATTATTATTGTTATCTTCTTCTTCAAAACATATCTTCATTTAAATGCATCAAGAATATAACTTAAAGGATTAACTACGTAAGTCCACAGTGATTGGTATTTTTGAAGTCGATTTTAATAATTATAATTTCGGAGAGGCAACGCTACAACGGTCGAGTTACCATTTATAGACACAGTACATAACATATTACTGCTAACATCTTCGCTAACTTCTAGTCCTAAGAGCTTCGTAAAACGTCATTAGCATAAGTCGATTTGGTCCATCTTCCCCGCGTTACACCAATATGGTCTTCATTCTTATAGTCCTGCTAGAATTATTATTGTAGGGGATGCACTTCTTCCCACTTAACATTTTTCTGCAATGTTATCTGCGCTGCAGTCAGCCTCGTTCCCGGAGCATTATGTAAATTAGACACTTGGTCCATCTATCGCGTTTCCAGCTCCCACTCCGAGATATCATTCCCCGATAGGTGGACGTGCTGGGCAACCAGAAGTAGGGACTCCAAGGGTGATGCTGCACGTTTAATAGAATTGAAGAGGAAAAGAATCGGAAAAACTGCATGCTAGTAGGTGTACAGTGTTTGTGTAGGTTTGAAAAGATAGGTGTGTACTGTGTAGATGTAGTAGTAGTATCTGTTTACGTAGGTGTGAAAATGGCGAGGAAATGAAATTATAGTAATTCAATCTTCTGATGCAACGGAGGTTGGCTGTCATAGGGGAGATATCCATCATACAGGCTGCAACCCGAAACAACTTAGCAGAATAAGTCTACGCGGCCATTTCCGTGATGTGAGGCCAGATTATCCAATCGAACTGAATATTTATGTTTAAAACAATAGGTTTTCCAATAGAAAATATCCAATATCCAATATGATTGACCGGACTGTGGCTGAGTGGAAATCGCGTTTGGGTCCCACCCGGACGTCGCGTCTTCGATTCCTCGGCATGCAAAGTCCTCCATCACGACACAAGCAACATTTTTCCGCTTACTGTGGTGGTAATAGGAGATTTTCAAATATTGTTAGGTTATTTGTAAAACGGGCATGTTTGTCTTTCTTTCTAAAATTTATATATTTATTTTTTGTTTAAAATTATAAAATACGGGCCATAGGAGAATTTTATTTTTCATGATTTTTTAAGCAGTTTTTGAATGTTTTTGGGATTAATATTAGTTAACTGTAATTTAAAATTTTAAAAATAAATAAAAAAATCGGAGAAAAGGCGTTTTTTCGGTTGAAATTTTAATTTATATCGGTCGTTTGTAATTTAAATTTAAGCTCAGCAAATTGTTTTTTCCTTTTCATTTCTTTATAAATTTTCTTTTTCACGAATAATTGCCAAGTTGCCTCGTAAATCACGAAAAATCATTTTATTGTCTTTATATTATAAGTCAAATCACAAATAACTAAAATAGCTCTCATTCGTACCTACTAAATATTTGCCAAACCTGTTGATTTTAAAACAAATATTTCGTTTTTGTTTGATTTTCAAGCTCAAATCCAAATGTAAGTTCTGTTTGAATTGAGGTATTATTTTGTATTTAATTTGATTTTTACGTTTGAATGTGAGCAAACATTAAAAAAATATGTATTTTGGTAGAAAGCAGTCACAGATATTAGTAATTGTGATGTAGAGTAATTAAGTATTTCATATGGAAAGAATACGATAGATGGCGGTAAGCATGTAGCTTGCACCATAGCTCGCCAGATGGCATTGGCGTACAAGAAGCAGTCTCAGAGATATACTTTGCGAGCTCCCGTGGCAAGGCTCCAGAGATTTACCTACCCCCGAATAGTAAACAGACGTAGCTAACCAGCTAGGTTATTCCAGTAAATAAACACTTTTATATTCAAAGAACCTTATTTAATAATTACTATCTGCCGAGGAAAGGGCAGACATAACAGTAATATAGTAGTAATATAGTAGTTTCATCTTCAAAAGAAACTGAAGGGATTCAACAGCATTAACGGCAAGTGCATTGGTTTTGTTAAAAATCTGTAATCTGTATTTGATGGAAGGAAAAACTTTAGGGAAATATATTCATATATGACGGAATGAACTTCTTTTTTTAATGTTAATACCTCATGAGTCCCAGCTGCCCCCGTCTGGAGCCGCTGAGACCATGGCATCCCCAATTGGAGTACGTTGTGAGGCTGAAGGTAGTGTGGAAAAGAAGGAGAACGGGAAGAGGAAGATTGGGAAGTACCTGGCTATTCAAATCTGGTCACCACACATGGCTAAAGTCATTTCAAGCAACGTTTCAATTCTGAATGGTGGTCTTACACCAGGGCGACATTGAGAGTACCCTCCACTCTGGAACGTGCCGCAAATATACTATATATTATTTTAAAGCTTTCTAAGACTTTCAAATAATGTTTTTAAATCCTTTGCAGCTCACATTGTTTAAATTAAGTCCTTCGTGTATTAATTACTCGCAAACAATTAAAAAATCATTGTAAATATACCAATTAATGTTAACCATTTAATATGTACAGAGATATTTCAATTTACATTTAAGTTATTCTTCCGAAGAAAAACACTAATTTGAAATTGGGAGAAAAACCAATTTCGCAGCCGCAATATTAAAAAAGGGGTCGGTAGTCTGTACAACAGATTGGATTTATTCCCATACATGATTGAATTACTGACACGTGGTTCTATCTAAATAACGTTTGCTAGAAGATTGAACAGACCTCCGTAGTCCATTGGGTAAGACTCTTGACTCACAATCCGGAGGTCGCGGGTTCGAACCCGGCATGCGCAAATAAATTTTATTTGTTTAATTTGTGTTATTTCACAATTAATTCATTTAAAATAATATACAGGATATTTGCGGCATGTTTCAGAGTGGAAGATACTATCAGTATCGCCCTGGTGTAAGACCACCATTCAGAATTGAAACGTTGCTTGAAAATGGCTTTAGCCGTGTTTAGTGACCAGGTCTGAATAGCCAGGTACTTCCCAACCTTCCTCTCCCCCACCTCCTTCCCCTCCCCACTACCTTCAGCCTCACAACATACCCCAATTAGGGATGCCATAGTCTCACTGGATCATATATTCACTGTAAAAAAAAAGATTAAGAACTTAATACGACTTTAGAACAATGAATCTGCATTCAATGTAATTTCAGTCAATGTAATGTATTATTGTTAAACTCATAATTTTTTATTTCATTCTATCGAAGACCCGTGAAAATACACGTAATATAAATAAAAATATATATTTTTGAAATTGCCACCTCAGAGAATCAAACCCCGACCTACTGCTTGGAGTTAAACTCCACCAATTATAAATATATGCATACATACACAGGAGGCCCTGAGGAAAGAAATCCCCTCAGGGCTTATGTCATCTTTGGGGGTGCTGTGTGAACGATCATTTTAGGAAAGAAAGAAGAGGAAGTTCTGGGAAGAAAACATATATAAGAAGTGGCTAGAAATCTGGGGGTAAGAATGTCCATGAGTGACGGACGTATTATTCCTGCTAGAGAAGTCAAAAAATTTCTCTCAACCGTTCTCTCCCTATCCGCTGCTTAGTTGGTATTCAGACGCATCTGCCGCCAAGACCCGGATAATCCTCGCCCCATGAACCCGGACATCCCTGCTAGGTCACTAAACGTAGCGAACCACTCGGGGTGACCTACGGCAGAGGTGTCGGTTATTGAATAAATGGTTTTCATGAAGGCGGTACCCATACCCGCCTCCTAATTTGCATTAAACCAAACTCTTCTAAGAACGCTCGATTAAATTTATTGTTTATAGATATTTAAAACATCGTTTTAATTTTAGAATTTCGTACATATTTTAGAACGTTATGGGCACACAACCAAAATAAATTGTTTAATAATATCCATAGTATGTATATAATATTTATTTTAGTTAAACTTAAAATATTACGGTACCAGCTCAGACCTGTGAAAAATCACGGACGTACAATGTAAAATAAAAATATTAAATATAAATGAAAAACAAAAATTAATCATTTTGAATTGGAAGGCAACAATGCTGACCAATACGCCTCCAAGTATTTTTAGAACGGCAGCATGTGTTCATTATATTCATATATTATTATTATACATATATTCACTGATAATAAGAATTACGTATTTTGGAATAAGCATAACGTATTTTAGAATGTTACTTTACATGACCAAAAGAGTATTGTTTGATAATATTGTTAAACGTAAAACATTCATGATAAAAGTGGAATGCAAGTTTGCATTCGGTCTGTGCTTATGCAGTAACAAGGAAATGACTTGCATCCAAGCTCTGAATTCCCGAGTAAAGATGCAAGTTTTTCTCATCTTGAATTGAGATGAGCATATTAGTCCAATGGACCGTAAGCGAAGATAATTGAATTTTAAGCAGATTACGTCTCCGCCAAATAAACGACCATCTGAAGAAGAAGAAAATTTCCTTACCGTATAATGAGAAACGTTTAATGGGTTTTTGTAAATTGACTTAGTTTACAAAATAGAGAGCTTATTCGGTAGATGGATAATCTCATAGTGGATTTTTTGTAAATGTATGTCTTGTTAAAAGCTCTCGTAATAGGAAAAGTGCGATGGAAGGATTCTGTAAGCATCTTTCTAAGAATCTAAAAAGGGTAAGCTTACAGGCATAATATTACTCCGTTTTTTTCAGAAAATGAGAAAATAAGGAAAATACATTTAAAGTCCTTTACTTATGATGATTTACTTTGCATATTTGATTGGTGATTTCCATCGCTTTTCTCAAAGGATCTTAGCAAATGTAATGAGATTTAATTTTCACATGGAAGAACAACTCTGATGGCCTATCCTTATTGGTTCGCTATCATCTTGGCAATCTACACCTTAAATATGTCAAAGTTTTATAGCTCACGATGTAAACGATTTTTCAAGATGATAGCCAGTCAGTTGCTGAGTTGGCATCGCGTTTGGGTCCCATCCGGGCGTCGCATGTTCTATTCCTCGGCTGGCTAAAGTCCTCCATCATGACACAAGCAACATTCTTCCACTTACTGTGGTGATAGGAGGAGATTTTCAGATATTGTCAGGTTATTCGTAATCTGGGAATGTTTGTCTTTCTTTAAAATAAAAAAAAATATAAATAGTTGTGTTAACTTATAAATTTCAAGTAGAAAACATTGTGTAATCGTCATGATCGTAGAGTAAACGGCTCAAATTTTTTGCTTCCTTTTTTACGTTAACTCCACACAGGAGACCCTGATGAAAACAGTTTCTCTTGAGGCCTATGTCATTTTTGGGGATGCTGTGTGGAAAGTCCCTTTAGGTAAAGGACAGATAGGAAGTTCTGGGACGGAAAAAGGTATGAGGTGTGGGTAGGAATCTGGGGGCCAATGTGTCTAGGACGTATGACTATCTCTCCCAAGCGGTTATCATTATGATACTAGCACAGACCTGTGAATTCTATCACTCCTAAGAGGTGGGTCGAGAGTCCGGCTGGAGAGGTAAAATTACTCCATCGACCCGTCTCTCCCGGTCGGGCCCGCTACCTAGACAAACCTCCCTCCATGAACCTGGGCATCCCTGTCAATTCACCAAACGTAGCGAAGCACTGAGCATGTGGTAATCCATGGCAGTGGAGTTGGTGAGTTATCCAATAAATTCTCCCAATAAACTCCCAAATTCAAAAACAAACTTTTTTTTATGTGAATACCTCACAGGAGTCCCAGCTGCTGCCGTCTGTCCAGTGAGACTACGGCATCCCCAATTGGGATATGTTGTGAGGCCGAAGGTAGTGGGAAGGGGAAGGAGATGAGGAAGAGGATGGTGGGGAAGTACCTGGCTGTTTAGACCTGGTCACCAAACCCGGCTACAGCCATTTCAAGCAACGTTTCAATTCAGAATTATGGTTTTACACCGGGGAGATACTGAGAGGGTCTTCCACTCTGGAACGTGCCGCAAATATACTATACATTATTTTTAAATTAATTAATGAAATAACACAAACTAATCAAATAAATTTTATTTGCACACGCCGGGATTCGATCCCGCGAATTTCGAATTGTGAGTCAATTATTCCTCGACCACCGCGGCCGTCGTTAATAAGCCAATCAAACAGATTTCTGCTTTATTGCGAGGATTCCCTTTATATCAAAGCAATATTAATACCGCTCCCCAAATCACTTGAAAGTCTCAAAAACACTTTGAAATATCTACCGAATAAGACCAGAAGTAGGTTTTGACATCGCAAAGACGGAAGAGGGATGTCGGTAGTCTGCACTCATGTCCGATACGTACCACTTCCGATACAGAATCAATAATGGTCGGCTGTTGGGACTATCGGGTCTATCCGGTTAACTTTAAACACAAACAAAAGTGCTTATTATTTGTTCGGAAGTCTCGGAGCGGACTTGGGGAATGTTCTGAACCAATAGAACCGACCGACCCCTCTTCACTGCGGAGATAAGAGAACTGGAAAACAACAAGTAAAGAGATATTTTGTTTTCCTTTTGTTATTGGAAAACCTTTCCTTTGATGTTGAAAAATTATTTCGAAATGCAAATACACGGTCTTGATTACACGAATACTTACGAATATCTGGAGAATTGTTTATTACAATTTGCAGATCATGTAAACATGTAGATATTTATTCAATCATTTAAGGGAAAACTTCTTTAGGACCGCTGTGATTAGAAACTCAATAAAACGAAAAATAGCGACACTAAAAAGAGACAAACATACATCTACAGGATTTAGCTTGCGAGAGAATGAGGTCTCTTTTTTGTGCTGTGCTTCGTAACCTATCGGTCTCCTTTTTGTGCGGTCCTTCGTAGCTCTTTATATCTTGTCCACTTTAGTTTTCTGAAGGTGTCACTTCTGCCGATGGGAATTGAAAACTAAGATTTTTTTACGTTAGCTCCACAGGTTGAGGAAAATAATTCCCTTCAGGGCCTATGTTATCTTTTAAGTTCTTGTGTGGAAGGTTTCTTGAGGAGAGAAGTGAGATTGAGTTCTGGAAAAGAGAAAGGTATGATGGTGGGTAGGAATCTGGAGTTCAGTGTCTCCAGGAGTGACGGACGTAGAAATCTATCCCTCCCACTGCGGGGCGATGTTTCGAGAGAATTCTGCTAGAGAGGTCAAAAGGTCTCCCTCGACTAGTCTCTCCCGGTTCGGCTACCACGCAGCTGGTGGGCAGATGCATCCACCATCAGGATCCCCTGCTAAGTCATCAAACGTAGGGAACCACCCGTTAATACAAACTGCGAACTACTATGCAGATGATATGATTTTAGGTTTTCACGGCCAAAAATTTTATGGTTATTTCCTTTTGGGGTATTATGCCGTGTTGCGCTACCTCCTCCTTTAGCCAACGTTTCGGACAGCGTTACAGTGTCCATCATCAGGGCAGATGTGTCACATCTGCCCTGATGATGGACACTGTAACGCTGTCCGAAACGTTGGCTAAAGGAGGAGGTAGCGCAACACGGCATAATACCCCAAAAGGAAATAACCATACTATGCAGATGTTTTTGTGTTAATATTAAGAAAAAATTTCCACAATTCTTTCTATTAATACTATTAATTTATTAATCTTTGGGAAATCAACAGTTGAATTTCATGATTTTAACATTATTTCAAAAATGAATCAAATTATGGATTTCCTTATTGTATTGAGAAATATCAGAACAGAACTGAACAAAATCAATAATTAGTTATTTTTTTTATTTATGTACAGCAGATGAACACCATTTATAAACTATAATATTATAATATAATAAGAAGATAGGAAGTACGGAAAGAAATTAAAGTCATAACAAATAAATTAATTCTGGTACAAAGAACGTCCAAAGATTGTCAAGTCAAATATAATTTTTCTCACATTAATCTCACCAGAATTCTAATTTGGAATATTTACAAAATGCACATAACCTAATCGACAATGTTAGATATATTCTCCAGTATTTTTGTGATTGATTTTCTGAATTTTTTCAATTCCACGCCTAATGAAATTTGGTGTTAGGGGAAAAAGCCAATTTTGAAAAGTAGCGTCATTATTAAATGATTTTTTCGGGGATGGGAAATATGAAAATCTGAACAAGATCAAAATCAAAATAGGGCGGTTGTGAAATTTGTAATGTTATAAGTTTGCGTTTTCCCCGTAAATGATGCCTTTACTCAAAAGAAACTGACATACAACTATCTGAATACATATAACTAACTGAATACATAGGGATATACGAGTACGTATTTGAATTGTTCAATAAAATTACATATAGATATGATTAGAGATTTTAACGGCAAAAGTATAATCGTGATTCATTCAAGACGTTTTTACTCCTGCAGCCCCAAAGTAAAAAGAATACTGTTCAACGCTTTGTGAACTGAATCATCAGAACTGTGGGTTGACTACACTGCAACCCAATGGCATAAGTTAAAGGTTGCTTACAATAACGCTTATCGCCGACTTTTCCGCCTACCGAGATACTGCAGTGCTACGGAAATGTTCCTGGAGGGACGATTACATACTTTCCGTGCACTTCTTCGCCACCGCATGGGAAGTTTATGGCGCAGACTGCGCCATTCGAAGAATGCGATCATCATCGCCATGACTGCCTGGATGGAATCTCCAATGATGGCCCTCTGGAGACGGGAGACGATGAAATACCCTCCGTAAACGGCTATTTACGTTTATTTTAGTGTTTGATATATACATAGTTTTTTTTCAGATTCATTTCTCATGCTTATTCGTTTTTTTTATTCAATTTATATGTTGTTATTTACTTTTTAACTTAACTTATTATTTATCTTTTTTGTTTCAAAATATGGAATATATTGCATTGCACTTCCCCTGCATACATTCTGGAATAAACTTCTATTATTATTATTATTTTGGAGTATTATGCCGTGTGGAGCTACCTTCTTCTTTAGCCATCGTTTCAGACGGCATTACGGTGGCCATCATTAGGGCAGATGTGTGTGCATAGAGTGATATTATAATAAATGTGCAATAATACACATCTGTCGTGATGATGGACACATTTCATGTATTATTTCTGTTTCATCCGCCATGCTAGGGATAACACAGGGATATCCCTAGCATGGCGGATGAAACACCATAAAAAAACTATGCAATGTACAATATTCTTATAAATAAATAAATAAATAAATAAATAAAATTTATAAAGGTTTTTCATTCAGATATTTTCTAAAAGCTTTAAATATTTTCCTGTAAATTGTACGTGTACGTCCACAAAGCGCTTTCTATTTTATACAACCTTTCAAGAGCCCAGATCATTTAGTAAGCTCCAGGTGTGAACGCGGGAGGCGTCAAGTCTCACCGGGGGAATAGTACAGGATGTAAAGGAAGTACTGGGAGAGTGTAAAGTGTTCTCCTCTTTCATTCGACTCTCTCTCATTAAAATGCATCAACCGATCACCCTCTTTGCCAAAGCGTTGCGACACTTTAAGGCCCCCTGTACACTCGACTGTTCACGAGAGAAGCAAAAGTGTAACGCACACTTTCCGAGTTGAACATTTAAAAGATTCGTTAGAATTTTAAAAATTCATTAAAAACACGTTTAAATTTTATTTAAATGTTGGCAAAGACCCGTGAAAAATCAGGGCACAGGCATTCACGTTCGAGCGGCCCGTTTCGGCCCGTTTCATACAAATCTTAATTTTGGATTTTAGATCAAAATACCCAACCAAACTAAAAAAATATTTTTAATTTTCATAAGGTTTGTCAAATATCTAGTACGGATTTGAGCTTCTTTATTAATTTTTGCGTTAAATTATAAAATATAGGCCATTAGAGATTTTAATGCTGTAATGCTATAGCAAAATTCTTTTTTTTAAATGCTTTTCATTATCTCAAGAATAATTGACCAAATTGCCTCTAAAATCATGAAACTTCTTTAATGGCCTATATCTTATAATTTAAAGCATAAATGAATAAAGTAGCTCATAATAGTCTATACTAGATTTTTGATATACCTTTTGATAACATAAATAATTTTTTGGTGTTGTTGGGTACTTTGACCGCAAATCCAAATTTAAGATTTGTGTGAAATACACCTTTTTTTTACATTAACTCCACACAGGAGGCCCTGAGGAAAATAATTTCCCTCAGGGCCTATGTCATCTGGGATGCTGTGTGGAGGGTCTTTTTGAGGAGAGGAAGGAATGAACATTGGTCTAGAAGAGACCCATGTTGTAGGAAGGAGGAAACACAGAGGCCGGCAAATCATTCCACAGCCGAGCTGTTGAACACAAGAACGAGTCGAAGAAACGACCCGTTCTCATGTGACAAATGTCAACCGTGTACAAATGTTGGGCACGCGTTTGGCGTGTTTCCCGACTATGCACCGGTGCCGAAGGGATCAATTATGCTAGTTCCTCGGAGCATCTTCCATTGTAATACCGGTAGAACAAGGATAGCATTCCCACCCGACGCCTGTGCTCTAAAGATTGCAATCCGTCTGTTAAGATGGGAGATTCTATCAAAGGGACCGCCCGTTTCTGCACAGTCGAGGGTATTTTTCAGGTATTTTGGAGCTCCAGACCAGAGATGGCTGCCAAAATCAACCGTGGGGCGTACCTAGGTACAATTTTAAAAATGACAAAAAATCTTCAATAAAAATCTTAATTTATAGGTAGGTACTTTATCGCTTGTCTGAATTCATGACGTAATCGGTAACAATTTTGAAAATTACACGTAAATTCAAAACAAATCCGAGTTAATTAAAATAGAGTTACATTATTATAATACCCTTTTTTATGCTTGTTCTGATTTCAGAACAAAGTATAGACTTTTGTAAAGTGATGGGTACCACCATTATATTTTGAAATATTTGTGTTTTTTTTTTCACGGGTAAAGCTCGTGTAATTCAAAATATTAATAATCAATAATTCTCACCGTGCTTTAATACTGCTACATGATAATGAAATTTAGTACGTTCGTTTCAAGTAATTATTTACACGATGTTTTTATACGAATTCCGTGAAAGCTTTCAGTTAATTAAAATAAGTCAATAGCGTATTGATTAATTTTATTGTAGAGGGAGCTTTATTTTACTGTTCATTGAATATTAATTATTCCAATGATTTATTTGTAATGAAAATTCACTATTTACTAACTCTATAATTAGTTTTGACTAATGGCTTTACTTTATATTTATTTGAATTCAAATTAATATCTGTAATCTGTAATATCACTTTATAAGACCACAACTAATTTGGGAGACGGGAATGGCTACCGTCGCACCGGGAACCATTTCTTGGATAACCAACACCTCTGACATAAGTCCCCTCAAGTTTTTCGCTACGTTTGGTGTCTAAGCAGGATTGCCCGGGTTCATGGGGGTAAGGTTTGTCTGAATCTGGCGGCGAATGACCTGGGCACACAAAATCGTAGATTTCTTTCCACCCCTCTTACATTTTTGCTTCCCAAAGCTTCTTCATCTTCATTTCCTCAAAAAGACCCTCCACACAGCATCTCCAAAGATTACCTCGTGTGTGAAGCTATTGTAAAAAAACAACACTTTCATTTTGAAACACTAACACTAATGCCTACAATTCGCGACATATTTTTTCAGCCCGATTCGAATTAGAGACCAATGTCAACATTTTTCGCTTTACGTGATCGCTATTTTCATCTCTATTTTCATATCTACGATTTCAGTTGGCATCACATCAAATAGAATGGTTCATGTGATGTTTGCAGTGATGACAATTGTAATCGTAGATATGGAAATAGAGGTGAAAATAGCGATCACGTAAAGCGAAAAATATTGACTTTGGCCTCCAATAGGAATCGGGCTAAAAACAGATGTCGTGTATTGTAGGCATAATACTTTGAAATACTATAACACTATCACTTTGAAATATTATAACATTATCACTTTGAAACCTGTAACACTATCACTTTGGAACACTATAACACTATCACCTTGAAACCCTCTAACACTAATACTCTGAAATACTACAGGGTGTCCGGGGGTAAAGTGCATTAACTTCAGGAGGTGATTCTACATGATATCATAAGTAAAAAGATAAATGACTTTTTTCGAAATTCCAACTGTTAGGGGTTGTTTTGTGGTAAAAAGAAAAAAAGAGACCGGCGTGTGCCGCCAGCTTTATTATTATCCGCTGTTATGTTACGGGCCAGTCACAATCAAGCAAAGTTGCCACAACCGTGCCCGGCGGGCACTCAGCAAGTAAGATCGTACCTCACACTAAGGAATTTTAGTAGGTACGTGTTTTGGTGTGGGAAAAAAAAAAGTTGTTAATCTTTTTTACTCCTACCATCATGTTGAATCACCTCCCGAAGTTAATGCACTTTACCCCCGGACATGCTGTGTAACACAATCACTTTGAAACACTAATACTTTGAAATACTATAAAACCATCACTTTGAAACACTATCACTTTCAAATTATCATTAATTGAAACAGTGTCTGTCAATTTAATGACGCCAGACCTGCTTTGCTTGTTTAATATAATCTAACATAATTGATCAAATATAGTCAGTTTTATAGATAAGTTGTTACGTGCATAACCAAATTTTTTAAATAAAATAAACATTTTAAAATTAAAATGAAAACCTCGAGGCTTTTTCCGAGTAGGTGTATTTAATCCACCGCCATTTCATGTGAATATCATCCGACAGCATAATGACATTTTACGTGTTTCCGATTCCACGCTTTTTATAAACACGGGATTAAAAATACGCTGGAAATATGGGAAATTTATGCATGCATATGAAACAGTTTTTAAACTCTTATCGACCAAACGCAGCCTTGGTCACACTGGCAAGGGATTATTAAAATAAATATGGAGATAAGTTCGGAAATAATGTAGCTAGCTTAAAAATCCGTTAGTGAAAATTAATTCAATTTCGTTAATGGTGTACGGTCTTATGGAAGTTTCCAGTCGTATTTTGATTTTTAAATTTTTTTTTGCGACTGAGTAAAACTTTATGCTTACTTAATATTATGGTGTTTTGTTTTGGTATATTATCTTAAGTCATCCTTACTAGTGAGTCCTGTGCTGAAGCCTATCTCACTAATTGAAAACACAGAAATAGGAGGGCAAATGGTCACCGTTGGTGAGACGTATTCATTCACATGTAGATCAATAAAATTCTCCATTTGTACGCTGTATTAAAAAAAATTATTATAATTTTATCTGAAATAAAAAATCTACACAATAAATTCAAACCATAAAGGTTACTTTGCGCCACCCTAATTGAGTATTTGTTTTTAATAAATAATCAATATTTTGTACATTGTTATTAAACTATAACAATACATCAAATTAATTAACTTATTATAATTCCCCTTTTCCGCAAAGTTAGGAACACAGAATGAAACGCCGCGCCGCATAGCTTAGCCTTACCAACACTCTTTTTAAAATATTCTTTCCCTTAATGTGGCCTAGAGGCCTACTGTTTATTTTGTTGTGATTCTAGACATATTAAAATATTTGATTCATTTTGATGAAATATAACTGGACCATCCCCGGTTAATTTCATTCACTTGCATAAATATTTGATAAACTTTGTAAAATCTCAACCGATAAAATTTATTGAAAATAACAAATACTACTCAACAACCATACCGATTCCTAAAATCATACTGCACGCAAGATGCAATTGCAAATGTCACATCGAGCATATGCGAAGGCCTAGATTTGAAAATAGCAATTGACAAACATTATTTGAGGTAAAACTTATGAAAAAAATTAGACAATCTTAGCATTAAGGAGAATGTAGCCAGTTGGATAAAAAGCTACTTAAAAAAATCGTAAAAATAAATCAAGAAAGACAATATAATACATGGTAATCAACGGACATTTGAATATGGAATAACACAAGGTTAGGTATTCGGTCCGATATTATTCAAGTCAATGGGATCTCTCAGTCGCTTGTCGCAGTCATGGAGTATTATCTCTTACGCAGACGATACAGTACTTTATGAAACAGATAATAAATGGGATGCAGTCGAACAAAAAGCAACAGAAGATAGTATAAACATGCTTTTACTGGTTTGACATAAACCTACCTTCCCTTAATAGCGAAATACCCGATATTATACCTTTCGCAATAAAATCATACATGACAACTTCAAAGTACATAATAAAAATAGCTGTACAACAAACTGTCGTACATTAAATTTTCCCTGCACTCCGATCTGCATAACACACGCCTCATTGATCTCGTTTCTACTACATTCAGCCCACTTATTCCTTCGATATATCAATGGTCTCACGGAGTCAGGCACGTGGAGCGAATAAAACAACTCAAATTATACATCCGTGCTCTGGAGAAAAATTGTTTTCGAAAAGCGTTCAGCAATATTGCCGGGCGAGCAGCGAGCATTCCTGTCATCTCATGGGCGGCTACAGAATGCTTCGGACGCTTTAATAATAAAGTTTTCACAAAAACTGTTTGTCATCGACCAAGAGTGTGATTCGATACAACACGTGTAGTGCGAAACTAAAGTTTTGTAATGTAAGTGCTCCTGACAGAACAGAAAAAGGAAAGTGCTGGGCTTTGGCTTGAAATATATTAATGGAGGTATTGAATATGTGTTATTAAAGTGTTCAGAAAACAATTTTCAAAGTCAGATCACATTCATAATGCTATTGGTGGCGCCTTGCACACACTGAAGTGGTAAAAATATAAAACTCCTTTTTTCGTAACTTTTGCTTAGATTTAATAAAATTTCAAATAACCACACATCTAGCGAGTATCTACTCAGTGACAGCATTTCATTAAGAAATGGTGATCATAATTTGTGCGCTTTGGGACCTTTAGTATTTAGTTCTTGAGGGAATAAACCAGACAAAACCGGAAATATTTCATTTTTAAATCAAATTTTAGACGTATTGACAATAAATTATATTCCATTTTAAAAATTATAAATCTTTTATCTACATAGTAAAGCTATGTTTTAAATTTTGTGAAAATATGGTTATTTTTAGTAAAATAAGGTTTTACTAGGTTAATTTTTCAACAAAAAAATTTTATTATACAACAACACATTTCAAATCATGTAATCACGCAGTAAAAATAAATCAATAAATTATAATTATCTGGGAAAGCTATGTTAAATTTTAATTTTAGTTTAATGAAATCATTTTAAAAAAGATCCGCACCTGTGTTTTGTGTCGAAAATACTTCATTTTGTCTATTTATTTACGGTCTTACAAACTAATATTTTTACGATTTTTTTTACATTCTTCTTTTGCTTAGACATTATTGAAAAATTATAAATACTTGTGCTCAAAAAATAATTACAGAAAGTACATCATTTTAATAGTTTTTTATCACGCTTTTCAGCATTTATGAATGTACGTATAAATTAAAGTAAATTTTGAATGAAATGAAATCGATATTGAGTTATTATTTGAAAAAGCTAGTATGGAGAATAATTAATCGTTCTCATTGGAACCGCCCTGTACGATCGTAAGAACATCTTTCGACGAAATTTGAATTCTCGGCCACTGGCTGGTAATGGCCCTTAATTTAACTCGACTGTTTGGCATTTCATCTTTTTGTAAATTTGATTGTTACGTTCCGATTCTGGTTTCAAAGTGGCGGCCTCTTTAAAGGTGCAGTAAGGATTCTTTTTCAAAAGTGAAATCGACGTATTTATTAATTAAGTAGGTACCTACTTGGAAATAGCTTAAAGTATTTTGGCTTTAGATTTTTTATAACTTTATGTATTAAAATTAACACATTAAAAAGCCGACTCTTTTTTGTTTGAATCTAATTTAGCTCTTCTCGCATTTGATTAATTTTTGCATATTTGCCTTTTCTTAGTATACGTTCCATAGTTCTGTTTTGTATAATTTCTAGTTGGTTTAAATTTCCTTCATTTACCAAATATAATATTGCGGAGCAGTAATCTGAATGTGGAGCAACTAAAGTTGTGAAAATGAGCTCTGTACTGTATGTATTTAATTTATTTCTCAGTCTTCCAAGAAAATTCACTTTTTTATACCTTCTTTAGCATATTTTCAAAATTTGCTGTGAAAGTTAGTTTGGAATCCAATTTTGTACTTAGGTATTGGATTTCATTTGCTTTTTGAATTTTTTCATCAATAATTTTATTGTCAAATTTAACCATGCGTTATGCGTTTTATTGCCCTTTTCCGTGTATTCTGTTTTGTATGCGTTCAGTTTCGTCTTGTTTAATTTCAGCTATTTTGCTATATTTTTTAAGTCTTCGTTTATTTAATTTATTGCATCTATGAAATCCTCACATGAAACATAGATTGTCTATTAAATAATTATTATCTTCTAATATTTTATTATTAAGAATCCATTTTCGCTACCTAATGGCTCACATTATCATACCAAAATCCACAATTCTTTAATTTTATGTATTTATATAGGTAAGAGTAACTCTATACATTCTAAAAACTTTAGAAATTTATTAGTGATCTCGTAGGTAAGAAAATAATAATGTCGTCGTTCAATTGTTAAAAAATCATATTGCTTTTTTACATCCCTAAACTTTATCATCCACCTTAATGGCTGTACAGGTACGCCACTGCGTCTTTGTGCATCTCTCAGTATATTGTGTATGTGCAGTCATGAGTCCCCTCGAAGGAACCGCATTACGTGCATATTCTTCGTCATTTTTCCTGCAGCGGCGTAACTCGACAGGGGGCAAAAAGGACGGTGGGGAAAATGTCTGGAATATCTAGAGACAAAAGCACTTCAGTATAATCGTATAAGAATTTCACCGAAATTTGCTGTTGTTATTTCGTGATGGTTCCATCCAGTAGGCTGAATATCTTTCTTCATCCCTGCATTCCTTCAAATGCTTTGCCAAAAATTCTCTCGGAGAACTCTGCCATTGTGAAATTAGTACTGCTGTTTTCAGCCTTTTCAGTCTTTAAGGCACCACCGAGGAACCGGCTAAGGGGCGCGGAAGCGGAGTGTAGTTAACGGCTAGATCGAACGTCATGCGCATTCTTGCTGGGACTTCCAATCGATTGGAGAGGAATCCTACCCGTTTTCCAGCGCTATACTTTTATTATGTACTGTGTCTTCCTCCCTACAGGTGCTTGCAGGATACGCTTTCCTCCTCGTGGACTATCACCAATCTTGTATGTGGTCATACTAACACTTATTGTATCTTGATTTCCCGCTAAGCACTTGCATACTGCTTACTAACAACATATGCAGGGACACTGGAGGTCTAGATTCGTTCAAAATTAAATGTAGATTCGTTCATTCAAAAAATTAGAGCCTTTGCGAGAGCCTTGAAGGAGTAACCATCTGTTACTTATACCAGGGCGGGTAAGTGGTGGATAACCTCCAATGCTGTTTTCAGCGTCCATCATAAAATTAATATTGTTGTGAATATACGACGCAAACGTGAATGGTAGAAGAAGTCGGGGACGCCCGAGGAAGACATGGCACGATCAAGTGAATCAGATACTTGAGTCGGGCCATGTCAAAAGTCAGAATAATAGAAGAGAATGTATGAGACGATGTATGAATGTGAGTGAGGCAAAGAGTGTGTGTGCCAAGACCGAGTTGTTTGGCGGTCCGTCCTCTCTGCCTACCCCTGCGGGGAAACGGCGTGATGGTTAGTTAGTTAGTTTTCGAGAGAAATGGTGCTTTATTTATTTATTTTCTTTTAACGAATAAATTAAGTGGAATCTTGTAAGTTGAATTAACCCACTTTCCGACATCCGATCGATCTGAAACTCGGCAGATAGACTCGTTGTCGATGACAATGCATTCTAGGTAGCAATCACGAACGCACACACATAATTACACCCATTTTTCTGAAATTCGATGACGTTACAACAATTTATGTATTATGTTATAAATATCGGTCATAATACAATCACGATTTAGGTCGATTGTTAGAGTTGTTGACTGGCAGTCCCTGGGTAGATGATTAAATCTTGAAAAAAAAAACATTTTTATGATGAAAGACATTTTAAAAAATGTACCTATTACACTGAAAAGACTTTGTTTTTAACGGATTTGTTTTTTTTTTACTTCAGTTTCAATCCGAATTATTTCCCTGTGTAATTATTTTCATCGACATCGATTTCATCACTCCTTACAAAATACATTAAAAGTGATGAAAAAAACTTGGTTAAATGGGTTACGTTAGGTTAGGTTATGTGGTATTATTATTTTTTTTTAAACACTTGTAATGACTTTTTAAAGGGACGTAAAAATGCCACTTTATTCAGATCCCAATTAAGAGGGCATTACCAGAGAAAGCCGGAAATACGTCATTTTCAAAAAAGTTTTTAGACGTATTGACTCTTTTCCACAAAAAATTATAAATGGATTTCGAAAGATTGTTCTTTTATCTAGCATAGTTATGTAATAAATTTTTAGAATTTTTTTTAATTTTTAGTATAATAAGGTTATTCCATAGGTCGTTGGCAGATTTGTTAAATTTTCAAAAAAGTTTTTGTATTATACCACACCCATTTCAAATAATGTAATCATGCAGTAAAATAAATCAATACATTATCTAGCAAAGTTATGTATTAGAATTTTAATTTTAGTTTCAATAAAATCATTAAAAAATATGTACGTACATGTGTTTCTTGACGAAAATTGGTCCATTTGTGTATTTATTTGCGCACTTACAAATTAATATATTTCAGATTTTTTTAACATTCTTATTAAATTTAGACATTATTAAAAAATGATAAATACTTATAATCAAAAAATAACTACAAAAAGTACACTATTTTAATAGTTTTATCATCACGCCTTTCAGCATTTTTGGATGAAGGTATAAATTAAAGCTAATTTGGATTGAAATAAATTCGATATTGAGTTATAATTTAAAAAAGCTGGTACGGAGAATAATCAATCTTTCTCATTGTAACCGCCCTGCACGATCGGAAGAACAACTTTCGACGAAATGTGGATTTTCGTCCGCTGGCTGGTTAAACGCTCTTAACCAACAAAACTATAAATGAAGCACCTACCTACTTAATTAGATTCGGCCCACACAACAGGCAAATACATCCCCTCATTATTTCGATAGATGGCGTTTGTGTCGCAATATCAATCCCCAATGAAATTGAATACATTGATTTGAATTAGCCAGTGAAAATAATTATTTGAGCTTCGGATCCTCGCCGCTTTGATGTTTAACTCCGCTTATGTTCAGTCGCTAATTTGGAGGCTTCATTGCTACTTGTAATCGACTCTTTGAGTGTCACAATTCCGTTGAATTTGTACATTGTACCCCGAACTGTTGCCATCGAATCTATTGAATTGGAAATTATTTGGAACTTTGATTTTAATCCCGAATTCACGATAGTTTAAAGCTGAATATATTAAGCAGGGCGTGCTATCTACATGTAGTAAAGGAGTTCTATGTGCAATAATGGTTTTGATTGGAAAAAATATTAATTAAATATATATATATTTTTTTTTTATTGAAAGAATAGATATTGTAAAATTGTGGTCTTCACTCAGGAGAAATCTTGGGAATGCCTTTTTATAAATGAAGCACTTTTTTATAATTTAATTTCTTGATTTTTTATTGTTATGATTTGATATTTATAACTGACGACAATAATTTTTCCCCACTCAACGGACAAGGGTTCAGTAGTATTTTAAATTCTTAGTGCAAATTTTCGTAAAGAAGTGAGTTAATTTTACTGATGCAAGCCTTTTTATAAGGATTTCGTACATCTATATTTCCCTCGTTTGTTGGGTGAGAAAGGGACAAAAATAAAAATAAAATGATTCTATCGACATCTAACGAACAAATCAGACAACTCTTGGATCGCAATCCAACCTTTGATGGTAACTCAAATCCATATCCATAATTGGTTTGAGTCCTGGGTCTAAATTCAAACAGATATAATACATATATTCAACAAACAAGTCCTTCTAAGCCAATTGAATTGGCTTGTGAACAGGTGCTTATATTTTAGTTACATATACATTTTAAAAATTTAAAATTTACGTATTATATCTACCGATTCAACTTTTTTTCGATAGCCAATTTTTCACCATATATTTAACCTTATTCATAGAATTACATTGCTTTATGGTGTCAGGTAATAAAATAAATATCTTCGGTATGATGTATTCAAACGTTCTCTGTCCGTAGGTACTTATTGTTAAATTTCGGAACTATTAACCCGTCGTTGCGCGTGAATCTAGTGCTGTATTTATGTTCTAATTTCTCTTTATGCTGCGGGGTAAATATATGCTGAATTATAATTTTGTGCCGTAGTATTGCCTTGACAGGTAAAATTTTGGCACTCTGAAACAGCAATAGTGTATTATGTCTCTGTTTGAAAATATTAGGGACGACTAATAATTTTACAATTGCATTTTGTACAACTTGGACTTGCTTCAGTTCGGTTATAGTAGTATTTCCCCTATTGTTAATCCATATCTTATAATAGATTCTGCCGTGACTTATAAATTCTTATAAGGGTTTCAATTGATAGGAAAAAAATTAATGTGTACATTCTGCCAGCAATTGATTGTCTTTTACAGGATTTTTTATTGTTTATTTTTGTTGTTTATTTTAACGAACTCTGCCATAGTGGTTCTAGTTACGTTTGATGACTTTTGACTTTTGATGGATTTTTGATGATTTTTGGCCTTTGGGTTTTATGGGGTGAGGTTTGTCTTTTTCTTGGCGGCGGATGACCTGGACACATTGTACCCCTGATCCTTTTCCTTCCTAGAATTTCCTCCCCTTTCTTTCCTTAAAGAGACCCTCCACCCAGCATGCCCAAAGATGACATAAGCCCTGAAGATAATTATTTTCTGTGTGAAGTAATTTAAAAAAAAGGTCTATACATTCGTGTCTGACTAGCGTTTTTGAAATGAATTAAAAATAATTAAAGTACATTAATAAATAGTTATTATTAGGCATCAGTAGAAGGGGGAGGATTTGGAGTGTGGAGAGTGGGAGGAGTTAAAATTACTTGTTTTTTTTATTTATTTGTGCTTCTCATGGACCAACATTAATAATTTTTCACATAATAGTTAATCACTAGGACTTATCCCATATCGCGGTTAAAAATATACATACTTGAGCGAAGCAACTAAAGAAATCACTGATATATAAACACACAATATTACAAGGTAGAAAGAAAAAAAACAGAAAAAATAAAAACCAACAAAAAATCAGAGTGCGTAATTCACACGCAGTAGAAGTGAAACTAGAAAGTCTTTTCTTTTGCCTGTTTCTCTTAAAAGTGGTTTGAAGATAGGACAATGATTTCACAAAATATATATTTTTTTTTGAATTCGTAGGATTCGAACCTCGCACTTCGTTCGCTTGATGTCTGTCTCTCTGGCCGCTGAGACTTGTCAGGCATCTTGCCCACTGCGCTATGGGAGGCTGCGCCGAGGTGCGAATTTACCGCATCCTATTAGAACTAAGTAATTTTGTAGAACTGAGTTGTGACGCTTTTCCATTTCATCCGAATTTCAAAATACACAACGGCGCTAAAGAAGTTTCACTTCAAAAACAAAAACAAAAAACAAGTTGCCGGATGGGTACTTTGCGTTGGAATGCGTTATAACAATATGTAAACTATAAATTATTCATTACTAGCAGACCCGGTCACACGTTGATGTGGCTAACGAAACACAACGCCATAACCCAAACTTTATAAAATCCACACCACCCGCTTGCCAGCTGCCCGCTGCCCGCTGCCTGAATTGAATATTTGAATATTATACATAAAAACTAATTAACTCGCCACTAATTATACAATGCATGCAATGCAACACTGGATATTTGAAAAGGGAAAATTAAATACCTACTTACTCTAGGACATCTATTTTCCAATTTCTTCCGTAGAACGAATTTCAAAAGTGACTATAGTACGGCCCGCCAGCCGTTTTAAATCGCACAAAAATAGGTTTTCTTTGAATTTCTCGGCTTTTCTCTAATATAATTTACATGCATTATACATATAAACATTCCTCTTCAATCACTTTATCTATTGGTGAAAACCGCATGAAAATCCGTTGTGTAGTTTAAAAGATCAACGCGCACATACATTTTGAGCGTCTTCATTTTATACTACGTAATGATGATTTGGGAATAATTAGAAGAAATAAAGTAAACATAAAAAAATCAGATTATTTTTACTCTTTTGAAAATTAAGATCAGTCGAGACAATAAAGATTAAATAGTCGTACCACTCTCTCATACACGTAGCTAACATGTTTCCTCGGGTAATGTAAATGATTAGTCGAAGAAACTGTTCGTATGTTTATCGAATTTCTACAACAGGGCAATGACATTATTAAAACAATTCAATAAACACTAATTAATTTCCTTCGAAAGCTATCAGCGTTATTCGGCAATTTTCATTAGCTTTAATTTACGTAGGTGTAAAAAAGTTATTTAAATCTTATTATTGATGTTGAAAAGCAAATGTCTAATCTTCGTCATTAGCCATTCAACTATGGAAACAGCTGGACAATAAACGGGAAAATGAGTATTTCGCCTTTGAAATGGCCTGGAAAATCAGTTTGAATAAACAATTATTACCGCATTCAATGACACCATAAAATTTGCTTTCAAATGTTAAAATTAAGGTTAACTGCTTTTCATGTTCGTTTTAATTATTATTATTCAAATTAATGACTTCTTTGATTGCTTATTGAACAAAAATGTGTCGAATTTCTATGAAATTATTAAAATTATTAATTTCCGGAGCTAATGGAAATGTGGCATCCCCAATTGCGGTATGTTGCGAAGTGAAGAGATTGGGGAAGGGAAGGAGATGACTAAGAGAATTTACTCACTAACCAACACGCCGTTTCCCCGCAGGGGTAGGCAGAGAGGACAGACCGCCAAATAACTAAGTCTTGGTACACATTCCTTGCCTCGTTCACTTCATACATTGTCTCACACCTGCTTTTCTGTTATTCTGACTTATTCTGTTATTCTTGACATGGCCCGACTTACTGAATCTAATTCACTTGATCGTGCCATGTCTTCCTCGGGCGTCCCCGACATCTTCTACCATTCACATTTGCGTCATATATTCTCATTTCCTCGTTTATTCGCCCTACATGCCCAAACCATCTGAGCGTCCCTCTTTTAATCTTACTCATTAAGCTTACATTAATTAGCCTTGCATTCTTTGCGGATCTCCACGTTTCTCACACGATCATACATGGTTTTACCACACGTACGCCTCAGGGATCTCATTTCTACAGCATTCAGTCTATTTTCATCCTTCCTCTGTTAGTTTCATGCCTCACTGCCATATATCAGGGTAGGTGCCAGCACTTCATTATGGACGGCTAGCTTCGCGTCTTTGGACATTTTTTTGTTGGCGCCAACGGCGTTCAATCCTTCATTAATGGGGTTATCTGCATTTCTCCTTCTTTCAATATCTCTATCAGCCTTTTCACCTCTCGCAAACATGCTTCCCAAATACACAAACTCATCCACCTACATACTATATCCCATCAGTATTCTTCATCACAACTATGTTGCACATTGTTTTCGTACCTACTCTCTTTTTCAAATACCATGACTTTAGACTTACATGTACATTCATCATTAACTATGAATGTAAGTAATTCTAAACTCTTGATACCAAGAGAAAGGTGTCTAAAGCCTGGCTTACCAGATCTGGTCACCAAACTGCTGAAGCCATTTCAAGCAAAGTTTCGTTTCTGAATGGTTGTGTTTCACCACGGTGATACTAAGTGTATTTACCACTCTATATGGATAAATATTTAAACATAATATTCAGCAATTAAACTGAATCTGCCAGACTGACGTCAGCAATCTAACCACTTTGCTTGAAGGTCTTCATGTAAATTATTAATCATGTATCTCGTAGGAAGTTATCCGTACTATTATATTCACAGTAAGTGGCCAACGGGCGGGAGGGATAAATTGAAAGTCCACCCTTCATAAAATCTGGATTTTATAACGGAACGTTAAACACGGCGGAGCGTTTCGAGAACTTCTAACTGATATTCATGATAATATTACTTGTTCGCATACAGAGGGATGGAGAACCCTCGGGGATGTCCGGGACAACTCTGGAAACTTCTCGCCCCGGCCCAACTTTGTAATATTATTATTGAATAATGTTTTGAATTCTGATCGAAAGCAGATTTTGCAATGAAAAATGGCAATCAATAAAAATATATTGTTTTTTTAAATCGCCATTTTTTTTACTGTTTCACCTCAAAGGGCTTTATGAAACAAGAGAAATATCGATACACAAGAAGAGCTGCGGACACCGACGTACCAGTCGCCAGCAGGGTTGCCAACCGTTCGGTATTTTAGCACCGTGTTCGGTGTTCAGTATGACAAAAATACCGAAGTATGGGCGGTTCGGTATTTTTTTCTGATTAATTTTTCTGACCAATAAACGATTGAACTGTCAGATTTGACGCAATCGGCAATCGATTCTGCGGAGCATCCCTACTTAGTTTGGGCGGTGTTACCGCTTCGTGCACGCGCTCACTGTTTTCGAGCCATTTCGCGGATTAGTGTTACACATCAGGTGACCACATACTTGCGTAAATGTGATTATTCGAATAATTTGACTGGTTGTGATTTACCAAGGTACCACCGAAATCTAGGAAAATTCACCTCGAAAATTTTTTTTGCTCAATGTTCGGTATATATTTGGAAAAAAACCTGACAATCCTGGTCGCCAGTGATACTTGGCCACTCCTATGCATTAGTGAGCATCCTCTGTTTCTTCTGCCTTCCACTTTGCCAGTGAATATGAGTTTCTCTATACTGGAGTCCTTGGTTTGGCGAGCAATATGTCTGTAGTGTGCAAAGTATCTGTCTAAACAGCTAGACAGCTTGTTGTAGGCAGAAGTTGGGAGCCTACTGTGGGTGCCTAGCTCTTCCAGAATGGACACTTTTTTGTGTCGGACTGTCCATGGAATCCTAAACATTTTTCTCTGGCACCATATTTCGAGAGCATCTAGCCATTTTCTTTCGGAAGTCGGGAAAGAAAGTTATTCTAAACCACTTTTTATCTGTTTTTACATAATGTATTATATTTTTACAACGACAGTAAATAAGTTTTTCAGTTCTCCAAAAAATATGAAGTTATGAGCTTTCGAAAGGAACTTGGGTAAAACGCTGTGTCACATAAAACTCGTGACATCACACAAGACACAATTCATCGTTCGAATGGATGTCCCGCAGTACTGCCGCGCCAGTGATTGTATAAACCTTGATATCATATTATGCTTCTCGGCCGGCCTCAAATATCTACATTTTGACGGCTTTCATCACTTCGGTACTATTTGGCATGCTCTATATAATATGATACATTTATAATAAATAAATTTATTTAGTAAATACGTTTATAATTAAATAACAAGGAGTTTCATTGTATGAGACAACCTTTTTAACTTATTACTTAGTCTATATAATATCTCCATTAAAATGAAAATTTCTGCATTTTTCCCCATTACGGGGAAAATTCCCCTTGTTCAAATCCCGGGATTTTACCTATTGTTTGTGCTTGACCTATATGTACATAAAATATATAGAAGAGATTTAGATACCTCGGCAGTATTCTCACGGAGACTCTTGACCCAGATGTAGAGGTTAGATGCAGAATTGAAGCAGCAAGAACTGCTTTCATTAAAATGAAATCCCTCTTCTGCAATGACAATATCAGCTTAAAACTAAGGCAGATTATGCTAAAATGTTATGTGTGGTCGGTCTTGCTGTATGGATGCATGGACCTTGAAAGTAAATACTATGAACAGGTTAGAGGCTTTTGAAATGTGGCTTCACCGGAGAAAGCTCAAGGTTCCATGGACCGACATGATCACCAACACAGAAATTTTCAGGCGGGCTAGAGCAGATAGAGAACTGCTTACATTAATAAAAATCAGGAAAATTTCATATCTGGGTCATATACTTCGAGGGGAGAAGTATCACTTGCTCCATTTAATATTGAAAGGCAAGATAGAGGGTCACCGAGGGCCTGGTTGGAGACAAAGTTCTTGGCTGCGTAATATACGAGAGTGGACCGGCATTAGAAGTGTGGAGGAGCTATTTCGGGCAGCGCAAGACAGAGAGACATTTTCAAGAGTGATCGCCAACGTCGGGGGGACCTGATTCGGCACACAAAGAAGAAGATCTAAATCCAGAGTTTTATTCAGAGATTGATGAAATTTTGCACACTTGACCTTCAAAACAAGAGGAAGGCTACTGTCTTCATGAAATTTAAAAAAAATCATCCCGATATATCTGGCAGAATTTGAGCTCGCGACCCAAACCAAGAATTTTACTCACTGAGTAAAATTAGTACTGCTCATAAAACGTTTTCTCACACGTACCGACTTAATATTTACAATTACATTTCGGTTTATCTGTAGTAATACCCCAAAAATGCCTACTTTCCGAGCGAGTTTTCTTATGCTGTTAAGGTTTTACCCTGTTTAGAATTTTTCCTTATTTTATCGCTCAGCCGCTCAGAACTCAGTGGCGTCGATAAATAGCCTCACTTGCTATGCAAATTATCATCAAATTACTATCCCTTTAAAAGCAACCCGACACAAACTCCCATCAAGCCTCCGGAAAAATAGTACATCTCTGCTTTTATAGATACCTACCATAAAATGTTGGGATTTATAACTAGGCTAACTAGAAAATTTAACAATATTAAGTGTATAAAACTTTTATATTTTGCATATGTTAGAAGTCAACTTGAATACAATTCTCCCGTCTGGAACCCATATTACAATATACATGTACAAGCTGTTGAAAGAATACAAAACAAATTCTTACGTTTTCTTAATTTTAAAATGGGTATTCCAGCAATTATGTTGAACTACAATACTATTTTGAATGATATGAATATGCTCAAATTGTCAGACAGAAGAACTTTCACTGACTTGGTATTTCTGTATAAAATTCTAAATGATTTAGTTGACAGTCCGATATTGCTCGAATTGATAAGCTTCCGGATTCCAATACGTAATATTAGAAGTCAGGATTTATTTCAGTGCAGTAATTCTGGAACTAACTACCATATGTATTCCTCTTTGCCCAGAATACTAATGGAGGGAAACAAGTATACCAAGTCAGTGGACATCTTCAATTTATCTTTAAACAAATATAAAATATTGTTACGAAGGCAGTTCAGTTATGTACAATAAATACTGTGTATTTCTTACTATTCATATGTAAAAGCCCCGAAAAAGGGCGTTAATAAATAAATAAATAAATAAATAAATAACATTATGCTTTGAATTATATTTAATCTTAAGGGACCCGTGACCTACTGACACACATAAGTATATTATTTCAATTTGAGGTTTATCTAGTTCGTGGAGGCGGATGACCAGGACATACTGAACCCCAGATTCCTACTCGCCCCTTTAAGGGCCCTCAACCCGGATTTCTACCGATTTATTACATATTTCCCTTAAACACGGTAAGTTTTAAAGCTTTTAAAAAATATATATGTTATTCTTGAAGATAATATCTAGACTTTGACCGCGCCGAAACGCAAATTATATAAAATTCCCTCGATAGAAAAAAATCGAAAAGTATGCTCCAAAAATTATTATAAACACGTTTGTTTAATTTATTTTACAAGTTATGTGTATGAAAAAATTCACAGTGTTTCTTTAAATGCTGTTTAAGATAATGCCCGCAAAATTTTTGCTCTATTTTAAACGAGTCGTATTTCATTAAACATTTTCGCAATTTTCGCATCGATTTTGTCGCTGTAAATGTTAGCGCTCTCCTCTATCATTCGTAATTTCGTATCTCTCCATCTTCTTCTTTTCGATCCCGGTTGCAGAGCCTTAACCTTTTTACTTCCCAGAACCTCTCCTAAAAAAAACCCTCTACACAGCATCGCCAAAGATGACATAACCCCTGATGGAAATTATTTATTCATACCCCAGGGCCTCCTGTGTGGAGCTCATGTAAAAGAAAAAAAAATAATTGTGAAATAATACAAATTAATCAAATAAAATTTATTTACCACACCGGGATTCGATCCCGCGACCTTCGGATTGCGAGTCAAGAGCCTTACCGCTAGACCACGCTGGCCGTTAAAGTTGGACATTGTATTTTCATATGCTTCGTTATATAACCAAGACTTTGAACTTTTATCATTTTTATATATTATGTAATTTCACATTACAGTTTTGCAACCGAATAATCAATAATAGAAAAAAAAAGTTGACTCCTCTCTTGCAAACAACTTAATTAACATTTTGTTTTATGCATTTGGAGGGAAATTATTTTGAACTTTGAACATCCAACTGTTCTGCATTATACCGAAAGCTCGAGGACGTGACCTGCCGTAACAAAGGACTGGTGATTATCAGAGGCGGCCCGTGACAAAATTTGCGGGCAGTGCATTTCCCAAAAAAAGATAACATTAACATGGGAAAATAAAGTGATTTAAAGGGATTGACGTACCTAGTACAAACGTTCACTTGTAGAGAAAATCTATTCGTCGCTGTTTCATTTGTGAAAATACTTCAATGACACGATTGTTAAAGTCTGGTATAGAAGCTATAAAACCTTTTTCGATGGTCATCATTGACAAAGCATTAAGCCGATCATGGTGTACTCAGAAATGTTTTTACACGTTTTAATGTAGAAAAACACCGTTCGCACTCAACAGTTGTCATTGGAATAGTACAACTTATTTTGAAAAGTTTAACCGTTTCACTAAAATACTCCACTAAGTTACATTTGATAAAATATACGTTAATCGCAATGTTTTCAGTAGCACTCATTTTTAAATATTTTTTTTTACAGAATAAAACTTGCGAAAACCGTTAAAATGCTTTAAAAACCGAAACGATACTGAGGTCGATGCGCCGCGCCGCGCGCCGGCGACCGATGGCGTTACAACATAACATTGTTAACTAGTCTTAAATTTGTTGAACATGACTATTTCATTCCAAAGGTTCGGGACCACTTTACGCAAGTTTAATGTTATGTCATTTGCTCCGCTAGTGCACCCAGGCACCATATGTCTTCTCTGCTTTCACACGTCAATCGTCCTTATGGGTCTATACCTGCCTCGCTCATTTGGAGATGATCCCAGTAGAAATATAACTTCATGTGACGTCACGCCTGGGCATAACAAAATGTGCACGAATACCTTTCTCTCATGCTCGGGAGTTTAGTCAATTGGTAAAGATTTTGTAACGAATTGGCGGGAATACTTCGGGAGAGGATGTACTAATTTACACTTCTGACGTATATTGGTTTTCGGCAGCGCAGTGCACGAATGCACTAAGCAAGCGGCCGCCTCTGGTGATTATACCCCTTATTCCTCTTAACATCAAACGGCGTTGCAGCTGACTGGCATTGTTTCAAAGTTGGTAATTTGGGTGCCGATTTCGGCATCTAAACTTTAATCGTAATTAATATTCATTTATTCGTTGGAGGTTCCAGCAAATACTACCGAATTGAGAAATTGAACGTTGTTTTTTTTCACATTGAACTAAAACAGTGGCGTAATAATAAACCAACTAGGTTTTGCCCGTTGCAGAAGCAACTGACGGGTTAAAGCACTATGCGATTTGACGTGTGAACGTGGATGAAGCGAGGAGGAGTGTGTGTTAAATTAAATATATGAAGAAACCTGAGGTTACAGTGACCTTGCAACGCATGCCGGGTACCCGTTGTATATAATGTTATAATAAAGTGCAGGCATTTGCAAGGCGCTTGCATAATAATATAGTTTCCCCGAACTTGGAATGGAACCATCCCCGAGGTTACATTGATCTTGCAACGCATGCCGGGTACCCGTAGTATATAATTTTATAATATAGTGGAGGCGTTTGAAAGGCGCTTGCGTTATAATGTAGTTTCGCGAAACTTGGAATGGAACCATTACAGTTAAGTTGACCCCGAGGTTGAAGTTATCTTGCAACGCAAGCCGAGTACCCGTTGTATATAATGTTATAATATAGTGCAGGCGTTTGAAAGGTGCTTGCATTATAATGTAGTTTCCCGGAACTTGGAATGGAACCATTACAGTTAAGTTTACCCCGAGGTGACAGTGATATTGCAACGCATGCCGGGTACCCGTTGTATATAATGTACTGTAGTGCTGGCGCTTGCAATAAAACGTAATTTCCCAGGAATTGGGATGGAACCATTACAGTTAAGTAAAGTTGTCCCGGAGGTTACAGTGCCTTGCAACGCATGCCGGGTACCCGTTGTATATAATGTTTTAATGTAGGACAGGCGCTTGCATTATAATGTCGTTTCCCGGAACTTGGAATGGAACCATTACAGTTAAGTTGACCCGGAGGTTACAGTGCCTTGCTACGCATGCCGGGTACCCGTTTTATATAATGTTATTATATTTGCAAGGTGCTTGCATTATAATGTAGTTTCCCGGGACTTGGAATTCTAGAGCTCACTATTGTATATAGAAACCAATGAATGGTTCCCGGGGCAGCGGTACCAATCTCACGTTCAATGATTATCATTAAAATGCAAAATGCAAAAAAAGCGTTTTATTAATTTAATATTTTTCATTATAATTAGCAAGTAGGTACCTACGTAGATTCTATGTAGAATATTATTTAAGCTGTTGTTTAAAAAAAAAATTAAAATCTTCCTTTTTTAAAGTTAATCTTAACGTTTTGCGAAAGTTCTGTTCAAATTCTATTCGAGTTCTGTAATTATTTCTGTTTCCATAATAATTGGAAGGCTTTTGACCTCTCCAGCCAGATTCTCCCAACCCTTCGCATTGCACCGCAGTGTGAGGAATAGATTCAAACGTCCGTCACTCCTGGCCACACTGTCCCCCAAATTCCTAAAGACCCCTCATACGTTTTTCCTTCCCATATCTTCTTCTCCTTCCTTTCCCTTAAAAAAACCCACCCCACAGCACCCTCAAAGATGACCCAGGCCCCTAGGATTCGGAACGGGCTTTTTCTAGCGATATCTCGTGATGCCAAAGCTCACTATTGTATTCTGAAACTGTATGTATTTGTCTAGGTCTTAGTGACGGATAGCCAGATTCTCCCAACCCTTCGCCTTGCACCGCAGTGTGAGGAATAGATTCATACGTCCGTTACTCCTGGCCACACTGACCTCCAGATTCCTACCCACCCCTCATACCTTATTCCTTCCCATATCTTCTTATCCTTCCTTTCCCTTAAAAAACCCTCCGCACAGCATCCTCAAAGATGACGTAGGCCCCTAGGGAAATTGTTTTCCTTGGAGCCTCCTGTGTGGAGCTAATGTAAAAAAAAAGTTTAGCAATGCATAATTTCATGATGCCAGAGCTCACTATTGTATATAGAAACCAATGAATGGTTCCCGGGGCGGCGATACCAATTCCACGTTGAATGATTATCATTAAAATACAAAATACAAAATACAAAAAAAAGCGGTATGTAAAGTTAATA
This sequence comes from Limnephilus marmoratus, assembly GCA_917880885.1. Lineage (NCBI taxonomy): Eukaryota > Metazoa > Arthropoda > Insecta > Trichoptera > Limnephilidae > Limnephilus > Limnephilus marmoratus. Next base: position 57,637,343 of record OU862908.1, read on the forward strand.
TTTTTGAAAAAAATTATACCATTCAACTTCAAGCAATTTTATTATACATTTACAAAAAATTCATAAGCAATATCATCAGATTCTGAGTTATTATGTGCATGTAGATACCTGCATAGATTCTATGTAGAGGTACCTGCACATACGTAAAAAAAAACATATGAAATATATTTAGGCTAGGTTTTTCAAAAAAATTATTTAAAATCTTCAATTTTTCAAGTTAATTTTAACGTTCTGTGAAAGTTCTGTTCAAATTCTATTCAAGTACCGTAATTATTTCTATTTTGAAATAATAGTATAAATAAATAATAATAATTGAATGAATAAAAATCGCACATTACGTGAAAATGAACTTAATTAATTTAAAAATAACGTTCCTACCACCAGTGGTTATCCAGAAGCAACCACCGTGTTCCTACATATTTCAAAAATTACCATCTTGGATGATTTTTTTCATTTCATATCATTAATTTTCGATTTAACATTTAAAGGAAAGAATCTCGTAAGCCGGTACCTACCTAGTACATACCGAGAAAAATAATGGTGGTGTAGGTACTTATGCGTTTTCTCAATAAATACTTAGCGAATTAGCAATAATTCAATAGAACGGTAGGTACCTACCGCGATTTTATGCATTTAAATCCATCACATTTTAAACGCCAGTACCTACCTCGAGTTTATATTAACTGGCTAGAAAATTATGCATTGTTGATGATAGATCGATTTCAGAAAATGTCAGAAATTTTTCAATATTTGATGCAATATAGTGTAACATTTTAAATGGGAAGCTACACATTTTTTTATTTTAAAAGTTTCTTAAACTTGTATACCTTCTATTTAATCAAAAACATTTCGTGCAAAATGTTTGTTTTCGCCGCAATTTAAGTTCCCGCAAAGGGCCTTTAAAATGTCATTTTTTCCAACATTTTTTTGAGATAGCCGTTTAATTGATTGGAATAAATTCCTAGTAAAATCAGTTTTGTATGGGAAATCTCTTTACTAAACGGTTCGACGTTTTTTAACGGGTGAACCTGTCGGCGGAAAATATAACTGAGGTCGAATTTCTTCGTCGGTGAGAGATCTAATTGTAGTTTTCGCCGTTTGGGAGCGCTGTTGACCCTGCGTCATCTTTTTTATATGAAATCTGGTCTGACCCGCAGAGATCGCCGTCCGTGCCCCCTTTCGGGCCAAATTGATCTCTGCGGTCGGTGAAACTCGAGGAGCGGAGGTCGATTATCGCCTGCGGGCCGAGGCGGGCGAGGGAAATCGAAAGGGCGTAAGCGTCTTTTTCGTTTTTAAGCGACAATACGCCGTGAGGTCTTGCGGATCGAGGGGAAAAAGTGTCGATTATCGGATCACCAAAACGCGTTTTTTTGGAACGGCCGTTTGTATGAAATCCCGGTCCACGCGCCTTGCTCGGCCAAATCGACCTCTGCGGTCGGTGAAACCGGACAGGCAGAGTGGTCGATTTTCGCCTGTATCCGGACGATTAAAAAAAAAAGTGAGTTTTCCTGACCTACCCCAAAACCAAACATTAATATATACTAGGTTTTGCCCGTTGCAGAAGCAACTGACGGGTTAAAGCACTATGCGATTTGACGTGTGAACGTGGATGAAGCGAGGAGGAGTGTGTGTTAAATTAAATATATGAAGAAACCTGAGGTTACAGTGACCTTGCAACGCATGCCGGGTACCCGTTGTATATAATGTTATAATAAAGTGCAGGCATTTGCAAGGCGCTTGCATAATAATATAGTTTCCCCGAACTTGGAATGGAACCATCCCCGAGGTTACATTGATCTTGCAACGCATGCCGGGTACCCGTAGTATATAATTTTATAATATAGTGGAGGCGTTTGAAAGGCGCTTGCGTTATAATGTAATTTCGCGAAACTTGGAATGGAACCATTACAGTTAAGTTGACCCCGAGGTTGAAGTTATCTTGCAACGCAAGCCGAGTACCCGTTGTATATAATGTTATAATATAGTGCAGGCGTTTGAAAGGTGCTTGCATTATAATGTAGTTTCCCGGAACTTGGAATGGAACCATTACAGTTAAGTTTACCCCGAGGTGACAGTGATATTGCAACGCATGCCGGGTACCCGTTGTATATAATGTACTGTAGTGCTGGCGCTTGCAATAAAACGTAATTTCCCAGGAATTGGGATGGAACCATTACAGTTAAGTAAAGTTGTCCCGGAGGTTACAGTGCCTTGCAACGCATGCCGGGTACCCGTTGTATATAATGTTTTAATGTAGGACAGGCGCTTGCATTATAATGTCGTTTCCCGGAACTTGGAATGGAACCATTACAGTTAAGTTGACCCGGAGGTTACAGTGCCTTGCTACGCATGCCGGGTACCCGTTTTATATAATGTTATTATATTTGCAAGGCGCTTGCATTATAATGTAGTTTCCCGGGACTTGGAATTCTAGAGCTCACTATTGTATATAGAAACCAATGAATGGTTCCCGGGGCAGCGGTACCAATCTCACGTTCAATGATTATCATTAAAATGCAAAATGCAAAAAAAGCGTTTTATTAATTTAATATTTTTCATTATAATTAGCAAGTAGGTACCTACGTAGATTCTATGTAGAATATTATTTAAGCTGTTGTTTAAAAAAAAAATTAAAATCTTCCTTTTTTAAAGTTAATCTTAACGTTTTGTGAAAGTTCTGTTCAAATTCTATTCGAGTTCTGTAATTATTTCTGTTTCCATAATAATTGGAAGGCTTTTGACCTCTCCAGCCAGATTCTCCCAACCCTTCGCATTGCACCGCAGTGTGAGGAATAGATTCAAACGTCCGTCACTCCTGGCCACACTGTCCCCCAAATTCCTAAAGACCCCTCATACGTTTTTCCTTCCCATATCTTCTTCTCCTTCCTTTCCCTTAAAAAAACCCACCCCACAGCACCCTCAAAGATGACCCAGGCCCCTAGGATTCGGAACGGGCTTTTTCTAGCGATATCTCGTGATGCCAAAGCTCACTATTGTATTCTGAAACTGTATGTATTTGTCTAGGTCTTAGTGACGGATAGCCAGATTCTCCCAACCCTTCGCCTTGCACCGCAGTGTGAGGAATAGATTCATACGTCCGTTACTCCTGGCCACACTGACCTCCAGATTCCTACCCACCCCTCATACCTTATTCCTTCCCATATCTTCTTATCCTTCCTTTCCCTTAAAAAACCCTCCGCACAGCATCCTCAAAGATGACGTAGGCCCCTAGGGAAATTGTTTTCCTTGGAGCCTCCTGTGTGGAGCTAATGTAAAAAAAAAGTTTAGCACTGCATAATTTCATCCTGAGTTAACTCTGAGGTTGCAGTGACCTTGCAACGCATGCCGGGTACCCGTTGTATATAATATTATAATATTTGCAAGGCGCTTTCATTAAAATGTAGTTTCCCGGGACTTGGGATGCTAGAGCTCACTATTGTATATAGAAACCAATGAATGGTTCCCGGGGCAGCGGTACCAATCTCACGTTCAATGATTATCATTAAAATGCAAAATACAAAAAAAAGCGTTATGTTAATTTAATATTTTTCATAATAATTATCCCGTTCAACCTCAAGCAATTTCGTTATACATTTACAAAAAAAATCATCAGATGATTCCGAGTAGTTATGTGCAGGAAGGTACCTGCATAGATTCAAAAAGTGACCATCTCGAGTGATTATTTCAATATAATATCATTAATTATTTAAATGAAAGAATTCTGTTCCTAAGCCGGTAGGTACCTACCTAGTAAACCGCGAGAAAAATAATTTTGCTCTAGGTACCTACCCGTTTTCTCAATAAAAATTGCGTCAACATTATGTATTTAGTTACTTTTCTTTCGATGGAAACGGTAGGTACCTGCCCCGTTATAAATTGCATTTTTTTCATATGGCCAGTAATTCAATACTCTCGGATAATTTGAGAACGCATTTTCGACATGAATTTTTCAGGAAATGTGTGATGTTTGTCAGCTTCTACTGACATATTTTATAAGAGATGCTTATATAATATTGCTATCAAAAGATGCGTATTCCTCTACTCTATTAAATTTTTTAAAAATATCAAAGCTGAAATCGTTTTCTGGGCCGAAATTCCGTATTCCCCAACCGAAACCGCTGAGAGGTCCGTTTCGCTAGCATAAACTGACATTTAAAATCTACAATATACCTATCTCAGCATTCGCGAGCATGCGAAAAGAGATGGGTTAATCCAGACCTGACTCGATATTCCTAGCATTTTATGAAACTAATGGAAAAAGACATCTCTTGTTTTTTAATGCGAACCTGTCGGTGGGAAGTGTAAGCGAGCCGAATTGTGTGATTTTATTAGAATTCTAGTTTTTGCCGCCAGTTTTTTTCTTTAAATTTTGTAGGCCAAAAAACGCTTAATTTTTGTCGCAAAGTCAAAGTACTGAAACGTGCACTGAATTTTTTTATCTGAAAGGGCGTAAGCGCCTTTTTCGTTTTTAAGCGACAATACGCCGTAAGGTCTTGCGGATCGAGGGGGAAAAGAATCGATTATCGGATCACCAAAACGCGTTTTTTTGGAACGGCCGTTTGTATGAAATCCCGGTCCACGCGCCCTGCTCGGCCAAATCGACCTCTGCGGTCGGTGAAACTGGACAGGCAGAGCGGTCGATTTTCGCCTGTACCCGGACGATTAAAAAAAAAAGTGAGTTTTCCTGACCTACCCCAAAACCAAACATTAATATATATACTAGCTGGGCCCGTTGCAGAAGCAACTAACGGGTTAAAACACTATGCGATATGACATGTGAATGCGGACAAAGCGAGCAGGAGTGTGTGTTAAATTACATATATGAAGAAAAAACGATGTCTGAATGCGGATGGAGCGAGGAGTGAGCACCTACAAAGGGAACAGGTAGTCGACGCCCCCTCCAAAGTTTCATCGCAATAGGATGAACCGTTTAGCAATGCATAATTTCATGATTCCAGAGCTCACTATTTTATACAGAATGAATTGACTGGATGCGCACATCAAACCCCAAAATTTTCATCGCAATCGGATGAACCGTTTAACAATGCATAATTTCTTGATGCCAAAGCTCACTATTTGGTGCAGAAATAATCGACTCGATGCGCACATCAAATCTCAAAAGTTTCATCGCAATCGGATGAACGGTTTAGCAATGCATATTTTCATGATGCTGGAGCTCACTATTTTATACAGAAAGAATCGAATAGATGCCCAAATCAAATCCCAAAAGTTTCATCGCAATCGGATGAACGGTTTAGCAATGCATAATTTCATGATGCCAGAGCTCACTATTTTATACAGAATGAATCGACTGGATGCTCACATCAAATCCTAAAAGTTTCATCGCAATCGGATGAACGGTTTAGCAATGCATAATTTCATGATGCCAGAGCTCAATATTGTATACAAAAACCATCGCGGGCATGCATACATCAAATCCCCAAAGTTTCATCGCAATCGGATGAACGGTTTACCAATGCATAATTTCATGATGCCGGAGCTCACTATTTTATACAGAATGAATCGAATGGATGCGCAAATCAAATCTCAAAAGTTTCATCGCAATCGGATGAACGGTTTAGCAATGAATAATTTCATGATGCCAGAGCTCACTATTTTAATACAGAATGAATCGACTGGATGCTCACATCAAATCCTAAAAGTTTCATCGCAATCGGTTGAACGGTTTAGCAATGCATAATTGCATGATGCCAGAGCTCACTATTGTATACAAAAACCATCGCCGGCATGCATACATGAAATCCCCAAAGTTTCATCACAATCGGATAAACGGTTTAGCAATTCATAATTTCATGGTGCCAGAGCCCAACAGTACCTACTTTGATACAAACCCTGTCCTGATAATAACGAACAAAACAAAAAAAAAGAATTATCCAATTAGGTGCAGTCGTTCGGAAGTTCGTTGAAGTTCGTTTCGGAAGTTCGTTGCGCGTACATACATTTCAGAGATTCATTTTTAAACAAATTTCATAATGCCAGAGCTCACCAGTAATTTTATACAAACCTTAGCCTAACAATAACGAACACAACAAAAAAAAAATATCCAATTAGGTGCAGTCGTTCGGAAGCTATGCGCGTACTTACATTTCGGCGAATCATTTTTAAACAAATTTCATAATGCCAGTGCTCACCAGTTATTTTATAAAAACCTTGTCCTCACAATAACGAATACAACAAAAAAAAGAATTATCCAATTATGGGCAGTCGTTCGGAAGCTATGCGCGCACATAAATTTCCGCTACTCATTTTTAAACAAATTTCATAATGCCAGAGCTCACCAGTAATTTTATACAAACCCTACCCTGGACACAACAAAAAATAATTATCCAATTTGGTACAGTCGTTCGGTTCAATTCACTTCGGTTGTTAAAAAAAATAATTTAAAAACCTTCAATTTTTCAAGTTAATTTTAACGTTCTCTGAAAGTTCTGTTCAAATTCTATTCAAGTTCTGTAATTATTTCTGTTTTGAAATAATAAGTATAAATAAATAATAATAAATATATTGAAGATAATTGAATAAATACAACTCGCACATTACGTGAAAATGAACTAATTTAAAAATAACGTTCCCACCAACAGTGGGTGTCCAGAAGCAACCTCCGTGTACCTACATAATTCAAAAAGTGACAATCTTGGGTGATTTTTTTCATTTCATATCATTAATTTTCGATTTAACATTTAAAGGAAAGAAGTTCATAAGTCGCTACCAATAATATTAGTGTAGGTACCTATGCGTTTTCTCAATAAATACTTGACAATCTTGAGTGATTTCTTTTAATATTTAAATGCTTCATAAGCCGGTACCTACCTAGTATATACCGAGAAAAATAATATTGGGGTAGGTACCTACGCGTTTTTTCTTACGTACTTTATTACTTTTCTTTAACGAATTTGCAATAACTCCATGGAACGGTAGGTACCTACCGCGTTATAAATTGTGTTATTTTCAGATGGCCAGCAATTTTCACACTATCGAAGAATTTAGGAACACGTTTTTGACATGAATTTTTCAGAAAATTATTGATTTTCGTCGGGTTCTCCTGACATATTTCATATGAGAATCGTATATAATTTTGATATTAAAAGTTGCGGAATTCTCTACTGTAACGTATTTTTTAAAAACATCTAAGCGGGGATCGGTTTCCGGGTCGCAATGCCGCGTACCGTAAAACCACTACCGAAAACTCTGAAAAGTCTGTATTATTTAGGCTAAATTTTTGACACTCGGAATCCTGACCTATCTTAAGATTATCTGACTCGCCGCCAAGCCAAAATGGACCTTGGCACGTTCCAAACTCGAGGAAGCGACCGTTTATTATCGCCTGCGGGGCCGAGGCCTGGGCTGGAAAGTAAGAGGGCTTAAGCGTCTTTGCATTTTCAAGCGAAAATACGCCGTAAGGTGGTACGCGATGCGGGGGAGAAGAGTCCGTTATCGCATCACCAAAACTGGAACCGTCGTTTGTATGGACTTTTTGACACGTTTCCTTCCGAAATGGATTTTCGTCTTTCGACTGGCGAACCTGTCGGCGGAAAACATAACCCCGGCCGAATTTCTTCGTCGGATAGTGAGAGATTACAGTTTCCGTCGCCAGGGTCGCACTTCAATTCTGTATCAGTCGTTTTGTATGAAACCGGTGTCAGAAAAGGCTGAAAAAAAAGGTGAGTTTTCCAAACTGAGCATTAATATATATACTAGCGGGGCCCGTTGCAAAAATGCAACTAACGGGTTAAAAAATTATGCGATTTGACGTGTGAACGTGGATGAAGCGAGGAGGAGTGTGTGTTAAATTAAATATATGAAGAAACCTGAAGTTACAGTGACCTTGCAACGCATGCCGTGTACCCGTTGTATATAATGTTATGTAGTGCAGCGCTTGCATTAAAATGTAATTTCCCAGGAATTTGAATAGAACCATTACAGTTAAGTTGACCATGAGGTTACAGTGACCTTGCAACGCATGCCGAGCAACCGTTGTATATCATTTTATATATTGCAGGCACTTGCTTTAAAATGTTATTTCCCGGGAATGGGGATGGAACCATTACAGTTAAGTTGACCCCGAGGTTACAGTGACCTTGCAACGCATGCCGGGAACCCGTTGTATATAATGTTATAATATAGTGCAGACGTTTGCAAGGCGCTTGCATTATAATGTAGTTTCCCGGAACTTGGAATGGAACCGTTACAGTTAAGTTGACCCCGAGGTTACAGTGATCTTGCAACGCATGCCGGGTAACCGTTGTATATAATGTTATGTAGAAATAAAAATCCCCAAAGATGACCTTTATTGGATAACCAACACTCATGCCGTAGGTCACCCTAAGTGGTTCGCTACGTTTGGTGATTTAGTAGGGGTGCCCGGATTTATGGGGTGAGGTTTGTCTAGGTCTTGGAGGCGGATGACCAGGACACACTGAACCCCAGATTCCTACCCACCCCTTAAACCCTTTTCCTTCTCAGAACTCTCATCTCCTTCTTTGCCTTAAAAAACCCTCCATCCAGCATCTCCAAAGATGACATGACCGTGAGGGGAAATTATTTTCCTCAGGGTCTCCTGTGTGGAGCTTTTTCCTCCCCCCCTCTCGCGCCTCATTAATTCATTCCCGGTACATTTAGTTTTCAAAAAGCGAGAAATGTGCACCTACTTCGGTCGCCCGGTTCATTATTGTATCCCGATTGATCATTATTGTATTCAGAAACCATCGCGGGAATGCACACATCAAATTCCAAAAGTCTCATCGCAATCGGATGAACCAACACCGCTGTCAAAGGTCACCTAAGTGGTTCGCTACGTTTGATGACTTAGCAGGGGTGCTTGGGTTCATGGGATGAGGTTTGTCTAGGTCTTGGTGGCGGATACGTTTGACCTACCACTGCATGGCGGGCTGGATTGGAGGAGACTGATTGAGGGAGGCTTTTTATCTCTCCAGCCAGATTCTCCCAACCCTTCGCCTCGCACCGCAGTGTGAGGAATAGATTCATACGTCCGTTACTCCTGGCCACACTGACCCCCAGATTCCTACCCACCCCTCATACCCTTTTCCTTCTTATATCTTCTTCTCCTTTCTTTCCCTCAAAAAACCCTCCACACAGCATCCTCAAAGATGACATAGGCCCCTAGGGAAATTGTTTTCCTCGGTGCCTCCTGTGTGGAGCTAATGTAAAAAAAAAGTTTAGCAATGCATAATTTCATGATGCCAGAGCTCACAATTGTATATAGAAACCAATGAATGGTTCCCGGGGCGGCGATACCAATTCCACGTTGAATGATTATCATTAAAATACAAAATACAACAAAAGCGGTATGTAAATTTAATATTTTTGAAAAAAATTATACCATTCCACTTCAAGCAATTTTATTATACATTTACAAAAAAATCATAAGCAATATCGTCAGATTTTGAGTTGTTATGTGCATGTAGGTAGGTACCTGCATAGATTCTATGTAGAGGTACCTGCACATACGTAAAAAAAACATATGAAATATATTTAGGCTGGGTTTTTCAAAAAATTTATTTAAAAATCTTCAATTTTTCAAGTTAATTTTAACGTTCTGTGAAAGTTCTGTTCAAATTCTATTCAAGTTCCGTAATTATTTCTGTTTTGAAATAATAGTTTAAATAAATAATAATAAATATTATAAGTTTTGAAGATAATTGAATAAATAAAAACCGCACATTACGTGAAAATGAACTTTACTAATTTAAAAATAACATTCATACCAACAGTGGTTATCCAGAAGCAACCTCCGTGTTCCTACATATTTCAAAAATTACCATCTTGGATGATTTTTTTCATTTCATATCATTAATTTTCGATTTAACATTTAAAGGAAAAAATCTCGTAAGATGGTACCTACCTAGTACATACCGAGAAAAATAATGTTGGTGTAGGTACCTACTTACGCGTTTTCTCAATAAATACTTAGCGAATTAGCAATAATTCAATAGAACGGTAGGTACCTACCGCGATTTTCTGCATTTAAATCATTCACATTTTTAACGCCAGTACCTACCTCGAGTTTATATTAACTGGCTGGAAAATTATGCATTGTTGATGATAGATCGATTTCAGAAAATGTCAGAAAAATTTCAATATTTGATGCAATATAGTGTAACATTTTAAATGGGAAGCTACACATGTTTTTATTTTAAAAGTTTCTTAAACTTGTATACCTTCTATTTAATCAAAAACATTTCGTGCAAAATGTTTGTTTTCGCCGCAATCTAAGTTCCCGCAAAGGGCCTTTAAAATGTCAATTTTTCTCCGCTATTTTCAAAAACGCCGTTAAAAAAATTCGAATAAATCCCTAGAAAAATCAGTTTTGTATGGGAAATCTCTTTACTAAACGGTTCGACGTTTTTTAACGGGTGAACCTGTCGGCGAGAAATATAACTGAGGTCGAATTTCTTCGTCGGTGAGAGATCTAATTGTAGTTTTCGCCGTTTGGGAGCGCTGTTGACCCTGCGTCATCTTTTTTATATGAAATCTGGTCTGACCCGCAGAGAACGCCGTCCGTGCCCCCTTTCGGGCCAAATTGATCTCTGCGGTCGGTGAAACTCGAGGAGCTGAGGTCGATTATCGCCTGCGGGTCGAGGCGGGCGACGGAAATCGAAAGGGCGTAAGCGTCTTTTTCGTTTTTAAGCGACAATACGCCGTGAGGTCTTGCGGATCGAGGGGGAAAAGAGTCGATTATCGGATCACCAAAACGCGTTTTTTTGGAACGGCCGTTTGTATGAAATCCCGGTCCACAAGCCTTGCTCGGCCAAATCGACCTCTGCGGTCGGTGAAACTCGACAGGCAGAGTGGTCGATTTTCGCCTGTACCCGGAGGGCTAAAAAAAAAAGTGAGTTTTCCTGACCTACCCCAAAACCAAACAATACTATATATACTAGCGGGGCCCGTTGCAGAAGCAACTGACGGGTTAAAACACTATGCGATTTGACGTGTGAACGTGGATGAAGCAAGGAGGAGTGTGTGTTGAATTAAATATATGAAGAAAAAAGGATGTTTGTATTTGGATAAAGCGAGAAATGTGCGCCTACTTCAGTCGCCCGGTTCACGGCATTCAGAACGGGCCTTTTCTCGCGTAATTTCGTGATGCCAGAGTTCATTATTGTATTCAGAAATCATCGCGGGAATGCACACATTAAATTTTCAAAGTTTCATCGCAATCGGATGAACGGTTTAGCAACGCGTAATTTCATGATGCTAGAGCTCAGTATTGTATACATAAACCATCGCGGGTATGTGCACATCAAATCAAATTTATTAATTTAAAATAATATGGAGAAGCATATTTGCGGCATGTTCCAGAGTGAAAGATACTCTCAGTATCGTCCTTGTGTATGACCACCATTGTGACCACCATTTACAATTGAAACGTTGCGTTTGGTGACCAGATCTGAATAGCCAGGTACTTTCCCACCTTTCTCTCCCCTGTCTCCTTTCCCTCCCCACTATCTTCAGCCTCACAACATACCCTAATTGGTGATGACATAGTCTCATTGGCTCCGGACAGGAGGACTTTTGTGGGGTATTCACATTGTTATTAATTAAAAATGTACGATGTACAATATTCAACACACCTACAGTATTTGGCAAAAAATGGATCATCTTTGTTTTAATTTAATAAGACCACCATTAAATCCGCAGAAAAGTCTCACAGTGATCTGCGCTGTAAACCGTTATCATACTTTCGGTCTTTACTTTTCTGCGCGGCGGCCCGAAGTGGCGCGGGGTACGTCCCGCTCCGAATTCTACGTGTAAAGGGTACTAATATCCGAACAGGTACCAATAGACATTTTTGCCTGTTACAGAATCGGTTAAAACACTAATCGACTAAAAACACTTATCTTGATGTTTGAGTGTGGATGAAGTAAAGATTGCTAATATATCAAGTTTAGGTACATCGAAAGACTCTAGATACTAATATCTACAGCCTGTATGTCGGACGATTATCTACAGCTCATATGTTGAACTAATATCTACGAACTTCAGAGTGTTGGCTTATATCTATAGAGCGTAGGTTGAACTAATATTTACAGAGCGTAGGTTGAACTAATCAGCTAAATGTGTCCAATAGTCCGATATTAGGGATTTTTACACACACACTTACATAATTTAATTTTTTAAACTGCATACGCGATATTACATTATTCCAATAAGCTACACATTCCAACCTCTGCCAGTGCTGTAGATATTCGTCAACACTTTGATTCTCATAGATATTAGTCAACAGTTTGTGCTGTAGATATTCGTCAACACTTTAGTTTTTGGAATTCCTGTAGATATTAGTAGACGTCTCCCATCGAAACGTTTATTTTAAAATAAAACACTTGGATTCATATATTATGTATTTATATACCTTAAATTTAAAAAAAAGTTTTTTTCAATCGTCAATTTTTATTGCCGTGTCTCTATGGTTTAACATGTCAAAATATTTTCACCAACAAAATGTATGCAATATAGATGAACGTTAATGAATGTTTTTCTCAACAGCTCAATTGTTGTTTAATTTAATTTGAACGCGTAGAATAGTTATAATAAATATTTAGACGTATTACAGACGTGATTAATAATATTAAAATTGGTTGATGGAGAAATTTTGTCTTCAGCTTTTGAATTCTGTCATTCGAAGTGCAAAGAAATTTTTAATATGTCTATTTCTTTAATCTTACAAATTATGGTTAGTAAATTATGTCAATAAATGCAATGCTAATGTACAGGCAGAAAATATACAGGACCATATTTACCTGGAGGTCACTTCAGAAACTGTTTAATGTTTATTCAGAGAAATTTAGATACAGTTTGCACCCAAACCAATTGAAATGATCATTTCGTGTTATAATCCCGATTTCGTCCTTCGATTGCATTGTTCTGTTAGGTAAGAACAGTTAAAGTTTAGTGTTTTTGTTATTATCAAATTTAATTTGTAGAACTACATAAATTTTAAAGATATTGAAATATAAGAGATGTGCTATTCACAGTTTTTACTGGGTGGGCTGCGCTTCGGGGTGTCGCCGATATTGTTTACCAATTAACAAAAAAACTAAATGAACGAATAAACTAAACGAACGTTAAATTAAATGAACCAATTCTTTTCGTATTCAAACTATATTGTTTACCAATATTAATGCACACCAAAAAATCAACGAAATGAATTCTTTTTTATGCAAACTATTTTGATTAGGTAGACCAACAGTTGCGTGAACATCGTAACATATCTCTTTTGTATTTCAATATCTTTGAGAAATATTAATTTGTATATTTAATAATAATTCAATTTGGAAGGTGGGAATGGGTACAGCCACCCGGGAACGATTCAATGGATGACTAACACCCCTGTCGTAGATCTTCCCAAGCAGTTCGTTACATTTGGTAACTTATCAGGGGTGTCCGGGCTTATGGGCTGAGGTGTGTCTAGGTCTTGGTGGAGGATGACTTGAACACATTGAATCTAAGATACCTACGAATCCCTAATACCTTTTTCTTCCCAGAACTTCTTTTTTCTTCACGTAGCCAAGGGCGTAGCTAGGATTTTGTTAAGGAGGGGGCAGGTAACCAAGAATATATCTAAGGTAAATGGTGCATGAGCAATGGGACAGGTTACATTAATAATGAAAAACAAAATAATACCTACTTGGGGGGGGGGTGGCTAAAGAATTTCAGAAACAGACTATTTTCGTCTATAAAAATACTGTCAGGCATAAAATTCTCCCTGATTCGGGACATTCCACGGGGAGCCATAGAGCTATGAAAATATAAATAACAGCGTATTCAATATTTTTGTGACAATATCCTTAGTAGCGTCACCTCTCCGTCGGGTGGCATTCCGGGCGGTCTGCCCTCCCTCGCTAAGCTACTGCGTTCAAATGCTTTTCAGTCATCGTTGATCTTAGCCGTGTTTTAACACAAATGCAGTGTAGAAAAGGACCTCTCTATTTTACTTGTAGTGCAAGGTTGTGCCAAGGAAATAAGTATGGCTTTTTTTGTTGCGGGAAAGAAAATGTTCGCCTCCTTAAATTTTCCAGTAAAATCTAGTTTTTCGAGATCTTTTCTGATCATACCCTTGTTCTGCCATTTTTTATACCATAGTTTGGCTTCTTGATTAAAATTAAGTAAATCGTAGTACAGGCAAAAACTTTGTGTGTTTTCTTTAAAATCAATTAACAACATATTTAACATTGTACTGGGATTGTACATTGTACCGTCCCCCCTCCGGTAACCCGACGCTCATCTTTTCCTCAAGGTCTTCAAAATCTTCCCCTTCTCTCCCAAGTGCATTTCTTCGAGGCAAAATCGGGGAACCGGCTAAAGGGCGCGGACTTCGAGCATCGTCTGCGGTTGGGCCGATAGCTATACGTATTCTCATTGGGACTGCCCGGTGGTCAATGGAATACTTTCTCTGGCTCTTCTTTTTATATATTTTATTTTCTTCCCGCTATTATAGTAATTACTTACATTATAACATAATCATATAACTGTTTTTTCCTCATTACTTATTTTATTTACAGAAGGTTTCTTCGACTGGTCTAGCCGTTATTTTTATTTTTATTTTTCTTTTACTAACACTGTTTTCTCTTATTGATGTTACCTATTTCAGAAGAATTATTCCACGGGCTGCTACTTCTATTTATCTTTTGTATAATTTTAATGTAAGTACTTGCATACTGCTTACTAACCCCGTATGCATGGACATTGGAGGGTCTAGAGTCGTTCAAATAAATGTAGCTTCGTTCAAAAAAAAAGTAGAGTCTTGAGGTGTGCGGTGAAGGAGGAAACCATATGTTTCCTTATAACGCCGTTGGGAAAGTGGTGGGTCCCCTCCAATGTACTGGGATGTGGCGACATTAATCCGAAAGCAGGTAAATTTTGGTCACCAAAATGCTGCTCCAATGCAGATATTAGGGAGTCTAAATAAGGAATCGCTTCCAAAAATCGCATGGAGTCTCAGCAAGGTAATTGGACAAATATTGTTGGCGAGAAACAATGCGTGGGACTTGTATATCAATTCCAAAGGCAGCTGCAGTTCTAATTGAAATATCTAAAATTTTTGGGCTCTCTATGTCTACGTTGCTCCAATGATCATTTATAACAAAAATTATACCTTTAATATAACTCATTTCATCTGCGTACATATCGATAAAGCATTGGTAATAGCTTCCAATATACCTGCGTATTTGGCTATCAGTTGAGCATGTATATACGTACAATGACGGCTGTCCTAGTGCAGCGGTAAGGCGCTTGACTCGCATTCCGAAGGTCGCGGGATCGAATCCCGACGTGGCAAATAAATTTAATTTGTGTATTTCACAATTTATTCATTTAAAATAATATGCAGTATATTTGTGGCACGTTCCAGAGTGGAAGATACTCACAGTATCGCCCTGGTGCAAGACCACCACTCAGAATTGAAACGTTGCTTGAAATGGCTTCTGCCGTGTTTGGTGACCAGATCTGAATAGCCAAGTACTTCCCCGCTTTCTTCTTCCCTATCTCCTTCCCCTCCCCACTGCCTTCAGTCTCACAACATATCCCAATTGGAGATGCCATAGTCCCACTGGCTCCAGAAGAGAGCAATTGGGACTCTTATGTGATATTCATGTAAAAAAAAAAAAATTAAAACTGATTTAATAACAGCGCAATATAACTTGATAGGCACGTTTTCTTGATGCATCATTAATCATAATTAACTAAAAGGGTAATAATAAAAATTAAATTGATTCTCACAAACAATAGGCTACCGAAATAATATTACTTTACGGTTTGTGAGCATTCCTGCACCTTCTAGGGGGGGGCAGCTGCCCTCCCTCTGCCCGTACCTCGTTATGCCCTTGCACATAGCATCTTCAAATGTGATAAGGGAAATTATTTTCCTCAGGGCCTCCAGTGTGGGAGCTATTGTAAAAAATATTATTATTCAATTTATAAAAATTGTTTATTTGTAAAAACATGTACTACCGATTTATTATGCATATGTTATTATGGTAGCTGTTTAGTCTTTTGAAGGCATTACCAAATTTGATCATTATTTTTTTTACATTAGCTCCACATAGGAGGCCCTAGGGAAAATAATTTACCTCAGAGCCTGTTATATTTGGGGATGCTGTGTGGAGAGTCTTTTAGGGAGAGGATGTTCTGGGAAGGAAAAGGGTAAGAGGGGTGGGTAAAAAACTTGGGGTCCAGGAGTGACGGACGTATAAATCCATTCCTCCAACTGCGGTGCAAGGCGATGGTCGATAAAGAGCGAAAGAGATCAGAACCTTTTGTGTGGAGTTAATGTAATAGAAAAGATTATTTCTTTCTGTAGGGTGGAATATACACAAAGATATTAGAATATAGATATATGCTATTCAAATCTAGGCGGACTACGGTCTAATCTGATTTCTTTTTGTGTGCAGTAGTATTGGTTAACAATATCAGTGACATTAGGAAGCATAGTCCCAACCCTTAAAAACTGCTGATAGCACATTTCTTATATTTAAATATCTTTGTACAACATACACTGCATTCACAATCTTGCTTGTCTGATGGAATAAAAAACGTTTTAATTTCATAAAAAAATTTAATTATTAATATGCTGGGTTAATAATGTATCTTTTTTTGTCAGAAAAACCCAGTAAAAAAACTGACCACATTCTGTTAATTATAAATTATAATACATAAAAGTAAGTTAAAGAAGTTCATATAATTCCGCCCAATATACATATACAACGTAAAATGCTGGTTAGAAATAATATACAAAACATGGTATTATATACAAATTAGATTATTGCAGTCAGTGGATATATTTTCACATATGTTATCAAGTTTATCGTCAAATTTGTATGCTATGATTCACATTTTAGTTTCCGAAAACTTTTGAATTGACAGATACACTCTATAAAAGTATGCAACACACTTATTAAAGGATTGAAAATCAATCCTGTTTTCAAATATATGTGTTGAATTGTGTGTCAAATTGAATGAATAAATCATGAATAACAAAATTTTATGTTTACATAAAATGATTCAAAGAGTCTGAAGAAATGTAAGGGAACGTACCCATACTATGTGACATGTTTAGGGGGGAGGGGGTGTTCAAAATACTACGCTTGGTACAAATGAGCGGCGGATTGCTTAGGTTTTTGGTCACCGGAGGGGGGGGGGTTAAAAATTGCAAAAAGTTCGTCATGTAGTATGGGTACGTTCCCTAACTTAATATCCAAGTTTTATATTTTGTATGTGCATATACATGTACAGAATAGTGCAGCAGTGATACTAATTACAAAAATAATACTAAATCATATTTAAATTATAATTAAACCAAATATTTCAGTTCTGTCATTAACATTACCATGGGCTAGTTGCTTCATAAAAATAAAAGAACTTTCACAGAACTTGAAAATTAACTCCAAAATTTGATGAGTTCAAATTCTGTGAAATAACTCTTTTTAATATATTATTACTTTGAAATTAAATACACAATAACATATATTATAATAAAAAAAAAAAGAAAAACAACTCATAATCTAACCTATTTATTTTATTTTAATTTCGTTCATCAATTTTAATTTAATTCAATTTATTAATTTTAAAAACACTACAAAATTAAATCTTAAAATCGTTTTTAAAGAAAAAAATATTAATATTAAATGAGCAGATTTAAAAAAATGACAGCGGCAAAAAAGCATGCTATCTAAATTGTGTTTCGTTGATTTTAGACAAATCAATATTCGAAGTGATTTTATTTAACAACAAAACTGCTCTCGGGGTTTGCATGGCCATTGGTAAGTTAGTTCTGCAAGCTGGGAGATAAAACAGTATATGCTGTCGGTGATGGAGATGATCATTGGGAACGTAGAAACTAATGCTCTCCATGATAGTCGAGTTTTCGAACTATATACGAATCAGTCTGAAGAAATGTGTTACAATGAGCACATTCCTTCTGACTCTTAGATGATTCATCTAAGTATATCCAAGAGAAAGTCATAAGGTAAAGCTATGGGAAATAGCCACACTCCCCCAGGCAGAGAAATTTCTTCTGAATCTTCTCCAACATGAGGGAATGCTTTACTTGGCGTGGGCTTTAAACCACTGATTCACTCAAGTCTTCTTGTAATCAAAGCATTGTATAGTACTGTGAGAACCCGAGTGTCTCTGAAATTTTCCCGCAGCGTGTAGGATAAAACTCAACATTTTCAGTGAAATAAGTAAGGTGCATGTAATCACGATATGAGCATGAAAAGTCAATTTACTATCAAATGCAATATCAAGATCTTAGTAATGCCTTTTCAAAAGAGGTGTTGAGTTGATTTCATTCTGAGTAAGTTGTCCGTTGTGACATAAATGATTAATATTTTTGACAAATACTGGTTTTGTGAAAAATAACCTCAAAGGCACTGTGAATACGATTTTTTTGAATATGATTTTAGATTTTCACGGCCAAAAGTATTTTTGTTGTCTGTTTTCGGGGTGTTATGTCATGTTGCGTTACCTCCGCCTTTAGCCAACGTTTCGGACAGTGTTACAGTGTCCATCATCAGGGCGAATATGTGATGTCACGCATCTGCCCTGATGATGGACACTGTAATGCTGTCCGAAACGTTGGCTAAAGGAGGAGGTAGCGCAACACGGCATAACATCCCAAAAACAAATAACAAAAATGATTTTTTTTTACATTAGCTCCACACAGGAGACCCTGAGAAAAATTATTTCCCATGGGGCCCATGTCAGTTTTGAGGAAGCTTTGTGGAGGATTTTTTAGGGAAAGGAAGGAGAGGAAGTTCTAGGGAGGAAAAAGTAGGAGGGGTGGGTAGGAATCTGGGGGTCAGTGTGTCTTAAGAGTGATGAACGTATAAATCCATTCCTCCCACTGCAGTGCAAGGTAATGAATCGAGAGTTCGGCTGGAGATATCAAAAAATTAAGGATAATCTTGTGAATGAAGTGTATGGATGTATTGGTGTGTACCAAGATCAAATTGCTTGGCTAGGTCTTAAGAGAAAAACACCAAATCTGACAAAATTATTTAAAAATTAAAAGAAAAGATATAATTAATTATCAAATATACTAATTCATAAGAGCGGCTTGCCCCGCAAGTACTCTACTTGTTGAACCGAGGTAGGTTCCAATCCGCGTGGCTGAATTGTGTAATTTTGTACGAAGCTCAGCAAATGTAGCCAAACCATCCCAAAATTGAAATGTATGGAAAAAATGGCAACACTGAACAGTGTTGGAATCATTCATGTCATTACGGAGAAATAAAGTGAATTATTTCTTATGTAAGGTTTGAAGGAGATAATAAGTTATATCTTGTTTGCAAAATGCAATCATGTGCGTTAACGGTCATTGGAGGGGACCCACCACTTTCCCACGACTGTGTGAGGAAACTGATTGTTTAACCTCCTTAGCCGCACACGTCAGGACTCTAATTTTTTGTAAAAAGGAAGCTACATTTATTTTTGAAACAAATCTAGACCCTCCAATGTCCCTGCATGCATGATTGAAGTTGCGTTAACGGTCACTTAATATCTCATCTGTTATTATTATGTAGGTATTATATTTAGTAAACCTATTTTGTCATTATCACTATTAGTTATTTTTTAACAGCAGTGATCTATTGGATGCATTTTTTATTTGCATATTGCAAACACATGCAAAGTAAATAGTTTATTATATTAAAAAATATTTTGTTTCAACCGCTTTTATTGTTTAAAAAACCAATATGTTTTGTAAGCTATGCTTACTTTATCAGGGTTGACATAAAAGTTTAAGTTTTTTTGTTTGCACTGGGCAAGTAGTTAGTCGGATAGCAAATATAGGTACTTGCTATTTGACTAACAGAAAAACATTCATATTACAATCAAATAGAGTATATTAGTGAACGGTGCGTTGCAAGATGTAGAGGTGTTACGCAACAAAGTAAATACGCTAATTAAGCTGCTTACTAATACTTATTTTAGAAGAGGTGGAAAGATAAATAAATAAGGTTAAATTAATAAACTGTAGATATGAAAAGATATTAATAGCAGCAAAAATAAAGAATTTTAGAGTAGAATCTTCGGTCCGATGGCACAACATATTTGTGTCTCTACTAAAAAAACAGGTTCCCGCATGTAAGTGTGTAAGGACGCATTGAGGGGGTCGCAACTCGCCCGAAAAAATATAATGAAAGGATATATTTAATATTGTGACCCGACAGTTGATCCCCCGACAATTGGTCCCCCAAAATGATATTTACTATAAAATTATAATTTTTGTGCATTATTTACCAATTTCAAATGTAAAAGATTTCAGATTCAGTTTGACTTCAAAAATGCCTTTAATTTGTTGGATGGTATTTTAGATTGATATTGGCGCAAGCGATTCTGACCTTGTCCTTTACACAGTTTTTTTTTACATAACGGTTAAAATTGCATTTAAAAGTAAAGTCCGCCGGTTGGCTTGCGATAGATGAGAGTTTAATAATAAGTTGGTATGAATATCAAAGAAATTTATAATCGGTGTCTTTTTTTTGTACTTAGGCGCTGTGGTACATACAGTAAATAGAGAAGAAGATTTTTCCTTGATGCATTTGAATGAAAATATGTTTTATTCTTTTGTTATTCGGCGGTAAATCCTCTCTACACATGTCATTTAATTATATTTTGTGTAATTATGTATAATTTATTTTTCCTTAAAGCAACTGCATATTGTACATATGTTGTAATAGGGCGTACTCGAAGGATTATAACCAGCGATCCCTGGGCATATTTGGAGTAAAAAATGTACATGTTATTTTGAACTCTGGTGACATTTTTTTTCTATTAGAAATATTTTTACATCACATGCCGCCACCGATGCGGTTAGGAAAGTGGCGCGTTCATAGCCAAGCGACGATTTGATTAGCGTTGTTTTGTTCTAACAGCGTGTTAATACTCGAAAAAGCGCGCGTATCGCTGACACCCACTGTGACGTATTATATTCCATAGAGATGGGAACAGTGGCAAAATGACATGTACATTTTTTACTCCAAATATGCTTAGGAATCGCTGGTTAATATCCCTCGGGTACGTCCTGTTACATCCTGTATAAGTACGCCGAAAGACGAATTGTTGGGCGAGGAATTGTCATGAAACTATTTGATATATTTTTTAGTTTTAAAATTAGTAAAAAAAATGTAAAAAAAATGTAAAAAAAAATTGTAATTTTATAAGAATTATATTTTCGGGAACCAACTGTCGGGGGATCAACTGATCATTATTGGTTTAGGTAGATAATAATAATCAGCTAGTTTAACTACATAATTAATTTGGCAATTATACCATACATTGACACGATTTTCTGAAGAGATAGTGAGTTTTAAGTTTGGGCACTTTACTTTTATAAAAACAACATTGGTAACACCTAATCTAAAATCTCCCTATAAACTATATTTTGGGTTGTAGATCCGCTTGCATTTGTTCCCTGACGTGTTCCTGGAACGATCTGAATTTTTAGAAAATTTTCTGATTTCACTCTAGAGCACGCTACATACAATTGACCATGTGTGAAAACAGGTTCTGGAAGAAAAACGCCAATCTGATGAAATGTTTGACCTTGTGATTTATTTATGGTCATACCATATGCAAGCTGAACTGGGAACTGGTGCCTGTGAAGATTAAAGGGAATCGTTACATCTGCAGAGGTATCCAACGTAATCCTAGGTAAAAAATGAACGCTTCCTCTTCTATCTCCTGTGATTATTTCAACTTCTAAGAGATTTTCTGTAAAATTTTTAATGATCATCCGCGTTCCATTGCAAAGCGATTGGGAAATCGATAGATTCCTCATTAAAATAACTACAGCTCCAATTTTCAAATTCAATGCATGAGGTGGTAATCCTGGTGGGTTAAAAGAGTTTAGAAATTCTAAAGGGAATCTCACCTGTTCCTCAGGATCTAGATTTCCTCTCTGGTCTCTCGCCGAATCGATACTGTAAAATGTTTTCAAGGGACCTTCTAATTTTTCTAAAACTTTTTCGTTGATTTTTCGAGCATCGATATTTTTGGGACATAATATTGCCCTGTCGCAGAATAAATTTGCATCGGCTACCGAATGTGACTCTCCGTAAATTGCGCTAACAACATCCTGGCAAATGGTACTCGATGGTAACACAACAGAAGACGCTACACAACCTTGAGGACATGGAAGAGTTCCGTTACCTAGTTCCAACAACCATTCGGCAAACGCAGTCTGGTCACTTGAAGCTCGCATATTAGCCTTAAGGTGGACCACCTTAAATAACCTCCAAAGCCCACTCTTTTTTATGGACGATGCAACAATTTTCCCGCGAGCCGCTCTGCGACAAACAGGTAAAACTTGTCTAAAGTCCCCTCCAAGAACAACAATTTTACCTCCGAACTGCAATTCATTATTCATTACATCCCGTATGGCACGTTCGATCATTTCGAAAGCTGTTATTGGGGCCATCGGAGCTTCGTCCCATATTATTAAATCTGCATTTTTAATTATGATTCTATTTTTTCTTGAAATTTTACATGTGGCAGAGCTATTTAAATCAAAAGGTAAATTAAATGCATTATGGCATGTTCTGCCGTTGGGAAGTAAAATTGCTGCTATTCCAGTCCAAGCCACGCTTAACACGTTTTTTCCCTGCGATTGCAACGAATGAATTAATGTTCTATACAAAAATGTTTTCCCTGTACCTCCTGGTCCGTCTACGAAAAAGCACCTCGGAGAATTTTCGTCTGACCTACCTGAGACAGCTTGAAGGATAGAATCAAACACTTCTCGTTGTTGCACGTTCAACAATGACTGCATCTCCGCTCCCAGGTTTTCTTCAATCACAACATCTGCAGGTCCTATATCTGTATTTATTGTTCGATCAGGTTCCGGCAGACCTTGTGCAGTGCAAGAAGAACCTTCGTTCAGAAGGGCGTCACTTATTTCGAGAAGTGCGAGATTTATAGCCAAGTCTGCGCTCTCAACATTTCTCAGAAAATCCTCCGACATGGGCGTTTTGAAAGAATTCCATATGTGTAATGGATCTGAAGGAAGACAATGAACCAATATAACTACAAAAAGGTTTCTAAGTGCCTTTGGCATCATGAAGACAACCCCTTCTTCTAAACACTTAACCCATTCGTTGATGTTGTCTGTCAGACCTAATTCACGTGCCGCATCACTGAAAGTAGGAAGAATAACTCCGTCGACTGTACGCAAATGTTCGTACGAAGTTGCGGCTTTAATTTTCAATAGCAAAATCCTAAGATTATATAATTCTCTATGACGTGGAGACACTGAAACCATCCTACCAATAATTTTATCACCGCCTTGTTTACGTTTTTTCCAGACCTTATTTCTGTTAAAAACGAAGAAGTTTGGAATATCCTGATAAAAATGTGCATGCGCTGAATTATCTAAACGATTTAAAGTGAACCAAGCTGATAATGTAGTGGGGCGGGAAAATGCTAACGCTGCTTCCTCGTTACCTTCTTCGAAATATACCTGTTCTCCGCCTGGCAAATGTACACTCAGTAAAACTGTCGTGTGCGACTGACCATGAATGGGATTTTCAAGAATACGCCAAGCAGCTTCTGGAGCGCTGATGAACCGACAGTCTAGAAACTGACTAATTTCATCATGGACGATTGCATCGTTGCTGGTGCCTTCTGTTGCTTCTTGAAGAAGCCGTAATTCCATGCGAGCACAGTCATGACCCTTGGCGAGATACTTGTGGATATATTTAATGGCGACAACGGAGGAACAAATTTCTGCATTAATATGTGCGTTGAATTTCCTAGTCAAATATGGATTGTACGGGACGACAAATTTATTATCAATTTTGAACCCTCTACATGTGTGATCTTCTAAACTATTGTCACGTCGTTTGTACACTGGATAGCCATTCACATCTGCTTCGGTTTCATTTCGAAATGCCTTTGGAAACTTCTTAGAACACTTTCCATCAACCATACAAATTGCTTCAGGATTGACGGTACCGCATGGGCCATGAATATTATGTTTTATAACCGCATTATACAAATCCTGGTCCCTTTCTCTGTCAGGTAATTCTGCGCTAATGACATTGTCTATCTCTGGAGGTAATTCTAACTTGTCTAATTCACTAAGAGTGAACAGACCGTGAAGATGCGGCAAACCTCTCTTTTGTTCCTCAATTACGTAAACGTAAGCTAAAACCTTACCGAACACCTCCTTTTTAACTATATCTGCGATGAATTCATCAACCTTAAGCTGGAACACTCGTGCAACTAAATCTGGCCTATCTGAGGCGCTTTGCCAATGATGGAGTTCATTTTTTATTTCACGCCATTTAGGATTGCAGGTGAACGTGATAAACAGGTCTGGGCGACCGTATTTCCTAACAACAGCCATTGAATCCTGATACATCTTAGTCATGTACCTAGGGCTACCAGTGAACGTGGAAGGTAAAATGACGATGTTTCCTGCACGGATATCATGGTCTACATGTCTGTTGTTTAAATGATCCAACAATCCCTGATAACACTCCACCCGCAACTCCTTTTGATGTAACCTCAAATATGTAAGCCTGCTGGACTCGCAACGAACATATGAGTTAACAATATACTGCTGAAACAGTTTTCCAGAACAATGAATGGGGTTGAAGACAGAACGCCTTACAGCTAGTTTATGCGAATAAAATTGAAGCAAAGTGACACTATTTCGAACTTGAGTTGCAAAATCTGAGTGATGACGGAGGTCCACAGACCAGCCACACTCTCCTGCAGGAAATAAAATAGGGAAAACCATTGAATCCAAATGTGGAGATAAAATGCTGATGCGTTGCGTATTATGCGATCTATTTGGATAAACAGCTATGTCGACGTCGGCTGGCAGATTCCCTTCGTGGTCTGCAACGAAGACCATTCCGACATCATTTGTAGATGTTGGAGCATTGTATCGCCTCTGATCATCAGATGAAGAACGCGAAAACAACAAACTAACAAAACGCTGTGGACCACCACTTTCTCTGCAACGCGCCTCTTCTTCCTCAACAGCAGTTCGAAGATTCCGGTAACTACCTGCATAAGGACTTACTTGACGGATTACCCTATCTACAACCGACATGATTTCCTGAAAACAATTTACGTTGGCCGGATGATTCATGCGTAGATTGACTGCTGCATCTGTGTCGTAAACGTATAGCTGCGCATAACACGGCACCTCGTTGTCTCCGACTTCTATCGTAGTGGAAGTGAGATGACATATCTCTCCTGAAATTTTCAAACAAAAAGGACCTCTGCCTGGAATGTCAATAATTTTAGCCCCGAAGGACGCAAAAGCGTTTGCATTATTGTACTGCCTAATAAACGACCTGAAATTCTTGGCGTTCTCACCGTTACCTAACAAAAAATCTTTGAACTGGGCTGGATACTCAGGCTGTGGATTCAGAAACACTTTTCCATTATGACAACAACTATGTTTTAATCGATTTTTCTCAGCTTCAAAATGAACAGCCCGGCAGTGGTCGACGGTACACTCGCGATCTAAAAGACCTAAATAATGAACAGATGGAGTGACCGCATTCAACGTTCCTGCAATGGCACATTTGAATGTAGCTCGAGACAGCCTGCTTCTGTTGGGAGTGGGGTCTATACTGGGCACAGAAACCATAACATTCAAAACCTCGTCAGCCACGGATTCTGCCACATCTATCGCTGGTTCTGCAGGAACTCTTTCATCAGGTACTAAAACCTCTTCCACATTCACTTCTTCAACAATCGCGGATTCAATCACAGAATCTGGCACTGCTCTTGTAGATGCCGATGGACTTTCATGCGTCATCTGATCTAAAAGTTTAAGCTCAGCTCGCCTTTTGCGGTCGTATTCCTTTTTTTTTAATTTTTTCAGATTTGTTTGTGCCAAATTTTTTTTTTTTTTTTCTTCTTCATACGCTATTTTACGAAGTAACTTCTTGGCGTTTTTACGTTCCTGAGTTACTTTCAAACTCATCTCCACATTGCTTTCAGTCACTTCGTTTATTACTTTTTTTGCACTTTCAGCTTGTCTTTTTTGATAATATTCTGCATTAAGTTCCCATTTTTTCAATCTTTTAAGCTCTTCATTTCGATCTTTTTTGTTTTGTTCAACATTCTTACGTTTTTTTTCAGACTTACATGCATTTGTCAGCCTTTCATTTTCAACTGTCAAATTTTCGTTTTCCCGCGTATTATGCGTCACTCCACTACTTGTACCAGGAACACATTCATTCGAGAGATCAATAGCTAATTCATGTCTTAGCATAATCTCAAAATCTCCTTGCACAATATTCACATCAGCAATTTCTCTTTCAGTCGATTTTTCATCAGTTAAAACATCAATTTTTTTAGATGAAAACGGTCGCTTACCATATTCGTTTTCCCCGTCCATATTTCCTCAGTCAAACTGTACATTCGTAGATTCGTACCACTCTTACTTATTTTCATGCACAAATCTAAGATCCAAAACAATATTTTCAACACTTTCAGATATCATAAAACGTAAAAATCCCAATATAATTTCGAGACAAAATATAAAGCGGTTTCTCAATGTGAAATTTCGAATGAAAAAGAACCATAGACACAGGAATTCCAGAGTCAATAAGGATGGTCGATATACTTGTTACCTTGACACGGTGACTTTGCCGTCACGCGACAAAATTAACGAAATCGTATATTATCTAGAAAACGGTCTAACAGAAAATAAATAGCAAATGGAAATCTTAATATATAAAACAAAGTCGGGTTAGTTACACTATTTATAACTCGAGAACGGCTGGGCTGATTTTGATGATCTTTGATTTGTTGGATTTGTCTCCGCCTCGGATAGGATAATAACTATTTAAACATCACAAAAGTTAACGAAATAAATAGTTATAAAGAAAATTATTTTCCCCATACATTTTGTATGGAACGAATTCTCCTATTTTGAAAGAACTGCAGCAATATTGTGAGGGGTATAATATTGAACTGTGCGTGAATTTCAAACATTCAAAAACGTCAAATGTCAATGCGTTGATTGTTGTGCATTTGTTTTTAATCATATAATGCTGCCCTTCTTTCTTACACACTCAATGTCAATAGTCGAAAATGAGACAAATGGTGAACGTATGTCTGCACACCTCCAAAGGAAAAATACAATAATTATAATAAATCTCTGAAATGAAACGCATTTTTTTACATAAGCTCCACACAGGAGGCCCTGAGGAAAATAATTTCTCTCAGGACCTATGTCATCTTAGGGGATGCTGTGTGGAGGATCTTTTTAAGGAATGGGGAGGATAGAAAGTTCTGGGAAGGAAAAAGGTATGAGGGGTGGGTAGGAATCTGGGGGTCAGTGTGTCCGGGAGTGACGGACGTATGAATCCATCCCTCCAACTGTGGTGCAAGACAATGGGTCGAGAGAGTCCGGTTGGAAAGGTCAAAAGGCCTCCCTCAACCAGTCTCTCTCGATCCGGCCCGCCACGCAGCAGGTGGGCAGGCGCATCAACTGCCAAGACCCGGACATAAGTCACCTCATGAACCCGGGCACCCCTGCTAAATCACCAAACGTAGCGAACCACTTGGGGTGGTCCATGGTAGAGGTGTTGGTTATTCAATAAATGGTTCCCGGGGCGGCGGCACCCGTATCCGCCTTCCGAATTCCCGTAAGTAATTGTAAAAGTAAGAAAATCACAAAAATATAAATCCGTACACAACGCCATCTCTGATACTGACAAAAACAAAACACGGACGGTTGCGCATTGATAATTGCTTCATTACGTAATTTTTAACTTAATAAAAAAACTGAATTTTAGCTATTGATTCTGAGGCGGTACGAAGTTCGTCGGGTCAGCTAGTAACAAAATAAAAATACGTTACGCAACAAAAAACATTAATTGGTTAAAAATCTTGCAAAATAATCGCAGCGTTATAAAAAAGTATACAATTTATTTCAGTTTTTTTGTAAAAATAAATCATGCAAATTTATTTAGAAAATTAGAATTTAAAGAAAAAATATTTTAAAATCAAACAAATTAATAAATACAACAACTGAGTGGGTTACTAAAATATAGCAAAAAAATGTAACAACCTTACATATTTGGAATTATTTACATTTTTATTTCATATTATTATTTTGCAAAGGAATTAATGATGGTTGATATCTTTGTGTCGATTACGTTGTTCGTGACAAAATGAACTTAAATATTTTATAAAATGGTGTTACAGAAAAAAAAATTAATAGGGGAAATTATGTTAATAATCTAACAAATTATTTGATGCATTAAAAAGTGTTCAAATCGATTGCTTTGTCGCAGTGACGGAATTGGTTTATTTATGGTAGTGACTGTCGCAATGACACACATAAATGACAATAAATTTAGAGAAATGTCTCTGCATTAATAAGTACCATAAATAATATCTGTTATTTCGAATTTGATATACGTTTGACAGCAGGTAAGATTTGGCATGATTCTATTGAAAATAGTAATTATATTTGCACGTCTAATTTGCAGTTGTTTTTTTCTTTCTTGGGGTTCTGGTATGAGCGATCGATAACGATTGATGGGATAACTTTCGGTAATTGTCATTTCCTAGCGTGATTGCAGATCGCTAACTAATAAATAATATTTTTAACTTTAAACCTCAAATTGTAATATTCAATTAAATGAAGATAATATTAGCGAAACTCAATTGAAAATCTGGAGACAGAAAATCTGAAAAAGACCAGAAATGCCAATATATTTTTCTGTCTCCAGATTTTCGATTGAATTTCGCTAATATTGTCTTCAGTTACTCAAAGTGATGGCATTATTTATTTTATTAAAAGACAAATAACTTTGTTTACATCACTTTATTTTATACACAATATCACTTTTTTTATACAAAGCAAATAGCAAATAATTACCGTTATTCCATTAAATTTACAAAAATGAGCTATATACTCTGTTTGGAGTTAAGTGTCACAAAATTTATAAAATTGGAAGACTTTGGTGGCTGGGTCATGTAGAGAGAATGAGTGAGCATCAAGCACCAAAGTCCCTGCGGAACTCAAGACCGATAGGGCGGAGGAGCCTGGGAAGATCAAGATTAAGATGTGGAGCGACAACGTCCTCAAAGATATAACTACCTTGGAGCTTCTAAACTGAACAGAGCTGGCTCAAAACCGAGATGAGTTGAGGAAGACCCACCGGGGGTTGTAAAGCCAAGAGTGATGAAGATAATGATTCCACTAAATTAATAGACCAAATACTAAATAAAAAAAATGAAACAGAATTTTTTTAAACCTTATATCTACTCTTATGCTAAAGATATAAATAAGTAATGGCGTAGAATTCTATTTGTTGATATGGTACCCCAAAAATAATAAGTACATACTAACATTCCCAATATTATTTAACCAGCATTTTATATGAATAATAAATTAAAGAAATACATCCTTAACAACAAAGATAGCGACATTAAAACAAAAAATCAGGTATTTATAAACTCAATGTAAGGATTTAAATTTTTTTATGTAGGTAAAACTAACAGAAATTTTGAGGTAAGAGTAAAGAACATTTCAGGGCTTTAAATGATAATAGTGAATCTGAGATCGCAGATCATTTATTAAAAAAAGGTCATACATTTGATACACGCTTAGGACTTAAAATAGTACATATGGGTTATATAATAATATTTCTGAAATCTTATAAATAAGGAAAAATGTTAATATGAAAACAGATAATTAATAAGCAAAAAAAAAATTATAAATCTTCTTTTGAATAATTTCTCAGTTAACCGGTCTTTCCATGCTAACGATATTGTAATTCCTAATTTCAATAAACTTCCCCCACTCTTACCTCTCCCCCTTCTTTTTACATCTTCCCTTGTTATCTAATCTGTATTTAATTTGTGACTTCAGTGTACATTAATGTGAACATTGTTCACGAAACATGTAGACTGTGTAAAATAACTTATAATAAAATAAAAACGATTGTAGTCTTATTTTATAGATAGAGCTGTATTGAATTCCTTTTGGAGAAAAAATCACCGGGCATTTGTTATTGAATTTAATGAACTTGTTGCATTGAATGTCAACACACAACAGAACAATATATGTAATTTGGAAATAAATCCTTCATTTTTACTGGCTGCATGACTAAAGGTAAAATTATTGAACTATTTTTGGAAAAATTCTGTTAAATAAATAAATATGACTGTCATATAGCATGAAATTGATTCATTATTCTTACTTTCCAGCGATACCAATTACATCAACTTCAGCAGAGATGAGAATTGTTGGATGCCAAGGTTAAGTGAAAAAGCTCTAAAATCTAGCAGCTCGGTAGCACTAAAAACAAACGTAATCATTTCAGCTACGTTACGTTAGGCGTATACGAAAGGCCCTTGAGCATCAATCAATACTGCAAAATACCGGGATTTGATGAATGTATATGTGACAAAAATATTATGATGAAGAAGACGTTATAATAATATAAATAATATTTTTTGTAATTTTATTATGTATTTATAAATAAGAAAAAGGTGTGAGCTTACAAAAATTATTGTAATATTTTTCTTTAATTAAAATAATTATAATTTTCTAAAATGTTTTTTAATGTATTTTTTTTTTGGTACATTTAATATAAAAAAGTATTATTTTTCCAATAAAATTTTATTATTCAAATAATATAAGGCACACAGTAGGTTGAGTTGAAAAAAACAAATACACTCATTCACATTTATACATACTCTCTAATTATTCTGACTCTTGACATGGCCCAGCTCAAGTATCTGATTCACTTAATTGTTCTATGGCTACATGTACTTATTTCAGATTTCATCAATAATTGACAATGCAGACTGATCATCTTCGTTTTACAGTAGGTACACACACATTTTATCTGTTTTGTCATATTGTCGGCATATTCAGCTCCTGTAAACAAATAATCCACTTAATGAAATAATTAAAATTTTATTGTGGTAAAAACAAAGTGTTTTAATTATTTCATTAATAAAATGGTGCCACAAAGTGAATTTGCTAAATTTGAAGAAATAATCCACTGTTAGGTTGGAATAATAATAATGTTGTATAAAGTGCCATTTTTGTAAAAAATCACCTTTTGTTTACCACTAACTGACCGTAGGATGGTAAATTATTTTTTGTCACAATTATATTTTATAAAAGTAGTTTTATATTTCATAGTTTTAATTTTTGCATTGCGCTCTTTATAGCCATTGCAAGATATCATACGTCAACGATTGCAATAGAACGATATATTTAAGCCAGTTTTCTATCATTTTTATTTATACCTTGATATATCGCATATCCTTCATTAATTGACAATGCAGGCTGACACATGCTACATTATCTTATCTATTTTGTCGTATTGTCGGCATATGATTTCAATAGAACGATATATTTAAGCCAGTTTTCTATCATTTGTGGAAAAGTGTATTTTTACCTTGATATATCGCATATCCTTCAATAATTGACAATGCAGGCTGGCTTAGCTAGGTACATTATCTTATCTATTTTGTCGTATTGTCGGCATATTCAGACCTGTAAACAAATAATCCACTGTTAGGTTAATAATATAATATTGTGTACCAAAAACCTAATAATTTGAGATGAGAGATGTAACAACTCAACATAATTATATTTTTTATGTAGAACTATCAAAGAAAGTGACGTACGCAGCATAATAAATGTTTTTTTCTCACCTGTCAAACACATCGCGTCAAATACTACAAAAAATATCGAAGTACAGTCTTCCAAACTGCAATATTCGCATGTCCGTCTATTTAAAATGGACCTAACTAAATAAATCTTAACGTGCATCACACGAAAAAACAAATTTTGAATTAATACACACAGTCGACATCATAAATAAACCAATCCCGTCGACATGTCGGGTTTTTTCTTCCAGTGATGCCATAATATGGCAAACAAAAAAAACATGTTTCAGGGCAAAAAGTTAAAAATAAACCAAAATTTCTGTCCACATTTTATTGAGAATTTAAATAATAAAACAACATCTGCTAGAAATAATACATATTTATATATATTTGGTATAATAAATAAAATAATAAATATAATAAATAAACCAAATATATATATACATATTAAATTTACCTCCGAATAATAGAAAAAAAAATTACGTTTAAAAAAAAAACACAAAAAACACCCTTCAAATAAGTTTTTATTAAAGTTTTTCTTTTATCAAACATAATTTGTAATACACCATTTTACCAATTAGTGTGGGAACCTTATTAAAGTTATATGAAAAATTTCAAGCATTTTGATCCCATATTGAACTGAACTCGGCATTCCAAAACCGCGAACCTGGTAACACTCAAAACAAATTATATATATTTGCAATACTACCGAAATAAGTAGGTACCTACCCGAAATGAATAACGTGTTAATTTGAACTGGCCAGGAATATTTAAACTTCCGATGGAATCTGTGAGCGCGTGTTTTGATGGAAACAACCTTACCTTAGTATTTATTGCATTAAAACCTAGTTCGTTGTGTAGGTACCCATTCAGGTAGGTACCTGCGCATTTCCTTAGATTCCGGCAATCTTTGCTTTTTTCATCATATTTGCAATACTACCGAAGTAAGTAGGTACCTACCCCGAATGAAAAACGTGTTAATTTGAACTGGCCAGCAATAATTAAACTTCCGATGGAATCTGTGAGCACGTGTTTTGATGATTTTTTTTGGGAAAATTTCGAGTTTTGTCAGCATCTCCTGACGTATTTTATATGAGAATCATATGTTTTATTGGTGTTAAAAGTTGCGGAATCTATCCGGCTATCGTATTTTCAAAAAACATCTAGCCCAGAATCGGTTTTTCGGCGGTAATGTCGTTTTCCGAAAAACAACGACCGAAACCGCCGAGAGTTCCGTTTTGTTAGGCTAAAAATTTGACATCTAAGATTTTGACCATAGACCTAGCATTTTCCTTTGAGGAAAATGCTAAGTCTTTTTTTGTCATTTTTTTTTTGAAACGCTATCTGTCGGCGGGAAATACAACCGAGCCGAATCGAGTGATTCGAGTAGAGCTTCTAGTTTTCGCCGCCGATTCGTATCGGAGAATAAATCCCTGTATATATTTCATTTTGTCGAAAAAAAAGTGCTTACAGTTTTCATTCGGAATTTGCTTCAACCGAAAGTGAACCTTGAGGTGGGTGAAACGCAAAGGGCGTACTGGTCGTTTTTGCGTCAACGAAAAAGTGCGCGGAAAAAGACCTTTCCCAAAACCAAGCATTAATATATATACTAGGTTTTGCCCGTTGCAGAAGCAACTGACGGGTTTAAACACTATGCGATTTGACGTGTGAACGTGGATGAAGCGAGGAAGAGTGTGTGTTAAATTAAATATATGAAGAAACCTGAGGTTACAGTGAACTTGCAACGCATGCCGGGTACCCGTTGTATATAATGTTATGTAGTGCAGCGCTTGCATTAAAATGTAATTTCCCAGGAATTGGAATGGAACCATTACAGTTAAGTTGACCCCGAGGTTACAGTGACCTTGCAACGCATGCCGAGTAACCGTTGTATATTATGCTATAAATTGCAGGCGCTTGCATTAAAATTTTATTTCCCGGGAATCGGGATGAAACCATTACAGTAAAGTTGACCCCTAGGTTACAGTGACCTTGCAACGCATACCGGGTACCCGTTGTATATAATGTTATATAGTGCAGGCGCTTGCTTTAAAATGTTATTTCCCGGGAATTGGGATGGAACCATTACAGTTAAGTTGACCCCGAGGTTACAGTGACCTTGCAACGCATGCCGTGTACCCGTTGTATATTATGTTATAAATTGCAGGCGCTTGCATTAAAATTTTATTTCCCGGGAATTGGGATGAAACCATTACAGTAAAGTTGACCCCTAGGTTACAGTGACCTTGCAACGCATGCCGGGTACCCGTTGTATATAATGTTATATAGTGCAGGCGCTTGCATTATAATGTAGTTTCCGGGGACTTGGGATGGAACCATTAGAGTTTAGTTGACCCTGAGGTTAAAGTGGCCTTGCAACGCATGCCGGGTACCCGTAGTATATAATGTTACATAGTGCAGGCGCTTGCATTATAATGTAGTTTCCCAGGACTTCGGATGGAAACATTACAGTTTTATTGACCCCGAGGTTAAAGCGGCCTTGCAACGCATGCCGGGTACCCGTTGTATATAATTTTATAAAGTGCATAATTTTATAATGTTGTTTCCCGGGACTTGGTAGGGAACCATTACGGTTTAGTTGACCCCGAAGTTAAAGTGGCCTCGCAACGCATGCCGGGTACCGCAGTTTAGCAGTGCAAAATTTCATTATGCCGGAGCTCACTATTGTAGTTGTATTGTATTTCATTTTGCAAGTGTAAGTACTAAGTAGGTACTTTGTTGTAATATTTCACCAAAACGACGCCATTATGCTGTTGAGCATAAAATAATTTTCACTACAAATAAATTCATTCAATATCATGTTTTGATTTTTAAATGAAAAAAGTCCCCGCAAGTAAGTACCTACCTAGAACACGCGTAATGTATATATATATATACAATGTTCAAATAGAACACACTTAAAAATAAAAAAAATTGACAATTCTTTAAATTTTTCTAGTAAATTTTCAGTTCTATAAAGTTCCGTTCGAGTTCTGTAATTATTTCAGTTTTGTGATGTAACTGGTCTGTAATGATAAAACAATAGAATTTGAGTAGAACCATCACAGAACGTGAAAATTAACTTTAAAAAAGTTCAATTATTCTGTATCATCGAAACAACCTTACCTTAGTATTTATTGCATTAAAACCTAATTCGTTGTGTAGGTACCCATTCAGGTAGGTACCTGCGCATTTCCTTAGATTGCGGCAATCTTAGCTTTTTTCATCATATCTGCAATACTACCGAAATAAGTAGGTACCTACCCCGAATGAACAACGTGTTAATTTGACTGGCCAGCAAATATTTAAACTTCCGATGGAATCTGTGAGCGCGTATTTTGATGATTTTTTTTCGGAAAATTTCGAGTTTTGTCAGCATCTCCTGACGTATTTTATATGAGAATCATATGTTTTATTGGTGTTAAAAGTTGCGGAATCTATCCGGCTATCGTATTTTCAAAAAACATCTAGCCCGGAATCGGTTTTTCGGCGGTAATGTCGTTTTCCGAAAAACAACGACCGAAACCGCCGAGAGTTCCGTTTTGTTAGGCTAAAAATTTGACATCTGAGATCCTGACCTATGTCAATATAGCATTTTCCTTTGTGAAATTAGCGGGTTTTTTCCTTAATTTTTTTTTTCAAACGCCGTCTGTCGGCGGGAAATATAATCGAGTGATTCGAGTAGAGCTTCTAGTTTTCGCCGCCGATTCGTATAGGAGAATAAATCCCTGTATATATTTCATTTTGTCGGAAAAAAATTACCCCCAGTTTCCATTCGGAATTTGCTTCAACCGAAAGTGAACCTTGAGGTGGGTGAAACGCAAAGGGCGTACTGGTCGTTTTTGCGTCGACGAAAAAGTGAGCTTTTCCCGACCTACCCCAAAACTAAACAATACTATATATACTAGGTTTTGCCCGTTGCAGAAGCAACTGACGGGTTAAGACACTATGCGATTTGACGTGTGAACGTGGATGAAGCGAGGAGGAGTGTGTGTTAAATTAAATATATGAAGAAACCTGAGTTCACAGTGGCCTTGCAACGCATGCCGGGTACCCGTTGTATATAATGTTATGTAGTGCAGCGCTTGCATTAAAATGTAATTTCCCAGGAATTGGAATGGAACCATTACAGTTAAGTTGATCCCGAGGTTACAGTGACCTTGCAACGCATGCCGAGTAACCGTTGTATATCATGTTATATATTGCAGGCACTTGCTTTAAAATATTATTTCCCGGGAATTGGGATGGAACCATTACAGTTAAGTTGACCCCGAGGTTACAGTGACCTTGCAACGCATGCCGTGTACCCGTTGTATATTATGTTATAAATTGCAGGCGCTTGCATTAAAATTTTA
This sequence comes from Limnephilus marmoratus, assembly GCA_917880885.1. NCBI lineage: Eukaryota > Metazoa > Arthropoda > Insecta > Trichoptera > Limnephilidae > Limnephilus > Limnephilus marmoratus. The sequence goes on from OU862908.1 coordinate 57,673,345, forward strand.
TTTCCCGGGAATCGGGATGAAACCATTACAGTAAAGTTGACCCCTAGGTTAAAGTCGCCTTGCAACGCATACCGGGTACCCGTTGTATATAATTTTATATAGTGCAGGTGCTTGCATTATAATGTAGTTTCCCGGTACTTGGGATGGAACCATTATAATTAAGTTGACCCCGAGGTTACAGTGACCTTGCAACGCATGCCGGGTACCCGTTGTATATACTGTTATATAGTGCAGGCGCTTGCATTATAATGTAGTTTCCCAGGACTTCGGATGGAAACATTACAGTTTTATTGACCCCGAGGTTAAAGCGGCCTTGCAACGCGTGCCGGGTACCCGTTGTATATAATTTTATAAAGTGCATAATTTTATAATGTTGTTTCCCGGGACTTGGTAGGGAACCATTACGGTTTAGTTGACCCCGAAGTTAAAGTGGCCTCGCAACGCATGCCGGGTACCCGCTGTATATAATTAATTTATTTACGCACAAATAGTCCATTAACAATAACAATCGGTTGCACGGTTTAGCAGTGCAAAATTTCATTATGCCGGAGCTCACTATTGTAGTTGTATTGTATTTCATTTTGCAAGTGTAAGTACTAAGTAGGTACTTTGTTGTAATATTTCACCAAAACGACGCCATTATGCTGTTGAGCATGAAATAATTTTCACTATAAATAAATTCATTCAATATCATGTTTTGATTTTTAAATGAAAAAAGTCCCTGGAAGTAAGTACCTACCTAGAACACGCGTAATTATTTTTTTTATTTAACAATGTCCAAATAGAACACACTTATAAAAAAAAAATATAATTAATAAAAAAAAATTGTCAATTCTTAAAATTTTTCTAGTAAATTTTCAGTTCTAGAAAGTTCCGTTCGAGTTCTGTAATTATTTCAGTTTTGTGATGTAACTGGCCTATATTGAGAAAAAACAGAATTTCAGTAGAAGCAACTCAGAACGTGAAAATTAACTTAAAAAAAGTTGAATTATTCAGTATCATCGAAACAACCTTACCTTAGTATTTATTGCATTAAAACCTAATTCGTTGTGTAGGTACCCATTCAGGTAGGTACCTGCACGTTTCCTTAGATTCCGGCAATCTTTGCTTTTTTCATCATATTTGCAATACTACCGAAATAAGTAGGTACCTACCCCGAATGAAAAACGTGTTAATTTGAACTGGCCAGGAATATTTAAACTTCCGATGGAATCTGTGAGCACGTGTTTTGACGATTTTTTATCGGAAAATTTCGAGTTTTGTCAGCATCTCCTGACGTATTTTATATGAGAATCATATGTTTTATTGTTATCAAAAGTTGCGGAATCTTTCCGGCTTTCGTATTTTTTAAAAACATCTAGCCCGGAATCGTTTTTTCGGCGGCAATGTCGTTTTCCGAAAAACAACGACCCAAACCGCCGAGAGTTCCGTTTTGTTAGGCTAAAAATTTGACATCTAAGATTTTGACCATAGACCTAGCATTTTCCTTTGAGGAAAATGCTAAGTCTTTTTTTGTCATTTTTTTTTTGAAACGCTATCTGTCGGCGGGAAATACAACCGAGCCGAATCGAGTGATTCGAGTAGAGCTTCTAGTTTTCGCCGCCGATTCGTATCGGAGAATAAATCCCTGTATATATTTCATTTTGTCGAAAAAAAAGTGCTTACAGTTTTCATTCGGAATTTGCTTCAACCGAAAGTGAACCTTGAGGTGGGTGAAACGCAAAGGGCGTACTGGCCGTTTTTGCGTCGACGAAAAAGTGAGCTTTTCCCGACCTACCCCAAAACCAAGCATTAATATATATACTAGGTTTTGCCCGTTGCAGAAGCAACTGACGGGTTTAAACACTATGCGATTTGACGTGTGAACGTGGATGAAGCGAGGAGGAGAGTGTGTTAAATTAAATATATGAAGAAACCTGAGGTAACAGTGACCTTGCAACGCATGCCGGGTACCCGTTGTAATAAAATCGAAAATGAAATACAAATCCCCAAAGTTGTCCACTATTGGATAACCAACACCTCTGCCATAGGTCACCTCAAGTGGTTCGCTACGTTTGGTGATTTAGTAGGGGTGCCCGGGTTCATGCGGTGAGGTCTACCTAGTTCTTGGAGGCGGATGCTCAGGACACACTGAACCCCAGATTCCTACCCACCCCTTAAACCCTTTTCCTTCCAAGAACTCTCATCTCCTTCCTTTCCTAAAAAAATCCTCCACACAGCATCCCCAAAGATGACATAGGACCTGAGGGAAATTATTTTCCCCACGACCTCCTGTGTGGAGCTCATGTAAAAAAAAAAAATTAAATGCATATCTTTTTCTCCGTCCTTTCCCTTAAAAAACCCTCCACACAGCATCCTCAAAGATGACATAGGCCCCTAGGGAAATTGTTTTCATCAGTGCCTCCTGTGTGGAGCTAATGTAAAAAAAATATTTTAGCAATGCATAATTTCATCCTGAGTTCTACCTGAGGTTGCAGTGACCTTGCAACGCATGCCGGGTACTTATTGACACCGAGGTTACAGTGATTTTGCAACGCATGCCGGGTACCCGTTGTATAAAATGTTATTTAGAAATACAAATCCCCAAAATTGACCTTTATTGGATAACCAACACCTATGCCGTAGGTCACTCCAAGTGGTTCGCTACGTTTGGTGATTTAGTAGGGGTGCCCGGGTTCATGGGGTGAGGTTTGTCCAGGTTTTGGATGCGGATGACCAGGACACACTGAACCCCAGACCCCTACCCACCCCTTAAACCCTTTTCCTTCCCAGAACTCTCATCTCCTTCTTTGCCTTAAAAAACCCTCCACCCAGCATCTCCAAAGATGACATGACCCTGAGGGAAATTATTTTCCTCAGGGTCTCCTGTGTGGAGCTCATATAAAAAAAAATAATTAAATGCAAATAAATTCACCTTTCCCAAAAAGCCTTTTCCTTTTCTAAAAAAAATACTCCACACAGCATCCCCAAAGATGACATAGGACTTGAGGGAAATTATTTTCCCCACGGCCTCCTGTGTGGAGCTCATGTAAAAAAAAATAATTAAATGCATATCTTTTTCTCCGTCCTTTCCCTTAAAAAAACCCTCCGCACAGCATCCTCAAAGATGACGTAGGCCCCTAGGGAAATTGTTTTCCTTGGAGCCTGCTGTGTGGAGCTAATGTAAAAAAAAATGTTTAGCACTGCATAATTTCATCCTGAGTTAACTCTGAGGTTGCAGTGACCTTGCAACGCATGCCGGGTACCCGTTGTATATAATGTTATAATATTTGCAAGGCGCTTTCATTAAAATGTAGTTTCCCGGGACTTGGGATGCTAGAGCTCACTATTGTATATAGAAACCAATGAATGGTTCCCGGGGCAGCGGTACCAATCTCACGTTCAATGAATATCATTAAAATGCAAAATACAAAAAAAAAGCGTTATGTTAATTTAATATTTTTCATAATAATTATCCCGTTCAACTTCAAGCAATTTCGTTATAGGAAGGTACCTGCATAGATTCAAAAAGTGACCATCTCGAGTGATTAATTTCATATCATTAAATATTTAAATGAAAGAATTCTGTTCCTAAGCCGGTAGGTACCTACCTGGTAAAGCCCGAGAAAAATAATATTGCTCTAGGTACCTACGCGTCTAGGAACATAACGTATTTGGTTACTTTTCTTTCGATGGACCGGTAGGTACCTGCCCCGTTATAAATTGCATTTTTTTCATATGGCCAGTAATTCAATACTCTCGGATAATTTGAGAACGCATTTTCGACATGAATTTTTCAGGAAATGTGTGATGTTTGTCAGCTTCTATTGACATATTTTATAAGAGATGCGTATACAATATTGTTATCAAAAATTGCGTATGCCTCTACTCTATTATATTTTTTTTAAATATCAAAGCTCGGATCGTTTTCTGGGCTTTAATTCCGTATTCCCTAACCAAAACCGCTGAGAGGTCCGTTTCGGTAAAATAAACTGACATTTCAAATTTTGTCGTAACCACCTCAAGCAAAGACTGAAAATCGAACACCTGCGCCCGTTTTAGAACACTTTACATACAAATTACGTCAGCAAACGCTGTCAGGGCCTCGCTGAAAACTTGCGGTGGTTTTGTATATCATTCCATGTTCAGTATTGCAAGTTTTGAAAAAATTAAATAAATATATCAAATATCTACCGATTTTACAGGCTGAAAACCGTGTGCATTATGGATGTTATTGAATTTTTCGCAAATGTCAAATAAAATTGCAAAGTTTGACGCGACATTGTGAAACATTTTAAATGGGAAGCTACACATCTTTTTATTTTAAAAGTTTCTAAATCTTGTATAATTTATGATTAATAAAAAACATCTCTCGCAAAATGTTTTTTTTCGTTGTATTTTACCACCCCGCAAAGGGCCATTAAAATGTCATTTTTTCTACGTTTTTTTTTCAGATCGCCGTAAATTCCTAGCAGAAATCAGTTTTGTATGGGAGATTTTCGCTATATCTTTCTCAACTTTTGCGGGCATTTGAAAAGAGATAGATAGCTTCGAAGGAGAGTGAACCGTGGGGCCTTTGAAATTGAATCAACTTAGAGGTCAATTTGGCTTGCCAAATTTTATTTTACCAAACTGCAGCAAGCCAAAGTGACCCTTGTCGTTTCACCCACCCGAGGGGCAAAGTGGTCGCTTTTCCCCTCAAATCAAAAGTGAGCTATTTCGTGACCTTTCCCTGACCTACCCCAAAACCAAACAATACTATATATACTAGGTTTTGCCCGTTGCAGAAGCAACTGACGGGTTAAAACACTTTGCGATTTGCGTGTGAATGTGGATGAAGCGAGGAGGAGTGTGTGTTAAATTAATTATATGAAGAAACCTGAGGTTACAGTGACTTTGCAACGCATGCCGGGTACCCGTTGTATATAATGTTATAATATAGTGCAGGCATTTGCAAGGCGCTTGCATAATAATGTAGTTTCCCTGAACTTGGAATGGAATACAGTTAAGTTGATCCCGAGGTTACAGTGATGTTGCAACGCATGCCGGGAACCCTTTGTATATAATGTTATAATATAAAACAGGCGTTTGCAAGGCGCTTGCATTATAATGTAGTTTCCCGGAACTTGGAATGGAACCATTACAGTTAAGTTGACCCCGAGATTACAGTGATGTTGCAACGCATGCCGGGTACCCGTTGTATATAATGTTATAATATAAAGCAGGCGTTTGCAAGGCGCTTGCATTATAATGTAGTTTCCCGGAACTTGGAATGGAACCATTACAGTTAAGTTGACCCCGAGATTACAGTGATGTTGCAACGCATGCCGGGTACCCGTTGTATATAATGTTATAATACATTGCATGCGTTTGCAAGGCGCTTGAATTATAATGTAGTTTCCCGGAACTTGGAATGGAACCATTACAGTTAAGTTGACCCCGAGGTTACAGCGATGTTGCAACGCATGCCGGGTACCCTTTGTATATAATGTTATAATATAAAGCAGGCGTTTGCAAGGCGCTTGTATTATAATGTAGTTTCCAGGAACTTGGAATGGAACCATTACAGTTAAGTTGACCCTGAGGTTACAGTGATCTTGCAACGCATGCCGGGTACCCTTTGTATATAATGTTATAATATAAAGCAGGCGTTTGTAAGGCTCTTGCATTATAATGTAGTTTTCCGGAACTTGGAATGGAACCATTACAGTTAAGTTGACCCCGAGATTACAGTAATGTTGCAACGCATGCCGGGTACCCGTTGTATATAATGTTATAATACAGTGCATGCGTTTGCAAGGCGCTTGAATTATAATGTAGTTTCCCGGAACTTGGAATGGAACCATTACAGTTAAGTTGACCCCGAGGTTACAGTGTTGTTGCAACGCATGCCAGGTACCCGTTGTATATAATGTAATGTAGAAATACAAATCCCCAAAGTTGTCCTTTATTGGATAACCAACTTCTCTGCCATAGGTCACCTCAAGTGGTTCGCTACGTTTGGTGATTTAGTAGGGGTGTCCGGGTTCATGGGGTGAGGTCTGTCTAGGTCTTGGAGGCGGATGTCCAGGACACACTGAACCCCAGATTCCTACCCACCCCTTAAACCCTTTTCCTTCCCAGAACTCTCATCTCCTTCCTTTCCTTAAAAAAAATCCTCCACACAGCATCCCCAAAGATGACATAGGACCTGAGGGAAATTATTTTCCCCACGGCCTCCTGTGCGGAGCTCATGTAAAAAAAAAAAATTAAATGCATATAAATTCACCTTTCCCAAAAAGCCAGAAATAATTGAAAAAAACATGTTCTTAATATATTTTCCCTTGCTTAGTTCTGCACTCCTGGTATTTATCCTTTTAAAATTTTGTTTTATTCGAGTAAAAAAAAGAACAGAAAAAATATTTTTTCATAGCGTACTCTACCCCCCCCCCTTCCTCCATCCCGCAAAACCCCTCCCGGGTTCCCCTCCCCCTTCCCAGATTACCCTCCCCCCTCCGTGGTTTTTTCCCCCCTCCCGCGCTCATTATTTCATTGCCGTTACATTTGGTTTTCAAACAGCTCGCGTGCCACCTATTGAAATATTTTTATGCAAATTTCGTAATGCCAGAGCTCACCAGCCAATAAACAAACATAACAAAAAAAAATTATTCAATTTTGTGCAGTCTTTCGGAAGTTATACGCGTTCATACATTTCGACGATTGATTTTTATGCAAATTTCATAATGCCAGAGCTTACCAGTAGTTTTATAGAAACCTTGTCCTATCAGTAACGAAAACAATAAAAAAAGAATTTTCAGATTCGGTGCATTCGTTCGAAAGTTATACGCATATATACATTTCGGCAATTCATTTTTATACAAATTTCATTATGGCAGATCTCACCGGTATTTTTATGCAAAACCTTGTCCTAACAGTAACGAACCCACCAAAAAAACAATTATTCAATTCGATGCATCCGTTCGAAAGTTATGCGCGTGCAAACATTTCGGCAACCATTTTATACAAATTTCATAATGCCAGTGCTCACCAGAAGATCAATAAAAACCTTATCCTAACAATTACAAACACAAAACAAAAATAATTATCCAATTCGGTGCATGCATTCGAAAGTTATGGGCGTACTTGCATATCGGCGATTCATTTATAATACCTATATCAGTTTCTCAGGCACCTAACGATTTTATAGTTTTTCATACAGTTAAATATTCCTCAGTCAATTTCTGCGCTCCTGGTAGGTACCCTGTAACGTTTATACAGAATGTGCAATGCAATTTTTCACAAAAATGGCGCTTTAATTTTATTTTTATAATTTTATAATATATCAGTTTCTCAGGTACCTACCGATTTTACAGTTTTTCATATAGTTAAACATACGTATGTATAAAGCCGCCGACAGGGCCTAGCAGCAGAAATCTGCCAAACAGAAGTATGTAGACACAATCGGAGACATGCCATCATCAAATTCTCAAAGATTCGTCGCAATGGGATGAACGGTTAACCGTGTATAATTTAATGAAGCTAAAACAACATATTATCTCGGTCAATTTCTGCGCTCCTGATACTTTGGATCCATTATTTTACAAAACCTAGGGTTTTTTTCACAAAAATGGCGCTATAATTTTATTTTTATTATTTAGGAAAACAAATTTGGTCATCGGGATAAGCACCTCATTTTATTTGATTTTATTAAATTTTGTATTAAGTACCTACTTAGTATTTAAATGGTTAATAATATTTCATTTATATGGCAACACAACCGTTAAACTTTGTCTCAACCACCTCAAGCACAGCCTGAAAATCGAACACCTGCGCCCGTTTTAGAACATTTTACATACAAATTACGTCAGCTAAGGCTGTCAGGGCCTCGCTGAAAACTTGCGGTGGTTTTGAATAATGTTCCATGCTTAGTGTTGCAAGATTCGAGAAAATTTAATAAAGATTATTATTTACCCTCGTACGAATACAATCAATTTGAAACTTGTTCCATCAGTCGTTGAACAACAGCATTTTTTTCGCGCTAGGATCTGCGAACGTTCCAATTTAGATTTCGACACATTTTTGAATTTCTCCAAGGAAAAGCTGCGGTTGTAGATTCTGTCGATAGGCGTCTCCGTGTAAATTGTACCTATTTTTAAACATTAGTTTCAAAATATGACTTTTCCGTAGTTTTTTCGCAAATGTCAGTTTTCAATCGAATATTACAACGATGTTTTTGTGAAAAGTGATAATTGCGATGGTCAATTGACCTTTTAAAAAGTCTCGTTGACGTAATTTTACTAAATTTTGGCTTCCAAGCGTGATATTTTCTAAGAAATCACGTATGCCAGTCGGCCGGTGGGAAATCGAAAAATGAAGAATGACATTTAAAATTTATGTACCTAGCCAAATCAATTTTGTATGGGAGATTTTCGCTATATCTTTCTCAACTTTTGCGGGCATTTGAAAAGAGATAGATAGCTTCGAAGGAGAGTGAACCGTGGGGCCTTTGAAATTGAATCAACTTAGAGGTCAATTTGGCTTGCCAAATTTTATTTTACCAAACTGCAGCAAGCCAAAGTGACCCTTGTCGTTTCACCCACCCGAGGGGCAAAGTGGTCGCTTTTCCCCTCAAATCAAAAGTGAGCTTTTTCGTGACCTTTCCCTGACCTACCCCAAAACCAAACAATACTATATACTAGGTTTTGCCCGTTGCAGAAGCAACTGACGGGTTAAGACACTATGCGATTTGACGTGTGAACGTGGATGAAGCGAGGAGGAGTGTGTGTTAAATTAAATATATGAAGAAACCTGAGTTCACAGTGGCCTTGCAACGCATGCCGGGTACCCGTTGTATATAATGTTATGTAGTGCAGCGCTTGCATTAAAATGTAATTTCCCAGGAATTGGAATGGAACCATTACAGTTAAGTTGATCCCGAGGTTACAGTGACCTTGCAACGCATGCCGAGTAACCGTTGTATATCATGTTATATATTGCAGGCACTTGCTTTAAAATGTTATTTCCCGGGAATTGGGATGGAACCATTACAGTTAAGTTGACCCCGAAGTTACAGTGACCTTGCAACGCATGCCGTGTACCCGTTGTATATTATGTTATAAATTGCAGGCGCTTGCATTAAAATTTTATTTCCCGGGAATCGGGATGAAACCATTACAGTAAAGTTGACTCCTAGGTTACAGTGACCTTGCAACGCACGCCGGGTACCCGTTGTATATAATGTTACATAGTGCAGGCGCTTGCATTATTATGTAGTTTCCGGGGACTTGGGATGGAACCATTACAGTTTAGTTGACCCTTAGGTTAAAGTGGCCTTGCAACGCATGCCGGGTACCCGTTGTATATAATTTTATAAAGTGCATAATTTTATAATGTTGTTTCCCGGGACTTGGTAGGGAACCATTACGGTTTAGTTGACCCCGAAGTTAAAGTGGCCTCGCAACGCATGCCGGGTACCCGCTGTATATAATTAATTTATTTACGCACAAATAGTCCATTAATAATAACAATCGGTTGCACGGTTTAGCAGTGCAAAATTTCATTATGCCGGAGCTCACTATTGTAGTTGTATTGTATTTCATTTTGCAAGTGTAAGTACTAAGTAGGTACTTTGTTGTAATATTTCACCAAAACGACGCCATTATGCTGTTGAGCATAAAATAATTTTCACTATAAATAAATTCATTCAATATCATGTTTTGATTTTTAAATGAAAAAAGTCCCCGCAAGTAAGTACCTACCTAGAACACGCGTAATGTATATATATATATATATATATATATTTTTTTTTTTATTTAACAATGTTCAAATAGAACACACTTAAAAATAAAAAATAATAATTAATAAAAAAAATTGACAATTCTTTAAATTTTTCTAGTAAATTTTCAGTTCTATAAAGTTCCGTTCGAGTTCTGTAATTATTTCAGTTTTGTGATGTAACTGGTCTGTAATGATAAAACAATAGAATTTGAGTAGAACCATCACAGAACGTGAAAATTAACTTAAAAAAAGTTCCATTATTCTGTATCATCGAAACAACCTTACCGTAGTATTTATTGCATTAAAACCTAATTCGTTGTGTAGGTACCCATTCAGGTAGGTACCTGCGCATTTCCTTAGATTCCGGCAATCTTAGCTTTTTTCATCATATTTGCAATACTACCGAAATAAGTAGGTACCTACCCCGAATGAAAAACGTATTAATTTGAACTGGCCAGGAATATTTAAACTTCCGATGGAATCTGTGAGCGCGTATTTTGATGATTTTTTTTCGGAAAATTTCGTGTTTCGTCAGCATCTCCTGACGTATTTTATATGAGAATCATATGTTTTATTGGTGTTAAAAGTTGCGGAATCTATCCGGCTATCGTATTTTCAAAAAACATCTAGCCCGGAATCGGTTTTTCGGCGGTAATGTCGTTTTCCGAAAAACAACGACCGAAACCGCCGAGAGTTCCGTTTTGTTAGGCTAAAAATTTGACATCTAAGATTTTGACCATAGACCTAGCATTTTCCTTTGAGGAAAATGCTAAGTCTTTTTTTGTCATTTTTTTTTTGAAACGCTATCTGTCGGCGGGAAATACAACCGAGCCGAATCGAGTGATTCGAGTAGAGCTTCTAGTTTTCGCCGCCGATTCGTATCGGAGAATAAATCCCTGTATATATTTCATTTTGTCGAAAAAAATTTGCTTACAGTTTTCAGTCCCAATTTGCTTCAACCGAAAGTGAACCTTGAGGTGGGTGAAACGCAAAGGGCGCACTGGTCGTTTTTGCGTCAACCAAAAAGTGCGCGGAAAAAGACCTCTCCCAAAACCAAACAATACTATATACTAGGTTTTGCCCGTTGCAGAAGCAACTGACGGGTTAAGACTTTATGCGATTTGACGTGTGAACGTGGATGAAGCGAGGAGGAGTGTGTGTTAAATTAAATATATGAAGAAACCTGAGTTCACAGTGGCCTTGCAACGCATGCCGGGTACCCGTTGTATATAATGTTATGTAGTGCAGCGCTTGCATTAAAATGTAATTTCCCAGGAATTGGAATGGAACCATTACAGTTAAGTTGATCCCGAGGTTACAGTGACCTTGCAACGCATGCCGAGTAACCGTTGTATATCATGTTATATATTGCAGGCACTTGCTTTAAAATATTATTTCCCGGGAATTGGGATGGAACCATTACAGTTAAGTTGACCCCGAGGTTACAGTGACCTTGCAACGCATGCCGTGTACCCGTTGTATATTATGTTATAAATTGCAGGCGCTTGCATTAAAATTTTATTTCCCGGGAATCGGGATGAAACCATTACAGTAAAGTTGACCCCTAGGTTAAAGTCGCCTTGCAACGCATACCGGGTACCCGTTGTATATAATTTTATATAGTGCAGGTGCTTGCATTATAATGTAGTTTCCCGGTACTTGGGATGGAACCATTATAATTAAGTTGACCCCGAGGTTACAGTGACCTTGCAACGCATGCCGGGTACCCGTTGTATATACTGTTATAAAGTGCAGGCGCTTGCATTATAATGTAGTTTCCCAGGACTTCGGATGGAAACATTACAGTTTTATTGACCCCGAGGTTAAAGCGGCCTTGCAACGCATGCCGGGTACCCGTTGTATATAATTTTATAAAGTGCATAATTTTATAATGTTGTTTCCCGGGACTTGGTAGGGAACCATTACGGTTTAGTTGACCCCGAAGTTAAAGTGGCCTCGCAACGCATGCCGGGTACCCGCTGTATATAATTAATTTATTTACGCACAAATAGTCCATTAACAATAACAATCGGTTGCACGGTTTAGCAGTGCAAAATTTCATTATGCCGGAGCTCACTATTGTAGTTGTATTGTATTTCATTTTGCAAGTGTAAGTACTAAGTAGGTACTTTGTTGTAATATTTCACCAAAACGACGCCATTATGCTGTTGAGCATAAAATAATTTTCACTATAAATAAATTCATTCAATATCATGTTTTGATTTTTAAATGAAAAAAGTCCCTGGAAGTAAGTACCTACCTAAAACACGCGTAATTATTTTTTTTATTTAACAATGTCCAAATAGAACACACTTAAAAATAAAAAAAATAATTAATAAAAAAAAGTTGACAATTCTTTAAATTTTTCTAGTAAATTTTCAGTTCTATAAAGTTCCGTTCGAGTTCTGTAATTATTTCAGTTTTGTGATGTAACTGGTCTGTAATGATAAAACAATAGAATTTGAGTAGAACCATCACAGAACGTGAAAATTAACTTAAAAAAAGTTCAATTATTCTGTATCATCGAAACAACCTTACCGTAGTATTTATTGCATTAAAACCTAATTCGTTGTGTAGGTACCCATTCAGGTAGGTACCTGCGCATTTCCTTCAATTCCTGCAATCTTTGCTTTTTTCATCATATTTGCAATACTACCGAAATAAGTAGGTACCTACCCCGAATGAATAGCGTGTTAATTTGAACTGGCCAGCAAAAATTAAACTTCCAATGGAATCTGTAAGCACGTGTTTTGGTGATTTTTTTTCGGAAAATGTCGAACTTTGTCAGCATCTCCTGAACTATTTTATATGGGATGGGCGTGTAATTTTGGTATTTAAAGTTGCGGAATTCTCTACTGCGTTAGATTTTTGAAAAACATCCGAGCCGGGATCGGTTTTGGGGCCACAATGCCGCGTAACGTAAAACCACTACCGAAAACCGTGAAAAGTCTGCTTTGTTAGGCTAAAAATTTGACGTCTGAGATCCCTGACCTGACTCAATATTCCTAGCATTTTCATTTGCATCGAAACTGATGGCCAAAATGACATCATTTTTTTGGAAACGCGAACCTGTCGGCGGGAAATGTAACCTGGCCGAATTGAGTGTAATTTTACTATTGGTTCTAGTTTTCGCCGTTGATTCGCATCAGTTTTTCTGTGAATAAGGCGCTAATTTTGTCGAAAAAAACTGACCTCGCAAAATCAAAGTACTGAGGGTGCACTGAATTTGCTTGAACCGAAAGTGAACCTTGAGGTGGGTGAAACGTAAAGGGCGTACTGGTCGTTTTTGCGTCAACGAAAAAGTGCGCGGAAAAAGAGCTCTCCCAAAGTGAACAATACTATATATACTAGCTGGGCCCGTTGCAAAAGCAACTAACGGGTTTAAACACTATGCGATTTGACGTATGAACGTGGATGAAGCGAGGAGGAGTGTGTGTTAAATTAAATATAAATCGGTTAAATATCAAATTTTCATTGCAATCGGTTAATTGGTTTAGCAATGCGCAATTTCATGATACCAGAGCTCACTGTTGTACACAAAAACCATTGCCGGCCTGCGCACATCAAATCCCCAAAGTTTCATCGCAATCGGATGAACGGTTTAGCAATGCATAATCTTAAAGCTCATGTATAATGTTAAATAGTGCAAGCGCTTTAATGCAGTTTCCCGGGACTTGGGATGAAAACATTACAGTTCTATTGACCCCGAGGTTAAAGTGGCCTTGCAACGCATGCCGGGTACCCGTTGTATATAATTTTATATAGTGCAGGCGCTTGCATTATAATGTAGTTTCCCGGGACTTGGGATAGAACCATTATAATAAAGTTGACCCCGAGGTTACAGTGACCTTGCAACGCATGCCGGGTACCCGTAGTATATAATGTTACATAGTGCAGGCGCTTGCATTATAATGTAGTTTCCCAGGACTTCGGATGGAAACATTACAGTTTTATTGACCCCGAGGTTAAAGTGGCCTTGCAACGCATGCCGGGTACCCGTTGTATATAATTTTATAAAGTGCATAATTTTATAATGTTGTTTCCCGGGACTTGGTAGGGAACCATTACGGTTTAGTTGACCCCGAAGTTAAAGTGGCCTCGCAACGCATGCCGGGTACCCGCTGTATATAATTAATTTATTTACGCACAAATAGTCCATTAACAATAACAATAACAATCGGTTGCACGGTTTAGCAGTGCAAAATTTCATTATGCCGGAGCTCACTATTGTAGTTGTATTGTATTTCATTTTGCAAGTGTAACTACTAAGTAGGTACTTTGTTGTAATATTTCACCAAAACGACGCCATTATGCTGTTGAGCATAAAACAATTTTCACTACAAATAAATTCATTCAATATCATGTACTTGGTAGGGAACCATTACGGTTTAGTTGACCCCTAAGTTAAAGTGGCCTCGCAACGCATGCCGGGTACCCGCTGTAATTAATTTATTTACGGACAAATAGTCCATTAAAAATAACAATAACAATCGGTTGCATGGTTTAGCAGTGCAAAATTTCATTATGCCGGAGCTCACTATTGTAGTTGTATTGTATTTCATTTTGCACGGGTAAGTACTAAGTAGGTACTTTGTTGTAATATTTCACCAAAACGACGCCATTATGCTGTTGAGCATAAAATAATTTTCAGCACAAATAAATTTATTCAATATCATGTTTTGATTTTTAATGGAAAAAAGTCCCTGCAAGTAAGTACCTACCTAGAACACGCGTAATATATATATATATAAATATATACATTTTTTTATTATTTAACAATGTCCAAATAGAACACACTTATAAATAAAAATAAATAATTAATTAAAAAAAATTGACAATTCTTAAAATTTTTCAAGTAAATTTTCAGTTCTAAAAAGTTCCGTTCGAGTTCTGTAATTATTTCAGTTTTGTGATGTAACTGGCCTATAATGAGAAAAAACAGAATTTGAGTAGAACCAAAACAGAACGTGAAAATTAACTTAAAAAAGTTCAATTATTCAGTATCATCGAAATAACCTTACCTTAGTATTTATTGCATGAAAACCTAATTCGTTGTGTAGGTACCCATTCAGGTAGGTACCTGCGCATTTCCTTAGATTCCGGCAATCTTTGCTTTTTTCATCATATTTGCAATACTACCGAAATAAGTAGGTACCTACCCGGAATGAATAACGTGTCAATTTTAACTGGCCACCAATATTTAAACTTCCGATGGAATCTGTGAGCGCGTGTTTTGATGATTTTTTTTCGGAAAATTTCGAGTTTTGTCTGCATCTCCTGACGTATTTTATATGAGAATCGTATGTTTTATTGTTATCAAAAGTTGCGGAATCCTTCCGGCTATCGTATTTTTTAAAAACATCTAGCCCGGAATCGGTTTTTTCGGCGGCAATGTCGTTTTCCGAAAAACAACGACCCAAACCGCCGAGAGTTCCGTTTTGTTAGGCTAAAAATTTGACATCTAAGATTTTGACCATAGACCTAGCATTTTCCTTTGAGGAAAATGCTAAGTCTTTTTTTGTCATTTTTTTTTTGAAACGCTATCTGTCGGCGGGAAATACAACCGAGCCGAATCGAGTGATTCGAGTAGAGCTTCTAGTTTTCGCCGCCGATTCGTATCGGAGAATAAATCCCTGTATATATTTCATTTTGTCGAAAAAAATTTGCTTACAGTTTTCAGTCCCAATTTGCTTCAACCGAAAGTGAACCTTGAGGTGGGTGAAACGCAAAGGGCGTACTGGTCGTTTTTGCGTCAACCAAAAAGTGCGCGGAAAAAGACCTCTCCCAAAACCAAACAATACTATATACTAGGTTTTGCCCGTTGCAGAAGCAACTGACGGGTTAAGACACTATGCGATTTGACGTGTGAACGTGGATGAAGCGAGGAGGAGTGTGTGTTAAATTAAATATATGAAGAAACCTGAGTTCACAGTGGCCTTGCAACGCATGCCGGGTACCCGTTGTATATAATGTTATGTAGTGCAGCGCTTGCATTAAAATGTAATTTCCCAGGAATTGGAATGGAACCATTACAGTTAAGTTGATCCCGAGGTTACAGTGACCTTGCAACGCATGCCGAGTAACCGTTGTATATCATGTTATATATTGCAGGCACTTGCTTTAAAATGTTATTTCCCGGGAATTGGGATGGAACCATTACAGTTAAGTTGACCCCGAAGTTACAGTGACCTTGCAACGCATGCCGTGTACCCGTTGTATATTATGTTATAAATTGCAGGCGCTTGCATTAAAATTTTATTTCCCGGGAATCGGGATGAAACCATTACAGTAAAGTTGACTCCTAGGTTACAGTGACCTTGCAACGCACGCCGGGTACCCGTTGTATATAATGTTACATAGTGCAGGCGCTTGCATTATTATGTAGTTTCCGGGGACTTGGGATGGAACCATTACAGTTTAGTTGACCCTTAGGTTAAAGTGGCCTTGCAACGCATGCCGGGTACCCGTTGTATATAATTTTATAAAGTGCATAATTTTATAATGTTGTTTCCCGGGACTTGGTAGGGAACCATTACGGTTTAGTTGACCCCGAAGTTAAAGTGGCCTCGCAACGCATGCCGGGTACCCGCTGTATATAATTAATTTATTTACGCACAAATAGTCCATTAATAATAACAATCGGTTGCACGGTTTAGCAGTGCAAAATTTCATTATGCCGGAGCTCACTATTGTAGTTGTATTGTATTTCATTTTGCAAGTGTAAGTACTAAGTAGGTACTTTGTTGTAATATTTCACCAAAACGACGCCATTATGCTGTTGAGCATAAAATAATTTTCACTATAAATAAATTCATTCAATATCATGTTTTGATTTTTAAATGAAAAAAGTCCCCGCAAGTAAGTACCTACCTAGAACACGCGTAATGTATATATATATATATATATATATTTTTTTTTATTTAACAATGTTCAAATAGAACACACTTAAAAATAAAAAATAATAATTAATAAAAAAAATTGACAATTCTTTAAATTTTTCTAGTAAATTTTCAGTTCTATAAAGTTCCGTTCGAGTTCTGTAATTATTTCAGTTTTGTGATGTAACTGGTCTGTAATGATAAAACAATAGAATTTGAGTAGAACCATCACAGAACGTGAAAATTAACTTAAAAAAAGTTCCATTATTCTGTATCATCGAAACAACCTTACCGTAGTATTTATTGCATTAAAACCTAATTCGTTGTGTAGGTACCCATTCAGGTAGGTACCTGCGCATTTCCTTAGATTCCGGCAATCTTAGCTTTTTTCATCATATTTGCAATACTACCGAAATAAGTAGGTACCTACCCCGAATGAAAAACGTATTAATTTGAACTGGCCAGGAATATTTAAACTTCCGATGGAATCTGTGAGCGCGTATTTTGATGATTTTTTTTCGGAAAATTTCGTGTTTCGTCAGCATCTCCTGACGTATTTTATATGAGAATCATATGTTTTATTGGTGTTAAAAGTTGCGGAATCTATCCGGCTATCGTATTTTCAAAAAACATCTAGCCCGGAATCGGTTTTTCGGCGGTAATGTCGTTTTCCGAAAAACAACGACCGAAACCGCCGAGAGTTCCGTTTTGTTAGGCTAAAAATTTGACATCTAAGATTTTGACCATAGACCTAGCATTTTCCTTTGAGGAAAATGCTAAGTCTTTTTTTGTCATTTTTTTTTTGAAACGCTATCTGTCGGCGGGAAATACAACCGAGCCGAATCGAGTGATTCGAGTAGAGCTTCTAGTTTTCGCCGCCGATTCGTATCGGAGAATAAATCCCTGTATATATTTCATTTTGTCGAAAAAAATTTGCTTACAGTTTTCAGTCCCAATTTGCTTCAACCGAAAGTGAACCTTGAGGTGGGTGAAACGCAAAGGGCGCACTGGTCGTTTTTGCGTCAACCAAAAAGTGCGCGGAAAAAGACCTCTCCCAAAACCAAACAATACTATATATATATATATATATATATTCTTTCGACTGTTTTAGTTTTCAATATCAAACTAACTGAAGTCCCCGGCGTTTCCCGAACTTTACACAGAGTTTTTCGAAATCAGATGTATGCAGAAATTTTATCTTATTTTGAGCTTCAAGTGTGCAGAATTTCATCGAAAATGGAATGTGGGTGGTTTTTTTTTAATCTCACGTGCACAGTGAAAAAATAAACCAAAAACCCACACTGGAACATCCTTTTTTCTAAATATTAATATAGGTAGATAGATGATATTTTTGCTTTCACTTGGGCACAAGCAAATACATATTTCGGGTAGGTAGCTAGGTAATTCCTCACCTTCCTCTTCCCCATCTCCTTCCTTTCCCCACTACCTTCAGCCTCATAGTATACCCCAATTACCAAACACACAACATACCAAAATATATAACTATTATAATGACTTCAGGCATTGAGATTTCAGGTAGTTTTTTTTCTGAAAACGTTGCCTAGTGGACACGTGCATGGCAACCCTAGCCCGCCGAATTCTACCGAATTCCGACCAGCGACCAGATGCAACATGTTGAAATAAATACATATAATATTTATTTTTCTAGTGGCATCTTTCGGATTTTAACAAAACTTTTTGAAAACAAAATAATCTCAAAATGAATGATAGAGATCGTTTTGTCCGCTGGAGTGCTCTGATGCAGTTTTGTACTGATATTATACCGATTCCATAGCACGTTCAAATGATATCGTAATAATAAGAATGTGCACATTTATTCTGATTGTCTCATGGTGAAGATCTAAAATTTTAAATCATTGATTTTCGAATTAAATGCAAAAAGCATTTTTTTCCTTTCATTCTATATAAAATTATTGTTTTGTATGTTAGAATTGTTTTATAACTTATACTAGTTTGAAATTGATACTAGTTTTGGAATTTCGCAAATACTGAAATATTTATTCATCATCGGATTGAAATGATGAAAGCTCAGAACATAAATACAGCTGCAACGTCAAAATTCAATATTGACTTCACCCTCATAGTACAGGAGTGATGGGCGTATTTGAAATTCCCATTTTCCAAGTATCCGATTATGTAATTAATTAAACATTCCAATGTATTAGAGATTGGTGAGTACAAAATAATCTTTTTTTATTTTAGAAGTGCAAAACTCCTTTCATTCTCTCGAAAAAAATCTCCTGTTTTATTCGAATATTCCATTAACAACACTACTTTTAGAAAAAGTCACGGAAATGAGAGATACTAGTGTCATTTTGGATTAAAAACTAACTTGTTAGTCACATCCACAAAATTGCAAATTAATGAAAACAATTGGCTTCATATTAAGAACAACCAAAAAGTTTAATTCCGTACAAGTCATAAAACTGTTTTATGTGTCTCTAGTTAGAAGCCAAATTGAATACAACTCAGTAATTTGGTCTCCTTTTACAAAATTCATAATATATTTTATCATTGAACTATTACGATTACTTTAAATGCTCTAAAAATTCATACATTAGAAGACAATTTTTTTTTTACTTTCTTGTTTAAAACTTCTAATTAGACTGTTCCGAACTTCTGCTACTACACTTACCCACAAGAACGATATGATACTTTATTCTATTGCAGTCATAAGCGCAATTACATTGCTCATCCGATACAGCGGTTTTACGCTTTGGAAATCGAACGCAGATTGTCATATTGACATTTTTTTATCAGCATTGCCATGTTTAATGTTAACTTGATGAATTTTGTAGATCACAGTCAAAACCTTTTCCAACTCTATTATTAAACCTTCGGTTCTCTCTTTGTAAACATATCTGATCACTGTGCTTTTTATTTTTTTGTTTCTTGTAATTTTATTTAATGTTTGTATTTTTTTTTAGTTATTTCTTTCTTATATTAAAAATTATTTTTATTAAGTCTCTGAGCGTAAAATAAAATAAAAAACATATTAGATACCGAATGAATTAAAATAAGTGATTTTAATGGCTAAGTTCGCCATTGTCATAATATTGCACGGCGCACTTCATTCCATAATAAAAACACGATTCGTACTTATAATTGAAATAAAATGTAAATGAATAGGTAAATTGTATTATAATAACTTAAAATGTACATGTTTTAATAAGAAATTGGTGTACATATTTTACTTTTCCTAAAA
The DNA here is from genome assembly GCA_917880885.1 of Limnephilus marmoratus. NCBI lineage: Eukaryota > Metazoa > Arthropoda > Insecta > Trichoptera > Limnephilidae > Limnephilus > Limnephilus marmoratus. Next base: position 57,693,184 of record OU862908.1, read on the forward strand.
TTCCTGAAAGAATTCTTTCTCCTGAGAAAATACTTTAGAAACAAAAAGTATTTGTTTTCTGAAATTTCTACGTTTTACGTTAATATTTACACTTGTTAAAAATTCGGAAAATATTAGATAGGTATTTATTTTATGATTTTGGAAAATATATTGCCGCGTATTTTCATATTTAATGGGAAACATTCCGGGAAAACTTTCAACAAACAAATGGTCCGTTAGCTTTTTAAAACAAAACTGAAAAGAATTTACAAAAAATGTCCAGGTATTTTGAAAACTTTCCCCGTTATAAATTACCACCCGTCCTTACATAAATCATGACAACTTTCGTTGCTCCTTCTTCTTCTAGTTCGTCTGATTTTAATTCTACCTTTTGTTTTACGAAGAACCGGGGAAAGCAGAAGAGAAAGAATCGATTCAGGTAAACATGTTTGTTTTGTTAATAACAAAATAATATTTTGAGTTACACAATATATTTTTCTTGTCGATTTGTATTGCTTTTATTATAGATTCTGCTTGAATACCAGATAATGTTTTCATTCGCTTTGGGTTTCCACTAGATTCGCGGAAATTGGAAAGTGGATCTTGCAAGTAATAGAGTGCAGGTTTGGGCGCGCGGCTGTCAAATTAAAAGGTCTTCAGGGCTGTTGCTAAGCAAACTTCACTATGTAAAATTAATCACTATGTTGATTTAATACGCTTGCGGTAATGACACTAATGAGCGGTAACAACGAGCGTTAATAATATCACCGCCATTTGCAAGCTGTCACTGCTCGATGGCACTGACTTGATCACGTGACAATTCCTAAGCCTGTATTGTAGTCAGCAGCATGTGATGACTGGTTATTACATGATTTGTTATCTTTGTTGGAATATTTGATAAAATAAACCAGAATAAATATTTCATAGAAATTGAATAATTCATCAAATTTCTAAATTCATTTTTAAGTTTTGTTATTAAATCATCACGAGTCAGTTGTTCCACAAAACTGAAATGAAAACAAAACTTGAGTAGAGCTTTCACAGACGTTGAAAAATAACTTTGAAATATGAATAATTGTTCAAATTCTGTGAAACATCTCGCCCTTAGTGTAGTTTTGCTAATCATAACCAACATTGGCTACAGCTAACAGCTTGAACTTTCACGAAGGGTGTTGTCAGGGGTGATTTTTAAAATGATCAATTTATCGCTATTTTTCTTACTATCTGCTCCTACAATGATTACAAATTTTCCACACGCCACCACTAATGAACGCTATTATTATTTCCATTACGATTCACAGTTACGGTACCGTGTGACGGCAGAAATGGCAATACCGTATCGCTATAATGCTGCAAACTCTTTCTTTCACATTAGATAATGGTGAGACAAAAGTTGAGACAAACAAAATATGTGTGACACTTTCCTCCAAATAATAATAATAATATTTGGCTGATTTATAAAGCGCCGTTTTCATGAAAAATCATCTCAAGGGCGCTGTACATATAATAAGCATACAATAAAATAAAATGAATACGATAGGCTTACAACTAGGATTCAAACTTATAACTAGGAACCTACATTTAAGACTTATATGTAGCTAGTGACTTACAACTAAGACTTATTACTACTGACTTAAAACTGGTGACATACAAATATTTGCAACCGTGACTTAAAATTAGAGATTTACAATTAAAATAGGTATTTACATACAACAATAAATATTTTTAGTTTTGCCAGGTATCTAATATTACCAAGTGATCAACAAAACTCTACAGATATAGGTACAGACAGAGAAAGAGAGTCGAAGCAGTTTGAGGATATTATATATACATGTATACATACATAGATATTTTATTCTACACATTTTACAAATTATTTTATACCGTATTTTAATATTAATATTGTTAGCGCCAGAAGAAGAAGGAAGTTCGTACATAATATTACAATTTTATAACACGGTTGTGAAAATGATTGTAATGGGTTAACAGTTTTTAAAGGAAAGCATAGGTATCTTAAATGAATGAATGAATTTAATCGTCGATCTCAACTGCAATAAGATAATTCATCGCTCAACAACAGATTGGATAGCAATGTTTGAATGAAATAGCGAATTTATGGAAATGAGTGTTTAAATAGGTGAGTTTTAAGTTTGGATCTAAATTCTGTTGGACTGGTTATACATCTTAATTCCATAGGAAGTTTATTCCAAGCCTCAGGGCCGGATACTTCGAAAGCACGATCACCAAAGTTAGTGTTCGGATTTCGCTTAGGTTCTTTCAACCTTCCGATTGCAGATGATGTCGCTGATCTAAGAGTTGAATGTCTTAGACCAATATTTTCCGGAATGCACAGTTCAGAGATATAGGGTGGAGCCATTTCGTTGAGAGCTTTAAACACCATCCAGCATAACTTGTATTGGATCCGTTCAGGACACTTCAGCCAGTGAAGATTTCGAAGGTGTTCCGAAATGTGCGAAAACTTGGGTACCCCAGTAATAAGCCGTGCTGCGGCGTTGAACGTACTACTTTTTCCTGGCGTTTCATTTTCTTTATACGTGTCAGGGAGATGTATGAAAATGATTTTATGTTTCCTTTGGGGGGTGCAGACATACGTTCACCGTTTGTCTCTTTTTCGACTGCGGTTGTTAAGTGTGTAAGAAAGAACTGCAGCATTATACGTTTAAGAACAAAAGCAAAACCATCAGCGCATTTACTTTAACAGTACCCAACTGCAAACCCTGTACAAATCGCAAGTGCGCCCCACGGTTGAATTTGGCAGCCACCTCTGGTCTGGAGCTCCAAAATACCTGAAAAAATATCCTCGACTCTGTGCAGAAACGAGCGGTCCGTTTGATATATTCTCCTACCTTAACGAACGGATTGCAATTTTTATAGTACGGGCGTCGTCGAGTGTACGGGTATGTTTATTGCAGTTTTTGCCGTTACGGTGAAGCATTCAATGCGTAACCATTTTCCGATCATGGTATTCAAAAAGAATTAGTTACATATATAAAAATTTACTATTCTATCTTCAATATTATGGAACTTTATTACATTACGTTTGGTAAATCAGAATGCAGGGAACGTAACAAGACAGTCCGTGGTATATTTGCAAGGAATCAAGATAAGCAGTGCAATGCGAACCTCGATTAATCAACTTGACAGTTTTCATTTCCGGATTTCTCGTGCTTTGCGATTTTGGGGGCTGCCATTTTCGAAAACCTTGAATGTTTCCAGAAGGTCTAGTCAATCGTTTATTTTTAAATTTATATTAAGCATGAAATTACATGTTTGACTTTGAAATTTAGTTTAATTTAAAATGAATACCTATTACTTGATTCTAAAATTATACGATTATTTGAGCTGTGGTCGTATATATTTGAATCAGAATAATTCTTATGAATATTTTGATACCGCCAATATCCTAATTTATTTATCTATTGAGGTATATATTTTAAATATTATTTCATTATTAATTCAGGAGGCGTGGATGGGTACTGCGCCCCGGGAACCAATTATTACCCTGCCATGGGTCACCCCATGTCGTTGATACGTTTGATGATTTAGCAGGGCTGCCCGGGTTCATGGGATAAGGTTTCTCCGGATGTTGAGGGAGATCTTTTGAATTCCCCAGCTGGATTTTCGGAACATCGCCTTATGGGATGGATAGATTCATACTTCCGTCACTCCTGGATACACTGACCTTCCCTGAACTTTCTCTCCTTCTTTCCCTAAAAATCCTCCACACAGCATTTCTAAATATGGCATAGGCCCTGAGAGGAATTATTTTTCTCAGGGCTTCCTGTGTAGAGTTAAATTTTAAAAAAGAAAAAGTGTCTGCGGGTTGGTGACTTTGTTTTGTTTCCAAATCTGCATTTTAATTCCGTGATCGATGAAATTTTGCACATATTTTAACCCAAGAGGAAGTTCACTATCTCTATGAAATTTCGAAAAATCACCTCTATCCCCTTTTTCAACCTCTTAAAGCAGAATTTTATTACTTTTTGATTAAATTTTGCACGCCAGTCTTTCAAAATAAGAGTAAAATTACTATTATTATAAGCAATAATTGTCAGCCTGAAACACTCATTTACATTTAAAAATTTTGCGAGAAAAGATACTTGCCGCCAACGGGACTTGAACCCGTGTCCTTCTGATTGCCGGTCGGATGCTCTGACCACTGAGCAATGGCGGCTTATCTAATATCCGCCAAATAATTCAATGTATACTGGTGTTTCATTCAACTATTACTGATTATTACATTTTTTTTTCTGAAAACAGAAGAACAATCAGAAGGACACGGGTTCAAGTCCCGTTGGCGGCAAGTATCTTTTCTCGGAAGATTTTTCAATGTAAATGAGTGTTTCAGGCTGACAATTATTGCTTATAATAATTGTTACCCTTTGTGCTATGCATACAAATCTTGTCTTAAACGTTAGTTTATAAATTAAAAAATAATAAGTAAAATTACTGTTTACATCTGATTTTTAAAAATATTGCGTAAAGACCGGGCAACATCCGTGTCTTCTGCTAATGAGCAATATTTAAACCCAAAGAATAAAAAATTTGCATATTGTTTTTTTTAATCACTTAATTAATATTTCAAAGACACAAATATTCTAATGGTAATGATGCTTTATTCTGAAAATTTTTCGACTAGAATTTTTTGACAGAAAAACTATGTAAATTTTTTGACACCAGAACTCAATGTTCTAGAGATTTACTGCTTCAAAAAGATTTCAATTTTCTAAGTAGGTATTATAAATAAAACTAATGAGTTGTTTTCTTTTTTTTCCAGGTAAGTTCTATGATAGCATCTTCGTCAAACAGTGGTCCTGCGTGTACGTATGTAGTGTAATAAATATATATTTTAACTAAGGGGAAGAAGGTAGACTGATTTTAGTTTAGATATTGCGTTGCTGCAGGGGCGTAGCGACTTCCTGTGCAGACAAGGCAACCACCCGGGGGTCTATACAAATATATTAATGCACACCAATAAAAAGAACAGTGTGTGAAACACATCACTTCTGAGTATGGCGAAGCCCTGTTTTAACTAGAACGTTTTGCATTTCTTCTACATGTAAATTTATTTGAACGTTCCTTATTCCGTTTCAAGATGGTGGCCAATTTAATGATTCAGTAAAGTTTTTTTTTATTTGGACTTTATTATTCACATTTTTGAAAAAAAAAAATTCAGGGAGATAGTGGCGGTTCTTTGGATAAATTCTATAATTTCTCATTTGAAATTAAAAATAGTGTAATGAAATGTATGGTTTATTAAAATATAATTCTTATGATTTTAGAGGAAAACTTGATATTGATTTATTAAATAAAAGAAAATTAAAAACACACTTTTATGGACGTGAGGTCTAATATTCACAGAACTACTAGTAATTCTCCATAGGGGTGGATGGCTTTAATATTTATGTTCTTATGTTCCCAATTTTGTCCCTAATTATAATAAGAATCGTCAAAAGTATGTATATTTACATTTTTAATGTATCATTCCATGGGTTTCGCGTCGTTGAATACCGAAAATTTGCGTGAATTTTCTTTTGCAATGATTAATCACCAGATATGATTAGACGGACCTTCCTCTTTCCATCATATTCTCCACTTCCTACAGTCTTACAATATTTCGAAAATGGAGACGCAATAATTTAAATGGCTTTGGGCAGATGGATCTTTTATGGCTTCACCCCAAAAACAGTAATGATGCATTATGCCACCGTCATTGTCGGCTACCTGGGACATCAAAATAAAAGCAAAGACCTGTTCTATCCAAAGTGATTGAACGTGTGATCGACGACAAACTGCTCACGACGACAAACTTCCTCGAGAAAAACAAAATTATTAACGGACCGTCAATACGGATTCCGGCAGAACTGCTCATGCGGTGATCTTCTCGCGTATGTGACGCATGTTTTGGGACGGTGTCTGGAACATTTCGGTGAGACTCACACGGTTGCACCGGACATTACCCAGGCCTTTGACCGGGTTTGGCACAGAGGGTTGGTCAACAAACTGCCCTCTTAGGGTCTTCCCGCATCCTTGTGTACATGGATTGCCGAGTACTCGAGGGAGAGGTCGAATCAGGCAGTTGCTGATGGTTTCATCTCTTCCTTGCATACGATAAATGTTGGCGTCCCACAGGGATCGGTTCTGTCTCCGACGTTTTTTTGTTGCACAACAATGACCTATTGTGGTGTGCACCGATTCATTGTTACGCGGATGACAGTATAGCTTTTTGTTTGTTAAACCCCCAAAAGGCACACAAACTCCAAGGGCTTAGAGGGCGTCGAAGCAAATAACGGACGGTCACCTCGAGAGTGTTTTCTCTTGGGGTAAGAATAATCTCATCGAATTTAATGTTTCAAAGATCCAATAATGTCTGATCACGTCTAAAAGGGGTTGAAATGAAAATGTAGTCTCCTTCAACGGAAGCAATCTTCCGATCAGGCCCTCCAATTGATATGCTAGGTGTAACTCTGAGTGACCAGCTCGAAAATACTTTTGGCCGTGAAAATCTTAAAACGTACAGGATAAAAGGACTTATAATATTAATACAAAATCTGCGCGATGATATATCTACATTAGGGACCGTTCGATAAGCTCGATTCTTAGTCCAGAAATTAGTCGTTTATTTCATACAATAGATGTGCACAAGCTATCCATCTTATTTAGCCGATAACGAGTCGCCTATTCTGTTCAGATGTCAGCCGATACACTTCTTCTTATCACCGCTCCAGTCATACGGCAATCGAAGGCCGTCCCGATCTAACCAGAACTAGGCCATCCGTCATATATTTGTATCGTTCCGACATTATCTCAAATTAGGCAATTAGGCGTGAAGTGATAGCTAACGGTTGCGGGAAACATGTGACACATTGATGAATTTGGTTTTAAAAGTAATTATTATACAAAAGAAGAATTTTGCATCAAAAGAAGAAACATAATGTGTTATTTATTTATATTGTATTACGCGATAACATTCCATCTATATTGAACGAAAATAGTTAATTATAACATACTAATGCTTCTTCACAATAGGACATTTTCACTATTTTTTTAATCGCGAATAAAATTAAGAAAAAACTTACGATAACGAAGGTACTTTATTTTTACGTTGATAAATTTCATATAACGATTTTCGATTTGCCGCCAAAACCACATGTTTTTGTTTATTTGTGACGCCGGGCAGCGTATTTCCAAAACCTTTACCGATTCAGTCGCGGTAGCAACAATTTACATTTTAAATCTACCTCTATAATGATTATTTTTTATCACATAGCAAAAATAAAAATTGTACTAAAATCTAGATAAAATAATCTTTCTGATATGTATATTAGAAATTAATAGTTTTATTTCTAAATATTTAAATTTTAATATTATTCCCATATATTGTAAATACACCTCTGTATTGATAATTTTTTATCACTTTGCAAAAATAAAAATTGTTCTAAGATCTAGATAAAATAATCTTTCCAATATGTATATTAGAAATTCATAATTTTATTTCTAAATATATACATTTTGATATTGAAAATGTAAAGCGACTGAACTCGTATAGATTTTGTAAATAAGCCGCCGGGCAACGTTGATGACGGCCGTCTCACCAGCCGTGGCGTTTTCTATGTCATAATGACAATTTAGCCAGTGGAAACCGTTTAGGAATATGCGATTTTTCAAATAAATAAATATGAATGAAAATATTCAAATTACAAGTTTTTAATAGAAAATAAATTTAAAATCTTCTACACATTTTTAACGGAATTCATAATTTAACACGCAATCCTAATAGTGAAAATACTACATTCTCAATTTTTTTCGACTCTTAAACATTTCATTTTCGTATTTGAATCCAACTCTATTTGGTAATAGAATTGGATTCATTACCAAATAGAGTTGGATTAATTATTTGTCGTACAATAAAAACATACTAATTTCTATTATTTGTACCGTAATTTAAGATAATTAAATAAAAAATGGAAGCAGAATACAAATATGACAAATGATTTTTTTTTTGGTAAAACTTTTAATGTTTTTCCAAACATCCTTATGTGTCTTACTTTTCCATACAACGCATATGCGATTTTAAGGCTCTAGTAAGCGTTAAAAAAGAAGAATAATCTGGTTTGAAAGGGAAATAAATACGAATGTTAGAGGGAGCGCGCCAAAGATATTGAAATATAAGTAGATGTGCTATCTGCTGTTTTTACTATGTGGGTCTGCGCTTCCGGGTGTCGCCGATATTGTTTACCAATTGACAAATAAACTAAAAGAACAAATAATTAACGAATAAACCAAACGAACGTTAAACTAAATGAACAAATTCTTTCCTTATTCAAAATATATTGTTAACCAATATTAATGCACATTTTCAAAAAATCAACGAAATGAACAAATTCATTTTGTATGAAAACTACGCTAATTAGCGCGTAGTCCGGCGACAGTTGCGCGGACACCATAGCATATCTCTTCTGTATTTGAATATCTTTGGAGCGCGCAAATATAAAAAAAAAAACGATTTAATTATTAGGCGTGAGCAAAATTATTATTATTTTTTTTTAATGGCTTTTCACCCCAAAGGAGTGTTCTGGCCAGTGTCAAGTGAATGCTTTTGTGAATAAAGCATGACTTATTTAAAATAGTGCAAAAATTTCTCGACTTACAGCGTTTATAGAAACATGTACCCCCAATTTCAGTATCCAATGAAGTTGGGCGGGGGTAAATAGAATCATATAAATAAATTGTCTTAAAATGGTTTAACCACAGTTTGACAATTGCCTTATAACATCTGATACAATTATAAAAAAAACTAAATTACTTGCAGAACTTAATAATATATATATTAATTTTGAATAAATTAAGTTTTCAAGACTAAATTGACAAGCAACCATTAATGTAAGGTAAATGGTTGTAAACACATTTATTCGACAGAGGAAAGTGTGTATACATGCGGGTCTTTAATGATTCATCCATTATGACTTGCTAAAACTAACATAATCACAAATCAACAATCCAAACACCTGGCGTTAGTCTTCATTTAGTAGGAGTGCATCCAAATATTATCGTTTATAAGTGGTTCCATCAAAGCTGCTGATATCTCACGGTACTCGCTGTTGTTTGCCCCGTTTTGTCTAGACAAACAGCGTGTGATGCTTCCTCAGCTAATTCCTTCGGAGGCTGCCGCGGGGATGGAAGTGGAAGCTTCCTTAAACACCAAACTTAAACCCATTTAAACAACCAACAGAAGCCTGGCGTAAGGCGTAAGCTCGGCGATTAATCTTGCCTCGAATCTTAATAATTGTTAACATTTCGTGATGAACTCCGTGTACTTCTATTTAGGTCTTGTTGCAATAATTTCTGTTCGCTTTCAATAAGTCTTGATTTTAACCTTGTTTTATTATTTTTTGTGTATATTAATTTTACTTTGTTGAGCTGTTTACTCTATTTATTTTTTTATTATTTTAATTTTCCTTTGTTTATATTTTAACCATGTTTTATTATTTTTTGTGTTTATTAATTTTATTTTGTTTAGCTGCACCTTTACAATAGACTACTTCAATGATTTTTACAAGTAGTGCATATCTAAGTATTGTCCTTCTCTTCTTCTCAACATAAACTCAATATTTTCGCATTAACCCTAGAAAACTGATAGTAGTCGTGTCGACTAACATTGCATGCATTTTATGCTGTATCTCCCTAACAATTTCGCCGATCGTTCTTTAACATTGTAACCTGTAAGGGCTGCCATCTTCTATAAACGAACTAATTTTTAGACCAATGTACGTAGAACACAGTTACATAAATTTGTCCGTTGTACCAATATATTTTTTGATTTATAAGAGAATGAATCTGTTTAAGTTTGTTATTAGAAATGAGAAAAATCTTAATTTTCTTGAGATATATGTCACAGCAAATTTTGCCGTCGAATGGTTTTCACAAATATTTTTTTTTAAACCTTTACATTATATATTTTTTTAAATACCATAATAACTGGATTACACATTGATAAAACTTACACAATTAAGTTGTTCGATTGTAATATAAAAGATCTAAGAAAATATTTATGGTCTTTGTTGAAGTTATAGCCTCAGATCAGCAATGTCTTGAAGTGTCGTAAAGTTGGAGGTATAAAGCGCGCTTCAGATACTCAAGCTTCGATCACACGGAGCCATCATTTCATCACCGCGTTGCCACGTTGCCATATTGCCGTGTTGCTCCGGCGAGAGGTCGTCACTCTTGTATCCGTTGATAAATGGTTACACAGAGCTACTGAAGCTGTGATGAAATTTCCTTCATATCGAAAAATACAAGAAACAAACCAAAAACACTTCACAATTAGTGCTTAGCGATTTGAGATGTTATTGCAGAGGCTCTCCGTGGCAGCGAAGAGGCAATAAGAACTTAACATACTCGCAGCGAACACCTTATCACACGAAGCGATTTTGTCGCTGCTATTTGAATAGCAGCGATAAAATCACTCCGTGTGACGGAGGCTTAATTTCTAAGCTCGCGCTTTTGGAATATGAGACCCTAAAGCTTGGAATAGACTTCCACATGACCGAAGGTTTAAGGAAGACTCGAAGTGAAACTCAAAACTCTTCTCTTCAGAAAGTCATAGGTATCAATAAATAAGTAATAAATTTTGATGCCTTATTTCTGAGCCAGCCTGTAGTTCTTATATTGTATATCGTTTTATTTGCCTTTCCATCATACTACAAACATACCAAAACGTTCACTGAATATGAACTTTTATTTTTAAGTTATTTTAATTTTATAATATTATTATTTAATTTATTTTAATTTTAAAGTCATTGTGTTAAAAAAACTTAATTTTTGTGTTAGTAACAAATTTATTATTGACAGCAAATATTTCTCATTTCTGCCCATGGCATTTGAAATAATATTAATACCGATTTAAGTCTCATTTAGTCTGCATACAATACAATAGTCGGCATGAAAATAGCAATACTGCAAAATGGCCTATTATTTTCTTGCCAATAGCTTTAATACTGATTTAATAAGAGTAAAAAAATGCATTGATTCAAACTATAAAAGAAAAAGAAAAATATCAATTTATAACTGAAAACCGTACTAGACATAAATATATTTTCTCATGCCCAAAATTAAACACTTCCTTTGCACAAAATTATTATACTTATCAAGGAAGACTTATTTTCAACCGATTACCGGATGAAATTAGAAAAATTAATGATAAAATCCAATTAATAAACACTGTTAAATAATATTTTAAAGATAATATAAAAAAAAAACTAAAAAAAAAGTTTCCGACTAATCTAATCTCAAGAACAACTATTTATAACTCAGTTTCCAAGTGATACTCTGTTCTTCAAATAAGTTAAATTTTGTATTGTTTTTAGCAACTATTTACATATCACCGAACTTACAACTTATTGTTTTTTACATTCACATTGTAATTTAAGAACTTAAATATAACATTAAAAATGTACACTACTCTTCCAGACACAAGCTAATGCTTCCATGGAAGAGTGGTATTAACGTATTTTAAAATGAACACGTACGCAAATTACTACATTATCTAAATGTATATTATATTTTATATGCTAAAATAAATAAATAAAAAAATAAAAAAAAAAGTAACGTTTATTTGATAACTCTGCAAAGCGCCCCTAAAACGCAACAAGAAAATATCATAAAATGATTTCATAAATATGATATAATTCTTATTACATTGTAGAATCGGTTTTTAAAAATTGCTAAGACTGTTATCTTTCAAATAATACTATGACAACTCAATAAACAAGGCATTTCAGCACCCCTTTGAAAAGTCATTTAAAGTGATGAAAAAAAAATAATTAAAAAATTGATTATAACCTAACCTCATGTAACCTATTTAACCAAGCTTTTTACTCACTTTTAATGACTTCTCAAAGGAGTGCTGAAGATGCACATTGTTGAGTTGTCCGGTCATGTAGTCTATACGACCATCTTAAATCATAAGGCACGTACTTTCGAATACTTCAAGATTAATGCAATTAAAATTAGAAGTCAATTGACTGATTCAATACACTTAAAATTAGAAGTTAATTGACTAGCGATGGGAATGATCGAAACTTTTATATAATCGAAATTTTTCCATCGAAACATCAAAAGAATCGAATGATTAATCGATTAATCGCTCGGAGTTCAGGAGCAATAGCTGCGGTTAAGGGCAGTATATTTTCTCGCGGCGGGGGGGCAAAGTATGGTACATCTGTATGGCAACGTAGATTTTTTAATTGCTGGCAATGATTTCTTTACAAGCAACATTATTAATTTCTATAATTTACAATAATACTTTACTATCTCTAATCTATGGTTCGGCCCGACCTTGAAACTGTTTCTTAGATCCGTATTATTATAGATAAGGTAATTTTATAGATGTTGCCACAATTCTGATTCTACGTGATTACATAGTTAACCTCAAAATGACATTTAGATTGTAGGAAACTTATATATTAAAACAATCACCAAACTTTTTTTGCCATCGATGTTTATTGAATAATGATATCTTTGAACAGAAGCGTCTAATTCTAGCGCTGATAAACCATTTAGAATAAACCATCAATATTTTATAAAGTCACAAAATATTTAGAGGTACTAGTTATTACTCGATGAAATTAGAGACATCGGTTGTTCATTTCGAATACATCAAATACACCAACCAAATCGATAAATACCCTCAAAATAACCCATTTACCTGCTTATGAAAAATAATCACCATGTCAATCGTTAACACACACTGGAAACGTAAACCATAACCTAAAAGTAAATTTCGTCGTTTACAATTCACGTTTGAATACTACTATTGTCTCGGATTAACTAGTTTAACATATCGATTAATTCTGACCAATCACAACGCTTATCTCACATCGATGAATTCTTACGAATCACAGGGCTTGCCTTACATCGATTCCATTTCCGAGTGAATTTTGACGTTTGAGTACTACGATTATATCGGTTTAACATTTCGATTAATTCTGACCAATCACAACGCTTATCTCACATCGATTAATTCTGACCAATCACAGCGTTTCTGCGACATCGATTCCATTTCCGAGTGAATTTTGACGTTTGTGCACTACGATTATATCGGTTTAACATTTCGATTAATTCTGACCAATCACAAGGCTTGTCTCACATCGATTAATTCTGACCAATCACAGCGCTTCTTTGACATCGATGCGAGAATCGATTGTTAAAGAATCGATTTATCTATGATAATATATCGAAATTCATCGATGGTAAAAAAGATCGATGCAACATCGATATTTCATCGATTGTTCCCATCGCTACAATTGACTGATCTAGTACGTTTACCTAAGATAATTCACGATCATCTTGATACTGCATTATGTCTTAGCAAGTGGAATAAGTGTTCAAGATGCTATGGCATGTTTCACCTGAATACATTTAAAAATCATATCGCTTATGTACTTCAGCCCTCTGACCCAAATCTGTCGACTATATGAAAATATAGTGTGCTGAAGCAGACATTTTCATCGGTAATTTTAACAATTTTTTTTTTTTTTTTTTTTTTTTTTTTCTTTAGATTTTTTTTTTTTTAATTTTGGAAGTAACATCATTCATTTTTTCTTTTTTGAAAAGCGTATAAAAATCGAATATTTTGTTTAGAGCCCACTTCTGAGTAATCTTTCTAAGGTGGTAGAGGGTTTTACTGACAAGTCGGTCGTGATTTCAATTCATATTATTTCGTAATAATTATATAAAGAAATACGAATATTATTTTTATCCGAACTGGAACATAATTAACTAGGCCGCGACTAACGTATTCGTAGTGCCAATAAGTGTTATAAATACACGATTCTATCTTCGTAATTTTCACCGAAAATAACCGATGGACAATTTTGAATTTAATTGCCAAGAAACAAGCATTTTTTTGTTAACACGTGGAAGGAATCTCACGGATTTTAATCTGACAAATAACGATTATGCTCGCTTGGAAATACGAGATTTTCATAGCTGGAGATTAATTATACGGGACCCAATACTGATTTCAGCCGGCTTCAGGTAATTTATTTGTACAGACTCTACACTTCAATGGCAAAACCAGAAACCCGAAGAAATAATTTATTCAAGATCGTAATTTAGATAGATAGTTAGAAAGCTATATTTTTGGTCGTTCCAAGGAAGGTGAGTCCATGTTCTGTTAATATGTTTATTTATCTCAGTTAATTTTATTATGTGATAATAAAATCTTTAATTTCATATTTATTAACAATACTGTTTATTTTATTTTAAAATAATCCTTCTAATTTAATCGTAAAGTTAGCATATCAAAGGCCCTGAGAGAGGATCATTGCTTTACTATCTGCTAGCCTGGTTAATTAACCAGTGGCGCCCCTTTGTAAAAAAAATAAAGCTGGCAGATGTTTAATTCAAGATCGAAATTAATTCAAGATTCAAGATAGCTAGATAGATATTTTAAAATGAATTTTGGTCTATCCTGATTATGTTTTATTTGTCCCAATTTATTTTTTATCATGTTATAACAATTTAATATTTTTTTATAGCAATTTGAAAAAATGTTCAATCGGAAAAAATGTTCTGCTATTGTTAAAAAATATGTTGAGCTAATTATATTACGTATCACTTTTAGCTCTTTTCTAAATTAATATACTACGTAACAAATTATTATTTCATTCAAATAATAGACCACAATGGTATGTTTTATTCTAATTACATCAATTGCCTTCCCTCTTGTGATTTCATCTTATTAAGATAACTGGAAACGATAAGGGTTGTATTCGTAATTGAATCAGTACAGGTACCTACCCTACAAATAGATTATTTCGATACGGTATCATTAGAGAGGTTGAAACGTTCCCAGACAGGTAGACATTACCGGATGGCGGCTTTACTTGAGACTTCGTTCTACCGGAGTTGCATCTCCGGGGAATTGTAAAACGAAAATGCAAATGCAATTAAGGTGATTAGATTTAAATTTAATAAAGTTTTTCTGGTCTTATTTTGATGAACAAGAAGTCTTATTACGGGAACTGAAGGGTTGAACAAGATGCGGTTGGGAGTTGAAGAAACCCGGGTTGATGAAGAAAATTGTATTTTTTAATTAATTAAAACTTTTCATTACTAGACGCCATTGACTGAAAATAATCTCGGCAAGAAATAATTATTTCAAATTCTTAATGTTTAATTATTAGCATTTCATTTCTGAATATGTACTGTGTTTGATTTCGCATGTTTGTATGCGCACTTGTTCATACAAGCAAGCTTTTGTTATCATTGTAGCGCGTATTATTTTTATCTATGTACGTAATAAAAAATAGCTCCGTATTATCAACAGCTGAGGTGTCCGAGTGGTTAAGGAGTTGGACTTGAAATCCAATGGGTTTTACCCGCGCAGGTTCGAATCCTGTCCTCAGCGATCTTTTTTATATTTTTTTACGGATTAAAACACCTTTAGTTATTAGGTTTTTCGACTTTTTTATTAAAATTTCTTCAATTTATTACAAAAAATGTGAAAGTTATTTACGAAGGTGTTTTCTTTGATAAAAATGTCATATTATGAAGGGAATTCCACCACGAATAATTAAAGGCTTAAATTTTATTTTTTATTTTGTTTCCATGTATTATTTAATTCCTATCGGGATGTCATTTATCCAGTTCGTACCTCTTTCTGACCACACCTTGCTGGAAAAGTACCTACTTGAAATTTGGAACAAAGGCAAGAAAAAATCTCGAAAATTCAACCTATATACTTTATTTCCTAATAATATTCACTCCGTAAGTCATAAGAAGAATTTTGGTCAATCAGCACGTTGTCATCCACCGTCCGGACAATTTTATTTTTATTCTTTTGACCTTATTTATATTTTTAACGTGACAAAAAATCGCTTTTTATCTCACTTGTTTTTTCCTAGTATTTTTAACCCATTCCACTTTTATACATACCGACGCGACGCGACCCTTCCAAGTCACGTGACGGGACTACGTCGCGACGCCCTGCCGACAGTCGAACAGCGGCACCCGCCATGCTAATATGACGGGACGTGTATTAAAACTTGTGTGTGGTAAAATGAAGAATTTACCTAAAATGGTTCAAGTGTATATCGCGGCACTTTCTCATATAATGTATGTAGCTACGCATTATGATCCACTGATATGATGCCACTGAGAGATCCGTTTTAACCTTGTTTATTACATAAGTCGTTTTTGAGAAAGAGACAGCGATAAAAGTAGAGCTATCAGTGTTATATTATATATGTATGTCTTTAGATGAGATGACATAATTCAGAGTTTATTTTTTACAAATTAATTGCATTGATCAAAATTGAACCAGGCTAAACAAACAGGCTAAATAAAATTTAACAGTTTTATGTGTAAACTGTCAAAACTAAACTTTAAAACATTTCGATCAAATAAATCCAGGTACCTATTATAATACTATACGGTTGTACCACCCCAACCAGGAGCCCTCCTGTCCCGGTGCGACTGGAGTTTAACCGACCGGTATACACATGGCAACCTAATAAGCCAATATTGGAATTTAGGGATTGATTGAGCATTAGTTTTTATGTCTCACTTCCCCCTTTTCATTACTTCGAGTTCTGAAATTTTCTTGCTCACATTCTTGCCACTTATGGTCGCTTCTTTTTTATTTTATTTTTTATTTAGTAACTACTTATTTATTATTTTTTACATTTTTATATCAAACATGTTAGGTATATATATAAAATAGAATATATATTCGTAGTCCTCCTCACTAGGAGATCCTGTGCTGAGGGGGACTATGCTTTGGATAAGTTTTCAGAGACTTCTATGGTTTAACTTCATTGTTTGGATAAGGTTTTCCAAAAACTTCTATGACGATGTTTTAAGTATACTAGTAAGTTCATTTTCCGATAGTTCCTTCAGCCAACATTTAATGTCCTTTATGTAGCTATTTTTTGTTTTAATTTGTTTGATACTAAATGGAAGTTTGTTATATAACTTTACTGCTAAAAATTCAGAACCTCTTTGTCCAAATGAAGAGTTACACTTTGGTATATTAATGTCTGTTTGTTTGGCTCTGGTTTTATGAACATGTGAGGTGTTGCCTCTGAATCATTTTTCAATGTTTTTTCTATTCTTAGATATTTCTATTTCAATCTCTTCTTGCCTCTTCTCGATCCTACTTGGTTATTCTAAGTTCTGGCTTCTTCTTGTTTCTTCCAGCTTCTTTTTGGCCCGTCATGGCCCTTCTTGCCCATTCTTGACTGTTTTAGTCTCTTCTAGTCTCTTAATGGATTTGCTTGCTTATTGTCGTCTCTTTTTTGCTTTATTGCTCCTTTTAAATCAATCCAGGTACCTACCAATCTAAATATAGAACTCCGCTTAATTTGTAACCGGAAGCAAAACATTAACCTTTAAAACGTCTCCGTCAAAAACTTCTGACAACCTACACTTCCTCTCGTGTCAGGACGCGAAAGCTAACTTTCACCGCGTTTAATATAAGAAAGTTTAGGGCGCACGTATCCGTGCTTCGTTTCACCCCGCGGCCCTTTACCGGTGGCATCCACCCCTCGCCCCCGTGGCATGGGACCGCGCGAGCGCATCAAAGATAAATGTTAGAAAATATAATTTTTCGCTTGAAATAGTTCGATATATCATTCTGTCATGACTTTTGGTTAACACGGCGAGCGGGTCCTCCCGCGGGATGCGGACACGAAATTGAGTAGGGCTGCTAGATAAATAATGCCTTTAAAAATGAATTACAAGCGCGGGGCCCGGAGTCACGCGAGTGACATTGATGAGCTGAAGTTTAACTGTTTTTATTATTTTTTTTTTTAAATATGAATACCGCATAATAACTGCTCCAAAATGTCTGTAGCCAATGAGATTATGGCATCCCCAATTGAGATATGGTGAGGCTGTAGATGGTGGGAAGGGGAAGGAGATAGATAAAAAAAAATAATAATTGGATAGTTGTACAGCGCCGTTTTTGTGAAAAATCACCTCAAGGGCGCTGTACAATTTATTAAGAATTCTTAGTTTGTATCTAATTTTACTATTTACAAATAGATACAGAAACATACCTACCTGGCAGGTAGGTAGGTTCCGATAAATACACTTTAATTAGAAAGTTTATGCGCGGAGAAGATACGGCTTTGCATGCGGAGGACATTCTATTTAAAACAATGGACATTGCACGATTTTACATTTGCTACCCCCATCACTATTAGTATTACATTTATTAAAAGACTAGCTGAGGTACCCGGCTTCGCTCAGGACAACATTCGAAAGTGTACTGGAATGTCCCACAATGATGTTCCTGATTTCCTATTCCCGAACATTCCATAATATTCCAGAATGTTCCGGGTTGTTCTGGAATGTTGTGGAATGCTCTCAAACACTCTAGCTGGGATACCCGGCTTCGCTCAGGGAGTTGATATGAGATTGTATGGTAGTTATAATTGTATTGGAATGAAGGATAGACTTCAAAATATAAGATTTTTTTTTTATTGTAAACATTTTCAACTATTTACAATACTTGTTTATAAACAATATTTTTCATTTTGTTATCCGGGGTACATATGCACACATTTTTTGAATTTCCTACTCGAAAGCAAGCTACGTATAGCTGACCGTGGGAAAAGCAGGAATCTTTGAGGTTGATGCCGCAATGTTTTAAATTTTGTCCTTGCGCTTTGTTAATTGTAAAACTATAGGCTAATTTGATTGGAAATTGCAGCCTTTTAAATTGGAATGGCAGTTCAGTAGAGATCAGTGGTATTCTCGGGATAAATGCTGTGTGTCCTTTGTCCTTTCCAGTCATAAGTTCGGCTTCGATGATGTTATTCGATAGCTGTTTGACGACCATCCTCGTTCCATTACATAGTTTTGGTGAGTTGAGATTTCTGAGTAGTATGATCGGAGATCCAATTTTCATAATGTCATGGCATTCCTGGTACTTGCAAAGAGTTTAAAAATTCTGGAGGAAAATTGACACTTTCTTTAACGTTTACCATCGTGTTGATCAATTTGTATATTCTCTCTTCATCGGGAATTTTCTTTTGAATATTAAAATTGATATCGTCAACAATACTATTTTTAGTTGCCAAAATTGCCCTTCGAAAAAGCCACTCCGGATTGGTATAGTTATGAACAATGTTTCGATAAATTTGGTCGATGAGCTCGTCTTTAGTAGTTGCTATGTTGCAGAAATCACTTTTGAGTTCAATTAGGCCGGTCGTCTGGTCAGTAGGATATGTGCCTTCGCCTATTTGTAAAAGTTTTTGAGCAAAATGTGCTGTTGTTTCGTCTTTCGATAGTTCAACTCTCATATTTTTTGTTAGTCGCAGTATTTGTACGTGTGGCCAAAGATGTGATTTTTTTAAGCATGCATTGATTTCGTCTGCTGGTGTTGACTTGCTGGGGATAACTGGAAGTGTTTGTCGAAAATCTCCTGAGAGTATGAGTAGAGCTCCTCCCATCACTTCATTGTTTCCTCGCAAGTCTTGAAATGTTCTGTCTACGGCTTCGAGTGATTTTTTAAGTGCCATTGTGCTTTCGTCCCAGAAGATAATTTTAGCTTGTTTTAGAAGTTCACCCCGTCTAGATGCTCTTGAGATTTTACATACCGGGAATTGCTCTTCAGCTATATTCAACGGTAGTTGTAGGGCGGAATGGACAGTTCGTCCTCCTTCGATAAGTGTGGCGGGAATGCCGGATGATGTCAGTGCAAGTGCGATGTGTTATTTAGCACGTACTTCTGCCAGCAATAGATTTATTAGAAACGTTTTCCCAGTGCCGCCTGGTACGTCTAAGTAAATAATTCCGCCAGTGTTGTTGTTGATCCGGTCCATGATAACGTTGTAAATTTTTTTTTATTGTCATTGAGGAGTGGTTTGTTGTGAGCAATGTATTGAAGTAGTTCGTTGATTTTGTAGCTTTTTCCTTTTTAATATCGAAGTTCATTACACTGAAAGCATCTTGTCGTGGTGCTGACATCCCAAGTTGTACTAAGGTCTGGTTTTTTATTGCTAAACATTTATCTTCTAGGCGAATGAGTGCTTCATTAAAGATGTCGTCGTTGAACTCGATGGCCAGTTCTGGATGAACTTGTCGGATTTGGTACAGTATGTCATCACTCATACTCTGTTTGAAGGAGTCCCATAGCTGTTTTGCATTCGATGGGTTACACGTTGTTAGAATTATGGCGAATAAGTCTCTGATTTGTTCAGCTGAGGCTGTGAGTGAGACTTCTTGTAGTGTTAATTCCCAGTGGTTGTCATTTTCTTCTAGATGTTTCCGGAACGTTTTAGACTCACTGACATACTCCGCCACTCCTTCCAGAAATTTGTACAGCCCTATCGAACCTTCTCGAACTTTTCGAAAACTTCTTAACCCACCGACATATTCCACTATTCCTTTCAGAACTTTGTACAACTTCATCGAACCTTCTAGAATTTTCCGGAACATTCTAGACTCCCGACTTACTCCGCCACTCCTTCCAGAACTTTGTATAGCTTTATTGAACCCTCTAGACACACCGACACACTCCTCCACTCCTTTCAGAACTTTCTACAGACTTATGGAATCTTCCAGAACTTTGTACAGCTTTTGTCGAACCTTCTAGAACTTCTCGCAGCATTGTGGAATCTTCTAGAATTTTCCGAAACCTTCTGGACACACCAACATACTTCTCTACTCCTTTCAGAACTTCTTACAGCTTTGTGGAATCTTCTAGAATTTTCCGGAACCTTCTAGACACACCGACACACTCCTCCACTCCTTTCAGAACTATTGACAGCCTTATAGATCCTTCTAGAACTCCTTCAAATCCTTTAGACTTACCGACATACTCCGCCACACCTTCCAGAAATTTCTACAGCTTAATTGAACCTTCTAGACTCACCGACATACTCCGCTACTCCTTCCAGAATTTGTACAGCCCTATCGAACCTTCTAGAACTTCTTACAGCTTTATGGAACCTTCTAGAATTTTACACACTCCTCCACTCCATTCAGAACTTTTTACAGCCTTATAGATCCTTCTAGAACTTTCTACAGCTTTATAAAACCTTTTAGAACTTCCGGAACCTTTTAGACCCACCGACACACTCCTCCACTCCTTTCAACTTTGTATAGCTCTATCGAACCTTCTAGAGCTTTCGGAATCTTCTAGACTCACCGCCAATTATTTCGGAAAGCTTCTAGAACTTTCTCCATCCACAATTTTCTAACGCATTTGTGAACCATCAGATCCTTCTAGACTCACTGACTTACTCCGCCACTCCTTCCAGAACTTTGTACAGCTTTATCGAACCTTCTAAAACTTCTTACAGCATTGTGGAATCTTCTAGAATTTTCCGGAACCGTCTAGACACACCAACACACTTCTCTACTCCTTTCAGAACTTTTTTACAGACTTATGGAACCTTCTAGAAGTTTCCGGAACCCTTTAGACTCACCGACATACTCCACCACTCCTTCCAGAACTTTGTACAGCCTATCGAACCTTCTAGAACTTCCTACAGCTTTATACAATCTCCTAGAACTTTCCGAAACCTTCTAGACTTACCGACATACTCCGCCACACCTTCCAGAACTTTCTACAGCTTTATTGAACCTTCTAGACACACCGACACACTCCTTCACTCCTTTCAGAACTTTCTACAGACTTATGGAATCTTCCAGAACTTTGTACAGCTTTATCGAACCTTCTAAAACTTCTTACAGCACTGTGGAATCTTATAGAATTTTCCGGAACCTTCTAGACACACCAACACACTTCTCTACTCCTTTCAGAACTTTTTACAGCCTTATGGAACCTTCTAAAAGTTTCCGGAACCCTTTAAACTCACCGACATACTCCGCCACTCCTTCCAGAACTTTGTACAGCCCTATCGAACCTTCTAGAACTTCCTACAGCTTTATAAAACCTTCTAGAACTTTCCGGAACCTTCTAGACTTACCGACATACTCCGCCACACCTTCCAGAACTTTCTACAGCTTGATTGAACCTTCTAGACACACCGACACACTCCTCCACTCCTTTCAGAACTTTCTACAGCTTTATCGAACCTTCTTGAACTTTCCGGAACCTTCTAGACTCGTTGACATACTCCTTTACTTCTTCCAAAACATTCCAGAGTTTTATCGAATTTTCTAGAAGTTTCCGGAATCTTCTAGACTCTTCTTGAAATTTCTAGAGTCTTCTTCGAACTTTCAGCCCATATATCTTCAAAAGCAAGCCCTTTAGGTAAAAACGAATACCCTTATTCCCTAGGGGGGATAAAGATCTACCATACCATATAACTCTCTTGATCGTACCGGCACTCGTTTCTGAGTTTTTGCGTTCCGCATGCTTTTGTGGACTTTCTTTTATAATATATATTGATTAGTGACAAAAGTAGAGTTGATATTTATTTTGAAAAACTGGAGAATTTAGGACTCTTTAAGGTTGGAGAATGTTCATGAAATGACCTTTAAAAACGCTTAAAATTAAGTTTTTTTAATTCATTTTTTTATTATTATTTACAAATTAGTTATTTACAATGTCGCGGGCAATGAAGGTGAAGGTGAAAGGTTTTTGAGTTTATGGATATCGACTCAAAGGTGAGTTTTAAGAGTAGCTCTAAATTCCGCCGAGTCTGTGATCATTCGTAAGTGATGTGGCAGTCCAGAAAGGTGGGGAAGACCCAGGCTATTCAGATCTGCTCACAAAATAGGATCGTCATTTCAAGATACATCTTGATTTTGAATGGTGATCTTACGTCTGGGAGTAGTATCTTCAATTTAACACAATTCAATCAATTAAAATTTGCTTGCTCATGCCGGGATTTGAACCCTCGACCTATTGTGTCTTGCAGTGTTTTATTTTGCTTCTTATACTCCAGTCAAAATAGACTATCCACCTCGCATTAATTCTTAATAAGCTGGATTTTTGTATAAGTCTTGAATACGTCATTAAGAATGCTATGTCAAAAGTCCCCATCGATCTCGCTCTGGCAAGGTTTTTTTTCGGGGTCAAAGGTCACCATTTTTTGTTTTTTGCGTATATCTCTGAAACGGTAAGAGCTATTGAAAAAAATATTAAGTAAAAGTTGTAGATCGTAAAATTTTCTACAAAAATGATATCAATACTTTTTTCTCTACGAAGCACCGTTCTCGAATTATCGTGATTTCAGACCGTAGGTATGCACACATTTCCGCACCACCTTTGAGGTAGTGTACTTGGCGCTTTTTTTTAATGTGGTTTCTCCAGTAGGAATACTCCACGATACAGGGTGTCCGGAGATTCTACACGATAGTACAAGTAAAAAATATAAATACCTTTTTTCGAAATTCCAATTTTTAAAGGCACTTTTCAGGTAAAAAGGTTAAATTGGTCCGGCGTGTGCGGCCAATTGTAGCAGCAAGAAATTTACATTATTCATTATCACTCGTTTCTTCTCCCTCGTATTATATATAATTGTATTCAGCAGTTTCTCTGGAGCAGGTGGAAGTAAAGTACGGATTGGCTCCAAACTATTATTCATCAATTTCCAGTCTTCAGGATTCAGTTGATTGCCCAGCCACACTTGCACTTGGTAGAATACACGAAACACGTGTTGATAAGCAGAAGCAGATGTTGGAGGGAGACAAGATAACTGCACTCTTTTATTGTTCCTTGTATTTTTCACGAAATTCAAAAATCTATACTTGTCTATCGATTCCATTTTTTATATATATAAAGCAATGAGAAAGCGAATTCCGTAAGTGAGGATGACGTCTGCTGAAGAGTTGGTGTTTTTAAATACTTCTGCGTTATCTATCAAATCATTACGTTTTTCAAACAATTTAAATACTGCAGTTTTTCCCCTTTCGAAAATTGCTGATGTCGTATCGCAGCCAGTTATCGCATGTAGGAATAAAATATGAGCTCGACATTTTGGATATGCAGTTAAACTTTGTGACTAATATATTTTTGTTTGAATTTGAGCTTTCCCAGGTTTTAAAAAGTAAATGATCTTATCACTTGGAGTTCGTGCCGTCAGTATTATTAATAAATCTACATCTTCTCCAACAACGATAGTTATATTGTTGCTACTGAATTGATCTATTGCGGTTTCAATAATGAGGAAATCAGCATCATTATTAGCTTGTTTCACAAGAATTTTGGCAGCTGCGAATTCTTCACACAACATCGAAATCAAGCGAGTTTTATTGTGAACATTAGCGAGAAATTGTTGTTGGTTTGTTGGAACAGTCATTAATCGATCAAAAACTATATCAGATGATGAAGATGTTTTTGTAGCTCGACGACGTTGTTCTGCAGCTTTGATATTTTTCATGCAATCAGTATAACCATCAAATACTATACGTTGTGACCGAAGTGTCTACGAAAATACTGAATATATTTGTCCAAAATACCATTGAATGTGTCCTCCCGATCCCATACAACACGATGTAACAGATATCCTCCATCGATGATGTAGGTAGCATTTGTGCTCTCGACTTCAATATTCATACATTCAAAACAATCATAAATGGTAGACTTCTGTGTCTTACGCATTCCAATTGCATCAAAGAGCGATAATGGGTAAGGGGCTAATTCATACTCAGAGAATTTTTCAAGTTCATCTTCAAATGTCTTCGCAATACTCATGCGTTGAAATAATAATACAGGATCTATCGGTACCTTCTCATCATGGGTTTTCATGGTACTGTTCATGGTTATTAGAGGTAATACTTTATCAGCGCGTTTCAATTTAATATTATTAAATGTTTGGCTCGTCATTTTACTGATGGAAGCAATTCCCACTTAACGAGGATTATGACAATTAATTTTATCATTACCGACGACTCCACTGGCAATGGACATGATTTTGTTGAACTCAAGAAAAGGATCGTGCGATAAAAACCATTCACAAAGTTTCTTGATGTCTTCAATATCTCTCTTTTCGCGGGAATCACATGCATCTACATGCTGATCGGTTGTGTCCATTCTAACATTGGCGAGATCCTCCAATCTTTCACACACAATGCATGCATGCCATAAATCCATTTACTTATGACGCTCTCTTGCGTACTTCTCCCTCGTGCAATACCTCCATTTGTTTTCATTGACTTCATCATAGA
Source organism: Limnephilus marmoratus (assembly GCA_917880885.1). NCBI lineage: Eukaryota > Metazoa > Arthropoda > Insecta > Trichoptera > Limnephilidae > Limnephilus > Limnephilus marmoratus. The sequence goes on from OU862908.1 coordinate 57,718,276, forward strand.
TTGCTCAATGACCATATCCGTTGAAGTACCACAATTTAATTTATCAGATCGTCTAATAGTGAAAAATCCTCGTATAAATCTTTCATAAACCTGAGGATCATCATGAATCGATTAAAGTTTTCATCCCACGATCAACAACCACAATTTCTCCTTCAATCAAAGACTTAGACATTTTTATAAAATTTTGTAACGGCACAGTTTAAAATGAAAATATCATCAACAAACACGTCTATTCACTACGAAAAACCGTTCAAAACTGACTGGATTCACTGGATGGTTATGTATGGTTATGTCCCTCAAAAACGCCGATTCTTCAGAAAATCCAAAAAATGCAGGTTTACGCCGGTTCCTATGGAAAATCCCAAAAATGCAGGTGTGCGCTGGCAGTAACAAGCAGACATTACTCAGGCCAACCGACTAATGAATCAGGGATGGACGTTGATTTACTCAGAATTGTGTATTTTCCACGTATGAGTCACAAAAACCAATATTCCAATATTTGTTTCTTCAAATGGATGATCCGATGATGTATACTGGCCACATACGTGCATATTCGTATTTTCTAGGTTTGAAATCGCGATAACACGAGAACGGTGTTTCATAGAGAAAAAAATAATTATATCAATTTTGTAGAGAATTTTACGATCTACAAACTTTTATTCAATATTTTTTCGATATCTCTTACTGTTTCAGAGATATACCCAAAAAACAAAAAATTGTGACCTTTGACCTCGAAAAAAAACCTTGCCAGAGCGGGATCGATGGGGAATTTCGACAAAGCATTCGTAATGACGTATTCAAGACTTATACCAAAATTCAGCTTATTAAGAATTAATGTGAGGTTAGCACCTTTTTTCATCTATTTTGACTGGATTATAGGTACGTTATGAAAATTATATACATTTTCTATTATATATGTAGATATTCGTGAAATAATCTTCTAAAGTTGTTTGCATTATACAATTTTTAAACAGGTTATTCACAGAGAGAGCAGCCTAAACTGTACAACAATGAACTGCATCAAGAAATTTGTAATATATATATATATATTTTTTTTTTTATATTTAAGTAAATATTCTTATGTGTGAGCTACGGAACTTTGAAATTTCCATATGATTGTCAAAAAATAAAACAATATCAAATTAAGTGATTTACGTGTTTTCAATTTTGTTCAATGAGACAAGATTGTATTGAAATTCGATCGAAACCATTGCAATTAGTGTACGCCATCAACATATCTGAAATTAAAAAAAATCTTCCTCAGAATCCAAAGTAAATCATAATACTTAAAACCACTAATCCACAAGTCCCTTTTAACGATAAGATTCGCATTTTCTTAAACTTTGGAAAATCAACAAAAAAATAGACACTTATTTCTATTCAGACATATCAAATATTAACTACTTTCAATCATTGAATCTCAAGACTTCTCCATTCTCCATTACATGAAAAGCGTTCTCATCTCGATGAGATTGCTTTACTTTACCATAATCTATTATATGTATTAAAAGCCATTAAACTATTAAAGCCATTAAACTATTATACTATCCATTAAACTATTATATGTAACCAAAGCCATTAAACTATTATATGTATCTCTAGTTAGAAGCCAAATTGAATATAACTCGGTAGTTTGGTCTCCATCTTACAAAAATCAGGTTAATAATATTAAACGAATACAAAAAAAAATTCTGCGTTTCATAAATTTTTTATTAAGTATCCCACTAGAAGACTTAAAATATAATCTATTACTAAATATTCTAAAAATACATACACTAGAAGACAGACGTAAAATAAATGACTTAACATTTTTATTCAAAATACTTAACTTTAATTTCGACTGTTGCGAACTCCTACATCTCATAAACTTACGAATACCGAGAGTAACCACGCGACAAAATACATTATTCTACTGCAGCATTCACAAGCGGAACTACATTGCCCACTCTCCTATATAACGATTTCACACTATGGGGAATCAGTACTTAGGTGATGTCGACATATTAAACATCAACTTGGCGAATTTTGTGGATCTTGTAAAAAACATATTCCAAAACTATTCCTAAACATATGTGTATTTTTGTAAACTTATAAATTTTTTTTTGTATTTTTGTGACTTGTGTGCATTTTTTATCTAATTTTATTTTTGTTATTTCATTATCTATTGAAAAATCATCTGTCATCATTGTACTACCAAACATGTAAAAGCCCTCTGGGCGTTGAATAAATAAATAATAAAGGTAACAGAAAGAAAAAAATGCTGACAAAACAGCTTCGCACAATAAACACAGTCAGAATATCTCACAAAGTCAAGGTCACCTTATCACTCAGCACATTTCAGTGCACTTTATCGAAGATCAAAGGATATAATCGTCTACACAAAGAATTTTCAGCTTTATTCTATCTGAAATAAGTTATTAAAGGTGAAACTTTTTTTTACTAGTCCTTTCTGAAAAATCTTTAAGATTAAGGAATAAGCTCTCAAAACGCTTGGAGCGTTTCAAATTTCCCCCGAGACGTGTCCCTTCAATTTTCCCGATTTTAAGATTACAATACAAGGCGCGGATTAGCTGCCTTCCATAAATCTAAGCCTATATATTTTATACTAAAGCAAGAACTAAAAATAAAATAAAACTTTATTTTTTTCGTCAAAAAAGTACGTACGAAGGATTGTGAAAAAAATATGATGGATTGTGAAATTTGGCAACAATCTGGAACTATACAAGTATTAGATAGATAATATTCCGTCATTCAAATAATAATATTATCCATATTTTAGAAGAAGATAGTGTGAGGAGTTTGTTTTAAGCAGACGTCTTCTGTATCAAAATATTCCAGATTATTCATTCATTTATTTTTATAAATTTTTATTTAACCCCTCGGAATTTTCGAAAATATTGCTTTTGGTGTCTTTAACGAAATGACATTTTACGAAAACTTTTTGTTATTACCACTTCACAATTAAAGTTCTATAAATGAAACATTTCTGAACTTTTCGTTATTTGTTTTTGGGGTGTTGTGCCGTGTTGCGCTACCTCCTTCTTTAGCCAACGTTTCGGACATCGTTGCAGTGTCCATCATCAGGGCAGATCCGGTAGATGTGTCACATCTACCGGATCTGCCCTGATGATGGACACTGCAACGATGTCCGAAACGTTGGCTAAAGAAGGAGGTAGCGCAACACGGCACAACACCCCAAAAACAAATAACGAAAATGCTTTTGGCCGTGAAAATCTTAAAACTTATCATTTCTGAACGTAGCCGAATACTAAAAACTGTTTTAGAAAGGTTACAAAATAAGCCTTCAAATTATTATAATACAAATAAATATTAGCATTTGTAAATATTAAAATTTAGAACGCAAACATTAAAAATAGGTAAAAATGACTCATGTGATGTTTTTATCTGAAAACGGTACTAAAATCACAGATTATGTAAACAACAATACTTATTCTATTGTATATATGTGTAATAAACACTTTTGTCTCCTCACTTTTTTATCACTTTATATAAAAATATATAATAAAATTTTAAAATGTGGAGCGCGATGGAGCCGCCGGTAGTAAATTTCGCGGGTAAATATTTTTGTCAACTACACGACTGACAGCTGATTCCTGTTATGTATTTCCATAGACAACTTGATAGGGATGTGCAGCTTGATCTACTATCGACCTTTTACTTTTTGGTTTAGAGATGTAACGAAAACAATAACGGAGTTAGAACGATTTCTATGGAAACACACGCGCTGACGTATAAACACGCTTATTGTACTTGACTGCTGTCCTATTTTTAACGCTTATATCTACTTACGTTGCGGAGGGGTTAGTACATAAAACATAAAGAAGTAAGTCTAAAGTCATGGTGTTTGAAAGAGAGAGTACGAAAACAGTATGCAACATAGTTGTGAATGATGAATACTTGGAGCAGGTGGATGAGTTTGTGTATCTGGGTAGTGTGTTTACGAGAGATGGGAAGGCTGATAGAGATATTGAAAGAAGGGTGAATGCCGGTAACTCCATTAATGGTGGACTGAATGCCGTTGGCGCTAATAAAAAACTGTCAAAAGAAGCGAAGCTAGCAGTCCACAATAGAGTCCTGGTACCTACCCTGATGTATGGCAGTGAGGCATGGAACTGGCAGAGAAAGGATGAAAGTAAGCTGAATGCTGTTGAAATGAGATCCCTGAGACGTATGTGTGGTAAAACAATGTATGATCGTGTGAGAAATGTAAGGCTGATGTAAGCATAATGAGTAAGATTACGAAAGGGACCCTCAGATGGTTTGGGCATGTAGAGCGAATGAACGAAGAAATTAGTGTAAGAAGAATATACGTCGCGAATGTAAATGGTAGAAGAAGTCGGGGACGCCCGATGAAGACATGGCACGATCAAGTGAATCAAATACTTGAGTCGGGCCATGTCAAAAGTCAGAATAATATAAGAGAATGTATGAGACGATGTATGAATGTGAACGAGGCAAGGAGTGTGTGCCAAGATAGAGTTGTTTGGCGGTCCGTCCTCTCTGCCTACCCCTGCGGGGAAACGCGTGATGGTTAGTTAGTTAGTTTGTTAGTTAGAAGAAGATAGTGTGAGGAGTTTGTTTTAAGCAGAAGTCATCTGTTTTATTGTCATCTTATTTATTTTTATTTAAGTGCATAAAACAGGCATTATGCCCAAAAATGTATAAACATGGATAATTTAAATACAGTTTATAACAAAAATAGTAAAAAAAATAATTAACTAAATATACAAAAGTGAATGATAAACAAGAATGAGTAAAAGGTAGAATACAAAAGTATCACCAACAATTAGATATAAAATTATTTTTTTATCCCAATATTGCACAAGATGTATCCAATATCCCAACTGTCCGGAACCAAAGGTTTATAAGTATGTTGTGGGGTGGGAAGGGGTAGAAGACGGGGAGAGAAGAGTAGGCGGTACCTGGCCATTCAGATCTAGTCACTAAGAACGACTGATGCCATTCGAGTACCGTTTCGGATAAGTTGACTCTGCAAAGTTCTTCAATATGCAGACATTAACTTGCCAAAGAAATATAGCAGATTCGGTTATGTTATTTAAAATTACACATAACCTAATTGATAGTCCTGATCTTCTTCAACGCCTATCATTCCATGTTCTAAATCGCAACAGCAGACAGTCACTTACTTTTAATCTCCCTCTTTGCAAGACCAACTCCAAACAGAACTCATTTATCTATAGATCCACACACTCATTTAACTTAAATTATTACCACATTGACATATTTAACTCGACTTTACATATATGACACAAAACAAAAACTCACTAAGCAACATGACTCAAACCAGAAAGTTTAATCCTCATATATTCCCGTCCTTTGCCTCTTAATCCTAATTTTATGTTCCTCCCCCCCCCCCCCCCTTCCCTTTCATATATTGTAAAAAAATAATAATTTAATTTAAGAAAACACCCTTATAATGTCACACTTTATTATTCATTCACTATCATCAGTGGAAAGTTCATAATTGGCATAATTAACTATCTTACTATCGTTTTATTGTGTAATCTCAGATCTGCTGTCAACTTTCCCTAAAATGAATAAATAACACCCCTTCCATAGTATCCATAGATCACCCCTAGTGGCTCACTACGCTTGGTGACTTAGCAATGGTACCCGGGTTCATGGGGTGAGGTTTGTCTAGGTCTAGGCAGCGGATGCGTTTGCCCACGTACTGCATGGCGATGGTTGAAGAAGACTTTTTGATTTTTTCAGTCGAACTCTCTCGACCCATCACCTTTCACCACAGTGGGAGGAATGAATTCATACGTCCGTCAGACATGGACACGCTAACCCCCAGATTCCTCCCCACCCCTCCATAAAAAGACCCTTCACACAGCATCCCCAAAGGTGACTTAGTCCCCGAGAGAAATTGTCTTCCTCAGGTCCTCCTGTATGGAGCTATTGTAAAAAAAGCTTCCGATCTAGAATGTGCTGCAAACATACTATAATAATTATGTGAAATAACGCCGGGTCTAGACCCTGCGATTTCTGGATTTGAAGTCAAGGATAATTGTGATTGATCGCGGAGCCAATTTAACTGAAATTAATTAGAATAATACATCCGATGAAACGCGCTGAGAAACGCGTGTTTTCTACTGTCGTACAATTAATCTATTTTCCATTATATCGAAAGAAACTGTTTTAAATTTGATAGATTCATTAATTTCCACCCTCTCCATTGACGGTATGTTAAGTAAGAATCCATTTTCCATAATATCCAAAGAAACTGTTTTATAATTCAAAGATTAATTAAGTCCTACCCCTTCCACTGATGTTCTGTTAAGTGAAGATACATTGGCATCATTTAAACAATTTTTTAGCGAATTTCCCAGTTTAATATCTGGTATATCGTATTACTCCAAGCGTTAAATAAATGACGGCAATAAGGGTAGGAATGGAGTAAGCTCTTAAGGGCGTCTGATGTTCGGATCAATCCATTCATCGTTCATCATCCCCTAGATGGGGGGTGCCAATAAATCATCAAGTCGGCTACCAAATAACTGAATCAATCTTACCCCCTAAAACGTACACGAAATACGCTCAACGCTACCCCGACGGAGAAATTCGAACCGAAGCCACGGGTTTACCTTATTTTTCAGTGGGTATTATTAATAGGTAATTCACTTTCCATGGATCATATCCATAAATTGTAGTTATATTATGGATTGAAGACATTACTGTGCTTTTATTTTTTATGGTATTTTGCTGTTAGGTTAGGAAAGTTACGATAAAAGGAAATGCGAATCAATATTACTTATGAATTGTTACGGTTTTTGGAGAAAACGTTGACTTTGGTAGGCCAAAACAAAACACAAGTAATGATGTTTTGTTCAGATGCCCTAAAAATCGAATTTAAGTGTTTTTTATGTAATTTACTTTATTTATGTATTCAAAAATATTATTATTTAATCTATAAAAGCGGTTACAAACATTTATACCTAAACAAGTTCCACTACGTAATTATTTTTACACCTGACATCGTGACTCTTAGATATGTAGCCAAGTTCAATTATTTATTTATTAAAGACCATAGACATCCAAATGGATAGACAAGCAGTTACAGATGAGGGGTAAAACCAAACTATGGAGAGCAAAGGGGGGAAAGATGACTGTCATTCGTTGAACAATCAATCTGACAGTATATAGGCATCTCGCATTACAATATCACCATTTAGTTCTTAAAAGCAAAATCTGCTTTGAATGAATAGACCTTTTTACATGGGAGCGCGAATTGCTTGCCACGTTCAAAACTTATTTGCTAAGGCCAAATGCTCGCTCCAAAAAGACTCGCGCCAATACACATATCAATATTTTCTTGCCGTGTTTAGTTAAAACACTTTTACAAATGTTTCATAATTTACTTACCCCTGTAACCAGCGACGAGCACATTGGAGTACCGCCCACTTTCGCTATGTGCATATTGATACGTAGATATATTGTATAGCACAAGCTGCCGTTATTTCGTTAAATGTATGGATGTCAGCTTCTCGCTGTTCACGGCAAGAATGATGACGTCACACATTTTAGATTCAAGCGAGGCTATATCCCCTCCCCATGGAGCGAGCCGGTTCCAAGGAGGAGCTACAGCCGGCGCCATGTGGAGGGGGAAATAATACGTTTTTATCACTTAGGGCAGGTCCAGATATATTCATATGTCCGTGTTAAAGACCATAAAAATTCTTAGTTATGCTAGAAAAAGAAACCCCTGAGTCATATTTTTGGAATAACTCACTTATTGAGTTTTAAGAAAATTAAACAATGCAGTAATTGGGAAAACTTTAAAAGGAAAAAATTGAAACTTTAAATCCATTAGCAATTTGTCTTTTTACTCTGAAATCAATAATAGCAGTGGTAATAAAAATTAAAGCAATTAATTTTTCATCGTAAATGCCAATCTATTAAAACCGTTTTATTGTATTGAATTATGAAAAGAAATAAAAATAAAAATACAGTTCTACAAATAAACTTTGGTAACAATAAATAAAAATACATGATTCCAAAAATGATGTTGGGCAATTTCTCGTATATCCCATATCGTTACCCGAATTTCTACCGATTTCTTGCAAACCTCCCTTAAACATTTGAAATTTTTAAGCTCCTAAAAAAATATATGTTATTTTTGAAGTTAATATCTAGACATTCGTCGCACCGAAACGCAAATTATATAAAATTCCCTCGATAGAAAAAAATCACAAAGTATGCTCCAAAAATTATTATAAACACGTTTGATTCAGTTATTTTACAAGTTATATGTATGAAAAAATTCACAATGTTTCTTTAAATGCCGTGTAAGACAACCCTCGCGAGGTTTTTGTTCTTTTTAAACGAGTCGTGTTTTATTAAACATTTTCACAATTTTCACATCGATTTTGTCACTTTAAATACTAGCGCTCTCCTCTAACATTCGTAATTTCATATCCCTCTATCTTTTGGTGCGCGGTTGCGGGGCCGTAAGTTCTAAAAATATATATTCAGATGGCATTGGTGCGAGAGAGACACTGTTTCAACAGCTGACAAAAATGTACTTATTTTAATTGTGTAGTGAAAAAGTTTCGACCTTCCGCCACGGTCTTACGCATCGAACGACACGACCTAGTTGACATTATTTCATCCAATTTCAGAAAAATGCATGTGTGTACCAGAGGTGGGTAAGTTCTGCATTTTTCCGGAAGCCTCCGAGACTTGCTTCCTTTTAAAAGTACACGAGTTCTAGGGTAAGGGTATTGTTGCGGCGCACCGAAACGGGAAGCACGGGTTCAAAGAACTCGGAACCAGGACCTACTCGTAGAACCCACACGAGAACTCAGAACCCCGGAGTCGGACAAGACCCGTACGAAGACAAAGACCCGTCACCCGTGCAATGTAGGTACATTCAATGTATCTACATTGCACGGTCTTTTATTGAGAATTTAAATAAGTAAAATTAATAAGCTGTAATGCTTTACTATAAACTATTATTTTATAATGCACGTCACCCGTTGATTAACGATACCAGATAAGACGCTCTAATTAAAAACTACTCCGTGTCTAGCCGAAACGGTCACGCACGTTTGTGTCGATCAACGAACAGCGATCGAATGAACGCCGGAACGGTTCACGCAGTTCCGGGAACTCACCGAGACCCGCGACTCATGAGTGGAATGGTGAGTGACGCCGGACGGTGGATCGCGGAGCAAGCCGGCGGCCACGGGGTGAGTCAGGAATGTATCGTAGTTCGCGCGAGTCCGGGAGTGGGCGGAATGAATGGATTGTGTCGCGATTCACGTAGCTTGGAACAAGGCGCTTGGGTTTAAAGGAACCCGGGACTTGTATTCGAGTGCGGTTTTCGCGCTTCGGCGTTGAGTTGCTCGGACCGCCGGATTACCGCCGGATTTATTTGGATGCGGAGAGTACTGGGACTGGGCCGGGTTCTCTGGGAGTAGTCGATTTGAAAAAGGAGTGGGAGTAGGAACCGCTTCCCGCAAAGGAGCGGATCACATGAGCCCATTCCAGCTGAACTGACACATCGCTAGTGTGTACGCGTGAGTGTACGTGAGTGCCACCAATGTGTGTCAATAGAAATATTGTCATCGATAAGGAGTCTGTCTGCCGAGATTCAGCTTGATCGGATCTCGGGAAGTGGGTTAATTTCCGCTTCCAAGATTTGCAATAATTTATTCATTAACGAAATGAAAATCAAAATTCTATTTAAAAAAAGGAAAATCATTTATCTTTCATAGTCGCTTCAGTAGCCATGAGACGTTTCCTGGGCTCGCAGCGTTCTCAGTCAATTATTGCGGTTGATTTTTATAAGGTTGGCTTTTTTATTGGCGTCCTAAATTCATATATCTAAGTCGTTTTATCCGGCATTTTTATGGTCTATCATCCGCCATTTTTTTCGCGTGTTAAGCTCTTAGGTACCCGAAACATTCTACCAGCGATTTCGGAGCATATTTTGAGTAAAAAAAGTACATTTCATTTTGCTTTTCTTTTTTCTATTAAAAACGAAAAAATATTTTTCAATTCCACGTCGCCATTGATAACATTCTTACATGTCGCGACGGGATCACGTGATACGCGCGCTGTTTCGTGTGTAACCGTTCTGCTTATCACGTGACCCGCTAGGCTGCATCCGACTACTCAGTTGCAACGTGTGATGGAATTTTTTAAGTGAACTTCATTAGAGTGATTTGAAATTCGAATGAAACGGAAATGACGCACTAAGGCATCTGCGAAGCATCAAACTGCGCTCAAGGCTCCTATTGGTTGAGATATAAAACGGAAACGACGATAGGTCTGCGCTCATCGGCCGCTTTGTTTTTTTACGGGTCATCGGAATATGACACGTAAATTCGCCCCTCGCCGCGCGCGTCCCATAGCGCAGCGATATAATGCGTAGCATATCTCAGCGGCCAGAGAAATCCAGGTTCGAATCCAATCAAGTACGATTGGAAAACACTTTAAACATTTTTGAAAACCTTTTATGCTAACGATTCTGATATTTTTTGTATGCCTCTACTGAAGTATAAAGCTGTACTAATTAAACAATTTAGCAGTACGTTTTTTTTTTAACAAGGTCACCATATACAAGTATTTTCTGTTTGCTTCTTCTTCACTGCTTTCAATAACTTTGTATTAATATGTATTATTTTTCTTTTGGTTTATTTATAATTAATAGGTATTATTTTTCTTATGTATTATTTTTCTTTTGGTAGAATGTATTATTTTTATTTTGGTAATATGTATTATTTTTCTTTTGGTTTATTTACAAGTAAACTTATAATTTTACATTTCTTTCTTTTTTCTATATTGAAAAAAAAAAACATGTACGTAAAGGACACTTGTGCATAATTATAAATAATTAATAATAACTAAATTAGTAAATAATTAAATTATGCATACATTATAAATAATTAAATATTTTTGCCTGAACTTTAGTAAATAAGATAAAGTTTTTTGGCGATGATTTGTTGATTTGTGTCCCAAATTGGTAATTTCTAAATTAAATTTACGCCTATCAAAATGTTTGTCATTTGACTGTCCTAGAACGGGAGACCTTCCTAGTTGGACAGTCAAAGCTTCTTTGTATTGATGTATTTTCTATAACAAATTTTACGCACCAGATTTAAATGTCCGGGTTAAATTTTCCCCCAAAAAAAAAAAAAAAAAAAAAGAAGGAAAAACTAAACCCTTTCATACACTTCCCCAAATGATCATCTAGTGAATCCACGTTATGCAATTGCACTATATAAGTATTATAAATACAAAAAAATACAAGAACAACATGTCAACCTACTAGAGACCAAATGGGAATATAATTCACCGACTCCAGATATTTTCATATCAGAGGGTTCGGCTCTGTGGCATTTCTAATTGAACCTATAAATCCTACTGATCCTTCAATATAAATATTTAAAAAATCTTTTGTAATCCTACATGTATTTAAAATTACTGCTTTTTGCATTTTTATATACAAATTCTTTGACAAATCTAATATGCTTAAATTTTGAATCAGATTCCTAGGTATTATGCCAGTGGCCGAAATAACAAATGGTAATATTTTTATAGTCCGAGAATGCCAAATTCTTTTAATCTCATTTCCTAAATCTGTGTATTTTCTAATTTTTTCAGAAACAGTTTTTTAAACGTTTTATTATTGTTATTATTATTATTATTATTAATCTTACGAAATCCAAAAAAAGTAAACATTTCTATTTTTATAAATCTAAATCCAATCTTCGAATCACTTAAAAAACAGGCAAAAGAAAACGACATCTACCGACTTTCGGGTCTCACTTCTATCGCGTGTGAATTATACACTCTATTTTTTAATATTTTTTTTTTAAACATCAGACAGCAAAGTAACATTTACATTTTTTACTCCAAAAATGCTCAGGAAACACTGGTAAAAATCCTTGGGTACGTAGTGTTACACCCTGTATATTGTCGTGGTATTTGGATACAGTATCTTATAGTGATTTCACGCCCAATTAGGTTCTCGATACCATTTTAATTTTTTTCCCACGATCGATTGATATCGTAAGATACATTAGTATCGATATCGTTCAAACAATTAACTCGGCTTGTGGATCTTATTTATATTTATTGCGGGAAAGGGTCGAAAGTTGGTCTTTGTATTCGGGCAGGGTTGTGAACTTCCAATTAATTTCGAATCAAAAAATTTCTTGATTAATTCCTTCTATTAGTAGGGGTAGCTTACTCGTGTATTTTGAGGAACTTGCCAGAGCTTTGTGCGCGAAACTCGACAAAACTTGGCGCAAACTATAGATTGGTCTTGCGTAGTTTTGAAAGACAAATTTGAAAAGTTTCTTCCCGGTATGAAAGGAAAAAGACGGCTCTTTATAAATATTATGTTTGCTCGGCTGCAAATGACTCGAGCATAGTAAAATTAAATCCATTAAGATTGTTAATGGATTCACGTGTATTGCTTTTCTTGATAACACAATCGATCAAAATCTAACAAGAGTTTGCTCTAGATACCAACACACTTAATCTTACCTTAAACACTAACTTTTGAAGTATTTTTTTGTGTTCTTGTAAGATTGTTTTTTTTCTCTGAGAATATATTTGTATGTAATCTTCTTTGTCTGAATGTTAGAAACTTGGTTCCGATTTGATTAATTGCCTGCGATAATAAGCCACACACACAAGTATGTCGTGTTTCGTATTACATAATTGTTTGTAAAGCTATTTTTTGCATTTTCTTACTTGACGTTAAACATCCTTTTTTCTAACATTTTATCCGCCTGTCCGTGTTAATGAACATGCAAGACATGTAGGGATAAACACAGTACTTTTGTGTTTGGACGTGGAGCAGAAAGGCGAATATTTTAAATATTTTATATAGGGGTTGTCAAATATGTGGGAAGGTCATAGACATATGTTAAATTTGGAAGTCTATGGGGAAGGTCAAAAAACGTCAAGTATGGGTGCACAAATGCATTATTTATGAGGAGCTTTGCCGAATTTATCGAACTCGAGAAGCTAATGTCCAACAATGTGCTGATTTATGGATGACGACCGGTGACTGTCGCCACACAGTGAATTTTATCATCCGGATGGAGGAGTTTCCCAAGATCGCTGACAAAACGATCGAGTTCAACAGAGGGTGATGGAGTTTGTACTAAATTCTATGACATAATTGGTGAATTCAATGGAGGACAAAACTCGACACCAGAAGTAGTGGGAGAAGGGATTTTTACTATAGAAGGTGTAATTGTTGAAGTAATTCTGTTGAAGAGTTTTAAATTTTATTTATTTTTACATTAGCTCCACCCAGGAGGCCCGGAGGAAACCAATTTCCCTGGGGACCTTTGTCATATTTGGTGATACAGTGTGAAAAATGATTTTAGGGAAAAGAAAGAGAGTAAGTTCTGGGAAGGAAAAGGGTACGAGGGGTGGGTAAGAATCTGGGGGTCAGTCTCTTAATGGGACAGTGTGTATGGTCAGTGTGTATGTGTATGATCGAGAGAGACCAGCTGGAGAGGCCACTCCCTCAACCAGTCTCTTCCGATCCGGCCCGCCACGCAATGGATAGTACGTAAATTGATGATTTTATTCGATCAATAATTACACTCTATGTCGTAATGTCAGTTTTGTATGCCTCAAAAGGCTGACGCGGTAGCCAGCCGGCCAGTGACATCGACATAATTCTTCAGTAAAGTCGCGACCATAGTCTCACTCCTACATATTACGTATGCGCAAGTCTCATTTGCCAGGAGTTAATGGACTTACAGCATCGCCAATCTGGGTTATGTCGCTAGTTCGGAGAAATTTTGATTGCCACAGGGATAGGGGAAGAGTGTGGCTAATCATATCTGGTCATTAAACTTAGCTTTTTTAATATGAATACCGCAAAAGAATCCCAACAGCTCCCATCTGGAGCCAGTGAGACTGAGAGGACCTAAAGAAACTCCGCGTGGAACTTGAATGAGATTACCATCCAAAAACTGTCATTGCTAAGTAATGCGGTTTTTCTTTTGAAATATTTATAATACATTTTCATTGAACCTAATGAAACTCCGCGTGGAACTTTAGATATTTCTGGAATCTCCGGGTTTTATAATACACGGTGAACTTTACCAGGATATGAATTATTATCCCTTTAAAATAATAATATAAAATATATGATTTCCTCTTCCCCGTTTGCTCAGCTTTGCAAACATTCCCCTTGTTTGTCTCAATTAAATATTTCAACGAAAGAGGAAATCCTAAAAGATGTGTATTGCACAGAATTGGGAATATCATTGGGTAAGCGTTTATCAATTTAATTTTTTATGTGAATACCGCTCAAGACCACCGACTGCTCCCATCTGGAGCCAGTGAGACTATTGCATCCCCGATAAGGGTAAGCTGTGGGGTTGAATGTAGTTGGGAGCAGTGGCGGCTCGTGAATTTTGGGTGTGCTAGAGTGCTAACATTACAAAATGGCATTATTGATGTTGTTGTAGCCGACAAAAAAATATATTTTTTTAATTCAGTGTTTTGAATGAAAATTTTCAGGAAGTTTTAGTTTGGCTTTCCTGAATTTCCTGAAAAATCTTCTTACAAAAACCGATTTCGCCTACGACAACAATAATTGCCATTTTTTTTTTAATATTAGCAATTTAGGACACCCAAAAGTAACGAGCCGCTACTGGTTGAGAGGGGAAGGAGATGAAGTGGGGAAGTACCCGGCTATTCACATCTGGTTACCAAGCATGGCTTAAGCCATTTCAAGCAACGTTTCAAAGCTGAATGGTGTTCTTACATCAGAACAATTCTAAGACTATCTTCCACTGTGAAACGTTCGGCAAATATATTATATACTAGCTGGTTCCCGGCAGGCGTTGCTATGCCATTTAATAAAGAAATTGTTTCTCCCTGCGTGTCCTTTCCCATTCGTCCCATTCCCATTCTGCCTCCCTTTCCTCTCCCGCGTCCCTTCCTCCTCTTGCGTTCCCACATCGCCTTCCCTCTCCCCACTCTCCTCGCCTGCTTCCCCCGTCCCGCGAATCCTCCTCCCGAGTTCCACCCTCCCGCATTCCATTCATTCGGTCCCGGTACATTCAGTTTTCAAACAGCTCGCGTGCCTCCTATTGCAATTTTTTATACAAATTTCGTAATGCCAGAGTTCATCAGTAGTTTTATACAAACCTTGTCCTGACCATAACGAACACAACAAAAAAAGAATGATCCAATTTGGTGCAGTCGTTCGGAAGTTATGCGCGTACATACATTTCGGGGATTCATTTTTATTTATATAGAAGATAGAAGATAGAAGATAGAAGATAGAAGATAGAAGATAGAAGATAGAAGATAGAAGATAGAAGATAGAAGATAGAAGATAGAAGATAGAAGATAGAAGATAGAAGATAGAAGATAGAAGATAGAAGATAGAAGATAGAAGATAGAAGATAGAAGATAGAAGATAGAAGATAGAAGATAGAAGATAGAAGATAGAAGATAGAAGATAGAAGATAGAAGATAGAAGATAGAAGATAGAAGATAGAAGATAGAAGATAGAAGATAGAAGATAGAAGATAGAAGATAGAAGATAGAAGATAGAAGATAGAAGATAGAAGATAGAAGATAGAAGATAGAAGATAGAAGATAGAAGATAGAAGATAGAAGATAGAAGATAGAAGATAGAAGATAGAAGATAGAAGATAGAAGATAGAAGATAAGAAGATAAGAAGATAAGAAGATAGAAGATAAGAAGATAAGAAGATAAGAAGATAAGAAGATAAGAAGATAGAAGATAGAAGATAGAAGATAGAAGATAGAAGATAGAAGATAGAAGATAGAAGATAGAAGATAGAAGATAGAAGATAGAAGATAAGAAGATAGAAGATAGAAGATAGAAGATAGAAGATAGAAGATAGAAGATAGAAGATAGAAGATAGAAGATAGAAGATAGAAGATAGAAGATAGAAGATAGAAGATAGAAGATAGAAGATAGAAGATAGAAGATAGAAGATAGAAGATAGAAGATAGAAGATAGAAGATAGAAGATAGAAGATAGAAGATAGAAGATAGAAGATAGAAGATAGAAGATAGAAGATAGAAGATAGAAGATAGAAGATAGAAGATAGAAGATAGAAGATAGAAGATAGAAGATAGAAGATAGAAGATAGAAGATAGAAGATAGAAGATAGAAGATAGAAGATAGAAGATAGAAGATAGAAGATAGAAGATAGAAGATAGAAGATAGAAGATAGAAGATAGAAGATAGAAGATAGAAGATAGAAGATAGAAGATAGAAGATAGAAGATAGAAGATAGAAGATAGAAGATAGAAGATAGAAGATAGAAGATAGATTATTTTTAAGTAAATAACACAATTTTTTTTATGAACTCCACACAGGAGGCCCTGAGAAAAATAATTTCCATCAGAACCTATGTCATCTTTGGGGATGCTGTATGGAGGATTTTTTTTAAGGAAAGAAAGGAGATGAGAGTTGTGGGAAGGAAAAGGGTTTAAGGGATGGGTAGGAATCTGAGGTTCAGTGTGTCCTGATAATCCGCCTCCAAGACCTAAACAAACCTTACCCCACGAACCCGGGCACCCCTGCTAAATCAGCAAACGTAGCGAACCACTTGGGGTGACCTATGGCAGAGGTGTTGGTTATCCAATAAAGGTTCCCGGGACGGCGGTACCCATACCACCTCACAAATGAATCAAGATAAAATTTATGAGAGCAGGCCGAGGTTAGAACCCACTGTCTTTAGATTGCTAGTCGAGAGTCTTACTCTTCGACAACGGAGACCGTCAAAAAATTAACTTTCTATTCTGAATAATAGGCCACTTGCATGGATTTCATAACGACTTGGAAAAAATCATGTCGATAGATCTTTTTACTAAGATTACGAAAATGTTAGCAAAAATTGTTAGATATGTACAGTTTTTTATTTATTTTTAAATAAATAAATCCATTATTTGGGCTCGTGACGTCACTACATGAAAATGTCCCGTCACCGAAAATGTTCCTATTAATTTTGTAAAATTCCACACTGATTTATTTTTTTATATGGCATCATTTGATTTCAGGCGAATTTTTGAATTCGTTCACTAGATTTATTGTTTGTTCTCTGCGAACTTATCATTTGATTCGACTTTTTGACAGATGTTCTGAACGTGAAGATGATGTCGGT
The DNA here is from genome assembly GCA_917880885.1 of Limnephilus marmoratus. NCBI lineage: Eukaryota > Metazoa > Arthropoda > Insecta > Trichoptera > Limnephilidae > Limnephilus > Limnephilus marmoratus. The sequence continues at coordinate 57,735,450 of OU862908.1, forward strand.
ACGTGTTTTAGAGGTATAATGATTATGGTGCTGATTTTAACAAAATAAAATTTTATAATATTCTTATTATCATTATATACAAGTATATTACATTTAACTTAGTAATATAGACGCTGTGCATTATAATGATTTATGATCAATAAGATGCATCAAGGAAAAAAAATATTTATGAGATGTAATATTTTTGGTATGCCTCGTTATTCCCATGTGCCATTCGTGTGGAAAAAGTTCTTTTTTTAAATGATTTCGGCTATATAATTATCGTTTTTTCACACTTATAAAATTATGTCCCGTCTTTCCGGTTTATAAAAAATGGTCTAATTTTTCGGATTGAAATTTTTAAAAAATCCCCAGGATTTCAAAAATACGATAAAAAAAAAAATTCAGAGTGTCTTAGAATATTTGCCTGAACCGGAAATTTTTTTTAAAAAAATGTGATGCAAGTGGCCTATTCAACTCGGCAAAACTGAGAGAATCGTCCACTCTGGTGTAATTTAGAAAAAAAAAACAATATTTACGTTTACCGCGTTTTGAACTCGCAATGTCTTGGTCTACGATCAAAGCGTTTCCCACTCTGCTTTGGAAACCATCCCGAAATCTATTTGAAGATCTTTATTAAAAGCCTTTGCGTTGTTAGAAGGATTCCTTATTAATTTTCCAGCATTATTGACCGGCATTCAGCTATTCTGAAATAACATATTATATTGAATGCCCTGGCTTGTACCAACTTAAACTTTCGCAAACTTCCGCTGCAATAAGCTTTCAGTTCTAAGCTTCGGAGCTATTCTGCTTCAATTGAAATTACGTCCTAAATTCAACTTTCGACGGTGTTTATTACTCCGAGGGCAGTTTTAGAATGAGGTGACGCTGGGGTCAACAGTTTAATTATCTCTGGAAATGGTTGACTTAAGCAATTTAGTAACGAATTATACCTAATTATAACATTGTAAAAATAAATAAATTTCCTTAATTTTACTTTTTTTTATTATCCATTATAAAAGTTTGGTATTTTACTTTATCGTAAAGCGAACGAAAATGTTTGTGAGACGGATAAATTACCGAGGTTTGTCTAGGTTTTGGCAGCGAATGCGTTTGCTCACCAACATCGTGGCGGACCGAATCGGGAAAGACTGGTTGAGGGAGACCTAACCTAGACATTTTCAGCTGGACTCTCTCAACCTATCGCTTTGCACCGCAGTGGGAGGGGGAGGGATAGGTTCATACACCAAGTCACTCCTGGACACATTGACCTCCAAATTCCTATCCAGGCCTCTTACAGCAAAAAGTACTAACGCCAATTACAAGCTTTATTCTTCGTCTTAATTCGGTTCCTCATTGCTGAAAATCGTGACCCCTACCACAATTTCCACGGTGAACAGAGCTCTTCCACTCCTCGCGGTTCTGCGCTGCCTGCACAGCTGCGGACACCGATTTACCGGATGCCAATGATACATTGGTCACTCTGCTACTTTGGTCACTCTGCATGGTCACTCCGCTTTAACCAATTCGGCTTCAATAAAAAATACAAGTACTCATGACGCGATAGCAAAAATAACTAACTATTTATATACGGCCCTAGATTCCGATAAAAAATGTATCGGAATATTTATAGACCTGAAAAAAGCTTTCGACAGCATATCACATAAAAAATTAATAAATAAGTTAAAATCGATAGGTATTAATGGGAAAGTCTTAGCATGGATAACTAGTAATTTACATAAAAGACCTCAACAAGTAAAATTACTCAATCAAGTCAGCGATTCAAAATATAGCGACTTTTCAATACCCCAAGGTACAGTTTTAGGACCACTGTTATTTATTATATATGTCAATGATATATTCCATATTTCCAAATATGGAGACATTGTCTCCCACGCTGACGATACAGTCCTACTACTAAAAGCAAACACATGGTCTGAATTAAATAAAATGGCAAACACAGATATAAATGCACTAAAATTATGGTTTGATAAAAACCTGTTGACTTTAAATTCTAAAAAAACCTATTATTTACCATTTTCCATTAAAAAACAAGAAACACCTAAAGAATTAAACATAATAATCCACTCTGTGACAAATACAGAAAACCACAAATGCAATATAGAACAAACATAGAAAGCAAGACCGATATTAAGTACCTGGGCATAATAATAGACCAGCGTTTAAAATGGTCCCCACACATAAATATTCTGAACAACAGAATAAGGAAACTAACATATATATTTAGATGCTTAAGAGATATTTCAAACGAAAAATTACTTTGAACCACATACTTCGCTTTCTGTCAATCAATTATACAATACGGCATTATAGGATGGGGCGGTACATATACAAATCAAACACAAACAATTTACACATCACAAAAACTAATAATAAAAACAATTTTTAAAAAACCCTACTCATATTCATCAGAACTGTTATTCAAACAATTTAAGGTCAGAAAATTAAGTGCGTTATACTTTTATCACGCAAAATTACAAATTTATAAAGATAATATTCAAAATAAAGTTGCACCCTTCAAAAAAAAAAATCTTAGACAAACATCAATACTTCCTATTCCAAAATGTAAAAAAAAATAATAGGACAGTTAAATCATAAATATCTCGGAGTAAAATTTTTTAATTCACTACCTGAAAAAATCAGAAACATGAACAGTAATATAAAAAAATTTAAAACTCAGCTTAAAACTTATACTGAAAATTTGAACTGAATAAAAAATAATAAATTGAACCAATATAATAATACCCCCCATACACACAAGCCCTGCTTATTTATGGGGGTACATCAAATACATGTATTATGTAATTAATTATTGTAAAAAATATATTATAATTTATGTATCTTTTTGTAAATAAATAAAAAAAAAAATGTAGTTGAGAGCCTAATGTGGATGCCCAACTCTTCCAGAATGGACATATTTGTGCGTCTGGCTGTTCCTGGAATCCTGAGCATTTTTTTTAGCACCACGTTTCGAGAGCGTCTATCCGCTCTCTATCGCTGGCTCATTTCATTTTTCACACCCTATAGAAACACGGAGAAACTCAACTCCCGGACGTTTCTCGTCTTGGTTTCTTCGTTATGCCTCTGTCTAAGATTAACTATTATTTTTTAATTGATAAAGACAAGATATTTATGCATAGCACAAAGGGTAACAATTATTATAAGTAATAATTATGGTTATTCAATCTATACATGGATAATTGTATGCAAGAATTGAAAGATGTGGGATTGGGCGCGAAATTGAATAGTCTGAAAGTATGTTGCCTGTTGTATGCTGATGATGCGGTGCTGATCTCTAACACTATGGAAGATCTACAGTCTCTAGTATCTAGGATGAACGAAGTATGTATGAAGAATGAGTTAATGATGAATGTAAGTAAGTCTAAAGTCATGGTGTTTGAAAGGGAGAGTACGAAAACAGTGTGCGATATATTTGTGAATGATGAATACTTGGAGCAGGTGGATGAGTTTGTTTATCTGGGTAGTATGTTTACGAGAGATGGGAAGGCTGATAGAGATATCGAAAGAAGGGTAAATGGCGGTAACTCCATTAATGGAGGACTGAATGCTGTTGGCGCTAATAAAAAACTGTCCAAAAAAGCGAAGCTAGCAGTCCACAATGGAGTCCTGGTACCTACCCTGATGTATGGCAGTGAGGCATGGAACTGGCAGAGGAAGGATGAAAGTAAACTGAATGCTGTTGAAATGAGATCCCTGAGACGTATGTGTGGTAAAACCATGTATGATCGTGTTAGAAATGTGGATATCCGCAAAGAATGTAAGGCTGATGTAAGTATAATGAGCAAAATTAAGAAAGGGACCCTCAGATGGTTTGGGCACGTAGAGCGAATGAGCGAAGAAAGTAGTGTAAAAAGAATATATGATGCAAATGTGAATGGTAGAAGAAGTCGGGGACGCCCGAGGAAGACATGGCACGATCAAGTGAATCAGATACTTGAGACGGGCCATGTCAAAAGTCAGAATAATAGAAGAGTATGTATGAGACGATGTATGAATGTGAGTGAGGCAAAGAGTGTGTGCCAAGACCGAGTTGTTTGGCGGTCCGTCCTCTCTGCCTACCCCTGCGGGGAAACGGCGTGATGGTTAGTTAGTTAGTTAGTTTTATGATTATTAGCCTGAATTTGCCTGAAACACTCATCTATATTGAAAAATCTCCGACGCCGACGTAACTCAGTGGTTAATGAGCAGTTGACCGGATATCAGAAGGACGCGGGTTCGAGTCCCGTCGGCGGCATGTATCTTTTCTCGAGATATTTTTTTAATGTAGATAAGTGTTTCAGGCTAATAATTATTACTTATAATAATTGTTACCCTCTGTCTAAGCTTTATACAGATGGTTATTTATAAAGAAAATCGGTGTTACGCCAAAATATAATATATAGAATTTTCACACGCTTCATAGTGTACAATTTGCGCTTTAAACATTAATGAGATAAGTTTCTTTTAAAAACAACGATGAAAATTATAATTACTTCCCTAAAACAGTTAATTATTTAATTTCAAAGATGAATAATAACATCATGTTATATTTAATGCTAAATAAAACAGTCCTTTACCGTCAAACACAAAACACATTTTCTTTTGCCACTGTTTCAGCGCGATATTTCAAGCTCAACCTAATGAGCAAATAGTTTTTAATCCGAGTTTAATAACCGGGTGGCACGCGACACAAAGCCTTATATATAATAATTTCCTCGCCATTGCAAGTAATTGCCTGTCGCCGAGAGCATTTCTTGCAGCTTCCAACGTCTTTTGTTGGACCAGAATCGTCCTTACAGGCAATCTACGGCAAGAGTGGCGAGACTGGAGTAAAAACAAACACCTAGCCTAGACGGAGACAGCAGGAGATGCTAAGGCTACCGTAATACGAGGCAACTTTAATATAATTCTCACTACCACAAGTTACTCACTTTTCTTTTTAATGTTTTTTTTTCGGTCAATGTGTGTACAATGACGCTTCGAAATTAGTTGGTTTCTAGATATTTTCAACAACTTTGAAATTAGTTGGTTTCTAGATATTTTATTTATTTATATTTTCAACAACTTTGAAATTAGTTGGTTTCTAGATATTTTATTTATTTATATTTTCAACAACTTTGAAATTAGTTGGTTTCTAGATATTTTCAAACATTTTGTCGGTTGAACTATGAAACTGTTTCTTAGGTATTTTTGGACGGGTCCATGAGTGACGGACATATTACCTCCCACTTCGGTACAAAACGATGGGTCAAGAGAGTCCTACTGTATTCGATCTGCCACCCGACCCGCCACTTTGCGTGGAACCAAACATAGCAAACCACTTAGGAGTCATACGTTAATTACGTGAGCTCAAAAGGGAGAGGGGGCGTCCAGCAAAATCTCACGTTACTTGAAAAGAATTTACGAAGTGGCCCAAATTACCTCACCAAGGGGGGGGGGGGAGCGGTCTAGATTGGAAGAAAAACTGCTCACGTAATTAACGTGTGCCCCCTTAGGGTGACCTATGGCAGAGGCGTTGGTTTTCCAATAAATGTTTCCCAGGGCTGAGGTATTTTATGATGGGTTCTTCTTTAGAGTTAAAAAACTTTGATTTTTATGTCAAGTCATTTATTTTTTACAAGAACTTTTTTGACAATTGACAACTGAATCAAAACAACACTTGTAACATATTTAATTTTAAAGTACCGCCCTGAATTAACTAAGAAACCCTAGTGTTCTTTAAACAAGATCTTTTACAGTAGAAAGAAGAATGATTTTAACAAACATAGCCTTTATATAGCAGAAAAACACCTATCATAAACTTTCCAGTAACAACGATTGTCGATATAACAGGGAATATTGCTAATTGAGTTGGAAACTGGGATCTCCGATGGATAATAATTAAACTAATAAATAGACAATAGATGTCACTCATTGTATGATTCATAGAAGTTTTAACAATACTTGTATCCTAAATAGCAAAATATGCACATAAACGTTTCAAAAATACATTAATTAGGATGGTTTAAACGCATGTAATAATGATTTTATAAAAAGTTACATATTTATTTTAAAATCTAACAATTGAATAAAGTCGCCCCATTTTACGGCATTGGTTTCTTCCTGTCATCGCTCTTGGAATGTAATGATAAGATTTCTAAGCCTTGGAAAACAAGTTGTCACTTATACTTCGGAAGTAAATACTTTTTTTTTAATGTGAATACCTCACAAGAGTCTCAGCTGCTCCTGTCTGGAGCCAGTGAGACTATGGCATCCCCAATTGGAGTATGTTGTGAAGCTGAAGGTAATGGGTGGGAGAAGGAGATGGGAAGAGGAGGTTGGAGAAGTACCTGGCTATCAGATCTAGTCACTAAACACGGCTAAAGTCATATCAAGTAACGTTTCAATTCTGAATGGTGGTCTTACACCAGGGCGATACCGAGAGAGTATCTTCCACTCTGGGACGTGCCGCAAATATACCAATATATGTACCCCCCCCTCTCCATTTCCCCCCCCCCCCCCCCCCCCCTCGCCCCACCCCCTTCCCCCCACCACCATCTCTCCCTCCCTCCCTCCCGCTTTCCATGCATTCAGTTTCCAAACCTCGCGTGCCACCAATAGCAATTTTTTTATACAAATTTCATAATGCCAGAGCTCACCGGAAGTTTTATAAAAACCTTGTCATGACAATAACGAACACACAAAAAAAAGAATTATCCAATTTGGTGCAGTCGTTCGAAAGTTATGCGCTTAGCAACACATTCAGCGATTCATTTTTAAAAGAAGATAAAATTAAGGTTTTTTTTTTAAATAAATCTCATTAAGAGGGCATTACCAGAGAAAGCCGGAAATACGTCATTTCCAAAAAAGTTTTTAGACGTTTTGACTCTTTTCCACAAAAAATTATAAATGGATTTCGAAAGATTGTTCTTTTATCTAGTGAAGTTATGTAATAAATTTTTAGATTTTTTTATAATTTTTAGTATAATAAGGTTATTCCATAGGTCGTTGGCAGATTTGTTAAATTTTCAAAAAAGTTTTTGTATTATACCACACCCATTTCAAATAATGTAATCATGCAGTAAAATAAATTAATACATTATCTAGCAGAGCTATGTATTAGAATTTTAATTTTAGTTTCAATAAAATCATTAAAAAATATGTACGTACATGTGTTTCTTGACGAAAATTGGTTCATTTGTGTATTTATTTGCGCACTTACAAACTAATATATTTCAGATTTTTTTAACATTCTTATTAAATTTAGACATTATTGAAAAATGATAAATACTTATAATCAAAAAATAACTACAAAAAGTACACTATTTTAATAGTTTTATCATCACGCCTTTCAGCATTTTTGGATGAAGGTATAAATTAAAGCTAATTTGGATTGAAATAAATTCGATATTGAGTTATAATTTAAAAAAGCTGGTACGGAGAATAATTAATCTTTCTCATTGTAACCGCCCTGCACGACCGGAAGAACAACTTTCGACGAAATGTGGATTTTCGTCCGCTGGCTGGTTAAACGCTCTTAACTCACAAATAATTGCCAAGGTTGCCTCAAAAATCTCGAAAATTTTTTTTTTTTTTTTTTTTTTTTTTTTATTGAATTTTTTTGATACAATACATATAATACATACATGAAATAATGAAAAGTATATAAAAAAACTTAATATAATTAATGTATGAACAAAAAAATCCCACAAAGGCAATGCCTGTGCGTGGGTATAATATAGATTTTTACTTTTATTTCTATGGTTATAGTGAATATTTTAAGTATACATAAATAAGGGATTTAAAAAAGTAACTGAATAAATGCATTTAAAAACTACAGCATAATAACAGTCTGCACTGTTATTATTGTATTTGTAAGTTTTGTAAGAATAGATGTTACAAGTGCAATTTAAAAACATAAAAAAAAAAACAAACAAAATAAACTAGCAAACAATATTATAAATCTCTAAAAGCTGTCCAATGATAGATATATTTAATGGCTTTATTTAAACTTATAAGAAAAAAAGATCTGTTTCAGTGTTTTTTAGCCAAATTTTGGTATATTTTTTATAAGATTGAAGATTTTGACATATGTTCTCTTTAAAGGTTGTACATAGTAAATTATACATTTTTGGAGCTATAAAACTAATATGCCTTTGGGACAACCTAGTTTTGCAGTGGGGTACTGCATACTCACATGTGCCACGTCTTTGGCTGATACGATTTGAATTTTTTGGAAAGTTATTTGGACGCATGTAAATAAATTTAAGACATTGAAGTCCATAGGTCTGTCTAAGGTCCAAAATATCAGTTTCCTTAAACAATTGTTTGGAGGGATACGATTTATTTTTTTTGTACATAATCTTAATAATTGATTTTTGGGCAATTTCTAAAGGTTTTACATGATTATTGTAAGCTCCACCCCAGCCAATTATTCCGTAGGAAAGAGATGAATGGACTAGTGCATCATAAACTAATTTTATGGTTTTTATATTTACTATGTTACACATTCTTTTAAAAATATAATTTGAGTTCTTTGATGGCTTATCTTCTTCTATAATATAAAAATGAATCGCTAAATGTGTTGGTAAGCGCAAATCTCGAGATCAGCTAAATTTCGATTTCGCTAATTCTTTTTTTAGAATATTCCTTGAAGTACGAGGATGGTTCTTACGGAGAGAAAAATTAACAAAATTGCGCAGAAAATTAGATAATAACAGAAAACATCGCACGTTTGACAGTTTGCGTGTTAGAGAATGACATTTTGCAAAACAATGAATGATTGTTCAATCAGGATTCTATTTTTGAAAAGTTGAAAAATTTATTTAAAGTAGGTACTCTCCTAATATTTTGAATCGAATCAAGAATTTCAGATATTTTAAATAGGTACCTAGGTTAGGTACCAAATTTAATATACATGAAAAATGGAAATTTGAATAAAAATTGTAAAAGGTGGTACGCGGGCTGTTTAAAAACTGAATGTACTGGGATTGAATATATGGAACGCGGGTGGAGGGTTGGCGGGACGAGGGAGCGGGAAATGGAAGAGGGAAGGCGGGGAAGGTGGTAGGAAAACGCAGGAGGGGGGAGGGGGACCTGGGAGGGGGGAGGGGAACTTCGGGAGGGGGATTCGCGGGACAGGGGAAGGGGGGAGGGAGTGGAGTGGGGAGATGGAGTGGGAACGCGAGAGGGGAAGAGGACGCAGGAGAAGAAGGTAAGGCGAAAGGGGAACGGGAACGGGACGAATGGGAAAAGACACTTAGGGAGAAACAATTTCTTTATTAAATGGCATAGCAATGCATGCCGGGACCATGTTTGACCCCATCACCGGGGTTGGCGGGACGAGGGAGCGGGAAAGGAAAGAGGGAAGGCGGAGAAGGTGGAAGGGGAACGCGGCAGGGGGAGGGGGACCTGAGTGGGGGGAAGGAAACTCGGGAGGGGGCTTCGCGGGACGGGGGAAGGGGGGGAGTGGAGTGGGAAGAGGGAAGGTGGAGGTGACGGAGTGGAAACGCGAGAGGGGAAGAGGACGCAGGAGAAGAAGGGGAGGCGGAAGGGGAACGGGACGTATGGGAAAGGAAACTCAGGGAGAAACAATTTATTTATTAAATGGCATAGCAACGCATGCCGGGACCAGCTAGTATATTATAAATTTAAATCACAAATCAATAATAAATCACGTGGACGTCCCGGTTAGTCGAGAGGTTCTGGGTTCGAGTTTCAGTTGCGACCATTGTCTTTTTCTGTTTTTCGTTTTTCTGTTTCGTCTTATTCTCTTTCATGTTTTCGTTTAGATTATTAATGTAATCTTTGTCTTCAATGAAATAATATATCATATATCCGTACTAGATATTTGCTATCTCTTTTGATAAAATTTAAAATTTTCAGTTTGGTTGAGTATTTTTGCCTCAAATCTAAAATTAAGCTTTGTATGAAAAGGGCCGCGCAGACGTTCTTCTTAATTCACAGCATCTTTGATCATTTCAAAATAAGACGAACAGAGGTGCTAAGTTCACAGATCTTCTGTTTAGATACTCGGTTCCTTTCCGTAAGACAGATCAAACAATCGTAAATCATAATATTAGATTCTATGAATATTACTACTAGAGTTTCCTGTTTTCCAGATCAATAACATTGCATTCACCGTTGTAAACCCATCTATTTGAATTTCAGTTTTGTTTTCCTGATTGTTTGTGTGAATACCGTGGAATCTTAGAATTAACCCACTTCTTGACTTCCTATAGAGCTGAAACTGGCGGATTGAAATGCTGCGACGATAATGCATTCTGTCAACTTTTGATAGCAATCACGCACAAACAAAAGGGCGTATACGCAGTTTTCTTAAATTCAAAGAAACTAAGGCACTTACGGAATAAATATCGATATTTAAAATCGGAATTTAGCAAGGTAAATTCGATACTGGGAAGGAAAATTCAAACCTGTCTAACCATTTTCTTTACTATTAATATTTTTTTATTTTAAAGGCATTGGAGAATTGTTATATCATAGTAAAAATGAGCTACAAACCCAAGGTAATTAACCTACTCGAATTAAAACAAATAATTAGAAATTAGACACGACTTAATAACAATTACAATTACTTAGTAATTAATATAACTGATTAAAATCCTTGCAGACCACCCCTCTTCCCCTCCCCCGTATGTTATGTGTATAAACCGTAGACTAAGAATAATTTGTACCAGTCTGAAGGTGGCTTTAACAAGCTGAAACCGGTTACGATCAATAAAATTAAAGTGGGAAAGAGTTTAAATTTGTTTTATTATAATATATCATAGTTAAACGCTTTGTTTTTTATGTGTTAAAAAAATAATTATTCGCGCCATTGTGTGCGTGAAAGTTTCATAGGAGATTCTATTTTTTAACAATGAAAGATCACTTAGTAACTCATAGTAACTCATAACAGCTTGTTTTCTGGCATGTTTTAGATTTTATATTAGATATTAAAAAAAAATTACGAATCTGTACATGTGATTAATGTATGTACGTATATATTTTTAAATCGTAAGTGTTATCCAAAGAAATGAAATTAGTAGTCCACAATGGAGTGCTGTTACCTACCTTGATGTTCATATGGCAATGAGGAATGGAATTGGCAGAGGAAGGATGAAAGTAAACTGAATGCTGTTGAAATGAGATCCCTAAAGCGTATATTTGGTAAAACTATGTATGATCATGTGAGAAATGTGGAGAGTCGCAAAAAATGCAAAGCTGATGTAAGCATAATGAGTAAGAATATGAAAGAGACTCGTAGAGTTTAGGCGCGTGCATTAAATGAATGAAGAAATGAGTGTAATATGTAAGGAGAATATATACGCGAATGTGAATGGTATAAGAAGTCGGGGACGTCCGAGAAAGATGTGGGACTATCAAATGAAAAAAAAATACTTGAGTCAGGTCATCAAGAGTCGAAATAACAGAAAGTTGTGTATCAAGACCGATTTTTGTGGCGGTTCGTCCTCTCTGCCTATCCCTATGGAGAAAAAGCGTGTAGGTCAGTTAGTTAGTTAGTTGGTCATATTATCTGTGATTTGGGCTGGCAAGGAAAAGTTTAGATGCTAAGAAACAAACCCCCTTTTCATCACCAAAAAATCACCAACTGAATTATTGACGATCGGCGCGTCCAGGGGTAAGATTCTTGACTCGCAATCCGAGGTCGCGGGATCGAATCCCGGCGTGGCCAAATAAATTTTATTTTTATTAATTTGTGTTATTTCGCAATTAATTCATTTAAAATCATGATTATTATATTTGCGGCACGTTCCAGAGTGGAAGATACTCTCAGTATCACCCTGGTGTAAGACAATAATTCAGAATTGAAACGTTGCTTGAAATGGCTTTAGCTGTGTTTGGTGACCAGATCTGAATAGCCAGATACTTCCCCACCTTCCTCTTCTCCATCTCCTCCCCACTACCTTCAGCCTCACAACATACCCCAATTGGGGATGCCATAGTCTTACTGGCTCCAGATGGGAGCAGCTTCGGCTCCTACGAGGTATTATTCACATTAAAAAAAATCATCAAAAAATCCACCAACTGAATTACTGCATTTGATTCTCATTTCAACGATGGATTTTCCATTTTTCAACCAGTGGTGGCAAAGAAAAGGCTTGAGCCCCAATATGCAATAAACAAATAAACTTGAGCTTGTCAGAAAATCTTGAACCAAAACCTATAAATCAGTGTAGTTTCGGGTTTCAGTGTGCAGTAAAAGTTTATTTTGCGCCAAGAACAACAACGGCAGACTTCCATCCATCGTGTTTTATTTTTCAACATAAACATTTTACAATCATCCCGCTTTACAATTTAGCTCGCGAATCGTTCGTTTTTCTTCCCTCGCGCTGAACACGGAAGCAGTACAACGGTAGTGCAAAAGCTGTGAAGGAAAAGTGGAAAATATTTGCAAACAAAGAACGAAAACTGGATGTTCGAGTAAATGTCTTAATTACTCATGTACTGAATATGAATAACCACACATTTTCTGTTGTTGACTATAGGTATGCATTCGCATTCCTGTGGTATGTTTTAATCTTAACTATGTACACGAGTATACAGGACCAAATCTGTTTGTGTCCCACTTAAAAACTTGATTGGCAAGCTCTGGTATCTTTAGTTTTGTACTTTCTCTTAGAATGTTTGGGTCGACAGAACTATTTGCTGCTCGCAAATTATTTCTGTTGTAAAATTTCGAAATATACTCTAGCTGCAAAAAGAAAGCAAATTCAATGACGGCAATAAATATCATTTAGGAGTATGTCGTGTGAATAAATCAATATCATTAATTCAATCGGCGTCAATCAAACTCACTGCTTATATCTCCACCGTAAGTAAAAACGCAAACCATTGTGTTACTCAGGTCTATACGAGTCACAGCATTTATACTTTCCTCTGCGATTTGATACAAGGTAAATTTTCTTTTTTCTATTTTTTTTTGTTTTCTTTGTATACCTATTCAATAATATTATTTTTAGAAAAATGAAACAATACAACTTTGTATAAACCACTTATATAATGCGTAAATCCTACCGGTTTCGGAACAAACGTTCCTTCTTCAGGGAAAGCTTGTACAAATTTGACAGTTTCGAACAATGTTTTATTATGGTAGGGGTGGAGCAATAACTAGCAACGGCACTTGTATTGTTTCATTTTTCTATAATGGATAACCACAAAGTGATAGCTACATTCAAAAATATAATATTATTTTTATTTAATTTATAAAAACAGTTTATTTATAAACAAGTTCTGCTACGTAATTATTTTTACACCTGACAGCTGTTTCGATAATACCTTCAGAAGACGAAAAAGCTGTCACGCGTAATAATAATTACATAGCAGAACTTGTTTATAAATGAACTGTTTTTATAAATGATTTAAAAACGCTTCAGATTTTATGTCCGGGTTAAATCGTTCCCACCGGAAAATTTAACCCTTTCACACACTTTTCCACAAATGATCATCTAGTCAATCCACGTTATGCAATTGCACTATATAAGTATAATAAAAACAAAATAATACAAGAACAACATGTCAAAGAGACCAAATGGGAAAATAATTCACCGACTCCTCAGCCGTTCTCATATCAGAGGGTTCGGCTCGGTGTAACTCCTAATTGGACCTATAAATCCTACTGTTACCTTAATATAAATATTTAAAAAATCTTTTGTAATCCTACGTGTATTTAAAATGACTGATTTTTGCATTTTTATATATAAATTCTTTGACAAATCTAATATGCCTAAATTTTGAATGAGAGAGCTAGGTGTAATGCCAGTAAATCTGTATATTTTCTTATTTTTTCAGAAACAGATTTTTTAATATATTAAACTCTATTAAACTTTCTATAAATTAAACTTAATAATAAATAAATATAAAAAATCCTCTTATTTTGACAGTCAAAATTGTACAAAACTTCATCAAGAAGTTTCAACATCCTGCCTTAAGAGTTGGAAAAGGGGGTGGGGTGGTTTTTAGAATTTTTATATAAACAGCGAACTTCCTCCAGTTTTGAGTATCAATTGTGAAAAATTTCATCAATCTCGTAATAAAACTGTTAATTTGTTTAAAAAAAACAAACAGAAACCGGAACACTACACATTATTATGTTAAAGTTTGCGATTCTATGGATGTTTTTTTTAATTATATATTTTTTTTATTAGGTTTGTCAACAGTGATTCACATCGAAGCGCTTACGAATACATTTACACTGAACATGGTTGATACTATCACTAATTATAGACAAACACAACATTGATAATATAATACTTATACATACATTACTTTCATACACACACATACCATACATTACAGTAATTAGTTTTTGCAACAAGTTTAGATACTTTTAATACTTTTGCAACATGTTGTTTAGATACTTGTGGATTATCGTCCATCACAATTTTTTTAGATTTATTTTTAAAAACTAGCTAAAGCAAATTATCTTCTTAAATCGCTAATAGATAGGCTATAGTGAAATCCTATCCTAACCTAACCTAACTCAAAAAAACATGTGGTTTTTCCCCTTTAAAGACAATAAACGTTGAATTCCCCGTTGTTTCTTTAATCTGCAAAAAAACTTAGAGGCCTGAAGTCCCAACGTGTTCAATAAATAATAAAGTAATAATTTAGCCGCGCCGTCTGACTCCGGCCATTACTTCTGTCAGTTCCGAGGAATATTTCATTGTGACGACGTAACAATACACTCCTTACGCAGGCCGTAAATCCGCCCTTCTCCGCTATCGCTATTGCCGCTGCCTTGTTTCAGGCTCGCTCCCTGTTTTACAAGTCGTACGCAGCGAAAGCTTTCTCATAGGGTAGTAGAAAGCACATAGACGGAAAATCGAAAAAATATTCGAACGGTTACATTCTCATTAAAAAAACGATTTTATTAACGTTATTATAAAAATCATATTCATTGTCGATTACAAAAACGATTATAAACGTCGCAATATAATCACGACGCGTCGTGATTAATTACACATTGCTTATCCAGCAAAGGGGGTTGTTTATATGTTGTACCCTCTACACAGCATCCTCAAAGATGACATTAGCCTTGAGGGGAATTATTTTCCTTATGGAGCTAATGTAAAAAAAATAGAGCACATTGAAAACACATCAGAAAAATTCCGAAATTCGACGACGAATTATTTTTATTAACAGCACTTTTTTATTACTGTTAATAAAAATAATTCATCGTCGAATTTCGGATTTTTTTGACGTATTTTATAAGGAAAATAATTTCCGCCAGGGCTAATGTCATCTTTGAGGATGCTGTGTGGAGGGTCTTTTTAAGAAAGGAAGGAGGGGAAGTTCTTGGAAGGAAAACGATATGAGGGGTGGGTAGGAATCTGGAAGTCAGTGTGTCCAGAGTTGACGGACGTATGAATCCATCCCTACCGCTGCAGTGCAAGGTGATATTTTCCGAGAGAGTGTGCCTGGAGAAGTCAAAGGTACTCCGTCAACCATTCTCTCTCCATCTGGCACGCCATGCAGCTGGTTCCCGGACAGATCTCACCCCATGAACTCGGGCACCCTTGTCACCAAACATAGCAAACCACATGGTTTCCGAGGCAGCGGTACGCATACCTGCCTCCCAAATTATAAATCTATATGTTACTTATTTTTGAAGGTGTCGTAAAAACAAATTCCTTTTTAGAAACTAAATAGAAATACCTTTTAGATTTTTTTAAGAAAACTGCCACTTCACCTTGTTACATTCCGATCATGAATACATTTTTTTCAGAATATTTCATGAAATATGTTCTAAGGGAGCTTTGTAGCAACCACTCAAAATAATCCTTCAAGCATTACCTGCTTTTTTAATTTGTTTTCATGTCGGGCATAAAAATGAAAATTTTCCTTATTTTCCTCTCCAGGTGCTGCGATGAAATATGTCTCCATAAGTGGAACGTTCGCGGGGATAATAAATACAGATCCGAAACACTGATGACTAAATTCCTAGACCGCCGCCCCGGGTATTCCGCGAATATTAATGTGATTAATATTCGGTGGAGGTAATGCCTTGAGCAGGACTAGGGATTGCAAATCCGGAACTGTTTTAGAAAATCCGGATTTTCGAATTTCTGGAAACTTAAAATTCGGAAATCCAGATTAAATCCCCTTCATGAATACGTCTATTTAAATATAACTTTTGTTTGTTTGACGCGGAATTTTGAAGATGGCAATTGACCTTCTTCCCTACATCCGACCAAACTGAAACTCATGGTCAAATACAATGCAACCAATCAACTTTTGGTGACAAGGAAGGACATAAAACGCATTTTCTCACGTTCGAAGAAATTAAAGTACGTAATATTCGAAATAAATAATGGTTTTAAAAATTTGCCAAGGTTGATAGCGCGGTTGATTACTACCACTGGGAAGGTAGGTTCAAACCTAAGTAAACTATTTTTTTTGTTTTTGTTTTAAAAGACATTTGCAAATTGATGTATTGTAGTGAAAATAATTTAGTTTTGTTACGGGTTGTTTTCCATTGCTTAAACTTTTATTGATTAACCCTCTTTAAAGAAACATCCACATCTTTTTCAAAAAATGCTTCCCCTACGTTTAACATTTTTTCTCCTCTAAGTCTAAACTCGACTCCATTTTCCAAATAGTTTTTAAATTTGCTCATTTAAATAAAATAAATATATAAATTAGCATCCCTCTCTCCTGAATTCAAAATGATGAACCATAATAATATCCTTGAAGAGTGAAATCCAAATGAATTTATTAATTTATAATTTTTTTGAATTGATACAATAAAATATTATGTATTTTCAAACATTATATGAAATGTGGGCCTCACCGGGTACTTTGCCATTGTTGTAAAACATTAAAGTAAAACTATTTTAATGAGCTTTTTTGGTAAAATTTAAAAAGGCATACTGTTTCGTTCTTACTATATGTTTGATTAAAATGCTCTAAAAAAATAAGAAGGTTTTCATATTAAAAAACAACAACAATGTGTGTAAAAAGTAACAACATCATCATATTCCAAAACACAATGTCTGTATTATTAGGAACTAATTTTAAAATGTTAGTAAAAATCAGCTTTCTCATAAACGCACATCTTTGTACTAAATCTCATTTTAGAGCATGATGTAAACATTTGGTTATCGGTTTCAACCTAATTATCGCAAATTTAACTATCCATGTCTAAATATTGCATCATTGAATATTTATAAGACCGCTGGACACGTTTAATCAACTTGATATTGCGTTGAAAATAATATTTTATCAAAATTAAAAATCCGAACAATCGAACATGAAGGCCGGATTTTCCACGCTGCAATCCCTAGGCAGGACTACGGCAGATTCTCACAGAACAATGCGCTAAATCTTCAATTATTCTCGGTTAATATGCCGCGTGTTTAAATTATTACATTATTTGTCGGGTAAGCTCTGAGGTCTCACTACCTAAGTGCTTAAGTAAAGTTCTTACGTAGACGCGATTAGAACGATCGCATTCGTAGGTATGTACTAACTCGTATGTACAGAGAGCGTTTAGACAAATTCTCACGTTTAAAAAGTCACAACACGTACATGTTTAAATATGAAATGCACGTCTTTTCACAATTACTTTTTTTGTGAATTCAGTATGTACGACCTGTTCTGAAAAACAGTAATAATAACCTTTCTATTTTTGAAACTGACAATTCATAGTGGAATTCCATTATAATAATTTATTTTAAGGGTATCCAGTGATTTCAATAATGTCAATGCTGTAAAAACATTATATATGTCACTAGTAAGGAGTCATATAGAATACAATTCCACGGTCTGGTCCCCAAATTATGAGGTTCATTCACATACGATTGAAAGAATCTAAAATAATTTTTTAAGATATGTAAATTTTAAAATGGGCATTCCTAGTGAATGCCTAAATTACGATAACCTACTTTGTTCATTAAATTTAATAAAGTTATCTGATCGTAGAATCATTTCCGATTTGACCTGTTTGTATAAAATGGGCGTAAATAAATAAATAAATTAATTAATAAATAATATGACAATTATTATTATTTACTTATTTCCACTTTAATCTATTTGACTTTGATTTCAGCCTGTTACAAATTATCCATAACCCATATTTTATATAGGTACACAACATATGAGCGAAGGGGAGATGGGTGGTCTACAAGAATTCTAGACAGGCTAGAATCCTTAGAAAGTACCTGCCTAATTAAAAAATATACCTAACTTTGTAATGAATAAGAAATTAGAATCATTTGCTAAATCTCCGCTTCGTAAAAATATGTATTTTGTTATATAATGACCATTATAAGATTATTCCAACATCAATGTAGACCATGGGTCCCTTCAAACATCAATAAAAAAATCCATGTCATCATAAATATAATAACAATTTGTCGACAATAAAATTAGTTCATTAATAATGCATTTTACTTTTCCGAACAATATTGAAGTATGGCTACAAAGGAGAAAAACCCGAGCCTACAAAGCCTACTGGGATAACCAAATAATTAGAAATTCGACAGCCAAAGACGACTTAGTAACAATTGTAAGAAAATATCCCCTCCCCCATATGTTGTGTGTATAAACTGTTGGTAATGAATAATTTGTACCTGACTGAAGATGGCCTTAACAGGCTGAAACCAGTTACGGTCAAATGTATTAAAGTGGAAATAAGTTTAATATTAGTTTTATTATATTACTTCTAACGAAAATCTAAGCCATCTACGTTTTGCAGACGATCTAATACTGTTCTCTGAGTGCCCAAGACAGCTACAATATATGTTACAACAGTTATCAGATCAGAGTGCGAAGGCAGGGCTGTCAATGAACATCACCAAGACAAAAGTCATGACTAATTCCTCAAAGACACATGATATCGTAGTAAACACACAACAAATAGAATACGTAGACAAGTACATCTACTTAGGACAACTTATATCACCCAACAAAACCATGGACAAAGAAATCGATAGGAGGGTAGCCAATACTTGGAAGAGATACTAGTCGCTCAGTGAAGTTATGAAGGAAAGAGATATGCCAATAAAAGCTAAAAGAAAATATTCTGCCCTGTTTAAGAAATGGTAGTCAAACATGGACACCAAAAAAAACCTTAATCAATAAACTAAGCGTCTGTCAAAATAGCATAGAAAGAAGTGTCATTGGAGTTAATAGCAGAGATAAAGTAAAATTAACAGAAATAAAAAAAAGAACTCAATTCAAACAGGTACATTCTGTACATCGAACACTAAAATGGCGATGGACTGGACATATGTTGAGAGAAAGGAGGCAAGAAAAATGGACCAGAATAGTAACAGAGTAGTATCCAAGAGACGGTAAAAGAAACAAAGGTGGACAAACGAAAAGATGATCTAAAAAAGGTGGCTGGTCCAGAATGGATCAGAATTGCAAAGGATAAAGAAAAGTGGAAATATTTAGAGGAGGCCTTTGTCGAAAGACAAGCTGTTTCTAAAAATAATGACCCAAACGCTGATTACTTATAATAATATTTAAAAAAATATGAAAAATATTAATTAGATTTCAAAAAAATGTTTATAATTTAACAGCAATAAAGGCTAATTTTATTTTATTTTATTTTTTATTACTACTAATTACCTGACAACTCACCACGCAAAGTACAACGCTAAACAACCATTTAAAAATTTTCCCTTCCAAAACTTAATTTAGGATATTATAGTTTTTTAAACATACAGTTTTGTTTACATTATAAATTTATGATACTGTAGTGTATAACACACTGCTTAGTTTTGTTTTAATGGCGGGCATAGAAGTGACATCTTTCTCGTATTTCCTCTCCAGGCGGTGCGATGAAATATGTCAACGAAGAAAGGGGAAGTGAACAAACATTTAGGTTATTGGGTAAAATTCCAAGCACCTGCGAGGTAATTCTTACAAAAACGGAATTGTTAAATTTATTTACTCTTCATGATTATTGACCCCCTTCTAAGGTATTTGCGAAAAGTGTAGGTTGTAGGGTATAAAAGAAAACTAATCTGAAAGATCATAACATCATAAGTATAGCAAATGGAAGCAAAATCGATAAATTAAAATTATTTTACGGTTTTCTACTGAAATATCATTATAACAAAAAATATATCGATGCTGATATCTTGTGTACTTTAAGCTCTTTTAAACGTATAGTTAATGGAGACGTCGTAAATTAATTCACCGTAACAAAACAACAAAAAAATGATACCTTAATTTTTATGTCCTTTTTTTTGCATTTGAAATTTAAAAGAATGTAATACGTATACGTGTATATCGGTATATGTCTGTATATATATTATTTTTCCACTTTACGTCTGGTGTTTTTTGTTGTCTTATAAATATATTTTTTTTAATAGCCATAAAACTGGCACACTATATTTTACTATTTTTTTGTGAGTACTATCACTTTACTTCTATCTTACTTTTACTTGTTTTTTTTATAAATGTATATAGTATTATTTCTCGATCCTACGTGTGGTGTTTTTCAGTTTTCATCATTATTATTAATATATTTATTTTTTCTACATTTCTTGTTTTTTATCTTATCTGTATACTTTTATGTATCACACAGTAATATAGACTATTTTTAAATAGTTTATCTAGTTCCTATCTCTATAATATTAGGCAAAAAAAAATATTATTAACTTTTTATTTATTCTTTGGGCATGATGTGAACATTTGTTATTGGGTTGTAACTTGTAACCTAATTATTATAATTTATTGTTTTCTTTAATGAATGTAATGTATTGTTATTAACCTGTAAATGTTCATTATAAAACAAAATAAAATAACACGTCCATCTTAGTTGCACAACCTCACGTTAGAGATTAGTGAAGGCTTTTCTTTTATTTGCGAGCAATCTTTTTCCTTTGCTTTTCTCGTTCCGAGTCTGTGTAAGTATCTCATAATAATATTTTATTCCATTTAAACTTCTTTTTCCTCGTTTTATCATCATTCATAAGTAGACGTCGGATTATATAATATAATAATGGACACATTATGCTATTTGATTCTTTTGGTCATTAGTGCATATTTGAGTCAGTCATTTAATTTTTCTAAATGTTCGCTGATTAAAAGTGTAGAAAATTCTTATTTTATTGAAGACAATATTAGCGACTCCAGAAAACAGAAAAATCAGAAAAAGATTCGGTCGGAGCTAATTCGATCCTATCTCCTCGGTCAATAAAGTGTGTTTATCGGAAGTGATCGGTCAGATAATTATGTTTTCTGTGGTGACCGGATAACTCAGAATGAAACCAACTCATAAGCACCTCAGAAAGGTCATTAAGAGTGATGATAAAAAAATATTAAAAAATTGGTTAAATAGGTTAAGTTAGGTTAGGGTTACCGGCTATTTTAAAATTATTTTTTCATAGCTTTTAATGACCTTTCTGAGGTGTTTCTGAGTTGGTTTCATTTTGACTTTTTGAGCATGGAACCATTTTCTGTATAAAGTTGTAAAGAATAAAATTAGATAGAGCCTAAGATTTCATGAAAAAGTGTACAGCGTCCGTGAGGTGATTTTTCACAAAAACGGCTCTACAAATTATCCAATTATTATTATTATTATTGGTAACTATCAATTTTAGATTCTATTCATGAGTTCAATTCCCGGATACGACCTTATATTTTTTTTCTCTTTTGCCGCTAATATTGTCTTCAATGATTAAAAATAAAAATTGGTGGTTGTACTTATTAATTTATTTCAAAATAAAACATATTCATCATAGACTTGTAGAAAATTCAATAGACGTCGCACATTAAAATAAAAATTGATATATTTAACCAAGGCATTACATATAAAGATTGCAGCCAGTAAGTGTTTAATATCCACATAATATAATACCCACGCACAGGCTTTTTTTAATCTTTTTTTATTACTCTCTTATATTATTTTATGATATTGTGTATGTACCTATTCCCATGTATCAAAAAAATTTGCTAATAAAAAATTTTTAAAAATGCGTTAATAAAATGAAGATAGTGTTGGTAGTTCTTAATCGAAGTACGACACTGTTCAATGAAAGGGGATATGGTCGAATTAACTCAGTGGTTAAAGCAAGGCCTAGGCAAACCTGAGGTCTTGAGATCAATTCCTACATATGACGGAATCTTTTTCTGATTTTTCTGTTTCGAATTTTCATTTGAGAGTCGAGTCTACAGTGCTTGAATATTACTCCAAAAATATACCACGTACGGCAATTTTTAAAATATTTTTTATGAATCCTAAAAATATGGGATAACCGATCAAATGTAGGTGCATTCAATGGCTCTTTAACACTCTACACAGTTTATGTGTCTCCACGTTAAAATTCGGAGGTATGATTTTGTGAATGAGGATGGGAAATTTCCAAACAGGACGCTTAAAAATTTGGCAGAAATTGATCATATTGCGGAACACTCCAGTGAGTAGCAGAGATGGCCGTGTTTTAATTTCGCTAGGAATTTAGGGGTCAAGGTAGGAATCTAGGGGTCAAGGTGTCCAGGAGTGACGGAAGTATGAATTATAATAATAATAATAATAATTTTTATTTTAGTAATTTGTACATTTTAGTTTACAAATTTCTAATTGATTATAATATTTCATATTCACTATATTTTTCCAAGTTTTATGTAGCTCCTACAATACATCTTGAAATTTCCAATTGGTGTGGACTTTAAAGTTTCTGGTAGTGTATTATACAACTTCATTCCCTTGTACAGTAGACTGTTCTGCGTATTCGCTTTGTCCTTTTTTTGTAGCCTAATTTCCTTACACGTACTTGTGTTATATCTGTGAATGTCTTTATTGTGTACAATTTTATTTGAGAAGTATTTTGGTAACGTGTTGTTCAATATTTTGTGGATAAACACCATCGTATTCAAGGTCAGCATCTGTTTCACAGTCAACCAATTTAGTTCCTTTAACATTTTTATTATTTTTGAAAATCTGTTTCGTCGAAGAATTATTCTCATTTCTCTGTTTTGGAGAATTTATAACTTATTTTGTTCTCTTTCGTTACATAGGAAAAGTATACTTGAGCAGTAGTTGAAGTGTGGACTGGAATTCATCCCTCCCACTGCGGTGCAAGGCAAGAGAGATCTAGGTTAGGTCTACCTCAACCAGTCTCCCAATCTATCCCGCCACGCAGTAGCAAACCTCAACCTACGAACCCGGGTACCCCTGCTAGGTCACCAAACGTAGCAAGCCACTTGAGGTGACCTGTGGCAGAGGTGTTAGTTATCGAATAAATAGTTCCCGGGACAGCGGTACACAAACCCGCCTCTCAAATTCACCACAACCTTTTTTGAGTTATTATTGATTTGGTGATGTTTATACGTAATCTGAGTATTGTACCAGATAGCAGTACACTTTTACATAAAATTACGTACTCATCTCAAATTTCGATACTTCGGAGATGTCTGGCTAATCAACTAGACGATCGAATATATTTGCAGTGTTAGTGCATGTATGGGCATTAATATATTTCGAATTCAGAAAACGTATTTCACCATTTTGATAGTGCATATTGTAAATAACCCAATCTCCATCCGTAAATGAATTATACAATGTAGGTAATAAATTATCTACTGTCCTAAAATCCAGCTTCCTTGACTAATTTGTCTTATTAGCAGTAAAGCAGTAATCAAGTACCCAAGGAGCTGCACAGTGCGCAGTTGACAGTGCTCAGGATGGTTTAGGTTAGTGCGGTGCAATGTGACAGTAAAATGCAGTTTTACGAACTGAACGTGGTGAAATAGTTCCTGAGTGACCCGGTACTCGGTACTCGGTACTGCGGAGTCGCGGTTCTACGAGCTTAGAACAACGTGTTTATGACACTAGTTAACTTATGAACCCAAGGTTTTACTATCCCCAATTGTATTTATGTAATTTTATGTTCATTTTATTTATGTTAACATAAAATTGAAACGGTGCACTTAATTATATTTATATTACTAGTTCTGTTAACAGTAGATCTCGCCTCCCAAAAGCTTGTTTCTAATTTTCAATTATTTAATAAATCAAAACCAAAATTTCCACTGAAATCACAACATTTCTATGTAGGTACCTAAATACTTACCCGCTTAATTACAAACCAAATATTTTGTGTAATTTTATTTTAGGAATTTATCCAAAGAAAGGTTGAAAGCAAGGTTCGTAGAAAATGCGTTTAACAAGGGTAGCTCATCGAGGGGGTAGAGCGAATTTGGCTAAAATCTCGTGACGTAGCTTGAAGTCCGTATTCCACTGGGAGATTCGAATTAACTGCAATACAAGTGGCAGTGTTTTACTTCAAGCTACTCCATACGTTCGACATTTCGAAACCGGCCCGAAAAGTTTTTTTTTCGAGAAAGGCCCTTAGGGTTTTTTTTTACATGAATACCGCTTAATAGTCCCAACTGCTCCCGTCTGAAGCCAGTGGGACTATGGCATCCCCAATTGGGTTATGTTGTGAGGCTGAATGTAGTGGGGAGGGGAAGGAGATAGGGAAGAGGAAGGTGGGGAAGTACCTGGCTATTCAGATCTGGTCACCAAACACGACTAAAGCCATTTCAAGCAACGTTTCAATTTTGAATGGTGGTCTTACACCAGGACGATATCTTCCACTCTGGAACGTGCCGCAAATATACTATATATTATTTTAAATGAATATATTGTGAAATAACACAAATTAATCAACTAAAATTTATTTTCCACGTCCGAAGATCACGATCCCGTGACCTTCGGAGTGCTAGTCAAGAGCCTTACTGCTGGACTACGCCGGTTACTTGGCTAACTTTACTTTATTAAACGCATTTTCTGCGAACCTTGCGTTGAAAGACAGAAACAATGACAATAAGGATCTCCAGTGAAAAATATTATGGCTTTAAAAAAATATGTTCATACAGACCAATAAACGCTGATTCTGAATATATAACTTTTATTTCATAATATTAAACGCAGAGTTTTTAAAAAATTATTAAAAAGTCCATTTTTAAACCTCTCCTCGAAACACAGTGTCAAGTTGGCATTACTGAAATGGTGAATCGTGACGTCACGCGTCACACTCACCCACTGTCACCTGGTGATCGCGTGTATTGTATTGTCAGTATTATTGTATTGACATTTGAATATGCAATTCAACATTTCGTGTTTTTGGTTTATTTTCATACTGTTTATAGAGATTTAGATAAATAATAGTTATTGTGTTTGTTGAAACATAATTTAGGCCCTCAACAATTTACGAAAAGGGCTATATTTGCGGACAATCTGGAATAAATTTTGCCTATTTGAGGTTAAAGTCGACACAAAATACGATGTCATGTATTTGCAATGAAAGAGATGATTTGTTTTTATATTGCACTTTGATTAAATACAATAACAGTAGCGGTGAAATGTGGACATTTTACCAATGTTTTTCTATATTAACAGCAGTTAATCTTGAATAAAAAACGAATTATCACACCGAAATGTCATAGTATTCATTGGCCATCATTTGCCATCATTCCACCATTTTAAAACAGGGATGAACTGCCCAAAAAAAATATTTCCCTAGATTTTGAAGTGAAATTTCCCTAGAATTTCACATTTACGCAATTACCTACGTAGCCAACTTTTTGTGTAACACTAATCCTGTTATATGTTAATTAATATGATTGATTAATTGGAAAGATATCGGAACTTGGTAAATATACTAATCATACTGTGCTTTTCCAAATAAAACACTCTTTGCTACGTGAAGTAATAATTTAAAAGTACGAATATACTCACCACTGAATTAGAAACTGAATTCCAAATAAAAAAAAAACACTTTGCAAAATAAAAATCAACCGCAATCACCGAAAAAACCCATTTATCTTTTTAGATACATAGGGAACGTACCCATACTACGTGACAAACTTTTTGCACTTTTTAACCCCCCCCCCACCGTGACCAAAAACCTAAGCAACCCACCGCTCATTTGTACCAAGCGTGGTATTTTGAAGACGCCCCCCCCCCCGAACGTTCTCTAATATCATTTTGAGTTGTCAGTGTTAAAAATAACATTGCATGTAAGTACATGAACAATAATTAAGATTCATAGGAATCCCAACAAATATATATACGTATATATATATATATATATATATATATATATATATATATATATATAATACCAGTAATATTGTCATATGTAATAAAAATTTTGCCAGAGTTCGAAATTTCCTTAGATTTTGTCCTGATTTCCCTTATCCCTAAAAAATATTTTTCTCCCCTAGATCTAGGGAAATTTCCCTCGACATAACATCACTGATTCAATATGACAACTTGAAGGTAAATAAACTATCGGTGGGTGAAGACCATGTGAAGACCATATCACCATATTAACAATCTACCATAGATATGGTGCTTTTCTGATGGTCTAGAAAAATTAAAACTTTGACAATTATTTTAACTATTAAAACTAACTATAAAAATAAAAATAAAAATGCAGTTTTTTAAGTTTGAAGGTCTTTATTCATTAAAAAAAATAAAAAAATTGGACTGGAGTTCTCTATTCTATTTTCAAACTCACTTCAGGCAGGAGGTGTACTAAAATTTAAAAAAATGTGAATAAAAAAGTCCAAATAAATACGGAAATTTAACATTTAAAATATAATTTTTTTAAAACAAGTAATTTATCACATGAGAACGGGTCGTTTCTACGACTTGTGGAATGATTTGCCGGTCTGGATATTTCCCCCTCCCAAAGAATGGGTCTCTTCTAGATCCATGTTCACTCCATCCTTTCGACAAAAGACCTTTCACACAGCATTCCCGAAAATTAAGGCACTGAGGGTATTATTTTCCATCCTCAGGCCTCCTATGTAAAAATAATTTAAAAAAAATAATTAAAAAAAACTACACTACCCTCCGAATGAGGCTGATTGTACGTGATAGTGATTTGGAATTTTTTAGGAATACAGCTTAATTAAAATAATTTGTCTGTAAGAAGCAATCGCATTTCAAAAAACTTTATTTTCCTTTTAACTATTTTTCTACCGTGATCTAGAATCAATCACCTCCCAAAGTTAGTGCATGTTACGCCCATATACATATTGTTTTTAACGTATATTTTTAAATTTGTAAGCTGCAGTAAATAGTTGGTATTAGTAGGTGCACATGAACCACCGATATGAAACTATTTTATTATTTTTTTAATATTACGTCATATTATTCGTTTCTTTAAAATAATCGTTTCGTTAAAATATTTGTTCACGAATACGTAAGAAAGTCATAGGAGAAAGTAAATTCCATAGATTGAATTGTCACATTAACGATGCGGTTTGGTCTGATGTTAGTTCACCGTGTAGCGAGGATATTATAAAATTGCTGCATCGTATATTCCTGGAAATGCAATAATGTTCATCTTATTTGCGGTATACAAGCGCTTTCATGTGCAGCCTTCACTACACCCGTTGCAGGTGCATCTCTCCAAAGGACACCGTGTTGCACTTCCGTCGCTCCGAAACTTCGAAAGGACACTTTCATTTAAGATGAGGCTTTCGAAGAAGGGAAATAAAGCTCCCTCGGCAAATATAATACAAAGCCCATGACACGGGAACAGGCTGCAGCGCAGCAAACAGGCGTCACGTATTGCGTCGAGGGAAGCTCGTAAATATCTTATGTCTGATGTTTTAACATTTGGTGCAAATGCCGTGCTATTAATGACACATTAATTTATCCTGTTAGTTTTTAATGACAATCATAGTTTGTGCAATATGTAAACAGAACCGAATTAAACATTTAGATATCTAATTTAAATTAATGTTTTCGGAAGAATTCTTCTTTCGTCAGGACCAAGGTAAACTAAGGACAAACAATATAATCCAATTTAAAATAAAACAATAACTTTGTAAACACCACTTTTATTTTTTATACTTTATGCCGACCGGGTTTCGCTACAACCGTAGCTTCATCAGTATAATACTCAGTAGCTTAGCAACTAGCAACCGTAGCTTCATCAGTATAATACATCATAGTATAATACTCTACTAAAATTAGGTTACATATGTTATAATATATAATTTACCAAAAATGGGCTGGACTCGTCAAGTGAAGGAGAAAGAAGGCGTAGATGGAGAATTGGGACGGGAACGGGCCTGTTCTTTATCAATAGGGAACCATCTTAGTATGGGTTTTTTTTAGTGTATTTAAATTTAGTTGGTTATTAGCTACCTTACTATTAGTATTTATGGATTTCCTAAGTTCAAGTGACTCTAAATTTTCCAACCTTATAATGATATTGTTTTTATGAATAAGTTTGGCACCGGAGTTTTTATCAAATTTTTGGTATTTTTCGATCAAGTGGTTTGCAAATTCTGAAAATCCAGAGCTGTGTAAACATCTAAGATGTTCTTTGACACGGGTGTTTATGTTGCGTGCTGTTTTACCAATATAAAAAACTGGGCAGTCGCTGCATTGAAGTGAATAAATTCCCGAGTGAGATAGACTATCTTCCTTATCCTTGCCGCTCATTGAAAGCTTGGCTATACTATTATTAGTGTAAAATGCTGGTTTGATATCATATGAACAAAAAATAATATAATCCAGTTAAGTATGGGTGCCAGTGGGATTATGGTGTGTGCTTCTGTGAGTTTGAAGGAAAGGAAATGAGAAAAGGCGATGAGGAAAAAATTGAGGTGTAGGTAACTGATTATTCAAATCCTGTTGCTAAACACGACTTAAATCAATTTTTTTTTTTTCAATTTTCGAGGTGGGTATGGATACCACTTATTGGGAACCATTTATTGGGAACCATTTATTGAAAAATCAATTCGCCTGCCTTAGGTCACCTCAAGTGCTTAACTATGTTTGGGGACTTAGCAGTGGTGCCCGGGTTCATTAGGTGGTTTTTCTAGGTCTTAACTCTTCAATTCCCAGTGTCACCTGTAGGTGACGGTAATTTTTTTCTACCACATGGAAATTTTATTTTTAAATTCTACTACTACCATAGTAAAGGCAGGTAGTTACTCTATTCGTTATTTTTTTCTGGCAACACTAGCCACACGCCATTTATCAAATTCATTCCTGTGTTTCACGCGAAATTGGAGAAGTCTGAGTTTGTGTGATCTCTTGCGACATAAAGTGAAATAAAAATGTCTAAGCCGTAAGTATTATTTTTTTTCTTCTTGTATACAATAAATGAATAAATAAGTTAAAGTACAAATGTATTTTATGACAAAAATGATTTTTAGAATGTTTGTTACAACGTTGGGAATATGCCGTGTCACCTGTGGGTGACACTGGGCATTGTAACTATTCAATTGGTATAATGACTATTGTTAGAAATTCATTCTAAGTAATAAATAACTGTACCATTGTTTACATTTTGACCTTATCGCTACGTTGTGATGGTGTTTTATAATTTGTTTACGTATTACAGGTTGACGTTAGATGAAATTGTGGAGGAATTACAGACCAGGGAGGACCCATGCGATATTATTTTATTTCCTCCTGATGGATGTTGTGGTGATGGACGAAGATAGTGGAGATGAAAAAGAGGTTAATATTCTTCATATTCTCAGCCGCGTATTTCGATCTCTAGTAGAATTCCAAAATAGACCTTCCATCTCTGTAGAAAATAGTATACATGACTTGAATAAGAAGTAGATGAAATCGACGTTCCAGCCCCAAAGAAAAAAAAAGAAAAGACAATAATATAAAAAATGGTATAACAGTCTCAGCAATACTTTTATTTCTTGTGGTAAGGGAGACCGCGATGAAGAAGTATTTTCTAACTTCAAATAATTGCGAGAGCAGAATGCTGGGGGTACAGGTACTATTCAGGAAAACCGTCTGGAGAACTGAAATTTTCCACACTCAAATGACATGAAGAAAGTGACGTGTCATAAAGTTTCAGAGAAAATCATTGCAGCTAAATGGCATGAAAATAGTATTGTCACCATTGCATCTAACTGCCATTGATTGAATCTTATCTCGAAAGTGGAACGAATTAGATTTGTGGATAAAAAACTGGCAAAAATTCAAGTAGCTCTTCCCAGCAATTATCAAGATGTACAATATATACATGGTTGGGGTTGACCGTTTTGACAAAAGCGTTCATCCCAGGAGGGTAGCTCTTCGCGGCAAATAGTGGTGGTTCCCTCTGTTTGCTTTTGGTTTAGATGCAGCTTGCCAAAATCATGGCTGCTCAAAAGACAGCCGGAAAACAACTGGAACTACTGCGATTTCCGGCGAAATGTCACAACCAAATACTTGCAAACATATGGAAAGCCTCCAATCTTCAAATCCGATTGTGGCATACCTCTGCAGATAAGAGTGCCTACCAAGGTAGGAGTGCAGGAAGTGTTGACGATCACTCGCAAATCGACTACTCTCAACGAATATGTAGATATTGTTACCAACGCACCAGAAAACTGTGTGCCAAGTGCAATATTGGTTTGCATCTAAAGTGTTGGTACAGCTTTCACAATAAATAAGTGCTCTATTTATTTATATAAAAAAAAATAATTATAAAACTTTATGTAAATAAATATTATTATAAAACTGTTATTTTATTCGTACATAGAATAAGTAAAATGCTGTTTCCTCTTCAGAGTCTTCAAGCATAATGCCCAGTGTCACCTGTAGGTGACACACCCATAATTAAGGGTGGGGGTAGTTTATTTTTATTTTTTATAATTTTTTGTCTTAACCTATTATAT
The DNA here is from genome assembly GCA_917880885.1 of Limnephilus marmoratus. Classification (NCBI taxonomy): domain Eukaryota; kingdom Metazoa; phylum Arthropoda; class Insecta; order Trichoptera; family Limnephilidae; genus Limnephilus; species Limnephilus marmoratus. The sequence goes on from OU862908.1 coordinate 57,766,068, forward strand.
GTAAGCTATTTTATTTATAGAGAAAAGAAAAATCTTTATTAACTTTGACATGGGAATTGAAGAGTTAATGGTGAATGCGTATGCCCAGCTACTGCGTGGCGTGACGGATCGGGAGATACTGGTTGTGGGTCTTTTTGACCTCTCCGACCGGACTCTCTCGACCAATCGCCTTGCACCACAGTGGGAGGAATTGGTTCATAAGAACGTCACTCCAGGACAATCTGATCTCCAGATTCCTACCCACCCCTCGTACCATTTTCCTTCCCAGAACTTTCTCTCCTTCCTTTCCACAAAAAACCCTCCACACAGCATCCCCAAGATGACATAGACCCTGAGGATTTTTTTCCTCAAGGCCTCCTGTGTAGAGCTAATGTAAGAAAAAGGAACGCGTTGACCCTAAGTGGAATCTGTTACCGCAAATAACACACTGAAAAGGGAAAAGCGAAGGAAATGCAAAGTACAAAGAGCAAAAGGGAACTCCAGTCCATTTTTATTTTATTTTTTAATGAATAATGATTTCTATCTTAAATAACTGCATTATTTTTTTTAGAGTAAGTTTTAAAAGTTAAAATAATTGTCAAAGTTTTAATTTTTCAAGACCACCGTACGTGCAGTTAATCGTGTGACGTCATCACTCACTACGTATAAGTTATTTTTATTTTCAACAGGTGTTCATTTTGTATGACAGTTATATTGAAGAAAGTGTGATACTATTCGATAAGTTAAAACATTATTTAGGTGGAATTATTTATTTATTATATTATATTTATTATATTTTTCAATATTATTACGGGAGAGTGGCAGAAAAATTGTTTGAAATTATTATTTTTTTTGCTTTTAAAATCAATATTATCGAAAATGAAGCATCACCTGCACAATTGTAGGCAAATGCGATACGGCGCCGATCAGCTGTTCGATGACGGCCACTTTGGATTTCGAAGTTCGCAGAGTTGGCCGTGGAGTAGGTAGCATTATGATATAGCATATTATACGATTTTTTCATACAGTTTAAAGTTTTTCAATATTTTAAATAATAGAGATAAACTAATAGAGATAACTCTATTTTGGATAATGAATTATTTAGGCCTAAATAATGTTTCAATAAACACATCAACTAGATCTCTATGAACAATATGAAATGTTGTTAATACCGATGGCTTGTGTCATACCTACATTTCAATACAATGACTGGTGAGGAATGACGTCAGCACTAAACATTCAGTAATACCAACTTAACAGTGTATTTTAACTAGACGTTTAAAAATGCACTTTTATTATTTTTTTAAAACTCTAATTTAATATTGTTAAATAAAACTTATATATTCAGCGAATCAGCGTTCATTGGTCCATATGAACATATTTTTTTAAAGCCATAATATTTTTCACTGGAGTTCCTTATTAACTGTAAGAGACTAGTTAAGTACACTTATGAAGTAGGTATATAAATGAATATGTTTTGCTTTAAATGAAAAATCTGAATCACTGATTTAGATTAAGATTACTTGTAGCTAATATTTACCAGAAAGCACATCGATAATGGATTTATTGATAATATCGGTTATCGACAATATTTATCGACAATATTGTCAACCTCGTGCACGACTGAAAAAAACAGCGGAATTCTGAAACTGCAGTCATGCCCGGGAGATTTAACAAATAACCGATGTTGTCGATAAAACTTTTATCGATTTGTTTGTGCTAGGGGCCAAGGGGTATAAATCGCGTCAATATACAAAAGTACCTGATAAAAAATTTCATTTTGCTGGCCATCATAGTTTTAATTAATGATAATTAATCCTGCTCACCGCAGCGGTATTATGTTTGCAAGCATACTAAGGTACGTAAATATTAGATACAAAACAAACACGTAGACCATTCGGTTTCTGTTGGCTTTCCCTTCACAAACGTAAACAAACATTCTGCAGGAAACCGGAGATAAGCCGGGTTGTTTCTTGAATGAATTTACTAGGATTGTTTTGAAAGGCATTAGCGCACCACCTTGTAAAAGCACGGGAAACCCGTATCAGCCAAAGGTAAAATAAACTACCTAGTCTAATTGATGAAACGTACGTAACACATTACATAACATAATATTGTTTGTCACTAACTCTAATGTATTTGCCTTTTGCGTGATTTCCTTTTATATTTAAGATTTTACTGTGATGTTGGGTTTGCGAAATAATAATCATTATAATCTAACGACACATTTTACTATCTCGCATGACGGGTTACGATGAAGAGATGCTGGACCAATTTTCAACCTTTTATGTACCAATTTTCAACCTACAATGTTGTCCTCTCATACAAGTCGGCAGTTTTCACAAATTTACAAACGCCCTTGACATCCACGAGAAAGAAATGGCTTGGGAATCAGATTTTTGTATTTTCATTCATAACGAAAAAGCTGCAACCACTGCCGATCGCTAATTAGCGATTCGCAAGTCCTTTTTTTGAATTTCAAAGTAAACAAACAAACTTTAAAATACATTTAAGGAAATTTCTATGTGTAGAAAAACCTATTCCTGTAGGCTGCCCCAACAAGAACGCTGTATTAGAATTTAGCACCATTTTTTACTATTATAAAGATATATTTTCTACGAATCGGTGGCAGCTCTAAAAATTTCATGTGTCTTCTGTCAACCTTGCGATTAGTTAATATGAAAAACTACACGAAAGAACAATGAGTGATTATTGTTTTTGTTTCCAAATTTTTCTGGCTTTCACCTTTCAGGGGTGCTCTATGCTATCATTTCAGTTTATGGAGGGAGGAAAGTTTGTTTTTTTTTTTAAATAGCTTTACATAGGAGGCCCTGAGGAGAACAATTTCCCTCAGAGCCTTCGTCATCTTTGGGAATGCTGTGTTGAGGGTCTTTTTAGGGAAAGGAAGGAGAGAAAGTTCCGGGAAGGTAAAAGGTATGAGGTGTGGATAGTAATCTGGGAGTGAGTGTGTCCAGGATTGACGGACGTACGAATCCATTCGTCCCACTGTGGCGCAAGGTGATTGGTAGAGATAGTCCGGATGGAGAAATAAAAAGGTCTTCATCAACAAGTCGTACCCGATCCGGCCCGCAAGATTCCTGGTGATGTAATTTTAAGAAGTGCTGATGAGAATTGGCCAGCAAGATAATTTTTAGAAGTCACATGCGAATGCCATTAAGCCACAAACAATTAGTGTGTTGAAGGCGAAGATCCAATACGTTATTGCCTCAATTGCATCACAATTTTATGCACCGACGTTATCTTAAATTTCATCAAAAGAGCAAGAGTTTGCAAGGATAGTTGGGGTGCTACCTGGGGTTAGACATTTTATCCTACACGTACTCGAAACATTTGTACTTTACAACAAATAAAAATATTATAACTTTTCGAATAAATTTTACGTTTAATCCAAAAACTATGTTTGGTTCTCTTATTGGGGACACCTTTTAGAAATGTTTTTTGTTGACATTTAAGGAACTCGGAGAAATAACTTTCATTGTCCTTCTTCCTTTGGGACTCTTTCCATCCGTGAAATTTGTAGCATTCTGCTGAATTATCCACATTTCAAAAACATACCGCCTTTGTCTTGGCATTTATGTTTCCTTTTCGTAGAATTAAACTACAAAATATGACTGTTTATTAAAACATATATAATTCAAGACAATAATTCACATTTTCACATATTTCATAGTTGTCTCTTTTACAAGATGCTTACTGTTTTTTTTTAAATTATCTTCAGTATGTTTTAATAATTTTGCTGATCGTGTTGTCAGTTGGAGTTGATTAAAAGGGAATAAACCAGATATCTACAACCGGAATTATGTCATTTTAAAATCAAATTCTAGACGTTCGATTCTTTTCTACAAAAAATATATATATCTAATATATAAAATTCTCGTGTCACGGTGTTTGTTACCATACTCCTCCGAAACGGCTGGACCAATTTTGATGAAATTTTGTGTGCTTATCTGGTAGGTCTGAGAATCGACCAACATCTATTTTTCATACCCCTAAAAGTAAAGGGTGTTCCACTCCGAAGAAAATTATTTTCCCCATACATTTTGTATGGAACGAATTCTCCTATTTTGAAAGAACTGCAGCAATATTGTAAGGGGTATAATATTGAACTGTGAACCGGGGGAGGAGGGAGGAGGAAGGGGGGTGGGGAGTGGGGGGAGGGGGGAGGGGGAGGGGGGTAAGGAACTCAGGAAGGGGGGTTAGCGGGACGGGGGAAGGGGAGAAGTGGAGTGGGGAGAGGGAGAGGGAACGCCAGAGGGGAAAGGATACGCAGGGAGAAACAATTTGTTTATTAAATGGCATAGCAACGCATGCCGGGTACCAGCTTATTCATTTTAAGGCTACCGGCTTACATTTCTCAATTCATTTTAAGTATTCATTTTATAATAAAAAAATTAAATTAATTCAGCTAATAAGTTGACAACAGTTTTTGATTCTGAGGCGGTACGAAGTTCGCCGGATCAGCTAGTATATATATATTGATTTCGAAAGATTGATTGTTTTATCTATTAAAGTTATACTTGAAATTTTGAAAAAGTATGTTTATTTGTATTATAATAAAGTTATATCGTTAGTCGTTGGCAGATTTGTTAAATTTTCAAACAAAATGTTGTATTATACAACACACAAATCAAATCATATAACGCAACAGTAAAATAAATCATTAAGTTATTTGACGGCCGGCGTAGTCCAGCGGTAAGGCTCTTGACTAGCACTCCGAAGGTCGCGGGATCGAATCCCGGCGTGGCAAATAAATTTTATTTGATTAATTTGTGTTATTTCACAATTTATTCATTAAAAATTATATATAGCATGTTTGCGGCACGTTCCGGAGTGAAAGATGCTCTCAGTATCGCCCTGGTGTAAGACCACCATTCAGAATTGAAACATTGCTTGAAATGGCGTTAGCCGTGTTTGGTGACCAGATCTGAATAGCCAGGTACTTCCCCATCTCCCTCTTCCTCGTCTCTTTCACTTCCCCATTACCTTCAGCCTCAGAACATACCCCAATTGGGGGTGCCATAGTCCCACTGGCTCCAGACGGGAGCAGTTGGGACTCTTGTGTGGTATTTATGTAAAAATAAAAATAAAAAGACAGCTCTACTTTTTCGAATTTTAATTTTATATTAAAAAAAAATCGGCTTACTTCAGTTCGTCTATTTGTGGACAGTCTTACAAACTAATATATTTCAGATCTTTTTATACACTTATTATGCTTAGACATTATTTAAAAATTATAAATACTGTAAAATAATTATAAAAGTACATCATTACATAGTATAAAATGAAGTCGCTCAAAATGTATGTGCGCATAGATCTTTTAAACTACGCAACGGATTTTCATGCGGTTTTTACCAATAGATAGAATGATTCAATAGGAAGGTTTATATGTATAATACTTATTATAGTAGAGAAAAGCCGAGAAATTCAAATATTCAATTCAGACAGCGGGCAGCGGGCAGCTGGCAAGCGGCTGGTGCGGATTTTATAAAGGTTTGGTAATGGCGTAGTGTTTCGTTAGCCACAGCAACGTGTGGCCGAGTCTGCTAGTTATTTTAATAATTTTATCATCAAACGTTTATTTTATTGCTAATTTAAATGCAGGCATATCAATGCAAATTTTGAATGAAATAAAATCGATAGTGAATAATCAATCTTCCCATCGGAACCGCCTTGTACTGGTAAGATCGCAAGACCATCTCTCTATGAAATTTGAATTCTCGGCCCACTGATTAATGGGCCTTAATAGTAATACTACCAAACTAAACACCCTAAAGTTACCAAAATAGTAGCCTTATATAAAAAATATAATAATATTGATATCGTTTAATATACCCCTACCTTAACACAAACATTGACTGTCAGAAGCTGCAACATGATTTGCAACGTTTGAACGCGTATTGTAATGCCCGTTGTCTGGAAATAAACATATCCAAGTGCTTCGTCGTGCGCTTCACCAGAAATAAAAACATATTTATCCACGAATACTCAATTAATCATTACCCAAAATTACCCATTATCCATCAAATTAGAAATTAAGGACCTTGGGGTTATACTTGATAGTAAACTGAATTTCAATAAACATATCGACCACATAGTCACTAATGCATCTTCTATGCTTGGTTTCATAATCCGTTCCCGTAAACAATTCAAAGATCTTATTACTTTCAAAATACTATACTTTTCATACGTTCGTAGTATCCTTGAAAACGCGTCTCAAGTGTGGAGCCCAGGCTATGCAATACACAAAAATAGAATCGAAAATGTTCAAAATAGATTCTTAAGGTACCTTAACTTCCGCTCTTTTCGATCTCAAGTTAGTAATGAAGACTGCAAAGTTCTTCAATATGCAGACATTCACTTGCCGAAGAAATGTAGCAGATTCGGTAATGTTATTTAAAATTACACATAACCTAATTGATAGTCCTGATCTTCTTCAACGCCTATCATTCCTTGTTCCAAATCGCGACAGCAAACAGTCACTTACTTTTAATCTTCCTGTTTGCGAGACCAACTCCAAACAGAACTCACTTATCTATAGATCCACACACTCATTTAACTTAAATTATTACCACATTGACATATTTAACTCGACTTTATATGGCATAAAACGAAAACTCACTAAGCAACATGACTCAAACTAGAAAGTTTAATCCCTATATATTCCCGTCCTTTGCCTCTTAATCCTAATTCTATGTTCCTCCTCCCCCTCCCCTTTCATATATTGTAAAAAAAATATAATTTAATTTAAGAAAACACCCTTATAATGTCACACTTTATTATTTATTTACTATCATTAGTGGAAAGTTCATAATTGGCATAATTAACTATCTTACTATTGTTTTATTGTGTAGTCTCAGATCTGCTATCAACTATCCCAAAAATAAATAAATAAAAATAAATACCCAAAGGTGTCCCTAATTAACTTAGGGTTTAATTTCAGACAATTGTTTTCGAAGATACCCAAAATAATTAACTAACACATCACATTTTGATATTTTTAATCTCGTTTTGGATCCAGAACTAATTTAAAGAGCTTTGAACTTTGAACTATTGAAAGGTATTATAACTTTCTCCCAGAAAGTAATTAAGCTTAAGGTCTTTGCAATCTTACTGCACAAATGTTGAAATGGAACTTTTGAAACTTTTAACTAATTAAAATCAAGTATTCTATTCGAATTATCCCGAAATTCGTGGTTCATTTTCTCCTTACCAATAAAGAAAATAATTTAGTGAACAATTTGTTTTGTAATTACTGGAAATTTTATGCATATAATATTCAAGTTTGCAATTCCTAAGTCTTCCACGAGTAGTGTAACATTACTCAAATGGGAATGCCATAGGCCCACTTGCTCCAGAATTTTTTTTTCAGTTATATGGAAACGTGACTTAAACAGTTTATTTATTTGTTTTGACGCCCAGTTGACTTCTTCACCTTGTGCATTTATCACGCCGTCACATTAAAAAACTAGGTATAATTTTTAATCTATGAATTTCGCATAGTTTATTCAATACCAGCAGACTCGGTCACACGTTGCTGTGGCTAACGAAACCTTTATAACCAACGGCATCTGTTAAATCAAATCAATACCACCCATTGTTAGCACGCTGCCCTCTGCCCGCTGCCCGCTGCCCGTTAGGGATGTCGAAAGTGAAAAAAAAAAATCGATATATCGATGTATCGATATTTATTAAAATATCAATATCGACGTCGATATATCGAGGAAAAAATATCGATATATCGGTGAAATTTTTAAGAGATTTTGCGTTTTTAAAATAATCTCAATATTATCAATAGTAATTTTTGTACACAATTTGCTTTTTTTAATGTACAAAAATCTCAATGAAAATGAAGGTATTTTTATCACTATTCATTTTTATTACGTAATAATTACAAAAATATCAAACATACTTTGTAAGCGTCTCAGTAACATTCTATTGACGTATTATTCTGTCAAAAATTACTTCGTGTTTGGAACAAGGTATAGTCAATAATCATAGTCAATTGGGAACCGACACATAGGAGTGGCTTAGGAAAAAATGGCGAAAAATAGCATACATTTCTATGTATGTACCTACACACATGAGATAGTATTGGTGATCACAAATACTAATGCAAAGACAAAAGATTTGTAAGCCATTAATAGTTACTTTTACTTACTTACTCAATACAGTTACTTTTTTCCGTTCGTTCCTATACGGTTTTGGATTTTAGTGACTTTAAATACATAAATTTAAAAAAATTTCGTTTTTGATACCATTTTCGGTATTGGATATTTTGTATCGATATATCGGATCAAAATATATCGACTAAAATTATCGATATATTGAATTAAAAATATCGATATGTCGATACTTTTTCAACAAGCCTACTGCCCGTTGCCGCTTGGCCAGATATATTATGTATTTCAACAAATTTACACAAAATCTTGACAAATTATATATACCTAAAAACTTTGCTCATGAATCACTCTATGTATTGGTGAAAACCGCATGAAAATCCGTTGCGTAGTTGAAAAGATCTAGCGCACATACAGCGTTAGCGACTTCATTTTATGTTATGTAAAGATTACTATCCAATGGCTAAGTGGATTGAGGCGTTATCCCGATAAGGTAGAGTTCCTGGGTTCGATTACCAATCGCGACCGTTACTTTATTTTCTATTTCTGGTTTTGTTTCATGTTTCATTTGGATTTATTAGCATTATCTTGTTTTTCAATGGTTGCGTTGGTAGTTTTAAATAATGAAGAAAATAATATTAACTAATCTCAACGAAATATGAAACAGAAAAACACTAGAAATCAAAACTTATGTCTTACCGGGATGTCACTCTCCTAGTTGAGCTACTCCAATACTCAACCATTTGTTTGACGAAAGTTTGTCAACATACTTTTGGTTGACATAATTGAAGTGTTTTGCGTGAATAATTTTATTTGGAATCTAATAATTCCTTGTTAGTATTTATAAGAATATTGGCATTCTCGTCATATAAATTTAAAGGTGTAATATTTCTATCTGCCTTGGAAATTATTTTGTGCATTTCTGAACTATTAGCTTTCCTATGGAAAAAAATTCTAAGCATTTCTACCTGATGTGTTTCAAAGATGTTATTTTGACTACCCTCTACCTCCTAAATTTCTAGGTAAATTAATTCGTTCTTTTAATACTAGTACTAATTATTCGATTGCAGGTATCCTAAATATTTATAAACCTCATCCCCTTTCATACTTTTAATTTTCAAATTTCTGAATATATGTATATTTTTTTTTACTCACCAGATTTGAATGTCCGGGTTAAAATCCTTTCACACACTTCCTCAAATGATCATCTAGTCAATTCACGCTATTCAATTGCACTACATAAGTATAATAAATACAAAACAATATAAGAACAACAAGTCAACCCTCCAGAGACCAAATGGGAAAATAATTCACCGACTCCAGATATTTTCATATCAGAGGGTTCGGCTCCGTGGAACTCCTAATTGGACCTATAAATCGTACTGATCTCTATTTTCCCATTTCTATTTTTAAATGTCCGGGTTAAATTTTCCCCACAGGAAAAACTAAACCCTTTCACACACTTCCCCAAATGATCATCTAGTCAACCCACGTTATGCAATTGCACTATATAAGTATTATAAATACAAAATAATACAAGAACAACATGTCAACCTACTAGAGACCAAATGGGAATATAATTCACCGACTCCAGATATTTTCATATCAGAGGGTTCGGCTCTGTGGCATTTCTAATTGAACCTATAAATCCTACTGATCCCTCAATATTAATATTTAAAAAATCTTTTGTAATCCTACATGTATTTAAAATTACTGATTTTTGCATTTTTATATACAAATTCTTTGACAAATCGAATATGCTTAAATTTTGAATCAGATTCCTAGGTATTATGCCAGTGGCCGAAATAACAAATGGTAATATTTTTATAGTCCGAGAATGCCAAATTCTTTTAATCTCATTTCCTAAATCTGTGTATTTTCTTATTTTTTCAGAAACAGTTTTTTGAATATTACAGGAATTTGGAATAGCTACATCAATGATATAAGTTATTTTTTTAATTGTGTCATGTAAAACTATATCAGGTCTATTATGACTAATTGTTCTGTCTGTTAGTTTATCATAATATATTTTATAAAATTCATTTTCTATAAATGAATTTGGTTCATATTCATAATATGGTACTACATTACGGCAATCAATCAAGTTATGTTTAATTACCAAACTTTGGTGAATTATTTTTAAAACCTGATTGTGCCTAAATGTATACTCGGACGGCGCTAATATAGAACATCCCAATATAATATGTTCTATAGTTTCGGGAAAAGCCAAACATTTTCTACATAAATCATCAATTTGATTTATATCTTTGATTATATGCTTTCTATAATTTTTAGTATTAATGACTCTATCTTGAATGGCAAGCATAAATCCTTCTATTTCTGCGCTCAACTCTCCAATACTCAACCATTTGTTTGACGAAAGTTTGTCAATATACGTTTGGTTGAGATAATTGAAGTGTTTTGAGTAAATAATTTTATTTGACCAGGAATCTAATAATTCCTGGTTAGTATTTATAAGAATGTTGGCATTCTCGTCATATAAATTTAAAGGTGTAATATTTCTTTCTGCCTTTCAAATTATTTTCTGCATTTCTGAGCTATTAGCTTTCCTATGGAAAAAATTTCTAAGCATTTCTACCTGATTGTGTTTTTATTACGCACCAGATTTAAATGTCCGGGTTAAATTTTCCCCAAAAAAAAAAAAAAAGGAAAAAAAGAAGGAAAAACTAAACCCTTTCACACACTTCCCCAAATGATCATCCAGTCAACCCACGCTATGCAATTGCACTATATAAGTATTATAAATACAAAACAATACAAGAACAACATGTCAACCTACTAGAGACCAAATGGGAATATAATTCACCGACTCCAGATATTTTCATATCAGAGGGTTCGGCTCTGTGGCATTTCTAATTGAACCTATAAATCCTACCGATCCCTCAATATAAATATTTAAAAAATCCTTTGTAATCCTACATGTATTTAAAATGACTTATATATTATTTTTATTATTATTATATAGTATAGATATTTTGTCGCATAGACAATGTTATCACGGATGTAATATTATCTATGCATTTTTTTTTATTTATGTGGGAGAACTACTCAATGACTTTTCTAGAATGGGTATTCAAATTGTTGGAATATTTTTTTAAAGCTTATACATAAAATTATCCATTCGCACTACATTGTTGTACTCGTAAGTTTAACAATAGTATTATGCAGACACCGCTATTCGAGTTATTTCGAGTAAGACGACCCTTCTGACAGATTATCTAAGTAAATATTTTGTATAACGTATTTGGGTTAAGCTATTCGAGTTAACTTGGGTTAACTCGTGCTTGGGTGATTAAATGATTACATAACTAGGTATACATAAATGAATTAAAACTAAATACAGTATACATACAATGACAATGTTATGCTGTGCAAGCAGGTAAGCACTAACTTGATGAAATTTGAGTACAAAGTACTCGAATAAACGAGTTTCTCTGAAATTGGTTTGATGGTTTGATCTTGTAATATTTGTTTATTAGTTGCAATAAAAATAATATTTGGATTGTGAAATAACTGAATGCATTCGGGGAATTTAAGAAAATAAACTCTTCCGCCTTGGCAGATGAAAGCAGATCTTGCTTATTTATGCTTTCTACTTATTTCATAATAAAGTCCAAACAAACAGGCATAAACAATACGAATTTTGATAAATCAATCAAAGAATCGGTTGAAATCAGTTTTTTGGATGTAATGGACCATTTTTATAAATTTTTGTTTTGTTTTTTGATAAATAGAATAAATGCTTTTTTTAGGATGTTTTTCTTATATTATATTATCGTGAATAACCACCCCCAAAGGTTCACGGTATGAGCGTAGAACACGATGTATAGTAAAAAAAAACATACTATTATAATTCAGAAGGCTGGTAGTAAGAAGCAGTAATGGTAGAGAACGATTTGAATATTTAAAATTTTTTAAGTAAATCAAAAATAATATTATTAGCTAAGTTCTGCAAACATTTTATTTTTTTAATTGTGAAAGCTGTTTCGGCATTAAAATCCAATATTAAACTGTGTTAAAACCATTAAAAAAAATATTTTTTCTTTATATTTTCCTGTAATGGCACGACTCCCCAATATAAACACGAGAAATATTTTTCTCTATTAAATTGGGTAGATTCATTAACAAGAAATTACTTTTTGTAATTAGTTTTTAAGAACCATGTATTTTCCTCCTGTAAATCCGTCGTACTTTTATTTTTTTTTTAAATTCCAAGCTGTGTTCGATAATGGTTTTGAACAAATAAAAAGTTGTGATTTAAAAAAGAGAGGAATTCTACGCATTAACTACATTAAAAATATATTTTGTATTTTCAAAATAAATTGTATAATTCAAATAAAGTTTTAATTTGGGAAATTAATAACAATATATAATATATGGCTTGAAATACATTGTCATTTTTATATTTTTTTGTGAGCTCACTTAAGTCCTGCACAATAATGGTGTTAAGAATAGTGACATCTATGGAATGATTGCTGTAGATAATCATTGATTTAATCTTGATCAGTTTATTAAGAGATAATGAATACTAGAGACATCTGGGTGAATTTTATTGAAGCTAGTGTTACCGACTAACTAAAATAGTGCCGATCGCCATTGTTTATTATTATTCTCGTATTTTCGTAAACCTGAAGACGGTATTTTATATTTTTAGCAGTATAAAAAGGGTGTTATTCAAAATACTTTCTCTCTCGCATTGATCGATACCTAGGGTACAGTCCCCTTATTGCCCAGGCGGGGTCCGGGCCAAAATTAGTTATAAGAAGTGTTGATTTCATTTGCTGTAAATTCAAAGTGATTGTAAATAAAAACGACTCTATATTAAAAAGTGTTTTACAATAAAAAAAAAGTCCACCACCCCCGATGAAATGAAGTTATTGACAAATGGATTATTATTTTTTTTCTATTTATGTTATTTTTTCGTTACTGTGTAAATATATAACTATATATGAGACGTATGGGATTGCACTATCCTCCCCACATCCTGGAATAAAGAATTTTTATTATTATATTGCATCTAATGTATTTTTTTCTATTGTATGCTTGTGTCTTGTTCAAAGAGTACTGTTCACAAGAAACTAAGGATTTCACATTCTGAAAACTAAAAAGCAGTTTCGAAAATAATAAGTTTCCACAGTGTAGCCACCAAAGTGATGAGAAATGGGACAAAACTTTATAATTCGCTCAGAGTTCATTACAAATTCTCTGCAAAAGAACACTAAGTGTGGAGAGCTCCCGACGAACTTTTTATTCTTTTTTATTGTTCCACAAAGTGGGTTGAGGAACGATTTTTTCTTCATTTTCTACCATCATATTAAAAGTTTAAATTTATACTTATTGTTGAACTCTGTCAGTCACTTTATTTAATATTCTTGTTGTAAACTACTTCATAAATGTCTCAATATTATCCTAACACACACATTACATGATTTATAAATTATGAATACCTGCTTTCATTAAATTCTTACAGTTTTTAACATTACGAAAAACTGCCAAAATTCCCTCTAGATATTTTTGATTTAAAAAAATATTCAGTTTCGATGGGTGTTTTGATCTCATATCCAAGTGAAAAAGTCCACGCATCCATTCCACTTAATTCGGCGCATTACAAAATAAGTTTATTGTATGTAATTATTACAAACTTTTTTTCAGTTAGGAGATAGTTGGGCTTAGTTTGCTTTATATAACTCTTTCAAATATGTATCATAATCATCGTCAAGTAACTGAGAAATTATGTTATAAACATTATCGTCAACTCTCGTTATGTCATTTTATGTAAAAATAATTCATTAAAAATTTCCAAAGTTTCATCCTTTTTTTCGAATTGCGGTCGGAAAATTTGGTTTCATTAATGTGTAAATTTGAATTATTTTGTGGTTAACTTAACTAAGATTTCAATCTAAAGCGTGTTGTTTTCTCTTTATAACCATTTAGATCAAATTTTTAACCAATATAGTAAAGGAGACACAACGATTTCTATGAGATCTACGTAGGGTTAAGAAAACATTGCTACATGAATTATGTTTTGTGTTCTGGTGCGGATCCTCTTGCGAAATCAATTGCCTCATTACAAAATAAAATAAAATAATAAAAAACGTGGGTAGGTACTTGTTTAAACTGCACAGAAGAGACAACCCCTATAATCCTCGTGATCAGAATAAAGCAAGTATTCTCTGTGTTTTCCTTTTGTTAAAGAAAGAGCGGAGTATTTCAGTTCCCAGCTCCCAGTTCCCAGTTGGGGCACTTGGGGGAATAATTTTCCGGAATTTTCCGGAACGGTCGCCTCGCCCGGCCGTTTCCATACATCATCCCCGTCCTGTGCTATTGTCTTGTCCTGTTGACTCTCGGTGGAGCTTTGTACTTGCTTTGCTAAAAAAATGTGCATCTAGGTTAAACGAAACGTTGACTTAATTAAATGTTTTTTTTGTAAATTTTATAACTACGCCAATTATGATGACAATGGCGTTTAAGTCTTTTTTTTGTGACAATTCTCAAGAACAACCCTGTCTAAACAGGGAACAAATCGCCACCCAGTTTGGCAGCATTGTAAGACTGGTTAAGGTAGGGTCTCTAGGAAGGAATTTATTAATGCAGGTCTTGATGAGGCACGAATTATATAGTATATAGGTATCATATAGTATAATGTATATAGAAGGAAGAACAGATGCCAGTAGCTCGCTGCACAATATACGAGGAGACTTACACAAAACAAGTTAAAAAACCATGAAGTCAACATATCTAATAAAGTGATTGATGATAATGTGTAGATTGAAACGTGTAGTTAGTTAGCAGATGGGTTTGGTATAAATTACTACTACTTATGAAGTTACAAGTAAAGATGACATCATTAGTAAATAAGCAACATTTTCCGCTTTCTGTGATTGCCGTAGGAGATTTGCAAACATTTTCTGATTTATTTGCAACCCGTAAATGTATATGTTTAAAATAATTGACTGGCTGTAAAAATAAAGGACGAGACAACTTTTCGTATGCTTACATACAACCTAAAAAGTTGTCTCTTTCGTACACTATTGTTTTTTTCATACTGTTTAAAAAGCGAAGGTTACTGACCTCGAAGCTTGTTTATTAATTGCAGATTCCATGCTTGCAATATAGGGTTTCACTGATTAATGATAGTCGATAAAGCAGATTTCTGTGTATCCCCGTATTACATTGACAGGCTGACATGTGTAGCTTTTATTGTTTGTTTGTTTGAGGATTTATGTTATAAATAATGTGCGTTTTAGGTAAAAAGCCTCTCTTGTCTCTTGGAAACAGCTAGAATTAACTAGAAAATGGTCTGGTGACCAAGAGATGGTGCTTGTCGGGTCGGGAAAAGTTATTGTAATATGTGCTTTATAAAGTGAATAAATAAGTTGAATTTCGCCATTGAAGGAAGATTGTTTTCATTGAAGTTCTTCTGCCATCAATAAACCAATCTCTAACACATACTCTTGAACAGATGTTCATTACACTAAATAGCATCAAATTACCGATACTATTAATTTAAATTTGTTTGTTTTTCGTTCTCCCTTTGACCTATATAATCCTAATTTGCACAGTTACTATTTAGCACCCTGAGCAACACTAAAGTAACCTCTAATAGTAAATAAATGTTTGACTGTTTATCACCCAAGAAGGTTTATTATCATCTTTCTTTGCTGATTTAGATTAACCTTGACAATCAGGGCCGGCTCTAAGCAGGCCCGGACTGGGACCATTTGGGGCCCTCCGCTAAAACCTGTAAAGGGGCCCCCTAACGTGGGGTGGGGGGGGGGGGGCTTTTTTGAAAATTAGGTGCTTGAAAATAATGAAAAAGCATTTCTACGCTATATTGGCACCTATAAATAAGAAGAAATTCAGATAGGTTTTTATACGAATATTATGATTTTCGATTTTTGTTGACTTTATTATTTATTGAAATAAGAAATTCACAGTATTTTTAGGATACCACAACACTACTAAACACATGCTGTAGAACTGCCAATAATTATAATGGAGTTCAAAATAAAGGGCAGGATTTTATTCACAACAAAGCATTAATGAATTATGTCAAAATTATTTGTGTAGTAAAAATAATGACAAACGGATTTTAGGGATTAGAAAAATAATACTAACATTAAAAAAAAATCCTGTGTGTTTAACAGTTTACAATATTGTATACTAGAATAGAAGGGGCTTAACTTAACTGAAATGATTCGACATTTTGCTTCCCTAGCCCTAAAGTAACAGTTTCTTTGTAAGCAACTCACTTGTTAAAGCTACTTCATCTATTATTTTATTTTTGTCCAAATTATAAAATAAATCCCTCTCAACATTAATAAAAAGCAGACTGGACATAAGGTCTTGGCCTAAGGACGACCGAAGTCGATTTTTAACGATTTTAAGTTTAGAAAAAACTCGTTCACTTGTGACTTGGGTACAAGGTATGGAAAGAACAAATTTATATACAATATACAGGTTGGTAAACAGTCCAGATTGAGTAAGTTCAAACAGAACAGAAAAAGCACATGTCAAACACTGGAAACATTGTCTATTTTCAGAGCAGTAAATGTCAGCATTTGTTTCCGCTGCCGTGGGGTCCAAATCGTCTTCTTCGTCACTGCATCTGTCTCCGTAGTTCTCAGTGGACTCTGCCGCTATGAATTGCTGTATTGTTGTGCAAACCGTCGCAGCTCTATCAACAGCCGACTTCTTTCAATTTTACACAGTTTATAAACAATGTGCACAGCTTCTGTGGGAAATGTTTGGACTTTCAAGATAAAGTCAAACTTTTTGGGGTCCAACCTGGGCCGGATTAACCATGTCGGGGCCCCTAAGCAACGCACGTCTCGGGTCGGTTTTCTCGCAAACAATATTTCTGAAATTTGTGAACATCATAACTATTATAACTCAAAATCTTGACTTGACTTGACTTGACCAATGCGATGAGTTTTTTTTACCATTTTATAATAACAAATTCACCGAATTTTTTTAGCGAAAATCGCGTTTACACTTCAAAATGCTGCCAAAATAAAAAAAAAAATCGAAAAAACTCCCTCTAACTTCCTAGGAAAATATATTACGTTACTTGCAAATCTGCATGCAAATCGAATGTATAGTTTTTTTAATGTGTTGTCAACCAGGTTGAAAAACGTGTTAAAAAACTCTTGAGAAAAACGCTTTCAAAGTTTTGCTGAGGATAATTCAACATACAAACCGTTTAAAACAGTTTCGTATAAAATGCTGTATCTCCATCAATTTTACCAATTTCCTCAAATAGTGAGAGCATTATTAACTATGCATCTTTCAGAAAATGAAAATTTTTTTTTTTGCAGTGTCCTTAAAGCCTTGTTTAGGATTTGACTAAGGGAACATGGTGGCATTTAGAGGCCCCCCAGAGTTAGAGGCCCGTGTGAACTGAATAAAAAACTTGTAAAATTACATCAACTTCACTAAGGGGGGAAGCTTGTACAACATTTATATTTTAAACATATAATTAGAAATAAAACAAAACAAATGCCAATATAAACCACACACTGCACCCTCAATCACTTCAGATACTTTATGTTGTAATGTTGCAACAAAAAGAAGGAAAGAAAAGTAAAATACAGCTATGATTATATATTTGTTTTAATTATAGATTTTTTATTTATTGTTTGTGCATGATATGAATATTAGTTATTTATTGGGTTATAAGCTAATTATTATTATAATTTGTTGTTTTCTTTAATGCGTGTACCTAATGTTATTAACCTGTAAATGTTTCTAATAAAAAAAATGAAAACATCTTGAAAACTGACTTTTTCCGAAACTTCGTTGCTCACTAATTGAAGCAAGTCAGTTTTTCTCGGGACGCGGGGCCTCTAGCCGATGCGAGGCCCCTAGGCAGTTGCCTAATCTGCCTAAGGGATAATATTGGTACTGGGTCCAACCAAGAGCAATCCTGTAAAAACGTCTTTGTTTGCTCAAAATCTTTCTTCAATACTCATCCTCGCACAGTCTAAAATATCAAAATATACAATTTTGTAAAGTTGAACTGTTGAAATAGAGTCAGTTTCATCTTTTGATTTTTCACCGGGCATTATAACTACTAACAAAACAATTTTTTTTGTACGTTTTGTGGGGCCCCTTCGGGGCCCACTCACGCCGGGGGCCCTCCGCGATCGCGGACCTGCGGACCTGGCCAGTCCGGGCCTGGCTCTAAGCCAAATGGCGTGCACCTGGCGCGATTAAAATTATGGTTATAGCCTGTTATATGTAGGTTTGCAAAATAATAATTTTGTAAAATAGGTAGGTGATCATACCACTGTAACCGTGTAATATAATAATATTGGGTTGATTTGAAGGTTTATGTTGCGCCGTTGTATGAAAAATAATCTCAAGGATGATGTATTAAATATTACAGCGCCTTAGCAATTCGGCGTCCGGAGCGAACTGCTTCAATAGCACCCGCGTTGCGTTGGACCGATCCTGTTGAAAAGTGCAAGATTTTATTTTTAATTTTTATTATTTTAGAAATAAACAGTTAATGCATAAAATGAGTTGTAATTCAACAAGATTTTAGAATTTATTACAAGGATCAGTATCAATGACATGTCTTTATACATTTGACCGGGCGGGGTTATTACATGCTTGGGAATGATTTTAGGGATATATTAGGTCCTTACATATGAAATTGGCGTTTTGCGGTACTGGCAACTTTGATCTCAAATATATTTTCTTTGGTTAGGAATTCCAAATTCAAATTTATACAGCTATTTACTCATGTATTTGTGTTTCGAAAATTATAATTCATTTGTTTTTTCCTTAATTGTTTTTTTTCTTTTCGTAGTTTACAAAATGGAAAACTTGAAATATCGCGTTATTTACGAGTACGAGTTCTACCGTGGCACCAGTGCTGCAGAAACGGCTCGAAGGATTAATGACGTGTATGGCGACGGGGCCGCAAAAGAAAACACAGTGCGTTTTTGGTTCCAACGTTTTCGTTCTGGAAATTTCGACCTGCAGAACAATCCCCGTGGACGGCTGGAGACCAAAGTTGATAATGAAGAATTGAAGGCTATTGTGGAAGCCGATCCATCACAAACTACGTCCGAGTTAGCTGCAGGCTGCGGTGTTAGTGATAAGACTGTTTTAATCCACTTGAAGCAAATTGGGAAGGTGAAAAAGCTTGAAAGGTAGGTACCTCACGAATTGAGTGAAGCAAATCAATAAACGCGCGTTGACCGCTAGACCACACACTGCACAACAGACGGCTACCAAATTAGAGGAGCTTCAATTGGTATGTCTAAAACATCCACCGTACTCTCCGGACCTTGCCCCAACAGATTACCATTTTTTTCGAAATTTGGATAACTTCTTGCAAGGGAAAAAATTCAACTCCCATGGGGCAGTCCAAACCGCCTTCAAAGTTTTTATTGATTCCCGTCCGAATGGTTTTTTTAGTAAAGGGATCGATGAACTACCTATGAGATGGTAAAAGTGCACAGATAGCAGTGGTACTTTGGTATTAGTGATTGTTGTAGGTAGATTTCGTATAATGGCGTCCGCTAGACTCTGTTCAGCGATCCGCGTGGTGGGTATACTTACTTCTCTACACTTCTTTATCTGACTCCACTGGGTTACCAAATGTATCGTGATATTAAAATTGAAAGAAATATTTAATACTGAAGTTAAGGTTTATTAGATTTTTGTAAAATACGACAAGTATTAAATTTAGAAATTTATAAGGAACGACACTCTAACATACAGCCGCACGTCGGGTACTCGAAAAACGAATGAGGTTCGGTAACTTTGCCGAACGGAATTAACGCAAGCTCACGTCGGCTGGGTTGCCAGCGTATCAAACCCAATTATTCGGCTGTTGAGTATCGTTCTCTACAGTACATACTTTGATTAAATAAATATATTATATTTAAAAAAAATCGACTTTATGTTACTCCCATACATAACGCCAATTTCATATTTAAGGACCTAATATAAAGATGATTCATAAATGCTGAGAGGAAAGCAAATGAAAACTAATCAAAGAATTACGGGTTTTTCCGTGGAGTAGTTTTTTTCGTTCCAGAGTGAAATATACTCTCAGAGTATCGTCCTAGTTGAAATGGCTTTAAGTAAAATAATGTAGGTAATTACCCATTCTTCAACTTCCCCATATCCTTCCCTTACCCACTTCCTATAGCCTGAAAACATTCAGCAAATTGATGATACATATTACCACCAAACTGAACAAAGTTTAGTAAATTTACCATATGAATTCAATTGCGAGAGAAAAATCTTTTTTCCGCCTTTCCCCTGGCACTCGGCACATTGAAATCTGTTTTGTTTCTCTCGTTTTACATCCAGGTTAACGTATTCCGTAAAATTCTCAGTTTCCATTTGTGAATAGAGCACCTTCTCATTTCCAGACCGCCCACCTCCGCTGCAAGTGTCTGAAAGTCGGGGTGGGAAGAGCACCCTTCACTTCAGGATTGACTATTCAATTTTCTCCGCGCAGACGGGTCAGGTTTTATATCAGGACAGATTTAGTGACGAAACAGCACGCGGGAGATAAAAAAACGTTCCGAATTTTCTCTTCATCCCCCGAATGCCCAAAAATAAAATACCTACCCCATATATTACATCAATCATGTTATATCATGATAATTCTGATGCCGGTAAATTGCAATAAAGTGTCCAATATTCAAATTTTAACCAAATAATTATCAAGTAGAACAATGAGTGTCACAAAATGGACCCCTAGTTCTAGTTTTGTATGTATGTTTCCCCGCCCTGGGTTGTTTTACAGAATTAACACAATTTATCAAATTTCAAAGTTCAAGATTTGTTAAAATTCTATTATTGTTTTAAAGTAGGTTAGTTGTTATTCAGTACTTGGATAGTACAGAATTTGAATGTGAACATTGATATTCAAACAATTTAAGGTCAGAAAATTAAGTGCATTATACTTTTACCGTGAACATTACAAATTTGTAAAGATAATATTCAAAATCATTTTTAAAAATAACAGAAATCTTAGACAAACATCAATACTTCCTACTCCAAAATGTAAAAAAACGCAATAGGATAGTTAAATCATAAATACCTCGGAGTTAATTCACTACCTGAAAAAAATTGAAAAATAAATAGTAAAATAAAAAAAATTAAAACTCCGCTTTAAAATTATTCCGAAAGTTTAAACTTTAGAAAAAATGAAACAATTCAACTTTGTATAAACCACTTATATAATGCGTAAATCCGACCGGTTTCGGAACAAACGTTTAAGGTGTCTTAATAATAATAATAATTTTTCTGAGTTCGCTAACCATATCATTGAAAATAACCATAGTTTTGAAAAAATACAGGGATAAATATTCTTCATATTAACCATAAAGGAAAACGTTTAGATAACTTAGAAGCATTGGAAATTAAAAAAATCCCTTAAAAATAATGAATCTATTATCAACAAACAAAAAATATTGTCTTATAGCCCAATCATTGATAGAGTGGAAGATACTATCAGTATCGCCCTGGTGTAAGACCACCATTCAGAATTGAAACGTTGCTTGAAAATGGCTTTAGCCGTGTTTAGTGACCAGATCTGAATAGCCAGGTACTTCCCAACCTTCCTCTGCCCCACCTCCTTCCCCTCCCCACTACCTTCAGCCTCACAACATACCCCAATTGGGGATGCCATAGTCTCACTGGCTCCAGACGGGAGCAGTTGAGATTCTTGTGCGGTATTCACTGTAAAAAAAAAAAAAAAATCTTGACCCCTACCATAATAAAACATTGTTCAAAACTGTCAAATTAGTATAAGCTTTCCCTGAAGAAGGAACGTTTGTTCTGAAACCGGTCGGATTTACGCATTATATAAGTGGTTTATTCAAAGTTGAATTGTTTCATTTTTCTATAATGGATAACCACAAAATAATAGGTACATTCAAATTTTTTTTAAACCAATATAATAACACACCCCCCCCATACACACATCCCTGCTTATTTATAGGGGTAAATCGAATATTTATATATATTATGTTATTAGTTATTGTATAAAATTTATTGTAAATTATCTATCTTTTTGTAAATAAAAAAAATAATAATATATATATTTGTCGAATTTCAAATACTGTTAAATAATAACCATCCGTTCTAAGTGAGCTGTGAAAATTTGCTAAGGCTATCAAAAAAACGGAAAAAAATCTACCCATTTCTGGGGTAGTTTAAACTTCAGCACACCACGTTTTTTCAATTAATTAAGGTGAGTTCCCAGTAATATTTTTCTTTTTCGTCTTTTTGCTACTGCTTTCATGTTCACTATTAAAAACCGCAGCGATTGTTGAAGAAATGTTAATTATGTTTTATAATACTCTACTGCGGTTTTAGTTTTGCGGCCTTGTGGCTCTTTTGCAAAATCCTGTTACACCACATAAATATATTGCATGCACAGAATAAGTGTCGGTCGAAATCGTTTGTCTCGAATAAATGTCGATGAATGAAGGGCCGAAGGGCATGGAAATGCACCATCAAGGTGCCATCTAGTGTTTCTACCGAACGAAAATAGAGAAATAAGCAGTTTTTCACAGGAGTTTAATCATTTAATAATCTTTGTTACAGGTTTCTTACCCTCAAAGTTATTTCATCCAAAATGTAAGCATCTCCGTCTTCATACCTTCTCAATGTCCTAACAGCTCCGTCTCTGAATCAGTATAAGATCATCCCATCCTTGAGCATTCATTGGACAGACCTCCCATACATCTCGTGAGATTTCCCCAAAGGTGGGTAGCGAGTAGTGACAGACGCCTGCCCCCCATTGGGGACGTGAATCATTGCGAGCAGAATGAGACAATAGAGATTTCCAGAAAACAACAGAAAGAAAAATCTTTCTTATTTCTAGAAGATTGCCCGATACCAATGTATTTATTTATTGAAATAAAGCGCTCCGTATACTTCATTCTTATATAATTATGTCTTTCACAGATCCTTGTAGTGAGTATATTCAAGTGATTTTTGTATGAAAATGACACATTATACAATATCCAATCATTGTAATATCAGAATTATTAAAACGGCAAATGAATACCAGCCATCTTTTTTATTTAGCAGGGTTTCATGGATAACGTGGAGAGACTGCCAGAGAAGAATTATTGAAAGTTAAAGCAAGGCATCACCGGTAACGAAGTAGCGAAAGACTGGACCATTTTGCATTTCGTCTCACTCAAATTTTGTTTGCTCCGTTTCCGGTTCAAAATGATGGCCATTTTAATGGTTCAGAAAACAAATTCTTTCAAATGAGAAATGGTCGCTTTTATTTGAATATTTTTATTCAATATATTTTTTTAATATGATGGTACCTACCTTCCTAAAGAAAGTTTGTCAAAAGAATTGAGATAGTGATTTTTCTTTAGACAAGTTGATTATATGCTTATTTAAAAATAAATAAAAATGTTGGGTAAAAATATTAATATGGGTTTATAACTATTATTACTTGCTATCTGATTTAAATGTCCGGGTTAAATTTTCCCCACAGGAAAAACTAAACCCTTTCACAAACTTCCTCAAATGATCATCATTTATATAAGTATTATAAGTACAAAACAATACAAGAACTACATGTCAACCTATCAGAGAGAATGGGAAAATAATTCACCGACTCCAGATATTTTCATATCAGAGGGTTCGGCTCTGTTGAACTCCTAATTGGACCTATAAATCCTACTGATTCCTCAATATAAATATTTAAAAAAATCTTTTGTAATCCTTCACGTATTTAAAATAACTAATTTTTGCATTTTTTTATATAAATTCTTTGACAAATCTAATATGCCTAAATTTTGAATGAGAGAGCTAGGTATAATGCGAGTAGCCGAAATAATGAATGGTAACATTTTTATAGTCTGAAAAAGCCAAATTCTTTAATCTCATTTCCTAAATCTGTATATTTTCTTATTTTTTCAGAAACAGATTTTTGAATATTTCAGGAATTTGGAATAGCTACATCAATGATATTTACAAATCTCATAAATTTAACGGGAATTTTGATTTTTATTTATTAAATAAGAGAAAATTAGAAACATGCTTTTGAACCGACGAATGTTTAAAAAAAAGTTCAAAGAACTACTAGGTAGTTATATCTCTTAATTTTTCTATTTTTTTTATGTTCACGTTTTTGTTATTTACAAAGTTGTTGAAAACGCTGATTCATTCGTTTATATTAAAAATAATATTTTTTAGTAGACTCCTATTATTTCGAAAATCTATGCACCAATAGAAATAATATTTCAAAGCAAATCCATTCATTTCGTGCTTTTAAATTCAAGCCATTTAATCTATCGATATCGTGAGTACCGATGTGTCAATTCCGGAAACCCGGGATCCCGCAATCCGGGATACCAATACCCCGTATCCCGGGATTATATTCCCTGCTGACGTCACACAATACACAACAAACGTTAACCCAAAGCCGGCTCAAACGTGAAGAATGTCATTCTATTCACTATCATGAAGCCCGTATTTACTTCGTGAAGCTTTGTTATGATTTTGCGTTGTTTTTTTTGTTATTTCTTTGTGATTACCCACGTAACGTAATGGAGTTGATTTTTAAGCTACTGTTAGCTGTTTTTACTCCGAGCTCAACCCTTTTCTATACTCTCTTGTCGTGTTCCACAATGTATCTTTCTTTAAATCTTCCTTTGTTTAGCTTCCCTCCGGAGGCTCGGTACTCACGGAATCGCCAACCTTTCATTCGTTCTAATGGTGGTATTAATAAGATCTGTATATGAAAAAACTTTGATATGATAGCCATATCGTCTTAGAATTACATTGTCAAATCATGGTTCAGCCAATATGTACCGCCGCCCATTTATTGTAAAACCAACATCCCCTACTTTTGTTGAATTAGCAGGGCTGCCCGGGTTTATGGGGTGAAGTTTGTTCAGTTCTTGAAAGCGGATGCGTGTGCCCGCCTTATGCGTTGAGGTATCGGTAGACTGATTTAAGAAGACCTTTTGACTGCTCCAGCGGACTCTCTTGACCCATCGCTTTACACCACAGTGGGAGGGATGAATTCATCACTCCAGAACACATTGGCCCCAGACTCCCACCCACCTCTTATACCTTTTCTTTCGCAGAATTTGCTGACAGTGCCACACTGTGGTCGGTCCGAAAACTTATAGATCATGGAGGTATTTCACATGTCGCAACTGGTTACTCAGCCGAGTAATTGCACAACCCTTAATCCCGACCCCAACTCTCCAATACCTACTGATTTTTTTTTAATGTTTTTAGTTGAAAAAAAACAACTACAAAGTTACAAAAATTTGGTTTACATTTTTTACTCTGGTTAAAGTAACATCCTTAGAACACGTGAAGATTTCGGTGGCTGACTAACGAAACGAAACTAAAAGAATTTTATTTTTAATTTGCGACATCTATTGACTTTTCTGAAAGTCTAGGATGAATATTTATTTTTATTTTTAACTTTATGAGTAAAACCTCAAATTGTGAAATTTAATTAAATGAAGACAATAAGACAATATTATCAAAACTCAATCAAAAGCTGGAAATAGAAAAATCAAAAAAAGATATTGACATCTCTGGTACGCCCGGAAAGCCGAAGGTCCTGGGTTCGAGTCCCAGAGGTGCCAATACCTTTTTCTGATTTTTCTATTTCCAGATTTTTGATTGACTTTTGCTAATATTGTCTTCATTTAATTAAATATTACAATTTGAGGTTTTACTTATAAAGTTGAAAAGAATTTTGTTTGCTAGTTTAGGGTGTGGAAAGTATACAGAATGTGCATTACAGTTTTTGCTCTTTTGACTTAAATGTTCTGCAGTAACACTCGCAGAACGATCAAAACACCTTAGTGGTGAATTATAAAAATTACAAAATTAAACTGAATTAATTTATATTGCATTTTGGGAAGTCTTTATCTGTCAAAATGTGACTTTTGAAGAAGCTTTCTCGTTTTGCCTTTGCGATATTATTTTACTTAATCGTATTTGACTTTATCTGTGGTTTCCAACCCCTGGCCGACATCCTGTGGTGGTTGTATTCCTCTGCCTCTGGAGGCTGCGCGCTGTATCACGTATCAAAGGTTCCGCACAAACAGTTTTATCTGTCACAGCGCCGAGCCAAATGAAATGTGTAAATTGAATATCTCCTGAGCCTCCCGAAAGATGTATCTCCCGAAACCAGTGAGATACGAAATCTGAGAGCGAACATTGAACTACGTAATATCATATTGGATATTGATGTATGATTTTGTTGAAAATGTATAATTTTAAGAGCACTTACTCTTATTTACTTACGTAACTTACTGCTAAAGGCACTCACGTATGAGGGGTGGGTAGGAATCTTGGGGTCAGTGTGTCCAGGAGTGATGTATGAATCCATCCCTTCCACTGCGGTGGAAGAATTTGGGTCGAGAGAGTCCGGCTGGAGAGTTCAAAGGGTTTCCCTCAAACTTAAACGTCTCCCTCCACGCAGCTGATGGGCACACGTGATCAAGATCTGGACAAACGTTACGGATTAACTTACCTAATGTGTAAATGTGTTATATTTAATGCTGAAGGGAGCATGATATTGAAATATCAAAGTTACAGGAAAATGAAAGTCAATGTGAATGTAACAAAGGTTAGATATTATTGTAGATGTTGTACAAAAGATATGAGATTGTATTTCAAATTAAGACTCTAAATACTTGCAATTATTCAGGGCATGGTTTCGTTTCTCGAAGAGTTCTTTTTAATTCCCCTTTATGATCTCAAATGAACCAAATTACTAGTGCCAATGCTAACACATGTCAGAAAGTCTATTGTGTAAGATTGGTGAACAACTTACTGGGTAATGGGCGCCAACTCCTAAGAAACAGAGTAATGTTTATTGTAAACCATTTAATGAATTGCTAACTATATTGGTTGATCGGTTCTATATCTCGAAAAGTCGCCATCCTATTGTTCTGCGAGGAACTCCGTCCGTCACCCGCTAATTAAATCTCGGAACTGCCGTTGTGAAAGTTGTCTCTGGTCACCGCGGTTAGAATCCATTGAGTCACATCTGCCTGGAAATCCCGTGACCAATCGTTTACTGCGTTACAACCTCACCCCATGAACCCGGGTACTCCTGCCAAGTCACCAAACATAGTTTATCACTTGGGTTAACCTAAAGCAAAGGCATTGCTTGTCCGATAAGTCGTTCCTTGGGCGACTGTATGCATACCCGCCTCCCAAACTGCAATTTAATAATGGGATGTGCTGAATTGTATTTGAAATATGTATTAAAAATACAAGAGTTTGAACTTTATTTAAGTTTTTCTTCGAGGATTTTAACAATTTTTTCTCTACGTTATAAGAAAACTGTCTTCTTTTACGAGGTTTTCTAATAGATATGCATTAAACTGTAAAAAAATTACAGGAAATCATTTTGAGTCCATAAAATTAGCTTTGTTCTGTAAAATAACACAATTCCACAAAGTATGTAGGTATTGATTTGATTTATTGCTCCGATTTAATTCAGCTTTTTTTCTCTTTCATTAATCATAAGAAAGATGAATGTTTTTCAGTATAATTTTAACTAAATAACATTTACTGTAAAGGTACGTAGGCTTGATAATAATAATGCATATGATCATAATATAACCTTAACTTACAAAGCTTTAATAAATGTCGCTTGGGTCTATTATTAATTATTTTTTAAAAGCACTTATTCCCTAATAGTGCTACTAAATTGACTTTCTTATTCAACAATCGATCAGGTGGGTTGTCCCCCTAAAGTTGTGGATAATTTACGAGTCAGGTGCGCTCTAATCTACGGCACTTTATGAGAAGTGATTTATGTGTCCATTATAAATGTCGGGACGAATGATAACTTCAAAAAACTTTTCTCATTTTCGTGTCGCTGCGAACAAACTATTCCATTATTCTTATGACGTTTTTAACTGCTTTTACTTTTAGCTCGTTTGTGAAAACTATCGCATATTTTTCTTTTTAAAAGCGTACTTTATCTTTTAATAATATCTGGACGTTCATGAGTGGTTAAAAAAGCGCTTGCATTTATTTTAGTGAACAATTTGTGATGGTGTTTTCTTTTAAGCTTTTTCAGTGCCAATTAAGGTTTGTATTTTACTAATTAAATGTGCACAAAATAAACAAAAAAACGTGTATTTTATCATCGCAGTTTTTATGAGATTTTATTTAATCATAAATATCATTTAAAAAAGCGCTTGCATGTATTTCATTTTCAGTGAACAGTTTTTGCTGGTGTTTTCTTTTAAGCCTTTTCAGCTTAAATTTTGGTTTAAATTTTAGTAATTAACTGTACATACATAAAACAAACAAAAAAACATGTATTTTATCATAGCAGTTTTAATGAATGTTATTTTAACTTGTCAACTGCGTTTAATTTCTTGGAATAATTTTATAAAACCTTTTCGTTATTTACTGCCTTAAATATTTGAACTATCGAAGTAATATTCTAAACCCTTGTGATCCACCCAAGATCTACCTGTACTCGTATATTATTTTTGTTTTATTTCGAAATTTTTCAAAAATATATTGTATTATGGCCTCTACTCTTGGATATTTTATTATTTATCAAAATTGTGTTTATTAAAATAGAAGATTGGACAGCTTTTTTTACATTTGCGATGCAATTTTTATTAAAGTGACGGCCGGCGAGGTCTAGGGGTAAGGCTCTTGACGCGCAATCAGGTCCGCAAATAAATATTCAGTTCAGTTTCAGTTTCAGTGCCGGCAACCCGGGCGTTTATTTAGTTTCATGGTTATTTACATTGTTTTCTTTTCTTTTACCCGCCTCACTAGACAAAGTCTGTTCCGAGGCGAGTAAATCACATATTATGTTTGTTCCAAAAGAAATGTGTGTATTTAAACAAATATATATGTAAAAAGATAAAAAAGATAAATTATATGTTGGTATATTAAATATTTACATACATACTTTGTTTTTTAGATAAAAGTAAATTAAAATTTTGTGACAGTTGAATATAGCGGTTACATAATAGAAGTAATAATTAAAAATTAATCATAATAATTAATATTGCAAAATTGCAGTTTCTCGTATTTGTTTTATTTGAATATTATATAATTTCGTGAGAACTTGTATGAAATGTTATTTATTTAGAATATTTTGAATGTCTGTTCTTTCCTTTTCATTCAACCATATTACAAATCTTTTGAAAAGCCAATTCAAATTATTTAGGGTGACGTAAGTTTTTGTTTGTGTTAGGAAGGTATTGAAAATGTGTGGTGCTAGGTAATTAATTCGTGTTTTTTTGCAAAAGTTGATTTGATATGGGGAACTTGAAAGTGCTTATTAATTTTTGCTCTTGTGTTTTGCGAGTGAGGTATGTGGAGATGTGAAGTTTTGATACAGTTTTTGTAAATAATCTTCCTTATGAATAGTTTATTTACGTCTAGTAATTTGTTTTTGATCATTAGCTGTTCCGTCGGATGTTGGTAAGGTTTATAAAACATAATTCTAATTATTGTTTTGTGATTTATTTTAAGAGAATTGAGGTAAGTATCTGCTGCTCCTCCCCAAACTGAAATTCCATATGTTAAAATACTTTGACAGAGTGCGAAATATATATATTTTTTAGTTGATTTAATGACATGATGTTTCGTATTGTTTTGAAGATGTATGATAATTTTCGTATTTTTTTTGATAATATATTAATATGGAGATCCCATTTTAGTTTATGGTCAACAGTTAAACCTAGATATTTAATATTGTCTGCATAAACAATTTTGTCACAAGTACAGCATGTGTTATTTGACGAAATATTGGTGCAGGGGTTAAGATGTAGTTGTGGTTGGCTATGTGGTTGACCAGCCTTTGTTTTGCTAAAAGTTAAATATTTTGTTTTTGAAATGTTCAGTGTTAGTAGATTATTTTGTAGCCATTTATTTACTACAGTCATCCCTGTTTCTGTGTTTTTGAATACCTTTTCCCATGATTGTGCCTTGAACAAAATTGCAGTGTCGTCTGCATAACTGATTACTTTGTACTCAATTTTTCCTAGGTTTATCTCAGTTAGACTATTTATATAAATGAGGAATAGTATGGGACCCAAGACGCTGCCTTGCGGTACTCCATACCTGATATCTGCTTTGTCACTGCTGTATTTATTTATTTTTACTATTTGTTGTCTCTTTTCAATGTAGCTGACAAACCATTTTAGCGGTTGACCAGTTATACCGATATTTTTGAGTTTTTGTAGTAGTAAGTTGAATGAAATTAATTTTGAGTTTTGTAGTAGTAGTATGTCGAAAGACACTATTTCGCTATTATTATTATTTATTATTTGATTAATTAATTTGTGTTATTATTTGATTATTATTTGATTAATTTGTGTTATTGCGCATTATTATTTGATTAATTTGTGTTATTGCGCAATTAATTCATTAATAATAATATAAAGTATATTTGCGGCACGCTCCAGAGTGGAAGATACTCTCAGTGTAGCCCTGGTGTAAGACCACCATTCAGTATTAAAACGTTGCTTGAAATGACTTTAGCCGTGTTTGGTGACCAGATCTGACTAGCCAGGTACTTCACCACCTTCCTCTTTCCTATCTCCTTCCCCTCCTCACTACCTTCAGCCTCACAACATACCCAAATTGGGGATGCCATAGTCTCACTGGCTCCAGACGGGAGCAGTTGGGATTCTTGTGGGGTTTTCATATAAAAAAAATCGTATAAAATTTTATAAAATTTTCATATAAAACATATAGTGTATTTTAACCTACATATCACGATAATTGCAGCCTAAATGCTTAGCTTACGCGGAAATTCATGAGAAAATATTAAATTAATTAATTATTCGAGGTGCGATTATTCCAATCTGACTTGACTGAAGTGTCGCAATTTACATACTTAACCCTCTGAATATCTTGGCAGTAAGCGAATTACTTTTCGCACATATACCGCGCAGAGATCCCGGCTTTCGGCAAAACCACCTCAACCTAGGCTAGAGCACTGTTTTAAGTTGACCTGCTATTTTTATTATATTTTTAACTAGCAGACAATATTTTTAACTAACGAAACACAACGCCAACTACTGACAACGCTATTACCCAACCATTATAACCAACGCCATCTGTTAATTTGCATACATATCAAATCCATACCAGTCCGCTGCCCGCTGTCCGCTTGCCAGACCGCTCCCTTTATATATTATATATTTCAACGAATTTACACAAATACTTCACAAATTATATACCTAAACCTTCCTCATAAATCATTCTATCTATTGGTGAAAACCACATAAAAATCCGTTACGTAGTTTAAAAGATCTAAGCGTACAGACAGCAGGAGCGAAATGCTTTATACTATGTAAATATGAGCCATTATATGACTTTAACCTATGTACTTACAAGTTTAAACCAATGTAAATATAGGAAAACACACATTTTACTTACCTAAACCTTATACAAAAAAACAACAGAATATAAATTGTACAAAGTATAAAAAAACCTTTTAAATATAACCCAGATGCCATAAAATAAACTTACTGAAAACCAGAAAATTTTACGAGTACAACATTTTAATGTCTATTTACATACAATATATGTATAAAATGGACTTATGCCCACGACCACAGCATTTATAAAAAAAAACATCTTACACTCAAGTAAAGTACTTACTCTTTACCACTTTTACAGTAAAGACTATAAAAGTGGTAAAGAGGACATAAGCTATGAGAGACCTCTAAATATATTATACTCTCTCCTTCCCGATGGTTTGAAAACTAAGAATCGATTAAACGATTAAATTTTAAGGTTCCTCGCTCGAGTGGAAAAAATAGGTTTTTAATTACGGTTTTTGCATCTGAGATTTAAAAAAAACTGTATTCACTAATCTTTCATTGCAAGCGTTTCCTTGTGGTTGGAAGAGAATTGTACGTTGCATTAACTTATCACGAATTAAATAATTTATTTAAATATGTAGATGGTGTAGTAAGTACTTTCCTACTTCTAACTAGAAGTGGAAAAAAATAAGTGTGATGAATGTTGTATAAGTGAAAGTAGTTTATCGTATCAACGAGAATATAATTAAGAATAATTCATAATTATGTACAAATGCATATTTAAAGATGAAATTGCTAGTCGTCGAAAAAAATGAGTAATAGGTTTTTTTTAAGATTAATTCTAGTGGAATTTTTTATTTGATAAGAACGTCTTTGATATTTCTTAACGGAGTTCAATGTTTGGATTTTTCTATGCTCTACGTTTTTTTGGATCTCTATGATTTATATTTATTTAGCTTAAAACCAAACAATAAAATAACGATGCAAAAATTTTACAATATGTGGCGCTCGAGTTCGTTGAACAATTTGTGTATTTCACATAGTTTAGCGGCAGGGAGAGAAAGAGAGAGGGGGAAGTGAAACTGGAAGGGGGGGTTCACGGGGATGATTGGACAAAGGAGTGGTGGAAGGTGAAAGGTGACAGTGGGAGGGGAAGGGGACGCAGGCGGGAAACACGCCGGAGTAAGGTGGGGAAGAGGGAGGATTGCAAAGGAGGCACAAGTAGCGGTAGGGGATAGCAGGAAGTAATTTTGGAAAATCGATCCTTCTCACACGGGCAGCTGTATGTGGCCTGGCATCGGGAAACCTTCTGATCCATTCGTGAATGCATTATGCACCAGACGGAAAAACAAAAAAAATAATGAATTATTGTGAATCCAAAAGCCCTTCAAAAGACAGAATTTATACACAAACTCTTTTTTCTTTGAGTGGCATTTCAACGCATGCCGGGTACTCGCTAGTCTTACATAAATAGCAATTCAACTTGATTCATTGTCCTGGCCTGGTTTGAGGCGGTGTTTCCCTAGCTTCCCGTCTTCTTGCCGTCACCTGAGCCTTACCTTAACTTATGTGAATGGGGTTTATTCATTTGTGGGTTTAAATGCTAATCCTTAATCGTCACTTGAGACCTTAACTGACTTTAGGCGGCCATTTAACGGGTCATTAAACCGCATGGAAATCGGCACTTTTATGGAAACTTTTCCAATTACCTACATTTTCTCGTTTCCGGGAAGACGAATATAATTATTTCCATTTTCAGAATATGTGCGAACTTCTTAAGAACCGGCTTAATCCATTTAAATTTAACTTTATTTAAGTTTAAGTTAACTAGCTTTACTTGATTGGAATGGTGGGACTTTTTTATTAAAAGTTTTTGATACAAGTCATTGGAACATTTATTACTAGCTTTGCTTGAATTGAATAGGTAGGACTTTTTAATTGAAAGTTTTTGATACAAGTCATTGGAACATTTATAACTAGATTTACTTGAATTGAATAGGTAGGACCTTTTAATTGAAAGTTTTTGATACAAGTCATTGGAACATTTATAACTAGCTTTACTTGAATTGAATAGGTAGGACTTTTTTATTGAAAGTTTTTGATACAAGTCATTGGAACATTTTTATAACTAGCTTTACTTGAATTGAATAGGTAGGACTTTTTTATTGAAAGTTTTTGATACAAGTCATTGGAACATTTTTATAACTAGCTTTACTTGAATTGAATAGGTAGGACTTTTTTATTAAAAGTTTTTGATTCAAGTCATTGGATCATTTATAACTAGCTTTACTTGAATTGAATAGGTAGGACTTTTTTATTAAAAGTTTTTGATTCAAGTCATTGGATCATTTATAACTAGCTTTACTTGAATTGAATAGGTAGGACTTTTTTATTCAAAGTTTTTGATACAAGTCTTGGGAACATTTATATTTAGCTTTACTTGAATTGAATGGGTAGAACTTTTTATTGAAATATTTGATATGCGTTGAATTTCGAAACTTTGAAATTGAAACAGTTTTTTACAAAACCAGGTAATGAAAAATCTCACGAAAGAATAACATGACGCGGACATTTTCGTACGTAATTATTACCACATTTCTACGAATTAAGAATTATACATTACATTAAGGTGTCTGTTCATTTTCTTTTTCGACGATAAATTATTTAAAATTATGTTACAAAAAAACAGTAAGTGAAATAAAAACAAAATAAACATAATAAAACCTGACACCTGACAAGATATTCGCATGGTGTTAATTTCCACTTCCAATATTTTCAATTTGGTAGAACCATTTACTGGATATCCAACACCTGCCATAGGTTACCCCAAATGGTTCGCTACGTTTGGAGACTTGGCAGCGGTGCCAGGGTTAGTGGGGAAGGTTTGTCTATGTCTTGGCGGTGGATGCGTTTGCCCAGTTATATCGTGGTGGGATCGGAAGAGATTGGTTGAAGGAGACTTTTTGAACTCTTCAGCCAGACTCTCTCGACCAATCGCCTTGCACCGCAGTGGAAGGGATGGATTCATACGTCCATCACTTCTGGATATATTGACTCCCAGAACTTACTTTCCTTCCTTTCACTAAAAGACCCTCCAAAGATGACATAGACCCTGAGGAATTAAGTAAGAAAAATTGCAATCATTCATTCATTCGTCAAAACCAAAACCGAATTCAATAGATATATTTAAAAAGCTTCATTTTATTTTATTTGCAATTAGCTCTAATTTGTGTTTATTGTATTGTATCATTACCTTTTGCGTGCCGTACGAATGACAAAAACCATGGAAAGAAAAGAACAAAATAATTTTCTCTTTACACAAAAGTTTTTCGTTGTTGTTTTTAAGTAAATATATCATCTCGATAAATTTCAGCGAAACATTTCGGTAAAAGTAAATAAGTTGTAACTCTAGCTTGGTAGGTACTTTGCATTCGATAAAAGGTCCCTTCGCTTGAAAGGTTTGATTAAAAACGAAATGGTCAGGGATGATGAAAATAATTTGTCATTACCTGAACTCTGAATGGAAACTTTTAAATGAGATTGCGAAAAGGCATTTAGGGAAATAAGGGTAATACCGGAAATTACCTTTATTCAATGTTAGCTTCTTTTTTAGGAAGCCAGTTTTTTTCTCAGATTTTTCTTAAATCAATTATTTTCTTGACGAAATGTCAATCAAAACTTTTTTTCATGTGATTTCAATCTCAATATAGGTATAATCGTTATCATCTGGTTCGGTGGCGTTGTGAGAGTGCTGAGGAAGGGGATAAAAAAGACGGTTTCATTGAAAGAGGTTGGACAAATACCGTTTTATAAAAGAACAAGTCGAAATAACTTTTTCTCATGTAGTCCACAATCATTAATCGAATATTTCGAATCTTTTTGTGGTCAGTAGATCTTCCTCTTGATTATACACTTCGTCGTGTCTCACACAACACACAACTCTGTATTGGCATATACCTTGCTTCATTTACGTGCATACACGGGATGGCTGTCGTGACGGCCGTCGTAGTGCAGCGGTAAGGCGCTTGACTCGTATTCCGACGGTCGCGGGATCGAATCCCGGCGTGACAAATAAATTTTATTTGATTTATTTGTGTATTCACAATTTATTAATTTAAAATAATATATAGTATATTTGCGGCACGTTTCAGAGTGGAAGATACTCTCAGTATCGCCCTGGTATAAGACCACCATTCAGAATTGAAACGTTGCTTGAAATGGCTTCTGCCGTGTTTGGTGACCAGATCTGAATAGCCAGTTACTACCCCATCTTCCTCTTCCCTATCTCCTTCCCCTCCCCACTGCCTTCAGCCTCACAACATACCCCAATTGGGGATGCCATAGTCCCACTAGCTCCAGAAGGGAGCAGTTGGGACTCTTGTGTGGTATTCATGTAAAAAAAAAAAAACATCATCCAATACATAATTTTTGGTTTTTATAACTCTTAATATGACTCCAAACAACATTTAGCGTCGAATATATTAAGAACACGTAGTCATTGTGAAATGTTACTAATTCGTTAGCGATCTGCAATCACGCCAGGGAACGATGGGGGCCAGGCTCAAGAATTTGATTGACTTTCTCGGACATTCTTGACTTCTTCTGTTTTTCACTTCCGCATAACTTATGTTTCTTATATTTCTTCCTTCGTTTCTCCGTTGAAGACACTACTATAAAAGTATCCATTTTTTTAGCTTATTAACGAAGTTTACGTCAACCTGATATTATTTTGTATATATTTTTAGTAGTATTTGTTACTAATCGTTATTCTAAATGAACAAGAGATTCGTACAATGCAATTATGTATAATAATCTTCCCTAATCTAAACTGGTGCTTGTTCTTAAAAAAGTGGTATGTATTCGTTGATATATTAAGAGAACAAAATTAAAAAAATGCAAAAAAAAATTAAATTAAAAAAATTAAAAAATGCATGTAGGTATTCGTTAATGTATAAAGAAAACAAAATATTAAAAATTTAAAATGCAAAATGGTTTACCAAATTAAAAAAAGCAGAAACAAGAGCAATATTTTAAAAAATTACAAACATTGGTACGAGTACGTAAATAATTATAAGTATTTTTCACTAAATATATGATATTTCGAATGTGCCAATTGAATAGCCAACACCTCTGCCATAGGACACCCCAAGTGGTTCGCTATGTTTTGTGTGACTTAGAAGAGGTACCCGGGTTCATGAGATGATGTTTGTCTAAGTCTCGGCGGCGGATGCGTCTGCCCACCTACTGCGAGGTGGGCCGGATCTGGAGAGACTGGTTGAGGGAGATATTTTGACCTCTCCAGCCGGACTCTCTCGCTTCATCGCCTTGCACCGCAGTGGGAGTAATGGATTCGCTGTACACGCTAACCCTCAGATTCCTACCCACCCCATGCCTTTCTCCTTCCCAGAACTTCCTCTCCTTCCTTTCCCTAAAAACACACTCGCTACACATTCCTCAGGGCCTCCTGTGTCGAGCTAATATAAAAAAATACAAGTGTGCAGTTCACACGTGGTAGAAGACACCTTCAGAAAACTAAAGGAGATAAGACTGTGAATGCTACGAAGCACCGCACAAAGAAGAAACCGATTATTCTATCTCATTCTCGTGCAGGCTAAATCCTATTGGGTTTATTTGTTTGTCTCTTTTTAGTGTCGCTTTTTTGTTTCATCGAGTTTCAAGTCACAACGGTGCTAAAAAAGTTTTCATTTCGAAAATCCTCCACGCAGCATCCTCAATGAAAATTGTTTTCCTCAGGGCCTCCTGTTTGAAGCTAATGTAAAAAAATAAAAATAAACGTCGCACAGTACAAGTAGAGTAACAAAGTATAATCTTAACATCGGAAAATACACGTTATATGTTTCATATCCAAAGCTTAAATGAAGTTCAACTTTATTTTTATTTATCCGCGAATTTTTTCCTCTTCATAAATCACGGGTATTTTATCCACACGTTTACCCTCTTCATTCTCTATTCGCGAACTGTACTCGTCGACGCTCTCCACACAGATAATATTTTCCGTCCAGGGGAGGAGTACCAGGGAGGTAATCCTCGAGCATGTGTGGTTATTGGATATATTGAATGCGCTTCGATATTGGTTTTGCGTGGTGCCCAAAGCGAGAAGGTATTCTCTCGTAGAACCTATAAAGAACTAAACTTGTTGTATAACTTCTGTGGACAAAGGGGACGCCAGAAGCATGCATTTTTATAGTGTGTTTGTGTTTCCGTAAAAACGTGACAAGAAAACTAAGATAGTAAAATTGAATGTGCGATGTTTTGTCTAGTTGTATATAGAGTATCTGAATCGAGCAGTGTGGATTTGTTTCGTAGACAAATCTACAGTTTTTAATTCCGATGCTGATGAAATTTTACACCCTTGACCGTCAAAACTAAAGCAAAAAACTTTGTGTAAAGCCTGTGCAATGCCGGGGACCTTACCTAGTTTTCAATAAGAGTGTTTTAATCGCATCGTGTTATATTAGTACTGCATCGATAGCATCCACACAAATGCATGCAACTTTGTTGTTATGTTATGTTACAGTTAAAACTCGTTTTTAGTTATAACGCGTTTTCTCTAGTTAAAACTAGTTTTTACTAACTGCCTTTGTTAAAACTGAAATTGGGATTGAAAATACAGATACTGTTTATTAAAATATGTAATAACTGTTAATTAAAAACCTAACCTAACCCAACCTAACCTAACCTGACCTAACCTAACCTAACCTAACCTAACCTAACCTAACCTAATCTAACCTAACCTAACTTAACCTCATGTCACTCAACCAATCAGAATAAAGCACGCTAAACTTTGACATCGGTTGAAACAGTTTTAACTGAATCATTTCGAGAAAACGCGTTTTGTCTAGTTAGAACTAGTTTTCACTGATATTCAGCAGTTAATTCTAGTTGTAACAAATGGCCTTTAGTAAAAACTAGTTTATACTGAAAACTAGTTTATACTAGAAAACGCGTTGTAACTAAGAACGGGTTTTAATTGTAACATATACACAGAAACGGGCATGCGCTCAACAAATACCAAAGTTTCATCATTCAGCAATCGGATGGTGTAGGAAATAAATAAGGAACAAATAATGAAGCATTATTTTTAACATATTTTAAGTAATGATTTAGTCTGGTTAAAAATCACAATGTTTACAGACTACCTGAAGCGTCCAGCGTTGCCTAGCTTTATTCTGCTTTAAGGTGTGGAAAAAGAAGATGGGGATGGGGGTGGTTTATCTAAATCTCACGTATATAGTGATCCTCTTGTTTTGTAGGACAAGTGTGCAAAATTTCATCACTCTCGGAATAAAACCCTGTTTTTAATAGATATTTATAGTAAACACGGCATTGAAGCGCGATGGGATAGTTTAACATCGAACAGTATTAATACGGTAACGTCTGCGTGGTTGAATTTCAGAACTCAGCTTCAAGTGCATGTGTGACGCCATGCTACACGCGCCGCGTCTTTCGCTACTTCCGTCAGTATGTCGGATGGGGACGTCTCCCCCTAGGTATAACCGCTACGAATTTGTGAATATGTAGTATCTCTACGAATACGAAAAGATTGACGGTAATACACGTTGTATCAAACGGCTATATAATAATAATATAATAATAACGTAGTATTTATATAGCGCAGTTTTGTGATATTTCACTTCAAGTGCGCTTAATTATAATAAACTTAAAATTAACCTACAGTGTTCCTTACGAGTCCTTAAAAAATTAATTAAATAATGTGAAATAACGAATATACAAAAATATACAAAGCAATTCCTGAAGAACAATATTAACCACAATAGTGAGTGCTGTTTTGGCACAGGACAATATATAATGATAAACCATCACGGTGCCACTCAACAAGAATCATTTAAACTAAATTATATAGAACAGGAGGCAGTTAACATTTAGAAATAATACAAATTCAGAGTGCACATAAAACTATAGCAAGGAGATAATCGAAACCAAACAATTACCAGAAACTTAAGGAACATGGCTTATTATAGTAGATTGAAAAGGAGTTAAAATTCATAAAAGGTAGTTACATATAACGCCATTGCTCTGTCTCGGTTACTTTGTCCCGGTGACTAGCTACACTGGGTGACAATGGATCCGATATTTTTATATACCCGGCTATTTTTGGAACCAATTCCTATTGGATTTGTTGAATGGTCACCAACACTAACTGGTCGAAGCCTAACCAAAAGCCGCCCGCAGGGCCTAGCAGTAAAAATCTGAAGAGTGTGTTTTAAAGAGCTAATATTTGTATTAACTGTTAACAAAAAAACAATTAATTATTTTTAATGTTATTGTTGCCCAAACATCCCTTTGAAACACTCACCAGTCAACTCTAAATTCAGTTACTTCGATGTGCTACTAAATTTAGGACAAAGGGTTTAGTTGAAAGTGACAGACATTATTCGTCACTACCCCTCCCCAATAAAACCAACGTCCATGCAATAATTTGAATCCAGAACTCTCCACAATGCCAGTGGCGACATCTGCCGTTATGTATGTAAATTTGCGGTTTCTCCGTTTGTTCCATGTGGCCTATTGTATTTTTTCGCCCTGTTTTCATTCGCTTTAAAGCCCTTTGCGGCTTTTATCAATACAAGCAAAAGCTTGCGATTTAGAAATGTACATAATATTACATATGT
This sequence comes from Limnephilus marmoratus, assembly GCA_917880885.1. NCBI lineage: Eukaryota > Metazoa > Arthropoda > Insecta > Trichoptera > Limnephilidae > Limnephilus > Limnephilus marmoratus. The sequence goes on from OU862908.1 coordinate 57,806,154, forward strand.
ATTATTTGTTTGTGCGTTTTGTAAGTGATACCAAAGAACTTTAATAGAACTTTTGCAAGTTTCTAGCGAGTTCCCGGCATGCATTGCACTGCCACTAATTAGGATTTTTTCTCCCTGCGTATCTTTTCCCATTCGTTCCGTTCCCCTTTCGCCTCCCCTTCCTTCCCTGGTCCCCTCCCCCTCACGCGTTCCCGAATATTATTAGATTTATAAATAAAAATTAAATTCAATTTAATTTTTCGTGCTTACACATACCGAAAACAAACTGTTCATCTAATTAGTAACTGCTAGTGAATTTCTTTATCGATATTTGTTATCATTCATAAGTATATTTATTTCTTAATTTAAAAATAATAATGATATCTTTTTTCTTTGTCTTTTTCTGTAATGGCACGACTCCCCAATTCAAACACGAGTAATGTTTTTCTCTTTTGAATTGGGTGGATTCATTAGCAAGAAATAACTTTATTTATAATTAGTTTTAAGAACTATACTTTAATCCTGTAAATCTGTTTTATGTGTGTATATTTCAAATAAAAAAAAATCTAAAAAATTCATTTACTTCAAGAGTTTATTCGAAAATCTATCTATCAAATTTGGTACCTAACATAGGTGATTATTCAAAATATCTGTAATTCTTGATTCGATTCAAAGTATATGGCGAGAATTTCAAATAAATTCATTAGTTTAAAGAGTTTCGAAAATGGATTTTTGATTGAACATCATTGTTTTGCAAAATGTCATTCTTAAATTGTGTCATTTTTTACAGTTTTGCGAGAGTTTTTGTAATGATTAGAAAACTTTTCGGATATATCGGTGTGGTTGTAATAATCCATGAAACTTCGCGGGGGTTTAAAAAAGGTATTTTGAAAGTTTCAAACATTTCAATATTATGCAATACGTCTCATATACTCACATACATGTATATGTAGACAGAAGTAAGCATATTTTCATTTTTATATATATATTTATAGATTTAAACTAAGAAGCAGAAATCTACTTTTTTCCCATTAAAACTATTGAAAGAAATGGAGCCCTGAATACAGTGTATTAAAACCTTGATTACTTCCCGTTTTCTTAGTAAAAGTTAAGCAATTAAATTTAGTCACTTTTTTGTCAGTCAGATTTGATGTATTCAGTTTCAGTGCCGACAACCCGGCCGTTTATTTTATTTTGGTTTATGTTCTTGCTTTTCTTTTTACCCGCCTCACTAGATCATGTGTGTTCCGAGGCGGGTAATTAACGTATTATATTTGTGGAAGAAACTATGTACATATTTTATTGTTATATATGTTCACATATGTACAAATTGTTAATTCCGTTTCCGTTTAACAGATTTTCTCCACGAAGTGATCTTTGATCAAACATAGAGAAATAATTCTTAACCTTTTCATTGTCAGAATCATTTTTTCTAAAAAATGGTCCAATTTTTTTGCTTCCTTTTTATGAAAATATTCCGTAACTTATTAAAATATTTTAATCAGTAACTATTTTTTTTTAATTTTAACTCCTTTGCCAATTTCACATTGGCAGTAAGAGGGTAAAAGAAGAAGTTATATTAACCATTGAAGAAGAGGATAATATTAATAATTCTAAACCAAACATGAAACAGAACAAAACACGTGTAATAAAAAAGTAACGTTCGCGACTGGTAATCGATCAAAGGATCTCTATCTTTCCGGCACAATATCCCTAACCACTCAGCTATTGTTTTCTGTTTTTTTACGTCATTTTTGTCGATCTCAAATTAGTTTATTTCAGAATTAACAAATTATTATCAATTAATTTTTCCATATTTTTTAGCTAATGAAGCTCTACACGAATTTATTTATAATTTAAATAGTTTATCGGAAACACATAACAGGTTTTTTTTATTTTAGGTTAACGTTTTTATATCAAAATTCAATTATGAATGCTTCAAAACCATCTGCCCAGAAAAAACTGCTCTTTTTAAAGCTAACGTTATTTCTTCATTCGATAAATTCTGTATTTTTAAACTTCTGAAAATCATATAGTACTTTATAGAGAAAAAAAAATTGTTGTTGTTGGAAAAAAGTTGTTGTAACATTGTCTCCAATTTTCACTCTAAATATATGTATTTTTATAATAAAATTTAAAAAATCAAACATGATCTCTTTCAAATGTTTCACGTTCCACAGTGTGATGAACCCAGACCAAACCTATGATCTGTTTTTATTCAGATCTCAGATTCGTCCGGGAAGATTCAAAAAGTTCCGAAAAACGTGCGTCGCGGCGCCCTATTTCTGAAATGACACATTTTACATTACCTGCGGAGTTTTGACAAATGGAAAGACGTCGTTCCGAATTCTTCCAAGTGGTTTAAAATGATAAATGGTTGCCTCAGCGGGATGATATCCCTACTCCCTACGTCCACGAAGGGGCTTAAGCTTCCACCATATACTTTCTCATATTTGACTAACTTGTTTTCCATTTTGAACATTGATATAAAAAGCACTGTATTGTGCCCAGGTCCCTGTAAGAACTTACACATAATATTCCAAGATTAAAATATTTATCTTGTAATAATTATGCTACGAATAATTTATTCCGGTATGTGGGTAGGTTCGTATAGTCCCACACGTTCAGATCCCCATTGTAGCCAAAATGATAAATATTCAATTTAATTGGTTTTCCTTCCTTTATTAACTTTAAAATCTTAGTCCTTATTAAAGGTTAAACCTTTCTAATAACAATGAAAATCATGCCGCCGTCTGTACATGTATGATGTATGACGTAATTACCTATAATTACGTCATCATACGCAGATTGATTGGCTCAAAATATATTTCGGCGATTTTAATGTTTGTATGCGCGTACCCCTTTATACAACCTCACGTACCCCTGGAGGTACACGTATCATTAATTGGAAACCATTGCAATAGGATAGAAAATGAGTAGGTGAATAAAAAACATACCTACTTAATAATAACAAAAAATATGTTAAAAAATAGCAAAAATAATTATTAAATGTGTGAGCTGTTAAATATATGAATGGAAAGAAAAATAATTGAAAAATTAAAAAAAAACATCTCCTCAGTTCTTGTTTGTCCGACAGACCATTTTAGTTTTGGTTCAATCTCCACTTAATATTAAAAATGAAGAATAAAAAATGATAGTTAATCGCTTAACTAAGAATTATTTAAACTAATGACACCTTTACCCTTACGGAAATAGTTTTATATTACACCTATCAATGTTTCATTGAAATAATGAAAGAAAATCTTAACCTCCTGTAAAATTTTCAAATGGTCTATTGAACAAACAAGAACTAAGGCGACGAAAAGTAAAATTTAGGGCCAGTAAGCGTCGATGCTGGAGGCCGGACTAAGGCCGGCTTCCATGATGAGAATATTTCCGGAACTATTTATCCTTTCTTTTATTTCTGCCACCCTGGCAGAATTCTTATAATTGCTGCCAACTCACTCAAAGCCGTGAACTCGTTCCCCGTGGAACACAGTGGAAGCTCTGCAGTATCTGGGGAGGCGAAACATTTTGCGGAAAGCGTTAATGTATTAGACACGAAGTCTTTCTATATTGCTCTTTTTGTATTTTGCCCAAATTTCGCACTAATGCAACGTTTCGCAGAAGGCGAGGAAGAACATTATTTTTACAGCGCAGCGGTACTGCAAAACGAAATCTTCTGCTGAACATAGTCGCTTTTTGCTGACAGCTCCTCTTTGCCATACCATTCATCATCTATCAGATTACTGATGATGTGTCCTAGTTATTTCGTTCCATTATGGATTAGTTATCTAACTTACTACACATACCAGTATATCAGTACAAATGGAAGATGTAATGACACACAACTATTCATTGTCACATCAATGTTTCATATCCAGGTAGTGACTATTTTGTTATTCTGACTCATAGAATAACGAATATAATACTAGAAATGCCTTCCGTACAAGTATGAATAGCCATAAATGTTCCACTGACTTAGTACCGTTTGGTTCTAGACCATTTAGCACGCGGACTGACTCTCCTACACTAGCCAGAAATTGTAATCATCGTGAAACACAGTTTCATATAGAGTTATATGCCGAAATTGGATCACGAAATCCGCCCACAAGGCACTTCTTGTGTTGCTCTTCATTCTATGTTCCGACCCTGCTCAAATATTTGATTACCTTGATGGGACCATAACGTCTCCTGGGGCGACCCCGACTTCTAACATCCATTGTATAATATTCTTCGTGTACTCCTTTCTCCTTTCATCCTCTATGCAATTCCCACTATCCAAGCGTCCATAGATTAATATTTTACTAGTTGAAATCCCCGCGTTGCCCGGGCTTTACGCAAGGTTTTTCGAAATCAGATGCATCATATCAATTGCAATGTTTATTAGACCAAAATTTAATTCCGAAACCCCCTTGTGACTATTCAGATTTTTGTGAATAGTTTGAAATGTATTTATGTTTAGGAACCAGACCTGATTATCTGACCAGTCAGGTGAGTACTTCAACGACTACATGTCATGTACCTAACCTTCATCTCTCCTTTCTCCTTGTCTATACGAATTTCCATTCGCCTCACAACATTTTAACAGTCCCTCCATTGATATGCTTGGTGTAACTATAAGTGACCAGCTCACGTACGGCGGCTCCATCGAAGCCAGAGTTAAGTTAGCCTCTTAAAAACTGGTAATACTTTACAGGGCCCGCAGATACTTTAATAGTACACAACTGCAGACCCTGCACAAGTCGCAAGTGCGCCTCACGATTAAATTCGGCATTCACCTCTGGACTGGAGCTCCAAAATACCTAAAAAAAAACCTCGATTCCGTGCAGAAACGGAGGGGGGCGTTTGATAGATTCTCCTATCTTAACAAACGGATTGCAATCTTTAGTGCATAGGCGTCAGGTGGGATTGTTATCCTTCTTCTACCGGTATTTCAAAGGAAAATGCAGAAACAGGGGTGCGTTTGATAGTTTCCCCTATCTTATCAAGCGGATTACAATCTTTATTGTCAATCGTCTATCGTCATTGATCCCTTCGGCACCGGTGCAGTCGGGAAACGTCAAACGCGTGTCCAACATAAGTACACGATTGACATTATCACATGAGAATGGGTCGCTTCTTCAACTCGTTCTTGAGTTCATTAGCTCGGCTGTGGAACGATTTGCCGGCCTCTGTTTTTCCTCCTTCCTACAACATGGGTCTCTTCAAGACTCTTCCTCTCCTCAAAAAGACCCTTCCTAAAAAATAATTGCGTGGAGTAAAAATTTGATTTGTTTGGAATCTTAATAAATAGGTTCTAATTTGTTATTTTCTTTTTGTTTCAGGCTTACACCCCAACTGGATTCGAAAAATACAGCGCAACCTACAACGTGACGGATTACAAGATCACCTTTTCCGTTTGGGACACTTCGGGTAAGGAAATGGCTATTGCTGTCAATAATTCTAATAGAGGACATCGGTGCTTTCCTAGTAGTCTTTTGGATATCAGCATAAAACCCCTTGAATAAAGGGATTACGCGTTGAGTGAGAAATATGGACTGTTTTATTTGATAAATATGTAAAAGAAAAATCAACCGCTTTATTAGAATATAATTTCATCTGTGTGTGCGTATATGCAAAAATTTAAAAAGAATCTTTTCTATTCCAGATAAGCCATTTTCTGGCAATTTTGTAACGTTTAGTAGACAATTATTTTAAGCATTATTATTTTATTTCTTAAGTAACTCTGTTTGAGTGTTTAAGGCTCTGCAACCGGGCCCGAAAAGAAGAAGATGGAGAGATACGAAATTACGAATGTTAGAGGAGAGCGCTAACATTTGCAGAGACAAAATCGATGCGAAAATTGCGAAAATGTTTAATAAAACACGACTCGTTTAAAATAGAGCAAAAATCTCGGGGGCATTATCTTAAACAGCATTTAAAGAAACAATGTGAATTTTTCGTACATATAACTTGTAAAATAACTGAAACAAACGTGTTAATAATAATTTTTGGAGCATACTTTGCGATTTTTTTCTATCGAGGGAATTTTATATAATTTGCATTTCGGCGCGGGCAAAGTCTAGATATTATCTTCAAGAATAAGATATATTTTTTAAGAGCTTTAAATCTTACCGTGTTTAAGGGAAATATGTAATAAATCGGTACAAATCCGGATTGCGAAGTCCGGAGGCCGCGGATTCAAATCCTGGTGTGTGGAAGTAAAAAGTGACGGCATCCATGATCGAGGGGTAAGGCTCTTGACTCGCAATCCAAAGGTTGCGGGATCGAATCCCGGCGTGCGCAAATAAATTTTATTTGATTAATTTGTATAATTTCACAAATAATTCATTTAATAAATATATAGTAAATTTGCGACACGTTCCAGAGTAGAAGATACTCTCAATACCGCCCTGGAGTAAGACCACCATTCAGAATTGAAACGTTGCTTGAAATGGCTTTAGCCGTGTTTGGTGACCAAATCCGAAAGGCCAGGTACTTCGCCACATTCCTCTTCCCCATCTTCATTCCCTCCCAACTGCCTTCAGCCTACACACCCCAATTTGGGATGCCATTGTCTCACTACCTGCAGACGGGAACAAATGGGACGCTTGTGAGGTAATATAATGTTTAAATATTGTATTTTTCGGAATGTTCCAGAGTGTTAGATTCTTTCAATATCGCTCTGGTGAAAAACTACAATTCAGAATCAAACTCGTAACTTGCAATGGCTTTACGTTTACGTTTTACAAAACTAAACAAATGCTTGACCCAGTTTTACGTGTTACGTATTTTTTATGGTTAAACATCAAAATTTGTTCAGCTTCTTGTATGTATTTTCAATATTTTTTTTTTAACAAAAATAACTAAGTTTTATTGCTGTTGAAAAAAACAAATGGTCTCGAAAAAAATTACGTCCAACATTATCTTTAGTTTTGAAAAGCGCTCCTCAATAAGGATTTTTTTTGCTCCCGAATAAAATTACGGTTGTGAAGGACTTTTCATTTTATTTTTACGTTTGCTGCCAAAGCGTTGACGTCACGTCGCGCAACTTTGGTGACAGCCGTTTTACTACACATTGGCGTTTTCTGTGTCATAACGACGTTGTAGCCAGGTTAGAACCGTTTCATAATGTGCGGTTTTTCGAATCATTTTTTTTTTTTACATGAGCTCCATAAAGGAGGCCCTGAGAAAAATAATTTCCTTCAGGGCCTATGTCATCTTTGGGAATGCTGTGTGGAGGGGGTTTTTTTAAGGAAAGGAAGGAGAGGAGAGTTCTGGGAAGGAAAAAGGTTTAAGGGGTGGGTAGGAATCTGGGGTTCAGTGTGTCTTTGTCATCCGCCTCCAAGACCTAGACAAATCTCAGCCCATGAACCCGGCCCCCCCCTGCTAAATCACCAAACGTAGCGGACCACTTGGGGTGACCTATGGCAAAGGTGTATTTAATCTAATGGGGTATTTCCACAAACGAGGGATTCTGTTGAAAATGTACGGAATATTTAAAGATCATTTTTCTGATTTTAATCATCCTACTAAAAATGTTTTTTATTCTTTCATTCAATATTATTGATTATAAAGACGATCTAAAACTGACAAATTCTAAACGGCCCATGGTTGGCAAGCAACGTGACGTCAAAAGCGTCGCTCAGCTTGGCCAGCATAAATAAACACCGTCAGTGAGCGTCCACGCTCATGACGTCATACGATAGCCCCGCCTCAAAATATCGTTTTAGCGATAATTCAAAAATGAAAAACTTAGACTTGCTCTAGAAAATTTATTCATCAACATAAAAATAAATTTAAAATGCTGTAATCGTCGTAAGTTCTTGATAAATTTTTTAATCAATAAAAAACGTAAAAATAATAATAATCATAATAAAAAATAGAAGGATTTATGCTTGCCATTCAAGATAGAGTCATTAATACTAAAAATTATAGGAAGCATATAATCAAAGATACAAATCAAATTGATGATTTATGTAGAAAATGTTTGGCTTTTCCGGAAACTATAGAACATATTATATCGGGATGTTCTATATTAGCGCCGTCCGAGTATACATTTAGGCACAATCAGGTTTTAAAAATAATCCACCAAAGTTTGGTAATTAAACATAACTTGATTGACTGCCGTAATATAGTACCATATTATGAATATGAACCAAATTCATTTTTAGAAAATGAATTTTATAAAATAAATTATGATAAAACTATACTAACAGACAGAACAATTAGTCATAATAGACCTGATATAGTTTTACATGACAAAATTAAAAAAATAACTTATATCATTGATGTAGCTATTCCAAATTCCTGTAATATTCAAAAAACTGTTTCTGAAAAAATTAGAAAATTCACAGATTTAGGAAATGAGATTAAAAGAATTTGGCATTCTCGGACTATAAAAATATTACCATTTGTTATTTCGGCCACTGGCATAATACCTAGGAATCTGATTCAAATTTTAAGCATATTAGATTTGTCCAAGAATTTGTATATAAAAATGCAAAAATCAGTAATTTTAAATACATGTAGGATTACAAAAGATTTTTTAAATATTTATATTGAGGGATCAGTAGGATTTATAGGTTCAATTAGAAATGCCACAGAGCCGAACCCTCTGATATGAAAATATCTGGAGTCGGTGAATTATATTCCCATTTGGTCTCTAGTAGGTTGACATGTTGTTCTTGTATTATTTTGTATTTATAATACTTATATAGTGCAATTGCATAGCGTGGGTTGACTAGATGATCATTTGGGGAAGTGTGTGAAAGGGTTTAGTTTTTCCTGTGGGGAAAATTTAACCCGGACATTTAAATCTGGTGCTTATAATCCCATAATAATCAGAATTAAAATGAAAATTACACATATTTAGTACTGAAAAGTATTTGAAACATAAAAATTTACTTTAAATCTTCGACGCAATTTTAACGGCATTCATAGTTTGTGAAAATACCCCAATGGTGACGCCATACGGTTGGGACTAGCTAGCACATGGTATGGCTTACTTTTGCAGGCCATTTTTAAAAGTGAAACTAGTCAAGTTAGGTCACATAACGGGTAACAACTATGTAGTTTAAAAATTACTCTTTATTACAAGGTTTTTTTAACATTTCGAAATGTATCTATATCCATGAAATCTTATTTATTTCCATTAAATCTTATTTATTTCCATGAAGTCTTATTTATACCCATTAAATCTTCATTATATATGTTACTGTAAAAGCCAGAACTACGGTAAATCCTAAGATTTTCCGGTAAATCCTAAGATTTACCAACTCTTAATGGTAAAAGTCCGAACCGTTCTATAATCATCGTTCACCAACCTAACCTAACCTAACATGTACTAAATTTTAATGGTAAAAGCCCGAAAAAATCGTTTATAATATTTAAATAAGAAACGATTTTTTCGGGCTTTTACTATTAGAATTTAGTTAGGTTAGGTTAGATTAGGTTAGGTTAGGTTAGGTTAGGTTAGGTTAGGTTAGGTTAGGTTAGGTTGGTGAACGATGATTATAGAACGGTTCGGACTTTTACCATTAAGAGTTGGTAAATCTTAGGATTTACCGGAAAATCTTGGGATTTACCAATATTCGAGCTTTTACGGTAACATATCCATGAAATCTTATTTATATCCGTCCCTTTATCATCCAGCGTTCATCAAACAAAAAAATTCACCCCCTTAGAGCCAAAATATATCTTCAACCAATCAATTGTTCCGGGAGAGTTAACAATCATTTCAATGTCTATCAATATCCTTCTCAATAATGAAGTTACATCAAAATACAAGGAAACTATTCAGAAGTTACTCGACTTAGTTTTGTTATTTCCTAGTATTATTACTTGATTTGGTACCTGGAATTGTTCCTAGTAATAATAAAGCTATATCATTTAAGTTCTGTTCTTGACCATCGATGATATATTTTAGCCAAAATATTTTCATCTGTCAGCACATTTAGGTTTTTGAACGTTCCGCTGGCCTTGGCAAGTTTGCGATATAAACTGAAAGGTGAAAGTCGAAATTAATGTGGCATGTTAGACTAGCAATGTCAGATTTTTTTAGATGAAGCTCTCGCGAATTAGGTTAGTCTTTATTTTTATGCTCAAATAATTTAGTATCTATGTATATGTGAGTGGTTATTGTACGCAATACAAACCGGGAAATATTTATTGGATAACCAACCCCCCCGGGCCATAGTGGTTCGCTACGATTGGTGATAGGTTCATGAGGTGAGCTTTATCCAGATCTTGACGGCGAATGCGTTTGCCCACCTTCTGCGTGGCGGGCCGGATCGGGAAAGACTGGTTGAGGGATACCTTACCTATATAGGGATATCTTACCTAGACCTCTATATCTGGACTTTCTCGTCCCATCGCCTTGCACCGCATTGGGGGGGGGGGGATTCATGCATTCATCACTCCTGGACACATTGTCCCCCAGATTCATAACAAATAATCTACATCTCGTACCTTCTTTACTTCGCAAAACTTCCTCTCCTCTACCCTAAAAAGACCTTTCACACAACATCCCCAGAGATAACCCAGACCCTGAGAGAGGTAGAAGTGAAACCTTCAGAAAACTAAAGTGGACAAGAGTGGGGAGGCTACAAAGCACCGCACAAAGAAGAGGCTGATTAAACCATCTTCTCTCGTAGACTAAATCCTGTAGATATGTATGTGTTTATCTATTTTAGTGTCGCTTTTTCGTTTCATCGAGTTTCAAATCACAACGGCGCTAAAGAAATTTTCACTTCAAAAAAATATCGCGAACATCTAAGGATGGTAGCGAGTTTTAAATCTAAAACGAAATTTTGAGCTAAAAATATTGCGGACTTAGAGCGTTCCATAATCGCTATATTTGATTGACTACCTAGAACAATTAAAAATATATCTTAGAATGATTACAGTAACGATTAATCATAACATTAGACTATATAGAGAAAAAAATTAAACAAAGCTTAAATAGAATGACGAATAAATGAGTATCTGAAAATACATCTCAATGCCACAGGAAGTTTATTCCAAGCCTCAGGGCCGGATACTCCAAATGCACGATCACCAAACAACATATTACACAATATATTATTTACATATTTCACCTAAACATTAATTTACGAAAAGGTTACATTGAAATGTATGTATGTTACGTCCCAGAGTGTAAGAAAGACAAGTTACACGATTACAAAACAAAGTATTTTTTTACAATAATTTTGATGAATATCAATTTTCTTTTGTTTTCTTTCCGGGGAACACCTTGGCACAGTTTCTCCTAGTGAGGTGTTAACAAAACACTCCTACTAAATAACCTATTTACATAACGTTACTGATCATTAACTTTTGTTTGTTTTTATTACTGAAACATATTTTCTATGTAAACCACTGTAATAATCTGTCAAATGTATATTCGAGAATAGAAATAAACTAAATAAATAAACTATTCCTGCTAAATACTTAAGTAGCAGTATATTACGAAAGTTAATGCCAAATGTTCAAACCATAATAATTCAAACAATTTGACTTCTTAACCAATTATTCAACTCGTCGCAACCCATAAATGTCCCGCCAATTAATTATGTGTAATGTTTATCCAGTCTGTTACCTATGGCGTGTAATGGCTCATGATTAATTAAGCGGAAATTTCCAGAAGCAACCAACTAACCCTTGTGGTGCCTCGAGGGGCGGTTCTGCATAAGCACTTATACCGACTTTTTATTTATCGCCCCCGTTTCCCCAATGCTCAATTGAAATAAATGTTGATAATTTGAAGGGCCATTCCCCAAAACTGCCTTTGAAATAATACCAGTCGAAGAATTTGGCACCCTTTCCTTCCAATAAAACGAAACATTTAGATTGAAGTCAGAGATACTAAAAAGGAACAAGGGGCGAATTTTATGCATTTTATATCAATATCGTTTTTTGTATTTTATGTAAAAGAGGCCAAAGAAATTAAGTAGCTATGATGAATGATAGAATTTTTGGTGGAATAGTTTCTAACCTAAAGTTTTTCTTCTACAGTTTAAGTAATTCGATTTATTGTTTTTGAAGTAAAACTTCTTTAATGGGAGTGGAAATTACCAGTAGATGTAGAAAATGTGAAGAGAATGAAGAGACTCCAATTCACTTATGATGCCAATGTCCTGCCCTGGTGGGAATTAGGCTCAGATACCTGGGGAGACATGTTGTAGAACCAGAAGACCTAGCCACATATCCGATAACAACTCTGGTGAACTTTATTAAAGGGACTGGGTTATTGTTAAAGGATTGAGGTAAAATGGGAGAAAGTACAATGTGCCCATGGCCTAAGTACTCACGGGAACCAATGGTAAACCGTTTCCGCTTTTATAATAAAAAATAAATAAAAAAACTTCTTTACGCACGCTTGACTTGGGGAGTAAGCTGGTAAATGCGTGATGGGAGCGTTACGAAAACGAAGCGAACGGTAGTTGAGAGGGAGATATAAGTTAGTGAAGATAGAAAGAGAGAGAGTTACGTTTCGTATATTACTCTAGGGGCAAGAGAGAGAGAGGTCAGCACACATTTTATTTCTCTCTTTCTCTCAAAGCCAGTTACGTTTCGTATATCTAAGACACAGTGCAGGCCTATTGTCTGTATCGCACTGTAGGAGCAAGAGAGAGAAGTGCGCGCGCGCATTTTCTTTCTCTCTTCCTATCATATAGATGGAGCTAAAGAAGTTTTACTTCAGTCGTGTGGTCTAAAGCACATTCGTTTTTTTATGCACTGGTAATCTTTGCCATATGAACTCATACTTGAGTTCAACAACTCGGCTGTGGAAAGATTTACTGACCTCTGTGTTTCTTCCCTCCTACAAACTGGGTCTCTTTAAGAACCAGGTTCATTCCTTCCTCTCCACAAAGAGACCTCCCACACAGCATCCCCAAAGATGATATAGACCCTGAAGGAAATTTATTTGTCTCAAGGCCTTCTGGGTGGAATTAATGTAAAAAAAAATAAGTTCATTCAAAACCCACAACAGCCGATAATCATCATACTTACTAATTTTATTTGTGAGTCTCCTGTGAATGATTGTATCTCAGGTTCAATAAACTCGGATTTATTTTGAATTTAGAGTCACTTTCAAAATTTGAACTGATTGTATCAAGATATCAGGCAAGCGATAAAATACCTACCTATAATAAAATATTTTAACAGAAAATTATTTTGTCTGCCATTTTCTAAATTGGAACTGATATTTCAAGAATTCAGACTAACCTGTGATTTTTTTATGGATCTGCCCTAGTATAATATAGTCATCCAAATAAACTCCTCAATATTAATAGTAAACACATTATTAAACAATTACGCAATAATAAATTTGTGTAAGTAACCGGTTTAAAATTTGGTTTTAGAGTTGAGATGTCGTTTGCTTTGACGATGGCTCGCTTTTGTTCTAAACTAGGTAACAAAGGAGGGTTACATTTATATTACATCTAATACAAGTAATTTCCAAAAGTTGGTCACACTCTAGCCTCGAAAAGAAATAAAAATAGCCCGCTTTTTCAGTATTTTTGGTATCTTAACTTATTGTGCATTAAATTTTGCAATTGGAATTTAACATCAAATTCCTGTTTTTTACCCATGGCTGTATTCATTGCACGCCAGTGTTTTTCCTGAAAGTCTTCATTTGTCACCAAACAACTTCGATATTAAAACGTTCCGAGGCCATGAATGTCAGGAATGAGGAGATTTACTTTTAATTTGAATTTTCGCCGACTTTCTTTGTGACGGGACTTGCTTGCATAGTATCAAAACAATTTTATGAAATTTAATACTTTGTTGCAAATACATTTCAGGCACTCTTTGAAAGGTTACGGCCATATTATCTTACCAGAAGAAAAAAATTCGTTCTCTCCTACTATTCTCTGGAACTATCTTAAAATCGTAGAAAATTTCACGGACATACATACCTATTTACTTTTATACATACATTCATAAATATTCTATGGCAAGAGATAAAAGGCAACTTGCTTATCTTGTATATGTGTAGTGCACATACATATTTCAAGGGGTTTTCGGTACAAAATTCCTCTCCTATGTAGTTGTTGTTAATTAGTTGCATTGGACGTCAAGAGAGTACAGGATTAGGCAGTAACAATGGAAGGTAACGTAACTCTGACAAATAGCTAGTTATTTTTAATAGTAGTTATTCTCTCCGCAGTGTAGAACTTACCATCGATCTGTGTTATTCACTATTAATTAGGGGTTATGAAAGAAAATTTATTGTAAATGAGTGAAGGTAATAGTTTGAAATTCAAATTTGCGGATTCGCAGTTTGTGTAATCATCACGAAGAGTTTTTCATTAGATTTTATAATAGATTGTAGAATTCACTTGTATTAATAAGCCTGTCAGTAAGTGGATTACTAATTTGAATATAAATCCAATTTGCGGATGCCATTATCATTCTAAATGGATGATAAAATTGTAAGGATTAAAAATAGGTAAACCAAGTAAAGATTATAATCTAATACCAAATAAGTTTCATTATCGTGTTGCGTGTGGTTGCGCCAATCCTGTCATCCCCAGAGAATCCGCAACTTTCACAGAAGCCGCTCGTCCAAGACTCAAGCCATAGAAGTCTTTCAGATATCATCAGTGCTGTTAACGGTAATATCGACATTTTATTGTGTATCGATATTGAACGATATTGTTATCGGGGTTTGAAGTTCCAATATGCTGCAATATAACCTAAAATCCTTCAATAACACTTGAAAAATCCTGAAAAAAAGAGTTAAAAAATCATTTCGTTTACTTCCTTCATGAGACTATTAGAGACAGAATTATTTCCACTGTAATATCATTTGCTCAGAAAAAAAAACTGTTTTTCTAATAATCTCATAATCATGATGGCTGTGTGGTGTATTCACAGCCTGTCCATTAGCACAATAGCAATCAGAACACAATTAAGTTAATGAGAATGCAAGTAATCAGCGCGTATCATGTGTAGGCACACTAACTACAACATCTGTACGTATGCAGTTTCATTGCACTATATTACCATGGCTTTGTTTTTGGGGGTGCGAATGCTGCCATTTTGCTGTCAGTTTCATTGCTCCGAAACGTCTAAAATGGCGGTCTTTCTACTAAATTAAAATC
Source organism: Limnephilus marmoratus (assembly GCA_917880885.1). Taxonomy (NCBI): domain Eukaryota; kingdom Metazoa; phylum Arthropoda; class Insecta; order Trichoptera; family Limnephilidae; genus Limnephilus; species Limnephilus marmoratus. The sequence continues at coordinate 57,821,228 of OU862908.1, forward strand.
TACATCAAAGCGAAGATAAAATGCTTATTGTTTTTACATCCCTAGTTTATTTGTATACCTTACCTGAAACGGTCAGTACTTCACCCATATAAAATTGTGGGAAATGTACCTAAAGGCATGCAACTGTCACTTCTGAAGGAGCTATTTTCAATTTTACAATGAAAATCTCCTATGCAAGATGTAGCTGCGGATATAATTATAAAATGCTCGTTTTAATATTGCGTAGGCATAGGTACTAAAATAGTGAATATTTTTGTGGTAGAGAGATAAAAGAGATTTCATAAAAAAATCTTAGTATATAACTATTTAAGCATCACGCCATATCGCGGCAGGGTTATACAGAATATAAGATAGAATGTCGCTCACATCCCTTGCTTTATTCACATGAAGATTTGTTCGATTCAATCGTGCCATGTACATACATCAGGTAATCTTGTTCGACACTGACTAAAGAGCATCCCCGTAAATGATTTTTTTTATGTCCAAGAAATTATTTAATAACGTTTAATAATAAGAAGAACAAGTCTTATGTACTTTTACTGGTTTTCTTTGAATTCACTCAAACGATTTATTATTAATGGCATTTCTTGGAAAACACCGTGTTAGAAAACCAATATCTCTTCGATCGATTATTTAAAAAAATTGAAAGATTGGAAATGAAAACAATTATTTTCTTCATATAAAATTACCCCATATCTGGGCACACATATCCATATATATATATTTTAAAAAAAAATCACTAAAAAATGGTACATTTACAATATTCCTACCGAAAAATCTGAGAAAATAAGACTGTGTTAAAAAAATGTGTTTTAATGTGATTACTGCACAAGAGTCTCACTTCCCGGAGCCAGTGATACTATTGCATCCCAAATATTTACACACATCACCATTCAAATATTTTTTCAAAAGCACTACGCAAATCATATAATTATTATTATTAGGTAATGTAAGACTGTAGACAGTGGAAAGGAACGAGGAGATGAAAGAGGATAGTGTTGAAGAACCTGGTTATTCAGATCTTAGGAGTTCTGAATTCTGTCTCTTTGTGGGATTATGCCAACTGAGAATAAAGTCAACTCAACAACTCCTTAATATATTTTTAAATTAGCCGATAACCCTAAACTAACGTAACCTATTTAACCAATTTTTTAACATATTTTTTTATGAGATGGTTCTGAGTTGGTTTCATTCCGAGTTGTCCGGTCACCCTTTTGTAGATACGGGAAAAATCCCGTACGGAATCGGGTTTCAAATGTGTGTAATTTTCTGAGCCTTTCAATTGCATTTTCAATGAGTGTGTGAGCCGAAGACAGCAGCCGCCAATTTTAACTAGTTTAAAACACGAAATACACTAGTTTAAAATACACGTATAGAATCTTTCTCGTGTCCACAAAAGACACAGAATCGCTCCTTTGGTCACAAAATTTGTTTTAATTTTTTACCATTTTTTTATTTTTTATTATTTTTCCAACAAAAACACAATTTACATAAATATGTATTTTAAACAAATAATCGGTAGTCCCGCGAAGGGACAAATTTCAGTTGCAATCTCACAAAATAACATTTCATTCTTTGAATTATGTTAAAGCAGCATAATATTTGTGAGCTGGAATAGAAACCTTTCATAATTTGGACGTCAAACATTTTGAAAGCTCGATAGAAGTAATTATTTCACAAAAGAGCCCATACTTTGCGTGTGCGCTTTGTGCTTTGAGCTTTTAGCTTTGTGTGGGCTGGATTCATTCTGCAGATCGACTGAATAATTAATTGTCCACGGATTGTGTTCTACGTGTTGTCGTTACTTACCGAGCATATTCAAATGCAAAACAAACCCATTACTTTTGCAAAGCTCTATGAATCAAATTTGTAATCCAAATAGGGTGAGTGTTTAGCAATAAATACAAAAAATGTATTTACTGTTAAACAGAATTTTTATTGTTAAACAGCAAAAAATGTATTTATTGTTAAACATCATTTAGTTTAGCAATAAATACAAAGAATGTATTTATTGTTAAACAATGGCTTATTGTATTAAGCCATTGTTAAGAGCGATTAACCAGCCAGCGGACGAAAATCCACATTTCGTCGAAAGCTGTTCTTACGACCGTGCAGGGCGGTTACAACGAGAAAGATTAATTATTCTCCGTACCAGCTTTTTAAAATTATAACTCAATATCGAATTTATTTCAATTCAAATTAGCTTTAATTTATACCTTCATCCAAAAATGCTGAAAGGCGTGATGATAAAACTATTAAAATAATGTACTTTTTGTAGTTATTTTTTGATTATAAGTATTTATCATTTTTCAATAATGTCTAAATTTAATAAGAATGTTAAAAAAATTTGAAATATATATGTTTGTAAGTGCGCAAATAAATACACAAACGGACCAATTTTCGCCAAGAAACACATGTATGTACATATTTTTTAATGATTTTATTGAAACTAAAATTAAAATTCTAAAACATATGTTTGCTAGATAATATATTGATTTATTTTACTGCATGAATTTATTATTTGAAATGGGTGTGGTATAATACAAAAACTTTTTTGAAAATTGAACAAATCTGCCAACGACCTATGGAATAACCTTATTATTCTAAAAATTAAAAAAAATTCTCAAAATTTATTACATATGAATGCTAGATAAAAGAACAATCTTTCGAAATCCATTTATAATTTTTTGTGGAAAAGAGTCAATACGTCTAAAAACTTTTTTGAAAATGACGTATTTCTGGTTTTCTCTGGTAATGCCCTCTTAAGTAGGCGATGCGTAATAACTTAACGGGATGTCTGTATTATTTTTGACACATTTTTTAGTTAGGTTAGGTTAGGTTTTAGTAGATTTTTTTGTTGAGGAATGTTTTGTCCGTAGGATTTTTTGTCGGGGATATTTTTTCACTGGTTGAAAAGTTGCCGAACCAATTAAGTAATATCATTTATTTTTTAATTCTATTTATTTTTGGAATAACCTATTGGGTAAAAGCTCAAATTGGAGTAATTTTATAATTTTGTATTTTCATTTAAATTTCGTTTTGAATTTTCGTAGTAAATTTGTAATTTCGTTTGAGAGTTGCTAAAATTGTCTTCAGTGATTAAATATTACAATTTGAGGTTTTACTAAGCTATTCCAAAAATAATTAAAAAAATATTCATCGTAGACTTATAGAAAAGTCAATAGATATCACACATTAAAATAAAAATGAATATATTTATTCAAAACATTATTTAAATTGCATTTAGTTCGAGCAGAATCTTACAATCCTCTCCTATCCTATTAATATTATAAAAGCGAAAGTTTGTGTATATGTATGGGATGTGTGAATGAATTTTTGTAAAAAAGTCAATAGATATCACACACTAAAATAAAAATGCATATATTTTTTCAAAACATCATTTAAATTGCATTTAGTTCGAGCAGAATCTTACAACCCTCTCATATCCTATTAATATTATAAAAAGCGAAAGTTTGTATGGATGTATGGGATGTGTGGATGAATGTTTGTTACTCTTTCACGCAAAAAATACTGAATGGACTTTAAAAATTCTTTCACTAATAGAAAGCTTCATTATTTGCAAGTTATATAGGGTTTATATATTGATAAACGCTGGCGTTATGAAATTATTTATTATACGTTTATTGTCCAGACGAAAAGCAATGCGTTACTTGGTAACTATGAGTAATTATCTGACGTGCGCTGTCATTTTGTTATTTGTTTTGTTACTATGGAGATCCCTTTAATAGTTAAAATTATACTAATCTGCTAATATGATAAATGCGAAACTACGTGTGTTTGATTGTAACGAAAAATGAAATGGGGGTGAGTGGAGGAGAAGGGGTGGAGAGAGGGAATGGAGTGGGGATAGGGAAGGTGGAGGAGGCGGAGTGGGAACCCCCCTAATACTATGCAAGCGAAGCCGGGGGCAAAAGCTAGTCATATATAAAGATCGAAGCCAAAAAATATACGGAAATAAAAAAGAACAAAATGTCGGTGGTTCTTAGTCGAAATATGGTTCAGTTAAATATGAGCGAATGGGATATATTCAAATTAGCTCTGTAGTTAGTGCAGAGCCCCGGCAAGGCCAAGGTTCTTTGTTAATTCCTATCTTTTTCTGTTTCAAATTTTCGTTTGAGAATCGTTAATATCCACTTCACGAATTAAATAATATTATTCGTCTCTGTTAGGATCATTTACCAAAAAATGTATGTAATAAATTTCTGAAGGAACCGTTAGAAACGTGTTGTGGGTGCGTCCGTGTGAATTTTTTATCCACCAGTTCCAATTTTGAAAATGACAATATATTAAAATAACATTCCGTTTTTTTCCCTTTCATGGCTTTTCACGCCGAAGGAGTGTTGTAGCCAGTGTCAAGTGAATGATTGTGTAAATAATTTTTGTATTGTGTAATTATGGGTTTTTATAAATTTGGTATTAAAAACTGACCCTTTATGTCTTATATATAAAAATCTCGTGTCACGGTGTTTGTGGTCGCACTCCTCCGAAATGGCTTGACCGATTTATATTAATTTTTTTGTGTAGGTATATTGGGTAAGTATGAGAATAGGTTTACTTTAAAACCAATTTTCCTATCCAGAAAAAAATCTATTTTTTTGACAATTTTTATTTGGCATCAAAAAATACCCACAACCCCAAATTTTAACCCACCTACCCCCACCCTCCCATTTTTAAATCGCGATTTTAGTATTTTCGGATGAACAAATTTAACCGTCTTTCGTATTTCAAACAGAACGAAATTATTTATGTTGTTGATTGACAGATGGCGCTACATCGAACTTTCATCCATACATGCGCAAGACATTCACGAGAAGCGTTGCGTCATTTTTATATTTCATTCGGCATCATGTTCTCGCGTGGGCAAACCATCGAGCTTATTTGTGTTGGCTGAAGACGGAATTACAAAAAATATCGTACACTCAATTGTTCTTCGAAATTCATATCGATTTTCTTTATTTCATTTTCCTACGTTGGTGTTTATTTTTTGGTTTTATCGGCATTCCTCTTTCTGTCGTAGAAACCATCCCCACACACTTACAATACATTCGTTATTTTTTATTTAACAACCAAAATATTCACTAGAAATAATTTATATGGCAGAACAAAGTTTGTCGCTTCTGCTAGTATTACATACTAATAATAATACAAATATATTAAACTATTAGATACCTATACTATAATATGTAGGTACTTGGTACTCTATCGCTCGTCTGAATTCTTGACAAAATCAGTTACAATTTTGAAATTCAGATTCGAGACAAATCCGAGATCATTGAACCAGAGTTACAATCACTTACAGACAGACCCACAACTAAAATAAGTATAATTAATGATGATGATATCTGCATTCTGATTGTGGCATTTTATTGTTATTTTTTATTCACCGAACTAGTAAATTGATTTTCTTCTTCTTTCATTTAGAGCTCCATATAACGGTAAAATATGGCGCCAAACCGCGCCATTGGTCAGCTGGCCGCTTAGTTTATGCTCTGCGGAATTCTAAATTTAAACATTTTAACGGTGGCCGACGGTGTTCGACGGTTGAATTTATAACCAATAAAGTTCAAAATTGTTCTACAAATAAGGTTTCCAATTACTTTTCATGGGGGCGTTTAAACCATACTAAAATAGCTACAGCTTTTTACAAATTGTGCTCATTACGTAAAGACTAAATTAAAATTAACAGTAACTTCAAATGAAACAACTTTAAAGGTTTTGTTTTTTTTTTTAATTAAATCCATTTTTAGTCGTTATCAGCGTACAAAATTAACATCAATTTAATGATATTTCTGAATAAATTCACCCAAAACTTTCTGAAATGTACCTACTTGCTTCTTCAAAAATTGTACATACGAAGAACGACCAATTAACTATCAAAGTTCTTCAAACTCAGTGATTGGGATTACTTGATATATGTTTGGGAATCTCCGATATAGCTCGAGATTTGTCGAGATTACAAGTTAATTTATTTACATTTAATGATGGTATGGTTTACAATGAACTCGACCGTTCTAATGCACGCTCTGTGTAATTATGAAGCAAGAGAACTCGACACTGAAGGTGCCCAAATGTCGATCGTATATTATCAGCTATTTCCGTAACTGTTCGGGTACGAAGGGCGACAGTTGCCACGTCTAAGGTACTACTTAACTGACATCTTTTGAGATACCTTAAAACTACATATATTAGTGACATCTATTGAAGGACATTGAAACTAATTACATAATCGTATACACCACAGTCACAGATTGACCGTTATTTGTTTATCACAAACGTATGTAATGTAATGAGTATTTGTTAATGTGTTGAGTATATGCCTACGAATAAAACGTTAAATGATTATCGTCTTTATAGTATAAGAAATCGCTTGTTATTAAGAAAAACGTTGACACCCGCGGTGAGTTTGTGACTCTGCTTATCTTAGCGTCCTACCCACCAGGCTATCGACCTCCACTTAAAATAACATTGATCGAATCAATGGATTCGACTCGCTACTGGTATCGAAAATAAATAGCAAACAAGTTAGTTCCTACCCTTTCATTTTGCCAATGAAGCGAGCATCTTTGTATCGAGCTACACCACCGAGCGCTGGCAACACATGCTTTATGCGGCCGCCAATGCCTTACAAACCAACCTAACCTCAATTCGGACGCTCGCTGATTTCCCGCGCGCGCGTAATGCCCCCCCCCCCCCCCCGACGGTGAAAAGTCAAAATTTCAATGCGGTAGAAGCCACGAGTAAACTCAACGTTTCATTGGTTTTCTACGAGCCGTTCTGGGGAACGACGGTCGTTTGTAACCGCGATAGGTAGCCACTGGCCGTATGTACGTACCTCGAGATGCCACGGCCATTAGCAGTCTTCCCTAACAGGCCAGATACTTCACAGATAAGGGCAGAACGAATGACCGTAAAAATTCGCGCCATTAATTATTATGAAAGGACGCGAATGCAGCGCTGCGATACGTTGACGTCAAACGTGTGAAACTAATCTTCTTTTTACAAAAGTACCTATCTAACAAAGAAGTTACTGGGTACCTACCTAATTACATTTTATAACGAATGGCTTCCCTCTTTATGCGGTATAAAAACAAAATGAAGACCGCGATTACCATTTTTTATTTGAATGTTTGAATTTTACAGCTGAATTCAGCGGGGACGTTCTGCATAAACGCGATGAGAATCTCGGTGCCTTATGAATGGTGGGGGTTATCTAATTTGTTGGGGTTAATTAAGAAAACGGGGAAATTTGGCATCTGGACTTGATTCCTTTGTATCAAGTGGCAAGATACACGTAGGGGTAGTATTTATAGTTGTGCTACTTATTATGCACATAATTTTAGCGAAATTCGACAAAATTGCATTGAGCAAACCCTTATTAAAAGAAAACTGTCCATTTCACTGGCATTCCATCCAACGTGTTTTATTGCGGAAGTCAATATTATAAGAATCGAAGTTGGTGGAAGGTATATAATGTCAATGAGCTGGTACCATTTAAAGACAGCGTCGTTTGACTAATACATAATACTTTCTTCGACAACTTGGCTGGGGCGTGCTCAATCACTTGGCAGCATAACGTAAATAATACCCTGCAAAAGTAAAATAATTTGGTTCAACGGAAAGCAATAGCCAATTGGCAGAGGTATCATTTCACCCAAGATTCTAACTAACTAACCATCTCTAATAACTGGCTAAGTCCTCCATCACGACTCAAGCAACATTTCGGCTTACTGTGGTGGTAGTAGGAGATTTTCAAATATTGTCGGGTTATTCGTAATCCGGGAATAATTGTCTTTCTTTAAAAAAACTGGCAAACAACTTGGTCTTTAAACACACTCCCTACTTCATTCATCGTCCCATACATACCCTTCTGTTATTCTGTCTTCGGATCTAATATTTGTTTCACTTGATTGTGCCATGTCATCCTCAAGCGTCCCAGAATTCTTCCACCGTTCATAATAGCATAAATTATTATTCTTACGCTTTTTTCGTACATTCATTCAATATGACCAAACCATCCAGACGCCCCTTTCTTAATCTTACTCATTACGCTTACATCAGCCTCGATTGTTTTGCGAATCTCCACATTTCGCATACAATCCTACATGTTTTTACTACACTTACGCCTCGGGGATCTAACTCCTACTGTAATCAGTCTACTTTCATCCTTCCTCTGCCTTCCATGTGCCATGCCTTAGTACCCTGCATCAAAGTAGGTACCAGCACTTCATTGTGGACTATTAGCTTCGCTTCTTTGCTTTTTTTGTTATTACCATCCGCGTTCTGTCCTCCATTAATGGATTTTCTGAATCCTTATCTGCCTTTTCATCTCTCGTAAACATCCTTCCAAGTTGCTAACATTTCATATTCCCTTTATCCATCCTCTTTCACTAACGTATCTCTCTTAAAGGTATCCTTCTGCCTCATGAATGTGCCAATGACTCCTTTCCATGCCATTTTAAAACCGCCAAATATTTCATCAGGGAATTACAACTAGTGTTTTAAGTATTTTTGGTTTGTTCCAGGAACCCCAGCCTATGACACCGTCAGACCCCTGGCCTATCAAGATGCCGGCGTGTTCCTGCTATGCTTTAGCGTCAGCGATCCGGAGTCCCTGCAAAACGCGGTCACCAAAGTAAGCAACTAAAAAATTACCATCAATGTTTGCTGGATTTGAGTGATAATGTGTATAGAAAAAACAAGTTAGGCAGGAAAAGGGATAAGCAATCACTTACCACTGTATCTCTACGAATGAGCAAATAAATATCACAATCACAATATAGTTCCACCCCGATAGCTTGAGGTAATTATCGAAAAACATCAGCATCTTGTTTGCAAGGTAGTCCTAATAGGTACTTCTGTTTTCAAAACAAATGCAATCGAATTTTCACAATTTTTTTTGCCATTGTTCCAAATTTCAAATACTTTTTCAGCAAGGTGGTTAGGGAAATGTAGGAAATGGATGAATGGCATCCCGGTAGGAACTAAGCATATTCTCATTTCAAAACCACTGAAGCAATTATCACTTAGTTTCCAGTCAATTTTGATGAAGAATGATAAAAATAATGATGGACAATGTCAAGTCCAGACTGCTAACCGTATCTAGAAGACGCCGCTACTATTATTATCGATCTCCTTCAGCCTTTTATACCAAAAATAAATATATTTTTGAACAATTTTATTCCGATGTGATTGGAGATTTTCACGGCCAAAATATTATCGTGATTTATTTTGAGGTATTATGCCGTGTTGGGCTACCTGCTTTTTTAGCTAACATTTCGGACAGCGTTAGTGTCTATTATAAGTATTATAAATCACGACATTACTTCGTTGACCTCCACACAAACCAGGCATCTTTGTTTAGGCCATCCAACACCCCACTCGCTACAACCTACTCGCGTGAACCTAACTTTATTCAATTTATTGGAAAAACTTTTGAAGATTGTATCCATCAATGAAATATTTAATAATTGAAGAAGAAGGTAATATTAATAAATGTAAACGAAATATGAAACGGAATAAGACACATAAAATAAAAAAAGGTCACAAGATAACTGCCGCAACTGGGGATCGAACCCAGGCTAAGTGGTGTAACTCTATGTGATCAGCTCAGATATGGGGGCTCCATCGAAGTCAGTGTAAAGTTAGCCTTCCAAAAACTGGGCGTACTGTACAGGGCCCGCAGATACTTTAATAGTACACAACTGCTAACAAATCACAAGTGCGCCCCACGGTTGAATTTGGCAGTCATCTCTGGTCTGGAGCTCCAAAATACCTGAAAAATATCCTCGACTCTGTGCAGAAACAAGCGGTCCGTTTGATAGATTCTCCCATCTTAACAGATGGATTGCAATCTTTAGAGCACAGGCGTCGGGTGGGAACGCTATCCTTGTTCTACCGCTATTACAATGAAAGATGCTCCGAAGAACTAGCGTCACTGATCCCTTTGGCACCGGTACATAGTCGGGAAAGACGCCAAACACGTGCCCAACATAGGTTCACGGTTGACATTTGTCACATGAGAACGGGTCGCTTCTTCGATTCGTTCTTGTGTTCAACAGCTCGGCTGTGGAACTATTTGCCGGTCTTTGTGTTTCCTCCTTCCTACAACATGGGCCTCTTCAAGACCAGTGTTCATTCCTTCCTCTCCTCAAAAAGACCCTCCACACAGCATCTCAGATGACACAGGCCCTGTGTGGAGTTAATATATAAAAAAGGCTCTCTGTCTTACCGGAACAACGCCATTAACTACTCGGCCAATGAGACCATTCACAAAGATAGCAGCCAAATATCTGGGAATTAGTTGAGGAATAATATTGTAATTCTAATATTGAGAAATGAGACCGAGAAAATGACATAAAAATAATACGGTCTCAATGGCCGAGTGGTTAAAGGCGTTTTCCAGATATGGCATGGTTTCTGGGTTCGATTCTCAGTTGCAGTCATTACCTTTTTTTATTTTCTGTATCTAAGTTTTGTTCATAAAGTTCATTAAGTTTATTGCGAATTATAACTGAGATCGCCGATCTAGAGCCAACAACAATTTTGTATGAGAAATTTTTTCAATTTCAAATTTTTTCAATTTTTCTCATACAACAATGTTGTATGAGAAAATTGATTAATTTATTATTCTTGGAATGCTTTATGTAATTGAATGAATATATCCTAAAGAGTTGGTCCCTCTTCTTAGTCACCAGTCACAAATTCCATTCTTTATCCTTGTAAATGAATGATTTATGATCCATTAATTGTTGTGTCCACCGCTTCTTTCATAATACTGTCTTGTTAGGTAATGAAATACAACAATCTCCTAATTTATCGCCATTTCTTTGGTTGTCATAACTTTTTGATGTGACGAAAAGAACAGAGAGGGCTCCGAAAAGATCGCTGAAATTCATTTTTATGAATGGCCCCATTTTCGAAGTATCTCGGCTAATTGTGGAACAAGAAATACTTTTACAAACTCTTAAAAATTTCAGACAAAATATGAAAAATGACTAACGTAAAAAGTGAGTTGTCAGTTTAAAAACATTTTTAATTTGTGTTGAGATACTAGTATTAAAAACATCGTTATTAATACTAAAACCTCTAAAAACGTATATTTATATTGGTAGTAAAACATACATCACCACAATAAACAAAAGTAACGCTAACAGTTAGCATTGTTGTTGGTTTAAATATGCCAGAGATTTTTTTCTTCCATACGAATAGATTGTAAGAGTGCTTGAAAAGAACGCCAGAGTCTCGCGTGTTTTTTAGTGAGTTTTGTCACAACACAAATTTGTTGATAAAACAATTGTTATTGAAAAATTTTCTGCCAAAAAGGGCTCATCATTCATCTTGTGTTAGTTCTGTACTCCAGCCCCCGAAAATCCTGTCTTTGTCACCCATCATTCTTTCCACCATCGACGAATTTAGAAGAAGTTTTAAAATATTTAATACTTTCTTAAACAGCTTATTCGCAAATTGAAAAGAGAAAAGCACTCCCAAATGACGACCAACCTTCAAAAATTGCAGAGACGTCAAAGTAAGAAAGACGTAAAACTTTTATTTTTATCAAATTCTTTTCGTGCTGCAGTTTTACTATCTCACTAGTTATTTAAAATTTCAGAGAAATGCTTTCGTGAGGCGGTGAGCTACAAAATTCAACTTGTGTCGTTAAAACTGTTAGTGAATAGACTTTTGTTGCTCTGAGCAGACCATGAACCAGTTCTATCAGAAAATTGCCCTTCCTCTCATGGCATACAAAATAGATGCACATTTTATGAATTGCTCGATGGTACATCAAATGTGAGTCAAACATAAAAGTCACACCGACATTTAAGTTTTTACGCACTGTCTTGCGAACGGTTTTTTTCAATTTATTTTGTTTGTAAAATATAAAAATATATTTTAGTTTAGAAAAACACCTACTAGCTTTATCTATTTTCGCCCGAGTTTAAACACGATTCCAAGTCTTAAATTATTATAGTACGCAAACATATAATTGGTAACGTCACAAAACATTTTGTGCCGAAAAACCTGTGCAGTTTTTGGACTAGAAAGTACCTTCGAAAGTATTTGCTTCTTCAGAAAAATAAAGGGATGTGTATCTAACAGTTAGTTATATACGTGCAAAGTTGCAGGCCAATTGCAAAATCAGGCAGAATTGTAAGATCAGGCAGCGCCTCAGGCACATCATCAGGATGTGGCTAGGCGCATCTTGTTCTGTCCGATTTTACGATCGGCCTACGACAAACACACTTTTAATTACACTACGTATAATTTTTTTTTTTAAATCTAAAGGTTGGTCAGAAATTTTTTTTTCGTTATTTTCGCTCACTAACTTTTGCTTTTAGCTTTGCAGTACTCTGCTTTCAAACTGCCTGAAGCTTGAGACAGGTTATTTCACAGAATTTGAACTATTTATCAAATTTCTCTTATTAATTCATGTTCTTTTACTATCCAAGTAATGTAAAACAGCTGGCTCATGATGAAATAATAACAAAAATTGAAACTTAACTTTGAAATTCGACGATCGGTTCAAATTTATGTAAAGAATTCATTGCCATGTTATTATTTCACGCAATTTTAATTTAAGTCCAATACCGCAGAAAAGCCATTTATCAAAATATTCAGGAGGGACAAAAAACCTTGCGATTTCTTTAATAAAAACATTTAAAATGAATTAATTAAAATTAATTTCGTTAGTAAAAACTAAATACAGTTTATCTTTTGATAACAAGCAGTCACTTTGTGGTTTGACATATTAATTGAAATAAAATAGTATCTTAGTTTGTAACCACGATTTAATTTTGTTTCACAAGCTTGTTTGCACAAGCATCTTCAGGGTATACAATTAAACTGATGAAAGTTTACATAAAATGTTTCTGTAAACTTTCATCAGTTTAATTGTATACCAAACTGTTTCTGTAAACTTTCATCAGTTTAATTGTATACCCTGAAGATGCTTATGTAAAGCGAAACCGATCGGTACATAAAAAATTAAATCGTGGTTACAAACTAAGTTATTGTTTTATTTCAATTAAATACAGTTTATTTTCTGCTGCTGTTTTATATGTTCTCTCGTTTGCGTCTGTACTACATTAGTTGTAGCACATATACGCCATATTGTGATAGGATTATTAATTTGTATTGTATCCGCTGTATTGAATCTAAGGATACACAAGGTCTTGCTTACTTCTTTATTGGATGCTTCATTCGCGGTACTGATTTTAGCCGAATGCAAGCAGCCTCATGGTTAATTTTATAATTTATACCGTTAAACCGTAAGCTCTAAAAAAAGTATTTTGAAATTATGGTCTTGTACTCTGTATTGAACTTAGATACTAGCTTGTATAGATGGCGTAAAGTATCATCAATTTGGCGCCCAACGTGTTGCCAATTCTTTTGTACCCCCCAGCTGGCTCAGGGATGTTCAGGGTCGCTCGCGTTATTAATTGGTTTTTCGATCAAAAGATAAACAACAAATTCAAAAAGATTAAATATTATCAATCATTGGGAGTTGAAGTAAGATATAACACGAAGAAAGTAGATTTGTGAGGGATGAGTTGAGAAAACAGAGTGGTTCAGCGGTAACTTCCAAGAATAATATTAAAAATATAGCTGAATAGACAGTTTATTGATTTTCCTTAAACTATTATTTGTGAATTTCTTGATTTTCAATGCTTCAAAGCAATCAAAATTTATAGGTGGAAAGGTTCTTACAAATTGTACGAGAGTTAAATATTTTTGAAATCACGATTTATCTATATTTATGTTCCTTTTACCTTTTATTTTTCTATTACTTCTGGCTATTCCCAACCTTCAAACTTTTTCATCCTATTCCATTTTCTCGAAGGTATAACTTTCCATTACAAGTTTGGCTGTTCTTTGCACACACAAAATCACAAGGAACTGCTTCGTCATTATCTCGTCATCATGAACCGTCGACAAACTACCTTTCTGGCCGTTCATTCTTTATTGGTTTGATGTTCCAGGAATGACCAATATTTTTTTGATTTGAAAAAACACTCATTTATCAGCCGTCAAATACACATATCGAATTGGTACTTTTCTACGGTCACGCCCTATCAAATGGTCTCATACATATTTTTCAGGATTTAAAGACGGGAATTTGAGATGACACATTGTGTTTATCCTACTATTCTCCCCAGTAGGGTGAAGATAGCACATAAAACGTGGTTAAAAATAACGATTCTATGACAATTCGTCCCCCGACAATTCCTCTCCCGGCGTACCTGTTTATTTATTTATTTATTTGTAAGAAAGAAACAGCTTTTACAAATTCGTTATTTGTTTTTGGGGTGTTATGCCATGTTGCGCTACCTCCTTATTTAGCCAACGTTTCGGACATCGTTGCAGTGTCCATTTCTTACCAGATTTCTAATTTTTAGAATTCGTCAAGAGATGGAGCCACTTCCGTCAGCAATTCGCAAACGGACTTGCCCCTGGCTAGCATAAATACCACGATTTAGTGAATCTTCTGTTCCGTTCCGTGGTAATGACGCCACTGCTTATCACGGTTATTTTGTACCGGTGAAAGTTAGTGGAGCTGGCGACACGGTATCGCTTTGAAGTAAGCACGCACTTCACCACTGAAAATTACACATCTACTGGATCTGCCGGATCTGCCCTGATGGTGGACACTGCAACGATGTCCGAACCGTTGGCTAAAGAAGGAGGTAGCGCAACACGGCATAACACCCCAAAAACAAATAACGAAAATGCTTTTGACCGTGAAAATCTTAAAACTTATCGAGCTTTTACATAGTATATAGTGATAATATAGGAAAAGGATAGGAGATGCTCCCGATACATATATGTACAATGTGCAGTTGCTTTAGGGAAATTACGTTATGCGTAATTACACAAAATGTAACTGAGTGAAACGTAGGGATGTGTAGAGAGGATTTACCGCCGAATAACAAAATAATAAAACCCATTTTCATTTAAATGCATCAAGAAAAAATCTGTTTCTCTATTTACTGTATATACCAGCGCATAAGTACAAAAAATCGCCACTGTGTATAAATTCCTTTGATATTCATACGAACTTAATATTAAGGGCATTTTGAAGTCGAACTGTATTTCTTTTACGTTTGAAATTGGTGAATTAGGCACAAAATTACAATTTTATGGTAAAAAATCATTTCGGGGATCAATTGTCGGCAAATCAACTGTCGGGTCACCAAAAATAACATAGGTACTAGTCTTTCTATTAACCGTGTAAAATGGTAGTTCCTTGGATTAAGTCTTTGCTTTATTTTTTGCTCAATGTTCAACCGCAAATTGATTGCTTCCCAGAAAGAAATATCTTGTTAGACTTCATTATTTAATAAAGCCTGTTGACTTAATAACTCGGTCCATATGGCGTAAGATTTATTCAGATTGGGAACAGCCGAAAAACTTCCAGCAATAATATTGCTGTGAAAGTTACCTAAATTTGCAGTCAATTGACATAATAGAAAAGTATTTTGGCCCCGGTCCAACCCTGTTGTTGCCCCATTACGGTTTTATTTATGTTCTGTTCTCTCGATTCATAAAAGCATCCTTTCTTTTTGGCCTGTTTGATAAATGTTCAGTTTCCTGATATATAGTTTAATCAAGCATTTATCTCTTGGATAACACATTACGTTGTAGCGAAAAGCTGCAGCTTTGGCGTTAAAGAAAATTTACCAAAAGTTTTTGCGCATAACAAATTAATTTTTGTATTTATCATTATGTATTGTGTGTATTTTGTTAGCGTCAGTCAACGTATTTGGTTAATTGATTTTTCTATGAAGAGAAGTGTCTTGGGGTTTTTTGTGTATTCTGCAATATGTTTAATGTTTAATGTATATATATTTGATATTTATAAATGTTTTTTACATGCTAACTACCTTGCATATGCAAATGACAAAAAAATATACTTAGTAATCAAATCTATCAATGACTGCATAAAACTTCAAGAAGACCTAAATCGTCTTTTTGCATACTGTAAATTAAACAAATTAATCATAAACATTTCTAAGTGCAACAAATTATCTTTTACGTGTAACAAAAATAAAATTTCTTTTAATTATAACTTTCATGATACACATATCAATGAAATAGAATCAATCCGTGACCTTGGGGTAGTACTAGATGTAAAACTAAATTTTATCAAACATATTAACGAAGTAATCAACAAAGCAAATAAGATATTGGGATTTATAATTCGCATATCTAAACCTTTTCGCAATATTAAAACTATGTATTCCCTTTACACCACGTATATCCGCCCCCACTTAGAATATTGCACACTAATTTGGGCACCGTTTTACCAATGCCATATTGACAGAATCGAAAGTGTGCAAAACAAATTTTTTAAACACATAAATTATAAATTCAAATTACTCTTTGCAAATAACACCGAATCCTTAAAATTTCACAACTTTACTCCACTTCAAACGCGTAGATTAATATCTGATCAAATATTTTTTCTGAATAACGGCCTGGACTCTCCTGAACTCGTAAATTATTTAAGAATTCACATACCTGCAAGACCAACCAGACTAAACCATTTTTTTAATTTGTCCGCGTACAGAACCAACCTTAGAAAAAATTCTCCATTCCCCCGCATATGCGCGCAAAATAACATGCAATTTAACAATATCGATATTCTTAATAATACTCTTGTGAAATACCGATACGAAGTCAAGCGTACGACCACAAATGTGAATTAAATTAATGCACAGCTATAGAAAAGGTACAGCATGAGCATCTCCTGTCCCCATCCCATCTTCCTCTGCCTCTTGCCCTTTCCTATTCCTTCTTCCTTCTAATATACTTACATTTATATATTTTTGTTAATTTCATTTTCATGTAATGGTTATAACCAATTAAAATTTTGTATTATATCATAATAACCATTAGCATAAGAAACTGTTTTGGCTTACCTCATTTTTAACCGCTTCATTTTAAACATACTGTATAAAACTGCTGTTTGTTTCTTACAATAAATAAATAAATAAAACGAATAATGTATCACGAATTGGCTCAATCCCAATTTAATTGAACTGGTAAGCTTTCTAAAATCTTGTCATCAAAGGTGTACAAGCAAAATGATTATATTAATTGATTTATCTTTTAGATGAGTTGTTCTAATGAATGATTTAATGATACCCATTACATTTATAAAAACAGGTGTTGTAAAACTCTACAAATGCATACATAGCTATAAATAATACTGAATGCACGTATTTTATGATACTCATTTAATGAAATTTCATTTACAAATTAATATTGATTGTGGTATACTTGTATTTTGTGGTGGACTAAATAATTACAGGTTCTGTCTCTACATCGCAGTTCTGCGAATTGAAATTACTGTTCTGTTCGTCAATTATAATTACCCTAATGGCAATAAGTATATTGTTGATGATGATTCAAGTTGTTTATCCTGATTATCTTGTCCACAGTGGTACTCGGAGATCCGGACACATTGCCCCGCCCCGCCCGTGATCCTGTGCGGCTGCAGAAGTGACCTGAGATCCGACCCTGACATACAGAACTTCCTCGCCAAGCACCACCTCATGCCAGTCACCAGCGAACAGGTAACCAACATAACATTCCAGACCCTCAGCTTAATTGTTCTCCTATGTTTTAAACTCTTCAAAACAAACAGTGCTTCGTTCGCATTTACGAAGACGATGCGACAACGGAAAAGCTGTGCAAATTTTACCCTTTTAATTATTTCGTACAAAAGCTGGCGATACAGTTATCACGCAATAAACAACAGATATTTGACAATAATTAACGGCCAACACGGGCATCATTGCATCGTTTCACGGGCATCATTGTACTGGCATCATTCCACAGGCGTCATTATCATTATCATTGCACGGGTATCTTTGCATGGGAATTATTGCACGGACATCGTTGCACGGGCATCGTTGCACGAGCATCATTGCACGGACATCGTTGCACGGGCATCCAAGGCCGGATCCAGCTTTGGCGCCAGGGGGGGTCACAGAGTCGTGGTCAAGTCACAAGAAGTTAAAATATATAAAATCATTATGTTTAACAATTTTAATTTTAATTAGTGGTCCACCTAGGTCCTGGACCCAGCCCAGGGGGGGGTTCATGACCCCCATAATCCTCCCCCTGAATCCGCCCTTGCGGGCATCGTTGCACGATTATCATCGCACAGGCATCATTGCACGGGCATCGTTGCACGGGTTTCATTGCACGAACATCGTTGCACGATTATCATCGCACAGGCATCATTGCACATCATTACACGCGCATCATTGCACGAGCATCATTGCACGGGTAACATTTTTCCCTTTGGAATGATGGATGGTTCGAAGATTGCCAGTTTTTTAATAACCAGGGAATGCTTGTCGTTGTTTTGTTTGAATTATTTACAAAAATCTAGCCAGACTAAATTTATGGGTTTATTATCTGCAACTTCTCATTTCTTATATTACAACGCATTAATCACGTTACCAAATTAAAAGAACCATTTCTGAATTCTCAGTTTCTTTCATATTTAAATCTCAAAAAAGAACAATACAATCAAACCGAAGTTTAAAAAAATAAGCAGTCTTTTCGCGAATTTGAATAAATTTCCATCGCAGGCGAAACTGCGATTACAATGAATCGGTAAACAATATCTTTGTTCCCAGACTGGTCGGCGCTTCGAGCAAACTTATCAATTAAACCCCTGTATTAATTCAGCGTGTCATGGCGACCCCAAGTTATTAGAGGAAAAATCCTCGAGCTTTATTGACTCTCTCGGTGGGTCTCCCTCTGCGCCGCAGATCTCTTTCTAAGTGTCTGTTCGATTTGACGATCCAATAACACAAGAAAACAACTCAATCTATAATATCATTGCAATAA
This sequence comes from Limnephilus marmoratus, assembly GCA_917880885.1. Taxonomy (NCBI): domain Eukaryota; kingdom Metazoa; phylum Arthropoda; class Insecta; order Trichoptera; family Limnephilidae; genus Limnephilus; species Limnephilus marmoratus. The sequence continues at coordinate 57,840,110 of OU862908.1, forward strand.
AAAGGCAAGACAATAAAACTAAGAACTCGAAAATAAGGATCCAGTGGTATTCGAGTTTGAATGATTCGTTATTTTTAAACGAGAATTTTGTAAGCATTGAAGGAAATTACATTTTTGAAGTGAAATCTTCTTTAGCACCGTTAAGCATTTGAAGTTCGATGAAACGATAAAGCTTCACTAAAGAGAGATAAACACATACATCTATAGGATTTAGCCTGTGAGCGAATGAGATAGAATAATCGGTCCCATCTTTGTGCGGTGCTTCTTAGCCTCCCCACTCTTGTCTACTTTAGTTTTCTGAAGGTTTCACTTCTACCGCGTGTGAACTGTACACAAATATTTGTTGTATGAATTTGCACCCAATTCACCGCATACACAGCATATAGAGTCCCAACTTCCGGAGTCAGTGAGACTATGGCATGCCCAATTGGGGTATTTTGTAAGGCTAAAATTAAATAAGAAGGCGAAGGATACGGAGAAGAGGAAATTGGAGAAGTACTTTGCTATCAGATCTAGTCACAAAACACGGCGAAAGCCATTTCATGCAACTGTTCAATTCGGTATGGTGATCTTGCACCATGGCGATACTTAGAGTGTCTTCCATTTTGAAACGTACCGCAAATATACTTCATGTTATTTTAAGCGATTAAATCGTCAGAACACAAATTAATCAAATAACATTTATTTGTGCGCGCAGGAATTTGAATCCGCTACCTCCGGATCGCTAGTTGAGAGCCTTGCCCCTCGACCACGAAGGCCATCGGTGCTCCCGGTGGGTTCCAGACTGGAGAATTGTATTCTAGTTGACTTCCAACATTTTAATAATTTAATATTGGTGAAGTTTCTAGTTAGCCTTGTTATAAATCCCAACACTTGTAAGCCCTTATTGGAGATTTCCATTATGTGGTTAACAAATGAAAGATTTTTGACTTTTTATGGATTTTTGTAAGCTCCATGGTTCAAGGTGAAAATGTTATTCCATGCGAAAATTAATTGCGTTAACCTAAAAACTTTATAATGAAAAATTTCTTAAAATTTCAATTTCGATAGTTTTTTATGCTTATTTCGAACCAATTTCTGATTTACTTTATTCAAATATTCGAATCATTATTAATGATTCGATTCTAGACTGATCTAGGAGTTGTTTTTTCTCCCTTCGGTGATGCCAGATGTCACAGTCTTTTAGGGATGTCGCTTGGTATATTCTGTTAAGTTATTCCTTAGCTTATTTACATATTTCTTTCTCTCGCTTCTTTTGAAGGGTTTATGTAATGAACACCTTATTTAAATAATTGTATCTAATAATTGTTATATTCCCACGCCTCTGAGCGGCACCATAAACAAAACACAGACCCTACTAAAGTAAAATATGTGAGGGTTCTTAGTTATTGTTTCAAGTTACATTCTTTTATCGCGTATTTTATAAGCCGCTGTTGTAGAATTATTTTGTTGATTTATCAATAGACGCGAAGTTCAATAAAACCACTTATTTTGATTTCATTATTTTCCCCGCTCGATTCAATTTTACGAGATATCGTTTTGTTATTCCTATTGTACCCAGTAATTTTCGTAGCAGATCGAAGGATTTCAAAAATAAGTTTATTATATCAACAGCGGACGATTAGAATATGACAAAGCATGGGAATCAATGATCTCTGAAAGTACATGTTTTATAAAGAAAGGTTTTTGTTTTTACCTCTCTAAACAGAAAATCAAACAAGATAATTTTCGCCTTCCTGGCAAGTATTTTATGATCGTAACGGGATAATGAAATAAAATGCACAATTTTAACGGTAAACACAATTAGTCTTTTGTGTACTTTGCAAGTATTGTACGTATTTAGAGCAGTTCAAGAATAGTATCTAAGACAGTACAATAAACTTTAACAATAACTTCATGGATTTACTCCCAAAGGTAACTTCTTCTTCTTCTTCTTTCGTATGGTGGGGGGTCAGAGGGGGACATCTAGGTCTGCGAGCCAGTCTAGGGCCTCAGGCGTTGCCCTGTGGACCTCATCAATCCCGCCGGGGAATGAATTTAGCGGGCATTCGTTGACCACATGTTCGGTGGTCTGCACCGCACCGCATTCACACGTCGCCGACTCTTTAAGGCCCCATCTATGCATCATGTGAGCACAACGGCTATGGGAGCACCTTATCCTATTGATGGCAGTCCAGAGTTTGCGAGGCAATGAGAACCCAGGCTGTCTCTCAGTGGGGTCTTGCACGAGATCGGCGTTTTTGACGTTGGCTGATTGCCACTCAAGCTTCCACCTATCTTCTGGGGTGAGAGGTGTTCGAAGGAGTCTTTCTCCTTCCGTCCAGAAGGGTTTACTTGGTAACTTAATTGTTCCATTAACCGCCGTTTAACGTTTTACCAAAATGGTTTCATCTAGGATGACTCATTCTAGATTAGTTGAAATCATTTTAATCTTGCTAGTGATGTACCTGAAGATGCGCGGTAAGATCCGGATCCAGAACCTTAACTCAAGCTGTGACAACCCTTCCAGGGATCGTATTTGAGCGGCAGGGTAAAAATTCACCAGATACTCGTAAAATAACAATTTTTCGAAATCAATTTTTTTTTTTTTAGAAAATACTTCAGATTTAGATTAAAAATGACATCTTTCCGATTGTTATTCCCAAGATAATATTGTGGTGTTTTTAAGAAAAAATACCACAATATTCTTTACTAAGTATAAAATGAAGTCGCTCACGATGTATGTGCGCTTAGATCTTTTAAACTACTCAACGGATTTTCATGCGGTTTTCACCAATAGATAGAGTGATTCATGAGGAAGGTTTTAGGTACAGTAGAGCCTCGCTAACCCGGACCCCCGTTACTTCGGTGCACGCTGTAATCCGGATGGGTGCTTGCGGGTCACAACGTGTCAATATTCAATCATTTGCCGTCACTCGTTAATTAACTTTTAGTTTTTTTAAAATTTCATGTTAAGTACGCAAATTTCTTACATGTTTGATTTTTTTTATAAGTATGTACATTTGTACGTACATACTCGTACATATTCTTGTCTAAATTGACTTTAAATTTTTACTTTAATAAATAAAACCCATGTTAAAAATGTGTTTTATTCCTATTAAAATATTGCATACTATGATCCGGACGCCTCGATAATTCGGAGGGGGTCTTGTTTTTCCCTATCCGGATTAGCGAGGCCCTACTGAATACAATTTGTCAAGGTTTTATACCTGGCCAAGCGGCAGCGGGCAGCGGGCAGCGTGATGTGGAGTTGAAGGTTTATTTGAAGTGGTTAAAATGGTTAATTTGATTTAGTTGAAGGTTTTTTAGGCAACCTAAAAACAAATGGCGTTGGTTATAAATGTTTCGTTGGCCACAGCAACGTGTGGCCGGGTCTGCTAGTTATGTATAAAGTCTTAAAATGTTTCACACCAATATACAGTGTGTCCGGGGGTAAAGTGCATTAACTTCGGGAGGTGATTCTACGTGATGGTAGGACTAAAAAAGATTTAACAACTTTTTCCGAAATTCCAACATTATTTCCCATACAAAAAGACGTACCTACTAAAAATCCTTAGTGTGAAGTACGATCTTACTTGCTGAGAGCCTGCCGGGCGCCCGACTCGATTGTGATTGGCCCGTATCGTAACAGCGGAATATAATTAATCTGGCCGCCCACGCCGGACTAATTTTATCCTTTTACCTCAAAACTACCCCTAAAAGTTAGAATTTCGAATAAAGGTATTTATCTTTTTTACTTGTACTATCATGTAGAATCACCTCCCGAAGTTAATGTACTTTACCCCCGGACTCCCAGTATATTTATGACAATAAGTTTGTTACATATTATCATTATTCATACTTGGAAACAAAATGTCAAGGTGTATTAAAAGATGATGTATCAACTGTATTTTATAAATCCGTGCCTTTATTGTGGAGGATAGAGAGAAAATGCTGGAAATTTGTTCAGTTTGTTTATTTCGCCCTATGGACATTTATTAGTTGCCCCATTAATCATGACTTACGTATAAATCCACTATCTACCTTCGTGCAGGGGTGGAATAGACTACCCCCTGCGAGCCTTTATATCTATGGTCCGTAAAATATCTACTTATTAATGGAATTGATAAGTCACAATCTATGAAAGCATTGCTATTCATTGTAATATATCTATGTATAATCATAAATACATTTAGGTTGTGACTCTTTTGGTAATTCTGGTTCAATGAACTCTAGAACTTTTGCTTTGACTTTAAGTTTCATGTTTGCAGAATTCAGATCAACCTGCCCATCCCCATTAAAGTATTATAATTTGTTCAGCGTTTTTATCTCCAATTAGTCCAATTTGACCTCAAACGCTCTAATGCCGAACGACCAGAAACTGCCAAATCTGGTTCCCGCACACTGCTATAAGCATGATAATAGTGGAGATCGTTTAAACGAGATATTAGTACGCAATTGCGCCTCTATGACTATCCCATGATTTTTCACGGGTCTGCGCTAGTATCTATATACCTATTTTACTTAAATATTGTGAAAAAAAAATGTTATTGGTATCCGGTATTAGACGGCGACACCAAAACTGAAAAACCGCTTTAAAAGGATTAATGCTTGAAAAACGGTATCACTTCTACGTACGTAAGCATATATTTCTTCACAACTACACTTCTGTCCTGATGTTGGACATTGCAATGCGCGTAATAAACCAAAAATGTTGATAAATGTGAGGGAGCGGGCCGTATCGGTAGAGTCGGGCAGCGAGAAATGAAAGGCGTCGGTCGATGTACGAGTCAGTCGTTTATTGGGCTACGTAGCGAGGTCGGTAAAGCGGTAACAAGATGTAAGGCAGAGTGCCGTAGATGAAAAGCTGCAGACTTGCGGTGTGATGGAGATGGTGCGGTGAAGGTCAGCGAGTTGCTCGACACCATGGCGGTGGAGATGACCTATCTTCCAGGCCGTTGCTCGACGCTTTGAATCGCGGAGATGAACGGTGAGTGGCTCGGTGAGCTGAGCCACCAGCAGGTAGTCCTGGCGAGGCGGAGCGTGTTTCCATGGCAGCGAAGCACGGTGGGGCTTCAGGGTGCCATGAAGTGGTGAGCTGATCCCTGGACTGAAGGTGCGTCAAACCTTATAAGTCGCGGGATGGAGCTGTTCTCAGGAGCTGAAGACACGATGGGCCTTGTAGCTGAGACGTGGTGGTGGACCTCGGGAAGCTGCCCTGGATGTGTGCCATGCAGGAGCACTTGTGCGATCTGTTACTTGTTGAGATATTGACCGACTGTTGAACTGATACTGACTGAGCTAGCGCCGAATTTAGTCGCTTTATATATGCCAGCGCGACCGGTGGGAGTAATGTTCCATTCGCCGGCAATGTGCACACTGGAAGGTACTCGATCATACCCGGTGCCGAATATTCAGGCGGCTTATAAACTCCAGACCTTTCTAGGCGGTGGCGATATTATTATCGTCCAGCCGGCACGGCAGGCGAGAAAGTAAATCGCGACCGGCATAATATGTAGGTACCTAGGCAAGTACCCGCGCCGCGCGAATATTAGAAGATGTTTCTCGATGTGTCGCCACAAATGTAATTCACGTAATGAAAAAACTATATTAATTATGTTAAATTGTTTTTTGCGAGTTTTACATCTTTCATAAGCATACGTGTTTCCTTTAACTTACATCATGGCTTCTTCAAGACCCATGTTCACTCATTTTTTCCCCTGGCCTTCTACAGTGTCTCCAAAGATATCATAGGCCCTTGGGGAAAACTCTGAACCTGTGACATTTTGTAAGGAGTAAGTAAATAAATGAAGGGCCAAAAGAAATCCCATTTTGTACTTCGTTGACTTCTCACAATATATGTGTTTTATATTTGTCTTCGCCTGTAGTGAAATATAAAATATAAAGAATTTGTACAAACTTATTTACAGATATGGCAAGGATTGATTTACCGGGAGGTGGGTGTTTATTTTTTCGTCAGTGTCTTAAAGCGCAACTGAACAAAATTTTAAACGAATATCATTCAAAATCATATGCATATGTATCAGAGGGAGAGTTGCGGGAGGTTTTAGGAGCGAGAGGGTGTGGCACCCAAGGGGTGGTGGAGGGAGCTTTTATTTAATGCAGGTGCTTATTTTTTGTGCAGGTTTTAGAGTAACAATGGAAATTTTGTTTTGGGTTGGTCAAAGGACATAATATTATGATTGTAAAGAGTATAGAGCTTAAAGTACAGCGAGAGCAGACATGCCTTACTCAATTTTATATAGAAAGAACATTTATTCATTGTTTCATCTTTACTCTTTATTTGCAAAATGTATAAATAAAATTACGTAACAATTTAATTCGGAGAATGAAAAATAATGTTTGCTTTTTGGTACATTCAAATATTTTTATTGAAAAAGTTAAATATATTTTTATATTCATCAAGGTTTCTTATATTTCAATACAGGCGAAAACAATTATAAAAATAAACATTGTGAGAAGTCAACAAAGTACAAAATAAAATGTTCGTTTCAAGAAAATATATTTGTGCTAAAACTTGATACTTCAAAAAATATAAAGAATCATCAACACCGTGTGATTATGTACGGGGTTTAACAGCACGCAGCCGAAGGATTTTAACCGGAGATTCGTGAACATATTTGGAGTTAAAAAGTAGATGTCATTTTGCTGTCGATGATTTTTTTTCTATTTAAAACAAAAAATATAGTTTTCAATCATACGCCGCCACTGATAACACTCCTACAGGATCACGTGATACGCGCGCTGTTTCGTGTGTTACCGTGCTGCTGGAAAGAAACGGAGTGCTTATCACGTGATCCGCTTGGCTATACCTGAGTATTCATTTGAGACGTGTGATGGAAAAATATTTTTATCGTTTTAATTGAAAAAAATATATCATCGGGCAGCAAAATGACATATGCATTATTTACTCCAGATATGCTCAGGAATCGCCGGAAAAAATCCTTCGGGTACGCGCTGCTACATCCTGTGCATAATGTTCAATACATAAAGATACCAAAAAGAACACATTTCTGCTTTTTCCGACAAAACAAAATACTGCAATACGTGAATTATTGTATGGTATTGAATTTCTTTCTTTCTTACCATCAAATTTTGTAATCGCATAACCGCGAAAATTTAAACGAAAGCTTATCTTGTCAAATACTTTGCTTAAATCTTAAAATATTTGTACATGCTGGTAAATATAAAACTAAAACAATATTCGTGATATTCATTTGTCCCAATATTGTAGTTAATGACTCAAGGGTTTATATAAAACACCCTCTTTTGTTGCTTCCCCTATCCCGAACAAACACCGTGTTGTGTTAGTGTACCAAAATGATTATACTCTAATGTGTAATAAATCTCGCAAAATGTTATGTTGTGCTTGCGAAAAACAATATTTTAAAGGTGTCATATGTGCCCGCGCTATCTTCTCACTTACAACATGTGTAGCCTATATTAGCAATACTTTACAACTTGTCACTTTCAATAAAGAATACCAACGAGGGAGGAAATTTACAGTCACTTTATCAAGATCAACCTTGAACGTTCAGTGGGAGAGATTTATAAATTCCACATAAATAATCCGAGCTTCGAAAGATTGTGGATATTGGAATTTTTTGTGTGGACTTTCACGAAGTAATGAAAACTGATGTTTTATCGGATGGTTTCAAGGATTTTTAGATAGATGGATAGCAAGTTTGGATGTTAGTCAAGTTTCATAGATAGACGAAAAACAAGCGTATATTCAAATAGGTGCTTACATAATCCACACCATTTGCTTTTGGAGTGAAAATTTCTTTAACACCGTTGTGATGTGAAACTCGATGAAATGAAAAAACGACACTAAAAGGAGAAAAACACATACAACTACAGGATTATGCCTGCGAGAGAATGAGATAGAATAATCGGTCTTCTCTTTGTGCGGTGCTTTGCCTCCACATTCTTTAGTTTTCTGAAGGTTTCACTTCTTCCGCGTGTGAAATACACACAAATACATTTTTAATGAATTCCGCACCCCAATATATTGCATACCACTTGCAGAGTTCCAACTGCTCCCAACCGCACGGAGCCAGTGAGACTAGAAACAGTATTTTTTTTTAAATAAAAACTCTAATAACACCAACCATGTAGGATGGCGAAAACTTTATTTATCATCAAAAATACTAATTTCGGTCGTGTGTCGATCCTGCATAATTCTGGTTCAATGAACTCTAGAACTCAAAGTTGCTTTGAATTTAAGTGTAATTTTCAAACTTGGAACTGTTTTATTTTTCACACAGGAGGCCTTGAGGAAAATAATTTCCTTCAGGGCTTATGTCATCTTTGGAGATGCTGTGTGGAGGGTTTTTTTAAGGAAAGGAAGGAGAGGAGAGTTCTGTGAAAGGGAAAGGGTTTAAGGGGTTGTAGGAATCTGGGGTTCAGTATGTCCTGGTCATCCGCCTTTAAGAACAAACAAACAAACCTTACCCCATGAACCCGAGCTGCTAAATCACCAAACGTTGCGAACCACTTGGGGCGACCTTTGGCAGAGGTGTTGGTTATCCAATAAAGGTTCCCGGGGCGGCGGTACCCATTCCCGCCTCTCAAATTAAATTGTTTATTTGGGGACAAGTGATGTGTGGTGAACGTATGTCTTGCGGTATGAAAGAGACATGCGTGTATGAGTGAGACAGCATGAGGAACGTATAAAAGGGTGTGATTGCTGTCTACCGTCCTCTTTGGATTATCGCTTCGTAAGAAGCACTACCTGTACCATATCTCGGAATAAACTCGCTAAGTCTACCTACGAGTATTTATTGTTCAATCTCCCTGAACTGAGAGCACAATATAGAGGAATCTGGATCCATACAAAGGAGTCCAGAAAGTAATGTTGATACCAGCCACGGTCATCACATTTGGCGCAGCCTATAAAGGAAGAAGATTTACGCAGCAGCCAAAATCACATTTGGCAGCAAACATCACGAGATTGAGGCTACAGTGGACAATAGGTGATCAGGCAGCATCAGGCCAGATCACATTCAGGAAGAGCAAGAGCAGCAGAAATTGGCATCCGAGGAATAGCAAGGCGCTGGATAGGTTTATTCAGTGCCGAGAACCTGGAGGAGCATACACGTAAGGCGTGGATGGAGAAGTCCGGGTCTTCAGGAGAAGATCAGAGACCAGGTGCAGACCTCACGGAAGGCGTGCCGGCGCATTAGAAGGACGACCAGGGTTCAGGAGCCAGGAGACGGTCCGCGGAAGGGCGAGATCGGAGCAGCAGCATCAAGTCAACAGAGTCGTGAGTTGAGTGCTGTTTGTAAAATTTTCTGTTTTTATTGATTGTATCTGTGTGAAGATGGAAGGGGGAGAACTGCCCAGGTTTTGTCATTTGAGGGACAAACTGGAGACGTTCGTGTTGCAATACGAACAGTTCATCCTCGTCAATGATGACAAGTTAAATTCGGTAGAAAAAAAGAGAGCGGTTTTAATATCTCATTTACACACAGAGACAATAGATTTATTGATTGATTTGTGTTTTCCTAAAAAAATTACAGATATTACGGTCGAAAATTTATTGTTATTACTAGAGAATCATGTAGGTATCAAACGAAATGTGTTCAAAGAGCGCGAAATTTTTTTTGCTACGAAACAAAAAAGTTCAGAATCGGTTAATGATTATATAGCACGGTTAAGAAATCTCGTTAGATTTTGCAAATTCGAGGACAGACTTGAATATAATTTAAAAGATGTTTTTGTCACCGGTCTTCGAGTGGGGCGTATTAACCTGTCAAAGGCCAGGGTTTTTTACCTTACCTTTTTTAAATTACCTTAACAACAAGAATGGAGGAAGCTATTTTAAGCTTTATTTTATGTTATAAATTAATGGAATAAAATTTAAAATCGCATCCAAATTATTTGAATTAATATTCTTTTTTGAAATTCCAGTCTCGCGCGCGGGCGCGTTCCTGGCCTTTGAAAGGTTAAGGAGAAATTATTTGTAGAGGCTGAAAACTTTTCATTAAAAAAGGTTATAGAATGTGCTATTGCTATGGATTCATTCGAGGTAATGAATAAGCAAATTAAAACGGAAAGTGTTGATTTAGTAAATAAATTTAAAAATACATCGAACAATTTGTCACAAAAACAAAATTCGGTAGGTAAACATTTTTTTAGAACTTCGGACAAGAATGTTACATCGTACAGAGCGAGGTCAGCGGACCGAACAAAGTGTAAACATTGCGGGAATTATCACGATTCAGTAAATTGTAAATTGAAAGACGTGTTTTGTTATAAATGCAGAGTGAAAGGGCATATTGGGAAGATATGTCGCGATTTAAAATATAATAACATTTCTTCAGTGTTCGTAAATACGCAGGAACATAAAAACATGTTGCGGATAAACGCAGTATATTGTGAACCAATATTGTGCAAAGTTTTAGTGAATAATGTGGAACTAAACGGTTTATTGGACACAGGGGCGGCAATTTCGATTTTAACGGACGAAGATTATGTTAAACATTTCAAACATTTGATGTTAAAACCAAAGGATTTAACCTTAATGGGTTACGCTAACTGTAAGTTAAATTTATTGGGTTGTATCTTATTAACAGTTGATTTTAACGGTTATAGGGAAATGTTAGAATTTTGCGTAGTAAAACAGGGAACAATTACGGTTCTAGGGCGTGATTTCATTAAAAAGTTTAATATTGGATTTACGGGCTTACAATCTACTTTATCCCAGGAGGGAAGTGAAAATGTTTCTCACAATATGGTTGAGAATAATACTAGTGTAATTAATAATTTAATTCGGAAATTCCCGGAGGTTTTTTCGGAGAAACTGGGTAAATTCAATAAATATAAAGTGCATTTGAAATTAAAAGAGAATGCGGAACCGAAATTCTGCAATCCGAGAAATATACCGTTTGCTTTAAAAGCAAAGGTTAAATCGGAATTGGGATGTTTACAATCGGAAGGTATTTCAGTTCCGGTAAACTATAGTAAGTTTGCGTCACCAATCGTTCCAATAGAAAAAAATAATGGGGAAATAAATGAAAAATCAATTTCAGCCCAGGAGGGTAGTGAAATTTTTTCTCATAGTGTTTTTGAGAATGATAGAAGTGATTTACAATCAATTTCATCCCAGGAGGGTAGTGAAATTTTTTCTCATAGTGGTTTTGATGATGATAGAAGTGATTTACAATCAATTTCATCCCAGGAGGGTAGTGAAATTTTTTCTCATAGTGTATTTGAGAGTGGTAGAAGTAAAGTGAATAAAAAAATTCGAAAATTCCAGGAGGTTTTTTCGGAGAAAGCGGGTAGTTTTAATAAAAGTAAAGTGCAATTAGAATTAATTGGGAATGAGGAACCAGTTCACGTAGAGAATGACTTGGATACTCAAATTCTAAGTTTATTTAAAAATAACAGAGATTTACCTATAACGGAAGAAATATGGAGTAGGGTGCATATTAATTATGCGGGCCCAATTGCAAATAAATATTTTCTTGTAATTATTGACTCAACCTCAAAATGGTTAGACTGTGTAGAAGTAAAGTCTCCAAATTCGTATAACACTATTAAAATATTAAAGGGTTTATTTAGTTATTTCGGGAGTGTACAGACAATAGTTTCAGATAATGGAGCCGCTTTCATGTCAGCGGACTTCAAAGAGTTTTGTGAGATGAATAACATCAAACATTTAACGACTCCGGTAAATCATCCACAATCAAATGGTCTAGCAGAAAACGCGGTTCGAACGTGTAAAAATTTTTTAAAAAAAATGATGATAAGAAATAAGTTTCAGTCAGGTTATGAGGAAAAATTAGGAAATTTTTTAATTGATTACAGAAATGCACCACACTGTACAACTGGCTTAGAACCTGCAGTTGTAATGTTTGGAAGGAAACTAAGGTCAAACTTAAACAGTTTTGTACCGAGAGGGGGGAGAGATAAGGATAATAGAATTAAGAAAGAAACAAAAATTAAAATGTCTAAATGTCAGGAAAATCAAAAATATTATTATAAAAGAAATAATAAAGAATCGGGGGGTTTTTCGATTAATCAAAAGGTAATGGTTAGAGATTTCAGAGACCAAAACAATGATAAATGGGTACCAGGGAAAGTGTATAAACAATTAGGAAAAAAACTTTATATAATTGAGGTAAATTTAAATGGTAAAATTATGTTTTGGAAAAGGCATTTTGATCAGTTGTCTAAATTATGTGTGTCATGGGAAAAGAAACACAGCAATCCTTATGTCGCGTCTGAGACGAAGAGACTGTCGTATGATGAATACGATGTCTCCAGCTTTGGCCTGGATGACAGTCTAATGGGTTTTTCTCCTTCTCATTCCAGCCCCAGTGATCCAGTGGCGTCAACGTCGGGAAATTGGAAGGACCGACTACGACCACGAACACACAGATGAGTCAATGAAGGCAGCACTCAGCTCTCGACTCAACATGAATTACTTACATTGTAAATATTGGAATATTTTATGTATTGTAAATAATTATCAGTTCATGTTGTGTAACTGTCTTCGGATTTAAGTGTGGAGGGATGTGGTGAACGTATGTCTTGCGGTATGAAAGAGACATGCGTGTATGAGTGAGACAGCATGAGGAACGTATAAAAGGGTGTGATTGCTGTCTACCGTCCTCTTTGGATTATCGCTTCGTAAGAAGCACTACCTGTACCATATCTCGGAATAAACTCGCTAAGTCTACCTACGAGTATTTATTGTTCAATCTCCCTGAACTGAGAGCACAATATAGAGGAATCTGGATCCATACAAAGGAGTCCAGAAAGTAATGTTGATACCAGCCACGGTCATCACATGATGAAGTTCCCATCGAATAATACAATGTTTTTAACAAAATAATCGTATTTTATTAGCTGATTTCTCGATAATTCAGAATATCCCATGAATTTTCACGAGTCTGTGCTAGTATTAAACTATTTTTGGTGGAACTTCATTTTCCTGTCATTGTTTTTTTTAAATAATTCATCTACAAGTAGGATGCTTATGAGCTTTTGTCGAATAACACTTGGCCAGGAATGTTTCATAATTCTGATTATTACTGCAAATTAAAAAAAAAATATATTCAAATATTGTGATATGCTGCCAAAATGCGTTTTATTTTATTTTATGCATTTATTGAAGTGATTTTGGACACACAATTTTTTTTATTTGCGTCTGGTTCGAATAAATCACAAGGTTTCCGACGCGTGAGCAAGCCACATTCAGGTGTCCTGCCGCTATTTTGTCACCTTTGTAATCTAATTTGACGGCCGGTGTAGTCCAGCGGTAAGGCTCTTGACTCGCACACCGAAGGTCGCGGGATCGAATCCCGGCGTGGCAAATAAATTTTATTTGATTAATTTGTGTTATTTCACAATATATTCATTTAAAATAATATATATAGTATATTTGCGGCACGTTCCAGAGTGGAAGATACTCTCAGTATCGCCCTAGTGTAAGACCACCATTCAGAATTGAAACGTTGCTTGAAATGGCGTTAGCCGTGTTTGGTGACCAGATCTGAATAGTCAGATACTTCCCCACCTTCCTCTCCCTTATCTCCTACTCGTCTCCACTACCTTCAGCCACACAACATACCCCAATTGGGGGTGCAATAGTGTCACTTGCTTCAGACGGGAGCTGTTGGGACTCTTGTGCGTATTCATGTAAAAAATAAATCTCTTCCTCTGCTCCCCTTGTCCCCCATCCCTCCGTCACCGTTCCCTGCACGGCCTTTCCCGTGCGTTCGTGTTTCCGCCCCATTTCTCTCCTGCGTCCCCTTCCCTTCCCGCGTTTCCCTTCTTCGTTCCTCGCCTACCCGCCTCCCGCGTTCCGTTTCCTCCTTTCCCGCCTTCCCCCCTCCCTCGCCCCCCCCTTTCATGAACTTTCCCCCCTCCTTCGTTCAACTCCCCTCTCCGGGATTCCCCTCCCCCTCGCTGCCTTTAAACCACATGAAATACACATATGTTTAACTAAAATATTATTCTAATTTCATTACTCCAGAGCTCATCAGTACATATTACAACCTTCACGGGCGTACGCTCAACATCTCTTCAACGTTTCACCGTAATCGAATTAATGGAATAGGAACGCATGCGGGACAAACCAAGAAACATTCATTTTTATATATAAAGATATTTGTGAAATAAATTAATTTTAGCCACATTTTTTGTATTTCACTGTTTAACGGGTCTTTTTTGATTCATGGTGCACTTTTGGTCGCATTTTACAGCCTGTTGACTTGCAAATTCAGTGCACTTCTGCGGAGCTATACAAATTGTGGGCATTTTATTTCTTTCGAACTCGTCCACCGTCAATCCGTCCTTATATTTTTTCGTTCCACCAAGTAGTGCCCGAAGGCAGCAATTAAGCCCTGTAGGTATAAAACTTTCGAGGGAAAACTGTGAATATTTCCGAAGAGATTTGTGCCAGAGGTATTTCGTTAACGAGGGTTAAAAACTGTGATACTTGAATGTAACACTTCATCATATTTTCGGGTTGTTAACATTTCGTCCTAACGGTGATTTAAAAAAGTTTTATTCTTTGATTTTTCATCTTGAAACTTCCCTTTCCCATTCTAATAATATATCTCGATCTTCAACAACTTTCTATAATGTACTAGCTGAACCCGGCAAGCGTTGCAACGCCACTTAAATAAATTATACCTATTGTTTCTCCCTGCGTGTCCTTTCCAATTCGTCCCTGTTCCCCTTCCGCCTCCTCTTTCCCTCCCGCGTTCCCCCTCTACCTTCCTCCCCTTTCCCCCGCCCCTTTTCCCGTAAAACCCCCCGCTCCCCCCTTTTCCCGTCAGTCCCCTTCTCTCGACACCCCCTCCCGCAAATCTTCCCCCCTTCATTCCCCTTCATCCCTCCCGGATTCCACTCCCCTTCCCACCTACCTGCTCTGCCGCTAAAATACATTAAACACACTCTTTTTTCAAAAAACTCGCGTGCCACTTATTGCAATTTTTTTATATAAATTTCATAACGACGAAGCTCTCCAGTGTATATGGAAACACTCTTCTGCTAAAATGCAATGTTTTGTAAAAAAAATTGAGTCAATCCATCGATTATTTTCCGATATTTGCAGACTCAAACATACGGAACCTATTTTTTACTGGATAGGGGCACCCTAATCACTAGCGGTATGAAATACATTTAACGACCTACCAAATATACAAAAAAAATCATAAAAATCGGTCCAGCCTTTTTGAAGGAGTGGGACCACAAACACCGGGACACGAGATTTTTATACATCCTACATATAGGTTTTAAGATTTTCACGGCCAAAAGTATTTTAGTTATTTGTTTTTGGGGTGTTATGCCGTGTTGCGCTACCTCCTTCTTTAGCCAACGTTTCGGACATTGTTGCAGTGTCCATCATCAGGGCAGATCCGGCATGTGATCCAGATGCGTCTACATCTACCGGATTTGCCCTGATATGCGCAAAACGGCATAATACCCCAAAAACAAAAAAAGAAAATCCTACCTACAGATTAAAACAATCGGTACCTACCTTCCTAGTAGTTCTGTGAGCAGTAGATCTCGCAATAAAGTATGTTTCTATTTAATTCTCATTTAATATCAACGTCAAAACTTTCTCTGAAATCTTAAGATTTGTAAGTAAGTACTTAAATAACTATCTACTTAATCAAACCCAAATCATTTTACAATTAAAAAAATAATCTTTACTGAACCATTAACCCATGTTAGCTCATAGAGGGGGTAGAGCTAAAATTGGCTAAAAATTATTAACTAAAAATTCGTGACGTAGCTTGAAGTCCATGTTCCACTGGGTAATTTGAATTAACTGCAATACAGGTGGCAGTACTTCAAACTACATCACGCGTTCGAAATTTC
This sequence comes from Limnephilus marmoratus, assembly GCA_917880885.1. Lineage (NCBI taxonomy): Eukaryota > Metazoa > Arthropoda > Insecta > Trichoptera > Limnephilidae > Limnephilus > Limnephilus marmoratus. The sequence goes on from OU862908.1 coordinate 57,855,950, forward strand.
TAAAGCGGCCCGACCAGTTTTTTAAACGACTTCAAAAAGGAGGAGGTTCTATTTTTTTACTTTTTAGTGCATTTTTTGAAGTCGTTTTTTGTTTTGTTAAAATTTTTGTCGAGTAAACAAAAATTTTAACAAAACAAAAAACGACTTCAAAAAATGCACTAAAAAGTAAAAAAATAATTTCGTATTCTTCTACAACTTCATAATCAACTCTTACTTTTTCTACTCATCAATATGTAGGTATGATAGTCATTTTTGGAATCGGTGTCAGTCAACAAGATAGGTTTGTAACTACATACAAAGTAATAGGTTATAGGTGAGATGTGCTTGTGTCGCACAAGCGACTTGACGAGGCGAGAGCGGAGCCGGGGCGGGAGAGGAGCTGTCAAGTGAACACGCCGGCCGGGTACCTTTGCTGACACCGACTCCAAAAATAACAATCGTACCTACATATTGATGAGTAGAAAAAGTGAGTTGATTATGAAGTTGTAGAAGAATACGAAATTATTTTTTTACTTTTTAGTGCATTTTTTAAGTCGTTTTTTTGTTTTGTTAAAATTTTTGTTTATTTTTTTATTTTTAGTGAATCCGAAGTACACTAATTTGTCTGAATATGGGTAGACCTACTAAACGTGCTGCTCATATGAGACAGACATAATTTGACCATAACGACGTTAGGGTCAAATTAAGAGATTCGGCCGAGTTTCGTTAATTTGTTCCTAAGAATTGAAGATTTCCGTTACTTTGTCATGGATCCGATAATCAGAACCTAACCAAACTCTTATCAAACTATCCTTGAAGTACATCCTTTCCAATAAAAAATGAATCATTGAAATCGGTTGGCGTGATATTGAGTTATTCGTCCATTTGTCGCTCACATACTTTATGCAAATTTAAGACTTATATGGTTTTCTCATGGATGCCATTGTCAGAACTAGACCAAATTAAAATGGGACCACATGCACCAGCTTTCAAATAAAAAAAGAATCATCAATATCGGTTCACCCGGTCGAAAGTTCTGAGGTAACAAACATAAAAAATAAAATACAGTCGAATTGAGAACCTCCTCCTTTTTGAAGTCGTTTAAAAAGGGCCCTTATGAGCTAATATATTTTCTACAAACATTAACTTAACCACATTTTAAAAATATTTTCTACGAACCTTGCATCGTGAGTCAACGCTAAATCATCGCCGTACGCCAGCAAATTTTTTAAATTTTTGTAATTTATTACTTGTATTTTGCAAAATGATTTTTTGTGAATTGTGCCGTCTCACTAGATAATGTTTTAAATTATTTTGTTTATAATACTTATTCTACCAAGTACTTTCGCTGGAATAGTATCTTATATTTAGAGAAATGTTTTTTTTAACCGGATCCGGAACGTAATAAACAAATTTGCAGAGAGATGAAATGCCAAATGGTCGAGTTAAACAGGATTTCTCCACGCTCAGTTGACTAGTTCGCTTGCTAATATACAGGGTGTCTGGGGGTAAAGTGCATTAACTTCGGGAGGTGATTCTACATAATATTATAAGTAAAAAAGATAAGTAACTTTTTCTAAATTCCAACTTTTAGGAGTTGTTTTGTGGTAAAAAGATAAAAATAGACCGGCGTGTGCCGCCAGCTTTATTATTTTCCGCTGTTACGATACGGGACAGTCACAACCATGTAATGTTGCAACAATCGTGCCCGGCGGGCGCTCAGCAAGAATGATCGTAGCTCACACTAAAGAATTTTAGTAGGTACGTCTTTTTGTATGGGAAAAAAAATGTTGGAATTTCGAAAAAAGTTGTTAATCTTTTTTACTCCTACCATCATATAGAATCACCTCCCAAAATTAAGGCACTTTACCCAAGGACACCCTGTATAAAATAATAGTCTTCAGCCAATCTAATCTTTATTGCATAAGAAAGATTCGCTCTAATGTAATCGCTTATAAACGTTGTTTTTTTCATTAAGTTATTTTTTACACATATTTAAAAAAAAGCCTTAAGGACATATATTTTTTTAATTTTATCCATTGTTGAAAATGGTATGAACTAATGATACAACGAATATAATTTTGTAATTTGGTCTGATCTCTTAACACTTTGTTGTTAATTCATATATATATATTTTTTATCACTTATTATTTTCTCTGTTCATCATTTTATTATTTTGCTTTTACTTAACTGTTTTGCATGACCGATATTTGCGTGTGTTATTTTTATTAAATTGTGAAATTATTAACCCCGATACAGGCGAACCCTAGTGGGGTTAATAATTACATGCTAAAAATATAATAATATGTACATATAAATTGTGAAGAAGCAATAAATAAATAATAAATCTTCAGCGCCCTCGCAACTAAATATTTCTACATTTTAGAGCATCTTGGATAGTTTTACTGGCTAAAACATACTAAAATAATCATCTTGAATTTTTTCTTAATATTATTTAAATCAATTAACGTAATGACTCCGCCTTATAACCTAAGCTATGCTTTCCCATTTCACGGCAATCAACACATAGATCAACAAACTATCAAAAAGTTGAAGACACCAAAAGACTGCCCAAGTAACACATAAGTTCGGCGTATCAGACCATACTGTTTGAAATAAATTCCCAAATGAACTGAGGCGGATAAGAAGCCGAATTCGGTGAAATGCAAAGCTGGTAAATCATTTCCATAAATAAATAATTTAGTTGAAACGCCTAACCTCGACTTAGTATAGATACCTAAATACCATTTGTTTCCACTGGTCTGCAAAACAATCATTTACTTTCCGTCTATACTGAATAACATCTGTAAAAATGTAAATATAAGTTTTTATTTGCTTACTAATTACCTTCATAAGAATAAAAAATTCAGCATTTTTGTTTAACTGGCGTTGTTCGTGATTTACGCAGACATTTTCGAAACCAGAATTAAATTAACGGTCCCGAAGAAAAATGACGGATCTGATAAAATTGAAAATTGTCTTCTTTGCTTATTTTAACCTCCTTTTAAATGATTTAAAAGTCTGCATTTACGGAATTTTCAATACAATGTAAAGAAATATGTATAATAGTATATATTCCTTATATATGCTATATTTCTTGATCTCAGTACAAATGTAAAAATGCAGAAAAGTAACTGCTCTACAAAACTACAAAATCACATTTTCGACATTGTTCCTCGGGACCGTCGAATGGTCATTTTATTTTTATTTTGCATGTCACTGTGCAAAATTTTATCAAAATTAAAAATTGTGCTTTAAAGCCCGCCTTCCACCGCGAGCGGAGCGGACTCGGTGCGGAATCCGCTCAACTAGCAAACGATAAGTGCACACAAATGCTTCCATCAAGAACGAGGCGAGCGGAGCGGACTAAACGAATGAAATAGGTTCGAACGAGTCTGCTCGACTCGCGCACGCTAACTGCATACAAATGCTTCCATCAAGAACGAGGTGAGCGGAGCATCGCCGACTAGTTTCTAGCGGACTCCTAGAACTGTAGCCAATTCAGTTGCCTCGCTGCGTTTTTGTCAAGATGGAGGTGTTTATTGAAGCCGTTTGCCAATTTTAGTGTTTATAGGATACGACTAGCAAAGAATGTCGTAATGTCGTCAAAAAGGATGCGGCTTGGAAAACCATCATTGAGATGAAATTGCCGGAAATAAGAAAGTTTAATTTTTTTTTTTTAAATTTGATTGTCTTTTTTTAGCAAACCTTTCTTTATTGCCTGCACGTAAAAAATCATCCTCACTAGAATCAGTACTTGAAATCACAGAAATCACTCTGTTCACTTCGAGACGGATCATCAATGATTAGTTTTCAATGGAAGGGCAAAACTATTTCTTATTTTTCGTTGACATCACTCCGCTCGCCTCGCCCACTACTCGCATGGGCAGTGGAAGGCAAACACCTATCTTCTTAGCGACTCTTTTTTGGTGGAAGGTCAAAGCTATCTCACTCATCTCCAACTCCGCTCAGCTCGACTCTTTCCGCTCCCAGTGGAAGGCGGGCTTAAGGCGCGGCAAAAGGGGGTGGGGATGATTTTTTAAAATTTCATGTAGACCAGTTACCTTTCTCTTATATTAAATATAGGTTACTGAGATTTCACAAAAAATAGCAACATACTAATATTCGTATTTTCTTTCCAGGCTCTCGCGGTCAGTAGACAGCTGGGAGCGACGACCTACGTAGAAACCTCAGCCAAAACCTCCGTCAAGGGGGTGAAGGACGCCTTCGAGGTGGCCGCTCTCGCCGCCCTCGGAAAACTTAACAAGAACCACTCGGTTATGCAAAAACAGGTAACGCTACATCACCTTATATTGCTATTTTGTGTATGAAATACTTTTACTCTGGTTTTCTGGTTTATTATCTACACGACGGTGGTAACACAACCATCTTTTGCATGGTTAACATTTCCATTGCAATTATAATTTCCCTTGCAATACAATTTACATTGAACGCATGTTGTCATCAGCAAGACTGAACGAATTACGGAATTTTGAATTTGGAAATTATACGTGGCATCATTAAACAGACCGATATAAGCGTGAAGATGACTTAAAACTATTCTTAGAAGTATTAACTTTAGAAGACTGCAATCAACTCCATTTAGATGTTAATGGAATTGTCGACTGGGGTACAAGAAATCGGATTCGTATCCAAAATTTTAATTAATTTTATTCGCCAGGGCTTGTATCACCGGTGTACAATGGATGCCCGAAACATGTTTCCACCTTGAAGGATCTTGGAATCAAGTTTGATAGTGGGCTGATATTTCATGCTCATATTGAGATGGCACGTAGCACTTCATTGAGAATGCCGGGGTTTGTTATACGCAGTGCGAGGAATTTTGTAAAAATCCCGGATCTCATAATTTAATTTAATTCGTTGGTAAGAAGTGGACTTAAAAGTGGGTCGGCAATTAAAGTTCACACCAGGTAAAGAATTTCCTCATTTTGAAGATAATTTAGAAGCAATTTCTGAGATTTCCCTAGTATTGCTATTACCAGTGGTCTATCATACCCATTTTTTTGGTATGCTCGGAATGAACCATTTACGGGTCAGAAGAGATGTACACATTGCCAGACATTTCTTCAACTATATTTCAACGATAGAAGAATTTAAAGACGCAATCATAATATACGAAATAATTTGTCAACAATGCTCAATGCCATCACGGTTTCTGTCTTTATTCAAACAACTAGAAAGCATTATTTTTAAAATAACCGAAATATTTACTATTCTCGAAATAAAAAACACGGGTCAATCCTGTCCTCACGAATGTGGACTGGTTTAGTGGACAATGACCAAATATTTAAATATTGTCAGGTACATTTTGTCCTCAACACTTAATAATATAATATTGTTGAGTAAAGTTTTTTTTAAGCTATATTTTATTTAGAGTTGTTTATTGAAAGTGATTTTAGAAGCACGACATCGACAATGGAAAACATTTTTCTTCTTTATAAAATACGAAGTAAGTTGATTTCCTTGGGCACTACCACAATCCAGATAGAAAAATAACTAAGAAATTTTTATTTCTTGAAAATAATTCTTACAAACCACAGTTTCTCTTATTTCTTTTAAGATCTACGATTTTGTTTTAGGTTTTCATTTAGAAAGCTAAGCACATTTCCCAGGTTTGTGGTTTTCCTAATAGGTTAGATCTGATTACGAACACTTTATATAAAAATCCTTTAAAATGATATTTCTCTTCGACTTTTTGTTTTATATCTGTATTCTACAATCTACGCTCGAAGAATCTAATATCTGGAATCTAAACCAAATGAACGATAAACATCGAAGGCCAACCCTTTGTTCCACAAACTTCCCCTTGAAACAATGTTATTACTTTAGCCAGTAACTTAATTTGAAATGTTAGACAAAATAATAAAGGTGCAAAACGTGTATATGGAAATGATCCTGTTTGCAGATACTAACGATGATTATTCTCCCTCCTTTAAACTGTATTTATAACAACGGCGTGCCCGGCTGAGCAGCTAACGTAATGCTGATGATGAATTATTCAACTATGTCTTACTTTGAGTGGCATTATACCATTTAGAGAACTCAGGTTAACTTTATTAATAATACTATTTGAATTATTAATCTAACTACTTGGTCTTTCGAATATCTCCTAAGAAGTATTCCAAGGTTATTGTCGAATAAATCTCTTATTTTTTTACCTCACAAGAATGTATTTAAGTACGGTTTACGGTTACATTGTAAATTGCTGGAAACGTGTGAAATTCAAAATTTTGGTCGTAAAAACTTCCATTTTAGTATCTCTTTTACAAGGGACAGAGTGAAAACTTTAAGCCTATTCAAAAGACCCAGAATTTTGCAACAATTTTGCAGATTTGTCTTTGGGTGCGTTATTCATTACTCAACTTTGTCATTATTGCTGTTGCTTATGCCCCCTCTACACGTTAGCAGATGCGTCCTCAGATGGATCTCTACGAGCCGCCGACACATCTGTAGGTGGATCAGTCTGTGTTGGTTCTCGACAGACGCAACACCTACGCACGCCAAATGGAAATTGAGACCGTAGCTATTTATTTATTTAGTACTTTTAATATGTAAGAAACCCTTTGATCCGTGCTACAAAAACCGACAACTAACGGATTAGTGCCGGACGCATCTGCCGACGTCAAATACCTACCACAGACGAACAAGTCACCCCCTCTACACGTCGGCGGACGCGTCCGCCGATGACATCTGCAGATGAATCTGTCTACATGTAGAGGAGGCTTTTGACATTGGTTTAGGATTAAAAAATATCCAAGAAATTCAACAATAATAAAGAGATTTCCTTTAAAGGTAATTTTTGTTTTTAACTTAGTTATTATGTGTCGAGATTGATGACGCAGCTCTAATACCTAAATGTCTATTATTTTTGAAGATCCGCAAACGTTCGTATCTAGTATGAACTGTGTTTATAATTTGAATGATATACTGCACAGTAAGTGAATTCAAAGACCATTTGAAAGAGAGGATAGGGTGAATTCTTGGAACAAGTGGATGAGTTTATAAATACACGTGTCAGGTAGTGTGTTCATGAGATACGAGATAAATGAGGACATTGAAAGAAGTCTGAAAGTAGGAAATTTAATCAATGGAGACTGAATGCAGTAGTCGCTATTGGAAAGTTGTCAAAGGGAACTTGGCTAAGGAGTTCACAAAGAAGTTCTGATACCATCCTGACGTATGTAGTAAATAGATTCCTGTGTGTGTACTTAAACCACGTCTGATTAAATTAATAATAAGGAGAGAAGAACATATGAGGAGCGTTGAACGTGTATGAACAAGGTTGAAGAGAGGGGCAAATATATGATTTTTATGCGTGTTGAGGAACAGAGAAAGAAGTTTTATAAAAATACATGAATCGTAAGCTGATTGAAAACAAAGTCAAGGTGAGAAATTCTCGATTAAGTGATTCATTTTTGAGTTGCGTCGTATCAAAATCTGGAACAGAAACAGGAAGCAAGGCGTATTTGACGTGGCGTTCCGTCGTATCTGCCTGGTCTCTGTGGAGAAACGGTGTGATATGTTTTTCTCAGGCGATAACAATTTATTTATTTATTATGCCCTAGTGGACTTTTACAAAGATAGGTAATAATAGTTAGGCTATATAATGATTAAATTGTTAGTAAAAATAAAATTAAATAAAATTTAAATCATACATTTCATTAAAATAATTATAAAGACTAGTTTTATAACTAATACGGAATCTGCAAACATGTCTACAATGTTCCCAAATTTATTGCCAAAAAATTATATAGGTGTGTATGAGTCTCATAGCTTGTTTTAAAATTGTCTTAGAAAAAGTTTGAAAATTTCTATTTTGGCGAGAATTTCAGGGTTGTCAATGCAATTATTAATGATTTTATTTAATAGCACAAGGTCAGAGATGATCCGCCTATCTGACAGCGTAATTATTTTGAGTTGTTTCATCAAAAGGATATAGTTAATATTTTGAATTGGAATATTCAGCTTAAAGTTAATAAATCTTAGAAATTTGGGCTGTAACCTTTCTATATTGTCGGAATTGTTTTATATAATGGAGACCAAATGGGCGAATTATACTCTACGTGGCTTCTTACTAAAGAAGTGTACAATATTTTCAAACATTCTAGTGACTTAAAATCACTTGCTGTTCTGCATATAAAACCAAGCATTTTTATAGCTCTATTTGTTATTTCATTTACGTGCAGAGTAAATGTTAACTTTTCATCAAATATAACCGACTGGTGTCAATATTACATTATTTGAAGAGTATTCATAAGTTACATGACTTTGGATTTTATGAAAACGAATTAGCACTTTTGAATATTAATAAATAGATAACAGATATCGGATATTTTTAAAATTAATGTTTCCCGCGATAGCCCTTTCGCCCTACGAAATCATTGTCACCCTTTGGCTCAGCTGTAAGGTGTCTGAATTTACAATGTTACATTATAATTATACACTGAGTATTCGAAGTCTTCTTCGCGTGTGGTTGTAAGTGCAAAAACTTTTTTATTATCAAATCTCGAACCTCGTGTTAAAATACCTAATTAGTGTAACAGGGTTTCGTTATAAATATGTAGGCATATATCACACATATTTCAGAACCTAAAATACGAAAAAAACATCAATGAATCGCGGATATAGAAATAGAGACCAGCCTGCTCGGCCGCACCTCCAAAAACCTAGCCCACGTAACATTGATCAGAATCATAACTACAAACTCGGCAGTCCTGAAGTATAACTACCATCGATGTCAGCGAAATAATACAAGCACTATTATTCTATTACAAACTTTACCGTAAAGCTACGCGTATAAAACTTTTTTTAACAGAAACACAAACGTCAGCGCTTAGACTTTGAAATTCTGAAAGCAATGCTATTTATTACTTTTAGTTGGGGATGAAATGTCGAGAATTCGTAAATTCGCATTTCAACAAAGCTCAAACTGTTTTCCACCTTGACGTATATCTTTTGTTTCATTAAATAATTAAAAAGGCATTTAGCTTCTGTCAGAATTGCGAGAGGTATTTCGCTTGGTTCCGCTACTTTTCATCCCGCCACAAAATATCCTCCGACAAAATATCCTACGGACAAAACGTCCCCCAACAAAATATCTACTAAAACTTAACCTAACCTAAACTAAAAAAAAAAGGGAAAATAATAATGCAGACTTCTTGTAAAGACAATAAATTATTGTTATCTGTATTATTTTTGACCCATTTTACTATTTTTTTTAAATTTATTTATTTATTTAATTACGACCTCCGTAGTCCAGTGGGTAAGACTCTTGACTCACAATCCGGAGGTCGCGGGTTCGAACCCGGCATGCGCAAATAAATTTTATTTGTGTTATTTCACAATTAATTCATTTAAAAAATAATGTATAGTATATTTGCGGCATGTTCCAGAGTGGAAGATACTATTAGTAGATATCGTCCTGGTGTAAGACCACCATTCAGAATTGAAACGTTGCTTGAAAATGGTTTTAGCCGCGGTTTTTTAATGGTTTTTTAATGGTTTTGACGACCTCCGTAGTCCAGTGGGTAAGACTCTTGACTCACAGTCCGGAGGTCGCGGGTTCAAACCCGGCATGCGCAAATAAATTTTATTTGATTAATTTGTGTTATTTCACAATTTATTCATTTAAAATAATATATAGTATATTTGCAGCATGTTCCAGAGTGGAAGATACTATCAGTATCGCCCTGGTGTAAGACCACCATTCAGAATTGAAACGTTGCTTGAAAATGGCTTTAGCCGTGTTTGGTAACCAGATCTGAATAGCCAGGTACTTCCCAACCTTCCTCTTCCCCACCTCCTTCCCCTCCCCACTACCTTCAGCCTCACAACATACCTCAATTGGGGATGCCATAGTCTCACTGGCTCCAGACGGGAGCAGTTGAGATTCTTGTGCGGTTATTCACTGTAAAAAAAAAAAAAAAAAAAAAAAGCCGTGTTTGGTGACCAGATCTGAATAGCCAGGTACTTCCCAACCTTCCTCCTCCCTACCTCCTTCCCCTCCCCGCTACCTTCAGCCTCACAACATACCCCCATTTGGGATGCCATAGTCTCACTGGCTCTAGACAGGAGCAGTTGAGATTCTTGTGCGGTATTCACTGTAAAAAAAAATCTTTACAAGATGTCTGTTTTATTTTTGTCACATGTTTTTGTTAGGTTAGGTAAGGTTTTAGTAGATATTTTGTGGGGGACTGTTTTGTCCGTAGGATATTTTGTCGGAGGATATTTTGTCGGGGATATTTGTCGCGAAATGAAATCGCGCAGTACCGTTTCGCTCGGCGTAGACATTCATAATTTCATATCGCTGAAGGAATTCTTCGTTCTCATTCAAAACGTTGGAAGTATTAGCATTTTGAGTACGATGGGCAACATTAGAGGTATTTCTTTGTTTTGTCTGTTTGTCTGCACGGTGGCAAGGAAATTTAATCACCTGAAATTCAACTGCGCGAAAAGTATGAAAAATAATTTAATCCCATCGTGGAAGCAGGGAAGCACTTGGAGCCTTTCATTTAAATAAGAAGTCATTTATTTACCATAAAATAAAAATTAGTTGTTTAACTACTGAATATGTGTGCAGTATTTTCTGGTTCAAATGCATGTTTCTAATTTTCTCTTCATTACATAGTATAAAAATTAGATAGTATAAAATGAAGTCGCTCAAAATGTATGTGCGCGTTAATCTTTTATTTTTATTTTTTTTTATCCTTTATTTTTCCCAATTTTACATGTTATAGTTACATATTTTAGGTATAATAAAAATAATGGGAACCCACTAAGGCGCAGCCTGTGCGTGGGTAATATTATAGTTAAATATTTTATTTTAGTACCTAGAAAAAACAAACAAGTGGCATAATATGAAGCAAAAAAAATTATTAAAATTTGTTTAAACAGTTTGTACAAAAAGTGTGTTCAATAGTGTACAAGGTAATAATTAGTGTATAGTGTAATAACAGTTATAAGTGTAATAATAAGTGTAAAGTTTGTGAGAAACATAAACTGATGTAAAATTAAATAAATAGAGTTTTTACGTCTGTGTGGTACAGCCATATTTTTAACTCTTTTATGTAATGCGGAAGTTTAGTTGCAACTTGGATATTTTTTGGTAAAAGGTTAAAAGTGCGAGGTCCAATAAAACTACTCTGAGTTTGCATTTGTTTTGTGTTTGTTTGAGGGGTATAGAATACATAATTATTTCTAATGTTTGTTCTGTTTTCATTTTTTTCGAATTTGTTTCTGTTTTAATAGATATATTTCATAGTTTGCAGTATAAATAGTTTACGGAGCCTGAATAGTTTAGATTCTTTGTATAAAGCATGTGTTGAAAATGTTTTAATTCTATTAAACATAAAACTACGCAACGGATTTTCATACGGTTTTCACCAATAGATAGAGTGATTGAAGAGGAATGTTTATATGTATAATACATGTAAATTATATTAGAGAAAAGCCGAGAAATTCAAAGAAAACATATTTTTGTGCGATTTAAAATGGCTGGCGGGCTGGCGGGCTGGCGGGCTAAAGCTATAGTCACTTTTGAAATTCGTTCTACGGAAGAAATTGGACAATAGATGTCTTAGAGTAAGTAGTTATTTGATTTTCCCTTTTCAAATATCCAGTGTTGAATTGCAAGCATTGTATAATTAGTGGCGAGTTAATTAGTTTATATGTATAATACACGCTTATTATAGTAGAGAAAAGCCGAAAATTTTAAATATTCAATTCAGGCAGCGGGCAGCGGGCAGCTGGCAAGCGGGTGGTGTGGATTTTATAAAGGTTGGGTAATGGCGTTGTGTTTCGTCAGCCACAGCAAAGTGTGGCCGGGTCTGCTAGTATTTAATAAATCAAAACCTTAAATTTCCGATGAAATTATAAGATTTGTAAGTAGGTAGATACTTAAAAACCTACCTACTCCATTATAAACCATATATTTAATGTAACATTTTTTAAATTTCAAATAAGGAATTATACAATTTGTCCAGAGAAACGTCACTATATCAGTTATATTTATTTTTTTAATGTAGATCATTTCTTCCGACATTCAGATTGTAGATACTATTGAAAAAATTGCGAATAAGAAAGTCGAAATAAACGAGACGATTTCACATTTGAAGAAATCATCTTTACGTAACCATTAAAACGGCCACCATTTTGGGTGAAATGCAGATCCCGCCAATGTCTGGGAATTTAATAAAAATGCACTTTTTAGATGAGAAAAGTGTGGAGAAGATGAATAAAAAATAAATTAAGGCGCGCTCGGCAAAATTGAGGGAGATACAACCGTTCAAAGTATTTAAAATATCACTTCGCGAACTGATATTGACAATTCGTTCGCCATTTTTTCACTGCTTATGTTGGATCCCAGACCTAATACAGAATTAATAGTACGCCAGAATCACAAACCATGTTACTCAAACCTAGCGTAGCCGCTAAACCACTTGAAAACTGGGATGTTTTTCTTGCCTTGACGCGAGTAGGCGTTATAAAGGGGCACTTTTTTTGTATCACAAACCATGTTTAGCGTATTAGGTTATAACAAAATGGCGGGCGGACTGTCAATATTAGTTCGCGAAGTGAAATTTTAAATACTTTGAACGGTTGTATCTCCCTCAATTTTTTTTTATTCAGCTTTTCCACACTTTTCTCATTTAGAAAGTGCCTTTTTATTTAATTTCCAGACATTGGCGGGATCGGCATTCCTCCCACCATTTTGAACCGGAAAAGGAACGTACAAAAAATTTTCAGACAGACTAAATGCAAAACAGTCGAGTTCAAACAGGACTTCGCTATGCTCAGTAAAATAAATGACGATGGTGATACAATTACGCTGTTTTTCTCATATTTACTACTTCTGTCGCTCAGGACAAACTTGCCGATTTATCATTTTATGACGTGAAAGAAAAGTTGATCAAAGCATTTCTTGTCAAATATAATATATTATCTACTCGGCAGTTTTCTGTCATACGCAAGGGCCAGTCGCAATGGTGATCCTTTTTATAGTAGATTTTATTACTATTATACCCATCTCACATTACTTATTTTACAAACATAGTAAATGTTAATAGTCGATCTTACTTACTATTAAGAGCGTTTAACCAGCCAGCGGACGAAAATCCACATTTCGTCGAAAGTTGTTCTTGCGATCGTGCAGGGCGGTTACAACGAGAAAGATTAATTATTCTCCGTACCAGCTTTTTTAAATTATAACTCAATATCGAATTTATTTCAATTCAAATTAGCTTTAATTTATACCTTCATCCAAAAGTGCTGAAAGGCGTGATGATAAAACTATTAAAATAATGTACTTTTTGTAGTTATTTTTTGATTATAAGTATTTATCATTTTTCAATAATGTCTAAATTTAATAAGAATGTTAAAAAAATCTGAAATATATTAGTTTGTAAGTGCGCAAATAAATTCACAAACGGACCAATTTTCGCCAAGAAACACATGTACGTACATATTTTTTAATGATTTTATTGAAACTAAAATTAAAATTCTAAAACATGCGTTTGCTAAATAATATATTGATTTATTTTATTGCATGATTATATTATTTGAAATGAGTGTGGTATAATACAAAATCTTTTTTGAAAATTTAACAAATCTGCCAACGACCTATGGAATAACCTTATTATACTAAAAATTTTAAAAAATTCTCAAAATTTATTACATGAGAATGCTAGATAGAAGAACAATCTTTCGAAATCCATTTATAATTTTTTGTGGAAAAGAGTCAATACGTCTAAAATCTGATTTGAAAATGACATATTTCTGGTTTTCTCCGGTAATGCCCTCTTAAGATAACGTTTAATATAACAGTAATCGTTCTTATGGGATTATTTGTTTATATTTCAGAATTCAAAGTGGAAGTAGAATAACATGAAATAGAGAAAAATATTGTTTTCCCTTACCCTACATGAAAACAGGGGCTCTCGCCTCTTCTCGGCTGTCTCTTGCTTCTTTTTGAATCTTTTGCCTCTTCTTGAATCTCCTCGTTTCTTCTTAGCATTTCTTGGCTCTTCTTACTATTTCATTTCTCTTATTGTCTCTTCTTGCTTCTTCTTGGATGTTGTTTTTTTTATATGAGCTACACACAGGAGGCCCTGAGGAAAATATTTTCCCTCGGGGCCTATGTCATCTTTGGGAATGCTGTGTGGAGGGTTTTTTTAGGGAAAGGAAGGAGAGGAGAGTTCTGGTAAGGAAAAGGGTTTAAGGGGTGGGTAGGAATCTGGGGTTTAGTGTGTCCTGGACATCCGCCTCCAAGACCTAGACAAACCTCACCCCATGAACCCGGGCACCCCTGCTGAATCACGAAACGTAGCAAACCACTTGGGGTGACCTATGGCAGAGGTATTGGTTATCCAATAAAGGTTCCCGGGGCGGCGGTACCCATTCCCGCCTCCCAAATTGGTTGAAAAAAATATATTGAAAAAAACATGAAGAAGTCTAAGTGTGCATCAGCACATACCCGAAATACTATAATCAGCCATTTCTGAGCTTTTTTTTTACATTAACTCCACACAGGAGGCCTTGAGGAAAATAATTTCCCTCAGGGCCTATGTCATCTGGGATGCTGTGTGGAGGGTCTTTTTGAGGAGAGGAAGGAATGAACATTGATCTTGAAGAGACCTATGTTGTAGGAAGGAGGAAACACAGAGGCCGGCAAATCATTCCACAGCCGAGCTGTTGAACATAAGAACGAGTCGAAGAAACGATCCGTTCTCATGTGACAAATGTCAACCGTGTACAAATGTTGGGCACGCGTTTGGCGTGTTTCCCGACTATGCACCGGTGCCGAAGGGATCAATGATGCTAGTTCCTCGGAGCATCTTCCATTGTAATACCGGTAGAAGGATAGCATTCCCACCCGACGCCTGTGCTCTAAAGATTGCAATCCGTCTGTTAAGATGGGAGAATCTATCAAACGGACCGCCCGTTTCTGCTTACTCGGAGTAAAAAATGTAGATGTCATTTTGTTGTCCGGTGATTTTTTTTTTCAATTAAAAATAAACCAAAATAATTCCATCACACGTCGTCACTGGGTTCAACGCATTCCATCTCTTTCCAGCAGCAGCACTCACACGAGACGAGCGTGATACCACGTGATCGACTTATTACAGTGTGATCAGTGGCGACGTGGTATAGAAAAATATTTTTGACTGTTTTTTTTATTGAAAAAAATATTAACGTACAAATTGGTAATTTTTTTACTCCAAATAAAATCAGGAATCACTGGTTAAAGTTTTTCGAAAAGAGGAAAAAAATCAAGACTGCAAATAAAAGCATTATTTTGAATAAATCGTTATAAAAAATATTATACTATATCCGGTGTTACCTCCCAAAATCAAACTGGGTCCGTGACTTTTTTATGAAAAGCGTAGCATTTGAAAGTTTTCAAGTCCTAAACGTTTTTTCTCGTCATTATGCATCATTAGTCCTGCCGGTAAAAAAGGGTTTTACGAAGGTACAAGATGGATTGTAAAAATCGTGAAATGCTCCGCTTTAGCAAACTTAAAATTTAATAATCTTATAATACGTGGCTACGATGCATTGTAATCTTAAGTCGTCATTCATGAATATAAGCTTAATAATTTATTAACGTCCAAATTAAGCTTAACACATTTACATTTTTTATTAGTATCTACAGTATGCACAGCACAAGTAACATACTGAACGCATCGACCCCCGTGGTCCCGAGGTAAGACTCTCCACTATAATACGAAGGTCGCGGGTTCAAACCCGGCGTGCGCAAATAAATTTTATTTGATTAATTATGGTACTCGTACTTCAAAATTATTTCATTTAAATTAATATTTAGTATATTTGCGGCACGTTCTAGAGTGAAAGATACTCTTGTAAGACCACCGTTCAGAATTGAAACGTTGCTTGAAATGGCTTTAGCCGTGTTTCGTGACAAAATCTGAAGAACCAGGTACTTCCCCACCTTCTTCTTCCACATCTTCTTACCTTCCCCACTATCTTGAGCCTCACAACATACCCCAATTTGGAATACCACACTCTCACTTGCTCCAGACGGGAGCAGTTGGGGACTCTTGTGCGGTATTAATATAAAAAAATGAAATCCAAATAAAGTGCATAAAAAAATTACAATAAATGGCAATATGATAGAAACAATAAAAAAATATGTGTTTTAGAAGCAAATAAGAAGTATATTATGATGGCAGATAATAATACTTTAATGATAAAATTAATAATCTCTATTAAATCCACAGAATATTTTAATGATAAAAATATTCGCAACAAAGTTAATATAGAAAAGATACTTTTTTCCCTTTATCATTTTTTTTATGTGAATGCCGCACCTGAATCCCAAATATTCCCATCTGGAGCAGTGAGACTATAGCATCCCAATTGAGGTATGTTGTGTGGCTGAGGGTATTGAGGAGGGGAAGGAGATGGGGAAAGAGGAAGGTGGGGTAGTACCTGTCTATTCAGATCTGGCCACCAAACACGGTAAAAGCCATTTCTACCAATGTTTCAATTCTGAATGGTGGTCTTTGAGTACCTTATATTATTTTAAATGATTAAATTGCAAAAAAGCACAAATTAATCATGAACCCACGATCTTCGGATAGTTAGTCGAGAACCTTACCCCTTGACCACGGAGGCTGTCTAAAATATACAATTAGAAAAACGGTGAAATGAATATACAAATTAAAAAAAAAAAAAAAACCTCTTTAAAAAATCTTAAGATAGGTGAACAAATCTATAAAGTATTATTATATTATCCTATCCTACCAATATTATAAAGGCGAAAGTTTGTATGGATGTATGGATGTGTGTATGTTTGTTACTCTTTAACGCAAAAACTACTGAATGGATTTTAATGAAACTTTACAATAATATAGCTTATAAATCAGAATAACATATCGGCTATAGCTCAGAGCTCTGGCATTATGAAATTTGTATAAAAAAATTGCAATAGGTGGCACGATTGGTAAGATATCTTTATTCGATTCAAATTATTAGGGGAGTACTTCAAATAAATGCGGGAGGTGTTAGAGGGGGGAGGGGGAGAGAGAGGGGGGAGAGGGGTTTAGTGGTGGGGAAAGGGCGAGGGGGGTGGGGGTGGAGGCGGAGTGGGAACCCCCCTAATACCATGCGAGCGAAGCCGCGGGAAAAAGCTAGTACTGTAATAAACAAGAAACACAAACGTTCCCGGTTTACGAATAACACGACAATATTTTTAAAACTAGGTAGGTACCTAATACCACCAACATGTTTTTTGTACAATAATGGAGGACTTATGTAGCTTTGCATATGTCAGCCTTTCTTGAAAGATAAAACCATTTAATCGTATTCATATATATCATTTTGTACCAATTATTTTCTCGTGTAATACTTCTGGAAAGTGTGTAAAACATGTATTTCATGTGTAGGACAAAATTAAGTAAGGTTAAATGGAATTAAAGAGTTATGTAGTAATGCTAAGAACAAATTTTATTGAGGTTATATTCATAATTCCTTATCATCCATTATCTACGAAATTAATCAATTTAGAAGGCAAGAGACTCTACATTTACAATGAATATCAGGGCATGTTCAGATCGATAAACTAAATCTGACTAGTGACGTGTAATAACAATTCTAATATGCTGATCTGTGGGTATGTAAAAGAATCAAAAAGGTTTAAAGTTTCAAATCTCAAATAGTAATCCTGCTTTAGATACTTAGGGCGCCAGTCCTTCCTAATAATTATTTGAAGAACAAATTTATAAATACAGTAAACCATAATGTGAGAATCTATCGTAAGATGATGACAATCGCTCACGTGTCTGATGGCGCAACTCTTGCGAATCCTTTCCGTGATGTACTTCCTGACAGCTGTCCAACCTCTCTGGAACTGATTAGCAATCTCCGATTATGTACTCGGCCGTTGCCGTGTTCGTAACTGCACGGTTGTAAAATTAATATGTCCTTCTCAAGCGCTTGATACCGGGGCGAGTAGTTTTAAATCGTTACATTACTCCCTTCCCTTCAAAAAAAATTTCCAAGGAAATTTTAGGCCCTCCTGGCGCCTTTATAGATCTCAATACAGGAAGCTTGCTGATCATGCCAATAGATGATTTGCTCTGGAGGAATTGATTCCAGAATGTACCCTTGAAACCAGGTAATTTATATCCAATATGAAGATCACGTTCAGGGTCCAGGACTTGAAGGCAGAAGTAGTAGAAAGAAGATTATCAGCTTAGAGGTTTGTTTGGTGACTGTATGAAAGCGAAGCTCTTCCTCCAAATCCGGCCATGATGAATTTTGAAACTGCTGGGATGAGCATCCAAAGAGTATACAGATGAAGGCTGAAGATCAAGGTAGGAGAAGAAGGTTGAAGTTCAATTTTGATAGTCTGTAATCTTGATATTGTCCAGTGCAGATGACCGGTCCATTTTATGTGAACATGTCCATATGAATTTGAAGTTCTTCCTTCCATGTAGATTGTGATTGTTTTGGCCAAAAGCAGCAATGAATTCCACCGGACGTATATGTTAAGGTCTTGAACTTGTAGTGATGATTGCGATTTAATGTTGATTTTAATTCTTGATGTTGCGAAGACTAAGCTATACTATAAAATGGTTTACTGATGAATTAGAAAAAATTTTAAGTTAGAACTGATTGTTAGTTATACAAAAGAAAAAAAAAAAACCCTAGCTGAAATAATATGATATAATTTTCAAATAAGATAATATTACAAACTGGACACCCTGCGGATAAATAAATAATTTGAAAACCCTATTGATAGAATGATTAAACAATTTTAATTTTCTAGCCAAGACGCAATTGAAGTTTCAAAACAGCCCACCTAGATGTCACTCCTCTAAAATGAGATTTTAAATATCTTTATAAATAAATTTTATAATAATTTTACTAACAAGTAAATTCAAAAGTTTAAGCTTTTACTGTGAAATAGATATTAAAATTTCTATATGAAAATGAATGTTATTATCCTCCCCATAGATCTGAGTAAAAATAAGTTTTGTCTTCGATATTGAATAAATTATGAATTGTTAATCGAATTTAACCCATGCAATGTTGATAAAATTTAAGGAATAATTAGCTTGTGAATAAACAAAAAAATTTTTTTTTTTTTTTTTTTAATACCCCAATGTAGTATGCTATAAATCAAATTTTAAATTTTCAGTTAAAATGTAATCCGATGATGCAATTTGCAGTAAAATTGAATTATTATCTTTTGTTTTATTTTATTTTTGTAAATCTTCCTGAATGAAGAACCAATTAACATTCCATGATTTGATCAAGAACAAGGTATTGATCGAATCATCGAATGCTAGTTCGACTTGTTGAGGTCATTCCGAGCTCAAGAATGACCCCCGCAACCCGAAGAAGGAAAATTTATTATATTTAAAATAAAATTACCCGAATAGTAAACCGACGTTGGCATATGCCACATGCATTTTATTTGTGTTGAGGATTTCAAATCTCTCTCTTTAATTAACTTCATATTTATTTTAATTTGTAAGGACGAAGAACAACATAAAATGTGAATTAAAAAAAAAACCCAAATGGATAAAATAAGCACTACCACAAGAAATTTCATACAAAACCGTTGGCTGGGTTTCGTAACTTCCTAAAGTTACTAAATAGATATTCTAAGCATCTGATTGCTATCATGTGATGAAAATAGTAACCCGATGCCAAAGATTCTGAATGAACCCTTCGGTTTGCCTTCTAGTTTAAAACAATATAATAAATATTACGAACTATTAATCATTAATTCAATTGTAACCATAATCCAGCAGATCCTGCAAGGAATATACATACTCATTTGATAATATAGATTATTGAATGGGATAACCCAAATTAACATTAATAATTTGATAAATATAGGCACGGTTTTGTACCACATGCAATTGAAAAAGCACTATTTCTCATCTTATAGTATGTAACATCCCCAAAGGGCATAATGAAACAGAACAAGACAAAGAAACAGAACGAGACAACGAAACATAAAACCCAACTGTATTTTACTATAAACTATCTTGAAGATACGCCTACCATTCCGGACTAGCAAGCGCATCTTGAAAACAGTTAATTACATAACCATTTCAAAATGAATATGATAAAAGTATATATGAGAATCATCAAAATGCCAAACGGATGTGCAATGTACTCACACACATCCAAACTTATTCAAAATTTGATGATTTGAATATATAAATTTACAAAATTTAGTACTATGTTTATTCATGTGCACACATTCAATGCGTAAGGGTAAGAATAGGTCACCCCTGCACACTGAACAAGTATAAAATAGCAAAATACATGTGTTAGAAATACCTGGACACGGACAAACAAAATAACTTCATAAACAAATATAAAATTGCATTCAATGTGAGAACATAAGTTTTAGTCATGTTCTCACGTTAAATGGAATCTTTTAATCGCTTCCATTATTGCGCATAATGGAAACAAAAGTATACAAAATAATTAAAATACGCTCCTGATCTACACGACGTTAATCTGAGATTTCATGCTTGATTAAATCCTTGATGTGAAAAGTTCCAACAGGTTTTCCATTTAAATCAGCTAAAATGTAAGCAACCGGAGACAATTTCTTAATGACTTTGCTGCGGATAAACTTGGGAGCTAATTTCGCTGAAAAATACTTACTAGCGTCTGAAAGAACGAACGAACGACGCCAAACGATGTCGCCAATTTCATATTGTATGTCCCTACGACGTAGATTATACTGCGTTTTGTTCTTTTCATACGACTGCCTTAGAGACGTACGAACCTGCGAAAAAATATCGTTTAACTCGTCTAAATCCGATGCCCAAGAATCCCGTGCGGCAAATCTGATATCTTCAGGGTTGAAGTCTGAAGACTTGTAGTCGTTTCCTGAAATAATAATTTCCCTTCCAAAGTTTAAGAAAAAGGGAGTATATCCAGTGACCTCATGTACTGCTGTGTTAATAGCGAGTTCAATTTCATGTAAACAATCTGCCCACCTCCGATGATCACCACCGACGTACGAGCTAATAGCAGACACTAACACTCTGTTAATTCTTTCTACAGGATTATTTTGCGGGTGATACCTGCAGTTGTAAAAGAGGTGTCTTATATGAAACTTGTTAACTAACGCTTTCATGTCTTTTGAAATATATTGGGGACCATTATCCAAAATTATTGTATCAGGTACCCCAAACTTGTAAAATATCTCATTTTCCATGATCTCAGCAATATTCTTTCCAGTAGCTTTTCGTAATGGGAAAAGTTTAGAGTATTTTGTAAAGAAGTCAGAGATTATTAACAAATATGTATATCCTCTTTTGTAAGAGCTGGGGAACGGACCTAATAAATCTGTAGCAATCATTTGCCAAGGACGTTGAACTAATTTAGGATCACCCATTAAACCTGGTGGTAACTGATTCGTACTCTTATGACCCAAGCAAGTGTAACATTTGCTAATGAATGATTTTACGTCGGCCGCCATCTTCGGCCAGTAATATTTCTGACTAATTCTATTCAAAGTCTTCATAATACCAAAATGAGCACACGAAGGAGGTACATGATATTGCGTTATTATATCTTTCCTAGACTCTTTAGGTACAACTTCTTTCCAGTCATACACTCTGTGCAGAGCTTCCATACTCTGTATGTGTTTGTACAATACTCCATTATTAACTTTCCAAGCATGAAATTTATCTGGAAAGGTTAGAACATTTCTACACATTTTATCGTACCACGATTCTTTGGTTGGTATAGTTTGTTCTACTACAGCTAATTCTACGGGATCACGTGATAAAGCGTCAGGCACTATATTATCTTTTCCTTTACGGTGTTCTATAATAAAATTGAATTGCTGTAACCTGACAGCCCACCTCGCTAATCTGCCTGTCGGAGACTTAATATTTACTAACCATTTTAGACTGTAATGATCTGTTATTATCTTAACCGGTATGACAGATCCTTCTATATAAGCTCTAAATTTCTCCAGAGCAAAAATCATTGCATTAAGCTCTTTCTCTGTAGTTGAATGATTTCTTTCTTGAGCATTCAGAGACCTACTGATAAATGATATAGGGTGTTCTCTATTCGAATCGTCTACCTGTGTCAGGACCGCTCCTAGACCGGTATCGGATGCGTCGCATGATATGATAAAAGGTTTTTTAAAGTTAGGACAAGCTAAAACAGGTGCGCTCACTAAAATATCTTTAAGTTTTTTAAACGCTAAATCTGCCTGACTGTTCCATTTAAATTTGTTTCCCGTAAATTCCTTTTTTGTTAAATTATGCAACGGAGCTGCTATTATAGAAAAGTTACAAATAAACCTTTTATACCAAGATAGTATGCCTATAAAACGTCTTAAGCTTTTTTGCGAGTTCGGTATAGGAAAATCCACTATGGCTCTAACTTTATCTGGATCGGTTCTTAAACCTTGACTATCGACGACATAACCCAGAAACTTTAAAGAGTCTCTACAAAAAACAGATTTGTCCATATTGATAGTTAGACCCGCATCAGAAAGTTTTTTCCGAACTTTCCTCAAAAGAGACATGTGTTCCTCAAATGAAGTGCTTATAATTATAATATCATCTAAGTAATAAAATACTTTGCCCTCAAATTCAGGTCCAAATATTTTATCCATTTAGCGCATCATTCTAGAGCTCGCCCCATGAAGACCGAATGGCATTCTAGCAAAATGAAATAAACCTCGTTTCGGAACAGTAAAAGCCGTCTTCTCTTTAGAGTTTTCCTCCAGAGGAATTTGCCAGAAAGCTGCTGTTAAGTCAATAGTAGACAGGTATTTAGCACCGCCTAAGGAATCTAGTATGCTTGAAACATAAGGAATAGGAAAACTGTCTTTTTTCGACAGCGAGTTTAAAGTTCTACTGTCCAAACATAACCTAAATGATCCATCCTTCTTGGGAACAAGTAAAATAGGACTATTCCACGCACTATGACTCGGTTCAACGACACCTAACTCTAACATTCTATCTAATTCTTTGTGTACCGCCGGCAGCAAGTGTGGTGAAACTGGGTAATATCTTTGTTTTACCGGTTGAGCATCACCTGTGTCAATGACGTGATACTCCAAATCGGTTTTACCTAACCTGTCTCCCGAGATATCTTTAAATTCGTCTATGACACATTTAAGCTCATGCTTCTGTCTATCTGATAAATTTAAGCTGTTTTCTAATCCTTTTATCTCTGTGACTGATTTCGGCTCAGATTTTGATTCCCGTGGTGATATATATTTGCAAATTTCTGGACAAATATTAAAAAGTTTCCAAAAGTCTATACCTAGAATTACATTTGAAGTGATCTCAGGCATAACTACAAAAGTGAAATATTTGACAATGTTTTTATATAGCACCGGAACTGTTATCTTTTGTGTACATTTTACTGAGTGACCTGTCGCAGAAGTTAGAGAAAATTTTTCTTTTAAAGTCGCCAATCTAAATCCTAATCTCACAAAATGTGTATGAAAGTTCTTTCCCAAAATAGACAGGTGGGAACCTGAATCTAGCAAACCAGAAAATTTAGTATTTAGAACCTGAAATGATATGTGAGGACGGCCATCATTGTTACCCGCTCTCTCCGCCTTTGACGTTCTAAGGTCCTGGTAGAATTTCTCCACGACAGCAAGCCAATTAGTCCACTCCGGGTCACACGGCACAGTAGATGAAGACGTCTCCTCGCCCACTGCACAGGCAACCCGAGCTGCTAGTTTTTTCGGTTCTTGCATTTGCAGTCAGGAGCCTTCACACCCGGTTGACCACAGCGGAAGCATCTCACTGGTTCTCTGAAATTCACGTTTTGAGCGCGTTGATTATTGTTATAAAAATACTTTTGATTTCTTTTGACATTAGGATTATAATTATTATTATTGCGTGGAGCCTCCCTGTAACTACTATTATTAGATGTAGTATTATTGGCAGAATTATTGGCAGAATTATTGGCTTTAGAATTGTAAAAGTTTGAATTTGCAGGATGGTTTCTATTATCCGTGCGACTGTCCGCTAATTCTATCATCTTTCCATATTTCTTTAGAGCAGTAACATTAGTCACCTCTGTAAGAGAAAGTTTATGTATGTATCTTGGCAACATATTACACAATAGAATTTCTAAAATTTCCTCTTCCGGCAATTTCTTAGAGAGGCGATTATTCATTAGTAAGACTGTGGTTATAAATGAACCCAAGTTTTCTTTAGGTTTTTGACAAGTAGTTCTTAACTGAGCTACAAGACGTTTGTCATGATCCAAGAGTTCAAACTCCTCCTGCAAACCTGCAACAATCTCTGGCCATGAATTAAAATTGGTACGGTTCACCCTGAACCAGTTCAAAGCATCGCCTGTAAAAAATTCAATCGCGCTAGAAAATAGATTAATGTTACTTACACCACGAGAATCTGCTAATTCTTCTACACGTTCTATGAAGTTGCGTACGCATGTGGATCCGTCAAAAACCAGATTCCATTTGTGTACGGGGAATGACTTGCAGGAAGACGATTGCGTTTCCGCCTGTAGCTCCGGCGAAGCTTCATTTTGTTTCACCATTGTCACAGAATCCTGAATCTTGGCCTGACTCCTCGTTAGAATTTGCGGTTCCGACATCACACGAAGAAACTATGCTATGTAGGTATGAAAGAAATAATTAGCACATGTACCAATATTCACGACAACAATAACCTTGCCTCGTTCATAAAAAATAAAAAATAAATTTGACTACAGCGTACTGTAAGTCAATAAACAGTAAAAAGCGCAGAGCGCTAGAGCTCCAGGGGGGACATTCAAATATATTAAACTGTGTAAAATTATTATTTAACTTAGGAATTTCATCACGAAATGGATCCACCGAGCATCAAAACCGCGAGCGACTGTCATCATATATTCACAAATTAGCAAGATTACCACTTGAAACTTTTAACTACACATAAAACATTGTGCAAAAATTTACATCCTACCCACAAAATAACAGATCACTAGGTTTAATCCACGCTGGGCTGCCAAATGTACCAATGATTTTCTCGTGTAATACTTCTGGAAAGTGTGTAAAACATGTATTTCATGTGTAGGACAAAATTAAGTAAGGTTAAATGGAATTAAAGAGTTATGTAGTAATGCTAAGAACAAATTTTATTGAGGTTATATTCATAATTCCTTATCATCCATTATCTACGAAATTAATCAATTTAGAAGGCAAGAGACTCTACATTTACAATGAATATCAGGGCATGTTCAGATCGATAAACTAAATCTGACTAGTGACGTGTAATAACAATTCTAATATGCTGATCTGTGGGTATGTAAAAGAATCAAAAAGGTTTAAAGTTTCAAATCTCAAATAGTAATCCTGCTTTAGATACTTAGGGCGCCAGTCCTTCCTAATAATTATTTGAAGAACAAATTTATAAATACAGTAAACCATAATGTGAGAATCTATCGTAAGATGATGACAATCGCTCACGTGTCTGATGGCGCAACTCTTGCGAATCCTTTCCGTGATGTACTTCCTGACAGCTGTCCAACCTCTCTGGAACTGATTAGCAATCTCCGATTATGTACTCGGCCGTTGCCGTGTTCGTAACTGCACGGTTGTAAAATTAATATGTCCTTCTCAAGCGCTTGATACCGGGGCGAGTAGTTTTAAATCGTTACAATTTGACCAGTAGGTGGCTGAATAGGCATCGCGTTTGGGTCCCACCCGGGCTTCGCGTGTTCGATTCCTCGGCTGGCTCCTCCATCATAACACAAGCAACATTTTCCGCCTTCTGTGGTGGTAGCAGGAGATTTTCAAATAGCGTCGGGTTATTCGTAACTCAGGAATATTTGTCTTTCTTTTAAAAATATAAATTTTAAAAAAATATTGCGTACGTGCGAAAAAAATTAATTTATCTTAATATTGTACGGCAAATCTTGCAAACAACGTGTTTTAATAAAAATAATTAAACTTTTGTAAACTGAAAGAGTACATTTTGAATTATTTTTAGAATCACCTATAAATATTTAATGATTAATCATAGCTACTCAGTTACTAAGCAAATTAAATATTTTGATCATAAAGTTGATAAATGTTCGTTCGGAAGTGTAGCGCCTACTGCAAAACCAGCTTGATTGATTGATTGATTACTTTCACAGCATATTATTATTTCCCATATAGCCGACCATCGTCATCCGTAAGATGAATTGGCGGAAAATTGGCACAGATATTTTCTAAAGACTTGGAGTGATTACTCGGCGTAACAAGGCTATTAGCTATGAGCTATTAGCAGGCGACGCGCGACGTTTTGCTACTAAACGCTTCCAAGCCCATTAGACATTGACTACTGTGGCATAATGCAGGCATGGCGGTAATCCATCCAACATCCAACCAGACGCGGAACTTATAATAGAGTAAATAATAGAGGTTTTAGACAGATTGCGGAAGGAGACCGTTCTATTCTAGTTGATATAATATTGCGATTATTAAACTGTAAATATGTTTATGATTTTGTTACGCACAATCAATACAAAATTCTATCGTTAAATTACTAGTTAAAAAAAATATTTTTTCGTAGAGACGAAACATTTCACTTTTGTATCAAAATTTAACAGTTTTGCCGGTGCAGGCCTTATTATGGTATAAAATATTGATTCAGCACATATCTGACTCTGAGTATAAGAGGAAAGTTGAACATGGGCACAATACTAGGTTCACAAAGAATGAAGGCATGCTTGTACCTAAACATAATAATAAATACGGACAGCGAACCCTTGAGTATAATGTGCCTAAAATATATAATATGCTACCTGGTAATATTAAGAAATGCGAATTTCCAAATAGAGTCAGATATTTGCTGAAAACATGGCTACTAGGTAGAAATAATTTGTATTAGGCGATTTAGTTTTACTATTAATGTGTAAGTTTATTGTTATTGTATAAATTAAGGTCTAAGTTGTAATCTGTAAAAAGTTGTAATAAAAATCCTGTTGACAAACTACTTAACTGTAGTTTAACGGGATATATATGAAATAAAAAAAAAAATAAAAATAAAAATAAAAAATTATTATTTACTGGCTGGTTCCCGGCTTACATTGCAATGCTGTATTCAAAGAAATCATTTTTTTCTCCATTCATGTCGTTTCCTGTACGTCCCCATTCGCTTCCCGCATTCCCTTCCCCTCCTGCGTTCTCCTTTCATCTTCCCCGCCTTCCCTCTCCCCTCTCCCGCTCACCCGTCCCGCCAACTCCCCTCCCGCGATCCATAATATATTCAGTACACTTAGTTTTCAAAAAGCTCGCGTGCCACTCATTACAATTTTTTTAATTCAAATTTTCATTTTTCATATAATATTATAAATATTTATTTTTATATATCACTAGCTGACCCTGTCACGCGTTGCTGCGGCTAATAAAACACAACGTCATCTACTGGATGGTTATTCAACCTTTATAACCACCGCCGTCTTTGAGTTTATCGCGAAGAGACAGACAGATGCCGCGGAGGACTTTAATTTATAATGCGTAGAGATGGTGTGAAAGATTATAATAATTTGCACGAAATGCTTGGGGTAACTAACGTACCTATTTAAGTTAATCCTGTATCCGTCTAAATAACTTATCAATTACCGCAATGTTCGTGACCATTTTTTAGAAGAGATAGAATGGGTATAGTAAGCTATCCGTAAAAGATAGATATATGCCGGCGCGAACTTTTTTATAGATCTATAAAAGAGGAATATCCCAACATGCTTTGTTTTGTTATATCCCAAAAGGATTAGGCAGCGTTTTCGATGAAAGCTCCCAGGCGGCTTGACTTTTTCCGACACTACTAACAATTATCGTTATGTTTCAACCAATTTACACAAATCCTTGACAAATTACATACTTAAACCTTCCTCACGAAACACTCGATCTATTGGTGAAAACCGCATGAAAATCCGTTCAGTAGTTTTCGAGTATATCGCGAACAGACAGACAGACAGACTACGCGGGGGACTTTAATTTATAATATTATGTAGAGATTTTATTCTTGCGAATATCATTTTTCATATCTCTATGCTCAAAAATTAACACATTAAAAAGCAGTCTCTTTTTTAATGGAATCCAGTTTAACTCTTCCCTCATTTGATTAACTCTTGCATACTTGCCTTTCCACAGTACCTACATAACTATATGCTCTAACACACACCGATTGCAAAATCTATTCCGACCAAACCCCTCTACAAAGGCAATACCTAAATGATCTTAGACAAACTCTGGCAAACCGTACCCTGGAAGGCGAAGTCGGACTTACCATAAAATTTATAAATAATAATCCAACAATAGTAAATGTCTCAAAAAACTAAAATCCACCACTGGATATGGCCTAACTAACCGAAAATGCCGGACCAAATGCCCTGATGAAATCAAAATCTATTACCAAAATACACGAGGACTTCGTACAAAACTAAATGACCTTGAAGTAACGGTACCTTTACACGGACACGATATATTTATCCTTACCGAAACATGGCTCGTTCCAGAAATAAAATCTCCAGAACTTGGTTTTACAAACCACAAGGTATTTCGGCGTGACAGAAATCCAAAATCTAGTACCAAATCCAGAGGAGGCGGAGTATTGATTGCAACTAAGGAAAATATATCAGCGAAAAAACTAACCACGCAAAATACCTCATTGGAGCAATTATTTGTACAAATTGTTACTCCTATGGAAAAAATCATCATTGGAACTGTATACATACCGCCAAACTCCGATATCCAAACTTACAAGAAACACTGCGAAGACATTGAATTTCTTCTGTCAAAAAACCCTACATCGAAAATAATTATCGTCGGTGATTATAATCTTCCCAATTTAAACTGGACATCTAGTGAAAATGGTTATATTACTAACGAGAGTTCTAACGACCCAGCACGTGAAGTGATAGATATGATTAACTATTTAAATTTGCATCAACACAATTTTGTAACCAATATATGTAATCGTCTACTAGATCTCGCTCTTTCAAACTGTTCTAAACTATGTGTTGAAATGTCAAACGATCAGCTTGTGCAGGTGGATAATTATCATCCCCCCTTACACATTGTCGTAAATATGTACACAAACAAACCCCCACTGAAACAAACAACGCTCAACTTCAAAAATGCCGATTACGACTCTATTAACTACCAACTTAATAATACAGATTGGACTTTCTTGACCAAAAATAGTGATATCGAACAAAATCTAGAAAAACTTTATGAAACATTTTCCGAAAATATAAAATCTCATGTCCGCTCATATATACCTAAACACAGAACATATCCAATTTGGTTCTCCACAGACCTTATACTCTTACTGAAACAAAAAAAACAACAACACAAAATTTTTAAACTCACTCACCAAATCAACGACTACTCAAACTTCTCAGAAACAAGAAAGAAATGTAAAACACTATCTAAACTATGCTATAAAGCACACATCACCTCCGTTGAGAAAACTGCGCTAGGAACAAAAAATCTTTGGAATTTTGTTAAAAAATTAAACAATGAAAGTACAGAATACCCCCCTACAATGCATTATGATGGAAAAATAGCCAATAGCACCCATGATATTGTTAATTTGTTTGCGGATCATTTCCAAAGTGTATATGAAAGCGAAATATCTGATAACAACGTACCGTCATACATATACCCAAGCACAATACATTTACAGAAC
This sequence comes from Limnephilus marmoratus, assembly GCA_917880885.1. Lineage (NCBI taxonomy): Eukaryota > Metazoa > Arthropoda > Insecta > Trichoptera > Limnephilidae > Limnephilus > Limnephilus marmoratus. Next base: position 57,885,613 of record OU862908.1, read on the forward strand.
TACCTCATTACACGGGAATCATGCTTAAATAAAATAATTTCCCTTGACCCCAACAAATCTGCAGGCCCAGATAACATCCCACTAATATTTCTCAAACAATGCGCATCTGCAATATCCGGTCCACTCACCACACTATTTAACCACTTACTTTCTTCAGGACATTTTCCAACCCGTTGGAAATCTAGTTATATTACTCCGATTTTCAAAAAAGGTGATGACATTAAAAACTACCGTCCAATCTGCATACAATCAGCGCTCCCGAAAATCTTTGAATCCCTTGTTCTCGATTTAATTTATCCGTCAATATTAAAAGTTATAGATAAAAACCAACACGGATTCGTTTCTGGTAGGTCAACTGCTACTAACCTGTTACTTTACCATAACTATATTACAGAATCTTTTACAAAAAAAAAACAAGTTGACAGTATTTACACAGATTTTTCCAAAGCTTTCGACAAAGTATCACATAAATTATTACTTAGAAAACTTTATGCAATAGGACTGAGAGGCAAGTTGTTGGATTGGTTCTCAAGTTACTTGTCTAACAGAATCTTATTTGTCAAAATTAAACACTCTAAATCTAAGTTATTTTATGCAACTAGTGGTCTACCGCAAGGGAGTCATCTCGGACCCATCCTTTTCCTTATATTCATAAATGATATCATAAGTTGTTTCGACGATGTAGAAGTTCTGCTTTTTGCCGATGACATCAAATTATATAAACAAATATCTAATATAAGAGACTGCCTTATCCTACAGTCAAACATTGACAAATTACACAATTGGTGTGTTGCAAACAACTTATTCCTCAATATCGATAAATGTAAGACACTAACATTTTGTAGAACAAAGACCCCGTTATCTTTTAAATACACAATAAATAACAAAATCTTAGAAAAAGTCAAAGAAATCAGGGATCTTGGAGTTATATTTGACACCCAATTAAATTTTATAAACCACATACAAGAAATAACCAACAAAGGCATGAAGACACTAGGATTTATAATCAGAACCATCAAAGACTTTGATTCACTAGAAGCTATTAAAATTGTATATTTGTCACTAGTACGCAGCTTGCTGGAATACAATTCCATCGTTTGGTCCCCATATTATCAAATTCATATAAAAAATATTGAACGAGTGCAGCACAAATTTTTACGATTTATTAACTTCAAGTTACATATACCTATTCAACACATTAACTATACATTCTTACTAAATACACTTAAATTGCATTCCCTAGAAAACAGAAGAAAAATAATTGACCTAACTTTTTTGTTTAAAATTATTCACTCCGAATTAAACTGTTGTGAACTCCTGCATCTCATTAACTTTAAGGTACCAACCCGAGCGACAAGGCAAAACATATTATTCTGCAACAATAATTCTCTAACCAACTATCACACACATGCATCAATTTCTCGACTTCACACACTAGGGAACAAATACACCTCAAATATCGATGTATTTAATATAAGTTTACCGTTATTCAAGAAATATCTGAACAATATTTTTATGTAGAATATTTTGATATCTAAGGAGCATCACCTAGGGTCTATTGCATATATTTGTGTATTTCTATATTAATCTACAATGTAAAAACTTGTTAACGTTTTCTTTTTATGTATCTTGCATTTTGCCATGTATTACTCATGACATTTAATCAGTCACCTGTAAATTTTGTAATTGCTAACATACCTACTAGTTTATTTCTATGTCATTTACAACTTAGAAACTTTCTCTTTTATTGTAATGCACTATCATTCCTAAATTTATCTGTATGATGTTTACCTACTAGTTATATTTTTATAGTTTATCTTTTTTATTCAAAAAAACTGTCTCTGTATTATAGTCATGTAAAAGCCCATCAGGGCGTTGAAAATTAATAAATAAATAAATAAATAACTCTTACCTCTGATTCTCTGTAACTTCTAGCTTGTTCCAAATTTCTTCATTAGCCAAATATAACATCGTAGAGCAGTAATCTAAATGTGGAGCAACCATATTTTTAAAATTGAGCTCTGCAGTGTTTTTATTTGGTATATTTCTTAAGTTGGATTGTTTCACAGAATCTGAACAATTTATCAAATTTCGAAGTACATTTTCTTCTGAGAACGTTCTATTCGAGTTTTGTGAAGCAACTGACCTATTATGATTTAATAACGTGAACTTTCATAGAACTCGTAATTGACTTTAAAATTTGTTGAATTGTTCAAATTCTGTGAAACAATCCAACTTAAGAAATATACCAAATGGAAACACTGCAGAGCTCAATTTTAAAAATATGGTTGCTCCACATTTAGATTACTGCTCTACGATGTTATATTTGGCTAATGAAGAAATCTGGAACAAGCTAGAAGTTATAGAGAAACAGAGGTTAGTTTAGTCCTTAGTCTTCTAAAAAAATGTACAATTTTAATAATTTCCTTAGCACATACTCAAAATTCTGTGAAAATTAATTTTGATTCCACCTTAAATTTGAATTCATTTACTTTTACAATTTTGTTCATCAATAATTATCAAAATTTAAACCTGCGTTTTATTGCCTATTTCCATATATTTTGTTTTGTTTACAATCAGTTTCAACTAGTTTAATTTCAGCCATTTTGCTATGTTTTGAAGGTCTTCATTTATTTTCTTTGTTGCATCTTTATACCGTTCACAAGAAACATAGATTAATGTAGCGTCTGCGAATAAAGGAATATTTTCTATTAAATTAAATTCTAATAAAGGAATGTTTTTTTTACACTTAACCTCATTTGTATTCGCCATGCTAACATCCGCGAAAGCAACAGAGGGAGAATATTTTCGTTTATTTTAACGATGGCTTAAGAGCCCGCAACCCGAATTTCTTCTGATTTCTTACATATCTCCCTTAAACACGTCAAGTTTTAAACCTCTTAAAAAAATGTATGTTATTCTCGAAGATAATATAATGTCGCGCCGAAACGCAAATTATATAAAATTCCCTGGTAAGTATGCTCCAAAAATTATAATAAACACGTTTGTTTCAGTTTTTTTACAAGTTATATGTATGAGAATGTTCACAGTGTTTCCTTAAATGCTGTTTAAGACAATGCCCGCGAGATTTTTGCTCTATTTTAAATGAGTCGTGTTTTATCAAACATTTTCGCAATTTTCGCATCGATTTTGTCGCTGTAAGTAAATGTTAGCGCTCTCCTCTAACATTCGTAATTTCGTATCTCTCCATCTTCCTTCTTTCGGGCCCCGTTGCAGAGCCTTTACGAATAAACTAAATGGATAAATAATTAACGAATACACTAACGTTAAACTAAATGAACGAATTCTCTCCGTATGTAAACTATTCCCATTAGGTAGTAGTCCGCCGACAGTTGGGCGGACATTACAGCATAATATCTCTTTTGTATTTCAATATCTTTGATGCCACCTATCATGTACATTATTGTTCAGTTCGTTGACCTTATAATTAATTCCCAACAGTCAACAACTAATTGTTACAACTTTAAATAATCTGTGTACTTTAGATAACTTTTGATATATTTGAACGCAAAAGAACTCGTTTGAAAACGACGCGGATCGTGTCATTTGATTATTAAAGGCGTACCGCTTTCGACAGGACCTCGCTATGCACCGTCATATTATTTTTAATTAAAAATATATTTTCCTTATTCACAGAAGCAAGTCGGCCGCAGCAAGAGCAAACGGGACCTGAAGGCCGAGCTGAAGGGACGCGCCAAGAGCTGCTGCGTCATGTGATCCCTAGCCGGGGGCAGCAGCTCCTCAGCGCCCCCGGGCCATGAGCTGTGAGCGCCCCCCTTCTCAACACAACACAACACTCGCAACCAGGACTTGAGCAGGCGAACTGTCCATAAAGGCGTACCACTGGAAGACCCCTTGGAACCTATCCATCCTTTTCATACGATTAACAAACAGAAAGAAACTATCAGTTGCAAGGCTATATGTATTTCTTGAAAGAAATCTCTTAGTCTCATAGCAAAGGTCAAAATCACCGGCTGATGCTCTCCGAAATACGAACGAACTACGTATGATATTTAATAATTATTGTATAGGTACTTAAGCCTCGTAACCAGCTATCCAAATCATACCGATACACCTCTGAAGTATCCTTAGAATCGTTCTTCTTTCATAAACGAAGCATAAGTAGGGACTCATCCATATCTTGGAAGAATCCCATTTATCTTATGGCAGTGGTGAATCGTATTGAAATACTCTTATCTTTGAACTGGCTGATCTGATGTACGAACGAAATACCTAAGAGAGTTACTAATAGTTTGTATAATTTTATCAAAATTCACTACGTATTGCTTGTTTGTAAAACCGATTTGAAATTTTGAATCTTACCGATGTACTCATAAGTCCTACGTAGAAGATGTATTGCCGTTAGGTTTATACTCGACAAATACTCGACTCTTGTATATAATAAAGAAGCCATTGCGTGGTATAAAAGCCACAAACCGTGGAATCAAATAATACATGATGAAATAGATGGACAGACATTGATTGGTTAATAGTTCTTGATAAAATGCTGGAAATGTTTGCAAAAATACACTTATAAAGAATGTGTGGTATCCATTTGTAAAAAATAGAGATACCTAACTTATGAGTGTAAAGCATGCATAGCAATTTTTGATTTTTTGCATATGATTAAAATGCTATCAACATCCTTGTAAATAGAACCGGTAGTGTTTAAAAATGCCCAATAGGTAATATAATTATTGTTGACAACCTTCATATTGTTATTATACAAACTCTTCCAGTACACTTCTAAAAGTATAAAAATAATACATAATTTTCTTGACTCTAGGTAGTACTTGTGACTCTAAATATTTCTTAACAAATCTTTCTTTACAATTTTTGATTATAGCTCTTCTATTACATTCAATAGACTTCAAGAACGAATACCTTGTTTCAAGTAATTTTTCTCTTCGATTAAATTTCGTACGATCTTTCAATTTGTACGGTCTCCCATTAGGTATATCGTCTAAGGATTCATTTAATAAAATCGTCTTCTTTTTCAATTCATCTTAAAACTTGGCATGCTTTCATCAAATCTTTATTACGTATATTCTATCAAATTACACAGATTTATATTTTTAGTCCAATATTGTTAATAAAGTACTAAATTGATGTCTAGATATACAAATACTCATCATAATTCATTGTTATTAATTAAATTTGACGTAATGATCCGATATTTTGAAAACAACTTTATCAAACAGATTCTATGTAGTGATTAATTGTTTAGGTGATTGATTAATAAAATTTTAAAATGTACAGAATTAATAATCTGATTATACATAGATTAAAGTTAATTAAAACCGGATGTATTCATATTTTAGTTTATGTTTAACAATGCACCCAGTAACGCAGATATATTTTTCGTCTATTTTAGTCCAATTAAAGAGTTTTATCCTTGTAAATGATGATCGATTTAATATAATGGCTTCCAGTCAGCACCTGTTTTATATCACAATACGTAGGGATTGTTTGCATCTTTAAATTGTAAAAAATCATATTTTAAAAATAATATCAGTTAATTAATTAAATATACAATAAGCATGATTTTTTAACGTGTGACAAAGTTAATTTATCAAAGTTTCAATTATTTTTGGGGTATTATTATTAAGGGTTGCGCTTTCTTCTTTTTTAACCAAAGTTTAAGAGGGTGTTACCAGAGAAAACCAGAAATATGTCATTTTAAAATCAGATTTTTGACGTATTAACTCTTTTCCACAAAAAATTATAAATGGATTTCAAAAGATTGTTCTTTTGTCTAGCATTCGCATGTTTTAAATTTTGAGAAAAAAGGTCTATTTTTAGTATAATAAGGTTATACCATACATAGGTCGTTGGCAGATTTGTTAAATTTTCAAAAAAGATTTTGTATTATACCACACACATTTCAAATGATATAATCATGCAGTAAAAGAAATCAATACATTATCTGGGTATCGCATGTTTTAGAATTTTAATAATAGTTTAAATAAAATCATTAAAAATATATACGTAAATGTGTTTCTTGACGAAAATTGGCTCGTTTGTGTATTTATTTGCGCACTTACAATCTAATATATTTCAATTTTTTAACATTCTTATTTAACTTAGACATTTTTGAAAAATGATAAATACTTATAATCAAAAAATAATTACAAAAGTACATTATTTTAATAGTTTTATCATCACGCCTATGGATGTAGGTATAAATTAAAGCAAATTTGGAATGAAATAAAACCGATATTGAGTTATAATTTTAAAAAGCTGGTAAGGAGAATAATGAATCTTTCTCATTGTAACCACCCTGTAAGATCATAAGAACAACTTTCGACGAAATGTGTTTAATATATTTAATATATTTCAAATTTTCGGCCGCTGGCTGGTTAAACCCTTCTTAACCCTGATTATAGACACTTTAATGCTATCCAAAATGTTGGCTAAAGATAAAGGAAGCGTCATGCGGCAGAATACCCTAAAAATAAATCGCGATAATACTTTTGGCCATGAAAATCTCATATAATATCGTTCAATTATTTTGTTTGATTTCTGTGTTTATTCTCTCGTAACTTACAAAAAATAAATATTAATATTTGACCTTCATATTTAATATTTTTATTGGACCTGCTGTTTTTATGGTGTTGATAAATATGCAAATCTCAGTATTCAGTGCTTTTTGCATAATGAATATTTAATCTCACCAAAATTCCACATTGTGAATATCAAATTCAAACAGAGGCACATTATATTTTGAACACAACTCATGGAAATTATGTATTAAATAATTTTTCCTGTATTTGCTTTACGTGTATATTAAGTAGTTTAAAGAGTTAATTTTAATATAAAATGCATTGTTTGTTGAAAAATTAAGAGTGAACCTGAAATAAATGTGATTATATTTACTTTTTAAACAAAAATTATATCCAAAGAATGTTTTCTTTTTGGTTTTGTTGATTGAATATTTTTGTAAATGGATTATTTGTGTTACGTAAAAGAAGCACATCATGTAGATATATATTTAACCCAAGCTTTAATTGTTACATATTAATATTAGGTCATAAATTTTACTGATTATCATTTGTATCAGATAAATTATCTTTATTTTTAAAATCATTGAAAATCTATGTATTTTAAACCTTATTTAGTTTGTAAATACCACTGAAGTGTGTAGGTATCAACTTTTGTAAGAAATTGTAGTGATGATTGTCTAATATAGTATTTTTTCAAAAACTTGTCTTTAAAATTACGCAGTGAATGTTTCTGTGGGTTTTTAAAGATCACGATTCCAAAATATAATAAGTCTCAATCTGTAACTTTATTCCCAAATGATAATTCTGTTTTGGTAAAGCTTGATATAATTGTAGTTAGTACAAAATATATTATTATGAAAATGTGTAAAACTACATATTATTATTATATTATTCATATTTTTTATTGTTCTACTTGTTAAAATATTGTGTGAATAATGGTCGGTGTTATAATTTCCAGGTAATGTGGCCGATAAAAAAAACCCCGGATAGTGTAGATAGAATGCTTCAGTATTGACAAAATATGGATTGCGACATGTACCCGACAACACAGTAGTGTATCGCAAAGAGTTTTCTCTGGAGACGTCACAGTCAGATAAGTGGCCGATAGCGCTATCTGAAACAACGATATTTTCAAATGGGGAATGTGGGTTATAATAAGTTTTACTCTTATCTATTTTATTACGGCCTTTTTTAACTATTAAATGCTTGCTTATGTTTGTCTGTTACTACATTTTTTCCGTGATGAAACGAAATGGATTCGAAATATCACAGGACATTAAAAAGCTATGTTTCAATTATGTTTATTATAATATGACTTAATATTTTAATTGCAAAATGCTTATCTTATATCTGTTGTTACTAATATCGGACTCAAATTTAATGGGGTATTTTCACGAACTATTTATTGAATTCCGTTAAAATGGTGGAAGATATAACCTTTATTTCTTTTATTCTGATCATTCTATTAAAAATGTGTTTTTTTAATATGTTTATTCATATTTTTGATTGATTTGAAAAATCGCACACCCGAAACGGTTTCAACTGGCACGTTGTAGCGTCTGGCACCTATGATATAGAAAACGCCACTTGCTGTAGGGCGACTTTCACCAACTTTGCCCGGCGTGACGTCATAGCCGCCGAATTTGAGGTATTAAAACGAACATGTCGTTTTGGCAGCAAATTAAAAATGGTACATTTTAAATTGTTGTAGAAAATTTACTCGTCAACATAAAAATAAATTAAAAATACCTTCTCTATCGTGTTTTTTTTGGAGAATAAAAAAAATAGTTGAAATACCCTGTTATCATTGTATTTACCGATCTTAATATTTGTCATAATTTTCTATTATTTGAAGTTATACGACATATCTCCGGAATTCATTTGTGATTAAATAAAATATAAATGTGGCTTTATAAATGTTTATTTACGCGTGATAACATTGGGAATATTTTAATACAACATTATATATATTATATGTATAAACTTATAACTATTTTACGCGACCAAGATTGAGAGGATAGATAGTTTTTCTTTTATGTAAATATTTAACAAATATATATCTAAGCGTAAATAATATTATATTACATTGAAACAATTACTAACAAAAAATTGTAACTAAATACATAATTTGTATTAGATGTTTGTAGATTATTATTGTTATACGAATACATTATGCTTCTAAAGTGTCTCAAATGTTAATATTTAAATTTGATGTTATTTGAAAAGGTTTTTGTAAATGCAAAATGCATTATTGTGTAGTTATTTTATGTAGTTAGACCACATTCAGCTTTGCCCCGAAAGTAATCGATACCTCCAAAACATTCTTATGAATTTATGTATTTTTTAAATTGTGCTATGTAAACGTCACATTTTAATATCAGTTTTGAAAGAATATTTCTCTGATAACGCGTAAGATTTTTTTAATGAAACAGATCCAATGGAAAATGATATTTTACTCATTTTATTATAAGCAGTACACAGCATCCCTCCACACAGCATCCCAGATGACATAGGCCCTGAGGGAAATTATTTTCCTCAAGGCCTCCTGTGTGGAGTTAATGTGAAAAAAAGCAGACATACATTTTGAGATTTGGCGTGTATTGAAATTTTTAAAATCTGTCATAGATTTCCCACTTTAATTTTCTTATCTTAACATTCATGACATGATATCGGCAGATCGATTCCCTAGATTTCTTATATCTTTATAAAGTTCTCTTTTAAAAAAATTTAAGGCTATCTTATTGAGACAATAAATATGCTATTTACAGCAATCTGTATGATCTCTCTTTTACTCTCATTAACGTATTTTTTTTCTGATTTTATCTGACAATTACATCTGCGGGCCTATCTTGTAAACAGAAACCTGTCGGTATTTGTCTCTACAAATGCCAATAACTATTTTATGAAGGTTTTATCTGTCGGTTGATTTATAAATTTAGATTTTTATGCCAATCCACGAATCTGTTATGGCTGATTATTCAGACAAAATGGGAAATCTGAACAATCTGAAATCTGCCAACAATATTTTAATCTGACGGATAGCTGAAAGGCACTAAATCGATTTTTATGACAACAAACTCGTAGATAAATCTATCAGACTTTTTGTCAGATGAAAAGAGCCAGCAGGTTTTTATGGCAAAAAAAATATACCGAAAATTTCAATATGCATGTATCTATAGATAGTATTTTAAAATCCATTTTACTCAAAAACAGTGGCGGCTGGTGATGTTTTGGGCAATAGGGGAAATCGTGGAACCCAGCGAAAAAAAATCCGGTATTAGTACCGCACCAGAGATATATATGTAATATATTATATATCCGTACAAAAGCTGACTTTCTCAGGAAGAAAAAAAATTAAAGTTGTCTGCCTGTTTATTTTAAAGTGGTTTGAAGATTAGATACTGATTTACAAAAACAAAATGTTTTTTTTTTTGGATTTCGTAGGATTCGAACCTCCGTCTGCTCGGTTTCTCTGACCGCTGAGATTTGCGATGCACTATACCGCTGCGCTATGGCACGCGCTCGGGAGGCGCGAATTTACGCATTATAGTCCGACGACCCGTAAAAAAACAAAGCGGCTAATGAGCGCAGGCCTATCGTCGTTTCCGTTTTATATCTCAATGGGAGCCTTGAGCGCAGTTTGATGCTTCTCAGGTGCCGTAGTGCGTCATTTTCGTTTCATCCGAATTTCAAATCACTCTAACGGGGCTAAGGAAGTTTCTCTTCAAAAGAAAATAATCTATTTGTTACATAAAGTCAACGGTCGCTGCTAGTTCAAAATACTGTTCTTCATTAGCTACTTTCTTTAATTAAAAGTCCCCAACCTGACATTTTATTTGTATTTTATTCCTCGAGACTATTTAATATTCATTAAAAAAATCTGGTCTGTAAGCCGATTTAGTCGAAATCATAAATATGTATTAAACTGTGATGTCAAGACCACTTTCCAGTTAATTGTGGAGATATTTAACTGGCTGTTTGTGTTTCCATACTATTACAATATTTCTGTGTACATTTCCCCTCCATCACCATCTTCTCCTTGTCTCCACAACAAACTGTTAGTTTACGAGCAACAATAATACTACGTAGATATTTAATATTATACTGTTTATGATTATCAAAATAAATGTTTCAATTTTTAAAAGAATAATTTGTTTGGAATTATTTATTCACCTCCCTGGAAAATCAACCTTCATGTTTGAATAATGTTGAGCTTATTTAAGGTAAACTTTGGAAATTCAGTTTATGCTAGAACCTCCGTAAACAAGAAAAAAGTAAGTACCTACTGAAATGTTTTTTAATAATTCTAGATTGATTGGGAGTCAAAAGTTTCTGTTTCAGTTCCTGAAGTCCTAAAATAATAATAATTGGATATTTTGTAGTGCGCCGTTTTTGTGAAAAATTACCTTAAAGGCTGTAATTTACTATGAATTCCTGGGATCTTCGTTTTATTTTTTTACAAACAGAAACCGGGCAGATCACTTCCGATAAACACACATTGATTAAATATGCTTTCGATGCGACTTTATTAGACTTCGTACGCAGAGAACACTATATTTAATAATAATAGTACGTAGATATTGTACGATTTTACATTTAGGTACTACACTGCATTATTATTGATATTACATTTATTTAATATTGGCAAAAGTAACGATATTTATTTTGAAAGACTGGAGAATTGACGACTCATTAGAATTATGAATAATGAAATAACCTCAAAAAGCTTACAAGATCTTATTTATTTACATTTTCCCACAATTAATTATTTACAATGTTGCGGGCGTGAAGGTGAAGGTGAAGGGTTTTTGACTTTATGGATACGTCTGCAACTGGCTGAAAAGGTTGGTTTTAAGTTTAACTCTAAATTCTGCCGATTATTAAATCATTCCAGGCTGTAGGTCCTGACACACCGAAAGCACGCTCACCGAACTTATACAAGCACAGTGAATAATACCCACCCTTAGAGCATAACGCAAAATTATTTCACCACGCTTAGACAGTTAAACTTGGTGCTGTTAAATTGGCAAATACAGAGCAATATGAAATTTAAATCTGCACTATACGCGAAGCGCTCGTCATCTCTAATCCCTGCTGATTTATGTGTCAAAATCTTAGGTAAATGGTTTTGACATGATGGGTGAATATTTGTGTTGGTCGCACTTTGAAAAATTCGACCTGTTAATACTATCACATGACTCACTGTATAAGGTTATAGTTAGGTACATCAATAATAATCACGAGTTAAAAGGGTGATTAACTGATTAAAAAAACAAACAAAAAATCTTGTTTAATAAACGTTTCATTATTGATTGAAGTAAAACTTTTTGATGTCTACAAATATTTTTATCAACAGTCTCAAACGATCAAAATGTGGTTTTCTGAAAGATTACGTTTTGATATTTGTGCACGTCACAAGTGCTTAGGATGCCAGATGAATGGCCGTCGTACAGTATTCTATGGGCAATCCCAGATGGAACTGTTATATCCAGTTGGATATCTTCAGAGATCTCTTAGTAATTCAGTCCAGTTGGATATTTTCAAAGGTCTCTTACTAAATCGGTGTAAACAAATGCAAATAGAAATATCTAACCAAAGTAGAACAAGACAGGACTCCGGGTGGCGCCTTGTTAATGCAATTGTTCCTGACCAACCATGAACGAATTTTCCCACTTTTCTGTGAAGGGAGTCAAAAGAGCAACAAAGAACGATGATTTTGTTAGCACTGTAATTTGCGACTCCACGAAGCTAGATCCCCCACAGTTGACCCCGGTAGTTGATCCCCGTACATTTGATCCCAGTCATTTGACCTCTCGGACACTTGCTCCCCCTAAAGGATTATTTGTGTTGTTCTTTCTCATCGGTAACGTAAGTATGCAGAGAGATTATACGGTCATATAACAAAAACAGATATTCATACATAATGAGTGCTTTTATAATTCCCACGGCAACGGCACGGCGACGGTAACCACTTCTCATTTCATTGATATGGAGACGATTGGGAGATGCAAGAAAATTATTACTTTTTTTCTTTTGGAAGCAGTCATAAGTACATTATTTGTCTCGCTATGATATAGTCGGTAAGAAAGAGCTGCGACTTTTTGTGATAAGGAACGTCCGTTTATTGCTTTTTTGAGTCGTTTCAGTGCCATAACCGCTGGAATTATTAAAGCGCCCATTAAATCTGCAGGCGTTCTACAAATATTTTTCCTAACAATAAAGCCGTATCCCCTAAGTACTACACAGAGAAGATAAACCGCCGAATAACAAAAGACGACATACAACATGCAGTCGGCTTTATGGAAACTACGCTGTGCCTACTTATACATATATTATTACATATTAAGTATCCCCGATGAAGCATGCACAGAGGATACACGGCCGTTTAACTAAAATCAATCTACTTATGTCTACTGGCGTCTTGAATGGAATTCCGCTGCACAAATATTGTACCTTGCTAACAATGAAGAAGTACAACAGAAATAATCCTGTCCAAGGATTCAATTGATCAAGAGATCAACTATCCGCGGGGATAAACTTTCAGGGTAAACTGTCGGGGGTCAACTGTCGAGCAATCAAGAGACGGGTCACCGTAATACGCAAAGTAAAAATAATGCTCCCATTCGAGAATACCTCCTATAAATTATTTATTTATTTATTTATTTATTGTAAGAAACAAACAGCAGTTTTATATAGGATGTTAAAAATGAAGCGATTAAAAATAAGGTAAGCCAAAACAGTTTCTTATGCTAGTGGTTATTATGATATAATACAAAATTTTAATTGGTTATAACCATTACATGAAAATGAAATTAACAGAAATATATAAATGTAAGTATATTAGAAGGAAGAAGGAATAGGAAAGGGCAAGAGGCAGAGGAAGATGGGATGGGGACAGGAGATGCTCATGCTGTACCTTTTCTATAGCTGTGCATTAATTTAATTCACATTTGTGGTCGTACGCTTGACTTCGTATCGGTATTTCATAAGAGTATTATTAAGAATATCGATATTGTTAAATTGCGTGTTATATTGCGCGCATATGCGGGGGATTGGAGAATTTTTTCTAAGGTTGGCTCTGTACGCGGGCAAATGAAAAATTAGAATAAATCAAATAGGTATCACATTTCATATGCTGCAAATAAAAAAAATGTTTGATTAGGCTCAAGTGAATTATAACGACGCAGCGTATTATTACATCTAGTTAATTTCACGTCAATGGCTAAATGTTATTTTTCATCCTTTTAGGCAAAGCAGACGTTTGATAAACGTATTATTTTTGGTTTATCCTTCCGGTGATCCATAAAGAAAACCTTTTCGTGGAAATCAGATCCGAGGATCAGAAAACGCAGGCTGTATTCGGCGTTCGGCTCCCGAAGAAGTGATAAAACCAGGACTTATCTTAACTGTGCAACGGGCCCGTAATGTAAGTGGAAGTGGGCCCTTCATCCCTCCATATTGAGGATATAAAACCCTAATCGCTTTTAATATTTTATGGTACCTACGAAATGTGTTACTTTTACGCTTATCTTTAACTTGAAATTGTTCCAAAGACGTGAAACAGGCATCGGAAAAACACATGCCTTGAAATAATACGGTTTTCTTGGGCTCGACAATGTTCTACATTAATCTAAAGTAAGGCCATTTTTTAGCTTTTATCAGACCAACCCCGGTTGGACAGAGAGGTCCTTAAGTTAATTGGTTGTAAAGGGTAATTCATGCATATTTTCACAGATGATTTGTAATTTCGAAGTGTCTCCTTTTTCACTGATTTTCTTTTTGCGGAGTTCGCGGTTGATATTTTTTTAAAGTTTTAAAGTTGGTTTATCGAAAAGGAAGAAGAAGAAAAAAGCATATTAGTTACGTAAACTTGAAAACATTGAAAATGATAGGTAGATTTCCCAATCTGAAAAAAAACGTAAAAAATGACACTACACTTTGTAACCCAATCTGAAGAGATTTTTAGTTGTCAAAGATATATATATTTTTTTTTTTTGTATAAAAAAGGAACATATTATGATATTACTAATCTTCCATTAAAAGCATTTGCTTGTGGATGGAAGAAAAGTTTACATTTTATCTATGTACAATTTATATAGTCAGGTATTTCACATATATAGGTATAGTTAATACACAGCCAATATACAGTGGAGGTTATCCACCTCTTACCCGCCCTGGTCTAAGTAATAGATGGTTACTCCTTCAAGGCTCTATCAAGATTCTATTTTTTTTGTTAAACGAAGCTACATTTAATTATTTTGAACGAATCTAGACCTCCAGTGTCCTTGCATACGTTGTTAGTAAGCAGTATACAAGTGCTTAAAAGGAAAAACAAAATGCAAAAAAATAGATTAGTAAGACAAAGATAAATTAAACAAGGCAAAAGAAAAACTCATTCATGAGGCTCAATGAGGCGGCATTGCATCTGTAAAAACCTGCAAGCACCTGCATAAAATAGCGAACATAAGTAATACAATAAATTTCAAATCAATTGGCAAGTACCAACAAAAAATGTGAATGGCTTTCATTCTGACCATAAACTACACTTAGCTTCCGTGTCCCTTAGCCATCCACTCAGTGAAGCCTCAAAGAATGTTAACTGAATATTTGGGATAAAATACCCGAAGACTAAAAGAAAATTCAGCGTTGGGTAGTCAGAGGCAGGACAAAGGACAGTCAAGGTCGTCTGATCAAACCTCAAGCGTGCACATGTCATTGGGGGATGCACAGATAGATTTGAGAAGGATTTGAATTTGTGAATTGGTTAAGCGTATCAGAAAGTGTATATATATATATATATTCATAAGATTAAGAAATATTTTAAAACTCAACAATCTAAAAAGAGTATACTATGCACTAATCCAGTCATTAATTCAATATGGAATTATTGGATGGGAGGGGGTCATACAACAATGTACTAACCCCAATCAAAGTGATCCAGAAACTAATCATTAAAGTAATCCTAAAGAAACCCTCCACTTATCCAACAGAAACGCTTTTCACAGATTTCACGGTGCCTCGAGTAGAGATTATCTTCAAGAAAAATGCAATTATCCAAATTTACAAAGATAATATCATGAAAAAATTTGAAACTCACCAATCAAAAAGATATGAAAACAACATCAAAATACCAAAATTTAATACCAAACTAATTCAAAACAATTATGTCTATTTAGGAATAAAGTTTTTCAACAACCATCCCACTGAAATAAAAAAAACCATAGACATCAATGTACTGAAACTTAAACTGAAGCTACACTTCATCAGCATTAATTAACTAAATAATTACCTGTTTTTCTCTTTCTTTCTAATCTCTATTTTATTTAGATTTTTCGAATTTCTCCTAAGTGCACAATATTTTAGTATGAAAACGTATCCTATGTATGTACACCTACACATATAGATGATCCAGAAGTCTCAATTGATCCTATTATATGTTTACCTATTGCATAATGTTATTCTATTTCAGTTATAATTAGTGTAACTCGCTCATCAAGCACAAGAACTAGCTTCTTCTTTGGTGAGATTGCAATTTTTAAATAATTTCTGTACCGATATTTTGTAATTTATATAACTCCACTGTATATATATTAAATAAAAAAATATCATATCTATATATTAAATAAAAAATAAAAAAAAAACAAAAAAAAATCTGCAAAATTAATAATTTAACTAAAGATGAATCAGGGACGAGGTCCAGCACACCCCCATATGGGGATAGAGGAAAAAAATTGGAGTTCAGTTCATCCAGAAAAAAATTGAAATAGTTAAAGACAAACAAAACAAAACAAAACAAGGAACATGGCATAAATTAACAGGTATTATAGTAATTATAAACAAAACAAATCGCAAGGCAATTATATACATTTTTGAAAATATAGTGAACAAAATAACATAACGCAAGTGTAAAATATAACACATAACACATAACTCATAATATATAATAAAATAAAAAATTACATGTTACAGAAACACAAAACACATAAATCATAACAAATAAATCCAAGCGGTAAATGTAAAGGAATCATGAAGAGTGTCCGTGAATTCAGAAGCAAAATACACCTGGTACCTAAGTTATTTTGCTAAGTAGCGACTCTAAGAACAGGCCATCTCTCAACCCAGACTTTTGTGAATTTTCTCAGGCACTCAAAGTTCACCTTATTCGAGACGAGATTTGTATTCCAAGCAGGTCTCGTAATAACTTGTAAGCCAATACACAGTAATGTTTAAAAGTTAATAAACAGTTAATATTATATAATTTTTTCAAACAGGTACAGAAACATACTTACCTTAACTTTTTATTCAATAATAAATCTTTACTTTTACATATTTAGTTATTTATAATAGGCGGACTGTGAAAAGTTTCAGGTTTTTTGCACGAGTAGGCATAACAGTTGATCGACGTATTTTAACGCTAGTGCATGATGTGATATAGTTTGGAAATGACTGGGTAGATACTTATCAGCTAGCTTAGTTTTTGTACATTAGGTTTTCAAATATATGGTTTTCTGAAGACATGATTTGCTTGAATTCTGTCGAGTTAATCGAGTGGAAATTTATTTCAGGCTTTAGGTCCTAACAGTGTAAAAGCTTGCTCACCGAACTATTTGATGTGCGCTTTGGTTCCTTCAACCTTCCAGTAGCTGATGACGTCGCTGATCTAAGAGTTGAATGTCGAGAATTGCATATTTGAATTGAGAGGAATGTGCAGTTCCGTTAACCCTTCAGGCCTCGAATATATTTTGTTGGATAGGTACTTTGCAATAAATTTCGTATAAATGAAATATTTCTAAACATATCTGAAAACTAAAAACTGTTTTTATAATGTTATTTTTAGAGACCGATCGAAGGTTCGGTTTCGGTTTCGGTAAGTTTCGGCACAAAAATCTAGATTCGGTTTCCGAACCTTCGGCCGCACCGAAACTCTGCAAAAGACTGTAACGTAATTATTTTCATGGTAGTTATTCAATCGGTACCTACTTGCTCAGAAGGAGTATTATTAATTTCGGGTGCAGTTGGAACGATTGATAACAAATTCAAATTGCCGGAACGTTGTTCGATTGTTTTTGAAAAAACAGAAAAAACTGTTAGAAGGGCCGCGTCATGACAGAACAAGGAATTTGTCTGAAGTTTTGATTTGTAAGGAGTTTTGATACTCCTAAATGATTGTGTAAATTTGCAATATTATGCGTGTAACAGACGTGATGCCTTTACGAGACTGTTAAATAGTACCGGGTCGCGGTACACGCAGGATGTTGATTGTTTTTTCGAGGCGAGGAAAACTTTTATTGTGATGATCCGAGATATCGAGTTACCTATGTAATATTACAATCTAATGGAAGTGTTTATGATGTCTGTGTGCCTGGTA
This sequence comes from Limnephilus marmoratus, assembly GCA_917880885.1. NCBI lineage: Eukaryota > Metazoa > Arthropoda > Insecta > Trichoptera > Limnephilidae > Limnephilus > Limnephilus marmoratus. The sequence continues at coordinate 57,903,505 of OU862908.1, forward strand.
CCTAAGGTTGGTGTTCTTGTGCTTAGAACTGAGATTCTTGTGCCACGTACAATCCAATATCACCGAGGACAACTTTGGTGAAGACTGCAGGCACTTCTTAAATCACATTTACAGTCTAGAACTGCGGTTTCCTTTCAATGCTCAGAGATGGCCATCGGACGCATTGTGACGCCTTTGTGGAATCTCGGCTCCTTCACTGTGTCATGGACATGCGAAGCGGCAGCTCTGGGGCTCTTCTCCAGCTATCTGGAGCCCTTGTCGCTGAGGTTAGAAGAGGTGCGCCATTTTAACTATGGCAAGCTACGAATGATCATTTGGAGTGGATTCTACTAAAATAACTGAATTATCTCTTTCTCTCTCTTTACACCTTTCTTTATGAGTTTACAAAGGTATTTATGTAGATTATGTTATAGTAGATTATGTTTTTTTTGCTTGTCAATAATAACAAGTTCATTTTGTTTTATGTGAGTTCTTTTATTTACATCAGATAGTAGCTTTCTTTTATCCCACGCAGGACCCTGATGATGATAAGAGCTCATGCAAACGGAATTTCTCTGCTAACTGAGAAAGGTACGTGTCAAGACCTCAATAAATGGTAAATTTAGTTTTAAGAATGTTGTGATTGTAAACGCAATTTAAATTAAAATACTCAATTAATGAGGTCCTTCCATTAAAATGAACATAAGTGTTGATAATTGACAAATTTTTGTTCCAAGAAGTAGTTAAAATGTTTGTTAATTTTTAGTAATATAAAAAAAAAAAATTCACATACTTCAATTATTGTTTTTTTTTTTTTTTAATTTCATTAAACACATATTAACTGTTAGTATAAGTGTAAAAAAAAGGCAATTTTCAGTAAATAATAGATTTTTAACATGTTTAAAAAAGTTTTGCTTTCGGCCGAAACTGAGACAGCTACCGAAGATTCGGTTTCGGTTTCGGTAGAAAGTCCTGTTTCTGTCGGACGCTAGTTATTTTATAAATGTACTTTATTTTATAAATCAAAATAAACTCAACATTCTTTAAGTGTATAAATTTTGCATGCAAATATAAAAAAAAAGTCTTAAACATGACTCTCCTTCCGTTTTTATCTTTCTAAAATTACTAATAACGAAAAAAAAAAATAAACACATAAACAATTTAGATAAATGTCATTAGATAAAAATTATTAGACAAAGGTATTAAAAACGTTATAGTCATCTCATTTTTTGTCATTCCATATAAAAATAATTAAGAAAAAATTCCCAAAGTTTCATAATTTTTTTTCATATTTGGATCTGAAATTTTGGTTTCAAAATGGTGAACATTTGACTTCTTTTGTAATTATCTGTTAGATAAATAAAGCGTGGTGATTTCTCTTTCTAACACCGTTTTTATCATATTTTTCATTATAATGGTAAGGGAGAGACAACGATTTCTATGAGATGTATATGAGTTGTTCCGAAAAGCGAACAAATTAGCCTGAGGGGTTAAGTACACCGGGGCCATTCCGTTGACTTAAATACCACCCAGCAAAGCTTGAATTGGATTATTTCCGAATATTTGAGTTAGTTAATAGTCTTCGATATCCTTTTGATTATTTTTTTTTTGATAAGTTTTGCCACAGCGTTGAAAACGGATTGTACTTTTTCATTTTGTATTTGAGAAGACTTGCATATGTTTCGTTCCAGTAGTATTCTAGACGTGAACTAACGTACGAATTAGCCAATATTATCTATTGAAGGGGTAAATCAAATTTTGAAAAAATTATATCGATAATATGATATATTTCAACCAATATATTTTGACGGGTATCTCAAGTATGTTCATTAGTGATGAGTATTAAGTATGGGTTGGGTTAGGTTAGGTATTTCGATAATAGGTGAGGATTGTTTAGGTTCTCTCTCAGTAAGTTGATTTTATGTCTGATCATTTATGTCTGGTCATATAACACAAAAGTGCCAATAAAATATTGCCGACTCGTCCATACGAAATATCTATCAAAGTATGTGCCATAAAGGTATGTTTGTGCTATTTTATGGAGGAAGGAGGAATTTAAAGTAACAGCCATCAGAACGCAAATGTGAATGGTAGAAGAAATCGCGGACGCCCGAGGAAGCTTGGTACGATCAACTGAGATCAGATACTTGAGGCCACGTCAAGTGTCAGAAAAGGGGAGTATTTATGCGAAGATGCATGAATTTGAATGAGACTAGAAGTGTATGCCAAGGCCGAGTTGTTTGGCGGTCCGTGCTCTGCCTACCCCTGCAGTGAACTGCCGCTTTGGTTAATTAGTTTAATTAGACCTGAGAAGAACAGGACGTCATGATTATAAATTTGGTGGCACAACTTTACTGGTCTGGATCTTTGGCGGTTATTTATTACGAAAATGGGGAAACTTGGACTTAAAGGAAAACAATCTGTAGATGTGAAAAAAAACAACCTTTCATAAAAAATACCAATCTATCTTTTTCGAAATATATTGGATTTGAATTCATGTTCACATATGAATTCACAAGAATGAATATCTGATTCTTAGATTAATTATCAGCCCGGTGTAGACCGGGAGGGGAGATAGGTAAACCCTACGTCATCGACTACACGGATGAAACTACTTTTAAGTGATAATGGGCATTTAGAAAACCTTAAAAAAGCTGGTCTGCCGGTGCGCCTCTTGGCAGGAGCCGCGCAGTCTTGGAAATAGTCAGCGATTTTTTAGGTCAAAATTACGTCATCGACTACACGAACGGGAATGGTCTCATATGATAAAGGTCGATTAGAAAATGAGAAAAAAGCAGGTCTGCCAACCGGCAGCCTGGCAAGTTCGGAGGCAGCCGGCGTCAAAGTGGGGAAAAAATTGGTCGATTTTACGTCATCGACTACACGAATGAAACCAATGAATAACCATAGTCCAGATCATTCCATATAAGAAATTCGTGGTCTGCCGACCAGCAGCCTGGCAAATTTTTGTGTACGATTTTTTAAAGTTTTTTTTTTTTTTTTTTAATTTTTCGTTTATCTTTATTATTATTTTTATTTCAGTATATTTTTAAAAACTTTGAATGCCATATTTTAAAAAAATAAGCGAAAAATATAAAAAAATAAATAATTTAAGAGTTTCCAGTGTACCCATCCGTCAGGCGAGCCTTTAGACGCCAAACCACTTACGAAACCTGCCGCGGTGCCCCTCACCGCTGTCGCGTGTTAATATTTTTGTACAAATTTATAATAATAATAGTCCTTTTAAGATTGCCTAATAGTCCATAGTAGTTGGAAGTTCAAACAACCAACCCACCGTCGCCGTAAGAGCTGCGTTCGTCCGAAAAACGATGGAAATTTCCGAACCCCGTCCGTTTCATATCGGTTTCGCTTGCCCTGCTGCATCGATTACATCAAATATAAGATCAAAACTAACGAAAACCTGTAGTCTAAATCATCCCATTTATGACTTCTTTCGTCTGTCGACCAGCAGCCTGGCAGTTTTTTTGTGTACGATCGTTTAAAGTTAAAAAAAAAATTTTAATTAAAAAAAATACATTTTCAATATCTTTTAAAAATATAGTGAAATAAAAATAATAATAAAGATAAACGAAAAATCGTACACAAAAATTTTCCAGGCTGCTGGTCGGCAGACCACGAATTTCTTACATGGAATGATCTGGACTATATTTATTCATTGGTTTCATTCGTGTAGTCGATGACGTAAAATCGACCAATTTTTTCCCCACTTTGACGCCGGCTGCCTCCGAACTTGTCAGGCTGCCGGTTGGCAGACCTGCTTTTTTCTCATTTTCTAATTGACCTTTATCATATGAGACCATTCCCGTTCGTGTAGTCGACGACGTAATTTTGACCAAAAAAATCGCTGACTATTTCCATGACTGCGCGGCTCCTGCCAAGAGGCGCACCGGCAGACCAGCTTTTTTAAGGTTTTCTAAATGCCCATTATCACTTAAAAGTAGTTTCATCCGTGTAGTCGATGACGTAGGGTTTACCTATCTCCCCTCCCGGTCTAGTGGTAGGACGCTCGTCTAGCAATCGGACAGATCGTACATTCAATAGCAGTGAATATGTGAAAGGTCACTGTTCCGAAACGATGCTTGAAATGGCTTCAGCAGTGTTTGCCAACCAGATCTGAAAATTCAGGTACCTTACCACCATCCAATTTCCCATCTCCTTCCCCTCCCCAGTATTTTCAGCCTCACAACATAAACCGATTAAGGATGCCATGGTCTCACTAGCTCCAGATGGTTGGAAGCAGTTCGGAGTCTTGTGCGGTATTCATAAAAAATATTAAATTACAGTTGGACAAAAATAACACTTTGCCTTCACATTAAAAACTGTACATTTAAAAAAAAGTTTACATTTTATCTTTTATGTAACCGTCCAAACTATTAGATTCGTACACACCATTTCAGCGTTAGTGTACTCAAGCTGGCCTCAACCCTGGTTTAAAACGGGTTTTACAATACCTACCCCGCTATAATAAGTCAAGTATTTCACTGTTCCGAGCCTATCCACCGCGTTTCTGTGTAAAGGGAATATAGTTATAAGAAGGCCATCATGACATACCTCAATGATAAAAATCAATGTTATGTCTTCTGCATGGCTTCTATGGTGACCCGACAATTGATCCGCCGACAATTGGCCCCACGAAATAATTGTTACTGTAATTTATTTTTTTGAAAAAAATGCAATATTTACAAATTTTAAACGTAAAAACGACTTAAATAACCTTAATAATAAGTTGGTATGAACATCAAACGAATACAGTGTTGATTTTTTGTACTTATCTGCCGAAACCGAAACCGAATCTTTTTTAGACATGTTAAAAATTGATTTTTTTCTGTTTTTTGGCTTATTTTTTACACATTCAATGCGCTGATAAACACAGTATACAGACAAGTAGATTTTTCCTTGATGCATTTGAATGAAAATATATTTTATACTTTGTTATTAGACGGTAAATCCTCTCTGCACCTCCCTTCGGGGACACTTAATTATATTTTGTGAAATTAGGTATTCCATATTTTCCCTAAACCGACCGCATATAGTATATAAGTACGCCGGGGGGGCAACTGCTGGCGGATCAACTGTAATGGAACCGGGTCCTTTATAGTTTAAATAGCATATCATGATTATTGTTCTATGAATTAATTATGAATATCACATTTGTCGAAGCCCTTACGGGCGAAAAATATTATTAAAAAAAAATCGAGTGTAGTTTACATGTGGTAGAAGCCAAGTTTACCAAAACAATCTCAACCAATACTTGAAAAGTGAAGTCATAATCAAAGCGACCAATGAGCGCGGACCTTGCGTAATTTCCGTTTCATGTCCCAACAAATAGCAGCCTTTAAAAGTGACATCATTATCAAAACGGCCGACAAGCGCAGTTGATGCGTTGCAGGTGCAGTAATCGTCATTTCCATTTCATCCGAAATCCAAATCACAGCCGTGCTTTAGAAGTTTCACTTCAATAAACAAAGAAAATATCAAAAATCATTTCCATTTACTTTGCATTAGTATTGATCGTAATAGACACCCATTCACAGAGGATGAGACAATACCGAATATAAATTAGTACACATTAAGGTCTCTGGCCACTACACCGTTCCATACCATGACCGTACTATGAACGAATCAGCCACGAAATAAACACGCTACGCCCTACTATGCCCACTAGAACGTGCTAACACCGTATTATACCCGTACGTAACGGGTATAGTGACCGTATACACCGCGATTAGTGTCCGTACCATCCCCGTTCAATAGGTGTACGGTGCCCGTTCTATTGGTGCCCGTTATATCATTTCGCCGGTGTTTTCGTATCGGACTGACGCGTCAGGAGAAGCATAGTGTCATATTATTAAAATACTTGGATATAAACACGAAAAATGAACACAAATCACGAACTGAACGAACGGCATGCGCCGCTACGGTTACGGTCATGGTATGGAACGGTGTAGTGGGCATAGACCTTTACATTTGTAATATGGATTATTTTAATCATAAGTATCCTTATTCAAAGCCAGAACGTAGTAGACCTTGATGGGCGTCGTGAAGAAAATATTTTCGTTGGGTCTTGCAAATAAATAACACCATAAAGTCTCGGAATCGTCACACCACTTTCCTGTCAACATGTTTTTCGCATCTCATATGGAACCAGAAAAGTTATTATGTAGCGTAATTGACTCGTAAGCAATTTGTCCCCCAATGAAAAATAAATTACTTTTATTAGGTTAAGTTTTCTATTAGACGAAAATTTTACTCAAAAATGCTTTTTAGGAATTAATTTCACATCATCAGTCACAAGCAGAGGATATTAAATTTAAGTAAGTTATTAAATTTTTCTGATGACATGAATTTAGGGAGAGGAAGGAGACAGGGAAAGGAAAGGGGGTGGAAGCACTTATCTATTCAGATCTGGTCATAATAAATACATTTCTTCTGTGAGCAGCAAATAAAATTTTTTGATTAAAAAATGCTCTATTTTATGAAGACCCAATAAGGGTCGAAATAATAGACAAATATTTGAACGGTTTACTGTTGGCTTTTAAGCAATTAAGTATATTTATAATATTCTTGTTTCTGTTTAATATACAAAGAAAAAGCAGATCGTGCATATAGCACTAGGTTTATTAAAAAATGAGGGGTTATCCATTCCGAAAATTATAAATAAATACGGCCAACGCACATTCACTTATCTTGTCCCTACAATAAAAGAAGATGCCAATGAAAGCTGTTGAAAGGAATACAAATAATTTTAAAATGGGTATTCCAGCAATTATATTGAACTACAATACTATTTTGAATGATATGAATATGCTCAAATTGTCAGGAGAACTTTCACTGACTTGGTATTTCTGTATAAAATTCTAAATGATTTAGTTGACAGTCCGGTATTGCTCGAATTGATAAGCTTCCGGATTCCACTACGTTATATTAAAAGTCAGGATTTATTTTAGTGCAGTAACTCTGGAACTAACTACCATATGTACTACTCTTTGCCCAGAATACTAATGAAGGGAAACAAGTATACCAAGTCAGTGGACATTTTCAAGTAATCTTTAAACAAATATAAAATATTGTTACGAAGAAGGTTCAGTTATGTACAATAAACACTGTATATTTCTTACTCTTCGTATATAAAAGTCCCGAGAAAGGGCGTTAATAAATAAATAAAAATCGAATCAAATTGCATCACTGATCTAAAACAAATGGCTAATAGATCAAGACCTTTTAAATTGATTTTGTTTGTAATCTTGTGTATAATATGACTGTTAATAATTTGCGATAATAAGACTGCGTACTTTATACCTTTATGTTATAATTACTTAAAAGTTATTCTTCTGAATCTATTTTCTAGATTGTGGTTTCTTGTTATAATTGTGCTTTAGTGTTATATTAATATTGTTAAATTGACCTGCTGACAAACTGCGTTGGCAGTTTAGCAAGTACTTAAAATGAAAAATAATAAAAAAAAAATATTATCAAAATTTCCTTTGAAATCATATCTACGATTTGTAAGAAGTAAGAAGGTAGTTGAGTACTTACCTAAAATATGAATTTTAAACAATTTTACCAATTTTCGTTATTTGTTTTTGGGGTGTTATGCCGTGCTGTGCTACCCCCTTCTTTAGCCAACGTTTCGGACATCGTTGCAGAGTCCATCATCAGGGCAGATCCGGTAGATGTGTAATTTTTAGTGGTGAAGTGTGTGCTTATTTACTTCGAAGCGATACCGTGTCGCTACCTCCACTAACTTTCACCGGTAATATATAACCGCGATAAGCAGTGGCGTCATTGCCGCGGAACGGATTAGAAAGTTCACAAAATCGTGGTATTTATGCTAGCCAGGGGAAAGTCCGTTTGCGAATTGCCAACAGAAGTGGCTCCATCTCTTAACTTAACTCATAATGGTGAGAGTTTTAGAATGGTTAAAGTGAATTTAGTCAATATAAAGGTATAAAAACAAAATGATTTACCACGAGCTGGCATTGCTATATACACTACAATTTGGGAGGCGGGAATGGGTACCACCGCCCCAGGAACCTTTATTGGATAACCAACACCTCTGCTATAGGTCACCCCAAGTGGTTCGCTGCGTTTGGTGATTTAGCAGGGGTGCCCGGGTTCATGGGGTGAGGTTTGTCTAGGTCTTGGAGGCGGATGACCAGGACATACTGGACCCCAGATTCCTACCCACCCCCTAAACCCTTTTCCTTCCCAGAACTTCCTCTCCTTCCTTTCCTTAAAAAAAACCCTCCACACAGCATCCCCAAAGACGACATAGGCCCTAAAGGAAATTATTTTCCTCAGGGCCTCCTGTGTAAAAAAAAAAAAAACTTAGACATTCTTTTGCGTTTTGCTTTGGTGTAGCCGTCACTTACCGGATACCAAAAGCTCTTGAGCTTAGCTCCGTCGTCTCTATTAATATTAAAAGAATTTTAGTAGATGTTAGAATTAGAAATACAATGGTTAAAGCGAATTTAGACAATATAAAGGTATAAAAAAATTTAAAAAATGGTTTACCACGAGCTGTCATTACTGTATACTTAGACATGGTTTTTTGCGTTTAGCTTTGGTGTAGCCGTCAATTACCGGATACCAAGAGCTATTGAGATTAACTCCGTCGGTCGTCTCTATTAATATTAAATGGATTTTTGTAGATTTCAATTGCCTCCGTAATCAGTCGTACTCTATAAGTTTTGGGTCTTTCCAGAACCTCAGGAACTCAGAACAGGAATTTTACCGATAGTGGAAATTTGAAATGCTAAGTAGGTCCTTTGCGACATGCATTTTAAGGGGATTTATTTCTGAAAATTAAAAATAAAATAAATTCTTTTATTAAAGTATATCAAGTATTCTGAAAAATCTATTCGACGTAATTTTATAATAAAAAATCATTATTACAGGTCTGTAAAAACAGTAGAAATGATTTTTTTTTAAATGTACAATTAACATTTTGTCCTTTACAAAATTTAGAATTTCCGCCTTCGAAACTTATATTACTTTTTTTTAATTAAAATATTTATTTCGATGAGAATTCCTTTTTCAAACTCTTTTTAAGCTGGTAGGTATCAAGTTAACCACCTAGTCAGAGTGGACAGAGCAGATTTTCGAAAACGCAAATCAGACAACTAGTCAAAGTTAGCCACCTTGTCAAAGTAAGGCTGGCTTGAATAATAAAATGGATGTAGCAGATTTTCGAAATCGGAAAATGAACGAACAAACAAATTTACACACAGATTAAATGCCAAATGGTCGAGGTAAAACAGAACTTCGCTATGCTCAGTCAATTACACATACAGCATTTAGTATTCTGAACCAAAAATTGATCTAGAAATGACAATACATAATATAATGAATCAATGTTAAAAACTTCCATCAATAGTCAATAGATGTCGGCATGTCAAATATTTACGATCCAATTTGTTCCTAGGACCGTATTATAGATAATACACAGCGACCTCTAACCATTGCCGGTGTAACTACTCCGGTAAAGTAGTTGTCCGAAGAAGGTTCCGTGGCCCTGGAAACTTGGAAAATGTCGCCGCAGGATTTATAGGATCATTTGTCATCACCTGACGGCGGAGGAAACTGTGTTGCCTGCTCAACTTCTCACGAGAAATGGGTCAACATTTCACTTCGGCCGTGACAAATGATTTCCAATTCAAGGTCTTGCAGGTTAAAACACACCTTACTAATAACTAACTTATATAAATACTTCTTTTATTTATTTATCGGATTAACTATTTAATAGTTTGCCAATCTTATGTTTAATTAAATGAAGACAATATTAGTGAAACTCAATCGAAAATCTGGAAATCTGGAAAAATCAGAAAAAGATATTGGCGCCTCTGGGACTCGAACCCAGGACCTCAGGCTTTCTGGACCACAGCTCTACCAAAGTTAGTAGAGCTGTGGCCCGAAAAGGTGAATAATAAATATTACAATTTGAGGTTTTAAATAAAACCCTTAAAGTTAAAAAATATGTAAATGTCCCAATGCCTAATAATAATTTCCTTTCTAAGCTTTCTATAATAAAACAAATTGTTGTAAATAACGGATATGAACCAAGTTTGATAACATCTTAAATAAAAAAAAACTGAGCAAAATTTAAAAAAAATATATCTATACAATTCTAATAATAATAATGTCGAAAATAATAGAATCGAATAATATAGACCTAAAACTGAAAATACTCCTCGTCAAGACCTATGTATGGAGTATCTTGATGTACGGTTGCGAAACATGGTGCCTATCCGAAAAAGATAAACGGAGACTAGAGGCTTTTGAGATGTGGTCCTATAGAAGACTATTAGGAATTTTCTGGAGAGACCACATTACAAATGAGAAGGTTTTCCAAAGAATCGAAGGAGGAAGGCACCTGCTCAGGACCTTGTCCGAAAGGCGTGCAAGATGGATCGGCCATGTAATACGACAAGAAGGCCTCTTGCATGCCATAATTGAGGGTATGATCGAGGGGACAAACTCTAGGTGATGTCCACGTCGAGAGTACCTAGAGAACCTGCTGGTGGACGTGCGCTGCTCATCATATGCAGACTTCAAAATAGCCGCACAAGACAGGGAAGAGTGGAAGAGACGAATAGATGAAATTGTTGCAAACCAATCCCAGGATTGAAACGAGAGAGAGAGAATAATAATGATAAAGAATTTTCGTAAAATTTTGTATATTAATAATTTTTCAGTTCAATACTGCAAAAATCTCCCTCTTAATATTAAACCAGCTTTTAAAACAAGAAATAATATCGGTAATTTTTTGAGAAATGCTAAAGATAAATACCGTAAATTGACTAATTCTGGAACATATACACTCAAATGTAATGACTGTCCCTCATTTTATATTGGACCTCCGTAGTCCAGTGGCTAAGACTCTTGACTCACATTCCGGAGGTCGCGGGTTCGAACCCGGCATGCGCAAATAAATTTTATTTGATTAATTTGTGTTATTTCACAATTAATTCATTTAAAATAATATATAGTATATTTGCGGCATGTTCCAGAGTGGAAGATACTAATAGTATCGCCCTGGTGTAAGACCACCATTCAGAATTGAAACGTTGCTTGAAAATGGCTTTAGCCGTGTTTAGTGACCAGATCTGAATAGCCAGGTACTTCCCAACCTTCCTCTTCCCCACCTCCTTCCCCTCCCCACTACCTTCAGCCTCACAACATACCCCAATTGGGGATGCCATAGTCTCACTGGCTCCAGACGGGAGCAGTTGAGATTCTTGTGCGGTATTCACTGTAAAAAAAAAAAAAATAAAAAATTGGAAAAACAACTCGTTATTTTTAAATCAGAATCAAAGAACATTTAAGGTGTCTTAATAATAACATTTTTCCGAGTTCGCTAACCATATTATCATTGAAAATAACCATAGTTTTGAAAAAATACGGCAATCAATATTCTTCAAATTAACCATAAAAGAAAACGCTTAGATAACTTAGAAGCCTTGGAAAAAAAAGCTCTCTTAAAAATAATGAATCTATTATTAACAAACAAAAAATTTTTTTTTTTTTTTAAAAGAAGCAAACACATTGTGACTTGTCATTTTAAATAAATAAAAAGAAAATACTTTGTTTTACGTCACTTTATTGTTATTTTTTTCCGTCTATCGGTTTCGGTACCTCCGTACCATCATCAGGACTGAATATAAAAAAATACTATCTTACAGCCCAATCTCGGTTATGTTCCCCCACCCACACTTCATTAATTCCTAGCCACACCTCCACCCCTACCACAATCCTTAGTAATAATGCATTGTTCCCACCCATTATTTTGTAATTGTCAAATCAGTATACGTTTGCTCTGAGGAAGGAACGGTCGTTCCGAAACCGATCGGCTTTAAACAAATATACAAGTGGTTCAAACAAAGTAACATTGTTTCATTTATCTATAATGGATAACACAAAGTTATAGCTACATTCAAAAGTAATAAAAAAACTTTATTTATGTTTTATCGCAAACATTTCAAAGTGTAAAATACTTAGGCAAACATGTAATTTTTGTATCTAATTGTAAATGACCCCCTCCCATACGAAATACTATCACTTTGTTACAATTATTTTATTTCAGAAGTAATGACAAACCACTGTGATTTCCGCGTTTTTTTTGCATGAGCTCCACACTGGAGGCCCCGAGGAAAAAAATATCCTAAGGGCCTTTGTCATCTTTGGAGATTCTGTGTGAAGGGTCTTTTAACCCTTGATTTACCCCGGTCACTTCATACACACACAATTTACCTGGTGGAGTCCCCAGGACTCCAGGAAATAAATTTAGCATGAAATAAACACTTTTTAAATGAAATTCTAGTTATATTTATTTATTGTATATTTGGTTTTACAATGGCATAGGTTTTCACTTAAAATTATAGAATCACAGCCTTTTATTAAGGAACTTCTAGAATATGGTATTTTTTGTAACAAAATTGCGAAGCTAACTTCTAGTCTCAACATTTCAAAAGTAAACAATTTTTCAAAGTAAGTTTTAAAGAAATATAACAAAAACATAATCAATTCTTATAAAAAGCAAAAAAAAGGACATAGTTCGAACAAAAAAAGTAACCACGCTAGTGGAGTCCCTCAGACTCCACCAGCATGATTACTTACCAATCGGAGCCGCGCGAATCGACGTCCGCTCTCCCCCGCGTTTAACCCATCACTGCGTGAAGGTACTGAAACGCACAATTTGTAAATCCAAAAACTAACGGTTTTATGAGCGCTGAAAGTTTTCAATGGACTCCCAGGGACCTTCCGGGTAAATTAAGGGTTAAGGGAAAGAGAAGGAGAGAAAGTTCTTAAAAGGAAAAAAGGTATGAGGAATGTGTAGGAATCTGGAGTCAATGTGTCCAGGAGTGACGGACGTATGAATCCATCCCTCCTACTACCGCACAAGGCGATGGGTCGAGTGAGTCCGGATGCAACAAGGCTGGAGAGTTTAAAAGATCTCCCTCAACCAGACTCTCCCGATCCGGACCGCCACGCAGTATGCGTGCAAACCCCGTGAACCCGGGCACCATTGCTATTTCATCGAACGTAGCAAACCATTTGGACAATTGATGGCAGTGGTGTTGGTTTTCCAATAAATGGTTCCCAACCGGCAATTGTACCCGCATCCTAAATTATTTTATTTCAAAGGTAATGACACTAATGACAAACCACAAAGAAATAGCTTTCAGCCAAAAATTTTGTATAATTATTTCATTCCGTTGAATTTTGGATATACAATGTCTGTTAAAATGTAGGACATTTCCTTGGATGTCATTTTAACGAACTAATTAATCAGTATGTATTGAACTTAGTAACGCAAAAACATCTTCTTTCTTTACTCTAAGACGATTAAAACCGGCAATCTCTCTTCACTTCCCAACCCCAACAGAGTCTGCTAAAAATCTGGTAAGTGCTCCGGACTGGAAAACTGCAATATTATATGCGTGTAGGGACGTGATGTTCAGGCAAATCATTTTAAACAGCACACGTTTTAACGCCTTTGTCAACACCGATAGTATTTAAAGCTCGAAAAAAGTTTTCTTAACTAATTTGAATCAAGACTAAACAAAATACCGGAAAATTCCGTTAGGAATGTAATCCAGTTTTTTGTTTGATTATTTTTGCTCAAAAATGTTCAACATTTAAATTTCCTATAATATACGGTATCGATATTCCTGGTCGATGCTTGGATGAAATTGGTGAGGAAAACGACACGTTTTGCTTTGCAGTTGAATGGAATGCATGTGAATAGAATTTATCACGATGTCAATATGAATTTTCTACATTCCGAACGAATGTCGTGGGACAGAAAATGTCCCTATTTAAATTAATCGTATCTTTCATAACTTCGAATTGAAGATACGAGTGAGAGCTTTTCTTCCTTGTGCTACCGTAAAGAGTCCTATCCAGAGCTAGTAGGCTTACTATATTCACCATTTCGAAAGTAAAATACATAAATATAAAGCAATTAAACTCCATGTCCAAGTGTCATTAACATAGGAGATTTTGGATCGACTTAATTTAACTTTGTGTATATGTATCTCAGTGGCGGATCGTGAGTTTTCAGTGAGCTAAGATTGAAAAATATGACGTTATTGACGTTGTTGTAGCTGTAAAAGATTATTTTTTCAAAAATTCTCCTTTTTGTATGAAGATCTTAAGGATTCTTTCAACCAAGGGAGGCGCCGCATCCACAAACTAAAAGATCTTCATACAAAACGTTGAAATTTTGAAAAAAAAAATTTTTTTTTCAGCTACAGCATCAGCAACGTCGTATTTTTCAATCTTAGCGCATTGTATTTTTCCATCTGAGCTAGAGCTCTATATATATCTGCTGATATATCTCTATATTTTATACATAAGCTCTTTTTCTCTTACAAATAAATGAATAAAATAATGAAAAAAGTGAGAAAAGCTGAGAGGAAGGCTGGTTAACAGTTACTCCGTTCTTAAAATTCTGATTTTCCATGTTTTATCAATTTACTAAATGCGTTCTAGAAAAAAAAATAATCACGAGAAATAAGAACTCTCTACCCCTCGGGTGATTGGTCTTTAAGTCATTTTTATCATTCTGTTAGCATTATTTTACTTTAATAATTTTTTACTTTAATAAAAGAATCCCAAGTTAAAAATGTGTTTTATTCCTATTAAAATATTGCATACTTTAATCCGGACGCCTCGATAATTCGGAAGAATTTTTCCCTATCCGGATTAGCGAGGCCCCGTATATTGTATACAGCTTGTTAAGTCCATTTTGTTTTAGTTTTTTTCTGTTATATAAACCCTTATTTTTATATAATGATAAAATGTGTGCACTAAATCGTATAAACAGTAAAACTATGTAAAACCTTTCACGGCGTTGATGATTATGTAGTTTAACTTAACATTGCATAATATGTACATAATTGTAATTTAAAAAAATTATATTTTCTTTCAATTCCACTGTAGTGGAATATTGTAATATTCAAAATTTTTCTTAATCTTTTATATTTTTTTGTAAAAGTATATTTTAAGTCCTGTTTTAACTCGACCATTTTGCATATCATCTGTCCGTAATTTTCTCAATCACATTTAATCAATATTACGGCTATTTAAGAATTGCAATTGCGATAGTGACGTTTTTATAAATAAAAAAAATGATAAAATATATACTTTATAATTAAGTGTGCACTAGTGTCTATTTAGAAATGTTATGATTTGACACAAAATTTTGGTTTTTATATAATACTAGCAGACCCGGCCACACGTTGCTGTGGCTAACGAAACACAACGCCATTACCCAATCTTTATAAAATCCACACCACCCGCTTGCCAGCTGCCCGCTGCCCGCTGCCTGGATTGAATATTTGAATTTATCGGCTTTTCTCTACTATAATAAGCATGTATTATACATATAAACTAATTAACTCGCCACTAATTATACAATGCTTGCAATGCAACACTGGATATTTGAAAAGGGAAAATCAAATACCTACTTACTCTAGGACATCTATTTTCCAATTTCTTCCGTAGAACGAATTTCAAAAGTGACTATAGTACGGCCCGCCAGCCGTTTTAAATCGCACAAAAATATGTTTTCTTTGAATTTCTCGGCTTTTCTCTAATATAATTTACATGTTTTATACATATAAACATTCCTCTTTTATCACTCTATCTATTGGTGAAAACCGTATGAAAATCCGTTGCGTAGTTTAAAAGATTAACGCGCACATACATTTTGAGCGACTTCATTTTATACTATGTAATGAATAATGATATGGAAATGATGATAATGATGATGGTGAGGAAATATAAAATAATTTTTTGGACTCATTTCTACTTCATAGAACTACTAGTTAAGCAATTTTTGTGTTATTTATAGATATTATTTATTTTAATATAGATATTTCCAATAATATAATTACTTTACGATACAGATTAATACAGATTTGCTAGTTATTTTAAAAGGAAAGAAAATAGTAGTACCGGGCATTTCAATAAAAAGAGGGATTTTTCAAGGAGACTCATTGAGCCCTCTTTGGTTTTGCTTAGCATTGAATCCCCTTTCTAAAATGTTAATTAAAAGCAAGTTTGGAATAAAAATTAAGGGGAATACAAGAGAGAGTAGTATAGTTTCACATCTATTATATATGGATGATATAAAATTATTTTCAAATTCTGAATCAAATTTAGAGAAAATGATTAAGGTAGTTAAAATTTTTTCAGATGATATTAAAATGACTTTTGGTTTAGATAAATGTAAAACTATCCATATAGAGAAAGGCAAAATTGTAGATGGAGACGAGGGTATATTTAGAAATTTCAAAATTCAAAGTATGAAAGGGGATGAGGTTTATAAATATTTAGGATACCCGCAATCGAATAGATTAGATCACACTAGTATTAAAAATGATATTAGGATTAAATTTCAAACTAGGATCAGAAAAATTTTAAAATGCAATCTATCTGCTAAAAATTTAGTAAAAGCAATAAATACTTGGGCAATACCTCTACTAACGTACTCATTTGGCATAATTAAATGGTCCAATACAGATTTAGATAGTTTAGAACGATTAATTAGAACTACGTTAACAAAATTTAATTGCCATCATCCAAATTCAGCTATAGAACGAATTAATTTACCTAGAAATTTAGGAGGTAGAGGTGTAGTCAAAATAACATCTTTGAAACACAATCAGGTAGAAATGCTTAGAAATTTTTTCCATAGGAAAGCTAATAGCTCAGAAATGCACAAAATAATTTGCAAGGCAGATAGAAATATTACACCTTTAAATTTATATGACGAGAATGCCAACATTCTTATAAATACTAATCAGGAATTATTAGATTCCTGGTCAAATAAAATTATTCACGCAAAACACTTCAATTATCTCAACCAAACGTATGTTGACAAACTTTCGTCAAACAAATGGTTGAGTATTGGAGAGTTGAGCGCAGAAATAGAAGGATTTATGCTTGCCATTCAAGATAGAGTCATTAATACTAAAAATTATAGAAAGCATATAATCAAAGATATAAATCAAATTGATGATTTATATAGAAAATGTTTGGCTTTTCCCGAAACTATAGAACATATTATATCGGGATGTTCTATATTAGCGCCTTCTGAGTATACATTTAGGCACAATCAGGTTTTAAAAATAATTCACCAAAGTTTGGTAATTAAACATAACTTGATTGACTGCCGTAATATAGTACCATATTATGAATATGAACCAAATTCATTTTTAGAAAATGAATTTTATAAAATATATTATGATAAAACTATACTAACAGACAGAACAATTAGTCATAATAGACCTGATATAGTTTTACATGACAAAATTAAAAAAATAACTTATATCATTGATGTAGCTATTCCAAATTCCTGTAATATTCAAAAAACTATTTCTGAAAAAATAAGAAAATACACAGATTTAGGAAATGAGATTAAAAGAATTTGGCATTCTCGGACTATAAAAATATTGCCATTTGTTATTTCGGCCACTGGCATAATACCTAGGAATCTGATTCAAAATTTAAGCATATTAGATTTGTCAAAGAATTTGTATATAAAAATGCAAAAATCAGTCATTTTAAATACATGTAGGATTACAAAGGATTTTTTAAATATTTATATTGAGGGATCGGTAGGATTTATAGGTTCAATTAGAAATGCCACAGAGCCGAATCCTCTGATATGAAAATATCTGGAGTCGGTGAATTATATTCCCATTTGGTCTCTAGTAGGTTGACATGTTGTTCTTGTATTGTTTGGTATTTATAATACTTATATAGTGCAATTGCATAGCGTGGGTTGACTAGATGATCATTTGGGGAAGTGTGTGAAAGGGTTTAGTTTTTCCTTCTTTTTTTCCTTTTTTTTTTTTTTTTGGGGAAAATTTAACCCGGACATTTAAATCTGGTGCTTAACCACAATGACGCTACTCCCTAATTCAAATGGGAGAATTACTTTCTCAATAAGAAACTTCAGTGAAAAATATTCTGGCTTTAAAATATTATTATATTTGAATATAATAATCAATGATTATAATATTATATAATAATATAATATTATTATATTTGAATATAATAATCAGCGTTTATTGGTCTACCAATAAACGCTGATTCTGAATATATAAATTTTATTTAATAATATTAAACGCAGGATTTTTTTTTTTTTTTTTAAAAGTATATTTTTAATCGGGTCGTAAAAACACGCCGTCAAGGTGACGTCACTGTTCGACGTGTAGTGACATCACCGTAAAGTCATTTTACGGGAATGTATATGACACAAGTCATCGTATTAATTTATTCGTTTATTTACATACTGTTTATAGAGATTTAGTTGTTGTGTTTATTGAAACATTATTTAGGCCTAAATAATGTTTCAAAAATAAAGGTACTTCTTATTTGTTTATCTCTATTATTGAAAATATTCAAAAACTACCGCATAAAAAAAAATAGTAATGCTATTTCTAGGGAGAATACTTCGAACAACGGAACTCAAAATGGCGGGCAGTAGATCAGCTGATTGCTCGATCCTATACTAATTTTTCAGGGGTGATGACGTCACACGATTCACTATGCACACGGTGATTTTCGGGGGATCTTGAAAAATTAAAACTTTGACAATTATTTTAACTATTAAAACTAGCTCTAAAAAAAAAAATAAAAATGCGGTTATTTAAGTTAGAAGGTCATTATTCATTTTATAATAATTTATACCTACCTATACCATTATACCTACAGTTTTATAATACACCGACAGAACTACTTGTATTTTAAAATATTATGAATGTACATGATTTTAAATAACAGCAAAAAAAAATCGTGTTGATCTCTAAGGTTACTCAGATTACTACAAACATCTAAGTAAAACCGTAATTTCGCTTAGTGAAAGAATAAAGGAGGAAGAGATGTGTCGGGGATATCCCTCGGGCGTTAAAACTTTAGATGGATGTCCTCAGATCCTCGCTGAAAAGCTCTTAAGGGACTCGGAGAGTCTTGATCCTAAGGTCACGAAGGTTTCTACCAACATTGATCTACTTTATTGCGAAGGTTTATTGTTTCTTGCTTCAGGATTCAGAACCGAGGTAACATTAAAACGAATATAATAGTTTATATGTTAAACAGGTCCGGTCTGATAAATAAACAAATGAATTCCAGTTTTCATTATTTATAATTGGTGTTGTAATTGTCTTTATAGCAGAAAAATCACGACGTTATTTGTTCGACGGCCTCCGAGGTCGAGGGATAAGGCTCTCAACTAGCGATCTGAAGATCGCGGGTTGAAATCCCGACTCAGTAAGCGGCAATAGTGAGTGATGAAATAAACAAAAATTTTAACAAAACAAAAAAACGACTTCAAAAAATGCACTAAAAAGTAAAAAAATAATTTCATTTTCTTCTACAACTTCATAATCAACTTACTTTTTCTAATCATCAATATGTAGGTGCGATTGTTACTTTTGGAGTCGGTGTCAGTCAAGGTAGGTTTGTAACTACATACATAGTTATAGGTGAGATGTGCTTGTATCGCACAAGTGACTTGACGAGGCGAGAGGCGAGAGCGGGGCCGCGGCCGGCGCGGGGAGCTGTCAGGTGAACACACCAGGCCGGGTACCTTTGCTGACACCGACTCCAAAAATAACAATCGCACCTACATATTGATGATTAGAAAAAGTAAGTTGATTATGAAGTTGTAGAAGAAAACGAAATTATTTTTTTTCTTTTTAGTGCATTTTTTGAAGTCGTTTTTTTTTGTTTTGTTAAAATTTTTGTTTTTTTTTTGATTTTTAGTGAATCTGAAGTACACTATCTAGTTTGTCTGAATATGGGTAAACCTACTAAACGTGCTGCTCATATGAGACAGACATAATTTGACCATAGCGACGTTAAGGTCAAATTAAGAGATTCGGCCGAGTTTCGTTAATTTGTCATGGATCAGATAATCAGAACTTAACCAAACTCTCATCAAATTACCCTTGAAGTACATCCTTTCCAATAAGAAAAGAATCATCGAAATCGGTTGGCGTGATATTGAGTTATTCGTCCATTTGTCGCGCACATACTTAATGCAAATTTAAGACTTATATGGTTTTCTCATGAATGCTGTTGTCAAAACTGGACCAAATTAAAATGGGACCACACGGAAAGCACCAGCTTTCAAATAAAAAAATAATCATCAATATCGGTTCACCCAGTCAAAAGTTCTGAGGTAACAAACTAAAAAAAAAAAATTAAAAAAAAAAAAAAAATTAAAAAAAATTAAAAAATACAGTCGAATTGAGAACCTCCTCATTTTGAAGTCGTTTAAAAACGAAGCGTAGTAGAAGGCAAGAAGTGTGTCAGTACTGGTTTAAAAGAAGAGGCGGAAATTAAAATGTAATCATAAGGATGGAGGAAAATCTATTTGCCAATCATATAATGTAAATGCAAACACTAAGTTCGCAGGATCACATCATGACGCTACAACTCTTGAAGAGTTCCGGCAGTCTTCAAGAAAGAGCTCCACCGCAATCAGTCGCATGCTTGTGTCTTGTCATTTTTTTTTAATCGTTTCTTCATTATGATTAAGTCGGGGAAGACTTAATGATGGCTTTGGCCGTGTTTGGTGACCAGATCTGAATAGTCAAGTACTTTCTCACGTTTCTCTTCCCCACCTCCTTCCCCTCCCACCACCTTTAGCCTCACAACATACCCCGATTGGGGATGCCACAGTATCACAGGCTCGAAACGGTTAGGAGAAGTTCGGACTCTTGTGAGGTATTTAAATAATAAATTTCAGTTGGATAAAAAACGACATTCTTTACTTTCACATTAAACACTGTACATTGATAAAAAAAGTTCTCAAAGATTGTTATTATGCCAAAGTCTCACTGACTCCAAAAGGGAGCAGTCACAACTCTTGTGCGGTGTAATTAAAATAAGATTAAAAAAAAAAAAAAACTGCTACTGCAGAGAACCTAATGCCGATCAACTGCTTGGAAAAGAACTATGCTGGCCATTATACCACCAATTAGTGTAAGAATGCCGGCGTAAATTCATTGTATGTAGGTAGGTTCTGAAAATAATATGAATTGTGGGTTTTTTAAATGTTACGTACATCACATCTGAAATCATCAAACATTATTAACAGGCTTGCGTCTGCGTGGTTGAATTTAAGAATCCGACTTCCAACGCATGTCTGCCGCCGCACCTTACCCGTCGCACCATATAAACATCCTTGTACGTGGATTTTCAGACAAAGCTACCATTGTAGTTCGGTTTCTAATTCAAGAATTCGTCACAAGATGACGCAACTTTCGTCGGTAAGACGCAAAGGGACGTGCTCTTCCTAGGTATAAGTTCTACAAATTTGTGAACATGGAGTATCTGCCGGATTTCGAAAGATTGACGGTAATACTTAGTTGTATCAAGCGGCTGTATATTACGTATGATGTCATCGCCCGTCCCGGGTCCCGGTTACTTTTTTGCGGTGACTAGGCATCACTGCCATCAGTGGTTGACACGTTGACAGTAGATACGAGGAACGGGCTAATTTTGGAAGCAGTTCTTATTGGATTTGCAAAACGATCACCAACACTAACTTGGCGAAGCCGAACCAAAAGCCCGCAGTGCCTAGCAGTAAAATCCTGCAGAGCTGGTTTTTAACTTCTAGTGATATTATTTAATTGCTCACAATTGCGATGGATATCCGCCAAATAGGAACCTAATTACAGTTTCAAAAATAGAAATGTAAATTAATATAATTATTTCCGGACCAGTTAAAACAACCACAACAAAATTCCAACAATTCGCCGCATTTCGCCCAAAACTGTGCAAATTTCAATAACCGCCATCTATCAATATACAAATATAACCAATCAACAACTAGATAAGCAATCAACAAATACATCTCCTACAAAGCCACGGAACCTCAATCACATTCAGTTGTTGTCACCGCCACGGCCCGGCGCGGCTCTATGCCTCGTCGTCATAATATCAGAAAGCCAATCTTCCGTGTCAACCGCGAACCAAATAATACTCGTACATCTGCCAACTTCCTGCTGCCGCCAATAAGGAAGTGGGTAGGGGTGGGAGGTGCAGGGATTGCGGAAATGAAGGCGCGGCGGCTAAATGGGATGTCATGGTAATCCCCATTGACAAGGACAATGCTGTATGATTTTGTTCTTTTTTCATAACGCTTTTTTAAAATAATCCTTATATTGCCCTCGGCATGTTTCCAAAGCTGGATGAATAGATAAAGGCGTGCCGTGATGGTTTTAAGTGAAATACTTTTTAGTATTAAAATAAGATTCGATAAATATTTGATTTAGACGCTTTCAATACCGAGAACCTAAAAACCAGTGCGGTTTTGTAAGAAAAGAAAAAGAGGAAGTTGTGGAAACGATAAAGGTGCATTAGAGGGGTGTTTTTTACATTAGCTCCAAACAGGGTGTGGAGGGTCTTTTTAGGGAAAGAGGAGAGAAGACGTTCTGGAAAGGAAAAAGGTATGAGGGGTGGGCAGGTACCTGGGGGTCAGTGGATCCAGAAGTGATGGATGAATGAATTCATCCCTTTCATTGCGGTCCAAATCCTGCTGAGTACTGCTGGGGAGGTCAAAAGATCTCCCAGATCTCTCCCCGATCTCTCCCGATCCGGCCTACCATGCAGTTGATGGACAGACCGCCGCCAAGATCCGGACAAACCTCGCCTGGGTGTGTAGAAATCTAGGGGTCAGGGTATCCTGGAGTAATTAATGTATGTGTGAATCCAGCGATGAGTCGAGAGAACCCGTCTGGTCTCAACAACCAGTCACTCTCGATACGGCCCGCCACGCAGTAAGCGGGCAGACGCATCCGTCGTCAAGATCCAGACAAACCTCACCTCATAAACTCGGGCACCCCTGTTAAGTCACCAAACGTAGCGAACCAATCGGTGTGACCTACGGCAGTTGGTTATCCAATAAATGGTTCTTGGGGCTGCAATTTTTAATCAAATAAAATTTTATCAGAGACAGTTTTGGACTAGGAGAAACTGGTTATCAAAAGCTATTCATGTTTATCTTAGCAATTAGTCGAAAAAACAGCAAATGTCCTAATTAATTCATCAAACCAGATTTGCAAAACGAACTCACTATATGACTTTGACGTTTCTAAATTACAAACAGCTAATTAAAATGTAAATGGAATATGTCAGTGCGACAATCGCAGAACGAATTTTTTGACCGACATTAATGCATTCTTGATACATTAAGCAATTGTCTCGATGTTGCTAAACCAACGTCAACATCTTTGTTTATCGTACCGATTCTGCTTATGTTGATACCGCGCTGGGCTCCCAGCTAACCTGAAGGTTAGTCGTTGGTATATATTTGCATTTCCAATGTTCTATGTTTCTCAAGGCTAAACCAACTACGCTGTACAACACGAACGTGCTTCTGAACCATACAAATTGATATTAATATGTTGTCATTCAATCACCTTCGAATAATATATCTGACTTCTCATGCCCAGCTGGTCACCGGAAATGACGTCCCGTATTTGCTGTTGGCAGGAACATTGATTGAGTAACAAAACTACAGGTCGATTCCCATTATACGATGGGGGAGGTTCCGGAATACGGGAAGAACCTCCCAACTCCCATTCCAGGACTTGGATACATGAAAATGCAATTCAAAACGAAAGGTAGGTGCATGATAGGTCAGTTCGGTTAAAAGTACATACACACGTGAAAATTAATGTTATTAAGTCTGACGGTAATATGTAGGTACACAAATCTATCTAACGTTTTTGTTGAAGTCTTTAACTGTAATTATGGATGGAGGTTTCTACAGTGTGAATAGGTAATAATTTAATTTACGTCATAATACCTACATAAGAATCATGGGGTTCGCCATATTATACCTATTAGTAGATTATTTGAAACAAATTCTTTGCTTTATGTAACGTAGGCACTAATTTTTCAATCTATTTATGGGTTAGTAAATTAGTTTCGCCGAGGATTGTTTCCTGTTGATGTTATTGTTTTTATGATCATTTTCTGGATTTTTAAAAGCAAAATTAATGAAATCTAAAAACTTTTTTCAAATTATCATTGTTTTTCGGCGTAACACAAAGCCCCCCAAAGAAGGTCCTGATGAAAATACTTTCCCTCGGGGCCTAAGTCATCTTTGGGGGTGTGGGGGTAATTTTAAAGGAAAGGAAGGAGAGGAAGTTTTGGTTAAGGAAAAGGAATCGACGAAACGAAAGGAGTGACGGACGTGTTAATTCATCCCTCGCGCCGCGGTGCAAGATGTGGATTGAGAGACCAACTGGCAAGGGCGTAGCTAGGATTTTGTTAAAGGGGGGGCAGGTGCACAAAGCAAGAATATATCTAAGGTAAATACTGCGTGGGCGATACAAAAACAAAAAATACCTACTGTGGGAGGGGGGGGGGTGGGTGGCTAGAGAATTTCAGAAATATGCTATTTTCGTCTAAAATAAAATTCTCCCCGACTAGGGAAATATAATTAACACCGTATTCAATAGTTTTGTGACAATATCCTAAGTAGTGTCACCACTTCCCTGTCGGGTGGCACCCCGGGCGGTCTGCCCCCCCCCCCCCCCCCCCCCCCCCCCCCCTCGCTAAACTAACGGTTTTCAGTCATCGTTGATCTCAGCCATGTTTTAACACGACGCAGTGTAGAAAAGGACCTCTCTATATTACTTGTAGTGCAAGGTTGTGCCAAGGAAATAAGTATTGCTTTTTGTTGCGGGAAAGAAAATGTTCGCCTCCTTAAACACTTTGAAATCTAGTTTTTCGAGATCTTTTCTTATCATACCCTTGTTCTGCCATTGTTTATACCATAGTTCGGCTTCTTGATTAAAATTAAGTAAATCGTAATATAGGCAAAACTTGGTGCTTTTTCTTTAAAATCAATTAACGACATATTCAACATTGTACTGGGATGTAGCGACATTAATCCGAAAGCAGGCAAATTTTGGTCACCAAAACGCTGCTCCAATGCAGATATTAGGGAATCTAAATAAGGAATGATAATCGATCGCTTCCAAAAATCGCATGGAGCAAGGTAATTGGACCGATGTTGTTGGCATGCGTGGGACTTGTGTATCTGTTCCAAAGGCAGCTGCAGTTCTAATTGAAATATCTAAAATATTTTGGCTCTCTATGTCTACGTTGCTTCGATGATCATTTATAACAGAAATTATACCTTAAATATGACTCATACATGTGTACATATTGATAGTTTCCGATCGTAAATCATTGGCAATAGCTTCCAATATGCCTGAGTACTTGGCTATCAGTTGAACACATATAATGAAAACTGATTTAATAACAGCGCAATGTAACTGATAGGCACGTTTTCTTGATGCTTCATTAATCATGATCAACTAAAAAGGTAATAATAAAAATTAAATTGATTCTCACAAACAATAGGCTACCGACGTAAACTTTACGGTTTGTGAGCATTCCTACACCTTCTAGGGGGGGGCAGCTGCCCCCGTACCTCGCTACGCCCTTGCCAACTGGAGAGGTCAAAAGGGCCTACCTACACAAGCCTCCCGATCTGACCTACCGCGCAGCTGATAGGCAGGCGCATTCACCAACAAAACTTGAACACACCACACCCGTTGAACCCGGTCACCCCTGATAAATCACCAAACATAGCGAACTACTTGAGGTGAGTACGACAGAGGTATTGGTTTTCCAATAAATGGTTCCCGGGGTGGCGGTATCCATACCCGCCTCACAAATTTTAATTACAACGTGACAATGATTTCGTAAGGAGACACTGTCATCACTCATAAAAGTAATTATTAATGTAGATAATTTTATTTAATTAAAATAATATTATTACATTTATTTAAAATAAAACAACGTTAAATAAGGTTTTCTGATTAAAATGCCTTCAATAAAATTTTAAAAATCATCGATTTTTTTATGTAATAATTTTGAAAACCGTGAAGATGCAGAACAAGAAAACGTAAAAGTTAACAAATTCAATTTTCATGAAATATTTTCACTCGATGTTTAATACAGGGTTACGCAACGCATGCGCGATTATTTTAAAGATAATCGACAGAATTTGTATTAGTTTTTTCTTTAATAATTAACTTAATAATGCTCAAGATCCCATGGACCGACATGATCACCAACATAGAAATTCTCAGGCGGGCTAGAGCAGATAGAGAACTGCTTACATTAATAAAAATCAGGAAAATTTCATATCTGGGTCATATACTTCGAGGGGAGAAGTATCACTTGCTCCATTTAATATTGAAAGGCAAGATATAGGGTCACCGAGGGCCTGGTAGGAGACAAATGTCTTGGCTGGGTAATATACGAGAGTGGACCGGCATTAGAAGTGTGGAGGAGCTATTCCGGGCAGCGCAAGACAGAGAGACATTTTCAAGATTGATCGCCAACGTCGGGGGTACCTGATACGGCATACAAAGAAGAAGAATGAACTCATTCTCCAAACTAAAAAAAACACTGTAAGCCGAAATTACATTACGCAACTAGTTGTGTACAAGTTGTTTCATGGCATTAGTTGCACTGCTACATGAAAGCATAAATATATAGTTTCATCATGCGTGCATTAGTTTGTACGCCATAAATTTAAAATCGCGCTAGCGCGAAGTTACCGATGGAACCAATTGTGAAATATAAAAATGTGAAGCAACCAATTTCTGCTGGGCGGACTTGTGTGTTACTTGTAACTGCTTGAGAGTTGTTTACAACAACAATGTGCAGTTTCATCATGCATGCAATAGTTGTATGCCACAAATTTAGAATTGCTCCAGCATGAAATTCCGACACCACTAGTGGTGTACAACTATTTGCTTCTTCTCTAATGTAAAAAATTGATGCAACTAGTTTCGCGAAACCATTTCTGTTGAGCGGACGTGTGTTTTCCTTGTAACTGCTTGCGAGTTGGGTACAACAACACGTCGCCTCAGTTCTTATTTGTCCAACAGACCATTTTAGTTTTTGTTCAATCTCTATTTAAACTTTAAAATAAGGTATAAAAAATTATAGTTAATTGCTTAACTAAGAATTATTTAAACTAATGAAACCTTTACTTTTACGGAAAGGGCTTTATCTTACACCTATCATAAAGTTTCATTGAAATAATGAAAGAAAACCTTCTCCTCGTCTAAAATTTTCTAATGGTCTGTTGGACAAATTCGAACTAAGGCGACAAACAATGTGCATTGCAGAAAAAAGCTAAGATATTGATTGGGCCATCATTCATACTGAAGGTTGCACAACACTTTTACAATTTACACAATTTAAATCAACTTTTTGTTGTTATGCAAATATTTAGAACACGCGTGCAACTAGTTGCGTAATGTAAATTCGGCTTAATAAACAAAAGCAAGATAAAGCGAACAAAATCAATTAAACATACAATTCATATTTTTATACATTTTCAGATTTTTTGTTTTTTTTGTGGTAGTCAAAAAAAACCAAAAAAATCTGTAACCAATAAAATTTTATGATGTAAAGTTGCGATTAATTCAACGGAATGTTGTTAAACATTTCTAATTGCTCTTTATAGTACATAAAGTTGTACGATTTTAATATAACGCTTCACCGCAACATAAATTACCTTATTATCCAAAGTATTGAATTAGTTCTTAGCTTGATAGTTTATTCTCCATTGCACAACTATCTGCAATACACTGTCAAAAGCTTGCAGTTTCCCACAGTAATATGATAAATTTATATTATGCACACGGAGTAAAACCCAGTGACATGTGCCCACGAATCGCAATATATCACCGCTAATCTGATCTCTTCATAAATCATTTAAGCTCCATTAGAAATTCAGTTTGCTGTCTGCCACTATTGGAAAATCACGTGAAGCCGCATCTAGGCAATTATTACGGACAAAGCGAGGGGCATTTCAGACCAGGGGCTGAAATGGTCAGGCCTCGTGCTATATTATATTATAAGTATCAATGTAGTAGCCTTGTTGCCTTTGAAATATTGCTTAGTTCAATTATTGCTGTTGTAGCGACAAGCCATACAAGCATGCCTTCAAATCTGTGTTTGCGTGAGGAAACTTAGAAGATTTATGAAAATTTCTGTGTCATTAACTGTTAGGGGATGTGTGTATGAAAGAGACAACTGAGTACGTTTGAGTATGTTTGACTGTTGTGTTCCCCGGTCT
Organism: Limnephilus marmoratus; assembly: GCA_917880885.1. Taxonomy (NCBI): domain Eukaryota; kingdom Metazoa; phylum Arthropoda; class Insecta; order Trichoptera; family Limnephilidae; genus Limnephilus; species Limnephilus marmoratus. Next base: position 57,931,643 of record OU862908.1, read on the forward strand.
TTACCACATTACCTCCCGAGTTTGTAATTAATTATTTATAACGTAACGCAGTATGAATAATCAGAATAATAACAGTTTATAATCTACCCGCAAGATTCCCGTAATACTCGTAGTATGGAGGTGATTGCCAAGATACTTGACGTCCAGTTGTCGTCCAGTTGTCGACGCAATCGCAATCAACCTCCTGAACAAAATCGATATTTTTCTGATCTGAGATGTCAAAATATGACAAAACTTGACAGATTGCCGTGGTAGCGGCTCGCGAACTGCCAAGTCTTCGAGTAATCTGCGTGTCAAATCAACAAAAATATCTATTTTGTTCAGGAGGTTGATTGCGATTGCGTCGAAAACTGGTTTATTTTCAGTTTCTCCATGAGCGGACGACCTTAGATCTTGGATACTCTCAGTATTACCAAATGTATTAGATACTGTTTTTTTTTTCGGGTTGGCCACGTTTGAGGACCTCGACAGTCAATACAACTTCTCGCATTTACGAGAAATTCAAACAAATCAATATTTGAAATTTGGAAAAACTAATTGAAGCAACAAGTATTAAACAGGCCACCAATTATTTTCACCGAATTAATACAAATTGTTCTTAACGCGTTCGAAACTTTTGTGAAAGCTTAAAGCTTAAAGCTTTCACAAAAGTGTCGAACGGTAATCTGGTAATTCCCTCTTAAAAAAGGTTTTCTCCAAACCAAAAATATTTCATTTTTAATAGACGTATTGACTCTTTTCCACAACAAAATTACAAAATTGATTTCGAAAGATTGTTCTTTTATCTAGTAAAGGTATGTTTAAAATTTTTATAAAAAATGTTAATTTTTAGTATAATTAGGTTAGTTGTTAGGTCGTTGGCAGATTCGTTAAATTTTCAAACAAAGTTTTGTATTATACAACACACATTTCAAATCATATAATCATGCAGTAAAATAAATCAATAAATTATCTTGAAAAGCCAAGTTTAAGAATTTTAATTTTACTTTAAATAAAATCATAAAAAAAGATCTGCGCACGTGTTTCGTGACGAAAATACTTCAGTTTGTCAATTTATTTACGGTTTTACACACTAATAAATTTAAGATTTTTTTACATTCTTGTTTTGCTTATTTGAATAATTATAAATACTTATAATGAAAAAATAATTACAAAAAGTACATAATTTTAATAGTTTTATCATCACACCTTTCAGCATTTTTGGATGTATGTATAAATTAAAGCAAAATTTGAATGAAATAAAATCGATTTTGAGTTATAATTTTATAAAGCTGGCACGGAAAATAATTAACCTTTCTCATTGGAACCGCCCTGTACGATCGTAAGAACATCTTTCGACAAAATTTGGATTCTCGGCCGCTGGCTGGTTAAAGGTCTTTATAACATCTCCCACATAATATTATGACGGCGATACACTTAATTTAATTTCTTGTTCAACTTTATTAATCATAAACTGTGATATGATTTTTCAGGGGACTGCTAGTTGTAAAATAAAAGTATCGAACAGAATCATTTCATGTGTTTCAAATAATTTTTAAAACTTTGACCAAAGCAGTTTCAGGGACGATTTTTACCCATCAAATCAGTTTACTATGAATGTATAATATATTGATATTGAATTGAAACGATTGATGAAACCATTTATTTACACTCAACATAAATGAAGCGTCACTGAGTTTACTATTTCCATTGTTATCTGCGCGCTGCAAGTGATTGTTGCATTAAGTTTTCATCGTATCGATGCAACCCGTGCACAGCATTAGTGGAGATGCAGAGGTGATCTGTGCGAGGATAGGGGGGAGGAGTGTTGGGGAAATTGAGACTGTCCGACGTGCTGCGATTGAACTGGGAGGATGTAACTAGACAACTGAATGGCAGACTTGAAACATGAATAATTTAATTCCTTCCATACTATTTTTACTAACACAACCATGGCTTTCGATTAATGTGGATTTGTATTAATAATATAGAACTAGTATCAAGAAATAAAAGTCACATTTAAAAAAAATAATATATGTACAGGAATAAACAATTAGGAAACTGGTGAATCTATATCACATCGATCATGATAACATTTAAGAGTGAAAACTTCTTTGAAACTTGAGGAAACACAAAATAGCGACACTGAAAAGAGACAAACACATACATCTACAGGATTTTGCCTGCGAGAGAAGGAGATAGTATAATCGGTCTTCTCATTGTGCGGTACTTCGTAGCCTCCCAACTCTTCTTTACTTTAGTTTTCTGAAGGTTTCACTTCTACCGCGTCTGAATTGCACACTCTGATTTTTTCGATTTGTGGTCTCGTTTTTTAGGTCTGAAACATCGATCAATAGATATTGCATATCATTTTTTTAACATTAGCTCCACACAAGAGATTCTGAGGTTAGTATTTTCTCTCAGGGCCAATGTTACCTTTAGGGACGATGTGTTGGAGTATTTAAGGAAATGAAGGAGAGAGGCTTCTGGAAAGGAAAAATATATAAGACGTGGGGTGGGGGTATTAAGGAGTGACGTACGTATGAAACCATCCCTTCTTCTGCGGAGCAAGGCAGTGGGTGGAGAGAGTCCGGCTGGAGAGGTCAGGGGGTTTCTCTCATCCAGTCTTCCCCCTTTTGGTCCACCACGCAGTAAGTGGCCCATCCGCTGCCAAGACCTAAGCAAACCTCACTTCCATGGACCCTGGTACCCCTGCTAAGTTAACAAGGTAGCACTTGTGGTGACCTATGGCACAGGTGTTGGTTATCCAATAAACTGTTCAATGTTATGAAGTTAGAATTTTTTTGATCGATTTTGGAAACAAACATTCGCTAGGTAATAATTATCTGTAGTCGTGGCTAAAACCTTTAATTGCTGAAATAACGAAAAATAAAAAGTTTGAGAACGAAAAAGTTGTAAACTTTATTTATCAATTTATCTTCTATTTATACACATAAGGAAGATTGTCTGTGGCAGCCGGTGGGCGGGCGGATACCGAGCCAGCTGCGTTCGCTAGGTTTTTATACAAATCACAATTTTTATTCAAAGATTTATGAAATTTCGCATATTTAACCTTCAAAACAAGATGAAGGTCTCGTGGGAGAGACCTTTTGACCTATCCAGCCGAATTCATACGTTCGTCACTCCTGATACGCTGACCCCCAGATTCCTACTCCTCATACCTTTTTCCTTCCCAGAACTTCAACTCGTTCGTTTCCTCTTAAAAGATCCTCCACACAGTATCCACCACTAACTTGATGGATGCTATGTGGAGCCCCCAGGAAATTCCTCAGGACTTCCTGAGTGAAGCTAATGTAAAAATAGTCAACCCTCAAGTTAGCAGCGTCACCGTCTATCGAAATTAGTCCTGGGTCGATCGATCGTTGTACATGACCCGGGTCGCTCACGACACACTGGCGTCACGAGCGGGTCGCGAAGACCCGCTCTTTTCGCGTCACAAAATATGAAATTCGATTACGCTTCATCCAGCTACTTTCTACTAATTGAGTCGAGAGAACGGGTGGCGAAATTCGGGTGTTGACAACCCGTTCGCTCTCTCATACATCTATCTATCGTCACTCGCCCCGCCACATCCGCATCCGAAACCCAGGTTGCAGAAGTGGAGCGGTTGCGAGAAGTGGGTCGCGAGACCCGGGTGCTGACGAAAAAATTATTCGCTCGCTCTTTAGTGGTCTGTGGGTGGGTTTCAATGAGCGGGTTATTCACGACCGACCCAGGACTGATCGAAATGTTAAAGGAACCAAAGCGCACACCAGATACTTAGTTTGGTGAGCGTGTTTCGGAGTATCAGAACCAAAACTGGTACAGCTTGCCACATGATTTAAGAATGATCTTAGACTCAACAGAATTTACAGGTAAACTTAAAACTCATCTTTTCAGACAGTCAAAGCCATACAGTCAGAAACTGTTACCTTCGCAGTCCGCGGCAGTGAAAATAGCAAAATATGTAATAAAATAAAAAAAATTACAAAATAAAAAATTATTTCATTTTTCTATAATGGATAACCACAAAGTAATAGCTACATTCAAAAATATATAAAAAATTACAATTACATTTTTGCCTTTAAGCCTAGATAGAACTTTTAAGCTTTATTTCATAAAAGTTTCTCCAGTCCTAAAATTGAACAATTGACTGTACTTTTGCCACAAATCTTCTAATAAATGCAATATCAATCTAAGTAAGGGAATAAAATAGCAAAAAGTGTAAAATCATGTAATATCCAGTGTTTTTATGATATAGTGCCCATTGCGTGCAAAGTTGTATCTTAGACAAGCTTTAACATTCTAATTAAAGTGTTACCAGGTAAGTATTTTTTCTATTTATTTTTGTAAATAATAAAATTAGATAAAATCTACGAAATTATAATTGTACAACGTCCTTACACATAAACTAAGCTGTACAAATTATCCATCGGACGTTATTAATAGCCTTACGTCTGTACGGTTGAAATTTAAACGTACAGACGTCAGGCTATTAGAACCCGTTATTGAATTTCAACCGTCGGGACTTCGAATTCATCTCCGACGTCGCGCCTTATGCAAAACCATCTTCGTACTTGAAGTTTGTTAAAAAGCTACCTTTGTAATAGATCTGAATTCAAGCAAGTAGCCAATAATGCCAAAAGATGGCGCCACTAAAGTTAACAGCTAGCGAGAGGAGCGTCGGGTAGCTGGCGTAAGTATTATTTGATTCGTACATTCGTCGATCTCCCAGTAACCAGTATCGAGAGGTGGATGGTATGATTATTGAGGCCCTGAGGAAAATAATTTCCCTCAGGGGTTATGTCATTTGAGATGCTGTGTGGAGGGTCTTTTTGAGGAGAGGAATAGACGTGGGTCGTTACGCCGTTTTCAAGAAACGTAACGAAATCAGTTTCTTGGTCGGCATAATCTGTTTCGAAACAGGTTATTTTTGTAACTAGTTATTTTCTTAGTTTCAGTTGCACACGAAACTGTATACCTCCACCAACTATAAAGTTACACACGAAACGAAAATAAATTTAAGCACTATCTAAGTGTTTGTAGCTATACAGTGAAATCAACGTACATGAAATTAACTTCCCTTCATACTTTATTCAGGCTTAGGACTGACTGCATTAAATGTTTTTTTATGATTAATTAGTGTTTACTATAATTTTAAATGCATTATTTTTCGCCACCCTAAATGCAAAAAGTTTCCTTTTATAGTAATTAAGGTGAATCTAAAGGTGTTTTTTTTTAAATTATTCGTAATAAGCGTTGACAGTAAGATCGAAAATTTACCGAAAGTACTCAAAATTATACACAAGTACAACGACGAACTAAAACAAACTGAATTATTTTACTTTAAATTCAAAAAATGGTGGCTCGTTTCCCAGAAACGGAACCCACTCCCGCTTACTCGAAAATGTTCGATTCAAAATCTCGCACGCTCGGCCGGCCGGTAAACGCAACTATGCGAAACGCGAAAAGCGGCGAAACTACTCTGTACTCAATTACTCACATCACACCCAACACAGAAATAACGCATTTACAAAAATAACTACTTGTGATTTTAGCGAGACTAGTTATTTCCGTTACATGCCGCGTAACTAGTTATTGTAACTAGTCTCGTTAAATAACGCTCACGCCTAGAGAGGAATAGAGGAAGAAATGAACATTGGTCTCTTCAAGACCAATGTTCATTTCAACAATGAAGAAGGAAAGACAGAGGTCGGCAAGCTGTTGAACACAAGAACGAGCCGAAGAGCGATCCGTTCTCATGTGACAAATTAATATCAACCGTGTACATATGTTGAGCACGCGTTTGGCGTGTTTTCCGACTATGCACCGGTGCCGAAAGGATCAATGACGCTAATTCCTCGGAGCATCTTCCATTGTAATACCAGTAGACTAAGGATAGAATTCCCACCCGACGCCTGTGCTCTAAAGATTGCAATCCGTCTGTTAAGATGGGAGAATCTATCAAACGAACCGCCCGTTTTTGCAGAGAATCGATGGTATTTTTCAGGTATTTTGGAGCTCCAAGAGGTGGCTGCCAAATTCAATCGTGGGGCGCACTTGTGATTTGTACAGAGTTAGCGGTTGTGTACTATTAAAGTATCTGCGGGCCCTGTACAGTACGCCCAGTTTTTGGGAGGCTAACTTTATTCTGGCTTCGATGGGCTATTATTGGAACCAGTTCCTATCGGATTTATAAAATTTTCACCAACACTAAAATTGGACTCAAAGCAGAGCCTTGCAGCAAAAACCTGCGGAGCGGATTTTTAACTGCTGGTTGTTATTATATATTTTTTTAATTGGTTTTATCCAAAGCCTAGTAAACCAAAATCTCAATAGCATATTGCAAACTTACATTGAAGCTGATGGGAGGCGTTAATTTTAATTAGCCATTGTCAGACGCTGTGTTTGGCTTTCTCAGTAATGTGCATCCTTTGTGTAAAGGGGGATGAGCCGGAGTTGAACCGGGACCGAGTATCAACTTCACCTTTGACGGGGTGAAATGTCCGTGTCGAGGGAGCTAGAATCTCCTGGAACAATGCTTCACGGGTTCACAGTGGTGATTGAAGCCTGCAGCTCTCTGATTCTTGTTAGTATATTAGATTATATCAGTCTTGGTTAAGACAATTTTTACACTTAACAGAACACAAAGGATTGCCGATATCTGTTTTGCCAACACTGTGTTTGTTTTATTCCTAGGTACAACAAAATATTAATTATTATTTTTATTGTTAAACTAACTAACTAAGACAAGATTTTTATGCATAGTACAAAGGGTAACAATTATTATAAGCAATAATTATCAGCCTGAAACACTCATCCACATTGAAAAATCTTCCGAGAAAAGATACATGACGCCAACGGGACTTGAACCCGTGTCCTTCTGATTGCCGGTCAGCTGCTCTCCCAATTGAGCTATGGCGGCCTATCTTGTACCCGCCAAATGATTCAATATAACTAGTGTTTCATTCAACAATTACTGCTTATTATATTTTTTCCACCTGAAAACAACCAACTTTATTTTTGCCAGAGAGACATTGTTAGTGTTAAAATCCCTCGCTAGGTGGCGTCGAGACAAATTATGTCTTCATTTATTGGGGAAATACTTAAACTTGTCAAATATTAATTATTATTTTTATTGTTAAACTAACGTTTAAGACAAGATTTTTATGCATAGCACAAAGGGTAACAATTCAGCCTGAAACACAGCGTTGGCGATAAACACAAAGTGATTCTCATGGTAGCTAAGTGTTATTTTCTACCTATTGTCAATACGTATAATACATAATAATATGTAATTCCTGAAACACCTGGTGGAGTTTCTAGGACTCCCGGAAATAAAATCGTAAATTTAACATGAAATAAACACTTTTTTTAATGAAATGTAAGTTATATTTATTTATTGTATATTTGGTTTTACAATGGCATAGGTTTTTACAAAAAATTATAGAATCACAGCCTTTTATTTAGGAACTAGAATACGGTACTTTTGATAACAAAATTACGAGATCTAACTTCTAGTCTCAACATTTCAAAAACAATTTTTCAAAGTATTTTTTAAAGAAATATAACAAAAACATAATCAATTCTTATAAAAAGCAAAAAAAAACATGATTCCTTTTTTGTTCACTACCGTCAATAGAAAAAATGTAACATTAATACCCCGGTGGAGTCCTACGGACTCCACTAGCGTGATTACTTACAGATCTGAGCCGCGCGCATCGACATCCGCTCTCCCCCGCGTTTGGCGCGTCACTGGGTACGCGCAATTTGAAATTCCAAATACGAACGGTTTTATGAGCGCTGAAATTTTTCGATGGAGTCCCAGGGACCTACTGGGTAAATTAAGGGTAACCCTTAATTATTATTTTTTTTTTTTGATTAGGATGTACATTTTCATAATTTATAATGTATACTCCGCTGCTAGTGCAGTACACAAATGCACTTGGTTTTAAGAAAATTATATTAAAACGCTCCGTAAAGTTATACACGTAGAGGCAAAAATAAAGTAATAAAGTTGGGTATCTACTTGGGGAAGTAGCTAAGCAGAGCTATTTAAGAATAGGTAGTTAAGCTTTTTGCAAAATTAGAACTACATAGATTTAAAGTGGGTGATCGATGTATGAGCCAATACCCCGGTTTTGAAAACCGTCGGTTTTACTCGCGGCTCGTTGGTACTGATCAACTAGCGAGTAAAACAGTCGTATCGTAGTCGAATTGAGGTTAACATGGTCTTGTTCGGAGTTTGAAGCATTATGTTATCTTGGTATAATAGCATACCACGAATTAAAAATTATTATTAAATAAAAAAATAAAAGTAAAAAAATTAAATAAATTTTTATAAATAAAATAAATAGAATAATTTAAGAATTTTTATTAATAAACTTTTAAATTATTTTTTTTATTAATTATTTCGCTTGTTTTTGTATTAGCTTGATTTAATTTGCCATAAACTGGGACACTCTCGGAAGCCATTTATGAATTCTACGATGAAATCGTGACTTTGAATTCTCAGATCCATTATTACGTGACGTCCGTCCTCAAACAATTTTTATACCTATACCTATATTGATGGTGATTTAAGACACCCCAAGAATAAACACATGTTTGCCTTGCGTATTCGATAATACAAAAGATATCATTCCTTCGTGTGGGAGCATCATGCGAAATAAGACCGAGTATAATATGCTCGACCAATGTACATTATTTTACAGGTTAGCATAGTATAATGCTTATCACTTACAGATTGACAATATAATTAAATGATATTTTTGAAATCTATTTAAATGTTTTATTATATTCGCTACATAATCCTAGCAATGAATTGCGAGCTCCTGGTATGGGAGCACATAGATAAAATGGGACCCCTGTTGACAGTGGCACTGTGACGGTGGGAGGGTGAGGGCGTATAGACACATTGCAGCGCGATGACTCCCCGTGGCAATCTTGTCTGTCTTCCGTGTAAACTCCACTCACCTCACGCCTCGGGTCACCAATGGATTCGAATTGAATTGACTGACAAACAAGACGAATCTACCTATCAAGAGAAGTCTAAGGTCAATACTGTAGTGGTTACATACCATTCTACTTATGGGCGTTTTGCATGAGCTTTGATCCTTCTTGGGCCTTCTTTTCTTATGGATTCGGAAAGAAAACAACGTGTATATAGATACAAATTTTTGTACAGCTAAAAAGTTGTCGCACACTTTATTTATCAGCCCTGCAACAGAAGGGAATGTTTCACTAGCATCTCCGAACACAGAATTCTAATCGGATCGAGCAGAGGCGACGCTGATCTGGTAGTATGTGTGAGATTACCCTAAGATGGCGGTCGTTATTGAAATATTTGAGAAATGTATTTGTACAACGTATAAATATAATTGATAACATAATAATAATGACATGCAAAATTGGTGAAAATTATTAACTTCTTCAATCCTTTTGTGGTATCCACATTTTGTATTTAAAAAAGCACTCCAATAAAGAGCTATTCTTTTATGATGAGTTTTCAATAAATATTCATTCCTGTAAAGACTACGGTTTGGGCCTACACGACACGATCAAAAAATACGCCACAAGAAATTTAAAAAAAAAAATCCACGTATTAAGACTTGGAGTCGGTCGTTTTAACAGTTGGGGTCGAACTTTTTAACACTTGGGGTCGGTCATATCTTTGGCCTTAAGGCACCGATCCGGCTGAAAGTTCGGGTTCCCATTATGAGTACACGAATCAAGCAAAAAAAATTTCATTTTACGCGCGTTATATAACAAACATTTGTGGTCGGTCATAACTTAGGCCATATGGCACCAAATCGACGGAAATTATGGATACTTACTAGAAATCATGGCCTCTACACGACTCACTCAAAAAATGTTCCACAATTAATTTTTTTTTAAATCATCGATTACAGACTTGGGGTCGGTCGTTTAAACACTTGGGGTCGGCCAAATCTTCTGCCTTTTGGCGCCGATCCGGCTGAAATTTCGGATTCTAATTAGGAGTTCACGAATGAATAAAAAAAAATCGTTTTACAGGCGTTTGGTAACAACATTTGTGTCGGTTATAAGTTAGGCCCTATGACACCAAGCCGACTGAAATGGATTCTTACTAAGAATTATGGCATCTACACGACTCAAGCCGACTGAAATTGTGGATTCTTACTAAGAATCATGGATTCTATACGACTCAATCAAAAAATCTGCCACAAGAAGAATTTTTAAAAAAATCCAAGGTTTTAAGACTTAGGGTCGGTGGATTTAGCACTTGGGTTCGGTGGTTTTAACACTTGGGGTCGATCATATCTTTGGCCTTTTGGCGCCGATCCGGCTGAAATTTCGGATTATTTTTAAGAGTTCTCGAATGAATCAATATTTCTTTGTTTTGCGGGCGGTTCGTAATTAATAACATTTGTGTCGGTCATATCTTAGGACCTATGGCACCAAACCGACTGAAATTATGGATTCTCACAAAGAATCATGGATTCTACACGACTTTTTTTTTCATAAGTTTTTTATTCCAGTAAAAAAGAAAATAACATTTTCACTTACTTAACTAGAATATTGAATTTTGTACAGTTTTTACATAACATAGTTTTTACATTTCATAACCTTAGATTACATTAGATTGCAATACTAACATTTACATGATATTATATTACCATACGATATTATTTACTATCACTGTTTAGAATTAAACCCAGGACGCAAACCAATTATGGAGTTGAGTTACTGTCAAAGGTTGGATTGCGATCCAAGAGTTGTCTGATTTGTTTGTTAGATGTCGATAGAATCATGTTTTATTTTTTGTCTCTCTCACACAACAAACAAGGGAAATATAAAGGTACGAAAGTCTTATAAAAAGGCTTGTATCAGTAAAATTAACTTGCTTCTTTACGAAAACTTGCACTAAGAATTTAAAATACTACTGAACCCTTGTCCGTTGGGTGGGGAAAGTTATTGTCGTCAGTTATAAGTTTATAAATATCAAATCATAACAATAAAAATTCAAGAACTTAAAGTTAAAACAAAAAAGTGCTTCATTTATAAAAAACCAGTCTGCCCAAAAGAAATCTCCTAAGTGAAGACCTCAATTTTTTAAATTTGATCCTTCGAGCGGATTGATCCCACGAGCGGATACCTGGAATCCAGATCAAAAAATCAATGAAAGCCAGACATGAACCAGCAATAAACTAGGAGAATTCTGATGAAGCGGATCTTCAACAAGGGCAAGTGACCATCCTATTTTTTATCCATTTGATCCCATAGAAAAGAAACAAATTCGGTTAGACCACTTCGGTATTTTATTGTTGTTGATATAAAAAATCGCAACGGGCTAATTGTTACAATTGATATTGGCAAGATTTTTTGTGGCTAGCTATGATTATAGTGTCGCAAAAAACATAAAAATCGGAGTTGTGTTTTCATTGTTTTGATTGTTTTTGATGTTGATGCTTTCGATACTGTCGGTAAAGCAGGCGACGAGTAAAAGGTACTGTCGTTATTTATTTGCAACTGAAACTAACAAGGTTTTTTGTGGGTAGTCATATGATTATGATACCGCAAAAAACAGAAGGATAATTATTATAATACATGAAATGTATTAATTGATTATTCAAACAATCTGAAAGCGATCGTTGGACGTTGGTTTGACTCCGAAGTGTTTTTCCAGTCGGTAAAGCAGGCGCACGCCATTTGTAAAGTCATCGAGTCGCGAACATTCATAACAAAATAATAACAATTAACAATAGATTTTCTTGTTGTTGAATACATGCATCTAGTGATCTAGTGTTTTGTTAACAAAAGAAACAATCGAGTAAAAGACAGTGCAAGTTTTTTAGTGGTTTCGTGGTTAAGATTGGACCACCAGAGCAATCAGTGAGTATTGATTGTCTGTTATTTATCCCTGTTATTTAAAATCATGGATTTGAAATATTTAATTGCCCAGTGCGGCATATGTAAGGGAAAATTGTCGAGATTTAACAATTACTTGGATGGGAAAGAGTTGTTACATTCGGAAATCGAAATACGTTTGAAAAGAATCGAACCTATGCTAGATGTCTTTAGAAAACTCCAAGATAAAATAGAGATATTATTGCCGGATGAATTAAAAAATGGAACCGAGCGAGAAATGTTTGAAAACTTATATTATAGTGTATTGGCAAAGGCCAAGGGTAGATTCAACGAAACCGGTAAAATCATTAATTCTATCAAACTTTCAATCTTTGAACCACCTCGGTTCAAAGAAGATTATGAGCACAATTGCATTTATTGTAATAAAAATCATAAAACTTATAATTGTCAAAAGTTTTTAAATTTAGCAATAGAGGATAGATTGACAACAATACATCGTTTGAATGCTTGTCTGAAATGTTTGTCGGTAGAACATAAATTTCCGGATTGTAAAAATAAATATAGTTGTCACAAGTGTGGAGCGAATTCACACAACACTTTATTACATTTACAAAATGAAGAAATGCAAAGTCATCAGGGAAGTGATACTTCTTCAAGAGGACTTATTATTAAAAATTGCTCATTAAAATCATCCAGCAGAAAAGCTGATATCCCTATTACCGGAATTCATAATGAAATACAGCATATTAAAAACATTGTGGATTTGGAAATATCTTCCAATTATTCACCATATTCAAAGAGGATTGAATGCCTAGTATTGTCGGAGGTGACCAGTAATCTACCGCAAATCTCATTTCAGGAAAAAGGCACCGGCATCCCCCAAGGATTGCAATTGGCAGATCCAAACATTAATGAAACCGGCCCGATAGACATGTTGATCGGGGCTTACACTTTCAGGGAGACTCTGCACTCTGACCGGATGAAGATTCAAGATTCCGGACCCATCTTCACTTCAGAAAAGAGGCCAGTAGAAATTTGTAATCTTTCACTCAACTTAAAACATAAGCAAATTGAAAATTTGTTGAAATTAGAGGAGCTAAATCCTATTGAACATAGGAATCACGAGGAGCGAGCGTGTGAAGAAAGCTTCACAGCTGCTCATAAAAGAAATGGCAGAGGCCGTTTCATTGTAAGTTTAATACAACGCCCCTGTGCGAAACAGCTAGGCGAAAGTCTCCCTATGGCGGAGAAGAGATTGTATAATTTGGAGAAAAAATTAGCCTCAAACCCAGAATTAATGAAAGATTACAAGAATTTTATGCAGGAGTGCAAAGACTTAGGTCATATGACGCAATGTGAACTATTGTCACAAAATCAAATACCTTATTATCTGCCTCACCATGCGGTGATCAAGGAACCTAGTACAACTAGAAAGACCAGAGTCGTAGTCGATGGATCAGCTAAATCCTCAACTGGAATTATCCCAAATGATGCCCTCATGATTGGGCCGGCATTGCAAAAGGATTTATGTGCACATCTGTTGAATTTCAGAAAACATCAGTACGCGTTAACAGCCGACATAGAAAAAATGTACCGGCAGATATTAGTGCAGCCAGAGGATAGGGACTTACAACGTATCCTTTGGAGAGACGCACCCAGCGAGGAGATTCAACATTATCGATTGAATACAGTCTACGGTCTGGGATCATCATTCTTAGCCCCAAGATGTTTGGAGCGGCTAGGAAATGAAAATCAAGGCACAAATCCCAAGGTCAGTCACATTCTTAAAGAAATTTTTTACATGGATGACTTGATGGCGGGTGACAGTGGTGAAGAAGATTGCTTGCTAAGTAGAAGCAAACGACGGATGTTATCCTACATAGCATCCATTTTTAATCCCCCGGGTCTGATAAGACCTGTAACGATAGTAGCGAAGCTACTAATGCAACGTCTGTGGCAGAACAAAACTCAGTGGGTTGAAGATATATCTCCTGACATTTGGAAAGTTTGGAGAGCTTATATGGAAGAATTGCCGCAGATAAATAATGTGAAGGTACCTAGGAGAATCATTTGTCAAAAGCATGTGATATCAGAAGATAATGCTGCGGATGTACTATCCAGAGATATTAGGACTTCTCAATTATTGACATCCACCATTTGGTGGCACGGACCCGATTGGCTAACTCTTGCACCATCCAGTTGGCCATGCGGAGAATCTACGTACATAGATCCACCTGAGGTGAAAACAAAAACTGTAGTGTTGGCAACAGTAACGCAAGATTTGGATATTTTCAGGAACTACATCTCTCTACTAAATCCTTATGTACATAATGATTTACCTTGCGTAGGCGGCAGGCTTTCCGAAGGAAAATTGCTGTCAATAAATCAACGACATCCAATCTTGCTGCCACCACATCATAATTTAACCAAATTAATTATGAAAAACTACATTTACATTTATTTATTTATTTATCAGTTACACTTGCATGCAGGTACTCATACCGTATTGGCAATAATCAGATTGAAGTTCTGGCCAATAATGGGAAAATTTTGTGAAAATGATAATAAGGAAATGTATAATGTGTTATAGATCTAATACACGATGCAGCAAATAATGGCAGACCTTCCAGCCGAAAGGAGCTTATATATTTTTGTTATTGGTGTTTTTTCTTATGTATGTTTATTTGTATGTGTGGTGTCAAAAGCCATACACTTAGAACTTGAACTGTCTTTGAATACAGAAAGTTTTTTAAATGCCTTGAAGCGTTTTATCGAGCGTAGTGGAAGGCCGAGTAAATTATTTTCAGATAATGCTACTACCTACTATCGGAAAATCATTATCAGGGCTATCAATTCAATGGGGATACATTCCGACAAGGGCGCTGCACTTTGGAGGCCTTTGAGAAGTCAGAATGAAATCTGTTTAAATGTCAGTTGAAACGGCTAGCAAGTAACTCCTTATTGATATATGAGGAATTTAATACCGTTTTGTGTCAGATGAATTTTGTTTAAATTCTAGTCCTTTTACCCCATTGTCAAATGATCCAAATGACCTAATTTCCCTCATTCCCGGTCACTTTCTTGTTGGTGGAAGCTTTGCAGTAATTCCGGAACAAGATCTACAAAATATTTCAGTCAACGGACTGAATAAATATCAAAAAAAAAATTCCTTGCTAATACGATGTTTTTTGATCGAGGTACATGGCTCAGCTCCAAGACAGAACGAAGTGGACCAGCGGACCTAATGCGCAACTAAAACCAGGCGATATGGTGGTCTTGAAGGAAGACAACCTACCACCATGTGTGTGGAAACTCGGACGTGTGATTACAGTCCATCCAGGCGCTGACGGGAAAGTACGTGTGGCGACTTTCAGAACATCGCATGGAACCACTCAGAGGGCAATTTCGAAGCTGTTCTATTGCCAATAGACGACAACGGACCAGGCGCTGTGTAAGCACAAAATAAAAAAAAGGACTTGTGCTTTATGAAAAAAAAAACAATGAGTGCATAAAACAAGATAAACCAATAAATAGTAAAAAAACAATATAAAAATTTGTACGTTGAAAGTAAAAAATAATATAAAAATTTGTACGTTAAAAGTAACCAAAAAGGACAAAAGGAAGATATAATAATAAATTAAAAGTAAAAATCAGTGTACAAAATGCGGATAAATGTGGAGCAATAAAATCTTGAGTGTGGTAGGGAGTGATATAAAAAATAATAAAACAAAAAGGATTGTAGATCCATATATTAAAAAAAAAAGGATAAAACCACTTAATGAACGCTTATAAACCAACATAGCCTGCTGGCTAGAATTGCAAACTGCATATGTAAATATATCTGGAAAGGCATTGTAATAATTCCAAATGTGGCAATGAACTATGGAAGGAAGGATGATTTATCTTTATTTAATTTTTTCCCGAGGAAGGAAGGAAGGATGACCAGGAAACCTACCGCGATATGTTTGTGCCGTCTATATTATATGTTTATATGTAATTATTGTTATGGTTTCTGTTTGTTTTTAAAAATGTAGTTTGTTTTTGGAATTATCTTAGTGTGTTATGTTATTGAATAACTTTAAAATTAATTTAATGAATTTGAATTTGATTTGAGCAAAGTCAATATTTAATTTAGGCTCATAATTTGTTTGCATAATGTTATTTGTATAATTTGCAGAAAAATGGATTCGATATTTCAAAATAAATATCTGCCCATTTTGGGGCGGAGAATGTTTAGAATTAAACCCAGGACGCAAACCAATTATGGAGTTGAGTTACTATCAAAGGTTGGATTGCGATCCAAGAGTTGTCTGATTTGTTTGTTAGATGTCGATAGAATCATGTTTTATTTTTTGTCTCTCTCACACAACAAACAAGGGAAATATAGAGGTACGAAAGTCTTATAAAAAGGCTTGTATCAGTAAAATTAACTTGCTTCTTTACGAAAACTTGCACTAAGAATTTAAAATACTACTGAACCCTTGTCCGTTGGGTGGGGAAAGTTATTGTCGTCAGTTATAAGTTTATAAATATCAAATCATAACAATAAAAATTCAAGAACTTAAAGTTAAAACAAAAAAGTGCTTCATTTATAAAAAACCAGTCTGCCCAAAAGAAATCTCCTAAGTGAAGACCTCAATTTTTTACAATCACTACTTTGTTTTTTGTGAATAAACATGAACAATTTTTATTTTAATTTGCACACACTTTTTTCTTTTTTGATATCATCTGGAAGGAAATTATATAAATTGCCCCCCTCGTAACTAATTGATTGCTTACCGTAGTTAGTATGAATGGTGTTTAAACGTATGTTATCGTGTTGTCGTGTATAGTGTTTGTGTACTTGGGAAGTTTTAATGAATTCTGTGTTTGTATGTATGAGTTTATTATTTATTTTGTATATAAGGACACGTATATTGTACTCGTATAGTTTTCAATAGACTATATAGACTCAATCAACAAATCTGCAACACGAAGAATTTTTAATAAAATCCTAGGATTTAAGACTCGACAATTTTCGACTTAAGGTCGGTGGTTTTAGGACTTGATTTCGGTCGTTTTAACACTTGGGGTCGGTCATATCCTCTGCCTTATGGCGCCGATCCGGCTGAAATTTCGGATTCTTATTTAGAGTACTCGAATAAATCAAAACATCTTCTATTTGCAGGCGTTTTGTAACAACATTTGTGTCGGTCATAAACTAGGCCCTATGGCACAAAGCCGACTGAAATTATGCATTCTTATTAAGAATCATGGTTTCTACACGACTCAGTGAAAAAATCTGCCACAAGGAGATTTAAAAAAAAACTCGTTTTAAGACTTGGGGTCGGTGGTTTTAGCACTTGGGTTTGGTCGTTTTAACACCTGGAGTCGGCCATATCTTCTGCCTTTTGGCGCTAATTCGGCTGAAATTTCGGATTCTTATTAAGAGTTCTCGAATAAATCAAAAAATCTTCTATTTACGGTCGTTTTGTAACAACATTTGTGGTCGGTTATAAATTAGGCCCTATAAAACCAAGCCGACTGAAATTATGGATTCTCACTAAGAATCATGGATTCTACACGACTCAATCAAAAAATCTGCCAAAGGAAGAATTTTTTTAAAATTCCTAGATTTCAGACTTAGGGTCGGTGGTTTAAGCACTTGGGTTCGGTCGTTTTAACACTTGGGGTCGATCATATCTTCGGCCTTTTGGCGCCGATCCAGCTGAAATTTCGGATTCGTATTAAGAGTTCCCGAATGTATCAAAAAATCTTCGTTTTACGGGCGTTTTGTAATAACATTTGTGTCGGTCATATGTTAGGACCTATGGCACCAAACCGACTGAAATTATGGATTCTTACTAAGAATCATGGCCTCTACACGACTCAAGCCGACTGAAATTATAAATTCTTACTTAAGAATCACGGCCTCTACGCGACTCCATCAAAAAATCTGCAACAAGAAGAATTTTTATAAAATTCCTAGGTTTTAAGACTTAGGGTCGGTGGTTTTAGCACTTGGGTTCGGTCGTTTTAACACTTGGGGTCGATCATATCTTCGGCCTTTTGGCGCCGATCCGGCTGAAATTTCGGATTCTTATTAAGAGTTCCCGAATGAATCAAAAAATCTTCGTTTCACGGGCGTTTTATAAAAACATTTGTGTCGGTCATATGTTAGGACCTATGGCACCAAACCGACTGAAATAATGGATTCTTACTAAGAATCATTGCCTCTACACGACTCAATCAAAAAATCTGCAAAAAGATGATTTTTAAAAAAATCCTCGTTTTCAGACTTGTGGTCGGTCGTTGTAACACTTGGGGTCGGCCATATCTTCTGTCTTTTGGCGCCGATCCGGCTGAAATTTCGGATTCTAATTAAGAGTTCTCGAATGAATCAAAAAATCTTCGGTTTTACTGGCGTTTGGTGACAACATTTGTGTCGGTCATAAATTAGGCATTATGACACCAAGCCGACTGAAATTATGGATTCTTACTTAAGAATCACGGCATCTACACGACTCAATCATAAATCTGCCACAAGAAGAATTTGTTTTTAAATCCTAGGTTTTAAGACTTGGGTTCGGTCGTTTTAACACTTGGGGTCGGTCAAATCTTCGGCCTTATGGCACCGAACCGGCTGAAATTTCGGATTCTTACTAAGAGTTGGAGGACCCACCACTTACCCGCCCTGGTATAGGTAACAGATGGTTACCCCTTCAAGGCTCTTGCAAGGACTCTAATTTTTTGGGTAAAAACGACTCTACATTTGATAACGAAACTAGACCTCCAATGTCCCTGCATACGTTGTTAGTAAGCAGTATGCAAGTGCTTAGCGGGAAATACAGATACAATATGTGTTAGTATGACAAAATATAGACAAGACAATGAGACAGGTTGGTGAAAGTCCACGAGGTGGCAAGCGCTTGTATACAGCGTATCCTACAAGCACCTGTTTGGGAAGAAGACACAATAGATAAGTAATAAGGGAATGGCAAACGGTTGGGAGTCCTCTTCAATCGATTGGCAGTCCCAGCAAGAATGCGCATGACATTCGGTCTAGTCGTGAACCAAACTCAGCTTCCGCGCCCCTTAGCCGGTTCCTCGGTGATGCCTCAAAGAAAAGTAAATGGGAGATTGGGGGGAAATACCCGAAGACCCTAAGGAATTCAGCGTCGAGTAGCCGGAGGCAAGGCGAAGGAGAGCCGAGGTCGCCCCCCCAAACCTAAAGCCTGCACATGTTGCTGGGGGTGGCGCAATTAATTTTAGAGGGCACCGTGCCATCGTCGACCGACTCCTGTTGATGCAAGGACGAGGTCTAATGCACCCCCAGAAGGGGAAAAAGAGACATAACAAAATAAATAGATGCAGTTCAGTTCAGCCTTCTGAGCGAAGCAAAGTAGCATTGCGAGACTAAAAAGAAAAAGAGAACAAAGAAACCAAAACAAACCTAAAAAAAAAAACAAAGTCGAGTATGTTAGTTGAATCAATAGTGTTCCTTGGAATATGAAGCTGGAAAAAAGAGAAAATTCCAAAAAATTGATGAAAAATAATGAAAACAATAAACACCGATAAAACACCGCGTAGCCCAGCTTAGTGAAATCTAAAATAAACCATGTGAAAAGAAATAAAATAAGCAAAAAAAAGGTAAGTCACAGAAATATAAAAGAAATAGGAACAAAATTTATACAATAGAATAAGATAAAGATACCTAAGATAGAGATGATATTATAACAAAAAAATATATGTGTATACAGATATAAAGCATAAAACATAAAATTCTAGCAGTAGATGTAATAAAGTAAAGAGAATGTCCGTGGATTCAAGAGCAGATACACCTGGTACCTACATGATTTTACAGCTAGTCAGCGACTCTAAGATCAGGCCATCTCTCGACCCAGACTTTCGTAAATTTCCTCAAACACTCAAAGTTCACCTTATTCGAAACGAGATCCGCGTTCCAAGCTGGTCTCGTAGTAACTTGCAAGCCATCAAGCATTTCCTCTATGGCATCCGTCAAAATCTCGCAGTGCCACAGAATGTGCTCGGCTGTTTGATCAGTATTACCGCAAGCGCAATTAGAATGGGGTGATAGAGAGAGACTATGAAGTCTCCCTCTGAACTCCCCATGACCGGACAGAAGTTGGGTCACATGATGATCCTTAGTGATGTAAGCCCCTTCCATTCTGAGTTTAACTGACGGGAAGAAGGAGAAAGTCCACCTCCCCGTATTTGACCTATCCCAACGTTCCTGCCATTCTCTCAAAGTTCTTTCTCGCATCTCTCTAAGAAGTCCTGGTAGGGAAACCGCTCCACCTGGTATTAGCTCAATACCATGATGTGTGGCAGTTCTTCCTCTTGTTAGAAGCTTCTTTGTTAACACCTCCCTAATTTCAAGATCGATAGGCAAAACGCCGGCCAAAACTGGCAAAGCGTCCGAAGCGACTGTTCTGTATGCACCCGAAAGCGCCAGCAAGGGGACTCGCTGGCCTCTCTTGAGAGCCGAGAGTATGAGTGCATTCTCTAGGCGGTGCTCCCACACAGAGGCCGCATACGAGACTTGCGCCACGTAAGCCCCCTTGTACAGGAGACGGAGCGCTGGAGAGCGCAGTCCCCACTCGGCAGTAGAGATTCTTCTCAATTTCACAAAGAGGGCCTGGGCCTTACTTGATACGCTTTTAACATGGGTCAAGAATGAGGACGTTCGATCCTAAGTGACGCCTAAGTATTTAGTGTTCTCAACGAACCGGATCTCCCATTTTGATGGTGGGATTTCTACTTCTATTGAAGTTACCCTTCATCAGGAGTCCCATGGTCTTGTGGGGAGCGAAGGTCAGCCGATTTCTCTTTCCCCATTCTAAAGTCACACTTAAAACCTCTTCAGCTTTACTCTCAACTTCCTTTCTGCTGTTCCCCGAGACCAGATACAATTTGTCATCAGCGTAATCTACCGAGATACATCCTTCAGGCAAGGGCAGCCTGGAGGAATCGTCAAACAAAATGTTCCAAAACTCAGGTCCAAGGATTGAACCCTGAGGACAACCCATGTCAACTATTCGTTCTATCAGGTAGTCTCCAAAAGAAAGGATGACCGTTCTGTCGCAGAGGTAATCAAAAAAAAAACCGTCCTTCTTGGGATTCAGGACCATTGTTAGTTTTTTCTGCAGGTCTTCGGATGTGCAATCCTCGGGAATCGTTGGGTAAAACAGGACCGTCGGTTGGAGAATGGGGGTAGGTCTCTCCATACCATTCATAAGAATCGACTTCGACGGGAGGGCACCTGAAGCTGCACTCGGGTAGGTTTTCGTTTTCGGGTTATTTGCCAGTGGCCCTGGTTGGTAAGCGCTATTAGCTATTATCTTATCCAGTTTTTCTTCGAAGCCTTGTTGGGTTTCAGCTATCAGTGCGAGTGTCTGCGCCCGGGAAGTAGCAGCTGAGTGGGAAATAGCAAAGTTGGAGAGACTTTTTTTGATATGATCGATTGAATCCAAAATAATTGATCGGTCCTCTTTGTTCATTTTATTTTTGCCGGCAGTGATCGTTTGGGATATCAAAGTCAGGTGAGACCAAATGTGATCGAGAGTATCACTAGATTGCGCAGCAGCCTCGTTTGCGATAAAATTTGGTAGTGAATCTTCTTCCCTCAATCTCTTCCTATTTGCCTGATTCGGGGATTTTCTCAATGGTACTTCAGAGGAGAATTGAAAGGCAGCTCTAGGATCATCCTTACTAAGAGTTCTCGAATCAATCATAAAATATTCTATTTCCCGTCGTTTTGTAACAACATTTGTGGTCGGTCATAACTTAGGCCTTATGGAACCAAGCCGACTGAAATTATGGATTCTTACTAAGAATCATGGATTCTACACGACTCAATCAAAAAATCTAGCACAAGAAGAATTTTTATAAAAATCCTAGGTTTTTAGACTTAGGGTCGGTGGTTTTAGCACTTGGGTTCGGTCGTTTTAACCCTTGGGGTCTATCATATCTTCGGCCTTTTGGCTCCGATCCGGCTGAAATTTCAGATTCTTATTAAGAGTTCCCGAATGAACCAAAAAATCTTCGTTTCACGGGCGTTTTGTAAAAACATTTGTGTCGGTCATATGTTAGGACCTATGGCACCAAACCGACAGAAATTATGGATTCTTACTAAAAATCATTGCCTCTACACGACTCAATCAAAACATCTGCAAAAAGATGATTTTTTTTAAAAATCCTCGTTTTCAGACTTGGGGTCAGTCGTTGTAACACTTGGGGTCGGCCATATCTTCTGCCTTTTGGCGCCGATCCGGCTGAAATTTCGGATACTAATTAATAGTTCTCGAATGAATCAAAAAATCTTCCGTTTTACGGGCGTTTGGTAACTACACTTGTGTCGGTCATAAATTAGGCCTTATGACACCAAACCGACTGAAATTATGAATTCTTACTAAGAATCATGGCCTCTACACGACTCAATCAAAACATCTGCAAAAAGATGATTTTTTTTAAAAATCATCGTTTTCAGACTTGGGGTCAGTCGTTGTAACACTTGGGGTCGGCCATATCTTCTGCCTTTTGGCGCCGATCCGGCTGAAATTTCGGATACTAATTAATAGTTCTCGAATGAATCAAAAAATCTTCCGTTTTACGGGCGTTTGGTAACTACACTTGTGTCGGTCATAAATTAGGCCTTATGACACCAAACCGACTGAAATTATGAATTCTTACTAAGAATCATGGCCTTTACACGATTCAAGCGACTGAAATTATGGATTCTTACTTAAGAATCACGGGCTCTACACGACTCTATCAAAAAATCTGCCACATAGAGAATTTTTAAAAATTTCCTAGGTTTTAAGACTTGGGGTCGGTGGTTTAATCACTTGGGTTCGGTCATTTTAACACTTGGGGTCGGTCAAATCTTCGGCCTTTGGCACCGATCCGGCTGAAATTTCGGATTCTTATTAAGAGTTCCCGAATGAATCAAAAAATCTTCGTTACACCGGCGTTTGGTAACAACATTTGTGTCGGTCATAAATTAGGCCTTATGACACCAAGCCGAATGAAATTATGGATTCTTACTAAAAATCATGGCCTCTGCACGACTCAATCAAAAAATCTGCAACAAAAAGATTTTTTTTTAAAATAGTCGTTTTTAGACTTGAGGTCGGTCGTTGTAACACTTGGGGTCCGCCATTTCTTCTGCCTTTTGACGTCGATGCGGCTAAAATTTTGGATTCTAATTAAGAGTTCTCGAAGAAATCAAAAAATCTTCCGTTTTACGGGCGTTTGGTAACAACATTTGTGTCGGTCATAAATTAGGTCTTATGGCACCAAGCCGACTGAAATTATGGATTCTCACTAAGAATCATGGATTCTACACGACTCAATCAAAAAATCTGCCACCAGAAGAATTTTTATAAAATTCCTAGGTTTAAAGACTTAGGGTCGGTGGTTTTAGCACTTGGAGTCGGTCGTTTAAACACTTGGGGTCGATCAAATCTTCGGCCTTTAGCGCCGATCCAGCTGAAATTTCGGATTATTATTAAGAGGTACCGAATGAATCAAAAAATCTTCGTTACACGGGAGTTTGGTAACAACATTTGTGTCGATCATAAATAAGTTCTTGTGACACCAAGCCGACTGAAATTATGGATTCTTACTAAGAATCATGGCCTCTACACGACTCAAGCCGACTGAAATTATAGATTCTTGCTTAAGAATCACGGCATCTACACGACTCAATCAAAAAATCTGCAACAAGAAGAACTTGTTTATAAATCCTAGGTTTTAAGACTTGGGGTCGGTGGTTTTAGCACTTGGGTTCGGTGGTTTTAACACTTGGGGTCGATCATATCTTTGGCCTTTTGGCGCCGATCTGGCTGAAATTTCGGATTCTTATTAAGAGTTCTCGAATGAATCAAAAATTCTTCATTTTACGGGCGTTTCGTAATAACATTTGTGTAGGTCATATCTTAGGACCTATGGCACCAAACCGACTTAAAATATGGATTCTCACAAAGAATCATGAATTATACATGACCCAAACAAAAAATCTGCAACAAGAAGAATTTTTAATAAAATCCTAGGATTTAAGACCCGACAATTTTCGACTTAAGGTCGGTGGTTTAAGGACTTGATTTCGGTCGTTTTAACACTTGGGGTCGGTCATATCCTCTGCCTTATGGCGCCGATCCGGCTGAAATTTCGGATTCTTATTTAAAGTTCTCGAATAAATCCAAACATCTTCTATTTGCAGGCGTTTTGTAACAACATTTGGTCGGTCATAAACTAGGCCCTATGGCACCAAGCCGACTGACATTATGCATTCTTATTAAGAATCATGGCTTCTACACGACTCAGTGAAAAAATCTGCCACAAGGAGATTTAAAGAAAAAAACTCGTTTTAAGACTTGGGGTTGGTGGTTTTGGCACTTGGGTTTGGTCGTTTTAACACCTGGAGTCGGCCATATCTTCTGCCTTTTGGCGCCGATTCGGCTGAAATTTCGGATTCTTATTAAGAGTTCTCGAATAATTCAAAAAATCTTTACGGTCGTGTTGTAACAACATTTGTGGTCGGTCATAAATAAGACCCTATAAAACAAAGCCGACTGAAATTATAGATTCTCCACTCAGAATCATGGATTCTACACGACTCATTAAAAAAATCTGCCACAGGAAGAATTTTTATAAAAATCCAAGATTTTAAGACTTAGGGTCGGTGGTTTAAGCACTTGGGTTCGGTCGTTTTAACACTTGGGGTCGATCATATCTTCGGCCTTTAGGCGCCGATCCAGCTGAAATTTCGGATTCGTAATAAGAGTTCCCGAATGAATCAAAAAATCTTCGTTACACGGGCGTTTTGTAGTAACATTTGTGTAGGTCATATGGTAGGACCTATGGCACCAAACCGACTGAAATTATGGATTCTTACTAAGAATCATTGCCTCGTTACGACTCAAGCAAAAAATCTGCAAAAAAATGATTTTTTAAAAAAAGACTTGGGGTCGGTCGTTGTAACACTTGGGATCGGCAATATCTTCTGCCTTTTGGCGCCGATCCGGCTGAAATTTCGGATTCTAGTAAAGAGTTCTCGAATGAATCAAAAAATCTTCCGTTTTACGGGTTTTTGGTAACAACATTTGTGTCGGACATAATTAGGCCTTATGACACCAAGCCGTCAGAAATTATGGATTCTTACTTAAGAATCACGGGCTCTACACGACTCCATCAAAAAATCTGCGACAAAAAGAATTATTATAAATTTCCTAGGATTTAAGACTTGGGGTCGGTGGTTTTAGCACTTGGGTTCGGTCGTTTTAACACTTGGGGTCGGTCAAATCTTCGGCCTTATGGCACCGATCCGGCTGAAATTTCGGATTCTTATTAAGAGTTCTCGAATAAATCAAAAAAATTTCTATTTACGGTCGTTTTGTAACAACATTTGTGGTCGGTCATAAATTAGGTCCTGTAAAAACCAAGCCGACTGAAATTATGGATTCTCACTAAGAATCATGGATTCTACACGACTCAATCAAAAAATCTGCCACAGGAAGAATTTTTATAAAATTCCTAAATTTTAAGACTAAGGGTTGGTGGTTTTAGCACTTGGGTTCGGTCGTTTTAACACTTGGGGTCGATCATATCTTCGGCCTTTTGGCGCCGATCCAGCTGAAATTTCGGATTCGTATTAAGAGTTCCCGAATGAATCAAAAAATCTTCGTTTTACGGGCGTTTTGTAATAATATTTGTGTCGGTCATATGTTAGGACCTATGGCACCAAACCGACTGAAATAATGGTTTCTTACTAAGAATCATTACCTCTACACGACTCAATCAAAAAATCTGCAAAAAGATGATTTTTTTTTTTAAATCCTCGTTTTCAGACTTGGGGTCGGTCGTTTTAACACTTTGGGTCGATCATATCTTCAGACTTTGGCGCCGATCCTGCTGAAATTTCGGATTCTTAATAAGATACCCCGAATGAATCAAAAAATCTTCGTTACACGGTCGTTTGGTAACAACATTTGTGTCGGTCATAAATTAGGTCTTATGACACCGAATAAAATTATGGATTCTTACTAAAAATCATGGCCTCTACACGACTCAATCAAAAAATCTGCAACAAGAAGATTTTTAAAAAAATCTTCGGTTTCAGACTTGGGGTCGGTCGTTGTAACACTTTGGGTCGATCATATCTTCGGCCTTTGGCGCCGATCCTGCTGAAATTTCGGATTCTTACTAAGGGTTCCCGAATCAATCAAAAAATCATCGTTACACGGGAGTTTGGTAACAACATTTGTGTGGGTCATAAATTAGGCCTATGACACGAATGAAATTATGGATTCTTACTAAAACTCATGGCCTCTACACGACTCAATCAAAAAATCTGCAACAAGGAGATTTAAAAAAAATCGTCGTTTTTAGACTTGGGGTCGGTCGTTGTAACACTTGGGGTCCGCCATATCTTCTGCCTTTTGGGGCCGATGCGGCTGAAATTTCGGATTCTAATTAAGAGTTCTCGAATGAATCAAAAAATCTTCCGTTTTACGGGCGTTTGGTAACAAAATTTGTGTCGGTCATAAATTAGGCATTATGACACCAAGCCGACTGAAATTATGGATTCTTACTAAGAATCATGGCCTCTACACGACTCAAGCCGACTAAAATTATGGATTCTTACTAAGAATCATGGATTCTACACGAGTCAATCAAAAAATCTGCCACAAGAAGAATTTTTATAAAATTCCTAGGTTTTAAAACTTGGGGTCGGTGGTTTAATCACTTGGGTTCGGTCATTTTAACACTTGGGGTCGGTCAAATCTTCGGCCTTATGGCACCGATCCGGCTGAAATTTCGAATTCTTATTAAGAGATCTCGAATCAATCATAAAATCTTCTATTTGCGGTCGTTTTGTAACAACATTTGTGGACGGTAATAACTTAGGCCTTATGGAACCAAGCCGACTGAAATTATGGATTCTTACTAAGAATCATGGATTCTACACGACTCAATCAAAAAATCTGCCACCAGAAGAATTTTATAAAATTCCTAGGTTTAAGGACTTAGGGTCGGTGGTTTAAGCACTTGGGTTCGGTCGTTTTAACACTTGGGGTCGATCAAATCTTCGGCCTTTTGGCGCCAATCCAGCTGAAATTTCGGAGACTTATAAAGAGTTACCGAATGAATCAAAAAATCTTCGTTTCACGGGCGTTTTGTAAAAACATTTGTGTCGGTCATATGTTAGGACCAATGGCACCAAACCGACTTAAATTATGGATTCTTACTAAGAATCATTGCCTCGTCACGACTCAAGCAAAAAATCTGCAAAAAGATGATTTTTTAAAAAAATCCTCGTTTTTAGACTTGGGGTCAGTCGTTGTAACACTTGAAGTCGGCCATATCTTCTGCCTTTTGACGCCGATCCGGCTGAAATTTCGGAAAAAATTAATAGTTCTCGAATGAATCGAAAAATCTTCCGTTTTACGGGCGTTTGGTAACAACATTTGTGTCGGTCATAAATAAGGCCTTATGACACCAAGCCGACTGAAATTATGGATTCTTACTAAGAATCATGGCCTTTACACGACTCAAGGGACTGAAATTATGGATTCTTACTTAAGAATCACGGGCTTTACACGACTCCATCAAAAAATCTACCACAAGAAGAATTTTTATAAATTTCCTAGGTTTTAAGACTCGGGGTCGGTGTTTTAATCACTTGGGTTCGGTCGTTTTAACACTTGGGGTCGGTCAAATCTTCGGCCTTATGGCACCGATCCGGCTGAAATTTCGAATTCTTATTAAGAGATCTCGAATCAATCATAAAATCTTCTATTTGCGGTCGTTTTGTAACAACATTTGTGGACGGTAATAACTTAGGCCTTATGGAACCAAGCCGACTGAAATTATGGATTCTTACTAAGAATCATGGATTCTACACGACTCAATCAAAAAATCTAGCACAAGAAGAATTTTTATAATAATCCTAGGTTTTGAGACTTAGGGTCGGTGGTTTTAGCACTTAGGTTCGGTCGTTTTAACACTTGGGGTCTATCATATCTTCGGCCTTTTGGCGCCGATCCGGCTGAAATTTCGGATTTTTATTAAGAGTTCCCGAATGAATCAAAAAATCTTCGTTTCACGGGCGTTTTGTAAAAACATTTGTGTCGGTCATATGTTAGGACCTATGGCACCAAACCGACTGAAATTATGGATTCTTATTAAGAATCATTGCCTCGTCACGACTCAAGCAAAAAATCTGCAAAAAGATGATTTTTTTTAAAAATCCTCGTTTTTAGACTTGGGGTCGGGCGTTGTAACACTTGGGGTCCGCCATATCTTCAGCCTTTTGGCGCGGATGCGGCTGAAATTTCGGATTCTAATTAAGAGTTCTTGAATGAATCAAAAAATCTTCCGTTTTACGGGCGTTTGGTAACAAAATTTGTGTCGGTCATAAATTAGGCATTATGACACCAAGCCGACTGAAATTATGGATTCTAAAAAGAATCATGGCATCTACACGACTCAAGCCAACTAAAATTATGGATTCTTACTTAAGAATCACGGCATCTACACGACTCAATCATAAATCTGCCACAAGAAGAATTCGTTTTTAAATCATAGGTTTTAAGACTTGGGGTCGGTGGTTTAATCACTTGGGTTCGGTCGTTTTAACACTTGGGGTCGGTCAATTCTTCGGCCTTATGGCACCGTTCCGGCTGAAATTTCGAATTCTTATTAAGAGATTTCGAATCAATCATAAAATCTTCTATTTGCGGTCGTTTTGTAACAACATTTGTGGACGGTAATAACTTAGGCCTTATGGAACCAAGCCGACTGAAATTATGGATTCTTACTAAGAATCATGGATTCTACACGAGTCAATCAAAAAATCTGCCACAAGAAGAATTCGTTTTTAAATCATAGGTTTTAAGACTTGGGGTCGGTGGTTTAATCAATTGGGTTCGGTCGTTTTAACACTTGGGGTCGGTCAAATCTTCGGCCTTATGGCACCGATCCGGCTGAAATTTCGAATTCTTATTAAGAGATCTCGAATCAATCATAAAATCTTCTATTTGCGGTCGTTTTGTAACAACATTTGTGGACGGTAATAACTTAGGCCTTATGGAACCAAGCCGACTGAAATTATGGATTCTTACTAAGAATCATGGATTCTACACGACTCAATCAAAAAATCTGCCACCAGAAGAATTTTTATAAAATTCCTAGGTTTAAGGACTTAGGGTCGGTGGTTTAAGCACTTGGGTTCGGTCGTTTTAACACCTGGGGTCGATCATATCCGGCTGAAATTTCGGAATCTTATTAAGATTTCCCGAATGAATGAAAAATAATCTTCGTTTCACGGGCGTTTTGTAAGAACATTTGTGTCGGTCATATGTTAGGACCTATGGCACCAAACCGACTGAAATTATGGATTCTTACTAAGAATCATTGCCTCGTCACGACTCAATCAAAAAATCTGCAAAAAGATAATTTTTTAAAAAAATCCTCGTTTTTAGACTTGGGGTCGGTCGTTGTAACACTTGGGGTCCGCCATATCTTCTGCCTTTTGGCGCCGATGCTGCTGAAATTTCGGATTCTATTTAAGAGTTCTCGAATGAATCAAAAAATCTTCCGTTTAACGGGCGTTTGGTAACAACATTTGTGTCGGTCATAAATTAGGCCTTATGACACCAAGCCGACTGAAATTATGAATTCTTACTAAGAATCATGGCCTTTACACGACTCAAGCGACTGAAATTAAGGATTCTTACTTAAGAATCACGGACTCTACACGACTCCATCAAAAAATCTGCCACAAGAAGAAATTTTATAAAATTCCTAGGTTTTAAGACTTGGGGTCGGTGGTTCAATCACTTGGGTTAGGTCGTTTTAACACTTGGGGTCGGTCAAATCTTCGGCCTTATGGCACCGAACCGGCTGAAATATCGGATTCTTACTAAGAGTTCTCGAATCAATCATAAAGTATTCTATTTCCCGTCGTTTTGTAACAACATTTGTGGTCGGTCATAACTTAGGCCTTATGGAACCAAGCCGACTAAAATTATGGATTCTTACTAAGAATCATGGATTCTACACGAGTCAATCAAAAAATCTGCCACAAGAAGAATTTTTATAAAATTCCTAGGTTTAAGGACTTAGGGTCGGTGGTTTTAGCACTTGGGTTCGGTCGTTTTAACACTTGGGGTCTATCATATCTTCGGCCTTTTGGCGCCGATCCCGCTGAAATTTCGGATTCTTATTAAGAATGAATGAAAAATAATCTTCCTTTTACGGGCGTTTTGTAAAAACATTTGTGTCGGTCATATGTTAGGACCTATGGCACCAAACCGACTGAAATTATGGATTCTTACTAAGAATCATGGATTCTACACGACTCAATGAAAAAATCTAGCACAAGAAGAATTTTTATAAAAATCCTCGTTTTTAGACTTGGGGTCGGTCGTTGTAACACTTGGGGTCCGCCATATCTTCGGCCTTTTGGCGCCGATCCGGCTGAAATTTCGGATTCTTATTAAGAGTTCCCGAATGAATCAAAAATCTTCGTTTCACGGGCGTTTTGTAAAAACAATTGTGTCGGTCATATGTTAGGACCTATGGCACCAAACCGACTGAAATTATGAATTCTTACTAAGAATCATTGCCTCGTCACGACTCAATCAAAAAATCTGCAAAACGATAATTTTTTAAAAAAATCCTCGTTTTTAGACTTGGGGTCGGTCGTTGTAACACTTGGGGTCCGCCATATCTTCTGCCTTTTGGCGCCGATGCTGCTGAAATTTCGGATTCTATTTAAGAGTTCTCGAATGAATCAAAAAATCTTCCGTTTAACGTGCGTTTGGTAACAACATTTGTGTCGGTCATAAATTAGGCCTTATGACACCAAGCCGACTGAAATTATGAATTCTTACTAAGAATCATGGCCTTTACACGACTCAAGCCACTGAAATTATCGATTCTTACTTAAGAATCACGGACTGTACACGACTCCATCTAAAAATCTGCCACAAGAAGAAATTTTATAAAATTCCTAGGTTTTAAGACTTGGGGTCGGTGGTTCAATCACTTGGGTTAGGTCAATTTAACACTTGGGGTCGGTCAAATCTTCGGCCTTATGGCACCGAACCGGCTGAAATATCGGATTCTTACTAAGAGTTCTCGAATCAATCATAAAGTATTCTATTTCCCGTCGTTTTGTAACAACATTTGTGGTCGGTCATAACTTAGGCCTTATGGAACCAAGCCGACTAAATTTATGGATTCTCACAAAGAATTATGGATTCTACACGAGTCAATCAAAAAATCTGCCACAAGAAGAATTTTTATAAAATTCCTAGGTTTAAGGACTTAGGGTCGGTGGTTTTAGCACTTGGGTTCGGTCGTTTTAACACTTGGGGTCGATCATAACTTCGGCCTTTTGGCGCCGATCCGGCTGAAATTTCGGATTCTTATTAAGAGTTCCCGAATGAATCAAAAAATCTTAAATTATGGATTCTTACTAAGAATCATTGCCTCGTCACGACTCAATCAAAAAATCTGCAAAAAGATGATTTTTTTTTAAAATCTTCGTTTTCAGACTTGGGGTCGGTCGTTGTAACACTTTGGGACGATCAGACCTTCGGCCTTTGGCGCCGATCCTGCTGAAATTTCGGATTCTTACTAAGGGTTCCCGAATGAATCAAAAAATCTTCGTTACACGGGCGTTTGGTAACAACATTTGTGTCGGTCATAAATTAGGTCTTAGGACACCGAATGAAATTATGGATTCTTACTAAAAATCATGGCCTCTACACGACTCAATCAAAAAATCTGCTACAAGAAGATTTTTTTAAAAAATCGTCGTTTTTAGACTTGGGGTCGGTCGTTGTAACACTTGGGGTCCGCCATATCTTCTGCCTTTTGGCGCCGATGTGGCTGAAATTTCGGATTCTAATTAAGAGTTCTCGAATGAATCAAAAAAACTTCCGTTATACGGGCGTTTGGTAACAACATTTGTGTCGGTCATAAATTAGGCATGATGACACCAAGCCGACTGAAATTATGGATTCTTACTAAGAATCATGGATTCTACACGACTCAATCAAAAAATCTAGCTTAAAAAGAATTTTTATAAAAATCCTAGGTTTTTAGACTTAGGGTCGGTGGTTTTAGCACTTGGGTTCGGTCGTTTTAACACTTGGGGTCTATCATATCTTCGGCCTTTTGGCGCCGATCCCGCTGAAATTTCGGATTCTTATTAAGAGTTCCCGAATGAATGAAAAATAATCTTCCTTTTACGGGCGTTTTGTAAAAATATTTGTGTCGGTCATATGTTAGGACCTATGGCACCAAACCGACTGAAATTATGGATTCTTACTAAGAATCATGGCCTTTACACGACTCAAGCGACTGAAATTATGGATTCTTACTTAAGAATCACGGACTCTACACGACTCCATCTAAAAATCTGCCACAAGAAGAAATTTTATAAAATTCCTAGGTTTAAGGACTTATGGTCGGTGGTTTAAGCACTTGGGTTCGGTCGTTTTAACACTTGGGGTCGATCATATCTTCGGCCTTTTGGCGCCGATCCAGCTGAAATTTCGGAGACTTATTAAGAGTTACCGAATGAATCAAAAAATCTTCCTTTCACGGGCGTTTTGTAAAAACATTTGTGTCGGTCATATGTTAGGACCAATGGCACCAAACCGACTTAAATTATGGATTCTTACTAAGAATCATTGCCTCGTCACGACTCAAGCAAAAAATCTGCAAAAAGATGATTTTTTAAAAAAATCCTCGTTTTTTGACTTGGGGTCAGTCGTTCTAACACTTGAAGTCGGCCATATCTTCTGCCTTTTGACGCCGATCCGGCTGAAATTTCGGAAAAAATTAATAGTTCTCGAATGAATCGAAAAATCTTCCGTTTTACGGGCGTTTGGTAACAACATTTGTGTCGGTCATAAATAAGGCCTTACCAACCTTGACACCAAGCCGACTGAAATTATGGATTCTTACTAAGAATCATTGCCTCGTCACGACTCAAGCAAAAAATCTGCAAAAAGATGATTTTTTAAAAAAATCCTCGTTTTTAGACTTGGGATCGGTCGTTGTAACACTTGGCGTCGGCCATATCTTCTGCCTTTTGGCGCCGATGCGGCTGAAATTTCGGATTCTAATTAAGAGTTCTCGAATGAATCAAAAAATCTTCAGTTTTACGGGCGTTTGGTAACAAAATTTGTGTCGGTCCTAAATTAGGCATTATGACACCAAGCCGACTGAAATTATGGATTCTTACTAAGAATCATGGCCTCTACACGACTCAAGCCAACTAAAATTATGGATTCTTACTTAAGAATCACGGCATCTACACGACTCAATCATAAATCTGCCACAAGAAGAATTCGTTTTTAAATCATAGGTTTTAAGACTTGGGGTCGGTGGTTTAATCACTTGGGTTCGGTCGTTTTAACACTTGGGGTCGGTCAATTCTTCGGCCTTATGGCAACGATCCGGCTGAAATTTCGAATTCTTACTAAGAGATTTCGAATCAATCATAAAATCTTCTATTTGCGGTCGTTTTATAACAACATTTGTGGACGGTAATAACTTAGGCCTTATGGAACCAAGCCGACTGAAATTATGGATTCTTACTAAGAATCATGGATTCTACACGACTCAATCAAAAAATCTGCCACCAGAAGAATTTTTATAAAATTCCTAGGTTTAAGGACTTAGGGTCGGTGGTTTAAGCACTTTGGTTCGGTCGTTTTAACACCTGGGGTCGATCATATCCGGCTGAAATTTCGGATTCTTATTAAGAGTTCCCGAATGAATGAAAAATAATCTTCGTTTCACGGGCGTTTTGTAAAAACATTTGTGTCGGTCATATGTTAGGACCTATGGCACCAAACCGACTGAAATTATGGATTCTTACTAAGAATCATTGCCTCGTCACGACTCAATCAAAAAATCTGCAAAAAGATAATTTTTTAAAAAAATCCTCGTTTTTAGACTTGGGGTCGGTCGTTGAAACACTTGGGGTCCGCCATATCTTCTGCCTTTTGGCGCCGATGCTGCTGAAATTTCGGATTCTATTTAAGAGTTCTGAATGAATCAAAAAGTCTTCCGTTTAACGGGCGTTTGGTAACAACATTTGTGTCGGTCATAAATTAGGCCTTATGACACCAAGCCGACTGAAATTATGGATTCTTACTAAGAATCATGGCCTTTACACGACTCAAGGGACTGAAATTATGGATTCTTACTTAAGAATCACGGGCTTTACACGACTCAATCAAAAAATCTGCCACAAGAAGAATTTTAAAAAATTTCATAGGTTTTAAGACTTGGGGTCGGTGGTTTAATCACTTGGGTTCGGTCGTTTTAACACTTGGGGTCGGTCAAATCTTCGGCCTTTTGGCACCGATCCGGCTGAAATTTCGAATTCTTATTAAGAGATCTCGAATCAATCATAAAATCTTCTATTTGCGGTCGTTTTGTAACAACATTTGTGGACGGTAATAACTTAGGCCTTATGGAACAAAGCCGACTGAAATTATGGAATCTTACTAAGAATCATGGATTCTACACGACTCAATGAAAAAATCTAGCACAAGAAGAATTTTTATAAAAATCCTCGTTTTTAGACTTGGGGTCGGTCGTTGTAACACTTGGGGTCCGCCATATCTTCTGCCTTTTGGCGCCGATGCGGCTGAAATTTCGGATTCTAATTAAGAGTTCTCGAATGAATCAAAAAATCTTCCGTTTTACGGGCGTTTGGTAACAAAATTTGTGTCAGGCATTATGACACCAAGCCGACTGAAATTATGGATTCTTACTAAGAATCATGGCCTCTACACGACTCAAGCCGACTAAAATTATGGATTCTTACTTAAGAATCACGGCATCTACACGACTCAATCATAAATCTGCCACAAGAAGAATTCGTTTTTAAATCATAGGTTTTAAGACATGGGGTCCGTGGTTTAAGCACTTGGGTTCGGTCGTTTTAACACTTGGGGTCGGTCAAATCTTCGGCCTTATGGCACCGAACCGGCTGAAATTTCGAATTCTTACTAAAAGTTCTCGAATCAATCATAAAATATTCTATTTCCCGTCGTTTTGTAACAACATTTGTGGTCGGTCATAACTTAGGCCTTATGGAACCAAGCCGATGGAAATTATGGATTCTTACTAAGAATCATGGATTCTACACGACTCAATCAAAAAATCTAGCACAAGAAGAATTTTTATAATAATCCTAGGTTTTTAGACTTAGGGTCGGTGGTTTTAGCACTTAGGTTCGGTCGTTTTAACACTTGGGTTCTATCATATCTTCGGCCTTTTGGCGCCGATCCGGCTGAAATTTTGGATTCTTATTAAGAGTTCCCGAATGAATCAAAAAATCTTCGTTTTTTACGGGCGTTTTGTAAAAACATTTGTGTCGGTCATATGTAAGGACCTATTTGCCTCGTCACGACTCAATCAAAAAATCTGCAAAAAAATAATTTTTTAAAAAAATCCTCGTTTTTAGACTTGGGGTCGGTCGTTGTAACACTTGGGGTCCGCCATATCTTCTGCCTTTTGGCGCCGATGCTGCTGAAATTTCGGATTCTATTTAAGAGTTCTCGAATGAATCAAAAAATCTTCCGTTTAACGGGCGTTTGGTAACAACATTTGTGTCGGTCATAAATTAGGCCTTATGACACCAAGCCGACTGAAATTATGAATTCTTACTAAGAATCATGGCCTTTACACGACTCAAGCGACTGAAATTAAGGATTCTTACTTAAGAATCACGGACTCTACACGACTCCATCAAAAATCTGCCACAAGAAGAAATTTTATAAAATTCCTAGGTTTTAAGACTTGGGGTCGGTGGTTCAATCACTTGGGTTAGGTCGTTTTAACACTTGGGGTCGGTCAAATCTTCGGCCTTATGGCACCGAACCGGCTGAAATATCGGATTCTTACTAAGAGTTCTCGAATCAATCATAAAGTATTCTATTTCCCGTCGTTTTGTAACAACATTTGTGGTAGGTCATAACTTAGGCCTTATGGAACCTAGCCGACTAAAATTATGGATTCTTACTAAGAATCATGGATTCTACACGAGTCAATCAAAAAATCTGCCACAAGAAGAATTTTTATAAAATTCCTAGGTTTAAGGACTTAGGGTCGGTGGTTTTAGCACTTGGGTTCGGTCGTTTTAACACTTGGGGTCTATCATATCTTCGGCCTTTTGGCGCCGATCCCGCTGAAATTTCGGATTCTTATTAAGAATGAATGAAAAATAATCTTCCTTTTACGGGCGTTTTGTAAAAACATTTGTGTCGGTCATATGTTAGGACCTATGGCACCAAACCGACTGAAATTATGGATTCTTACTAAGAATCCATGGCCTTAACACGACTCAAGCGACTGAAATTATGGATTCTTACTTAAGAATCACGGACTCTACACGACTCTATCTAAAAATCTGCTACAAGAAGAAATTTTATAAAATTCCTAGGTTTTAAGACTTGGGGTCGGTGGTTCAATCACTTGGGTTCGGTCGTTTTAACACTTGGGGTCGGTCAAATCTTCGGCCTTATGGCACCGAACCGGCTGAAATATCGGATTCTTACTAAGAGTTCTCGAATCAATCATAAAGTATTCTATTTCCCGTCGTTTTGTAACAACATTTGTGGTCGGTCATAACTTAGGCCTTATGGAACCAAGCCGACTAAAATTATGGATTCTTACTTAGAATCATAGATTCTACACGAGTCAATCAAAAAATCTGCCAAAAGAAGAATTTTTATAAAATTGCTAGGTTTTAAGACTTGGGGTCGGTGGTTTAATCACTTGGGTTCGGTCGTTTTAACACTTGGGGTCGGTCAAATCTTCGGCCTTTTTTTTTTTTTTACAGTGAATACCGCACAAGAATCTCAACTGCTCCCGTCTGGAGCCAGTGAGACTATGGCATCCCCAATTGGGGTATGTTGTGAGGCTGAAGGTGGAAGGAGGTGGGGAAGAGGAAGGTTGGGAAATACCTGGCTATTCAGATCTGGTCACTACACACGGCTAAAGCCATTTTCAAGCAACGTTTCAATTCTGAATGTTGGTCTTACACCAGGGCGATACTAATAGTATCTTCCACTCTGGAACGTGCCGCAAATATACTATATATTATTTTAAATGAATTAATTGTGAAATAACACAAATTAAAAAATAAAATTTATTTGCGCATGCCGGGTTCGAACCCGCGACCTCCGGAATGTGAGTCAAGAGTCTTAGCCACTGGACTACGGAGGTCGTCAAAATGGTACGGTGTGTCAAATATGGTGTGTATAATGGTGGTCAAAGTCTTATGGCACCGATCCGGCTGAAATTTCGAATTCTTATTAAGAGATCTCGAATCAATCATAAAATCTTCTATTTGCGGTCGTTTTGTAACAACATTTGTGGACGGTAATAACTTAGGCCTTATGGAACCAAGCCGTCTGAAATTATGGATTCTTACTAAGAATCATGGATTCTACACGACTCAATCAAAAAATCTGCCACCAGAAGAATTTTTATAAAATTCCTAGGTTTAAGGACTTAGGGTCGGTGGTTTAAGCACTTGGGTTCGGTCGTTTTAACACTTGGGGTCGATCATATCTTCGGCCTTTTGGCGCCGATCCGGCTAAAATTTCGGATTCTTATTAAGAGTTCCCGAATGAATCAAAAATCTTCGTTTCACGGGCGTTTTGTAAAAACAATTGTGTCGGTCATATGTTAGGACCTATGGCACCAAACCGACTGAAATTATGGATTCTTACTAAGAATCATTGCCTCGTCACGACTCAATCAAAAAATCTGCAAAACGATAATTTTTTAAAAAAATCCTCGTTTTTAGACTTGGGGTCGGTCGTTGTAACACTTGGGGTCCGCCATATCTTCTGCCTTTTGGCGCCGATGCTGCTGAAATTTCGGATTCTATTTAAGAGTTCTCGAATGAATCAAAAAATCTTCCGTTTAACGGGCGTTTGGTAACAACATTTGTGTCGGTCATAAATTAGGCCTTATGACACCAAGCCGACTGAAATTATGAATTCTTACTAAGAATCTTGGCCTTTACACGACTCAAGCGACTGAAATTATCGATTCTTACTTAAGAATCACGGACTCTACACGACTCCATCTAAAAATCTGCCACAAGAAGAAATTTTATAAAATTCCTAGGTTTTAAGACTTGGGGTCGGTGGTTCAATCACTTGGGTTAGGTCGTTTTAACACTTGGGGTCGGTCAAATCTTCGGCCTTATGGCACCGAACCGGCTGAAATATCGGATTCTTACTAAGAGTTCTCGAATCAATCATAAAGTATTCTATTTCCCGTCGTTTTGTAACAACATTTGTGGTCGGTCATAACTTAGGCCTTATGGAACCAAGCCGACTAAATTTATGGATTCTTACTAAGAATCATGGATTCTACACGAGTCAATCAAAAAATCTGCCACAAGAAGAATTTTTATAAAATTCCTAGGTTTAAGGACTTAGGGTCGGTGGTTTTAGCACTTGGGTTCGGTCGTTTTAACACTTGGGGTCGATCATAACTTCGGCCTTTTGGCGCCGATCCGGCTGAAATTTCGGATTCTTATTAAGAGTTCCCGAATGAATCAAAAAATCTTCGTTTCACGGGCGTTTTGTAAAAACATTTGTGTCGGTCATATGTTAGGACCAATGGCACCAAACCGACTTAAATTATGGATTCTTACTAAGAATCATTGCCTCGTCACGACTCAAGCAAAAAATCTGCAAAAAGATGATTTTTTAAAAAAATCCTCGTTTTTAGACTTGGGTTCAGTCGTTGTAACACTTGAAGTCGGCCATATCTTCTGCCTTTTGACGCCGATTCGGCTGAAATTTCGGTAAAAATTATTAGTTCTCGAATGAATCGAAAAATCTTCCGTTTTACTGGCGTTTGGTAACAACATTTGTGTCGGTCATAAATAAGGCCTTATGACACTAAGCCGACTGAAATTATGGATTCTTACTAAGAATCATGGCCTTTACACGACTCAAGGGACTGAAATTATGGATTCTTACTTAAGAATCACGGGCTTTACACGACTCCATCAAAAAATCTACCACAAGAAGAATTTTTATAAATTTCCTAGGTTTTAAGACTTGGGGTCGGTGGTTTAATCACTTGGGTTCGGTCGTTTTAACACTTGGGGTCGGTCAAATCTTCGGCCTTATGGCACCGATCCGGCTGAAATTTCGAATTCTTATTAAGAGATCTCGAATCAATCATAAAATCTTCTATTTGCGGTCGTTTTGTAGCAACATTTGTGGACGGTAATAACTTAGGCCTTATGGAACCAAGCCGACTGAAATTATGGATTCTTACTAAGAATCATGGATTCTACACGACTCAATCAAAAAATCTAGCACAAGAAGAATTTTTATAATAATCCTAGGTTTTTAGACTTAGGGTCGGTGGTTTTAGCACTTAGGTTCGGTCGTTTTAACACTTGGGGTCTATCATATCTTCGGCCTTTTGGCGCCGATCCGGCTGAAATTTCGGATCCTTATTAAGAGTTCCCGAATGAATCGAAAAATCTTCGTTTCACGGGCGTTTTGTAAAAACATTTGTGTCGGTCATATGTTAGGACCTATGGCACCAAACCGACTGAAATTATTAATTCTTACTAAGAATCATTGCCTCGTCACGACTCAAGCAAAAAATCTGCAAAAAGATGATTTTTTTAAAAAATCCTCGTTTTTAGACTTGGGGTCGGTCGTTGTACCACTTGGGGTCGGCCATATCATCTGCCTTTTGGCGCCGATGCGGCTGAAATTTCGGATTCTAATTAAGAGTTCTCGAATGAATCAAAAAATCTTCCGTTTTACGGGCGTTTTGTAACAAAATTTGTGTCGGTCATAAATTAGGCATTATGACACCAAGCCGACTGAAATTATGGATTCTTACTAAGAATCATGGCCTTTACACGACTCAAGGGACTGAAATTATGGATTCTTACTTATGAATCACGGGCTTTACACGACTCCATCAAAAAATCTGCCACAAGAAGAATTTTAATAAATTTCCTAGGTTTTAAGACTTGGGGTCGGTGGTTTAATCACTTGGGTTCGGTCGTTTTAACACTTGGGGTCGGTCAAATCTTCGGCCTTATGGCACCGATCCGGCTGAAATTTCGAATTCTTTTTAAGAGATCTCGAATCAATCATAAAATCTTCTATTTGCGGTCGTTTTGTAACAACATTTGTGGACGGTAATAACTTAGGCCTTATGGAACCAAGCCGACTGAAATTATGGATTCTTACTAAGAATCATGGATTCTACACGACTCAATGAAAAAATCTAGCACAAGAAGAATTTTTATAAAAATCCTCGTTTTTAGACTTGGGGTCGGTCGTTGTAACACTTGGGGTCCGCCATATCTTCTGCCTTTTGGCGCCGATGCGGCTGAAATTTCGGATTCTAATTAAGAGTTCTCGAATTAATCAAAAAATCTTCCGTTTTACGGGCGTTTGGTAACAAAATTTGTGTCGGTCATAAATTAGGCATTATGACACCAAGCCGACTGAAATTATGGATTCTTACTAAGAATCATGGCCTTTACACGACTCAAGCCGACTAAAATTATGGATTCTTACTTAAAAATCACGGCATTTACACGACTCAATCATAAATCTGCCACAAGAAGAATTCGTTTGTAAATCATAGGTTTTAAGACTTGGAGTCGGTGGTTTAAGCACTTGGGTTCGGTCGATTTAACACTTGGGGTGGGTCAAATCTTCGGCCTTATGGCACCGAACCGGCTGAAATTTCGGAGTCTTACTAAGAGTTCTCGAATCAATCATAAAATATTCTATTTCCCGTCGTTTTGTAACAACATTTGTGGTCGGTCATAACTTAGGCCTTATGGAACCAAGCCGACTGAAATTATGGATTCTTACTAAGAATCATGGATTCTACACGACTCAATCAAAAAATCTAGCACAAGATGAATTTTTATAAAAATCCTAGGTTTTAAGACTTAGGGTCGGTGGTTTTAGCACTTAGGTTCGGTCGGTTTAACACTTGGGGTCTATCATATCTTCGGCCTTTTGGCGCCGATCCGGCAGAAATTTCGGATTCTTATTAATAAGAATCCGGAATGAATCAAAAAATCTTCGTTTCACGGGCGTTTTGTAAAAACATTTGTGTCGGTCATATGTTAGGACCTATGGCACCAAACCGACTGAAATTATGGATTCTTACTAAGAATCATTGCCTCTACACGACTCAATCAAAAAATCTGCAAAAAGATGATTTTTTTTTTAAATCTTCGTTTTCAGACTTGGGGTCGGTCGTTGTAACACTTTGGGTCGATCAGACCTTCGGCTTTGGCGCCGATCCTGCTGAAATTTCGGATTCTTACTAAGGGTTCCCGAATGAATCAAAAAATCTTCGTTACACGGGCGTTTGGTAACAACATTTGTGTCGGTCATAAATTAGGTCTTAGGACACCGAATGAAATTATGGATTCTTACTAAAAATCATGGCCTCTACACGACTCAATCAAAAAATCTGCAACAAGAAGATTTTTTTAAAAAATCGTCGTTTTTAGACTTCGGGTCGGTCGTTGTAACACTTGGGGTCCGCCATATCTTCTGCCTTTTGGCGCCGATGTGACTGAAATTTCGGATTCTAATTAAGAGTTCTCGAATGAATCAAAAAAACTTCCGTTATACGGGCGTTTGGTAACAACATTTGTGTCGGTCATAAATTAGGCATGATGACACCAAACCGACTGAAATTATGGATTCTTACTAAGAATCATGGATTCTACACGACTCAATCAAAAAATCTAGCTTAAAAAGAATTTTTATAAAAATCCTAGGTTTTTAGACTTAGGGTCGGTGGTTTTAGCACTTGGGTTCGGTCGTTTTAACACTTGGGGTCTATCATATCTTCGGACTTTTGGCGCCGATCCCGCTGAAATTTCGGATTCTTATTAAGAGTTCCCGAATGAATGAAAAATAATCTTCCTTTTACGGGCGTTTTGTAAAAATATTTGTGTCGGTCATATGTTAGGACCTATGGCACCAAACCGACTGAAATTATGGATTCTTACTAAGAATCATGGCCTTTACACGACTCAAGCGACTGAAATTATGGATTCTTACTTAAGAATCACGGACTCTACACGACTCCATCTAAAAATCTGCCACAAGAAGAAATTTTAAAAAATTCCTAGGTTTAAGGACTTATGGTCGGTGGTTTAAGCACTTGGGTTCGGTCATTTTAACACTTGGGGTCGATCATATCTTCGGCCTTTTGGCGCCGATCCAGCTGAAATTTCGGAGACTTATTAAGAGTTACCGAATGAATCAAAAAATCTTCCTTTCACGGGCGTTTTGTAAAAACATTTGTGTCGGTCATATGTTAGGACCAATGGCACCAAATCGACTTAAATTATGGATTCTTACTAAGAATCATTGCCTCGTCACGACCCAAGCAAAAAATCTGCAAAAAGATGATTTTTTAAAAAAATCCTCGTTTTTTGACTTGGGGTCAGTCGTTGTAACACTTGAAGTCGGCCATATCTTCTGCCTTTTGACGCCGATCCGGCTGAAATTTCGGAAAAAATTAATAGTTCTCGAATGAATCGAAAAATCTTCCGTTTTACGGGCGTTTGGTAACAACATTTGTGTCGGTCATAAATAAGGCCTTATGACACCAAGCCGACTGAAATTATGGATTCTTACTAAGAATCATGGCCTTTACACGACTCAAGGGACTGAAATTATAGATTCTTACTTAAGAATCATGGGCTTTACACGACTATATCAAAAAATCTACCACAAGAAGAATTTTTATAAATTTCCTAGGTTTTAAGACTTGGGGTCGGTGTTTTAATCACTTGGGTTCAATCGTTTTAACACTTGGGGTCGGTCAAATCTTCGGCCTTATGGCACCGATCCGGTTGAAATTTCGAATTCTTATTAAGAGATCTCGAATCAATCATAAAATCTTCTATTTGCGGTCGTTTTGTACCAACATTTGTGGACGGTAATAACTTAGGCCTTATGGAACCAAGCCGACTGAAATTATGGATTCTTACTAAGAATCATGGATTCTACACGACTCAATCAAAAAATCTAGCACAAGATGAATTTTTATAAAAATCCTAGGTTTTAAGACTTAGGGTCGGTGGTTTTAGCACTTAGGTTCGGTCGGTTTAACACTTGGGGTCTATCATATCTTCGGCCTTTTGGCGCCGATCCGGCAGAAATTTCGGATTCTTATTAATAAGAATCCGGAATGAATCAAAAAATCTTCGTTTCACGGGCGTTTTGTAAAAACATTTGTGTCGGTCATATGTTAGGACCTATGGCACCAAACCGACTGAAATTATGGATTCTTACTAAGAATCATTGCCTCTACACGACTCAATCAAAAAATCTGCAAAAAGATGATTTTTTTTTTAAATCTTCGTTTTCAGACTTGGGGTCGGTCGTTGTAACACTTTGGGTCGATCAGACCTTCGGCTTTGGCGCCGATCCTGCTGAAATTTCGGATTCTTACTAAG
Organism: Limnephilus marmoratus; assembly: GCA_917880885.1. Lineage (NCBI taxonomy): Eukaryota > Metazoa > Arthropoda > Insecta > Trichoptera > Limnephilidae > Limnephilus > Limnephilus marmoratus. Next base: position 57,975,012 of record OU862908.1, read on the forward strand.
GGTTCCCGAATGAATCAAAAAATCTTCGTTACACGGGCGTTTGGTTACAACATTTGTGTCGGTCATAAATTAGGTCTTAGGACACCGAATGAAATTATGGATTCTTACTAAAAATCATGGCCTCTACACGACTCAATCAAAAAATCTGCAACAAGAAGATTTTTTTAAAAAATCGTCGTTTTTAGACTTCGGGTCGGTCGTTGTAACACTTGGGGTCCGCCATATCTTCTGCCTTTTGGCGCCGATGTGGCTGAAATTTCGGATTCTAATTAAGAGTTCTCGAATGAATCAAAAAAACTTCCGTTATACGGGCGTTTGGTAACAACATTTGTGTCGGTCATAAATTAGGCATGATGACACCAAACCGACTGAAATTATGGATTCTTACTAAGAATCATGGATTCTACACGACTCAATCAAAAAATCTAGCTTAAAAAGAATTTTTATAAAAATCCTAGGTTTTTAGACTTAGGGTCGGTGGTTTTAGCACTTGGGTTCGGTCGTTTTAACACTTGGGGTCTATCATATCTTCGGACTTTTGGCGCCGATCCCGCTGAAATTTCGGATTCTTATTAAGAGTTCCCGAATGAATGAAAAATAATCTTCCTTTTACGGGCATTTTGTAAAAATATTTGTGTCGGTCATATGTTAGGACCTATGGCACCAAACCGACTGAAATTATGGATTCTTACTAAGAATCATGGCCTTTACACGACTCAAGCGACTGAAATTATGGATTCTTACTTAAGAATCACGGACTCTACACGACTCCATCTAAAAATCTGCCACAAGAAGAAATTTTATAAAATTCCTAGGTTTAAGGACTTATGGTCGGTGGTTTAAGCACTTGGGTTCGGTCATTTTAACACTTGGGGTCGATCATATCTTCGGCCTTTTGGCGCCGATCCAGCTGAAATTTCGGAGACTTATTAAGAGTTACCGAATGAATCAAAAAATCTTCCTTTCACGGGCGTTTTGTAAAAACATTTGTGTCGGTCATATGTTAGGACCAATGGCACCAAATCGACTTAAATTATGGATTCTTACTAAGAATCATTGCCTCGTCACGACCCAAGCAAAAAATCTGCAAAAAGATGATTTTTTAAAAAAATCCTCGTTTTTTGACTTGGGGTCAGTCGTTGTAACACTTGAAGTCGGCCATATCTTCTGCCTTTTGACGCCGATCCGGCTGAAATTTCGGAAAAAATTAATAGTTCTCGAATGAATCGAAAAATCTTCCGTTTTACGGGCGTTTGGTAACAACATTTGTGTCGGTCATAAATAAGGCCTTATGACACCAAGCCGACTGAAATTATGGATTCTTACTAAGAATCATGGCCTTTACACGACTCAAGGGACTGAAATTATAGATTCTTACTTAAGAATCATGGGCTTTACACGACTATATCAAAAAATCTACCACAAGAAGAATTTTTATAAATTTCCTAGGTTTTAAGACTTGGGGTCGGTGTTTTAATCACTTGGGTTCAATCGTTTTAACACTTGGGGTCGGTCAAATCTTCGGCCTTATGGCACCGATCCGGTTGAAATTTCGAATTCTTATTAAGAGATCTCGAATCAATCATAAAATCTTCTATTTGCGGTCGTTTTGTACCAACATTTGTGGACGGTAATAACTTAGGCCTTATGGAACCAAGCCGACTGAAATTATGGATTCTTACTAAGAATCATGGATTCTACACTACTCAATCAAAAAATCTAGCACAAGAAAATTTTTTATAATAATCCTAGGTTTTTAGACTTAGGGCCGGTGGTTTTAGCACTTAGGTTCGGTCGTTTTGACACTTGGGGTCTATCATATCTTCGGCCTTTTGGCGCCGATCCGGCTGAAATTTCGGATTCTTATTAAGAGTTCCCGAATGAATCAAAAAATCTTCGTTTCACGGGCGTTTTGTAAAAACATTTGTGTCGGTCATATGTTAGGACCTATGGCACCAAACCGACTGAAATTATGGATTCTTACTAAGAATCATTGCCTAGTCACGACTCAAGCAAAAAATCTGCAAAAAGATGATTTTTTAAAAAAATCCTCGTTTTTAGACTTGGGGTCGGTCGTTGTAACACTTGGCGTCGGCCATATCGTCTGCCTTTTGGCGCCGATGCGGCTGAAATTTCGGATTCTAATTAAGAGTTCTCGAATAAATCAAAAAATCTTCAGTTTTACGGGCGTTTGGTAACAAAATTTGTGTCGGTCATAAATTAGGCATTATGACACCAAGCCGACTGAAATTATGGATTCTTACTAAGAATCATGGCCTCTACACGACTCAAGCCAACTAAAATTATGGATTCTTACTTAAGAATCACGGCATCTACACGACTCAATCATAAATCTGCCACAAGAAGAATTCGTTTTTAAATCATAGGTTTTAAGACTTGGGGTCGGTGGTTTAATCACTTGGGTTCGGTCGTTTTAACACTTGGGGTCGGTCAATTCTTCGGCCTTATGGCAACAATCCGGCTGAAATTTCGAATTCTTACTAAGAGATTTCGAATCAATCATAAAATCTTCTATTTGCGGTCGTTTTATAACAACATTTGTGGACGGTAATAACTTAGGCCTTATGGAACCAAGCCGACTGAAATTATAGATTCTTACTAAGAATCATGGATTCTACACGACTCAATCAAAAAATCTGCCACCAGAAGAATTTTTATAAAATTCCTAGGTTTAAGGACTTAGGGTCGGTGGTTTAAGCACTTTGGTTCGGTCGTTTTAACACCTGGGGTCGATCATATCCGGCTGAAATTTCGGATTCTTATTAAGAGTTCCCGAATGAATGAAAAATAATCTTCGTTTCACGGGCGTTTTGTAAAAACATTTGTGTCGGTCATATGTTAGGACCTATGGCACCAAACCGACTGAAATTATGGATTCTTACTAAGAATCATTGCCTCGTCACGACTCAATCAAAAAATCTGCAAAAAGATAATTTTTTATAAAAATCCTCGTTTTTAGACTTGGGGTCGGTCGTTGTAACACTTGGGGTCCGCCATATCTTCTGCCTTTTGGCGCCGATGCTGCTGAAATTTCGGATTCTATTTAAGAGTTCTCGAATGAATCAAAAAATCTTCCGTTTAACGGGCGTTTGGTAACAACATTTGTGTCGGTCATAAATTAGGCCTTATGACACCAAGCCGACTGAAATTATGGATTCTTACTAAGAATCATGGCCTTTACACGACTCAAGGGACTGAAATTATGGATTCTTACTTAAGAATCACGGGCTTTACACGACTCAATCAAAAAATCTGCCACAAGAAGAATTTTAAAAAATTTCCTAGGTTTTAAGACTTGGTGTCGGTGGTTTAATCACTTGGGTTCGGTCGTTTTAACACTTGGGGTCGGTCAAATCTTCGGCCTTTTGGCACCGATCCGGCTGAAATTTCGAATTCTTATTAAGAGATCTCGAATCAATCATAAAATCTTCTATTTGCGGTCGTTTTGTAACAACATTTGTGGACGGTAATAACTTAGGCCTTATGGAACCAAGCCGACTGAAATTATGGATTCTTACTAAGAATCATGGATTCTACATGACTCAATGAAAAAATCTAGCACAAGAAGAATTTTTATAAAAATCCTCGTTTTTAGACTTGGGGTCGGTCGTTGTAACACTTGGGGTCCGCCATATCTTCTGCCTTTTGGCGCCGATGCGGCTGAAATTTCGGATTCTAATTAAGAGTTCTCGAATGAATCAAAAAATCTTCCGTTTTACGGGCGTTTGGTAACAAAATTTGTGTCAGGCATTATGACACCAAGCCGACTGAAATTATGGATTCTTACTAAGAATCATGGCCTCTACACGACTCAAGCCGACTAAAATTATGGATTCTTACTTAAGAATCACGGCATCTACACGACTCAATCATAAATCTGCCACAAGAAGAATTCGTTTTTAAATCATAGGTTTTAAGACATGGGGTCGGTGGTTTAAGCACTTGGGTTCGGTCGTTTTAACACTTGGGGTCGGTCAAATCTTCGGCCTTATGGCACCGAACCAGCTGAAATTTCGAATTCTTACTAAAAGTTCTCGAATCAATCATAAAATATTCTATTTCCCGTCGTTTTGTAACAACATTTGTGGTCGGTCATAACTTAGGCCTTATGGAACCAAGCCGATGGAAATTATGGATTCTTACTAAGAATCATGGATTCTACACGACTCAATCAAAAAATCTAGCTTAAAAAGAATTTTTATAAAAATCCTAGGTTTTTAGACTTAGGGTCGGTGGTTTTAGCACTTGGGTTCGGTCGTTTTAACACTTGGGGTCTATCATATCTTCGGCCTTTTGGCGCCGATCCCGCTGAAATTTCGGATTCTTATTAAGAGTTCCCGAATGAATGAAAAATAATCTTCCTTTTACGGGCGTTTTGTAAAAATATTTGTGTCGGTCATATGTTAGGACCTATGGCACCAAACCGACTGAAATTATGGATTCTTACTAAGAATCATGGCCTTTACACGACTCAAGCGACTGAAATTATGGATTCTTACTTAAGAATCACGGACTCTACACGACTCCATCTAAAAATCTGCCACAAGAAGAAATTTTATAAAATTCCTAGGTTTAAGGACTTATGGTCGGTGGTTTAAGCACTTGGGTTCGGTCATTTTAACACTTGGGGTCGATCATATCTTCGGCCTTTTGGCGCCGATCCAGCTGAAATTTCGGAGACTTATTAAGAGTTACCGAATGAATCAAAAAATCTTCCTTTCACGGGCGTTTTGTAAAAACATTTGTGTCGGTCATATGTAAGGACCAATGGCACCAAACCGACTTAAATTATGGATTCTTACTAAGAATCATTGCCTCGTCACGACTCAAGCAAAAAATCTGCAAAAAGATGATTTTTTAAAAAAATCCTCGTTTTTTGACTTGGGGTCAGTCGTTGTAACACTTGAAGTCGGCCATATCTTCTGCCTTTTGACGCCGATCCGGCTGAAATTTCGGAAAAAATTAATAGTTCTCGAATGAATCGAAAAATCTTCCGTTTTACGGGCGTTTGGTAACAACATTTGTGTCGGTCATAAATAAGGCCTTATGACACCAAGCCGACTGAAATTATGGATTCTTACTAAGAATCATGGCCTTTACACGACTCAAGGGACTGAAATTATAGATTCTTACTTAAGAATCACGGGCTGTACACGACTATATCAAAAAATCTACCACAAGAAGAATTTTTATAAATTTCCTAGGTTTTAAGACTTGGGGTCGGTGTTTTAATCACTTGGGTTCAATCGTTTTAACACTTGGGGTCGGTCAAATCTTCGGCCTTATGGCACCGATCCGGCTGAAATTTCGAATTCTTATTAAGAGATCTCGAATCAATCGTAAAATCTTCTATTTGCGGTCGTTTTGTAACAACATTTGTGGACGGTAATAACTTAGGCCTTATGGAACCAAGCCGACTGAAATTATGGATTCTTACTTAAGAATCACGGCATCTACACGACTCAATCATAAATCTGCCACAAGAAGAATTCGTTTTTAAATCATAGGTTTTAAGACTTGGAGTCGGTGGTTTAAGCACTTGGGTTCGGTCGATTTAACACTTGGGGTTGGTCAAATCTTCGGCCTTATGGCACCGAACCCGCTGAAATTTCGGAGTCTTACTAAGAGTTCTCGAATCAATCATAAAATATTCTATTTCCCGTCGTTTTGAAACAACATTTGTGGTCGGTCATAACTTAGGCCTTTATGGAACCAAGCCGACTGAAATTATGGATTCTTACTAAGAATCATGGATTCTACACGACTCAATCAAAAAATCTAGCACAAGAAGAATTTTTATAAAAATCCTAGGTTTTTAGACTTAGGGTCGGTGGTTTTAGCACTTAGGTTCGGTCGGTTTAACACTTGGGGTCTATCATATCTTCGGCCTTTTGGCGCCGATCCGGCTGAAATTTCGGATTCTTATTAAGAGTTCCCGAATGAATCAAAAAATCTTCGTTTCACGGGCGTTTTGTAAAAACATTTGTGTCGGTCATATGTTAGGACCTATGGCACCAAACCGACTGAAATTATGGATTCTTACTAAGAATCATTGCCTCTACACGACTCAATCAAAAAATCTGCAAAAAGATGATTTTTTTAAAAAATCTTCGTTTTCAGACTTGGGGTCGGTCGTTGTAACACTTTGGGTCGATCAGACCTGCGGCCTTTGGCGCCGATCCTGCCGAAATTTCGGATTCTTACTAAGGGTTCCCAAATGAATCAAAAAATCTTCGTTACACGGGCGTTTGGTAACAACATTTGTGTCGGTCATAAATTAGGTCTTAGGACACCGAATGAAATTATGGATTCTTACTAAAAATCATGGCCTCTACACGACTCAATCAAAAAATCTGCAACAAGAAGATTTTTTTAAAAAATCGTCGTTTTTAGACTTGGGGTCGGTCGTTGTAACACTTGGGGTCCGCCATATCTTCTGCCTTTTGGCGCCGATGCGGCTGAAATTTCGGATTCTATTTAAGAGTTCTCGAATGAATCAAAAAATCTTCCGTTTAACGGGCGTTTGGTAACAACATTTGTGTCGGTCATAAATTAGGTCAAGCCGACTGAAATTATGAATTCTTACTAAGAATCATGGCCTTTACACGACTCAATCGACTGAAATTATGGATTCTTACTAAGAATCGTGGATTCTACACGACTCAATCAAAAAATCTGCCACCTGAAGAATTTTTATAAAATTCCTAGGTTAAAGGACTTAGGGTCGGTGGTTTAAGCACTTGGGTTTTGTCGTTTCAACACTTGGGGTCGATCATATCTCGGCCTTTTGGCGCCGATCCGGCTGAAATTTCGGAATCTTATTAAGAGTTCCCGAATGAATCAAAAAATCTTCGTTTCACGGGCGTTTTGTAAAAACATTTGTGTCGGTCATATGTTAGGACCTATGGCAACAAACCGACTGAAATTATGGATTTTTACTAAAAATCATTGCCTCGTCACGACTCAAGCAAAAAATCTGCAAAAAGATGATTTTTTAAAAAAATCCTCGTTTTTAGACTTGGGGTCGGTCGTTGTAACACTTGGGGTCCGCCATATCTTCTGCCTTTTGGCGCCGATGCGGCTGAAATTTCGGATTCTATTTAAGAGTTCTCGAATGAATCAAAAAATCTTCCGTTTAACGGGCGTTTGGTAACAACATTTGTGTCGGTCATAAATTAGGCCTTATGACACCAAGCCGACTGAAATTATGAATTCTTACTAAGAATCATGGCCTTTACACGACTCAAGCGACTGAAATTATGGATTCTTACTTAAGAATCACGGACTCTACACGACTCCATCTAAAAATCTGCCACAAGAAGAAATTTTATAAAATTCCTAGGTTTTAAGACTTGGGGTCGGTGGTTTAATCACTTGGGTTCGGTCGTTTTAACACTTGGGGTCGGTCAAATCTTCAGCCTTATGGCACCGAACCGGCTGAAATATCGGATTCTTACTAAGAGTTCTCGAATCAATCATAAAGTATTCTATTTCCGGTCGTTTTGTAACAATATTTGTGGTCGGTCATAACTTAGGCCTTATGGAACCAAGCCGACTAAAATTATGGATTCTTACTAAGAATCATGGATTCTACACGACTCAATCAAAAAATCTGGCACAAGAAGAATTTTTATAAAATTCATAGGTTTTAAGACTGAAGGTCGGTGGTTTTAGCACTTGGGTTCGGTCGTTTCAACACTTGGGGTAGATCATATCTTCGGCCTTTTGGCGCTGATCCGTCTGAAATTTCGGATTCTTATTAAGAGTTCCCGAATGAATCAAAAAATCTTCGTTTCACGGGCGTTTTGTAAAAACATTTGTGTCGGTCATATGATACGACCTATGGCACCAAACCGACAGAAATTATGGATTCTTACTAAGAATCATTGCCTCTACACGACTCAATCAAAAAATCTGCAAAAAGATGATTTTTTAAAAAAATCTTCGATTTCAGACTTGGGGTCGGTCGTTGTAACACTTTGGGTCGATCAGACCTTCGGCCTTTGGTGCCGATACTGCTGAAATTTTTGATTCTTACTAAGGGTTCCCGAATGAATCAAAAAATCTTCGTTACACGGGCGTTTGGTAACAACATTTGTGTCGGTCATAAATTAGGTCTTATGACACCGAATGAAATTATGGATTCTTTCTAAAAATCATGGCCTCTACACGACTCAATTAAAAAATCTGCAACAAGAAGATTTTTCAAAAAAATCGTCGTTTGTAGACTTGGAGTCGGTCGTTGTAACACTTGGGGTCCGCCATATCTTCTGCCTTTTGGCGCCGATGCGGCTGAAATTTCGGATTCTTATTAAGAGTTCTCGAAAGAATCAAAAAATCTTCCGTTATACGGGCGTTTGGTAACAACATTTGTGTCGGTCATAAATTAGGCATGATGACACCAAGCCGACTGAAATTATGGATTCTTACTAAGAATCATGGATTCTACACGACTCAATCAAAATATCTAGCATAAAAAGAATTTTTATAAAAATCCTAGGTTTTTAGACTTAGGGTCGGTGGTTTTAACACTTGGGTTCGGTCATTTTAACACTTGGGGTCTATCATATCGTCGGCCTTTTGGCGCCGATCCGGCTGAAATTTCGGATTCTTATTAAGAGTTCCCGAATGAATGAAAAATAATCTTCGTTTCACGGGCGTTTTGTAAAAACATTTGTGTCGGTCATATGTTAGGACCTATGGCACCAAACCGACTGAAATTATGGATTCTTACTAAGAATCCTTGCCTCTACACGACTCAATCAAAAAATCTGCAAAAAGATGATTTTTTAAAAAAATCCTCGTTTTCAGACTTGGGGTCAGTCGTTGTAACACTTTGGGTCGATCAGACCTTCGGCCTTTGGCGCCGATCCTGCCGAAATTTCGGATTCTTACTAAGGGTTCCCAAATGAATCAAAAAATCTTCGTTACACGGGCGTTTGGTAACAACATTTGTGTCGGTCATAAATTAGGTCTTAGGACACCGAATGAAATTATGGATTCTTACTAAAAATCATGGCCTCTACACGACTCAATCAAAAAATCTGCAACAAGAAGATTTTTTTAAAAAATCGTCGTTTTTAGACTTGGGGTCGGTCGTTGTAACACTTGGGGTCCGCCATATCTTCTGCCTTTTGGCGCCGATGCGGCTGAAATTTCGGATTCTATTTAAGAGTTCTCGAATGAATCAAAAAATCTTTCGTTTAACGGGCGTTTGGTAACAACATTTGTGTCGGTCATTAATTAGGCCTTATGACACCAAGCCAACTGAAATTATGAATTCTTACTAAGAATCATGGCCTTTACACGACTCAATCGACTGAAATTATGGATTCTTACTAAGAATCGTGGATTCTACACGACTCAATCAAAAAATCTGCCACCAGAAGAATTTTTATAAAATTCCTAGGTTAAAGGACTTAGGGTCGGTGGTTTAAGCACTTGGGTTTTGTCGTTTCAACACTTGGGGTCGATCATATCTTCGGCCTTTTGGCGCCGATCCGGCTGAAATTTCGGAATCTTATTAAGAGTTCCCGAATGAATCAAAAAATCTTCGTTTCACGGGCGTTTTGTAAAAACATTTGTGTCGGTCATATGTTAGGACCTATGGCAACAAACCGACTAAAATTATGGATTTTTACTAAAAATCATTGCCTCGTCACGACTCAAGCAAAAAATCTGCAAAAAGATGATTTTTTTAAAAAATCCTCGTTTTTAGACTTGGGGTCGGTCGTTGTAACACTTGGGGTCCGCCATATCTTCTGCCTTTTGGCGCCGATGCGGCTGAAATTTCGGATTCTATTTAAGAGTTCTCGAATGAATCAAAAAATCTTCCGTTTAACGGGCGTTTGGTAACAACATTTGTGTCGGTCATAAATTAGGCCTTATGACACCAAGCCGACTGAAATTATGAATTCTTACTAAGAATCATGGCCTTTACACGACTCAATCGACTGAAATTATGGATTCTTACTTAAGAATCACGGACTCTACACGACTCCATCTAAAAATCTGCCACAAGAAGAAATTTTATAAAATTCTTAGGTTTTAAGACTTGGGGTCGGTGGTTTAATCACTTGGGTTCGGTCGTTTTAACACTTGGGGTCGGTCAAATCTTCGGCCTTATGGCACCGAACCGGCTGAAATATCGGATTCTTACTAAGAGTTCTCGAATCAATCATAAAGTATTCTATTTCCGGTCGTTTTGTAACAATATTTGTGGTCGGTCATAACTTAGGCCTTATGGAACCAAGCCGACTAAAATTATGGATTCTTACTAAGAATCATGGATTCTACACGACTCAATCAAAAAATCTGGCACAAGAAGAATTTTTATAAAATTCATAGGTTTTAAGACTGAAGGTCGGTGGTTTTAGCACTTGGGTTCGGTCGTTTCAACACTTGGGGTAGATCATATCTTCGGCCTTTTGGCGCCGATCCGTCTGAAATTTCGGATTCTTATTAAGAGTTCCCGAATGAATCAAAAAATCTTCGTTTCACGGGCGTTTTGTAAAAACATTTGTGTCGGTCATATGTTACGACCTATGGCACCAAACCGACAGAAATTATGGATTCTTACTAAGAATCATTGCCTCTACACGACTCAATCAAAAAATCTGCAAAAAGATGATTTTTTAAAAAAATCTTCGTTTTCAGACTTGGGGTCGGTCGTTGTAACACTTTGGGTCGATCAGACCTTCGGCCTTTGGTGCCGATACTGCTGAAATTTCGGATTCTTACTAAGGGTTCCCGAATGAATTAAAAAATCTTCGTTACACGGGCGTTTGGTAACAACATTTGTGTCGGTCATAAATTAGGTCTTATGACACCGAATGAAATTATGGATTCTTACTAAAAATCATGGCCTCTACACGACTCAATTAAAAAATCTGCAACAAGAAGATTTTTTAAAAAAATCGTCGTTTGTAGACTTGGAGTCGGTCGTTGTAACACTTGGGGTCCGCCATATCTTCTGCCTTTTGGCGCCGATGCGGCTGAAATTTCGGATTCTAATTAAGAGTTCTCGAAAGAATCAAAAAATCTTCCGTTATACGGGCGTTTGGTAACAACATTTGTGTCGGTCATAAATTAGGCATGATGACACCAAGCCGACTGAAATTATGGATTCTTACTAAGAATCATGGATTCTACACGACTCAATCAAAATATCTAGCATAAAAAGAATTTTTATAAAAATCCTAGGTTTTTAGACTTAGGGTCGGTGGTTTTAACACTTGGGTTCGGTCATTTTAACACTTGGGGTCTATCATATCTTCGGCCTTTTGGCGCCGATCCGGCTGAAATTTCGGATTCTTATTAAGAGTTCCCGAATGAATGAAAAATAATCTTCGTTTCACGGGCGTTTTGTAAAAACATTTGTGTCGGTCATATGTTAGGACCTATGGCACCAAACCGACTGAAATTATGGATTCTTACTAAGAATCATTGCCTCTACACGACTCAATCAAAAAATCTGCAAAAAGATGATTTTTTAAAAAAATCCTCGTTTTCAGACTTGGGGTCAGTCGTTGTAACACTTGAAGTCGGCCATATCTTCTGCCTTTTGACGCCGATCCGGCTGAAATTTCGGATACTAATTAATAGTTCTCGAATGAATCAAAAAATCTTCCGTTTTACGGGCGTTTGGTAACAACATTTGTGTCGGTCATAAATAAGGTCTTATGACACCAAGCCGACTGAAATTATGGATTCTTACTAAGAATCATGGCCTTTACCCGACTCAAGGGACTGAAATTATGGATTCTTACTTAAGAATCACGGGCTTTACACGACTCCATCAAAAAATCTGCCACAAGAAGAATTTTTATAAATTTTCTAGGTTTTAAGACTTGGGGTCGGTGGCTGAATCTCTTGGGTTAGGTCGTTTTAACTCTTGGGGTCGGTCAAATCTTCGGCCTTATGGCACCGATCCGGCTGAAATTTCGAATTCTTATTAAGAGATCTCGAATCAATCATAAAATCTTCTATTTGCGGTCGTTTTGTAACAACATTTGTGGACGGTAATATCTTAGGCCTTATGGAACCAATCCTACCTAAATTATGGATTCTTTCTAAGAATCATGGATTCTACACGACTCAATCAAAAAATCTGCCACAAGAAGAATTTTTATAAAATTCCTAGGTTTTAAGACTTAGGGTCGGTGGTTTAAGCACTTGGGATCGGTCGTTTGGTCGTTTTAACACTTGGGGTCTATCATATCTTCGGCCTTTTGGCGCCGATCCGGCTGAAATTTCGGATTCTTATTAAGAGTTCCCGAATGAATCAAAAAATCTTCGTTTCACGGGCGTTTTGTAAAAACATTTGTGTCGGTCATATGTTAGAACCTATGGCACCAAGCCGACTGAAATTATGGATTCTTATTAAGAATCATGGCCTTAACACCAATAAAGCGACTGAAATTATGGATTCTTACTTAAGAATAACGGGCTCTACACGACTCCATCAAAAAATCTGCCACAAGAAGAATTTTTATAAAATTCCTAGGTTTTAATACTTGTGGTCGGTGGTTTAATCACTTGGGTTTGGTCATTTTAACACTTGGGGTCGGTCAAATCTTCGGCCTTATGGCACCGAACCGGCTGAAATATCGGATTCTTACCAAGAGTTCTCGAATCAATCATAAAATATTCTATTTCCAGTCGTTTTGTAACAACATTTGTGGTCGGTCATAACTTAGGCCTTATGGAACCAAGCCGGCTGAAATTATGGATTCTTACTAAGAATCAAGGATTCTACACGACTCAATCAAAAAATCTGCCACAAGAAGAATTTTTATAAAATTCATAGGTTTTAAGCCTTAGGGTCGGTGGTTTAAGCACTTGGGTTCGGTCGTTTCAACACTTGGGAAAGATCATATCTTCGGCCTTTTGGCGCCGATCCGGCTGAAATTTCGGATTCTTATTAAGAGTTCCCGAATGAATCAAAAAATCTTCGTTTCACGGGCGTTTTGTAAAAACATTTGTGTCGGTCATATGTTAAGGCCTATGGCACTAAACCGACTGAAATTATGGATTCTTACTACGAATCATTGCCTCTACACGACTCAATCAAAAAATCTGCAAAAAGATGATTTTTTAAAAAAATCTTCGTTTTCAGACTTAGGGTCAGTCGTTTTAACACTTTGGGTCGATCATATCTTCGGCGTTTGGCGCCGATCCTGCTGAAATTTCGAATTCTTACTAAGAGTTCTCGAATGAATCAAAAAATCTTCCGTTTTACGGGCGTTTGGTAACAACATTTGTGTCGGTCATAAATTAGGCATTATGACACAAAGCCGACTGAAATTATGGATTCATACTAAAAATCATGGCCTCTACACGACTCAAGCCGACTAAAATTATGGTTTCTTACTTAAGAATCACGGCATCTACACGGCTCAATCATAAATCTGCCACATGAAGAATTCGTTTTTAAATTATAGGTTTTAAGACTTGGGGTCGGTGGTTTAAGCACTTGGGTTCGGTCGTTTTAACACTTGGGGTCGGTCAAATCTTCGGCCTTATGGCACCGAACCGGCTGAAATTTCGGATTCTTACTAAGAGTTCTCGAATCAATCGTAAAATATTCTATTTCCCGTTGTTTTGTAACAACATTTGTGGTCGGTCATAACTTAGGCCTTATGGAACCAAGCCGACTGAAATTATGGATTCTTACTAAGAATCATGGATTCTACACGACTCAATCAAAAAATCTGCCACCAGAAGAATTTTTATAAAATTCCTAGGTTTAAGGACTCAGGATCGGTGGTTTTAGCACTTGGGTTCGGTCGTTTTAACACTTGGGGTCTATCATATCTTCGGCCTTTTGGCACCGATCCGGCTGAAATTTCGGATTCTTATTAAGAGTTCCCGAATGAATCAAAAAATCTTCGTTTCACGGGCGTTTTGTAAAAACATTTGTGTCGGTCATATGTTAAGGCCTATGGCACTAAACCGACTGAAATTATGGATTCTTACTACGAATCATTGCCTCTACACGACTCAATCAAAAAATCTGCAAAAAGATGATTTTTTTAAAAAATCTTCGTTTTCAGACTTGGGGTCGGTCGTTTAAACACTTTGGGTCGATCATATCTTCGGCCTTTGGCGCCGATCCTGCTGAAATTTCGGATTCTTACTAAGAGTTCTCGAATGAATCAAAAAATCTTCCGTTTTACGGGCGTTTGGTAACAACATTTGTGTCGGTCATAAATTAGGCATTATGACACAAAGCCGGCTGAAATTATGGATTCTTACTAAGAATCAAGGATTCTACACGACTCAATCAAAAAATCTGCCACAAGAAGAATTTTTATAAAATTCATAGGTTTTAAGCCTTAGGGTCGGTGGTTTTAGCACTTGGGTTCGGTCGTTTCAATACTTGGGGTTGATCATATCTTCGGCCTTTTGGCGCCGATCCGGCTGAAATTTCGGATTCTTATTAAGAGTTCCCGAATGAATCAAAAAATCTTCGTATCACGGACGTTTTGTAAAAACATTTGTGTCGGTCATATGTTAAGACCTATGGCACCAAACCGACTGAAATTATGGATTCTTACTAAGAATCTTTGCCTCTACATATGTTAAAACCTATGGCACCAAGCCGACTGAAATTATGGTTTCTTACTAAGAATCATGGCCTTTACACCACTCAAGTGACTGAAATTATGGATTCTTACTTAAGAATCCTGGGCTCTACACGACTCCATCAAAAAATCTGCCACATGAAGAATTTGTTTTTAAATCCTAGGTTTTACGACTTGGGGTCGGTGGTTTAAGCACTTGGGTTCGGTGGTTTTAACACTTGGGGTCGATCATATCTTTGGCCTTTTGGCGCCGATCCGGCTGAAATTTCGAATTATTATTAAGAGTTCTCTAATGAATCAAAAATTCTTCGTTTTACTGGCGTTTCGTTATAACATTTGTGTCGGTCATATCTCAGGACGTATGGCAACAAACCGACTTAAAATATGGATTCTCACAAAGTATCATGGCTTCTGCACGACTCAATCAAAAAATCTGCAACAAGAAGAATTTTTAATAAAATCCTAGGATTTACGGCTCGACAATTTTCGACTTAAGGTCGGTGCTTTTAGGACTTGATTTCGGTGTTTTAACACTTGGGGTCGGTTATATCCTCTGCCTTATGGCGCCGATCCGGCTGAAATTTCGGATTCTTATTTAGAGTACTCGAATAAATCAAAACATCTTCTATTTGCAGGCGTTTTGTAACAACATTTGTGTCGGTCATAAATTAGGCCCATTAAATCCAAGCCGACTGTAATTATGAATTCTCACTAAGAATCATGGATTCTACACGACTCAATCAAAAAATCTGCCACAGGAAGAATTTTTATAAATTTCCTAGATTTTAAGACTTAGGGTCGGTGGTTTGAGAACTTGGGTTCGGTAGTTTTAACACTTGGGGTCGATCATATCTTCGGCCTTTTGGCGCCGATCCAGCTGAAATTTCGGATTCGTATTAAGAGTTCCCAAATGAATCAAAAAATTTTCGTTTTACGGGCGTTTTGTAATAACATTTGTGTCGGTCATATGTTAGGACCTATGGCACCAAACCGACTGAAATTATGGATTCTTACTAAGAATCATTGCGTCGTCACGACTCAAGCAAAAAATCGGTCCGCCATATCTTCTGCCTTTTGGCGCCGATGCGGCTGAAATTTCGGATTCTATTTAAGAGTTTTCGAATGAATCAAAAAATCTTCCGTTTTACGGGCGTTTGGTAACAATATTTGTGTCGGTCACAAATTAGGCCTTATGACACCAAGCCGACTGAAATTATTAATTCTTCCTAAGAATCATGGCCTTTACACGACTCAAGCGACTGAAATTATGGATTCTTAATTAAGAATCACGGGCTCTACACGACTCCATCAAAAAATCTGCCACAAGAAGAATTTTTATAAAATTCCTAGGTTTTAAGACTTGGGGTCGGTGGTGTAATCACTTGGGTTCGGTCGTTTTAACACTTGGGGTCGGTCAAATCTTCGGCCTTATGGCACCGAACCGGCTGAAATATCGGATTCTTACTAAGAGTTCTCGAATCAATCATAAAATATTCTATTTCCCGTCGTTTTGTAACAACATTTGTGGTCGGTCATTACTTAGGCCTTATGGATCCAAGCCGACTGAAATTATGGATTCTTACTAAGAATCATGGATTCTACACGACTTAATCAAAAAATCTGCCACAAGAAGAATTTTTCTAAAATTCATATGTTTTAAGACTTAGGGTCGGGGGTTTTAGCACTTGGGTTTGGTCGTTTCAACACTAGGGGTAGATCATATCTTCGGCCTTTTGGCGCCGATCCGGCTGAAATTTCGGATCCTTATTAAGAGTTCCCGAGTGAATCAAAAAATCTTCGTTTCACGGGCGTTTTGTAAAAACATTTGTGTCGGTCATATGTTAGGACCTATGGCACAAAACCGACTGAATTTATGGATTCTTACTAAGAATTATTGCCTCGTTACGACTCAAGCAAAAAAACTGCAAAAAGATGATTTTTAAAAAAAACTTGGGGTCGGTCGTTGTAACACTTGGGATCGGCAATATCTTCTGCCTTTTTGCGCCGATCCGGCTGAAATTTCGGATTCTAATTAAGATTTCTCGAATGAATCAAAAAAATCTTCCGTTTAACAAGCGTTTGGTAACAACATTTGTGTTGGTCATAAAGTAGGCCTTATGACACCAAGCCGACAGAAATTATGGATTCTTACTTAAGAATCACGGGCTCTACACGACTCAATCAAAAAATCTGCCACAGGAAGAATTTTTATAAAATTCTTAGATTTGAAGACTTAGGGTCGGTGGTGTAAGCACTTGGGTTCGGTCGTTTTAACACTTGGGGTCGATCATATCTTCGGCCTTTTGGCGCCGATCCAGCTGAAATTTCGGATTCGTATTAAGAGTTCCAGAATGAATCAAAAAATCTTCGTTTTACGGGCGTTTTGTAATAACATTTGTGTCGTTCATATGTTTAGACCTATGGCACCAAACCGACTGAAATTATGGATTCTTACTAAGAATCATTGCCTCTACACGACTCAATCAAAATATCTGCAAAAAGATGATTTTTTAAAAAAAATCCTCGTTTTCAGACTTGTGGTAGGTCGTTTTAACACTTTGGGTCGATCATATCTTCGGCCTTTGGCGCCGATCCTGCTGAAATTTCGGATTCTTACTAAGAGTTCCCGAATGTATCAAAAAATCTTCGTTACACGGAAGTTTGGTAACAACATTTGTGTTGGTCATAAATTAGGCCTTATGACACCGAATGAAATTATGGATTCTTACTGAAAATCATGGCCTTTACACGACTCAGGCGACTGAAATTATGGATTCTTACTTCAGAATCACGGGCTCTACACGACTCCATCAAAAAATCTGCCACAAGAAGAATTTTTATAAAATTCCTAGGTTTTAAGACTTGGGGTCGGTGGTTTAATCACTTGGGTTCGGTCGTTTTAACACTTGGGGTCGGTCAAATCTTCGGCCTTTTGGCACCGAACCGGCTGAAATATCGGATTCTTACTAAGAGTTCTCGAATCAATCATAAAATATTCTATTTTCCGTCGTTTTGCTACAACATTTGTGGTCGGTCATAACTTAAGCCTTATGGAACCATGCCGACTGAAATTATGGATTCTTACTAAGAATCATGGATTCTACACGACTCAATCAAAAAATCTGCCACAAGAAGAATTTTTATAAAATTCATTGGTTTTAAGACTTAGGGTCGGTGGTTTTAGCACTTGGGTTCGGTCGTTTCAACACTTGGGGTAGATCATATCTTCGGCCTTTTTTGCGCCGATCCGGCTGAAATTTCGGATTCTTATTAAGAGTTCCCAAATTAATCAAAAAATCTTCGTTTCACGGGCGTTTTGTAAAAACATTTGTGTCGGTCATATGTTAAGACCTATGGCACCAAACCGACTGAAATTATGGATTCTTACTAAGAATCATTGCCTCGTCACGACTCAAGCAAAAAATCTGCATAAAGATGATTTTTTAAAAAAAATCCTCGTTTTTTGACTTGGGGTCGGTCGTTGTAACACTTGGGGTCCGCCATATCTTCTGCCTTTTGGAGCCGATGCGGCTGAAATTTCGGATTCTATTTAAGAGTTCTCGAATGAATCAAAAAATCTTCCGTTTTACGGACGTTTGGTAACAACATTTTTGTCGGTCTAAAATTAGGCCTTATGACACGAAGCCGACTGAAATTATGAATTCTTACTAAGAATCATGGCCTTTACACGACTCAAGCGACTGAAATTATGGATTCGACGTTCGTCGTTTTTAGCCTTGGGGTCGGTCTTTGTTACACTTGGGGTCCGCCATATCTTCTGCCTTTTGGCGCCGATGCGGCTGAAATTTCGGATTCTAATTAAGAGTTCTCGAATGAATCAAAAAATCTTCCGTTTTACGGGTGTTTGGTAACAACATTGTGTCGGTCATAAATTAGGCATTATGACACCAAGCCGACTGAAATTATGGATTCTTACTTAAAAATCACGGCATCTACACGACTCAATCATAAATCTGCCACAAGAAGAATTCGTTTTTAAATCATAGGTTTAAAGACTTGGGTTCGGTGGTTTAAGCACTTGGGTTCGGTCGTTTTAACACTTGGGGTCGGTCAAATCTTCGACCTTATGGCACCGATCCGGCTGAAATTTCGGATTCTTATTAAGAGCTCCCGAATGAATCAAAAAATCTTCGTTTCACGGGCATTTTGTCAAAACATTTGTGTCGGTCATATGTTAGGACCTATGGCAATAAACCGACTGAAATTATGGATTCTTACTAAGAATCATTGCCTCTACACGACTCAATCAAAAAATCTGCAAAAAGATGATTTTTTTTAAAAATCCTCGTTTTCAGACTTGGGGTCAGTCGTTGTAACACTTGGGGTCGGCCATATCTTCTGCCTTTTGACGCCGATCCGGCTGAAATTTCGGATACTAATTAATAGTTCTCGAATGAATCAAAAAATCTTCCGTTTTACGGGCGTTTGGTAACAACATTTGTGTCGGTCATAAATAAGGCCTTATGACACCAAGCCGACTGAAATTATGGATTCTTACTAAGAATCATGGCCTTTACACGACTCAAGCGACTGAAATTATGGATTCTTACTTGTGATTGTTATAAATAAATTCCTCCAGTTTATGCAGTAATAATGTTAACTCTTTATTCACCATTGGAAACGTACACAAGAGAGTAATAGACATGGGAGTACATTGCAGTATTGACAACTTATCAATATTAACAGATGCGCTGTTGCCAACCTACACGATTTACATTGCCATATTATAACACCCCTTTTCAATGTAAATACAGTTAAACTAATAACAATAAATTCCTTTCTTTTTTTTTTTTTAACATGTGACAAAAGTCGAGCTCATGACACCTCACTTATTTAAATGTTTTACAATCAACTCTCTGCTTAAATGCACTTAATAGCTCATTGTTACCACAGGTTTGATACCTACTTAACATAGACACCGGAAAACATAAATCAGGCCTGGTACCTGATGCAGCATACATTAGACATCCTATCATTTGTCTGCACAAATTCTGAATTCTTTTGTCTATATCAATACTGTCTTTTAAAAATATTTTAGTGTTAAAATTAGGGTCCATAGGGGTTGACATAGGCTTACAATTTTGCATGTTGAATCTTTTTAAAACATTTTCCAAATATTCTCTTTGATCTAGTTCTGTAATACCCGTTTTCAAATTTTGTTTTACATTTATACCTAGGAAATTTGATATTAGCCCCAAGTCCTTCATTTTAAACTCTTTACATAATATACCCTTAAATTCAGAAATATCTTTCTCATTTGTACCAAAAATTTAAATATCATCGACATAAAGTAAAATAAACATTTTCTCATTTCCATAATACCTTAAATATAAACATGAGTCACAGTTAGACTTAACAAAACCCTCTCTATTTACTACAGAATTGAATTTTATGTTCCAACACTTTGGGGAACTCTTTAAACCGTAGAGTGATTTATTTAGTTTTACAATTTTATTTCCCTCAGAATAAGCCCCTTCTGGTAATCTAATATAGACTTCTTTGTCTATATCCCCATACAAAAACGCACCTATTACGTCCATTTGATATATAGGCAAATTTAATTTAGTCGCTATTGCTACAAAAATTCTAAATGTTGATAATTTAGCCACAGGAGCGTAAATGTCACTTAAATCAAAATAACCATTTTGCTCAAACCCCCTTGCAACTAGCCTAGCCTTATATTGCTTTTCATTACCATTTCCTTTAAGCTTAAAAACCCACTTGCTACTTACAACCTTTTCGTGTGCTGGTGCATTACACAAATCCCAAGTATTATTCTCTTCTAAAGTTTGTAATTCTCTAATTATTGCCTCTTTCCACCTATTCGCATCGCTTCTTTTCATAGCTTCTTTGTATGTCACTGGCTCATTTGCTTCACTTAAAACATTTTGACATTGATAGAATGTTGTCGGTTTCCTCACTCGCTTGCTTCTTTCATTTTGAGGTAACAATGTTTCATCTAAGTCTGATAGTTCATCACTGCATGGCTCGTATTCAGTTTGGCTTTCACTTTCGCATAAAGAACTGTTTTCACTGAGACTTGTACGACTGTCATTTTGGGTAACTTGAGTTTCCTCACATTC
Source organism: Limnephilus marmoratus (assembly GCA_917880885.1). Taxonomy (NCBI): domain Eukaryota; kingdom Metazoa; phylum Arthropoda; class Insecta; order Trichoptera; family Limnephilidae; genus Limnephilus; species Limnephilus marmoratus. The sequence goes on from OU862908.1 coordinate 57,995,722, forward strand.
AGCAACCTTTTGTTCTTCCACTGTTTCTTCTGACCCCAACAAACTTTGAGTATTCAGGTCCGACACAACCTTATTTTCCTCTGATTCCTCTTGACTTAAGAAAATGACATCTCTCTTTACATTATCCGACACCACCTCATTTTCTTCTGTTTCCTCTTGATTTAAGAAAATGACATCTCTCTTTACATCTACGCTATTTTTCTTAGGGAAGTAAATTCTATAGCCTTTGACGTTTTCAGCATAACCTACCATCAAACCCTTCTCTCCCTTCTTATCCCATTTCCTTCTTTTCTCTTTTGGGATATGTGCATACACTGGTGAACCAAACGCCTTCAGATGATGAACATCAAAGCTCCTATTTGTCCATATTTCGTATGGAGATTTTCCTTCTTTTCCTTTCCCCGTTCTATTCAAGACAAAAGCAGCAGTATTTACCGCTTCTGCCCACAATTTCTTAGGTAAATTCTTCGCGTGTAGCATTGTTCGTGCCGCTTCGACTAGGGTTCTATTTTCCCTCTCAGCTTTCCCATTTTGTTCAGGAGTATAGGGCACAGTAGTCTGATTGGTTATCCCATGCTTAGAACATATTTCCTTTACTTCTCTATTTATGAATTCCAGCCCATTGTCACTCCGAAATATCTTGACTTTGTTTCCAGTAGTATTTTCGGCTTTATTTATAAAATCCTCCAAACAGCGCTCAATCTCGTGTTTTGCTTCAACGAAATACACACTTCTAAAGTTAGAAAAGTCATCCTTTAGAATGACAAAATATCTCGACCCGCCAATTGATTTTTCTTCCATGGGTCCGCACGTATCGCCATGAATTATTTCACATTTTTTGTGCTGACATGCTCACTTCTCTTAAATGGTAGACGATGTATCTTTCCTTTCAAGCAACTCTCACATTGGGGTACGTCAGTTTGTTTTATTTCAATGTTATTTTTCTGCAATGCTTTCTTCACATAATCAAAGTTTTGATGTGCTAATTTCTCGTGCCACTCGTATAGGTCATTTTTCATAGTTTTAGCAACACTTGCGACCTCGCATTTGAAACGAAAATCCAAATAGTATGAACTGTCAACTCGACTGGCTATCGCACAAACAACGCCATTTTTATAGAATACACACGAACTGTCATTCGTCACAACAGTGTACCCGCGATCAGCTGCGCGGTTTACAGAGAATAAATTTGTCTTGAGATCCGGAACAAACAAAACATTGTTTATTGTTGTATTTATCCATTCACTGCCGTTATAGACTTGTACCTCCATCTGTCCGCAACCCAAAACACTAATGATTGCTCCATTGCCAACAATTACGGACTATTGAGAAACACTTGAAAATGATGAAAATAATGTGCGGTCGAAACACATGTGCTCGCTCGCTCCAGAGTCAATAAAAAACTTCGATTGTTCATAATTTTTATATACGCTGAATTTGACACTACAAACGCATTACTTGTCTTCTTATTAGTAGCGCTTTGATTATTTTCCTTTGACTTTTTAAAACGACACTGTGCCTTAAAATGTCCGAATTTTCCACAGTAAAAGCATTTTTGCTCGTTCAACTTTTTCTCATTGTCTCGATTACTTCTGCACTGAGTTTGAAAATGTCCGGCTTTTCCACATTTGTAACACTTCAGATTTCTTTTAGCTACAAACGCCGACGAGGATGAAGTTTCTTGTATTTCATATCTTCTCTCTTTCACTCTTTCTTCTTCAATTAATAATCTGGCTATTAAATTATCGAACGTTTGTTTGTCGTCAGGCGCCGATTCCCACGCCGATATAAAATGTTTATATTCATCCGGCAAGCTCATTAATACATTGGTTATTATAAATTTATCCGATACATTCTCGCCCATTTGTTTCAACTGACTTTGCATCTCTTGAATTTTAGACAGAAATACTGACATTTCGATGTTTTTATCATATTTATACTGAAAAAATCTTTGTTGGATAATATGGATGCTGGTTTCTGACTTTTGTTCATATACACTTAGAAGCTTTCTCCACATTGCAGCCGACGTTGTGCATGATATGATATGTAGCATAACGTCTTCCGACATTCTCGTAACCAGTAACGTCTGAGCTTTAGCATCTTTTGTCTCCCAAGTGGTTCGTGCGATAATCTCTTCAGGTTTCACAGTGCGCCCCTCTACAATGTCCAGGCATCCTTGTCCTCTCAATAAAACTGTCGTTTGAAACTTCCAAATATTCCAATTCCTTGCCCCTTCCAACTTCAATGCATTGGTAGTCATTACGTTTCCTTCCATTTTGCTACCTGCCCTGCATGATTAGATTTATCAGTGGTTTTTATCCTTCTCAACGAAAATTTTCTGCACGCGTTCCGGCAACTTAATCTCACTTTTCGCTGATATTCACTCCCGCTTGATTTCACTTTGCGTACTTAAACTTTATCAACAGATTAGCGAATCTGGGGATCTGGGCCCATAACCTGTGATTGTTATAAATGAAATCCTCCAGTTTATGCAGTAATAATGTTAACTCTTTATTCACCATTGGAAACGTACACAAGAGAGTAATAGACAAGGGAGTACATTGCAGTATTGACAACTTATCAATATTAACAGATGCGCTGTAGCCAATCTACACGATTTACATTGCCATATTATAACATAACTTAAGAATCACGGGCTCTACACGACTCCATCAAAAAATCTGCCACAAGAAGAATTTTTATAAATTTCCTAGGTTTTAAGACTTGGGGTCAGTGGTTTAATCACTTGGGTTCGGTCGTTTTAACACTTGGGGTCGGTCAAATCTTCGACCTTATGGCACCGATCCAGCTGAAATTTCGGATTCTTATTAAGAGATCTCGAATCAATCATAAAATCTTCTATTTGCGGTCGTTTTGTAACAACATTTGTGGACGGTAATAACTTAGGCCTTATGGAACCAAGCCGACTGAAATTATGGATTCTTACTAAGAATCATGGAATCTACACGACTCAATCAAAAAATCTGCCACCAGAAGAATTTTTATAAAATTCCTAGGTTTCAAGACTTAGGGTCGGTGGTTTAAGCACTTGGGTTCGGTCGTTTTAACACTTGGGGTCGATCATATCTTCGGCCTTTGGCGCCGATCCGGCTGAAATTTCGTATTCTTATTAAGAGTTCCCGAATGAATCAAAAAATCGTCGTTACACGGGCGTTTGGTAACAACATTTGTGTCGGTCATAAATTAGGCCTTACGACACCAAGCCGAATGAAATTATGGATTCTTACTAAAAGTCATGGCCTCTACACGACTCAATCAAAAAATCTGCCACAAGAAGATTTTTTTTTTAAATCGTCGTTTTTAGACTTGAGGTCGGTCGTTGTAACACTTGGGGTCCGCCATTTCTTCTGCCTTTTGAGGCCGATGCGGCTGAAATTTCGGATTCTAATTAAGAGTTCTCGAATGAATCAAAAAATCTTCCGTTTTACGGGCGTTTGGTAACAACATTTGTGTCGGTCATACATTAGGCCTTATGACACCAAGCCGACTGAAATTATGGATTCTTACTAAGAATCATGGCCTTTACACGACTCAAGCGACTGAAATTATGGATTCTTACTTAAAAATTACGGGCTCTAAACGACTCCATCAAAAAATCTGCCACAAGAAGAATTTTCATAAAATTCCTATGTTTTAAGACTTGGGGTTGGTGGTTTAATCACTTGGGTTCGGTCAAATCTTCGGCCTTATGGCACCGAACCGGCTGAAATATCGGATTCTTACTATGAGTTCTCGAATCAATCATAAAATATTCTATTTCCCGTCGTTTTGTAACAACATTTATGGTCGGTCATAACTTAGGCCTTATGGAACCAAACCGACTGAAATTATGGATTCTTACTAAAAATCATGGATTCTTCACGACTCAATCAAAAAATCTGCCAAAAGAAGAATTTTTATAAAATTCATAGGTTTTAAGACTTAGGGTCGGTGATTTTAGCATTTGGGTTCGGTCGTTTCAACACTTGAGGTAGATCATATCTTCGGCCTTTTGGCGCCGATCTGGCTGAAATTTCGGATTCTAATTAAGAGTTCCCAAATGAATCAAAAAATCTTCGTTTCACGGGCGTTTTGTAAAAACATTTGTGTCGGTCATATGTTAGAACCTATGGCACCAAGCCGACTGAAATTATGGATTCTTACTAAGAATCATGGCCTTTACACCACTCAAGCGACTGAAATTATGGATTCTTACTTAAGAATCACGGGCTCTACACGACTCCATCAAAAAATCTGCCACAAGAAGAAATTTTATAAAATTCCTATCTTTTAAGACTTGGGGTCGATGGTTTTAGCACTTGGGTTCGATCGTTTGAACACTTGGCGTCGATCATATCTTCGGCCTTTGGCGCCGATTCGGCTGAAATTTCGGATTCTTATTAAGAGTTCCCGAATGAATCAAAAAATCTTCGTTACACGGGCGTTTTGTAAAAACATTTGTGTCGGTCATATGTTAAGACCTATGGCACCAAACCGACAGAAATTATGGATTCTTACTAAGAATCATTGCCTCTACACGACTCAAGCCGACTGAAATTATGGATTCTTACTAAAAATCATGGCCTCTACACGACTCAATCAAAAAATCTGCAACAAGAAGATTTTTTATAAAAATCGTCGTTTTTAGACTTGGGGTCGGTCGTTGTAACACTAGGGGTCCGCCATATCTTCTGCCTTTTGTCGCCGATGCGGCTGAAATTTCGGATTCTAATTAAGAGTTCTCGAATGAATCAAAATATCTTCCGTTTTACGGGCGTTTGGTAACAACATTTGTGCCGGTCATAAATTAGTCCTTATGACACCAAGCCGACTGAAATTATGGATTCTTATTAAGAATCATGGCCTTTACACGACTCAAGCTACTGAAATTATGGATTCTTACTTAAGAATCACGGGCTCTACACGACTCCATTAAAAAATCTGCCACAAGAAGATTTTTTATAAAATTCCTATGTATTAAGACTTGGTGTCGCTCGTTTAATCACTTGGGTTCGGTCATTTTAACACTTGGGGTCGGTCAAATCTTCGGCCTTATGGCACCGAACCGGCTGAAATATCGGATTCTTACTAAGAGTTCTCGAATCAATCATTAAATCTTCTATTTGCGGCAAGCCGACTGAAATTATGGATTCTTACTAAGAATCATGGATTCTACACGACTCAATCAAAAAATCTGCCACAAGAAGAATTTTTATAAAATTCATAGGTTTTAAGACTTAGGGTCGGTGGTTTTAACACTTGGGGTCGATCATATCTTCGGCCTTTTGGCGCCGATCCGGCTGAAATTTCGGATTCTTATTAAGAGTTCCCGAATGAATCAAAAAATCTTCGTTTCACGGGCGTTTTGTAAAAACATTTGTGCCGGTCATATGTTAAGACCTATGGCACCAAACCGACTGAAATTATGGATTCTTACTAAGAATCATTGCCTCAACACGACTCAATCAAAAAATCTGCAAAAAGATGATTTTTTTAAAAAAATCCTCGTTTTCTGACTTGGGGTCGGTCGTTTTAACACTTTGGGTCGATCATATCTTCGGCCTTTGGCGCCGATCCTGCTGAAATTTCGGATTCTTACTAAGAGTTCCCGAATGAATCAAAAAATCTTCGTTACACGGGCGTTTGGTAACAACATTTGTGTCGGTCATAAATTAGGCCTTCTGACACCGAATGAAATTATGGATTCTTACTAAAAAATCATGGCCTCTACACGAATCAATCAAAAAATCTGCAACAAGAAGATTTTTTTAAAAAATCGTCGTTTTTAGACTTGGGGTCGGTCGTTGTAACACTTGGGGTCCGCCATATCTTCTGCCTTTTGTCGCCGATGCGGCTGAAATTTCTGATTCTAATTAAGAGTTCTCGAATGAATCAAAAAAACTTCCGTTTTACGTTCGTTTGGTAACAATATTTGTGTCGGTCATAAATTAGGCCTTATGACACCAAGCCGACTGAAATTATGGATTCTTACAAAGAATCATGGCCTTTACACGACTCAAGCGACTGAAATTATGGATTCTTACTTAAGAATCACGGGCTCTACACGACTCCATCAAAAAATCTGCCACAAGAAGAATTTTTATAAAATTCCTATGTTTTAAGACTTGGGGTTGGTGGTTTAATCACTTGGGTTCGGTCAAATCTTCGGCCTTATGGCACTGAACCGGCTGAAATATCGGATTCTTACTATGAGTTCTCGAATCAATCATAAAATATTCTATTTCCCGTCGTTTGGTAACAACATTTATGGTCGGTCATAACTTAGGCCTTATGGAACCAAGCCGACTGAAATTATGGATTCTTACTAAGAATCATGGATTCTTCACGACTCAATCAAAAAATCTGCCAAAAGAAGAATTTTTATAAAATTCATAGGTTTTAAGACTTAGGGTCGGTGATTTTAGCACTTGGGTTTGGTCGTTTCAACACTTGAGGTAGATCATATCTTCGGCCTTTTGGCGCCGATCTTTCTGAAATTTCGGATTCTTATTAAGAGTTCCCGAATGAATCAAAAAATCTTCGTTTCACGGGCGTTTTGTAAAAGCATTTGTGTCGGTCATATGTTAAAACCTATGGCACCAAGCCGACTGAAATTATGGATTCTTACTAAAAATCATGGCCTTTACACCACTCAAGCGACTGAAATTATGGATTCTTACTTAAGAATCACGGGCTCTACACGACTCCATCAAAAAATCTGCCACAAGAAGAAATTTTATAAAATTCCTATGTTTTAAGACTTGGGGTCGATGGTTTTAGCACTTGGGTTCGGTCGTTTGAACACTTGGCGTCGATCATATCTTCGGCCTTTGGCGCCGATCCGGCTGAAATTTCGGATTCTTATTAAGAGTTCCCGAATGAATCAAAAAATCTTCATTACACGGGCGTTTGGTAACAACAATTTTGTCGGTCATAAATTAGGCCTTATGACACCAAGCCGACCGAAATTATGGATTCTTACTAAGAATCATGGCCTCTACACGAATCAAGCCGACTGAAATTATGGATTCTTACTAAGAATCATGGATTCTACACGACTCAATCAAAAAATCTGCCACAAGAAGAATTTTTATAAAATTCATAGGTTTTAAGACTTAGGGTCGGTGGTTTTAACACTTGGGGTCGATCATATCTTCGGCCTTTTGGCGCCGATCCGGCTGAAATTTCGGATTCCTATTAAGAGTTCTCGAATGAATCAAAAAATCTTTCGTTTTACGGGCGTTTGGTAACAACATTTGTGTCGGTCATACATTAGGCCTTATGACACCAAGCCGACTGAAATTATGGATTCTTACTAAGAATCATGGCCTTTACACGACTTAAGCGACTGAAATTATGGATTCTTACTTAAGAATTACGGGCTCTAAACGACTCCATCAAAAAATCTGCCACAAGAAGAATTTTCATGAAATTCCTATGTTTTAAGACTTGGGGTCGGTGGTTTAATCACTTGGGTTCGGTCGTTTTAACACTTGGGGTCGGTCAAATTTTCGGCCTTATGGCACCGAACCGGCTGAAATATCGGATTCTTACTAAGAGTTCTCGAATCAATCATAAAATATTCTATTTCCCGTCGTTTTGTAACAACATTTGTGGTCGGTCATAACTTAGGCCTTAAAGAACCAAGCCGACTGAAATTATGGATTCTTACTAAGAATCATGGATTCTACACAACTCAATCAAAAAATTTGCCACAAGAAGAATTTTTATATATTTCATAGGTTTTAAGACTTGGGGTCGGTGGTTTAGTCACTTGGGTTCGGTCGTTTTAACACTTGGGGTCGGTCAAATTTTCGGCCTTATGGCACCGAACCGGCTGAAATATCGGATTCTTACTAAGAGTTCTCGAATCAATCATAAAATATTCTATTTCCCGTCGTTTTGTAACAACATTTGTGGTCAGTCATAACTTAGGCCTTAAAGAACCAAGCCGACTGAAATTATGGATTCTTACTAAGAATCATGGATTCTACACGACTCAATCAAAAAATTTGCCACAAGAAGAATTTTTATATATTTCATAGGTTTTAAGACTTAGGGTCGGTGGTTTTAGCACTTGGGTTCGGTCGTTTTAACACTTGGGGTCGGTCAAATCTTTGGCCTTATGGCACCGATCCGGCTGAAATTTCGGATTCTTATTAAGAGATCTCGAATCAATCATAAAATATTCTATTTGCAGTCGTTTTGTAACAACATTTGTGGACGGTAATAACTTAGGCCTTATGGAACCAAGCCGACTGAAATTATGGATTCTTACCACGAATCGTGGATTCTACACGACTCAATCAAAAAATCTGCCACCAGAAGAATTTTTATAAAATTCCTAGGTTTTAAGACTTAGGGTCGGTGGTTTAAGCACTTGGGTTCGGTCGTTTTAACACTTGGGGTCGGTCATATCTTCGGCCTTTGGCGCCGATCCGGCTGAAATTTCGGATTCTTATTAAGAGTTCCCGAATGAATCAAAAAATCTTCATTACACGGGCGTTTGGTAACAACATTTGTGACACCAAGCCGAATGAAATAAAAAACATGGCCTCTACACGACTCAATCAAAAAATCTGCAACGAGAAGATTTTTTTTTTAAATCGTCGTTTTTAGACTTGAGGTCGGTCGTTGTAACACTTGGGGTCCGCCATTTCTTCTGCCTTTTGACGCCGATGCGGCTGAAATTTCGGATTCTAATTAAGAGTTCTCGAATGAATCAAAAAATCCTTCGTTTTACGGGCGTTTGGTAACAACATTTGTGTCGGTCATAAATTAGGCCTTATGACACCAAGCCGACTGAAATTATGGATTCCTACTAAGAATCATGACCTTTACACGACTCAAGCTGACTGAAATTATGGATTCTTACTTAAGAATCACGGCCTCAACACGACTCCATCAAAAAATCTGCCACAAGAAGAATTTTTATAAAATTCCGAGGTTTTAGGACTTGGGGTCGGTGGTTTAAGCACTTGGGTTCCGTCGTTTTAACACTTGGGGTCAGTCAAATCTTCGGCCTTATGGCATCGATCCGGCTGAAATTTCGGATTCTTATTAAGAGATCTCGAATCAATCATAAAATTTTCTATTTGCGGTCGTTTTGTAACAACATTTGTGGTCGGTCTAGGCCTTATGGAACCAAGCCGACTGAAATTATTTATTTATTTATTTAACTTCTCACCATACATTCTTATTTTTTATTTTTACATACAAAAAAAAATTAACCTCACTAGGACTAGGCCTGTGTTGAGGTTAACTTTTATACATTTGAGTTATTTTACACACACAACATACTAAAATACACTACATTTAAAACACTAAAATATAAATAAAATATAAAATATAAATAAAATATAAATAAATAAAGTAAGAAATAAAAAAATCATATTAGTGACCAGATGGGTAATTTAAGTATGAATTGTAACAATATAGACCATAAATAAATCTTTAATTACTATACCCACCAAGAAACAAAGCTTCAAAACATTTAGGGTGACACTCCAATTTTGGCAAAGGGAACTCAAATAAAATCTATTTGTTTAAAAAAAAGGTTATATTCAAAAAACAAATATTATTAAAAAACAAATCTTATTATTTAAAAATTGAAATCTTATTGTTTAAAAAAGGACAAGGATGAAAAAATAGTAAGCCAATCCTCTGTTAACATAAATATCTTAACATTATTTTTAAATTTAGCTAATGAATTGGAAGTTTTAATGTAGTCTGGCAGAATATTAAACATAATTGGAGCTTGGTATAAATAGTTTCTTTGGCCAAAAGATGTTTTAGTATGTATTGCCATAAAGTTCATTGTTGAGCCAATTCTAGTGGTATGGATTTGTTGGGTTCTTTCTGCCGATTTAGTATTGATAAAAAATGTACAAATTATTTTGTACAGCTGTTTTATACACATAACATTAGTTTCCTTGTAAAGTAGTTTAGATGGATAACAAAATTTGTTTTTGTACATGACTTTAAGAATTAATATTTGAGCAATATTTAGTGGTTCTACATTGGACTTTAGACAGGATCCCCAGCAAACTATATTGTAAGAAAGTCGAGATTGGACTAAGGCATAATAGACAGATTTTAATTTCTCTTTATCCAATATATGACTAAGTTCTTTAAAAATATAGGTAAGTCCTCTGATATTTTTTGTTAACATGTCAATATGGTCATTCCATCTCAAATATTTATCAATATTTACACCAAGGTACCTTATATAGTCTACTCTTTCTAAAGGGTGGCAATAACAATTACAATTTTGCAGACAATTGTGTATAATTAGATTATGAGTGTTGGAAGGCTGACTTTTTGATGATATGCTAAAAGTTACATATTTTGTTTTTGATGTATTCAAAGTTAAGATGTTATTATTAAGCCAACACTTTACTATTCTTAATCCTGAATCACATTTGTCAGAAGCATCTTTCCAGGTTTTACCCTCAAATATTAAAGCAGTGTCGTCTGCGAAACTAACAATATTACCTGGAATATCTAAATTACACAAATCATTAATGTAGATTAAGAACAATATTGGTCCAAGTACACTATCTTGTGGAACCCCAAAAGAGATTTGTTTGCTTGTGCTTAAATTATCGTTTATCTCTTCTTGTTGTGTTCTATCGCTAAGATAGGATTTGAACCAACTTAATGCTGTACATTGAATGCCAAGAGAAGATAATTTTTTGAGCAGTAATCCATGGAAAACTGTGTCAAATGCCTTTGATAGATCTAAGAACACAGCTAAGGCTTTGTTTCCATAATCCAGGGCACTAGTGACTTTTGACAATACCTTCAACACTGCATCACTCGTTCCTTTATTTTCTCTGAAACCAAACTGATTGCTAGAGAGTAATTTATTTGTGTCTAAGAATGATACCAATCTCGACTAAGCCAATCTCTCTATTACTTTTGAAAGCGTGTTAAGTAAGGATATAGGTCTATAATTATTGACATCTAGTGTATCTCCACCTTTAAAAAGAGGAATCACTTTAGCTTTCTTGCAGTGAGAAGGAAACATCCCACTCTTGAAACTAATATTAATAATGATTATGGATTCTTACTAAGAATCATGGATTCTACACTAACGATTCTACACGACTTAATCAAAAAATCTGCCACCAGAGGAATTTTTATAAATTTCCTAGGTTTTAAGGCTTAGGATGGGTGGTTTTAGAACATGGTTCGGTCGTTTTAACACTTGGGGTCGATCATATCTTCGGCCTTTTGGCGATGATCCGGCTGAAATTTCGGATTCTTATTAAGAGTTCCCGATTGAATCAAAAAATCTTCGTTTTACGGGCGTTTTGTTATAACATTTGTGTCGGTCATATGTTAGGACCTATGGCACCAAACCGACTGAAATTATGGATTCTTACTAAGAATCATTGCCTCTACACGACTCAATCAAAAAATCTGCAACTAGAAGATTTTTTTTAAAAATCGTTGTTTTTAGACTTGGGGTCGGTCGTTGTAACACTTGGGGTCGGCCATATCTTCTGCCATTTGGCGCCGATCCGGTTGAAATTTCGGATACTAATTAAGAGTTCTCAAATGAATCAAAAAATCTTCCGTTTTACGGGCGTTTGGCAACAACATTTGTGTCGGTCATAAATTAAGCCTTATGAGACCAAGCCGACTGAAATTATGGATTCTTACTAAGAATCATGGCCTTTGCACGACTCAAGCCAACTGAAATTATGGATTCTTAATTAAGAATCACGGCCTCTACACGACTCCATCAAAAAATCTGCCACAAGAAGAATTTTTATAAAATTCCTTGGTTTTAAGACTTAGGGTCGGTGGTTTTAGCACTTGGGGTCGGTCGTTTTAACTCTTGGGGTCGATCATATCTTCGGCCTTTTGGCGCCGATCCGGCTGAAATTTCGGACTCTTATTAAGATGAGGGAGCGGGAGGCAGAACGAGAAATAAAAGGCGTCCAGTCGATGTAGTGAGTCAGTCTTTATTGGTGCACTACGTAGCGAGGTCGAAGAGTGAAGATGAAGGTCAGGACACTACGGCGGTGAAGATCACAGGTCTTCAGGAAGCCGGTGTGTTGCCCTACACCGTGGCGGTGTAGACGTGACCTTGGTCCAGGCGGTCGATCGACGTCGTGTTGACGGGATATGGCTATGTGTCCTTTGAGTTGGAGCACACACGTGACGCAGGAAGGAACCTTGAGAGGCGGTGAGGATGCTGGCGCGTTGCCGGTTGTGGTTGCTGCTCGTTGCAGGATGCTGGATGCTGGCGCGTTGCCGGTTGTGTTGCTGGCTTGTTGCCGTTTGCTTGTTGCTGGGTTGCTGGCTGCTGCTCATTGCAGGAGGCCGGTTGATGGCTACTGGGTTGCTGGCGCGTTGCCTGACATCTCATGTCGAGATGGTAGTTGGTGAAGTTCCTCGAAGGTGCTGGAATGTTCCTGGGTCACACTGGATAAATGGTGTTCCCTGTTGACTGCGCAACACCCGTGCCACGCGCGGGCAGGTAGAGAGTTACTACACTGCACTTGTTGTATCACAGCCCGATGTGTAGGTGAGTCGACTAATGAATAGAAACTCGACTTAAGACTGAGCTGCATGCGGCTCGTGCTCGCTTTTATACTCTGCCGGACGGGCAAGTAGTTTCGCTGACGGTAGGTAACGCCGGGTGAACTCACGCAAAGCCGAGATATCGCTTGAACTTTCTGCGTGCACTAGTTTGGTACGGCCAGACGTTCTAGCTTTATCGCGTAGGTGGCGGATTATTCCTAGACGGCCTTGCAATGGTAGGTAGTTCGTATCTTCCAGCGTATTCCGCGGACGTCAGTGGCGCAGCGGTAAACTTCGCAGAGCGGGTTAAGTGACCGCCACAAAGAGTTCCCGAATGAATCAAAAAATCTTCGTTTCACGGGCGTTTTGTAACAACATTTGTGTCGGTCATAAATTAGACCTTATGACACCAAGCCGACTGAAATTATAGATTCTTACTTAAGAATCACGGCCTCTACACGACTCAATCAAAAAATCTGCCATAAGAAGAATTTTTTTTTAAATCCTAGGTTTTAAGACTTGGGGTCGGTGGTTTAAGCACTTGGGTTCGGTCGTTTTAACACTTGGGGTCGGTCCAATCTTCGACCTTATGGCACCGATCCAGCAGAAATTTCGGATTCTTATTAAGAGTTCTCGAATCAATCATAAAATCTTCTATTTGCGGTCGTTTTGTAACAACATTTGTGGTCGGTCATAACTTAGGCCTTATGGAACCAAGCCGACTGAAATGATGGATTCTTACTAAGAATCATGGATTCTATACGACTCAATCAAAAAATCTGCAACAAGAAGATTTTTTTTAAAATCCTCGTTTATAGACTTGGGGTCGGTCGTTTTAACACTTAGGGTTGGCCATATCTTTTGATTTTGGCGCCGACCCGGCTAAAATTTCGAAATCTTATTAAGAGTTCTCGAATGAATCAAAAAATCTTCGTTTTACGGGCGTTTGGTAACAACATTTGTGTCGGTCATAAGTTAGGCCCTATGCCCTAAGCTCCCTTGAGGTGATTTTCTCACGAAAATGGCGCTATAGAAGTCATCCAATTATTATTATTATTAATATTATGACACCAAGCCGACTAAAATTATGGATTCTCACTAAGAATCATGGATTCTACACGACTCAATCAAAAAATCTGCCACAAGAAGAATTTTTATAAAATTCCTAGGTTTTAGGGTCGGTGGTTTTAGCACTTGGGTTCGGTCGTTTTAACACTTGGGGTCGATCATATCTTCGGCCTTTTGGCGCCGATCCGGCTGAAATTTCGGATTCTAATTAAGAGTTCTCGAATGAATCAAAAAATCTTCCGTTTTATTGGCGTTTGGTAACAACATTTGTGTCGGTCATAAATTAGGCCTTATTACACCAAGCCGACTGAAATTATGGATTCTTACTAAGAATCATGGCATCTACACGACTCAAGCCGACTGAAATTATGAATTCTTACTTAAGAATCACGGCCTCTACACGATTCAATCAAAAAATCTGCCGCAAGAAGAACTTGTTTTTAAATCCTAGGTTTTAAGACTTGGGGTCGGTGGTTTAGGCACTTGGGTTCGGTCGTTTTAACACTTGGCGTCGGTCAAATCTTCGGCCTTATGGCTTCGATCCGGCTGAAATGTCGGATTCTTATTAAGAGTTCTCGAATCAATCATAAACCGTCGTAAAAAAACGTCGTTTTTAGACTTGGGGTCGGTCGTTGTAACACTTGGGGTCGGTCAAATCTTCGGCCTTATACCACCGATCCGGCTGAAATTTCGGATTCTTATTAAGAGTTTTCGAATCAATCATAAAATCTTCTATTTGCGGTCGGTTTGTAACGACATTTGTTGTCGGTCATAACGCAGGCCTTATGAAACCAAGCCGACTGAAATTATGGATTCTTACTTAAGAATCACGGCCTCTACACGACTCCATCAAAAAATCTGCCACAAGAAGAATTTTTATAAAATTCCTAGGTTTGAAGACTTATAGTCGGTGGTTTTAGCACTTGGGTTCGGTCGTTTAAACACTTAGGGTCGGTCATATCTTCGGCCTATTGGCGCCGATCCGGCTGAAATTTCAGATTCTTATTAAGAGTTCCCTAATGAATCAAAAAATCTTCGTTTAAGGGCGTTTTGTAAAAATATTTGTGTCGGTCATATGTTAGGACCTATGACACCAAACCGACTGAAATTATGGATTCTTCTTACTAAGAATCATGGATTCTACACGACTCAATCAAAAAATCTGCTACAAGAAGATTTTTTTTTTAAATCCTCGTTTTTAGACTTGGGGTCGGTCGTTGTAACACTTGGGGTCGGCCATATCTTCTGCCTTTTGGCGCCGATCCGGCTGAGATTTCGGATTCTAATTAAGAGTTCTCGAATGAATCAAAAAATCTTCGTTTTACGGGCGTTTGGTAACAACATTTGTATCGGTCATATGTTAGGACCTATGACACCAAGCCGACTGAAATTATGGATTCTCACTAAGAATCATGGATTCTACACGACTCAAATAAAAAATCTGCCACAAGAAGAATTTTTTAAAAAATCGTCGTTTTTAGACTTGGGGTCGGTCGTTGTAACACTTGGGGTTGGCCATATCTTCTGATTTTTGGCGCCGATCCGGCTCAGATTTCGGATTCTAATTGAGAGTTCTCGAATTAATCAAAAAATCTTCCGTTTTACGGGCGTTTGGTTACAACATTTGTGTCGGTCATAAATTAGACATTATGATACCAAGTCGACTGAAATTATGGATTCTTACTAAGAATCATGGTCTTTACACGACTTGTTAGGTACCTACCTGGGGTGACTAACTTCTGCCGACAGACTAGCTCAGGATAGTCAGCAGAGCGGGGGACACCATCATCGGGGTGGCAGGATCTCTGAGGCGTTTGTGGCGTATCCCTGAAATAAGCTCAAATCCTACGGGCAGGGGAGAGGCAGTGAAACAAGTGGCTACGGTAAATAACAGTTGTATTGGGTAAAATACTTGCGTAAACACAATATTACAACAATTCAAACAGAGTAGTACAGGGTAGCAACAGTAATTCTGTCTAAATCGGAGGAATTTGGCCCTACAATCTCTCTAGGAGGGGTTATTATCTCCGCGTTGAATTTACATGGAACACACGCATTTAAGGGGAGTTAAATTGGTTCAGGTACTCACAGCTGGGGGCTGAACTCTTGTAGATTCAGTGACGGGAATGAATATAGCCATTCTTGGTGTCCTCGTGTATCACTAGGCAAAACACGTTTCATTGTTCCCGCGTGGAACTTTCCAGAATGGGCGCGGAACGGTCCTCACATTATACGTGCGCACAAGGCAGGCGCTGGGGAAGAATGCGGGCGGCCGGCTGCTACAACCAATCGGCGCGCCGCAAGCTAGCGGAGAGGGAGCGAAACTGTTTTCTATACAGTAGCGTGCGCTACAACTTGAGAGGGGGGCCGAGTAATTTGCAGGGGCGTATTCGTGCATCGTAACACCTCCCCCCGCGCTCGGAAAAAAAGCGACGTGGCAATGGAGCAATAGTGCAAGAACCCTCTACGTTGCCCACGGGAGTTGAAAGAGAGATTTGTTGACCAGAGAGAGAGCTGACTAACATCTTAAAACTAGCTTATGCAATGGGCTAGGTACAATGTTTGTCAGGGTAGGGGTGGGGGGTACATAAAATATGAGGAACAGGCAGTTATCACATTGAGGGTTGAAACAACATACATAATTATGCAATTGAAAGAACAAAGACAAGGTTATGAAAATGTGAAAACCGAGACAAAATTATGAAAATGTGAAAACAAAGACAAAAATATGAAAATGTGAAAACAAAGACAAAATTATGAAAATGTGAAAACAAAGACAAAATTATGAAAATGTGACTCTAGGGTTTCATTGGTCTGGAAGCTAAATTTGCGGTGCGTAGATTTGTTTGTGTTTTGACGGGGTTCGAAGAGTTTCAAAGAATTGCGAAGAGACGTGATTTCACAGATTCTAAAGGGATTACATTATCACTGTAATCTGACCCATTTGAGATAACACTCAAGAGTACACTAGGGCCTTGGAGAAAAAAAAAAAAAAAAAAACTTTGTTTTGTCGTAGACGTCGAAGGTGACGAAGTGGAGACTGTGGTTGCAGTGCGGAGGGCTATGGTTACAGAGGTCGTTGAGGGGAAGAATCCAGGATCTGCAGACATGCCAGTACGAATCCTAATGTGCCATTATGGTGGGCACGGATCGTGTATAATGGTTATCGAAGCATAATGTAGCTCGGAATAACTTGTGAGGGTGCGCATTCAGCGAATACTGGAGAGTCAAGGTAATAATGGTTTACACATGACATGGTGTGCGTCACTGCATGATAGAGCAAGAGACGGCAAAACTGGCTTAGTATCAAGAGCAGGAACAAAACCCATGGGCTAGCGTGCCCAAAGGTAGTCCAGAGTGTCATTATATAGCGGGACAACTCGGCTCGCAATGGCGCAACAAGACAACATACATAAGGGCGGTATGGTCTGTGCTTTCAGGAACAAATATGTAGAAAATGGCGGCGGGGGACCTCCGTAACCACAGCGAAGGCTGCCAGGAAGTGAAGCTTAGCTTGGCTGCCGATGGAGACATCCTTCTGGGCTTCTTTTTAATTCCGGGAGAAATTATTATTAAAGCAAAATTCTTGAAGTTTACCTGCTTAGAGACCAATGAAGAAAAGTTTGGAGAGAAACAAAGTGCGTTCAGAGAATAGCAAACGAGGTTTTAACCCGGTGACCCAGAGAGATTGAGAGAGAGAGAGAGATTCCTAGCTAGCATACAATTTTATTTTTTGAAAATAAATAAAAGGTATCCTTTGTTAGGATAACCTGGCTTTTGCCGGGTGACAAAATACCTTGGTTGAAAAGCAACCGGCCTTCCATGGCCTATGTTAACATAAAATGGTAACATTTTTGAAGAATTTCAAAGAACAAGACACAAAGTCGTGAACGAGTCATAGCAAGGCAGCGAAACTGATTCATGGATAAAGGTTGTCGATAAGAGACAGATGGTACGCCAAGTACATAACATACGTGTCCAATATTCATGAATCTGCCTCATTGAAACCAGGATGAAGAACAAAAGAAACATATGACAAAAGTGAAATAGAAGGCCCGTTATGCCTGGTTAGGTACCGATTCGAACTTCAAGTGAGGGCGAAATATGGACAACAACGGATCTTCCACTTCATGCATGATGAAAACATGAGGGAGGGAAGGGGAAAATGGATGGAGGGGAGTTGAGTGACGAAACTTGCTAGGGACTGGACTAATTTCCAATTCAAACTCTATGTGAGTATGAAACGTAATCCACCAGCATACTTCCTGACTCTTTACATTAGAAAAAACAATGAGATGATAAAGAATACACATTATACCAAAGAGACTAATCTTTCGCGTGTATTTGGCGAAAGGTTAGGGGTCACTTAAAACTTCTCCTTGATTGTGAGAAAAGATAGACCCTCGCTCCAATTTCACAATCCTGGGATTTCTTTTATTCGCTTCCCAGACGACGAGTTTGGTGGTTTTGTGCCCATTCGATTAACTCCCACGGCACTATGCCCCATAGCTGACAGTGAAGCTGACAAGCTAGTCCTTTTGAGATAGTAGATATTCCTGGGCTTCTTTCCTTTAGAGAAAGAAGTGGCAAAACAGGAAGTCCACGGGCATTGTCGTTTGAACAATTGCAAAAAGGTTGTGGACTACTTTGTGTAGTGCGCACAAAAAGGGTTGATATTATTTCGTTCGCACGATTCATGGTGAGTATTGTAACGTCTTCACGTGTGGTGCACAGATTATATAAGTACACAATTATAACAAGGTACAGCTCAATTATAGACAGAAGTCAAAGAGTGTTATACAATGCATCTTAAAGAAGATAGCAAGGCCGATATTATGTCGTTCACACGAATCACGGTAAGTATTATTACGTCTTCACGTCTCGTGTACAGATTATACAAGTACATAATTATAAACAAGGTGGTTCTCATGACAACTTAATGACACACGACCAAAAGGGGCGGTTCTCATGCCAAATTAATGACACACGACCAAAAGGCAAGAGCATAAAGTGATTACAACGAACTTCTCGTATCGTGGCGGATGTTTTAAGGATCTCTCCTATGATGGTGGATGTTTTAAGGATCTCTCCTATCGCGTACAGGTTGCGCTTAAGTACAGCAAGATAAATGGTAACAACATTCGTTTTAATGTTGTTTATAAAGATTCGTTAGATTAACTAACCCCGTAGCCCGGGGGCGTACGATAGAATGACATAAAGTGATGGCAGAGTATATTCTGCTTACACCGAGCAATAAAAAAACAAACCTGGAGGGGTTTTACATACTGTCCGAGTGACCATTTTTAGAAAAGAAAAAAAGGTGAAAAAAATTACAATTATTTGAATTCGAGAATCAGGATGACCGTTTGGTTTTACTAACCTGTCTCGTGTTAAAACGTGTAATACAAAACATACGTAACGTAACAGTAGAGAAGAAACAAATCAGTGGTTTCGTTGTAGCAACCAAAGACCGGATGATTCGGTTTTACATACTTTAGTCGAACGAGCCAAAGGATTTGTGTATGACTTATAAAAGCCAACTTTTAGGTTTTTTTATATGTATATATTAAATACAATTTCCAAAATGGACGTGTCAATATCCTTTTTTGGGGAGAGAGAAAAAAAAAAAAAAAAAAAAAAAAAAATTGAGCACGGGTGAAAAGGACGCCATCAATTTTTGATTTAAGTAAAAAATTGAAAAAGACTTGTACAAAAAGAAGGTAAAGTAACCATTTCTGACTTTCGTGCTTGAGACCACTATTGGATTTTACGTACTCAGGGTGAGCTGAAAATCGAGAGGTAAGAAAAAGGTTTTACCATGGTAGGTAAAATGCGATGAACGTGAGAATGAGGTAAAAAATGTACAAGGGCGGCCGAAACTGAGGCCATAGACAAAACAAAACAAAAACAAAAAAAATAAACAAAGTGACGTGACATAAGCATTGCATAGTGTGGGGTTGAGAAACGACAGTCCGGGTTCATGACTCCCAGACATCGTGACTCGAGGTGTCTCTGCTCCGAAGTAATCAGCCTCAGAACAGGTGAGAAAAAAAATGTACAAAGAAACAAAGCTGGAAATTTGCCGTGATGGGGAAAAGAGAAATTGATACAACCGTGACATTTGGATGTATCTGTTATGATTGTACATTTATTTACAAACAAGTATAAATAAAGGACTTGCTTTATTTATGGGGGTCTGGTCGTGTAATTGACACCTTACACGCCAGTTATATGCATATTTATTTATTTACAAAACATTGTCAAGAGATCGCTTGAAAGTTGACTCGAGACCTGCCTCACGCTTGAGGACTTATGCCACAACTCCATAACTCGGGGTGTAACTCTTGTGTCGTATACACGCTGCGAGGCGGTAGGTATTGCAGAAATAATTCTGTGAATTGTAGTTTCTTGTGTGAATGACGCCATTATTTCGTTCACGATGTATTTCACACATAATAATCGTATGTGTCTCCAAGGGGTTAAAAGTTACAAACAGCGCTGAGATACGAGCTTGCGGCCAGCGTGTGCAACCGAGAATGTCGCGCGTAAATTTTTGTTGCTAGGCGCGACTTGTGAAATCCGGCAGTGGATAATCTCGCCGGGAGAGGCATTATTATCGGCATCTATCCTCCTGGGTGGCACGACCTGTGGGGTGTGTCCCTTCCTTGTGTACATATTTACGGGTTTGACAGCTCCTATAGCTTGCGGCCAATGTACTTGATGATGGTTTTCATGTTGACAGTGCATCGTGCATGATTTTGTCGATGCCTTTGTGAGTTGAAGATGTTCGTGATTATGTACGAAAGTTTTGATAATCACTCTTTGTGACTTCATTTTGGTGCAGGTGATGGATGGCGTGACAGCTTAAATTCTTTCGCTGGTCGATGAGTAGAGAAAGAAAAAAACAAAAGGAATATTTTTTTTTTTTTAATAATTTTTCTTGAGTTTTCCAAAATTCAAAATTTTTAAAAAAAATTGCCAAGGGGGGTCCTTACAGAATTGCTCTTTTATGTTTTAAATAAGCACTTTTGCAAATTTGTTAAAATTCTTCAAAGTATTTTAATTTTTTGAAAAATTTGGCCAGCGGTCCCCTTCTAGGGTGCATATTCTTGGTTTCACTAGACACTTTCGGAAAAGTACCACTTTTGTAGGAGCACAAACACTTTTGAGGCGAAAAGACACTAGGCAGAAAAGAAAAATTGGCCATAGATTTCCCTGTAGGGTCAGCTAGTTTGGTTTTCACAAAGCATTTTTTTAAACTTCACAATTTCACTTCTAAAAGTGTTCACTATTTGAAGAATTTCACTTTTTCAAAAAAAAACTCACACTTCCTGAGAGAGAAAAACTACACGGGGTGTAAACGTATATTGGTGGAGAAGGTGGCCGACGGTCCTCGCTTAGGTATTTCTTTTTTTTTACGAATCACCATTGGAAAAACACGAAGGGAATTACAATTATTGTTTTTTGATTTCACAACTTTTGTTAGTTTAGATTAAATAAAGATTCACTTTTTTTTATAAACACAAATTTACACCTTGGGACCGGACATGAACGCACTGTTTTTTCACTTCACTTGACGCGCGAAAACATAACAACACTTGTTTATTAATTACGGTACCTGTTTATGGGGAGAAAGAGGTATATAAAACAGCATTTCATCATTTATAACAGATATTCCCGCCGTAAAATGCGAAGACGACCTCCGTAGTCCAGTGGCTAAGACTCTTGACTCACATTCCGGAGGTCGCGGGTTCGAACCCGGCATGCGCAAATAAATTTTATTTGATTAATTTGTGTTATTTCACAATTAATTCATTTAAAATAATATATAGTATATTTGCGGCATGTTCCAGAGTGGAAGATACTATTAGTATCGCCCTGGTGTAAGACCACCATTCAGAATTTTTTCAATTCAATTTCAGTGCCGGCAACCCGGGCGTTTATTTATTATTAGTTATGTACAACATGATTTTTTTTCCTTACCCTCCTCACTAGACAAAGAGTCTGTTCTGAGGCTGGTAACTAACAATTTCTAATTACATAAAAACAAATAAGTGGTAAAAACATAAAAAAAAAGAAAAATATATATTATAGTAAAAATAATAATAATAAAATACGAGGAAAATCAGAATTTAAAAACAGAGTAGAAAATAGAAAATATATAATATTAGATATTAAGAATATTACTTATCTCTCTTCTTTCTTTGACATTCAACCAGTTCAAAAATCTTTTGAAAACCCAATTCAAATTATTAGATGCGACGTAGGTCTTTGTTTGGGCTACAAACTTATTGAATATATATGGTGCCAAGTAAGATTCATGTTTTTTTGCAAAATTTGATTTGATATATGGTACTTGTAATTGATTGTGTGTGTTTGCTCTTGTGTATTGCGAGTGAGTTATGAAGTGTGGTGATATTTTTATGCAGTTTTTGTGGATGATCTTCTTTATGTATAGTTTATTTATGTCTAATAGGTTATTGTTGATCATTATCTGTTCTGTCGGATGTTGATAAGGCTTTCTAAACATAATTCTGATTATTGTTTTATGATTAATTTTAAGTGATTTGAGGTGAGTCTCTGCTGCTGCTCCCCATACTGAAATACCATACATTAGAATACTTTGACAGAGTGCATAATATATATTTTTTAGCTGAGGTAGTGACATAATGTTTCGAATTGTTTTGAAGATGTAAGAGAGTTTCCGTATTTTTTTTGTAATTAGGTTAATTTGGAGATCCCATTTTAAGTTATTGTCAACAGTTAAACCGAGATATTTAATATTTTGCGCATAATCAATTTTGTCACAAACACAGCGTGAGTTAGTTAATGAGGTAACTGTGCAGGGGTGAAGATGTAGTTGTGGGCGACTATCTGGCTGACCAGCTAATGTTTTACTGAAAGTTAAGTATTTTGTTTTAGAAATATTTAGTGTCAGTAGATTATTTATTAGCCATTTATTTACTTCAGTCATCCCTGCTTCCGTGTTTTTGAAGACGTTTTCCCATGATTGGGCTTTGAATAAAATTACAGTGTCATCTGCATAACTGATAACTTTGTACTCTATGTTCTCTAGGCTTATCTCAGTTAGACTGTTAATGTAGATGAGAAACAGTATGGGACCTAAAACGCTGCCTTGGGGTACTCCATACCTGTTGCCTACTTTGTCACTTTCTTGATTATTGATTTTTACAATTTGTTGTCTATTTTCAATGTAGCTGATGAACCATTTTAGTGGTGGACCTGTTATGCCAATGTTTTTGAGTTTTTGTTGGAGTAATTTGTGTGAGATGGTATCGAAAGCTTTTGCTAGGTTTAAGAACACTCCTAACACCTTTGAACCGCCATCTAGGTTTTTCACTATGTATGTGGTTAGTTCCGATAAGGCGTCTTCTGTTCCCATTTTCGCTCGAAACCCGAATTGACGGGTGGAGATCAGTTTGTGTTTGTCAAGGTATGCGAGCAGTCTTTTTTTCATAGTTTTTTCTAGTAGTTTCGATAGCGAATTTAGGAGAGTGATTGGTCTGTAATTTAAGATCAGCGTTTTGTCTCCCGATTTATGTATTGGAGTAATACAACCTATTTTTAGATGATCGGGGACAAATCCGAGGCTGAAACTTTGGTTGAAAATATGTTGAAGTGGTATAAGTATATGTTCTCGGAGACTAATCAGTATATGATTGGAGAGGTTATCTGGGCCCACAGCGCAATTTGGTTTGAGAGAAATAATTAAATCCGATATTTCCTTTGTACTTATTTTGTGAGCATAAAACGAATGATTTGGTTGCATGGTAGAGGATAGTTTGGTTAAAGAGTCTTCTGTTGTGCCGTTTTTTAAAAGAATTTTTTCAGCCAAGTTAGATCCAACTTTTGCAAATTGGGAGTTAATAAAATTAGCTATTTTACCAGGTTCATTTTTTGTAAGGGTTTTGTTTCCATTTATTAACAGTGCTTGAAATTGAAACGTTGCTTGAAAATTGAAACGTTGAAACGTTGAAACGAATTGAAACGTTGCTTGAAAATGGCTTTAGCCGTGTTTAGTGACCAGATCTGAATAGCCAGGTACTTCCCAACCTTCCTCTTCCCCACCTCCTCCCCCTCCCCACTACCTTCAGCCTCACAACATACCCCAATTGGGGATGCCATAGTCTCACTGGCTCCAGACGGGAGCAGTTGAGATTCTTGTGCGGTATTCCCTGTAAAAAAAAAAAAACAAAAAAAAAGGCGCCAGGCTAGATTGTTCTAGAACGAAATGGCGTTTGCCGCCAAAATCGTCGCGTCCCTGGGGAGACGCCATCGACCGAACCTTCTAGAATAAAGCGCGTGAAAACATTCCGGCCCATGAGAATATTTGCAATTGATGGTTATTAGGTTGTTATGGGCTTGCTAGGTAGTTTCTTATGCGGGCTATTTGCCAAATATTAACACAGTTTGTGTGGGGTTCAAATAATATACCATCCGGAACTTTGCAGAATCCTGCGCGCCAATACTCGGTTTCCGAGTAATGTTCTGGATGTAGGAGAGCATGACACAATCTCTGAGCGTGGGCACAATGGTATGCATGATATGATGGTTCGGGTGTTAATTGAAAGATGATGTTCAGAAAAATATAGTGTAGTATATATTGATCATATTAACAGTATTACAATTATGTTTAAATTAAACTTAGCCCAGGGATCAGTCGATGGTTTAAATTCTATCTAAGCTAACTAACATTTATATAACCGTGTGCGGGCGTGTGTGAGCGGGTGTGAGCGGGAAGCCTCCATCAAACCGGTGAGGATCCGATCTCGTCAGACCCAGCTGGAACCATCAGGATCTCCGTCCGGAAAGGGTGCCCTGGAGACGGGTCCAGCGTCTCCAGCACAGGGTGGCTGATCTCAGCGCATTGAGTTCCCATCCATGACAATGTGGGAGCTCCACGGGCGGATGGCCTTGGCTGGTGCAGTCCAGAGCGCGTTGTTATGTTAATACAACTCCCGTATGTAAAATAAGGCCTGGATAGCGCCCCGCGATGGCAACGATTTGCGGTAGTAAATTATTTAATTTTACATTGCACACGCGGACCTTTGCAGTCATTTAATCTGGCACAACACTCGATTAAACTTTATATTTATTCGGTTGAAACTTCACCCATCATTGTGGAAACACAATTCTCAACATTTCCTAAAAATTCACCCGTCTGGGTTTAATGTAAATTATAATTAATTGACTGTGCCAACATTTCAACGATTGCCCGTCGGTGAAACGATTCCAGAGTGAAAACAAAACCGGAGCCGGAAACCATAGATTCCCGGCCGTCTCTGTGTTGCCTGCCCGTATTCTTAATCACTTTACGAAAATTAAAACAACAATGGTTCTTGTTGTGAAGAGGTGTTAGAAAAATAAAAACTTTAAAGTTAACACCACTTCATAACAAGGTGTTATTCTGGACCAATAAAACTGAGAAAGAAAGGAAAAAATATGCCTCCCCGTTGGCCGGTAAAGAGATGAGCTCAGGATGCTGGGAAAAGAAAAAAATATATCCCTAAGTTGGGATGCAGTGCTGAGTGTTGGCGCCAAAACGCAAAAACGCCCCACGTTGTAGCCAGTGTTAAGCACAACGTGGGGAAAAAGGTGAGTTCGGGATGCGGAGAAAGGACAAAAAAAAAAAATTGCCCCACAATGGCTCGCCAGTGTTAGAGCACGACGTGGGGAAAAAGATGGGGAGAAAAAAAAATTGCCTCCACGTTGGAGCGACAGTGTTGGCGCGAGAAGATGAGGAAAAAAATTGCCTCACGTTGGGCGTCCAGTGTTAGGTACCTACCTGGGGTGACTAACTTCTGCCGACAGACTAGCTCAGGATAGTCAGCAGAGCGGGGGACACCATCATCGGGGTGGCAGGATCTCTGAGGCGTTTGTGGCGTATCCCTGAAATAAGCTCAAATCCTACGGGCAGGGGAGAGGCAGTGAAACAAGTGGCTACGGTAAATAACAGTTGTATTGGGTAAAATACTTGCGTAAACACAATATTACAACAATTCAAACAGAGTAGTACAGGGTAGCAACAGTAATTCTGTCTAAATCGGAGGAATTTGGCCCTACAATCTCTCTGGGAGGGGTTATAATCTCTGCGTTGAATTTACATGGAACACACGCATTTAAGGGGAGTTAAATTGGTTCAGGTACTCACAGCTGGGGGCTGAACTCTTGTAGATTCAGTGACGGGAATGAATAAAGCCATTCTTGGTGTCCTCGTGTATCACTAGGCAAAACATGTTTCATTGATCCCGGGTGGAACTTTCCAGAATGGGCGCGGAATGGTCCTCACATTATACGTGCGCACAAGGCAGGCGCTAGGGAAGAATGCGGGCGGCCGGCTGCTACAACCGCCGTTGGCGCGCCGCAAGCTAGCGCAGAGGGAGCGAAACTGTTTTCTATACAGTGGCGTGCGCTACAACTTGAGAGGGGGGCCAAGTAATTTGCAGGGGCGTATTCGTGCATCGTAACAGACTCAAGCCGACTGAAATTATGGATTCTTACTTAAGAATTACGACCTCTACACGACTCCATCAAAAAATCTGCCACAAGAAGAATTTTTATAAAATTCCTAGGTTGAAGACTTAGGGTCGGTGGTTTTAGCACTTGAGTTCGGTCGTTTAAACACTTGGGGTCGGTCATATCTTCGGCCTATTGGCGCCGATCCGGCTGAAATTTCGGATTCTTATTAAGAGTTCCCGAATGAATCAAAAAATCTTCGTTTCACGGGCGTTTTGTAATAACATTTGTGTCAGTCATATGTTAGGACCTATGGCACCAAACCGACTGAAATTATGGATTCTTACTAAGAATCATTGCCTCTACATGACTCAATCAAAAAATCTGCACCGGCTGAAATTTCGGTTTCTAATTAAGAGTTCTCGAATGAATCAAAAAATCTTCCGTTTTACGGGCGTTTGGTAACAACATTTGTGTCGGTCATAAATTAGGCCTTATGACACCAAGCCGACTGAAATAATGGATTCTTACTTAACAATCACGGCCTCTACACGACTCAATCAAAAAATCTGCGACAAGAAGAATTTGTTTTTAAATCCTAGGTTTTAAGACTTGGGGTCTGTGGTTTAAGCACTTGAGTTCGGTCGTTTTAACACTTGGGGTCGGTCAAATCCTCGGCCTTATGGCACCGATCCGGCTGATATTTCGGATTCTTATTAAGAGTTCTCGAATCAATCATAAAATCTTCTATTTGCGGTCGTTTTGTAACAACATTTGTGGTCGGTCATAACTTAGGCCTTATGGAACCAAGCCGACTGAAATTATGGATTCTTACTAAGAATCGTGGATTCTACACGACTCAATCAAAAATCTGCCAAAAGAAGAATTTTTATAAAATTCCTAGGTTTTAAGATATAGTGTTGGTGGTTTTAGAACTTGGTTCGGTCGTTTTAACACATGGGGTCGGTCATATCTTCGGCCGTTTGGCGTTGATCCGGCTGAAATTTCAGATTCTTATTAAGAGTTCCCGAATGAATTAAAAAAATCTTCATTATACATGCGTTTTGTAAAAACATTTGTGTCGGTCATATGTTAGGACCTATGGCACCAAACCGACTGAAACTATGGATTCTTACTAAGAATCTTGGATTCTACACCACTCAATCAAAAAATCTACAACAAGAAGATTTTTTTTTTTAAATCCTCGTTTTTAGACTTGGGGTCGGTCGTTTTAACACTTAGGGTTGGCCATATCTCCTGATTTTTGGCGCTAATCCGGCTTAAATTTCGATATCTAATTAAGAGTTCTCGAATGAATCAAAAAAACCTTCGTTTTACAGGCGTTTTGTAATAACATTTGTGTCGGTCATATGTTCGGACCTATGGCACCAAACCGACTGAAATTATGGATTCTTACTAAGAATCATTGCCTCTACACGACTCAATCAAAAAATCTGCAATAAAATGATTTTTTTTTTAAATCCTCGATTATAGACATGGGGTCGGTCGTTGTAACACTTGGAGTCGGCCAATCTTCTGCCTTTTGGCGCCGATCCCGCTGAAATTTCGGATTCTAATTAAGAGTTCTGGAATGAATCAAAAAAACTTCCGTATTATGGGCGTTTGGTAACAACATTTGTGTCGGTCATAAATTAGGCCTTATGACACCAAGCCGACTGAAATTATGGATTCTTACTAAGAATCATGGCCTTTACACGACTCAAGCGACTAAAATTATGGATTCTTACTTAAGAATCACGGGCTCTACACGACTCGATCAAAAAATCTGCCACAAGAAGAATTTTTATAAAATTCCTAGATTTTAAGACTCAGGGTCGGTGGTTTAAGCACTTGGGTTAGGTCGTTTTAACACTTGGGGTCGGTCAAATCTTCGGCCTTATGGCACCGATCCGGCTGAAATTTCGGATTCTTATTAAGAGTTCTCGAATCAA
Organism: Limnephilus marmoratus; assembly: GCA_917880885.1. Classification (NCBI taxonomy): domain Eukaryota; kingdom Metazoa; phylum Arthropoda; class Insecta; order Trichoptera; family Limnephilidae; genus Limnephilus; species Limnephilus marmoratus. The sequence goes on from OU862908.1 coordinate 58,023,753, forward strand.
TCATAAAATCTTCTTTTTGCGGTCGTTTTGTAACAACATTTGGGGTCGGTCATAACTTAGGCCTTATGGAACCAAGCCGACTGAAATGATGGATTCTTACTAAGAATCATAAGAATCATGGATTCTACACGACTAAATCAAAAAATCTGTCAAAAAAGGAATTTTTATAAAATTCCTAGGTTTTAAGACTAAGTGTTGGTGGTTTTAGAACTTGGTTCGGTCGGTTTAACACTTGGGGTCGATAATATCTTCTGCCTTTTGGCGCCGATCCGGCTGAAATTTCGGATTCTAACTAAGAGTTCTCAAATGAATCAAAAAATCTTCCGTTTTACGGGCGTTTGGTAACTACAGTTGTGTCGGTCATAAATTAGGCATTATGACACCAAGCCGACTGAAATTATGGATTCTTACTAAGAATCATGGCCTCTACACGACTCCATCAAAAAATCTGCCACAAGAAGAATTTTTATAAAATTCCTAGGTTTAAAGACTCAGGGTCGGTGGTTTTAGCACTTGGGTTAGGTCGTTTTAACACTTGGGGTCGGTCAAATCTTCGGCCTTATGGCACCGATCCCGCTGAAATTTCGGATTCTAATTAAGAGTTCTCGAATGAATAAAAAAATCTTCCGTTTTACGGGCGTTAGGTAACAACATTTGTGTCGGTCATAAGTTAGGCCCTATGAAACCAAGACGACTGAAATTATGGATTCTCACTAAGAATCATGGATTCTACACGACTCAATCAAAAAATCTGCCAAAAGAAGAATTTTTAAAAAATTCCTAGGTTTTAAGACTTAGGGTCGGTGGTTTTAGCACTTGGGTTCGGTCGTTTTAACACTTGGGGTCGATCATATCTTCGGCCTTTTGGCGCCGATCCAGCTGAAATTTCGGATTCTTTATAAGAGTTCCCGAATGAATCAAAAAATCTTCCGTTTTACGGGCGTTAGGTAACAACATTTGTGTCGGTCATAAGTTAGGCCCTATGACACCAAGCCGACTGAAATTATGGATTCTTACTAAGAATCATGGCCTCTACACGACTCAAGCCGACTGAAATTATGGATTCTTACTTACGAATCACGGCCTCTACACGACTCCATCAAAAAATCTGCAACAAGAAGAATGTTTATAAAATTCCTAGGTTTTAAGACTTAGGGTCGGTGGTTTTAGCACTTGGGTTCGGTCGTTTAAACACTTGGGGTCAGTCAAATCTTCGGCCTTATGGCACCGATCCGGCTGAAATTTCGGATTCTAATTATGAGTTCTAGAATCAATCATAAAATCTTCTATTTACGGTCGTTTTGTAACAACATTTGTGGTCGGTCATAACGTAGGCCTTATGGAACCAAGCCGACTGAAATGATGGATTCTTACTAAGAATCATGGATTCTACACGTCTAAATCAAAAAATCTGCCAAAAGAAGAATTTTTATAAAATTCCTAGGTTTTAAGACTTAGGGTTGGTGGTTTTAGAACTTGGTTCGGTCGTTTTAACACTTGGGGTCGATCATATCTTCGGACTTTTGGCGCCGATCCGGCTGAAATATCGGATTCTTATTAAGAGTTTCCGAATGAATCAAAAAATCTTCGTTTTACGGGCGTTACGTAATAACATTTGTGTCGGTCATATGTTAGGACCTATGGCACCAAACCGACTGAAATTATGGATTCTTACTAAGAATCATTGCCTCTACACGACTCAATCAATAAATCTGCAAAAAGAGAATTTTTTAAAAAAATCCTCGTTTTTAGACTTGGAGTCGGTCGTTCTAACACTTGGGGTCGGCCATATCTTCTGCCTTTTGGCGCCGATCCGGCTGAAATTTCGGATTCTAATTAAGAGTTCTCGAATGAATAAAAAAATCTTCCGTTTTACGGGCGTTTGGTAACTACAGTTGTGTCGGTTATAAATTAGGCATAATGACACCAAGCCGACTGAAATTATGGATTCTTACTAAGAATCATGGCCTCTACACGACTCAAGCCGACTGAAATTATGGATTCTTACTTAAGAATCACGGCCTCTACACGACTCCATCAAAAAATCTGCAACAAGAAGAATTTTTATAAAATTCCTAGATTTTGAGACTTAAGGGTTGGTGGTTTTAGCACTTGGGTTAGGTTGTTTTAACATTTGGGGTCGGTCAAATCTTCGGCCTTATGGCACCGATCCGGCTGAAATTTCGGATTCTTATTAAGAGTTCTCGAATCAATCATAAAATCTTCTATTTGCGGTCGTTTTGTAACAACATTTGTGGTCGGTCATAAGTTAGGCCCGATGACACCAAGCCGAATGAAATTATGGATTCTCACTAAGAATCATAGATTCTACACGACTCGATCAAAAAATCTGCCACAAGAAGAATTTTCATAAAAATCCTAGGTTTTAAGACTTAGGGTCGGTGGTTTTAGCACTTGGGTTCGGTCGACTTAACACTTGGGGTCGATCATATATTCGGCCTTTTGGCGCCGATCCGGCCGAAATTTCGGATTCTTATTAAGAGTTCCCGAATGAACCAAAAAATCTTCGTTTTACTGGCGTTTTGTAATAACATTTGTGTCGGTCATATGTTAGGACCTATGGCACCATTCCGACTGAAATTATGGATTCTTACTAAGAATCATTGCCTCTCCACGACTCAATCAAAAAATCTGCAACAAGAAGAATTTGTAAAAAAATCCATGTTTTTAGACTTGGGGTCGGTCGTTTTAACACTTAGGGTTGGCCAAATCTTCTGATTTTTGGCGCCGATCCGGCTGAAATTTCGGAATCTAATTAAGAGTTCTCGAATGAATCAAAAAATCTTCCGTTTTACGGACGTTAGGTAAAAACATTTGTGTCGGTCATAAGTTAGGCCCTATGACACCAAGCCGACTAAAATTATGGATTCTCACTAAGAATAATGGATTCTACACGACTCAATCAAAAAATCTGCCACAAGAAGAATTTTTAAAAAATTTCTAGATTTTAAGACTTAGGGTCGGTGGTTTTAGCACTTGTGTTCGGTCTTTTTAACACTTTGGGTCGATCATATCTTCGGACTTTTGGCGCCAATCCGGCTGAAATTTCGGATTCTTATTAAGAGTTCCTGAATGAAACAAAAAATCTTCTTTTTACTGGCGTTTTGTAATAATATTTGTGTCGGTCATATGTTAGGACCTATGGCACCAAACCGACTGAAATTATTGATTCTTACTAAGGATCATGGCCTCTACACGACTCAAACCGACTGAAATTATGGATTCTTACTTAAGAATCACGGCCTATACACGACTCAATCAAAAAATCTGCCACAAGAAGAATTTTTTTTTAAATCCTAGTTTTTAAGACTTGCGGTCGGTGGTTTAAGCACTTGGGTTCGGTCGTTTTAACACTTGGAGTCGGTCAAATCTTCGGCCTTATGGCACCGATCCGGCTGAAAATTCGGATTCTAATTAAGAGTTCTAGAATCAATCATAAAATCTTCTATTTACGGTCGTTTTGTAACAACATTTGTGGTCGGTCATAACGTAGGCCTTATGGAACCAAGCCGACTGAAATGATGGATTCTTACTAAGAATCATGGATTCTACACGTCTAAATCAAAAAATCTGCCAAAAGAAGAATTTTTATAAAATTCCTAGGTTTTAAGACTTAGGGTTGGTGGTTTTAGAACTTGGTTCGGTCGTTTTAACACTTGGGGTCGATCATATCTTCGGCCTTTTGGCGCCGATCCGGCTGAAATATCGGATTCTTATTAAGAATTTCCGAATGAATCAAAAAATCTTCGTTTTACAGGCGTTACGTAATAACATTTGTGTCGGTCATATGTTAGGACCTATGGCACCAAACCGACTGAAATTATGGATTCTTACTAAAAATCATTGCCTCTACACGACTCAATCAATAAATCTGCAAAAAGAGAATATTTTTAAAAAATCCTCGTTTTTTAGACTTGGAGTCGGTCGTTCTAACACTTGGGGTCGGCCATATCTTCTGCCTTTTGGCGCCGATCCGGCTGAAATTTCGGATTCTAATTAAGAGTTCTCGAATGAATAAAAAAATCTTCCGTTTTGCGGGCGTTTGGTAACTACAGTTGTGTCGGTTATAAATTAGGCATAATGACACCAAGCCGACTGAAATTATGGATTCTTACTTAAGAATCACGGCCTCTACACGACTCCATCAAAAAATCTGCAACAAGAAGAATTTTTATAAAATTCCTAGGTTTTGAGACTTAAGGGTCGGTGGTTTGAGCACTTGGGTTAGGTTGTTTTAACATTTGGGGCCGGTCAAATCTTCGGCCTTATGCACCGATCCGGCTGAAATTTCGGATTCTTATTAAGAGTTCTCGAATCAATCATAAAATCTTCTATTTGCGGTCGTTTTGTAACAACATTTGTGGTCGGTCATAAGTTAAGCCCGATGACACCAAGCCGAATGAAATTATGGATTCTCACTAAGAATCATAGATTCTACACGACTCGATCAAAAAATCTGCCACAAGAAGAATTTTCATAAAATTCCTAGGTTTTAAGACTTAGGGTCGGTGGTTTTAGCACTTGGGTTCGGTCGATTTAACACTTGGGGTCGATCATATCTTCGGCCTTTTGGCGCCGATCCGGCCGAAATTTCGGATTCTTATTGAGTTCCCGAATGAACCAAAAAATTTTCGTTTTACGGGCGTTTTGTAATAACATTTGTGTCGGTCATATGTTAGGACCTATGGCACCATTCCGACTGAAATTATGGATTCTTACTAAGAATCATTGCCTCTCCACGACTCTATCAAAAAATCTGCAACAAGAAGATTTTTTAAAAAAATCGTTGTTTTTAGACTTGGGGTCGGTCGTTGTAACACTTGGAGTCGGCCATTCTTCTGCCTTTTGGCGCCGATCCCGCGGAAATTTCGGATTCTAATTAAGAGTTCTCGAATGAATCAAAAAATCTTCCGTTTTACGGGCGTTAGGTAACAACATTTGTGTCGGTCATAAGTTAGGCCCTATGACACCAAGCCGACTGAAATTATGGATTCTCACTAAGAATAATGGATTCTACACGACTCAATCAAAAAATCTGCCACAAGAAGAATTTTTAAAAAATTCCTAGATTTTAAGACTTAGGGTCGGTGGTTTTAGCACTTGTGTTCGGTCTTTTTAACACTTTGGGTCGATCATATCTTCGGCCTTTTGGCGTCAATCCGGCTGAAATTTCGGATTCTTATTAAGAGTTCCTGAATGAAACAAAAAATCTTCTTTTTACTGGTGTTTTGTAATAATATTTGTGTCGGTCATATGTTAGGACCTATGGCACCAAACCGACTGAAATTATTGATTCTTACTAAGGATCATGGCCTCTACACGACTCAAGCCGACTGAAATTATGGATTCTTACTTAAGAATTACGGCCTATACACGACTCCATCAAAAAATCTGCAACAAGAAGAATTTTTATAAAATTCTTAGTTTTTGAGACTTAAGGGTCGGTGGTTTTAGCACTTGGGTTAGGTTGTTTTAACATTTGGGGCCGGTCAAATCTTCGGCCTTATGCACCGATCCGGCTGAAATTTCGGATTCTTATTAAGAGTTCTCGAATCAATCATAAAATCTTCTATTTGCGGTCGTTTTGTAACAACATTTGTGGTCGGTCATAAGTTAAGCCCGATGACACCAAGCCGAATGAAATTATGGATTCTCACTAAGAATCATAGATTCTACACGACTCGATCAAAAAATCTGCCACAAGAAGAATTTTCATAAAATTCCTAGGTTTTAAGACTTAGGGTCGGTGGTTTTAGCACTTGGGTTCGGTCGATTTAACACTTGGGGTCGATCATATCTTCGGCCTTTTGGCGCCGATCCGGCCGAAATTTCGGATTCTTATTGAGTTCCCGAATGAACCAAAAAATTTTCGTTTTACGGGCGTTTTGTAATAACATTTGTGTCGGTCATATGTTAGGACCTATGGCACCATTCCGACTGAAATTATGGATTCTTACTAAGAATCATTGCCTCTCCACGACTCTATCAAAAAATCTGCAACAAGAAGATTTTTAAAAAAAATCGTTGTTTTTAGACTTGGGGTCGGTCGTTGTAACACTTGGAGTCGGCCATTCTTCTGCCTTTTGGCGCCGATCCCGCGGAAATTTCGGATTCTAATTAAGAGTTCTCGAATGAATCAAAAAATCTTCCGTTTTACGGGCGTTAGGTAACAACATTTGTGTCGGTCATAAGTTAGGCCCTATGACACCAAGCCGACTGAAATTATGGATTCTCACTAAGAATAATGGATTCTACACGACTCAATCAAAAAATCTGCCACAAGAAGAATTTTTAAAAAATTCCTAGATTTTAAGACTTAGGGTCGGTGGTTTTAGCACTTGTGTTCGGTCTTTTTAACACTTTGGGTCGATCATATCTTCGGCCTTTTGGCGTCAATCCGGCTGAAATTTCGGATTCTTATTAAGAGTTCCTGAATGAAACAAAAAATCTTCTTTTTACTGGCGTTTTGTAATAATATTTGTGTCGGTCATATGTTAGGACCTATGGCACCAAACCGACTGAAATTATTGATTCTTACTAAGGATCATGGCCTCTACACGACTCAAGCCGACTGAAATTATGGATTCTTACTTAAGAATTACGGCCTATACACGACTCAATCAAAAAATCTGCCACAAGAAGAATTTTTTTTTAAATCCTAGTTTTTAAGACTTGCGGTCGGTGGTTTAAGCACTTGGGTTTGGTCGTTTTAACACTTAGAGTCGGTCAAATCTTCGGCCTTATGGCACCGATCCGGCTGAAAATTCGGATTCTAATTAAGAGTTCTAGAATCAATCATAAAATCTTCTATTTACGGTCGTTTTGTAACAACATTTGTGGTCGGTCATAACGTAGGCCTTATGGAACCAAGCCGACTGAAATGATGGATTCTTACTAAGAATCATGGATTCTACACGTCTAAATCAAAAAATCTGCCAAAAGAAGAATTTTTATAAAATTCCTAGGTTTTAAGACTTAGGCTTGGTGGTTTTAGAACTTGGTTCGGTCGTTTTAACACTTAGGGTCGATCATATCTTCGGCCTTTTGGCGCCGATCCGGCTGAAATATTGGATTCTTATTAAGAGTTTCCGAATGAATCAAAAAATCTTCGTTTTACGGGCGTTACGTAATAACATTTGTGTCGGTCATATGTTAGGACCTATGGCACCAAACCGACTGAAATTATGGATTCTTACTAAGAATCATTGCCTCTACACGACTCAATCAATAAATCTGCAAAAAGAGAATTTTTTAAAAAAATCCTCGTTTTTAGACTTGGAGTCGGTCGTTCTAACACTTGGGGTCGGCCATATCTTCTGCCTTTTGGCGCCAATCCGGCTGAAATTTCGGATTCTAATTAAGAGTTCTCGAATGAATAAAAAAATCTTTCGTTTTACGGGCGTTTGGTAACTACAGTTGTGTCGGTTATAAATTAGGCATAATGACACCAAGCCGACTGAAATTATGGATTCTTACTAAGAATCATGGCCTCTACACGACTCAAGCCGACTGAAATTATGGATTCTTACTTAAGAATCACGGCCTCTACACGACTCCATCAAAAAATCTGCAACAAGAAGAATTTTTATAAAATTCCTAGGTTTTGAGACTTAAGGGTCGGTGGTTTTAGCTCTTGGGTTAGGTTGTTTTAACATTTGGGGTCGGTCAAATCTTCGGCCTTATGGCACCGATCCGGCTGAAATTTCGGATTCTTATTAAGAGTTCTCGAATCAATCATAAAATCTTCTATTTGCGGTCGTTTTGTAACAACATTTGTGGTCGGTCATAAGTTAGGCCCGATGACACCAAGCCGAATGAAATTATGGATTCTCACTAAGAATCATAGATTCTACACGACTCGATCAAAAAATCTGCCACAAGAAGAATTTTCATAAAATTCCTAGATTTTAAGACTTAGGGTCGGTGGTTTTAGCACTTGGGTTCGGTCGATTTAACACTTGGGGTCGATCATATCTTCGGCCTTTTGGCGCCGATCCGGCCGAAATTTCGGATTCTTATTAAGAGTTCCCGAATGAACCAAAAAATCTTCGTTTTACGGGCGTTTTGTAATAACATTTGTGTCGGTCATATGTTAGGACCTATGGCACCATTCCGACTGAAATTATGGATTCTTACTAAGAATCATTGCCTCTCCACGACTCTATCAAAAAATCTGCAACAAGAAGATTTTTTAAAAAAATCGTCGTTTTTAGACTTGGGGTCGGTCGTTGTAACACTTGGAGTCGGCCATTCTTCTGCCTTTTGGCGCCGATCCCGCGGAAATTTTGGATTCTAATTAAGAGTTCTCGAATGAATCAAAAAATCTTCCGTTTTACGGACGTTAGGTAACAACATTTGTGTCGGTCATAAGTTAGGCCCTATGACACCAAGCCGACTGAATTTATGGATTCTCACTAAGAATAATGGATTATACACGACTCATCAAAAAATCTGCCACAAGAAGAATTTTTAAAAATTCCTAGATTTTAAGACTTAGGGTCGGTGGTTTTAGCACTTGAGTTCGGTCGTTTTAACACTTTGGGTCGATCATATCTTCGGCCTTTTGGCGCCAATCCGGCTGAAATTTCGGATTCTTATTAAGAGTTCCTGAATGAAACAAAAAATCTTCTGTTTACTGGCGTTTTGTAATAATATTTGTGTCGGTCATATGTTAGGACCTATGGCACCAAACCGACTGAAATTATTGATTCAAGGCAAGGATTCTTAGTAAAGAATCCTTCTTTACTAAGAATCCTTGCCTCTACACAACGTAATCAAAAAATCTACAACAATAAGATTTTTAAAAAAAATCGTCGTTTTTAGACTTGGGTTCGGTCGTTGTAACACTTGCAGTCGGCCATATCTTCTGCCTTATGGCGCCGATGCGGCTGAATTTTCGGATTCTAATTAAGAGTTCTCGAATGAATCAAAAAATCTTACGTTTTACGTGCGTTTGGTAACAACGTTTGTGTCGGTAATAAATTAGGCCTTATGACACCAAGCCGACTGAAATTATGGATTCATACTTATAATCATGGCCTCTACACGACTCAAGCCGAATGAAATTGTGGATTCTTACTTAAGAATCACGGCCTCTACACGAGTCAAACAAAAAATCTGCAAAAAGATGATTTTTTCAAAAAAATCCATGATTTTAGACTTGAGGTCGGTCGTTGTAACACTTGGGATCGGCCATATCTTCTACCTTTTGGCGCCGATCTGGCTGAAATTTCGGATTCTAATTAAGAGTTCTCGAATGAATCAAAAAATCTTCCGTTTTACGGGCGTAAGGTAACAACATTTGTGTCAGTCATAAGTTAGGCCCTATGACACCAAGCCGACTGAAATAATGGATTCTCACTAAGAATCATGGATTCTACACGACTCAAGCCGACTGAAATTATGGATTCTTACTTAAGAATTACGGCCTCTACACGACTCAATCAAAAAATCTGCCACAAGAAGAATTTTTTTTTAAATACAAGGTTTTAAGACTTGGGGTCGGTGGCTTAAGCACTTGGGTTCGGTCGTTTTAACACTTGAGGTCGGTCAAATCTTCGGCCTATGGCACCGATCCGGCTGAAATTTCGGATTCTTATTGAGAATTAATTGAAGATTCTTCAAGATTCTTGAAGATGAAGATTCTTATTGAATCAATCATAAAATCTTCTATTTGAGGTCGTTATGTAACAACATTTGCGGTCGGTCATAACGTAGGCTTTATGGAAACAAGCTGACTGAAATGATGGATTCTTACTAATAATCATGGATTCTACACGTCTAAATCAAAAAATCTGCCAAAAGAAGAATTTTTATAAAATTCCTAGGTTTTAAGAATTAGGGTTGGTGGTTTTAGAACTTGTTTCGGTCGTTTTAACACTTGGGGTCGATCATATCTTCGGCCTTTTGGCGCCGATCCGGCTGAAATTTCGGATTCTTATTAAGAGTTCTCGAATGAATCAAAAATTCTTCCGTTTTACGGGCGTTTGGCAACAACAGTTGTGTCGGTCATAAATTAAGGCCGTATGACACCAAGCCGACTGAAATTATGGATTCTTACTAAGAATCGTGGCCTCTACACGACTCAAGCCGACTGAAATTATGGATTCTTACTTAAGAATCACGGCCTCTATACGACTCCATCAAAAAATCTGCAACAAGAAGAATGTTTATAAAATTCCTAGGTTTTAAGTCTTAGGGTCGGTGGTGTTAGCACTTGGGTTCGGTCGTTTTAACACTTGGGGTCAGTCAAATCTTCGGCCTTATGGCACCGATCCGGCTGAAATTTCGGATTCTTATTAAGAGTTCTCGAATCAATCATAAAACCTTCTATTTGCGGTCGTTTTGTAACAACATTTGTGGTCGGTCATAAGTTAGGCCCTATGACACCAAGCCGAATGAAATTATGGATTCTCACTAAGAATCATGGATTTTACACGACTCAATCAAAAAATCTGCCACAAGAAGAATATTTATAAAATTCCTAGGTTTTAGGACTTAAGGTCGGTGGTTATAGCACTTGGGTTCGGTCGTTTTAACACTTTGGGTCGATCATATCTTCGGCCTTTTGGCGCCGATCCTGCTGAAATATCGGATTCTTATTAAGACTTCCCGAATGAATCAAAAAAATCTTTGTTTTACGGGCGTTACGTAATAACATTTGTGTCGGTCATATGTTAGGACCTATGGCATCAAACCGACTGAAATTATAGATTCTTACTAAGAATCCTTGCCTCTACACAACGTAATCAAAAAATCTACAACAATCTAATTGCATACCTAACCATAATGAAAAATACTTAGACCTCATATTCTACAGTCGCGAAACAAATGTTACACGCAGCAATGACCCTCTGCTCTCAGAAGACAGACACCACCCAGCCCTTGAATTTGATATATCATCCGAAACTCAACCAAAAATCAAAAACAAAAAAGAGCGTAGGCGCAATTTCAGGAAAGCTGATTATACTCAGATTAATAATGACATTAATTATATTGATTGGTTATCTGAAACCGCAAGTTTATCAGCCGAAGAAGAAGTAGATCGATTCTATTTAAAAATAAATTATATAATTGATAAGTCCATTCCATTATTGGCACGACGAAATGACAAATTTCCCATATGGTTTACTCCCGAACTTATTAGGTTATCACGGAAAAAAGATAAAGTCTGGCACAAATGGAAGACATATAAAGGTCTTTCTGACTATCGTGAATTTTCCTTCTTACGTGCTACATACAAAAGACTGGCTAGTGATTCTCGAAAGTTATTTTTCGACAACATCGAAAGTTCATTGCAAAATAATATTAAAAGTTTTTGGTCATACATATCCTCATTAAAATCGTCTGATGGATACCCTGCTACTATGTCCTTCGAAGGTCACAAATCTAACGATGCCCAGGAAATTTGTAATATGTTCTCTGAATTCTTTAAATCAACATTCGAGCCCTCCTCTGTCAACGACATGATTAACATCGACCAACTTGAAGCCGTTTGCGACTCTGAACTTGCGCACATTCACACCATTGAATTAACGGAACAAGAAGTGCTCTCGAGTTTAATGTCGCTAGATATAAACAAGGGTGCAGGTCATGACGGAATACCGGCATTTTTCCTCAGATCTGCTGCTTCGTCACTATATGTTCCACTTACCATAATATTTAACAAATGCCTGAGTGACGGGGTTTTCCCTGATAGGTGGAAGTTGGCCTATATTATACCGGTCCACAAGGGCGACTCACGGCAAAAAGTAGAAAACTATAGGCCAATATCCATTCTCTCGGCGATCCCTAAACTCTTGGAAAGACTTGTCCATGACCATATATATCCCCAGCTTGCCTCCATAATTACGGAACAACAACATGGGTTTGTAAAAGGTAAATCTACCATGAGTAATTTACTTCTTTACTCAAACTTCTTGTTCAACAGCATGGATCGAGGCCACCAGGTAGATGCAATATACTGCGATTTTAAAAAAGCTTTTGACAAGGTTGACCACCTTATTCTTATTAAAAAAATTATGTACAACGGAATTAGAGGAAATTTACTACGTTGGTTTGTCTCATATTTAACAAAAAGACAACAAGCCGTATCGTTGCGAGCACACACTTCTACATGGGAGCCAGTTACCTCTGGCGTGCCACAGGGGTCAATCCTGGGTCCGCTGTTGTTTATACTCTTTATTAACACTGTTACTAAATGTTTCTTGCATTGTTTATTTCTTTTGTACGCCGATGACATAAAAATATTTGCCATTGTTAGGAATTTAAACGATTGTCTGCTAATCCAAAGCGACTTAGTAAGGTTAGAAGCATTTTGCAATGAAAACAAAATTTACCTTAGTTACAATAAATGTAAACAAATAAGTTTTACTAAAAATCATAACGCCATCATACAGAATTATTGTATTGGTAACTATTTACTCGAGCGCGTTTACTGTATAAGAGATCTAGGCGTACTTTTTGATTCCAAACTCCATTTCGATGCGCATATTGATAATATTGTGAATAAAGCTTACTGCATGCTAGGATTTGTCATCAGAAACAGCCGTGAATTTCGAAAACCTGAAACATATCTTCTTCTTTACTACACGCTGGTCCGTTCTCAACTTGAATACTGCATCTCCATATGGAATCCACTTTACGGTATCTATAAAGAAAACATTGAAAGTATTCAAAAGAAATTTCTGCAGTGCCTCAATTACAGAATGAGCGCACCTAAACGCGGGTACATAAATATGCTTTCGAGTTATAACGTCTCCACGCTATCTAACCGATGAACGTACCTTGATCTCATGACTCTATATAAAATCTGTAACAACGTTATTGACTGTCCCGACTTACTGAAATTAATAAACTTTAAAGTACCACCCAGAGTAACAAGGCTTAACGACTTATTCCACATTAGCCGGACGCGTACAAATGCTGGTGTCAGGGACCCAATCAGAAGAATGTGCGAATCACTTAATCAGAATCAAAAGCTCAAGGATTCTTACTTATTTTTTGATACACGCAGTACTTTTAGTAGAAAAATGAAGGCTGTTTTCCTACAAAGTTCAAAGTAAACAACTTAGACATACATTCGTTTATATATATTTTTTTTTTTTAAATTTCTGTATAACATTGTTTATCTATATTTATATTTTTTTGTTTCAAAAATAATTTGTAAATTCTTATAAGGATATTGCGCATTTATTTCATATCTCTATTTGTAAAATAATATTCTTATATACTTATATATTTTTTCCCCTATTTATAAGACAAAATATTTGTATATGTTTGTAACTGCTGTTTAAGTCAATTCGTGAGAAATAGTTTGGATGCAGGTGAATTCTCTAGTTGATGTTTTGTATATTCTTGCCAATTAATATCTGTATCTGTATTTTCTCCTAAATAAATAAAAAAAAAAAATAAAAAAAAAAAAAAAGATTTTTAAAAAAAATCGTCGTTTTTAGACTTGGGGTTGGTCGTTGTAACACTTGGGGTCGGCCATATGTTCTGCCTTTTGGCGCCGATCCGGCTGAAATTTAGGATTTCAATTAAGAGTTCTCGAATGAGTGAAAAAATCTTCCGTTTTACGGGCTTTTGGTAACAACATTTGTGTCGGTCACAAATTAGGCCTTATGACAACCAAGCCGACCGAAATAATGGATTCTTACTAAGAATCATGGCCTTTACACGACTCAAGCCGACTGAAATTATGGATTCTTACTTAAGAATCACGGCCTCTACACGACTCAATCAAAAAATCTGCTACAAGAAGAATTTTTTTTTAATCCTAGGTTTTAAGACTTGGGGTCGGTGGTTTAAGCACTTGGGTTCCGTCGTTTAACACTTTGGGTCGGTCAAATCTTCGGCCTTATGGCACCGATCCGGCTGAAATTTCGGATTCTTATTAAGAGTTCTCGAATCAATCATAAAACCTTCTATTTGCGGTCGTTTTGTAACAACATTTGTGGTCGGTCATAAGTTAGGCCCTATGACACCAAGCCGAATTAAATTATAGATTCTCACTAAGAATCATGGATTTTACACGACTCAATCAAAAAATCTGCCACAAGAAGAATATTTATAAAATTCCTAGGTTTTAACACTTTGGGTCGATCATATCTTCGGCCTTTTGGCGCCGATCCGGCTGAAATATCGGATTCTTATTAAGAGTTCCCGAATGAATCAAAAAATCTTCGTTTTACGGGCGTAAGGTAACAACATTTGTGTCGGTCTTAAGTTAGGCCCTATGACACCAAGCCGACTGAAATAATGGATTCTCACTAAGAATCATGGATTCTACACGACTCAAGCCGACTGAAATTATGGATTCTTACTTAAGAATTACGGCCTCTACTCGACTCAATCAAAAAATCTGCCACAAGAAGAATTTTTTTTTAAATACTAGGTTTTAAGACTTGGGGTCGGTGGCTTAAGCACTTGGGTTCGGTCGTTTTAACACTTGAGGTCGGTCAAATCTTCGGCCTATGGCACCGATCCGGCTAAAATTTCGGAATCTTCGTCGGTCATAACGTAGGCTTTATGGAAACAAGCCGACTGAAATGATGGATTCTTACTAATAATCATGGATTCTACACGTCTAAACCAAAAAATCTGCCAAAAGAAGAATTTTTATAAAATTCCTAGGTTTTAAGACTTAGGGTTAGTGGTTTTAGAACTTGTTTCGGTCGTTTTAACACTTGGGGTCGATCATATCTTCGGCCTTTTGGCGCCGATCCGGCTGAAATTTCGGATTCTCATTAAGAGTTCTCGAATGAATCAAAAATTCTTCCGTTTTACGGGCGTTTGGCAACAACAGTTGTGTCGGTCATAAATTAAGGCCGTATGACACCAAGCCGACTGAAATTATGGATTCTTACTAAGAATCGTGGCCTCTACACGACTCAAGCCGACTGAAATTATGGATTCTTACTTAAGAATCACGGCCTCTACACGACTCCATCAAAAAATCTGCAACAAGAAGAATGTTTATAAAATTCCTAGGTTTTAAGTCTTAGGGTCGGTGGTGTTAGCACTTGGGTTCGGTCGTTTTAACACTTGGGGTCAGTCAAATCTTCGGCCTTATGGCACCGATCCGGCTGAAATTTCGGATTCTTATTAAGAGTTCTCGAATGAATCAAAAAATTTCTTCCGTTTTACGGGCGTTTGGCAACAACAGTTGTGTCGGTCGGTTTTTTGATTGCGTCGTGTAGAGGCAATGATTCTTGGTAAGAATCTATAATTTCAGTCGGTTTGGTGCCATAGGTCCTAACATATGACCGACACAAATGTTATTACGTAACGCCCGTAAAACGAAGATTTTTTGATTCATTCGGGAACTCTTATTAAGAATCCGATATTTCAGCCGGATTGGCGCCAAAAGGCCGAAGATATGATGAAATGTAAGAAAAGGCAGTTAAGACTTTAGAACTATTTATTTTATAATTAGACAACGTAAAAGATCGTAAATGACAGTGCACAAACAATGTAGGTAGAACTGACAGTGCACAAAAACAAAAGCTACAGGGCGTTCATACTTCCATCATCCTCTCCTGAACGCACACGCTTTAAAATTAAACCCATTGATGAGGTGAAGTTTTCATGCTTCGGTCGGTGGAGTGCTTTCGTCAAAATATCTGCGAGCATATCTCCAGTGCATTTATATTGAACCATGATTTGTTTGGCAGCAACTTTCTCGCGCACAAAGTGATAGCGGACGTCTATATGTTTACTGCGCGCGTGGTAAACAGCATTTCCTGAAAGACTAATCGCACTCTGATTATCACAGTAAAGGGTTATAGGTGTACCTTTAAGTTCAGGTTGAAACTTGTCTGCCAGTTGTTTCAACCAAAGAGCTTCCTGAATAGCCGACGATAGAGCCATATATTCAGCCTCAGTTGTAGAAAGGGCTATGGTCTGCTGTTTCTTGGAATTCCAGCTTATTGCGGCACCCTGAAATAAAAATATGTATCCTGTGCAGGATTTTCTATCTTCAATGTCATTTGCCCAATCTGAATCGCAATAGCCTGAAATTTTTTCATTAACATTCCGTTTATAAACCAGTTTCATATTCATTGTAGCTTTCAGGTATTTCATGACTCGTTTCAGAGCCATCCAATGTTAATTAGTAGGTTGACTATTATATCTACTCAGAGAATTTATTACATAGGTAATGTTTGGACGAGTTCCTTGTGACAAGTACAACAAGCAGCCAATTATTTCTTGATATGGAATGTTATTTAAAATTTCTTGTTGACTTTCAGACTTCTTCATTTTAACATTAGCATCAGCGGGAGTCCACTTTGGCTTACAATCGTTCATTCCAAATCGTGTAAGCATCATCTTTATGTAAATAGATTGATCAATAGAGATCTTATCAACATTTTCATCTTGTGAAATTCTAAAACCAATGCAATGTTTGGCTGTTCCTAAATCCTTCATGCAGAATTTTTCTTTTAACTTCAATTTTTTGATACGTGAGGTCTCTTCATTATTAAATAAGTAAATTATATCATCTACATATACTGCTATAAAAAGCATATCATTTTCATTCAAAATACGGTAGTAAACGCATGGATCTATGTTTGAACGAGTCATTCCAATTTCTAACACAGCAGTGTTTAATTTTTTATTCCACTGTCTGCTCGCTTGTTTAAGTCCGTATATTGACTTGTTCAGTCTACATACTTTATTTTCATCTTCATAGCCAGGTGGTAAGGACATGTAAATTTCTTCATCAATGTCACCCTGTAGAAATGCTGTGACTGCGTCCATTTGGTGTATTTTAAGTCGATATTTGACAGCAAGACCAATCAAGTATCTTATGGAAGTATAACGGACTACTGGAGCGTATACCTCATTGTAATCAATACCCTTCACTTGTTTATATCCTTTGATCACCAGTCTAGCTTTATAGCGTGTAATAGATCCATTGCCATCCATCTTAGTTTTATATACCCATCTGCTGGGAATTACTGATTTTCCTTCTGGTAAGTCAACCAGTGTCCATGTATTATTTTTTATTAATGACTGATATTCTTCCGCCATAGCTCTCTTCCAATCATCAGCCTTTTCACTGTTAAGAGCTTCTTGTAGACTCACGGCCTCTACACCACTCCATCAAAAAATCTGCCACAAGAAGAATTTTTATAAAATTCCTAGGTTTTAAGACTTAGGGTCGGTGGCTTTAGCACTTGGGTTCGGTCGTTTTAACACTTGGGGTCGATCATATCTTTTGCCTTTTGGCGCCGATCCGGCTGAAATTTCGAATTCTTATTAAGAGTTTCCGAATGAATCGAAAAATCTTCGTTTTACGGGCGTTTTGTTATAACATTTGTGTCAGTCATATGTTAGGACCTATGGCACCAAACCGACTGAAATTATGGATTCTTACTAAGAATCATTGCCTCTACACGACTCAATCAATAAATCTGCAAAAAGAGGATTTTTTTTTTTAAATCCTCGTTTTTAGACTTGGAGTCGGTCGTTCTAACATTTGGGGTCGGCCATATCTTCTGCCTTTTGGCGCCGATCCGGCTGAAACTTCGGATTCTTATTAAGAGTTCCCGAATGACTCAAAAAAATCTTCTTTTTACTGGCGTTTTGTAATAACATTTGTGTCGGTCATATGTTAGGACCTATGGCAACCAAACCGACTGAAATTATGGATTCTTACTAATAATCCTTGCCTCTACACAACGTTATCAAAAAATCTACAACAAGAAGATTTTTTTTTAAAAATCCTCGTTTTTAGACTTGGGGTCGGTCGTTGTAACACTTGGAGTCGGCCATATCTTCTGCTTTTTGGCGCCGATGCGGCTGAATTTTCGGATTCTAACTAAGAGTTCTCGAATGAATCAAAAATTCTTCCGTTTTACGGGCGTTTGGTAACAATGTTTGTGTCGGTCATAAATTAGGCCTTATGACACCAAGCCGACTGAAATTATTGATTCTTACTTATAATCATGGCCTCTACACGACTCAAGCCAACTGAAATTATGGATTCTTACTTAAGAATCACGGCCTCTACACAAGTCAATCAAAAAATCTGCAAAAAGTTGATTTTTTTTTTAAAATCCTTGTTTTTAGACTTGGGGTCGGTCGTTGTAACACTTGGGATCGGCCATATCTTCTACCTTTTGTCGCCGATCCGGCTGAAATTTCGGATTCTAATTAAGAGTTCTGGAATGCATCAAAAAATCTTCCGTTTTACGGGCGTTTGGTAACAACATTTGTGTCGGTCATAAATTAGGCCTTATGACACCAAGCCGACTGAAATTATGAAATCTTACTAAGAATCATGGCCTCTACACGACTCAAGCCCACTGAAATCATGGATTCTTACTTTAGAATCACGGCCTCTACACGACTCCATCAAAAAATCTGCCACAAGAAGAATTTTTATAAAATTCCTAAGTTTTAAGACTTAGGGTCGGTGGCTTTTGGGTTCGGTCGTTTTAACACTTGGGGACGATCATATCTTTGGCCTTTTGGCGCCAATCTGGCTGAAATTTCGGATTCTTATTAAGAGTTCCCGATTGAATCAAAAAATCTTCGTTTTACGGGCGTTTTGTAATAACATTTGTTTCGGTCATATTTTAGGACCTATGGCACCAAACCGACTGAAATTATGGATTCTTACTAAGAATCATTGCCTCTACACAACGCAATCAAAAAATCTGCAACAAGAAGATTTTTTAAAAAAATCGTCGTTTTTAGACTTGGGGTCGGTCGTTGTAACACTTGGGGTCGGCCATATTTTCTGCCTTTTTGCGCCGATCCGGCTGAAATTTCGGATTCTAATTAAGAGTTCTAGAATGAATCGAAAAATCTTCCGTTTTACGTGCGTTTCGTAACAACATTTGTGTCGGTCATAAATTAGGCCTTATGACACCAAGCCGACCGAAATTATGGATTTATTTATTTATTTTATTTTATTTATTAGCGTTATAAACAGTCTGTACAAAATTCATAAATGACAGTGATAAAAATAAGTATGTCATAGACCAATAAAATAACGACAAATAATTTAGAACCGTAATGCAAAAATACACAATACCTATACCTGATATAAATTATTTTGATAAAGTGTATCTTCTTATTTATATCTACAAAAAGTAAATAACTGAGGTTTTTCAAGGGTTTACATTTAAATTTTGATTGATATAAATAATGTATTTCAGGAAGTGATTTTATTTGAATTCCAACTGCAATAAGTTGGAGAGAAAATGTGGTGATTCTAAAAATAAAAAAAGAGAAATACAGAAATCAATGAAATATTAAGTTATTAGTTAAACATGTGGCATCAATAATGTTATTTTTTTATGCATGCTGTGAATTTATCAAGGTTTGTATTAAACACATCGATATTTGGGCATAATCTGTTAAATGTGCTACAGCCTCATCTTACAAATACATTTTCAAGATAATTTGTCTTGCTCTTAGGGATAGAAAAGGTGTCTGGAGATCGAGTAACTCTTAATGGACATCTGAAATGAATATTTTGTAGTAAGTACGGTCTATAATTGAAGTTATGAATAATCTTATAGAGCATTAATAGGTCTCTGATATCTCGGCATTGGTCAAGAGATTTAAGGTTTCTTACTAAGAATCATGGCCTCTACACGACTCAAGCCGACTGAAATTATGGATTCTTACTTAAGAATCACGGCCTCTACACGACTCAATCAAAAAATCTGCCACAAAAAGATTTTTTTTTTAAATTCTAGGTTTGAAGACTTGGGGTCGGTGGTTAAAGCACTTGGGTTCGGTCGTTTTAACAGTTGGGATTGGTCAAATCTTCGGCCTTATGGCACCAATCCGCGCTGAAATTTCGGATTCTTATTAAGAGTTCCCGAATGAATCAAAAAATCTTCGTTTTACGGGCGTTTTGTAATAACATTTGTTTCGGTCATATGTTAGGACCTATGGCACCAAACCGACTGAAATTATGGATTCTTACTAAGAATCATTGCCTCTACACAACGCAATCAAAAAATCTGCAAAAAGATGATTTTTTAAAAAAATCCTCGATTTTAGACATGGGGTCGGTCGTTGTAACACTTGGGGTTCGCCATATCTTCTGCCTTTTGGCGCCGATCCGGCTGAAATTTCGGATTCTAATTAAGAGTTCTCGAATGAATCAAAAAATCTTCCGTTTTACGGCCGTTTGGTAACAACATTTGAATCGGTCATAAATAAGGTCTTATGACACCAAGCCGACTGAAATTATGGATTCTTACTTAAGAATCACGGCCTCTAAACGACTCCATCAAAAAATCTGCCACAAGAAGAATTTTTATAAAATTCCTAGGTTTTAAGACTCAGGGTCGGTGGTTTTAGCACTTGGGTTAGGTCGTTTTAACACTTGGGGTCGGTCAAATCTTCGGCTTTATGGCACCGATCCGGCTGAAATTTCGGATTCTTATTAAGAGATCTCGAATCAATCATAAAATCTTCTATTTGCGGTCGTTTTGTAACAACATTTGTGGTCGGTCATAAGGTAGGCCCTATGACACCAAGCCGAATGAAATTATGGATTCTCACTAAGAATCGTGGATTCTACACGGCTCTATCAAAAAATCTGCCACAAAAAGAATTTTTATAAAATTCCTAGGTTTTAAGACTTAGGGTCGGTGGTTTTAGCACTTGGGTTCGGTCGTATTAACACTTGGGGTCGATCATATCTTCGGCCTTTTGGCGCCGATCCGGCTGAAATTTCGGATTCTTATTAAGAGTTCTCGAATGAATCAAAAAATCTTCGTTTTACGAGCGTTTGGTAACAATATTTGTGTTGGTCATAAGTTAGGCCCTAAGACACCAAGCCGACTGAAATTATGGATTCTCACTAAGAATCATGGATTATCACTAAGAATCATGGATTCTACACGACTCAATCAAAAAATCTGCCACAAGAAGAATTTTTATGAAATTCCTAGGTTTTAAGACTTAGGCTCGGTGGTTTTAGCACTTGGGTTCGGTCGTTTTAACACTTGGGGTCGATCATATCTGTAAGGGCGTGTAAATAGCCCCTGACACGAGGGAATGTCTACCCTATGTAAAATTAACGAAAATTGAATTCTTCCCTATGTGACACAAAAACACTTGACCCAGCAATTCCAAAATCCAAAGTGAAAACAAAACAATACTCACTCAGAGAATGCAGCTCATCCACGATGTCCAACACAAAAGACACTTCTTTTCATTAAAGAATATCAAGGCGGTATTGCATAATCTTAACAGATGTATCGCACAGCAAGAAAGTTTCAACAATGAATAAATTTGCATATTAATAATACGTGCCAAAAATCTTGTACAACAATAATGCAATTATTGGATGGATTATTTTTATGACTGACTAGGAGAGACATCTCTTGGCTTTGACTCACACTCCCGTCGGAAGTAATTGCCTGATTCACAGGCGTAAGGAAATGCATGAATATACTGAATTTCAAGTCACATAGGTAAATTCAATACAATACAAAAACCATAGATGGCGCCCTCATGGTCTCATAGCATAAATTATTAATTGATTAAGAAAATGGATCCAAATATATTTATGGCGCGTATCCAATATCTTCGGCCTTTTGGCGCCGATCCGGCTGATATTTCGGATTCTTAATAAGAGTTCTCGAATGAATCAAAAAATCTTCGTTTTACGGGCGTTAGGTAACAACATTTGTGTCGGTCATAAGTTAGGCCCTATGACACCAAGCCGACTGTAATTATGGATTCTCACTAAGAATCATGGATTCTACACGACTCTATCAAAAATCTGCCACAAGAAGAATTTTTAAAAAAATCGTCGTTTTTAGACTTGGGGTCGGTCGTTGTAACACTTGGGCTCGGCCATATCTTCTGCCTTTTGGCGCGGATCCGGCTAAAATTTCGGATTCTTATTAAGAGTTCTCGAATGAATCAAAAAATCTTCCGTTTTACGGGCTTTTTGTAACAACATTTGTGTCGGTCATAAATTAGGCCTTATGACACCAAGCCGACTGAAATTGTTGATTCTTCCTTATAATCATGGCCTCTACACGACTCAAGCCGACTGAAATTATGGATTCTTAATTAAGAATCACGGCCTCTACACGACTCAATCAAAAAATCTGCCACAAGAAGAATTTTTAAAAATATCGTCGTTTTTAGACTTGGGGTCGGTCGTTGTAACACTTGGGGTCGGCCATATCTTCTGCCTTTTGGCGCCGATCCGGCTGAAATTTCGGATTCTTATTAAGAGTTCTCGAATGAACCAAAAAATCTTCCGTTTTACGGGCTTTTGGTAACAACATTTGTGTCGGTCATAAATTAAGCCTTATGACACCAAGCCGACTGAAATTATGGAATCTTAATAAAAATCATGGCCTCTACACGACTCAAGCCGACTGAAATTATGGATTCTTACATTAGAATCACGGCCTCTACACGACTCAATCAAAAAATCTGCCACAAGAAGAATTTTTATAAAATTCCTAGGTTTTAAGACTTAGGGTCGGTGGTTTTAGCACTTGCGTTCGGTCGTTTTAACACTTGGGGTCGATCATATCTTCGGCCTTTTGGCGCGGATCCGGCTGAAATTTCGGATTCTTATTAAGAGTTCTCAAATCAATCATAAAATCTTCTATTTGCGGTCGTTTTGTAACAACATTTGTGGTCGGTCATAACTTAGGCCTTATGGAATCAAGCCGACTGAAATGATGGATTCTTACTAAGAATCGTGGATTCTACACGACTAAATCAAAAAATCTGCCAAAAGAAGAATTTTTATAAAATTCCTAAGTTTTAAGACTTAGGGTTGGTGGTTTTAGAACTTGGTTCGGTCGTCTTAACACTTTGGGTTGATCATATCTTCGGCCTTTTGGCGCTGATCTTTTCCTGATGGCTTCCACTTTATCTGGGAGGGGTGAAGTGCCAGCGTCAGACACCAGGTATTCTAGGAATTTGACCTTAGTCAGGCCGAAATGGCATTTGGCGGCGTTGATGACAACACCATATTCCTGCAGGCGCTGGAATAATATCTTGAGGTGGGCTAGGTGCTCTTCCTCTGACGTTGAGGCAATAAGGATGTCGTCTATGTAGGCGTAACAGAAATCTAAGCCTCTGGTAACCTCGTCTATGAAGCGTTGAAAGGTCTGGGCTGCATTGCGGAGGCCGAAAGACATCACCGGAAATTCGAAGAGTCCGAATGGCGTAGTGATTGCTGTCTTCGGAATGTCCTCAGGAGCCACAGGGATTTGATTATATGCCCGCACCAGATCAATCGTCGAGAAGATCTTGGTGCCGCTCAGTGCCTGTGCAAAATCTTGGATGTGGCGTACGGGGTATCTGTCCGGAATAGTTCTGGCGTTCAGTCTTCTATAATCGCCACACGGTCTCCACTGGTCGTCCTTCTTGGGTACCATGTGCAAGGGAGATGCCCAAGAGCTCTCGGAAATTCGAGCGATTCCGAGACGGACCATGGCCTCGAACTCCTTCTTGGCGCGTTTTAATTTGTCAGGAGCAAGGCGTCGTGGGCGTTCGACTATTGGAGGTCCTGGCGTAGTGTTGATATGGTGCAGTGTTGCGTGACGAACTTCCTTCCTGGCGCCGTCAGGGCGAGTGATGTCAGGAAACCGTTGAAGTAGCTTGTGATACGGGGACGTTCCTGTGACCGTCTTAATGGAAGCGATCTTGTTGTCGCTTCGTTTTCCCGTGATGGTTAAATTCGTCACCTGGTCCAGCAGCCGTTTATTTCGAACATCCACCAGTAGCTCGTATTTGGTGAGAAAGTCTGCCCCGATGATGGGCTTGAAGACGTCTGCAATGACGGTCTGCAGATCCAGGTTGAGCGTTAGGCTGCCATAGTGTCGCCCGAGTACTTAATTGTCCAAACTACCATTTGCGTATTTTACAGGAGGAGGTTTTCTTTGATTATTTCAATGAAACATTATGACAGGTGTGTAAGACGAAGCTATTTACGTAAAGGTAAAGGTCTCATAAGTTGAAATAATTCTTAATAAGCTGACTTATTATCGTTTTTGATACTTTATTTTAAATTTTAAAATGGAGATTGAGCAAGAATGCAAAATCAAAATTCTTCTTAAGGAGATTGACCACACTAAAATGGAGATAGAGCAAATTCTGCATAAATATTTTCCGTTCTTTATTGTGCAAACGACCATCTCAAGTTATGTACAGGATGAGTTTATTTTCATTACATCTATTTTTGATATCGACAATTCGTGGTGGTATATATATATAAAACTTATTAATTAACTAACTTATCTGTCCCTCATTATTTTCTATTCCATTTAACCGATTGTGATGAAATTTTGGGTAGTTATTGTGCGCTTGCACGCTAAAACTTTTATGTTCTTCTGCTGGGCTCTGACTTTATGAAATTTGCACACATATTCCCTTATTATTTTCTGTACCATTCATCCGATTCCGATGATACTTTCATGAGATGTTTTATGCATGCCCGCAAAGGTTTCAATATATAATGGTGAGTTCTGGTGTTATCAAATTTGCAATTAAGCGAGTTCTGGTGTTATTAAATTTTCCATAATTATTTCCTAAACTATTCATCCGATTGCGATGAAACTTTGGTGGGGTATTGTGCGCACGCCTGCGAAAATTTCTAAATATAATGATGAGCTCTGGCGTTATGTAATTTTCATAAAAAATACCTAATTATTTTCTGCGCTTCCGGTGAAACTTTGGTGAGTTTTTGTACGAACGGCAGCGAAGGTCTCTATATGTAATGGTCAGATCTGGGGTTATGAAATTTGCTTAAAATTCCATTATTATTTCCTGTACTATTGAACCGATTGTAATGAAACTTTGGTGAGTCGTTGTGCGCATGCACATGAAAGTTTCTACATATAGGTGAGCTTTGGCTTTATGCAAGTTGCACATAAATTCCCTTTTTATTTTCTATTCCATTCTTCAGATTCCGATGAAACTTTCGTGAGTTGTTTTACGCACGCCCGCTAAGGTTCCTACGAGTTTATATAATGGTGAGTTCTGACGTTGTGAAATAAATGCATCCCTCATTATTACCATTTATCAGATTGCGATGAAACTTTGGTGAGATATTGTGCGCACGCCTGCGAAAGTTTCTATATATAATGGTGAGCTCTGGCGTTTTGTAATTTGTATAACAATTACCTTATTATTCTCTGCGATTCCGGTGAAACTTTGGTGAGTTGTTGTACGCACGGCAGCGAAGGTCTCCATACGTAATGTTGAGTTCTGGCTTTATGAAATTAGCATTAAAATTATCTTATTATTTCCTACACAATTTAACCGATTGTGGTGAAACTTTGGTCAGCTGAAACCGCGAAGGTTTCTATGTATAATGGTGAGCTCTGACTTCATGATATTTATTAAAAAAAAATACATTATGTGGCTCGCGAGTTGTTTGAAAAATGTGTGTATTTTACAAAGTTAAGCTGTAGGGGGGAAGAGGGGGGGGTTGGGAATCCGGAGGGAGGAAGGAAGGAACGAAGCGGGGGGAGTCGCGGGAGTGAAACAAGGGAGGGTCGACGGGGAAAGTGGAAGAGGGAGGGGGAGGGGTTGGAAGGTGAAAGGGGAACGCTGAAGGGACCGTGGAAGGGGAACGGGGCGGGAACGGGAACGCATGGGAATGGACGTGCAGCGATAATTATTTTTAAAAATACCAAAGCTATAATTGAAACACATTAAATTTTGTTAAAAATTTATTGAAATGCTTTTTCGTGAAAAAAATACAAGCAATCTGAGAATAAGGCAGAGGGAACGCCTGAGGGGAACAGGGCGGGAACGGGAACGCTTTGAAAAGGTCATGCAAAGATAATTTTAAAAAAATAATAATAAAACTATAATGAAACACATTAAAATATTTTATAATTTTATTGATTTTTTTTGTGAGAAAAATAAAAATAAATTAATTTGTGTATTTCACAATTTATTCATTTAAAATAATATATAGTATATTTGCGGCACGTTCCAGAGTGGAAGATTATTATAAAGAATTATCTATATTATTAATATAGATAATTCTTTATAATAATAATACAGATTATTATAAAGATTATTATAAGTGGAAGATTATTATAATGAAGATACTCTCAGTATCGCCCTGGTGTAAGACCACCATTCAGAATTGAAACGTTGCTTGAAATGGCTTCTGCCGTGTTTGGTGATCAGTTCTGAATAGCCAGGTACTTCCCCACCTTCCTCTTTCCTATTCCTTCCCCTCCCCACTACCTTCAGTCTCACAACATGCACTGGCTCCAGACGGGAGCAGTTGGGACTCTTGTACGGTATTCATGTTAAAAAAAGCGGCGTGATTCAAAAATAATTAAATATTTTCCACAGAGTCAATAGTTTTTGAGTTATAATAAAAATCTAAAACTCAAATCCCAACCATATTTTTGTTGACGAAACTCGGATTCGTAATCAGCACCCCACAACACATAAACGAGGAAAAAAATCAGAACTGCACCAGAATTTATTAACTGCCTAATGACTGGACTACTTAATTCTTAAATGACAAACAAAGGCTTCATACAAATACGGATAAACTGACAATTTCAAATCGAACTTCTAACTTTAAAATGAAATGACAGTCAACAAAACTGATTTCGACAATAAAAACTCTCGGAAAAGAGAATCTGAGTTAAAACCGAAAAATGAACACGCTGTATTACAAAGTTCCTTGCCATTTATAAAACAAAACTGAAACGTCATTGATAAAGATACTTAAAACCAATACTAACCGCTCTATTTCAGCACTGCTGCATATTTATGATCTTTTGTCAATAGTTTTAGACATTTTGTTGTAATTTCGTTATTCAAAAACTCACTTGTAATACAATTAAATGCCTTTTGCTTCCGCGTAACACACAATAACAAAAACAGTGTGAAGTAAACAAACAACATGGCGGCGCGGTATCGTGGATCGGCGTGCTGTGATTGGTCGATTGGTGGAGTTTGACTAATCTAGCCCGCAAATTTTATTTCACGGCAACTGAGATTGAACTAAGAAGGAGTTTAACTAATTAGTTAAACTCCTTCTTACTTTTAGAATATTGTTGTGGACATTGACATTTTAAAAAGCTTGTAATTAATTGTATATGGCTCGTAAAACCATTTTTTATTTATCTAACGATGCGAAATTTTATCCTTAACATTATTGCATTTAAAACTCATTTTCGATAAAATGGTAGTTTGCACAATTAAGAACTCGGGCGACGATAGGTAGCGATTGTGCTGCCATTTGCTGCTGCCAGTTCGTATGTCGCTTTAGTAGGACGTCCCTGGACAAGGCGTCGTGGGAAAACGCAGAGATCTGCGCCGGTGTCTATAAGAAATTGGGTACGGGTTACCCTGTCGGTAACAAAAAGGCGACTGACTTGGTTGGGGCTGGCGCTGGTCGCCATCAGTTTGGGCCCCGAGCGTTTCCCCGTTGGAAGTTGCAGGGTTTGGTGCACTTGCTTGCCTTCGTCCCATGCTTCCAGTGGAATCAGCATGTGCCCTCGGGCTGACGACCTCTGGACCGACTGCGGGAATGATTGCTCCAACGATGCGGTGTGGCGCTCCTCCTATGCTGGCCAGAGCGTAATGTCGAAACTTCGCGCCTCAAAGTAGCGAGCTCTTGTTGGAGAGGCTGCATCAACCGCTCCATCTGTGTTACTAGTGAGTCTTCGGACGATGAATCAACCACTGTGTTAACTGCCGGTCTACCAGCGTAGTCTGCTATGGCGTCTGCCAAGCTGGCCACCTTGTCAAGCGGAGTTTCCTGTTGCGTAGCCAGAACCACCTGCATACTTCTAGGAAGATGACCCATCCATAAGGTTCTCAAAACCTCATCGGGCACAGCGCTGCCAGCGAGGGTGCGCAGGTGTCTCAAGAATTGGGAAGGTTTACGGTCTCCGATTTCTTCATGTTCCAGGAGTCTCCTTGTCTTCTGCTCCTGCGTGGAGCTGAGGCGTCTGGTTAGTTTATATTTTAATAGTGCATATGCACCGACCTCAGGGGGCTTCACAATGATGTCCCGGACTTCTTGGGTGTGGGCGGGATCCAAGGCTCCGAGAATGAAACCAAACTTTGTGGCATCCACGGTCACTCCTGCTGGCTCGAAGCTGCGCTCCACCATAGCGAACCATAATTCTGGGTCAGTAGGGCAAAAAGGCGGAATGCGTACTGCCACTCGGTTGACCTCAGGCAGTGGATTCCTGATGTTGGGTTGCTGGTTGCTGGTCATTGGTTGCTTGTTGCTGGTTATTGGTTGCTGGTTGTCCTCAGATGTTCCGCTCGTAAGAGACATGATGATGATGATTGCTGTGTAAAATTTAGCACTGAAGAGTTTATTTCGTGCGCGACGTGCTCGCGGTAGACGTATTTGCACGCATCGTGCTCACAGTAGAATTGTCCGTGCACTTCGAAGGTCACCAATGTACGTCGTGCTCACTGTCGGGTTCACCAATGTAAACGTCGTGGTCACCAATGTGAACGTCGGGGTCTCCAATGTCGGTACTCGCAGTAGGCTGATAGTTCAATGAAGAAAAACGAGTTTGCGTGTAAAATAAACCTTTAATAAGTTCCCACAATAATTATAATTCACAATCAAGGTGAGCGTAACAGCTTTACGATATTAAATAGTACACACTGGATCAAGGTCGATTGCGGATAGACGAGGCGACTGCGTGGTAAGTTGAACGAATACTGAATTTTCGCTGTTACTGGGCGCTTTTAAATGGCCCGACGAGTGGAGTATTAGTGGTAAATCGTCACTCGGCTAGTTGCCCGAAAGCGCTAGAACTGTGCATTTCAAGCGTACAATGGTTCGTACCTTTTCTGGAATGTGTGAGAGGTAGGTAGGTCTGCGACTCTGTCTCGATGCAGTAGGTACCTACGCTCAGTCGTGTATCGTCTATGCTCGACGGCTGGCGAGCGCTCTAGTAATTTCGCTTGCATATATTTACACACAGGTGCCGCCTCTGGAAATATCGATACGTTTCGGGTGCAATCCAAAACATGACGTAGCAATAATGCGTGGTTGCTACAGTAACAACATTTGTGTCGGTCATAACTTAGGCCTTATGACACCAAGCCGACTGAAATTATGGATTCTTACTTAGAATCGTGGCCTCTACACGACTCAATCAAAAAATCTGCCACAAGAAGAATTTTTATAAAAATCCTAGGTTTTAAGACTTAGGGTCGGTGGTTTTAGCACTTGGGTTCGGTCGTTTTAACACTTGGGGTCGATCATATCTTCTGTCTTATGACGCCGATCCGGCTGAAATTTCGAATTCTTATTTAGAGTAATCGAATAAATCAAAACATCTTGTATTTACGGGCGTTTTGTAACAACATTTGTGTCGGTCATAACGTAGACCCCATGGCACCAAGCCGACTGAAATTATTCATTCTTATTTACAAGAAGAATTTTTTTTTAAATCCTAGGTTTTAAGACTTGGGTCGGTGGTTTTAGCACTTGGGTTCAGTCGTTTTAACACTTGTTTTAACACTATCTTTGACCTTATGGCACCGATCCGGCTGACATTTCGGATTCTTATTAAGAGTTCTCGAATGAATCAAAAAATCTTCGTTTTACGGGCGTTTTGTAATAACATTTGTGTCAGTCATATTTTAGGACCTATGGCACCAAACCGACTGAAATTATGGATTCTTTCTAAGAATCATGGCCTCTACACGTCTCAATCAAAAAATCTGCCACAAGAAGATTTTTTTTTAAATGCTCGTTTTTAGACTTGGGGTCGGTCGTTTTTGCACTTTGGGTCGGTCGTTATAACACTTGGGGTCTTAAATTATCTTATTTTGCCACGAACAGGAGGTGTTTATTTGGTGGTGTCAGTTGTTCATTATTGTGAATTCTTATTAGGAATTGATTCTTAGAAGGAATCCCAAATATCAGCCGGATTAGTGCTATAGAGCCGATGATATATGAGCGACCCCAAGTGTTAAAAAAAAAGGATTTTTTTAAGTCTTCTTTTGGCAGATTTTCTGATTGTTTCGTGTAAGGACCATGATTCTTAGTAGGAATCCCAAATATCATCCGGATTGGTGCCATAGGGCCGAAGATATGACCGACCCCAAGGGTTAAAACGACCGACCTCAAGTTCTAAAACGACCGACCGTGTTCTTTATATAATTATTTTTTTTAATTCTTCTTTTAGCAGATTTTTTGATTGATTCATGTTCTGACCATGATTTTTTAGTATGAACCCAAAATCAGCCCGTTTGGTTGTGATAGGGTCCTGAGAAAACAACTTTTTAAGTTCGACCCCAAGCCTTACAAAACCCACTAAAAATTATAATTTTCCGTAAATTCTTCTTTTTGGAAGATTTTTTGATTGATTCGTATACTGGCCGTGATTTTTTAGTATGAATCCAAAATCAGCCGGTTAGGTGTCATAGGGTCCTGAGAAATCAACTTTTGAAGTTCGACCCCAAGCCTCATAACATGTCCCTAAAAATCCTGAATTTTCAACAAATTGTTCTTTTGGAAGATTTAAGGCTCTATGCGGCCGAATCGTCTGAAGTTTTGCTTTCTTACTAAAACCTATAATCTTCAGAGGAATCAATAAGATGAAAATAATATTTGACCGGGTCAGTGGTTGAGTGGGCATCGCGCTTGGGCCACCCGTGCGTCGCGTGTTCGATTCCTCGGCTGGCTAAGTCATCTATCACACCACAAGCAACATTTTAGGCTTTCTGCGGTGGTAGTAGTCAGATATTTTCAAACATTGTTGGGTTATTCGTAACCCGGGAATGTTTGTCTTTCTTTTTAATAAAAAAAAAAAATATATATATATATTTTTTTTTATTTATTACAAAGAAAGACAAATATATATATTTCAAAAACAACCTTTATCCTAACGGGCAAAATGCGATGCTTTGGGTAGAATTTTAAAAACCATTTTCTTAGGCTCTGTAGGAAAAAACCGATTGAAATTTTCGATTCTTACCCAAAGACTCAGTGATATAAAATCTGCAAAAAATAGCATTTTGAAAAAAAACTTTATCCTTACGGGCAAAGAACGAGGCTTGAGTTCCAACTTAAATTGAAAATTTTCAAAACTTTGAAGTGAATCCTGAGGAAGAATATCGTATCAGAAATTTGAAAAATTTTAAACACGTCGTTTTGAACCCATTTGGCACCCCTTTATCGCTACAATTTTGTAATGTAGGTGTTAGGAAACTTTCTTAGAAGGCGGGAAAAAGGAAACGTAAAAACTCACTATAGGTCTTTTGGCAGGCTGGATCGTTGGTGTCCATATATGAAATTCACATTCCACATAAACTAACACTGTATACACCCTGTTCGGCACCAAGAATTAGAATTTTACTTTTAATTAGTTTGTAATTTAGCAAATAATACACTTAGACCCTCAGTCATGGCTTGCTCGTTTGAAAGTTGTCACAGCACTGGCTTTCACTGCCATTCGTAGGTAGGGACTCAGTGTAGGAATAAAAGGTGGGTAGGAATTTCGGGAAAGGAACAAATATATTCCAAACATACCGCCCACCAATTTTACGTAGGAAAATTTAACTAATTAAATAGAAAGTAATTAAAAACGAAAAAAGTATTTTGCTTAAAATTAAAACGATAAACGTACATATGTAGAAAACTTAATTTTTAACTAATGCCTGTTGTGCCTTTTTTATCCTTTTAATTTTAATTTATGTAACCGTCTAGATTTGAAGTTGTAGTAACCAAGCTCAGGTGTTTCGGATTTCACTGTAAAAGGCACTACATAACGACCGTCACTGTGTTGATGACGTTTACGTTTGAAGTTTTCTTCACATTTGACGTGGTCAGGTTGTATCAATTCTGTAGCAGGTGTTTCTTTAGAAGCCCAAAATCTTTTTAAAGACCGATCAAGCGAAACATGATGAGAAGTTGAAGTAGTCATTTTATTCGAAATATTTCCTATCAATACCGAACCGAAAATTGTAGATAATCCAGATATATTGCTATTGCTAAAAGAAGTCCGCCCACCATCAAGAACTGAAGGTAAGAGATTAGCTCCGAGCAGGAAGTCTATTTTTGAAGGAGTATCGAAGTTGTCGTCCGCTAATTCTTTTCTGGAAATATTCATTGAAGGTAAATCTAAATTAATTCTTGATGATGGCTTATCACTAGTAATATTTGAAATAACAATAGCACTCGTTTTGATTTTTTGACCGTTCTGGTTTCTTGGTTTGATAGTGCAATGAACTTCGCCAATTATATTTACTGAATGTTGGGCTATTCCTTTGAGTTTTTCTTTGTAAGTCGTAATTTTCAGTCCCATACGTCTTGCGCATGGTTCGCTCATGATAGATACCTGGGAACCGCCAACCAATAACATTCGAATTGTATTGTAAGATAATATAAAGATATTGTTAGCTGTTAAAGAATAAGAATTGTATTGTAAGATAATGTAAAGTAGCTGTTTTACATTCTGCTGAAATTGTACCTAGAAGAGCTACGTTACAGTATGATGATGAAGACATTAAGACTTCACTTGAATTTGACGTCACTAAAGGCCATTCATTTTCATTCATGAGAATGATGACGCCTTTTACACGTCAAACATGTAAATTTAGATAAACAGTTTTTAATCTTGTGCGCCTTTAAGCAATTGAAACAAAGTTTCAATGTCTTGATGATTTCATTGAAGTATTTAAGAACTGCGGACATTATTATATTGTGTTCATCACTTTGACAGAGTTTGCATAACTTGATTGAAGCGAAATTATTATTTGTAGCAGTAAGTACACGTTTAACATTTGAATGTGAACTCTTGTTAGAAGTAGTAGATGGAAAAGAAGAAGAAGACATATTTATGTAAAACTCGTTGATGATTGTGAAGAAATTCTAAAACATTTCCTGAAGTAGGTATTTCATCTTTTTTTAATTGTAGTTCAAATTGCCGCTTTGTAGTAAAATCCAAATTTCTAATGATGATATGAGCAACAAACATTTCAAAGATATCCTTCTTATCGAGAGTCTGTAGTGCATAAAGATTATCTTGAAACTTTGCAATATTAGACAACCCTTCTGCAGATTCTCTGGCCATTGGTTAGACATTTAGAAGTTGTTCAGAATAATGGTTAAATAAAATTCTCGAGTTTTGGTAGTGTTGCTGTAATGTGTCCCAAACAATTATATAATTTTCATCGATTATTGGAACACCCTTTATCAAACTTAATGCCGAATCACTCAAACATGACATGAGATAGTGGTATTTCTCTACGTTCGTATAGTCCTTTTTGTCGTGGACCAAACATGTATATAAAGCGTAAAATTCAGACCATTCTTCGATTTTACCACTAAATTTGGGCGAATTGATTGTAGGAGGCCTGACACACGTAGGACGAATTTCTTGTTTAAGTAACTTCTGAGTAGATTCGACTTTATGTTATTTTCTGTTGCTCTGATTAAAAATATAATTCCTCAAAATTAGAATCGAAAATTCCTACGTCATCGTAGGTTTTATCATCATTCAAATCTGGAAGTAGTTCTTGAATATCCACTTCTAATTTCTGAAAATCGTCGTAATATTCATTTAACTTTTCTAGTCTAGCTCTAAACAATTGAATATTAACTTCATTATCAAGTTGTGAAATTAATTTTGACGTAACAGTCAAATTTGAAATTATTCTACTACATTTCTTCTTTAGTATAATAATTTTCTTAATAATGGTATCCATGATGATTTGAAATAACTCTTGAGGTGTAGAAACAACGAAATATGTAATGAATTACTAATTTATTTATTTTATTTATTTATTTATTGTTTCTTTACACTGTAGGTAAAAATGTTTACAATACAATTTGTTACCTCACTAGGACAAGCCTGTGTTGAGGTTAACAATAATTATACAAGTTAACAAAATAACACAAAATTATACAGATTTTGAAAGAACAATATTGTTGTATTTCTTACAGATTGAGATTATGGGTACCCACTAAACTGATGGCGCTAGGTAGTACATTAATGTAGACTTTTAGGGTGACCATAGTTTTGAGATCTGATTCAAAATAAAATAAAATAAAGTTTTTTTTTTCTAATTAAATTGAAAAGTTCTTTGTAGGTTATCAAATTATTATTATGAATGCAGTGACACTGTAAACTATAACTTAAATCCATGCGTTGAAGAAGGAAGTCTATATTTAAAATATATTTCAACGCAAAATATTAGCAAACACATGTAATAGAAGGAGACAGCTGTATGTTATGAAACTACGCTTGGAATGGTATTATTCATTTGCAACGCAAGATATACGCAATACGTGTGAAAGAATGAGACAGCTATATATTATGAAGTTCCGTCGTGAAATTGAATTTGAAATGCTCATTAATTCTGAATTCTAGCTAACTGAACTGCAACAAAGGAAACAACACTATTAATGATTGAATTTGGTACTCTGTAGTATGTAAGTATGTATTTGTAGCAAAAATCAGTAGTTTTTCTTATGTTCTGGGTACCTTGACAAAAATATTGAACACCGAATCAGTAATAGCCGCATACTATGGTTATGTATATTCAATAATAAAATACGGTATTATTTTTTGGGGAAACTCGGTAAACGCCAAAGATTTCTTCATCATACAAAAGAGATGCATAAGAAAAATTACAAACTCTGGTCGTTTAGATTCATGTAGACCTATGTTTAAAAATCTGAAAATTCTGACAGTCACAGACATATATATAATGGAGTTATGCATGTTAGTGCGATCATCTACAGACAAGTTCCCACTAAAAAACTCAACA
Source organism: Limnephilus marmoratus (assembly GCA_917880885.1). Taxonomy (NCBI): domain Eukaryota; kingdom Metazoa; phylum Arthropoda; class Insecta; order Trichoptera; family Limnephilidae; genus Limnephilus; species Limnephilus marmoratus. Next base: position 58,058,514 of record OU862908.1, read on the forward strand.
CATAAATACGCTACAAGGCTCACAGAAAACTTATTAATACCAAAAGCAAACAAAACAATATTCCAAAAAGGACCATACTACATGGCCATTAAAGTATATAACAACCTTCCACATAACATTAAACAAATACAAGATACACACAAATTCAAATCGTCACTAAACACTTTCCTTGTTAATAAATGTCACTACACGTTGAGTGAATACCTCACGTAAATGAAACGCCTATTTTTATTGGTATATATATTTGTATTTTTTTTTTCATTGGTATATTGTTATTTTATCTGTATAAACATTGTAATTATAATAAAACAAATAATATTATATAAACATTGTAATTAAATAAATGTGGTTAGCTGGAAGAAATGGGGTCTACCCATAAGCTACACCTTTTGTAATTTTTATTTTAGAACAAATATTTTTTGATTTTGATTTTGATTTTTAAGCAGTATTTAATCGGTATTTATGCGTCCTAATTCCAAGCAAACTATTTTCTTTATATGGTTCATTATATCCGGCTAGAAGTGATCAAAAAATGGGGTATGTTAGGAAACTTTCTTAGAAGGCGGGAAAAAGGAAACGTAAAAACTCACTATAGGTCTTTTGGCAGACTGGATCGTTGGTGTCTATATATGAAATTCACACTCCACATAAACTAACACTGTATACACCCTGTTCGGCACCAAGAATTAGAATTTTACTTTTAATTAGTTTGTAATTTAGCAAATACACTTAGACCATCAGTCATGGCTTGCTCGTTTGAAAGTTGTCACAGCACTGGCTTTCACTGCCATTCGTAGGAAGGGACTCAGTGTAGGAATAAAAGGTGGGTAGGAATTTCGGGAAAGGAACAGATATATTCCAAACAGTAGGTGTATCTTCATTTAAAACGAAAAAATAGCACATATACCAGATATGTAAAATAACTTTTATTATATTAAATATCTATATTATTATTCATTTAGCCTCAAATCCAAAATGAAGTTTTGCATGAAAAGGCCAAACGCGCAGTCATTCCCGTTGGAAAAACAATAACTTTGAGGGTATTAGATACAATGTACACGTACGCCAATTTAACAACAACAGAATGGACACCAGCTTAACAACAACAGAAAAATAGGAAAGTGTTTTAATGGTAGGAACATTATTTAGTTGGAACTACGGCCAGTGCATATCCGCTCCGAGTCGCTTGTGTGCAGGGCCGGATCTGCGATAAGCTAACGAAGCCGCAACTTTGGGACTCAATTTATGACAGAATGTACACTGTACACCCTATACTATACAGCTCATTTGCGTCAAGTGCCGGTCCTGCGGTTTTACGTGAAATTCTAGTTCAAGTTGTGTAATTGTTTCTAGGGTCAATTCTCTCGTTCCGTATGTCAGTAGTGTTCATTTCTCATTTTACGTGTCTTTTCTACTGTCTTGTTGTAATACTCTAGTATAGTAATTCTAGTTAATTTTAATTCATCTGACGATTGGTTTTTGTTATATATGTGTTATTTAGATTCAAACTTATGTGGGGGTACTTCTTAATAACAATAGGTCCTTGATACAAACTGGTTTATTATGAGTTTACGTATTTACAATAATTATGCTACCGGTCACACGATCTGTCTATAGTGGTTGCTAATTGAATATGATCGGTATGCTGGCGAAAGCCCGCTCTCGACAGCCACTACCTACCGGGACATTCCTGGTGGCATCTGTCGGCAGCTGATAGAATCTCTTTCCCTGCATCTGTCGGCATCCGATTGGAAGCTCTTTCAATGCATTATTTAATTGGTTTTTTATATTTTTTTACCCTACTTCATACCGAAGGCCCTAAGGAAAATATTTTCCCTCTAGAAAAAGGGGGGGTTCAATGTATTCAAGAGTAATGGACGTATAAATCGAACATCCAATCCAAATAAGGTAAGCAAATCCACGTTTTATTATCTAACATCCCGCCAAATAAATTAAGCGAAGTTTTTTAAATTATTCAACACAATCCGCCATACGAGTATAATCTACCTTGTAAATCCACAATGTGACTACTTTTTTTCCAAAATACTTTACATTTTTCAGAAAAATATTTAATGTAATACTCGTAAATAATGCACATAAACCAATTAAAATATAATGAAACAAAGTAAAATAAAATAAATCAATTTTTTATGTGAGTGGGTACCGCAAAAGAGTGCCAACTGCATCCAGTCATCTAGAGGCAGTAAGGGCCTCCGCTCATGGAGAAACAAAATTGATATTTTTCTGATCCGACATGTCAAAATTTGACTGTTCGTGAGCCGCTACCATGGCAACCTCTCAACATTGCAACTGAAAACAAAGCAACCGAAAAGCCAACACTGCTGGTCGCCGCAGCAGCGGAGTTTCAGTTGCATTGTTGACAGGTTGCCATGGTAGCGGCTCATGAACCATAAAGTTTTGACATGATCAGAAAAATATCGATTTTGTTAAGGAGGTTGATTGCAATTGCGTTGAGAACTGTTTTGTTTTCAGTTTCTCCATGAGCGGAGGCCCTAAGCCTGTCTATTTCCCAACTTGGCTATGTTTTAAGACTGAAGGTAGTGGGGAGAGAAAAGATATAAAAAATAAGAAGGAGATGAAGATAGGAAGGTGAGAAAGAACCTGGCTAATCAGATCTGGTCACCAAGCATAGCTAAAGCCATTTCGAGCAACGTTTTGATTCTGATTGGCAGTCTTTCACTAGAGCGATACTTAAAAGTATGAAAAGTTTTTTTTTTTAATTAATATCGCAATATAAAAATATTCTAAATGGTTTTTGAATCGTTTTATCGGTAAACTTTCGATACTGCTGAACACGCTTAATACGAATATTTTTTTGGAAACACTCTTTTGATTCGCCTTATAGTCCAGTCAGTGGGTCGTGTAGTAGCGATTTTGATATATGTTGTTTAGATTGGGACTCTAAAGAAAAAAAAAAGTTTCGACCATGGGGAGGTCGAGCTCGAGCCGCCATCTTGGATTGAAGGTGCCAAAATTTACTTTTTTCAAAATAATTCCTCAACGGTTGATTTTACGACAAAAATTACTGCGGCAAATTTGAAGAAGACTAAATTACGTACATTTTGTGTTTGAATTTTTTTTTTATATAAATCTAATATATAATGACTTACAGCGGTGGAAAGAAGAAAATTTTGACAAAAAATCATAAAACTTAAGTTTTCATGATAAATTTTGTAAGAACATAATTATTACACAATAACATTATAACGTATTTCCACAACACATAGCAAAATCTATTTCAAATTACATTAATTTTTCGTGTTAAATAGAGGAGAGAAAGAGACGGCAACATACGGCATGCCTGCAGTCCTGACTGTAGCGTTGCCACCTCAGCGCCTATATTGCTCAGGCTAGGATCCCACTATGACAAACCCGACGTCATCGAGTGCATGGATGAAACTACTTTGTAGTGATAATGAACATTTAGTAAGCCTTAAAAAAGTTGGTCTGCCAGTGCGTCTTCATTGAGTATACGAATGAAAACAACATGATGCAAAACCAGAAGACATAGCAGATGAAGGAAAACGCTTTCTTGTTGCTTTGTACGGGAGTTCAAAAATAGTATGGAATCCAAAAAAATCCAGAAAACTGGGGCTGGAAACGTGGCACCAATGGGCTTGTTCCAGTAAGAATGACAAAGAAACCAGCACCCGAGACTTTATTAGAATTTATTTCTTGCAATTGAATGGTCAATGGAAGCCCAGCATCTCAGTACCACAGGCAATGAGTTAGATCATGAAATTATTGACAAAGACTATTATTAAGATGTCAATATCAACCAATCGGGTTCAACAATAAAATATTATTACGCAATAACGAATATGTAATATAATTACGAATACTAATCGAACTCTGTGCGGCTCGGCACACCATCGCTGGAATATCTGTGGAATAGACATACTGATCTTAAAATTATTGAAAGATCCCTACAGGCTGTAAGAGAGGTTTTTAAGGACTCGGCAAGAGAGGTGGGTTTGCAAATCAATGAGAATATAACTAAAATCATGATGCGAACCAAAACCCCACACCATAGAATAAAAGATAAATTGAAATTTAAAGAAACTTATAATTTTGAAGTGGTCGAAGAGTTTACATACCTGGGATCCATCATAACGCATGTCAAAGAAAACCCAATAGAAGTAAGAAAGCGCATCACAGGCGCTAACAACACTTACTTCGCGTTGTTGCCAGTTTCAAATCCCGAAACGTCCATAGGAAAACCCTATATAAAACAATTATTAGAACAGTCTTGGCCTATGAATGTGTGGCGGGAACAGCTGGACATCTTCGAAAGAAAGGTACTTTTCGAAGAATCTTAGAAGCGGCGCGAGAAGGAGAGGCATTGGAGGCGACCCCACCACTTTCCCAACGGCGTTATAAGGAAACATAGGGTTTCCTCCTTCACCGCGCACGTCAAGAATCTATTTTATTGAACAAAGCTTCATTTATTTGAACGACTCTGTCGTCGACCCTCCAATGTCCATGCATACGGGGTGAGAAAGCAGTATGCAAGTACTTACATTAACATGAGGGAGAGGCATAGAAAATCCGCCACAATAAAGCTCTATGTTATTTACCAAGCTCCCAGACTCTCTATCCATCTAAGGCTCCAAAGACTTTTTGACGATGGGCCGGACATGTGCATCGAATGTCAAGCACACGAGTACCGGAGAAGGTTCTAACAGAACACCCAGGAGGTAAACGAAAGGCAGGCAGACCTAGGCTGAGACGGTGGAATGGTGCAAGAGGACTACTCCATGTCGCAGGCGGAGGGCAGTAGAGGCTTATGTTGAAGGAGGCCAAGGCTCGAAATGGGTTGTAATACCATTGAAGAGGAAGAAGACCTACTGTGGATACCACAACAAAAAATGCGCCATTTTCTCTACCTCATGGTGGTGTGGAAATGAGTTTACAAAATTATAATTATGTAATGAATAGCCCGAAAAAATAAAAAAATTGGGAATTTCACCATTTTTTTAGAAAAATATTCACATTTCCACCAGTGTAACTCGTTGCCTATTAGACTTACAAAAAAAATATAAAAAAAAAAATGTTCGAAATTTTATCTTCTCAAAGTTTGTCTTTCGCCATTTGGTCGTAAGATCAATCATTGCACAATTATTTTGAAAAACCAAATTTTGGCACCTTCAATCCAAGATGGCGGCTCGAGCTCGACGACCCCCCCAAGGTCGAAAACTTTTTTTTTCTTTAGAGTTCCAATCTTAACGACATATATCAAAATCGCTACTACGCGACCTTTTGCAAGGTAAAACTCCCCACTGACTGGGCTATTATTACTATGATTGATTTTTTAAGTTTTTGAAATTAGGTGTAATTTAATGGATCCCCGTGAAGTTGGCGACGATTTAACATCTAGCCCTACATATAGTATCAGGAATACAACATAACAAAGTTACAGAAATTATTGTAAATGGTTGTCATCTCAAAGGACGAAAGCAAATTTTCATTTTACGAAACTGAAAATTTTTAAGGCAGTATTATCAAAAAGTAGTGTTTTATAGTCATTAAGGTTAGACAGAGGTGTAACAGACGTATCAGCGTCGCCACAAGACTGAAAAATAGTACCGGGTCTCAGTGCACGAACAGGATGAAAATGGTAAAACAATAAGGGTACTGACCTCCCGTGCACCCAGTGCCTGATGAGTGGAGGACACTGGATGTGCCTAATCCTCTGCCCAATCCTGGTGCGAGGCGGTTGCCTGGAGTAGGGCCGGCTTTCTGGAGGAGACTGATGGCACCAGGAGCAAAGCTTGGGCAGAGGTCGGCGGGGAGGCAGCGGGTGATAATAAACTTTCCCAGTTGACTGTTGTGGAAGAACTAATTTTATTTGGAAAATACGCGCCCTTTTATACCCTAATCTGGGCAAAAAGGTGATCACGTGGTACATTTATGTGGTGGGAGGTTGGACCTCGCCCGTAAGTATAAATACGCCGACTTTCTTGTCGCACTTCATTTTGCTTGTGTCGCTCAAGAAAGTGATCGATTAAAATCATTATTTAATAATAATTCTACAGGTTATAACATAGTTTTTATAAAGGATTTCTTAATTCTAACATGTATGTACGGGTATTCTTTACCCGTAGATTTTTAGTTTAATGAATTTAGGAACAATTTTGGAAATGGTTACCATTTGTTGGTAGGTATTTGAGTTTAATTTAAGTTTGCAAAGTGATGTGAAGAAGTTAGTATTTTCCCCAGGTTCCTCGTAAGACTGGCTACGGAAACCGGTTTGTCTCGTCGTCTTACGAGGTTCCTGGATTTTTAAAATGGAAAAAGACTGTTTTTCGATCGGAAATTTTCTAAGTACAAAATTTGTGCGCAAAAGCATATAGCGTTGGCAGTTTAAGAGTTACAAGGTTGATTTATGTTTCTTTGGATGCCCCGTAGGACTCTGCACTGAAACGTCTAGTTTCAGCGTCCTACGGAGTGTGTACATGAAGTTATGTTACAAAATGATGATATTGTAAGCAAGATGAGGGCCCTTATGGGGCCGCCAAACTGGTTTTTTGGCTTTGGAGCCGGGAAAAATGGCCCTGAAGGCGAAATAATAACGATGCTAGAATGTCTCCCGGTGGCAACTTGGTATACAAGCTTTATTTGTGTCACCGGGGCATTTTACATAACAAAAGGACATATTAACGACGATCAAATGTGTTTGACAAAAGATCGTTGCTGGCGGCACGGTATTACCGAGTTTAGTAGCCAGAGCGTAGGGCCCTGAAAAGGGCCGCAATTAAAAAATAAAAGTAGCCGGCTCGGAGGAGCAGCTGGCTCGGTGGAGCAGTCCGCTTCCTTTGAGCCGGACAAATGGCCCGTGAGGGGCATGTATAAAAAATAAAAGGGAGGCTAGCCAGCCTGGTCGCCTTTGAGGCGTAAATAAGCATAAATTAGCATAATTATTAAAAATATAGGATTCTAGAATGTCTCCCGGTGCAAACTTGGCACACAAGCTTTATTGGTTGCACCGGGGCATTGTACATAACTAGCAAGACATATAAAATTATAAATAAACAATGAGGGAGAGCAACACGTCCGTTACAAGAGGGTTTTTTCAAAAAAATATTCGTATTAAGCTCTGCCAGCGATTTGGAAAATACACCGTTCTATCGAATTTTTTAATATGTTAATGCTAGTTATACTAAAATATTTACATTTTACATGAGTAGGTATGACACATAAAAAATATTGTTAAAGCCTCGATGACATTGAGCGGGTTTACAATCTGGGAAATTCAATATCTGTTAGTGAACTCGCTCAGTGTAATCGAATTACTATCTAACTAGCAGGTTGTGGACTATCTACGAAAAAAATTGAAAGATGGTCAACTTTACTCGCTACTCGCTCAAGATGGCGGCCTACCAACAGCTGATTTCGTAATTGTCAGAATTAGTTCACGCGGAAGCCGTTATTCTCGCTGCTGGCTAGCGACCTCAAGTTTTTTACAAAATGTCGACCGAATTGGTTCGCGCGGGAGTCGTTATTTTTGCTGCTACTGTCGCTACTGAGCGAGTAGATAGTTTTATATATCATCATGACAATCTCACTCGCCGATTAATGTTACCGGCTTGTGGTTAATATATAATAATCGAGGCTTAAGCTAGACATCTTTTATCCGCTCTTCCCACCATAAAAGTGAAGCCAATAAATGTGTACAGCATCCAAATAATCAAAGGCAAATCCGACCCTGCATTCGGGATGAATTTGCAGCGCAATCCGCAGTTGCACATCTCACTTTACTGAGTTTTCCAGCCATTGACTTAGCGCCCGCTCTCTGGTCTGGTCGAATTCACGAGTTACTAACTTCGGTTTATACGATTCCAAGCTAGGAAGTTATTGCAGAGGAAGGCCAACGTTACATTTGCCTTCAATCATGGAGATTAAAACAACAAGATTAAAATAAACAAAGAACTTCATAAATCAATTAAACAATCTCAAATTAAACAACATAAAAAAAGTCTATTACGCACTAGTCCAATCACTAATTCAGTACGGAATCATTGGATGGGGAGGTCCATGTGAAAAAATTGTAAGTCCTGTAAAAGTGGTACAAAAACTAATTATTAAAGTAATTTTAAAAAACAACCAACAGTCCCTTCAAAATCCCTAAAAAATTTTAGGGATTTTGTCCCTAAAAAATTTTAACTTAACTCATCATTGGCATAAATTTAATTCCTCTATTTTCAACACAACAAATGCACAATAATTATTATTTACAAAGGCATAAAATATTTTAATAGTCTTCCCGAAGAAATAAAAAAATAACAGATTTCGTATCATTCAAGAAAAAGGTCAAATTAATCTTTAAAAAAAATCAACAACCATAACATCACCAATCAAAATGTTACAACTTCATTTCAAGTCATGTCAAAAATTAATATCACAACATAGTTTATTATATTTATTGTATACTCTAAGTAAAATGTATGTTATAAAAATGAAATAATTGTAAAATAACTCCCACGCCAAGCTCAAGAGCTAGTACTCTTCATTGGCGTAGAAATTTATTAAAACATTTTTTTTTCAAAAAAAAAATAAAAATAAATTGATAATTAGTTTTTAATTAATGTAATCGCTTTAGTATACGTCTCTACTTCATATATATTACACAGGATTGAGGTCTACTTCAAAGGTTTTTTACATTTTAAGGGTATTGTACACTTCTCTACATATATAAAAATCTCACATCACAATGTTTGTTCGAGATAAACTCCGAAACTGCTTAACCGATTTTGGAGAAATTTAATTCGCTATGTGAAATTTGGCCCATCTTAAAAAATAGGACAGTTTTAAATGGATTATTGACCTCAATATTTATTATTGAAGTAAAACTTCTTTACGCATGCTCGACTTGGGGGGTAAGCTGGTGAATGCGTTACGAAAAGTGGTGATGTGTTACAAAAAGTGGTGATGTGTTACGAAAAGTGTGATGTTACGAAAAGTTTGATGCTACGAAAAGTGTGATGCGAACAGTAATTGATGCGAACGGTGATCGATGGCGAGGCGAACGGTCGGGCCTTTACGCACGCTTGACTTGGGAAGTGATAAGAATAAGGATAAGGATAGTCACCCCAAGGTCGTAGGTCACCCCAAGATCGTAGGTCACACCAAGGTCGTATGTCACCTCGTAGGTCACTTAACTTAACTTATCTTCTCAAGAAGCTTCGCTTTCAAAAGCGTAACAAAAAATCAATTAACTTGTATGTGTCACTTTGTTACAACTATATTTTCAAAGATACGAGTACATTACCTATATTTTTAAACTTTCACTTTGAAAATTACATTTTTTACTTGTACCGCCAACTTATTGGTGTAATTTAGCACTTTAGTTAATATTACCCACGCACATGCAGTGCCTTTGTGGGTTCCCATTGTCTACTTTTGTCTTATATATGTATTGTTTTAACATTATTTTTATCTTGTGTTATGTTATATATATTTAGAAAATGTGTAAAAATTACTTTTGAAATGTATAATGGGAAAAAATAAAGGAACAAAAAAAATTTGATATACCACCCCAATGTCAATGTTAATATCAATGTCAATGTTAATGTCAACGTCAATGTCAATGGCAATGTCAATGTGAATGTCATATGTTATTTTATAAGTTAGTTAAATTTTACTTCAGTCATGTGGTATAAAGCACACTCGTTTTTTTTTGCGGATTAAATTTTCTTTAAATGTTTGTTATAGGACAATGCTTTGTATTTATTTCTAAGGTCCATAAGTTTCTTACAGATGGTGGTGTGCGTTAATTTATCGACACAACAGTTGGTTGTCTAGGTTGGATAACCATCCAGTAGAAGGTGGGGCAGCTATAGTAAGCTTATGTATTACACAGGATTGAGCTCTATTTTAATGCTTTCTTACATGCTAACGCTCACATACAAAATTAATGGAATTAATTATGTTTTTGGAAGATGTTATGCTTAGGGCTTTTTAAAGGAGGGAAATGTATAAACCTAATTTGAATAAAATTGTATAGTTTATAAAACTAATAGACTGCGTTAAATAACTTTTTTGCAAAACTGATTTGAAATATAATTTTTTTCATTTTTTACTTTATAAAATTAGTGGGTAAGTTTGTGGTGGAAAACTATTTAAAAAAATCTTCCTGTACAGTCTGTATACCATTTTTTCTAAGTTTATGACCAACCCATACCTGAAACAATAACCGTGCCCTTTAAGGGCAGGATCGTTATATTTGCGGCCCGTTCCAAAGTGGAAGATGCTCTCAGTATCGCCCTGGTGTGAGACCAGCATCCAGAATTGAAACTTTTATTTAAATGGCTTTAGCCGTGTTCGGTGATCAGATTTGAATAGCCAGGTAATAATAATAATAATGATGTGATATTATACAGGGTGTTAAGGGACGTGCTTGACTTACTTTAACCAGTGAATAATGAAAGTTTGGTCTCCGCTGACTTTTTTTGGCGATTTTTTTTTCAAAATTTTTTTCTTCAAAATCAAACAAAAAAAATCTTCCACTTGTCATCACTGGTCACTCAGCCGGGTGTCCGACGAACCCTCCACCCGCCTCCAACTGTTCAACAACTACCATTTTTTATGTTTTTGTGGAAAAAAAAATTCGCGTAAGTTTTATAACATTTTTATACCTATATAATTTCGAGCAAAGCCGTAAATATTGAAATAAAAGCATAGGTACTTCTTGAAATTATGATTTTCTTTTAATTATTAAAAACTTTAATATTTCAAGAATTTTAATAATATCATATATATAAAAATCTCTTGTTTGTTTTCGATTTTTTTTTTGGCATCATAAAATACCTATAACCCCAAATTTTAACCCTCCAACCCCCGCCCTTCCATTTTTTAATCGCGTTTTAGTGTTTTTGTGTGAACAAATTTGACCTTCTTTCGTATTTCAAACAGAACGAAATTATTTTTGTTGTGGAATTACTTTTGTTGTTGAAGATCCTGCATCTTGTAATGCAGGGAAAGATTGCCGGAAGACGGGGTCCTGGAAGAAGGAGAACCTCATGGCTGAAAAACCTGAGACAGTGGTTTGGCCAGTCTACCGTGGAGCTGTTGCTGGAGGAGCTGCCAACATGATAGCGAACGTCCCTTGAACGGACAGGGCATAAGAAGAAGAAGTTGAATGACAGATGGTGCTACGTCAGCCTCATCGAACTTTCATCCACACATGCGCAAGACAATCACGAGAAGCGTCGCGTCATTTTTATATTTCATTCGGCATCATGTTCTCACGTGGGCCAACCATCAAGTCCAACCATGTACTGGCTAAAGACGGACTGACAAAAACTATCGCACACTCTATTGCTCTTCGAAATTAATATTGATTTTCTTTATTTCATTCTCCTACTTTAGTTGGTGATTTTTGCTTTTATCGGCGGACATCGTACACGGTGCTCCATTCCTCTTTTTGTCATAGATCCCATCCCCACATACTTACAATAAGTTCGTTATTTTTTATTTAACAATCAAAATATTTACCAGTAATAATTTATTTGGCAGAACAAGGTTTGTCGGGTCAGCTAGTTTTAATATATAAAACAAAGTCGGGTTAGTTACACCATTTATAACTCGAAAACGGCTGAACCGATATGATCTTTGATTTGTTTGATTTGTCTCCGCCCCGAATAGCAGTATTCTGCTATTGCTATTTAAAACGTTGAAAAAATTCACGAAATAAAAGGATGAAGGAATTTCTTTTCCTCATACATTTTTTATGGAACGAATACTCATCTTTTGAAAGTTATTGTTTTGCTTTTGTCCCTATACATATAATTCCCCTCTTTCTTACACACTAAATGTCAACAATCGATAATGAGACAAACGGTGAACGTATGTCTGCACCCCTCCAAATGAAAAATAAATTAATTATAATAAATCTCCCTCACACGTATAAAGAAATTGAAACGCAATTCCCGTAAGTAAGTGGAAAAGTAAAATCACAAATAATAAATAAATCCGTACACAACGCCATATCTAACACTGACAAAAACAAAACACGAAAAGTTGCACATCGATAATTGCTTCTTTGTGAAATTTTTAACTTGATAAAAAACTCAATTTAATTTAATTTTGTATATTAATAAGTTAACACAACAGTTATAGATTCTGAGGTGGTACGAAGTTAAGCTAATAACCAATAAAATAGACATGCAAAGCTTTTGTAAGGCAGCTTGTCTGCAGTTTCTATAATTATTAACTTAATCCATATTATTCAAACTATATAATTTCACGACAATGTCTGTAGTGCGAAGCGCACTATTGAGCCCGTTATTATATGCCGAACTAGCGATGTACTTCTTTTACTACCAGCTTATTTACCGCCAGTGGGCAAATACGTCCCAGGGTGTCACGAATTAATTTAATTCTCAACTTAACACCGAATAAAAGTTTCTCGTGACTTTCCTGGGTAGAAGCTTATTAGGTATGTAATTTCCAAACCATCGCACCGGGGCATAACTTTTTAAATAATAAACATGGCAGTAAAATTCGCGGAGAACAAGACATTAAAAGCCTACGGCCCCGAGCAGTATTTTATCCATCATAAATTTTAAGTGTTGAAGCGACACAAAAGGTCCTAACCATATTTGTCACTGTAGTGCTACTTATTCTTATGTAAATTCATATTTATTCATAGACGGCCCGGGAATAAACGCTACATTACATCGGGCGGTTAAAAGAAATGTGAAACTCTCCGAATATGTATGGCTTCCCCGAAAGAAAAAGACATCGTCATAACAGGAGAAACCACTTAGAATTTAATTATTCGGTGGGGTTTTCTTTCTTCTATTGCTTCGTGGGCTAAAAGGAGACATTAAATTAAAAACAACAGCTTCACGGTGATTAGAGATAAGTCTTATTAAATTTGATATAATTTCACGTAAAATGTTATGATTCGGAATAAAATAATGGAGGTCGCTTTAATTAAGGAAATATCGTAGAAGAGACATGTTTTGCAGGGTAATATTTTTATTTTTTTTTTATAAGAAAAACTCTCTTTTATAACTTTTGAAGGTTATTCCCATCAACGTAATATATCATTGAAGAAGAAGATAACAATAATAATCTAAACGAAAATATGAAAGAGAACAAAACACAGAAAACAGAAAAAAGATAATGGTCGCAACTGGGACTCGAACCCAGACCTCTCGTCTAACCGGGAGGTGCGCGTTAACCAATTTCGCTATTGCCACCTTCTGTCAAGCCGTCATAATAGTCAATCTCGTATTTCAAATTTTAGAATTCACAGTATTATCTTCATCTAATTATTTTTCCATATCATGGGCAACTACCCTTTTTATTTGAAACAATCATTCTAAGAATTGGTTCGTATCGTGGATAGCGTCTCGGATAAAAGTATCCGAATTTATTCGTATGGAACTATTGACTTTTTATAAAAGTCTAAATGAATATTCGATTTTTTATAAGAAAAACTCGCTTTAATAACTTTTGAAGGTTATTCCCATCAACGTAATATATCTTTGAAGAAGAAGATAATAATAATAATCTAAACGAAAATATGAAAGAGAATAAGACAATTGGTTAACGCTCACGTCCCGGATAGACGAGAGATCTGGGTTCGAGTCCCAATTGCGACCATTGACTTTTTTCTGTGTTCTGTGTCTTGTTTTCTTTCATATTTTCGTTTAGATTATTATTGTTATCTTCTTCTTCAATGATATTTTTAATTATTTAATAAGATAAATAAAGATTTAAAAAAGTCGTATTTACTGGGAAGTCGACACGCTTATATTTTAACAATCAATCCAAATAATATTTTTAATTATTTAATAAAATAAATAAAGATTTAAAAAAAGTCGTATTTACTGGGAAGTCGACACGCTTATATTTTAACAATCAATCCAAATAATATTTTTAATTATTTAATAAGATAAATAAAGATTTAAAAAAGTCGTATTTACTGGGAAGTCGACACGCTTATATTTTAACAATCAATCCAAATAATATGAAACAAGGAAATTGCAATTAACGTTAATAAGTGGTAAATGTATTAACGTAATCTTAAAAAAGAATGTAAAATATACTTTGAGCAATCAATACCAAAAATAACAAATTAGTAATATAGATAAAGCGGTGCACAATAAGGTACAATAGGTATTTCCTTTTTTTTAATTCGGTGAATAATAATAGTAAATAAAAATTTTAAAGGGAAAAAATCACTTTTTCCGCGCACAGGAGGCACGTGAGGAAAATAATTTCCCTTGTCATAAGGCCTGTGTCGTATTTGGGGATGCTGTGTGGGGAATACTTTGAAGGAAGCAAAGGAGTGAACCCGGGTTCTGGGAGAGAAAAGGCTAAGAGGGGTGGGCAGGAATCTAGGCGACAGCATGAACACGAGTGACGGACGTATGAATCCATCCACATGGAAGACGATATAAGTCTCCCGATCCGGCCCGCCACGCAGCTGGTGAACCAGCGAAGTCACTAAACGTAATGAAACATTTGGGATGATTCCTCGTCAGACCATAATTTTATCAAGAATTCAAATTTTCAGTCGGTACGGCGCCATACAGACGGAGAAAAAGGCTTTCAAAAATCGTCCCAAAGCCTTGGGTTTCGCCCTGCATTTTTCCACAAACGCTATATTTTGCAGATGATTTCTCTACCGACCATTAATTTAAGTAAGAATCATCACATTAAGATATGCATTGTGTAATAATAATAATGCTAAGTAAAATAAATAAATTAAAAATAAATTTAGAAAATACTTATAATAATTAATAACGAGAACAGTCCGTCGGAAGTGTTACGTGCCAGCGTAGCCACCCCTTGTGATGAGTTTATTGCGCTAGAACCTTTAGTTCCTCCGGGGAATTGAAATAGTGGACAAGATTAGCTTTAGCATTATTAAAGCGTACCCGTATTTATTAGTCTCTGATATGAATCGTTCCTTATAGCCCATTCACATGATTCATTTATCATTCATTTCGTGATTTCATTCCGCCTCTTTCCCTCGAAATGAACCGTGTGAACACGAAAGTGAATAGAGACAGTGCCGAATGAAGCATTCCAACAATGTTGGAATGCTTCCTTTGGCACTGTTCACTCGCAACCGGAATTTAACACCACGTGACGCGAATGATGTGTGTGAACACTCAAGTGAACAGTCTTTCACTCGCAAATCAGTCGGCCGAAATGTTCTGGCGTGAGGTCGAGTAGCCGGAGCGGCTTAAACGTCAAAATGCTCCGTTTAGTTCGCTATTCGAAATAACTCCTACGCGTCTTATAGAAATCGTTGTTTCTCCCTTACTATCATAGTGAAAAATATGATCTAAACTTTATTGGAAAGAGAAAATAATGCTCTATATATTCAATATAACAATTAACCACAAAATAATACGAATGTACACTTCTACGGAACCAAAGTTTCTGACAGAATTGGAAAAAAAAATTATGAAACATTGTGAATTTTTTATGAATTATTTTTATATAAAACGACAAAAAAGTGAGGTGACAGAAACGTTTATAATTTATTTGTCTAACAAAATAAGTGCGTTTTTTTATATTTTTTTTTGTTACCAGTATTTTTAGTTAGAATAAAAGCAAGTAGAGCCATTTTTTAAACTTTTAAAAGTTTACATTAAAAATTATTCTATTTAAAAAATTACGTGGTTATTTCTAATAATAAATTTTGAAAGCATATTTCATCACCTTTCCAAAACAGTTTTTAGTTTTTGGATACGTTAATAAATATTCCATTTATATGGATTTTATTGCAAGCCGATGCCTATTTTGGAATAAAAATATTTTCATGGTGCAAAAATACTGGTAGATATCAGTTTTCAGGTTATTATTTAACCATATGTTCATTTTATGGTGCTGAAATTTATTTACTGTTTACAAGAATCGCCAAATTCTCGTAATTTAGTTCGACGTTATCGGAAATGTCAATTGAAATCGTAAGTATTCCCGAACGTCAGCGCCGGACGAATTCCAATGCGGCCGCGACTACTCTCGACGACTTCGTAGCGAGAATGTCGAGTGAACTCTTCCTTCGAAGGAACCGTCTGAACACTCGCTGAAACGAGAATGGAACATTTCATCGAGTAAACCTTCATCCGAGTGAACCTTGTGACTTCAGCATTACTACACGCTGTTATAAATATTTAATGAACACGTGAATAGGTGAAATCGGGGTTCCAAATAACATTCTCTGGGTTAGTTATTTTCATAGAACCAATATCAAACCAATCATGACTTGGAATTATGAACATATGAAGTAATAAACAATATTAGTTCTTGAAGAAACTGCGACAGTTCAGCCCATAAAATAAAGCATAGTTTTTAAAGTCCATTTATACAGTGGCACAGTCCGGCACAAGTCCGGCACGATGAAATGGGGTCCGTGTCATAGAAAAAAATTGAATTTAAACGTTGATAAGAGTTCATCTGGATTCACAGGGTGGTGTTTCGCAAATAAATTAAAAGTATAAAGCTCATTTAAAAATATCATAGGACTTCAAAACAACTAGGAACATTTAATAAAATACTATTTAACCCCTCGAGCCTCAGGCATATTCCATCAAAAGGTCAGAAATATTCCGGTTTGCAATAAAATCCAAATAAATAAAATATTTCTGAAGGTCTCAAAAAATTAAAAACTTTTCTAGATTTGTCTATTATTAGAAATAAACATAACGGTTCCATGCCAACTCAGATTCAACTCAACTCTCCACCTCTTTGAAAAGTCATTAAAAGCGATGAAAAAAAAAATTAAAAATAGTCCATAACCTAACGTAACCTATTTAACCATTTACTAAACCGATCTATTTAACCAATTATTTTTTGTCATCACAATTAGTGACTTTTCAAAGAAGGTGTTGAGTTGTGTTCCTTCTGACTTCTCCGGTCACAAAAATAACTGCTAACGAGTAAAAAGAAAAACACACATAGTGTCTTAGACAAATGTACTAAATAAACTTTATTATTTCATCACTTTTTGTCGTTTCATTAAAAAAATATTAAAAATTTCACGAAGAGTCCACTTTTCTCTCAAATTGCCGTCGGAAAATTTGGTTTCGTAAAGGCGCAGATTGGTTTCTGCAATAATTGAATCTCTCAAATAATTGTGAACATTCCCTTGTTCTCTCTGACTCTCTCAGTTCCCTCCAAAAACTTAAATACTGTCTTCTTCATCCTGACGATCACTTTGTATGCCTTATTAGAGTGCTGATAGCCTCCATTCAAAGTTTCAAAGCTCTGGAAAAACCGTAATTCTTGTTTGGATTCCTGGACATGTTGGCATAGTGGGTAACGATATTTCGGATTCCTTGGCAAAACAAGGAGCGTCCAACTCTATTGTCACCCTCGTAAACCATATTCCCCTATCTGATATTTTTTCCATCATCAAAGATAGATCCTGCAATGTTTGGACAGAGTATTGGAACATTGCTAATCAATTCAAGGGTGCCCGCTACGCCTCAATACAAAGGACTATCCCATCAAAACCGTGGTTTCAAAAATTCCCCCATTTTTCCAAAAAAGAAATTTCCTCACTTATTCGAATGAGAATCGAACATTGTTCCGTTCCTTCTCACCTTTTTAAAATTCACATCCTTGACTCCCCAGATTGTACATTCTGTGGGAACTTCAGATCACATATTTTTTGGTTGTGCCTCTCTAAATAAATATCCTCTCTTCTACCAAGCGTTATCTAAAATTGCCTCCCCTCCATTCAACATTTCATCTCTTCTAAGTCTGAACTCGACTCCAATCTTCCATTTAATTCCGAAGTTTGATCATTTAAATAAAATTAATATATAATTTCACCTTCCCTTTCTCTGTAATTTTAAATGATGGCCTAGAACACCCTTGAAGGGTGAAAGCCAGAAATAATTGAAAAAAAAAATTCCAGATTCAAATGTGAAGCGTGGTTTTTTCGCTTTCTAATACCGGTTGGATTTATTTTTCACAATGACATAATGAGGGAGATACAACGATTTCAATGAGACCTATGCGATCTGTTCCCGAAAGCAAACAAATTAGCCTAAGAACCAAAATTACTCTAATCTATACAATTGACATTTTTCTATCGGTTGGTGGTTTACAGGCGTGTTAGCTTTTTCAATGTTATTTTTGTTTTCGGCTACTTAGAATCTTCAAAAATGTCTTCATAAATATTATTTTCAATTCAAATGATCTCTTATGTTGATAAAACCTCGATTGTTTCCGACTTCCAAACGAGAAAATAAATAAGATCACCAAATGTTAAGCATTTAAGCTCTTAACTTGGCAAGAATCAACATAAAATGCCACTGAATAAGGCATTATTTTAATGTAAGAGAGAAGTTGAATGTCTGAAAAAACTCCTCTAAAGTTGTTGTTGGACTCTTCTTGTGCTTGCTCAGCTGTGACGAGGAGCTAATTCGCAATTTCCTCTTAGTTATTGCCAGACATTTGGCCCTGTCATTGCTTGTCTAAGAACAAAAGTTTTCACAGACGTACGAATGCAGGCCCTTGGATATTGTACACAGTGGGCGTATGAGAAGCTCGCGGAATCGACAAAGCCTTGTAGTGTATTGGTAATGTATAATTGAAAGCTGTCATTAAAAAGGCTCTTTTTTGTCATCAAAACTGAGATGAAACGCTTTTGTAAGAATTATCTTCAAAAGGAGGTCTTGTGCATTATCGTTAGCAGAGTTCTTAATTGTTTTAACGGCACTTTTCCCGACTATACAAGCAAAGTGTTTTTCAAAATCTAGGTATTGTCTTTCGGAGGAATTGTTATCAATTTACATTATTTATTGATTTAAAGAATTCACTTCCCAAAAATCGAAAATCTACACGTATAATATAAAAATCAAAATATGCTGATTTCCATGTATGTGGTTGTCTAATCATCGCTATATTTAGTATAGGAAATGTTTGAAACTTTTAATATACCTTCTTTTCACCCTCGCGAAGGTTTCTGGATTATTACAATTACATGACAATACATCTGAAAAGCTTTTTTAATCATTACAAAAACTCTTAAGAAACTGTCAAGAATGTCACAATTTGTGAATTACATTTTGCGAACCTCGATTGTTCAATCAAAACTCAATTTTCGAATAAACTCTTTAAATTAAAGAATTTAATCGAAGTACTCGCCTACGGTACTAACCAAAATCGAATACTTTGAATCAAATCAACAATTCTATTTATTTTAAGTAGGTACCTATGTTACGTACCAAATTTGATTTATTGTTCTTATAAAATACAAAAATAAATGTTTGTAATACAAGAAAAATGAATTTTTTGTAAAAAAAAATTACTATCGGTGGCACGCGAGCTGTTTGAAAATCTGAATGTACCGGGACCGAATATATTGAACGGGGGAGAGTGGAGGGGATCGCGGAAGGGGAGTTCGTTGGAGAGAGGAGAAGGAAGGCGGGGAAGGTGGGGAGTGAATGCATAATGGGAAGGGGACATGGGAGGGGAAGGGGAGTCGGAAGGGGAACGAGACGAAAGGGAAAAGTCACTCAGGGAGAAAGAATTATTAGTGGCATTGTAAGGCAATCCGGGAACTCGCTAGTTCAAATATAAAAATGAAATGTTGAAGTCGTTTATGAAAATGCTAAGAATAATTATTCTACATAAAGATGACATCAATCTAGATATTTTGTTAACAACTAAAAAAAATTAACTAAAAAAAATATTTGAACCATCATCAGAGATACGTTTCTAGTATCGTTATGTTAAAAATCCTTTTTTATCAGTATTTTACGGCAGTGTCAAATAATTTTCATGATTATATCGTTCTCATTATAAAAGTGCAATAATAGAAAAATCATTTTTATTTTTTATGTTAAATATTTTCGGACTTTTCATAGCTCTTATGTAGCAACAAGTGATATGCAAAGCTTTGTTCTAATCGCAGAAATTGCAAGCCGTGACTTGTTAATGCTTATAGATCTAATAAGCACTGACAATTATTATTGATTAACGAAATACGGTTAAAATAAATCTTTTTTTCTCTCTAAATTTTACGAATTTATCAAAAGTATATAGGTAGATATAAAAAATGAAGATCAATGTGTCAAAAAAGTTCAACGAGTCAATTTAATCTGTTGATAAAACAATAGTTCCTACCTTCTCCGCTGACTACGACTTATTGTGCTAAAAATTAAAGAATTTGATGTTAGGGCGGTTTTTTTAGTCGATTATATCAACAAAGTTTTCCAGTGGTTCGAAGGTTCAAACCATTCCAAATGGTTCAAAGCTTCGGGCACACAGCTCACTCTGGCATCGCGGGCTCAATCTTCTCTCGACTCAGTTCTCCATCATTGCGTAAACAGCATTTAATTATAATAAAGTTACCTACTTTCCTTTTGAATATTAAATTACTCTGATTCATTAATTGGGAAACAGAGGAAGCAACGGAAAACTTCCAACCCGATACAGAGAGGTACAGAGACATCTCTGATCTAAACAGATAATAACAACGCCAGATTAGCACTACACGTATTCAGGAGTGTTAGACGAATTGACTGATGGCAGGCGTCATGTCAATCGGAATGGAGGAAAAAACCTCGCATTTCTTTCAAACAATATTTCAATTCAAAAGGAAGGAAAAAATTGACAGTACGATAATCTATCCTTTCCTACACACAATTTTCCGTCTCAGCGTAATAATCAAGGGTGAGTAATATTTTATATTTACTAATTTTTCTTGTTATGTAATCCTAGACATTGTTTTTATGTTTTTGTGTGCCGATTCAACACATAAAGCTCATATTATTAAAACATAAAACAATTCGGTGAATTTATTTCTCTTTGTTGTAAGAAATACTTATGATATCCTAGAAAACTATATCTTTGGGATATTAATATTATCAGTTTCAATAAATGAGCACTCATAAACTGAACTTAACATTGTCTCTTTACTGGACATGAAAAACATGAAAATATTCAAAAATACTAAATTTCATCAAGAAGTAGTAAACTAAGTTTTTTTTACATTAGATTATGTTTGAAAATATTATGGTAAAAACGTAAAACATATAAGTTCGATTTTTTTGGTTTTTGAATTACTACAATTTCTTTTTTTAATACAGTTTTAAGTAAGTAAATGATTTTAGTCTTGCAGAAACGGTAGTAGATCAATATCTATATCAATATATATCGATACAATTATTGAAAAGTGAAACCAGAAGGTTTACAAAGAATAAAGGAAAAGTGTTTCAACATCCACAAAATTCAGCCATATTTTTTTTACTTCAGCTCCACACAGGAGTCCATATAAAAAATGATTTCCCTCAGGGCCTATATCATCTTAGGGGATGCTATGTGGAGGGATTTTTTAAGGAAAGGAAGAAGAGGAAGTTCTGGGAAATAAATAAGTATGAGAGGTGGGTAAGATCTGAGGGTCAATGTGTCCAGGAGCGACGAACGTATGAATCCAACCCTTCAACTGCGGTGCCAGGCGGTGGATCGAGGGATTCGGGCTGGAGAGATCCAAAGACATCAATTAGTCTCTCTCGATCCGGCCCCCACGCAGCAGGTGATCAGAGACATCGGCCGTCAAGACCTTTGTCAGGGTCCCCCACGAGCCCGAGCACCCCTGTTAATTCTTTTATTAAAGTGATATTTTATTTGTCATTTGAATTTGTTTCGGTAGAAGAGAAACAAAAAATTAATAAATCTTTTCAATAATTTTGTATTGATTTGGCGGGTGTAAAACAGTGTTAGTCCTTTTTAAATTCTCTTTTAATTTTTTTCAAAATAATTTTCGTTTTTAAATTCAAATTTCATGATTAATTATATAATTTACGGATATTAAATATATTAGTTTCTTTGTATAATAACGCAATAGAGAATGTTTTATTTCCTTTTTTTTTTTTTTTTTTTTACATGAGCCCCACACAGGAGGCCCTGAGGAAAATAATTTCCCTCAGGGCCTATGTCATCTTTGAGGATGCTGTGTGGAGGGTTTTTTATAAGGAAAGGAAGGAGAGTTCTGGGAAGGAAAAGGGTTTAAGGGGTGGGTAGGAATCTGGGGTTCAGTATGACCTGGTTATCCGCCTCCAAGACCTAGACAAACCTCACCCCATGAACCCGGGCACCCCTGCTAAATCACCAAACGTAGCGAACCACTTGGGGTGACCTATGGCAGAGGTGTTGGTTATCCAATAAAGGTTCCCGGGGCGGCGGTACCCATTCCCGCCTCCCAAATTAAAGTTAATTGTTTTATCAAAGCCAAAACATGTGCATTTAGTAAAACCAAATACTAAAAAGTTACCTATCAAGCTCTAGATACGTCATATCACGTAGTCATAAATAAATCACCTCCATGAATAGTCTGGTGTTATTACCATTCTACCGTCTATAAAGTTTCGAAATCCGAACAAACGCATTCAAAACGTGCAGCACTCGCATCTGTCGCTGCATTTATCGAAATGAATAACCAACGAGGCTTCCTCGGCAGCCCATGAATATTCCTCGTCAGTAGTTAGTTGATCAGGGTACACCTGCACAGCCTGCAGTTGTTAGTGCCTACCTGTGTGCTGTATATCGGTGCAGTGTTGCCGGTGTCGCGCTATGGATACAGCGGCGCTCGTTACGGAGTCCATCCCGCAATTAAAATACAGCGGACGGGGCGGAGTGCTCAGTGCACGGTGCTTGCGTCTACCATGTGCTCAGTACTTACCTGACGTGGAAAACAGGACATCGTAGAAGGCCTATGTACTACGAGGAGAGTAAATAATTTTGGTTATTAGAAAGACGGTCTTAAAAATGAGAAATGTTGACTTTCCACTCAGACAAATAAGAAAACAATATTTCGGGAACCGTTTATTGGATAACCAACACCTCTGCCACAGGTTACCCCGAGTGATTCGCTACATTTGGTCACTTATTTGGGTCATGGGATAAAGTTTAGCAGGGTCTTGGCGTCTATCCACCGGGAGAGATTGGTTGAGGGAGACCTGTTATTTTTATTTTTTTTTTTTTTATTCCAGTTAATAGAAAATTACATTTTCACTCATTTAACTAGAAATAATTATACACATTAAGATAAAATAAATATTTCAATACAGCACTATTCTATTTCATTATTTTGTTTATCAAGAATAAATTTAAACAATTGTTTTTTAAATTTACCCAGCTTCTTTTCGTTTTTCATGTCATTTGGGAGGCAATTATATAAGTTGCCCCCCTCGTAGCCAATGGATTGTTTACCATAGTTAGTGTGGATGGTATTTAAATGGATGTTATCGCGTTGTCGTGTTAAGTGTTTATTTAGTGTTGATCACCCCAATAGGACTATCTCGGAACATCGCCTCGCACCGCAGTGGGAGGGTCGGAGTCATACGTCCGTTATTTCTGGACACTGATCGTCAGATTCCTACCCATCCCTCATACATTTTTCCTTCGCAGAACTTGCTCTACCTCCTTTTCTATAAAGACCCTCCACCCGGGATCCCCAAAGAATACTTAGTTCCCGAGGGAAATTATTTTCCTCAGGGCCGCCCATTGTGGAACTAACGTATAAAAAAACAATCGCATTTTACCTGTTATCTTGACGGCCGGCGTAGTGCAGCGGTAAGGCGCTTGATTCGCATTCCGAAGGTCGCGGCGTGGGAAATGAATTTTATTTGATTAATTCGTATATTTCACAATTTATTCATTTAAAATAATATACAGGGTGTCCGGGGGTAAAGTGCATTAACTTCGGGAGGTGATTCTACATGATAGTGTAAGTAAAAAAGATAAATAACTTTTTTCGAAATTCCAACTTTTAGGGGTAGTTTTGTGGTAAAAACATAAAATTTGACCGGCGTGCGCGGCCAGCTTTATTATTTTCCGCTGTTACGATACGGGCCAGTCACCACCATTTATTGTTGCCACAATAGTGCCCGGCAGGCTCCCGGCAAGTAAGATCGTACCTCACACTAAGGATTTTTAGTAGGTAGATCTTTTTGTATGGAAAAAAAAAAGTTGGAATTTCGAAAAAAGTTATTTATCTTTTTTACTCCTACCATCGTGTAGAATCACCTCCCGAAGTTAATGCACTTTACCCCCGGACACCCTGTATAGTATATTTGCGGCACGTTCCAGAGTGGAAGATACTCTCAGTAGCGCCCTGGTGTAAGACCACCATTAAGAATTGAAACATTGCATGAAATGGCTTTAGCCGTGTTTGGTGACCAGATCTGAATAGCCAGGTACTTCCCCACTTTCCTCTTGCCTACCTCCTTCCCTCCCCACTTCCTTCAGCCTCACAACATACCCCATTTTGGGGATGCCATAGTCTCACTGGCTCCAGACGGGAGCAGTTGGGACTCTTTGCAGTATTCATGTAAAAAAATAAAACTAGTAGGTATCCTTTCTAGACACTAAATGACTGAATAGATAAAAACAATCTTCTTTTTTCTATGCTTCTAGGAGTTTGTGTTTTCTGTGGCGTGAGTTCTCCCTTACTCATGGCGTTGTAGTCAACTGTCTTTTGTTTGGAATAATTATTACTGCAAAACTTTTTGAATTTAAGTGCAACTGCATTGTTTAAAATTTTGCTTATATTGCGTTAGAAAATTAAATTTATGTGTTATATAATGGGCATGGTTAAAAGTCCACATTCATTAGGAAGATTAAAATTCCAGCGCATCTAAGTATTAAATAATGTGAACATTTGTATGAAGAAGGTAAATCACTTGACAGATAATATTCAATAAAAAATAAAAAGCCTTAATATGTAGGTCACCGAGTTATAAAAAGTAGGAAAAAGTTATATTAATGTTATTTACAATCTTGTTGAAAAATATTATAAAGGTATCTTAAATTATTCGTAAGCAAGAACCCCTCTCTCAAGCGAAGGTGAAGGCCTCCTCTAAAGAATTCCATTTATCTCTCTCTTGAGCTCTTTGCGGCCGCAGGGGCCAGCTATTTTTATTATTTCGTCTGCCCATCTCGTTCGTTCACAAAAGTTGTGAATATCTATATAATTATACAGTACAATAGAGCAGACCCGTGAGAAATCACGGGATATTACAAATATATATTCGATCAGAAAATTACCTTTCGAATGAACACCAAGTATAAACTAGAAAAACCAAGAAACTTTCAAAAGTTTCAACAAACACATTTCAAATTAAAAAAATAAATTTAAAGACTGGTGTAGGTATGCTCCTACCTACTGCTTTGTAAATTCACACAAGTACCAATTTTGAAAGCTTTGAAAACAATTTTTAAGGTTTCATTGTTTTAATTTGTTATTAGTTGTGGTTTTTGGTTTCAAAAACAGTTATTAATTTTTGATTGCGTTCAGAAATATTCCATTTGGATTTTATTGCAAAGCGGAAATATTTTTACCTTCCGACAAAATAGGCCAAAGGGGTGAGGGGTTAAAATGCAGGGAGTTAAGGGACGTAATTGACCTACTTTAACCAGTGTGTCCTGACTGAATGCGTTTGCCAACCTTCTGCGATACGGCTCAGATCAGGAGAGACATTTGGAAAGTTAAAGTGACCTTACCTAGACGTCTCTAGCCGGACTCTCACCCAACGCCTTGCACCGTACTGGGAGGGATTGATACATACTTTCGCCACTCCTGGACACATTGACCGCCAGATTTGTACCCACCTCTTTTACCTTTTTCCTTCCTAGAACTTCCTCTCCTTTATTTCCTTAAGAAGACCCTCCACCTAGCATCTCCAAGATGACACAGGCACTGAGGAAAGTTATTTTCCTCCCTGTGTGGAGCTAATAATAATAATTGGATAATTTATAGAGCGCCGTTTTTGTGTAAATTTATATACAATTTAATAGGAATTCTTAGGTTCTAACTAATTTTACTATTTACAAATGGATACAAAAACATACTTACTTGGCAGGTCACTTCCGATAAACACACTTTAATTAGAAAGTTTATGCTTGGAGAAGATACGGTTTTGCACGCGGAGGACATTACAGTTAACAACTGGACATTGCATGATTTTACATTATTTGCTACCCTCACCACTGTTAGTATTACATTTATGAATAGATTAGTGGCAAGAGTGGAGTTGATATTTATTTTAAAATACTGGAGAATTTAGGGCTGGAGAAATGACCTTTACAAAAGCTTACAAATATATATACAATAATATACATTGTTTTTTCTCCGTTTTTACAGGTTAGTTATTTACAGTATCGCGGGCATTGAATGTGAAGGTGAAAGATTTTGAGTTTATGGATACGACTGTCTGAAAAGGTGAGTTTTAAGTCTAGCTCTAAATTCCGCCGAGTCTGTGATCATTCTTAAGAACGTTTAACCAGCCAGCGGACGAAAATCCACATTTCGTCGAAAGTTGTTCTTACGATTGTGCAGGGCGGTTACAATGAGAAAGATTAATTATTCTCCATACCAGCTTTTTAAAATTATAACTCAATATCGAATTTATTTCAATCCAAAATAGCTTTAATTTATACCTTCATCCAAAAGTGCTGAAAGGCGTGATGATAAAACTATTAAAATAATGTACTTTTTGTAATTATTTTTTGATTATATGAATTTATCATTTTTCAATAATGTCTAAATTTAATAAGAATGTTAAAAAATCTGAAATATATTAGTTTGTGAGTGCGCAAATAAATAACAAATGGACCAATTTTCGTCAAGAAACACATGTGCGTACATATTTTTTAATGATTTTATTGAAACTAAAATTAAAATTCTAAAACATGCGTTTGCTAGATAATGTATGTATTTATTTTACTTCATGATTATATTATTTGAAATGGGTGTGGTATAATACAAAATCTTTTTTGAAAATTTAACAAATCTGCCAACGACTTTATTTCATAAAATAACCTTATTATACTAAAAATTTAAAAAATTTCTCAAAATTTATTACATGCGAATGCTAGATAAAAGAACAATCTTTCGAAATCCACTTATAATTTTTTGTGGAAAAGAGTCGATTCGTCTAAAATCTGATTTGAAAATGACATATTTCTGGTTTTCTCTGGTAATGCCCTCATAAGTCATGTGGCTCCGAAAGCGCGCTCACCGAACTTAGTATCTGGCGTGCGCTTTGGTTCCTTTAACATTCCGATAGCTGATGACGTTGCTGACCTCAGGGTTGACTGTCGATAATTGGAATTTTCTGGAATACACAATTCCGATAAGTAAGCCGGAGCCATTCCGTTAAGGGACTTAAATACCATCCAGCGGAGCTTAAACTGGATCCTAACGTAAAAAATACACATGTAAGAAACTTCCTTTAGGGAACTAAATCTGTTAACAATCAGTATTGTATTAAGTCAGCTCAGGTCATAGACGCATTTTACAGCTTAATTAAAAACATCTGGTTTTTCATGATAGCTACTCGTTCGTTATATTTCCCAGTGATACATTAATCACAATGTGAAATTATAATCTTTGCAATCGATTCCATTCAAATAATTTAGTATAGCCCGTGGTCAGTCGAGCGGGTTTACCGACATTTCGCATTGCAATTTAGTGCGCCCAGCCACAGAAATCATATTATTACCTATTGCCTATTCATTGAACCAATGGTCATGCACCACGAAATAATTTAGGGTGTTATAACACCAGTGTGGGGTTAGCTGTTGTGTGTTTTAGCTTAATAATCATTAAAAAGAGGAGAGAATTCATAGTAGGGAGACCCAGGCAAAGCGAATGGACCAGGCATAGCGGATGACTTGAATATTTCCGAAAATTACCACTAGAATGCGCTAATAGTCTCACAATCGGTGTACCGCAGCGCTACCGACGCCATGACAGTGAATAGGTATTTGTCGTTTGGCAGGAACGCACGCTTTTTTTGATAAAAAAACGATTTTTTTGAATTTTCTTACGATAAACGAAGGTAAGGTATTTGTGATTATTATTATTTGGTTATATTTCATGTGAAGATTAGTTTATATCATCCAATTTTTATTTGTTTCCTATTTAAAAAACTTAGTTTAGTTATGAAATACAGCACCCATATAGTATTTTTTAACAAAATGTTATTTGATACTGCCTTGGGCAAAGCGAATAGGGCAAAGCGGATGGACCATTCTTACTTCTTCTCCCATAAAAAACATACAAAAAGAGAAAAACGAAGCCAACATCCAAAAAAAAAAAAAAATCATAAAGAAAAAAAAACTTGGCCCATCTACCAGCGGACTAAAAGTCAAAGCAAAAACAAATGAAAATAAAAATTTGAAATGCCTTATTTGTGACGAAAATTATGTTGAACCATTAACAGAGGATTGGATTCAATGCAGCCAGTGTAAAAGTTGGGTTCACGAATCATGCACGTCATATAGTGGATATGGTTCTTACTTCTGCTACGATTGTGATTCCTAATTCTCTTTGCCCGGAGTCCAAATTCGCTTTGCCCGGGTACCCGGGCAAAGTGAACATGACGAAGACTTTTTTTAAATTTGCATTATTTTTATAATTATAATTAATTTTACCTTTTCATTTATTTTACGTCTGAAGACAGATATTTTCTTAACATTACTGTTTATAAAGTTTTTATGTTATGCAAACATTGTGTGTTTTATTTAATATCTCCCTTAACACATCCGCTTTGCCTGGGTCTCCCCTAAGTCAGTACAAAGCACGTTTCTCCCACACTTGAAATTGTTCGTAATATTATTAGAATTTATCATTTTTGAAGTAAAACTTTTTCACGCACGCTTGACTTTGGGAGTAAGCTGGCGAATGCGTGACGAGAGCGTTACGAAAAGCGAGGCGAACCGTAGTTGAGAGGAAGTACGCTTCGTGTATTACTGTAGAGGCAAGAAAGAGAGGTGCGAGCACACATTTTCTTTCTCTTTTTCTCTCATTGCCAGTTACGTTACACAGTACAGGCCTATTGTCTGCATCACACTGTAGGAGCAAGAGAGAGAAGTGCGCGCGCACATTTTCTTTCTCTCTTCCTATCATAAAGATGAAGCAGAAGTTTTACTTCAGCTGTGTGGTCTAAAGCGCACTCGTTTTTTTTTAAATATTTTATCCACATAGTTGTGATTTGAAACTTGATGAAACGAAAAATAACGACACTAAAAAGAGACAAATACATACGTCTACAGGTTACGTATAAATACGTCATTAAATACATACGTCTACAGGATTGGCCTACGAGAGAATGAGATAGTACTCGTATAATCTCTGTCCATTTAGTGCTGTGCTTCGCAGCCTCCCCACTCGTGTCTACTTTAGTTTTCTGAAATTTTCACTTCTACCGCGTGTGAATTGCACTCTGTTTTTTTAGGAAAGGAAGGAGTGAACATAATTCTTGAAGAGACCCATGTTATATGATGAAGATCGTTCCACAGTCAAGCTGTTGAACTTAAGAAAAGAGGCTCATTTTGGGAGGCGGGCATGGGTACCGCTGCCCCTGAAACCGTTGTTTGGATAACCACCACCTCTGCCTTAGGTCACCCCAAGTGGTCCGCTACGTTTGGTGACTTAGCATGGGTGCCCGGGTTCATGGGGTTAGGCTTGTCCAGGTCTTGATGCCTCTGCGCAGCTTCTGCGTAAACGAATCGAGAAAGACTGGTAGAGGGAGGTCTTTCGACCTCTCCAGCCAGAATCCCTCGAACCATCGCCTTGCGCCGCAGTTGGAGGGATGGATTCATAAGTTCGTCACTGACCCCCGTATTCCACACAACTCTCATACATATTTTTACCTCTCATCCTAAAACTCCGTCGTTAAAAAAGCCTTCCACACAGCAAACCTTAAGATGACATAGACCCAAAAGGAAATTGTTTTCCTCGGGGCCTCCTGTGGGGAGCTAATGTAAAAAAAAAAAGCACGAGATGTAGAAACGACCAGTTCTCATGTGACAAATGTTTGGTCCGTTTTTGTCGTACTTTCCGACTATCCCCCGGTGCCGAAGGAATCAATGACTCTAGCAGGTACTCGTATGTAGTTCTACTGTAGTTCCTCGTGTAGTTCCTCGGAGCATCTTCCATTGAAATAGCTATTGAACAAAGTACTACATTGCCTTTATGGTTATTTCCTTTTGGGGTATTATGCCGTGTTGCGCTACCTCCTCCTTTAGCCAACGTTTCGGACAGCGTTACAGTGTCCATCATCAGGGCAGATGTGTAAATGTTAGAGATGAAATGTGTGCTTAAGTACTTCGAAGCAATACCGTGTTGCCAGCACCAATCCACTGCGGGCTGGCATTACAGTATACTTCAAGATGGTTTTTTGTATTTAGCTTTGGTGTAGCCGTCAATTACCGGATACCAAGAACTATTGAGCTTAGCTCCGTCGTCTCTATTAATGTTAATAGGATTTTTATGAATTTCAATTGCCTCTGTAATTAAGCGTGCTCTATAGGTTTTGGGTCTCCCCAGGACTTCAGGAACAAATCCGAAGTAATGGCCGGTTTCAATTAAATGCTCGGCGATTGCCGATTTGTCAGGGTGGCCAAGTTTACATGCTCGAAAGTGTTCCGATATCCTTTTGGAGATCGTCCGCTCTGTCTGGCCAACATAGACCTTATCACATCCGGAACAGCTGAGTTTATATACAAAAGGATATCGGAACACTTTCGAGCATGTAAACTTGGCCACCCTGACAAATCGGCAATCGCCGAGCATTTAATTGAAACCGGCCATTACTTCGGATTTGTTCCTGAAGTCCTGGGAAGACCCAAAACCTATAGAGCACGCTTAATTACAGAGGCAATTGAAATTCATAAAAATCCTATTAACATTAATAGAGACGACGGAGCTAAGCTCAATAGTTCTTGGTATCCGGTAATTGACGGCTACACCAAAGCTAAATACAAAAAACCATCTTGAAGTATATTGTAATGCCAGCCCGCAGTGGATTGGTGCTGGCAACACGGTATTGCTTCGAAGTACTTAAGCACACATTTCATCTCTAACATTTACACATCTGCCCTGATGATGGACACTGTAACGCTGTCCGAAACGTTGGCTAAAGGAGGAGGTAGCGCAACACGGCATAATACCCCAAAAGGAAATAACCATAAAATTTTTGGCCGTGAAAACCTAAAATCATATCCTACTACATTGCCATCTGTAAGTAATTATTGGATATCTACCTTTCTGGAGATATAATAACATTTTGTATGTGTATATGTTCTTCACTTACCACATTAAAGAATGTGGTAAAGATACGAAACATATCCTCTTATAATCGGTAATCCACATTATTTTATAATCTGCAATTCAGGAATATCAAATTACATTATTTTTTTGGGCAATACTGATTAAAAATACATATAAAGTTATATCGGTTACATAGTTAAGCCTCGATGACACACGGCGAGTTTACAAGCTACTATCTGGGAAATTCACTATCTGTTAGTAAACTTGCCCAGTGTCATCGTGTTACTTGCTAACTAGCAGCGACTAGCAGATTGTTGACAATCTACTAAAAAAAGTTGAAAGGTCGTCAACTTTTCTCGCCTACACGCTTGCTCAGCTTGCTCGTGATTGGTTTATTTATGTTTCCAACATGGCTTCCGATAAACAGCTGATTTCGACTGTCAAACATCCGAAGAATTAGTTCACGCAGGCGTCGTTATTCTTGTTACTGGCGCTACCAGCGGCCTCAGTTTCCTACGCTTCTGAGCGAGTGGACAGTTTTGTGTGTCATCATGACAATCTCACTCGCCGATTTACCCGCTTTTAAAACTTAGTAGATAGTAGCTTGTAACTCGCCGTGTGTCATCGAGTCTTTACATAAGGTTTTAACAAAGAAACAAAAAATTGCCTATCCTCACCATAAAGAGACAATGCTCTTGTGTTTGGTGAGGGAATTCTAACTCAATTAGTAAATTAAAAGATCGTATAAGTTAGCAATGACGGCTATTGTAAATAATAAGTAACGTTAGAAAATCATTTTTTTTTTTTTTTTTTTACGTGAGCTCCACACAGGAGGCCCTGAGGAAAATAATTTCCCTCAGGGCCTATGTCATCTTTGGGGATGCTGTGTGGAGGGTTTTTTTTAAGGAAAGGAAGGAGGGGAGAGTTCTGGGAAGGAAGAGGGTTTAAGGGGTGGGTAGGAATCTGGGGTTCAGTGTGTCCTGGTCATCCGCCTCCAAGACCTAGACAAACCTCACCCCATGAATCCGGGCACCCCTGCTAAATCACCAAACGTAGCGAACCACTTGGGGTGACCTATGGCAGAGGTGTTGGTTATCCAATAAAGGTTCCCGGGGCGGCGGTACCCATTCCCGCCTCCCAAATTGTATAAATCTATAAATATAAATATAAATCATGTATAAATTTAAAAATAAAAATCATTATAAGTTTATAAATCATGATATAAATTTAAAAAATTATTGTAAATTAATGAATCGTGTAAGTTAGTAACAAAAATTATTGTAATTAGTTAGTAAAGGATATGTAAGATAGAATGCAAGATTTATGCAATAGTAGACTTAAAGATATAGAAACTAAGAAATAATAGAGAATGAAGGAATGAACGATTTATATAATAGCAGACTTTAAGATATAAAAATATAAATGGTCACTACATGTAAATGGTAAATGTATCATTCTCTTATGAGAAATTCGAAACTTAATTATTCGAACTACCTGCCTACACATTAGTCCTGGGTCGATCGATCGTTTTACACGACCCGGGTCGCTCACGACACAAAATACGAAACTCGGTAATCGCGCCGGTCTCGGTCTCGCGCAGGTCGCCGCCCAGACCGGTCAAGTCATACGCGACACGAAACCCAGGTTATATTATAATTGTATGAACGTTCGCTCACAGCTCACACCTGTAACTAGTAATGTCATGTCCCAGAAATAAATTTTAAAAAAGACATGCTTCAGGGAAAAAAAAACAATGTTTTATCATGTTTTGAAGGATATAAAAACCATGTAAAAAACGTGTTGTTATGAAGCTTTTATTGAGAATTTAAATAAGTAAATTGGCTGTAAGCTGTAATGCTTTATTATAAACCATCATTTTATAATTTTTCTTTGTGTAACAGGAAAAAAATAAAATAAACGTGCCCATGAATTATTATGATTGCTATGATACTTTTTGATAACGGGATAGTTAGGTTATGAGTACAAGTTACAAGAGGAGGGGGTGTACAAAATAAATAACATTTACAATGTTTGCACGATTTTTATTAAAATTTTAATAATAATATAAAAATTCTTATCCGTATATGTACATAGATTTTTGTTTAATGTTATATTTTTAAACCTAATGAATATTGAATAATTGTCTAAAGATGACCATAATAGGCTGAGTATAGACCGGTAACGGTAAAAAATAAATTATGGAGAAATTTTTCAAATTGTTTTAATATGTATATTATCTATTGTTATTTATTAACGTCACGCACGTGTGTGTTGACCGAATGTGTCGCAGTTCGCACTTACGCTTCACCCAGCTACTTTCTACTACCCGAGTCGAGAGAGCGGGTGGCGAAACCCGGGTGTTGACAACCCGTTCGCTCTCTCATACATCTATCTATCGTCGCTCGCCCCGCCACATCCGCACCCGAAACCCAGGTTGCAGTAGTAGAACGGTTGCGAGAAGTGGGTCGCGAGACCCGGGTGCTGACGAAAAAATGACCCGCTCGCTCTTTGGTGGTCCGTGAGCGGGTCTCAACTAGCGGGGCTTTCACGACCGACCCAGGACTACCACACATACTCATATTTATTAGGTGGGCGCATAATCAAAATACTTTACAACTATCATGTTTTCGCAATGTTTCAGACATTTTTTATTTGTGCCACGCCCTACTTCTACGCTTTAAAAATCTTCTTGCCCTATATACTGGTATCCGAAATAAATTTATAAAATAACATTAAATAGTTGGCAGTTCAGTGATTAATATTTGTTTTCTGTCGAAATAAATAACTTAACCAAAGTAACTGAAGTTATCCCCTCGTGTGTCCCTGAGAAAATTATTCAGCTCTAACCATTGGCGCTTGTTTATGTAAAGAAGGATGCTTTGAAGAACACAAAACAATTTAACTTGCCTGTCTTTCCCCCCACTTTCCCGCGCCTAAACACGTGACGTCACTTCAAGTGTTGCCAAAACAACAAGCTGTCTGATTCCAAACAGACGGCTTATCAATTCGAGGCATACATAATTCATTAATGGAAATGTTCCCTTTTCAAATTATTTATCCGAGAACTTAAATATATTATTCAGTTGGAAAAAGTTTTTTTATAAAAAAGACGGGGCTGGTTGCTTTATTTATTTGTTATGCAAAGTACTAAAAAGGGGGAGGATGGTGGATCGTCAAATAAAACGAATGAAGGTACTTATGCAGCGAAAAAGACAACGTACAATAGTACAATAAAATAATACACTATCTCTACTATCTCAAAACAAAACACATTCAATTTGGGAGGCGGGTATGGGTACCGCCGGGGCGGTTATGGGAGCTATTTATTGGATAACCAACACCCCTGACATAGGTCGCCCCAAGTGGTTGGGTATGTTTGGTGACTCAGCAGGGGTGACCGGGTTCATGGAGTGAGGTTTGTATGTGTCTTGATGGCGGATGCATTTGTCCATTTTCTGTGTGACGGGCCAGATCGGGATAGACTGGTTAAGAGAGACCTTTTGACATCTCTATCTAAATCTCCCGACCCATCGCCTGGCACTTTAGTGGGATGGATGAATTCACACATCCGTCACTTCTGTACACATTGACCCCAGATTCCTACCCACCCTTAATACCTTTTTCTTCCCAGAACTTTCTCTCCTTCCTTTCTATAAAAGACCCTTCACACAGCATCCCCAAGGATGATATGGGCCTTGCGGGATTTGTTTCCCCAGAGTCTCCTTTGTGGAGCTAATGTAAAAAAAATTCACTGCATTTCATAAATTTTTAACATTTCCTGCAGGGATATCGACTTATTCAACTCAGCACATCACAACTTCAAATTTAAAATCAAATTATAACATTCACACAATACATTTTAATCTACACAGACTAGATCCATCCCCTCCCCCTTCCTCCCACTTATAGGCTAATGTAACTCTATTTTCTTTTGCAATCACAATATTTTAATTATATTAAAAAAAACGTGAAATCCTATTTTTTATATTTTATATCTAGTGTAGGTACTTCTATTTTAAAATTATTCTATTACCTACGTACTAACATTTGTACTTCACAACATTGCGACATAACCCACGAAAAACTGCAAACTTTTAGCGTCTTTAGCATTTAAATGGGGTGCACTGAACATTTTTGTGTTTCCGATAAATTTGTCTTGGGAAACCTAAAATCGTTGCAGTTTCCCATAGGATAGCCAAAAACTGTATTGTTCTGAAAATCCACATTTCGTCGAAAGTTGTTCTTACGATCGTGCAGTGCGGTTACAATGAGAAAGATTAATTATTCTCCGTATCAGCTTTTTTTAAATTATAACTCAATATCGATTTTATTTCATTCCAAATTTGCTTTAATTTATATCAAATGCTGAAAGGTGTGATGATAAAACTATTAAAATAATGTACTTTTTCTAATTATTTTTGATGATAAGTATTTATCATTTTTCAATAATGTCTAAGTTAAACAAGAATGTTAAAAAATCTGAAATATATTAGTTTGTAAGTACCCAAATAAATACACAAACGGACCAATTTTCGTCTAGAAATGTACGCATATATATTTTTAATGATTTTATTTAAACTAAAATTAAAATTCTAAAACATGCGATACCTAGATAATGCATTGATTTATTTTACTGCATGATTATATGATTTGAAATGAAATGGGTGTGGTATTATAATACAATTTTTTTTTTAAATTTAACAAATCTGCCAACAAACTATGGTAAAACCTTATTATACTAAAAATAAACAGTTTTTCTCAAAATTTAAAACATGCGGATGCTAGAAAAAGAACAATCTTTCGAAATCCATTTATAATTTTTTGTGAAAAAGAGTCAATACGTCTAAAATCTGATTTAAAAATGACATATTTCTGGTTTTCTCTGGTAACACATATATTCAAATCATGTGTTCAGTTCACACGCGTTAGAAGTGAAACCTTCAGAAAACTAAACTTCGAGAGAATGAGACGAATGCATAGTGTCAGGTCAGGAGTAGGATAATTGTAAGGTTTATTTATTATAATATTGTTACCAAGTTTAAAAATTGTTTTACATTTTATTTTACAAAGCATCGCACAAAGAGGAGGCCGACAGGCTAAGAAGCACCGCATAAAGAGGACACCGATTAGTCTATCTCAGTGTTTCTTAACCGTGTTGAAAGAATCGCCCCCTTTAATCCTGCCACATACCATCCCGTTACGCCCCCTCCGTTGTGGCAATATAATCACTACTTACTTAACTACAACGTGGGGGAGGGGGTGTGATGGGATTGGGTGGGGCAGGATAGGATAGGGTGGGATAATCGTTTATTTAACGGAACTTGTCAAATCGCAGCCCCTAAATAAAGTGTATCAATGTATCAGTGTGAACAGCTCGTTAATGAGCTTTTTTTTCCTAAATTAACACAATGCCCACTCGAACTTCTTCAGCGCCCCCTAAATGCTAGAAATTTAAAAACGCCCCCCCCCCCCCCCCCCCCCCCAAGACCTCCAAAACGCCCCCGTTAAGAATCACTATCTCATTTTCTCGCCGGCTAAATCCTATAGATTATAGATGTATGTGTTTGTTTCTTTTTAGTGTCGCTCGTTTCCGTTTCTCCGAGTTTCAAATCACGCCAGTGTTAAAGAAGTTTTCACTGCAATTTGGTAACATTTCATTTTTAACTTAGACAAATACTAGGGATTATAGACTAAACTTTGCCACACACTGAGAATATTGAATTGGCGTTGCATTGCTTTAAATCTTGTGTGTCTTATTGGTTCAAGTAATATACAGGATGTTAAGGGGCGTACTTGACTTACTTTAACCAATCATTTTGACATTATTTAGAGTAAAAAAAATGTTAATCGTGACACTTTTTTTTTAAATACTCTCAGCATTACAAATTCTTCGAAGGTCTGCGTAAGTGATCTACTAAGCGCATGTTTTTATGAGTTAAAAAAAATTCTGAGAATACGCTTGAAGTAATCTCAGACTAAGAACAGGTTTTATTATTAGGTAGGTACCTAATGATAAAGCCTTTACCGTTTATCCAGTTTTTCCATTTAGTTACTAAAGCGTATCAATTTGGAGTTCCATAACTCAGCTCGTTATTTCCAGCAATTGGATTTCAAAGGTTTCACGACCAATACCAAAAGGAATAAAACATTAAAACGCCAGTTTTGTGTTATAAAGAGGATTCGTTATGAAAGCTAAAATAGCTGAATTCTTAAAACCGTCCTAGGAATAATTCTGTAATTATTTCTTGTTTCTCGTGAAATCATTAAATGTAATTACGACATAAGTTCTAGGGTATTACATCATACCTGGAACTAAGTGGCATTATAAGGGATAAATAATATTATGAGGGTAACAAACCTAATAGTTTTCCGCAAAACAATAGGGTAAAAACGTAGAAGGATAAAAACATAATAGTTTTCCGTAACATAAATAGGGTAAAAAACATAATAGGGTAACAAAAATAATAATTTTCCGTAAAATAATAGGGTTAAAAACATAATAGGTTTCCGTAAAATAATAGGGTAAAAAACATAATAGAGTAACAAAAATAATAGTTTTCCGTAAAATAATAGGGTTAAAAACATAATAGAGTAACAAAAATAATAGTTTTCCGTAAAATAATAGGGTTAAAAACATAATAGGTTTCCGTAAAATAATAGGGTAAGAAACATAATAGAGTAACAAAAATAATAGTTTTCCGTAAAATAATAGAGTTAAAAACATAATAGAGTAACAAAAATAATAGTTTTCCGTAAAATAATAGGTTTAAAAACATAATAGGTTTCCGTAAAATAATAGGGTAAAAAACATAATAGAGTAACAAAAATAATAGTTTTCCGTAAAATAATAGGGTTAAAAACATAATAGGTTTCCGTAAAATAATAGGGTAACAAACATAATAGTTTTCAGTAAAATAATATGGTAACAATCCTAATAGTTTTCCGTAATATAATAGGGTGAAAAACATAATAGGGTAACAAACATAATAGTTTTCCATAAAATAATACGGTAAAAAACATAATAGGGTAACAACATTATAGGTTTCCGTATAATATGGAAGATCAGTTTCCTTAGTCCCATCTATAAAAAGGGTGATAAAACGGATGCTTCTAACTACAGACCTATTTGCATACAATCAGCGATACCTAAATTGTTTGAATCCGTAGTTCTATCAAAATTTATGTTACAGGCTCGTAAAATCATTTCCCCCCACCAACATGGATTTATATCCGGAAGATCTACACTTACAAATTTAATTATATACGAAAAATATATTTCAGACAATCTAAACTCAAAATTGCAAACGGATGCAGTTTACACCGATTTCAGCAAAGCATTCGACAAAGTTTCCCAAAAAATCTTATTAAACAAACTAAAAGTATATGGGATAAAAGGAAATCTACTAAAATGGTTTGAGACCTATTTAACATCTAGAAAACTATACGTTAAACTATCTAACCATATGTCAAATGAAATTGAAGCTTCAAGTGGGGTGCCCCAAGGTTCTCATCTGGGTCCTATTCTTTTTTTGCTATTTATCAATGACATTGTTTCAATTTTTGAAGGTATCCATTTCCTATTGTTTGCTGATGACTTGAAAATATACACTATTATAAGAAATTTAATGGACTGTCTTGTATTGCAAAACAACTTGGATCGATTATATAACTGGTGTAACATAAATGATTTATTTTTAAACATTAATAAATGTCAATCTATAAGTTTTTCTCGAAATAAAAATCCAATACTCTTTCAATATCACATTAACAATGTGAATCTTTCTACAGTAACATTAATAAAGGATCTGGGTGTCGTTTTTGATAACAAGATGACATTCGTCCCCCACATTGATGCAATCACGAATAAAGCACTCAAATGTCTCGGTTTTGTGTTAAGATCGTCCAAAGATCTAATGCATACTAATACACTCAAAACTCTATACATAACACTAGTCAGAAGCATTCTTGAGTATAATTCCTCCCTCTGGTCGCCATTATACAATGTACATTCACACAAAATTGAAAGAGTACAACATAAATTGTTAAGGCATATAAATTACAAATTAAAAATTCCAATACAAAATTTAAATTATAATTATTTAATGCAATTGCTTAAATTACCCGAATTGTCACAGCGAAGAAAAATCTGTGATGTTTTATTGTTATTTAAAATTATCAACGGATATTTGGATAGCCCTGAACTTGTGAACATGATAAATTATCAAGTACCTAACAATTACAACACCAGACTCCATGCTCCATTTAACGTAGTTGCTTCTCGCACTAATTTTATGTTTAACTCTTGTCTTCAGAGATTGCATCGTGTGGGTAATGAAACTTGCTCTGTCGATATATTTTTTTATAAAAACATAGCTTCCTTCAAAAAGCATATATGTATGCAGATGCAAAAATCCTTAAATGATACAGATTGTTAACAGTAACAAATTTAATACCCATTGCTCTGTAACTACTTTCATTGTACCTACTTACTTCTTTATACATATATGTAATTGCTGTGAACCTTTTATTTTTATTTTTTTCTGATAATAACAAACTAACGTAGAAATCCTTGAATGTATCACATAGTTAACAGTAACAAACTTAATACTCACTGCTCTGTAACTACATTCATGATAACTACATTCATTGTACCTACTTACTTATCTATATATGTAATTACTGTGTACATTTTATTTGTTTTTTATTTTTTATAATAATAGCAAATATACGTACATTTATGATAGCAAAAAAAAAATAATTAAATAAATAAATAAACAACAAAAAAAAATTAATTACAAGAAAATTACATACTTTTATATTAATCGTTAAAAATGTTTTACACCACTGCAATACCGGTATGCTTCGAGTATATTTGGAATCACATTTTGGGTGATATTGTGACAATAATTATTGTATCTAATGTAGCATGAGCCCAAATACGTGGGTGGTTTGTATATTTATGCCAAATACGAATCCGCTGGTTGAACTCCTTTTGTAAACAATTACTTGAATACTGATACCTACT
This sequence comes from Limnephilus marmoratus, assembly GCA_917880885.1. Classification (NCBI taxonomy): domain Eukaryota; kingdom Metazoa; phylum Arthropoda; class Insecta; order Trichoptera; family Limnephilidae; genus Limnephilus; species Limnephilus marmoratus. Next base: position 58,098,596 of record OU862908.1, read on the forward strand.
TATGTTACGCCTACTTATATCTTTCTAGCTCTGTTTATCATTTTATGTACTATATTCTTATGATACTGCATACTTGTTATAATGCTCCTGTACAATTTATTTTATATGTAAAAGCCATCAAGGCGTAAACAAACAAATAAATAAATAAATAAATAATAATAGGAGAGAAAACATAATAGGGTAACAAACATAATAGTTTTCCATAAAATAATGGTAAAAAACATGATAGGGTAACAAACATTATAGTTTTCCGCTAAAGTTAAGGGTATAATCGATAATATCGATTGTTAATGACTTGTTGGTGGAAAAACGTGTTTTTATAAATTTTAAGTGTGTACCTACACAAAGGATTTTTAAACTGTGATTCCTGAGCATTTTTGGAGTTAAAAATTACAAAAATCAGATGTTACTTTGCTGTCCGATGATTTTTTTTCTATCACACGTCGCCAGTTATCACACTGGAACACGTCACAACATACCACGTGAAAAGCGCTTTGTTTCATCTGTACGGTGCTGCTGGAATGCAATGGACAGCAAAATATTTTCTATATTTTTGACTCCAAACGTGCTCAGGAATCGCTGGTTAAAATCCTTCGGGTACTTTTTTTTACATTAGCTCAATACAGAAGGCCCTGAGGAAAATAATTCCCCTCGGGACCTATGTCATCTTTGGGTACGCTGTGTGGAGGGTCTTTTGGGAAAGGAAGTTCTAGTAAAGAAAAGGGTATTAGGGTTGGGTAGGAATCTGGAGGTCAGTATATCCAGGAGTGACGGACGCATGAATCCACCCATCCCACTGCGATGCAAGGCGATGTTCCAAGGGAGTACGGCTGGAGAAGTCAAAGGGACTCCCTCAACCATTCTCTCCAGATCCGGCCTGCCGTGTAGTTGGTGCGCAGAAGCATCTGCCGCCAAGACCCGGACAAACCTCACCCCATGAAACCGAGCTAAGTCGCGGCTAAGTCACCAAACGTAGCGAACCCCTTGAGGTGACCTACGGCAGAGGTGTTGGTTATCCAATAAATGGTTCCCGGGGCGGCGTTCGGCGGTCCCATACCCACCTTTAAAATAGAAGTAATAAAAATTATATCCAAGATAACTGCTAGTAAAAAAAACAAACGCATCTTATGCTGCGTATACATTTGCGAACATAAGCGCGAGCCGAGCAACGAATTGTGAGACAGAAACTAAGTAACCGCAAGCGGCGTTTCGCCGATTCATGAGCATGTTTGAAAGTTCATCCAAACATTATGTATTGAAAATTCAGTACTATCTACTCAAGTTGTATGGTTTGTGGGTATTCGACCATAGATACTTAATCGATGTAATCGATTGCTTAATTGTTTTAAAATGTCGCTGTAGAATTCATCGGATTTTTTCTTGAAATATCTTTCCATAAATTAAAATTTCCGTTGATAGTATTCATCATCTCTGTCATCAGTTACCTTATTACTTCTGACCGGCCTTTTAGCCCCTTTGTCAGCTTGCCACCCTGGCGCCATCTTGTGCCGAATGAGAGAGACCCGCTAATGGCGGCCGGCGTTTCCCGCCCTTCAATCAAAATCATTATTCTGGAACAAGCGGCGCAAATTGCGGGAAAACTAAATAAATAACGAGAGTGGCTTGTTTTGCGTAATCGGTTTTGCGAATTTAGAATATAACTAACGAGTAGTCGGCATGCGTTGCAATGCCACTCAAAGAAAGAAAGTGTTTGTGTTTTATTTCTGTTTATTGAAATGCTTTTGGATAGGCACAAAATATGTTTTTTCCCACATGAGCACATGTGAGCAGGCCACATAGAGCTGTCCATGTGAAAAGCATGAATTTTCCTAATTTACGCCGTAACATCACCTATGCAACTAGTTCTTCTTTGCAATCCCTTCCTCCACCCGAACCTTGTCCTCTCCCTCCCCTGCGTGTCCTTTCCTGTGTGTCCTCGTTCACCTAGTTCGTCCTCTTCCCCTCCCGAGAACCCCCTCCTTCATTCGTTCCCCAATCCCTCCCGGAATCCCCTCCCTCTTCTGCCTTCTCTCCCTGCCGCTAAACTATATGAAATATACACATTTTTCAAACAACTATTGTTAAATTTTGTACAAATATAATAACGCCACAGCTTACCAATATATGTAAAAACTTCACGGGCGTGCGCACAACCAGTCACCAAATTTTCATTGCAATCGAATGAATGGAATAGGAAATGATTTCATAATGCCAGAGCTCACCATTACATATCTATAGAAACCTTGCAGCAGTTTGGGCGAGTACTTGCCTAATTTAGACGGAGTTTTGTAGCCACGCGGGAGCCTGATAGAATTTACAGCCGGCCGTTAATGTACAGGCGCGATAGGAGGGGAGTGGCGAGAAGGTTCGTGTGCGGTCGTCAGTTGGTTCCTGGGAGTACTTGGTGTAACAGCTGGACTACAAGCCGTCGAAGATCATGGCCGCAGCGCACGTGAGCGAATTAATTTATAATGAATCATCACGAGATAGTTTTAACTTTGGCATAATAAATCATTAGCGTTTAATTAAACCTCTCTAAAGATAAATAGGTAAGTATTACCGTTACAACCTTCGCGGGAATGCGCACAACAAATCATCAAAGTTTCATCGCAATCGGATAAATGGTACAGGAAATCGTAAGGGAGAAACAAAGAAACATTATTTTTTATGTAAAAGATATTATGTTGTCTTATTAGGAGTCGCAAGGAGGAAATCCATAATTTGGTGTAACGACGGTTAACATATTAACATACTCTTAATAATATGTTAACCGTCGATTTTCTGAAAATAAATAAATAAGTAATGGAGACGAGTTGTATTGAATCCAAAAATATTCTTCCTCCATGAGATTTATATTATATTTTCATTCATACGCCATAATGGAAAACAAGCATTTTTGTGTTGATCTTATTAACAATGTGGTTTCTGATGCAAGGCATTCAGTAAATATGTCGCCAACAGCGTTCAGCCCTTAGACATTTCAACAAATCCAATTATTTTTAATTTTCCTGTACCCATATCGCCAGTTTACTAGTTTTCGTGATTTTAGAGAAAGGTTGTTTTCAAGATTTTAATAATCTATGGGTTTGCTGTTAAAAATATTTTTTTTTTATTGGTGCCCTTTTTTACTCATTTAAAGTACGCTCTAGCGTGTTTAAATCGCACTTTATGGAACGCGCGTTTTTTAAAGTTACCATGGCAACATCAACAAATCAACAAAATGTGAAGTCTAAATGTCAACTTTTAACTATAAATCTGGCAGGAATATTTTAAACATCAAATAAAACATTACAAATGTTTCAAAAATTTTATTCAAAGTTTACATTCTTTTTTACATCGTTTACATTCTAATTATTTTAATGTATGTGAAAAGAGCAGTTCGTATTATTTGAAATATTAATACCTCCGTTTTTTAAATCGGAGGAAATGCTGTTCAAATTATTAGTATTCTCGGAAGTCAATGAGGCTGCACTTCCATTAATGGCAGTTCCAATAATGTTTGAAACATTCTTCTTATTGCTAAAGCTCTCTTCCACGTAACCAGTCGCCACAGCTGCCGATTTCCATCCTACTTGTCGTTGGATTTGATCAATTGTCATGCCACTATTTGCCATAATGGTAGCGGATGTACGTCGAAACGCATGTCCTGTATATTTCTCAGGATCGTTTAATTTAAGATAGCGTGCGATTTGTAAGGGGCATGATCCAAATGTGTTAATACCAACCGCTTGATTGGTGCACTTACCCTTATCATACCGTAAAAAAACCCTGTCTGTACTTACATTTTGGGGTCGCAATGATAAATATTGCTTCATAAAACGCACATAATTAATTGCACCACTGTCGGCAACAGTAAAACGTCGAGCCTTCACTGTTTTAGATGGTCGGATGGTAATAAGCAATACACTTCCTTCTTCTTTGATATCATATAAGCGTAAATCGCACAATTCACATCTTCTGCAAGAGCCAAAGATTCCGCAAATGGCTACCACCTTCAAAAATAAGTACGTAATGTCCGGTGCTTCCGTGAAAAACTTCCGCAAATCATCTTCTTTGAATACATACGCCTTCTTAGCAACGTCATCCTTGCTAATTGCCTTCATGAATGCATGCACTTTCACAAATGATTTTAAATCAACCCCTTTATTTTATCCACAACAGACATTGCAATTTCGAATGTATGGCCCACATAGTCGATGCTTTGTACTATTCCGACATTTTCTGAAGGTAAGCTAGCACAACTCGTTCATCTACATCTACTACGTTTTGCTCCTCCATCCATGTTATGAACCTTTCATATTCTTTTTTATAAACGTCTTTGGATTTTTCAGGTATTAACCGCGATTCTGCTTTGGTATTTAAATTATCAATGTTAGAACTCATTTTACAACACATTTTCTTATGTGACAGATTGCAAATTAATGTTTGTGTTTTTCATTTCCATGACAAAAGATATTGTGATGTCACATCACGAATTCATTAATAGTTCTTATTTCCAAATTTTTAATAATAATATCAATATTTATGTTTTCAAAGTGTACCAATAAAAAAAAATTGCGTAAATTATTCGTGGATAACTGGTCTTTAAAACACTTGCTTTATTCGAATTATTTATCGAAAAATCGTGCGTGTTTTAAAGACCTGTTTATCCACTTATATTTTAATATACTAATAATGGGAATGCGAATGGTCTATTTGGAGATGAAATGACACATCTTGATGTAAACTATGTGGGTTAGGTAAGACTACGTGATTTTACGCTATGCAGATTTTACCGTATGTTTTTATTGTTGGAAAACTGTGTCGGAAAGCAGCAAGAATCGACATTCCACTTGAAATTTTGATTTAATAATGACACACCGACAAACTTGGCGACATTTGAATGTGATTTACAGTACTCGCGTAGATAAATAAATCGCTAGAATAACATTTTCTTTGTGTTTTTTTTTCTGATATATGCACACAATCCTTATTCAAAATAATAATGTGTTATATTATATAGGATGAAGTAGGTTATGATATAGAAGTGAAAAGAAAAATGTGTACGGCAAAAGACGCCATGAGTAAAACGCAATACATATGGAGTGACAGAGAATAACGAAAACCACCAAGAAAGACCCGGCCGGACATAGATTTTCCCCATGTTCCTTTATGGTGTGGAAACATTGGAGGGGACCCCACCACTTTCCCAACGGCGTATTAAGGAAACATGTGGTTTCTTCCTTCACCGCACACGTCAAGACTCTATTTTTTTTATTGAACGAAGCTTCATTAATTTGAATAACTCTAGATCCTCCAATGTCCATGCATACGGGGTTAGTAAGCAGTATGCAAGTATTTACATTAACATTTTACAAAAGATAAATAGAAGTAGCAGCCCGTGGAATAACTCTTCTGAAATAGGTAACATAAAAATAGAGGTAATGGTGTTAGTAAAAGAAAACAGAAAAAAGCGGCTGTAACCTGTAACCATCTGAAAATAAAGAAGTAATGAGGAAAAAACAGTTATATGATTATGTTATAATGTAAGTAATTACTACATATATTGTGGGCATATAAGTGGTGTGGAAAAATGGTCACTTAGCGCCAGTAAAAGTAAACGGATACTCGCCCTCGAAATGTGGTGCTGTAGAAAAATGCTCAGGATTCCACGGACAGCCAGACGCACAAATGTGTCCATCCTGGAAGAGCTTGGCATCCACAATAGGTTTTCAACTAAGCTGCCTATAATGAATCTTAAGATATCTTAGTGACCTAGTATCACTGGTATCTGGTACGTCAGTGTCCGCAGCTCTCCATTCAGCGCAGAGCCGCGAGGATTGGAGGAGTCTTGTCAACCATGGAAATTGGAGTAGGGGTTTCAATCCTCAGCAATGGGTAACCGACTTAAGAAGAATTTATATTTATTTTATTATTTTTATTTTAAATTTATGAGTAAAACCTCAAATTGTAATATTTAATTAAATCAAGACAATCTGGAAACAGAAAAATCAGAAAAAGATAATGACACCTCTGGGACTTGAACCCAGAACCTCTTGCTTTCAGGGCAAACGCGCTAACCACTGCCAGATTTTCGATTGAGTTTCGCTTATGTTGTCTTCATTTAATTAAATTAAAATTACAATTTATATTTACTTATTTACATTGATCTGCTGCCTGCCCGCTAATAACTATATTTTTTTTTTTTTTTTTTTTTTTTTTTTTTTTTATTTTACTTTATTTGGGAAACAAACAGTTGTACATATTTTATTAAATAATTACATTTGACAAATTTGCATGAACCAGTGAAGTTTCCACATTTGAGAATAAAGAATTTAAAGAAAAAACAAAAAACTCATTAATATAAGAAGTTATACATACATAATACCTAACTAGATTACAGAAAATCAGATGAAACCAACATAATAATTCATACGAAAATCAGATGAAACCAACATAATAAGAGAAAAACAATAAAATAAGGCACACAGCAGGATTCACGATCAACAATCTGTTTTGATCTTCTCCGTTACATATTTTGTGAATTGAACTGAGGACAAATGGAAAATATCAGCGTCTGAAAGGATATTGTTATATTTTGTGCACGTCCTTTTCAGAAATGTATGTTGTGAGTAGTTAGTTTTTGATTGTGGGATGTGGAATAGTTTGTTTGTTCTTGTATTACGTACTGGACAGTGGAAGTGGATGTTTTCCAGAAGATAGTTGCTGTCAACAGCGTTGTTGATGATTTTGTATAAAAATTTCTGGTCGGATATATTTCTTCTCTCTTCTAGTGATGTAATTTTATGGAATGCTAAGGAATCTTTTACATGTTCTGATATTCGGAACGATTTAAAGTCTAAGTATTTCAAAATTTTTTTTTGGATTCTTTCTAACCTTTCAATATTGACTTTGTATTGGGGATTCCAAATCACTGATCCAAATTCTAGTATGGAGCGAACAAAAGAAAAATATAATATCTTGATTACATGTGGTGATCTGAATGGTTTAGTCACTCTTACAATGAATCCTAGGTGTTTGTAGGCCCTGTCACAAATGGAATTTATGTGTGATCGGAAAGACATTCTGGAGTCCATTATTATTCCTAAATCCCTTACTTCACTACACCTTTTTAATTCAACTCCGTTTATTTTATATGGGAATGTTAGGGGGTTAGTGCTTTTGGTGAAAGATATTGTATTACATTTTTCTAGATTAAGGTACAGTTGGTTGTTCGCGCAATATAGTCCAAGCCTATTGATATCCTCTTGCAATTCTAGGCTGTCATTAATATTAATTACTTTTTTGTAAATTTTAATGTCATCAGCAAAAATTTGGATTTTAGAGTTTTTGAAGCAAGAGTCTATATCATTTATATACAAAATAAAAAGGAGAGGTCCGAGGTGTGATCCTTGTGGAATTCCTGAGGGTATATTATAGAAACGTGAAGAGAAACCCTTAGCTCTAACTGCTTGACTCCTGTTAGTGACGTACGATTTGATCCATCTTAGAAGGTCCCCACTGATCCCGATTTTTAATAGCTTCTTCAGAAGCAGTTTGATGTTAATTTTATCAAAGGCTTTTGAAAAATCCGTGTATATAGAATCAATTTGAGTTTTACTACCCATAGAATTAAATATGAAATCTGTGTATTCCAGCAGGATTTTTTGATATGGTAGTTTGTACTGCTGGAAAAAGTTGGTCAAGAACCATGTTTTCCATAATCTTGCTGATAATTGGGAGTTTGGAGATGGGCCTGTAGTTAGTGATGTTATTTTTGTCCCCGCTTTTATGGATTGGTGTAATGAGTGCTTGTTTCCAGACGTTGGGGAAGTTGCCTTCCTCAAATGACATTTTGAACAGCATGGAGATAGGATAAGCCAATTGGTCCCGGCATTTTACATAAAAAATGGATGGAATTAAATCAGATCCCGCGCTTTTGTTCGGATCGAGTTTTTTTAGATAATTAAGTACATGCGATTGATTAAAGTTAATTGTGTGAATATGAAGATAAGAGTTGTCGACATTGTTATCAGAGTTTATAGGATCGAGGCTGGGGTTGGGATTCTCTACAAAACCCGATCTAAAATAATCACTAAAATTGTCACAAATGGATTGTCCATCAGTGCAGGAGATATCGCCAAGATACATTTGATTTGGTAGATCAGAAGACAATTGCTTTGATTTTACCAACGACCAGAAGCGTTTACTACACTTTTTTATTGATTCTTCTGCCGTCCTAATGTAGTTATCATAACATTCAAGTGAGATCTTCTTTTGACGATTTCTCAGCACTGAAAAAGATTGATAGTCAGCTAGATTTTTGTATTTTTTCCATTTTTTGTGATATTTTAGTTTCTCTTTTACAATTTTAATAAGTGGGGAAGTATACCAGGGGGGAAACCTTCCCAAATTAACAAAAAATTTTTTTTCGGGAATATGTTTACGTATGAGGTCATTTATGATATTATAAAAGTTTAATACGGCCCCTTCAGTATCCTTATTTTGAAATTCGTGTTCCCAATTTATTATGGATAATTCGTTTATGATTTGTCCGTAATCACCTCGGTGAAACATTTTGACTGTCCTTGACGAAACGAGGGGAGACGGTTTAATAACAGGGGATAACTCTATGTCTAATGCTCTGTGGTGTGTATCTTCAGGCGTCAGAGGCTGGGTACTGTGAGTTATGCTACATTCTGAAATATTTGTCATGATTAAGTCAAGAGTTCGTTTATTTGTATTGATCACAGAATTAAATTGCTGTAATTGCGTGAATGAAAGGAAGTCAACCAACGCACAACTAGCAGTATCTTCTGGAAAATTTGATTCTAAATAGTTTTGCCCTTCTGTTACCTTCCAATTTAGTTTGGGTATGTTATAGTCTCCAGCTAATAAAAACAATCCTTCCGGGTGATTTGTGTGCAGGTCCGATGTATTGTTTAAGTGATGAATTAGATTATGAATGTAGTTGGTGTTTTGTGGATGGTACGAGCAGCATATATATAATTTTTGGAGTTTATTATTGTTACCTAGTATTGGTACCGATATCCAAATGTCCTCAGTACACGTAGACCACGGTAGTTTCTGAGCATTAAGAGCTTTGGAGGTTGCGATTAATACCCCCCCTCCCTACTGCTGTCCAGATACTAAGTAGTCACGATCCTTTCTAAACACATCGTACCTGCTGTCAAACAATTCGCTATCATGTATTGAATCATTTAGCCAAGTTTCGCATAAAAGGTAAATGTCAAAATTGTTTAAAAGAACCTGATTTAAGAAAATATGTGTTTTTGTGCGAAGACCTCGCACATTTTGGAAATATATGTTAAGCATTTTTTAATATTTTGTGAATAAAATTTGTTGAAAAATATTTTAGAAATATAATATAATTATGCTGTGATTGGAGACATTTTTGAACGTCAGGTTCTGTTTGTTTATGGTAAGTTGCATTGTTTATGGTTTCGATAGGCATTAGTTTTGACAGATTAAGAGGTACATCTATGGTCGAAATACAAATTGATTGTAAACATGCGAGTGTGAGAAAAATAATATTACGATGATACATTTCATAAGTTTTTGATACTATTTTGTAGTTAACAAGTGATGGTAATTCGTGTGTTACAATTAAGGAGATAATGTGTGTGATATTAAGGTATTTACATACTTGAGAGAGATTTATAATGTTAGGTTTATGTTTGACAGTATTATATAATTTTAATTTCCTAAAGGGACAGTCGGCGAAACATCATGTGTTGTTTTTAATTTTAATAGTCTATCGACGTCATCTTGATCAGCGATTAGTATCATTGGGGTGGTGTCACTTACACGAATGAATATTTTTCCGTTTCGTACCCAGCAGTAGAGTATTTTTTTTTTCCATTTTTATCTCTCGGCATTGTTTCAAAAGATATTGATTTTTAGGGGTTAAATGGTCATTAATGTAGATTCTAGTGGATCCTGGAAGCTGTAATTCTGAGACGAACATACCCTTTCTCTTTCTTATTGCTGCTAACAAATCGTCTTTAATGTACCTGCGGGTGAATTTGACCACAATGTTCCTCGTTTTTTCCTTTATTACATTGCGATTTATTCTTGGGGAGATTCTGCTGGCGAAATCCACATCTTCACGGGTGATTTTGCATCCAGCCACAGTACCGATTTTGGATAGTATGTCATATACATTTTCGTTTTTATTTTCAGGAATTCCGCTTATAATAACATTATTGCAGCGGTTGTATTGATCGTTGTTATCAATTTGCCTCTCCAAAAGCATTACCTTGTTCTTGAGCTGTTCTATTTCGTCTTTAAACTCCCTTTTTATAACTTCAACAATTGTTTTTTTGAACTCCGCAAATGTTTTTTCAAGGAATTGAGTTTTGAAGTCATCGAACTTATTATCGAGAATTTGCATCAATTCCAGATTGAGCACAGACACACTGGCAGACTTCGCGTTTGACCGTGTAGTCATTTTAATGTAATAAATATTGTATTTTTATTATTAATTTATAAAACAGAGGAAGAGCAAAATTTGACAGTATTTACGAACAGTGTTATTGTTGTATGAGGGTCATATAGAAAGGGTCACTTTTTAAAATCTATCTTCTTCTTCTATATAAATAAAGATGAATCGCCTAAATGTATTTACGCGCATAACTTCCGAACGACTTTACCTATTTCATTCAAACTTTGGGGATTTGATGTGTGCATGCCCGCGAATATTTCTATATATACTGGTAAGCTCTTGCATTATGAAATTTGTATAAAAAAATTGCAATAGGTGACACGCGAGCTGTTTGAAAACTGAATGTTTAAACTTATATGTTTTAATTTATATATTTGTATAGAACACTTGAGATCTGAACATTTAATTTTAATTATTAATTTTTGTATTTCAAAATTTGAATTTTCATTTTTATTTCTACTTTTCTTTAAAATATGATCTTTTTTTCTCTTTATTTTTCAATTTACTTTAAATATTTCATAATTTTTATTTAGTATATTTAATCATCTGTTTTAATAAAATAGTATCTGTATTAATTTAAATAAATATTAATATGGGCTCATGCCCGTGTTATGGTAGTCGTACATATAATTAAAAAATTTATGAAATAAAAAAAAAAAATTAAATTAAAGCGCCCTTGAGGTGATTTTATCACGAAAATGTCGCTATAGAAGTCATCCAATTATTAATTGGAGGACTGGGAAATGACACAGGCTACTTTTTTATCGCGGAAAAAACATTTCTTTCCCGTGGGAAAATTCTTTATACGGTAATTTCCCTCTAAGGGTTCTTTCAATTTGGACGTTTCGTGTCGGACTTGGTCGGACTGCTGCCGCACGTTTACTGTGCCGCTGGTTATAACCCGCTGCCGTGCTGCTGCCGTGCCGCTGCAGTACGGTAGCAGTCCGATACCAAACGCCTAAATTGAAAGCGTTTCTGACTGCCGTGCGTTTGTATGCTAGTGATGTTTAGACGTGGGTCGTTTGATGTTTTAAATTCATTTTGGACACATAAGATGTTTAAATAATAATTATTATTCTGAATTTGCCAACCATATTTTGGAAACAAGTCATTCTTTTGATATTAATAAAGGTCTTAAAATTTTACATACTTACACTACGGGCATACAATTAGATAATTTAGAAATTTTAGAAATTAGAAAAAGCGTTAATAGTAAATTAAATATTATAAATATCCAAACATTTTTTAAAAATAGCCATCTCTTAAATTTATTTTCTTATTAATAATTATTTATTTTGTTAATTAATCGCGTCTCCTTTTTAATATTTTTGTCTACGTTCTAATTTATTCTTATTTGTCTTTACTTGTTTGTCATTTATTTTTTAAATAAACATCTTTCCTGATAAAGGTAACATTGTTATCGAAACATGTAGATTGATTATTAAATATAGTGGTGTAAACAAAGTAATATATTTTTAATTATATAATAATATTTGATTTAAATAAATAGTTACCTGCTGAGTTTTTTTCACCAGTAGTTTTATTTTTAAAATCCTCTATAAATTTTTCACAGATACCTTCCCAAGCATTTTTTGTTTCCGTGCGATTAATATGTTTGTCGCTTTTGGAGTTCCATATAGCAGGACCATAAATTCTTCCACGTTTATATCATCCATTTTAAGCAAACAGTAAACTTGAAAATTCGATGAAGTTAGCTCTCAGCCCTCAGCTCTCACGTCTTGTCACCGCACTATTCAACAGCGAAATGAACACGTGGAGCTTGAAGGGCGCCTTCCATTGCGGAAAAGAGTAGAGCGGAGCGGAGTGGGAGCTGAGCGAAATAGTTTTGACCTTCCATCAAAAAAGAGTCACTTAGAAGATAGGCGTTTGCCTTCCACTGCCCGTGCGAGAAATGAGTGGGGCGAGCGAAGCGAGGTCAATGAAAAATGAGAAATAGTTTTGCGCTTCCATTGAAAACGAGTCAGTATCGCTTTGTTTCGAAGTGAACGGAGTGATTTTTGTGATGTCAAGTACTGATTCTAGTGAATATGATTCTGACAGCATGTATGCAATGAAAAAAAATGTTAAGTATGAATTAAATGTACATTTATAAAAATAATCTTATCTCAAAAATGTAAAAACTTTAAAAAAATAATTTACTTTCTTATTTCCGCCAATATCATAAACCAATAATGGTTTTCTAAGCCGAATCCTTTATGTTGACAATCTTTGCTAGTCGTATCCTATAAACGAAATTGGCAAACGGCTTCAATGAACACTCCATCTCGACAAAAACGCAGCGAGGCAATTGAATTGGCTACAGTTCTTGAGCGGAGTTCGCTAGAAACTAGTCGGCGATGGTGTGCGCGAGCGGTCTCTTTCGGACCTATTTTAACAAGTTCGATCCGCTCCGCTCTCCTCGTTCCTGATGGAAGCACTTGTACGCAGTTAACGTGTGCGAGTCGAGCGGAGATCGTACGTAGTCCGCTCCGCTCGCATTAGCGGAGCGGACTCGTTCGAAACCATTTAACTCGTTTAGTCCGCTTCGCTGGCCTCGTTCTTGATGGAAGCACTTGTATGCAGTTAATGTTTGCTAGTCGAGCGGATTCCGTAATGAGTCCGCTCCGCTCGCAGTGGAAGGCGCGCTTGAGACTTTGCCGTCCTGTTGTCGAGCGTTCTCGGTACCGACGCCGCACTGTTGCCGCACGGTGCATTTTGTATGAAAACAAATGACCGTCCGTGCGCCGTACGACAAACGAACTGCTTCGGCACTGCTGCCGTCCGACATGAAACGTCTAAATTGAAGGCGCACCAATACAATTCAAGCGAAGCCGCGGGTAAAAGCTAGTATTTTTATAAAAAATATCTAAACTTTAGAACAAACGCTTTTTCAATTCAAAAAATTATTTCTATCTTGAATTATGATTGTTTGAAGTTTCCACTGAAAACATATTATTTGACATCCTATTTACAGTTATTACTGAAAAAAGGAAATTTTTCACATTTTTTTTTAAAAACAACGATGTATATTATTTATTACCTTATTATTATTTTGGAAGAAGAAATGGATCGACGAGAATTGCTAAGTTAATGGTCAATTTAAATCGAAAACATTTGAGAAAAGAAAACACGTACAGGTAATAAAATCACATCAAAAATCAGCGTCTATGGTCGTATGATTTGATGATAAGACCGAATAGTAAGTTTAATTTCGATAATATATAATACTAGCTGAAGCTCCCGGTGGGCGTGGCCAGGATTTTAATAGAGTTTTTCGAAAGCAGACGTCGACTGTAATTTTCCTCTTATTTAAATCGTTAGTATGCTTAAGAGGGCATTACCAGAGAAAACCAGAAATGTGTCATTTTCAAATCAGATTTTAGACGTATTGACTCTTTTCCACAAAAAATTATAAATGGATTTCGAAAGATTGTTCTTTTATCTAGCATTCGCATGTAATAAATTTTGAGAATTTTTTTTAATTTTTAGTATAATAAGATTATTCCATAGGTCGTTGGCAGATTTGTTAAATTTTCAAAAAGATTTTGTATTATACCACACCCATTTCAAATAATATAATCATAAAATAAAATAAAATAATAAAATAAATTCAGCAGTAAAATAAATCAATACATTATCTAGCAAACGCATGCTTTAGAATTTTAATTTTAGTTTCAATAAAATCATTAAAAAATATGTACGTACATGTGTTTCTTGACGAAAATTGGTCCATTTGTGTATTTATTTGCGCACTTACAAACTAATATATTTCAGATTTTTTTAACATTCTTATTAAATTTAGACATTATTGAAAAATGATAAATACTTATAATCAAAAAATAATTACAAAATGTACATTATTTTAATAGTTTTATCATCACGCCTTTCAGCATTTTTGGATGAAGGTATAAATTAAAGCTAATTTGGATTGGAATAAATTCGATATTGAGTTATAATTTTAAAAAGCTGCTACGGAGAATAATTAATCTTTCTCATTGTAACCGCCCTGCACGATCATAAGAACAACTTTCGACGAAATGTGGATTTTCGTCCGCTGGCTGGTTAAACGTTCTTAATCTTATCAAGAAGTATCAAAATTCTGCTTTAAAGGATGGAAAAAAGAGATGAGGTGGTTTTTCGAAATCTTATGTACGAAGGTCAGGAGTGCAAAATTTCATCAATCTCGGAGTAAAACTGTGTATATACGAGTACATTTAAAAAAATTATGGACGCCACGGACACTCTACTTTATTTATTTACTAGCTGACCCGACAAACGTTGTTCTGCCATATAAATTATTTGTAGTGAAAATTTTAATTGTTAAATAAAAAATAACGAATGTATTGTAAGTATGCGGGGATGGGATCTATGAGAGAAAGAGGAATGGAGCGCTATAAACGATGACCGCCGATTAAAACAAAACAACATCAACTAAAGTAGGAAAATTCGATGATGCGGACTTAGCGCCATTTGTCATTCAACATAAATAATAAATAATTTCGTTCTGTTTGAAATACGAAAGACGGTTAAATTTGTTCATACGAAAATACTAAAATCGCGATTAAAAAATGGGAGGGTGGGGTTTGGAGGATTGAAGTTTGGGGTTATAGGTATTTTTTGATGTCAAATTAAAAAAAAATACAAAAAATAGATTTTTTTCTAGAAAGGGACACCCTAATCACATAGCAGTATGAAATATACTTTAAAACCTATTCTCATACCTACCAAATAACATAAAATAATTCATTAAAATCGGTCAAGCCGTTTCGGAGGAGTGCGACCACAAACACCGTGATACGAGATTTTTATATATAAGAAGAAGAAGATAATACTTATAAATCTAATCTAAATATGAAACACAACAAGACATAGAAAATGGTTAGCATTGAAGTCTTAATGGCAGAGTGGTTAAATGCGATGACCCAGTAAGATAAAAATCGAAAGGGTTTCGATTCACAGTTGCGACGATTACTTTTTTAAATTTTCTGTTCCATAATTTGTTTCATGTTTCGTTTACATTTATGAGTATTTTCTTATTCTTCAATAATTAAATATCACATTAATGGGTTTAGTATAACTGTCAAAGTTATTTCAATAAATTGAATACTCTTCTTTAAAATATGTGAATAATATGATTTTTTACCCGACAATTTCAGCTTACGCTAATATTATTTACTTTAACAAAAAGATTACAAGAATTTAGCAGGTTTCCTGCGAGTCTCGGCAGCACATAACTTGCAAGAAAGAGAATTATTTGAATCAACCCCATAACTCAAAGTTGATTAAAGTTTCTCGGCTCACAGAGAGAATAAATTAACAAGTTGAAACCGACTCCCGGGAAGAATGTATTACCAAAGCTGACGACGAAATACCAACCTCTGAATGAAATGTGGGTACTCTTACCCACCTAACTGAAACTCTACTTTTTAGGTAAATGGTTTCACATTATATTTTAGCAAAGATAACCAGTTTTGTTTAATTTATTTTAAAAAATTTAAGGGGTTTGAAAGAAATAATGAAAAACAGTGAAACTAGGATAACTATCAAACGGAAACTTTTTGATACCTGCATACTTCCTGTACTTACTTATGGTTGCCAAACTTGGGCACTCACAAAAATTCACAATAAGAAGTTCGAAACTTGTCAAAACTCCATGGAAAGAAGTATGATAGGGAAAAGACTGCCCGATATAATAAAAATTGAAACCATTAACCCTTTCCGACCGGCAAAAAATGTCAAAATTTTGATGGGCCTCACCAGTAAAGCTCTTAATTATGATTTCTTGGGGCTGGGCGACTTACTGATTTAACCACGTGCGCGTGATGGCGCCCTGCATAAGCAGCTACCGCACGATCGATCGACACCGGTGTGGTTCCCATAAACAGATTTATTTTCTGAAAAGATTTTTTTAAAGACAAACTCACGCGCGTATGAAGCCGGTCGGAAAGGGTTAAGAAACAAACAAGAACAAAAGATGTCATAAAAACAATAAAAAAGTTTAAGTGGAAGTGGTCTGGCCACACAATCAAAGGAAGTGAAAAATGGTCAGAATTAGTCATGAATTGGTTCACAAGTGACAAGAAGAGAAAACGAGGTAGACCATTTAGACGGTGGGTTGACGACATCAAAGCCAAAGCAGGTGGTACATGGACAAGAGAAGCTAATGATAGAGAGAATTGGCGACAGTTGGAGGAGGCCTTTGTCAATTAGTGACATACAGACAGGGAGTCGATGCTTTATAAGTGTTAAAAATATTATAAATAATGTAATGTAATTTACTGTCTGAATAAAGGCTATTATTATTTTACATTAACTCCACACAGTAGGCCCTGAGGAAAATGATTTCCCTTAGGGCCGGAATGCTGCGTGGGAGGTCTTCTTAGGAAAGGAAGGAGAGGAAGTTCTGGGAAGGAAAAAAGGATGAGGTGAGGTTTTTTTATATGAATACCGCAAAAGAGTCCCAATTGCTCCCGTCTGAAGCCAGTGAGACTATGACTAAGGTATAAAAGTTATTAAAGATATGAAGTAAGAATCCGGGGGTTAATGCGGTGCAAGGCGATGTTTCGAGAGCGTCTTGTTGGAGAGGTTAAAAGGTCTCCCTCAACCAGTCTCTCCCCAATCTGTTTGACACACAATTGGTGGGCAGACGCATCCGCCGACCAGACCCGGACAAACCTCACCCATATGAAACCGGAAACACCTGCTTAGTCACAAAACGTAGCGAAACAATTGGGGTGACCTATGGCAGAGGTGTTGTTTATCCAATAAATGGCCCCCGGGGCGGGCGGCGGCGGAACCATAACCCGCTTCCCAATAGTTAGGGCACTTGTGTAATTTTACCATAGGGACTAACTTCCACTTCCCTAAATTAAATTCCGCCTCACAAAATATATATATTAGGGTACAGTCAAGCAACTCAACAA
This sequence comes from Limnephilus marmoratus, assembly GCA_917880885.1. Taxonomy (NCBI): domain Eukaryota; kingdom Metazoa; phylum Arthropoda; class Insecta; order Trichoptera; family Limnephilidae; genus Limnephilus; species Limnephilus marmoratus. The sequence goes on from OU862908.1 coordinate 58,115,963, forward strand.
ATTCCGTTGTATTTTTTAACTTTTTCATTCGGTTCTTTTCAAAACCCTTCCATTTCTACGTAATATGGTGCGAGATGTATTTTCAATATGGTGAAGAACAGTAGTTGTTCTACGATTATTCAAATAACGCTGCAGGTTGATGCAAGTTGACTGAAATACGGGTGCAGGAAGCCGCCCGTATTTCACTTCCCGCCAAGTGGAGCCTCACATCCGTTAGTTCGTCGTTACGCGTAACGAGTCGTTAATAAGTAACGGGCGCAATATCCGCACACGGAAAATTAGGGCTGCCGCAAAAAAATAATTGATCACTTGATGCCCAGAAACTCGAATTTGATAAGTTTAAAAAAAACTTTTCTTTCATAAGACTCTTTAATTGTTTTTTGCGGCTCTTTTTAATAGGGGAACTAGAAAAGAAAGACTTGAATCAGAGAAAGATAACCTGAAAAACCGTCGACTCTGCGCAGAAACGGGCGGTCCGTTTGATAGATTTTGCTATACAAACGGATTACAATCTTTAGAGTACAGGCGTCGTCGGGTAGGAAATGTAGGAATGCTGTCCTTGATCTACACTTCACTTTTTTTTTACAAGACCACCAAACAGGAGGCTCTGAGGAAAATAATTTCCCTCATGGCCTATGTCATCTTTGGGGATGCTGTGTGGAAGGTTTTTTTTAGAGAAAGGAAGGAGAGCACAGTTCTGGGAAGGAAAAGGGTTTAAGGGGTGGGTAGGAATCTGGGGTTCAGTGTATCCTGGTCATCCGCCTCCAAGACCTAGGCAAACCTCACCTCATGAACCCGGGAAAACCAAATGCAGCGAACCACTTGGGGTGACCTATGGCAGAGGTGTTGGTTATCCAATAAAGGTCCATTTGTCACATGAAACTGTATGCATTGTTGGATGCAGTTGACATTTCTCACATGAGTATGGGTCGTTTCTACGATTCGTTCTCGAGTTCGCCACCTCGGCTGTGTTAATTTAATTTATTACCTGACACTATAAAGCAATGTAATTCTATGAATAAGGTTGAATATATGGTGAAAAATTGGCTATCGGAAAAAAAATATTTGTATTGATAATTGATATGTATATTGATATGTATGTTGAATCTGTAGATATAAGATGTAAATTTTAAATGTAAATAATCTATATGTAACTAAAATATAAGCACCTGTTGACAAGCCAATTGAATTGGCTTAGCAGGACTTGTTTGTTGATTTTAATATGTATATCTGTTCTTTCAATAAAAAAAAATAAAAATAAAAAAAAATTAAAAAAAAATAAAAAAAATGATTTATCGGCCCCTGTGTTTCCTTCCTTCTACAACATGGGTCTCTTCAAGATCCATTTTCACTCCTTCCTCTCCTCAAAAAGACCCTCCACACAGCATCATCATAGATGACATAGACCCTGAGGGAAATTATTTTCCTCGAGGCCTCTTGTGTGGAGTTGATGTAAAAAAACAGGTACTTTCCACCTTCCTCTTCGTCATCTTCTTTCATTCCCCGCGACCTTCAGCCTCACAGAACATTCCAAAGGATTTGTGAACTTATATGGCATTCTCATAAAAAAGTCGAAATAATAGAAGAGCATGAGAAGATGTATATGTGTGCATAAGATATATGAATTTAGCAAAGATAAAGGCAAGTGGTGTTCCATCATCATCAAACTTATCAATGTTACCGGAAATGTATGAAATCTAGGAATTGTATACAACCCCTAGCAAATGAATACAATTCCGAAGCTATTTAGGAAATGTATAAAATATTGTTTTAAAAATTATTTCTTAGGAATGTATATAATTCCAATATCGTATTAGGAAATGTATAAAAAGAATGCTCTATGGCTATTTATTTTTGCAGGGTAAGTTTTTTTTTTTTTTTTTTACAGTGAATACCGCACAAGAATCTCAATTGCTCCCGTCTGGAGCCAGTGAGACTATGGCATCCCCAATTGGGGTATGTTGTGAGGCTGAAGGTAGTGGGGAGGGGAAGGAGGTGGGGAAGAGGAAGGTTGGGAAGTACCTGGCTATTCAGATCTGGTCACTAAACACGGCTAAAGCCATTTTCAAGCTTCTTACAATCAAACTGATTGATCAGTTTTGTAAGATTTAAGTAAGAGAAATTATTGTACAATTAATAACTAAATAAACATATAAAAAAAAAAAAAAAGCAACGTTTCAATTCTGAATGGAAATTCAGCTTGCTGTAATACAGTTCTTCTTGCAAAGGCACTTTTTAAATCCTTGGCCGGTTCTAGTGGATTGTAGGTTAGGTTAGGTTAGCCCCGCTATCCCCGCGTACCCATTGATATCTTAAATGTTTTACATTTCCGATTGCTATTTAGGAAATTTATAGATTTTCAAGGAAATATGTCTAATATTATTTATTTCACACATTTTCGGGTGATTTTAGGAAATACATAGGAATTGAATACAATGACGAATTACATACATTTCCGTTAACATCTATAGTATCTATACACTTAAGCACAGTCGTTAGATGAAACCAAAAACTTACAGAATTTTAAACAAAAAATAAATCATTATTTATGGAACCGGAATACAGCATTCGTTAAGTAACTATCCTACATTCTACATCGCAGTCTGCCATGTTGTTTTTGAAACGGCAGTTTTTCTCTTTTGAGCTCTCTGGGGGAAATCCATCGTGAGTAAGGGGGTCTATTTCACAAATTACTGCACTCCATATGCGCACGCAAACTTTTAAGTTGGCACGAAAACTTTCCGTTCAACACTTTACTAGTTGCCTGAATGTGGAGAAATTTAAAACTTCCAGAATATCAATTTGCGTAGCTTGGAGACAAAGCCTGTTCATGTGTTCATCCAACCACTATTATGTAGTTTTCTGATTTTTGTTTTTATTTTTGTTTTTTTTTTTTTAATTACTATACAGAGTGTAACAGCACGAACCCTAAGGATTTTAACCAGCGATTCCTGAGCACAATTTTAATAAAAATGTACATGTTATTTTGCTGTCTGATGATTTTTTTCAATTAAAAACAATAAAAATATTTTTCCATCACGTCGCATCTTCGCATTCTTACAAAATTTGTCACGAATGAATGTTCCTTTTTTTGTCCCGTGTGCATTCCTATACCATTCTCGTGAACGCGGAAGGGGGAGGGAAACGTGGGAGGGAGAGGGGATTCGTGGGAGGATTAATTTGGAAATTTGGAAATTCCATGCTTCTCACACGGACAGCTGTTGTATGTGGCCTGCTCACGCGTCGGAAAATCTTCTGATTTAGCACTTCAATAAACGTAATTAAAACACAGTCTCCTTCTTCGGGTGGCAATGCAACCGGGTATACCAATGGTACCTTGCGGGGTACTCGCTAGAGATGATAAAATATGACATTAGCTACATTAACTACAGCAACAGACTCAAATAAAAATAGCACAAAAGTCTTCCATCCCTCTACTTGGGCCGCCCTACCTGCACCAGGGACCATCGAGGTAACAGACGGCGAAGCAGGAACTTCCGACTCCGCGATGGTAAAACGGTCGTTAGGGGAACAAGGAGAGACGGGGGCTTACCCACTTCTGTTTACTGCCAACATTTCCTTTATAGAATGCTTTTACTGCCTTCATATTTAATTACATTGGTACCCTTTGATTGAGATTACGCTAGGTGAGAAAGACTTCAGGAACCAAATTATATTTTTGACACCTTCGAAATAAAGGAACTTAGAAGAATCCTAGGAGCAGTGAGAGCGGGAGAGGCATGGAGAATCCACCACAATAGTGAGCTCTATGATATTTACCAAACTCCCAGACTCTCTACTCATTTAAGGCTCCAAAGACTAAGATGGGCCGGACATGTGCACCGAAGAATGCCAAGCACACGAGTGCCGAAGAAGGTTCTAACAGGATACCCGGGAGGTAAACGAAAGGCGAGCAGACTTATGGCTGGTTTACACAGTGCGAGCTGCTGCTTAGCCAGTAGACAGCTACTCGGCTTGTCTACTCGTACGCCAGTAGCTCGGATCGCCTTAACTGTCCACACGACACGTAGTAGCTGCGCCCAGTCTTGCGAGTTGTCGCGATGTCGAGTGAACATGCTTTATTTACAAAAACTGTGATAAGGTCCATAATAACAATATTATGTTAAGAATTGGAAAATGCCCATGAAAACCTTTAAAAAAACAGCGAAAGAAAAGGGTTTGGATTGGAGACTGGATAGCTAGAAGATCTTTAGGAGCAACACTTACAATTTTCAAGGAGCTTTATCATGAAGACCCCCCGAGAATATAAAGCAGTGATGAGAGTGATACCTGACCAAGTCGAAAGACTTTTAAATTTGATAAAAACAAAAATAGAACATCAAGACACATTGATGAGACATGCCATAGCAGCAAGGGTAGTAACAGCAAGGGTAGGGGGAAGTAATCCTGTGTTTCCTAAGCTCAGGAATATCATACGGACTGCTATCAATATTTTTCAGGATTTCTAAAGCTTCTATATCAAATTTTATACCAGAAGTTTGTGACGCTATTTCAACTGTCCGGCTGGCACTGGCGAGCTACTGCCGAACGCGTCCAAACGATGCGTGTAATGGCAGAGCTGCTGCCATGTGCGAGTTGCTGCCGGGCGAGCATGCGAGTGAAAACAAAAAATGTTGAAGTAACTCGGATGCGAGCTACTGACCAACTCGCATGAACTAGTTACTCGTAAGTTACGTCCAAACAGTGCTAGTTACTGCAGTGCAGTTACTCGGCAGGCTGACTCGCACGCTAGCTCGCACTGTGTATACCAGCCATTGGCTGAGGCGGGAGGATGATGTCAGGAAGGATACAAGAGGGCTAATCCATGTCAACTAAATCGTGAATTCTGTAAATACTGGGCGCAATATAATTTTACAAAATTGTTTCCTTTTTGAGGCAGAGTTCATCTAATCTTAAATGTGTCAATGCCTCTGCCACTGTTTTGGCAGTATTATATTATAAACGTCGTAAAAATAATTATTGCCTGTTAGGAGTAAGAAAATGAACTGCAATAGCAGTAAATTATTATTAAATTCTAAATGAAGTGTTTCGCGATCATGCATAATTCATTTCCTAGGAAATTGCCCGTCGAACGAAGGACAAATGGGCACATCTTTCACAGCGAAACCTTTTAAACGTAAATCATCTTTAATAATAATTAATGCAAGTACTTTTAAGGAGGAAATTTATAGCTGTATTTTCAATAGTAGGTTTATTTTTGATATATCGCTGTTTTAATGGTGCTTCGTTTATTGAATCAAATGGTCGTTTGTTCGCGATATTAGTTTAAAAGGGACCGCGTTTGCATTCCAATACTAAATAATGTATATATTATTTTCTCTATGGGTACGCCTATTAGATGGAAACATAATAATTGCCTTCAATGCCTACAAAGGACTAATGGGTTTGAAAATATTTAGTGAAAGATGCAAAAACTCACAACAGTTCAGTCTCTCGGAATTTGCAATGTTTTTTGTAAACTTTAGGTAGAGCTTTATAATACTAATGAACTGTCAAAAAACTAGATAAGAATTATTAAAATTTTCAATAAGATGAGATTTTGTCAAAAGAGTGACGTTATAACTCTAGACAGGGTTTCCCAAACTGTGTTCCGCTGAACCTGAATAGGGGTTCCGCGACAATTTGTCGGAAGAATTTAATTTAATATAATATACACAAATTGATATTTCAAATCTTCTGATATTATTGATAAGAAATCTTAAGTTAGGTAATAGACCCTTCCAGGTAGAAGAGTACCCGAATTTATCAAAAGAAACTATTATTGTTTCTACTTATGTTTTCTACAATCCTGCGAAGCGGGATTTTCTAATTATGCTGCAACGAAGTCAGTGCAGGAACAGGCTTGACGCCACACCAGATATTAGTAGAATCCAACTTACCAATATTGGAAAAAGAAGAGAAAAGTAGAAGATACTCCCAGTATCGCCCTGGTGTAACCTGGTGGTCTACCATTCAGTATTGAAACTTTGCCTGAAATTGCTTTAGCCAAGTTTGGTGAAACCCCAATTGGGGACGCTCCCTGGCTCCAGACTTGTGAGGTATTCACATAAAAAGTACGCAATTCAAGGACTCGAAATCATCAAATTCATTATGTGCTTTATTTATTCCATTTTTTGTTTGTTCATACCTATTATTTATTAACAAAAAATGGAATATAAATGTTAAAAATAAATGCCTAATAACACTTTTTAAATTTTTACCATTAGGAATTACAACCTAAAAAAAAAGAGTGAAGTGTTCCGTGAAAATTTACGGGTTTGCGAAGGGTTCGATTGTGGAAAAAGTTTGGGAAACCCTGCTCTAGAAAATAAATAACGTAACACTTGCTTTGTGGGAATGACCAGACTCTAACTAGGTTCTCAAACTTATTTTTCCCACCGCCCACTTTGAGAATATTTTTTTTCTAGAGCTCCACAGTTTGTTTTTGCTTACGGGAGGGTTCAATTGCCACGAAATCAATAATTCGATTAAAAATATATTAAATTCTTTATACCTTAGTTAGTTAGTTAGTTCAGCAAGTAAAAAATATCAGTTCTTTTTTATTTTAAGTATCGGTATTATTACTTTATTATTACATAGTGTAATAATTGTGACAGCTTTCCATCTCAGTAATTCACAGGCAAACGCAAAACTCTGTGTTCAGTTTGATGGAAAAAATATTTACCATGACTCCCATGCCCGCTGTCTTAGAGTAACTTTAGACAGAAGCCTGAATTACCGGAAACACATGGAAACAGTGGGCAAAAAAACCAGGATATGACTAAACTTAGTCAGTAAGCCAGCTGATACTAGCTGGAGATGCGACGCCAACGCTCAGAACGGAATCCATTGCCCTGGTTTTCTCAGCAGCTGAATACTGTGCTTCAGTATGCGCTCACACTTCCATGGTCGATGTTCAGCTTAATGCCACAATGCGAACCATCAATGGAACCGTTGTAAAGTTTTAAGGTAAGGAACCGGTAAAATAAAGACTCATCTTCAGGACAAATTCTAAGGAACTCTTGATTTATTTCGTTCTATTTCCAATTACATTTTTTATAATCGGAAGATACAAAACTACCCGAGACAGACCAAGGAGTTAGTAATTAGATGTAGTTTCAGCGAAGCGACGAAGAGGAAAGAGGTAGATCCCTTTAAAAAACCGCCATTTATAGAAAAAATCTCCTTGGCTGGTCACAGCCTTGTACCTTCCGGACATCTGTTGATAATTTAGCTAACTAACTATGAGAGTTCTCACCTAATGTTTTTACGTGGCTCTCGAGAGGTGTGAGTCCTGGCTAATTTCAGACATATTCCCAGCCAAAAAACGGTGAGGATTGAGTTTTTTATTAAACTAAAATGAACAAAAATATACTACTTATAATACTAAAAATAGCTCACAATTTTTTTAAACTTTAACTATTTCACCCCAGATTAAATTGTGCAATTAACAAATTCATATTTACATGCTCTAGCTAAAAATTCAAAGTTAAAAATTAAATCAATGAGTTATAACAATAAATTACACATTCAATTTTAGGACAAACACAATACAAGAGGACGGGACCAAGTCTTCCTTCCAGGACAGCCAATTTTATTGTAAATATTATTAAATGTCTAAAATTAAATATATGTGGGCACTTGCAGTGTTTTTTTTTTTATTATTATTATTATTTTGGTTAGCTTATAACCTTTAATTTTCACTCAATCTGGTTTTTCTTTTTACACGAGTTTCACAAGAGGTCACGACCTCCACCACCTTTATTCATTTTGCCTTTTTATTGTTTTACACTTTTGTTTGCATTTTTTTCATTAATTTTTTATTGTTTTTCGCTTTAATTTGTACTTTTTATTAATTTAAAGTCTGGTTATAGAATCTGGTTATTCTGGTTATTCTGTCTTGCTTGGGGGCGCCACACTGTGTTGGCGCTACTGGGTCGCTTCTTATTCTCCCTGGTCCATCTCGGGTAGATGGTCTTCACATTTGTTGTCCTCAATTGGAAGCAGGCATAGTTTTGATATTGCCCTCTGGACCGTTCCCTGTGCTGTGATGATGGTAGCCACTCGTACTCTTCCATCAGGCCCGGGATGTACAGCGTGCACTCGTCCTAGCCTCCAAAAACAAGGAGGTTCGTTGTCTTCCTTCAGAATGACCATCTGGCCTGGTTGCAGCTGCCTTTGGTTGTTGCCAGTCCATTTCGTCCGGGTCTGCAGCTCAGCCAAGTATTCTTTGCGCCACCTCGACCAAAAAGACTGTATTAGTTGGTTTAATTTTTGGTAATGATTCAATCTATTGACTGCTACATTCTGCAAATTCTGCTCCGGGATCGCTGCTAAACTCGTTCCAATGAGAAAGTGACCAGGACTGAGAGGTTTTAGGTCTTTGGGGTCATTGGACAGCGGACAGAGGGGACGGGAATTCAAGCATGATTCAATTTGACATAATACAGTACTGAATTCCTCATATGTTAATAGTGAAACGTTTGCTACCCTTTTCAAATGATATTTTACTGATTTGATCCCTGCCTCCCAAAGTCCCCCGAAGTGCGGGGCCCTTGCTGGTATGAATTTCCAGGGAATAGATAAATTGGCTAAGTATTTATCAATTTTTTCATTTGAATTTTCCAAAAATTCATATATTTCCCTTAATTCATTATTCGCGCCCTTAAAATTAGTGGCGTTATCTGAAAACATTTTACTGGGTTTCCCTCTTCGCGAGATGAAACGTTTAAACGCATTTAAGAAGCTATCAGTGCTTAAAGACATTACTAGTTCCAGATGTATTGCTTTGGTTACCATACATATAAATAGACATATATAAGATTTTACGCTGTGAGTCTTACGGCTAACACCTGATTTGATCAAAATGGGGCCGCAGAAATCCACGCCTGATGATTGAAATGCGCGACCTTCCGTTATTCGTTCGGCAGGTAGGTCCGCCATCAGTTGTTGCTCTGTTTTCGGGTTACATCTAAAACATATAATACAGTATCTGAGAACCTTTTTAATTAAATTTTTACCCATAATCGGCCAGTATTTCATTCTTAATAACGCTAACAATGCCTGTGTTCCTGCATGTAAATATAAATAATGGTAGTGCCTGACAATAAGCTCACTTAGTTTATGATGTGATGGTAGTACTATGGGGTGCTGTTGGCTTTCCGATATCATTTTTCCGTTGGACAACCTACCCCCCACCCGGATTAAATCCTTAAACAAATAAGGATTTAATGACTTTAACCTACTACTATTCTTTACATTTACCCCGGCTTGTAAGGCCCTCGTCTCTTCGGGGAATGCAAAACATTGTGCACGAGATATTAATAAGTGAAGTGAATTCTCCAATTCGTAAACAGTTAGTGCTCCGCTACGCCTGGACAAAGAATTTCTGCAATTAAATATAAATCTTAAAATATAAGCTGTCACCCTTTGCAATTTGGTTAAGCAAGAGTATCTGGAAAATATTTCCCAATCCTGTTTTACGGCTGAAATTAAAGTTAGTTTTAATCTTTCTTCTGGTAGATCCAACGGCGTAACTTCACTGCTGGTAATCGGGTAATCGCCTGAAATCAACCAGGTGGGTCCATGCCACCAAATGTCAGACTTTATTAGCTGCGACACCGTCGCGCCTCTGGATAAAACGTCCGCCGCATTATCCTCCGATCTTACGTGTTTCCATTGTGCGGGTTGACTGGACTCTTGGATTTCAGCTACCCTATTGGCCACAAATGTGTTCCACCTTGCTGGCTGTCCACGAATCCAGAATAGCGTTATCATGGAATCGCACCAGTAGGTTGTATCTATTTCATTTAAGTTCATAGCTATTTTGACATAGTTCACTAATTTTGTGAGTAAAACAGCACCACAAAGCTCCAGCTTTGGTAGTGATATGCTTTTCAACGGTGCCACCCTTGATTTTGATGTGACTAAATAAGAAGTTGTGTTTCCCGATTCATCAGTAGACACTATATATATACATGCTGCATAGGCCCTCTCCGAGGCGTCACAGAATCCATGCAGATGCAGTTTAACTTGATGTTTGCAAATTACCTTTCTCGGTATTTTTAAATTATTTAAAAGAGGTAATTCATTTATGTATGAATTCCACGCATTCATCTGTTCAGATGGAACATCTTCGTCCCACTGAATCTTAGTTTGCCACAAACCTTGCATTATCAGTTTTGCGACTAAAGTTATTGGCCCTATCAGTCCCAATGGGTCAAAGGTAGAGGCGATACATGATAACATTTGGCGTTTGCTTTTAACGCAGGCTTCTAAGGGCTCTACAATGTACTGAAAATAGTCCTGCTGATTATTCCATGACAACCCTAGAATTTTCTTTTCCTTGGGGTTATCAGTAATAATCATATCTGTATCACTCTCTGGTTTCGAACTTATAGAGGGTAAATTTGATCGCCATTTTCGTAAATTCATGCCAGCAGATGCCAAAATGCTGCTCAACTGTTGCTTAATAGTGAGACAATCTGCCTCATTTTCGTCGCCAGTTATCAAATCATCCATATAAAAGTTGTATTTGAGGATGCGACTGACCTTTCTGTATGCTTCTTGATTTTCTGTTCCTAACTGTTCCAAGCATCTGGTAGCCAGAAAGGATGATGGTCCCAAACCGTAGGTGACAGTATTGAGTTGATAGTGTCGGATTTCTTCTTCCGGAGAGTCCCTCCAGACTATGCGCTGCAAATCTCTATCCTCAGGCTGCACCAATATTTGACGATACATCTTCTCGATGTCGGCGGTTATTGCATACTGGTGCTTTCTGAAAAATAATAATTGCGCACATAAATCCTTTTGTAAAACTGGCCCTACCATGAGGGCGTCGTTTAATGATATACCGGTTGATGACTTGGCTGATCCGTCAAACACGACCCTGGTTTTGGTTGTCGTGCTAGACTCCTTCATCACTGCATGGTGTGGCAAATAATAACAAATTTTATCTTTTGGCGGTGCTTCGCACAGCGTCATATGCCCCAATTCCTGATACTCTTTCATGAATTTTTTATAATCTAGCATCAGGTCCTTATTGGCAAGAAATTTTTTTTCCATATTATAGAATCTTTTTTCAGCCACCTTTAGGGTTTCACCCATTTGATTAATATTGGGCCGCAGCGGTAATCTTACCGCAAAACGTCCTTTCTCATCTCTTTCATGCGTGCGTAAGAAGCTCTCTTCACATGCTCTTTCTTCGTGGCTTCTATGTTTTACAGGAGCTAGTTCTTCTATTTTCCAAAAGCTTTCTAATTGCTTATGCAATAAATTTAAGGATAAATTACAGGAATTTACTGGCCTTTTTGGTTTCGGAGTGGAGATAGGTCCAGCGACAAGCCATCCTAGCTCGGTCCTTTGTAGCGTGAGTCCAGCATCTCCAATTCTCATTCGATCGGTATGCAAGACTTCCCAGAACACCTCCGCTCCCAGTAGCAGATCTATCGGGCTGGTAATGTTGAAGTTCGGATCTGCTAATTGGAGACCGCTAGGGATCCCCGCGTCTTTTCTCTGAAAGGAAATTTGTGGCAGGTTACTGGTCACTTCAGGTATTATCAGGCATTCTATATTCCTTTTATATTCAGAATAGCTTGAAGTTATATTGAATTCCACTTTATATTTTATATTTAAAATCTTATTGTGGATTCCCGTAACAGGAATGTTGACCCTTTTCTCTTTTGATTTCAATTTCTTTGCAAATTCCTTACTTATAAAATTAGTTTGTGCCCCAGAATCTAATAGAGCTCTTGCTTGAATTGATTGTCCGGCATCGTCCTTTATGTTGATGATGGCAGTGGACAATAACACGAAATTTGGTTCTACCTTCGCGGCATGATTTGTTACCAAAGGCGCTTCCTTCGCGGAAGATGTTGATGCCCTTTCGTGTTTTGATTCCTCCTCTTGTTTAAAATGAAGTAACGTATTGTGATTTACGCCATCGCATTTACGGCAATTAAATTTTGATTTGCAATCCTTTAATTTATGACCGAAGTTTAAACATTTTAAACAAGCGCCTAATTTGTGTATTTTATCAATTCGTTCTTTTGGCTTCAATTCCAAAAATTTGCGGCAATAATAAATCTTATGATTATCGTTGCAATGTAAACATTTTAATTTTTGTGCAGAAAATGAAACCATAGCTTCCTTTTTATAATTATGCGGATTCGTTTTTCCCGGATTAATTCTTTTTTCGTTATTTGATGAGGCCTCTAATACTTGGGCCCTTGTATACAAACATTTAATAAATTCTTCGTAGGTAGGTAGATTGTTTTTTGTTGGGTATTGTTCCCAATGAGCCCTTGTATTTGAATCTAGCTTGTTTGATAACAAATAAATCAATACTACATCCCAATTTTTTGTAGCTATATTTAATTTATTTAGCGATTTTAAATGCAACTGTGCCTCGTCCAATAGGCTTCTTATTGCGACGTGATTTTCTGCTTTTAAGTCCGGTAATTTAAACAACGCGTTTACATGATTATTTATAATTATTTTTGAGTTTTCGTATCTGTCCGTGAGCATCTCCCAGGCCATTAAATAGTTGTCAACATGCATTGGCAATGCTGTTATAAGCTTAAGCGCTTCCCCTTTTAGACAAGAACGCAAATAATAAAATTTTTGAACGGCATCTAGGTTAGAATTACTGTCTACTAAAGATATAAACGCATCTCGGAATTCTATCCATTCGCAGTAATCACCCTTAAATTTTGGTAACTCTATTATCGGCAGTTTAATGTTGTTGTTTGTTTTGCCTGCGGAATGGTCCGAACCTAACCTCTCTTTAGCGTTGGATAAAACATCAAAATAATCGTTTTCAAAGCTCGCCCTTTCTTGATCTCCCTCATCGGGAGATAAGGCTTCAATTTTATCCTGAATTTCCTCGAATTGATCCATTAAAAGCTCGAAATGTTTTATACGTAATCCTAGTTCACTTTGTGTCAACGAAATTTTGTTTAAAAATTCTCTGAATCTCGTGACTTTCCCCTTACAGATTCCCCTTTTACCGATTAGCGTTTTTAAATCCATTTTTATCAAATCAGGTACTTACAATTTACAGAGTTATCCAATTATTTTATCACAATAACCGTTTAAAACTAATAAACACTGTAATAAACACTGACAACTTCTCAATCCGTCACAACACGATCTGCGATAATCGACAAGCCGTTAAATTTCGCCCATAGAGTATTATTAGCAACAAACTGTTTTATCGGCTTCGCGGTTAATTTGAATAATTATTTCTGAAAAAGTTTCTTTTAATCCCGGAATTTATAACATTGTTGTAGTTTTTTGCGATAATCTAATTGCCGGCTGCAATGTCGTCTTATTTTTTGTAAACTTGTTCATACCGGCTTGCAACAATTTTTTTTATGAGAAATGCACAATATTGATGTCATTAAATTTTTTGCTTTCTTTTTTTTTAGGATTTTTATGGTAAGGTGGGTAGTATGGAATGGATTGGTCACTTGCCCTTTTTATCGTGATGTCTTCTGGATGCTGGAATCTGCTTGATGGATTCTGGCTGCATTTCTGGTTCCTTCTTCAGTGCTGGTTCTTTTTTATTAATTTAATCACTCGCGTTAAACTATCCGACTCGTAGGATCATATGTAAAGTTTTAAGGTAAGGAACCGGTAAAATAAAGACTCATCTTCAGGACAAATTCTAAGGAACTCTTGATTTATTTCGTTCTATTTCCAATTACATTTTTTATAATCGGAAGATACAAAACTACCCGAGACAGACCAAGGAGTTAGTAATTAGATGTAGTTTCAGCGAAGCGACGAAGAGGAAAGAGGTAGATCCCTTTAAAAAACCGCCATTTATAGAAAAAATCTCCTTGGCTGGTCACAGCCTTGTACCTTCCGGACATCTGTTGATAATTTAGCTAACTAACTATGAGAGTTCTCACCTAATGTTTTTACGTGGCTCTCGAGAGGTGTGAGTCCGGGCTAATTTCAGACAACCGTAAAATCGATTTCTCTTTCTTGGCTCCCCGTACTTGCAAACATAACCCCGCCAAATATCAGGCGAGAGATTGCAACACAGAGGGAATACAAGAAGGCGATGCACAATACCTTTGAATGATGATATCGTTTCTCGCCCGGCATGTCGCCTCTAAAACCCTTCTGGACGAAGGAGAAACACTCCTTCGAACACCTCTCACCCCAGAAGATAGTTGGAAGCTTGAGCGGCAATCGGCCAACGTCAAAACGCCCATCTCGTTCAAGACCCCGCTGATATACAGCCTGGGTTCTCATTGCCTCGCAAACTCTGGACCGCCATCAATAGGATAAGGTTCTCTCATAGCCGTTGTGCTCACATGATGCATAGATGGGACCTTAGAGAGTCGGCGATGTGTGAATGCGGTGCGGCGCAGATCACCGAACATGTAACCACCGTCAATACGGATTCTGGCGGAACCGCTCGTGCGGTGATCTTCTCGCGTATGTGACGCATGTTTGGGGGCGATGCCTGGAACGTTTCGATGAGACCCAAATGGTTGCACTGGACATTTCCAAGGCCTTTGACCGGGTTTGGCACCGAGGACTTGTCAACAAACTGCCTTCTTACGGACTTCCCGCATCCTGCCGACTTCTTGAGGAAGAGGTCGATTCAGACGGTAGCCGATGGTTTCACCTCTTCCTCACACTCGATAAATGCTGGCGTCCCACAGGGATCGGTTCTGTCTCCGACTTTGTTTTTGTTGCACATCAACGACCTTTTGTCATGTGCACCAATTCATTGTTACGCGGATGACAGTACAGTTCATGATAGCTTTTTGTTTGACAAGCCCCCAAAGGGCTCACAAATTCGAACAGCTCGTAGGGCTTTGAAGCAAAGAATGGACGGTTTCCTCGAGAGTGTTTTCTCTTGGGGTAAAAAAATTCTCGTTGAATTTAATGTTTCAAAGACCCAATCATGTCTGATTACGTCTAAAGGGGATCGAAATGAAAATCTAGTCTCTTTCAACGGAAGCAATCTTTCGAACAGGCCCTCCATTGATATGCTTGGTGTAAGTGACCAGCTCGGGTATGGGGGTTCCATCGAAGCCAGAGTAAAGTTAGCCTCCCAAAAACTGGGCGTACTGTACAGGGCCCGCAGATACTTTAATAGTACACAACTGCTAACCATGTACAAATCACAAGTGCGCCCCACGGTTGAATTTGGCAGCCATCTCTGGTCTGGAGCTCCAAAATACCTGAAAAATACCCTCGACTCTGTGCAGAAACGGGCGGTCCGTTTGATAGATTCTCCCACCTTAACAGACGGATTGCAATCTTTAGAGCACAGGCGTCAGGTGGGAATGCTATCCATGTTCTACCGGTATTACAATGGAAGATGCTCCGAGGAACTAGCATCATTGATCCCTTCGGCACCGGTGCATAGTTGGGAAACACGCCAAACGCGTGCCCAACATTTGTACACAGTTGACATTTGTCACATGAGAACAGGTCGTTTCTTCGACTCGTTCATGTGTTCAACAGCTCGGCTGTGGAATGATTTGCCGGCCTCTGTGTTTCCTCCTTCCTACAACATGGGTCTGTTCAAGACCAATGTTCATTCCTTCCTCTCCTCAAAAAGACCCTCCACACAGCATTCCAGATGACATAGGCCCTGAGGGAAATTATTTTCCTCAGGGCCTCCTCTGTGGAGTTAAAATAAAAAAAATGTAGTCAACGAATGACCGCTCCATTCATTCCCCGGCGGGATTGATGAGGTCCACAGGGCAACGACTGAGGCCCTAGACTGGCTCGCAGACCTAGATGTCCCCCTCTGACCCCCCACCATACGAAAGAAGAAGAGTTTTGCAATTTGGGAGGCGGGAATGGGTACCGCCGCTCCTTTATTGGATAACCAACACCTCTGCCATAGGTCATCCCAAGTGGTTCGCTACGTTTGGTGATTTATCAGGGGTGCCCGGGTTCATGGGGTGAGGTTTGTCTAGGTCTTGGAGGCGGATGACCAGGACATACTGAACCCTAGATTCCTACCCACCCCTTAAACCCTTTTCCTTCCCAGAACTCTCCTCTCCTTCCCTTCATTAAAAAAAACCCTCCACACAGCATCCCCAAAGATGAGATAGGCCCTGAGGGAAATTATTTTCCTCGGGGCCTCCTGTGTGGAGCTCATGTAAAAAAAAAAAGTTACATAATTGGAAAAACTATTGCTACCTCCTTCTTTCTAGTATTCATGATAATATAGTGTCAATTTTTAATAATAATATTCCCGTAAGGTGAAAATATAATAATAAAATATATAATTTTTAAAAAAATGTCATACCATCCAATTTAATGTAGATCTGAATGTAATAGAATCTTTCAGTTCAATTTTTATCCACTTCCCGAACTACCTAAATGTGTGAATTATCGCACACGTAATAAAAATGATTACAAACATACAATATTAAAATTTACTTTGCATTATTAGTTATAAGCGGTTTTTTTTGTCTTTTTAGACCATTTTTTGTTACCAGCCCTCGCCCTCCCTGTGCCCTCTCATAGCCCCCTAATTTTCTCTGGGACTTCTACCACCCCCCTGACAGTCTCAACGGCTCCTAATTTTCTCTTCATCTTCTATCGACAGTCTATCCTGACAGTCTCATATGCCCACAAGGGGGCGTTATCGCCCGCGTTGAGAACTTATGGACTAGACGCAGTGTTTTTCAACCTGTGGGTCGTGACCCCCTGGGGGGTCGCAAAGCCTCTACAAGGGGGTCGCAGGGGGTCCAAAGTAAAATATTAAAAAAAAACAATAAAGCTCAAAAATATTTTTATTATACATTTATAGAATTTTGTGGGCAACGGAATTCACAGGATTACGGATTTCCTGGCAGAATCAAATAGAATGCCAAAACATGATTATACAGGCGAAATTGCCCTGAAAAATTCACAACCTGAAATTCTCTAGCCACCCTCCTGTTGGAGGAACCATAGTCGTCAAAGGTAAATATTGCAGGCGAAGGGTAGGGGGTCGCGAAATATTTTTTACATAATAAGGGGGTCGTGCCATTAAAAAGGTTGAAAAACGCTGGACTAGAGCAGGGGTGCTCAAACGGTCGATCGCGAGTGCTTTTTGAGTCGATCTCGAGAAAAATTAGTCGATGTAAATAGATCTAATCACAGTTTTTATCAGACACATTTCGAAGGAAAACATTTTCTTATTCGAAGTGCAGTTATAAATTTTTTGTTGCAGACTATGCATTTATGCATGTCCAGCCAGGATAAAAAAAAACATTTTCGTGTTCTGAGTGTAGTTTTAATTCGCCGCATACAGATTTAATTTATACCAGTGTTGTATTCACAATGCAAAATTTGAGTTGTGCATTCATCTGCTGACACATTTTGAAAGAAAAAAAAATTCTCATTGGAAGTGTAGTTATAAAATTCTAGGTGCAAACTATTTATGTACTGCCAGAATCAAGGAAAAGCCATTTTTATGTTCTGAGTGTAGTTTTAATTTATTGGAAGAATACTCGTCACATGAGGTCGCAATAAAAAACGGATTTCTACCCCCCCCCCCCCACCCGCCCCCCCATTCCTGGGTTTTCGGAGGTTGCCCACCACTTTCCCACGGCGCATTATTTTAACTTTTAAAACTTAACTCTAAAAATAAAAAATAAATATGCAGTTATTTAAGTTAGACGGTAATTATTAGGAAATATATTTTTAATGTATTAGAAAATGCGAGTTCAAATATTAAAGTAGTTATAAAATTATCGAAAGACGATATAGCTACATTATATATAAATGACTGCGAAATCATTATGATGGTTGAGTAATTCAATTTATAAAATATGTCAATATTATTCTAAAAATAATCTAAAAAAACAGCTTCACAATTCAGCCATCAATATAAGGTTTGAATATAAACTAATAAAAACCAAATAATTTGACACTTATTTTTGAAGTGTCATAGTTTCCACAACGCCGAAAAAATAATTAAAAAGAAGCGAGTAATTTCAGTGATTAAGTAGTTTAATAGGGTGTCCGGTACAGGTAACAAACTTCGGGAGATGTTTTTTTTTATATGAATACCGCACAATGGTCCCAACTGCTCCCGTCTGGAGCCAGTGAGACTATGGCATCCCCGATTGGGGTATGTTGTGAGGCTGAAGATAGTGGGGAGGAGAAGGAGATAGGAAATAGGAAGGTGGGGAAGAACATGGCTATTCAGATCTGGTCACCAAACACGGCTAAAGCCATTTTAAGCAACGTTTCAATTCTGGATGGTGGTGTAACACCAGGGTATACTGAAAGTATTTTCCACTCTAGAACATGCCGCAAATATACTGTATATTATTTTAAATGAATAAATTCTGAAATACACAAATTAATCAAATAAAATTTATTTGCTACGCCGGGATTCGATCCCGTGACCTTCGGCATGCGAGTCAAGAGCCTTACCGCTGGACTACGCCGGCCACCGGTTCTGCATGTGGTACAAGTAAAAATGACATAATTTCTTTCGAAATTCCAATATTTTAAGATGAAGCCATAGTAAATGATGCAAAATCATACAAAATCATATGTTTTTGTTTTGAAAATTTGATCGCTTAGAAGTATTATAGATGCTTCAATTAAATACTGCGTGTAGAACATTCTTTGGTCCTTAAAAAGATTGGTCATTTTTTTTATAAGTATTTTAATAATCCTATAAAAAAATAAAGTATAAGGTCTAAAAAACACACTTTCAAGTCCAAACTCTCCTATTTATAAACCCCTTTCCGGATATGGTTTTATTGTATAATGTGGCAAATTCAGTTTATTTTATAATAATCGCAAAAAAAGTTGATATTTACTCCCGATCTTCCCAAAATAAAATAAAATATGCATTTTCCGTTGTTATTTTACAATACGGCCGCTAGTCGACGAATTCGGTTTTTCAAAGTGAACCCTATAGCGTCCACCGAAGAACTACGCCATGCCACAACTAATCCACGCCACAGTCGCCATTGTCGCCATTGTCGCCAAGCCTACATACTTCGTATCAGTCACGCCCCGAACTGAGCGGGAGATGGACGCGTCGCTTGATTTCGTGAAATCAATTTTAAATTTCCGTTTTATTACAATAAACAATGCGTAAAAAGAGAGTTAATGTTTTTTACAGGTTTTTATGAAATCAACTTGTAAATTTTTTTTCTCACATCCTTTTCCAACCTTTCCAAAAGCTTTTTCTTAAGTATTTTCAAACTCCTCCCATTGGGAGGTGAATTCCGATTTCGATTTTTTCCTGGACTATGGGATCGCCTTAATGTAGTTATCGGGTAAAAAAGATGATTAGTTTGTATGGAAAAAATAAATTTCTTCTATCGAAAATATTTGTTTATGGAAAAAAAAACATTGTAATTTCGAAAAAAGTTATTCATCCTTTTTACTTCTACCGTCATGTAGAATCACCTTCCGAAGTTTGCGCACTTTACCCCCGGACACCTTATGAAAATATTTTAATCTTTGAAATTACTCGCTTCTTTTTAATTATTTTACTTTACCCCCGGACACCCTGTATAACATAACGATAGTCACTGATATACTTAACTATAAAAATGCCACGAAATTTTTGAAATTGTTGAGGAATTAAATTTATAAAATGTTTTAAATTTATCTCCGTCTGAAAATATCTAAAAAAACATTTTCACAATTCAACCATCAATATTATGGTTGAATTTAACTCGAAACCAACTAATATGACACCTTTTTTAAATTTAAATAAAATAAATGACAATCCGATTTATTTTATTTACACTCACGTAGAACCAATATTAGAAAAAAATTCCTAATTCCTCGTGTATTTGCACAATATAATACAAAATTTCACAGCATTGACATTTTTAGTAATAACTTTAAGAAATATCGATATGAAGTAACGCGTACGATCGATTATTAATATGAGAGTATGGAATGTATCGGGAGCATCTCCTATCCTTTTCCTATATTCCTCTTCCTCTCCCCTTCCTATAACCCAAAATTAATTATAAGATATTACCTAAAACTTCATTTCCAATGTACTTTAGCATAAGAAACTTCTGTGGCTTGACTTCAGCTCACTTGTATATCTATTATCACTGTATATTATGTAAAAGCTGTTTGTTTCTTATAAATAAATAAAATGTTTTAGTTTCCACATTGCCCGAAAAAAATATTTAAAAATAAGCGAGCAATTTCCGAGAGGTGGTGAGAATTATGCAGATGTCCGCGATGATGAAAGTCGCCCTTAGATTCAAAAGTCGCCCCATATTGCACTAGCATTATTGTATTATTTGAGGTCGCATCTGCAGGTAGTAGGGATGAATTCGGACGTAATATCATCACGTTCTGTTTTAGTTGGTAATCGCGAGGCTTGGGAAGTTTCACGCTCCAAAACACGCCACGGTTTTTATTGCACATCGGCGCAATTACATTAACCACACGCCATTACACTTCACCCTAATTAATTTATACATAACGTAGATACCCAATAAACGGAACACGCTGATCCCGACTCACCAATTTATATTATTTTTAATTGATAAACTAATGTTTAAGATAAGATTTTTATGCATTGCACAAAGAGTAACAATTATTATAGGTAATAATTATTAGCCTGAAACACTCATCTACATTGAAAAAATCTCCCGAGAAAAGATACACGCCGCCGACGGGACTCGAGAAGGACGCGGATTCGAGTCCTGTCGGCGGCATGTATCTTTTCTCGGGAGATTTTTTCAATGTAGTGTTTCAGCCTAATAATAGTAATAATTATTACTTAATGTAGTGTACGGGGTACCTATCACCGCTGGGGGATCGGTAGCCGGAGATGGCCGAACGTAGCCGAAGGTTTCCGGTCCCACCCGGACTGAGAGAGTGGTGGGGGCAGACCGGGCCGCGAGTGCTGGCGGCGCCATTCCTTCAGCCAGCTTCTCTGAGTGAACACTGTAAACCTTTACCATTTGTACTTATAATAAATATTCCGTCGTATAAACAAAACCTCTTTTAAATTATTACAACAGTATTTTGAAGTAGTATCAAAGACACTAGACTTATAATAATTGTCACCAATTTATGTTTAAAAATGTTATTAACAAATTTATAAGCTAACTAGCGAGTACCCGGCATACGTTGCAAGGCCATATGAAGAAAGAAATTGTTTCTCTCTGCGTGTTTTTCCTATGCGTCCCCTTTTCGTCCCGTGTTCGTCTTCCATCTTTCCTGCATTTTTCCCTCCAGTGAACCCCCCTTCTTCACTCCCATTTCAATTTGGGAGGCGGGTATGGGTATTGCTGCCCCGGGAACCATTTATTGAATAACCAACACTCCTGCCACAGGTCACCCCGAGTGGTTCGCTACGTTTGGTGACTTAGCACTTTACTCTCTAGGAACTTCGCCTTGCACTGCAGTAGGAAGGATGGATTCATCCATCACTCCTGGACACACTAACCCCTAGATTCCTACCCACCCCTAATACCCTTTTCCTCTCCAGAACTTATTCTCCTTTCCTATCCTAAAAAACCCTTTTCTATCAAAAAATTCGGGGCCTCCTGTGTGGAGCTAATGTAAAAAAAATCCCCTTTCCTCCTTCGCTAACCCGCCCTTCCCGGATTCCCCCCCCCCCCTCCCTTCACCCTCCCTGCCGCTAAACTATATGAAATACACACTTTTTTTTAAACAACTGCCCACGCTTATTGTATTTTTTACGCAAATTTCACAACGCCAGAGATCACCGGTGTACATAAAAACCTACTCACCAAAGTTTCATCGCTATCGGGTGAATGATATAAGAAATAATTTCATAACGCCATAGCTCAACCATCGCGGGCATGCACACAACAAATTACGGCTTAGGAACGCTTGAGGGACAAACAAAGAAACATTATTTGTTTATGTATGTATTAAGAAGTCGAGCTTTCAATTAATTTACACAAAATCAAATTTCAAAGTGTACTCGTAGTACACATTTGAAAATGTGGAAATTCTAAAAATGGATTAATTTAGTCTGAATCAGAGTGGTGTATGAAATGGTATTTTTTGATTTATAATTTCATAAAAGGTTTTTTTCCAAATAACTTTTTAAATTCGGTTGAATTTAGCTTTTCGTATGGTAATTTGGCTATCGGCGATGACACGTGAAATACTGTTAATATGAGTTGCACGCAAATATTTACCTGATAAAATAAATGGAACGCGGCACATCGTTCGTTCATTTAGTAAACAGATATGCAGCACGAACCCCAGGCTTATGAAAAGCTTCCACGAGATCACGAACTGAAGTTTAATAGATTTCCGCTGGAAAAATAAAACAAAGGCATTCGAAAAGTTCCCCGCGGTCTCAGTTACCATTATGAATTCGAGCAAGTTATTTTTGCTCAAAGTTTTAATCGAGAACCCGCATTATAATCATGGCGTTATTTCTCTGCCTTCGCTTCTGGTGCACTTTAAACTTCCATCTTTTGAACGACTGTAATTAACTTTTAAATTAATCATAATTCAATCGTGATCAGTCCTTTGAAGTGAATATCGTTGGATAAATAATATGATGCTACTTTTACTGACTTTGTTCATAATGTTTTGTGTCAGAAATTCGGATTGTTTTGATCTCGACGATGATCAGGATATGGTCAAAAATGTCGGAGGATGCTTGTTACACATAACTGAGAGAGAATTCGAACTCAATCCCCTAGGATTTATGACCGTTTCTAAAACTTTTAATCTCACGAAGCCTGCTGACAAGATCCTAAACAATTACCTTGAGTTTGTGTCTGATTTGCAGCAAACTACCGTCATGACCATTGGAGATGATAAAGAAGATATCCAGTGGAGAAAACGGGGAGGAATCGACGATCAACGGCTTCAAGATGCAAGTCTTGAGATTGATGTAGCGACAACTGATGAGGAAGATATGATAATACAGTCTCATCTCACGTTCATGCGTCTTTCAGAGTTTTATGTCATTATAATTGATAGTTTTCGGCTTTATAACAGTAAAATAAGACAGATGGCAAGCAAACCGTCTTGGAATGCCACAGCACGCGTAGTCATATACTGTTCAATGCTGAGAAAAACGCACAAGGAAATGATAAAATATCCTGTATCCATGTTACGTTCCCTATGGGTGTACCACGTCATGAACGTTATAATACTGGTACACGATTATAAGAACCATTCTGTCCTCAATATTTTCTCGTGGGAGCCATATGATCCGCCGACAAGGTGTGGAGAAAAACACCAAACAATCCAAAAACATTTAAAATTATACAACACGTGCGAGAATGGTCGGCTTTCTCAGGATGCCACCTTATTTCCTCTCAAGATTCCAAAAAATTTAAAAGGATGTCCTATCAGTATCCTCGGAGTTATTTGGCACCCTTTCTTGAATCACAATACGAGTACCGGAGACGACCCGGGAATGGATCGAGAAATACTAGACGTCATAGCTGAGAGAATCAACTTCACCATTGAGCTAGATACTTCGGAAGACACATGGGGAGACAGAGCACCGAATGGAACTTGGTCAGGGATGATGGGAGCTTTAAAGAGAGGACAAGGGGAAGTGGCAATCGGCGCCATATATCCTGATAACGAAGTTCACGAAGACTTCGATTCCACTCTGTCCTACCTTCAAGACTCTTACGTGTGGGTTGTTCCAAGAGCGAGGAAGATTCCTGAATGGAAAAACCTTGTGATCATACTGAAGCCAAAGATGTGGCTTACAACCCTTGTTGCGTTTTGGATTTGTGCGGTAGTTTGGTATTTCCTGGCAAAGTCGAGATTTGAAACGGGAATAAAAGACAAAACCTACCCTTTGGCACTCATGGACTCGTACTGCTTGCAGCTGTGTATTTCTACGGTGGGCAGGCCGACAGGTCACTCTATGCGGATATATTTCGTAGCTTTTTGTCTGTATAGCATGGTATGGTGCACGGTTTACCAAACAAAACTGATTACTATATTAACTAACCCGATATATGAGCATCAGATTACGCAAATAGCAGAGCTTTTGGAGTCTGACTTGAATTTCGGAGGTAACGAGGCTTTCAAATATTTGTTCAACAACTCGATCGATGCAATCGAAGATCATTTCCATGATAACTACTTAGACTTAGATATACACGAAGTGTTAGAACACGTTATTCGGAACCGTAATGTATCTGTCCTCACGAGTAAACTCTATGTGCAGTACCTATCGGCAAAGACCACCCATTACAACGACAAGCATGGCTCCCCTATGTTCTATGTATTGCACGCTAATGTGTTTTCGTTCCCCGTGGAGATGGTGTCCGTAAAAGGCTTTGCATTCTTAGAGAGATTCAATTTAATAATAACCTTGCTCAAATCAAACGGGCTAGTAAGGCATATATACGACAAATTCGACGTTCTTTCTAAAAGAAAAGCTGCAAAGCTAGTGCGAGAGTCTGGGATACACGATATGGATGAAAACCAAGCTCTAACCTTGGACCATCTTCAAGGAGCCTTCATAGTGTTACTTCTAGGACTGTCGGCTGCTGCTATCGTCTTTGCGGGAGAACGGGTGGCCTTCAAGCGGTCCAGAAGGAAGATGAAAACCAAAGACCGCCGGGCGAGGAGTGGCGCTCCAAATCAGTATTACACAAGACACAATTTTATTAAATGGGCTCAGTGGTCTGATGACTTCAAAAACATCGATAGACTTAAGTTTTACAAAAAATAAACTTAAATTCATCTGTAGTCGAAGGCGTGGTTTTTTACTTACGAAACCACAAAACACATAGAATGAAGAATAACACAAGGAGTGCCTTGTGGGCATGTTTTTTAAAGAAATATTTGCCTGATCTAGGCTTAAATTTCCAACACAAAACTGTACTTAGAAATTCAAATGGCATGGAGATGTACGATATCAGGCGAGTGTAACTGCGTCAGCGCCGGGCTATTAAACTAAATGGAACCCTTACTTCCATTCAAATTCGTACGGAAGTCACATCTAGTTTTCTTCTTTATCATATGCATGGGTTCTAATGATACTTGTATATTGTTTTATTCACTGAGCTTAGCAAAGTCCTATTTTAATTCGATCATTTGACATTTCATCAGTCTGTTAAATTCCGTAAATTTTTTCATGTCATTCCGGTTCCGATTCAAGATGGTGACCGTTTTGAAAACAAGAGGATTACTCCATGTTGCAGATTGGAAGAAGACGGCC
Source organism: Limnephilus marmoratus (assembly GCA_917880885.1). NCBI lineage: Eukaryota > Metazoa > Arthropoda > Insecta > Trichoptera > Limnephilidae > Limnephilus > Limnephilus marmoratus. The sequence continues at coordinate 58,141,116 of OU862908.1, forward strand.
GAGGACAGAGGGCGGTGGAGGCTTATTTTGAAGGAGGCCAAGGCTCGAAATGGGCTGTAGCGCCATTGAAGAAGAAGAAGACCGTTTTGAAAACTATCATTTTAACCCGCCAGAGTTCACATGATCGTGGTTCCTACTACGAGCTGTGAAATCGGAAATCAAAAAATGGTACCTACCATCCTGAATAAAGTTTGAAAAAGAATTTTCATTGAGATGATGACATTTCTTTGGAAAAATTGTATAATTCTTTATTTGAATTAAAATAAAATGTTACATGAAATATTTATATTTATAATTAAGTAGGAAGGTGTTTGCACCTACATGGAAATCACGATTTCAGAGAAAATTTTCGTTTTGATTTATTTTATAAGAGAAAATTAGAAACATACTTTTTTGGACACGAGGTCTACTGTTCACAGAACTACTAGATAAATTTGATCATCAGTTAACTATTTTTTCAGACTTTTAATAGCGGCTCAGTAATTAATTGTTGGGTTATTATGCCGTGTGTCGCTTACACCTTCTTTGACTAATGTTTTCGAACAGTGTTAAATAAGGAAGCAATTGAAATCCACAAAAACCCCATTAGGTAATACTAATATAAACGACACGAAGAGGCTAAGCTTAATACTTCTCTGTTTCTGATATTTGACGGCTACATCAAAACTTTAAATAATTAAATTTAAATAATTATTATATTGAAATATCTATCTGTCCTAAGAGGATTAACGTGAACAATACGGTACGTACGAAAACACAATCTGCCCCGATGATAGAGACTGTAACGCTGTCCGAAACATTTGCTAAAGATTGGGAAGCGCAACACGGCATAGTACCCAAAATTAATCACGATAATACTTTGGCCGTGAAAAATCTCAAATCATCTAAAAAAAATTCAATTTTGGTTATGCCATTTAAGTTGTGGGTATGTCTGTCTGTGTAACTATGGTTCAAGGTACTGGATTTGCTTTGAATTTAAGTGTCATTTTCAAAATTTGAACCGATCGTGTAAAGGACTGCGATAAAGTTACTAGCCTATATTATCTGACAATATTAAATCTCTTGAATCTCTCCGGATATGGAGAGGATGACGATAATATGATTATTATTGTAACTGGCAGTTGTGAATAATAATAACACGCGTCTATATATCATATACGAAGTCATTACCTCATTGCTTGCTTTATCGTTACTTGTCCCGGTGACTAGCTGTCACTGGATCTGAGGGACCGGCTATTTTTGGAACCAGTTCCTATCGGATATATAAAATGGTTACCAACACTTGGGCGAGGCCGAACCAAAAACCGCCCGCAGGACCGAGCAGCGAGTTTTTAACTGCTATTAATATAATAATTAATTAATTTCAAACTCTCCATACCCATTTAACAAATTAATTATGTTAACTTAATGAAAATACTTAATCTAACTGACCTATCGTGTAGAACAGGGGTGCTCAAACTTGAACTGCTGGCGATCTACCTCAATATTATTAGACTCCGATCGATCGACTCTGACAGGCTGTAGCGCCGGGGTGGGAGGGGGGGGGGGGGGGCAGAAATCCACATGTGACGATTATTCTTCTAATAAAGTAAAACTACACTCAGAACATAATTTTTTTTTATTCTGGCAGTACATAAATAGTCTGCAAATCGAATTTTATAACAGCATTTTGAATAAGAGAACGTTTTCCTTCGAAATGTGTCAGCAAATGAATCCACAACTCGAATTTTACATTGTGAACACAAAACTGGTTTAAATTAAATCTGTATGCGGCGAATTAAAACCACACTCAGAACATGAAAATGTTTTTTTTATTCTGGCAGCACATGCATAGTCTGCAATAAAAATTTTATAACTGCACTTCGAATAAGATAATGTTTTCCTTCGAAATGTGTCTGTTTAAGACGTTTTTTTTACATTAACTCCACACAGGAGGCCTTGAGGAAAATAATTTCCCTCAGGGCTTATGTCATCTGGGATGCTGTGTGGAGGGTCTTTTTGAGAAGAGGAAGGAATGAACATTGGTCTTGAAGAGACCCATGTTGTAGAAAGGAGGAAACACAGAGGCCGGCAAATCATTCCACAGCCGAGCTGTTGAACATAAGAACGAGTCGAAGAAACGACCCGTTCTCATGTGACAAATGTCAAGTGTGTATAAATGTTGGGCACGCGTTTGGCGTGTTTCCCGACTATGCACCGGTGCCGAAGGGATCAATTATGCTAGTTCCTCGGAGCATCTTCCATTGTAATACCGGTAGAACAAGGATAGCATTCCCACCCGACGCCTGTGCTCTAAAGATTGCAATCCGTCTGCTAAGATGGGAGAATCTATCAAACGGACCGCCCGTTTCTGCACAGAGTCGAGGGTATTGACTGTGAATAGATCTATTTACGTCGGCAAATTTTTCTCGAGATCGACCCAAAAAGCACTCGCGATCGACTGTTTGAGCACCACTGGTGTACAAGAACCAAGAGCGATTTGGTTATTTTATTCAAATTGGTTAATGGATCACTTGACGCACCTGACTTAACAAAACTAATAACATTCCGAGTACCAAATCATGACACGAGACTTCCAGAGCTGTTTTTTGTTTATCCTTTTAAAACTAACTATTTCATTAACTCCCCAATCCAAAGACTACATAGGCTTGGAAATAAATTCAGTTCCGTTGATATTTTCATTTATTCCTTACCCAAATTTATATCAGAAATTTCAAAAATTTTGATCTAAATTTTATTAATTTAAAATATAGATCAAAATTTTTGAAATTTATTTTAAATTTTTGAAATTTTATTATAAATTAATAATGTCACATCACGCGGGAGAGGAGCTGTCAAGTGAACACGCCGGGCCGCGGGTACCTTGGTTGACACCGACTCCAAAAATAACAATCGTACCTACATATTGATGAGTAGAAAAGGTAAGTTGATTATAAAGTTGTAGAAGAATACGAAATTATTTTTTTACTTTTTAGTGCATTTTTTGAAGTCATTTTTTCGTTTTGTTAAAATTTTTGTTTATTTTTTGATTTTTAGTGAATCTGAAGTACCTACACTAACTAATTCGATTAAGATTCGGCCGAGTATCGTAAATTTGTTCTTCAGAATTGGAGAGTTCCGTTACTTTGTCATGGATCCCATAATCAGAACCTAACCAAACTCTCATCAAACTACCCTTGAAGTACATCCTTTCCAATAAAAAAAGAATCATCGAAATCGGTTGGCGTGATATTGAGTTATTCGTCCATTTGTCGCGCACATACTTGATGCAAATTTAAGACTTATATGATTTTCTCATGGATGCCATTATCAGAACTGGACCAAATTAAAATGGGACCACACGGGAAGCACCAGCTTTCAAATAAAAAAAGAATCATCAATATCGGTTCACCCAGTCGAAAGTTCTGAGGTAACAAACATAAAAAAAAAAATAAAAAAATAAAAAATAAAATAAAAATACAGTCGAATTGAGAACCTCCTCCTTTTCGAAGTCGTTTAAAAATACAATTATTGAACTCTATCAAAAATATTATAAGTAATTTTTTTTATTAATTTGTGTTATTTCACAATTTATTCATTTAAAATATAGTATATTTGCGACATGTTCCAGAGTGGAATATTGATATCGCACCGGGTGCAAGACTGAAATTGAAACGTTGCTTGAAATGGCTTTAGCCGCGTTTGGTGACCAGATCTGAATAGCCAGGAACACCCCCGCCTTCCTCTTGCCCATCTCCTTTCCCCTCCCCACTACCTTAAGACTCCGCTACCCGAATTTCTACAGATTTCTTACATATCTCCCTTAAACACGTTAAGTGTTAAAGCTCTTAAAAAAATATATGTTATTCTTGAAGATAATATCTAGACATATCCCGCGCCGAAACGCAAATTATATAAAATTCCCTCGATAGAAAAAAATCTCAAATTATGCTCCAAAAATTATTATAAACACGTTTGTTTCAGTTATTTTATAAGTTATATGTATGAAAAAATTCACAGTGTTTCTTTAAATGCTGTTTAAGAAAACTCCCGCGAGATTTTTGCTCTATTTTAAACGAGTCGTGTTTTATTCACAATTTTCACAATTTTCGCATTGATTTTGTCGCTTTAAATACTAGCACGCTCCTCTAACATTCGTAATTTCATATCTCTCCATCTTCTTCTTTTTGAGCCCGATTGCGGTGCCTTAAGCCGCACAACTTACCCCAATTCGGGATGCCATGAGACCATGCCATTCCAGATGGTTGGTTGGGAGCGGTTGAGACTCTTATGAGATATTCATGTTAAAAAAATAAACTAAAAATCAACAAATAAAATAATGGAAAATGATACAACTGAGATTACAGTTAAAGTACAGCCGTAGTCACAACATTGCAACGGATATCTTTGGGGGATGGCATTTTGTTTGTATAATTTTGTAACTGAAAGGACATTCTAGAAAAATATCTATGGTAGGGAATTAGGGAAGTCAGCGATGTTTGCAGTTGGTCGAAATAGTTATTACAAAAGACACCAAGCCACATTTTCCAAGGTTTAAGTATGGTTTTGCATATTGTTTCACAACTGTCTTCAACACCTAACACCTCGTCATTATAACGGCTGTACGAGATTTTATTTTCATTTAAATGGCTATTTTTAACAGAATTCTAATTAGCATCACAATGTTGAATTAGTAATAAAACATCAAACACGGCGGCAGGCCGGGGTGAGTTGTCCACTGAGGTTTTATTGGCGAATTTTAAAGCGTGCGTATTAATTAATTACCATTAGAATGCTCATTGCTCATGTTTTAATTTGGTTATGGTTACAATTTACAGTACGGCTGCTTTAATTTCGCTGACTGAGCTTTGGGTGAATTTCATTACGGACAGGGGTAGGTAATGGGTACTAATTATCATATATTGAGTTATAGTGGACGAATATGAAAATGCATTGAGATAATTTGGGACATGTAAAGACAAAGACAGCTGCTATAGAAAAATAAACGTTGTGATTGGTGCCATGTATGTAGGGGCGTAGCTACCGCCGTATCAGCCGTACAATGATACGGGGCCCCCGAGCAACCGAGGCCCCTAACGTGTGTAAGCAAAAATTAGTAAAATGTTATCCACAATGTCATGCTTCTCGTGCTTCCCGGGAAAAAACTGTCATACGTGCCTATAGAGTTTTCACTTCAGAAATGACAAAAGCAAAAAAAGCAATATCTTTTTTTCCCGGGTTAAGCATGCGCCCAAAAGTTGGCAACATTCTATGACAAACCACGGAGAGCAATATTTACCCGTTTTATATCATTCCTGTTCAAACGTTATTTCTTACATTGTAATACAATACAATCTTGTTCTTCCGATAATTTATTGGTTAATTAGTTTGATTTGTGAAAAGAATGAGTGAAAGGAAAAGAAATTATCCCAGTGGAGCTATGAAAAGAAAAAGAAAACAGAAAAGGGAGGAGGTTAAAAAAAAATGCCCAAAATTTCTTCATTTTTTCAGCAATCAGCTTCTGTGAGCGATTTAGATTGCCATGGTAAGTACTAGGTAACTATTTATCTACCAGTAGCGAAGGGTAAATTTTGTTTTTTGAAAGAACAATGACAACCTTCAATACATGAAAATACCTGATCACGTATTGTACCGAGCAATAATAAAGCCCCCAACTAATTTTGATACAGGGCCCCTCCAAGGCACGCTACGCCACTGCATGTATGTGTGTATAATGAAATAGGCACGTCCCCGTCAGGGGAAGATTTGAAGTAAACAGTTTTTGCTTTGCTGGGTAACACGAATCCATTTTTATTAAAGTCCACTTGAAGGCATCTCCATCCGAATATTTCTATCGGAATGCAGAATGAGACACGCCAACGTGTGAACGGTAACCACAAAAATCTGGCCAACGCGTTGGCCGAGCGCGTTGGCCCAACGTGTACTGGGGCCTATAGAAAGAGATCAGTTCTGTGCAAAATTAAATGAATTTACTACGTTTTATCTTTACCTCTACTGTATTAACTACTTTTAATCTTCGAACCTGTATTTTTTTAATGCGATCCAAAAAAAGTATTTGTAGTTACTACCCTACCTGCCAATATTTAGTTGTAAAATACATAGCGAAACGATTTTTCGTAAAAAAAGTGGATTGGCTCCAAACTCTACATATACATAAGTTATAGATCTATTTCTCGGTTACATATCCTAAACCCTCTTATTAAGGTAACACCTTTTTAATGAATAAGTACTTATTAATATGGCCGTAAATTACTTACTTATCTGGTATATTATACTACACTTCGGTAGGTACTTATTTAATTACTCTACAGTTACTATTGTTTTATTTTATTTTTAACATTAACATGAAGTCATGAACCAACTCAATTTATTTGGCGTGTATATTTTTCGGATCCAGAGTTAAATAATTATTTGCAATGCGATTCTCCATCTCTCGTCTGCTCTATTTTTGTCTCGACAGTTTTTCAAGTGACAATGGTAGCATGCACGATAAATATATCTCCAGGAGGATATCAAAAATAGAAGAAAGCTTCTCGGGGCACATCTGTTCGCGGGCGGTAAAAAATAATAATAAAGCAGACAGAGCGAGCTCCGGGAGAACTTCTCGCCGCGAAACAACACGTGTAACACAAATAAAATGAGAAAAACAACATTGTCACATCCATGCACGTCCACAAATAATAATAATCATCGCCGATTTTAAACCGCGTTCCATTTTCTAAAATATGAATTCTCCATTTGAATGGAATATAAAAGGCGACGCACCTCGAAATGCGCTCAGTCTATGAGGGTAGCCGTCTAAATAAAGATTTCAGCTTTCGTGTTAGGAGATGGCGGGCCTTGAGCATTGCCGTTTGTCTTCAGGCCGGAGCTTGCGAGCTTTTCGCGCTTTTTCGCCGCGTACCGCAGGAGCTGTATCTATTCGAGGGATTGCGAAATATTTGCCACGAAGTTCAAAACAACTTGTTTCAGAAAGCTCAACAGATGTGAAGTCGGCCGCGGGACGGCGATCTTTGGCAAGTCCCTGAAAAGCGGTAAGAAAAACTTTATTACGTAACGAATAGCTTTAAGTCACTTACATATTTAGGTATATACCAGGTAATATAATAGTATCAAATACCTGTTTAATAATTGAATATTTCGAGTGACCTTTTCAGTAATGTTTCGTTTTGCTTTTCAGGGTATTTTTAAAACGAGATGGCTGTCAAAATGACTAAATTGTAGTGCGGGGTGACATTTGTGATATTTCTCAAGAAATGATAGTCTTGGATTTGCTAAATACTGCAGAATATATTTGATTTAATAAGTAATCAGTTGCAACATCAAGATGAAGATCACAATTGATGTTTTGGGCATCTTTTTGAAAATTGTCATAAAGGTACGTACCAACCTGAATTATTGAATTCATCGAATAGTTTCAGCTGTACTTTACATTCTAAGTTTAGAAAAACCTTGGCACATTGGTAGCATGTTTTCATGCACTATTAATAATTAAATTAAACTAAAAGACTTTGCAATATTATGATGCTATCATGTTAACTTGACACCAAAAATAACTTTTGCTCACACCTATAGGTACGATAAACTACTGTGCCAGCGTTTTGAACCTGTGAAAAGATTAACTTTCAATTTTTTCACTTAGCTCTTTTTACAATGCTGCAAATAACTAGTTTTTTTAATCTCGTGAAGCTTATTTTATTTGGTTGATTGCAATAAAGATACCTTTCGGTTTTCTGTGCTTCCTGTGTAACTCTAATTCAATGAACTGAAATTTGCTTTGCATTTAACCTTTCAAAGGCCAGGAACGCGCCCGCGCGCGAGATTGGAATTTCAAAAAAGAATATTAATTCAAATAATTTGGATGCGATTTTAAATTTTTTGTATAAAGAAACTGTACCAAGGAAAAAGTCAGAATAGCTTCCTCCATTCTTGTTCTTAAGGTAATTTCCAAAAATTTTTCCAAAAAACCCTGGCCCTTGACAGGTTAAAAGCATTCACTTGACACCGGCCAGAACACTCCTTTGGGGTGAAAAGCCATTAAAAAAAAGGTGTCATTTTCGAAGTTGGAACTGGTTGTGTGAAGAATTCAGACAAGCGATAAAGTACCTACCTATGAGAATAATATTTTAAAGATAAAATTAATTTGTCATTTTCAAAATCGGAATTGATATGTCAAGAATTCTGACCAGGGGAATTCTGAATTCTGAACCTGGGGTTAGTATATTTATGATTCTGACTCTCCCGTGTCAAGAATTCTGTTTTTTCACGGTTAGCTAGTTTATGACAAAATTCTTACTTTTTATTTATTTTTGGTTATTTACTACGCAGTCATTGGTTTGTGTGATGTTAAACACTGACGTTCCAACCAAAGAACCGAAAAATTCGCCATGGCAAGAAAGATGTTAAGGTTAATGCTGAAAAAATAATATCCACCTCATCCTCCAACGTTTTTTTTATAAGTTAATTAAAAGTTCAAAACTAACTCCACTAATATTTTCATAATATTAATATTTGTGTTTACCACGTTCTGAATTTTAGGGCGGCTTGCACCAAAAGTTAAATTTGATTTAACTGTCAAGTTAAACACATTATTTGATTTAAGTCGACTTGGCGTCTTGCACCACAAAATTTAAGTCGTTAAACGCATTTAAAGAACTGTCAAAGTTAAATGCCCAAAAAGGGCTGTTTAACTGAGTTAAACATGTTTAGCGAGCAAGTTCTGTCAAAAAATTTAGGTTATTCCTTCGATTACCGAATGTCTAATATTTCTTAAATCTGTCTCATTTATTAATTTGTATTCACGATGGACATTTGGGTTTTTTATTCTGAAGTTGACGAAGAAATTATAGATTTTATAAGTAGACCGTTTGTAGTGAGAGAAGTAAACACAAGAACAAATTTATTTGATACTCGGTGCCAGAAAGTTTCAAAGATTTCTTAACATTAACATCAGCACAACAGCGAGGTGCTCGCAATACTCATTATTGAGGAATAGGTATTGATTTATTTATGGAGGAATACTTTGGAAGGTTGTAAACTTAAATTATATCTACCTACAGCATTCTTATAATAGGTAACAATCTACATAAAATAAATAAAAAACAAAATTACTAGGTACTCAGATATTTGTTTTATTTTTAAATCTAACAACAAAACCTCTTTTTGCCCCATTTCGTAGTTATGTTTGTTTTATTTTTTCTTCCAATCTACATGATTCATTTTTGTTTCTTGTGCTAATTTCTATACGCAACCACAACATAACCTCAAAATATTTTGACACTCGCAAATTTAAGCATCCCCACACGGGCAATTTGGATCGATCGTGCCCCTCGCACTTCAAGTCGCTGTGCAGAAAGTGTGCGTGTGGGTGGTGCTAAGGAACGATGCCACTGTTTTACCGACTCGTTAACGGCGGTAACTGTTTTACCGATGCTAAATGACGTTTAACTAAATAACCGCTCCAACAGCTTGGTGCAGGACGAAACTAAACACATTTAAGTTAAATGTATTTAGTGACTTAAATGCATTTAGTTAAATACAATTTAAGATAAAATTAGCGACAGTTGGTGCAAGTCGCCCTTAAACACGGAGTTCTAAATAAGAACATTAATTTGAAAATGGAAAACGCAGAAATGTTTGGTTTTGTTGGAGCGCGAAGCGGCGCTATCGACATTTTGGCGGGAAACGTGTACGGGAAATGAAAATGACAACTAGTTAAGGGAGCGATCCGGAATAGTGGCCAACTTTACGTGGCCCACTGCAACTGCCGGAGTTGCAACAATTTCCGCTTACAACTTTGTTTTCCTTTTATTCGCTTTATGGCAATACCGCCGCGCGATTGTGCAGGTACTCGAATAACCCACGGTTTAAATTTCCCCTTCAACAAAATCTCTTGCTTGTAAATAGACCATTTATCCGGATTTTCGTGATATTAACAAACAAATTCTACAGCGTTTTGTAAAGCAATTTTGTTTGTTTTCTCGTAATTTCATTCTTCTGGTTACATCCCTTATATATTCACTCCTGTGGGCCTAGTCACTAATTTTTGTAAACCTCCGTTTCATGAAGTTACGGGTTTAGCTACGTCACATACCCGTTGTTGTTGTTATTTAAGTTGGCGAATCTGTCAAAATACGGGTATGTGACGTAGCTAAACCCGTAACTTCATGAAACGGAGGTTTACAAAAATTAGTGACTATCTCTCTTCAGTTCATTGTGTTGAAGGTGCTCCACACCATCCAAACGTCAAAAATTAGCCCCAAACACTTATTTGGCCAGTTTTAATGAAACTTATTTTGAAGTCCTTCCCAGCAGTGGAGCATTTCAATATTTTTTTATCCTAACCGATAATAATAAATGCTTATAACCTACAGGTAACCGTATTTATGTATGAATAATTTTGGCAGGCTTGAACATTATTTTTTTTTCTTTTAGAAAGAAAATCATTAATACGTGCACAATGATACATTACTACATAGAAATATCTACATTCACGGTTTACGTAGCAGTTGGCGCGGTGAACAGAGCGTCACATATATATTTATGAAATATTTGACTTCACAGTGAAAAAGTTCATCGGTCGTTGTATTTGTTTCTGAGGTTGCGGTTTATTTTTTGGTTTCTCCGTGTCTATCTACCACAGCGTGTGTTTCATTTCTTTTTTTATTATTTCTCTTTCATAACAAACAGACGTGAGGTGACCAGATGTTAAAAATTTAAAAGCAATACCTACGTTTCTAGGGGCGGGTGCAAAAAAATACATTTTCATGGCAAATTTAAATAAAAAGGCAAAAGGATTGTGATTGTAACCGAGATAATTGTCTTGTCCGTATTTTAGTCATCATGTCTTAAAACATGATTTCTGCATTCTGTCGAATTGCTCTCTGGCATATTAAACAGCAAATCAGGTTTTTTTTTTATCTTTTAATCCGTTTTTATGCTATTTTAGTACCTACTGAGGAGTGAGTTTAGAGACGTCATAACGACCACGTACCTACTTACACCAACCCATATTATTTTAATATATTTTTTTAAATTCCTATAAAACGTCTGTTGTTTCACGTAAAAAAAATAATATTCTACCGGTAAATGGACCTTCTGAAAAATAAATTTCATAAATTTTACATCTCGCCGTCCATGTACTCCATGTAGCTACTCCACACTTTCCATCACTCGTACATCGAATTCAATTATTAATTCTTGTACAACTCGTACAGTGAAGCACCATTTACGACTGGCCATGGCAACGCACCATCAACTATTAATTAAATATGCTGGTACCCGACTGTCAAGTGATGCAATGTCACCGTCTATCGGACAAGGTTGGAGTAGATTAATATTGGTCGTCCGGCATTACATTGGTTAGTGTATTGGGTACATCTCCCGTGACCCAATAAGTGCGACTAGCGAGAGAAAATTGTACTAATCTTGCATTGTTTTAGCGCCAAAAACTAATAGAAATAATAAAGAATCGTTAATATTTTGGTCTATTCGATTTCTTTATGATCAAAATGAGTCAGTTGCAAATTACACATATGGTACAAGTTGCATTTTTATTTTGTTTAATTTCGGACATGGTTCGAGTATTATACACATTACATAGACGTTCGTTTATTTTCGGTTGTGGTATTATTGTAGTTTAATTTGTGTATGTGTGTACCAACGTCAAAACATTTATCTTGCAAATATGGACTTATGTAAGATCTCCCAGCCACAGAAATGCCATTTCGTGGTCTTCATCGCAGGATCCTAGGTCCAGGCGATGAAGATTCCTACTAGTATTTCCACCGTATTATAAATTAACAGAAGTATCTTTTTAGACGGCGACGCCGCCAGTTTAAATATTGTAAATACAAAAAAACAAGAATTCGATCCTTAGTTTATATTTTGGCAGCCTGCAAAGTAGTGCAATGTTAAGAGTGTCAAACTTTTCTCTGTGTTATGTGATTAAACTAAATATTATGTAATTTTTAGCATTATTATTATGCCAAAATATTGCTTTAATTACCTAACTATTGAGTAGGTACGATACCTGCGATGTACAATGAGAAGATATTAACAATAATATTATAACATATTACATATATTATTTTTTTAACACTTCAATGTGGAAAGAGATACGTTATGTCGAAGCATTATTGGTATACAAGATGGTTTTTTAATGCTATTGTTGTGAAAAAATAGTGCAATATTATATATCCCGAACCAGAAACGCGTCTAATTGTTTTTAATATCGGGCGATGGAGTCATGTCGGTGACAAAACATTATTATAATAAAAAAATAAAATAAAATTCTTAGTTCTTACTTATGAAATTAATTTTTCTGTTTGATTTCTTATATTCCAGGTGAACAGAATGACATTTGCGCCGCTCGTGGTGTCAACACTGTTCATATTGCTGACGTCACTCCTGGCACATTGCGCGCGAAAGGTTGTCAACAAATTTGTGAAGGAACCATTTGTTAAAGTTTTATTTGAGGAAGCCATCGCTACTGCCGAACTATGCGGATGCTGTTTTGAGCTAATAATTAGTAAGTTTTCAATAAAACAATATTGACTGTTAGAAATTTACAACTTGAATCACTTACTTACTGTAGACTATTTTTTGCTTTTTGAATATTTTTGTTTACAAGTTAAAATTTTGAATTTCAAAATTCGAGCCGTCAACAACCAATCGCAGAAAAGCTACACTGGCGACCCTAGCGGTGGAAGTGTGGAAGATTTATAGAGATGGCGCGTGTTTCAATCAGTTATTGTTTCGTATGTTTATTTTTTACATGTTTTGTGGCAGTCATTTATTTCATATTTCCTCTAACAAAAAGTAAGTACCTAAGTAATAAGGCGATGTAATAAATATAAATAGTTTGAACGTAGCTGAGGAATTTATTATAATAATAATATCCACAAATTCACGAATTTCGAAAATGTATGTAGATTTTCGGCTGTTGTACAATTTCCCATTTGGACCTTGATTCCATTTGGGAAACGGGACTAAAGCAGCCAACATGAATTTGTTTACACAAGGGCCAATTTAGCTCGAACCTCTAGATTCACAATATCTAGTGATTTTAATGACATTTGCCACATTCGTTCTACCAAATACCTACTTATTGTAAACTTCTATACTTATGTTTTTATTTTAAGGATTCTTTCGTAAACCTTTAACTAGGTAGGGCCTATAACAATACCCTTTTATGCATCTAACTAACTAGTACTGCGGCTCATGTGGCCTTTTTACTGTCACCATCCGATGGTTGTATTTAATTTACTGAATTGATGTTATGTCAATGTCATCATGAGGAAAATTTCTTATCTGGATAAAATTTGATTCTTATTTTATTCATGGCATGCAATTAAGATAATTTCATTATGGCAATTTCTCTCCATGAATATTGAATATGATGGAATTAATATCATCAATTTTTGAAGATCGCTGGCAACGGTTAATATGCACTTTTTTTGAAAAAAACTTTTGATTCACCTTAATTACATTAAAAGGCAACTATTTGCATTGGGGGAAGTGGAAAATATTTCATTCTAAATTTCGATTAGGTAAAATTAAAATTAGCTTTCGTCTTGTGAGATTGTACGCCATTAGCTATTAGCTCATTCGCTGTCACTTTGGTATGTTGGTATTCCTGATACACTTGAATGTATAACGAACGGCTAGAAGATTTTGAAGGTACGGGGCACTTTCTTTTGAATCACAAACCATGTTACACAAACCTAGCGTAGCCGCTAAACTACTTGAAAACTGGGATGTTTTTCTTGCCTTGACGCGAGTAGGCGTTATAAAGGGGCACTTTCTTTTGTATCACAAACCATGTTACACAAACCTAGAATTCCCATGAAGTCTGCTACGCTTTGCTCTAGCATCTTTTCGTACAGTAACAAGAATACCAACATAACAAAATGACATTTGAAAATAATGTTTGAAAATGGACGGTCTCGTTTCACAGAATGAAAGCTAATTTTAATTTTACGTAATCGAAATATAGAATGAAATATTTTCCACTTCCCACAATGCAAATAGTTGTCTTATAATGTAATTAAGGTGAATCAAAAGATATTTTTTTAAAAAAGTGCGTATTAACCATTGCCAGCGATCTCAAAAATTTACCTTAATATCTACTTACATACATGTTTAGTTTATATACCAGACGGTTTGCAAATCTTGCAATACTTAGTTTTTATGTAGTGCATAACTCTACTGATGGCCCATTCCTCTTGGAATGCTACGGCATATACGTGCCTAAAAACTTCAGCCGACCACACGGCAAAGCACACGTTCTAGCGCAGAATAGTATGGCAAGAGGAATAGTGCTATTGACTTAAATTTCTAAAATAATAGATGTACATATATGTTAAATTACATTAATTATAACTTTAAAACTTTTTGTAGACTTGTATTGCCAAATTTTAAAATAAGAAATCTTGTCAAAAAATCACCCGATAAGAGAATACCATTCAAAACCGAAAATTTACTGTAAATGGCTTTGGCTATGTTTGGCAACTAACCTAAATAACCGGTTTGACATCTCCCTGTCGAATTCCCTTTTACCTAAATACATTCCATAATGGTAATATTGTGGTCTCGATGAATTGCGTTGATGGGCGAATTATAATGTTTTACAAAATGATTGTTGTCTTCTTTTTAGTCGCTGAAAATTTTGGTGTGGCAACTTATGCCATATTCTTGTTCCTGCTCTCAATATGGTGGTCAGCAAACTGGGGAGATGCTTCTGCATGTCCTTACACCCACTTGGAGGAATATGTCGAAGGTATTAAATAATTAAAATTATAAGTCAGAACCAGCTAACAAGTATTATGATATTTTAAAATGTTTCAATTTATCCCATATATCGTAGCCATACTACAAAAACTGTAAAACAGCAAAACATTTTAAAAATAGGTTTTTATATAACCCCTTACAACCGAAATGATAAGAGAGTGAGTTTTTCTTTGAAAAAAAATCAGCTTTTGGAACCGGTGTCTAACCGATGTTGGAACTTTTATGTGATGAAGGTACACGCATGTGTTTCAACGAGTAATCTGGCCTAGGGAATTAACCAATCTTTAAATAGCTCTCTTGTATAATTTGCCATTTATTTGGAAGGCGGGAATGGGTACCGCCGCCCCGGGAACCTTTATGGATATTTATACCTTATTGGATAACCAACACCTCTGCCACAGGTCACCCCAAGTGGTTCGCTACATTTGGTGATTTAGCAGTGGTGCCCGGGTTCACGTGGTGAGGTTTGTCTAGGTCTTAGAGGCGGATGACCAGGACACACTGAACCCCATATTCCTACCCACCCCTTAAACCCTCTTCCTTCCCAGAACTCTCCCCTCCTTCCTATCCTTAAAAAACCCTCCACACAGCATCCCCAAAAATGACATAGGCATAATTATTTCCCTCAGGGCCTCCCGCGTGGAGCTCATTTAAAAAAATAAAAATAAATACAGTTCTTGCAGAATGGCGACAGCCGGCAATAAAGGTTTTCCCAAATAAGGAGTTTTTCAGGTCCCTAACGAGAGAATTTCACTATCTCAAAACTAGAGCGAGCCGATATTATTATAAATTATTTCAGTTAATATGTCAAACCACAAAGTGACGGCTTTCCACCAAAATATACATTATTTATCAGATAAGTTATAAGTGTGGTCCGGCTGTTGTACAATTTGCCATTTGGATATTGATTTCATTTGGGAAACGGGACTAAAGCAGCCAACAAGAGTTTGTTTACACAAGGGCCAATTTAGCTCGAACCTCTAGATTCACAAAATCTAGTGATTTTAATGACATTCGCCACAAATTAATGAGATCTAATACCTGTAGCATGAGCATCTGTGTTCCGAATGAATATTGAAAGAGCATACAATCTTTATCTCTCTTATTGCAACAATTACCTACAGTTTTTCATGTGATTTTCTAAATTACATAATTGTTTCAAATACCTTAATATCAAATAAAAGCAAGAAATATATATCACACATCCCATAGAAAAGTCTTGTCATAAAAAAGATCATTTTACAGGAGAGCGAAAACAAATGAAGAATGATGAACAAGAGGTCCTGTCGACGAGACACTAGCGACATCTCGTGGAGATGGAGTGATCTAACTTAAATACGGTTTTCATGGGGTGTAGATAAGGGAACGTACCCATACTACGTGACCAACTTTTTGCAATTTTTAACCCCCCCCCCCCCCCCCGGTGACCAAAATCCTGAGCAACCCGCCGCTCATTTGTATGGAGCGTGACATTTTGAAGACCCCCCCCCCCCTAAACGTGTCACGTAGTATGGGTACGTTCCCTAATCACGATCTTTACTATTCAAAAATAAAAAGTAAAATAGAAAATTTTGACTTGCAACTCTTTTCTATGGGATGTGCGATATATGTGCCGGGACATGGATCGGTATTAGATAGGAAATGAGTATGTCCGCGAAAAGTATTTGCCAAGAAAGAAAGTATTTGTGGTTCCATTTTCCATGCTTAGTTGCTTAGGGGGCATACATTAATTACGTGAGCTCAAAAGAGGGGGGAGAGGGGGTTAAGCAAAATCTCACGTTACTTGAAAAGAATATACGAAGTGGCCCAAATTTATCTCACAAAGGGGGGGAGGGGTCTAAATTGGAAGAAAAACTGCTCAAGTAATTAATGCATGCCACCTTAGATACCACTGCAAAGACATTATGTGACAGTAATTATGTAGTTTTAAAATATCTATACCTACTTTAATGTTCTTACTATTGTTTATTTCCAGGCAAAGCAGACCTGCGCCATGTCCTGCTGAAGGTGTGGGCTGAGCTGACCGGGGGCTTCATCGTCTTTAAGTACGTCCAGATGTACTGGGCCTTGGAGATCACCGACACACATAAAGACAAGGCCTTTGAAGATTGCAAGGCTGACCTGCAGGTTACTAACCTTCAAACACCTGTTTTTTGTACATATTTTTATACCATTCACCACACGATACACCTTCTGCATCGGTTCAATCAGTGATGGTATGCCCAAAAATTTCCTGGATTTCAGATCAAGGGAAATTTTCCTAGACACACGGTACTCAATATTTTTATGGTACTCACTATTTTTGAGAAAGAACTTTTGTTGGAAGTTGATCTGAGTTCAAGTCTAAGGAAGGGTTGTATCACAGAAATTTCAAAATTAATTTTCAAGATCTGTGAAAGTTCTTTTCTGAACTGGCCTAATGTGCATAATAACAGATCTTTAAAAGAACCTTTACAGAACTTCAAAATTTACATTAAAATTTGATAAATTTATTGTTCAAATTTTGTGAAACAACCACCCCAAGAATTATATTAAGTTCTATTCTGTCTATTTTGGTTTTGGTCATTTCAAAAACCTTGGGTAATGATGCCATTAACGCTCTTCAAAGTTGCTGGGCTACAACTTGCACCTGGGATAAAACTGCATATCATTAAAAGAATCCATCTGTGATAACAATGTCGTTTAGGAAATTTATGTTGGAAAACTGTTGGGGAAAATTTAAACATGCAATTAAACCCACTTACAGTTCTGAAAGACTTGTATTGTCTCCTATATATCTGCAACCTTACCCTAATCAAGATGCAATATCCACTACTGACAGCATTAAAATATTATTTTTGATTGAATTTCCAACTTTTTCTGAATCCAGGTCCCTATGTTGTATGGAGCAATAATCGAGGGTATAGCCACGTGCGTCTGCCGCCTAACTTCCAAGTCCCTCGGAGATTTGAATCCTCGCTTCTCCACAGCCATCGATGCCTTCATCGGCACGTCCCTAGTGGTTGCCGGTAAGGATTAACACATCACATAATATTAATATTTTTACTGTGAACAGTCCTTTTTTCAACGGTTAATCAAAGCTTTTCATCTTAATTTTAATTGTGTTTCACTCGGTTGTATTATATCATTTTGTGTGCTAAAATCTCCAAATTTGTATAAAATTTTGAAAATATAAAAAAGCTATTTGGATTGGACATCGATGGATTCAGAATTCCTTAAAGTATGTTATTTTCGGGACAGAATCTAAGAGTTACGCTATTTTTAGATAAAATAGCAAAAAAACTCTTATAAATGAAAAAGCTAATGTTAAGTAAAATATTGCATTTTTTTAACTATACTATTGTTATGTAAATACAAGACCAAGGCTGAATTTAGTCTCACGCTGACCGCACGCGCACCGTCGGCGCTGATGGTCGAGATATATGAACTTCTAGGAAGCGTTTTTGTATGACGCGTAGCTATCAGCGCGCAAGGTGGTCAGCGCTGATGGCTACGCGGCCGTACGCGTCGCGCGTTGGCGCCGCGTAGTTGTCGGCGCTGACGATTGCACGAGCGCCTCTGCTTTCAGTGAGCGTTCTAGTGTCGAGTGGAGCGGACGTCGTCAGCGTGTACAGTCATGGCGAATTGCGAAGTGGATACAGGTTGAGTTATCGATGAGGTACGCCTGAGGATTTTGGTCTTCGTCTGTACAGTAAGGCGGTCAGTACGATACTGAAACGAGCCACGCTGAGCCTCAGCGCTTTCGAACTACGCGCTGATCTATGAGCGCTGACGGTGAGCGTGAGACTAAATTCAGCCCAACACTAAACCTATGTATATATATATATATATATATATATCGATGCTGGAAAGGGTAAATGGCTAAAGCGCCATACAGCTGGAAAGGAAAAATGGATTAAAGTGCCATACAGCTGTATGACGCCTAAGCCACTGTGCCGTTCAGCTGCGTGGCGCTTTAGCCTTTATCCTTTCCGGCGTCGGTATGCTAGCTTTGAAAAATCTTACCATTATTGCTTTCACACAGCAACATGCAGTACAGCTCTCAAGAAATTTTCTAGAGGACCGGAAAATAAAACTTCGCAGGAAAACCTTATATCCATTGGTTAAGAACGACAAGTTGTTAACTAACAATTTTGCCAAACTAAATTTTCAATAACCAAGTGTTTCTTATCATTGATAAAAAATGAATTCATGATAAAAGAACCAGGTATATACAATGTCCTTTATCATGAATCCATTTTTTTTTAATGATAAAAAACACTTGACTATTAAAAACTTAACTTGGCAAAAAGTTAGTTAGCCACTGTCGCTCTTAACCGACGATATGTGGGATAAATTAGGCCATTTTTCAAATTCAGTCTGCAGAAAACCAAAAAACCAAACTTCTTAAGCATGAAAACTTCTTAACCTCCACGAACTAACATGGGAAAAAAGTGTTTCGAATTTAACTTTTTTTGTGATTTGTATTTCTAAAAAATTACAGACATTAGTTTTAATCAAATTTTATTTTTTAATGCACAGTTTTTCCAGAATCTTTTGTTTCTTGAAGGAGACGGTGGGTCTCTAGCAACTAGTTAGAACCTAATAATAATCCTGGAATCACATCACTTTTTCGGACACTTTTTATGTTGCCCACAGGAGATGGGCGATCCGGGGAGGTTAAACGGGTTTCACTATATTCAAAGCCACATTCAGATGGGAGTAAAAGATATATCCAATGCAATTATTTTTCAATATTACACTCGAAAATGTTGGTCATTGCTAGTCAGCCTCCTAGTATCTCTTATCACCTCCATCATTCACTCTCATCTGAATGCTAAGTGAACAAAAAGTTAAAACAAACACAAACATAACACTAATAAAAGTTTCATTAGTTTGCTCAAACACAAACATAACACCAATATAATTGATTTGATTGATTGGAGCCAATGCCAATGCCAATGCACTAATGTGTCATGTATTGCAGGAGTGTCATTCAGGAATACGGAATTCACCTACATGTACCAGGATACCAAAACCAGTTCAGATATGACCGTATCCGTTTTTTGCAAAGTCAAATTAGGCCAAGGTACTTAAATTGTCAAGATAATATTAATGACCTAATGTTTATTGTAAATACAACCTTAGCTGCAGCACGCTTGTTATTACCAAACCCGTATGCGAATGCGTACTTAACCAATTTTTGTTCTTTGCCTAATTTGCTACTCCATTCAGAACTTTAATAACAGTTTATGCTTGCGTTTTGAGGAATAAAGCAGCCCTGTCTTATGCCCCTAGTCGTAGGATTTACAAAACTATGTAAAGGCAAAAGGATGCATATTTGCAACATTTTATGTAAGCAGTTTAAAACACTAAGGATGGGATGTTTCGCAGAATTTGAACAATTCCTCAAATTTTAGGTTAAAATTCAAGTTCTGTTATTATTTCATCATGAGCCAGTTGTTTCACAGTACTTGGATAATAACAGAACTTGAATATTAACTTAGAAAATTGATGAATTGTTCAAAATTCTGTGAAAAAACCTGTCCTCATTAAAAGTTAAAAATGTTTAAAAAACTTATGTAATGTTTATATTTAAAAATTCCCTGGAAAAAAGTTTAAATGCGGGTTATTTAAATCCCTTATGCATTATCAGTCAATAATACAAAGCAATGTTACTTTTACATGCAGCCATAAACCAAGGAACAAAAGGTTTGATTTTGGCAAATTATTATGTATTCTAAATTATTCTTTGTGCTGGCAAAAAAAATGATACCCAAAGAGTTTGAGAAAGGCCAACTTTTATTTTACAAAAGTGTTTAATATAGCAACCTTTTTTTATTTCAAATCAAATTCAGTTTCATGATAAGTCAACGTGGTGGCAAATGAACTTACCAATCAATTAAAAGTGTGCCTAATGTAACCTAGTTTTTTATTCCATCACTTTTCGTGACTTTATATCACATTTCAAATGTGTGTTAATTTGCCATTACGTTGAGTAGCCTGGTCACCATCAAATTCAACCGCTTTCTTGATTGACAATGTGACAATATTAAATTTTCACAGGAAAGTGGCTTTAATTGAATACCTGATTAATTTAATATTACCAATTGATGTATGATGACTTTTGTTAATGGATTGTAATATATTACAGCATTTGACTACTCGGGCGGCTATTTCAACCCGGCGCTGGCCACCTCGCTGAAGTACGGCTGCGAGGGCAACACTCTGCTGGAGCACGCCGTGGTGTACTGGATCGGGGCTTGCGCCGGAGCACTCCTCAGCATCTACGTCTACAAGCTACCCGCCGTGAGGAAGTTCATACAAGGGACCAGCGAGCTCAACGGCAGTGCCAGCGTATGGGACGAGACCAAGGAAGACTAAAACCATCGCACACTTCAACGATTCCAAAATCACACTAAAACAAATTGACTGCGTCTCGTCATATCGCATCCATAAATACACTAGGAATTATCAAGCAGAAAATTTAATACGTTTCATTTTACACATGTAAATAAATAGTTCAACTTCTGTCTTTGACATAATGTTATAATATTCAGTAATATTTAAAAGTTCTTTTACAAATTTTAACAAAAATCGTTACCTTACAAGGTAACCTAGGTATTTTGGTGGAATTGTGATTTCTTATTGCACAAACTTATCAATCTAGTCATTTGAGCTTTAAAAGTGTATTTTAATAATAATATATTATTGTTGGAAAATCTGATTTTATTTTAAAAACATGTACATACCTGTTGACAAACTAGTTTTGTTTAAAATATACTGTTAACAATAAAATGTATGTATTTTTTATTTGATTTGATTACGAGCAGTGGCGGCTCGTGACTTTTTGGTGTACCAGAGTGCCGATATTAAAAAAATGGCATTATTGATGTTGTTGTAGCCGAAAAAAAATTTTTTTTTTTTTTTGAAAATCAGTTTTTTGTATGAAAAATTTCAGAAAGTTTCAGTTTGGCGGTGTGCCGCACCGATTTCCTGAAAAATCTTCATACAAAACACCGATTTTTGAAAAAAAAAATTTTTTTTTTTTTCGCATACGACAACATCCATGATGCCATTTTTTTAATATTAGCACCCAAGCACACCCAAAAGTCACGAGCCGCCACTGTTTGCGAGTGCTATTTAATTTTTTTGCACAATCCGTGGCCCGCAACACCATCTGATGCGGCGTGTGAAGGTTTTAAAAGTAGGTAATATATCCCGCCACCTAAATAGGTTGTGGGTCTCCGCTTTATAATATGTTCTAGAGAGCGGCCATACAAAAAGGTTTTCAATGGACTTTGTTTACATAAGTAGCCATTGCTATCTACTATAGACACCTCTGTCAAGGTCACCCCAAGTGGTTTGCTATGTTTGATAACTTAACAGGGTGCCCGGGTTTAAATTTAGGCTTACAGAATTCAATACTTCGTTTGTGTGAAAGCACTATGAAGCAATGCATGATTAATTACTTCAAGGGGTGAGGTTTGTCGGGTCTAGGCGGCGGATGCGTCTGCCCACTTACTGCGTGGCAGGCCGGATCGGAAAAGACTGCTTGAGAAAGATCTCCCTCGACCTATCGCCTTGCACCGCAGTGGGAGGCATAGATTCATATGTTCATAACTCTTGCACCCACTTATCCCCAGATTTCTACCGACCTTCATACCTTTTTCCTTATTTTATTTTAAAAGACCCTCCTCACAGCATCCCCAAAGATGACATAAGCCCTGAGGGAAATTTTTTTCTCTGTATGGAGCTATTGTGAAAAAAAATGATGATTTACCTTTTGATGGCTGTCCTGGTAGGGAATGATGTCCTTGTTCTACCGTTATTTCACTGGAAGAAGCTCTGAGAAACTACATCATTACTCCTTTCGGCATCGGTGCATAACCAGGAAACACATGAACACGATTGAGATCTGTTACACGAGAATGTGTCACTTGTACGACTCGTTCCTGTGTTCAACAACTCGGCTGTGGAATGATTTTCCCGCCTATATATCCTCTCTTCTACTTCTACAAACGATGTATAAAAGGCAGCTAATGATTTAGTTTATGATATTAACAAAACGCAAAAAATAACCTGGGGCTGAGGGCCTCCGTGGTCGAGGGGCAAGGCTCTCGACTAGCATTCTGGAGATCACAGGTTCAAATCCCGGAGTGCGCAAATAAATTTCATTTGTTTGATCTGTATTTTTACAATTTAATCATTAAAAACAGTATAAGGTATACTGCGGAGCAGGTTTTTGCTGCTGGGCCTGCGGGCGGCTTTTCGTTTCGTAGGTAACCATTTTATAAATCCGATAAGAACTGATTCCAAAAATTGCCAGTTCCTCAGATTCACTGTGATCCAGTGAAAGCTAGCCACCGAGTTAAAGAAACCTTGACAGGCAATGAAGACATATGTAATCTCTCCATGTCCGGAAAGATACTTAAATTCTATAACTCCGTAATACTTATACCTAGGGAAGAAACGCCCACATGCGATCTACTGACAGAAGTAGCGACATCTTGTGTCGAATTCTTGAATTCGAAACCGAATTATAACAGTAGCTTTGTGTGAAATTCCACATACACAAATGTTATTTGTGGCGCGGCGCGTATAGCGTGGCGTCGGACATGCACTCGTAGCTGGGTTCTGAAATTCAACCAAGCAGACGCTACGGTAATAATACTGTTCGATTTGCGGCACTTCTATAGAGGACATTCTTCTTCCTTATCTCCTTCCCCTCCTCACTTCTTCAGACCGACATCATACCCCAATTGGGGATGCCAGTCTCACAGGCTCCAGGAGGTTGGGAGCTGTTCAATTTGGGAGGCGGGAATGGGTACCGCCGCCCCGGGAACCTTTATTGGATAAACAACTCCTCTGCCATAGGTCACCCCAAGTGGTTCGCTACGTTTGGTGATTTAGCAGGGGTGCCCGGGTTCATGGGGTGAGGTTTGTGTAGGTCTTGAGGCGGATGACCAGGACAAACTGAACCCCAGATTCTTACCCACCCCTTAAACCTCTTCCTTCCCAGAACTCTCCCCTCCTTCCTTTCCTCAAAAAAACCCTCCACACAGCATCCCCAAAGATGACATAGGCACTGAGGGAAATTATTTTCCTCAGGGCCTCCTGTGTGGAGCTCATGTAAAAAAAAAAAAAAAAGTTGAGACTCTTATGCGATATTCGAAAAAATAAATTAAAAATGCATTTGTAACATAAAATAAAAATACAAAGTGTCTTCAGTTTTTTTACATTTTATTTCATATAAAAGTACAAACATTTATGAAAAGAACATAATGAAATAGATATATAAAACAAGTTTGGTAGCTTATCACTCTACCTCACCAACAAAGAGTTAAGCTCTTGTGTTTGGTGTGAAACTTACAATTTTTTTGTTATTATAATTTCGTTACACCTTGCTATTTAAAAAATAATGAGTGAATGCCATTTAGACAACATCACAATCCTATATTGTTTGAAAATAATTACTAATACAAAGTCAATTAGATATGTTTGAGTAAAAGTGCTTTTTGAAGGCTTGCTTTAAAGTAATTTGAATATTTTTTATTTAATTCTGGAGAAAAGATAATTTTTTTGCATTAGCTTAGTGTTAAATTTCCGAATGTTAATGTTTTATTGGGATCCCATTGATAAATTAGTTAAATCTATCTATCTATCTATATAAATAAAAATGAATCGCCGAAATGTATGTACGCGCATAACTTCCGAACGACTGCACCAAATTTGATAATTATTTTTTTTGTGTGTTCGTTATTGCCAGGACAAGGTTTGTATAAAAGAAGCAGGGAGCTCTGGCATAATGAAATTTGCATTAAAAAAATGCAATAGGTGGTTCACGAGCTGCTTGAAAACTGAATATTCTGGGACTGAATGTATGGAATGCGAGAGGGGGAGGGGGGACGGGAACTCGGGAGGGGGGAGGGAAACTGGAGAGGGGGTTTACGGGACGTGGGAAGCAGGAGAGGGAAATGGGGAGAGGGAAGGCGGAGTGGGAACGCGTGAGGGGTAGGGGGTGCGGGAGAGGCAGAAGGGGAACGGGACGAATGGGAAAGGACACGCAGGGAGACATAATTTATTTATTAAAAGGCATAGCAACGCATGCCGGGAACCAGCTAGTAGATAATAAATATTACCACAATTAAATTTGGAAGAAAAAAAATCACATCGACGATCACGAAGAACAATGTTAGATCTGCTAAAAATTGATAATCGTTTTGTTGGCTTATTCATTGGCTTATTTTGTTGATTTAAAGGTCTGTATTTTCAGAATTTTTAATGAAATGAAATGCAAAATATCAAAACACAATATTTCTTGATCTAAAAAACAGACAAAATGCAGAAACAAAACTTTAAACAGTTCTACTGCAAAACAGCAAAATGGCACATCTGACATTGTTCTTCGGGACTGATGATATTGTCAGCCTCCATAAACTGAGGAGACGGTTACATGTGAATATCTCATTTTGTACTACTTTAACCCGTCAGGCTAACTTGTTTGCTTTTTGGAACAACTCATATAGGTCCCATAGCAATTGTGTCTTCCTTACCAGCCCTTACTATAGTGAGAAATATAATAATAAATGGCGTTAGAAAGATAAAACACCACGCTTTATATTTGAATATAAAAGTTAAAACCAAATAAGTAAAATGTTGACCTTTATTAAACCAAAGTTTCAAATCGCAACTTGAGAAAAATTTATGAAACTTTGGGAATTTTTTATTAATTATTTTTACATGGAACGACAAAAAAGTGAGGTGACAAATTGTTTATAATACATTTGGCTAATAAAATATCTATGTATATGTTTTAAATTTTTCATTATCAGTAATTTTAATTAGAAAAATGTAAGGTGAGCCATTTTTAAAACATTTTCATGTTTGGATGCAAAATTTTTATATTTTAAAAATTGAATGTTTATTTTGATTTATAAAATTGGAAAGTGAAATTTTCGCCTTTCATAAAAGTTTTCAGACACGTTCAGAAATATTCAAACGTCTACTAGCGTGTATGCATAACACTAGATCGAATAAAAATGATATAAAAAATATTCCAAGTTATAAAACCACATTTGGACAAAGAAACTATACATACTTTGCAACAAAACTCCATAACATCCTTCCCCAAGACATAAAACTAATAAAAAATTCTAATGAATACAAATCAAGAATAAAAATATTGCTGAAAGAGTTCAATGAAAAAACCCTAATGAAGACACTAAAAACTAGAGATGAAACGGATAGTTGTTTGGCCGGATACTGGATACCGGATATCCGGCGAGCTGCGAGGCCGGATGGCCGGATATCCGGCGACCGAATATTCGGCCCATTGTCTCGTTGTATGTCGTGACGAGTTTAGCGCCGCACAGGTGCGATTGTGATTAGTTAATCATATTAATTTGAGTTTTCGCTACTCTGCGAGGTTTTTGTAAGTTTTTACTAAAAGTTTTTAGTTTAGATATTTACTATTATTTATGTATTTGTCATAAGAGTGGAAATTATAGTTTTTTGGAAGGCCTTATGGCTTTTTTGTAACTTTTTCGACTTTAAATAAAAGCTGTCATAATTATAAGTCATTTTATTGATGTTTACTTCACAAAGATTAATGTATTGCATTTTATTATGGGAAATTGTTGTAGTTTTTGAATATCCGGTATCCGGCCGGATATTGAGTTACTATCCGGTTTCCGGCCAGATAGTAAATTTAGGCCGGATACCGGATAGTTACCGAATATCCGTTTCATCTCTACTAAAAACGACATAGAAGACAAATTTCAAAATAGGAAATGATTATAGTTACCTAATATATAAAAAAAAATTAATAGAAAGCCTTTTTTCTTTAAATTTCTAAATTGTAACTGATTTTTCAGGAATTCGGACTATTCCGTGATTATTCACGGTTCTGCGCTAGTGTAAGATAATATACAAGGCGACTGTTGTAAAATTTTTTAAATCCTAAATTTTTTTGCTTACGAAAAAAGTCATGTATTCATTTTTAAAGTGTACAATCAAGTAGATTTTGAGATTATTTATTGTAGATAGAGTTGCACAATTACCTCCCCAAGTTGCCGTATCCACTTACTTAAAATGATTTTCAAATTCACAAGTCAAGATAAATCTCATGGCTAAAGGTGCCTGTAAACGATCAAATTTGTTTGTCAAATTTACGTGTTTGTCAAATTATTTGAACGTCTACGGCCTTGTTTGATGTGCTTGTCAAATAAACTACGTGTTTGTCAGAAATTCTGATTGACGGAAAGTTTGAACGATATTTGACAACATGTTTGAACGTTTGCGAAGGTGTTTATCAAACAAACGTCAGTTTCGTGTGACTTGCCATCACTATGGAGAGTGCTGCGTCATCGAATATTATAAGCGAAAAAGACTTTTTATTGCATTTTATATCTATATATCGTGATCTGCCGCAACTGTGGAAAGTAAAATGCAGGGACTATATGGATAAAAATAAAAGAAACATCGGAATCAAAACAATAACAGATTTATTAAAAGTATTTCGCGCCAATATTACAGAAGACGTGAAAAAAAAATCAACATTTTACGCAAATTTTCAAGGGTATATTTAGCTCTTAATTTTAGCCATTCTCTAGACCAACACCTTCTTTTTTTCTTTTTAAGACACAGAGCTGATGTCAACGCAAGAAATGCTTTGTCCGTATCCGTTATTTTTAACAACACAAAATATTTCACTATTCACCTCACTTCAGACCGGATACAATAAACGTCAAAAGACAATTCCCGGCGAAAGCTGTAAATAAATGAACTAATATTTGACAAACTTCATTTGAACGTCTGCGGCCTTGCCAGGCCTTGCTCATCAAACACGTGACGAGCAAACGTAAAATTTGACAAACAAATTTGATCGTTTACAGGCACCTTTATACACATTGTTATATATTTAAGTAAAATATGGAAAATAACAAGACAAAAGGAATATCCCAAAGAAGATTACGGCAATGAGGCAAACGACTTTTGGAATGGAGAAGGTTAGTAATAAATATTATATTATTTATTTTGAATTTGAATTTTGTACGCTTTAATTTAATTTTTTGTAAATTTTTATAATTGTATATGTATATTATATTAGACACTGCTGAAAGCCACCTGCATTTCAGGAGAAATCCGGAAAATGTAGCTGAGTAATTACCCTTTTGTCAATAGAATTAAGTAATAAAAAAATAATATGAAAAAATCTGTCAAATAAATGTTGGTGCCACTTTAATGTTCGGTCTACCTGTAACTTACAACAGTTTACTGTAATAGTAATTATTCAAATGACTATTACGTTTTGGTAATAAAATCTAATCCTTTTTGTCTGGACAATATACCAAATCTTCAAACATAGGCAGGTAGACCGCACACCAAAGAATAGACATTGCAGGTAATCTGCAAGTTAGAGCGGCACCTAAATGATTTTATTGTTATTATGCCGTGGTAAGTAAATACTAGAGATGAAACGGATAGTTGTTTGGCCGGATACCGGATATCCGGCGAGCTGAATGGCCGGATGGCCGGATATTTGCCACATTCAGTGTTTAATCATTTCAATAATCTTTGTATTTTTAGTTCACTATTAATTAATCATGTTAATTTAAGTTTTCGCTCCTCTGCGAGGTTTTTGTAGGTTTTTACTAAAAGTTTTTAGTTTAGATATTTACTATTATTTATGTATTTATCATAAGAGTGGATATCTCAGAAGAAAATTTTAGTTTTTTGGAAGGTCTTATGGCTTTTTTGTAACTTTTTCGACTTTAAATAAAAGCTGTCATAATTATAAGCCATTTTATTGATATTTACCTCACAAAGACCTCGTATTGCATTTTATTATAGGAAATTGTCGTAGTTTTTGAATATCCGGTATCCGGCCGGATAGTAAATTTAGGCCGGATACCGGATAGTTACCGGATATCCGTTTCATCTAGTAAATACACAGTAATTCAAATGGTAATCATTCTCCAAAATCAAGGGTCGAAGTTTTGCAAGACTGATGTGGTGGTTGTTTTAGTAGTTGTTGATGTGTGGCTGTTGTGGTGGCGTTGTGGTGGCAATTAGTGAGCATACAATTCTTGATTTTAAAATGTCTCTTTATCCCCCCCCCCCCCCCCTCCTCTGAGCCCCTTTTTTCTTCCTTTTTATTATTATTATTCATTCATTTACTAATTAAGTCTTAAGATCCTTTCAAATGTCAGACGAAACTACTAAATGACATTCTATTGACTTACGTAATAGGTAGATATATAACCATGTAATAATTTAATTTAATATAACTTATAACTTGTATTATAATGTAGTGTGTATGTCTTAATAAACAAATAAACAAAATAAACAACATATTTGTTAACACAATGAAAATAAGACTAACCCAGTACTAGTAATCAACTACCGCGGTGGCTCTTTGTTAGTTTCGTTAGAAATTCAAGAAGGCAGCCAAATTTTTTAATCGAGTTTTGTGTTCCAATATATTATCAATACATTTACTATAATTACCGTACTTACTTGCACGCAAAGCTTACAAAAAGTATCTTCTTTCAGGATAAACAAGAGATTGTTCCAGAAACGAACGCCTGGAATTCACCAAATTTCGGTCTAAGCACTTGTGATATTGACGTTAATCCCTGCTCAATTCCATATGAGGTAAACAAATTATTGAGAAAATAAGTGTATGCAATTGTTTTATTTGCACTTCTATTTACAGTATACTATAAATTAAAATATTGAAGACATACAAAACTTTTATCATCATTTCACACTGGATTTTTTTTTCTTTCAGGTGGAAGTTTGTCAACCGCTAAAGACTAAGATGCTGATTGAAGGTCGTAGATTGATTAATGTAGATATGTTTTTAAAAAAACTTAAAATATATAGTCAACATTGCGAAAAATTTGGATGTAGTCTAAGTAATTTAGAAATAGTGGACGAAAAAAGGATGGTCTCATATCTAAATTCACAATTAAATTCAATTTTTGCAATTTTCAAAAGATCCTTTTGACTGATGACGATTGTGCATCTTTGGATATCAACAGGAGTGCGGTATCTGGAATTATGGCAATTGACAGGGGACAGTACCAGTTGGAGGAATTTTTAGCAGCAGTCGACGTACCAACAATGTCTTCAAAACTGTATACGAGAATACATTCAGAAGTATCTCAGAATTGGCAGGAAACTTCTGTTGACTGTATGGCATTGGCATCCGCCGAAGAAAGGGATGCGGCATTAAAAGAAGGCAGAGTAAACAAAAATGGAACTGCCATGATTGACGTTATTGCAGATGGATGCTGGGGAAAGAGATCGTATAGAATAAATTATTCCTCTTTGTCAGGAGCAGCGGCAATTATAGGAAAGAAATTTTGAAAAGTATTATTTATGTCTGTTGGCAACAAATATTGCTGTATTTGCGCTCGGGCAGAAAAAAAAAACACTTTACCTAAAGAACATGTATGTTTTAAAAATTACACAGGCTCTTCAAGTGGCATGGAGTCAGACATTCTTCTCGAGGGTTTTAAAGAGTCTGTTAAGGAATACAATTTAATTTACGCTCGCTTGGTATCCAATGGTGACTTCAGCACATATTCTAAAATACTACAAGCCCGACCCTATTTGGACCGTACAGTAGAAAAGATTGAATGTAGGAATCATGTGTTAAGAAACTTTTATAAAAAACAATGTTCTCTTGGCTCTGATACAAAATATCCCAAAAATTTGAAAAACTTTTAACGGTTCGTAATATTATGTCTCTCCGGAAGGCTGTTACCTGTTCGATTAAATATAATAAAAATTCTGATATTCCCTTGTCAAAAAAATAGAAAATTTGCATAAGGACATTTTACATTCTCCGTATCACGTTTTCGGAAACCATAACAAGTGTAGGAATTATTTTTGCTCTGCGGAAAAGACGGGTGACTCTGACTTATTGGTGGTGCTAAAAGGAAGTCCCCTGTGGCTCAGAATCATTTTGATAACATCTGCCGTTGGTGCGCACGCACATAGTCTCATACACGATGTTGACAGTAATGTCGTTCAAAGATTTAATGGAATAATCGCAAAATTCATAGGTGGCAAGAGAATAAATTTTTCAATGAGGCACGATGCCATGGTGCTGTGGTGTCTTTTAACACAAGAGCTCCATTGTGTAATTTACAAAAATCTTTTTTTCATCACCCTACTAGACATGTAAAAAGTCTGGAAGCCAAACGTCAAAAGAGAGCTTTAAATAGACAACGGTACATGAGGAAAAAGAATCGCATTCTTCAACAAATTTCTAAAAATGAAGAGATTCGTGGTATCAATGTCAGGCAACCAGATATGCTACCAGAAAGTTTTGAAAAGAGCAAAAAAGAATTTCTTCTGAATTTAAGCGAAAACATTATAAATCAAGACCCAATTCAAAAAGAAACAATTTTGCAGGGAGATTCCGGCGAATGGTTGCTGCTGAGGCAGAATATGTAGACGGCATCCATATTCGGAAACGTAATCAAAAGAAGGGAAGATATTAGCTGCAGGCCTCTGGTGAAAAACTTGTTAAGCCCAAAATGTTTTTTAAATGTAGCTTCTATTCAGCATGGAATTGTCAATGAAAGGGTGGCTTTTCAACAGCTGTCCGTTCAAGAAAATGTGGTAATTAATTCTTGTGGACTGTACATTGATTTCGAGTACCCTTTTTTCAGCGCTTCACCGGACGGCATTACTGATGATGGTTGTGGAAGTAAAATGTCCAATAACGGCATTTAAAATGGGATTAGACGAAGCTGTACGTAAGAGAATGGTTACTTTTTGGAAATTAGTGAAAGGTCAGCTAGTCATCAATAAACAACACTCGTGATACTACCAAATTCATGGGCAATTCCATCACAGGCGTATCACAGGCAAAGAAATGTGTTTGTTCAGCCTTTGGACCGGAAAAGAAAATATAATGAAAGTTGAATACATCAGAAAGGACCCTGCATTTTGGAAAGTATAAATGAAAAGTAAGTTGATACGATTTTATATGGAGTGTCTACTACCTGAACTTGATTCCCATATAATATATTGTTGAAGCTATGTAATCGAGCCGACTTTGAAAAAGTAAGATAAATACCAACACATGCAAATTATTGACATCCATTATGAAACTAACACAAAGCCAATCAAATGACTGTGAAATGCTACATGTGAACACAGAGCATTAAATATTTAAAAACAAAGCAGAAGGTTCACAAGCAATACCTATCAATCTGGTGCAATCTGATCTCGGTGTAATTGATTTAATAATGGATTTTAACAGTTTTTAGGCAGAATTTGCAAACAAAATTTATAGAAATAATCTTATAAATTTACATATCTATTATATTTTATTTATTTTCCATGAATGCTTTTTTTCTAAATAGGGGAGGGTGGGGCGTGTTGTGACGGGGGCAGGTTGTGACATCGCGTTGAAAATTCCCGCTAGTTAACTTAGCAGGGTGTGCATCGCGCCATTTCGTGTGAACTCCGCACCACCAGGTTCTGTCAAAACAGTGGTGCCGTGCAATTGATATAATTAAAGCTATACGATAAAGTGTGATTTTTCAGTGCTAAACGAACTTTTCCTGCAAATTTTCGAAGTCATCTGCTAACCTGCTAACACTCGGTAAGTTGTTATATATTTTTTTCTCCAAACAGTGTGTCTTTTGACTGTGTTATTAGTTATAAATAAAATGCGTACGTCAAGTACTTGCGTGGTCATTTTTATGTAAAATCGTCTGGTGGGGCGAGTTGTCACATCAAGGCGGGAGCGTATTGTGACACTCAACTCGCCCCCAGAATTTAGTTTTTATTTACCTTTATATAAAACCAATGTGTACCAAAGACGAAGAGGAGGGAAACACCTCTGCTGCTGATCTCACAAGAACACCATTGCAAGACATAACGAATGCAGACATTGAAGAAAATTTTTTGAACCCTCAACCATCAACTAGCAGAACCATTAAACCTGTGTGTCAAAAAACACCAGAACAAATCCAGCCATTACCCAAAGCTCAACCAAGAAAGAACTTTCCAAGTAGAAAAAACTTACTTAAAAGACGAAGAGGAGGGAAACACCTCTGCTGCTGATCTCACAAGAACACCATTGCAAGACATAACGAATGCAGACATTGAAGAAAATTTTTTGAACCCTCAACCATCAACTAGCAGAACCATTAAACCTGTGTGTCAAAAAACACCAGAACAAATCCAGCCATTACCCAAAGCTCAACCAAGAAAGAACTTTCCAAGTAGAAAAAACTTACGAGGGCAATTTTAACGGACACCCCTATAAAGAAAAAATAAAATAAGAAGACCAACTGAGAAAGGTAAAGAAAGGAATAAAAATAGAAAAAAGTATAAATACAAAACTAACTAAACAAAACTAACACCCAATAAATTAAAGGTGGTGATAAAAACAGAACTATATTAAAAATATATTAGACGTAAAAAAAAAGAGTTTTTTGGTGTCCATATCATCCACCGAAACTGAAGAGGAGCCACCACTTTTGGAAACTGAAGACAGCGACGCGAACGAAGAAGGGCAATGTATATATTGTCGTAACCCCTATTCTAATGATATTTCTGGTGAAAGGTGGGTCAGGTGCATAATATGTCTTAGATGGTGTCATGAGTTTTTACAAATTTTATTACGTGCCTACCTACTTATTTCATTTAATTACTTGTTCGTCACAACCTGACAATTCCCATATTTTGTAAAATAATATTTTATCGCTTTATTCGTATGTTAATAAGGTAAATAATACCAAAATAATGTAGCCAAAGAGTTATTTGTTTCCATTAAAATGTCAAACCTTTGATTTCATTAAAGATTTTTCTACTATATTCAGTTTTGTAATTTAGTCTCAACACGCCCCACCTTCCCCTACATACTACACAATAGTATAACGTATAATTACATTATCTTGGTTACAACATATGACTTACACCTAATATAAATGTCTCTACCATCACTTATTTGGCATGAAGGATTTAGGTAAGCCATGTAAATACATCGTTTTAAAGCTAATTAAATTTGTCATATACTTTGTAATTTTTTTTCAAATCCCCTCCGCTAAAAAAAATTCAACCTCAAAATAAACCAGCCCTCGAAGAAGTAGTTGGCATGAGGATTAAATTCTTGGTAACCATTTCCTATACTCTTTAGTGGCATTATATTTCATATCTGTAAAACTGTACTATGTTACTATTCATTGAATCTATCCATAATTTATTTTGGAAACAAGACCGTTGGTTAGTGATAGTTTGTTAAAACAAAAGTTATTGCAATATTTTCACTAACAATATTGAAATTTCTATATAAAAATACCATAACATTGCCTCACGTTACATCGCAATATAGCGAGAATGACATTTTTACTATTTCCTTTCTAAAACCTCTTTTTTTCATTATTGCAAAGCATAAACGGATCTATCCATTGTTTTTCAGAATGCTGAAATCATTGAGACGGAGGAAGCTGATCCACCTCTTGAAATGGATGATGTAGAGCCGCCCCAGGTAGCAGCCAACGTTGCTTCGGAGGCAGTTGCCAGTACCAGTAGCGGTGTCAGTACCAGTGCCAGTGTGCGATGGCGTCATCGAGACTTGGTACCCGTGGACTCTAAATGTATTATTAATTTTTCTGCACCGACCAAAGATATGACACGTCTTAGATATTTTAAATATTTCATGAGTGAAGACATCATTTTAAATATGGTGGAACAAAGCAATCTGTATTCAGTTCAGAAAAGCTGCACTAATATTAACACCTCCGTTGAAGAAATGGAGAAGTTTCTCGGCACGTACATATTAATGGGCATTTTGAAGCTGCCTCAAATTAAACAATACTGGCAAGAAGGGCTTAGACTGCCCATGATATGTGATGTCATGACGAGAAACCGTTTTGCCAAACTTAGAAACAATTTTCATTTGAATGATAATTCAAGATGTGTGCCCAGTGGTCAAACTGGGCACGACAAACTGTTCAAAGTTCGTCCTTTGGTAGTTGCTCTTCGTCGCAATTTTTCCCAAGTCGAACCAGAAGAGTTGAACTCCATAGATGAAGCCATGATCCCCTTAAAGGGCAGAAGAATTTTAAAACAATATATGAAAAATAAGCCCCATAAATGGGGGATTAAAATGTTCGCCCGAGCGGGGGCAAGTGGCTTTGTGTATGATTTCGAGGTATATACTGGCAAGGACACCAACGTGGGTGAGAGGACTGCACTGGGAATCAGTGGAGATATTGTCGTAAGACTTTGCGAAGGCATTCCACGGAATGCTAACTATAAAGTGTCTTTTGACAACTAGTTCACCTCTCATTCGCTAATATCAAAATTGAAATCTTTAGGCATATGGTCCATTGGCACTGTTCGTAGCAACAGACTGCGTGGCTGCACATTTAAAACTGACAAACAGTTACTGCAAGAGGGCCGTGGATCATATAACTATAAGAATGAAATGGAATCTGGTGTTTTTGCCATAAAATGGTTCGATAATATGAATGTACACTTTGCATCCTCATACGTCGGACGGAAACCGGTTGGTACTGTCCGTCGTTGGTCTAAGTCGAAGGTTTCCCGCTCCAACATACATGTTCTTTGTCCAGCAATAGTGGCAGAGTACAATAGATTCATGGGTGGTGTCGACCTCAGCGACATGTTGATTTCACTCTACCGCATTGATATCCGATGCAATCGTTTTTATCTACAAATAGTTTTTCACTTTGTTGACATGTGTGTGGTGAATGCTTGGCTACTTTACAGGCGTCACTGTTGTCAAAAAGGAGAAAAATATAAAGCTTTAGTAGTATTTCGATCGCACTATAATCTTGTATTTGTGATTTTACTATACCGGATCACTTCGCGACAGCTCTTAACATCACATACAGTATTGCAGGTACAAAACCAAACAAGGTGAGGCAAGTATTTTAATATTATCTCAAAAGCGAATTGATAAATACATGCATAATTATAATTGGAATGCCCCACTTGCGGAACAAGATTATGTTGATGTGAATAAAGTAAAATAACCTTCTGTCCAAAATATTAAAAAAAGACCACTTGCAACAAATTTTAAATAAGAGACTCTCTGTGCAAAAGATGGAAAAATTCACGTAACAATAAAAATTACGAAAAAAAGCTATAAATCATTCCGAAATACTGGTTCCAAATTAGTCATAAAATGTAAAACTACACATTTTAATGAAACATTTAAAAACTACTTCAGCAATTCCAAAAAAATGTGCGATCAAATAAACAAATTATTAGGACGTAAAACCAAAACAAACTGCGATGAAATTATTTCAAAGTACATGCTAAATAATAATGAGCAAACAGAGGAAATCGTTGTAAAGATTCGCTGAGTACTTTTCCAATAGTATCAGCTCGATGTTACACAAATGCGACTACAAAGCGTCTAATATAGCTCCCGTTGAGTTGCTGCATAGCACGCACCTGCCCAGAGCTACGAGCGGGGAAACGGCGTGATGGTTAGTTAGTTATAAGCATATTCTCTTCTATTTTCAGTTCGGCCAGAACATCTTATGGTAACAGTGCTATTGGACAAGTACAATTGAAACGAGAAGGGGATTTGTGCACCGTTTAAAGCAAAAGTCACGCCTAAATAGGGTTCATTCCCGGGAATTCTCGGCTCGAGAATTCCCGGGAAATCGTTGGGCTTTGTTCCCGGGAAATCAAGCTCGAGAAAAGTCAAGAACTCGAGAAATCATGTACCTATGTAGAAATTAAATCGCCGTTTTTATTCTAATTAACATGCCATAAATGGTGCTGTGATTGTAATTCAATTCTAATTTACATTTATTTTCTACCTGAATTTAAGATATTAACCGTTTCTTTCATGTTATTTTGTTTTGTTTTATAGAAGCTATTTTTGTTTACAAGTTTTAAGTTGATTTTTTTTCTAAATAACCAGCAAAAATGGAGGTGTGATTGTAATTTAATTATAAGTTAAGATATTAACGTTTTCTTTCGTATTGATTTTTTGTTTAGTTTAATAGAAGCTACTTTTATTTATAAGTTCTAAATAACCAGCCAAAAACGGCGCTGTCATTATAATTATGAGTCTGAATAATTTTATTTCTGTATTTTTTTTTTTAAAGTTAATTAGCTTATTCATAAGATTAATGTTTTTGAATATAATCAATGAAAGTTTTATAATTAATTTGATACTTTAAAATGAGAGGAAAACCAATGAATTTGTTGACGTTATTGGAACCAAATAATATGAGAAAATGTAAGTAAATGTAAATTTCTCGGCAACCCGAGAAGCCTCGAGAAATTAGCCTCGAGAATTCTCGAGACCCGAGAAATTGAAAAGCTCGAGAAGTCATGAACCTTACGCCTGAACACAAAATTAGAACCCCAGAATAATGTCATTTATATTTGCAATGAAAAAGATGGTATTGTGGTAAGTATTGTTTGCGAAGGGTGTGTAGCATGTAAAGGTGGATGTAAGCATGCGATTGCATTCCTGACTCGGCTTAATCGACGGACATTGGAGGAGTCGAGAACATCTATAAAATGTTACTGGGCCAAGTCAAAACTTTCTCAGGTAGGTAATTCCATCAAGTTTGTCAAACAAAATCAATTTGGACGCAGATAAACTGTGACGAAGTTGCCTGAACCAACGGGTTCTTTTATTAATCGCTTCACCCAGCATTCTGCTGAGCATGGGGTTACCGATACCCAGTCTACAACTTCATCTTTACTTCCAAAAGCAGTTGTCCTTGCACTATTTAAGTCTCCAAGCTATAACAGCTCCCGATACAGGCGAACCCTAGTGGGGTTAATAATTGCATGCTAAAAATGTATTTAAATTGTGAAGAACTCCAACTCTACTCTTTCTACCACCACCGCAAATACATTCTCCTCTACTACAAGATCCTCACCAATAACACACGAGTCCAGTTCAGCGCTTCCATCTACCAACGAGGACAAAATTCCTCTTCTCAAAACTAAACGGATTCTGACTTCTGTTGAAATCCCCCAATACGCTTCTCCCCAGAAAACGAACCAGTCCGAGTCAGCCATGAATATTGTTCAAATTGCCACTCTGGCACTGAAAGCAGCCGAGCCTCTCAGAAATAACATAACCAAAGAAGTCCGTGACACAATAATCTCATCTCTACTGGAAATAATTGAGAAAGGAGCCACACTGGGAAAACAACTTCATGCTCTGGAAGTCGAATTACTGGAAACAAAGGTGCAGAATGCAGAAACTCAACTGAAGATGGAAGAAAGACACTGCAGGGAAATGTCAGCCTGCGCCAACGCTCAAAAAGAACCCGTACTCAGTTACGCCTCGGCAGTAGGGAATCGAGGAGACCGCACCAGACATGCCGTAATAGTATCTTCATCAGACCAAGAAGCAACATCAGAATCCATCACCACAACAATAAAGGATATTATCAAGCCAGCCGACCTCAGAGTGGGTGTCAGTGGAATGACAAAGGCCAAAAATAACAAGGTCATAATTACCTGCCCTAAAAAGACAGATGCCGAGAAGATCCTAACAGCAATTCCAGGGTTGACCAATGGTAACTTGGTTGCTCATGAGGGCAAACGTCTTAGACCTAATGTTATCTTGAAGGGGATCGAAAAAGAAACACAAGATTCCGAAATATTAGACATGATCTTGCAACAAAATGATACTATCTACGAAGCCACTGGAAATGATAAGGAAGCTATTAAAATTCTAAGATTCACAAACAACAGGAAAAACGATAGGCTACGAAATGTTATTCTGATCGTCAAAAAAGAAGTACATTCAGCTATGTTAAAACAAGAAAGAATAAATATAGGTTTCCAGCGAGTCCGAGTCGAAGACAGCTGCCCAATCATGCAGTGCTATAAATGCATGGGATACGGTCACTCCGCCGCGGGATGTACTGAATCAAAAGATCGTTGTCTACACTGTGCTGGTGAACACAAATCATCTGACTGCACAAAAAAGGAACAAAAAGAAGAATTCCGCTGCTGGAACTGCTTTAAAATGGCCAAAGGCAAAATTGAGGCACCAAAACACAGATCAAACGATAGGGACTGCCCCTACCGTACCATAATGATGTCACGCACAATGGAGAGAGTTGATTATGGCTAACTCAACTGTAACTACAGCATCCGGGACCCAGGCCAGTATAAATGAATACAAATATGAGAAAATTGAAGACTATAAGCCAATAAAAAATAGCCTTCGAATAATGTATCTTAACGCGAGAAGTATCGGAAATAAAATTGACGAGATTGAAGAAACTTTAAAGAGCATCAAACCCACTGTACACGTACTTGCAATATCCGAAACCTGGTTGGAAGATGGTGAGGAGTGCTTCTTCAACATCGACGGCTACCAAAGTGCATTTGCGTCTCGCACCAATGAAAGAGGAGGAGGGGTGATTCTCTACACGCACCATTCACTAAATGCTACAACTATTGAAAAACATTGTAGTGAAAATTCTTTCTTAGGAATTAATATCCGTAACAGAAATTTTAAACCGTTAAATATTTATGTTATCTACAGAAAGCCGACCTCAAACATTAACGAATTCTTAATGTATCTTGAATCTATTTTAAATAACTGTAGAAATGATACCCTTATCTTTGGTGACTTCAACATTGACATTCTTCTCAAAAATAATTCATCTCTTAAGTACATCAACACGCTAGACCATAGGTTCCCAACCTTTTTTTGCCCACCGCCCACTTCGAGAAATTTTTTTTTTCTAGCGCCCCCCAACTCGTAAATCTGAAAGAGCAATTGTCGTCACGATTATATTTACCAACGGGGGGGGGGGGGGGGAGATAGGATGGGGCAAGATTCGTTTTTTTATTTTTTATTGTATGTTTTATTTGGTGACCGGCCAACTCAGAATGAAACCAACTCAGAAGCACCTCATAAAGGTCATTAAAGAGTGATGATTAAAAAATATTGATTAAGTTAGGTTAGGATTACCGGCAATTTTAAATGTATTTTTTCGTAGCTTTTAATGACCTTTCTGAGGTGTTTCTGAGATGGTTTAATTCTGAGTTGGCATGGAACCGTTCTGAATTATTTTTATTTTTTTACTTGGGTTTTATTGCTCAGAAAGATTACACTTGTGCAGTAATTCACGTGACACGCTACAGTGGTATTGTAGACTAATTTCCGTGTTTTGACGTCTAACTTTCCCTTTATCCTACTTTTCTGTTTCATTTTAATCTTTTCTGTTTTTTTTTAATTTAACATTTCAAAGTCAGTGTTTAGTTTTAATTTGTTATAGGTTATGATTCCTGAGTATTTAATTTCTTCTACTTCTTCAATATTTTGATTTTCTATATTAAGGGTAGTAATTTCGTTGAGTTTCTTCTCTAATATCATGAATTTACTTTTAGTTACATTTTTTTTCAGTTTATTCGAAGAAAAAAAAACTTTAATATATAATATAGAAGTGTTCTTTAAAAAAGCTTTTTTTGACAATGCATCTTCGATATTATTTGGTATAATATATAAAAGTGTGTCATCAGCAAAAGTTTGATAGAACAGTACTTTAGGCACTTCACTATATCATTAATATATATACTTAATAAATAGGAGCGGTCCCAATACAGATCCTTCAGGAACTCCGAGGTTTACTTGTTGTTCTTCAGCTATAGCATCTGCAATTTTGTTTCTTTGTTTTCTATTTTTAATTTTATTATTAGTATTTCTCTGTCTATCGTTTAAACACGTCTAAAATCCAAGAACACCACTTTTGTGATTTTCTTCTGATCCATACTGGTTTTCCATTATGAATATTTGTTTCTAAACCCTGCTGTTTTACAAGAATGTTATTTTTTTTCAATAAATTTTCTCATCTGTTCTTTAACTATGGATTCTAGTATTTGTTCATATTTAGGTTATCCATTTATTTTTCTGAGGTCTTCGAAATTTTTAGCATTTATTATTTTGGGCACTGGTGTTATTATGGAAGTTTTCCACGACTGCGGAAAAATTCCCTTTAACACAGATTAGTTTATTAGTGCAACTACTTAAATTTAATTATGCCTAGTAATTACAGACGTCGATGATTTTTGCGTCATTGTATTAAAAATTTTCATCAAATACTCACTGTTACCTGAAAATATTATTATTCTCTCTTCTTTCCGATGATTGAGAAGAAGTATCTGTGAATAATGAAATACTCTTATTTATG
Source organism: Limnephilus marmoratus (assembly GCA_917880885.1). Lineage (NCBI taxonomy): Eukaryota > Metazoa > Arthropoda > Insecta > Trichoptera > Limnephilidae > Limnephilus > Limnephilus marmoratus. The sequence continues at coordinate 58,182,077 of OU862908.1, forward strand.
TTTTCAACACTTAGTATTAAATTTGGCTATTTTAGTTTTATCATCTTCAACACCATCGGGAACCGAACTCCTTAATGTTTTCCCTCTGTTTGCCACTTATAATTTCTTTAAGTGTAGTCCACATTTTTCTTGAATCTCTTTGAGAGGTAATAATTTTTAGCCTCGAATTCGAATTTTTGGTATGTTTTATTTCTGTACCTATACATGTTTCTAAGTTTCTTACAGGTTTCCCAACTTTCTTCTGGAAATTGTATTTTACAGGCTTTGTAATCTGTATCGCTTTGTTTTTTAGAAGATTTAGGGATTTCGTAGGTATACTATTTATTTGTATCTTTTAATATACTACTAGCTGGTTCCCGGCATGCGTTGATATACCATTTTTAAAGAAATAAATTGTTTCCTGTTCCCCTCCCGCATTTCTTTCCCCTCCCGCGTTCCCTTTCCACCTTCCCCGCCTACCCCTCCCCTCTTTCACTTCCCCGTCCCGCCAAACCCCCTACCGCGTTCCATATAACAGTCCCAGTACATTCAGTTTTCAAACATTTCGCGTGCCTCCTATTACAATTTTTTTATTCAAATTTTCGCTTTTCATTCAAAACAAATATTCATTTTTATATATTATAAGAACAATCAATCAAATTTGGTACCTAACGTAGGTATCTATTTAAAATATCTATAATTTAAATAACCCATAGATAATTCTTTTTTTACAAAAAAAAAGTTCGAAAACACAATTCAATTTCGTCAAACGCGTGAACTGTCAAACGTGTGAAGTTAAAATAGTCGTTAAGTTTTCTGAAATTATCCAATTTTCTGAGCAATTTTCTTAAATTTTCTTCCAGTAAGAACCTTCTACAAAGTATTGGGAAACTTTAAAAAAAAAGTGAAATGAAGGCGTGACCAAGGGAAACAGGAATTCATTTTATATATAAATACTATCTGGTCCCGGCATGCGTTGCTATGCCATTTAATAAAGAAATTGTTTCTCCCTGAGTGTCCTTTTCCATTCGTCCCGTTTCCCTTCCGCCTCCCCTTCTTCTCCTGCATCCTCTTCCCCTCTCACGTTCCCACTCCATCACCTCCACCTTCCCTCTCCCCACTCCACTCCCCCCCCCCCCTTCCCCTGTCCCGCAAACCCTTCTCCCGAGTTCTCCTCCCCCTCCCACGTTCCCCTCCCCCTCCCAGGTTCCCCTCCCCCCTCTCGTCTTCGCCTTTCACCTTCCCCGCCTTCCCTCTTCCCGTTCCATATATTCAATCCCAGAACATTCAGTTTTTAAACAGCCCGCGTGCCACCTTTTACAATTTTTATTCAAAATCCATTTTTCATGTATATTAAATTTGGTACCTAACATAGGTACCTATTTAAAATATCTAAAATTCTTGATTCGATTCAAACTATTAGGGGAGTAACAACTTTAAATAAATTTATCAACTTAAAGATTTTCAAAAATAGAATTTTATTTAACAATCATTGTTTTGCAAAATATCCTTCTCAAACACGCGTACTGTCAAACGTGCGATAGTCGTTTAGGTTATTAATAGGTTTTCTATAATTATTAATTTTTCTGCACAATTTTCTTAATTTTTCTCTCCGTAAGAACCATCCTCGTACTTCAAGGAATATTAAAAAAAAGAATTAGCGAAATCGGTTCAGCTGATCTCGAGATTTGCGCTTAACAACACATTAAGCGATTCATTTTTATATATAAGAGAAGACATATTCGTTGTAGGCATTAGTTCATTTACTACTGTTTTCAGGTGTCCTATTAGTTCATCGGCTTTTCTGTCTAAATTTCCTTGGTTATCGCAGATCCACCTTTTTGTAATGCCGTACACAATTTATCCTTATTATAGTTCTTTATATTCCTGTATATATATTATACTTCGTGTTCCCTGAGGCTTCAGACTATTTATCTTTTAGTTAAAGAATCTTGATTGCGATATGATTAAACTGTGTTTTAACAGTGTATGTATATTAACTGTGAATCTGTGTATAAATTATGTGAAACACCTGACTGTATAAATTGTACGTATTTAAAATGTATCCACAAGCTCCTCCATCCACAAGCAAATGCTTTTAATGGAGGAAAAGTAACACTGTAACATGTTCCATTTTTTAAGATAAATAAAATTATTAAAAAAAAAAAAAAAATTATATCTAATTTTTGTAATAATTGTTTTGTGATCAGATTGATTTTGAATTCTTCCGCAGCATTAACTTCCGCGTAAAAGTCATTTGAAATTACCAAATTAATCATGGCTTTAGAGTTTTTTCATATTCTTGTATAATTTTTGAGAAGTTGCTTCCTACCCAGGCAATTTATGATGATTTGTAATCATGTGCTTTTTATATTGAATATTAAAATCTCCACAGATGATTTTCAAGTCTCTTGTATTTATTTGCTAACGGCACCATTCTCCAAAAAAATCTAAGAATTTTGTATCATTTTGATTTGGGGAATTATAAATAGCTGCATAGGTTCCCAGCTTAAAATCCTTCAATAGCCAGTAGGTATCCAGGTATTATTTTTATCTAGTACCGCATTTGTTGTGACTTTGTAAGAGATGTTGTTTACACACTCACACACATGCACTACAGAATTAATGTGATAACTCCACCTGTATGCCTGCTGCTAAATGGGTCGCATCTAATTGTCGAATAGCCCTGAAATGTTGTTTCATTTTGGTTAATTTCTTCGGTAATACAGGTTTCGCTCATCATCACCATATGCAGTTCGTATTCTTTTAGCACGTCTTCGACTTCTTCGATATGTGCTAGCAAACTAGCTATGGGTTTCTCTGGGTCTCCTACCGCCCCCCTGAAAGTCTGAAACGCCCCCCAATTTTCTCTTTGCCTTCTACCGCCCCCCTGAAGGTCTGAAACGCCCCCAAGGGGGCGTTATCGCCCACGTTGGGAACCTATGCGCTAGACTCATACAACTGTTTCATATGTAACACATCCTATCCTACACGAGTAACAGATACCTCTACCTCTCTAATAGACCATATCATCTCAAACAGACAAAATATTTCCTCAACTACTGCAAATATAGATGCCTACCTAAGTGATCATAACATTTTGATATTAGATTACCAAAACAGCTTGAAACATCACAGTAATAATAGAATACATTCTTTTTCAAACAACACCAAAACCGATAAAAACACGTTAAAAACATATTTAGAATCCCACAACTTTCCACACGAAACCACCAGTAATGCCAATGAAAACTATAATAATTTTAATGAATACATCAAAACAGCAATAAAATCATCCCAACATAAATCTGAGTTACGCATAGGAGACCAACGGAGGGGTAATAAATACTCCATGGTTTGATGCAAAATTAAATGCACTTATCAAACAGCGCAACAATGCGTTTAACCTCTGGAAAAAAAATCAGCAAAGTGATATATTCACAGCACTGAGAAATAAAACAAGAAATCAAGTTACCAACTATAGAAGATATGCTAAAACCAAATACTACACGACTATATTTAAGGAAAACCTGCGTAATCCGCAACAGACATGGAAAATAATAAAAGCAATTCTAACAAATAGCTCGACACCCCAGAAAGATGAAATTGAATGTCTTCTCATTAAGAATGAAGAAATAACATGCCCAACACAGAGAGCTTCAACTTTCAACAACTTCTTTATATCAGTTGGGGAAAACTTAGCAGCTACAATTGCATCATATCCAGTAGTGTTGAGTACCTCATACAAGAGGCACCTCAAATGTCCCATACAAACACGTAAAATGTCCCCCCACCTCACAATATGTATTTGTACCAACTCTTTTTCTTTGTCCCCCCTTCATATTTGTATTACTGCAAATATGAAGGAGGGACAAAATATGAGGTGTGAGGTGGTTTGTTTTGTTGGACTACATTCATGTCATGTACGGGACAAATATGAGGTGAGGTTCGAGGTGGTTGGTGTATTGGACTACATGTCATGTCACGTTGTCACGTATGGGACAAATACGAGATGAGGTGTGAAGTGGTTGATGTATTAAACTACATGTCATGTCACGCATAGTTTGGGACAAATGTATGAGGTTGTGAGGCGTGAAGTGTTTGTATATTCTATGACATTTTTGTATTAGAACCGTGAGGTGGTGATGGGGTAAGCCAATTCATATATTGTGAATACTGCAGAAGCGTCCCAACTGCTCCGAAATTTTTATTTTTTATTTTTTTATTCTAAATTATTGTTAAGTGAATACCGCACAAGAGTACCAACTGCTCCAAAAAAATTTTTTTTTTTTAAATATTTTTTTATTGTAAATTATTGTTATGTGAATACACATTACAATAATTTATGAGCACAAGAGTCCCAACTGCTCGAATTTTTTTTTTTAATTTTTTTTTTTTTATTGTAAATTATTGTTATGTGAATACACAAAACAATAATTTATGAGCACAAGAGTCCCAACTGCTCGAAAAAAAATTTATTTTTGAAATATTTTTTTAATGTAAATTATTGTTATGTGAATACACAAAACAATAATTTATGAGCACAACAGTCCCAACTGCTTAAATTTTTTTTTTTATTCTAAATATTTTTTATTGTAAATTTATGTATTGATAAGTGAATACCGCACAACAGTACCAACTGATCCAAAAAAAAAAAAAAATTTATTTACTTATTGTTATATGTTATGTAAATACCGCACAAGAGTCCCAACAGCTCCCAAGGGAGGGAGGATGAGGCAGTGTTGAGATGAGGTGGAGGGGGTTATTGTGTCCTACCCAACACTAATATCCAGATGATTCTATCACTATAAACACGGATCAAAAAGCAAACCAGTCCTTATATATGGCCAAAACAAATAAAACAGAAGTTCTCAGTATCATCTCTCAACTAAAGTCTAATGCATCTCCAGGTTTAGATGGAATTACACCAGTGTATCTAAACTTTTGCAAAGATATATTAGCTTGCAACGGGTTGATTATCACACGGACCTTCTCACCCCGGTTTCATAGGAATAAGTACTGGCGTTTTGAGATGTGTCATCCCGTTTCATTTATCATCTGTGCAGAGACTCGGCTCGCCGCTAACTTCAGTCAAGAAACAAAACCACGGAAGGAAGGTGCTTACTGCTGTCTGGGGGACCAACCATTGGCGCTTTGGATCGCAACATTATATTCATCATTACTATCATCATATCTTCGCATCATGGAAATCGTAACGTTATCTTATTTTCTTATTTCTCAGGTTACCAGTTTAGTTTTTGTATTCTATAAAAATGCAATGGCGCCCTTTTGTTAGTATTTTGCTCTGCACACTTGCGTTCTACCCACTTGTAACTTATTGTCTAACATACATCAATCTTCGATTGATGATGTACACGGCCCGAGATAATATTTAATTTAGAGTCATCACCTTTTGTTTAATTTTACCGATCATGTCCCTGTTGGTCATCGCAATAAAAACCCTATTTTTATATCTTGAACTTATCTCTTTCATTATTGGTTTATAATTATCATGCACCTACCCTTTACTGGAGCTAGCCGCATATAGTAATGAGGAAGGAGTTATACGTAAGTATCAGGTTTATCAGTTTAACATTTAAGTAAGTTTCGTCAACATATTACAAGCTGACCACCTTGTTTTTCTTATTAATCAATCCCGGGACAGTGGAATCTTCCCAGATCAACTAAAGATAGCAAAAATAATTCTGATTTACAAAGATGATTGCAAAAAAAATCCTTCTAATTATCGTCCTATATCCATCCTCTCTGTCGTCTCTAAAGTTTTTGAAAAGGTTATTAAGCTTAGGCTCACTAAATATCTCTTATCAAACAACTTACTCGCATCCCAACAGTATGGATTCAGAAACCAATCTAACACAAAATGTGCTGCCTTCGATTTTGTATACACCCTCCAAAAGCATATAGACCAGGGTAAGCATGCTGCAGGCTTATTTATAGATTTAAAAAAGGCTTTCGATACGGTTGACCATGGGATACTACTAAAGAAGCTAGAACACCTAGGCATAGTAGGCACTCCCCTGAAGTTACTGTGTAGCTACCTCCCTAACCGACACTGTCAGACCTTTGTTGGAAAAGGGACAAGCAGCATGGGAACGATAAAAATGGCGTGCCTCAGGGCTCCGTACTTGGACCATTACTATTTTTAATATATATAAATGATATTGCTAAATGGGGACTTAAGGGTACAATACAACTCTATGCAGATGACACAGTGATTCTTTATCACAATAATGATTTAAACGAACTTGAAAAGGAAATGGAAAGGGATATAGCTTGCCTGGCAAACTGGCTGCGATTAAACAAACTTAGCCTAAACATAAAAAAAACACATTACATACTGTTTGCAAATAAAAAAAATGTAAGTCTTAATATAAGTCTTGATAATAACCGCCTTAAAAGGGCTGATGTTACAAAATATCTTGGCCTTTTCATTGATTCACAACTCACATGGAATCATCAATTTAAACATGTTCTAGCCAAAATTACTCCTATAACTGGTATTTTATATAGACTTCGCGGGTTACTTCCTCCCTCTCTATTAAAATCGATTTACCATGCTATGATTCACTCACATCTAATATATCTCGCCGGAATCTGGGGATTTGCTACAAAAAAAATTATTTCAGAAGTCCAAGTCGTCCAAAATAGAGCCCTGCGAAATATTTTCAGTTTACCTTGGGACACACATGTCAAAGACATCTACAGAAACACCCAAATACCTTTTAATACCATTCCCACTTTTGAAATAACGAAAACTATATTACAAGTAATTCAACACTCGGCACATTCCAACACTACACTATATTACAATTGCGACGTACACCAACACAACACAAGAAATCACAACAAACTTCATATACCAAAAATCAAATCAACAAAATATGGACTAAGATCCCTAGAATACATAGCTCACACAAAATATAATCAACTACCCAACGAGATCAAATGTGCAAGTCAATGTAAAAAGACCCAAACTAACATGCTCAAACTTCATCTTATTAATGACTTTCTGAAATAATAATGTTGTGTATGTCCCCATCATATGTCCATTTAATACATACAGCTTGTTATGTGTCGCCCATACATTAGTCGGACGGACTATACAATCCCTTCAACGGCTTTTTACATGAGGTTCTAACGTGATCTCATCACGTGAACATGGCATGTACACAGATCAGGCGTTAGCCAACAACCAATCGTAGGGCTTCCTTTAAGAGGATTGCCTTATAAGGAGCGAAATCCGCGCAGTGCGCGCGCCGTCGAGAAGGTCCGAGAACGAGCGAGACGGAGCGAAAGTGGAAGGCAGGCAGTCCCATTCCGGCCGCGGTCCAGTGAGCTACCCAGCACGAGCAGTCGACGCCCGGCTCGCCTCGAAAGTTATTTAATCTCGTCATGTCCAAGCACCTTTTGGCGCTCTCGGGTTCCCGAGGTACTGACCGCGACCCCACCTGCTGAAGCAGTGCGCGCGCCCCCGTGAGCCTGTTGCTCTGGACCGGCCCTCCCTGCAGTACTTCCCTCCGCCTCTGAGCATGGTTGCACTCGGCCCCCCGACCTCCTCCGGAGCTGCCGTCGCCGCCCAGCGCCTCACCCCGTCCATGAGCTTGGTGCTCTGGACCGGCCCTTCCTGCAGTACTTCCCTCCGCCTCTGAGCATGGTTGCTCAGGGCCCCCTCACCACACCAGGAGCTGCCGTCGCCGTCCAGCGTCACGTGAGAATCCTAAAATTCGTATAGATCTCTTGAGCCTAGAATCCGTAGCCATTTTCTTCCCCAGTTAGGCCTGAAATCGTATAGCATATACTTCCTGACCTGTATTGTTATTTTCCTGCATAACGGTAATAAATGAATTGTAACCAAGCCTTGTTTCACTGGAGTACATGATCGAGGAGCGCGGCCCTAACCCCCTGACCCTGAGATGAGTGTCTCTGCCCAGGCATTTGGTCCCCCGGGACGATCTGTTTAACACCCCTAACCTAACGTAACCTAACCCCAACGGGGCTGGTGGCTGACAGTACCACAACAAGCTATATGTTTCATGTAATGCGTATCATTCCCGCAATGAGTTTATTAACTCCAGGGAGTACAATGCTTTATATAATATACTATATTCTGTATTGTATACTTTTGATAAATAAAAAATTTAAAAAAATAAAAAAAATAAAAAATAAATAAAAAAAAAAAAAAAGAAGCAATAAATACATAAATAAAACAACATATTACAGAATTGTTGCATTTTTTTTGAACCAATATGTAAGGAAGCCGAAATTGCGACAAATCTGCAATTTGGGAGGCGGAATGGGTACCGCCGCCCCGGGAACCTTTATTGGATAACCAACACCTCTGCCATAGGTCACCCCAAGTGGTTCGCTACGTTTGGTGATTTAGCAGGGGTGCCCGGGTTCAAGGGGTGAGGTTTGTCCAGGTCTTGGATGACCAGGATACACTGAACCCCAGATTCCTACCCACCCCTAAACCCTTTTCCTTCCCAGAACTCTCCTCTCCATCCTTTCCCTAAAAAAACCCCTCCACACAGCATCTCCAAAGATGACATAGGCCCTGAGGGAAATTATTTTCCTCAGGGCCTCCTGTGTGGAGCTCATGTAAAAAAAAAAAAAAAATCCATAAGTCCTTTATGGTTTCAACTGAGATATGCAAGGATAACTGCCTCAAAAGTTTATGAGGCTGCACATTGCCATACTCTTGAAGGAGTCTTGGTAGAAAGTATCCTGGGAGCTGTGAAGTTAAAAGACAACCCAGCTCTAATACGAGATAGAAAATTAGAAAGCGCTGTTGTTGCAGAAGTTGGGAAGCTTTATAAAGTAGTTTTTAAAAAGACCGGCTTGATTTTGCATAAATTGCTTGGTGCATCTCCTGATGCATAAGTGTGGACTTTACGCTGGAAGTCAAGTGTCCAATGCAGCAAAAAAATGTACAAATATATAAAATATGGGAAACCGCGTCCCAAATACTTGGCACAGATCCAGATGCATTTCTGTGCTAAAAAAAGGAAATTTTCTGCATTGCTGATGAATATTTTGAAACAAAAAAAAAAATTACAACCTTGGAAATGGATTACGATGAGAAATATTGCCTTGATTTATTTACTAACCACTTTAAAGATAGCGACTTTTATACCACCAAAAACGGACGTAGAAAACTGCGACCTGGAACTATCCCTGATTTGTACTTGGAAAATGAGGTTTGTCTCATTAAAAATATTATAAAGATAGGTCGGACAATTCTATTACAATAATGAGGGAGTATTTCACCACACTCTAGATAGCTTATCCATAGGATAATATATATTGTAGTACAAAATATCACAGATATGTGGATTTTGATTTTGGATATGTGGATTTTCACTCTAGATATCTTATCCATAGGATAATATATATTGTAGTACAAAATATCACAGATATGTGAATTTTGGCACTAGCTTAGAAACCGATTGCTTAGCAAAGGCCACGCAAGCGTTGGTTTTGATGATGATTTGTGTCAATGGTCACCGGAAAATACCTGTTGGCTACTTTTTAATAGAGAGCATAAATGCTGAGCAGCGCGCATCCATAGTTAAGCAATGCCTAATCAAAGCACGTGACAGTGGCACCGAGGTTGTAGCCATAACCATGGATGGTTGTCCGGCCAACATAAGCATGGCCAAAAAATTAGGAAGTTCATTTGAACTGGACCATCTAAAAACCACGTTTACCCACCCCGGTGGCGACACGGAAGTGGCAGTTTTTCTCAACGCTTATCACATGTTGAAATTAGTGCGGAATGCAGCTGGCAACATTTAGTGAATTTAAATGTATTACAAAAAAATTAAACCTTTCATATTGCAAATAAATTAAATGATCGGCACGAATTAAATGATCGGCACATCAACTACCATCGACAAAAAATGAAAGTTAAACTCGCAAGTCAACTTTTTAGTAAAAGTGTTGCGATGCCTTAAAACTACGCTCTTTAAACAACGATTCCAATTTTAAAGACGATTCGGGTACAATTTTATTTATTAATGTAATCAACGATCTTTTCGATATTTTAAATTCGAAAAGCATGAAACAGTATGGTTTGAAAAAGCCGATGTTTGAAAAAATAATTATGAAATTTTATCTTTTTTAGAGTACGCCAAGAACTTTTTGTCATATCTTGTTGCGAACCACGAAGACGCAATTCCCGCCTTCACAAATGGAAAAATGTTACTGTTGAAAAACTTTACATATTTTTTGCTATTACAATGTTGATGGAGCGAAACCTCAAATGTAATATTTATGAATACTGGTCAACAAACCCTATAAACAACCTTCCGATTTTCAAAAGTCTCATTACAAGAGACACATATCTACTAATTTTGAGTATGCTGCACTTCTGCAATAATGCAGAGGATGACAAAACTGACAAACTCTACAAGGTTAGAATATTTATTCAACATGTCAGAGAAAAATTTAAATCATCCCTGGTACCATTTGAACATCTCTGCATTGATAGAGTCTTGTCCTTTGGAAGGGAATATTGTCAATCAAATATATTCCTTTGAAGAGGCACCGCTTTGGTGTAAAATTGTTTATAATGTGTGATGTTGAAACTAGATATATTATAGATTTCATTATATATGCAGGAAAAAACATCGATATTGAAGACGTGTATAAAATTGGCATTTCTGATGCGGTGGTAACCACATTGATGACAGATTTTGTAAACAAAGGCCAATTGTTACACTAGCAAGAAACTTTTGCAAGTTCTTCGCAAAAAGGGTACGAATGCGTGTGGCACTGTCCGGAAAAATAGAGTGTGGCTTCCTACTTTTCATAATTTGAAAAGGGGTGAAACTTCGTTTTTCCATCCCGAAAACATGATGGCCCTCAAGTGGCGAGACAAGAGAGACATTCGCATGTTGACGACTTTACATAGAGATACCATGGAAGAATCAGGAAGGAAAGATTGGGCTGCCAATGAGCCGATAATTCACTAATTAGTTCTGTTGAGTGCATGCGAAAAAGCAGTATAGAAAGCTGGCCTTCCACATGATTAGACATGATCCTGTTGAATTCCCACAGAGTTTTTTTAACCATAACAGGTAAACGACTGACACTTCCACAATTTCAAGATGCCGTGATTACAAAGCTAATTGAAAGGCATCACATGCCTTTTCCACAAGCAGGACGACCAACAAGCAAAAGTGATCACCCGTTAAGATTAACTGGCAGACACTTCATGAAAAGTATGGAAACAACACCTGGGAGGGCAAAGCCGTATAGAAGTTGTCATGTTTGCTCTCATATGACAAAAACCTTTTCCAATATTATTTATATACAACCGTTTCTCCAAATCATGCTATATTTCAATATATACCTATATATTTTTTTAATATTATGTAAATAAAAACCTCCCACAACTACAACAAACCGACTATACCGCCGCCATATTTTTGTATGAGTCCTTGAGGAACACGTGCTCTGTGTTGTTTTTGTTAGTTTATTGTGTAAATACATTATGAAAACTTTATGTGTAGTGAATTGTGTCTCAGCAACATCTATAATGGAATAATCAGACGACTTATGGGAGTTTCATCGATAAAAAGTATGTAAAAATATGTATTTTTGATAATAATATTATTCTAAAAAAAAATAAAATATTATTCTAAATTAATCCAGCACGGCGAAAAAAATATGGCAGCGCTATTTGAGCAGCTTAAAGGTCAAAAGTTTTGATGTATATAAATGTTATGTCGTGCCATGTAGGGACAGTCGAGGGCTTTTAGAATCATTTAATAGTAGCTTTGTTTTAAAAACAAAGTAGATTCTTGATGTGAGAACCGATAGAGGGACCCATCTGGTCCTTAAAACGGTTTGGGAAAGTGGTGGGTGCCCTCCACTGTGCTGCCGGGGATGGTGTGAAGGGTTCTACGGACCGTCCCACTGCCACTGCGCAGGCACATTGCTGGTTCTGGTTATGCAGAAGCTATGCTGCACTGTTCTTGTGCTCTACTATGTATAAATGTATTTAGCTCTGTGATGTAGACTGGACACCTATGATGTGAAGAACCTATGATGTGAAGAACCTCCAAAGACCTCAACAGAGTGCTACTGGAAAAAATCGAAAATGGCAGGGATAGGAACAAGTCTTAAATTCATCAAGGCAGAAGATATGGGAACAGTACCACATATAAATTATTCCAATGATGATAGTACTTTCTTCAATGAGTTGATTGAAAAGAGTATCTCATGTACGGAAATACTTAAATTCTATGTTGACTCAACACCGATTGAAAAACTTTCAATTCACAATATGATTTTCAATTTTCTCAATGACGGCAAAAGCCTGTCAGGGGGCAATTGATGAGACAGTGAATCAGGCGGACTGTCTGTTATGGCACAACCTTCGATATGCTCGAGTGACTGCCTCAAATTTGTATGAGGCGACTCACTGTAAAACGACAGACGGGTCAGTATTAGAGAAAATACTAGGTGCTAAATTATATGGGACCGAAGCCATGGAACGGGGTAAAACTCTAGAACCGAAAGTATTAAAAGTAGTCGAGGCTGCAGGGTTAATTAAATTAAAATATTGTGGGTTAATTTTATCAAACAAATTTCCAATTTTTGGCGCTTTACCAGATGCCTTGGGAGGAGATTTCATCGTAGAAGTCAAATGTCCTATGAAAGACTCGATGATGATGAATTATTTAACGGCTACCTGAGAACCCATTCCAAAAGTAATAGCGCAAATACAATTCCAAATGTATTTTGCCCAGAAGACAACTGCACTGTATTGTGTGACCAATCCAGACTTTGAGATGTCAAAAAAAGTAACTCAGTGTCACGTCAGATTTGATGAAGACCTGTGTAAGGAGCTAATTATTAAATCTACAGAATTTTGGTGTAATGCTGTCTTTTCTAGACTAAAATAACAAATAAAATCGAAGCCGAAATCATTACAGGGAACGTAAAAGGTACCGTATATTTCATTCCTAGAATTTGTTTAAACACTTTGTCAGATGTTACAATACCATTCAATATATGCAGGATACAGTTTCCACTCAAATTAGCATGCCATGACCATCAATAAATCTCAAGGTCAAACTTTTGAACGGGTCAGACTGTTACTTCCTGAACCGGTATTCTCTCGTGGAGAGTATGAGCACAGTCATTGTTATTTATACAGATTGTTAACGGTTCCAGACAAGGGCAAATTCTGACCCATTGGTATATGGATAATATTGTTTATAAAGAGTTTTTTTCTAAACAAAAGCGTTTATGTAGAAAATTGAAAAAAATAAAATTTTAATAAATTTAGGTTTAATAAGCGTAATATTATTTCAAACAAATAAGTAGACAAATGTAAATATGCAGATTTTTTCCAACAACTTTTCCCAATAAAAGGGTACTTTATATGTATATAATTTAAAAAAAATCTTTTTACCTATAATACTTTTTACTGACAATACTTTTTACTGACATTATTTCTAGCTGAAATAATAATATATATATATATATTATTATAATATATTATTTCAGCTTGTAACGTTTGCTGGTAGCGGCGTGTCTCTAGTCAGAATTCGTATGGTGCTGTTGGCCGCCTTGAAACGTTGCTTCGGGCGATTCTTCGAGAGTGTTCGGCCGCTCAGTTGACGGAAAACCGCGGTTTGGGAGGTTGTGATTGTGGAACGGGCTGTCTTTGGTGCTGGAACCCATCGTACTTCAGAAATGTGAGATTAAAATAAGTCATTTAAACAGATCGAGATATTTAGCTATTTTTTAGAGATTACTGATGTAAAAATATGTATCGTTAATTCTTTACAGGCGCCCTTCAGTTAATCTTTCAATTTTATCACATGTTACCATTATTATTGACACGTGTAGAGAGTCTGCCATCATTTACAGCTGGAACAATTGTTCGTATCCAGCCACCCCCTGATCTTTTAGAGTCTCATGTTTAATATAGAATGTTACCCAAGGGCAGGGTTTTTATATTCAAAATAAATCATTCATTGTTTATCTTACATGAAATTTTCATTACATACCTACCCACATTGCCTTGCTTCTTTTATCTAAGATTAGCATACTAATCAGATGGATGGATATGTGTATTTTATGGGTGATTACTCATATTTAGGATGGCCGATGTGGAGTAGGATGCTCTACCTTGGTGGGTATCAATTAAGGTAAATATTTTATGTCACAAGCTAGACTACATGTAATACAGGGTACGGCATCATAACTAGTATTTTTTAAATGCGCGCCATCCAGTCGGTTGATGTCGTAGCACAGTGCTAGTGATCTCGTTCGAGGCAGAACTATAAAGTTTTGTCGGAGCGGGTTTTTAACCTTTAGTACATTTTTTTTTACCTTTTTTATATGTTTTAATTTATACAGAACACTTGAGTTCTTAACATTTAATTTTCATTATTAATTTTTGTATTTCAAAATTTGAATTTGAATTTTCATTTTTACTTTTCTTTAAAATGTGGTCTTTTTTTTCTCTTTAGTTTTAAGTATTTCTTAATATTTTTTGAAATGTTAAAATATTAAATGTACGACTACCACAACACGGGCTTAGCCTAGTGTGGTAGCCAAAAAAAACCCAAATATCTGTTACTAATAAAAAATATATGAAATAAAAAAAAAAAAAATAAAAAAAGTACTAATTATTGTTATTGTTTTAGGCGGTTGCAAACATGTGGTAACTTTTATTATCGTGAATGCACCGAAGAAGCGAAGACCCTCCAAAAACATCCATTCAGTGTTACTGGAAGCGGTCTAAGATGGCTGCTATAGGAACCACAATGAAGTTAATAAAGGCGAGTGATTTAGGGAAAGCTGTTCCTGCTGCTCTGCCACAGGGCCATGGATCTTTTTTAAAGTCAGTAATAGACAGCAGCATCGAGCTTGGTGTTCAGCTGGTGAATATTTTATCCACCCAATGATAATCAAAAATCTTTCCTTACACAAAATGGTTTGTAATTTTCTGTACAATGATGTGGGATCAACATCAGCAAATTTTTAAAAATATTGCCAACAAAATATGAACACAGTTACCTGTGAAAGGGCAGCTCAGATGACATTTGGGCAGTCAAACTGTCCATTACGGCACAACTTGAGGTACGCTAGAATTACCGCATCTAAATCCCATGAAGCTGCTCATTGTCAAACCATGGAAGGCTCACTCGTTGAGAGCATTCTAGGTGCTAAACTAGTAGAAACTAAGTTTCTTAGGCGTGGCAGAGTTCTAGAGGCGGAAGTGCTGAAAGAAGTGAAGGAAATACTTCAAATAAAATTTGAGAAGTGCGGTCTGATTCTTTCTCATCAGCATCCTTGGCGACAATATGCGAGACACACGCCTTAAAACAGGAGCTCTGTGAATTAAAAGGAACCGTCAGTCAATTCACACAAAAAGGGTTCCGTTTAAATAATAAAAATCCAACACCGAAGACGAATGCTAGTCAGGAAAATAAGCAAATAAACACACAGCACCAGCCATGGTGCATTACGCCTCACGGACAACCATTACCGACATCTATCGATCCGGACGACGGCTCGAGATTCAGCTGAACAGGCCCGAAGTAGAACAGAAAACGCCGAATGCGCTCGAATGCCACCGCTAAATGTAAACAATAACAATGGCGACGATACCATGAACGAAATGCGCAGGATTTTACAATGGTTGTGAATAAACATAGCAAAAGGAGACTTTTAAATAATCTGGGCACAGGATCCAATGCAGGAAATTTAAAAATAGCAAACCTTTCGATAGGGCTATATGTATTTCGTTTCGCACTTGAAACGAGCACAGAAGATGTTAAGTCTTTTTGCGAAAATAAAGGTTTAAATACTAATAAAATTGAAATCCTTAAACTTTATAAAGAAACCCCATTTAAGACATTTAACATTAAGATTCAGCAAAGTGACATTAAAACTGTAATGGACCAAGATTTCTGGCCGCGAGGAATCGTTTTCAGAAGATACAGAGAAGCCGCTGAGGGAGTTACGAAAGAAACAAAACAAAATCGGCATCGCTCGGCTCGGCTCGGTCACCGCCGCCTGCCGCGCCTGCCGGTCGGTCTCGTCTTGGTCAGTTTGCTAGCGAGTTTGTTTACGATTGCAAGCTCATTCTTCATACTGTTTTACGTGAATTTCGCTTATACTTGACTACAATACACTCTTTGATGACAACTACAGTGCTACAAAATTGTGATAATCAATTGTGGATGATTAAAAGTGCAACTCGCGATTGCTGTTATGGAAAGAAGGTAAAATATGTTTTTTCCAATAAATGACATTGTTAGCCTACAATTCGCCGATGAACAATTAGAATAGTATATTTATATAATTTGTCGTTTTGTTTCATTAAAACCTCTTGAAGGCCAGGCTATTTGGGAAAAAACCGCTCGGAAATCACCTTCCTCGCTTTTGCTCAAATATCGTATAAAACAAAGGAAAAAGCTACAGTTATACCCATACATAAAAGTGGTAACAAAAAAGATATATATAATTACCGACCCATAAGTCTCTTAAGCTCTTTTTCAAAAATCTTGGAAACTGTAATGAAGAAGCAAATTGTTCAATTTCTTGAACAAAACAAATTATTATCACCATCCCAATATGGTTTTAGAGAAAATCTGAGCACCAATGATGCCATAGAAAATCTAACAAGCATGGCCATAAAAACATAGATGATGGGAAAAAATGTTTAGCTTTATTCATAGATCTTCAAAAAGCTTTTGACACAATAGATCATAAAATATTACTAACTACACTAAAAAAAATAGGAATGGCCAAATCAACAATGAACTTAGGGAACGTACCCATACTACGTGACACACTTTTTGCAATTTTTAACCCCCCCCCCCCCTCCCCCGGTGACCACGTGTAGTATGTTCCAAGACCCCCCCCCTACAGTTTTCACGTAGTATTTCATAAATATGGTTTCGAATCATTTTTTGCTAACAAAAAATAAAAAATGCATTATTTGGCTTATATTTGTCTTTATTAATACGGCGCTTGCTGCGTGACAGCAAGAGTGCATGCATTACAAGTGGAAAAAATATTATCAAGATAAAACTTATGGCAAAATATATTGAAACCGGAACGTAATTTATGGAAAAGAAAGACTTGTTATTTTTATAAACATTTTTCATCTCAATCATCTTCAACAAACACGTTCCCTGAACTTTTTCACTTATTTGAATGTACGAGGGTGGGTTTTTAAGTTTGCGGATTGGGTAAGGAGTGGAAATAAAAACCAAATTTATTTTTCCTTTTCAACATATTCACCTATTACCCTAATACATTTTTCCGATCTTTAAATTAACTTAAAGGAACTTTATAACAGTGCGGAACTCAATTTTCTCCACATTTCACAATTTCTTCCCGATTAATCACTTACCTTCCCATTCCGCGAACTTAAAAACCTCCCCTCGTAGGTCGAAAAAAAAACGCGAGATTTCTAGATTGACTACGTGATAAAAACCTAAGCCCCCCCCCCCGTTGTGACCATGCGTGGTATTTTGATGACCCCCCAAGCGTGGTATTTTGATGACCCCCCCCCCTAAACAGGTCACGTAGTTTGGGTAGGTTCCCTTATTGGAGTCATATATAACAGGGCGAGAACAACAAGTACAAATTGGCAAACAAAATTCTGTTTGATTCTGTTCATTATCTACATCAACATCAACCAATTAACTAACCTTACCATTAAAGGGAACATAATCAGTTTTGCTGATGATACTGTTTTATTATTTCAAGAAGAAAATTGGACTGATACATTTAATGACGCTGAAAAATGGCTTAGTGCACTTCAAAATTGGCTTAAAATCAACTCGCTTACCCTTAATATAAGCAAAACAAAATATATAACATTTTCAATGAACTCAAGGGGCCAACCAATAAAATCACTAGAACTAAAATTACATGAATGCCATGGAAATAATATGCAATGTTACTGCCCCGTCATCGAAAAAACACAAAACATAAAATATCTCGGAGTAATAATTGACGAAAATCTTAGATGGGACCTACACATCAAAGGTATTACGGAAAAACTCACAAGCCTTATATATTTCTTTAAAAATCTAAGAAACGTGTTAAATAAAAAGAATATGAAAAAGGTCTACTACGCGTTATGTCATTCTCGAATTGAATATGGAATCATAGGATGGGGATCTGCTGCACATATGTACCTACACAGCCTGAATACGATTCAAAAAGGAATCATAAAGACCATATTGAAAGTACCAATTAGAACGCCTTCAAATGAAATTTTCAATAACTTTGAAGTACCAAATGTACAACAAATATATGCCAAAAATATATTATTGAAGCTCTTCAAAAATAATGAATCCTCTACTAGACCGTGTATGCATAACACTAGATCGAATAAAAATGATATAAAAAATATTCCAAGTTATAAAACCACATTTAGACAAAGAAACTATACATACTTTGCAACAAAACTCCATAATATTCTTCCCCAAGACATAAAACTAATAAAAAATCCAATTGAATACAAATCAAGAATAAAAATATGGCTTAAAGAGGTCAATGAGAAAACCCTAGCGAAGACGCTAAAAACGACTCACATAGAAGACAAATGAACTATATTTAAATAACTTTAGTCCGCCTCGGCACAGGACCCCCTAGTGAGGAGGACTAAGAAATACAATATTTTATACTTAATTTCACATTACATTTTGTATGTAAAAATTTTTCTATATAGTCTCTATAATAAAAAAAAATAAAAAAATATTAGAAAGGGCCGCATCAATTAACCACACTGTAAAATACTTTTTCTCGAACTTGCATGCTTTTCCTCTTTTTTTTTCAAGATCACCGAAACGCTCGTATTTACTAAAAGAAATAATCAGGAAAAGAATACCATTCACCCCACCGACTAGATGGAACTACAACACCGAACAGTGAAGATCATCCATTAGAGACTATCATGGCTTTGGAAGACGGAGACCATAATAAATATAACCAATCTCAGTCTCTTCTTTCTTATTTAACTAATGTAGAAACCCTGTACTGGCAAAAAAATTTCGCAGTTTAGCCAACAGTCTATTGGTTGGAACAGTATCGAAGGCTTTCTCAAAGTCGAGATAAATTATGTCAGTGGGAATCCGTTTGTCCCACTCGTTTGTCCAGTATTCTATGTTAAGAATGATATTGGTAATTGTGGATCTTTTTGGCACAAATCCATGTTGTTTGTTTGAGATTATGTCAAGTTTGTTCAAGAACGAGCATATCTCGTCCACTATTATCCTTTCCATGGTTTTGCAGTTGTTAGAAATTTTTTCTCTTTTTCTCTTGCTATAAGAAATTAAAAAAAAAAAAATCTTTTTTACTGTACTATGACTGTTTAAAAATATTAAATAAACACATGTTTGTAAATGGCACTTTGTGCTGTAAATTTTAAAAAAATAAATTAATATAATATTGGAGCAGTGGGAGGAATTAAAGCTGCTCTTTTCGATTGCTAAATCTGATGACAAATGTTTCATGGCAGAATAGCTTTATGATATCATGCGGAGGCTTCCTTTCAAGGCTTTCTTAATTTTTTTTTTAAATGTGACTCAATTGAATTTACTTTTTTAATGTGATAATGTTGAGCCGACCAAATTATTTGAGGATTTATTTTTATTGTACAAAAACTTGCTGCAACGACTTGTTGTGCCTTCACAATTGGAAAAATTGGTGGACTCTGAACTTGTAGAATTTAATTTCCGAGAACATCTGATGCATACAGCTTCAATGTATTTTGTTTTTGATTTTCTATATATATCACAAGATCTTGAAGAAAAGGATTTGATGGATGTCAGGGAAAGATGCAAGAGCTTCTTATGTTGATTTCATCATACTCATATCTATGGCAACAAAAATTAAATTATAAAAATAAAACAACACTTTGTATTTAACCACGAATTTATTATTTATATATCGACCGGTTTCGCTTAGGACTAAGCTTCCTCAGGATAAAATAATAAATAACTAAAATAATAGTTATTATTTTATCCTGAGGAAGCTTAGTCCTAAGCGAAACCGGTCGATATATAAATAATAAATTCGTGGTTAAATACAAAGTGTTGTTTATTTTTATAATATAATGTCTAACCACAAAGTAATTGCTTCTTATGAAAAAAAAAATGAAATTGAGTCTGAGTGGCACCAATTGAGTAATAAAACATGGAAAAATACATCAACTTCAGCTGATTTTTATTACGAAGTTTACAATGATTGTGACGCAGCTGGATGTAAACGTTTTGGAAACATCTCAAAATTTGGATTAGCGTTTTCCACGGTTCCAACTTCAAACGCAAGTGTCGAACGTGCATTCTCCATTTACAAATCGTTAAAAATAAGCTGCGGAATAGACTCTCCATTGAAATGCTTCAAAGCATGATTATGGTTCGGTTCACATTAAATCGAAATGGTAGATCTTGCACAACATTTAATCCATCTCAGAAGAAAACAGTGAAGGATTCTCTCTTCACTGATTTGCAAAAAATTGCAGCCGCCAAGCTTGAAGCGGAAGGAACCAGGATAAAGGACATTCAAGACATGGAGGCGAAGGCAAAGGCCCAAGCAGATATCACAACAGAATTACTTACTACGCAAGCCGCCCAAGCCAAAGTTCAACTTGAAATGTTAGAAGAGGAGAGACTCGCAAAGAGGAGAGGCTCGCGAAGGCAGCTGAATTGGCAATTCGGCAAGAAATATTAAAAGAACAACTGGTTATTGTAAGGTTGGAGAGGGAAGCTAAGGAGATTAGCCCAAAGAAATTACGAAGTGGTAATTGTTTTGTTTTTTATTTAAATACTAGCTTTTTCCCGTGGCTTCGCTCGCATGGTATTAGGGGATTCCCACTCAGCCTGCTCCACCTTCCCTCTCCCCACTCCACTCCTCCATCAATCCCCCTCCCCCCACCCCTCCCCACACTCCACTCCCCCATCAACAACCCCCCCCCCCTCCCCCTCCACCCACACCTTCCTCCACCCCTCCCCCTTCCCTCCCCGCTCTTCCACCCCACTCCGCCTCCTCCACCTTCCCTCTCTCCACTCCACTCCCCCCATCAACTCCCTTTCCCTCTTCCTCCACCCACCACTCGCCTCACCCCCTACCCCACCACATTCCCTTTCCCCACACCACTCCCCCCCCATCAACCTTCTTCCCCCCACCCCCTACCCCTACCCACACCCTCCTCCATCCTTCCCCTTTCCCCTTCCTTCCCTCCCCCCTCTCCATCCCCTAACCACGGGTTGGCGCTACATTCTCACTGTGGAAATGGTACTATTACAATGAATTAGATAAAATATCTGTAATGTATGTAATGTAATTTTTTGTACACGAATAAATAAATAAATAAACCCTAGAAGACCGAGCGTAGGAAGTATAGTTAGGGATATTCTTCGAGGGAAGATTTTTTTTTTCTGAATGGAAGTAGAATCAGTGAAAAGTGTGGATGGTACACCATCTCATAAATGTTGCCTGTTATGGCTCTTTAAAAACAAAAAGTGTTTATCATTAAGTGATGCCTATGGCATATATAATGCCCTGATGTTTTAATAAATTTAAAAGGTATTTTAATGTAACTAATCGTAATCAATATAATTTATAATTTTAAGAAATTGTCCTGTTACAGATGCTACGTGTACGGTTGTCCTTGATGAGAATCAATATTACAACACCCAGCATCTTCCATGCTGAGGGTGTTTGTGGACCCCGTCCACCGTATCACCTCATTGATGTTTGTCTACTTTTTAAGATTTAATATAGTAAGTTCTGCTTTCTTTCCTATTTTTCAGCACTTCTAATGGTTGCGTCGCAAACTCATCCACCATGCCTTACGCATGATGGGCGCGATTGACGTTGTGACACAATCATTTGCAAGTTGTCTGTCCCCAAACTATGTTTATTAATCTACATATACATTTTTATTTTTTTTAATACGAAAATGTATTTTTTTTTTTCATATATATATATATATAATGTTTGTTTTAGTACCCCATCAGACCGAAGTAGGTTCTCAATAGTGTAGGTTTTTAGTTTTTGGTTTTATTTTGTGTTCGAGGGCAAACACGTTCGGGGCGAGCGGGGTATTGTTATGAAAATATTTAATATTTGCATAACAATTATGATTAGGTACTGAGATTACCAATTTTATAATTGTCTATGGTTTTTTTGTACAACCATATATCGGCGCGAGACGGGAGGAAAGAAGTTTTTGACGGGTAACGACACTTTCCACTAGAGCCGGTACCGGGCACACTGACTCGAGTGAAACATCACGTTTTGTTTTAAAAATTGAATATTAAGTCGAGCGTATTAAAGTTTATTTAATAAGATAATAACTGGAAATCCATATGTTTCCTAAGATCGCGTTCAAATCTGTGTCATAAAAGCGGATTGTGAAGCAAGCAAGTTCCCGAGCCGTGAATGCAAAACGCGCGCCGGTATTACCGGAAGTTATAAACCTCATGTAAAATCGAGGCAATCGAACTGTAATCCTCGCTCGCTTCGGAATGGTACGCTGCCGAGATCGTAGAATTAACAATTTATAACTGGACGTGGTCCGTATTTGAGGGGCGATTCCGCTCTAAAACCCCCTCGCCGAATACGCTATGGAAGTCGAGTTGGCCTTCTAGAAGGATCTTTGTTGGAGACCATCCCCCCAGCACGGGAGATTCATAAGCACGGGACGGGACGTGGGACGATCCTGGCGGGCTGTCTGCCCGGTTACGGCCTCCGGCCGGATGCGGCCGCGGTCCAAAGAGAGCTGCAGCCGATCATCAGCGGATAATGTTGTTCAGGGTGGATCAATGCAAGACAAACTGTAAGCAGAATTCTTGCCTGAACAGATTATGCAATAGTTATAATAGCGTATTATCCAATGTTGACATTTTCAATTGCAAACTTACTGAATATAAAAGGTCGATAAAAGAGTATTTCTCTGATGGTTCTTGGAATAATGTTATGTTTTTATTGTTTATATTTCTGTTATGATTTGATTTATATGTACAACTTCTCTCCATGGCTACCAATGTATTGATAGATTTATTGTTTTGTAATTTTTCATTTTTATATTAAAAAAATTGTTTTGAGTATATATATATATATATATTTGTTTTTGTTTTATATAATTTTGGATTAATATTCCTTTTATATAAAATTAACTTACTTATTCTTATTATGCTGTCTCTGTAGAAGTAAAGTCACAAGGAGGAAATCCGTAATTGGTTTTATTTTGGCTATTTAATATTATGTACAAACTGAAATAAATATAAACTGTCGATTTCCCAAAAATTAATAAATAAATAATGTAGATAGGTTAGAGTAGGAATTATACGGTTTGGATTGATGGGGGGTAAGTCCAAAAGCTCTTGTTATGTTATCATATGTGTATTACAAGAAATAGAGAATTTAATTTGTTTTAAATGTGAAAACTATCGTGTTTCATTCTAACATGCCCGCCAACCTGATGTACTTGTGAATGGTTAACAAATATGCCCACCACTTGAAGAGTCTCTTGTTTTCAATACGGAAGTGTGAGCATCCGGAGAACACGGCATAACTTTACAGTTATGGAGCGAAGGTTCTAACCTCAAAGCTGTGTATGAAGGAGCCACCAGGTAATTACCACGTTCTTCCATCATCTTATTTTTATGGTTTTTTTTTTTTTACATGAGCTCCACACAGGACGCCCTGAGGAAAACAATTTCCCTCAGGGCCTATGTCATCTTTGGGGATGCTGTGTGGAGGGTTTTTTTAAGGAAAGGAAGGAGAGGAGAGTTCTGGGAAGGAAAAGGGTTTAAGGGGTGGGTAGGAATCTGGGGTTCAGTGTGTCTTGGTCATCCGCCTCCAAGACCTAGACAAATCTCACCCCATGAACCCGGGCACCCCTGCTAAATCACCAAACGTAGCGAACCACTTGGGGTGACCTATGGTATACAAAAAATATTAAATTGCCAGTCACACCTTATCGCTACCCTCACAACAATAAACCGGGCCAGCCGCCATTGCAGTATCCATTGTATATTCAGAACTTCCGATATCGACAATCAATACCTCTCTTGTTTGGGGGGCTTTAAATATTGGGGTCAGACGTGAGCAAGCAGAGGAGCTTCGGTGCACAATGGACATTCCGTTCATGTGCCCTGCTACATTTAGAAGACACGAGAGGAAGGTATCTATGTCATGGAAGACCCATTTAGCCGACCAAATGTCATGCAACATCCAAAAAGAGGTGCAGCTAGCTCGCGACAATGGAGACTTCAATGAAGGACATCCATTTATAACTGTAATTGTTGACGGAGGTTGGTCCAAGAGAAGTTACGGACACAGTTTCTCTGGAAAGTCAGGGATGGCTTGTATCATCGGGAGACGAACGGGGAAGTTTCTGCATCTTGGAATAAAAAATAAGTATTGCCACAAATGTGTGAAAATGTGCACCCACATGAGTGCAATATTAACTATTTCGGTCCATCAACAGGAATGGAACAGACTATAATAGTTGAAGGTCTGAAATTTATTTTTCAGAAATTCAATGAAAGCATGATGCCAGCAGTCGAACGTTATTGACAAGACAAATTAAAAACTGAAAAGTGCTGCACGTGGTGCCATCATTCAAGCCAATGGCAATTTGGAACAGTTGCGAAACGATCTCAAAAATGGTCCTGACCCTGACCATGTTTTTGGAAGTCACTCGAAATGTCGTGCTCAATACTGCAAACACATTGGTAGTGATGCCATCAATCATGTACCTTTTTTAGAAAAATCTCATTTGCTGTCAGATCTACTTATCCAACTGGATGCTGTTGTCCATAAAGCGGATAGACTGATGGAAAATATCACTATGAACTTAGCTGAGAATTATGTCACTTGTCAGTAAGTCACTAATTATGTCACTTGTCACTTGTCACTTGTCAGTAGGTGGCAAAAGAATAGATTTTTCTAAAGGTAGAAGTTATGAGGGTTGATGTTACGGCGCAGACTTGAGTCATACCTTGGGATCAGCTCACATCACTGACTTGCACAAGAGGATCACGGGGAAGTCACCTGGTCAAACGACCAAGCATGTGGTAGCGAGGCGACTCAAACGTCATTGTTTGGCGAGACACTTGGTATTCACCAACGCGTATAAAACCAGAAAATCTCATGTCAATAAAGGACCGGACTGTGAATATGGACCCGAAGCGGCTGAACTTGACCTTTCCTCTGAGAAGTTAAACGAAAAGATGACTTCTATCATGGATATGCTGAAGCATCAAATTTCCACTGAAGAGGATGCCATCAAACTGCAAGAATTAAAAATCAGTCAAGCAGATAATCCCCTCTGGATGGAGGCGAGGCATAAACGGCTTACAGCTTCGAAGTTTGGCGTTATATAGAGATTCTTTAAAATTAAAAGATTCTACACCCCGGCACAATACTGTCAAGAATTTGCTTCTGCGGTGAGAGCTTACGACTACAGCCGTAATTTATGGCAGAATCAACGAAAAGACTGCGATAAACTTATACGAGGAAAGACATATAAAAGTATTGCCATGTGGTCTTTTTGAAAGGAATGGCCATACTTGGGGGCAAGTCCAGATGGATGAAGGTTGGAGAAAATGGTTTAGTGGAAGTAAAATGCCTACCCTGAATTGGAAATAAACCCATTTTTGACGCAGCTCTGGAAGACAACATCTTCGTCTCTGTGCAGAACGGAATACTTGTATTAAAGAAGTCACATAATTATTCATTTCAAGTTCAAGGCCAATTGTCCATTACAAGAAAGGACTTCTGTGACATTATAATTTATTCTGAAAGTGGAATAGAAGTAATAAGAATATATCCTGACAATGATTTTGAGCAGAAAATGTTACCACATCTGACAAAGTTTTTCAACGAATCACTATTGCCAAAGTTAGCGGATAGCCGAATTCAATGCGGTAAGAAGATTAGAGAACCACCTTTCTAAAAATCTGACCATAACTGGCACACTTAGGAAAAATAAGAGGGAAATCCCTAAAGAGTTTTTACCGTTGTATAGTAGCCTGTTTGGTTTTACACCAAATAAAACACTTGTGTTGTGTGTGCCTCAGCAAAATAAAGCAGTGTTGCAGCTATTAACTCAATTTCTCGGAAATGAAGTAAGCCAAACTGATACAAAAAAAAAAACAGAAATCATACTGCATTACAATAAAACCAAAGGTGCCGTTGACACAGGCGACAAAATGACCTCCGAATATTCATGTGTAAGATCAACAAGAAGATGGCCGTTTCACTTATTAATGGAAATGTTAGACATTGCCGCACTCAACACTTATTTATTATGGATTGAGAAGTATCCGGAGTGGAAAAAAAATAACAGAAGTAAAAGAAAGTTCTTCATAAGAGAGCTAGGTTTAGAGTTGGCTAAGCCCAATATAATAAAAAGAAAAAATAGTACGGTCAAATTTCACAAACAACAAGATGCTTTCGATACAGTTTTGTCTTATTATTGTCACGATAATATTTATTTTGATTAAATAAATATTGTCTTGACCTAGTTAATCTTAAACTCACCTGGCCGCTCACATTTTATTATAATCGCCGTAACTTTAGTTCTTAACCGCTAGCGACTAGCGCCATCTATTTTAGGCGGCACTTTTTGAATTCTCGCCGTCTGGGGAGCCGACGTTGATTCGACTAGTCACCGAATTATATAAGTTTCTTGTTAAATATGTGATATTATCACCTTTACGGGTTTTACCCATTTAAAGAAGAATCATGGATTATTTTATAACCGCGAGCCGTGTTGTTCCGTGAGTGAAACGGGATTTTAAAAGTTTAAATGGTGGAGTTGCCATATTGTCGATGTGCCCACCTTCACGCTCGAACTTGATTGTGGATAATCGGTGTAATCCTTTGTTTGGCGTTCATGATATTAACGTGGCCAAGGCTTTGAGAAGGGTTATCCTCGCGGAACTCGATATTTGAGACGGATGGAGGCCTGGCGCTGATCTACAAGGCTTTGAGAAGGGTTATCCTCGCGGAACTCGATATTTGAGGCGGGTGGAGGCCTGGTGCTGATCTATGAAGGGCGCGGTAAACTGAGTCTACCGAGATTTCACCGGTACGCACAACCGGGACTTTGAGCCTGATGCTGGTTCCTGTTCCCTGAGGAAGAGTCCCCATCCTCGGGGGCCTTTCCTGGTTCCTGTTCCCTGGTGAGGAGTCCCCATGCCCTGGGGCCTTCCTCGGTTCCTGTCCATGGAGATCCCGCGTGCTCCTGGTCGCCTATTAACAGTGGTTCGCGTCAACGTTAGAGTCAGGATAATTTAGATAAATTACAGTCCACAGGTATGCTCTCTTGCTTATGTGTTATTTTATTATTTCTTTAGGAAATGTGGAATTCTTGACCCCTTGGAGGGCACCCATGTATAAACCATACCTTTAAAATATAGGTGATATTGTACTGCTAAATAATTTCTTTTATTTATCTAAAAATGCCCGAAGATAAAGACTGTATTTTCCTTCCCACAAACTCGAGGGAGATTCTGATGCTCTACCAAGAAATACACGTTACATTTGGCGCTCCAACCTTTTAAAGGTGCCCCTATGAAATACAGTTTTTTTTTCTGGTATTTTCAGATTGTTTTTAATAATGTCAATGTTATAGAGTTGTGACGTATCGTGTTAATAATTGACTGAATTTGACCTACTTCCGGTTCACAATTATTCGCTGCAGCTGTTACTGGCAGCCATTTTCTTATTTGACTTTGGCAGTGTACGAATATTTTAAATAGGTATTTCCGGTTTTGGTGCCAATTAATTTATTTTTGACTTCGTCAGTGTACCTAATTTTCACTCCATGAAAATAGCATTTGTTTTGACTCAAGCAGTACTTACGGGCTGTCAAATGTTTTTGTTTGTTGTCAACTAATGATCCGTTCGGCTATATTTATCAAGTAAATGCTAATTGAAGCAAATAGAATACTTTAGTAAGTTCGTATCTTGCGTACAGTTAACCGTAATCCCATTGCAGTCTGTATTAAATTATTGTTTAAATAATCTCTTTTGTTGCAACAAACAACCGCGCTGGGAGTTATTATTATTCCAACTTATTGTCAAAGTATAAATCTATTCTGCAGTATACAGGGACATGGGTCCGATTATTATTATTGGAAACCTGTTTCATATTTGTTATTTAAATTATTTAAAGGACTTAAAAAAAAAAAAACTTTAACTTCCCGTCATTGTTTTTTTTATTCTTTTGACTGACGTTTAAATACTATAGATCACAATACAGATGGTTTGTTTACATATTACAATTCCGTCATTGTCTTCGGCAAGCAACTTAAAATTTAATTAGATTTATTTAGATTTATTTATTTAAGGAACATAAACAGTCTTAATAACATAATATACATAAGAGTATAACAAAAAAAAGACCAATTATTAATGTTCACAGATAGGTATTTAGAAACATAAAAGTAACAGAATGTAAACTAGAATATTTAAGAAAAGAAAAAAAAACAGGACAAAGCAGCAATTAAAAAAAACAACAAGTGATAAACCTAAATATAAAAACACAGCAATAAAATAAATGCGATTATAACTGTTTATATATAATTAGTTTGAAATTAAATAATTGAATTAAACTACAAAACTGTACTTGTTTTCAATACATTACAGGGAATCCGGTACTTCATATTATAAAATATATGTATATTTTTTTTTAAATAATTTTGATTATTTCTGTACCTCAGAAGTCAAAGGTCAGTTGTCCAGTTTTTTGTGAAAATGAGTTATGCACGAGACCTTTTTAGTTTTTTCAGTACCTACACAGAGGTATAAAGACGGTTGTCCTACGACAATGTGAAACTAAGTTAGGTCAAAATAAAAGGTCTGGTGTCCCCACAATGTTCAAAGGTAAAATGTCTGTTGTCCAGATACGACTTTTTACCTTTCGGGTGTATTCAGTGTTTAGGAGTTTCATAAGGTCGGTTGTCCAGTGAAGGCCGAACAAATAATCATATGAATTTATTGCTGAACAGTAATGAAGACAGGATAGGATCTGAAAGTTGTGATGAAGAGTGTTTAGATCTCCGAGAAGAGGTTTTGCATCGTCTTAAAGATGTATCGGTTCGCCGTGTAGAGGTTTCGGATCTACATGAAGAGGTTTTAGATCGCCAGGTAAAGGGCAAAAAGCGTATCAGGAAACCAGAACAATGGAAAAATGAAATTCGGTACAGAAAATGGACATCTGGAAAGCAGTATGTAATAAAGAGTGGGAGAGTAAAAGATTCTAGGGTGATGAAAGAGTCGTGTCGTTGCCGCATTAAGTGAAAAAATTAATGATGTTGATAGAGCATTAATATTTGCTTGCTTTTGGGACCCTAACAAATCTTGGGACACAGAAGGCACAATATATTGCTTCAATTGTGAAAGAAAAACCTACTGCATGATCCAGGCCTAGGAATAATGCTCAGAACCAACGCCGTCAAAATATAAAATGCTATTCATTAGAAGTGCACGTAATAACTGTACGTAAAGTATTTTTCATTAACACACTATCCATTGGAGAAAAAAATTGTATCTGTGGTACCTATATTACCCGATCGACGAGGAAAAAAGGTACCTCCAAATAAAACTACTTATTATTCATTTCAAGTTCAAGGCCAATTGTTCATTACAAGAAAGGACTTCTGTGACATTATAATTTATTCTGAAAGTGGAATAGAAGTAATAAGAATATATCCTGACAATGATTTTGACCAGAAAATGTTACCACATCTGACAAAATTTTTCAACGAGTCACTATTGCCAAAGTTAGTGGATAGCTGAATTCAACGCGGTAAGAAGATTAGAGAACCTCCTTTCTAAAAATCTGACCATAACTGACACACTTAGGAAAAATAAGAGGGAAATCCCTAATGAGTTTTTACCAGTATAGTAAGTAGCCTGTTTGGTTTTACGCCAAATAAAACTTGCAAAATAAACTTGTGTCGTATGTGCCTCAGCAAAATAAAGCAGTGTTGCAGCTATCAACTCAATTTCTTGGAAATGAAGTCAGCCAAACTGAAAAACAGAAATCATACTGCATTACAAAAAAACCAAAGGTGCCGTTGACACAGGCGACAAAATGACCTCCGAATATTCGTGTGTAAGATCAACAAGAAGATGGCCGTTTCGCTTATTAATGGAAATGTTAAGGTAGCATTCGGATCTCGGCAGTCGCGGTCCGGCAGCCGCGGCCCTGCAGCCGCAGCCGTGGTCGCGCCGTACCGCTTTGTAGGGATTTGTATGCAATAGTTTCCGACACAAGCGACCGTGCAGCGCGGCCGGGGGGCGTGGCCTGCGCGCGACCTTGGCAGCGACACCGAGCCGCTCCGGTGGCAATATGGTCGCGCTGCCCGCGGCGCATCCTGCATGTTATCCTGTCCGCAATCCACGCATCTTGCATGATAACGCCGCAGCCCACGCATCCTGCATGATATCCTGTTGCACTCCTCGCAAAATACTCCCAGTCCAACACACCACCAAAACCACGCATCCTGCATGTTATCCTGTCCGCAATCCACGCATCCTGCATGATAACGCCGCAGCCCACGTATCCTGCATGATATCCTGTTGCACTCCTTGCAAAATACTCCCAGTCCAACACACCACCAATCGCCAGTGACCTATCCCTATATAAAATACTCACCTGCATGCACCTGTTGCACCCCTGGCAACCCTCCAACGCACCTGAGCCCTACACCTCACTCCCGATAACGCCCTGAACGACCACCGACAAACGCCCTGCTCCACACACACCACTACCAAAAACCACCACACCTTCTGACGACCACCATGAACTTCATAGATGAACTAACGAAGCTTGACCTTCCAATAGAAGTATTAAAACAGTACATGACCACCATCACCGCCAGACGAGGCAAAGTGACGTCACCCTGCCGCCCTCCTCCGACCGACCTACCGCTATGCAACCACCCACTACCACCACCCTGTCGACACCCAAAACACCTATTGACATCCATCTGGCCAAGGAAACTCCTCTCCCTCAAGACTTCCCGCCCTTACCGTCCACTTCCACTAGCTCCTGGAAGACCACACCTGCTGGGAAACACCTAAGGCCCTCCCTCGCAAAACTGAAATCACCCGTCCAGACCACCAATCGCTTCACCGCCCTGTCTCCTCCCACTATAACAAACTCTGACACCACCGACGATGACGGAGAAGACGAAGACGACGAAAATAACATCCCAGAAAACTCCCCAGCCACCAAAACCGCCTCCCGACTGACTAAAATCCCTCCAATCATCACCAAATCAGCCAACAACTGGAACACCATGAGGAAAAAGCTGGAGGACGCAGGAGTCCAAATCACACATGCTAAGGCCATTCCGACAGGGGGTGGTGATTAATACCGCCAACTCCCACAGCTTCCGTCTAGTCACCAGAATATTTACAAGAGCAAAAGACAGACTTCCATATTTTTGAGCTCCAGGAGGACAAGACCACAAAAGCGGTCCTACGAGGCGTCCCCACCACCATCTCGGAAGAAGAAATCCTCCTGGAGCTCCAGGATCTGGACCTCCCTGCAATCTCCGTAAACAGAATGCGATCAGGCCCTGACCGCAAAAACGTCCCGATGGTCCTCGTCCAATTGACCTACGGAGAAGAAGGGAATAAGATATTCAACCTACAGAGCATATTCCACCTGCGCATCAAGGTGAAATATCTCAATCATAAGGACGCCCCGACCCAATGCCACCAATGCTAGTACTTCAGCCACTCCGCCAAGGGCTGCCACCTGCCGCCGAGATGTGTGAAATGCACCGGAGACCACTTCACGGCAGCATGGAGCAAGCAGAGAGGACGGCCTGGCCACCTGTGCGAACTGCGGCGGCCCCCACCCGGCGAACTTCAGGGAGTGCTCGATCCCCTCTTCTCGACCAACTGAGGTACCTCCCATAACCACATTCACCTCCCACAAAACCAACCCTTCCACATCATATACCCAGGCACTTCACACCGAAAACGGTCTAGTTTTTGACGCCCTGGACAAGGCGGAAGCGTTCGCCGAGTCTAGAAATTCAATTCAGTCCCAGCTTCAAACACGCAGATCTAAATCACATAGCAAATGTAAACCGCAAAATAAATAGCATACTAAATCACCTCCCCCCCACAAACATCCACTTCACGACTCCGACCGAAGTTATTCGTGCCATAAATGGCCGAAAAAATAAAAAAACTCCCGGTCTGGATGGCGTCACAAATTTTGCTCTTAAAGCACTCCCCAAGAAAGGAATACTAGCAATAGTAAACCTGATAAACACAGCCCTCAGACTACGCTATTTCCCCAAAAGTTGGAAACATGCGCATGTCATAGTTCTCCCAAAACCAGGAAAAGATCCGCTCTTCTGCGAAAACCATCGACCAATCAGTCTACTTTCAAATATAGGAAAAATCTACGAAAAAATCCTACTCACTCGGCTCCTCAAGCACATTAACGAGGTATCAACCCTACCTGAAGAGCAACATGGCTTTAGAGAAAAACACTCCACTCTCCATCAACTCTTGCGAGTTTCGGAAATCATCATTGAGGGATTTAACTCAAATCGTTCAACTGGTGCCATTTTCCTAGACATCGCTAAAGCTTTCGACAAGGTCTGGACAAACGGTCTCCTTCTCAAACTCCACGACATAGGCATCGACCCTCAACTCCTCGGTGTCCTCAAATCTTTTCTCCGCCTACGCACTTTCCAAGTGAAATACAAGGACGCCCTCTCAAAAAAACGCTTCATGACAGCGGGGGTGCCACAAGGATCACTGCTGTCACCAATCCTCTTCAATGTCTATACACACGACATTCCCCTCTCAGTTGACAAAAACTCACATACCGCTCTTTATGCAGACGATACCACCGTTATGGTGAGATACAGTTCTTCCAGGATGATAACCCACCGACTTCAGATCAACATAAATAAACTCCAAGACTGGTATGACCTGTCGCGTATAGACGTGAATCCCTCAAAAAGTGTAGCTGGATTTTTCTCCCGCAAAAAGGGAGACAGCGTACCCAGAGAGGAGATAAAAATGTACGACCAGGTCATACCGTGGCAAAACACCGCCAAATATCTTGGAGTCACAAAAAAATAATAACAATACAAAAAATATAGTATTAAAGCCCTATAAGTTGCTATTTTTTTCTACACTTCGGGTAGAAAAAAAACCATCCCCCAGGTACATTTACACCCTCAGTTCTCGAGAAATAGAGATTGAGTTCTCTGCACCTCGGAAAAAAACAATACGATACTGTACTGTTTTTTTTCAATATTTTAGCAGATTATGAATTAAGGAGCCTGAACCAAAGTTCTAGAACTTCTTTAAGCAGTCCCCCATTTGATCAAAATTCGCAATTTTCATCAACAAATCCTTATTCACTCATTCAGTGAAGCTACAGACTTAAGTGTTTCAAATACTTTTAATTTGCCAACAAATACTTCTGAAAACATTTGTAATACATATTTCCAGCTAGATAGCAGTTCTTTTTCATATTTACCTACCTTAAAGTGAGAAATAGTTTTTCCTCAGCTGTGATTGATCCTTTTTTCATTGGTTGAATATCGTTTTCAATTAAACTCAGTACAAATTGAAATTGAATTTTATTTAGTCCGCAGTATTTCCTGAATTTCTGATGCATTAGATTTAAGTGCCGTTTTATTGTCGGATTTGATAGCTGCCTTCGTCGACTCTGGATGTATATAATGAATCGATTTTATTCCTTTTTGATGAAAGAGCAACATTATTTCATCATCCTCTTCTTCGTCCTGTATCAGTCTCTTCACGAGTTCTCGCTTTCGTTCATTGAAATTGTCAGACATAGTTAATGTTCGATACACGACTGCAATGCACAACTGTTCGCACCGACTTCTGCTTGACTAGTGCGCATTGGTGCGCATCTAGTGCGGTTGACAGTCGCTACCCGGGCCGTGGACGCTGCTATCCGAAAGCTTCTGGCAGCGCCGCACAGCAGTGATAATGGGTCGCGGCAGCTGGTCGCAACTGCAGAGCGCGACTGCCGAGATCCGAGTGCTACCTTTAGACATTGCCACACTTAACACTTATTTATTATGGATTGAGAAGTATCCGGAGTGGAAAAAAATAACAGAAGTAAAAGAAAGTGCTTCATAAGAGAGCTAGGTTTAGAGTTGGCTAAACCCAATATAATAAAAAGAAAAAATAGTACGGTCAAATTTCACAAACAACAAGAAGCTTTCGATACAGTTTTGCCTTATTATCAACAAACATCACCCGCAACTGCTGCTACGCACAATATTCCAAATAATCCACTGGGTGATTCAAGAAACGCACCAGTGTCCCGAGCACCGTCGAAAACTTACAGATTTTGCCCATACAACGCAAAAAAAGAAGCACTATAGTTTGTCATATTTGTCAAAAATCAGTATGCACAAGCCACAGAAAAGAAAAAAAATATATTTCCTGCTGCAATTGCGATACAGTTTAGATTTACAATATATTTAGTTTATTTCTGCTGTTTGGTTTTGTACTTTATTATATTTAATTTGTTTGTTATATTTTAATATAAAACGTGTGAAATTTTGTTTCTAAATATAATATTTCTTATAACACACCTGTTTTATAACGCTGATGGTTTTCATTCGCTTTGTGCTCCGATTGGCATACGGGATCGGAGGAATCCAGATTTTTGGACTTCCGCACATTAAGTGTACCTACCTACACGGTGGACTTGAGTCAAGTACCGCAATATCGCCAGTCTGTTAACAACCATTGTAACAAATCGTAACGTGACATTTCGCTCTACGTTATGTTATACTAAATGTAATTTATCAATCGGAAGTGTGTAATATGAAGCATTATATCGCCGTCTTTATCGAATGCTTTATGTGAACCGCTTAATCGTCTCGTTACTCAAACTTTATTGTGGTTTTAATAACCGACCAGAACAATCTTATCGTATGCTTTTGGATACACCTGTGACCGTCGCCGAATGGAGATCAAGCCACGAGACACAACAGTGAGTATTACTTAATTGTGTATACCAGATCTTGTTTGGTGATCGGGAATAATTCGTATCGAAGTCCATAAGCATTTTATTTAGCGAGGAGTGGCCGCAAGGTTATTCTAAACCCTCGTGCATCGTCACGAATCAACACCATTTGTTTGTTTGTTTTAAAAAAATAATAATAAAAGGTTTGAAATCCCTGGCAGAGTCGATACTAGCCGCGTAAACATGCATAGCTGTATGTATGTATTGGGTAGCAGTCCAGCCAGCATTGCAAGAAGGTTACTTTTGTAACCTTTTAGGTGATTTTTAACTCCGAAAGGTTTCTTTCAGGTTACACTACTCAAAAGGTTACATTTAGGTGATTTTTCGGAATTCGTAGAATTAATTCCCTACAGAATTAGAACCAATGTCAAACGGATCTCTCTTTTGTTGTTTTTTCATGTTGGCTAACGGCATGCAAAACCATATTGACTATACACATATTGCAAAACTTTACATCTTTCTCTTTCACACTATTGTGTAAGTTACAAATTAACCATAGCGTCTCGCTCACTCGACAAATCTGATTGATCGCTCAATCTGACTTTTTGTATTTTGAGTAGCCGCTATTTACGCCGGCTAACTGTGTGTGTTTGACTTTAAGCACAGGATAGGTAAGGGGTCGTCCATTAATCACGTGAGGCTCGAAAGGGGGGGGGGGGTTCGGAAAAAATCACGACGGGGGGGGGGGGTATAATGAGATATCACGTGTATTTATTTTTCGTGATAATGTTCTGAAAATTTCAAAATACTTTGTACTAAAAAAATACACGTGATTTCGGGGGGGGGGGGGTTAGTCTAAAACCTCACCACACATCACCAGGGGGGGGGGGGTTAAAAAGTTGCTAAAAAAACATCATGTGATTAATGGACGACCCCTAAGGTACTTATTCTATGCTATAGATTTATATTTACAGTTGATAGTACATCAAGTGTCAGAGTTGGACCTTGAGACCGCTCTTACTGCGTTCGCAATAGAAACGGCTTTCGTAGTGCAACTGTTACACTTGATGTGCTGTCATCTATACCTACAGAATCTTCTGACATTATTTACTTGGTATATTTTATAACATCTTGTGTTATATAACATCTTGATTATCTGGGTTCAAGCCCTTTAGCTAACAAGGTGTTTTGCTGACATTTTATTGCAGTGTTACCTCAATTAAAATTTTACCCACAAAATTTGGAAGAATTTTTGTAATGAATTCTGCCTCACTACATAAAAAAAATATCTGTTATAATATTATATTGATGCCCTATCGAAGACTTTGTATTCATGGCCGCCTTATTCATATCGGTTTGAAAGTGTCTCTTACCCGCAGTATTCTCTGATACTGTGCAATAACAGAATTGTACCGACAAATCATTTTAAAGAGCGCACATTTGAAAGTATCTCTTACCCGCAGTATTCTCCGATACTGTGCAATAGGGTGTCCCTTATTTTTCAAAGTTTTTATTTTCTGATGCATAGGTCTTAGTTTTGTTCCTTTGCTTCTAAAACGCTCAGAATTTTTTTTTTACCTTATTCGGAGCACGATAACCCGTGCCGACTTGCACCGAATCATGTTCATACAAGTTGCGCGGAAGTAGCGGCGCGCACTCGCGGTATTTGTCATTTGCTTTCAGTTATTCTCGTGATTAACACGTATTGTTTTACATTTAAAAGATGGCAGTGGAATTAAGAAGCAATAAAAAAAGTATTTTCTTAGTTGGTGACGTAAATTATCAAATAACAGGCGCAAAGTTACTGTCTAACCGGCAAGTTCTTGCAGTACCTTTTTTTAACATTCGCGAAGTTAAATTGACTGTTAGTGAAAGCGCGAATCTCGTCATTCGAGAGTGTATTATATTTTGGTAAAAAGCTAGAATCCCTACCAGAGCTGTACCTAACTGTGTAAAAAAACTTGTGGATCTTCTCCATGCTTGGAGGGAGTTGCGAAAAAAAAAAAAAAAAAAAACTTGTTTACAAGCGCCGTGAGGAGGACTTTCAAAACAATTTATTCGATATAGCACACGCTGATGCTTTGGAACGGGTGAAAATAGAAGAAGATAAAATATTTTTAAAAAAACAAAGAGAACCAGGCCGTCCAGGATGCTTAGCGGGTGTTGACAAAAAGTTAGCTGAAAAAGAAGAAAGGACGAGAGAGAGAAAATTCAACGTAGTTATGCAGAAAGCAGCCAGTCCACAATTTTGGCAAAAATGAGTTATTATTGTCATCCGATTGAGTAAGGTCAATTCTACGTTCTACTAAAATCACACAGGCGACTTTTGTAGAAAAATTCGTAGTAATTACCTTCTGAAATATTTGCTGATCGCGAAAATACCATTTTATAATGTGCAGAAAGCGCCCACGGCACTTATAACACTTACAATGTGGTTTTTTCTCAAAAGACATTTACCAGAAAACAGCCAGAATCATCTGGTCGATTTCAGCGATATTCCCAACATTCGAACAATGGCATTTACCTAATCAGGCGCTTGTCTGTTTTCTACACTTCAGCACTTGCATCTATCCTTTCAAATTCCGATCTGCAGAAAGCGGCCTCGGTGACTGGTCGCTTTCTACGAAAATGTCGATTTTATTGTTTTGACGCATACGCATCTGTTAAAAACGACCACGCAGCAAGTTGACTTTCTGCACATTATGTTTTTCGTTACTGGTCACATTGCGTCCTTGTTATCTATGGTTTTTGACAAGAGGCATTTGTCGACTTGTTGAGTACGATTCGGTACGAGATATTTTGTGTTGTTCCGGAGCGTCAGCTTATTGAGTTTTAAAGTGTTACAGAGTTGTTTTATGAACATTTATTTTTCAAAATAATATTAAAATGGTTAGTCGTGGTTAGGGAATGCAATCCCGCAAGACCATGTCAATCCAGGTATTTGCGGGACTGAACAATCTTAGTCCCGCTGGATCCAGGTATTTGGGGGATCCAGCAGGGTGGACTTAGATATCTAATCAATCGTATAATAAAGTCCTAATACCTCGATCTACCAACCTTGTTTTTAGAGTTTTAAATTTATACCTAATCAAATAAGTTCTTTGGGACATTTTAAATGGTTTATTAATATACCTTTAGTTAGACATAGGTAAAGTTTAAGTCATAAATTGGCAAAGAATAAGATAAGACATAAATTTACATAACAACTTAAATTTAAATAATAACGTTCACACGATAAACAATATTCTTGTTCAATAAGCATCATAAGTTTTCACATTATTTTGGAAATAGCTTCGTAAAAAAGTTAAAGTATTAATTGTGTCGTCTGATAAACGGCTTCTGATATTGGACACAAGGTAGCCAGCGACTGAAAAAGCTCGTTCAGCTTTCACGCTGGTTGGCACAATAGTCATTAGCACATTGTAAGTGAATTGCAGGTATGTGCCTTTTAATCCACCGGACTCGAAGCAATTCATTTCCTTCTTTATCAAAACCTCAAGGTTGCTCATATTGCCAGATCTAGGTTGTTGGGCTGTTGATCTCGAACTCCTCATACTAATCAAAGTAAGTTCGAGTTCGTCTTGAAGTGACATTGGTGCTGCTGCTGCTGCGTATGTCTCCAGATTAGCGAGAGGAGTGTCGTCATTGCCATCGTAAGGATCATCAGCGTTAGCAGGAGCAGTGGCTACTGCGTTGTTACCCGTGCCCGTGTACTAGCCTTTCGACTATAGTTTTGATTGCCTTTCGTATTACACTTTTTGAAGGTAGACTAAATGTGTCATCAACGTTAATCAATTGACTACTGTCTTCTTCGTACTTATATGGATCATGTAAGTATAATAAAACCGCTGTCAAGTTAGTTCGCCGCTCTGAAATCCGTGTGAACTACGCTTCTCTGTAATCCCGCCAGTCCAGCGGGATCCCGCAAAATTTTCGACCGAGATTAGTCCCGCAAAATGTCTGCGGGATCTCGGTATTTCGGGATCCCGGTATACCGGGATTGCATTCCCTAGTCGTGGTAGATTTAAGATATATGGTAGATTTAGTTACTAAAATGTCGAATAATGCTGCTTCGCCGCCTGTTCCAAGTGTTAAAAAAACCACGCCATCTTCCCATAGTATCCACGTTGTCGAGAGTGAGTCTTTGCCGCCAAATCGATGGTGATCCAGAAATGGTGGATTTCTTGATGAATACTTTGGAAGATGACTGTCTTCAAGTGACACCGAACTCGAAAAGAAAGATTAGCAATCCCTCGGATAGTATAAAACCAACGGACGAGTCACTGTCAAACACAGCATCCCGCCATGTGATTGTAAGTAACAAACCATTATTATAATATTACATATTTGTTGTTCTGAATTTATTTATTTTTCATACTAATACAGTGCTCATATGTATTGTTGTTTTTTTTATAGGATATTGACCAAGATGAAAATATTTGCCAGGCAAATAATACAACTGAAGACTGCATCGACCTGAGCATGTCATCGGCCAACATTATTTTTGAGGTAAGAACAGCTTAATTATTGTAATCTTCGTAATCTATTGTAATCTACGATGGTACTGTTATCACCCGTGAAATTTGATGCTAATATTGTGGTCTTTGGTTTCAGATTATATCTAATAATAGTAATGAGCATTTCGGTCCACAAACCTCATTGTCTGCCGACAACGATACCCATGAGGTAATTGTATAACTTTTGTTTAACGTAGATAGCACACTCTATGATGACCTTATTTAGTTACATGTATCATCATCAGCTAAATACAATTAGATACTAATTATGTAATGTGAACTTTGTTTACAGATTACTGTCGAACCTGACATTATTATTGAGCATGTCGGTGCGAGCGCTGCCCTGTCCGATGACAATATCTGTGAGGTAATTATATAATCTTTTTTTTAATTTAGCACAATATTATGTTTTTCGCTGACAATGGTGTGAGTTATTAAAGTTTTTTTTAATGTAATCAGAGAGAACCCTATCAAGTTTGATTATTTTTACACAATTTGTTTTTTTTTTGCTTTCTAGAATCCTGATGAGACACCAAGTCCCAGTGGCAGACCCCGTAAAGGAAGGAAGAGAAAGTATGTTCTCACTAGAACAGAAAACAAGACTAACAGAAATAGCAATAAATATTTCATCCAACATAAGGGTGGAGGCATTTCTCCAAAAGAGTTCATAAATTTTTATTGTTCATGTAGAAATAAATGTTTTGAGAAACTTTCTGTGGATGAGCGACGATCAGAGATTGATAGATATTGGGCGCTGTCTTCGTATGATGCTCAAACATCATATATCGCCGCTAAGGTTTGCGAAGAACCTGTAAAGAGGCGTTATGTGGCATCATCAAAAAATCGCGATTATGTGAGGAGATATACACTCAGGCATTGTGTGTCGACCAATGTTTTGTCGTACCCTACAAATTTCAAATTGTAGGGTACAGACAGCAATGTCGAAGGTTGGTGGTCGAGCTCCCCTTAACGATCAAAGGGGTGTGAAACAGGGTAGACAAAATGCTCTTCCATTGGAAAAAACACGGGCAGTAATTAATTTTATTAAAAAAATTCCTGTGTACAAGTCTCACTACTGCAGAGAAACAGTAGAGGCTAAATTTCTGCCTCCCGAAATGACTCTTGCAAAACTCTTTGAACTTTACCAGAGTGAAGAAATGGAGAATGCAGTTAGTGTCGCATCATTTAAAAGAATTTTTTATAACTCATTTAATCTAAAAACAAAAAGCTTGAAAAGGGACACCTGTAACTTTTGTGATGCGGCAAATTCAAACTTGAAAAACGAACAGGATGCCACAAAAAAGGCAGACATTATATTAAAGCATAATGAGCATCTGGCTATGGCTGAAAAGGCCCAAGCCAAACTAAAATCGGATATGGTCTTGGCAAGGGAAAATCAAGATATTGAATGCATCACATTCGATATGGAGAAAACATTACCCTTGCCAAGAATTCCAACGAATATAGTATTTTACAAACGACAGCTGTGGCTGTATAATACGGGCATACACAGTGCAAAGGAGCAATCCAGGTATTGTTATGTATGGCTAGAGGGCCAAGCTGGCAGAGGTGCTCAGGAAGTCGGATCCTGCTTGATTAGGCATATTGAAGAGCGGCTAGCTGCTTCAGTCCGGCACCTGATCCTGTGGTCTGACTCGTGTGGTGGGCAAAATAGAAATATTATAATTACGCTGATGCTCAAAGCAATTTCAGAGTCTTCACCTAATTTAGAAACTATAAATTTGAAATTTTTGTGTTCTGGGCATAGCTTCTTACCGAATGATAGAGATTTTAGTGACATTGAAAGTGCTCTTAAACACCAGCAGAGGCTTTATACTCCTCTTGACTATATTAATGTCATGAGGAGTTGCAGAAAAAAAAAAGCCTCTGGTGGTGTCAGAAATGAACAAAGAGCACTTCTTTGGCACAGAGAATATTGAAAAATTAATCGTTAATAGGAAGGGTGAGAATAACGAAAAAATTAATTGGCTGCATGTACTGGAAATTTCCCTTAAAAAGAATGAATTATATGTATTAAATTTGAAAAGTGATTTTGACGATGTGGGAGTAAATGTGGGAGTAATAAAAGTGCTTCTTCCCCAAAAGGATGAGTGAAAGACGGAGGAATTCTGCTGAAGAGCCTCCGTTCCATTCCAGTCTTACAGCTGTCCATTGTTCCTGTAAAGCCTCACCTGACAGAGAACCTTCTGAACTATTTGGAGAGCCTTTTGAAAGCACTCTCTGCTTCAATGAGGCATGCAATGCCAGCATCTTTTCCATAATATAAATATATTTTCCATAATATGAAATATCGGTGAGGCAGTGTCAAATGCCAGCACCTCGCAGTTTACCTCCAGCTCCTTGAAGCCTGGATCAGCTAAATATTCCTAAAGCGGACATTGGCCCACTCGCCCGAGTTGAAGCGTTGGCTTTAACCTTGAAACATGCTAAAAGCAGGACCAATTCTTATAAATAAAGCTGAATTATAGATAAGTCTAATTTTAAACATCAAATTGCGTCAAACGATTATCAGACGAACATGAATTCGTATTTGTAATTTGAATATTGTAATATGACATCGCCGATGGTCATATTTCATTCAAAAATCGTTTACATTAATTAATTCCCAAGGTGGAAAAATGGTTAAATGTGTCTACAATTGATCCATAAATCAGGTAATTCGTAAGACAATACATTCAGCTTAATTTATCGTTGTATGTAATGGGCCGATCCCGGCGGCACGCATGCCGGCCAGGCCAACCAGCGACAGGAGTGGAGCAAGCCCCGAACATCCTGTCACATTCCAAAAACCAGTTCAATAAACTGGTCCCGTATTGCGGGAACTATCAGATATTAAGCTGATAGGATAGATAATACACTTATTTTAGCCAACAGGCCGAGAAGCGATTGCGAAATCGGCGCGGCGTCATCCCGTTTACGAGACAAGCGACGCAGATTTATATAGCGTAGTAGGAATTAGGAATACGCTAATCTGTCAAAAATGTTCGCACTATTCACTTGCACTAAATTTTCATAAAATTATAGCATTTGCGGATAGCAACAGATATTATTTTCGTTAAACAATTACGAACGAAAAATTCCACGACCGGACGTAAGTGAAACAAAGCCAAAATTGATTAAAACGGCGTATCAGAATGCCAACTGCTTAGGTGACAAATGTACAACTGAAGGAACCTACATAAAAGGGGC
This sequence comes from Limnephilus marmoratus, assembly GCA_917880885.1. NCBI lineage: Eukaryota > Metazoa > Arthropoda > Insecta > Trichoptera > Limnephilidae > Limnephilus > Limnephilus marmoratus. The sequence goes on from OU862908.1 coordinate 58,224,803, forward strand.
GGGAAATTCAAGATATAGCAGCAGATACGACTGGCGCTAGCGTGAAAATGAGCGCCATATCTCACATTATATATTCTGGATAAGCAACGACACACATAATAAAATATGAAAGGGTAGTTCATCAAATTTCAAAACCAGTTTTTGGTTTTTGGAAACATTCAGAAATATTCCATTTCGAATAAAAATGTTCACATGAAACCAAAGAACATGAACCAATGCAAGTTGAGAAAAAAATAATTAATGAATTTTTTATTAATTATTTTTACATAAATGTGACATTAAAGTGCAGTTTGAGTAACGTCTACATTGTATGATACATTTGGGTAATAGCACAAGTGTGTGTTTTTAGTTTTTTTTTTTTTTATCAGTAATTTTGGTTAGAAAAATCATTAGGTGAGCCATTTTAAATTTTTTTTTGTGTTTGCATTAAAAAAAACTATGTATTTAAAAAATTTTAAAGCGTATTTCATCACCTTTCAAAATCAGTTTTTCGTTTTCGGATACGTTCATAAATATTTCATTTATTTGTATTTTGAAATAATATTTACGCAACGTGAAGATTTCTGCCAAAATATGCTCAAGTTGAGGATGCAGAATAGTGGCAGAATTTTAAAAATGATTCGTAAATAACAATAGCTACTGGTTTTTAAAATGTTCGAATGGAAGCTCTAAATATCTGAGAATATATGATTCTGAGATTTTTAGAAATCAAGATCACATTTTTGTATTTGATTGATGTACGCTTTTACTCATGCGTTCATGTAAAAAAAATACAACGGATTACAATCTTTCAATTGATACACATGGATTGCAATCTTTAGAGCAACATTTAGGCGTCGGGTGGGAATGCTATCCTTGTCCTACCGATATTTCAATAGAAGATGCTCCGAGGAACTAGCATCATTGATCCCTTCGGCGCCGGTGCAAAGTCAAGAAATACGCCAAACGCACGCCCAACATATTTACACGGTTGACTTTTGTCAGATGAGAACGGGTCGTTTCTTCGACTCGTTCTTGTGTTCGGCTGTGAAACAATTTGCCGGCGTTTGTGTTTCCTCCTTCCTACAACATGGGTCTCTTCAAGACCAATGTTCATTTCTTCCTCTCCTTAAAAAGATCCTCCACACAGCATCTCAGAAGACATAGGCCCTGAGGAAATTATTTTCCTCAGGGCCTCCTGTGTGGAGGTAGTGTAAAAAAAAAAACAACAGTTCATTCCTAGCTTTTAGTGACGACAGTGAAGGGAAGACGCATTCTGCATTTCATAACAAGCCAAAGTGGCGACCGCTAAGAATATGTTTCGTTGTCAGCTCGTTTGAACTCTCCCGAGAGTTGGGGTCAGGGGTCAGGGGGCGGCGGGTTAATCATGTGTTTGGCGCGTGTATTTTGCCAGTTGACTCGAACATTTCGGTTTCTCAAATTTAGTTGTCTTCAGTCTGCAATCGTATATCGAGGATTGACATCCGTGCGGTTTAGTGTGTATTGTGCGACCGACTATTTTAGTGACTACAAACAGTGTTGACTTCCGTCGATACAATGAACAGGAGCAAAAGAATTAAAAAAATAATGGAACTCGTTGGAAAAAAAGTAAGTACCTGCTTGGTTCAGTTACCTCAACATACGGTAATACCATAAGATAGTTTCACCGCAGGGGTAAGCAGAGAAGATAGACCGCCAAATAACACTGTTTTAATCTCATCAACATAATTTAATACCATCAGATAGTTTCACCGCAGGGGTGGGCAGAGAGGATAAACCGCCAAATAACACTGCTTGTTTTAATCTCATCAACATACGATAACACCATCAGATAGTTTCACCGCAGGGGTGGGCAGAGAGGATGAACCGCCAAATAACACTGCTTGTTTTAATCACATCAACATTTTTTAACACCATCAGATAGTTTCACCGCAGGGGTAAGCAGAGAGGATGGACCGCCAAATAACACTGCTTGTTTTAATCACATCAACATTCTTTAACACCATCAGATAGTTTCACCGCAAGGGTAGGCAGAGAGGATGGACCGCCAAACAATTACATTTCACTGCTAGCTTTAATCACGTGCATATGAGATAATTTATAGTACAGTGACAGTAGATACTTTTATGTATTTTTTAAAAATAGCAATACACATTTAATTAATATTAAAACTGTTCTATAATTACGGTGGTCACTTTCACAGAAACAGATAAGAGCAACGAAGCGCATAGGCGACTGAATAAATATAGAGTGTGTTGTGCAAAATCCCCGCCAGGCAGAGAGGATGGACCGCCATACAATTATGAAACGTGGTAGGAATTGGAAATACGCGACCCGGACAAATCTCACCCCATGAACCCGGGCACTGCTGCTCAGTCACCAAACGTAGCGAACCAATTGGAGTGACCTATGACAGAGGTGTTGCTTCCATTTAATGGTTCCCGGGGCGGCGGTACCCACACCTACCTCCCAAATTGAAACTACCTTCTACCTCACGTTAAATATTTTTATTTATAGGTTGATGTAAACCAAGACACCGTTTTATGTTATTGTCCGTAATTACATGGTGTTGTTTTCTGTTTTAGCCACACCAAGATGACTCATCGTAATCATACCAGGCCCCCTAGCATGGTCGATTGATATAGGTTTTATCGAAAATATCGGTAACTTGCGATCGCTCCCGAGCACGACTGCAGGCCGCTAACGAATAAACAACAGTTTACGTCAAATATATTAGGAACCCCTAGTCATTGCGAACCAAATCCGAACAGAATCCAAATTCTCTGAGGTACGTGCCTTCAATTCATAAGTCACCTTTTCGATCGTCTTTTATTAATATTGAAATACAATTTAATGTACTGACTTTTTTATATTCCATTTTCTTATTTACAGGAGTTAACTTTCTCAAGCGGTGATGATGTGGATACGACTGTCGAAGAGAGCGTTTGTGATATTGTTCCCAAATCTACACAAGTTTCAAACAGCGGGATGTTTGAAACAATGGCTACAGTAATGAGCAAATCCAAGAAGACAACTGTTAAGGATATAACAAACAAAAGAGTTCGACTGCCAGACTTTTGTTTCTATTGCGAAAAGGATGTGAATGAACTATTTGTATTTGTTATGAGCCATTTGTAATAAGGTTTTTAATTGTTTGTGACACTACTTGCCTACATACTACATATATTTTTGTTAAAAGTGTCGCATGTTTTCGTAGGTCATCTTCTTATTTATTATGTGAGATATGTTTTTATTATTTATTTTTAAGATTTTAGATGCCTACCTATTTTTAATCAACTTTCAAGATATTTGTTTGTTTTATTATTTTTTTATTTGATATAAGTTTATAAACTATGCTTTGTAAACTTATTTAGGGTGTTAATTTTTTAAATTTGTTTTGAATAAACGATATGTATTTGTCATGAGTCATTAGTAATAAGTAGGGCCCGGATTAATATGTAAATACATATTTTTAATTTACACGATTTTCGGTCTCGTATGTGTTCTCTACCTAGATTATCATATATAGATTGTGAAAAACTAATTTTTATTTTCCATATTTTTCCATATTTCATGGTTAAGTCCATATTTTATAAAAAATTTCACAATCATCCATATTTTCAATTTTTATATCAGAAAACATAAGTTAGTTCACAAAAATTGATATAATTTTACGTGTTTGCATTCTCGCCACCACACGGCCGCGCGTGTTTCATTTCTCTCGCGTATTATTCGTCGTAATTTGATTTTGATTCTCTTCCTCTACTTGCTTGCTTTTTGCTTGCGCGTCTTTTTATTTTTGCGTACTCAAGTCACCTACTACTACTGTCAGGGTACCTATCAGTTTAATTTCAAAATGCCCAAGGATAAACAACCTTTGCGTTTCAAGTAAAGTATATTTTAGACAAAAATAAAGGATTTAACACCCTAAAAACAATTACTAAAGTTCTGAGCAGAAGCTTTGAGGGTACTGCAGATGTGCCTTACACAATTTCGGAACTAGGCGTCTTTAAATACGTTCCCATTACATCATGTGAAGTGGAAAAACCTTTCAGCCAATATAAGGCTGTATTTACACCAAATCAACTAAGTTTTAATTTCGATATTTTAAAAAAGCATGTGATTGTGTATTGCAACCAATTTAATAAGACAGATTTAGAGGAAGATGAATAAAATTATTTTTTTTAAATTACCTGCACATTTCACTATATTTTTATATATTTTTTAATGTAACTGTTACTGCATAGTAATTTTTCACAATAAACATTGTTTAATATGAAAGATATTCTTATTTTATACTCCATATTTTTTCCATATTTTACATTTTTTAGTCCATATTATATGTACATATTTTGAATTTGTTAATACATATTTATCCGAGCCCTAGTAATAAGTAATAAGTCAGTTTTTTTTTATTGTTTTTGACACACTTGCCTGCCTGCTACATATTTTTTGTTAAAAGTGTCACATGTTTTCGTAGGTAATCTTCTTATTCATTATGAGTGATGTGTTTTATTGTTTTAGATGCCTACCTATTTTTAATCAACTTTCAACATATTTGTTTACATAAGCTGTACTTTGAACGCTTATTTAAGGTCAATTTTTAAATGTGTTTTTAATAAACGATTTGTATTCGTAATGCGGATTGTTTTGATACTTGCTGATTAAAATAATAATATTTTTTATGATAAAAATATGATGTTTTCATAGGGCATTTTCTTATTTATTGTGAGCGAAACGGTTATTTTTTTTTAGATACCTACCTATTTTTAATGAACAAGAGGTACTTTGTATACTTATTTAATGTTATTATCTTTTAAATGTGTTTTAATAAACGATTTGTATTCATCATGAAAGATAATACAGATTTGTTAATTTTAAAATTGTTTTTGATACTTTTACCTGTTATAATAAATATGTTTTGGTTAGCATTGCTTACATGAGTGATAAGTTTTTAATTTAATTTATTTTCTTGATTATTTTAGATGGTTCCATCACGCAATTTGAACATCCCTTTGAAAAGTCATTAAAATTTATTAAAAAAAATAATTTTGAAAAATAGCTTATACTTTTTATTGACTTTCAGAAAAGGTGTTTAAGTTGCGTGATTCTGAGTTTTTCAGTCACCGCTTTAGATTACCTAGCTAGGTACAGGTACCTATTTTCTATTAAGATTGTGATTGCTTAAATACTCGTACGTAGTACGTTTATGCTTAATTAATTTTGAAATTTGTTTTTAACGAACGAATTCTACTATTTTGAAGATATTTATTGTGATTTTTATTTTTTAGATACTTACCTACTAAAATGATATTGTTTTAATTAATCTATTTGTATCTATTTAAAGGTTAACTAATTCACATTCAGTGATCATTTTTTTATTGTTTTTGTTTCCTGTACTTTGTATGCTTATTTAAGGATTTCATTTTTTAATTTTGTTTTAAATAAACGTTTTGTAAAAGAAAAAGTGTTTTGATTTTTTTATGTGAATACAAGAATCTCAGCTGCTCCGGTCTGGAGCCAGTAAGACAATGGCATCCCCAATTGGGGTATGTTGTGAGGCTGAAGGTAGTGTGGAGGGGAAGGAGATGGAGAGGAAGGTGGGGAAGTACCTGACTATTCAGATCTGGTCACCAAATACTATAATCGCATATTATTTTAAATGAATAAATTGTGAAATAACACAAATTAAAAAAAAAATGCATTTGCCCACGCCAGGATTTGATCCCGCGACCATCGGATTGCGAGTCAAGGATTGCGATTACCCCTCAACCACTCCGGCCATCATTGTTGATTGTTATCATTTTGAATCCACCAGCCAAGACAACAGGAATTCATATTATGAATCTCATAATATTATAATTTGTTGATCGAAATAGCATTTACTTTGTAGAATTCAATGTAGAAGGAACAATTTAGTAAAATTAGGACAAAATCCAATAGGTCCAAAACGTCTGTGAATGATTTTTTCATTACTAGGTGTACTGATCGACGGAAAAAAAGTCTAACAAAATCTGATAACCGGAAGTGGGTGTAAAGGCGCGTCTCAAAAATACATACCTACACATTTTGTGGCAGCTTTTGTTGGTCAAGACAACTGCGTTTTTGTTTTCCATCGGAAATCAAAAACATTGTAACCCTGCCCCAAAGTTATTGTTTTTCTCGGATGTTTGAAAATACTTTGTCACTGGAGACCTGACTAGAAGCTGATAGAAGCCAAAAGCGATAGTTAATTTCGACACATTATAAAAAAGATATTTGCATTGTTTCTGTTCACTCTATACCTATATTTTTTTTACATTAGCTCCACGCAGGAGGCCCTGAGGAAAAATATAAATATAAATATGCAATATTTTTTAATGCAACAGTTGCTGATCCTGGACAAATCGAAATCAGGAAATTTGAAAAGAGAGCTGATCATTCTTTGTACGACAGCCCAGAGCATTGGGCGATCCTCTGGACCGAAAGACGACGAATCAACTAAAAATCGCTACGATTAAGATCATAGATGTTGGAAGTGACTCTCGCCATCTTGGAAGTTGACTTTAAATCATCCTGGGAGGATGATTGGCCTCTGAAGTTATCAGCCTGTCCTGCTTCTGGATGGTTCTTTTGGTTATAGCCAATGGTCTGCAGCCCTGCCATTCTCACGATGTGAGATTCTTTCTACAAAACGAGGAGTTTTCGACAAGCCACGCTCAAGCCACACTATGACTTATCACGGTATCACCATCAACCTATTATCTAAGCAAGCCCTTTATGCCAGACAGTTTTAGAATTGGGATGTCCTTTTTTTTAATTCACAATATACTTTTTTTATTTCGAATACCTTGTTTTCGTACTAGAACCTAATCCTTGTATTTGGCATGTTGAGTCCTCAAGGCTCATAATAATCAACATTTTAATAATCTACATTGTTGCCACCTCATCCCAGGTAACAAATTGGCGCCTAACGTGTTTGGGATAAATTGTATTGTATTTGGAATGTAATTTTTAAAAAAAATTCTGTTTCTGTCACTAAATTTTGTTCGACACTATGTCACATTTTATGTTTACCTACAAGTTGCCTCATGGCTTTGATTCGTAAAATTAGGTTGATGTTTCATTTGTAACAACAACAACAACTATGTGTTATATATTGATCTTGTTTGTAGCGATTTAAAAAAAAAAGAAAAAATATTATTGGAAGATTTTTCGGTGAAAATAATTTTGGTGTCATCCACACATTGGCATTTGTTTGAATTTTCATGTGTGCTCGCCTTATCAATCGTGTCTATGAGTTTCATTGGTAATATTCTCTGGTTTTCATCATCTGTCATTTCATGTCAATTCTTTTTCTGAATATTTGGTTTGTTTTTCGTGTTTTGCAAGATGGATTTGATAAATAATATAAACCGGATGTCCAAAGCTCAGCTTTCACTTGCTTTAAAAGATCGTAACATTAAACCTAGGATTAATGAATAGTTGCATCGATGCGCACACAAGCTATTAGGTTTAACAATAATATTCGGGAAAATAATCTTAACCTAAGTTCAGAACATTCAGACGATAGCTTTTCAGATTGCGTATCAGATACAAACTTACGGCGTACATCAACAAAATATGTAAAACGCGAACCGAAATGCCGTGGTTTACTGGTTGGCAGCTAAAATACGACGGCAAAACAGACATCCACGTATTTTTAGAACGCGTAGACGAATTATCCCGAGTTCGATTAATAAATGAAAAAGACCTTGTTCGTTGTTTCTCAAATATATTAGATGGTTCAGCTTTGCTCTGGTTTCGAACAATCTATACAGATAACTTAACTTGGTCAGAGTTGAAGTTTTTACTTTTATCGCATTACGAGGCTAAAGATGCACAAATGCAAGCTCGTAAAACTGTATATTCATTAAAACAAGCTGATTCTCAATCAATTTCAGATTTTTTTTTGGAACTCAAACTTGCAAATTTAAAATTAAAAAATAGGATTCCTGCCGAAGAGCTTTTGGAGATTGCACGGGGGGCTATACTTCCGGAATATGCACGTTTTTTAGTCACAATTAGAGTTGATAATATTGATTCGCTGGAACAATTTTGTTCTGAATTTGAAAGATTGTCTGTTACGGAGGACAAACCTAGTACGTCCAAAGATGTTTAGCCGCATTACGCAGGCACCTCCAAATCGGTTTGCTTTTATTGTAAAAAACCTGGTCATATCTTAGCCAATTGCCCTTCTAAACCAAATCGTTCTTATAATAAGTCGGCTAATGTAAAGTTTCACAGTAATTATACTAGTACAAAAATTGCGGTTGTTAATACGCCTTCCTGTAATTATTGTCAAAGAGAGGGGCATGTTTTTGCAGAATGCAGGAAACGTTTATTTTCCGAAAAGCGTAAAATTAATTCTTTGTCCAATGCTAATGATTCGCGTGCAAAAAACTAAGGCAGTCAGTCTCTACATATACCTTCTTATGCGCAAAGGAAGGTGGAGTGGAGAGATTGGCTGGCCTTCGTTCGAAAATTCTTGCTGGATTCTGGCGTGCGTACGACGCTGGAGTCAAGCAGGGATAATCGCCCGCACGTGAATATTCTTGTATTGGATCGTCCTTTCACCGGTTTACTAGACAGCGTCGCTTCAGTCAGTTGTCTAGGTGGTAATGTTTTTCATGAATTTATAAATCTTGGATTTGTACTCAACAAAACTGATTCTTTTGTCATTACCGCAGATGGCAAACGTCAATCGGTCTTGGGGACTATGCTACTTCCCGTGTTTTACAATGGCGTATTAAAAATATTATTATTTCACGTTATTCCTACCTTGTCTGCGGGCATAATTTTTGGCATTAACTTTTGGAGACAATTGCGACTCGCCCAGGAATTGTTTCTGACAGTTTCCCATACTTCAAAAAATAATAATGATTCTATTAATGAAATCCGTACTTTAACACCGGCTTCTAAATTATCTGCGACAGATAATATTATTTTAGCGGGACAGCTTACGTGAATACAGTTTAAGTTTACCGAACAAAGAAGTCATCCTATAATAAAATGACTGACACACCACATATGCTCAGGAATCGCTGGTTTAAGTTTGTGTGGTAACTGCTGATAGACTCCGTATAATTTTCCACACAAATTGAATTTATTAAATATGTTATAAAATGTTAATGCATTTTTAAATTTTAGATTCATATACCAGCGATCATCCAGGGAAGCAGGAGAAAACGGACTGCTATGTGTCATCGACTTCAAAACAATGTACATCTGATTTAGCTAGTAAAAAACTAAGAGTTTATGACCGTAAAAACTTCTGTCCATACTGCTTCACGCTGATAACCAACTTTGTACGCCACATTACAACCCAACATCCCTTAGAGGCAGAAGTGATTGAATATAACAATATTTTAGATCCCGATCTGCGCAAACGCAAAAAAAAGCGAGAATTAATTTCGAAGAAAATAAGAAATAGAGGCAATTATCTATGTAATCAGGACGCGATAAATAGAGTTGATGGAATATTACTACCGAATCGCCGTCCAAGAACGACTGCGACAGCTAAGGATTATGCGGTTTGCATAGAATGCTGTGGCACATTCAAAAGAAGTTTACTCTATAGACACCTGAAAAAATGTTCAAATAGAAAACAATCACCTGAAGGAAATCCACTAAAACGCTGCAGAGTTTTAAAATCATCCGCTGTTTTATTATCCCCAGACAATTCTGAGATCACAGAATCTTTAAGATCTCAGATATTTCCTGTGTTCAAAAATGATCCTATTGCAAAAATTGCAAAGTCTGAGCCATTAATTTGTGCATATGGTTCCCTACTGTTAAGCAATCATAAAGAACATCATTTGAAAACACACATTACATCCAAGATGAGAGATCTCGCTAGACTGTTCATGGTCATCAAAGAGTAAAATACTGCAATTTCCTTATTTGACCTTGCATTTGACCCTATACATTTTAATGTTTTTATAGACGCTGTCAAAATAAATAGTGGTTACGATGAAAGTAAAAATTCCTAGCATGCCTCAACGACTTTCGTGCAGCTATAAAAGATTGTGCTGATATTTTGATGCGTAAAACAATACAGAATCCTGTGCTGACCACTTCATCCAAAGAAGTTATAAAAAACAAGTTGTCTGAATTTAAAATAATCTTTGGTCACGCTTGGAAATTTGAAATTTCTACTAACGCTGAAAAATCAAGGAAAACTCAAAAAATGCTGAAAACTGATGTCATGCCTTTAACTTGTTATGGTACACCCTAAACGACAGAATTCGAGTCCATAAGAACACCGCCGCAGACAGCAACACCCCGCTCCCCCCTGTTTCCTGTCACCTACTTCCTCTCCCCTCTGCATTCCCGGCCAGTCGAGAATTGCAAGCCGCTTCGGGAACACGTTACGCTCCTCGGATCGAACACCGAGTTCGCGGCTAATTTCTGTCGATCAATTTGAACGCAATTACATCTGCGATGTTAATTGAAGTACATACGGGTTTTAGCGCTGGTATTCTGCCATGCCTGTGTGAACTTCGGGTCCTGTCCTAGACTCGGGAAGTGCCCCTGCTGAACCCGGAAGGCGTAGATCCCCGAACATCATGTAAGCTGTACAATTATTCCCTCTTCTGTTTGTGTCCTATAACGATAGACTGTAAACCCTCGCGAAAAGCCATCACTCAGAGAGTTTTGTTTTAGAGATCATGAGGTATAAACACGATAGCTAGGTTTGTGTAATATGCATTTCTTGTATTGAATTGTACTGTAATAACCTATGTACTGTGTTTTGAATTTGCAATACATGAATCTATTTAACTCAATCCTGTTGTTAATCTGCCTCGGCAGGAGCATTTCCTAGAGTGTATTTCCCGGACGACCGTGGGGGAGAGAGAGAGTTCCGAAGCATTCATGCGACCTGCCCCTGGAATAGAGGGTACTTTTGTCTCTGCTGTGAGCTGGCCTGGGACATGTTAGGGCCCATCATAACAACTGTCGCCATAGCGTGGGGCCTCGGAATTTTTTTTTTCTCTCTATCACGATCGCTTTGCGGAGTGCAACTTGTCGAAATCCTCCCTGTACAGGAATTGTTTTGTGAACATTAATTATGCCTTGATATTCTACACCCAGTGTACAGTGAATTCTGTGAAAAAACCACAGAAACCTATGTGTAAATTGGATCCATAACACAGATCTGATTGTAACCATGAATCACGCCGCAATTGAAAACACGGCCATTTTGGAAGCTACTAGAAGGACGCCAACATTTAAACCGCGAACTTGACTGCGCAGGCGTGACCCTTTTGTTCACCAAGCTACGGTCAATTTCGCGCCAATCTCAACGGCAAATGTTCACGCGGTAAATACCTATTCTCTGGATTGCGCGCGCAAGTGCTTTGTCTCGCGCCAAAATTCCAACGGAAAAAACCCGTCGGAACGAAATAATTAACTGTTGCTATGCAGCGTTTATAATCAAATCGCCTTTTTATGACTGAACCGGATAGCAACGGAAATTATTATAAATTTGATTCTGGAACCCTAGTTATTTTGCGAATTCTTTAATCAAAAATTTCGGACTTACGTTTTTTTGTTGTTTCTGCACAATATACCAATTGGCCCACTTGTATCTGTCAAATTAGTACAACTTATATTTCACCAAATGGACAAAATAATTACTTTTTTTCCCATTCTACATTATAGGTACCACTTTTTTTCAGCATAAGTGTAAAGTGAATTGTGTTTTTTCCCTACATAAAGAAAAGTGAAATAATAATAAAACAAATGATTGATTCCATGAATAAATAAAATAATTTTAATGTGGTTGTCGTAACGAATCCCATATTCAGTTTTTTTCATCCGGAAGTTTGTTCTTATTTGACAGAAGAGTGCCTTTTGTGAATTTTAGTGCCTTTCTCAGTGCAAAGTGAAGTGAAAAAAAATAAAAAAGCCGTTTTCTAAAGGTCAGTCCTGGCAATTTTTTTTTTGAAAATAAATAAATACTTGTGAATTTCACAGTTTTCTCAAAAGTGGTCAGTGAAACACAGAAACCTTTACTACTAAGGTCTTTCCACGCAAATTTTTTTTTCGTATGCCTTCCTTTGACAAAGATTCTGGTGTCATTTATACCAAATTGTAGTATGAAATACAGTTTTCTATAACTATTTTAGAAGTGCCAACCAGTGGTTACCAAGTGAAAAGTGCCTCACAAAATTAATTTTGCGTTTGCTAAAGGAAACCCCTGGCAAATTTTTTTCACCACCCGGGAAACTCACAATGGAAAACAATCAAGCTATGGCATCATCCAATTTGGGTATCATTCCCAACGTGCACAACTTATCCAAAACTCACTTACAAACTGCTTTAAGGGATAGAGGACTCTCGCCATCAAGCAAATCTAAATCTACATTAAAGGCTTATGCACTTCTATTTAACAAAAAGTACATTAAGAGAATAAACCTCGCCCCCTCAAGCGAAAATAATTCACGCTCGGCTACGCAAGTTTTGGATAATCTTGTTCCTAACAAAGAACCTATGCTGCAAGTAATGGTAAAACAGGACATCGCACCCACCTTGACACAAGATAAAACTTACGATTTATCCTCTTGGAAAGTCAAATATAATGGCGTCTCCGATGTGCTGGATTTCATCGACCGTATCGAAGAAACGGCTACAATCAAAAATATCCCATTCGAGATTCTACGAAAAAACTTCATAGAACTCATCTCCCCAGAATTGATACCCTGGCACCGCATTCAAAAAACTAAATGCAAAGATTGGAATAAACTCAGATCTGCCCTAATCTCGAGCTTCGGAAAAACAGAAGCCCAGCACAGGATCAAATTATCTTTACTATCTATTAAACAGCTGGTAAATGAACCTGTAGCAACATTCATAGAAAGGGCTGAATCCATTAACATCAAGCTTTCACATCCCGTTTCGGAAGCTGAACTATTACCAGTCATAACTGATGGCCTTTTAAGCAGATACGAGAACATCATCACCTCGCAGAAAATTGCATCCCTGGCCCAGTTAAACGAGGTCTGTCTCCTTCTGGAATCATACCAGGATAGGAAGAACATAAAGAATGTGTCAAATAATGTAGTTGTGCCAAGCCGTCCGTCTGGTTTAAAACCAGAATTCGACAACAAAAAAGTGTGCTCTTTTTGCAAAAAAGTAGGCCATCTGGCCACTACTTGTTTCAAGCAAGCGAGGTTTCTGGAATCCAAGGAACCCCGAACTTTCAAGAGGCATCACTCTAGGGACCGCTCTCCTCCACGCGACGAACTGCGCAATATTTTCAAGAAATCAAGGCACAACATGGAAAGGTTACAAAACCCAAGCGATGTCAGACCTCAGGTGGATTTCTCCAAGCCCCCACCAAATTTCTACATGAAGAGGCCAAAAAACTAAATAATAACCTCTCAGGCACCCATTCTGAACCAAGGTCTAAAGAATGGACTGATTGGTTAGCACACATTAAGTATTTTAACCAGACCTTAAATGTTTCTTCGGTTTGTTGCAAACAAGCTAAAGATGGGAGACCCTATGCTTCTTTCTCTGTTAACAATGTGACCTTTTCCGGATTACTTGATAGTGGGGCATCCATCAGCTGTCTTGGCAACAATGCTCACTTGCCTTTTGTTAACAGTGATTTTAGAATTTCGCCCCAATCGACACACCTGACGACTGCAGATAATGTTTCTCAGCCGGTCATCGGTGCCCTTGCCCTGCCAATTAATTGTAACAATAAAATAGTTACAATCAATTTTCTAATAGTGCCCTCTATATCCCAGAATTTCATCCTTGGCGTTGACTTCTGGAAGGCATTCAATGTTGCTCCCCAAGTATTTAATACTCTTGGCGAAACCTCCACTGCCGCTCAAATTAGTGAGATCCGCACAATAATACCTCACGAAAATTTAAGCACGGACCAGGCTCTCCAACTAAAGGAAATGGTCAATAAATTCGAATCAATATCCTTCGAAAAATGTGGACTAGGTTTGACAAATTTGGTGGAACACCATATCAAAACCAATGGCCCACCCATCAAGCAACGTTATTACAACTTAGCCCCCCAAAAACTTAAACTTTTAGAAAACGAACTTGACGAAATGTAAAAATGGGTGTGGTGGTTCCCAGCAGAAATGCATGGACCAACCCAACTCTTTTGGTTTCTAAAAAAGACGGCTCTGCACGTTTCTGTCTCGACAGTAGACGTTTAAACTCTTGCACGGAAGCTGATGCGTATCCCTTACCTCACGTTCACGCAACCTTAGACAAGCTGCGTAACGCCAAGTTCATCTCTTCTGTCGATCTCAGCAAAGCGTTTTGGCAAATACCCTTGGACGCAGAATCGTGCGAAAAAACTGCTTTCGTTGTACCTGGTAGGGGAATGTTCCATTTTAAAAGATTACCCTTTGGTCTAAAAAACAGCCCCGCCGAGTTACAAAGACTGATGGACAAACTTTTCGGTCCTGAAGTCGATAATAGCCTGTTTTGTTACCTTGACGACCTCATCATCGTCAGCGATACCTTTGAAAAACACCTATTAATGCTGGAAAAAGTTTTCCAACAACTCAAGTTCGCTGGTTTAACCATCAACTTGAAGAAGTCTGAATTCTGTAAGTCCCGTCTACGTTATTTGGGATTCATTGTCGACGAAAAAGGTCTAAGAACAGACCCCGCTAAGGTGGAAGCCATGGCAAATTTTCCCCGACCCAAAAACGCGAAGGAAGTCAAAGGTTTCCTTGGACTTGCAGGTTACTACAGGAGATTCATCAAAGACTTTTCCACTATTGCAGCCCCCTTAAATAAAATTACCGGCATTCGTAAAGGTGTCAGCAATTTCCGATGGTCTGTCGAAACTGAAGAAGCGTTCACAACTTTAAAAAATGCCCTTCAAAAAGCTCCCGTTCTGAATTGCCCGGATTTTGCACTCTCTTTTACCCTCCACACGGATGCCTCCAATGTAGGAATCGGTGGAGTCCTTACTCAAGAATTCCCAGATGGCGAACACCCTGTAGCGTATTTTTCCCGTACACTAAACAAACACGAGAAAAACTACGGAATTACCGAGAAAGAATTATTGGCTGTATTGGATTCTGTTCACCATTTCCGCGGTTACATAGACGGTAGCAAATTTACTGTAGTCACAGACCATAGTAGTTTGAAATGGTTGATCTCTTTAAGTAATCCCTCCGGTAGGCTCGCTCGCTGGTCCTCCCGTTTGTCTCAATACAATTTTGATGTTGTTCACCGTAAAGGCGCGGACAATATTGTTCCCGACGCCCTTTCAAGAATTGAACTAGCTTCATTAAATGTTGACACAATTGCCCCCCCTCCATCTACAAAAGATGAATGGTACTTGAAAATCTTCGAAGGTTGCAAAAATAACCAACAAAAGTTTCCTAATTTTATCATAAAAGAAGGACAACTATACCGTAATTGCAAGGCACCACTATCCATCCTCGAAGATTACTCGTGGAAACTTGTCGTTCCCCTCGAAGGTAGAGAACAAATAATCATTGACAATCATAGTGCTCCCGACTCCATACACCCAGGAAATTTCAAGACGTATAAAAAAATCGCCTTGAAGTATTATTGGCCTGGTCTCTTTAAGCAAATTCGCAATTACATCTCTAAATGTGAAACTTGTAAAGCTTATAAACATAGCACGGCAGCACCTGCCGGCCTAATGGGTAATCCCAAACGTGCCGACAGACCCCTACAATCATTGTCAATGGACCTCGTCGGACCCTTTCCTCGAAGTTATGCCGGACACATGCACATACTTAGTGTAGTGGATGTTTTCACTAAATTCTGTTGGATCTTCCCTTTAAAAAGAGCCAACGCGTCCGCCATCATCAAACTCCTGGAAAAACACATTTTTATACCTTACGGAACACCCAGAACCATAATAGTTGATAACGGAAAACAATTTATTGCCCAAGAATTCAAAGATTTTCTTGCCAAATACGGAATCAAGGACATTTACTATAACACCTTGTATACTCCACAAAATAACACTGTCGAACGTTATAACCAGACAATCAACACAGCTCTAGCTATTCTAGTTGATAAAGATCAACGTACTTGGTGTAAAAACCTAGATAAAATTCAGGCTGCTATGAACAACACGGTTAACCTGGCCACTGGTTACACACCTTTCTTCTTAAAACACGGTATGGAACAAGTTGTTCACGGTTCTCTACATAGGGACACAAACTTTCCTACGTCAATTGCCGCCACAAGCAACCCTACCGCGGACTATGCCCATCGTCTGGAAGAACTGTCGGCCATCTACAGTGAAGTCACTGATGCTTTACTCCTGGCTCATCAAAAGAGCGCGGACAGATACAACCTACGTAGGAAACATGTCACCTTCAATACTGGAGACATAGTTTGGAGAAAGAACAACACACTTTTCCAAGGAGCCATGTATTTCTCTGCCAAGCTGGCACCACGTTTCGTGAAGGCCAAAGTTCTAAGAAAGATATCAGATCTAGTGTACTCTTTGTCTGACTCCTCTGGAAAGCACATTGGTAATTACCATATTAAGGATATTGCAAAGACTGGAAGTGAGGAGTCAAGTAAAACTGCCCCCACTATCTCAGCAAACTCAAAATGATCCAGTGTGTATCACCACAACCCTTTGGTAAGCACATCAAGTCTTACAATGACTGGCGTGTAAAGTGTCAATTACATGTCCACCCTTTCGTTGATGAAACGAATATTGTTAAAAAATCATTTTTGTAAATTTATGTACACTCCACGGTGTAGTTTGCCCCGTTCATGTTTATGAATTGGCAACCACCGTAATTTTTGTTCCACACGTTTTTGTTTTGTTTTTTTTTTTTTTTTTTTTTCTCACCTGTTCCAAAATTGATCACTTTAGAGCAGAGACACCCCTCGAGTCACAGTGTTTGGGAAGTCATGAACCCAAATCATTGCCTCTCAACCCCTCACACTACGCAACGTTCATGCCATGGCACGCTTTGCTATGTAATGCAATATTGTAATTTTCACCATTTTTGTTTGTTGTTTTTTCATCATATCGGAAGGAATCTCTTCAAAATTTTTTTTCTTTTATGTTCTGTAAGTACTGGAGCGTCGTTCTAAAGTCGGATTTGGTAAACTCCAAAGCGTTAAATCACGACCCAGGACTAGTAAACCATCTTAACATGCTCCATATTTTACTCATCATGGTAAAAATAAGTGGTTACTCACATAATCACATTCCTTGTGTACAGTAGTTTTCAATTTTTCTCAAATGTTAAAAAATTGATGGCGTCCTACCCGAGCTCTTTGCTAACAAATTGGATTTTGACACGTCCATTTTGAAATCATACGTATACAAATAAAGGAAAAGCCTTTAAATTGGTCTTTCCACCCTTATACAAATCTTCTTGGGCCCGTTTCAACTAAAGTACGTAAAACCAAATACTCGGTCTTTTGTTGTTATAAGAAGTCCTCGATTTGTCCCTCTTCACAACATGTATGTCTTGTATTACATGCCTCAACCCTGACGGAAAAGGTTAATAAAACCTAACGGCAGCCCTGTTTTCCGTACATAAATAACCGCAGTTTAACGTAAATCATCAATGTTTTGTTTGATCATCGTTTTGCAAACATAGGCATTCAACTCTTGTTTCGCCATTTAACCAAGTATTTGCAACCTAAATTGCACATAACCCGGTATGATGTAACTGCACAAAAGGTATGTAAAACCACAATTGGTCCCTTTTGTTTGTCCCCACTGAAGTTGCTACAATAGACAGTATGTAAAACCATATAGGTCTATCTTTGTTTGTCACATGGTGTAAACAGAAATGTACTCTGTCATCACCCCGCCTTTATAACATACGAAGTGACATTAAATTGTTTACCTCCTTGTTATTCTATCGTACGCTCCTGGGCTACGGAGTTAGTTAATCTAACAAATCTTCATATACTGTGTTAAAACAAGCATTGTTAACGTTTATTGTGTTGTATTTAAACGCAACCCTGTTACATTATAGGAGGGATCCTTAAAATACCTGCCACAATACGAGAAGTTCGTCATAATCACTTTTGCTCATAGCTAAATGTTATTGAGTTGGTCGTGTGACATATTTGTCATGAGTACCGTTTCGTACATTCTATTTTGGTCGTGTGACATATTTGCCATGAGTACCACCCTTTTGTATAACCTGTTCTGGTCGTGCGTCATTTATTTGCCGTGAGCACCGCTTTTATGTATAATTGTGTATAAACTCTGTACACTACACGTGGAGACGTTAAAACACTTACCGTGATTCGTGTGAACGACATAATATCGGCTTTGCCATCTTCTTTAAGATGCATTGTATAAACTCTTTGACTTCTGTCTATAATTGAGTTATATCTTGTATGTACTTACATATTTTGTACACTATACGTGGAGACGTTAAAACACTTACCATGAGTCGTGCGAACGAAATAATATCAAACCTTTTGTGTGCGATCTACGAAATGTAGTCCACAACCCTTTGTTGTCATTCAACGCCGATGCCCGTGGACTTCCTGTTTTTTACTTCTTTGCAAAAGGAAAGAAGCCCAGGAATATCTACTATCCCAAAAGGACTAGTTTTCAGCTTCACTGTCAATTATGGGGCATAGTGCTGTGGGAGTTAATCGATTGAGCACAAAACCACCTAACACGTTGTCTGGAGAACGAATAAGAAAACCCCCAGGTTTGTGAAATTGGAACAAGGGTCTGTCTTTTCTCACAATCATGTAGAAGTTTTAAAATGACCCCTAATCTTTTGCCCAATACACGCGAAAGATTAGCCTCTTTGTTATAATGTGTATTCAAATTTCTCCTCACCCTTGTCTGATAAATGTAAAGAGTCAGGAAATCTGCTGGTTGATTATGTTTCATTTTCACATAGAGTTTGAATTGGAAATTAGTCCAGTCTCTAGCAAATTTCGTAACTCGTCTCCCTTCTCCCCTCCTCCCCCCATTCCCCCATGTTCTCAGATTATGTTTTGAAGTGAAAAATCTGTCGTTGACCATATTTCGCCCTCACTTGGAGTTCGAATAGGTAACTGTCCGGTTATCTACAGGTTTTCCCCCTCAATCTCTGCGTATGTCTCACCTTTTTTCTCTTTCTCAATTCTACGAAACACATTCATGAATGTTGGATATGTACGATATGCACTTGGCGTAACGTCTGTCTCCTTTTTGACAACCTTTATTCATGAATTGGTTTCCCTTTGCCGTGACTAGTTCACGATTCTTTGTCTTGTTCTTTGAAATTCTACGAAAATGTTACCATCTTATGTTAACATAGGCCATAAAGGGCCGGTTGTTTTTTTAACCAAGACATATTGTCACTCGGCAAGCGCCAAGTCATCCTGGAAAAGGAAAATGTTCATGTAATCACAATTTAGTTAGGAATCTCTCTTCGTCACTCTCTGAGTCGGTGGTTAAAATTTCGTTTATTTCATTTTCTGGACACATTTTGTTTCTCTCCAAACCTTTTCTTCATTGGTCCCTAGGCAGGTAAACTTCAAGAATTTTGCTCTAATAATAATTTCTCCCGGATTTAAAAAGAAGCCCAGGCGGATGTCATCACCAACAGCCAAGCTGAGCTTCACTTCCTGACAGCACGCGCTGTGGTTACAAGGTCCCTCCTGCTGCCATTTTCTACGTATTTGTTCCTGAAAGCACAGACCATACCGCTCATATGTATGTTGTCTTGTCGTGCCACAGCAAGCTGAGTTGTCCCACCATACATTATGACACTCTAAACTACCTTTTGGGCACGCTAGCTCCTAGGTTTGTTCTTACTCTTGCTATCAATGCCAACCTTGCCGTCTCTTGCTCTGTCATGCAGTGACGCATATATCGTCATGTGTAAACCATCATTACCTTGACCCACCAGTATTCGCTGAATGCGTACCAATACAAGTTATCTTGAGCTACATTATGCTTCAATAACCATTATATACGATCCGTGTTTACCATAATAACATTTAGGATTCGTACTGGCATGTCTGCAGATACTGGATTCTTCTCTTCAATGGCCTCTGTAACCATAGTCGCGGCACAGCAACCACAGTCTCCACTTCGTGAACTTCAACGTCTTCGACCAAACCAGGTGTTTTCTAAGGCCTAAGTGTACTCTTGAGTGTTATCTCAAATGGGTCTGATTGCAGTGATAATGTAATCCTTAGAATCTGTGAAACCACGTCCTTTTCTTCGAAATTCTCCGAAACCAAACAAATCCACGCTTCGCAAACTTAGCTCCCAGACCAATGAAACCTTAGAATCACACTTTTTCTCTTCTCTTGTACAAATGTATTGTCATTCTTTCAATTGCATAACCATGTGTATTGTCATTTTTTCAATTGCATAACCATGTGTATTGTTATTTTCAATTGCATAACCTTGTATGTTGTTTTACACCATGTACTCTCCCCAAAGTTGTCTTTTCCAAACATTCTATGTACCCCCATCCATTCCCTACAAACATTGTGACCTAAACTATAGCATAAACTGTATGTTCTAGCTAGGCAATCTCTCAAGCAACGAATCTCTCAAAAAACCCCGATGGAAGCATAAGAGGATTTTTTTTTCCTACAGCTCCATTGCCACGTCGCTTTTTTTCCAAGCGCGGGGGGAAGTGTTATGGTACACCCTAAACGACAGAATTCGAGTCCATAAGAACACCGCCGCAGACAGCAACACCCCGCTCCCCCCTGTTTCCTGTCACCTACTTCCTCTCCCCTCTGCATTCCCGGCCAGTCGAGAATTGCAAGCCGCTTCGGGAACACGTTACGCTCCTCGGATCGAACACCGAGTTCGCGGCTAATTTCTGTCGATCAATTTGAACGCAATTACATCTGCGATGTTAATTGAAGTACATACGGGTTTTAGCGCTGGTATTCTGCCATGCCTGTGTGAACTTCGGGTCCTGTCCTAGACTCGGGAAGTGCCCCTGCTGAACCCGGAAGGCGTAGATCCCCGAACATCATGTAAGCTGTACAATTATTCCCTCTTCTGTTTGTGTCCTATAACGATAGACTGTAAACCCTCGCGAAAAGCCATCACTCAGAGAGTTTTGTTTTAGAGATCATGAGGTATAAACACGATAGCTAGGTTTGTGTAATATGCATTTCTTGTATTGAATTGTACTGTAATAACCTATGTACTGTGTTTTGAATTTGCAATACATGAATCTATTTAACTCAATCCTGTTGTTAATCTGCCTCGGCAGGAGCATTTCCTAGAGTGTATTTCCCGGACGACCGTGGGGGAGAGAGAGAGTTCCGAAGCATTCATGCGACCTGCCCCTGGAATAGAGGGTACTTTTGTCTCTGCTGTGAGCTGGCCTGGGACATGTTAGGGCCCATCATAACAAACTACTGATATAAAAAAAATATGCACGGAAGTTATGAAACTAGAAGTGAATATAGCTCAACGATTTGAATGTGAAAAGTCTTATATCGCCTATGAGGAGCTATGTAAAATAAAAATTGCTCATATTATAATTTTTAATAGTAGGAGAGCAGGAGAAGTTGCAAGAGCAATTAAATCTGTCCTCGGATCTGCAAATAGAAGAATATTGGAAGAAAGTATTTAAAATACAAAATTTTTCAGGAGAGCCATTATTTCCCAATTTAAAAAAAGTTATAAAGCTTTTGTTGGTCCTACCATATTCTAACGCCAGCGTAGAATGAATTTTCAGCCAGCTGAAATTGATAAAATGTGACAGTAGAAATAGACTCGGCACTGAAACAATTTCAGCGTTAATGGCTACCAAAGGAGCCATAAAAAATGCGACAACATTTGAGCCAACTAAAGCAATGCTCAAAACTAAAATAAAATATAATAAGGACGGAGAAGGCGAAAGTACTACTAAATTATTGATATATTTTTCCTTTACGAGATATTGTCAAATGTTTCCATTACGATAAATAAAACGGAAAATTACAAGTTCATGCAATTCATAAACGGACAATTGCTCCTTTTGGTATCAAAAGCGAACATAAGCATTTTTAAACTTAAAAAGAAAACAGCTAAGAGTATTAAATTATAGAATGTTATGTATTATGGCTTATGATTCTTTACGCGCAAGGATTGTGCAGGCAGAAAAAATATCAGAATTTTCATACCGGTATATTCAAAACAAAAAACTCGCTCTACTGAAAAATAATCCAAATGGCTTATGTCCCACTTTATTACTGAGCTCCTCATGTATTCCATCAACTTTTTACCATACCACTGGAAAAAGTATGAAAGGTTATTTTTCACACAAAAAGGTTACTTTTTTATATATTTTAGGTGACTTTTTACAAGACACGGCTGGCAACACTGGTCCAGCGCCTCAGTCGTTCGCGGGCAATCGTTTGAGATGGTCTCAGATGGTTGACGATGGTTTTTTCATGTTTTCAGCAATTAAATTACAATTATTATCACTTTTAACACAAATTATGATAAACAAAAGCGATTAGCTATGAATGTTCATATATTTCCGATATAAAATTGCTGATTTTGACACGTGAATTGATTACACAGCACCGGAGCGCGCATATTTTTTTAGCACAGTAAGGGAAAGGTTAAGAACTATGAGAAAAGCGTGAAATGTCTTTATGAAGAATTTGAAGGAGGATTCCAAGACTTCAAAGTTATAGAATAGGACCTGGACATTTTTAGCATGCCATTTAATATGGATTGTGAATCAGTCAAACCAGAATTGCAGCTCGAACTGATTGAGTTGCAATGTACCACTGAATTGAAGCAACTGTTTCCAAAATTGAGTTCTACAAGGCCCTGTCAAAACCAAGTTTCCCAAACCTGAAATCTCATGCTCAGAAGATAATTGCGATGTTTGCATCTTCCTGCATCTGTGAACAGGTGTTTTCTACTATGAAGCTTTGCAAAAACAGCGTTAGAAACCGATTCACTGACCACCATTTAGCTTCACTACTGTGAATCAGCTCATCCCAGTTTCTACCAGATTATGAAAAACTTTTAGAAGCTCTGTCACATACGCCTTCATACTCTTCTAAAGAATAGTCAATCTTTGTTACTTTTTTTACCATTGTAGCATATAATATACTTCATATTATGTCTGATGTAAAAATTAAAAAATAAAGTATATCACTTATAAAAAATTATTTTATTCAATTTTTTTTCCGGCCCGCCAAGATAATTTTTTATTTTGGCCCTTTCTTTAAATAGTTTGCCCATCTCTGACCTAGACAAACCTCATTAAAAACTCGGGCACCCCTGCTAATTCACCAAACATAGTGAATCACTTGGCGCCACATATGGCATTCTTATTTGAAGAAAATGTTCGAAAAATATGGAACGAAATCCTAAAACCATGACATCGAAGTATTTTGTTCCTCAACGTTTAACTGGAAAACTTTTACCCTTTTGTAAAGAAGCCTTTCTAGGTATCTTAAGAATTAAAAAAGGATGCGCATTCGGTGTTGCGTAGAGAAATTTCACAGAAAAAACTATGGTGTCACTGAAAGGCGTGGTGGGAATAGAAAAAGAAGATTATATTTAGCTAAAAGAGAGGCTGTTGAAAAATTTATAAAAATTGTTTAACCTCTAGAATCACATTATTGCCGTGAAAAAATCGGAAGAGGGTATATTTTCAACCCAATCTTCTTAACATTAATAAAGGGGAAACTTTACAACGATCAAGCACAAGCCGGGTATGGAGTTAAGCCCGGACTTTTTAGGCTGGTATTTAACAGACTTTAACATAGGGTTCGGAAGTGCAAGAGAAGACGTATGTTCTACGTGCTTACAATTCTCAGAACAAAAAAATATGGAAAAAAGGGAAACCGAAAAGAATTCCTTAATAATTCATTACTGAGTACACAAAATACGTGCCAAAGCCTTTACGGATTACCTAAGAGAAGAAAGGGATGATCTTTTGACCGTGTCATGTGACTGCCAAAAGAATTTGCCATTACCTAAAATTCCCGATCAGTCAACATATTATTCTCGTCAACTATGCATCTACAATTTTACGATTGTAATCGGAAGTTTTAAGAGCAAATTATCTCAGGATAATGTTCACACCTATACGTGAACAGAGGAAATGTCATCCAAAGGATCGAACGAAATTTGCAATGCAGTTTTCATTGCCTAAGCAATTTAAATTTTGATGGAAAGAAAGTGGTAAGATTGATGGCTGACGGACGTGGTGGCCAGAATAAAAATACAATGGTTATGGGAACGGTGATGAAGTGATTTCTTAACTCTCCAAACAGTTTAGATCAGGTTGAACTTATTTTTCCGGTTTCTGGCCATTCCTTTTTACCTGCAGACTATTCGCACTAACGGAAAAAAAAATTAAGAAGAGGGAAATAATTGTGCAGCCTGATGAATATGCAAACATAATAAGGGAGCATTCGACTGTGCACAAGATGGTCACAGATATTCCATTTTTAGATTGGAAAACAGCCAGTAAAGATGTTCTAAAATCTACTTAAAGCTGGCATTTTCAAATTATTAAATGCAAGCGGATCATTTTCAACAGAAGTGGGAATACAAAAGTTGCAATTCGTGGAGAAATGTCATACAATTGTGACCTAGGAATTTCAAAAAACATTGTGAGGCGTGGAAAAATGATTTCACAAATAATTCCGGAGCCAATGCCACCGGGTGAATCTGTAAAAGAAGCCAAATTATGGCCTGATTCCACCTACGACTCCCGGATATTCCTAAACAGTGCATGCTGCCTAAAGTTTGAGGAGAAAAGAATTTCAGGCGTTCTCCTCGAGGACAGTGGATATGGCCAGACAAATTACCTGTTCACGCCAGTTTTAAATCCCGCTAATGAATATTGTGAAGGGCTCTGGTTATTATTCAACAAAAAGTATATCAGAAGAATAAACCTTTCATCATCAAACGAGAACAGTGCACCCATTGTTACCAAAGTTTTGGAGGATCCGGTTTCTAGTAAGGAATCCGAGATAAATGTCAAAGTGAAACAAGATGCTGCACCCATCACGGCACAAGGGAAAACCTACGATCTCTCTTCTTGAAAGATCAAATACAACGGCATTTCCAATGTACTAGACTTCATTGAGCAAATTGAAGAAACAGCCACAATTAAAATTGTTCCATTTGACGTGCTACAGAGAAATTTTATAGAACTGATTTCTCCAGAATTAATCCCTTGGCACCGCATACAGAAATTAAAATGCAGGGACTGGAACAAGCTCAGAACAGCTCTAATTGCTAGCTTCGGTAAAACGGAAGCACAGCACCGAATAAAACTTTCATTACTATCCATCAAGCAATTAGTAAACGAAACGGTAGCGGCATTTATAGAAGGGGCCGAAACTATCAACATCAAGCTATCCCATCCTGTCACGGAAGCTGAATTATTGCCAGTTATAACTGATGGTCTTCTACAAAAATATGAGAATATCATCACTTCACAAAAAATTTCGTCTTTGGCCCAATTAAGCGAAGTCTGCACCCTCCTGGAATCTTACCAAGATAGGAAAAACACCAAAGCTGTTTCGGACAATACCGTTGTGCCAAGCCGTTCTTCTGGATTAAAATCAAAATTTGATAATAAAAAAGTCTGCTCCTTTTGTAAAAAGGTAGGTCACGTAGCTGCTACCTGTTTTAGGCAAGCCAAACTGCTGGAACCAAAAGATTCCAGAACCTTTAAGAGGCACCGCTCTCCTCCACGCGACGAACTGCGTGAAGTTTTCAAGAAATCTAAGTACAATATGGAAAGGCTGCAGGACTCTGGCAATGTTAAACCTCAGGTGGATTTCTCTAAACCCCCACCCAACTTTTTTATGAGGCCAAAAAACTAAATGCTAACCTCTCAGGTATTCATTCTGTACCAAGGTCTAAGGAATGGACTGATTGGTTATCGCATATCAAGTATTTTAACCAGACCTTGAGTGTTTCTTCAGTTTGTTGCAAGCAAGCAAAGAATGGAAGACCTTATGCCCTTTTCTCCGTTAACAATGTCCCCTTCTCTGGTCTGCTAGACAGTGGCGCATCCGTTAGCTGCCTTGGCAACAATGCCCACCTGCCTTTTGTTAACAATGGTTTCAAGGTCTCTTCCCAATTTACACACGTGACAACTGCGGATAATGTTTCTCAGTTAGTCATCGGTGCTCTTGCCTTGCCAATTAAATGCGACAATAACATAGTTACTATAAACTTTCTAATAGTCCCCTCTATATCCCAGAATTTCATCCTTGGTGTTGACTTCTGGAAGGCGTTCAACGTTGCCCCCCAAGTATTTAACACTCCACCTATTGCCCAAATTAGTGAGATTCGCACAATCATACCTCACGAAAATTTAAACACTGACCAAGCTCTCCAATTAAAGGAAGTGGTAAATAAATTTGAATCCATATCTTTCGAAAAATGTGGTTTGGGAGTACACAAGTGCCCGAGTGCTTTAAGGGTTATTTGGCAGAGATGCAAAATTTTACAACAAAAGAATTCAATAATAGAGTAAAGCAATCGACTACAGACAAATACGTTGAAAAAAATATAATAATTTATATGTAGGTATGAAAATAAACTTTTTATAATCAACTATGTTTTATCATTTTTCATTTATTGCATATTCCCACCTAACTACTAGAAGATACATATATTTTATTTTTTTGACCGCTTGGAGCATATAATATGGTTTTCACGACAATTTAACATAGGTAGACATAGGAATGACGTATGCCCCGCACTCGAGTCATTAAATGGCTAAAATGGAATCCCACTTAATAAGTTTTTTCCCCGGTCCCTTGGAAAACTTCTTAACGAGAGTTTCACTGTATTATTTTGTAGCCTTTTACACATAATCTAAACACCTCAAATGTGATTAGTTGACATTTGCGATTTATAAGTATATTCTCTTCTACAGGGTGGACCATAACTGTGTTCGTGGTTTGTTTCGTTATTTTTTTAACAATACGTGGAGCGAGCGCGGTTCGGGGGGTATCGTTAGACGCGTTATTTTGTGAAATTTTAGTCGATGTGGTGTCGTTCACGGGAGAGCAGCGTGCATTTTGTGTTCGTGCATATTACATAAACAATTATTCCGTGACCATTTAGAGACGAATGTACCGTGCTGATTTCGGTTTACGAGACATTAATCAAGCTTCAAGAGCAAAATCTATTCGGAAATGGATCAAAATGTTTGAGACAACCGGCTCAACAGTAAAAACATTTAATGAAGGTTGCCCGAAGTCAGAAGTTATTTAGCGTGTTAGTGAATCAGTGAGGGAAAATCCACAATAAACTACTCGCAAGAGAAGCCGAGCCTTATCCATCAAGAGGACCACTTTACAAAGAATTTTATGCCACGATTTACATCTAAAAGCTTATAAAATTCAGCTGACGCAAGAGTAGAAGCTGAATGATACCGATCTTCGACTTAATTTTGCCAATGTGATGCTGGAACGTTTTGACAATTTTTTCAACATAATGTTCAGCGATGAGGCCAATTTCCATATCAATGGCCATGTTAATAAACAAAATTGCCGGTATTGGTCTGAGAATAGAAGAAGAAGAAGACCCCCCGACAGAAGCATCAACGTCCCTTGCATAGCCCGAAGGTCGTTGTGTGGGCTGCAATATCAGAGGGGTATCTTTGGCCAATATTTCTTTGAAAACGAAAGGAGAGTTGCTATGACAGTGAATTCTAGGAATTATTGTCATATGCTTCAGGATTTCTTGGTGCCAGCTCTTCAAGATTTTCAAGGCCACAGTTCCAGGAGCTGGTTTCAGCAGGACGGCGCCTCCTGATACACTGCTAAACTGTCCATGGACCGTTTGAAGAAGATGTTCCCCGAAAAACTCATTTCACGAGGAGGAGACTTTGAGTGGCCTCCACGGAGCCCAGATCTCAGCCCGTGTGATTATTTTTTGTGAGGATACTTAAAATCAAGAGTCTATGAAGACAATCCGATAACAATAAATCCGTTAAAACAAAACATTGTACGGGAAATTAACGCCATCCCACGGGCAACTTGTCAACGTGTTTTTTGAGAATTTTCGAATCCGCCTTATACAATGTCAACAGGCTGATGGAGCTCACTTGGACAATATAATTTTTAAAACTTAATGTCAATAAAATTTCCATTTATTGTAGTTTTTGAAAATATTAATAAAACGTGTCTAGATTCCACCATTATTTATTTATTCTTAATTAAAACTAGGTATACAGTTAAGGGCCACCCTGTATTTTCAGCTCGGCCAGAACACTTTACAGTGACAGTGCTATTGGACAAGTACAATTGAAACGAAAAGGGGATTTGTGCACTGCTAGAGCAAAAGTCACGCCTGAACACAAGATTAGAACCCCGGCTAACGATGTCTTTTATATTTGCAATAAAAAAGATGATTTATTGTTATAGTATTGCACTTTGGTACAATAAAATAACAGTAGCGATGAGATGTTGACATTTTATCTAATATTTATAAAGACTATAAGAGTGTGTCAGAAGTATGGAAATACTTTTTGAGAGCGGAAAATAGATTGAGTGCTAAGTGCAAACTTTGTAAGAAGATTCTTAAAACAAAAGATCGATCTCCGCGTGGCTTATATGTGCATTTAAAATTGATTCATAAAATGGACACGAAAACGAAGAATGTCATATCACCCCCGCCGTTGCCGCCACCATCATCAAATAGTGGTGCTACTAATCAAAACATGGAATTAGTAACAGCATCCGCATCTACGTCAAATGTTAGTCCAGAATCACCAGGATCGTCGGCACCAGTGCCACCAGCAAGAAAGAAGAGGCAAAAAATTACAGATCATTTCCTCCTGGTTGAAGATACTTTTATGGAGAAAAAGTATCAAGAATGGTAGCCAAAGATGGACTTCCTTTCCATGTTTTCTGTACTTCCAAAGATATGAGAGATCTCTTCAATTCTTCGGGACACAAACTGCCTATGTCCCCAAACACAATTAAACTTATAGTTATGAATTATGGCATGACATTGAAAATGAAAATAATGCGTGAATTGGCTTAACTGAAGGAGAATGATCACAGATTTACACTAACATTTGATGAGTGGACTTCTTCTATGAACAAGCGATACATGAATGTAAACGTACATACATGTATCCTAATCAGAGTTACGAAGATTTGAAGGGACCTCCTGACTCAGAGTGAAAATTGAATCAGTTTGAATTCTTCCCGCGTATTACCACAAGCGATTGCGCAGGCGCCTCTCATAAGCACTCGTAAGATTCTCAAGCGAAGACGCTCGCCGAGTAATACATTATTATATCGAATTATTGTTTGCTTTTTTCGTGGATGTGAACTATTGTGATATTACTGTGGACATTTATCTGATTTATCGTATTTAAAAATAAGTTTTTTATAAATATACTATAGATACTTTCAGACTATGGTAGAAATATAAAATTTTTAGTTAGATTATTTTCAAATAAAAATAAGTGATTAGAGTGTTTTTAGTGGACAATCAAGTGTAGTGATTTTATAACTCTTTAGTAAAAGTTGTACATGTTTGACTTTTTATCAAAAATTGAAGTTATTTTTATTACCAACATACAAAATGTCGGGTCGTGGTCTTAATGACGAAGAAATAATTAGTGCTACTTTAGAAATAGATTCTGATTTTGAACTTAGTGAAAGTGACGGAGAAAACAATTGCGAAGCTGCTGAAATACAAGAAACTCACGATTCTGAACCCGAAATGAACATAGAAGAAGGAGAAGAAGTTGTTGAAAATCTGTGGACTGCCGGCCCTTTCATACCCATCATTTATGAATTCGACTATTTCGACTCAGGTATTAATCCAGATACCAGTTTAACTGAAGACACGCCTGAACTTATGTTCTTTGAACATTTTTTAAATACTGAAATAATGACAAAAATTGTGGATGAAGCAAATAAATTTTATCAATATAAAATTAGGACAATCGATTTTTCAGCAAAATTGAGACTTAGTAAATGGATTAATACTAGGGATGTTATGGAGCTCCGTAACCGTAACCGAAACTATCGGATATCCGAATTAAAAAAATATCCGTAACCGAAACCGATATAAAAGTTTCGGATAGTTTCGGATAAAGGCTGAGTCTAAATGACAGATTACGACAGGTTTTTGTTTGTTTTGCCCGACCGAGCCGTCCGATTTACTTTGTGATTGTGGGTGTACAAATATTAAAACTTATTAATTTGCGAGTACCTACTTACTTAGTTTCAAATTGTTTGTAAATAAATTGTTATAGTCTTGGTAAAAGGTAAAATGCGTCCTAAGTCTAGTTTAATTTGGACATTTTTTGATGAAATTAATATAGATTTTGCAAAATGTAAGCAGTGTGCAGTAAAAACTTTTCACGCGAAGGAGGTGTCACTACCAGAGGCGGCCGCTTCCTTAGTGCATATGTGCACTGCACTGCCGAACATACGTCAGAAGTGTAAATTAGTATCTACATCCTCTCACGAAGAATCCCGCCAATTCGTTACAAAATCTTTACCAATTGTCTAAACTCCCTCCCATGAGAGAAAGGAATTCGTGCACATTTTGTTATGCCCAGGCGTGACATCACACGAAGTTATATTTCTATTGGGATCATCCCCAGATGCTGGAGTGCTCGTGCCCGTGAAATGAACAAGACAGGTATAGACCCATACGGACGATTGACGTGTGAAAGCAGAGAATACATATGGTGCCTGGGTGCACCAGCGGAGCAAATGACTTAACATTAAACTTGCGTAAAGTGATACCGAACCTTTGGAATTGAATAGTTATGTTCGACGAATTTAAGACGAAATAACAATGTTATGTTTTAACGCCATCGGCCGCCAGCGCGGCGCTGTATTGTTTCGGTATTGACAGCATTTTAACAGTTTTTGCAAGTTTTATTCTGTAAAAAAAACTTATTTAAAAATGAGTGTTACCGAAAACATTGCGATTAACGTAGATTTGATCAAATGTAATTAGTGGAGTGTTTTAGTGAAACGGTTAAACTTTTAAAAATAATTTGTACTATTCCAATGACAACTGTTGAGTGCGAACGGTGTTTTTCTACATTAAAACGTTTAAAAACATTTCTGAGGAACACTATGTCTCAAGATCGGCTTAATGCTTTGTCAATGTTGAATCGAAAAAGGTTTGATATCTTCTATACCAGAATTTAATAATCGTGTCATTGAAGTATTTTCACAAATAAAAGAGCGACGAATGGATTTACTCTACAAGTAAACGTTTGCATTAGGTATGTCACCCCCTAATCACTTTATTTTCCCACGTTAATGTTACCTTTTTTGTGAAATGCACTGCTCGCAAATTTTGTCACGAGCCGCCTCTGGTCACTACTTCTATGAAACTTCATCTTAAATCAAAACACATGGTTAAATATGAAGAACTGTTGTTACTGAAAAAAGGATACTCAACAAAAACAACAACAACCACCTCAACAGCTAACGTCTTTACAAGAGTGTAAAAAACAGTCGTCAATAACAGACTCTTTGAAAAATAGAGGTTCCTGGGATGATAGTAATAGTAACCCACATAGCACTTAAAAGTGGCAATAATAATAGTTATTTATTTGACTGATTGTAAAAAACAAATGATATTATAGACTAGAAATAAAAGTCAAATCTTGCTTTTTGTATTTTGCTTTTATAATTTTAAAATTCTAATATCCGTAACCGAAATTATCCGAAACTAGCGGATAATCCGAAATAATTTCATATCCGTAACCGTATCCGAAACCGGCATAATATTATTCCTATATCCGTATCCGTATCCAGATCCGAAATTTCATATCCACAACATCCCTAATTAATACCACAGTCTCAGAAATGTACGTTTTTATTGTATTAACATTTGCCATGACGAGGAACAAACATTTAACTATCGAGGAACATTGGAGTACGAACCCCATAATCTTTTCTCCAATATTTGGAAAAACAATGCCTAGAGACCGATATCAAATATTATTACAGATGCTCCACTTTAGCGATAGTAATATTCAAACAACTACTGATAAATTACATAAAATACGTATTCTTGTTGACCATACACGAAAGATTTTTAAAACAACAATGATGCCCCATGAAAATCTATGTATTGACGAAAGCATCATCGTTTTCAAAGGCCGTCTATTATTCAAGCAATACATTCCATCTAAACGTCACAGATTTGGAATAAAAATGTTTGTGATGTGTGACGTCATGACGGGTTTTATTCTAGATTTCATTATATATGTTGGTTCTGACAAAGAAATAAATGATTCTCAAGGTATTGGTATTTCGGGAGGCGTTGTAACCACCCTTCTTTCAGATTATTTCGATAAGGGTCACAATTTGTGGTGCGACAACTGGTATAATAGCCCAAATTTATTTAAATATTTGCACAAAAAAAAACTAATGCTTCTGGCACTGTTCGAAAAAGTATGAAAGGCATGGCACCTTTTGATAAATTAAAGAAAGGGGAAATCCAATCAAAACATCAATCACCAAATTGTTAGCTATGAAATGGCATGACAGGCGCGAAATCTACCTGCTGACCACTCTTCACGATGGTTCTGTTGGACCTTCGGGGAAAACAAATAGATTGACTGGAGAGCC
Source organism: Limnephilus marmoratus (assembly GCA_917880885.1). Lineage (NCBI taxonomy): Eukaryota > Metazoa > Arthropoda > Insecta > Trichoptera > Limnephilidae > Limnephilus > Limnephilus marmoratus. Next base: position 58,257,341 of record OU862908.1, read on the forward strand.
CATTTTAAACCTACAATGTGTTCTAGATTATAATAAGAACATGGGCCTAGTGGACAAAGCTGATATGATGTTAAGCAGCTTAAGTTGTATGAGGAAGTCAGTGAAATGGTACAGAAAAGTCGCATTTCATATTATTGATCTGTATTTATTAAATGCACACATAACATACCAAACCGTTACATCAAAAAAAATCATTTTGGCTGATTTCCAAATGGCAGTGATGGAACAATTATTACAGAAATATCACGAAAATTTGCCGAGCACTTTACGTCCCTCAACATCAAGAGATTACCCTATGCGTGCATCATCGAAAATTGTTTCTAAACACATGCCCATTAAAGTTCCCCCTTCAGAAAAAAACCCAAACCCTCATCGAAGGTGTCGTGTCTGCTCCACTTCAACACTGAAGCCCAAAATGAGAAAACTTACAAAATTTATGTGCTTAGAGTGCAATGTGCCGTTATGCGTCGAAAACTGTTTCAAAATTTATCATGATAAAAAAATATATTAAGTGTTATTTACGGTGACATAATAACAGTAAATTTATTTCATTATTTAACTAAATTTAAGTGCAGTTGTTTTTATTATACAACCCTTTTTAAGTGTGTGTCAATATTTCATGCATACAGCCAATCGAGACATCGCACCACAGTTGAAGAGCTCTACTTCGGTATGTTGATATTAGAGATGAAACGGATAGTTGTTTGGCCGGATATTCAGCCCATATACGATACACGATATACGAAAACAAGCGAAATCGCTTGTTGCCTGCGAACTCTGAAAATTTAGTCTTTATTCACCATAATTTACCACTTGTTAATTTTGAGTATTAATTTAAAATATTCTCTTTGATAAGAAGAAGAACAAGAGGTATATTATGGTGCTTCAATGTCAGTATTTAATCATTTCAATAATCTCTGTGTTTTTTACGATGTTTTAGTTCACTATAATGGTGATTGTGATTAGTTAATCATGTTAATTTAAGTTTTCGCTACTCTGCGAGGTTTTTGTAAGTTTTTACTAAAAGTTTTTAGTTTAGATATTTACTATTTATGTGTTTATCATTAGAGTAAATATCTGGGAAGAAAATTTTTGTTTTTTGGAAGGCCTTATGGCTTTTTTGTAACTTTTTCGACTTTATATAAAAGCCGTCATAATTATAAGTCATTTTATGGATATTTACCTCACAAAGATTAATGTATTGCATTTTATTATAGGAAATTGTCGTAGTTTTTAAATATCCGGTATCCGGCCGGATATTGAGTTACTATCCGGTATCCGGCCGGATAGCAAATTTAGGCCGGATACCGGATAGTTACCGGATATCCATTTCATCTCTAGTTAATATGCTTGTTGTGTTGTCCTTGAAATATTAATATGGTTTCCTGAGTCAAACGTGTTAATTACACCACTGAGATAAGCGTCGAAGATTTATAGAGTTCCATTGATGTTTCGAATGTATATACACGAATTCGAATGTATGTACACTTGAAAAAATACTTCAAGACATAATTGACATATTTTTTAAAACAAATATTAAAATCCATGTGTGATTATTGTTTAAAGCCATAAATTAGATTAATGATAAATAGCCCCGCGTGTGAACGAAGTGATACATATTTTTGACGTGTAGAAAAGGTTAATAGTCAACTCAACTTAGATAATGAGTTTCATTTTTTTTTCTTCTCGTTGTTTTGTTTGTTATAAAAGAACTGTTTTATTACTAAAAGATTTTTGTTTGATATTAGAAGAGAAGACTGGTTGTTTCTTTCATTTGTTATTTGATAGATTCGTACGTCAAAGTTTATACTTGGAAGTTTATTAAAAAATTATAAACAAATATGTCAAACAATGTTTGATGCATTAAAGTCTATTGAAAAATTAGTGAAAATAAATGTTTATCTTATAATACTTTGAATTTTTATTATTTTTTTTTCCTAATTTATTCAAATATTGTGATTATTTGCAAAAAAAATACACAAAACTGCCAATCTTGCGAGATCTCGAAATTGGCGAGATCTCGCAGTATTGTTATTCATAAACTCGCGGGATCTCGCTTGAGCCCCAATCTCCCGAGATTTGCATTTTCAGTTGTAAACAACGGAGACGACCGGGCCACACTACTGAGTCAAAGAGAAAGTGTTGTTTTGGACTCTTTAATAGTAGCAAAGATATTTCTGCATAGCTCCTGCTATCCTTGTCTCAGGTCAAACCCTATTGAACAATTTAAAATAGTAATTTGTTTTAAATTTAAATTTTATTTTTCATTTCCAACTTATATCATTATTCTACTCAACTTTACACACACACCATTCAACTTGCCCAATTCACTACAAACACATACATTCATGTCTGCGCAAATTAATATATAAGCTCACCCCAGTGGACTTTAGGCTGCTGAGTAATTATCATAATACCCTCATTTCGGCTAATGCTTTATTTTTACTAATTAGTATATTTATTTCAAATCGAAATTGGATAATAATTTTTCACTTACACAATGCATGACACTATCGTAATTTTTTATCAAAATGCACGAGGCCTTCGATCGAAGACCAAAGAATTCTATCAAAATCCTGATTAACGAATTCGACTTAATCTTAATTAGTGAGACGTAGTAACAAAGATGCACATCATAAATCCATCATACTTGTACTTAATATCCCCCTCCCTACTGTTGTCCTAAATCCCCAGATAATCAAATTGTTTAATAAAGTTAACTATGAAGTAGTCAATGATGCTTTCAGAAATAGTGATTGGTCTTTTGTACTGAATGCGCAAGACGTTGACACTGCGGTACACCATTTTTATAGAATCATTGATGCCCTAATAGATGACATGGTTCCAAAGAAAGTAACCAAATCAACTAAATTTCCATCATGGTATTCGGCGGTTTTAATTAATATAATGAAAGAAAAGCGTGCCTGGAAACGCCACAAGAATCCATTGAATTATCAATCTTTCGCATTACAGGGGATGCTGACAGCATTATTGTGAGGTGTGGGTTGGATAAAACTGCTGTACATCCAACTGTAGCAAAGTTGGGGAGGATGTGGACTTAATAGTTTTACTCATTGAATTGGCACCACCAACTTGCAATATGCACTTCACGAAGCCCGTGGGAATGTGGAGACCAAATGGTTTTCGGTGCAACAACTTCAACAGCTTCCAATCGCCAAAACGATTCACATTCTCCATAGCTTCTCCGGACGCGACACCACCTCGGTGATACATGGAAAGAGTAAAGTGAGAATCGCTAAGCTCTTCACATAAAATCCTGGCCTCACCGAAGACATTTCGGCAATATTCACAGATCCCTCAGCATCACCTGAGGATATTGAACAGGCTGGCGAGAAGCTTTTTTGGCTGTACACAAAGCGCCTCCTCATCAAGACAACCTGAACGAACATCGGTACTCGGCATTTTTGAAAGCGTTAACGAAGCCCAAATCAGACATGGCCACACTTCCTCCCACCAGAGAAGCTTCAAAGCAACACTCACTACAACAACACTAAATCTACAGGCAAAATTGGCTTCTACATGAATTATTTCCTCTACGGGGTGCAAACAATATGCTATCTTTGCAATAAAAACTTGCTGTCTTTTCTACACTAGTTATAATAAGTGGTCAATAATAATAAACAAGCAAGACGGAGGGCCCTTTCGGGTAAGTAGGCGTTGTTTGAAGATTCACAGATACACCAATACATCAATTCCAAGCATTTTTATTGTTTTCAACTCTCGCTGCGTTACCTATACATCTGACCATCCAATTACCACAATCGAAACAGCGGCCACGATAGACGTAAACTGGCCTGCTCTGGACCCCGATTTAGAAAACCATAATCTTGTTAAAGAGGTGATGGCGTAGTGATGATAAGCAACATTCAATAAAGGGCAATAGAAATGTGGACATTCAGCACATCCTGAAGTGGGCGTTCACTATGTCACAGCCTTACTTGAAACGCACATTTTCCACCATTGAATTGGTCAAAGAATTGCGTACTGGGTTTCATTCTATTTTCTTTTTCAAATGTAAATGCACGTTTTCCAAAATTGAATTGGTCAAAGAATTGCATACTGGGTTTCATTCTATTTTCTTTTTCAAATGTAAATGCACGTTTTCCAAAATTGAATTGGTCAAAGAATTGCATACTGGGTTTCATTCTATTTTCTTTTTCAAATGTAAATGCACGTTTTCCAAAATTGAATTGGTCAAAGAATTGCATACTGGGTTTCATTTTATTTTCTTTTTCAAATGTGTGACACCACATGGAAGCAAACCTCAGAACCCGAACCGGAAAAAATTATCACTAAGTCTTTTGTGTGGGGTACGCTTACGTGGCAGCTATTACACCCAAGCTGCTCAAATTCTTAGTGCCATGGATGCCCCAGTAATGTCCGGGCACACACGGAAATAATTTGAATAATAATGTGTTATAGATTCTAGCTAATACTAAACTTCCATTAACGGGAAGGAAATTATTGAAGCCTCGGCTATGTAAGTTAAGTGTGTTAGCAAGAAAGATTATAATAAAGAATCACCAAAGCCCGCAAATGATGCGAAAAGATCTCAGGAATGGTGTTGTTCACATCTTTGGCGAACATAGTGACTGTGCTTCTTATTACTGTAGGTGGCAAAAGGCAAAGGAAGATGGTAATACTGCTAGTATCAAGGAAGACACAAATCTTTTGCCGGTGATAAAAAAAGAGGCCGTAGTCTGGAGTCAAATTTGCGCAGCCAATGAGGCCATAATAATGAAATCGGAAAGGCTCTCGACCGAAACAACGAACATTGCCGAAAATTTTATGAGTCTGCTGGCGAAATTTAATTGTGGGAAGAGAATTTGTTTGACGAAAAGCGGATCTTTCCAACGCATAGCTCAACTTGCAGGTATTTATGTACTTTTATCCATTGCAAAGATGCTATTACACTTTCACTTTATTATTACAGGCCTTGCGTAATCCTGCGGAAGCAAGTGGCAAACACAGGCTTGGAAAAAAGTCACCTTACGTAGCCCTGGTTTAAATTTTAAAAAGCATCTGTAGCGGTTAGAAAAATCTCAAATTCGGCAGAAAAGCTATGTTCGTCGAAGGTTATTTAAAAAACCTGTTGCAAATGCTGACAAGGATTACGATCCAAAAGCGACAAACCCTCCTCCTCAAATGAACGAGGCGGAATCGATTTGTGCGTCTAATCCTCATGCCACTCTCTGTGAGAGTTCGAGAAGATTTGAGACAGTGGACCGTTTACAAGCCGTATAGGTGGGGAAAAACCAATCAAAACATGCAATTTGTAAATAATAAAATTAGCCCAAGAATTCATAATAAACTGCACAGCGCCCTTGAGTTGAAAGCGCACAAAAATGGCGCTCTACAAATCATCCAACTACTAGCAGTTAAAAACCCGTATTAACTTTGTAACAAACTCCATGTACGAAAATGGTTTTGTGTAAGGTGCGGCGTCGGAGATGTACTTGAAGACAGGGACTTAAATTTTAACCGTAGAGCTCACCAGTAGTTTTATAAAAAAAATAGGATTATCCAATTTGGTGCAATCGTTCGGAAGTTATGTGCCCACACACATTTCGGCGATTCATTTTTAGATAGATATTAACTACGATGCCAACATCGTTTCCACGGCAACCGTTTGTTTTGCTTTTCTTCTGACTTTTGCAACAACTCGATTTTGTTAGGGACAGATAATGTATAAATAATTTCATAACGCCAGAGCTTAATCATAACGCCAGAGCTTGCCAATATATACAGCCTATATTACTCGCAAATAATGTAGCTTTCTATTAGTGAAAGTCCATTCAGTATTTTTTGCGTGAAAGAGTAACAAACAAACATACATACATCCATACAAACTTTCGCCTTTATAATATTAGTAGGATAGTAGGATATATCTATTCAAGAATATTATTCAGTATACATTTTATATGGTCTAAAAAAGAAAGTTACATGAATTTTGTTGAAATAATAGTTTTATCGATTTTCCACAAGTTCATATTAGTGAAGTTTGAGAATTTCATATTAGTGAGTTTCGATTCAATATCCCTCACTCGCCAGTACTTACATAATATATCAAAGTGTAAAGTCTGTTTGGGGGTGGTAGTACAAAATGAGATATTTCTACAAGAGTGACAACAAGTTAATCATGAGCAAGCATTTGCACTAGAATATAGTATGGGAAAGTGTTGAACCCGTCCGCTAGACCAGCCGACAGTCAGGCAAGTACCCTCCTCGAAGTTGTTCTGGAACGCTATCACGTTGGCCACTTCGTTGTTCAATCCTGACAGGAAACAACTAGAACAACAAAAATATGACGGTTATTTACTTCTCTGAGTGTATGAAAGAAACCTCGATCGATCGTTCCTTGAATAATTGATTTTCCGAGACACTATCCAGGTTACAAACCAGTTCTTTGAACATTGTGATCATTTAAAAAGGTAGCTGCCAAAAATGGGTAAAAAATTTTGTCAAAGATAGTAATGTCAAAACCGAATCTGAAATATGCGATTGGCAAAAAGGACTTGTAAAAATTGAAATTAAAAATTAATTAGTGAAAATAAGAGGTGTCGATGGCCGAGTTGGTAGAGGCGATTGTCCTGGAAAGATGAGAGTTCCTGGGATCAAGTCTCAGGTGCGACCGTTATTTTTGTATTTTTCTATGTCTTTTTCTTATTCATATTTTCATTTAGATTTATTAGTATTATCGTCTTCGTGACTTTTAAAAGAATAATGCAGACAGGGAATTGTATTGATTTGACTTACCACGGTGTTATTTGCAAGGTGTTCTGTATGTTGGTGTTGAAGATGGCCACCACGGGGGACTCCTTGAAGGTGAGGGCAATATGGTGTCCCCGGGGGCTCCACAACAGGTCCAGCACCCGACCCCCGGCCGTCTCGCCCGAGTTCAGCTCCACCTTGCTTAGGTCGACCAGGGGCACGGCCACAGCCGGGACATTCTTGTCTTCTGCAGGTTAAAACAATCATGATGTATTCTGCCATCATAAGCAAAGGTGCAACCTCGGCAAACCTTTTATGTTTGTCAAACTATTATGGTGGAAAATTCATAATTCGATAATGAACTATTTTATTACCGTATGTATGTATGTATGTATAATTTTAGGTTTGCCAACAACTTTCTCAAAAATAAATTAAATAACAATAATAATACAAAGTACATCAGCTGAGCGATTCTATATCTTTTGTGGGATCGTTATTAGATAACGGACGTTATCTCCTGTCAGATTTGTGTGATTTTTACACATTTACTGTCACATATTTTTTTTGTATTTTTTTTTTTTTATTAATCCCCATATGGGGGTGTACTGGACCTCGTCCCTCCTGCATGTTTAGTTACATATATTTTTCTTACAGATCCATCTCAAATTTATTAGCGCCACCCCCAATAATATGTGAAGGCTTGAAATTTATACAGGTGCTTCCAGGGATTTTCACATGATGCAATGCTCATAAGCTTCTTAAATGAGTTTTATTTTGCTTTAAATATTTTTTTGCTTGTATTACTAAACTGATTTGTTGTATTATGTTTTATTTTCCTGTTAAGCACTTGCATACTGCTTCCTAACAACGTATGCAGGGACACTGGAGGTCTAGATTCGTTCAAAATAAATAAATGTAGCTTCGTTTAACAAAAAAATTAGAATCTTGCGAGAGCTTGAAGGAGTAACCATCTGTTACTTATACCAGGGCGAGTAAGTGGTGGATAATCTCCACTGTCACATATTTTAGTTTAGATTGTTTAAACAAGATGCATACTTGCAGGAATTCTTAAACAAGAATTCCTGCAAGTATGCATTCTTAAACAAGAATTCCTGCAATAATGCATGATTATTTATTCATTTAATGTAAGTTATATACAGAAAAAGCAAATAACAGCCATAAAAATCACACAAATCTGACAGGAGATAATGCCCGTTATCTAATAACAATCCCACAAAAGATATAGAATGTTGAGTTGAATTGCGCCGTGAATTGAGTTGCCAACCAGTTTTAATTTGGTTTCGGATGAGAAAATCGAATGAAAACAGTGACAAAAAGGACATTGCACAAGAAAGGGTGAAGTTAGGTTTGTTGTTTGGTTTAGGTATAGATATTTTATTAATTTGTTCTTTTCCTTAAATGTTCTGTTTTGTCACTGTTCTATTGTTCATGGAGCCAGAAAAAAAACGTGGGATGAATGAAGGATTGACATTGTACATACCGGCAAACAGTGTGGTATTTGCAAACTTGAGAGCATACAAGAGGGTTTCTTCTTCCGTGGCAAAGAGCAGCACCTCTGAGTTGGGGGACCAACACGCTGCCTGCACCCGGCCTCCGTGCACCGTCCACTTCTCCGCCTGCCAGCGACAAGTCTCCCAAACCCTGCAACCAAACAACACTACATATTGAAGAAAGATACACCGGGATGAACTAATCACGGTGGAAATTGGGGAAAACAAAATAGCGTGAACCCACATCTCTTTATCCTTATTATCGATCAACCCTGACATTGAGACAACTCTGATAGTTGAGGATGTAAAGGATTTAAGTATGTGAAGAGGAGGATTTAAGTATGTGTAGCGGTCACTTAACTCGCTCCGGCCACTTGTGCCGAATTAATTGCTCCGCCACTGGACTCCGGCCGAACTCGCTGGAAGCACACACAACGAACTACCTACAGTACTACGGGGCCAGCCGCACCGCCTCGTAAATAATAACGCCACTTACGCGAAAGGCCTAGAACGTCTGACTCATTACACCGACTGACGCCTTTCATTTATCTCCTGTCTCTACCGATACGGCCCGCTCCGTCAACTGGTGACCCCGACGTGATATGGATATGCAGCATTCAGCATCCTGACAAGAGTGTTACCACGACGCACCGGAAACACCGCAAAAGCGAGGGAATCGGTAGAGATGCATCAGCATGGACGCACCGACGAGCAGCATAAACCCGGCTTTTCTGCAAACCCTGGCATCATCGTCCCTCAACTGTACTCCGTACACTGGGAAGGGGGTGTGTAGCGGTCACTTAACCCGCTCCGGCCACTTGTGCCGAATTAATTGCTCCAACACTGGACTCCGGCCGAACTCGCTGGAAACACACACAACGAACTACCTACAGTACTACGGGGCCAGCCGCACCGCCTCGTAAATAATAACGCCACTTACGTGAAAGGCCTAGAACGTCTGACTCATTACACCGACTGACGCCTTTCATTTATCTCCCGTCTCTACCGATACGGCCCGCTCCCTCATATGTGAAGAGGAGGATTTAGTGTGTGAAGACAAGGATTTAAGTATGTGAAGAGGTGGATTTAAGTATGTGAAGAGGAGGATTTAAGTATCTGAAGAGGAGGATTTAAGTATATGAAGAGGAGGATTTAAGTGTGTGAAGGGGAGGATTTAAGTATGTAGAGAAGCAGATTTCTTGGAGTCTGCTGTTATCCAACATGAAATCTCCAGATTTGCCTACCAACACGGAGGTGCCCAAATGCATTAGTCACAAATAAATGGACAGCTGCCTAAATAATGAATTGGAGATGTCGAATAATTTAAAAGAAATTAAAAAGCGAATTAATTCATTGTGCAAGAAAATTAGAATAGTGTCGTGGAATGCATTGCGCACCCAGCTGCTGGCTTGGGCGTTCATTTCTAGGAATTCAAAAAACAAATCTACTATTGAGGGCGGTTAATTACGCTCTTCAATACTTTTGAAACTATTGCTTCTAAGATTGTATTCATTTTCATGGAAGAACTCATTTTCATGAAGTTGACATCAACTAAACTGGAGATAATTAATTGCTTTGCAAATATAGTTAATAGATACCAATCTCATACACAAAATGATAATATACCTGAATATCATTGAAGTAGTTGCGCTAAACAGTCGGGAGCCGTCAGGTGCGTATGCCAGCAGCCCTGTGCCGCCGCCAGCCAGGCGGCGCAAGCGACACGATGCGCCGCCGGGCCCCCACACGAACACCTCGCAGCCTGCAGGGGACCCCGCCAGAAGCAGGGAGCCCTCTGGGGACCAACACACGCTGGTCACGGGGTTGTGCGATGGACTGTAATAATAGTAAAGTATTAATAAAACAAAAATTCCAATTCTCTGTTTCCCAAACATCATTATAGGTAGAGTGAATTTAAAAAATAAAATAACAAAATGACACTCAGTTTACACCATGTAGTCAAACAAAGCATTATTATTTGGATGCATTCATAGAGGTCTGAATGAGTGGAAAAAAGTCACCGCTTGTAAGGCAGATTCATACGGCTGCACTATATGTATATTAAGTTTTTTGCATAATATTAATTGATTTACTGAATTATTGATAGATTTTGAAATAGTATATAATATAATATTGTATACAGGGTGTAACAGGACGTACCTGAGGGATTTTAACCAGCGATTCCTGAGCATATTTGGAGTAAAAAATGTAAATGAAATGTTGGTCTCCGGTGACTTTTTTGATGACATTTTTTTTTTCTTTTAACCTGTCTGCTTAGTTCAATATATTCGCACCTCACATTTCGGAAGCCTCAGTTTCACCCGTAAATTCTGAAACTCTCACTTTGGATGGAGATTGTAAAATATCTATGCAAGATAGCTTTCATATTTCAAAGACAATAAGATGCATTATTTCGTTCCCTTTCTGGTTAAAAGAAAAATACATATGTTTGCATGAGAGGAAGAGAGATATATATAGCTTTTAAAATGTAAGGTCGCTCGGGACGTTTTTGGTCTTATGAAAGTATAACGCGATTACGTGTTTTGGGATGTATTTATTCTTAAACAAGCAGACGGGTTAAATGTTTTTTCTTCAAATTCAAACAAAAAAAAATTCTTCCACTTGTTGTCATTGGTCACTCAGCCGAGTAATCGACCAACCCCTCACCCCGCCTCCAACTGTCCAACACCTATAATATTTTAATGTTTTTGTAGAAAAAATAAATTTAAAAAACATCAAAAATATCACTGGAGACCAAAATTTCGTTTACATTTTTTACTCCAAATAACGTCAGGAATCGATGGTTAAAATCCCTCGGGTACGTCCAGTTACATCCTGTATACTAACATGTATACAGGATGTAACTGGACGTAGCCAAAAATAACATTTTTTGGCTCTCCAGTTGAAATTGTGTAATTTAGAAACATAAAATGTGTTTTAATGCTCTGTGCAATGGATTAAATGTTTTATTATAGTTTTTACATTCTCCAAAAGTGTGTGGTATGTATGCAGTGGCGTAGCTAGCATGGGAGGCACCCGGGGCGGATAAGGTGGTGTCACCCCCCCATTAAAGTTGACAAATGCAAATTTCGACTTCATAAAAAATTGGTCCATCCTGGGGGGGTGGCTAGAGAATTGTGCTCTTGGGGGGTGACACTCGGTCAGGTGTCGCCCCACCATCAGATCAGGTGGCACCCGGGGCCTACGCCACTGTATAGTTCAGCAAAATATTGTTTTTTTTTTAATTTTCAATAAATTTTCATGTACATCCCTTGTGAACTTGATTTGAAATTACCTAATTAACTGGAAAAGAAAACAGGAAAATATATTGTAAAAACACCTGGGGGATTATTCGGCATCTTTTGCAACAACCTGACGCAGGTTAGTGTTAAATGAGTCACATGTAATGCACATAGCAGGAGTGCTGATAGAGAAGAAGTTAGAAGTCCTTATTATGTATGTTGCATGCAACTGATTTAACGCAGATTTAGCTAATGCAGAAGATACAGAATAACGCCACTGTTATTATTATCCGAGTCTATTTACCTGTTCAATATGGTGGCATTGCTGACAGAGGGTTTGGCGAATATTGAATTAGGATCCACCGTCCACACGATGACGCCGATTTCACAAGCAACTGCTATTTCAGAGGCCGAATATGGCCGCCAGGCAACCATGGATACTCCCTTCTGAGAACTGCACTTCAATGTTGGGTTGATGGTCGAATCAGTACTGTATATTCTCACATTATCGTCTGCTGTCACTACCGCCAACTTTGTACAGTGTGGATGCCAGGCGAGATACCGCACAGGAGAATTAGCCCAATCTCTAGTGTGAGAATAAAGCGCTGTCAACTTTGGTCCCAGATCTTTCAAGTGAGGTTGGAAAACATGGCGCAATGACGTCAAGGCATTGGCAATCTTCAAAAGGCACGACGCTGGATACATTAACTTGTTGTCTCTTCTATTTTGGGGGTCCGCAGCCACTTTGAGTGCTTCGATAAAACCTTGTTTATACCAGACGCTAGTAAGCCGCTTCAAAAGCGTATCTTCCACCTCCAAATACATTGATAATCCTTCGTCCCGTGTCGACGATAGTTCCCTCGTGACGTTAATCACTGGATGGCGATTTATCTAATAAAAATTAAAATAAACCATAAACGGACAGTGGACATATGATCGGCACATTGAATAATAAAAATTGAAAGTAACCTTACCGAATTGGTGTAAGACGTAATATTAGCGTTTTCCCTTTGCATAGAACATACCATTCCATTCATTTCACATAACGCTATCTCTCCTGTAGGCGGTAAGTCTGGGAATCCGTTTAGAGAAAGCATTTTTGAACTAAATTTAAATCAACTACTTCTTTGCAAAAATCAAAATAGCCAACCGCTTTCAACGTGCAAATAAACGGACATGAAATTAACCGCGAACGATGAACAACGGACAACGCAACGGACGGAAACATAAATAAACCACTCAGGACGAAAACATGACGGAAAGTGGAAAGAAAAATATTCACGCTACGGTCATTGTAACTAGTGTTGTATAGTTTGGCAAGAAAGTGTAGAAATTAATTCAATTGGAACTAAACGTGTTCATTACTATGGCAACACCGAATTATATGACGTTTCCTATGGCCGCCTATGGCTGTCATATTAGCGCGTGTTACGGTTGATTTATTGTCTTAAATCTGAGTAGAATATCGCTGATTTGATAATATTTTTATTCATTGTTTGCCTGAATTTAATTAAAATGAATAAATTATTACATAGTGATACAAGAGGGGTTATATTCTGCGTTTTTCAACGCTGCCTAGCCGAGTGTCACGCGCAGGGCCGGATTAACCATGTCGGGGCCCCTAGGCAATGCACGACTCGGGGCCCCTTTACCAATGGCGGACTAACGGGGGGGGGGGGGTTGAAGGGGCCTCCAAATGCCTCCTTGTTCCCTTGACCAAATCCTTGACAAGGCTTTAAGGGAGGGGGGAGGGGTAGTTTTAAAGCTTTTTAAAAAATTTTTTCTTAATGTAAAACTTGGGAGTATATGGAGTATTGTGTCAAATTTCATGAAAATCGGAGCAAAACTAACGATGGTACAGTGTAACCGACGTGTTACGCACCCTCGTTTTAATTTTAATTTTATCATTTTTATTATGCCTTCTTTTATGTACAATGCCCCGGTGCAACAAATAAAGCTTGCGTGCCAGGTTGCCAGGTTGCCACCGGGAGACATTCTAAACTCTCATTATTATTTTATGATTATTCCGCCTCTAAGGCGACCAGGCTGCCTTACCTCCTTTTTTTATTTTTAATTATGACCCCAAGAAGGGCCATTATTTCCGGCTCACAGTCGGCTTCCCCAAGCCGGCTTGCCACTAACAAAGTAGCAGGCTGCCGCTTTGCCTTTCAGCCCAACAGGGAATATTTATCCCGCCATCAAGGCAACCTCGCCTTCTTTTCCGCCTTCTTCTCCGCCAACCTTTAAATATACATTTTGTCAATTAACTCAACTCACACACCCCGTAGGACAATGAAATAAACACATTTCATTGCAGAGTCCTGCCGGGCATTCAGGGAAATGGAGCTTAAGCCTCTAACCCATAAGCTACCAACGCCATATGCGTTTTTGTCCGAAAAAAGGACTTAGAAAAATTTCCTATTAGAATCCGTTTTTTCCCGATTCAAAAATCCAGGTACCTCGTAAGACAATGAGACAAACAGGTTTCGGTAGCCAGTCTTACGAGGAACCTGGGAAAAATACTAACTTCTTAATATAACTTCGCATACTTAGCCAAAGGTCAAATACCTACCACCAACTTGTAAACTTCTCTTAAAATCATCTTAAATTAACTAAACCAAAAATCTACGGATGAAAAATACCTGTACAAATATGTTAGATTTAAGACATGTAACTTTATGTAAATACTTTAACCTGTAGAATTATTTCTAAATATCCATTTTAAGCGACCACTTTCTTGGGCGACACCGGCAAAATGTAAGGCGACAGAAACGCCGCCCTATTTAAAGTATCGGGCAAGGTCAAACCTCCCACTCCATTTCTGTACCATGTGACCCAAATTTCACGGGGATTTTAGTATATAAGGAGCCCGTTTTTGGGTAATAAATCAGTTCATCTTTACCAGTCAACTCGTGTTACTTATTTTTTCGGAAGTTTTTTTATCACCCAACTGCCTCCCGCCGACCTCTGCCTGTCTTCAGTCCTGGTGCCAACACTTTAAGAAAGCCGGCCCTACTTTGGCAACCGCCAAGCACCAGGATCAGGCAGAGGATTAGGCACATCCAGTGTCCTTCACGCATCAGGCACTGGGTGCTGGGAGGTCAGTTCTTTATTGTTTTTAACCATCATTCATCCTGTTCGTGCACTGAAACCCGGTACTATTTTTCAGTTCTTGTGAAGACGCTGATACGTCTGTTACAGTACAGTGTTTCAAGCGACCGGCCCTCATGCTCGATTCAAGTATATTTCGAGTATAAAAAATTTTAAATCGGTTTTCTCTCAAACAACATTTTTGAAGTTTGTGAACATCTGGCTCAAAATCTTTACTTGACTTGACCGATGCTTTTGAAATTTTCTACACTATTTCTGCACATAAATCAACAGGTAGTCGAAGGGAGTTTTTTTTACCATTTTAAAATAACAAATTCACCGCAATTTTTTGCAAAAATCGCGTTTTTCACTTCAAATGCTGCCAAAAATTTAAAAAAAATCGAAAAAAAAACCTCCCCCTGACTACATAGGAAAAAATCCCTAAAATTTTACCCTTTCCTAACTTCCAAAATTATTTTGTTTTCCACGAAAACACACTTTCATTCATAATTAATCAGTTCTTTTACTACATTACGAAAGGTACGCCATCACCCCATTCAATAAAAAACGAATAAAATACAATAACCCTTTATTGCACATAAACACATAGAAACAAAAATGTATATTATTAAAAAAACATAACACTGAGACGTCTTGTCACTAAAGTGATCTCTTCCAGACAACTTTTCCCAAAGAATTTTAGCAAGCAGATAGGTAGTGCATACTGAAGCTTGTACAACATTTATATTTTAAACACATAATTAGAAATAAAACAAAACAAATGCCAATATAAACCACGCACGGCACCTTCAATCACTTCAGATACTAAGTAATGTTGCAACAAATAGACGGAAAGAAAAGTAAAATACAATATGTATTTGTTTTAATTATGGACTTTTTATTTATTATTTGTGCATGATGTTAACATTAGTTATTTATTGGGTTATAACCTAATTATTATAATAATTTGTTATTTTCTTTAATGTGTGCACCTAATGTTATTAACATGTAAAAGTTTCTAATAAAATTAAAAAAAAAAAACATCTTGAAAGCTGACTTTTTCCAAAACTTCGTTGCTCACTGATTGAGCAAGTCATTTTTTCTCGGGACGCGGGGCCCCTAGCCGATGCGGGGCCCCTAGCCGATGCGGGGCCCCTAGGCAGTTGCCTACTCTGCCTTAGGGATAATCCGGTACTGGACTCACGCGAAGAAGCTTCTTTTTAATTTAGAAGATGTTTGCAAACGAACTGCAGAAATGACTGGTACGTAGTATAGTTTGTTTAATAAATTTCATTAGTATTACAAGATTTATGCCAATTTTCGAGCGATAATAACCATTACAATCTGATTTGAGGTTATGGTAAAAAAATCTGATTTTGACACTTCATTTTGACAGTTAATGTGCGGCCACAGGAAAAAGGGAATAACTCAATAAAAAAAATAATATTAAACTCGTAGAAAAGTTACTTTTTTCACGTTTTCTCTTTCTTTCTTTCCAAGTGAATATTATCTAGTGTGTGTTTTTAAAACTCCCTTCTATAATAATAATTTTAATGATTTTTCACACACAGGTAAATCTGAATCAACGGTAAGACGAATTGTCAAGGAAGGGGAAAAGGCAGATGGAAAATTTGAAACACTGGGAAAACGGAAAATGGGCATTATGTAATAGCATAAGTGCTGATGATTGGAAAAATTGTTGCAAACACGTGATGAAAATTGATGCAGAATATTATGCATGAGGCAGTAATATATATGATGATATCGATGAACTGCGTTTAGATGAAGATAAAGATACGGAAGAAGAAGAATCACACGAGGACGAAGACAATAATTACATGTCGGGTGTTGAATTAATAGACTTAAATTTTTAAGTACCCACGTTTTTATATCGGAATAAACGCCCACTTAAAACCTGTTTTGTTTTATTTTGCTTCTATTAAATTACAGTTTTTTGTGCAAATTTTTTGAAAATACAAATACGCTATGAAATATGCATTTTGCCAGAAGTGTTTTTTAAAACATACGTTCTTTGTCTTATGAGCCATCTTGGTGTTGCCATTTAAAACTAGAAAACGATCTCAGCGCCATCATTTATTTTCTACACTTTCTTGCCAAACTGTACATAATCGAAACATTTTTAAATCGTAAAAGGTATTTTGAGCGGTGACCAAACAACTCAAAATCATGCAACTTCAACGACTCCAGATACTAATATCTACAGCCTGTATGTCGGACGAATATCTACAGCTCCTATGTTGAACTAATATCTACGAACTTCAGAGTGTTGACTAATATCTACAGGGCGTAGGTTGAACTAATCAGCTAAATGTGGCAATAGTCCGATATCAGGGATTTTTACATACATACTTACATAAATTAAGTTTTTTAAACTGCATACGCAATATTACGTTATTCCAATATGCTATACATAATTGCAAATCCAACCTCTGCCAGTGCTGTAGATATTCGTCAACACTTTGGTTCTTATAGAAATTAGTCAACAGTTTGAGCTGTAGATATTCGTCAACACTTTGGTTCCCATAGATATTAGTTCGATTTTTTCAGTTTTTGGAATTCCTGTAGATATTAGTAGACGCCTCCACTTCAACATCTCCTTTGAATAGTCATGAACAGTGATGAAAAAAAAATGGTTAAATAGGTTACGTTAGGTTATGTTATGATCTATTTTTCAATTTTTTGATAATTTTTAATGACATTGATATGCTCGTGACCAGTGGCGTAGCGTGAGTTTTCAGTGAGCTAGAATGCTAAGATTGAAAAATACGATATTACTGAGGTAGTTGTAGCAGAAAATGAATTTTATTTTATTTTTTTATTTCAACTTTTTGTATTAGATTAATTAATTAATTATAATCCTGAATTCATCATACTAAAAGTTGAAATTTAAAAAAAAAATCATTTTCAGCTACAACTACAGCAGTGATGTCGTATTTTTCAATCTTAGCATTCTAGCTCACTGAAAACTCACGCTACGCCACTGCTCGTGACACTTAGGGAGAGTTCAAACTTAAATTATTTAAATAAAATTAAAGAGGGAACTAATTAAAAGAGCTAGTGGTGTCACAGTTGCACGATTATTCTCTTAATATAAAAGGGTAGGTGTTAATGTGTTAATTGTTAACCTGTTCGTATTATAGCTCTGATCACTTCAACAGTTAAAACAATTAAAAGGTTAAGTCACTTTCTTTTTTGACGATGCTTCCCTTTTTTGATGATGCCTGGAGTTTTCGCGTACACATTGATCTTCCAGGTTGAACCACTGGCACTTTAAATTTATTTGTTTTTACATTTTATTTATGCAACTTAGACTGAGCTCCGAAGGGCGGATTTGGCAAATCGTACAAATTTTTAAGTTATTCATTCCATTCCAGAATAGTGAGGGAGACAACGATTTCTCCCTCACTATCAGCGCCCTTGTGGCGAGGAGGGGGGGAGGGGACATGGGGTGGGGGAGCGGGGGGAGGGGAAGGGAGGGCGGTGAGAGGGGGGGAGGTGGAGGAGGCGGAGTGGGAACCCCCCCTTACACCATGCGGGCGAAGCCGGGGGAAAAAGCTAGTAATATAATTTTAATAAACGAGTGTGCTTTAGACCACAAGACTGAAGTAAAACTTCACTAACTTATATCTCCCTCTCAACATCCGTTCGCCTCGCCCGACAGTTCGCCTTGTCCGATCACACTTTTCATAACGCTCTCGTCACGCATTCACTAGTTTACTCCCCGAGTCAAGCGTGGTAAAGGCACGTACAATAACTTTTGGTAAGTGATGACGTCACACGATTCACTAAACATAGGGTGGTTTTCAAGGAACCTTGAGAAATTAAAACTTTGCTAAAAAAAAAAATGAAGTTATTTATGTTAGAAGGTCATTATTCATTAAAGAAATGGACTGGAGTTCCTTATTGTGACACAGTGGGTCCAAACTTTGTAAGATATTTAAATTGGGAAATTATTACTTGTTTCTTTGGTTCACTGATGATTAGTTTATTTATGGTTCAGTGCAATGTTCTCTACTTTTATAATATATGTTTTTATACTGGCAAGGTTTAGCTCGTCATAGAAAAAACAAAATTACTATTTTGAATTTTGACACATTGACATTAGCAAATTTGACAGCAAAATATTGGCCAATATTGACTTTCTTGGCACAATAATTTTTTGGTATATTCTTCAATTTTTGCAGAACTTAAAGCAATTGCCAGTTGGTTATTATTCTGATCGTGTTGGTAGTCTAATTGAAATTCCCGGAATCATGGCGGTGTGCGTTGCGGTAATTGGTAAAGAGGTAAAAATGGAACTTTATTTGACTTGGTTGATTGTTTCTTCAGGGTGCTACTTGGGGTACAGACTACGCAACTAGAATTCAAAGTGGTGGTTTGGTTCAAGTATTTGTTTCACCTGACAGTGTCTTCCTGGGGCGACCCGCATTTCTTATTCCACTCACTTGTGCATAATCTCTCTGGTTTCAATCCTGGGATTGGTTTGCAGCAATTTCATCTATTCGTCTCTTCCACTCTTCCCTGTCTTGTGCGGCTCTTTTGAAGTATGCATATGATGAGCAGCGCACGTCCACCAGCAGGTCCTCCAGGTACTCTCGGCGTGGGCGTCCCCTAGAGTTTGTCCCCTGATAATAATAACATTATCCTGACACTCCTTTCCCCGTCCCCAGAAAGTGAAGAAAGTGAGTTGCATGTTTGTAGTACGGCATTGAATTAGATATATCATTTATATACCACACAAGGGTCCCAACTTTCCGGAGCCAGTAGGATTCTGGGTAAATATTTCCCTATCAAGTCCACGCTCAAAACACACTTTAAATAATTAAAACAAATATAATATTGCTTCGTAATGTTTTTTTTTTTTAATTTAAAAAATGCAAAATGTCATTTTTCAAGGACCGCAATGTTAATTACGACGATGAAATACGCATTTTTAATAGAAAAAATCACACCTTGTCAGTTAGACAATAATAAATACGAATTGCAATCTTCGGAAATGATAAATAATGCGTATTAATCATTATTTTGTTCAGTTTCATAAACACGAAAAATCACGCGAGATGTCGTAATTAACAACATGGCGTTCCTTGAGAAATGACATTTCGCATTTTTAAAGATAACAAAATAATCATTAAAATGTAATATTTTTCAATTCCTGTTACTGAATTACTTATTATTAACTGTAATCTACCTAGTATAATTTTTTTTAATTTTTAAAGTGTATTTTGAGCGTGGACTCGATAGGGAAATATTTACCGGATTCTGATGTCTCTAATTTAGGTATGCTGTGAGACAGAAAGAGACAGGAAAAAGGAAAGCTGGGATGTTCCTGACCATTTGTATACAGAAATTCATTCCGTGAAAAGATATTCAACCGCCGACCTGTCTATTAATCGAAAACTTTATAGGTACCGACTTGCAGTTCTGTGAACAGTAGACCTTGCGCCCAAAAAAATTTTTCTAATATTCTTTTATCTTAAATCAAATCCAAAATTTCCTCTGTCATCATAAGATTTGTAAGTAGGTACTTAATACTTAATTATAAACTACAGTTTGGCAATTAAGTGTTGAAAATAAATGATGGCGCTTCGACCGTTTTCTAGTTTTAAATGGCAACACCAAGATGGCTCATAAGACAATGAATGTATGTTTTAAAAAACACTTCTGCCAAAATGCATATTTCAAAGCGTATTTGTATTTTCAAAAATTTTGCACAAAAAACTGTAATTTAATAGAAGTAAAATAAAACAAAACAAGTTTTAAGTGGGCGTTTATTTCGATATAAAAACGTAGGTACTTAAAAATTTAAGTCTATTAATTCAACACCCAACATGTAATTATTGTCTTCGTCCTCGTGTGATTCTTCTTCTTCCGTATCTTTATCTTCATCTAAACGCAGTTCATCGATATCATCATATATAGTACTGCCTCGTGCATAATATTCTGCCTCAATTTTCATCACGTGTTTGCAACAATTTTTCCAATCATCAGCACTTATGCTATTACATATTTTATTATTATTATGCCCATTTTCCGTTTTCCCGATGTTTAAAATTTTCCATCTGCCTTTTCCCCTTCCTTGACGATTCGTCTTACCGTTGATTCAGATTTACCTGTGAAAAATCATTAAAATTATTATTATAGAAGGTAGTTTTAAAAACACACACTAGATAATATTCACTTGAAAAGAAAGAAAGAGAAATTGAGAAAAAAGTAACTTTTCTTAAAGAAGTTGCATATTATTATTTTTTTATGAGTTATTCCCTTTTCCTGTGGCCGCATGTTAACTGTCAAATGGAAGTGTCAGATCCGGATTTTTTTAACATAACTTCAAATCAGATTGTAATGGTTATTATCTCTCGAAAATTGGCGTAAATCTTGTAATACTAATGAAATTTAATAAACAAACTATACTACGTACCAGTCATATCTGCAGTTCGTCTATAAACATCTTCTAAATTCGACAGTATCTTCTTCACGTAACACTCGGCTAGGCAACATTGAAAAACGCAAAATATAACCCCTCTTGCATCACTATGTAATGGTTTATTCATTTTAATTAAATTCAGGCAAACAATGAATAAAAATATTATCAAATCAGCGATCTTCTACTCAGATTTAAGACAATAAATCAACCGTAACATGCGATAACATGACAGCCATAGGAAACGTCATATAATTCAGTGCTGCCATAGTAATGAACACGTTTAATTCCAATTTATTTAATTTCTACACTTATTTGCCAAACTATATGTGTAAATATTTTACATAAATTTTTTTTTTTAATTTCAAATAAGGAATTGAACAATTTGTCCATAGAAATTTATTTACTTTTCACATTCTCCATAAAACGGTTATACACCAATATATCATGGAGAAGATTCAATGACAATTCTTTTTTCAAATGTTCTTTAGGCCGGTTTGTACCATAAAATCAATTATTCCGATATGACAGCTCGTAGTAGGAACCAGAAACATGGGAACTCTGACTTGATAAAAAGGTAGTATCCAACAAGGCCACCATTTTGAATCGGAACTGGAAAGTAACAAACAAATTTAGTGTCAAATGAATTGCCCAATGGGCAGTTAAAACAGGACTTTGCTACGTTCAGTAAACAAAAAAGTTCACTGTATTAATTTACTCTTGAACTAGGCCGAACCAAACTCATAGTGTGTGTGTGGAATCTCAGATGGTTCGACGTGACGCAGCTTGATATTCAACGAGTCCCAAATCCGCCGATGGATCTCTGGCTGCGCTGTGTGTCAGCGATTCCCGATCCAAAATCTGTTCAGTACGAATTCAGACCTCAAATAGGCCACTTGCATGGATTTCATAGATAGATTTCTACTGAGATTACGAAAATGTTATTAAAATTTTTTAGAAATGTACAGTTTTTTTTTTTTTTAAATAGGAAAATAAAACCATTATTTGGGCTCGTGACATCACTACATGAAAATGTCCCGTCTCAGAAAATTTTCCTATTAATTTTGTAAAATTCCACACTGATTCATTTTTTTTATATGGCACCACTTTGATTTCAGGCGAATTTTTGAATTTGACATAACGTTGACTAGATTTATTGTTTGTTCTCTGCGAACTTATCATTTGGTTTGACTTTTTGACAGATGTTGTGAAGAGATCCCTGTACATTTTATGCTGTCTGTACGTGTTTTAGAGGTATAATGGTAATGGTGCTGATTTTAACCAAATCAAATTTTATGATATTCTTATTATTATTATAATTTATAAGTACAAGTATATTACTTTGGATTTAGTAGTATAGACGTTGAACATTATAATGATTTATGATCAATAAGATGGATCAAGGAAAAAAATATTTATGAGATGTAATATTTTTGGTATGCCTCGTTATTGTCCTGTGCCGTTCGTTGGGAAAACTTTATTTTTTTTTAATTGATTTTCGGCTAGGTATGTAATTATCGTTTTTTCGCACCCATAAAATTATGTCCTGTCTTTCCGGTTTATAAAAAATGGTCTGATTTTTCAGATTGAAATTTTAAAAACATCGCCAGGGTTTCAAAAATACAATTAAAAAAAAAAAATACGAAATGTCTTAGAATATTTGCCTTAACCGGAAAAAAATTAATGCAAGTGGCCTATTGGAAAGTATGGCCTCTTAAAGAGGACGTCGTTTGTGCCGCATGTTACAGAAAAATATATAGGTACTTATTTTATGTACCTACCTATTCTATCTGTTACTATTTGTTTAAATAAACCTGTATTTTGTTAAATATTTAAAAAAAAAACTTTTTAATTTTTGTATATAATTTTTTACTACATTTAATTAAACCTTTATTGAATATTTGTAAAAAAAAAAACATTTTTTTTTTACCTGTATTCTTTTTTAATTTAAACTAAACCTTTGTTGAGTATATGTAAAAATCAAAAACCTATTTTAGGTACAAACATATGATTTTAGTCCACACGTTCAAGTTGTACGATGGTGACAAAGGATCAAAATGACCAGGCACAGGGTGGATTGGCTCGGTTGTGTGTGTCCCCTTAATTTGGTTCAAATGGACTCAGCCCAAATGGCTTCATCCTTTGTGCCTAGCTAATAATTTCGAATGCGATTAATATTAATAAATAATTTTGCAAGTTTGGTAGAGTTAACACAGGTTTTTATTTTGGGTTGTGAATTTGTCTTATTATACATTATAACAATTTCGACGGGGTACGACAATATTGACAGCCAACCCCTTGCCCTGGAAGACTATTGACGGCCAATACGTTCGGCAATAATAGGAAATCTTGCTCATTTACCAGCACCTTCAGGAGTGAAAATGGAACAGAGCGGAACTATTTGTTATATTTTGATTGGCTGTATCGGTTTAATAGTCAAAAGGTGACCGTGGTTTTCTTTCAAATTTAACAGGCACTTTTTTATTTCTTCTATTCTGTTACCTATTAAGTCCCTGTTACTAATAACCATTGAATGTAATTGTCCAGAACTGGCCAGTGTACGTGGCGTGCAGCGAGGCAGAAGCGGAGATGCAGTGGAGGGTGCATACCGCGCTGGACGTGGCCGAGGAGCGTCTGAGCAGCGGCCGCGCCCCCGACCAGCGCGACCTCTACCTCGGCCTGCTCTACTCCACCGAGGCACATAATATGTAAACATTACACACCTAGTACTATCAACATATTACTAGACTTTGACATAGCACCTAAATGCCGTCGCTATTGACCAAAGTTTGCATCGAGAGTTGGAAATAATTGATAATTTCACTGCATACGAAATTTTTTTTTTACGTTGGCTCCACACATTAGGCCTTGAGGAAAATAATTTCCCTTAGGGCCTTTGTCATCTTAGGGGATGCTGTGTGGAGGGCATTTTTAAGGAAAGGAAGGAGAGAAAGTTCTGGAATGGAAAAAAGGTATGAGGGGCTGGGAGGAGTATGGGGGTCAGTGTGTCTAGGAGTTACAGATGTATGAATCCATCCCTCCAATTGTGGTGCAATGCGATGATAGAGTTCAGCTGGAGAAGTCAAAAGGCTTCCCTCAACCAGTCTCTCTCGATCCGGCCCTCCACGCAGCAGGTGGGCAGATGTATCTGCCGCCAAGACCCAGACAAACCTTACCCCATGAACCTGTGCACCCTTGCTAAGTCACTAAACAGCGAACTACTTGGGGTAACCTATGGCAGAGGTGTTAGTTAGTCCCGGGGGCAGCGGTACCCATACCCGCCTCCTAATTTGGAACTTGATTCATGAATACAACTTAATTCAATGCATTGCGTCTTTCATCATATTATTTTAGCAGTCTTGATTCAAGATACCAAATGAATAAAAAGTTTATAATTTAAATTAAACTGGATTTCGTTACAACCGTAGCTTCTTCAGAGCGGTATAATACTCTATTAAAATCTACTGCGTTATAAATAATCTATTATTATTATTGTCTCTCACGGTGGATTAAAAAAAAATGGGCTAACCTCCAGTGGAGTAAGGGTAGGTGGAGATTGGGAAGAGTGTGCTCTTTGTCAATAAGGAACAACCTAAGTATCGGACTTTTATTTTGCTTCATTTGGTTGTTGAATACTTTGCTATTAATGTTTTGACTTTCCTTAATGTTTCTAAGTTATCCAAACTGATACCTGTTCCGTTCTTATGTAGTAAGGTGACGCGTCCAAAACATTTTTTGCTGTGTAACCTTGCCTAATAATCGAACCTAGCTTTCGATTTTAGCTACCTAGCCATCCATTTTCATAGGTGGCGATAGGTCACCTATGAAAATGGAAAGCTGCAGACAGCCATTCGCCGCAATTTTCAAACAAATTGGAACTAGTCATAGGTGATTTTAAACGACTGTGAAAATGGAGTGGCTAACCACATTGCCTAAATTGGTAGTGCAAATCCCACGTACCGTTGGAATTCCCTGTTATAAGGATTGTTATGTATTATTTTTGTTAGTTTTCACATCAACGTCAGTATTATTTCTAACAGTTACGTTCAATAACTTCGTTCAAAAGCTTACAGTCTTGTTTGTGGCTTGTATCCAGGGTGTTAAGGGACGTACTTGACTTATTCAACTAGTGATTCCTGACATTGTTTGGAGTAAAAAATGTAAATGAAATTTTGGTATGTGTGCTACTCTTTATTTGCATATTATGCAAGATATTTGTATAACAATTTGTTGTTGCAGCTACGGGTACGTGACAAACACGCGCGTTAAGCTGTTTGCGGTGGTGGGGGAGGGAGGTGCACGCGATGCGGAGGTTCGCTCCCTACTGAGACGTTTGCACGCCCTCTACGCCGACGCACTCTGCTGCCCCTTCTACAGGCCCGGTGACGCCATCACCTCCCCGTGAGTGAAATTAAAACATTTCCCTGTATTGTGTGATATATTAGATATTAGTTAGCTATGTTAAATCCTCAGACCTCGGACATATTAAAATAAAACCCAAATAATTGTAATATTTCTGAATGTATATACTGTGATAGTCATAGTCATATACAGATAATTATTATAAGTTATTATATATAAAGACTATATAGTGGTCGATGGCCTCTGCTAGCCAACATGCACTGCTTATAATGATGGTAACTTCAAATATTGTCAATTTATTTGTAACTTGGGATTGTCTTTCTTTTTAATAACAAAAAAAAAATTATTTAACCTACGACACGCAATGAGTCACTCACATTTTCATTACAAGGTTATGTGTTTATAGGTTAGGTAGGAACACGTATAAAAAACAAATTGTAAGAAACCATCTTATTGTTATTTAGATTTCTGAGTGTACATTGATTAGTTCTTCGATTTCAAATACTTTCTCATTCCCGCATCACTTCACCTCGTACTAATTAGGACGAGGAATACTATTGGTTAGTTTTTTACCTGCTATTCAGCCTTACTGATGTGATCCTTGGAAGGGATGTCACAGCTGTGATGACCAATAAAAGGTCAAGTTTTAGCGAAGAGAGAAATTGCTTCCCGATTCCTACCGCGCTTCTTTAGGTGAACCTCCGGCAGGACTGACCCTAGAGATACTTTGTACATCGTCTGCTTCGGAGTTCAGCTAACCCAGAGGGAGAAAATACTCGTTGAAACCCTTCAGCCTTGCAGATGTGATCCTTGGAAGGGATGTCACAGCTGTGATGACCAATAAAAGGTCAAATTTTGGTGAAGAGAGAAATTGCTTCCCGGTTCCTACCGCGCTACTTTAGGTGAACCTCCGGCAGGACTGACCCAAGAAATACTCCGTAAACCGTCTGCTTCGGAGTTCAGCTAACCCAGAGGGAGAAAATACTCGTTGAAACCCTTTTGGTAAAACGAACGGTTAAGGGAACAATTAGGTTTCCTTTGGGTGGACCGACACAGGCCTGTTTCTCAGTGAACCCATAAAGTTGTTGTTAAAGTTTAATACACTGTCTTGCTATTGTTGAACTGCTGTAAACACGTGTCATACTTGCAAATTGATTGTACCTTAAATAAAGACTCCCTGTTAATATTGTGCATTTATTTAATCATTACAAAATCATTAAATTCACTATTTAAGCTTATGAACGGAGTATAGTAATTTCAGAGATTTCATAAATCCTGTTGGCAACGGGAAGGTTAAATCAAATAAAATCTCTACATATTATAAATTAAAGTACTCCGCCAAGTCTGTCTGTCTGTTCACGATAAACTCAAAAACTACTGAATGGATTTTCATGCGGTTTTCACCAATAGATAGAGTGATTCATGAGGAAGGTTTAGGTATATAATTTGTCAAGGTTTTGAGTAAATTGGTTGAAATATATATAAAGGAGAATGTCTGTATGCGGTGGATGAGCGGGCTGGCTAGCGGGCGGTGTGGATTTGATTTATATGCAAATTAACGGATGGTGGTGGTTATTAAGGTTGGGTAACCATCCAGTAGATGGCGTTGTGTTTCGTTAGCCACAGCATTGAGTCGCCGGGTCAGCTAATATATTTTTAATTAAAATATTAGATCCATATTTTTTATTTTATTTCAGAATCTTTGACAAGAAAGTGCGAACTCTAATGGCTGGTGGAAATATCTAGTCATATACTATGCATTCCTAGGCAGTGGGGTCAGGATGAAAATTATTGAAATTGTTGTAGTTTTAAGTTAATTTAAGAAATAAATGTTTAATTTTTATTTTTATTGTTCTTCTCCCCTACTAACTAACCCTGGCAAAAGAAGTATAATTTGAACAAAATGAGGTGGGTATAATATTTACAGTTTGTCAAATAAGAGTAGAAAATATATGAGGGCGCCACTGTTGATCAAATGGCAATACTAAACACATCACTCATGGTGTTAAAGTAAAGCTGTGTAACCTACATTTTTATAAAAAATTAAAAAGGCATAATAGTGGAAAAAATATTTTTTCATTGCAGTATAGATACCCGCCGATCTCTAAATTAGAATTTTGTGTTAACATAATGAAGAATAACTATAATGTAATAAAATATAAAGCACAGTTTAGAAATTGTTCACATTATTTAATACTAGATAAAATACTTAGCTTTGCCTGGGCTTTAGATCATGTCTTTAATTTTAGATCTGAATATATTTAACTCATTCAGATCTAAAAGTAGTGTAACTAAACTCACCATTAGTGAGTCATCCTTTCTATCTATAGTTAAATTCAAATTTATGTTAAATTAAATTAAAGCAAATCGCTTTATAAATCATCTTTTAATCAAATTTATGTCATGAAGAAAAAATGTTTTTTAAAATGTGGTTTACTGTGTTCTATACATTCAGTGTCATTGCACTTCAAAAAAATATTTGACAGTTAAATTGGTGTTGCCAGTCTACAAATTTAGTAGTTCCAGTTTTTATATTTTCTACTCTTTTTTGACAGACTATATGTATTATTTAAAGAATGAGGTACCTACTTAATTCTAATAAACATATTTAAAAATAATGAAGTGCCTACACAATTAGATTCGCTTTAAAGTACCAGGTACCTACCCAAAGGCAGATAATCTGAAACACTCGAATCAGCCTTTGGCGCTGGTGTATTTGGTTATCATGCCAGCCATCAATTTTCTTTATTTCTATGCAATGTCCAGAGTTTTGTACAAAAGTTTATAAATACATAGTTATAATAAAAATGCACCGGTGTTGTTTTGTGATTTTTTGCTTCTCGTGAATGTCTGAATATGGGTTTCCAAGAGTTAAGAAAAATAGTGGATTGTGCCTTAAAAATACATAAATATATGCATATTTTTTTACATTGGCTCTACTCCCGGGAGGCCGTCAGGACGTATGTCTTCTCTCAGGGCGTATGTCATATTTGGGGATGTTGTGTGGAGGGTATTTTAAAGAGAGGAAGTTCTGGGGAGGAAAATGGTAGGAGGGGTGGGTAGGAATCTGGGGTTCAGTGGGTCCAGGAATGACTGAATCCATCCCTCGCACTATGGTGCATGATTATAGCGTTGTTCAAAATCCCCAGATTTATTTATAGAAATTATCATGTGGTGAATAAGTTTGTTCTGAAAAATCATGTGGTGTTGTGGTTGCCATGAATCCTTATTGGTCAAGATCAGTGTCACTAATTCAGCTCCTTTAGACCTGGATTTAGCTCTAAACTGGGGCCGTTAATTCTAAAAATATGGTAAAACTTCTTATAAAGCTCGTTTTTTTCAGATAATCTAGCTCCTTTTTTATAACCCATCAACGAAAATGACAATTGAAATGTATTTTTAAAAAATTCTCTAACCGCCACCCAGCCATATGCCCCCCCCCCCCCCCCATTTTAATTAAGATTTTAGATCTTTTTTCTGGCTCTACTTAAAAAGTCGAGTTGGCAACACTGGTTGAGGTACTTACCCTCTTTTTCGTAAATATTATTGTCTATAGTTTTCATCTGACAGAAATCTGACGTTTCAAATGCAGTTTGGATCATTGGATTGTTTTGTTTGGTTGTGAGTTTGTAAATAAACAAAACTTATTCAGTTTTTATATCTGGTGTATTTTTGATAAATCTTGTGTTGGAGTTATTTTTGTTGATATTTCGTAATGTCGGTAAACAATATCCATTTAATGAACAATGTTGGACTAAACGACCATCATGGTTACCATACCACTCCAATGTCCTTAGGACACATTTCATACGAACATGCTCATCAGCAGCCCATTCACTACCATCTTCAACACATCTCTCCACACTTGCAACCGCCAACATTGCTTCACCGGCATTCGGAAGGTTTGGATGTAACTAATTATATGAACCCTGTTATCTCTATCCTGGATAATAATTCCCATGTGAGATTGAACCATGAAACTCAAAATATTGAAAGCAATTCCTTGACAAAGAAAAGAAAAATTCCCAGCCAATCCCTAGAGTTTGAAGACCTAATTAAAGTTAAGAAAAAGAAAAAGAATGTTATTTTTATGAAACAGTTGGTCGATGATGGAAGTAATATGAAAACGCCTTCTCAATATATAGATTTATTCTTAGATGATTACCTGATTAATCTTCTCGTGGATGGTACTAATTGGTATATTAATCATGTCCCCAAACACAGAAAGGACAAAGTTGCTCCAGTCACACCGGGGGAGATCAGATGTGTCATAGCTATCTTGTACCTGAGTGGATATGTGGATCTCCCTCGAGTGAGAATGTTTTGGGAAAGAGCACCCGACACATCTTTTCCTCTCGTAGTGAACGCCATCCCGAGGGATAGGTTTGAAACTATCTTCACAAGTTTGCACGCTGCGGGGAGCTCCAGCATAGATAGGAAAAATCCACTGTCCAGGATCAGCACTTTGGTAGACCGGTTAAGAGACAAGTTCCTTCAGTTTGCCCCATCGGATGAATCTCACAGTGTGGATGAACTCCGGGTACCTTATTACAAACAGGCTACGGGCCTCAGACAATTCACCAAAACGAGGAGCATGAAGGTTTGGTGTGGATGTACTAGCTCTGGATATTGCACTTGGTTTGATCACATAGAAGAAACTCACGCTGAATCATTATCCAGCCATCCTAACATCGGGGCCAACAAGATATTGACCTACGGCTCTAAAATATCCCCCACAAAATTAAGTAAACCTACTCTGATCTTTGATAACATTTTCAGCAGTCACAGGGTCATTGAAGAGTTGAAAGAACTTAAAGTGGAGGCGAAGCCAGTTCCTAACCGTGTGTCACTCGCTGCCAGTAAATCTCACAACGTATCAACGGAAGTGATCAAAGAACAAGCCAAGGTACACAACTCACCCATGGGTGGTATCGACAAGCTTGACCAAAACATCAATCTGTATGCCATTACCATAATAGGTAAAAAATGGACATCTCACTTTTTGCTGGCTTACATCTTGGATTTAACAATACAAAATGCATGGCAAATTTACAGAGAAAATAGACAAAATCCTTTAGATTTGTTGGGTTTTAGACGAAGCATTGTGACTAGTTACCTCACAAATTATGGCAAGCCATCTAACCAGGGTTCCAAAATGAGGAAAAAACATTTAAAAACTTCCAACAAGAATGGTGAGATAATTGAAGCTAGTTCGGTGAAGTCTCTCAGTTACAAGTGCAAGGATGTTAGGTACGATGGGATGGAGCATTATGTTATTCCTCAAGCAAAGCAAACTCGATGTTTCCACTGCAAGATGAAGACAATGACGCGCTGCTGCAAGTGCGATGTGGGGCTTCATGTCAAGTGCTTTGTGACTTACCACTCCCGTACGAGTGACAGCATCTCGTTAAAACTGCAAACTGATTTAGAAGATAAACAAAACAGTGACTTGGATATTTGCTGATGATGCTCATTAGAAAATTATTAATGTTGCATACATATTTTTTTATGATAAGTGATGCAGATTGAGTAAGATTTTAATAAAACAAGATTTTGAGTATTTTCTTTTTTTTTGTTTACCAATTTTCAGGACCTCTTGTTCAAGAACTTGACTGTACACAAATGTCGATGAAATATACAATTATCTTTTGCATCTTTCACAGAGTTTTTTTTCACAGAGAAGAAAAGTTTGCACTACTAAATAATAAATTACCTGTGATCATTGCGCAAAAGTACCAAATGCTCCCAACCTACTGGTGCCAGTGAGATTATGGCATCGCCAATTGGGGTATGTTGTGAGTCTGAAGTTAGTGGGGAGGGTAAGGAGATGGGAAGAGAAAGGTGGGAAAGAACCTGGCTATTCAGATCTGGTCACAAAACGTGGCTAAAGCATTTAAGCAAGGTTTTGATTCTGAATGGCAGTCTTCAATCTAGCCGAAACTGAGAGTCTGTTCCACTCTGGAACGTGCTGCCAATATACTATATATTTTTTTAAATTGTGAAATAACACAGACTAATCAAACAAATTTTACTCATGTGACCCGGGATTTGATCCCGCACCCTCCAGATTCGTAGCCAAGATTGAACCACTCAACCACAAAGTCCATCAAATGGTCTAATGGTGATTTTTGGTTAGCTAATGATTTCTGTTTTTAATTTTTGGGAACTGACTGAGCGTCACTGAATTCAGATAACATTTGAGAGTTGTAATGATACTCATACTTGAACAATTCCTGTGTGCGGAAAAATCTTGTTTTATTTCTGCAGATGTAGGTGAATTGCTGCCGTCAAATGGCATTTCAAGATAATATAGAATTTACGACGACAATATCATTTTAATGTTTCTAAGTCCTGCTTAAAATGAATAGTAAATATGTATTAAGTATAAAACAGTTCTTATAAAACTTCATATTTATTTTATCAAACACTGCATAAATGTTATACATAATGGTACATCCATCAAAAAATATATTATTCGCCAATATAATAATATTATGACATTCATTCACTAGCAAAATATGATGATTACTTTAGCAAAGCATTGCCACATTCATTTACATCAAGACACAACCATTACAACACACTTCAGACTTCATCAGTTTTGGATATTAAAAAATAATGTTACTCTAAACCCTGGACTTCAGTTTCGTAATGCAAAATTAATGGATGGACTACTTCCCTTGAAAATACTTATGTGCACACATTTGTCACTGCTTATTTATTGCTTATGCATGACATCTACAGGTTGATGTTTCATTATTTAGTGAAGCTGTTATTCTTTTACAATATAATTTGACAAATATTTACAATAATGTTTTTGAAAGCCTGGTGACATCCCTCTTGAATATGTTCACAGATTTAGCTATTTCCCCTATGCGAACATTCAATACGATTAACTAATTGTGAATATATGCGTAAAATATTGGGAAAAGTTATATATTATGTAATATCGGGCATTCATCAACATAATTTATTAATTTGGGAGGCGGGTATGGGTACTGCCGCCCCGGGAACCATTTATTGGATAACCAACACCCCCAAGTGGTTCACTAAGTTTGGTGATTTAACACAGGTTCATGGGGTGAGGTTTGTCTAGGTCTCGGCGGCGAATCTGATTGCCCACCTACTACGTGGCGGGCCAGATCGGAAGAGACTGGTTGAGGGAGACCTAACTTAGATCTTTCCAGTCTGTCACTCCTGGACACATCGATTCCCAGATTTACACCAACCCTTCATACCTTTTTCCTTCCTAGAAGTTCCTCTTCTTACTTTCCCTAAAAAGACTCTCCACACAGCGTCCCCAAAGATGACATAGGCCCCGAGGTAAATTGTTTTCCTCAGGGCCTCCTGTGTGGAGCTAACGTAAAAAAAAATCATTCAGTTAAACTAACTATAAACTTTCTCATAATGTTAAACTTACAGCTAGTATTGCATCAAACATTGGTTAATATTCTTAAATTTAACGACTTTTATAGTAGGTAGTTCCTTACAAAAAAGGAAATATTTATGTTCACATTTTTATTATTCCTTTGGATTATAACTAAATTATTTTAAGTATTCAATTTTAAAGCGTTAAATTATATGTAGGTAGGTAAGTATTAGTATTGGGTATATGCAAAAAGATTATACAAGGATTAACTTAGATGGTAAAAGAGATATGGTTTCGCAAAGAGGTACTTACACAAAAAAATAATTAAATCAAATATAAATTATATAAGTATGTATCTTTTCTCTTATGATTTTGGTTATTCATTCCAGTATCATAAAACAATATTGGACATTGAAATATAACAATGTCATCTTATTATTTCTCGTGTCCAAGAGTAAAAAGTTATTTACATAGTATGAATAATTAGCGTCATTTAAAAAAATCTTGATTTTATTAAATAGGTAGGAAAAAAACTTTAAAAGCACCTCTCGTTTACTAAAAATACTAGATTATATACCACTCTTGCCATTCTAATGTACAAACATAACAAAATTTATAAATCTGTAATATTTTTTAAAAATTTCAGGATGGTCACCGGATAATTCGAAAGTCATTTCAAGTTCCACTAATTGCTCAAACTTTAGAGCAAAAAGTGGCTACTTTCCGAGGCTCACATTCAAAAACCATTTCTAATGCATAAAGCTTGTAATTTCCCAATTTTTTTATAGGAGAAATGTTTAATCAATGAAGATCTAAAATCATTTGATACCTATCCGCAATGGGTCGGTACATATTGTATTTGGATTATCGCAATTTCTTTTTAAATAGATGTAATAACAATATAAAAATTGCTTCTGCCCTGCTTAGTGATTCCATATTTTTTTGGGATCGTTATTGGATAACGGACGTTATCTCCTGTCAGATTTGTGTGATTTTTACATATTTACTGTCACATATTTTAGTTTAGATCGTTTTCAACACGAATTCCTGCAAGTACGCATGATTATTTATTCATTTAATGAACGTTGTACATAGAAAAAGCACATAACAGCCATAAAAATCACATAAATGTGATAGGAGATAACGTCCGTTATCCAATAACGATCTCACAAAAAATACAGAATCGCTAGGCTGATAGGCGGTTAACTTAAAGTAGTAGAGAAATTAAAATTTACAAAATTTCAGTTTGTGAAATAAAATATATATCATAGTGTGTTTAGTGTAAAAATTTAACCACTACTTAATAAATAAAAACGATATATCTTGGCTGATATTCTAAGGAGTTATTATAATGAAAATGCATTATTTTATCAAATGCTCACTGTTTCAATCACACTAACTATGATGTGCTACACTCTACACTGCCCAATTACTGTATTTACATGTCATCCAGAATCTAATGTGTATTTAAACCTTCTCATATTATTCTCAAATTAAGTTTTACTCAACTTTACATATCGTAAGTTTTTACCACACGTTTCTAAATAAACAAAGTTCTCTGCTTTTAAGCAAGTATCACAAAATACGGTTTACTTTATATATTTTCATTTCTTTAATAAAAAAAATGCATTCGTCTCTAATTTTAAAAACTTTGCTCACACTACACGCTCCGGGTTCTATACATATTTGGCGATTAATACATCGTTAAAAGGAATCTCTAGGAAACTATAGGACTAATCTAACAGGTTTAATTTGCTGTTTGTCTTTCGTAACTGTGCTCTCCACGGTATGATTTGAATATCGTCATCGGAATCATCATTTTTCTTACCATTAGACTTTCCATTCATTCCGCCATTCATTCCTCCGTTCATTCCGACACCATTTGTTTTTGCTTCGCCGTTACTCTTAAAATCCCCGTTGACTTTGAAGTCTCCGTTCGCCTTAAAGTCTCCATTAGTTTTGGCATCTCCATTGTTTCTGGCGTGTCCATTGTGGTAATCTTGATTTTCCTTGTCGCCAAAGTAATGTTCGTTTCTATCTTCCACGTCCACAGCCAGGTTGATATTGTCAATGGAAACAGCTCGCTGATGAGGAGAGTAGGGGGTATGATTCCTCCAACAATTATCGGTGTCGTGGAATCCATTGCGCGGTTCATCCACTACTCGAGGTGTATAAATTGTGGATCTGTAAATATATTATCATTTGAATTAATAGGTTATATAATTAAGCAATTAAGGAAGCCAGAATTTTTGTCTTATCTGGAAACAACAATTTTAAACTGTCATTCCAATCATTAAGTAAATAGATACGTTTTTAGATTTTCACGGCCAAAAGTATTTTCGTTATTTGTTTTTGGGGTGTTATGCCGTGTTGCGCTACCTCCTTCTTTAGCCAACGTTTCGGACAGAGTTGCAGTGTCCATCATCAGGGGAGATCTGGCAGAAAATACCGGCACACATCTGCAGGATCTGCCCTGATGATGGACACTGCAACGATATCCGAAACGTTGGCTAAAGAAGGAGGTAGCGCAACACGGCATAACACCCCAAAAACAAATAACGAAAATGATGTAAATAGTTTATCTTCATCAGTATTTATTTTGTAAGGCCATTGTTTGTTATAAGTGCTCCCGTAGCGGTTCCCTTTTTGTGTTTTTTTTTTATGCGTTCATTTGATTGAAGAGAAACCATGACCAGATAACAGATGTAATCGTAATTGCAGCAATGGTAAAAGCAGATTAGTAAGCTAAATTGATTTCCTGTGTGCAAAGCTATCCAAAGATCTGAATACACCTCCAGATGTGCAGCACAAAGAATACTGACTCACTCGAAATAACAACCGATATTCACTTGCTTTAGTTTACCTGACTGGCACTGCTAACTCCTAGAAAAGATGTAACAACATAAGATGGAGATGTTTAAGGATTTTGATGTAATACTTGCAGATAGTCAAATCAGATCAGAAGTTTAAACACCGCAGAATTTTTATTTGCGACAGTTTCTAAACATTACATTTAATACATCTCTAAACAGGTGTTATGTTATTTAATAGGACACAAATACAATATCAAATTTTACCACATATTCTTTCTTCGAGGGACTTTAAAAATTATGTACTATGGATGTGACCCATGTGATCAATAATGATTACTAATGTTGGCTCACCATTTTTTTCATCCCCATTTTACTTGTTGAAAAATTGTCACTTCCGGGTGGGGATTGTCTGCAGACAGCACTGATGGATTTCCGTTTCTCATTCGAGGATAGATCACATAATAGATAGTGTTAACTCACTTGATATTTGTCTAGCTCCTCACTCTTGACGAGTAACTTGTCTTTTCCAGGATACGCCGATTGGCCTAGCTTGTCTTAATTCAGGAGAAATGTCAACAGATATGTGACCCCCATGATAACTAATGTTGACTCACTTGATCTTGTCCGCCTTCTCTTCTTTTATTGCCTGCTGAAAATGCTGACTTTCCTAGCATGTCTACGAAATGAGTGCAAATTCCAGAAGAAATTTTAACATATTATTTTGCCAACATAAAAACCAAAATGCTTCTCCTTCTTGGCGATTAGCTGCCTCTTCTTGCCAGGCGGCGATGGCTTGCAGTAGCGCTGATTGCCCTCCCTTTCATGCCAGAAATAATGACGTTAGATATGTGGCTTGTATGATAAATACTAGTGTATTAGCTGACTCACTTGATCTTGTTGTTTGCCTCTTCCTTCTTGGCAAGCAACTGCCTCTTCGAGGCGGGGATGGCTTGCGGGAAGCGCGGATTGCCTTCCCTCTCATGCCAGAGATAATGGCGTTAGATATGTGGCTTGGATGATAAATACTAGTGTATTAGCTGACTCACTTGATCTTGTTGTTCGCCTCCTCCTTCTTGGCAAGCAACTGTCTCTTCCTGGCGGGGATGGCTAGCGGGAAGCGCAAATTGCCTTCCCTCTCATGCCAGAGATAATGGCGTTAGATATGTGGCTTGGATGATAAATACTAGTGTATTAGCTGACTTACTTGATCTTGTTGTCCGCCTCCTCCTTCTTGGCGAGCAGCTGCCTTTTCCAGGCGGGGATGGCTTGCAGGCGGCGCTGTTCGGCCTCGCGGGCCAGTCGTTCCTCCAGGTCCTTCCGCGCACGCTCAGCCGCCTTCTTGGCCAGCATTTGGCGCTTCCAGGCCGGGATGACATTGCCCGTGGGGTCGCGCTCTGGGATCTGCTTGGTGCGGTAAGGGGGTTTATATGTTTAATACAGTTCATTAATGTATTCACCACAGTAATAGGATACTAAAGAGGTAGGCATGGTATGTAAAATGGATAATTTCTCTATTTTTAAACGACTTCGAAAAGGAGGAGGTTCTCAATTCGGCTGTATTTTTTTTTTTTTTTTTTTTTTTTATGTTTGTTACCTCAGAACTTTCGACTGGGTGAACCGATATTGATGATTCTTTTTTTTATTTGAAAGCTGGTGCTTCCCGTGTGGTCCCATTTTAATTTGGTCTAGTTCTGACAATGGCATCTATGAGAAAATCATATAAGTCTTAAATTTGCATCAAGTATGTGCGCGACAAATGGACGAATAACTCAAAATCACGCCAACCGATTTCGATGATTCTTTTTTTATTGGAAAGGATGTACTTCAAGGGTAGTTTGATGAGAGTTTGGTTAAGTTCTGATTATGGGATCCATGACAAAGTAACGGAACTCTCCAATTCTGAAGAACAAATTTACGATACTCGGCCGAATCTTAATCGAATTAGTTAGTGTACTTCAGATTCACTAAAAATCAAAAAATAAACAAAAATTTTAACAAAACAAAAAAACGACTTCAAAAAATGCACTAAAAAGTAAAAAAATAATTTCGTATTCTTCTACAACTTCATAATCAACTTACCTTTTCTACTCATCAATATGTATGTACGATTGTTATTTTTGGAGTCGGTGTCAACCAAGGTCACTTGACAGCTCCTCTCCCGCCGACACCGACTCCAAAAATAACAATCGTACGTACATATTGATGAGTAGAAAAGGTAAGTTGATTATAAAGTTGTAGAAGAATACGATTTTTTTTTTTACTTTTTAGTGCATTTTTTGAAGTCGTTTTTTTGTTTTGTTAAAATTTTTGTTTATTTATTTTTTATTTTATTTTTTTTTTATGTTTGTTACCTCAGAACTTTCGACTGGGTGAACCGATATTGATGATTCTTTTTTTATTTGAAAGCTGATGCTTCCCGTGTGGTCCCGTTAATTTGGTCCAGCTCTGACAATGGCATCCATGAGAAAATCATATGTCTTAAATTTGCATCAAGTATGTGCGCGACAAATGGACGAATAACTCAATATCACGCCAACCGATTTCGATGATTCTTTTTTTATTGGAAAGGATGTACTTCAAGGGTAGTTTGATGAGAGTTTGGTTAAGTTCTGATTATGGGATCCATGACAAAGTAACGGAACTCTCCAATTCTGAAGAACAAATTTACGATACTCGGCCGAATCTTAATCGAATTAGTTAGTGTACTTCAGATTCACTAAAAATCAAAAAATAAACAAAAATTTTAACAAAACAAAAAAACGACTTCAAAAAATGCACTAAAAAGTAAAAAAATAATTTCGTATTCTTCTACAACTTCATAATCAACTTACCTTTTCTACTCATCAATATGTATGTACGATTGTTATTTTTGGAGTCGGTGTCAACCAAGGTCACTTGACAGCTCCTCTCCCGCCGACACCGACTCCAAAAATAACAATCGTACGTACATATTGATGAGTAGAAAAGGTAAGTTGATTATAAAGTTGTAGAAGAATACGAAATTATTTCAGGCAAAGATGACTTGTACAGTAACTTATAACATTTACAATCGACCGGTCGGTGGCTGAGTTGGCATCGCGTTTGGGTCCCACTCAGGCGTCCCGTGTTCGATACCTTGGCTGGCTAAGCCCTCCATCATGAAACAAGCAACATTTTCGCTTTCTGTGATGGTACGAGTACCTAGCAGGAGATTTTCAAATATTGTTAGGTCATTCGTAACCCGGGAATGTTGGTCTTTCTTAAAAAAAAAAACATTTGTTGCGATAATTTTTTTAAGGATGGATTATTTCACAGAATTTGAACAATTTGTCAAAATTTCAAAGATTTCCAAGAAGTTCATACTTCAAAGACGTTCTGTCATCATTTCAGTTTTGTGAAACAACTGGACAATAATTTCGGCCACGTAATTGTGACAAAAACCGTTGAGTCTGGGCAGGGTGTTGTATTTTACCACCGGAGATCAAAATTTCATTTACTTTTTTTACTTCAAATAATGTCAGGAATCACTGGTTAAAGTAAGTCAAGTACGTCCCTTAACACCCTGTATACCCATTCCCGCCTTGGCAAGGAAGTTAGATGATTCCTTGGAATACTTTAATTAAAAATGAGTAGAGTGTGGCTGGTAAACTCTGTCTTTAATTATAAAAGGCGCCTAGTTGTTGGCAATTTTCTTAGCAGCTTTTTTTTAGGTAGGCAAGTACACCAATACCCAATACCGTTTTATAGCAGACGCCGTTCAATAACCACAATATTTTTATTAAAAGCACAGCACAGGTAGGATGTACCGATGCTTATCTGTGGTAGACAGCTAAGCATCAGCTAGGTACATTGTATATTATTATCGGTAGTGAAATAGCGTAGATACCCAATATATCGGAGAACGATTTACGCCTCTTTTTGCGATCACGTGCATGATTACGTAGGTACAATTTGCACTTGAAACCTGCATTAAAGCGTTGGTATATTCTTAGTGCACACGATAAACGGAATATCCTAACAGTTCTTTAATAGTATATGCCATACAAAACGTTATTCACGCGAGATGAATGTAGATCATCGTGTCCCTACGTTTATTTTGTTAGCTGGTAAAAAATGTGAATACAGTTTAACCGGGCTGCAGTCGGATGGGCTCGGGTAATTGAAAACTGATCCACTAGTCGCCTTTACAACCGCCTTCGATGATTGTTGTAGAGTAAATTACAGGCATGTTGAGCAGGCACTAAGCAGCTCTTGGCGCTTGTTAGCCCGTCGTCCCGTGGATCGGCAAGTACCTACAAGGAAAGGGTAAGGAATCGACATAAGATAAACCGTGACATAGGTAGAAAATCCCACAATGGCTGCACAGTAAACCGTTGAGAACTTTACTTTTCTGCGCACGGTTTTACAGCACTCGGTTTACGCCGGATCGTGGGAGAGCGCGCTAATTAGGCAGGGCCGGCCCCAAACGGGCGCAATTGGAGCACTCTGCTCAAGTTGCCGATAAAACCTAACTCCTAACACATCGCCCTTGAGATATTTTCCTTGAAAACGGCGCAACACAAAAATAAAATCATATATTATTGATTATAGTGATCACCTACCTGAGCCTCTACTGGTTTTGGCAAGGGACATCAAAATTTTACTCATGCCAGGCGTCACCGTTCGGCTCAGAGCCGGCCCTGTAAATAGGCCATCAGGAAGAAACCATATTGGCGCTATGGACGTAGACACTAATTAGATAGTACGCAAACATATTATAGACAATAAAAGGTAGCGTCATTTTTGTTCTTAGCGTAAACTTTGAAAAGATCAGACATATATTGAAAAGCTCCAACATCAAACTTTTAATTTAAATTCGTAAGTAGAGTTTTCTTCTCAATTTTCAAAGCGCGATGTAATCCATTATTCCTGAATTCGTGATTCGTCTGAGCGAAAAATGTTGCTCCCGCAATGTTGGATGACATAACCAGGAGAAGAATTGAACCCGAAGCTTTTGTACACTCAGCTACTATTAATAGGTACATTAAATTTGACAATATTCTAACTTCCAGGGTCATAGAAAATGTGTGCGCACGGCGTGCTTTTTTTATTTGTCTACTGAACGTTTCCTCCCCCTTTTCCAATGAGTTTGTCTTTTTTTTAATTTACATATAAATTTGATTTTGTTTCATTCGACAGAGCTGAAATTCGGCAAATAGATAGACGGCAGATGACAATGCATTCTATCAACTTTCGTGGCAATTACGCACACGTTTTTTTTTAGTTTTAAAAGACGTTTAAAAATAGATGTAGATATTATAGCAAAAAAACTTTGTTTTTTACGGGTTAATTTTTTTTCGTGGCAGATTTGGAAAAACTCTCCAAAAGACCACACTCCAAAGTCACCTGTTGAAAAACGATGATTTTCTATTCGTAATTTGTAGGTAAGTAATATCCAACGCAAGAATATGGTAGGAGATAGGTGAATAGGTGACGCCTCCTTCCGTCAATGTAGGTCTACCTAATGTCAATCATGCTCAACCATACCTAATTATTATTTACAGTAACTTCATGGTTTGTCTGAACATCAAAGCTGATTTAAGTGATTAACCATAAATGGACTTCACAAGTTCTGCCCGCAGACAAGATTATTTGCACTCGTAATAACATGTTATTAGACATGGTGATAAGACTTCACATTATTTCTCGGTTTTCCTGAACTAAAGACTTATTTTCTGCCAGATTTTTCTTCAGACAATTTTCCAACTTTTATTTTGTTTTCGACATAATATTAAATACCAAATTTCCTGTGCCAACGGATCTTTCTGTAGCACCCCCAATGTTGAAAAACCTGGTTAAATGTACCCACAGGTTCCGTGACAACTCAGAATCAACACAACTCAACACCTTTTTGATTAGTAATTAAAAGCTATGAAAAAAATGAAAAATAGCCCATAATATTATCGATAAGGTAGTGTAGGCAACTGCCCAGGGTAAAGGGGCCCCGAGACGTGCATTGACTAGAGGCCCCGACATGTTTAATCTGGCCCTATCACCCTGTCAGGTCCGTACTATCCATAAGGCAGTGAAGCCTGTCTAGGGGTCCCGACATGTTTAAATACGGCCCTGCCCATAACCTAACCTAAATTAACCCATTTAACCAATTTTAATGACGTTTCAAAGGAGGTATTGAGTTAAATTCATTCTGAGCTGTCCGGTCACCGTATTTACATATTACCAGAAGTTCTATAAACAGCTCAAAAACTATTTTTCTCTTATTTATTAAATCAAAACCAAAATTACATCTGAAATCACAAGACTTTCAAATAAGGAAATGTACAATTTGTCCAAAGGAATCTCTTTGACAATTCTTTTTTCAAACTTTTTGAAGTAAAACTTCTTTACGCACGCTTGACTTGGGGAGTAAGCTGGTGAATACGTGACGTGAGCTTTACGAAAAGTGTGATCGGGCGAGTCGAACGGTCGGGCCTTTACGCACGCTTGACTTGAGGAGTAAGCTGGTGAATGCGTGACGAGAGCGTTATGAAAAGTGTGATCGGGCGAGGGGAACGGAAGTTGAGAGGGAGATTTTTTTTCATGAGCTCCACACAGGAAAATAATTTCCCTCAGGGCCTATGTCATCTTTGGGGATGCTGTGAGGAGGGTTTTTTAAAAGGAAAGGAAGGAGAGGAGAGTTCTGGGAAGGAAATGGGTTTAAGGGATGGGTAGGAAGTAGGAATATGGGGTTCAGTGTGTCCAGGTCATTCGCCTCCAAGACCTAGACAAACCTCACCATGGACCTCATGGACCCGGGCACCCCTGCTAAATCACCAAACGTAGCGAACCACTTGGGGTAACCTGTGGCAGAGGTGTTGGTTATCCAATAAAGGTTCCCGAGGCGGCTGTACCCATTCCCGCCAAATTGTAAATTAGTGAAGTGATATAAGTTAGTGAAGTTTTACTTCAGTCGTGTGGTCTAAAGCACACTCGTTTTTTTATAAATAAGTTTGTTTCTTCAATGTAACTATAGTTTTAAAAAAATGCAACTTATTTGAAGAAATTTTATATGGCCAAGATCACCCCTAATCAGCGAAAGCCAAATAATTTAAAAAAAAAAAAAAACGAAATACGATTTCACATTCGAAAAAAGAATCTTCACTGAACGGAAATTTTTCTCTTAGATCCATAGATAAGTAGGTACGAGTAGGTATATATCATATCAACGTAATATTGTGTAGTTTGCTGTGGCCGTAACATTATTAACACAGATCTAATCAAATTGAAATAATGAATGTTATTTCATGTTTTATTCGAGTTGATTTTGCCAATCGAAAATAATAATTGCGAATGATTTAAGATTCTGCTTGCGCCAAGATTAAATAAATTGATCTGAATACGATCAATCAACATTTCCCGTTGCTTTTAAAAATAATTTGCAATTTGTTAAAATAATTATTTCGCGATGGACTTGTTTTCTCTTTGATTAAAAGTGAAAGCATAATAATTATTATGATTTTTTTCTCTTTCCTAGAATCATGCGCAGATATCAAGCAATTGAATTGTCGACAATCTTTACGTGGAATTTTTACACATAACTGTATATTAATCGTCCAGTTGATTACTGAGACATTTCCAAATTTTGATATAATGATGAAAGCAATATGCGAATGCTCACCATTTTATATATTAAATATGCTATAAAATAACACCGGAAGGCTTACCGGTCCGTTACTCTAATACAGTGGTTCCCAACCTTTTCTTGACCGGGGACCACTTGTACGTTTATTTTTTCGACAGGGACCACAAGCAGTGGCGTAGCGAGGGGGGGGCGGCACCCCGTGTGCCACCCGATCGAGTTTCACCCCCCCCCCAGGACGGACCAATTTTTTCGAAATTTGTGTTTGTCAACTTTAATGGGGGGGGGGGGGAGTCCTGGGTGCCACTTATGTTAGCCTAAGCCACTGCTTGTGGTCAGGCTAGCATGGGTGGCACCCGGGTCGGATAGCGTAACGGGAGGGGCGTAATGGGATAGGGTAGGACGGGTTCTAGCAGAATATTTACCACAACGGACGGGGTGGAATGGGATAGGGTGGGGTGGGGCGAAACGGAATACCATAATGGCCACTGACCACAAGGTACAATAATGATAAACTGAACATTGTCCCGATTTTTTTATTCAGACTTCTTGACCAGGGACCGCCCGCGCGCTGGCTCGTTTATTGACCGGCGAACCATCGCGGACCATCTTCTAGCCTCTTGCGAACCACTGGTTTGGAAACCCTGCTCTAATATGACATTTTGAAATATCC
This sequence comes from Limnephilus marmoratus, assembly GCA_917880885.1. NCBI lineage: Eukaryota > Metazoa > Arthropoda > Insecta > Trichoptera > Limnephilidae > Limnephilus > Limnephilus marmoratus. The sequence goes on from OU862908.1 coordinate 58,301,172, forward strand.
GAGTAGTGACCCAGAAAACATTTTTAATTCACTACAAGTTTTTCTGCATTATAATTGATTTGGTGATGTTTATGAGTAATCTGAGTATTGTACCAGATAAAAGGTACACTTTTACATTTTACACTTTTTTTAACGGCATACTCAACTAAAATTTCGATTTTTCGGAGATGTTTGAATAATCAACTGAACAATCGGTATTATAATATATTAATATAACATTTTTTTTAAATAGATATATTAAAATCTATGAACTTGTGAACCAAAAAAAACAATTGATAAAAAATTTGGACTTAAACTAGAAAATGAATTCTAAAAAAATATAATGAAAAATTATCTCGATGATCTATTTGAGTGAATCCCCACTTAGGAATAAAAAATAGAACACTTTGTCAAATAAGAGTAGAAAACATAGGAGGGCGCCACTCTTGTTCAAATGGCAAATCTAAAAATATAATCATAGTGGAAATCTAAAGCTGTGTAACCTACATTTTTATTAAAAATTAAAAAGGAATAAAAGTGAAAAAGAATTACATTCCACTGATCTCAAAATTAGAATTGCATACAGGTATGTATATTATTATTATATCTTTGCAATTTTGTGTTTACGTAATGTAGAATAACGATATTGTAATAAAATATAAAGCACACTTTAGAAATTGCTCACATTTATTTAATATTAGCTTATGTACTTACTAGAGTTGTCCAGGCTTTAGATCATGTCTCTAATTTTAGATCTGAATATATGTAACCCATTCAGATCTAAAAGTAGTGTAACACTCACCATTAATGATTTTTCCTGTCGACCACCTGTTAAATTCAAATTTATGTTAAATTAAATGAAATCCAATCACTTTGTACAACACAATTTAATCAAACTTATGTCATTAAGTAGGTAACTTAACAACAGTGCTTCATCGATTTTTTTTAAGAACAAAAAAATGTATTTTTTAAATGTGTTTAAGTACAGTGTTCTGTATTTTCAGTGTCATTGCACTTTAAAAGAATATTTGACAGGTAAATTTGTGTTGCAAGCCTACAAATTTTGTAGTTCAATTTTTTATATTTTCTACTCTTATTTGGCAGACTCTATATGTGATGACATACATACTCGTACATACTTTAAAAATATTTCAATGAAAACAAAAATTTTAATCACAAAACTTTGAAAAGGGGTTCTTCAAATAATAAAATGTTCAAGTTTTCTGATAAAGGTCTTAATAATCTTAGAGGAAGTATTTCATTCCTCCGAAGGTCTAATACCTGATATCCGTGGTGCCTCTCTCATGGACCGGTAAGGAATCGACATAAGCCGAGCGCCGTAAGATCCTAGGCAGAAAAGTAAATTTCGCTAAAGCTAATGGTTTGCTCAGCTGTTTAACCCTTTAGTTGCCGATAAAAGACGAAAATGTAAAAAAATATATAAACGCACAGATCGAAAAAAAGCTGATATTGACACCCCGGCATTCGAAATTTTCAAAATTGACCTAAATATTGCATCTTCGGACTCGATTTATTCGAAAATGAAAGCTGAAATCAAAAAAGATGTACTCGTAGGTACTATAAAATCGACTCCAAATGTGATGTAGATTCACCGGTTTCGCGCTTGTATTAAGAGGGAATGACCAGACAAAACCGGAAGTATGTCATATTTAAATAAAATTTTAGACATATGGACTCTTTTCCACAAAAATTATAAATTGATTTCGAAAGACTGTTCTTTTATCTAGTAAAGTTATGTTTTAAATTTTGAGAAAATATATTTATTTTTAGTACAATAAGGTTTTATCTTAGGTAAGTAGTAATTTTCAAACAAATTTTTGTATTATATAACACACATTTCAAATCATATAACCATGCAGTAAAATAAATCAATAAATTATCTGGGAAAGCTATGTTTCAGAATTTTAATTTTAGTTTAAATAAAATCATCTAAAAAAAGATCCGCACCCGTGTTTTGTGACGAAAATACTTCAGTTTGTCTATTTATTTACGGTCTTATAAAATAATATATTTAAGATTTTTATTACATTCTTTTTTGCTTAGACATTATTGAAAAACTATAAATACTTATGATCAAAAAATAATTACAAAAAATACATCATTTTAATAGTTTTATCATCACGCCTTTCAGCATTTTTGAATGTAGGTATGAATTAAAGCAAATTTTGAATGAAATAAAATCGATATTTAGTTATTATTTAAAAAAAGCTGGTACGGAGAATAATTAATCTTCCTCATTGGAACCGCCCTGTACGATCGTAAGAACATCTTTCGACGAAATATGAATTCTCGGCCGCTGGATGGTTAATGGCCCAAGCTTCCATGTATAAACGAAATATTCAAACGAAGTTCTATCGTTTTCATTTTCGCTTCTGCGTTGACAGATATTATATATATTTCACTCTTGACGTTCGTATGTTTATGTTTTTGTTATTGCAATGTTTTTTTCGCAATAAAATCAAATTGTTTTCCCATTTAGAGAGAGTGCATCTGAAATTGGATTGACCACTTTACTGGCCGCCGGAAATAGCCGTCATAAAATTTCAGTTGATTGAACTCGCGAAGATGGCCGCCATTATGTGTGTCGAGTTGCACGCATCGCTAAAGTGAAGATTGCCATAAATTTGGATTTCCATTCTGCATTTAATATCGGCTACACTGTACAATATGTACATTCATCCCAACCAACAATATGTTAAGTGGAATGTAGAATAATTATACGCAAGAAGCGCGAAAGAACACTGTAGCGTAGCAACATTTCAGTTCACAATAAACTGCTTTCGCTTATTCCATCCGGTACGATTTGCACATGTTCGATATTCTAGATCAATCTTTACAGCCCATTTACGTACGCGGAAAAACAGAACTTATTTCAATGATTTTTAAACATAGTTCGCAGAACCCAAGCGTGTGTTCCGCTTGATTTGAGTAAAATTAATATAATTTCTTCCGTGAATGGACTTACACAATAGATAACAAATAAGGCTGTTTTTCGGATAAGAATCAGATCTAATAAGATAATAAGTATTTCTGTGAACATTATAACTATCAAAAATCAAAACTACAATTTCCACTGAAATCATAAGATATGTCAGTAGGTACCTACCTACTTAATTATAAACCGTATATTTTTAGTAATATTTAAAAAAATTTCAAATAAGGAATAATATACAGTTTGTCCAAAGAAGCGTCACTGCAATTCGTTTTTTAAACTTTCTTCTGGCAGGTAGGTGTAGGTAGGTACCATGATATTTTTTATTTCTAATAGACAGCTTGTGGGATGAATCTGGCGGGATAAAAATGCAATATCCAACACGGCCACCATCTTGAACCGGAAACGAAACGTCCGGTTAAGTCAATTATTCAACAAATGGATGGATTGGTATGGAATATCCTATTTATTTATAAACACTGAGATGCAAATCCACTCACCTTCTCTACGAAGTTGTTAGCCGTGAACTGCTTGGTGAACTCCGAATAGACCTCCTTATCCACCATGTTCTCCATCTTAGCCCGCTCCACCTTCATCTTCTTGATGCCCGTGATGTCCTTGGACATCTTCAGCTCGGCGATCAGGTCTATCTTCTGCGCCTGGAAGGGCTCAGTGGCCAGGCACTGCATGCTCACACTCCTCACGGGGGCTGACATAGTCTTGGAAGCCAGCATCTTGTCTGTTCTTCTCAGTCTGACGCTGTTGAGGTCGCGGATGCTGATGGAGGAGAGCGGCTGGTGTCGCTCCTCGGCCGGGGGGATGGGTGGCGGGGCGGGGGCTGCTGGCGGCGGGGGCGGAGGCGGAGGAGGCCCCTCGCTGGCGCAGCGCTCGGGCTGTGAGATGACCATGTAGTTGTCTTCCACGTCCGAGGAGTGCTTGGAGGAGGCGGCCGACGAGCGCCGGTCTCCGATGGAGCGCAAGTATTCGGAGGGTTTGATGAGGCGGTTGGAGTCTCCGGACTGCGGGAAGCTGGGCGGCACGAAGGGTAGCACCAGCTGCTTGTTAACGAGATTGGGGGTGCCGGAACGAGCGCGCTCTGTGTAGGTTTCTGTAACAAAAATACAAAACTTAACATTTCTTCTAAAATTACAACATCGTAAACCTCTCTGTTACTTTTTTTTTATTTTAACTTTACACAGGAGACCCTCAGGAAAAAAATCCCTCAGGACCTATGTCACATTTGGGGATGCTGTGCGGAGGGTATTTTTAGGGAAAGAAGAGAGAGTTGTGGGAAGAAAAAGGAAAAAAAAAGATATGAGGGGTAGATAGGGATCTGGGGATCAATGTGTCTAGGAGTGGCGAACATATGAATCCATCCCTTCCACTGCGTTGCAAGGCGATGGATCGAGAGAATCCGGTTGGAGAGGTCTAGATTAGGACTCCCTCAACCAATCTCTCCCGATCTGGCCCGCCACGCAGTTGGTGGGCAAAGGCCTAGACAAATTTCATCCCATGAACCCAGGCACCGCTCCAAGTCGCCAAACGTAGCGAACCACTTGGGGCGATCTATGGCAGGGGTGTTGGTTATCCGATAAATGGTTCCCGGGGCGATTCTCCCAAATTGATACAGGTGCGTCGTTTTAGAGAAAGAAGAAGGGGTTCAACGAAATGCCAACAAGCATAGCCGGTCTTAAGTGGTTTCTTCCATGTTGCCGCAAGCCATTCGAGTCAGGCAATTATTTAATTTTTCAAAGCGATACTTCCTACTAATTACGCAACGTAAAAATTATTAAGTGATATTATTCTAGAGAAGGAGAGACGTTTACATTTTTCATAAATTGCATTGACATGTTACGGCACTAATGTCCAGTTAGATACTAAACACCATGTGTTATATAATATGTTTTGTATGGATAACGTGTTATTATAATTTACCAGTTAAACATGTGTAAATCAAAGAATCGGAAACCCTTCCGGTTACACAAGCAACATTGATTAAATAAGCGTGTAAGTGTACCTGTGACCGGTTATATTATGTTTTAAATGTTGGTTACCTGTTGCCTCTACTAAAATAGTAGGCACTACCATAATGTTTCATATAATATTAAATGTGTTCAATGTTAAATGAAATCTTGGCTAGAAGTGAAATTTGGTACAATTGTTATGCTCGATTAAACGTGTATATACGATTTTTTATGGTGTTCAATAGATCAATAATGTTATTAATTGTTCCAAAAATAAGATGAAGGTGAAGTTGTCATTCAATACCCGCACTGAATGACCTTTCATTCGTCGACTTTAAGCCTCCGCTACCCGAATTTCTACCGATTTCTTACTCATCTCCCTTGTGTAAGAAATCGATAAAATAATCGGTTCAAATATTTAAGGGAGATGTGCACATCTCCCTTAAACATTTGAAGTTCTTAAGCTCTTTAAAAAATATATGTTTATTATTAATTTTTTAAACTTTATGAGTAAAATCTCAAATTATAATATTTAATTAAATGAAGACAATATTAGCGAAACTCAATCGAAATCTGGAGACAGAAAAATCAGAAAAGATATTGGCTCCGCTGGGACTCGAACCCAGAACCCAAATATTATAATTTGAGATTTTACTCATAAAGTTTAAAAAATTAATAATAAATATTCATCCTAGACTTGCAGAAAAAGTCAATAGATGTCGCGTATTACAAATAAAATGGATAAAAATTTATCCAGACACTATCTAGATTGCATTTAGTTCGAGTTGAATCTTGTAATCATATATAAAGATAGCAGCCAATAATATGTGCGTTAAGTAAATGAAGATAATGTTGGTAGTTCTTAGTCGAAGTATGATACAGTTAAAAGTGACCGAATTAATATGGGTTCCGTAGCTTAATCGGTAGAGCTGTTTCCATGTAAGAAAAGGGTTCTGGGTTCGAGTCCCAGCGGAGCCAATATCTTTTCTGATTTTTCTGTCTCCAGATTTCGATTGAGTTTCGCTAATATTGTCTTCATTTAATAAAATATATGTTATTTTTGAAGATAATTTCTATACATTCCCCACGCCGAAATGCAAATTATATGAAATTTATTTGATTGAAAAAAATCGCAAAGTATGCTCCGAAAATTTTTATAAATTAGTTTGTTTCAGTTATTTTACAAATTATAGGCATGAAAAAAAAATTCAAGTGCAGTTTACAAGCAGTAGAAGCGAAACTTTACCAAAACAATCTCAACCCATACTTGAAAAGGTGAGGTCATAATCAAAGCGACCAATGAGCGCAGACCTCGCGTAATTTCCGTTTCATATCTCAATCAACAGGAGCCTTTAAAAGTGACATCATAATCAAAGCGGCCGATGAGCGCAGTTGATGCGTCGCAGATGCACTAATCGTCATTTCCGTTTCATCCGAAATCCAAATCACAGCCGTGCTATAGAAGTTTCACTTCAAAATTCACAGTGTTTCTTTGAATGCTGTTTTAGACAACCCCCACGAGATTTTTGCTCTATTTTAAACGAGTCGTGTTTTATCAAACATTTTCACAATTTTCGCTTCAATTTTATCGTTTTAAATATAAGCGCGCTCTCTCCAATATTCGTAATTACATTTCTCTCCATCTTCTTCTTTTTGAGCGGGGATACGGCGCCTTAAACAAAATATTAAGGTTTAATTTTGAGATGTTCTATATTTTTGCATCAAAATTGAACTCAACAGAAAGGGATGCAGTTCCTGGTCATTAGTGAATTATTCAATAAATTCTGACTTAAGTTTGTTCGTTGGAAAGATCGTAGTTATGCGTTTGAGCATGTCGAGCCAAAATTGCGGCTTGGCAGTTTGATCAGTAGGACTTTTTTACATTAGCTACACAGGAAAATGATACCCCTCAGGGCCTATGTCTTCTTTGGGAAAGCTGTGTGGAGGGTCTTTTTCATTAAAGAAAGGACTGAAAGATCTGGGAAAGAACAAGGTATGAGGGGTAGGTAGGAATCTGGGGATCAGTGTGACCAGGAGAGACGGGCGGAGATTACTGCTGGAGAGGTCAAAAGGTCTCCCATAATATAACCAATCTCTGATCTGACCTGACACACAGTTAGTGGGTAGACGCATACGCCGCCAAGACCTGGACAAACCTTACCCCTATAAACTCGGGCACCCCTGCTAAGTCACAGAACAACTTTGTGTTGGTTATCCAATAAATGGTTCACGGGGTGGCGGTATCTACTCCAGCCTCCCAATTTGAAAACAAGGAAAGACTCGTTTACAACAGATCTAAATATTGGATTAAATGAACAAAAGTGGATATGGGTATATCCCAAAAATGTGGATATATCGTGGATATATAAAAGTGGATATATCCCAAAAATGGGATCGACTGGAATAGAGTAAACGAACAAGCAAATAATATCATGAACATCTTAAAACATTGGTTTGACACAAATCTTCTCTCATTGAACACTAACAAAACATACTACATACACTTCTCAATCAACAAACTAAAAACACTCCCCAACACTAAAATAATTATCCACAATAACAAATGTAATAAAATCACATGTATCCAAGGCTGTTCAACATTGAAATCAGTACCAGAAATTAAATATCTCGGAGTGATAATAGAACAACATATGAAGTGGAAGAGCCATATCTGTGAATTGGTTAAGCGTATCAGAAAGTGTATATATATATTCATAAGATTAAGAAATATTTTAAAACTCAACAATCTAAAAAGAGTATACTATGCACTAATCCAGTCTTTAATTCAATATGGAATAATTGGATGGGGGGGGGGGTTATACAACAATATTCTAACCCCTGTCAAAGTGATCCAGAAACTAATCATTAAAGTAATCCTAAAGAAACCCTCCACTTATCCAACAGAAACGCTTTTCGCAGATTTCAAGGTGCCTCGAGTTGAGAATATCTTCAAGAAAAATGCAATTATCCAAATTTACAAAGATAATATCATCAAGAAATTTGAAACTCACCAATCAAAAAGATATGAAGACAACATCAAAACACCAAAATTTAATACCAAACTAATGCAAAACAATTATATCTATTTAGGAATAAAGTTTTTCAACAACCTTCCCATTGAAATAAAAAAAAAACCAAAGACATCAATAAACTGAAACTCAAACTGAAGCTACACTTCATCAGGAATAATTAACTAAATAATTACCTTTTCGTTATATGTTTTTGGGGTGTTGTGCCGTGTTGCGCTACCTCCTTCTTTAGCCAACGTTTCGGACATCGTTGCAGTGTCCATCATCAGGGCAGATCCGGCAGATCCGGTAGATGTGTAATTTTTAGTCGTGAAGTGTGTGCTTATTTACTTCGAAGCGATACCGTGTCGCCAGCAGCACTAGCTTTCACCAGTACAAAATACTCGTGACAAGCAGTGGCGTCATCGCCGCGGAACGGAATAGAAAGTTCATTAAAACGTGGTATTTATGCTAGCCAGGGGCAAGTCCGTTTGCGAGATGCCGACGGAAGTGGCTCCATCTCTTAATGAAATCTAAAATTAGAAATCACAGTGGTAAGAATTTAGGAAAAAATAAAATAAAATAAAAAAATAAAATTACAATTGTTAACTTTCACCAGTACAAAATAATCGTGACAAGCAGTGGCGTCGTCGCCGCGGAACGGAATAGAAAGTTCATTAAAACGTGGTATTTATGCTAGTCAGGGGCAAGTCCGTTTGCGAGATGCCGACCGAAGTGGCTCCATCTCTTAATGAATTCTAAAATTAGAAATCATGATGGTAAGAATTTAAGAAATAGAATTACAATGGTTAAAGCGAATTTAGTCAATATAAATCAAAATGGTTTACCACGAGCTCGCATTACTATATACTTAGACATGGTTTTTTAGCTCTATTAATAATAAATTAATTTTACTAGAATTAGAATTACACTGGTTAAAGCGAATTTAGTCAATATAAAGTTATAACACAAAAAAAATGGTTTACCACGAGCTGGCCTTACTGTATACTTAGACATGTTTTTTGCGTTTAGCTTTGGTGTAGCCGTCAATCACCGGATACCAAGAGCTATTGAGCTTAGCTCCGTCGTCTCTATTAATATTGAAAGGATTTTTGTAGATTTCAATTGCCTCCGTAATTAGGCGTGCTCTATAAGTTTTAGGTCTTCCCAAGACCTCAGGAACAAATCCAAAGTAATGGCCGGTTTCGATTAAGTGCTCAGCGATTGCCGATTTATCAGGGTGGCCGAGTTTGCAAGCACGAAAGTGTTCTCCTATCCTTTTGGAGATCGTCCTCTCTGTTTGGCCTACATAAACCTTGTCACATCCGGAACAGCTGAGTTTATACACTCCATCTGCTTCCAGAGGAAACTTAGTCTTGGCAGACCTCAGTAGGTCTTGAATTTTAGTTGTGGCACCGAAGACAGTCTTGATGCTATCTTTTCTCAACAGCCTGGCGATTCTGTCTGTCACATTGTGAACGTAAGGCAGGAAAGCGCAGCCTTTTAACTCTTGTTTAGCTCTGTCTTCATTTGGTGTAGATTTGGCTCTTATGATTTGCCTTGTCTGACTAGCTGGGTAACCGTTGCGTTCCAGTGCATCGGTCAGCTTTGTAAGTTCTGCTCCAATTTTAGTTTCTTCACATATTCTGGTCGCTCGCGTCACCAACGTATGGATAAGTCCTCTCTTCTGCGCTGGGTGGTGATGCGAATCGGCATGTAGATACCGATTTGTGTGCGTTGGTTTTCTATATACAGTGTGTCCTAGATTACCATCTTCTTTTCGCATCACCTCCACATCTAGAAAAGGCAGGACTTTCGCATCGTTTTCTACTTCCATTGTGAACTTGATTTTACTGTGGAGTGAATTAAGATGATTCAGAAATTCATTCAGTTTCTTAAATTTATTTCTTAGTTTATTCATTAAGAGATGGAGCCACTTCCGTCGGCATCTCGCAAACGGACTTGCCCCTGGCTAGCATAAATACCACGTTTTAATGAACTTTCTATTCCGTTCCGCGGCGATGACGCCACTGCTTGTCACGAGTATTTTGTACTGGTGAAAGCTAGTGCTGCTGGCGACACGGTATCGCTTCGAAGTAAATAAGCACACACTTCACGACTAAAAATTACACATCTACCGGATCTGCCGGATCTGCCCTGATGATGGACACTGCAACGATGTCCGAAACGTTGGCTAAAGAAGGAGGTAGCGCAACACGGCACAACACCCCAAAAACATATAACGAAAATGCTTCTGGCCGTGAAAATCTTAAAACTTATCTAAATAATTACCTGTTTTTCTCTTTCTTTCTATTTATTTTTAATACATATTCATCTCTATTTTATTTAGATTTTTCGAATTTCTCGTAAGTGCACAATAACCGTATGTAACCGTATCCTATGTATGTACACCTACACATATAGATGATCCAGATGTCTCAATTTATCCTATTATATACTTACTTATTACATAATGTTGTTCTATTTCAGTTATAGTTAGTGTAACTCGCTCATCAAGCACAAGAACTAGCTTCTTCTTTGGTGAGATTGCAATGTTTAAATAATTTCTGTACCGCTATGTAATTTCCATAACTCCACTGTACAATTATATAACTATATTAAATAAATAAATAAAATAAAAATAAAAATTTGAAGTAGCATTTTTGTATGCGCAGTTTCAGTCCATGGTAACAAGTGATCTCGACGGATCCCACTATGAAAATAACCAAAGTCTGATTAACAATGATCGGAAACAGTAATTGGACCTACCGGAACGTTCGGTCACTCTATCGGAAAAACGCTTGCCTGCGATTTTTACACTGTGAAAAATTACACAAATTACTCATGCTGACGCTCGCACTGACTAAAATCAAACCATGATTTATATCTTTCCTAGTGAACATTACTTTGTTCGCAGATTTAGTGACGCACCACTAACTGTGATTGTGATGTAAAACCATGTGATTTTGGTTATGAAAATTAAATCGCTTAAATATATTTAAAATTAATTAAATACGAGTAGAATACATACCTATTTGCCTTTGAAATAATCGAGCATTGTTTTGATTAGTTTTTTATAAGACAAGAAAAAAATAAAGTATCTGGCAAATAAAAGCTGCTTTAAAGTTCAAAATCTCCTACTTAAGAACCCCATTTCGGTTATTGTATAACGTGGAAAATTAAATTCTTTATAAAATGATCGCAAAACATTCAAATATTTGTGCCTGAGCTTCGCAAATTAAAATAAATCACGATTTTTGGCAATGTTTTTTTCGTGAATAAATCAAAGCAGGCCGCGCGCTGGTGTTAAACGAGAATTTAAAACTTATCGCCATCTGCATAAGGAATATTATTTTAACCGGCCTGCTCCCGAATTTTACACGACGTGGTGCATCAGGTGACCGCGGACAACTCAGAATGAAACCAATTCAGAAGCTCTTCAGAAAGGTCATTAAGAGTGAAAAAATATTAAAAAAAATTGGTTAAAAAGATTAAGTTAGGTTAGGGTTACCGACTATTTTAAAATTCTTTTTTTATAGCTTTTAATGACCTTTCTGAGGTGTTTCTGAGTTGGTTTCAATCTGAGTTGGCACGGAACCGGTGCATCACATTGCTTTATTAAAACCTTACATCACAAACAAGATCTTTCAAACTTTTAAGTGTTGTGGAAATATTTTTTTAAAAATATTTGCCTCATTGCAGAGTGGTAGAGTAAAGCCCTGGTGAAAGATCACAATTTAGGAACGTAGCTTGAAAATAGCAAGTGTTTCTTCGTTTGGTAAATAGCAAGTGTTTCAAGTTTGGTAAATAGCAAGTGTTTCTTCACCTTCTTATTCCCCATCTCTTTCCCCTCCCCACTACCTTCAGCCTTACAACACGGGGATGCCATAGTCTGACTGGCTCCAAACGGTTGGGACTCTTGTGCGGTTCTCATAAAAAAATAACGTAGTGTATACACGGTGTCCGGAAACTCGTAGTACAAGCGGGAAACTGGTAAATCTACATCACATTCGGAGTCGATTTGTGATATAACTTTTTTGATTTGAGCTTTCGTTTTCGAGTAAATCGGGTCCGAAGTTTGAATTTTTTTGGTTAAATTTGAAAAAAATTTTCGAAGGGTAAACCGGGCTCAAAAATTTTTTTAACCCTTTAGTTGCCGAAAAAATGGAAAAATAGAAAAAAAAAACTATTAAAATCGAAATGCTCAGATAGAAAAAAATAAGTTTTTTGGGTTCTCTACGTCTACGTGATGTAGATTCACCAGTTTCCCGCTTGTACTACGAGTTTCCGGACACGTTGTGTAATGTAGTATAACATTTATAGGCATGTTAAAATTACACATATAAAAACATTTGACTGATCTGATTTTATGTAGGTATTTCTGAATAGCATTACAAAATATACCTACGTTTTTTAGTCAAATTTGGGTAGAATGAAATATTTTTCTCTAATATTGAATTAGGTATTAATCTATCTCTTCTCTCTAAATAAAACATTAAAAAAGTAACCGGAGACCATAATTTCATTTACATTTTTTATTCCAAATATTGTCGGGAATCATTGGTTCAAGTAAGTCAAAAAGTGCTAAGATAAAAATACGACTTTTTTGATGCTGTTGTAGCTGAAAACGAATTTTATTTTATTTTCAAAATTTCAACTTTTGTATGAAGACATACTGAAATGTGGATGCGGCGCATCCCCAAACTGAAATAATCCTGAAAATCTTCATACAAAACATTAAAAATTTTGAAAATAAATAAAATTAATTTTCTGCTACAACAACGTAGATAACGTCGTATTTTTTCAATCTTAGCACTCTAGCTGACTGAAAACTCACGGACCGCCACTGATACCTATGTCCATTCACACTTTTTAAACGACTTCAAAAAGTAGGAGGTTCTCAACTCAATTCGACTGTATTTTTTTAAATTTTATTTTTTATGTTTGTTACCTCAGAACTTTCGACTGTGTGAACCGATATTGATGATTCTTTTTTTTATTTGAAAACTGGTGCTTCCCGTGTGGTCCCATTTTAATTTGGCCCAGTTCCGACAATGGCATCCATGAGAAAACCATATAAGTCTTAAATTTGCATTAAGTATGTGCGCGACAAATGGACGAATAACGCAATATCACGCCAACCGATTTCGATGATTCTTTTTTATTAGAAATGATGTACTTCAAGGGTAGTTTGGTTAGGTTTTGATTATCGGATCCATGACAAAGTAACGGAACTCTTCAATTCTTAGAAGCAAATTAACGAAACTCGAACGAATCTCTTAATTTGACCCTCATGTCGTTAAGGTCAAATTATGTCCGTCTCATGAGCAGCACGTTTAGTAGGTCTACCCATATTCAGACAAATTAGTTAGTGTACTTCAGATTCACTAAAAATCAAAAAATAAACAAAAATTTTAACAAACAAAAACGACTTCAAAAAATGCACTAAAAAGTAAAAAAATAATTTCGTATTCTTCTACAAATTCTTAATCAAGCACATCTCACCTATAACTATGTATGTAGTTACAAACCTACCTTGACTGACACCGACTCCAAAAATATCAATCGTACCTACATATTGATGAGTACAAAAAGTAAGTTGATTATGAAGTTGTAGAAGAATACGAAATTAGTGCATTTTTTGAAGTCGTTTTTTGGTTTGTTAAATTTTTTGTTTATTTACACTGTATTACAAAAAGTATTATAATTGCCATTTTCAACATTGGAACTGATTTGTCGAAAATTAATACTTTCCGTGATTCTTCACAGGTCTGCGCTAGTAATATAAAATTTGACACAAAATATTTTAATCGTCTTTTTTAAAATAGGAATTATAATTTCCCGTGATATAATTTCCCCATATATCAAAGTAAATGTACAATGTTTTCTTTCCCGACTTATTCAAGCAAATTAAAGTTAATAGATTAAACATTGAACTTTGTGGAAAAGCTATTGGTTTGAAGAGATGTACAGGAAATGTTTCCTTCACTAGATGTCTAGAAAAGACATGGAAAAGAGCATTTTTTCATAAACCTAAAAAGTTAATGTCTTAAAGTAAATACTTTCTTAAATATATTCATATTAAAACGTATTTAAAAAATCGCCTTGCATGTGGCCCATTCTTGTTCATAATTACATGTCATTTAGTTTAGACAGCCTCCAGAAAATGTGAAAGAGCGACGAACGCGGTCATTTTCTAACGCGTGCAATCATACAGTAACACAGTGGGCCGCAGCCGGCAGTGTTTAAGAAACCGACCGATTAAGATATAATAAGATTACATAGAATTTGAAAGTAAGTGAAACTGATATTTAATGGTAACGCAGACACTGTGCGGAGTGTAGAACCTGTTATTTGCATCGGGGATTGATTTATTAGTGAGATTATTATAGTTTTTCAAATATAAACACCATGATTCAGAATTTACGGTTTGAGAGAAAGTATCGCGTTACGCGGAGCAAGTTGTAAACAAAATTATAGGGTGAGATGTATGGATGAGACCTCATTCATTTATCATTAGGCAGTCTTAATCTAGTATTTCTGTGAATAGTAAATCTCGCATCAAAAACGTGTGTTTCTAATTTTCTCTTTTAATAAATCAAATCAACATTTCCCTTGAAATCATAAGTAGGTACTTAAATAACCTTCAAGAGACCTTTTTATCTCTCCTGCGGGACTCGAGTGGAGGGTTGGATTCATGCGTCCATTACTCCTGGACACACTGGCCCCCAGATTCCTACCCACCCCTGATATATTTTCATTCTTCCTTCTTCTCTAAAAAGACCCACAACGCGGTATCCTCATGATATAGGAACTGGAATTTAAAAAAGGGAATTATTTTCCTCTGGGCCCCCTGTGTGGAGCTAAAGTAATAAAAAAAAATATCCGCATTTTTAATTATAAGTCATAACATTTAATTTTTAAAAATATATTAATAATGAATTAATTTCAAATAAGGAATAATACAATTTTTCGTCACGATCTCAATGAAAACATTTGTTTTCAAACGTTCCCCAGGCAGGCAAATACCATAATATTGATTATTCCTATTTGACAGCTAGTAGAAGGATCCACGAAACGGAACGTACAAACAAATTTACGGACAAACGAAATGCAAAATGGTCGAATTAAAATATGACTTGGCTACAGAGTCAGGAGATGCAGCAACAACTGTTGACTGTTAAGTTTGGGGTTCCGAGGTTTACACACTGGAAATTCTCCTAATATCGCCCTGGCGAACGACTACAATTCAGAATTGAAACGTTTTTGAAATGGCTTTGGCCGTGTTTGGTGACTAGATCTGAAAAGTCAGGCCTTCTTTACTCCATGGTCAGGTACTTCCCCCTTCCTTTTCTTTCCTCTTCCTCAACTTCTTCTCCTCCATATTGCCTTCAGTCCCACAACATACCTCACTGGCTCTAAACTGTTGGGACTGTTGTGCGGTATTCACATTAAAATTCTTCTTCATAGGCCTACTAACATTTCAGAGTAGTACATAGTAATCTTGGTAACGCCCATGTGAAACACCACATTTCAGATTCGAAACGTTGCTTGAAATGTCTTTAACCGTGTTTGGTGACCAGATCTAAGTAGGCAGGTACTTCATAACCTTTATCTTTCCCATCTCCTCCCCCCTCATCATTCCCTTCAGTTGCACAACATACCCTATTGGGAGTGCCATATTCGTACTGGCTCCGGACAGTTGTGCAGCATTCACATTAATACCCGGTCAAATAATCAAGTGTTACGTCATGGACTCTCACGAAAAACGATGTGATTAGAATGGCTTTGAGAGATGTGCTCTGTGTCTCCATGGAAAATAGGAAGATTTTAGAGGGGATCAGAAGCAACGTAAAGGTAGCCAGTAATACCAGAAATTATACTGTTCATAAGTAAAGGCCACTTCATTTGCGCCGCCCCTTCCTCATTTTTAGAAGTTGCCACCTATCGTAATCACTCGCTTGTACGCTGCCTGTAGGCCGCTGCCCCAAGGCCGTAAAAAAAAAAAACTATACGGCCTGTTGACAAATCCAGGACTGAATATTACTGTCCTAATTCCCACACTCAAGTGGAACTGCGTCGGGATCGAATATCGAATAGCCGTTGTAATAACGTGACATGAAAACGAAGGTATCCAAGAGATGAAATGGCTAAGGAAAAAGAGGAAGATGTCTACATTGGATAGTAAATATTCGGTAATAGGTACTGGAGTTTTCCTACAGAAGGAATAAATATAAGATTTTATAGACAGGTAACAGTTTTCCAAAATAGGTTAATATTTACTAAAATATTGAATGTAGAAAATGATTGATGAAGTCCATACAGAGGAATGGGTAGTCAAGCAAAATGCCGACAGACACCTGTCTAGTCGGTAACATACAGGGTGTCCGGGGGTAAAGTGCATTAACTTCGGGAGGTGATTCTACATGATGGTAGGAGTAAAAAAGATAATTAACTTTTTTAGAAATTCCAACATTTTTTTCCCATACAAAAAGATCTACCTACTAAAAATCTTTAGTGTGAGGTACGATCTTACTTGCCGGGAGCCTGCCGGGCACGATCGTAGCAACGTTGTATGGTGGTGATTGGTCCGAATCGTAACAGCGGAAAATAATAAAGCTTGCCGCGCACACCGCGCGCCGGTCTAATTTTTTCTTTTTACCACAAAACTACCCCTAAAAGTTGGAATTTCGAAAAAAGTTATTTATCTTTTTTACTTATAATATATGTAGAAACATCTCCCGAAGTTAATGCACTTTACCCACGGACACCTGTATATTAAATATTATATGGACATCTATTCTAGCAAAATTAATGATCTTTGATTGTAAGGTTTCATCTTTTGATACGGAAATATATATATTTTAATGTTAATACTGCACAAAAGCCCTAATTGCTTCCAACCATCTGAAGCCAGTGAGACTGTGGCATCCCCATCCGCATCGTTGTGCGGCCGAAGTGAAGGTGGGTGGGGGAGGATATGGGGAAGAGGAAGGCGGGGAAGTTCCTGGTTATTCAGCCTGGTCGCCCACCAAACACGGCCAAAGCTAGTTCATGTATCATTTCAATTACGATTGGAAATCTTACACCAGGGTTGTACTGAGAGTATCTTCCATTCTGAACCTACACATGTAATTTTTAAATGAATAAATTGTAAAATAACACTATTTAAACAGTACAATTTATTTGCGCACGCCGGGATTTGAATCCGCGATCGCAAGCCTTACCCCCCGACCACGGAGGCCGTCCAAAACTCCCGTCTTATTAATGAGTTATATGTAGGTAAAGACCTGAAGATTTCACGTTTGCGATAGCGCGAATTTTTCATTCATTCCATTTCTCGATAGTCGGTTACCTAGCCCCACTAGTTCCGGGCAGTAGAAGTCTTGCGTTGAATTATTATAACTATTTTAACGGAAAATACCTGATAGCAAAGGTTCTTTTAACCATTCTCACCCTAACGTCTCCCATTATTACTGATCACTAAAATTATTAAAGGACTGATTGGAATTTTACATAAGACGCTTAAAAAAATTACATGTAAAAAAAATATTGTACAGTAAATACATTTTTTTGTAATACGAGTATTAAATTAAGCGAAGACAGCACATCTAGTAAGTAGTAAGTATCACACCGTATCTTTTCTGATTTTTCTGTTTTCTGATTTTCATTTGAGTTTCCCTATTATTGTCTTAATTTAATTAAATATTACAATTTGTGGTTTTACTCATTAAGTTAATAAAAATAAATATTTTTTGTTTTATTTAACCCGTAATGCTAGGGATATCACTGTGTTACGGCGGCTGAAGTATATAATTTAAACTCATGGAGTAGAGGATACTCTCAGCATTGCCCTGGTGAATAACCATTCAGAATTAAAAGTTGCTTTCAATGAATTTAGCCGTGTTTGGTGACCACATAAGGACAGTCAGGTAAATCATCGCCTTCCTCTTGCCCATCTCGATCCCCTCACCACTATCTTCAACCTTACAGCTTACCCCAATTGGGTAATAGTATCACGGGCTACAGACGGTTAGGAATAATAATTAAGTGTGTTATTCACATTTAATTATTTTTAATATTTTATTAGTATTTACAAATATGTAATTTTCAAACATTTGAGTTTATAAGGTTGTCTGAATAGATTGGAATACATCTCTTTTTTCATTCCCAGTGAATTGAAAAATCACCGTTTTCTTTCGCATTACACACTGCATCCCTGCATTATCATAATTCAGTTTATCAAAATATTAATGGCCTCGTATTATATATGAAGGCCCGACAAATGTTATTCTGCCATATGAATTATTTCTAGTGAATATTTTGGTTGTTAAATAAAAAATAACGAATGTGTGTGGAGATGGGATTTAAGACAGAAAGAGGAATGGAGCGCTGTAGACGATGACCGCCGATAAAAACAAAAAACACCAACTAAAGTAGGAAAATGAAGTAAAGAAAATCAATATGAATTTCGAAGAGCAATTGAGTGTATGATATTTTTTGTCAGTCCGTCTTTAGCCAACACAAATAAGCTCGTGCGTTTGCCCACGCGAGAACAAGATGCCGAATGAAACATCAAAAATCAAAATGACACGACGCTTCTCGTGAATGTCTTATGATTGAAGTTCGAAGAGGCGGACGTAGCGCCATCTGTTATTCAATAACATAAATAATTTCGTTCTGTTTGAAATACGAAAGACGGTTAAATTTGTTCATACAAAAATACTAAAATCACGATCAAAAAATGGCAGGGTGGGAGTAGGAGGGTTACAATTTGGGGTTATAGGTATTTTTTTGATGCAAAATAAAAAAAAATACAAAAAAAAAAAAATTGTCAAAAAAATAGATTTTTTTTCTGGATAGGGACACCCTAATCACCTAGCGGTATGAAATATACTTTAAAATCTATTCTCATACCTACCAAATATACATAAAAAATTTCATAAAAATCAGTCAAGCCGTTTCGGTGGGGTGCGACCATAAACACCGTGACACGAGATTTTTATACATAAGATTTTTTTGCTTGGAATCTGTGTCGAAAAAATGTACAAAAATTAATATAGAAAATTTAATAAGATGAAAAAAATCATGGAAACACGATAATGAAATCTGGAATCACGGATAATTTTCCTTGACGTTAAAATTAAATCAGTCGGAGAATCTCTCCAATAATAATGCAAAATGCATTCACAACATCATTTCCCACTGTTCATGACTCGTATTTTTACAGCTTCATTAAATACACATTTGCAAGAAAGTAAATAGATAATTATTATAATAATTTTTTTAAAGAATATACTAATATATAAGTAATACTTGTGGTCACACAACTCACAGTCAAAAACCGAAATTGCACTAGTTAATCCACGTATTTTCACAAACTTTTGTAAACTACAGCGACATCACATATTAAATTTTCTTGACACACTTTCAGCTTGTCTGTGTAATAACTGTTATTTTTAATCTATTGTTGAGGAACTAGACAGGTATAATTTAAATATTGCATTCGATTTCGCGAACTTCAGACTGGTGCAATACAAATGGCGATATTTGTGTGATCTTTGCAGTTTGAGATGTGCCGGAACACTAAAGAGCTCAACGCAAGAGCAATCTTCGGACGTCGAGGCGAGGGACAATCATTCAGAAAAGAGGGGGAGAAAGCAGAGAGACGGGGCGCCTACCTAGTCGAGGATATCGATCGTATTTCACCATCTCTAAAGAGGAATATTTTGGCGCCAGAAACAAATTAGAGCGGGAACATGTTGCATTTTTCAACCAGAGATAAAATAAAATACCGTGGAAAGTGTAAGAATGCATCTGGGGCCAGAACGAACATAAAATTTGAATTTTTAAATTAGAATGGAAAGCTTTTGCTTTTTGTGAATGGATTAAATTCGAATGTAATGAATTTAGAGGGGTACTAATACTTTAACGGTTTCTCTGAGAATTTTCATAATGTGCAACAAATGTTGCAGCGCTTTGATATACCCTGATCATTTAATATTATGACTTGCACTTTGCACGCTTGCATCCGCGTGGAGTAGACAATCATTCTTATATTATGTTCTTAATCATTTCCGCATTTATAATCGATTTCTTACTGCAACAATATAAACATGGTTGAAGAAAGTTTGATAATTTGTAAACCCAATAATGATTTAATAGCCAAAGACCTGTCAATGGGACGAACGAAACATAATAAATAAAGCAATATCGCAATTCGATGTACCATTATTTTTTTAAATGTTCATGCGTGAGATATTACGAGTAGAAGAAAGAGTTTAAATTTCGTACAAAGGAAATTATCTGCACAATGCGATGATTCTGAGAATACAGTTCATCTATTTGTATCAAATTAATGCGTGTAGGAAATCATATCGTAAATACATTTTTTAAATTTAAATCTAAATGCCTTTTTTGATACACCTAGTTATATTTAAAATAGAATCGTATTTTGTTTTAAGTCCTGTAACCCATTGTTTCAGATCTACGTGATATTATATTGTTATAATATTATTATTATGTTACAAATGAAACAATCGACACAAGAGGCACGTACCTACCTTACTACTTAATATTCCTGCAACCCGTCTGCTTGTTTAGGAACAAATACATCCCAAAACACGTAATCGCGTTATACTTTCATAAGACCAAAAACGTCCCGAGCGACCTTACATTTTAAAAGCTGTATATCACTGTTCCTCTCATGCAAACATATGTATTTTTTCTTTTAACCAGAAAGAGAACGAAATAATGCTTCTTATTGTCTTTGAAATATGGAAGCTATCTTGTATAGATATTTTACAATCTCGATCCAAAGTGACGGTTTCAGATTTTACGCGCAAAACTGAGGCTTCCGTTTTGTGAGATGCGAATATATTGAACCAAGCAGAGCATTTTAATATTAATTAAGAACTAAGTGATTCCTCATGAGTCGAGTTTGATTGAGGTGTCACCGAATAATTCAGAGATTTTTTTACATTAACTCCACGCTAATGTAAAAAAATGCCCAGAAATAAAAAAAAATCCCTCAGGGCCCATGCCATCTTTGGAGGTGCCGTGTGGAGGTTCTTTTTATGGAAAGTAAGCAGAAGAAGTTCTGGGAAGGAAAAAGCGTAAGAATCTAGGTGTCAATGAGTACAGGACGTTTGAATCCATCTCTCCCACTGCGGTGCAAGGCAATGGGTCGATAGTCCGGCTGGAGAGATCTAGGTCAGGTCTCCCCCAACCTGTCTCTCCCGATCCGGTCTGCCACGCCACGGTGGACAAAAGCATTCGCCACCAAGATCTAGACAAACCTCACCCCATGAACCCGGGCACCCCTGCGAAGTCACTAAACGTAGGGTACCACTTGGAGTGACCGGTGTTATTGGCAAGGGTGTTGGTTATCCAATAAATGGTTCCCGAGGCGGTGGTAACCACACCCGCCTCCCAATTGTGAGATAATCGTTGCAAGGCAGATTGGAGACAATATCACTGCTGGAGACGATATAACATGCCTTGGTAGCTACCTACGAGTACCTAAACGGTTTCATTTAAAATTAAAACTACGTGATCCCTGATGAGTTAAGTTGTCACTGAATTAAATTATCCAGAGATAATCGTTCCAAGACAGACTGGAGACAATACCAATAAGTAACTAAACATTTTGATTTAAAATTAGAGCTAGATGATCCCTAATAAATCGAGGTGTAAAACTTGGATAATCTGAATTAAGTTATCCATAGATAATCGTTGCCAGGCAGACTGAAGATAATGGCACGAGCTGCGTTCTTTATTAGTTTAATCAATTCCAGCAAAAAGTTGGGTAGAGTCAGCGATCTGCGCAGCTTCTACCCACTTGCTCCGCAGCGCGGAAGAGAAAGCTTTAATACCTCACATGTGTTTCGTGCTGCCTGTTAAAGCAGACTTCTTGGTGCTAGCTAGTTGGAAGACATTGTGTACTGATTTTGTTTTAGTATGCTTAATTACCTGTAGCAAAACCGAAGCCAAAGAAAATAATAATAATAAATATGGCGTTCGTTTACCTATTCACAGACAGGGGCGCGCGCTTAGAGTAGGTATATAGATACTATTCAGTGGGCGTAGGCTACACGGAAGAATGCAACGTTTCAACTATTTCCTGCAAATTAAATATGTGGAGAGATTTTCCTATAACAATTATTATTATCAGCACGGTTTTTCAAAGGCGTCATCATCAATAACACGAATATTTTCGTGTCATCTAGTGTCCTGATTTTGTTTATAAAACCATTAACAATAGTTTAGGGACTTAAGGGTTGTTTAAAAACATTTTAATAATTCATCAAATATTTTATGTTAATTTTCATGTTCTGTGTTAGTTCTATTCAAGTTCTGTGATTGTTTCATTTTCATGAAGCAACTGGCCTACAATAATATAATAACAGATCTCGAATAGAATTTACACACAAGTAAAAATTAACTTCAAATATATATATATATATATATTTTTTTATCCAATCTTTGCAAATTCACTCGGTGGTGATTTACAAAGTTATTTATATTTATTAAATATGATGTGAATTGCTCAAATTTTTTGAAACAACCAATCCTAAGTCGCAGCCAACCACCTCGAATTTTTAACAGTCGATGTTTTATTATTCACAGTCATAACGTAAAAAATATCTAGTCATAAAGTGATTCTACGAGAATTTGGCTAATTTTTTTCTGAATCGGTAGAGCTACAATCATAGAGATGAATCTAGTTTTTTTTTTGACAAAATTAGGTTAGGTCCCAAATACTTTTCTTCATTTCAAAATAGCATATTTTGTTCATCGAGGGGACGCAAAGTTTTGATTAGCAAGACACTATTAGACCTTATCAGAAACGTAAACATTTTCAAAAGTTTAGTTGCATTAAATGCCTGATAACCATGTTTTCTTACTTGTTAAAGATGGAAGTACTGCCTTTATTATTTATTATTTATGTAAAAGCCCTCTGGGCGTAAAATAAAAGAAATAAATAAACGACTAAATAAATTAATGCTCTCCAAAACGAGCTTGAAAAATCATTTGTCACATATTTGGATTATAATTGTGTAATTTCTACTATTTAAGAAATTCTAAAAATTATAGTACTTTATTAAAATTAAATAGTTATAAATACATTGGGAATTCATATGTCAAATATTGGTTTATAAATGTGTAAATTCTGATTATGCAATTGTAAATGTTCTCTAAAATGGCCTGGAAAGAATCTCCTACTTGTGATCTCACTAAAGAAAACACTCATAGAACATTAATAATAAGTACTCATAGAACATTAATAAATGCATTCACTCTGAATGCATTTATTTATGTTCTCCAAATTGACCTTGAAAAAAATCACATCTTTGCGATTCTTTCTTGAAAGTTGTCTTGACAGAAGCAAATTCCCGTGATATCTTGAACGAAACCATTCCTTTGTTAAGAATATTATGAACTAAATATACAATTTGGCTGTCCTGAAACGGGTATTCTGCCCAGTTGGACAGACAAATGATCACATTGTAATGTATTGTAATATATATGCATATGTAAATAAAAAAAAATAACTGTGATAACGTACATTTCTGGTTACATCATTTAAACACAGACACACATTTGTACATTATTTTATTTCCTTTAACTCATAAGAGTTTGCAGTGTGAGAAAATGAGTTTTCAGAGAACATCTTTTGTCTGAGAAATAAACAATATGTTATGTCATGTTAAAATTGATTTGAGAAATTTCTTTGAATCAAATAAAAAATATGCAACACTTTTTTTCTACAATTCATAATAGAATTAACAAGCATTAAGGTTTCCGAAATTCATAATTTTCTCTGTGAAAAACGAAACAATTGAGATGTTTGGTAAACGATGGCTTGAGTCATCACTTTCTGGAAATTTAGATCTCACACTAGAGGAATTCTTATTGTCTAGGTTAAAATAATAAATAAGTGTACTTAAATGCTTTACGGAAACTTCTAGACTTGAAGTGACATCTTCTTATTGTTCTTAGAATTACTAGAATACAATCAGATGAAGAAATACTCTCTTATAATAAATACTACAATCACTTCTTTGAATTTGTTACTTTATGTAACGGAATCATTTTTATTTCGTGGCACCGATATCTCGGACGAATTTAAGAGTATCTTTACTGGTTGATATTTTCTGAACTGATTCCACTGTTCCGTAACGGCCTTGTGCTGGATATTTTATCATTTTTAATCCTTTAAAATGCATTCGCATTTGTATTTTGTTATTTTTTGCTTGGTTTTTCTTTCGATAAACGATTTTTAACAACCGATAATAAGCAAGCAAAATACATTGATTTTCATAAAAAGGCATTGTAGACATATTAAGAACACACAATTGTATTATTGTATTTTTCAAAACTCTTAAAATCATCAAAAACATAAAATATTTCATTTCGTTAGGTATTTATAATTCGCGCAAAACTTCAATGCCGTCCTGAACTTGATACATGACTGAAAGATGTGTAAAATATACGGGTGACAGAGAAAAGCGTCGGCGGGGAGGCATGCCGCTATTCTAATCTTAAACTAACATATTACGACGATTTCTGTATCAACGTCAGGTCGGTATTAACGTTAGGTCGGGTTTATATTGAAGTATTTATTGTTAATGTGTTTAATTCATAGAACTCCATTTAATATTTTTGTTAAATTAAAAGTAAATAAAGTTTAAAATATAATGATGTAAGTTATTTAAGTAAGCATTAAGAGGGCATTACCAGAGAAAGCCGGAAATACGTCATTTTCAAAAAAGTTTTTAGACGTATTGACTCTTTTCCACAAAAAATTATAAATGGATTTCGAAAGAATGTTCTTTATCTAGCATAGTTATGTAATAAATTTTTAGATTTTTTTAAAATTTTTTAATTTTTAATAAGGTTATTCCATTTGTCGTTGGCAGATTTGTTAAATTTTCAAAAAAGTTTTTGTATTATACCACATCCATTTCAAATAATGTAATCATGCAGTAAAATAAATCAATACATTATCTAGCAAAGTTATGTATTAGAATTTTAATTTTAGTTTCAATAAAATCATTAAAAAATATGTACGTACATGTGTTTCTTGACGAAAATTGGTCCATTTGTGTATTTATTTGCGCACTTACAAACTAATATATTTCAGATTTTTTTAACATTCTTATTAAATTTAGACATTACTGAAAAATGATAAATACTTATAATCAAAAAATAACTACAAAAAGTACACTATTTTAATAGTTTTATCATCACGCCTTTCAGCATTTTTGGATGAAGGTATAAATTAAAGCTAATTTGGATTGAAATAAATTCAATATTGAGTTATAATTTAAAAAAGCTGGTAGGGAGAAAAATCAATCTTTCTCATTGTAACCGCCCTGCACGATCGGAAGAACAACTTTCGACGAAATGTGGATTTTCGTCCGCTGGCTGGTTAAACGCTCTTAAGCAAGTATTTTAGTTTTTTTTTAAAAATTATTATTATGACAGCTGTTCCGGTGTTCGAGTTTGATACAACTTGAACGCGGAAACAGCTGTCAAAAAAATTTAAAAAAATCAGAGTGTTCAATTCACACGCGGTAGAAGTGAAACCTTAGAGCATTAAAACTAAAGTAGACAAGAGTGGGGAGACTAAGAAGCATCGCACAAAGAGGAGATCGATAGATTAAGAAGCACTGTACAAAGAGGAGACCGATTGTGCTATCTCATTCTCTCGCAGGTTAAATTCTATAGATGTAGGTATTTGTATCTTTTAGTGTCGCTTTTTTTATTTCATCGACTTTCAAATCACAACGGTGAAAAAAAATTTTTCACTTAAAAAAACTTAACATTATTCACTTGATTTACTTACTTAATTCAAAAAATATATATATTAAAAAATACATTGAAGTGCCTAAACGAGGTTACATCGATATACAAAGGCTTTGTCTTCAACTTATAATTTTATTGCAATCAACTATAAAATCGTTCAAAAACAATTTCCTGCTTTAATCTCCGCATCAGCAAATTAAAAACCATTCATCGAGGCAGCTCTTAATCCATAATCCGCAGTACTAATAATTTAGAAACAGATACGGTTTTAAGTGCTGACTTAACGAGAAACTCGTGCAGACGTTATGGTTATCCAATCACAATATGTGCCAGATAATCACTGACGACTTTATCACGAGAGAAGACTGGTGACGGATGGCTGAATCCCGCAGACACGTTCAGTCGTCCATTCGTTCAATGCTTCAATCATATAACCTGCAGCAAGTCACGGAAATCCAATAAGACATTGACCGGAGATCACCCACTTGCGCCAATTGTTCGAGTTATCAGTAATTGCTAATTAGAAAATAGCATTTATTTATATTAGATATTATATTTTTAAGGCATTGTTGCGATTTTAACAACCGGGTCAGTAAAATATACACTGTTCGATGTGGATAGTGAAAACAGCTAGAATTTATATGAAAGCCGATATATGGCATTAGTATTATAAATCTGTGTCCTAAAGGATAGACCACGTAAGTCCATAGCTAAGTCTATAACTATGGTACAGAAATGGAAGCTGTATTGTCAACATGTTACATGTTACCGAATGAATGTAGAAAAGTCAAAAGATATCTCATATAAATCTGGGGGTTAGCACAGAAAAATCGATAACTTTACAACATCTGATCGATACGCGTAATTTCCGACGATTTTATATCGATATCCCGAGCACGGTTTCACTGTTGACAGCCGAACCGATATTGCCATGGAATAAATAAGAAATCGATGTACGCTGGCAACACTGGACGTCTTTTCTATAAATTGACATTCCGAAACCTCTAACGCCGAACAATGAC
The DNA here is from genome assembly GCA_917880885.1 of Limnephilus marmoratus. NCBI lineage: Eukaryota > Metazoa > Arthropoda > Insecta > Trichoptera > Limnephilidae > Limnephilus > Limnephilus marmoratus. The sequence continues at coordinate 58,327,909 of OU862908.1, forward strand.
GTAAAAATATTTATTTTTATTTTATTTTTTATTTTACTTTATTTGGGAAACAAACAGTTGTACATATTTTATTAAATAATTACATTTGACAAATTTGCATGAACCAGTGAAGTTTCCACATTTGAGAATATAGAATTTAAAGAAAAAACAAAAAACTCATTAATATAAGAAGTTATACATACATAATACCTAACTAGATTACAGAAAATCAGATGAAACCAACATAATAAAATCAGATGAAACCAACATAATAAGAGAAAAACAATAAAATAAGGCACACAGCAGGATTCACGATCAACAATCTGTTTTGATCTTCTCCGTTACATATTTTGTGAATTGAACTGAGGACAAATGGAAAATATCAGCGTCTGAAAGGATATTGTTATATTTTGTGCACGTCCTTTTCAGAAATGTATGTTGTGAGTAGTTAGTTTTTGATTGTGGGATGTGGAATAGTTTGTTTGTTCTTGTATTACGTACTGGACAGTGGAAGTGGATGTTTTCCAGAAGATAGTTGCTGTCAACAGCGTTGTTGATGATTTTGTATAAAAACTTCTGGTCGGATATATTTCTTCTCTCTTCTAGTGATGTAATTTTATGGAATGCTAAGGAATCTTTTACATGTTCTGATATTCGGAACGATTTAAAGTCTAAGTATTTCAAAAAAATTTTTTTTTTCTTTCTAACCTTTCAATATTGACTTTGTATTGGGGATTATAAATTGGCAATTATTAGAATTTGAAATTAAAACACTTTTGTACTTTCTTCCACTAATTTATATTTCACCAGGACCGGTTTCATCCTATTACGGACATTTTCAGACTGGTCTATTCAAATTGGCAATGTTGAATTGAAATACTAACCTAAAAATTAGTGTCCGACCGAAACAGGAATTTCTACCGAAACCGAAACCGAATCTTCGGTAGCTGTCTCAGTTTCGGCCGAAACCGAAACCGAAACTTTTTTTAGACCATTAATTGAGCATTTTAATTTAAATTGCATTTACAATCACAACATTCTTAAGACTAAATTTACCATTTATTGAGATCTTTTGCGTGGTTTCGGTGCAGCCGAATGTTCGGCATAAAATCTGCCGATACCGAAACTGATGCCGAAACTAGATTTTTTTGCCGAAATTTACCGAAACCGAAACCGAACCTTCGGTCGGTCACTACTAAAAATACATTGGCAATCCGCATTTACATTTATTACGTGAACAACTTTCGGTTTTCCAAGCCCGATTCAATCTAGCGTCGTTCACCCGAACGGATTCAACTCACTGCATGTACGACTGTTTTCAATTCTAAGAGCTTCGTTAGTTCAACTCCGTTCATTAATTAACGAGTAATTTTGCATAATGAACGACATTGTCAAAAAATATGTGCATATTGCAGTTACCCGAAACTTATCAGATACTATGGAGGCCGCACTAAAATTTATCAAGCGTCGCGACGCTTCGGTCGGAATATCTCTTATGAATTGTTGACCGTGCTCGTAAATTTTGATAACTGACCACAGATGACGGATTTAGTCAATATAGGGTTTAATCGATCGTCCGTGCTAGACCTCCACGAATGAATAGTCTATCAATTTCTTGGCGTAAAAAATGCTTAAACAATATTTAATATTTCATTACTATATTGGATAGGCTATAAATTCATTAAGGCTCTGCAACCGGGCCCGAAAAGAAGAAGAAGAGATACGAAATTACGAATATTAGAGGAGAGCGCTAACATTTACAGCGACAAAATCGATGCGAAAATTGCGAAAATGTTTAATAAAACACGACTCGTTTAAAATAGAGCAAAAATCTCACGGGCATTATCTTAAACGGCATTTAAAGAAACACTGTGAATTTTTTCATACATATAACTTGTAAAATAACTGAAACAAACGTGTTCATAATAATTTTTGGAGCATACTTTGCGATTTTTTTTCTATCGAGGGAATTTTATATAAGGGTGTTTCGGCGCGGGCAAAGTCTAGATATTTTCTTCAAGAATAACATATATTTTTAAAAGCTTTAATACTTACCGTGTTTAAGGGAAATATGTAATAAATCGGTAGAAATCCGGGTTGCGGGCGCTTAATCTAGAACACCCGAAAAAAGCATTCATTCCACTCCAATAAAAGACACTTTAGACTACTTTCTGTATAAATATAATTTCCAAAAACTGATAGGCATTACTGGCATTCCCCCAGAAATATAATTGAATAGGTTTATTACCATCGAGGTGTCATGAATTTGGGAAGAACTTTGTAATCAAATCAAAAAGATGGATTGGGATTCATGGGAATGAAAATCAGTTGTTGACAAACCGATTGCCTTCTCTAATGCTCAGACCCAATGTGGACACGCTGAGTCTGTTCTACAGTTATTTTAATGATGCCTACTCAAAGTATTGAACCGGTGCGCGTGAAACTTAATGGACAACAGCAGAGCACCCTTTTCACAGTTGATGTTAGCTTAATGAGAACGGGTTGTTTCTTCGTTATTTATTTCTTCTTTTTTTGTGTAAGTCGGCTCGTACGTGGAACGAGCTACTCGTACCGCATCTGTTTTTCCCCTTCACATAATCTGGGCCTCTACATAAAAAATCTAAATTAACAAGCGACGACTTTAAAGATATCGTGTCATTTTAATCAAGTGTTACGTTGAAATGTGCACTTTTACTGAATTTATTTTATTTACTTTGTCTTTAGTTTCAACTTCCGGACACTAATAACATATAAAACCTTACTAATATCATACTCAAAGACAATAAAATGAATGTAGAACTCTGGCAGCCCCAGTTTCCACTCAATTCTTGGTCACGACAAAGCTATCGCTCAATAGCCCCGGCTAAGGCGAGTTCTTTGTTGCGTGAAGGTGTATAAAGAGGGGGTACATTTAACGTTACTGTAAATTTAAAAGTGAAAACAGTACCAAGTAAAAAACAGTTAAATAAATGGGCTACTAAAAATATGTACGTGACGTGATTTTATTTTGCATGACGAATGCCTCTCACATATTTGGTTTTGAAAAACCATTATTCGACCAAATTATGTATATTAAAAATGACGTGCATATTTATTTCAAAACACTTGTGTTCGAATAGATAATATTACTAATTTATGGCTTCCTTCTTTAAGTTTCATTGATTTCAAAACCAACGTCGATTATCGACTAACATTATTGACAAAATCTATTATTGCGACTTATTTTTGGGGTGTCAAGTAGTTGCGTTTTCACCTTCATTGGCCAACATTTTGGTCAACAGGGTCCTTCGTCAGGGCAGGAGGTCTAGCACGGACGGTAGATAAATATATCAATATGATATTGACTAAATCCGTCATCGATGGTTAGTTATCAATGTCGGTAAGAGATATTCCGATCGACGATTAATAACTTTTAGCGTGGCCTCCATAGTATCAGATAAGTTTCAGTCAATATACACATATTTTTTAATAATTTTTCTGTGTTTTGAAAATGACTGGCTTATTAAGAGCGTTTAACCAGCCAGCGGACGAAAATCCACATTTCGTCGAAAGTTGTTCTTACGATCGTGCAGGGCGGTTACAACGAGAAAGATTAATTATTCTCCGTACCAGCTTTTTAAAATTATAACTCAATATCGAATTTATTTCAATTCAAATTAGCTTTAATTTATACCTTCATCCAAAAATGCTGAAAGGCGTGATGATAAAACTATTAAAATAATGTACTTTTTGTAGTTATTTTTTGATTATAAGTATTTATCATTTTTCAATAATGTCTAAATTTAATAAGAATGTTAAAAAAATCTGAAATATATTAGTTTGTAAGTGCGCAAATTAATACACAAACGGACCAATTTTCGCCAAGAAACACATGTACGTACATATTTTTAAATGATTTTATTGAAACTAAAATTAAAGTTCTAAAACATGCGTTTGCTAGAAAATGTATTGATTTATTTTACTGCATGATTTTATTATTTGAAATGGGTGTGGTATAATTCAAAAACTTTTTTGAAAATAGAACAAATCTGCCAACGACCTATGGAATAACCTTATTATACTAAAAATTACAAAATTTCCTCAAAATTTATTGCATACGAATGCTAGATAAAAGAACAATCTTTCGAAAACCATTTATAATTTTTTGTGGAAAAGAGTCAATACGTCTAAAAACTTTTTTGAAAATGACGTATTTCCGGTTTTCTCTGGTAATGCCCTCTTAATGAACGGAGTTGAACTAACTAAACTTTTAGAATTAAAAGAAGTTGTTTACGCGATCCATAGACTTTAATAATTTATCTAAGACGCTATCAATTTATCCCGTTCGATCTTTGAGAAACAAAAGGGGTTGAAATATGATTAAAGACCTCATAAACTAATTAACTCCGATTCAATGTAAAAAGGAAATGCGAACTTCCATAAAATTACTTGAAATTAATATGGTTTTCGGCTTAGTTTTGGTGTAACCATCAAGTACTCGAAACCAAGGACCACTCAGATAAAATAAGGTTTTTGTAGAATTCAACGTTGTCTAAAGAAGTAGGAAACGCAACACGGCATAACACGCCAAAAATAAATCACGATGGTACCTTTAGCCGTGAAAATCTAAAATCGCGTCTAACAAAATTTATATTCAATATCTTCTTTTAATTCAAGATATGAATAAACCGTTTTAGTTGTGAAACTGCAAAAATTACGACCAATATTTAAATTTGGAATCGAAGAAAAATACTAATTGAAAATATTTATTACTTTTGCAGCTCCATTTAAAAATGTTTTAAATCACAGTTATTGGTCATATTTTTATCAAGTAAATCAGCATCACGTTCATGAATTTTCAAACGAATTGCTCCACGCTCCGTTGGTTAGTTTCCAGTTTCCACCTTCTCATTGATTTATTGAATAATAAATTATGATTGCCTGAAAGGAATCTCATATCCAATGCAAGATTTGAAAAGACAAAAAACGTCGCGTTTATAAATATTCGATTCACGGTAACTCGGCGTGTCGGAACTTTTCTTTAGATTATCTTAACTTTATAGGCAGTCATTTTAAAAAAAATATATTATTTTACGATGATTTTTTTTAAACATTCCAAAAGTCTTAGGCCCAGTTATTCCACAGGAATTCAAATGTAACATTGTTATCAAATGGAAATTCAGCGCCATTTTGTTTATTTGACATTTGAAAGGTTCCGGACGCTAATTATAGGTGCGTTTTCAAGCTTTTCAATTTCTACAAAATGGTAATAAGCTGACAAGCCTAACATTTATTTACTATAGATAGATACAAAAGAAAGTATAAATTACATATTAGGAAGCTTTGCCTGTCCAACTAGGAAAGTTTCCCGTTCCAGGACAGACAAATTGACAGGTTTAGTTCATATTACACATTACATAATTAGATAACAAAAAAATAGAAAAAGAACCTGGTAGCATCTATTATATTCGGAACAACAACGACATGATAGTTTTCTTCTTCTACTGATTACAATTTGGACAAAAGCTGATACGGACTTAGAATCGTTATTTATTAGGAACCTTTCAACTGTCTAAAACAAAATGGCGCTGAATAGCCATTTGATGACTTTGTCACTCTTGAATTTCTGCAAAACAACTAGGCCATAATAAAAGATGTATATTAGAGTGAGAGGAAGGATTTTATAGTTTTCCAAACAGCTGAACAGAATTAAGATCTTTTGATTATTTTTTTGCACTAGGTGAATACCGCACAAGAGACTGCTGCAGATTGGGGAGGGGAAGAAGATAGAGAACAGGAAGGCTGAAGCCATACAAGCAACGTTTCAATTCTTAATGGTGGTCTCACAGGGCTACACTAAGAGAATCTTCCCCAATGGAAAGTGCAGCAAATACATTATTTATTCATTTTTTCGGGATTCGAACCCGCAATCTCCGGATTGCTAGCCGAGTTGATAGCCTTACCCCTTGATTCCCTTAATTTTTGATCAATGATTATCTATTGCTAAGATATTTGGAAGTCATTGAACCACGAGGGGAACTTTTAACCAGAGATTACACGATTGTTTAGTGTTCTTGAAACACGGTCAATCTTGTAACTTTTTTTTAAAAGAATGTTTGATGAATGCCTGTTTTTAATCGGCAAAGTCCTCGTATTTAATTTCTGTGTTCATTTTTCACTCTCATAATATTTGCTAAGGCACTGTAACGTATCAAGCACTGCCGCATGTACCTTCTCATCTCTCAAATTAATAAGCGTTTTTTCGCTCCAAAGAAAAGCTAACTGTCAGTTTGTTTAGCCCACTTATGGTACCTACCTAATTGGAGCTAAATACGCTTCAGAGATAAAGTACCTAATTGAACATGAAATGTATTCAGAATGTACGCACAAGGCCGTTGATGTTGTCGAAGAAGTCTACTTACTGCGGTGAATTATGGCTAGGTATTATAAATGAACGCGCCAGTCTTGCTGCTTTGAGAAGAGTTTATCAAATAATATTGATTTAGCGTACCTACAAAGAAAGTATTCCATTGTTGAGATTCATAACATCGATAGCCAATGTTTTGTTACAGTATTACTAGGTATGCAAAGTGTTAACGTACGTATTTGACTTACTTTAACCAATGATTCCTGACATTATTTGGAGTAAAAAATGCAAATGAAATTTTCATCTCCGGTGATATTTTTAATGTTTTAATTTTTTTCTGATAAAAACATTTAAAACATCAGTAAGTGTTGGGCAGTTAGAGTCGGGTTGAGGGGTTTGGCGGTTACTCGGTTGAGTGGTAAGGACATCATGTTGAAGATTTTTTTTTGATTTATCAGAGAATATTTTTGAAAAAAGAGCAGTTTTCAAAAAAGTCATCGAAGACACCTTTTTACATGCTTTACGACTACCACACTAGGCACACGATCAATTTGAAACAAATAATATGTTTTCATGTCATTTTTTATACAATAAAACGGTTATCTCGAAGATTCATTTCTCATGATGGACACGACGCAGACTTTACAAAATGAATGTATTTCCAACGACTCGTTTCATGAATCGTTCTTGGGTTCAACAGCTCGGCTATGGAACGATTTGCTGGTCTCTGCGTTTCCTCGCTCCTCTTCAAGACCCATGTTCACTCCATCCTTGACTCAAAAAACCCTCCACACAACAGCCCCAAAGATAACATTGACCCTGAGAGAAATTATTTATTAAGTACCTCAGTGAGACTATGGCATCCCCAATTGGAGTATATTGTGAGGCTGATCTGGCCACCAAATACGGCTAAAGCCATTTCATGCGACGTTTCAATTCTGAATGGTGGTCTTACATCAAGGCGATACTGATAGTATCTTTCACTCTGGAACCTGCGACAAATATACTAGATATTATTTTAATTAAAAATTGTGAAATAACAATAATTAATCAAATAAATTTTACTTGCACAAGCCGGGGTTTGAACCCGTGACTTCGGATTGCGAATCGAGGGCCTTACTCCTAGACCACGGAGGCCGTCAATCTTTGGGCTATTGTGTGAAGGGTTTAATAACTTATTTAGATCTCAGCAGCAGATTTTTACACAAAAAATGAGTAAATTTGTAGATATAGAACTTCAATAAAGTTTTACTTCAACAAATTTTAACTTTAGACTTGTTGAAGATTTTAGAATTTATTTGAAAGTACCCAAATGAAATTTCAATATCGGTGTATTGATTGGATAAAATTCATTGGACGGTATAAAAGCTTTATAACGATGGAACTGTAACGTTTAATTTTATTACCGCCAGTTAAAATGCAGACTCTTTATTGGATTGCTTTTAATGATAAATTTAAGTGTTGAATGAGTTGGTAGTCATTATTCTGAGAATCTTTTCTCGGGTATCCGAGTTCCGTGGCTCGGCATATTGGGCCCGTGTAATACTGGCTCGTGGCTGGTGGATGGTTTAGTTACAATGTGGAATACATTCGTTGCACTCTACATAGAACGGTCAGAGAGATTGGGCCTACTTTTCTCGTCTTTTTTAATTATCACCGCGAGCCGAGCGCGCTGCACTACATAGCATCATTTATTTTCAGCAAAACCAATTCGGAAAAATGCATTACAATTATTCTGAAAGCGTTCGCCTTACGGACATAATTTTTTTTTATTCATGGATGTTGTATTAAATTATTATGTCGAAAATATCTTTCTTTTCGTATTTTAAAACCAGATTTACGATTTATTTATGGCTGACAAAATGAAATGGTGCTTTCTTCGTGCTGAATTAAAACAACATTATTTCCTATTTCACTCGTTACAAAAAAGACAAGATGAATGAGTTTTCTAATTAAAGTTAGAATGAAGTACAACGAAGAGACGTTTGCATGCAAAAGTTCAATACTAATGTTGTGTGAACATCGCAAAAGACTTGTCGCGTATAGTCCGTACACGTCGCTACTGAAATCAGGAGACTCATTTCCCCACCACATCTCAAAACAAGCTGTAAGCCTGAGATACTTAAAAACAACTCGAGTTTCGTACGCACAGCATAAGCGCCGCTTGTGGAGTGCCCACCATACTATTTTGCTAGTGTTCGTACACGATGCTACGCGTCCATTACGGGTTTAACGTCAGTTGCACGCTCCTGACAGTGCTGGTATCTACTACTCGTTTGACAGAAATGGCGTCCGATCATGATTTGAACGTTAAATTTGTTCTGGAGGTGGAAAAATATCCAGCTTTATATAATTATAATTTACCGTAATATGTAAGAAAAGATTTAGCGGAGAAGGCGTGAATTGAGGTAAGAAAATAAGTGAATTAGACATCTCATGTAGTTAATTCCTATATTTTATAAAGATAATTAAGAACAATCTTATTTCGTCGCTAGAGTCACCTGACATCGTATTAATTCCTCGTATGCACCTTTCATTTTTCCACGTCTGCACCTAAAAAATGATCAAGTTCATTATATTTCGGACAGCAACGTGAACGAAAACCAGCATTAACGAGTAGCATATTATCTTACTCACAAACGCTATTGCAGTAATTTTGTGTTGACTGTTTTTTTTTATTTTTTATTTTATTTGTTAGCGTTATAAACAGTCATTACAAGATCATATATAACTGTGTTAGAGATAGTCATATCATTGACCAATAAAATAACGACATAAAAATTTGAGACCATAATAAAAAGAAAAACAAACAAAACAATATATGTATGTAATATAAACAGTTCTGAAAAAGTGCATCTACTCACTTAAATCTACAAAAAATGTATTTTCAAGGGTAATATATATATACTGTAACATTTTTGAAGAGGTTATTTAATGCAAACTGCTTAAATCAAAAAAGAAAATGTAATGAAAATGAAAAAAAAAATGAAAATGAAAAATGAAAAAGAAAGATAAGGATTTATGCTTGCCATTCAAGAAAGAGTCATTAATACTAAAAATTATAGAAAGTATATAATCAAAGATATAAATCAAATTGATGATTTATGTAGAAAATGTTTGGCTTTTCCCGAAACTATAGAACATATATATATATATATATATATATTTTGCTCAGAACCTCACTCACAACTGCTGTAACTATCATTTTAGTTGACTGTTTTGTTCCTAGCATTGATCTTAAGCACACAAATTGTTATAAAATGTCATTGTTACACAAGTTATGGTAAGAATATCATTTTTGCAAGACTGTCGTATTGATGAATTGCTTCGCCATGTTTGAGTTTCAATGGCGTGAGTGGTAACGATTTCGACTGGCTGGCCGCGGGAGACTGGAGACCGACGAATATCGGCAACGTGTGCCTGTGTATGAACCTTTGCTCAGGTCTATGGCGGTCGTCGCCAAGATACTTGAATCGTCGAGTACAGATACTTGCATGTCCTTGTGGAAGAGGGGCTTAATTCATAATGAGTTAAGGAACACCTTGACATTTCACAAAAAATGCGCTATATAAATTATCCATACATTTGCATAATAAGACTTAAGATTTTCTATAGCAAGAGGTGTTTGGTAGATATTGTACATCTTTTCATATCACAAAAATTGAAACTTTTTAATTTATCAAGCATCTTTACAATATTTTTAAAGAAAAGTCGAGAGAGATTTTTTTTCTGTCTAATAATAAAAAGACGTTAATTGGGATTATTAATGCATTATCGCTTTATTTGGCCATCACCTTTTGAACCGATCTGACTAATTATTATAATTTGTCAAAATCTCAAATTACCTTTGATTGATTGAGTGAGCACGATTATTTCTAATTCGATTTCAATTAAAAATTATACCCATGCGATTAATCACTCCATAGCATTGAATTAATCAATATTATTAAATGCTGTGTTATGATTAACGGTCATTAAAGATATATGCATTAATTTATTTGTTTCGTCTCATTTATATTAGTTTGAATTTACTGCAATTTCTAGTCCAAAGCGACCAGTGCAATGGGGTCAGTATTAATTAAAGTGAATGCAATATTAGAGATTTCAGATATGCACCTACTGGTAAAGCACATCGTATGGCCGGTGAAACGCTGTTCCTAGAGACAGATGTTATCTGCAATTGACAGGGGCGAACTAGCAAATAAAATGAACCCGGAAATTTAACAAAAAACGACATTTATTTACTACCCTGCTTTGCCCGAGTTGAAATACTCCTTTATTATTGAGAATTTTTTTGTTTTTGTTTTGTTTCTTATAGTTACAATGTATTAATTTATACAATTATAGAAGATACGAGTACATGTTAAATATATTCGTACATACGTATAAATTAAATGTAGATTATATTCGTAGCCCTCACTAGAAGATCCAGTGCTGAGGGGGACTGGGTTTTGGATAAGTTTTCAGCGACTTTTATGGTACAACTTCATGGTTTGGGTAAGATTTATCAGAAACTTCTATGACGATGAAAGTTAAATTTACTATTCTATTGTATTTATTAAGATGAAGCCATACTAAATAATGCAAAATCATATGTTTTTGTTTCGAAAATAGAAGTATTGTAGATGCTTCAATTAAATACTGCGTGTAGAACACATCTTGGCCCTTAAAATATCGGTAGTTTTTTGTAATAAGCCTAGAAAAAAATAAAGTGTATGGTCTATAAAAAACACTTTCAAGTCCAAACTCTCCTATTTATAAACCTCTTTTCGGATACGGTTTTATTATTTAATGTGGCAAATTCAGTTTCTTTTATGATAATCGCAAAAAATTGAAATTTACGCCCGAACCTCACAAAATAAAATACAATATGCATTTTCGCGTTGTTATTTTAGACATCATGGCGACAATACGGCAGTCGACGAATTTGGAATTTCAAGAAACTTGAAACCCCGGTGAAACTTATACCATCCACTGAAGAACCACTAACTAGCCACAACTATTTTCTGTCAGTCCTCCCCCTTTCTGTCAGACGTTAGGCTTCGCGTCGCTTGTTTTCGTGAAATCAATTTTAAAATTCCCTTTTTTTTACAATAAACAATGCGTAAAAAAGGAATTAATGTTTTTACAGGCCTTTACGAAATCAACCTGTAAATTTTTTTTCTCAAATACCTTTTCCAACCTTTCCAAAAGCTTTTTCTCAAGTATTTTTAAACTCTTTTTAAAGGGACGTGATTTCCGATTTTGATTTTTTTCCTGTACTATTGAATCGCCTTAAGCAAATAAAATATTTTAACTTAGTTTAGCTTTTGAAGGATATACATATATATAGGTTTGGGTTTTTTTTAACAAATCTGCAGTTTTATTCAGAAATTAGCGAAATTTTGCACAATTGACCTTAAAAACTAAGAAAAACAAATAGAATTTGAAAAATTACTACCATCCTCCTTAATCACCCCTCAAAGTAGAATTTTGAAAATTTCTCGATGAAATTTTGCACACTTGATGTACAAAATAAGGAAATAAGAATAAAAATAAAATTATTGTTGACATCTGATTGCGAAAATCTATATAATGTTAAATGTTATTTTATAATGAAAATTCATAATTATAGGTCTACAAAAACAAGAGATATGATTTTTTGAAGAAAAAAAACTTTCTTTTCGCAATCCTGAGCAATTAACATTATGTATTTTACAACATTTCAAATTTCCACTATCGATATACATTCGCCTTCCCTCTCTTCATGATAATTTGAAATAATGGCTTAGAACACTCTTGAAGGATGAAAGTCAGACGCTTTTAAAAAAAAGGAGTACCGACCGGTAAACTCGGTTGCCCTGTAGCCCACTATTTTATCCGATTACCGTATTGAAAAACGATTTACGTATTTAAATTGATGAGTTCTTTCATTCAAGCTAAAAACAAGTAACTACAAAAAAAAACATTGCATAACCTCCCCATCCCACAATACCATATGTAACTGCATCTATGGGTTTTAAGGTATCCCCGCGGGTCAGTCCGTAGTGCGCCCCTGTTCGGAAGAAAGAAAACCCCCCACAGATTTACAGTAGTCGGCGGAGTTTTCTATGCAAATAATGAAAGTTAATCAGCGTGACGTGGTATATATTACCTGAACTTAACTTTCAGAGCATTCGTGTCAAGTGTCGTTATTTGTTCATGAATATCGTTTTACTAAAAACAATAAGGTGGTAATGGAAAATTTCGACACCAACGACCAATAATTGTGTTTAATTATTTTTATAGGAAATTCAAAAAATATTTGGTAGGTATCTACACTACCTACCTACATATATGAGAGAAGAAGCCACTAGGTTACAGTAAATAAAAACAATAAAATTATATTTTCATTATTAGGAATCTGAGAGTCAATTACAGTTATTAGTAGGAATCTGAGACTCAATGTGTCCAAGAGTGACGGACGTATGAATCCATCCCTCCCAATGTGGTACAAGGCGGTTGGTCGAAAGAGTCCGGCTGGAGAGGTCAAAAAGTCTCCCTCAAGCAGTCCCTCCCGATTCGGCCCGCCACGCAGGTGTAGGTGGGCAAACGCATGTGCCACAAGACCTACACAAACCTCATCCCCTGAACCCGGGCACCCCTGCTAATTCACCAAACGTAGCGAACAATTTGGGGTGACCTATGGCAGGGATGTTGGTAATATAATAAACGGTTCCCGGGGCGGCGGTACCCAAATTAATAATGATAATATCGGGCAATAATTAATAATGATAATGATAATATCGGGTCATAAAAAAAGTAGTTTGTGTTTTCTATATAAACTTGTTCAAAATACACAATTATGAAAAAATATTTTTTATGGTTGGTTTTCGAAAAAATCCTAAAAAAACAACATTCACCTCTCAAGTATGCTCTATTTAATATAAAAGTTGTAAAAAGTTGACGAAATAGTTGTACGTAAAAGTTGACGAAATAAATGATACCATACAATCAATCACATCACAAAAAGTTGATTTTGACGATTATGTAAGATTAATTTAGAAAATAACTTGTTTACTTATCAGAATACTTATGATGAGAATATTTATATTCGAAAATAAAAAAATTACAACAAAAAATGAACACAACATTGCTGTTCAAAAGTTAGGTCAATTAATATGATCAATGTCAAATAATTAATTGGGTATTTTTTGTATTTCATAATCATTCGAATAACGTGTACGATAAATTGATTGTAAGAATTGTGGTCTAAAATTTATAAAACCAGTCTATTAAGCGAAAAAAAACCATTTTTAAATCATTCCATTCCTCAGGGCCCGCTGTGCAAAGCTAATTTAAAAACAATAAGTATTAATATTTTGTTATTAGTTTTTGGGGTATTATGCCGTGTTGCGCTACCTCCTTCTTTAGCCAACGTTTCGGACAGCGTTGCAGTGTCCATCATCAGGGCAGATGTGTAATAGTTAGGGGTGATGTTGGTACTTATCTACTTAGGAGCGATACCGTGTCGCCATCTCCACTCCTCTGCGAGCTGGCGCTACAATATACTTCAACATGTTTTTTTGCGTTTAGCCTTGATGTAACCGTCAATTACCGGATACCAAGAACTATTGAGTTTAGCTCCGTCGTCTCTATTAATATTTATGGGATTTTTGTGAATTTCAATTGCCTCCGTAATCAGGCGTGCTCTATGAGTTTTCGGTCTTCCCAGGACTTCAGGAACAAATCCAAAGTAATGGCCGGTTTCAATTAAATGCTCGGCGATTGCCGATTTGTCAGGGTGGCCAAGTTTACATGCTCGAAAGTGTTCCGATATCCTTTTGGAAATCGTCCGCTGTGTTTGGCCCACGTAGACCTTATCACATCCGGAACAGCTGAGTTTATATACTCCATCTGTTTCAAGAGGAAACTTGGTCTTTGCAGGCCTCAAAAAGTCTCGTATTTTTGTCGTGGTTCCAAAGACAGTCTTGATGCTTTCTTTTTTCAATAGCCTGGCAATTCTGTCTGTCACATTGTGAACGTAAGGCAGGAAAGCGCAGCCCTTTGACTCTTGTTCAATTCTGTCTTCGTTTGGTGCAGATTTGGCTCTTATGATTTGCCTTGTCTGCCTTACTGGGTAACCGTTACGCTCCAGTGCATCGGTCAGTTTTGAAAGTTCTGCTCCGATTTTTGTTGCTTCACATATTCTGGTCGCTCGGGTCACCAATGTATGGATGAGTCCTCTCTTCTGGTGATGCGAAAAGAAGATGGTAGTCTAGGACACACAGTGTATAGAAAACCAACTCATACAAATAAGTACCAACATCACCCCTAACTATTACACATCTGCCCTGATGATGGACACTGCAACGCTGTCCGAAACGTTGGCTAAAGAAGGAGGTAGCGCAACACGGCATAATACCCCAAAAACTAATAACAAAATAATTTTTGGCCGTGAAAATCTAAAATCGTATCTAAGTATTAATATGTTTTTCATTCGCAAAAGGAGTTGAAACTTTGAAAAAGAACCATAATAAAGAGGTTGCGTCACAAAAATACAAATTTTGGTTGTGAGTCTCTCTGTGATTGTAACCTGGTTGAATGAACCCCTTCAAAATTGGAACTTATGTCAAGAATTTAGATAAGCAATAAAGTACCTACCTAGAATATAATCTTTTTTTTAACAGAAAATTATTTTAATTCTACATTTGAAATGTGTTGATTTTGACAAGGAGTCAGATTTATTTTATTTTATTTTTTATTTTTTATTTTATTTTACTTTATTTGGGAAACAAACAGTTGTACATATTTTATTAAATAATTACATTTGACAAATTTGCATGAACCAGTGAAGTTTCCACATTTGAGAATATAGAATTTAAAGAAAAAACAAAAAACTCATTAATATAAGAAGTTATACATACATAATACCTAAATAGATTACAGAAAATCAGATGAAACCAACATAATAAAATCAGATGAAACCAACATAATAATTCATACGAAAATCAGATGAAACCAACATAATAAGAGAAAAACAATAAAATAAGGCACACAGCAGGATTCACGATCAACAATCTGTTTTGATCTTCTCCGTTACATATTTTGTGAATTGAACTGAGGACAAATGGAAAATATCAGCGTCTGAAAGGATATTGTTATATTCTGTGCACGTCCTTTTCAGAAATGTATGTTGTGAGTAGTCAGATTTTATGTTTGTTCAATGGTCTGCGCTTTTAAGGTACAGTGCAATTATAATATCCTGTGATTTTTCACGGGTCTGTACCATTATTAATTAGTGTACAATAAAATTACTTTTTAATTTAATTATTAGTTTTGAGCTTTATTGTTTCTTGCTTTTTGATTTATTTTCGCAATATAATAACGCTCAGGCCTCGGGCATATTCCGTCAGAAGGTTAGAAAAATCCCGCGTTGCAATAAAATCCAAATTATCGGAATATTTTCGAATGTTCCCGAAAACAAAAAAACTACTTTGGAAAGGTGGTGAAATATACGAAACACGATTAGAAATAAACATAAGTTTTAAAATATTAAAATTTTGAATGCAACATAATTTTTTTTAAATGGCTCTACTTACTTTCGTTATTTGTTTTTGGGGTGTTATGCCGTGTTGCGCTACCTCCTTCTTTAGCCAAAGTTTCGGACAGCGTTGCAGTGTCCATCATCAGGGCAGATCCGGAACTGCAACGCTGTCCGAAACGTTGGCTAAAGAAGGAAGTAGCGCAACACGGCATAACACCCCAAAAATAAATAACGAATTACTTTTGGCCGTGAAAATCTTAAAACGTAACCGGCTCTACTTACGTTTTTTCTAATTATATAAAAAAACACATACTTATTTTCTTACACTAATGTACCATAAACGTACCTATTACTCCATTTTTGTCGATTCATAATAAAATGAAGTTTTATAAATTTTTCTCAATTAGCGATCGGAAATTTTGGATTCGAATATAAAGCGTGGTGTTTTACACTTACGATCTAAACAGTGTTCTAAAACCGTTTAGATCACATTATGTCTTACAATGACACCAAGGGAGACATAACGATATCCATGAGACCTATGTCAGCTGTTCCCAAAAGCGAATAAACTGGTCTGAGGGGTTAATTATCTGCGCACTCTATTGAGTGTGACATTCGTGGATTCAATTCTTGGCCCGATAAATAATTTATTTAACGCTTTTATTAATCACTTTATTAGTTTACCGCCTGGGTATTGTAATGTTGATTGTTAAGATTGGTGGACATAAAAAAAAGATCTTTAAGAACATTTAACACAAAATATACATAGATAATACAGAACATATTCAAAACAAATTTATAAAATTTCTTATCTTCAAATAATATAATAATATATCTTTATTCAATGAAATTAGCAACATTACAACTAAAAAAGTGCATGTTCAATGTAGATTACAAATAGATTACATCCTTACAAAAAAATTAACAAGTAGAAAGTAATGTAAGATCGGTTACACAGAAGTAGCATAATTATACAATATTTTTAGTTGTGCATGGTCTGCCTCACTAGGTGAACCTGTATTGAGGCAGAATTCAACAATAACTTTAAATGCACATTTCAAACTTTGCAACAAAGGCGAGCAATAGCTGACTTGACATTTTTACACAAAATTTTAAATAATAACATTGACTGTACTGAACTTCTTTCCCTAGTTGATTTTAACGTACCATTAAAACGTACACGCCATACAGAATTATTCCATACGCTTAATTAAAAGACAAATGCAGCATTTAATTCGCCAACCAATCGTGCTCTTCATATGTTCAATATTATTGGTCTAAATTCTAACATTGACATTTTCTCCGATTCACTGCCCAAATTTAAAAAGAACATCATGTCAATAATGTAATTTGTTCAATGCGCATATATACATACATACATACACACATTCTGACGCACACTCACACACACGTATACACACACACCTTCCCACTACATATCACCAGGTAATTACTTAATACGCATACCATAAATAAGACACTACAATGAAACACATAATAGGTACCCACCATGTAATATACTTATTAATTGCAATTTTTTTAACCTAATGTACTGTTTTAAGTATCTAATGTACTGTTTGTTTCTGTTAATAAATAAAATAAAATAAATAAACAAATTAAAAACATTTATGTTTGAAAGCGTGAACCTAATTGTGAATATACAAAATTGATGATATATTATACAACAATTGAAAGTTGTTGGTATTTCGCTAAGATAATTATCACCAGAGGTGATGATTTTTCAAGAGTTGTTATTTTGTGCATCAGGTTGATATTCAGATTAATGGTGTGGTTTTCGAGAGGATGCAAAACAAGTGATAGAAGAAGTGCTCGGATGACAAAAACTGTGATTAATTCAACGCTTTTTCAATGCCATATCCTGTTTCTTTTGTCACTTCAGTCTTAAAATGCATCTGAATGGCCTTTGAAAGTTTTTGGGATCTTTGAATAATCATTTATTGCAGTGTTAAATTATTGCTATACGGATCATCGATATATATATTGCGTATTTTTCGTCGAAAACACCGGTTTTTAATGTTTTGACTATATAATAAGTTAATTAATACTGAACTTTGAATAAGAATTCAAAACTGTCGGAGTTTAAAATTAAAATAAATCTCCAACGCAACCTTCACAAAAATATATCACGAGGGAAGTAGCATTATTTTTATTCTTATTATTTGTTCTAAATGTTTTTTGGGGTATCTTTAATTAATGTATTACGAATTCACGCCCCATTTTGGGAGGAGTTTAAAAATACTCGAGAAAAAGCCTTTGGTCGGAAAAGATATTTGAGATTTTTTTTACAGGTTGATTTCATAAAGGCCTGTAAAAATCATTAACTTTTTACTCATTGTTTATTATAATAACAACGAAATTTAAAACTGATTTCACGGAACCAAGCGAAGTGGAGTCAGAGGCGTCTATTCCCCGTCACGGCCGGGGCGGAACTGATGCAAAATGGGTGTGGCAAGTATGTAGTCCTGCCACATACACGGTGGACGGCATAGGGTTGACTTTGAAAATCAAAATCCGTCGACTGCCGGCCGTATTGTAAAATAACAACGCGAAAATGCATATTTTAGTTTATTTGGTGAAGTTCTGGGGTAAATATGCATGTGTATTATATTATATGTGTGTCAGAAAATTGGAAAAAAAATCATGTGTATACCTATATTTAATAATCTAATCATTGTGCATGTCATTTTCTATTTTCTTCTTTCCACACTTTTTGTTTTTTTCACAATTTTCAGCTTATTTATTCAATATGTTTACAGTACAATATGTTTATTTATTACAAAGCAATTATGGTATACTAGCTGGTTCCCGGCATGCGTTGCTATGCCATTTAACGAAGAAATTGTTTCTCCCTGCGTGTCCTTTCCCATTCTTCCCGTTCCCCTTCCGCCTCCCCTTCCTCTCCCGCGTCCCCTTCCCCTCTCGCGTTCTTACTCCGAATCCTCCACCTTCCCTCTCCCCACTCCACTTCCCCCCTTTCGCCGTCCCGCGAACCCCCCTCTTGAATTCCCCTCCCCCCTCCCAGGTTCCCTCCCCCTCCTGGGTTCCCCTTCTCCCCCCTCCCGTGAAAATACTACCCGAGTTCCCCTCCCCCCTCCCTAGTTCCATACATTCATTCCCGGTACACGGTACACTCCCGGTACAAACAGCTCGCGTAACACCTACTGCAATTCTTTATACAAATTTCATAATGCCAGAGCTAGCATATGTTATTCTGATATGTGAGCTATATTATTGTAAAGTTTCATTAAAATCCATTCAGTAGGTTTTGCGTGAAAGATTAACAAACATACATCCATACAAACTTTCGCCTTTATAATATTAATAATAAGATTCCACCGAACACCATAAAACAGGCAGCCTTTCAATATATCTATTCTATGTAATTTATTAATAAATAATTAAATATCACCACAGCAAGGCCATTTCTAATTTAAATATATCTCACAGCGGGTGTGCTAGACGTGTTATTTTCTACTGCATTGCAGAAGCATGTTTAATTAGCCACAAATGACGTTGATAGAATTACACTTGCAAATTTGCGATTTAATCGGACAGTTCTAATTACTTTCAGGTCAGCCAATTAACATTCAAAATACTTTCTTTAGTTTGGTAAAAATGTGGCCATGTTATGGGCAATAAACGCAATTCGGTGGTTCACTTGAAATTGATACACTTTATGTGAATAAACGGTCCGTGACAGAAGCATATATTAAATTACGCAAGTAGATCTCATCTCAGGAAGCTATTCACTTTTTCCTCCAATCTTAATTGATTTATTGCGAAAGCGGTTTTGAGAGAGGATTGTCAGATAAAAATTGTATGTTCTCGACTCACTGCCATGCATTCATTAATAATTGAAATCGTTAAAGTTATCCACTTGCAAAAACTTTTAGACTACTTTAATTTGCGCTTAAAAACGTGTCACCTTGTTAACATTTCAAGACAATGATTCTCTCTTAGTTCCCCTAAAATATGATATAAACCAGAAGGGGAAACCTGCATCTTTTGTGTTATCTTTTGCGTTAAGATAGTGTTACGAGTAGGGTTGCCATACGTCGGGAATTTTATGGACAAGTCCGGAAATATAGGTCTTTGTGCGGAATGTGGAGGAATTCTAAACAGTCCGGAATTTCTACAATTAAGTGGAGATTGATATAAAAAATGAAATAAACCAAATTATTTTTATTACAAATCAAAGTAAAAACATCACTTCTGATATTTTATTAATTTTAAACAAAATGTCTAGAAATAACGACATTCATATTATATTTACAAGAAAGTCCGGAATTTTTATCAAATGTCAGGAATTTTCTCCGGGATTTTGATTTTTTGATCTGGGAACCCTAAAAGAGCAAAATCCATCGGCATCCAAAAGGCATCGCCCGAGTCGGAAGGCGTCCATCGTGCGTATCGGCTGTCAATTCATCATATATTATAGATATATAATATGATGAATTGACAGCAAATTTTTAAAATGGTCTCCACACATAAATATTCTGAACAACAGAATAAGGAAACTAACATATATATTTAGATGTTTAAGAGATATTTTAAACGAAAAATTACTTAGAACCACATATTTCGCTTTCTGTCAATCAATTATACAATACGGCATTATAGGATGAGGCGGTACATATAAAAATCAAACACAAACAATTTACATATCACAAAAACTAATAATAAAAACAATTTTAAAAAAACCCTACTCATATTCGTCAGAACTTTTATTCAAACAATTTAAGGTCAGAAAATTAAGTGCATTATACTTTTATCAGTATAATGCACTTAATTTCAGTATAATGGGGTCGAAGGGTTGGTAGGTCGTGGTGGGACACATCAAGCTGAATGGTGTGCGCCTCAAAAAATGCCACAAAGGACGTTGCTGCATCAGCAGCACTACCAACAAGTCCAACTCTCTGGCGTCCACGAGCGGTCGTCATGGCCCCGCGACCCCTGGGCAATGTGATCACCGGTGTGGGACGTCCATCCCATTTCGGGTTCATAGCCGACGGAGAGGGGGCGAATGGCGAAACTCTGGCGCCATAAAACCAGAACCTCCCAGCTAAGGGAAGGAAAACCCCTACAGAAAAACCCTCGCCTCCAGTAAGGGGTTGGGCGAGTGGCTAATAACCACTCCCTGTAAAAATAGCATTATTACGAAACCGGAAACTAAGCCTCGGACAGCGAAAATACCCGGCAGACAACATGGCAATCGAAATATGGACTTGAGAATGGCAACATGGAATGTAAGAACGATGTACAGAGGTGGGGCCCTCAGAGAAGTACTTGGTGAAATGGAAAAGTACAAAGTAGATATATTAGCAGTTCAGGAAACAAGATGGACAGGCACTGATACCTTTGATACTAGAACGCATACAATAATGCACAGTGGCAACGAAAAATACCATGAGTTCGGAGTAGCCTTCATCGTTAACCAAAGATTAAAAAACCAAGTAATTGGTTTTAAGGCTGTAAACGAAAGAATATGTATACTTCGTATAAAAACTAAATTCTTTAACATTTCCATCGTAAATGTTCACGCTGAGACAGAAGACAAAGATGAAGTAACTAAGGATACTTTCTATCATAAACTGGAACAGATATATGACACCATACCATCCAATGATATAAAAATGGTAATTGGAGACCTTAATGCAAAAATTGGTCAGGATCCGGCACACCAACAGGTTACAGGAAAAAACAGTCTTCATACGGAAAGCAATAACAATGGATCAAGAGTGATTGACTTTGCAGAATCAAGGAATATGATAATAGCATCAACACAGTTCCCACGGAAGAATATATATAAATGGACATGGACATCACCTGGCGGCAGATACCACAACCAAATAGACCATATCCTAATTGAAAGAAGAGGGGCGACCAGTATCACAAATGTAAGAAGCTACAGAGGAGCTAACTGTGATTCGGATCACTATTTGGTAGTAGCATCCTATAGATGCAGAATAGCAAGAGATAAAAGGTCTAATCAGCCAAGTATCCCAAAGCTAAACATCGATGCTCTAAAAACACCAGAAGGATTGGAAAGATATCATGACTCATTGTCAACAAACCTACCAAACCAACTGAGTGATCCGTTCTCCCCAAATGATTTAGAAGAAGATTGGACCAATCTGAGAAATGCACTGCTGACAGCGGCGGAATCAGGCATTGGAAATACACCAAGACAGGCTAGAAATCCCTGGTTCGATGAGGAGTGCATACAGAGCGTCTGCAAGAAAAATGTTCTAAAAAAATTATGTATAGAAAGAGGAACTAGAGCAAAAAGACAAGCCTACGAACAAGCACGAAGAGATGCTAACAATTTAATTAAAAGAAAGAAGAGATTGTATTTTAACAACATATTGTTGAAAATGGAACATGACTTTGCAAATAACAATCCACGTGAGGCATATAAAGGCGTCAATGCATTTAAAAAGGGCTTCAAACCCAACACATCTCTGTGCAGAGATAGTAATGGAGACATAATAGGAGATAAGGAAAAGATCAAGACTAGGTGGAAAGAATATTTTCAACAGCTCTTAAATCCCAATAACAACCTGACAGTCGAACCAACTCACATTCCGGACGAGCTAAATAGTGATGAAACAACGAGAGCGCCATCAATGGCAGAAATAAGGGCTGCCCTAAAGAAATTGAAAAACAATAAAACTCCGGGAGGAGATAATATCCCTGCAGAGCTCTATAAATATGGAAACGAACAACTGAAGAACCTGCTACACAATCTCATTGTGAAAATATGGACCGCCGAAAGAGTACCAGAAGAATGGAAAACTAGCATAATATGCCCCATACATAAAAAGGGAGACAAATTGAAGTGTGAAAATCACAGAGGAATATCTTTACTTTGTACAGCGTATAAAATTTTCACAATGATTTTGAAAGAAAGACTAGAATATTACTCAGAAAACTTACTAGGAGAATATCAGGCAGGGTTCAGGAGGGGGAGATCCACCACTGATCAACTCTTCACTACTCGACAAATCTTGACAAAATGCTGGGAATTCGATATAGATATATACCAACTATTTGTTGACTTCAAACAGGCGTATGACAGTATAGATAGGGAGAAAATATATGAAATACTCCTCAATTTTGGAATACCGCCCAAAATAGTCAAGCTTGTAAAAGCAACAATGGTCGGATCACGGTGTCGAGTAAGGATAGGAGGTGAAACAACGGAGGATTTTAACGTCTCCCAGGGGCTGAAACAAGGTGATGGCTTAGCACCCACCCTTTTCAATATTGTACTGGAGCACGTCGTGAGGAAGACAATGATCAGTACCGACTCAAACATCTGCTACAGAAGCAATCAAATAGTTGGCTACGCAGATGACCTTAACATTGTCGGAAGATCCCTACAGGCTGTAAGAGAAGTGTTTGACCCTTTGGAGACTGCGGCAAGAGAGGTGGGTTTGCAAATCAATGAAAATAATACAAAAATCATGATGCAAACCAGAACCCCTCACCGCAGAATAAAAGACAAAGTGAAATTTAAAGACAATTATAATTTCGAAGTGGTCGAAGAGTTTACCTACCTGGGCTCCATCATAACGCAGGACAATGAAGACCCAGTAGAAGTAAGAAAGCGCATTACAGCCGCTAACAAAACTTACTTCGCGTTGCTGCCAGTGTTCAAATCCCGAAACGTCCATAGGAAAACCAAAATAACCTTATATAAAACAATTATCAGAACGGTCTTGGCCTATGGATGTGAGGCGGGAACACTGACAGCAAAGTCAGCGGAACGGCTGGACATCTTCGAAAGAAAGGTACTTCGAAGAATCTTAGGAGCGGTGCGAGAGGGAGAGACATGGAGAATCCGCCACAATAATGAGCTCTATGATATTTACCAAGCTCCCAGACTCTCCACCCATTTAAGACTCCAAAGATTAAGATGGGCCGGACATGTGCACCGAATGCCAAGCACACGAGTACCGAAGAAGGTTCTGACAGGACACCCGGGAGGTAAACGAAAGGCGGGCAGACCTAGACTGAGATGGGAGGATGATGTCAGGAAGGATGCAAGAGGATTACTCCATGTTGCAGATTGGAAGACGACGGCCGAGGACAGAGGGCGGTGGAGGCTTATTTTGAAGGAGGCCAAGGCTCGAAATGGGCTGTAGCGCCATTGAAGAAGAAGAAGAAGATACTTTTATCATGCAACATTACAAATTTATAAAGATAATATTAAAAATCAAGTTGCACCCTTTAAAAATAACAGAAGTCTTAGACAAACATCAATACTTCCCACTCCAAAATGTAAAAAAAAAATTGGACAATTGAGTCATAAATATCTCGGAGCAAAATTTTTTAATTCATTACCAGAAAAAATTAGAAACATGAATACCAATATAAAAATTTTTAAAACTCACCTCAAAAATTATACTGAAAACTTAAACTGAATGATATAAAAAAAGCAATACAATAACACCCCCCCATACACACAAGCCTTGCTTAATTATGGGGGTACATCAAATATTCTACTATGTAATTAATTACTGTATAAAAATTATTTGTAATTTATGTACCTTCTATTACTAATAAAAATAAAAAAAATAAAAAATAATATTTATATTTTCTTATGTAAAATATCATGATTTCAATTTAATTACTACAAGAAACAATATTTATGTCGGAGAAGATGGTAAATCATGCAAAAACGATCTCAATCAAAAGTTTAGGAAACTCGGCAAATTTACCAATAACTTATCGGGTGAAATACATAAATGATTGCCGTGTTATCAACATTATTACACTATAACTACGTGCATATTTAATAATACAAGCCTAATAGGCGTTCGTAAATGAATATTCGTTTGTCATATTATTTAGATATTTGTATTAGTTTGTATTTTTTTATATGCAATGACATTCGATTCGCAAATTTTGCCGCGACTAACAACTCTTAGCGAGGATTTCGCGGGAAACGCGCCGTCTACTCTCCCGTTAGCATAACTACTTTTAACAGTTGGTGACTTTTAAGAGCGTCGAAAGTTGTTCTTACGATCGTGCAGGGTGGTTACAATGAGAAAGATTAATTATTCTCCGTACCAGCTTTTTAAAATTATAACTTAATATCGAATTTATTTCAATCCAAATTAGCTTTAATTTATACCTTCATCCAAAAATGCTGAAAGGCGTAATGATAAAACTATTAAAATAATGTACTTTTTGTAACTATTTTTTGATTATAAGTAATTATCATTTTTCAATAATGTCCAAATTTAATAAGAATGTTAAAAAAATCTGAAATATATTAGTTCGTAAGTGCGCAAATAAATACACAAATGGACCAATTTTCGTCAAGAAACACATGTACGTACATATTTTTTAATGATTTTATTGAAACTAAAATTAAAATTCTAAAAAGTGCGTTTGCTAGATAATGTATTGATTTATTTTACTGCATGATTATATTATTTGAAATGGGTGTGGTATAAAACAAAATCTTTTTTGAAAATTTAACAAATCTGCCAACGACCTATGGAATAACCTTATTATACTAAAAAATTTAAAAAAATCTCAAAATTTATTACATGCAAATGCTAGATAAAAGAACAATCTTTCGAAATCCATTTATAATTTTTTGTGGAAAAGAGTCATTACGACTAAAATCTGATTTGAAAATGACATATTTCTGGTTTTCTCTGGTAATACCCTCTTAACGCAAGCTCGATAGGTCCATACGGAATACGGCAATTAAGATAACTCTCAATTTCTATTTTATTTTGTCGTATACGGCCGGTTTAACACGTGTTAGGCTGTCGCAAAAGATATAGAATCACCCTCTGAAAATATATTTTCTAAATTCTCAATTGAATGATGGATTGACAGCACTACCGACACCTTCCGACATGCGGAGGATTTTGCCTTTTTATTTTAATTGTCTCGCAACTCTGTCTTAACACAAAATAAAATCTTTCAACCCCAGTTTACCCCTTTTAAATTCGCGTTTGCAAAACTGTTATTCATTTTGTTTAGTTAGATATTTTGTAAAAGAAATAAGCACTGACTCGACTCAGAAACATTTTCCATTCACCTTATCTGTGAGTTCGTAGCAAATACCTTTTGTTTTCTAGGAAAAATCTCAAGCAATTTTGAACAAAGGGAAATAACTCGGCGAGGTGAAAGTGATCTCCCGTAAGACACAGTTTAATTAGTTGTATAATAAATTTGTCTAATTAATTGATAATGAACCCAGGAATTGCTCGCATTACGTACTGTAGGATAATACGACATTAATATTTAAATCTCTTTGTTTGCTGTGTGATAATTAGCACTGAGCGAAACTATTCCATGGACAATTAGAAATTTTGTTAAATAATTCAGTTTTAGGCGGTCATTTTAATGTCGCTTGGAATGCACCTCCAAATTGTATGTTCACGTAAATATCTGATACACTTAAAGACCAATCAACTTGATAAGTGCTATTTGAAGAATTACCTAGAAACAGTTGTAGTGATTTATTTTTGGGGTATTACGCCATGTTGGATGAGGTAGCGCAACGCGGCATAATATACTAAAAATAAATCTCTATAATACTTTTGGCCGTGCAAATCTCAAATCATATCTCACAGTGGATTTTACCAGAGAACGAACACAATATAGACATTCACTGTTTCAAGGTGCATAATACATCTTCCAAATGTAACAAAAATAATTGATATTTTTTGTAGAATTTGTCAACTTGATGAAACCATTGACTTCCAAAGAATAATTGGTATTTTTAATAAATAGAATAAGCTAATATTTATTTAGTAGTTCCATTTAAATAAAATGAGTTACGTGTTATAAAACCAAATAAATCGTCTTTAAAAGTGTGTAATCTTTAGAATCTACTCATGTAATTTTAAGGCGGAGGTTAGGGGATCAATTCCCATGAATAGAAACAATTATCTTTAGAGATAAGTTTTAAGATTTTCACGGCCAGAAGCATTTTCGTTATATGTTTTTGGGGTGTTGTGCCGTGTTGCGCTACCTCCTTCTTTAGCCAACGTTTCGGACATCGTTGCAGTGTTCATCATCAGGGCAGATCCGGCAGATCCGGTAGATGTGAGAATTATCTTTAGATGTTATAAATACGGGCGATGCAACTTTTCTGATCCGATTGTTATTTATGCCGAATCATACAAAAATGGCTCAATACCTGATAAACGGAACATTGCAAATAAATCATATTGCACTTTTACTGAAAATATCGGTTTTTTTTAAAAACAATTTGAAAATCTAAATTTCTTCGTCTTATTACGGGAGATATCAATTTTTTTTTTTACTTTTTTAAGTTTGAAAGAATCGGATAAAAATCGGTGTTTTGATTGAAAAGCCGACGAAGTGCAGATTAATTTTTGTTTGTCATTATAAAGAATGCTTTGAAGCGCAAAATCTCCCTACAAACCCGTTTTCAGATAATTGAGTGTTGTTCTTTAGATCATGATCGGAAAATATTTTATTATTTGTGCCTGCACTTCAAAAAATAGAACAAATGCATTTTGGCGATGTTTTTTTTATAAATCAAAACAGGCGGCCGGTGTTAAGCGGCAATGTTACACATGAACGTGTATCTTTTAAATTTAAAGCAATGTATTAAAAATATGAATTTCCGTTCTGCCTTTCCGTAACTCTGTCCGTAAACTGTTGTTTGCCAGGGTAGGCCAGCAACAAGCACCACCAATTACGACGCGGCATCCATGACACCCAATGACATTTCGTGTCCAGCGATTCTTGACACTGTCCTTCACAAATTTTGTACATAGAAGGGTCAAAATCGTAGATGAAGGAATTTTTCCCGCGCATGCGCAAGAACTGCGCACATTCCCGCGCTCCGGTAAATTATTAATATAAATTATTTGGAGTGACCAGGCGCATTGCGGTTTTCTCTATGGTAAAGGGCGATAATAGAGCAAGCGATTCTGACCGTGTTCTTTGTACACTTTCTTTATACATAAGGGTCAAAATCGCGTGTAAAATCTCAAACACACCGGTGCACGAACGGCAAATGAGCGGTTTTTCAAAATTGTAGGTGTTTGGTTAGATAATTCAGACAAGCTATCTATCTACCTAATCTGTAACACAATTTTTTTTTTAAATCGCCATTTTTAAAATTGGAACTGATTTGTCGGGAATTCATACTATCTGTTTTTTCATGGGTCTATCCAAAGAATAAATAATAAACGTCAAAAAGTAAAAGGAACAAAATTCCAGGAGTACGAAAATGCTTCAGGGTAATTTGTGGTAATTTCCACAGTGGAGCTAATGTCATCATAAAAGTGAAATATTCCTTCGCAATGCATTTTAAATAAAATAAATTATTCAAGTTATTTGAACTTTTAGTTTAGAAAATTGGAACCAAGTTTTTTTTAAATTAGCTTGACACATGAGGATTTCACCTTTGGGGATGCTGTGTGGAGGGTTTTTTTAAGGGAAGGATGGTCACCAAACACGGCTAATGCCATTTCAAGCAATGTTTCAATTCTGAATGGTGGTCTTACCCCAGGGCGATACTGAGAGTATCTTCCACTCTGGAACGTGCCGCAAATATACTATATATTATTTTAAATGAATAAATTGTGAAATAACACAAATTAATCAAATAAAATTTATTTGCCACGCCGGGATTCGATCCCGCGACCTTCGGAATGCGAGTCAAGAGCCTTACCACTGGACTACGCCGGCCGTCAAAATACAACATATAATGTATTTTTATAATATTTTTGGATAGATGTCGTAACTTTTCAACAACATTTGATAACAAATTTCATTTGAAATGCAATGATCCCAAAAGGCTTAAGGCACTTTTTTATGAATACTTTCAGCTTTACAAATACTACAACCATAATATCTCGTGATTTTTAACGATACATAATATATCTATATATGTAAAAAAATAGGTTCCGTATGTTTGTGTCCGCAAATCTCGGAAAGCAATCGATGGATTGACTCAAATGTTTTACAGAACATCGCATTTTAGCAGAAGAGTGTTTTTGTATACAATGGTAGGCTCAATTTTATGAAAATTGTAAAAAAAAAATACTATAGGACGTGCGCGAGTGGTTTGAAAATGTGTGTATTTCATATATTTTAGCGGCAGGGAGGGAAGGCAAGAGGGGGGGGGGGGACCGAAGGAAGTGAGGTTCGCGGTAAGGGTGACGAGGGAGGGGGGAGGAGGGGAAGGTGGAGGGGGACGCAGCAAGGGAAGGGTCGCGGGAGGAAGGACTACATAATAAAAATAAACGTCAAAACGTAAAACCGCCGAAATAATAATACACCAGGAGCACAGAAATATGATTGGGTATTTCCATTTGGTCATAAACCTTTATCACTCAGTGACGGTAGTCGTAAAAAACAGCACCACGAAGAATCTATTTAATTTTTTTTTAACTAATTTTTTTGAACTTTGCAGAATTATTGTTATTAAGTAAAATGCACATACCTGGTCTCTCCTCATTTTCAGCAGGCAGCAGCGGAGGGGCGGGGGGAGGTGGGGGTGGTGGAGGCCCCGGGGCAAGAGCGCCGCACTCCTCCGAGGAGCTGCCAACGTCCGACACTCCCGACTCTCCCGACAGGGGCTCCTTGCCCCTCTCCAGCTCCTGCGCGCCCCCGCTCCCCTCGCGCTGCTTGCACACGTAGATCTGGTCCTTGCGAACCGACTCGGCCTTTACCATCTTCATGCCCGAGTAGCCGTTCAGCTTCGTCTTGGAGTACTCCTCGTTGTTCTTCTTGTTGTGGTGGGATTCTTTGATGTGCGTTTCCCTGGAACAAATTTTTAAATATTGGTGAAACTTCAAACATTATTTAACTCCACAAAGGAGGCTTTGAGGAAAATAATTCCTCTCAGAGCCTGTCATCTTTGGGGACGCTGTGTGGAGGGTCTTTTTTTGGGAGGCAGGAATGGGTACCGCCGCCCCGTGAACCAAGTGGTTCGCTACGTTTGGTGACTTGGCAGAGGTGCCCTGATTCTTGGGGTAAGTTTTTTTTAAGGTTTCTGGATTTGGCGGCGGATAACCTGGACACACTGAACCCCAAATTCCTACCCACCCCTCATACCTTTTTCCTCCCAGAACTTCCTTTCCTTCTTTCCATGAAAAGATCCTTCACACAACATCCCCAAAGATGAGATAGATCCTGAGGGTAATTATTTTCCTCAGGGCTTCCTGTGTGGAGCTAATGTAGAATAGGGTCTTTAAGAGACTCATATAGTAAGAAGGAGGAAACAGTGAGGCCGGCCAATCGTTCCACAATTGAGCTGTTGAACTCAAGAACTGGTCGTAGAAACGTGACAAATTCCAATCCTGTACAAATGTTCCCCGATTAAGTACTCTTGCCGTGGTTGATGATATATTT
The DNA here is from genome assembly GCA_917880885.1 of Limnephilus marmoratus. Classification (NCBI taxonomy): domain Eukaryota; kingdom Metazoa; phylum Arthropoda; class Insecta; order Trichoptera; family Limnephilidae; genus Limnephilus; species Limnephilus marmoratus. The sequence goes on from OU862908.1 coordinate 58,358,124, forward strand.
TTTTGCAGGTGGTTAATAATTTGAAATTCGGAAATGGTTGCATTCTTAACGCCTTGCTTCCTGATCTCTAATCAGGTGGAATTTGCTCCATCACGTCGACCAGCTGTCTCGACTACGGCAGGAGGAGGGGGTCGTATCATTTTCAAATATCGCCTGGCTAGTAGTTCACGGTATATCATCGTTGCTACGTCCACACTCATAACACACATATATCTGGTGTGGTAGGATTATATGGGATTCTATGACGAGCGATATGGTGATATCAAGCCGAAACATTCTTTGAGCTTTTTAGGGTAATGTGATTTTACCATTAAACATTAAACATTATAATATGCCAACAATAATTTTAAGATGACGATTGCAGACAGAACCGGTCCTGTGCAGACGCATAAATAAGAGCGGTCCGCTCCGGACGCCGAATTACCCAGGCGCCAAGGAGTTGAAGTGCTAAGGCGCCTCGTAATATTTAGCATTTAATTCCCTTGACGTTTTTACTAGAGCTAGGCGCCGTACGGGTGAGGGCCGGCATTTATTGCAGAAAGAATTATCGTAACGCCTTCTGGTTTTAAATTCATTCCTCAAATACAAAATATTTACCTCAAACTAGTCCTGGAGACGCTCATCTTTTGAGTGCTGTACAGGGTCCTAGATTCTTCTCTCGCCAAGTAGATATCCTCATAGTCATGGTCATGGCTGCTCCCATTAGTTTTGTTTTTGATGCTGGCACTTCCGAAGCTGAAGTTGCCATTGCAGGTCCCGTTTGTGTGGCTGGAGATGATGTTGTTGTTGTGATGGCTCGAGTTGTTGTTATTGTTATTGTTGTGGTGGCTGCTGTTGTTGTTATTGTTGTTGCTGTGGCCGTTGTGATTGTGGTCTGCGGAGCGCTCGGACATGTCAGATGATGAGAGGTTTCCGTCAGAACCGGCTCCGGAACTTGAGGAATGTACTTCGACTTTTACTGGAAGAAAAAATATCAAAAGAGAACTCGATCAAAAGTTCAGAAGTTTACAATTTTTAACGCACGTTTCGCAGAAGTCAAGGGTGCCCGAGGAAGACATGGCACAATCAAGTGAATGAAATACTTAGTATGGTCATGTAGAGAGTCAGAATAATACATAGAAGAATATGAGTGAGACGATGGTCTATTATTTTGAATGAAGCTAGAAGTTGGTGCCGAGATAGAGATGCGTGTAGGTCTCTACCGAACATTGCGAAGAAAATCTCTTTTAATGGTCAAATGAATATTTGAAATTCTAAATCTCATTATGCTGAATTTAAGCTAACAAAGAAACTCGATAGGCACTTACTGAAATAAAACGGTATAATTTTCATGGGACCAGAGCTAGCCGTTCAAGATTTTGTTGTTGGTTTGAAAAAGACATCGGCTTTTTTTTGTTTTTTTCGAAAAGATCGTAGGAGTCGTAAAATGTTTAGAGGGTACTTTTTTGAGCACGTCATTTAAACTCACCGGTCATTCCGTTAGTCTGGCTGATGCCATTCTCCTGTATCCTGGAGGACCTCCTGGAAGAGTTGGCCGTGAGGGTGGTGGACTCGCCCCTGGAGCCGGGGCTGCACGACTTGGCCTCAAACAGGTCCTTCACGCGATTGTAGATTAGCTCCTGAGGGTTGTGCAGGTAGAAGCTCTCGCCCCCTGCTGAAGTGGTGGACGCACCTGGTGAAAAGAGATGATATAACAGAACAGTGACAAACAGAGTACTAACCTAAATCTTCTGTTTTGTGATTGTTTTATTTCAAACCAATTCCGTTCGGTATCACTTTTTTATTATTGGGAACTAAACGATTCATTTTACAGGTTGCATGCGGGAAATTGATGAATCTTCATTATATCGAGATTTTTTTTTCTATTTAAGCATTTAGATTTTTTTTAACCTTTTTCGGTAACTCGGTTACAAACACTTTTGGAGTCGGTTCTACGCTTCAGTGTATTATAAAATATCATAAACAGATGATAATAACTAAACTAAACAAATCTAACTTCGGATTCAATTAACTCGAGTTTCACTTTCAAGTTAAAATCAAAAAAGTTAATCCACTAAATGGACTATAAATGTGAAATGGATTCACCAGTTTCTCTCTTGTACCACTAGTTTCCCGACATCGTTTGTACACTATGTACAGGCACCTAACCGTAAAAATGTTGTTAAGTAAGAACTACTTTTGAAGGCGAAACAGCTATCACGCGAATATTTTGATATGAATCATAAGTTACTACAACATTTACTTTTCACTAATCTTCCTTGGATAACATCCGGGTAAAGAATCGATCGTAATACTGATCTAATCTGGCATCGACAGTCGGCTCTAGGAAATCAGTTTTCAAACAATAGTGTTGCTGATTATCAAATGCTGAGAGTGGTTTTTCTTATCATATTTCCTGGTTGGATAAGATCCCACTAGACATGAGGAAATAAATGTATATTTTTAATAATATCTCTTATTCCACTGGGCGTATTATTGTGATTAGAACAAAGTGACTGGAAACTCGTGTTAAAGATGAAATGAATATAATTATTTTTTCAAAACTTCCGGGATTAACGTTACTTTAGTCAGGTACACGCTATCAAAGATCACTAAAAGACGGAAAAAGTAATTTATAGTATCAAATAAATAGTCACATTTGAGTGTGTATATATGCCTGTGAGTATGATTCCTGTGTTATATCTACGTATTTTATGCCTTTGTTTTGTAGTTAGTAAAGGAAATGTTATTATTCTTTATCTGTTTTGTATATTGTGGTTTCATGTTATATGTGTGCTTTAGTATTAGAAATATTGTTAAATTGACCTGCTGAAAAGCTGCTTTGACAGTTAGTGGGTGCTTGCAATGAAGAATAATAAAAAAATAGTATGAAACTCACTTTTGAAAATATTTTTAAATGTTTTGATTTTTCGCGTTCGACATTTTTTATCCTAGGTTTTGATGAGACACCATTTTCAATTGACTTTTAGTTCAAATTTCACCAATTTAAAGTATGTACCTTACATCAGGAACCACAAATGTAAAAAAAGTATTAAAGATATTCGAATGAAACTAATAGGTATTCGATGGAAGAAAGAAAAATGAAATATTAATTTTTCCTGCCAAAACCACTCGTTTCCCGACATCGCATAGCATTTCCTAAACATACATTTTCTCTTATAATTTTATATGATGTAAGTTTGTACATATTAATTCCATTAAATACTACATTTGTGCCGTAAATACAATGTTTCATTACACAACATAAGTTATTGTTTGTTGTGACCATATGTAGTGAAAGCAAATTAAAGTTATTAACGTATGGATCGCTATAATTACATCCAATGATCTACTAGAGAGATCGATATAATAACGCCATCACCATTGTAATTATCAAAAAATTATGGATCGATTATTTTGGGTGATAGTTTACATTGTAATTCGATAAATACCAAGGCGATTTTTACCGGCAATTCGATTTGATTGCTTTCGTTTGATCTTGTGATCTCAGAATCACATTTAATTTAGACATAATAATTAGTATTACATGAAAGCATTCTAAAAGTTAATTACATTCTGTAGATAAACCACGCAGATTAGGTATTTTGTACATAAAAAGTATTTTAATTGTTGTTTCCTGAGCCTAGTAAGCACGCGTGTGATAACTTTTATTCGGTATTACATATGTATATATTTTACGTAGTGTTTAAACCATATCTGTTTGTTTTTAAATATAGGCGTCTAGCGGACATAACGTATAACAATAAATTATTGTAATAATAGTACGCATTCTGGGTGGGCCTCAGTCTGCAACTCCGATGCAATTAATTCTAGTACCTTTGAATAACAGTAGCTTGGAATTTAATCGATTTCAAATGGATTTTATTTGTTTGGAAAATTCTTTAAATTAACCTTCCTATTGTAATATTTTTAACAGAAAATTAATTTAATTACCATTTTCAAAATTAGAATTGACTGTTCAGAAAAGCGAAAAAGTAGGTAGGAAAATATATAATTATTTGTTAATTATAAAAAAAGCATATTGAAATGTGTGTACACGTTTTTTTTAAAAATTTTGATAGTTTTATTTACCAGGCAGGTCAATTGAGATGAAAACACACTTGTGTTAGAAATTGTAAGCTTGAAGATATGTAGGACACCATATTTAAAAATATATTTTTATGTTTATTAGTTCAGAGCACATTTGAGACATATATTAATTGTCGTGGATATTTTAAAAATTCCTACTTTAGATAACAGACGAAAAATAAACGATACATTACGTTGATGGATATAAAAAATAAAAGTGGTAACTCACCGGAGCTCTCCTCCCCTGAAGATGCCGTGTGGTGCGTGGGCGTTCGCATCGGGTTGACATATAGTCCATCGGATGGCGCGTGGGCAGGGTTGCCGCCGCCCACGGAGCCGCCCCCGCCCCCGCCCTTGGCCGCCGCATGCACGGAGGGCGGCACGCCCGGCGGGTGCAGGAAGAAGGGCTCGCGGGCCCCCGAGCCGCCACTGGGCCCGCGGGTTAATGATTGAGACCTGCGCCGGTTGGAGTTTATGCAGTCGGACACGGAGCACTTGGAAGGAGAAATAATTTATTAGTCAAATTATAAACATTATGATGATTTTGGTTTTGAGACAAAACTTTTGACACAGTGAAACACATACTTTCAGAGTTTCAGGAAAAAAACGTAATTATGTGTTCGGAGAGTGTTGTAATTTTTTAGGTGTAAAAAAAGAAATTAATGCAACATTCTTGCATGCAAAAACTAAGGAAAAAACTTTAAGGTGATGCACCACTAAGTAATGCAAAATCGCGTGTTTTTGGTTTGAAAAGTAGATCGCTTAGAAATATTTTAGATTCTTTAATTAAATACTGCGAGCAGAACACATATTTGCCTTTGAAACGATCGAATATTTTTTTGATTAGTCTTTTTGTAAGCCCAGAAAAAAAATAAAGTTTCAGACATATAAAAACTATTTTAAAGACAAAAAAATTCTACTTATAAACCTCTCTCCGTTAAGGGTTTATTGTATAAATGAGGAAAATGACCATAAAACAATATTCATGAATAAAGCACAGGCTAAGCCGCCTGAGAATTTCGCCAACTACATGAGAAATGTTATTGTTAGCGGCCTGATTCTGCAATTTACACGACGTGGTGCATCGACTGAACCTAAAAATACGACCATCAAATCTATAAATTTGCTATATTACAATAAGTTTGCTTATGTTTTAAAAAAATTTGCCCCTTTGTAACATTGGGACAATAACAAAAAATAAAATAAATACATAAATTATAAATAAAGTAAAAGAGATCGCGGGACCCAAAACTTAAAGATTATGCATTAAAGTAAATGCATCGTGTGATAATGCTATCCTTGTTTTATGGTATTTTAATGGAAGACACTTCGAGGAGTCCCTTCGACATCGGTGTATCGTCATTTGAAAAAGGTTAACATTATAAATGAGAACGGGTTGACTACTCTTTAAGACCCATGTTCACCCCTTCCTCTTCTCAAAAAGACCTTCCACATAATGTACTCAAAGGCGACGTAGACTTTGGAATTGAATTATTTCTCTCGTATACATTCAAAGTTGTTAATTTCAATAAAATGAGTTTTTGAAACAATAAACATAAAAATGGGTTGTCAATTACCGCAGAATCTCCTGGTCTGCAGGTGCAAGTGTGCACCCCCTTGTAGGAAGCGAGCGCTTTGTGTGTCTCGCGGGCTTCTCTGCCGTCGCGCCCCTCTCTCCCCTCTAGAGCTGCTCCGTGCTGGACCAGGACATTCAGGCACTGGGGACAGAAACAACATTCACTAAGTATATTTTATTCATTTTTGAGTTATAATGCCGTGTGGCGCTTTCACCTTCTCTAACCAACGCTTCAGACGTTGTTAATAAGTAAATCATCAGGACAGTTATATTTATTTACTTACGCCCTTTTACGGGGCTTTTACATAAGAATGAAATTTACAAATTACACTATGATTAAATAATATATAAATACTATATATTTCTTTAACAAAGAAATAAAATAGTTATTTTGCAACGAAATACATAGTTCAAATAAATGAAGACAATAGAAGCGAAGCTCAATCGAAAATCTGGAAACAGAAAAATCAGAAAAACACATTGACACCTCTGGGACTCGAACCCAGGACCTCTTGCTCATACATAAAGATAGTTGCCAATAATATATGCGTTAAAGAAAATGAAGATAATGTAGGTGGTTCTTAGAAGTATGGTACAGGTAAACATGACCGAATTTCATATCAACACCGTGGCGCAGTGGTTAGCGCGTTTGCCAGGAAAGCAAGAGGTCCTGGGTTCGAGTCCCAGAGGTGTCAATGTGTTTTTCTGATTTTTCTGTTTCCAGATTTTCGATTGAGTTTCGCTTATATTGTCTTCATTTATTTGAATGTTGCAATTTGAGGTTTTGCTCATGAAGTTAAAATAAAAAATGAATTTTATAGTATTTATTGTACGTAGTTGAGCTGCCTCAGTAACAGTATTTTGTATTTGTTTAAGACAGATTGAAAATGTCCACTGACTTGGTATAATTATTTCCCTCCATTAGTATTCTGAGCAAAGAGGAATACATATGGTAGTTAGTTCCAGAATTTCTGCACTGAAATAAATCCTGACTTCTGGTATTACGTAGTGGAATCCGGAAGCTCATCAATTCAAGCAATACCGGACTATCAACTAAATTATTTAGAATTTGATACAGAAATACCAAATCAGTGAAAATTCTTCTGTCTGACAATTTGAGCATATTCATATCATTTAAAATAGTGTTGCAGTTTAACATAATTGCTGGAATACCCATTTTAAAATTTAGAAAATGTAAGAATTTGTTTTGTATTCTTTCAACAGCTTGTATATGTATATTATAATATGGGTTCTCACCATAGACATATGAATATTAATAGACCAGAACATAAAGGTGAGGGGAAGAAACCAACTACAGCGGGGCGCAGAGCGGGAAGATGAATTCGGTGATATGTGATTCGTCAATAACTCAATCTGAGAGTATGTGGGCATCTCGCATTATAATATCACCATTTAGTTTTTAAAAGTAAACTCTGCTCTTTAATGAATAGACTTTTTTACATGGGAGCGCGAATTGCTCGCCGCGAAATGAACAAATTTACAATTTCCAAATACAGCAAAGTAAAGTTCGCCTATTTTCATAGTCCAATATTTTGTTAAGACACTTTTACAAATGTTTCATAATTTACTTACCCCACAAAACAGCGACGAACACACGCCATGTGCCTCGAGTGATAGTGTGTGTTACAAAAACGACCATATTATGTGATCTGAATAAGCTTATAATAAAGTAAAATAATGCTTTCCTATGGAATGTAATACGACAATTGGGTTTATTCTCTTTTTCACTTCTATTTTTACACGTTTTCAAAACACAAGCCACTATTTTTGCCGTGTTATTTCGTAAAATGCACCGATGAGTGCTCGACGCTGGCTCGCAGAAGAATGATGACATCACATTTTTTAGATTCACGCGAAGCCATACTCGTTCCCAGCCGGTTCCAATGGAACCGGTACGGGGAGGGGGAAATAATACGCTTTTATCGCTTAGGGCAGGTCTATTAATATTCATATGTCTATGGTTCTCACAGACGGGAGAATTGTACTCAAGTTGACTTCTAACATATGCAAAATATAACAGTTTAATACACTTTATATTGTTAAAATTTCTAGTTAGCCTAGTATGTAGATTGTAGTTATGTAGATTGTAGTAAAGTTTATGTATGTTGAAATGTGGTAGATAATTTCAGTATCACCCTGATGAAAGACCACCATTCAGAATCGAAATATTGCCTGAAATGGCTTAAGTCGTGTTTACCTTCCTCATTCCCATATCCTTCCACTCCCTACTACCTTCAGTCTCACAAACATACTTTAATTGGGGATGCCATAGTCTCGCTGACTCGAGAAGAAAGCAGTAGGGACTCTCGTTGGTGCACACGTAAAAAAAGAAGAGACATCGTTCTGCAAGCATAATCCTCTTAATATGGTTTTCTGCCTTTAGTTACGATGTAGTAGTTATATATTATACGTAGTAATAACAGTCGACGTTTGACGTTCTCTATTTTTAAGATCATTTTTATATCTCTCAAAGATGTCAAAGTCAACGACATGATTGCATTAACAAACCAGAATCAACAAAATCATACTAAACTGCAAGCTATCAAAAAATACTAATTTTGGTTGTTGTGTCTTTTGTTAATGTGTCTTTTGTGTGCTCAGTACAGTCTGGAATCGGATTTGCTTTAAATTTAAGAATCATTTTCAAAATTTTAACTGGCTGTGTAAAGAATTCAGAAGAGCGATTAGGTATATAAAAATAACCTACCTATAATTTATTATGTTTAATAGATTATTATTTTAATAGATAATTCATATTCTAGATAGTTCGTAATAACGTAAAATCAATTGTTGCTTTTAGTCCAGAGAAAAATTATTTGAATTTGAAAGATTTTACGTGCTGTGATTTTTGCCTAACTTCAGGAGCCAGAAACGCACCAGTGAAATTTTCGTTATTTGTTTTTGGGTTGTTACGCCGTGTTGGGATACCTCCTTCTTTATCCAACGTTTCGGACAGCGTTACAGTGTCCATAATCAGGGTAGATGTGTCCGAAACGTTGGCTAAAGAAGGAGGTAGCGCAATACGGCACAACACCCCAAAAACAAATAACGAAAATATTTTTGGCCGTGAAAATTTAAAAAAGGAATCACACCAGTGAAAGTTATTTTTTGAATGGTGAGATTATGAAACTAGTAATATTGTTAATGTGAATCGGTATTTTACCAAACTGTTGCTGTCACTGTCGCTATTACCCCCTCCCCACTCCCTCGGATACTGAGCGAAAGGAACAATTGCATCTCAAGCAGATAACACCTAAATAAAATCGTCCAAATAGAGGTTTTGTACTCCCAAATTTTCTCCTCCACATTGGACCGATTTTTAATTTATTAATATTTTTAAGGTTTTTACCTATTGTATTGTATTCGCTATTGGTAAAAAACCTTAAAAATATATTCTGCATCCGTGCGTTTTGCTTTTTTAAAAAAGGCATTATCTAGTTTGTATGTCGTCCGTTGATGGCATTAAAATCACTCAATTTTAACGATTGTTGGTTAATGGGAAGATCTTAACTCCTAAAGAAGTAACTTATCATAAAAGCAAAACGTACCAACGCCAGTAGTCGATATCTATAATGAATATTATATTAAAAATATAGATAGAGGAAATTGGGGTATACGGTTGTATTGACAAAACACCGCCCGGTAATTTTACTTTACTTCTATCAATATGTGTTATTTCGTTATTTGTCATCATTCTGTTAAATGTTCACAAATAATCAGAAATTTATGTAAAGCATGTGAAATCTAGGTCTAGCGGCAAAAGATTTTACCACTCTGCGAAGAAGAAAGCTATAAATCACCGCTAACTAAAATCAAATCAAAGGTGTGCGCCTCCGCTAAAAAAACTTTCCATTTCCACCCACAGGTGATGGCGATGGATGAATTCTCACCTCGACTTGTTGGTTCTCTGCGGCGTCGTTGATGGGCGACTTGCCGAAGCGATCGAGCGCGATGCGCGCACCGTGCCCGAGTAGCCAGCGTACCGTGCTCAGGTGCCCGCGCGACGCTGCGAAGTGCAGGGGTGTTGCGCCGTCTCCATCGCGCAAGTTGGGATCTACCCCTTGCTCCAGTATCTGAAATAAAAAATCGTAATTTAATAAATCATCTTCGACGGTGGTTGCATCTAACATTACCCTTTTTTGAGAGATGGATTTTGTAATTCAACGTATCGTCACAATTCCGATAAACCCTCTGCAATATTTTTCTCTTCTCCTGAGTCTTGGATCTGAAACACTTTCAGAAATTCTAAGTGAAGACCTGGAAATCTGAGTGAGATAGCCAGATACTTTACCACCTTAATCTCATCCATATCCTACCCCTCCCTACACCCTTCAGCCTAACAACATACCTCATTTGGGGATACAAAAATGTCATTGATTTCTGTTATCAGGAAGCTTGTGTCGTATTAGTATTAATTTGATTTATAAAGTGCCGAAAATTTATTTTTACTTCTTCGACTTATGACACATTTATGTAAGTGCAACATTGATGCTCATACTTGCGCATCTCGTGAGAGTCTTAAATTTCCATTTCGGAAAATAAAAGATACCATTATGATGAAAACGATATCGTCTTACCTTTAATGGGACAATTCTAGAAAATAACACCGCACATTGAAAAACATTCACCATTCATTTCAATCGAGCTACTGATAAAAACTTTTAATGGACATTTAATCCATAATTTTCTCCATAAATGTATCACTCCATAATCTCAATTATAAGTCGTTTATATGGTAATTGTCTAGAACACTTATTACGAGATTGAATTATGTAGGTACCTTTTTACACATAATGCTATTAAACTTGTGATCGAAGTAATTGAAGTATCGCACAATTCGTATTTTGCAGGTGTATTTCTTCCATAACATTTCCAGAATTATATAGTGGTTTCATCTAATTGGGTATAAATTAATGGTAAAACATGAGCAAAATTAATTAATCAATGCATCCATGGATCCGATTAAAAAAAATATAACCTATTGGACACGAAAATATTACCTGTAACATAGAAAATTTATTGATTTGATATCTGTAGCGCAACAACTCTCAAACCGAAGGTTCTAGAATCTATTTTTTTTTCCCTAGAAGTTAACAAAACTATTTTACTCCAAAAAATACTTCAAATCATAAGCTATGAAGTTGGGGAATCTGTGGAACTACGGTGTGCTTTAAAATATTCATTAAATTGACAAAAAAACAAAGTAAGTCGCAAAATTTGTCTACATTTTTTTAAAAAGAAAGACAAACATTCCCGGGTTACGAATAACCCGATAATATTTGTAAATCTCCTACTATCACCACAATAAGCGAAAAATGTGGCTTGTATCATGATGGAGAACTTAGCCAGCCGAGGAATCGAACAAGAGATCAAAAAGCTATGCCAACTCTGCCACTGACCATGTTCTTAGAAATCACAATGTCCACGTGGTTGAAGGGCGACACCCTCGACTACGATTTCAGAGGTTGCCGGTTTAAATCCTCGCGTGGGCAAGATATTTAATTAAATAATGTATACAATTAATTCCTTAAAAAAACGAGTGTTCTTTAGACCACACGACTGAAGTAAAACTTCTTTTACTCCATCTATATGATAGGAAGAGATAAAAAAAATATACGCGCGCACTGCTCTCTCTTGCTCCTACAGTGTGATACAGACAACAGGCCTGCACTGTATCTTAGATATACAAAACGTAACTGGCTACGAGAGAACGAGAGAAAGAAAATGTGTGCTCGCACCTCTCTTGGCCCTACAGAAATATACGAAACGTAACTCTCTCTCTTTCTATCTTCACTAACTTATATCTCCTTCTAAACTACCGTTCGCCTCGCTTTTCGTAACGATCTCGTCATGAATTCACCAGCTTACTCCCTAAGTCAAGCGTGCGTAAAGAAGTTTTATTTCAATAAGTTTTCGTCTATTTGCGGCACGTTTCAGAGGTGAAAACACTTTAAAAGAAGACGGCAAGTATAGACTAGTTTGGCTACATCTAGTAAAGAATATGTTTCCAATTCAGGTTCATACAAATCTATGAGGTGTAACATAAAATACTTGTAAACAATGCGTTTTATAGTTGACAACTTCTGCTTCTCACTTGAACATAGATTTCTACTAAATTGCTCTCAATTTCTACGTTAAGTCTAACAGAAATTGTACGACGCATAACCACTTCGACAGAAACACATCAGTGTTGAGTGTAATGTACAAATGAAAGCTGGTTTAATTATATGTTCGATCTAACGACACACCCCGTCATATTATCCATTTTAATAACAACTTGTATGCCTGCGTTACGGTGATTGAAATATTGTTAAAGTTAGATAAACGTTGTACAATGTACATAATACTGAACAGCAAAAATAGATTTTATTCATATTATGTAGGAAGTTTGGAAAGGCGAAACTGAAAAAAAAATTAACCTTTTCTTTAAAATAAAGGAATACGTACCTCTTATTCCATGTACACATTCTGTAAATTCAAGTAGGAAGATTTTTATCAGAAATAAATAGTATGTTGGCTTACCGCACACCCTATGTCTACAATTTTGTTACATATGTAACACTAAACTTAGTGTTTAAGGATGTTCAAAAAATGTATTATTCTTGAAGATAATATCTAGCAAGAAACGCAAATTATATGAAATTCCCTTGATAGAAAAAAATCGCAAAGTTTGCTCCGAAAATTATTATAAACATGTTTGTTTCAGTTATTTTACAAGTTATATGTACCTATGAAAAAATTCACAGTGTTTCTTTAACTACTGCTTAAGACAACCCCCGCGAGATTTTTGCTCTATTTTTAACGAGTCGTGTTTTATTAAATATTTTCACTATTTTCGCTTCAATTACATCGTTTTAAATGTTAGCGCGCTCTCTCCAACATTCATAATTATATATCTCTCCATCTTCTTCTTTTTGAGCGGGTATGCGGCGCCTTAAGTATTCTGAGAGCGTCCTTTTCAAAATATGCTAGACGGTTTTTAAGGCGGTATATGATGTGGTAATGGTGAAACTACAGGACAATCTCCTTCATCTCTGATGTTACACGGTTCACTTCTGTATTTTAACTTGGATGAGGCAACCAAATTGAATTATGTAAATATAAAAGTGAATGATTCAGTGTCATTGAATATCATCGTTCAAAATTCAACGCGGTTGAATGAGAAATGAACGTGTAAACACAAGAATTGAATGCACTCGATCTTTATTTGTGCGCGCGCAGCCAGGCGAAAATTTGCGTTAGTCAAAATGGTTTAGGTATAAATGGAAAGAGGAGCGTACGTCTCTGTTTTTGGAACATTTTAAGAAGTACCCTAGCCTATGGAATATTAAAGCGGACGGTTTTATTTAATTAATTCGTTATTTAAATGATCACAAATGCACTTAATTCCCAGGCGACGACGACCTGAAGCAATTTGGTTGAACCGTGTAATATCGTTATTAGATTATTATTATTATTTATTTATTGAAAAAAAATAAGAAGTACATGAGAAACATAAGCTGCATATCTCACTAGGGCATTCCTGTATCGAGATATGCAGTTTTACATTGTAATTTAAACAAAAAACATACATATGAACTAAATAAAAATATAATTATAAACATATAAAAAAATATAACAATAAGCAAATTAAAGATAACATAACAATAAGCAAATTAGATACTATAACAATAAGCAAATTAAAAAGTACATAATAATATATAAGTTAAGTTATTAAATTTGGATTGTATGAAATATAGCTGAATTCCAGAATGATTTATGATACAAGCGACAACATGGGTAATCCAAAACCATCACTCTCAGTTATTATACATATTTTGACCATTTTCTTGAATAAATGTAATGTACCAATAGTTTTTATTTTTTCATTGAGCATATTATAAAGCAACGGAGCTTTATATGAAAAACTTCTTTGTCCAAAGGATGTTTTGGTATGTACCGGCTGATACATTAAAGAAGAGCCCAATCTAGTGATGCGCACTTGTTGAGATCTTTTCGCAGTGATAATGTTGTTGAAAAATTTACAGAGAGCCTGTATTATGTACAACTGCCTTATTGTCATAATTTTGCTTTCGCTATATAGTATCTGTGATGAATACATAAAACTTTTCTTGAAAATTATTTTTAAAATTAATTTTTGTGCAATATTTAAAGGCTCTAGAGTAGTCTTATGGCAAGAACCCCAACAAATAACGTTATATGAAAGCATTGATTGAACAAGAGCATAGTATACAGTTCTTAGTGTAATTTTGTCCAATATATTTCTTAGAGTCTTGAAGATATAGGCTAGCTTTCTTATTTTTTTTGTTAATATAGTAATATGATTGTTCCATTTTAAATTTTTATCAATAATTAAGCCAAGATATTTGATATTGTCTACTCTAGATAACGCTGTACATTAAATGAATGTTTTAAGACTTAAAATTCAAACACCTCGTGAACAGGCAGCGTTTGTCAAAGGTAGAACTCGACGGAAAATCCTCAATGTCCGACAACTTATTGAGAAATATCAAGAGTTTGCCTTGCCAGCAGTTTTCTGCTTCGTTGACTACTCCAAAGCATTTGACTTTGTGTACAGTACTACCATCTGTGGGCAGTAATAATTAAGGAGATGGGAGTTCCTAAACTCCTTATATATGTATATATTTATAATGCAAAAATAGGTTTTTAGTAGTTTTAGCTTATATTTTTAATAAACTTTAAATTCTACATGGAAACGGTAGGAAAAGCTTCAATTTGTCCAAATCCTTTTTTTGTTTATATGTATAATAATGTAAAGAGATTTATAGTAAAGATTAATGTAATCTTGACGGCTTTCGTGGTCGAGGGACAAGGCTCTTAACTAGCAATGCAAAGGTCGAGGGATTGAATCACGGCGTGCGCAAAAAAAAGAAAAGATTAATTTATATTATTTCACAAGTAATTCATTAAAAATAATCTATAGAATATTTGCGGCACGTTCCAGAGTAGAAGATACTCTCAGTATCGCCCTGGTGTAAGGCCATCATTCTGAATTGAAACGTTCCTTGAAATGATTGGTGACCAGATCTGAATAGGTAATTTAAAAGCCGGGTACGGGTACCGCCGCCCCGGGAACCATTTATTGGATAACCGACACCTCTGCCATAGGTCACACCCCAAGTGATCCGTTACGTTTGGTGACTTAGCAGGGGTGCCCGGGTTCATGGGTTGAGGTTTGTCCAGGTTTTGGCGACGGCCACTTGCTGCGTGGCGGGCCGGATAGAGAGACTGATTAAGGGACCAGAGATTGGCTGTTTGACCATTCCAGCTGGACTCTCAACCCATCGCCTTGCACCGCAATTGGAGGGATAGATTCATACATCCGTCACTCCTGTACTCACTGACCCCCGGATTCCTACCCACCCCTCATACCCTTTTCCTTAATAGAACTTCCTAACCTTCCCTTCCTTAAAAAGACACAGCATTCTCAAAAATGATATAGGCCCCGAGGGAAATTATTTTCCTCACGGCCCCCTGTGTAGAGCTAATTTAAAAAAGGTACTTCCCCACCTTCCTCTTCCCCATCTCATTCCCTTCCCTACCCTACCACCATCAGCCTTGCAACATACCGCGATTGGGAATGCCATAGTCTTACTGGCTCGAGACAGGAGCAGCTGGGACTCTAGTGAGTTATTCACTTAAAAAAAGGTTTAGTATTAAGCTTCCCTTAAACCTAATTATTCTTAGTAGTTCTCCTTACCATCCACTTGAGACAGTCGAGGCAGCCCATCTGGCTGGCAGCGTGTAGGGGGGTCATGCCGTCTCGGGCCCGAGCCAGCAAGGAGCCCCCGGCCTGCTCCACAAGGAACCTCAGCACCGGCAAGTGTCCCTCTTGTGCCGCCAGATACACCGGCGTCACGTCATTATCCATCGCCGTGTTGGCACTGAAACAAATAAAAACATTGCTTTAGCACCAATAATAATACCGACAGTGGAATTCCTTTATGTCATTGGAAACACGAGAATATTCATATTAAATACATTGTGTGTGGCTCATATGTTACTTTTTCAGCTAAAGTTAAATAACTTGAATAATAATAACGAGACGCCATATTCATAAAGCGCAAATGCGAAATATTTCTTCGACCTCCATAATCGAGGTGCAAGGCTCTCGACTAGTAATCCAAAGGAAGGCCGAGTGTTCAAATCCCGGCATCCGCAGGTAAATTTTATTTGAATTGTTTCACAATTCATTATTTAAAAATAATATGTAGTAGGTATATTTGCGGCACGTTCCAGAGTGGTAGATACTCCCAGTATCTCTCTGGTATAAGTCCACCATGCAGAGTTGAAACATCGTTTGAAATGGCTTTAGTCATGTTTGATGACCAGATCTGATGGCAGGTATTTCTTTACCTTTCTCTCCCTAATTTCCTTCCCCTCCCTTTTACCTTCAGCCTCTCAACGTTTCCTAATTGGGGATGTCATAGTCCCACTGGCTCCATGCTAGTTGGGACTTACATAAACGCACAGTTGTACGGTATTTGCATTAAAAAAAAATGATGTATGATAAATGGTTGTTTATAAGTTGTGTGCTTGTTTGAATCCGTTTATTAGTAAGAGGGTAAGGGTGCACAAAGTATGTTCGCCTACACATCAACAGGCGAAAAGGCGGAAAATTTTGCGGATAATTTTTTTTATTTCCTTTTTAATAAATAATAATAATTTATTGAGGATTAATTCCTTCTGCCTTCTCATAGTTAAGTGATCTGATTTCTTTAACTTACCCAATGAATTTTGATGCGTTTTACCTCAAGCCAAAATGTGCTTTTACTAAAAACAATGTTAATAGCCGGAAAACATATTTATTACCACCCTTCCACAGTTGGTATATTTTGTATAAACTGTTTAAAAACATTGACTATAGGAACAGTACCCACCTTAACTAAATATTTCTTATTTTCATTGTGAAAATAATTCACTGATATATTAAAGAACAATAATACGATAATATGGTATTGAATTTTAAAAAATATTTAAATAATCACATGGATGATGATGTACATTTCACCACTATACAAAACCACTGCCAGTCAATCAATAGACATTTTAGGATGGGGAATTTGAAACTTGCATCATAGTTTGATTGACGTAGTAATTTACGTTTTCACAATCACACAATCAACTTTAAGCACATTTTAAAAGCTTTTCTTGTAGTGTGAACTTATTTGTCGATGAAAAGAGCGTTGACAATAACGTCTCTTCTCGGTGAAAATCCGCAGACTAACTGCAACTGAAACTGAAAGAGAATTATCCGGTTGAGATGACGATGGATCGAAAGCTGTTTGAGACCGCATTAGGTGGCCGGCATTAAGTATATGCCTCGGCCTAGGCTAATCTCACTCTACACTACACAATTTACAATGCAAGAAGTACTTCTATACTAGTACTGGACCAGTGGTCTCAAACACAGAGAACACTCAAGCAAAGTATTCAAGGACCATACCATATTATAAACAGATGGCCATACAAAATAACGGCTAATTAAGATATCACAATTCACAAGTATCACAGTATCAATATCAGTATCAGAAATCACATTATTTTCACAAACTATGGATACCATTAAAATAAGTGGAAGATTTTAGGCCAGCTGTTTCAAAGAATTTGAACAAATCATCAAATTACATAGATAATTTTCAAGTTCTGTAAAAGTTGTATTCAAGTTTTGTTGTGCTATCATTATGGGCCAGTTACTTCACAGAACTGAAATAATAACCGAACTTATATAGAACTAGCATAGAATTCGAAAATGAACCATAAAATTTTATGAACTTTTGAAATTCTGAGAAAGAACTGATTTTTGAGTTTATTTTTCATATTGGTCCGCGTGGCGTCATCTACGCCATATTCATGAACAAAAACGATCATGTCATTTTGGTGGCAAATCAAAAATGCCACCTCTTTTTTTGACAATTAAAACCGTGAAACCCTAGTTTTTTTTTTCAACTAAAGAGTTGAAAAAAAAAACTAGGGTTTTAAAAGTCTAATGCATAGATTTTAGATTGGTTTAACCACAGTTTCATAACTCCTGGAAAATAGATTTTCCTTTTTTATTAATATTTTGGGAATTTTTGAGTTTGCTGCCTTTTATCAAAAAAATCATAATAGGAAAATTAATTTCCTCGCGGCCTTTGTAATCTTTAGGAATGCAGGAATGCTGTGTGGAAGATTTTTTAAGGAAAGGAAGGAGAGGAGCGTTCTAGGAAGGAAAAAGTTTGAGGGGTGGGTAGAAATCAGGGGTTCAGTGTGCACCCCTGCTAAATCACCAAACGTAGCGAACTGTTGTGTATCGAAAAAGCTTCAAAATTTACACATAGATGGCGGTGATATGAACTGTCAGTAGATTCCTCTAGATGACAGATGTACCTAAGTTGTCCGACAGATAGTCGGGGGGGCTGAGAGTGGGTGTTTTCTGTAAACACTCGTTAGAACCATTTTAGCTAGCTTCTAGTTAGGACGACTAACGAGGTCCATATTGTATACGCGAAGTATTAATAAAACCAGATAACTAAAATAATATTTTTATTCCCAAGAAGTAATCTCCATCCAAAGTGTGTTGGGGAATCTGTTAGTGTATCTGCTAATATCAGATCACTACACGAACTATGGCAGAGATTTTGGTTATCCAATAAATGGTTCCCGGAGCGGTGTTACCCATTCCCGCCTCCCAAATTGTGATTGGGGAAATAGTCCATTTCCCCGATTTTCCCATGATTTTTTTTTCATGTTTTCTTTTCATTAAATGATTACGTTAACCTAAATTAATAAAATATTCTCCGGCCGGATATGATTGCTCAGCGGGCCGCCAGTTGAACACTACTGTACCAGGCGATGTACGTAGGCACTTTGAATGAGAAATGCTTTTCCTGAGATTAAGTTCATGTTCAAATAGAAATAGCTCGGAGCTACCATGACTTGTTATTGCTCTGCAATATTATTGATTGTTCAGTATTTTCAAAACAAATTAAAAACATTTATTTTGATTGGTTTCTATTTTGAACCTATAACTAAATGTGATTTTGTCACCAAACGGCGCTAAATAAAATTGATCTGTTGTTACAATTTTTTTTTTCAAAAATATTACGTCCTAAATTAATGTTTTTCAAAATGCTCCTGTATAACATTATGTAGTTTTTGATTTACGGGTTTGACCCAAATATATTAAAGACCGTTGTTCCCAATCCTACTGATCAACTGTTGAGCCGAAATTTTGGCTCAACACTCCTCAAATGCACAAATACACTCTGCCCAGCGCAACTCTCCGACCAACAGGTGAATCGAGCGCTCCTAAACAAATTACTCAGCTGATCGGAGGCTTAGATTGATCGATCGAAAAGTTGGGAACAACGGCCGTTGTAGTATCATTATATATTTGTAACAAGTAGTTAAGTTGAGTAGTGGTTTTAAACCATTGATGAATAATTTTATGTGTAATGAAAATCAAATAACTTTGTTTAAACCACTACATAATTAACAATATCAACATGTACACAAGCATGTACACAACATGTACACCCCCATACACACAAGCCCTGCTTGGGGGTACATCAAATATATATATATTATGTAATTAATTATTGTATAAAATTTATTGTAATTTATATATCTTTTTGTGAATAAAAAAAAATAAAAAAAATGTTTCAATAACAATGTTATCTTCATCAGGACAAAGTCAATTTAAAAAATGAAAATAAAAAATAAATGACAAACAAGTATAGATAAATTAGAAAAATTAGAACAAAGACAAAATATTAAAAATGAAGAATTGCTTAAAAATCTCGTAAAAATAGTGATATAAAATTATTTAACGATATATAAAATTGCATTTAGATAATAAAAAACTTTTAAAAGAAACAATAAAAACAGGTAGTCTAAGTAACAAAATAAATAATTATAATTATTGAATTAATAATTATAAATAATTTTATAGGTTGTTTCAGTAATTTGTATAAACATTGTCGATGGCATTTAAAAGTAAATTGCATTAAGAAACAGCCAATTAATATAATCAAACTTGTACGTTCTCGGTAACTTTTTCTAGTGAAAAATCTAGAGCACCGTTTCCTTTACTTTTTTAACCAGTTAGGAAAGAAAACTTGACAAACTTGTGATGGGCAAATTGATTGCAGTTAAATTAAGAATCTAAGAGGAAAATCAATTGGTATGCGCCAACCGGTATTTTCTTTCTGAAAATGGTTTTCTTCTTCATGTAGAAACTGACAATTAGTTGTGTATCTTGTCCGGAAAAGGGGTTTGTAAATATAGAATGTGGATTTATATGTATGTCATCGAAACTTAGATATAGCAAAAGAATGAATGCGACTGCAGCGGAAATATCAACATAATGAACGGATGTAGAAGTTGAAGGCGAAGGTTGGCTTAAATTTACTTTAAATTGAGAAGCTCTAGCATAAAATATGAAATTAAAAGTACTAATTTCGGATGTCAGTGTTTGGCTGCATGCATAAATGAACTTTTCATTTTCAAAATTGTAACTTTATTTTAAGAAATTTATTTCAACAAAATATATACAACAGAGTAATAATTAGGTACATTTAAAATTTTGGAAACATTTCGTCTAACTAAATTTATAAAAAGCTATGCCTATGTGTATGGGAGAAAGGTGTTATTTATGTAGTTATTAAGACTTTTTATTACTGTTGTTTTTATTATGTACTTAGTTTTAGTTTTTAATAAAAACTTTTATTTATTTAGTTAAAGCCTTCAGTACATTTTTATTAATTGTGTTTCGAATTCTTTAGTCATTTTTAGGGATCTTATATTTTCTGGTAATTTATTAAAGAATTTTTTAGGTAGGTATTGTTAATTCTGTTGACCCAAAGTTTTTTTACAAGGTGCACCAGAGAAACTTACTTATTTGAAAAAATTCCCGACCGTTGAGTTGGGCAGGTAGAGGGGCGGGAGGGGGCGCATCTGGAGGGGGACGTCCCCAAGTTTGTTTCCCATTCTCGTCAAGATGGAGCCACAGCACACACAGCACGAGACTCAATGAATTTGCTGCGACAACATTTCCTCGACCGCCTCATCTCTCTCCGAGGCGATCTCCCATAGTCGGCGCGCTCTCCGGATTTGATTTGTGATTTTTTTTCATGGGGTTATTTGAAATCCCTTGTTTATGTCTATCGACCACGGACCATAGATCACCTGAAGAACAACATTCGTGACGCTATTGCCAATATTCCGATTGATATGCTGAGAAGAGGGGACGAGAACTTCAAAAAACGACTTAACCAGTGTAAGCGCGATGAGGGTCGCCATTTAAAAGATGTAATTTTTAAGACAGTATGAAAAAAAAACTTGGTACATTGTATTTTCAAATAAAAAAATAATTACAACAATAACTATAGTGCTTTTGTTTTTATTGAACTTTAAAATAAGTAAGTTTCTCGTGCGCACCCCGTACATTTCGGAATCGGTAACATGTATTTTTGCCCGAGAAAAACTTGTTTATATACATACCAACTTGTAATTCTTTATTTGAAATGTGTGTTTGTTAAATTTTGAAATGTGTGTTTGTCAAATTTTGATTGGCAGGGTTATTCAGATAAATACTCTTTTATTAGAATGTTTAAGCTTGGAGAAGATACGACTTTGCACGTAGTGGAAAATATAATAAAAACATTGCATATATTACATTTGCTATTTTATCCTCCACTACTATTGATATTGGGTGTTACATTTATTAAATCTCTCTAATTTGTCACGAAATAAATAAATAAATATTGTAAAGAAAATTGACTTAATTTGTTAATTACAATATCACGTGATTTTTAAGTGTCTGCGCTAGTTTGAAATAATTATGAAGTGAGAAGTTCGCGCTTTAAAAATGATATAAGAAAGAGAAAAGCTCATCTCCAAAACAATCGCAGAAACGTAATGATTAAAATATTTTTAATTCTTGATACACCATTATAAATTAAAGTTATTTGACGCAAAAGAAAATCTTTTGATAAAGAATGATCGATATGAAGTTATCAATAGTAGTATAATTATTTGCCATAAAGCTGTAATACTGAATCTCTAAGTTCGGTAAATGACATTTATCGATACTAAATCAATGTTTACAGTTAATATTCGTTTAAATTGGCTAAAATGGAGTGCAAACTTTCCCGATAAATTATATTAGCTTAGCAAGTTGCACACTTAATGGTGAATAAGAAATATTTATTACTGGCAATTAGTATATATATGAAATCGTAGGATGGGGATCTGCTACACATATATACATATAGAACCTGAATACAATTCAAAAAGGAATCATAAAGTACCCATTAGAACGCCTTCAATTGAAATTTTCAATAGTTTGGACTTACCAAATGTGCAACAAATATATGCCAAAAATATATTATTGGAGCTATTCAAAAATACTGAATCCTTTACTTCTACTAGACCGTGTATGCATAACACTAGATCGAATAAAGATGACATAAAACATATTCCAATTTATAAAACCACATTTGGACAAAGAAACTACACTTACTTTGCAACAAAACTCAATAATAGTCTTGAGGAAGGATAACATCCTTCCCCAAGACATAAGACTAATAAAAAATTCTAATCTAGAATAAAAATATGGCTGAAAGAGGTTAATGAAAAAAACCTAATGCAAACCTAAAAACGACACAGAAGACAAATAAACTATATTTAAATAATGCGTTTTAAGATTTTCTTAGAGGAGGGCTAAGAAATAAAATATATTCACCATTTTATTTTGTACATGCAATTATTTAATAAGTCACTATAATAAAATCTTTTAAAAAAATCATTAATAATTCTTTTCAATAAAATTGTTTAAATCATATCCATTATTATTTTTAATTGTAAAACTAACGTTTTTAAGACAAGATTTTTTATGCATAGCACAAAGGGTAACAATTATTATAAGCAATAATTATCAGCCTGAAACACTCATCCACATTGAAAAATCTTCCGAGAAAAGATACATGACGCCAACGGGACTTGAACCCGTGTCCTCTCGATTGCCGGTCGATTGCTCTTGACCACTGAGCTATGGCGGCTTATCTCGTACCCGCCAAATGATTCAATATATGCTAGTGTTTCATTCAACAATTACTGCTTATTATATTTTTTTCACCTGAAAACAACTAGCGAGGGATTTAACACTTACAATGTTTCTCTCGCAAAAATAAAGTTGGTTGTTTTCAGGTGAAAAAAATATAATAAGCAGTAATTGTTGAATGAAACACTAGCATATATTGAATCATTTGGCGGGTACGAGATAAGCCGCCATAGCTCAGTGGTCAAGAGCAATCGACCGGCAATCGAGAGGACACGGGTTCAAGTCCCGTTGGCGTCATGTATCTTTTCTCGGAAGATTTTTCAATGTGGATGAGTGTTTCAGGCTGATAATTATTGCTTATAATAATTGTTAAATCATATCCAATAAAATGTTATAAAATAAGACTTCTCAATTTATAAAATAACTTTAGATAACTTTTGCGGTAAAAAATATTCGATTTATACGCGAAAAAGAATCGCGGTAAACGCCATCTATCGATTTTCATCGAAAGCAATTAGAACTTCCGGCGTCTCTGCTAACGCCGTTATTCGTTAAAAGACTCGGCAGCAGCGTCGCTAACGGCTAACGGCCGTGCAGTCAGAAGTGTGCACTCTGCCGGCTACGGCCTGTTAGCACTCACTCTTACTTTTAGCCCGCGCGACGCTCCAAGACCAGTTTATTGAGTCTGCGCTTTATACGCGATGCTGAGCAGACGAGATTTCACGCACAATTGCCCGAGGAGAAATGTGGCAGAGAGACACGCTTTTACTAATCGCTCAGACATGTACACTGAACTGTTAAGACAATTCATCGATAGAATGAGAAAATTATGGTTTAATGACAAACCGACGGCTTGTGAAAGATTTCAATTTTTTTGTAAACACTTTTTAACATATTGTAATCGAAATCATTTATCAATAGTTTAAATATATTTCACCTAAAATATTCAAATATCGCTCATCCGGAAGGTCGGTTACCGGTTCACGAAGTCAGTAAAAGTAAATAGAATTTTTTTTTACATTTACCCCACACAGGAGCCCCCCTAGGTAAATTTTCCATTGAATCCTGTGTCATCTTTGGGGAATGGACAGAGAGGAATTTCTGAGAATAAAGAAGGTATAAGGGGTGGGTAGGAACTAGGAGTCCTTGCGTCCAGGAGTTACGGACGTATGAATCGATCCTTCCCACTACGGTGCAAAGTCAGGGGTTGAGAGAGCGGTGCAATCCAAATTGAAAAAATGTATTTGGAATTAATCGTCCCATGTTGTGTATGCATATGCATTATTTACTACGTGTGCTGATGTTTAAGAAATTCTTTAACATTAATACTTGGCCCATGGCGTAATTTTGGGGTTCAATGGGAATGGGAACAATTTAAAATAAGCCACGACTAAAGTACAACAAAATTCAACATAAAATTGATTATTTTTTTTTATATTTTTGAATGAAGCTATAACTTTGTGGTTATCCATTATAGATAAATGAAACAATTCAACTTTCATTGAAACTGTCAAATTAGTATACGCTTGCCCTGAAGAAGGAACGTTTGTTCTGAAACCGGACGGATTTACTCATTATAAATATAAGTGGTTCAAACAAAGTAAAATTGTTTCATTTATAAAATTGATTATTCAGACATAGTATTTTGTAACATGTTGTCAAACATTTTTATTATTTATTTAAAAAATGGCTTAGATACTGTCTTATCTTATCCACTAACTAACCTTATAAAAAATGCGAGAATGGTTATGGTCGTATCTGTCGTGGTTTGGTCATTACGAGCATAATTATGGTGAAACTTGTTTCTGAATATTAAAAGTCGTATTAGATGGAATTTTACGCTGGACGTTGCGAGATGCGTTTACATTCCTCCTACCTTCCAGTGAATGCTGTAATGACCTAGTAAGTATTCATTTTCTTTTGTTGAATCTAAAAAGCGCTTTTCATTTAAATAATAGCTGACGTGTACCCGGTGTTACTTGAGGTTTTTAATGTTCAGGAGTCAAATTTCAGAATCTGAAAGAAATGGGAGTAATTTAAGTTTAAAGTGGAAATAATAATTATCAAGAGTTAAAAAAAAGCGTATTTTTTAAACTATAAACACATTTCGTGTTGGTTGTGGTCGAAGGTGGTATTCCATTTTGGTCCTAGTACGATTCATTCCTTTTACGGCCTCCGGTAACTTTGGAAGTCAAGTTGAAGTAAACCACAGATTGTGTCGTTTAAAAAACTACCAAACATTGACATTAATTCCACCCCACATCTCATTTCAGTGCTGCAAACACACATGACATCTATTTTGAAATGAAAAATACATTAAGTACATTTATTTTTTTATTATCGCCACAAAAAGTATTCTCACATCCAGAGTCCAGCGACACTAAAAGTCGTTAAAATAATACAGCACAATGTCCTATTTAAAATATCCCCTTAAATAAAGTAAATTCTAGAACAAATTTGTATAACTTGAAAGAAATTCCAAAACCACACCCTAGCTTTAAACTCGATTTATTTGTGAGTTTTTTGCCCCACCTGCTTCTATCTAGGAGCCATTGAAACCATGGCATCTCTAATTGGGTTATGTTGTAAGGTAAAGGGAGTAGATAGGGGAAGAAATTAGGAAGTACCCAAGTAACGTAACACATTTAAAGTTTTAGGAAGAGTCTTCTATGAAAGCGCTTACCAATATTTCACCACTCAACATAAATGATCAAATTGATGGAACATTTCGAAATCAAACTTGCGTACAAAATTTACCTCAATGAAATATTTCATAAAAAACGGAAACAAATCATCGGCCTGCTGACCAACTTTTATTAGCTGTGAACAAAACGTTTTGTGTTTGTGTTATGGCAACAGGTTAATGATAGCGAATAATATCTAGAAATAAACAATTCCCTCATAATGGTTTTTCTCGCCATGACGAAATTTAGTCGAGACGTCCAAATAAACATCTACACAAAATGGACCATCGCTAATTGGTAAATACAGAAGTAAATTTGATATATTAACCAGAAACATAATTTTAATTCCTTATAGCCTGAATTAAAAAAATATATTATAAAATCGAGTTAAATTGAGAAATGTTTTCGCAATTTTGAGGATAGTTAATTGGCCTGCTGCATATATTATTATTGTAATAATTATTTAAGTCAAATTAAAATAATGTTAACTTTTATTGGAGTTAAACGTAATAAAGTGTCTTCATACATAAATATGTGAAATGTTTGTATGAATTCATTAACAAATAAATAATAGACAATTTCTCATTTTGTTGTCTAAGCACGTGTTTTTTTATGAATATTTCAATTTTTAAGTCATTTTAAAAGTTTTCATTAAAACTTGGTACAGCAGGTAGAATTCGTAAAAAAATCCTTATTCGAACTCTTATGTCTTTATTACTTTATTACTTTAGTGACGTTTGTTAATTTTTTAAATACATACTTACATGATCACACGATACAAAAAGTTACTGAAAATAAAAGTTTTTTCATTATATATGTATGTATTCTATTTTCTGGGCATCTAGCGGATCAGTCGCTTTGTCACTGTGATCAAAATAATATTCCCAAAAATCTCCAAGTTTTCATAAATATTATGAAGGGGGAGATAAACCAAGTCAAAATAAGAAAAACATCTTTGTCTTTCTCTTGAAAGAGTATAATAATGTTATTGTCATTTTGTCCATGTTGCGCTTCTTCCTTTTCAAATCATACATCAGGACAAGGAGTATTTTATTTATTTTTGGCTGTTGTTTGATGATGATTGCTGTTTTTTTATGTGAATACCGCACAAGAGTCCCAACTGTCTGGAGCCAATGTGAGCATGGTATCCCCAATTGGGGTATGTTGTGAGGCTGAAGGTAAGTGGGGAGGGGGGGGGGGGAGATAGAGAAGTGGAAGATGGAAATATACCTGGCTATTCAGATCTGGTCACCAAACATTGGCTAAATCCATTTCAAGCAACGCTTAAATTCTTAACCCGGGCGATACTGAGAGTATCTCCCACTCTGGAACATGCCGCCTATACCTATACCTTATATTATTTTTAATTAATAATATTGAAAAGAAAAATCAGTCAATAAAATTTTCTTGCTCACGCCGAGATTTGAACTCAACCACGGAGGCCGAAGCACAAATGGTAACGGAACAAATCAGAACACCTTCAAAAAGTAAAATCATGAAATTTGATGAAAAAAACTAGGTTACCTACGTTAAGTTAGGTTTTTAGTGGACTTTTATCATGGAACCGTATAAATAAACATAGCACATTCTTTAAACATAATGAATATTTACCTATATACAATTGCCTAATGGATACGAGGAGAAATAAAAAATAATCAAGCATTTTTCATGTTTAACCCTAAAACAATGTATGTAGGTACTTTCGTACAGTTAAATATTGTTATGACTATAACCTGGTTACAACAGACCTGGGTCACTCGTTTAATATGAATTGGTATAAAATTTCTCAACTGAAACTGTCAATCACAAGATGCAAATTCCAGTTGCGCCATCTGTATTTGGTGTTGCCATCATTTTTGCAACCGTCTCCTAAAAAGGTACCGAAAACTGAGATTGTGACACTACCAGCAACAATCAAATAAAGATTTTGAGGCGGGCTCTATATTCATAATTCATAACATTTCGTAATTAAAAAAAGATTGAAGACGATTAAGACTAATTAAGTCAAACATAGTTAAATGAAAGACGTTTCGACCTTTCTATATCTATTTTTAGTATTTGATTTAGCTTTCAATCTTCAAGGCTGGTTGGTCTTTATCATTTCATTCGGCGTAAAAGTAGAAGGTAAGTCGACTTATTGGTATATGTGATAGAGAAGTGAAGGGACTTGAATAGTCTTCTTCTTGGTAATAAATTATGACTTATGGTAATAAATTATGACTTATGGTAATAAATTATGACTTGTGATAATAAATTGTTTAAAAAGAAACTGGGCGGTTTTTTGTCTATACAAACGTATTCCAAAATTACCTCTTTGCATTTTGACACTAGTGCAAATATATATATTTTTTTAATATTACATACATATCCACTACTAGCATGTCGGCAAGTTTTGATTTAAGATAAGTTACTTGTTATTGAAATTAGGTCCCTTCAAAAATTGTTAAGATTGCCTGGTTTGAACGCCATCGATACACTTTTAGAATACAAGCTAGACAATGTATTTAAAAAAAAAATCAAAACATCCAGACCTAGAATATTTTCTTATAATACAGTTGGTAAAAAAATCTTTAAAATCAGTCTTGTTTTGGAGCACTAGCGAGTACCCGACATGTGTTGCAATGCCACTCAAAGAAAGAATTTGTTTTTCTCTGCGGGTCCTTTCCCGTACATCCCCATTCCCCTCCCCGTTCCCCTCCCGTGTCCTATTTCCTTCCCGCTTCCAGCTTCCCCCTCCCGCAAACACTCACCCTCTTCTTCATTCCCCTTCCCACACCCGAATTCCACCCACCTACCCCCACCTACCTTCATTTCCTGCCGCTAAACTATATGAAATGCATGAATTTTTTAAACAACTCGCGTGAAACCAATGGAAAATTTGCGTTCAAATTTCATAACGCAAGAGCTCACCATCATATATAAAACAATCGCAATCGGCAGAATGGCACAGGAACGCATACGGACCAAACAAAGAAGCATTCATTTTAATGTATAAAGAATTATCAGCCTGAGGCACAGTTGTCCCGTTCGGTCGATATTGGGGGGGAGGGGTAACAGCGACAGTTTGGTAAAATACCTTTTATTTAAATAATAAGCAGGTAAAAGGTGAATTGACCCATATTATTCGACTGAAGACCTTTTTACCTTCCTACCCTATATATATTAAAGCTGTTTACGTGAATATAATTACGAACTAATACGAAAAACATGTTAATCGATGTTTAAAGGTGGTAAATGAGTATTGATAAAGAATTTGATTTCTTTGAATAGAGCATAAAAGAAAATATGCGTTTTTATAACAACCATTGGAATTCTGTATTTCACCATTTTCTGTAAAAGTTGTTCTCTGAGATCTACATCATTCAAAAATAATTATCATTCACTCAAGCACCGCCTAATCAAAACTTCAAAGTAATAAATCACGTAACATTAATTTCCCCTTTCACGTTAAGAACCTTTTCCGTTTTTGATTGATTGAATTAGTTCCGCAAATTACCGCCAGGCTATTAAAAGTAAGCTTTGTTGGTAGCACAAAAGAATTTTAAGATTTGCATTTCAAGATCATTTCTCTAAATCTTGTATCGGCCGTCATCTGTTTTCTGGAGTGTGAAGAAGGTATAGATGGCGGAAACTCCATCTTTTTTACAATTAAATTTAAATTTGGAACAATCGTTATTTATTTCGCGGCAGTGGCACTTACTCGCCTAACGGTTTTTTTCGAATTAACGCGTGAAATTAAAAGCATTCTTAAATTATGAGGTAATATGATTATATAATATTTTTCTTAGACGTTATAAAACCCCTTTTATAAAACCAAGATTAGAACTTAATCGATTCACATCTATGATGGTATTACATATATGTTTGTGGCCTCAAAACCTAGAGACCGGTGTGAGTGCAATAGGGTATTTTCATTGTTTAGTTTATTTTTATGAAAAAAAATCAATGATGAGGGTATTTTTATTTTATAATAATGAATAAATTGTCTATAACCATTTAAATTGAGCCATTTTCCATTTGCTCGTCAGGAAGCATTTATTGGATAACCAACACCTCTGCCATAAGTCACCACAAGTTTCTTATGTTTGGTGACTTAGCAGGGGTTCTCTGGTTCATGCGGTGAGGTTCGTCGGGGTATTGGCGGCGGATGCGTCTGCCCACCATCTGCATAGCAGGCCGGATCGGGAGAGAAAGGTTGAGGGAGTCCCTTTGACTTCTCCAGCCGTACTCTCTCGGAACATCGCCTTGCACCGCAGTTGGAAGGATGGATTCAAACATCGGTCACTCCTGGAAATACTGACCCCAGATTTCTACCCACCCCTAATATCCTTTTCCTTTCCAGAACTTCCTTTTGTTAATTTTTTTTTATTATTGAAAGAATAGATAATACGTATAATCAACAAGTAAGTCCTGCTAAGGCAATTGAATTAGCTTGTGCTTATATTATTTTAGTTACATATACATTTTTAAAATTTAAAATTTACATCTTATATCTACAGATTCAACATTTTTTCATACATATCAATATAAATATTTTTTTTTCGATAGCCAATTTTTCACCATATATTTAACCTTATTTTTAGAATAACATTGCTTTATAGTATCAGGTAAAAAATTAAATATCTTCGGTATAATGTATTCAAACGTTCTCTGTCCGTACTTATTATTAAATTTCGGAACTACAACTGTATTAACCCGTCGTTGCGCGTTACTCTAGTGCTGTATTTATGTTCTAATTTCTCTTTATGCTGCGGGGTTAATATATTCCTCTCCTTCCTTACCTTAAAAGACCCTCCTAATAAGAAATTATTTTCGTCAAGGCCTCCTGTATGGAGTTAATGTAAAAAAAAACGTGAGTTCTGCGGTGTTGACGTGACGCCGGACAACTTTTGTGACAGCCGTCTTATCAGTCAGTGACGGTTTTATGTCATAATGACGTTTTAGCCAGTTGAAACCATTTCGGAATGTGCGGTTTTTAAAATCAATAATTATGAATAAAAATATAAAATTATACATTTTAGTTCGATGATCAGAATCAGAAAAATAAACTTTAAATCTTCCACCCATTTTGAACGATATTCATAATTGATGGAAATATCCCATTCTTTCAGTAAGCGGGATGAAGATTGCCTCGATGATAGCCAACATCGGATAGGAGAGGGGACCAAAATAAGAATATATTTGTTGTATTATAATTTGTAAGTATTTAATCCACTTACCAGTGCTGCTTGCGAAATAATATATAGTTTCATTAAAAAACTAATTATGTTGATGTGCAAGCTTACGGAATTGAACGTAATTATTATTTACGATTTTAAAAATAAACACATAAAATATAAGCCAATTTAAATTGGAGCACAATGCTTGTGAAAGGAGACTAGTTTTTTCCGAAACGCATGAATTTAGAGGATTTAATATAGGTAACCTTTTGATTCCAATAACGTTTTTGTGTGCGCTATTGCCTAGTAATCATTTCACTATTTTTTTTTATATGAGCTCCACACAGGATGTCCTGAGGAAAATAATTTCCCTCAGGGCCTATGTCATCTTTGGAGATGCTGTGTGAAGGGTTTTTTAGGAAGAAGGAGAAGAGAATTCTGGGAAGGAAAAGGGTTCAAGGGATGGGTAGTAATCTGGGGTTTAGTGTGTCCCGGTCACCCGCCTCCAAGATCTAGACAAACCTCACTCATGAACCCCGGGAACCCCTCCTAAATCACAAAACGTAGCGAAACACTTGTGGTGACCTATGGCAGAGGTTATCCAATAAAGGTCCCGGGGCGGCGGTACCCATAAGCGCCTCCCAAATTGAAAACAGTTTTTCTGGTTATTTAATTATTTTATCATTTACGGCCTTCATAGTTGAGGGGTAAGGCTCTCGACTAGCAATTCAAAGGTCGCGGGTTCAAATCCCGGTGCTAATAGGTTTCATTTGACTAATTTGTTTTAATACATAAATAATTCATTAAAAATAATACGCAGTGTATTTGCGGCACGTTCCAGAGTGAAAGTTACTCTCAGTATCACCCTGGTGTAAGACCACCATTCAAAAGTGAAAAGTTGCTTGAAATGGCTTTAGCTGTGTTTGGTGACCAGATCTGAATACCCATGTACTTCCTCATCTTCCTATCCTCCATCTCCTTCCCCTCTCTACTACCTTCAACCTCACACACAACATATCCCAATTGGGGATGCCAGTCTCACTGGCTCCAGACAGGAGCGATGGGACTCTTGTGCGGTATTCACATAAAAGTAAAAATAAATTGCAAATTGCAGATAGTACTTTTAATGATCAATACTTTTTATTACGAATAACATTGGAAATGTACTCGCCATATGGTCACATTCTGATATATTTAAAAGCATACTGCGATCAATGACCATAATGTCATCTCTTCGTAACGGGATATATCTAATTTGGAAAATATTGCATCACGTCCTTTGAGCGAGTAACATTGAGTGCTATTTTAAACCTAAATTTATTTCTCAACGCCCAAACCTTCTCTTCCTGTCTGAAACTCAGATAGCTGAGCCTGTAGACACCTCCTATCTGGACTGCCCGGGCTTCACCCTCGCAGGCAAGTTCAGACCTAAAGGAGGTGTCTGTCTCTATAGTCGAGCTGACGTCAACTGTGTGCGACTGTTGAATCTGGAAAACTCCAGATTCGACGTAATGTGGGTACGCGTCAATCTTGCCAGTACGGTAAGATTCTACGCGTGTTTATACCGCTCACCGAACCTGAGCGAATCAGACACGTCCGAGCTCTTCAAACACTTAAGCGACACTATTGATGACCTCTTGCCCCGCTACCCTACGGCAGAGTTTGTGGTCCTGGGGGACTTCAATGTTCATAACGAACCTTGGTTGAAGTTCTCAGGATCAACAGACTCGGCTGGACGCCAAGCGGAATCCTTTGCCCTTTGCTACGGATTGGAGCAAATGGTTCAGGAGCCTACAAGGGTTCCTGATGTCCAGACTCACCGTTCCAATCTGTTAGACCTATTTTTAACTACTGTGCCACACGGTTACAGGATTAAAGTCACAGCGCCTTTAGGATCGTCCGACCACTGCCTGGTGACGACATCAATCCCTGTAAACTTCAGACCACCAAACGAGAGGCTGAAGAGAAAAGTGTGGCACTATAGGTCAGCAGATTGGTTCGGTCTGCGGGCACATTTCAATGCTTTTCCGTGGTCAGCTGTCTGTTTTCGGACTTCGGATCCCTCAAGATGTGCCCAGGAAATTGGTGAAGTCATCACATCCGCGATGGATGGCTTCATCAAATCTACTGTTAAGGAAACTGGTGTAGGCTCAAAGCCGTGGTTCAGTCGACAATGCGCTGAAGCAGTGCGACGAAAAAACGCGGCTTACCGAGCCTACAACACATCTAGAACATCCGAAGACAGAACAGCTTACAACAAAATGGCAAAGGAAACCAAGAGAATCATAAATAGGTCAAAATTCGAGCACGACCAGCAGATCAGCAGAAAGCTGACTGCATGCCCGCATGGCAGCAGGCAATTCTGGTCACTTGCGGGCTCAATAGGTCGCAATTTCTGCAAATCCAGTCTGCCACCTCTTACCAGACCTGACGGCTCACTAGCAAACACCGCCACCGAAAAGGCTAACTTACTAGGTAAAATGTTTGCGGATAACTCAACCCTCGATGACCAAGGTGCTGTCCCGACGTCGGTTCCTCACTGCGGTTTTCATATGAAAAAGCTGAGGATCCGGCATCGGGAAGTACTCCATGTTTTACGAGGGCTTGATGTTAATAAAGCTAGTGGGCCCGACGGAATACCTGCCCTGGTATTGCAGAGGTGCGCTGCAGAATTAGCTCCAATTTTGACGAAGCTTTTTAAACTGTCCCTGAAGACTGGCTCTGTGCCCTCTGGTTGGAAAAAAGCGGTTATCCATCCTATTCCAAAGAAGGGTGACCGCTCCAACCCGGCCAACTACCGCCCCATAGCGATCACATCAGTTCTGTCTAAGGTGATGGAACGTGTGATCAACGACAAACTGCTCACATACCTCGAGAAGAACAAAATTATCAACGACCGTCAATACGGATTCCGGCGGAACCGCTCGTGCGGTGATCTTCTCGCGTATGTGACGCATGTTTGGGGGCGATGCCTGGAACGTTTCGGTGAGACCCAAACGGTTGCACTGGACATCTCCAAGGCCTTTGACCGGGTTTGGCACCGAGGACTTGTCAACAAACTGCTTTCTTACGGACTTCCCGCATCCTTGTGTACGTGGATTGCCGACTTCTTGAGGGGGAGGTCGATTCAGACGGTAGTCGATGGTTTCACCTCTTCCTCACACTCGATAAATGCTGGCGTCCCGCAGGGATCGGTTCTGTCTCCAACTTTGTTTTTGTTGCACATCAACGACCTTTTGTCATGTGCACCAATTCACTGTTATGCGGATGACAGTACAGTTCATGATAGCTTTTTGTTTGACAAGCCCCCAAAGGGCTCACAAACTCCAACAGCTCGTAGGGCTTTGAAGCAAAGAATGGACGGCTACCTCGAAAGTGTTTTCTCTTGGGGTAAAAATAATCTCGTTGAATTTAATGTTTCAAAGACCCAATCTTGTCTGATTACGTCCAAAAGGGATCGAAATGAAAATCTAGTCTCTTTCAACGGAAGCAATCTTCCGAACAGGCCCTCCATTGATATGCTTGGTGTAACCCTAAGTGACCAGCTCAGGTATGGGGGCTCCATTGAAGCCAGAGTAAAGCTA
Source organism: Limnephilus marmoratus (assembly GCA_917880885.1). NCBI lineage: Eukaryota > Metazoa > Arthropoda > Insecta > Trichoptera > Limnephilidae > Limnephilus > Limnephilus marmoratus. Next base: position 58,392,281 of record OU862908.1, read on the forward strand.
GCCTCCCAAAAACTGGGCGTGCTGTACAGGGCCCGCAGATACTTTAATAGTACACAACTGCTAACCTTGTACAAATCACAAGTACGCCCCACGGTTGAATTTGGCAGCCATCTCTGGTCTGGAGCTCCAAAATACCTGAAAAATACCCTCGACTCTGTGCAGAAACGGGCGGTCCGTTTGATAGATTCTCCCATCTTAACAGACGGATTGCAATCTTTAGAGCACAGGCGTCGGGTGGGAATGCTATCCTTGTTCTACCGGTATTACAATGGAAGATGCTCCGAGGAACTAGCATCATTGATCCCTTCGGCACCGGTGCATAGTCGGGAAACACGCCAAACGCGTGCCCAACATTTGTACACGGTTGACATTTGTCACATGAGAACGGGTCGTTTCTTCGACTCGTTCTTGTGTTCAACAGCTCGGCTGTGGAATGATTTGCCGGCCTCTGTGTTTCCTCCTTCCTACAACATGGGTCTCTTCAAGACCAATGTTCATTCCTTCCTCTCCTCAAAAAGACCCTCCACACAGCATCCCAGATGACATAGGCCCTGAGGGAAATTATTTTCCTCAGGGCCTCCTGTGTGGAGTTAATGTAAAAAAAAAAAAAAAAAAAAAAAATTTCTTGTGTTCTGAACAACTGGTGCTGAGAGTGTTTTAAATAGATTTTTACCTTTTTTGCAGTGTTACAATCAGTGGTTCTATTCACACGAAACCAACTAGTAAAAGGGCAAAATAAAGTAAACTGGCCTTCCATCGATGTTTAATTATTAATTTATTAACGTACTTGCCAGTTCCGCGGATCAGCGTATTGTATAGACAGAACCAATGATGCCCTGAATGGATGAACGACTTGTCTTACTAAATTGATGTCGTTGTTCGGACATCAATTTGGTAAGAAATAATTTTCCGTGACTCTCTTGGCGTGTGCTGTGTACAAGAGAGTAAATTATACTCGATCTCCCCAGAGATAAAACTGATATATTTGAGGGTAGTATCAAATATTCATATATATGTCGGCGGTACTTCACGATCTGCCGCCACTTCACGATGTGACTAGGCGCATCATGATCTGCCTGATTTTACGATCGGCTGCCGATATATACACCAAAACTTATAATATTCTTACATCTACCAAAACTTTGGAATGAAATACCACTGTCTATTCGAATCTCGATCTCGTTGCAGAACTTCAAGAAGCTCTGCGGGGAATGGTTGCTGACTGCGCGGTCAACCGCACAACATCTCAATTAATAGAATTTACAATGAAGGGAGTACCTACTTGTGGTTGCGATTATATTATTTATTTGGAATTAAAATTTTATTTACTATAATTTTAATTAAAATTATATATCTATATACATTACAGTATTATTACATTATTAGAGGCACTGCTGAAAACCAGCCGCAGTCCGGGAGAATTCCTGAATGTATAGCTGAACAGTGGTGACCTATGTGTCAATAGAATCAATATTAAATAAACATATAGATATATAAATTTGAAAAATCTATTAACAAATAAACGTTTTTGTTATTATAAATTATTATTATTTCACAACAGGTTTCTGGTTTGTTTTCTATTACAATTTCGGAGGCGGGAATGGGTACCGCCGCCCCGGGAACCTTTATTGGATAACCAACACCTCTGCCATAGGTCACCCCAAGTGGTTCGATACGTTTGGTGATTTAGCAGGGGTGCCCGGGTTCATGGGGTGAGGTTTGTCTAGGTCTTGGAGGCGGATGACCAGGACACACTGAACCCCAGATTCCTACCCACCCCTTAAACCCTTTCCTTCCCAGAACTCTCCTCTCCTTCCTTTCCTTAAAAACCTTCCATACAGCATCCCCAAAGATGACATAGGCCCCGAGGGAAATTATTTTCCTTAGGGCCTCCTGTGTGGAACTCATGTAAAAAAAGTACAATAATAAATATATTATTTTTCTTTGGTTCCGACCAAAACGTGTAACTGAAATAATAATGAGAGAATGTCCTAATGAGGTCAATAGAGGAATGGTCTACACATCTTCAATTAAGTAGAAAGAATTGCAGGTTAGATTCAAAATCATTTTTTCTAAGCACTACAAAAGACTATGACGTCCCCAATTGAAACGACCCACCCTTCCTCTTCCTCTTATCCTTCCACTACCCGTGTATGTCTCACTACATTCCCTAATTGGGGTTGCTATGCTACCGGCTTTGGACAGCTGGAATGGATGAGGACAAACTAAACATCACACGACAGGTTTCTACGTATGAAAGATGTACCTTTATTTCATATCAATTATCATGTCTAAACAAGTGACATCCACATACGTATCTTAATACATTGAGGTCACTATGGGAACATTTAACTTATAAAACGCAGTAGTGACAAATCGCGTATAATATAACTTGTCATCGTTACCAATAGATCCTATAAATAATTAAATACCCCTGTCACAACAAGATGTGTGACTGAATAGACAAGCGCACGCGTCACAACGGTAAGTAGGTTTATAGGACTGCCATTCACATGCTTCGTTATTACCCGAATCAATCATGGATCAGCGCATTATATTCATCTTTATAAAAATAAAAGCTATCGTGATGCATTTCAGAACAAATAAATATCAGTTTTAATTGACTGCTCATAGCGAAGCTATGAAGCATTTAATCTGTCTGAAAATGTGTTTCAAGATGGTGGCCGTTTTAACGGTTCGGTAAAGATTTTTTTTTTAAATTTGGATTTGCGAACCATTAGCTGGAAACTTTTAATATAGGTATAGAAGCAACCGCTAGGGGACAGAAAAATCGATAACTTTACAATATTGATGATTTTACATCGATAAACGGTTTCACTTTTGACAGGCGAACAGATATTGACGGGGAATAAATAAGAACTCGATTTATGCCGGCACCATTTATTGGATAACCAACACCTCTGCCATAGGTCTACCCAAGTGGTTCGTTACGATTGGTGTCTTATCAGGGCTGCCCAGGTTCATGGGGTAAAGTTTGTCCAGAACTTGGCGGCGGATGCGTCTGCCCATCTTCTGCGTGGCGGGCCGGATCGAGAGAGACTGGGTGAGGGAGGCATTTTGACCTTTCCAGCCCCGGACTCCTTCAACCCATCACCGACACCAACCCTTGCACCGCAGTTGGAGGGATGGATTCTTACGTCCGTCACTCTTATACATACTAACCCCCAGATTCCTACCCACCCCTCATACCTTTTTCCTTCCCAGGACTTCCTATGCTTCCCTTCCTTAAAAAGACGCTCCACAAAGAAATTATTTTCCTCAGGACCTCTTGTGTGGATCTAATGTAAAAATATTAATGAATAAAATACTCACCTAACTATGCATTGGCAGCGTGCATTTACTTGTTGATACAAAACGGGAGTTAATTAATTAAAAAAGGTAATAAGTCATATTTCAGCCACTTTGATTTGTGAAAGATCGAACGGAATAAATTCGTCGCGTCTTAGATGCATTATTTAAGTCTGTGCATATATGGTGTCTTTCAATTCTGAGAGCTTCGTTAGTTCAATCCGTTTATTAAATAATCTAGTAATGTTGCATAATGAACGGCATCATTAAACATGTGTACATTAACAGTTAACCGAAAATAATCGGATTCTATGAAGGCCGCTCTAAAACATATTAATATTCGGTCGGAATATCTGTTGTCAATCGTTGACCGTGCTCGCAAACATTGATAACGGCCATTGGCCATAGATGACGGAGTTGGTCATTACCGTATTGATAAAGGGTTTTATTGATCATATTCATGCTAGACCTCCTGGTCCTTAAAACATATCTTACAACGTAGACCTCCTTAATGTTATCTGATAGTATTAATACGCTAGCTTCTGTACGCTTGAAATTTAAGAGAAGACTTATATCCGAATATCACAAAGAAACATTTAATCTTCTATTGGCTTGGAATGGTCCGAATGACTGTTCCTGACGTATCAAATCACAAAGCATGCTATTTAGAGCTGAAGTTTACCGTGACAGTGATCATGTTAAAATTACCGTGAAATGTTCTCAACACGTCCGGAGATGGGTACGGAGACAGAGATGCTCCACAGTGGGTAGTGATGCGACAATTTGTATGTCTATGTATCTGTTCATCACTGGTACACTTTACAAATCAAGTGACTAGGTGTCTTCGTATCGCGAACATCTCGAGTGATATTGAGAAGTGGATCAAACAACACTTGTAAACACTACTTTCTCGTCAGGGTCGGATTAATTGTAATGGAATCCATTCCGCAATTAATGTCAATAAAGTCATAATAAATGTGGAGTACTTACCTTACTCATTTCTTGTTTTTGCAGAAGTTGGAAATGTTAACTTGTTTTTCTGAAAACTGTTAGCTTATTTTAATTGCATCTAACAGTTATTACTGGATATCTGTATGATGTACATATATGGTTAACAGCTCGGCGATTATAACGAGCTTCCAACAGGATAAAAAGTCATAAAGGCAGTGACTTTATACAGTATTGCCAACATTAAGAAACGAAATAATTTCGAAGTTAATTAAAAAAACTATTTTTGTGTTATGGGGGAAATCGAATTTGACCTTCTGAGTTGACTGCGTATTATATAGACGTCGTAAATCATTTTATTCGGAAGCAACATCTAATAAATAATTCAATGTAGTACTGTTGTCGATTTGACAACTTGGTACCATTCCACATGTTTTAATTAAATTTAATTTATGCCAATACACTTCTTTAAAGCTCAATTTAAATTGAAGTGTATCCAGATACCTTAAATATACGTTTTTGTTCATAAGAAGGTTATTATTTATTTATAACATTGAGAACGAATTATTTATGACAGTTCATTTAACCAAGAAAAATTTATAATAGCATGAGTTTACTGCTCTAGATGAACTATAATAATATGGTTGTTCGAGGCTCGCATGGCAATTTATGTATTGATCTAAATATTTTGGTCAATTTGTAGTGAATGTGTTTGGAAAGGGGACATAAGACGTCAAAAATCCCATTGCCAATTTGACCAGAAAAACCATTAAATAAATTCCATACTACAAATTTGATAAATTCCATGCTATCAAATTACACAGTGTCCTTCCAAATTAAATTAAAAATACCACGTAGATAAACAAATTTAAAACAAAAAGACTTCATCATCATCATCACTATTGGCTCTACAACACCTGGTGAGTCTTGGCCTCCTCAAGAGTCAATCTCTAGTGAGAAGGACTATGAATGTAAATAACTTCTGTAATTATTTTTTTCCCACAAATATCTTAAAATTTCATTAATAAAATTTCTTTAAAATTTTTATTTTTTTATTTTTTAACTTTCTGAAATGTTTTTTCTTTGTCGTCAAATGTTGAGTTTTCATGTGAGAAATATGATTGATTACTTAGATTGCTTGGTTTTCTTTGCCCTTTTGTTAAAAGACATAATATTGCCTGAAAATAAATTGTTTGCTAGGGGAAACTTTGGCCCGAACTAAAAAATAAATGTTTTATACCATTATACTAGCATTTACAAAATCAATTAAATATAGTTGACAAAACTCTATTTCAGTCAACATATAAAGAATCAAGGCTGAATAATATACAAATTGGATTTTATTAAATGTTTTTTGCAACTGGGTGGTAATTTGGGCCAAAGTCAACCCACATTTTGGTTCATTTATTACATTTAAAAAAAACTTTTTTTAAAAGAATCAATTATACTACGCTTAATAACGTAAAATAATGAATGATAAATGTGCCTTAGTCAGTAATAAAGCATACAAATCTAAATAAATATGTCAATTCTGAAAAATTATGCATCCAATATTATATACAAATTATGCACTGAGTGTAAACTGTGAAGGAGTTAGTCGGAAGACACCCGTTGTTGAATTCAAATTGTTAATACATATCCGAGATTCCTTCTCGCCGGACTACTAAATGCATAATATTGTATAAAAAATATTGATCAATGTATATATACACATAAAAAATCAAAATATGTTTGTATTTTGTATGTGTGTTTCTATAACTTTGGGGATTGAATATGCGCATGCCATGGTTTCTATATACAATAGCGAGCTCTGGCGTCATGAAATTACGCGTTGCTAAACCGTTCATCTGATTGCGATAAAACTTTGGTGAGTTGTTGTGAGCACGCCCGCGAATGTTTCTATACATTCTGGTGAGCTCTGGCATTAACAAATTTGTATAAAAAATTGCAATAAATGGCACGCGAGCTGTTTCAAAACTGGAAGTATCGGGAGTGAATGTATAGAATGCGGGAGGGGGGAGGGGAAGCTGGAGGGAAAGTGGAGGTGGAAGGGGAACGGGACGAATGGGAAAGTTCATGCAGGGAGAAACAATTTCTTTATTAAGTGCCATTGCAAAGCACGCCGGGAACTCGCTAGTGTTTCATATCTTACATCAAATTTATTGGCTAATCAAAAAATAACTAAATTATAGGTATGCAATGAAATTTTCGTAACTTGAACATTTTGTTTTAGATCAAATCCTTGGTAAAAAAACACATTTCGAAATAAAATTAAGCAGCTAAACATTTTTCATACAAACTTTGTTGATTAGTTCAAATCATCTATTGGGCAGTAAACGAGATAACAGGAATATTGTGAAAGGCCGACCTCATTACAGTCAATACTAATTAGACTTTACCAATGTTCAATTCATCTCTGCTTACTTATTTTTACGTTATTTTCCAATTAGTAAAATAACACCACACAAAATAGTTACTTTAAATAATCATCTAAAACCAATCATAATTTCTAAATCAGTTTTAAGTACCAATAAATCGCATTTATGCTGCTCTTTAATTCTTAATTGAATGTAGAGGGTTCAGTGGAGTCATAAAGGCTGTAGATGTTTGTTTTAATAGAACGGAGATTGCCGAAAACAGAAGGTTAACAACTGCATTGCATTGACTATGTTTGGAAGGTTTCCTAATAATCTCTATAATCATTCATCGCTAATCATTGTGTCAAAACCGCGAATTAATCTGCAGTTTTGATTAAAATCTGAACGTAATAATCATTCAGATTTCAGTTACTATTATTGAAGCAAATAAATATTTAGGCTACTGATTGGAAAATTTATATACCAAATAAATCACGAAAGATAGTTATTAATTTTTATAAAGTAACCTTGACCAGAAAAAATCAGATGGATTGTTAAAATTTAAATATCTTATTTAAAAATGTACTCAATTATGTCTCAGTAGCGCCAATTGGTGCAGTGTTGGTCCCTGTAAAACCCCGGCGAGGATCTGGTTTCGGGTCCCAATTGAGACCTTTATTTTTTGTTTTGTTTTCGGTTTCTTATTCTATTTTTGAAGTTTCATTGACAGTTGTTAAAAATATTTTCAATGATTACAAAATATATATTTGCATACACCACTTTGTTTAAGTTTAAAACCATCTAAAGTTAGAACCTAAGAGACTGGAGATTTGAACTAGGTGGAGGAATTCATACCTTCATAACGCCACCGTCAACCCCGCTTAGTTATAAAATACTACACGACTTTTTTTTAATATCAACCCTTGGTAGAAAAAGGTTCCATCTGATAAGATGATAATAACTCTTAGCTTAGCATATTATTGCATGAACTATCTACTCCTAACTAACCATCGTGCTGTTTCCCCACAAAAGTGACCCGGTTTTGGCACACATTCCCTGCTTCATTCATATACATGGTCTCATACATTCTCTTATGACCTTTGACATGGCCGGACAAGTCAAGTAATTATAAACCCCATATGCCATCCTAAAGCTCGATGATAGTTGTTGTGAGGGTTTGTCTCGCGTTTCTTTAAATAAAACTCCAGGGTAAATAAAACACTTTGGGCTTTATTTGTGATAGATAACAATGGCTTATTTAGCAGGCGGTAGTAATTATTCGGGACCCCGACCATGGGGTTGCCACAGTATTTATTAAAGTCTCGAAATCCCTACATTATCGACAGCTACATATATACCTCTTAAACTTAAATCTAGAAAGCTACGAGCCATCTATGGGAAGCTCTTAAAGTAAATTCACATGTCAAAAATGTAAATTAATTATTTTGATCTACAAACTCACTCAGGACCTCTGGACAGGGAATATGTTTCTTATTTGATTATTCATTATTTCAAACACACCCAGAACATCTGGACAAGGAATTGACCTTGTCCCTCCTACCTGACATGGTGGCGTTAGACATCATCCAGGAAATGTTCACGAAATACGTTATTCACTGTATTTCTTTTAAAATTATTAATTATTTCACACTCACCTAGGACCTCTACGATGCTTCCTCTTGGGCTTCCCGCTGCATGCGGAGGTGGAACATGATCTAGACAGGGGCTTGACTTTGTCTCTCCGCTCCGACATGGTCGCGTTGGACATCGTTCGGGAAATGTTCACGGAATACATTGTTCACTTTGTTTCTTCTCCAAGTCACGAGAATTTGTCAATCATTTGTATGTCACTCTGTCCTTTCACTAAACAATGACGTTTAAACAGTTTATTGTTTTGTTTTATTCGTTGTTTCTTACTGCTTTAAAACAATATGTACTGGTAAGTTGTTGTTAGCATAAATTAGCAGCTTTATGAAGTTTAGTGCGTGCAAATTTCACGAGGAGCATTATTTGCAAAATTGTTTTTTGATTCTGCACATGACTAATTTTGGCATTTTAAATGCATTATGATATATACAAATAATCTGACTCTTTTACACAAAGATTTCAAATCAAATCCATATTTCGTCACCCCAAAATAATTTCTTAAAATATATGAACCCATTATGGACAATCAGCAGAGTAAGTCAACGCAATGGCCCCATGTCGAAAAATAACCCAATATTTTACTTTGTAATAGGTACATTTTGTCTATTAAAAATGTATACGACTTTTAAAAATGCTTTTAAATGTTTAAAGATAATTTAAAAGGGTTTTAAATTTTGAAACATTCAAATCAAAAATAGTCGAAAAAGGTCACATTCAACAAGACGATCATTTTCGAGATGGCATTTTTAATTGTTTATTGCAATACGTACTTAGTTTTAATATAGTACATAACTCTATTAACATCCCATTCCCCTTAGAAAGCTCTGGCTTGAACGTGCCTGAAAACTTCAGCCGCAGTTGGACCACGACTTAATCAAATATGATATTCTAGCACAGCATACCTTGACAAGACTAATGCTGCTAATAATATTAATATTTTTAAATGAAATTTCTAAAATAGTAGATATGACAACTTTGCAGCGATGAAAGAAAATGATATTGGCGTATTGAATCTGTTTAGCAGATTATAACAATGAAAGATACAATTAATTTATAAGCGGGTTCGAAAACCAAGACTATTTCAGCGGTAAAAAATATACATTTAAATTTATATTATACTCAACGGTATAAATACAATCACGGGAAGGCGACACGACGCGTGTCTACGACTATATTGTAAGGACAAAAATCTTTAAGTTACTTTTCAACTTTGCCGAAAGGGACGACTGACCTCGCTATAGGTATTGAGCCTAGTTATGGTCTGTACTTACAGACGAAATACCTATCTTCCCAAATGTTAAGGATGTTAAAATATGAAATCTTCTACTGTAAAAGGATTATTGATCTGATAAATACTTTAACCCATATCACAGGAGACCTTATTTGTCCTTTAGAAATCGTTGCGTCTCCCTTACTATCATAGTGAGGGAGACATAACGTATGATCTAAACGGTATTTAAAAGAAAAACAACACCCTGTATACCCAAATCTAAAAATTAACCACACAATAATTAACATGTTCACATTTATGAAACCAAAATTACTGATCACAATAAAAAAAAAACTATGAAACTTTGTGATTTTTTAGGAATTATTTTTCACGAAACGTCAAAAAAATTAGGTACCAATAACGTTTATAATTCATTTGCTAAGTAAAATATATGTGTCTTTTTATTTTTTTCGTTATCAGTAAATAAAGTTAGAAAACGTAAGACCAGGCCATTCAAACTTTTTAAAGTATGCATTCAAAATGTTTGCGTTTAAAAAATTACATGGTTATTTTTAATAATATAATTTGAAAAGTTTTTTATCACCTTTTCAAAACAGTTTTTAGTTTTCGGATATGTTTACAAATATACCGTTTATGGGGATTTTATTGCAAAGCGGAAAAATCTTTTCCTTCCGACAAAATACGTCAGATTTTTGACGGGTTAAACATAATAATGGTAGCTTAATTTATTCTGCATTAGCGACCACGCACTTTCGAAAATTATAAGTAACATTAAAAGGGCAAAAACAAAGTCTGTTCGTAAATGCACTTATCGCGATTCTATAATTTCATTAAATTTCTTAACAAAACCTCCTTCAGAACCTACTTAGAATTTTTCAATAATTTAGTTCAAGTTACGTCAGTCGCATCGCTTGGCGAAGAAACTTAATCGCAATAACTGAAAACAAAGAAATGTTGGCATTTCTCGACATAACGTGCATAATGAGGTGTTTGCAGGCATGTTAAATTGCATAGCCGCGATGGAACAATAAATTCATAAACAAATGCGTTAATCCGCACTCTTGCGTGCTCAGGAAGAGACATGTGAAATGTAATATAAAACAATGATATGCGAAAATTTCGGACAGAGTTTCACAAAACACAAATAAATAAACTTAGGTGGTTAAATATACGAGTGTGTTTTATGTCCGGCAAATCTGATTTTTATTATTATATGTATTTTTTTCATTTTTAAATGACTTAATTTCTCCCTGAACTCACAAGACAAAGGGTCGGTAAAAGAAAATATTTTTTCTGGAATATTTTTTCATGTTTTTATGACTAGGTGGGTAATCAATTTTTTTCTGAAAATATCGTCTAATTTTGTGCAATAAAACTTTGGATATTATGAAGATGCCATAAAATTTTGTTCAAAATATCTATTTGGCTATTAAGTATATAAAGATAATCTTTCATGAAATTTCTCAATTTAGGAGGTGGGTACGGGTACCGCTGCCCCGGGAGTCATTTATTGGATAACCAACACCCCTGCCACAGGTCATCTCAAGTGGTTCGCTATATTTGGTGGTTTAACAGAGGTGCCCGGTTAATGGGGTGAGGTTTGTCTAGGTCTGTAGGCCCAGCGCCGGATCTGCCATACGTTCAAAAACGTGCAAAAAACCTGGCGCCAACTCCGAAGGGGCGCCGTGAGAAAATAAATATTGTATTAAAATTTAGTTATAATATTCCCTGGATCGTTTCAAAATTACCCATAGTACGAAATAATTATTACGCTCTAGCAACACTTTCCAAAGAAACTGAATGCGCACGCATAAATAAACCAGTCATGCGCACGCATCAAGTTGGCTTACGAATTTATAGTCAGTTACAGAATTTTTTTACAAATTCCATATATTTAGTTTAAACGTAAGATCTATTTTTCCATATATCTTTTACCGTCTTTTACGACGAATGGGTGCGATCCAAATTCAAAAACCAATCACAGCGCGATGTTTTTGTTCAAGAGAACAAACAAACCGACCGCCTTTCAAGTTAGCATACGCTCGCTATTGTTTTATTTTGTACGATTTAAGTCTCTAGGAGAAGGTAGTTAAAGACCATTTTCTTATGAAATAATCAGTAAATTCCATTAACAAAAACATGGCACGGTTTGCAGGATGCAACGTGTTACGTGTTGAAAGTTTGATCATTGCAGATAATTGATTTGACATTATTTAAAGTTCGATGTATAATTAATATCTATTAGATTTGTTGGATCTGTTATTTTGCGGTGTCAGTGTAAGCGTCTTTCGTAAGCCGTTGATACCATACGTCAGTGTTTAGTGTTTGTTCGCTCAATTTGGTGTTTGTTCGCTCAACACGGGAAATGCAAGGTGCAAGTTTGAGGTTATATTTTTAGTAGTCAGAAGCTGTAGATGCTATTCTTGTGTTGTACGTTGCCATAATAACGTATTTGTATTTGCTTTTTCTCTTAATATTCGCGTTGGGTATATACATAAACGCAGTAAATCTCAAGAATGTCTAATGGATCTAGTTCAGCTAAACCACCCGCATTGTCTCATAACCTATATTTAAATCATGGTACGGGCAAAAAAAAAACAATTCGTTGTATTATTATAAAGCATAACTTGCAAAAAGAGTTTTTCCTAAAATAATTAAAATAGCACCATAATTTTATGTTTACCCAATAGATTTAGAGAGTATGGGGCTCCTGGCGATTCTCTCTTTAAAAAAAACGAGTGTGAGAGTTACCGCCAGGTCACTTGGAAAAGTTACACCCTTTGTATGTCTTGATTTTATTTGATAAATTACTGTAAAAAAAAATAAAATTAAATAAAAAAAATTAAAAAATTGGGCTGAACGAATTTTAATCAAAATAAAAATGTAGGGGGGGGGGCGCCATCGATACCTACTGCACAGGGCGCCAGATTTCGTAGATCCGGCCCTGTGTAGGCCGATGCATTTGCTCACCTATTTACTGCGTGACGGGCCGGATCGTGAGAGATTGGTTGAGGTAGACCTAACCCAGACCTCTCCAGCCTGACTCGCTCAACCCATTGTCTTGTGACGCAGTGGAAGGGATGGGTTTATACGTCCGTCACTTCTAGATACGCTGACTCTCATATTCCTACCCACCCCTCATACTTTTTTCGTTCCCTCTCCTTCCTTTCCCTAAAAAAACCCCTCCACACAGCATCCCCAAAGATGACATAGGCCCTGAGGATTTTTTTTTCTCAGGGCCTCCTCTGTTGAACTAATGTAAAAAAAATTGAAAAAAAGATGATTAAAAAGAAAACGAATCTCCACGGTTGAGTAAATGCGTGATAGATTATACAACGATTAGCTCTACCTATAGAAATAAAATCACAGCGAGATACGATTTTTGGAAAAGTTACCTTTGCTGAAGTCTATCGAAACGTTCGCCAATATTAAAATTAATAATGTTTTGCAGGTTTATCATCAACTACGGGATAACAACAAAATGAAAAATAATAAAATATGGTGCTCTAAAATGTTTGTAATGAAGTTCTATTTTACCGTTATATTCCAATTATCCTCAGAGTTAACGTTTATGTTTTAACAAAGCCAACAATATGAATGTGGAGATTAGCAGTAAAACATAAGTGTTCCCAGTTGATGTGATTGCCAGTGAAAAGTCGTATAAAACACACTTAAATTAGCATCCGTTCCGAGGCGCGAGCACACGTGATTTCTACAACAATTAAGTTTCACGCCCATGCGATTTTATAATGCTGACAGAATACGAAACGGAAATATTCGAAGTAACATTCGAAATATGTAATTGGAGAATTTCCCACCTTAGTTTCTGCCGCTTCCGCCTTGAATTTATCGAATCTCTACTCAAAGAATTTTCAGAATCGCAGAAAATTAACCCGCAATGAAAATTAACTTTGGTTACTCTATTAGAACTATTTTAAATTTTTGGGCCATCTCTTAGGTCGCCTACTAGACAATTTTAGAAAAACGCGTATTTGTGCGTGAATGCCACCATGAAATGAAATAATGCAATGTCACTGACAAGGGGGCACACATTAATTACGTGAGCTCAAAAGGGAGGGGGGGGGTCCAGCAAAATCTTATCTCACTAAAGTGGGGGGGTGTCCAGATTGGAAGAAAAAGTGCTCACGTAATTAATGCATGCCCCTCAATGAGTCTATCTGCCGAGTTTCAACTCGATCAGATGCCGGAAAGTGGGTTAATTTCCACTTCCAAGATTTACATTCATTCATAAAAAGAGGTACACTTATCCTTAGCATGTCCAAAAATTGACGGCCGTTATTTCCAATCCTACTGATCAACTGTTGATTATTGAAATATCGAAATATTGATTCAACACTCCTAAATGCTCAAATACCCTCTCTCCAACGCAACTCTCCGACCAACAGGCGAATCGACCTTGACTAAAAAAATCACTTGGCTGATCGGAGACTAAGGCTAACTACGCACTATGCGGTTGTTAACCGGAATGTGGTCAGCCGTCCGGTTAACCGCAGTCAAAAATATGTATGAAAAATTAGTTTTTATGCGCACTGTCATGCGGCTGCCGCTATACCGTTGCGGTTGCTCGCAGCGCTGCGGCCCGAGTGACGGCTATCCGGACGGTTGCTATACGCACTACGCGGTTGCTAATAGTTTGCGTTTTTTTGTTGTTTTTTTATCATGTTTAATTATACTGGTCCTTAAAATGCTTAAAAGTTCTTCAAATGATTTCAGACTCATTATAGTGTATCAAAACTTGTCTTCATGCTTTTGAAACTCTCCGAAAAATATTTCAAAATGTTTAGTATCATTTCGTGATCACAAATAAGGATGCACCCAGTACTTTTTTCTTTGTTTCTTTTTCTTTATATAGCGCAAGTAAATATAATAAATAGCTGCGACTTCTTCAACGTCCATCTTGAGAATGGGCCAATCAATCGAGAAACCGAAGCGTTTACATCCGCACTTTCCGGTTGCGACTAAGTCTAACCGCCATCCGGCTGGCCGCAGTTGCAACCGCGTCCTGCGGCTAGTCGGACGGGCAGCCGCGTTGCGGCAAACCGGTCAGTGCTTACCTACCCTCAGATTGGTCGATCGAAAAGTTGGGAACAACGGCCGTTAAACTACTAAAAGTGGAATGTTATGTGACTCGCTGTAGCAAATTCCCAAAATTTAAGTGTAATATATATATATTAATAATATAATGTAATAGCTATTTTCTTTTTGCATTAACATCTAAGTTCAAATACAGAAATGTTGAATTTTTTACATTAAGCCGCATGGTTTAGGGAATTTTAAGGAAAGGAGGAGGGGAAGTTCTGGGAAACCAAAATCTGGTTAGGTTATGTGTGTTCTATACTGTTTTCATGATTGACGGACGTATGAATCCATCCCTCTAGCTGCGGTGCAAAACGATGGGTCGAGAGAATCCAGCTAATAAACAACTTATTGTGAACTCATGTTCTTTTTATTTTAAGCTTTATAGGCTTTTAAACAAATAACACCCAAAACGTTAAAAGAGGCATTTCATAAAATATGCGAAAAATGGCGCACTAGAAACAATAGGAAATTAAATTGCGACAACGAAATTCCAGAAAAATACGTAATTTTGATTCGATAACAATGTATTGGTTAAACTTTAACACTTCCGACGTATGTTTTGAGGTTTTCCAAACATTCTACAAACACTCACGGTATCCGTCTATTATTTTTGCCTTCTAACCTAAGATTCCGCTGTATTGCATAATCAAACCATTTCTTCTTTAAACCGCATTGTTTCCGCACTGACTGAATTTCGTACAATGATTCCAGTATGTTTTGTGTTAGTTTCGCAATCGCACATAATAATTTATTCCACGCAAACGATTTATAGAAATACCTACACTCCTTCGGCGTTAAAAAGGCAAAATAATAATATTATATTATTTCCGAATTTGGTAAATGTTACCTAAACGTCAGAAAAAAGCACCAATGTTCGTGTTTGATTTTTGATCGAAGCAAATGAATATGTATAGCAATAATAAGTTTTCTAAATATTCTCTTTTGTCTATATTATTTCTTATTATAACCTGCAAACCCACTTCAAATGACGAAAAATCACTGGATTTATTTCCAAGCTTTTCACGGTCTATTAAGCTTCTTTATGTGCCTACGTAGGTACATATTTAATAAAATTCTAGAAAAGCAGTAGTATTTGTCTACTCCGTGGTTGATTGGAAAGGCTCTCGACTAACAATCCGAATGTTGCGGGTTCAAATCCCGGCATGCGAAAGTAAATTTTATGTGATTAATTTGTATTATTTCCTAATTTAAAATAATAAAAGTTACATTTGCGGCAAGTTCCAGAATGGAAGATAATCTCAGTACCCCCCTGGTTTGAGACCAACATTCAGAATTGAAACGTTGCTCGAAATGGCTTTAGCCGTGTTTTATGACCAGATAAGATTAGCCAGGTACTCCCCACCTTCCTCTTCCCCATCTCCTTCTCCTCTCCAATACCTCCAACCTCACAACATTTATTTATTATGAATTTACGCCGATTAACAATTTTTACATAGGGATTAATATAATTTGAAATGGATTCAGAATATACAAAGTTAAGAAAAAAAAATTCATCTGACAAAAATTAAAAAGTCCCTACATATTGAAGTGACAGCATAAAGTTCAAATAGTAAGCTATTGTGATATATGTGATTATCCATGTAGTGGATAATTCGGAAACGTTCGGGTCCGCCGAACTTTGACGAACGTCTCACGAACCGGACAGCGGTCTCGTTCATGGGAGCTCGGCAGAACCATTCTAGCAACCTGAGTAATCACTCGCTACCTAGACAATAATACAGTACTTTTCAATCCATTGTAACATCACAATAAAAGACGAAAAGAACTTACGTTGTACATCTTATTATTTGTGGGCTAGTAAGGCCACATTAAAGAACATTACAGCTATTTAAACACAAATATAAAGAAAAGAAAACCTCATATACATGTATGCAAGATATTTTGAACTAAAAAAATTACTACGTAATAAAAATATGTAATAAAAATAAAATTAAAATTTCCAGAAGTAAACATTGATGAAGAGTGTAAACATTCAATGCATATTTGATTATAATCCAAGCGCAAGAGAAGCGCTGACAAACAGCTTTAATTAAATAATGTTTGTAAGTTGATAATCTTTAAATGTTTATCGCATCATCAACGACATATTTATAACCAAGTAAATGCAGGCGATTTATTACGGAATATAATTCAGCATTAGAAACTGTATTGTTACAATGGTAAGGTAATTTGTGACGAACTAATCTACATAACATACCCCAATTGGAGATGCAATAGTGTCACTGGCTACTGAATCCATTTATATAGATTTATTTATATAATATAGATTTTCGACGAAAATATCTACTTCAGCACAGTCATGTTATTAATTTATTTATTGATCGATTTTCTTAGGGTAGACACAGCTTCTCAGCATTTATGGACTGCACGTCACTGCATGCTTTTTAGATCTTTTTATTTAAATAAAACTGCGATGGTTTGTAGTCGATTTGGTGGAATATAATATATATTATCAGAGATTGTCGTTAAAAATCTTAAAACGTTATTAAATAAAATGCAAATGATGTGCATTATCACATGATCTTTGGAAGTGTCACATTTTACTTTATAGGTGATCGGTATCCGTTTATATTTTTATATAAAAAACGCTTCTTCAAGATCACCGCATCTAAAGATTAACTTCTTAATTTTTTTACCACAAAAAACATAATTAAATTGAATCGAATGGTTGGCTTTTCCGGCTGGTGGCATTTCCACCTCTCCTCTCTGTAGACATCGATAATTAATTCTTCAATGATATAAATTGTGAACGGAATCAATAAATTGCCTTACAAATAATTAAGGTCAAAGCCACACAAAAAGAAGTAATTCGGTTTCATTTTAATGTTAAAACCAGTAGAAAATAAATATTTATAACAACATGAGTATTGGATATGATTTGAGATTTCACAACCAAAAGTGTTACGGTGATTTATTTTTGGGGTATTATGCTATGTTGCGCTGTCTCCTTCTTTAGTCAACGTTTCGGAAAGCATTACAATGACCTGGGAAGAAAGACCCAATACGCACAGAGCACGCCTAATTAGGGACCATCCATAAATTACGTCAGACCTTAAGGGTAGGGAGGGGAGTAGAGAAGTGTGATATTGTGTGACAAGGGGTATGGTGGGGTCACCAGTTCTACGACGTCACAATGTAAAAATCTAAATTATTAAAACGCAAAACTATTTTAGATGTAAAATTGCAAAACATGTGACGTCAAACTAGGGGCGAGAGGGTCTCACAAATTGACGATGTGTGACAGGGATGGGGGAGGGGGTAAAAAAATCATGAAATTCGTGTGACGTACTTTATGGATGGCCCCTTTTTTTTTTTTTTTTTTACAGTGTATACCGCACAAGAATCTCAACTGCTCCCGCGTCTGGAGCCAGTGAGACTATGGCATCCCCAATTGGGGTATGTTGTGAGGCTGAAGGTAATGGGGAGGGGAAGGAGGTGGGAAAGAGGAAGGTTGGGAAGTACCTGGCTATTCAGATCTGGTCACTAAACACGGCTAAAGCCATTTTCAAGCAACGTTTCAATTCTGAATGGTGGTCTTACACCAGGGCGATACTAATAGTATCTTCCACTCTGGAACATGCCGCAAATATACTATATATTATTTTAAATGAATTAATTGTGAAATAACACAAATTAATCAAATAAAATTTATTTGCGCATGCCGGGTTCGAACCCGCGACCTCCGGAATGTGAGTCAAGAGTCTTAGCCACTGGACTACGGAGGTCGTTATGGTCGTCCTTACGGAAGCAATTGAAATTCACAAAAATCTCATTAATATTAATAAATATTTATTATTAATTTTTTAAACTTTATGAGTAAAATCTCAAATTATAATATTTAATTAAATGAAGACAATATTAGCGAAACTCAATCGAAATCCGAAGACAGAAAAATCAGAAAAGATATTGGGTTCGAGTCCCAGCGGAGCCAATATCTTTTCTGATTTTTCTGTCTCCAGATTTCGATTGAGTTTCGCTAATATTGTCTTCATTTAATTAAATAATATTAATAAAAATGACGGGTCTATGTTCAATAGTTCTTGGTATCTGGTAATTGGCGCCTACGTCAAAACTAAACGCAGAAAACCATTTTTTAAGTTAAGTTATACCGAAATACCCGCTCATAGAGGATTGTAGTTGGCAACGATACACATTTGCCCTGATGATGTACACTGTAATGCTGTCTGAAAAGTTGGCTAAAGGAGTGGGTAGCGTAACACGGCCTAATACCCCAAAATAAATCACAGTGTGTAAAAACTTTGTTAGGGGACAGAAAATATTACCACAATTTTATTTAGCCATATGCGATATCATTCTTAGGCTAGTTAGTCCAGTCAGCCTGTGTCGTAGAACACCAGTTGAAGGAACTAAATAGTATAAAGCTAATTTTTTCCCCATCGACTACTACCATTTAGACAAGTGTTTAGCAAAAAGTCCCCGCCCCTACCCCTCTTGCTTCCCCCCCTGTGCCCCCCCAAACATGAAAAGTGTAAGGGTTTCGTAAATCGCTTCTATCTCGATTACTAAACAACATATCGGATTGAATTTTTTTTATTCTCTTTGCTGTAACATTGTCTATAATTAATGTCCAGTTAACTTTCGTCGTAACTTTTACCGTTTGTTTGTAATTCGTATGATAAGGTAAAAATTTGCATATTTTTTGGCAAGTAATTTTACTTTTTGTCACATAACTTTTTACGCCGACATTTTATGAAAAAATATTTTCCACAAAAGTTGTAGTCCCTATTATTACCTTTAAAATGATATATTTTAATGTGTACTTTATGTACTAGTAAACGCCAGATATCAACCGTGAATGCTTGGTGCGCACTATCCCTGCGTCGCTCCGCGACACTGATGTCAGAACTTGTTCCCTCACATCCCGACTGATCCTAGCCTGTCCTGTGCCCTTTGTAGTACTAGTGGAAATCGTGAACGTGAAATAATAGTTATTCACTTTGCTGCTAGGCCCTGCGGGCGGCTTTTAGTTCGGCTTCGCCCGGTTTGAGTGTTTGTGACCATTTTGTAAATCCAACAGGAACTGGCTCCTAAAATAGCCAGTTCCTCGGATCTACTGTAATCCTGTGACTCCAAAAACACCTGTGTCGAGTGATGTCCGAGTTCCACGTGTCAAGACATGCGACTTTGAAGGTAAATTCAATGTCCCAGTTTTAATGTATACTAAAATGGAGAAAAGTGGCTTAAAGTCCTTAACAATAGAAAACATTTCTGAAAATATGCCCACTCAATGCTTAGTCTCAGCTCGTAACATGCTTTGGTTATGTAGTTTTGCTTTTGTGCCAATTTCACTACCTGGATGGTCTGGATACATGCGAAACTGTTACGATGATAGACAAAACTTTGAACCATCTTATGTACAGGTTTTGCCTTTTATAAGCATAGATCCAGAAAATCCGACTGCTATTTACTCTGCCCTTAGTTACGCTTCTAAAGAAAGCAAGTTAGCTGGCCAGCCGTGTATTGTGACATTTGACCAACCACTTTTCCTGAAAGCAGTAGACATTGTTGCAAGTTCTTCTATAGAAAGTGAAATATCTGGAGTAATCGTCAGACTAGGCGGATTCCATCTTCTAATGAGTTTCCTTGGTTGCTTAGGAAAGTTTATGGAAGGTAGCGGAATCGAAGAAATATGTAACTCTGTTTATGGAAAATCAACAATTCCTCACCTTATGTCAGGACATGCTTACGCAAGGTCTTATAGAGCTCACATGATGACCCAGGCAGCTTTGATATTACTGCTATTCGAGGAATGTTCATTGTTCATCTCTTAAAGAAATGATTACAAACGACTTTAAGGATATTAATAACCAAACAATAAACAAACAAACAACTGTTGAAGACGCCATGAGAGATTGTAAAACAAATGAAATAATGAAAAGACTAGAAGAAGTGTATGAAGATTTGGTTAAAACTAGTAGAACTTCAAAACCGTGGCTACGAGAGTTTAAATTGGTGAATTTGGTTCTAGACTTTATTCTGGCAGAGAGAATCGGCGATTGGAATTTGCACATTAATACAGTCAAGCAAATGATACTGTATTTCCATGCTGCTGGACATTTGTTCTACGCTAAATCCGCACAAATATACTTACAACAAATGTTGAGTGTACAAACGAAAATGTCAAATGAAGACTTCGAAAGGTTCGTCAATAAACGTTTCTTTACAGTTCGGCGTACAGATGGATTTTTTACCGGTATCTGGACGGACATGACCATAGAGCAGACATTAATGCGATCATCAAAATCCATAGGTGGGCTTACTCATGGACGAGGATTAAGCGAGAGGACGCTAACCAAATTCATTGCTTGTGCTCCTGGATCCCTACAAATTTGTGAGGCTTTCGAGAAGTTCTCTGGCTGCTTGACTCAGTTTAACGAACAGCACACTGAACTAAGATGCAGTAGAAGAGAAAGGGACTTGCAAGATATTAGTAAATTTCTCGGATGGCTGCGTATTCATAATCCTTTCCGACAGAGCAAAGATTTAATGTCTTTATCCTCTGGTCTAGTAGTGATAAGTTCGGGTGTAAACTGCGATGAAGCGTATGATGTAGGAATGAACTGCTTGAAAGACATCGAAGGAAATAATTTTGCAGATGTTAAATTGAAAAGAAAAAATAAAGTTAAAACTATAGGCTCCGTAGTAAGTGGCACAAATGTGAGATCTGAAAAAGTGCCAATTAATCCTGATCAGCTGTTTAATAGGGTTATTTGTATGTATCAAGGAACAAATAATCTCAAACAATACTTCAACTATGAACTCAGCCCATACCCTTTGTCTTTATTTGAAAACAATAAAATGATAAGAAAGGGAACTAAATCAAGTCTTATGAAAATATTTGAAAAATGGACAGTTAGCAACGAATTTTTTGAGAATTTGCCCCCAAAAATATATGTAGTAGATGGAGAGTATCTTTTGTGTTATTTGGCCTGACAAAGTAACATATAGCAGCATCATAGAGAAGTATGTTGACACTGTAATGAAACGGTATAAGAAAGATAGTCATGTTGTGTTCGATGGGTATCCTGACTATCCCACCACAAATGGGGTCGAACATATGCGGAGAAGTAAAAAAACATCTCTAGAAATGAAATTCAACGTTAATATGGAGTGCTCTGTGAAGCAAAATGAATTTTTGGCAAATCCAAAAAACAAAAGCCAGCTTATTGAACAGCTCTCTCAAAAGCTTAATGAAGCAAACATTCCAACCATTGTGGCGGAGGAAGATGCACATACTGAAGTGGTCGGAAGAGCAATAGATGTTTCCCAGATTCAAAGTGGGAGGCCTGTAGTTGTTGTCGGACAAGATACTGATCTTTTTGTTCTATTGTTAGGGCTACCACAGTGTCAAAATGTGCGACTATTCTTTCACAAACCCTCTGGCACACCATCAACGTATGACATCAGCAAGATTCGTGAAGAGATTGGTGATATTATTTTTGCATGCTATCACAGGATGTGATACCACGTCTTATTTATTTGGCAAAGGCAAAATTAACGCGTACAAATTGCTAAGTTCATCAAATGATCTCCGCACAAAAGTTTTACAGTTTTATGAAAAACAGGCAGACAAAAATATTCTCAAAGAGGTAGGAGAGGCTTTTGTCTTGAAATTATATGGATGCACAAGGTCTGCATGTCTGAATGACAGTAGATATTCAATGTACCTTAAAGCTGTTGCAAAAATGTCATTAAAATCCAAATTTAATATGGCATCCCTCCCTCCAACATCTGGTGCTGCTTCAAAAATGGATCGGAGATAAGGAAATCACCGCTACGGACTGGAGATGGATTTTAACTGACAACATGCTGTACCCAGTGCACTCAAAAAAACCACCGGCAGCTGAATAAGTTATAAACTTAGTTTCCTGCAACTGCAAAAAGGCTTGCAAAAATAATTGTAGCTGCTTTAAAGCATCACTTGATTGCACAGAAATGTGCGGGAGCTGTGGCGGATCATGCAGCAATTTAACTTTGGTTGAAGTCGAGGAAAATGAAGAACTTGTCATGGAAGTTTAAGATATCATAAAATTAAGATACCGCAACTATTTTCTTCTAAAATAACATCTTTAAAAATATTACATGCATTTTCAAACCAAAAACTATTTAAAATACCTATTTTCGCTGAATACTTATTATTATTTGAAACAAATTTAAAAAGTGAGGAATTTAGGTTTCACCGAGACTCGATTAGTTTTATTTATAGAAAATGCAATAGTGTACCTTAAAGATAAAAAACACTCTCACTATACAACAATATTTGCATTGCAACGCCGCGTCGGCCGGCCTCACCTCGACCGAACCCGTCATGATAATTTCGCTGGATCTCCAACAAAGTAAGTACTATTTTATATCATTTTAAAGGTAATAATAGGGACTACAACTTTTGTGGGAAATATTTTTTCATAAAATGTCGTCGTAAAAAGTTATATGACAAAAAGTAAAATTACTTGCCAAAAAATATACAAATTTTTACCTTATCATACGAATTACAAACAAACGGTAAAAGTTACGACGAAAATTAACTGAACATTAAATGTAGACAATATTACAGCAAAGAGATTAAAAAAAATTCAATCCGATATGTTGTTTAGTAATCGAGATAGAAGCGATTTACGAAACCCTTACACTTTTCATGTTTGGGGGGGCACAGGGGGGGAAGCAAGAGGGGTAGGGGCGGGGACTTTTTGCTAAACACTTGTCTAAATGGTAGTAGTCGATGGGGAAAAAATTAGCTTTATACTATTTAGTTCCATCTAAAAACACAGGCTGACTGGGCTAAGTCTGGATCAATGGCGAACGATTGCAATTGCCCCGCCAGGTGTCCGTGATTGCCCGACTAGTGTCGGGTAAACACGAACACTAAAGGTTTTGTTTTTGTTTAAAAAGTTGATTATATAATGATAAATTAATAATATTGATTATAATGATCTAATATATATCAATGTACCTTTCAGAAGTACTTATTAAATTTATCCTATATCTCGTATCTTTGGATTTATTTCCAAACTCCCTTAGGTATTCGTAATTACCCCGCCTTCCCCTATACCAGTGTGGTCCATAGAAAAATATTCCTATCTGTTTATCAATTGTTATCTAAACTGCTACTAATCTTAAATTTATGTATACGATACTGCCGCCATGGGTCGACCCACAGTGCCCTTCTTGACATACGGTGTACTTATGTCGACAGAATAGCACTTAATCCTAAATATGGGAACACCTCAGCACACGTTCTCCTAGTGAGGTGTTCACAAACACAAAACACTACTACTAACCTATAGTATATACTTTACTGATAGTTATTAATCATAAACATTTTTGTTATTACTGAAACTTATTATCTACGTAAACACCACTGTAACAATCAGTAAAACGTAAGTTCGAGAATAGAAATAAAATAAAAAGTTTTGCATTAATCCAATACAAAAATATACTAGTGTTTTAATCTTTTACTAAAAGAAATCTATTGAAGTTTGAATGGGTTGAGGTTTATAGTAATCTACCATGACTTGGGTTTAATTTGAATTGTATGACAGACACCTGGACTGAATCGATAAGATCTTTAGTTCTACAGAGCGTGGAAGTTTAACTCGACAGAATTAGATCGAGTTAGAAAAATCTCTTGACGGATGTAAAAGGAAATAAGCTAGGCTGAAGAAAACAACAGGTGATGTACACTTGTACCACAATACCAGTGGCGTGACAAGTACTGATATAACAACTATAAACTCGAATCTTTAGACTACACACTTTTTGCTGAATTTTTGAGTCATAACATCAGTTTAACTTCGTCACACAACACAGCACACAACCTCTTGGTTAAACACGAAAAATAATCTAATTATATATAGGTATTTAAGAAAGAGTGTCTGTGGGTTTATTTTTTATGGTGACTCGATAGTTGATCCGCCGAAAGTTGGGCCTCCAAAATTATAAATATTGAAAAATAATAATTTTTGGTTCATTATGTACCAATTTCAAACCTAAAATCAGCTTTAGAAATACCTTCAATCATAAGTTAGTATGAGCATCAAACGAATGTATTTACAGTGTCGATTTTTTGTACTTATACGCTGGTAAAATATAATACATAGAAAAGTAGTTTTATCTTGAAGCATTTGAATGAAAACATGTTTTATGTTTTGTTGTTCTGCGGTACATCCTTTGTGCACATCCCTTCGGGGTCACTTACTTTTATTTTGTTTAAGTATTTTCCGGACTGTAATAATTAGTATGCCGGCAGGCTAACTGGTAGGGGATCAACTGTCATGGAATCGTTTTTTTGTACAAATCCAAATCAATTTTTTTTGATTCCGAGATTAATGAAATTTTGTACACTTGACATTAAAAATTAGAGGAAAATTGCTGTGTATTTCTGATTTTGAAAAAAACTGCATAAAGACCGGGCCACGCCGGGGAATTCAGCTAGTTAAAAATATGGTAATTTTTCGGGATTAGTGTTCATGGTTATTACGAATAATTTTTCGAAAAAAAACTTTAGATTCGCCAATCACTATAAAAATAAACTTTTTGAATCACGGCCGGATGAAAATAATGCATTTTAATTTTCAATTGCGTAAAATAAAATTTCACTTCGCGAACCGATACTGCGACAACCCGGCGGCCATTACTGTTTGTTATGTTGGTATTCCTGATACAAACAAGAGCTAGATACGACTATAGCCGACTTCGTGGGATACATGATAAGGCACGTAATTATGAAAAACAGAATTAATTATATAATGTAAACGAACCTCTAATCAGGCACTGGAATGGAGACAAACCATTCAAATCCTGGGACGTTTTTTTTAAATAAAGATAATATACACAAGCCCGCTACACAAACCCTGCTTTGCCAAATAAACCATTCAAAACCTGGGATGTTTTTTAAAATAAAGATATACACAAGCCCGCTACACAAACCCTGCTTTGCCAGACAAACCATTCAAAACCTGGGATGTTTTTTTTTAAATAAAGATAATATACACAAGCCCGCTACATAAACCCTGCTTTGCCAAACAAACCATTCAAAACCTGGGATGTTTTTTTAAAATAAAGATAATATACACAAGCCCGCTACACAAACCCTGCTTTGCCAGACAAACCATTCAAAACCTGGGATGTTTTTAAAAATAAAGATAATATACACAAGCCCGCTACATAAACCCTGCTTTTGCCAAACAAACCATTCAAAACCTGGGATGTTTTTAAAAATTATGATGACATGCAGCTTTCGTAGTTTAACCTCAAAATTCCGTATTATCTATGAGGTGGACTAAATGCAAATTGCGCGCCTTTTCATGTATCCCACGAAGTCGGCTACAATCGTATCTAGCTCTTGTTTGTATCAAGGATACCAACATAACAGTGAGGAAATGGCCGCCGGTTGTCACAGTATCGGTTCGCGAAGTGAAATTTTATTTTACGCAATTGAAAATTAAAATGCATTATTTTCCGCCAGCCGTGATACAAAAAGTTTCCTTTTATAGTGATTAAGGCGAATCTAAAGTTTTTTTCTAAAAATTATTCGTAAAAACCATGGACACTAATCCCAAAAATTTACCAAAAATATTTTAGCTATGACACTTGTGAATTTTTAGTAGGCCATTTGTGTTTTTTTTAATAGGCCATCTTGCGATTTTTATTTTTTTTTTAAATTATTTTTTTTAATTTCTTTTTGGCATTTGCTACACATGAGAGGCCCTGAAGAAAGTAATTTCCATCAAGGCCTAAGTCATCTTTGGGAATGCTGGGTGATCTTTCACAATTAATTTCCAGGACGGAGAGGTTTTGAGTATATCGTAAATGTGTACATATATGTAGTGGCAGTAAGTGATATGAATAATTAGTCCTATGATTTTCACAGTAGAAAATATGGTGGAATCGAGTAGATTTACAGGGACCCGAATTACATCACTTAACGTTTGAGGACAGTCGATAAAGTTATTCAGTAATTTAAAAAAGAATAATAATATCATTGGTACTTATAGAAAAAAATATCTTTTTTACTTTGATAGATGAAAAAAAGAGATTTGAAAAATGAGTACATATACATTACATGGAAAAGTTTTCAGGTCGAATTTAATGTTTGCTTTCCAATTTATATTTTCGATTTTCATAACACGAAGCATAATGGAACAGACCGCACGCCACTGGTATGTAGGTACATGATTGCCCGTAATCTACTAAAGTACCAATAATAATTGCTTAATTACAAAGTTTTCAGAAAGAAACATTGCTAATGGATAAGAATGTGGGCTGGACGTAACGTGGTTTCCAACAATACTGCGTTGTTAACAAAGAAAGGGAAAATCGTTGAAATTGGATCGTAAAAAAACTACAGATTTTTTAGTAGAAAGATAAACTTCTGTAGGGAAGTAATTCAGTACTAACAATATGGAATGATTTGAGAAATTTCACGATATCTAATTATATTGCACAAATAGGGATAAAAGTTGTTATTTTTAAGGGAAAAAATACATAGCTTTACACAGGCCCTGAAAAAAAATCACTCAGGAAGGAGAGGAAGTTCTGGGAAGTAAAAACGTATAATGAGTGGGTAGGAGTCTGAGGGATAATTAGTCTAGGAGTGACAGACGTATGAATCCATCGCTCCCTCTGCGATGAAAGGTGATGGGTCGAGAGTCCGGCTGGAGAGGTCTCCCTCAACCAATTTCTCCCGATCCGACCCGTCACGTAGTAGGTGGAGAAACGCATGGCCTCCAAGACCTAGACAAACCTCACCCCATAAACCCGGGCACCCGTGATAAGTCACCAAACGTAGCGAGTCACTGTGGCAGAGGTGTTAGTTATCCAATAAACGGTTCCTGTGTGGCATTGAGAATTTTCGTAAATGCTTATCTTTTTTATATTATCTGATTAAGCGAGGAAATAATCATTTTTAAGGGGAAAAAATTATATTTTCATCAAATTTCTATTAACAAAGTGCCTCGCACATTTTCCTTGAGCAAGAAATATTGTGCGTGCGTTTTCTTTCGCATTGTTTATCTGATCGTAGCAAAAAGTACTACACATTCAAGAAACTACAATGAACCTGACCTTTGTGGAAAACAAAATGGCGGGAAACAATGGCCGATTCCCGCCCAAAAGCGACTTTGTCATCGGATAATGAATAATGGATACATAGTGAAATGTGAGAATAGTAGATAGATCGCTAAACACGCGTTACTAGTTGTTACCTCTTGGCTTCTAAGCAATTACACAATCAACGCGAGCAATTGCAACTAAAGTGACAGCGACACGTCTAAAGAATACCTTTAGAAAGATAATTATCCGTAAAATGCCTTCCTCGAACAACTTTGCAATTAACCCCCAGGTTAATGAACAAGCAAATTGGCAGGTAAATAGTCAGTCAGAAATTTCACTCAATTATATTAATAACATTTAGGTTAAGTTATTTTGCAGAATTTCAAATGTAACATTGTCGTTAAATGGCCATTCAGCGCCATTTTGTTTTTTTAACATTTGAGAGGTCCCCGTTAAACGCATTTCAGCTTTCTGTCGAATTGTAATAAACTGACATACCGTGATAGCTATCCTCTTCTGCTGATCACAATTTGTTTTCCTTTCAGCTGTCAAAAAACAAAATGGCGCTGGGTAGTCATTTGATGACAATGTCGCATTTGAATTTCCGTGAAACAACCCAACCTAAAGGTCAATTGTTTCACGGAATTTAAACAATTCATCAAATTTCAAAGCTAATTTTCAAGTTCTGATCTAGGACCATTTAGGTTCAGTGAATTGAAGTAAAAACTTCTTTAGCACCGTTGTGATTTGAAACTCGATGAAACAAAAAAGCGACACTAAAAAGAGACAAACACATACATCTACAGGATTTAGCCTGTGAGAGAATGAGTAATCGGTCTCCTCTTTGTACGGTGCTTCGTAGGCTCCCAACTCTTGCCTACTTTTGTTTTCTGAAGGTTTCGCTTCTACCGCATGTGAACTGTAGACAAATTATATTTATTATATCAGTTGTGTGAAATCACTGGTCGGTATATTGGAATAATAACCGAACGTGAATAGAACATTCACAGAACTTAAAAATTCACTTCGAAATTTGATGAATTCTTCAAATTCTGCAAAACAACTGGCCTTTAGTGTCGTAAAAGATAAGCAACATGGAAACAATCTTCATATTATTATGCAGGTGTTCTTCTTTACTGAGATTTGCGCTTGGTGACCCCGTGTCATTTGCCCCGATGAAACAGGGTCCACCACTTCTAAAGGGCTTGAACTACATAGAGAACATAGGTAGAACTCGTTTTTCAGGACGAAGAGACTTGATCAACTGTCCTTTAAGAGAGTAGTCAGGTATCGTAACGTGAGGTGACTTTTGAATCGGGGGGGCGACTTTGATCATCAATTGCAACTTGGCAACTTGGAACAATGTTGTGTGGAAGTAACTCGGTTTCTAGTTACGTTTAAACTTATTGTCGGTTGAATTGTGAAGCTGTTTTTTTTAGATATTTTCAGACATAAAAAATAAAATGCGTTGTGCAAATTTTTCAACAATTATAATAGTTTCGTGTCATTTATATTGTAAAGTATATCAGTGTCTCGCGATGTGCATAACTATGTGAATATTCAAACTCATACATTCTTTTCTTTTTGTTATTTTTGGGATTGGCGGACTGTTGCAATAATCTTTAAAAAGATGGTGGCTTTATCAATGTAGCTCCACTCCGAAAGGTGACATTAATCACCGTATTCTGTGTTGACTCCCCAAACACGTACAAATTTTTTTTTTGTAATAAATTTCGATGGCAACATGTTTAATAAGTGTAATGATTTTGAAGGGGTGTGTTGTGTAAATGACTCTATTACCTTGTGAAGGGAGGTATTGAATAAAAACTTGAAATATTATAGATTAATTTATTAATTTATTTATTGATGCCTTATCGATTATAAATGAATATCAGAAGGAAGCGGTAAATAAAACACTGAGTTCACCGGGAGTTAGGACGGCGACTGGAAACAAATATGTTTAGTCTGGCTCGCTGAAAACCAGTTTAATTATATGCAATTAGGAACCGCCAAAATGACATTAATGTTCAATTTTTTATGAGAAAAACTCTATTTTTATAACTTTTGAAGATTTTTCCCATGAATGTAATATATCACTGAAGAAGAAGATAACAAAAATAATCTAAACGAAAGTATGAAAGAGAACAAGACACAGAAAAATAGAAAAAGACAATGGTCGCAACTGGACAACCGTCGAACCCAGACCTCTCGTCTAACCTGACGACCTCCGTAGTCCAGTGGCTAAGACTCTTGACTCACATTCCGGAGGTCGCGGGTTCGAACCCGGCATGCGCAAATAAATTTTATTTGATTAATTTGTGTTATTTAACAATTAATTCATTTAAAAAATAATATATAGTATATTTGCGGCATGTTCCAGAGTGGAAGATACTATTAGTATCGCCCTGGTGTAAGACCACCATTCAGAATTGAAACGTTGCTTGAAAATGGCTTTAGCCGTATTTAGTGACCAGATCTGAATAGCCAGGTACTTCCCAACCTTCCTCTTCCCCACCTCCTTCCCCTCCCCACTACCTTCAGCCTCACAACATACCCCAATTGGGGATGCCATAGTCTCACTGGCTCCAGACGGGAGCAGTTGAGATTCTTGTGCGGTATTTACTGTAAAAAAAAAAAAAAAAAAAAAAAACCGGGTCTCGTCTAACACAGACCTCTCGTCTAACCTCTCGTTTAAACGAGAGGTCTGGGTTCGAGTCCCAGTTGCGACCATTGTCTCTTTCTATTTTTCTATGTCTTGTTCTCTCTCACATTTCTTTTAGATTATTATTGTTATCTTCTTCTTCAATGACATAAATGTTTTTATAAAAAAAAAAATTGGTTTCAAAGTTGAAAATCGCTAAGTCAACCCATTTTACGGCACTTCACTTAGCCTTTAGTACACTACACCAAAATTAAGATGCAAACTACTTTTGTAAATATCTATCTTTTCCAGAATCAATACATTGGTACCGACGACTGGTTGTCCATGATTTCTGTGAATTTTTATTCAACTCCGCAACTCCAGAACTACTATCATTTTCCTCTTACTATGTCCATGTTTCCACACCGCAATAAACATGAAGATGATCAACGCTTATTCGTTTCTCTTTTTACCTACATTTAACACACACGAGCAATATTTATTGTAAAAACTACAAAAAAACTTAACAAAACGAGCATACAATTAATTTTCTTTTGTTGGTTTCTGTTTCGATTTAACTTTTTTTCATGATTTCGAAATCCAGTAAAGAAAGTGATAAATAATACTAGTTTTATTTGAATAAAATGGTACTGCATTTGAGCAACTCTTCTTCTATAAAAAAATGTTAATAACGATTCTGGCATTTAAAAGGGGAAAAAAAACTTGTGTTAGAAATGGCACATAACGCTCAGAACTCGTATATTATGTTTGTTGGTCGTAAATCAAGAAATTTACTATGCCGTATTATGTTATATAAAGTTGAAAGATGCCAAAGAAAACAAAATCTTATTTAAATAAATAAAATTCTATCATTACGTTATAAAACTCTGTTGCGTACATGTTAAGAACATAATCAAGATCTCATGATACTAGATATAGCCGCATGCAAAAACGTCTTGCGTAAATTTTCATGATTCAACTTGCATATAAATGGTTCGTGTAGATATGGGTAAAGCCACGTTTTTATAGTATAAAATTTATCAAATTCATCTTACAGAAGTTCATCCATCTTACAGAAGTTTCTCCTTTATCTTGTCAATTGCCTTTTACCGCGTGATTTTTATGATTTATACAAAAAATGAGATACAAGCAGACATAATGTGCACCTGACTATCCAAAATAATAAAAAGAATAATTTTATCAAAAATCAGGTGCTGGAAACAGTGGCGGCTGGTGACTTTTGAGAGTGTTTCAGTTTGGCAGTGCACTGCAAACGGATTTGTAAAAAATTGGAATGGCAAGCAGGTAAATTGGCGAAAAAGGAGAGCACGATAGTAGGTGTGGTTGCCAGATTATACAGTACAGGAAGCCCTGAGGAAAATATTTCCCCCCATGGCTTTCGCATCTTTGGGGATAATGTGTGGAGGATAATGTCTTTTTAGAAAAGGAAATAGAGGAAGTTCTTCTTCTTCTTCTTGTGCCCTGTCCGTTCAAAGGACGTTGGCTATCATTTGGCTATGCGGACTTTGTTTACTGCGGCCCGGAACAGCTCCACGGTAGACTGGCCAAACCACTGTCTCAGGTTTTTCAGCCATGAGGTTCTCCTTCTTCCAGGGCCCCGTCTTCCGGCAATCTTTCTCTGCATTATGAGATGCAGGATCTCATATTTCTCTGGATGTCTCATCACATGACCAAGATATTGAAGTTTTCGGATTTTTATAGTTTTAATTACTTCCTTTTCTTTATTCATCCGAACCATAACATCTTCGTTTGTAACCCTAGCCATCCAGCTTATTTTAAGTATTCTTCTGTAGATCCACATCTCGAATGCCTCAAGTCGCCTAATTAGTTCTTCAGTAAGCGTCCATGCTTCCATTCCATAAAATAATATCGAAAACACGTAGCATCTGACCATTCGCATTCGTAATCCAAGGTTGAGATCATGACTGCAGAACATTTTTTCATGCGGTTAAAGGTAGCATGAGCTTGCTCAACGCGGCATTTGATTTCAAGTGAAGGATCCCATCTATCATTTACATTGCAGCCCAAGTATACAACACTCTGTACCTTCTCTAGTTTTGTTCCAGCAATAGAAGTTCTGTGAGGAAGGAAAAAGGTATGCGGGGTGGCTTGGAACGTACTATGAATCCAACCCCTACACTGCGGTGCAAGGCGATTTTCCAAAAGAATCCGGCTGGAGAGATCAAAAGTTCTCTTTCAACCAGTCTCTCCTGATCCTGCCTGCCACGTAGTTTATCCGCGTACAGGTTTTATGTATTCTACAAAATAATGTCAAGCTCCATAATAACATACTTTCATGATGTTAGCATTATAACATTTAAGTATTGGTTATTAAGTTTAATGATTCTGCAACAAAAATGAGCGAGTACAGTGTGTGCTCCACTAGAGTGTGTAGTAGTGCAGGTACCTCCTATTAAGGTTCAGGTCGAACCTGTAAACCTGAAGTTGCCAAGACTTGGTGCACTCCGACATTTCTGGACTGCGGCTAACTGTAGAACGGCATCTGATATTATTTATAATGACTACGTAGTCAAGTTGTTGTATGTGATAATAACAAGAATTTTACAATCTTCTAAAATAGTTTTGTGAGATGCTTCCCTCAAGGAAAAACTGGATAAACTGGATTTAAAGGCTTTACAATCGACTGGTCAGTGGTTGAGTGGGCATAGCGCTTGGGTCCCACCCGAGCGTCGCGTGTTCGATTCCTCGGCTGGCTAAGTCCTCCATCACAACACAAGCAACATTTTCGGCTTTCTGTGGTGGTACTCGCAGTGGCGGCTCGTGACTTTTGGTTGTGCTAGGGTGCTAATATTAAAAAAATGGCATCATGGATGTTGTCGTATGCGAAAAATTTTTTTTTTTTTTTAAAAATCGGTGTTTTGTATGAAGATTTTTCAGGAAATCAGTGCGGCGCACCACCAAACTGAAACTTCCTGAAATTTTTCATACAAAAAACTGATTTTCAAAAAAAAAAAAAAAATTTTTTTTCGGCTGCAACAACATCATTAATGCCAATTTTTTTAATATCAGCACTCTAGCACACCAAAAAGTCAAAAGCCGCCACTGGGTGGTAGTAGGAGATTTTCAAACATTGTTGGGTTATTCGTAACCCGGGTATGTTTGTCTTTCTTTTAAAAAAATGGAATCAAATGAAATGAATACAACTGTTAGTTCTGTGAACAGTAGACCTCGCGTGCCAAAATACACGATTATAATTTTCTCTAAGTTAATAAATCAGAACCATCATGCTTTTTTATAAACCATATATGTATGGTCTAGGTAACTTTTTCTTTTAAATTAAAAAAAAATACTATGTGTCCATAGAAACATCACTGTCTCAATGACAATTCCTTTTATCAATTTTTTTTCAGGCAGGTAGGTACCATAAAATTGATTATTCCGATTTGACAGCTCGTTGAAGAATCCAACGCTCGTGCGAACTCTGGCTGGATTAAAAAGAAATATCCAACCCGGCCGCGTATTTCCAAAACTTACAGCGACAATTTACATTTTCAATATCAAAATTTAAATATTTGGAAATAAAATTATTGATTTCTAATGCACACATTGGAAAGATTATTTTATCTAGATTTTAGAAAAAAATTTTTTTTGCAAAGTGATAAAAAATAACCAACATGTGCAGTGCAGTTAAAATGTAAATTGTCGCTACCGGTTCAGTATTGTAGTATCTCTCTATTGGTTATTCACAAAGATATTGAATATCTTTGGTTATTCATTACTTCTATATTGGTTATTTTTTATCACTTTGCAAAAACACAAATAAATTTACAGAAAGACGATACGCTAAACGGTAAAGTTAAAACAGGACTTCGTCGAGCGCAGTAAAATATATTACTTTCACCTAAGCAGGCAGAAAAAGATTTTTTTTTAGTATTGGTAAATAAATTATAAAAAAATATTGAAAAACCCGTCAATGTCTTAAATGCTGATGAAAATATGTATAATGGATCTTTTACTGCCTGGTTTTTATGATTTAGATAACAGAAAAGATACAAACAGTTACAATATCCAAAAAGTTGAAAAATTCATACTACCAAAAATCGAATAATTAGTTGTAGTCGACTAGAGTAAGTATCAGTTAACTAGAGAGGAGAGAAGTATCAATTTCTGTTGAAACTGATAACCTTTCGGTTCTCCTAACCCACGATAGGAAGTGAGTAAGTAATATAAAAAGCTTTGCAATTTGGGAAACTCCATTGCAACATTGAAGACAATTTAATTAATTCCAAGAGAGATATTATCGTTAAACCGGTGCTTAAAAACTATTCTTTTAGTTCGAATAAACACAATAAATTAAGAGAAACGCGAAGAAACTTTCAAAAATTAAATAACATAAATTGGCAAGAAAATAGTGTCAGATATTTGCAACGACTAAATAAAATACATTATTCTGTAGTCAATGGATATTTATGGGCAGTTTACGAAGACTTGCGTTGAGAAAATCGGCTATTTAGGACAAAGTGACTAGTAGAACTATTAATGTTTGATTTGTTATTGTATCCTTTATTTACGAGATTTAATTACGTGTGCATGTGTAATGTTAATCTGTTATTTGAATACACTTTACTGGAATAGTCGCAATTAAAATATGACTTATCAACAATAACTTCCGAGGAGTCAAATTATAAATTATCTTACTTGATGACTTTTTTCCTTGAAAACCTATTACAGCGGTACACAACCCTAATAATTTTTACTCAAAACTCACATTTTAGTAATTTCCGGCGAATTCGTAACTATAATATTTTTTTTTATTTCCATGCCGTACAAGGAATGTGAGTTATATATATTTTAGATTAATAAAAGCAGTACCTTACCATTAATATATTTTACGTACAACGATTGTTAAACTTTATAACCCGTTTTTCAACTATTAAGTTAGCGGTAAGCACCAGATATTATTTTTCTAGACGATGAATTAATACTTTCGGGAGGACAACATGGAGACACATTTTAAATATTTGTAACACGTTCTTCAGAACTAATTAAAATAAATGCGGCAGAAAGGTTTAATCTCCAGGCCTGCTAGGGTAAATTCGACCGTACGTTCGTACAATATGCCGTGCCGCGGCGTATATTTGTTTACACGCTTTCTTCAATTACGTCGTTAAGATTCCCACATTATTTTTCTTCTTCTTCCTCTTTTCTTTGATACGGCAAATTCGATAGTAGGTCCGTCCAACAGACGGGTTGCGAGTCGCAATTTGTATACACGGCTTCTTTACTTACGTCGTTAAGATTCTGAATATATTTTACGGTGTATTGTCGTCTTTATAGGGAATGTAAGGGAGTATAACATTCAAAAATCCATGTAAGGGAACGTACCCATACTACGTGACCAACTTTTTGCAATTTTTAACCCCCCCCCCCCCCCCCGGTGACCAAAATCCTAAGCAACCCGCCGCTCATTTGTATGGAGCGTGACATTTTGAAGACCCCCCCCCCCCCTAAAAGTGTCACGTAGTATGGGTACGTTCCCAATGGGAAACAATTATGTAAAAGTATGAAGTTTTCTTTTACTGACCTTTACTAACCGAGTGTTTTAAATGCTTTTATTTAATTCATTTTTATCGAGAGGATGGCCTCCATCCCCTGTTCGAATTCATGAAAACGTATGAACAATGCTGTTAGGACCGCATCCTTGAAAAAAAAACCTAACTTAACCTAATAGAAGAATTTGGTTATTGAAAGATAAACACAATAAAAAAACACATAAATTTGTTTAACCCATTGGCCACAAACCCCGGCAGCCTGCCTGACGGGCAACTTAGGTACTTAACCACAAACCCCGGCACGCTGACGGGCTAGAGTAGGTCCGTCCAAAAACGGAAAATGAACACAGTAGTGACATTTTTCAATAAAATTTGAAATGCCGAACGCTCCGTAGGTAATTAATCATTAATTTCATAGAATTAGCAATAATATGTTTCCTATGTTTTTTCCCTGATATTTGTGTTCCAAGTTTTGTATGCAGCCAGCCGCCATTTAATTTCTTCAAAATTGCGAGTGGTTCTAGGCTTTTGGTAGTGACCCTGAACGTCCCTGATTGCTTTGAGGACTATCATAAACAATTATTTTATTAGTTATTAGTATACATATGTGTAAAAATCAAAAATTATTATTGTTCGATTTATGAATATTTTCCACATTTTTGAATAAAAATGTGGAAAAAAACTTACGAAAAAGAGAAGGTTATATTTGTATTCTTATTTATACATATTTTAATATTTTTAAAATTATTATTTGTATGTTTTTCTTTACCTTAATCCAATATGTAAACAAATTTAAAGAAATTAATTCATTTGAATATACGGTTCAAAAGAAACAATAGATTTAGTACACCAATGCAGGTTTTCAATTTTTGGTAAAAAATTAATTCAGTGGTGAAGGCCAACTTTTTAGCTCATTAATTCTGTGGCCAATGGGGACCACTTTTATTTTAAAACACTCTTAAGTTATAATATTCTCCTGACGAAGGAAGGGTGCTTCTGAAACCGGTAGAGTGTTTTAAAATAAAAGTGGTCTTAAATAAATTTATGTGTGTTTTTATGGCGAGCCACAAAGTAAGTGCTTTTTACAAATATGAAAGATAAACAATTGTATTATGTCAGGTTGAAATTGGAAGGGTTTGAATATATATTTTTGAGTTTCGAAAGAACAATGTTGATTACATTTTCGAGTAAAATTGCTCAACGTAAATAAATTAACTATTTTCCCCCCTCATTGTCGACGTTAATAAAATAAGTAATCAAATAATTGATTGACTCATTTTTATAGTTGAAATTAAAAAAATACAATGATTTCTGATTTCCAAAATACGACATTGGTTGGCACAGTTACCATTTTATATTTGATACGAGGCAAATTCCCAGATCCATTAACATCGTTTTCACAGATATTATTTAGAAAATTGATTCTGTCACACTCTTTACCTGGATTCCATCGGAATTGCGTTTTCTCATGTTTTATTATTTCAGCCAATTACGTTTGTTCTTCAATCCGTGATCAGAAAATAAATGATGAATGAACCACACTAATAATATAATAAGCATCCCTGAGATGAACATGAATTGAGGTTTTGTGACGTATCAGGGGTGCCCGGGTTAATTGGGTGAGGTTTGTCCGGGTCTTGGCGGCGGATGCGTCTGCTTACAAGCTGCATGGCAGGCCGGATCGGGAGATATTTGTTGAGGTAGTCTCTTTGACTTCTCCAGCCGTACTCTCTCGGAACATCGCCTTGCACCGCAGTGGGGGGGATGGATTCATACGTACGTCACTCCTGGCAACACTGACCCCCAGATTGTTACCCACCCCTCGTACCCTTTTCCTTCCCAAAACTTCCTTTCCTTCCTTTCCTAAAAATGACACAGGCCCACAGGGAAAGTATTTTCCCCGGGCCTCCTGCTTGGAGCTAATGTAAAAAAAGGGGAAAGTTCCCGAAAAGAAATGAAATTTGTATGGATGTATGAAGTTTGTATGGATATATGTGTTTGATACACTTTCAGGCAAAATGGACTTTAATGACTTTAATGGACTTTAATGAAATTTTACAATAATATAGCGCATACATCAGAAAAACATTATAGGCTATAATTTATAAGCTCGCCAGGAAGGGGACGCGGGAGGGGAACGGGGACGCACGGGAAAATTGACAAGGGAGAAACAATGAATATGGCTTTGCAACGCAAGCCGGGAACCAGCTAGTTTAATATATTAGATAGTAACCTAACCTTAAATATTCGTAATTTAAATTAGGAGTGATAATTTTGAGAAGAAAGAGATCCTGCAGTATGGGATGTAAAACCACCGAATTTCTTTAAATCTGCAGTTATTTCAAAGGGAAAAGTTTGTTTAATGTTTGAACTGTAGGTAGAAGCCTGAGGGAAGAAGAAATTGAAATTGGTTGTCAATTAATTTTACCTGCGAGGATCCTTGTCTAACAAAATAGATGGGCTATAAAAACAATTTCAAATATTCGTAAAAATATAAGAAGGCAATCAAATAAATATCCTAAATAAAAATTTATTAAAATGTCCTCTACAACACAGGTGAACTCCTAGTGTGGAGGACAATATATTATACCTTTGTAATGTAAATGTACTAAGAATAAATAAATAGTTTCCCAACCCTGAAAAAGTTTATGAGACAGATAAGAATTTTATTTATTATTATTCGGTTTAGAATTTTTTTTATGAATATATGAAAATACGTATAACTATAATTATTATTGATGTATTCGTGTGTAAGATTTTAATATAAGTGGCCTTCATTGGCAAGTAAACATTATGAAGATTCAATTACAAACTCAACTATGTAATGCACTTTTACACAGTTGTGCATTATGATATGGTAAACATTAAAAACATACTCTTATAAACTGCACTGTCACTTTCGAATTAAAATATGTTCGCAACACGGCACCAACTCCGCAATTACCAAAATAACAATTACAACACGATGAGTCCAATTAAAGCAACATTTGCTTTAAAAATAAAAGTCCACTTTCGTTTTTTTTGGCGAATTAAAAAACTATAAGTCAGTTAAGTATGACGCGAGTCTGTTTGGTCAACAAGTGTCTTTTTGCAAGTCTCTCCGCCAACTGAATGCTTCACCGGCACTTGACTCTAACCCGCTTCTATAGTCCGTCCATTCATCGGTAGCACTTCACATTATAATAACTATCTTCTCGCAATCTGGAGCTTCCGAGGGGCGACACCGTGGCGCTATAATCGTTCGAAAGGTGTGACGGTTGGAATAACAAAATATTTATATATTTAATGTCATTTCTTCGACACGCTCCGGGTGTCTTTCTCCGGCTAATTACGACATGTGAGCTGATTATGCACGTTCAATGTCATGATTGTCCAAAAATGTCATAATTACGGTGATTTTAAGCTTTAAATAGATGTTATATTCACAGGAGTAACGCAATCATTTCACTTTTTTAATTACCCAATCGTCGAAAACGGATTATCATGCAAACATAATAAAAATTGTTAATGAGATATGTATTTTGATAATAATTTCTGTAGGAATTTAAAATAACGAGTCGATAGTAAGTATGAATTTGAATAAATCATGAATAACTCGAAAATATTTGCAGTAATAATATTTTTTGTAATATTTTTAATTGATGGTACTGACGGTCTCTAAGCATATAAATCTAGGTTCCCATTTTAGTATATCACTATAAGTTCTCGGCAAATCTTCGCAAAGCCGGTAATTAAAAGCAAGTGCCAAGTAAAATTCCAAATATCATCTGGTACACTGGTAGAGCAATTATTGCCATTTTACATATTCAAACATGCTTTCAGAGTATTGACAGCAGCTATTATATTGCAATTTGTCAAAGAGGTCAAGTGACTCGCTTTGCAGTTAACCACCTCGTGCACCTCACTTTTATCTCAACGAACAGACTAAGATTGCTGCAGCAGAGTAGGTGAGTTACAGAGTTAACGGACCGCGAGAGATCCATTTTTAACTCTAAAACTTAACCGTGCTAAACCAGAACTTAAGTGTGACAAACAGGCGTCCAGCATTAAGACACCTAGACAAAATGTTTCTATATCTTTATCCAACGTATTCATGTGTTCAGCGTGTTGTTCGTCATTTTCTGTTTAGTGCTACCATTTTACATTCAAGATTAATCAAAATCAGGTCATCGCAGGTAAAGCTCAAAATCAAAGATTCTTCGAGATGTTGAAGATAAATGATAGGAACGAACGTATAAAATAGAGATGTTCAGCCAAAAGGTTCTAACCATCATTATACGTGCAATGAAATAGCGTTCCGTTGAGGATGACTTTTTTTATTTTGAAACCTACAGCGCATCTATAAAGTTGTATGATGTGAACTTGAAAGATTTGATCGATTAATTAGTAAATTAAGGCTCATAAGCAAAGTGTGCAATTATGATACAGGTAAATAAAACTGCAGTTTGAAAACTGTAGGTCCCTTTTATTGAGTGTAAAGTTATGAGTTGGAGTGTGCGGGAATGTCTGAAAGCTAACTTGACCAAGTAAGTTAGTTTGTTTGGAGTTAACTAGAGAACTTAACTGGACCGCTGCGGGTAAGCGGTCCAGTGGATGTTGTCGTGTTGGGATAAGTGGGTAAGTATGGGAACAAGAATCTGAGTGTTATTACCGGTCTTCCTACGTTTAAATTTTAATGTAAAATAATCGGATTAGCGCAACTGATAACGCAGACTTGTTATTCCAGGTTACTAATTAGCTATCATAACGATTTGACTTATTTAATAAGTAGGACACGATTCGTGTCCATCACCCTAATTCTTTGCGGTGATATTCACGGACTATGGAAAACCCCTCAAACGCAAGTCTCTTTTAGGTCACACTTCCGACTAGTGATGCCATGACCAAAAAATAAAAATAAATCGTGTTTAAAGGTTAAAAAAATCACGTTTTACCACGTTTTGAAGGATCAAAAAACCATGTAAGAGACTATGTTCTTCTTAAGCTTTTTATTGAGAAAATAAATACGAAAACAACGCTACCCAAGTAAACTATCTAAAATACATTATAAAAAAACAATAATTTTATAATTTTCCTATCAATAAAAGCCAAAAATATTAAAAAAAAAAAAACACAATAATAAACTGTTATCAAGTTTAATTTGTAGAACTCCATTTTAAATTAAATATGTAACAACATTAAAATATAAATAATAAGAGGAATAAGAAACTATCAAATTCCAATAATTTATTTTTCAGCATTTTACGGTAGTTAATAAAATAGGTACCTAATTCAATTTATATGCTATAATATTCATTTCAAAAAAAGAATGTGTCCATATTATTTATTTACAATATTGTGAACCTGTACATTACAGTTTGGCAAGAAAGTGTAGAAAATAAATGATGGCGCTGCGATCGTTTTCTAGTTTTAAATGGCAACACCAAGATGGCTCATAAGACAAAGAACGTATGTTTTAAAAAACACTTCTGGCAAAATGCATATTTCATAGCGTATTTGTATTTTCAAAAAATTTGCACAAAAAACTGTAATTTAATAGAAGCAAAATAAAATAAAACAAGTTTTAAGTGGGCGTTTATTCCGATATAAAAACGTAGGTACTTAAAAATTTAAGTCTATTAATTCAACACCCGACATGTAATTATTGTCTTCGTCCTCGTGTGATTCTTCTTCTTCCGTATCTTTATCTTCATCTAAACGCAGTTCATCGATATCATCATATATATTACTGCCTCATGCATAATATTCTGCATCAATTTTCATCACGTGTTTGCAACTATTTTTCCAATCATCAGCACTTATGCTATTACATAATGCCCATTTTCCGTTTTCCCAGTGTTTCAAATTTTCCATCTGCCTTTTCCCCTTCCTTGACAATTCGTCTTACCGTTGATTCAGATTTACCTGTGTGTGAAAAATCATTAAAATTATTATTATAGAAGGGAGTTTTAAAAACACACACTAGATAATATTCACTTGGAAAGAAAGAAAGAGAAAACGAGAAAAAAGTAACTTTTCTACGAGTTTAATATTATTTTTTTTATTGAGTTATTCCCTTTTTCCTGTGGCCGCACATTAACTGTCAAAATTAAGTGTCAAAATCAGATTTTTTTACCATAACCTCAAATCAGATTGTAATGGTTATTATCGCTCGAAAATTGGCATAAATCTTGTAATACTAATGAAATTTATTAAACAAACTATACTACGTACCAGTCATTTCTGCAGTTCGTTTGCAAACATCTTCTAAATTAAAAAGAAGCTTCTTCGCGTGACACTCGGCTAGGCAGCATTGAAAAACGCAGAATATAACCCCTCTTGTATCACTATGTAATAATTTATTCATTTTAATTAAATTCAGGCAAACAATGAATAAAAATATTATCAAATCAGCGATATTCTACTCAGATTTAAGACAATAAATCAACCGTAACACGCGCTAATATGACAGCCATAGGAAACGTCATATAATTCGGTGTTGCCATAGTAATGAACACGTTTAGTTCCAATTGAATTAATTTCTACACTTTCTTGTCAAACTTTATACATTCCTTACTCATAATCATAAGTAGGTACATATTTTTGGTGACCGGTAAAAAAATATGTCTTGCCATGCATATGGCAATACCGCTCTTGACTTTCTTTACACTCATCATTTGGGTCCTTGTGTAATATCTCACAAAATATGGTGATATTTCATAAAGTCTGACTATAAATAAATATATGTCTACCACATCTGATACCCAAACAAATAGTGGCAAATTAATAAACAAACGAGTATTGAGTTCCCTTGACCCTTTCGCTCCTGGGATATTTTTTTTCTATCCTCCTTACTTTTCGTATTTTTCTCTTTTTATTTGGATTTGTATTATTTTTTTTCAGGTTCTCCATAAAACAGGTATACACCAAATTATTACGGAGAAGATTATAAAATTTAATAGAAAAAAAAGTCCAAGGGGGCAGTTTCACTATGTTGAGACGTATGTCAAAAGATAGTTACTGAACTCTCTATAGGTAACATTGAAGATGTCAATGCTCAATGCAGAATCGTTAAGCAGTTGAATTGCTCTATTTAATGGGGCATTTTGAAAGGAAGAAGTTCTCGCTTTCGGAGCATAAAAAATTGCTTGGGATCTCTCACGAGTATACGCGTTAGGGACGTATAGGTTAATCTCCTTCAACATAGGTGGATTCAGTACAATACCGGAGATCAGCTTAAAAAAATGTTTTCCCAAAAATATTTTTCGGCGGGCTTCTACGGTATTAAGATCAAGCATTCCTGTTAAGAACAACGATGGATACAGGAATGGGTAGTATGTATATTCCCTCATATACATGTAACGCATAAACCTTTTTTGTACTCTTTCTATTTCTAGGATATGGTTTTGTTCAGAGGGTGCCCAAATAATGGAGCTGTATTCCAGGATGCTGCGGACAGTGCTTCATATGTTCTTAGTATTGCAATTCCATTAGTAAATGATCTCGCATTACAAAGAACAAATCCGAGCATTTTGTTGGCGCGGGAGACAATGTCTGATATCTGAGATTTGAAAGAGAGATTTGCTTCAAAAATCACGCCAAGGTCTCGAATCTCGTTTTTGCGTGTTAGTAAATTTTATTAATATGGTATTATTATTTTATTATTATGTTTAGAATAATAAAATAAAAATTCTAATATGAACGCATTTATAGAAAAGTCACTCACACAATTGTGTGTATAACTGGAAAATGGGAAATGGAAAATTCGTTTTTTTTTGTATCACTCAAACGTGATGGCCGGGAGCGGAAGGGTTAAGTATACATATTATATCGATTACGTATTTACCTTGTTGAAAAGCACCAGAAACAAAAACAAAAAACTTTGAAGCTCTAGTAGAGTGTGAGTTGGGGGGGAGGCTTACCTAATGTCTGGGGTAGAGTCCACGAGCAGCCTGACGCAGTCGAGGCAGCCCCGGGCCGCCGCATAGTGCAAAGCTAGCGCTCCATTGCGCGCGCGCTGGGGGCCCCGCGCGGGAGCCATGGCGGCCCCCAAGCCAGATCCGCTGCAGTATCTGCACACAAATAATACAATATGAGACTTTCTTCTAAGTGCAATAGATGTTACCCGTGATGTATTTACGGAATGTAAGGCTGCCATCACACGTTGGGCCAGCGCGCCAATGGACCAACGTTTTGAGCCAATTCGCTAACCCAACACATACACAACCACTTGGCGTATATTGACAAACGCGTTGGGTCAACTTTGGCACCAATACTCCAACTTGTGGACACTGTTGGTGGGTTGGCGCTAAGATCATTTGATATGTGCACGAAAAACAGACAATAAATCGGATAGCCGTAAACTTTGGGGGGTAACGCGTTGCAATGATCGGTGTACTCCAGGAGGTCCTGAACACGTTCGGCCAACGTATTTGCCCAACGCGTCGGACCAACTTGTTTTGGCGGCTAAAGGATTTTGGCGTCAACGCAAAAGCGTTCACACGTTTTTGTGTTGGCGCCA
Source organism: Limnephilus marmoratus (assembly GCA_917880885.1). Taxonomy (NCBI): domain Eukaryota; kingdom Metazoa; phylum Arthropoda; class Insecta; order Trichoptera; family Limnephilidae; genus Limnephilus; species Limnephilus marmoratus. The sequence goes on from OU862908.1 coordinate 58,436,640, forward strand.
ACATTGGTCCAATGTATACCGGCAACTTTACATGACTTGGCCAATTTTAAAAATGACCTGCAAAAATAAGCCATAATATGTAGGAATATATTATTTTTAATTTTTTCTCATCACTCTTATCAGTTCCAAATTTTAAGTTAATGTTCTTACGTACAGTGCTACACGTATAAGTTGCCGGTGGTGTAAATATGAACTAACGCTATATCTTTATATTTTAATCTGGCAACCTATTGCTATCGATATGTCACAGACGACTGCGCCCTCCTTTTTCGCCAAACTATACGTGTTGCATTGTACGCACTTACAAATTAAATTATATTATTTTATTTAAAATGTACACTCAACAATAATTTTATGCGTATATATATTATGTAATATTGATGAACTTCTCAGATGACTAAAAGAGGAACTAACTAGACCTACACAATGTTGACAGTAACAACACCTTTGAATTCACAGATAAGATACAATTGCAATTTTAATGGTTACTAACGCCAATCAAACAACACGGCTAAGTGAAATTTTCTTTCATTGTATATTTTTATTGAAGCTTCTATGTCACGATAAACCTCTGCTTGGTCTTGCACTGCAAAGGTCGAGATGGGAGCTGCATTGTGAGTTAAAAGCTATTAATTTAATAAAGCCGGGTTTTCAGTCAGACATTCAATCAGACCAACTTGAATTTCCACAAGTCCGAGACCTGCAGAAAACCGGCCACACATTCACATTATGTATTGTGTCATATTATCTACTATGCCAAAGAATTTCTACTGATTACTACGATTGCTCTTCTAGCATTATGAAATCAATTCAGATATCGGCTTGCAAAATCGTAATTACTAAGATGATTTCAAATTCTGAACGATTTACAAGAATGCACAATGTTATTTATTTGCCAATTCCGTTGTTCAAAATAAGAGAGAAATCAACAACTCTCTCTCAAAACAGAGAAGAAATTATTTAAGTAGATTAAAAAAATCTTTACAAGTTAAAAAAGTCCATTTTCACATGCACATTTAAATTTTACCGGGTAAATAATGGTTTTTATTGAAAGACAAAGAGTAATGGCTACTTAAGTGGCATAAGAAATCGTAAATTCAGTATAGTTTCTATCATTTTGCGGAGATTTATCAACTTTTAAAAAAAATAATTTATTACTTCATCCAACACGCATCAGCAGAGCCGGAACGAGGCGTGTTGGTACTCTTTGTGTACTCTCATATGTTGTCCATTTATTTGAAAACACTTTGAGGATGCATAAATTTCTCTCTGTTTGTTTTAAATTCGAGTTTTTCTTTTGCTCTCTAAGAATGCAGATATTCATCGCTATGCCTGCACAATCACGCAACCAAATCATTATCAAAGGTTTTACTTAAAAAAAGCTACTCGAAATTGGTTAGTTGCTATATTCCGATGGTTATCTCCGTCACCGACATCATAGATTGTTTTATCTCCCTGCTTGCAGAACTACCTTGCCAATGGTCAAGCCAGTGAGGAGAACTATCTTGCTGCTAAATAGAATCACTTCGAATATTAATATTTAACACCAATGAAGCACAATTTAGACGGCAAGTTTTGTTGCAGTTAGTATAAATCTGCTTAGATATATACGTATATTCTTCGCTGATAGGCGCGTTTTGGATTTTGAACGATTAATGGTTGCTTGTCAGTTGTAAAGAGTTTGGAGCGCCTTTATTATTTTCTTTATCTGTATTTTAAAACAATTTGAAATATTAATTGTAATACTTTTAAAATGAATGAATTGAATTGTATTGAAATTTATTTCCATCACGTGATTTTAGCGCCCTAAACAAGAAGACATGTTTCTATTTCATTTGAATGCAAACTTGTGCAGAAATTTGTTTGAAAGCAACTTAGAGCTTTAAGTTAGCTAAACCGTTATTGCATCTAGATTTTATGACAATTTAAAATAGTGCCCGAGCTTGTGCGTGCTTAAAACAAAGCAATTATATCGCTATCCGGTTGGGCAACATTGTGCGATGGGTTAAAAAAGCACCCTGAAAACCAGATATTAAAAGCTTCTATGTGCATTCAAATAATTACTTTTATTTTACTGGCAAAATGGACAATAATGTGATGTTAGAACCAGCGTAACCAATCTCACTTGACACTTATTTGTTCAGGCAATCTTTTCGCTAAGTCAATCTACATACTAATTCAATTACCCGAAACTTGTAACACGTGTTTCCTTTCTATCGCGTCACTTGGATCATCAAAACGATATCACTTTCTCCAAAAACCGAATCACACCAGTTCAATTAAGGCCCAAACTTTGTGCCCAAGCTTTAAATAATCATACAAACGAGTTAGGTGTATTTTTAGATCGATCGTAAACACGATTTTGTAATTTGGTAAACAGTGGTTTTACCGCAAGTAAACGTCATCTACCGGATTTACCGGTTAATGAAAATACCAAGTTTATTACAGAGTGATGGTGATATTTGCATTTAAGTGTAATCTGATTATAATGCTCAGATAAGCGAGAAATAAAATAAATCAACTTCTTTATCCGAGTTAAAATCAAAATAATTTCACTGTGATTTAAAGAATGGCGGACATTCAAGTATATCGCTGCGAAAAAATGCGAGAGAAGGTTGTTTCTTAGTATTTTTTTTGGCGAAATTAAAAAAATATGTTTATCATTAAAATGTGTTTACCCAACCAAAATTCAACCATCACACAATACATTTTCAATCCTTCTTACTCGATAGAGCCGTGTCTATAATAAGCATTGAAAATACAAAATGCTTTAGCAGAAAACTTAAAAATAGTTTAAAATAAAGTCAGTTCAGATTATATAACCACAAAATTAATATGCCTACGATATAACATTAATTCTTTTTTCTAAATAAATATAGGACTACCTTTCTATACTTAAATAATTTACTTTATTTAAGGTTAGGTACTGGAATACAATGAATTTTTCTGTTTCTAAACTATTATAAATTAATAAAATAAAATCCTTTTTGTTTAAAACCACGAGATTTATTCATTTATGAACCGACCGGTTTCGCTTTATTCAAGCATCTTCAGGGTACAAATTAATACTAAACAAGAAGTACATAATGTGTGCTTATATATAACAAAATATCTAGGGACACAACATGATACAAATATAACAAACACATAAACGGCCATAAAATACATTAACATGAGTACTCAAGTAATGGGAAAAACCGAAAGATAATTATGTAGACTAAAAAAAAATTAATAAATCTCGTGGTTTTAAACAAAAAAGTATTTTATTTTATTAAATATGTCAAACCACAAAGTGATTGCCTTCTACAATAATGTAATAAATTACAAATATAAAAGGCATTTACTTAGAAAAATATATTTATAAGAATCATGGAATAAAAGGGATTGCTTGACTTATTTATTATCCGCGATTTTGATTTTGAAAAAATATCTCTTTAATTCTAACAACTCAATCCGAGGTAAAAATGACTTATAGGTAATCCGAGGAAAACTTTTCTCGCACTACGCTACCAGAAAGGGAAAACACAAAAAATAATTTATTGTAACATTATTTTCACATTAGATTTCCACGACGAATTAACAGTTTTATTTGTAGTCTTCATTATTTAATGATTCATTGTAAATTAATACGAACACTGAAAAAGCAGAAAATATCTATTTGAAATTAATTTTCCATATCGTTAAAGCTTCCTTGTGCTTACAGTCCGCGAGCGCCATCTCTGTTAGAATAACTAAACTATTTGTATGTGAATCATTAACAACACAGCCTTTAAATTTTACCGCCGTTGTTTTAATTACAAGAGGCATTTCATTGCGTTTCTTTTTATAGCAGAAGTCTAAACACCTGTTTTACAATGCTAAACACTCTTCGCGCACTCGTCAGCCAACAGATGGCGGTATGTTTAGCGCTATGAAAATTATATGTTTATACCACGGGAAGGTTATTTTAGCATGCAAAAAGCGGAAATTTTAGTTTTAAATTCTAATTTTAACTGCCGAGTGGGTGCTTAATTTACAAAGATATACTAGTACCTACGTGAAAGAGAATTTTTAAGATTATAAAAAATGTGGGGGTGGGATGTAGCGCGTACCAAGAGATTTATACATACCTACATACATAGACATAGTTAAAAATTGTTAAACTTAAAAAAACAAAAAATCCTCAAAGATCAGTTTATTACGGCGCAAAATTTCAATTTTGGAGAGCGTCTTCAACGTATTGAAATAATTTATTTTTGTGTTAGATAGTTCTGGAAGTTAAAAGCTTCTTCTTCATTATTAATATACATTTTCAAACAGACAAATAGGAAATTCAAGTAAAGCTCGTAAAAACAACGCGCAATTCCATATCCGTCAGCAACAAAAATCTACCTTTGAAAAAACTCGACGCTAGGGTAGTGAAGGAACCCATGAAAATGTTGCCACCAGTAAAAGAAGTTTTTTTTTGTATTCAACACTTTCCTCCATAACATCTCTTGCATTCCAGTCTCTAATTATCTTTTTAGATTGGTCACGTGTGCGCTGTGTAGTGCTCTGCCAATGATCTCCATCACTGCACCAGTTAATGCGACTCTATCTATTCTGCATTCACTAATAATATCTTCCACCTTCTACCGATCAACTAGGTTTTCATAATACACGCAAAAGATTGGATGAAGAAAAACTCTACAATAAATTGATCACAAGAAAAACAGATTTTGTCAAATTTGTTTTTTTTTTACTAATCTAATAATATTATGGTTTTCTGTGATATTAGTGCCATTTACCTACGAACTAATTTTATATTTCGGATATTCTTATATTATTAAGTTACTAACGGGGTAAAACCACGTTCAGTGTATCGACCAAGCATATATGTTTTCAGTGCAATTTTCTTAGAATATTCAAAGTTCATTATCTTTTGCATCAAGTGCAATGGCCACACGGACTGCATGTCTAACTTTAATGCATCACTTAGTGGTCAGATTGGAAGGCACCTACACCCCTACACGTACATTGATAGATAGGTAGGTGTTACATAGACGGAGATAGATTGCAGGTCCCATTTATCTGCTAATCATAGCTCCTGGATGCAATAAAATTGCGCAAAATCGGGTAAACCATAAAGTATCCCATGTGTCGCGCTTCTATTACTGAAATTGTGATGAGGAAGTTCTTAAAGCACTCTAAGCGTTAATCATAACGTTATGGACACAAATGTCAGTCACATAAATAGTAGGTCAGTGCACAAATGGTAAGTGTCAGAAAAAGAAGACTATTCGAGACAAAAAAGGTTGATTAGAAGTTGGATACGTAAAGGTAGTAATCACCGCTCTGTAGCGTGATGATGCGAATGACAGGAGTAATCCAAACGACTTCAACGAACGCTATCACAAATTGATGAAGAGTTGCAGAGGTCGCCCACAAATCAGATGAGATACAAGCTTGATTGCCGGAGTTGGACGAGAAACCGCAAAACTTGAGGAAGGCCTATAATTAAGAACTAGCCGTTGAATATTATTAGATATATCTTCGGTGCATCTTTCGTGGTTCGAAAGATTTCAAGGGCAAGGCTCTCGACTAGCAATCCGGAGGATTCAAATCCCGGCGTGTGTAAATAAATTTTATTTGATTAATTTGTATTATTTCACAATTCATTAATTTTAAAAAAATAGACATATTTGCGGCACGATTCAGGGTGGAAGATATTCTCAGTATCGCCCTGGTGTAAGTCCACCATTTAGAATTGAAACGTTGCTTGATATGACTTTGGCCGTATTTTTTAACCAGATCTGAATATCCAGGTACTTACCCACTTTTTTTTTCATCTCCTTCTCCTCCCTACTACTTTAAACCTCACAACATACTCCAATTATGGATTCCGTAGTCTCACAGGCTTCAAACGGTTGAGACAGTTGTGACAGTAAAAATTAAAAAAAAAATGTAATTTCATGTTGAAAGAAACATTTAAAAATACTGTTTAATTAATTTTTTTGGTCGTATAATGCATTTACTAATTACTGGGCCTTGTTCTTCTGTTGTGATGTGATGATTGCTGAGAAATATTGAGAGAATACTTGCCAGAAACGTCTCTCGAAATATTTTTATTTTTAGTAATAAATACACGTCTTCATTAACGATATTTTCTTTTTAAAAGCAATAATTAAACTAGAAACAAAATGAGTCTATTAAAAATGAGCTCGAGAACTAGAAAGTCAATAAAAATTTATTATCAAGCTAAGCCTATAAAAAATGAATTATGTCTTTATTAAAAATGATTGTATTAGCCTAATTTACCTATATCAACAAGTAACCGGTTTCCACGATTTCGGGTAGGTATAAATGATAATCTGAATTGGCTTTGCACGTTTTATGAGGTTTTTATTGAACTTGTTCGCAAGATTTCATCTTCAAATGTGCGGTTTTATACCAAATTAGACAAATCAAGAACAGTTTTATTAAAAAACAAATATATAAGTAATTGGTTTTATTTTAAGTTAAATCGTAATGTGCCTTATCATGTGGTGATCACGTAAATTTCACATAATGCCTCAACAAGAAGGGTTAACCTCTCAGTCCTCGACCATATTTTGTCAGAGGATCAAAATATTTTTGCTTCGCAATAAAATCCAAATAAACGGAATATTTCTGAACGTACCCGAAAACTAAAAACTATTTTTGAGGGGTGATAAAATACGCTTTCAAATTTTATAAATCGAAGTAAACATATGTTGTTCACCTACTTTCTCAATAACCACATCTCATTATCTGTTGATGAAATAAGAGACCTTGGTATAACCTTTAACACTAAATTAACATTCATTAAACATATTAATAATATAACCAGTAAAGCAATGCAAATGTTAGGATTTGTCTTACGGATTTCAAAGGATTTTAAAATTTTAAAAACTGTCAAAATACTTTACACTTCACTTGTTAGAAGCCAACTAGAATTTAACTCCACCATTTGGAATCCTTACTACAGTGTACATGAGAATTCTCTTGAGCGAGTCCAACATAAATTTTTACGTTATATTAATTTTAAATTGGGAATATTCACCGAAAACATTAATTATCCCACTCTGTTACAATTATTGGGACTCGATACATTAAAAGAGAGAAGAATTTGTTCAGACCTATTTTATTTATTTAAAATCGTTACCAACCTGTTGAACTCCCCTGAACTTCTTGCGCTAATATGTTTCCATGTACCTAAAGTACCTAGTCGATCAGTTCGTTTCAAATTACCTTATCATGTACTTGGAAATAAATATGTTTTGGATGAATCTATAAACATTGCTAGTTTAACCTCATACAAACACTACTTAATTAAAACTGTCTGTCAGCGCTTCTCAGTTTGACTATAATCAAATACAGATTTAAAGTATTAATTTCTTAATACATAATATCCGGGATTTATAATATGTTGTATTGTATTTATGATAACCTACTCATTGTACTTTTTTATGTTGATACTACAATTTCTATTGTTCTCTTTTATGAATTTTATATTTATATTTTTCTTTTTTTTATCTATGTATATTCTGTATTCATATGTAAAATAATTGAAATTCTTTTGTAAAAGCCGTCATAATCGGCGTTAATAAATAAATAAATAATAAATAAATATAAAATTTGTAACATAAAAATTTTGCATGCAAACATAAAAAGTTTTAAAAATGTCTCACTTTACGTTTTTATATATTTTATATTGTTATCGGTAATAAAATAAAACATATACATATTTTTTGACGAAGGTATTATGAACATCATTGTCACCACACTTTTTTGATGTTCGAAATCTTTGGTTGCATAAACATTTTACTTCTTTTGTTGTCAACTTTTAGATTTAAATAATAAGTATGGTATTTTCTCTTTCAAATACCGTTTGTATAATTTTTCTCACTATGATAATAAGGGAGACAAAACGATATCGAAACGAGTTGTTGTGAAAAGCAAAAAAAAAAATAGCCTGAAGGGTTAAGATACTCCAATATAATAATGCAGGATGAAACGAATTTGGAAGAGAAAAGAGATATAATATCGAAAATTAAGTAAATTTGTCTCTTCGAACAGTTCTTTTGGTAGTTGGATATGGCTCCATTAATTACTAACATATTTGGTTGGTATCTATGTACTTACTTTATTTGATTTTACGCCTAGCTTATACATAGATTTCAAGAACATAATAAGCCATTGAATAGTTTAATTTTTTTTTCTTTTTTGAGTGTCTGTTAATCCCAACGATTAAGATTACTTGCAATATTTTGGGAAACTTCAATACAAGATCGAGGTTCGTTTAGATTACAAGTTGCTTTATTTACGTTATTGTAAATTTACAAAGATTATTTAACTGGACTAGACGTCCTTACTCTGGTAAGCTCTAAGTTATTCTGAGGCTCCTAGTCGCCAGACTGATGGTGCCTGCCCGACTACCAGATGTCTTCAGCTATCATTAGAACCGTTCGCATAGTAGGCACGAACTACGATAGATGATACTATTCTAATATAATACTTAACTGACATCTGTCGGGATACCACAAAACTTCGTATCACTAACTGTACTAACTACATCCATTGAAGGATATTGAAATTACATGACTAACTATATTACCTACACTACTATAATTTGTAGGACTCAATAAAGATTATGCTTAATTCTATAAAGGAGTACATAAATATATGAATAGTTTCCCCAAACTTGTTGCCCAGATCATGCATCATAATGGTCAGTGAGTGTGTCTGATAGTTGGTTGTGTGTGTGTTACATTTTGTAGAAAAATGTTACATTTTGTCTTGTGTTCAATTAAGCTGTCAATTAAGTTATTAATGACTATGTAATACAAACTACTAGGTCTGAAATAATTTTATCTTGTCAGATAGCGTAATTAGACGCAATTGATTCATTAAACTTACATAATTAACGTATTCAATTGGAATTATTATCTTAAAATTTATGATACAAAGAAATTTGTGCTGAACTCTTTTAATGTTGTTAGAACTTTATACAAGGGGGACCAAATAAGTGAATCATACTATACTTGACTTCTAACTAATGAAATATTTTGTGCTCTCATACAAACTAAATACTTGAAAGCAATTAAAATTCTGTAAAGGAAGCCAAGCATCTTTAAAGCCTCATTAGTTATATCGTTAATGTGTGCAATTCATGTTAAAATATCCTTGAATGTTACACCCAAGTCACTGGTATTAACTTAATATTATTTAATACATATTATGATGGTGAGTTTTGGAAAATCGTATTACTGGACGATCAGTTTTTAAATCGTATTCCTGAATGATCAAAAATACAGCATTTTGTTCACACCATTTATTTAGTTGATCAAGTTAGTCCTTAAAATTTGGCAATTGTATATCGTATTCTTTTATATAGGTTTAGGTCGTCTACAAATAGTGTTTATGTAATGTTACACAAGAGTGAGGTGTAAATATTATCCGCACGGTGGAATTATATCGCAACCCGGTTCGGAAGCGTTGTGAGGCGGGTTAAGGTAGGGGCTATAGGAAGGGATTTATTCATGCGGGTCTTGAAAAAAGATGCCGGTAGCTCGTTCCGCATGCGAGCCGACTTACTCAAAGCGTTCTCGAAAAACCGACATCAACGGTGAACAGTTGTTCCGTCGGGTTTCGCGTACGTTCACCGGTGCACATGGGTTCAATGATAATAGATTTTTCGAGCAGGCCCCATTGAAATACCTGTATAACAGATACAGTAGGACATCAATTGCATCTGTACATTAGAAATGGCAATTGATATGTTAGCAACGAATTTTCAATCAAGCGAACCGCCCTCCTTTGCACGGAATCTAGTTGATTTTTCAAGTATTTTTGAGTTCCTACCAACGGTCGGCTCCCAAATGTATTCGTTATTTATTTACGGTATAAATACCGATTAAAACATTTCTTACATAACAATGGATGAAAAATAAATTATACGGTGTAAACTATGTTTTGAATTAAGTAACATTTACAATGCTGGAAGCAAAATGTAAACTAATAAGTGTTCGATATGATTTTAGATTTTCACGGCCATAAGTAGTTTTGTTATTTGTTTTGGGGTGTTATGCCGTGTTGCGCTACCTCCTTCTTCGATCCTTGGCCACTCGTGCACCGGTGGGGTCGGCAAAATTTTTGAAAAACAAAATTTTTTGTATGCGATTTTGACCCTTATGTATTAAGAAACTGTATCAAGAAAAAGGTCAGAAACGCTTGCGCCAATAGTACTCCCGCCAAAAGTTTCATTCACCTGGTAACACCAGAATATTTTAAAATGAATTATCTGTGGAATACGAAAGCCACATTTTACCGCGAACTCAACTGTCAAAATCAGTCGATGGTCGGTCATAAAAACTTTAATAGACCTGTCAATCATCAAATAAACACAAGCAATGTTGTTTTTATCGATAGTTTATTGTTCAAATAATGTGTTTCGGTAAATAAAATAAACGATGGCTTAAAATAAATCGAAAAAATATCACTTCAAATTATGTTTCCGAGATTTCGTAAGAAATGCTTCCTGATTAGCAAGAGGTTAGCCAACGTTTCGGACAGCGTTGCAGTGTCTATCTTCAGGGCAGTTCATCATAATCTGCCGGATCTGCCCTGATAATGGACATTGCAACGCTGTCCGAAACGTTGGCTAAAGAAGGAGGTAGCGCAACACGGCATAATATTTGTCTAATGCCAAATAACACCCCAAAAACTAATAACGATAATAACTGTTTTCCAAAAATATGAGAAATGTAAGTTCTTTCACTGCTATTAAAAATATCTTGTATTTCTACATATTGGTTACCTAAACTGTGTGGTGTAAGGGAGTTAATGAACGAATTGATTTTGACGTGATTGTTGTAGTGAAAGATATATTTAGTTCGTGTGACTATTAGGAACACGAAACTTATTAAAAAATGGTATTGAAATAATTTTTGCAGTGAAAGATATCTTTAGTTAGTGTGACTCTTTTAGGAATATGAAATTAAATTAGTTACAATAATGCAGGGCTGTCAGGCTGGTCCAGGAAATTAATTATTTAAAAAAAAAAATGACATCATCATAGTTATAATGTATTAATTTATAACTTATCCTTGTTCACTTTACACGAATGAGAACGTGTTATATATTAAATGATCTTATTTAATAGTTAAAACATAAAGTGACCTTGTTCTTCTTGCGCCTGAGGCTTGAGGTATGCAGCTATGCACCAAATGCAATCCTAACTGCACAACTAGTTCTAGTTAGTTAACTTACCTACTTGCCAACCTCTTCCGACCGTCCACTTGAAATGTGTTATCTAAGAACATTGTCTAGAAGAATCTCGACAAGCCGGTAGGTCTCGAGGAATCTATTTTTATGTCTAACTGTGTAAAAATTCCTTTGCTTTGTTGTGTAAGATAATATTTTTGATGATGAAAAGAAAAGTAAAAATAACATTGTTATTTACTGGATGAATGCCTCCACTCTAATCAATTGTGAATTGCTTTCATTTAGGGTCATAGTAAAAATATGAAGAAATAATGGTGGATGATGCGTTAGAAATCTTCATCAGTTTCTCTGATAGAGACCTTTTCTCTGGATCTGACCATCATTAAACATAATCGAAATGTTCATCTCGAATAATCTAGATATTCTTGTTTGTGATGGATTGCACACACATCGATCATAATTATCTGCATGAGCTAAAAATATACGGCATTGTAAGGCATGACGACTCCAGCCGTTAATCCAGAATAAATTTAGTATTATTATTTTATTTCAGCTCGATAGCTGCACACGGTATATCTTATAATATTAAACCGTGATAGGCACGAGGACATGTTCTGCATTCCAAATGAAAGATTTGTTATGTACAAAACGAATAAGTTTATTCGACAATATGTCACACACGATATTTAAAACAGAAGGTTGAAACACGAGGTTGATGAATTCGCATCCAGCGGTCAACACGGAATAATTTCCCAAATTCTGGTGTTTGACGGCTAAGGACCTGTGGTCGGGTGCGCAATCACTTGCGCAAGTGTGACCATTAAATAAACGTTAACAGTGTTTAAAATCAATATATAACAAAAGAAAATCGTAGTTACTAATCCTACAATATCATCTGCTCTAAACAAATAACTCAACTAATTTGTTGTTAATTTGGAGGATGCCGGGACTAATTAAATTAATATTTTTGAATGTAGCTATAACATTGTGGTTATCCATTATAGAAAAATGAAACAATTCAACTTTGTATAAATCACTTATATAATGCGTAAATCCGACCGGATTCGGAACCAACGTTCCTATTTCAGGGAAAGCTTATACTAATTTGACAGTTTCGAACAATGTTTTATTATGGTAGGGGTGGAGCCGTTCGCTAACCATATCATTGAAAATAACCATAGTTTTGAAAAAATACAGGGATAAATATTCTTCATATTAATCATAAAGGAAAACGTTTAGATAACTTAGAAGCCTTGGAAATTAAAAAAATCCCTTAAAAATAATGAATCTATTATCAACAAACAAAAAATATTGTCATATAGCCCAATCATGGATTTGTTCCCCTACCCACCCACTCTACACTAATACCTACCCACCCAATCTACATTATTAACTAGCAACGGCTCCACCCCTACCATAATAAAACATTGTTCGAAACTGTCAAATTAGTATAAACTTTCCCTGAAGAAGGAACGTTTGTTCCGAAACCGGTCGGATTTACGCATTATATAAGAGGGTTTATACAAAGTTGAATTGTTTCATTTTTCTAATTAAATAAAATTTATTTATTAACTTAATTTTCAATCGCATTAAAAAACTTCAAGAGAACAAAATTGTTAGAGGCAGTCGACTCTCCAGAGTTAGTTGTGCTGACTTTTTTTAAATGTGGATACCGCACAATAGTCCTAACCGCTCCCAAACGTCCGAAGCCAGAGAGACTATAGCATCCCAAATTGGGGTATGTTGTGAGGCTGAAGGTTATCGGTAGGGAAAGTTAATGGGGAAGAGGAGGGTTGGGAAGTATACTAGCTACACTAGCAAAAGCCATTTCAAGTAACGTTTATATTCTGAATAGTGGTCTTTCACCAGGGCGTGAGCTTTTTTTCCATTTAGGAACGTGCCACAAATATACCATATGTTTTATTTTTATTTTAACTTTATGAGTAAAACCTCAAATTGTAATATTTAATTAAATGAAGACAATATAAGCAAAACTCAATCGAAAATCTGGAAACTGAAAAATCAGAAAAAGATATTGACACCTCTGGGACTCGAATCCAGGACCTCATGCTCCGGGTTTGAATCTTGCAATCATACATAAAGATAGTAGCCAATAATATATACCTTAAGAAAATGAAGATAATGTGGGTGTTTCTCAGTCGAAGTATGGTACAGTTAAAAATGACCGATAGGTATCGACACCGCGGCGCAGTGGTTAGCGCGTTTGCCCGGAAAGCAAGAGGTCCTGGGTTCGAGTCCCAGAGGTGTCAATATCTTTTTCTGTTTTTTTTTGTTTCCAGATTTTCGATTGAGTTTCGATTATAATATATTGTCTTCATTTAATTAAATATACTATATGTATTATTTGAAGTGAATTAATTGTAAAACAACACAAATTAATTACATTAAATTTACATCCGAATGTCAGGATTAGAAGCTGCGACCTCCGGCTTGCTATTCGGGAGTCTTGCCAATTGACTACGTAGACGGTGATGATGATTAGAGATTTTAATTAATTTAATTAATCCAATTTTTCAAATTGCTTTTTAAAAATATACCTTGATCTCTTTAGAGAATTAATGGTAAAGTTGGAAATATTTTTATTCGATTTTTATAAACGATGGGATATGGGTTGATAAAAATATTAACATTCATTGTGATTACTAAAGAAAATGTTTTTTTTTTCTAAAAATTATATGACGGTTCCACAAAGTTTTGAAACTACACAACTTAAAAGAAATATTGAGGTAGGTACTTAATTTAGCAACACCTAATAATGCTTTTTCCGATTTTTACAATTTTTCAGAAAATGGTAAATTATAGATTTTTTTTAACATTAACACGTAGGAGGTCCTGAAGAAAACAATTCCCCTCAGGACCTATATCATCTTTGGGGATGCTGTGTGGAAGGTATATTTAGGAAAAGAGGGAGAAGGAAGGAAAAAGGTATGAGGGGTGGGTGGGAATCTGGGGATTAGTGTGTCCAGAAGTGACGGACGAATAATTCTATCCCTCCCAATGTAGTGCAAAATGATGTTCCGAAAGACCCTTGTTGGAAAAGTCAAAAGGTTTCTCTCAACCAGTCTCTCCCGATCTGGCCTGCCAAGCAATTGGGTGGGCAGACGCATCCGCCGCCAAGACCCGGGTAAACCTCACCCCATGATCCCGGGCCCCCCGACTAAGAAACCAAACGTAGCGAACCATTGGGGGTGACCTATCGCAGAGGTGTTGGTTATCCAATAATGGTTCCCGGGGCGGCGGTCCCCACACGCGCCTCCCAAATTGAGGCGATGCTATGTGGAGGGTATAATGATGCAGAATATGTGTATGTAGAGTATGGAATAATATTTTAATATTTCATAATTGTTTACATATTCAAATTCACATCTGCCTACATACCACATGGAAAAAGTTAGAAATGCTATTCCGGGTGTAAATTACTAATCAAATGATATACCATAAAGTAGGTTAGGTTCCTCATTCCAAATTAAATGGCTTCTTGTTTTTTTTCATCTAACCGTTTTGATACTACTGATTATGCGCCAAGAACTGGGTTATGTTTGACTACCGGGAGTGCATAAATACTACCTCAGTTAACAGAGCAAGTAATTAGCAATGATAATTATTATATTGAATTAATTCGTTGTGTGCTTAATACGACAAATACATTGATATTTTATGTGTGAATCTATGTTATGTATCAATGTATTTGTCCATGTTTTAGATATGTATCTGGGTAGTGTAACGAGAGATGGGAAGGATTATAGAGATATTGAAAGAAGGGTAAATGCAGGCTATTAATGGAGGACTGAATGCCGTTGGTGCTAATAAAAAAAACTGTCAAAAGAAGCGAAGCTAGCAGTCCACAATGGAGTGCTGGTACATACCCTGATGTATGGCAGTGAGGCATGAAACCGTCAGAGGAACGATTAAAGTAGAATGAATGCTGTTGAAATGAGATCCCTGAGTCGTGTATGTGGTAAAACCATGTATGAACGTGTGAGAAATGTGGAGATCCGCAAAGAATGCAAGGGTGATGTAAGCGTAATGAGTAAGATTAAAAAAGATGGTTCTGGTATGGTTTGAGCATGTAGAGCGAATGAACGAAGAAAGAAGTGTAAGAAGAATATATGACGCAAATGTGAAGAAGAAGTCGGGAACGCCCGAGGAAGACATGGCCCGATCGAGTGAATTAGATACTTGAGTCGCGCCATGTCAAGAGTCAGAATAATGGAACAGTATTGATGAGAGTACTTAGGTACTTTAAAAATTACATGTTTATTCCGAATTATAATATTTGAAAGCGTATTCTATCATCTTTCAAAAACAGTTTTTAATTTTCGGATGTATTCAAATATGTTCCATTTATTGGATTTTATTGCAAAACGGACATATTTTGAGCATATGACAAAATATGGGCGAGGCCTGAGGGGTTAAAACTAAGCTTCTGTATAATAACTTAAATACTCGTAGGTGGGTACCCTGAACGCCTACTAAAATATAGATAGAGATACGTATATTATTCATATTAATGAAGACAAGTTTAATATGCAGGTTAATGTTAGCAAACGGTGAACAGCAGATGCCCCGGTAATAAAACCAGTCGATTTTATTGTAAATAATGTTTTCAGATCTGATGAAGAAAATGGCATGAAACATGACAATTAACCTATTGACAGGATAAGCATTAACCCGTCAATATGTTAATTTGTTTACAATGCAGTACATGTGGTTTATCATTTTTTAGCCTTCTCATGGTCAATAACTCGATTCTCTCCTTTTTCCTTCTATTTTACTACAAGGTGGCGTAAAAGTCATCACCCTTTCGGAAAATGATATGCCGCCATTTGCATAATTTTTGCAAATGGCGGCATATGTCAGTCCTGCTTTGACATTTGTGAAGTAAACAGATACAAAGACAAGTAGTTAGTACCCTTAATGAATTTGAATGAATTGAATTGAATTCAAACATGAGATATGTTTTCTCTATGGAGTTGGGTAGTTTTGTTAACAAGAAATTTCTTTATTTTAATCTTCTATCTTCTTCTTCTTATATATATAAATAAAAATTAATCGCCGAAAAGTGTGTACGCGCATAACTTCCGAACCACTGCACCAAATTGGATAATTATTTTTTTGTGTGTTCGTTATTGTCAGGACAAGGTTTGTATAAAACTACTGGTGAGCTCTGGCATTATGAAATTTGTATAAAAAAATTACAATAGGTGGCACGCAAGCTGTTTGAAAACTGAATGTACCGGGACTGAATATATGGAATGCATGAGGTGGGTGGGAGGAGGGGCGTTCGCGGGACGGGGTAAGGGGGAGAGTGGAGTGGGGAGAGGAAAGGTGGAGGAGACGGAGTGTGAACGCAAGAGGGGAAGGGGAACGGGACGCGGGAGAGGAAGGGGAGGAGGAAGGGGAACGGGACGAATGGGAAAGGACGCGCAGGGAGAAAAAAATTCTTTATTAAATGGCATGGCAACGCATGCCGGGAACCCGCTAGTTAGTTTTAAGAACCATAATGTATTCTTTTTTAAAACTTACCAATTTAATATATATATGTTTTATACTTTTGTTATTTGGGCGGTACATCCTCTCAGAACACCCTTTTAACACTTAGTTATATTTTGTGGTGTACCGTATTTTCTCTAAACGGATTGCATATTTTCGTTAGTTGTTTTTGGGGTGTTACGCCGTGTATTTATTAGTGTGTAAGGGAGCCAACTGCCGGGGAATCAACAAAAAAGAGAAAGAAGTTTTGACAAGAAAAACTCAGCACTACATAAAAAAAGTATTGAACTGATAACTCATTAAGCATGGGAACTTGTTTTGTTTTTGAGAAATCATTTTATGAACAAATTGTAATTAAATGAAAACGAATAACTTAATAAAAACGGCTATATAATCAATGTTATCAACAAGATTCGAAATCCAAGTTTTCTTCGTCAGGATAAGATTAATCAATATATTATCCTGAAGAAGAAAACTTGGTTTTCGAAACATGTTGATAATATTGATTATGTAGTGGTTTACACTATTTGTTTTCATTTAATTAAAAATGACACCACAAAGTATATTTGAAAGTTTAAAGAAAAAATTCAAATTAATTTCGAAAACATTTTCAAATTATTATTTTTTAATCATAACAATATTAACAATTTGAACTACAAAAATTTTAACAATGACGAATATTTCTTTTACGTTTTCCTTTGTAGGTTTTTTACATGCAATTCACACTTGCTACCATAAGTTAGCTGCATTGCTAATGAACCACCTATTAGAAACGAGAAGCATCTGTAATTCGAGGAGCTCGCACCTATAATTTGAATAACTCTCCGTAATAGTAACAGATCTCCTCGCGGGTAACTTCTGCGTGTTGTGCCTACAGCTATAGCGCCTTCTAGCAGCTTTCATAATTTAAATAACAGAACATAATAATAACATTACATATGCCACCAAAGATCGCAAAAAATTATATGGTAATATAGTAACCGTAAGATATCTGTTGTGTTTTATGTTCCCGTGCATCAAAAATAATATTATCATTGGGCATGTATAATATTGCGTAAATAGTTTAATATGGGATAATAATTTTATTTTTTACTTTAGAGCTTTCGGTGAAATCAAGAGAGTTATGTTTTTTTTAAGGGCGGCGTTTTCTCCATACAAACGTATTCCCCAATATCCTCTCTGGATTTTGATACTAGTGCAAATATCTTTTGATATTATATAGATATCCACCCCTGCCAGAGGTCGCACCAAGTGGTTTACTACGTATGGTTACTTAATAGGGGTGCCCGGGCTCATGGGGTGAGGTTTATCTAGGACATGGCGGGGGGTGCGTTTGCCCACCTACTGCGTGGTGGGTCGAATCAGGAGAGATTGGTTTTTTATTTATTTTATTTTATTTATTTATATCCTTATATTACAGTTTACAACTTATTGTTAACATTTTTACATATGTAATATATTTTAAAAACATTGTTACATATTAATATTATATTTCATTATGTTGGGTGTTAGGTAGGTTTGAGAGGGTGAAACTGTTGGTGGGTAATATTGTACGTTTCGTGAACACCTCACTAGGAGAACCTGTGCTGAGGTGTTTACGTGTTTATGATTAAGTGTGACAAGTACAGATATTTATGTATTGTAATAGAAAGTTAGTATTTTTTTCTTTTTTTTCCATTTTAATGGTAATTGTACATAGATAACTTAGAAGAAAAAAATATACATAAGGTATATACATATAATATTTGTACAAACGAATAGTTGGTAAATTCTTGAAAGACATGTTTATTTATTTTACACTTTTTATAGTTTGGTTATGTTTGGTTATAGATTAAAATATTTTGAATAAAGTGAATATCTTGATTTTTGATCCAGGCTGTGATATGTTTTTGGTGAATGTTTGTAGATGTATTTGCAGTTAGTTGTTTCAGAGTAAAGGGCATATATTTAAAAAGTTTGGTTAAATAGTACTGAAAATGTCTTAGTCCGTGTGTAGTGTGTGTTATCGGTATGTTCAGGGTTATATTTGTTAAGGGCCTGGTTTTTATTATTATTTTGGGTTGAATTGGAATATGGAGTTTGTTTTGGAGGAAGTGTAGCAGAGCAGATTTGGCATAAAGTTGTTTTATTGACATGACTTCTAATGTTTTGTATATTTCGATTGAATCTGTGTAGAAAGGCACTTGCAGGATTAGTTCAATTATCGCCTTTTGTATCTTTTGAATTGGGTCAATTGCTACATTTGTAGCACATCCCCAAGCCAGTATTCCATATGTCGCAATCGATTGACAAAGTGCAAAATATATGGATCTGAGTATTGTTAGTGGGAAAATGTTTTTAATGGATTTTATTAGGTGCATGACTCCTTTTAGTTTATTTGTGATGAAAGTTATGTGTTCAGTCCAGCGTAAGTGTGTTTCAATAATAACCGCTTTTGAGAGAGACCTCTCCAGCCGGGCTTTCTCGACCCATCGCCTTGCACGCGGCGGCAGGGTGGATTCACAAGTCCGTCACTTCTGGACACATTGACCCCTAGATTCCTTCCCAGAACTTCCTCTCCCACCTTTCCATAAAAAGACCCTCCACACAGCTACCCAAAGATGACAGGCTCTGATGAATTTTTTTCCTCAGTGTCTCCTGTGTGTAAAAAAAAGATATCGACCACTAGCGTGTCGATACCTTTTCCTTTTTTGATAATTTACTTATTTAGGTAGTTATACAAAAATCATTAAAATTGCCTGGTTTGAACGCCATCAACAGACGTTTAGCATACAAATTAGACAATTTATTAAAAAAAATGTACAAACATGAAATGATTTCTTCTAATACAGTTGGTAAAAAAAATATTGTAAATCGGTCCTATTTTGTAGAAAAGGTTTTCCAGGATTTTAACAAAGGCAGTGACAGCAGTCTGGTAAAGTAGCTGTATTTCCTTAGGTAAAAAGGTTTAGTGGTGATGCAACGATTATTATTCCGTTCCACCATAACCGCAGGTTATGTGCATATTTAAGGTTATCGTAACCGACGATTGTATACCTAATCACTATTATTCAAACAGAATTATATAATATGCCTTCATTCGTGGAATAAACATAGTTTCTCTTTATTATAGGTTCTCGAATACATTTCTTTAGATTTTTTAACATATTATGGTGTTTGCGACATAACACTGTTACTATTAGACAATTTAAAAAAATATTATTTCTTTATTATTATTTTTTTTTTTGGCTTATAAAATTTTATAATCGATTACAGTATTTGAGTATAACATGATGTAGCAGATATTTGTAATTCGTGGTATTCGTTAGAAAACATATGTATAATAAAATTTAATGCTCATTGGCAAAATAATAATACGATGATTACAATTATAATTATAATATATGCCAAAATAGTAGGTAAAAATTAATTAGCTTATAGGAAACTTAGATATTATAACATGCATTTTGGTTTCATAACTACCATTATTATAAAAATTCAAACAAAAACTTTTGTAAATAACAAAAAAAATAAAAATAAAATTTTTGCCAATGATATATACTCACCTATTAACAACTAGTTGAAACATGCTCCTAGTTAGGAATCTTTTATTGTTTTTTTCAAGTCATTTCAAATATTTCGATTTTAATAAAACTTGTACACATAGTTAAGTTAATAATTTTTTTTTTCTAAATATTTAATAAACTTGCTGATCGTTTGCTATATCGTTTGCTATATATTTAATAAACCTGCTATCGTTTTCAACTGGCACTGCAAGAACATGTTGTTCAAACTTTAATACTTATGTTGTCATAATTCTTTCCAAGTGTTTACTGAAGCATATAAATGTTATTAGTCATTTAATAATTATTTGCAATAACTTTAAAATAAAAATAATAGGTTCACTCTGGATGATAACTATACCCAGTCTAGTTTTCTTTAATTACAATAAAACTCCATAAACATGTTGAGTTAATAAATGAGCGCTCCAGTAAACAATTGAAGATAATTTTTATTTGTTTTAAAAATTCTAAAAACAATTCCTGTTTATACATTTAAGTATTTCTCTTCTTTCTATCGTCTGTCGACTGGGGGGGAAGTATGTGGGTAGTACCTAAGCACAGCAGCCAACAGCCATAAAAATATTATTATAGAATGACAACATTGACATTCTAGGTCATTCTATCGGTCGCTGTCAAAGATACAAAAAATGTAAGATTCATTCTTGATTATTCGTTGGGTCTGACTGCTGTGTGTAAAGGTTACTATCCTCATAGTTCAACCTACGGTTTAATTTTTATTGTCGTAATGTAATTTACTGAATCTTAAATATATCTGAGTCAGATGAGAATTCGACTTGTTATTTGAAAAGAAACCCGTGACATTCTGATACTCATAAAGATTTGGCATGGGAGCAAACAATCTCCCATCCACTTTTATAAAAGTATAACATAGAAAAGTAAGTGTGTACGTATACACTAACAATATTAATTTTGTGTGTTACAACTAATAAAACAGAATAAATAAGAATTTAAATTACTCGCGAGGTGTAGAATATTATAGCCTAGATTGAAAAAATAAAAGAATTAGAGTTGTGTCAATAAAAACTGATACAAAAGCTAGTACGTACTAGCTTTTATGCATTACACCTACCTAGGTATATGCATAAAATTATTTAAATTTGTTTTTTGAAGTAAAACTTCTTTACGCACGCTTGACTTAGGGACTAAGCTGGTGAATGCGTGACGAGAGCGTTACGAAAAGTGTGATCGGGCGAGGCGAACGGTCGAGCCTTTACACACGCTTGACTTGGCGAGGAAGCTGGCGAATGCGTGACGAGAGCGTTATGAAAAGTGTGAATGGTCATTTTTTTTACAGGAGGGCCAGAGTAAAAAAATCTTTCAGGGCCAATGTCATCTTTGAGGATGCTGTGTGGAGAGTCTTTTTAAGGACAGGAAGGAGAGGACGTTCTGGGAAGGAAATAGTTATGAGGGGTGGGTAGGAATCTAGGGGGCAATGTGTCCAGGAGTGACGGACCCTCCCACCGCAATGGATTTTTAATAAATTTTTTTTATTAGAATAGAGTTTTTATATTGTCTAAATTGCTATCAGAGTAATTTGTTCCCCGAACTAATTCTGATGATGAGCCAATTGAAATCATCACCAAATTTACTAGTGCGATGATACCTACAATTCATCCACTTAAAAGAACCTTGTTACCAAACTGTAAAATTGGCTGCAATGATGTAATTTTATCTGACAATTTATTCCAAATATTCTCCACTATCAATACCCGAACAGACATCTACCGTCCGGGTACTTAATATTCACAAAATTCTTTACATGAAGTGTACCCGCGTTTTTTAAAACACAATTTGCAGTGATGACGACAATTCGTCTCTTCAACAGGCCGTTATAATAACCCGGCAAAGTCAACCATTAAATTCAGAGAGCATATTATGTTATCGTAGTAAGTTAGTATCCATTTTGCCCTGAAAAACTGATATTCTGAAGCAGGTCGACAGCGGTACAAAATAAATTGGCTCTAAAACAGAAATTCGTTTAATTTGTCACTAGTTGAAGTCCCTGGCGTCGACTGGGCTTTTCAAAATCTAATATACACAGTGGCCTTTCCCTTGTTCCAACGGTCAAGAGTGCAAAATTACAAACATAATTTTTTTCTGGGAAGGTCATGTAAAAGTTTTAATGTGTTTTTGTTTTCCTTTTTGTTTCTTTACATGGTTTATTATTGTTTACATTTCAATTTTAATAACACTAGGACAAGCCTGCGTTGAGGTTAATAATTTTATAAAAGAACACAAAATAATATACCGAAAGAACAATATTGTTACAGATGCTGAAGGAAGTAAATTCAGTTTTAATGTAATAAACATGTAGGGTGATGTATATATTTTATTTTTATTTTATTTTATTTATTTAGCAACTATATAATATTTTTTTAAATTTTTATATGAAACATGTTAGTTAGATGTATATATAAAATAGAAAATATATTCGTAGTCCTCCTCACTAGGAGATCCTGTGCTGAGGGGGACTATGCTTTGGATAAGTTTTTCAGCGACTTCTATGGTTTAACTTCATTGTTTGGATAAGGTTTTCCAGAAACTTCTATGATGTTTTAAGTATACTAGTAAGTTCATTTTCCAATAGATTCTTCAGCCAACATTTAATGTCCTTAATATAGCTATTTTTTGTGTTAATTTGTTTGATACTAAGTGGGAGTTTGTTATATAACTTTACTGCTAAAAATTCAGAACTTCTTTGACCAAATGAAGAGTTACACTTTGGTATATTAATAATAATAATAAAAATAATAATGTTAATTGGGGAGGATAGTGCAATCCCACACGTCCCATAAAGTTGTACATATTTACACAACAGATAAAGTAAAAAAAAAGTAAATAGAACAAACAAATATAAAAGACATAAGCGATAATAGAAATAAAATAAATAATCAATTATAATGTAGGACGTGGTCTGGAGTGAGCTCGGGCCCAGCGCTCGCTCAGGAGTGGCGCTTGGTGCTGGAAGGCTGCGATCACCACTGTGTTATCGGAAGCCATTAGCCGCATCCTGGCTCCAGTGACCCGGTGTCTCATCAGACCGGCGAATCCGTGTAGTCCTAGCTCCGTAAACATTGAAGATGCGCTGCTGTATCTTCTGTATCCAAATACAATTCTGCAAGCATCATTATATTGGATCCGGAGTCGTTCTATTGAGCTGGTACGGTAGTGACACCATGTTTCACATGTATATAGGTTAGTGCAAAATGCATTGAACAATGTTTTTTTTACATTGTTACTGCATTTGAAGAATCTTCGGGCAATCATATTAGACGGTATACTGATACTTCTCCGCTGTCGTTCAATATCACCGTCATCCGAGAGGTCTTCAGTAATAATGTGTCCCAAGTATTTTACATTCTTAGATGCATTTATGTTTTCCTCATTAAGTTTTACAGGGAGCATTTTCTCGGGATTTTTTCCATGGTGGAATGCGATTAGTTCCGTCTTCTTGGGGTTGTACATCATGTTGTGGTTATTTGCATATTCTTCACAGATTTTTAATAATGTTCTCAACCCCTTGATCGACGGAGCTAGGAAAATCATGTCGTCCGCATAACTTATGTGATTTAGGCATAAATTATTAATACGACAGCCCGCCCTGTTGTCCAGGCGATTTGATAATTCGTCCATGTATACATTGAACAGGATTGGGGACATACACCCTCCTTGCCTTACTCCTGATCGCAAATATATCGGTTGGGAGTACGTACTTGCCCACCGTACAACGTTTTCCTGCTGAGAGTGCCATCGGGATAGTGTGTTGATATACATAGTAGGTATATTTCTAGCTTTCAATTTCTCCCATAAGGTTTTATGACAGACCCTGTCGAACGCTTTGCTCAGATCTAAGAAGCATCCGTATACAGTAGTTTTTCGTTTCTTGTAATATTCTATTATTTGCTTAGCGGAGTATATTGCCATATTAGTGGATAATCTATACTTAAAGCCCATCTGATTGTGTTTAGAATTGAGTTTACCTTCTATTTCAATCAGAATTACCCTTTCAAATAGTCTTGCAATTATAGTATGTCTGTTTGTTTGGCCCTGGTTTTATGAGCATGTGAGGTGTCTGCCTCTGAATCATTTTTGTGGTGATGTACTAGAATGTTTTTGGCATAGGTAGATTTTCTGTATGCATGGAACATCAAACTGTTTAAAAATTTCTGTTGTTGACGTCCTTATGGGGACCTTTAGAATGGTCTTTATGATGCAATTCTGAGTTATCTTGAGTTGTTTTAAGTGATTAGATGCTGCTGATCATTGATTTGAAATATTATATTATGCTATTAATTTAAAAAGAACAATTGACCATATTTTATTTATTTCTTGCAAAAGAATAAGTCACACGACAGTAACTCAATATGACCGAAAATGTTTCTAAAGACGAACGGTCATTTTTTTATGTCACGATCGGGCAACTAAAACGCTTGTAGGCGTTAAGTAGACGCTAAAATCGATGCGAAAATTGCGAAAATGTTTAATAAAACACGACTCGTTTAAAATAGAACGAAAATCTCGTGGGCATTATCTTAAACAGCATTTAAAGAAACACTGTGAATTTTTTCATACATGTAACTTGTAAAATCACTGAAACAAACGTGTTAATAATAATTTTTGGAGCATATTTTGCGATTTTTTTGCTATCAAGAGAATTTTATATAATTTGCGTTTCGGCGCGGGCAAAGTCTAGATATTATTTTCAAGAATAACATATATTTTTTTAGAGCTTTAAAACTTACCGTGTTTAAAGGAAATATGTAATAAACCGGGTTGCGGGCCCTTAATGTAACAAAATTGTTCTTTCAATATCTATATTAGTTTGAGTTATTTTTATTACTTCATCAAATTATTAAAGTCAACACAGGCTTGTTCTAATGAGGTTAAAAATTGAAATGTGTACAATAATACCTAACACGTAAAAAATTACAGGTGTGCAGTTCACGCGCGGTAGAAGTGAAACCTTCAGAAAACTAAAGTATTCTCTCGCAGGCTAAATCCTTTAGATGTACGTGTTTGTCTCTTTTTAGTTTCGCTATTTTTTGTTTCTTCGAGTTTGAAATCACAAACGGTACGACGCGCTGCACAAAGAGGAGACCAATTATTCTATCTCATTCTCGCAGGTTAAATCCCATAGATGTACGTATTTGTCTATTTTTAGTGTCGCTATTTTTTGTTTCATCGAGTTTCGAATCACAACGGTGGTAAAGAAGTTTTCACTTCAAAAAATATGTGTTCGCACGCGGTAGAAGTGAAACCTTCAGAAAATAATCGGTCTCCTCTTTGTGCGTTTTTGTATGTGTTTGTCTCTTTTTAGTGTCGCTATTTTTCGTTTCATCGAGTTTCAAATCACAACGGTGCTAAAGAAGTTTTCACTTCAATAAAAAAATTAATGTAAATGTGTTGTTGAATTGCATCTCCATGGGTTGGTTTGTTCAGAGTTGGTTGGAGTGTTACGTTCGTTGAACTGTAACGCGAAACAGCTCGCCGGAAGTAAGTGTGGGCTATTATAATCGGAGGGCTTTGTGATGTCACGAAATAATATTGCGATGATGGGAAATTGTCAATGGCTCAACCGTGAATCGTGAAAAATACGAATCATCTAATTTCACGACACACATACAACATATAATGGGAACCTACTTACTACTGTACTAGGGTGCATACCTACTAAATAATATACGACCAAAGTATTCATGTTAATTTTACATATTAGTTTACTAGCTGAAACGTATTAGTTTACTGTTTTAAAGCGAAACCGGGTACCACTCAGGGAGTTGATATGAGATTGAACTGACGTTCGAACACACGACGCATCTTGCTTTATATATAGGAGTATACCATATAAAGTCATATCTATGTAAACCTAACTGCTCTATACTCACTGTTAAAACAAATGTGAAATACCTCGGTGTAATTATAGATAGTAACATAAAATGGAAATTATAAATCAATACAACAGTAGAACGTTTAAGAAAACTAATTTACGTTTTTATTAAAATACGAAACATATTAAATATTAGATTATTAAGAACCATATATTTTTCCCTAATTCAATCAGTATTACAATATGGAATTGTTGGCTGGGGTGGTGCTTTCAAAACTTCTCTTTTACCTTTAGAAATTATCCAAAGAATATTAATAAAAATAATTCTAAAAAAGCCATACTATTACCCTACCTACATCAAATTATTTCAAGAATTTAAAGTCCTTTCATTTCATACTATTTATAAAAAAATTACGCTCGTACAAATACACAAAGATTGTTTCAATAATGTGAGCTTAACTCTTTTTTCGAACATCAATAGAACAAATATCCTTGGTTCTTTAACGATACCACACTGTAACACCACCACAGCCCAACAATTCTACAAATATATTGGAGTTAAATGGTTTAACGAATTACCCTTGAAATTAAGATTGGAAACAAATTACAAAAAATGCAAAAATTCAATAAAAACTCTTTTTATATAACTTATCAACACAACAACTCAATTATAATATTAGATATCCTTTTTCTCTCATTATTTTTTCCTTTCTCTTTATCTCCTCCTCTTCAGTCAATTGTATTTCTTATCTATTATTCAGTTTAAAAAATATATATTTATATATTTTTTTCTTATTTACTGTTAATTATCTATTTTTTGTTTAATATATAAAAAAAAAATATTTTTTTCCTTTGCTAAACTGTGGTTAACCTGCGTTTATCCGCCTTTTTAACTCGAGCTCTGCTCTTAAAAAGGGTGTAATACGTATTATTTAATGTATTTTAATAGAAAAACTTTATTTCTTGTATATAAACATGTAATTGATACCATTATATTATATTAAATTTAAAAAAAAAAATTAAAAAAATACCCCTACCAAATAAGGCTTCGAATAGTCCGCAATGTTCCAGAATGTTCCACAATGATCTGGGATGTTCCGGGATGTTTCCGAAAGTTTCAGTCTATTCCCAAACAATCCACAATGCTCTCGAATACTCTCAAATGTTCTGAGAAATTCCTAGTGGGCAAAACTTCCTGCCCTTATATCTTCAAAAGCACGACCTCGGGTAAAAACGGGAACCTTCTTCAAGGATGGGGATAGAGGGCTACCACACCATGTAACTGCCTTAATAGTACCGGGCTCGTTTCTGTGCATTGTGCACTTTATTTTATAATATATATTGATTACGCAGGGTACTAAGGGACGTGCTTGACTTAACTTTAACCAGTGATTCCTGACATTAATTGGAGTAAAAAACGTAAATAAAATTTTGGTCTCCGGTGACATATATGATTTTTTTTTCAACTAAAAACATAATAATGCGTGGTGTTGGGCAGATAGAGGTGGGGTAAGGGGTTGATCGGTTACTCGGTTGAGTGACCAGTGGCGATATATGAAAAAATAAGAAAATTGCTAGATTTTGAAGGAAAAAAAATTCAATTATATTTTTAACTTAAAATAATGTCAGGAATCGCTGATAGAGGTAAGTGAAGTACCTACGTATCTTACATCCAGTATAATACGTAAGAGCACTATAAAAAATCTTCCCCATAAGAATAATCGTTTGCTTACAAAAAATTATAAAGTTTCCACTCATAGAACTTGTTAATTAATGATTTATAAAATACTAGCAGACCCGGCAACATTATAATTATCATTACCCAACCTTTATAAAATCCACACCACCCGCTTGCCAGCTGCTCGCTGCCCGCTGTCTGAATTGAATATTTGAATTTCTCGGCTTTTCTCTACTATAATAAGCATGTATTATACATATAAATCTTCCTCTTGAATCACTCTATATATCGGTGTAAACCGCATGAAAATTCATTGCGTAGTTTAAAAGATCTATGCGCACATACATTTTGAGCGAATTCATTTTAAACTGTGTAATGATATGTGGTATCCCAAAGTAAATTAAAACTTAATTGCAATGTTCTGTCCTTTTTAGGTGAGTACCGCACAAAAGAGTCTCAACTTCTATCAACAATCTGGAGTCAAGGGGAAGGTGGAAAATGTACCTGGCTATTCAGATCTTGTTACCAAACACGGCTATTCGATTCTGAATGATGGTCTTTTACCAGGCGATACTGAAAGTATCTAGCACTCTTGTTTTCCTAATGTTTTAATAGTTTTCTTTCAAAATAAAATAATTCTACTTGTTTGACTCCTTTTTGGAGTTCGAAAGAAAGATATCAATTTAAATAATGATGTTTAAATAATTGTTTATTCAGCATTTATTTCATAATAATTTGTTTTTAAACTAATGCTAAACTGCACTTCATATAATACAATAACCACAAAAACAACGTTAGCTCTGTTTGATTAGTAAGAACATAAATAGGTTTAAAAAATCAGAATGCGCAATTTAGGTAGAAGTGAAACCTTCAGAAAACTAAAGTAGACAAGAGTGGGGAGGCTACGAAGCACCACACAAAGAGGAGACCGATTAGTCTATCTCATTCTCTCGCACGCTAAATCCCATTGATGTTTGTGTTTATGTCTTTTTCGTGTCGCTATTTTTCGTTTCATCGAGTTTAATATCATAACGGTGCTAAAGAAGTTTTTACTTCAAAAATCATTTATGTTGAGATTTAAGAATTAACACTTCATTTTAACTCGTAAAAAAGTTAGTAAAAGTTAGTAATCGGTGATATTACAGTTTTCAATTTTCCTTCAAATGTTCTCACAAATAACGAGTTGACACAAAACTCAACTTTCCTCTAAATCAAGAACAGTATGTAATATTTTCATTTAAATACATTTTTTTAGAAAAGCACAAAATATTATTTTGTGGTATAAAAAATTTCGCCCAATTACCAACCTTAACAAGTGTTTCTTTTTTTTATAAAATGCAGAAATCAAAACACGTGAAATTTTACATAGTATTTTTTGTTTATTTTCTTTGATAAAAAAATAATTTGCATACATTCAATCAATGGCAATAACTTTTTGTTAATTTCGTTCCATCTTATGATTATTTTGTCATGGATTTCATTTTCATTGAGAAATCAATAATTTTAAGAAAGTCGAAATGAAACCTTTTTAAATTTTGAATCGGTGCAATTATTATTAATTGTACATCCAATAACTCGAGTATAACGGATGGGATGTTTGACAGAATTTAAACAATTCATCAAATTAAAGGTTAATTTAAGGTTCTGTGGAAGTTATATTAAAATTCTGTTATTAATTCAGTTATGTGAAACACCTGGCCAATAATGGTTTAAAAACCAAACTTGAATAGAACCTACACAGAACTTGTAAATAACTTTGAAATTTAATAAATTGTTAAAATTCTAGGAAACAACTCATTAAAAGTTTTAATGCAACACAAATATCACTGATTTAATCTCGATTTAATTATTAGACGAAAATAGTACGTAGTATTCAATTCTAAATTAACTATGAAAATATTTTTATTGATTTATGAGAAACAGTTTCTAAACTGGGGAAAACATAATTTCATTTTTCACATTCACAAAGAAGTGTTAAACCAACAGAATGTGAGTAAAAGCGATACTAAGTTTTTTCACACCAATAATAATAATAAACAAGTCATGATATGATTAATATTCAACATTATAACACTTTGGTTTCGTTTTCAGCGGTGAGCGTTAAACAAATTATTTTATGGTAAAATTAGAAATTGCATACTAACTAACTAAACATCGGGCCGTTTCCATCGCTGGTAGGCAGAGAGGATATATCACCAAACGGTCATGGCTTACACTCCTTACTTTGGTAAGTTTTAAGATTTTCACGGCCAAAAACATTTTCGTTATTTGTTTTTGGGGTGTTGTGCCGTATTGCGCTACCTCCTTCTTTAGCCAACGTTTCGGACATCGTTGCAGTGTCCATTATCAGGGCAGATCCGGCAGATCCGGTAGATCTATTGGATCTGCCGGATCTGCCCTGATGATGGACACTGCAACGATGTCCGAAACGTTGGCTAAAGAAGGAGGTAGCGCAACACGGCATAACACCCCAAAAACAAATAACGGAAAAAAAAACTCCTTACTTTATTCATTTTCGTAGACTCAAAGATATCTCTTAAAGAAAATTCAGATTTTATTGCCAAAAAGTGGCTAAGAATGCGTCTCGCCTTGGAAGAATTACGAAAACTTCGGTAAAAACACAATGATTACTAATTTATAACACAATTGATGCACCATATTATATAGACTACTGTTCAAGTATTGTATTCTCAATCTCAGTAGTTTAGGTAGTTTAAAAAAAAATTCAAATAATCCTGAATAGAGCAGTATGACAATTTTTCCAGTGTATTAAATATAAACCCATAACAGAAAACGCTTGGAATTAAATAATATAATTAGCTTAAAACGAAATTTATCCACAACATTTTTTATGAATGAGCAAATTTTTGAACAAAATGAGCTTAATCGAAATTTATCTACAAATTTTTTAACAATTTACTACCACATACCGTTCACGACAGAAAGAAAACTTCAGTCAAAAAAAATAACAAAACAGCACAGATTTCGACACTGTACAAAAGAATCGAAATGTGTATCTTAGTTCCTAGTAAAATTAAATACGTACCTAGAATAAAAAAATCAAAGAAACAGGGTAAAAATTGCATGTGTTATAAGTATTAGGTTAAAATGTAAACATGTACCTATGTTTATATTAGACAACATGAAGAGGATCTACTTTAAGGGTAATAAATGAAAAATATAAATACACTCATAAATAGATAAGATTATTATTATTTTATTCAGACTCTTGCCACGGCCCGACTCAAGTATTTGGTTCACCTAATCGTGCATTACCGTCCTCGGGCGTTCCCATTTTCTTTTCCAATTTACATTCGTGTCATATATTATTATCATTATACTCTTTCATAATTTATTCGCTCTACATGCCCATACTATCTGAGCCATCCTTTCTTAATCTTACTTAGTACGCTTACATTCTTTGCGAATCTCCACGTTTCTCACACGGTCACAAAAGGTTTTACCACAATCACGCCCACAAGGGATCTCATTTCTACAGCAATCAGTCTTCATCCTTCCTCTGCGAGTTACATGCCTTACATCAGAAATTGCATTAAATACAGCAACTTAATTACAAACGTAATTTTTTTAAATTAATAAATTTGCTGCAAGGGAAATCACTCGCACCAAGAAAAGCTTTGTATAGTCAAATACACATACACATATTATTTTCCCATACGTCTTACCGTTTGTTTCCTGCATAAAGATTTGCTTCCGAGATATCCTCTCGCCCGCTTCCAAGGCACCTCATGAGCACCTCATTCCGAGCTTCTTTCACGTCAAAATACACTCTACCGCAGTTCGTTCCAAAGCTCGAGCTTTTAGAATTAGATGAATCGTTCCTTAACAAATTCACACTCGCCTTATCACCACCCTTAGGAAAGTGTCTTACTGGCACCCGAACACTGGGATATTTTTCGATGGTTTCTTTATTATTACTAGGACATAAACTGGAAGTTTTCTTCCTGATATATTTACGGAGGCGTAGGGACAACATGAAGCGTATTCTAATGTGCCTTTTGATATTTCTGTCGTATCTCAGCTGCTCTTTGGTGACTTTGCTATCTCTGTTGTGCGAAGGAGTGGATTTCTTCGATCGCTTCCTTCGCATTCTCTCCTTCAGCAATCTTAGTTGATCTGCGTAGTTTCGTGTTTTAGTCTTCGGTTTCAACTCTTCGGGGTCTAGATAAATTGGATCTAGTGTATCGAGGGCGTTGAAGTTAGTTTTCCAGCCTCTACTGAGAGACCAGTTACCATCGGACGTTGAGTAACTTAGTTTGGATTGATTTCCCGATGAGTGGTTTTCTGAATTTCCGCCCCTTTCGTATTTGAAATTGCTTCTGAATGAATAAGCGTATCCTCTTCGTTTCATCCACGTATCTTCACAGGCCTCTGTAGGAGGGTTGAATAAGGAGTTTTCTTTTGAAATATCGAGTGGCGCTTCTGTTTTTGGTACCTTATTGAGTCTCACACCAAATATCCTGTCTTTCAAAACTTTAACGGCTATGCTGCATTGTTGTCTCCTTAGATTACTGCGTTTTTCCTTTTCTCGTTGTAGTTCTCTTCGGATCTGATCTTCTGTCATAGGCGACCAGTCCCCGGCCTCGGAGCAGCAACATATCTCTTTAACGAACTGCACCAGAGCGCTGCAATATGATAATGGATCCTTGGCCATAATTCCCATCAAACGCTTCTCATAATTTATCTGATTTCGGTGAGCTCATTCTCGCAGTTGAATAACAGCACATTTACACAGAAAAATTAAAGTTGTATTGCCTACCGTAAAATGAACGCTGGCAATCCAGCAAAATCGTTAAAATTAGAGTACATAATACACATTGGATAACGTTGATTTTAATATCATTTTTGCATCAGCAAACACAGTTTTTTTTTCTATTCGGAGCATGCGATAACATTTCTCCTTTCACTAATAATTATGTGAGTACTATTTGAAGTAAATGTGTTTATCGAAGAAACAATCATTTAAAATCGCGTGCATAGTTGATGACTATAATATGACAGCAAACGTACTTTACATGTTGCGGTAAAGTTCTTGTTTTTTACAACTCACTTAGATTCCCATTTTAATACTCCACGAGGGTTAATGAACTTGATTCATAATTATAATGAACATGATTGAATCTTTATAATCACAATACTGTACACTTTTCATAATACTGTTTATAAACATAGGCGATTTAGTAGTTTTGATAAATGTTTTTTTTTCCGAATTACGAGAATTAATCAATGTTATATTATTTATGTAAGCACTGGATTATTCACTTGTTTTCAAATTTTAACGAATCAATTTGCAACAGGGTTATCATAAAATTTCACAAAACACTACTTTTAATCGCATTACAAAAACAAACATCCTTAACGACGACCACTGGCGAACTGTCACAGCTGTGATGTTGATGTCCGCGGTTCAAATTACCGCCGATCCGTACCATTCTGTTGTCTGCAGCGGTAGGCAACTCCGCCTGTCCACCTGTCACTTCACACAATGTCCACCGCACATCACGCGTGAGCATTTGAATCGTCACTAAACGCCGTATTCAAATTAGCTTCGCAACAAAACAATAAGTCTATCCTCAGGTCTGACCAGATCCACAGTAAGTTGCACTCTTCTTTCACTTCTCTGTAGAAATCAGTACTGGCCGGCAGCGATGCGCGGTCGTGCCTTCGCTAAATACACATAAATTATAAAAATATGTTAAAATTGTTATTTGCACGGTACTGCGGTACTGAATCGAGCGGCTCGAGATGCGCGTCGGGGGTTTTCTTCGTGTTTACACGCTTTTTCACTAAGTTCTCGCGGCTGCCACACTGTTCACTGTTCACAGTACTCGCTGCTCGCTGCCCGCCACTCAGGTGCTGGTGCTCGTATGCCTGGGCCCGGGCCCTGGGCCGGCTAAATGGAAAGTCAAACAATCCACTTGCCTCCGAAATCAAAACAAAGTTTATCAATGTATTCATGCACTGGCCTCAAAACCGCATCTTCGAACGGAGAAAACACGATAAAAAGGTCCGGCAAACGAAAAAACTAGTCCACAATTGAACTTGCGAGTTTTGTAGGCGCGGATAAGGCGTTACTTCATAGAAATCGTCGCCTTTTTAATCACGTATCAATCATAAAAGTAGTTCAAAACCGTTCAAATTATCGCTTACTCTTATTATTATTACATTCTACGCAATCCGGTTTTAGAAAAAAGTACAGATTCCACGCGGGCTTTAACGAACGAATGATCTGGAACGATTGAAATCATTAAAAACCCGGACTCTGAAATTTCTCCATTTATTATTGATGCAGTCCCCGGGCTGTCATCTCAATTTCACTTTTCCGGTCACACCGTAATGCTTATTGACTGACCAACAGTGATAAGCAAATCATAAAAGTGATATTGATAACTTGCGACATTCTACGAGGAGAATTGAAGACGTTTCTATTTGGTATTGTATTGAATGCAACACGATTAGGACAGTCCGACACGTATGGTCAGTGCGTAGTGAAACCATCGGGCCTTTTGTCCAGTCGCATTGTCACGTCTATTGTCTCTGAGCCCCTTTCATTTGGTTTGAAATAATCGCTCCATTTTGATGTGGCTGAGGTCATCAGCAGAACAGAACGTGAGAAGGTTTTAAAGTCCGATGCATCGCACCGGAAAGCTCAAGTTTGCGTCCATTGTTCCAGTTTCCGCGATCACTTTAATTTATGAGGGGTGCGTCAAAAGCGCACTGAACGTTTTTAGAATACGGATTTCGAATTTACACTGAAACTTATATTTAATTCGCGCATCTTAATTGTGCACACGCCCAGAATGGTTTCTATACATAGTGGTGAGCTCTGGCGTTATGAAATTATTTCCTACACCATTCATCCGATTGCGATGATTTTTTGGTGAGTTGTTGTGCGCATGCCCACGAAGGTTTCTATATATACTGGTGAGTACTGGAATTATGAAATTTGTATAAATACATGCAATAGGTTTGCATCTGTTTGAAAACTGAATATATCGGGACTGTATGTATGCAACGCTGGAGAGAGGAGGAGAACGCAGGAGGGGAGTTCGTGGGACAGGAAAGCAGGAGAGGGAAGAGGTAAGGCGAGGAATGTGAAGGGAAACGCGTGAGGGGAAGGGGTCACAGGAAGCGAGGGGAGGTGGAAGGGGAATTGGACGAATGGGAAAGGACCCACAGAGAACTGAAATAATGCTTCAGAGAATTGAAATAATCACAGAACTCGAGTGAACGCTCACAGAACTTGAAAATCAACTTCGAAATTTGATGAACTGTGCAAGTTCTGTGAAACAACCGGCGCGTTAACAATAAAAATAATAATTGAGAAAATTTCAATATTTCAAATTTTTGTCATAAACATATCAAAGTTTTTTTTTTAAATAATTATCTTTATACATATTTAAAAATGAATGTATGTTTGCTTGTTTGTTTGTAGCCTATGCGGTCCCTAAACGATTTATCCGATTGCGATGAAACTTTGGTGAGTTGTTGTGCGCACGCCCGCGATAGTTTCTATATATACTAGAGATCAGTGGCATTAAGAAATTTGTATAAAAAAATAGCGATAGGTGGCATGCGAGCTGTTCAAAAACTGAATATACCTGCCGGGACTGAAGGTATGAAACGCGGGTGAAGGTGGGGGATCGCGGGAGGGGAAGGGGCCACGAGAAGGGAAGGGGAGGCAGAAGGGAAACGGGATGAACGGGAAAGGACACGCAGAAAGAAACAATTTCAAACGCATGCCACGAACCCGCTGGTTTATGATTTAAAAAAAAAACTTTTTGTACCAAGCTCCTTCGCGTAGACAATCTTATTAGCAAAGAGCAATGCAAATTCACGCAAAATTATGTCAAATCGTGAGAAAAGTTGATGATTCAAAACTTACTGAATTGATGTAAATTGCGAAATACAATAGGCCACTTGCATGGATTTCATAACGACTTGGAAAAAATCATGTGGATAGATCTTTTTACTAAGATTAAGAAAATGTTAGTAAAATTGTTTAGAAATGTACAGTTGTTTTTATTTTTAAATAAATAAATCCATTATTTGGGCTCATGACGTCACTACATGAAAATGTCCCGTCGCCGAAAATGTTTCTATTAATTTTAAAAAATTCCACACTGATTTATTTTTTTTTATATGGCATCACTTTGATTTCAGGCGAATTTTTTAATTCGTTCACTAGATTTATTGTTTGTTCTCTGCGAACTTATCATTTGATTTCACTTTTTGACAGATGTTCTGAAGAGAACCCCGTACATTTTAGATGTACGGGGTTCTCTTCAGAACGTGAAGAAGATGTTGGTACGTGTTTTAGAGTTATAATGATTATGGTGCTGATTTTAACAAAATAAAATTTTATAATATTCTTATTATTATTATAATTTACAAGCACAAGTATATTACATTGAATTTAGTAATATATACGCTGTACAATATAATGATTTATGATCAACAAGATGGATCAAGGAAAAAAATATTTATGAGATGTAATATTTTTGGTATGCCTCGTTATTCTCCTGTACCATTCGTGTGGAAAACGTTCTTTTTTTTAAATGATTTTCGGCTATGTAATTATCGTTTTTTCACACCTATAAAATTATGTCCCGTATTTCCGGTTTATAAAAAATGGTCTGATTTTTCGGATTGAAATTTTCAAAAAATCCCCAGGGTTTCAAAAATACGATTAAAAAAAAAAATACAGAATATCTTAGAATATTTGCCTAAACCGGAAAAAAAATTTAAAAAATGTGATGCAAGTGGCCTATTATAAAAATACTTATCTTTTTCTTTACAATAATAAAGTCTTCATACGTTGCTTGATTCCTATCAATATTTACTTATTTGGTAACAATCTAATTATTATTCTAGAAAAACTTTAATATCCTTTTACTGTTATTTCGATGAATAAAAACACAGAGAATAGAATGTGGAAATAGTACTTAATCTTAACATCTGTTTGCAAATGCTTCCCGGTGGTTAAATTCACGATCTGATGTGAAGTGGTGCATTCTATGTTTTAATTGTAGTTGCTTCGGATCATAAACATTAAATTAATAATAACATGAATATGGTTTTTATAGGTTGAGAGAACGGTGCTACTAATAGGTAACACACATTCAACTAGTCAGTTTCTATGGCTGGAAAGCCTTTTAAAACAGACAAAATAATATTGCAAAGTCATTTTGAACTGTTTTTAGGCAATAGACAAAAATGCACTTGCGTTAAATATTTCGTTTTGTGAAACGACGAACAATGCATTTACCAAATCAACTCTAGCAATATTTTCAATTAAAAATTAATTAGTAAAATTATGAAAAAGGTGGTCCTGTTAATTTCAAGATTTTTTATGGAAAGCCACCGTGGTCGAGGGGTAAGGCACTCGACTAGTAATCTGAAGGTTGCGAGCTCAAATCTCGGCTTGCGCAAGTAATTTTTATTATATCTATTTGTGTTTTCACAACTTAATCATTTAAAATAATAAAATGTGTATTTGGGACATCTTCTAGAATGGAAGATACTCTCAGTATCGCCCTGGTATACCGTTCAGAATTGAAATGTTGCTTGAAATGGCTTTAGCCCTGTTTGGTGATCAGATCTGAATATCCAGAAAGTTCCCCACCTTCCTTTTCCAATCTTCATCCCCTTTCCACTACCTTCAGCCTCACAAAATACCCCAATTCAGGTTCACTGTCTCCAGGCGGTTGGGAGCAGTTGCAACTCTTGTGCGATATTCACATTAAAAAACATATACCTACATACTTCAATGTACCTTCCATGATAACCTTTTAACAATTTCCAATAATTCTTTTTAGATTTTAAATACTTATGTTTTTAAACGACTTCGAAAAGGAGGAGGTTCTCAATTCGACTGTATTTTTTTTATTTTTTATGTTTGTTACCTCAGAACTTTCGACTGGGTGAACCGATATTGATGATTCTTTTTTTATTTGAAAGTTGGTGCTTCCCGTGTGGTCCCATTTTAATTTGGTCCAGTTCTGACATTGGCATCCATGAGAAAATCATATAAGTCTTAAATTTGCATCAAGTATGTGCGCGACAAATGGACGAATAACTCAATATCACACCAACCGATTTCGATGATTCTCTTTTTATTGGAAAGGATGTACTCAAGGGTAGTTTGATGAGAGTTTGGTTAGGTTCTGATTATGGGATCCATGACAAAGTAACGGAACTCTTCAATTCTGAAGAACAAATTTACGATACTCGGCCGAATCTTAATCGAATTAGTTAGTGTACTTCAGATTCACTAAAAATCAAAAAATAAACAAAAATTTTAACAAAACAAAAAAACGACTTCAAAAAATGCACTAAAAAGTAAAAAAATAATTTCGTATTCTTCTACAACTATATAATCAACTTACCTTTTCTACTCATCAATATGTAGGTACGATTGTTATTTTTGGAGTCGGTGTCAACCAAGGTACCCGCGGCCCGGCGTGTTCACTTGACAGCTCCTCTCCCGCCGACACCGACTCCAAAAATAACAATCGTACGTACATATTGATGAGTAGAAAAGGTAAGTTGATTATAAAGTTGTAGAAGAATATGAAATTATTTTTTTACTTTTTAGTGCATTTTTTGAAGTCGTTTTTTTGTTTTGTTAAAAAAAATTATATGTATTTGTATGAATATTTATTTATTTATTTAACGCACTGAGGGCATTTACAAGTTTGGTTGTACAATTAATTCATGACAGCTGATTTTAAAAAGATAAAGAAATAATAAAAAATAAAATTAGATAAAAAAATGCACACAAGTCATAGAAATTCAAAGATACAGCAATTTGTTAGATTTACTTAATTCGAGATATGTTTAGGAATAGTTTTGGAATAAAATTTTTACAAGATCCATAAAATTCGCCATTTTTATGTTATATGTGCATGTATGCGTATACATTTATTTATTTCAAAACATACGGCACTACATGTGCCATTAACATAATTATATTTATATACTCGTATATTATAATACAATAACATAATGAAAGTAACAATATAAATGTAAAGTTAAATCTAAAAACAAAATTAAAAAAATGAGTTAAGGTAACAAGAAGGAATTAAAAAGTAAGATGTATAAAATGAAAGTATAAATTAAAAGCATAAACTATAAAATATGAAGTATAATGTAAAAGTAAAAATTTAAAATTAAAATTAAAAGGCAGGAAATAATATAGTAAAAAGTATAATGTACAGACATACACATATGTATATGTATGTATTTTTTGTATATATATGTGTGTGTGTATATCGTGTATATGTATATGTATGTACATATATATGTCTCAGAACAGACAACGTCTAGTGAGGCGGGTTACTAACTAGTTTTATATGTTAGTATTAAATTGCCGGCAACCCGGGCGTTTATTATATCAATATACGCCCGGGTTGCCGGCAATTAAATTATTTTATTGAAATTATTCAATGGCGCACCAACAATTATTTTCTGGTTTATAAAACGAGTTCATAAGTTCATATTCTAGTTCCAAGATAATAATGTATCGCATTAGGAATGTTTCATCACGTGTGTTTCGCACAAAGAAATGCATTCCTTGACCCTTGAACTCTTAATAACCAGTCGACTGGCATTTATAATTGAGCATGTACTTCAAGCCTGGGAGGACGGAGCCATTAAAACTGTGTATAAAGTTAAGACATCTGGTAAGTACCAGAGCTTTTGTCAGACCTGAAGGAACAGGGGAAATAAAAAATTCTGGGAGCAAAAAATGGCGGATCGTTGAAAGCCCATTTAGGTTCTGTAAGAGGTGCATGGTCATTGGAAGTAAGTGCATACCATTTAAATCAAACAAAATACAGGATGTCTACTGTACACGAGAAAGTACACTCACTTTGGGAGGTGATTCTACACAATGGTAGAAGTAAAAAAGATAGAAGCTTTTCGTTTGTCTTTTTTACGGTACAAAAATTTTTTGTTTTTTTTCTAAACAAGCAATTAAACCTGAAAACTACCTAAAACGTTGGGATTTCGAAAAAAGTTATTACATCTATTTTACTAGTACTAACTTCGGGATGTGATTCCTGTATGATGGTAGAAATAAAAATAATAAAAACTTTTTTACTTTAAATAAAACGTTAAAAAAGTAGTATCTAGTTACATTGCTTTACTTGCACTATCATTAAGAATCGTTTCGCATAATTAGCGCACTTTACTCCCGGACACCCTATATATTCAATGAGGTTTTTTGTTAAATTCTTATTATTATGAAAATGTATTACATTTGAAGAGTTAATAACGACAGTAAAATGAGTTTTTCTCCTAAACTGACGAAGTTATGAGCTTTCAAAGTGAGCTTGGATAAAACGTATGCAATAGTGCATCTTGACGTCATACGAGACACGATTCAGTACAATTCGATTGGCAGTACGCCAGTACTACAGTGGATGGACGGTGACGTCAGATGTTTTCCGGCCGGTCGCGAATATCAACATTTTGACAACTTATATCTTAGGTACTATTCGATTTTGTGTTTAATTTTTTCTTTTATAAATATATGATATATAAATTGAATAATAACATAACTGAATACAAGAGAGAAAAATTGAAAGGAATTAAAATGGAGTTCTACAAATTAAACTTAATAACGATAAAAAAAACTATTCGCTTTTTCCAACTCTAAAAAAGTTCTAACCTCAAAATGCTCTAACTCAGTGATAATCAACGTTTTTAAAAGGAAAGCAAATTTTTTCCATTTTAAATTTACTAATTGTTTTTTCTAAAACGATGATATTTTTTATAAAACAAATAATTACATAAGGCAAAGACAAAGCACCGCGGGCGAAAATTTCAATCGTTCTCAAAGTCAAAACCAATAAATGGGGTCGGTTTATATCATTCTAAAATAAAAGAACATTTAGAAAATATACCTACTTTCATTTTTGGGAAACTATTAATATTTTTATCGTTCGGAAACATAATTTAGTCAAGAAAACTTTTGGTATTTATAAAACAAACCTTTAAAATGCATCAAACAGAAAAAAGCACTGCGCTGCAAAGTTAATTTATTTAATTAAAATGAAGGCAATATTCGCGAAACTCAATCAAAAATGTGGAGACAGAAAAATCAGAAAAACCCACGACTCTTTGCTTACATGGCAAGTGCTCTAGCAACTTAGCTAAGGTATCGATATCAAATTCGGTCACTTTTAACTGTATCATACTTCGACTAAGAACTAGCAACATTATCTTCAATTTCTTAACGCACATTATTATTTGTTAGCTGCTATCTTTATATATGATTGCAAGATTCAACCCGAACTATCTAGATAATTTTTATCCATTTTTATTTTTAATATGCGACATCTTTTGACTTTTCTGCATGTCTAGGATGAATGTTTATTTTTAACTTTATGAGAAAAATCTCAAATTATAATATTTAATTAAAATGAAGACAGTATTAGCGAAACTCAATCGAAAATGTGGAGACAGAAAAATCAGAAAAAGATATT
This sequence comes from Limnephilus marmoratus, assembly GCA_917880885.1. Classification (NCBI taxonomy): domain Eukaryota; kingdom Metazoa; phylum Arthropoda; class Insecta; order Trichoptera; family Limnephilidae; genus Limnephilus; species Limnephilus marmoratus. The sequence goes on from OU862908.1 coordinate 58,477,935, forward strand.
GGCACCTCTGGGACTCGAACCCAGGACCATTTGCTTGCATGGCAAGTGCTCTACCAACTGAGCTTAGGTGTCGATATCAAATTCGGTCACTTTTAACTGTATCTTTATTTTAATTTATTTTTCTTAACTTAACGTCGAACCACGAAATTTATTTATTTATTTGAGACACAAACAGGATATTTATAAAACATTTTTGTGGGTAAAATATAATAAATTAAAATACAAATATAAATATCCCTAGACTAATGAATGTTGTCTTTATTTAGAACACGTAAGAAAAATCTTATCATTTTGAGCGGCTTATTCAAAACTTTGAAGAGAGACAGAAGTTTTCCACTATACCCTTTCGAAAAACAGAACAGAAACCTTTGAATATCCTTTACCGTATTTTTTAAAATATTTTATTTAGAAGTGGTAAGTACGGACAGGCACACGAAACGGGCTCGCGGACCGCATGCGGCCCGAGAACCGAGGGCTGCTCATCACAATTTTTTTTCCAGGAGACAACCTTATTTTAAAGAAGCAGTTTTTAAATATGTATAAAAATCAAATTATAGTGCGCAAGTAAAAAATCCGAAGAAAGAGATAATGAAAATCATCGCGTTACCACATAATAAAATAACCACCTTGGTTGACCAGGCAAATTTCTGTAATATTTATTTCGGCTAATATATCTATTGTTATTGTTGTTATGCCACGTCTCCCTCACTCGTGTCCTCGCACCGCTCTGTGTTGGGGGGCCGCGGACATACCGGAAACCCTCACGTCCGGTCTGTTCCGCAGGAATCCTCACTTTTACACTCATTTTTAGATTAAGGTACCACGGAATCAAATTGCTGAAGTGGTCAACCACATTTTACAAACATTTAAAAAAACATATATATTTAAAATAATTATTTCTTCGGTTTATTTCAAAATGTGAACAAGATACATGCAAAACATAACTCTTGAAGAAACTTATTGTTGCGGATCTCAGTCGATATAATAATGATTTATTCCTTATCTAGGAAGAATCTCTTTTATAGTTGAACTAGTGAGTTTCCGGCATTCGTTGCAATGCCACTTAATAAAGAAATTGTTTCTTCCTGCGTGTCCTTTCCTATTCGTCTTTCTTTCCCTGCCCGATACATTCAGTTTTCAAACAGCCCGCGTGCTACTTATTGCAATTTTTTTAATACAAATTTCTTCGCGGACGTGCTCACACCTACTCACCAAAGATTCATCGCAATCGGATGATTAGTTTAGGAAATAATTTCATAACGCCAGAGCTAACCACTATAGGTACCAAGATAGCATTGCGAGCGTACTCATAAGAACTCACCAATGTTTCATCTCTATCGGACAAATGGTTTGGGGACCGCTTAAGGGATAAACAAAGAAAAAATCATTTTTACGTATTAAAATTCTGGTTCATCGCTCCTAAAATATATAATGCTCTGAGTACTGACATAAAGTCAAGTAATTCTAATTTTCTTTTTATAACACGTGTACAACATTGGATTTTTGAAAGGGGACGAACGCACTTTAAAGAATTCATGAGTTCTAACACTACATTTTAATTATTAATTTTTGCATTTCAAAATTTTAATTTCCATTTGTATTTCTATTTTACTTTAAAATGTTGTTATTTTTTTCTCTTAGTTTTTCACTAAATTTATATATGTTTTTAATTTTGATTTATATAATTATATGTTTTAATTTATACAGAACACTTGAGTTCTTAACATTTAATTTTTATTATTAATTTTTGTATTTCAAAATTTGAATTTGAATTTTCATTTTTACTTTTCTTTAAAATATGGTCTTTTTTTTCTCTTTAGTTTTAAGTATTTCTTAATATTTTTTGAAATGTTAAAATATTAAATGTACGACTACCACAACACGGGCTTAGCCTAGTGTGGTAGCCAAAAAAAACCCAAATATCTGTTACTAATAAAAAATATATGAAATAAAAAAAAAAAAAAAAAAAAAAAAAAAAAAAATGTACATACTTTATTTTGGAAGTACCTATGTACCTAAATTGGAAAGACTTTCCTTCGTTATTGAATGTGTTCCACTTTTATAGTGGGCTAAATAAATAAAACTAGTTGGGTTAGATAGATACTGTAAGTGCTAACTATTTTTTTTTATATCCTGTTTTTTTTTCTTAAAAAGAAATACAAACATTGTCGGCTTACGAATAACCTGAAAATATTTAAAAAAATCTCGTACTACCACCACAGTAAGCGGAAAATGTTGCTTGTGTCGTGATGGGGGACTTAACCAGCGGGGAATCGGATACACGACGACTCGGTGGGACCCAAACGTGATAACAACTCAGCCACTGACTTGATTGTATTCCATTTTTTCAAATGCCTTGATCAAATCACAACAGGTTTGGGTCAGGATTTTTCTTTATTTATAAACATGTTCCATTTTCAAATTGTTTAAATAAAGGCGTATTTACTTTATTGGAAGATTTTCCTTTATTATGAGTGTTATTTTTTTTAAAGGGTGCCATACAATGCACAGCATTAAGTTTTGACGGTATTATTACAAATTTTACTTGCAACTTGCAGGAAAACACAGTTTATGATGAAAAATGCTTAGGAAAAACTTTGATTAAAGAAAGTTTTAAAAAAATGAACGGAGATAAAAATTTATTATGAAAGTGATGCAATAAGTGCTGTAAATGGAAGACAATAGGAGAAGAAATAAGATAGACGAGTTTAGATCTACGGAATAATAAAAATTAATACATAAGATAACCATACACTAAGCTTCAAAACTCACTTTGTTCATAGGTAAGTAATAAAATGTGAACATATTTTCAGCATAAATGATGTAATTCTGTAATATTTTATTATTTATTGTTCGCAAAAATATATTCTATTGAATTACGTAACTAACTGAAGATTGCAAACGATTTGAGAATAGGAAGACGTTGTCAAATTCCTAAATCACTCGGCGTGTAAAAAATATTCAGTTACCCAAATAATGCATAATAGACGGACGAATTACCCAGTTACTATTCTCTATTACTTCATCATAACAGCCAGGTAAGCGTGATCCATATTCTATGACTGAAATATTGTGGTTTACCTAATGGCAGTAATGACCAATGGACCATAGGTTCACTTAAATTTACAAGGCTTCGTTGAAATCATAATCATCTCATCAAATCATCATATTTTTTGTGGTATGAAAACAAACATTGTGCCAATTTTTCACCGGGTGGAATAATGAATTAGCTCCACAAAGGAGACCCTGAGGAAAACAATTTCGTTCCGGCCCCATGTCATCTTTGGAAAAGGTGTGCTGGGACTTTTTATTGAAAGGAATGAGAGTAAGTTCTGAAGAGGAAAAAGGTATAAGGGATGGGTAAAAATCTTAGGGTCAAGGTGTGTAGCACGTTTAAATTAATCCATAGCGCCGCGATACAAGGCGATGGGTCGAGAGAGTGCGGCTGGAGAGGTAAAAAGGTTTCTCTCAATCAGTCCCCCAATCGCAGCAGGTGGGCAAACGCCTGTACCGCCAAGACCTAGACAAACCTCACCACATTGCTAAGTCACCAAACGTAGCGAACCACTTAGGGTGAAATATGGCAAAGGTATTGGATACCCAATAAATGATTCCCGGGGAGGCTACTCATACCTGCCTCCCAAATTGAACCCAAAGCAATGCGTTAAACAGTCTTTTTTAATCAAAAAAGATATTTGTAAAAAAAAGGAAAACTAGACATTAATTCTTAGCATGAATTTAGGACGTATTTTAGCTTAGTTAACAACATTGTATTATATTTGTTCTATCCTTTAAACAAAAATCCTGCAAAGTATGGTCTATACTATACCGATTTACAATAAAACTGATGTCGTCAATTTACATCAAATCTTTCGATCCCTAGGCCCCAGACATGCTAACAGCATAGTTATCTATTCAAGAAAGAATGTCTGGAGGTATCTATATGAAAAAGTTTTATTAATATCACCCCAAGTAAGGTAAAATTGACTTAATTTGGGCGTACAAGTCACTTCTACTGGATTGCTTCTTCAATGCTTTATACAAAAAAAAAATCAATGGTTTAATTACTTAGCGGTGTAGTAAGTAAGCCTGCAGTGTCATTTGGTTATAAAGATGTACAGATTGATATACCGAAGTTAAGAGTTATTGCTCGTTTGATATTTATCACCGAACTTTGATATTTCCCTAAATAATATTCAAATATTTTTTTACGTTAGCTCCACACAGGAGCCCCGAGGAAAAAAAATCCCCTCAGGGCCTATGTCATCTTTGGGGATGCTGTGTGGCGGGTCTTTTTATGATATGAAGGAGCGGAAGTTCTGGGAAAGAAAAGGATATTAGGGGTGGGTAGGAATCTGGGGATCAGTGTGTACAGGAGGACTTATGAATCCATCCCTCCCACTGCGGTGCAAGGGAATTTTCCGGCTGGAGAAGTCAAAGAAACTTCCTCAACCATTCTCTCCCGATCCGGCTTGCCACACAGTTGGTGAGCTGACGCATCCGCCGCCAAGACCCGGACAAACCTCACCCCATGAACTCAGGCACTCCTGCTAAGTCACCAAACGTTGCGAACCATTAGGGGTGACTTTCGGCTGAGGTGTTGGTTATTCAATAAATGGTTCCCGGGGCGGCGGTACCCATACCCGCCTCCCAAATAAAGACAAACTTTAATAAATAAATAATAAATACTTAGGACAAACGTTCATTTAGGATATATTATCTCGTGATCTATTCCAAAAACGGCTAAAATCAAAAACATTCATTAAAAATGTAAGAAATATTTACGGTTCAGTCGATACGCACGTCTCCAGTCGGAGAGTTCGAAATCATAGATTTTTTTAGAACTAAAAAAGATAATTTATCTTTCATATATATTTTTTATCATATAAGATAGTAGGCATAGGCATAGGCGACGTGCATATAGGCATATAATTTCACATTATTTTTTTATCTTTTTATACTTCTTTTTTTATCATTATTATGTTTTATCATATTTATTATCACATCCTTTTTTATCTCTTTTTTACTAAGTACTTTTTTATCTTTTATAATATTATATCTACTCTGATTCATATCCTTTTTAATAAATATAAAATGTTATTTACCTTCCTCGGAACAGACTGTGTCTAGTGAGGTGGGTAAAATAAAACTATGTAAATAAATGAAAAATAAATAAACGCCCGGGTTGTCGGCACTGAAACTGAACTGAAATCATATTCAAAAATCAATCTTCGTTAATTCCTATTTTGGCCACCTGTAAATAAATGCATGTAAATCATTCTGTAGGTGTATATAGATTAGTGATAAGAATCTAAAAAAATTCCGCCTCATCCGTTTGTTATAAAGGTGTCAACGCACGAAAGTGCAAATCTGCATGCGCTTCAGTTTTCTTTCGAGACCACAATGAGAATTCGATTAAAATATAATCGGCCTACTTCGGTACCTACGCGGAGGGAATTCGACAGCAGCGCCCACTCTCACTGGCCATCATTTGTCCCGGGTAGAAAGGTGGCAGGTGGTTTGTCAACACCAATGGTATTATTTACGGTTAACATTTACGACAAAAAGACGGTTAAACGCATATAAATTGAAGAGTTAACATCGTTGGAGGAAACTTGGCAGTGAAACTCGGTTGTCATTTTAGAGAGTATAATGTTTCTGAGAACGTGAGTATTACTAGAAAATAAACAAAGGTATAGCATGTTTGTGTGTTTTTTAATACACATTTATGAATACTTTGTGGTGAAAAACTATTACTACTCGTTGAAGAAGAAGATAACACTAATAACTTAAACGAAAATATGTAAAAGAACAAGTAAAGAAAAATTAAAAGACAACGGTCGCAACTAGGTCTCGAGAGATTCTGAAGAGGTTCCCAGATGCGACAATTCCATATTTTCGTTTATATTATTAGTGTTACTTTGTTCTTCAATGATATATTACATTGATGAGAATAACTTTCAAAAGTTATAAAAAAATAATTTTCTTATAAAAATTGAATTACTTCTCGGGTTCGTCCCAATATCAACACCATTTTTCGATATTACGTCCCATTAGATACTTTTTTTATTTTATTATTTTACTATTTCTTAGCTCCTTTGTTGGTGACAGAAATGATACGCTAGGTAAAAATGCTGTGCAAATTTCACAACGCTGGCTTTCTAAAGCTTAGACTTAGACTACTTCATGTACCTACATAAATTTTCAGCTTTACTTTAAAATAAAATTAAAATATACTCTATTTAAATAATATAGTAAGTAACCGCTGTCATCATTTTTTTTTTGCCTATTATTCAATCTAAATACATAGATATCTACCTACCTGTTCGTATTTAAAAGCTTTTTGTAAAAACATTGAATAGTTTCTTGTCGTTTCATGAAATGTCCAAATGGCGCATAATGAAATAATGGTCTAATTTCTTTGTGTGAATTAGAACTCTGTATATCTTTCACGGCAGTAATCAATCACCCAAACAAAATTTAAAAAAACATTCTTTTTTTTTAAATTTCTCGTCCTACTCGTGCAAAAAATACTTACACATCCGAAATCTAAACAAAACAGCTTGACCCATGAATTGCAAATGAGATTAGCGATCATTCCGCTTTGGTAATTTAACTATTCATTCTGTGGACTGGATAATTTATGTATTAAAAAAAGGAAAACAAAAGCAAGGCCGAATTAAATGACCGCCCAAACATGAATTCATCTCCAAACGCACTGGGCTTTAGACCAGTGATTCCCAAAGTGGTCTCGACGGGGGTCTACGTTGGCGTGATAAAGAAAATGGGGGTCCACAAGTTGTACATATGTGGGGGTCCACGAAAATTTATCTGGTTTAGATAGTAAAGAACTAAAATGTTGGCTTGGCTTTACCTATCAATGTAGGCAGATAATACACTACTAAAAAAAAAATTGACAGGCTGTATTTCGGTGAAAAATCGTCGTATTGAGACTTTAAAAAAAGCATTTTGGAGCTTTAACTGTATTTTGAGCTACGGTTCTCATACAATTCTAATAGATAGTGCGAAAAAATAATTTGCAAGTTTTTTGGTCCACGGGCTTGAATTTTTTTTTCAGTTAGGCCGGCTTATGGATAAAATAGCCTTAATATTTAGCAATATTTTACTTTTGTTAAAACCTCCTTTAATTTTTTTTTAGTAGTGTATTTTAAGAAGGTCGGCGACTTTTACTTGTGAAAACTTGCCTATTCGATATTTAATTCTATTAAGGTGGGAATTACAGGTCCTGTAATACAGGACTAGGTTTTTTTAATGATTTTCATGAATTTTTTGGCATGGAAGAAATGTGTATAATTTATTGAAACTTTAAGATCATTTTATACATCTATTTAAAAAAAATATTGTGAATTTTTCGAAGCATTTCCTTGGAAAATATGAAAATTATCAACAGTTTTTCATTGAACGTCACCATCAGACGTAGCTTCTGCATTCCGGAGGCCATAGTTTTCATCCCAAATCAATAGGGTTTTAAATTTAATTTAAGAATATGTGTATCTTCTTAGTGAACCTTACTTTTCCCAAAAAAATGGAAATTAAATTTTTTGCGGGTGTGTAAACAGAAAACCTTGATTTTTTTACATTTTTTTTACATTTTTTTGCAATTAAAAAATACTTTTGACAATGATATTACTACGAATTTCGGTTCACATAGATAGAGCGTAATTATATAAATAAGGTATTTGCAAATTATTAAAGTGTTTGTTTAAAAACTTTCCAAAAGCTAGAAAAATGCATTTCAAGTTTACCACGCGGTTCGGCACAAACACTCTCATGACACCGGAACGAATTGAATTTTTTATTTAAAACTCTGGGAACATATTATTCAATAGTTATACTAACAATTTTTGAAAAAAAAAAAACATTTTTTTGAGTCATCTACATGTATATTTCCCCCCCTAAGTCTGTAATCATATTATTTTAATAAATAGAACACAAGAAAATATATTATTTTTCTTTTTATTTACACCACTCCGAATTTAGGGTAGGAACCCAGCCCTGACGGAAATTTTCATCGTTAGACCTAATCTTCACATTTTTTTACGAGTTTAGGGATTGTGGTAGAAATGTAGCAGCAGGGGGTCCACCGAAATCAGTAAAATTTTGAAAGGGGTCTACGAGAAAAATAAGTTTGGGAACCTCTGCTTTAGACAAATTTAAAACGAGCAGATAAAACTACGTCAATTTGAGTAAATAAACTAACCAAACATATAATTTATAATAATATAGTGATTTAGATGTAAACTTTAATTTAAATGTAAAACGTTTAGCGACTTTTATCGCAGCGCGAATAACTTATGGACATGATATTTGCATAAATTCATAAACATCATAATAAAATCGTCATTTTTATAATTCACTTCCATCTCATGTTAATTTTAATCTTGGTTTAATATTAAATCCTGGTTAGGGAAAGTGCAATGAGCTTTTGAACGCTGATAATAAAATGAAGCGTTTATTTTAAGTGATCTAGGTCAGATTTCTTTCTTAGAGATTAAGAATTAAAGTGATCAGTTTATGGACCGTCCAGAATGTGAAAAATGTGAAAGATAATAAATAATTCTGAATTTATTAAGTACCTTGTCGGCATTTTTCAATACTAATTCCCCTAATTAACGTAGTGCAAATAATAATAGATAAAATATTTATTTGGTTTGAAACTATGCGACTAACGATTTTCCCATTTATCAGATTTGACCTTTTTTTTTTAGAGGGAATACCGCACAAGAATCTCAACTGCTCCCGTCTGGAGCCAGTGAGACTATGGCATCCCCAATTGGGGTATGTTGTGAGGCTGAGGGTAGCGGGGAGGGGAAGGAGGTGGGGAAGAGGAAGGTTGGGAAGTACCTGGCTATTCAGATCTGGTCACTAAACACGGCTAAAGCCATTTAAGCAACGTTTCAATTCTGAATGGTGGTCTTACACCAGGGCGATATATCTTCCACTCTGGAACATGCCGCAAATATACTATATATTATTTAAAATGAATTAATTGTGAAATAACACAAATTAATCAAATAAATTTATTTGCGCATGCCGGGTTCGAACCCGCGACCTCCGGAATGTGAGTCAAGAGTCTTAGCCACTGGACTACGGAGGTCGACCTACTTACCTACGCTGACTCGTATAAATAATTTTATATTGTATTAAGAAGCACAAGAAGCACGAAACGGAAAAAAATTTGGTATAATTTTTTTTTTTCAAACGTTAAATAATAAAACAATTTGTAACGTATTCTTAAAAAGCATTTTCTTTGTAAATTGCCATAATTACGAATTAAACACACATTTGTTATAAACCACTTTAATACGTGATATAAAAATTATATAGTAGATATGGTGTAACATTTACAAAGTGGCTTAAAAAAATTATATGTCAATAAAAGTGACAACTAAAAAATGCAGACAAAATCGGAGGAAAAAAAGATTATTATAAAAAATCCTTTTTATAAAGATTTTTTCAGCAAGCATTTTGAAAATAAATTCACATTTTTTTATTAATTTTACAAGCTTCTACAAACAAACTTTGTACATTATCATGACTAAAATGATATTGACAATAAGTTTTTTCTAAAGTTCTTTAAGTTAATTTATTTTGATATCTACAATATTTATGATAGTATTTTAAAAAAACTAGGAAAATTTATAAAAAGGATGCTTACGTAAACGTGTATGTAGAATGTCCGTTTTATAAATAAATAATAATGAATAAACCATATTTATTTTATTATCTGCAATTAAAATTAACCATATATTTTTTACTTATGAATTTTGTATTATGCTCCTACTTATAAACGATATGACACATTCAATTGTTACTGATTACACCGAAATATTATAATGTAACATGCATCTTGCAATTCGTTCAATAAATATATTCGCGAACAAGTATATTTTATAATATAATATGCGACCATATCTCACCATAATACCATCACATTTATTTGTGTTCAATATAAATCATTCCAATAAAATTACATCGCAATGTCTGTAAGCAAAAAAGTAATTGCAAAGACAGCTAGTTATAAACCGAGCGAAGTAAATTTTATTATAAAGAAATAGATACTATAGCGACGCCGTTAGTTTCAACGAGTACTAAACAGGTGGTAGTGCTTTTTACTTGCATCGTTAGATGTCGGTAATGTTGATTTTTTTTTATTCTTTGAAAATGCACTACAAATGCAATAAAGTAAATACTTTTTTTCCTAGACTTAAGGAATATTTTACAATCCTCTTGATAGCTTATCTAAAGGATGATACATATTTCCAATTTAGGATTTATTTATTTATTAAGTCCGATTTATTATTAGTAAAATTAGTAAATTAGTAAAGTTGAACCTATGAATGGTGGTTATATTCGAATAAGTTAGCCGATTTTTCAACAAAAATTGTGTAATTGCGAGTATTTATTTGTTATTTTTTATTAATATCCTTTACCCCATGGATAAACTATGGTGATATGGTGTAAACCCCCCCTGAAAGAGTGTTAATTTATTTTCTTATACGTAGCTATGATACTCGTATGTATACTTACGAGATTTTTTATGTGAATTCACGCGGCTTTTGGAGCCAGTGAGACATGGCGTTCATAATGGAGTATGATTTGAGGCTGACTGTAGAGGGGAGGGGAAGCAGATGGTGAAAAGTAAGTACCTGGCTATTCAGATCTGGTCACCAAACTAAAGCCATTACACGCAATTTTTTAATTCTGAATGGCGGTCTGTCACGCGTGAGGGGGGGGTGGGAAGTGTGTATTTCACGCCTCTGGCGGGTATGGATACCGCCGCCCCGGGAACCATGTGTTGGGTAACCAACACCTCTGCCATAGTGGTTCGCTACGTTTGGTGACATAGCGGGGGTGCCCGGGTTCATGCGGTCAGGTTTGTCCGGATCATGGCGGCGAATGCGTCTGTTCACCAACTACGAGGCAGACCAGAGAGAGACTGGTTGAGGGAGATCTTTTGACTTCCCCAGTAGGACTCTCAGCAGGATTTGGACCACAATGGAAGGGATGATTTCATTAGTCCGTCACTTCTGGATACACTGACCCCCCCAGATTCCTACCCACCCCTTCCTGTCCCTTAAAAAAACCTCTACACAACATCCCCAAAGGCATGGGCCCTGGGGCGAATTATTTTCCTCAGGGCCTCCTTTGTAGAGTTAATGTGAAAAAAAGTAGATCATATCGTATCGCAATAATTGTTTTCGAATTCTGGCTTTAGGGAGTTGATTTTATCCCGGAATACGTTAAATACGATGTGTGTTGTCGATTTGTTTGCAGTTAAAATAAAATTCAGAATATGTGAAAGGTGATTGGTTATTCAGTTGATTGTTGGCAAACAATAACATCAATAATACCACCCACATGCGAACAAGTTTCCACAAAGGAAAGCCCGCACAGAGAGACACAGAGAAGATCCCACTTTCTATCTTATGTTGTTTGGCATTAACAACACCTGCTTGTACAAATGTACATATGATAGAAAATTTGCATTGTCTATGGTAAAACTGGTGTTTCTATAAGACCCTCGGCGTAGAAGAGTTAATACAACGTAGTTATTTTTAATGATTTCAATTCTCAATTTATTTTGAAAATCCAATGTAAATAATATATCAAAAAATATGTGGCTTAGAGACTGCATAACTGTGCATGTCTCGATAAAATAGGAAGGAAAAATTGCCATAAACTTGTTTAAAAAAACACACATTTATATTATACAGCCACCTATACATATGTACATACACGATGTCCGGGAACTTGTAGTACAAGCCGGAAACTTGTGATTCTAACTCATATTTATAGTCGATTTTGTGGTATAACTTTTTTTATTTGAACTTTCGTTTTCTGGTAAGAGTTTTTTTGGAATGTTTTTGGTAAAATTTTAATAGATCGATTGATCGGGGGTTAATGTAGGAGGGGGGGGTATAAATTTACACACATATATATATATCGACGGTCCCGAAGAAGTGTGTCGGATCCGCTAAAAATTGAAATTATTTACATTTCTTTTCATTGATTTTATAACAAGTTCAAATTTTCGGAATTTTGGATAAAATGAAAATATATATAAATACCTCTCCAGCTACCCCGTCCCGCCAACCCCCCTCCAGTGTTCCATATATTCAGTCCCAGTACATTCAGTTTTTAAACAGCTCTCGTGCCATCTATTATAATTTTTTTTAATTAAATTTAAATTTTTCGTATATTACAAATATATTGTAATCAGGGCTGGGCAGTATTTGAAATACTTGTAATTGAAATACGTATTTGAAATACAAATACGTATTTTGTATTTGTATTTCAATTACTTCCTAAAAATGTATTTTGTAATTGGTATTTCAATTACCTGGGGCTGAGGTATTTTGTAATTTGTATTTCAAATACTTATGGCTTCAAAATACATTTTCAAATACATTTAGCGATCTTAATAATGATAATGAAAAATAAACTGACATAGATAATACGTAGACTAAAAACGCTAGAATCCAAAGCTATATGTTATGTGTGTTAATATTTAGAGTTGGCAACTCGTCCTGTGCTATAATAGCACTGTTATTGTACATTTTCTATCATATTTGTATCATATTATGTAATGCTTGTCATTGCTTTGTATTGTACATTTTTGTTTCATAGTATTAGATCAAGCACTATAGGAATAATTTGACTGAATACTAAACTATTTTTAAGTTAATTACAGTAGAGCGCACTTGAAGTGAAATAACTAGTGTCCGACCGAAATAGGATTTTCTATCGAAAACGAAACTGAATATTCGATATCTGTCTCAGTTTCGGCCGAAACCGAAACCGAAACTTTTTTAGACATGTTAAAAATCTATTGTTTACTGAAATTCGGCTAATTTTTTACACTTATATTCACTATAAAGTAAGGACTTCATAAATTGAGTATTATAATTTTAATTACGTTTACAACCACAACATTTTTTTACATTAACTCCACATGAGAGACCCTGAGGAAAATAATTTCCCTCAGGGCGTATGTCATCTTTGAAGATGCTGTATGGAGGATCTTTTTGGGGAGAGGAAGGAGGGAGGAAACATAGAGGCCGGGTTCCACAGCCGAGCTCTTGAACTCAAGGATGAGTCATAGAAACGACCCGTTCTCATGTGACTATATAGTATATTTCGGATAGCGCCGTGTACGGAGACTAGCATTAAAAAGTAGTATGTATATCAACAGGGTACTTGTGGTTTCGTCACAATTACGTAGATTGTAAGTATCTCCATTAACGGAGGGCCTTACACCAAGCACATCAAAGGAGGGACTGTTCGGAAGATCGCTTCCGTTGAAGGAGACTAGATTTTAATTTTTATTTACACTTGTTAAATAAAATTAAAATTAGAATGAAATAAATAAAAATAATTGAAGTTTGTGATCACATAAATTCACAATACAAGCACGCCGGTCCGGCCAACGAACTCAGTTGATGATGGTGGATGACACACGAGCCACGAACTCACCCGAAGTCAATCAAACGGCACGCGATAATTCACAAATGCAGAGTTTCGGTGCGGCCGAAGGTTCGGCAGATTTTCTGCCAAAACCGAAACTGATGCCGAAACTAGATTTTTTTACCGAACCTTGACGAAACCGAAACCGAACCTTCGGTCGGTCACTAGAAATAACACAAAATAGCGCTATATACAAATGTCGTGTTACAATAATAATATATTATTATTATATTACCTAACACCTGAGTCCTTTACCACAAATTTTACAAGTGAAGCGGAGATGAGATGTGTCTTTTGAGCAATATGATTGGTCAATTTTTGCACGTCTCTGTTTCACTCTGCTCAACATTGCTTCTATGGAAACGCACCCTTAGATAAGGGCATTTACGACAATTTATTGCAACCAAAGGTTCTACCAAAACCAAATGTATTTTGTATTTTGTATTTGAAAGAAAAAAATGGTTAAAATACTGTATTTTGTATTTTGTATTTTAAATACACGACTTGAAAGTATTTTGTATTTCGTATTTTAAATACATGCGAAAAAGTATTTTGTAATTTGTATTTCAATTACAGCAAAGCATGTATTTTGCCCAGCCCTGATTGTAATATTATAAGAACAATCAATTGAATTTGGTACCTAATATAAGTACTTACCTATTTAAAATATCAATAATTCTTGATTCGATTCAATGTATTAGGCGAGTACTTCAAATTAATTAATTAATTTAAAGAGTTTCGAAAACAAAATTTTGTTTTAACAATCATTGTTTTGCAAAATGTCATTCTCAAATTTTGACATTTTTGACAGTTTTGCCAGAGTTTTTGTGATGATTAAAAAGCTTTTCAGTTGTATTGTCATGTGGTTGTAATAATTCAGAAACCTTCGCGGGGATTTAAAGAAGGTATTTTGAAAGTTTCAAACATTTCCTATTCTTAATATAGGTACCTAGCTATACATAGATATAGCATATTTTGATTTTTATATATTATATAGACAAGCAAGCATATTTTGATTTTTATATGTATGGACGACCAAGCATACATTGATTTTTATGTATACAGATTTTAGATATTTAGATATATGTTTATTTTTTTCTTAAATGCTATAATTCTTAATGTCAACAACAGTAAATATACAGAAACCAAACTTTAAACAACTCTACTGCAAAACTACAAAATCGCACATCCGACATTGTTCTTTGGGACAGTCGATATTATTTTTTTATTACTTCTTTTCTTTGCGTTTGCACAAGGGTTATATTACGTATGGCATTATGTATTGGTTTTATAATTAACCTTTCGCAAATGGATATATTATATAACTACTTAATTATTGATTGTCACAAAATCAATTTTAGTCAGAGGTTTTATCACTGCAAAGTAATACCTCAAGCTAATAATTGAACCTCAAGCTAATAATTGACATTAAACATTAATATCGCGAACACCTTATAAATTTCTTCCGATTTGACTTTTTTTCTATTTTCTGGTATATAGTCTGTCAAATAAGAGTGGAAAATATAAAAAAAAATTGAACTACAAAATTTTTAGACTGGCAACACCAATTTAACTGTCAAATATTCTTTTAAAGTGCAATGTCACTGAATGTATAGAACACAGTAAACCACATTTTAAAAACATTTTTGGTTCGTGAAATAAATTTGATTAAAAGGTGTTTCAAAAGGCGATTTGCTTTCATTTAATTTAACATAAATTTGAATTTAACAGTAGATAGAAAGGAAGAATCACTAACGGTGAGTTTAGTTACACTACTTTTAGATCTGAATGAGTTAAATATATTCAGATCTAAAATTAGAGAGACGATCTAAAGCCCGGGCAATGCTAGGTACTTAAGTTATTATTAAATAAAAGTGTGCAATTTCTAAACTGTGCTTTATATTTTATTACATTATGGTTTTTCTTCATTATGTTAACACAAAATTTCGAAGGTATAATAATAATATACCTAAACGCAATTCTAATTTTGAGGTCAGTGGATAGCTATATTGTAATGAAAAAAATTTTTTTCACTATTACGCCTTTTTATTTTTTTATAAAAATGTAGGTTACACAGCTTTACATCAACACCTTGAGTTATATGTTTAGTATTGCCATTTGAACTACAGTGGCGCCCTCCTATGTTTTCAACTCTTATTTGGCAGACTATAAATTGTCACATAAGTATGCTGTAGGCTCGTGAAGAGGGGCTGGTATAATTAACTGAAATTAGTTATGGAGAACTAAAATATCAATTTAACCCCAAAATATAAAAGTTTTAATTTGTTTACTGTACAATATTATTAAAACACTATGGAAATTTGTACCCGCTAGGCGACTGCCAATAATATGTCAGCAGAGCAAACGCTATATGTTTTATTATTTTTTGTTCTAAATAAATAAGCAACTACACAATATTTTATTTTCTTTGAGTTGAATTATAATAAGTAATTGGTAGACCGGACTGACTCAGTGAATTAATAAATAAAAAAGACAAACACAGAAACAATATTTTACCATAGTGTAATGATAAAAAAACGTTATCTACAAGAATTAAACGTTCTAAACATCGATCCTCCAGTTGATTAGTCAGACATCTCCAAATACTATGTTTTGCGGTAATGGGGAAAACATTATTCGAATGCTCGACATAAATCATATACTGTTTACGCGTGCCTGTATATCACATATTAAATATGCTCTAAAATAACACCGGAAAGCACAGCGGTCCGGTTCATTAGTTTTTCTAATAATTAATTAAATTTCCTACTAATAAACCATTAAACATCAATTTTGTTTAATTCACTACAACTTTTTATGCATTACAGGCACACTTTGACATATGTGGCGGCACATCATAAACTTCGCCATCAAAAGAAGACACGAGAAACATCTAATATTTGCGCGGCGCCGGCTCTTGCCTAGGTACCTATATATGCCGATCGCGATGTACTTTCTCGCCTGCAGTGCCAGCTGGACGATAATAATATCGCCCCCGCCTAGAAAGGTCTCGAGACAGCACCGTACAATATCTGTACGGCGCCGAATATTCTCGTCAACTGCCGAAGTGGCTCGTATTACCTACCGCGAGGTAGTTACTCTACCGCGGCTATATAAGCAGCCGATCGCTCGACCGCTGCAGTTCAGTCTCACACTAACCGTCGGTCAACAGCTCGTCGTAACAGATCTCCGCACAAGTGCTCCTGCATGGTATCGCTACGCTCCAGGGCAGCTTCCTCGAGGTCCATCACCACGTCTCAGCTACAAGGCCCATCGTGTCTTCAGCTCCAGAGATCAGCCCCATCCCGCGACTTACAAGGCTTGCGTCACCTTCAGTCCAAGGGATCAGCTCACCACTTCATGGCACCCCGAAGCCTCACCGTGCTTCGCTGCCATGGAAACACGCTCCGCCTCGCCAGGACTACCTGCTGGTGGCTCAGCTCACCGAGCCACACACCGTTCATCTCCGCGATTCAAAGCGTCGAGCAACGGCCTGGAAGATAGGTCATCTCCACCGCCATGGTGTCGAGCAACTCGCTGACCTTCACCGCACCATCTCCATCACACCGCACGCCTGCAGCATCTCATCACGGCACCCTGTATACATGTTGTTACTGCTTTACCGACCTCCGCTACGTAGCCCAATAAACGACTGACTCACTACATCGACATGACGCCTTTCATTTCTGTCTCCCGCTCCCTCACATATAACTGCATACTCAACGTAAATTTCATTTTTTTCCGAGATGTCCGACTAATCAACTGGACGATCGACATGTAAGATAAAAAATATTAAAATATACTCGTATACAAACATCGAATATTTTCGTAGGCCTCCTGCTGTGATTCTGTGCCAAGGCGATCTCGGTTTAAAAATACGGTTTTCAGAAACTTCAAGATTTCGGTGAGGAATTTTTGGTAAATTCTATGGCGATGTTTTTAAAAACACCAGTCGGTTATTTTTCTTACAAATTCCTAGGCCGAGATTTGCTGAAATGTATGCAGTTATGGTTGATTTAATTTGATTGATTACCAGATGGGAGTTAGTTTCAAGGGAGGTATTTTTGTGTACTGTGGAGATTCCATCACAGTAGGTACATACTTAGAAGCAAAAACTGCCTTTATTAACCATTTAATTTTTCTATTGTTTTGACACTTTCATAAACGTTCTTATACAGGTTATATATAAGTATGAAACTTCAAGTTTTTTTCTAACGGTAATTGTTGATTTTTCCCCGTCCGCCCATCGTGCCCCCCCCCCCCCCCCCCCTCCCCCAGAAAAAAATCCTGGATCCGCCCTTGGTTAGGTATACTTATTTAGCTTGTTTATTTGCATTACTCTTGTTGTATGATTATGGTAGGTGTTTGCCTTTTTTGGCCTTTTAGAGATGATAAACCAGAATATTCCTGGCATTGGTTTTTGGTATACTTGTAACGCCGAACTGTTAGAAGATTTCTGTTGTTGACATTATTTAAAATGGTCTCAAAGCCTCTACACCTAGCAGGATTTTACGTAATTATGGGTAAGTTAAGAGTTGTATGTCGCAGTATCTATATTATGTGTTTTCTTTGTTAAAATTTATGCCTGTAAACAAATAGAATAGCAATTAACAGTGAATGACATTAAACGCCAGTAGTAGCAAAAAACTATGAAGAAGCTAAAGGAGATGTATTGCCAAGAACTATGAATTTTCATAATAATATCTTGTGATGCCCGTAAAAGGTACATGATTTCTACATACACACAAAGACTCATTGATATTTTTTGCAAATGACCTCGATATTTTAAACAATGCTGCACTTGTTTCTGTGACATGTTTACGAACTAATAAAGAATGAATGCATATCTAACTAAGAGAAACAAGAACGTCACTTTTTCTACTGACTGTCATTTCTATCGGATTTAGGTCAAGTGGTAAAATAAAATTTCCTGTTTCCTCGAGATTTTCCGACTTCCAGACGAGTTATGTTTATTAATTAAGGAATGTTAACTTTTAAAAACTTTCTATAGGGTTTTTCTCGAATGACTGAAGAAGTTACGGGTTTCCTACCAGCAGACATGAGTTTCTGACCAAAACTGACGCAGCAAAGAAAGTTCCATACACCTTAGTCGGTCGGAGAAATTACCGGTCTTCTGCCGACCGGTCTTTAACGACAGTAAGGCGGCTTTTATGCAAAAGTTTAGCGTAGTAATTACAACAGATTCGAAGTGATACTGAACAATTAATTATTTTCATCTCGGTGGCTTTGTATTCGCGGCACGAGATGTATGAATGACTGCGTCCGTGCGTCCTTAGTGTGATTGAAGAGATTTATGATTGACAAGAGATAAATACTGTGAACGGAACCGGTTAACATACTCGTCTCGGTAGGGTCTCGGAAGCAGGTGAAAGATGCACCCAGCAGAGCGGAGGCTTCAATTATTGATGTACTGTACAAGAATGCTTTGTCAAGATCGTGTATAGCTTTGTACGCCTAATTCATGGCTGTTCTGCAGGCACTCGACGAATTTTAGAAACAAATCTATAAACGCCATGTTTATAAAATATTAGTGCAGATCCGTGTAAAAGCGGTGGCATAAGTGCATTATATGTACTGAAAATAAAAATTATCTATTTTTTTAATTTTAAAATTTTATGTACTCACATCACATCGGAAATAATATCAAACATACTGATGTATAAACTTTTTTATTTTTTTTAGATTGCTTTTTTTCTTTAATTGTATTTTACGGTTCCATGTCAGAGAATCAAGTCAACTCAACAACTGTTTGAAAAGTCATTAAAAGCTATGAAAAAAATAATTTTAAAATACCCGTTAACCCTAACCTATTTAACCAATTTTTTAATAATTTTTTTTTCATCATTATGACCTTTCTGAGGTGGTTCTGAGTTGGTTTCATTCTGAATTGGTCAGTCACCATATTTTACAAAGTCAATTTCTAGTTAGATTATCATCATCATCACTATTGGCTCTACAACCCCTGGTGGGTCTTGGCCTCCTCAAGAGTCTTCCTCCACTCATCTTGGTTTTGTGCCAGCTCTCTCCAGTTTGGAAGCTCTAAGATAGATATGTCTTTGAGAACGTTGTCGCTCCATCTTAGTCTTGGCCTTCCTAGGCTCCTTCGCCCTATTGGTCTTGAGTTCAGCAGGGACTTTGGTGCTTGATGCTCGGTCATTCTCTTCACGTGACCCAGCCACCGAAGTCTTCCCAATTTTATAAATTTTGCGACGTTTAGCTCCTTAAACAAAGTATAGAGCTCACTAGTTCGATTGTATCTCTCATTATTACTTAAGTATTGAATTGTTTATATAATAGGTATCATCAGTAAGTCTTATTTCTAATAGTCAGCATAAAAACGATATTCTTGATATGTATTGAAAGTATGATATTAAAATTAGGTTTTATTTCTAACAATTAAAATTCTAACTGAATGAACTCAAATTTGCTTTGAATTTAAATTTCTTTTTCAAAATTGGAACAGATTGTTTGAAGAATTCAGACAAGCGATAAATTTTCTGCTTACAATAAAACTTTTTTTAATTGAAAATTATTTTAATCGCCATCATGTAAAATGGAACTGATTTGTCGAGAATCCAGACTTTCCCATGATTTTTCACGGGTGTGTGCTAATTGTTTTATAATTATATAGAAGCATGCATCGGCCTGAAATAATAAAATGCATTCACACACGTATAATACACTTTTTGCATTTTTTTTTAATTTATGTAAAACGATTATTGATTTCACGTTTATTTTTATACACTTGACGTAACCTGCATTCAAATTTTCAAAAAAATGAACGCTTTGGTATAATCTAAAATACACTTATTTATTTGAGATAAATACAAGGGAGGGAAAAATATTTCAACAAATTTCATCTTAATAACGGCCGGCGGAGTCCAGTGGTAAGGCTCTTGACTAGCACTCCGAGGGTCGCGGGATCGAATCCCGGCGGGGCAAATAAATTTTATTTGATAAATTTGTGTTATTTCACAATTTATTAATTTAAAAATAGTATATAGTATATTTGCGGCACATTCCAGAATGGAAGATACTCTCAGTATCGCTGGTGTAAGACCACCATTCAGAATTGAAATGTTGCTTGAAATGGCGTTAGCCGTGTTTGGTGACTAGATCTGAATAGCCAGGTACTTCCCCACCTCCCTTTTTCCCATCTCCTTCCCTTCCCCATTATCTTCATCCTCACAACATACCCCAATTGGGGATGCCATAGTCCCACTGGCTTCAGACGGGAGCAGTTGGAACTCTTGTGCGTTATTTCATGTAAAAAAAATATAAAATATATATAAAAATTAGTCTCGAAAGTATGAAATCGTATCCTTCTATTGTATGTTATGATTAGACATCGGATTATATGCACTAACAAAGTGCCAAAATATGCATGCAAATATGCACTAAAAGAGGCCGAAATATGCACTAAAAACAATTGATTTGCCCAAAATATGCACAATGCAAAATCAAAAAAACATTTATATTTTTATATATTTTAATTAAAGACCGTACAAAAACAGCGAAATATTCTTAAAATTATGCATAGTTTTTGTGATAATATACAACTAAGTATTTTTCCAAATTTTCGAGCCAAATTTGTGACGTTTGTCACCCAGTATTAATTTGTACGCCGAAAACGACCTCTCTACGTCAACTGACGTCATTGGACAAAATTTAATATTTGGCGCCATTTCTGGAGATACCTGTTTAGGCAGGGTATGACCTGTGCCGTTGATGTAGGCATTAATGTTCTTCATGTCTTCAAGACTCGGGTTTTTAAGCAAAATAGAGTCTAACTTTTTACGAATCTTTTCTGATAATGACTTAGGAAGGGCGTTGGCGAGTTCGATCATTGTTTCCAGTATTTCTATTGCTTTAAATAGAAGAAGGTTATTTGTTTCCAATTTTTTTATGGCATCTGGTAACTTGTGGAAATGTGTTGAGATGAGGGCGATATTCTGTTTAATGGATGCGTTTTCAAATGCTAGCTTGCTTGAATGAATTGCAATGGCCTCAGAACTGTCAAATTGCCCAACTATTGATTTACGGCCTCAAAATTTTTAGCATAGAATAATACTGCCTTTAGCCAAGTACCCCATTGAGTAATTATGGGTTCTGGCGGCAATGCTAGATTTTGCAATTGCTCTTTATAAGACTGCACACGCGACGGTGCTTTTAAAAACATTTTTTTTGTAGAGGAAATCAATTTATTGACATTCCCATACTCTTGCCGTATCTCTTCTGCAAGGCGATGAAACCCGTGAGCTAAGCAGGTAATGTGTAGTAAATTTGGATAAAAATTTTGCAAGGCTTGGCCAGCTTTTACGTCAGCCACCGCGCTGGTGCCCTACGCGTCATCGTCACCTAGCTCCCAAATATGCACGATTTGGGAAAAAAGGCTGAAATATGCATTAACGTCGTAATTAGAGAGTTATATGCATTTGCATATGCAAATATGCAAATGCATATAATCCGATGTCTAGTTATGATAATCGTCGTATTAAGAAAAAATATATTTTCAATTTTTAAAATTCCAAAAAACACGCATTGTTTGAAATTGCAAAGTTCGGTAAAAGAGTCACTGCATACCACGGGTTTTCATTTAACTAGCTCTGTTAACTAGATAACCACCTTATATTGCTGCTATTAAGTTATTAAATCATGTGGATCGATTGTTAATTAAACAGTTTACATTTATCTAAACGGGATGAAATTATTTACCGTAATCACTATTATCTTTATTTTCACAGCAATTAGTTTAATTCTGCTAACTGTGCAAAGTGATGTGCATGCTACATAATCGTTAAATCTTTCTTCGAAGAATAAATCGATCAAATCTGCCTATTACCTGTTTAAAAAAACACGGAAAATAGTGTTGGCAGTACGGCACAAGTTCGTACCAGGTATTTAAGGTGTATTCCGTGACTAAAAATGACCGTTTTATTCAGTTAAGTTAACCTTGTTCGTGCGCAGCGTAGGTACGTTTAACACCACACAAAATTGATAATTTCGTTTTCATTTCCTAAAAGAAAGTGAATTGCGAACAATGCGAAGAAGCGAATTTAGTTCCCAAACCACACCGCTATAAGATTCCAAAAACAATATGGCTGTAATTATTTTATCTGTTTAATTATAAATATGATCTTGTGACGTGTGTGGTTCGACGCGTATCGACGAAAGTTTATTGTGTTATACAGTCAATAAATCAGAACAGACGTAGGTATGTGATTTCCTTTGTTTGAACGTTACGATGATAGAACGTTATTGCCACTTTGCTGGCGAAAGTAAGACAGATCCAATAAACATTCGCATAAATTGATATTCGAGTAATCGTTTGGACAATTGAACTGAATATGAATAAATTTACATTTATTACTTTTAAATGTCATAGGGGAATTAAACTCACTTTTATTTTAATTATATTATCTATCACAATATTCGTATCCTCAGAGCCGGTATTTCAGTTGGTTTTCAAGATCGGATTGAGAGACAGATAAGGCATTTGTTGAAATTGCTGGCTTTACTGAAATACTGGCGACAGGTAGTAGTCTATACAACTAGGAATATCATACCTGAGAATAGGTAATTCTTTTTTTAATTTATGTTCAAGATTTATTGAAACTATCTAGTTTTTTACATTGTTAAGGATATCTTTTTTTAATTATACAAGGTGTTAAGGGTCGTACTCGACTTACTTACTGTGATTTCTGACATTATTTGGAGTAAAAAATGTAAATAACCTTTTGGTCTCCGGTGATATTTTTCTTCTTTTTTTTTTCTTCAAAACCAAACAAAAAAATATCCGCATGTCATCATTGTCACTCAACCGAGTAATGGCCCAACCCCTCACTCCGACCCCACCTGTTCAATATCTACTAAATAATTTTAATTTAGTTTAAATAAAAAAACATCAAAAATGTCACCGGAGACCAAAATTTCATTTACATATTTTACTTCTAATAATATTAGGAATCACTGGTTAAAGTTAGTCGAGTTTATGCCCCGTTCTGATTGGGCAAGTATTTTAGTCGAGTAGCGAGTATTTAAGTAACTAAACGTGTCCGAACACCATACATTTAGTAATAAGTAGGAGCATTTTGGTCAGTCAAGTGGCGAGTTACTCGCTACTCGACTAAATTACTTACCCAATCAGAATGGGGCTTTAACACCTTGTTTACATCACCAGAATTCTATTTTTGGATCCCGGTGAAATCTATTTTTACAACTAATACGCAGACCGCTAGTTGTTATAAAAGTTATACTTATTATCAATCCCTATGATCAAATTCTGAAAAACATTACAAGCCGCTTTCTTTTTTTTAGTCAATGATTTTCGTTATTTACAATTAATTAATGATCACAATCTCCAAATTGAAAATATTAGACTACGGTGCACGAATAACAAAGGCACGTGGTTTCTAACTACATTCAATCCCATTCGTTGGAAAGAAAAAAATATTTGCTGAAGTTCTTGTTTCCATAATAGTTAAAAATAGGATACAATATTTTTACGTGAAACAATATTTCTTTATATAAAAATTAAAATACACCAAATCAACCCCTCTACCTGCCCCAGCGGTAAAATGGCGTGATAGATATAGTTTGTCCTCATACTTGTATCTTAACTTCTTGAATAGCAAGTTATAAATTGTTAACATTGAATAAAACATGTTTTCCAGTCATGTTGCTCGAATGCAAACAAGTCATTAATTAGAACTTAGAAAAGGCAATTATTAGATCTAGAGAAATATTTGTAGTGACTTACATTTTGACATAAAAACCAAAACCAGATATATACATATGGATTCACTTTTTCTTACAAGTACAAGATTATTCATTTGACCCACAAACAAACAAAGATCACATCTTTACCCCTCCATCAACGTCAAACTTTTCCCACGTCTGTATTTTTTTATTATATGCTAATTTGTTATCATCTTCCCACAACATCTCCATCTGAAAATCAACTCAAGTGGGTGTCGATTTTTCCACAGAATCATCACACAATCCAATCGACCACATCAAGTTCCAAAGAATTTTCATTCTAGTTTCAAATTTCGACTCGCCAAATTACGAAACAAAAGATCGACGCTAAACGTGTGAAATGCTATGGGATGGAAAACAGTTTTTAATTTGTTTGGATAACGTGATTGATGTTAGAGTTTTGTATAAAAGTGAATGTTAAAAACAGTGGATTTAGAAATAAAATGTTAAGATGAACAGCTGCGCGGCCTTTTTTCATTCAAAATTTAATTTCGAGTTTGATGCCAAAATGCTCAAACAAATTGAATAATATATTTTTTAAATAAAATGGGAAGCAAATATCTAGTACGGATACGTGCTACTTTATTTGTCATGATTTCAGTTTTTCATGATTTTGGAGGCTACTTTGGCAATTATTATTTCCAAAATTAGCCAAATATTATTATTATTATTTGTGAGTTAACGACACTTCTAAAAAATAACAATTTCGCCCAATTTATTATTAAAATATGGTGAAATATATAATTAAATAATAAAAAAGCAATTTGATGGGCGTAAATTTAAATTACAAATGACCGATTAACATTGGAATAAAAATTGATCGTAAGTAAATTAAAATTTGTACGCAAGAAGAAACTTTTTTAATGATTTTTTTATATTTTTCATTTTATTAAGACAGTAAACAGGGCAGGGTTGTTTTTTTTTATAATTATAAATAACCGCCAAAAAAAAATCCAAAGTTGCTACTAAAATCATGCAAAATTGAATATTTTAATTTCGAATAACCATGCTTTTGATATTACCAATATTTTAATAATAAAATAATTTTCTAGAATTTATACGTACTTTGTATGCACTCTGTAAAAATCACTTGCATTGTGAACCAAAACTTGCTTTCTACGTGAGTAAATCAAACGGAAACAGAATCTGGTTTAAACCGCAGTATTTTTCGGAAAAAATGTGACTTTCCAATAATTGTAGTGTTTATCTTTCAAAGCATTGTCCAAATATTGTATTAGATCAACCGTATGACAAATGTATAACTCTACAAAATAAAAGCTTTACAACAAAGTTTTATTTAATACCTTTGGAAAGTATATATTTTTAATAAATAATATAATTAAAGTGCAACCACCTTCTAAGTCATTCGAAACCACATGCTTGAGGAACAAATTGCCAGTAATTTGCAATCTACCACATCCATTACACATAAAAACATTATAAATCAGCAAAAACGTAACAATTTGTCGGTTTTCTATCAAAACACTGTGTTTATACGTCCGATCCTCATTTAACATATTATTAGAGAGATAATAAAACAGTAAACCAATAATACAACAGGAAATTGTTCACAGACTAATAAGACATTAATGACCAGAACCCTGACCAATAGAAATATTGCATTGCAAGGGTACAGGTGGATTATCCGAACTGCTGATAATAAATATAATTGATTACATTACGTCTTTCTGAAAATTTGTTTGTTACGTTCCGGTTCCATTTAAAAATGGTGGATAGGCACGATCATTTCTCTGCATGAGCACTAGCTATTTTGAGAAAAATACTAATGGTTATCGATTCAATGAATATTATTTTTTCAAATATGATAGATCGTCGTTTATGAATTAAGTGAGTAGGTACTTTAGTACCTTTTTACAAATCTTATGATTTCGGACATTTTGGTTTTGATTTAAAAAGAGAAAATTAGAGACATACTTTTTGAACGCGAGGTCTACTGTTCACAGAGTTACCTTAAATATACCTTGTCCGACAATATTAAATTTATTAAAAAGAAAAATTATGTTTTTTTATAACGGCTTATGTGTAGTTTGTTAATTTGATTATTCTTGCAAAAAAATGAGTAAATGTAGCACAAGATTCCCATTTGCTCCCGATCGTTTAAAGCCATTGAGATCATGCCATCTCCAATTGGGGATTGCCCAATTGCGGTTGAAACTAGTGGGGAGAGGAAGGAGACGGGGAAGAGTAAATGAGGAAAGCACCTGTCTATTCAGATCTGGTAACCAAACACAGGTGAAGAAATTTAAAGCATCATTTCTATTCTCATTAGGGAACGTACCCATACTACGTGACCTGTTCGGGGGGGGTCTTCAAAATACCACGCTTGGTACAAATGAGCGGCGGGGGCCTTATGTTTTTGGTCACCGGGGGGGGGGGGGGGTTAAGAATTGCAAAAAGTTGGTCAGTAGTACGGGTATGTTCTCTTAGTGGTCTATCACCACGACGATGCCGAAAGTGGAGGGATGTAGATTTCTGGAACTTGCTGCAAATATACTGTTTATATTTCAAAATTATTAATTTGCGAAAATAACACAAAGTAATCAAATAAAATTTACTTACTCACGCCAGGATTTGAACCCGAGAACTCGTTGAATGAATTGGAACTGAATTCGCAGCCGAGGAAAATTTAAATTAAGATTATAATTTGGAAGGCGGGTATAGATGCCGCCGCCCCGGGAACCATTTATTGGATAACCAACACCCCTGCCATAGGTCATCCCAAGTGGTTCCCTGTGTTTAGTGACTTAGCAGAGGTACCCGGATTCATAGGGTGAAGTTTGTCTAGGTCTTGTTGGCGAATACGTTTCCCTACAGCCGGCCGTGGACGAGAGGTAAGGCTCTTGACTCATAATCTGAAGGTCGCGGGATCGAATTCCTGCGTGCGCAAAAAAAAAATATTTGATTAATTTGTATTATTCCACAATTAATTCATTTAAAAATATATACGAGTATTTGATGTATTTGCGGCACACTCTTAAGTGGAAGATTCTCTCAGTATCGCCCTGGTGTAAGCCACCATTCGGAATTGAAACGTTGCTTGAAATGGCTATAGCCGTGTTTGGTGACCAGATCTGAATAACCAGGTACTTCCCCACCCTCCTCTTTCCCTCCCCATTACCTTCAGCCTCACAACATACCCCAATTGGGGATGCCATAGTCTCACTGACTCCAGACGGGAGCAGCTGGGACTCCTGTGTGGTATTCACATAAAAAAACCTACTGCGTAGCGGGTCAGATCGGGAGAGACTGGTTGAGGGAGACTCCCTGGTGGGAGGGATGGATTCATACGTCCGTCACTCCTGGACACGTTCTCCCCCAGATTCCTACCCTTTTTCTTTCCCAGAACTTCCTTTCCATGAAAAGACCCTTCAAACAACATCACAAAGATGACGTTGGCCCTGTGCTACTGTAAAAAAAAATAATAATAATAAATCATAACTTCTTACAAACATGAAACAGAGCGTTTTACGAGTCCTTAAAAATAACAAAATTTACGCAACAACCCACACTGGTAGTCAAAATAATGAACCTTCGCTTTCGTTCGCATTCTTCCACCGGCCGCAAAGTTTGGGCTGTCGCGGTTGATGCAGGCCTATGAATATTGAACAAAACACGGAACAGAACGTGCCGTTATGTACGGAGAATGAGAAAAATGCTTTCACTCCGTTAATTTATTCCCCTCAAGTTCAGGCCACAGGCAGTCGGCGTAATTAACGCTTTGCGCGCGCAATCACCATTCTTAAATGACATCAATGCGCAATGTGCAACGCGCGATGTAGATGTTCGGCGTGCATTGACTCGTTTGCGATCTGAAATGCTTCGATGCACCTGAGATTGTTGACTTAAGTGGGTGAATCATAAGATTTACTTCCTTTCGCAGGTTTTCAGCTAATTTTGGTTTTAAATATCAATTTGGGAGGCGTGTACGGGTACCATGGTCCCGGAAAACATTTATTGGTTAATCAAATCCCCTGCCAGTGGTTTGTTAAGTTGGGTATCCGGATTCATGGGATAACGTTTTTCTGGGTCTTGGTGGTGAACGCGTTTGTCCACTTACTGCGTGGCGAGCCGAATCGAGAGATAGGTACTGGTTGGGGGAGACCTAACCTTGACCTTTCCAGCCGGACTCTCGATCCACCGCCTTGCACCGCACGGAGAGGGTGGATTCATACGTCCGTCACTTCTGGATACAGATTCCTACCTACTCATATCTTTTCCTTCCCAGAACTTCCTCTCTTTCCTTTCTCTAAAAAGACCTTCCACACAGCATCACCAAAAATGGCATAGGCCCTACAAGGTTTCTTTTTCTCAGGGCCTCCTGTGTGGAGGTGTTGTTAAAAAAAATTTGATAGATAACATTGATATACATTTAACATTTTTTAGAACAAACCTAAATTTAAGTACCTATATTATACACAAAACGTACTTGACTTACTTTAACCAGTGATTCCTTACATTGCTTCGAGTAAAAAATGTAAATGAAATATCGGTCTCCGGTGATTATTTTTTTTTAACGAACAAATAAATTTCCTTCGCCTGTCGTCACTGCTACTTACTGATCACCAATACTGATTTATTTTTAATATTTGATAAAAAAAACATTAAAAAAATGTCTCCGGAGACCAATATTTCATTAACATTTTTACTCAGAATTATGTCAGGAATTAAGTAAGTTAAGTACCTGTATCCCTTAACACCATGTATAATATACAACAAAAAAATAACAGAAATAAATAAATTTAAAACAAAAGTAAAAATATGGTTGAGAGAACAAAGTGAAAATGAACTATCAAACATACTGAAGACCATGTAAAGACAACTGGATACTAAATACAAATGTGGAAAAACTACAGGCCGCCTCAGAACAGGAAACCCTAGTGAGGAGGACTGTGAAAAAAAAATGTACTTTATAATACCTTAATATAATAAAATTTTGCTATAGATATTAATAAAAAATTTAAAAAATAAATAAATAAAAAAAAATACTTCTACTAGAAGATAAAAAATTAAAAAAAATGGTAAAAAGAAAAAGCAGCAGTTTGAAAACCATCACCAAATTTCCTAAATATGTTATTGTCAACTTCAGGCAACTGGGACTAGCAAATAACATAAATAATAATAATATACTTACTCAACTGACAGCAAAATTATAAATGTGAAATTTAATATGTTTGATTTTCGCTATTACTAATAAAGATTACAGCGAGATCTGATCGGCAGCGCTGTTTAATGTTGGTCTTTAGAGAGTGAATTTCTTTCTCTAGGTCAAGTCAGCCACCTTGTTATTAATCAATCGGCGACCTTTCTTTGACTCCGTGCTACAAGATTTACTCCCTCTCTAAGTACGGTCGCTACATTGATGTATAATTATACTCTGGATGGAGTAAGGATATTATTTCACAATTTATTTATTTTTGTGAATACCTACCGAACAGGAATTCCAACCGTCATTGGAGTATGTGAGACGTGAGACTAAGGCGTCCCCCATTGGAGACTGAAGGTAGTTGGAAGGGAATGAGATGAATGAGGGGAATAATCAAACACGGCTAAAGCCATTTCAAGCGACGGCCGACGTTTAGGTACTGAATGGTGTTACTTTACAATACTGAATAAAATGTGATATATATATATATAACGCAAATTAATCAAATAAAGTTTACATGTGCGGTGTGCACCTTTGCGGCATTTTAATCCGCGATCTTCGGATTCGTAACCAAAGATCGTAACCACTGAAACACGAAGGCCGTCGAAATCCGCCATTATCAAATTGTCAGTTTGTTATGGTTTCATAATGAACTTGAACACCGAAACGATTGTCACAATAATAAAAACCAAAATTCTTGCAGAAATATTTTAGAATAACATTATTAAATTTGATTTGCTTTAATTTTAAAAAAAGGATAAAAATAATTTAATCGTCTGTAAACAGGCAAAAGGTTCAATAAAACCCTAGCTTTTCCTATTGCTTAGGATCATCGACCAAATAAAGTTATGTATCGATGCTTAGGATAGATACAAATTCGATATTATTTTGCATTCTATGTTTAACTTTAAACATTTTATGTTCCCGGTGGTTGTCTCTGTCAACGACAGCATAGAGACTATAGACTGTTTTATCTTCCGACTTGAAGAATCAACTTGCCAATGGTCACGCCAGTGAGGAGAACAATCTGGATGTTAAATAAAATCAAGTCGAATATTGATATGTTTAACATCAATGAAGCAGAATTTATACGGCTAGCTTTGTTGCAGTTAGTATAAATCTGCTTATACATACACTTTCATTCCATACTAATTGGCGAGTTTTGGATTTTGCATGATTGGTATATGTTTTGAAGATTGTTTTCTTTATCTAACTTTTAAAAACGATTAGAAATATTAATTTTGTAATGTTTTTAAAATGAATAAATTGAATTGAATTGAATAAGGGTATTGTTAGCTTATGTTTGTTATTTTTTACTGGATTTATTTTTTCAGGAAGTTGGCTGTCTGCATCAAGGCCCCTAATGAGATACAAGATTGTTATTTGAAGTACTATTCCCTATTTCGAAATGATCACGATAAAAGGCTCCATCCATTGTATATTGTATATCAATACACTCACGGGAACAACTTCATAACCAAGCGTGTACCCGAAGTCAAGTTCTGGGTCAAGATTGGAACTACTCGGGAGCTTTTACTTTACACAGAATATTAGCATTTATTTTTTTTAATTATATTCTTCGTACGCGAGCATTAATATTATCTATCGATAAATCTTATAGAATTAATTGAGTTGTTTCGAAAAGTTAATTAATGATCTGTAAACTCAGATAAAAATATAACAAGCGTTCACCATGAATTTTAATATATTCATACAAATGCGTATATTTGAGTAGCTTTTCAATCAATATAAATTAATTTCAATACGAAAAACAGAAAGTTTTTTTTTACATTTATGTAATTTTAAGTATATTACATATCTTGCTATGTAAACTGTGTTGTATAAATAAAATTATTTGAAGAATTCATTTTTATAAATATTTTTCTACAAATCTCTAAAATTAGCGATAATTAAAATCCACCAAAAAATAAGAATGTTAAATAAGTTTTAAGTGCTTCCTTATTATTCTAGTGCTTTTTATTTGTATTTTAATAAACATTAACTTGTAGAATATGTACAGTCAAATATGAATATCGTTAATTTTAAGTCACGTGTGACAAGTCTTAGTTGTTAGTCACTAGTTGTTCGTAAGTCTTGGTTGTAAGTCAATAGATACAGATCTTCGTTGAAAGCCCTTCGTAACAAATTACGCTATAAGTTATTACTTACAAGTAGTCTAAGTGAAACGGTAAGTTAAATAAATTAATTTGCTCTCTTGGAGTGATTTTTCCACGAAAACGGCGCTATAAAAATAATCAATCTATGCGTGTATAAACATTACACATTTATACAAACAAATGCTATGTTTTAACTACTAACAAGTTTGCAATCTTCCTTCGTCGGGATAAAAACAATTCAGAAATTAGCCATTAAGTAATGTTGGAGTGTTAAGTTTAGCAACATTTATATCAATTTACCGAGAACGCTGCAAGAATTTAACCAACAATTTTAGTTGTAAGGTCTTTAATAATTTGTACTCCTGTATTGTATGAAGAATGTCTCCCTCAGTATCTTTATTACAACTTATATGTAAATATTAGGTGATTCACAATTTTCTTCAAGAGAGCAAATAAGACATTTACGTGGGATGATATGATATTTCAAG
Source organism: Limnephilus marmoratus (assembly GCA_917880885.1). Taxonomy (NCBI): domain Eukaryota; kingdom Metazoa; phylum Arthropoda; class Insecta; order Trichoptera; family Limnephilidae; genus Limnephilus; species Limnephilus marmoratus. The sequence goes on from OU862908.1 coordinate 58,509,971, forward strand.
AAATGGGTCGTGTCGCTTTCAAATCGTACAAGTCTTATCCAACAACCATGTTTGCAAGCTATTAGCTATTAGCTGGTACCTGTATTGTAAGGCCAGGCATTGAAATCTTATTACAGACGAATTGTTAGATGTTTGCGCGCACTCTGTTAACAATGGCAGACAGTTTTTCTCGAACACAAATATTCCATTCATCACAATTCACACGCGTCTAGAAAATTTCTCCGATTATTTCCCAAGGTCGGATGTGATTGGTGGAAAGCTTCGATTTTATGTGTTACGTCTGCCAATCAACAATTTATTGATGTTTGTGAATGTAAATTGGTTAGTTCCACATTAGGCTGCACAACGCATCGAGCTTTTACCAATTCGCTAATAAATAATTAAACGGTCAGAAGGGCAGAATAAAGCGAATAAAAAACAATTATTGAAACTATAATAGTGTCTTCGGGTCTTCCCATCAAAGAATTAGCCCTTATGACATCACTCAGCTTTCCTACTGGAAATATTACAAATAGTTTCATTTATAAATTTCCCTTACCAAAAAATATATATTTTGGTAATCTTAATACATATTATTTCGTTTCTCCAGGAAAAAAAAATTATATCGTTTTCAGTGTTATAAACATTGAAATTCGTCATTCTAAGATGTTTTATTTAATTTTCTTAGTTCAACAATCTTATGCACCTGTATAATGTTTTAAAAATAAGTATACCTAACTAATTTTTAAATGTGATTAATGATTTTCACGGCCATTATTATTACGTTGGGTAATTTTGGGACAACGTTTTGCCTAGAGACAGCCTTGCGGATGCCTTGATGATGGATACTGCAAGGCTGAACGTTGAAGTTAAAGTTAAGTTAAGTTGAACGTTAAAGTCTGAACGCTGGCTCACAAGGAGGAAGCTAAACATTTTAATATCAACCGCCAACCACATCCCAATGATGTATGTTTCGTGAATCTCTGAATATCTAATAATTTAAATACTGTAAAATTCACAATATTTCATCATTTTGGGATTCCGAAAATACACTGAATGATTATGTTCATTATTTTTATTTTTTAATAATATTACTATTGCAGATAGAATTTGTACTACTAGAATTTGCTCTGGTCTGAACCTTTTTTTTTTACATTAACTCCACACAGGAGGCCCTGAGGAAAATAATTTCCCTAAGGGCCTATGTCATCTGGGATGCTGTGTGGAGGGTCTTTTTGAGGAGAGGAAGGAATGAACATTGGTCTTGAAGAGACCCATGTTGTAGGAAGGAGGAAACACAGAGGCCGGCAAATCATTCCACAGCCGAGCTGTTAAACACAAGAACGAGTCGAAGAAACGACCCATTCTCATGTGACAAATGTCAACTGTGTACAAATGTTGGGCACGCGTTTGGCGTGTTTCCCGACTATGCACCTATGATCAATGATGCTAGTTCCTCGGAGCATCTTCCATTGTAATACCGGTAGAACAAGGATAGCATTCCCACCCGACGCCTGTGCTCTAAAGATTGCAATCCGTCTGTTAAGATGGGAGAATATATCAAACGGACCGCCCGTTTCTGCACAGAGTCGAGGGTATTTTTCAGGTATTTTGGAGCTCCAGACCAGAGGTGGCTGCCAAATTCAACCGTGGGGCGCACTTGTGATTTGTACAGGGTTAGCAGTTGTGTACTATTAAAGTATCTGCGGGCCCTGTTCAGTACGCCCAGTTTTTGGGAGGCTAACTTTACTCTGGCTTCGATGGAGCCCCCATACCTGAGCTGGTCACTTGTGGTTACACCAAGCATTTCGATGGAGGGCCTGAACGCTGGCTCACAATGAGGAAGCTAAACTTTTAATATCAACCGCCAACCACATCCAATGGTGTATGTCTCGTGAATCTCTGAATATCTAATAATGTAAATACTACAAAATTCACAATATTTCATCATTTTGGGATTCCGAAAATACACTGATTGATTATGTTCATTATTTTTATTTTTTAATAATATCATTACTATTGCAGATAGAATTTGTACTACTAGAATTTGCTCTGGTCTGAACCTTATATCAATTCTAATTTTCTAATTTTGGTCAAAGAAATTGTTTGTATCAAACTTCCTTTTTATTAAATAGCCTTCCAGAACATATTAAGTAATCTAATTCATTGAGCACTTTTAAAAAGATTGTTAAAATATTTGAGTTAGCCAAGGATTGTCAACATTTTTTCAACTTTGTCCTTTCTAAATTAAAAGCTGACACGTTGGGCGCCAAAAATGACACGCATCTTATCAGTTAGCTAAGAAATTCCGTTTGCATGAGCTCTCATCATCATCTCAGGGTCCTGCGTGGGATAAAAAGAAAGCTACTATCTGATGTAAATAAAAGAACTCACATTAAACAAAATGTACTTGTTATTATTGACAAGCAAAAACATAATCTACATAAATACCTTTGTAAACTTAAAAAAATGTAGAGAGAGAGAGAGAGAGAGATAATTCAGTTATTTTAGTAGAATCCACTCCAAATGATCATTCGTAGCTTGCCATAGTTAAAATGGCGCACCTCTTCTAACCTCAGCGACAAGGGCTCCAGATAGCTGGAGAAGAGCCCCAGAGCTGCCGCTTCGCAAGCCCATGACACCGTGAAGCATCCAAGATTCCAGTCCATCCACAAAGGCGTCACAATGCGTCCAATGGCCATCTTTGAGCATTGAAAGGATATAACCCGCAGTTCTAGATTGTTGATGTCATTTTAGAAGCGCCTGCAATCTTCATTAAAGTTTTCCTCGATGATATTGGATTGTACGTGGCTGACCAAAAAATCAATGTATCCAGCTGTATTCAATATTCCCGGTGGCTATTTCTCGGTGGATTGTTTTCCACGTCATTACGAGCGTCAAGCATTAATTCTTCACAGCACCAATTTTAGCATAATATATACATAATATTACAAATTTACACAATCACTTACGAGTATCAAAACTCCTTACAACTCAAAACTTCCGACCAATCCATCGTTATGTCATGACGTCGCCCTTACAACAGTTTCTTTTTTTCTAAAACAAAAAACAATCGAACAATGTTCCGGCAATTTGAATTTGTTATCAATCGTTCCAACGGCACCCGAAATTAATAAAACTCCTTCTGAGCAAGTAGGTACCGATTGAGTAACTACCATGAAAATAATTACGTTACAAAGCCTAATACATTATTTCAAATCAAATTTTAGCACATGTTCACCCTACAAGTTAATATTATGATGTATTAACTTCCTTCGGCAATTGGTACCCATTATCTGTAAGAAATATTAACAATATTATTCTTTCAATAACTGTTTTATTTTATTTTATTTTTATTACTTTGTAACATTATTAGCCTCAACACAGACTTGTGTCCTAGCGAGGTTAAAAATTGAAATATAAACAATAACACCTACCATTTAAAGAAACAAAAAACAAATAGGTACGTATTTTAATGGAAAACAATTCACAATATTGTTGTAAACAAAGCGTATTATACTAACATATTATGGAAACATTTTCAAATCAAATATACATATACGAACACATATATTTACATAAACTTCTTTTTTAGAAGCAAGAGCAATCCCTTCGAAATGGCCGTTCTACACGATTTAGTTAATACAATACAAAATTCCATAATCTTATATAATCTTATAGAATTTTGTACATATTATAAAATGGGGGCCTCAGCACTGGTAAGCCACCCATTATTAAATTATATTATAAAATGTAAATTATTGTACCAAAACAAATAAATACTTGGCAAGACTATGAGACGAGAGGAACCTGAAGAAATGCAGTTAATGAATCAGCGTTTAAAGAAAGTCGGCCTAACTAGATCTTCCTATCAGCCGCTTGACAACTGTCATTGAGATGATTGATCTAACTGGAGCTGTGGTGCTAATGGGTACCTGCTTATAATGAAACGAGATAATTGCTCTGATGTAGGTGAAAATATGCGTGGTATCAGCGTTCAAACAAACTATAACACTCCGTTATCCAGTCAGTGTTCGGTATCATTGCAACCGTAAACTTACAGGCAACAAAAGATGTTGGCCCACAATCTCTAACTGCTCCCGTCTGGAAATATAAAGCCACTTGAGTGAGACTATGACATCCCCAATTGGGGTATGTTGTGTGGATGTAGGTCGTGGAGAGGAGAAGGATATGAAGAAGAGGAAAGAACCGAGATATTCTGATCTGGTAACAGAACACGGCTAAAGCCATTTCAAGGAAAGATTAAATACTGAATGGTACTGAGAGTATCTACCATTGTGCCGCAAATATACTATATATATATACTCATGGTCACCCTACATGTTTACATTATAATGTTCTAGCCTCCTCCAGCTTAGTGGGTACCCAAAACCTGTAAGGAACGTTAATTAAACAAAAAAAAATCAATACCTACATGGTTTTGTTTTATTTTTATTACTGAATTGTAAAGAATAGTACTTACCATGTAAAAAAACCGTAAATAAATCAAATAAAATTTACTTGCATACATCGGGATTCGAACCTGAGACCCTCGAATCCCTCGACTACGGAAACCGTCTGCAAGAATTGTATGGTTTAGGCTTGAGCGCAAAAATTAACAAACTTAAAGTATTATCGTGATTTTTTTTTGTTATTGTGCCGTGATGCACTACCTCCTATAGCCACCATTTAGGACAGCATTACATTGTCCATCATCAGGGCAGATGCGTAATCGAAGATTGTGTGCTTATTATATAGATGGGTTCCATGCCAACTCAGAATCAAGTCAACTCAACAACTCTTTAAAAAGTCATTAAAAGCTATGAAAAAAAATATTTTAAAATAGCCGTTAACCCTAACCTAACGTAACCTATTTAACAATATTTATATCATCACTCTTTATGACCTTTCTGATGTGGTTGTGAGTTGGTTCTATTCTGAGTTGGCCGGTCACCATATAGATGAGATACCACGTTGCCAGCTCCAATCCTCTAATCAATCCTCTAAAATCTGGTGTTACAGTATAATTTAAAATGGTTTTCTGTGTTTAGTTAAGGTGTAGCCGTCAATTACCGGATACCAAGAACAATAGAGCGTAGTGCCGTCGCGTCGTCTTCATTAATATTATTATGGGATCTCCACACTAAGGTGATAAGATAAAATTTATCGCGTAATATGAAGTTATAATACAAGGAAATAAAAAATTAAAACAATTTAATTCTTTCACGGAAGGTATTCTCATTTCTTCTCTAAGATTCTATTGTACTTTGTTACTTTCCCCTTTGTTTCAGCGTGGTCAATGGTCGTAGTTTTAGTGGGTACCGACCTGCGCTCAAATTGATTAGGAGTTGAGCTCTAAAGACTCATTCATACAAATTATACCAACAGAGTAGGTACCGAAAATAAATAGGGGACTTCAAACAGGACGCTTAAAATGTCAATTCATTTTTATTTTCTTAGTAGCACAATTACTGTCAACAGCGCATATTCCTGATGAGTTCAATTTTTCGTGTTCAATTCACAGTGTCTCAGAGATTAACAAATGATTAAAAATAAAATTTCAAACAACATAATTTGCTTGCTACCCTTAGGCTGAATTTAGTCTTACGCTGACCGCACGCGCACCGTCGGCGCTGATGGTCGAGATATATGAATTTCTAGGAAGCGTTTTTGAATGACGCGTAGCTATCAGCGCGCAAGGTGGTCAGCGCTGATGGCTACGCGGCCGTACGCGTCGCGCGTCGGCGCCGCGTAGCTGTCGGCGCTGACGATCGCACGAGCGCCTCTGCTTTCAGTGAGCGTTCTAGTGTCGAGCGGAGCGGACTTCGTCAGCGTGTACAGTCATGGCGAATCGTTTTTATTTTTTTGGGATAGGTAGTACAAAGCAGCAATAACTAATACACTCCGCATTTTAAGTCTTCGTCTGTACAGTAAGGCAGTCAGTACGATACTGAAACGAGCCACGCTGAGCCTCAGCGCTGACGAACTACGCGCTGATCTATGAGCGCTGACAGTGAGCGTGAGACTAAATTCAGCCTTAGATATGTGCCAATTTCAAAAACGTGCTTGATTATAAAGAAACCCCTGAGTCATCATTTGGGAATAACTTACTTAACGACTAACGACCTTCAATCTAATTTAAACTACGCAGTAATTGGGGTCACTTTAAATGGTAATGACCATTAATAATTTCACTGTTTTTTAATTGTCAAATCAGTATACGTTTGCCCTGAAGAAGGGATGGTCGTTCCGAAACCGGTTGGCTTTAAACAAATATACAAGCGGTTCAAACAAAGTAACATTGTTTCAGTTATTAATAATATCCGTCACTCGAAAATCAATAAGGGCATAGGTAATAAAAATAAAAGTTTTATATATGTACCTGTCTAGAAATAATATAAATATTGCACAGTTTGATAATGCTTTCAGTAGGCGAAACAGCTGTCACGCGTAATACTAATTACATAACGCAACTTGTTTCAATTGTTAATTTTCTGTTCACAGAAAAACACAACTTAAACATAATATCCCAAAACATTAGAAGTATTCGAAAGAACTTCGATAATTTCTCGATCCTCCTAAACGAAATAAACATAAGCTTCGACATTATTATCTTGACTGAATGCTGGTTAGATGACTCGTACACAAACCTAAACTTAAAGGACTATACAACTCTCCATTCCACAAAACATCTAAATCAAAACGACGGTATAGTAATCTTTGCCAAAGATTCACTAAACTCATCAATAACAGAAATCAACCTAATCGAAGCAAACTGTATCCAAATCTCCCTCGGACCAGACATCTCCATATTTTCCGTCTACAGACCCCCTTGCTATACCAATCTCTCACCTTTCTTCAACTCCTTAAATAAACTTCTCGAAAAAAATAAAAAAACACAACAATTAATTATTGCAGGGGATATGAATATTAACTTACTAAACGGGCAACCAATAACCACAGAATACTTAAGTCTACTTACTCACTATGGATTAAATTCGACAATCAACTCACCAACAAGAATTACGTCAAACTCTGAATCCTGTATTGACCATATTTTTGTTAAAACTAGGAAAAAAACATCTTCATCCATTATTCGATCAACGGTCACAGATCATTTCACTACTACACTAAGCATACATCTTAACAAGAAACAAAAAGATGAAAAAAACAACTCCGCACAAGACAAAATTAATTTTAAGTCCCTACTAGAGGACATACATAATGAATCTTGGTCAAATGTAATAAATGAACCCGATCCAAACAACGCGCTGAACACATTTATGACCACAGTTGGAACCTATATTGCTAAACATACAACAAAAAATACCGCGAAAAACTACTCACATAAAGAAAAAAAAATAACACCCTGGATCACGAAAGGATTAGTAAACAGCATTCATAAAAGAGACACAATGCACATGCAAGTACGCAAAAACCCATATGATGACAAACTAAAAAATAATTACCTGCTATATAGAAACCTTTGTAATAAATTAATCAAACAAGCCAAATACAAGTACTACAAAAAAGAAATAAAATCCGCCAAAAATGACCCCAAAAAAATCTGGAAAATCGTCAAAGATATTACTTTCTCCAATACGAAAAAAGACTCGAAGATCAAAGTACTGTTAATAAATGGAAACAAAACCCTTACAAAAAATGAACCTGGTAAAATAGCTAATTTTATTAACTCCCAATTTGCAAAAGTTGGATCTAACTTGGCTGAAAAAATTCTTTTAAAAAACGGCACAACAGAAGACTCTTTAACCAAACTATCCTCTACCATGCAACCAAATCATTCGTTTTATGCTCACAAAATAAGTACAAAGGAAATATCGGATTTAATTATTTCTCTCAAACCAAATTGCGCTGTGGGCCCAGATAACCTCTCCAATCATATACTGATTAGTCTCCGAGAACATATACTTATACCACTTCAACATATTTTCAACCAAAGTTTCAGCCTCGGCTTTGTCCCCGATCATCTAAAAATAGGTTGTATTACTCCAATACATAAATCGGGAGACAAAACGCTGATCTTAAATTATAGACCAATCACTCTCCTAAATTCGCTATCGAAACTACTAGAAAAAACTATGAAAAAAAGACTGCTCGCATACCTTGACAAACACAAACTGATCTCCACCCGTCAATTCGGGTTTCGAGCGAAAATGGGAACAGAAGACGCCTTATCGGAACTAACCACATACATAGTGAAAAACCTAGATGGCGGTTCAAAGGTGTTAGGAGTGTTCTTAGACCTAGCAAAAGCTTTCGACACCATCTCACACAAATTACTCCAACAAAAACTCAAAAACATTGGCATAACAGGTCCACCACTAAAATGGTTCATCAGCTACATTGAAAATAGACAACAAATTGTAAAAATCAATAATCAAGAAAGTGACAAAGTAGGCAACAGGTATGGAGTACCCCAAGGCAGCGTTTTAGGTCCCATACTGTTTCTCATCTACATTAACAGTCTAACTGAGATAAGCCTAGAGAACATAGAGTACAAAGTTATCAGTTATGCAGATGACACTGTAATTTTATTCAAAGCCCAATCATGGGAAAACGTCTTCAAAAACACGGAAGCAGGGATGACTGAAGTAAATAAATGGCTAATAAATAATCTACTGACACTAAATATTTCTAAAACAAAATACTTAACTTTCAGTAAAACATTAGCTGGTCAGCCAGATAGTCGCCCACAACTACATCTTCACCCCTGCACAGTTACCTCATTAACTAACTCACGCTGTGTTTGTGACAAAATTGATTATGCGCAAAATATTAAATATCTCGGTTTAACTGTTGACAATAACTTAAAATGGGATCTCCAAATTAACCTTATTACAAAAAAAATACGGAAACTCTCTTACATCTTCAAAACAATTCGAAACATTATGTCACTACCTCAGCTAAAAAATATATATTATGCACTCTGTCAAAGTATTCTAATGTATGGTATTTCAGTATGGGGAGCAGCAGCAGAGACTCACCTCAAATCACTTAAAATTAATCATAAAACAATAATCAGGATTATGTTTAGAAAGCCTTATCAACATCCGACAGAACAGATAATGATCAACAATAACCTATTAGACATAAATAAACTATACATAAAGAAGATCATCCACAAAAACTGCATAAAAATATCACCACACTTCATAACTCACTCGCAATACACAAGAGCAAACACACACAATCAATTACAAGTACCATATATCAAATCAAATTTTGCAAAAAAACATGAATCTTACTTGGCACCATATATATTTAATAAGTTTGTAGCCCAAACAAAGACCTACGTCGCATCTAATAATTTGAATTGGGTTTTCAAAAGATTTTTAAACTGGTTGAATGTCAAAGAAAGAAGAGAGATAAGTAATATTCTTAATATCTAATATTATATATTTTCTATTTTCTACTCTGTTTTTAAATTCTGATTTTCCTCTTATTTTATTATCATTATTTTTACTATAATATATATTTTTCTTTTTTTATGTTTTTACCACTTATTTGTTTTTATGTAATAATTAGAAATTGTTAGTTACCAGCCTCAGAACAGACTCTTTGTCTAGTGAGGAGGGTAAGGAAAAAAAATCATGTTGTACATAACTAATAATAAATAAACGCCAGGGTTGCCGGCACTGAAATTGAATTGTTTATAAATAAACTTTTTTTTTTAAATAAACAATAATATTATTGAATATGTAAAATAAATTAAATTTAAAATGGAGTCCTACAAATTAAATTTGGATAAGAATACGTAAATAAAAAGACTTAAACAATACCTTCGATTAGAGGAAGGAAAACCAAAAACTAGCAGAACTTGATAATTATGACATACTGATTTTATATCTCTATCAGATTTGTATTCTACAAAGTAAATACAAATATCCAAGCCGCATACAAAAAAAATATACATACCTTTATAATATTTATTCATAGACGCAAACTGTCTGAATTACTCTTTCCCACAAATGTGGGCAGTACAAAACATTATTTGTACATGCTTATACCTACGTTGAGCACAATTATAATTAATATCAAAGCAATATGCGCGAAGCAGCCTCGTACATTACTACCGCAAACTGTAAATATTGGAAGAAACGGAACTCACCAGCTACCTGCCACACTAACAGCTAACAGCTGGCCTATATTATGTCGAAATACATATCTTACTAATTATTATATCATCGCGCAATGTGTGTTATCTAACTGCGCTTTCGCCTTTAATTATTCCGCTTTTCACAACATATATTTTGGAAATGGACAAAGAAAATCCCTACTAGAACGATAAGCAAAATAACTTATTACGAACATTAATGGTAAAGCACTTAGCAATTATGCAGGTAATTTGTAAAATATTAAGTGAATATTATAGGGCATAAAACCGGTACTTTGTGCTAATTGTTATATCATTTGCAGCGTAATAGCAATTAAAGACGAAATTGAAATAACTGTTTGCAGAGCAAAGGGCTGTACGTGTTCTTCTTTTAATGTGTAATAACTTCAGGTAAGTACGTTATTAGTTAATCGTAATGTTTACAATTATCTAATCGGTTTGCTACATTATTTTCTTTGCTAGAACCTTTCTCGTAACATTTTCTTACAAAATTCGAATTTTCATTTTTAAAGTCAGTAAATGAAAGGTGAAACAGTTGGTTGTAGGTTCTGATGGATTTTAGGCGGGAAACCACAGTAGGCCACTTGCATCAAATTTTTTTAAATTTTTTTCCGATTTAGGCAAATATTCTAAGACATTCTGTTTTTTTTTTTTTTTTAATCGTATTTTTGAAACCCTGGGGATTTTTTGAAAATTTCAATCCGATAAATCAGACCATTTTTTATAAACCGGAAAGACGGGACATAATTTTATAGGTGTGAAAAAACGATAATTGCATAGCCGAAAATCATTTTAAAAAAAGAACGTTTTCCACACGAATGGCACAGCAGAATAGCGAGGCATACCAAAAATATTACATCTCATAAATATTTTTTTTCCTTGATCCATCTTATTGATCATAAATCATTATAATGAACAGCGTCTATATTACTACATTCAATGTAATATACTTGTACTTGTAAATTATAATAATAATAAGAATATTATAAAATTTAATTTTGTTAAAATCAGCACCATAATCATTATACCTCTAAAACACGTACCGACATCATCTGCACGTTCTGAAGAGAACCCCGTAGATCATTAAAAGTACGGGGTTCTCTTCAGAGCATCTGTCAAAAAGTGAAACCAAATGATAAGTTCGCAGAGAACAAACAATAAATCTAGTGAACGAATTAAAAAATTCGCCTGAAATCAAAATGATGCCATATAAAAAAATAAATCAGTGTGGAATTTAAAAAAAATAATAGGAACATTTTCGGAGACGGGACATTTTCATGTAGTGACGTCACGAGCCCAAATAATGGATTTATTTATTTAAAAATAAAAAAATCTGTACATTTCTAAACTATTTTACTAACATTTTCTTAATCTTAGTAAAAAGATCTATCCACATGATTTTTTCCAAGTCGTTATGAAATCCATGCAAGTGGCCTATTGCAAAGGAAAATCAGTGATTCGGATTGAAATTTAATTGGATGGAGGATAACGTAACTTGTAGAAATTGTATAATAAGTGTATTTTGTGACATTTATACATAAAAGTAAGACAAAATGACATCAATAGTTACAATAAAAAGAACAACGAGCTGTGAACACGCAATGAAACGTGACATGACTTGTATTTTTTGTAATCTTTTTACGAACAAAGAGGTGACATCGAGGTACTTTAGAGGAAGCTAAAAGCCAAAAATGTGTATGTTCTTGGTGTACCTTTTGTTGCCACGAATATAGATAATATGCATAAAAATCGGTTGGCAAACATAGTCTCGAGGTCACGATTTTAAGCACAAAATTTTATTTTATTTATTTTGTGAATAATTTTTTAAGAAAGAAAAAAGTTACTCAATAGAAACTGTCACAGATAATTTTAGTCATAAAATAATATTTTTTTAAAGTTGTTTCTTGTACGCATTCATACAGTTCTAGAGAAAAAATACTGTTTTGAGTAGTTTACACTTATATTTTTGTACATTATGTAAAAATTATATTTCAACTCTTTTTAATGGAAATGGTAGAAAAGCTTTAACTTATCCAAATATTATTTGTTTATATGCATTCTGTAAACCGATTCGTGTATATAGTGATTTAGCATTAATTAGCCTTAAAATGAAAAAAAAAGTTTTCTTAACAAACGAGGATTTATTAAAAAATATGCTGGTTCGGTCATTTATAGTCGTACGATTTATATTTACTTGTCAGGCATCCATAACCATAATGATATATTGAAATAATTATAAGTCTTTTTCCAAAAAGATGGAAAATATATCATTATAATGGAAATCCACCACAAACCACACACCACAAACTGTCAGTATCGAAAATAGAAATGCGAATTGAATAATTGTAGTATTTTATATATTTTAGTCCGGCTATGCAGCCCTTATTAGATCCAGGGTGGCAGGAATGAGGGAAAGGATATGCAGCTCTGGTAATATCCTAGTCATGGAAGCCCGCCTCAGTCCATCATCCAGCATTGATGCACACTGGAGAAAAATACTGGCTCCTAATGTGGTCACAGAATTCTAAAAGCCAATAATCATTACTATCTTCTTATATTTTTTTATTCTTACCTTTGTTTCATGCATTTATAATCATATTTACCTGTTTTTCTTATTTATTTTTTCTCTTTAAATATTTTGTATATTATGTATTATAACTGATATGACATAGAATGTGTGTGATTGCACTATTCTCCCCACATTACCGGAATAAACATTTATTATTACTACAGTAAGGGATGAACTTTGTGGTGATGTTGAAAGATTTTGACGTCATCATCATCAGAATGTTAGATTTGGCCCCCTCCACAAATGTTTTACACCGGCTCCTGCTTCAATCTTCCTCCAGATACTCAGTTTACGTCTTCCTTGTTTCACTCCTAGGTCACTTCTACTGCAACATCCATATGGTTACAATTTTCAATGTCCTATCATCTGGCATTCTTGGCCATCCCATCACAGTTTTTGGAATATACATAATCTCGTAGACAACTTTATCAATTAATCTTCTACGTTTCAAGGTAATTACGACTCAAGGCAATAGCAAACATGTCGCCAGTCCTTTCGACACGAAATGATAAAACGCAAATGGAAGATTTTAAAAATATCACATCCGCCGTTTTGCAAAATGGTGGCTGGCTTCACGGACAGTAGCCATTAGGGTTAATGACGAGAAGTAATTAAAATCAGAGGCATTCGATGGAAGCGGGCTCTGTTCAGTGGGTGATTTACTTTTTAATGAAGACGCATCAACTTACTATTAGCTTAGTTAAGATGTGTCTCACTTGTACAGGAATGAGGAAAATCGGGGGCAATAAACTGTGAGATGCAGTTGAAATGAAGTCAATCCATTTTTATTTTTAGTTTTAGGCAGTGTTGTATTTACGACTGAGACCACGCACATGCGCATATTTATTTATTTATTATGAATTAAAGCCGATTAACGGCTTTTATATGGGAATTGCAATAATTTGAAAGAATATACATAGTTAAGAAAAAAAAAATAATATGACAAAAAATTAAAGAGCACATATTGAAGTGACAGTATAAAGCAAAAATAGTAAGCTATTATAAATACAAACATGAAGAAAAAGAAAACCTCGTATACATGAATGTGTATAAGATATTATGAACTAAAAAATTACTACGTAAAGTACGTAGTAATAAATTTAAAAATTCCAGAAATAAACATTGATGAAGAATATAAACATACAAAGTATATTAGATTATAATCTAACTGAGAAGCGCTGACAAACAGCTTTAATTAAATAATATTTGTATGTTGATAATCTTTCAATGTTTATCATATCATCAACAACATATTTGTTACCGAGTATATGCAGAGGGCATATAATTCAGCATTAGATCCTATATTATTACAATGGTAAGGTAATTTGTGACGAACTGATCTACTCGGTACATGAAAACATATTAACAAAAGAAGTTCAGGAGAGTTCAACAAGTTATTAACAATTTTAAATAAATAAAATAAATCAGAACAAATTTTTCTTTATCAAGTCCCAGTAGATGTAACAGGGAGAAGTAATTAATGTTTTCAATATATTATGTAGGCATGTGTGAGAATTTGTGCAATGTGCACATAACTACGAGGTTGTGTATATTATATTATATTATGTAATATTTTCCAACATAATATATAATTAACAGTATGTATAACATATTATTTGTGTATACTTATGTCATAAAGTTTTTATTAGAAATTTCTTTTCCTAGATACTATTTTTTTCGTTATCATTAAATCAAAAAAATATGCATACGTATGCTAAGGCGACCCGACAGTTGATCCCCCGACATTGACCCCCCAAAATCATAGATATTACAAAATTACAAATTTTTGCTCATTATTTACCAATTTCAAACCTAAAATCAACTTCAAAAATGCCTTTAATAATAAGAAAACATATGGCCATCAAAAGATTTTATACCGTATATAGGACCAGTAGTTTTATCCTTGATGCATTTTGACGAAAATATCCCCAAAATCATAAATATTTTAAAATTATTGTTGTGTGCATTATTTACCAATTTCAAACCTAAAATCGACTACAAAAATACTTTTAATAATAAGTTGGTACGACTATCAAAAGAATGTATTTACAGTGTCGATTTTTTGTACGAAAACGCTGGTTTATACAGTATATAGCAAAGTAGTTTTATCCTTGATGCATTTGAATAAAAATATGTTTTATACTTTCGTTTTTTTTTGCGGTACCTCTTCTTTACACACCACTTTGGGGACACTTAGCTGCATTTTGTGTACGTAGGTATTTTCCCTAAACCGACTTCATATTGCAAATAAGTATGTCGTAGGACCAACGTAATGGAATCATATATACTAGATGTCAGAACAGATTTGATGTTTCAATAATTTAATTCTTATTAAATTATAAATTATTGTAGAGCACGCTCCCTTTTTAATAATGTGGATTTACTGCAGACAAGATTCTCGCGGATGAACGAAAAACACTTCGTTTCAGTGGTTTAGTTTATGATTTACGAGCACTCTTCTAATTAACAGTTTTATTCCAGCTTCAATACAACCTTCTTCTAAGAATTGTGTGAATAAGATTCATTGGATCGTAACACAACGGTAGGGTGTTTTACATAATATGTAGGTGAAATACCTCATTTAAACATTAAACAATATTTCATTTAATATGCTTTATAAATAATTTAACAGTTAGTTCGATGAGCACTATAAGCGTTACACTTACGAACTCTCAAAATATTTGTATTTTATGATAAAAACAAATATTCACTTTCTCTTGATATTGTTCTAATTTTCCCCCAATTTGTCACTTGTATAATGCGAATATTTAGCAATTTAAATATTTTTTATATTGGATAGTTGATATTTTGGGTCATCGATTGCTGAAAATTAATATTCACGTATGTTTATGTGTCAAATTTTCTCTTTCAATTCAGGCTTCGCATCAAATCCAATTAGACAAAAATGTATGAATTTTTATTTTCATAAAAATAACACAGGGCCGGCACGTGATTAGTGAGTAGGGCAATTAAATCTTGATCGGAAAACTCAGTATCATGTAACTTCAACACCTCCTTTCAAAAGCCATTAAAAGTAATGAAAAAAAATTAAATGGGTTTAATAGGTTACGTAAAGTTAGGTTATGGGTCATTTTTTAAAAAAAAAATTTCATAACTTTTAATGAATTTTCAAAGGGTTGTTGAAGTTGCACGACTCGGAGTTGTCATGAAACCATTAAATCGCCGAGATTTAGAGGGCGCTAATTTTCGGAAAATGAATATATTAAGGATATTTATTATTTTGGTTTATATACATATTTGTGTTTGTGTGTGCAAGCCTTCTATATTTTTAACTGTCAATAAGGAAAAGATGTATTTTGATAAATATGAGTAAATAATTTATAAAACGAGTGTTTTATTGCCTGAAGTAATACGTTTTATTCAATTCCAATCTATGTGGAGCAGTTGTTTTGTAAGTTTTAATTCTTTAAGAAGATAGAATTTAAACAAAATCTTGAAAAGGGTCAGTGCCTACCAACAATTGCTAATTTTAAAAGTATGACATGGATTACGTGCACAATAAAATTAAATAAAATAATTTTAAAAAAAGCAGATTGTGCAACTCACATGCGGTAGAAGTGAAACCTTCAGAAAACTATAGTAGAGAAGAATGGGGACGCTACGAAGCACCGCACAAAGAGGAGACCGATTATACTATCTCATTCTCTCGCAGGCTAAATCTTGTAGATGTACGTGTTTGTATCTTTCATGTGTCGCTATTTGTCGTTTCATCGAGTTTCAAATCACAACGGTGCTAAAGAAGTTTTCACTTCAAAATTTAACTATATGTAAAATCTGACACTATCATAGACCATTTTTTCTGGAGGTGCCAAAAAATTGTTTATTAGTCTAAATCCGACCCTGATGTAATGAAATACGCACTGTAGTATTCTTTGACAGACGGATACAGCTTTTCATGGCCGAAACTAACACAATTAACAATTTGAAGGAAACGAAATAAAATATTTACAAATATGTACACCGTTTTTATCAAAATACAATTTGTTGGAGAATCTAGGTTTCTCCGAACAACATGTTCAAGGATATGTAAATATAAATAACTTCTTCAGTGTAATTATGTCTTTTTAATAACATCATTACTACTCTATTAGTGTTTTTTTTTTGTAAAACTTACGAATTATTTCGACAATCAAAGATGTGATAAGATAGTGTAACACTTGTTTGTATCCTAATGATATTTATCTTTGCTGTAAGTTAATCAATTTTATTTGGCAGGTATTGAACAGAATAATATATCATTATAATATTGTCTACGTCTCTGTACTTAATTGTAAAAGTAGAGTGATGTCTAAATATTTTCAGTATTTTGATCGGTAAATAAACACAATTGGTCAGAAATAATAATAATATTTTTGGATGATTTCTATTTCTATACGCCATTTTCGTGAAGAAATCTCCTCAAGGGCGCTTAATAATTATTTGCATCATGATGGTCATAATCAATAATTATTTGCATCATGATGGTCGTAAACACGGACATATGAATATATCTGGACCTGCCCTAAGTGATAAAAACGTATTATTTCCCCCTCCACATGGCGCCGGCTGTAGCTCCTCCTTGGAACCGGCTCGCTCCATGGGGAGGGGATATAGCCTCGCTTGAATCTAAAATGTGTGACGTCATCATTCTTGCCGTGAACAGCGAGAAGCTGACATCCATACATTTAACGAAATAACGGCAGCTTGTGCTATACAATATATCTACGTATCAATATGCACATAGAGAATGTGGGCGGTACTCCAATGTGCTCGTCGCTGGTTACAGGGGTAAGTAAATTATGAAACATTTGTAAAAGTGTTTTAACTAAACACGGCAAGAAAAAATTGATATGTGTATTGGCGCGAGTCTTTTTCGGGCGAGCATTTGGCCTTAGCAAATAAGTTTTGAACGTGGCAAGCTATTCGCGCTCCCATGTAAAAAGGTCTATTCATTCAAAGCAGATTTTGCTTTTAAGAACTAAATGGTGATATTGTAATGCGAGATGCCTATATACTGTCAGATTGATTGTTCAACGAATGACAGTCATCTTTCCCCCCTTTGCTCTCCATAGTTTGGTTTTACCCCTCATCTGTAACTGCTTGTCTATCCATTTGGATGTCTATGGTCGTAAATAATAATTGTTCGCATCATGATGGTCACGATTTTTTCTTTGTTTACTGTTAATTATCTATTCTTTGATCTGTATATTAAAAAAAAATTATATATTGTTTAACCTTAAATAAAAATTGTTATCTACATTCGTTGTCTCCGCCGTTTTAACAAAAGCTTTGATCAAAAAAAAGGTGTAAGACATATTAAATAATGTCGTTATTTTTTAGAAAAAACTTTATAGAATAATAACATGTAATTTTTGTAACTTTTATAAAATAAATAAAAAAAATAAAATAAAAAAATAATTATTATTTACATCATGATGGTCCTAAATAATAACTATTTGCATCATGATGGTCATCATTAATAATTTATTTGGATCATAATGATCATCATTAATAGCCTTTTGCTTCATGGTGGTCATAATTAATAATTATTTACATCTTCATGATCATAATTAACAATTGTTCGCATCATGATTTTTATTTTTTTTTACGTGAATACCGCACAAGAGTCCCAACTGCTCCCGTCTGGAGCCAGTGGGACTATGGCATCCCCAATTGGGGTATGTTGTGAGTCTGAAGGTAATGGGGAGGGGAAGGAGATAGGGAAGAGGAAGGTGGGGAAGTACCTGGCTATTCAGATCTGGTCACCAAACACGGCTAAAGCCATTTTAAGCAACTTTTCAATTCTGAATGGTGGTATTACACCAGGGCGATACTGAGAGTATCTTCCACTCTGGAACACACCGAAAATATACCATATATTATTTTAAATGAATAAATTGTGAAATAACACAAATTAATCAAATAAAATTTATTTGCCACGCCGGGATTCGATCCCGCGACCTTCGGAGTGCTAGTCAAGAGCCTTACCGCTGGACTACGCCGGCCGTCATAATTAATAATTATTTACATCATGATGGTCCTAATTAATAATTATTTGCATCATGATGGTCATAATTAATAATTATTTACATCATGAGGGTCATAAACAATAATTATTTGCACCATGATGGTCATAATTGATAATTATTTATTTTTCATTTTTATTTTAACGTTGTGAGTAAAACCTCAAATTGAAATATATAATTAAATGAAGGCACTGTGAGCGATGAGCACCGTGGGCTTTCCGGGCGAAAAGCGAGAGGTGCTGGGTTCAAGACTCAGAGGTGCCAATATCTTTTTCTGATTTTTCTGTTTCCAGATTTTCGATTGTGTCTTCATTTAATTAGATAATTATTTAATTCTGTAATTAAGTTTAATACAAATTTTTAAATAAACTTGATTTTAAAATAAAAATTTTAATGTGCAAATTTGCACACCGTAGACTTATGCCATTAATTTTATGCCAGCGTTTAGTTAATAAAATAATTATAAAATAGATTTTGTTAATTTTTTGTCTTTTGTATTAAACTTTATTAGGGAAAAATTGCGTGATGAATGGTCACATTAGATGCTTGAAAGTAAAAATCACAATCGTGTTAACCTATAAATATAGATATACGTTCGTTTTGTCTAATGATCCCTTTTCGGTGAACAGGGAATTTCACTTTAAGCCAACGTGTTTCTTCGTAATTTTTTTTTATTTATCAGTTACATACAATATATAATTACATTGTGAAACGAACACAACAAGTTCATTAATTAAGAAGTTATAAGCCATTATGTGCACTAAATTATAAACAAAAACGAAATAAACAATAGAATTCTACGCGAAAGCAGTAAAACTTTTTTTTTTAAAAAAAGATACATCAATTATAATAAATTTTATATAATAATTAATTAAATAATACATGTATTTGATGTACCCCCATAAATAGCAGGGCTTGTGTGTATGGGGGGTGTAACTGAGTACAATATTTATAATTTTGCCATCGTACGATGAATTCAGCCTTTAGTTTGACTTTATATGTTTTCGATGTAGGTACAGTTGAAAAGTCTATATCTCCAGATACTTCCCACTAAAGAATTTTGCGAATCTCCTTACAATTTATTGATAATTATTACAACGATTAAAAGCTATTCGGCGACTTTTGTATATTTGTTGCTGGTTGAATCGTTTTCCACAAACCATTAATATTACTTAAAATTTGATTTCAACTTTAATTAATAGTTATATGTATGTCACATTAATTTAAAATAAATCAATTATATTAAACACTTGCCCCGCTTATTAATTAAAACAGGAATTTTATTATTTCGGTGTGATGTCTCGAAATCACTTTTCCGACTGATAAATTTATTTAAACTAGCTGTAAAATTTGTTACTGCTTCTTTCGGAATAAATACTTAATATAATTGACGGGGAAACTTTCTAACATTTTCTTTTCGTTTGTTGTGAAAATATTACTTTTATATAAACGCCGGAACAATGGCTGTTTTTCTGATTAGAATATATCTCATAACACGTTCAAGTGAGTGAACCTTAAAAAAGGTGTGAATATTAATTATTGTGGTGTAGTTAAACGTGTAAGCCTACATGTTAATTCTATTGTAATATTACAAGTAGATACTGTTAAGCTTAACGAAATTTTAATTGAATAGTTGTTGATTTCTGCGTTAATCTTAAATTTGTATATTGTAAACCCGTTGTATAGCAGGAGATCATATTTGTCCCAGCTCACATACGTCTCATATAAATTGCTATAACCCCCTTTTTATCAGAGTGAGTAATATGTTCTAAACGGTGTTAGAAAGGCAAAACATCACGCTTTATAGTCAAATCTAAAAAAATCCAAGAAAGTAAAATATACGCCTTTATGAAACCAAAGATTTGAATCACAATTTATTTAAATTTTTGTATTAATTATTTTCACACGAAAACACAAAAAGTGAAGTGTCAATAAAGTTTATAATACGTTAGTCTTATAAAAAGTGTATGTGTTTTTTATTTTTTTTCGTTACAGTAATTTTAAAACTTAAAGGGGCACTTTTAAAACTTTTTTTTGTTTGCAAGCAAAATTTTCATATAAAAAAAAATTATATGAATTATAAAATTTGGAAGCGTATTTCATCACCTTTCAAAAAAACTGTTTAGTTTTGGGATATGTTCAGAAATATTCCATTTATTTGCATTTTATACAAAGCGGAAATATTTTGACCATTTGAAAAATACGCCAAATTTCTGAAGGGTTTAATTGCTTGTCTAATCAATTTCACAATCGCTAATATGACATTAGACTAAGCTGACATTAGAGCAAAAACTTGAAAACTTGTGGTGACTTTCATTAATGAAAAGAAGTTATTCGAAATTCGAAATGGAAGAAAATAGCAAGTAACCAATAACGTGATTCATATTGGCAATGATCTTGAAAACAGTGAAACCAGACAGCGAGATGACCGGTCCACGGACAACGAGAAACTTGAAAAGCTCCGACTCCGAGTAGAAAGTTTGAAGTAAGACCTTTTCAGATCAACTTTACAGTGAAATCCGACGACGCCTTTCTACCAAGTCCGATGGAAATTTGTACATCTCTCAAGAAATGGAAGCTTTAGAAGTGGAACAACAACCGCACGACTTAAAGATTTATTTTGATTCTATTTCAGTATCGGATGTGCAGTTATTGAAACAAATGCATATTTTATCCGGGTATTACCGATTATGATTGTAAAATCATTAAAAATCTTGAAAAACAGAACTGACGCCGATTATTTTTGCTTGTTAAATTGAACTTCTTTTAAATTTTTGCTGGTGAGCTTTAAAACCGCAATTATTTTTATGCACTGCAGAATTGAAAATGATTTAATGACGAGATGGAGTGATTTGTGAAACCAGAATCGAATATTTTCTCTTCTTTATTTGGCATGTGTGAGTCTCTATAAAATAAAACGATTTCTTAGAACATAATTCACAAGCTTAACAGTAGATGTAATCCTGTCAAAAATAATGTGGGAAAACAATGCTTATTACGTAACATGTACCCTTATATGTTTATTACTTTTCCGCCTACCGAGATACTGCAGTGCTACGGAAATGTTCCTAGAGGGACGAGTACATACTTTCCGTGCACTTCTCCGCCACCGCATGGGAAGTTTATGGCGCAGGCTGCGCCATTCGAAGAATGCGATCATCACCGCCATGACTTCCTGGATGGAATCTACCCTGATGACTCTCTGGAGACGGGAGACGATGAAATACCCTCCGTAAATCATGATGTTTTTTTTTTCAGTTTCATTTTTCATGCTTATTCGTTTATTTGATTTAATTTATGTGTTGTTATTTACTTTTTACCTTTAACTTATTATTTATCTTTTTTTGTTATTTTAAAATATGGAATGTATTGCATTGCACTTCCCCTGCATACATTCTGGAATAAACTTATATATTATTATTATTATTAAGAAGAAAATTTTAACAACAGGTATTTTACCAGACTACTGCTGTCACTGTCACTCTTACTACCCCTAATATTGAGCGAAAGGGACAACTTCACCTCAGACTGATAACACCTAAATAAAACCATCAAAATCAAGATTTTGCAATCCCCAATTTTCTCCTCCAAAAATGAACCGATTATTTTTACCATCTACATTATAACACTTTATGTTTGCATTTTTTTCTTTTTTTTTAAATACATTGTCTAGTTTGTATACTGAACGTCTGTTTATGACATTCAAACCAGTCAAATTTAACGATTTTTTGGAGGGTCCTAACTCTTATAAGAAGTAACTTGTCAACAAAAAAACGTACTGTCACGCTAGTGGTCGATATTCATATAACATTAAAAAAATATTTACACTAATGTTGAAATCCAGAGAAGAAATTGGGGGATACGTTTGTATCGATTAAACGCCGCCCGGTTTCCTCGTAAATATTTATCGACCAATAAATAATATTTTATTTTTATTTTAACTTTATGAGTAAAACCTCAAATTGTAATATTTAATTAAATGAAGAAAATATAAGCGATACTCAATCGAAAATCTGGAAACAGAAAAATTAAAAAAAGTTTTTTTTTTACATTAACTCCACACAGGAGGCCCTGAGAAAAATAATTTCCCTCAGGACCTATATCATCTGGGATGCTGTGTGGAGGGTCTTTTTGAGGAGAGGAAGGAATGAACATTGGTCTTGAAGAGACCCATGTTGTAGGAAGGAGGAAGTTCCTGTGTTCACAGCCGAGCTGTTGAACACAGGAACGAGTCGAAGAAACGACCTGTTCTCATGTGACAAATATCAACTGTGTACAAATGTTGGGCACGCGTTTGGCGTGTTTCCCGACTATGCACCGGTGCCAAAGGGATCAATGGAGCATCTTCCATTGTAATACCGGCAGAACAAGGATAGCATTCCCACCCGACGCCTGTGCTCTAAAGATTGCAATCCGTCTGTTAAGATGGGAGAATCTATCAAACGGACCGCCAGTTTCTGCACAGAATCGAGGGTATTTTTCAGGTATTTTGGAGCTCCAGACCAGAGGTGGCTGCCAAATTCAACCGTGGGGCGCACTTGTGATTTGTACAGGATTAGCAATTGTATACTATTAAAGTATCTGCGGGCCCTGTACAGTACGCCCAGTTTTTGGGAGGAGATATCAATAAATAATAAATAATCCAGGCTTTACGCATCAAGTCCAATATTTATTTCTATTTTTCCGACAGCAGCTTTAAAACCAAATATTTTTACTCGTGGATTTATGTCAATAATATTTTTATATGGACAACCGTTCCAATTTTCAAACAATGAAAACAAATACTGTGATATTCTACAAAAATACGGTTAATCGCAACAGACGGATGTGCCCAATAAAATACATGTGGTTTACTGTAACGTTATTAATTGATTCCATAAAAATATTAGCGGCCTTACCAGCACGTTATTCTACGAACACATAAAGAAAGATGCTCTACAGATAACATTCATCGTTATTACTTATTGACCTCACCAAAAATATATATTATATATTCATCCATAACTAATTAACCATCTTCGAGTCACGAAGCTTTGTTAATTGTAATACGATATCGGTTTTTAAAATCGATAAAAAATATAGGTGAATAGTTTCAGAATATATCTTTGCTAAATATTTATCTAGCAGTATCATAAAAGTATGTATTGAGCGATAAGCTAATCTTTAATTGAACTAGGTAGATTTAAATTTTAATAAAAATCATGCTAATTTATTTTATTTTTATTTATTTGTTTATTAAGACATACACAGTTCAATATAATACAGATTATAAGGTATGTTAAATTAAATTATTACATGGTTATTACCTATTACGTAAGTCCATAGAATGTCATTTGGTAATTAAGCCTGAGATATGAACCGGTCTAGTAACTTAATTATTGAATGAATGAGTAATAATAATAAAAAGGAAGAAAAAAAAGGGGGGGGGGGATAAGGAGACATTTTAAAATCAAGAATTATATGCTCACTAATTGTAATTGACTGATTAAAGTTTAATGAAAAGTTAAGTGTAGGTAAGTAATTTTAAAATAATTGTATCAGGCCAAGAAATTTAATAAATTAGTTTTGTATGTTTGCAAGGAATCATGAAAAATGTCTAAGTGTAGTAATTTTTCATAGTGGGTATAAGTTATGATTGCGCGAGTAATTGGTGAGTTACTCGCTGCATTAGTGTTATTGGATTCTATTTGAAAAAGAGAAGTGTGCCTGGTACGCCTCATTGGGACATTTAAACCAATAGTGGATAGCAATTCAGGTCTATCTATTTTATTATTTAGCAGGTTATACAGAGATAGCAGATCTGATAATGTGCGTCTTTTTTGTAAACTTAACATGTTATTTGTAGTTTTATTGTATTTCTTGAATAAATATTTAGAGAATTTATTCTGTATACTTTCTGTTAATGTTAAATAAAGCAATCAATAACTGCACGTTTAAATAAAACTCCTCTTTTCTATCCCACAACAAGAAAACCAAACACTGTAATTTTATATCTTTAATATATCTATTAAATTAAATATTTTACAAAACGTCGCTTTGGTTCATGTTTGTCCAATAGACCATTAGAAAATTTTACAGGAGGATAAGGTTTTCCTTCATTATTTCAATGAAACATTATCGTAGGTGTTTGAGACAAAGCTATTTCCGCAAAGGTAAAGATCTCATTAGTTTAAATAATTCTTATTTAAGAGGGCATTACCAGAGAAAGCCGGAAATACGTCATTTTCAAAAAAGTTTTTAGACGTATTGACTCTTTTCTTTTTTATCTAGCATAGTTATGTAATATATTTTTAGAATTTTTTTTAATTTTTAGTATAATAAGGTTATTCCATAGGTCGTTGGCAGATTTGTTAAATTTTCAAAAAAGTTTTTGTATTATACCACACCCATTTCAAATAATGTAATCATGCAGTAAAATAAATCAATACATTATCTAGCAAAGTTATGTATTAGAATTTTAATTTTAGTTTCAATAAAATCATTAAAAAATATGTACGTTCATGTGTTTCTTGACGAAAATTGGTCCATTTGTGTATTATTTGCGCACTTACAAACTAATATATTTCAGATTTTTTTAACATTCTTATTAAATTTAGACATTATTGAAAAATGATAAATACTTATAATCAAAAAATAACTACAAAAAGTACACTATTTTATTAATTTTATCATCACGCCTTTCAGCATTTTTGGATGAAGGTATAAATTAATGCTAATTTGGATTGAAATAAATTCGATATTTAGTTATAATTTAAAAAAGCTGGTACGGAGAATAATCAATCTTTCTCATTGTAACCGCCCTGCACGATCGGAAGAACAACTTTCGACGAAATGTGGATTTTCGTCCGCTGGCTGGTTAAACGCTCTTAAGTGATTAACTGTGCATTTTTTAGACTTTTTTTAAAATTTTAAAGTGGAGATTAAACAAAAACTAAAATGGTCTATTGGACAAATAAGAACTGAGGCGACGAAAAGTCTTTCGAATGTTTGGATAGTATGGAACTTTTCATATAACCTGCAGACCACTGATTGAGAATTACCTAACGCGTTGTTTTTTCTTAATGGATTTAAATCGTGTTGGGTTTCGCGCAAGTGTTATTGAAAATTACAAATAGAGTGCGTGCTTACCAGTAGTAATTGAATAAAAACAACATTATACGTTGAAGAAATGGGGATGGGACAAACGGTTTTCATAAATATGCATTCTTGAAACATAAAAAAATACGTGGTATCCAGTCGAAAACAAAATAAAAAAAATTCCGATCAATTTTCTAAAAAAAAATTTACATGGTTAGGAAAGCTTGTAGAATATTTAGAAAATTGAACCAAATTTTGGTCCTTCGAGCCAAGTTGGGTAATATCAATGATTTTGGTCCTTCGAGCCAAGTTGGGGTAAGATGCATGATTAAATTCTATTACGCCATTCATTGTTGCTTTAGAAAAAAACACTATTAGTTTATTACCGGTTGAAAGCCAGTTAATAATATTAATAGCCGAGAAATATTAAAGTTATTCACGTAACAGAGACCAGAGCAACCTCAATACTGATTTTATAATTCAAATAAAAATAATCTAATTGGTATATCTTTAGTACATTGTGTTTTTTCTTTAGAACTCTTGAGAAAGGATGTCCCTAGCTTTTTCTTATTCCTGAAGAAATTTCATCATTCAATTTCTATTCCAACCAAAAATTATGCAATGTATTTTATTTCACATTATATGCTTTTATTGTAACATATTTTTTCATTACATTATATTTTCTTTATTATTTTAGTTTTAAAGTATTTAAAAGTACCTACTATGTTAATTAACTTATAAACAAAGAATGTAAAAGCCCATTAGGGCATGTAATAAATTAATAAATACATTTAATAATAATAACGTAATATTTTGTATAGCGCAGTTTTGTGGGATTTCACTTCAAGTGCGCATTAATTTGTTTGTAAGTATTAAATAAAACTCATGAAAACTGTATGATGCTACAATTAAATCGAAAGATTTTTACGTGCATTAAGCATTCGCTCGAAATGTATTTTTTATAATTGAGATAAACGCTGTAACGTTCTAACACTTAAAATATTGTATTACCGAAGAATGACCATATTTGTAGAAAAAATATTTATAATTTTGAAATTCACACCTATTTCTGCACTGTACATGCCAATCCTACCTACATACTACATACTAAAACCTACAATGTAGTAAGTGTATTTTATATCATCAATCCTTGAACTAAACCATTCAATTCTAACAAATTTTTGTCCACAGGTCTATAGTTTCCCATGTATTAAAATTCCTCAAATCTTTATAGTTTCAAATGTGTAATTAATTTATTTACAGTTATAAAATATCACACTATTAACGAATTTTATCACTAGATTTATGGTATTTATGTCGTTAAATAACTCGCCGGAAAACGTATTTAATTGCTTTTACTTGTTGTATTATTTTCAATGGCCTCAAAGTCAAGAATAATCAATCATTTGGTATATCTTTAGTACATTGCGTTTTAATTTATCAATATCTAATAATTGTGGGGTTAGTTATAGGTTAGTTAGTTATAGTTATATATTTATAATTAAATACTATTGCCGAAAGCATTTAACAAAAAAACACCCTTATAACTATTAATTTTGGATTTTCTTTTATTATCGGTTTGATATGACGTATCTACACATTCAATTTAATTTCGCCAAAACTCTGTATTTTCAAAATAAACCTGTCTACATCCTAAAAGGTTTTTCTTTTACCCCGAATAAAACTTTGGTTTCATAAATCATCGGAAGGTATAAATAAATTTGCTAGATATGTATGTAAACTAGGGGCTAGAACAAATATATCGTATCTTTCTTGTGATGATTAAAATAACATTTTGTCTTAAAAGAAATTTAAAGAAAAGCTTACCTGTATAATGGATTAACAGGTATTCGCTCCTGACCAACTGTGCAATAATCCTTGGAAATTTTGAAGAAGAAATAAACACTTCAACAAGCAATCAAACTGATTGCTTTCGTTGTATTGTTATTCACAAAATTGGACGCACTTTTTTAATGACACAAAAATATTTTTATGAAGTTAAAGTTACTGTTATTGTTGTACACTAATGACCACAATCACGTGACTTAATAAACACAGTTGTTGCATACGTTTATTCAAATGAATATTTGTTTTTATGTGCGATAATCATTGAATCGTGCCAAACACGGAGCGCATAATAAGCGATACGTTAGCCACACAAGCTCCTACTTCGGCAACTCGATCACGTACATATTCAAGGCACACTTCCGATGTAATCCGACAGATTAATAGGGTTTATTTTTATTGCACAACAAACGTCAAAAAGATAATAAACACCTTTAAACTTTTCCCTAAAACTCGCGACACTGAACTTTCAAAGCGAGGGAAAACTGTCTGTCAAAACACCACCTAGCGGAAGGGTGGGAAAGCAACTTTTTTTTGAAAAGTCATAGAAAAAGCGTTCGATGAAACGTCAAACCCACATGGTATTTACGTCTTGTATGGCCGTATGAACGATCTGGACCGTTGGGTGGTTCGGTTCGCAATGAATTACTGTTAGCCGCAAGAGCCGCTGTTTCGGAGTATGGAGCCGGTTGTGTATAGCTACTCAATTGCTTGTGTGTATGTGTGTGAGATCTGCCGGGATGTTCCGTTCCTCCGCATGTCTCGCGGTAAAAGAGAAACCCGCCGAAAACCGCATGCGCTAATTTTTCGAAATTAAATTTCATTTGCATTAAAATTCTCCACTTACTAGAGCCTCGAGCGGCTTTATTTTTATAATTGTATAAGCTGTATGGTCATTAACCGTTGTACGATGGCAACAATAGCCCCTCCTCAATGCGTGCATTACTTTAAACGTTAAGTGCGAGCGCTTGTCTTCGAAACGAATTATATGTGCAACCAATCAGTAAATTAAATCTAAGGTGTAAAATAAGAAATTATTTTCTTAAATTTCACTGCGTTTTTATCGTTGATCAGCGGTCCTATATTTATTACTATACAATAACACTAAAGACGTGCCGCATTACGAAAGATGACCTGCGTGGAAGAGCTGGTGAGATCATTTACTCAGGTCCCAGAGATCGCAGGTTCAAATCTCAGTTAAGGCAATGCGATACAAATGTGTTTTTGGTTTGAAAATTAGATGGCTTAGAAATATTTTAAATGCTTTAATTAAATAATTCAAGTAGATCACTGATTTTTGCCTTTGAAATAAACACGAATGTTTGATAGTCTTTTCAAAATCCCAGAAAAATATATTTTTTATGGAACAAAATGTCCTACTAATGAACGACTTTTTGGTTATGATCGTGGCATTGTGGCAAATTAATTATTGTTATAAAAGATCGGCAATTTTAATTAAAATTATATTTTCGCCTGAACTTCAGAGAATAAAATAAAATAATTTTAGTCGATTTTTTTTGCATAAATCAAAACAGGCGACGGATGTAAAGCGGGAATTTCAACCTAAAGGAAATATTTTCCAAGAAAAGGCCTACGACATCTTAGGGGATGCTATGTAGAGAGTTTTTTTAAGGAAAGGAAGGAGAGGAAGTTCTGGAAAAGAAATATGTATGAGGGGGAGGGGGGTAGGAATCTGAGGGGCAGTGTGTCCAGGAGTGTCGGACGTACGAATCCATCCCTCCAACTGCGGTGCAAGGCGAGGGGTTGAGGAATTCTGGCTGGAGAGGTCAAAAGACCTCCCTCGAACAGTCTCTCTCAATCCAGCCACGTAGTAGATAGGCAGGTGTATCGCTCCACAAAGACCTGGACAAACCTCTGGTTTGTCCAGGTCTGGTATCGGTTGTCCAATAAATGGATCCCGGGCGGCGGTACCTACACCCGCCTCCCAAAAACCTTATCGCCGTCTACATTAGGAGTGTATTGTTAGTGTCCCGGTTCTGTGACACGACGTGGTGCTTGCCTCAAATGAAAATGAAACACTGAACAAAATTTTCGCAAATAGAAATAAGATAAATCAGTAATTGTTAGTAACCGACCGAAGGTTCGGTTTCGGCAGATTTTCTGCCTAACCTTCGGCCGCGCCGAAACTCTGCAAAAGATCTCAATAAATGGTAAATTTAGTCTTAAGAATGTTGTAATTGTAAAAGCAATTTAAATTAAAATACTCAACTAATGGGGTACTTTCTTTATAATGTACATAAGTGTTGATTATTGTCAAATTTTGGTTTCAAGAAGTAGTTGACATGTTTGTTAATTTTTTGTAATATCAAAAAAAAAAAAAAAAATTCTCATTATTCAATAATTATTGTTTTTAATTTGTTTTAACACATGTTAACTGTTTGTATACGTGTAAAAAATAAGCCAAATTTCAGTAAACAATAGATTTTTAACATGTCTAAAAAAGTTTCGGTTTCGGCCAAACTGAGACAGCTACCGAAGATTCGGTTTCGGTTTCGGTAGAAAGTCCTGTTTCGGTCGGACACTATTAATTGTCTTTATGAAAGACCAACATTGAATCACAAAATTGAAATATTGCTTGAAACAATTACTTTATCTCTGTATACTAAGATATTAAATTAATAATAATAAATACACCCTAAAATTACAATTATTCACTTCTCGAGATTCTACATTTAGGTCTGTCGTAGAACCACTGGCCCGGGTAGCGGGACCTAATTGGTATTCACATAAAACTTTAATAATGTCTTTGAGAATGTGACTTTAGGTGGTCATTAAAATAAAAACATCAACACTTAAAGCAGTAAAAGTTCAACGTTGTCTGCATTGCGAATCCAACAACGGATTGTAATGTAATCTTCTTTAATACTGAAAATGTTTCAATAGATTTCTAATCAAAGAAATTTCATTGCAAAATTAAATGCTTTCTGTACTGATTAGTGGCGCTGTAATCGTTTTATTTTCTAATAATTATTATGAAGAATGAGCTAACATAACTGAACTTCCTCGAATAATATTCTTACGACAGATGTTCTACGTGATGGGCATTATTAAATACTGCCTACAATATACACATATAAATTACATATGGCAGACGGAGAGTGGATGCCCTCACAAGTTCATTTGTTAAAACACTCTTTTTTAAATAAAATAATTTCCCTCAGGGCCTATGTCATCTTTTGTTTTAGGAAAGGAAGGAGAAGTTCAGGAAAACGGTATGAGGGGTGGGTATGAATCTGGGGTCAGTGGGTCCAAGAGTGACGGATGCCTCCCACTGCGGTGCAAGGCGATGGGCAGAGAGAGCCATGCCGGAGAGGGCAAATGATCTCCTTCAACTAGTCTCACCCGGTCCGGCCCGCCTTCCAGTAAGTTGGCAGACGCATCCGCCGCCAAGACCTAGACAAACCAAAAGGCCTATGGAGATATTTTGTAAAAAAGCCACAGTATATTAATTTTACCTCGACAATAACTTGTCTTCTAAATTTTTAACAATTACCACTATGAATATTAAGCATAACCATTTATCTTGTCATTTATTGGTCCGGCCCGCCACGCAGTAATTCGGCAGACGCATCCACCGCCAAGAACTAGAAAAACCAAAAGGTCTCTGGAGGTCGTTTATGAAAAAAGTCCCAGTATATTAATTTAACCTCGACAATAACTTGTCAGTACCATTAATTATTTAATTTCTTCCTTACGTGACATTATAATTGTAGTATGTGTGAAGCTGAAAATATTTATAAAAAAAATGCCTCAGAATCATTGCGTTCCAAAAAAAGAAATTTAGGTATCTCTCGAATGTTAGTAAACTTTAAAAATTATGACATCTTTCAAACATTTAAACAAAAGAAATACACATTTCAAATAAAGAATTAATAATAATATAATAATTTCGGTACCTACTTCACCGCTTGTCTGATGATTTATCCTTATCAGTTCCAATTTTGAAAATTAAAAGTTCACTGAACTTGAATGATTTTACGTGAGAACACGCAGAAATATTTCACTAGCATGCATCCATTTTCAAACCGAAAGAATACAGGCATTTCAATTCATGGTATAACTAAAAATCTTAACTATGTGTGCTTTTCATCAGTTGAAATTCTCCTTCAATTTTCCTTCATTTCGTTAAAGAAATGCTGAGGCATTTTTGTTAATGATTTAGGAAACTGTTTCACTAGGTCACAAGAACAATGCGACAAATAAAACTTCCTAAACCATTAGTTATATCTAGTCATAAAACTTTTTAACACACTCCCAAATGATAAACATTAAGAAGTGAAATAAATTACAATAATTTGAATCAACCTCCAAATATTTAGTATGCTCATAAAACTGATAATAAATAAATAATGACTTTTAATTCTTCTAGTGAACTTGGGAATACTCTGAACAAGTTATATGGACGTTATATGATGGCCTCCGTGGTCGCGGGTTCAACTCCTGTTGTGCGCAAGTAAAATTTATTTCAACGATCTGTGTTATTCACAATTTAATAATTTTAAAATTGTATACTTAGGTATATTTGGGGCCTGTTCTAGAGTGGAAGTACTCTCAGGATCGCCCTGATGTAAGACCACCATTCAGAATTGAAACATTGCTTGAAATGGCTTTAGCCGTGTTTGGTGACTGAACAGCCAGGTATTACATTTTCCTTCAGCCTCAAAACATACCCCAATTGGGCATTCCGTAGTCTCACAGGCTCCAGATGTGAGCAGTTAGGACTCTTGTACTATATTGTGAATTATTTTATATATATATATATATACCTAAGGGGTGGTCCATTAATCACGTGAGGCTCGTAAGGGGGAGAAGGGAGGTTCGGAAAAAATCACGAAATATCACCAGGGGGGGGTATAATGAGATATCACGTATATTTATTTTTCGTGATAATATTTTGAAAATTTCAAAATACTTTGTACTAAAAAAATACACGTGATTTTGGGGGGGGGGTTAGTCTAAAATATCACCACGGGGGGGGGTTAAAAAGTTGCTAAAAAAAAATAACGTGATTAATGGCCGACCCCTAACATGTTTCGTATAAAAATGTAAAAAATATATTGTTACTAAATAAATAAAAAATTAAATATATATTTATATGTAGGTACATAAAAAGTTTTAATTTTCAATACCATAGGAAATATTACAGACAACTAATGAGCGATCCACGTGTGATATTTAATTAATAAATGGGCTATAAAAATTATAA
This sequence comes from Limnephilus marmoratus, assembly GCA_917880885.1. NCBI lineage: Eukaryota > Metazoa > Arthropoda > Insecta > Trichoptera > Limnephilidae > Limnephilus > Limnephilus marmoratus. Next base: position 58,542,829 of record OU862908.1, read on the forward strand.
TTAAAATTAGCCAGGTATTATTAAAAAAATTATAATTAAAAATAGCCAGGTATTATTAAAAAAATTATAATTAAAATTAGCCAGGTATTATTAAAAAACTTATAATTAAAATTAGCTTGGTATTATTAAAAAAATTATAATAAAAATTAGCCAGGTATTATTAAAAAAATTATAATTAAAATTAGCCAGGTATTATTAAAAAAATTATAATTAAAATTAGCCAGGTATTATTAAAAAAAAATTTCATCTGCAGAGTACTCGCAAAATGTTTAAATCATTATTTTTTTTCAATTAACAATAGAGATGTCCTTAGTATCGTAACTAATTTCATACAATGAGTGTACACACTATAAATTAATTAAAATATTAGAAGATCAGGTACCGTCTACAGATGTATAATAACATATTGAACATCATCCCGGCTTTGGAAGCAGCAAATCACAATGTGTGAAAAAGGCACCACCATCAGACACCAGAAATCATGTTCTCACTAATCTTATCCTTATGTCATGTATGACAAAACTAGGTTAAAACTATAACGGTGCTATATAAAAAAAAAAATGTTGACCATCTTCGCCAAATAAACTGGTAAACATGCGCTGACTACCTTCAACAAACTTAACTTGACGCACGAAACCGGACTTAGAAAACGGGCAGATTTTTTCTCTCCCAACTTTTTTTCGTGGTTAGCTGGAATGACCTAGTCAAACTGACCTTGCAAGAGATGCCACTGATAAAGACATACCGTTCTTGGATTTGCGTGTATCTATGGAAGATTATTAGTTCGTGAGTGGCTTTCCAGTTTTTATCTACTGGTCGCCCTGCATGGATATGGCGATTTGTAAGTTTATTTATCAGTGTCTCTTCTTTAAGATGTGACTCCTTTTATGGAACTTCTGAACATCGAACGCACATTCAATCCTGCTTATCTTTAAGAGATCAATAATAACTCATCGCCTGTGTGCCATCAGTTTCTTCCGTCAATTTTCCACTCTTGCAAGCGGTGTGACCGTAATAAAACTTACTTATAATGTAAAAATCACCAGCTCGAGCAGGCGTATTTTCAAAGTTAGATCCGCTTTAACATATAGGCCGGAGAAGCAAAATGTCCGGTTGCCCAGAGTCAACTTTTTAAAGTACAAATGTTTAGACCCTACCAACCTTTTTTAATTGAACTGGAATTATTCAATCAACTAAACAGTGAGAATATGGCATCCCCAACTGGGGTATGTTGTGAGGCTGAAGGTAGTTGGTAGGGGACAGGAGATGGGGAAAAGAAAGTTGGGAATGTAACTGGTCTTCAAAACTGGTCACCAAATATCTGATCACAAAAAAGAGATCTCTTAAGTCATTTCAAGCAACGTTTCGATTCAGAATGGTGGTCTATCATCAGGGCGATACCGAGAGTATCTTCCACTGTGTAAATCGAAATTCAATTAAAAACATGACCCCCCCCCCCCCCCCTTGGGCTGGGTCCAGGACCTAGGTGAACCTACTTTTTACATGTATCTATTATTATCAAAATTAAATTATAACTTCTAGAGACTTGACCACGACTATGTAACCCCCCCTGGAGCTACGTGACCCCCCCCCCCCCCCCTGGCGCCAAAGCTGGATCCGCCCTTGAATTTAGTATCCAACTTTGGAAAGCGGGAGTGGGTATAATCGCCCCGGGAACCACCTATTGGATAACCAACACTTTTGCTATCGGTCACCCCAAGTGATTCGCTACGTTTGATGATTGGGTTCATGGAGTGAAGTCTTAACCTGCTGCGTGGCAGGCCGGATCCGGAGAAACCGGTCGAGGGAGACCTAACCAAGACCTCTCCGGTCACACACTCTCGACCCATCACCTAACACCGGAGTGGGAGGAATGGATTCATGCGTCTGTCACTCCTGGACGCACTGACCCCCAGATTCATAACACTCATACCTTTTTTATTCCCAGAACTCTCAGCATCTCCAAAGATGATATAGGCCCTGAGAGATTTCTTTTCTCCTCCTCCTGGGAATTTCTTCTGGGCCTCCTGCGTGGGGTTACTGTAAAAAAAAACCTAGGCAATAACTGGAAAAGCGGACAAGAAGATTTGTATTTCTCTTTACCTCTGATTCTTCTGAAAATTATTATAATATTTCTTTGGTTTCGTGTGCGAATTTAGGTAGATTTTGAAGGTTATTGGATGCTAGTAATATTGACCTTCTGAAGTATATTGGGGAACAATGAACATTGCTTGTTGATCCGTAAATACTAAATTCGATGCGGACTTTGTATTGATGGATGCAAATTCTGACAATTTCTACATGAAACTGCAAACAGAAATATCTATAAATCATTGTCCAATTATTATTAAGTTCTGTATTTAAGGCCTATTATCTGGCGGCCGAGAATTCAAATTTCGTCGAAAGATGGTCTAGAGATCTGTAGCGAGTCTTGCAACTGTACAGGGCGGTTCCGATGAAAAAGATTGATTTTCTTCGTACCACCACTTTTAACCAATAACTGAATATCGATTTTATTTCATTCAAAATCTGTTTTACTCATAATGTATTACATACATTCAAGCAATAAAATTGCTCAAACGCGTGATGATAAAATTATTCAAATTATGTACTTATTAAATTATTTTTGGACCATAAGTATTTATAATTTTTCCATAATGTCCAAGCAAAATAAATGCTTAAAAAATCTGAAATACATTAGTTTTTTAGACCGTAAATAAATAGACAAACTAAAGTATTTTCATCACAAAACATTCAGTTAATTATAAGTTTGTAAATACCTATCCATGAACATTAATAATTGGTCTGGGGTTTTGTCATCCTCTTATCTATATTATATTACTAGCTGGTCCCGGCATGCGTTGCTATGCCATTTAATAAAGAAATTGTTTCTCCCTGAGTGTCCTTTCCCATCGTCCCGTTCCCCTTCCGCCTCCCCTTCTTCTCCGGCGTCCTCTTCCCCTCTAGCGTTCCCACTCCGTCACCTCCACCTTCCCTCTCCCCACTCCACTCCCCCCCCCCCTTCCCCGTCCCGCGAACCCCCTCCCGAGTTCCCCTCCCCCTCCCAAGTCCCCCTCCCCCTTGCCGCGTTCCCCTTCCACCTTCCCCGCCTTCCCTCTTCCCTTTCCCGCCTCCTTCCGCGTTCCATATATTCAATCCCAGTACATTCAGTTTTTAAACAGCCCGCGTGCCACCTTTTACAATTTTTATTCAAATTTCCATTTTTCATGTATTTGGTAAATTTGGTAATTTAATTTGGTACCTAACATAGGTACCTAATTAAAATATCTAAAATTCTTGATTCGATTCAAACTATTAGGGGAGTACCTACTTTAAATAAATTTTTCAACATTTCAAAAATAGAATCCTGATTGAACAATCATTCGTGGGTGGTTTGGTATATTTATGAATCATTCATTGTTTATTGTTTTGCAAAATGTCATTCTCTAACACGCGAACTGTCAAACGTGCGATGTTTTCTGTTATTATCTAATTTTCTGCGCAATTTTCTTAATTTTTCTCTCCGTAAGAACCATCCTCGAACTTCAAGGAATATTTTAAAAAAAGAATTAGCGAAATCGGTTCAGCCGCTCTCGAGATTTGCGCTTACCAACAAATTTAGCGATTCATTTTTATATTATAGATTAAGACTGTTTATGTTCCTTAAATAAATAAACGATTTTTTTTAGATTTTATTTGAACTTAAATTAAAATACTGAAAAGTAGCTTTCCTAGAAAGTTTTTGATCTATTTCACAGCATTATTATATGATTTGAAATGTGTGTTGTATAAAACATCATTTTGTTTGAAATTTTAACAACTCTGCTAACGACCAACGGTATTATCTTATTATGACAAAAATAGACACACCTTTTCAAAATTTAAAAATGACTTTCCTGCCGAAAACAGTTTATATTTTTTTGTAGAAAAGAGTCGATACTTCTAGAATTTGATGTAAAAATGACATTTTTTTATTTTTTTTTTATTATTTATTTATCTATAAAAAGTATGTTTGTATTACATTATTCGATGCCTGTCTCACTAGGGTATACCTGTGTTGAGACAGGCGTAGAGGTACATAAATGAGTATCATACATAAGAATATTTAATTACAACGTAAGAATATTTAAGGTAAGATACATACTGATTTATACAATTCAAGCAGAAAGATAATTAAGATTGAGGGTTAATATCATAATGAATAAAGTAGTAAATCCTTTTGAATCTATATAGGGACTTATATTATACATATAGGATTTTACTATTTTAAGTTGTTTAATAAGGGTAAGGACATACGTGAGATATTACCGGCTGTGTCTGGTTATTCCCACTTAAAATTGATCGATCGAAACACAAGTGGGGAAAGCTCATTCGTATTCACTTTTACATATTATCACATAATTCATATTTGCCGGTCGAAGAATCGAGACGGCCATGACGTTGACAAATTTATGATATTTTTTCTTAATGCTAACGTTACTCCGAATGGCTTCGGGTAAATCGCAAACTTTCAAATAAATTTAGCTGCCGTCGTATAAAATAATGTTTTGCTTAAAAAAACTAGCTTCCAATCAAGAATAGGTGATTATAATTTTTATGATTGAAATTCAGACGAGTTTCTCGTTTGTAAACGCCATTTAATTGTCCGACTTCTCGAATCAGTGGATTAGCGATCGACTCAAGTTCCAGTGGATTTGGATCAGGTTCCAATTTACACATTTATCACAAAATAGAGATTTATGGAAGTTACCGACTTTGCAAGCTGTATTCTCACATAGCGTATTACCGATAAGTCCTCTTCCTATTAATTATAAATATATTTTTTTATTTTTTTATTTATCTATATAAAGTTTGTTTACACGGGATTTTTCGATGCCTGTCTCGCTAGGATATACCTGTGTCGAGACAGGCGTGGAGATATATCGTAAATGTATATCATAGTTACACGAATATTTAAATAATTGGAATTATAATTGGAAGTGTGGACAAATCCCGTAAAGAGTGTTTCGGTGCCGACCGTCGAGATTTTTGCAAAGGCGACACCCGCACCTGGAGGTATAGTACTTTCCTGCTAACATCTCGCGGAGTAGTTGGAAAGCTTTTGCAATACAGGTAGGTACCATAAGAGGCTATCCATAAATTACGTCACGAATTTCATGATTTTTTGACCCCACCCCCGTCCTTGTCACATCGTCACATTTGTGAGACCCCCTCCCCACGCCACCCCCCCTCCCCCCTAGTATGACGTCACATATTTTTGCAATTTTACATGTAATAAGGCAGTCGCATGTGTCGCAGTCGTTTTGTGAACGTGACGTCACAAAGCTCATGACCCCCCCCATACCCGTTGTCATAAATGTCACACTTCTCTACCCCCCCCCCCCCTTTAAAATGTGACGTAATTTATGGATGGCCCGTAATCTGAGGGTCGTACCTTGTATTGATTATTTCGATTTAACAGCTAATATTTGGAACCACGCTTATGCGATATCTTGTGGTATAAAAAAGTAATATCCATAGGCATTCAAATTAATAGACCCGCCAATCAGGGAAAGAGAAACAAACCGAGTTGCGAGGAACGCGGGAGGCGGTGTGGCCGTCTCCCTTTTTGTGATTTATCAATAAATTAATCTGACCATATAAAGGCGACTCGCAGTGTATAATTACTATTCAGTCCTCAGAAATAAATTCTGCTTACGAATTACCAGTCATTTTTACAAAGGTGTGCAAATTTCTGGCTGCGTAAAAAAACTTAACTGCAAATCCCAAATCGGGTAAACAAACTTCGGGCTTGTTTCCAAAATTTAATATGTTGTCACACTATTTAGTATTATAATTTACCCACCTCACTCATTTTTAGCGAGGCTACTTAGGCGATTCATTTAAAAATGAACATTCAGATCCTGGTCAGATAAGTCCCACAGTGGAATGTGCTGCAAACCTTGCTAAATTTAGCGAACTTTACTTTTCTGGGCAAAGTCTAGTTATTTCAATGTGCACTCTTCGGCGGTCAATGTACTACTGACGTCACAGTTAATTCAAAGCATTCTTGAACTCTCCTGGTGCTAAAAATATGTTCACGTGATTTACCACCACCTCATCGAAATGATACCAAGATTTAACGTTACGGCAAATCTATCAATTTGGATGTCTACGGTAATATCCAAAACTGCCACCTTCTTGAACCGGAAACGGAACGTAAAAAACGAATTTACTTTCAGTTGAAATGACAAATGGTCGAGTACAATCAGGACTTTGCTACGCTCACTCGAAAATGTTTCAAGCTAGAGCTGGGTGTCCAAGAAGGAGGCGTCTACTAATATCTACAGGAATTCCAAAAACTGAAAAAATCGAACTAATATCTATGAGAATCAAAGTGTTGACGAATATCTACAGCTCAAACTGTTGATTAATATCTATGAGAACCAAAGTGTTGACGAATATCTACAGCACTGGCAGAGGTTGGATTTTCAATTATGTATAGCATATTGGAATAACGTAATATAGCGTATGCAGTTTAAAAAACTTAATTTATGTAAGTATGTATGTAAAAATCCCTAATATCGGACTATTGGGCACATTTAGCTGATTAGTCCAACCTACGCTCTGTAGATATTAGTTCAACCTACGCTCTGTAGATATTAATTAACACTCTGAAGTTCGTAGATATTAGTTAAACATATGCGCTGTAGATATTCGTCAGACATACAGGCTGTAGATATTCGTATCTGGAGTCTCCAAGAACGGTAGAGGGGTTTTGTTTTATTTGGGACATCATAAAGGAGCGGTGCACGGATGCGGATTATGGACACCGTCGAGCACTACTTTGAGGAGATTAAGTAGCAATGAGGTCGTACCCGGGGACGCACGGTGCTTTTTGCGTGCGAGCCTATTACCGAAACGGTGATTCTATAGTCAGTGCTGAGCGTTTTTATCGTGCGGAATATCATTCTCGCAATTCACCAAGTGACGAGAGCATTAGAAAATGGATTAGGATGTTCGAAAATACCGGATCAACCAAAGATATTCAAATACAAAAGAGATATGCTATGGTGTCCGCGCAACTGTCGGCGGACTACGCCCTAATTAGAGTAGTTTGCATACAAAAATAATTAGTTCATTTCGTTGATTTTTTGAAGATGTGCATTAGTATTGGTTAACAATATTGTTTGAATACGGAAAGAATTGGTTCATTTAGTTTAACATTCGTTTGGTTTATTCGTTAATTATTCGTTCTTTTAGTTTATTTGTTAATTGGTTAACAATATCGACGACACCCGGAAGCGCAGTCCCACATAGTAAAAACTGCAGATAGCACATCTACTTATATTTCAATATCTTTGGGATCAACTGTGCGAATTCAAAACACGTGTAACCTGCGGTCTATTAGGGGTGAAAAAACGATCGAAGAAATACGGGCTTCGGTTGGCAAAAATCCATCTTCTCAAACAAAGTCAAACACTCAATATCAAAAAATCGTCTTTGCAGTTAATTTTGAAAGAGGACTCACATCTTAAAGCCTTTAAAATCCAGGTGGTTCAAGAACTGAAGGACACCGATTACGCTAATCGACTAAGATTTGCCAATTTTTTTTTTTTTTTTTTTTTTTTGGTACAGTACATACAATAGATACATAAATATAATGAAAGTATATAAAAAATAAAACTTAATACAATTATTAAATACAAATATACATATTTTTTTTAAATATTCTCCCATAATAAGCAGATGCTTGTGTATACGGGAGGAAGTATTATTTGTTAGGTTATTTCGATTTTATTTTTTTGAAATTTAGTTTACATAAAGAATAAGAGAAACTTTTGTGTTTATAGGTTGTTTTATAGGCGCCACCCCATCCTATTATACCATATTGGATTATGGATTGACAGAATGCGAAGTACGTCATTCTCAGTAGTTCTTTACTTAGAATGTGTCTCAAACAGCTAAAAATATATGTCAATTTTCGTACTCTGTTTTTAAGAATGGTTATATGCGGTATCCATTTTAGACATTGGTCAATAATGATTCCTAGATATTTGGTTGAAGTTTTCATTTCAATATTAGTACACAATAAGTTACAGTGGTGTTGTTGAGTGTGTGGTGCAGAATGGATCCTTATGTTTATTTCATACGGCGTGTTTGGTTTTTTTGTGAAAAATGGAATGATAGAGAGGTTCGCTAACTTTGACGAAGCCAATTTTCATTTAAACGGATACGTTAATAAGCAGAATTGTCGCTACTGGGCTAAAGAGAATCCAAAACAGAAACATCAGCGACCACTCCAAAGCCCAAAGGTCATAGTCTGGGTTGCAATGTCTGCTAAAGGCATCATCAGTCCGTATTTCCACGGAGACCGATGCGGGCGACCACTCACACCATTATTTTTTCAAAAATAATTTGCGCGTTTTCACTAATCTTCGCTCAAGGTTAGAGGAGTGCCAGCAGCGTGAGGGTCGTTATCTAGACACCATAACTTTTTCAAAATAATTTCCCATTCAGTGTCTGTAAATAAAACATAAACAACCTATTTGATTATTTATATTTTTTTATTTTATTCAACCATCAAACACCATTTACCCTTTTTGGACACCCAAGTAAAAACTCAAACCTCTTATTGATCAATAAATGAAAAATATGAATCAAACAATTCTACATAATGCCGCACTTATTATCATTGTTACGTAAAAGTTTAAAAGCTCGTGATGAAAATAACGTTGTGAGAATAGTTGTGTTATGTATTAAATCTAAAGATAAAAAACCGTGAAAATTTCATGACGCCGGAGATCACCGTTCGCGAGTTTTTTTGTGTGTCAAAAGAATAAATTTACTCACAAGTTACTTACTCGAAAGGTATGAGTTTTTACAGTTTTTTCAAGTCAGTTTATTTTTAAACTCTCATGTCTCAAGTGTATTCCGTCGGAAGGTCAAAGTAGTTCCGCTTTGCAATAAAATCCAAATTGAATATTTCTGAACGTATCCGGAAACTAAAAACTTTTTTTGAAAGATGCTGAGATGATATACGCTTTCTAATTTTATTATTGGAAATAAACATATAATTTTAGAAACATAAAAATTTGAAACGCAAACATAAAAAGTTCTAAGCATAGCTTATCGTACGTTTTTTCTAAGTAAATTCCTGATTATGAAAAAAATACACAAATGTTTTATTAGACAAATTACTTTTTTATCAATTTTTATAAGAAAAACTCTCTTTTATAGCTTTTGAAGGTTTTTCCCACCAACGTAATATATCATTGAAGAAGAAGATAACAATAATAATCTAAACGAAAATATGAAAGAGAGCAAGATACAGAAAACAGAAAAAAGACAATGATCGCAACTGGGACTCGAACCCAGACCTCTCGTCTAACCAGTACGTGCACGTTAACCAATTTCGCCATTGCTACCTTCTGTCAAGCCATCATAATAGTCAATCTCATATTTCAAATTTTAGAATTAACAATATTATCTTTAACTAATTATTTTTCCATATTATGGGCAACTACCCTTTTTATTGGAAACAATCATTCTAAGAATTGGTTTGTATCCTGGATAGCGTCTCGGATAAAAGTATCCGAATTTATTCATATGGAACTATTTATTGACTTTTTATAAAAGTCTAAATGAATATTCAATTTTTTTACAAGAAAAACTCTCTTTTATAACTTTTGAAGATTATTCCCATCAACGTAATATATCATTGAAGAAGAAGATAACAATAATAATCTTAACGAAAATATGAAAGAGAAAAAGACACAGAAAACAGAAAAAAGACAATGATTTGTATCGTTTTATTTAAAAATTATGAATGAAAAGTTTTAAATCTTTTTTTCAAATTGTGGTCGGAGTCTTTGGTTTCATAGAAGTATACAACTTTCAGATTTGAATATAAAGAGTGAAGTTTTGTTCTTTCCAATACCATTTAGATCATATTTTTCACCATGAAATAAAGGAGACAATTATTTCCCAAAAGCGAACAAATTAGCCTTTGGAAAGGCCTTAGAGAGGTATGCCTAGGTAATTCATGTAGATGTAGTTAACAAATTACATTTGTCTTGTGTCTATTACAACCGTGATCATTAAATAACCATAGCAAATCATTAATAAAGCCGCGTCAACAATATCAACACTGAGAAATCTAAGTTTTCAGAACACTCGTTTGATTTCACGTTTTTATACGAAATTTCTCTTCTGCCAGAGAAGTCGTCTGTGAACCTGATCGTGAACAACTTGTATGACAACTCTGATCGTTTCTACCGCTGACACTCTATTCTACCTACACACGTTCCTCGGCGTCTATACATCTATTGATATAGATAATATGGACAAATGTGGGAAGCAAATTGAACGTAGTTATGCAGAAAGAAGTCAGCCACAAAAAAACTCAAAAAGATGAAAGGAGTTTTGTCTAAAAATTGGATAATAAATCAAATTATATATAGATACCAAATTTCTTAAGACTGAGATTTTTGGAGATACCTGTTAAATAAAGGGATGTTTTGGTGAATCAATCACATATTTTATTCAATCCCTTCCTTTTATGTTAATAAAAAACCGTCGATGAACCAAATTTAAAGTGAAAAAATTTTAGTATTGAAAAAACAGAGGAAATACAGTGGAGATGATAAAATAGGAATCTGACTCTACAGAAAATTTCCCTATTGTATGAAGGAAAATAGTTACGGTTCTATTGGTTATGATGGTAAATTAGGAATCTGCTAATATTTAAAATGAAATGGTACCACAGAGACATCTGTTGACACCTTAAGTTAAACAATACCTATTGGTGTTTTTCAGGCCTAACCGTTTTCTGTAGAATACATATTAGAGAATGTCTTAGTCTGAGTATGTGAAATTATGCATTCTGCAGAAAACAGTCAGAGCTACCAAAACACAAAACTGTACTTATGTAATTTCAAGCGGCGGGAACATTTTCTGCTGATTAGGTAAATGTCAATGTTTGAATTATGTTTTCTGCTGAAATCGACCAGTTGACTCTGGCTATTTTCTGCCAAGTATGTTTTGATAAATTTCCATCAAAAGTGTTTTGAGTGCCGTGGTCGCTTTCTGCACATTTTTAAATTGTTTTATTTGCAAACAAAAAATATTTCATAAGGCGATTACTACAAATTTTTGAATGGAAGCGGTTGGCTGGTTTTAGTAGAACACAGAACTGACCTTACTCCGTCGGGTGACAACTATATCTTATTTTTGCCAAAATTGTGGAATAGTTGGTTTCTGCATAACTACGTTCAATTGTAAGCCCACATGCTTACTAATACGATATAAACGTATCCATTGAATGGTTTTCTTAATATTTTTCCCCAAAACCTTTTTTTACAATAGTTCCACACAGGAGGCCCTGATGAAAATAATAAAATAATTTTCCCTCAGGAACTATGTAATCTTTCGGAATTTAAGCGAAAAATGTTGTTTCTGTCGTGATGGAGGACTTAGCCAGCCGAGAAATTGAACTGGGACCCAAACCCGATGCCAAATCAGCCAATGACGGTCGATTAGCCAATTAGTCTTGGCTCCTTCGATTAGGAGGCTCTGAAAAAAAATAATTCCCCTCAAGGTCAATGTCATCTTCAGGGATGTCATGTTGAGGGTCTTTTAAGGAAAGGGGGAGAAGAATTTCTGGGAAGGACAAATGTATAAGGGGTGGGTAGGAATCTGGAGGTCAGTGTCTCTAGGAGTGACGTACATATGAATTTATTCCTCCCACTGCGGTACAAGACGATGTTCCCAAAGATCCCTGCTGCGCTGCAGAAGTCAAAAGGTCTCCCTCAACCAGTCTCTCTCGATCCGGCCTGTCATAGAGTTGGTGGGAAAACGCATCCGCCGCTAATATCCGGGCAAATCTCACCCCATGAAGTCGGGCACCCCTGCTAAGTCACCAAACGTAGCGAAGCATTTGGGGTAACGTATGTCAGAGGTGTTGGTTAACCAATTACTGGTCGTTGGGACGGCGATACCCATAACCGACTCCCAAATTGAAAATTAGGATAAATAAATAATGTAATTACCTTTTTAGTGATCCACACATATTTTTCTATGCAACGATTTAGAATATAATACACAATATTATAAAACACTTAAAAGCTTTGATAATAGAAAATTGCATAAATCAGAAATCAACTAACAATCACTACTTCTTCCTAACATTGAGGGGAAAATCTATCAACAATGACGACAAAAATTACTTAGCCCGTAAAATATAAACATTCAAAAAGCTGGTGAACGTATTTTTAAAACGAAATTGGTTGGAATTTCACGTTCTTTCCGGCTATGGTATAAAATTCCATCAGGGTACAGAGAGAAATTATTTTAAAACACATGTCGTATATATTTTTTTCATGGACTATGAAATATACAGTTGTTTCTATACCGTTTTGGCCGTTAGCCGCACACCATTCTCTGACTGAATTATTCCGGGCAGGAATCGGATTATTACTTTGGCGTGGACACCGCATTATTTATTACACCTCAGAAATTTAAATATTCAAAGCAGAATAATATGAAATGTAAACTAGAACCATATTTCATCAGTTTTTTTTTCTCTGAAGGAGAATATCAAAGTAAGAAGTTGATTTGCTTGATGTATTCGGTTCTAAAGCTTTCTTTGTGTATAAAATTTAAACAGTACACAGTACAGTATTATACTTAGGGGAAATGTTGAAATTGGAATAGTTTTGAAAAATGTTATCTTTTTTGATGTATGCATATTAATCCAAGCGATACAAGTTTGTGCGTAAGTTTTCTTTAGTAGATATTTAAGGAAACTCATTTTATTTTACATTTTAGTTGGTTTTCATTTTTCTCTGCAACGCGAATTACTTTAACATCTAACGTTTTTTTCTGAACTTGTCGCCGATTAAAAAAATATTCTTCTTAGACAATTCCAAACGTATGTCTTTTTCTTTCTTTATATATAAACATTTTAACAGAACTATATCCGTATGCTTTACAGGAGTGAGGTATCAAACATTTTAAAAAATAAATAAATCTATTTCGTTTTGGAACTGATGACGTCTTAGGTCAGATTGTTTCACAGAGTTTGAACAATTCGTCAATTTTCAAAATTAACATTCAAATTCTGTAAAAGTTTTCTTTAAGTTCTATTTTATCTAAGTACTATGAAACAACCGGTCAGTGGCGAAATAATAACAGTACTTGAATGAAACTTTCTCGGAACTTGAATTTTAACTTTTTAATTTGATGGTAATGCTTACTTTTAAGTTTAATGGAAATGCTGTGAAACTGACAAAATTTTAAACATTACACAAATAAGTAACGTCGCAAACGAAACTAAAATGCGTTAGGCGATATTTTTCTCATGCGTTAACATTTTTTAAAGTTAGTTGGTCAATTTTAAATTTGCCGATAAAACTATTTTTTTGCAAAATTATTAATGTACGTAGTACAACGATATTTTGTGTCGATAAATACGGCAGACGACAGATTATGTACATATATACTGATAAGTGAGTATGTACCGATATGGGTATTATATTGTTTGTATCAACTTACATAAGCATAAGCAGTAAGCTCAGTTAGCTCAGCCGTTTTTTTTACATTAACTCCACACAGGAGGCCCTGAGGAAAATGATTTCCCTCCGGGCCTATCTCATCTGGGATGCTGGGTGGAGGGTTTTTTTGAGGAGAGGAAGGAATAAACATTGGTCTTGAAGAGACCCATGTTGTAGGAAGGAGGAAACACAGAGGCTGGCAAATCATTTCACAGCCGAGCTATTGAACACAAGAACAAGTCGAAGAAACGACCCGATCTCATGTGACAAATGTCAACCATGTACAAATGTTGGGCACGCGTTTGGCGTGTTTACCAACTATGCACCAATGCCGAAGGGATCAATGACACTAGTTCCTCGGAGCATCTTCCATTGTAATACCGGTAGAACAATGATAGCATTCCCACCCGACGCCTATGCTCTAAAGATTGCAATCCGTCTGTTAAGAGAGGAGAATCTATCAAACGGACCGCCCGTTTCTGCACAGAGTCGATTTTTCAGGTATTTTGGAGCTCCAGACCAGAGATGGCTGCCAAATTCAACCGTGGGGCGCACTTGTGATTTGTACAGGGTTACCTATTGTGTACTTTTAAAGTATCTGCGGGCCGTGTAAAGTACGCCCTATTTTTGGGAGGTTAACTTTAGTCTGGCTTCGATGGAGCCCCCAAAAAGCAGTTCAAAACAACCGCTGAGCAACCATTATATTAGAAAACAGTATGCCCCCCCCCCCCCCCCCCCTAACAATTCATCAAAATCATTCAATTAGCTAAGAAATCGGACTTATTTCAAATGAAATAGAATAAATCATATAACTTTATGTTTAGTTTTTGTGCAAATACATAAATGCGTTGAAGAACATAAATTTATTGTATGTCAATGGTTACTTGATTGTCTCAGACAGTAATGTTTGAGAGCGTTACTCTCTTTCAATTTACCCTCAATATTTCAGAGGCGGACAGACCATTAGATTTTTTGCTTCCCGTGAAACACCTGTACGTCAGACTTCCGAATTCCGATGTCAAAACATAATTTTTTCATCGTTTTGAAAGTTTTTGGTAACAATTTCACCTTTTCATTGTACCGTTACAATAGTGGGCATTTAAAAATAAACTTTTAAAAACCGTGATCAATTTGTAATTAATCAAACTATTTATTATGAATCAAATTAACATTGGATATAGAGAACACAGCACATTTGAAATAGCCCCAAATACATTTTCGAAATTTAAACGTCAATTCATAACATTTTCAAATCTGAATGATCATTTTATATTTATTTGAAATTGGTGTAGAGCTTTAAATGAAACGGTGAGACGTTGATAGATATAGTGAGTTACCCTGGTGAAGCTTAAGTCAACCGAAACCGGTTGGTGAATAAATTTAAATAAAGTAGTGGTTAAAAACAAAATGTTGTTTTGTTTTAATAATATGTCAAACCGTAATGTGATTGCTTTCTAAGAAAACATTACATTTTTCTAATTTCCTAACTAATAACTTTAATGCACGGACAAGAACTAAAACTTAAAGATTTTAAAATTTTCATCTAAACGTTTTATTGATGATATGCAAAAGGTGTGGTAAAAGAAAAATGTCATTAAAAGCAAATTAATCTTATGCAAGGTTACAAATTAAAAAAAAATACTGAATTATTTCATAAGATAAGATAACTAAAACACTTGTCGACACGCAAAATTTATGTGTTTTTTTTTTAATTTTTCTTTATTCATTGCTTAAAATTTTATGATTACATTAATTAGTGGATTCTTCGACCACCATGCTAGGCTGATGCCCGTGTTATGGTGGTCGAGGAGGTAAATAAGGAGGTAAACAAAAAAATTATACATAACAGTGTTTCGATCAAATTTCATAATATAATTTTTTTATTTTTTACATGAGCTCCACACAGAGGCCCAGAGGAAAATAATTTCCCTCAGGGCCTATGTCATCTTTGGGGATGCTGTGTGGAGGGTTTTTTTAAAGGAAAGGAAGGAGAGGAGAGTTCTGGGAAGGAAAAAGGTTTAAGGGGTGGGTAGGAATATGGGGTTCAGTGTGTCCAGGTCATCCGCCTCCAAGACCTAGACAAACCTCACCCCATGGACCCGGGCACCCCTGCTAAATCACCAAACGTACCGAACCACTTGGGGTGACCTGTGGCAGAGGTGTTGGTTATCCAATAAAGGTTCCCGGGGCGGCAGTACCAATTCCCGCCCCCCAAATTGTTATAATTGTTATAATTAAAACCTTTCATAATTCTCGTGTTCTAATAGTTTATTTGAGATTCTACTAGTAAAATCACATTACGAGTCCAGAGTCCACGGCCGGCGTGGTCTAGAGGTAAGGCTCTTGACTCGTAATCCGAAGGTCGCGTAATCGAATCTCGGCGTGGCAAATAAATTTTATGTGTTTAATTTGTGATATTTCACAATTATTCACTAAAAATAATATATAGTTTATTTCCACGGGCACGTTCCACAGTGAAAGATACTCTCAGTATCGCCCTGGTGTAAGACCGCCATTCAGAATTGAATAGTTGCTTGAAATGGCTTTAGCCGTTTTTGGTGACCAGATCTGATTAGCCAGCTACCTCCCCACCTTCCTCTTCCCATTTTCTTCTCATCCTCACTACCTTCAGCCTCACAACATACCCCAATTGAGAATGCCATAGTCTCACTGGCTCCAGACGGGAGCAGTTGGGACTCTTGTGAGGAATGCACATAAAAAATAAAATAAAATAAATTAATTATTTATTTAAACTTTATGAGTCAAACCTCAAATTGTAATATTTAATTAAATGAAGACAATATAAGCGAAACTCAGTCGAAAATCTGGAAACAGAAAAATCAGAAAAAGATATTGAAGTCCCAGAGGTGCAAATATCTTTTTCTATTTTTCTGCTTCCAAATTTTTGATTGAGTTTCGCTCACAGTGTCTTCATTTAATTAGAAAAAAAACCTTGTGAACCCGGGCACCCCTGCTAAATCATCAAATCTAGCGGACCACTTGGGATAACCTATGGCAGGGGTTTTGGTTATCAGATAAATAATTCCCGGGGCGACGGTACCCATACCCACCTTACAATTTGCACTCTCATCTACGTTCGTGAAGTACCTACTGAATGGTGGTATTTACGTAGGTACTGTAATTCTAAGGCATTTAATGGTTTCTTATGATATATGATAAACATATCATAAGATATAGTTATATATAATGTTACCATCATTAGGCCTAGATACCTACTTGCATAAAAATTAATATTAAGGATTAAATCGAAAAGAAAAAAAAATACCGGTAACCTTCGAAGTCTAAATGGTATTGTAACGGTTCACGACGAGTTCATCGAAAACGAATTCATCGAAAATCATTTCATCGAAAATCAATTCATCGAAAGCAAATTCATCGAAAACGAGTTCATCGAAAATCAATTCATCGAAAATCAATTCATCGAAAACCAATTCACCGAATGATCAATTCATCGAATCGCCAATTCATTGAAAAAATATATTTTGTTTATTATTAATTTTTTAAACTTCATGAGTAAAATCTCAAATTATAATATTTTAATTAAATGAAGACAATATTAGCGAAACTCAGTCGAAATCTGGAGACAGAAAAATCAGAAAAGATATTGGCTCCGGTGGGACTCGAACCCAGAACCCTTTTCTTACATGGAAACAGCTCTACCGATTAAGCTACGGAACCCATATTAATTCGGTCACTTTTAACTGTATCATACTTCGACTAAGAACTACCAACATTATCTTCACTTACTTAACGCACATATTATCGAGTTATAGAGTTGAATCTTGTAATTATATATAAAGATAGCAGCCAATAATATGTGCGTTAAGTAAGTGAAGATAATGTTGGTAGTTCTTAGTCGAAGTATGATACAGTTAAAAGTGACCGAATTAATATGGGTTCCGTAGCTTAATCGGTAGAGCTGTTTCCATGTAAGAAAAGGGTTCTGGGTTCGAGTCCCAGCGGAGCCAATATCTTTTCTGATTTTTCTGTCTCCAGATTTCGATTGAGTTTCGCTAATATTGTCTTCATTTAATTAATATATTTTGTTGATATTTGAGAGAAATACCGAGCGGACCGAGAAGTTAAAAAAGCATTGGTCAACCTAAACTAACCTAATCTAACCTAACTTAACCTGTTTAACCATTTTTTAAATATTTTTTTATCATCACTCTTAATGACCTTTCTGAGTTGTTTATGAGTTAGTTTCATTATGAGTTGTCTGGTTACCGTTCCTTAGATATCCCTTTTTTGCAGTATCAGACAATCGGAAATCGAGGAGATAACCTATAAATTTTACATTGTCACTACGAAACTGACAGTTGCTAAACACATTTAACTCAGTTAAGATGATAGACTTCGCTTTTCGGCCCATACAAAAAGGACGCCCGGGAAAAAACACTTTTCTACATCGAAAATTGCACGAAATCAATATACTTTTTTTGAATTGCCTTTTAGAAGGTTAAAGGTATGTCGGTATGTTTTTAAATTTTCGATGCGTTTCGTATTAACATAAACATTCACTGTCAAACTTGCATAATTTATCGAAAAATATTATTTAAGAAACAAGTGCTGCTAACTCAATTTCCATTAAGAATTTCAAAATTATAAAAACATACCGACGTAGCTTCTTCTTTCCAGAATATAATTGTTTTTTAAAATTACAATTTCGTGAAAGTTTCGGTGTAGAAAAATGTTTTCTCCCTAAACCCTTCTCCGAGCGATTTCTGTAGGTAAATCAGACAGTTTACAGCAGTTGTCCCGTTCGCACGTTTTACGGGTCGAGGCAAGGAGTGCATGGTTGGGGGGAGCGTCATCGTTTTCGGTAATAGTGATGTTAACGGCCGCTGTTACCAATCCTACTAATCAACTTCTAAGCTAAATCTTAGTTTTTGATTAGCCAAGCGATTTTTAAGCATTTTGTAGGGAACGTTCGTTTCGCGTTGTTACCAACCATTTTATCGTTGAAAATCTTAAGTGGCCCCACACACAACCGCACACTACCATAGACAATAAAATGACGTCAAATTAAAAACTTTCTATCTTAAATTAATATTAAAAAGTTAATTATTGTAACTCTTATTAATACACATTATTTCTTTAAATGTCGTTATTCGTAAACTGGTATTTCATATTTTTTAAACAAAAGTATATAATATATTATTACAAATAAAGTGACCACCTTGACTTGAAGGTAGTGCCACAATCGGTAATTCCCATTTGATTTGGCGGATCGGCGTAAGTTTTTTCTCCGTGCGTTAGCAAGTAAACAAACTTTTTAAAATGGAAAATAAAACAAAGCGTGCCAAGAATTTAACACCAAATGATAAGATGAGGCTTGTAGAACTCATCACAGCATCTGTTATCGAAGTCAACGGGCGGTCCCAATTACATATTAAACATTACTTCCGCCCATTCTGCAATATCTATTATGTCTAAAATGTCTAAAAAGTCTCTATCCATTTTATTATAACGACAATAAATCTGACAAATGCAACACAAATAACTGAAAGGAGCGCGAACCCGACTGTCATTTGTCAGAGTGACATTTGATCATTCGCGGTATTTTTCACTCTGTGGACACTTTTTATAACTAGTACTTTCCTTAGATTTATGCTTAAGTAGCTAATCCAGTAGTCCGGCTGGCTTAGACTAAGCGGCTTGCTTAAGCGATGTTTGTGTGTTGGTAACAGCGTAGTTTGCATTTAAGCAGTGATGAACCTTAGATTTAGCTTAGAAGTTGATTAGTAGGATTGGTAACAGCGGCCGTAAGACTACATAGTTTACGCAACAATAGTGATGGGGTTGATATTTTTTTAATTTATGATTTCTGTTTAGTTTCATAATAATTTATTTTAGAGGTTACGGTCTAACACATTTATTACAATACGTAATATAATAATTTTTCATATAACTATTTTATAATATTATTTTAATTCCTGTGAACACATAACGTTACTTGCAAACTAAATAAACAATGCCGAGTTAAACACAATGAATAATGTGAAATATTTTTGGACTTTCGTGAACTCGAAACAATCTTCCTTTGATAAATTCAATAACGTGTTCCGCGGAAACTGTTCTTTAAGTGATGGGCAACAAATTTGCATTCTTTTTAATGATTATTTTCAATCTGTTTTTCTCAAACTAAAAACATTCCCACAAATAATGTAGATATAGTCAATAATAATAAAATGAGTTAAATAAATTTGAATTCGATTAATATTAATACATAAATCTATTTAAATATCTGAAACATTTATAATCTAATTAACCTCGCAATGTACTAAATCAAAACTATTTTTATTGTTTATCTATTATTAATATTAGTTTTTACTTTCACTATGTAATACTATAACTTCTAATATCTCTACTTGCATAAGAGTCTGAAACCACAACAATTTTTTTTATATCTTTTAATATTTTTTAATCTGCCCTTGCTGCCTGTCTGTATTCCATATTTTGTAATATCTTTGAGATCTGAAAGTTTTTGCTGTGTACTGTCATTTTATATCACAAAATATCAAAATCAGTTATGTTTTCATTGCTGTCAGACGATTATTCCGATAGTTCCAATTTTTATATTTGTTTTATAAACTAATGGCCTGTTGTAAAATCCTAGTTTTCGACCTTGGCGCACCTGTGCTCGCGCTGCCGTTTTGAAAAACCAACAGAATGTAAACCAAGTAAAACACTGTTTCCTCTGTTTCAATTTTTGACCTGATTTTGGTGGATTAGAACCTCGGTACATAATAGAGATGAAAAAAACATCACACATATACCTAAATCTTTTATGATATTTTATGCTCTACAAAATTGGTTTTCATATTTTTTCTTGAAAATGCACTGGAAAAGAGATGATCACGAAAACACAAACCTAGTCGCGCAATATGCTTGTTTGTGCAAACTCGTACGATTGTTTACGGCTTTAGAAGTAGAAGAAATAAGTCAATAAAAGTAATTGTTACAAATAGCTACTTTGGGCAAAATTTGCACTGGTAACGAGATATTTTAGAAAAACACGATTTTGGCGTGATTTCGGCTGGTTTTTTCAAAATGGCGGCATGAGCACGGGTGCGCAAGGTCCAATGATTTTACGTCAGGGGACCAGTTTATAAAACACATTGAAAAATTGGAACTACTGGAATAATTTCCCAAAAATAAATTATTAAGATTATGTATAAAAAAATAAATCGTATCCCTCCAAACAATTGCTTAAGGAAACTGATATTTTGGACCTTAGACAGACCTATGGTCTTCAATGTCTTAAATTTATTTACATGCGTCCAAATAACTTTCTAAAAAATTCAAATAGTACCAGCCAAAGACGTGGCACATGTGAGTATGCAGTAACCCACTGCAAAACTAGGTTGTCCCAAAGGTATATTAGTTTTATTAACTAACTAACTAACTAACCATCACGCCGTTTCCCCGCAGGGGTAGGCAGAGAGGACAGACCGCCAAACAACTCGGTCTTGGCACACACTCTTTGCCTCATTCACATTCATGCATCGTCTCATACATTCTCTTCTATTATTCTGACTTTTGACATGGCCCGACTCAAGTATTTGATTCACTTGATCGTGCCACGTCTTCCTCGGGCGTCCCCGACTTCTTCTACCATTCACATTCGCGTCGTATATTCTTCTTACACCACTTTCTTCGTTCATTCGCTCTACATGCCCAAACCATCTGAGGGTCCCTTTCTTAATCTTACTCATTATGCTTACATCAGCCTTACATTCTTTGCGGATATCCACATTTCTCACACGATCATACATTGTTTTACCACACATACGTCTCAGGGATCTCATTTCAACAGCATTCAGCTTACTTTCATCCTTCCTCTGCCAGTTCCATGCCTCACTGCCATACATCAGGGTAGGTACCAGGACTCCATTGTGGACTGCTAGCTTCGCTTCTTTTGACAGTTTTTTATTAGCGCCAACGGCATTCAGTCCACCATTAATGGAGTTACCGGCATTCACCCTTCTTTCAATATCTCTATCAGCCTTCCCATCTCTAGTAAGTATTAGTTTTATAGCTCCAAAAATGTATGATTTACTATGTACAACCTTTAAAGAGAACATTTGTCAAAATCTTCAATCTTATAAAAAATATAGGTACCGAAATTAGGCTAAAAAACAATGAAACAGATATGTTTTTCTTATGTTTAAATAAAGCCGTTAAGTATATCTATCATTAGTCAGCTTTTATAGAAGACATATAATATTATTTGCTATTTTTTTGTTTGATTTTTATGTTTTTAAATTGCACTTGTAACATCTATTCTTACAAAACTTACAAATACGATAATAACAGTGCAGACTGTTATTATGTTGTAATTTTTAATTGCATTTATTCAGTTACTTTTTTAAAATCCCTAATTTATGAATACTTAAAATATTCACTATAACCATAGAAATAAAAATAAAAGTAAAAATCAATATTATACCCACGCACAGGCATTGCATGTGTGGATTTTATTTGTTCATATATTTATTATATTAAGCTTTTTTATATACTTTTCATTATTTTATGTATCTATTATAAGTATTGTATCAAAAATTTTCAATAATTTTTTTTTTTTAATTTTACCATCGTGGATCGCTAATTCCTACAAAGACCAATGGCGGTGTTACCTGCCATCCAAATTGGCAAATCATCACCAATCACCAATCACCATTTTCGATACCACAATGTATAACATATAATTTTGAATTACAATAAACAATATATTATAATAAAATTTATTATATTATATATTATAATATAATAAAGTTTATTATATAATAAACAATACATTATTAGATATATTATACGAGTATTATAATAAACTATACTTTATTATTTTATATTAAAATAAACAATACATTATTATATTATATTATAAAAAAACAATACATTATTATATTAATATTATAACAAACAATACATGCATTTTCACTAACCTAGTTATTGCCAAACGTTCACTAATTGATTATAGGAGCCCATACCCTCTCAATATATTGATTGAGGAATCACTAAGTCGCTAAATACTACGAAGAACAAATAATTATAATGCGGGTTGCTTAGGTAGGTACCTAGGTAGGTACGGCTGTACGCATTTCCGAGTTCCGAATACAAGATGCTAGACTCTAGCGGCTAGCGGCTAGCGCATGGCTAGCGGCTAGACGCACAATGTATCATAGCTGTGTGTCACTAAGTGTGTGCGCTTATTGTTTTGAATTTCGTCAGTATGTGTGAGCTTCATCCGAGCGGGACAAAGCAGATATAATGAAATACCTAAACCTTCCGCGTTCGTTGCGAAATCTAGCCTCTTAAACAGACCTTTTTGGGTATTTAATTTTGACAGATCTAATATCTACAAAAAAATGTTTTTCGATGAATTGGCGATTCGATGAATTGGCGATTCGATGAATTGATCATTCGATGAATTGATTTTCGATGAATTGATTTTCGATGAACTCGTTTCCGATGAATTTGCTTTCGATGAACAGATTTTCGATAAACACGTCGGTTACCTATTGTAACACCCCGTTTATATTCACATTGTAATGTTAAGTGTCCATTTTTGCTGAATTATGTGGAATGTTATCAATAATTCATAACATTTTTTTTATTTCTTTTTAACTACCCAATAAATTATTTTGCCTTTCGGATTTAAAATTGTTCAACTTTCAATATGTCTTAAACGATAAAAATCTTAATGAGTGCACATTTTTTTAAAGTTAATTATGTTTACTACCTGAGAATTAAATAGTGTATCCCTCGCAATTCGTAAGTATCATTGCCAGCGTTTCTAATAAATAAACAAGTCCGAATTCAGTAGACGTTGATGCATTTGGTCCCCTACTCACTACAATAATAATTGCTACTCAAGTTAATGCGATAGTAATTAAACAGTTAAAAAAATCACATACAAAGCAGCCCATGACGGAACCGTTAATTTATGCGAAACGAAAGTGTTCCTGATGCGGCTAAAGTAGGTAGGTTCCATCACTACTTGGCTAGGTACGTACCATCACTACTGTTGTCTAGGTAGGAACTCGTTCTTCACCGTATTCATACATCTCTCTTTATCTGCACATCTCATACATTCACATACTCACATATATACCCCCAAATAAGCATATTTCGATTTTTGTATACATAGATAGAAGATCGGTACGGTCCCTTATGAGTTTTGCTAACTTAAATGGCGTGTAGGTATACCAGATATATGAATAATTTGACAAAAAATACAGTGCAATACCTTATTTTTGAAGACGTAATTTTTATTTTATTTGGATGCGATCACTTTTTAAGCCATGTTCATTTAAAATACTTATTTAGTGAGTGTACGTACATTCTCTTCACTTTGCATATGAGGATATAATTGATTTAAAGAAGCTCGCTGTATTACATGCAATAATTGCCCCTTTCGGGGTGAATTTTATTTTTAAATAATAGCCGAACATATTTATATATGTGGGTAATAAAAATAAAAATCTATTCATGAATATCTGGATGTAATTGAAAAAGAAAGTGATTAAATCTGATAAGTGAAAATTCGAATGGCAAACAATTTCGCATAGTACATCGACCCAGTCCAGTTATTATTATTGGCAGTAAATTAATCTGATTAATAATGTTGTTATTTAATAAAATAAGCCTTTCCTTTTCAAGACAATTTATAATTTCACCTGCAATATTATTAAAGATTAAATAAGCAAAACGTTTATTGACACTCAGCTTTGTAAATATTACAACTGGTTATAACGAAAAAAACATCTCTTCAATCCAGATTTTACGATTGCTGTTTAGGTAGCTAAGACAGCTTTCGAAATGCCAACTATTATACTTACGTGATTTCAATACAAAAAAATCTAAATTAGATGGTTTTAAATACGCATTAAATATACATCGAGATAAAATTTGATATTCTCTTCTTATTAGATATATCTTTAAGTAGTTATTCATTTTCTATGCCACTAGCCTGACGTGTTTGGGAGATTTTTTTAATTTAAAGAAAGCAATTTAGATACATCGATACATTTTAGAAAATTCATTAAAGATTAACAAATCATGACAGAATGATGAATGGATATTTTTCGGAAGTGAGCATAAAAGTAGGTATATCTTTTTCTAAACAGTCGCCCACGCCCAAAAACATTTCAATTTGCTACAGATTTACGTGAAAATTCAGACGTTGGTTGATGATTAATGATTATAAAATAAAATTCTCTAACCGATACAAAACTTGGATTGCTTGCGAGTGGCCATCTTTGTTTTATGTTACAAAGAAGCTTACAGCGGGAAAAAGTGGTTTGGATCTTGGATATCTTGTGAGGCTTGCTCTTTTACATTATTTGTGTTTACCTCCGATCTCCGATAGAGAGCGTTGGTTTTCTTTTTTTAGTGCCTGTTTTTTGATATTTTTACATTTATTTTGTGGTTACGTATCCAAATATATATTTAACTTTATTTAATCCGGAAACCAAACATCTTTTACATGCCTTAACTTTGAGACATGGGTGAAAATGATATAAGACTTGTGCGATTTTCACCTCTGTTTGCGCATGTAAAGCTTCGTAGTAAGTTTCTTCCTGTTTATTCACCTGGTACGCAAATAAACTTTCGAAGCTAATCAAAAAAATTACGACAAAAATTGCAAAATTACTATATGACGGAAAGTGTGTGGCGGTCGAGCGGCGCGGCGTGTGTTTGATTTTTCCAAATCTACAGTTTTAATCCGAGATTGATGAAATTTAGAACTTTAGACCTTCAATAAGAGAAATCACATTGTTTACATCTGATTTCGAAAAATTCTGCGTAAAGCCCGGGCAGCTTCGGAGACTTCAGCTATATGCCATGTAATATAAATTACAAACATCTTTATAATGGTTCGTTCA
The DNA here is from genome assembly GCA_917880885.1 of Limnephilus marmoratus. Taxonomy (NCBI): domain Eukaryota; kingdom Metazoa; phylum Arthropoda; class Insecta; order Trichoptera; family Limnephilidae; genus Limnephilus; species Limnephilus marmoratus. The sequence continues at coordinate 58,568,273 of OU862908.1, forward strand.
CCAGGATATAAAGTATAGATACAGAAAATTATGTAAGATGTAAGAATACCTATTTATATTTTTTATTTGTGACTTATTTGTGTATTCTAATAATGAAAGAGGATCCGCATTGCTCCAGAAGGGAATATATTAGAGCGTCCATTAGGGCGTCCTGAGGTAAACTAATATTCGGTCCTTACATATGAAATTGGCGTTTTGTATGGGAAAGTAATAAAGTCGATTTTTTTAAATATAATATATTTATTTAATCAAAGTATGTACCATTGCTATCTATGCACTTTTGCCATCTCATAGGTAGTTCATCAATCCCTTTACTAAAAAAACCCTTCGGACGGGAATCAATAAAATCTTTGAAAGCGGTTTGGACTGACCCATCAGAGTTGAATTTTTTGCCCTTACAAGAAGTTATCCAAATTTCGAAAAAATGGTAATCTGTTGGGGAAAGGTCCGGAGAGTAGGTACGGTGGATGTCTTAGACATTCCAATTGAAGCTCCTCTAATTTGGTAGCCGTCTGTTGTTCATTGTGTGGTCTAGCGTTCTAACGCGCGTTTGTTGATTTGCTTTACTCAATTCGCGAGGTACCCACCTTTCTAGCTTTTTCACCTTCCCAATTTGCTTCAAGTGGATTAAAACAGTTTTATCACTAACACCGCAGCCTGCAGCTAACTCGGACGTGGTTTGCGATGGATCCGCTTCGACAATAGCCTTCAATTCTTCATTATCAACTTTGGTCTCCGGCCGTCCACGGGGCTTGTTCTGCAGGTCGAAATTTCCAGAACGAAAACGTTGGAACCAAAAACGCAATGTGTTTTCTTCAATGGCGTTATATAAAGTTTTCTTTTGCGGCACCGTCGCCATACATATCATTAATCCTTCGAGTCGTTTCTGCAACACTGGTGCCACGGTGGAACTCGTACTCGTAACTAACGCGATATTTCAAGTTTTCCATTTTGTAAACTAAGTGACGTAAAGAAAAAAACAATTAAGGAAAAAACAAATGAATTGTAATTTTCGAAACACAAATACTTGAGTAAATAGCTGTATAAATTTGAATTTGGAATTCCTAACCAAAGAGAAGATATTTGAGATCAAAGTTGCCAGTACGGCAAAACGCCAATTTCATATGTAAGAACCTAATATATTAAATTAATAATTCTGAAAAACGTTTATCACTTTTTGCTAGATGGTCAATAAACACAATAATCTTCTTGTTTCCGGAAAATATCTGACGTTATTATTATGCTAGCGACCGTATGGTTGAAACTTAAGAATCCGACTTCGAATAGATCTTTGATGCCACGCCTTATGCAAAACCATCTTCGTACTTGAAGTTTGTTTAAAAGCTATTTAAGTAATAGAACCTAATCCAAGCAAGTAGCAAATAATGCTAAAAGTTGATGCCACTTACGATTAAGATGATACAGCTAACGTGAGGAACGTCGGCTGGCAAGCGTAAGTACTATTGGACTTGTATGTTCGTGAATCTCTCCGGGTATGGAGAGATGGATGATAAAATGATTATTATTGTAACTGGCACTTGCGAATAATAATACCTCGTTGTGATTTCTACCACGCGTCTATATATTATATATGATGACATCATTGCTCGTCACGGTTACTTTGTACCGGTGACTAGCTGTCACTGGATCGCTTGAGATTATTTTTCCGAGGAACCTGCTATTTTAGGAACCAGTTCCTATCGGATTTATAAAAAAAAAATAATATAAAAGAGCGGGTTTTTAACTTCTAGTGAGAAATAAATGTCTGAGAATAAATGTCCAAAATGGAAAATCGTTTTGATGGACCACAACGGTTTATTGGCTCTTAATTTTAATGGTCGCCGTGAAATATTGATTTCTTATCCAATCGTATTAATAATACTCATTTCAAGTTGTGCGAATAAAACGAAACATGGAAAAGTCAGTACAAAAGAAAGCGAAGATAACACATCTGTGAAAATAAATAATTTTTCGTGCACCACTTATTTCCTACTTGAACGCGACTCAACAACTGAACAATAAATCAATTATTTTCTAACCCACATTTTGTTTTGCTCAAACTATTTTTTTGTCTTATTAAATTTAATGTGGTTTCGATTGCTGGCTCCAACAAAGCCTTTTAAGAGTTGACATATTAAATTTTAAAAATATATTGTAATGCGGAAAATCTGTTTTTTTTTAGTTTAGTTTAATTTCCAATCGCATGGAACCAGTGAGATTATGGCATTCCCAATTGGGGTATCTTTGAGGCTGAAAGTAGTAGGGAGGGAAAGGAGATGGTGATGAGGAAGGTGGGGAAGTGCCTGGCTATTCAGATCTGGTCACCAAACACGGGTAAATCCATTTTAAACAACATTTCAATTCTAAATGGTGGTCTTACACCAGGGTAATGCTGAGAGTAACTACCACTTTGGAAAGTGCCGTAAAATATACCTTTTATTATTTTTAAAAATAAAATTTGTTAAATAGTACAAATCAAACTGAATTTATTTGCGCACGCCGGGATTTTAGCCCGCGATCTCCGAATCGCTAGCCGAGAGCCCAGCCCCTCGACCACGGATGCCGTCAAAATATGTGTGCTATTCCAGCCAAAATTTTAAAAAGTTGTGTTCTAGCATCTTTAAATTTACACGTCTTTTTGTCTAGAAATTCAAGGCTAGCTCAACTATGTTCTGCTTGCAACGTCATTTCTATGGTGAGCTACGGAAACATCAATTAAAATGTCAAAAAAAGTGTGCAATTCACAGGCGGTAGAAGTGAAACCTTCAGAAAACTAAAGTAGACAAGAGCGGGAGGAAACGAAGGAGGAACGAAGGAGGAACGCATGAAAAGGTAATCGATAGGCTACGAAGTCCCGCACAAAGGGAGACCGATTATAGCTAAATCTATAGATGTATTTGTTTGTCTGTTTTTAGTGTCGCTTTTTCGTTTTACCGAGTTTCAAATCACAACGGTGCTAAAGAAGTTTTCACTTTAATAATAATGTCATATTGTTTGTTCTGTGTGATTCAATAATTATTGTTCAGTAATAAAACAGAGTTTAAATATCTAATGAAGCCGGGGGGTGGTAACTACTGGCATATTATTAAAAACAAGCCAACAAATGTCCGTTTTATATGTCCCTGAAATGTTATATTGGCCTGATTAATTATAATTATTTTTGTTTCTCATCTGGCATATATAATAAGACACAATGGTTTTTAAGACGATGAATCTATATTATTTCGACCTAATTCAAATAAATTATTTCGCAGTTTTTGTTGGACTATACGACATAATAAATTAACCAATACTTTCCTATTACATTAGTTAAGTTAACCTTATTTTGTTTATTGATCTTGTATTTATTATTTTCACGGTATTTAAAAACTGTTTTGGTTTGGTAGGCACCTGTTTGTTATGCAGTTATATTCAAAGAATAATAAAAAGTAATATCGATTTCATAATGTGTTTGTGGTGGGACAATAATTCATGCGCCTAATTGTAAATTGAATTAAACTTTTTTGTTGAAGTGGAGATTACTTACGTAATACTTAATATCTTTTTCTTTTGATATGAACCGAATTAAACAACTCACTGAAGAAGAAAAAACACGAATATCACCTCAGACCTTAATTGGATTGGATTAACCCTCAGATTGGTTTGGTCTGCGGGCACATTTTAATGCTTTCCCGTGGTCAGCTGTCTGTTTTCGGACCTCGGATCCCTCAAGATGTGCCCAGGAAATTGGTGAAGTCATCACATCCGCGATGGATGGCTTCATCCAATCCACTGTTAAAGAAACTGGTGTGGGCTCAAAGCCGTGGTTCAGTCGACAATGCTCTGAAGCAGTGTGACGAAAAAACGCGGCTTACCGAGCCTACAACACATCTCGAACGTCCGAAAACAGAACAGAATATAACAAAATGGCAAAGGAAAGCAAGAGGATCATTAATAGGTCTAAATTCGAGCACGACCTGCAGATCAGTAGAAAGCTGGCTGCCTGCCCGCACGGCAGCAGAGCGTTCTGGTCGCTTGCGGGCTCAATAGGTCGCAATTTCTGCAAATCCAGTCTGCCACCTCTTACCAGACCTGACGGCTCTCTAGCAAATACCGCCGCCGAAAAGGCTAACTTATTAGGCAAAATGTTCGCGGAAAACTCGACCCTCGATGATCAAGGTGCTACCCCGCCGTCGGTTCCTCACTGCGGTTTTCATATGAAAAAGCTGAGGATCCGGCATCGGGATGTACTCCAAGTCTTACGAGGGCTTGATATTAATAAAGCTAGTGGGCCTGACGGAATACCTGCCCTGGTATTGCAGAGGTGCGCTGCAGAAATAGCTCCAATTTTGACGAAGCTTTTCAAAATGTCCCTGAAGTCTGGCTCTGTGCCCTCTGGTTGGAAAAAAGCGATCATTCACCCTATTCCAAAGAAGGGTGACCGCTCCAACCCAGCCAACTACCGCCCCATAGCGATCACATCAGTTCTGTCTAAGGTAATGGAACGTGTGATCAACGACAAACTGCTCACATACCTCGAGAAGAACAAAATTATTAACGACCGTCAATACGGATTCCGGCGGAACCGCTCGTGCGGTGATCTTCTCGCGTATGTGACGCATGTTTGGGGGCGGTGCCTGGAACGTTTTGGTGAGACCCAAACGGTTGCACTGGATATTTCCAAGGCCTTTGACCGGGTTTGGCACCGAGGGCTTGTCAACAAACTGCTTTCTTACGGACTTCCCGCATCCTTGTGTAAGTGGATTACCGACTTTTTGAGGGAGAGGTCGATTCAGGTGGTTGCTGACGGTTTCACCTCTTCTTCGCATTCGATAAATGCTGGCGTCCCACAGGGATCGGTTCTGTCACCGACTTTGTTTCTGTTGCACATCAATGACCTCTTGTCATGTGCACCGATTCATTGTTACGCGGATGACAGTACAGTCCATGATAGCTTTTTGTTTGACAAGCCCCCAAAGGGCACACAAACTCCAATAGCTCGGAGGGCTTTGAAGCAAAGAATGGACGGTTACCTCGAGAGTATTTTCTCTTGGGGTAAGAATAACCTCGTCGAATTTAATGTTTCAAAGACCCAATCATGTTTGATAACGTCTAAAAGGGATCGAAATGAAAATCTAGTCTCCTTCAACGGAAGCAACCTTCCGAACAGGACCTCCATTGATATGCTTGGTGTAACTCTAAGTGACCAGCTCAGGTACGGGGGCTCCATCGAAACCAGAGTTAAGTTAGCCTCTCAGAAACTGGGCGTACTGTACAGGGCCCGCAGATACTTTAATAGTACCCAACTGCTAACCCTGTACAAATCGCAAGTGCGCCCCACGGTTGAATTTGGCAGCCACCTCTGGTCTGGAGCTCCAAAATACCTAAAAAAAAACCTTGACTCTGTGCAGAAACGGGCGGTCCGTTTGATAGATTCTCCCATCCTAACAGACGGACTGCAATCTTTAGAGCATAGGCGTCAGGTGGGAATGCTGTCCTTGTTCTACCGGTATTACAATGGAAGATGCTCCGAGGAACTAGCATCATTGATCCCCTCGGCTCCGGTGCATAGTCGGGAAACACGCCAAACACGCGCCCAACATTTGTACACGGTTGACATTACTCACATGAGAACGGGTCGTTTCTATGACTCGTTCTTGAGTTCAACGGCTCGGCTGTGGAACGATTTGCCGGCCTCTGTGTTTCCTCCCTCCTACAACATGGGTCTCTTCAAGACCCATGTTCACTCCTTCCTTTCCTCAAAGAGACCCTCCACACAGCATCTACAAAGATGACATAGGCCCTGAGGGAAATTATTTTCCTCAGGGCCTCCTGTGTGGTGTTAATGTAAAAAAAAAAAAAAGACCTAATTGCCTGGTTTTTTGGTAAGATTTAAGGCGAGACATAACCACGTTTTTCGGGGGTTCGCCCGAGGCTCACATTTTAATTTATTTTGGGCGAATTCGTAATTGAATTATCATTTTTATTTCCATGCCTCACAAGTAGGGTTGCCATCTGTCCGGCTTTAGCCGGACATGTTTGGCTTTTTTAGGTCGTGTCCAGCTAAATATTTATATGTCCGGCCTGTACGACTTTTGTTAGGCTTTTTGTTAGTGTTACGCGGAGCACGCAGCTCCTGCAGAACGAACGCTACGCAAAGCGCAACATGTTACGGACGAGGCGGGGGTGGGCGACAGTGGCTATTCTTGGTTCGAGAGGGTTTTGTCTTTAGTCGGCTCGTTAGTGGCTCTTTTATGTCAATATATCAAAGTCGAATCAAATGTACGGAAAATTCAGATATTTCAGTCAACGAAGTAATTGACCAGTGTTCACAAATAATGGACAATATAAAAAATGATAGACTGAAACAAAATTTCTGCCCAACCAAGTTAACCGCAATTTTACGACATTTATCGGAGGATCACCCAGATCTCGTGGAAGAATTCAAAGAAAACATGAATAATATGTACAAAATTGCCAAAGACTACTTAAACTCTTGGACAAGTGAATTCAATGCCCAATTGAAACACTTTAAGTGGATGACTTTAGCTGAGATACCAAGCAGGGAGCACGTAGCAGAAACGATAGACATTCTGTCCAAAAAAAATTACATGACAGTAAACTTTTTGACCGATGGCAGAACTTTGCGATTCCGGACCATAACGCCAATGTTGAAAGCGTTTTATTTTTAATAAACGCCCAGTGGACCAAGGAACGCAATAAATTGCTAACAGAAACATTTGCTAAGATGATGTACACATTGTGTAATTTAAAAATGACATGTCAAGAATTTTATGAAATGATTTCCAAAGAAAACGACGTTTTGGATAAAGTAAGTGAAAAGGCCAAATATACAAAATTGTAAATTTTGAATAATTTGGAGAAGTCGAGATTTTAATTTATTTTTTCGTTTTTGTCCACAAAGATAGATATGTTTCATTATATATTTGTTTAATGAAAATTTTTAGGTAACTGTTTAACCAGAAAAGGGGTCATGTTTTGTTTGTTTTATAAGTTTATTGTTATATCTACAGACAGAAGACTCAATATTCTTTATTTTGTTATTGACGTATTCTACATAATGACAAGAATGAGACTGATTAATGATTGTTGTTATTAAACTGGTTAATGTGTGATTGATAAACAACTGTAACTTTAAACAGATTTTTTTATAATTATTTAAGTATAAAAGTTATGTCCAAAATTAGGCACGTATGTCCGGCTTTTAGGGCAAAATGTCCGGCCTAATACAGCGCAGAGTCAGGCTTTTTTTTAATTTAGAAAATGGCAACCCTACTCACAAGGGATGCGAGTTATTTATATTTTAGATTAATGAAAACAGTACGTTGCCACCATTTTTTAACGTACAACGCCTTTAAAAAATTGTAATATGTTGTACAACTAAAGTTAGCGGTGAGCACCAGATTTTATTTTTCTAGACGATGAATGAATAACTTCGAGAGGTATTCATTTAGAAACATCTTAAATATTAGTAACACGTTCTTCAGAATTAATTAAAATTAACCCGGCGGACAGGTCGAATCTCCAGGCCTGCTAGGATGAATTCGACCGTACTTCCGTCCAATACGACGTGCCGCGGGCGCATATTTGTTTACACGCTTTCTTCACTTATGTCGTTAAGATTTCCACATTATTTTTCTTTTTCTTATTTTCTTTGATAGGGCAAATTCGACAGTAGGTCCATCCAATACACGGGTCGCGATTCGCAATTCCCGTTCCCTTTCCCTTTCTGCCTCCACTTTCCCTGTGTACCCTTACCCTCACGCGTTCCCCTCCACCTTCTCCGCCTTTCCTCTTCCCTCCCCCTCTCCCGCGTTCAATATAATCAGTCCCGGTATATTCAGATTTTCAAACAGCACGCGTATCACCTTCATCTTATATAACAAACATTCATTTTTGTATAATATAAGAACAATCAGTCAAATTTGGTACCTAACATAGGTATCTATTTATTTATTTATTTACACATATACGGCACAAATCGTGCCATTAACATAATTGACATACTTATAATAGTACAACAACATGAAGAATAACAATATAAATGTTAGTCAAATTTAAGAAAAAAGGTAAAAAGTAAGGTAATAAGTAGTGTATAAAAACAATAATATATAAAAGTAAATTATAAAGTGAATAGTTTAAGATATAAAGTATTAAGTACAAACTATAAATTAAAGTACAAAACTAAATTAATTAAAGTACAAACTATAAATAGTTTAAAATATAAAGTATTAAAGTACAAACTATAAATTATTAGGTAAAAGTAAAAATAAAAATTTAAAGAGAGAAATAAAACAATAAAATGTACAAATATTATTATTATATATCTATTTAATATTAATATAATTTTTGATTAGATTCAAAATATCCGATTTAGACTGCGAGTAAATTCATTAATTTAAAGAGTTTATTCGAAAATAGAAGTTTGATTTAACAATCGATGGTTTGCAAATTGTCATTCGATAATTATGACATTTTTGACAGTTCTGTAAGAGCTTTTGTAATGATTAAAAAAACTTTTCAGATTTATTGTCATGTGATTGTAATAATCCAGATACCTTCGCGAGGGTGGAAAGAAGGTATTTTGAAAGTTTCAAACATTTCCTGTGCTTAATATAGCAATGCATAGACAACTCACATACATAGATGTAAACATACATTGATTTTTATATACGTAGATTGTGCCTCATTCATACCAGGAATATTTTAACGCAAATCAATATTCGGCATTATGCTTTGCATGGAATCTGAGAAAAGTCACTTTCCAGCGATTTTCCCGCGTGTTTTTTTTATAACTCTAAACGCTGCAGCCTCGGCGATTGGATTTATTCAAAGTACATGTCTGATCAACGATTCATATATTCATTTATTCACACAAAATATGTAATTAGATCGTCTTGGTATATATTATGATTAAAATTAAAGCACCATGTTTACATATTGTAATATTGTGTAAATATCACACTAACAACTTATTAACAGAGCGTTTGTACCAAAACACCTAGCGCATTGTGTGCGATCTGGCACTAAGTTAGTGCCACGATAACAATAGTATTTACATCAAATATTGGGGATGTACTCGTATTCATCTGGCAGACATGTAGATTCTGAGAACGATGATACATAATAGTTCCTTCCTAAAATGATCTGTAATCAAATTATCCTTAGTCAAATGATCCTCAGAAATAATGGTCGTTGGTGAAAAGATCCTCAGTCAAATAATTCTTAGTCAAATGATCTTAAGTCTTCAGTGAAATCATCCTTAGTCAAATGATCCTCATGCAAATGATCCTCAGTCAAATGGTCTTCAGTCGAATGATCTTCAGTGAAATGACCCTCAGTCAAATGATCCTCAGTCAAAACTTCAGACAATGATCCTCAGACAAATTATCTTCCGTCAAATGATCTTCGGTGAAATGATCCTCTGTCAAATTATTTTCAGTCAAATGATCTTAGTGAAATGATCTTCAGTCAAGTGTGAACTGAAATGATCCTTAGTCATATGATCCTTAGACAAATGATCTTCAATCAAATAACTATAAGGCAAATGGTTTTCTGTGAAATTATCACCTGTGAAAAAATACTCATTCAACCAAGGATTATCGTGGTCTCCATTCAACAATGGTATTTCTCTGATTTTGTTAATTTCTTGATGGTATGCCTCAAACATCCAGAAACAAAAAGATTCTTCTTTGATTAGTTTTCGCAAGGTTACATACGTAAGGTGTCGAAGGAGTACCTATATATGAGAGCCTGACTACCATCTTCAGCTATTGCTTAATGGATGTATTGGTGGGTTTACCTACCCACTGAATCTTGAGCATCATTTTTGACGTATTTCCAGTACGGATTTTAGGCAGAATCATATTATTAAGCTAGATTAGGTAGGAGCCTAAAGCGGTGTATTTTTATACATTACAATAGCCTCAATATGAATCAGACCAAAAATACAAGTAGCTATGCAGGTACCTACATAATTATGGGCAATATGCCTTTGTTTTGATCTTCCCGCTCTTCTTAACAACCGTTAAATATAAAAAAATTCTGTTACTATAATGTTATGTAGACATCTAGTCGTATATACCAGAAGCGTGCCGTGGATGTTTTCCGTTTATTGACGTTTTTTTCAGCGTTTCGTTTGCAGTTTTTGTAAATAAATTAATTAGTTTTGTGCATTTTTACATAGTGTCATTAATTTACACCTTATGTATTTTTTAGAATGAAGTTGATGACAAAAATTTTTTTTACAGTGCCCGGGATAAAACGAAAATTCTTACGGCAAAATAAATTTACTTCATTCATTTGTAATATAAAAACAGTTACAGTTATTATTATTACTACCAAGGCCATATATGGGGAGTTAGGGATTCCCCCCCCCCCCCCCACCCCCCATTTTCCTTAGCATTTCGTATGAAAAAAGATACTATAGTACTCGTAGATAACGTTCCTGGACAATACATCAATATTATTTGCACCTTGGTAAGTAGAGGTCCCAAAAACTTTCTAATAAATTCTCAACCCCTCCCCCCCCTCCTTTTTCTTCCCAGGATCGAATCCTCCCTTTATGAATATTATACCACCAAGTCAATAGTTATGGTTTTTAAACCGAAAAACGAAATCGTCCAAACACCCTCAGTATGGCTAGATGAAAGGAAAATGAATGTTAATCACAGCGTTAAATATCTGGGACATGTCATCACAGACGACCTTAAGGATGTCGAGGACATGGAAAGGCACAGAAGAGCAATATCAGTTAGAGCGGGTATGCTGTCAAGACGTTTTTACTCCTGCAGCCCCAAAGTAAAAAGAATACTGTTCAACGCTTTCTGTACCTCGTTGTACACATCAGAACTGTGGGTTGACTACACTGCAACCCAATGGCAACGCTTATCGCCAACTTTTCCGCCTACCGAGATACTGCAGTGCTACGGAAATGTTCCTGGAGGGACGAGTACATACTTTCCGTGCACTTCTCCGCCACCGCATGGGAAGTTTATGGCGCAGACTGCGCCATTCGAAGAATGCGATCATCACCGCCATGACTGCCTGCATGGAATCTCCCCTGATGACCCTCTGGAGACGGGAGACGATGAAATACCCTCCGTAAACGGCTATTTACATTCATTTTAGTGTTTGATACATACATAATTTTTTTTTCTCAGTTTCATTTTTCATGCTTATTCGTTTATTTAATTTAATTTATGTGTTGTTATTTACTTTTTGCCTTAACTTATTATTTATCTTTTTTTTTTTACATTATGGAATGTATTGCATTGCACTTTCCCTGCATACATTCTGGAATAAAGTTATATTATTATTATTATTATTATAGCTCTGCCCTTGAGTATAACGTAGGTATTTAGAGATAATTTGAGAATTGAAAGTACGTTATAGGTATACGAATAGTTTTTACAACTTGTTCTTGAAACATATAAAACATTATCTACAAAAACTAAGGACGTAGATACGCTAAGTATAATACTTAATATATTTATTATCTCTTTGTTGTAGTACAGCGCCCTTGAGGTGATTTTGCAAAAAACAAAGCTGAAAATGATCAAATTATTGAGTTAAATAAGAACATAACCGAGTCACTGTCGAAATATTATCACTCAGATATCAAAATATATTAACTTTAATATTTTAATACATTCCAAAATAACGACGATGTTTTATTTAAAAAAACAATGGCCAGCAATTTTTTCAATAATAAAATAATCCAGAATGTTTCAACGTAGTCGACCTTTTAGTGTTTTTTGAGCCATCAAACTGTCTCAGCAAATTATCAATCGGTTATATCGATTAATCGGTATTGTGAATCGATTACTCCCATAAATTTCAACCGTTAATTTTAAGAAACAAAATATTTTTATTATACAAATAAAAATTCGGTGATTTCTCAATGGTATCTCGATTTTGTAGACCAATATTAAATTGTAGGTGGGTAATTATTTTATTCAGTTTTTATCAGGAACATGGTTAAAGGGATATTTATGAAAAAATATTATTTTTGTAACATTTTTAGAAAACCAAAAATAAGGTTGTCTCCGACAATGAAATTTCTTGAAATGAAATTTCTTGAAATTTCTTGAAATTTCTTGTACATATTATATTAATAAGAGCGCGCTGAGGACAGAACTTTTTAAGTTTTTGGAAAACACGGAACATATAAGGCGTTAAATTGTTGATATTTGAGGCCGGCCAAAAAGTGTGTAATTTCACGAGCCACCATTACGCACGTTTTATCGAAGTTCACTTTGAAACCTCATAACTTCGTAATGTTTGTAGATATCGAAAAACTATGTTTACCATCGTTAATATAATAATACATCTCTTCAATAATCTCTTTAAATATAATGCATTTTTTAAATAGGAAACAACCTCATTGCTAAACACTCTTTACTGTAAACAAAAAACCTTTTGGCTCCGCGAGAACAATGATCCCGAAAAGACAATAATTGTTTACAAGTGATATTTTTTTCAAATTTGCATTTCATGCAAATGTTAGTTTAACCTAGTTCTTTCAACACTCCTTGTCGTCACCGACCTGGTAAGTCAAAACATTCGCTTTAACATTATCAACGTTTGCAAAACGACACATTATTTTAGACGGTGTGGGGTGGTAAGACACATTCAACCGTCGCGTCGTCGCGTCGCGTCATGTTGATTCAACTTCTGGCGAAGTGTAAACAAAAATTCTTCGAGAAGTAATTTAGAAATATCACCAACCAACGCTGCAATGCACCTAAACACATACTACGACAGCACAAAGACAATTCATCTGTCTAGCTCCTTAAACTGATAACCTCAAAACCGAATCCGAAGTCCTTACTTTCAAAACACCAAAAACGCTGTGGATCATACATCTGCAATACATTTCAATCACAATACCAATAAATTCTACACTCTAACCACCTAATCTCCCTTCATACATCTCCCACGTCCCCTATCCAATTTTCGTAATTTAATTATGATACAAAATATTTTTTATAGGTGTTGCTGTATGGATGTAAGACATGGACTTTGAAAGTAAATACCATGAACAGAAGAGAGGCTTTTGAAATATGGCTTCACCGGAGAACTCAGGCGGGCTACAGCAGATAGAGAACTGCCCACATTAGTAAAAGTAAGGAAAATTTCATATCCGGGTGACATACTTCGAGGCGAGAAATATCACTTACTCCAATTAATATTAAAAAGCAAGATTAGAGGGTCGCCGAGGGCCTAGTACTTGTAGGAGACAAAGGTCTTGGCTGCGAAATGTATGAAAGTGAACCGGTATTAGAAGTGTGGAGGAGCTATCCGGGCAGCGCAACATACATTTACCAGAGTGATCGCCAACAAGGGGGTACCTGATAGGGCACATGAAGAAGAAGAAGAAGAAGATAAAATATTTATAATAACTTAATCTGAATTGTATAATCCAATTACAATTATTATCAAGCATATTATGTATAATTCCAATCTGTAAACTTCACCCGCACACAGGAACTTCCCTAGCATGGCGGGTAAAATAAATCTAAAAAACACATCACATGTACAAAAAATGCATTAAATAAAAAATATGTTCTCTTTCAAGGAAAAACAAATAATAAACTCCTGGGTTACCGGAAATTATATCATTTTTTTTACTACTTTTTTAATTAAACACAAAATAAGTATTTGGATTAAATAAGAGAAGGAAAAAAAACTAACCTTAAAACTTTAAGATTAACAATAGCCACCAAGTGAACAATCAATTTTAATTTTAGGAATAAACTAAAAAAAATCCAATTCCATTTTCGAAAACTGAAATACTTACTTCTCATTATTATGTAAGGGAACGTACCCATACTACGTGACACGTTTAGGGGGGGGGGGGTCTTCAAAATGTCACGCTCCATACAAATGAGCGGCGGGTTGCTTAGGATTTTGGTCACCGGGGGGGGGGAGGGGAAATTGCAAAAAGTTGGTCACGTAGTATGGGTACGTTCCCTAACTACTTACTACAGAATTTTCAAAATATTATGCAAATATTTACCATAAATTCTAACCGCCACTAAATGAAAAAATGCATTTCTGCAATCCACTTCCGATGGCACCAGAGTCCAATAATCTTTATTTATATTGACACATTTCCTTTTTGTTCTGAAACAAATCACAGTGTGTGTGAAATGTACGAATTTCTATTGCATCCATGTGGTAATTCGTCCAGTTGCAAAGATGACGGCCTATTTTAACTTCTTCGATTCACCGTACCATTGCGGTTGGGAAATTTAAAAGTGAAATCACAATATTATTTTCGTGGTAAATTGTTATGTTAACGAGATCCCCTTTAAGGCAGTAGAGCACTCGTCTATTACTCGTAGATACAATCAGTGCAATAATAATGCCATTCGTTGTGCAAAGTATTTTACTTATTATTATTTAAAATTTGCTCATATGAGTATACCGCATTTTTAGGTTGTGTTTAAAAAACTTAATAACTATATCATGATTACTTATCTCCAGAAAGGCAACTTGCGGATTTAGGGCGAGAATTCATCTCGCAACGGTAGTATGAAGATACTCTCAGTATCATCCCGGTGAAAAACCACCTTTCAGAATCGACGGATGCTTAAAATGGCTTTAGCCATGTTTAGTAATTAGATCTGAATAGCCAGATACTTTCTAACTATTCTCTTTCAAATTTCCTTCCCTCTTTCCCCACCCCTCCTCAACATCCACTCAACCTCTTGTGCAGTGTAATTTTTTTGGTGGAAGTTGATCCCCCGGGAAAGGTTTTTACAATAAAACTAGCTGATCCGGCGAACTTCGTACCGCCTCAGAATCAAAAACTGTTGTCAACTTATTAGCTGAATTGATCTAAATTGTTTCTCCCTGCGTATACCATACCTTGATCTAAATTGTTTCTCCCTGCGTATCCTTTCCCGTCTCGCGTTCCCTCCCCCTCCCCCTCCCCCTCCCCCCTCCCCCTCCCCCTCCCCCTCCCCCTCCCCCCCCCCCTCCCCCTCCCCCTCCCCCTCCCCCTCCCCCTCCCCTTCCCCTCCCCTTCCCCCCTCCCCCTCCCCCCCTTCCCCCCTCCCCTCTCCCCCACCCCCTCCTCCCCCTCCCCCGGTTCAATATTATACCCCTTACAATATCGCTGCAGTTCTTTCAAAATAGGAAAATTCGTTCCATACAAAATGTATGGGGAAAATAATTTTCTTCGGAGTGGAACACCCTTTACTTTTAAGGGTTTGAAAAATAGATGTTGGTCGATTCTCAGACCTACCAGATAAGCACACAAAATTTCATCAAAATTGGTCCAGCCGTTTCGGAGGAGTATGGTAACAAACACCGTGACACGAGAATTTTATATATTAGAAGATTATAATTTTTGTGCATTAAGTATATACCAATTTCAAACCTAAAATCGACTTCAAAAATATCTTTTTTAAGAAGTTGGAATGGATATCAAAAGAATTTATTTACAGTGTCGTTTCTTTCTACTTATAAGCTGGTATATACTCGTACAGTGTATAGACAAGTACTTTTATCCTTAGTGCTTTTAAGACGCCGCTACCCGAATTTCTACCGATTTCTTGCCTCCCTTAAACATTTGAAGTTTTTAAGCTCTTAAAAAAATATATGTTATTTTTGAAGATAATATCTAGACATTCGTTGCGCCGAAACGCAAATTATATAAAATTCCCTCGATAGAAAAAAATCGCAAAGTATGCTCCAAAAATAATTATAAACACGTTTGTTTCAGTCATTTTACAAGATAGTGTATGTATGAAAAAATTCACAGTGTTTCTTTAAATGCTGTTTAAGACAAGCCCCGCGAGATTTTTGCTCTATTTAAACGAGTCGTGTTTTATTAACTAAATATTCATCAATTCAAACACCCTATTATTACTTAATAAAATAAAATGTATATTTATTATTGGTTACGTATAACTGTAAATGTGCATTTAAAATAAAATAAATAAATAAATAAAAATTAAATTAAACATTTTCACAATTTTCGCATCAATTTTGTCGCTTTAAATACTAGCGCACTCATCTAACATTCGTAATTTCATATCTCTCCATCTTCTTCTTTTAGTGCGCGGTTGCGGGGCATAATGAAAATATGTTTTATACTCTTCTTATTAGGTGGTACATTCTTTCTATACACCCCTTTGGGGACAATTAGTTATATTTTGTGTAAGTATTTTCCCAAAGCCGTCTGCACATTGTATGTAAGTATGCCGGGGAAGCAACTGCCGGGGGATCAACTGTCATGGAACCGTTTAAAACCGCTTACTTATCTTCAGACAGGTAACATGTGGAAGACGAGAAATCATCCCGAAACGGTGGTAGATACTCTCAGTATCGTCCCAGTAAAAGAGCGCCTTTCAGGATCGTCACGTTGCTTGAAATGGATTAAGCCATGTTTAGTGACCAGATCTGAATAGCCACATACATTCCAACCTTCCTCTTTCTATTTTATTCCCATCTCCACTCCTTTCAGCCTCACAACAACCCTCTTTGGCGATCCTACAATCCGGCTAGCTCCGGACAGTTAACCTCTTGCGCATTATATATATTCCCACTAACTTGCCTAGCACTAACTAGCGTTGCCTGGTTTTTCGCAGAGTTTTTTAATGTCGTGTATACAGTGACCTTACTCTTGTTTTGAAGGTCAAGTGTGCAAGATTTCATCAATTTCTGAATAAAACTGTAGCTTTTATAGTAATCATATCCACGCTACCCGCCCGCTACAGTTAGATACTCTCATTAATGTAAATATATTTAATTTAAAGTGAGAAAATATAAATTTGAAGGAAGGTTTCAATTTCGAATGCTGGTCCGTCTCGAGGGCGATCCTGAAAGTATCTTCCACTTTGAACCAAGGCCCAATCATGTACTTATTTTGAAGTAATATCCAAGTTTTCCAATTTATTTATTGACTTTTTTGTTTTCCATTATTTTTATTATTAACGGACTTTCAACGCGTGGTATAATATTATTGCCCAGACACTGTCAGCTTTACAAGAAATTTATTGTATTATATCATAAAATCACACCATTACCGAACTAAAAGACCTTGAGCATCTGATAGCCTATCCAGGTATAAATTCCCAAAGAGTACAATGGAGAATATTTTTTATAATAATCTGATTGAAATCCTCTCTCCCATATCGAAAAGGTTTCAGACAATCGTGAACACAAAACATAAAAAAGCAGAAAAACTCAAATGCAGAGTAATAATTATTTAAATGCGGGTAAAATAATAAATAAATTGTGATTATTACACGGTTCCATAAAATGGGTGACTTTGATCAATTTTCAACCTTGAAACTAAATAACTTTGTTTATAATTATTTGTGTCGGAAAATTTGATATCACATTTATTAAATTTGAAACTATTAAATCAAATATGTGTTTGGGGAGTCAAAAAAAATAAAATAAGGTGGTCGAAGTCACTGTTCGGAGTGGGCGACTTTGATTTACCATTTATATCAATATGCCAATCCCAAGTAACTTTGTAAAAAAATGCGTTGTCGAATATTCGAGTAGGTACAATACACTTGACTACTTGACTTATATAATCAGTGATTCCTGACACTATTTGAAGTAAAAATGTTAATGAAATTTTGTTTTTTTTCAACCAAAAAAGCAAATAATCTCTAGATTTGGGACAGGTGGGGGCGGAATGAGTAGTTGTGCGGCAAGTGACCAACTGAGTGACCAGTTACGACATGAGGAAGAATTTTTTAGTTTGTTTTTTAAAAAAAATAAAAATAAAAAGACCCCTAAAAAGTTATCGGAGATCAAAAATTCATTTACATTTTTTTCTTCAAAAAATGTGAGAAATCACTGGTTAACGTGAGTCAGGTACGTTCCCAACATTGCACATCGATATATTGTATATCGATAGACACTGATTAACTTTTCAATATAAATGACAAGAGATTATTAAAATAGTTGAGGAAGTTTCACTGGATGAAATTATCTAAAATACGGCTTAACAATTCAACCGTTAAGAGGGCATTACCAGAGAAAACCGGAAATACGTCATTTTCAAGAAAGGTTTTAGACCTATTGACTCTTTTCCACAAAAAATTATAAATGGATTTCGAAAGATTGTTCTTTTATCTAGCATTCGTATGTAATAAATTTTGAGAATTTTTTTTTAATTTTTAGTATAATTATTTATTTATTTATTTATTTATTTATTGTGAAAAACAGTTAACATGTATATCCAATTACATTTCACAATTTTTAGTTAATAGTGTAAAACATTAATTATATAGGTACATTAATAATGACAGGTGCTAAAGAATACCTTTATTTCGCTCTTGAAATGATTGTAGTTCGATCGAAAAATGTCAATTTCAGAAGAAAGGTTTAATAGTGAGGTCATTCTCCCCAGAGGCATAACCATTGGTAGGTTGGTCCTGCCTCTAGGAAAAGTAAAAAGTCTGTGTTGCCTTGCTCTGGTGAAGTTATCGGGGACATAAAGTGAAATCCTTTCCAGGACATCAGGATTACAAATGTGCCCGTTTAGCAGCTTGTGTGCTACTAGTACCATTGCAATTTTTCTCCTAACGTCGAGACGATTTAGTCCCAGCATTCCCGCGAGAAAATCAGAGGGATACAACAAAGGGTAGTACCCAAACTCTCGCATGTACAGGTACCGCATGAACTTTTTTTGCACCTTTTCAACATCATTTGCGTATAGGGCATATTACTGATCCACTTTCGAGAATGCTGCGAACCAGAGTGAAGTAGAGCATTTTTATGACTGCTGTGTTGGAAAAAGATTTTGCGTTGCAGATTACAAAGCCTAGCATTCGCATCGCAGAGTTGCACACCGAATCGATATGAGAACGGAATGTCAGGCGTGTGTCAAAAGTGATTCCTAAATCCCTCATTTGTGAAATATGTTTTAACGAGGTACCAGACATTTTGTAGTTATAATATAGAGTACTCCTAGCCCTTGTATAGCACATAATTGTACACTTTCCGCTGTTAAAATAGAGTTTATTCAGATTACTCCATTCTACAATTCCGTCGATATCGGTTTGTAAACGAATAGAATCTGCTTTCGACATTATATTGGTATAAAGTTTAATATCGTCAGCAAATAACAAAAAATTTACAAATTTTATAAACAGTGATATATCATTTATAAACATAGAAAATAATAGAGGTCCTAAATCAGACCCTTGCGGGACCCCAGAGTTTGTGAAGTAAGGTTTTGAAGCAAACTGCCCATAAACTACATATTGTTTTCTGTTAGATAAATAATTGTGGAAGAACAGAAGCATTCTATATGAGAGACCAAAATATTCAAGCTTTTTTAGTAATATGAGGTGATCTACTTTATCAAAAGCTTTAGCAAAATCGTTATACGATACGTCTACTTGTTCGTTGTTATCCAATGTATTTGCGACATAATCCGTGAAAACCATTAAGTTGGTCGTTGTGGATCTGCCTACTCTAAACCCGTGCTGCTGATTTATGAGAAAAGGTTCTACTTTACTATAGATGTGTTTATGTATAATAAGTTCAAATAATTTGGCCGGTGCCGAAAGAATCGCCACAGGTCTATAGTTCGATACATTTGATTTATCGCCGCTTTTGTGTAGGGGCGTGACCTTAGATATTTTCCAACGGTCGGGGAATTTACCTGAATTTAGAGAAATATTAAATATATGTAAGAGAGGTGACATTAATGGTTCGGCATATCCCTTCAAAATAATTGTATTAATAAAATCTGGTCCAACCGATTTTTTTGGTTTAAGTTTTTTGACTGCCGCTAGGAAATCATTTTTATGCACACGTATCATGTCTACATTATGAGCTAATGAAGAGTAACCTCCGGGAGTATAGGAGTCAAATTCAGCACTTTGTTCGCCATATACAGACTTAAAGTATTCTGCAAATGCTTCCCGAATATCGGGCCCTGTATGTGTATGTCCGTTCCATGATACTTGGTTTATAATCCCACCGTCTTTCTTCTTTCCGGAAACAAATTTCCAGAAGGATTTCGGATCACTTTTGAGGTTGTTTTCGATATTTTTTATATACTCCTTGTATGCAATATTTATACAACTGTGGCGACACATCATTATTATCTTCGCCATCAAAAGAAGACACGAGAAACATCTAATATTCGCGCCCATCGGCAAACCTACTTGCCTAGGTACCTTCGTACCTATACTGGCCGCGATGTACTTTCTCGCCTCCCGTGCCAGCCCGACGATAATAATATCACATAATAGTACAATATCTGTACGGCGCCGAATATTCTCGTCAACTGCCGAAGTGGCTCGTATTACCTACCGCGAGGTAGTTACTCTACCGCGGCTATATAAGCAGCCGATCGCTCGCCCGCTGCAGTTCAGTCTCACATTAATCATCGGTCAACATCTCAACATGTAATCAGTGCTCCTGCATGGCATCGCTACGCTCCAGGGCAGCTTCCTCGAGGTCCATCACCACGTCTCAGCTACAAGGCCCATCGTGTCTTCAGCTCCTGAGATCAGCTCCATCCCGCGACTTATAAGGTTTGACGCACCTTCAGCCAAGGGATCAGCTCACCACTTCATGGCACCCCGAAGCCTCACCGTGCTTCGCTGCCGTGGAAACACGCTCCGCCTCGCCAGGACTACCTGCTGGTGGCTCAGCTCACCGAGCCACTCACCGTTCATCTCCGCGATTTAAAGCGTCGAGCAACGGCCTGGAAGATAGGTCATCTCCACCGCCATGGTGTCGAGCAACGCGCTGACCTTCACCACATCATCTCCACCGCCATGGTGTCGAGCAACTCGCTGACCTTCACCGCACCATCTCCACCTCCGTACGCCTGCAGCATCTCATCCGGCACCTCGCATTACATCATGTTACCGCTTTACCGACCATCTGCTACGTAGCCCAATAAACGACTGACTCACCACTTCGACATGACGACTTTCATTTCTGTCTCCCGCTCCCTCACAACGTTTGATTTTAGATCTTAGAAAACAAAACTTTTCCTGATCTCCTACCGATCCGGTGCGCTTCCACTTTGTGTGATATTTGTCTTTGTTTTTCAAGTCCCTAAGAATCTCACCATTAAACCATTTCGGGTATTTTCTTTCCGAGCTAGGTAAACGCTTTCTTTTAAAACACATGTCAAAAATATTATAAATTACACTATAAAAATAATCTACTGCTATATCTACATCTTCAAGTATTAACAAAGGTTTCCAGTCTTGAGAATTTAGTTTGAAATAAAACTGTTCGAAATCACCACATTCAAGGTTCCATCCATTCTTAACACAATTTCTGTTGTCGTTGAATAATGCTTTCTGACAATAAGATTTCCTTCCGTTGATTGCGATTTCTATACATAAAGATGGATGGTATGAATCTTCACTAACAAGTGAGTACAAAGATTTGAACACTTTTAAGTCAAAATTACTAATAATAATGTCCAGTGTCTTGTTCATTATGTTAGTGATTAAGTTTTTCTGCTCCATTTGAAATACTTCCATAAAATATAGTAAGTCTGTTTGAGTTGCTTTGTTACTCGCACAGGAGTTCAAATTAAAATCACCTACAATAATAATTTTTTTATCTACTAAAAAGTTGAAATTGGCTATTACCTTGTCGAAAAAATCAGAGTAAATATTTATATGTGAAGCCGGTGGTATGTATATTATACAGATGTAAATACAAACTTCATTTATTTTGGCCTTAATCCATAAGTTTTCGCCGTCGCTTTCTAGAAAGGTGAGTCTCTGGCATTGCGTGACGCGGTCGCGTCTCGCGGCTAGTAGCACGCCTCCTCCCCTTGATTGACCTGAGGTCCTGTCTTTTCTGAAGACTTCGTAACGTTGATCAAATAGTTGAGAATTGTTGATGCTGTCGTTGAGCCACGTTTCAGATAGTAATATAAGATCGTTGTCTTGTATAATTACACTTTGTAAAAAATCGTCTGTTTTCGTTCTCAATCCCCACACGTTTTGATAGAAAATTGTGCAAGGGAGAGGATTTGCTTTTAGCCTGCCTAGTCATTCCGCGGCGACATCTTTATTCTGTTTGGATATGCTTAAATCAACAGAAGTTTGTCTCGGTTTTATGTATCGGTAACGTCTTACCGGTACTCCACGAGGCCATAGATCTTCCTGCAAAAGTTTTTCATACAAGTACTCTGTAACTCCAATGCGGAATGCAGCGTATTCTTGTGATTTAGCGATGAATTTCTGTACCTCACATCTTTTTATTTTGTTCTTCTCAAGATGTGCCCGGATATCTTCTTCAGTGGTGTCCTTTTGAATTCTCGATACAATAATATTTCTTATCCTAGGAAATAATTTGACATTCGGAGACTTATCGGAATTACCGACAACCAGGTTCTTAGTTGTCCGTTGCCTGCTTTTATTGACGTATGTCCATTCTTCTTTGTTTGGTGGAGTGGTTTCCGATTGAGTTTCAGAAGCTGGAGTGTTTGATTCTACTTCTTTAGTCTTCGAGATCGTACCGCTGGGAGTGGCAGTTTCAAATTGATTCAATGCGTTTACTATTTCTTTGGCAGCCGCTCTAGTCAGCGGGCGTTCTTTGGTAGTTTCGGTTGCGCGGTGAGCAGTGTAATTTTTATTACACTGCATATCATTTATTTTAGCGATAAGCATCTCTTGACTCTGTAAATATTATAATTTGAGATTTTACTCATAAAGTTTAAAAAATTAATAATAAATATTCATCCTAGACTTGCAGAAAAAGTCAATAGATGTCGCGTATTACAAATAAAATGGATAAAAATTTATCCAGACACTATCTAGATTGCATTTAGTTCGAGTTGAATCTTGTAATCATATATAAAGATAGCAGCCAATAATATGTGCGTTAAGTAAATGAAGATAATGTTGGTAGTTCTTAGTCGAAGTATGATACAGTTAAAAGTGACCGAATTAATATGGGTTAGGGTAGCTTAATCGGTAGAGCTGTTTCCATGTAAGAATAGGGTTCTGGGTTCGAGTCCCAGCGGATCCAATATCTTTTCTGATTTTTCTGTCTCCAGATTTCGATTGAGTTTCGCTAATATTGTCTTCATTTAATTAAATAGTATAAATTAAAGCTAATTTGAATTGAAATAAATTCGATATTGAGTTATAATTTTAAAAAGCTGGTACGGAGAATAATTAATCTTTCTCATTGTAACCGCCCTGCACGATCGTAAGAACAACTTTCGTCGAAATGTGGATTTTCGTCCGCTGGCTGGTTAAACGTTTGACATAATAACTAGAAACCAACTAATTCGACACCTATTTTCAAAGCGAATCCACATTGCCCGAAAAATAGGCGTGAAATTTATAAGTGGCAGCGAGACTTATTCAAATATTTGCGATGATTAAGTCGCCCCATATTACGGTTATTATTTTAGTCCTTAATACCTCACGTTCTTCAGACAAAAGTTTGAGTAGATTATTAAATTAAAAGCTAACGGAGGGAGCTCTCCATTAGCGATATTTCTAGAGCGTGTAAGTCCGGGACACCTGTCATGCCGTCTTGCTCACTAAACAAATTGTTATTCACCCTTTCCATGGTTACTTTTCATATAGTCGTATATTATAATATATAAAATATTATTTTCAATTGCTCACAATGGCCTCCATGGCTAAGTAGTAAGCTCATTAGATCTGAATTCGGAAGGTGCAAGTTCAAAATTCGGTTGAGACAAATAAAAAAATCACACAGTAATAAAAACATTTTTTTATATATTCATCTATTTTCAATTTTCACATTTTTCGGTAGCCCTAGCATTATCATCGACATCAAGTTTCAGGTTGATCAGATGTCGGGAAGTGGGTTGATTTCCACTTTTAAGGTTTTTTTACATTAACTCCACATAGGATGGTCCGACGCTCTGTGGGGAACCCGCTTGCACAGCGCGGGTGTAAACTGTGCGACCTAAAGTTTAAGTTTAGACTTACGGATTTCAATACTTCGTTTGTGCGAAAGCACTATGAAACCAATACATAGGCCTTGAGGAAAATAATTTCCCTCAGGGCCTGTGTCATCTGGGATGCTGTGTGGAGGGTTTTTTTGAGGAAAGGAAGGAATGAACATTGGTTTTCAAGAGACCCATGTTGTAGGAAGGAGGAAACATAGAGGTCAGCAAAACATCCCACAGCCGAGCTGTTGAACACAAGAACGAGTCGAAGAAGCGACCTGTTCTCATGTGATAAATGTCAACCTTGTACAAATGTTGGGCAAATGTCAACCGTGTACAAATTTGAATTTATTCAAGAAAACAATTTCGAAATTCAAACATATGTACTCGTATATAAAAATGAATGGGGATATAATATCACTTACAATAAATTCCAAAAAAATAATATTTGATTTTAAATAATTTAAAGTTTATGACGTCAAATTAAACAAATTATAACGAAATTAATTTCACCCCAATCTTTCTTAAATCTACCCTTTCCCCCACAATATCGCTTTCTATATTATCCTCAATACAATCAATAAAAGTCGTAAAAATATCCTTGTATGTAATTTTTTTTACGTGCAAGATTTTGGAGAATATACTTTACATTAAAATTTAGAACATCGCCGTTATATTGATAGTTAGCATTCTAGATTATTTTCTAAATCTTGCGAGTTTTTCTAAAATATCTGAGAACAGTCCATATAATTTCAGAACATTTTGAATCCCGAGCAACGCCGGACACGAACCACTAGTTAATTAAAATAAAACCGGAAAGTTTCAGAGAAAATCGCCAACCAGTATTATAATAACATATATTGGAGCTATAAATACACGTGTTTCACTTTATTAAACCTTGCGGAGTGCTCCAATTTGCACAAGTGCACTATGAATTAATTTGATCACTTCCAATACAAAACTATATTAAGCTATCTTAAATTTATTAACTGTTAATGTTCCCTTGCAAACAAACTTGATGTATACTGCATACCTACCTGCAACCTTCCTACAAACATTGTTTTGTAAGTGGGTACTTACTCATCTGTTTAGCCTCACTAACAAACTTTCCGTTCTTTTTTTTCTTAACTGTATTTAAGATGCGCACAGTGCAAACTACAACAATAATTAAAATAATAATAACAAAATATCGGGTTCTTCTGGTACCGTTATTCCGCATTGTGGGCATGCATCTCTATTGTTTTTATCACAATAGACGCTCTTATTATTACGATTAGCTAAGAATGAGATAACTTACAGACAAGCGAGGGTTCCATCTGGCATGTGACTCCATTCTTCCGGGATGAAGACGTAGCTGCCATCAGGGTAGCACTCGCTACCTCCAAGGTGCTGGTTGCCGTTGAAAATGAATTCACTGCAGCAGAGAGAGGAGTACCTCCCGCTATCTTCCTCACACTGACAGCAGCTTGGACAGGATCCAGCAACAAACTCATCCCCGAAGTTCATCTCGTCAGGAGGCGGAAGAAAGAGACAAGAAGAGGGACGCCCACCTCCTTCACTAAACCGTGTGCTCTTGCTCGCAGGGTAGGTACTCCACACGTTCGTATCGGACGAATACCCTGGAGAAGATGGAACCATTGTAAAATGGTCATTATATCTGACCATCGTAAACTCATTGGTATTTTGCACAAATGTATCCATGTATTCCTGTGTATACTTTTTGTAGAGTTTTTTTTGGCGCTGATTTTGGATGATATGCAAACGAAGAATGTTCAGTAAACACATTTTTGTTTTATTTTAAATTAGTTTTAAAACAAGCGTCTATTTGTAAAACATGATCGCAATCATCAACACTGCGAAACAGTTTTAAAATATTCAAGAAATTCGCAATCAATTTCGTTTGGTAATTAAAAGCGTATCAAAACCATCACAACACTGTTTATACCGGCGGAACAAACAAATTTTCAATATTTTAACTGTCACTGGATTCACAAAATGTTGTTGAGATTTAAAATATTGACCGTACGAGACACCTGCGCACCTCCGAATGGCTTTCCTCGCAGTGAAGATTTCCCGCTGAGGAAACTGCGGAAACCGTTGGACCCGTGTGGCGTGGACAATAATTTCCACGATAGCGCAGTTGCATATTATTATGAATATAGTGCACAATTCATTGGTAGTCCAATTCGCATACTTGCGGAGAAACTTTATGTGTTCGTATGTTAATAATCCGACGGTTCACTCGAGACTGTCACCTAAGAGCACGGACAATCGTCATACTTTCAGTTTGTTCCACATGTATCCTCCGTTGATTACCATGCTAATGTATTCATAAAACAATATTAGTATTACTTCACTTCGGCGCATGCTTCGATTCAATTAAAACACACTGTACTAACGATCGAGAAATATCAACATTTTCCTCGAAGAAAAGCGTTGTATTTTCGTAATTATAAGTACTAAATTATCATGAAATGTTCGAAGGATTTTGTTTCAAAATATCTTTACGGGAAAAATTCTATCACATTCCACAGATTCATTCATGGACGGAAAACACTCGAAATCGTAAGTGAAAACGTCACGAAAATACGATGATCTAAGAACAAGTCTTTCCCCGGCAAAGGTACGATACAAATGATCTGTTAACAGAACACAGAACAAACCGCTGGAACCAAACATTATTCCGCCATCAGACAATAATTATTACAAAAAACCAGCTGACTTTATCACCGCTTGGCAGGCCATTGCGGTTAAAGAGAATGAAATAGATGAATTAATGTTTCCGAGCGACTCGATATGAGGAATAGCGAGATAAAGCATTATTATATCCGTCTCAAAAGTAAACATCTCCAACAGAGCGATGGGAGAATAGTGTGACTTCAAGTTGTTCGCATAGGCGTCACAATGCCTTGGTGGAAATAATGGAGCACGAGCGGGGAAGTGATTTTCTTCGCAGAATGGAGCAATTAAGGCAAAATTCGTGCGACAAGGTGTATCGTATTTATCGTGCGCCATAGCCCGCACGCTGAACACTGCACGCTGCACGCACGCGTGGAGAACACTCTAACGCTGTCTACTCAAAAGAAAATCATTTCACACAATTCTCCGGCAACCTCAATTAGATATTATGCTCAGTTTTATTTAGATAATAAAATTTGCTTATAACTATGCACATTCTTTTGTAATTGATACAAAAAACACACATTCATCCATCATGAATAATTCTGAAAAAAGACCTAGATTTCAACTGAAAAGCATTTAGCGTGGCTTTTCGCTATAACCACATACATTTCCGGACACCGTTCATCTGGAGGTTGCCTCGGAAAAAGTTTGATACCCATCTAATTAATAATACCTTTCGGTTTGAGATACCATTGAATACATTTCGTTTAGTCATTAGCTAATAATACCTACAACCCTTTTACCAATTTTGTCATCTTCTTCTTACCAAACAACATGATTGTTGTGTATTGTAAAAATTCAATCTTCTGGAAAACTGGTTAATTTGCATATAAATCAAATCCACACCGCCCGCTTGCAGGCCGCTCCTTCACCACATACAGATATTCTCCTTTACATATTATATATTTCAACCAATTCGAATCACTCTATATATTGGTGAAAACCGCATGAAAATCCGTTCAGTCGTTTTTGAGTTTATCGCGAACAGATAGACAGACAGACGCGTCGGAGGACTTTAATTTGTAACAAATATGTAGAGATTTAGCATTAATTTATAATTTTATTATTTATTTTAACTTTATGAGTAAAACCTCAAATTGCAATATTTATATAAATGAAGACAATATAAGCGAAACTCAATCGAAAATCTGGAAACAGAAAAATCAGAAAAACATTAAATCAAAAAAATAACAAAAGATAATAACCAGAGGTGTCAATATGTTTTTCCGATTTTTCTGTTTCCAGATTTTCGATTGAGTTTCGCTTATATTGTCTTCATTTATTTAAAAATTAATTTATAAGTTGCCGTAATACTACAAATTGTGATGTTATGTACAAATCTTTTAAAATTCTATTAATTTGTTTTTTGGTGACCCGACAGTGGATCTGCCGACAGTTGGCCCCCGAAATCGTAATTATTATAAAATTATAATAATTACTAATTATTTACCAATTTCAAACCCAAAATCGGCTTCAAAAATACCTTTCGTAATAAGTTGGCATGGCTACCAAAGTACCAAACGAATTTACTTATTTACAGTGACGATTTTGGTACTTATACGCTGTTATGCAAGGGCGGATTTAGGGGGGTACGTGGTTCATTTTTGTATACTGTGGAGATTCCATCGCAGTACATACTATAGAAGCAAAAACTGTCTTTATTAAACATTTAATTATTCTATTGTTTTGACACTTTCATAAACCTTCCTATAGGTACATACTTGAACACTTGTATGATACTTCAAGTTTATTTCTAACATTAATTGTTGATTTTTTTGTCCGTCCGCCCCTTGTGCCCCCCCCCCCCAGAAAAAAATCCTAACAGTAATTATTGTTGATTTTTTTGCCCGTCCGCCCCTTGTGCCCCCCCCAGAAAAAAATCCTAACAGTAATTATTGTTGATTTTTTTGCCCGTCCGCCCCTTGTGCCCCCCCCAGAAAAAAATCCTAACAGTAATTATTGTTGATTTTTTTGCCCGTCCGCCCCTTGTGCCCCTCCCCCCCAGAAAAAAATCCTAACAGTAATTATTGTTGATTTTTTGCTCGTCCGCCCCGTGTGCCCCCCCCCCCCCCCAGAAAAAAATCCTGGATCCGCCCTTGCTGTTATGTACAGTATATATATATATATACATTTGTTATTCGGTGGTACATCCTTTCGGCACACCCCTTCCGGGACACTAATAGTTATATTTTGTGTAAGTAGCCTATACCCTATACCGTATGTTCCCTAAACTACATATAAGTATGCCGGGTAGCCAAATATCGGGGATCAACTGTTATGGTACAGTTTTTTTAATAATCATATTAAGGCACGTCTGGCAGGCGAACATTGTTTGACAAAAGCTGTTTTACTTACTATCTGTTATTGAAATAATTTAACTACCTCTCACAATTCAATAAGATGAAAAGAAATAAAATTAATAGCCTTTCATTTAAAGCAATAATTGTCATTAACAAATTGATAAATTTCCAAGTCAGCATCAATATTCAGTCGGTAGGCATAAAGTCAACAAATCGATGTTTTACATTTAAACAGGGGAAAGTAAAATAATAACTTTCATAAACAAAGAGGTCGGTAATGGGGCATTTGCCCCTTGGATTGTCACGCATCACTTGGCTTTTCGACGGTTTAATATTGCCAGCTGTAAATAATAAATAATAATACACCGGGTACTTGGTGAAAACAATCGATGGGTCGTCAATACAGTCGAGGAGAAAGGAGAAGGAATCGAGATACCGATATAATGAGCTGTTGCAGTATCCACTTTATAATACTTTGGCATGTTCCTAGGAATTATAGATAGGTACACAGTTGCAAAATTGCAGGTAAGTAGGAAGATAATTGCCACAAACGAACCACTTAACTTACATAGATCGTTAGCGGTTGATTTGACTATCTTGTCGCCTTAGAACTAAACACAGAAACTGATGTATAACTTTTGCATAACATTTAAGTTAGGTAAGGTAGGTAGGTTAATACATTACAGAATCAGATGGAGGCAATCAATGGAACATCTCACATTTTAACCCTGACATAGACTCGTGGTGGTTTGGTATATTTATGGACTCGTGACTTGAAACATCTTCTCATGCACAAGGGCGGATCCAGCTTTGGCGCCAGGGGGGGGTCATATGGTTGTGGTCAAGCCACTAGAAGTTATAATTTAATTTTTATAATAATAGATACAAGTAAAAAGTAGGTCCACCTAGGTCCTGGACCCATCCCAGGGGGGGGTCATGACCCCCATGACCCCCCCCCCCCCTGGATCCACCCTTGCTCATGCATACCTACATACTTGCCTAATGTTCTTCGGGACTTGCACACTTGCAGACACCTTCTTGCCCAGATAATTCAGGATCTCCTGAATTTTAGTTCTATGACACGCGTTTTGACTTCGGTTATCCTACATCAGCTGCGCTTACTTTCGCCTTTGTCTGCCAGACATTCAGGGTTGCTATCTTTTTTAACCCCCGACGCAAAAAGAGGGGTGTTATAAGTTTGAGTGTGTGTGTCTGTGTGTCCGTCTGTGGCAACGTAGCTCCTAAACGAATGGACCGATTATTTTTTTGTTTGAAAGCTTGCGTGATCGAGATGGTTCTTAGCTACAATTCATGAAAATCTGTTCAGGCGTTTCAAGGTCATCAGCTCTTTTTTGTATCGGGGGTTACTTGAAATTTTGAAAATTTTACTTATATAATCAAAGCGCGCGTTGGGAGAAAAAAGGTAAATATTTACCATTTACAGACAAAACCAAAAAAAAACTTTGTTTCAACTAATATAAGAAAAAATATTAAAATTACTGGAAATGGAAAATAATGCATCATTCGCAATTTCGTCCAAATTTATACGGAAAACTTTCTGTCTAGTTTGCGGCCATCTTGAACGTTCATGGAACGTATATATCGATAGCTATTCAAATCCATAATTTTCAATTTTCGTTAATTTTAAGGTTTTTTTTTCATACAGTAATTAAGTTGAAACGAATTATAGTTTTTTGGTAGGCGAATTAAGAGTTCGTCTCAATAGTAAACATTTACCGGAAATAACACACAGTACAGTGGGAAAATGATATGTAATCGTGAATAAAACTAGGTGAAAATAAATAACATATAATTTATTTTGGAAACTGGAAAAAGTATTTACTTTCCTCAACAAAGTGATACTTTTATGCCTGCCACTCTTAGTTGACATTGTTCATAGCACGAACCCTTTCGCAGGGGACTAAACCGCTTTAAGTATTGCTTTGGGTGGTTATCATACGAAGTTTCTTTCAAAAGCTTTTTCGTTTTTTTAACAAAGGCTTTCATGTTGGTAGAATTCTGAGTAGAAAAGAATTCCTCAAATTGTTCAACATTGCAAAAACTTCTAAGAGTATTTCGATGAATGAGGCTGTACGCCACAATAGCCATTAAAATGAAAGACGTTTCGTTAGTCAGTATGTGATCCCAAAGGATCAGCCACTCTGAAGATGAAAGCACTTCGCTAAAAGCACTGGTCATCAGTTTGAAAGCGTACACTTTATTTGTGACACCGACGACACAGTAATGGTCCAATAAGCAGCGGTCGTGCTCGCCTAATACATTTTCAACCATGGATAAAACATTAATAGGTGGCAGGGGACAGTACTCAAACCATAACTGGTAATAATTCTTCAAGATGGTGGCGACAGCCTCGAAACAAAACATCGGATCTTGATGCAAAATCTTCACAAACGGAAACACGAGGATATGCAAGTAATCCACCTCGGCTAGGACGGGACACCAATGCATCAACGAAGACATCAATCTTTTCGTATGCTTCAGATATTTAGAATTACGTATTGTAATGCATTTATCCAATTCCATGCAACAGCGGTGCACCGGTCTTAGTATCAGATCGCAATATGCATCGTAATTGTTTGGAATCTTCAGTATTTTCTTCCAAATTATGGTGCGGTGTTTGTCTGGATACTGTGAGAACTGAGATAATATCTTTGAAAGTCGATCTTCACTCAAACATTTGTCAATTTTTTTATCTAGTTCGATTGACTCGAAAGTAAATGTTCTTTTAATTTTTTTTCCGCCAGCGCACGCAGGTAAAGGGGGTTTCCCAAAACTATTGTTCAGTAGTTTTTCGGATTTATAGATATTTATCTGTCCCATTTTAAGTACGCATGCTAGATATTTTCCAGAATAATTCGTTGCTATTTTAGAAACGTTGGAAGATTCAATTGATATGGTGGTAATCAATGTTAGACATTCTAGATTCACCAAGTGGACATCGCACCGCGTTGACAAAACAGCCAGAACGTTGTTACACCCCCCATCCAGGGGTTGTGGTAAAAAAAGAAGCTGTTTCACCCCATGTATGTTTAATTTGTTTGTATCGACCAGCTTAGTGGTTTGCCAAGTATCCGCGTCGTGTACACTCAGGGTGGAGCGTGTTCCGATTACGACAATTCTACCATTTTTATCGTAAACGAAGCTTTTTACTTTGCTTAATTCCTTACAGAGCGTTATTTTCAGCGACTTCATATTTTTCCTGCTCCATACGCGAAAAGTATCATTTTTAAAGCACGCTACCACATTATCAGATACGGGTGAAAATCCTATATCAGTAATATCTCCAATGCATAAGTTTAGTTTGAAGTACAGAGTGCGTCCTTTCAACTCCCAAATGATGGCTTCAGAACCGGTAGAAGTAAGGAGGAGATCGTGTTTCGAGGATAATTTAGCCATCTTAATTTCAGATTTGTGTCCAGAAAGTTTGCTCACGAGTTTTCCAGTTTCAGCGTCGATGAACAGGAGGTTAAAGGGGGGGCATGTCGTTGCCAACATTAGTAGGTTACGTTGATAAGCGGCGAACGCGGCCACTGAGCTGGGTTCGTGTCCAGAGAGTGGCCAATAGTCACAAGCTACCATGTCAAATACAAAAATATTACCATGATGATCTGAGCAAGCAAATCTATCACAAATGTCATCGAAAACTATGGATAGAAACCGAATAAGCTTCCCTCCGCCAGATGACGGGCAAATTGTATGATGTATTTGAAGAATATTTCCATCTGAGAGTTTATATTTCAATTTGAAATTATGTTTCTTTATTCCAAAAGGTCCCATCTTGACGTGCAATTTATCACCATAACAATTCATTGCAAAAATAATTCAATATAAAAATAAAATTACACTCAAAACTCTTTGAATCGACGAGTTGTAAATGTGGCAAATCAAACACGCAATAATTTGTTATAAAGTTCACAACTATTCTATTTATCAACCTCCCCGCATTTTATTTTTAGATAACACTGAACACGAACAGCGTTATTCCACGTTTACTTTGGGGCCCTTGGGCTAGGGATGAAACGATACGAGTAAATACAAGTACATACTCGATATTTTTCACCGATACCAAGTACTTTTAGTATCGATACTTTGAAATTGAGTACTGAGTAGGTATCGGTCAAAAGTACTCATATCAGTATGCTAATGTCACTATTTTATTTAACATTCACAAAAAAATTGCATATCTTAAATTGAAGTTTTTGAAGGCACCCTAACCCTAGCGTCCCTAGCTAGTCTTAGTTTTGTGTAGTTGGCAAGCTTGTTTGTCTATATAAAAAAAACGGGCAGCGCCGCCACCGCCATATTTTGTCGTCATTGACAATTGGAATTGACAATGTTTTCGTTCGTTCACTTTCGCTCCCATGTTCGTTAATCCTTTAACAATAGTCGGTGTTTGTTCAGTGTTTTAACTTTTTGAGTTATTGAAAATGGGGCCTCTGAAGCCTAGTGTGTGGCAATATTTCACGAAAAACGACGAAAAAACAGCAAGGTGCAAAAAATACTTTAAAACAGTGCGGTTTTGTGGCAAAACTTCTAATTTGCATAAGCATTTAAAAAGCGACGCTGATTATATTGCACCTGTTTATGATAACAACAAGATATCAACGTAAGTACATATTATATATTTTAGACACTTATATTTTTTTTCAAATTTTCCAAAAAAGATGCGATACGAGTAAGTATCGATACTTTTCAACTGATACCAAGTAAGTATCGATACTCGACGACCGATACAGTATCGAGTAAAAGTATCGATACCTCAATGGTATCGTTTCATCCCTACCTTGGGCGCCTTCGGGGTTTGGGCAAATCAAACTGTCAAAATAATTTCAAAACAAACGGCGACATCACTGCCATCTGGCTGTACATTTTACAACAAAAACGAATAAAGTACAAGACGAAGAAATAATATTTTTTTATTGTAAATAAAACTACCGTAGAATTTATAGCAATGTTAAAGAGATTCGAATATTACATCTAGTACGATCAGTTCGATAGAGGACAAAATTTTAACATTTGAAAATTGTTTTTTCCGTCATCAGCATCATCTACCTACCATATAACATTAATTTATAATGATAAGTACAATACCTATATTATTTTATTTCTCCTTCGAACTTTCGCCCCAACCGGAGTAAAAGTGCAGTATTTATTGAAGTGAAAAGTGAAACTCGGTGAAACGAAAAAGCGACACTAAACAGAGACAAACATATTAATTTACAGGATTAGAATGAGATAGAATAATCAGTCTCCTCTTTGTGCGGTACTTCATAGCCACCCCACTCTTGTCTTTAGTTTTCTGAAGGTTTCACTTCTACCGCTTGTGAACTGCACACTTGTAATTTTTTATTATACCTACGTAATATAATATATGTAAGTGTTGTATAAATGGATTAAAATTATTTTGTCATTCTTGCTAAAATATAATAAATATTGAAATTAAATAACTTGCTAATTTTTACTAAACTGTTTTTATTATGAAAACTATAAAATAATCTTAATATGTAAATTAATATTATTTATAAACCTTGGAAATATAAAATTAGTATTCAGTTTCTAATTAGAATAATTTTAACTTTATGGAAAACTGCATGAATATTTTTATGTATCTACACATTATTGGTTTCCTTGAAACCCATTCAATTGATGTTGAGTTCTTTGAGAAGTTTTGTCATTTGTATTTTATTTCTTAGTCACCTTAGCAGAAGGGGTTCTCGAAATTGTTGGTTTTATATGGCTGTACAAACTTTTCCTTTTCACATCCCCCTCCTTGGGTAGGGCTGGAATAATAATAAGAAAATACATCTATTTAATATTATTTGTAACAATAAAAATAATATATGAGGTTGAAAAAGACACATTGATAAGCTACCAAACGTTTTTGTCGGCTTTACTTGCCAGTTTTTGTTCCCTTGTTGATTTGTATGGTAATATTACGCAAGGTGAAAGAATAGCAATAATTAATGTGGTAACAAAATGATAAGGTGGCAATATTTTTTTATGTCAATAAGCTTGTTAAATAATAGATTATAACAAAAGTATTAATATTCCGTTCGAAGATTAACTATTAATTTTTTATGACATTAGACAATTTAATATGATCTCCTTTGACGCTTACATTAATTTATGTTTCTTTTTTATTTAAGCTTCTCTCATTTGATTTGTTTCATCGGGAGGGAACATAGTTTTTTTTTTATTCTGTTAAAAATAACATTCCATATTCCATTGTACGTTTTTGAATTTGGGCCGCGGAAGCATGATATTTGTAGCGAAGACCGCCTGGCTATCGGTGGATTTGATTGAAATAAATGACCGGTTGCCGCTTGGCAAAGCCAGCGAGCCTTCCAACGCCCTTAGAGATGAGAAAGAAATGTAAGATTTCTTCACATAGAAAAAACCACCCGGCAATCAGTGGATGTTATTGAAATAACTGACCGGTTGCCGCCTGGCAAAGCCGGTAAGCCTTCCAACACCCTTAAAGATGAGAAAGAAATGTAAGATTTCTTTACTTAGAACTGAATGAAAAATTTGGACTCATTTTCCTATATTAAAATATGAAAGTAGGTACTTACAAGATGCCCCCCCTAAGGACAATCTATCAGTCAAAGGTTTATAAGTCCCCGACACTTGATTAGTCGGAACAGAACTCAGTCCAAAACTCTTTCTGGCGCCAAAAGTAGGGCTTATACCAGCCATAGAAGATATCTTTTTAGGGATACTCCGTTTCAAGCTGCTTGGCTTGGTGACTTCACTTCGAGTCTGTAAGTTGGGTGAGTGAATTTTATTAGTGGACGCACTCTTAATGCGTTTCAAACCGGTGTTAGATCCGTATCTGAACTTAGATTCTTGTACTCGACTTAGATTTGGACTTGACGCATATGGTAGCCCGGATCTTGTGGATAAGGTGGTCATGTGGCCAATGCTGTTTCTTCTTCTCGGCTCATAATCCTAAAAAAAGAGTTATCTTTAATGCTCTCTTCTCGCTTGACTTAAATACTACATTATAACAATATAAACCTAACCAGATCTTAAATAATATGCCTCTAGATTATAATAATTGCACTACTTTAATTGGTAATAAAAAAAAATAAAAATGCAAAAGACTTTTAAAACTGATTGACCGATATACGAAAAGTAGGCCTCAACGCTCCAAAGCATGATGGCGACTGTGTCGGGACTAAACTTTATAGTTCCACCTCTCGAACGAGATCACTAGCGCTCCACTACGACATCAACCGACTGAATGGCGCGCATTTAAAAAAAGGAAGTTATGCTGCCGCATCCTGTAGAAATATTCAGCTAACAAACCTTTGAATGTGATATTTTGGAAACATCCATCACCGAACCGTGTGGAGACATTCTAGAATCGTCTTCAAACATTTTCTTAGCTTCCTTCAGAATAGACACCAAGTCTTCCGATAATCTTTCTGCTTCGTAGAGCTTGTTCATTGCAGATCTCCCAACAGAAGGTACAGGGCTACAAAATAATTGAGTAAATTAACAGACAACCTCGGACCATTCAGTACTGCAATAATAATAAAAATGAGGGTACATAAATATTTTTTAAATTATTATTTTTACTTGCTTTACCTGGAAGTGCGGCCGCAGGCGACATCAGTGGTAGCGGTAGTGCGCAGATCAAGTGTGGGACTTGTCGTATAAGTATTCTGACGAGTCATCATTATATTTTTTAACTGGAAATAGAAAAAATCAAAATCTTACGAAATAACATCATTCATAATTGAATGCATCGCCCGAATAACGTTGCAAACAACAAAAAATCGTAAAGTGATTTTTTGGTGGAATAATGTTCTTTATGTGTATACCTATCTATCCTACTCTTTCACATCATGAAAAAAAATCTATCTCCCTCTTTTAGTAGCATCCAAAATGCGCTGGGGAGCCAGTCTCAGTGGAAAAACGTTGCGCGAGCCGATATGTCGTCTGTACAGTAGGTATGTCTCAATACTTACCAAAAATCAACAGAAGCTTTTATGAAAACCTACCGGCTCAGTAAATGTATGCACTACAGTGGAAAAACGTTGCAAGTGGCAGCTTAAGCAACGTTATTCCACATTTTTTTTTGTTTTATGTCGATTATTTCCTTTATTTTAATGGTTTTTTTAAATATTTTTTCACATGTACCCTTGTTTATGTCTAAGTAATATAAAACTGTAAAAATGGGATGTTTTCTAATAAAAAAACGTTTTTTCTTGTTTCTGAAAAATCTTGTTTTTGTTGTTTGCAACGTTATTCGGGCGATACATTCAATTAATCAAAAATACATAATTTCTTAAAAAGATTTCATACTTTAATCGCACTACTTATTCTTTAAAATGTGGTATTCTCGTTCTGGTTCTAGCAATGAATCATGAACCAAGCGTTTCAAATGCTAATTACAATTTTAACATTTTATTTTAACCCACCTTCTTAGCATTTAATATTCCTGGTTCCGGTAACATTGAATCCTTTTCTAATTCAGTTAGAGTGTCTAAAGAACGATACCT
The DNA here is from genome assembly GCA_917880885.1 of Limnephilus marmoratus. Lineage (NCBI taxonomy): Eukaryota > Metazoa > Arthropoda > Insecta > Trichoptera > Limnephilidae > Limnephilus > Limnephilus marmoratus. The sequence continues at coordinate 58,605,676 of OU862908.1, forward strand.
GCTTGGAGTTTCAACTTTTAATTCTTGCATCCTAAAATATAATTCGAAATGTTGTACGAAAAGTCTCATTTATACCATAGTATCAGTTTTATTACAAGTTCGATTCGAGAGCTTAAAGTAAAATAACATTATCTACAAATAATTCCAATGCTCATTAAATAACAAAAACATTTATTCATCAATAGTTTTTTTACAGTTTTATACATTTTGTTTAGTTAGCATTGATTCTATTGACAAAAAGGTCACTACTCAGCTGTATTGAGGATTTCTCCTGGAATGCGCTGGTTTTCAGCAGTGCCTCTAAAAGTAAAACAGTGTTGTCTACAAAAACATACCAATAATTCGATGGTTTGAAGTCAAACAACTAGATCTACAATCTACAAAAAGACATACAGATAATTATTATTGGAATGTTTTTTTGTAGATAACCACTCGAACGAAGGCGTTTTTACACAAACAATTCCTTTCGGTTTTGGATTCCCCACGCTCCTTAAAAAAATCAGATCTCAGAATATTAAAACAAAAGCCAATGAATCCACCTTTTTTACATCAATACCGCACAAGAGTCCCCAACTGCTCCCGTCTGGAGCCAGTGAGACTATCGTCGCCTTAGTTCGTATTTGTCCAACAGACCATTAGAAAATTTTACAGAAGGTTTTTTTTCATTATTTCAATGAAACATTATGATAGGTGTTTAAGATAAAGCTATTTCCGTAAAGGTAAAGTTCTCATTAGTTCAAATAATTCTTAGTTAAGAGATTAACTATCACTTTGACGACCTCCATAGTCCAGTGGCTAAGACTCTTGACTCACATTCCGGAGGTCGCGGGTTCGAACCCGGCATGCGCAAATAAATTTTATTTGATTAATTTGTGTTATTTCACAATTAATTCATTTAAAATAATATATAGTATATTTGCGGCATGTTCCAGAGTGGAAGATACTATTAGTATCGCCCTGGTGTAAGACCACCATTCAGAATTGAAATGTTGCTTGAAAATGGCTTTAGCCGTGTTTAGTGACCAGATCTGAATAGCCAGGTACTTCCCAACCTTCCTCTTCCCCACCTCCTTCCCCTCCCCACTACCTTCAGCCTCACAACATACCCCAATTGGGGATGCCATAGTCTCACTGGCTCCAGACGGGAGCAGTTGAGATTCTTGTGTGGTAATCACTGTAAAAACAAAAACAAAAAAACTATCATTTTATTTTTAACTAGTAGACCCGGCCCACGTTGCTGTGGCTAACGCTGTGGAAACACAACGAAATTACCCAACCTTTATAAAATCCACACCACCCGCTTGCCAGCTGACCGCTGCCCGCTGCCTGAATTGAATATTTGAATTTCTTGGCTTTTCTCTATTATAATAAGCATGTATTAAACATATAAACCTTCCCCTTGAATCACTCTATCTATTGGTGAAAACCGTATGAAAATCCGTTGCATAGTTTAAAAGATTAACGCGCACATACATTTTGAGCGACTTCATTTTATACTATGTAATGATGATTTTAAAGTGGAGATTGAACAAAAACTAAAATGGTCTGTTGAACAAATAAGAACTGAGGCGACGCTATGGCATCCCCAATTGGAGTATGTTATGAGGCTGAAGGTAGTGGGGGGGAAATGGGGTAGAGGAAGATGGGGAAGTACCTGGCTATTCAGATCTGGTCACCAAACACAGCTAAAGCCATTTTAAGCAACGTTTCAATTCTGAAAATTGGTCTTACACCAGGGCGATACTGAGTATCATCTTCCACTCTGGGACGTGCCGCAAATATACTATATATTATTTTTTATTAATTAATTGTGATCACAAATTAATCAAAATAAAATTTATTTGCGCACGCCGGGTTCAAACCCGCGACCTTCGGATTGTGAGTCGAGAGTCTTACCTCGGCACCACCGAGGCCTATATTTATCATTAAAAATAATTAGGCAAAAACCATCTACCTAAATATTTAGGCAGCCATGGCTGAAGGCCTAGATCGATGAGACCTAAATATGGGTAGCCATCCTGCAACTGAATTGTTAGACTTTAACACTGTTAAGCCATAAGCCCCAGAATTATTTATATTTTTTTTTTATAAATAATTTAGTTTGACTTGCCCTCGAATTAGATTAAACATATTTCTTACATGTCTGCTGTGTGGATGTTACAAGTGCTGCGAGATATGTTACTCATTGGATCGTCGAGGTTTAATTGGCACTCTGATTTTATTTTATCCAGTTTGGCATCGATATTACTGAGAGTAACTGAGTTCTTCCGTTCTCTTGGAGGAGTGTGCATCACTGGCGAGGTGCCTCGAATCATTTGTACCAAAGTCTCCATTGTTTTCTCAACGGACGACATTATATTTTTGGGCAAATCTTTCCAGTTTGAAGTGCTACTTTCCTGTGCAATAAAAAAATATTTACATAATATATTGGATTTATATTTGGAATTGTAATTGTACCGGACGTAATTTTAAGTTTAATTATAATGTAATTTGTCTGTAATGCTTTGTAAAATAATAAATATAATCACGGGGCCAGGCGGTCGGCCTGAGACAAAAAACAAAGCCTGACCCCACCCCCTCTGTGTACATACCTACACACTACTGTAACTTATTTTATGTGTACATACCTACACACCTTTCCTTAATTTTTTTATTAACTTTCCATTGCGCAAATTCAATCTGTGCGAAGCCGTTCCTACACAAACCTTCACGCAGGTCCAATTTGCGCAAATATCAGTTATACATCTTTTGTTTATAAAACGGGTTTTGCACAAATATAAAATCTGTGCAAAACCCGGTCTTCTATGTACCCAATTTGTGCAAATTAATCATATTTAATTTGCGCAAATTGGCTCTGTACATCCCTGTAAATAACATCCCAATTTGTACAACCCTGTAAATTATCATGCAAACTCGTAATAAACTGAATATCGGGGAAGCGTGCAGAGTAAGGCGAGATGGGACGGTGTGGCGTTTTTTGCTTCGTTGCGCAACAGCAAAACGAACGCAGTAGCATTTAAAGTCTCTAGCGGCCAATATTCCAAGAATTCATCTCGGTTCGGAGAATGGAGATGAAAAAAGGGCCTGGCATGGGCAGACTCCCGTCTCAGATCCCTTTAAATACGGCTGCTAGGGCACTAGATCGTCAGAGCACAAGATCTCATCTCTACATTCAGCATCTCGCCTTCTCTTCTGCCTTCTCCGATCGAACCATTGGACACCGTGGACTTCTTCTTGACCCTGGCCACACCGCTCACCTAGAAGACTCCGCTATACATTTGTCGAAACGTCTTTTTCAAGGCGCAGGTCTCCCCTCCAACTCTCCACCCCTCTTTCTCCCCTTGCCTTCGACCTTTCTCCCTCGCTTTTCCCCATTTTTCCCTTTTCTCTCACTTTTTCTCCCTTTCTCCCCAGGCGTCGAAACGGCCAGCCGGCAACTTCCCACTACATCGTCTGTGCAGCTGGCAACTACAGTGCCACGTTCCGTACAGTAATTATTACGAGACTTGCTTACTGCATTCAAACTTATTCCTCAAAAATTACTTTTGAAAGCGTAACTAAAGTTGACTGAAGTCACCCAATGACTAAACTAAATACCTTAGAGAAAGACTGGACAAACCGATCTTTTTTTAATTTTTTTTAAAAGAAAGACAAACATTCCCGGGTTACGAATAATCCAACAATCAGCGCCGGATCTGCCATACGTTCAAAAACGTGCAAAAACCTGGCGCCAACTCCGAAGTGGCGCCGTGAGAAAATAAATATTGTATTAAAATTTAGTTATAATATTTCCTCAATCGTTTAAAAATTACCCATAGTACGAAATAATTATAACGCTCTAGCAACACTTTCCAAAGAAACAGAATGCGCACGCATCAGGTTGTGTATCAACGGCTTACGAATTTATAGTCAGTTACAGAATTTTATTATAAATTCCATATATTTAGTTTAAACGTAAGATTTATTTTTCCATATATCTTTTACCGTCTTTTACGACGAATAGGTGCGATCCAAATTCAATAACCAATCACAGCGCGGTATTTTTGTTCGTAAACCGTTGATACCATACGTCAGTGTTTAGTCAGAAGCTGTAGATGCTATTCTTGTGTTGTACGTTGCCATGAGAACGTATTTGTATTTGCTCTTCTAATATTCGCGTTGGGTATATAGGTACATAAACGCAGTAAATCTCAGGAATGTCTAATGGACCTAGTTCAGCGAAACCATCCGCATTGTCTCGTAACCTATATTTTAAATCATGGTACGGGCACAAACAAACAATTCGTTGTATTATTTTAAAGCATAACTTGCAAAGAGTTTTTCCTAAAATAATTAAAATAGCACCATAATTTATGTTTACCCAATAGATTCAGAGAGTATAGGGCTCCTGGCGATCCTCTCTTTAAAAAAAAACGAGTGTGAGAGCTACCGCCAGGTCACTTGGAAAAGTTACACCCTTTATATGTCTTGATTTTATTTGATAAATTAGTGTAAAAAAAAATAATAATAAATAAAAATATTGGGGTGACCGAATTTTTAATCAAAATAAAAATGTAGGGGGGGGGGGGGGGGGGGGGGGGGGGCGCCATCGGTACCTACTGCACAGGGCGCCAGATTTCGTAGATCCGGCCCTGCCAACAATGTTTGAAAATCTCCTACTACCACCACAGAAAGCCGAAAATGTTGCTTGTGTTGTGATGAAGGACTTAGCCAGCCGAGGAATCAAATACGCGACGCTCGAGTGGGACCCAAGCGCTATGCCCACTCAACCACTGACCGGTCAATCTATATACATACTGAACATTCTGACCAAACGGTTATACAAAAATGGTGTTAAATTCTAATGGTTTCAACGGTTATTATTCAGTTTTTATAAAGAAATAATTATTGGTTCATCTTGGCCGCTATTTGAACAGAATGTTTTATTTGTAAGCCAAATCCTCTCTTAGGGTAGTTTATTTAGTCATTGAAGTCACCCAACACTTAAGACATCCCCACAATACTACAACTTTTTTAGTAGTGGTGTTGCCAGAATCAATAGGGTTAGGTTAGGTTAGGGTTAGTTACTTGTATTTATTATACTTATGAGATTTACTTCTCAGGTGCCAAAAGCACTATTGGATACGAAAAATTTGTATCCATTGAGCGCCGGTGTATCCATTTTCTTTTTGTTTAATGTTAATACTGCACAAGATGCTCCCGTCTGGAGCCAGTGAGATTATGGCATCCCCAAGGGGTATGTTGTGCGGCTGAAGGTAGTGGGTAAGGGAAGGAGATGGGGAGATGTGGAGAGGAAGGTGGAGGAGTACTGGCTACTCAGGTCAAATGACCGAACATGGCTAAAACCACTTCAAGCAACATTTCAATTCTGAATGGTGGTCTTACACCAGGGCGATACTGTGAGTATCTTCCACTCTGGAACATACCGCAAATATACTACTATTATTTTTAATTAATTAATTGTGAAATAACACAAATTAATCAAAAAAAAAATTTGTGCATGCCAGGACTTAAACTGCTAGTGGAGAGCTTTACCGCTCGACCACAGAGGCCATAATCGGTAATAGGTAATCTGAAAACAAAACTCAATGTTGTGGGATTTTTACCAGGGGTGTTATAGATATTTGCATCCTCATCCGCAAATGCGGAACATCAGCATTAATTCAGATATCTGTATCCGCATCCGCAGATGTGAACCTCTAATAATCCGCATGCGCGGATGTCAAAATTTTGCATATCAGGGGTATAACGGATATTGCATCCGCATCCGCAAATGCGGAATATCCGCATTAATTAAGACATCTGCATCCGCATCCGCAGATGTGAACGTCTAATAATCCACATCCGCGGATGTCAAAATGTTTCCATCCGCAACAACCCTGATTTTTACCCTTGGTGCACTAAAGAGGTATTAGGTCGTGGGAGCTCAGCATTTCAAGGGTCATGTGAATTTGTGTTATTGAGGATTGTCATGAGAACCTTTTATTGTTAGGAACGTACCCATACTACGTGACCCGTTCAGGGGGGGGATCTTCAAAATACCATGTTTGGTCACAATGAGGGGCGGGGGGCTTAGCTTTTCATCACGTAGTCAATCTAGAAATCTAAATTAAGTCCTGGTTACAATATATTTAGACATAAGTTTTATCTTGATAATATTTTTTCGACTTGTAATTATAGGTATGCATGCACTCTTGTCGTCACGCAGCAAGCGCCGTATTAATAAAGACAAATATAAGCCAAATAATTTTTATTAACCTTTTTATAAGCAAGAAATGATTCAAAACCATATTTATGAATTACTTTGTGAAAACTGTAGGGGGAGGGGGGTCTTAATATATAACAGAGGAGAGGGGGGGTTAAAAATTGCAAAAAGTGGATCACGTAGTATGGGTACGTTCCCTTATCGGTCAAGACTAAATTTGTACATGCAATATCATTTTAGGCAAATATTAAAATTTTACATCCTCACCGTTTTAGAAGTTTGTACTCCTCCACTTGTCCCAGAAGTCTCCCAAATCTCAACATCTGTTTGTCCACCGTGGCGCCAACAGTAACAATCATTGTCGTTAGATTCTAAGTACACTTTCTTTCCTGTCACCTTAATATTTTGGAAATGATTTTACAAATGATTAGCTCATTTCCAAAACAGGTTACATTTAAACATCATCCTTTTATAGAGTGAAAGACAATTTTTTTAGGTCTTTAAATTTTTTATAAACCTGTTGCATTATAGAGAACATACCTAATTTAATTTGGGAGGCGGTTATGGGTACCGCCGCCCCGGGAACCATTTATTGGATAACCAACCCCTCTGCCATAGTTCACCCCGAGTGGTTCACTACATTTGGTGACTTAGCAGGTGTGCCCGGATTCATGGGGTGAGATTTGTCCAGGTCTTGGCGACAGATGTGTTTGCCCACCTTCTGTGGGGCGCCACGGATCGGGAGAGACTGGTTGAGGGAGACCTTTTGACCTCTCCAGTCGAACTCTCTCGACACATTGCTTTGCACCGCAGTGGGATGTATTCATGCGTCCGTCATTCCTGGACACATTGAACCCCAGATTCTTTCCCACCCTTATACCTTCCCAGAACTTCCCCTCTTCTTCCTTTCCTTAAAAAGACCCACCACATAGCATCCCCAAAGATGATGTAGGACCTTCCCCAGGACCTACCTTATGAAGCTAATGTAAAAAAAAAAAAAAATACCAGCATACTACAAGCAATACATATTTATTTTGAATAAATAATACCTTCTATTTTTTCTCTGCTAAAGAAAACTGATTTACAAAAAAAGTGGTTGCCAAATTCCACCTCACACATGCAATTTTTTTTTAAAATAACACTTTATTTCAACTTAATTACTACTGGAAACAACTATTTAGGTCAGGGGACAGGTGATATATGCACAAAATAGGTTATCAAGTCCTTAGTTTTAATTATTTAAATAATTTATGGGTATTTCCTAGACAATTAAACTTAACTTTGCGAGACAAAATTGAACTTTATACATCTTTTACCACCTCCGAGAACATAAATAGCTTTTTCATGTATTATTTTTTCATTTTTTGCATGTTGAGTGTGAGGCGGAATTCGGCAACTTTACCAACTTAACGTTCAATATCACATCACATTCTTAACCGCTAGAATGCCAATCGTGCACCGGTGTGTTTGAGATTTTACACGCGATTTTGACCCTTATGTATAAAGAAAGTGTATGAAGAACACAGTCAGAATCGCTTGCTCTATTATCGCCCTTTACCATAGAGAAAACCGCAATGCGCCAGGTCACTCCAAATAATTTATATTAATAATTTACCGGAGCGCGGGAATGTGCGCAGTTCTTGCGCATGCGCGGGAAAAATTCCTTTAATTACGATTTTGACCTTTCTATTGTTCAAAATTTCTCAAGGACACTGTCAGAATCGCTGGACACGAAATGTCATTGGGTGTCATGGATGCCGTTTTTTGCGAACGCTAATTGGTGGACAACCAACCCCAAATACCCCGGCAAACAAGGGGTTAATTAATAATTATTAATATATTTCTGCACTGTGTAGTAATCGTACCCTCAATATGGTAAATGATATTTTAAATACTTACATTACAAACTATTTCAATGGTTCTCCCAGTAGTCTTTGGCTTTTGTGAATCAGCATCATCTGTTAGAACAAATCCAACAGACTGCAAAATGCTACAAAGATCGTAAATGTCTAAAGATAGACTCTGAAACAAAACGACTCATTGTAAAAAGAACTATAATTAAGTAAATAAAAAACCTATATGCACTACTTTCTTCACTCACAGTTTTTTCAGTCTCCATTGCATTAGAATAATGAAAATTCTATATTTTATTAAACAATCAGACAGCAAACTAAAAACAAGACAGGCAGTTAACAACATGTACTCGTACTTGACAACAATATGTTACATTATTCCTACCTACGAGTAACGGTATTAATATTTTGACAAAATTAAAAATAATAAGCTTCACTGAAAATTATTTTATTGTCTATCATCGATGCCCAAAAAAAGTAACCATAAACTATACTATTGTCTATGAACACAAAAATTTATTTTGCATGTTGCTAGTTTGGAAAAATAAATATAAAGAGTGTGTAGGTACTATTAATTTTTTTTATTGAAATGCTTTTACATAATATTCAGACATTTCTGACAAAACGGAAGCTTAATAGTAATACAAAATGTGTTTGATAATATGTTAGTTTGATGATTTAGTTGTAGGTCATGTATCTCGGGGTGGCGGAGAATTTGGCGTAGGATTTGATGACCTTGTTGACAGCTTCCAGGAAGTCCTTCTCTGTGGCCACCTTCCTCCTCGCCCGGATGGCAAACATACCAGCCTCGGTACACACAGATCTGGAAAGAGTTAATAGACAAAATTAAAGCTTTATATTGAATAAGTACTCTCAGTATCACCCTGGTGTAAGACCACCATTCAGAATTGAAATGTTGCTTGAAATGACTTTAGCCGTGTTTGGTGACTAGATCTGAATAGCCAGCTAATTCCCCAGCTTCCTCTTCCCCAATCCACTACCTTCAGCCTCACAACATACCCCAATTAGGGATGCCGTAGTCTCACTGGCTCCAGACGGGAGCAGTTGGGACTCTTGAGGTATTCACAGAAATTTTAAGTATAGTAAAACACGGTACATGGTACAGTAAAGCATAAAGTAGCCTGAGAGGTCATACGTACAACATCGATGAAAAATCTTACTTCTCACACGTCTTGAATGAAAACTAAAAATACCGAAGATACTAGAAAGTTTAAGTTTTAGTTTAATGAGAGAGGTTGTAGCAATGTACGAATAATAAAGTTTTCAATTTGGGAGGCGGGTATGGGTACCGCCGCCCCGGGAACCATCGATAACCAGCACACCTGCCAATAGCTCATTGGTACACCGATGTTCATCACCCCAAGCAGTTTGTTACGTTTGGTGACTTGGCAGGGGTGCACCGGTTTATGGGGTGAGGTTTGTCTAAGTCTTGGAGGCACATGCGTTTACCCACCTACTGCGTGGTGGGCCGCATTAGCGGAGACTGAATGAGGGAGACCTTTTGACCTCTCCAGCATCGCCTTGCACCGCTTACTTACAAATCTCATGGTTTAATATTATAAGAATGATTAAAAGGCAAGAACTTATAAGATATGGGCATACATTAATTACGTGAGCAGTTTTTCTTCCAATCTAGACCCCCCCCTTGGTGAGATAAATTGGGCCACTTTGTATATTCTTTTCAAGTAACATGAGATTTTGCTGGACCCCCCCTCCTATTTTGAGCTCACGTAATTAATGTGTGCCCTCATACGATACAATTACCTGATCTCAGATTTAATTACCTCTCACAAATCTCATGGTTTAATATTATAAGAATGATAAAAAGGCAAGAGTTTATAAGATATGACATAATCACCTGATCTCAGCGCCAGTAGAGTTAGGGCAAAGGCGGGCGAGCAGGTCAAAGCGGATGTCACGCTCCACAGACATGGAGCGGGCGTGGATGCGGAAGATGTGCGTGCGTCCCTCGAGGTCGGGCAGCCCAAACTCCACCTTGCGGTCAAGACGACCGGGGCGCATGAGCGCGGGATCCAGGGTGTCGGGCCGATTGGTGGCCATAAGTACCTGAACAGAATATTCAGAAAATCAGTGTTAATAATTTATCCAATAATAGTGTATGCCCCATAGACTCTCCACCATATGAAAGAAGAAAGTCTATGCATATAATAACAGTAGTTACTCCCAGCTCATTAAACAACCCCAGATAGCGTGCGAAGAGAAGCTAGGCCTACTATAGACAGAGGCCGCCGAAGCAGCGCAGGACTGTGACACCCAGAAGCGCCTTGTCAAAGCGATGGGTCATCGTACGAATAGGACAAAGTGAAGATGATATCAGACTACCCAGCTATACAGTTTAGATAACTGTGTCGGACGTGTTGAAGCAGCCAAGCCGTGGCCGAATATAACCACGGGTCTGCCAAAAATATTTGTATTAACTATGTAAAATGCTTTGTGTTAAATAAATAAATTGTCAGAGTGGAGGAGGCGAGCGGGCAGAGAGATTTGTCGCCATTGGGCGCTTTCACTGGATTCTCGGAATCCGATTCTAAGAATCCTTCCCGGGGGCATAGCAACTGTAGGGTACCATGGCTACCATGACCTAATATATAGGGGCTACAGGCCCTTCCAAATCAGTTCTCCACAAACACTTGTATCGATAAAACCTCTTCTCTTCTCGCCCGCTAGACCTCGCTCTGACTTTGCTTCCATTCACCTCGTTTTATTCTGATCATCGCTTCACCCTGGACCATGGATACCCTGCACTCACTGGACTAGACCCGGCTACATTATTAGAAGGAAAGAGTCATTGGATCACTCAGAACAGCTCTGAAGCGGACAACTGAGACGACGTTCTTCTGACATCTTGGCGACATCGTAGATTGGGACCTTCAGCCTACCTTACAGTACTTGTGTAAGAGTTGTACCCTGTCTGGTACAGATAAAATAGGTAATCTTAATGAAACCGCAGTAAAAGTCTTACCTTAATATTACCGCGAGGATCGAATCCATCCAATTGATTGATAAGTTCCAACATAGTACGCTGCACTTCATTGTCTCCACCAGCTCCATCATCAAACCTATAAACAACACCATCAAACTCATTAATCAAAAAAAGATAATTCTTTGAAGCCTAAATTAATGTAATTGGTTGATTATCAACATACCTGGCACCACCGATGGCATCAATTTCATCAAAGAAAATCAGACACGCTTTTTTGCTACGAGCCATCTCGAAGAGTTCCCTCACCATCCTTGCTCCTTCTCCCACGTACTTCTGAACCAGCTCAGATCCTGAGGAAAGTACAGACACAATTTAATAATGTTAATCTAAGACTATCTGCTAAGTGCGGCCAAAAGAAGACTAAAAGAGTAAAGTGGTTAATGAATAGGTTGACAAGTGTTGTGGCAATAGAACTAACCGATAACCCTAATGAAGCAAGCATCAGTTCTGTTGGCCACTGCTCGGGCGCAGAGGGTCTTTCCGGTTCCGGGGGGGCCGAACAGCAGGACTCCCTTCGGGGGCTCAATTCCCAAATTTACGAATTTCTCAGGCTGAAAAGAAATTGATTTTAATTAATTATTTATTGTAAAGCACAAATATTAAAAAATATATACATTAAAAAACTATTCAAGAGCCGTAAGATACAAATTTATCAAATTTTTCTACCATACAACATTACTTTCCACTAATAATAACTGAAACATAATGATCAACGTCAAGACAGTGATAATAATAAATGGGTAATTTGTACAGCGCAGTACTATTCTTACTTTGAGAATATGATTATGATTGATATGATTTTAGATTTTCACGGCCAAAAGTATTTTTGTTGTTTGTTTTTGGGGTGTTATGCCGTGTTACGCTACCTCCTCCTTTAGCCAACGTTTCGGACAGCATTACAGTGTCCAGCATCAGTATACACATCTGCCCTGATGATGGACACTGTAACGCTGTCCGAAACGTTGGCTAAAGGAGGAGGTAGCGTAACACGGCATAACACCCCAAAAACAAACAACAAAAATGATTATGATTATTCAAACTAAATACAAGAAACTAGTCCCAGCGAGAGCGCATATGTCATCAATGTTCATCCTCTTCTGTTTCATAACACCATTGTTCTACTCCCCGCCAATAGCAGTGCTAAGATTTAACCATAAGGTTGAATCTGAACAATGCATTCAATCGGTCGCCGCTTGCTGCCAATATGGAATACTTCTCGCTTTGTTACCGCATAACACTGTAATTTATGTTAATTTCCACTGAGGATTATCGCCGCTGTCAAGAATTACCGTGCCACAAAATTATGACAGTTTTGACGAATTGGCCGGTGTAAAGTAAATATCGCTTTGTTTACTCCATAACACTCTGACGTATGTCAATTACCTCCGTGTAGGTACTCTCACCTTCCACGCCTTAGAAAATGTTATAAAATACTTAACATATGGAGTGAGCCCGCCGTAAAATAGTCCATGGTTATATAAGTAGCGACGTTTCACCTTGAATAACCAGTGTACCATAAAGTTATAGTTAACTATCTCATTGTATGAGTCAACCACGGCCATCCAGTTCAAGAATCCGTTTCGTAAGAATTATATAAATGCCTGTGATAAAACCCTAACTATTTGAGTGCAAATCCAAGCGCAAAAACCAAATGTGATAAACATCCCAGATTACCCACTGCTGTAAGTACCATTGTGAGATACTTTACTGTTGGTACCACAGGAAGTCATTTACGCAGATTGGACATTCCGATGACCCGTTAAAGTGGCGCCACCAACCGCCTCACCTTTCTTCTCACGCATCTTATTTGAAAACGAAAAAGACAGAAGATAATAGAACAATGACGTCACGTACAATCTCTTGCTGTGACTGGTATATTTATCAATTACTCTAAAAAATAACAAATATCCATCACAATAAGTGAAAAATATTACTTATGGAGGATTTAGCTAGCCAAATATTGAACCAACGATGCCTGGGTGAGAACCCAACGCATTTATGCTCTCGACTACTAATTGGATGATTATCAACGACAACTACAAATAGTTCAATAATTACAATTATTGGCCAGCTTAGGAAGAGTAGCCTGATTTTCACAGGGGATAAACTGTCCCTTCTCGGATGCTGTGACAATCTCAAAAACTGTTTGTTAACACTCACGTGTAGAAGTGGGGTCTCCACGACCTCCCTGAGCTTCTCAATCTGCTCTTTGCAGCCGCCTACATCGCTGTAGGTCACATCGGGCTTGTCTTCCACTTGCATCATGGTCACCGTGGGGTCTATCTTGGGCGGCAATGGAATGTGGATCTGATACTTGTTACGATCAACACTGAAAACAGAAAATTTATTAATGTTTAAAAAGATAAACTACACTAATTAAGGTGTGAAAATGCCGCCAAAAAAAGATCAAAGAAGCCTTCTTTCAAAATAGGTACAGATTTTAAAAATTTCTTGTAATACAGTAATAGTGGAAATGTCCAATATTCCGAGCTGAACAAGGCTGAGCACCAGCACCACTGCATTTTTCAGCATCTCTGAGACAATTTTGAAAATTTTGGTAGCTGGCAGCAACCATTCCATTGCTGGGCATACAACTTAGTGATGAATAAATTTCGATGAATTTAGTGTTGGTGAATATTTGGGATTTTTCATCTAAAAGGAGAAATCCCCAGACTAACCAATGAGGTTTTTTCCTACAATGAAATTTAATGTCAAGCACAAATTAATCATATTAATTAAAGCGTGCTGGGGACAGAACTTTTGAATATTTATAAAATATCTAATGGTAACCGGGGCCGGCCCGGAGCCAAAAGGTGCCTGGTACTTAAAAATTTCAAGGGCACTGTATTAGGTCTAAATTCCCATCATTTGAGAAATTTAAGGAATTTGAGGAATTCCCAAAGTCCACAGTCCAATGAGGTTGTCTCCTACAGTGAAATTGAATGTTATGTACAAATGAATCATATTAATTAAAGCATGCTGGGGAGAGAACTTTTGAATATTTGGAAAATCCCGAATGGTACCCAGGGCTGGCCTAGAGTCAAACGGCACCTGGCGCTTAAAAATTTCAAGAGCGCTGTATTAGGTCAAAATTCCCAACTTTTGAGGAATTTAAGGAATTTGAGGAATTCCTAACATTTTAGGAATTTATATCAGGTCGGGGAATATTCTCATTACCATACACATCACTATGTACAACACACATTTAATACTGCATATAAATACAAATGATTCCTTACCCGACCCTCATGCCTTCCTCAATGTCTGTGGGTGCTACAGAATCAGCCAAGTCAACGACAAACTTGGCAAATTGCTTAACATTGATAATGTACTTGGGATTGTCAGAGTCTGCGTTGATGATCTTGGTACATCTTGCCACCTAAAATAATTATTCAATCAACAAACCATTGTAAGGCATTTGTTATTCTTTGAAGAGAAGGACAAATCTTGCCAATATGCACGTAAAAGAAGAAAAGTGCAACAATTGACACCAATGCAAGCTGAAAAGACCCTATTCGTAGTTAGTATAACATTATTTCATACAAAAATCAATAAATCATTTAAAAACCAATGATGTTGTGAAAGTTTTCATTATGACAAAGCAATATTATTTACGCGGTTAACTCAATTTACTAATAAACCATTACAAAAAAAAAACTATCATTTACCTGTAATGGTTGTTCATTTTGTAGTGTTTGTTTATCAGCTGCCAAGTCCCAAAGTGCTGGAGGGGCCAGCCCGGTATCAGACTCCTTAATTCCGGTCAATTCATTCACCAGCTTTATTACGGTTTGAATATCATCTTCAATTGCCTTTATACTCTTTGTGTATTGTCCTTGGCCCTAAATAGAAAGTAATAAAGAGATTAGATATTATTTTTTGGATTTTTGAAGTAGCTTAGGTGATGTGTAAAATTACTTCACTAAGATTATTATCAACTTACGTATGATTTTAAGAGCGCTATATCACCTTCATCTAGAGCTGTAAATATAAGAAACGATATTAAAATACTAAAACTAATTACAATTGCACAATTTCGAAGACAAGACAAAAATATAGCATGACAGTAAATTGCATTTTTAGTCACGATCATAAAACAAATACAAAGATATCTAACATTTAATTTCTTTCTCTGGTTCTTCTTTGTCCTCTTTTTTGGTCTTCCTCATATCATCGCCTAAATGGTCAGGCATTTTAATATAATAAAAATTACTGACAAAAGAAAAATGTAAAACTCGTGAACAAAATTTTAGACACAAACTGACACAAGATGATTACAGGCAAGTTTCGAGTTTACCACGAAGTTCTTACAATTGACCATAAATTTTGCAAAAATTAGAGTCTTTCATCTTTGCCACGTTTCTATATTTTTAATTTTTAGGGTATGAAACCAAGTTCATAAAAAATATATTTTGTTTGTGAAAACTTCTTTAGCACTGTTGTGATTTGAAACTCGATGAAACGAAAAATAGTGACACTAAAAAGAGAAAAGCATATATCTATAGGATTTAGCCTGCGAGAGAATGAGATAGTATAATCGGTCTCCTCTTTGTGCGGTGCTTCATAGCCTATCAGTCTCCCCTTTGCGCGGTGCTTCGAAGTCTCTTGTCTACTTTAGTTTTTTGAAGGTTTCACTTCTACCGCGTGCGAATTGCACAGTCTGATTTTTATTTAAACGTATTTAAAAAATCTACGAAACTTGGTGCGAAACCAACATGTTTGGAGTGATTTTATTTCTGTAAAAAATACTGTAAAATTACATTTTCTACCAACCTTGGTTAGCATTTATGTTAGTTCTACTTTTTTATTGAAAATCTTTTGCTGATTGAAAATTTTGATTGGTGGTTTTATGGAAAGTGGACGAATTATTTTGTGATAATCAATTTTAAAAATACCTTTGTTTCATTCAATCAAATTTGAAATCCGTATCGTTTTTGTTTACATATTTATCTGGTAAAATACTTCATAATTTTTGTGTTCATGCTTGTATTGTTTATTCCCAAAGCTCTTAAAATATGTACAATATATATTGCAGCTTTTAAATTTTAATTTGTAAATAAAGAGTCGTTGCACGTTCCCTGACCGAAGGGTGCCTACCGAGAGTGAAATCTACGGGAAGGACATCTATCGTCGAGTTTTGTGACTATATTCGTACTGAAATTTGTACAAAATGTGCAAAAACGATTTGATGCTTTCTGCCGGTAGATTATGATGTAGTTTATTTATGGTAGATTATCGTACTTCATAAATCCGTATTCGTCGTATACGATTGCCACATTTCTGTGTTTTGCATGAGTAAATCGATATAAATTTCGTTATTGTGATATTCGGTAAGTTTGAAATATGAATTATCATAGTTCTTTTAGCGAATAATTCAGCAGATTTTTGAGTTATCTACGTCTACAAGGGTCTCTTGCGGCATTTTGAATTTTGCATTATGTGACCCAGAAATGACATTTCTAAACAGATTTTAATCAATTATATTTATCATTGTAAATTTGCCTTTAATTACTTGCTGTGTTTCAGTATAATTTTTCGCAATTTCTTTATCCCTGTGAAGTGACGAAACACGACAATGAAGGGCGTATAAAGATTTGATATAACATCAATCTGATCTTATTTACAAGGTTATAAAACGCGTAATTATGGGTCCACAATATTCTATTATTTCAATTAAATGCCTATTCAGGTCGTCGATACCCACACGCGGTAATTTGGTAGTGTTTTGGGAGCACGCCAATCAAAAATAATGACAGACATAAAATCAAATTTTCAAAATTAGTATTTACCAACAATTTGATAAGCATGTGCTTTATCAATTTTATTACAGAATTTCTGATATCTTACTTTTTTGTTATTTTTATCGATACATACCTACTTTTGATTCAGCCTTTTGAAACCACTGACAGTAACACATTTGATAACCTCCATTATCTGACCAAGTAAAATGTCTCCTAAATAAATAATATGAATTCAAGATGAAGAATTAGAATTACCGTATTGCTGAAGTGATACTATTGTTTATAGTGCTGGAATGTTGTATTAAATACCGTCATTATTTTTTTATTATCCATATCTGGGATTACCAAAACATAATATTTTCTTGGTACAAAGGGTTAGAGTAGTGATAATAATTTCATTACAGTCAAAGCAACCGGCTAGTGAGCACCTCAACAGCAAACATTTCTTATTTCGATTCAACCTTTTTCGCTTCCACAAGTTCCCTTTGTCTTGAAGTTTTTTGTTTTCGTGTACTTAGCGGGAAAAATAGTTTATCAAAACGTGGAACCAATTCTGCAATTGTCTTCTTCGAACATATGAGGTACATATTGGTTATCTTTTTAAATAATATTATGCCTAACAAGTTTTGATCAAATTAAAATGAATTCATTATCCATATTTTGTTAAGTTATAATTAAAATTCATATTAAAAATTTTATTAATACAAACAATTTTACTGTAATGATTTTATGTACATAGACAATTTTTGTGTTATCTATAATATTGTCAAATGTCTAAATCTTGATAATGTTGTGAATTCAAAACAAAGGGTTAGGTACTACTATCTTGCCAATTATAAACAGTATCATCTTTCCAAGAATGTTTAAAGTAGAATATTTAAACAAAAACATGTTTGTATTTATATTCATTTTGTGCTCTTAATTAGTAATATGTACAATTCCTCCACTTTGGAAAAAATAAATTTTTGATATCCTATTTTACTTGGATGCATATCGGTAATATCATTAAAATAATCTTAGTTGAAGATGTATATTTTCACAAAGTGAAAACCTTTCAGAAGAAGTTTTCTTCAATAAAAAAAAAAATAATTGGATTTTTCATTCCCTAAATAAAAAATAAATAATTATGAAATTTATATTAATTTATTTAATATGTTGCTAAAAAAGTAACTCAATTACCTACCAATATTGCACGGCTTGCAAATCAATAATATGCATCCTTCACGTTTGTACATAATCCAATTAGTTAGGAAAGTATAAATCTCTTACATCAGAAATAGCGATACTCCGCGAGATAAGCTACAAATTTCCCATTTTCTTGGATAAATTAAAGCATTTTATATGTCTGTGCGACGGCAACACCGGATGGTATCCAGGAATAGAATTTGGCCATCCGTACAATAACATATCCACAACTGTCACACTAACCTAGGTTGCATAGATTCTCACGCATCTTGGTATGGGAGTTAAACTAGTCAAAAACTGCTGCATAATGGTATGGAGGTATGTAATGTCCAGCATGCTCGATATTTACACACTCCAATTAATTAATCTCATATTTTATATTCAAATTATGAAAATTCATAAATGTGTTTAACAATCCTAAGATTAATTATAACTACGACATATGTATTTATATTCTGGAATGTTTTGGTCTATCGTGAAAATAAGAATAATAACTACGTTGTTTTTTATTATTTTATTATCACATTACAAATTAGCCATTTTAGTCTTGTGTGACAAATAAGTTGCCAGCATGTGTCTTTCGGATAGGAAATACTATCAAAAGTTTCTGAAATAAATTATTGTAATACATTTGTGTAAACATGTGTTTACCTACCTACTTTTTTTTACACATGACAACATGTTTTTACGCTGTACCGTATTAGCGAATCTTATTTATTTACTTGATTTATTGAAATTGTTCTATTTATTTAATTCTACATTTGAATATTTGGGTTTTGGCAAGACAATGACTGATTCAATGAGTTTTTAGTTTATGGTGTGTTGGTACCTACTTTTACTGAGCTATAAATTATTAGTGGTTTATTTGACTGTGGGAATATTTTCCTAAAGCCTGTGTTGCCATTTCAGTGTTGGTGGGGACAGGCCGATATGCATAGTTCCAGCCCCGAGGGTAAGTACCGGACCGCAAATGGCGGTGCACATGCAAACGATCGAGTGGCCATCCTGGATGCCGGCTCTCAGTACGGAAAGGTTCGTAATAATTCCATTATATATTAAAATGTATTTTGTAATTTCTCATTCTATTGAGGCTGCGACACTCCCACAAGACTTCTCCATCAGTAACGGTTCTCAACTATTTTATGAAACAATTTTACTAAATGGTAAAATGGACATTATTTATTCATTGAACCGCTTACTCATTAATACGGAATATTTTTTATTCAAACAGTTATAATTACGAGGGTTATTCAGAAACTAGGGAACGTTTTGTAATAAAACAAAAACTAGGTACAGGAAAAATATTTTATTATATACATCTGAAAGAGTGACTAAAATGCTACTTTTCTACATAGTCACCAAACAAATTAAGGCACTTATCGTAGCGGTGGACAAGCTTCGAAATTCCTTCATCATAGAAATCCGCCGCCTGCGATCTCAGCCACTCAGTGACGCACGCCCAGAGCTCGTCGTCATCAAAACGCTGTGTCGCTAGCCAGTTCTTCATCTTCGGGAACAAGTGAAAATCACTCGGTGCTAGGTCGGGACTGTAGGGTGGATGTGGGAAAATCTCCCATTTGAATGAGTCAAGAAGTTCTGCCGATTTGCCGTGTGAGGTCGGGCATTGTCATGAAAAAACCAAATTTTTGACGATAACTTTCCTCGGCGCTTGATTTGCATTGCTCTTCTAAGCTAGCGCAATGTTTGGCAGTACCGATTAGAGTTGATTGTTGCACCACGCTCGAGAAAGTCAATAAGCAGCACACCTTGCCTATCCCAAAAAACAGTAGTCATAATCTTCCTCGCTGACACGGTTTGCAAAAGTTTTTTTGGTTTTTTGGGGGAACTTGTGTGCCCCCACTCCATGGACTGCAATTTTGTCTCGCAATTGACGTGCTTCACCCAAGTGTCGTCACCCGTTACGATTCGATCCAGTAAAGAATCACCATGTGTGTGGTAGGCGTCAAGAAATGTTAAGGCTGCTCCCGTTCGCTGACCTTTATGGAGGTCTGTAAGCATTTTTGGCACCCATCTTGCACAAAATTTATGGTAGCCAAGCTTGTGAGTCACAATTTCAAACAACAAAGTCCGTGAAACTTGTGGGAAGCAAAGCGAAAGCTCCGTTATTGTGAAGCGACGGTTTTCACGAATCTTCTCATCAACTTTGGCGAGAAGATCGTCTGTCACAATGCTCGGGCGTCCACTCCTCTCTTCATCATGCACGTTGGTTCGGCCATTTTTAAACCGGATACACCATTTTCGCACTGAATTTTCATTCATTACGTCGTTGCCATACACTTCGCACAGTTGCCGATGAATTTCTATCGGTTTTTCGTTTTTTGCTAACAAAAACCGTATTACGGACCGCACTTCACAACTGGCGGGATTTGAAATTGCAGCGCACATTTTAAATTGGAATATTGGGAAAACGGGGAGCGCGGAGACGTTCTCGTTCTGACGGCTGGATGCCGACTGAAGCTGCACCAAAACATACGTGATTGCCGCACGCCTAGCGGCGTCAGACGGAAACGTTCCCTAGTTTCTGAATAGCCCTCGTATTACGAAAAGATAGTATTTATGTCGGGGGAGACAAAAAAAAATATGCACTTAACATTTTAATTTTGTTAAAATTAATTCAAGACATTGTTTATTCATCGTTTTTATTTTAACATTTCATGGCAATCAATCAATGCTGCCAATCATAGAAGAAATATTATTGCGTAAAACAAAGTAAATGTATTATTACCAGTTTGTACCTTTATTTATAACAGCAAAACATGGAAAGAAATGTATTAGAATAATTACACAAACCCGCTAGACAAACCCTGCTTTGCCAAACAAAACCTGGGATGTTTTTTAAAATTATGATGACATGCAAGTTTATTTTAGAGAATTTATTTTATAAGATTGGTACTTCCGACAAATGTCATATTTAATTGTCTATTAGTTAAAAAAGGAACATTCCGTATTATCCGTGCATCAAACTTCGACGACACGATTATCCGTGAGGTGAACTAACTGCATTTTTACCAAATGGACAAATGCAATGATAAGAGTATTTTGATATTCTCAGAAAAACATTTCGAACTTGATACCACATTTCAATCTAAATAGATATTATAGTATTCCTAGTATTCAGTCAATCATTTTTTTATTTGATTATCACATATAATATGCATGTATTGGGATAACACTTTTAAATATCTATCATAATCTTACAAAGCTATTGCTTGGGTTTAACTTTTTGTTCTCCCAATGTGAATTGAATAACAGGTTCAGTACTTTCCAAACTTAAATGCTGACCTGAACTTGATACAATCCATTCTCACATGGGTACATTCACTTTTCTAACTTTACAATGTCCGTAAGCGAAAGAGAAAGATGTGTAAAACATATGTAAGACAGAGAAAAGCGTTGGCGGGGAGGCATGCCACTGCGAGAATTTCTGTATAAACTTCAGGTCGTTATTAAAGTTTGGCGTGTACTTCGTACTCCTTTGGACATATTGTAACAGCTATAAAAGGCCTGCCGAGCTATTCTCTATTTTTTGTGGGAACGAGATCGATATCGCGCAAGATCTTCTGTCAGATTAGTGTGATTTTCAATGGCTGTTATTAACTTTTTGGGCCGATGTCAGAATTTCAGCTGTGAGCTGTCACATATATGTTAGTTTAGGTCGTTTTAAACACGCATTCCTGCAAGTATACTTGCTTATTTATTCATTTAACAGCGATAGAAAATTCCACAAATCTAACAAGAGATCTTGCCCGAGATCTATGTCGATCAAGATAGATGATCAAGGCCCGAAGAGGTGTTGGTAATCCAATAAATGGTTCCCGAGGCGGCGGTACGGTTTTGTTAATTTTTATAATTTTTGTTTGCTTTATAGCAGTACCTGATATAATTTTTTTTTTTTTCACATATTTCAATCATTGTTTTTTTTTTATTTCAATTAACAATTATTATATTTCTGTCTGTATAAGTGTAAAAATCAAGCCAAATTTCAGTAAACAATAGATTTTTAACATGCCTAAAAAAAGTTTCGGTTTCGGCCGAAACTGAGACATACACCGAAGATTCAGTTTCGGTAGAAAGTCTTGTTTCAGTCGGACACTACAAATAACAGCCATTGAAAATCACACAAATCTGACAAGAGATCTCGCGCGATACTGATCTCGTTCCCACAAAAAATAGAGAATAGCTCGGCATGTGTTTAATGGATAAAGCAGTTTATGCCTAATAAGGAACTCCAGTCCAATTTTTTTATTTATTTTTTATGAATAATGAACCTTCTAACTTAAATAACTGCATTTTTTTTTTTAGTTAGTTTTAATAGTTAAAATAATTGTCAAAGTTTTAATTTTTCAAGATCCCCGAAAACCACCGTATTTGTAGTGAATCGTTACTATAAGATCGGGCAATCAGCTGTTCAACTGGCACCATTTTGAAATTCAGAGTTTGAAGTATTCTCCCTAGAGTAGCATTAGTATTTTTTTTTGTGCAGTAGTTTTTGAATATTTTCAATAATAGAGATAAATTAATAAGAGATACCTTTATTTTTGAAACTGAATTATGTAGGCCTAAATAATGTTTCAATAAACACAACTAAATCTCTATAAACAGTATCTAAATAAACGAATAAGATGAAACGTTGTTAATACGATGACGACTTGTGTCATGCCTACTTTCCCATACAATGACTTTACGGTGTTCAGTGACGTCACCACTAAACATTTCAATAATACCAACTTGACGGCGTGTTTCTATGACCCGATTAAAAATGGATTTTTTAATAATTTTTTAAAAACTCTGCGTTTAATATTATTAAATAAAACTTATAGATTTAGAATCAGCGTTTATTGGTCTATATGAACATATTTTTTTAAAGCCATAATATTTTTCAATGGATTTCCTTATTGATGCAAACTGTCCTCCCAAGCATCGCAGATTAATTCCTTAATTACTTTACATAATGCAGCTTTTAACGATGGAATTAGAAATTTAATTAATGTTATCAATGATTATTTGTAAATCAGGAATGTTCACAACCCCAATATTTGTTCAGCTCAGGCCAATTGGCATCTTGAACGCTGTATTTTTTATTACATCTGATTTGTGTTCTTATTCAGGTCATCGACCGCAAGGTCCGTGAGCTATGCGTGGAGTCAGTCATCCTGCCGCTGGACACGCCGGCCTACCACCTGAAGGAGGCTGGCTACGGGGCCCTGCTCATCTCCGGAGGCCCCAACTCGGTGTATGCTGAGGACGCTCCCAGATACGATGCGGACATCTTCAAAATCGGACTTCCTGTACTAGGTGAGTTCGCCTTCAATCTATTAAAACTGTTGCTAGCAGATACCTCATTAGCCATTTGTTATTGACATTAAAAGAAAAAAATGATACGAAAGGTAAAACTATTGTGTGAAAAATCTGGAGATTCAGAAGGAATGCGATGCTGCTGATTGAGATTAAACCATTTAATCACAGGAGACCAAATTTGTCCCAACTCACATAGTTCTCGTATAAATTGCTGTATCTCCCTTACTGCCATGGTGAGAAATATGATATATTATTTCATGTGTTAGAAAGAGAAAACTACAAACTTTATATTCGAATCTAGAATTTAGTTGTAGAAAATTTAATGTGAAACCAAAGTTTCTTATAGCAATTTGAGAAAAATGTATAAAAATTTTTACAATTTTTTATTCATTTTTTTTTTTAAGAAACAACAAAAAGTGAGGTGATAATAACTTTTATAATATACTACGTATGGCCACACGTTGCTGTGGCTAACGAAACACAACGCCATTACCCAACCTTTATAATATCCACACCAGCCGCTTGCCAGCTGCCAGTATATTTAAATTTCTCGGTTTTTCTCTACCATAATAAGCATGTATTATACATATAAACCTTCCTCTTGAATCACTCTGTCTATTGGTGAAAACCGCATGAAAATCCGCTGCATAGTTTAAAAGATCTATGCACACATACACTTTGAGCGACTTCATTTTATACTATGTAATGATTTGCCTAATAATATGTGTTTTACTTTTTTTTTTCAACAGTTATTTTAGATAGAAAAAACTTAAGGTGAGTCATTTTTTAAATTTTTAAATGATAAATAAATTATCTAAAAATTATTTTTTTATTTCTAATAATAACATTTGTAAAAGTATTTTATCACCTTTCGGGGATGGGATCCGGGATGGCTTGAGATTTACAGGGATAAAAATTTCTCCTTAAAACCATAAATATCGACTATTTTCCCTCATAAAAATATGTAATTTGTTACTTTATTCGATTCCGCCAGGAAATCTGTCATCCTGTAAATTCCGTTAAGACACAAAATTCTCCCGTTTCAGGACACTCCAATCCTCCAGATATGACGGGAAATCGGTTAAGTTGGCAACATTGTTTCTGAGTTTTTGCTTCTTTGGAAAACAGGGACCTGCCTTATATTATAAAAATAATTTAGATAAGAGAAGAGAGTTAATAGTGTTGGTTCCCAGACCATGACTAATTTTTTGTGCAATTATTATTATGGGGAGTATTATATTGCATAAAGTTCCCCTTGTTCTCTGAGCTGCGTTTTATATTAATGGCATTTCATTATTTTAAGTTTTTCTTTTAGAGCCCAAGTAAAGGAATATATTATGACGCGAATGTGAATGGTAGAAGAAGTCGGAGACGCCCAAGAAAGATATGGCATAATCAAATGAATCAAGTACTTAAGTTGGGACATATCAAGGGTCAGAATAACGGAATGTTGTGTATGATTGTGAATGAAGCAAGAGTGAGTGCCAAGACCGAATTGTTTGGTGATCTATCCTCTTTGCCTACCCCTGCGGCAGAGAAAAGGCGTTATCTCTACATATTATAAATTAAAGTCCTTCGCTGCGTCTGTCTGTCTGTTCGCGATAAACTCAAAAACCACTGAACGGATTTTCATGCTGTTTTCACCAATAGATTGGTGCACGAGGAAGGTTTAGGTATATGATTTATCAAGGTTTTGTGTAAATTGGTTGAAATATGAAAGAGAATGTCTGTATGTGGTGGAAAGCGGACTGGCAAGAGTGCAGTGTGGATTTGATTTTTATGCAAATTACAGATGGTGGTGTTTATAAAAGTTGGGTAACCATCCAGTAGATGGCGTTGTGTTTTGTTAGCCACAGCAATGCGTGGCTGGGTCAGCTAGTATAATAGAAATAAAGGTTAAAAAAAATCCATGATCTGATTTACCATTGCCTATAATTATGGCAAATCTCTTAAAAACGGACTCCAACCTGATTGGTTTATTAAAAAGGCTTTCATGGCTTTTGCCCGACTTTTTTATTTCTTTCCTTAATATTGTGCAGATATTATTGTTTTGAGCATTGTTCTGTATATTACGGTGAGAAGCCTGACAATAACCAATCCTTCTGATACTTGACACAATAATTATTTTCACATCGGAAGAAAATTAGCATTTTATTCGGCTGAAATTTGTTCCAATATAATGAAGCTTCACTTCCATGTGAATATTGTAAACAGTTATAAAAAAGTGTTTATATTTAATTTAACAGCAGTTAAAATCTGCATGAAATTTGTCTTTTCTTCTTGTACTTTGAACATTAAAAAATTATTAAAAAATAATCTTTTTACGTTTTACAAATCAATAACCTAACCTTTTTTTGATTAAATGTATTTTTTAAAGCTTCAAAAATGATCGAAATTATTTTATGAGTTGAAATAGTCGCATTGACAAAGAAATTCCAAGCAGAAAAAGTTGTGCCAATTTTATGTCCCAAGATTCACCTTTTTGCTTCTTTGAATAATGGTACTGACACACTTGCTCATTAACAAGCCGGCTTATGAGCAAGCTCTTAGTGAGTATGCTCATGTCAAATAGTCAACTGTACACATTCGCTCATTAATGAGCAGGCTTGGTTTGAGCTTTCTCATGAATGAGCGTGTTCAAAGCCAACAATTAAACACATATGCTCTATAAGGAGCATGCCTATGTCAAATAAATTTCAAATGGAGTCAATTCCATTCGCCAAGAACTAAAGAAAGTTATTTTATTGCTTGCAATGATTATTTAAGAATTTTCTGATGAAAGATAATGAAACAGTTGATTTATTTCCAAGATGTCAACAAATCCGAAAATGACTGAATAATAAAAATTGCCTAATCCCGATAATCCAATTATTAAACGGCTGTTGATTTGTGAACATGCTCATGCTCATTACTAGCAACGTCACTGACACACGTGCTACTAGGTAGTATGCTCTTTGGCTTCTAATAAGCAAGTGTGTCCGTTTCCTTTTTTCCTACTATACAATTTATCTGCACACCGTATTGATTTTTTTTTAAATGTCATTATTTTTGTTTCAATATTGGTTATTAGGTTGTAACCTGTATTTTAGTCATGTATTATGTTTGTAATAATATATTTAATCAATTTTAATAAATAAAAAATGCTACTTTCAATAGAATTTAGATTTATTTTGGAGGCAGAATTATGAAGAAACGTGTAGGGAATTTAGTATTTTGCTCTCCCCAATTTGGGGACTTTGAACATTTATTGCGGGTATTTTAGAACATAAGCATTGGCTACCCTGCCATAGCTTAACAGATTTCTGTCTTGAATTATAAAAATAATTTAGATAAGAGAAGAAAGTTAAAAGTGTTGGTTCCCAGACTGTGACTAATTTTTTAGTTATTATTATGGGTGTATTATATTGCATAAAGTTCCCCTTGTTCTCTGAGTGGGCGCTATCTTAATAGCCCTTCATTATATTTCAATGGTTACTTCATAAAATTCCAATGTCGAAACTAACTACGTTAGTCTTTTGTGATAAGACCTTGACATTTGCAAGCTTATATTAAGTTTAGGGTTGAAATAATAATTGTAATATTTCATTGGTTGATTTTAAAACTGTAATCTGAATTTACAATAATAAGTTTCTGTCCAAGTCAGAAGGGTGATTCTGTAGCTTTTGTAACAGCATAAAGAGTGTTAAGTCGGCTGTGTAAGACACATTTTGACAGTTTTCTTAAACGCGGTATTCCATATGGCATTAAAAAGCTAAATGCTTCACTTGTATTAAGACATCAACTCTTAACACTTTGAACCCTAAGGCGTTCATTGTATTAGCCCCATATCGCTGAGCTCCTGAGCAATTTCGACCAAAAAATAATATTTGACGAAAAAAAAATTTGCACACCGGTATTCCGGGCCGTAGGAAAAAGAGACAGATGTCGAGACCGGTTAACCAGACATTAGGGTACATGCCTCGTCGAATCAGGCCGGTTTACCAGTCTATACGGTTCAAAGGGTTAGAAGAAGTTTCCCTAATGACAGATGACGGGTGTGTTTTGCCGCATAATCCTCGTTAATAGATGTCAGTTGCGGGAAAATTTGCGATTCATATGTCATCAGAAAAACATTAAAATAATATGATAAACAGATAGAACGCCTGCTAAGTAGTTTTAATAATTAGTGATTAGTGTTTTTAAGTTCATAATTAATCCATCATCACATGACAGGCATAGAAAAGCCATTGAAAGCTGTAGAAAATCACAGAAATTTGAGAGCCGATAACGCATGACGGACGTCTTCCGATATCCAACAGATTTTGCCTTTTGTCTTAATTGTCTCGTAACGCTGACTAAAAAGATACAGAATCACCCTTAAAAATTTCAAACTGGACTATAAAAACTATATGTATATTGTCTTATTTTTTGAAAGTACATATATGCTGAATCTAAGTTTTCTTTCTTCAGGTATCTGTTATGGAATGCAGATGTTAAATAAAGAATTTGGTGGCACGGTTCATCGAAAGGATGTGCGGGAAGACGGCCAGATGGAGATAGATTTAGACACCACGTGTCCTTTATTTAAGTAAGTATGTTTTAATAATGCAATATGCTTTGAAATTGGTCAGGTGATTCCTCTTTGTGAACATAATACAGTGAAACCCTCTTAAGAAGTTTTCCAAGGGACCGGAAAAAACAAACTTCTTAAGCAGGAAAACCTTATATGTGGGAAAAATTGGGCCAATTTTGGGCCGAGGGACTGAAAAAACCAAACTTCTTAAACCACGAACGTCTTAAGAGAGAACTTCTTAAGAGGGTTTCACTGTACAAGAATCCAATTGCAACCCTATTGGGAAATGATTTGAGGCGGGTATGTTTTAGAAAGTACCTGGCTAAACTGATATAGTTCCTCAATAATGCTAAAGCCATTTCAAGCAATGCGGTTACTTACCAGGCCGATACTGAACTAATGGTCCTCTGAACCTAGAGCTAACGTACTTACCGCTTTGACATGGTTTGTCTAGGTACCTTAATAAATATGTTTAATGAAACCACTTTCAAACTTTATTCCACTTCCTTAGTTCCATCTTCAGAGTGGTACATTAATGTACCAGTTTAGTCAGGTCAGATACATTAAGGTACCAGTCTGAAAATAGATGTAATTGTCTGAAACCGGTTTAGTCAGAAAAAATAAAATGGAATAACGTTTAAAATAGGTTTCATTATTCTTATTACGATGGAATTCCAACAATTTTTAACAGCTGACAAAATAAACTTTTCTTAGTAAGGTTAAAAATACCTTACCTTAAATTTGGAATTATGATCGCAATTGCATTGAATCACATGGGTCTGCAATCATGGCAGCCACAAACTGGACGAGAAATACCTATCTACCCTTTTTTGTTCTTATTCTCTGTAGGCATCTACGAAACAGTTTTCAAAAATCAATATATTTGTGTACCAGCTTTAGTAATAGAAAATGATAAATTTTCACAAAGTGAAATATCCACATACCTACCAGTGGCGGTCGTGAGTGAGGTGTTATTTTTTTATTTTAATAATTTTTTTTAGGTGGAATTAGGTACTTACTTTAAAAGTTAAAACAATCAATTTTTATTATTTCTTTTTATTGAAAACAATAAGTTTATTGTTGAACTAAATTGTATTGACATTTATTTCTTTTTTGTCAAGTTCGCAATTTTCAACTTCTTATTAAATAATGATGGCTTTTATTGAGTATTCTTATTATTCATCCTGACAAACAGTTAATTGAATGTGCATTAAAAGAATATCGTAAAATATTGACCCCGACTTTTTAATTATTCACGAAAAAAAACAGTATAGATATTTCCCTTTGTGAAAACGCTCCTCAATTATTGTACTGCTAACCTTTAGATATGTCCTAAATAAAACTATGTAATTGCAGTCGTTTGGAGGCCCGTGAGACAGTGCTACTGACTCACGGAGACAGTGTGGAGCGCGTGGGCGAGCGCTTGAAGCCGGCTGCTCGCTCCAACTCGGACATCGTGGCGGCCATATACAACGAGCAGCTCCGGCTCTACGGAGTCCAGTTCCACCCGGAGGTAACACACAAACTAACAAGCCACTGCTTCTGACCCTGTTGGAATATTTCAACAATGCTTTATTCTCTCCATCTTTTTTTTAACATGTCAAGTTTGTGTTCTGTTTATAGGTGGACTTAACACCAAAGGGCAAACAGATATTGTCAAATTTCTTGTTTGACATAGCCGGGCTAATGCGAACATTCACCCTCTCCAGTCGCAAGGAGTCCTGCATTAACTATGTTAGGGAAACTGTTGGAAATAATAAAGTTTTGGTAAGTTAGTTTCCACATGTAACCTCTTTTTTCTAAATACAGCACTATCTTAATAATTTGCCACCCTAAAACCAGGCAAGTATCCATTTAGTGAAAGCGGCATATTATAGTGCATACATACTAAAAATTAAAACAAGTTTTTCTTGAAAACGAACACCACTGTCAATCTCTTGTAAAATTTCCAGTTTTTGGTTTAAAGTTAAGGTTTACACTTACGAGAAGACTCCATTTTGTAAATTTAATGAACAGAAACACAAACAACAGTTTGCTAGAAACACTGAGGGCTGTGAATTGTATGTCCAAACAAGTGTAAAAAAATGTACGTTTTAGCCTTTATTTTCTTTTATTATTTCTCTTCTTTTTATTTCCTCAATTTTCCTTCTTTTTTTGTACAAACCATGTTCCATATGTTCATACTCGTCCTAATTTAACTGTCCTAAAATGGGAATCCTGCTAGTTGGGCAGACAAAACATTTCATAAATAATGTATATACATAAATGTGCAATCTTTTACTAAATAAATTAAAAACAATATGATAAAATGTTCATATCTAGCGTGCTGGAAGGCAGTCAGTACATTAATTCATAATTTGGGAGGCCGGTACGGGTACCGCCGCCCCGGGAACCATTTATTGGATAATAAACACCTCTGCCATAGGTCACCCCAAATGTTAATTAGCAGGGGTGCCCGGGTTCATGGGGTGAGGTTTGTCCAGGTCTTGGTGGCCCATGCGTCTGTTGCTTGGTGGGCAGGATCGAGAGAGACTGGTTGAGGGAGGTCTTTTAACCTCTCCAGCCAGAATCTCTCGACCCACCACCTTACACTGCAGTTGGAGGGATGGATTCACACATCTGTCATTCCTGGACACACCGACTCCCAGATTCCTACCCACTTCTCATACCTATATCCTTCCCAGAACTTCCTCCTTCCTATCCTGAAAAAACCCTTCACACAGCATCTCCTAAAATGACATAGGCCGTGATTGAAATTATTTTCATCCGTCCTGTGTGGGCCTAATGTAAAAAAAAAAATGAGAGCGAGATAAGACTCCCTACCCGTTGGTGTACAAAGCTTGGCTCTTGAGTCTAGGCATGCGGCGGACTATTGAATTTAACATGCATTTGACCGTACTTTAGTCACCTATACTTGTCGGATAATCAAGTGGCAGATTACTGAAAGAGAACTGTACAAAATAACTCTCGACATATTGTAATTTAAATTAACCATGAATTTGACTAATGATATTTTATTTTGCAGCTATTAGTTAGTGGGGGAGTGGACTCCACAGTTTGTGCTGCATTATTAAAACATGCCTTGAAGGAAGAGCAAATCATAGCACTCCACATAGACAATGGTGAGAAACAACTTGAATACTATTTTCTTGCTTGCCAACCAATCCACTTGCAGAATTGATGTATTGTGACTACTTCATGTCAGTTAAATATAAATAAATAGTTATTATAAAGCTGCCTTGTATGATTACTTTGCAGGTTTCATGCGCAAGAACGAGTCTCAGAAGGTGGAGAAATCCCTGCGTGACATTGGTCTGCGCCTGCACGTGATAAGCGCGGCGCACCAGTTCTCTGAGGGGCAAACCACAGTGCGATGCGAGGCCACGGGCCATTGCCGCGACAGCCCCATGCTGTGTCAGGCACTGGGGCCTGAGGACAAGCGTAAGATCATTGGGGACGTGTTCGTCAATGTGGCGCAGGATTATGTCAAGGAACTCAATCTCAGGTGCGTAGATTCCCATATTGAGCTGATTAGACTGACAAATCCAATTCTCTGTGATGATGATTTGTATAGTACTGTTTTTGTGAAATGCAATCTCAAGAGCGGCATAAGAGTTTCACTCAATGAAGGTGAAACGAATGAAGATGTAATTAGACTGCGATGATAGTTCACTCTCCAAAATATTGTTCAAACAACGTAAACCATTTCAAATTAAACTTCGAATTGAAACTTAAACGCCACAAAGCATCTAATATGTATTTCTAATGGTTCCATGACAGTTGATCTGCCGACAGTTGCCCCCCCCCTGCGTATTTATGTACAACTAGCTGGTACCCGGCATGCGTTGCTAAGCCATTTAATAAAGAAATTGTTTCTCCACCTTCCCTCTGCCCACTACACTCCCCACCTTCCCCCGTCCCGCGAACCCTTCTCCCGAGTTCCCCTCCGCCCTCCCAGGTTCCTTCCCTCCTCCAGCTCTGGTTCCCCTCCCACAAACCCCTACCCAAGTTCCCCTCCCGCATTCCATACATTCAGTCCCGGTACATTCTGTTTTCAAACAGACCTATTACATTTTTTTATACATATTTCATAATGCCAGAGCTCACCAATAATTTATAAAAACCTTGTCCTCACAATAACGAACACAACAAAAAAAGAATTATCCAATTTGGTGCAGTCGTTCGGAAGTTATGCGCGTACATACATTTCGGTGATTCATTTTTATTTATATAGATAGATAGATAGATAGATGTGCATTCGGTTTAGGGAAAATACGGTGTACCTAATTAAACAAAATATAACTAAGTGACCCCAAAGGGATGTGCAAAGAGGATGTACTGCCAATAACAAAATTATAAATCATATTTTCATTCAAATGTGTCAAGGAAAATCTGCTTGTCTGTATACTGTGTGTACCCGCGCAAAGTACAATAAAATCAATATTGAGTATAAATTTGTTTGATATTCATACTAACTTATTATTAGAGTATTTTTGGAGTCGATTTTACGTTTGAAATTGGTAAAAAATGAACAAAAAATGATTATTTTATACAAACTAGCGGACCCGGCCACACGTTGCTGTGGCTATCCAAACACAATGCCACGCCATTACACAATCTTTATAAACAACGCCATCTGTTAAATCAAATCTGCACCGCCCACTTGCCAACTCGCTGCCTTTATTTTTATATTTCAACCAACTTACACAAAACCTTTACAAATTATAAACCTAAAAAGTTTCCTCATGAATCAC
This sequence comes from Limnephilus marmoratus, assembly GCA_917880885.1. NCBI lineage: Eukaryota > Metazoa > Arthropoda > Insecta > Trichoptera > Limnephilidae > Limnephilus > Limnephilus marmoratus. Next base: position 58,638,310 of record OU862908.1, read on the forward strand.
TCTACCTGTTGGTGAAAACTGCATAAAATTCCGTTGCGTAGTTAAAAGATCTAAGCACACAGACAGCGGGAACGACTTCATTTTATACTATTTGAAGATATCATTTCTTAGGGCCAACTGTCGGCAGATCAACTGTCAGGTCACTATTTCTAACGACCGCTGTTCTTAACTTTTCGATCGTTCAATCTTGAATCAGCTAAGTGATTTGTTTAATAATGCTCGATCCAGCCTATTGGTCGGAGAGTTGGAAGAGTGGGAAGAGCGAATTTGTGCAAATTTCGGTTCAACAATTGAACAGTAGGATTGAGAACAACAGCCGTTAACCTGTGACAGGCCTTGCCTTGAAGCAAGGAAATTATGCAAAGCATCACTTTGAATTTTGAATTGAATGTTTTGTGGATTAATTTTGAGCTATCGTATATTTTATATACCGAATATATATTTACCCCAACACATTCCTAGAACAATACACTATGTATCAAAACAACATTACTTGCGTTAATTTGCGAAATTGATAGGTTTTACAATGTTTTTGTCCAAGTATCACGCATCGGACTTTGACAGTTTGAATCGCGGCAAATTTGACATTTCGATTCCACAGATGAATCATTTAAAAATATTGTGGTCTCGCCAGGAGAATGAAACTTGTGGCTATTTCATCAATGATGTTGGCGCAAGCGATTCTGACCTTGTCCTTCATACAAATTCTGTATACAGAAGGGTCAAAATCGCATTAAAAAATTATTTTTTTTCGAAATTTTTTCTCCTCTGGCAAATAACAGGTTAAGGGATTATGTGTTATATTATTATGTTATTTTAACAATGCTTTATTTGCTTGTATCCAGGCCAGAGGACGTGTACCTAGGCCAGGGTACGCTGAGACCGGACCTGATAGAATCCGCCTCCACCATGGTCAGCAACAAGGCGGCCACCATCAAGACGCACCACAACGACACGGAACTGGTCAGGACGTTGCGGATCGCCGGCAGGGTCGTGGAGCCGCTCAAAGATTTCCACAAGGATGAAGTAAGCACTTGCCACTTCTAATTAGATTGTATTGTTATCTAAAATTCATTCACTCATTCATTTTCTCAAATAACACCAAGTAACGAAAACGTAATAACCTAAACTGTTGTACAAAATGGAGAAAGTTGTGCTGAAATTCATGAAATTTTCAGTCAAATTGATTGTCCAAATGGGTGGTCAATTGGAAGATTTATAAAAAAATTTGAGGAAACCAAATTTACCAATCACAAGATTGAGAGATGACATGGTCACGAAATTTTAAAGGTGCCAACTTTATAATAAAAAAAATTAAAAACCCGTGAAACTTAAAATAAAATTATTATTATTTATTTATGTAATTACCGATTTTGTGAAAAAAAATCACCTCAAGGGTACTTAACTCCTTAGGGCAGGTTGTTTCACAGAATTTGAATAATTCATTGAATTTCAAAGTTAAAATTCAAGTTTTTTGAAGGTTCTAACATAGTTATGTTATTATTACATCATTCTCAGACTGTTTCACAGTACTTTGTAAATAAGAGGACTTTCACAGAACTTTGATGGATTATTGAAATTCTGTGAAACAACCCATAATTTTTTTTTTTCAAATTGAGGTCGGAAACTAAAACTAAAACATAAAGGTATTATCTCAATTAAAATAATGCTGTATTTGTTGTAGGTTCGTATACTGGGAATGGAGTTAGGTCTACCTGCAGCATTAGTCGCCCGTCATCCTTTCCCCGGACCGGGTCTGGCTATCCGGGTACTCTGTCAAGAAGAACCTTATATGGAAAGAGATTTCTCAGAGACACAGGTAAATCATTTTGTTTTACAATTCGACATACTCTAATGTAAACTTCATGCTTTGATGAATAATTAAATTTATTTATTTATTAACGGACTTACATCCAATTTACTAAATAATGTCACGAAATTATATGAACATGTAAATTATAAGACTGGAGAACATTATATGAAAGCAAATATAAAAAATAAGAAAATAAATGTCCAAATGTTAACAATATTTCTTCATTTGTTTAGTGACCGACAAAAATCATTTTAATTTATACCAAAAAATCAAGGTCTTGACTTAACTTGATCAGTCTACGCATTCTGGACAGTGGTGAATAATATCCATAATTAGTCGAGTTGATTGAGGAAGAGCAGTTCATTATTTCTGAGTCTACGGGAAGGTATATTGAAAGGGATGAGTTATAGTAATGTAGGTGAATCAATAATACAATAGATAATTTTGAAGAAGTAATTGATCAAATTTTTTCTGACTGTCTTCTAAAGGAGAAGGGTTTAGAGTTTGTCATTTCATAAGAGTAATTGCCTCTTTCTAATCCCAGCCTCCTAGCAATCCCTTTTTTTTTTTTTTACATTAACTCCACACAGGAGGCCCTGAGGAAAATAATTTTTCTCAGGGCCTATGTCATCTGGGATGCTGTGTGGAGGGTCTTTTTGAGGAGAGGAAGGAATGAACATTGGTCTTGAAGAGACCCATGTTGTAGGAAGGAGGAAACACAGAGGCCGGCAAATCATTCCACAGCCGAGCAGTTGAACACAAGAACGAGTCGAAGAAACGACCCGTTCTCATGTGACAAATGTCAACTGTGTACAAATGTTGGGCACGCGTTTGGCGTGTTTCCCGACTATGCACCGGTGCCGAAGGGATCAATGATGCTAGTTCCTCGGAGCATCTTCCATTGTAATACCGGTAGAACAAGGATAGCATTCCCACCCGACGCCTGTGCTTTAAAGATTGCAATCTGCCTATTAAGATGGGAGAATCTATCAAACGGACCGCCCGTTTCTGCACAGAGTCGAGGGTATTTTTCAGGTATTTTGGAGCTCCAGACCAGAGCTGGCTGCCCTCTTAAGAACTGATGTTGAACGGATTCAATATGAACAGCATAAAATGGAGACCAAACAACACAAGCATATTCAACAATCACTACCCCTTTTGTGAAAGGCAGTAACACAATTTGAAAAATCAATCCTAATGGATTCATTTGCCTGAACAAAAATTATTAAGAAATTTTGAAATTGGTTTTCAATGTTTATCGATTGTTTGTTTGCTCACCATTGATGTATTTGTTTCCAGGTCATAGTGAAAATAATCGTGGAGTTTGATCAGATGTCTGAGAAGAAGCATGCCCTCCTGCAGCGGGTGGTGGGCGCCACCGGCCGACAAGAGCAGTTGGAGCTGCGGCGCATCAGCTCCCAGCACTCCCTCACCGCCACCTTGCTGCCCATACGCAGCGTTGGGGTGCAAGGTACAGCACAACACCTTTGCTCACATTCTTAATCGCTTCCATTCAAAAACCCACAACTGCCTGCAAAAGTATCTTCTTTTATGTTGTACTTACTTTATTTTCATTTTCTTAGTTTCCCAAGGCCCTTCATTCACGGCGTTACGTAAGAATGCAAGTATCTGATGTTCGACGATTCCATTAACTTTACAGAAGCACGTTGCCGACATTTTGTAAACTCGTGAGTGAAGCCAGTCTTCCGCAACCAACCGGTTGTTAACCTCTCACGTCGTCGAGACTTTACGTAGCGGAGCAATTAATAAATATGATAGTCTCATTGTCGCCTGTGTCAGACATTTTGTAACAATGCGCTTGTTTGAGGTCAATGCTAGAAACAAGACTATAAAAAAAATTACAGCTACAGCGAATGTTTTGGAATTTTCCCAAACCAATTTGGTGTGGGTACCGCCGCCCATTTATTAGATGAACACTCCTGCCATAGGTCACCCCAGTAACTTAGCAGAGGTGCCCGGGTTCTTGGGGTGAGGTTTGTCTTGGTGATGAATACTTTTGCCCACTTACTGCGTGACAGGCTGGATAGGAAGAGACTTAACCTAGACCTCTTCAGTCAGACCCTCTCAACCCATCGCCTTTCATCTCAATGATAGGGATGGATTCATACGTCCATCACTGACGGACAGTGATGGACATATGAATCCATCCTATCCACACCTCATGCCTTTTTCCTTCCCAGAACTTCCTCTCCTCTCTTTCCCTAAAAATAACCTCCACAAAGCGTCCCCAAAGACAACATAGGTCCTGAGGGAATTTTTTTTTCCTCAGAGCCTCCCGTGCGGAATTATTTTATGAAAGGTAGTTTGACATTTCGAGAGATTGTAATGATGCAGGCCTCGTGATTTCATTAGCGACTGTATGAACTGTCCGCAACAAGTTGTTTGAGACGTGAATACACAACATCGGCATCAGATACTTGCATATGAAAGGCTTAACAGTAATTTGTTTCTCTAAATTTGATTATTGTTTTGAATTCCAGGTGATGGCAGATCATACAGCTACGTAGTAGGTCTGTCAAGTAAGCATTTCCCGCCACCTTGGACAGATCTCGTGTACCTAGCCAAACTGATTCCTAGGGTGTGTCACAATGTTAACAGGTAATTTTTTTAACACCATGCGTCAGGTCAGATATTTGCTATTTGTTCCCTAGAAATTCAGTGTTGCAACTTATTTATGCACAATTTAATTTCTCTGCAATCTGATGATTTAAAATAAAACAATACATTTTGCAATACGAGCAATTGTTTTACATAAACCTTAAAAAAATAATAAATTTAAACTTGAATTTACTGAGATGTACTTTACTTGATTGAACTGAGACCAAAAACAGTAATTAATATAAATAATAAGTAATAAGTGACAGTAAATTATTTTATTTTGTAGACGAGGTATCAAGCAAAAACTGAATAAAACATAATGAAATTTAATTAATATCCATCTTTATGAAAAGAATTCACAGATTTAATTATTATCATGGTGCTCTTTGCACTATGAGCCATGTCTTATAAACGAGTAAAAGTTTTTTTTTAAATATTGCAATATTTCCTAACCTTTTTTATCTGTTGAAATTAACAATGTTTTTTTTTCTTCCAGAGTATGTTATATATTTGGAGACCCAATCAAAGATCAAGTTCTGGATATAACACCTACCTACCTTACAAGTCACGTGATCTCTGTATTAAGACAATGTGATGACCTGGCAACACAGGTAAAGGAAATTATGTTACCGCAATAAAATATTCGTCGCTTTAGTTCGTATTTGTCCAACAGACCATTAGAAAAATTTTCAGGAGAAGAAGGTTTTCTTTAATTATTTCAATAAAACATTATGATAGGTGTTTAAGATAAAGCTATTTCCGTAATAGTAAAGCTCCAATTAGTTAAAATAATTCTTAATCAAGTGATTAACTATCATTTTTCATACTTTGTTTTTAATTTTAAAGTGGAGATTGAACAAAAACTAAAATGGTCTGTTGGACAAATAAGAACTGAGGCGACGTATTGGCAGACTAAAAAAAATTATGATATTGTAGCCACGAAAATGCTTACTTCTAGTAATACATTCCCTAAATCAATTTCAAGAATGTTCAACCTGCGCCGCCTGGCCTTTCTAATATTCAATAGGGGAAGACGAAAGGAGATTGCTGCCTTTACTTTTACACACCTCATATCGACGGGTTCCGGACTAATTGTATTAAGCGACACAGAATTGAAACGTTGCTTGAAAATGGCTTTAGCCGTGTTTAGTGACCAGATCTGAATAGCCAGGTACTTCCCAACCTTCCTCTTCCCCACCTCCTTCCCCTCCCCACTACCTTCAGCCTCACAACTTACCCCAATTGGGGATGCCATAGTCTCACTGGCTCCAGACGGGAGCAGTTGAGATTCTTGTGCGGTATTCACTGTAAAAAAAAAAAAAAAAACTCTGGGCGATATAGACTTTTATATATATTTGGAATCAGCGAATTTTTCTGCGTCGTTTGAGCTGTGTTTGGTGACAATCGGAGCACTTTTTTGTCGCTTAATACAACCACATTTTTGGGCCCATTTTGGACTGCAATGTATGAAGCGACACAAAATATTGACACATTTAGGAACTGTGTACTTAAGCTCACTACCAAATACCAGACAATCGTTTAAACTTTTTTTCCTGGAGCAACAATTTACAGGCAACGTACGTTAAAGCATTTAGCCTGACCTTATAAATATATAGAAATGTCGCTTCATACAATTAGCCTCTTTATTAAATTCTTATCCAGTGTCGCTTAATACAATTAGCGTTACCTTATAAATATACAAGAATTTATTAAAAAAAATATCAGTCGCATAAACTAATTAGCCATACATTAATAAGTTTAAGATATGGTATTTAAATCAATTAGCTTAAGTTTGAAATATGACCAATTTTTTGATTAAAGCACTTAGCTTAGAGCCATTATTTGCATGCCTAGGCGGTTAAGTCATTTAGCTTGGAACAAGAAATAATAAACCTAGGCGGTTTAGTCATTTAGCCTAGAATAAGAAACAATAATCATAGGCGGTTAAGTCATTTAGCCTGGAACAAAAAAAAGTAAAATATAGGTCATTTTGTATTAAGCGACATTTATCTTCGTTAAAAATAGGAATATTAGAAAAAAAAAGAATCCGAATATGGGGAATATGTTATAAAAACAGTAATATCCTTATTTTCAAAAAAATAATGCGATTTGCTAAAGTTATATTTTTTTTTCTAAAAATCGAAACTTTAAACTGCTCTTGTGTAAAGTTTAAAAAATGTCGGTTAATACAAATAGCCCGGAACCCGTCGATATATAGTTGAAATTTGGAATTAGATAATGCCTCTTATTGTGTTGTACGATATAATGTCTAATGTATTTTGGTCGTTTGCAGGTTTTGATGTCGTCAGGTTACGGTAAGAACATAGCGCAGATGCCGGTGGTGCTGATCCCGGTGCACTTTGACCGCGACACGGCCACGCGCATGCCCTCGTGCCAGCGCTCCATCGTGCTGCGGCCCTTCCTGACGGCCGACTTCATGACGGGCCTGCCCGCCGTGCCCAACACGGACATGCTTCCGCTGGACGTGGTAGAGAGGATGGTGAAGGAAGTCCTCACGGTGGCGGGCATCTCGAGGGTGCTGTACGACCTGACCTCCAAGCCGCCCGGCACCACCGAATGGGAATGATGACCCGCCGGCCTCGGAGCCGCCAACATCTCGGTTTAGTTGCATGTAAATCTACTCCTTACTAATTACAGTGCGCAATCGTGAGAGCCGTGGACTGGACGTATCACGCACCAACTCACCGACGGATCTGTCGACATCGACGTCAACTGCCAGCGGCCAGTGTTAAATACGTATTACAAACAGTATTTCTTTACCCTCGCTGTTTTTAACATCATTTTAGAAGTTTTGTGCACCCAAGTCTCTCTCGCCTTTGATGTCTATACCAAGAAAATATAATTTGTTGGATAATTTAATGGATTTTAACAAATTTGAATTCTACGAAAGATAAATAATAGCGTATTTCTAACTAAAATAGTTTTGGATGTTTGAATAATTATTGTACTTCATCGGATGTTATGGCGTTGTGTTTAAACTGTTTTTAGAAAGTGATTTGATGAAACCCCATCTTGGTTCATTGTTTAATTCATATTTATTTTCTCGCTAAGATTAAGGCGTAATCCAATTTACATTCATATTACCTTTTAATTTATCATCATATAAGTGTAACAAATTGCTCTTTTTTATGATGTCAACATTTAAACAGCTGATTTGTTTTATTAAATGATTTGAACTATATTATACCAGCTGTGATTTGTAATTTTAATGGAATTTATTAGTTGAGCTATTTAGTCAAATATATATTCCGTTTATTTATTTCGAGAATCTTTTCTTTCTTACTGGTTGATTCAACCTCTAACCCTGATAAGATATTAATTCTGTGAAATTTAAAAATGTACCGAGAAAGTTTTCATTGGATCAGTGCCTCTTATTCTTGGGTTGACTCACTACCCTAATACATACATACAGAAGACTTTTTAATTTAAATTAATGTTTTTACTGAATCAAAATTTCAATGATGTCAATTTTTACTTACTCTGAACAGGTGTCATTGTTATGTATTGAAATTTTTACAGCCAAAAGTATTATCATGATTAATTTGTGTATTATTAAGCTGTGTTGCACTTCCTCCTTCTACAGCCAACGTTACAGACACTTTAACGCTGTCCGAAATTTTGGTTAAAGGAGTGCAACGTGGCGTAAAAACCCAAAAATAATCATGATAAAGGTTTCATTGTTAGATGTCCCTTCTCTCTTATTCCAAACACTGGGCTAATGTCATAAAAGGGATTAATAACAACCGCTAACCAGATATTATTGTGCGCAAATAATCCATGGCTCCAGCGCTGTACGCATTTATTTATGCAATAGTTTTTAAATAAAATGAATGACTCGTTAAGAGTGCTATTATTAACATGAAATCAAGGGGGACAGAAATATTTTTATGTGTTTAAAAAATTAAAACAAAAAAAATTCTTATCAACTCTTTTTTGTTGTAATAATAATTTGAAGAGTTAAGATAGAAAGTTTGAACAAGTTAACCATTGTATGCACAATAACGCTTTGCAAGGATTTTTTACTAACACGAAATTCTGCACTTTATGTGTCGCTCACTTCAAGAATAGACTGTAAATGAAATGTTTTGCTCGCCGGCGACTATTTACATTTCTTAAAATGGTGAGGTCAATTGCGTAGTGGTCTACGCAATTTACTTTTGGAGGTTACAGTGCAATGGATTTTTTATTCAATATGTGCGTACTGCCAGGTCTGGGTGTTGTGATGTTGATTGTTATGTTTGATGGACCTTTTAATAATGACTATAGCTGCATAAGGAACATTCATAAGTCAATAAGGTACATTTGTTCTTTGAAAATAAATACATGAAATCACATTGCATTTTGTTAGGGGACAAAATATTTTTCCCCCTTAAATTAAATAACACAATGAAGAGGTAAACAGATTCATAATTATTGCAAATCTCTGTTAGTATTTATTAACACCAAAAAAACATTGAATGCAGTGATTGGAATAAGGCAGCGGTAATAATGAAAGTTAAAAAGAAATGTTATGATTGATTGTTCCTACAATTCAAAGATGTATTTTAATATTATTTTCCCTAGCCAAATACAAAATTCATAAATATTAATTATTATAAAAATAAATAGAAACATTTGATGAAATTCATGCAAAACTTTAATACCGACCTGAACTTGATACAATTTATACCGGTGTACGATTTTACAATGACCGAAAGAGAAAGGCGTTGGCGGGGCGACGTGATGCTTGTCTGGCCCTTTTTTGAGGTTTTCTGTATCAATGTCAATCCTATTTTAAAGTTTGGCATGTACTATAACAAATCGATTTTTTCAGTAATATCTATTTTGAGTGCATTCATAAATTATTATTGAAATTCATGCACCATAAACACATTTACAGGCATCAATTATTATGAAAGTCTAATGAATTCGAAAGCAATACATTAAAAAGTGAGAATAGTGGAATGTTAGGACTGGAATCAGAATATTACCGTACTGTATTAAATCACTGCAGGTGAACTCATACCTTTATATGGGAAATGTTTCATTGGTCAGCTTAAGTGATACTTGTGTATAAATTTTACATGTTACGAACTGAATATTAACTATAAATATTTTTTATATCGCAGTATATTTAATTCTACAGTAGCTCCAGTGACAAACCAGTCTTAACTGACGCTTTTAAGTTGTTTTTTTTTTTAAATATGTATAGACAGGAAACATGTTCAAATAATAGAAGAAATTTTTTTATGTGTTGCAGATTGTTTCATGAATGTAATCTGCATCTCTTAACACGTGAATTATTACAGAATTCTACATAAACAAATACTGTATGATATGTAAATTTATTTATGGCAACAATCGATTGGTTATTCTGTTGATAATAAAGCATACTTTCATAAGATCATTTTATTTTTATTATTCCCATCCAAAAATACCCAAGTGACAGTATAATATCATGTTGATTGATCATTGATAATTTTGTATGATAAGAGGGGTGTCTTTGTGTTTCACAATAACTCAAGCATTTTAAAATACATACTGCGTACATAATGACATGTACAATATTGCAATCAAGTTAAGCCAATCACAGGTGTTTAAAAGCGTAAAATATATTTTTTAAGGTGATGCACCACGTCATGTAAAATTCAAGATGGACTGTTTTGATTTATTTTGTGAAGCTGAGGCACAAATATTTAAATGTTTTACGATCATTTTCTAAAGAATTTAATCTTCCACATTACACATTAAAACCATAACCCAAAAGGGGTTCATAAATAGGAGATTTTGAACCTTAAAGCGGTTTTTATAGAGCTGATACTTTTTTTTGGGTTACAAAAAGACTAACCAAAAAATATCCGATTATTTCAGAGGTAAATGTGTTCTACTCACAGTATTTAATTAAAGCATCTAAAATGTTTCCAAGCGATCTAATTTTCAAACAATAATCACATGATTTTGCATTTTTCTTAAATTCAGTAAATACTAACGGCCGTTGTTTCCAATCTTACTGATAAAGTGTTAAGCCAAAATTTTGGCTCAACACTCCTCAAATGCACAAATACAATCTTCCCAAAGCAACTTTCCAACCAACAGGCGAATCGAGCGTTACTAAACAAATCACTTAGCTTATTAGCTGATCTCAGATTGATCGATCGAAAAGTTGGCAACAACGGCCGTTAGGCTTTTTTATTGTATTATTGTTGAATCGTTGTAACATTGATAAATAAGACATTATATAGTGAAACTCTCTTAAGAAGTTCCTAAAGAGATTTGTTTTTTTTGATCACTTGACTGAATTTGGGATACGTCCCACATAAAAAAAATTCCGCTTCCTTGGTAGACTTTATGAGAGTTCCACTACAATCATGCAAATACCTTTTATTAAGATTTTATTCAGTTATCGTGATACATAGTTAAAAAGGTGTATAAAACATTTTACTCCAAAATTGTATAATAAAAGAATTGCACAAAAGACACATATAGCATTCTCACAATCTTTAAAATTTTGATTTCAATAAAGGACTACTTATGTACATATGTACTAATATTTAAATAAAGGCTAAAATGCGTTAGTAAAAAATTTTTTAAGCACCATCTTCAGAAACTAAAAGGTTAATAGTGGTTCCAATGTCGTTATGTCCTAGGAACTCCTCTCCTCCAGTTATAGACAGAGTGCTGGCCAGCGTCACAGCCTTTCTTTCCGCCATCATGCCCGCTCTCTGCCAGCGACTGTAATGACAGTTCTTGCAAGGCTGCGTGGGAATCACTTCCAGGGAAACATGCCGGTTGCTGCAGTGCATGCACTTGAAGAAGCGTTTAACCGTGTCGTACACTTTCAACGGGTGCTTCTCTTGTTTACACCTGTCTGCTGCAGAGAAGCTGGTGTAGTTACATTTGAGGCATCTCACTGCTTTGCATGCCACTTTGTAGGTGTTCAACATCTTTTCTTCCATCATTTCTTTCTTTTCTAATTTGTTGAAATACTTGTCCACCTCCGTATCATCATGCTCGACAATTAGATCAGCGTGTGAGGATGTTGCTGCGAGCATCTTTTGAAAGCGCTCCGATGCAATGCCTGTTTTAGCTTTTTTGGCCGTAGGTTCGGTTTCATCTTTGGTCTCAACTTCAGTGGAAATATTCAATTTACTGAGACTTCTTTTTTTGCCCTCTTCAGTTCCCCTGACATTGTTGGGGTTAGTTTTGTTCAGCGGCCCATTTTCTTTTATCCATTTCATTGCATTGCTTTTTGCTCTTTCACTTTGTTTTTTACTGAATGGTAGGGTCAAATCCACTGAGGATTTGCTCTTCAAACCAAATCCCAACGTAGGAATACCTAAAGTTGGGCATTTTAATTGTAGAGGTGTGTTTGGACTTACAGTGACGTTATTTCGGTTAGCAGATAGATTTGAGGTTTGGCTAAGAGACAGCTTCGGGCTTATAAACGACTGTTTGGGTGTCTGTACTGTCGATTTGGGACTCTGAATAAGTGTCTCTTTAATTTTTTCCATAGTTGTTTCTTTAGCAGTCCCATTCTCCATCATGTTGATACGTTTTGATGAGCCGGCACTTAAGAATTCTAATCTCTCCAAGTCTTTTAATCTCTGAGATCTGCTTGCGTCAACTCTCGAGGCATTCTTCTTGGCGGGGGGTGCCCCACAGGGTGATTTATTGACTAATAATGGTTGCTGTTCCGAATGTCTAAAGAAATCACTTAAAGATTGCAGTCTGTTGGTATCTTTGGCAGTTTGCTTCTTATTCTTTACAGCCGGTATAGCGGAGAACGATTGTCCGCCATATATGACCGTATTCTTCCCTAAGACTTTATTTCTCAAGTCTACCAAACCCCTGCCTGATGTACTGGACTGTAGCTCAGACCTTCTGGTACACTTCTGATACTCTTGCTTAACATGATAGATGCAATGTTCACATAGATTTAAATTTACAAATGCTAAGCATGGATCACCATTCTTCTTTTTACTTTTACAGAATCCAAAGTCTTTAGAATTGCCAAAAATCATTACTTTTTCCGGATTATCAACGGACAAGCAAGCCTGGTCCGTGCTATCATCCCTCTTGTCTAGCACACTGGGGTTCAGGATTCCTATCACCATTCCTTGATTAGTTTTCCATAATTGTTTATAGGCATTGCGGAACAAAAATACGGAGATAGTTTTTAAGTCATCTTTAAGATCGCTGAGGGTCCAAATAGAGTATTGAGCTCCTTTTTGTGATTCCTTCGAAGCGCTCTTGCGAACAATGACCCCGGCCACCACCCAGTCCTTGGTCAGATCTCCATTGACCACGTGCCTCTTCACCTTGCACATAGTTATTGCCTCCCTTCCTTGCATACGTTCCTTCAACGCAGTGCCAGAGATCAGTGGTTTTATAATTCTCATACCAAAGACCGGATCTGTATAAATATCTTTGTTTTGCATGAGTTTATTCTCAACACCTGCTGGTGGAGCATTCTTAATGGTTTTAAAGGAAGTAGATTGTATCGGTCGAGGAGCATCCCTTACGTACTCCGTCTTGTTTTCTTCTTTTTGCTGCATCAACTTCTTTACATCTGAACCGTATTCGCAATATTTTCTTTCCAGATAATTTCTTTTGTCTTCATCATCTGAAGAGTCAGTGTCACCATTATGAATCAAACTATTATTAGCATTTGAAGATGTTTTCTTTTTCAAAGAATTTTCTACCTTAGTATTGGGTTGTAAGCCTTCATTGATTGGTTGTGCCTTGTTTTCCTTGCCCAGCAATAAAATAGACTTTTCTTGTTCTACCTCTTGCTGGAGGAATAAAGGCTCTTTCGGTTCGGAAGGGGCGATACTATTTGTGTGACCATTTTTTGATTCAACGATTTCATCGTCTGAACTATCTGCTGCGAATAATTCCTCAAGTTTGCTCAAATCGTCGGTGTCATCCATTTTATTTAATAATCCGACGCAGGCCTTAACACAAGAAATTTCGAACTGACTTTTCGCTTTTTTGACAGCGAGCGGCAATGTCCGATTTTCACAAGTTTCGCGGTAAAACGAAAATTACACACACACAGGTCCATAGTCCATAGACGAAATATATCATTTGTAATTTGTACTTGTAGCTAGGAATATCATCAGGGCCAGGGATGGTATGCCCAAAAAAATTATTTCCTTAGATTTCGAGGCGAAATTTCCCTAGAATTTCCCTAGATTTCGGGGGTACCACCTTGGTAAATCAAAACTCGCGTCGGGGAGGAGGAGCAGGGGAGGTGAGCGTTGTCGTACTTTGTGGTGTTCCTTTTATTTACATTATTATTAAGTATATACTTTTTTTTTGTATTTCTTGGGCATTAACTATAACAATTTGTAGACATTTTGCTTTGAAAAGTTTTATTTTCTATGCACATTTGTCACTTCATTTTTTTTTTCTTTTTAATTTAAAAAAAAAGTAACAAATGTACACATGAAATAAAACTTTTCGAAACAAAATACATAATAAATGATGTACTTATAATACTGTGCTTTTCCAAATAAAATACTTTTTGCTAAGTGAAATAATAATTTCAAAGTATGAATACACTTGCCAATGAATTAGAAATGGAATTCCAAATAAAAATCACTTTGCAAAAAAAAAAAAATCAACGGTAATCACCGAAAAAACGGAACTTGAAACTTAATTTTTTTTTCAGAGGTCCCCATTTATCTTTTTAGATGGAGATTAGAAATATCATTTTGAGTTGTCAGTATAAAAAACAACATTGCTTGTAAGTACATCAACAATGTTTAAAATTCATGGGAATTCCAAAAAAAATGCGACAAACAATATCAGTAATATTGTCATAGGTATGTAAATTTTTTTTGCCAGAGTTCGAAATTTCCCTAGATATTGTGCTAATTTCCCTTTTCCCTAAAAAATATTTTTCTCCCCTAGATCTAGGGAAATTTCCCTAGACATGCCATCACTGCCTGGCCCTGATGGTATTCATGGCTCACCGATATTAAAAAATAAAGGTACACATATTTATAAAAAAAAATTGAGAATATTAAATTAGAGAAACTTTAATTAAAAATAATTGTTGAAGGCAGGTTATTATTGGAACAATTAAACTATTTTATTTTTTTTTTGATTCCATCGAATAATCCCACTCTTTCGCATTTATTGTATAACAGTTTTTTTTTATGTCGCAAAGGTCGGGAATTATAATTAAAGCATTATTTTTTTTATTAACTTTATTTTAAACTAGCGAGTTCCCGGCATGCGTTGTAATACCACTAATAAAGAAATTGTTTCTCCCTGCATGTCTATTCCCATTCCCTCCCCCTCCCCTTCCCCTCCCACGTCCCTTTCCCCTCACACTTTCCCCATCATCTTCCCCGCCTTCTCTCTCCCCTCCTCGCGAACCCCCTCGCGCGATCCTCTCTCCTCTCCAGCGTTTGATATATTCAGTCCCGGTACATTCAGATTTTCAAACAGCTTGCGTACCACCTATTGCATTTTTTTTACAAATTTTCAATATATTAGAAACATTAATTTTTGTATAGGTAAGAACAATCAATCAAGATTAGAATCAAAGTATTCGATTGTGGTTAGTATCATAGTTTAGTTCAATTAAATTTATTAATTTAAAGAATTTATTCGAAAATTGAATTTTGATTGAACAATCGATGTTTGCAAAATGTCATTCTCAAATTGTGACATTTTTGACAGTTTTGTAAGAGTTTTTGTAATGATAAAAAAAAATTCAGATGTATTGTCGTGTGATTGTAATGATCCAGAAACCTTCGCGGGCGTTTAAAGAAGGTTTCAAACATTTCCTATGCTTAACATAGCAATACATAGATATCTTATACAGTGGCGTAGAGAGGAAGGGGCGGTCCGCCCCGGGTGCCACCCGACAGGGGTGACTCTCGACCGTGGAAAAAAAATTACGACGGATATTGTCACCAAGTCACCAAAGTATCGTATACATGAACACGGTCTGTTATTTTCTTTCATGTGTTCCCCGTGGAGTGCCCCGAATTTTGTGACATATTCTTTTTATAGGCGAACATAGCCTATATTTGTGGAGAAATCTGAAATTCTCTAGCCAGATTTTGACAGGCTAACTTTACTCTGGCTTCGATGGAGCCTCTATATCTGAGCTGGTCACTTTGGGTTAGACCAAGCATATCAATGGAGGGCCTGTTCGGAAGATTGCTTCCGTTGAAGGAGACTGGATTTCGATCCCTTTTAGACGTAATCAGACAAGATTGGGTCATTGAAACATTAAATTCAACGAGATTATTTTTACCCCACGAGAAAACACTCTCGCGGTAACCGTCCATTCTTTGCTTCAAAGCCTTCCGAGCCGTTGGAGTTTGTGAGCCCTTTGGGGGCTTGTCAAACAAAAAGCTATCATGGACTACTGTCATCCGCGTAAAAATGAATTGGTGCACATGACAAAAGGTCGTTGATGTGAAACAAAAACAAAGTCGGAGACAGAACCGATCCCTGCGGGACGCCATCTATCGAGTGTGAGGAAGAAGTGAAACCATCTGTTACCGTCTGAATCGACCTCTCCCTCAGAATGTTGGCAATCCACGTACACAAGGATGCGGGAAATCCGTAATAAGAAGGCAATTTGTTGACAAATCCTCGGTGCCAAACCCGGTCAAAGGCCTAGGGCTGTAACGTGGTAGCACCCCCCACACGGACGACCCGCGCCACTTCAGGCCACCGCGCAGAAAAGTCTCACAGTGAACTGCGCTGTAAACATATCGGTCTTTACTTTTCTGCGCGGCGGTCTGAAGTGGCGCGGGACTCGGTCGCTCCGAAGTGTGCGTGTGGGAGATGCTATAATCATGTACCTAGTTTCCATAGATAAATAAATTAACATTTCCGATGTTTCCGATATTTGACAATTGACATTTAAAATCGTGTTTGTGTGTTGAGAGTTGAATAGTTCTGGAATTTCTATAATACTAATAACCATTATTTTACTTGCCAAGTGTGTTTTTGTCGACTTCAACAGGAAATTGCATAACTTAAATAACCGCTTATAAGTTTAATAATACGCATAAACTACCAACAAACATCACAAAGCACACTGAAAGCGATGGATGTCAATACTGGCATGTCAGGAGACGCACAAGTCAAAATTGATTCAACTTCTGGCTCTGACCTAAAAATGGAGCCTGAAAATGCAGTTGCTAAAGTGGAAATTGAAACCACGGTCGCTAAAATTGAAGAATCCTGTGACAAATTAGTTGTCGTTAATGAAACTGCCAACAAACTTGATAAGAAAACTGAGGATGAGTCAACACAAGAAATAATCGTCATCGACGTAGACGCCTTGGAACTAGATTTAAATCATGGTCGAATTGGAAAAATTGAGAACCTGGAACCATTGCAATGCATCGAAAGGTAAGATGGTATTAAAGTGATATTTGTCCGTATTTTAGCCGAATTCTTGATTACGAACGAACAATCAGAAATGTGAATTGGTGCCCCAATAAGTTTTAGTAATTCTTTACCTAACCGCCACACTTTTAGGCTAGCTTTACACTCGTAAGTTTTTTCCTGTAAATTGCTTGTGTAAGCGATTTATGGCCAAATTACCAATGTAAACGACACCAAAAGTCACTTAACGTAACATATATCAAGTTTGTTCTTTCGGAAGTTTTTTGACAGGTCTAATCGTGTCCGCGTGAATTTCTGGCCTTACAGCTTAGGGGCATACATTAATTACGTGAGCAGTTTAGGGGGCATACATTAGGGAACGTACCCATACTACGTGACACGTTTAGGGGGGGGGGGTCTTCAAAATGTCACGCTCCATACAAATGAGCGGCGGGTTGCTTAGGATTTTGGTCACCGGAGGGGGGAGGGGGGGGGGGTTAAAAATTGCAAAAAGTTGGTCACGTAGTATGGGTACGTTCCCTTAATTACGTGAGTATTTTTTATTATCATAAAAGGAAGTTATTTTTATATAGGGTGGGCCATAAACATTTGAGCTTTTGTTGTCGTGCTAGCAGGGATTCCGAATGGAGGAGGAGAGTTAGGCCACATATGCGCAGCTCCTTGCTTCTTGGAAATTTAGTCACAATGGATCGCTTTACGGGAGAGCAACGCGCTTTCTGGGAAAAACATTTTTACAAAAACATTATTTTGTTCTATTCTGTTCAACAATGATTCTATTCAGTTTTACAAAAAAATGATGCACGCCGCCTATTTCGTTTGCATCACCAATTACAGAATATTAATCAGTGCTCAAGTGTTAATTTAATTAAATGTTGGTTTAAAAACTTGCCGACTCTCAATCGAAAATAAACAGGGCCGCCATGGAGCAGGAGGAGCAAAGAGAACATGGCGCAAGTATACATGTCTGTACGAGACGATCCGAATATCTCGACACGCAAACGTTCAGAGGTTTGGCGATACAATAATAGACTTGGATGCAGCAGGATGGTGTAACCTTCCATACTTCTAACTAGAGTATACTCATGGTTATAGAAATTTTGCCTAACAAAC
Source organism: Limnephilus marmoratus (assembly GCA_917880885.1). NCBI lineage: Eukaryota > Metazoa > Arthropoda > Insecta > Trichoptera > Limnephilidae > Limnephilus > Limnephilus marmoratus. Next base: position 58,656,236 of record OU862908.1, read on the forward strand.
TGATCTTGCGCCGAGGAGATATTCCATGGCCTCCCTGCAGCCCGGATCTAATTCCAGGAATTTTTTATGGGGTTATATTACAAGTCGAGTCTACGTAAATAAACCAGCGACGATACTCCAATTAAAGGAGAAAATCCATCAAGAAATGGTCAACATACCCAAGCCCAAGTTTTTTAAAATCTCAGGGCCAGATTTGAGGAATGCCGGCGGCAACCATTTTGACGAAATCATTTTTACTAAATAATTTTTCAGCATATTTTTGTTCTTATCAATAATCATTTATTTAAATACAATCTGTAATTTTTTTTCATGGTTATTTCAAAAGTGCAAATTTTATGGCCCACCCTATATTATAAATGTTTAAATTTGCTGACTGTATCAATCAATTATAATAATCAATTGTAATCTGACCTGTTCCGATCTAATCCATTCAATCTAAAGATTTTGTGCAATGCTGGTTATTCTACCAGAGCTCATGCGCTCTGGTAGAATAAAAAGGTACTATCAAACACGACTACCATCCTGACAGGATTGACCAGACAAGGAACACAATAACAAATTTACAGACAAACGAAATGCAAAGTTGTCGATTCAGAACAGGACTTTGCTCCGCTCAGTCAATAATATCATCGCAAGAAAGCAATACTGCTGTAACCACCACTACCTACGAAAATCTATATAAATAAAAATGAATCGCCGAAATGTATGTACGCGGATAACTTCCGAACGACTGCACCAAATTGGATAATTCTTTTTTTGTTGTGTTCGTTATTGTCAGGACAAGGTTTGTATAAAGCTCTGGCATTATGAAATTTGTATAAAAAAATTGCAATGGGTGGCACGTGAGCTGTTTGAAAACTGAATGTACCGGGACTGGATGAATGGAATGCGTGAGCGGAGTGGGGAGCGGGCGAGGGGAGTGGGGAGAGGGAAGGCGGTGTGGGAACGCGAGAGGGGAAAAGGAACGCGGGAGAGGAATAGGAGGCGGAAGGGGAATGTGACAAATGGGAAAGGACATGCAGGGAGAAACAATTTCTTTATTAAATGGCATAGCAACGCATGCCGGGAACCAGCTAGTACTTTATAAACACCATTTTGCAGTGGTTTTTTTTTCTGCGTCGATCTATCTGGGTCCCGTGACTCTACGACGATAAATAAGAACTTACGGCGATGAATAAAAATGTTGGAAAAACTAGATGTTTTGTCAACAATACGTTGTTTAACTGATGTACACACCTCAAAATCCTCATAGGGGCGGTATTGCTGTCCGAGTGACTGTCTCGCCCTTTCACTCGGCCGAGCACTGATGTGAACATGTAAACTGATGTGTTTACATGTACCGAGCACTCGACGAGAGCACTGTCTCGCCCATCTACTCTGTACGTGTGATCCAGGCATTAGTTTTAGTCAGCATCAAGTATATTACAAAAAAACGAGTGTGCTTTAGACCACACGACTGAAGTAAAACTTCACTAACTTATATCTCCCTCTCAGCTTCCATTCGCCTACCCCGATCACACTTTTCGTAATGCTCTTGTCACGCATTCACCAGATTACTCCCCAAGTCAAGCATGTGTAAAGGCCCGACCGTTCGCCTCGCCCGATCACACTTTTCGTAACGCTCTCGTCACGCATTCACCAGCTTACTCTCTAAGTCAAGCGTGCTTAAAGAAGTTTTACTTCAAAAATAAAAGTGATGTTTACAAAGTTATTGTTTTATTTTAAACAATTTTTTTAATTGAAATTATTAAACAAAGTAGGCTCTTGTTTTTCGATGAATAAAATTTTATAGTCTGATAATTTTTTTTAAATTTCAGGCTCTGTCTTCGTTGGAATCTAATAAAGAAAATAGAAAATCTTGATACTCTCGCCACACTGGTGGAGTTAGAGCTATACGACAATCAAATTACTACCATTGAGAATTTGGATTGCCTCGTTAATTTGGAGTAAGTTACTTTTACACATTTTTATTCTCTTTTGGAGGCTGGAAATATTTCTGGTATTCTGCTTTATGGACATTGCGGCTTGCAATAGAGATGTCTGACATTTTGAGCCTTTGGAAGGGTTACCTCTGCTACACTGTTGTTAGATTCAGACAAACTCGTATATTATCACACAAACCATATTATCGCATAATTGGGTAAGGCCGGTTTTTGAAGAATGAGGACTGACAAATGCTGGAAACTGATTTCACTAATAAGGTGTTATATAATGGAGCGAGTTACATAAACAACTGTGAGCATATGTTTCACCCTCTGTATATCGTGGTGCAAGAGATCAATGCAACTCGTTCCTTTAAATAGGCTTTGAAGTAATTAATACCTGTAAAACAAGCTCAACATGCCTGAATTTCATATGGGCATAAGTAATAGCAGCTTTGACTATTAACAGTGAATTGTTCATTCATTATTAATTTGTGATAGTAGATAGTTCTGCAAGAACTTCTGTTTTGTATTATGTTACATATTTTTTCTTGAACTACTAATATGTAACCTCTACCCTCTCTCAATGATAAATTAATATTATTTTTATATTTTAGAGTGCTGGATCTCTCTTTCAACAGAATTAAAGAAATTAATGGATTAAAAAAATTGAGTACTTTGAAAAAACTGTTTTTGAGCTCAAACAGAATAACAGAAATTGAAAATGTGGATCATTTGAAAAATTTGGAACTTTTGGAGTTGGGAGACAATAAAATAAAGGTATGTTAATCAAATTTTGTATGGTTGGTGATCAGACTTGCTGTATGGATGGTGGTCGGACTTGCTGTATGGATGTGAGACATGGACTTTGAAAGTAAATACCGTGAACAGGTTAGAGCACAGACATCCAAATTTAATAGACCAGAAGATACAGATGAGGGGTAAAACCAAACTACGGAGGGTGAAGAGGGGAAAGATGACTGTGATTCGTGCAAAAATCAATCTGACAGTATATAGGCATCTCGCATTATAACATCACCATTTAGTTCTTAAAAGCAAAATCTGCTTTTTAATGAATAGACCTTTTTACATGGGAGCACGAATTGTCCGCCACGTTATTATCATATTTTCGTAGACGAAATCGGCAAAGGAAAGTTCTCCCTTTTTCACACGGGAATATTTTGTTGCCGTGTTTAGTTAAGACACTTTTACAAATGTTTCATAATTTACTTACCCCTGTAAGCAGCGACGAGCTCACTGGAGAAACGCCCACATTCGCTATGTTCATATATATTAGGGTATAATGTATAGCACAAGCTTTCACTTTTGTTCGTAAAATGTGCGATGTGACCAGCGCACTGGTCAGGACAAGAATGATGACGTCACATTTTTTAGATTCAATCGACGCTCTCGTAAGCCGAGCTGGCTCCATGGAATCGGCGAAATAGGAGGGGGAAATAATACGCTTTTATCACTTAGGGCAGGTCCAGATATATTCATATGTCCATGGGTTAGAGGCTTTTTAAATGTGGCTTCACCGGAGAATGCTCAAAGTCCCATGAACCGACATGATCACCAACATAGAAATTCCCAGGCGGGCTGGAGCAGAAGAGAGAACTGCTCACATTAGTAAAAGTCAGGAAAATTTCATATCTGAGGTCACAAAGTATGTGAGGGAATTAATATTAAAAGCAAGATAGAGGGTCGCCGACGGCCTAGTAGGAGACAAATGTCTTGGCTGCGAAATGTATGAGAGTGGACCGGTATTAGAAGTGTGGAGGAGCTATTCTTGGCAGCGCAAGATAGAGATACTACTACCAGAGTGATCGCCAACATCGGGGGGACCCGATAGGGCAACCTGACGAAGAAGAAGAAGAATCAAATTTACTTTATTAAATACTTTTACTCTGAATTGAATAAGGTATGTAATGACATTTTTTTTAGGAAATCAAAAACCTCAATGGACTGACAGGCTTGAAGCAATTGTATTTAGCGAAGAACAAAATATCCAAGATCCAAAACCTGGATGACCTTTCCTTGCTGGAGTGTCTCAGCCTCCAGAACAATCGCCTGATAAAGATTGAAAACTTGGAAAAACTCACCGTGCTGGACCAGCTGTACTTGTCAGAGAACCAAATTGCCACCATTGAAAATCTGGATGCTAATCTCTTGATTGCCACACTGGATCTCGCTATGAATAAGATTACTGTCATCGATAACGTCGGACACTTGTCAGAACTTGAGGAGTTTTGGGTGAGTTAAAGATATAATTATTAGTGATACTGCAATTTTTATTCCAATACTTTGTAATCTTGTGTTATAAGAATCTTGGAGGTTGTTGTGATTGCCGATTATCTGTATGATTATCCAAAAGCGTATTATTTCTTTGCTAAAGTCTCAGATTTGGTTTTCATTGATGAAGCACTATTGAGGCCCTCTATTGCAGAATAGCAACTTTTGGTTCATGAAAACCAGTGGTCAAGGGTTCGAAACCTGTAAAAAAAATTTTTTAGGCTTTAAGTAAATATTTGGTTCACGAAACATGCCTACAAAGCACCTTGTGTTGTTGTTTATTCTATGGATAATCCCCCCATCTTATTTAATTGTATTAATTTTTCGATTTATTTACCACTGGAGCACCGAGACATTTAATAAAAAATAACTTGAGCGCTGGAGATTTTTTCTGAAAAATTACTCATAAGTGCTGACTTTTCTACCGCTGGCTTATTTAATTGGAAACGGTTTACTGCCATCTCTTGATTATCAGTGAACGCATTATCTCAGCTTGCAACTCAAACATAACAAGCCGCAGGAAGGTTCATATGTATTCTAATTCATTTTGAAACAAGTTCAAGTGTGAAAGCTACCTACTCAACATGTAGGATGTGGGCGCCTAGCGCTCCGTTGGTTAACCTTGCCCCTCGACCACGGAGGTCTTCAAATATACTAGAGCACACCCGTAAAAATCACGGGATGATCTGAATTCTTAACATATCAGTTCCAATTAAAAAAATTACAATAAAAACAATTTTCTTTTAAAATCATATATTATAGGTAGGTACTTTATCCACTGTCTGAATTCTTGACAATCAGTTCCAATTTTGAAAATGACACAAATTGGCACTGCTGAGATGCAAGGCCATCTAAGTTCGTTGAGATAATTCGGCACTGCTCTGACGGAAAGGGTTAAAATCGCCAATCCTGAAGAACAACGTTGGATATGCAATTTTGTAGTTTTGATGAAGAACTCTTTATAGTTTTGTTTCAACATTTTTACTGTTTTTGAGATCAAGAAATATACATATTGTTGTTTTGATATTTGGCATTTCTTTTCATTTCATTCCAAAAATACTGACTTTTAAATCGATAAAATAAGCCAACAAAACGATTTTCAATTTTTAGCAGATCCGACATTGTTTTTCAGCACGAAATGAAATCTTTTTGTAAGAATTTAATAGAATCGCAATATACGGCATTGTTCTATTTACAAAATAGTCTCTAATAAAGATTTTTATTTACTCTTTGATATTATTTAAGGGCCTTTAACCAGCCAGCAGCCGAAAATCCACATTTCATCAAAAGATGTTCTTACGATCGTACAGGGCGGTTCCAATAGAGAAAGATTCATTTTTCTCCGTACCAGTTTTTTAAAATTATAACTCAATATCAATTTTATTTCATTCCAAATTTGCTTTAAATAGCTACATCCAAAAATGCTGAAAGGCGTGATGATAAATCTATTAAAATTATTTACTTTTAGTAATTATTTTTTGATCATAAGTATTTATCATTTTTCAATAATGTCTAAGCAAAATAAGAATGTAAAAAAAATCTTAAATATATTAATTTGTAAGACCGAAAATATATAGACAAAGTAGAGAAATTTTCGTCAATAAGTGTTCGGATATTTTTTTTTATGATTTTATTTGAACTAAAATTAAAATTTTGAAACGTGCGTTTACTAGATAACGTATTGATTTACAATAATGTTACATGGTATGAAATATGTCTCGTAAAATTAGATTTTTCATTTGAAAATTTAACAAATCTGCCAACGACCTGTGGTATAACCTTATTATACTAAAAATAAACATTTTTTCTCAAAATTTAAAACATGTGTTTACTAGATAAAAGAATAATCTTTCAAAATCTATTTATAATTTTTTGTGGAAAAGAGTCAATAGTCTAAAATTTGATTTAACAATTACATATTTCCAGTTTTGTCTTGTTATACCCTCGTGTTTAAATTGTTTTTTTTTTCTTAATATTTTCAGTTAAATGACAATGAGGTGGCTGACTGGAGCAGCATTGACAGCCTAAGGAACAACAAGAAGATCGCTACAATTTACTTGTACAAGAATCCCATCGCAGAAGATCCGGCTTATCGTCGGAAACTCAAGATGATGGTGCCATCCCTCCAGCAAATCGATGCCACTTTATGTAGATGAATCACTTGAACTAGCTTAATTTCTTTAAACCTTTCGAGCTTCAAACAAAAAAAAGTCTATCATTAAAAATTTAAATTATCAAAATAATAATATAGTTTGTTTTCAAAAGTTTTTATAATTCATGGGAAGATGCATTTAATAATTTTTTTCATGTAAAATATAATTTTGCTTTTGGATTCTTTAGTATGTGGGATTCTGAAAAGTGAATTTAAGGGCGATGAACAAATTTAAAATCAACCGTCATGAATGTTAGATCTAGAAACACACTGGTTACATCCCCTTCACCTTTCACACATTTGGTGCCAATCTGGACAGCGCAGATCGGTGTTGATTGCATTGTGAATGACAAGAATGTTTCTAAAGCATCTATTTTCATGGATTGTAAATTGTCCTAATGTACTGTGTATGTGGACTCAATGTGTCCTTACCTTTGTTAGAAATGTGACAAAATTACTTTCCTTTTGGGTTTCCTATCTTTAACCCCCGACGCAAGGAGCGGTGTTATAAGTTTGACTTTCTGCGTATCTGTGTGTGTCTGTCTGTGGCATCGTAGCTCCTAAACGATTGGATCGATTATAATGCGTTTTTTTTTGCTTGAAAACTGACATGATCGAGATGGTTCTTAGCCACAATTCATGAAAATCTGTTCAGGCATTTCAAGGTCAGCAGCTCTTTTTTGTGTCAGGGATTACTTAAATTTTCTATCCTCTATTAGCCATTAAAATTTATCATAGTTAATTAATTATATTAGTTATACATTATAATTTAAAAATTAATGTGTCAAATAAAAGTTAACAAAATTTTTATTTAATTTTGATGTGAAACAATTTTTTCTCGCAGCCTTATTAATATGAGATGCACGGCTTATGGCTCTCCAATTTACGATAATGTAATACTAACCCCACAAATATTTTCCTCCTTACAGATTTGTTTTCTCCGTTCGTCCGCCCCCGTGTTCTATTTACACCTGAAATATTGTATTTTCGCCTTCACTTCACCTTTTACAATTTGATTTGATGCCTAATATAATCTCCCTTGATGGGTGAAAGTCAATTCAATTTTTTTGTAAACATATCTCCCCAACGTAAAAGGGCTTCCCTATTTGGATGTTGTGTCTTCCCAAAATAATAATAAATCCCCAACATAGCTTAGGGCCCGTTGTTTGACAGTCTGTTACATTTGACTTCGTCACAAATTGACGATCAGCGCCATTTTGACATTTTAACGGTTCCCGATTACAATTTCAATTCTCGGCCCACTCCAACATTTGATCAGGCATATTGGTCATGCTACTATGCTCTCATCTGTGGCTTGCCCACTGTCGTCCGGGTAATTTTTTTTTTTTTTAAATCGATTTTAATCCTTATGTATAAAGAAACTGTATGAAGGACAAGCTCAGAACCGCTTACGCCAATATAAATCTGGGACCTATGTTCTATTTGTTTATTGTAGCCACTCTGAATGATTTTAAATAAATTTTCTAATTTACGGGTCACTTTTAATAGCTGTCAATGTCGGAAATATCAATATTTTATATTTTCAAAAGTGTACAAGATTTAAACTCCTTTGAATTGTTTGTTTTCATATTGGGTATGTATTCAGGTTTGTGTAGAAATAATAAAATAAGATTACATTTGAATGATTAGGGAACGTACCCATACTACGTGACACGTTTAGGGGGGGGGGGGGGGTCTTCAAAATGTCACGCTCCATACAAATGAGCGGCGGGTTGCTTAGGATTTTGGTCACCGGGGGGGAGGGGGGGGGGGGGGGTTAAAAATTGCAAAAAGTTGGTCACGTAGTATGGGTACGTTCCCTTACATATTTTTGAAAAATTTTTCCAAAATTATGGAAAAACTTCTTACTATATAATCATGTAATACACGTGAATAATAAGATAGGGAACGTACCCATACTACGTGACACGTTTAGGGGGGGGGGGGTCTTTAAAATGTCACGCTTGGTACAAATGAGCGGCGGCGGGCTTAGGTTTTTGGTCACCGGGGGGGGGGGGGGGTAAAAATTGCAAAAAGTTGGTCACGTAGTATGGGTACGTTCCCATATATTATCTGCTAAACAGCAAACAATCATAAAAAAAACAATTGCTTTGTTTTCATACCGATATTTGTCCAGAACTCATCAAGGTAATTTTCACGCGGTTTTTAAAATGTCATCCCACGGTCAACAGGTTAATGGCTGATCACAATTTTATCAAAAGTTAAAACGCACTGAGAATCTGCATTTATGAGAACACCTTCAAATATTCATCATTTTGAATATTTTTATATTTGTGCCATCGCACTGATCGTTGATTTGTGACAAAATTGACTATCAATTAAATAACTGACGCTTATATTAATTGTGTGGCATTTGAATACCTTATGAATCGATTATTCTGAATATTCTAAAAAACAATTTACTATTATCTTACTATGAACTAATTATTACTCTTATAGATAAAACTTAGTCAACATAAAATAGTTTGTAAGTTTAATATTTTACTAAAAGTATGTGTCAATGGAATGTTAGTAATAGTTGGCTTTCTTTTTGTTGTATCTACATGTTATTTAATAAATAATTACACATGTATTACATTTAATTGCTCTTGATAACTTGTGATGAATACGTGTAATGAAATACCCTAGAATTATAATAACAAACTCAACTCCAGCAGGGCCGGATCTACGAAATCTGGCGCCCTGTGCAGTAGGTACCGATGGCGCCCCTTCCCCCCCCCCCTACATTTTTATTTTGATTAAAAATTCATTCACCCCAATTTTTTTTATTTTTTTTTATGTAACTATTATTTTTTTACACTAATTTATCAAATAAAATCAAGACATATAAAGGGTGTAACTTTTCCAAGTGACCTGGCGGTAGCTCTCACACTCGTTTTTTTTAAAGAGAGGATCGCCAGGAGCCCTATACTCTCTGAATCTATTGGGTAAACATAAATTATGGTGCTACTTTAATTATTTTAGGAAAAACTCTTTGCAAGTTATGCTTTAAAATAATACAACAATTGTTTGTTTGTGCCCGTACCATGATTTAAAACATAGGTTACGAGACAATGCGGGTGGTTTCGCTGAACTAGGTCCATTAGACATTCTTGAAATTTACTGCCTATATACCCTACGCGAATATTAGAAAAAGCAAATACAAATACGTTCCCATGGCAACGTACAACACAAGAATAGCATCTACAGCTTCTGACTAGCAACAGGCAGTCCCGACGAGAGACAGTGAGCAGTGATAATAAGAATATAACCTCAAATTTGTACCTTGCATTTCCCCTATGTTGAGCAAACAAACACTAACACTGACGTATGGTATCAACGGCTTACGAACAAAAATACCGCGCTGTGATTGGTTATTGAATTTGGATCGCACCTATTCGCCGTAAAAGACGGTAAAAGATATATGGAAAAATAGATCTTACGTTTAAACTAAATATATAGAATTTGTAAAAAAATTCTGTAACTGACTATAAATTCGTAAGCCGTTGATACCAACCTGATGCGTGCGCATTCTGTTTCTTTGGAAAGTGTTGCCAGAGCGTAATAATTATTTCGTACTACGGGTAATTTTTAAATGATTCAGGGAATATTATAACTAAATTTTAATACAATATTTATTTTCTCACGGCGCCCCTTCGGAGTTGGCGCCAGGTTTTTGCACGTTTTTGAACGTATGGCAGATCCGGCACTGAACTCCAGTAAAATATTGGCAGTATTTATCCAATGCTGGCCTCTAGAGGTGCTTAGTGTGTAGCATGTTCACATTCCTTCCAAACAATCGCGGCAAATAATAAACCGTCACAGACGGAGCGCGAGCAGCGAGGTTTGTAACAGTTGACGCAAACTGTAATTTATTAACATAAAATAAAAAAAATACTTCATATAATATGCATTAAAATGTATGAAAGAAAACCAACTCGCGCTACTAGGAGGCACTGGTGTAGCGTACTGCCATCAAAATGTATGGGAAAAGTTGAAGTTATTCTAGGGTATTTGATGTAAACCACGGCAGCTATGTAGAACTTAAAATGGTCCATTTATAATCCTCAATGCCTTATTATTAAAAAGTTCTAAACATAGCCACTGTGAAATTCTTATGTAAGAATTTCTTATTTGAAATGAAACATGTATCGTGGGTAACTACAACAACTAGGTAACATCAAAGTCAATATCAGCGTAAATTAACTTCATTTCCTCACCCATGTATTCCACCGCACATATATATATATTATATTTGTGGCATACATTGAGAGTACATATTATATGTGCCACACACAAATATTGGCATGCATGAGCGAGGAAGTAAAGGTGTGATTTTTGTACGTTACTCAAAATCGGTAATTCTAATCGCTAATTACTCCGCGATACTGGGCAGAATAATGGCAAGAGGACTGTGGATCATAAAACTCTAACGTGTCCAGATACAAAAGTGTGATAATATTTAGTTTTTAACACACAACCTTAAAAAATTTACACCCATTTCAATTAAAAATTTTAATCCTTTTGCTGCAGAATGCATAACTGCACGTGTGAGTTAGTTAACATACATTCAATATTCATATTGTAAATGGCATTTTGACATCAATTGTGTGCACGATATTCGGTTCTATTTTCGTTCAGTTGAAAAAATTTCTAATTGAGTAGGTATGTAAAACTTTATCCTTATTAAGTTTAATTTGTTAAACATCGATTTTGGTCCAATGCATCCGAGCCAAAATAACTGTCTGATAACTGGAGACCATTATTTTTTTTTAATACCATTGTTACTAGCTTATTTGTTAGCATTTGTGTGTAGTAAAGTGAGATTTAGCTTTAATTTATCTGTGCTACAGTCAATCACTTTTTGTGTAATTTTGCCCATATTTTGTACTAGGTAATTAAGATTTAGTGAAGATAGTAAAGATTTGTTTAAAAATTAAATGCGTAAATAAATACTCTATGCAAAATAAAAACTTGGGTCTAAATACTATTTTTATCCAGTAAAAAAACTAAGATTTAAAGTGTGAGTTTTCAGATCACGTTTTTTATCTAATATAACTTCTAGCCGCCACATTTACCAGAAAATTCCATGTTTTATCTTGAATTAGCCAACAATTATAAATTCTAAATACATCAATTTTATAAGAAAGTATTCATCAATTTTATTACCTCCCGAATTGTAAGTAAGAAGTATTCTTTGGGAATGAAGCCTTTTGAAGTCAGGTATAAAGTATTTTCGATGCAACATTAATCCAAAGACTGAAGATAAGAAATTTTGATGAAGAATGCTATTTTCCGAGACATATTATATTTCGTATCAATTTGAGTACGATGTAGTTAAATTTAGTTACATTAAAATTTATCTGGCTTCTGATCCAAATATTGTTAGGACAGGTTGTTTCACAGAGTTTGAACAATTATCCAACAAATTTCAAGTTCTATGAAAGCCCTATTCAAGTTCTGTTGTTATCCAAGTACTGTAAAACAACCCGTCCTTAGTGTCAAATTTAATTAAGGTATTATTGTAAAATACTAATAAAAACAACTTGCACCGAGATTATTTTTTTAATTTTAATTTGATAAAAACCTAAAATTATGATGAAATAGTCTTATAATTTTTCTGCTTGACAATATTATAATAAAAGTTAAAATATGATATATTTCCATTGAAATACTGGTAAAACTAGGATGGCATTACCTCCCGACGCCTGTGCTCTAAAGATTGCATGATTTCCCAAAATTTTTACCTGTTATGAGTATTGAGCTTGATCTGTCTGATCACCAGCTGAGCGTCCTATCCACAGGTCTATCAACCATCTCAATTACTTATAGGAGATGGAAATTGCCTATTAGGAATATCCTAGGCCCGGGAAAATGTATTTCAGTAGAAAAATGGTGGCAGGAACAATGGCAAAATATTATTTTGAATTCTTCAACCTTTCCTTTGGGAAAACCGTACCCGATGGACGACACTTGCTGGCTGATCCGAAGAGGCTGGGAGAGAGAGAGTATGCCATCATTAAAAAAAATTAAAAGCTTTATGGCCATCCAAAGAAAATTATGTAGGCTGAATCACAATGTCACATTCTTCTAGTATTTTTTTAAGTTGGATGGACTATGTTTTAGAGAAGGTTGGGTTTAATCTAAGAGATTACTTACTGGGTTGTCGGGCATTGTTATATTAAATGTTTCATAAGTAGAATAAGTATCTACAGATTTTTCATCTAATAACATATACCTACCTAAGAAATACATACTTAACAGTTGTAAATAAGAATTAGTTGGTAACCTGATTTCAAAGGGAATAAATTTTATTATTGTTTTTGATATTAGCAGCATATTATTATTACTTCTATAAACTTGTTTTTCTTTCACATGTATACCTAGCTGAAACTTGTATTATCTATAATAATTTAAATATATATATATACATTGTAGGTAGATAGATAATATTATTATTATTCTGCTTCCAGTATCAAAACAAAAGTGGTTAATATGTTGTACAGGGATACGCAACCATTGGAAGAATAGCTTAACGTGGTAGTCGAAAAATCCACAAATTATGTAACCATCAAGGCAAAGAAAAATAAAAAAATACCTAAGTGTAATAATGCACCTCTGCCATAGGTCACCCCAAGTGGTTTGCTACGTTTGGTGATTTAGCAGGGGTGCCCGGGTTCATGTGGTGAGGTTTGTTTAGGTTTTGGAGGCGGATTACCAGGACACACTAAACCCCAGATTCCTGCCCACCCCTTAAACCCTTTTCCTTCCCAAAACTCTCCTCTCCTTCCTTTCCTTTAAAAAAAACCTCCACACAGCATCCCCAAAGATGACATAGACCCTGAGGGAAATTATTTTCCTCAGAGCCCCCTGTGTGGATCTCATGTGAAAAAAAAAAGCTTTTTGTTCAAACGCAGGGAAAATTAGGGAACCTACCCATACTATGTGACCTGTTCAGGGGGGGTCTTCAAAATACCCCGCTTGGTACAAATGAGCAGCGGGGGGCTTAGGTTTTTAGTCACCGGGGGAGGGGGGGGGTTAAAAATTGCAAAAAGTTGGTCACGTAGTATGGGTACGTTCCCTTAAATAAGTTGGTAGGTAGGTGTGTTATGATATTGTCACGTGCTCTCAAAAAATCATAATTGACTGAAAAAATATACTTAGGTACCTACCTACTTACTTATTGTTTTTTTTTTTATTTGAAATGATATAATCATTTATGAATTTTAAATGAAACGATGATTTCGGATTCATGTAATTTTTCGCAACCAATTTTGCAGGTAAATAAGCTGGAATTTTGTTTTGGAGAGAAAAACAATAAAGTTTAATATTTCCTTTATTGAAATGACGTTCGCCAGCGAATGGTCTTGACAACCTTGAGATCCAACCTGGTCGGAAAGGAATGCATAATTAATTTTATACAATATTACCCTCAAAACTGTATTATTTAAATATTTTTAATGTCACTATTCAAACGAGATTCTTCAGCGTAGGTATTTATGGTCCGCTGCGGCGTCGTACGACTTCAGCGGCTAGTATCAAACAAGCGGTCGAATAACCTTCACCGAAGCAGATAAACATCGTACATTTTCAAACATTCTGGAAAACTGTGTCCTGATCGGAAAAGAAGATGACTTGCGATGCTAAAATGATTTCTTTCATTGAATACGCACCGGATAGCGATTTTCCGATTAGCAATTTGCCCTACGGTGTATTCACCTCGCCTAAAAATGTAAGTAATCACCCGTTGATTATCGTTTATTTTATCATCAAAGATTTTTGTATCAATGCAAATACCTAGTAGGTAGGTAACTACATTAATTCTTTCTAGAGAGCGATTGTTATAAAAGTACCTAACTAAGTACTTATAACCTTATATTACAATGCTGTGGAGTTCTAATAAAATTAAAATTAATCGCGGTAGATAAAATAACAAACTGTAAAAAATCAAAGCTGATTGACTGTTTTTTTTTTTTCAAAAACCTTGTTTTCTGTTTCCAAAAAAATTTATTATAGGTACCTAAATGATAAAGTTCTCAATTTTTGTTTTTATAATTGATGTCATCGAATGTTTATATATCCATAACACTTATTTAAGCGAAAATAGTACTAACGGTAATGATTGTTAGATACTGTTTTTGAATAACTCTTTTTCTGAGCTTTTCGAGTTTTAACCTTGATTCCACGATTAATTAATGTTACCATCTGAAAATATTTCCCCCAAAGCAAAGGAATCCTCAGCAACTTAAAAATAGTAAGTTGTGGTTGCTTTTGTTAACACGAATAAAAACTTTTTTTTCCATTTTAAAAGGTGGAACCTCACATCGGAGTGGCTATTGGTGAATTGATATTGGACCTGAACGTCATTTCTCACCTATTCGCTAGCCCCCTGTTAGTCAACGTTCAGCATGTTTTTAAGGTAAGCATGTAAATGTACTTTCTTAGACGCTGTGATAGAAAATGAGTAAATGTGTAAATTAAATTGTGCTACTTTCTTTTTTAGGAAAAAACACTGAATGCGTTCATGGCCTTGGGCAGAGCGTTTTGGGTGGAGGCTCGTCAAACAATTCAGAATCTATTAAGTTCCAACAATCCCATTCTTCAAAATGATGCTTCTCTGCGAGAAGAGTACGTTTTTTTTTCAATTTTATGCTTGGTTTAATGAATAATAGTAATATGTTGACAGTTTGACATACAACAGAAGTATTTTCATTTCGTGCAAAAAAAAAATTGTACAGTTAATGCGTATTTTTAGTGTTTCACTTACTAAGCTAGGACTGTTCCTGTGTTATGGGGGGTGAAGTTTACAGATTGAATTTATTCATAATACGATTGATAATACATATCTTAATATCATGTTAATTAAATAACAAACTACATAAGTAGTTTAGCAGGTTTAAATGTTAACAAATAAACAGTAAATTAATTGTGGTTAGAGTGAAGAATGTATGGGCATTGGTATCGCAAATGCGACACGTGGAGTGGACTGTATCAATATATTAAAAAAATGTTATGCTTGTGAATACTTTGACACAACTATGGGGAATGGTAAACAGATGAATGGGAAACTGACTTAACCCTTATGGTTGATGTTCGGCTCAATATTATGGGTCTGAGGGAGCATTAAGGTCACTCACTCACTGCACAAGCTTCCATAAACTGGTCTATGTTATATAAAACTGAGAGAATAATGATGTTCATTGCACAGCTTCTTTTAACAGACTGACGGACATATTGATTTTATTGTTGTACGGTAGGTAATATTGTCAGTAGGGACAGGTAATTGTGGTAAAAAAAGGATGGGTAGAAAAATGGAACAAGGTATATAGATAGGTATACATAGTTGCGTCAACAGGCATTGTTATTGAGATGTATTGCAGATGTAAGGATCCATAGCGTTATTTGTTTTTTTGAAGGTATGGAGTTTGGTTTCGGTTTTTAAGTTATTAGGGAGAAGGTTTTTTAGTTATCAGGGAGAAGGAAGAACAATTTAGGAGCTACATATTTGAATTATCTTTGTGCTGTCGTAGTTTGCAGTTTAGTTACTTTGTAGTGTCGGTTGGTTGCGATTTTGGCGGTGTAACTATGTTGTAAGAGAGTTTTTTTTTATTGTATTTGTGCAAGAAATGTGTGAGCATAAATTTTAGAGGGAGTTGGCGTATGTATAAGACGTTATACTCGAGGAAGAATCGAATGTAGGAGTATCTTGTCTGTCGCTTCTTGATAAGGGGCCATTAATTTATTACGTAAAACGAATTTTGCTAGTTTTCGACTCCCTCCCCCCCTATTATAAGAAAAAATAAGAATAGAACGACTCCCTCCTCCCTGTTTAATATGTATTACGTAAGAACCTAAAGGAAAAAATGAATACACGTTTGGTTTGTTTTAATGTTTATTTTTCTATGCTAATAGAGTACACGGTTTTAAGTGGTGTATGAGTAAGGATACTTCTAAGAGTAAAACACAAGAGAGCTTGCAAATGCGGGGAATTAGACTAGCTAAGTTCTGATCCCAACATAGATGATGGTTGATTTAACCTAATTTATTAACAATCATAAAATAATAATAATAATAATAATAAAAAACCATTATTATTTTTATTATTTTATGATTGTTAATAAATTGGGTTAAATTCAGCTAATAATAATAATTGCTAGTGATCATTGACTTATTTTTCCAGGGCATTTGTGAAACAATCCGATGCATTAATGCAAATGCCTGCAGTTATTGGAGATTATACTGACTTTTTCTCTTCAAAACAACATGCAACTAACACGGGCACTATGTTCAGAGGAGCAGATAATGCGCTTTTGCCTAACTGGTAAGTGACAACGCTAAAATGTATTCACGTATCTTAGTCATTTTGTGTTTCAAGTTTCTAAAGCTTGAGTTCTGGTTTATTGTCCTGAAATTATAAATAAAAACCCCTAAATTTCTTTTTAGGAAACACATTCCGGTTGGTTACCATGGTCGTGCAAGTTCTGTAGTTATATCCAACACTCCGATACGTAGACCATACGGTCAAACACAGCCTGTTGACGGTAAGCAGTTTTCATTAAAATTATTTGAACTTTATTGTATGGGCTTGTCTTTTAAACTGATGACAATGTAATAAAATATTGTCTTTCAGGGACTGACCCTGTATTTGGACCTTGTCGACTGATGGATTTTGAACTGGAAATGGCGTTTTTTATCGGAGGTCCACCAACCAACTTAGGCGATAGAATCAGTGTTCAAAATGCTGATGATCATATTTTTGGATTTGTCCTCATGAATGATTGGAGCGGTATTGCTATTTTTATTTGAAAAATTCCTTAACCCTTTATTTTTCACTCAATGATTTGAAATCATGTATGTCTACTGTGAATACATTATTTAATGTTATTTTTTTGTATATTTGCAGCTCGTGATATTCAAAAATGGGAATATCAACCTCTTGGTCCATTCACATCCAAGAGCCTTGGAACAACAATTTCTCCTTGGATCATTTCTATTGAAGCGCTCAAACCTTTTATGGTACCTAATGTGAAACAAGATCCTATTCCATTTCCATATCTTCGCCACGACGATGCCTTTAATTTTGATATAAATTTGGAAGTAGAGTTGATCCGTAAGTAATCCGAAAAGTCGCTTCAAGGATGCTGTACAAGTATGACTTCCTAGGGTCTTTTTAATTATTTACAAACCGATGCAGAAAACATATTTACCTGCTAGGCCACTTCACTATTGATCGTATTAATAATAGCTGTGCTGTTGTTGATTGTAAAGTATCAGTTATCCTTTTTTTTATTTTAGCCGAAAATGGTCCTGGTACTATTATATCTCGTGGTAACTTCGATAAACTATATTGGACGCCGAAACAACAACTGGCCCATCACACGGTGACTGGATGTAATGTGAACCCCGGAGATTTGATGGCGTCAGGAACTATCAGCGGAGAGGTCAGTTATTTTTTGCTGGAAATATGTTTACTTTGTTAATTATTTCTTCAATTGTGGTTGTATACCGAATTAAACCTGACATATCCAGTAAATACAATATACCAAATAATATAAACTAACTAACCATCACGCCGTCTCCTCACAGGGGTAGGCAGAGATGACGGACAACTTTAAACAATTCGTTAAAAGATTTTATTTATTTTTTCAGACATCCGACTCTTTTGGCTCGATGCTGGAGTTGTCTTGGAGAGGAACCAAACCTGTAGTTCTAAGAAATAGCGGAGAAACACGAAAGTTTTTACAAGATGGAGATACTGTCGTTCTGAAGGGATATTGTGAAAACGATAATGGCGACAGAATTGGTTTTGGAAAATGTGAAGGAAAACTTCTTCCAGCAATTCAATTTGATTGATGAGTTGAATCGGCTTCTTGATTTTTTAAAAGGTTTTTATAAACCTGAAAAATATTTTGTAGGCATTTTTTTATTAAATATATTATATGTCCATTATTACAAGTGTATTATTTAAAAGTGAAACTAAAATATTAGACTAATTTTGTGTTATTATAGGCAGTGGCGTACCTAGAATGGGTGGCACCCGGGGCGGATAACGTGGTGTCACCCTCCCCCACCCCAATTTCGACTTCATTAAAAAAAACTTTACTACCTAGTCAAATGTATAGAAAATTCGTCCTATGGGGGGGGGTGTGGCTAGAGAATTTCAGGGATAAAATATCTCCGTAAATGTAGGCTGTTTTCGCCTATAAAGTATAAAAAGACCGTCAGATACAAAATTCTCCTGCCTACCCCTGTGGCAAACGGCGTGATGGTTAGTTGGTTAGGTTAAGAAACTGGTAAAAAATCATACACTGATGGCAACATAAAATGTGAAATTTTTAGCTAGCCACGCGAAAGTGATCTTAAATATTCTGCCAAATAGGTTTCATTTTTCGTGATTTTTCTCTTGTGTGTGCGTGCTGACAGGTAGTTCCTCGTCTCATTTAAAAAGATAAATCCATGGTGATTCACCATAGATAAAAAATCTTCGTGAATTTTATATTTTATGTGGAAATGAATTTGTGAGTTTATGGGTGTTGCGAATCACACGTGTTTTTATTTATAATTAATAATAATATTACCATTTACATATTGACTATCGACAATTATAAATTGTTTATAATTTATGTTCGCTACATCACATAATATTTTGCGACGTTAGTACATGGTTAGTACGAATTTACCATTAATTTGTAGTGCGGTCGGAATGTCTTCGGTCAAAAGTAAAATTCTCGGTAGAAAAAAGTAGGTGTCACGGAAAAAACCTAGCGTGATTATTTTTGTGATCATTTAATTTCCATCAGTGCAAATATGGATTCTTCACAGGATAAAACCGAGCCGTCAAATTCTTCACTTCAACTATTGCAAGCGTACGACAGCTCGGACTCGTGCGAAGAGATGGATGATGCGAATCATAACATTGTCTTGGAAGAAATTAGAAACTTTACCAAGAATAACCCACAATCCGACCTCTTCAAAGAAGTATATGCAAATGTGATTTTGGGGTCAAGGGAGGTAAACGAAGTCCACGAATCTATTGACGATCGTGCTGACGATGCAGACAACGTTACGAAGAAGAATGTCATCAATTCTAGCGAACATGGCCCCATTGATGAAGATATTGTCGATCCCCAAGCAGCTGAATCCCCTGCTGCACCTGTAACTGAAAGCAAGAATCCTTTGATAGATTGTGAGATGTTGGCTCCTCGGGATGCAAACAGGTGGAGCGATGAGGAAAGCAGTTCAGAAGATAGCTCTCAGGAATCAGAGAGTGACTCGTCTAGTGAGTGGGAGAGTTTGAAGGGAGCTGGTGTCACGAGTGATAGGTGTGTTTATATTTTTCTCTTTGATTTATTTCATTACTTCTGTATTGGAATCATCTATTCTAAATTTATAATGCATCTATGCTTTGTTTAGTTTTATTTATTTGTTTAGTAATGCAGTATCATAGTAATTTATCGCCCATTTGGTTATCAATATAAATATTATTATTGGGTTGACATTTCAATGTGTTCTTGGTAATGAAGTACCTATGCGTAAACTGTTATCATAGATTGCAATATAGTGGGATTTCTTTTTAGACGTTAGTCCTACTATCAGATGAATTAATCCTACCTACAAGTAAACGTAGATGAACCTCAAAAGTTAATGCAGTGTTTAAATAAATACATTTATTTTATAATAGTATTCGAAATATGGAGGTAGATACTAATGAAAGCTGTTTAATGCTTTCATTTTTGAAAATGTAAGTTTTTTTTTTAACTTTTGTGAATTTGGGACAGTTTTTATTTCTATTTTTTTCTAATCAGGACCAGTTTTAATTTTAACTTCACTCATTAGATATTCTCGAAAATGAATTGTCATACAATGCAGATTATTATTATTTGGCATTTTACTTTATCCCATATCATTGTCAGATAACCTCACCAAAATGGCACTCTTCATTATTATCCCGAGATTTGTTGAATTATATTCATTTCTACAAATCATAATGTTCTTTTACCATGTTTGTGAATTACATATAACCATCACCATCTACCTTAATATTTTCTCCATGTCTATATTTGATAATGACTAACTAACATTGTTTTCCTCGCACAGTGATGAGGCCAACTCCAACAACAAGCCCGCTGCGGTTAACAAGAAGATAGCCCCCAAGGTGAAGGGAGAGATGAGCCTAGAAGATCTCCCCCCCATTGAAGACCTTACCATCTCCGTCCCTAACAAGGAGTGCATCCTGATGGGAACTATTTATGATATAGTCGACAGATTAGGTAAAGAAACTATTTGTCACACTTTAATCATTCAGTACTGAGATGGCAAAAGGTTATATAAGTTTTTGTATGCAGTTTTAGAGAAGAGTTTCTTAATGGATTTGACTGTGCGTCATTTAAATGTGAATCAATGTACCATTTTATATCAAATGTAGCATACTTGACATCCTAATACGACCCTGCACACTTTTACGAACTAGAAGTTAATATGAACAGTAGACTCCGCATCCAAAAAAGTAGGTTTCTAATTATTTTCTCTTATGTAAATTAAAACCGAAATTTCCTCTGAAATAATACATGGGTATTTAAATACCTATCTACTTAAATTGAAAAAAAAACAACATTTTTTTATTTCAAAAAAGGAATTATTATACAATTTGTCCGAAGAAATGTCTGTCTCAATGACAAGTCTTTTTTTTACATTTTCTACAGGCTTGTAGGTACCATAATATCGAGAATTTCAATTTGACAACTCATAGTAGGTATCACGATCATGTAATTCTGGCAGGATAAGATAAAAAAGTAGTATCCAATACAGCCACTATTTTGACATGAAACGTCAAATGAGCGAGTTAAAACAACTTCTTTTTCCATTAATATTCAAACTAACTTTATTTCTTTTGTACTCTAAGTGGAATTTCTTATTGGGGAAAAGTATAGAGCTGAATTTTAACATTTACAAAGTTTTTCCAAAGCAAAATAACAAAGGTGCACATGTAACTTTTCGCCGGGTGTAATGCAGATCCTGCCAAAGTCTGGAGATTTAATAAAAAGGCACTTTCTAGATGAGAAAAGTGTGGAGAAGCTGAATAAAAAAAAATTAAGGCGCGCTCGGCGAAATTGAGGGAGATACAGCCGTTCAAAGTATAAATAAAATTTCACTTCGCAAACCGATACTACACCATTTTGTCACTGTTATGTTGGTATCCCAGACCTGATACAAACAAGAGCTAGATACGATTGTAGCCGACTTCGTGGGATAAATGATAAGGCGCGTAATTATGAAAAACAGAATTAATAATATAATGTAAACGAACCTCTAATCAGGCACTGGAGTGGAGACAAACCATTCAAATCCTGGCATGTTTTTTAAAATAAAGATAATATACACAAGCCCGCTACACAAACCCTGCGTAGCCAAACAAACCATTCAAAAACGTAGGCTGTTTTTTAAAGTAAAGATAACACACACAATCCCGTTAGACAAACCATTTAAAAACGTAGGCTGTTTTTTAAAGTAAAGATAACATACACAAGCCCGCTAGACAAATTTCATAATTACGTGCCTTATTATGGATCCCACGAAGTCGGCTACAATCGTATCTAGGCTCTTGTTTGTATCAGGTCAGGGATACCAATATAACAGTGACAAAGTGGCGTGCCTCAGCGGGCGGTCTGTCGTAGTATTGTTCGTGAAGGGAAATTTCGCAATTGAAAATTAAAATTATTCAAAAAATTTTTCTATTCCTTTCCGCACTTTTTTTCACCTTCCAAATTAAGGTGCCCAACTTAAAACATGGTAAAAACATGGTTTTTGGCAAAAAACAAACATTGGCAGGATCTGCATTCCTCCCTTTTCGCTATACCAGATATTCATGATGATTCTGACAGATATAGTTAGCTTACAGTTATCCTTTCTACCATATTACAAAAACAATATTTCAATAAAAATGATCACAAAAATAATAATAACCCTTATAAACTCAGTCAACTTTTGTGTTTTATTAGTGTGGCTAAAGTGGTGGCAAAGAGTAACTTCAGGTGACTGACTAGTCAAAAGTTAGGTACGCCCCACGGACATATGAATATATCTGGACCTGCCCTAAGTGATAAAAACGTATTATTTCCCCCTCGCCATGGAACCGGCTGGAGCTCCTCCTTGGCGCCAGTTCGCCCCATGTGGAGGGGATAGAGAATCGCTTGAATCTAAAATGTGTGACGTCATCATTCTTGCCGTGGGCAGCGCGAAGCTAACATCTATACATTTAACGAAAAAATAACACGCCAAAACAGTAGCTTGTGCTATACAACATACCTACATATCAGTGTGCACATAAATGTGGGCGGTTCCTTAGTGTGCTCGTCGCTGGTTACAGGGGTAAGTAAATTATGAAACATTTGTAAAAGTGTCTTAACTAAACACGGCAAAAAAATATTGCTATGTGAAAACGGGCGAATCTTTTTGGGGTGTACATTTGGCCTACGCAAATATTTTATTATCGTGGCAAGCAATTCGCGCTCCCATGTAAAAAGGTCTATTCATTCAAAGCAGATTTTGCTTTTAAGAACTAAATGATGATATTATAATGCGAGATGCCTATATACTGTCAGATTAATTTTTCAACCAATGACAGTCATCTTCCCCTCTTCGTACCGCCATAGTTGATTTTTCCCCTCACCTGTTATTTCTGGTCTATTGAATTTGGATGTCTATGGTACGCCCTAAAGATGTATCTGCTTAACCCTAGAAGCCCAATCATATTTTTACAGCTATAAAGCCCAATCAAAACGATGTGTAATACTTAAATCTCCGTTTTTATTATTTTTATTTAAAATTATATATGAGTTCTATATTATTTATTCTATATACAGTCTAATGAAATACAAAAAACAATTTATTAGACAAAAGTTGCTTTTTATTTGTACTTTTACAACATAACTTTGCAAACATAACAAAATTGAACAAAAAAATGAAATCCTCTCGAGTTTTTTTTATGTAATAATAAAATTTTCAAAAATCAACCTTATTCTAATTTGTTTTATTAAAATTAAATCAACTCATATTAATACTTAATATGTAAAATTATAAAAAAACAGTCTTTATATGCAGTTTGGACAAACATCAATTTTATGTTCACCGCATATAGCTTTTTGGCATTTGCTACACTGCTTTCGTCATCCTCCGTTTTTTATAGGAGCAAAATCCACAATAGTGTGGTTTTTTGATTTGGGCTAATCACAGGAAGTATTTGTAGTTGCTTGTGGTTCGGTCTTTAGTATATTATTCTCATCTTCAGAGTCCGTATCATGCGGAGAATAATCGTCCTCATTTTCCAATAAAGCTAATATTTCATCAGGTTTCAAGTGTTGTCGAGATGCCATTTTGTATATTTGTAACTAAAAAAGAAGTATCGATTAAGAAATTTAAGAAAATAAAACAATAAATAAATGAAAAATACATAAAAGCACAATATAAAAAAACGATGAGCAGTGGCCAAAGTTACATAAAGCCCAAACATATGTCGAATGTACATGCAACATTGTTGTTACGACAAAATGGCGGTACTTACTGAAGCGACACTGCCGTCTCGTGCAAGGTCTCTGCGGGTACTGAGTTGGTTCGGACGGTCGCGGCAATCCGATCACGAGTGTGAAAAAGATGACAATAATTCGTCGGCGTGTATGTCTAAACGATGTAGATTGGGCTTCTAGGGTTAAAATGTCAAATAACAGTAAAGCCTCAATATGATTTAGAAAAATAATGACAAGGTTTTGTTGGAATGCTAATTGTGCGTATTTTCATATAAGAAATTTAAAATTAACTTTAATAATACTCTGCCCAAGGGTCTAACTGATTACAAAACTTATTTTTGCTTTATTGTAAAATTGTAACAACAGTATAGCCCTTTGCCGGCTTGTGATCGCAAACTTTTGCCATATAAAAGACTTATTTAGTTTTTAAGAAACTTACTAATAGATAAAGTCTGCATTTTTCCCTATTGTAATCATATTTCTGAACTATTTTTAGTTGTGTTTGTGGTGAATAAATATTTCTTTTAGCATTTGATTGTCTGAATACTGCATATTTACCGTTACAAATGAAATATGGGGAAAATAAGACCATTCCCCCAAACTGTAATATAATTCCCACTTGACAAAACCACAGTTAACTTTTATATTGAATAATTAGTGAGATCAAAACCATGAAGGATTTTTAGAATGTTTATTTTATTGTTACTATATATTTTGCTACATGGAAAATTTATAGCATTTATTGTATTTTAATCTGAAACATAATATTATGATGCCTTATCTGTAATAAATATGTTCTTTGTGTGAAATTTATTACTGAATAGGGGATTACGTAAACCAGTTGAAAATATACTTAACCTTCCGTCAGGCGCAATGCAAATCCTAACATGATCGGGTGTAATTCATCTGTGAAATTAAATCACAGAAAAACAGATGAAAATAAATTTTTCGTTCAATTTAATTATATTTGCGTTCCAAAAGTCATAACAAATAAATATATAAGCATATAACAAAGAATAAAGTTACCTATATAAAAATCATGTAACTTAAATAAAATCAGCAACTTATAAAAGAGTTTCATGACTTTGTGTGGTAACACTTTAAAAAAAAAAATAGATGGGTAACATAATACCATAAAATAACATTGTGACTGGTCAAGAATAAAAAAAGCAATAAACAGGCTTCTTCTAACACAGTAAAAAAAAAAAAAAAACAGGCTTCATACTGGAATGCAGTATTGAATAAATACATCAACATTACTTACACAATCGGATGCAATTCATCTGACAGATTACTGCATACCTAGCAGCGACCCACAATGCACACGAGACGAATGGAACTGGCCCTCTCTGAGTGGTGGGGAATGAGGAAAAGTCAGGAGGCCACGCACCTAGATCGGCAATATTTACCCTTTGGCACAAAAATAACAGATCAATTCATCTCACAGATTAATTGTGCCTGACAGAAGGTTAACCTCAACATTAAACAATAAGTATATCACATTTTCTACAAAGATGTTAATGAAGTATTTTTCTCTTTGCAGTAATTGTGGAGGCTTTTCCTAATAAACCAACTCTAGACTTGGATACAGTTCTCTTTTTGGATGAAGGTGCTAGAACTCTCGGACATATATATGATGTTTTTGGACAGGTTATAATTTATAATAATATTATTTACTTCTTGATTTAATCTAATAATTAGTGGCAGTAACAAAGCCCATCTTTTAAGAGGATCTTTACAATTTTTGTTCATGTTTTCAGGTATTTCAACCATTTTACTGTGTCCGTTTTAATTCCAAGGATCACATCAACGATAAAGGAATTATCTGTGGCATGTGCGTCTACTGTGCCCCTAAAACTGAACATACCAATCTGGTATTCGTGTCTGATCTGATGAGGTAAATATTTCGCTATTATATTAATTAAAACTTAAAATTATAAACAAGATAAGCTATTGGAAAATACCCCGAATACTGCACTAGTTGACTGCCTGCACTAATTAAGCTAACATGCTAAATTAATTGATTCAGATTTATTAATATACTAGCTGGTACCCGGCATGCGTTGCAATGCCATTTAAAGAAATATTCGTTATATAGTACCGTTATATATTATTATTAACCTGTTGGAGCGCGGAGGAACAACACGGAAATTTCACGACCTTCAATTTGAATCGAATGTTTTGTGAATTAATTTTTACCTATCGTATATTTTATTGACCGAAACACATTCCTAGAACAATAAACTATCTACCAAAACAACATTACTTGCGTTAATTACGTAAATTGATAGGTTTTGCGATGTTTTAGTCGAGGAACTCATAAATGTGACGCAGCCAAAATGACATTTCGAGATGCCCACAGATAAAAATTATTTTAAAATATTCTGTGGTTACAAGGTGAATGAAATCTTTACCCATCCCATAGGGAATGTTGGCGCAAACGATTCTGACACTTCCTTTACAAATTTTGTACATAGAAGGGTCAAAATGTAGAAAAAACGTATTTTTTTTCCTGCGCATGCGCAGAAACTGTTCACATCCCGCACTACGGCAAATTAAATATAAATTATTCCGAGTGACTAGACGCATTGCGGGTTTCGCTATGGTAAAGGACGATAATAGAGCAAGCGTTTCTGACTTTGTTCTTCATACATTTTCTGTATACATAAGGGTCAAAATTGCATTTCAAAGTGCCGCGGCCACCGGGTGACAAACGGCAAACAACCGGTTAAATATTACCCGTTCCCTTCCACTTCTCCACCTTACCCCTCCCTCGTCTCTTCCCTCTCCGCAAACCCCACCTTCCCCCTGCCTTTCCTCCCTGCCGCTAAAATGTATGAAATACACACATTATCATTTATATAAAATTCTTAACGCCAGAGCTTACCATTATATACAGTGTATGTTACTCCTATTGGTGAAAGAATTTTTAAAATCAGTTTAGTGGTTTAGGCGTGAAAGCGTAACAAACACACGCACTTTCACATTTATAATATTAGTATGGATTAATGTATCTTGATTTTATTTTTAGAATGAAAGGTTCCGACGCGTCTTGGAAGGATGACGTAGAACCTCCTGCACAATTTTTAGAATTCTCCGACGATGAAGAAGAGAGGAAAGCGAAGCACGCTCTTAAGGAACAGAAGAAGAAGGCCAACGCTTCTGCCACAGAGGGCGGAGAGTCCTCAGAGAGCAGCGCAAACAAGCGCCACCGGCCCACTCCCTACGAGGAGAGAATGAACAAGAGGAACCTCGAAAAGACTGCTGAGGTTAATAAAAGAAACCAACAACCGAGCAACCAACCTCAACAAGGCATCGGCTATGGTAGAGGCATGGTTCCTGGACGCGGCCGGGCTAACTTCTATAACCCCTTTGGTCCTCGGTATGACAATGTTCCCGGTCAGGCGGTGGGGCCCCCTTCCGACATCCAGTGGTCTCCAAACAACAGCTTCTACGTGGGGCAGAATCCCTTTGACTTCACGCAGCAGAGGTTCCGGATGGCGGGGCAGTTTGAGCCCCCGCGAGTTCCCCAGAGGGTGCCCCGCTCTCCCTTCACGGCTGTGGGGAGGGGGCGCTTCACCTCCTTCCCCCCACCCGGCTTGTGGTTTGTAAATCGACCCCCCGGTTCCCCGTGGCCTCCACCACCCCCTCCAGGTTTCCCTCCCGCACCTTAAACATTTTAGTTTTTATAGTATTTAACAGTTTTAGGTTATTTGTAAATAAGTTATGCATTCCTGTTCAGCTTATGTTCATCATGCATTTTAATCGAATATTTTTCCAGGTAGTCTCATCTGTATTGTTTTAATTATTTAAATATTCTGTTTTGATAGTAGTCAAGATTCTTCAACTTTACCCTTTTTAACTAAATAAATTTGATTTTATTGGTGTTGCCATCTTGACGGGCTTGAAGTGCCTTCAAGCAGGAGAATTTTGTGTCTAACGGGATTTATAGAATGACAGATTTCTTGGCGGAATCAATAAAGAAAGTTATTTCCGAGGCTATAATTATTGAAGAAAAGAACAATTTTAAGCCTGTACCTCCTATCCACCACAGGATACCAACATTTTTGTAAAAAAAATTATCCGTCTTTAGTCTACACCGGGTGCTTCTCTGAATTCTGATAGATTTTTAGCGGAAACTTTTGAAGATTCTAAGATGGCAACACTGGATGTTATGCCCAGTTTATGTGGGCCGGTATATTAGCATCACCCACATGCACACTTCGGAGCGACCGAGTCCCGCGCAACTTCAGGCCGCCGCGCAGAAAAGTCTCACAATGAACTGATCTGTAAACCAATCGGTCTTTACTTTTCTGCACGGCGGCCTGAAGTTGCGCGGGACTCGGTCGCTCCGAAGTATGCGTGTGGGAGATGCTATTGTTCTAAATTGCTGAAATGTAGATTCCAAGATGGCAACACTGGATGTTATGCCCAGTTTATGTGGGTCGGTATACTGTTCTAAATTGTTGAAATGTAGATTCCAAGATGGCAACACTGGATGTTATGCCCAGTTTATGTGGGCCGGTATATTGTGCATTGCTGTGCATTCTATCAAAAACGGAATTGTGTACGATTTTTGTTAAATTGACACAACAATATTCTACCCATTTAAATTATGCATACATTGCATTATTGTAAGTGTAAAAATTAAGTCATAGTCTGAAGTAGTTACCTATCCATATTCTCAGACTATTTATCAGTTCAACTTATAAACATAATAATACATGTATTGTATTCAAATCTCTCTATTTTATTAACTATTCAAAATATGTAATTTAAAACAGTTCCTGTTTGCTTACACCAAACCACAAAACTTTTGCCATCTTTTCTTAGGCAAATATCTTTTATCGAAAAGATAAACATGTTGTACTCTAAGCACTACAATAGTTTTTTTAAATTGTGGGTCTGCCTGTCGTAAATTAAGGTTTTACCAGCCGCCATTTACATAAAATTTTGTTAGATAAAAAGTACTGAGTAATCTTTTTTGTGGAATTTCTTTGGAGCTGTTAAATGAATTGACATAATTGGCTTTATGATAAACGCTCCCTTTTTATTTTATTCAAAAAGGCTGTTAGGGGTTGACAGATCTGTTAGAATTTTGCCATTCCATGTGAAATTGTATCATAATTTAGAATAATTTGTATTTTTAAAGCACGCTTGCTGAATGAAGCACGATTAAACTGTTAAGTGATAAATATGTAATTTGTGTTGCACAAATAATATTTGTTTTTGTTGAGTTATTTGTTCTGTTTTTTTTTTTTTTAGTAGATAGACAGTGTTTTTAATTGGTTTTGTATGCTGTAAAAACATATTTTGACCAATGACGTTATATAAACAGACTCGCCATAGTCTCATATACTCACAATATAATGTGGAAAGTAAGGAACACTCTTTTGTTTTCAGCAATTTTCAGTATAATTTCTTAATTCAAAAGTTTATTCCTGTGTGATAAAGATAGACAATCAAATAATGCGTGTGTATGAATGACATGAATATATGAGCGGGCGGCGTATTGCTTGTCACTTTTTGATGGAACGTTCGTTGTCACCTTTTCTTGAGGCCCACTAGAATGAAAGGTCCGGCTGCCTGTCGGAGTTTGATATGTCGAGCTATGCAAAATACTATAGGGCAAAGACAGTTTTTAAATGGTGGCGATTGTCATCAATACTTGTTAGAACTACTGATTTATGTGTTGTTTTACCGCAAGCAAACAAATAAACAGAGTATTTAGGCTGATCAGTCTACTTTAAAACAGTGAAGTTTACTTAGCAACAGAAATTTGGCTGTTGCGCGTCCAGACCCTTTACTTTAGTAGGACTTGAATTTTCTCTAATGACGCATAAATTCTTTGGGCGGAAAGCACTTGTATTATTTTTATAATCGATAATAAAAGGAATTTGCATGTATTTACAAATGAAATGTTATTCCTTCGCTTTTACGACTGTTTACCATGTAATGGAAACATTTTCTCATCACACAGGAGGGAATTTGAGCGTTTTTTAATGCAATTTACTTACTAGTAGAACACGACCTTACTCGACGCGTGGCAGTTTAGTACTAAAGTACTAGAAACCGAGTACTCTACACTTGTCTTGTTGTTGGCTTCCCATTTTGAGATTTCTACCCCGCGTCTAAAGTATGTAACGTCTCTGATTTTGACAGTATAATTGAAAAAAATGTAATATGGAAAAAACAATGTTGCTCATAAATTCTTTAAATTGGATTTGGCAGTTTTTACAATTTCACGAACATGTCAAGGGCATTTAAAAAAACATTAACGACTTTACTATTCTACAAAAAATGTATTGTAAAAACCTTTAAAATAATTGCTTTTTTCATGTTGCATCTTATTTGTGTGATTCTGAATATATTTTTTAATGGAAAAAAATATTTGTCCTCGCACAAAAAAATTATTGTGATTTATTTTTAAATATTATTTTTATTGATTTATTTTCTTGCATATTTTTGCATTTAAATAAGTTTAATGTGCATAATTTAAACCTTGTGAAACAGCTGAAGAGGGAGAGAATAATAATAGTGATACATCTGTTTCGCCTGATATGAATATTATTAATTTGTTACAAGCACTTGTTATAAGAAACATATTTTAATCAATGAAAGCCAATAATTTGTATTGCTTTCTGTTTTCTGAAAACCATCTAATCTGCAAGTATAACATCTCCATTTAGAATGAAAGATATTCATAATCCGAATGTATGGTTTATTCACTAAACAATTATGTACTTAGCAAGTTAAGGCAAGCTTGTAAACATTCTCCACCACTTAACATTGAATGCAAATATTTTTAAATTAAAGTTTTTTTTAGTCTTATCGGTAGTTATTAATCGTCTAACGACTGTACGGTTGAAATTTAAGAACACGACATAACACAAAACCATCTTCGTACTCAAAGTTTGTTAAAAAGCTACTTTTGTAATAGAACCGAATTCAAGCAAGTAGTTGTTAATGCCAAAAGATGGCACCACTTACATAAACAGCTAGAGTGAGGAACGTTCGCTGGCAGGCGTAAGTACCAATAGATTTGTAATTTCGTGAATCTCTCCGGGTATGGAGAGATTGATGGTAATATGATTATTATTGTAACTGGCAGTTATGAATAATAATACCAAGCGTCTATAGATTATATATGACATCATTGCCTGTTGCGGTAACTTTGTTCCGGTGACTAGCTGTCACTGGAACTGAGGAACCGGCTATTTTTAGAACCAGTTTGTAGAGGTGGATGGTATGATTATTGTCGAAACTGGCAGTTGTAAATAATAATACCACATTGTGATTTCTACCACGCGTCTACATATTACATATGACGTCATTGCCTGTCACGGTTACTTTGTCTCGGTGACTAGCTATCACTGGATCCAAGGAACTGGCTATTTTTGGAACCAGTTCCTTTCGGATTTATAAAATGGTCACCAACACTAGCAGCAAAAATCTGCGGAGCGGGTTTTTAACTGCTAGTATGGAATTATTCAAATAACTGCTGTACTGCAAAAATTAAAATTGAAACTTTTATTTCCCTGTAAAATAATTAATTTTGTTAGATACAATCGTCTTACTTCAAAAATATGGATGATGATGAATTTTCTTAAAATTGTTCTTTTGGAAGAGTTTTTGATTGATTCGTGTACAGACCATTCGTGTAGAATCCAAAATTTCATTATGCCTTAGGAATTGTGCTTGTCTTTATCGTGTAGTAGATATATTACATAATATTTGCATTTGATTGTTGAAGTCTACTATGCCAATCCTATTAACTTCATATCACAATAAGAAATATTGAATCTTCAGCATTGTATTCTGTTTTATTTTGTAATGGTTAAAGTGTGTTTTTTCACTTGAATTTTGGTAAGAGAACTTCTAGTACATGAGTGTATTGAATTTGTGTTAAAATGTTTTATTTTTGCGTGGTTTTAAAATAAGAAATCGTGTCCAGTGTCCAGGAATTGATCATATATATTTTTATTTCGTATTGACTATTCTAATAATTGATTGTCAATGTGAAGACAGTAAATTAACCGTTCCAGTTTATCGAGTTAGTCTTTTAATAAAAGTCTGCCTGAAGTGAGAATGTTGTGTTTTCTATATTTTTTAAACAGTTAAAAGAGTAAAAATTTATCGACATAAATAAGCTAGCTACTGAAAGTAGATGTTAATGCGTAAGATGATTATGATCTGTAAAAAAAACTTTGAAAAGTTGATAGAGAAAAAACACACGAGAGGCTTATTCTTGCTGATCATGCTATCAATAACTCTATTTGATGTATTTTAACTTTTGAAATTTCAGTCTTTTATGTGTTTTACCCAAAAGTCCCAAATGACAATGGAATTTCACAAATTATTTCAGAATGCTTCTAAGGTTTTTAAATGTGCTACATATGTATTTCTTTGTTTGAGGTTGAAATAACAACAAATACCATTTTGGAAACTTGATAAAATTGTGTTTCAGATGTTTGTATTTGAAATTAACATTGATAAATATTTCTAAATAATCAAATTTTAATACCAAACATAAAAAGCGCTAAAAAACTTACCAAAACATTTTTACTTTGTGCATAATTTTGAGAACACATTCCTTTGGTTTAGGAAATTAGTAAGAAAACTATCACTTTACTTATAAAAATATAAATAATTTTTAAACTTTTAACCGTCGACGGAAAAACCCCGCAAATTTGTAATCATTTTAGGAAATTTCTGTGGAATTAAGTAAGACAAACTGAGAAGAATATTTATTTCTCTTTCTAACGACATGTCTGCGTTATAGAAATATATTTTTATCCTCCTGCAATCCTTTAATGTGTATGGTATGGATGCCCGGGGTCAGATGTTTCCCTAAACAGCTAATGGAATATGATGTTTTTGGCTAGTAATATCCTTCTGAGCTTTGAAGGGTTAAACCATTTTTCTACACTTCTCAAATCCAACATATTATAGTGTTCCATAATTAATGTCTGTTTCAAAATATAACCTGTAGGTAGAATATAATTTTTTACCGCCACTTTTGTATTAATAGAAATAAAAAAAACTAATAATCACTTCTTATTGCCACATTGCTGTTTATTTGTATTGAGCTGAGGCGGGTGTATTGCCTAATGCTTCCGGTATAAGTGGGCTAAATGCATTGGGCTATCATTGGCGCGAACGTGTGAATGCTGACAATAATTGGAAGGCCGGTCAACGCCAATTGTTGGCGGCCAACGTGTTGCAACAGCCAATATACACCAAGTAGCTTTGTTCACGTTGGGCCAGCAAATTGGCCCAAAGCGTTGGGCCAACATGTACTGGCGACATTAAATTTATTTCTCGAAGATTGAAGTGGTCGATCTAAATTCTAGTCGGAATTATAAAATCAATAAAACAAAGATAAAAAAATATATAAACAATAAAAAAATAAAAACATTTTAAATGAATCTATGTATGTTTATCTTTTCTGGTATTTTATGTGTGTTTTTAAATAAAAATAGTTATGTTATTGTATTATTTTATGGATATTCTGCTTCTTTCAGTTTGTGTCTGTATCTATGAAAAACAATACAACAAATATGTATTTTTGCCAAAGAACAAAATGTTTAATTATTATGTTGGAAAATATTTCTTCATTTGTCAAATTGGTTAACGTCGCCAATGTGTATACATTTGCATTATGTTTTGGAGAATGTCTTATTGAAAAACTATATTATCAATCCTTATGAAGGACAGATTTGAACATACTGAAAGTCAATGTATGAGGTTAGGCTGAAAAGTAATGCACACATGCTTGTACAGCGTGAACAAAGTGACCTTCAGAAGAGCGCCAGGTGGAATATGGAAGGGACATTCCTTCTCTATACGTAAGCGCAAGTTTGAGGCCGTTGAATTCATCCAGTGTATGTTATGTCAACGCAAGGTAAACAGCATGCTGTTATCGAATTTTTAACTGCTGAAAAAGTGACGTTTATGTTGTGTATGGTGACAATGCTGTTGATAGGTCTACTGTTAATCGATGGATAATAAAATTTCATTGTCAATGTCCATCACTTTTCAGCCTACCCTAGTAATTTGTTTTAACTAAATAAAAGATGACTGCCGTTTTTTGGGGTTTTCTCATTCGGGCAGAAGAAGACATTACGAGAGTTATTTAATTCGCCGAAAAGGAATTTAGCATTGCCTGAAAGTTGTTGCCTTTACTATGTACATATATATTATTATTTAATCATTGCACCTAAGTAAACCTGTGGTACTTGTTTTTATTTTATCTACACTACATTGTATATTCAAAGTTTTAGTGCCAAATTTAGATTAGCTGCTGTTGCAATAACAAAAAAACTATTAAATCATTGGCACAAACCCATGAAAAATCATAGGAAGTTATAATTCAAATTTTGATAATGACAATTAAAATAATTTTCTGTTAAAATATTATATTATAGTTAGGTACCTAATTTAACACTGCTTGTCTGAATTTTTCACACAATCAGTTCCAATTTTGAAAATCGAAGAAAACACACTTAAATTCAAAGAGTATTTATTGAACCGGATTTACTAACAATTAACCGAAATTAGTATTGTTAATTATATTTTCTTTTTGCTCAAACTTTTATACCATGCTCAATGAAATTGAGAAGAATTTTGAAAATTTTCTTACACCTAATGATTTTTCATGTTTTTACCTAAAATAAATTATAAATACCTCTGGTTAACTGGAAACTGCATACTATAATTTAAAACCATTACTACTTCAAATATTGTTGTTATATACACATCGACAGTCCCAAAGAACTATGTCGGAAGTGCGATTTGGTAGCTTTGCAGTAGAGCTGTTTAAAGTTTTGTTTCTGCATTTTTTCTGTTTTTGAGATCAAGAAAGATAGTGTTGTTTTTATATTTGGCTTTTCATTCAAAATTCCGAAAATACAGACTTTTAAATCAACTAAGTATACCAATTGTGTCAACAGAACGAATTTCAATTTGTGGCCGATCCGACATTGTTCTTTGGGGCTGTAGATAAAAAAAAATTTTGAAGAAATTTTGAAAATCAAGTTCCAATAGTTTTATTTAGGGGTTCTTGTACATACCAGCAATACTCCTAAATTTGATTTCTGGCTTAAAAACGTTTTACTCTTTAAATCTTTAAAAAATTAGGTATAAAAAAAAGTACTTCTAACATTTATTAGCCATTCAATTACATAATATACATATAATATCTTCTGGATTAAATTGTTGGAATTTATTTCTATCTACTAATCTTGTTTATACTAAAGTATGATGATCACTGGGTGAATTTGTAACAATATTTTGTTATAGAAGTTAATACATATTTATATGTTTCGTTTCATTCTGTACGTTTCGTTTTTTCTAAAACATGTTGTATATAATTCAGATATTATAATAGGCGAAGAAAGGTATGTGATGGTTGGTATCTTTATACTATTGTATGTAATCATTGTCTAGGAATAAAATATGTATGTTTCTTCTATTATACCGAGGTGAATTAATTCTATTATGGAAAGGTATTGAAGAGTGTCCAACTTTAAATAGTTTGAGGTATGCGGAATGAGCTGGGAATAGCGGAATTAACACCAATTGGCCAAATTAGTATACACTAATCAGGTACTTATCTGCTTACGGTATTTCAGTGATGAAATATTACTGAGATCATTTTCACTGAAAAGTCACTTTCACTATTATTCCATTTGATGTCAAAAGGTAAATTCGGCCCATTTCCCAGTTCATTTCACATGCAGATTAAAAAGGTGCTAAATTTCAACAATGTATTATTTATAGACAGTTTTCAAAAGAGTTGGTCTATATTATCAATAAAGTTAAATGGTTTTTATAAACATGATGACATCTCTTTTTTCTCCTACACCTACGCCACCATTCATTCACACATTTATTCTTCTGAGACTGCCGTGTGCAACAACAATAGGCTACTTGCATCTTGCATCACATTTTTAAAATTTTTTTTCCGGTTTAGGCAAATATTCTAAGACATTCTGTATTTTTTTTTTTTTAATTGTATTTTCAGTTGAAAAATCAGACCATTTTTTATAAACCGGAAAGACGGGACATAATTTTATAGGAGCAAAAAACGATAATTACACAGCCGAAAATCATTTAAAAAAAAAATAACATTTTCCACACGAATGGCACAGGAGAATAACGAGGCATACCAAAAATATTAAATCTCATAAATATTTTTTTCCTTGATCCATCTTATTGATCATAAATCATTATAATGTACAATGTCTATATTACAATCAAATGTAATATACTTGTACTTGTAAATTATAATAATAATAAGAATATTATAAAATTTGATTTTGTTAAAATTCGCACCATTATCATTATACCTCTAAAACACATAAGGACAACGTAAAATGTACGGGGTTCTCTTCATAACATTGTCAAAAAATCAAACCAAATGATACGTTCGCAGAGAACAAACAATAAATCTAGTGAACGTATGTCAAATTCAAAAATTCGCCTGAAATCAAAGTGATACCATATAAAAAAAATAAATAAGTGTGGAATTTTATAAAATTAATAGGAACATTTTCGGAGACAGGATATTTTCATGTAGTGACGTCATGAGCCCAAATAATGGATTTATTTATTTAAAAATAAAAAAAAACTACATTTCTAAAAAATTTTACTAACATTTTCGTAATCTTAGTAAAAAAATCTATCCACACGATTTTTTCAGAGTCGTTATGAAGTCCATGCAGGTGGCCTATTAGGGAGTTTTAGCTTATTAGCATTTCTTCAGCATTTGTGACTTTCTAGCCCCGCGATTCTCAACTCGGGGAATGTGTACCACAAGGGATAGTTGGGGGGGCACTCAAAGTTGAATCAATAATGGCGGACATAAATACGGATTCTACTATCTCACATTTCGAATACAGGAGAGGGGAAGTCCACTATCAGCAATATTTATATAAAGGTTGAGATATAAAAAAAATCGAAATTGGATTTGATTTCAGCATTTTTTTATTATGTGCATGCAAAATCTAACTTTTCAAAAATTGTGTCTAACTAATTTACCCACTTGCAATACTCACAACTTGGATGCATCAGCAATGGTCAGATTAGTACAAAATATACCAGGAGCACACAATGTTGGAGATGTATGCAAAATCTAAATAATTTAATTAAAAATTTGAAGTCAAACTATTCAATGAAGATTATTTATGAAAAATTTACCAGAAGCATAAGGCTGGGAATACGTGGAGACGCAGGCTGCACAGAGCAGGAATGTGACCAGTATATGCTGCGAGGCAGGCGACACACAGCTTAGTTCAGCTTGTACCTGCCTGGGCAATGGTTCGTTTGTGAGAATGTCGAGTTCCGAGCTCGATTCTGACTTTGAAATTAATAATTTACTATTGATTTATATTCTTTCAAAGCCCAAATATCTGAAAAAGCAAGATTCTCATGGGAAATACTGCCCACTTGCGCAGAATCTGTACTGCGGCCACAACTCGATGCAGAGCATAGCAGACACGTTTCTGGGCAGCATTTGCTTGCCCCGCAGAGCATGACACATTCATACATTATAAAATCTGCCCTGCTCTGCTCTGATCTACTCGGTGTCTCAGCATGTGTCCAGCCTAAGTGCTCAAAGAGATAAAATATATGCATTTCTCATTCAACTCTAGAGTTATGCATATTGCAGAGTCGTAATTAAGGTCCATTTATACACATACATAATGGTAAAGTATCAGGACTGTGATAATTGTGTCATTGAAAAAAAAATTAGAGTATGCAATTCACATGCGGTAGAAGTGAAACCTTCAGAAAACTAAAGCATCGATTGAAAAGGAGATTGATAGGCTACAAAGCACCGCATAAAGAGGAGACCGTGTAGTTTATCTCATTCTCTCGCAGGCTAAATCTTATAGATGTATGTTTTTGTTTCATTTTTCATTTCATCGAGTTTCAAATCACAACGGTGCTAACGAAGTTTCATTTCAAAATATTGTTTCATACACTCTATAAACATGTCTGCAAAGATCCTTATCAGTGCTGCCATTGTCAGTTTGCCCACCGTCGTCAACCAGTCAGTGCTCTCATTGTCAGTTTGGCCATCAGCAAGTACGGACGAGTATCGAAGCCAACAATATTTTTTTCCATATTTGAAGAGAAATGGGAGATGAGCGGTATATTGAACTGGTTCGGGAAAAAAATCTTTTCGTACGATTTTTCACATGTAAAGTACTTGACGCCAACAAATATGAAATAAGTTTATGGAATAAAATAGGCAAACAAATTAAGTTAGAGGGTAAGTAGGTATTTGTACTTTTATCTAATAATTCAGTAAACCTATAAATGGACAGTAATTGATTCATATTTTATCTTACTGTGGTATCGAACCAACCAACCAGCCTGCATGTCAGATGGATAATATTTATTTGTATGTCAAAAGATAGTTACTGAACTCTCTATAGGTAACATTGAAGATGTCAAAGCTCAATGCAGAATCGTTAAGCAGTTGAATTGCTCTGTTTAATGGCGCATTCTGAAAGGAAGAAGTTCTCACTCTCGAAGCATAAAAAAGCGCGTGGGATCTCCCACGAGTATACACGTTAGGGACATATAGGTTAATCTTCTTCAACATTGGTGGATTCAGTACAGTACCGGAGATCAGCTTAAAAAAATATAAGATTTATCGTAAATCACTAAAGAAGACTCAAACAAAAACTGCACAAAAAAATTATACAAGTACAGTACAATCTCACTAATCCGGCACTATTAATAACCAGAGGGTGCCGGATTATTGGAATGTTCGGATTACTGAATTATAGAGAAAAAATCATAATAAATAAAACAAAGCATTTCATAAAGAGAATGTACACACCATTCACACTACGTGCACATGAGATAAGTTTTGAGGTTAGACTGCTAGACGACGACGCGGAGAGCGGAGATGGAGCGCATAGGCATAGAGGGGCGAGGGAGACGCGGTCGGAGGGTGCCGGATTATTGAACGTATCGGTCTATTGAAGTGCCGTATTAGTGAGATTGTACTGTATATACTTCGGTCGGTGGCTGAGTCTGCATCGTGTTTGGATCCCACCCAGACGTCGCACATTCGATTCCTCAGCTGGCTAAGTCCTCATCACGACACAAGCAACATTTTCCACTTACTGTGGTGGTAGTAGGATATTTTCAAATATTGTCTGGTTATTCGTAACCGCGGGAATGTTTGTCTTTCTTTAAAATAAACAAAAATTTTAACAAAACAAAAAAACGACTTCAAAAATGCACTAAAAAGTAAAAAAATAATTTCGTATTCTTCTACAACTTCATAATCGACTTACTTTTTCTACTCATCAATATGTAAGTACGATTGTCATTTTTGGAATCGGTGTCAGTCATGGTAGGATTGTAACTACACACATAGTTATAGGTGAGATGTGCTTGTGTCGCACAAGCGACTTGACGAGGCAAGAGCAGGGCCGCGGCGTGAGGGAAGCTGTCAAGTAAACACGCCGCGCCGGGCCGGGTACCTTTGCTGACACCGACTCCAAAAATAACAATCGTACCTACATATTGATGAGTAGAAAAAGTAAGTCGATTATGAAGTTGTAGAAGAATACGAAATTATTTTTTTACTTTTTAGTGCATTTTTGAAGTCGTTTTTTTGTTTTGTTAAAATTTTTGTTTATTTTTTGATTTTTAGTGAATCTGAAGTACACTAATTTGTCTGAATATGGATAGATCTACTAAACGTGCTGCTCATATGAGACATACATAATTTGACCATAACGACATTAGGGTCAAATTAAGAGATTCGGCCGAGTTTCGTTAATTTGCTCCTAAGAATTGAAGAGTTCCGTTACTTTGTCATGGATCCGATAATCAGAACCTAATCAAACTCTCATCAATCTATCCTTGAAGTACATCCTTTCCAATAAAAAAAGAATCATTGAAATCGGTTAGCGTGATATTGAGTTATTCGTCCATTTGTCGCGCACATACTTTATGCAAATTTAAGACTTATATGGTTTTCTCATGGATGCCATTATCAGAACTAGACCAAATTAAAATGGGACCACATGGGAAGCACCAGCTTTCAAATAAAAAAAGAATCATCAATATCGGTTCACCCAGTCGAAAGTTCTGAGTTAACAAACATAAAAAAAAAAAAAAAAATACAGTCGAATTGAGAACCTCCTCCTTTTTGAAGTCGTTTAAAAATAGTAATACATTAACCACAATCAACTATCCTTTTTGAAGCCATACTTCAAAGAACGACAAACGAAAGAAAGCTCTGATAACCAAGGTGCAGAAATAATAACATCTCAAGATGAAGAAGACCAGCAATCATTTTCCATACCTACTCGCCCTCCGTCTTCACTGCCAATTTCCTCTTCATCTTTCGTACCTTCTCACTTCTCCATCTTCAATGACAATTCCCCCGCTGGAAGATGATCTAAGAGCCGTAGCAACTAATACAATAAAAGATAATCGCACATTATTAACCTCTACATGATGGTTTTGTGAAAGTACTGATGTAATGACCTTTAGTCTTCGTCTTCTTTCCTATGGTTGGTGGGGAGGGGGTGGGGGAGTAAGAGGGGGACATCTAGGTATGCGAGCCAGTCTAGGACCTCAAGCATCGCCCTGTGGACCTCATCAATCCTGCCGGGGAATGAATGGAGAGGACATTGGTTGACCACGTGTTTGGTGGTAGGCACCACACCGCATTAACTATCGCCGACTCTAAGCCTGGATCACAAGCACCGAGTAGAATGGCGAGACAGTAAAATGATACTAAGCCGAGACAGTTGGATGGACGAGTAGGTGTTTACATGTAATTTTTAATTTGGCACTGAGTCAGTCAGTCAATAGGCCACTTGCATCACATTTTAAATTTTTTTTTTCGGTTTAGGCAAATATTCTAAGATATTTCATATTTTATTTTAATAAATCTAGTGAATATGTCAGATTCAAAAATTCGCCTGAAATCAAAGTGTTGCCATATAAAAAAAATAAATCAGTGTGGAATTTTACAAAATTAATTTAATATTATCGGAGATGGAAAATTTTCATGAAGTGACATCACGAGCCCAAATAACGGATTTATTTATTTAAAAAAAAAATGTAAATTTCTAAAAAATTTTAGTAACATTTTCGTAATCTTAGTAAAAAAACTATTCAGTTGCGATGGGCGGGATACCGTGGCGTGATGCCACCGACAGTGGTGAGTACGCAGCGAGTGAATGTTTATACCAGTCGAGTGGACAAGCGAGTCAGTGCGGGGAAGTGCAGGGGTGGGTACTCGGCCCAGTAAGTAGAACAGGGTCCGAGTGACTGTCTCGCCCTTTTACTGGGCCGAGCGCTCGGTCCAGTACTCGGTGATGTGTTTACACGTATAGAGTACTCGGCCGAGAGCACTGTCTCGCCCATCTACTCGGTCTGTGTGATCAACGCATAAAGGCCCTATCTATGTATCATGTGGGCACAATGGCTTTGGGAGCACCTTATCCTATTGATGGCGGACCAGAGTTTATGAGGCATTGAGAACCCAGGCTGTTTCCCACTTGTACGAGAAGGGCATTTCCCGCACATATTGACCTTAGTGACATGCTCGAGTAGGAGTACAGGTATCACTGAAGGACTGATATATACGTAAATGGACCTTTAACAGCAAGGGCGGATCCAGCTTTGGCGCCAGGGGGGGGTCAAATAGCGCCAGGGGGGGGGTCACACAGTCGTGGTCAAGTCACAAGCAGTTATAATTTAATTTTAATTATAATAGATACAAGTAAAAAGTAGGTCCACCTAGGTCCTGGACCCTGCCCAGGGGAGGGTCATGACCCCATGACCCCCCCCTGGATCCGCCCTTGTTTAACAGGTGTTCAATTTGCTCCCTGGCAAAAGAATTTACAG
This sequence comes from Limnephilus marmoratus, assembly GCA_917880885.1. Taxonomy (NCBI): domain Eukaryota; kingdom Metazoa; phylum Arthropoda; class Insecta; order Trichoptera; family Limnephilidae; genus Limnephilus; species Limnephilus marmoratus. Next base: position 58,698,016 of record OU862908.1, read on the forward strand.
TGAAAATGATTCTAGTGATGAAACTGATTACAGTAAAAATGATTCTACCGACAAGTTTTGGTTGTTTCCCAAAATTATTTTTGATATAAGATTAAACCATGAAACCCTCTTGAGGGGTATTCTAGTCTAGTTTTTTTTTCTTCATATTTCCATTATTCAAACATATCTCCTTAAAAGGATTTTTCGAAATTAGAACGATTTAAAAGTTATAACCAGTTCAGTGTCGCAGTTTAGACGGAATCTAAATAGAACAAAACTTTAAACGCATTTTTCTCAAAACTATTGAATCTATCTTGTATCTCAAGTTCTACTGAATCAATTTACTTGAAATTTAGTGAGCCTTCTCTATACATTTCTCTACGGCACAAACCAAAACTATAACTAATTTTCAACTTTTAAAAAATTCTGAAAAGTCAAAAAAACTGGTAAAAAAAAGCTTTTTATTCAAAATTATGTGAAAAAAAAATTACGTTTCCGACGTTTGGGCCATAGCAGAATTAATTTGTTTTTTTTTTTTCTGATTACTAGGAGGGTTGCAATCGTGTCAACCAAAGCGCGCCATTTTTTGAGACCACCTACTTTCAACACCCTGTAACTTTTTGAATTTTTTCATTTTATTTTTTTATGTATTTAATATTATTTGTTATTGCACCTGCAAAATACCTATAAGTCATGCTTCTATACTAGAGGCAAGGGACCAGAAAAAACTTCAGCGAGTATATCTTACATGAGGGATAAATTGGGCCAAGGGACCGAAAAAACCAAACTTCTTAAGAGGGTTTCTCTGTACTAGCTTTGAAGTTGTGTTGATTGCGAATCTGTCCTGGGCATGAGCCGTAATATATTGCACTTTCAAACTTTTATTATTTCAGGGTTACCACAAATCTGATAGAAGTTCATAGGATGGGCGATATCCACTATAACAGGAGGCAAATTATTTAAAGAAAGATTTTTTTTTATTTATTTATTTAGAATTTTATTTCTTGATATAATTTCAACATTTTTCTTAAATCATTGCGTTAAAAATAGATCACTAAATAAAATGTGTATGACCTTAAACTACGGAATACATGAACTCAGTACTATCTCCCTGCATTACTTTTAGTTTAACATTATGGTACATAAATAAATGCAATTATACTTATCTGTTTCACTGATCTACTTTAAATAATTCTTTAAAATTATGGTTCATTGTGAATACTGATAATAAACAGAAGGTTTTCAACAATCTACATTTCGTAAACTATTACTTTAAAAATTGGAGTTAATTTGTTTACTTTATTATTCCTTCTGTAGAGTAACTCAGTGAAGGAATTTTTATTTATTATAAAATTCATAATATAAGTGTCTGTAAGACTTCCCAGTTTAAAAAAAAAACAAATTTTTGAAAAATATATTTCTGATGTAGGTTTTGTATTTAAAAATATATATTTTGGTTCATTATTGCCTTGCGTTATGTCACATCAAATTTACAAAATCTGTTTAACAGATTGTACAGAACAGATTTTTACCACATGAATTTAGCAGTACATAGTCCATTTTTACGATTATTCAATTTTTCATGAATAAGCAACAGATTTATTTAAAGAAAATCTTGTTTTAAAAATACGTTTAGATTTTACAGGCATATTTGGTATTAACAAAAGGCTATTGAAATGCGTGTGACATGAAAGGAATATCCTGAAAATTTAAACATTACATGTCATGTTGGTTTTGATGTGTATTATTTCTCTACAAAATAATATTTGAAACATTATTTTTGTAGATAATTTATTTTTTAATCTATTCCAATATAATTATGTACATAGTTGCAGAACAATATTTTATAATGAGTGAATAAATCTTACTGTTTAATTTTACATTATGTATGTATAGTTTTAGATCTACATACAAGAATGTAACAATATTTGACAAATTATCTCATTACGATAGGTGTATATTATAGCTGAAGCGTTTCAAAATGATTCTCGAATCCCCAAACCTTGTCCTAGGAATATTGTAAAAACGCTCATGCAATTCTTATAATAACAATGGAAATATCCTCACTTTCAATAGAAAAAGCAAACGATACTTTCTTTTAGGGCACTTTAGTGTTAAATAGCATACTCAAAGAACATAAGTCATATTCTGAGAACAGAGATTGTTCTTCATTCAAACTCCCATAAAACTACAGCAATTGCTGTATAGTCGGCAACACTCAAATTAATCATAATTATATACTTCTTAGCATTACTCACTAAAACAAATAATGGTTAAACTTAATTTTTTAAATGATCAACATGACACAAACAATTATTAAAGTAGTCAGTCGACTGCACTACAAAATAAAAATGGATTTTTAAATAAAATGCACAATGTTTTGAAATGGTGATAAATATTGTGAAATATGAAAATAAATAAGTGATCTAAAAAACAGTAAACATTCAGAGATTCCGTATTAATTAACAGATGGAGATAAAATTATGATTAAATAAAATATGTATGGTTTATCATTGTTTAAAAGGAACTGTTAAAATAGTAAAATTGGCAATACATACATATTTATGTAACTGATGGGCATAGACTTTTACTTGGAGCAGATGATATCAGGTCACAGATCCAAATATGTATGTATGGACAGTCAAAATATTGAACCACCGTGTTGCATAAGCTGCCTTGACTTGGTATCTTATTATTTAGAGATTCTAGCATGTTAGCTATTGGAATCTCGCCCAGGAATATTCTACTGTGAAAGATGACCCAAGAATACATTTTATGAAAATACGTTTTTCCATAGCCTTTCCACGCTTCAGTAGTTATTATATCCATTTGTTACCTCGGAAATTCCCTCCTAATTAAGTACAGTGGTTATACCTGACAGAATATTTATAAAGCTCAACTTAATAAAAAGTTTGAATCATAGAATAAAGAACACAAGAAATGCCTTGTGGACAGAGATAGAGCACATGCTAAATAGAACATTTGTTTTAATTCAAATTTCTATTGAAGGCACTTCTAGTTTTCTTCTAAATTCTATGGTTTGAATCATGAACAAAAGCCCTGGCGGAGTATTTGTGCGATTTTGTACGAATGGCATTAAAGCCAAATCTTGGAGAGGGGAAATTGCCTGGCAGCCATCTTGCATGACAAACTTTTGAAATGATTTGTATGCAAGGGGTATAATAAAGAATTTTATTTTTGTATTGTTAATGCAATTATAAGGGCTTATTATTTTTTTTGTTATTTGATGAGACAAGGGATATGACATTAAAAACATTGTAGGTTTTGACATTTTTGGATCGGCCACCTATCTTCCGCCTCACCCAGTGGCTTCAAATTTTTTTCAAATAATTCCGTCCAGGGCTTATTAGGTCTGTGGTTTGAATACATTAATGTGTCATAAACAAATCTAAAAAATAATTTTCCAAATACAAATAAAACTCAACTGACTTGATAAAATTTCTTTTGGTGAAAATTAGTACAAGAACGTATACAAATAATAATAAAACATTCAAAATACTTTTGTTTGTAATTCATATACACATAAAATATTGTTAAGAATACTGATAGTGCACTGCAAAAATTGTTTCGCAATTCATTTCTGTAACAACATTGAAATCAAGACGGGTCATCTAAAAAAAAAAAACTGCATCGATATTGAAAAGATTAGAAATCCTCGCTTTATTAAAAAGAAGCATCTTCAATCTGTGGAAATATATAGCAGTGATTGGCAAGCATTAAACTTATAGCCAAAACGACTTCCCAATTACGTACAATATTTTATGTACAATGCATAATTAATAAGATTAATAGTTACATCGATAAACATGTAATAATTTTTTGAAAATCAAATCAATTCACCTAAACAAAGAAGTAGATATTTGGGACCGAAAATAGCCAATTTTGTCAAATAATAATAAATGGCAGTTAATAATCTTCGACTTATATTGTACAAAATATTATTAAAAACAATAATAATTAATGAAAAAATAAGATTTAGAAAACTGACACAAAAAACTTAAAAGATAGCTAAAAATGTATTGTATATGTAATTGTAACAACAAATTTGATGGCATACAGTAATCTAATTTAGATAAAATCCTACATTTAATGTTAGACAATGCCTTTGCGAATTGCGGACGTCAGGAGGTAAATTAATTAGATTAAAAAGCCTCTTCTTTTTATAAAGAAAAACAACTAAGCTAATAGTTTGTTTACTTAGAACTAAACGACATTCGAAGGCTACAGAAGATATGCTCATTCTGCACAGACTATGCTGGAACCAAATTGCACTATTTTATCTTTAATGATCAAAAGAATCTCCTTTCCTCATACAATACTACTTGCGGCAGCCACTCATTTGTGTTGAGAAACGGGTTGAATAGTGCAGTCGCCAATAGTGGTCACCACCTTGGAACTTCCTTCCGAAGTATCCCTGATCTTCACAATCTGGCAATCTCCCACCATCATCACCTTCTGCTTGGGTTTGCCATCCTCGTTCTCAGTCAGTTCTCTGACAGTCATCATTTGATTATTCCTTTCGCAATTATTCAGGGAGGGCGTGTCGACAGTTTTAGATTTTGATTCCAGATTGATAATTTTAGTATTTGTATTCATCTCTTGAATTTTTGTAATGGTTTCCGGCAGAGTGGCAACATTTTGAGAAATCTTTTCATCTTTTTTCAAGTTCAAAGCTTCGGTCGAGTTGGCTGTGTTTTTTTCAATGGAAGACTCGTTAAAGGCGGCGGCTTGTTTCATTTTTTGGGCTAGAAGGTTCTGAACGGCGGCGGCGACGTGTTTATCTTGTAAAGGCGGCTGGTTTTTAATATTTTCCAAATTTTGCAGTCCGGGTGGCAATAGCGGGATTCCTTGACTGGACAGAGCATTAGTGAGAGCATTGGCCGCTAGTAGAGGATTGATTTGCATCATGTTCTGATAAGCCTGTTGAGTGGATTGGTTGAAGTGAGTAGAGATGATGTCGGTCAAGTAGCTGAAGTCTCCGTAGGGCAGGTTGGAGGACGTGTAGTTCTCTATCGGCCGCGAGTGGTCCATGGGGTCTAGAAACAATGGTGAAACTTGTTTGATGTCCACACTCAAGTATATTGTGTTCTATAATACAATAATATATTATATTTTTAACTCGCACTAAATGTAAAAACGATTCCTATTTTTATAGCAATGTGATATTATAAATTTAAAAAAAAACAAGTAGAAAGTACTAACCACTAATCTTATCATATTATTATGTCCTTATTGCCTCTTGATTTTTCTTCTAACTAAGCTTCATCTCAACGAAATATTTTAGCTACAAAAAGTTTAAAAAAAATATATAATTTCATACTAAGGAATAAATTTATTTTAAGTACATACAGATAGAATCCTCACCCATTTTGATAATCTTGGGCGGACGTCCTCTCCTCTTCTTGATGATGGGTAGCTCGATGGACGGCAGCGGCTTCTTCCTCGGCCTTCCGCGCCCCCGCTTCATGGGGTAGCCTCCGTCCGAGTAGTTGAGTCGCTCCTTGCTGGCGTGCGGCGGCGCAGGGGCCTCCACCATGGACTGGTTGGCCTCGGACTTCAGGGACAGCTGCGACGAGGTGGTCTCTCGACTGGGACCATCTGTTGCCGTGCGAGGGGCGAGCATGACCTCCCCAGAGGGAGTGAACATGAGATGGTGCCGCTCGCTGTGCCCGATCCCCACCATGCCGGGGACCATTGTCTGGGAGTTTTCTTGTTCTTGCTTAAATTCCGCCTCTTCTATAGCCGCTGATGCGTTTCCAGGCAATACGTATTCATCCTGAAATTAATTTCAATTAGAGACGTCATCAATCTATCCAACGGCAATAATTTCAAGTATTGCCAGCTATTTGATTAAAAGGAAGAAAGGTGGTCAGTTGAGATGTTACCTTCTCACAAATACGCATGTGCAGTTTGAGTTTATCTCCACGTGCAAAACACCGTCCGCACGCTTCACAGCGGTACGGCCGCTCTCCGGTGTGAGTTCTGCGATGTCTCGCCAGGTGGGACGAGCGGTTAAAGCTGGATATAGAAACGATCATAAAGTCAGTCATAAAATGAAACTAAGAATAAAGGTCGAGAGGACAATGTTCAGAAATTAATTAGACGAATTTGCAGATATTAAGTTCAGCAACTCTTAAAGCGATATAAGCAGGACTTTTTTCTAACAAAAAATTCAATTTTGACATCATGTCGCAGATACATTTGACAAAAAATTGAATATTCAAAACATCAAGAACAATAATACTTAATCTATTTTCCACTCCAAATACCAAAAACATTTTACTCTTAAATACTATATTACTAAGACCTGTGCCACACGCAGCTATAAAAGATGTGGCTTGGCGTATTTCGGCATATCGCTCGCTGTACATTCCCAATGAGAACATATGGCGAGCGATATGCTGAAATAGGCCAAGCCTCATCTTTTATAGCTGTCTTTGGCACCCGTCTAAACTAAAATTACTTACTATAACATAACTTGGATATGTGTTTTATAAGATAGGTTTTCAAGAGATTTTAAAACAAAATCACTACAATCAAACTATAGAGAATGTTTCAACGTAATAAACATGCTACATCACGGACACACTTAATAATAAATAATTATACTTAACTTGCTATGTACAGAAGTACAATTAAATAAATGCTGCAGAAAAGATTAAAATAGATCTAAAGGTATGTATGTATGTAATTATTATTAAAAATACTAAAATAGGCATGTACGCATATTATTTGTATAAAACTCTAGCAAACATACAAACAAAAAAGCAAATGTAAAGGGTGCAGTGTACTTAATGCAAATAAATTATTTTTTTAAACTAAAAAGTATGTAGTAGAGTTATTATTTATAATGTATCATTAAACGATTTTGAAATCCCACTGCCACAGCACTCCCCATGCAAATTACAACCCTTCATTGTTTTTGTATAAAATAAATACCTACAGCATTGACGGACACATAAATTTTGACATACAAAAAAAACCCAAAAATGTGAAAATACAATAAGTAATCAAAAACACCAAATGTATATTTTTTACAAAACCTTGTTTCTAGCTCCAACATTTGAAGGCAATTACGTTAAACTTTAGTCCAATCTTTAGATTAAATATTGCATCCCCTTATGAACGAAATATTATTAACCAAATGGAAAAATGCGGCTCCAAGCAATGGCTTCAAAAATAAATTACAATAACTAATGTTTAACTAATTTTCATGTCGCGGATATTAGATTTGTATTTATTAATAAAATGACATTAGCTAAAATTATTAGAAAAATATAAACTTTAAAAGATCAGCTATATTTTTTTAATTCTCAAGATTGTGATTATTTATTTATCCACCAATTCTGTAAAACCAAAAGTTTTTGGTTGTCATTTAAAAAAATAATATTTAAAATTCCAACAATTTTATTGGTTGAAATAGTTGAAATTAATTTATTAACATCAACTTGGAAATTACATTAAATTAACTTTTTAAAAGTTTTTCTCAAAAAAGTTGTGAATAAAAAAAATCTTTTTGGCTATAAAAATTACAACCAAAAACTTCACATGTCCGTGGATTCTATGCAGTAAATGGTTAATCGTCGGTCTGATGATAAACAGGCATACCCCTAATATTTGTAATTTTTTAGGAACCAAAAAACTTTTTTTTGCTAGATTCTTATACATTTCATTGAATGCTTTGCAAATTTGGTAAAAGAAAAGCCTAATTAAAACCACATTAATGAAACATGTGATAAATGACAAAAAAACAGTTTTTGGCTCTCTTAAAAAAAATCCAAATATGAGATCTGTTTTGTCATCATACCAACGAGTTGAGAAAGCATTCTCTATTGTAAGATGGCACGGTGAAATAGCACGGGCTGGCTGGAGACACGAGAAACAACGCTTTAGTGACGTGAACTGTGTGATAAAGATATAAAAGCACATCCATACTTGCGGTACGTTTGTTTGTTTGGGTACAGTTTAACCTAGGGTAGAGGTAGAGGGTATGCACCTGTAGGAGCAGGAATTGCACTTGAAGGGACGATCCCCGCTGTGGGTCCTTGGGTGGCGGACCAACACAACAACCGAAACAGCCCATTATCCACCTGCTGCACTGCACTCCACACATACACCCACTGCCTCACATCGCACACAACACAAGATACCACCGGCCGTGGACACACTACATCTAACGCTAAGTGCTAAATTATACACAAAAAACGAATTGAAGGAATTTGCCGTTTGCCATAATAATGATTAATAATTTATCATTTGTGCAGTAAAAATATGACGAAATCATAATATTACAATTCTAGGATGGGAAGACTTAAGAATACATATTTTATAAATAGTAGTCTAAAAAGATAACATTTCAGGAAAAAAGCTTATCAATGTATTTATACCAAAGTAAGTTTTCATTGCCAATGGAAAAATGATATTTTGAGAAAATAAATTAATCTACAAATGAAATCAAAATCTTTCCAGTTCCTGGAAATAGTTCTATTACAATAATACAATCACCACAAATCTCCAATTTGTGAACTGCTGCCAGTATTTTGTCTTTCACGGGTGACTTCGACAATAAGTGATTCTAAAACACTTTGTTTTGAAGAGTTTTACTTTCCATGTACATTCGTTAGTTTAATTTTAATAAAATAGTTAACTGAATAATAGCACCCTGTAAATTACCCTTATTGACAATGTTCCCATGTTAGGTTGACACCTCCCACTGTTCTCCCGCCTTTTTTCACCACTAATAAAATCTAATCATTTCTGTACTCGCATAAAATTAAAATAGTTTTATGTTTGCTAGTGAAAGACACAGATGTGTTGAAACCGGTAGCAGAAAAATTGAAATTTAAGAAACAATTGTACGCGGAATGTAAAACTCTTCAAAACAAAATGTCTAGAAATTGTTACATACTTAACTTAAATGATAAAAAAATTTAATTAGTAAGTTCTCCCATAGTAGAATTTAAATTCAACTTAAAAAGAAATGAAACATCGAGCATGTCATAATATATTGGAATAAGTGATAAAATTCTTAAATAATAAATAGTAGATCTTGTCAATGCAAACATTGGTAGAATAAAAATAAGCATATAATAATTAGAGAGTAACCAATGTCCTTCATTTAATTATATTTTTGGAGAAAATAAATGTTTTCATGTCTAAAGAATTATTACGAAGATAACCCAAATGGTAAATTAAATATTAAAATTTGTTTAGATTTCAAATAGACTCGGTAATAAAAATATGTGTGTGTATGTTATGGAGACCACTGTTTATTGAAGCAATACATTAAAGTCGCCTGTTATTGTGGGTTTGATAATGCACAAATTAAACAATTATTTTTCAAAGCAGTAAGCAGAATAGAGCCGACTAGTACTAGATCTAATGTGTCATTAGTCAACATCATCTACAATCTACTTCAATGTGATTATAACAATGGGATTAATAATAATAATTTTTTAATGAAAAAGATAGAGGATTAAAGTAGCGATTCAATGGTTACCATTTTGATTAAAAAAATGTATAAAACTTTGTCGAAGTGAAAACCCCTGGTGTTGATTTCACCAATTAATAGATTCTAATTTTCCTGAAATTGCATTTTCAATACAATATCAGTTTGTCAGAAGGGACATTTGGAGGTATTTTATCAGCAATAAAATCGGAAAATGTATGTACATGGTTTCAACTCATTTTGTCAATTCAGCTGTCTGAAATTTAATTCAATAATCATGATGGTAAGAATCGTTGAATCACTAGATTAACGACAAGAAATTGTTTTAAATGAGGTTTACAAATCTACTGGTCTAAAGTCGAGTTTTGTTAAAATGAAGGTTTGGGAGGAATGCAGATCCCGCCAAATGTGGAGGATTTTAATAAAAATGCACTTTCTAGATGAGAAAAGTATGGAAAAGTTGAATGAAAAAGAAATTAAGGCGCGCTCGGCAAAATTGAGGGAGATACAGCCGTTTAAAGAATGTATGAAATGACACTTCATGAACCGATACTATCAGCCATTTTGTAAACTGAATTATTACCTTAAAGTTGGTAGCACTCGTAATCATCCTCACCTGTTGTAACATGGTTTATGTAACATGGTCTGTGCCCCTTTATAACGCCTGCTCACGTCAACGCAAGAAAAACATCCCAGTTTTCAAGTAGTTTAGCGGCTACGCCAGGTTTGTGTAACATGGTTTGTGACCATTATTAATTCTGTTTTTCATAATTACGTGTATATCACACGAAGTTAGCTACAATCGTATCAACCTTCGTTAAAGCAAGTCTGAGATACCAACATTATGGTAACAAAATGGATGACAGTATCGGTTAATGAAGTGTCATTTCATACATTCTTTAAACGGTTGTATCTCCCTCTATTTTGCCGAGCGCGCCTTAATTTATTTTTTATTCAACTTTTCCACACTTTTCCCATCTAGAAAGTGCAATTTTATTAAAATCCTCCACATTTGGCGGGATCTGCATTTCACCCGAAGGTTTTTTTTCAAATAGTTCTGTTTTGAGAGAGATTGTAAAAAATTGTCATCCCATTAAAACATTCAGTCAAGGCTTAACACAAACTTTGCAGAGATTTAAAAAATGTATTTAATTCTTTTAAACTAGCCTTTAGCAGCATGCTTTCCCACGGGTATTATCATTCAGGTAAAAGTCAACACCTTCAAAACACGGTTTAGATAATTCCACACTTAGAAAATTGTTAAATTAAAGAAATGTCAGTTTTGAAGGTCGCGAACAAGCTGCGAGGACGAATGTAAAAAGCACATTTTACTGAAAAGCGATACAATATTATGTATTTGAGTTATACTTAATTTTGTACTACTTTACTGTCTATCTCTTTTACCGTTCTAGATTGATGATCGACTGCCGCGCGAAAGTGGGCATTAGCACCCCCCACACGTACACTTCGGAGCATACTACTTCTGGCCACCGCGTAGAAAAGTAAAGACCGAAAGTAAGATAACGGTTTACAACGCAGTTCACTGCGAGACTTTTCGGCGCAATGGCTTGACGTGGCGCGCTACAAAGTGTACATGTGGGGGATGCTAATGTCCGTTTAAAATGGTAGGTTTAACTAGGTTTAAAAGAATGTAACCAATAGATTAACTGGAAAGGGCAAGAGGAATATTAAGAGACACGATCAATCCTCGATATATGGGGGACCCTAGTGACCCTCCTTGGGGTGACACATGATTTTTACCTTCTGATACTTAAAGGTTAACCTTTTCACTGCCTTCCCGGCATACACAGAATGATGGGTGTGCAGAACACAATTTCTGATTATCATATTATATTTTTTAAAACGCATTATGGTTATAGGTTATATCAGTGTGTTATTTAATGTGTGCTTGGGGTTGGTAACTTTTTTTAACAGGGACAATATAAGGTTTGTTAACCAAAGAAACACCTTGACAAAAAGCCAGGTAAATACACATAACAAAAATGAACCAAAGGAAACAGGTCAATTGTACGAATGCAGACAGTGCTTGCCTAGAAATGAAGATTACAGGAGAAAAAGCGCTGTCTCCTAAATGTCAAAATTGAACTAAGTTGTACTCAGTACTACATACAGTTCTAGAATTACCTTCTCTCAAAAGTTTGTCATGAAAATGAACCTAAAAACTAATAATTAAATTTAATAGAGGCAAAAAAATGAAAGTAATATCTTTCTGAACAAGGAAAACTATCAATTTTCAGTTAGTAACAGGGAAGAAACATGTCACTATTAAATTAATAATTAAAAACAGCCTTTCAGAAAAATTTTATAAATTCGTTTCGTTTTTTAATATGTTTGAGAGACAGACACATTTTCCCCCGTACCCTTCAAATACATTAGATTTTTACTCCAATTCTGTACAGTCCAACTTCAATCCGTATATTATTTTGAAATCTTCAAGCGTATATTATTTTGAAAGTTGTTCTTTTCAAAATTTGAGTACACTTTCAAAGCCCAAGCTGTATGAGTATTGACTAATTTTAAATTGTTTTTAGAAAATTATTGTGTTTCTTTAAGTCACTCAATTAGATTATTTATAAAATTAGATAACATCTACATATTGATCTTGTATGCACATGCCGTTGTAGCAAAAATATATTAGGCAAATAATTAATTGATTGTATACCTCAGATCACACAGGTCGCATTTGAAGACCTTCTCCGACTTGATGTTGGGGTCTTGCTTCGAATCACAACTGTCGTAATCATCGTCATGACCAACACTCTCAAATGCAGTTTCCACCAAGAGGTTATTTTCATCCGAAGTATCTGAACCAAAAAAAGATTTCATCGGTAAATAATGTGAGACATTTTTAGACAATTAACTGGCAATAAACTAACACAAATCTCTTATGGCATACTAAATGCTTCATTCACATTTTTTTCTGTATGATTACTGAAAAACCTGGCTAAAATGCAGATCCTGCCAATGTCTGGGAATTTAATAAAAAGGCACTTTTTAGATGAGAAAAGTGTGGAGAAGATGAATAAAAAATAAATTAAGGCGCGCTCGGCAAAATTGAGGAAGATACAACCATTCAAAGTATTTAAAATTTCACTTCGCGAACTGATATTGACAGTTCGTTCGCCATTTTTTCACTGCTTATGTTGGATCCCAGACCTAATACAGAATTAATAGTACGCCAGAATCACAAACCATGTTACTCAAACCTAGCTTAGCCGCTAAACCACTTGAAAACTGGGATGTTTTTCTTGCCTTGACGCGAGTAGGCGTTATAAAGGGGCACTTTTTTTGTATCACAAACTATGTTTAGCGTATTAGGTTATAGCAAAATGGCGGGCGGACTGTCAATATCAGTTCGCGAAGTGAAATTTTAAATACTTTGAACGGCTGTATCTCCCTCAATTTTGCCGAGCGCGCCTTAATTTTTGTTTTATTCAGCTTTTCCACACTTTTCTCATCTAGAAAGTGCCTTTTTATTTAATTTCCAGACATTGGCAGGATCTGCATTCCTCCCAAAAACCTAACTTTAAAAAAAAAACGGCTCCATTATTCGTCTATGACTTAGCAGGTACTACTTCAAAATGTTTTAATATTTACCCAGAGCAGAAGAGTCATCATTGTCATCCAACATAGGTCCTAGATCGTCATGAGATTCACGCAAATTTTCCAGATCAACACATTTCAATATGCCGGCTGCATAAGGTTGGCTGATTTCTTGATGCACAGGGGTTGGTGTTACTAGAAAGAAAAAGAAAAATGGTATTCTGTCGACAAGAACTTATCAAATAAACATTAAGAGAACATAAAAAAAAGAAACTAAGATTGAGACAAAAATTCCATACTACAAACAAGACAGCCAAGCATTGAATACAGTCACAATACAACACAGAAATTCCGACATTTGGAATTTAGATAAAGAATGGTCATAAAACATCCACATTTTGTGAAAAATCTATGGAACAGGTACAGACAAGTTCTTATTTTGAATCTGTTTTATGATGATTGACTTCTTTGCACCATTCCAACAAGGCTCGTAGAAAATGCGTTTAACAAGGTTAGCTCATCGAGGGGGAAGAGTGGTGGTTGGCTAAAAATTCGCGATGTGGCTAGAACATGTTTCACTGGAAGATTTGAATTAATTGCAATACAAGTGGCAGTGTTTTACTTTAAGCTACTTCACATGTTTGAAATTTCGAAAGCGGCCCGATGAGTTTTTTTGGAAAAGGGCCCGTTTGAGCTAATCTTGTTTTAACGCATTTTAATCTTGTTCAAACCTTGGTTTGCACCATTCCAAATGTCAGGTTAATCTTTCTTTTTTTACTTTTCAGCTAAACTAACCGACCCACTCACCATCAGCTTTTGAGTCGGTTAGAGCGGAAGCAGTTGCTGTGCTGACCCTGGCTTGAGGCTTTCCTAAAGGACAGAATATTCAAATATACTTTTTTGTAAAAAATGTAGCCATATTCTAAAACACTACATTCATGTGTTTTTGTCTAGTTGAATTCCAAGGTAACTACCTAAAACTGTTAATTGCCTTTATTTTTCAAATTCAGAAGATACTTACTATAAAGCCATAAATTCAAATTTTTGGTGCGACAGCACGACAAGCAGTTTTTTTACAAACTTGAGTTGCTACAATGATAAATTATTTACAAGTCTAAAGGTGAAAGTAGGTATGTAGTGTGTAGTCAATTCAACTACATGCAAAGGTTTTATAATAATATGCTATTACTATTGTCTTTATCATATTTTGCATAATAAAAGTCGTGTAATCAATGATTTGCAATATAATATAATAATATTAAATTCGTTATGCTGTTTAACCATAAAAACTTAAGGCATAATATTACGCAAACATTGAATAATAAATATAATAAAATATCGTCGGAATAACCTTGGACCCCCCCTATTGTTATTATCTTGATAACTTTTATGGGTACTTAGTAATGTGGTTACTAATGCGGGTACCTAAACAAAAATACATTAATAATGGGTGTTTATAACAAAAAAATACTATTACACTACGGTTTAATATTACTAGTATTTATGTGACTATCTTGAAAGTTAAAGCGTTAATACAGATAAGTAATTCCTAATCTAAGTTGGGAACAATAATTATATTATATTATTAGGTTTTTCGTTTTAATGTAATATGTAGGTACTCGATATGAAAATTAAATAAATCCAGAAGACTTACAAATTACTTTCAATTTAAAATAATAAAAACTAGAGTTAGAATACAGGTAGAGGTGTCTTGAATTTTAAGATCATTATTTTTTTAATTATTTATCACAGCTGTAATTATTTACTTTAAAAAAAAACCTTGAAAAACTTAAAAATCAAAACAGTCCTCGTTTTTAGCTATTTGACAATAAATTGATATTATATGTTCTACTATCTGGGACATATAATATTATAAAATCAAGTGATTAATATGCATTATCAATAGACAATTTAAGCAGCTTAAATATTCAATATTATTTACCTAAATTATACTTGAAAAGATGTGTTTAAATTACGTATTTTTCAACACGAACTATGAACTCACTAAATAAAACTATTGTATTGGTTACCAACGTTTTCATACAAAATGGATGACGACAAAAATAAAATAAAAAAGATAATTTTAAGCATTAAAAGAATCGGTCTTATTTTTAGTTTGGGAAGAAAAAGATAAGAGACTAGGTATAAGTACTTAGATTAGTGAGTAAACATTAAACTGTTATCTCCTGGGGTATTATGCCATGGTTAAGCGATGTCCTGATCTCAAAAAACCAATCAGCTAGAGAAAAATTGAACTGTTTTTTAATAGAACATG
Source organism: Limnephilus marmoratus (assembly GCA_917880885.1). NCBI lineage: Eukaryota > Metazoa > Arthropoda > Insecta > Trichoptera > Limnephilidae > Limnephilus > Limnephilus marmoratus. The sequence goes on from OU862908.1 coordinate 58,713,303, forward strand.
AACACCCTTCGGAAACTGTATGAAGTATGACAACATCTTCTTACCTGTCCTAACTTTGGCTATCATCGGAGTGTAATCATTTTGCATTCCGACGGATACTCGTTTCTTCCCTTTAAACCTCGTGTCCCGACCATGTAGCGGCGCTTCTTCTTCTTCCACTTCTTCCCGTTCCAACTTCATAGTCACCACCTCGATTTCATCTTCTGTTTGAATACACGTCGAGGTCTTTTTATTCTTCTTTTCTTCTAATTCCTTGGCAGCAGCAGCGAGGATGTTTTTAACAGCGGTGGTAGTAGTGGCGGGCATCGGTTCATCTCCTCTCCTCTTGCGTTTAGTAGCTGACCCTTCAGCCGACTGCTGTTGCACCGGTGCATTGTTCGAAGTGTACGGAGTATTGCGACACATGGCCTGCTGGTACATGTGTATCTGTCGTAGTCGCTCTAGGTTTGTCTGGTAAGGGTTGACAGTTCGCGGAGTAGAATCATAAGGAGAACTGCAAGTTGGATTGGCAGCTTCGAAATTTGGCGTAAAGGTGTTGGTTTCTTGAACCGGTGCCGGAGTTACAGGAAATGCCGGATACTCGTTTAGGTTCACATTCAACAAGCTGGAAGCATCTTTCCTCACTTCATACGCCAACCCTCTGATTTCCAATTCAGATGCTGTATGCATCAATGATTGCAAATCTAGTTCTTGAACGTCTACGGATCCTTTGTACATAAATTCAACAAGCAAGTTGATCTCCGCGTAAGGGATCCCTTTAAGAATGATGACAGGATGCTTGCAAGGGTTCTCCTTGAAGATCTGCTCGAAGTAGGGACTACAGGCTGACAGCACCAGCTTGTGAGCCCGTATGGATCCATCTCGACAAGATAGAGTGACATCAGCAAGGGCTGACGAGGAGTATATCGTCGTAAATAACTGACTGAGGTTCTGCAAGTGGTTATTCCACTTCAGGTGAAATGTTTTATCACTCGTCGCGGACTGCATCTGTTAAAAAAAAACTAATTTGAAGGTACATGCCAAAACATAACCTGTCCAGAATATTCTATCCATTGTCAGAGAAATGTCAACAAAGACGAAAACATGTCGGCAAAAAATAATATTATATTTTATATTACGATGACAATGATGATATAATTTAAAAATCATAAGTAATCCACTTGAGAGAGGGAACCGCCACAATATTAATTGATACTTTTATTTTTAGAACGTATGCTGTAAAAAACGCGTACCTATACAAATGTATTACCTACGCTTCGCGACGGCATTTCGGATTGTTAATTATTTTTAAGAATTATAATTACGGCAAGATTGAACAAATATTCATGTAAACACATAATAAAATAAGATAACTCACCTTTAAAATTTATATAATATTGTATTTGTCGCGCGGAAATTGTATTTTGAACGTCATTAATGATTTAAAACAATAATAAAATTACACGAAAGAGCCAGACGCAAAATAAGTCGAGTCGAGTGGGTACTGGGTACGCCACTTCCCCGCCACACCCCTCGCGGCTCGTACAATCAATATTACAGTGGCCCCCCACCATCACCGGCTCGCGAACTTTAATGCATTTCCAACTAACTACATAACTAATATTATATCTTATTTTATTATTTTCTCTTCTTACAATTCGGACTATTAATTATTTATTATTTTTAACGTGTTCAAATAAGGCGTAGATGCATTTTAAAATTCACGCAGCTTTAAAATGTCGAGTATTTTCGTTTCAAAAGAGCATACTTATAAACAAAATTTTATGAACGCATACATTGTAGATTGTAGTCGTATATGTATTTGTATGTAGTGCCGGTGAGTACACGGACGAATACCTACGTAATATTATTATTATGTATACCTACAGGAATAATTATAGCCGAGAGCCGTGTGCTGCTTTTGTATGTGGGAAATAATATCGATGTGGGCATGTTTAGTATAATTATTTTCTATTGAATTTATGTAAAACGCAAAGTCACAGGCGCGGCTTTTTGCGATTCTCGAAATACGATCACGGGATCTGACATTTTATGAAAATAATTAATTAAAACATTATTATATTATTTTTATTGATCCATTCTAGCATTAGGTATAGGTAGTAGGTATATGTGTTAAGAAATGAATGCTAAATTACTTGCAAGCATTATGTATAAATCATAATAATTATGTTACAAGTAGGTGAAATATGATAGTATTATTATTTTTGACTGCACAGTTCAGGATTGTTGTAAACGGAAGTGGCGCCCTCTGTTTTTTTTAAAGAACTGTTGACAGTTAGCTTTGACAATTAATTAAAATTTACAAAACTTGGAATTTCTAGTTTCAAAAACTTTTATACAATTTCCCAACCTATTTTACGACCAATTTTCAGATTTTACCAGGAGAATTATTTCAGAAAAATAAAATATTCCCGGATCAAAAATTTCCCAATATGAAAAATTTACAAACTTCGAACAAAACAAATTAACAAAAGCAAAAAGATAAATGTCTAACCAAACAAAACTTTCACCAAAGTCAAATATAATACTTAAAAGAAAAGAAAAAATCGAACTTAGGTATAAATCCAACTTCATGTACGACGATATTCCTGTCACGGTTTTTTTTAACTTTGCTTTTTTTTAAAATTAGCTTCACACAGGAGGCCCTGAGAAAAATAATTCCCCTCAGGGCCTATGTCATCTTTGGGGATGCTGTGTGGAGGGTTTTTGGGAAAAGGAAACAGAGGAAGTTCTGGGAAGGAAAGGGGTATGAGGGGTGGCTAGGGGGTAGGTGTGGTAAGTAAATTGCTGCCACTGGCACTGGATACTGGATCGCCCGTTATTATTTTGGAAATGTCTATTCATCGGTGCGCCACGATATATTATCGCACATAAGCTACATGTAAGCTACGCTCCCCATTGGTTAGTGCAATGTTGTGCTTTGCTTATGGATCGGCTATATACCGGTGCGCCCTAAAGTTACTCACATTTCGTATTGTACCTAAGGTTTTTTTGGATTGTGAAGTATTTTCTGCGGGTATCTTCTTACTTATTGCATCTTATTACGCACAAGCTTTCTCCTTATATTTTTTAATTTTTAACATTATGAGTAACTTCTTTTCCTTTGTTCTACTGTTTATCTTTATTTTTCATTGATTTCTTTTATATTTTGTTTATTTTTTTAAAGTGTACTATGTAAAGGTTAGGCTAGTAAAGGAAGTTGGTTTAGGTTTGGTTAGGTTGGGTTAGGTTGTCAAGTGAGTCAAACCATCAAACTGTCAAGTGGGCGCGGGCGGCGGAGCACCGGTTAAGCTGATTCATAGACAGATGATAGACAAAGCGCCTACGAATGGTGCGCATATATCGGATATCGGGGCAAATCGGGGCTCGGGGCGCACCGGTGAATAGACACTGCCTTTATAAAATTCGAAAATTTGAGCTGTGCTATAATTTTTTTTTTATTCAAAATGATATTTCTAATGGTAATGTTGAAATTAACGGCCCGCTGGAAAACCACACCATGAATATTTTATAGATAAATTTGTTGAAGTTTCACAGGTTGGATTTATATAATTTGATGATATTATTTCAGAAATAAACTAATAAAATATTTTGGTAAATATAAAGAAAAATGGGACACGGTTAACAGATAGATTCTATTAATTTGATAACAATGAGAAACAAGTATTTCAGTAATCGATAATGGAAAATAATATATTCTACATCTTTTCTTAACTAACTAACTAACTAACCATCACGCCGTTACCCCGCAGGGGGAGGCAGAGAGGACGGACCGCCAAATAACTCGGTCTTGGCACATACTCCTTGCCTCGTTCACATTCATACATCGTCTCATACATGCTCTTCTATTATTCTGACTCTTGACATGGCCCGACTCAAGTATCTGATTCACTTGGTCGTGCCATGTCTTTCTCGGGCGACTAAACTTAATACATTCACATATCAAAACAAAGCCAAAAATGTAATGCTACAAACTAAAACAATCGATTTTAATTATGAATGAAATTACATGGAAATAACAAAGCGTTTTTTTATTTTTTATTTCCGGAAACTGAAATACATACTTGTCATTATTTTCTAACTAAGTGGTTCCCAACCTTTTTTTGACCAGGGACCACTATTACATTTATTTTTTTCTCACAGGGACCACAAAGAACAATAATGATAAAATGTTTTTCGCGTAATTAAACGCATCCTTGCAATTACTATCATTTTGCAACTCGATGTGCTCTTCTTGGACTTCTTCAGCTATCTATCCATCATTAATACCAAAAGGGTTAAGAATCAGCTTTTGAATACCTGTAGATTCGGTTTTTGTAGTAAATGAATAAATGCTTCGTGGACCATATTTTAGATCTCGCGGACCACGGACCACCGGTTTGGAACCACTGATCTAACTGATACAAAATGTTTTTGCGTCTACTTCTCTTTTTTAAATCAACATTTTTACAGAAAAAATTGTCAATATTGTCGATTCATTGCCTTATTTCAAATTTCCCGCTATAAAATTGAAATTATTATACTTGTCACGGTTCCATGGCCGGCGGTAATATGAGAACTCACCATATGAGTTTTGGGAAATGAACGTTCTCGGAAAAGACACTTCCTCAAATCATAATTCATATCGTCATAACTCACCTTAGTAACGATTCATATCAACACTGATTCACGGTTACCAACCGACACGCGCGAAAGTGAATTAGTTGGTTCCATTTTATGGCTATTCAGCTTATCAAAACCAAAACACGAACTATTTAGAACGTACGTACTTTCTTACAATACCATAATATCGCGTGAAAATTGCGAATTTCGCATTATTTGCGTGAAAATGACAAAATTCACGAAACCATTTATCGTTAAATTGATGCATTTTGCTAAAAAATTTGCGTTTTATTCTTATTAAATCTCGCCATTCTATTGATGTTCCAAAGTCTTGGGTACTGTGATGATACATTAGTAGGATGTTTTGTAAACCTTCACAATATGAAAAATGATTCCATCGATACGGGTGGAGAACTTCATTGTAGTTTCCTTCACGCACAAGAAGGTTGAAAGTGACACCCTTTTACTCCTGTTTGTGGGAAACGGCTTGAGCAGCAGATTTACATGCTTTTACATACAGGATTATTTTTTGGGCAATACATATACAAATATTGGACGCCAGTTGTTTCAACATGATAAAAATTTTCTCTTAAAGTATTATTTTAGTTTTTTATACCTCTGTAATATTTTTAATGCCGATGTTAGTACGTTTACAACTGGTAAAACATACCAGGCGCAATATCAAATCGTTCATATCTCTGTAGGTACTTTATAATGTGTAATTATGTGTACTTTCACTAAGCTTATATCTTTTTACTGGCCATCAGCTGGAGCTGGAATAGTGTAACTTGAGGTCAGCGTACTTCTCGAGGTTAGTAAAAGCAGTTGTAGATTAAGAATAAAAGGTTGTATCTTTATATTTTAAAAGGTATCACGGGTTGCTTCGGTAATTTTTCCAAAATATCACCGTTTAAAATCGATAAAATATTTTTTCCAATGTTTACATTTGATATAAACAATACAGTGGTACCTCGAGAGACTCCAGATACTAATATCTACAGCCTGTATGTCGGACGAATATCTACAGCTCATATGTTGAACTAATATCTACGAACTTCAGAGTGTTGACTAATATCTACAGAGCGTAGGTTGAACTAATATCTACAGAGCGTAGGTTGGATTAATCAGCTAAATGTGTCCAATAGTCCGATATTAGGAATTTTTACACACATGCTTACATAAATTAAGTTTTTTAAACTGCATACGCAATATTACGTTATTCCAATATGCTATACATAATTGCAAATCCAACCTCTGCCAGTGCTGTAGATATTCGTCAACACTTTGGTTTTCATAGATATTCGTCAACAGTTTGAGCTGTAGATATTCGTCAACACTTTCCTTCTCATAGATATTAATTCGATTTTTTCAGTTTTTGGAATTCCTGTAGATATTAGTAGACGCCTCCCCTCGAGAAGAGTACCCTAACATATGCTAACATACGAGATATTTGAGGTTCGAGCCGTCGAGCGAGCCCATAAATATACAAACCACAGCGAGCCTCTACACAACGTATATCTTCGCTTCGAGCTGTTGAGTTTGAAAATTCGCAAGTCGCGGGGATGATCCGTGATAGCGATCCCTGCCTTGCCGACCGAGATGTGAGCAGCGCCTCTGCCGGCGGTTCCGCAAACGAAGTGTAGATCCCTGCTTGGCTGACAGAAAAGAGAGTAGCGCCTCTGGCGGCAAATCAAACTTAACACTGTGGCGGCAGAATTTGAATATGCTGCTAACAGTATATTGTATACAGATATTACTACCACTGCTATACTGCCATTACAAGCAAAATGCAGCTGGGAATTTGCTGAGGTCGCATTCTAATATAGGTATTTTTTATAGTGAGTCTCCCAGCTACCCTTTTGCTTAATAAAAATTAAAATACTACAGTACAGTACCTATATCATTAATGACATTTCAATAGAAAAATGTATCTTATTACTTTATTACATATAATGAAAGAGTTCATTGGGGCGTACATACTGTGGCGTAGCGAGGGAGGGGGGCGGACCACCCCGGGTGCCACTCGACCAAGATACTGCATACACATGAACACGGTCCATTATTTATATTTTCGTAACTCAAATTTTATGTCGGTCGGTCTTTTATAGACAGAATAGCCTATATTCTGAAATTCTCTAGCCACCCCCAGGATGGACCAATTTTATGAAGTCACTACGCCCAGGAGGGTGACATCTTTTTTTTTTTTTTTTTACAGTGAATACCGCACAAGAATCTCAACTGCTCCCGTCTGGAGTCAGTGAGACTATGGCATCCCCAATTGGGGTATGTTGTGAGGCTGAAGGTAGTGGGGAGGGGAAGGAGGTGGGGAAGAGGAAGGTTGGGAAGTACCTGGCTATTCAGATCTGGTCACTAAACACGGCTAAAACCATTTTCAAGCAACGTTTCAATTCTGAATGGTGGTCTTACACCAGGGCGATACTAATAGTATCTTCCACTCTGGGGTATCTGCCCAGGGTGCAACACATGCTAGCTACGCCACTGCGAACATATAAATAAGTCAGTACTCAAGTTCTGTTATCGTTTAATTATTAATTTCGTTGCTTAATTTTTATGCTTTTATAAAGTAAACAATTTCATGTTTTTGTTATTTTTTTTTTAGTCTAATGTTTTCTTTCCGTCGTGTATGGTATGTGTGGAAGTCTTTGTGATAATGCAGTTCTCTAAAGTAGTAAATTGTTAAACTTTGAAAATAAAAACTTAAAATTAACTTGTAGATAAAAATTAAAACTTCATTGAAAATTCTTTGTTTCACTCATTATATCTAATTCCTTAAGCATTATCATTAAATAAGCACCAACTCATTGCTACGGTGACGACAACACCACTAACGAAGGTAATCTTTTTGACAAGCCACCTTTCCACTTATAATGTCCGAACAGTTGAAAAGTTTTGAGACAAAAAGTTAACCACCACCTCAAGGATATTCACACCTAGGGTCAGTTTCAATGTCTCAAAAAGTCAAGCTTGTCTGATTTGGGTAAAGAAGGAGATCAGTGTCTGGTGCAATTTGATAAGGGCACCCTCCCCAATAAAATGCTTGGAGTAAGTATATCAGACCGGCTCGGCTCCATAGAAGCCCCAGTAAATCTGACTTCCAAGAAACTTGGCATCCTTGTCCTGTACAGGGCTAGCAGATTCTTCAATAATGACCAGCTGCTGCTGCTAATAAATGCTTGCTGTAAAAAATCTTAAGTACGTCCAATAATTGAATTTGGGAGCTACGTATGCGCTGGAGCCCCAAAATTCTTGATAAACGTACTTGATTATATGCGAAGAAGGGCGGTTCGTCTGATTGACAACCCATTGTTCACATATAGAATGCCATCTCTAATACACAGATGCAATGTAGGCGTGCTAAGTCTGTTCTACAGGAATTTTAATGACACAAGCAGAACACCCATTCACAGTTGATGTTGGCTTCATGAAAACAGGTTGCTTCTTTTACTCGTTTTAGTGTAATTTGGCTCGAATGCGGAATGAGCTACCAGCATCCGTTTTTCCTCCATCATATAATCCGGCCTCTTCAAGACCTGCAAATAAATCCCTTCCCACAGCCCCCACCTTAACCCGTATCATAAATCACAACCCTTCTTAACCAGATAACGACATAGTATCCATAGATAGGGGCGCTCTTGTGAGGTGTAACATAAAAACAACAAAATCTCTTTTGATTTATATTTCCATCGTGTTAGGTATAAAAAAAAATTTCATTTATTAATCCATTTATTTTTTCAATATCTGACAAAATATTCAAGAAGTATCAAAATGAAAAATCAAATATATGTATTTCATTTCAAAATAGGCAGCAATTTATAAGAGTATAACTGAAATGATTATTTTTTTACAATTTGTATTTGAAGTACAAGGTACAAGTTAGCGAAGTGTGATGTAGGATCAGAGGATATACACTTCAACATATTTTATGATGCTGTGTGAACTTGTACTGTACTTCTTACAGTACAAGGTACCTTACTACAATTCTTGTCATCATCTAGACCAGGGGTCGGCAGTTTGTCAAGTGAGAAGAGTCAATTTGTCAAAGAAACAAATATATCAGAGAGTCATATTATAATGGGGGGAGGTAATCGTACTGTGGTAAAAATTTGGTGGAACAATAATTTCGATTTGCTTTGTGTTATGTACATTCTTACTGTAATATCACACTTCTGCCCGTTTAAATATTTCTATAAACAGACTCACGCATAGATTCCTTATTAAATTAAAACGAGTGTGTTCGGAATGCAAAAAAAATAATCGTTTGGGGGCTCCATCTCATAAGGCCGGTTGAGGGTCCATCCATGAATTATGTCACACAAGAGGGGGAAGAGAGTAAAGAAGTGTGACAAGGTATGGGGGGTCATCAGCACTGTGACGTCACATGTAAAAATTTAAATATTTTTATAATTTATTTTTTTTTACTACTGTTTTGATTATTTTTAGATGTAAAATTGCAAAATATGTGTCGTCACACTAGAGGGGAGGGGGTCTCACAAATGTGACGATGTGGGTCAGGGACAGAGGGGGGTCAAAAAATTATGAAATTCGTCTGACGTAATTCCAACCCCTGGTCTAGATAAGTGTGCGGCTTTTGCGTAGGCGTTTGCGGCTCTTTAGATATTAACTCCTTTTCACCTCTACTTGCCTCCACTCAACCAGCCGCCATGAGATAGAGCCGCTGAATGAACTTTGACTTTGGAAGTCAGTGCACGGTATGCTCATTATGGTACCATTACAGGAGTCAGTATTTGTATGCCATGACACGATCTCAGTATCTGACGTCAGTATTGTTGCAAATCCCACACAAGACGCTTTTAATGTAGTGGTTCTGAAAAAGAAAAGCCTGTTGTTATAAATTTGGTGTTGAGCACAAAGAAACGAGTGAAATGTAAGTGATGGATGGATGATTCTCAAGAAAAAAAAATCTCACACTTTAATTTTGCTGACTGATCAGAAAAAGGTATTTGCACCTCTGGAACTCTTTTTTTCTGTTTCCAGATTTTCGATCGAGTTTGGCTAATATTGTTTTCATTTAATTAAATATTACAATTTGAGCTTTTACTCGTAAAAAAAAAAAAAAAAATATATATACATATATATAATTTTATGGTTATTTCCTTTTGGGGTATTATGCCCACTGATGATGGACACTGTAACGCTGTCCGAAACGTTGGCTAAAGGAGGAGGTAGCGCAACACGGCATAATACCCCAAAAGGAAATAAACATAAAGTTTTTGGCCGTGAATATCTAAAATCATATCATATATATTTGTTTTTATTCCAGAAAAAAGAACAAAACATTTTCACTTATTTAACTAGAAATAACTGAAATAATTACATTTTACATTAAACTACACGAAAAAACATTATTTAACGTCCATTATTTTGTTGATTACCTTAGAAAAGAATTAATTTTTTTTTAATGTACACAGACTTTTTTAATTTTTTATAAGGAAATTGTATAAATTGCTACCCTGAGGATGAGCAATGAGAATTTCAACAAATTGCTAGATATGGTAACTACATACATATATTTTGAAAGAAAATACAGCCACGAGAGCTTCGATCTTGCCAAGAGAAAAATTAGCTATAAATGTTTCTGTGCGACCAGCAGAAGCTTTGAGAATTCAATTTTTTTTTTTAGGTTCCTTCCTATAAATATTTTGCAACATATTTATTTTCTTGCAGACATCTTCCCGTGTAATATTAGGGTTTGTAGTTATCAATATTGCCTATAATTCGTCCAAGGCCCAATTTCTTCTGAGAAGAACTACATAAAAAATAGTTGTTGTGAGTCGTGTTCCACATCTTAACTCATGTAAAATGTCCCACATATGTTCTACAGATCCCGTGTTTTGTACGCCTCGGTAAACGTCGCAAGGAGGCGCTTTGGCGGTGGAGGTAGGAAGCTTCGGTGGCGGGGATGGAACATCGCTGTCTAGTGTAGCTGGTGGCGATGGATGCGTCAGAGCACTATGCTCTGTAGACAAGGCAGCACCGTCTTCCAAGGCACACAAGACATATTGATGTACTGAGGGGACGAGCACACACACGCATGAGTAAGCGCATCAGGATTCAAATATCTATATAGCACGATTCAGTACTCACATCGGTGAGGATTAGATAATTATAGTAATATATATAATACAAACTGTACATTTTTTTTTATTACTTTGCCAACTCTGACAGAAATATAGTTTTAGGTGAATGAAACATAGTTGCTTGAACACACAGCCTCTTTGCGGCTTTTCCTCCACTGTGTCCACTCCATGATCTGCTCCCGGAGTTCGTCGTAGGACTTGATTTTGGGCTCAATTGATGTTGGACTGGTCTAGACCGACACTGAGGGGGGATCAGTTGAATGGGTCGGATTGATCACTGAGGAGATGACTGCAAGTACAGAATGGTTAATGTAAATGTGAAATCACTTAACAAATATTTAATGAATGTTTCCACCTCACAGATATTGCAAAAAGAATGGAAGAACTGAAATGGGTACGGGCACTGGGCAGGGTGGGAAGCAAGGAAATAAATTGTTGATGCAAAACTCTGATTGACTGGAGACCAGAAGGGTTGCAATTTGGGAGTCCGGCCTGAGTACCGCCGCCCCAGCAACCATTTATTGGTTAACCAACACCTCTGCCGTAGGTCGCCCCAAGTGGTTCATACGTTTGGTGACTCAGCAGGGGTGCCCGGGTTTACGGGGAGAGGTTTGTCCGGGTCTCTACAGCGGATACGTCTGACCACCAGCTGCATGGCAGGCCGGATTGGGAGAGAATGGTTGAGGGAGTCCCCTTTGACTTCTCCAGCTATTCTCTCTCGGAACATCGCCTTGCACCACAGTGGGAGGGATAGATTCATACGTCCTTCACTCCTGGACACCCTGATCCCAGATTCCTACCCATCCCTCATACCCTTTTCCTTCCCAAAACTTCCTCTTCTTTCTTTCCCAAAAAGACCCTCCACACAGCATCCCCAAAGATGACATAGGCCCTGAAATAAATTATTTTCTTCAGGACCTTCTAAGTGGTGGTGCTGTTGTAAAAAAAATTACTGATGAAGGAAGCTAAAAAGGAATACCCTGAGGAAAATAATTCCCCTCGGGGCCTCCTGTAGGTAAAAAAGAAGAAGTAAAAAAAAAATAAGGAAAAATGCCACCAGGAAGCCCACAACAGAGATGAAGCAATGATTTAAAAAGATACGGAGGGCTAAAATGGCAAACCCTGGCCTAACACATTAAGGAGGCTTTTCATATTAACCACATTCTTCTCAAGTCATTCTAATCCTCATTGCTGAGGATCGTGAACCCTACTACAATATCCAGAGGACAAAGCTCCTTCACTCCTCATGGTTCTGCACTGCATGGACACTCTAGTACCAGACACCAGGGATACGTCACTCTATGGCTGCGGTGACCTTCCTCTGCTTCTTCTGCCAAACATTGAGCTCAGTGACTATGAGTTTCTCCAAGATGGAGTCCTCAGTTTGGCAACATGCCCCAAGTACATTAGAAAAAGTTGTGGGCAGATAGTTAAAAGCCTATTGTGGATGCCTAACTCTTCCACTCTACGAGGCCTTAAGGTTTCCCTCAGGCCTATCTAAGAGCCCGCGCAGACAGCAAGCGTTCCGCGTTCGGCGTTCCGCGTTCTGCGTTCTTTGTAAGTAGTTGACCACTATAGCGCAGCGCAGACACAGCAGCAGTCAGACCGCGCCGGTCAGTGTGAACGCTTACGTTTTTGCGTTCTATTGTCAGAATTACAAAGAACGCGTGGAACGCCTCGCTAGCAAGATGACCGACACCGAAAAATTAATTGATTTAGTAAGGGAAAGGCAGTTTTTTATATAATCTTAGTGACGCAGACTGTATAATTATAAAAATATTTTTTTATACGCACCAGATTTAAATGTCCGGGTTAAATTTTCCCCACAGGAAAAACTAAAGCCTTTCACACACTTCCCCAAATGATCATCTAGTCAATCCACGCTATGCAATTGCACTATATAAGTATTGTAAAAACAAAATAATACAAGAACAACATGTCGACCTACCAGAGACCAAATGGGAAAATAATTCTATAAATAACTATATATTTATTATTTTATAATTATATAATTATAATTATATTTATTATTTTTTTGATATAATTATGCAATTCATTAAAGCTACTTATTGACATTCGGAAGTAAATAAAAAAAAACGTTCTTCATCTTTAAGTAATTCAGGAAAAATACTGAACTCTCCTTTTCATTTCGCTCAGTGTTAATTGGATGCACCCAGTGACTTCTTTTCTTTTTACACTCTTCCAAAGTCAACAAAAGCAATGCTTCGTCTTCTGAAGACGAACTATCAAAATACGTGTTTCAGGTACAAGCTTTTTAGGAAAATGGAACGCAGAATATTTGACCGTGTGCTGTGTGAGTTAGAACTCCCGTAGAACGCAACCGACAGAACGCTAGATGAACGCTGAACGCTTAGCTGTCTGCGCGGGCTCTTATATTTGGATATGCTGCGCAGGGGACCCATTCCCAGTGAGTGGGAAATATGAGCATATTTCCCAATGCTGCATTGAAATATGTAATCATATTTATGAGAATATTGTCTCATAAATATGATCTCATATAAATATCTTATAATAATAATAATTGGATAATTTGTAAAGTGCCGTTTTTGTGAAAAACCACCTCAAGGGTACTCCAATTAGAATTTAAAAAAGTATTTGTTTATTCGAGCAACCTTGCAGTGGTAGTCCTAGAGCTGGGCAGGTTGACGGGGCCCAACATGAAGGTGTTCATGATGGGGTCCAGGAACTTCTCAGGAGCATCAGCTAGCGTCTCCTCGTCCTCCAGCGGCTTACATGCCAGGTATGCCTTCTACTCCACTATAAACAAATAAGAAATGTTCAATATTTTTACAAGAAAAACTCTCTTTTTATAACTTTTGGAGGTTATTCCCACCAATGTATTATATTAATGAAGAAGAAGATAACAATAAGAATCTAAACAAAAATATGAAAGAGAACAAGACACAGAAAAAAAAAAAAAATAATGGTCGCAACTGGGACTCGAACCCAGACCTCTCGTCTAAACGGGACGTGCGCGTTAACCAATTTCGCCATTGCCACCTTCTGTCAAACCGTCATATTTGTCAATCTCATATTTCAAATTTTAGAATTACAATATTATCCTCAACTAATTCTTTTTTCCATATTACGGGCAGCTGCCCTTTTTATTGGAAAAAATCATTCCAAGAATGTTTTATGTAATCTGGGTAGCGTCTCGGATAATGGATCTCGGAAGATGGCAATGGTGAAATTGGTTAATTGGCAGAGCGCTTTCACACATACTGCGCATCCCCCACCACTCCCCTTATCTCACCCCGAGTGCCACTGACATATGAAAAATTAAAACACCATACGCGATTGAATATGGCATACATACACGGCATGGACACGATACACATGCTCCTGGCAAGCTGAAGGCCACTACTAGCATGCTTTTGATCGAGATAATAGCATGTGTATCTGCAGCTTAACTACTCGAACCCAAAAGCTTGTTTTCACAATAATATAACATTACCAGACATATGTATGACGTATGGGGCGTACCTGACTTATTAAAGAATAACACAAGAAATGTCTTGTGGGTTTCTTTCACGGTCCAAATTTTACCTAATAGAGGCCTAAATTTCCAATACAATACTGTGTTTACGAAATCCAAACGGGGTGGATGTAAGTGAGAGTGATATACGTGAGAGTGAGCGCTGGGCTATTGGGTTAAACGGAACATTGTTTCCATTCATATTTGTATGCAAGGCATTTCCAGTTTTCTTTTTTATTCTCCTTTGAATTATCCTGGTGATCCCAATTTGAAACTATTTTTTGTCTGCACTTTCTAGAATGACTGTACTGTACTGTACTTCGTAAACACTTGCTCAAAATATTCAGCGTGATATTGTCTAAAATAATGCAATGCAAGAATACCTTGAAGATGTTCTGATTGGGCCCCACCAGGTGAAGGAGGAAGCAGTTGAGCATTGAGGTGATGCCGCCGACCATGGTGGAGTGGCTGAACAGAAAGTGACTTGCGTTGGTCGGTGATTGTTTGGTCTCCAGAGTGCGCGTGGTGCCCCTGCCAGGTGTCAGGATGCCAGGATATTGCCAAGTGCGCCATGGAGTTCAGACTTGCCATTCATTGTTTTCACTAAAGAACAAGGACAATAGTTACAAAACTGCACCAGAAAGCTCTGCCTCAAAACGGGAATGCCTCCCAATGAGATAGGCATAGTAAAAACCATAGTAATATTAAATTTGTTATTAAGATAAATCAATTTAGGAGGCAATGTGGGAGGCGGGTATGGGTACCGCCGATCTGGGAAACATTTCATGAATAGCTAAAATCTCTGCCACAGGTCGTACGTTTGGTGACCTAGCAGGGGTGCCGGGATTTGTGAGGTTTTTTCATGCCTTGGCTGTGGATGCACTTGCCCACCAACTCCAGGGAGGGTTCAGTTGAGGAAGGCCCTTTGTACATAACACTTGACCTGTCTAGCTGGACTCTCTTGACCCATCGCCTTGCACCAGTGGGAGAGATGGATTCATACTTCCATCATTCCAACACAATAAACCCAAATAATTTCTACCAACTCCTACCCTTTTCCTTCCCAGAACTTACTCTCCTTAAAAGGACCCTGCGCACAGTATCCCCAAAGATGACATAAGCTCTGAGGGAAATAATTGTCCTCAGGGCCAATGAGTGAAGTTAATATAAAAAAGCAATGTTTTGATTCTGAATGGTGGTATTCCACCAGGAAGATACTGAGTCTTTAAATGTGAAAGAAATCTGGATCCGGAGGCCGGTCCCGGGAGCTTATTGAGACTGTTGGTGTGAGTTACCATAATATTTTTTCTCTTTAGCGTTATTGATTATAGATCATTTAATTTCAGAAGAAATCTGTAAATAAACTTACTTAAAGCACAAAAAGCTACCTTGTTAATTATAAAACTGAATAGACATATGGAAAAAAGAATTAGTCTCAAACCGCTCTCAAAGAGCGTATGTGCGCCATGTTGCTCAGAGCCTTCCAATACACATTCATTTCACAGTACAAGCCACATCTTCCATGTTGGCTTCAAGCGATCGAAAAAACAAACTTTGTGAGTTTCACTGGAACTATTTAATAAATGTTAATAGTTATTTAGCATACTTGAAACAATCTGTGTTCTTTGATTTTCCACAAGAAATCCATCACCAGATGCAGATACGTGTGCCGCCTGTGGTTAAATTTAAGGTCAGATTGAATGCTTTGACGTTTGACCTGTCACTTCTATGTCAACTAACACGTCCAGCAGACTTGGGACAATCTGAAAAACCAAAAAGAAAGAATACAATATTACAAAGTTACTGAGAAAGAGAAATGTTATTTTAACATTCTAAACATAATATATGACCGTCTTACTGTACTGCTCCTGCTGTATGTGTAATGTTTTTGAATATGGATGTTCCCTGAACAGCCCTTCTCTGCTATATAATCCGAAAGGCCACGATTTCAAACGGTTGAAATTTTGAATGCATCGCTCTTCATGCAAAAAGTTGTCTTTTATAGTAATTGATGAATCAAAGGGTTTTTTTACAAAAGAAAATATTCTAGGTGCACACCAAAATATCTCCCATGTGTCAAAAACGTAAAACGTTCAGAGGGAGCTAAAAACTGATTTTTGAGTACAGATTATTTAACAAAAACACTAAACTTTTAAAACGAAAACTACAAAGCGTAATATTATCAAAGAAATAATGAAATTACTGGGTTCATAAATTTTTTAGGTTAATTTGTATGTTCACTGTTTATATTTTATGTAAATGCCTACCATTATAAACACATCCCACGAGTAGATAATATTTACAATTTGGACTAGTATTGCGTCAGAGTAAATAATACTTTTTATAATGTAATTTCAAATTACAAATGATAATTCTTCCAGTAATATCATCTTGAAATTTACTACATTTCAACCATTTTACATCATGTCAGCTTGTCAATCATGCTTGTTTAGTATGCTATGATGTTGGTAACATTGACAAAATTCATATTATTAAAAATCACAATTTTCAGTTATTACCATATGAATTATGACAATCTCTAGGGCCGAAT
This sequence comes from Limnephilus marmoratus, assembly GCA_917880885.1. Lineage (NCBI taxonomy): Eukaryota > Metazoa > Arthropoda > Insecta > Trichoptera > Limnephilidae > Limnephilus > Limnephilus marmoratus. The sequence continues at coordinate 58,730,071 of OU862908.1, forward strand.
TATTAGGACAACATTACGAAAACTCACACGTCTAAAAAGTTGCCACTTAGTTGTCTGGTCACCACTTGTCACATGACGATTTTTTGAGTATGGCAATTTTCTTGGCAGCACTTGGATAAATGGCGAAATAGGGAAACTACTCAGAATATTTTTTTTACGTAAATTTGTTGAAGTTTTTAATACAGTTGGATTTAAATAATCCTTCAGTTTATATATAAGGTTATGGTACGTATTTATTACCTGTATTTTTTAATGAATTTCGAGTAGGGGAGCTAATTCAAAGTAGGTATAGTGTAAATTTTAAGTAGGTTATAAATCTTTAAATAACCTCTAAATCTTGACATTACTTACATTTTGTGATAAAAGTCTTTCAACTGATACACAATATAACATGAAATGGTAACATGTTTTTAACCCAATCAGTTAATTGCAAATATATTTTTACGCATAAAAACTCTCGTGATTCTAATTAGATTAAATTGAGGAAGTATCCAATATCTGTGTCGAACGTCATCAAGAATTTCGTTTTTAAAAGATCGACTCATTTTATAAATTGATTGGATATAAATTAATACTGGTAGCTATGTAACGTTAGCTATTACTCTAATAAAATTATTAACTTTTATTCAACTTAATTTTCTATAATAAAAAAACCTGCAAATATCGTTTTGCATATTTCATACACAAAACTTATTTATTATATCATAGCTATTAAGGTTATATCAATAATTGAGATAGATCAGTCGGATGTTTACACGCTGAACAAATTTTTGTGTGACTAGTTCAATTTTCTCAATTGCTCAATTCCATGTTGAAAAGTTTTGATGGAATTTGGATTGCGATTTGAATCAATTTCACCAATTCCTGACTCAGCTTTATCAACATAGAGTATTATTACATGGATCTTGCTTTCATTATGAAATTAAAACTTCATCTTGTTTTGTTTTGTTTTGTTTAACCCGTTCTCATTTGTTTTGTTTAACCCGTTGTGCGCGGAAGTCATAACAGTTGGTTTGCGAGTGCCCGTGCCACGTACGTGGATGTCACAACTGTTGTCTTGAGGACACATCCAAGAAAAAGTGCCACGTAGAGTTAATTAATGTAACATTTGTTATTGTAGAAGCAGTAAGTTAGGCACAATGCGCCTACTAACCGCAGCCCTGCTGCTGACGGGGTGTTACCTTCTGGTGGCAGCCGGAGGGGGCTTGGATGATGGAGGCCTCCTGGAGGACAATGAGTTTGCGGAGTTTGAGCAGTTTGACGCTGACGAGGACCTGACCTCCGGCATTCCGTCCCAGCAGCATCAACAGCAGCCGCCACAGTTTATTAATGTAGATGATGGGGATGATGACATTCTTGTTGAGGTAAGATATTAAAAATATAATATTACGCTAAAGATATCGATGGCTAACAGCCAAAATTCTTAACCAGACCAAAACACATCTTACAAAAGACCTCTGTTATTTAAGTTCCGCTTTAATTTTTAAGCTAGGACCTATGTCTTTTTATTGCCATTTGATGATATAATAAAAACATTAAACATTATTTTCTTCTCAATTTAAAATATATTGGTTAAGATAATTTGGCTTTTAACCATCAGGATCATTATTTAGTGAGCCTGGTGAAGTCCTGTTTAGACTCGGCCATTTTGTCTCTAAATTTGTTTGTGTTCGCTGTCCAGTCAATCCTGTCAAGATGGTAGCTGTGTTTGATAGCACCTTTGGAAAAAATTCGGTTTATGGGGGATGGTTCAAAAAAAATTTTTTTTTTTTTTATACTAATTATGGGCCGGAAAATTCGAATCTGAAAGAATTAGGCGGCGGCAAGCAATATTAACTGAGTTACACGACTTTAAAAATTTTTATACACACACAGGAAAATAGCCATTTTGGAAGCATTTTGATTCCTAGAAAATCAAACTAGTTATTTTTATACTAACTATGGGCCGGGGAATCCGAATCTGAAAGAATTAGGCGGCGGCAAGCAATATTAACTGAATTACACGACTTTAAAATTTTCTATAGACACACAAATGAAAATAGTCATTTCGGAAACATTTTGACACACGAAGTACGAAAATCATAGAAAAACAAGAAATGTACTAAAACATGTGCCGGCAGTGTTACCAGCTCTCAAAAATATTTATCCCTATATTATGAATTACGACTATCTCAACGGCCGTATTCTTAAATCAAAAGTATGAAAATTCGTAGTCTTAAAAATGCGTAACCTAACCTAACCTAACGCTAGGTTTGTTTAACATGGTTTGTGCCCCTTTATACCGCCTGCTCGCGTCACGGCAAAAAAACATCCCTGTTTTCAAGTAGTTTAGCGGCTACACTAGGTTTGTGTAACATGGTTTGTGCCCCTTTATACCGCCTGCTCGCGTCACGGCAAAAAAAACATCCCTGTTTTCAAGTAGTTTAGCGGCTACGCTAGGTTTGTGTAACATGGTTTGTGCCCCTTTATACCGCCTGCTCGCGTCACGGCAAAAAAACATCCCTGTTTTCAAGTAGTTTCCCGGCCCATAGTTAGTATAAAAATAACTAGTTTGATTTTCTAGGAATCAAAATGCTTCCAAAATGGCTATTTTCCTGTATGTGTATAAAAATTTTTAAAGTCGTGTAATTCAGTTAATATTGCTTGCCGCCGCCTAATTCTTTCAGATTCGGATTCCCCGACCCAAAATTAGTATAAAAATAACTAGTTTTATTTTTTAGGAATTTCCCCCATAAACCGAACTTTAGCCGCACCTTTTTATTCCGACAGAGAACATGAGCGTTGCGCTGTTGCGAGCTCAGAAGTCGGATTAATCAACATTACATGAAGTCTATTATTCACAGAACTACCAGTTATAGGCATAACCCAACTTCGGAGCTGACCAATGGAAGAAATACATGCCACTAAACTCAGTTAAATCTATATTACAAATCAAATGTATATTTTTAATTACATTTTTATGGCAAACTTGTGTCCTAGGGAGTGTTGATTCTGGCATGTAGATAAGAATAGATATGCATTAGATAAGGACTTGAATATTATGCCTTTTTGAAATGTTATAATACATTATCTTAACTATGAAGTAGAGAAATGTTTTTGTTTCAAATTTCTATGTCACTACAACTGTTTTTGGATCGTAATGTCATTTCTGTAAAGAGGGATGGTTTCGAAATTCGCCGCCTAACTTGTTCTCTTCTCTCGCTGACCATTTTACCAGTCATCAAATTGGTGAATTAATGTTGTTTTAGGACATTTTGGTTAGTCCTCTGTTCTGTGTGTTCTAGCAACAACTCTCAAATGTTTCTATTTGTTTCGCTCCGTCATGATTTTTGTTAGAATAATTTTACAAAATGGAGCTTCTCGCAAGCGTGAAACTTAACATTAAATCAAAAAATGGAAATTTTACAAGATCGATAGCGGATTTGTTTGTTATTACGAAATACCTATTTATGTAGTTAAATACCTATAGTTACTATTTTAGTTTTTAGCGTATTTTGTACACAATTTCACAAATTGAACATTTGCCTGGTTTTTGGGGTGGCAGAGTGGCAGATTAGCGAGCGAGTACTGTATACATTTAACTTACAAAAAATTAGAAAGATGCACCATCTTGTTTATTCCATGTTTTTAATTTGTTCAATAGAAAAAAAGATTTAAAAAAAAAGAATGTTGGAACTAGTCCTGGTCGATCGATCGTTTTACACGACCCGGGTCACCCACGACACATTGGCGTCACGAGCGGGTCGCGAAGACCCGCTCTTTTCGCGACACAAAATATGATAGTCGATTACCCTTCACCCAGCTACTTTCTAGTACCTGAGTCGAGAGAGCGGGTGGTGAAACCCGGGTGTTGACAACCCGTTTGCTCTCTCATACATCTATCTATTGTCACTCACCCGCCACATTCGCACCCGAAACCCAGGTTGCAGTAGTAGAGTGGTTGCGAGAAGTGGGTTGCGAGACCCGGGTGCTGACGAAAAAATGACCCGCTCGCTCTTTGGTGGTCCGTGAGCGGGTTACAATGAGCGGGCTATTCACGACCGACCCAGGACTGGTTGGAACTACTAGTGAGGACAAAGCTAGGTATACTAGTTCTAGGGAGATATTTATGATATTTATGAAATATGTAGACAAAAAGATGGACGAAATTAAGCAACAATTATTCAAAAAAATAGAACAAGAGACAGTAAATATAAAGAAAAATCTAGAATCCGAAATGTTAGAATTAAAAAAAAGTGTCGACTTCATAAGCAGTCAATATGATGACATCTCAATTAAGGTTGACAATATACTTCAAATAAACAAAAAGGTAGAAATCTTAGAAGAAGCAAATATCAACAAAGAAAACAGAATTACTAATCTAGAAACTCGACTGGCCGAAATCGAACAGGCTAGTATGAGCCACAACTGGGCGGAGTTTGCTGGTATAGTTACACTGCCAAATGAAGAACCACTGGACACCATAAACAGAGTATTTAACCTTTCAAAGGCCAGGAACGCGCCCGCGCGCGAGATTGGAATTTCAAAAAAGAATATTAATTCAAATAATTTGGATGCGATTTTAAATTTTTTGTATAAAGAAACTGTACCAAGGAAAAAGTCAGAATAGCTTCCTCCATTCTTGTTCTTAACCTTTCAAAGGCCAGGAACGCGCCCGCGCGCGAGACTGGAATTTCAAAAAAGAATATTAATTCAAATAATTTGGATGCGATTTTAAATTTTATTCCATTAATTTATAACATAAAATAAAGCTTAAAATAGCTTCCTCCATTCTTGTTATTAAGGTAATTTAAAAAAGGTAAGGTAAAAAACCCTGGCCCTTGACAGGTTAAGGTAATTTCCAAAAATTTTTCCAAAAAACCCTGGCCCTTGACAGGTTAAGGAGATACAGGTAAACATCGAACCTCACAAAATAAAAAAAATAATCCGTTATCAAAATCGAACACAGAAAATGGAGGACCGAGCATACAGGTACAAAGTTCAACTCCAAGATGAGGAAGCACAGCAGACAGTTTTGAACTCCCGCAAGAACGCAAGAGAGAAGAACGTATTTGTAGGTGAACTATTAACCCCTTACTACAAAGAGCTACTATGGAAGACCAAGCAAAAAGCCAAAGATAATAATTATCTATATACATGGTTCAAAAACAATAAAATCCTTACTAAAAAAAATTCTGACCATAGTTCTAAAATAATAAACATTAAACATGTCGGCGATTTACAGCTTATTAACTGACTAGTACATTATTACTAACTATTTGTTCTACCCATATGTATATTAGCCCGATATTATGGATTTTTTATTGGATCAAGAACTAAGTGACAAGGAAATCAATATCAATATAGATGACCCATCAATATGCAATGAATTCTTGAACCATTCTGCTCTCTCTATATACTGTATGAATATAAGATGCCTAAAAAAAAATTTTGATGATACTGTAGCTGTTCTCGACTCTATTCAACACAGATTTAGTATTATTGTTTTTAGTGAAGCTTGGTTAAAAGATGCAATCAATATTCCAAGTATTACTGGGTATTCTTCACACAGCACCAAAAAAAACTATTTACAAAACGATGGTGTTGTTGTTTACACCCGGAATGATGTTATTGTTTCTGTTGAAGAAATAGCTATTCCACATGCTAACTGTCTTAAATTACAACTATCTGATAATACATGTGTTATAGCGGTTTATAGATCTCCTTCTCAAACACATCTTGATAACTTTCTTGACCACCTGAACAATTTACTCCGTTCTGTATCAGCACTGAACCACGAAGTGATTTTATGTGGTGATATAAATATAAATATTTTGGAAATGAACTGCTCAAAAAGCGAACAATACCTTTCTCTGCTGATTTACCACGGTTTAAAACCATTTATTATTTCACCAACTAGAGTCACTTCAAAAACTGAGAGTTGTATTGACCACATTATGGTCAAGTCAAAAGATGATCCTCAGAGTGCTGTATTCAGGACCAGCATCACAGACCATTTCGCTACGATATTGAGATATCCTAAATCTATAATAACGAAATCAAAACAAATAGACGTAAAGCTTAAACTAACTGTGGATAATGACCTGCTAAATTCAAGACTGAAAGAAGAAACATGGAATACCGTTTTATTTGCAAATGATGTCAATACAGCAGCTGATAATTTCATAAAGTGCCTAAAATTACACATTGAAAATTGCTCATCTATAAAGAGAATCTATAGTAATAAAAATTACTTGAAACCATGGATAACTTCTGGAATTATTGACTGCCTCATAAGACGTGACAAATTACACAAGAGTTGTCGCAAAGAACCAAATAATATTGAACTGTTTGCATATTATAAAAGATATAGAAATTGGTGTTCTAAAATTGTTAAAACGATCAAACAGTCATATTATAAAAGGAAACTTCAAGAGGTTAAAGGAAACATAAAGCAAGAATGGAAAATAATAAAACAAGCATTGGATATGCAAAAGGAATCGGTGCCAATAAATAAACTGAAAATAAAAAATAACACTGTTTCTATAAATGATAATCCAATGCTCATCACTAACCATGTAAATGATTTTTTTAGTGATATAGGTCAAAATTTTGCTAATCTTTTGTGCAGTGCAAATAACACCAGTGAAGAATGTTTAATCAAAAATTGCAATCCAACACAATCTATAGAAAATGCCTGTTTTGAATTCAATCCAACGAATTGTAATGAAGTTTTAAAGGTGATTAATGAGCTAAAATCAGGTTTTTCGAGTGGAAATGACGGTATAAGTGCAATGGTCTACAAACAAAATGCTTCTGAACTAGTTATACCTATTACACACATTGTAAATGTTAGCTTTGAGAATGGCTTATTCCCTGATCACTGCAAAAATGCCAAAATTATTCCTTTGTTTAAAGGAGGGGATAATACAGACGTCAATAACTATCGACCTATATCCCTGCTAAACACCCTATCAAAAATTATAGAGAAGTTAGCTAAAATTAGGTTGATGTCTTATGTAAAAAGATATGAAATTCTTTCAGATAATCAGTTTGGCTTTCGAGAGAACATGGGAACTAGTGATGCTGCATTAAAAATGATAACCACAGTCGTAGAAGCTCTGGATACTGGCAATAAAGCCATGGCTGTCTTCTTAGACTTGTCTAAGGCATTTGATACCGTATCCCACGGTTTACTATTAAAAAAACTCAGTTCAATGGGTATTGTTAATAAAGCTCTAGATTGGTTCAGAACTTATCTTGAAAATAGAACACAAAGAGTAATGATTAATGATCATATTAGTTCAAACAAATCAATTGTATATGGTGTTCCTCAGGGTAGTGTTCTGGGTCCAATTTTATTTTTGTTATATATTAATGACCTCTGTAAACTGCCATTTTCTGGTTCTTCAATTGTATTTGCAGATGACACTGTTTTAGTGTTTGCTGGTGATACTTGGGATGATACGTATGCTAAGTGCGAGGCAGGATTAAGGGCAGTCAAAAATTGGCTTGATCAAAACTTGTTAACCTTAAACATGAGCAAAACTAAATATATTACTTTTAGTATTTCTTCTGTAAATCAACCATCTTTGGACCGCTCTTTAAAAATACATTGTTGTGTACAGGAGTGTAATTGTCAATCTTTGGAAAGAGTAGACAATATCAAATATCTTGGCTTAATTATTGATAAAAATTTAAAATGGAACAATCATATTACTATATTAACAAAAAAAATAAGAAAGCTAGCCTATATCTTCAAGACTCTAAGAAATATATTGGACAAAATTACACTAAGAACTGTATACTATGCTCTTGTTCAATCAATGCTTTCATATAACGTTATTTGTTGGGGTTCTTGCCATAAGACTACTCTAGAGCCTTTAAATATTGCACAAAAATTAATTTTAAAAATAATGTTCAAGAAAAGTTTTATGTATTCATCACAGATACTATACAAGGTGTCCGGAAACTCGTAGTACAAGCGGGAAACTGGAGAATCCACATCACATTTGGAGTCGATTTTGTGGTTTAACTTTTTTTGATTTGAGCTTTCGTTTTCGAGTAAATCGGGTCCGAAGTTGGAATTTTTTTGGTTAAATTTGAAAAAAAAATTCACTAGGGGGTTGATTTCAGCTGTGTAATGTCTTATAAAATGCAACGAAGGGGTAAACCGGGCTCAAAATTTTTTTTAACCCTTTAGTTGCCGAAAAAATGGAAAAATAGAAAAAAAATAATATTAAAATCGAAATGCTTACATCGAAAAAAATAAGTTTTTTGGGTTCTCTACGTGATGTAGATTCACCAGTTTCCCGCTTGTACTATGAGTTTCCGGACACGTTGTATAGCGAAAGCAAAATTATGACAATAAGGCAGTTGTACATAATACAGGCTCTCTGTAAATTTTTCAACAACATTATCACTGCGAAAAGATCTCAACAAGTGCGCATCACTAGATTGGGCTCTTCTTTAATGTATCAGCCGGTACATACCAAAACATCCTTTGGACAAAGAAGTTTTTCATATAAAGCTCCGTTGCTTTATAATATGCTCAATGAAAAAATAAAAACTATTGGTACATTACATTTATTCAAGAAAATGGTCAAAATATGTATAATAACTGAGAGTGATGGTTTTGGATTACCCATGTTGTCGCTTGTATCATAAATCATTCTGGAATTCAGCTATATTTCATACAATCCAAATTTAATAACTTAACTTATATATTATTATGTACTTTTTAATTTGCTTATTGTTATAGTATCTAATTTGCTTATTGTTATGTTATCTTTAATTTGCTTATTGTTATATTTTTTTTATATGTTTATAATTATATTTTTATTTAGTTCATATGTATGTTTTTTGTTTAAATTACAATGTAAAACTGCATATCTCGATACAGGAATGCCCTAGTGAGATATGCAGCTTATGTTTCTCATGTACTTCTTATTTTTTTTCAATAAATAAATAAATAAATATTGTATGCATGTCACCGAGGATCATCCCAAAAGCCGTTCATAAAATTCTTCCTTCCAAGTCTTGTATGAAAATGAAAAAGACAGAAGATACTAGAATGTCTTTAATCATATTCCTATAGACATTTCGCGAATATATGTTTCTTTCGAAATGTAGAACTATTTTATGGTATTGCCAGTTATGAAAATAAGGAAAAAAAATTAAATTTCATTAATGTTTTAATTAATGTAACACACACATTGACGTAGGGTATACTTGGTCGAAGAACGCACACTATGGTAATAAAACTTGCACAGGATGAGGTAGCCTATTATTTTATAGTATAACATTAATCATATGCATATTTGTTAATAATTTTGTTGGAAATATAAAATACCCGCCTCGGAACAGACTTAGTCTAGTGAGGCGGGCTACTAACTTGTTTGTGTATGATTATTGTTACAATAAACGCCCGGGTTACCGGCATTAAAAAAAAAATATATATATATTATCATTACAAAGAATAAAAGTTCCTGTCCGGGAAGACTTATTTTTAGATTTGCAACACTTGAAATTCAAATGTCACGTAATGAAATGGTAAGGTGCCCACTCAATGTTGAATATTGGAATGTTTTAGAACACTCGAAAAAAATTAATATGCCTACCTCTTCTTGTGAAAATGTTTTTAATATTAATATACACATAAAACTGCATCAAAATTTTATTTTGATGCAATTTTATGTGTATATTATTACAATTATTTCTTCAGACATATATTTTCGACCGACTAATTTAATATTATGTATTTATAAATAAATAAAATTCTTGAACTAATTGCGTTTTTTATTTCGGTTCCACAAATTTATTAACGTATGCGTACAAATAAAATATTGTGCATCTGATTCATCGATGTAGTTACTTATTACATAATACTACATTATTAATGTAAATATATTATATAGCTGCTACCCGCCATGCGTTGCTATGCCATTCAAAGAAATAAATCGATTCTCCCTGCATGTCCTTTCCCGTGCATCCCCGTTCCCTTCCACCTTCCCCCTCCCTCGTGTCTTCCCTCTCCGCAAACCCCGCCTTCCCCCTGCCTTTCCTCCCTGCCGCTAAAATATATGAAATCAACACATTTTCATTTATACAAATTTCATAACGCCAGAGCTTACCATTATATACAGCCTATGTTACTCGCTGATAATGTAGCTTTCTGTTGGTGAAAGAATTTTTCAAATCGGTTCGGTAGTTTCGGAGCCTATTCAATGCAAACAAACAAACAATCAAATCTTTCCTCTTTATAGTATTAGTAGATTGTCAAGGTCCCCTCAGTTATAGAAGATGGTCATTGTCACCCATCAATATTACAAGAAGCGAGTTAGGATGTACATCATTTTTTAATGCTCCCTGATGACTTGGAACACATTTTACTTTAGTAACTACTAGTGATGTGAAAACCAATACATAATAATAATATTATGCTCATAAAACATTATTTATTTTCATAGTGGTCATTGATTTTCCGTTTGTTTGATTACTAAGGTTTCTGGCCTTAATCTCCTACAAAATATTTGTTCTCTCTCGTAACATCAGCTTACCAATTAATTACAATTTCTGAAATTTCCGTTTATTAACTTCTCCCGATGGCTTACTTTACAGGATGAAGACAATGAGTTTGAGCACTTTCAAGATCCCGAGGAGTTTGAAGGTTTTGCTGATGATGGTTTGCCCAATCAGCCTAACCAAGAACAACCAAAGATCACCATCACAAAGGTAGAGTATTTTACACAAATTCCCCTTTTTTTGTGAAAATGTGTTCGCAATTGTGGTGAATTTTATTATACACAAACAACCAATGATGTTACAATACATCTAGACTTGTTATTGTCTCACAAAATTAAGATAAAATGTGGCAAGTAAGAAAGACTCTTATGTTTTCAGTTAATTCTTAATTCAAATGCTGTTTATGGATGACAAAGTTAGACATAAAAAAAATATGTGTGTATGAACAAAATAAACGATAGGACCGGGTGGGGTTTTCATATTCAAAAGTTGCATCAAATACTACCTCAAGGCTGACCACACTACGGGCCTGGACGCCCGATTTTGAGGTTTCAAGTGATTAAGTCAGTGCCCTGCCATAATAGATATAGAGCAATGACAGTTTGCAAATGGCAATGATTTTATTGATTCTCGCTGATGTTGTTTTACTTCATTTAATTTAATTTAATAATATTTCCCCAGGTCCCCATCATGGTGAGGGCTCGCTGGGAGGCTTATTGGGCCGAGTGCCTGCTGGCCGTGGGGCTGCTGATCTATGCCGTCAACTTCCTGACAGGTCGCTCCAAGAACCTCTCCATCGCCACAGCTTTCAGCAACCTGCACCGCCCCATGCTGCAGGATAACTTCACACTAGTCGGTGAGCAAAATCTTTATTTTTCTTTTATTGACTTCATGTCCAACTGCAGGTCTGCCAACTATGCCCAATTTAGAAAATGGCATTTTCATAAACTATTGCTGCCAACTTTACTCTTGTTTTGTAGTTATGAAAGGATAATTTTTGTTTATCGTATATACATTAACAGCCTCACTAAAAAAAAATCACTTCACGTTTTTTGTACAAAGACCGTGCAATAAAAAATTCCGCCCATTACCAATAAAAAAAGGTGAAATTTATTTTTCTTTTTAGCAACACACAGTGTTTGCGCATTGATTTATTTTTTTAACACAATAATCCAAATATACATTATAATTAGTGTCCGACCGAAACAGGACTTTCTACCGAAACCGAAACCGAATCTTCGGTAGCTGTCTCAATTTCGGCTGAAACTTTTTTAAATGTGTTAAAAATCTATTGTTTACCGAAGTTTGGCTTATTTTTTACACTTCTACAGTTAACTTTTTTTTTACATTACTAAAAATTAACAAACATGTTAACTACTGCTTGGAACAAAAATTTGTCAATAATCAACACTTAGGTACATTATAAAGGAAGGACCTCATTAATTGAGTATTTTAATTAAATTGCGTTTACAATAACAACATTCTTAAGACTAAATTTACCATTTATTGAGATCTTTTGCAGAGTTTCGGGGCGGCCGAAGGTTCGGCAGAAACCGAACCTTCGGTCGGTCACTAATTATAATGCTGCATTAATATATTGTTTTTAAAATCTGATTATAAGGGCTGAGTTCACTAGTCAAATTTTACTTTTACGGGACGATGAATTTGCGATTTAAATTAAAATGGTTATTGACAAAATTTTACTTAAAAAATATAATAGACGGCGGTGCAGGCAATTTGAAATCTCGTAAAAAGCTTATTTTGAGATTGTTTGGAATGATTTTTCCAGATGATAATTGTTATTAATCTTTATGGTTTTATTTTGCCAGGTGAAGAAGGAGGTGGCGAGGCAGGTGGATGGAGAAAAGAAGCAGAGCACTGTTACACCATGTGGTGCAGTGGGAGAACTTGCTGTGAAGGCATGCTGCTCACTCTCAAACTAATCAAGGTATGAATCCAAACTCAACTACCTGATAATCAGGGTACTGGTTTTTGACTCAATAATTAATGCATATGAAAGTATACTAGTAGTTCTGTGACGCGGGTTCGAGTCCCGTCGGCGACATGTATCTTTTCTCGGGAGATTTTTCAATGTAGATGAGTGTTTCAGGCTAATAATTATTGCTTATAATAATTGTTATACTTATTTTGTTCTATTTTCTGTTTCAGAGACAAGACTTGGTGCACTTAGGGATCGGTCTGGTCAGACCCACGCTAGACAATTTATTGATAAGAGTTGATTTAGGAAAAGATGACATGGACCAATTTGTTCTTTGCGTGGCACAGAAGAAGATCGCCGCTAAATTGGGCAAGGACATGGCCGATTTGGTAAGGAATCTCTTTAGTTTTTATTTACCCACTATTTCACTTGTCTTTTGTTGGCCTTCATGAAAATTCACCATTTCCATGGTACCAGTTCCACTGAAGGAAACCAGTCAGTTAGGGTTGTACTGTTAAAATCCTGATAGTTCATAACAGCTATCTAATGCCCGGTGCACACGAGGCTAGTATTTCAAGTCGGGATGGCAAGCTAGTATGCTGGCGACCTGTCCTGGCAAGATCCTGGCTTACTATCCTGGCTTGGCACAAACTAGGAGGTTTATACGATGCTAGGAAATTTGAAGCCAGTATCATTGCAGTGACTTTGGTAACCTCACGTCTGCATTCGTCCGTAAGATAAAATGAACAGTTTATGTAGGAGAAACATTAAACCTAAAAGGTCATTATTATGCCAATTGTCATTTTTGGCACAATTTTTTGTAATGCTGAATTACGGATAGACTTGTCGTTATAAGATGGAGTACTAGCATTCCACAGACTTCTTTATCATGATACAATTGTACAAACTTAAAATTAATCTCGTTACTGAGTTTTGGCCTTTTTAGTATTGTATCGTGTGTTAGAAAAAATACATAAAATATAAATACAGTGTGTTGTCAATGTGTCCGAGCCGATCAAGTACTAGCTTTGGACCATCACACAAAGCTGGGATAGAAACTTCTGTGGTGGGGGACTACCTCAAATAATAGAACCATATCCTGTTAAACTATCCTGTCTTAGCTTACTAGCTCCCTCTCTAGCTTACCAAGTTTAAAACGAAGCTAGTTCTGTCTACACTTAGCTAGTGATACTATAGTCGAACAGATACCAAGTCCACTCCCAAAATTTCAAACGGGGAATAGCGTACAGTAAAAAATTCGAAAAACCCAAACTCGAAAGACACTCCACTAATATACAGGGTGTCAGGGGGTAAAGGTAAACTTCTGGAGGTTATTCTACATGACAGTACAACTAAAAGACATAAATAACTTTTTTCGAAATTCCAACTTTTAGGGGTAGTTAGATAAAAGTAGAGGTAAAAAGATAAAATTAGCGCGGCCAGATTTATTATTTTCCGCTGTTATGATACGGGCCAATCACAATTGAGTTGGGCGCCCGGCAGGCTCTCAGCAAGTAAGATCGTACCTCACACCAAGGATTTTTAGTAGGTACGTCTTTTTGTATGGGAAACAAAATGTTGGAATTTCAGAAAAAGTTGTTAATCTTTTTTACTCCTACCATCGTGTAGAATCACCTCCCGAAGTTAATGCACTTTATCCCCGGACACCCTGTATATATTTTTTATTTCTTATTATTTATTCGACCCTCGAAAATTTAAATATAAAAAAAATACATTAAACAGGATTCTAAAAACAATATTTCAGACGAAATGCTAAGAAACAAAATTTAGAAATTCCAATGGCGGTTATTCCCTTGAATTAGGTGACTAAATCCTTTGGAAATTCCATTGTTATTTATATCATGCTACTATAAAAGCAAATAATTAATGATTCTACATTTAGTAATAAGTAGTGTATTGACTTCATAAGATCAAAACCCAGTCCATTACTTTATTTTCTTTTTAATCTACTTTATTAATGTCATTTAATCGATGTGATTGTAATTACGTATTTTGTGATCTAATCGGTGCTTTTAGTAGACATTACATATTTAAAATGGTGGATGTAAATCAACGATACGAATTGCAGGCAGGTGAAAAAACGATAGTATATAATATTATAAAGTTTTTCAGACAATCCAGAATACATCAAAACATTGAACTTCAAGCAAGTACATTTATTGGCAGCAGAGGCTTGCGGCCTCAATCTGTCGAACATTCGAAGAGTGTCGTTGGAAGCTTCTCATTTTCCGTACGCAGAAGAAGTAAAAATGTTCCATCAGCCTCGTAAAAAATACAAAAAACCTAAAACGGTAACGGGATTGGAAGATTTGAAAAAGGATGTTGGGCGTCGCAGTGTGGTGGATTTTTATGACAATGGCTAATATCCCACTCTTGCAAATCTTAACAAGGTTCTGGTGGATAAAATATTTTTTTCTGGATCTCTTGAGTCATTGCCATGTATTTTGCACGATATTGGTTTCCAATTCAAAATACGCAAAGATGAAAGAAAGTATTTAATGGGAAGATTAGACATTGCTACAGCTCGGGTAGACTTTTTGAGAAAAATAAATCAAATAAGATCACCCAGCGACGGACGGCAAATAGTCTATTTGGACGAGACTTGGTCGAATCAAAATCACTCAATGACACACGTGTAGCAAAATAGTGAGGGCAATAGGGGTTTAAAAGTGCCAGTTTGAGAAGGAAGCCGGCTGATCATTTTGCATTGTGGTTCAGCAAAAACGGGTTTTATCACAGGGAGTAAATTAATATTCCGTACGAAAAAGGTTATGTCGAATACAGATTACCATTCTGAAATGAATTCCAAAGTCTTCAAATATTGGTTTGAAAATCAGTTTACGACATTCCTCGAAAAACCCTCTGTAATTGTAATGTAAAATATATTTTTTTTAATTACAAATAAAAATTTACCGATGTATATTATATTGTAAAAAGTATGTTGTTTTATGTTTAGGTATTTTTGTCTTTAAAAAAATAAATTTGTAAAATCCCAGTCGGGGGTAAAATATTTAAATGTCTCATAAATTGCTTATTTAACTTTAAATGTCTCATAAATTGGTTACCGCTTTATTAATTAGCATCAGATAAAACCTGTCTAAGAATTTTCTTGATTCTGAAATATATATGTATGTAATATGAGTTACCGGACACCTTGTAGGTATTTTTAATCACGAAGGCATTTTTGTTCAATCCTTATATTCAGACTTGAATTCAGCCCCGAAGATAATAAAAACATTTTGTTTAATAAAATTAATTTTAAGTCGTGAGCCTTCTCGTGTTGCTTTACCTATACATTTTATTACTGACTTTAGACTTTGACCGTTCATTTAGTTTCTGTTTGACTATAACTATATTATCATTACTCGGTTTAAACATATCGATCGTCCAGTTGATTACTCAGACATCTCCGAAAAATCAGTTGTATGTAAAAGTGTACCCTCTATCTGGTACAATACTCAGATTACTCATAAACACCACCAAATCAATTATAATGTACAAAAACGTAGTTAAATAAACAAAAAATTATGTTTTCAGGTTTACTAGTAGGAAATTTCACAATCTCTTACTAATGTACCTGACCGCTATGCTTCCCGGTGCTATTTTATAGCATATTTAGTATGTAAATCACAGACACATGTAAATAAAATTTGATTTACGGCAAGCATTTGAAAATTGCTTTCCTCATTATCTCGAAACTTAGTATGCATTTGGAGATGTTTGACTAATCAACTAAACAATCAATATTATTGTTGTTATTACTATGTAGGTAAGGGAATGTGCCCATTCTACATGATCCACTTTTTGCAATTTTTAACCCTCCCTCCTCCCCTAACTTTCTTTATGTAAAAACCCTAAGAGCATATATAAATAAATGACATTTATTTTCCAGAGCGTCTTCTGTGGTGAGAAGCGTTCTGGCGACCGCTGCGGCCTGCCAGAGTCCTTCTCCATTCTGTCTGAACTGGTAGAATCTAGTCAGGCACTGCTCGATCAGAGAGTTTGTGCCGCCATAGAGAAGTATGGTCATCTCATCGAATACATTCACATCAGTGATCAGTTCTCCGGACCCAAACAGACTGAGTGAGTTTCATGCCATTTTATTTTTACTTCATGGAATCAATTGAATTTTTATTCAAATTTGTTCAATTTTATTCAAGTTTCACTTTGTTTTTATTCAAATTTGAAAAAATAATCAAATACTAGCAGGTAAAAACCCGCTCTGCAGGTTTTTACTGCTAGGCCCTGCGGGCGGCTTTTAGTTGGGCTTCGCCCAGTTAGTGTTGGTGACCATTTTATAAATCCAATAGGAACTGGTTCCAAAAATAGCCCGTTCCTCGGATCCACTGTCATCCAGTGATAGCTAGTCACCGGGAAAAAGTAACCAAGACGGACAATGAGGTCAAACGTAATATACAGCCGCGTGATGTACTACCGTCACTCTTTCAAGGGAAACCAGAGTACCGGACCTAAACAAATTTTTGATATAAATCAGGTTTTTGGATTTATTCGTGTGCGAGACGCAGATCAAAGTGGCGCTATCTATAACCCTTTCCGACCGGCAAAAAATGTCAGACTTTTGATGGGCCTCACCAGTAAAGCTCTTAATTATGATTTCTTGGGGCTGGGCGACTTACTGATAACCACGTGCGCGTGATAGCGCCCTGCATAAGCAGCTACCGCACGATCGATCGACACCGGTGTGGTTCCCAAAAACAGATTTATTTGCTGAAAAGATTTTTTAAGGACAAACTCACGCTCGTATGAAGCCGGTCGGAAAGGGATAAGCGAGTTTTGTAATTTATCCATACTAATATAAACATCAGAAAAAACTCGCGTGAAGATATTATACATATTACGCATACCTACATAGATTAGATAATTAATACTGTTTGATGATAGATGGCAGCACTTCCGTTTGTATCTATTTGTGAATAGCGTGTGTATGCAGACACAAGGATATTAATACTGTTTGTTGAGGCTATATTTTAGTCTTACCTATTTTATTAGTTGGAAATTTATTAGGTAGGTACCTGTAATAATTAAAAAATACCTGTAATAATTCAATTCATTCATTTGCTTATTGTGTCAAGATGTTCTATTTAAATGTTAAATGCGTAGATAATTTTACCAAATATGTAACTTCTGACACATCCCATACATTCTGATGGATGTTCGTTGAAAATGCATTTAACAAGGTTAGCTCATCGAGGGGATAGAGCGGTGTTTGGCTAAAAATTCGTGACATAGCTTGAAGTCCATGTTCCATTGGGAGATTTGAATTAACTGCAATGCAAGTGGCAGTGTTTTACTTCAAGCTAAGTTGCGCATTCCAAATTTCGAAAGCGGTAAAAAACTCGTCGGGCCGCTGCATTTTCTACGAACCTTGTTGTGCTGTACTTGGTTTTCTTTCATACATTTTAATGGATTTTATACAATGCTACATTAGCGCCTCTAGCGGCAAAAGTTGCTAGCCAATACAAGCAGGTACATTCTGCCAATATTTTACTGGAGTTATTTTTACACATTCTTCAGGTGCAACTTTAAATGAAATGTACTACAGATTGATCATGTACCTCTCACTATGAAAGAAATTCCAAA
Source organism: Limnephilus marmoratus (assembly GCA_917880885.1). Lineage (NCBI taxonomy): Eukaryota > Metazoa > Arthropoda > Insecta > Trichoptera > Limnephilidae > Limnephilus > Limnephilus marmoratus. The sequence continues at coordinate 58,748,135 of OU862908.1, forward strand.
AAATACTGAAATTCATCCCGATAATAATTTTACAATCAATATCAATACGCAAACTGCTAGCACAATGATTATAGGACCTAAACCATAAGTTATTACATATAGGATTAATAATCATGAGGCTTATATTTGTTTAGGGAGACTGGTTCCACAAAGCTGCCCGAGTGCCAGCGGGTGATGTTCATGAGCCTGACGGTGCCCGTGTCGGTGGCAGGAGTGGAGGGCGGCTGCGAGGCCATGAAGCCACTGATGGCGCTCATGTTCTACATGCTGGAGAAGCTCAAGAGGTTCCGCCTCTCCAAGGAGGTACTGTTTCTTTTGAGTTAAATGCTTCATTACACAGATAATTCATTCGCAGTAAAGTCCCTAAAAACTCATTCTAACCGTAAACAGAATTTACTGCTGTTTTCCTCTTCTAGATATTGCATGGATTTTGACAACAATGTAAAATATGGGCGTCGTAGCCATGACCCAGAAATTTTGTCAAACATATTTTTGCCTAGATATGGAGATAGATTACCACTGCAATGATTTCAGTATATTTTGGTGATACGTAATACGTGTTTGCTAATGTTAGTTTTTTTTAGGCTGCTGTGAAATCTGAACGCAACCGTCAGAAGGTTGAAGAGGCCTTCCTTCGCAGCACACACGCCGCCCGCCAGCAGCTCGCTGTTCAGAAGAGAGAAGAAAAGAGGAAGATTGAGAAGGATCGCATTATGGCCGTGAGTTGCTAGCTTCAATTTCCATTTCAAGAAGTTTTGGAAGATTCATACTTTAGTACATATTTATTTAGTGTAAGGGAGACAGCAAGTTTCAAACGTGGCCATCTCTACTATAAATATATATTTTTTTAAATTTCCAAATAGAACAGGTCCAAAAATTACCCTTTTCCCAAGAAAATAAAAAAATATCAATCATTTGTAATTTGAACAGACCATATTTTGGGAAATAAAATCACTGAACTATGATTTTATCACTAAAACCATTAACGTTTATGATGAAACAAGGCTTAAAATTGCACTAACGTCCAAAAAAAGGCTCAAATTAATATGGTAGAACCCCGTTAATCCGAAATCCATGTGACATCAAATATCAGATTTCGAATTAACAAGTTCCTATGTAATTTTATAATTGCTGATAATTGAGTTCCCTGGCTGCCCCTTAAAATTCTGGTAGGATCTCTGGAGTAAATTCGTAATAATACGTAATTCCCCTCTAAACCGAATTTTCATAGCCGATTATCGTCACAATCGACCCTCAAGTTCAGATTTTCAAAGTAAATTCGTAAAAATGTGATATATTTCCGCATAAATCAAAATATCGCGGTTTATTATGCTTGGCTCTTTAAATTCAGATATTCAAAGTAAATTCGTAAAAATATGACATATCTCCACTAAATCGTAATTTTGAGGCCGATTTCCATCATTGCCGACCCTTTATTCAGACATGCGAAGTAAATTTGTAAAAATAAGATGTATTTTCTAGTGCAAATCGATTTAGATTTACAAAATCATAAAACGAATTAGGATGATGGTATAACTGCATAAACCCCCACGGCTGTCTTCTCAGATTTAAATTTACAAAATTGTATGATTTATTTTCTCAAAAAATCTTTATTTTTTAAATCAATTTTTTTCCAATTACACAAACTAATTTTGTGAGCGTACCCAAATGAATTAAAAAAAAAAAAATTTTGTGAAAAAAATTTCTGGTAATTTTTTTTTAAAATTTCGAATTACTCGTTTTTTCGAATTACGGGGGTTCTACTTTACATAATATGCACTAATGACCAAAAAAGCTCAAATGCTCATATATTAACCCGTCTGCTTGTTTAGGAATAAATACATCCCAAAACACGTAATCGCGTTATACTTTCATAAGACCAAAAGCGTCTCGAGCTACCTTACATTTTAAAAGCTATATATCTCTCTTCCTCTCATGCAAACATAGGTATTTTTTTTATCGATCCAAAGTGACGGTTTCAGAATTTTCGCTCGAAACTGATGCTTCCAAATTGTGAGGTGCGAATATAATTGCAAGAGCCAAGCAGACGGGTTAAGCAAAGGATTACTGTCTTGTCATCAGTCATACAAGAATCCCACAATAAAATATAATATAATACATATTTTAATTTTTAACTGAAAGAGGGCCGCAGGTGAAATATAATGTTTGAGAAGCCATGGATTAGAACTTTGTGTTTGTTGCAGGAGGAGGACCCGGACAAGCAGCGCCGTTGGGAGAAGAAGGAACAGAAGAGACAGTTGAAGAAGAAGACTCCCAAAATGAAGCAACTCAAAGTCAAAGCTCTGTAATGGAAATTCTTACCTTTTTACAAAGTCTATTCACGAATTTATCACCTTTTATTCTAATTTATTGTTAGTAAATAAACAAGAAACATTTGAATTCAAAGTTAAGTCATATTTGTGGCAAATATATTTGGGCTACTTGCAGCATTTCTTTAAAGTATTTTTCACCTCATTATAAGCAGGTTACAGAGGACATCCCTTTACAAATAAATGTTCATATTACTTAAAAATACATACACACATATTTATATTAAGAATCCAATATAAAAATATGTAATTCTTAAGAATTCGATATAAAGATTCCTATAGATTTACTAATTGACTGTTATATTATTGCTAGTTTTTATTATTATTTATTAAAGTTAAAATTATTAGGTACTATTGAAAATGTTGTGTTTTCTACCAGATTATCGAATATGTACTATTTAAGAAATGCATGTGAACCATTAAATATGACAAATCTTCATTTTCATTAAGTCATTTATTAGTTTATTAAGAAAAATGTATGCGTACATCACTAGGTGTACTCTTATAAATATGTATGCACACATCACAATGTACTGCAATAAAGATGTATGTTTATATCACAAGGTGTACTGTAATAAAGACGTATGTATGTGTATATCACAGGTGTACAGTATTAGAGATGTATGCATACATCACAAGGTGTACTGTAATTTTTCTAAATATACTTATTTGAAATGGAGCCTGTTTTAATAATTATTCTTTAATTTATTGTCCTCTTTTCAGGTACTCACAAGTACCTCCTTTATCTTCTTTCCCCAAGGCTCCGCCACATGGTTGGGTGACTTTGAAAGGTGCGATAAAGAAAAGATTTTTTAAGGTGCGTCTTGAAGGAAAGATGTATATCGTTAGTTAGTTCCACTTGATATCTGTTATACATAGGAAAGCCTGAGAAACTTGCACTAAGAATATATAGGGAGTAAAGATTTTAGACCAAAAGACTTTAACCAGGGATTCCTGAGCATGTTATTTGGAGTTAAAGTCCGGTGACATTATTTTTCATTGTTTAAAAACAACAAAAATTTCAATCACACTTTGCCACTGGATACAACCCAGTAGCATGTGCAGAGCTTTTAATCAGGGTAGGCAGTGGGAAAATATAAAGCTAATTATTTGACATTTAAAAATACTTACCGCATGCTCAGTAAGTTTTCATGGCTAAAGAGACTGGCTTTAGCCGATGTTTGATTGGGATCACACTTTGACACATCACATATACAAATAACCGTATTAGAAGCCAATTTCTGTATAGTAAATAAAATTACTATATGTCAATGAAAGCTAACACAATATGTTAATAGTTTATTCAATAAAATTATACTAATTATAGATATCACTAATTACCAACAGATGGCACGGATAATGTGGTGTCACCCCTCCCCCTATTTAAGTTGACAAACACAAATTTCGACTTCATAAAAAATTGGTCTGCCATTGGGGGGTGACACTCGGTCAGGTGGCACCCGGGGCGGGCCCTCCCCCCCAGTGGCAGTGTGCAAGGGCGTAGCGAGGTACGGGCAGGGGGGGGCAGCAGCCCCCCCCTAGAAGGTGCAGGAATGCTCACAAACCGTAAAGTTTACGTCGATAGCCTATTGTTTGTGAGAATCAATTTAATTTTTATTATTACCTCTTTAGTTTATCATGATTAACCTTTTCCACGCGATCGTAACAACAGTTGATACGGCAAAAGCCATGCCTCACACGCGCCCGTATCAGCCCTTGTTACGCTAACTTCGACTGACGATATAACATAACTATGTCACAGTATTTTTTCCCGCTCGCTAGAATATTCGTGTAACTATCACGATGCTGACATATTCAGGCATTTTTTGAAAGTAAAATTTTTTTTCGTAAAAAACATCTATAATCAAGTGAATGTGTCCTCGTGCCTCGTGGTACTTGAAATATGACATATACATACCGCGTATGGGTATTGAAAAAACGGAGTAGATCAACGTGGGTAAAAAGTTAATGAAGCATCAAGAAAACGTGCCTATCAGTTACATTGCGCTGTTATTAAATCAGTTTTCATTATATGTGTTCAACTGATAGACAAGTACTCGGGCATATTGGAACCTATTGCCAATGCTTTACAATCGGAAACTATCAATATGTACGCACGTATAAGTCATATTAATGGTTTAATTTCTGTTATAAATGATCATCGAAGCAACGTAGACATAGAGAGCCAAAATATTTTAGATATTTCAATTAGAACTGCAGCTGCCTTTGGAATTGGAGCAGCATTTTGGTGACCAAAATTTGTCTGCTTTCGGATTAATGTCGCTACATCCCTGTACAATGCATTGTTGAATACGTCATTAATTGATTTTAAAGAAAAAGCACAAAGTTTTTGCCTATACTACGATTTACTTAATTTTAATCAAGAAGCCTAACTATGGTATAAAAAATGGCAGAACAAGGGTATGACCAGAAAAGATCTCGAAAAACTAGATTTTACTGAAGTGTTTAAGGAGGCGAACATTTTCTTTCCCGCAGCAAAAAAAGCAATACTTATTTCCTTGGCACAACCTTGCACTACAAGTAACATGGAGAGGTCCTTTTCTACACAGCGTTGTGTTAAAACATGGCTGAGATCAACGATGACTAAAAACCGTTTGAACGCACTAGCTTAGCGAGGGGGGGAGGCAGACCGCCACCCGATGGAGAGGTGACACTACTAAGGATATTGTCACAAAAATATTGAATACGGTGTTATTTATATTTTCGTAGCTCTATGGCTCCCCGTGGAATGTCCCGAATCGTGGAGAATTTTGTGCCTGACGGTCTTTTTATAGACGAAAATAGCCTATTTCTGAAATTATCTAGCCACCCCACCCCCCCCAGTAGGTATTATTTTGTTGCAGCATTTACATTAGATATATTCTTGGTTTGTCTGCACCTGCCCCCCCCTTAACAAAATCCTAGCTACGCCCTTGGCAGTGTGATCAGTGACGACATGTATTAGAAATTTTTTTTTTTTTAATGAAAGTTTTGGATAAAGTCTTTCAGGTACTTACTTATACATTCTGTATCTGTATTTATAACAATTTTATTATTATATCAAAATAACAATTTCCACAACACTCAGGTGTGTTGGGGTTTCAGCAAAGGTGGTTACAAAATTCAGTTATTAGAAGTAGATACTCAAGAAGTGAGCAGCTGGTCACTATTAATAAATCTGCTAGCCTTTTCGGAAAGTCCAGTACTTCAGCTGGTTTGTTATACTTCAAAGAATAAAATATAATTTGAATACCACGTAAGAGTTATACTGACTGGAGCCAGTGGGACTATTGCGTTGACTTATGTTAAGTTGAAAGAAGTGGGGAGGAAAGGAGATTGGTGAAAGCTCATATAATTTTCACCTTCATGTGAAATATCCAATTTTTTTTTGTAGGTCAAAAGACCTTTTTTTGTCTAGCAAACCACAATATCTACAATAGCTATGCCCCTGAGTGCAAAAAAGTTTGCATCTGTACGAGCAGTATGTTACATGGTTATGCCTGAAGAAAAAAATTAAATAGGTAGGTAATAATAACATTTGGACAATTCCAAAGTGCAAAATATCATCAAAGTTGTCCATCTGGACAATTCCAAAATGCAAAATATCATCAAAGTTGAAATTTCAAATTTCAAATTCAAAGACAATTCCAAAGTGCAAAATATCATCAAAGTTGTCCATCTGGACAATTCCAAAATGCAAAATATCAGCAAAATTGAAATTTCAAATTTCAAATTCAAAGACAATTCCAAAGTGCAAAATATCATCAAAGTTGTCCATCTGGACAATTCCAAAGTGTAAATTATCATAAAAGTTGTCATTTAGACCAGAGCCGGCCAACCCGCGGCCTGTGATCATTAAAGTTCCTAGAATTACACGATAAAATGCATAGATTCGGCCGGTTTATCTTTCCCGCGCATAATAATGCCTGCCGAGAAGTCGCAGTCCGCTTGTAATGACGATGTGATGTACTTCTTTACTACTATTCAAAATCTCTACAGGATGGCTATCATAATATTACAGTGTAATTACGTATAAGTTGGCGGTGGCGTAAACATGAACTGAGGCTATATTTTTATATTTTAATTTGGCAAACACACCTTCTATAGTTATGTCATAAACAACAGCGTCTCTCCTCCAAGTAGCACTGTACATCAGTGTGTGTCATCTATGGACGCCGTGGAGATGATCGATAGAATGGGCTATCACCACAGTTCCAGCATCAGGTTCCAGTTTCAAAGAGACACACTGACTCACAGTGGAGAAAAACCATTCTCTTGTTCCAACCGTAAATATTCATGTTCACAAAAGTCTAACTTAAATAGTCACAGTGGAGAAAACCATTCTCGTGTCCTGACCGTAGCTAATATTCAGAAAAGTCCAGTTTAAGAGGCACATGCCGACCCACAGTGCAGTAAACCACTCTCTTGTTCCAACTTTAACTGTTCATGTTCACAAAAGTCCAATTTAAATGGTCACATACTGACTCGTAGGAGAATACCATTATAATGTTCCAACTGTAGCTATTTATATTCAGAAAAGTCCTATTAATTGTTTTTCTAACCAAAAAACTTGCAGAACTCGATAATAACATTATCAAATTTAATTTTAATTAAATTTCTAAAAAAAAAAAAAAAAAAAAAAAAAAAAAAAAAAAAAAAAAAAAAAAAAAAAAAAAAAAAAAAAAAAACAGAAAAGTCCTTTTTAAGAGGCAGTGGAAAAAAACCATTATTTTAGGCCCTGTAAGCGGCTTTTGATCTGCTTTGCCTAATTTAGTAAAGTTCCCCAATGTTAACCCGGCGTCAATGACGTGAAAATAATTACGCGGTCAATAACGCCGGGTAACCGTGACCCGAATTTTATCGATGGGTTGTACCAAAACTAAAAGGGTCATCTTGATTTTGAAAATTATTTATTATTTATGGGTTCTTTGCTCATAGAAAATATTAATAATACCAGTATATTTTATAAATCAACTTTTTATTATCTTAGTAAGAAACACATGCGAAATCAACTACGAAAAAATAACTGTAGAATTTCATTACAACTATTGGTCATATTAACCCGTTTTTCTCATATATCTCCTTCCGCAAGCTGCGTCGCACTGAGCACGCCGGCGGTGCGGGTAGAAGGGGGTTGTATCTCCAGCTACTCAAGCGCGCAAGTCGAACGATTGACGGGAAAAAAAAATATGGCCGTTTTAAATCGCCTCGGGTCATTGTGACCCAGCGTCATCGACACCGGGTTAAGAGTTTTGCCCTTTGAATGTACAACAGCAGTTACTAGAATGTGTGCAAAAATTTACTTCTCACATAGTAACCTATTTATTCTTCTGTCCAAATAAATACTATTTGTGAATGTGTACGTAATATATGAATGTCGTCTAATTTCGTCTATTTGAAATACACTAGATGAATGAATATAATTTCTACTAAGTAACAAACTCCCATTAACTAAGAAATTTACTGTCAATGAGAACCAAAAAATTAAAGAACGCCGCTGAAATTGTGTATTTTTACATAAAGTTTCTTCCCCCTAACTTCCCCTATAGAATATTTAACAAAATCGATTTGAGAGCTCTAAAATTTCAAGATTACCATTTATATAAAAAAAAAAATTTATAAGAAAGTAAATATTTCCGGGTTACGAATAACCTGACAATATTTGTACCTACTACCACCACAGAAAGCGGAAAATGTTGCACCGTGATGGAGGACTTGGCCAGCCGAGGAATCGAACACGCGACGCCCGGGTGGGATGCAAACGTGTTGCCAACTCAGCCTCTGACCGGTCACCTGATAATACATGATTTTAGATACATTTTTTTGTTCATAGGCTCAACCCAAATTTTCAAATTTTATAAAAGCAACAAGTAATACAGGGCGAATCAGAGGCAGAAAAGTTACCGGGACAAAAACTGTGACAAGTATGTTGTACATGAAGTTTGGTTCGTAAGTGGGATTTTTTCTTTTCAATTTTTATTTTTGACTTTTATGTTATGTTTGGTTAGACATTTATCTTGATTTTGTTATTGGAAATTTTTCATGTCGAAAATATTTCGATCCTGAAAAATTAACTTTTTCTATAAAAGTCTCTTACAGGAAAACCGGAAAATTGGTTGTAAAATAGGTTGGAAATTGTAGTTTGAAAATTTTCCATGTTGGAATTTTTTTTTATTTTTCTGGAAAAAATTCTTGAGAATATTGGATAATCGGAAAATTATAGCCCTGAAAATTGATCGGAGAATGGGTCAAGAAATTAAAAAAAAAACATAGATAAGTTTTGTTTTTCATGTTGGGAAGTTTTTGATTCAGGATTTTTTTTCTATTTCTTCTTGGAAAACCGGAAAATAGGCTGGGAAATAAAAAAAGACAATTATCTTTTTCATATTATATGAAGTTTGGAAATTTTCCCTTTTGGGATAATTTTTTCTTTTGAATTTTATTTCCGAGAATATTGGAAAATCGGAAAATTTTATCTTGTAAAATTGATGAAGGAATGGGTCGTGAAATTTTCATAAAAACGTTTACCTTTTTGATTTAGTTATGGGAAGTTTGGAAATTTATCGTGTAGGAAAATGGGAAAAAAATTCTCGGAAAATTGGTCGGGAAACTGTAAGCAAGTTTTTGAGTATGAGAATTTCCGAGTTTTGTAAATTTTCTTCTTTTCATTTTTTATCATCGGGAATGCTGTTTGAACACTTCAACGGTTCGTTTTGAAAATATCGGAGGGCGCTACCCATTTATAAAAATCTTAAACTGTACGGTCATTGGTAATAATTGTATTGAATTCAAAAAAAAAAATTTATTAGTTCTTGAACCTCTTGATCTCGATGTTTGGCTATTTAAAAGTTTATAAAGCCATTTACATATTTGGACAGTTCACATCATCTCACATTTTTTGTGTTTGTTATTTTTATTACAACATTATTTTTATTACAAGATATTTTTTAACCACCTTTAAGCTTTTACACCTGTAGAGGACATTTTTCCTGGGAAAATTGATTGAGTGGGTACATTGAAAGTTTTGGAAGTAAAAAAATAATACCTTAAAAACTCTACGTGATCAAAAATCATGCAAGTGGACAAGGTTCGTTGCATAAATATACGAAACCACTCACGTTCGTAGAAAATGCGTTTAACAAGGTTTTAGCTCATCGAGGGGGTAGAGCGGTGATTGGGCCAAAAATTCGTGACGTAGCTTGAAGTCCATGTTCAACTGGGAGATTTGAATTAACTGCAATACAAGTGGTAATTTTTTACTTCAAGCTACGTCACGCGTTCGAAATTTAACCCTGTTAAACCCAATTTCTACGAACCTAGGCCCATTACAAAACTTGTTTTTCTTTAAAAAATATAATTTTTTCTGACGGTTGTTTTTCAAAAATGTTTCCAACGGTTTTTCAATTTAAGCTGTGCAAATTCAGCTAATTTGGGCAATATATATATTTGATCGAAAGCTGTATCTTATATCAACGAATGAAAGAGATACAAAATGGTTTTCTTATTATTTCTTTGGTTGCTTTTAAATGATTCCTGATAAGAATGTGAAAGATGTTATAATCCTGAAAGATCTAATAAGAACTTCAATCTACTGATAAGAATCACGTAATAGAATGTAAAGTAACGCGGATTTTAAAAATGGCACCTGTTCATTTACTTTATTATTTACGATTTCGAGATAGTATCTAGGTATTGTGATAGATCACAATATTATTATGTATAGCAGTGGTTTGTGTATGTTTATTTTTTCGACAGGGACCACAAGCAGTGGCGTAGCGAGGGGTTCACAATTCTCTAGCCACCCCCCCCTTCAGGACGGACCAATTTTTTATGGAGTCGAAATTTGTGTTTGTCAGCTTTAAAGGGAGGGGGGGGGGAGGGTGACACCACGTTGTCCGCTCTATCCGTCCCAGGTGCCATGCTAGCCTAAGCCGCTGCGATGGCGTAGGCTAGCATGGGTGCCACCAGGGACGGATAGCACAACAGGAGGGACGTAATGGGATAGGGTAGGACGGGTTCTAGCTGAATATTTACCACAACGGTGGAGGTGAAACGGGATACCATAATGGCCACTGACCACGGAATATTGTCCCGATTTTTTTTTCCGACTTCTCGACCAGGGACCGCTTATTGACAGCCGGACCATCCCTAGCCTCTTGCGGACCACTGGTTGGGAAAACCTGATGTATAGTGTCCGACCGAAACTGGACTTTCTACCGAAACCGAATCTTCGGTAGCTGTCTCAGTTTCGGCCGAAACCGAAACTTTTTTAGACATGTTAAAAATCTATTGTTTACTGAAATTTGACTTATTTTTTTAAACTTATGCACTTATTACACGTGTTAAATGAAATAAAAAAAGCAATAGTTGAAGTATGTGAATTTTTTATTTTTTTTATATTAAGTACAAAAAATTAACAAACATGTTAACTACTGCTTGGAACAAAAAATTGTCAATAATCAACACTTAAGTGCATTATAAAGGAAGGAACTCATTCATTGAGTATTTTAATTTAAATTGCGTTTACAATCACAACATTCTTAAGACTTTAATTTACCATTTATTGAAATCTTTTGCAGAGTTTCGGTGCAGCCGAAGGTTCGGCAGAAAATCTGCCGAAACTAGATTTTTTTACCGAAACTTGCCGAAACCGAAACCGAACCTTCGGTCGGTTACTAATTATATGACTTCTGTCCAAAACAACAAATTATAATAACTAGGTTATAACCAAAGATATTGAAATATAAGTAGATGTGCTATCTGCTGTTTTTACTATGTGGTTCTGCGCTTCCGGGTGTCGCCGATATTGTTTACCAATTAACAAATAAACTAAAAGAACAAATAATTAACGAATAAACCAAACGAACGTTAAACTAAATGAACGAATTCTTTCCTTTTTCAAAATATATTGTTAACCAATATTAATGCACATTTTCAAAAAATCAACGAAATGAACAAATTCTTTTTGTATGAAAACTACGCTAATTACCGCGTAGTCCGGCGACAGTTGCGCGGACACCATAGCATATCTCTTCTGAATTTGAATATCTTTGGTTATAACCCAATAAATAACAAATGTTCTCATCATGCACAAATAATAAATAAAAAAAGTCTATTATTAAAATAAATATATAAACATAGTTGCACTTTACTTTTCTTTCCTTCTACATATTTGTTGCAACATTGAACATTACTTAGTATCTGAAGTGTGAAGGTGCCGTGTGTGGTTTATATTGGCATTTGTTTTGTTTTATTTTTTGCTTTTATTTCTAATTGTATGTTTAAAATATAAATGTTGTACAAGCTTCCGTATGCACTACCTATCTGCTTGCTAAAATTCTTTGGGAAGGGTTGTCTGGAAGAGATCACTTTAGTGACAAGACGGCTATTGTAATGTTTTTTTTAATAATATATATTTTTGTTTCTATGTATGTATCCTTTTATGTGCAATAAATGGTTAAGAACAGATTAACTATGAATAAAATTACGTTTTGGTAGAAAAAATTTTTTTGGAAGTTAGAAAAGGGTAAAGTGCAGTGGCGGACTACGCCAGTCAGAAGCCCGGGCGGCAAAGTTGAATGAACCCCCCCCCACCTTAGTGAAGTTGACGTAATTTTACAAGTTTTTTATTCAGTTCACACGGGCCTCTTGATCAAATCCTAAACAATGCTTTAAGGACATTGCAAAAAAAAGTTTTTTTTTTAATTCATTTTCTGAAAGATGCATTTGTTAATAATGCTCCCACCATTTGAGGAAATTGGTAAAATTGATGGAGATACATAATTTTATATGAAACCGTTTTAAACAGTTTGTATGCTGAATTATCCTCAGCAAAACTTTGAAAGCGTTTTTCTCGAAACTACAACCTGGTTGACAACATATTAGAAAAACTATATATTCGATTTGCATGCACTAAGTCTTAAACAATTAGAAAATCCAGTCACTATGGCACTACTTCGGGATTTTTTTATAAAGGTCTATTTTTTTATGAACAATGAAAATTTTCCATAAAAAATCGAGAATAAAATTCGCTAATCCGCCATTTTTCATTTTTTTTAGATATCAAAATTCCCCTATGCCATAGACAGTAGATTTTCGAACAGATTAAGACTTGGTGCATGCAAATCGAATGTAAGTATAGTTTTTTTTTAATATCTTGTCAACCAGGTTGAAAAACGTGTTAAAAAAGTTTAGAGAAAAACGCATTCAAAGTTTTGCTGAAGGATAATTCAACATACAAACTTTTACAAACGGTTTCACATAAAATGCTGTATCTTCGTCAATTTTTCGAATTTCTTTGAAAAATTTGGTGGGTGCATTTTTAACAAATGCATCTTTCAGAAAAAAAAATACAAAAATATTTTTTACAGTGTCCTGGTGACTTAAGGGGGGGGGGGGGGGATAAGGTTTAAAGGCGAAATAAAGGCATAGTGTGAATCTCCGGAGACGCCTAGAAAAAAGTTCTTAAGCGGTGAACTCCATAACTCATCACCGGATCATTTGAAACAAAAATCGAAACTAACTAACTAACTAACCATCACGCCGTTTCCCCGCAGGGGTAGGCAGAGAGGACGGACCGCCAAACAACTCGGTCTTGGCACACACTCTTTGCCTCACTCACATTCATACATCGTCTCATACATACTCTTCTATTATTCTGACTTTTGACATGGCCCGTCTCAAGTATCTGATTCACTTGATCGTGCCATGTCTTCCTCGGGCGTCCCCGACTTCTTCTACCATTCACATTTGCATCATATATTCTTTTTACACTACTTTCTTCGCTCATTCGCTCTACGTGCCCAAACCATCTGAGGGTCCCTTTCTTAATTTTGCTCATTATACTTACATCAGCCTTACATTCTTTGCGGATATCCACATTTCTAACACGATCATACATGGTTTTACCACACATACGTCTCAGGGATCTCATTTCAACAGCATTCAGTTTACTTTCATCCTTCCTCTGCCAGTTCCATGCCTCACTGCCATACATCAGGGTAGGTACCAGGACTCCATTGTGGACTGCTAGCTTCGCAAAAAAACAAAAATCGAAATGCGTTTAAAAGGTAATATGTTTTCCTGTAGTCAGAGGGAGTTTTTGCCGATTTCTTTTTTTATTTTTGACAGCATTTTGAAGTGAAAAACGCGATTTTTGCTAAAAAATTTCGGTGAATTTGTTGTTATAAAATGGTAAAAAAACTCCCTCTGACTACTTGTTGATTTATGTGTAGAAATAGTGTACAAAATTTCAAAAGCATCGGTAAAGTCAAGTCAAGATTTTGAGTTATGATGTTCACGAACTTCAGAAATGTTGTTTGCGAGAAAACCTCCCCCCCCCCCCTCCTTAAAGCCTTTTTAAGGATTTGATCAAGGGAACAAGGAGGCATCTTCACTGGCTCAAGTGCCCCGAGAGAATCCAGTTTAAGCTCTGTTGGATGGTATTCAAGTCTCTTAACGGAATGGCTCCGACTTACTTATCGGAAATGTGTATTCCAGAAAATTCCAATTCTCGACAATCAACCCTCAGGTCAGCAGCAACATCAGCGATTGGAAGGTTGAAGGAACCAAAGCGCACACCATATACTAAATTCGGTGAGCGTGCTTTCGGAGTGTCGGGACCTAAAGCCTGGAATGGACTGCCACACGAGTTAAGAATGATCACAGATTCAGCGCAATTTAGAGCTAAACTTAAAACTCATCTTTTCAGACAGTCGTATCCATAAGTAAAAAAAAAAAACTTTCACCTTCGCCTTCACGGCTCGCAACATTGTAAATAACTAAGCATGTAAAAGCAAATTCTTAAAATTCTCCAGACTTTAAAAATAAATATTAACTCAAATTTGGCATTAATCTTCTGTTAAATATAAATATAAATGTAAAACTCATGCAATTTCCAGTGTTTTGAATATAATGTCCTCCACGTGCAAAGTCGTATCTTCCCCATAGCATAAGCATAAACTTTCTAATAAAGTGTGTTTTGTCGGAAGTGTCCTGCAGGTAAGTATGTTTCTGTATCTATTTGAAAATAATAAAATTAGATAGAGCCTAGGATTCATAATAAATTGTAAAGCGCCCTTGAGGTGATTTTTCACAAAAACGGCGCTATACAAATTATCCAATTATACGCACCAGATTTAAATGTCCGGGTTAAATTTTCCCCCAAAAAAAAAGGAAAAAAAGAAGGAAAAACTAAACCCTTTCACACACTTCCCCAAATGATCATCTAGTCAACCCACGCTATGCAATTGCACTATATAAGTATTATAAATACAAAACAATACAAGAACAACATGTCAACCTACTAGAGACCAAATGGGAATATAATTCACCGACTCCAGATATTTTCATATCAGAGGGTTCGGCTCTGTGGCATTTCTAATTGAACCTATAAATCCTACTGATCCCTCAATATAAATATTTAAAAAATCCTTTGTAATCCTACATGTATTTAAAATGACTGATTTTTGCATTTTTATATACAAATTCTTTGACAAATCTAATATGCTTAAATTTTGAATCAGATTCCTAAGTATTATGCCAGTGGCCGAAATAACAAATGGCAATATTTTTATAGTCCGAGAATGCCAAATTCTTTTAATCTCATTTCCTAAATCTGTGTATTTTCTTATTTTTTCAGAAATAGTTTTTTGAATATTACAGGAATTTGGAATAGCTACATCAATGATATAAGTTATTTTTTTAATTTTGTCATGTAAAACTATATCAGGTCTATTATGACTAATTGTTCTGTCTGTTAGTATAGTTTTATCATAATATATTTTATAAAATTCATTTTCTAAAAATGAATTTGGTTCATATTCATAATATGGTACTATATTACGGCAGTCAATCAAGTTATGTTTAATTATTAAACTTTGGTGAATTATTTTTAAAACCTGATTGTGCCTAAATGTATACTCGGAAGGCGCTAATATAGAACAGCCCGATATAATATGTTCTATAGTTTCGGGAAAAGCCAAACATTTTCTACATAAATCATCAATTTGATTTATATCTTTGATTATATGCTTTCTATAATTTTTAGTATTAATGACTCTATCTTGAATGGCAAGCATAAATCCTTCTATTTCTGCGCTCAACTCTCCAATACTCAACCATTTGCTTGACGAAAGTTTGTCAACATTATACCTTGGTTACTGAAGTCCTCACAAAAGGAAAAATTTATATTGTATTTCTTTACCTAAATATCCTACGGTTCACTGGCAGTTTATTTATTACGTTATCTAATATACTTATTTTCAAATATTTATATGTTTTGGGATCAAAGCTAATTCTTTTCTATCTGATACAATAAAAAATCAGAGAGCTAAAATACAAGCAAACGTCGAGGCTAGCGTTGCTAAGCAACTTCAACTTATTATATTATTATTATTATTATTATTATTTGGAGGCTCCTTCAACCCCCCCCCCTCCCCGTAGTCCGCCATTGGCAAAGGGCCCCGAGACGTGGACTGCCTAGGGGCCCCGACATGGTTAATCCGGCCCTGATGATGTTCACCGCATAACAACTTTTTTTCGATTCGCTATCACGGACTTATTTATTGATATTCTCGAAAACCAAAGCTCGTATCAAAAAAGTTGTGCCATAAAATCTTCTCTAAAATAATGAAGATTCACAGGTTCCCCTTGGTTTTACGAGTTTCCTAACACCGTGTATTTATAAAATTTTCTGTCAATGGTTTACCATTTTTAAAATCGCAACTCAATTTTATCGAGTAGCTATTTCATTTTTATGAATTTATTGAAGTAAATCATACATGTTGACAAATTGTCGATATAGTAAAAAAACTACCAATGTGATATGCAACTTATAGGTTTTCTTGGAAATTAAATCTAAAAATACCCGACTTTGATTCTCGCGGCAATGCATCACTTTATGGTGTAGAGTTGTAGAGTGTAGGGGAAAAACATTGAAAAATATTTAAGTCAACCAAATTTTATCTATGCATTCTTGTTTCCCCCGCCGCGCGCCACCCCTTTAGTATCTTTACAGCGCAGTATCGTTCATTTGGGGGCACAGTGTTAGAGTAGGTACCCCTCGTAACTCGTAAGCCATAAAGCTATTTATAGGAAGTCACTAGTAGAATCGCGTGTACTCGCAAAAGCTGTGTGGTATGTTTTTTTGTAGTTCCGGTGTCTCTTGTCGTCCTTGTTCCCTGGGTAGTTTTCCTGGTCGCAGTAGCACTATTGCGTTGTGATCTTTGTCGTCGTTCTAATCTCCGGTCATCTGGTTATTTAAAAAAAAGTAATATGGATGTTAAGAGGAACGGCTGCACGGCCTTTTTCGTAAAAAAATTATTTTGAATTTGACGCCAAAATACTTGACGAAATTGAATAATTCTTTATTAAAAGTTATAGCAAATATCTAGTACGGATAACATGTGCTACTGTATTTATTTTTGGTTTAATTATTTAAAAAATAATCTTGTCCAACCTACATATATTAACGCTTTTTTATAACGTGTTTTTTTGTTTATTTTATATGTTTTTACATATAAGTAATGAAATATAAAATAAAAAAATAACACATTGTGAAAAAAGCATCTTTAGGGTCGATAATTTAAATTTATGAACGACAAATTCGTGTTCCAATGTAAATCGGTCGATTGTATTTTAAATTTAGGCCCATCAAAATGCTTTTTTAAGATTACTATATTTACGTAGTAGGTAGGATTCAATTATTTTATTTAAACAATTAATAATTTAAATAATTAATTATTTAATAAAATAATAACAATTAAATAATTAAACTATCAAATAATTGCTAGAGTTGCCTGTAAAATTGTAAAAAATAGATTTCTTCAATAACCTATATTTTATAATTTGAAACACAAATACATAAAGTAGGATGTATCCGTGCTAGACATTGATACACCTTTTTATTTAAAAAAATGTTATTCAGTTAAGTGAAATATTTGGGCCTCAAATTAAAATTTAAGTTTTGCATTAAAAAGGCCGTGCAGCCGTTTCTCACATCCGTACCTATACATTATTTTTAAATGACCTAAACAACGATAGTGATCACAATGCGCGGGCGCTGGTACAACCAGGAAAACTGCCCAGGGGACAAATAACAAGGGCACCGGAACAACGAAAAAACTGATTTTAGATTTTAAAAGTATTTTTGTTATTTGTTTTTGGGGTGTTATGCCGTGTTCATCAGGGAATGTCCGAAACGATGGCTAAAGGAGGAGGTAGCGAAACACGGCATAACACCCCAAAAACAAATAACAAAAAACGAAAAAACTTATCTAAACAAAAAAAATCTCACTCCTCAGTGCACGCAAGATGAAATCTTAAATTATTTGCATAAAAAAATATTTGCGTGTATTAATTACACATTCAGTAAATTTGTAATTAAAACACGCGTAATGCATACGCATAAAGCATACACATAATGCATACGAATAAGGCATAGGTTCTCAACGTGGGCGATAACGCCCCTTTGGGGGCGTTTCAGACTTTCAGGGGAGCGGGCGGTAGGAGACCTAGAGAAACCCATCCCACCCTAACCTATCTTGCCCCATCCCATTTACAAAAATATTTTCCCTATCGCATCACATCACGCCTCCTCCGTCGTGGCAAATGTGACCCCATCTTGGTATCCCATTACGCCCCCTTCGTCGTGGTCAATTGCTGTTTCGGATTCACGAGTTAGGGGGCGTCTACGGTTGACATTTATCATATGACAACGGGTCGCTTCTACGATTCGTTCTTGAGTTCATTTCGGATGTGGAATGATTTGCCAGCGTCTATGTTTCCTTCCTCCTACACTCCCTTCTCTCCTCTAAAAGATCCTTCACACCGCATCTTCAAAGATGACATAGTTGAATGTGAAGTTAATGTAAAAAATCACTAATCAGGTATTCAGTTTTCTAAAAGTAAATCGTACAAACGTAAACATATAGAAAGGGTAGAACCATTGCCACTTAGTTCATACATCCATAGCTTATGAGAATTCTTGACATTCCAATCGTCAAATATATTTACCACTAATGCGTGGTGTGAAACATTTCTGCGTGAAATTACTCACGTTCAATGAACTCAAATAAAGCAGGCGCCTACCTATTATCACAAAAATATATTATTTTTCTTGATTAACTAGCTGAACCACCCGGCGTTGCCCTGGCTTCTTTCTGCTTTAAGGGGAAAAGTGGATGGGTGGTTTTTGGAAATTTCACACAGATAGTGAACTTTGTCGTGTTTTGAAGGAAAATATGCAAAATTTCAACAATCTCGAAATAAATCTACTGATTTGCATAAAAATCAAACCCAATCCGCCCGCCCGCCAGCCACAGACATACTTCTTCATACAGAATGGCTTGGAATAAAGTTTTGAGGTTGTAAATACTAGTAAACCGGCTGTGGTCTTAAGTTGGAAATGGGTGATTTGCATTATCGCGGGTGCAACATTTAGACGCATGTAAAGCTTCTTAATAATAAAATAAAATAAACATTTTTAATGAAACTATTCTTGGAACAGCTACATTTTAACATGTTCACTTTTTATTAGTTCATAAATTTTTTATTGAAATAGTCAAGAGGAAGGTTCAAAGTGCTATCGCGGGTGCAACCATTTGGCCCACCCTTTCCAGATCATAAGACAAAAACACAAAAGTCTGTTAATTGTGAAACATTTATTACGTTGTGCCTTGATATTTCGTAAGGCGTTAAACTAATCAACTAAAAAAATAAAAAAATATATAGAAAACAAAAACAAACAATGAATTATTAGCTTTTCAAGCAATCGCGGGTGCAACATATTTCGTTTATTTTTTTTTTCTTTTTGTATTTTGAAATATAAAAAAAGTGTTATTTTTTTCTCTTTTTGTAGAATTCCTTTTTATATTTTGTAAGGTTCTAAGAGGTTCCAAATTATAATAATAATAATAATAATGATTTATTGTCTTCATTTCTTAATAACAAATAGAGATAATGATATCCTCACTGGGATCTCCCGTGCTGAGGATTTCATTTACATATTATAATTTAATTATAAGAACAATATGAATTTGACATAACATTATATCATGTAGTATTTTTTTAATAATTATAAAGTAAATAAGATAGTTTTTTTTATAATTCAGTTCACTAGATTCGGTTTTAGTCTGTATTTGATTTCAGTATATTTTCTATTTCTGATCTCCCTATATTTAGTATCCAGCTTTTTATTTGAAATTTAAATGTTATAATGTTGAGGTTTTTGAGTGAGAGTGGTATTTTATTGTAGAGTTTAATGCCATAATATAAGAAGCTTTTTTGCCCAAATGTTGTGTTAGCAGTTACTTGTTGGATATGTTTTTGACCATGAGATCTAGTGTTTCTAATGTACGTGTCAGTTGTTATTTCTTGGGTTTTGTACTTATGAATGTAAATTAGTATAGTTTTAGAATATAGTTGTTTAATTGACATGATGTTAAGATTGTTGACGATTTCGTCAGTGCTAGTTCTTACAGGAACTTTCAGTATAATTTTCATTATGGCTTTTTGAGTTTTAATTAGTGGATTTAGTATGTTTTTATTTGCACTGCCCCATCCGATAATACCGTATTCTAACAGTGATTGGCAGAGAGCCATGTAAATCTTGATTAAGTCTTTTTTAATGAGGACATTCCTGATAGATTTGAAAAAATAACTTAGTTTTTTAATTTTATTATTTAAATAGGTAATGTATTCGGTCCATTTTAAGTTTTGGTCAATTTTTAGACCCAGATACGTTATATGGTCAACGTTTTCTAATGAGGGACAATTACAATTCTCATTTAAGTGATGCGGGCTATGAATTTTCAAGTTCAGGTTTTCTTCAGAGTTTTTCTTATTTTTTATTTTGAAAGTGATGAATTTGGTTTTATTAGCATTAAGTGAATGGTAGTCTAGCCATTTTTTAATCCTATTAAGTGTGTCTTCTGCTTTCTTAAATGTTTCTGTCCAATTATTCCCATTTATTAGGAGAACAGTATCATCCGCAAAACTGATGATTTCTCCTTCACATTCTATGTGGCATAAGTCATTAATGTAAATAAGGAACAGAATCGGACCCAGAATACTTCCTTGGGGCACCCCGAATTCGACATCAATACACTCACTGGTTATATTGTTAAGTTTCACAGTTTGCTTTCTATTTCCCATATAACTTTTAAAAAATATCAGTTCATTATCAGTAATCCCTATGTTCTCTAGTTTTTCAAAAAGATGTGAGTGATTTATTGTGTCGAAGGCTTTAGAAAGGTCGAGAAATATGCCAATGCATTTTTTATGTGAGTCTAGAGAATTTTTAATATATTCAATTACTAAGGCTATGGCGTTTGATGTTCCTAGATTTTTTCTGAAACCAAATTGTTTTGGTGATAATAGTTTATTTGATTCTAGGTAGTCGACGAGTTGAGTTTTAACTGTTATTTCTAAGATTTTAGATAATGTGTTTAGAATTGTGATTGGTCTGTAGTTATTGATATCTTTACGATTTCCTGATTTAAAGATCGGTGTAATAGTCCCTATTTTGAGTTGAGATGGAAATCTGCTTTCCGTGATAGATTTGTTTATTAGAAAGAGTATCGGTTCGGTAATTTCGGCTTGGAAGAATTTTATTGTTTTCATTGTGATTTCATCACTACCAGATGAAGATGTTGGTTTGAATTTAGATAATATTAGTGATAGGTCTTGTTTAGTGATTTGTTTTAGAGCAAATTTAATCCTTTGTGGATTTACGTGTTTGTTTATGTTCGGGTTAAGTGTTGAGGTTTGGTTATTTTGTTGGCTAAATTCGAGCCTATGTTTGCAAAAAAGTTGTTAGTGTAGTTAATTAGTTTATGTACGTTTTTGTTGAGCGAGAGTGTACCGTTATCTGTGTTGATTTCTTCCGATGGGTTTGTTTTGTTTTGATCTGTGTAGGTGATTTCTTTAATTATTTGCCAGATAAGTTTTGGATTATTATTGGATTGATCTATTTTAGATCTGTAGTAATTTTGTTTAGCCGATTTAGTAAGATTGGAGCAGATGTTTCTATAGTTTTTGTAAAATAGTTTAAGGGAAAGGTCGTAAGGATTGTTTTTTACTTGCTGATGGATCTTGTCTCTTTTCCTTATACATTTAAGTAGGCCAGGTGTGATCCAAGCTTTTTTGATAATTTTATTGTGTGAATACGTGTAAGTTTTTATTGAAGTGTGGTTTTGTATTTTTAATTGCAAGTGTTCAATAAATATTTTCCAAGCAACTTCTAGATCTTCAGCTTTATATATTGACTCCCAGGTTTCAGTTTGTAGTGATTTTTTTAGTTTTATGTAGTCTATAACATGTCTATTCCACGTTAAATTTTGAGTCGATGGTCGATTTTTCTTTGCATGAATGTTAAGAATTAAAGTGTAGTGATCAGTGATGGTGGATTGATGTATGATTGTGGAGTATTTTTTATTTGTTTTTGTCATTATGTGGTCAATGCAGGTTTGCGAGGGGATTGATTTATTCATTTTGTGATCAACTCTTGTTGGTTCCCTTATTGCGGCAGACATCCCGTGGGAGAGGAGGAGTAATTGGTACTCCTGTGTTTGTGGATGTGTTATGGTCCCAATCACTTTCTGTTTCAGTGGTGGTTTTCGGAGATTTCAAAACCAATGTGCATTTGAGATGAGACAGTGAGGTTTGTGCCACGGAAATGCTATCACGGTCTTCAGAATGAAAGAAGTGTTTCGATTAAATGCCTGATTTATTTTTCAGTCCTTCCCATTTATCATCCAACGTGACCATTTTTTTTAACTTATTTTTTTTTTAATATAAAGAAGATGTATCAGAGGTATTGCGTGCCAAATCATAGAATTTCTATAAAAAACGGAATAAAACCGGAATAAAATAAAATAATATAAATTCACCTATTAAATATAAATCACCAGTAATACACAGCTTATATTATTATTAAAGGCATGACAAAACAATAAAATATAATAAATCACACAATAAGGGAAGTTGTCAAAGAGCGATTCTAACATCACATCGCGGGTGCAACCAATTTGGGTCAACGTTTATTTCAATTCAGCTATCATTGTACTAACGTTTTTTTTAAGTTTGCCTTTGACTTCTTCTTACTTTTACAAAGTTTCAAAACATTGGCACTTTATTTCTGTGAGAAACACAAACTTTTATACCTTTTGTATCGCGGGTGCAACGAGCTAACAGTGACTTCTTGTAGTCAATGATGCTTAAAAAATAACAATAAGTACTTGATCTTTCGGCAGGTAAGAATAAATTTATATTGTCACTACACGTTTATTGGTAAAACATATCGAAGAAAGGTACAAATACTGTGATTTGTAAATTAATGTCGAGAATCGTCTATAGCGGAATCGCCCAAATGGTACATTGTCAATAATTGAAAAAGTTTTTATTTTTTGGTATTCGATTAACTTCATCGTATCTTGTCTGCCTAGGGCGTCACCGACTCCCCGACTTCTGCCACCATTCACTTCCACTTCATATAAGCTCATAACACTTCTTCGTTCACCCGCTCTCAATGTCCATACAATCTAAGCAGCACTTTCTTAATCATACCAATTTCGCTTACAATAATTACGCTTAATATTACAGTGAAAAATATTATGGCTTTAAAAAAATATGTTCATATAGACCAATAAACGCTGATTCTGAATATATAACTTTTATTTCATAATATTAAACGCAGAGTTTTAAAAAAATTATTAAAAAGTGCATTTTTCAACCTCTCCTGAAAACACAGCGTTAAGTTGGCATTACTGAAATGGTGAATGGTGACGTCACGCGTCACACTCACCCACTGTCACCTGGTGATCGCGTTTATTGTATTGTATTGACATTTGAAATGACAAGTGCACATACGCAATTCAACATTTCGTGTTTTTGGTTTATTTTCATACTGTTTATAGAGATTTAGATAAATAATAGTTATTGTGTTTAATGAAACATAATTTAGGCCCTCAACAATTTACGAAAGGGGCTATATTTGCGAAAATCTGCAACAAATTTTGCCTATTGTCATATTTGACATTTGGTTGACGATACATCGATCGTATTTTCAAATTCTTTTTAGTATCAAGGGCTTTTTATACACACTATTAGGTATAAATACCAGTTTCTGTATGTGTTATACATAAAACAATGTACCTACAAAGTAACGCCTAACACAAAACACGATGTCACATGTATTAACAATGAAAGAGAGAGATTTATTGTTTTTATATTGCACTTTGATTAAATACAATAACAGTAGCGGTGAAATGTGGACATTTTACCAATGTTTTCCAATATTAAAAGCAGTTAATCTTGAATAAAAAACGATTTCTCACACCTAATTGTCATAGTAGCCTCATGATTCATGATTCCGCCATATTGTTTATCATTTAAAACAGGGATGTTCTGCCCAAAAAAATTATTTCCCTAGATTTCGAAGTGAAATTTCCCTAGAATTTCACATTTACGCAATTACCTACGTAGCCACCTGATTGTGTAAGGCCACGTCCGCATAGGCAGGCGGCTTGCTTAGCGCCTAGAGCCTAGCGAGTCACCTAGCGAGTAACTTAATAAAACGAACGTTCTCGAATTTTCGCGACCGGCCGCACTGCGCGCTTGGTGCCTAGACAGTCGCCTAGCGTCTATCGAAGTAAACCAACGTGTTGGTTTTTTGCCACTAGGCGCGAGGCATTTTAGAAGTAAAAAATGTATGAAATATTAATTGCATCAGTTTTAAAAAGAGAACCTTGTCTATGATGTTGAATCCAGCTAATAAAAAAGCTCCATATAAATGCAAAATATAGGAAGAGGTAGCAATCGAAGTAGAAAAAGATGATTTGTACTGAAAAGTGATTTTTTTTTTTTTTTTTTTTTTTTTTTTTTTTTTTTTTTTTTTTTTTTTTTTTTTTTTTTTTTTTTTTTTTTTTTTTTTTTTTTTTTTTTTTTTTTTACAGTGAATACCGCACAAGAATCTCAACTGCTCCCGTCTGGAGCCAGTGAGACTATGGCATCCCCAATTGGGGTATGTTGTGAGGCTGAAGGTAGTGGGGAGGGGAAGGAGGTGGGGAAGAGGAAGGTTGGGAAGTACCTGGCTATTCAGATCTGGTCACTAAACACGGCTAAAGCCATTTTCAAGCAACGTTTCAATTCTGAATGGTGGTCTTACACCAGGGCTAGTCTTACTTCCACTCTGGAACATGCCGCAAATATACTATATATTATTTTAAATGAATTAATTGTGAATTAACACAAATTAATCAAATAAAATTTATTTGCGCATGCCGGGTTCGAACCCGCGACCTCCGGAATGTGAGTCAAGAGTCTTAGCCACTGGACTACGGAGGTCGTCTGTAACATTTATTTATGATGAGATTTTTTTTACATTGAGAAGTTAATTATGGTTATGAATTTTTGTTATTTGTTTTTTGGGGTGTTATGCCGTATTGCAGCTCATCTGCCCTGATGTTGGGCACTGTAACGTTGCCCGAAAAGTTGACTAAAGAAGGAGATGGCGTAACACGGCATAACACCCCAAAAACAAATAACGAAAATACTTTTGGCCGTGAAAATCCAAAAACATACATGGTTATGAATGTATATTATGGTTATGGCGTTGGATTATGTTTTCAGGCAATGAGTTGTTCTGCCAGGTAATTAATCCAATTCCGTTGAAATAATTCAACAAAATTTCCCTGTTTGTAATGCACTGTTTAAAAATCTACATCGTTCATACAGAACATTTAACTCCCCATGGCTTGACCGTGACTTATTTATGTCATGAACCCAACATGATGGATAAGACCGTGAAATGGAATATTTTAAAATATGAATTTTGTGTAAGTAGCAGTTTTAGAGCTATTTTTGAAAGTGACATCTCGTCAACGTGCCGACAAGCAAATGACCAAGGCACCTAGCGACCCACCACGCAAACCACCTTCAGTGCGGCCACCATGTAACCTAGCAAGTAGCCAGAGTGCAAGCCACTAGGCTCTAGGCGCTAAGCCAGCCACCTGCCTGTGCGTTCGTAGTCTAACACTAATCCTGTTATATGTTAATTAATATGATTAATTAATTGGAAAGATATCGGAACTTGGTAAATATACTAATAATACTGTGCTTTTCCAAATAAAACACTTTTTGCTACGTAAAGTAATAATTTAAAAGTACGAATGCACTCACCACTGAATTAGAAACTGAATTCCAAATAAAAAAAAAAAACACTTTGCAAAATAAAAATTAACTACAATCACCGAAAAAACAGAACTTAAAACATAAATTAATTTTTTTTTCAGAGGTCCCATTTATCTTTTTAGATACATATAATATCATTTTGAGTTGTCAGTGTTAAAAATAACATTGCATGTAAGTACATGAACAATAATTAAGATTCATAGGAATTCCAAAAAATATGTATGTATACGTATATAATATATATATATAAAAATACCAGTAATATTGTCATATGTAATAAACATTTTTCCAGAGTTCGAAATTTCCCTAGATTTTGTCCTGATTTCCCTTATCCCTAAAAAATATTTTTCTCCCCTAGATATAGGGAAATTTCCCTCGACATAACATCACTGATTCAATATGACAACTTGAAGGTTAATAAACTATCGGTGGGTGAAGACCATATCTTCATATTAACAATCCACCATAGATATGGTGCTTTTCTGATGGTCTAGAAAAATTAAAACTTTGACAATTATTTTAACTATTAAAACTAACTATAAAAATAAAAATGCAGTTATTTAAGTTTGAAAGTCTTTATTCATTAAAAAAAATAAAAAAAATGGACTGGAGTTCTCTATTAGCCTTATATATACACCTCACTTTACCACAGATGAGCAATTGTTTCGTGTCGTCCTCGGCGAACTCTACTTCTTTTACCATTATTCACTTCCACGTTCTGCTCACATTCCTTCCTTCGTTCATTACACTCATATACGTCTGTCACTCCTGGACACTGCCCCCATATTCCTATCCACCCCACATACCATTTTCCTTCCCAGAATGTCTTCCCCCTCCTTTCCTTAAAAATACCGTTCACACAGCAACCCCTGATAAAGGGCCTAAGGGAAATTATTTTCCCCAGGGCCTCCTAAATGAAGCTAACGAAAAAAAAAATTGTGTACACACATTTTCATTTTGAGCTTTGACCTTATGCTTTGAGCTTTGAGATTTAAACTGTGAACATAAACCGAGTTCCGAGTTTAGAGATTTGAGCGTTAAGATTTAAGCTCTAAGCTTTGAACTTTAAGTTTTGTTCTTTCGCTTTGAACTTTAATTTTGATCCTTAGTTTAGAGCTTTAAGCTTTGAGCTTTGAGCTTTAAGCTTTGGCCTTGAACTTTGAGCTTTAAGATTTGAGCTTTAAGCTTTGAACTTTTGGCTGTAAGTTTTGAGCTTTAAACCTTGAACTTTAAGCTTTAAGCCTTGAGCTTTAAGCTTTGAGCTTGAAGCTTTGCCCTTTAAGTTTGATCCTTAGCTTTGAGCTTTAAGCTTTGAGCTTTAAGTTTTGAGCTTTAAGCTTTGAGCTTTAAGCTTTGAGCTTTAAGCTTTGAGCTTTAAGCTTTGAGCTTTAAGCTTTGAGCTTTAAGCTTTGAGCTTTAAGCTTTCAGCATTAAGCTTTGTGCATTAGCTTTAAGCTTTGAGCTTTAAGTTTGGTGCTTTAAGCTTTGAGCTTTAAGATTTGAGCTTTAAGCTTTGAACTTTTGGCTGTAAGTTTTGAGCTTTAAACCTTGAGCTTTAAGCTTTAAGCCTTGAGCTTTAAGCTTTGAGCTTGAAGCTTTGTCCTTTAAGTTTGATCCTTAGCTTTGAGCTTTAAGCTTTGAGCTTTGAACTTTAAGTTTGATCCTTAGCTTTGAGCTTTAAGCTTTGAGCATTAAGCTTTGTGCATTAGCTTTAAGCTTTGAATTTTATGCTTTGAGCTTTAAGCCTTGAGCTTTAAGCTTTGAGTTTTATGCTTTGATCTTTAGCTTCGACCTTTAAGTTTTATGTTTTTAATTTTGAGCTTTGACCTTTAAGTTCGGACTTTAAGCTTAGAGCAATAAACATCGAGCTTTTAGCTGCAAGCTCCGAGCTTTAAGATTCGAGCTCATACCTGTTTCAACTCGAGCTTCGACCCTTACGCAGAGTTTCTTGAATTCAGATGAAGATGGGAATGATACTAATGATCCTCTGAATTTGAACTTCAAGTGTGCAAAATTTCATTAATCTCGGTATAAAACTGTAGATTTGATTTTTCAAAATTTCATGCAGAAAGTAACCTTTCCATTGTTTTGAAAGTCAAGTGTGCAAAATTTCATTAATCTCGGAATAAAACTGTAGATTTGTGTACAAATCAAATCTATGCCGCCTGCGCTCCACGACGCCCGCCGCCACCGACAATGAACTATATATATATTAGAAGAAGAAGATAATTGTATATTTGAAATGGGTATTTCTGTTCTATAAATTTTTATGGATTGCGATTTTTTCAAGTTGACTAACGGTGTTCATTCGAAAGGTAAATTTCAGGTCGTCTTTAAAATTTTCAGCTTCACAAATCCTTCATTTATAATGTCTGCGGTGGTAATAATAAAAAACGTATTGCTAGAACACTTGGTCCGAAAGAAATTTTCTACCAGCATAATAGTGTTTGATATATGTATAATGTACCTATGTATTCTCCAGCGGGCGTCTCGCACTCCTGGCGGTTCGGTGACCGTGGCGATACAAAAAACGACGAAATTAACCGAACATTGAACAGATGATATAACCGGGCCCACGCTGCCCAGAGTCAGAGTGCCCAGTACTCGCACTGGTCTGCTCAGTGCTCCCGCCATGCGCCATGGCCGGAATGGGAATAGTTGAGACGACCCTGACATATTTCAGAGTTCGGTGACTGATCGCATGCTTTCCGCTTTCCACTTTCCGGCGAGAAAGCTCCACATTCTTAGTTTAAGTTTGACGGAGAACCTATCCAGAAATCGTTTGAATTTAAACAAACTTTATAAAAAAAATTATTAAAAAATCCCACTGTTCTAATAAGCCATACTCTCATTGTTATTTTGTCCTGTGTTATAAAAGAACCGTTGTTAATTTATTATCGATTTGTACATACTATACTATATGAATGAGCTAGGAGCACTTTTGTCCGGTGCGGCCGGTACACCAGTGGGCACTGATTTACTAGAACTTGAAACATGTGCTCTGAGGATGGGAAGGGGATTGGAGTTTAATCGTCCGGTATACACGACAACTTAATAAGCCAATATCAGAATTTACAATGGATGGGCAGGAACAAAGGAAGTGATTGAGCGTTGTTTTTTTTTCCTTATGTATGTCTTCCTTCTTCTTTTTCTTATATTTCCTTGCCTTTTTTGACTCTTTCTGTCTTGTCTCTTATTTTTTTTCTCGTCTTTTCTAGTCTCTTCTCGGCTCTTCTTTCCTCTTATTCCGTCTTCTCGCCCCCTTCTTGGCTCTTCATCTTGAATATTTTAATTTCTTACCATTGCTTCTCCTCTCTTCTAGTCAATTTTATTCTCTTCTTGGTACTCAAGGTGCACTGCATGCATTCTAATATCGTCTTAGATCTTCTAGTCTCTTCTTGCCTCTTCTTGTATCTTATTGCATCATATCGCCGTTTCTTGGCTCTTCTTACTTCTTACAGGTCCTTTTCGTCTATTCTTGTTTCCTGGTCTATTGCCTCACCTTGGTTCGTCTCGTCTCTTTTTGTCTCCTCTCATATCATCAACATCAACATGAACCACGTTATATTAGTGTTATCACAACGAAAACCTTGAAAAAATGCACAGGTATCTTTCTCTGTTACTACCGATGTGAAAAATAGATGTAGGTATAACCTGCGCAGTCGGGCGCTTTCTTCAGAGTTATCGTGTTATTTTAGGGGTATTGTACCGTGTCGCGCTTCCTCCATCATTAGTCAAAGTTTCGGACAGCATCACGGCGTCTATCATCAGGGCAGATGAAATACGGCTTTATACCCCAAAAATAAATCATGATAATACTTTTGGCTGTGAAAATCTGAAATCATATCGGATAAGAGGGTTGTTTGAAGAACACCACAAGGCGATGCTGAAATATATTAGGAAATATAAAGATTTTTTACAATATATATACATTTTTAGATCCATGAAGTCTGTTTCACCAATTATTTAATTATTATTTATTGCGTTACATAAACCAAAAGTTAAAGAACCATGAATAAATAAATAATTGATGTTCTACAGAACGAAAACACACAAATTATGCGTAATTTGTTGAAATTGTAAAACACAACTAGTACTCTTACAACAATTATTAATTTAGTTTTAAAAATGTCGAATTATCCTAATTACGTTAAGAAACCAAATTTACCTTTTTTCTCAAAATCTCAAAAAAAAAAAAAAATATTTACTGTTGTGCTCGTAGTACGGCGATATAATATATAATATTGGCGTATCTCCAAAAAGTGACACAAATAATAGATATCTATCTAATAATAGATAAGAATACGCGCCTTTCAATTAAATCCTTACACGTGTCAGAAATTCAATTTTGTATAATATGACCTCCACGGAATTATCTGCCGCTAAATAAACTCAGTGGAAAATATTATAATATTCCAATCGACACATAAATTAAAAACAATGGGCCGACCTTGAGTTCTCATTCTAATAGTGGGACTATTTTTACATGAACACATTTGAAGTTCATGAAATCCCTGACCACAAAACCGCAATTCTTTAATTAAAAGATTTTTCGGACTTCATGAAGTTACCTCCGCAGTATTTTTTTATCTTTGAACTTGAACTTCAAAATGGTATTATAATTATTATTATTACGATTAATAATACTTATCGTAAATGCGAATGAGTAATCTTTTATAATTTTCAGGCGCGTTTATTTATATTGTTATTTCAGAAAAAAATGTGGCATAGGCGTGATATTACTAAGGTTCTCATGAATAACGTTTTAGTAGGAAAGGAAAGCGATTAGACAAGCCTTAGAAAATAAGAAATCCGTAAATAGCAATGAAAATATAACAAAAATCTGTCATCAAACATTCTTATTTGTGTTGTCTGTGCAGTTGGTCAACGTAGCTTTAGATACTTTGCCACGAAAATATTCAACATTCTCCCAGAAAACATCAAACTGATTCAAACACAGAAAGAATTTAAAAAATATCTTAAAATTTGGATATATTCTAATGATCGAGCCTATACTGATGCTCTCACCCAAACGCCCTGTCATTGACAGTTGTTATTGTGGTAATAACCATGCAGTTTTTGTTTTGTGTATATAAAAACAATAATGTAATCTAAAATAAAGTTTTTGCTGTATAGAAACCTACATTATACATTTATAAAAAACCATAGATAAAATTGTGAGAAACAATTTACTGAAAAATTCTGCCTCAATACAGGTTCACCTAGTGAGGCAGACTATGCACAACTAAAAATATTGTATAATTATGCTACTTTTGTGTAACCGATCTTACATTACTTTCTACTTGTTAATTTTTTTGTACGGATGTAATATATTTGTAATCTACATTGAACATGTACTTTTTTAGTTGTAATGTTGCCAATTTCATTGAATAAAGATATATTATTATATTATTATTAGTGCGTTAGGTTAGGTATTTTTAAAAATTGGAACTGACAGTGTGAAGAATTCAGGCAAGTGATAAAGAAGGTACCCACACCTACCTATCTATAATAAAATATTTTTAACGGTGATCATACAACTCAGAATGAACTCAACACCTACTTTGAAAAGTCATTAGAAGTGATGAAAAAAATTGGTTAAGGCCAAAATCCGCGCTCAAAAAGAAGAAGATGGAGAGTTTGTAATTACGAATGTTAGAGGAGCGCGCTAATATTTAAAGCGATAAAATCGATGCGAAAATTGTGAAAATGTTTAATAAAACACCACTCGTTTAAAATAGAGCAAAAATCTCATGGAAGGCATCTTAAGAGCGTTTAACCAGCCAGCGGCCGAAAATCCACATTTCGTCGAAAGTTGTTCTTACGATCGCGCAGGGCGGTTACAATGAGAAAGATCAATTATTCTCCGTACCAGCTTTTTAAAATTATAACTCAATATAGATTTTTTTTATTTTTTTTTATTTTTTATTTATTTACATATGTATATATTATATTACAATACATTACAATGTGATCATTTGTCTGTCCAACTGGGCAGAATACCCGTTTCAGGACAGCCAAATTGTATATTTAGTTCATAATATTCTTAACAAAGAAATAGTTTCGTTCAAAATATCACGGTATTAAAATACACGGTAAATTAATCAAAATTAATCAAAATACACGGTAAATATCAAAAAATTTCATTCCAAATTTGCTTTAATTTATACCTACATCAAAAAATGCTGAAAGGTATGATGATAAAACTATTAAAATAATGTACCTACTTTTTGTAATTATTTTTTGATTATAAGTATTTATCATTTTTCAATAATGTCTAAGTTAAATAAGAATGTAAAAAAAAATCTGAAATATATTAGTTTGTAAGTACGCAAATAAATACACAAACGGACCAATTTTCGCCAAGAAACACATGTACGTAGGTATATATTTTTTAATGATTTTATTTAAACTAAAATTAAAATTCCAAAACATGCGATACCCAGATAATGTATTTGATTTATTTTACTGCATGATTATATGATTTTAAATAGGTCTGGTACAATACAAATTTTTTTTTTTTAAATTTTAAACTAAAAATAAACATTTTTTTTAAAATTTAAAACATGCGAATGATAGATAAAAGAACAATCTTTCGAAATCCATTTATAATTTTTTTGTGGAAAAGAGTCAATACGTCTAAAATCTGATTTAAAAATGACATATTTCTGGTTTTCTCTGGTAATACCTTCTTAAGTATCATTTAAAGAAACATTGTGGATTTTTTCACAACTATGACTTGTAAAATAACTGAAACAAACGTGTTTATTATAATTTTCGGAGCATACTTTGCGATTTTTTTTCTGTCGAGGGAATTTCATATAATTTGCGTTTCGGCGTGGAACGCGTCTAGAAAAGAACGCGTAGATAGAACGCGTCTATCTTAAAAAATAACATATATTTTTAAGAGCTTAAAAACTTCAAATGATTGAGGGAGATATGTAAGAAATCGGAAGAAATTCGGGTAGCGGCCGCTTAAATAGGTTAGGTTAGATTATGGGCTATTTTTATATTTTTTTATAGCTTTTGATGTCTTTTCAAAGAAGTGTTGAGTTGAGTTGATACTGAGTTGGCATGGAACCATTTTTAACACAGTTTCAAAAATGGAGCTGATTTTTCCCTATTTTGAATATGTTCCCATTCTCCGCACCATCTGTCTCACTCTCCCACCCCCACTCTTTTCTTACCTCCGCTAGTCGAACCTCCACTCTCACTTCAACGCATAAAGTATTGACAATAATTTTCTAACAATATGTGTAAAGTTAGTATTAATCCTGATGAAGGAACAGTGATTCCGAAACCAAAAAATACTCTAAATAAAGTGGTATTTTTCTAAATTATTTTTTACTTTTAATTATTTTATTTTTATATCATAAAGTACAAATATGCAGTACGAAAGTCTAAGTAAAGCACTATCTAGGCGTTTACACCAGTGACATTACTTCGAGAGTGACCCTAGACGACAATTATCTTACAGTGATGTAACAACACATAGTGATGTGACACTATTAACATAAAAGTTTGTTCCTACAACTTTTCTATTTGTGAACATTCGTCTAAAATACGCACAGACACGGAACTTATTTTCATACAAATCTTAATATTCTTCTGCTTTTTCTCCAGCCCAATAGGATTTCTTCTCGGTTTCTTGCCTTTTTATTGAATATCGATCAGAGCATGCCACTTTAGTAGTTCTTTTCTTTTACATTTCCTGCCGTGGTCTTGAATTTTTTTTTGTCTGCTGGTCTCCATTCAAATAAAGCATTTCTCCAAAAATTCTTCAGATGCTTCATTTAAGTTGTTCCATCGTTTTGCCAATGTTAGAGACGTTGTTTCTAACGTTAACTGTCACATGGAACATTTTTTGAAAATACCACAAACGTAAATATAATATAAATGAACATTGTTTTAAACTTTAACGGACTTGAAAATCAGCGAATTCTCAGAATAAATGATTTGACAGGGTTAAAAGAACCAACGAAGAAGAAGAGAAAAAGGAAGGAAAATAGACGAATTCAAAAGGAAAGAATTTTTATTCTATAACTGTCTATTTTACATTAACTTGTCCTTAATAACGTGTCTACAGGAAGCACAAAACATATCTCGAAATATTCGTCTAAATTCTAAATTATAATTGACTAGCTCATTAGAATATCTATATTCTAAGACTAGTGCAGACAACTGAAAAATTACAGGTTAGTCTGAATTATTGAAAAATCATTTCCAATTGTGAAAATGAAAATACATATATATTTTTAAATAATACATTATAGGTAAGCGTAGGCAGTAGATACATACCACAATTCTTCACACGCTAAGGTTCAATTTTTTCAAAATTACACTTAAACCGAAGCAATTTTGAATTTATTTAATTATAGTTATGCAGGACACCGAATAACCAAAAACCGAAATTAGTAGTTTGTGAGATGAAATGGTGGTGATTGTTTTGCAATTGAAGCGTTAAAAAATGGTATATATGAGGTAGGTTTAAATAAATATATGTAGGTAGGCAGTCTAGGCACATCTCAAAAGAAAATTAAATGACAAAATATATATTATTTATTCTATATTTCCACGTAGAGGACCTTTGCAGCCTCTCAGGTACAGAATTGTGATTTCACAAGTTCTGTTTTCCGAGGTCGTTTAATGAACATAATTTTCAAGTACTTACCGATAAATAATATTATGCTTTCTTATCTCTAAATACCTAATAGTCGTTATGTAGGCGGTGTCATTTGATAAGATATCTACATTATCGTATTTAAATAATAATTATTCCGTATCTAAATGCGGTGTTGTAATCACATTTAGCGTTTTATATAAATGTAGAAGATATTGCGTGAAAAGGTTAACAACCGATAAGGCGGCTGACGCGACGTCACAAGATGCAATGATTCGAAAGAAATGAAATCTTTTTCAAAGGACACGGACGTTTCAATTCGTTTTCGTTATCTTTTTTCAGATTTTTTCAGATTCAATCGAAAAAATTCAACATAAATTTCTAAGACATATTAATTTTAAACTCGGTATTCCCATTGAAAACATTAACTACAATTACTTGCTGATAGAATTAAATTTATTAAAACAATAATTTGAATTGGCTTTTCAAAAGATTTGTAATATGGTTGAATGAAAAGGAAAGAACAGACATTCAAAATATTCTAAATAAATAACATTTCATACAAGTTCTCACGAAATTATATAATATTCAAATAAAACAAATACGAGAAACTGCAATTTTGCAATATTAATTATTATGATTAATTATTAATTATTACTTCTATTATGTAACCGCTATATTCAACTGTCACAAAATTTTAATTTACTTTTATCTAAAAAACAAAGTATGTATGTAAATATTTAATATACCAACATATAATTTGTCTTTTTTATCTTTTTACATACATATATATGTTTGTTTAAATACACACATTTCTTTTGGAACAAACATAATATGTGATTTACTCGCCTCGGAACAGACTTTGTCTAGTGAGGCGGGTAAAAGAAAAGAAAACAATGTAAATAACCATGAAACTAAATAAACGCCCGGGTTGCCGGCACTGAAACTGAAACTGAAGAATTATATCCGACTTAATATTTATGTTCAAAATTGTAAATGGTAGCATAGACAGTCCTGATTTAACTAAGCTCATTGAATTTCATATTCCCACGAGAACTACTCGATCTAAAATCCTGTTTAAATGTAACAATAATAAGACTGAGTATACTAAACACTTCCTTTTACCTAGGTTACATGATGTTACTAATAGATATGCAGATATTGCAGATCTATTTAACTGCACGGAAAGTAGGTACAAGAGGGCTATGCTATCAAATCTTTTTAGTCATTATTAATTCTATTTGTACTATAGATTTTTGTACGTAATTGTCTCTCTGGTGTCATTTCTAATTCAAATGCCACAATCATTTGTTTAACAATTTTTTTTTATTATTTCTATATTACTATTTTTCATTTTGTGACATGTAATCAGTTCTTATGGTATATGTATACCGTTGAAATTAAATAAATAAATCTTTTAAACTTATTGTAGGGAAAAATTCTTAGGCAACGTTGTGATTTGAAACTCGATGTAACGAAAAAGCGACACTAAAAAGAGACAGTTACATTCATCTATAGGATTTTAGCCTGCGAGAAAATGAGATAGTATAATCAGTTTTATCTTTGTGCAGTGCTTTTTAGCCTTTCGGTTTCTTTACGCGGTGCTTCGTAGCCTCCCCTACTCTTGTCTACTTTTAGTTATCTGAAGGTTTCGCTTCTATCCCGTGTGATTTGCACACTCTGATTTTGAAGTGAAAACTTCTTTAGCACCGTTGTGATTTGAAACTCGATGAAATGAAAAATAGCGACACTAAAAAGAGACAAACACGCACATGTATAGGATTTAACCTGCGAGAGAATGAGATAGACTAATCGGTCTCCTCTTTGTACAGTGCTTCGTAGCCTATCGGTCTCTTTGTGGGGTGGTTCGTGGCCTCACCACTCTTGTCTACCTGAGTTATCTGAAGGTTTCACTTCTACTGCGTGTGAATTGTACACTCTGATTTTGAAGAGAAAACTTCTTTAGCACCGTTGTGATTCGAAACTCGATGAAATAAAAAACAGCGACACTAAAAAGAGACAAACACGCACATCTACAGGATTTAACCTGCGAGAGAATGAGATAGTATAATCCGTCTCCTCTTTGTGCGGTGCTTCGTAGCTTCCCAGTCTTGTCTACTTTAGTTTTCTGAAGGTTTCACTTCGACCGCGTGTGAATTGCAGACTCTGATTTTTTAAATTATAAAATTTGTTATAGAAAAAAGAAAGATGCGGGTTTCCATGGACGGCCAGACGCACAAATGCGTCCATTCTGGACGAGCTAGGCTTCATCATTAGGCCTACAACGATACTTTGGACACGTTGCTCACCAAACTGAGGTCTCCAACTTGGAGTAACTCATAGTCACTGGCAAAGTGGAGGGCAGAAGAAGCAGTGGAAGGTCACTAATGCGCTGTAGTGACCAAATATCACTGGCGTCCGATACTTCGGTGTCCGCAGCTCTCCACGCAGCGCAGAACCGCGAGGAGTGAAAGAGTCTTGTCCACTACGGAAATTAGAGTAGGGGTCACAATCTTCAGCAATGAGGAACCGACTTAAGAAGATCCAATAATAACACAGAATAAACATAATACCAACTGAAAAACAGTAGAAATGAACGAAGAGAATGGTAGGTTATTACAAATTTGCCACACCTGAATAAAGCAATGATATGACAAATTGCACAAAAAATACATTAGTAATATATTGTATAAGCGTGTACAATGGGTTTCTTGTTGGCTTTATTGATTAATTTTATAGTAGCAATTACACGACATGGACATAAGATTTATGGAAAATGGAGTAAAGTGATATTAAAATAAAGGTTTTTAAAAAAAAATAATTTTTACATGTATACCGCACAAGAGTCCCGACTGCTCCCGTCTGGAGCCAGTGGGACTATGGCATCTCCAATTGTTGTGAGGCTGAAGGTAATGGGGATGGGAAGGAGATGGGGAAGAGGGAGGTGGGGAAGTACCTGGCTATTCAGATCTGGTCACCAAACACGGCTATCGCCATTTCAAGCAACGTTTCAATTCTGAATGGTGGTCTTACACCAGGGCGGTACTGAGAGTATCTTCCACTCTGGAACGTGTCGCAAATATATTATAAATTATTTTAAATTAATAAATTGTGAAATAACACAAATTAATCAAATAAAATTTATTTGCCACGCCGGGATTCGATCCCGCGACCTTCGGAGTGCTAGTCAAGAGCCTTATCGCTGGACTATGCCGGCCGGGTGATTTTTTTTTACAATAGCTCCATACAGGAAGCCCTGATGAAAACAATGTCCTTTGGGCCCACCTACGTTATCTTTGGGGATGCTGTGTAGAGGGTTTTTTCGGGAAAGGAAGAAGAGGAAGTTCTAGGAAGCAAAGAGGTATGACGATGGGTATGAATACATTCCTCGAACTGAGGTTCGAGAGAATCCGGCTAGAGAAATCAATGGATCTCCCTCAACCAGTCTCACCCGATTCGAGCTGTCACGAAGTAAGCGGGCAAACGCGTCCGCCGCCAAAACCTAAACAAACCTCACCCATGAAACCGGTCATCCCGGCTCACGTCGCGAAAAGTAGTGAACCACTTGGAGTGACTGGGGCGTTGGTTATCCAATAAATGGTTCCCGGGGCGGCGGTACCCATACCCGTCAGTCAAATAAAAAAGATAAGATAGTTTTTTGTGATCTATTGACATAAATGTTTCCCCAGTGCTTAGGTTTTGGCTTAAAGTGAACACATCCCCAAAAAATATTTAATTGTGTCACTTTTTTATGGAGTCAGAAAGCCGAATTATTTTTATTTTATTTCCATTATATTTTAATTACTGTACGACAGATTAGCCATCCATTTACAATTCAAGATATCTCTTTTCAACATTCTTAACACTTTTAATTTTTTTTACATTAGCTCCATACAGGAGTCCTGTAAGTGGCGGCTCGTGACTTTTGGGTGTGCTAGGGTGCTAATATAAAAAAATGGCATCATGGATGTCGTCGTATGCGATTTTTTTTTTTCAAAAATCGGTGTTTTGTATGAAGATTTTTCAGGAAATCGGTGCGGCACACCGCCAAACTGAAACTTCCTGAAATTTTTCATACAAAAAACTGATTTTCAAAAAAAAAAAATTTTTTTTCTTCGGCTACAACAACATCAATAATGCCATTTTTTTAATATCAGCACTCTAGCACACCCAAAAGTCACGAGCCGCCACTGCACAGGACCCCCTGAGGAAAAGAATTTCCCTCGGGGCATACGTCATCTTAGGGGATATGCTGTGTGGAGAGTTTTTTAAGAAAAGAAAGAAAGGGAAATTCTGCGATGGGTGAGGTCCTCAACCAGTCTCTCTCGATCCGCCCCGCCACGCAGTAGGTAGGTGGGCGGACGCGGCCACCTAAATCTTGACAAACCTTACCATTAACTTATTTAACATGAACCTTACCATTACATTAACCCGGGCATCCCTAATATGTCGCCAAACTTAACGGACCACTTGGGGTGACCTATGGCAGAGGTGTTGGTTGTCCAATAAATGGTTCCCCGGGCGGCAGTAATCATACCCGCTTCCCAAAATTTACAATACCTATATAATAAAAGTTACAATACAATAAGAGTAATTAAATATTTATTTTTAACTTAATGAGTAAAACCTCAAACTGTAATATTTAATCAAATAAAGACAATTTTAGCGAAACTCAATCGAACATCTGGAAACAATTACAATTAAAAATGATCGAATCGGTTAGGGAGTTTCGCTAATATTGTCTTCATTTAAGTAATTAAATATTAGGTCCTTACATATGAAATTGGCGTTTTGTACGGGAGGTACATAAAGTCGTTTTTTTTATTAATATAATATATTTATTTAATCAAAGTATGTACCATTGCTATCTATGCACTTTTGCCATCTCATAGGTAGTTCATCGATCCCTTTACTAAAAAAACCATTCGGACGGGAATCAATAAAATCTTTGAAGGCGGTTTGGACTGCCCCATCGGAGTTGAATTTTTTCCCTTGCAAGAAGTTATGCAAATTTAGAATAAAATGGTAATCTGTTGGGGCAAGGTCCGGAGAGTACGGTGGATGTCTTAGACATTCCAATTGAAGCTCCTCTAATTTGGTAGCCGTCTGTGGTGCAGTGTGTGGTCTAGCGTTCTAACGCGCGTTTGTTGATTTGCTTCACTCAATTCGTGAGGTACCCACCTTTCAAGCTTTTTCACCTTCCCAATTTGCTTCAAGTGGATTAAAACAGTTTTATCACTAACACCGCAGCCTGCAGCTAACTCGGACATGGTTTGCGATGGATCCGCTTCCACAATAGCCTTCAATTCTTCATTATCAACTTTGGTCTCCGGCCGTCCACGGGGCTTGTTCCGCAGGTCGACATTTCCAGAACGAAAACGTTAGAACCAAAAACGCACTGTGTTTTATTTTGCGACACCGTCGCCATACACATCATTAATCCGTGGAACTCGTACTCGTAAATAACGCGATATTTCAAGTTTTCCATTTTGTAAACTAAGTGACGCAAAGAAAAAAAAACAATTAAGGAAAAAACAAATGAATTTTAATTTTCGAAACACAAATACATGAGTAAATAGCTGTATAAATTTGAATTTGGAATTCCTAACCAAAGAGAAGATACTTGAGATCAAAGTTGCCAGTACGGCAAAACGCCAATTTCATATGTAAGAACCTAATATATTTATAATAGCACCATTTCTCTTCTCATGCGGTGATGTGCTAGAAAATATATTCTTGTGCGTGGTATCTTGAACAAATCAAGCGGAAAACCAAAATAAATTCCTATTGCAAAAAAATTACGTTAGTATTGCTCATATACTATTAAGAGACTAACTAAACTTGCATAGAAAACATAAAGTAAGTATTTAAATTTTAAAATTTAGTAAGATAATCATATTCAAAAAATGAGATAACTGCACAAATTTACATAAAGTTTTTACGTGAATCTGCAATTTCTGTAAGCACCAGGTCCTGAAAAGTTTTGTAAAAATGAACTTTTTGACTTAGTAATTACGATACAATGTTACTTTTCTTTTTCTCTTAGTATCACGGTACAGACGATACATCCATGGATCCATCCCTCGTCAGTTTCCAGTCTTCTTTGGCCATTGCTCACCCAAACGTACAGTAGTTGATATCGGCAGCAGGAGATCGAGAGGTTCATTTGTAAAATGACGTGCGTGTGAAACAAGCTATCTACGATATTTTTATTATTATTGTTATCTTTATAAATGGCTATGATTTTCTGCTAGAAATAGATAGAATTTTCCAGACATTCATGAAAATGAAAGGAAAAGCCTCACATGAAATCAGGTAAATTATTATAGGGTTGCGTTTCCAAACACAAGTAGGTAAAAATTTAAAAATTTTCTCATCATTTTTCTACTTTTGAACAAGGATTTTTCCGTAAGTAGAACCTACTAAAAATCTAACAAAAAATAATTTAAAAGTTTTTCATTTTTATAAATAATGTTAATAATAACAACAAAAGAAACACCATTTCATTAGCAATCCTGCTTTTCTTTACAGAGGATACCTTGCAAATGAGTTATAAAAGAAAAGCGCTACTACAATTTTAGAATTAATTTACCCACTTAATAGAAATTTTCCGATTCTTAATATTATGATCTATGTTTTCGAAATGTACATCTTGGCTAGGTACCTACATTCAGTTCCGTCTTTACTCTAAGGACGCCAAGGGCCTCTTACGTGAGGTGACCCCCGGAACTGTATTTTATTGATTTGCTGAACGTTTTGGATATAAAGGACTCCCAAAATCATTGCAGGAGTCAAGGCTCACGAAACTCACACGGCCCTGCCCACATCCCGGGAGTAACCCACAGGCAGCAGCAAGTCACTAGTCAGTAAACTGACAACGCAGGATTCGGTGCGAGTATAAATTAGTATAATAGCAGTTAGTACAGTGTAGCAACCGGTCAGTATCTGCAGTCAAGTGTCTCACAGGGACAGGGTACCGAGTTACCGAGAGCAAATGCGGTTGGTATCGGCCCGTGGCCCGTGGCCCGTCCCGTGTCCCTCCCGAGGTACTCAGTACGCGCTGCGTCGATCGTCGACCGCCGTCAGTCGACTTCGGAAAGCCGTGTGGGGAGTTGCGTGAACACGGTCGCCGCTCTTTCTTTCGCGCCTAAATCGCGAGTTACCACCAAACTGAAAATCGTCTGTTTATCGTGGAAATAAAAAAAGAATAGTCCGCCCAGCGAACGCTGCGCCCGAGTGCGTGAACATTTTTTCTTCACATTTTTTTGTCCGTTTGACACGGTCAACGAATTTTCTTTATTGAAGACGGTACGCTTTGTGGAGTGCAACTGGTGGGTGCGCTTTTGTATCCATTGCTCTTTTTTTCATCATATTTTAACAAAAGTGCAGCAAACAGGACATCTACATCGTCGCATTGGTTGCCAAGATAAAAGTGCATTGAATGCAACTGTTATCTACCCCTGGTTGATTATTTAATTCAACCCGAAATAATCGGAGCTAACTGAACAATTTTCATTTATAAGACAATATTTTGTGTTTTGTGTATCTTGGATTTATCTTAAATACCAGTGACAACATTTAGCAGGTACATAGTATAAGATACTCGAACGTACAGCTAGTATTTCTGTATAACCTGTGACATATTCAGAAGAAAGTCGGTCGTGACCGCCGTTGAACCACGACCATAACAAGCCGAGCTGCGAGTTACACAGACTCACAGACTGGCAGACTGGCAGACCTGCAGAACGCCAAGAGTCTTGCGTAGGACGACTCCACTAACATATTTACACCAAAGTTGGTTAAATTTCGTAACCGTTTACCGTTGTTCAAGTATTAGGTACAAGAACAGCTGCTAGTGAAAAGAGAACAGCCATACAGCAGACTGCAGTCAGTATTCCTGTTGGCCTTAAGACTCAACTCCTTCGCAACATTGTTAAAAACTTCCTTGTTTGTGTTTGTCCGTTTAAAACAACTAAACTTAAGTACTCGGGTCTCGATAGTGTTATAGCTTCCTGCAGATAAAACAACTTTTGAGTTCAGGGCTATCGTTGCGATTGTCCAAGGTCCCGAGCTTTGCAGTGGTACAGGGTATAGTGGTACACGGTACTCTGCCTGGTAGACAGTAGCCTGGTAGTGCGTGTTGTGCCTGATGAAGGTGTGAGGAGCCGCTAAGCAGTTGCAGTAGAAGAGGGCCATGATCATTTCCAAGGACTTATTCCTGGTGGGAGAGCAGGATTACCTGAGACTTCCCAAGGACGAGAGACGTAAAGACACCATGCCACCCCTCACAGACCTCAAGCCACCAGATCTAGCTCCCAGGTACGTTATTATTGCTATTTTTTAAACTACTCAATACCGAAATCCGATAGAGATTTAAGTTGTTTTTAATTATATTTGTTCATCTTTTCCGAAACTTTTAACGACACAAATAAAATAAAGCAATTCGCAAGCCTAATATTGTAGTATGTAGGAGTTTGTAAATTCATTTTTGCAATTTAAAAAGAGCAAGCCGTAAAACCTGCGTCGAAATTTGCAAAATCCTCAATAATTAATCAAGAGTTGGTAATGAAATTAAATATACAACGTAAAAAAAATATTAGTGCGTGGCCGAAAAACAGAGTGTTTTATCGGAATAATAAACCAGTGTTTGTATACAGACGGGAGGTGTTACAAACTGAAGCAAACGTTCTGAATACACTTATGCTATGTTTATTATATTATACTTTTGAAATTGCCACACCTCGGTAAACAATAGGTCTATTCCCATTAGAAGTGTGAGACTGATTGCCACAAGTGTGTTCAATGACTCCATTACGGCAACTCACGAGTTGGCTACGCTGCCGTAGCAGAAATAGCGGCTACGTCGTAGAGCCCTTCTCGTTGGAGGATATTTAAACCTCGTACAAGAGTCGGAAAATTCCTGGCGAGCCAAAGGTTTGAAGTTGTCACAATGAACTATATTTTTATTACGACCTTGTTATTTAATTTTAAGGTAAGTAACAAAGTTGTATTTTTATTGTGGGGAGTTCACAACATTATTCATAAAATGTCATTTAGTGGACGCATTTTGCCATTCTCCTATCTTTGGAAACTACTGTGCCTACGGGTAACATAATTTTTTTATCA
Organism: Limnephilus marmoratus; assembly: GCA_917880885.1. Lineage (NCBI taxonomy): Eukaryota > Metazoa > Arthropoda > Insecta > Trichoptera > Limnephilidae > Limnephilus > Limnephilus marmoratus. The sequence continues at coordinate 58,791,401 of OU862908.1, forward strand.
ACGCAATTTTTGACTGATATTTTAGTGGTGACTGTTATTTATGTTTGAAAGGAAACGTTCACCGAATTTGACCATGTTGACACTTCGACGTTTTGTTTGCTCCGAAATTCGTCATGAAAACGTAACCGTCGCGCGTCGTGCATTGACAACGCGCTTGTACCAAAAAAACGCTCTGCATAAATTCCCAAACGCCACCTCCTACGCAAAAAGCTTCAATGGTAAACATTTTCCTCCCTTGTGAATCTGGATTGATATGACATATATAACACATTGTGTGGCGTTCCGTTATCTCTGCCGCCAACCCCTGCAGAGAAATGGAGTTATGGTTTGATCCAATACTTTAAAAGAGTCACGTTTTTTTTTTTTTTTACGTTTACAGGAGGCCCTGAGGAAAATAATTTCCCTCAGGGCCTATGTCATCTTTGGGGATGCTGTGTGGAGGGTTTTTTTAAGGAAAGGAAGGAGGGGAGAGTTCTGGGAAGGAAGAGGGTTTAAGGGGTGGGTAGGAATTGGCATATGGATGTGAGGCGCTGACACTGACGGTAAAGATGGCTGAAATGCTGGATACTTTTGAAAGAAAAGTGCTGAGAAGAATATGTGGACCCGTGAAAGAGGGTGAACAGTGGCGCATCCGGCACAATACAGAATTGTATGATATATATAAGGCACCTAGCATCTCAACACATATGAGACTCCTCAGGCTGAGATGGGCTGGGCATGTACAGAGAATGCCGGATACACGCGTCCCAAAAAGAATTTTGACTGGACACCCAGGTGGAAAGAGAAAAGTGGGAAGACCCAGACTGAGGTGGGAAGACGAAGTAAGAGGGGATGCAGCACAGCTTCTCCAGGTACCAAATTGGAAGTCAGCCGCTGAGGACAGGAGGAGTTGGAGGCGACTGTTGCAGGAGGCCAAAGCTCGATATGGGCTGTAGCGCCATCGAAGAAGAAGAAGAAGGAATCTGGGGTTCAGTGTGTCCTGGTCATCCGCCTCCAAGACCTAGACAAACCTCACCCCATGAACCCGGGCACCCCTGCTAAATCACCAAACGTAGCGAACCACTTGGGGTGACCTATGGCAGAGGTGTTGGTTATCCAATAAAGGTTCCCGGGGCGGCGGTACCCATTCCCGCCTCCCAATGTTGCTTCTTCCTGACTATTCCATGGCACTTTCATCATTTTACTCGTCACACACCTAACCAAAGAGTCTTGTGTAATTTTCTGAACTCTATCCTTAAGCCGCCGCTACCCGAATTTCTACCGATTTGAAGTTTTTAAGCTCTTAAAAAAATATATATTATTTTTGAAGATAATATCTAGACGCGTTCCTTGCCGAATCGCAAATTATATGAAATTCCCTCAATAGAAAAAAATCGCAAAGTATGCTCCGAAAATTATAATAAACACGTTTGTTTCAATTATTTTACAAATTATAGTTGTGAAAAAATTCACAATGTTTTTTTAAATGATACTTAAGACGCCTTCCACGAGATTTTTGCTGTATTTTAAACGAGTCGTGTTTTATTAAACATTTCCACAATTTTCGCATAGATTTTATCGCTTTAAATATTAACGTACTCCTCTAACATTCGTAATTACATATCTCCCATCTTCCTCTATTTCAGCGCGGATGCGGTGCCTTGTAGTATGCTGGGACGTGAAGGAATTGATCCTAGTGTCTCCCCAACAATTTATCCAACTGTAGTCAGTCTAGTCATTATTGAATATATTTGTCGTAGTTTTTGCTTCTCGTTTCGTCTGTCCATTTACTTGTTGGCTCGTAAAGCCTGATTCTAAATGTTTATGAGGTAAGGTTAAATAATAATGGATAGAGTCCGCAGGATTTTGTCACCGACTTTTGCAATTCACTATCCGAGTAATCGCGTGAACTAGCACGATAGTTAAAATAAAATTATTTATTATCTTTATATCAATGGAATTGTAATTTAATGCTGGCCTTGAAGAATGTTTTTCACACAGATAAGTAGAATTAATTATAAATAAGTTTGTTTTGCGAAATTCAATGAGAATTCTATTTTTTTATTCTGCTCCAATTAGTTGAAAATCAGATAACTTTTGAATACTCGTATAAATCACCTTTTCTTTGTTTTTATTAATTTATGATCTTGTGGTTAGCCTGTCCAAAGACATTGTATAATAACTTATAGCAAACGATTACCTCATTAATTATTACTAATTCTTATTTCGTTTCACTCGAATGTAATGCAATAGATTATTTTCACACTTGTGTGCAAATGAAGTGTTAGATTCAAAGTTTCGTAGTCTAGAAATGAATGATATAAAATAAAAAAATCATTAAATTATTTTTATATTGAACTTTTCAATTTGGGAGGCGATTATAAGTACCTACTATTTATTGGATAATTAGCACCCCTGCCGTAGGTCACCCCAAGTGATTTGCTACGTTTGGTGACTTAGCAGGGGTGCCCGGGTTCATGGAGTGAGGTTTGTGTAGGTCTTGGCGGCGTATGCACCTGCCCACCAGATTCGTCGCGGGCCACATCGGGAAGAGGCCGGTTTGGTGAGACCCTTTGACCTCTCCAACTGGTTTCTCTCCACCCATCGCTCTGCTATTCACCTTTATCCCTAGATTCCTACCCAACCCTCATACCCTTTTCCTTTCCAGAATTTCCTATCCTTCCTTTCTTAAAAAGATTCTCCATACAACATCTCCAAAGAAAACATAGGCCCTGAAGGAAATTACTTTCCTCAGGTCCTCCTGTGTGGGTTTAATGTAAAAAAAGCTAAAGGCGCATAAAATTTTATTTCGTAATTGTTTTTTTAAATTTCTTTATTTGCTTACTAAGAAAGCTTTGTACACAATAAATAAATAAACCTCAATAAACAGGATTTTCAGAAATTCATGACAAATTTCCATAAAACGTTTTATTTTTCATAATAAATTTTAAGTGCGGCCCAGATTTCGTAGACGATATTATTATAATCGGCTTATTTGTTCCAATTACAAAAACCACGAAGCTTTGACAGATTACCAGCAAAGCTTACAATTTCTTCAAGTCTTATTAAACAAATTAGTCGTATATTACATCTGTTTACGCACAATGCGATCATAATGAAAGAAGATAAATTTTTGAAACTTCAGTGGAAAAGTTGTTTTGAATTTCTTGCAGAAGATATCTGTTCATTTGATGTTTTTATCGTGTTGTACTTATAGTTGTTTAGAGGCTCATTTTATAATATGTCTGAGATAACGAATGAAGTGTTGTCATGAAAAAAAAAATCATTTTACTTAGAATTTGAACAAGAAGAAACGTAGGTACTTAAACAATAATAACATTAAAAAAAATACTGCCAATTCACAGTGAAATAAAATCAAATACATATATTTTCATAACGAAAAAAAAACGTTGATAAGACATGAAAACATGAATTTGAAAAATATTGTTAGACATTATTATTTTCAGATTGAATTAGCTTAAATTAATTAAAATAATACTAAAAATGTGAACGAAACATAAATATTATTAATTTAAGTTCTTTATTCCAGCGTATTTCGGCGAAATACTTTGTTTCTTACTTGCAGTGAAATATCATATAATTAAGTAATCATTTTTATGGTCTGAAACAACAAATTTGTGGACGGTATTACCGTGTTATTATTTTTGGACATTATCTTTTAAATAGTAATGTCGTAGAATACCATAAGTGAGTTCCGTTTCGCTGTAAATTAGGGGTTTTTGCAGAAAAGTTTTTTTGTCTAATTCGTAAATTGTGTTACTAAAATTCATCCATAGATATTTTGTAATTTTGCACCTTCTTCTCAAGTTAGCAGTTCAACTCAATTATATAGCACAGAAATGTCAATAAATGAAAGAATTGCGATTTCATACAGACTTGGTCAGTTTGATTTTATTAGAACGACTTAAAAATAACAATTTTTTATGCACGTCGATTTCCAATCCTAATTTCCTGTTTTCTGTTTACTGTTTTCCATATCAACTCTTTTCAATAATTTTGCCATTTCTTTTTTATTATTTGCTATTACATGATCATAAATTAACGCATAAATAGACAATGTATCGGGAGCATCTTCTATCCTAATCCTATATTCCTCTTACTCTTCCCTTTACCTACTTATTAGTTTTAAAGCACAATAAAACTCCTATATTTAACCAACTTTTACAAAAGAAACTATTTTGGCTTAACCTTATACATAAATATATTTGTTCTCTATTATTGGTTTGTTTCGTGCAAATAAATAACAAATATTAGTATAGCCTACATTTTATGAGATTAGTGATCTTTTAGCAGGCAATAATTATTGATATACCGCTATCAGAAATATAACAAAAACTACTGACATAATTGCATTGAACAAAAACAGAAGCTTAATTATTTTTTATTTCATCGTATAAAAATATCGGATACAAAAAAAAATCGTACGTTAAGATTTTAATCTTTTAAATTACTATTATGGTAATAAATTAATCAAATATCATCGTTTAGAAATTTTCCAAACAAATGTCACTTACAAAAACACAACCTGCAGTAAATCACCTTTATTATGTATGTATTAACAGTAAATAAAATTTTATAAATTTCTCACCAACGAGTTGCTCTTCTAAGTATCAATAAAAATGCAAATGAACCATCTCTTATATGACTAAATAAACAAACATTCATTTGGGAAACTGCGAAAGAGCTTGAAAGCATGTGAAGCCCTTTCCACATTGGGAGTAAAAAATCTCCCAGCGTTTTTTTCTCCATGTCGCTAGTGGTCGCAGTTGTGGCCCGCTGCAATGAACTATCATTAGATGTAAAAAGAACATCGGGATGAATTGGGATCTTTACTTTTTTATGGAAGACATTTATAGTAAGCGCCAAACTTTAATGTATGCCGTCCTGATGTTGATACAGAGATCTTCGCAATAGGTGAGTTTAAGGTCCGAAAAGCGGCATGCATCCATGCCCCACGCCTTTCTCTGTCGCATGTATGTTTTACGCATTTTTTTCTTTCGCTTACGGTCATTGTAAAGCCAGTGACATTGTAAAAGTGAGTGAGTGAGTGTTTTTCTATAAAACTTTTTTTATGCTCTGTATTTGTGTAATAAGTTGAGGGAAACTTAACAATTATTACACCATAAAATTGGTATGTTCACGTATATTATTAATTAAGTTTTCTCTGCAAAACAATATGATTTATATGGTTTCATGACAGTTCATCCTGCGACAATTCATCCGGCGACAGTTCATCCTGCGATAGTTCATTCGGCCGACAGTTCATCCTGCCGACAGTTCGTCCTGCCGACAGTTCATCCCGCTGACAATTCATCCGGCGACAATTCATCCTGCTTGATCATTTAGAAGATTTTTTCTTCAAGTAAGTATGCAAAGAGGATACACGGCCGTACAACCTAACCTAACCTAACCTAACCTAACCTAACCTAACCTATTTTGGTTGTACGGCCGTATATCCTCTTTGCATACTTACTTAATAAAAATCTTCTAAATGATCAGGCCGGATGAATTGTCGCCGGATGAATTGTCGGCGGGATGAACTGTCGGCAGGATGAATTGTCGCCGGATGAATTGTCGGCGGGATGAACTGTCGGCAGGATGAACTGTCGGCAGGATGAACTGTCGGCCGGATGAATTGTCGGGTCACTGATTTATATAGAGGGCTAGATAAAGCAAATGATGGTGATATTATTGTATTGCAAAGTGTTTAATAAACTATTTGGTATTTCGTGGATATTGCTCACCTTTCTTCAATTAAAATAATATCTAGTAACTGATAATAGAGAATATCATCAATTATAAACGGGGACACTTCCGTTATTCGCAGGAGTTCAGAACCATAAAGAGATTAATTTGTATTTATTATTATTGGAAAATTAATTGGTCGTAAATTAGGATTTTATCTGCTTTTCATCATACTGGCGTGATTCATTACTCCATGCATCTTCAGTTGGATGAATGTTTTGCAATATCGCAGGCCATCGCCATTTACCCTGTGCGTTTGTATATGAATATCTTTATTTATTTATTTCGGAATAATATTCTGTCGGCAGCAGACAGTAAATTATTCCTTGTTCTGTGGTTAAATGATAAAACAGTATTTTACATTGCATTCATCTGCCTGATCTGTTTATTTATTCTGCAAAGTAACTCTAAAAAACAATTTAAGACATCGATTAAAAAAATTCACATATTGCAGAATAAACCCTTTATCGTCCCAATAATACAGCCAGACGGTAAAAAAATACTTACAGTCTGTCAAATAAAAGTAGAAAATATTAAAAATGGAACTAAAAAATTGTAAGCTGGCAACACCAATTTACCCGTCAAATATTATTTTAAAGTGCAACGACACTTATAATGCAGGACCCTGTATACCATTTAAAAATACATTTTTTTTGTTCTACAAAAAAAATCGAGGAAGCTTCTTAAGTTCGAAATTTACACAGAATTTTCTGTCCGAAATTCCTAGCCACAGCAACGTTTTAAGTTTATACCGTAATTTCTTCACGAACTATAGAGCTGTAGAATACTTAATTATATATGAAAACTAGATAAAATGTAAAAAATTAATAACAATTAAAAAATAAACATACATCTTTTTCAAAAAAAAAATGGTTTTATTGAATCGAATTGGACTTAAATCGAATGAAGTTAATAACTCACAATATCATCAATACCTCTAATGGCTACGTTTTACCTACTAAAATTGCTTATTTTTATGTTTTATATAAGTATCTAAAATATAAATGATGGTTGTACATTAGGGCAGTGCTAACGTACAGGAAAATAATTGTTTTATTGGGTTCTATCGAATCCAGAGTTAAGTTAGCCTATCAGAAACTGGGCGTACTTTACAGGACTCGCAGATACTGTAATTTAGTACACAACTGTCAGGAGCCCCAATACACCTGAAAAAACCCCTTGACTGCAGAAATGGGCGGCCCATTTGATAGATTTTCCTATCTTAACAACCGAATTGCAATCTTTAGAGCACATGAGTCGAGTAGGTATGCTATCCTTGTTCTATCTGTATTACAAGCACTTGCATACTGCTTACTAACAACGTATGCATGGACACTGGAGGTCTAGATTCGTTCAAAATAAATAAATGTAGCTTCGTTTAACAAAAAAAATTAGAATCTTGCGAGAGCCTTGAAGGAGTAACCATCAGTTACTTATACCAGGGCGGGTAAGAGGTGGATTACCTCCACTGTATTACAATGGAAGATGATCCAATGAACTAACGACATTGATGTAATATACGTACAACGTACGTACACGGTTGACAAATTTTGATTGGGTCGCCTCTACGACTCGTTCTTGAGTCGAACAGCTCGGCTGTGAAACGATTTGCCGGTCTCTGTGTTCTCTCCCTCTTCTCTGTCTTCTGTCTCCTTCCTCCTACAACATAGGCCTCTTCAAGGCCCGTGTTCACTCCTTCCTCTCCTCAAGGAGACTCTCCATACAGCATCCCCAAAGATGATTTAGACCCTCAGGGAAATTACTTACCTCAGGGCCTTCTGGGTGGAGTTAATGTTAAAAAATATGTACACTTACCCACATTTTCTCAAAGTGCTCATAATATTATCTCTGTTTGAGGTAGACCAATAATGATACTGGATACATAATTATAATGTAATTTACTATTCCATTGCTAATTATAAGCCTGTCAAGGAGCTAAGTGCATAATAATCTGTACAGCAAGTTTTATAGACGAGCTTGTATAAGTAGAAATGTCGTTAATTCGCAGGACTAGTCAATTAGGTAAATAACGATCTTTACAAAATAAATAAGACTTTATCCAATAAATGCATTAAAGTTATGGTATTTATATATATTTGTTTTTCAGTCAATAATTTGCATTGGTTGTAATTTAATTTAATTTGCTTTCCTTCTACTTCTTGAACCAAAGTTTTCCGATTGGGACACTACTAAGTTGTGCGAAACGTTGCAACAAGAAGAATGATGAAACTGAAGGAAATATGGCTTAACTTTGCAAAAAAATATCAGATTTGATTTAAGTTTGAGTGAAACTGGGCAATATTCAAGGCGTCATCGAACTTGATGATCACGTCTGGATTGTAAACTGTAATTCCTGTTTTTAAGGACCCTCGCTCTGCCAAAAAAGGATAATGACTTGTAGCTGGTCCAGAGCTCACTCATGGACTAATAAAATTTATACAGGACAGTAAAATGCCGAAAACTGCATCTCACATCTGACAAAATAAGGAAAAAAATATCTTAAAAGCTCAGAGTGGAAGAGAGCAAGAGATCTATCAGCAAAGCAGACGCGCAAGGTATTAATTTTTCCACCACCGTTTACGTTTTGTGTCTAATCAGAGTAATTCCTTGTCAATGCTTCTATTATAATAAGAACATATAACCACATAGATTAAATTCCAGTACTTTAATAACCCAATTGCTGCCATTCGAGTAATTGCACGTTAAAGTCGAGTAGGTCGTTAGTCAATGCTATCCCGGCAATTATGTGGTGGACGACCAAAAGCGTTCAGATTAGATCTCCGCAGCATAACCATTCGTCGAACGAGTATAGTTTTTTGTTCGGAATTCTCTGACAATGTCGGTTCACTACCTCTGCTATATATTCCGAGGTTATTGTTACAAAGTAGGCCAGTGGGCTAGTGACCTCTCCCGAACACGGAGTCACGTCTTATTATTTGTTTCCATAGAACATCATCGCTCGATCTCGGTGCTTACCGCGGGCGCCTAACCGTCCCGGCCTCAGTCCTCTTCACGGGGGGGTACCTGCCTGCTTATTTTTTTTTGAGAGGCTATACACGCCAGATTAAAATTGATAATAAAATGATGATAAGTATAAATAGATATTAAATAATAATTGGTGAAATTGACATAATAACCCAATCAACTTTTTCTTCAAGCTTCTGAATCAGATTCATAAAAGTCAAAGTCAAAATCTCTTCGGAAGGAATGGAAATATATCACTAAATAATCTTTTGTTTCTCATTCGTATTCAGCGATCCCTACAATGTTGTCCAGGAAATACTGAACATCTATAAATCCAAAGATTAATAGTAGATTCACGTATTAACTGCTTTGAACACTGCACGATTGTGCTTGCCAAGTCGTTACAAACGGGAGTAGTTTTTCGGAAAAGGAGAAATGAGACACAAAGAATTATGTCCAATCTGAAAGAATCATTAATCGAAGTAGAAATAACTAACAGGTCCTTCGTTGGTTGAGATATAAAAAAGTTAACATTGGTTATAACATCGATAAATCTTGGCATCAATTTGATTATTATTTTTATCATACTCTTATCATACAATAGATTCAGCGCCACTCGAAACAACTATCGTTCAATCATTTGATCGGCAAAATTCTTCGTTACGTATTATTTATTATACGATTTGCGTTTTCACTATTTCTGAGATTTGAAGAATAACTTCTGAGAAGGTTTGGGTCTCCTCGAGTCTAATGCTCCCAGATCTCAGTGCAGAGTAAAGTGTCTAATACCCACCAACCGCAGTTTATTTATCACACCAGTTGTTACCAAGAGGTGAACACGTTTTCACTCTCGAGCCTGGTAACGGGTCGATGGGTTTGGATGATTAAAATATTTTAGTAGAAAAGACTGTGGGTGATTTAGCTCATTTAACTGGTTCTCGCACATTGGAATTCGGAGTACATCACTATTAACTATGCTTTCAAGCAGTATGCCCCAGGGCTCTCAGTTGGGTCTTCTGAAAAATAGAAACATCCCATGTACCATATCAATATCTTAAACATACTGACTTTATAATTTATTTCTTATTTTTATATAAATTCTGCCAATCCGTGCTTCAAGTTTGTTTATTAGATAAGGAGTCGAGATGTCTATTCAAACATTTCTAACTCGCGGTTCAACGTACAAAGTGGGACAGTGTCTGTTTCTTAATGAGGATGTGCGTGAATGCAATAGTAATTTAAGAAGACGAAGGTGTAGTTAGATTAGGAAGATATGACGAAATACATAAATTTATGTGAAATTATTCAAGTTGCAATTATTTTCAATTGAACCCGAGATCAGCCATTTACTCTGTAAATAAAATTCCAGTTTAAGTACATAAATCAAAACAAATATTTTTGTTTCAACATCTTCTAGCTTCCATATCAAACATTTCTTTAATCGAATCCAGTTTAGGCAGTCTTATTTTATTTATAAGACGGTAGGAATTTCGGGTTACAAATGTGATGTAATTTGTATGTCAACATCGTTGATTATTAGAGTTCTGCGTGACGATTAGTATAAAAAACCGATAACGACGAGTTTGCATTCTCCCAATGCAAACATGAACTTGCCACCGAATGTTATCTACATAATATTATTTATTATTATTTGGAATAGCAATAAAGAATATCTACATAATACTACTGATGATTATTTGGAATCGCAAATAAAGGATATCTATAAAATTTTGAATAGTCTTCTTATTACCTACTCCGACGCTTATCTCAGTATTCCGATAGGAATAAATGATGCCATTGACTTTGAAATTGATTATAATCGCGATCGCGAGACTTATTTTATGAAAGCTACATATTACATAAGCAGTAAGTTCCGTACGCAACATTCACGCGTTTTGCCATAAAACATCAGGTATCGCAACACGCTAGTTTGCTGGTGTTGCTGGTGTTGCTGGTGTTGGTGCAGTGCTAGGATTGTAAATATTATGATTGCTAAGCTGAAACGCAGTGTTTGTTGCAAGGCGGGAGTTTCTTGTTATACAACGCACGATTGACCTTTCATTGCAAGGGCTCCCGCTCAACACTTCCGTAAAAATCTTTTTAGAGTCGGGGCTACTGATCCCATTTGGTGAAATGCCAAATCCCCGGGTGTTCAACTCTTAAAAAAGTTGCAAGCGCGAATGCATTTGTTCATTTCGTTGCATAATGCACCGGTATAATAATATTATATCCCTTCTAAAGTAAATCTTGCTAGCACCTTAACTAAAACTAGATTTCTGGGATTTAAAGAATGTTATTAGATAGTTTTACAGATACTGAATGCGGATACCAACACATGTCTTAGATCTCATCTCTCTCCGACTATAAGCTTGCACCTTCTAACCTCCCATCTTGCATATGATTACCTACCATCGACGACTCTTCTGTAAAAAAATACTTCAGGAGATTTAAGTTGGTTAAGAATACGTAAAAGCCTCTTGAAATTCGCTTCAAGGCCGTTACGAGTTTCATCAAGTTCTTCTCTCTCTGTTCCCGTGCAACGTGCACTGGCAGAAACTTATTTTCCCTGTCGCATTTTATCGCTTCTTCGAAGCAGTCGGTGGCGCATGACTCATTATTTTTTAACAGGATTTTTTACAACCAGTACTTACCGACAATTGGCCCGACTGTTATTTCGCCCTGAGAAGGCTCGGAAGGCTGAGAAAGACTGTTGAAAGTAAAATGATGAAACCAACGCTGGGGAGTAACCCGTTATTACAATTAAAGCGAACGGCAATCCCGTTACCGAATTTTACTGCCAATTCCTCAAAGCCACTGACAGAAATTACTAGTTTAACGAGCCCGATTTTATTCGAATCTTTTCAAGTCTTCGCATAGACACGATTTGACACGGTTACGATTCAGGAACAAGTCGATGGCGTCTCACATTAAATACCTATGGCCGATAATATTATTTCTTCAATATAGACGCTTCTACACGCGCTCGTTTCTGCGAAGGAAATTTCGAAGTGGGACGGGTTTTTGTGAGAGTCGAAAGCTGTCAGAAGCTAAAAGGCAGGAGCGTGATGTGCCAGAGAAACGTATATTTATCAATACGAAAGTTTTAAACGCGGAAACAACAACAAAGCTGCAGACAACTGATCTCACGGAGGATGGCATGCTTTCTTAAAAATAAGTACTAATAGTATATTAAGCGACAATGTGTTTTATCCACCAAGTTTACTTTAAGAGCATAGACGGAATAATCACAGACCATAAATTGAGGCATACTAAAAATGGTCCACGATCTGTTTCCAATGAAGAAACCAGAAAAACTGGCCAGTGGGCCGAAGCTGGTTTAATATTATCATTGCTTGATGAGTCACTTTATTTGTTTTCTTACTCTCTTGCAGGAAAATTCTTATATTCTTCGCAGTCTTCGGCAGTAAAATTATATAGTTTCACTAACATCAATTCGTTTCTGGGTGGGAGGCCACCGAAGAGCGTGGCTTCCCTGCACCTTGTCTATTTATACAACTTCTGAGTTGACTGAAGTAATAGATTATATACTCCAAACAACCATGAAGCTCTTACAGAGAAATTTATAATGGGTATGCTCTACTTTTTAGCGGTATATTGCCGGGAAGATTGGAGAATATTGTTATGAGGAAATGGGTTTCGTGCAAGCTCGCAAAGCAGAGATGTAAGCTCTGCTCGCTTTGTTGCATCAAACACTTGAGTCACGCACGATAACATGATGTAACTTCCATCAAACTTCACAAACAGTTTCCGCACGCTCGCCGTTAAACTGCTTTCCTGTTCGTGTCTGCTTGCAGATTGCAGAGCAAGGAAACCCAGACCAATTTTCTTTTCTCTGCATCGAATTCCAAAATAACGCCCCTTTCTGATAGAGCCACCTAAGAATAAATTTGCCATGGGAACTTGGCACAGGTAGTATAAAACTAAAATCGAAGTTACTAAAATATTATGTACCAATGGCGGTCCGTGATTTTCAGTAAGCTAGAGTGCTAAGATTGAAAAATACGACATTACTGATGTTGTTGAAGCTGAAAATGATACATATATATATATATATTTTTTAATTTTAACTTTTCGATGCGGCGCATCCCTCAACTGAAAGAATTCTGAAGGTCATCAAACAAAAGGTTTAAATTTTGCAATAAAAATAAATTTCACTTTCAGCTACAATAACGTCATACTTTACAACCTTAGCGCTCCAGCTCACTGAAAACTCACGGACAGGCACTACTATGTACTATGTACCATTTTGCAAGTAAATTTATTAACTATTTTTCATGACGTTTTTTTTTCATTGGCTCCATATAGGAGGCCCTGAGGAAAATAATTCCTCTCGGGGCCTATGTCATCTTTGGGATTGTTCTGTGGGTGGTCTTTTTAGGAAAGAAGGAGAGAAATTTCAGGTATGGAAAAAGGTACGAGGGGTGGTGGGAATCTGGGGGTCAGTGTGTCCAAGAGTGACGGACGTGCGAATCTATCCCTCCCATTGCGGTGCAAGGCAGTGTTGCGGGAGAGTCCTGCTGAAAAGGTCAAAAGATCTTCCTCAAATAGTCTCTCCCGATCCGGCCTGCCACACAGTTGGTGGGCAGACGCATGAGCATCTCTATATAGTAATAACTTATGACAGAGTGTTCGTTCTCCAATAAATTGTTCCCGGAGCGGCGGTACCCATACCCGCCTCCCAAATTTCTGAACCCTTAGGGGTCACGTGACGCAAATATTTGCCTGTTTTTATTCCCTTTAGGGACCTCTCAAATTACCCTAGAACGGATGAAATCCCTTCTATTTAAAAAACATTTAAAAACAGAAAACCAGGAGCAGAATTTTTAAATTCATGAACATAAATAATAGTATTATATAAATCTAAAATCATGTTTCAATAATAGGATAACATTTTACCCCTCCCCATTTGTCAAACGTAGCTACGTTAACAATAATTATACTCCCCTTTACGGCGTGACGTTGATTATGGTCGGCCCATTTGGATTAAGAATTATAAATACCAGAACGAATCACATAAGTTTTAAAAGAAAGTATTGCTGAACAGTAGCAAACGAACCACTTCATCAATCTTTGAAGATAACAAATAGCTGAGAGTCAAAACAATTATTTTCCTTTATCATTGAAACAATGCAATACTTTCTCTTCGTTGTACCCGGCGATGAATTCTCGAAGAAGGAAAGTTCGATGGCTCCGGACATTCAAACAGATTGTTTGTTATGAATCGACGTCATATTTCATTGACCCTTCACTGCTGATGAAGAATCGAGGAAGATAGTTTATTATGCGTTACGTCGACCAGACCTGACCAGACCACTGGACCCTCGATGTTAGGGCCTGCAGTTACAAGCGAAGTTGTGGTTCCTTCTACGCGCCTTATGGCACGTACAACGTAGGTACGTTATTAAGTTGGTACACTGTACACTATATAAAACCGGCACAGTGTTGGCTAACTATGCCGCTCAGAGAGGTTCAGACCTCCTTGTGAAAGTGAGTTGTGATAAACCTTCTCAAAAATGAATTACTTTTATCAGTTTTTATTTCAAATTTGAAAATCGGTAAATGTTTCGTTTCATTGAGTAATTGTTTTTAAAATGAAGAGCATTGGGACCATCTTTTCCATAAGATTGATTAATATTCTGCATTGACCATCGACATTTTCAATGTACCTTAGAGACAGTTCAGCACTTGCAATCACAAAATAGAAAAACTGTCCTGATGCTTTTTAATTTGTTATCTTCTCCATTGATACGAGTATATTAGTGTACAACCGTTTTACGGAGAACTTGAGAAGAAAAATAAGCACGACTACATTATTGACGTTATTATTTGTTAAACTATCAAAGCGTCTTTTTTAGACTTTTGATTACAATTTTTGAAATATTTTCGCCTAGGAAAATACAATGAAGTGTGATCTCTATCTTGTCTAGCTCTCAAGCTTGTCTGTAGGTTTTACCCAAGAAAAAAATTGTTTTAAAATCTTTAACACATGCTTAACATAATACTATACTATAATGATAATGTGTTTTGGGGCAGGGTCTCTCATTATTCTGAGGTTTAAAAAAAATTATTGAAAATTTCTGGTATTAAGTATTTAAGCGTTATTCAAATATTTAATTAAATAACTTCAGTATTATTAGATAAATTGAACAGCGCTTTGCTCTCAAACACAAAGTTCAATAAAATCAAAAACATAAAAATTAATATGACTTAAGTCAACAAACAAAAATACTCGTCTGGTTTTGGGAGTGTGATCTTTATTTACATTTCCCAGCGCGAAACGCGAAACGCCGAGAGCTCGGAGCAGCGAGCGAGCAGCCAGCAGCCAGCAGGCAGCGAGCACTCGATGTCATAATACGCGGAATGGGCACATTTTGCAGACGACATATAGCTGCGAGATACATGTTAAGGACATTGACCTTGACCTTAAACGCCGAGTTATGTTATTGAGAGAAACAAACTATTTTATGACGCCGAAATATGACACAATGCTGAATGTTTCGAGCGAAGTGTTTGAAGTGCACACATCGCGTGCCGCTGTAATCGAATGCGGTGTTAGATCAAATTGTACTTATTATTATTATACTTTGTTGTGGTTTTGTATAGAAAATCATTTGTCTTTTGACACTTTTACGCGACTAATTAAAATTGAATTATTGGTATCTTTTTGTTGCTAAAAACCCAGAGAATTAGTGGCACAGGTTTCTTTTTTTGTTTTATCATCAAAAATACTTATTTCGGTCGTCTGTAGGTACGTCCAATGAACTCAAATATGCTTTGGATTTAATTGTCATTTTCAAAATTGAAACTTATTGTGTGGAGATTTCAGATAAGCGAAAATTTTATGTAATATAATTTTCTTTCAAAAACTGGAAATGATTTGTCAAGTATCAAGAATTAAATCTATCCCGCGGATTTTCACGGTTTTGATAATATATTATTTATTTTTATATGAACACCGCAAGAGTCTCGCTGAGTTGTGAGGCTGAAGGTAATGGGGAGGGGTAGGAGATGGGCGAGAGGAAGGTGGGGAAGTAGCTAACTATTCAGATCTGATCACCAAACACGACATTTCAATCAACGTTTCAGTTCTGAATGGTGGTCTTACACCAGGGCGATACTGAGAGTATATTCCAATCTTTTTTATGTGTGCGCTAGTTCGATAATAATTATTCGATAAGATTAAGGACAGGATTTAAATATTTAACTCTTTTTGAAAGCTCACCAAATAAAAGGTATAATGTAACCATTTACAGTGGTTTTCTCTTGTCCGGTTACAAAATATTAGAAGAAAAATCGGTTTCGAAGGTTTTTAATTAAAACTTTTGAATGGTGCTCTAAATCTTGAAGAATGCGAGCTGCCCGCTCCCGCCCCCGCCCCCGCCCAAGCCTGCTCCTCTTACAGAGATCTCCTTTATTCGGCTGAAGGTGAAGAGATGGCCGAGTGGATATTGATAAATGTGGTACTCGACAGAGATTAACCCGTTACCGACCTCTGGCGTGAGGATAGGTCGGGCAGCGAATAGTTTACCGTTTGTCGACACGAATTCTGCCCCTCCCCCCTGCCCCCTGCCACCACCCCCATCCGCCGTGGACGACTTCCTTGGATACAATATGGTCAATGTGGAGCTCCAATCACGCTCATTCTCTTGCCCACTAGCCCACATTCCCACTCTCGAGTGCCCTGTGCCCCAGTGCCCTTGTGCCCTAAGGGCGATTGGATAAACCCCTGCTGTCATATTGTTATACTGAGACACACATGTTGAAGATTCCTGTTTACGTCATCGGGAAACCCGTACTAATCTCGGATCTACTGTAATCCTTTAGATAATATGTGAATACGATGTGTTTTAATGGTTATTTGCAACACAAATGCCAATCTAAAGGCAGAGCTAAATGGTGATATAGGCAATATTCATAGCACCAAAATGCTAAACTCTCGGGTAACTAAAACTGATAATTTATTGACACAAAATAACAATTATTAAACTAAACAGATGTGGAAAAGAACTTAGTAGATGGCTTTTTTTTATAAGATTTACGAAGGTGTCAGTTTTAGAAATAAAATCGTATAACTTACTGACGTCGAATAAACTAACTCCATTAATGGAGGACTGAATGCCGTTGGCGCTAATAAAAAAACTGTCAAAAGAAGCGAAGCTAGCAGTCCACAATGGAGTCCTAGTACCTACCCTGATATATGGCAGTGAGGCATAGAACTGGCAGAGGAAGGATGAAAGTAAACTGAATGCTGTTGAAATGAGATCCCTGAGACGAATGTCTGGTAAAACCATGTATGATCGTGTGAGAAATGTGGATATCCGCAAAGAATGTAAGGCTGATGTAAGCATAATGTAGAGCGAATGAAAGAAGAAAATTGTGTGAGAAGAATATATGACGCAAATGTGAATGGAAGAAGAAGTAGGGGACGCCCGAGGAAGTCATGGCACGATCAAGTGAGTCAGATACTTGAGTCGGGCCATGTCAAAAATCAGAATAATAGAAGAGTATGTATGAGACGATCTATGAATGTGAGTGTGAGAGAGGTTTTAGGGTGGCACACCTGTTTCCGGCCATACAAGAGCGAGACAGGTGATCCCGCATATAAAAGGAGATGCAGGCCTCTCCTCACTCTCTTTTCCTACCGCCAGCACATTAGTTAGGACGTAACTATAGCCGTTAAGTACAATAAATGTCCATATTGCCAATAACGCGTATTACTATTAAATAACCTCGCCTACACTCGAGTCTGTATTTAACAGTGGCGCAGCCTACGGTACACGATTCTGCACAATACGGCAGAAATATCGCGAAAAGAATCGACGCGCAAAAAAATTTGGCACAAAAATTTGGCAAAAATACGCGGTAACATTATTATTTCGGGTCGGTAAGAAAGGCCGGACCGAAATTATTCCAACACTTCACTGCAAGGAGTGAAGTGCAAGAAGACACTGGAGCCAGCCAGCTTTTCGGAAGGGGGAAGCACGGGAGGTCCAGCGTCAATCGACATCTCTGAGGGTCAAGGATCGGAGATCCAGGTCGCAGGAGTGATCTGGGGTAGCCATCGGTGTTACTGTGTGACGGGTCTGGAAGGAGCCATCAATTCACAGGGTCAAGGAGCAGTTTCCGGAGCAGGGTCCAGGGAGCAGACGGCAGAAGAAGAAGCCTCATTGGGAAGTTTTTGTTTTTTCTGTTTTCTTTCTCTCTATTTGGGTACCTTCTGGGCATTGGGAACATGGAGTCTCGAGGATTGGAGTCCTTCAGTTTGCGTGACGGGAACTGGGAGAACTTCAAGGTCCGCCTCGGACAATTTCTCCTCGTGAATGATGAAAAGTTTGCATCGGATGATAAAAAAAGGGCTATTTTCCTGAATGCATTGAAAGATGATTGTTTTTCCTTATTGGTTAATTTGTGCATTCCTAAAAAGGTAACAGATATTAAGTTAGAAGATTTGATATCTAAACTTGATGAGTATTGTTGTTCAACGAAATGTTTTTTTGAAGAGAGATCTAAGTTTTACAGTGCTAAACAAAGAAATGACGAATCAATCCGTGAGTTTGCAGTGCGGTTAAAGTCTCTTTCTACTAATTGCAAATTTGGGAATAGTTTATCAGTAAATTTAAGGGATTTCTTTGTTTTGGGTTGTAAACCAGGAAAGGTAAGGGAAAAATTATTTCTCGAGGGTGAATTACATTCGTTCGAAAAATGTTTACAAGTCGCCGAGTGCATTGACCTCGTAGCTTCAACTCAAGCGCAGTCCCGAGTTGATAATACGGTTTACGCTAATGTACAGCTCAAGGCCGGTCGACTCTCTTTTAATAATTCGCGTGTGAAAGACAGAGACGTGAAGCGTTTCGGGCATAGCAACAGGGCACGGTCACAGTCGCCAGCGAACGCTGTGAAACAAAATTGTACCGTTTGTGGTCACAATAATCACATCGCGACGGAATGTAGATATAAAAATTATTTATGTAAAATTTGCAGTACGAAGGGTCATCTCGCAAAACAGTGCAAGCGTTCCTCAACACGTAAGAGTGTGAATACTTTGTTGTCGGACACAAAGTTGGGTGAAGTTAATAGTGTCGAACCATTTTTTATTGAAGTTTCACTAGACGGGATCAAGAGTAAATTCATGGTAGATTCTGGAGCATCTTGTTGCGTAATTTCCAAGGAGTGTTATTTCAGTAAATTCAGTAGAATCAAGCTAGTGCACGAAGACATTAGTCTACGGGGTTTTGACAATACGCTCGTGAAAGTGGTAGGTACAATTACGCCACAAGTGGAATTTAACGGTCAGTGTCACAATTTGAAATTTGTTGTTGTCACAAGTGCTTCGTTATCGATAGTGGGGCGTGATTTTATGAATCTTTTTAACGTCGGGATTAACGGAATCGTAAACAGTATAAAACAGAATACTTTGAAGCAGCGATTAGTAAAAAAATTCCCGGAAGTTTTTACGGATAAACTAGGAAAATTTAATAAGTACGAAGTGAATTTAACTTTAAAAGAGACCGCTATTCCGATATTTCGTAATCACAGAGTTATGCCGTTCGCTTTGAAAGAAAAAGTCGAAAGGGAGTTAGATAGTTTACTGTCAGACGGTATTATAGAACAAGTCCAGTTTAGTGAGTTTGCAAGTCCAATTGTTCCAGTAATTAAGAAAAACGGTAGTATTAGATTATGTGGTGATTATAAATCGACAGTGAATAATCAGTTATTAGTTGACAAATATCCATTACCTAGGATAGAGGAGCTATTAACGAAAGTAAATGGTGGGAAAGTTTTTGCAAAAATCGATCTTAAATCGGCGTATAGTCAATTTGTTTTAAAAAAGGAGTGTAGGCGTTTTACAACAATCAATACCCATTTAGGATTGTTTCAGTATAAGCGGTTAGTGTACGGGTTATCTCCCGCGCCAGCTATATTTGCAAAGGCAATGGCAAATTGTTTGTCAGGATTACAGAACATGACGTTTTATTTGGATGATATTATCGTGATAGGGGAAGACGAAGACGATTTAGAGAAAAACGTATGTGTCGTGTTAGAAAGGTTGAAACATTGTAATCTAACAGTGAATAGTGACAAGTGTGAATTCAATTTAAAAGTTATTGAGTTTTTAGGTTATAAAATAAGTGAACAAGGGATTCAACCGTGTGAACGGAATAAAGAAGCCATTTTAAATGCACCAGCACCTAGTGATTTAAATAATTTAAGAAGTTTATTAGGTATGATTAATTATTATCGTAATTTTATTCCAAATATGGCAAATATATTGTCACCATTATACGAATTACTTAAAAAAGATGTTAAGTTTCAATGGGGTACGGAACAAGAAAATAGTTTTGCGATAATTAAAAGAATATTAACTTCGGATAGGATTTTAACGCATTTTGACGAAAATATACCTGTGAAACTTGTCACAGATGGTAGTTTTAATGGGGGTAGCAGCAACATTACTTCATAGGTTTCAAAATGGCGTAGAAAGACCGATTGGGTTCGCAAGCAGAACTTTAACTAAAGCGGAAAAGAATTATTCTATTCTAGATATTGAAGCAACAGCAATTATTTTTGGAATTAAGAAGTTTTATCAATATTTGTACGGCAGAGAATTTATTTTAGCTGTGGATAATCAGCCGTTAGTGAGAATTTTAGGTGAAAATAAAGAAGTACCTAAGATTGCCGCGTCAAGGTTACAGAGATATGCTATTATGTTAGGTTCGTTTAATTTTAAAATTGAATATGTAAAATCGAAAAATAATTGTTCAGACTTTCTGAGCAGGTGTCCGATTGAAAAGGTTAGCTGTGAAGATGAGATAGAGTCTGATTACATTAATTATTTCGAGAATAATGGGTTTAATTTGTCTTTAGACGTGATAAAAAGCGAAACCGAAAAGGATGATGTGTTAGGTCAAGTGAAAAATTTTCTTATCGAAGGTTGGCCAGCATCAGTAAAAAAGGCACAAAGTGGTAACTTTATTAGAATTTTTTGGGAAAAAAGGTTAGAATTGTCTTTGATAAATGGGTGTGTTTTATATCAACATAGGGTTGTTGTACCTGAGTCTTTAAGACAAGAGGTTTTAAAGATGTTACATAGATCTCATTTAGGGGTTTTTAAGACTAAAGGTATTGCAAAAAGCTTTGTCTGGTGGCCAAAAATTAATCAAGATTTGGAGAAAATAACGGAAAATTGTAGAGATTGTTTAGAAATTAAACCAGAATCACAAAAGAGTTCTTTAGCAGTGTGGCCATATGAACCTGAAGTATGGTTCAGGGTACATATTGATCATGGTAGTTTGTATAACAAAAATTTTTTAGTGGTGGTAGACTCTTCTTCAAAGTGGATTGAGTGTCTGGAAGTAAACAGTCTGTCTTCAAAAGAAAATATCGAAATACTTCATAGATTATTTTCGCAATTTGGTTTTCCTGCAACTTTAGTTAGTGATAATGGTACGTGTTTTTGTTCTGAGGATTTTGAAAATTTTTGTAAGAAAAATGGGATAGAACATATCACTAGTCCAGTCAATCACCCTAGTAGCAACGGGCAAGCTGAAGCTACAGTAAAGACTTGTAAAAATTTCCTTAAAAAAATTTGTAAACATAATGGATTTCCTTCAGATTATAAAGAAAAGTTAGGTAACTTTTTAGCAGACTATAGGAATACAGTTCACGCAACAACAGGATGTGAGCCATCTGTATTATTAATGGGTAGAAAAATTAGAACAGTATTTGACTCTCTGATTCCAAGGAAAATTGAGGATAGAACGGGTAGTTCAGGTTCTACTCGACGAAACAAAGTAATAAAAAAGGTTACTCAGAGCCAAAACAATCAGAAAAGACAATATAAGGGTAGAGTTAAATCAGGTTTTAATATAGGTCAGAAAGTAATGACTAGAGATTTCAGATCTCAGGGTAATAGGTTATGGGTCCCTGGGGTTATTGTGGATAAAAAAGGTAGTAAAATATATTTCATAAAAATTAACAAGTCTAATATGGTGTGGAAAAGACATTTAGACCAGCTAAAGGAATTACATGTTTCATGGCAGGAGGAAGATAACCAGGAATTCGCGTCTGACACGTTGGAATTGTCGACGGACGAATTAGATCTCTCCGGTATGTTACGTAATAGAAGTGTCTCTAATTCTGTTTCTCCATGTTTCAGGTCTAACCCATGGCAAGGAAGGCTTCGGCCCAGGTGACAGCACTTCGCAGTTGAAATGGACAGAAGGGAAACAGAAAGAACAAAAACAAATGTTTTGTTAATTTTAAATGTAGTGTGTTAATTTTAAATGTGAAATATGAAATATAAAATATATTGTATGAAATATAAAATATATTGTATGAAATATGTAGCTATAGGTATCACTTATGTAGCCAGGATTCTCCCGTTTAAGTAGGGGAGGATGTGAGAGAGGTTTTAGGGTGGCACACCTGTTTCCGGCCATACAAGAGCGAGACAGGTGATCCCGCATATAAAAGGAGATGCAGGCCTCTCCTCACTCTCTTTTCCTACCGCCAGCACATTAGTTAGGACGTAACTATAGCCGTTAAGTACAATAAATGTCCATATTGCCAATAACGCGTATTACTATTAAATAACCTCGCCTACACTCGAGTCTGTATTTAACAGTGAGTGAGGCAAAGACTGTGTGCCAAGACCGAGTTGTTTAGCGGTCCGTCCTCTCTGCCTACCACTGCGGAGAAACGGCGTGATGGTTAGTTAGTTGGTTAAGATCACCACTATGATCTCTAAGGGCTACTTCTGTGAAAATTATATTCAAGTTAACTTTTAAATTTATGAATTGTTCAAATTCTGTGAAACAACCAGTCCGGTAACGCCGGTTACGGACATACAATATACCAATCGACGAACAAATGAATATAGGAGGCATTACCGAGGAACACGTTGTTTTTCTCAGACTGCGTAACGCACGCGTGCCTGACACATGTATATTTTTAGAATTTCAAACAATGCTGACAGTAGTGCGCATTCGTTATTTTATTATGGATGACTTTCGTGACCCGCTCAGAGGATGGAAAGAATTCAATATTTTATGACACCAAAATAAAAAAGGCTATTTTTCGTTTGGTTGGAATTCAAAATATTTAGCATTTATTGACATTGACGAATGCTGTAGAAACTATTTACCAGACATTAAAAGATCTCGATAATTAAAAAAAGCCGCGTTGTCTGAAACTTAATGGAAAAATCAGTGAGTAGTTATTTTATTTTTATTTTTTATATGAGCTCCACATAGGAAGCCTTGAGGAAAATAATTTCCCTCAGGGCCTGTGTCATCTTTGGGGATGCTGTGTGGAGGATTTTTTTAAGGAAAGGAAGGTGAGGAGACTTCTGGGAAGGAAAAGGGTTTAAGGGGTGGGTAGGAATCTGGGGTTCAGGGTGTCCTGGTCATCCGCCTCCAAGACCTAGACAAACCTCACCCCATGAACCCGGGCACCACTGCTAAATCACCAAACGTAGCGAACCACTTTGGGTGACCTATTATTGCAGAGGTGTTGGTTATATATGGTGCGGCGATACCCATTGACGCCTCCCAAATTGCAAAAGTAGTAATAATGGCTGCGTTTATTTTACAGGCTTGTAGGAATGAGTTGATAATAATTTAAGATTTTTTAAACGTTGAAATTTCCACAGTGGACCTATATACTTCTAGTTGTAATTAGTAAATTAATAAATACACACACATAAATAATATTTCCTGAAAGTATTTTAGATTAATAACCTGCTTCTTTGAATGCCATTTGACTCCATTCTTCATAATTTTTATTTTTATGTATTTATCATGCAAACCATCTCTTTACGACACATGTATGTATATTATTAGAATTAAAAATATTTTAATGATGTCTATCCTTCCTGGAATTTTTACAGAGTTTATTCCAACCAAGTGGGAGAATTTTATACTATTACTAGCTGACCCGGCTAACTTCGTACCGCCTCAGATGAAGTTTTCAAGTTCAGTTCAGTTTTTTTATTAAAAATACACAATAAAGCAATTATCGATGCGCAACTGTCCGTGTTTTGTTTTTTTTCAGTATCAGAGATGGTACGGATCGTTGTGTACGGATTTATATATTTTGTGATTTTCTTACTTTTCCACTTACTTACGGAAATTGCGTTCTATTTTCTTTATATGTGTGAGGGAGATTTATAATAATTATTGAATTTTTCCTTTGGACTACTTCTATACAAAATTTATGAGGAAAAAAATTTTCATCATATTTTTTTTGTGAATTTTTCGGATGTTTTAATAGCTATTCTGCTTTTCGGGGCGGAGACAAATCCAACAAATCAAAGATCATAAAAATCGGTCCAGCCATTCTTGCGTTATAAATAGTGTAACTAACCCGACTTTGTTTTATATGTTGAGATGAACTGTTTCTCTAATGTTATTTGTACTACAATAAAGTTTACAAAATGCTTGAAATTGGTGACCCCGATGCGGTTGAATTTGGTATCCAATCAGTTTAAAAAATACTGTAATTTCAAATGAGTACTCGGTTTTTCGGAAGACGAATTTACCATAATATTTCAACCGGTGTCGGCCGTCGGTTGATGTATATTCGAGATTAACATTATATTATGAATTCTGGCAGAGATTCGAGTGGATTAAAACTAACTCTAACAGTGTATTGGGGATCACGTTTTAAAGAAATTAGGTCACAAAGAAAAACATTCGACGATTGAAGGCATCGTAGAACATATTCTTAAAATAATAATTACAGCATTCAACACTTAAATCAAAACGGAACATAAAAACATCGTTATAAACGTATCATTCATTTAGTCATAATAGTTATGTTATAGTTAGTATAGTTAGTACACAACTTATGATTGCGTCTTAATATTATGTTTAATCCACAAACTTTCAGTATTTAAAGAAAATTTGATTTAAAATATTGTTAAGTGTATAACTTTAGACACAAACGTGGACACTCATTCAAACCAAGTGACTTCACGACTGTCGTAAAGATAAATTTTTGTCCGAAATCAAATTACCACTAACGATATGTTTTTGATGAAATTACGGCATGGTTATCATAATTTAAAAACATGAATAAAAATACTAATTTCTGTCTGTCTGTGTAAATCTGGTTCAATGAACTCAAATTTGCTTTGTTGTTGAATTTAACTGTCATTTTCAAAATTGGAACTGATTGTGGGAAGAGTTCAGTCATACGATGAAGTACCTACCATTTTTTACCAGGAAATTATTTTAATTGTCATTTTCAAAATTGGAACTGATTTGTCCAGAATTCAGACCATCCCGTGATTTTTCACTAATTACAAAAGTTTTTGAAAAATCTCCTCTCCGTCTTATGCCCTTTTTCTACCCCTTAAAGTAGATTTTGGATATTTCTTGATGAAATTTTGCACACATGAAGTTCAAAATAAGACTGTAAAATTACTGTACATCTGATTTCGAAAAACTCTGTATAAAATCCGGGCAACGCCGCGGACTTTATTCAGTATTAAAAAAATACAAGTGTACAGTTTACACACGTGGAAATAAAAACTTCCGAAAACTAAAGTAGACATGAGTGGGGAGGCTACGAAGCACCGCACAAAGAGGATACCGATTATTCTATCGCATTCTCTCGCAGGCTAGACCCTGTAGGTGTATGTATTTGTCTCTTTTTAGTGTCGCTTTTTGTTTCATCGATTTTCAAATCACAAGGGTGCTAAAGAAGTTTTCGCTTTAAATAACTTTTAAAATAAGTTCACAAAAATAATTATTTTAAGACGCGCCCAACCCTGACGACATTATACATACATTTCTTTGGGGGTCCAACTGGGGGGTACAACAAATCCCAGCGAGAGGTTGTACGTGACGTCATCGTTTTAGTATTATCGGTCTTTTTCATTTCCGTGAGAAGGAAGATGACGATCGATGACGTACCTACACCCGTCTCTCGCTGGAACTAGTATATTTCGATTGCTTTAAGAAAATGTAAAAAACGCCACAGTATTTAATGTCCCTTTTGAAAGACATTTTAATTCTTCCCAAGGACATATATCGGAGGCCTGTGGAGGGAGTTATTTACGCGCGGTATAAATATTGAGATATTGGGACTTTAACGGCGCTACGTCCAATTAAACCCAGAGGTAAACCGTGATTTATACACGGTTAAGTTTTATAACGGCAACCTCTCATTTGATTCTTTGTTGGGACAGGTTGCTTCGGGCATATTAATATATTTCAAGTGTTGTCATATGTTAAAGTTGTTTTAAAAAAACTATACAATTGATTTTTCGGCTATATTTTTAGGAAGCAAACTAAAAATACCTGTACAATCAAGTTGCTCACTGGCAAGAGCTCTGGCAAGATACGCCCGGTGATACCATTACTAAAAAATACTGAAATACCGGCTTTACATACACTTAAATTATCTGTCTTATGAATGAAGAATTTTATTGTGTTATCAACAGAATTACTAATACCAGGTTTTGTTCAAGTTTTAAAGCCCTTCTATCGAAACACTTTTTATTTGTTTTTCCTGTTTTTTTCTGCTTACTTTTTTTAGTTTTGTTTTGTTTTATTTACAATAAATGTATTATACTTACTATGATTGTAAATAACAATGTAATATATATATATTTGTACATATATCAATTTGGGAAGCGGGTATGGGTACCGCCGCCCCAAGGTGGATAACTAACACCCCTGCGTTCGCTACGTTTGGTGATATAGAAGGGGTACCCGGCTTGGTCTTGGTCGCTGCACATACGTTTGTCCACCTACTGCGTGGCGGGCCGGGATCGAGAGAGGCTGGTTGAGGGAGACCTTTTGTCTCTCCAGCTGGACTCTCTCGATCCATTGCTTTGTGCCGCAGTGGAAGGGATACATTGATCCCAAGATTCCTATCCACCCCTAATTCTATTTTCCTTCCCAGAAATTCCTCTCTTTCCTTTCGTTAAAAAGACCCTCCACACAGCATCCCTAAAGATGACAAAAGTCCTGAGGGAGATTGTTTTCCCCAGGGAAATTGTTTTCTCACTCATGTGAGGAACTAATGTAAAATAATGTACAAAAAATGTACAAATCGTAAAGCAAAAAAAATGTTAAAAAACCCGTTGTCAAACTGCTATCAATTATTTTATTTTTCTTTGTTTTGTTATTTATTTTATTTTTTTTTGTTGCAGAAACAAACAGTATATTATTACGTATTGGAAAATATTTACAAAGTTATAGAGTTAATACAATAATTGGCACCAATGACATGTCGCTGTTTTATACTTATATTTTTGTATAAGTATATAACAGAGATAAATAATACATTATACCTAAATTAAGTTAGTACATAACTTATTGAAGGAGAGGGGTGTGTGAGAGTGTTTGTATGTGTGTAAATGCGCATGTGAGAGGGTGTGTGGATGTGTGTGTTATGTGTGCGAATTCAGTGTGCTAAAAATGTTTTTCTTAAATAGAGGGAGGGAATCAAAAAATATATCGGTATTTGTGGTTTTTTGAATTGAGTTGAATCTTTGAAGGATGCGGGAAATGGGGGAGTGGGCTGCAGCGTTCGTATTATTACTGGTTGTGTAAAAAAGGTTGGTGTGGCGAGTTCTTTTAGATGGGATGTTAAAATTTATTTGGGATAGAAGTTCTGGGCAGTCTATTTTGTTATGTATAATTTTATGGAGAAATCTCATGTCAGCTACCGTTCGCCTGGATTTCAGGGATTAGAGAGTGCAGATGTAATTATTGTTATGTTTCATGTTTTAGATTTATTAGTACTATCTTCTTTCTTTATTGCCATTAATTATGTAACGTTTTATTTAGAAAAACAATCCTTTCTTATAACTGAATTGAAAAAAATTGAGTGTATATACGAGTATCTATTACTATGTGACAATAAAATGATTAATTCAAAGCTCCTTAGCTCGCATGGAAATAACTATAAGTTAGTGTGTTGACCTAGAAATTCCAGACAGAAAAACTGTACTATTTTAATAATTGTCTAGACCTTATCGTACAAGTGTTTTGGCTCCTTCACATGTCAAGCAAACAGACTTCTGGCTATAAAGCCGGATAATAAATAAAGATTACTAGAAAGTTAAGATAAGATAAAAAAAAACTTGATTTAAATTCAGATAAAGGGCAAGGTAATACTAAGAAAAAACTAATCAAGGTTCGATCGCAGATGAGTAGACCTGCTGCCTACTTATAAGCCAGAAACACGTGTCGAAACCAGGTCAAAGTAATTTTGTGTGTGTGTTTACCATTGTGCGCTTCTTCGTTTTGATAAGCCGCTCTAAAAAGCATCCGGGAGTCTTTTTACTCCCGATGTGAATAGAGGCATTCTCCCATAATTAATTAATTCATTCATGAAATAATTTTCTAAAATCTAATGCCAATAGTCGATACAATTAATTAGCTTGTATTCAAGTTGACGAAGTAATTGACGGGTAATAAAAAAAATAACATAAATATCTACTTTTGGATGTAGCTATGACTTTGTGGTTATCCATCATAAATAAATGAAACAATGATACTTTGTTTGAACCACTTATATATTTGAGTAAAGCCGACCGGTTTCGGAACGACTGTTCCTTCTTCAGGGCAAACGTACCATAATAATACATTGTTCCCATCCACTATTTTGTAACTGTCAAATCAGTATACGTTTGCCCTGAAGAAGGAACGGTCGTTCCAAAACCGGTCGGCTTTACTCAAATATATAAGTGGTTCAAACAAAATATCATTGTTTCATTTACATAAATATCTCCTGTACATTTTTTAACGTGTGCTAATTGTAAGTTTGCGGTAAAAAATGTTTATTAACATTTTATGAAAAATGTCACCACCTGAGGGGGCAAAGAATGTAAACGTTGATAGTTACTTATTCTTATTAGTTTTACGACTAACAAGTTAAAATTGCATTAAAATGCAAATAAATCGAAGTGAATTTACACCATCAAAGCTTAAAAATTATTCATTATTATGGGAAGGTACCTACAACGGTCCACCTGCCCAGCTGCACTCATAAAAAGCCCACATTGTTTAATCCAGTCATATCTGTAAGGTTAGGCTCTTCTTGCACGGGGATAAGCAAGTATCAGATACTGGACGATTCAAGTATCTTAACGACGTAAAATCGCCGGTGACGCCAGTGACGGGCCGGTCGAAGTTGTTACTCACGTTTTCGAGACTTAAGCATGTCGGAGCTTAGTCGTTCTTACGGCCGTTGTTCCCAATCCTACTGATCATCTATTGAGCCGAACTTTTGGCTCAAAACTCCCCAAGTACACATAGAGCTCTTCCCAACGCAACTCTCCGACCAACAGGCGAATCGAGCGTTCCAAAACAAATCACTTAGCTGATCGGAGACTAAGATTGGTCGCTCGAAAAGTTGGGAACAACGGACTTTTTTTATTTTTTTTATTTTAATGACAATATAAGGATAACGTAAAATTACAAAATAAGTAAAAATACCAAATAAAGTGGTTTGTTTACAGTCCTCCTCACTAGGTATTCCTGTTCCGAGGCGGACTGTTTGTTGCTGAATGGGTGTAGATTTTTATTTCCTCATCTTCTAATTTCTTGATTTTCATAAAATAACAATAAATAAAATAAAAGTATTTATGTTTGTTGTCTGCAGGTTATATTGGGGTTACTTCATAATTTTAATGATTTCCTCATCTTCCTGTTTACTTAACCATAATTTTATGTTTTTTTTAAACATTTGTATCTCCATGGTGTTCTTAATTTCAATTGGAAGGGCATTATATAATTTTTTAGCATGGAAATTATGGTTTTTCTGGCCAAAAGATGTGTTTAATTGCGGGATGTTCAGTAGTTTTGAGGATTTTGACCTTGTAGTGTAGGTGTGTTGGTCAGCAAGGTAT
This sequence comes from Limnephilus marmoratus, assembly GCA_917880885.1. Lineage (NCBI taxonomy): Eukaryota > Metazoa > Arthropoda > Insecta > Trichoptera > Limnephilidae > Limnephilus > Limnephilus marmoratus. Next base: position 58,820,997 of record OU862908.1, read on the forward strand.
TCATATTTTTCTTTAAATTTGAGTAGTGCATTTTTTGAGTATAATTTAATAATGCTGAACACATTAAAGTTTTTAAAAATTTCTTTTGATGGAGTTTTTATGGGTACTTTTAGGATTGTTTTTATTATTGCCTTTTGCGTTCTAGCTAGCTGCTTGATGTGAATGTTTGAGGCAGTTCCCCATCCTATAATCCCATATTCTATGCGTGATTGACAAAGAGCATAGTAGACTTTATATAGATCATTTTTATTACGTATATTGCGTATGTTTCTAAAGTAGTACACGGGCTTTGTAAGTTTCTTTGTGATGCTATTTACGTTAGGTCTCAAAGTTGAAAAAATAAAAGTGTACCTTCTATGTCATCTGAGAATGCTCTCAGAAATGCGAAATAACTTAAATAACTTCTGAAATGTTGTTTTCACAATGAACCACGATCTTTTAAAGATTCTACAGAAAGCAACAGCTACTACTCTTACATTTTGTCTCACTTCGTGGTTTTTAAGTAGGTACTGGTTTCAGTTTCAGGATACCTTGCAGTACTTACTATTCCAGACAATACCCACACCATAAAATAAGAAGTTAAATATTAAGTAGACATAAAACATTGAACTTCTAATGGAATTGACAGCGTGGGCGTAACACGTGTCTCGTAAACGTGTCAGGTAGGCTTCGCGTTGTTTGGGATTAAAGGCAGATGTTGCTGTAAAATAAATTGATTCGAAGATATTTAAATAGATTCAATAGGTAAGTTCTCCATTTAACTAAGATTAAGGTTTTATGTTCGTTAGTTCGTACCGGTTTTTTGTATCTTCTTAAACCACTCCCGTATCTAAACGAGAGAAGGTACTGTAAACTTGAAGTTAAATCAATAATAAATTGAGGGACTAGTTTGAAGAACGATTTAGAGTCAAATCTATCTGTTTTCCCATTTATCGCATATTTATAAGGTACAATTCGTGTCTTACCTATTTGACACACAAAAAATTAAATTCTGAGTTACCAAGAGAAGTCCCAACGTACATATATCAAATAAATCATTAAATTGTTCTATACGAAAAGAAACACATTTCTGTGAAAAATACATTCAAAAGACGCATTTTTCTGTCGTATTTTGGAAGCCAGACTTTATTGTATTTAATTTATTTTGGTTATTTATACATTTAAGTTTAAAAATGACTAATTATAACTTACATTCCACCACATTTGATCTTTCTTAATGTCGTTCTTACAATCAATTTTCAATTTATTTAATTGGTGTAGTTTTATAGTTTCTGGCAGTGAATTATATATGTCATCCTTTTGTGAAAGAAACTGTTTTTTATTGTGATTTTTTGGTAGTCTGATTTCATTGCGTGTCCTTGTGTTATGTTTTTGAATGTACTTGTGTATCATTTTGTTTTAAGAGTATTTTGTAAAAGGTTGTTCATTATTATTTAGAATAAATATCACAGGATTCAAGGTCGGCATCTGTTTCACTGTTACCCAAAAATGTTTACTTGTAATAATATGTCATCCCTTTGTGGAAGAAACTGTTTTTTATTGTGATTTTTTGGTAGTCTGATTTCATTGCACGTCATTGTGTTATATTTGAGAATGTACTTGTATATCATTTTGTTTTAAAAGTACTCTCTAAAAGGTTGTTCATTATTATTTAGAATAAATAACACAGGATTCAAGGTCGACATCTTTTTCACTGTTATCCAAAAATTTAATACACGGCTTTGTTAATTTCTAAGTATTTTTATTCTGAAGAATGTGTTAAATTCTTCCCACTGTACGAAGTGTAGATCTATCCGAACCTAAGTTATAATAAGTTGAGGTTAAATGTTTCAGCTTTTTAAGGAGATTTTTGCAGATACGTCGTTCTATCACGCGGGCCTTCAATTGACTTTGGTTTAATGGTCAGCGTACTTCACCACAAGTTTCCCAGACCATATTTCTATATCGAAAAGCAATAAAATAGGGTTCGAGATACAGCGCGCGGGTCAATGAACTCCCGGTATGCGTAATCGTCCGAGAAAGAGGTTTGCATGTCGGTCGGGTTAAGTCACAATGAGATTCGTTCGAGCGTCTATTATGGAGGTCGGTAGCGGCCGTGGGCAGTGCCTGGAGACCGTATGCGTTGGGCATTGCCTGGTGACCGTACTGGGCGCTGGGCATTGCCTGATTACTGCACCGGGCACTGGGACAGGCCGTCGCGTCAGGTGATTGGAATCTCAGGCTGCATCCTGCCTGCTCCTGTAAGGGCATCCCTTTGATCTGATGAGCCGCTTTGCAATACTAATAACGCAACAAATAACGTACTCCAATGAACTGATCCATGTAGGCAGCTGCTATTATTTATTTGTTTGTGAGTTCCAACTGCTCGGAACCATTAGGAATCCCCGATTAGGGACTGTAGTTAGGCTAAAAGAGGAAGGTTTTGAAGTACATACCTTCCTTCATTTAGATATAGTAGCCAAAGCTTCGAGCTAAAGCCATTTCAAGCAACGATATTATGTTCTAACTGGTAGTCGCTCACCGAAGTGATTCTCAAAGCATATTTCGCTCAAATTTATTGAAAATGTACCTAATACATTATTAAATATTCTATTTGGCCAACACAAGTTACGAACCCGCGACATCTGGGTTCTGAGTCAATGATCTTACCACTCAACCACGGAGGTCGTCATATCTATAAGCCGATCCGTTTGCTAATTGAAGCTGTTTTGACTGTTGACATTTTCAACGCCAAATTTTGACGCATTCATGATTCTTTCCTTGCTCTTTCCATGTTTTTATCAGATTATTTTATTAACTTGCGTTCTGTCACTTCCCACAGAATGCAAATTCTGCGAATGGGAAAATAGAACATTTATTTATTTATGTATTGTACTCCTGTAAGGGCATTTACAAACTTGTGATATACATCATATTTTACGGAATAGTATATAATCACGAAGTAAAAGATGCTATTATTTAAATTATTTAGAACCCATTCAAAATAATAGTATTGTGCTAATATTGATAGATTATTATTATTAAGGTACGTTATGTCGTTCAGTTGAACACATTTACTATTTCTGAGAAAATATTGCCAATAGGCCACTTGCATCACATTTTTTAAAAAAAAATTCCGGTTTAGGCAAATATTCTAAGACATTCTGTATTTTTTTTATCCTATTTTTGAAACACTGGGAATTTTTTGAAAATTTCATCCGTAAAATCAGACTATTTTTTATAAACCGGAAAGACGGGACATAATTTTATAGGTGTGAAAAAACGATAATTACATAGCCGAAAATCATTTAAAAAAAGAACGTTTTCCACACTAATGGCACAGGAGAATAACGAGGCATACCAAAAATATTACATCTCATAAATATTTTTTTCCTTGATCCATCTTATTGTTCATAAATCATTATAATGTACAGCGTCTATATTACTAAATTCAATGTAATATACTTGTACTTGTAAATTATAATAATAATAAGAATATTATAAAATTTTATTTTGTTAAAATCAGCACCATAATCATTATACCTCTAAAACACGTACCGACATCATCTTCACGTTCTGAAGAGAACCCCGTACATCATTAAATGTACGGGGTTCTCTTCAGAACATCTGTCAAAAAGTGAAACCAAATGATAAGTTCGCAGAGAACAAACAATAAATCTAGTGAACGAATTCAAAAATTCGCCTGAAATCAAAGTGATGTCATATAAAAAAATAAATCAGTGTGGAATTTTACAAAATTAATAGGAACATTTTCGGAAACGGGACATTTTCATGTAGAGACGTTACGAGCCCAAATAATGGATTTATTTATTTAAAAAAAAAAAAAAACTGCACATTTCTAAACAATGTTACTAACATTTTCTTAATCTTAGTAAAAAGATCTATCCACATGATTTTTTCCAAGTCGTTATGAAATCCATGCAAGTGGCCTATTGTGTGTAATATAGGGACAAGCGAGTATCTAAATGACTCGGTCCTGATGTTGCTGTTGCAATTAAAAATCGAATTAGATCGAGTAGTTCTTGTTTGTGTATGGAAGGTAATTGGACTCATATAATACCATTAACAATTTAAAAAATAAAAGTTTTACATATTAATAGTACGCATTAAAGCTCCGTGAAAAACAAAAGACAAAATAGCGAACGTTGCCTTGAACGAATATTAGTGTTGAATTCGTCACTATTATTATAGTGGTCAATTGAAATAGGTATGACTAAAAGTCCTTGTTCATCCTGAAAGTCTTCATATAATATACAGCGGGTTTTTAGTGTCGTATATATACGTTATTTTTGTTGATCATTTTTCGATCATTAAGTTTACTGACATCCTGAAAGTTTTCATCTATAAGGCTGAGTATTTTATTATACGTTATTTATGTTGATCATTTTTCAATCGTTATGTTTACTGACTTTCTGAAAATTTTTATCCTGAAAGTCTTCATCTATATGGCAGGGTATTTTGGTGTCAAATAAATACGTTATTTGTTTGAACATTTTTCTATCATTAAGTTTACTGATATTCTGAAAGTCTTTATTTATATGGCGGGGTATTTTAGTGTCGAATATATACGTTATTTTTGTTGATCATTTTTCGATCATTAAGTTTACTGACATCCTAAAAGTTTTGATCTATAAGGTGGAGTATTTTAGTGTGGGATTTATACGTTATTTATGTTGATAATTTTTTTTACTGACTTCCTGAAAGTTTTCATCCTGAAAGTCTTCATCCGTATGGCGGGGTATTTTAGTGTCGGATATGTACGTTATTTATGTTGATCATTTTTCTATCAAACCTTAATCTCAACCCTTTAACCCTTAAGTTTACTATCACCCCGAAAGCTTCATCTGTATGGCGGGGTATTTTAGTGTCGGATATGTTCGTGATTTATATTGATAATTTTTCTGTCATTAAGTTTACTGTCCCCTGAACAGAACTTTTTTTATTTTAAAATTCTAGTTCAACACTAACATGAAATCATTTAGAATCTTAATGATTTCATGAGCATGTTTTAGTATGGGGTCAATTAATTAACCCACTGATAATACAATTAATTCATCAGATCTGGCAACGATATAATCTGTCTATTGATCAGGTTTGTAAATTTACCGTTGATTGCACGGCACAGTTATACAATTAACTCTGTTATTTTAAACACGCTACACGTGGTTTTTATTTGATAAAGATCAGTACATAGATTCTCACATAACCGTCTCGTAACAAACTAGAAATAATATTACTCTCATAAGCGGTGTCGGGAAACTCGTAGGAAAAGCGGGAAACTGGTATCTATGCCAAATTTGGTGTAGATTTTGTAGTATAACTTTTTTTGATTTGAGCTTTCGTTTTCGAGTAAAACTTCGAGTTGTAATTTATTGTGTAAAGTTTGAAAAAAAAATCTGTAGGTTAATTACAACTGTCTTTTGAAATGTTTCCGGTTTGAAAAGTTTTTGACCCTTAAATTATCGAAAAAAAAATTAAAAAGCAGAAAAAATCATGTCTGCATTTCACATGTGGTAGAAATGAGACCTTCAGAAAACTAAACTTCGAGAGAATGAGTCGAATGCAGAGTATGATAATTGTAGGGTTTACTAATTATAATATTGTTACCGAGTTTGTCTCTTTTTAGAGTTTCAAATCAAAACGGTGCTGAAGAAGTTTTCACTTCAAAAAAATTGGGAGATGAAGTGTGAAGCAGATTCTCCAGTTTCCCTCTTGTACCATGCTTTTGCGGACACCATGTATAAGAGTAAGAACTTAATAACGAAATATTAATAATCTCTTTTAAAATGAACTTACCCAACTTCTGCCAGTTAAAAAACATTTACTAGTACCTACCTACGTAAGTTCGACAATTATTCTTACTTGCGTAACGACAAGACGATTTGATAAATGCACATATATTTTTTTTTAAATATTAAAGCCTAAAGTATTTGAATGAGTGGTAGGTACTCGTACCATAACTACAAATTGCACAACTGTCGAAGGGTTTGAAACTTAACTCACCTTCGTGAAACGCGAGAGCCTTCTATTATTTTGAAGAAGATCTACTAGAGGTGTTACACTAATTAGGGGATTTTCCTCTAGAAATCCTCCACCTCTTGTATATTATTCAGGGAAAACATTGACAGATTTTAAATAGGAGTGCATCCACCTTTCAAGATATTATCTTTTGAGCTTTCCAGGTACCTACTAGGCGTCCGATCTAGCATTTACATATTGTCTACCAGCGCAGCGGCCTGGAATCAACATCTACGTGTCGAACCTACAGATTCGATTCTGTGAAAATGATTCACTAATGAAAGTGTATTGCACATCCTTCTGTGGTTAAGCCAGATTTGTCATCAGCATCCGCATTTTTATTGCTCGGACAAAATACATGAATATTATATTACAGTATGCCTATGATATCAGTCACAGAATCATACAATTCTAACGACGCCATTACGCATTCAATATTAAAAAAGGAACAAATACGTACAGATAGAAAATTAACCATTTGAATTATTCTCTTTAATTAATTCGTATTTCACTATATGCAATGAATCCGACATTTCTGGTAGCGCTTGTCTATTTCACTCCTTGCCAGTTTAAAATAAGTACTTTGTGATTTCCATTCAATAATATTGTTGATATCACAACGTTTTAGTTAGTTACCAATAATAATAGTCCATAGAGAATCAATAGAGGTATTGCATACAAAAATATTACAGCTAGGAAATCTAATCATTGATCTTAAATTATCAATATTATCGCGTAAGTTAAGCCGGGATCACACCCGATATATTCCGTAGCCCAGAGAGAACAGGCTTTTCTATGGAATGGAAACCTAAAGTTGAATCGACTTCAACATTCGTTATATATATTCTAAATTGACTATAGATTCTCAGCGAGTAAACCAGGTGAAAACGAATAACATTTTGATGCCAGGTAAAATATTGAATTTACGGAAAAGCTTAAGTACCTACCTATTTAATGTAATTTATATTTTACACAATAGACAGAGGGTTAAAATAAAAATTCCAATGAAATAATACAAATAATAAAATAAAAAGAAAAACCAATTTTAAATTACTTATTCATTGGTGTATGTTTGCATAGATACCTATACATTGAAATAAATTAGTGAAATTTCGAAATCTACATCATTTCGCAAGCTACATTTTCCGCTTGTAATTGTGGAAGTAGGAGGATTATAAACAATTTCAGGATATTATTATCGTGGGAATGTATTTCTTACTTTTTATAAAACACAAAATAAGAAATTTACATTTTATGTAAGTGAACCTGGAAAAATAACGACGTCTGTTAAACATTTCAAAATTATAATTATTAATAAAGAAAACTATTTTGGCCCCTGCCTTATCGCTTTGTATTTATACTTATCAGTTGAAAATTTTACAATTAAAAGTTCAATGAACTTGAATAATTTTTCGCATTACGTTGGAATACAATTTCAAATCACGCACCGATGCACCGATAACTAAAATTAGTATGTTTAATACATATTAAGGCGATGCAACGGTCCTTGAAACATTCGAAATCGGAAGGGGCGTGGCTTTTTGGAGGGATTGTAGAATACTTGAAAGCTTTAAAAACAGATATTTCTAGTACCTGCCCAGTTTAAAATAAGTAGGTACCTTCCCACCTGTAAGTCTGATTAAATTTAAAAATGGAGAACAGTCTGCCAAATAAAAATCTGTGGTTAAACGACTTATCCTGTTATTTGGACTAGTTGTTTCGCGTAGGCACCTAATTTGAAATCCATTGAAGTTTTCGCAGTAAAAGCCACAGTTAGTTTTTGGTTACTACAATGAATTACGTGCCCGACACGGCGTTGCTGATTTTCTTTTGTACAACTTCACGGGTAAATTCGCAAATTTTATTTGCAACAAACCGCGTTTATTGTGCTTCAATTAGAGACTGCCCAACACTGTCAGTGTTGCGTTAAATCCGAAGTGAAGCAATGGGCCTCTTGCATTAATTTTCTGGCTTAGAAAATTTTGCTGGAAAAAATAAGTTTTTAAATAAATTAGACAAATACCATGTTTTTAGCACTTGCAATCACTATGGCACAATTATGGCAAAATTTTCATGGATAAATAATATATTATAAATCTGAGAATGAACTTAAAGATTTTATGTAGTAATTGTTACTACAAGTTGTTACTAATTGTTAATTATTTGATTTATAACCCTACGACAGTTATTCAACGTTAATTTTTTTTTTACATTAGCTCCACACATGAGGCCTTGTGGAAAATATTTTCCCTCATGGCCTATGCCATGAAAAGAAGGAGAGGAAGTTCTGAAAAAAGGTTTGAGGGTTGGGTAGGAATCTGAGGTCAGTGTGTCCAGGAGTGACATACGTAGGAATTCATCCCTCCAACTGCGGTGAAATGCAATGGGTCGAGAAAGTCAGGCTGAAGAGGTCAAAACCAATCAACCAATCTCTCGAACCGGTTCGCCACGCAGTAAGGGAACGTACCCATACTACGTGACCAACTTTTTGCAATTTAACCCCCCCCCCCCCCCCGGTGACCAAAAACCTAAGCAAACCGCCGCTCATTTGTACCAAGCGTGACATTTTGAAGAGCCCCCCCCTAAACGTGTCACGTAGTATGGGTACGTTCCCTAAGTGCGCTGACGCATCCGCCGCGCCGCCAAGACCTAAACAAATATTACCCCACAAACCCGGGAATCCCTGCTAAGTCACAACTACCACAAAAAAATATATTATGTTGGTAAGTGGCGCATTGCGAATAAAGGCGTTTCCCCCGTTTGTGTGACAAGTAGAAATTGCTTAATATAGAATAAATTTTGCGGCCAATTATAAATAATAAACGCAAAATACATTAGAGATATCGGCTTCTATTTCTTAATGAATAATGGCAGTCTGTCCCATCGTTAAATACAGATTTGTTTCAATTAAAATAGCAAGAAAAACTATCAACCTAACCTGATTAATTATAATCTATAAAAAAGAAAATTTTGGCACCGAAATAAAAATATAGTTTTTATATAAATTTAATAATATACAAGATGAAAGTTTATGGCGTTTTCCATTGTTTTTTTACGTTGTTTCGTTTTTTATTGATTTTTTTACGTTAAAATTGAGTTCCATGAACTGTATCTTATTGATTTTAATTAGATTTAGAAACGTTTTTCAAATAAAGTTTATTTATATTCACGCGTTTGGTAAGCCTGTTATCAAAGCTCTAATGTTTGTAAAAACAAACACAAACAATTCAACAAACAGTTTATAGAACTAGAAAACCTCTAGTTTCTGCGCTAGTTTTACATTTACTTTTGCACATCCTAAGACGTTATCTAATCAAAATGCAACCACTTCTAACATAAACAGCCTACAACAATAGAGAAAGATACAAAACTGAGCTGTTATTATATGAACATACCGGAGTTTTTTAAATCTTTCTAAGTGAGTCGTAAAGTGAGAGCAGTTTTGTAAACCTAGGAATTACAGAGAGAAGATACGGTACAAATTTCGTAACACCAAAGCTCACAGTTCGACTGGTTTTACTACGTCAGCACATCAATTCTCTTTCTATGCCATATTGATAATATTATTTTTATAGAAGCAGGTTATTAGTATTGAGTAGGTAACTAATAATTGTCAAATAACATTGGCATTGCGTAAGTTCCCAGTACCTGTCAATGACAGGTGCCTACTCTAGGAGACGCGGTTAGGCAGGTAATTACAAAAAAAGAAATTGATACTTAAAGAATGCGTGCAATGGCACGTATTTTGGATGACGAAACGTCTAAACGACCATACACACAGAGAAAGCACACAAAAAGTAGTGTAATAACCGTGATTAGTTTTTTTTCTGGAACCTACCTACTTACATACTCGTATCTACTCGTGGAATATTAGAGTCAACGATTTCTCGATCGGTTTTTTTATAGTCGTCAAAAAATTAAGTTTTTATGGAGATTCTCATGTTGACGAGAATGCAAATGTTTGGCATTTAACTTAGCATGTTTCTAAGAACAAGCGCGGATTTGCCAATGCTTTATTTCAAGGTTATCATATTGTGTAAGGGTTATACTAATAGTTTATGGTGCATTAATTGATATCTGATTTATTTATAGTACTGACCACTAGGTGTAAATTAGTTTTATGAAAGGTTGTACAGTGAATAATAGTGTAATTGACTATTACAACTAGAATATTATGTATTATGAGTTTTTTGACCCCAAGTGAAACTAGCGTCGTCGTTTTCAAGTTAAAGGATATAGTAAAAATAACTTATTTTTTTTATTTTTACAATTTTCTTTTATTGTTTAGTTATTACTGGCTAAGAATTAATTACAAACGTACATACATATCATTCTTTCTAGCGTGTTCGAACGCAAACTACATATTTTTCTGTTTTTCTCCATTTTTTTATTGACTGAAAGTTATTGGCTGGAGTTTTTGAATCTGAAAGCCGCATTCAGATGGGGGTGAAAACAGAGGTAATGATAACCACTAAAAACTTCTTAATTGAAGCCACTGTAAGACTGAGAAAGTGACGTTATATTATATTTCTGAAAACAGAGGTAATGATAACCACTAAAAACTTCTTAATTGAAGCCACTGTAAGACTGAGAAAGTGACGTTATATTATATTTCTGAAAACAGAGGTAATGATAACCACTAAAAACTTCTTAATTGAAGCCACTGTAAGACTGAGAAAGTGACGTTATATTATAACAAAAGCTGTGCTATTCTTATGAGGGCGTTTTTTTATATTAACTCTACACAGGCCGGCCGGCGGCGTAGTCCAGCGGTAAGGCTCTTGACCCGGACTCCGAAGGTCACGGGATCGAATCCCGGCGTGCCAAATCAATTTTATTTGGTTAATTTGTGTTATTCGCAATTTATTCATTTAAAAAAATATATAGTATATTTACGGCACCTTCCAGAGTGGAAGATACTCTCAGAATCGCTCTGGTGTAAGACCACCATTCAGAATTGAAACGTTGCTTGAAATGGCTTTAGCCGTGTTTGGTGACCAGATCTGAATAGCCAGGTACTTCCCCACTTTCCTCTTCCCTATCTCTTTCCCTTCCCCACTACCTTCAGCCTCACAACATACCCCAATTGGGGATGCCATAGTCCAACTGGCTCCAGACGGGAGCAGTTGGGACTCTTGTGTGGTATTCATGTAAAAAAAAACAAACACAGGAGGTCCTGAGGAAAACAATTTCCTTCAGGGCATCTTTGTGGATGCTGTTTGGAGAGTCTTTTTGGAAAATGAAAAAGAGGAAGTTCTGCGAAAGAAAAAGCTAGGATGAATGGGTAGGAATTTGAGGATCAATGTGTCCAGGAGAGACGAGCGAATCCATTCCTACCACTACGATATAAGGCAGAGGTCGAGAGAGTCGGGCTAGAAATGTAAAACGGTCTCCCTTAGCCAGTCGCCAAGCAATAGGTGGGCAAACTCATGTGCAGCCAAGACATAGTCAAACCTCACCCCATGAACCCCCGCAACCCAGTCACCAAACGTAGCGAACCCCTTGGGGTGACCTAATGCAGGGGTATTGGTTATCCAATAAATGGTTCCCGGGGCGGCAGTTCCCATACCCACCTCCCAAATTGATTGGGACCCATACACTCTTGTATCGCACAGCTTTGCTTGGATTATTATTGGTTGGGTGGTGATACCATCGTTTGTTTCACGGGGATAATGGCGAAGCACTAGTCTCGCAAAAACTGTGGAACGTTCATCAATATTGTTTTACGGCAACATGCTGTATTTTTACGTTAAAATATTAAACATCCTGAAACTGAATCCATCGTGAAACATTTCCGTGTATATTTTGATATTTATATATACAATATTCGTTTACAAACTCGTTTTAGATATCAGCGTTCTCGCCCATTTCTGTCCGAGTCGATGACCTTATAATATGTGGAGTCTAAGTGTGTGACCAGGTTATTCGACGCTATGATTACCCGTGGATATGCTCATACTAAACATGCATTAAAGAGAACGCGTGTTGACTCGCCTCTTCACGAAGTATGCAGAATAGACTCGAGATATTTTCATGTTAATTAGCTTAAGCCGGAGGTATCTTGTTCAACTCATCTGTGATGCTTATTCTGACGTGTCCACTGTGCATCCAAACGATTCGTAGAGAAATCTACAATTTAATTTAATAACCCCTCAGACCACAAGCATATTTTGTCAGAAGGTCAATAATTTCCGCTTTGCAATACAATCCAAATAAATGGAATATGTCTGAACGTATCCGAAAACTAAAAAGAAAGCAAACTAAAATCTGTTTTTGAAAGTTGTTTCGAAATAGACATATCATTTACGAAATATAAAAAATTTTAATGCAAACATTCTCTGTTTCAAAAATGGCTCACCTTTTTTTTCTAACTAAAATTACTGATAACAAAAAAAAACATTTTACAGGCAAATAAATGAATGTTAACTTGAGCTCACTTTTTTGTCAGACGTAGAGACGAGAAGATCTATGAAGAAACATGAAGAGCCAAGAAGAGACATTAAGAGACGAGAAATAGCAAGAAGATTCAAGTAGGGCATAGAAAAGATGAAAAGAATCAATAAAAGGCAAGAAGAGACAAGAAAAAGTAAAAAGGGCCAAGGAGAGACAGAGAAAAATCCCAAGAGACTAGAAGAAACAAAGAGCAGAGACAAAAAAGACACGAAGGGTCAAGAAGAGCCAAAAAGTGCCGAGAAGAGACGAGAAGATCCAAGAAGAGACAATAATTGGGAACAAGAAGAGACGAGAAAATTCAAGAACAGCCAAGAAAAGCCAGAAATAGACAAGAAGATCCAAAAAGAGCCGAGAATAGGTAAGAAGAAAGAACCTATAAAGAAAGGATTTAAAAAAAAATCGTAATGCTCAATCCTTTATTCCTACCCAGCCTAAATTCCAATATTGGCTTATTAGGTTGCCATGTATACCGGTCGATTGAACTCCAACCTCCTTCCCATCCTCAGAGCACGTGTTCCTAGTCCTAACAAATCAGTGCCCCCTGGTGTACCGGTCTCACCGGGACAGGAGTACTCCTGGCTGGGGTGGTACAATCGTATCGTATCGTATCGTTTAATGTAAAAAATATTAATAAAAAATTCACAAAGTCTCATAAATTTTTTCAAATTGCGGTCGGAAACTTTGGTTTCATAAAGGTGTACATTTTATATATTTTGTGGTTAAATTTTAGATTTGAATATAAAGCGTGTTATTTTCTCTTTCTAACACCATTTGAATCATATTTCTCACTGTGAAAGTAAGAGAGACAACGATTATTATGAGATCTATATGTGTTCTTCCCAAAAGCGAATAAAATGAGTGAGTATCAAGGTAAGTCGAGCCCCATTCACAGAGAAGTTAAATGTTCGGCGTGGAGATTTTTATTGCGTGGGAGCTAAAGTTGGAGCACGGTTAACAACATCAAACGCAATTTTTTTGCTTCTTTCGCCTTGACAGTTTGACATTTACTTTTTGAGTTAATACTTGACTTCAACGGTTTTATAAAGGATTTTCGACAAGTCGAAGATTTGCAGTGCCAAGGTGATCAATTTATGCCTTATTCTGCAAAGATTAAATTTGATTTGAATACATTAGTCCTTGAAGCTGGAGTGCGTACTCCGTTAATGTCAGACTTTTTTATTATTAATATCCTGTTCATTCGGGATTGCGAAAATTGCATCGTGCTGAAAATACTCCTTTTGAGAATGATGCCGGAACTTCGCAAATTCGAAAAAAAGTGTTTTCGACAGAATCTCAAATACCTTGCCAAAATAATCTTTTCTCTTGACGTCAAAAAATTACATTAATAAATGCCAAAAACTCACTCGAAAATGTCACATTGAAAAAAATTGGAACATTAGACAGCTTTTTCCGCGTCAAAAATGTTTACCGAAATCAGGATTGACTTGTACATATTTTCAGTAAAAACAAAATTCTAAAAATAATCTTTTTCGGATGAATATTGAACAGTGCTTCGTTCCATCTCATCTTCAATACAAATTCTTGACTCCCTCCGGATTGTACTGAGTAGGTACTCATCGTCGCCTCGCGTCATTTTTCTTGATTATTCTACTTAAAACAAATACCATATTTTCTAACATTTTATCTATCATTGCCTTTCCCCATTTAAACGTGTTGGATTTTTTTTAATCATTGTGCTCTGGTATTTATTATATAATGTTATTCTTAATAGCCTGGTCAATAAACGCGCTAACCTGCAAAATTAGGGGAAAGCTGAATTTTCGCATAGTACCTATCGCAGGGAGTATTTTCACAAGAGTCCCCACTCCTCCCCTGCTTGTTTCCCCACCTTTGTCCCCTCAAACATTGAAATTGTAGGGTTCTACCAAAGTCATTATATCTCCTAAACTAAAACATATACTAGAAAAATATTTTGCTGTACATCAGAAAAAAATATTTTGCGAAGTTTATGCACAAATATCTAAATATTTTACGATCATTTTCTAAAGTACTTAATTTTCCACATTATGCAATTAAGAGATAGTAGGAGATTTTTAACTTTAAAGCAAATTAACAGGCCTGATATTTTATTTTTTTCTGGGCTTATAAAGACTCAATTATTTCAAAGGCCAATGTGAGTTCTACTCGCAGTATTTAATTAAAGCATCTAACATATTTCAAAGCGATCAAATTTTTAAACTAAAACACACATAGTTTTGCGTTACTTCGTAGAGCTTCGCGTACGTTTTTTACAATAAATTTGTTTAGGAGTTATTTAGTATATATGCAATTTATGCCTTGCAACGTTCCCAAAATAGTTTTTCAATTACCGTTGTTAATCGTTATCTTAATCAGAAGAGTAAGAATTGTTGCATCATCAATAGGTGGGTACCTAGTACTTACTAGAATCTACCTACATAAACGTTAAACACACTTGGTAATCTTAGAATCGGCTAGACGCACTGATCACGGTTCAAGGCTCCTCCGAGGGTCATTGCGCTTGGAAATTACTATTAATAACTAAATTAGGTGTGTAAATCACAATCAGCTATAAATAATTCACCTTCTATCCGGCAATCATAATCACTGAAAATAATGGAGAAATTATCCGAATTAATATTGAGCGTGTTAAATATATCTAATGTATGCAATTAACAATTATCAATGTGACTCAAGTAACGGAATTCGAAAGAATTGTCTTCGAAAGCATTCAATGAATTATTAATGTTTTAATAGAAGTGCCGTGGTTTATTGCATTACAATTATTTACAATCAGTGGCGTAGCAACCGCCTAGGCAGAGTGGACAACGAAAAATAATAACTTTAAAATAAGTTAAATTTATTATTGTTATTTTTTTTCTTCAGACTTTATGTCCGGGTTGAATCTTCCCCACAGGAAAAACTAAATCCTTTCACACACTTTTCCACAAATGATCATCTGCATCAATTGCACTATACACGGTGTCCGGAAACTCGTAGTACAAGCAGGAAACTGATCAATCTACATAACATTTGGAGTTGATTTGTGATATAAATTTTTTGATTTGACCTTTCGTTTTCGAGTAAATCGGGTCCAAAGTTGGAATTTTTTCGGTCAAATTTGAAAAATCGGTCACTAAGGGATTAATTTCAGCTGTTTAATGTCTTTTAAAATGCATCGAAGGGTAAACCGGCCTCAAAACAAAATTTTAACCCTTTAGTTGCCGAAAAATGGAAAAATAGTTAAAAAATAATATAAAAATCGAAAAGCCCAGATCGAAAAAAAAGAGTTTTTTGGGTTCTCCACGTGATGTAGATTCACTGGTTTCCCGCTTGTACTACGAGTTTCTGGACACGTTGTATAAGTATAACAAATACAAAACAATACAAGGACAATATGTCAACCTACCAGAGACCAAGTGGGAAAATAATTCACCGACTCCAGATATTTTCATATCAGAGGGTTCGGCTCGGTAGAACTTCTAATTGGACCTATAAATCCTACTGATCCCTCAATATAAATATTTGAAAAATCTTTTGTAATCCTACATGTATTTAAAATGACTGAAATTTGCATTTTTACATATAAATTCTGTGACAAATCTAATATGCCAAATTTTAAATGAGAGAGCTTTGTATAATTATGATTATTATTATCTACTGTTATTTCTACAAGTATTTTAGTTTTTTTTATTATCGTGACAGCTGTTTCGCTTAAAAGGTCATTTTCAAACTGTGATTATACCACTTGGGATGACTTATTTATACGATTCTATTTTATCCTTACCCAATTTACTTTTTTAAGATGCCTAAAATTTATTACCGGTTAAACCGATTTACTGGGCAAATAAATGTGAAAATAGATTCTCTAGTTTGTGGAGTACTTTAAATCTGCTTTCCCCATATTGAATGTTAATGTCTTCTTAACTGTTTAATAAAGGCGTGACTGATATTGACTTATTTAAATATGTTATATTGTTTAGTTGTTGTAAACACACTGAGAAGTGGGAAATAAATCATTTTCTTTTTTTTAAATTTTTCTTTATTCATTGCATATTATGGTTACATTATTTGTGGATTTTTCGACCACCGCGCTAGGCTGATGCCCGTGTTTTGGTAGTCGGTTTTCTTTATTAATTAGTGTTAAATTAGGGTCATTCGTTCGTTTAAACTAAAATACTTGCAGAACTTAATAATAACATTATTAAATTTGATTTAAATTAAAATGGAATGTTATGAAGTGGTGTTAACTCTTTTTTAAAGTTATTATTTTTCTAACACCTCTTCACAACAAGAACCATTGTTGTTTTAATTTTCGTAAAGTGATTAAGAATACGGGCAGGCAACACAGAGACGGCCGGGAATCTATGGTTTCCGGCTCCGGTTTTGGTTTTCACTCTGGAATCGTTTCACCGACGGGCAATCGTTGAAATGTTGGCACAGTCAATTAATTATAATTTACATTAAACCCAGACGGGTGAACGTATAGGAAATGTAAGAATAGTATTTCCACAATGATGGGTGAAGTTTCAACCGAATAAATATAAAGTTTAATCGAGTGTTGTAAATTAAATGACCGCAAAGGTCCGCGCGTGCAATGTAAAATTAAATAATTTACTACCGCAAATCGTTGCCATCGCGCGATGTTGTGAAACCGCGCATGCTGCCAAGGAAGTATAATACTCCCGGGGCGCTATCCAGGCCTTATTTTACATACGGGAGTTGTATTAACATAACAACGCGCTCTGGACTGCACCAGCCAAGGCCATCCGTCCGTGGAGCTCCCACATTGTCATGGATGGGAACTCAATGCGCTGAGATCAGCCACCCTGTGCTGGAGACGCTGGACCCGTCTCCAGGGCACCCTTTCCGGACGGAGATCCTGATGGTTCCAGCTGGGTCTGACGAGATCGGATCCTCACCGGTTTGATGGAGGCTTCCCGCTCACACACGCCCGTACACGGTTATATAAATGTTAGTTAGCTTAGATAGAATTTAAACCATCGACCGATCCCTGGGGGTAAGTTTAATTTAAACATATTTGTAATACTGTTAATATGATCAATATATACTACGCTATATTTTTCTGAACATCATCTTTCAATTAACACCCGAACCATCATATCATGCATTCCATTGTGCCCACGCTCAGAGATTGTGTCATGCTCTCTTACATCCAGAACATTACTCGGGAACCGAGTATTGGCGCGCAGGATTCTGCAAAGTTCCGGATGGTACATTATTTGAACCCCACACAAACTGTGTTAATATTTGGCAAATAGCCCACATAAGAAACTACCTAGCAAGCAACATAACAATTGGCGCCTCATCGCGGTTTGGCTCGTAGGGATTGCATGATGTGTTGATTTTGATGTTTGTTTCATGATTATTTGACATAATATTGAATATCTTATGTCTAGTGTTTACAATGATGCTTCATAACCTCAAATATACTCAGATATACTAGTAAGGATGACTCATGATTTGCTTTATTCTATGGGAAAGTTTTGATAAGCTTTCATCTTTCAAGAAATCTATGATTTATCTATGCTTTTGCAGCTGTCAGTTTTTATGTCAACATTTATTATAAATAACTTGATTATAAATGAGGTTATGTTAAACTGTCTAATTCATGTTTACTTCGATGTTATTCACTTGTTTAGTCAAGACATATTGACGTTGCATCATATTGCAAGATTTTAATGCTAATATACCTGATATTCAAGACATTTAAGTCATGGTTCTTCAATACAAATTGTAAATTCAAATTACAATCGATACTTCAGTAGTAAATATCCGCTCATCAGTGGATATTATTCTTATACGTACGTGTTAATATACAGCATATTAAATGATATCTTTCATTAACATTTCCGTCAGGCCGAAATCTATGAACCTTCAAAATATATTAGGGTGGACCATTTTTCATTGTTCTCAGTAGGGTGGAGCATATTTTTTTTAAACAAAAAAAAATAAATTTTTTTGGTTTTAATTATACAACAGAAGTTGAGATATTATTACTAATGATACTACAGCCGTTAGTAAAGAGTTTCTTTTGTTTTATAACAAATAATTTAATTTTTTTAAATTTTTTATAATTCTTTACGATTACAATTTATTTCTATTTGAGCATCAAAGAACGCCGTCATGTCTACACCAATACCAAATATCAATGGGGCTTCGAAGGAGGTTCTCATAAAAGAACTAAAAGACAGAAATATTGATCCATCGTCGACTTCTCACGAACTACGTTTACAGGCACGAGCTTATAATAAAGAAATTAAGATGCCTACTATTAGTGAAATAGGTTCTGAATCATCGGATTCTGAATTAGACGAGACAACTATTAAAAAAGCCCACATCATTAAACAAACGAAGATTATTTATAAAGATTCACATTCTAACAACGTCGACAATTGGAAATTAAAATACGACGGAAAAAGTAGTGTGAGGGAATTTTTGCTATTAATTGAGGAGAAATGTAGGACTAAAAACTTTAACCAGGATCATCTTGTACGCGTTTTTCCCGATCTTTTAGAAGGATTAGCACTCTTGTGGTTTAGGTCTATTTACACTCAGGATTTGAAATGGGATGATCTTTCAAAACTTTTGATTAGACAATTTGAAGCAAATGACCTTCAAACAGATCTTAAGGTAAAATTATTTAACATGACGCAACCTAAGGGTATGTCAGTACTAGAATTCACTCTCAGAATGAAGGCATTAAATAATATGCTTGAAGCTAAACTACCAGAAATAGAACTTTTGCGGTTAGCAAAAAAAGCTTTATTGCCTATGTATGCAAATTTACTAGTATCAAGAGATATAGAGACTTTTGATCAATTGACTACTCATGCAGGCAACTTGGAATCTTATGCATCACTGTCGGATGATTTTGTATCTGTCAAAGTTTCTCAACCAAGGGTAGACTTACCTGTCACTAATAAATCGGAGAAATTTGATGGTAATACTAGACAACCACATAACTTTAATAATAATATTCATAGACGCCAAGATTATAGCCAGAATCATTATAGAAAACCAAATAACAACAATTTTACTAAAAGTAGTCTCGGAAACATGGATAATAATTATAAATATAATAAACCGTCTTCTTCTACTCCTAATGCTTATACAAAAACAGCACACGAAAATTCTAGAACGTTTTACAACAAACCATTTTGTTCATATTGTAAAATATCGGGACATGTTGTACAGGGTTGCAGGAAGAAAGACGCAAGGTCTAATAATCCTAAAGTGGGAGCTATTAATGACAAAGCTCATAATAGGTCAAAAAACTAGGTCGGAGTCTCTCTTGCTACAAGCCGTCCTTTGCGCAGAGGAAAGACGAGTGGGAGAGTTGGCTCCAAATAGTTAATAAATTTCTTTCATCCCCGTCAACCGGAACAGTGGGCCCGCTGCCACGGGAGACGGCGATTGAGAATGATAATCGTCCTTATACATATGTACACATTATAAATAATTTTTACAGCGGACTGCTAGACAGCGGCGCTTCATTGTCGTGTCTAGGAGGCAATAGTTATAAAATTTTTAAGGAATTAGGTATTAAGTTAGTTAAAGTTAAGTTTAGTGTTTCTACAGCGGACGGTTCAAACCAACCAGTCCTAGGGACAATGTCATTGCCGGTCACGTATAAATCATCCACAAAGGAAATTCTTTTCTACGTCATCCCGACATTGTCGCCTTCAATTATTCTAGGAGTTAACTTTTGGAAGGAGTTCCACATCGCACCGGAGCTGTTTTCGAAAGTTACTCATTCTGTTTCGGAAGGAAATATTAGTGGGTTGAGGGCTATTCGGCCAGCCTCGTCCCTAACTATTGAAGAGAATAGGGAACTCTCTAAGATAGTTAAAAAATTCGAGTCA
The DNA here is from genome assembly GCA_917880885.1 of Limnephilus marmoratus. Classification (NCBI taxonomy): domain Eukaryota; kingdom Metazoa; phylum Arthropoda; class Insecta; order Trichoptera; family Limnephilidae; genus Limnephilus; species Limnephilus marmoratus. The sequence goes on from OU862908.1 coordinate 58,841,333, forward strand.
ATTTCTTTTGAAAAGAAAGGGTTAGGTCTAACACACTTGGTTAAACACAAAATAAATACAACAGGGCCACCTATCAAACAGCGGTATTACCCTCTTTCACCCGCACGGCAGAGACAATTGGAAACAGAAGTTGATGAAATGTTAAAATTAGGTGTTATTCGTCCTTCTCGTTCACCATGGTCCAGTCCAGTATTAATTGTAACAAAAAAAGACGGAACAGGTAGGTTTTGTCTTGATTCGCGAAAAATCAATAACGTCACGGAACGTGATAGTTACCCTCTCCCTTATATTTCGCGCATCCTAGATAAACTGGGCGGTGCCAGATATGTGTCCTCGATTGACCTTTCCAAGGCATTTTGGCAAATAGCCTTAGACAAAAAATCATGTGAAAAGACAGCATTTGTAGTTCCTGGCCGGGGCCTCTTTGAATTCACTCGCATGCCGTTTGGTCTGAAAAATGCTCCTAGTGAATTACAAAGACTAGCGGATGCCTTGTTTGGACCTGAGTTCGATGATAATGCTTTTTGCTATTTAGATGACCTTATATTAGTATCGGAAGACTTAAAATCACATTTTAAATTGCTAAATCGTGTGTATGAACGTCTACGAGACGCGGGCCTCACCATTAACTTAAAAAAGTCAGAATTCTGTAAAGTCGAGCTTAAATACTTGGGTTATATGGTTGATTCACAGGGCCTTCGCACTGATCCAAGTAAGATTGATAGTATTAAAGATTTTCCTGTACCGAAAAATGCTAAACAAATTCGGGCATTTGTTGGTCTGTGCGGTTATTTTAGACGGTTTATCAAAGGATTTTCAAGCATTGCAGCTCCTTTAACAAGTATTACTGGCTCAAAGAAAGGAATAAGTAACTTCAAATGGTCACCGGAAGCCGAATCCGCATTTATTGCATTAAAACAAGCACTTACTTCAGCCCCAGTTTTAAGTTGTCCAGATTTTTCCAAACCTTTCGCTATACACTGCGACGCAAGCTCCGTAGGTATTGGGGGGGTATTAATTCAAACTATAGATGGACAGGAGCACCCTATTGCTTATTATTCGAGATGCTTAAACGTTCATGAACGTAATTATGGAATAACTGAGCGTGAACTTTTAGCCGTGCTAGACTCCGTTACACATTTTAGACCATACATTGAAGGAACTCATTTTACAGTTGTAACCGACCACTCAAGCCTAAAATGGTTAGGTTCTCTGTCTAATCCCAGCGGTCGTCTCGCGCGTTGGAGTTCACGTCTATCTCAATTCTCTTTTGATGTGATCCACCGTAAAGGTACTCAGCATATAGTCCCAGATGTCCTTTCGCGAATGGATCATGCCGAAATCTCTATTATAGATTCAGAAAATATTCAAGACATGTGGTATAAAAATATTTGGAAGGGTTGTCAAGAATTTCCTCAACGTTTTCAGAACTACCAAATTCGTGACAATGAACTATTTCGTCATACAAAGACTAGTTTAGCACTGTGTGAAGATACCGCGTGGAAAAAAGTAATTCCTCAGGAAAAAAGATTTGACATTCTTAGTAATATTCACGAGTCTTCTCGGTCGTGTCACCCCGGCGTTTTTAAAACTTATAAAAAAGCACAATTACGGTATTATTGGCCAAACATGTACAAGGATATTAAACAATTTGTAAATCGCTGTACAGTTTGTAAGGCGCATAAAATCAGTACGGCCTCGCCTAACGGTATTTCATCAAATCCTAAAAAAGTTACACGTCCAATGCAGATGTTATCGTTGGATTTGGTAGGTCCATTACCTAGAAGTTACTCCGGTTTTACTATTATTTTATCCTGTGTCGACGTTTTCTCTAAGTTTACCTGGCTGTTTCCGCTGCGTAAAGGTACCGCGCAAAGTATTGTTAAGAATTTAGAAGAAAATATCTTTCTTGTGCATGGCGTACCACGCACCATTGTTTGTGATAACGGGCGTCAGTTTATATCTAAAGAATTCAAGGACTTATTAAGTAATTATAATATACCACCTCCGTTTTATAATTCTTTATATACACCTCAGAACAATGTTGTTGAGAGATATAACCAAACTTTGGGTACCGCACTATCGATACTAGTCGAATCAGACCACCGTAATTGGTCAAAATTCCTACCACAAATTCAATCAGCTATGAACAATTCCGTAAATTGCGCTACGGGTTTTACTCCGTATTTCCTTATGCATGGTCGAGAGCAAATATTAGACGGTGATTTGCATCGTAACCCTATAGCTGATACAGAATCTAATTCACAATATTCTACTTGTCAGAGAATCTACGCACAAAAATTAGAAGAACTATCGTCAGTTTATGAGCAAGTCTCAGACGCCTTACTAAAAGCTTACCAAAAAGGGGCAAACCATTATAACTTGCGTAGAAAACATGTTAGTTTTCAAGTCGGAGACAGAGTTTGGCGTAGAAATTTCGTTCAGTCGAATGCATTAAATTATTTTGCTCAAAAACTAGCTCCACGTTTTGTGCAAAATATTGTCGTAAACAAAAAATCGGACTTAATCTATACATTAGCAGACCTAAACGGTAAAGAAACTGGTGACTTTCATGTGAAAGACATCGTCAAGTCAGATAATATACCGGTTTAGTAGGTTTCTGATAGTACCTTGGTGGGTCTGGCCACCCTACCAAGTACTCTCAATTAATAAATATTCCATATAATTTTTCATTGCAAGGGAGCACAAAGCGGCTTGATCAACCGAGTTGGAGCGACCCAGCATTATGACAGTCTTTAGTCCTGTCCTTGTTAATTTTAAGGGTATTATAAATAGGCAAATAATAGAAAGAAACATAATAAATTTAGTGTCACACTCTAGTATCTTACTCGAGTTAATTACACGACAATGATGTTGTCTGGATAAATTTATGAGTCAATAATTTAAATAAATCTACGTAGAATATGGTTTTGATTAAACAAGTGAAAGTTAGGTATCATAGTTTATATAATCTGCCCAAAGCTTGGAATGCACGGTGATACTTTCCCACTATCCCCTTGTATTCTAAGTTTCCTTATATGAACTGTGTGCAAATTTTATACGTTCGCCCGTTACTTAGAAAGTGAAGATGTATCGGTCCAGTACATCTTTGTTTTCTAAGCATTTATTTTTTTTTAAGAATTGCTTTTGACCAAACATATTTTTGTTTACTTTAATATAATTATCTTGTCATGTTTACAAATGGTTAACTTATGTTAGTACCTTTGATATTTTGTTTATTAATTCATAGTAATTAATGTTATAATTATAAGAGCTGGTTCAGCATAAATCTTTTCATTAAGTTCCTTCTATAACTTTAGTTTTATTAAGTAAAAGTAATTTTATCTATCAATTAGTATGATAATACTATTACCGATTGCACCATTTATAACAATGGATGTATACTATTACCGATGGCACCATTTATAACAATGGATGTATACTATTACCGATTGCACCATTTATAACAATGGATGTATACTATTACCGATTGCACCATTTATAACAATGGATGTATACTATTACTAATTGCACCACATCTATAAGATTGGTTGTTGACAGTTTCACTGGATTAAACCACCTTACACACCTGCGTGCGTGTATAGGTTAATAGTTTTTTCTACTATTACGAAATAATGCTTTCCAAGGATGATTATTTTGTCTTATTGTATAAATTCTTTTCGAAAACTTACCCAATAACCAGGTCAGGTAGAGTAGATAGAGTTTTTTCAAAGTGTGTTTTATCTCCAACGGAGAAGTAGACTCAGTGAAAAGTGAGGGTTGGCTTGCCTCCCTAAAAAGTGTTGCCTGATTGGCCTAATCACCCTATTTATGGGTCAGTGAAGCTTTAACGCTTGAGTTATCCTGATGTGTTGAGAAAGAGAATATTTTTTTTATATACTTATAAGTTTACCTACAATTTATGTTTAAGAATATTATCTGTCATAGATGTAACGTTAACGGCAGTCTTAGACGTTAGTCAATTTATTATCACTCGGTATTCCGATACTGTGGGTGCTTGCAGACTCCGCTCACGTAACATCTTCTTAAATTTGTAATTAAACCATAAGTTATCTTTAAGTTTGAGAATGGCTGCATCGCAGGCTCAGCCATCCGGCTGCACGCTCGATGGGTGCGATTGGAGCTGCGGCACACCCATTCATCATAAGTTTTGTTATCCAAATCGTAGATTTAGTTTTTTTTTCTTCCTTACTTTTCTTACAAATCATGATGTTTATATATATAATGGTCGAATGTTTTGTTTTTTTTAGATACCCAGAGGATCTTCTCAAGTTAAGTTATTGCAGTTATAGTTTTTAGGGTTATACTCATGTTTAGGGGCAAACATTTGTGTGGCGCGGGGGGTAATGTTATGAAGTGGTGTTAACTCTTATTTAAAGTTATTATTTTTCTAACACCTCTTCACAACAAGAACCATTGTTGTTTTAATTTTCGTAAAGTGATTAAGAATACGGGCAGGCAACACAGAGACGGCCGGGAATCTATGGTTTCCGGCTCCGGTTTTGGTTTTCACTCTGGAATCGTTTCACCGACGGGCAATCGTTGAAATGTTGGCACAGTCAATTAATTATAATTTACATTAAACCCAGACGGGTGAACGTATAGGAAATGTAAGAATAGTATTTCCACAATGATGGGTGAAGTTTCAACCGAATAAATATAAAGTTTAATCGAGTGTTGTAAATTAAATGACCGCAAAGGTCCGCGCGTGCAATGTAAAATTAAATAATTTACTACCGCAAATCGTTGCCATCGCGCGATGTTGTGAAACCGCGCATGCTGCCAAGGAAGTATAATACTCCCGGGGCGCTATCCAGGCCTTATTTTACATACGGGAGTTGTATTAACATAACAACGCGCTCTGGACTGCACCAGCCAAGGCCATCCGTCCGTGGAGCTCCCACATTGTCATGGATGGGAACTCAATGCGCTGAGATCAGCCACCCTGTGCTGGAGACGCTGGACCCGTCTCCAGGGCACCCTTTCCGGACGGAGATCCTGATGGTTCCAGCTGGGTCTGACGAGATCGGATCCTCACCGGTTTGATGGAGGCTTCCCGCTCACACACGCCCGTACACGGTTATATAAATGTTAGTTAGCTTAGATAGAATTTAAACCATCGACCGATCCCTGGGGGTAAGTTTAATTTAAACATATTTGTAATAATGTTAATATGATCAATATATACTACGCTATATTTTTCTGAACATCATCTTTCAATTAACACCCGAACCATCATATCATGCATTCCATTGTGCCCACGCTCAGAGATTGTGTCATGCTCTCTTACATCCAGAACATTACTCGGGAACCGAGTATTGGCGCGCAGGATTCTGCAAAGTTCCGGATGGTACATTATTTGAACCCCACACAAACTGTGTTAATATTTGGCAAATAGCCCACATAAGAAACTACCTAGCAAGCAACATAACAGGAATTTTACGAATTAAACTAAAAAGCAATTCTGTACCCTAAAAGACAAACCACGAAGTCTATCGTATGTGTGGTTTATCCTCATCATCATCATCTTCTTCCCCTTATCCTATTCGAGTCGGGGACCCATTGCATCGATAAGGCACCTCCATACGTCCCTGTCTTGTGCTGATTGTTCGGCCTCTGTCCATGGTAGACCCATCCTCTCCTCACACAGTTTCTGGAGTTGCCTCGCCCAACTGTGTCTGGGGCGGCCCACTGAACGTCTTCCCTCTGGAATCGCACTCAGTATCTTCCTTGGAATTCATTCTTAGTACATGTCCAAGCCGATCGCAGTTGCGATTTTTCTATGAAGAGTAGCAATGGTTCAATGTTTAGATCATCTCGGATCGTCTAGTTTCTTATATGATCCCATTTCGTAACTCCTGCCACTCCTCTCAAGTGCCTCATTTCGGCAGCTTGGACTCTAGAGCGTGTTCGTTCATTTAGCATCCATGTCTGGTGGCCGTAAGTGAGCGTCGGGCGGTATACCGTTTTAGACACTGCCATCTTTGTCTTGATGCTGAGCTCGGCTTTTCTTATCACTGAGCTGTAGATAGGACGCAATACACTGCTTGCCGCACTTATTCTTCGTCTGTTCTTATTCTTCATCGCTGGAGAATTCGACCCCAAGGTATTTGAACCTGTCCACCTGTTTCAGCTGGGTCCCATTAGGGAACGTACCCAAACTACGTGACCAACTTTTTGCAATTTTTAACCCCCCCCCCCCCCCCCCGGTGACCAAAATCCTAAGGAACCCGCCGCTCATTTGTATGGAGCGTGACCTTTTGAAGACCCCCCCCCCCCCTAAAAGTGTCACGTAGTATGGATACGTTCCCTTAGCGAGTATGTTGCACAGAGTTTGGTCCCTTCCTATAACCATCACCTCTGTTTTTGAGGTACTCATCTTCATTCCCTCCGCCGCGCCGTGCACTCTTCGTTGAAACGGTTAATCCACTCTTGTAGTCCCTCCTGTGAAGTCGTTAATCTCGCGATGTCGTCCGCAAATAGTGGTTTATCCTAAGGTACAAAATTAATAATATATTCAAATAAGTACCTCACTACTTAAAAATGAAAATATCCATTAATTTCTGCAATGATTGTCAAAACCTTAACGGTTTTTATTATCAACAACTTCAATTTAATTCGGTTGGGCGAGTAGTTAAAAGATGCAAGAAAAGGCAAGAAGATGCAAGAAGAGGCAAGAGGATCCAAGAAAAGGCAAGAAGAGCCAAGAAGAGATTAGAAAAGCCATGAAGAGCCAAGAATAGCCGTGAAGAGATAAGAAGATCCTAGAAGGGGCAATTAGAGATGAGAAAAGCAGAGAAAAGACGGGAAAATCCAAGATGAGACATAGAGACGAGAAGATCTATGAAGAAACATGAAGAGCCAGGAAGAGGCATTAAGAGACGAGAAATAGCAAGAAGATCCAAGTGGGGCATATAAGAGATGAGAAGAATCAAGAAGAGCCAAGATGAGCCAGAAGAGACGAGAAGATCTAAGAAGAGACAATAATTGGGATCAAGAAGAGACAAGAAGAATCAAGAAGAGACGAGAAGATTCAAGAAGAGTCAAGAACAGCCAAGAAAAGCCAGAAATAGACAAGAAGATCCAAGAAGAGCCGAGAATAGGCATGAAGAAAGAATCCATAAATAAAGGATTTAAAAAAAAAAATCGTAATGCTTAACCCATTCCTTTATTACTGCCCAGTCTAAATTCCAATATTGGCTTATTAGGTTGCCATGTATACCGGTCGATTAAACTCCAACCTCCTTCCTATCCTCAGAGCACGTGTTCCTAGTCCTAACAAATCAGTGCCCCCTGGTGTACCGGTTTCACCGGGATAGGAGTACTCCTGGCTGGGGTGGTACAATCGTAACAACTTCAATTTAATTCGGTTAAAAATGCGTGTACCAGAAGTTATTGCTTCTAAAGTTAAAGTTCAAATTACTTTCAAACCGCATTCACTTTTCCACTATTCCTTTATTTAAACCAAAGGGTCGAGGAACCGTCCATTCCTCTTAAGGGGAGTTCAATGTGACTTTTTCGGGCAATAAAAATGTGTAGCAATGACATTGTTTAATTGCCTGTCACGCTATTTTTGTCACAATAATGCTTTCAGTCGCAGGACAATATTACCGACAACTCGTCGTTTAGCTTTAATGTTTCCACATATATTTTTCAATTTCATAAAAAAATAATCATTTTCACTTGGAGTACTACTTATTTTCGTAAAAATTGACACAAACGTCTGTGCATGGGGTAATACTGTATTCAACTGAAGTCTTGAGTTCTTGTACAATAAACATTGAATTCCTAACACTTGCCTACCTGTGTGTTTCTGCTAGGTATATTATATGGTCAGGTTTAGGTGTGATGTATTTTATTGCTTGTTTTCCAATATACAGTTTATAAATTGGCAAATTTAATGAAGCGATAAATATCTCAAAGTCGTTCCCAGATCTATAAAACTGTGCTATCGGATTTCATAGGACATTCTTTCGGTTAGCATTTTAAACGTCTTATCTGTGAGATGGGGTAATAAAATTGTTGACAATTTAATTTGATTGAAATAAATGCTTTCGCCCTTAGGGTAAATAATTGTAGAAAAATACAATAACTATTTTATGTTATTGCAATTTTTAAAGAGAGAAAGACCATTTTAGATATTGCTTGATAGAAATTTGATTAGAAAAACGACAAATTTAAAACCTTGTTTACATCGGGAGTAAAGCTCTCTGCGCCACTAAAATCAAATGAAAACTCTACCCTTCCTAAAACTCCTGGGTAGGTACTTTTTAAATACTTCCATAGTACGTGAAATTTCGTTCCAAGACCACAATCATTAGGTGAGATCATTCATATTTTTTCATGTGATAAGAAATGGGATTTTTGCGTAAAATTTTGAAACCACGATTTTTTATAACACGGTGTGTTCGTTCAAACTTTATTCCAAGAATTTATTTAAACAAAAAAGAAAACTTCCATTCACTGACGTAGGTACCACACCGTTTATTAGCGTTTGTGGTTTTGTCGGAATGTATTATTTTTATTTATGACGTTCATTATTTAAATGTGGAATGAATTTACAATGACAATATTTTTTCCGATAATATTTTGAATTCCGAACGGGCTGCAATGAAGCTCACGATTCGAATTTGCAAATCCGCCGAAGAATCCACTGAACCGCACCGGTTACATAGTATTCCGTACTAGAAAACAAGTACGAAGGTAATGCCCGCTGTCATAAAAAGGTTTTATTATTTATATAGCGGTCAAGAATTATGTCGTCCAATATTTCCACCGTTTTTCTTAACGGTTTAATTTTCCGCATTTTGATAAACGCCGTGCGGACCAAACATCAACATCGGTGCACATGAGTGTATCAAGTGTATGAAATAATTTGATCAAAAGTTCTAGACATCGATAAGTGTGTGTCTAAACGCTGGAATGTTTTTGATTTTTTTTTGTTACTAAGTGCGCTTGTTTTAGCGTTTGAAATGGTCGGTCGCTGGTTCGGTGAGGTCATACGTATTAGTGCCAGTTAGTGAACAGTTGAGCGGACAGCGGCCGCTTCGAAGAAAGCGAAAACAAAACCATAAACTCGGTGTGGGTCAGTGACCGGCGTGCCCCTCCCCCCGCGGATAGGTGCCCCCCACCTCCCACTGCAGAGCAGAGCACACAACATAATAATATCTCTTGACGCCTCCGCTGACTCTGCTCCTGTAGACTAGCATTGTTACCGAGTGCATTGAAGGAGACGTTTAGATGATCGCTCAGTCAGGTCTGCTTTATCGTGCATACCCTTTGTACCTACTACACACATGGCTTTACTAATCCTAGGAATAAGCTCTCAGTGCTTTGTGCTTGCCATCTTCAAGGTCGAATAATCTTAAATCTTTGTACGCAAAACCTACACGTAAGTGGGTACTTATTCCTCTCTTTACAGCAGAATAGCAGAAATTCTGTTTGCTTAGTTTGAAGCAGCAACGACTCTAGAATCTTGAACCCTGGCTTCATAAAATTTTGCAATTTGGTGAAGCAAATTTTAAGTACATAGTTTCAAAAGCAGATTTTATTTTTTTTAACGAAACATTAAATATGCAAAGTGTTAAGGGACGTAGGTACTTGCCTTACTTAACCATTAATTCCTGGCATTATTTTGAGTAAAAAATGTTAATGAAATTTTGGACTCCGGTGACTTTTTTATGAATTAAAAACCAAAAAAATCAGTTATTATTGGGCAGTTGGGGATGGGGTGAGAAGAAATGTTTTTTTTATTTTGAAGGAAATTTGAAAAAAACCTAAAAAGTCAACGGAAACCAAAATTTAATTAACATTTTTTACTCCAAATAACATCAGGTTAACGTGTCACATAAAAACCATGTATACCTACATAGTGTTATGGAGCATACCTGGGAAACTGTAGCCAGCGATTCCTGACCATACTTGGGTTAAAAAATATAAATGGTATTTTGGTCTCCGGTGACATATTTGTTGTCGTTTTTTTTTTATTATTATCTATGTTTTCAATTCCAAAAAAAATCTTTCCCATATGTTACTAGTCATTCAAATCGAGTAATTGCCCACCCCATCCGACTAACTATCCAATACCTACTGATTTAGAACATTGTTTGAGGTCAAAAAAAGTCACAGGAGACCAAAATTTTATCAACATAGGTATGTTACTCAAAATAAACTCAGAAATCGCTGGTTAAAGTAAGTCAGGTAGTAGGGTTGCCATACGTTCGGAATTTACCGGACAAGTCCGGAAATATAGGTCTTTGCCCGTAATGCGGGGGGAATCCTAAACAGTCCGGAATTTCTACAATTAAGTGGAGATTTGTAAAGGGACAGGGTCTATCGACGACAGCTTGGTCACTATTCCCAAAAACCTACATCTGCATGTATTCATGTTTCACCCGAATACCACTGAAGAAAACATATCTTCATTCTTAAAAAAGAAGAAGCCGGATTTAATTTACACTGTCGAAAAACTGGTCACGAGGCATGAACGTTATGCTGCCTTCAAAATAGGCATACCGGAAAATTACTTCCACTTTTTCCTGGACCCCACGATCTGGCCTGAAAACGTGGCCTTCAATGAGTGGTCATTTCGGAGACCACGACCCCAAACTAAGACGGTCGATACGACGTCCGAAAAAGATAAACATTAGTGGAGTATACCAGAACGTTCGAAGTCTGAATAATAAAATTATCGACTTCATGACAAACGTAATGTGCCAGAAACCACTTCTGATTGCTCTTACCGAAACTTGGCTAACTTCAAGCACCTTTTCGTCGGAGCTATTCGAAAACCTATACCACGTCTACAGGAAGGATAGAGGCAGTCGCGGAGGAGGGACTCTCCTAGCCCTCCGAGCTGACAGCCACTCACACGCGGAAAGAATGGACTGCATGGAAACCCAAGGTGAAGATTTATGGGTGAAAATATCGCATAGAAATGTCATCATTTATATATGTGTTGTATATTTTCCTCCAAATACAACATCTGAACAGTATCAATTATTTTACGACAAAACTATAAGTGAAAGTGTAAAGTTACAATCAAAAAATATTATTATTTTAGGGGATTTCAATTTTCCATCAGGGAAAAACCCAATTGACGTTTTCGATTACTTTTGTTCTTTTTATAATTTAACACAATTCAACACTGTTTATAACATAAATGCACACATGTTAGACTTAGTATTAAGTAATATAAATTCTAAAAATGCTGTTATCTGCCGCCATGACTCCCCATTAGTCAGAGAGGATATTCATCACCCTTCACTTTCATTCACGTTCGATTACACAACTCAATCACATATACAAACAGACACATTGCCTCCAGACATAAACATGGGTTGGATTTTCCACGAAAGCTCAGATAATACACTTAAGAATGCCTTAGAACAACATCACTGGAATCATTACGATTGCCTTGACGTAAATCTAGCTGTCGAAATGTTTTATGAACAGCTCAATAATATTTTCAACATTTGTTTTAAGAAAAGATCTACACGTATACTCAAAGATATTAGACAATATCCGAAATGGTTTAATGGGGAAATCATTCACCTCATACGAGAAAAAACTAAAATGCACCATCTTTGGAAAAAAACAAAATCCGAACATGCCTTAGCTAACTTTAAAACTTTGCGAAAATCAATCAAACGGTTAATTGGTCAGGCCTACACTGAATTTACACGTGAGGCCGAGAACAGTATAATAACAGACCCAACTCGATTTTGGTCTTACACTAACGATAAACGCCGCGGTTGTGACAAACTTAACCACATGGACTACAAAGACAATAAATACGATGGATCTTCTGAGATCGCCGCAGGTTTCGCACACTATTTTCAATCAGTATTTAGCGACAATATCCCCAAACTTGACATATCTTCTATAGCTTCATCGTCATTTAATTCTTTACCTGTACAAATTCATGAAATTAACGATGACGATATTATTACAGCTTTCCATAAGCTAAAACCTAAATACTCCGTCGGCCCAGATTGTATTCCACCTATAATCCTCAAAAGATATGCAAGTTATTTTATTCAACCTCTGAAACATATTTTTAACCTATCACTTCGCAAAAATATCTTTCCGGAAATGTGGAAACTAACGAAAGTAACGCCTATACACAAAAAAGGAAAAAAGTCAGAAATAGATAATTACAGACCTGTAGCTGTGTTGTCAGCACCCGCAAAACTTTTAGAAACCATCATTTATTCACAGATATATAACCAAACAAAACACGCACTCACCGAAAATCAGCACGGATTTCGTCCCACACTGTCACCTTCAACGAATCTTATGAATCTCACCACCTATATTAATAATTCATTTGAAAATCTTGTACATGTTGATGTGATTTATACAGACTTCGAGAAAGCATTTGATAAAGTCGACCATGATATTTTGTTAAAAAAATTAAGTGACATCGGATTCTCTCAGAATTTCCTCGCTTTTGTGGCTAGCTACTTACGCAATCGTCGTCAGTATGTCAGTTACGGACACCATCTCTCTCACCAATACAAAACTAACTCCGGGATTCCCCAGGGATCGAATCTAGGACCCCTTCTCTTTCTCTTATTCATCAATGACATTGGCAACACCATAAACCACTCAAAATATCTCCTTTTTGCTGACGATATAAAACTTTTCAAAGCAATCAAAAGTTACATCGATTCCATTCTTCTGCAGAACGATCTTGATTCTCTCGTCAAATGGTCGGAACTGAACAACTTACCCTTCAGCATTCAGAAATGCAGTGTCGTTACATTTACAAGATCCAAAGATACATTCCTGTTCCCCTACCACATTAATAAACATAAATTAACACGTAAAAATGAGATTCGAGACCTTGGGGTAATTTTTGAAGCAAATCTCTCTTTCAAATCCCATATATCTGATATTGTCTCCCGTGCCAACAAAATGCTTGGATTTGTTCTTCGTAATTCAAGATCATTTACCAATGGAATCGCAATCCGAAGAACGTATGAAGCACTTGTTCGCAGTATCTTGGAATATAGCTCCATTATTTGGGCCCCTTCTGAGCAAAACCATATTCTCGAAATAGAAAAAGTACAAAAGAGATTCATGCGTTACCTATATATGAGGGAATATATGTACTACCCTTTCCTGTATCCATCCTTATTCTTAGCAGGAATGCTCGATCTTAATACATTAGAAGCCCGCCGAAAAATATTTTTAGGAAAACATTTTTTTAAGATAATCTCTGGAACTATACATAATCCACCTATTTTGAAAGAGATTAATTTATATGTCCCAGACAAGTATACTCGTGGAAGGTCCCATACCCTTTTTTATGCTCCAAAAGCGAGGACTTCTGCCTATCAGAACGCGCCAGTCAACAGAGCGACTGAACTGCTCAACGAGTCTGCATTGACCATTGACATTTTTAACGTAACCTACAGGCAGTTTAACAATTATCTTTTGACGTATGTCACAAAGTAGTGAAACTGACCTTTTAATGTGTTTTGCTATACTTTTTGTCTAATTTGTAATCTTCTCCATAATGTATTGGTGAATAACCGTTTTACGGAGAACATGAAAAATAAATAAATAAATAAATAAATAAATTGGTATAAAAAATTAAATAAACCAAATTATTTTTATTACAAATCAAAGCAAAAACATCACTTCTGATATTTAATGCTCCCAGAAACATTGTTCAACACTTCCGAATCTTTAATAATGGTTTTGTAGAACATTTCGCAAGTCATATTTTTACTGTGTTAAGGGAATCGACTGGACGACTCCACAGAAAGCCTGTTGAGTCGTTTGTTGTCTGTTCCTTTCTTTTGGCCATTGGGTTCCCAATAAGGAAAAAACCCTTTCAACAATGGCATTTTGTGCCTGCATCGAAAATACATAAGAGCATATCTTTGTTAATTTCGTAACTTTCGAAAGTCCGAAATTTTTATCAAATGTCAGGAATTTTCTCCGGTATTTTGATTTTTTGATCTGGGAACCCTAGGTAGGTATGTCTCTTAGCATACGGTACGATATAATATAATATATGGTATGTCTATCTATTTTTATTAATATTCTATCTTGAATAGATACGTCAAAGGATTCAGCGTTTTAAAATTATTAAAAAAATGGCAGGTGTGTGTAATTCTACTTACCTTGTCACAAAAGTAATTTACTATTTCAATACGGATATTTCGGGATGGTCGCTCTTTGGTTTCTATTATTATTAAGGCAAAAAATTAGCATACTTACATACCTGTTTGTGTTATATTTGCTGTCGTCATTTTAAAAAATTAAACCTACATTTATTTAAATGAATGCAATTAATAGAAACGTAGATCATAATTTTTCAAATGCAGTTTCCAATAAAGGAAAATAATTGACATGGGAAGATCATAAAAAAAGTAATATTTTAAATAGTGATAAATAAGATTGTTTATCATTATGATTAGTCGTACGATTATGAATACGATTACGAATACGATTATGAACACCATTATGAATACGATTATCCACAGTCTTTAGATTTTGATTTCATCAATGAAGCGTATTAGTTATGAATAAAATGCAATTTTCGTTCTGACCGGGAATCTCGTTTTCTATAGTATATGTTACTGTAAAAGCCCGAACTACGGTAAATCCTAAGATTTTCCGGTAAATCCTAAGATTTACCAACTCTTAATGGTAAAAGTCCGAACCGTTCTATAATCATCGTTCACCAACCTAACCTAACCTAACCTAACCTAACATGTACTAAATACTAATGGTAAAAGCCCGAAAAAATCGTTTATAATATTTAAATAAGAAACGATTTTTTCGGGCTATTACCATTAGAATTTAGTACATGTTAGGTTAGGTTAGGTTAGGTTAGGTTAGGATAGGTTGGTGGACGATGATTATAGAACGGTTCGGACTTTTACCATTAAGAGTTGGTAAATCTTAGGATTTACCAATATTCGGGCTTTTACGGTAACACATATATATATATATATATATATATATATATATATATATATATATATATATATATATATATATATGTTTTTTTACATTAGGGAACGTACTCATACTACGTGACCCACTTTTTGCAATTTTTAACCCCCCCCCCCCTCCCCCCTCGGCGACCACGTGTAGTATATTCCAAGATTCCCCCTACCCTAATTCGTAATATGGTTTTGAATGTAATATGGTTGTGAGCTCTGGCATTATGAAATGTGTATAAAAAATTGCAATATGTGGCACGCGAGCTGTTTGAAACTGAATGTACAGGGACTGAATGTGTGGAATGCGGGAGAGGAGAGGTGAAATCGGAAGGGGGGGTTCGTGGGACGGGGGAAGCGGGAGAGGGGAGTGGGGAAAGGGAAAGCGGAGAAGGTAGAGTGGGAACGCGTGAGGGGAAGGGGATGCGGAATAGAAGAGGAATAGGAGGTGGAAGAAGAATGGGACGAAGGGAAAGGACACCCAGGGAGAAACAATATTTTTATTAAGTGGCATACCAACGCATGCTGGGAACTACAAACCCAGAAGCTAGCATATTTTGATTTTTATATAACTAGATTTCCCCCTTAAACCATGCGAGCGAAGCCGCGGGTAAAAGCTAGTATATATAAATAAAAATGAATCGCCAAAAGGTATGTACGCGCATAACTTCGGAACGACTGCACCAAATTGGATAATTCTTTTTTTTGTGTTCGTTATGGTCAGGGCAAGGTTTGTACTACTGGTGAGCTCTGGCATTACGAAAATTGCGATAGGTGGCACACGAGCTGTTTGAAAACTGAATGTACCGGGACTGAATGTATGGAATGCGGGAGGGGGGAGGGAACTCGGGTAGGGAGTTCACGGGAGGGGGGGAGGGGAACCAGGGTGGGGAACCTGGGAGGGGGGATAAATAGCATAGCAACGCATGCCGGGTACCAGCTAGTGTTATACGATTTTTTAAATCGATGAACCTTATTATAATCTTAATCGTGCGATTAATTGGAATCGTAACCGTTTAATTACATATCACTGCATCAATAACACAAAGTTGTTCTTGGGCCAACCGGATACGAAATGACCAAGAAATATGGTTATAATAATTATTTTTAAAGTAAGCGAGTCATGATATTCTACCTTGAATGTCCGTTCTCATGCTGAAAATTTTGCAGCGTTCAGCAGTTTTTATATTTAAAATTAATGAGCAACGTAATGTTACTCGTATCTACAGGTTTCTTCGATTACTTACAAGTACAGCGCCTTCTGCAAGTGTAGTTATATCAATTTGCTATCCTGTCCAAAAAGCTTAACTTTGAGGTTTTACTGAAAATTATGATTTCATGAAAATAAAAAAAAGGTTTCAACATTGATAACGAACATAATACCATGAAATCATATATTGTTGTGAAAATTGTGAAAATTTCGCATTTCATGAATGCATTTTCTTCCAACGTAAAAAAAAAGGGCCTGTGTCATCTGGGATGCAGTGTGGAGGATCTTTTTGAGGCGAGGAAAGGAATGAACATTGGTCTTGAAGAGACCCGTGTTGTAGAAAGGAGGAAACACAGAGGCCGGCAAATCATTCCGCAGCCGAGCTGTTGAACACAAGAACGAGCCGAAGAAACGACCCGTTCTCATGTGACAAATGTCAACCGTGTAAAAATGTTGGGTACGGGTTTAGCGTGGTTTCCGACTATGCACTGGTGCCGAAGGGATCAATGACGATAGTTCCTCGGAGCATCTTCCATTGTAACACCGGTAGAACAAGGATAGCATTACCACCCGACGCTTGTGCACTAAAGATTGCAATCCGTCTGTTAAGATGGAAGAATCTATCAAACGGACCGCCCGTTTCTGCACAGAGTCGAGGGAATTTTTCAGGTATTTTGGAGCTCCAGAACAGAGGTGGCTGCCAATTTCAACCGTGGGGTGCACTTGTCCCCATACCTGAGCTGGTCACTTAGGGTTACACCAAGCATATCAATGGAGGGCCAGTTCGGAAGATTGCTTCCGTTGAAAGATACCTACTAGATTTTCATTTCCATCCCTTTTAGACGTAATCAGAAAAACATTAAATTCAACGGTTAAATGAAAAAACAAAATTTGTTTTCACCACCATTTAATACAAAATAATCATCACGTTTCAAAACTATCGGTTTCTTCATCAGGATACAAAGAATAATAAAAATGAATATATGCGGAGTGATACAGTCAGGGCTGGGCAGTATTTGAATTACTTGTAATACAAATACGTATTTTGTATTTGTATTTCAATTACCTCCTAAAAATGTATTTTGTAAATGGTATTTCAATTACCTGATGCTGAGGTATTTTGTATTTTGTAATTTGTATTTCAAATACTTATGGCTTCAAAATATATTTTCAAATACATTTGGCGATCTTTATGGTGATATTGGTGATAATAAATAATAATGATAAAACGCTAGAATCCTGTACTATTGTCCTATTGTCTTGTGCTATAGCACTCTTACTAATGATTATTTGTAGTTCTCTTATCATTGCTTCATAATGTACTGTACCTTTTATTTTAAGTTATGCTAGTTATTATTATTATCCTGTGCTATGATAGGGAGGCGTCTACTAATATCTACAGGAATTCCAAAAACTGAAAAAATCGAACTAATATCTACGAGAACCAAAGTGTTGACGAATATCTACAGCACAAACTGTTGACTAATATCTATGAGAATCAAAGTGTTGACGAATATCTACAGCACTGGCAGAGGTTGGATTTGCAATTATGTGTAGCATATTGGAAAAATGTAATATTGCGTATGCAGTTTAAAAAACTTAATTTATGTAAGTGTGTATGTAAAAATCCGTAATATCGGACTATTGGACACAACTGTTCACAATTCCTCCTGATTTTTATGATTTAAGTTGAAAAAAAAATCAAAAATGTCACCGGAGACCTAAATTTCAATTACGTTTATTACATTAAATAATATCAGGAATCACTGGTCAAAGTAAGTTAAAGCTCTGCAACCAGGCCCGAAAAGATGGAGAGATACGAAATTACGAATGTTAGAGGAGAGCGCTAACATTTACAGCGACAAAATCGAAGCGAAAATTGCGAAAATGTTTAATAAAACACAACTCGTTTAAAATACAGTTAAAATTTCGCGGGCATTATCTTAAACAGCATTTAAAGAAACACTGTGAATTTTTTCATACATATAACTTGTAAAATAACTGAAACAAACGTGTTAATAATAATTTTTGGAACATGCTTTGCGATTTTTTTCTATCGAGGGAATTTTATATAATTTGCGTTTCGGCGCGGGCAAAGTCTAGATATTATCTTCAAGAATAACATATATTTTTTTAAGAGCTTTAAAACTTACCGTGTTTAAGGGAAATATGTAATAAATCGGTACAAATCCGGGTTGTGGGCCCATAAGTACGTCCTGTAACACCCTGTATAAGAATAGTCAATAAACTTAGATAAATAAAGCATGTAGATAAAAAAATATAACAATAAGAGGTGGGAGAAGGTAAATACTTAGTTATTTATGATTTATAACAAAATCATTTATAATTTAAAATAACAGAATCGACGAGCAACCGAGATGCAAAATAACAAAAGATTAATGTGAATGTGACTATTAAAAAAAAAAATTAATTAATGAAACAAAAAAAAATGAAACACGACTAACGCTTTTTTAATTTTAAGTATTTCTAATTGTATCACATTGTATTTGTAAGTAAATTTTAACCCTTTATTTATGTTATAAGGTGATTTTATTTTGTTTCCGAAACATGGTTGTCAAATTCCAAATAATCATTGGCTTTGAACCATGTTAATAATTTTCATTAAATTTAATACTGCTTTAAACAAAGTTGGTTATTTTAATTTGATTAAAATTATGCAACAAAGTGAATTTTCCATTATTATAGATGATTTAACTATTTAGTGCCATATTGCATCATATTTTTACACCCAAAAAACCATTCTTTGTACATATGTATTTGAATTTGCTCACAAATAAAATTTATGAGTTTTGCCTTTATCAACCAAGATTTTTGTTTTTGTTTTAGGCAAATAATAGTATCACAAGGAATTACGGTACGTCCCTGGCATGTATGTCTTAATTTGCATGTAGGTGTGTATGTATGTGCGTGTGTATGTAGAGGAGTATGTGATGTGAGTGCAATGGACCAAGCCGTAGGGTCATCAACTGGGAATAAGTGCAGGAGCTCAGGAGATTATGACATTTATTAATTTTACGCATTTGTTGGGCCGTTTCATCCGACAATCATTCGCCGTGACTTGAAGCTACCATTGAAGTCAACCATTCGACTAAAGTGCGCAGCCACTTTGCACATCGTGCCTTATTTATTATTTCTTCAGCTTCCACTGAGAATGATATTCGTAAGAGGATAAATAAAAGACATGTCCAAATACTACAATAATAAATATGTAGTACTGGCATTTTAATAGAAAGGAAGTTTTTTCTTGCATGCTTTGCGCACAGTTTTTTTTTAATTAAACTAAAGCGTCATAAATAAAAGGGGAAAGAAAATCAAGTCGATCGTTGTAAGTTGAAAGAAAAATGGTGACAGAATCAAAAGGAAAAAAAATAACAATAATTTGGAATATTGGGTGTAGGATCTAGAAATCTAGAGTCTTTTTGTGCCCTTTATGGCACAAAATTAGATGGACTCATAAAAATCGTTCTATCTTATTTATGTTACCGATAAATATATTTTTTTTTTTTTTTTTTTTACATGAGCTCCACACAGGAGGCCCTGAGGAAAATAATTTTCCTCAGGGCCTATGTCATCTTTGGGGATGCTGTGTGTAGGGTTTTTTTAAGGAAAGGAAGGAGAGGAGAGTTCTGGGAATGAAAAGGGTTTAAGGGGTGGGTAGGAATCTGGGGTTCAGTATGTCCTGGTCATCCACCTCCAAGACCTAGACAAACCTCACCCCATGAACCCGGGCACCCCTGCTAAATCACCAAACGTAGCGAACCACTTGGGGTGATCTGTGGCAGAGGTGTTGGTTATCCAATAAAGGTTCCCGGGTCGGCGGTACCCATTCCCGCCTCCCAAATTGAAATATATGATTTAAGCAATATTAGAAAGAGAGATGCTTTCTGTTTGCATTAAAAAGTTTACCATAGAAGCTCCTGCATAATTTTCAATAATTATATAAAACGGAAAACCGCCAGTAAGTTCATCCGCCCAATTTTCCAATTTTTTAAATAATAATTTTTGTATAAAGTGGCAATAACCTTTCTATTACATCTGTCTAACTAAACGCATAAAGTTGTAAATAAAGTTTATAAATAAAATCCCCGCTAAGCGATTTTTAAAACTTTAGCTTAGTTTGCGTTCAGAATTGAATGTTTTTTAATTGAATAATATGTCCGTTTATAACATTAAAATCTGAAGAGTATTTCATCTGCTTTCATAAACGTTACTTTATTTTGGGATACGTTCAAAAACAGCTAATCTATTTGAAATTGAAATTTAAATAAATCGTTAATCTGACAGTCCCTTGACGGTAATAATAAAAGTGACTTGACGACAAAATCTTAAAATACCCGAAGGGTTAAATAATTTTACGTCAAACACTGAATAGATTATATTATTATGTATTTTACTCGTAGTACTCTTTATTATATTATGGCATCAAGCTGTCAAAGGAGACAGTAGAACATTTTCAGTTGTCAGCTTGAAGCTTCAACAAAATTTATTCTTAAAATACCTCTCATTGTGTATTATCTATGCACGCCTCAATAAATATCACTTGCTTTGAAGGTTTTAAAAATAAACCACTTTTATTTGTACTTACAACGTACTTTTTGGACGTTTTATGTTACGATTTCATAAATAACCCGCTTAAAACATTTCTTCAAAGGTAAAAAGCGTATAATATATAAATATGCTAAGCCGGATTACTACGCTCTATAAATTAGTAATAAGATTTGAACGAAGGATTAATATTAATTATTGAGTGCAGTTTGTGTTAAGCTATATATTTAAATGATTAATTGAAAAGCAAACCACCACGTTTATCTTTAAATACAAATAAAATATCAAGAAATGTTCAAGATATTTCCCTGATATAAAATAAATTGTTATAAAGCCTCCATTGTATAAAGTCATTTTCGAGGTCATCCATGACCCATGTAACGCTACCTTAAGACGCCGCTACCCAAATTTCTACCGATTTCTTGCAAACCTCCCTCAAACATTTGAAGTTTTTAAGCTCTTAAAAAAATATATATAATTTTTGAAGATAATATATAAACATTCGTCGCGCCGAAACGCAAATTATATAAAATTCCGTCGATAGAAAAAATTCGCAAAGAATGCTCCAAAAATTATTATAAACACGTTTGTTTCGGTTATTTTACAAGTTAGGGAACGTACCCATACTACGTGACCAAATTTTTTTGCGATTTTTAACCCCCCCCCCGGTGACCAAAACCCTAAGCAAACCGCCGCTCATTTGTACCAAGCGTGACATTTTGAAGACCCCCCCCCCCCCCCGAACAGGTCACGTAGTTTGGGTACGTTCCCTTATATGTATGAAAATATTCACAGTGTTTCATTAAATGCTGTTCAAGACAACCTCCGCGAGATTTTTGCTCTATTTTAAACGAGTCATGTTTCATTAAACATTTTCACAATTTTGCATCGATTTTGTCACTTTGGAAACTAGCGCGCTCCTCTAACATTCGTAATTTCATATCTCTCCATCTTCTTCTTTTGAGCGCGGTTGCGGGGCCTACTAAAAATGAATATACATTTTAATGTACATGGGTAGGTGCGCTGCATGATGGAAAAATATCCGTTATACAATCTATTATTTATCAAGACACGTGAAGGGTTGAGAGTTCAACGGATAAGCTTAAATTCAAATACGTTCTCAAAGAGGGTTAAAAAATGCGTAGGTACTTTGGTTCTAGCCCAGCAACAAACAAATTGATTAATTTCAAATATTTCATGGTTGGAGTTTTGTCCAAGGTGAATTTATATGAAATTTTAAGAAGGGTATTAATGTTATAAAGAAGGTACCTACATCATAAGGTTTTAGAGGGGGTCGTAAAATTTTAGAGTATATAAAGGATTGAAAGGTGAGGAATAATATATGCTGATACTGAAATTAGATTTGATCGTTGGTCTGATCCATAAAACCCCCAGCGACAGCGGAGCTTTTCTGAACTTATTTCTATTAAGTCTTTTGTGTTGAAATTTCTATGAGCATAGAATAGTAAAAGCTCTAGTAAATGTCTGCAAAGTACGTACTACGTAGTGACTGTCGTTATGTGCGTATACAGTTGAATGTTTGCATGAATTTGGAGGCATGCGCGGCGTCTCAAAAAACCGTTAACCAGTAAATAATTTATTTGCCTGTCTTAAACTTTTAAGACGGGACAGACAAATTAGTCATATTGTTCGTTTTTATTTGTTTTACAAATGTTGTTTTCTCTGCCCGAACGCGTGTTCATACTGTTCATGATCATTTTACAAGCAAATGTCTTCTTTGTTATTCTTGGATATTCTTCTTCAACTCAATCAGTTTATCTCTTCCTTAGCCTATTTCAGGGTCTTATTCGCAGTGGAATATTCACTTGTTCGAAGTCTTTGGTGTTCTCTATGTATTTTGTCATTCTCTCAACATTACCAGCTTTTCGCAACTTTTGGGTAATGAAGAATCATATAGATATAACATTGCATCATGTTTCACGAAATGCTAAGCGAATTTACATACACAGTTTATTGTAAATGATTAATAAAGAAAACATTAAAACATTTTAAAGATTTAGAGCCAGTGTTAACAAATTTTTAAATGAAATTATTTGTTTATTTTTACTTTACCTACATAATTCTCATTTTAAGTGTACCTTAACTACAAAGCTTGAAATATTGGTAGGTATAACCGACAAAAGAAATGAAAAAAACCTCTAAAACCATGACCTCTTATTTTCTGATGTCAACATTAGAAGACCTACTCGATGCACAAGGCATTTTTGAGGACTTATTCAATGTCCCCGTTCACAAAACAAATTATGAAGCAAACTCGACAATAATTCCTCACCCACATAGTTAATCAAACGAGTGTAGAAATGATATTTAAAGATAATTAATTCAATATTTCAAACAAACCTAAACAATTTTTTCAAAATGTCAGTATTTCTGATAATTTTAGATAATCTTTTTAAAAATCAAATAGTGAACTACTGTAATGTAAAATGTAATTATTTTAGGCCATACCCAATGTTAAAGTCCTGTGGTCAAATGAAAGAGTATAATAAATTACTTTATCATGGCCTACGAAGCTTCGAAATGTCAATTTACTTAACAATACTTCATCAAGAACAACAATTTAAACTATAGTATTGAAACTCGAGAGAAGCCGGGTAGTAACAAAAGTTACTTATGAAAATTAGCCTTCAAACTTGAAGTTTGAGAACGAATGTTTCTTTTTGTTTTGATAATCTGGTCGTTATACCAGTTACGCCGAATTGGTATATAGGTCTTTTGATGGTTCCATTTGATTGTTTTCTTTGTGTGGCCTCACCCGTGGCCGAACAGGCTGCGGGCTGTAGGCTGTAGGCTGTAGGCTGTAGGCCGTAACCCTCCAAGGGGAAGAGGCTCGATCTCCTGAAATGTCACCGTACTCACCCAACCCAACACAGTCAGTTGTACTAGGACCACTCGCTCGCAACAACGAAAACGGAACGGACGCGTCAGCCAATCTCTGAAATGAGTTGGAAAAATTTTAAAATAAAATTTACATTATTTTACTTAATTTTGTCAGAATTTAGTTTAAATTTTGTGAAAAAGTGGTGTGTTTATCTTCGTTAATAAAATTATTGTGTTCTTTCAAAGCATTGCTTTATGTTCTTTAATTTTATTTAAAAAAAACTTCAGTTTTCGTTAAAATTTTAGTTACATATTGTGCTATTGTCATTACGTTGCTTTCTTATTACGGAAAAAAATTGCAGCGTAGCAAAGTTTTAGTTAACAGTTTCAAGCCATGGTCTTTTCTGATGATAAAACATCGATGGTTAAAAGGTACGTAAAAATATTATGTTATTCAAAATTAACAAGATCAATCACCTATTTTAATAAATACACAAAATTGAATAGTCTCTACTCAAATTCACCCGTAGAAAAAACGTACTACATAATTATTAAAATATTTTAGTTAGCCCCAGTTACTCGTATATAGCAGTACCTATTGGTAGCCCGATCATCTGGTAGAAAAGATTTTCTGCTCATTTATGGAAATCTACCCACTGTTGGCACTGGACGTGGGAGAAATGTAAAATGTTTTAGATAGAATACTCGTGTTAGATGGCTATCAATTGCCAAACCTACTGAAAAATGACGTTTCCAAGAATGTTACATATTAATACAATAGTCTGAAAGCGTATAAGAGGAACATAAATGAAGATTATCAACCATATGAAAATGATTTACAATTATTCCGGGAACATATTTATAAAAAAATTGTATTACATTTATACATAAAATTACTATACTTTGTATTATTAATCAGTATCGTGAGTAAATTCACGTTTAAAT
Source organism: Limnephilus marmoratus (assembly GCA_917880885.1). NCBI lineage: Eukaryota > Metazoa > Arthropoda > Insecta > Trichoptera > Limnephilidae > Limnephilus > Limnephilus marmoratus. Next base: position 58,865,876 of record OU862908.1, read on the forward strand.
TATGTTTTATGGGTTGTACGTGATTTCCAGAGCAAATACGATATAACGATTATCAACTAAACGTGAAATAATTATATGTATTTTTGAAACCGATACAGTAAAGTAAAGTAATATTTCGTAAATAGGCATGGCTTGAATGGCCGGAGGTGCAGCCTGGAAGGCAGGAGCCAGAAGATGGTGAGCACGGGTTTAGTGGTATTTATGCGTGCGACCAACAAGGTCAATCGACTCCTTAATATGCAACGCTATATCTTGTCACCACCTCGCGGTCAACGGGCCCTGCAAACACACTGCAAGCACACTCAGCTGGGCGTTTCGGCGTACCGCAGGGCTCTATCTTGGGTCCTCGCTATCTTGAGCGACTTCTTGATCATGCCACATGCCACAACGTTGGTAAAAAATTTGAAAAGTGCTGGTTTCTCACGACAGTTTGATAGTTATAATTATTTCCCCAGTAAATCTATAAAAAAAACGTTGTTAAATGTAAGACCAGAAATATTTTAATTGGAACATGTCGAGATCGCAATTTCTCCAACTAAAGACGATTGGGAAACGTCAATGTCTTGAGTACAATTTTATGTAAATACGTTAATCGCTTTTACAATACAGCTCTCAATATGATTTTATTGGCAATTAAATGTTTTATGTAAAATTAACATTAATTAATTATTGTCCATTAACCACGACATTAATTATGCTGCTTAATACTCAGTTTAAACTTGAAGTATTAATTTATGTGGCATTTTCCCATCGCACTTAACTTACACACCGAAGACCTAAAAAGTATTCTGAAATTATGCCTACGATATTCTTGTGATAAAAAAACTCCTGGCCTCTCTTTGTACTCATTGAGAATAATTATTGCCTTGTAAAATTGCGACCATTAACAACATTTTTAGAGGTTTAATCGTTGATTAGAAAAAACGTGAAAGGAGCTCTTTCTCCCAACATCAATAGAATATCTATAGAAGAACTGCAATATACTAGTCATTTTCATATTTACCTATAATATTTTCAAAGTTTCTGTGTTCGGTTCTTAGGCCCGAAAATAAGAATCGAAAATCAAATTTATTTAAAAATCAAACTTACTATTTCTGATTCAATTCATTACCTACTATTGCAATTTATTGAAATAATCCTTCCCTTCAATTCAAAGATATCATGCTGTATCAATAAATTGTTATAAGGAATAATTTTCCCAAAGATTACGTGCTTGACTGCTTTACAATTTAAGAGGCCATTGTTTTACGAATAATTCTGTCTCAAAAGTTAATACTAAGCCCTGCCCGGCACGTGCCAGTGATTCTGTACGGCCCATTGCTTTATTCTATTTCTCAAAGCCCTTCAAATTTTACTTTAGAAAACTGGCTAATTTCTTTGCTCTTATTTTATAATATGATTACGTAATAAATATGGGAAGATTTTTCATTTAAAAATCTATATCCCATTTGATTTGTGTCGAAAGCACCTGTCCTATACCAAAAATTTAACATACATTTTGGTAAATTCCATAAATTTACAAGTTTAAGATAAATATTCACAAATCGTTTGTTGGCATCGACTTAAAAATGTATTCAGATAGGCGTTTTACTACACAACACGTTGGTAAAAAAACTGCAAAAACGAATTAATTGTTACTGTTGTAAATACTATAGTTCCATGACATAACGTCCGATAATTTCGTCTTTATATTCTTATTTGTTCTATAAATATCTTAAGAAATGATACCCACAAAACAAGAAGGTTATATTCATTATGTATATATCTTATAATTATTGATGTTTAGGTTATTCATTGAAGTCAAAACACATTACGTAATCGATAAGCAGTCAATCACCGAACCCTCTTATCGGCGGAGTAAAATCCCACCAATATTTGAGATCGGTAGGCACTTGGACAGTTGTTATCCAATAGTTACACGGATGAGGAGTCATTTGAAACTTTGAATCCATCATTAGCCGCCGAGTTCGATTCGATTCCACAAAGCTAATCTTCTGTGAGACGTTTCAGATAAAGGATTGCACGTATATCATGCTAGGTAGACAGCCGGCATAAGAGAACGTCAAAAGGTCGTTGAACCACGATAAGAAATGGAAATTGTGTTATTTTAATATAAGAGCGATTATGTTCTCATGCGTTCTTTGTAATGTAATGAAAAAAAACGGCGTTTCATCGTAATTTGTCAGCCGGGTCGTTGGCCGGGAGAAATGGACTGATTGCAGTAATTGTTTATAAAAAAAGTTTCATAGTCATAAAACGCAATCATCGCACGTAGGTAGGTACATAATAGCTGCGTTCCAATGATAATTTATCAATTATTATTGTAGACGTGTACGCATTCAAACCAATACTAGACAAATTTATATTGTTAAATAAATTTAATTCGTTCTGAGGAAACAGTTTATTTTAAAATTGGATTTGTATACGAAACTTTCAGATAAATAGTTTTTTTGCATTTCCTTAGCAGAGTATTTTTTGAATACAGCTTCGATGTTGTTGTTCGAAATAACAATCGATTATTACAGTGTTTCGGAATTGGATATTTAGATTTACCTATCCGTTGACATTTTATTATTTTTTCGTTGTTGTCAACTGTGCGAAATTCCCATCATCACAACATGAATTAACGACCTTAACCGGATAAGTTACCAAGGGGTTAAGTCGAACGCGTGTAAGGACTTGACTATAAGAATTGCCCCATTGACATAATAAAACGTGTAACAGTCATAATAATATGTGTAATTTATACTGTTCGTTGCTTTCAAGGACATCCTCTTCCAAGGACAGTGGGGGAATAGAACTTTTTGCAAGACTTGGGACTTTCTGCAGAAAGCTCACTGGTTAACGGCTATGGTTCTGCCGTTGTAACTTCTCTTTGCTTAAGCTATATCATTAATGGGATATGTGAAGGATTTACAATGGAGCTTTCAGCGGTACGTCTATGTACCGTATATATATACGTGGAAACCGCTATTGGAGTCAATAATAAGGGTTGCCATTATTGTTCCCAGTTACCAGTTCCTGCTTACGCCAAAAGTGACCTAATAAAAGAGATGCGTACAACAAAAATTGTATTTTGTACTTTTTTACAACATCTACGTACAGGAGGCCCTGAGGAAAACAATTTCCCTCGGGGCCTTTGTCATCTTTGGGGATGCTACGTGGAGGGACTTTTTTAGGGAAAGGAAGGAGAGGAAATTCTGGGAAGGAAAATGGTATGAGAGCCTGGGGAATCTGGGGGTCGATGTGTCCAGGAACGACGGACGTATTGATCCATTCCTCCTACTGCGATGCAGGGCGATGGGTCACAAGAGTCCGGCTGGAGAAATCAAAAGGTCTCCCTCCACCAGTCTCATTCAATCCGGCCCGCCACGCAGTAGGTGATTAAATGCATCCGCCGCCAAGACCTAGACAAACCTCACCTTATGAACCCGGACACCCGTGCTAAGTCACCAAATGTAGCGAACCACTTGGGGTGACCTATGACAGGGGTGTTGGTTGTTCAATAAATGGTTTCCGGGGCGGCGGTACCCATACCCGCCTCCCAAATTGAGTTTTACTCGTGGTGTTATTTTCAACAGTTCTGAGATCAATAAATTGGGATTATACCATTAACTAACTGATTTCGGAAGCTGTTTTTTAACCTCCTAGCAAGAACTACGTTTATAAGAACGTTTTACATGAATATTTTTTCTGAATTATATCCAATTTTATAATAATTTTAATTTTATCGCCGTAGGAACATAAGTACCAATCGTTTATGTAAGATAATAATTGCAATGTATGAGATGGCGAAAACTTCAAGTCACTGATTAAATATTGAACAAGAAAAATTATAATTTTATTCAAGATTAACAGTAACGACACAATTTGACCACCTCGCTTCAAGGTTACCTGCTTTTATAAAGAAAAAAGTTGAATATGTGCTTAAGAAATGAATTATGGCCTGTTAAAATTAAGTCGTTGGATAAAATTAAATGGTTTTCCCTAGAGATAAGAGGTCTGTCGTTCCAACATGAAATTATTGACATTTGCAATTTTTTAATTACGTGCATTTCAAAAATACATATTATTTACTCTTTTGAGTATCATTTTTTACAAATACAACATCAAAAACAAATAGTAACAACGCAAGAACTTATATAATTAGTTATATAATGCAATACATTATAATATACTCATTGATTATTTGATTTTACTTACCCAATAGCATATTTTCGACGTTTCTCGAATATTTTTGAATCGTGTAGATAATATATTTTGGGTAAGTAAAATCAAATAATCAATGAGTATATTATAATGCAATACATTATAATATACTCATTGATTAACTCATATACTCATATACTCATTAACTCATATACTCATTAACTCATATACTATAATATACTCATTGATTAACAGTAACGACACAATTTGACCACCTCGCTTCAAGGTTACCTGCTTTTATAAAAAAAAAGTTGAATATGTGCTTAAGAAATGAATTATGGCCTGTTAAAATTAAGTCGTTGGATAAAATTAAATGGTTTTCCCTAGAGATAAGAGGTCTGTCGTTCCAACATGAAATTATTGACATTTGCAATTTTTTAATTACGTGCATTTCAAAAATACATATTATTTACTCTTTTGAGTATCATTTTTTACAAATACAACATCAAAAACAAATAGTAACAACGCAAGAACTTATATAATTAGTTATATAATGCAATACATTATAATATACTCATTGATTATTTGATTTTACTTACCCAATAGCATATTTTCGACGTTTCTCGAATATTTTTGAATCGTGTAGATAATATATTTTGGGTAAGTAAAATCAAATAATCAATGAGTATATTATAATGCAATACATTATAATATACTCATTGATTATTTGATTTTACTTACCCAAAAGCATATTTTCGACGTTTCTCGAATATTTTTGAATCGTGTAGATAATATATTTTGGGTAAGTAAAATCAAATAATCAATGAGTATATTATAATGCAATACATTATAATATACTCATTGATTATTTGATTTTACTTACCCAAAAGCATATTTTCGACGTTTCTCGAATATTTTTGAATCGTGTAGATAATATATTTTGGGTAAGTAAAATCAAATAATCAATGAGTATATTATAATGCAATACATTATAATATACTCATTGATTATTTGATTTTACTTACCCAAAAGCATATTTTCGACGTTTCTCGAATATTTTTGAATCGTGTAGATAATATATTTTGGGTAAGTAAAATCAAATAATCAATGAGTATGTTATAATGCAATACATTATAATATACTCATTGATATAACCATATTTTCGACGTTTCTCGAATATTTTTGAATCGTGTTGATAATATATTTTGGGTAAGTAAAATCAAATAATCAATGAGTATATTATAATGCAATACATTATAATATACTCATTGATTATTTGATTTTACTTACCCAAAAGCATATTTTCAACGTTTCTCGAATATTTTTGAATCGTGTAGATTATTATTTTTTGTTATTACATTATTTATTATTGCCGCCCGACTTTCGATCGGACCCAAACTTCATCAGGGTTTTTTTGATAATGTCACACCACAAGCTTTTTACGAAAATAATTATAGACACACTCTCAATTTGAGAAGCGGGTACGGGTACCGTCTCTCCGGGAACCATTTATTGGATAAACACTGCCTCTGCCATAGCTTACGCCAAGAGTTTCGCTGTGTTTGGTGCATACGTCCGTCACTCCTGGAGACAGATTCCTACCTAGAAAGAAAGATTCCTACCTACCCCTCATACCTTTTTCCTTCTCAGAACTTCAACTCCTTCCTTTACTCAAAAAACCCTCCTCTCCATCCCCAAAGATGACAGAGGCCCTGAACGGAATTATTTTCCTCAGGGCCTCCTGTGTGGAGCTAATATACATAATTTAAAAAATATTATCGACAATAAACTGTAGTGTCAATTTCATATTATGAAATACGAATTATTTTACCTACCGAGAACCTACGAATGTAGTGCTTTTTCTTCTTATAAGACAATGGATATCTCAGATTTACGATCTTCTTGTGTTTTTGGAATGGTTCCCGAGTGCATTGTCCTCTGTTTTGATGTATCTGCTCTCGTATCGCCGGGTTTCCGCGATTTTCTGGGTGGAATGACACTAGGCGTGTGTAAACATCGTTTCTTGGCATCGGCCCTACTTTGTAAAATAGATGCGAACCGCATTCCTTGAGTGATTATTTCACTAGATTATGAGTGCAAAATATAAATATACGTCCGTTTGATAAATTGTCTTACGTGCATCGCACCACGATTCCGCATTGCGCAATGGACGAGCGTGCTCCTGCCTCTTCACATCTTATTCTGGCCTGGTACTCCTTCAAACAAAATAACCTTTGATTCGAAGAATTGCTGTAACGGGCATAATGCTCAATGACATCAAAGACAAACTTAAATAATGAAAAATGTAAAGGGAGAAAAGTGCAACGTCAATTTTTGTACATGTTCCTACCAACTACCCGTGGATAGTGGAATTGTGGCTTTCCCGGAAATGATGCTAAGCTGAAGGAAATAGGGGAGGTTAGGAACAACGTACTGTTCGAGCCTGTTTTAACTCGACCGTTTCAAATTTCGTCTATTTGTACTCGTAAATATTTTGTACGTTCCGTTTACGTAAGATGGTGGCCATTTTAATGTGTCAGTTAAGGGTCTTTTTTCAGATGTTAAATCGCCGTGTGTATTTGGACTTTCTTCTGCGCATTTTTTCAATATTGGTACCTTTTTATATATCGCATTACCGCACAAGAGTCCCAACTGCTCCCGTCTGGAGGCTGAATGTAGAGGGGAGGGTAAGGCGGTGGGGAAGACGAAGGTGGGGAAGTGGTCACCAAACAAAGCTAAAAGCCATTTTTAGCAAAGTTTCAATTCTGAATGGTGATCTTACACCTGGGCGATACTGAGAGTATCTTCCACTCTGGAACGTGTCGCAAATATACTATGACATTATTTTGAATGAATTGATTGTGAAATAACACAAATTAATCAAATAAAATTTATTTGCCACGCCGGGTCCCGCGACCTTCGGGTTGCGAGTCAAGAGCCTTACCGCTAGACCTAACTGCCAGAAGAAACTTTGAAAAAAGAGTTGTTTTTGAGATAGTGACACTTCTTTGTACAAATAGTGTACCTATTTCACAATTTGGAATTTAAAAAATCAAATGTATGGTTTATAATTAAGAACGCAAGTTTAAGTATCTTTATACAAGTCTTATGATTTGATAGAAAATTTTGTTTTTTAATTTATATGAGAGAAGATTAGAAACACTATTTTTTGGACGCGAAGTCTACAACTACAAGTGTAACCTAATTTTATATTGATGTATAATATTTCCGGTGCACCCTGTAGAAAAGAAAAGCCGTGAACCGCTAACGGAACATCGTGTATGATAATTCCCTCCCACGTGGGAGCGTTCACCCGTTACCACCCACCCTGTAGTGAGACTGCTAGCGGCCATCTGACATATAAACGCCTTGATTTATTCACCCACCTTGATATGGAATACGTTAGATGACTTCTAAAATAAATAAAAAAATCAATTGGGCTCATTGAATCAACACCTAAAAATGATAACTATTCCTACCTTTATCTAGTTTTGATCTTAGTAACTCACCGCAGTAAAGTTAGATTCTCCTAAAAAAACAACTTAGCACTGTCTAAAAAACAGTGCAAATCATTGAAATTCAAAGACAAATATTGCTTATTTCATAAAGATTCAGGAAAGAAAGTGTTAAAGTACCAACATCAGATTCAAGGTCAAATAAAACCTTTCTGACTTTAACCTTTTCAGACCGTATGCATACGCGAATCTACAAAGATTTCACAATTTTTTCCTCACTATCTAGAGCGAATAAAAATTAGCGGTTTTCGTTTTCCGATTGCTGATATAACTTGACTCTGCACGCATTTTTTTTAAATATGTTTTAGCTACTACGGCGGTGACCATTTTTAACATTTTTATAGGTGACTTTTGTGTTTAACATCGACCGGTAATACGTTTTGAAGGTATTTTTTAATGTTTAATTTGAATATAATTTTAAATTTAATAAATCCCTGTAATAGACCCCTGAGACCTAATGGTTTTTCAAATGGAAGTAGCAATAACTTCATAACTATTGAAAAAACATCAATATTTTTCAAACAACTCTACGTATTGTTAGCACACATTAAATATGTTCTACCACTGCCAGTTTTAATTCTGGTATGAAAAAGAGTAGTAACTTGGGTGCGAATTCTAATATGTTGCATAATTTTTGTTTTTACCTTTGTCCTTTTAAATTAATAGCATAATATTATTTCAAATCAAATTTCAATACATGGTCACCTACATGTTTACATTATAATATAGTAACTTCCTTCAGCTTAGTAGATACTGGGTAGATACCAATTTTTCGCAAGAAACTCTAATGTAACATTATTGTTTTTTCAATGCCTGTATTATTGTGTCATTTTTTATTGCTTTATCATATTACTAATCTTACCACAGGCTAGTTAGTCCCAGTGAGGTTAAAAATTGAAATGTAAACAGTAATACCTACCATGTAAAGAAACAATAAATAAATAAATTGATTGCAAGGACTCCATGCATAAAAAAGGAAATATAGACACGATGGTATCCAACATCCAATAAGATGAGATACTTGCAGGGCTGGGCAAAATACATGCTTTGCTGCAATTAAAATACAAATTACAAAATACTTTTTTGCATGTATTTAAAATACAAAATGCTTTCTAGTCTTGTATTTGAAATATAATATACAAAATACAGTATTTTAACCATTTTTTTTATTTCAAATACAAAATACATTAGGTTTTCGTAGAACATTTGGTTGCAATAAATTGTCGTAAGTTCCCTTTTATCTAAGGGTGAGTTTCCATGGAAGCAGAGAGAAACAGAGACGTGCAAAAATTGACCAATCATATTGCTCAGAACTCAGAAGACACATTCATCACCGCTCCATTTGTAAAGTTTTGTGGAATAGGCCCCGGGTGTTAGGTAATAATAATAATTATTATAATAACATGATATTTATATAGCACAGTTTTGTGTTATTTTACTTCAAGTGCGCTCTAATGTAATTAACTTAAAAATAATCTAGTATTCAGTCAAATTATTCCTTTAGTGCTTGATGCTAAGTGCCACCTTTGATGGTGGCTTTACATTTGACACAAGTTGTTTGGACATTATTTTGGTTATTACTATTGCCGCTATTGATCACTGCGAAATACTTTCCTGCAGTTAGAATTAGTGGATAAATCACAGCATTCGCTTGACTCAATCCAACGACCGCGCCATCATCGTCCGGCTTCGTATATGATGATGTTGATGGAATCTGATCATCCATTATCAATGAACTCACGTCTTCGTGAATAAATACTGCGAAATGATGAAAACGACAATTGACAAGATACTTGCTTTGACGTGTTGCCGACTCTAAATATTAACATATGTTGCTCTGGATTCTAGAGTTTTTAGTGTACGTATTATCTATGTCAGTTTATTGTTCATTATCATTGTTAAGATCGCTAAATGTATTTTGAAGCCATAAGTATTTGAAATACAAATTACAAAATACCTCAGCAGCAGGTAATTGAAGTACCAATTACAAAAAACATTTTTAGGAAGTATTTGAAACACAAATACAAAATACGTATTTGTATTTCAAATGAGTATTTCAATTACAAGTATTTCAAATACTGCCCAGCCCTGGATACATGTAAATAAAGACAATAATCTTGTACCTACAAAGCACGTACCTACTTCCATTTTCAGTAGATTTTGAGTTGCGAAGTTTACTCGACCATTTAAAAAAATAAAAGCATGTCTTCCTAATTATTCAATTGACGCGGCATGATATCTTTTGAAGATACGCAGTTATGTTGACGGAGTAATCAGAATAAAAATCGTTTTTCTGCAAAGATTGGCATTTTTCAATGTTTATTTGTCTGACGAGTTCAATGACCCCGGCAAAAAATCACAAGATCGATAAATTCCTTATCAATGCGGTAAAAATAGACATGCTTTTTCTTATACAGGTAGCGATGGGCTCGCGTCAATGTAACAATGCTTTTTTTTATAATGTATTATTTTAATTGCATTGTCTTTTTTCTTGTGTAAACAAACCTTTTCTTTGTAACAGACTTGTATCGCGGTGACAGCTGGGCGACTATTTTTCAAATTACAAAATTATTAATTTGCGCAGACCTCATGAGATACTCGTATTATGTTGGTAAATCTAGTAATTAACGCTTTCTTCAAAACGGAAAAAGCGCGTACCCTTGAAAAATCACGAAATATGACTTTGATTTTCAAGATTGACCCTAAGAAATTTTAACAAAAGAAATACATATTTCAAGGTTAGAAATAAAATAATTTTCAAGATAATTTTAAAAAATATTACACGGCGCCCTTAAGATGATGTTTCACAAAAACGGCGCTCTACAAATTATCCGATTATTATTATTATAACTTTTCTTGACAAAAACCAAGCGATTAAGTGACTACAATGTTAAGTTACAATGTCGAACATGACAAAAAAAATCTATTAAAAAATATATTACGGGTAGTTATAGTTATAATGACATAACACTCTTGTAAGATATTGTGGTCTCAGTGGCCGAAAGGCGCTTGCCCGGTAGGACGAGAAATATATTACGGGTAGTTATAGTTATAATGACATAACACTCTTGTAAGATATTGTGGTCTCAGCGGCCGAAAGGCGCTTGCCCGGTAGGACGAGAAATATATTACGGGTAGTTATAGTTATAATGACATAACACTCTTGTAAGATATTGTGGTCTCAGCGGCCGAAAGGCGCTTGCCCGGTAGGACGAGAAATCCTGGGATCGAGTCCCAGTTGCGACCTTAGCATTTAATTTTTCTGTGTTCTTTAATTGTTCTGTTTCATATTTTCTTTTAGACTTCTCAGTATTTTATTTTTATTCAATGATATGTCCATTGATGGGAATAACCTTCAAAAGTTATTATAAAAATAAGTAAAAAAATAAATTAGTTACTTAAATTCAAAACAAACTCGAGTTCATTGATCCAGAGTCAAAAAAACATACAGACTCACAACCGAAAACAGTATTTTTGAAGATGATGATGATATTAATGATCATTACTACAAAACTCAAAAACGAAAGAGGCACTGCTGAAAACGAGCTACATTCTAGGAGAAATCCTGAAATAGCTGAGCAGTGACCTTTTTGTCAAATTGATAAATGATCAAAATGTTTAAAATTGTAAAAACCTATTGATGAATAAATGTTTTTATTATTATTATTAAAATAACAGTTTCAATAAATTAGTGACATTAAAAATAATTCCTAAAAATGATTCTAAGTGTACGATTTTCTCGTTTATTTCAAGACGGTTTTCAAACACTTCTTAGTACTAATTTGAAAAAGTACGCACGAATATCGACTACTACTTGATAAGGCCATTGTTTACGGAACAGGACAATGCTATTTGATAAGAGAGAAAGTTTCCCGGATCATTGACCCCTTGTCAGCGCCATGTTGCCTCGCGGTGCATCGTGCATTTCATTCAATGCACATTTGATTCCAACCAACTGGGACTCATTGTAACTTTAAACTTTCTCACAATTAAAATAAACTGATAGCCGTTAATTATTTCGTAATTTACAGCTGGACGCGGAGTAATTTCACTCACTTAAGCGGACGCATCCGAAACGTGCAATTTGCAAAATGGAATAAATCTTTTTTGGGCATTATTTTGGCAAAAGACCGACGGAAATGATATACCTACCACTTAGTTGCAGTAACTACGTCCAAATGAAGGAAAAAAACATGAAAACGAAGGTTAAAAAGATCATTAAATGATTTCAATAATCATGAAATGTCAGAATATTGAAATTACACGGGTGTAATACATATTTTTTTTTTTTTTTATTAAAATCTGCAAGTCAGTTTTTCTTCTACAATAAATTAGCAAAACAATTACACTGTTATCACCAGACATAAACAGAGCACTCACTCCTCTGTTCTCTCTCATTTTACATACCCCTCTTGTTTTTCCGGATCCATGACAACTCAGAATCATGCAACTTCAACATCCCTTTGAAAATTCTTTAAAAGTTACGAAAAAAAAGAGAAATAGTTCACCTAACCTAACATAACCCATTTAACTAGTTTTTTAAAAAATCATCAGTTTTAATGACTTTTGAAAGGAGGTGTTGAAGTTGCATGATTCTGAGTTGTACGGTCACCACTTTCACCAGCTCCTTCTCCTCCCCACTTCTTGGGGATGCTACAGTCTCACTGGCTTCCGGCGGTTGGGAGGTCCCAACGGCTCCCAGCCGTTTGAACCAGTGAGACTATGGCATCTCCAATTGGGGCATGTTGTAATGCTGAAGGTTCTGGGAGAGGAAGGAGATGGGGAAGAGGAAAGGTGGGGAAGTAGGTACCTGACTATTCAGATCTGGTCACCAAACACGGCTAAAGGCATTTCAAGCAATATTTCAATTCTGAATGGTGGTCTTACACCAGGGCGATACTGAGAGTATATTGCACTATGGAACGTGCCTTATAATATTTTAATATACCTTATATTATTTTAAGTGATTAAATTGTGAAATAACACAATTCAATCAAATAAAATTTACTTGCGCACACCGGGATTTGAACCCGCGACCTTCGGATTGCTAGTTCTCTTCAACTACTTTTTGAAAGATAATTCGAGTCTTAAAATAACCAGCTTAAGAAAATTATTCATTTGATCGCTCCATGTCTTCTTGGTTAGCTCGGATCCTATCTTCTTCATACAAAAATTGATCTTGCATTCTATGGTTCCAATATACTCGTAGAGTACCTACCCACTAAGAAGGTATTAATTCTTATACACAGAATCTCCTTTAATCTCCTTAAATTCAAGATTCTCATCATCTTACAAGACATCTCAATTAATTTCCTTTCCCTTTTGCATAATTTCCGGAGGAGTGTACCTACGTATTTCCATAGATTTAATTTAAAAAAACGTTGACACTAAGTACAAAAACGCTGCATCATTTCATTCCTACTGTAAATCTAGGTAGGTTTGATAAAATTGCCACAGACAATAAGCCAATAAGCCCTCCACAAAGCATTGCAACAAACAAAATAATCATACTAATATGCGGTAGATACGTAACACGCACACATTTATAAAAGCTTTCGTGTGATTTTATTATACTCGACCCAAAAAAACATTCGCAAAGATATCAAATGACAACTCAAACATCGTACGCATAGCATTGTTGGTTTAAGAAGAAAATTCTCTACAGATCCACATTTTTATTTATTTTCACCGAAAAAACTGCACGACAAATTTTACATAATATTATAATCATTGAAAAACGATATATTGGTGTATTATAACATCTCTTGTGTACTTGAGAAGGTACGAGTATATACTAAATTTTCTGGAAACTTGTTAAATGCTGATAATGATTATAATGTAATGGTTGGTATTTGAGATAGTGACAGTCATGACATAAAACATTTGTATTTTTTTTTACAATCTTGCTAACAGCAATAGAGCCTTTTGCCAAAGTTCATTCAGCTCAGCAAACAGTTTATAAAACATTCTACAAGATAGTATGCACCCTCGTAGCATCTATTATCTATTTTATGTGTGATGATTTATTCAATTCAAGAGTTCTATCTGTCTAGAGACAGTAGGACTATGGCATTCCTAATTTGGGGTATTTTAGGGAAGAGATGATAAAAAGTGAGAATTATATGGCTTTTCATGTCTGAAAAATAAATAAATATTGCCTTTTTAAGCAACACAATTTTAATAATTCTGATTGGGGTTCTTTCACCAGGACAGTAACTGAGAGAATGTACCAACCACTATGTTGCTCGTAACAGATTTCGGATACTTAATTGTTTTATTTATGCATGTGAATTGCTTGAAGAAGCATAATAGAAAACTCTATGAGAAGGAAAAAGAGGCAAGATAAGCACAAAAGGTAAGATCATTGGAGGGGACCCACCACTTTCCCAACGGCGTTATAAGGAAACATATGGTTTCCTCCTTCACCGCACACCTCAAGACTCTACTTTTTTTTTGAACGAAGCTACATTTATTTGAACGACTCTAGACCCTCCAATGTCCATGCATACGGGGTTAGTAAGCAGTATGCAAGTACTTACATTAAAATTATACAAAAGATAAATAGAAGTAGCAGCCCGTGGAATAATTCTTCTGAAATAGGTAACATCAGTAAGAGAAAACAGTGTTAGTAAAAGAAAAATAAAAATAAAAATAACGGCTAGACCAGTCGAAGAAACCTTCTGTAAATAAAATAAGTAATGAGGAAAAAACAGTTATATGATTATGTTATAATGTAAGTAATTACTATAATAGCGGAAAGAAAATAAAATATATAAAAAGAAGAGCCAGAGAAAGTATTCCATTGACCACCGGGCAGTCCCAATGAGAATACGTATAGCTATCGGCCCAACCGCAGACGATGCTCGAAGTCCGCGCCCTTTAGCCGGTTCCCCGATTTTGCCTCGAAGAAATGCACTTGGGAGAGAAGGGGAAGATTTTGAAGACCTTGAGGAAAAGATGAGCGTCGGGTTACCGGAGGGGGGACGGAAGGACATCGAGACCGCACGGTTACGCCTCAGGCCTACGCATGACGATGGGGGAGGCGCGGGCGGATCGCGGGAAGACCACTCTGGTGTGTGTTCGTCTGGCAATGTGCATGGACAGGGTCTATCCCACCCCCTTTCTATGGGGGAATGACGATACATAACATGTTCAGTTCAGTTGCGCCACCAAAGAATGGAAACCAAAACTAATACAGAAAAATAGAAAATAATAAGAGCATTTATAGATGTGAAACATAATTACAGAATCAGTTCAGAGTGATAATATATCGAGCATTAGTGTCATCACTAATATCGATCACCAACACCAACATGACCTGTCGAGGTAAAAACATAAATCATTGTTAGCAGAGATCAGAAGAAAAAAAAATAGACAGATGTTATCAGTATTTTATAGGTCACATAAGTTATATTATAGATAGTTCAAAGCATATTCACTAAATAAAGAGTAATAGAGGAGGACCGAAGAAGAAGACGGGAGTAATACGTGTGGCACCTGAAACAAAGATGAATTTAATCTAGGTCGGCGACTCTAAGTACAGGCCATCTCTCTACCCAGGACTTGACAAACTTTTTCAAGCATTCAAAATTCTCTTTGTTCGACACAAGGTCAGCATTCCACGCTGGTCTTGTTATTCCGCGCAAGCCATCCAACATTTCCTCTCGTGCTTCCTTCATCAACTCGCAGTGCCACAGAATGTGTCTGGCGTCCTGATTAGTATCGCCACATGCGCAGTTTGGGTGAGGAGAGAGGGTCAAGCTATGAAGCCGACCCCTGAATTCCCCATGCCCAGAAAGCATCTGCGTCACATAGTGATCTAGTTTAATGTATGCCCCTTCCATTCTGAATTTAACTGAAGGGAAGAAGGAGAAAGTCCATCTGCCCTTCGTCGACTTATCCCATCGCTCTTGCCATACACTCAGCGTTCTCTCGCGCATCGCTTTGAGCAAGCCAGGGAGGGCCACGACTCCTCCCGGTGTCAGCTCGACTCCCAGGTGGACAGCAGCCCTGCCTCTAAGTTCCTTTTTGGTCAATATTTCCCTAATTTCAAGGTCAATCGGCAGAATGCCGGCCAGAACCGGTAGTGCATCTGAGGCCACAGTCCTATAAGCGCCCAAGAGCGCCAACAGGGGAGTCCGCTGACCCCGTTTAAGAGCAGAGTTTATCAAGACGTTATCCAAGCGATGCTCCCACACAGAGGCAGCATATGATACTTGCGACACATATACCCCTCTGTACAGCAGGCGAATCGCCGGAGAGCGCAATCCCCATTCGGCTGTTGAGAGTCTTCTCAGTTTCTGAAACAGGGCTTGTGCCCTGTCGGAGACGTTCTTGACGTGGGCCAGGAATGAAGAAGATCTGTCCAAAATTACGCCTAAATACCTGGTGTTTTCTGCAAATCGGATGGATGAGCCTCCCATTCTGATGAAGGGGTTCCTGCCTCGGCTGAGCATGCCCTTCATGAGGAGGCCCACGGTCTTGTGGGGAACGAAGTTCAGTCTATTTCTCTGTCCCCATTCAAGGATCACTTGTAAACCTTCTTCAGCCTTAGATTCCACTTCCCTCCTACTGTCCCCAGAGACCAAAAACAATTTGTCATCTACGTAGTCGACCGATATACAACCTTCAGGCAAGGGCAACCTGGAGGAGTCGTCGAACAAGATTTTCCACAGGTCGGGTCCGAGAACCGACCCCTGCGGACATCCCATGTCGACTGTTCGGGTGATTAAAACGTCCCCGTGCCCTATGATAACTGTCCTACCACTTAGATAGTCACTAATAATCTCAAACAGTTTACGCGGGCAGTTCCTGCTTTTCAGCTTGGTAAGTATCATCGGCCACCACGCGTGATCAAAGGCACCCGAGATATCCAAGAAGATGCCTATAACGTACCTCTTTTGGCATACCCTCACCCATTCAAGCGCATGTTTAATGGCGTGCTCCGTGGATTTGCCGGGGACAAAGCCGAATTGAAGATCGCTGGGCGGCGTTAGGGTGAGGTGTAGTCGGTGCTTGATGATGTTTTCCAAAACTTTGCCTAGAATTGGCAATAATGTTATAGGCCTATAAGCTCCTATGTCCGTCTTCGGCTTACCGTTACCCTTTGGTATAATCCGGAGCACGCCCTTCTTCCATTCCGTAGGAAATTTTCCCCTACGCAAGCACAAGGTAAGATCAGAAAATAAGGATCAACGGAAAATGAAGGGTATGAAGAGACTAGAATGGGCAACTAGAGCCAATTAGAAGAAAGGGACTTAGAACAGCCAAGAAAATCCTAATAGAGGGCAAGATGCAGAATGAATCCAGAAGATACAATACGAGACACTAGAAGAACCACATAGATACTAAAAATAAGCAAGTATTCAAATTCAACCTCCATCCCACCCACAGAGCACGTGCTCGAAGTCCTAAGAAAACAGTGCCCCCTGGTGACCAGGGCACACCAGCACAGAATTGCTCCTGACTGGGGTTGGTACATTCGTGTCGTGAATTGCGTGAAGAAACATAATATAAAACGTGTGTCACAGCACGAACAATCATGAATGTGACCACACGCCTCTGGTAAATACATTATGTTCACACATCGATTACACGACACTGCAAATTAATCTGCTACAGCTCACTGATCTCCAAAGCAGTTTATCGTTCAGCTGTTTATTTTTATGGATAGAAAGATCATTAAAGGATGATGTGCCAATTATCACGCTGCTCCGAGACAACATAGTTACCATCTTGTGGTGGAGGTAACTTGATAGGAAACGCATTGCTCGAGCTCGCTGGTTGTAATTATTATCCGCCGCGATATCGAATGTCGTTTTAGCATCAATCATTTGTCATCAGATATATTTGTCCTACTCTTCACGATAATTGCATTCTCGACTTCATGCAACTATGAACGTAACTATCTCTAAACTAATGCCTACTTGTGAAGTGCAGTGCTTGTCGAAGATTTAACGGTATAGTATTGTCAGCTAATTAGTCAATAAAGTTGATATTGCAATAAAATATTGTAATGTCATCGTACACTTATTTTCAATCGCCATATTTGTTTATGGCTTTAAAGTAATGGCTATTAATTAAATAAAGAATTGAATAGCCTGGAGTTACATCAGTTTATCTTATCTTGTAGTACCTATCTAATACATAATAATTTTGCACCTGCCTCTGTGGCATCATTGACCTGGGCTAAAACGCATGTTTTATGGGCTGCATTTGCAAATCGATCCTCTTCGAAGCACGGGTGAAATATAAATCAAAATATTATACAATTACCACTCGCAAAAATGTTGTAGGTGCCTTCAACATAAATATCTAATTTCTGACATCTTATTTACTTTACACTGGTGTGAAGCCATCTTGGGAGGTCCATAAAACAAAACATTTAATAAATCAACGCCCTGAGGTGGCTAGAGGCTACATCCGGAATCTTCACAGCATCATTGGATAAAATTCCGTACAAGTCAAAAACAAGTGTGAAAAATACACGTTTTCATGAAGCCACCTACACGTCTGAAACCATTAAAAAGGCAATTGGTTTTTGTCATTTTATACCCATATTAAAAATGAATAACAATTTGCCAGAATTGGGCAGTTGAATCACAGGAGTCTTCTCTGTAATGATTCGCTGATTGTTTTTTGTACCTGCGTCAGGCGGTCGGTCGATCAGCGATCAGGCGGCCAAGCGAGGACTCGGCCAGATGACGGAGATGACGGGATGAGTCACGCGGGCTAATGACGGTCCAGCTGAACAGCAGTCAGCGCTGACGAGATGAAAGATGGGCGGCAGATCTCGCATTTTATTCTCACTTTTTTCTAAATATTTCTCGCCAAACAGACGGGCGCTGTGTTCTCGCGGCGGTCAAGGTCGCGCCCGACTAAATCCTACGCGGCGAAGTGTCTCAAAAAGTGAAAGCGACACAAGTGACACTGAAGTATTATGCAGATTGGTGTGAGTTTCGTGGAGTGGGTACTTTTTGCAAAAAAATTAACGCCTTTTGGACTTTGAATCACTTTATGAAACTCAGTGTAAAAGATACTAGAAAAAAGGTTTTCACAATTCAACGAAGTACTGTTTAGTCAAAAAATAAGGTTTTTGAAATCGAAACCGCAGGGCCCAAAAAGATCTATGCGTGAATTGAAAACAATGTTATGTACCTAATTACCAAACGATTTTTATGTTTATTAATTTTGACGGTTACACTGTTTTTCTTTCCTTTAACGAAGTTTGATCTTATTAATTAACTGGCTGGGGAACCCGGCTTGCTCAGGGTGTTGACATAAGATTGAATTGACATGACGTTCGAATCCATGACGGATCTCACTTTATATAATATAGACTAGCTGGTAACCGGCATGCATTGAAAACCCATAAATTGATTCTCCCTGCATGTCCTTTGCGTCCCCGTTTCCTTACACCTTCCCCGCCTTCCCAATCCCTCATCTCTTCCCTCTCCGCGAACCCCACTGCCTTTCCTCACTGCTGCTAAAATATATGAAATACACACATTTACATTTATACAATTTTCATAACGCCAGAGCTTACCATTATATACAGCCTATGTTACTCGCTGATAATGTAGCTTTCTATTGTAAAATCCGTTCAGTTGTTTAGGCTTGAAAGCGTAACAAACAAACTCGCGCACTTTCGCATGTATAATATTAGTATAGATATATACCCCTACCAATGTTAGCCCCACCCATTCAAAAAAGGCTTCGAATGGTCCACAATATTCCAGAACATTCCACAACATTCGAGAGTGTTCTGGAATGTTCCACAATGATTTTCCCGATTCCCTATTCCCGAACATTCCAGAATGTTCCGGGATGTTCTGGAATATTGTGGAATGCTCTGGATTGTTCTAGAAATTTCTAGAGGGCGGAACTTCCAGCACTCGTATCTTCAAAAGCACTCCCTTCAAGTAAAAACGGGAGCCTTCTTCAAGGATGGGGGATAGAAGGCTACCACACCTTGTTACTCCCTTGATCGTACCGGGACTCGTTTCTGAGCTTTAGCGGGACGTACGCTTTTGTACACGTTCTTTTACAATATATACTAGCTGACCCGGACCTGCGTTGCAGTGGCTGACGAAACACGACGCCATCTACTGGATGGTTGCCCAACCTTTATAACCAATTGTTTTTTCGATAAATTAACTCACGCCGCCATATGTTAATTTGCAACCAAATGTAATGATTCGCTAGCATGTATTGATTTGCCAGCCCGCTCGTCCACCACATACAGACATTCTCCTTTATATATTATATATTTCAGCCAATTTACACAAAACCTTGACAAATTATATATCTAAACCTTCCTCATGAATCACCCCTATTGGTGAAAACCGCATGAAAATCCGTTCAGTAGTTTTTTTAGTTTATCGCGAACAGACAGACGGACGGGGCGGAGGACGTTAATTAATAATATGTAGAGATTGATCATTGTCATCTTATATTAATTAATTGGGTTGAAAATTCTGCTGCGATAAAATGTACGACCGATCAATAGTTTATTGAGATCACCTGAGCTTAAAAACCAGTAGCAACGTGTTTCTGCCGATATTTTGCACTGCACATAATTTCTTGAGAATCATTTTCAATTAATGAGATGCTCCGACACAAAATGACCTTGTTGTTTTTTAATGATCGTAATAATTTTATTTTAATTAGGTCCCCTTCATGCAATTGTACGGAGCGAAGACTTCGAACACGATGCCAAGATTGGAGGTCTGGACATTTAAAATATGCTTATTGTTCCCTGGTCAGATTATTAAATATGATATTACTTCTTACTATAATTAAGATACTGAATTTTATGTTTATTTGGCCGTGTTCTGTGAGACGAAAAATATCTTCCTTTTCTTATTGGGGAAAGCAGAATGATTGAAAGGTAACTTGAGCAATTTTAAATGGATGTCCCTTCTCTTCTTGCAAAAGTTCGTGAAAAAATGCTTTATATGTAGAATCTTGAGTTACGCAAATTACGTCACTTTTACGCGAATTTTGCCAATTTAACGCTAGTAACATGAATATTTGGGAAAATAAAGCACTTTTTTGTATTCTGAAATATTAAAATAATAAGCGTATATTGTATATGTACGTTCTACATATTATTTATTTTCGTTATTTATTTTTGTGCCGGGGTGTTGTGCCGTGTTGCGCTACCTCCTTAGCCAACGTTTCGGACAGCGTTGCAGTGTCCATCATCAGGGTTTATCCGGCAGATGTGTTTCTCGTTCAATGGTTTCGATAATAGCCATAAAGTGGGACGTTACTAACTTCACGTCGAAAACGCCATTTTCATTATTTTTTATTCTTCTTCTTTGTGTGCCCTATCAAGTCCCTCAAGACGTTGGCGATCACTCTTGAAAATGTCTCTCTGTCTAGCGCTGCCTGGAATAGCTCCTCCACACTTCTAATGCCGGTCCTCTCTCGTACGTTTCGCAGCCAAGACATTTGTCTCCTACCAGGCCCTCGGCGACCCTCTATCTTGCCTTTCAATATTAAATGGAGCAAGTGATGCTTCTCCCCTCGAAGTATAAGACATTTTTTTATTAAAAAAATCAAAAAACAAAAAAAAATACCTAAAAGAGAACATAACATCGCTTTCATTGAAAAGTACCACGTTTTCCCAAAAATCATGCAAATTTTCCCAAACTTGCAAATTTCGCGAAAAATGTCAAGTGTATCACATAAATTTAAAGTTTTTTTTTTTACTTAATTTAAATTCAATAATTCTATTAGAGCTACAAATATTTAAACGAAAGCACAGCCGAATAGCCTGCTTTTAGGTACAAGTATGTATATTTAGGTCCCAAGTGAATAAATTGAAAACATTATGAATACAATTTTTTTTAAATTGACAGTATGTGTAAAAACCAGTCTTACACCAATCTGAATAAATTAACTTGCGTTTTAGATAACTTTGTGTCAACTTTAATACCTAAAGCTTCCATAAATTATGTTCCATAGATAGTAAAAATTATTTACGCAACAGAACGTCAATAACGCCAAAAACGAATTATCACTAGCTGTTATGTGAGAATTGAAAAATAAAAATAAAATAAAGCTACTCGTGGGAACATAATTATATTTCCAGCTCTTTGGCTACTTTACGTTAAATTTTATACCTGGGAATCCAATTACCTACATCAGGATATTTCCCATTTATCCTGAGCGGAACGTAGTCATATTTCGTTGTCATTAAACCAATGAAAATGATTTACTTTATTTTAAAGTTTATACTTAATTTGTAAGGAATTTAAGGATCGAATACGATTTTTTGTCAATAATAGCTATTTTGAATGAGTGTCCCTTTCAATTAGTGTCTGTTTCTGTAATCGTATCATAATCGCGTGTTTGTTTATTGCTGTCTGATATTATTATTTAATCTTATTAGGGAACGTACCCAAACTACGTGACCAACTTTTTGCGATTTTTAACCTCCCCCCCCCCCCGGTGACCAAAATCCTAAGCAACCCGGCGCTCATTTGTATGGAGCGTGACCTTTTGAAGACCCCCCCCCCCCCCCTAAAAGTGTCACGTAGTATGGGTACGTTCCCTACGTAGTTACATATTTATTTGATATCCATGGCATGGTAGAGTGCTGATAAGGGACCACTCATTGCATTTTGAATGCAAATATCAGCCCATTCATAAGCCGATTTAGTTGAAATTGATATCAAATGACCTTCTAAAACGCAACATTTTAGCACTACTCTAAAAAGTATTGAAACATAAGAAAAAGTTTTAAAATATGCACATTTTAAGCAACGTTTTGTTTTACCTTACATTATCTAATTATTGTAAGGCATATTCGTGTAATTTTAGTGTCACTGTTATATACAATGGGTGATAAGGGACGTACTTGACTTATTTTAACCAGTCATTCCTGACGTTATTTGAAGCAGAAAATGTGATTGAAATTCTGGTCTCCGGTGAAATTTATGAGGTTTTTTTTTCAACTAAAAACAAAATATCAGTAGATATTGGACGGTTATGGCGGGGTGAGGGGTTAGGCAATTTATCGGCTGAGTGACCAGTGATGACATGAAGAAGAATCTTTTATGGTTGAAGAAAAAAAAAGAAAAAAATGTCGTTGAAAGAGTTACCGCAGGCCAAAATTTCGTTTCCATTTTTGACTCCAAATCAGGTCTGGAATCGCTGGTAAAAAAGTAAGTCAAGTTGAATATTTATCACCTTTATTAAAATTATTAATAAAAGGTGTCTTTTAGTGGCGTGCCGTGTTTTTCTTAAAACTTTACAGAACTAACAATTTTGTATTTCAAATGTTGAAAAGTGAATTTATAAAATTGTGGTTGAAATTAAAAATTTATGTTTTTTTAAGGTGCCTAGCCGAAAATAGCTTGTTTGAAATGTTTGATTAATGTAGTCTTTATTGCTACGATAAAATTGAAGTTTATATAGCATTACATTGTAATCATTAAACCAATTCAAAGTGACCTATTTATTATATTTTAGCAAATATCCTAAAATAGGACAAGGTTACGTCTCGAATCAAAAAAGGCAAATAATTAGACCTTGGTCTAATTATTCTTCCACGGGTCTATTATAAGAAATAATTCAAAATGTGTCAAGAATTGATTGAGCGTCGTCTCTGCTTCGACGGCTTCGCTTTTAGTCATGGTAAAAAATAAATTAGGGACAAAAAACTTGTACAAGATCACCTTCATTAATGATGCTATTACTTCTCACTAATCACCCTCCTAGCCAATAGATTCTAGTGCTCCAGAGACGTTTCAAAATTAAGACTCCTATATTAGAGAAGAACCAAGATTCTTCCAATTCCAATCTTTATAAAATGAACTATGGATGTATTTATTTATTTGCAAAAACAGTTTTTATAAACCAATACAAAAGCGGTAAAGAAAATTACAAAAACAATAATTAATAACCCTAGGGATATACAGTTAAAGCATAAGTGATATTTCATGCTTAAAATCGTTGTAGGACCTGTGGACCTGTGCGAGGCAGTTAATTAAGTTAGTTAGTTAAATTAGTCTTCCTAGGGGCATCACCATTGATAGGTTAGTTCTGCACCTGGGAAGGATCAAAAGCCTGTGTTGGCGGCTTCGCGTGAAATTATCCTGGACATAGAATTCTATTTTAGCTAGAATATCTGGTATTGATACAAAACCATTTAAAAGAATACAAGCCATCAGTAGTAATGCGACATCTCTTCTGGAACTAATGCTGCAGATACCCAGTATTCCCTAGATAAATGCTGTTGGAAAACCTAACTCCCTTATAGAGAGGTGTAGCGAACAGAGGTATCGTATAGATAAACCGCGGTTCAGAGTGGTCGGCCTTTGCGAAGGTATTTATATATAATTTTTGAGAGGTGAATCTTTGGAGTCATTCAATAAATTGGTAAGATCGCCATACGAGAGTTGTGAAAGGCTCTTGTACCAATAACACCTTCTTCATAACAAAACAGTGTGATTTTATTGAATAAAAACTCGTACAATTAGGAACGAGTGTGACAGCCTGGAGGTCAACGTTCTCTCTATTATGCTCTGTCTAAAAACCTCTTGGCTCCCTTGGAGGGAGCTCCCTTATTTACATAGGGGGGAGGGGGGGAGACCAAATAGGACAAACTAAAATAAATAGATGCAAATGATGGTATTGTATTTTCCAGAAATGTAATTTATGAGCATATTTGCATTTTATTTCAACAGAATTCAGAGGTCGATGGGGGAGGGGGTTTGATAAACCATAAATCTCACTTATATACGCCCTTGGTTGACCCTATGTACTACCGAAATCTGTCGGATAAGTCCTCAACTTCTGAGATCTATCTACACTAGGGCCATCTGTGTCTTACAGTTCGAATGATAACATTGAGTTATCTCAATAATTGTTTGAAGAACAGTCCATACCAAGATTTTTAAAACTGAATTAGTTTCAATTGGCAGGACATGATGGAAGATAGAGGAAAGAAGAAATTGTCTTCTCTACAATAAGCCAATAGGTCGAAGAAGTGGTGGAAGACCTAAAGTTAGGTGGTTGGATGGTGTGCAGTTATGAAGACAAACACTGCATTCTTAGACATAAGGAATTGATGGGGGATGGAAGGAGATCAGCAGGAGTGAACTGTGTTTTATAGAGCCAGCCAGGACTCCAACCACTTTACTTATAAAGGTGGTGTAATTAGGTATTACTTTTTACCACAGCGTTAGGTATGGTTAAACTGGACTTAAGGCCAGCCTAACTGTAGGTACACCAACACTGAACCGACGCATATGAACTTAATATAAGACCGATGTTGATGCTGAATGCACTTGATTAGACCTCCACTACAAAGAAACTATTGTAAACGTGCAGTCGAACCATTCTTTTGGAATCAAAACAATGGACTGCCTTATTTGTACTGAATATATACCGACACAATATGTTGCCGATTCGTTCAACATCATTCAAAACAACGAAGACAGAAGAACGATGACTCACTTTCGTGAAAATACTGGTTCAACTCAAGGTTCGTAGAAAATATATTTAACGGATTCAACCAGTGATGCTATGTCCCAAAAAAAACATGTTTAAGGAGTAAAAAAACCATGTTTTGAAGGATAAACAACATTTTTTTCGTAAGCATTTTATTGAGAATTTAATATTGAAATAATTTTACCTAAATATATCATCTACAACGCTTCATAATTTTTTTTAAATTTTTATTTTCCTTTGAATCATAGGAAAAAAAGATTTTTAACAATTGATAAGCGATATAAGAGTGGAAGATACTCTCAATATCGCTGGTGTAAGACCAACATTCGGAATTGAAACGTCGCTTGAAATGGCTTTAGCCGTATTTGGTGACTTGATCTGAATAGCCAGGCACTTCCCCACCTTCTTCTTCCGCATCTCCTTCCCTTCCCCACTTTCCTTCAGCCTCACAACATACCGCAATTGGGGATTAGTGCACGGATGATAATCAACCTCCTGCAGAAATCACCACAACAAGAAAGAGCTTCAAATTCTTGAGGAGTGTACCTACTTAAAATACTAATCTGAATATTATTTTTTTATGTCCTTCAATGGCCAATCTTGCTTATCCAATATCAGTGCCTTCACATTAGAGTGCACTGCCATTCGGTGTTTGGTTTATTTCACGTTTATTTCCATGTTAGTGGGTCGGCGTATGAAAATTGTTGGGAGGGCAACGACCCCAGTCCCCCGGCCCTCCTCCTCCCGCGTCCCACTCCCTCACCCGGCACTCTGCCCACATACTTTACTTATTTAATATTATTAGGTACATTGTTGATGACAATGACCATATTATTGTAATTTGGACTATGTGATTAGATTACCAGACATGGATGAGAATTATTGTATTATGTAATTTTGCTCGTCTGTTATGTTATATTCAGTGTAAGGGGATTGTTTCATGTCGTTTTTTAAAGATAATAAAATAAATAACCTGATAACATTTGAAAATCTCCTACTACCACCACACTAAGTAGAAAATTTTGCTTTTGTCGTGATGGAGGACTTAGCCAGCCGAGGATGCCACCGACTGGTTTGGGTGTATTTTGTGACACTTTTTTTGTATGAAATGCTTTTTGAAAACAATTAAGGAAATAAACAAATTGACAGGCATACATCGAAGTATCATCGAAAAAATGTCGTAAAATGTTAACGACTTTCTGTTCGGTACTAGAACAAATAAACGAAGAAAGGAGTTTAAGGAAAATATATACATATGATACAAATGTTAATGGTAGAAGAAATCTGAGGAAGACAATTGTTTTTTAAATTTTTATTTAGGTGTACATACTAACATGGCACGATCAAGTGAATCAGATCCTTGAATCGGGCCATATCAAGGGTCAGACTAATACATAATAGTATCTATAAGACTTTGTACGTATGTGAATGAGGCAAACAGTGTGTGCCAAGACCGAGTTGGTTGGCAGTTCGTCTTTTCTGCCTACTCCTGCGAGGAAAAGACTAAAGGCCTGGCTTCCCGCATTTCTATGGATTTATTACATATTTTCTTTAATAGTTTTAACGGTCTTAAAAAAATATATGTTATTTTTTAAGATAATATATATACATTCCACACGGCCGGCGCCGAAACGGCAATTATATGAAATTCCCTCGATAGAAAAAAATCACAAATTATATTACGAAAATTATTATAAACACGTTGTTTCAGTTATTTTACAATTTATATGTATGAAAAAGTGTCTGTTTAAATGCCATAATAGACATTCCCCGCGAGATTTTTGTTATTTTTCAACTCGTTAAATGAAGGACTAATCGTACCTAAGCAGTTAAACAAATATGGACAAAGAACGCTGGACTACATCTACATGATAGCTACTGGCTTAAATATGTTACCTGCTAAAACTAAAAAATGTATAAATAATGTAAAAACAAATATTATATTGAAAAATTGGCTCGCCGAAAGAAAGAGTTTGTATTAGACTCTAACACAAAAAATTTCTAACTGCATAATAAGTTTTATTTTTTAAACTTCAAAGTAAAAGCACCCATTGACAAACTACTTAAAAGTAGTTTATTGGGACTTTTCTTTTTTCTGTAATATTTTATTTCTTGTAATATTGTAAAACTTTTTCTTTATAATAAAAAAAAGAGTCGTGTTTTATACATTTTCACAATTTTCGCTAAAATATTATCGTTTTTAACATTAGCGCGCTCCCTCTAACATTCTTATTTACATATTTCTCTTTCTTCTTCTTTTTGAGCAGGTATTACAGTGCCTTAATCAGAAAAAGTCACAAAGTTAAGCAAAACAACTGTTTAGGAAAAGCTAGGCCATACCTGTTTCGCAATTTCTTTCATTACTAACATTTTCTGTAGTTGCCTGTGCGATATGCCATTGTTTAGAATAATTTTGAGGTAACCAATGCGTCACCATTGCTTTTTATCGTGGGTTCATTGAACGATAAGAGATTCAAACTATTATTATTATTGCGAAATATTCATGGAAATTTCTCACGTTCTGTATGCAAAACCGCGGTTTCACAGACAGTCACCGTGATTCACACCAACCCATAATTCATATCACCAGGTACCTACAATAGGTGAGATAAAATTTGTTTTCACGGCACTATTTGTGTTATTTAAAAAATATTTAGATACGCAATTAGGTAATAAATAATGATAATGTAATTATAATCTTGTATATTTTACCAATGATTAAAAGTTCATCGACCTTTCTTTACACAATAATAATTATAAATATCATGTAGATTATGTGTGATCCCCAATAAACACGATTATAATATTTACCTACGCAGCCAATCTATTAAACTTCTAGCGAAAGTGAACAGGATAACGGATGAAGGCTCTATTTGGGTTTGAAAGCTCTGATATGAGAATTTCAAACTATGTTCATCTGCGCAGCTTGACTGCATATATTGCATATTGCCAGATCTGTAGGTAATAAAGTTCTATGGACGATTTAAGTTTGTAAAATAATATATAGGTATGTTATTTGAAGATAATATCTATCTTGGCTCGTCGAAAGAAATAGTTTGTGTTAGACTCTCTAACACAAAAAATTTCTAGCTGCATAATAAAATAAAATAAGTTTAATATGATTTTAGATTTTCACGACCAAAAGTATTTTTGATATTTATTTTTGGGGTGTTATGCCGTGTTGGGCTTTGCGCTACCTCCTCATTTAGCCAACGTTTCGGACAGTGTTACAGTGTCCATTATCTGGGTAGATGTGTGGATGGAAGGATGCACACATCTGCCCTGATGATGGACACTGTAACTCCCTCCATCCACACATCTGCCCTGATAATGGACACTGTAACGTTGTGCGAAACGTTGGCTAAAGGAGGAGGTAGCGCTACACGTCATAACACTCCAAAAATAAATAAGAAAAATAAAATAAGTTTTATTTTTTCTTCAAAGTAAAAGCACCCGGAAACAAACGGAAAAACCTTCAAAAGTTATAAAAAGAGAGTTTTTCTTATAAAAATTGAATACTTAAAAGTAGTTTATTGGGACTTTTCTTTTTTCCGCAATATTTTTTTCCTGTCATGTTACATTACTTTGTCTTTATAATAAATAAACAAAGAAAATTAATATTTAAAAAATATACTCTACCTATAAATTTGTAGAGCCAAACGGTAATTATACGAAATTACCTCGATAGAAAAAAAAATCACATATTATGCTACGAAAATTATCAAAAACACATTTTTTTCTGGTATTTAACATGTTTTGGGTATGAAAAAATTCACAGTGTATCTTTAATTGCAATGTAAGCATTTGTCAAAAGATTTTGGCTTTATTTTAAACTAGTCGTGTTAAATATTTTCACCATTTTCGCGTAATTATTATCTTTTTTAATATTAGCGCGCTTCCTCTAACATTCGTATTTACGACACGTATCTCTTCTTCTTCTTTTTTTGAACGCTTACTACCGGGCATTAATATTTGTTTTGAGCTGAAGGTAATAATTCTACGCCACAGAGATTAATAATTCTCGGCTTGAGTGCTGCTCCTAGCTGAAATCTAAACCAATAAAAAATAACATTAAATTAAACAGTCGATAATGTACATTACACTCTGGACGCAAAAGATTGCATAAAATGTTATTCTTAATGAAACAAGTCGATAGCCAATAGGTGTTTCAATACTTGAATGAATGGTTTCTTTTATGAAGCATACACCCCTTTAGGAGATCTCGCAACTATCGGTCGTGTTGCAACTGCGTTGCTCCATCAATGAGTGTATTTTCTCGGAGTCAATGACTTTATGCAAACGGTCGATTTCTTTTTTTGAAATAAACACTCCATAAACATAAACATTTGATTTCGACATCGCTGTGAGAACGTTTCACTCGGCCGAGAGATAAATGGGACATAATTACTGGATGATGGCAGCCCAAAGTTTGCCTTTCGTTTGTATCCGAGACCTCAGACCTTTAGTACAAAGGTACCGTGTTTTGTAATCACCTCCACCTGACATGGCGCAGGTAACTTATAGTTACAATGGCAGAACAGCGCCAACGTCGCAACATGACAGCGTATTAAATTTTATCGCCGAGGATGATCAAATTGTATAATTTCGTTGTATAAATAGGTAGACGATGAATGACCGGGAGGATAGCGAGGATTAGAATAATGGATGCAAAACCCAGAAAGATGCATTCAATCTGGTGGCATTATGTATGTCAGATGAAAGATATAATTAATTTTACATAATTTACCAGTCATGTCGACGTGCTCTGCATTGAGTGAACTTTTATAAGAACGTTGGTAGTTTTGTTTCAAAGTTTTAGTTTAAATTAGACATAAAAATAACAATTGACAATTAATGAATTGCTGTTCGTCAATCAACATTCTACTAATTATGGATACCATTCTCCTTCATCCAAAATGTCGAGACTTGTCAACTCAAGTCAAAGCATTGAATTTTTTGGTGTGAGCTTAAATGACTTTCGGCAATCGATGGGCAATGTGTAATTTTTAAAGCCTTATAAACCCCCCTTCATGCTTTGACTTGTAGTTATATATATGTACTTTTTATTTTATATAGTGTCATTGCTCTTCACTTACCTGTGCTCTCCTTTCACTGTCATCTCTGTTTCTTATTGTGTTATTATTATATTGTTAATGAATTATATGTCCGTTAAATAAATAAATGACTTTTGCTTGTTCTTATATTTATGTATACAAAATTGTGACTTATCGTATTTTGAGAAGGCATAAAGATGAAAGCAAATGCAAAACAGATTAGTTAGAGTATCTCTACCTTATGAAGGTTATGTCGAAATGCAGATACGACCAACAAGATAGAATATTTCGCAATTTAGCAACTTAATTTAATTTTGAAGAGCGTGATGTTAATATACGTACATAAACGGATGAAATTGCGAGACTCTGAAGGTGGCTCTCGACAGTCGTGTTAAAATAATAAATATAATTGTCTGCAATTACATTAAAATGATAATTGCGGGCGTTGTATCGGACTTTTCCTTTTCAATCGGACATTTCCTCGTAGCAATTAGCGGTGCGATCTTCCTCACTTCCCACCTCCTGAATGATGCATGCGCCATGTCCCTATTACAATATTCACAATGCAAGCTGCAGTCAGATACCAACAGCAAACAGTCACTCGGACGTACGCTTTGCCTTTCACACCCAAGGTTTCTGTCAATGCCCTGCGCTGGACGAAGAAACTTGTAGCTACGTTTTACTGACATTTATTAGGCCGTTATCCTCGTGAATGGTTTTACTTTTACGATGCAAGTTGTCTAACCTAACCTAACTATTTGCAACCAACGAACCAACCCATCTTATCTATCCAGGCACACATCTCATAGATTATGAAAGTAATAATAAAATGTCGCAGGCAGCTCCACTATGCTAAAAAGAACTCGTCATATTACCATTTACAGGAAATTATCTTCATCGAGACATCCTGATGTCATTTAAATATCATAATTAGGTACGTGTTTTCCTGTTGACCAACCAGACCAAACTGTTAACATGAAAATTTGATTAGATTTGTTTAGATCTTTATTATCTGAGTGTGATAATCGTAATCGATACCATTCGATTTTATTGATTGATTAATCTTAAGAGGGTATTACGAGAGAAAACCAGAAATATGTCATTTTTTAATCAGATTTTTGACGTATTTACTCTTTTCCACAAGAAATTATAAATGGATTTCGAAAGATTGTTCTTTTATCTAGCATTCGCATCTTTTAAATTTTGAGAAAAAATGTTTATTTTTAGTATAATAAAGTTATACCATAGGTCTTTGGCAGATTTGTTAAATTTTCAAAAAAGATTTTGTATTATACCACATCCATTTCAAATCATATAATCATGCAGTAAAATAAATCAATATATTATCTGGGTATAACATGTTTTAGAATTTATTTATTTATTTATATCTATATATATTACAGTTTTTACCTTATTATAAACATCTTTACATAATAAATTTTGAAAAAAAAAGTTTTTACATATTAATATTTAATTATTTTATTTAGTTTCAATAAAATCATTAAAAAAATATATGTACATGTGTTTCTTGAACCGTTTATGTAATATTTGCGCACTTACAAACTAATATATTTCAGATTTTTTTAACATTATTAACAACTTAGGCATTATTGAAAAATGATAAATACTTATAATCAAAAAATAATTACAAAAAGTATACTATTTTAATAGTTTTATCATCACGCCTTTCAGCATTTTTGGATGAGGGTATAAATTAAAGCAAATTTGGAATGAAATAAAATCGATAATGTAATTTTAAAAAGCTGGTACGGGGAATAATTAATCTTTCTCATTGTAACCGCCCTGCACGATCGTAAGAACAACTTTCGACGAAATGTAGATTTTCGGCCACTGGCTGGTTAAACGCTCTTAGGACGAAATATGAATTGTGGCATCACTAATTTCGTGATAATAGTTTATTGTTTATCATTTTACATCGCACGATTATCAAGTCCTCAGGCTTCGACCATATTCTGTCAGAAGATAAAAATATTTCCACTTTGCACTGAAATCCAATTAAATGGAATATTTCTGAACGTATCCGAAAACTAAAAATTATTTTTTGAAAGGTGATGAAATAAGCTTTCAAATTTTATTATTAGAAATTAACAAGTAATTTGTTACATGGGTATATAAATTTTGAATGCAAACATAAAAAAGTTTTAAAAATGGCACATCTTCCGTTTTTTTTCAAATTAAAATTATTGATAATGAAAAAAATAACATATACGAGTACATGTATTATTAGACAAATGAATGATGAACCCATGAGGTCACCCCAAGTGGTTCGCTGCATTTGGTGGTTTAGCAGAGGTGCCCGGGTTCGCGGGTCGAGGTTTATCTAGGTCTTGGACCAGGACACACTGAACCCCAAATTCCTACCCACCCCTTAAACCCTCTTCCTTCCCAGAACTCTCCTCTCCTTCCTATCCTTAAAAAACCCTCCATACAGCATTCCTAAAGACGACATAGGCCCTGAGGGAAATTATTTTCCTCAGGGCCTCCTGTGTGAAGCTCATGTAAAAAAAGGAAGTTATCAACACTACACTTTTACGTCGTTTCATGTAAAAATAATTAGTAAAGTTTCATATTTTTTTCAAATTACGATAAAGGTGTGCATTTTAATTATTTGTGTTTTTTTCTAACTCCGTTTAGATCATATTTTTCACCTTTATAGTAAGGGAGACACAAGAATTCGATAGAAAAAGTCATTCCAAAAAACGAACAAATTAGCCTGAGGGGTTTAACGAAAGTAAAGTTAAGTCCTAAAAACCGGCAAACGTGTTCTTGTACTTTCTGCGCATAAAGTAGGTACCCAAGTGGGAACAAGGAAAATCCTTGTGGAATCCTCTGAGCTTTCAGAAATTTCTGCGGTTTCATTCGTAATACCATTTGATATTTTATTGAAAGTAAATATTTTATATACACGTTAATTTTCTAAGAAGAAGAGAAGGTATTCTCCCCGTGAGCAAGTTATTGGTATGCGGAGGAGGTCCTAGTAGACCTAAACAGCCGCACGCCACGGGACAGGCAGTGGGCACCTTACGGCTTACACCAGACCTTATGCCTTGTGTACCTGTAATGTGATGTCACCGATATGGGGACCTGTCTCAGCCAGCCATACTTACACCACATAATAATAATCATTGCTTGTACGTGCCACTAAATAAATTATTAAGGAGGGATATTTTTTTGTAATGCTTGTTTAGAGGGCGTGAAGCTTTTGACTGTGACAGGCTAAATATTTTGTTAGTTACTGTTGTATGGGACGGCTCATACCCGTTTCACATGGAAATCGATTAAGATCAAGATTTATGCAAAATCACCTCACAATTCCTACAATTTCCATTGTTAATTACTTTATAAAATATGAGTGTAATGCACTAAAAAACATATTTTTTTCATTAGAATTGTATGAATTCATACAAGAACCAACTTTAAAAAAATACTATTTATTAATGAAATAATTAAAAACACTTTGTTTTAACCACGATAATCTTTATTTAAAAAATCAACATGTTTCGAGAACGATGTTTTTTTTTTTTTTTTTACATGAGCTCCACACAGGAGGCCCTGAGAAAAACAATTTCCCTCAGGGCCTATGCCATCCTTAGGGATGCTGTGTGGAGGGTTTTTTTTAAGGAAAGGAGAGTTTTGGGAAGGAAAAGGGCTTAAGGGGTGGGTGGGAATTTGGGGTTCAGTGCGTCCTGGTCATCCGCCTCCAAGACCTAGACAAACCTCACCCCATGAACCCGGGCACCCCTGCTAAATCACCAAACGTAGCGTAATCTCTTATATGTACTTAAAACTAAATTATCAAGTACAGAAAGACAGGCGTGGGTAGACATGGAAGTACTGGGGGGGAGAGAGGTAGAAAAGGGGATGTGCTTAGAAGATCAACAGGTTCAAATGACAACAAAAACATTAAATTACATAAAATAATTTAAATTATGGCTGAAGATTCAGATGTTTGTTCAACTATTTGTAAGCCTTCATATTTCATTTTTCAATTAACAAAACTAACGTACAAATACATATAATAATAATAATAAAAAACCTTTTATTTCTTGCAAATAGGTACGTTACCGAGTTATAAAAAGTAAGAAAAAGTATGCTTAATGCTATTTACAAAAAATGTAATATATGTATCTTAAATTATTCATAAGCAAGAACTCTCAGGCGAACGCGAAGGCCTCCTCTAAAGAATTCCATTTGTCTCTCGTTTTGTTAGTAGGGTTAAGTATTTCTTGCGTTTGTGTCACTTGTTGTATTTTTGAGGATGTTTAGAATTTTTTCTTCAGAGGGTTTTGGTCTTGATCTTCCACGGTGATCTGCCGGGTCGGAATATGTACAAATAAATACTTACTTACAAATATAAACTTACATTAAAACTTGCTCAATGTTGCATTTTATTTTATTTATCAAGTGTATTTTTATTTTATTTGCATTTTTTGGTTATATTTCCCAACACAGGCAGTGTATTTAGTAGGTTTCCTATTACTTAAATTTGTTTTATAATTTACACCTATGTAATTGTTTTTTAAATGTACGCACTTACGTTGTAAAATTATTGTGAAAAAAAATAACAAAAGAGACTTGTAGTACCTACCTACCGTCAAAAGGTTACAAATAATAAGCCCTTTATTGCGAAATTCCACTTTTCCTAAACCTATTAAATTTTCACAAGAGTAATTTAGTAGATTAATTATGTTTCGTAAATAATGCTACGATGACGTGACGTACACGAACCTCGGTGATTAAAGGCATTAAAGGTCCAGCAATGCGTGCAAGTAACTCTACTGACCTAAAACCGGACACGCATCTTTCACGTAACTATTATATTTACGCTATGAAATTGGTTTAGTTGGGCTGCAAGTTGGGCCCACCGTAAAAAAACGAAGGGTAAATCTTATTGTGGAATCTCGTATCGCAATTCGAGATTTAAATTGGATAAATACATTAAAATAAGTAATTAATTTAATGGTATTCGCCCTCGTTAAACTTCAATTTGTTTACAACTGTTTCACAATTCAAGAGTAATTATTTGTGATAAACCGCAGGAAACGTTTAATTCTACAATAAATTTTAATGTTCATGGATAAACAACCTACCTCTCTCTAGGGATAAGCCGCTTTAAGATGACAATATATCCTAAAATATATTAAAGAAACCGTGTATACAAATTGCGACTACCCGTGCTCTGGACGAACCTACTGTCGAATTTGCCGTATCAAAGAAAAGAGGAAGAAGATAAATAATGTGGGAATCTTAACGACGTAAGTGAAGAAACCGTGTAAACAAATATACGCCGGGGCACGGCGCGGCGTATTGCACGAACGTACGGTCGAATTCACCCTAGCAGGCCTGGAGATTCGACCTTTCTGCAGCGTTGATTTTAATTAATTCTGAAGAACGTGCTACAAATATTAAAAATGTAAACACAGGTTGTCCTCCCGAAATTATTAATTCATCATAGAATAATGAAATAATTTTACTTTGTATAAACCACTTATTTGATGTGCAAATCCGTTATACTTATACCGGTCAGGGAAAGCTTATACTTATATACTTATACCGGTCGGATTTGCACATCAAATAAGTGGTTTATACAAAGTAAAATTATTTCATTATTCTACAATGGATAACCACAAAGTAATAGCTACATTCAAAAATATTAATTCATCGTCTAGAAAAATAAAATCTGGTGCTTACCGCTAACTTTATAGTTGAAAAACGGGTTATATAGTTTTCACATCGTTGTACGTAAAATATATTAATGGTAAGGTACTGTTTTTATTAATCTAGTATATAAATAATTCGCATTTCTTGTGCGGCATGGAAAGAAAAAAGTTGTTTTAGTTACGGATTCGCCGGAAATTATTAAAATGTAAGTTTTGAGCGTACAAAAATTATTAGGATTGTGTACCGCCTTAACAACCTTCCTTTAAATCTAAAAATGATCATAAATACCTATTTACGAATTTCAGCTTAAATTTACAAATTTCTTAATGAGAGTTCATATTTGTTATTATTATTTAAATTTCTGCTTTTTCTGTTATCGATAGATCTTACGTTTTTCTCGTTAATTCTCGTTATTGTTTTATTATGTTTTTTGGTTGTTTGTTTAAATGCCCTCACCAAACCCAAGTTCTTTCTATGTTTCTTTATGGTGACGAACAGTGATTATGACTGTCTATCTGATGCACTGTGCACAGCAAGCAATAATATTGTAAAAACTATGGTGACCCGATATTTGATTCCCCGACAGTTGGCCCCCCGAAATTATAATAATTATAAAATTATGTTTTTATGTGCATTATTTATTTTGGGTGGTTGTGCTGAAACCATTATTAGACCAATTATTTTAGTTGAAAAACTAATTCTGAGAATTATATTTAAATGTCAACCTACTCATCCCTCAAATGAACTATTTGCAAAAATCAGGGTCTTAGATATTCGACAGCTATTTACTAAAACAAGCATTTGTTATATACGAAAAAATAATCTACTAATCGCTCCACAACATCAAGCACACACCCGCTTTTCATCAAACCTGGGTTGCGTGATCCCAAAAACTAAAACCTCATTCGCTCAACGACAATTCTGGTTCATCGCTCCTAAAATATATAATGCT
Organism: Limnephilus marmoratus; assembly: GCA_917880885.1. Taxonomy (NCBI): domain Eukaryota; kingdom Metazoa; phylum Arthropoda; class Insecta; order Trichoptera; family Limnephilidae; genus Limnephilus; species Limnephilus marmoratus. Next base: position 58,902,691 of record OU862908.1, read on the forward strand.
TTGAGTACCTACTGACATAAAGTCAAGTAATTCTAATTATCTTTTTATAACACGTGTACAACAATGGATTTTCGAAAGTGGACGAGCGTACTTTAAAGAATTCCCGAGTTCTTAACACTACATTTTAATTTTTAATTTTTGCATTTTTGTTTTGAAAAGTTTTATTTTTCGATGTACATTTGTTACTTTTAATTTTAATTTTTTTTTGCTACCGGTTTCGACACGAAAACGGTAGCAAAAAAATTTAAAATTAAAAGTAACAAATGTACATCGAAAAATAAAACTTTTCAAAACAAAAATGTCTAGAAATTGTTACATACCTAGTCAGTGCCCAAGAAATACAAAAAAATAATTTTTGCATTTCAAAATTTTAATTTCCATTTCCATTTTTATTTCTATTTTTCTTTAAAATGTTGTTATTTTTTGCTCTTAATTTTTTCAATAAATTTTATTTATTTTTTAATTTTAATTTATTTACTTATATGTTTTAATTTATATATTTGTATAGAACACTAAGTTCTTAACATTTAATCTTTATTATTAATTTTTGTATTTCAAAATTTGAATTTTCATTTTTATTTCTACTTTTCTTTAAAATATGATCTTTTTTCTCTTTATATTTCACTTACTTTTAAATATTTCATAATTTTTATTTAGTATATTTAATCATCTGTTTTAATAAAATAGTATTTGTATTAATTTAAATAAATATTAAATATTATACGACTACCATAACACGGGCATAAGCCCAGTGTGGTAGCCAAAAAAAAACAAATATCTGTAGGTAACTAATAAAAAATTTATGAAATAAAAAATAGAAAAGATTTTTTTTTTTACCAATTTTAAACCTAAAATCGACTTCAAAAATATATTTAATAGTACGTTGGTATGGATAACAAACAAATTTATTTACAGTGTCGTTTTTTGTACTTTTGTATATAGACAAGTAGTTTTATCATTTGAATGAAAATATGTTTTATACTCTTCTTATTCGGCATAGATACATCCTTTCCTCCCCCTGCCCATGCCTTTCTTTGTGGCACGTATGTTTATACGCATATTTTTCTTTCGCTTACGTTCATTGTAAAGTCAGTAATTACGCGTAGTGAGATCGAGAATTTCCTCAATTCTACCCTTTCTTTGAACCGTAGGCGTTATTTGGTGAATCAAGATTTTCGAATTTTCAGATCGTTCGATACATTTTAAAAAGGCAAAGAGTTTCTGGACTAACCACCTGAAATATTTCACGCCAGACTAAAGCTTTAATAACCCGATTCAAAAGATTAAGCTTATCAATCTCGACAAAAGTAAACCAACGCACCAAAATAAATGTGTGATATTTTTTAATCGGGTCTACGTGATATTAAGAATGTACCAATGTGGTTCCTATTTATTATTTATGTAGGTTAATTGCCACAATACATCAGATGTGTGAGACGTTATGAAGAATTTCCAGCACTCTGTCAGGAAATCTCTGGGGGAGCAGAGACTATTCATCTTATTTCTGTCAACAAGAGTGCAGCGAAATGCAGCTTTTCTAGTGTACTTTGTTTTAGTCCAACAATAACATTTTCAGTTCCGTTCTCATTCAGTAAATCGTGAAATTTCACTGCATTTTCCCCGCTAGTTTGTTATTTAACAACATTAAACGCCCGCTTCTTCGTATCATGACAACGTTAATTAATTCAAGTAACTAATTAAGCTGAATGTTGTGTTTGTAGAAACACAAGAGCAAGTAAATTGTTTATTATGTTTCCAATTCAAACATAATTTGAGTAATGCTACGACAGCTCTACAAACTATAATCCATGGAAAGTCCTGAAAACTCGTAGAATGCGCCTTCAACGTAGATTTGAATGGAAACGAATAAAAACGTACCTCTTGGTTCTAGTCCATTTAGCACGCGCTCTGTCTCTCTTACACTTGTCTGACAGTACATCACCATCACATTTGAATTTCATAATGATGATGGAACACAATTTTTGTTGAAAATTTATGTTCCGATTAGTCAAATCTTTGGACCACGAAATACGCCAACGTCGCATTTCTCATGTTATTATTTTTGTTTTTAATATTAGCTTCACAAATACTTTCCCTCAGGGCCTTTGTCATCTTTAGGCATGCTGGGTAGAGGTTAGTTTCTGGGAAGGAAACAGATATGAGGGGTGGGCAGGAATCTGGGGGTCAGTGTGGATAGGAGTGACAGACTTATGAATCTATCCCTCCCACCTCCATTATAATACACCTCCCACTGTCATACAAGTCGATAGGCTGAGAGAGTTCGTGGAGAGGTGAAAGAATCTTCCTCAATCGGCCTCTCTCGATCCTGCCCTGGACGACCTAAATCACAAAATGTAGCGAATCACCCGTGGTGATCTATGGCATGTGTTGGATGTCCAATGAATGTTTCCCGGAGCGGCGGTACCCATACCCGTCTCTGGTATTGTTATTTATGTTTTATGATTCATGTAAATTCTTGCAACTTTATGCTCATCTGAATTGTTTTCCAGAAATCACGGAGCTACAGTGGTGTGGCACGACGTGCGAACCTCAGCCGGCACGCGCCCCGTTCTCCGCGGCGTGAGTGGGGCCGCGCGCCCGGGCGGCGTGCTCGCCGTGCTAGGCCCCTCGGGCGGCGGCAAGACCACGCTGCTGGACGTGCTGGCGGGCCGGCGCCGCGCCGAGGCTGGCCTGGTCACCCTCAACGGGGAGAGGCTGTGCAAGAGGTGGAGACGACACATCTGCTACGTCCTGCAGCAGGATATATTCTTCCCCAACTTGACGCTGAGGGAGACGCTGGACTATACGGCGGCACTTAGGTGAGTTCATTCCTCTATTCTTCAATTATGGTGTCCGTAAAATTATGTTTTTAAAGTTGTTTCACGAGTTCATACAATTCTAGTGTAAAAATACACAAAAAACTAAAATTGGGAATGTGTATAGTTCAGAAGCACAGATTAAAAAATGGAGTTCCGCAAGGAACTGTACTTGGCCCGATTCTATTTTTGATGTACGAGTATATAAATGATTTGTGTAATTTTGTGACAAATTATTTCTTACGCCGATGACACGGCAATAATAGTAAACGGATATTCTTGGATCGAAACATTTTCTAAGGCAAAATAATGTATTGCACTTGTCTCAACATGGTTAAAATGTAACAAACTCATTTTATATTACAGCAAAATATTTTTTTAAACTTTTTACAAAAACATTAAAATACATTAAAAACAAAAAACAAAATTAAAAATAGAATCCTCGATGCAAGTTGTAATCAAGAAACATGTTCACTCAAGTAGAAAATATTAAATAGTTAGGTGTATCAATTGTTACACCTCAAAACTGGAAAACACAAATTGATAAAACCATTTCTAAATTAAGATATCTTACATACACTTTTTTATAAACTTAAGGAATTATTCAATCTTGACAAATTGATATTGATCTACTTTTCCCTGGTACAATCTTCAATAATCTACGGCATTGTAGGATGGGGTGGTGCGCTTATGCATTTATTAAGCCCTTACATAACATTCAAAAGCGCACCATTAAAATTATGTATAATAGAAATAAAACATTCCCGACCGAGTTATTATTCAAAGAGACTAAAATATTCAATATCCGTAAATTATTTATATTGCAGACTATGAAATATACAATATATATAAGTAAAAAAGATAAATAACTTTTTTCTAAATTCCATCTTTTAGGGGTAGTTTTGCGGTAAAAACGTAAAATTTGACCGGCGTGCGCGGCCAGCTTTATTATTTTCCGCTGTTACGATACGGGCAAATCACCAACATTTATTGTTACCACGATCGTGCCCGGCAGGCTCCCGGCAAGTAAGATCGTACCTCACACTAAGGATTTTTAGTAGGTAGATCTTTTTGTATGGGAAAAAAAATGTCGGAATTTCGAAAAAAGTTATTAATCTTTTTTACTCCTACCATCATGTAGAATCACCTCCCGAAGTTAATGCACTTTACCCCCGGACACCCTGTATACGCATTTAAAAACAAAAATTTGCAAGACTGCAGTTTCAGGTTTCTGTGTTTTGAATTTTGGTATTCATACAAAAAAAAATTATTATCGTAAAATTTTCACATTTATGTTATATTTTGTGAAATTATAACTTTCTTGTTATCAGACCTAGGACTCTCGATGGGGTTTTGATTTATTGTTTGAAAAGTGCCAGGCGCATAGCCGCACTATATTTATTTTCGCAATCAACTCCAACCAGTATATATATATATATATATTTTTTTTTTTAAAAAGAAAGACAAACATTCCCGGGCTACGAATAACCCAACAATGTTTGAAAATCTCCTACTACCACCACAGAAAGCCGAAAATGTTGCTTATGTTGTGATGGAGGACTTAGCCAGCCGAGGAATTGAACATGCGACGCCCGGATGGGATCCAAGCGCTATGTCCACTCAACCACTGACCAGTCGAATATATATCGAATGCAACTGATCTGATTTTAATAAGTGGAGGGTGAGTGCAAAGGACATACATTGAATTTTTGGACACCGAATTACGGGTAAAAATTAACGGTAATATCCGCCATTTATATATATTTTTAAATACCATTCTATGCATTGTTACGTAATAGATGCAGCGATGGTCTACGTTACCAACAAAAGCCAATAACCCGTTGATCTCATTTCGCTGAGACTTGCGGAGACATCTTTTACGACCATTTCTCTTTTATTGTTCCCCAATTGACGTTTATAACATCTTGCTGATTGAGAACCAGCTTTTTATAACGTTGTATTCTTGGCTAGGCGCCATTATGCATCCTTATAGTTCCGTTTGCCACCTCCAAAGCCACATTCACAATGGAATAAAAAACAGTCTGATGTCTTTTTTTAGCTCGTAGTTTTGCTTGTCAAACACAAGTCATCGCTAAAATACCTATATCTTAAGTCTTTGTAGATTTGAGTGAGGTTGGGTGGAATGATAAATATTTATTAAACAAACTTATTTCGGATGTTGGTGCATGGGTAATGTGAAATATTCCTGCGTAACATTATTCTAGTTCAATGAACATTTAATTTTCAAACTTGGAACTGATAAGCTTATAAATCACGTTAGTAAGCGGCAAAATAATTTTATTAATGAATAATTCTTCATTCGAAATGTGTACAAGATTTGTTTAAATGTTTGACAGATGCTTACATGAAAGAAAATAGTGAAGATACGTTACTAATGCTGAAGTCACATGATTCACTCGGATGAAGGTTTACTCGATGAAATGTTCCATTCTCGTTTCACCGCGTGTTCACACGGTTCCTTCGAAGGAAGAGTTCACTCGACATTCTCGCTACGAAGTCGTCGAGCGTAGTCGCGGCGCGCATTGGAATTCGTCCGGCGCTGACGGCTAAGTTCGGGAATATTTACGATTTCAATTGACATTTCCGATAACGTCGAACTAAATTACGAGAAATTGGCGATTCTTGTAAACAGTAAATAAATTTCTACACCATAAAATGAACATATGGTTAAATAATAACCTGAAAACAGATATCTACCAGTATTTTTGCACCATGAAAATTTTTTTATTCCAAAATAGGCCTCGGCTTGCAATAAAATCCATATTAATGGAATATTTATTAACGTATCCAAAAACTAAAAACTGTTTTGGAAAGGTGATGAAATATGCTTACAAAATTTATTATTAGAAATAACCACGTAATTTTTTAAATAGAATAATTTTAATGTAAACTTTTAAAAGTTAAAAAAATGGCTCTCCTTGATATTATTCTAACTAAAATTACTGGTAACAAAAAAAATATTAAAACACACACTTATTTTGTTAGACAAATAAATTATAAACGTTTCTGTCACCTCACTTTTTTGTCGTTTCATATAAAAATAATTCATAAAAAACTTACAATGTTTCATGAATTTTTTTTTCAAATTCAATCAGAAACTTTGGTTCCATAGAAGTGTACATTCGTATTCTTTTGTGGTTAATTGTTATATTGAATATATAGAGCATTATTTTCTCTTTCCAATGCCGTTTAGATCATATTTTTCACCATGATAGTAAGGGAGAAACAACGATTTCTATGAGACGTGTAGGAGTTATTTCGAAAAGCGAACTAAACGGAGCATTTTGACGTTTAAGCCACTCCGGCTACACGTCCTCACGCCAGAACATTTCGGCCGACTAATTTGCAAGTGAAAGACTGTTCACTTGAGTGTTCACACACATCATTCGCGTCACATGATGTTAAATTCGGGTTGCGAGTGAACAGTGCCGAAGGAAGCATTCCAACATTGTTGGAATGCTTCATTCGGCACTGTCTCTATTCACCTTCGTGTTCACACGGTTCATTTCGAGGGAAAGAGGCTGAATGAAATCACGAAATGAACGATAAATGAATCATGTGAATGGGCTATAAGATAACACGCGTTATTTCAACTTTAGCGTACCATTCACATAGCTATTTCATTCGTATAATTTCTTTGATGGCAATCCTTTTCATAAGCGGTGTTACATTTTTCTTCCACTAATATGAATATAACGTGTATATAACATTATAATGTCATTGGATAGATGGATGATTAGAAAGGTGAATTTCTTCTTTTGAAAGGTTTTTATTTCATTTAATTTATTTTTGGTGAATTCTTTCAGCTTCGCAAATTCTACAATTTATTATAATACCCCCGTGTTTTTTTACGGTCTGCGCTGGTAATAGCAATAAAATGATATTTTGTAAAGCACCGTTTGTGCAAAACCGTCTCAAGGGTGCTATACAAATTTCGCTTAGGTACTTACTAGACTTTTTATTTTTTTATTTATTAATATTTGTTTCATTTACATTTTCATAATATAATATAATATAGCTTACATATTTTTATACACTCTCCTAAGAAAGCAAATGCTTGTGTTTAGGAGAGGACAACTTGTTAATAACTTAAGAATTATTTAAAAAAAATGATCCTTATCACAAACTAAAGAGTTTAACTTGTGAAGAGATTTAGACTTAACATATTTTAAAAGTTCATAGGAGTAATTAAACAAGAAATGTATATAGCATGTACATAAAACATTAGGAATAACAGTCAAAAATATATCTAGGAGAAAATTAAAATTATATGGTGGTACTACCAAAATAAGATTTAATTTTTTTTTTAAATTTGTTGTAATTTTTTTCTGTTCGTATATCAGCGGGTAATTGATTAATTTACTTTATCTTATTGACTTAGCCAGAAACGTACTTAACCTGACCTTACTGAATCAATGGATAATTTTACACTTGCATACAAAAAATCACACCATTGTTTATTTAATTTAATTTTAGAATCAACTTAAATTAATCGTTCGGAAAAATGACAGATTTTTTCGGAAGTAGTTATTGCATCTTTTTAATATTTATAATTTATGCTGGTTGGCAATTCATTGAAGAAATTCGATGTTTTGATTTCGATTTGGATTTAAAAAAATATGCATTCCCTAGAAATTCTGAAGCAAGAACGTAAGATACCCGCCACCAATGCATATGTAATATATGCCTAGTATTGTGATACGTTATCTATTCTCCCTCTTCCGAATGAGAAATCTACCCAATCACCTTTCCTTCATTTATCCTCCGAAAGCGGTGCATCGTAAAGGCGAAAGTTGCCACAATTCTCTGCAGACTCCCACCATCCTGCAACATTTATTACATCCATGATTTATCTTGTTCGAACAGTCACAAGTACCTAGTACCATCACGTTATGCCGTTCATTAATCACCCACCATCGCAAATGATGGAGATAATGAGTCCGGTCGAACAAGGGGAAGAAATAGATCTACAAATTGGCTATGCATGTATTTATTGGTTTCTTATTACTTGTTCCTCGAAGTAATTAATCCTGTTAAGTTTTGACACGCAGAATCCATCATTCGCCTCTTTATGTTTTCCTTGTCAAGCGGTCTCATTCGCTGTTCATTATCATCTCTTCAAAACTTCTAATTCGTTCTCGACGGTTTTCTGCGCGGTAATTTATTAATAAAGGGGCTTTCAGAGGAATGCTGTTTAATCAATCAATCAGTCCTGTGACTGGCTAAAAATATCCTCTTCTACCTGATGCCTGATGCAAATGCATCCATTCTGCATTCTGCCTGCCCACGCTCTTTCCGATGCACGCTGCTGGTACCAATTCGTGTATGTGAATAATATGCTGGTGCCTTTCAGATTCGCTAATAAATCATTTTAGAATAAGGTCACTAGGCGAAATGATATTTAACTTTTCAATGTTTATGATTTTGTATTTGATTTAATAAATGTTGTTTGTTATCGTCGGATAGACAAACAAAGTAGGAGAATCTTTTGATGAGGGTAATCCTGAGGTTAAATCTTTGCCTGCGGTTGTAATTTTCACATTCATTACTGCTTGTTTATGCGTTATGCAGCTCAATTAGATATAATATTTTAAGTTTATAAACGTTATCATTTTGATTAAGTGCCATTTAAAGTACCAGTTAAAATTTTAATGTACATTCATCAATGATGTAGATGTAGATATTATAAGAACCCCTTTTTGGTATATGGGTGAAACAGCTTGTACCCAACCAGAACCAACGATTCCTCAGCATATTTGTAGTAAAATTGTAGATGTCATTTTACTGACCGATTATATTTAAAAAAAGAAATAATAACTAAAAAATGTTTATTTTCCATCACACGTCGCAACTGAGTAGTTAGGTTCAGTCTAGTGGGTCACGTTATAAGCACTCCGTCTAGCACTAGCAGCAGGGTAACTATTGAGACAGCGCGTACCACGTGATCCCGTCGCGACGCATAGCAATGTGATCAGTGGCAATGAATATTTTTATATGACATTATTACATTTTTAATCCAAATATGCTCAAGAAAGGCTGATTAAAATACTTCGGGTACTTGGACTTGGTGTTACACCCTGAATATTATTTTATTTGTGAAGTATTGTGTAGATATTAGGTAGTAGAACCCAAAAAAATATTTTGTTTTTCGAACTGATCATTTAGTTTTTTTTTGTAGTGTTAAATATTTTTTTTGGCAGCTAAAGGGTTTACAAAATTTTTGGAGCCGGATCTACGCTTCGACGCATTTTAAAAGACATTAGACAGTTAGAACATTTAGACATTAGAAATTTCAACTTCGGACTCGATACATCCGAGAACTAATACTCAAATCAAATGTAATATAGATTCACCATTTACCGTGTACACTGTATAGTATTATTCTATTATGTAAATATTAAACAGTACACACAAATCTGACATTATCATTGGAGAGAAAGTATCGAATATTAGTTTTTGAAAGGATCCACGTTAGAGGTTGCAATTTACGTTCGTACAGAAAACTGTCAGATCCTTCCAGAACCTAGTTAAGTTAATTTGAATGAATATAACTCTTAAGAATTAAACATATACTTTTTTACATTATTTCCACACGGAGACCCTGAGGAAAACAATCCCTAAGGGCATGTCAGCTTTGGGGATTCTTCGTGAAGGGTCTTGTAGGGAAAGGAAGGACAGGAAGTTCTGGAAAGGAAAAAGATCTGAGGGAAGGAAACTGGGGGTCAATGTGTCCAGGAGCGACGAACGTATGAATCCATCCCTTCCAGTGCGGTGCAAAGCGATGGGTCGAGAGAGACCGGCTGGAGAGGTCAAAACGGTCTCCCTCAACCAGTCTCTCTCGATTCGGCCCGCAACGCAGTAGTAACCGCCGCCATGACCTAGATAGACCTAACCCCATGAATCCGGGTACCCCTTCCAAGGGACCAAACGTAACGAACCACTTGGGGTGACCTATGGCAGGGGTGCTGGCTATCCAATAATGGTTCCTGAGGCGGCAGTACCCATACCGCCTCCCAAATGTTTGGACTTAAATATATCTTGTTAAACTCTTACAGTTTCATTAAAATGATATTTTGATGAAACTATACAGCAGAACGATCGAGTGTTGCGTCGACTTTGATTTAAAGTACAGATAAATAGATTACAGACATTTGATAGTACCTACGCAATGAATAAACCAGTATAATAATAATTAAAATAAATGATTACCATTAAGTTAGAGTCGATTTGGTGGTTCAAGAACAATATTTCATCCATGACAACCTACAACAGGCCATTAATTTGTTTTCCTCCAATATTATTAACTGCATCACAAATGGCTATATTGCTTTGTGTGGATAGATTGTAATAGAAATTTCCGCCTCGAGATTTATTTGTTTTTAGTATGGCGCCAGAAACTTGTCTACTTTGCAACGGATAGAAATCGTGTAGGTGGGGACATCGTACCTGTACCTGTACAGGTTATGATTTCAGACCATTTGTTTATGTGACAATGTACTTTAATGGTGTTCCGCAATAATCGGTGCAGTCACAACTCAAATGTCCCGGTTCAATTTTGTTGGAATATGTTTTCTGGTTCATATTCAACAATTCCCCCGCATTCCGAATTTCTACCGATTTATAACACTTCTCTTGAACACAAGTTCCTAAAAAGATGTATGTTATTTTTAAAGTTACTTTGAGTAATTATACGAAATTCCCTCGTTAGAAAAAAATTACAAAGCACGCTCCGAAAATTATTAATAACACATTTTGTTCTGTTATCACGTTATAGGTTTGAAAAAATTCACAGTATTTCTTCAAATGCAACGCATTTGTCCAGAGATTCTTAGGGGCGATTTCACCAATCTCACAAAATGTTGATGTAAACTATGGGTCACATAACTTTATAGGCAGGAGAATCCTGCTGATAAACCCGAGCGCATTTCACCATATCTTCTTCTTCTTTTTAAATGTACTCAGCCTTATTAAAACGTATAATAATAGGTACAATACAATGCACGTTTTTAGTATGTCAAAAATTTTTTTTTTGTAATATTAAGGTACGAAGTTTATAATACATCGCCAGATAAATATAATGTTCTAAGGTGAGTTTTACGTTTTACCTATATGTTATAAATATAGTTTACTTATTTATTTATAACCTGGTCGATGTGTAAGGCTCTGGACTACAAAGCCAGGGGTTGCGGGTTGTAATCCCGGCGTGCGCGAGTGAATTTAATTTACTTCGTGTTGTTTCACATTTAACTCATAAAAATAATATATATATATATATCACCTATATTTACGGCACGAGTAGAAGATACTCTCGGTATCCCCCTGATGAAAGTCCACCATTCTGAATTGAGACATTGCTTGAAATGGCTCAGTCGTGTTTACTTACCAGATCTGATTAGGCAGACACCTACTTCTCCACCTTCCTCTCCACAGCATATCCTTCCCCCATACCCTTTAGGTGCTCGACCGTTGATCATTAGTAGATTGATTTTGAGGTACCAATTATTGTGTAAAATTAAATTCCATCAACACAAAATCCATAATACTTTCAACATCGCGCTGGTGTAAGACCACCTTACAATTTATTGCATCGTTGCTTGAAAATCCTTTTGCTAGGTATGTTTAGATACTATCATTGAGAAGACCTCATCTTTTATCTTAGGTCTTCTCAATCCTTCCCCTCCTTTATTCAACCCCCAAAACTCCACTAGCTCCTGAAACTCTTGGGCGGTATTATTACGTGGGTGAAATTTGAAGTGTGCCATTATTAAAGTAGTAGGATAAACATTCTGACATTCAAATAAAGGTAATATTCTTAATAATATAATGTAATGATTATTACGCGTGGTCCGAATTAAATGTCTTCGATACCTACTTTTCGATCTCTCCATTTGCTTCGCTCAGCATTTCCTACGATAGATTAGCCGTCAATGTGGGAGTATCATATTAATAACAATTTCTACAGTTTTCACGTTCCTCGTTGTGCAATAAGGTATTCATTATTCTCCAAAGTCGGCCGCTTATCCAAAGATCAGAAAGTTTAGAATTATGACTGAGTAAAGGTAGAAAATACATTAAATTACGAGGGCGGCAGAGATAATGGTTGTTTAGTACGCGGTATCTTAGTGAATAGTGGAGTGTCTTAAGTCTAAATGCTACATTATCTACCAGAGAACCAGGAAGTCAAGAGAAATGTTAGAGAATCAGCACTACTTACGGTGGGCTTTAGTTACAATATATTATTATTATGTTCCCTATTGTTGAGATAAGTCGTCATAGGTCGTTGAGTATCAATTACAATAGGTCGACAATCACGAAAAGCTCTTACACTCTATTTGGTATGGTGATGAAGTCGACGTCTGGTTTTTCACTTTGCTTCAAGATTTTCGTTATATTGTTTTCATAAGTTCAGTTAATGCAATCTTTTAAACTATTTTAGTTTTTTTAGCATTCGGACGGAAGCTATAAAATATTCGTAGATTTTTAATGAAGGAAGAGTTTGAGTGCCAAGATGATTAAATTCAAATTGGCTTAATTTCGACACAATTGTGACAATTGTTAACAAAAATATAGGATTGCACGAAGATAAAATCTGAATAATGACAGTCGAGAGCTGCGAACTCAATACTCATTCAGTATATTGCTAACGTAAAAACCTAGATTTTAGGACTAATGTAGGCGGAAACTAATTGGACAACTACTGCAACTCCTGCCAGATTCTTTACAATATCGGGAAAACAAAAATTGAGTCACAAGTCTATGTTTCTGAATTAAGCTTGAATCCCAGTGGGCTTTATTATTTATGACCTAATCATTTCCAAGACCTGTGTATCGAATTGGTTACTCTAAATCTAAACAAAACCAGTCCAACTACATACCTACGTGACCATGAAAAAACCTCTCTAGTACTTCTTCATCTGTATGTTTCATGGTAGAATCAAATTAAACTTTTTTTCCTCCATTTCTTAGAACACCAGCTACCGTTTTCGTTCCCATTTTTGGTCGTGTCTCTGTACCTCTTTCCATGTTATTATAATGGACCGAGCCCTGTTTGGGGGCTCGCCCTGTCCTGCCCATCTTGCTTTGTGCCTCTGGCTCTTGTGGTCGGTCGGTTGGTTGCCTGGCTGGATGTGGGTGGTTTGTGGGTGGGGTGGCGGCTCGCAGCCTGTTATGGTCTGCTTTCTAAACCGCCCGCTGTACTGTTGTTAACTGTTATGTCTCTATCTGCGTGCGGGTCAACGGCCCCCACACTGACCTAGTCGCGGAGTGGGCTGCCCGCTTACCAAAATATTACTTCTTCTAATGCCAGTTGATTCATGGATGACACACAAATATCTTAAACATCAAGCAGCTTTAACCGAGGCTGAAGCTTAGAGCTTCAACTTTAGAGCGTGTTACATAATTATAATAAATTTATAATGCGTTTTAGCGTTGTCACGTTGTTCAAAATGCTAAAATTTTAAAAATTCCTGATGTATAATATATTCAAAATAAACAAAAAGACGGTTGGCAGCAAGATGTTTGTAATAAATAGCATTTGCTGCATGGTTGAAAATGTATTTTTGTAACTTCTGTCTGAATTGGAAGATTTTTTGTTGAAAATCTGTTGTTACTATAATTGGATGAGTCAAGTGGATGCATTGGTCCTAAGATAAGCAGACATAAATGTCCAAAGGTAAAAACGATTACAATTTTATTGATTAGCTTTTCTAGTGCTTTCATAAAACACTACTTGAAGGTGGCTTAGTAATCATGTACAAAATAAAGAAATTCCCGTTTGTGTGGTGACATACCTAATATTTCAATAAGGTTCTTTGAAAATGGCGAATTGCTCTTTTCGAAAGATTTGCATAGACTTCTTTCAGATTGTGTTTAGTGTCTTCTTCCAATTTTATACGGGGAAGATTGGGTAGCATTATTTTGACATCCGGAAACTGGAGTCAATACAGCAGAGCCTCGAAGTAAGCCTTTTCATGACCGCGCGTTATTTCTATCATCGCCCTCTTGGGGCCATCAGTGGTCACATTTAAACAATGCACAGGTATTTGTTGGTGGCAAACAATAAACCAATCTATTATGGCGTCCCTTGAAACACCTTAAAGGTCACAACTTCCATATACGTCGCTGTGCCCAAACTATAAAGTATAGGTACACTGTGCAGTACTAATGGGAACTTGACAACACCGCGACTGGTGACACAATACGTGTCTCGCCCTCGCCTCGTGGGTAACGGGAGATGCTTAACCTATGATATCATTTTATTTCACGTTTCAATCAATCTTAGAGGTATGGTCATAATTATAAAGTGTCCATTGTTCTTTCTATACAAAGCTATTTACTGTATTTTATTGTTTTCAGTTTTGTTTCTAACTTTGTACTATTAAGTAATTTCAATTCAAATTCAAAAAAACTTTTATTGTAAAATAAACAAAGTAAAAGGGTGGAGCTTATAGGTACATCACATTTCTTACAGCTAACCCAATTAACAATAAATAAAGTAATTAACAATAAGTACCTACATTATAATATTGATATTGGAGTATTTATATAGGTAATATATTATACGTGTATTTACATATATGTTAGCCACGTAGTAAGGTCCTTTTGAAATATTGTTTTGATTTCTTGTGGTGTTCAGTTTTTTTCAAATCTCGTCGCGTGTTTATATGTTTAGTATTTAGTGGACACTTGTCTGGATATGACCGTACAAATATATATAATTAGATAATGTTAATGGAATAATAGTAATGCAATAATTAATAATGGAAAAATCATTTTTTTAATTATTTTTAAGTCGCAGTGTGGATACAATACCTGTAGCGCTCTATTTCAATTATTAAATACCTCGGTAGGTCCGCATAAACATACTCTCAAACTTAAGAGTACCTACTGCTGATAGTTCCATTGCAAATTGCAACTTCTCCCTCAAGAGGAATTACACTCAAGAGGAGCTCCCCGCAGCAGTACTATTATGCCAAGTATACACTATTATGTCCGGAACTAATAAAAGCGGAAAACCGGGAATCTACATCGTACGGAGAACCCTTTTTTTAATTTTTGAAAATTTTGATATAATTATTTTTCCTAAAGGCTGCTAAAGGGTTAAAAAACTATTGGAGCCTCGACACATTTTAAAACACAATACACCGCTGACAGTAGCCCCCTGGCGACTGATTCCTTTAAATAAATAAAAAAATATTGAACAAAATTTCGATTTGTGACTTAAAAAGTTTTGGACTCGATTTGCTCGAAAACCAAAGCTCAAATAAAAAAAGTTATACCACATAATAGACTCCAAATATGACCAGTTTCCCGACACCAGTATAACTGACTTATTTTAGTATACAATCACATTTTTGATGTTTTTTTTTAAACTGATTGCGTACTTTAAAAATCAGTAGGTATTGGAAAGGTAGGGTCGGTGTAAGGATTAGTGATTAGTGATAACATGTGAAGATTTTTTAAAATTAAAAAAAAAAAAACACCAAAAACGGCGACTTTTACTTTTAGACCAAAATTTCACTAACTTTTTTTACTCCAAATATGTCAGAAATCAGTGGTTAAAGTAAGTTAAGTACGACGCTTAATTGAATGATACAGATTTATATACTATTAGAGCGCAATTCGGGTGATAAATTTCTCAGAATTTATCTAATTTCTTGTCCTTGACGACATCCTGTTTTAAATCATTAAATACGAAATATCCTTAGTGTGTAACTATACAATTCATATTATTATACGAAGGAGACAGGATCGGTAGGCTTTATATTTAAAACGAAGTGACATTTAGACACCAGAGTAAAGTAGTCGGTTCGCGCTTTGCGCAGGTGTTTCCAAGGATATCTTTTGACAAGTAATTATACAACGTCAGTGCTAAGTCCCCTGTGCCATTCCATGACCGTAGCACTCTGAAGATCGATCGAAATTTTACGATTAAATACCTGTTTTTATTCAGTTCGATTTTAAACTATCTACATTCCCACAAATTTGTAGATTTCACGATAACTTAACTGGTTTTTAGTAGTGATGTAACATCCTTACAACTTTAACGATCGTGAATCAATGAGAATTTTTACAAAGCTATTTAGATATCCTGTATAAATAGTGCTGTAACCTTTGAAATGCCGAGCTCCCACAAACTAATTGATACCTTTGTAGTGAGCCGAGGATAAAAGTTCCCGATACGCCGGCGTTCAAGGGATACAAATTTTTCATATCCAATAGGTACTTTTGTAGTTAAATAAGGTTGACTTTCATTTTTAAATTGTAAGGGATATTTTATAACTTACTAACGAGTTTCCGACATGCGTTGCAATGCCATTTAATAAGTTTCTCCCTGCGTGTCCTTTCCCTCTCGACCCGTTCCCCTTCCGTCTCCTCTTCTTCTTCCGCGCCCCTTCCCCCTTCCACGTCCCCCCTCCACCTTCCCCGCCTTCCCCCGTTCCCCGAATCCCCCTTCCCGCGTTCCCCTCCCTCCTCCCGCGTTCCCCTTCCACCTTTCCCTCCTCCCATGTCACCCATCCACGAACTCCGCCTTCCCTCCACATGTAATACGCACATTATTCTACTCGCGCGCCACTTGCAATTTTTTTATACAAATTTCATAGCTCTTATCTCGTTTCATCGCAATCTGATGAATTGTAGGTATCGGAAATAATTTCATAACTACATTTTTGTACATAAGTATAACAAAAGTAGGTACCTCGTACCTACCCGTGAAGTACAACAGTTCTACATATCTTTTTAGTCGGTGGCGTGCTGTGGTGATGTGGAATTGGAATTTAAAAAATTGTCACTTTTGGCCGCTTTCAAAGTTGAGTATGTCAAGATGCAGGAATGAGCTTACCATATTTAATACTGTCGAGACCTTTAAAAGTCGAGTATAATTAGGTGTAATAACCAAGTGGAAGAGTCATTAATATTGCTATAATGCTTCTAACATTTCCGCCGAGGAGCAGAGAACGAGCCTTTATTTGCATTGCCATAAATGCAAATAAAAACAGTTAATTTAGTATTGCGTTCTTACATCACTTCCAGCTGCCATTGCACCTGACGCCATCTGTGCCTGGGATGACTATTTAAACCTATCTTCAAGGTTAGGTGTGTAGGCGGTCAAAAGACGAACTAACGAAGTTTTTTAAATCCACAAATTCTACGTTACCGACGCGACGCTTTCATAGATAAACATATTACATCAATTTGTTATGGGTTTCGAGCAAAAGTATTCACGATTTTTTTTAACACTAGTTAATATCATTGTTTTGTTAGGTTTTAAATTCGTAGCAAAATAAAACAAGGCGTATTTTTCTGAAAACGGTTAAATTCGTTATACAGGTTTTTACGGCACTTACCTGAAAAACTTTAATCAGCGATTCCTGACCTTATTTGGAGTAAAAGATGACAATCAAATTTTAATCTAAAAAAAATCTCTAACACCCTGTATTATTATATTCGCTGTAAATGTAAAGCACCCCTGAGATGATTTCAAAGTTTGCAAGGACGATTTCTCATGATTTGATATGTTGGGGTTGAATCTTGTGTAAAGTATTTTAGTTTAATATATTTTAAAAGAAAATATTTAAATAGGACGTATACTTACCATGTTAAAACATACCTAAACGTGTAAATAGAACCATATGAACCAACCAGGGCATAATAATTAATTGCAAAAGGTTCTAACTACATTATCCATAATCATTATCTCCGTTAAACTAAAATACTTTTCACAAGACTGTATCTCATAATTAGAAATTGTTTAATATATTATTGTTTACTTTGACACCTTACACCGTGGTAAGGTGAAGTTAGAACTATATCCAACTAAAGTGAAGAACTATTCAGAGCCTCATAAAAACGACCAACTGTCAGACACAAATCAAATCGCAATTGCGCAATATTCAAAGTTATGTTAGAACCTTGTAAAATAAAAGGAAGCTTAAAAACTAGATGTTAAAACTTTGTCATTACAAGAATATACGCAAATATAACACAGATGGCTTTGAAAATTATTTTGGCTAAATAAACGAGCCAAAGAAAAGGTTTTGCATCAAAAGTCATTTTTGAAAAAAATGTCAATTGGAATCTTGTACAACTAAGGTGAGGAATTATTGGATCAACAGCCTATATCTGATCAAAAACTTGACGTCTAAACAAATCTACGTCTTTTTACGTGCAGTGACGTAGAATCGATGTCTCCAAATCAATCGGAAACAAGGTACATTTAAACGGGCCTTGAATAGAAACGCGTGTAATATATCCACGTCTGTCAATATTACAGACACGTGAATTTTATTATCGATATCATTAACATTTTATACGGGAGTTTTCTTTCGACGTTTGACCTTAGGCTTAGATGTTTCAAGTTCATGGGAGGCAACCCTGTTTTTTATACAACGGCGTTTGCCCCCGGGCAACTTCAAAGCTCCAATATTTGATACGGTTTAATTTCTAATGCCCCATTCTTTCTCTGGAATGTATGTCAAATACTTTCTTTGTTTGATATATCCGTCAGTAGGGCTGCCAACTATTACACATGAACATTCTTGGCCAAAGGAATGCATAAAATTTGTGATCTTCGTAAAATTTTTCATTGTTTTGCTCATTTTTGAAAGACGTTTTGCCTTAAGATAAAAAAAAATGTTTTTTTAAAGATACCACACCAAATCTGTTTAAAATTTCCATTACAATTGAAACTTGAAACCCTCATGCGGGAATAGGCTCATGATACCTCACAAGAGTCCCGGCTGCTCCCGTCAGGAGATGATAGAATGAGATATGAGACTATGTCATCCCCAATTGGAGTATTTTGTTAGGCTGAAGGTAGAGGGGAGGGGAAGGAGATGGGGAAGAGGAAGGTGGCTATTCAGACCACAACACGGCTAAAGTCATTAAAACAACTTCCTTTTCTTCAGAACTTTCTCTTATTCCTGTCTAAAAAGACCTTCCACACAGCATCCCCAAAGATGACGTAGGCCCTGAAAGATTTTTTCCCTCAGGGCCTCCTGTGTGGTTAACGCAAAAAAAAATACTGTCCTCCATGGTTGGGAAAGAATTAGAGGTTGCTGATCTAAATATAACTGCCGGATGCCGATAAGTGAGATCCGCAAAGAAACAACAAAATTGGAGGCCTGTATTCAAAGTTGGCTACAAGAAGACTTATGAGAAAAGAATACCAATTCTTCCAGACTTCTTGTATTACATTCCTTTTCCCACACTCCTTTTTTCTATAGCGTCAGTAGTAGTTGAAGATGTGTCTGGAACTTATAAACAACTTTGTTTCGTTCGTTTCCAGTTTCCAGATCAATTCTTGTACGGTTGGCAACCCTACCTCCACTAATCTCAGGCGGTCAGACCACACAATCGTTTATCATGTCTTACCATCATTATTATATGATCACGTAAGCTAGAGAACGTCACATCCGCTAGTAATGTCGGTTATATGACGCCAATGTCAGAGCCGAGATGGCTTTCGATTCGCGAATTTCACTGATAAAAATGCGTGGAAAGAGGTAGGTACCTACCTGATCTATTTACCAAATAAAAAATGGGAAACGTAGCCACCTGGTGGCTAGAAGCGGAAGCAATATGCCCTTTAAGTCCAAGTTTTGTACAAATTCAAATGTAACATTGTTATCAAATTCAGCGCCATTACGTTTTTCCCTTTTCATTTGAAAGGTCCCCTTTAAACCCAAATTTCTAGATGCGTTTCGACTTTCTATCAAAGTGTAATATGCTGACAAGCTTAGCAACATAATAGTTGTTTTCTTCTGCTGACCACAATTTGTTTAAAAGCTGAAACGGACTAAAAATCTGCACTCAACGGAAATTTTTCAACCGTCTAAAAAATAAATGGCGCTAAATGGCCATTTGATGACATTGTCAGTTTGTCACACGCGAATTTCATCGGTCGTTCAAAAAAGTTTTCTTTTAGTAACAATTTTCTAAATAAGGTTTTCAAGTCGTACGTCATGCAATTTCTGCCAATTAATTATTTGATGACATCAAAATAATAACAATTATCGACCACCGTTCTGGTCTTTCTTATATAAGCCTCCTAAACAGGGGGTGTTTTTGGACGCCAGCAAAGTTATGTGACATGTATTAAAAATACAAATTTCCGTTGTGATCTGCCTGTAACTCCGGTTTAATGTATGAATTAATGAACTTGGATTTGATTTGAATTTAGGTTTAATTTTCAAAATCGGAAATGATTTTGGGAACGATTCAGACAAGCGATAAAGTATGTATGAACCAAAATAGTTTTATTTTAATTAATAAAAAACTCCAGTCCAATTTTTAAAATTTTTTTTTAAACTTTCTAACTTAAATAACTGCATATTTATTTTTATTTATTTAATAGTTAAAATAATTGTCAAAGTTTTAATTTTTCAAGATCCCCGAAAACCACCGTATGTGCAGTGAATCGTGTGACGTCATCACTGCCGAAAAGTTACTATAAGATCGGGAATCAGCTGTTCAACTGGCGCCATTTTGAAATTCAGAATTCGAAGTATTCTCCCTAGAGTAGCATTACTATTTTTTTTGTGCGGTAGTTTTTGAATATTTTCAATAAGGTGTTTATTCGAAAGGTAAATATCTGATCGTTTTTAAAATTGACAATGTTTGTTTTTGAAAGGCAATGATCCTGAGTGAAATATATTTTTTATTAGTACTTTCAGTTAAAAAAAATTCTACAATTATAACATCCGTAATTTTTCATTTTGCTCTAGTTATTATCTATCTGTTATTATTAAAGGATACTTATTTACATTTATTGCTAATGTAGATATATTTTCTACGCAGGATTATTAACCAGTGACACAATTTCCCTTTGAAACTTTTAAACTTTTGTACCTATATCTTTCTAAGTATTTATGAAATATCAAATTAACTGTTTTTGTCTGATACGTTTTTAAATTTTCACGGCCAAAAGTATTTTCGTCATTTGTTTTTGGGTGTTATGCCGTGTTTCGCTACCTCCTTCTTTAGCCAATGTTTCGGATCCGGTATTCCGGGATCCGGTTTCTGCCGGATCTGCAACGCTGTCCGAAACGTTTGCTAAAGAAGGATGAAGCGCAACACGGCATAACACCCCATAAACAAATAACGAAAATGTGTTAAGTCTGTCTAGTCTGTTTTAAAATCTAAGTACACTTTGGATTCCCTTTTAAAATCGTATTCTTAGGTAAAAATAATTTTCTTTACATTAATAATTATTGTCTTTCTCGGAAGAGTTTTATTAAACCCACTGGGAATAATTATAATAATTATTTGTATTATAAATAATTTTGTTATATTTTATAATGTATTATCAACTTACATAAATAAAAAAGATTGCAATATAGCCCCGTAGGGTAGGCAGTTTTACGTACTTTGTTGATAGATTTAAATTTCTAGGTTTGCCCCTGGGTTGATGGCAAAAAATTGCTGTAAAAGTTGTATTACCTACTCGTACTTATGGTTATTATCTAGTACCTACTAATAGCAGATGCAATGCATTGATTTTTTTGTCTGTCTGGGTGGTGTGATGTTGATTAGGTCCTTATAATAATGGTTATTCAGCTGTCGTAAATTGAAGTCATAGAGAAGCAGCCCGCGGCTGATGAAAATTGGCAGATACTGCCAAAATCCTGACCTTGAGCAATTCTCTCTGGTTTCGACTCTTTGACCTGTCGTCTGTGCATCCGCAATAAAGATGTTTGCATAATATTTAGCGGGCGAGTGGCTTATTGAATAATGTGAACAATTGACTGGAAGAGAAATAAAGCAGATTAAGTCGGGTTGTTGAACTGCACGGAGAAGAGAACTTGAACACATCATGAATAATCGTTGATGGACGACGTAACATTTCAATTTACGCCTTTGGATCACAATAAGCAATAAACCGATACCATTGAACTCTCCACGTGATAATGGTCTTCGTTTATGCGGAAAATTATGCTAATCTGTGACATCAGATTTTGAATCCATTGTTTGGAATATTTCCTCATTCCGATTGCTAAATAATTTGGGCGGTTAATTGTGCCATTTTTAAAACTTGCTGCAGCTAATTACAAACATAATTTATACAGCGTCTGGTTCGTAAATTTAATTTCTTAGGCCTCGTGCGTGTTTATACGCAGCAACGTGTGGCGGACAGGCCGTTGATTCTATATATTTTGGGCTATATTTTGCTTTAAGTCAGCGTTACGGGACGCGTATTTACAAAACCTATACCGATTCAGTCGCGGTAACGACAATTTACATTTTAAATATACCTTTATATTGGTTATTTTTTATCACATTGCAAAAACAAAAAATGTTCTAAAATCTAGATAAAATAATCTTTCTGATGTGTATATTAGAAATTAATAATTTTATTTCTAAATATTTAAATTTGAATATTATTCTCATATATTGTAAATACACCTCTATATTGATAATTTTTATCACTTTGCAAAAACAAAAAAATGTTCTAAAATCTAGATAAAATAATCTTTCCAATGTGTATATTAGAAATTAATAATTTTATTTCTAAATATTTAAATTTTGATATTGAAAATTTAAAGCGACTCAAACGCGTTAGGGATTGTAAATACGCTTACGGGACAATTAAGACAAAAGGGCAAAATCCGTTGGATATCGGAAGGCGTACCTCGTACGTTACCGGCTGTCAAATTTCTGTGATTTTCTATGGCTTTCAAAGGCTGGTCTATGCCTGTCGTGCGTTGATGTCAGATGTTGTGGATTAATAATATTGAGCTATTTTTTATTAATTATAACTACTTATAGGCTTTTTTTTTATTTTTTTTTTATTGAAAATTTTTGATACAATACATATAAAAGAAACATAAAAATAAAGTATATAAGAAAAGCTTAATACAATAAATGTATGTACAAAAAAATCCCACAAAGGCAATGCCTGTGCGTGGGTATGATATTGATTTTTGTTTTTATTTCTATGGTTAAAGTGAAGATTTTAAGTATGTACATACATTAATCAATTAAATTACATATAAATTAAGTATTATAAATAGTAACTGAATAATTGCGATTAAAAACTACAAAATAATAACAGTCTGCACTGTTATTATTGCATTTGTGAAAGTTTTACAAGTGCAATTAAACGACAAAAAAAGCAAACATTATAATATAATATGTACTCTAAAAGCTGTCTAATGGTAGATATAATTAATGGTTTTTTAAAACTTATAAGAAGATATTCAGTATTTTTTAGCCAAGTTTTGGTATATTTTTTATAAGACTGAAGATTTTGACATGTGTTCTGTTTAAAGGTTGTACATAGTAAATTATACATTTTTGGAGCTATAAAACTAATATGCCTTTGCGACAACCTAGTTTTGCAGTGGGGTACAGCATATTCACAGGCGCCACGTCTTTGGCTGGTACGATTTGAATTTTTTTGAAAGTTGTTTGGACGCATATAAATAGATTTAAGACATTGAAAATTATAGGTCTGTCTAAGGTCCAAGATATCGGTTTCCTTAAACAATTGTTTAGACGGATAAGATTTAGTTTTCTTGTACATGATCTTAATAATTGATTTTTGGGCAATTTCTAAAGGTTTTACATGATTATTGTAAGTTCCACCCCAGCCAATTATTCCGTAAGAAAGAGATGAATGGACTAATGCGTCATAAACTAGTTTTATGGTTTTTATATTTACTATATTACACATTCTTTTAAAAATATAATTTAAGTATCTGAGTTTGTTAACAGTATTTTCTATGTGGTTGGTCCATTTAAGTTGACAATCTATGGTTACACCTAAGTACTTAATCACTTTTCCTAATTTCATCTCTTTACAGGTAGAGCATGTGGTTGGGTTACAATTTATATTATGAAACTTTAAATTAAGGTTAGTTTTGGGAGCTGACTTCTGTGTGTTATAGAAAGGAATACAAAGAGTTTTTTCGTAATTCAAAGTAAGAAGGTTTCTATCAAGCCACTCTTTGACAATAGTAATACATTTGTTAGTTTAATAGTTGTATCTTCCCATGACTTTCCTTGGACTGTTATTGCAGTATCGTCAGCAAATGAGAAAATTTTACCAGGTATAACAATGTTGCATAAGTCATTTATATAGATTAAAAAGAGTAGCGGCCCTAATACAGTCCCTTGTGGAACTCCATGTTTAACTGTGTCAAAATTACTCAAACATGTTCCAATTTTTGTACATTGTTGCCGATTTAATATGTAATTTTGTAAAAGCATGAGACATTTATTTTTTATTATCAATGATTCCATCACAACTTAGAATCGTGCAATTTCAACACCCATTTGAAGAATCATAAAAAGTCATGAAAAAAAGAAGAAAATTAGCACATAACCTAACCTTTTAACCTAATGTAACCTATTAAACCATTTTGTTCATCACTTCTAATGATTTTTCAAAGGAGGTGTTGAAGTTCAATGATTCAATATAATTCACCTCATCTATCCGTTAGTCATATTATTTTATTGCTAAATTTTCCCGCGACAGGCATCTCTTAACGAAGATTTCGCGGCAAACGCGCTATCATCTCTGGCATATAGGGTAACTACTTTTAAGAGTTGGTGTCTTAACAAAAGCGTAGTGTGTAGATCGTTAGCGCGATTCGGAATATTTATATTTAAGAAAACTGTCAAAATGAAGAACGTACGGCGCAAAAGATATAGAATCACCCTTCAGATGCAACAGACGAGCATATCCGCGTGTGAATTTTGAGCTTTATTTATAATTAGCTAAGGGTCCTGGGTTCGAGTCTCAGTGGAGCCAATATCTTTTCCTGATTTTTCTGTATCTAGATTTTCGATTGAGTTTCGCTAATATTGTTTTCATTTAATTAAATAATACTAATAAATCTAAAAAAAAAAATAAACAGAACATTACATAGAAAAATGAAATTGTAACGGTCGCAACTGGCAATTGAACCCAGGATAAATAAAATAAAATAGAATTTTAAGAAATATTTTAAGAAAACTCTTCCCCTATTCTAATAATTACTAGTCACGACCCAACCCTTACTTCAACGTTTAGTAACATATTATGTTCACCCATAGTTTTGTAATTTTATAAGTACATTTTTCCCTGAGGAAGGAACGGTTGTTCTGAAACCGGTCGGCGTATATAAAACAATACAGTGGTTCAAACAAAGTAATATTATTTTATTTATTTATAATGGATAACCACCACGTTATAACTACATACATTCAAAAGTATATTGTTACTGTGTTTAATTCGTAGAACTCCATTTAATATTTTGTAAATTTATAGTACATAAATCAAATTCAGTGATATCATTATTAAGTTCTGCAATCTTTAGTATGTAAGTATTATTTTGACAGTATTGTCGACGTTATCAGTATAGTAAAATTTTATTAAATTTGATTTATTTTAAATAAAAAGCTTATTTTCTCGTAACAGTGATTATTTGCATCCGGATCGATTGGTTTGACTCAAGTTGATTTCAAACAAACCGTAAAAGACACCGTTTGCACGAGAATTAGCTTTGAATGAGATCTTTATTTGATTAATGAACATTTTATTTATTTATTTATTTATTTATTAACGCCCTTTTTCGGGGCTTTTACATTACATATGAATAATAAGAAAATACAAAGCATTCAATGTACATAACTGAACTGTTTCAGTAACAATACTTTATATTTGCTTAAACATAAATTGAAGATGTCCACTGACTTGGTATAATTGTTTCCCTCCATTAGTATTCTGGGCAAAGAAGAATACATATGGTAGTTAGTTCCAGAATTTCTACACTGAAATAAATCTTGACTTCTAGTATTACGTTGTGGAATCCGGAAGCTTATCAATTCTAGCAATACCGGACTATCAACTAAATCATTTAGAATTTTATATAGAAATACCAAGTCAGAGAAAATTCTTCTGTCGGACAATTTGAGCATATTCAAATCATTCAAAATAGTGTTGTAGTTCAACATATTAGCTTGAATACCCATTTTAAAATTTAGAAAACGTAAGAATTTGTTTTGAATTCTTTCAATAGCTTGAACATGTATACTATAATGTGGATTCCAGACGGGAGAATTGTACTCAAGTTGACTTCTAACATAGGCAAAATATAACAGCTTAATACACTTTATATTGTTAAAATTTCTAGTAAGCCTAGTTATAAATCCCAACATTTTTAAGCCCTTATTAGAGATTTCTGTTATGTGGTTAACAAATGAAAGATTTGATTGAAAAGTGATGCCTAAGTCTTTAATTTGTGTTAATGTCTGAAGGGCATTGTTATCAATGTTGTAATTGTAAATCACTGGATTTTTTATTCGAAAAAATCTAACTATTTGACATTTTGAGATATTTAGGTAAAGTCTATTTTCATTACACCAAATTAATAATTTATTGATATTATCTTGAAGAATGTTGCAATGGTGAATATTTTGAATAATTCTAAAAATTTTGAGGTCATCAGCAAAAAGTAAAATGATTACATCATAAAATATTTTTGTAAGATCATTTATAAACAAGATAAATAAGATTGGACCAAGGTGTGAACCCTGTGGAACTCCACTTGTTGCATAAATTATTTCCGACAGAGAGGATTTTATTCTAACAATTTGTTGTCTTCCAGTAAGATAGCTTTCAAACCAGGCTAATATATTGCCACGTATACCAAGTTTTTCTAATTTCCAAATGAGAATTTTATGAGAAACTGTGTCAAAGGCTTTACTAAAATCAGTATAAATAGAGTCTACTTGTTTTTTTTCTTTGAAAGCATTGGTTATAAAATTTTCATAAATAATTAAGTTGGACAAAGTACTTCTACCTGGCATAAATCCAAACTGGTGAGGTGATATTATAGGTTTTATTTGTGATAAAAGTTTGTCAAGTATAAGACTTTCAAAGAGTTTCGGTATGGTGGATTGAATGCATATTGGTCTGTAATTACAAACATCACTTTTATCACCTTTTTTGAAAATTGGAGTTAAATAACTAATTTTCCACCTATCGGGAAAAATTCCACTGGATAAAGATAGGTTAAAAAGTTTGGTTAATGGAAGAGCAATTACTTTGATACATTCTTTGATAAATATTGTTGGGATATTATCTGGCCCAGCAGATTTGTGGATATCTAAGGATTTCACTTTAGTAATTACATCAGAGATACTTATGGTACACTGTGAAATATCAAGAGTTTCATCTAGAGTTGTTGTTGGATTAGGAGCATTATTTGAGTCTGTTGTATAAACACTTTTAAAAAATTTTGCAAATAAGTTAACAATACCATTAGTATTATTGCTGTGGCTGCCATTTAGGTGCATAATGCTCGGGAAATCAGAATCATCTTCTTTAAGAGATTTCGAGTATTTCCAAAAATAACTAACATTATTTATTATGGAATTTTGAATTTCATTTATATAGTTACGGTAGCAGGTCATAGACATTTTTTTACACGAAGTTCTTAAATCTTTAAATTCAATGTAATCAGAATATTTTTGAAATAATTTATATTCTTTATGTTTAAGTTTTTTGGTGACAAGTAGATTTATAAGTTTTTTTTTACTATTGATAATTATTTAAAATATCAATAAAGTTTTGGGCATCGAACTAATTGTACCGTAGCTCCTTTCAACATTGACTAATTTGGGCCAATGAGCATGTAACATTTCCTTCAGACGTTCTCAATTCTTAATTCAGTGACCTTGGGCCCCATAGCACCTTTGCGTCACGCGTCGCGGTGCATTTATTTCGCACTCTCTTAATCTTCGGCGGTGCGTTACAATCGAATTGAGCCAACGATTGACACGACATTCGATTAATTAGTATCCCTTTAATCCTTGAATTAAATGTAGGACAACAGCAAAACATTTTTATTTAAGGCCTTATAAGGGTATAACAAAATATACAGGTTTTTACCACCCACGAGGAGTGCTTTATTTCAGTTGGAAGGTGTAAGGTTAAGGAATGAATCGGACTACATCGAATAACAATAAAGTCTTTATCACAAGGGCGTAAAATGTTCGGCAATGAAACTTTTTGCGTGGGAGTTTTACACTTTTTGTGTACACGATGCTTGTGTTTTAAATTAAAACTTTTAACATGGATTTTTGATGGCTCAGATTATCAAAAGGCATATATTATATTTACCTTCAAACGTAAATATTTTTAAATATCAACCGTTACGCGTATACGGTATAAAAATGATCATGACAGTACTTGCAAGCCCCGTAATTTGGGTGGTATTTCACCACCCTCTTGATATATTAATGATAGGACAATCTTCTTGTTAGGACAACGTACATTTTCGGTTTATTTGTTTACAACCACCTATTTATTTACGTCAACCCTATTGACAGGACAACGTACATTTTCGGTTTATTTGTTTACAACCACCTATTTATTTACGTCAACCCTATTGACAGGACAACGTACATTTTCGGTTTATTTGTTTACAACCCCCTATTTATTTACGTCAACCCTATTGACAGGACAACGTACATTTTCGGTTTATTTGTTTACAACCACCTATTTATTTACGTCAACCCTATTGACAGGACAACGTACATTTTCGGTTTATTTGTTTACAACCACCTATTTATTTACGTCAACCCTATTGACAGGACAACGTACATTTTCGATTTATTTATTTATAAAATCCGAGTTCTACTATTCGGTACTCGAACTTATGAATAGTGAGTATAATATATGGAATAATTTGGTCGAGTTTTTTTTTTACCTATTAGGAGTAGGTATTTATTTGTTTATTTATTAATATATTATGTTATCCTATGAATAAGCTATCAAGAAAATGGTGAAATACCCATAATGGCCGTTTTACACCACCTCTTTTTTCAGCCCGCTATTTTCATCTCTATTTTCATATTTCTATTTCCATCTCTTAGCGATCGCTATTTTCATCTCTATTTTCATAACTATGATTTCAGTTGGCATCACAGCAAACAGCATGGTCCATGTGTTGTTTGAAATGATGACAATTGAAATCGACATGAAAATAGAGATGAAAATAGCAATCGCGTAAAATGAAAAATGTTGACTTTGGTCTCTAATTGGAATCGGACTGAAAAAAGATATCGTGTATTGTAGGCATAACTTTCTAAATATATTATATCAGTATCCAGTTAGAAAAAAAAGGCTGAGTTTTGACTCTTGTCAGATTCACGTACATAAAATCAGGTGGGCGAAAAATTTTATCGCGCTAAATAAACTCCTATTGTGAATAAAGCTTTTTTTACATTAGCTCCACACAGGAGGGCCCGAGGAAAATAATTTCCCACAGAGCCTACGTCATCTTAGAGGATGCTGTGTGGAGGGTCGTTTTAAGGACGGGATGGTTAGGAAGTTCTTGGAAGGAAAAGGTATGAGGGGTGGGTAAGAATCTGGGAGTCAGCGTATCCAGGAGTGACAGACGTATGAATCCATTCCTCGAACTGCGGTGCATGCCGACGGGTCGAGAGAGTTCGTCTGGAAAGGTCAAAAGGCTTAGCGGGTATCAAAAGAAAACTTTGTCGTCAGAGCCATAAAACGCGTCTAATTGAGTTGATTCTATTGCTGTTTTTCTTCTTTTCCAAACTAAAACTCAGGATTTCAACGAATGCAAACATATTTTTTATTATGTTGAATTAGTGTAAATATGTGGTTCATTGGACTTCTTTATACCTAAAATTGTTTTGTATTGTTAGCCCATTCTCGTCCAAGGCTTCTGGCCGTGTTAATTAGGGAACCGACAATAAACTAATTTGTTTGCTTACCAAATGATCGCAAATATTTTTCTCGTGACAATTGACAAAATCGTGTAATTCATTGAACCCGTAATGATTATTGTTGAATAACAAAACTGTCATTCTTAAGTTCTCATGTTGGTATCAGTGTTTTGATTAAAAAATATTTATTTAGAATCCGTCTGTTTACTTCCAGTGGTGTTGTTAATTTGGTTAGTAATGGTTCAAGTTAACCGTTTTTAATTATTATTTAAAAAACATAAAAATGTGTACCTTTCTAGGTATTGTTAAATGATACCATAGCTTGATAATATGCGGATCTAAGTATTTTATTAATTTTTTTGAAGTTGAAATGATAACCACGACACTTTTATTGAAGAAAATGTCACATTTATTTCTGACACGAAATTTTCTATATGACTTATTCAGCTATCAAAAAACGCTAAACTGGTTTTTTTTCCATTAGCTGCACACAGGAGGCTCTGAGTAAAATAATTTCCATCAAGGCCAATGACATCTTTGGGAATGCTGTGTGGAGGATCCTTGTAAAGGAAAGAGAGAAAATTCTGGGAAGGAAAAGCTAGGAATCTGGGTGTCAGTGGGTCCAAGAGTGACGGACGTATGAATCCATCCCTCCCACTGCGGTGCAAGGCGATGGGCCAGGAGAGACCAAATGGTCTCCCAACCAGTCTTTCCCGATCCGGCCCGTCACACTGTAAGTGGGCAGACGCATCCGTCGCCAAGACCTAGACAAACCCCACCACTTGAACCCGAGTACTCCTGCTAAGTTACCAAACGTATATACTTAGGGTGAAAAATGGCAGATGTATTGGTTATCTAATAATATATGATACCCAGGACAACATATGGTCGGCCTCGCAAATTAAAATTGAAAACTGTTTGTATTAAAACAGTTTTATTTGAGATTTGGCAGAATGTGCCAAAAAGGATTTTTAAATTGAAATTAATACCTTTTCATCACCTATTATATATTTAAACATGATAAAAGGGAATAATGAGTCAATAATCATTATTGTTATTGATATTTAAAAAAACCTTATTTGGTCATTGATTTTCTTTGAACTTGACAAACTTACTTACTAATAATAAGAAAAGATTAACGATTAATTGTTCACGTTCCGTGAAAAATCTGAACCTTAGTGTTATTTGCCGATATTAAATAAAAGAGAATCTGTCAGAAGACGTTGAAATATAATTTTAATCAATTTGAATCATGTAATGCAAAGACGTGGCAACTCTGTCCGAGGGGTCTTTGGACTTATTGCACCAATTTATATTTCTCTTCGTAAAAAATTATAAATAACGTCTCTGGCTGTGGAAACATTTAAGTGATGCGCTTTTTTTCATTCGGTGAAATTAAATTCGAAATAAATTAACTTTAACAAGTTGTCAGACGATGCCAAATGCTCAATTTACTTCAATGCCAATTGAACTATCCTGATGCAAATTATCAGCTAGAAAAAGCGGGGAGATGCTGTTTTCATGCATGGCGCATGGCACATGGCAATAGGTAGGTACCTACCAAATGAACCACTCAGATCTGTGATTGATATAACAACTTGTGATGTCAGATGGCGCCACAAAAAAAGTCGATCTCTAAATTTCTAATGGTACCAAGGCAAGCGAATCACAAATGAAAGCACGAATACAATAATTGTCATTAACAAGGCTACAATATTGACAAATGGGACTAAAATAAAACAACAAGTAATATTTTTTCATTTTTCATTATTTTTTTTATTATTTCTTAATAAACTAGCTGACCCGGAAAACGTTGTTCTGCCATATAAATGAAAGTTCGATGATGCGGACCTAGCGCCATTTGTCATTCAACAACATAAATAATTTCGTTCTGTTGAAATACGAACGACGGTTAAATTTGTTCATATTAAAATATTAAAATCGCGATTATTAGGGGAGGGTCGCGATTAAAAAATGGGAGGGTTGGTGTAGGAGGGTAAAAATTTGGGTCTATAGATATTTTTTATGCCAAATAAAAAATAAATACAGAAAAAATTGTCAACAAAATAGAAAATATTTTTCTGGATAGGGACATCCTAGTCACCTAGCGATATGAAATATACTTTACGACCTATTCTCATACTTACCAAATATACATAAAAAATTTCATAAAAATCCCAGTCGTTTCGGAGGAGTTTGACCAAAAACACCGTGACACGAGTTTTTTTTTTATATATATATATATATATAGTATAGAAGATTAATTAAGATATATTTTTTAAAATATTTATCATTTTCTCACAAATAATTGTCCAAGTTGCCTCTAAAATTATGATATATTGAAATCTTTGATAGCCTATATTTTATAATATAAAACAAAAAAGGAGTACATACCCGTACCAGATATTTGATATACCTTTTGATTACAAAAATTATTTTTCATTTCCTTAGATATTTTGGACATAAAATTAAGATTTATATGAAACTCAATTCAAGTTGTCACAATTCGCAACAAAAAATCCATTTCGTTGATGGAATTGTTATGTTCGTGCTTTGATATTATAAGCCCGTAAATAATTCTTATAATTTAAGTGGGCTCTCGGGGCCGATTTAGATTTTCTCTTTCAAATGAAAACCGACCGCTTCCTGCGTAATGAAAATGCACTTATATACATCTCGCCCAGCAAAAGTGCAATGCGCCAGACTCAATAGATGATTATGATGATGCTGCATTATCTCATTGAGTTTAATAGGTGATAATGGGATGAATATCTCCAGCCTTCCCAGAGGGCTGTAAATATAGCCATGACACGAGATGCACCTCGATGCAATGCACTGCTCTGTGTTGCACATGTGCGCCTTGCACCCGTCCGCTCTCAACTCCCACAGGCTCAGTGACCTCATAAAGTTCGCTGTACGGGTTAAAGAAATAAGAATAAACTAAGATTATGTTAGAAACTAGAAATAACATTTGTTTCGAAAGCCATAATAATATTATGTGCCTAGTCTGGTCGGAAGATCCTTACATAGATAATTTTATTTATTATTATCGTATTTTTTGGGTTATTATGCCATGTTGCGCTTCCTCCTTCTTTAGGCAATGTTTCGGACAGCATTACGGTTGTGTTGTGTAGATTGTGATGAAGTGTTCGTTTATAATATGTAGAAGAGATACCAAGTTGCTTGCGTCAATCCTCTTAGAACCGGCATTTCAGTATAGTAATTAGCACGGACATATGAATATATCTGGACCTGCCCTAAGTGATAAAAACGTATTATTTCCCCCTCGCCATGGAACCGGCTGGAGCTCCTCCTTGGCGCCAGTTCGCCCCATGTGGAGGGGATAGAGAATCGCTTGAATCTAAAATGTGTGACGTCATCATTCTTGCCGTGGGCAGCGCGAAGCTAACATCTATACATTTAACGAAAAAATAACACGCCAAAACAGTAGCTTGTGCTATACAACATACCTACATATCAGTGTGCACATAAATGTGGGCGGTTCCTTAGTGTGCTCGTCGCTGGTTACAGGGGTAAGTAAATTATGAAACATTTGTAAAAGTGTCTTAACTAAACACGGCAAAAAAATATTGCTATGTGAAAACGGGCGAATCTTTTTGGGGTGTACATTTGGCCTACGCAAATATTTTATTATCGTGGCAAGCAATTCGCGCTCCCATGTAAAAAGGTCTATTCATTCAAAGCAGATTTTGCTTTTAAGAACTAAATGATGATATTATAATGCGAGATGCCTATATACTGTCAGATTAATTTTTCAACCAATGACAGTCATCTTCCCCTCTTCGTACCGCCATAGTTGATTTTTCCCCTCACCTGTTATTTCTGGTCTATTGAATTTGGATGTCTATGGTAATTAGTTAATTTAATGTGATTTTCGGCATTTAGTTTTGGTGTAGCCGTCAAGTACCGGATACGAAGAACTATATCGCGGTGTGGTCCCAATTACCGATCCAACTGTATTTTATTATCTGCTTTACTTTTAATATGTTTTATGAATTGTTTGTGAACCTTTTATGCTATGAACTAAAGTTATCAATTTCTACGACTAAACTTGTCTTTTTTCATTGTAATTTGGCAATAAAACCACTTAATAAATGTTAAATTAGAAAGAAATATAAAAATTGTATGTACCTACAAAAAAAAAAACAAATAATTATGTGTAATAGTGTTGTAAATTATTATTTGTTGTGTTTGTAAATTATTATTTTTATATTTTATCCAATATCGCAAGAGATTCATAACGTTCGAGAGGTAAAAATAAAACTTTTAAGTTATTAACGCACAGACTTTTTCAATTAGCTTTATTAGTCTTAAAAGTGAATAGAACGCCATTATTTACTATGAACAGAACACAAATTTAATCTATTTTTAAATTTTAATTCATGTAAAAACTAAATGTAAGCTTTAATCAGTAAATCCTTAAGTACACGCCACAACTTTCATTTCTCCTGATTTTATGTATACACAGCATACTTTATTGCATTCTTTGCAAACTTTACGACCGCCGTTCATAACATTTCCCGGTAAAAAGTTATAGATCCACTAACCTTAGTTAACTTTTGCTTCAGGAACACATTACTTTCATTATTTACGAAGAAATGCACGTTTATGGCCCTCGAGACTTGAGAAGGAAAATCGAAAGGAACGCATACTAAATTAGAATATGCTCGGGTTTTTGATCCAAAATTCAAAGTCTTTATGTTTTCTTCACATTTTATGGAGTCTTTCTTACGAAATGACAAAATAAACAACAAAACCTTTTCGTTATTTGTTTTTGGGGTGTTATGCCGTGTTGCGCTACCTCCTTCTTTAGCCAACATTTCGGATAGCGTTGCAGTGTCCATCATCAGGGCAAATCCGGCAGATCCGATAGTTGTGTAACAAAAACTTTAGTTATCTCTAAGGGCATGATCAAAGTCTTCAAAGTATAATTCATCTCCTTCATGCATGTCAACAGATCTTGTGTACATAAAATACATGTTTCGTGGTCGTGTCTTCTTTTCAATGAGGAAAAAAAGCAATTTGGTTGACATAGAGTCACCATGGCAGGCAACCCGATCCATGGCCTAAGAACAGCACACAACAGTAAGGAGGTCACGGATTTGTTTGCGGACTATTTTTAAACAATTTTTACTAATCATCTTCCAAAGTCAACATCAGATGTTAACGAACCTGATCCTTCTAACAATTCGGGTATAACCTCAATTAATATTAATGAAGACATCACCTTTAAATACCTCTCGTTTATAGAGATTAATAAAGCTCCGGGGTCATACATTCTGTCCGATTTAATCAACTTTTTTCGTAGTGGTGTTTGTAAAATATTGTTTTGCTACTGTTTTGTTTTTGTTATTGATTAATTTGTTCCTGCTATTGATAGTTTAGTTCTTGTCATTGTTTCGTTCATGTTATTGATAATTTTTTCCCATTACTAATGGTTTTGTTCTTGTCATTGTTTCGATCATGTTATTGATGATTTTTTCCCATTACTGATGGTTTTGTTCTTGTTATTGATAGTTTGGTTTTAGTTTTATTATTAAAAATACTAATTTCGGTTGTGAATCGGTCTATTTGTACGGTTCAACGAACCCTAGAACTCGGATTTTCTTAGAATTTGAGAGTCATTTTCTAAATTGGAAGTGTTCGATTACACAGCTGCCCGATTTAATCAAAAATATTCTTAGCAGTGTATATAAATTATTGTTTTTTTACTGTTTTGTTCTTGTTATTAATTAGTTTGTTTCTGCTATAGATGATTTGTTCTTGTTATTGTTTCGTTCATGTTATTAAGAATTTTTCCCGCTACTGATGGTTTTGTTATTGTTATTGATTGTTTGGTTTTTAGGTTTATTATTAAAAATACTAATTTCGTTTGTGACTCGGTCTACTTGTCTGTTAAGTATGGTTCAACGAACTCATGACCTCGGATTTCCTTAGAATTTGAGAGTCATTTTCTAATTTGGAAGTGTTTGTTTGGAGAAATCAGAAGCAGAAATTCATTTTCAAATTGGAATGGATTTGTCGAGAATTTAGACTATCCGTGATTATTCACTGGTCTGCACTAGCTGTTTTGGTCCAATTGCTGATTGTTCGTTTGTGAAATAAGTTTTTATGATCCAGTTATTGATTGTTTTATTATCATTGCAGATTACCAGAGCACCTGACAGCCGAGGACCGGCGGGTACACGTGGAGCACATCATCAGGGTTCTGGAGCTGGGGTCCTGCGCGGAGACCAGGGTGGGAGATGGGGTGAGGAGAGGACTGTCGGGCGGGGAGAAGAAGAGGGCCAACATCGCCTGCGAACTGCTCACTGACCCGGCGCTCATGCTGCTAGACGTAAATATTGCTGATGATATAATAGCTATTTCACGTTTGTTCTGATAATTGTAATTGGATTTTTTTGAGAATCTTCGCATTTACCACATTAAATATACGCCGCTTGGATTTAAGACACGATAAACAGTTTCCCAACTAAGCTAATCAGCCTGTTCCAGGTGTTGTTTTTGGTAGATACCCACTTCAATAAAAAAACAGTTTTATTTATTTAATTATTAACGCCCCTTTTAGGGATTTTTAGTATTAAAATCATACTTTTTTTTTCTTTTTATACTTAACTGAACAGTCCCAGTAACAATCTTTTGTATTTATTTAACGATAAATTGTAGATGTCAGCTGACTCAGCATTGTTATTCCCCTCCGTTAGTACTGTGGATAATGAGGAGCAGGTAGATATATATAATGGTGGTTAGTCCCAGAATTTCTGCTCTGAATAATTTCTGCTCTAAATCAATACTTATCAACGTAAGCAATTCTGGACTATCAAATACTGCATCATTTAGCATTTTTTATACAAATACCAAGTCAGTCAAGAACCCTTCGACCAACAATTTAAGAATATGTTCATTTAAAAGAGTGTTATAAATGAACGAAATTGGCAAACATAGTTTAAGCAAATAACAACTAATTTATTTATTTATTTATTAACGCTCTTTTTAGGAGCTTTTACACATGGAGAGTGAAAAATATACAGTAGTAATAGTACATAACTGAACTGCTTTAGTAATATCTAATAACATTTGTTGATGTATGTTTGATGTACACTGAATTGGTATAATTATTTTCCTCCCTTATATCAATGGAGGTATTCTAGACAGAACGGAATTCATATGTTAGTTAGTCTTATAATTTCTGCAATGAAATAAATCCCGACTTTTAGTATTACGTAGTGGAATCTGAAAGCTTATTTCTAAAACTATTATTTCTCTATTGTTTGAATGTTAATTCGAGTTGGAATTACAATACTAGCATGATCAAAATTATTAAAGGTAATATTAATATTTTCCGCTTTATTGCGAACGGGTTTCGGCATGTCTTGCATGTTCTGTTCGAAAATAAACCAGACGTTATGTAGTGCTTTTAATCAATTATTATTCTAGGATATAAATGTGTAGCACCGTTTTCGTGGGCTTTTTACAACTTAATTTATTTAACTTACCTACAACTTATCCCTATCACTTATAGCAAATAACTTAGTTTACAATACAGCTAAGATTTATAATTAGTGACTTACAAATACGATTTATTACTAGTGACTTACAACTAAGATTTATAACTGGCGATTTACATTAGGTACATAATATTAACTCTCAACAATCATAAATTTGGTATGGTAAGACCATCGACCAACAGAGTTTAGACAGGGCATGTGGATGTTAAAAATGACACCGAAACCGAAATTATTGTTTCCAAAAATTAGGTTACGATAAACAAAAATTTTAACAAAACAAAAAACGACTTCAAAAAATGCACTAAAAAGTAAAAAAATAATTTCGTATTCTTTTACAACTTCATAATCAATTTACTTTTTCTAATCATCAATATGTAGGTACGATTGTTACTTTTGGAGTCGTTGTCAGTCGAGGTAGGTTGGTAACTACATACATAGTTATAGGAGAGATGTGCTTGTGTCGCACTAGCGACTTGACGAGGCGAGAGGCGAGAGCGGGTCCGCGGCGTGAGGGGAGCTGTCAAGTGAACACGCCGGGCCGGGTACCTTTGCTGACACCGACTCCAAAAATAACAATCGTACCTACATATTGATGATTAGAAAAAGTAAATTGATTATGAAGTTGTAGAAGAATACGAAATTATTTTTTTACTTTTTAGTGCATTTTTTTAAGTCGTTTTTTGTTTTGTTAAAATTTTTGTTTATTTTTTTATTTTTAGTGAATCTGAAGTACACTAACTAATTTGTCTGAATATGGGTAAAACTTCCAAACGTGCTGCTCATATGAGACAGACATAATTTGACCATAGCGACGTTAGGGTCAAATTAAGAGATTCGGCCGAGTTTCGTTAATTTGTCATGGATCCGATAATCAGAACCTAACCAAACTCTCATCAAATTATCCTTGAAGTACATCCTTCACAATAAAAAAGAATCATTGAAATCGGTTGGCGTGATATTGAGTTATTCGTCCATTTGTCGCGCACATACTTAATGCAAATTTAAGACTTATATGGTTTTCTCATGGATGCCATTGTCGGAACTGGACCAAATTAAAATGGGACCACACGGGAAGCACCAGCTTACAAATAAAAAAGAATCATCAATATCGGTTCACCCAGTCAAAAGTTCTGAGGTAACAAACATAAAAATAAAATAAAAATACAGTCGAATTGAGAACCTCCTCCTTTTTGAAGTCGTTTAAAAACATTTATCAAAAAGAAAGTGGATTATTTCACAGTCAAAAGATCCCAAGAAGCATTGCTGTTTATCTTTTGTTGGCCTGCAAGAATCAAATTAGTTTCCCAAAATATTATGCTTTCGAAGCTTCGAAGTTTGGTTATAAAATTGTTAATTATTGATCAATGTTGATGGGTCGAATTTTAAATTTGTGAAACATGCCATATTCCAGGCTTATTCGATTGACAGTTATAAGAAAATAGGTCGGTAACTCTTGTTGTTTAGTGTTAAAACTGCTTTTTTGGGACTAATCCATATCCCAAGGTCCTGTCATTGTCATTCATTTCCCATTGTCCTTCTCCTTCCTACAAAGCTCTACTTGGGAGAAGAAACAAGAGAGAATAACATGATTAGAAATCTACCCTCGTGGCAAGCGAAAAATATTATTGCACAATCGTTGTTAAAATACCCACATGGCCAGTCGAAAATTTGTCGTTCATTGCAAAAAATTGCATTACCAAGGATATGCTTCATTAAAATTTCGTACTAGTAGATCTTACAGTGTAAGTGTAAGAATCAAGTATTTTTATTAAGCTTTATTTAAGTTCGTAGTTGAGTGTTGAAACAGTTGTTATGATAAAATGATTACCTACATAACAAATGAGATCATATTTTGGGGGCAACGGATTGGTTGTTATTCGTTATCAAATCAAATTGGCCAGTTGATGACCTCTTGCAGCGATTGTTGTGGATTAACTAACCATCGCACTTAGAGACCCTTTTCAGGCCCAATTGAGCCCGAAGAGACAGACGAGGTGATTGGTCCTGGGCCCATTACTTAATAAGATGGCTGCATATGTTTATTGTGCAATGAAGTTGAAATTGAACCCTTTATATAATAATGCGGGCTTAATCCGGAAGATTGGGGCTGGTTTTGTCGTTTGCCATTGAGTAACACAACGACTGACGTCATCAAAATACGTCTTATTATTTTTGTTATTGTCATTGAACGTGAGAGTTTATGCAATAAACCCTTTGGTCACCAAATTTAATAAAGTCAAAGTGAGACTTGCTGATTTTGTTTATTACAAAATCATTACATAATTTAAAGTGGCAGGGCATTCGATTTATACAATCATACAATAACAAGAATTTGAAACATTAACTTTGATTGGGATAATTCTAAGAAGAATTTTGAAGCTTTCGATTAGGTGAACGGAATTGATCGGAGAATCGTTATACCTATCACATTACTAAAAATGAGGTGTGGTTTAACAATTTTGTTTTGAAAAGTTTTATTTCACATGTACATTCGATACTCAATTTTTATTTATCTGCTACCGGTTTCGACACATCTGTGTCATTCACTAGCAATCTTAAAACTAACTTAAAAATTATACAAGTACAGAAATGATTAGACTTTATAAGGTAGGTGTAGTGCGAGTGGTGATTTTGGAAGAAGGGGAAAAACGGTGGGAGGAGTCAATATAACAAGGAAATATTGTAAGTAATGGAAAACTGGTGGCAGTAAAATAAAAATTAAGTAATAAATGTACATGCGAAATAAAACTTTTAAAAACAAAATGTCTAGAAAATGTAACACAGTTAATGCCCAAGAAATTCAGAAAATTGGTTTAACATGATGAAGTGTTTCGATTCTAGAAAAAAATCTCAACAAAACGTAATATTATTGCTATGCCATAATTCAAATTGAAATAAAGGTATTTATTTTACCTACTATTAAATAAGCAATGAATATTATTTATAATATCCTGGTTATCGTACCTAATACTGAAGAAAATACATTGGGTTTCGATTAGTATTTCCGATTTCACAAATACAATTTGAGTGTGCAAAGAAGAGAAGCAAGCATATGTTTATCAAATTCGCAAACGAGTCTACAAAACACCCACGGAAGCAATTCATTATTAACCAGGTTATTCGGTTATTGTATATCTGTCTTCACATAAAATTGGGCCGTTTTATAAACAATAAATTCACGCGGTGCATTTACGATCGATCAAACATGAAAACTTTCTGATGGTATAAAAAGCAGCCGGGACAATGCGGAACTGGACACGAATGCGGGTGAACAGGCAGGCTTTAGGCAAACCAGAAATTCAGAGATCCAAATACCCATATTCTCATATATCTAGATACGTAGGCTCGAGAAACCTTGAAAATTACGGCCGGTGTAAATAATAATAATCTATTTAAAATGTAAATGCCCCGGCAACCGCGTGCAGTGTCTAGCGCAGAGCAGAGACATAAAATGTGTCTGGGTTGCTATTTAAGATTATGGTATTTATTTGCTTGCAAGAACTTTATCTTGACACTTAAAAAACGCTGTCGAATAAATTTTAACAATTTATGAAATTATTTTCATTCATCGATTTCTCAAGAAAATAGACTCGACGCGGCGTAGCTTCGGCAAAACAGAAACGTCTTTTCGCGGGAAATATAAATAAGGATCTACTTATTTATTAGTTTATTTCCCGGGATTTGTTAAAACTAATTATGTTTATAATCTAAGGATGTTACAAACCACGAAGGCTGAAAAATCGTGGACGTCTTTCCCATAAAAATCATTCAAAACCTCTCGAACTTTGAATGAATTTTTGAATATTTACGTTATTTCTCAAATAAAAAACGAGTGGTGATCTGGCTTGGTAGCTGCTTCAGTGTGATCTTTGCATTCGTTTGAGTTGTGTAATATATATTATATATAATGTAAATTATTTTTCAACAGGAACCCACTTCAGGACTCGACTCGGCAGCCGCCTTCTCCCTGGTATCCAGTTTGAGGAACTACGCAGCCAGGGAGAGGAAAACCATCATCCTCACAGTGCACCAGCCCTCCAGTCAAATTTTCCACATGTTTGACTCGTAAGTGTTCACTTCTTTTCATTTTATTATTGCAAGAATATCGGTCTAATAATTACATATATTTTTTCATTTTATGGCGCCACCAACGTGCGGCTAGTAACGTGCATTCTGTAAATGTTAAAAAGCTGTGCCCGTCCCAAGGAAAAAAAAACCAATTAAGTATAGAAAAACTTTTGATCAATCAAAATTGTTTTTTTCATGAATTTGTGAATATGTATCACAATCGTTCTGTTCGTAGTCCAAACCTGTGATAAATCAGGGGATGGTCTTAATTCTTGACTTACACTCCTGCCTAAACTTGAAGGTCGTGGGTTCAAATCCCGGCGTCTGCATTAAATTTTATTTTATGTATTTCATATTTCACAATATAATTCAAAATAATATAAGGTAATGCGGCACGTTCCAGAGTGGAAGATACTCTCAGTTTCGCCCGGTCTAAGACCACCATTCATAATTGAAACGTTGCTTGAAATGACTTTAGCTGTGTTTTGTGCCCAGATCTGAATAGCCAAGTACTCCCCACCTTCCTCTTACCCATCTCCTTTCCCTCCCCACTACCTACAGCCTCACAACATACCTACCCCAATTGGGGATGCCATAGTCTCAATGGCTTCAGATGGTTGGGAGCAGTTGGGACTCTTGTGAAGTTTTGACATTCATGTTTTTTTCCGATTCTTTCAACTGTGGGCGTAGCACACATTACGCACACATACGCATTTC
This sequence comes from Limnephilus marmoratus, assembly GCA_917880885.1. Taxonomy (NCBI): domain Eukaryota; kingdom Metazoa; phylum Arthropoda; class Insecta; order Trichoptera; family Limnephilidae; genus Limnephilus; species Limnephilus marmoratus. The sequence goes on from OU862908.1 coordinate 58,944,524, forward strand.
TCTGAAATTGGCTACTAGCCGGCACAAGAGATGGTCGAAAAATTGAAAATAGATGTATTATAGTAAAAAAATTCTTTTTTTTTTTATTAATTTTCTTGTAGTCTTCGAATATTTTATTAAAAGTATTATTTTTTTACTTTTGATTTTTTTTTTTAAATTAATGTTTTGCTTCTTTTATAGCCTTCTTTTGCTGTGTAACGGTCAAACTGCCTACTTCGGTGACGTGAATAAAGTGGTCGACTTCTTCAGCGGATTGGGCTTGCAAATGTTGCCACATTATAACCCTGCAGATTTCATATGTAAGTTCACCATGAATTTACCTTGTCTTGTCCTTGTAAAACCTTGCGAAAAACTTATAAACAAGGAAAGACATGAAGTAAATTAAATTGGCAAAAAATTAAATCAGGTATTACGGTAATTCCCGTCTAATTGGAAAACATGAACATATTATGTTCCTTAATTAGGTTTTTATAGCAGTACGTGACCAGAGTGGTTAAAATTATTTATATGATGTCCATTATGATAATTTTTATTTACGTCATAGATGTTGTGAAAATTCGATTTTGAAAAATTCAAATGAATAAAAACTTATATATAAAAAATATCGTTAAGTAAGTAGGTACAATACAATGAAACTCTTGCTTCTTTAGTGGATCATGGATCGATCAATCAAAAATATTTAAAATAAAACAATAACTTTGTAAACACCACTTTTATTTTATATACTTTATGCCGACCGGGTTTCGCTACAACCGTAGCTTCATCAGGGCAGTATAATTCTCTACTAACATTAGGTTACATGTGTGTTATAATATATAATGGGCTGGACTCGTCAAGTGTAGGGGGAGGAAGAAGACATAGATGGAGAAATGGGAAGGGAACGGACGTGTTCTTTATCAATAGGGAACAATCTTAGTATGGGACTTTTATTTAAATTTAGTTGATTATTAATTACCTTACTATTAGTGTTTATGGCTTTCCTAAGTTCAAGTGCCTCTAAATTATCCAATCTTACACCGATATTGTTTTTATGAATCAGTTTGGCGCCGGCTGTTTTGTCAAATTTATGATCTTCTTCGATCAAGTGGTTTGCGAATTCTGAGAATCCAGAGCTGTGTAGACATCTGAGATGTTCTTTGACACGGGTGTTTATGTTGCGCGCTGTTTTACCAATATAAAAAACTGAGCAGTCACTACATTGAAGCGAATAAATTCCCGAGTGAGATAAGCTATCATCCTTATCCTTACCGTTCATTAAAAGTTTGCCTAGATTATTATTAGTATAAAATGCTGGTTTGATTTCTGATGGGAGATTTTTAACACTTTTTTGAGAGAAATTATTGATATACAGGATTCTACGCCATTGATACGGTTGATTATTATTACTTGGTATATTATTATTATGAGGTGGACTGTTGTATAAAAATTTACTTGTGGATAATTTCTTTAATTTTTTATTTAGAATGTTGTCGACTATGTTTGGGTTGTAACCGTTATTTATTGCTATTTGTTTGATCGTAGATAGTTCTATTGCAAAGTTGGTATTTGATAAAGGGACTGTAACTAATCTATGTGTCATGGAATGAAACGCTGAATGTTTATGGGAGTTGGGATGGTTAGAGGAATTGTGAATCGTTATATCGGTGAACGTCGGTTTGCGGTAGATTTTATATTCAATTTTATTATTTATTATCGATAACGTTAGATCTTAAAAGTTTAAGGTAGAATTGGTTCCTATTTCTATGGTGAATTTAATTTGTTTATGGAAGGAGTTTATTAGCAGCAGGAAGGAGTTGAGTTGTCTCTTGGTTCCTAACCAAACACAGAAAACATCGTCAACATATCTCTTCCATAATAATAAGTTTTGTAATAATGGTGATTTACTATTAAAAATATTATTCTCTAAATTGTCCATGAATATATCAGCGATGAGAGGCGATGTCGCTGCCCCCATGGCCAGGCCTTCTTGTTGTCGATAAAAACGTTCATTGTATTGGAAATAGTTTTGGTTAAGACATATATTAAACAGGTGAGATAAATCCTTAGAGAAATTATTTGGTAACTTTGAATTTTGTAGCAATTTGCTACATTTTACAAACTGATTCATAAAAACAATATCGGTGTAAGATTGGATAATTTAGAGGCACTTGAACTTAGGAAAGCCATAAACACTAATAGTAAGGTAATTAATAATCAACTAAATTTAAATAAAAGTCCCATACTAAGATTGTTCCCTATTGATAAAGAACACGTCCGTTCCCTTCCCATTTCTCCATCTATGTCTTCTTCCTCCCCCTACACTTGACGAGTCCAGCCCATTATATATTATAACACACATGTAACCTAATGTTAGTAGAGAATTATACTGCCCTGATGAAGCTACGGTTGTAGCGAAACCCGGTCGGCATAAAGTATATAAAATAAAAGTGGTGTTTACAAAGTTATTGTTTTATTTTAAATTAATAATGTCGCATCACAAAGTATCCGCTTCATATGAACAAAAATATTTAATTTTGTTTTGTTAGGAAGCTGAAGAATACAATGAAAAATAACACAAAAAGAACGTTAAAGAATTGATAAACGTAGCTACGCATCCAGTATGTTTGGACATTTCCAAGGTAAGAAGAAACTGCGGGCGATTGTTCCAAACTAGTTCGAAAAACTTTTTTAACTTTCGAGACTTTCGGTGTGAAAAATACATCTAAATGTGTCCTCTTTAAAATGATTTGTCTGTACCTACTTAGCAAATGATTCAAATCTTCATAAATAATAAGTAAGACATAATTGAGGAATATAACATCAATGTGATACTCGGCATATGATTCAAATCTCCATAATAACTAGGACATAATTGAGACACATAGCATTAATGTGATACCCAGTATCAAGGGCGGATCCAGCTTTGGCGCCAGGGGGGGGTCAAATAGCGCCAGGGGGGGTCACACAGTCGTGGTCAAGTCACAAGCAGTTATAATTTAATTTTAATTATAATAGATACAAGTAAAAAGTAGGTCCACCTAGGTCCTGGACCCTGCCCAGGGGGGGGTCATGACCCCATGACCCCCCCCCCCTGGATCCGCCCTTGCCCAGTATATGATTCAAATCTCCATAAGTAATAACTAGGACATAATTGAGGCACATAACATCAATGTGATACCCAGCGTATGATTCAAATCTTTATAAGTAATAACTAGGACATAATTGAGGCACTTAACATTAATGTGATGCACAGCATACGATTCAAATCTTCATAAGTAATAACTAGGACATAATTGAGGCACATAACATTAATGTGATACCCAGCATATGATTTAAATCTCCATAAGTATCTCCATAAGAATCTCCATAAGCATACGATTCAAATCTTCATAAGTAATAACTAGGACATAATTGAGGCACATAACATTAATGTGATACCCAGCATATGATTTAAATCTCCATAAGTAATCATCCATAAGCATACGATTCATCTTCATAAGTAATAACTAGGACATAATTGAGGCACATAACATTAATGTGATACCCAGCATATGATTTAAATCTCCATAAGTAGGGCATAATTGAGGTACATAACATGGGCATAATTGAGGTACATAACATCAATGTAATACCCAACATATGAGTAAAATCTTCATAAATAATAAGTTAAGAAATTATTGCGGCCTTTCCAGAAATGTTGATTATCATTGAAGTTTAATTCAGTCAGTTACAGAGAAACACCCATTGAAAACCTTTTTCTAATTGTTTTATTAAAATGAATTGATTCCAGTGGAGCAAGTAAAGAGTTCCTCGGAGGTGCGCGACCGCCTGGTGGCTGCCACTGCCTCAGACAACCACACAGACCATCTGCTGGACCAGCACCATCACCACCTACTGCACCACCCCTGCAAGGAGGACTTGTCACCACCCTGTGAGTTGCACAACCCTTTTTTATTGACAAATTAAATGTTTCTAAAAGCCCCCGACTGTCCTTAGGGGGCATACTTTAATTTCATGAGCTCAAGAGGGGAGGGGGGTCCAGCAAATTCTCACGTTATCTGAAAAGAATATACGAAATGGCCCAAATTTATCTCACCAAGGGGGAGGGAGAAGTTTAGATTGGAATAAAAACTGCTCAAATTGTAATTAATGTATGCCCCCTTACACGGCACAACATACACAGGCTTGTCCTAGTGAGGTGACAAATTTTATTGTAAACATTTTACCTGCAGTGTAAAGAAACAATAAATAAATAAAAATACACTTATACATATAAAATTTAAGTATTCTCATAAGAGGCAGTTCATTCTTGTTCTTGAAGCTAGTGAAGAGACAACATTTATGTATAGGAAAATACATTAGAAAGGAAAAGCAAATCCAAACATGTTCTTATGGCAGCATATAATATAAGAACAGCATCTACAACCTCTGGCAGGTCACAGGCATTCCCGACGAGAGACAGTGAGCAGTGGGACGGGAAGGTGTTCCTTCGAACCCTTCATATCCCCGACAGAATAGTGGCCAGATTTGACCCATATGAAGATTGTGGGATAGTGGAGAAGAGATTTCTGGGGACTAAGTAACTCCTTCCAGCCGCCAGGGCCACAAGAAAACTGGAAATCAGGGTCAAAGAGAACCTTCCCTTCCTACTACAATTGTATTTAGCTTTTTGTTTCCTTTGTCTACCTCCTGGTCTTTGGGTCCTATCCTTTGGGTCCATTGGGTTACTATCAATGCCTAAATATGCAACGATGCCAAAATATATGCGTTTTGTAAAAATATCCTGCTTCCTCAGAAAGTACAAAAATGAAAACCATTTTTAATTAGAAAATTTCACATATTGAAGAATAGTATGTTTGAAATATACATCAAAGATGAAACGGGGCTGAAATATATTTATTATGCACAAACAAAAAACAAAGGCTCAAATATTAACATTTGCTCAAATTCACATTTTGCATAAGCAAGTAATATGCAAATGCATAGTTATCCGATATCTAGTCGTAATCGTTGGTGTTCTGTCATCTTACATTGATGTAATAATGTGATGTGTAAAAGAGGTTACCTGTACTAATGTAGGTATTTTTTTATTTGTCTTTTGCAGCAGACGCCCCCCTCGTATGGCTGGAGACAGGATCTCATGCAAGTTCAGCCACAGACTACGACCATGATCCCCTCCCTTCACCGTATGCTACCAGTTTTTTCACACAGTTTAAGGTATGTTGGCATAATAACAATATATGTATTTTACTTCATCATCTCATCTTAAAATCGACTTAATCGAAAGAACAAACTTCTAGTAATAATTCGCCAGAGCGAAAAGATATATATTTATTAAAGTTGTGTATTCCTTTTCCAGGTTCTAAGTTCCAGAAACTTCAGAGAATCCCGGCCCAGGATGCTCTCCTGGCTGAACTGGATGCAGACCGGAGGGCTGGCCCTGATGGCCGGAGCTCTCTGGTTCCGTCTCCCTCGGGAGGAAGCCTCCCTTCACGACCTGCAGGGCTGGATGTTCTTCTCGCAGACCTACTGGATGTTGTTTGCGCTGTTTGGAGCATTGAGCAGCTGTTAGTAATTTACATTTTACTTAAGATTATATAGGATTCGGTAAAACAGTATGCCAATAGAGAACTCCAGTCCAATTTTTTTTATTTTTTGTTATGAATAATGACCTTCTAACTTAAATAACTGCGTTTTTGTTTTTATTTTTAGAGTTAGTTTTAATAGTTAAAATAATTGCCAAAGTTTTAATTTTTCGAGACCCCCCGGAAATATGGTAAATCGTGTGACGTCATCACTCCCGAAAAATTAGTATGGGATTGGGCAATCAGCTGATCTACTGCCGCCATTTTGAAATCCGTTGTTCCGTTGTTCGAAGTATTCTCCCTAGAAGAAGCATTACTTTTTTCATTCATTATTTTTTTTGTGCAGTAGTTTTTTAATATTTTAAATAATAGAGATACCTCTATTTTTGATACTGAATTATTTAGGCTTAAATATTGTTTCAATAAACACTACAACTAAATCTCTATAAACAGTACGAAATAAAGAATAACATGAAATGTTGTTAATACTGATGGCTTGTGCCATACCTACATGTCAATTGATTTCAATACAATGTGATACAATGACTGGTGACGCGTGACGTCAGCACTAACCATTCAATCGTACCAACTTTACAGTGTATTTTAACGAGACGTTAAAAAATGCACTTTTTAATATTTTTTTACGAACACTACGTTTAATATTATAAAAAAAACTTATATATTCAGAATCAGCGTTTATTGGTCTGTATGAACATATTTTTTTAAAGTCATAATATTTTTTACTGGAGTTCCTTATTACCCTGCTAGGCTCACTTGTCATAAAAAAGTGATCATGCCATCAGGCATGCAACATCCAGATACATAATGCCATTCAAACTAATTACCTATGCTGAATTTTAGATTACAAAATTTGATGCAATTTTGGAAAGATATGGTAAAATTCATGTAACTCTTATCAAGTTATAAGAACAAAATAACAAGGAAGGCTAAAGTCATATCAACATTTGCTCAAAAATAAACCACAATCATACAAAACTGCCTCCTCAGATTTATACCCTGTACAAAACAAGTATTATTAATTTATTACCATTTAGATAACTAAATGGCTAATGAGATAGAAATGTGATATTTTGTTTCCAAACTCATATCAGAATTTAGTTCAATTATAATATTATTATTTTAAAGGAGACTGATGCAATACAATATTAGAGAAAGTGTCAATTTCCTTTAAATTTCAAATTAAATTCATGCATTATATTATAATCTATGGTTTCCTATTTCCCCTTAGATCGGGTTAATTCCTAGTAAAAAAATCGTTAACAGTTTGAATATGGAGAATTATTTAAGATAATAATAAGCTTTAAAATGAAGTTAAAACCTAATGAAGAATAATTTCTTTTCAGTTCCCGCAGAACGTGAAGTAGTCACCAAAGAGCGTCGAGCGGGAACATATCGCCTCTCGGCATATTACCTCGCAAAGATGGTGGGAGAGTTACCACTGACTATAGCACTGCCAGCTGCTTACCATGCGCTGAGTTACCCCCTGCTGGCGGCTGGTACCCCGTCTGCAGCTTTGTTCCTAGCAATGCTTGGGGCGCTCCTATTGGCGGCCCTGGTCGCCCAATCAGCCGGCTTGTTTCTGGGAGCCATTTGCATGGATCTCAACCTTGCCATAACTGTCAGTGCACTCTACACGCTGGCAACACAGTTATTTGGAGGTAAATAAAAAATATATATTCTGTACTCTCTGGTAAAGCAACAAGTTTATGATTCGCATTATTAGTAAGGAACTCCACTGCCATTTTGATTTTTTAAATCAATAATAACCTTCTGAAATACAAATACATGTATGTTTTATTGATATATATATAGTTAGATTAAATAGAAAAAATGATTGTCAAAGTAAAAAATTTTCGCGTCTTCTGAAATTGCACCAAATCTGTCTGATGTCGCCAGTCTCAAAAAGCCTACATTTTATTTAAAAAGGCACTGTATTTTGTAAGGCGGTGTCGTCAGTCGAGACGTTTTTCATTCTTAAGTTTAACTGCTTTTAATGTTGAAGAATACTAGGTAAAATGTCAGCATCTCATCACTACTGTTATTGTATTCTACCAAAGTGTAAAAATACAAACGCGAACGCAACTATTTATTGTATTTGTATGTTCAAAAGGGGACTTGCTGAAAGGCATTCGATTCTTCCCACTCATTATGTACCAATAATAATATTTTGCACATTGTAATACACATTTTATTTTTAGGATATCTGGCAACACGGTTTCCTTGGTGGCTGCAGTGGGTGCGATATACTTCAATGATTCATTATGCATACCAAAATATGCAAATCTTGGAGTTTGAAATGGGAGAACCAATTACGTAAGTATTCTTATTGCAATAACTTATCTCTAGGTTCAAAGTATTTATTTTCCCTCTTGAAATTTTTTTTCACGCCAATAACTCAACTGTCAAATTCAACACCTTTCCTTTCGTTTATTATTCTTTAAAAAAGGAACACTTTCAAAAACAAATACCAAAAATATCACGTGAAAGTACTTACCAAATGTATATATTTTTTTCAGCTGTGCCACTCCATCTCAGTTCCCGGGATGTGTGAATGGGACTTATGTTCCTCCCCAAGAAATCCTGGATGCGGGAGGATGTGCCACACCACTTTGGCTAAACTCCGCGGCTTTGGTTTTCTTCCTGTTTGCCTTTCGGCTAGCGGGATACATTGTCTTAAGATGTCGCCATTGATTTCTACACTCATCAATGATATTACTGAAAACGTTCAATAAAGTTGAACTATGTATTATTTGTTTTTAGCATTTTATATGGCTCGTATGCATTTACAACTCAGCTTTTAATATTATCATAGAACACCGCATCTCATGTAAATTTTTAGATATATTTTCCTAATCGATAGACTTTAGTTCAATGTAACCATGCCTCTGTTAAGTGATAGACAATATTTTAAATTATAAATAATGTAATGTTAAGAGTATGATTAAGGGGGTATTTCACCATCCTCTTCATAGATAATCCGTAGAATAATGTGTACTTTCGATTTATTTGTTCATAAAGTCTGTTTATAAAGCGTTTACTATTCGGTACTCGAACCTGTGAATAGTGGCTATATATTGGATAAGTTAGTCTAGTTTTCTATCTATCGCAAGTAATTATTTCTTAATACGCTGGATAAAATATCATATATCAAAATGGATAAAATATCAAAAGAATGGTGAAATACCTTCTTACTTCGATAAAGTGATGATAAAGATCTAGTTCAAATGTTAATACATTTTACTTAAATATCTATGGAAATGGAAATGGACATTTTTTTGGAGAGCACAAACAAGGAGAATTTGTAATTGAAACCATAAACAATATCCATTACAAGAGTGACAATGTAAGAACGATTTATGTCGTTTTCAACAGTGGAAAGTACATAGTGTTGTGAAAAGTGAAGTAAAAACTTTAGAGAAAAATCAACAAATTGTGTTCATAAAATTAGGAAGTTATCCTGAAGTCATTGCAACTAAAAGTGAAGTCACCAAAGCTGCTGTGTTCAGAGCAATGATACCAATATTGCTTCAATTTACCAATATTATACTCAAATTTGTTTTGCATTTAATGTGTTCAATTATGTTATATCACAGAATTACCATAAAGTTGGATTTTACCAAATGCATTAATAATAATTCATACTGCAAACTGAAAATGTTAATACCTAAATGTTTACTGAAAGTAAGCCTAGTTTTCATGGGCGAGCATGATGTCACAGGTGAGCGACGTGTATTTCTATATGCATGTCTGCGGGACAGATCCATCCATACATTTTTTTTTTTTTTTTTTTACATGAGCTCCACGCAGGAGGCCCTGAGGAAAATAATTTCCCTCAGGGCCTATGTCATCTTTGAGGATGCTGTGTGGAGGGTTTTTTTTAAGGAAAGGAAGGAGAGGAGAGTTCTGGGAAGGAAAAGGGTTTAAGGGGTGGGTAGGAATCTGGGGTTCAGTATGTCCTGGTCATCCGCCTCCAAGACCTAGACAAACCTCACCCCATGAACCCGGGCACCCCTGCTAAATCACCAAACGTAGCGAACCACTTGGGGTGACCTATGGCAGAAGTGTTGGTTATCCAATAAAGGTTCCCGGGGCGGCGGTACCCATTCCCGCCTCCCAAATTGAAGACATGTCCGTACGTAAAAACTAGGCTTTAAATGTACAATAACTAATTTTAAAACTTAATCTACCAGAATTCATAACGAGCTCCAAGTATCTTTTTTTACGAAACATCTGTGCTATTGAAGTCAAATGTTTTTTCAGTGGTTTTGCTGTACGACATATTGTTAAAATTTGTATTACATACATAGTTTTTTTTTTTTGAAATAGGTAATTCACCCTAAAAGTAGTGCTTTGTGACGTACATAGTTAAAACTTGTAATTTAACAGCCATACTTTTCAAAAATGGGTTGCCAGATTGCAATAACAGACTACAAAATAATTTATTTTTTGCTGCTATGAGGATATTATTTTGAAATAAATAGTACCTAAGCATGTAGTCTAGCTGCCATAGATATTATTATATAATTGAAGCGCCATTTTATTGCATATTGTTAAAATGATTGAGTGTATTTTAATTTCTTATGTATTCAATTTTTCACTGTAAATGGAAAGTGAACATTTTAGATGTACATGTTCAAGGTTTATAAACACGTCAATATGTAAGCAACAATGCAACTTCATTATGCCACTCACCATTAATCATTACAAAATTAATAAAACCTTGTGCGATTTTAACTCTATGTCAACTTATGAAAAAACAGGTGACCTAAGAAAAGTGCTAATGCTTATTTAATTATAAGGTCAATTCATATTCGACTTTCTCATCCAGAATCCATTGAAAAATTAGTTATTTTGGTTAATAAGCTGATTTCAAGAGCTGAATCAATCAGTACTTTTTATAAAATATTTTGACTATTAAAGTGAGTTAAAAGACTGCTAGCGTTTACTGAAATTTAAAAAGGATGCTTTGATTTTAATAATTGGAACTTTTTATCATCAATCAGTACCTATTTAAAGACTTCTAGTGTTTTTTTTACTTGTTGTTTGTTCATTTAAAAGTACATGGATATATAACGCACTTACAACAATTCTTATTTCAACGGTTCTTCCAAGGAACTTTTGTTATCTACAGATCTCATTTAAAAAATTGATAATAAGAAATAACCAACTTTATTGATTATGTTTATAATTCGCAATTATTATATTATTACCACGACGTGGTTGTATCGTTTTATTAGTAAGACCTCTGGTATTTTATTACATTAGTGTGATAAATATGTTAAATATGATAAATACGTTATTGGAATAGGACCACTTTGAAGAATCTGCGAATGGACTGGGATGATATAATAATATTATGGAACGTGAGAAGTAGAGCAAGGCAAGTGGAATTTATTGTAATATAGTCCGTGTTGATCTGTTTCTTTTAAAATATTTGTCTATCAACGAATATTTGTCTATACCAACCGTAAAATATTAAATAATTTAATATTCTTCTTGAGCAGGTACTAGCTTGGTTTTCTCTAGAAGTGTACAAGAAGTAGGTACCTGCCTATGAAAAGGGTTGAATCATTATTTTTAAACTGAAAAACATGAGAGTTGCCATACTTCATTCTTTATTTTATAGCATTTGAAAAATTATCATGTGAATTTGTTATTACAGTATCTACATACTTTAATCAAGTATACAATTATCAAGTTGTCTTCTCCTAACTTCTCCATATTATGTATAGTTATTATTAGAGTTTAATTCGAAATTAAGTAGTTTGTAAGACATATTTAACTGTTATTGTATTAGTTTTGATAAGGCTGTGCTGTTTTGTAATAATTAACTAATATTGTAAGATAATCTTAGGATATGGAATACCTACATTAATATAATAATTTTGTACACTATTATATAATTTTGAAGTGTGACACAAATTAATCTTTTAGACAATCTCATGACTAGATGATTGTGACATTCCAATAAATAATCTGTGAAAAGGAAGACACAAATTTTGAATTTCAGTCAATCCAATTATTATTGTTTGATTATAAAAAAAAAAATGAGGAATTTGTTGAAAATTTGTGACTGGAACACCTGCCTACTTATTTATAAAAAAACTAAGAAGTAGATGATATTCTCTCAATATTTTAGGGCCATATCGTTTGGCCATAGTAGAAGGTAACCAAAATATTACAAAATTACGGAAAGTAACCAAGATTTACATTGTTTTTCACTCATATTTTGCAAATACTTTTTCACACATTCATTCATTCAGCAATAATTCATTTATTTTATATTATTATGAATAATAATATGATTAGTGTAAAACCAATCACCAATGTTTTTTCTAATAATCTTTTGTTATTTTCCTTGTGCCCAGATAGTTTTTTAATAAATTATATATCTAGTACATAATTATTATACATTTTATACAAGCATTTACATAAAATTATAAATTTTGGATGAGTTTTTACCAGTAGTTGTGGGTTGAATATGAGAATAAATGAATAATAATTCTGTTGAATAAAGAAGTCCAATATTGTTTATTTGGGTTTTATTTTAAATTAGACATATCGGACCACTGATTTATTTATTTGTTGGCTCGCCAACTGAATATATCACACATAATTATTACATTAGTTAACAATTTTAATATGGTTACAGTTATAATTCCAATGAAAGGTGAGCAAACCATTCATCACAACATTCTTAATTAGTTGTAATACATAATAATATATTAAAGTACATACATAAAACAAGAAGGATCAATAATTACAAAATATATTCACACATGAACATATACATAATTTATACACATGTCTAGGTGAGGAGATCATCAGGGATATGTAAGTATAATTTCCTTCTGAAGGTAGCAATTGAGTTTAAAAATACATCTAAGTCTTCATGTTTGCAATATTTATTGTAAAACCGAGTCATTCTCGAGGTTGGTTTGAAGAAACTTGTATTAATACGGTAAGTATCGATCCAAAAGGTTTCAAGGTTTCTCGTGAATTTCGGCCTTATATTAAGATTAATTTTAAACAGGGAGATCATATCTGAAATGTGCCTTCTTTTGGTGAGTGAGACTTCTCTAAAGTGAGTGAGTCTTTCAGCATAGTTATCTAGATTCCGATGTACTCCAAATTTGTAAGCTAGTATTCTTAAGTATTTTTTTTTAACAGACTCCACTTTATTGCTATGAATTGCATAGAGTGGGGACCAAATCACGGAGCCATACTCTAAGATACTTTTTACATAAGAGTAGTACAAGATTCTGAAGCTACTAGGGTACTTGAACGATTTGGTGATTCTTGTGATAAAACCGAGTATTCTATTGGCTTGATTGACAATGTTTTCTTAATGGTTTCTGAACGTTAGCTTCGAGTCAAGAAAGATTCCCAGATCTTTAATGGAGTCTACTCTTTTCAGGATTTCATCACGGATCGTGTAAGGGTAATCAATTTTATGGACGTTGTTCATGGATGCGATGGTATCATATTTGTTAATATTTAATTGCATGGCATTATCTATACACCATTGAGATAACGTAAGTAGGTCTTTTTGTAAAGTTTCGCAGTCTTGTTGTGAATTCATAGGATGTATGGAAATGCGATTAAGTACTGACAACCATTATTTAAATCTATAATCAAACCGCGTTATGGCCACATTGGTCACGTGACCAATGTAGTTCTCCCAACTTCCGCCGGAGAGCGCAACCATTCCAGCTACTGAACTCGGCCCGACAACACGATCGGGAATTTAATCTCATTTCCATACTTCTTCCGCGATCACAAAAATTCTGTAAATACTTTTAACAAAGACGGAATAAATTATTAAACGTAGAGAACTCTTTTCACTCATACAAAATACACGCAATCCTCTTCCTTGGAGACCAAGTAAGTATTCCGCCGACAGCGAACAAAGAATCTCTACATCTGGTGACCCACGACAAGAAAAAATGATTGACGCAACTAGTGACCGCGTGTTTAACTTTCAACGTTTAGACCATTTTTTTAAATTCCTTTACACGTGTTCTCGGACCATAGTTCAGTGGCTGGATTCCTGGGATTTATCTGGTGAGTACCGTTTTAATTTTGGTATTTTAAAATCATCTTTCAAATTCAAATAATCGTTGCCTTATTTACAGCTATTTTATATCCCAGTATTTTTAAAAAAAATTTATACCTCATGTTTTTGGTTTTCAAAGCATTACGAATAATATCAAAAAATTTATACAAATACATAATTAATGAATCTTGTGTGGCTTTCGTGTACCGATCCACACGTGTCAAATAGCCATTTTGTTTTTTATCAACATCGCAAGTCCAACTTGAGTTACAAACTGACGCAACTCTCTGTGGAAAAGCTTGAATATGCTCCAATCTTATGTTTTAGCACTCACAACTCTTTTGTGAATTTGATTTACGAACATGTTCAGTTGAACGTTCGGATTCATCACAGGTGATGTTCTATACAATCACACGTATAAATCTGCAATGCAAAATGACCCTATTTGTGACTATTTGCCTATGTATTATTCGTATCTCGGATTAAGTGCGTGTTACCCTCTATTCTAGGCATCGAACATCTTCAGCAACGCGTGATGCTACCAAGGGAGCTTCTTCAGCCGAGTCACACTTCCTGCAGCCCCGTCAACAGCTGGACGCAGCCTCCATTGCCAGCATCAGCGGCGGACACCCTCGGAACGCCAAAGGAGCATCACACCTCCGAGCCCCTGTTCCTGCAGCCCGGTCGACTGATCGACGCAGCCTCCACCACGAGCATCAGCTGCGGACCCTCTCGGAAAACACACATCTGCATCATCTCAACAACGTTCAACCATGTAAATTTTTAACACAGTTTATACGATATTTCTGGAAATAATTTTCGCATACCCACCACAAAATTTAGCAAAATAATATGTTACAATTTTTAACACATGTCTGATAATAATATTTCTACATATCAATAAATTATTAATTAAACTGAATTATTCTCACATGATTGAAGATTTCTACTTAAATGGTAACAGTCGATTTTTGTAAAGGTTTGCGTCTTGAATAATTTTCTAGTAACTTCCGTACATGTCACATAGATGTCAACAGCTCTAATTTTCTCCTAAAATTATTACGGATTTTTAATACATAATTCGAAATATTTCAAAAAAATCACTATCTTTGCGTGCTTATTTCCGTATAAATGTTGAAATGACCTCGGATGAAGAATCTCCAGCGACCACACCGTCTCATCAACTCAAGATTTTGTTTCAACAATCAATAAATCCGGAACCAAAACCAACCAACATGGAATCAACCGGTGAACCTAGCTCTGCGGCAGCAGTAAATCACGTGTCCGTTAGATTACCTAATCTATGGAGGGATCAAATTTCGCTTTGGTTTATACAGGCTGAGGCTCAATTCGCGAACTCGCGCATTAAAGAGGATTTCACGAAGTATAATATAATTATAGCAGCTTTGGATTCACAAACCTTACAATGTGTGAGCGACATCGTGACACATCCACCGATCAATGACAAATACGCCAATTTGAAAGCAGCCCTTATTGACCGACTCCAAGACTCCGCTGAAAAACGCCTCACACGCCTACTAACAGGAATCCAACTGGAGGATAGGAAGCCAACCGGTCTATTGAGACATATGCTAGAGCTAGCAGGACCTACCTTAGCGGATAACGCAATTGTGCGGACATTGTGGCTACAACGATTACCTCAACATGTGCAAGCAATACTGTCGGCACTTCCCGATAACGACATTAACCAACTTGCCACAGCTGCAGACAAAATACTAGATGTCTATCAATCAACCGATTGCAGTGCCATGGAAGATCGCAATAAACCCAGTTCATCTCGTCAGGAACCAGCTGAACATTCCTTATTACTACAACTGCAGAAACAAATAGCAGCACTTTCGCGTGAAGTAGCCCAGCTACGCTTAGCCAAAACTGAGCCCACATCAACTTATAGAGGTCGGAGAAACCAGAGCCCTCGCCGAAAACCTGGCCGCTCAAGTTCCGGGTCACGCAATTCATCTCCCAATAGGAATCAGGATGGAAAATGTTACTACCATGCAAGATTTGGAGAAAACGCTCATAAATGCTCCAAACCATGTTCTTATGTAAAGAAGAAGTCGGGAAACGACAGCGGGAACTCCCAGTAGAGACATGTGAGATCCCTAATACCTCTTGTCGTCTCTTCATCTATGACCTGCGAACAAGACATAAATACCTAGTAGACACCGGCGCGGACATCTCAGTCATCCCTAGGAACATGACCTTTGAGAAAGGCAACTTGACCTCCGACAACTGCCCTTCCACATTATATGGGGCAAATGGGAAGCCAATAAGAACGTACGGCACGAGAACAGTCGAACTCTACTTCGGCCTACGCCGCACAATGAAGTGGCGCTTTATCGTAGCCGATGTGTCCAAACCCATCATTGGCGCAGACTTTCTTCACCACTACAACTTGACAGTCAACTTGAGACGAGCCAAACTTGAAGACCAGTCTACTGGATTGAAAATTAGAGGATCTACCTACAAAGGACCAGCATCAGGCATCGCCACAATTTCCTCTTCTCAAAAGTATCTTGACATTTTGAAGAAATACCCCTCGTTGAGAAGGCCTACCATGCAGACACCGAATGCATTCAAACATTCTGTGACTCTTCGCATAGAAACTAAAGGCCCTCCAGTATCTGAACAGGCACAACAAACATAATCCACGACACGCAGTATGAATCATGTCGCCGTTTTCACCCACAGGAACATCACGCTATGACAACTAGTCTAGCTAACTCTGCCTCTGTTCAACTAGAACAAGCAGCCAAACTGGTTTCGCGGCAGCAACTAGCCCCGCACACAAACTTCACCATTGCTAACCGCAACTCGCGGCAATGCTGAATACATCATAATTCTCTGCTTCTGTTCAACCAGAACAGGCAGAGAGCTTTGCCTCCGTTCAACCAGAACAGGCAGCCAAACCAGTTCCGCGGCAGCAACTAGCCCCGCAAACTAATTCCACCATTGCTAACCGCACCAAGCGGCAATGCTGGATACAGCATAATTTTTTGGTTCTGCACGTAACAACGTATTGTCATTTGGAGACACCAGAAAAAAACAAATCCTGCACCTACGGCTTGACTACTTCCTGAGCAATCAACATCACACAACTCCTGCAAACATGTCCAAAACCATTGCCTGTAACACCGATAACCAAAATCTCAACGCGTCTACATAGACCGACTCAAGCCCGCTTTCGTTCCGGTTGAAGAAAATGTCACTACACACCCACCAGTTCCCGTACGCCGATAACCAAGACCACATCCACAACTGGTCACAAGATCACAACTCGTTCAGGTCGGCATGTACATTCCCCAAAGAGACTTGGGACGGAATAAAGCACAAAAAGATATTTTCATTTGACATTTTTCTCATTCATAACTCATGATAGAAATTAAATTATAAATTTCGCCTAGCTTTGAATTGCAAACCATTTTTATAAAGTTTACTTTTCTTTAAAATACTGCGAATAACACAATATTTAAATGCACAGATTTTTTTTTTACGGAAATCTTACCTATAATATTGTAAATTGTCAATCAAAATAATCTAAAACTTAGATCATTATTGTGTATTCACAAGTGTGAAACGCCTTCAATACGATGAAACAATTCATCATTTAACTGCATAACTCATGCATTTTAAATCCTACCTGTAATATTGTAAATTGTCAATTAACATAATCTAAAACTTAGATCATTACAGTGTATTCACAAGTGTGAAACACCTTCAACACGATGAAACAATTCATCATTTAACTGCATAACTCATGCATTTTAAAAAAACATTACATATTAAGCATGTTATTACAATTTTAAATCACTCCTAATTAGATGAAAACTTTTCATCATTCAACTGCATACTTTGTGCACTTCAAAGGTACTACAAACACCACTGTGTTTTTACAATTCTTAAAAAATGTTATAATTAAAAACGTTATAATAAAAAATGTAAAATTCACATCATACAAACGCATTTATGCATTACTACAAGTATTACAGCATTATTGTAATAATAATTGTAATCAACCTTCCAAACAATCAATTAAAATCATCATATTATATAATATTATGTACCAAGGTACACATTATCTACTCTACAAACTATGTACATAGTAGGTAACTCTTTACCACATGATAACTACATATTCAAATGATTCAAACTACATATCCCTTTACTTTCTCAGTCCTCAATAACAAGCCGGTCTTCAACAAACCTAACACTCAACATCCCGCTAAGGCACACGACCCACGGACAAAGATCCTTTAACTACTATTCTATCAAACTATATAACAGCATGCCACCTTCTTTGAAAAAACATGCTGATTATTCACCAACAAATAAACTAAAAACACAAATCACAGACTGGATAAAAACTAAAGGAACACTATTTTTCCAAAACCTATTTACTCCAAACCAAACATAAAAATTAAATTGGTATCTAAATTATACCACTAGACCTACAAAATAGATTAATATTGCATAGCTATTTTTAAAATATTGGCACTAATATCATCTACTTTTGTTTTTTTCTTTTCTCTTTTTGTCTCAACTGCTCTCTAAGTTCACTTCATGTATATTCTTTATATATTAAATGAAAAACACACTTTGTAAAATATATTCTTTATTTTTTTCTTCTTTTTACTATAATGTATTATCCTTTGCGACTTTAGTATATTATGATGCTCAACATACCTCAACTTACTACATTGTGTCTGTATAATATTATGATGACTATCTCACCACAGCTACCCACACCTACTATATGTACATTACTGCCACAATGGGTGGTACCACGGAGTCCTGCTTGAGAGTCTCAAGGGGGATACTGTGCTATCACTTATGATGGCATAATAATACATGCGTACACCTCAGCACGGGTTCTCCCAGTGAGGTGTTCTCAATCCATAACCACATTCATTTTAACCAATTACATACAGTTGCCGATCATATTTCACTCTACTACCTACTATGTTTCATATTAAGAATATTTTTTGTTTTACTAAACTTCCACCTTATGTAATTGTCATTGCATTTATTAACTCTATGTCATTGTATTTATACTGTATGTAAGAGCATAGAAATAAATAAATAAATAAATAAATAAATAAATGATAAACATTGTTATTCATGCATTTTGTCTTTTAACCACGCTTCTCTGGATGTACAAGGCACTTTTATACATCTAGTGAATCATGTGGTTGAAATCATTTATTTTTAAATATACTTTTCTCTTTCATGTTTATACACTTACAAGTTAAAGCCACTTTGTCTTACGTACGTAAAAGAACATGGTTATTCGACTCACATCAACAAAAAACACACTTTTACGTACTGAAGACAATGTGCAGCCTCTTTGACTTAAAAATCATCATTTTTCGCTACAGAATAGCATAAACCCTTATTATTTATAATTTTATGATGAACGCCTAACTAGGGCTCCAAAAAATATAATACTTTTAGGAAGAAAACTCTACCATATCTACTTATGTATCAATTTAAATATTTCTTACACTAGATATAGCTTATTGTTAAACATACCTGCTACTATAGTTTTCTTTTTCAATATAACTTATAAAAAATACTGCATTCTGCTATATACAACCTACCTTCGAAATGTTTCTCAAGTAAATTACAACTTTTGACCATACATTTGCGAATATTTTTTTAAACATGTATAATGTTATTTTAAGGTTACTTTAAGTCATAGTCTTAAATATCATCTTGTATACAATCAATGTACAATGATTTTACAACCAGCGCTTCTAATTGCGCACGACTGGTAAAACAATTCTACTAGCTCTGAACATAGTTCATTGAGGCAACAACATTCAATGTTCATGCATTAATTGAAAAACAATCAACTGGAATCATTTCTCAAATTCCATGTACCACTACAATCAGCTGGAATCATATCTCTAATTCCAGGTACCACTACAATCAGCTGGAATCATATCTCAAATCCCATGTACCACGCTATATCATGTACACCAATGCTCCGAACGCCTAGTTCGTCGATGCGTTTACCACGGTAAATAAAGTAAAGAGCTCATTGAGCTTGACAAGTTTTAAAAAAAAAAAAAACATTATTTAAAACTAACTTGTAAATACTCACATCAGAATTAACTGATTTCAACACCAAATAAAATGGTTATAGTATACAATAGTGTAGTAATTCTCAACATTACGTGTCATGGTTACACATTAATTTTATGATTTCATGTATTAGAATTAAGATTTTCAGCTTAAAAAATTTCTTTTTGGTTAAACCTTTAATACCTTCCAATGTGTTCTTGAAAGTATAACAACAGTCTACTTCATTAACTGATCATTCTACTCTGCTCGAGTAACGTAACCCTTATAATTTTTCGAACACATTGGAGGCTATTCTTGTTTTGACTGAAGGTGCCTCAGTCAGAATAGGATTAGTACCAGTAATATAATCTCCTTTAACGATTTTCCATTGTTCACATTATCGTTAGCACTGGAGGGGAGGCTATGGAAATGCGATTAAGTACTGACAACCATTATTTAAATCTATAACCAAACCGCGTTATGGCCACATTGGTCACGTGACCAATGTAGTTCTCCCAACTTCCGCCGGAGAGCGCAACCATTCCAGCTACTGAACTCGGCCCGACAACACGATCGGGAATTTAATCTCATTTCCATACTTCTTCCGCGATCACAAAAATTCTGTAAATACTTTTAACAAAGACGGAATAAATTATTAAACGTAGAGAACTCTTTTCACTCATACAAAATACACGCAATCCTCTTCCTTGGAGACCAAGTAAGTATTCCGCCGACAGCGAACAAAGAATCTCTACAGATGAAAGATTTTTAAATCGTCTGCATATAATAGTCATTTACAAAAAAGTTGCACCGTGAGATCATTTATGAATATAACAAAGAGTAGTGAACCTAAATGGGATCCTTGAGGAACGCCGAATGTGACTAGTCTGGGAGAGGACTCATAACTATTAACTTGTACATACTAACTCCTGTGTGAAATATAAGATATAATACATCTCAGGAGATTGCCGTGGAAACCTGATCGTTTTAGCTTTGGATCAGAAGAGGATGACTGACTTTATCGAATGCCTTACTGTTCATAGAGGCTTCAACATAATATAAACAAAAATTGGACAATGAACTAATGGCATCATTAGGAACTACAACACCGGTGAAAGATCATCTCAGGGATGACACCTAAATAACTACCTGCATCTTTAGAAGATTAGACTATGGAAGAAGAAAACAAAAGGGTATTGCTCGATTAAATTCTAAAAGAGACCAATGGAGGACCGCACAGAGTCTAACATACTCAACTATTAGAAGTGTTTTCTCTAAGGTTCACCGTTCACGGCAGGGGAATGGATGAGTGGTAGTTCATCATAATATAGCACGAAATAGACCACCAATCATAAAAAACATTCCCAAAAAGAAAGGCCAACCCTATTGCCCATTGATGTAGCCTCTTTGGTAAGGAAATGTTGAATATGACGATACAAAAATCAAAACCTAAATGAAAAATTAGTTTAGTTTGATTTCATGCAATTAAAATAAAATATTTCAGTCTTAGAAAAAAAATCATGTGTGCAGTTCACACGTGGTAGAAGTGAAACCTTCAGAAAACTAAACTTCAAGAGAATGCAGAGTATCAGGGGTAGGAAAATTGTTGGGTTTATTTATTATAATATTGTTCTTCTTCTTCTTCGATGGCGCTACAGCCCATATCGAGCTTTGGCCTCCTGCAACAGTCGCCTCCAACTCCTCCTGTCCTCAGCGGCTGACTTCCAATTTGGTACCTGGAGAAGCTGTGCTGCATCCCCTCTTACTTCGTCTTCCCACCTCAGTCTGGGTCTTCCCACTTTTCTCTTTCCACCTGGGTGTCCAGTCAAAATTCTTTTTGGGACGCGTGTATCCGGCATTCTCTGTACATGCCCAGCCCATCTCAGCCTGAGGAGTCTCATATGTGTTGAGATGCTAGGTGCCTTATATATATCATACAATTCTGTATTGTGCCGGATGCGCCACTGTTCACCCTCTTTCACGGGTCCACATATTCTTCTCAGCACTTTTCTTTCAAAATATCTAAAACACCCGCCTGACGTTTGTCAATCGCTCCCCAATAATCGTTCATTTGCTATTAAAAACAGTGACTCTTATCACACAATTTCAATACCAGCTCATAATATAAGTTGAGGTGAATTAAATTCGAAAGTGAGTGTTTGTTTAAAGTGTACACAGTGTCAAATCTGAAGTTAATAAAGTTATTATTCAAAAACTGACAAAAACCTCAAGCTACCTACAGTCAGGGCTGGGCAGTATTTGAAATACTTGTAATTGAAATACGTATTTGAAATACAAATACGTATTTTGTATTTGTATTTCAATTACTTCCTAAAAATGTATTTTGTAATTGGTATTTCAATTACCTGCTGCTGAGGTATTTTGTAATTTGTATTTCAAATACTTATGCCTTCAAAATACATTTTCAAATACATTTAGCGATCTTAATAATGATAATGAAAAATAAACACACCGATAAAAACGCTAGAACCCTGTGCTATTGTCCTTTGCTATAGCACTCTTACTAATGATTATTTGTAGTTCTCTTATATCATTGCTTTATAATGTACTGTATGCTAATGATGCGGTGCTAATTTCTAACAGTATGGAAGATCTACAGTCTCTCGTATCTAGGATGAACGAAGTATGTATGAAGAATGAGTTAATGATGAATGTAAGTAAGTCTAAAGTCATGGTATTTGAAAGAGAGAGTATGAAAACAACGTGCAACATAGTTGTGAATGATGAGTATTTGGAGCAGGTGGATGAGTTTGTATACTTGGGAAGTATGTTTAAGAGAGATGGGAGGGCTGATAAATCGAATCGATAGTGTCAACCACCAGACCATGTAACAGAGATATTGAAATAAGGGTAAATGCAGGCAACTCTATTAATGGAGAACTGAAACAAAAACTGTCCAAAGAAGCGAAGTTAGCTGTCCATAATGAAGTGCTGGTATCTACCCTTATGTATGGCAGTGAGGCATGGAACCGGCAGAGGAAGGATAAAAGTAGACTGAATGTTGTTGAAATGAGATCCCTGAGGCGTATGTGTGGTAAAACCATGTACTATCGTGTGAGAAATGTTGAGATCCGCGAAGAATGCAAGGCTGATGTAAGCATAATGAGTAAGATTAAGAAAGGGACGCTCAGATGGTTTGGGCATGTAGAGCGAATGAACGAGGAAAGGAGTGTAAGGAGAATATATGACGCAAATGTGAATGGTAGAAGTCGGGGACGCCCGAGGAAGACATGGCACGACCGAGTGAATCAGATACTTGAGTCGGGCCATGTGAAGAGTCGGAATAATAGAAGAGCATGTATGAGACGATGTATGAATGTGAACGAAGCAAGGAGTGTGTGCCAAGATCGAGTTGTTTGGTGGTTCGTCCTCTCTGCCTACCCCTGCGGGGAAACGGTGTGATGGTTAGTTAGTTAGTTAGTATAATGTACTGTACTTTACTTTTTGCGTCATGCTAGTTATTATTATTGTCCTGTGCTATGTAAATAGCCCTACATACATTGTACATTTTGTATCATATTACATTAAACTTGTCATTGCTTTGTATTGTATATTTTTGGATCATAGTATTAGATCAAGCACTATAGGAATAATTTGACTGATTATTACATTATTTTTAAGTTAATTACTGTAGAGCGCACTTGAAGTGAAATAACACAAAACTGCGCTATACAAGTTTCATCCATTCATATATAAAAATGAATCCTTGTTTCCCTTGGTCCGCCATAACTTCAGAATGACTTTGACTATTTCATTCATTTTTTTTAAGTTTTTTAATACTTTGTAGAAGGTTTTTACGGAAAGAAAAATTAAGAAAATTTCGCAGAAAATTGGATAATTTCAGAAAACTTAACGACTATTTTAACTTCGCACGTTTGACAGTTAGCGCGCGTTTGATGAAATTGAATTTAGCAGGTAGCTGTTTTTTTGTAACAAAAGAATTATTTTCTATCTATGGATTTTTTTAAATATATATATATTAAATAGGTACCTATTTAGGTTCAAGATTTGATTGATTGTTGTTTTAATATAGAAAAATGAATATTTGTAATATGCGAAAAATGAAAATTTGAATAAAAAAATTGTAATAGCTGGCACGCGAGTTGTTTGAAAACATAATGTACTGGGACTAAATATTAGACGTGGGCAAAATTGAATGACCGAATTAAATGAATAAATTCAATCTTGTGACACACTTGATCTGATTCTCAATTTCAAAAATAATTGATTCTTCATTCCTTACCTTTGGTCTTGTATCGTACAATTTTTAACGGCAACATAAATTTTTAATTTCCATTTATTTTACTGTTAAATTATTTCAATGAATAATGTGTTCCGTAAACGATTTAAATATTATAATGTTTCATAGGTATTTGGATATTATTCAATGGGCGGCGCGCCGCGAAGTTGTCGACGGTATTGTGAACGACTCGTATCCCGCTACCGCCGCCGCCGGCCGCGCCGTTCTAAAAACCCGTAGATCAAAATGCGGCCGCGATTCAGCCGAATTGTCCGAGCGTTCCTTTCACGCAAGGAATTAATCATTTGTCGTAGTCTAGTCAATAGTCCTGATATTGTCCTAAGGTCCCAGCGCGTCCCGTCCCGTCCGCGTCCCAGGTACTCGTAGCTAGTGTGTTGCTATCGGAAATTGTCAGAAGCGCTTTATTCAGGAATTAATACCAAAGTCTTTTTCACTTGTGACGTTATTGTCTCTAGTTAGTCTCAGATCCAGAAATGACGTTAGATGTCATCGTCTTACATCGTCCCACGTCAATCACGGCTCGGGTCTATCCAAAACGCAGCTCGCGAGTTGATCAAGTCACTGCGGGGTAAGACACAAGACACTAGTCAAAAGTTACTAATTCATTCCACAATGCCGGCCCTTAATCCGTTCGAGCGGTTCACTAATTCCTCGGCGGGCCAAGCCTTCAATTTCATTACATAGTTAGCCGAAAACTTTCGACATTGAATCCAAACATCGCGGCTTCGGCTAGAAAAGTGAGAAGCAAAAATAGTGCACTTGTTATCGTTTTTTTGGCACTTATGAAAGATATTGGAATACAAGTACCTACCTACTTTTAGACGTAGATCTTGGGTAGATGTAATATGTAAATTTGCATATATTATAAGGCCAATCAGCAATTGTCAGCTGCCATAAAATACTTTTAAGTTTAATAAATAATATAAGTAAAACTTTAGGGGTGAAACAAAAAACTGTTTAATTTAAAGATTTAATTGCTAGCTATAAATACATTTTACATATGAAAAATAACGATACTAAAAAAAGACAAACACATACATCTATAGGATTTTGCCTGCGAGATAATGAGATAGAATAATCCGGTCCCCTCTTTGTGCGGTACTTCATAGCCTCCCCACTTATTGTGATTTGAAATGAAACGAAAAAGCGACACTAAAAAGAGACAAACACATACATCTATAGGATTTTGCCTGCGAGATAATGAGATAGAATAATCGGTCTCCTCTTTGTGCGGTTTTTTTTTTTGAATTAATTGAATAAAGGGAATGAATAGAAGGAATCAATTCAAAAGGCCGGGGGAATCAGATTGAATCCATTCACTCCTGGGAATCATTCTGCCCACGTCTACTAAATATATGGAACGCGGGAGTGGGGTTGGCGGGATGGGGGAGAGAGAGCGTGGAGAGGGTAGGCAGGGAAGGTGGAAGGGGAATGCAAGAAGGGAAGGGGATGCGGTAGGAGAACGGGGTTGCACGGGAAAGGACATGCAGGGAGAAACAATTTAGTTCTTTGAATATGGTATTGCAACGCATGCCGGGAACCAGCTAGTGTTATAATTTATAATAATAATAATTATCATAATCTAACACCTAAGTCCTATACCACAAAAATTTATAAGTGGAGCGGAGACGAGATGTGTCTCCTGAGCAATATTAGTCAATTTTAGCACGTCTCTGTTTCACTCTGCTCAGTTTTGCTTCTATGAAAACGCACCCTTAGATATGGGGAATTACGACAATTTATTGCAACCAAAGGTTCTACCAAAACCAAATGTATTTTGTATTTTGTAATTTGTATTTTGTATTTGAAATAAAAAATTGGTTAAAATACTGTATTTTGTATTTTGTATTTCAAATACACGACTTGAAAGTATTTTGTATTTCGTATTTTAAATACATGTGAAAAAGTATTTTGTAATTTGTATTTCAATTACAGCAAAGCATGTATTTTGCCCAGCCCTGCCTACAGTATTGCAACCTATTGCAGCCGCAAGTAAAACAAATATGGATACAACTTGCAAGTTTTGCGTTAAGCATCTAAAAGAGGCTGAGTGTATAAGGGAACGTACCCGTGACACGTTTAGGGGGGGGGGTCTTCAAAATGTCACGCTCCATACAAATGAGCGGCGGGTTGCTTAGGATTTTGGTCACCGGGGGGGTGGGGGAGGGGGGGGGGGGGGGGGGTTAAAAATTGCAAAAAGTTGGTCACGTAGTATGGGTACGTTCCCTAAGGTGCTCAACCTGAAAATGCACTTTCCATTTTGAATGTGCCAATATTACGGCAAGCGTTTACAAACGCATGTCGCAAGGAAAAAAGGAAGTGCAATAATTGCATACAAATCCTGGTCAATCCGGAAATTCGCACTAGCTCCACTGACCACAGCAATGAACTCCTAACTGTGGAGATAAAAAAAATGTCGCTGCAGTTAGAAAAAATAAGCAATAAAATGGCTGAATTTGAAAAGGTGATAATTTACAATAATACTATCATGGACGATTTCTCAAGCAAAATTAATCTAATCAACGAAAAATTAGCCAAAGTAGATTAGCTAGAAATGGAAGTATCTGAGCTGAAACAAACAGTATTCATGTTAGAGAGGGGAAATAATGAAAGGGAGCAGGAGCTTCTCTCTAACAACATAGAAATACATGGAATGCCGGAGACCACCAACGAGAATCTGCCTACAATGATGTCAACTATCGCAACAGTTATTGGATGCCCCCTCCATCAAAACGAAATTGAATATGTTAGCAGAGTCAGCAAGCGTAATCATACTCAAGACAGGAAACATCATCGCAAGATTCACCTCTCGCAAGAAGAAGGACGAATTTATAGCAGCCATTAAGAAGAAAAAAGGAATCACTACCAAGGGCATCGGAATGGCTGGAGCTGATCAGAGGATCTTTGTTAACGACCATCTCACGCGGAAAAATAAATCTATATTGAGGTCCGCCAAAGGCTTTAAAAACTAACACATGTATCAGTTTTTATGGATACGAAACGGGAAAATCTACCTAAGAAAGAACGATACATCACCTCCCATACATATCTCATGCGACTCACAGTTAAAAAACCTAATAGCTTAATCACCATTACCATGTTAAATCATCTATCCTGTAACTACTATTTTTCTTCTGATTTTTTTATGAATATTACCCTTTTTACATTAACCCCACCTGCTGATAATTGTACTCACTGCTCAGTTATACATTCTATGATATACTCACGCACAGGCGATCCACTAGTTCACTACTGTGCCGTGGACAGTAGTTCTTCAGTGAACGCCATAGGGGTCACTTTGAATAACCGAATTCGTCGACTAGCGGCCGTATTGTAAAATATCAACGCGAAAATGCATATTTTATTTTATTTTGGGAAGATTGGGTGTAAATATCAACTTTTTTTGCGATTATTATAAAATAAACTGAATTTGCCACATTACACAATAAAACCATATCCGAAAAGGGGTTTATAAATAGGAGAGTTTGAACTTGAAAGTGTGTTTTTTAGACCTCATACTTTATTTTTTTATAGGCTTATTAAAAAACTTATTAAAAAAATGACCGATATTTTTAAGGGCCAAGGTATGTTCTACACGCAGTATTTAATTGAAGCATCTACAATACTTCTAAGCGATCAAATTTTCAAAACAAAAACATATGATTTTGCATTATTTACTATGACTTCATCTTAATTGATAATTTTATTGTATGTTATGCTTTGTTATTCCCAGTGGACTTATGACTATGAACATAACTTTCGAACAAAATAATCAAGTATATTTTGTAGAAACCGAAGTTATTAATGTATTTAACAAAATTTCTCAATGCTTGATTCTTTAATAATATTCTATCAAAATGCGAGAGGTCTGCGCTCAAAAATGTTGGAGTTTAGTCAAAATGTGCTGCTCAATAATTATGACTTGATTTTCATTACCGAAAGTTGGTTGGTTGATAGCATCCTAGATGAGGAATTATTTGATAACCGCTATTCTGTCTACAGAAATGATAGGGATATCCATCGCACTGGTAAATCAACTGGCGGAGGCGTAATCATAGGTATTAAAAAAGAATTTTTTGTTACTCCCCGCTCTTGGAATTCAGACGCTGAAGATATTTGGATAACTGTCAATACATCAAAATCTAATCATCATTGTTATAACTTCCATATGTGCTGCGTGTACTTACCTAGCGTCGGTCCAAAATTAACATCCTCAAAAAGATTAGCGTTATTTACTAGTCATACCAATGCTATTTCTGACTTAACGATCCGTTTTCCCAATGACAAGTTTCTAATCATTGGCGACTATAACTTACCCAGTATTGATTGGATTAATCAACAAATATCAACTAACAGAGACCAATGTTCACTCACACTATGTAACTGTTTATCGTTTGCAAATTTAACTCAATTTAACCATTCACCTAACAAATATGGACGAATATTGGACCTCGTGTTCTGTAACACTCCAGCTAAGGTGACGCTTGCAGATCATCCTTTAGTTAAAGAGGATGCTCATCATAAATCATTGATTATTGAACTAGAAATTCCATCCACTAATGCTACCCTCTCAACTCCTAGAACAGTACAATTATTCCATAAAGCAGATTATACCGTGATTAATGGGAAACTGGAAGAGACCGACTGGTCTGCCGTTATAAATGCACCGGATGTAAATAAATCATCGATGCATTTATTCCCAAGAAAGTTGTGAAATCTGGAAAATATCCACTATGGTACACGGCAGCCTTAATAAAAATAACAAATGAAAAATTAAAGTTCTTTAGAGCATGGAAGCGTCATCGGAACCCTCTCGACTATCTCTCATTTTCTTTGCTTCGCAAAAGGCAAAAGACGGTCGCTTCAGCGGCTTACAAAACCTACATTTCCACGATAGAATTCGGTATACAGCACAATGTTAAAAAAATATGGTCCTATGTCAATTCTCAAAGAAAATCTCCTGCCATCCCCGATCATATGTTTTATGGCGAAAAAACTGCTAATGACAGTAAAGGTAAAGGAGTAGCCAATTTATTTTCGGAGTACTTTGGTTCTGTATTTTCGAATGTTCAACCTGCTCATACAAGCAATGCTAGTGATTGTTTAAATTCAAATAGCGCAATTAGCTCAATCGAGATCAATGAAGACATAACTTTCAAATATCTTAAGTCTATCGATATCAAAAAGGGACCGGGTAACGATAAACTTCCAGGAATCTTTATAAACTACTGTAGTAAACAATTGACACCCCCCATTTTTGCTATTTTCAAATTATCGCTATCTGAAGGAACATTTCCCGACAAGTGGAAAACAGCCTTGATTACCCCAATCTTTAAAAACGGCAGTAAAAATGATGTCTCCAACTATTGACCTATATCCAAATTACCAATTCTAAGTAAAGTATTGGAAAAAATTGTTTACGATCAATTATATTCTACCATCTCACCTTTACTCTCAACTAATCAACATGGCTTCGTGAAAAATCGCTCCACAACCTCAAATCTTGCGTCTTTTACAAATTTTCTTCATGCTCAAATGGACATGAGATGCCAGGTGGATGCCATCTACACTGATTACTCTAAAGCATTCGACCGTGTTAACCATTATATTCTTTTACAGAAGCTTTTAGGTTTAGGAATTCACGGTGATCTCTATAGATGGATCGCATCTTATGTTAGTAATCGACACCAAATCACGGTTGTCAATGGTTTCGCATCTTGCTTAATAGAAATCGTCTCAGGTGTGCCCCAGGGGTCGCACCTCGGACCACTCCTATTCAATATTTATATAAATGACATTCTTGTATGCTTCCCAAATAGTTACTTTATATTGTATGCGGATGACATGAAAATTTTTAAACCTATACAGTCGTTATCCGATTGCATCGAATTACAAAGAGATCTTGATCATTTGTGCACATACTGTGAATTAAACTTATTGTCCTTAAATATATCTAAGTGTCACTCGATTACGTTTACCAGAAATAAAAATAAAATAACCTATCCTTACAACTTGAATAACAAACCTTTAAAATATATATCTACATGTAAAGATCTAGGTGTTCACTTAGATAGCAAACTAATATTTGATAAGCACATCGAATACATTACATCAAAATCTTATAAGATGCTAGGTTTTCTAATAGAGTATGTAAAGTTTTTAAAAGTGCTAAGACTCTGGAAATATTATTCTGTTCAGAAGTATTATTCTGTTCTGGTCAGAAGTCCACTGGAGTATGCTTCCACCATATGGAATCCTCAATATAAGGTATACATAGATTTAATAGAGAGTATACAGAATAAATTTTCGAAATATTTACTCAAGAAATACAACAAAACTTCAAATAATATGTTATCTTTACAAAAAAGACGCACACTGTCAGATCTGATGTTTCTACATAAGGGAACGTACCCATACTACGTGACCAACTTTTTGCAATTTTTAACCCCCCTCCCCCCCCCCCCCCCCCGGTGACCAAAATCCTAAGCAACCCGCCGCTCATTTGTATGGAGCGTGACATTTTGAAGACCCCCCCCCCTAAACGTGTCACATAGTATGGGTACGTTCCCTAACCTGCTTAATAATAAAATAGATAGTCCCGAATTGCTATCTGTCATTGGTTAAATTGGTTTAAATGTTCCAATGAGGCGTACCAGGCACACTTCACTTTTTCACATAGGATCCAATAATACTAATGCAGCACAAAACTCACCAATCTCTCGCGCCTCGCGCAATCACATCTTAAACACATTATGAAAAATTATTACACTTAGACATTTTCCACAACTCCCTGCAAACATACAAAACTAATTTACTAAATTTGTTGGCGTGATATAATTAATTTTAAAACTTCTTATTTACTTACACTTATATTTTCATTAAACTTTAATTACTACTCATGAGCATGTATTTATTGCTCTAAAAATACGTATCTTTTCACTAAACTAATTACAATTTGTTAGCATGTAATTCTTGTTCTAAAAAAAAAATCTCTTTTATCTTTGTATACAATTTTCCTTTATATTATTCTTCTCTTTCATTAATTAGTTAAGTTTTAAGAACTGTTCAAATCCCAGGCGTATTATCCCAGATATTATACGGACTTACGTATAAATTATGTAATAACTTCATTTAACATTCCTTATAACTTGTAAACTTATGTACTGTGTATGTCCTAATAAACAAATAAACAAAAAGTATCCAGCATTTCAGCCATCTTTACCGTCAGTGTCAGCGCCTCACATCCATATGCCAATACAGTTCTAACAATGGTCTTATATATGGTTATTTTGGTTTTTCACCAATATGGTTTTTATTATAATATTGTTACCAAGTTTAAAAATGATTTAACATTTTATTCTATGACGCACCGCACAAAGAGCACACCGATTAGTCTACCTATTTTTCCTCCAGGCTAAATCCTATAGATGTATGTGTTTGTCTCCTTATCGCTCGTCTCCGTTTCATTGAGTTTTAAATCACAACGGTGCTAAAGAAGTTTTCACATTAAAAAAAAGTTTATAGAAAAACTGATTTGTGCAAGTGACAAAATGGTGCTTACTTTTATTTAACTATAAATAAACGAGGTATCTACTAAAATTGATTAAATAATTATTTATTTCAAGGGCTTGCATAAGGAGGGATCCCCCTCCCCTCCCTCCATCGGCTACAGTATTAAAGTAGGAAAAAGAGAATAGTAAATTAAGTAGGAAAAAGAGAATAGTACTTTTAGATTACATTACTGGTAAATACAACAATATTATTTGCGCCATCTCTGTTATCAATGTGACGTAAATAATAAGTTGTGGTAAATAGAGGTCCCAAAAAACTTTATAATAAATCCCCCCCCCCGCCCCCCCCGCCCCCCCATAGGATCGAAATGGGATCGAACCACAATGTAAAAGCTGTAGCTACCTACGCCCTTCATTGGTTTCTCTGGTTTCTCTCCTAACCTTTCGTTTGACTCACGTGAAACAATAATAACATAACTTGAATATAAATTATAAAACAATTTAAATTATAGTCGGGACAGGACACTAGAAAAATTAGAACCAATGATTCGTGTATATGTATAATAAATAATTCAAGAGTTTTTTTGGTTGAATAGGGAGTAAATAAATAGTATAGGGAGTAGGTACCTACGTGGGCACCTGACATAAAAAGCCCAAAAACTTTTCTTTGCAGAGTTTGCTTTGTTACTGTGTTCAGATTTTGAAAACAACTTTCTGGCATCTATCTATTCACGAGCAACGATAAATCAGATAAATCGTTAATACTCGTTATGCGCCTCGCAGCGAGCAAAAATTTCTCGAGCCGTTTCGAGCGATTCGTATCAGTCAGTACTTATGGTCAGTACCGTAGTATCAGCACGGACAGCACGGCGCAAAAAGTAATCAACACATCATATATAGCAGTAAAAAAATCCGCATATTTTATTTTGAAAAGAATCTTTTATAGAATTTTGCGCAACACGGCGCAGAGGAATCAAGCATAGAATCGAGCATGAATCAAGTTTAGTGACTAGAATCTAGAATTTATTCAATATTTCCTATGAACATGGGATATTGTAAAAGGGTTGCCAATTTGTGGGGAATGACCTAAATTGCGGGGAATTTCTAAGATTTTTCAAGAATTGGGTATCTTGCGGGGAGAACTTTTTGTGGAGAAAATGCAGGGGTTCTGGGCATTTTTAAAATTATCTTACCAATTTGAAAAAACAAATTCCCTACAATTAGTGGTCGTTGTTCTGCAAACTGGATCTAACCTATAGGTAAAGTTTTTAGATAATTCAGTTTTAAGGAAAAGTTGGATTTAAAAATCATCTCAAATTATGTTAATATCATTATGTTTGTTACTTAGTATAAGATCATGAGTTATTTCAAAATGAAATATTTAGGATTTACTACCACACTATTTGCGCAAATTATTCAAATACTTTCGTCCGCTGCGGATTACGTGAAAACACATAAATAATAAATTAGAATGCATAATATGCGTAAGGAGAAGAAATAATGGGAAATATGCCACGGACTCACCCAGTCTCTTCTTTGGCCCGCTTCCGAGGGTCACAGCCGCTAGTCATACATGTTACAATAATTGTCTCTCATAAAAACACTTATAGAACATTTCATCACGATAATGGTAAGGGAACGTACCCAAACTACGTGACCAACTTTTTGCAATTTTTAAACCCCCCCCCCCGGTGACCAAAATCCTAAGGAACCCGCCGCTCATTTGTATGGAGCGTGACCTTTTGAAGACCCCCCCCCCCCCTAAAAGTGTCACGTAGTATGGGTACGTTCCCTAACACCAACAAAGGTATAATCTCCAACCGATTAATAAGTGCGGCGGAGCGGGATTGACAATTCACAAATTGCGGGGAATTTTTAAGATTTTTCAAGAATTGGGTATTTTGCGGGGAGAACCTTCGTGCGGGGATTCTGGATATTTCTTGATTATCCAACCATATTGAAAAATATGTGTGTTCGGTGGAAGATTTCGTAGTTTTTGTATGGCAGCACTGTAGCATTTATTTTTAAACAATAATATCGGTGGGATTGCTGAAGTTCGGTATCCGAACTCCAAAAATGTCGAATCCCAATCTCTGTCAGTCTAACTAAATAGTTATTGCTTGTGTTACCATTTTCCAACGCTTCCGTTTTATGAGGAAATTCAGTGTGCTTAAAAATTTGAAAACGGAAGGTAATCGCCTTCATACAGATACTGTGTTCTTGATGGCTACTCGAGAAGGGATCAAGAAAGAAGGAGGAAGTTTGATGTTAACCAAAAAAATATAGCGTGACGCAGTAGTTAGTAATTAAAAGTTAAATAATTAATTATTATTTTGTTACATAACCTCATGTAACAAAAAATGGTAAAAATATTGTTTTAACACTAAAATACCATTGTACCTCCTTTTCTTGAAATAGCTCTTTATTTGTATCGTTTAAATTACTTGTCTTTTTCAGTTTTTTTTTCCTAGCCATTTCTGGCACACTGTACGTGACTGTTACCTTATTTTTTATGTTTCTATTTTTTCTCCCAGCAATACAAATAATTACCAATAGTTCCATGGGCATAACGTATTAGAGCCTCCCACACGCACACTTCGGAGTTTCGGAGCGACCGAGTCCCGCGCCACTTCAGGCCGCCGCGCAGAAAAGTCTCACAGTGAAATGCGCTATAAACCTATCGGTCTTTACTTTTCTGCGCGGCGGCCTGAAGTGGCGTGGGACTTGGTCGCTCCGAAGTATGCGTGTGGGAGGGGAGAGGCTATTGAATATTTGAAGTCATTATTTTTGCGTCGTGGACACTGGTTATTCAGTTGTAACCTATTTTTTAATCTAACATTATATACGAAATAATATTTTTTAATTCATAATTAATGTTCCAAATAAAAGAAAACAAAAATAAATCAATGAAAAAAGCTAATTTCAATAGAATTTTGTTTTATTTTCGTTAGAATTATAATGGAACTTGTGGGGAAATTGCGGTGAATTTGTCATTTCGTTCTCACCAATTTGGGGGTTTTGAACATTTATTGCGGGTATTTTGGAACATAAGCATTGGCAACCCTTACCCTGGTCAACAGTCAGGGTTGCCAACTTAGGGGTTTTCCCCCAGATTTAGGGGGAAAATAAGTGGGATGGAATTTTTTTAGGGATTTAATATGTTTAGGGGTATTTTTGGGGTTTTTGTGATTCCATATATTTAAAAAAAAAATTATTACATCGTATACACGGAGCACTCACACACTTAATAATTTTATTTGTTAACTACTAAAATAAGTTGCGGAATAGACTCTCCATTGAAATGCTTCAAAGCATGACTATGGTTCGGTTCACATTAAATCGAAATGGTGGATCTTGCACTACATTTAATCCATCTCCTGAAATGTTAAGCTTATTTATTTATTTTTATTTATTTATTTATTTATACATGCATATATATTACAAAACATTACACAATGAAACTTTGCCTGTCCAACTGGGAAGGATACCCGTTTCAGGACAGCCAAATTGTATATTTAGTTCATAATATTACAAAGGAATGGAAATAGAAGTATATAAATGAAATAAAAATATAACCAACAAGAATTTAGTATAAAAATACAACCAACGAAAATTTAATAGTAAGTGGTCATAGGTTTGCAAAATTGCAACATTAACCATATTATTGTGTTTAACACCTAAGTACATTGACGTTAAGTATGTTTCGCTAGTGTCAAACCGATGTATCGATGGTACCTACCTCCTGTACCTCGCTCTGCCAGTTGCAGGAGTACGGAACCATCCAATTTTGAATTAAATATTTTAGGTAAAAAAAAATTAACAATTTTTTTTAATGAAATTGCAAAGGCCTTAAATTTAATTACATTAATAGTTTTCCAGGTTGTTTTGGGGAACATTTGCAATTGCATAATTAGAATTAACACTTTTATACACCAACATATGATATAAGAATTTGAAATGCATTTATGACTATTTAATTTTTAATCAATGTACTATAATTTTTTAGAATTTCCTAAGTAATAGAAATTACCCATTTATAAACCAGAATATATGAACATAAATTTCCAATCTATTAAATTTCAAAACTTATTTTTAATATGTCTAGTCGTTATTTTTCAAGAATCAAAAAACCGTCGTTATTTTACACGGATCAAAAAACAGAGCAAAAGGATATATTTTTTTTGTGCAATAACATAAACTTTTTAGTACATATTAGGTATGTGAGATTGTGTTAACATATGTTCGCTCTCGACTCTCCCCATGTCCAGAAGCCAATTGCTAACCCATTTCCGTAAAGTGCTTGCACTTTTCAGTTTCCATGCATCAGGTATGACGTTGAACAATTTGGGCCCTAAGTAGGAGTATTGTCTTTGGGCATGTGATGTGTTTGTAGTAGGTGGAACTGCTGGATTCCTCCCTGCATGGCGGGTGTTGTGGAGATGATCAATGGATGAATAGTGGTGTCGGTGTTTTTGTGTATGTAAAATAATTTTTCTTATGTATAGTTGCCGTACATCAAGAACTCGTATCTCTTCAAATAATAGATCACTAGGATACCTGAAGGGTTTCTTGAGGATGACCCTTAGAAGTGATTTTTGTGCTTTTGCTAAGGGATCCATTATTGTTTTGGAACAGCCTCCCCAACCCAAGGATGCATATTCTAGCAACGAGTTACACAAGGCATGGTACATTTGTTTCATATCTTTTACGCAAAGAATATTTCTAACAGACATGAATAGATGAGTAAGTTTTCTGATCTTTGTGGAAGTTGAAACAATATGTTCGTCCCATCTCAGAGATTTATCTATTATGATTCCCAGATATTTTATACTATCGACACATTCTAAGTTTAAGCATTTACAATTGGTTTGGTCATTACAATGGTGTATAAGGATGTTGTGTATTTCTTTTGGTTTTCCTGCTTGAGTTGCGCTGAAACGGATAAATTTGGTTTTATCTAAGTTAAGAGTGAGGAGATTGTTGTCTAACCATTGTTTAACCTTGTTTAAACCTACTTCCGCTTTACTGTGAACAACATTCCAGCTTTTGTCTTCAAATAATAGAACTGTGTCATCGGCAAAGGTGATAATGTGATCAGCAAAGGAACTGTTACATAGATCATTTATATATATATTGAATAAAAGAGGTCCTAAAGTGCTTCCTTGGGGTACACCGAATTTAATATTAGCTGAATCGCTTATAGTGTCGTTGATAAGCACTCTTTGACTCCTATTATCTAAATAGCTACACAACAGCTTGAAGAGCTGACCTTGTATACCAATGCGCTGTAGTTTGTTCAACAGAATTTTGTGAGAGATAGTGTCGAATGCTTTGGCTAGATCCAGGAACAGCGCAATGCATTTTGTACCTCTATCTATGTTATTAGAGATAATTTTTGTCAATTTAGCAATGGCATTTTCAGTGCCTATACCTGGACGGAAACCGTATTGACAATTGGAAAGGATGTTATTGTTTTCTAGGTAGAGGCTGAGCCGATTCTTAACAATTTTCTCAATAATTTTAGATACAGAGTTGATCAAAGAAATCGGTCGGTAGTTATTGATCTGTGATTTATCCCCATTTTTGTGATGTAGAATAACAATTGATTGTTTTAAATGATTGGGGAATTTTCCGGAGTTAAAACTTAGATTACAAATGAACGTTATGGGTGATACTATGGCGGATTTTATAATTTTTAACAGATTTGTAGAGATCTTATCTGGGCCACACGCATTGGATGACTTAAGTTCGTCAATTGTTTTCCTCACTTCGTGTGACGTAGTTCGAATGTTATCTATTTTATGCTCGAGATTACAGCCAGTTTTCTTAGCGAGATCAGCTTCAGTTGTGTTATTTTTATCTAGAATTTTTTTAGCTAGAGTAGTTCCTACTGACGTGAAATAGTTATTTGCAAAATTCACAATCTTTTTTAAATCTGTCGTGATAGTGTTATCAATGTGCAGTGATTTAATTTCCGATGATTTATTGATTTTGGTTTTTGTTATATTGCGAAATGCTTCCCATAGCCTTTTTGGTGTATAGTTATTTTCGTAAATAATGTTTTTAAAATAGTTTTCTTTAGTTGAGATGATTAAATTTTTACACAAGTTTCTATACTTTTTATATTGAGTTTGTAATATATTATTCTCAGGGCTCCTTTTCACCTTTTTGTGGAGTTGGTTATTCAATGTTAACATGTATGATTTTAAAAAATCTGATTCTTCTCAGGAAAATGATGCAATATTTGATGTTTTAAATAATTTATAAATAAAGATTATTAAAAAACATTACAGCATATCATTTATTAATTCATATTCATTATTTTTATAAAAAAAAAATGGGGGTATTTTCAAGTAATTTGCCGGTTTCTAGAGGTTTTTGAGTTTAGTTTAGGGATAAATATTTCTGAGAGTTGGCAACACTGTCAACAGTAGTAAAATTTTATTTGTGAGTAAAATCAACAGGTGAAATTCGGCGAACATAGTTGAACAAGTAGTTTTGTACTTTGTCGTGTATTTGCCGATTTAATTTATGCACCTGACCTTTTCACTAGCCATGATATGAATAAAAATCACAAAATACCGTAGCTGTAAGTGGTATACCTGTATAGCGTACTTATTGAAAATTTTGCCAAAAATGTTGTGGAGGCAGTGCGGCTGTAATAAAATAATATTCTCCTGACATAATACGTGTATGTAATATTCTTTCGAATTAAGTAAATTCATACAGGAGTCCGTAAACGTTTTATATTATGTGGAAGTGAGATTATTTCGGCGACATTGCGCATAAAATCTTCAACAAAATCGGTAAGTTTTTTGAAGTTGTCAGTTTTTGACAGTTAAAAATACCATAATTATTTGTTTACAAATTGAAATCATTGGACTTTTCATTGCGTGGATGGTAACTGTGACTTAAATTAACTTCTCTTTCAAATTGTGTCGGTAAGGCAACATTTTTATTCATAAACTGTTGTACAAATCGAATGGTCTCGTGAAAATGTTGATCGAAACTAGAAACGGTAAATCGTACGTGACTTCACTCACACCAGTAATTTCAAAAAAATTTTTCAGTCTTGGAAGATGCAGGGTTGCTTCAATGGCTGCGGAAGATGGAGAAGCAAAAGGGCGATTTTTGGTGTTTTGGCTTCATTTGTAATCCTGCTGTGGGTTTTTTCTGCCTACCCCTCGCCAGACACACCCCAGGATAATCAATGGGGGGTAAATCTCAAGTAAGTCGATCTTTATGAATTGTTTATTTTTGGAAAAAAAAACGGGTGAGAATTGTGTGAATCCTGTTAACCAGGCCCTGTTAACTCAAGTTCCACCAAACTTTGTAAGGTTCTTGTGTGTTTTAAGTCCTTTATTATTTCAAATCTATATTAGGATCGGCTAAAGTTCGGTTTAGGGGCGAGAGTCCTAGATAAATTTATTTTTATTTTTTATACTAATTATGGGCCGGAAAATCCGAATCTGAAAGAATTAGGCGTCGGCAAGCAATATTAACTGAATTACACGACTTTAAAATTTTCTATAAACACAAAGGAAAACAAGTCATTTTGAATGCATTGACATTACAAGTCATAGAAAAACAAGAAAGATGTTACACCACATAAAATTAAGTGTTGCCATTAAGCAATAATATCAATAACTAATTTAAGTAATTATTTTTTATAAATTTTACTCACTTTTGTATCACAAACCATGTTACATAAACCTAGCGTAGCCGCTAAACTATTTGAAAACTGGGATGTTTTCTTGCCTTGACGTGAGTAGTAGCGATGTGTCAGTTCAGCTGGAATGGGCTCATGTGATCCGTTCCTTTGCGGGAAGCGGTTCCTACTCCCACTCCTTTTTCAAATCGACTACTCCAAGAGAACCCTGTCCCGGAACTCGGGCTCATTCCCAAACCCGAAAAACTCGGATGCCTCCACCGGCCGGCGGGTGTCCCCGTGTTCGCCGCGAGGCGAGGTACTCCGGTACTAGTGAGTCTAGTGACTGAGTAGTAGTAACCGTCCGGTGTCCCCGAAGCGCTACACTCTCCACTCCACTCACGAGTCGCGAGTCTCGGCGAGTGTCGGGTTCTTGGAACTGCGTGAATCGTGAAACACTCGAGCTACTCAACGCCGCAGCGCGAAGCCGCGGCGCAGATTCGAATTACAAGTCCCGAGATCGCCGAGTACGAGTATGCATCTTGGTCCGAGCGACGTAAGTCGTGAACCGCGACAAACACCCGCCACTCTTGTCACTCCCTCCCACTCCCGCGACTCACGAACCACGATACATTCCTCATTCAGTCTTCAGTCATTCCGACCCCGGCCGGCAATCAACACGCACGTGCCTGACCGCTTGGCGTAACAGTATACTGCTGCCTAACGTCATCGCGGAATTGTTTAGAATATTCGACTAGACACGGAGTAATTTTCAATTAGAGCGTATATTGGTATTGTTACTCAACGGGTGAAGTGCATTATAAAATAATAGTTTATAATAAAGCATTACAGCTAATTTACTTATTTAAATTCTCAATAAAAGCCCGTGCAATGTAGGTCCATTGAATGTACCTACATTGCACGGGTGACGGGTCCGAGCCCTCGTGTGGGTCTTGTCCTGCTCCAGGGTTCTGAGTTGTCGTGCGGGTTCTACGAGTAGGTCCTGGCTCCAAGTTCTTTGAACCCGTGCGTCCCGGTTCGGTGCACCGCAACAACATTCAGTGCTCAGTCCGCAGTGTCCGCACCTAAGAACTCTGCTCCTAGAACCCGTGTACTTTTAAGAGGAGGCAAGTCTCGGAGGCTTCCGGTAAAATGCAGAACTTACCCACCTCTAGTGAGTAGGCACTATGAAGGGGGCACTTTCTTTTCTATCACAAACCATGTTACACAAACCCAGCGTAGCCGCTAAACTACTTGAAAACTGGGATGTTTTCTTGCCTTGATGCGAGCAGGCGGTATAAAGGGGCACAAACCATTCGCCCCTAAACCGAATTTTTTCCTTAGGATCTTACAACAGTTTCGAAAAGTTTTCATAGAAAATGTAAAAAATAATATATTCAAATATTTTGGAATAAGTAACAGCTTCGATAACATATCGGAGAACAATGTGATATAACTAGGTTAATGCAGAAACGGGCGGTCCGTTTAATAGATTCTCCCACCTTAACAGACAGATTGCAATCTTTAGAGCACAGGTGTCGGGTGGGAATGCTATCCTTGTTCTACCGGTATTACAATGGAAGATGCTCTGATCGATCCCTTCGGCACCGGTGCATATTCGGGAAATACGCAAAACGCGTGCCCAACATTTGTTTACGATTGACATTTGTCACATGAGAACGGGTCGTTTCTTCGACTCGTTCTTGTGTTCAACAGCTCGGCTGTGGAATAATTTGCTGGCCTCTATGTTTCCTCCTTCCTACAACGTTCCTCACTCCGCAATAGTCTCTTCAAGACCAATGTTCATTCCTTCCTCTCCTCAAAAAGACCCTCCACACAGCATCCCAGAAGACACAGGCCCGGAGGGAGATTGTTTTCCCCAGGGCCTCCTGTGTGGAGTTAATGTAAAAAAAAAATGTTAGTGTTGCTTAGGTTATTAGAAAAGTGAAATATAATGATGGCAGCAGAATCTAAATTTACAAATTAATATTGGTTAGTACCACGGACATATGAATATATCTGGACCTGCCCTAAGTGATAAAAACATATTATTTCCCCCTCCCCATGGATCCAGCTGGAGCTCCTCCTTGGACCCAGCTGGGCTTTACGAGAGCCTCGCTTGAATCAAAAAAATGTGATGTCATCATTCTTGTCCTGACCAGCACAGAGGTAACATCATACATTTTACGAAATAACATGGCAAAATATGAGAGCTTGTGCTATAGACCTACCTAGAACATAGCGAATGTGGGCG
The DNA here is from genome assembly GCA_917880885.1 of Limnephilus marmoratus. Taxonomy (NCBI): domain Eukaryota; kingdom Metazoa; phylum Arthropoda; class Insecta; order Trichoptera; family Limnephilidae; genus Limnephilus; species Limnephilus marmoratus. The sequence continues at coordinate 58,985,944 of OU862908.1, forward strand.
TTTCTCTAGTGAGCTCGTCGCAGGTTACAGGGGTAAGTAAATTATGAAACATTTGTAAAAGTGTCTTAACTAAACACGGCAACAAAATATTTCTATGCGAATATGAGCGAACCTTTTCGGGGCAAGCATTTGTCCTTCGCAAATATGTTATTAACGTGGCAAGCAATTCGCGCTCCCATGTAAAGAGGTCTATTCATTAAAAGCAGATTTTGCTTTTAAGAACTAAATGGTGATATTATAATGCGAGATGCCTATATACTGTCAGATTGATTTTTTAACGAATCACAGTCATCTTTCCCCTCTTCGCCCCCCATAGTTTGGTTTTACCCCTCATCTGTATCTTCTGGTCTATTGAATTTGGATGTCTATGGTTAGTACTAAATTTCATGTCTGTAAACAAAATGAAAATTTAATAAAATAAAATACTTTTTTGTTTAAAACCACGAGATTTATTAATTTTTGAACCGACCGGTTTCGCTTAACTTAAGCATCATCAGGGTACAAATTAATACTAAACAAGAAGTACATAATGTGTGCTTATATATAACAAAATATAGAGGGAGACAACATGATACAAATATTACAAACAAATAAACGGTCATAAAATACATTAACATAAGAACTCAAGTAATGGGAAAAACAGAAAGATAATTATGTAGACTAATGGGTTATAATAATAAATTTGGAGAAACAAAGCATTAACTGGCATGGTGATAAGGTGCGCTGGGAATTTTTATTTTTAAGGGTTTATCGGAAACAGACCTAATATAGGACTGCTTGATATGTCTAATTGATTATTAAGTATATGACTTTTGGTTTTTTGTTAATGTATTTTATGACCGTTTATTTGTTTGTAATATTTGTATCATGTTGTCTCCCTCTATATTTTGTTATATATAAGCACACATTATGTACTTCTTGTTTAGTATTAATTTGTACCCTGATGATGCTTAAGTTAAGCGAAACCGGTCGGTTCAAAAATTAATAAATCTCGTGGTTTTAAACAAAAAAGTATTTTATTTTATTAAATATGTCAAACCACAAAGTGATTGCTTTCTACAATAAAATGAAAATTTGCTGTTATCTAGTTCCACCTCTCTATTTCACTCCTAAACCGTATTTTCTTACTAAAAAATAAACCTATCAAAAACCAAATACCCTAGAACATTAATACGTCCCGTAAAATATTGTTTAGAGGCCTAAAACATTAGAAGCATAAACTATCATTCTTTTCTTGTATAATTGCAAAAAGAAATCATTAAAATTGGTTGACATTTGTCCAAGTTATTGCATTTCTATTGAATTTGCTTTATCTTAAAACACAATATATCTGTAACACTTTATATACATACTTTCAAAACAAGCATAGTATGGTTAACTATTTTTTTTTGTTTAAAAAAATAATATAAAAAAGTAAACCGAATTTCATTACATAATAATAAGCATGTGCTATAATTTATTTTTATTTTTATAGATTATCAAAAGGTCAGAAGGAGTGGAGGGACTCCCGAGGAATGAGAGTGGTGGTTGGCCATTACATTGGGCCCGATCCTGACAATGTTACACTAGGTAATAAATCAATAACTTTACATAGTTTAAAGCAAAGTTGCTCCCGCTGTCTGTACGCTTAGATCTATTAAACTACGCAATGGATTTTCACGCGGTTTTCACCAATAGATAAAGTGATTCATGAGGAAGGTTTAGGTATATAATATGTCAAGGTTTTGTGTAAATTGGTTGAAATATATAATATATAAAGGGAGCGGGCTGGCAAGCGGGCGGTATGGATTTGATATGCATGCAAATTAATAGATACAAGGTTGATAGTTACAAAGGTTGGGTAATGGCGTTGTGTTTCGTTAACCAAAGCAATGTGTGGCCAGGTCTGCTAATATATTATAAAAGAAAGTGTACAATGTGCATGCCGCTAAAACTTTGAAACGAGTCCTGGTACGATTAAGGGAGTTATATATGATCTGGTAGCCCTCTATCCCCATCCATGAAGAAGGTTTCCGTTTTTACCTGAAGGGGGTGCTTTTGAAAATATATGGGCTGGAAGTTTCGCCCTCTAGAAATTTCTAGAACAGTCCAGAACGAGAACGGAATGTTCGGGAATAGTCTGGAACGTTTGGGAACATCCCGGATCATTGTGGAACATTCCAGAACACTCTAGAATGTTGTGGGATGTTCTGGACCATTTGAAGCTTTTTTTGTGTGCGTGGGGCTACCATTGGTAGAGGTATATAAAGCAAGATCCGTCGTGGGTTCGAATGTCAGTTCAATCTCATATCAACTCCCTGAGCAAAGCCGGGTACCCCAGCTGGTTTAATATAAAAGTGATGTTATTCAAGCTATGTACCATGCTCCACCATTGGGCAATAATGCTGTGTTTAAAATGGAATAGTAATGCAATAAGTTACGCTCTATAAACCATGAAATAAAGTTCTATTTTTAATCTGAATAATTGCTAGGAATAATTAAAATTCCTATTGTGTAATATGTTGGTTTTGGCCTGTTTTGTTGTTTTTGGATATCTCTTTCATAAAATCAAATTATGAGTCAGTGACTACGCCGTCCCCAGTCAAGGTATGTTGTGGGACTGAATGGAGTGGGGAGGGGAAGGAAAAGGTAAAGAGGAAGGTTGAGACGTGTCCGGAGTCAGATATGGTCACCAAACACAGCTAAAGTCATTTCAAACAACATTTTGATTCTGAAAGGTGATCTTTTACAGAGCGGTACTGATTGTATCTACAAGTGTATTTGAGCACCCTACATAGCCGATGCCAAAAGATTAATGCTCCATAATAATAACAAAACCAATTTAAATTTAAATCTCTACTACATTGAGACCAATTTTAACATTGTTTTACAATTTCTAAAAGTTTGATTACAGAGTTTTTATTCTATTAAATTGATTTCAATTACATTTTTGGTTTTTTTTCAGAGCTTATGAATGAAAACAACTTCAATCCCGTAGCAGGAGTGGGTAATGATGGGCGTCCAGTGGAAATGGCTCCCAAAGACCTTCCTAAGATGCGGCAGCTATTTCAAATTCACCGATTTAACTTGTTGGCCAGCGATCGAATTCCTCTTAACCGTACTCTTCCTGATGTTCGGCGGCAGAGGTACGTATATGCTTTTGGTAAATATTCGGAACAAACGTCAACGGTTATGTACGGGATTGTGTATGTTATCTTTACTTTAAAAAACAGCCTACGTTTTTGAATGGTTTGTCTGGCAAAGCAGTTGTGTAGCGGGCTTGTGTATATTATCTTAATTTTAAAAGTTTTATAAAAAAAAAGTGCGTATTAACCGTTGACGTTTGTTCCGAACTGCTAACAGAGTGATTTGACAGTGTGAAAGCAAATATTCAATTTACGTAAATAAAATTAAAAATGTAACATTTTCAACCTCCCCGAATGCAAATAGTTGTCTTTTATGGTAACTAAGAAGAATCTAAAAGTTTTATCAAAAAAAGTGCGTATTAACCGTTGACGTTTGTTCCGAACAATTACAGTGCTTTTTTTATTGTTATTTCACTGTAGAATATTAATGGATTGAGCTAATGTTTTCAAAAATCTTGCCTTTATTTCTGAGACCCTTGTAAAGAGAGAAAATTACAGAAGCTTCTAAAATTGGAAATCCTTATCTGCATTAGGTGCCCATAGTGTGGGTGGACAGCTTTATGAACATCAGGCATCCACACTATGAGAGCCTACTTTTCAAAATTAATTAAAATATATATGAGAACCTTCCCTCGATATGAATCTTCGTTAGCTGCTAAGATAATGTTTTCATCGATAATCAATAGATGGCAGTGAAACGTTTGCAATGAAACTAGCAACCAATTAGAAATGCCAACAGTTCTATATTTTTCAAGGCGAACATGACACCGTGTTCAAAAATCCCGATGGATGTTTATTTTAGGCAAATTCTGTTATGTATTGTATATCAATGTGTTAATTATTGAATTCTCTGCTTATTTAAAGTTACTGTAATCGAGTATAAGGTGTGTATGAATTTGCACTTGTCAGAACATTTCTGTTTTTCTATTATAATCATTAGTGTATTGTAATGTGTGAGTTTTTTTTTAATATTAATTCCAAAGGTGAGTATAAGGTGAGTGATTCACAACATAGAAATAATTTGTATTATTCTAGAATAAATTCATTGGCTAAGGGACAGTTAACAGTTTATCTGTTTTAGTATCAATTTTCAGAAGTGTGATTTTTTTTAATGAGTGCGGGTGATTCCAAAACCAAACTTATGAAAATCTCACGGTTCTTAATAGGCCACTTGCATGGATATCATAACGACTTGAAAAAACTGTGTGGATAGATTTTTTTACTAAGATTACGAAAATGTTAGTAAAATTTTTTAGAAATAAACAGTTTTTTATTTTATTTTTTAATAAATAAATCCATTATTTGGGCCCATTATTTTTGAATTTAACATTTAACATTCACTAGATTTATTGTTTGTTCTCTGCGAACTTATCATTTGGTTTGACTTTTTGACAGATGTTATGAAGAGAACCCCGTATATTTTATGATGTCTGTACGTATTTTAGAGGTATAATGGTAGTGGTGCTGATTTTAGCAAAATCAAATTTTATAATATTCTAATTATTATTGTAATTTACAAGTACAAGTATATTACATTTGATTTAGTAATATAGACGTTGAACATTATAATGATTTAGGATCAATAAGATGGATCAAGGAAAAAAATATTTATGAGTATGTAATATTTTTGGTATGCCTCATTATTCTCCTGTGCCCTTTCTTGTGGAAAACGTTATTTTTTTTTAAATGATTTTCGGCTATGTAATTATCGTTTTTTCGCACCCATAAAATTATGTCCTGTCTTTCCGGTTTACAAAAAGTGGTCTGATTTTTCGGATTAAAATTTTCAAAAAATCGCCAGGGTTTCAAAAATATGATAAAAAAAAAAACAGGATGTCTTGCCAGAATATTTGCCTAAATCGGAAAACAATTTTAAAAAATGTGATGCAAGTGGCCTATTCATCTTTTTTGTAAACATCTTGGCAAGTGGTTATAAGAATTATTGCTACCTGATTTTATCACTCAAAATCTTCTCTTTTAATTCTAGCTGAATTCCCCGGCGTTGCTTGGGCTTCAAAATCTGACGTAGACAGTAATTCTCCTTTTACTTTGACTGTTAAGTGCCGCAAAGTTTTATCAAGAAGTATCAAAATTTTGCCTTGGGTTGGGAGAAGGGGAGAGGATGTTTTGAAAGTCAAGTGTGCAAAATTTCATTAATCTCGGAATAAAACTGTAGACTTGTATAAAAACAAAGCCACGCCACCAAAACACTCTTCTTTATATAGTATTAAAGAATATAATATTGAACGATTAATGTTTGCTTCTCTTTCTTAATAAGGGATGTTTCAAATTTCCATAGGTCATGTTGGAAATAATGTTGCGTGTTGAAAATAGTCTATTCCAGACATCAAAAACTTTTCAATTACCTGAAAGTCATTTTGAAGATAAAATATAACATTTGTAATTTGTTTATAAATTTTATTTTACATTACAGTTGCAAGACTAAAGTCTACCCGACTGATGGCACGCTGCCCAGAGTTAGTGTGATCATCGTGTTCCACAACGAGGCCTTCTCCACGCTGCTCAGAACCGCCTGGAGCGTGGCTCTCAGGTCCCCAGCATCCCTCCTGGCCGAGATTTTACTGGTGGATGATGCCAGTGACAGAGGTAAAGTATACTGGTGAATGATGCTATTGATGGAGGTATATCATCATTTATTAAAAGAAAATAACTTAGTTTACATCACTTTATTTTTTATATTTTATACTATCAACATGTTTCGTGAACCATGTTCACTTCTTCAGGAATAAAAGTATACTATATGCGAAACATGTTGATAGTATAAAATATAAAAAATAAAGTGATGTAAACTAAGTTATTTTCTTTTAATAAATAAATAATGACATCACAAAGTAACAACCTTTTAGAAGAAGTTTTCTTCGAAAAATTAAAGTATATCATCACCTTATCTGGACTAACAAAAAATTTTCAAAAATTACTTTTGGATACCTAACCAAAATTTGGGAGGCGGTATGGGAATATATTGTAATAATTAAAATATATGTATGGGAATAATACCGCCGCCCGGGGAACCATTTATTGGATAAGTAACACCTCTGCCATAGGTCACCCCAAGTGGTTCGCTACGTTTGGTGACTTAGCAGGTGTGCCTGGGTTCATGGGGTGACATTTGTCCGGGTCTTGGCAGCAGATGCCTCCATCCACCTGCTGCATGGCGGACCGGATCGAGAGAGACTGGTTTAGGGAGGCTTTTGACCTTTCCAGCCAGAATCTCTCGACTCATCGCCTTACACCGCAGTTGGAGGGATGGATTTATACGTCCGTCACTCCCGGACACACTGACCCCCAGATTCCTACCTACCCCTCATACCTTTTTCCTTCCCAGAACTTCCTATCCTTCCCTTCTTTAAAAAGATCTTCTACACAGCATCCCCTAAGATGACATAGGCCCCCGAGGAAAATAATTTTTCTCAGGGCCTCCTGTGTGGAGCTAATGCAGTGGTTTCCAACCGGTGGTCCGTGGACCACAGGTGGTCCGCGAGATCTAAAATGTGGTCCAAAAAACATTTATTCATTTACTACAAAAACCGAATCGAAAGGTATCCAAAAGCTGATTCATAACCCTTTTGGTATTAATGATGGAGAGGTAGCTGAAGAAGTCCAAGAAGAGCACATTGAATTGCAAAATGATGGTAATAGCAAGGACGCGTTACGCGATTAACAGTTTATCATTATTATACCTTGTGGTGGTCCCTGTGAGAACAAATAAATGTAATGGTGGTCCCTGGTGAACAAAAAAACACATTTCTATAACCAAAATATTTTTCAGAGTAATCTGTGTTGTATTTCCATGGATAAGCGTACGACGAAGTTCTAACATCAAGTTTTTGAGAAAAACAATTCCCCTCAGGGCCTATGTCATCTTTGAGGATGCTATGTGGAAGGTCTTTTTAGGAAAGAGAGGAGACGAAGTTGGGGGAAGGAAAAAAGGTATGGGTTGTGGGGAGAAAATTGGACCATGTGCCCAGTGCGTCCAGGAGTGATGGACTTATGAATCCATCCCTCGCACTGCGATGCAAGGCAATGTTCCAAGAGAATCCTGCTGGAGAGGTCAAAAGGTCTCCTTAACCGGTTCTAGGCCGCTCGTTCACCGGTGAGATAGCGAAAATTTAAAAAAAAAGAAAATTATATGCGATTATGTATAAAGAAACTGTATCAAGAACAAGGTCAGAATAACGAAAAGGTCAGAATCGCTTCGCGCCAACAGTATTCTTGATACCACCAAAAGTTTCATTTACCTGGCAGCACCAGTATATTTTTAAATGAATTATCTGTGGAATATGAATGTCACATTTTACCGCAAATTAAACTGTCAAAGTCAGACGATGGTCGGTCACAAAAACTTCAAGAAACCTGTCAATTCATCAAATAAACACAAGTAATGTTGTTTTTATCTATAGTTTATTGTTCAAAGAATGTGTTTTGGTAAATAAAATAAATAATAATTTAAAATAAATGCACAAAATATTACTTCAAAAGCATTCTTTCCGAGATTTCATACGATGTATGGGCATAAAATCCAGGCATTCATTCTCTCCCGATCCGGCCACCCATGATCCCGGATATTCCTTCCAAGTCACCAAACATAACGAACCACTTGGGGTAACCTATGGCAGAGGTGTTGGTTATCCAATTAATGGTTTCCGGGTGGCGGTACCTACACGTGCCTCCCAAATTGTTAATGAAATAATTCATATGAACCCAAAAATACATTTTTGTTCCTTGGTTTCCTGATGCATTCAACCGTATTTTAATGATAACATTAATCCTCATAACATTTCCAGCGTATCTCGGAACCCAACTGGAAGAAGCTGTTAAACTATTCCCTGTGCCCTGTAAGGTGCTCCGCATGCCCCGTCGCACAGGGCTCGTGGGGGCCCGTCTGGCTGGAGCCAAGGCGGCCATAGCCCCCGCACTGCTTTTCCTGGACGCACACTGCGAGGCAGCTCCCGGGTTCTTGGAGCCTCTGCTTGGGAGATTGGCAGAGAGCCCTAACAGTGCAGTATGTCCCGTAATAGGTAATAGGTTAACTTAAATACACACCTACCAATTACAATATAAATAAATATTTTTTATAGTTAGTTTTCACAGTTATAATTACTTTCAAAGCTAAAATTTTTCGTGGTCTGTTAAAATGCACCAAATCTACATCGAATATAATCTATAATCATTATAGGTGATAGGTTAACTTAAATACAATACTACCAATTACCAGTTACAATATAAATATTTATTTTTTTAGTTTTCACGGTTAAAATCATTTTCAATGTTAAAATTTTTTATGGCCTGTTCAAATGCACCAAATCTATATCTTGTTGGGTGTGACTGAATATTGTAGTTTGATGGATACTTAGTATTGGATTTTTATTGCAAATTAGAGATATTTTTATTCTTAAATTTAACTGTAATGAAATTGGGGTAGGTACCTACTGTCTTTGTAGATTTCTCGATAAGTATTGGAATTTGTTCTAAATTTAAGTAACCATAAACAAAGGACTCACTTTTTCAGATGAACTTTTGGTGGGAAAACACAATTTAGGACGTAAAAACTGTAGGAACAAAGTGGGGTTAAGTTAGAGAGAGTTTCAAGTTTGTTTGAAGCCTATGTTAGGTTATATGTTATAAATGTATTTTAGATAGGAGAAGTTATATCAATTATTGAACTGATGTTGAATTATCGTGTTTTTGTTAAAAGTCCCCAAAAATAATTCCAAATGTGTATGTGTAAATATGTCAATTAACCACTCATTTGCCGCTGGTGCGCCGGCGTGTCCTGATTTTGACACGCGATTTTGACCCTTATGTATAAAGAAAGTGTATGAAGAACACGGTCAGAATCGCTTGCTCTATTATCGCTCTTTACCATAGAGAAAACCGCAATTCGCTTGGTCACTCCATATAATTTATATTAATGATTTACCGGAGCCCGGGAACGTGCGCAGTTCTTGCGCATGCGCGGGAAAAATTCTTTGGTCTTCAACTTTGACCTTTCTATGTACGAAATTTCTCAAGGACGCTGTCAGAATCGCCGGACATTGGGTGTCATGGCTGCCGCTTTTTGCGAACGCTAATTGGTTACAACCAACCCCATTTACTCCCGGCATTCAACGAGTTAATCGATTCTTTTTGACTTCGTGGGATCGATTCCCATTTACGGTTATTGTTTTGTGATTTTGATTGGATCTGCTCTGGAAATAGTTCATAGCTGTCATCATGGTACATAATTACATAAATCAACGGTCTGTAAAAAATACACCAAGAGAAAAGTTTTGATAATCTTTCCAGTCAAAATTATCCAGTTAGTTCAATTTACCACCAATACTTTTGGGTCCAGTGGCGCGTACCTAATTGCCTGATTTTCAGATAATTGGCTTTTAAGTCAATATTTTGACAAATAACAGTAGTACTTTGTGGTCATTGCACTGTTTTCATAGAATTCAATTCCGACTTTTAGATTATATTGGTTTAAAAATAACTAATGTTTTTTAGATGTTATCATTTAATCTCTAATTTGGATAAGATCTCTCAGAATTTTGATGATTAAATATTTCATTCTCTTATAAGGTACATAATATGAGAACTTCACTGTAAGGCTGATTCATAAGATTAAATATTATTAATTAACTCCATATGTGAGTTATTATTTTTTATTACGTTTGCGCAGGTTCCAGCATATGGTCTCCAGATAGTCTGCAGTCAGGGTGTAAGTTGAGCTGCCTTATAGACTTCCTTCTGTTCCACACCGAGGAACCGTACTGTGAGATGAGAGAGTTTGAGGTGGTTTGAGGTTATCCTTTGTGTAGTAAAAACACTTGTGTTTTGTACTGGATATTTGTAACTGTTTATTCTGTTGAATAATTTTACAGAGAGATTCTGGTCCGAGCACTTGACTGGCGACAATTATTTAGACTAATTAAAGTTTAGCAGAAGAGAAAGACGACTTGATTTCAAGGGAAATAAGCAGAGTTTAGGAAAAAGAATGACAAGCGAAATGATATCAAGCCATTTTATAAACATTGAAAGAGAAAGTTTACGCGGCCACAGACAAAATAGATTATAGACAGACATAGCAATATTTTAGTAAGAGGTGGCATAGACACGAAAGTTTAAGGGAAGAGGCTCTACACATCGAGATTAGAATAAATGATAAATAAAAGTGTTCAGTGCTAAATGAATTTAAATATAAAATAGGACAATCACAACACACAACATCCAACAACGTTAAATGCCGTTATTGTTTTCCACAGCCCAGTGTATTCAGTATCCGGCTAAAACAATTTAAATAATTCACGTACAAAAAATCTAAAACCCTCATTTCCCGGAAGTTGTTTCGATTGACCCAAGTTTTGTTTTCCATCTTGTATTGTTGAAAGCGTACTGGCATTTGTCCGCCGTCACCATAACCGAGAAATGAGATTGAAATGACTTGACAGCGATCGTGTTTCCATTGCAAACGATCTCGGTGATTTTGATATACACAGGTAATTTCGATGCATAACCAACACAAGACAAAAAACTGTGCGCCGGCAATCTCGGGTGTAGTGGGCAAGTTAAGACGTGTTTTGTATTACTGGCATTTCGACCCGTCACTCGTAGTATCCAATTCGGGCTGAATTGGATACTGCCGTAGAAATGTACATATCGTTACTTCGGCAACGTCATCTCGTTTTTGGTAATGGTGACGGTGGACAAACGCCCTTACTGTTTAAAGTTTTCCCTGCTAAAAGCTAATTTTATTAAAATGTTACAGATATCATCAATGATGAGACCCTGGCATATATTAAGAGTTTTGAGCTTCACTGGGGAGCTTTCAACTGGAATCTCCACTTCCGCTGGTACACCCTGGGGAACAATGAACTGCAGAAGCGGAAGTCAGATCTGACGGCTGCCTTCCCCTCACCAGCCATGGCCGGTGGTCTATTCGCCATCATGAAGGATTACTTCTATGAAGTAGGAGCCTACGATGAACACATGACAATATGGGGCGGAGAAAACCTAGAAATGTCCTTCCGTCTCTGGCAATGCGGAGGTAAAGTGGAAATCGCTCCTTGCTCTCACATCGGCCACATATTCAGGAAGTCTAGTCCATATTCCTTCCCCGGTGGAATGAAAGAAATATTATCTACAAATCTAGCGAGAGTGGCGTTGGTCTGGATGGATTCCTGGGCAGATTTCTTCTTCAAATTCAATCCTGAAGTTGCCACACAAGCAGGCACTCAAAATATAACCGAACGTCTAGAGTTGAAGAAGCGGCTCAAATGCAAAGGCTTCGAATGGTATTTAGACAATGTCTGGCCCCAAAATTTCTTTCCGAAAGACAACAGATTCTTCGGAAGAATCAAACATATCTCTACAAAGAAATGCATCATGCGACCTGTCAGTAAAGGTGTTATGGGACAACCCTTAGGACCCGCTACCATTGGCGAATGTGTTAAAGATGATAATTTGAATGGGTTTTTTGTGATTACGGAAGAAGGGTTTATGATGATGGATGAGTCCATCTGCCTGGATGCTCCCCAGGAAGGGGAGTTTGCGGGGGAGGGGAAGGGGGTGGTGAGGGTGATGGGGTGCAGCGGATATCCGAGACAGAAGTGGCAGTATGACAAGAGTCAGAACAAACTGAAGCACGTGCCCAGTGGGCAGTGTCTCCAGCCCGATACGGTGGTCCCAGCTGATAATATTATCAGGCTTCACTTGGTGCCATGCACGGCTTCTCCAAACCAGCGATGGATTTTGGATTCTGTGCCTTGGAAATAGTGTGTACATAAAGGCTGCTTTTACAATTCCTACGGCAACGGCATGCGCATTTCATTTATTTAATACGAGCGAGGAAGATGCAAGAAAATGATTACTTCAAAGCCGACATATGTACATTGTTTGTCTCATCGTTTGTCTCACTATTATTTAGTGTACGGTTTTTACCTTTTGTGCCGTTGCCGTACCGTAACCATAGGAATTATAAAAGCGCACATCTGTCCAAGGAATCATCCAATATCTTAGTTGTTATAAGGACTGCTAGACATTTTCTTCCTTCCAAATAGGAAATTTTTAAACTAGGAAAGTGTTGTGTGGTGACAAAAATATGGTAAAAATTGTAAAAATTCAGATCTGCTAACAAAACACGACTCAAACCACTTCGTACAATACTGTTACATATTCTGAATAATCTTTTTGCAACACAGAGATTAATAATTGTATATTATTAATTGTGATTGTAATCATACAATTTCCGATTGTGTTTGTAATCATCAATGTAAGAAGTGTCATGCGTCATTTCTGCATGTTCCTGGAACTGGGAGATTGCAAGTTCAGTCAGTATAAATAAAATTTTTTAATTATATTGATAGTAATATTGGATTTGGATCTGATTAACGTTAATAATTTTTTAGCAAATACTTTGCTAATCTCTAATAATATCATTCATTAATGTAAGATTTTTAAGCCTTTGACAGACTGATAAGAAATTATAATTAGCTTATATAGCTTATAAAGTGATGATAATTTTATTTGTAGTTATTGTTCGTAATTATTTAAGTAGTAATACAAAATATGATCTGGTCAAACTCCATTTTTGGAAACGGATAATGTATTATTTATTTATCAATTTTCCTTAGGCGGGGGTTTTGAAGAATTATGGTACCTACGCATTAAGCTATAAGTTCAAAGCGTTTTTTGGGCATGATCTATATCACCATATCGCTCGCCATACAATCCCATACAGACCTGTCACACAGACAGATAATTTCGATAGCGGAAATTTGAGACAAGAAATCCAAAAATTAGTTAAATATGTCATTTTTCTCTTTTTAGAGGATTTTTTTCTGAATAATTAAAAATATATTAAATTCTCTTATTAAAGAATTTACAAAAAGTTCTGAAAGATCTATTAGGTAGATGGATGAATGTTCACTTTGTAATAAAAATTCATAATAATTGTAGGTCTACAAAAACAGAAGATATAATTTTTTTTTGAAAAAAAAAAACTTTTTTTTTGTTCTCCTAAACTATTAACATTTTTTCCTTTACAGAATTTAAAATTTCCTTTATCAGTATGTTATAAGCTTAGACGAGGTGATGATGATATGCCATGGTCAACTAGCTGGATGATATTTAAAAATGATGCAATACTCTCTTAGTTAGGGCCAGATCAATTAGGGAACTGCCGTGGTCATGCGACTGTCAGCTGTTAAGGTGACAGACCACATATAAAGAAATGATATTCTGTTCTCTCCTACTTCCCTCTTCCATTCGCTAAGGCTGGGTTTAGACTCGTAAGTTTTTTCCTGTAAATCGCTCTTGTAAGCGATTTATGGCCAAATTACCAATGTAAACGACACCAAAAGTCACTTAACGTAATTTATAGCAAGTTACAGAACTTATTCTTTCGGAAGTTTTTTGACAGGTCTAATCGCGTCCGTGCGAATTATCGGTCCAATCCTTTCCAATCTTAATGTTTTTGTTTTTAACATTCACATATTTGAAATTTTTAAGTCAGTTGCTGTCAGCAGATGTCAGGTAGCTGTCATTCAGATAAAACGAAATTAATTGCCGCCTTTGACTTGTTTAATTAAAGCCAAAAACTATTTAAACACTTTATTGGGACCTTTTCATCTTTATTAACAAAATCGCGTAAATTTGACAGTAACCGGTCGTTGTTGACAAGAAGCCTTACTGAAATCTTACTGCAAATAAATTTACAGATGTAAACGGTCGCATGAGCATTTACACAGGTCGAACTTCCGAACAACTTCCGTGATCATTAATTACCACAAGTCATGCATATGTAAACGCTCCTGTGAGTGTGCTCCTGTCAAAATCTTATGTAATCTGTAAATTTTAATTACAAGTCTAACCCCAACCTATGGAAAGGGGGAGAGTGTAGAATATTATTTCTTTGTAAGGGATCTGTCACCTTGATAGCTGACAGCCGCGTGACCATGGCAGCTCCCTGATTGATCTCATGCCATATGAAGGAATTGCTTTATGTGACACTATGACTAGACATGGGCAGACTCATTCCCAGGGGTGAATCGATTCATTGTGATTCCCTCGGCCTTTTGAATTGATTCATTTTATTCATTCCTTTAATTCCAAAAAAAAAAAAAAAAAAAAAAAAAAAAAAAAAAAAAAAAAAAAAAAAAAAAAAAAAAAAAAAAAAAAAAAAAAAAAAAAAAAAAAAAAAAAAAAACCCTCGCTTACTTAAAAAACCTCGGCTACGAAGCGAAAGAGGAGGCCGAAAAGGCTACGATGAACCGCAAAAAGAGGAGACCGATAATACTATCTCATTCTCTCGCAGACTACTTCTACATACTTCTTAGTTCTCCTTTAGGTGCATGTGTTTGCTCTTTTTAGTGTCGTTATTTTTGGTTTCATCGAGTTTCAAATCACAACGGTGATAAATAAGTTTTCACTACGCAAAGCCCTCTTCTTAGTGTAAATTATGTTGTTTTGAAAAATCGTAGGTACTAAAAACGACGCGCGACGAGGTTAATGAAATATTTCAATGTGTACTTAGATATTATTTTGCCCAAAAGACAAATTTTTAACAAGAAAAATGTGTTTATATTAGGCAAGCAATTAAATCTTAAAATTAAACAGTTTTCGTGGTTAACCCTTAAAGTTTTACTAATTTTTATTTATTTATTAAACTTAAAATTGTTTCATTTCACGTGATCTAAACTTCCCACTACCTTCAGCCTCGCAAAAAATCCCAATTGGGGATGCCATAGTTTCATTAGCTCCAGACGGGACTTGTGCGGATTTCACATAAAAAACATACTATTATCGCGCTTTCATAGGTAGGTATATCCGGACCGGTCACCTGGAATAAGCTCCAGTCAAATATATATTTTTTAAATGCACCTACCTCAATGGTGAAGTTAAAAAGACGCGCCGAATAAAAACTAATTAAAAGCCCTGGCGACACGCGTCGTATAATTTGTTACAAAAATAAAGGAACAAATCGCTCGATTATCATTTATCAGTATCACGGTTCGATAGCGACTGATTTTTTGTTTACGGCTAGAGTAGACAGAGACAGATACCACAAAAAAACAATAATATAGATAAACATCATTTTGTTTCTACAAGTATTGCATCACAATTTACGCACGTGTGAGGGAGAAAAGACATAGAATAAACTTTCGCTTTTAGTCCTTTTATTAACGTTCCGCGGTCCGAAGTGGGAAGTTTCACCCTAAGATGACGGCTTGGCCGAGCGGGGACTAACGACGAACCGATTCTCTGCGGGCATCAAGAAATGAATTGGGAACTTCTGACTAATAAGTGTCTTTTGTCTTGCTGTGACTTGAATAACTTGCATTCCGCGGACCGGTCGGATCGACTCGACACGTGGTACCCAGGGACCCGTGGGACTACGACGTCATAAATGAATAAGAAATAAATGTTTTGATTCCTTGAATAAGTGAAACAGAGATTGGGGTTGCGGATTGAGTTCGCACAGACCGAACAGGTTACAGGACTATGACCACGGAGGAACGATTCCTCCGTGACTATGACTGGCGGGACTGGCGGGACACAACTGTGAAACAGACGCGACACACGGAGCTCAGAATTATTTGGATCTTGGCTGACTCGCTTGGCGGTTTTGTCACTTGGATTGGGGACGGGGACTACAGGGTTTTTTGTAGGTATAAGATTTACTGCGCGGGATACTACACAGTACCCGTGAAAGGCAATTTCGCGGCGCGCTTCGCCTGTGGTAGGTGTACCTATCCGCGCAACAAATATCCAGAATAATATTTTATTTAATTCTTACGAAACACTACAATATTTATAGAGTACATTATTATTTTCTTACCTCAATATAACATGAAATATTTAACTGTAAAATAAATTAATCAAAATAAAAATAAATATGGTGCTGTTAAAAAATCGTAAGATGCAAGGCCAAGGGTAAGGAATAAAGATTTAATTCCTTTTGAAAATGAGAATCAGATCGAGTGTGTTACAAGATTGAATTTATTCATTTAATTCAGTCATTCAATTTTGCCCACGTCTAACTATGACATATACGTGGCCCATACGTCGGTATGGGCCACGCCCAAAAAACGCTTGAAGCATATAGCATGGTTTGACACATGCATCAAATGGTTGAAATATGCATTAGAAAGGGCTCAAAATATGCACTAATTATCAAAAAGGCTTAAATATGCATTATGCATGCACAAATTAATGTAATCCGATTCAACACACTAACAATCACAGCATTCAAAATGGCAGCACAATAATTGAAAAGTCCATATCAATGTGATTTTGCACGGTAGTGGAGATTAAATCTGAAATCTCTTGATTTAAATTATAGACTATTTTTATCACCGCTGACCAATAACAAAATTATATTACATACAGGTATTAAAAATATGTACTTAACATTTTAAAAATTTGATATCAGTTTTTGCTTTAGATATACGTACATATCTTTACTTAGGTATTTATTGCGATGAAAGTTTTTTGCTGATGTTATTAATAAACTACTATTATCGGAGCTTTTAATATTGTGGCAACAAATTATAAGAATTATGGCAATCTCATTCTAGAATACATAATACTTTAGTAAAAAAGCATTTGGATAACATTGACCATTTGTGACTTTATTTCACCCAGGTTGCGCTTGATTAGTTAGCGTCTACATTGTCACAATTCAAGGGCTTAATGTCAAACAACATTATCTACAAAAATCGTACAAACAATTCTAGAACTAGTGTTGTTTGACTTTCAGCTCTAGAAATCTTTATATTTATTTTGTAGATAACGTTTGACATTAAGATGACAATATACCCTAAAATATATTCAGAATCTTAACGACGTAAGTAAAGAAACCGTGTATACAAATTGCGACTCGCGACCCGTGCGACTCGCGACCCGTGCTCTGGACGAACCTACTGTCGAATTTGCCGTATCAAAGAAAAGAGGAAGAAGATAAATAATGTGGGAATCTTAACGACGTAAGTGAAGAAAGCGTGTAAACAAATATACGCCGCGGCACGGCGTATTGCATGAACGTACGGTCGAATTCACCCTAGCAGGCCTGGAGATTCGACCTTTCTGCAGCGTTGATTTTAATTAATTTTGAAGAACGTGCTACAAATATTAAAAATGTAAACACATGTTGTCCTCCCGAAATTATTAATTCATCGTCTAGAAAAATAAAATCTGGTGCTTACCGCTAACTTTATAGTTGAAAAACGGGTTATATAGTTTTCAAATCGTTGTACGTAAAATATATTAATGGTAAGGTACTGTTTTTATTAATCTAGTATATAAATAATTCGCATTTCTTGTGCGGCATGGAAATAAAAAAGTTATTTTAGTTACGGATTCGCCGGAAATTATTAAAATGTAAGTTTTGAGCGTACAAAAATTATTAGGATTGTGTACCGCCTTAAGCCTTCGAATTATTGCCCTTTGAATTTCAGGTAGGTTTACAAAACCTATATTTCTACATACTTTTTTCTCTCTGCAGCTTAGTTTTATTTACATAAAATAATTGAAGACTATGCCACTAATTATTGTATTTTTTAATATGATAATATGACCTGTGATAATGTTATTAACAATAATACTTGATGTAAAATAGTTGCTAACTTTTTTTTATACATGGTATTGCAATATTTTAATAAAAAAATGAATGAAATTAAGTGTTTTATAAAAAAAATGTGTGTTCATTCTCTAGTGCTTACCTATATAATAATTTCCTTTGTGTGATATTATTATATTCTATTTCAATAAACCATTTGTCGCCAATCTTATCAATCTGAGAATCACAATTTTGAGTGTTTTTGGTAAAGGAAAAAAAACAAATGAAATTAGTCTTAATTTTTTATTTATAAATTTTGATTCATAAGACGTGAAAAAACTTAAAATAACAACATACATACTTAAAAATAAATGGTGATAATTATATCAGAAGTGTAAGAGCGGTGATAATGTTTTGATTATTACAAGATAATGTAGATAAAGATAAAAAAAAAATAGTGACTTCATACAAACGGAAGGAAGAAATTCGATTTCGATGACTCTGATTTTTCTGCATGGAGTTTAAATTTTGAACCATAAGAATATCTTCCTATGTAATATGCCAAGGAAATGAGTGAAATGCTCACATTATGAGTGAGATGTGATGACTTAATGGTTAATGAGCTTGGCGAGCACCATACTCGCGAGCAGGGCAATGACGGAGACCTGAGTGCCCACAGCGCTGTTGCAGAATTCTCCAACGCAGTAAGTGCAGATGGCATCCTTCTTGCCCTTGGTCAGCTCCACTCCGATGAGATTGTCGCAGGTGGTCTTGGCATTGGCGGTTAGTACGCAGCCCTTGATGACATCGATGGAGTCTCCCGCTGTAATTACAATTGGAGGGTTAGTTAATTATTTTTTATGATTGATGGAAGTCTTTTTGCATTCTACACATCAATGCATCTTCTATACACTGGGATGGTGACAGGTTTTCATGGATCTCCTTGGATATTTCTTCTAGCTACTTTCTCTTGAATTAGTGTATCTTGACTTTCTTTACACCTTTCATACATTTTACATGTTGTCATGTTCACTAGAAGTCCGTAACCTCACATTTGAATCTATTATATTTTGTTCTGAAAGAGGTGTCGCCAGAGTAACGAAAATTTTTAGGTACTTAAGCACAGTGGCGGCGTAGGGTAGATTGGCACCCGGGGCGCTTTTGTATTGAACTAAAATAAAATACCAAATACTAATACTTAAAATAAAATACCCTACTTAAAATAAAATACCAAATACTTTTTTTTTTACATGAACTCCACACAGGAGGCCCTGAGGAAAGTAATTTCCCTGATGGCCTATGTCATCTTTGGGGATGCTGTATGGAGGGTTTTTTAGGAAAAAGAAGGAGAGGAGGGTTCTGGGAAGGAAAAGGGTTTAAGGGGTGGGTAAGATTCTGGGGTTCAGTGTGTCCTGGTCATCAGACCTAAACACACCTCATCCCATGAACCCGGGCACCCCTGCTAAATCACCAAATAACGTAGCGAACCACTTGGGGTGACCTATGGCAGAGTTGATGGTTATCCAATAAAGGTTCCCGGGGCGGCGGTATCCGTTCCCGCCACCCAAATTGAACATAACAAGATTACGAGACTTTATTTTACTAAAATATTCGATCACATTATCAAATTTTATTTCCGTCTCTCTTTCAATTGAAAAAATCGAAAGATTGGTTAGTCGCGCTCGGCTCATTGTGGACCTTAAGTAAGATTTTAATAATTTTAATTCTGAAAAGCTTCTTTCATAATTATGTAATCATAATTATTTCATAATCACTTTCATAATTTCACTTTCATAATCTTCTCATATTATGAGCCACCAAAACACGTATTGTTAAAAAAATCTCAAGCCTCGATTACATTGAGCGAGTTTACAAGCTACTAGCCGGCGTATTCACTAACTGCTAGTGAACTCGCTCAGTGAGCAGATTTTTACACTGAAGAAGTTTACTAGCAGATAGTGAATATGCTGGCTAGTAGCTTGTAAACTCGCTTAATGTAATCGAGGCTTAAGACATAGCGCTAAACTCAGAATAGCCCCATTTTACAATGAATTTGAAAAGCTCCAATGTAGTCCATTAAACTACTTCTTGGGCAGAAATGTTGGTGGCTTACAAGTTTCTAAGCATTTCCAAGCACTCCATATTTTCTGATAGTCGTTTAACGGACACGTCTACATTTTTCATTAATATTTCCCATCGCGCTCGATGTTACGCGCGGTATAAGATCAGACCAAGCGCAACATGAATTCATTCTTAGGGAATTAGAAATTCATTCTTAGGGAATTAGAAAATGAAAATATAGTTGCGATACGTTTCAAAATTTGATATATTAGTTTGTAGGTACCTAGATACAAGAGTAGGTTGTTATTTGTTGATGTGTTTGTATAGACGTCTAGAGAGAGATTATTATTGTGCGAATTCTTTGGCTGTACGAGTGAGTCGTCGTTGTCACCCCTTGGTGCTTGGTACCCGGGGCGGACCGCCCCCTCCGCCCCCCCCTTACGCCGCCACTGCTTAAGCAGTGATGTTATATAAATAGACTTACCATAGTTTCACACACTCGCAAAATAATGTGGCAAGTAAACAACTTTTTTTAATTCAAAAGTTATTCATGTATTAAAAAGATATGCTACTTCCACACCGAAGCCAATCTTCCAACTCAAACTTCCAACGCACGAACTACTTCTATACAATCGTCTGAAAGTTTGAAATTGAAAGTTGGCCTCAGTGTGACCGTACCATAAGATAATCAAAGAATGTGTGTTTTTCTCTAACGATTCATAAAATTGTCGGACATGAAACATGAAAATTAATTATATTGCTTATAATAATTGATAACAAACAAGTAATTTGTTTGTACATACAGGTAAATGAAATGTTATTTCTTCACTTTTACTACTTTTGCCGTGTAATGGAAACATTTTCTCATCACACAGGAGGGCATTTTGGCACTTTTTAAATGCAATTTTCCTACTGGTAAGACACGACCTTACTTGACGAGTGACAGTTTAGTACTAGAAATCGAGTACAGTTCAATTGTCTTGCTTTTGGCTTTCCACCTTGAGATTTCTACCACGCGTCTACAGTATATAACGTCATTGTGCTCAAGTACATTTTATTAAATTTCTTGGAACTGTTGGCAGACTAATTCAAACAAATGTCATCTGTGATTGGGTTTACAATCTTGAGATGATTGGTTTATTTATGATCTTGAGTATGATTTTGTGAGTGGTTTGGTTTATTTATGATAATTCTGTTACTGAGAGCTCTGTTGTAACATGCAACAGTGATGCCATTCCTGACGAAATTTCGTTAGATTTACCAATTTCAGTTAAAATCTACCGAAATTTATGATTTTTGAATACAAACCAAATTTTTTAAAAATCTACTGAAATTTTGAAACCTACAGAAATTAGCTAATATCTACCGATATTTGCAGAAAATATCAAAATTTCGTAGTTGCTGTGGAATTTTTTCTTCCGAACAAGATGGGAAATAGAAATATTTTAGGGAAATCATATTGTCTAATTTTGAAAACCTATCGATTTTTATCACCAATCTGTCGAATTTTTCAACTCAAAACTACCTACGCCTATTTTCGCGGCATGGCGTCACTGCATGTAACTTCTCTTTCTGATATAAGTGCAAACTTGGGCAAATTACAAAATGGATAGGTATAGTATCGAAAGACTTTGTGCCCAATACAATAAGACTTTCTGCGTAATGTTTAGGTACTCGGCTACTGCAGTGCTTCCACCAGTATGTTCATGGATGGCTGTTCAGATCTGGTCACCAAACACGGCTAAAGCCATTTCAAGCAACGTTTCAATTCTGAATGGTGGTCTTACACCTGGGGGATACTGAGAGTATCTTCCACTCTGGAACGTGCCGTAAATATACTACATATTATTTTAAATGAATCAATTGTGAAATAACACAAATTAATCAAATAAAATTTATTTGTCACGCCGGGATTCGATCCCGCGACCTTCGGAGTGCTAGTCAAGAGCCTTACCACTGGACTATGCCAGCCGTCGAAATGGCGGTCTGAATGGTGGTCTTACACCCGAATGATACTGATAGACTATCTTTCACTCTCGAACTTGCCGCAAATATACTTATACTATACTTACCTATATATTTTTACTAAAAACACGCAAATATACTTACTATATATTATTTTTAAATGAATTAATTGTGAAATAACATAAATTAATCAAATAAAATTTATTTGCACATCGATCCCGTGACCTTCGGATTGTGAATCAAGAGCCTTACCCCTCGACTACGGCGGACGTCATAGTGCATAATTTTATTATGGTTGTCGTTTGAGAAATACGGAAAGGTTGCAAAGGAGGTATGAGCAGTACTTTTTAAATTTTAGGCCCGAAAAAAATTATTCCTTTCAGGACCTCTGTCATCTTTGGAGATGCTGTGTGGAGGGGCTTTTTAGGGAAGTTAGGAGAAAAAGTTCTGGGAAAGAAAAAGGCACGAGGAGTGGGTAGAAATCTGTGGGTCAGTGTGTCCAGGAGTGACGGATGTATGAATCCATCCCTCCTGTTATGGTGTAAGAGAGTGAGAATGTGTTCCGAGAGATTCTGGGGAGGTCAAAAGGTCTCCCTCAACTGGCTTCTCGCGAACTGGTCTGCCATGCAGTTGACGGGCAGACTCATCCGCTGCCAAGACCCAGACAAACTTTACCACATGAACCCGGGTACCCCTGCTAAGTAACCAAACATAGTGAACTCAGGGTAACCTGTGACAGAGGTGTTGGTTTTCTAATTAATGATTTCCGCGGCGGCGATACCCGTACATCTCCCAAATTATGTAGGTGCGGTGTGATTCAAGAAAAGCAAGTTAGACTTACAGACTGAGGGGTCGCTGGCGGTCATCTTGAGGCAGGTCCAGTCCACCAGGACCTGGCCAGGGCCGGGTAGCACCTTGTCGACTCCATCGTCCAGCCACGACGGGGTCACGATGTTCCTCAGCTCGCACATGGTCTGGTCACCCCTGTCGGACGCTTCCTTCGCAGAGCACTCGCGGCACCTCTTCTGGTAGCAGCCGGTGTTGTTTGCTGCCGAAACTGTAAAACAAATCATGCAATAAGGAACTCCATCTCCTTTAAAAATATACTTTTATCAATAATGAACCTTCTAACTTAAACACTTGTATAGATTTTTATCTAGTTATTGTTAGTGTTTAGATTTAAACCCAGGATTCAAACCAATTATGGAGTTAAGAGTTACCATCAAGGGTTGGATTGCGATCAAAGGGTTGTCTGATTTGTTCGTCAGATGTCTCAAATAGAATCATTTATTTTTGTCTCTTTCTCCCACAACAGACAAGGTAAGTAAGTACCTTTATAAAAAGGCTTGCATCGGTGAAATTAACTTACTTTATAAAAACTTGCACTAAGAATTTAAAATACTATTGAACCCTTGTCCGTTGGGTGGGGAAAAGTTATTGTTGTCAGTGGTAACTATTCAATCATAACAATAAAAATCAAGAAATTAAGTTACAAAAAAAAAGTGCTTCATTTATAAAAAACCAGTCTAACTAAAAGATTTCTCCTGAGTGAAGACCTACATTTTTACAGTTTAAAAATAATTTTCAAAGTTTTAATTTTTTTGGTCTCCCGAAATCGCACTAACTCCGAATGACAGCTACCTTACCGGATAGCAACCGACTTCGAATTTAAATACATAATGTTATAAACAGAAACATTGAGATTAAGGATTGGACCGATAATTACTGAAGGATGCTCATTTTCAGAAAACTTTTTTCCCCCTGAAAAATAAATTATATTCCGTCGGATTTTGGAATCGGAAAAGTTTCTTTCCGTGTGACCTGTCAAAAGTGAAAAGTTTCTAGTTAATATTTTGGTTGTTAAATAAAAAAATCAAATGTATTGTAGGTGCGTGGGGATGGGATCCATGACAGAAATAAGAATAGAGGACTCCAGTTACTAATATCTACAGCCTGTATGTCGGACGAATATCTACTGCTCATATGTTGAACCAATATCTACGAACTTCAGAGTGTTGACTAATATCTACAGAGCGTAGGTTGAACTAATATCTACAGAGCGTAGGTTGGACTAATCAGCTAAATGTGTCCAATAGTCCGATATCAGGGATTTTTACATACATACTTACATAAATTAAGTTTTTTAAACTGCATACGCAATATTACGTTATTCCAATATGCTATACATAATTGCAAATCCAACCTCTGCCAGTACTGTAGATATTCGTCAACACTTTGATTCTCATAGATATTAGTTCGATTTTTTCAGTTTTTGGAATTCCTGTAGATATTAGTAGACGCCTCCGAATAAAGCGCTGTAGACGATGACCGCCGATAAAAAAAAAAACATTAACCATTCATTTTCTCAGTTCAATATATTTCATTAAAGTAACGGACATATTCATTGTTTGATCTCTTAAAAAAGTTAAATACAAAGTGAAAAAAGTAATGCATTTTTATACTAAAGTAGGAAAATGAAATAAAGAAAATCAATATTAATTTCGAAGAGCAATTGAGTGTACGATATTTTTTGTCAGTCCGTCTTTAGCCAACACAAATGAGCTCGATGGTATGCCCACGCAAGAACATGATGCCGATTGAAATATCAAAATGACGCGACGCGTCTTGTGAATGTCTTGCACATGTGTGGATGAAAGTTCGATGAGGCGGACGTAGCGCTATCTGTCATTCAACAACATAAATAACATAAATAATTTCGTTCTGTTTGAAATACGAACGATGACGGTTAAATTGTTCATAAAAAAATACCAAAATTGCGATTAAAAAATGGAAGGGTGGGGGTAGGAGGGTTAAAATTTGGGATTAGGGGTCGTTCATTAATCACATATATCACCGGGGGGGGGGGGGGGGGGGGGGGTAATGAGATATCACGAGTATTTATTTTTCATGCTAATATTCTGAAAATTTCAAAATACTTTGTACTAAAAAATACACGTGATTTTGGGGGGGGGTTTAAAAAGTTGCTAAAAAACATCACGTGATTAATGGACGACCCCTTACAGGTATTTTTTGATGCCAAATAAAAAAATAAAATTGTCAAAAAAAATTTCTGTATAGGGTCACCCTAATCACTTAGCGGTATGAAATTCATAAAAATCGGTCAAGCCATTACGGAGGAGTGCGACCACAAACACTGTGACACGAAATTTCTATATATATAAGATATGATTAAACTTAACACGGAATCAGCGTTTGTTGACCTACCTACATCTTATATCCACATGATTTTTTTAAAGCCATAATATTTTTCACTGGAGTTACTTATTGGGGGATATTGTAAGGCTGAAATGGGGAAGAGATGGAGATTGATAGGTAAGAAGGTGAGGTTGAAACTGGCTACCACTAAACACGGCTAAAGTCATTTCAATCAAAATTTAGATTCTGAATGGTGATATTCCAATTTAACCAGGGCCTCACTGCAGTGGCGGATACAGAAAAAACTCAAGGGGGGGGGGGGGGGGCGCAAAAAATATATGTGTAAGAAAACTAAAAAGTAGATAACAGTGGGGAGAATACGAAGCACCGTACAAAGAGGAGACCGACTATACTATCCCATTCTCTCGCAGGCTAAAACATATAGATGTATGTGCTTGTCAAATCACAATGGTGCTAAAGAAGTTTTTACTTCAATAAATAAATAAAAGATTGGCGGACCGCACATTTAAAACTTGGCTGGCCACAGGGAGCAGTAGGGCTTTATTACACGATCAAGGAAATCAAATACTTGAGTCGGGCCATGTTAAGGGTACCTTTACATGAAACGACGTATGAATGTGAATGAATCGAAAGTTTCAAGTTAGGAGGCGAGTGTGGGTACCGCCGCCACGGGAATTATTTATTGGATAAACAACACCTCTGCTATAAGTCATCCCAAGTGGATCGCTAAGCTTGGTGACTTAGCAGGGATGCCTGAGTTCATGGGATGTGGTTTTTCAAGGTAGCGACGGATGCGTTTGCCCACTTACTGCGTGGCGAGCTGGAAAGGACTGGTTGAGGGAGACCATTTAACCTCTCCAGCAGGAATCTCTCGACCCATTGCCTCGCATCGCAGTGGGAGGGAAAGGTTCATCCGTCCATCTCTCCTGGACACACTAACCCAGAGAGTCCTAACCACCTACCTTTTTCCTTCCCTTTCCCTAAAATGACCCTTCACATAGCGTCTCCAAAGACAATTCGTAATAGTTACCCAAATTGACAGTGGATGAGTTTGTGAATTCGGGAAGTATGTTTACGAGAAATGGGAAGGCTATTGAATATAATAGAAATGATAATAGAAATGATAGAGATATTGAAAGAAGGGTAAATGCAGGTAACTCCGCATTTATGGAGGACTGAACGCCGTTGGCGCTAACACAAAACTGTTGAAAGAAGCGAAGCTAGCAGTCCACAATGGAGTGCTGATACCAACCCTGATGTATAGCAGTGAAGCATGAAACTGGCAGAGGAAGGATTAAATGCTATAGAATTGAGATCCCTGTGGCATATGCGTGGTAAAGCCATGTATGAGTGTGAGAAAAATATTAAAATAATGCAAGACTGATGCAAGCGTAATAAATAAGATTAAGAAAGGGACGCTTAGATGGTTTAGACATATAGAGCGAATGATTGAAGAAAGTTTTTCTTCATACATAATATTTATAGGGCGGGCAAGGGGGGGGGGGGGGGGGCGCGCCCCCCATATATATCCGCCACTGCCTCACTGAAAGTATCCACAACTCTAATACAAATTAAATGAAATATACAGTAATTGTTGCCTATCTGAACTAAGTACCTATGGTCTGACATAATATATGAGACATGCGTCTTTTGAACAAATATTCAACATGTCGCAAAGTTGTACAAATAATATTTCCGGTTGTGTAAGTACCTATTTACCTTGGTTATTTCTATTGGAAATGCGCACCTACTTAGATTAGGCGTGCGATAAGATAAGGTTAAATAATATTTTAAGTAGGTAGGTGGGTACTTAAATAATATTAATGTACAACGCTTGGAAGAATAATAAGAAAAAATAATGGATTCCTTGTCAGTTCTTCGACGTCTCCTACAGCCTACAGATCAACTTTTACCGCCCTTTTAATCAAATAATGAGGGTTTCTTTAGGTTATAAAAGCATTGCAGTAGTGATGGTTATAATCGAAATATTTTGAAAATAGAATCACCCTGGTTCGAAACGTTTGCATAATCCAATGATTCTAATTCGACCGAAGAAAAAAACGACGTCATGCTCGCAACGATGTCTCCAAAAATGAGTGTCACAAAGAATGCAAGGCTGATACAGGTTTAAAAGCTTAGTGTACAATATTTACGAAAGTTAGTGGACACTGATGAATTGGGCATATTGGAAATCAGTGAAGAAATGAACGTCAGAAGCGGCTAAGAGAATAGGTATATGACGCGAAATGAATGGTGGAAGTTTGGGACGCCCAACGATGACATTGCACGATGGTAGGTATGACACGGCATGGTAGTTTATTCACGAGCAAGTGAATAAACTACTCATTAAGTCATGTAAGCAGTAGCGTAGCTAGCGTGGGTGGCACCCCAAAAAAGAACGTGGTGTCAACCCCCCCCACCCTCATTAAGGGCCCGTAACCCGGATTTCTACCGATTTATTACATATTTCCCTTAAACACGGTAAGCTCTTAAGGGTAAAGTTCGGTTTAGGGGCGGCGTTCCTAGATAATAAAACTAGTTATTTTTATACTAACAATGGGCCGGAAAATCCGAATCTGAAAGAATTAGGCGTCGGCAAGCAATATTAACTGAATTACACGACTTTAAAATTTTCTATAAACACAAAGGAAAACAAGCCATTTTGAATGCATTGACATTACAAGTCATAGAAAAACAAGAATGTTACACCACATAAAATTAAGTGTTGCCACAGCAATAATATCAATAACTAATTTAAGTAATTATTTTTTATAAACTTTACTCACTTTTGTATCACAAACCATGTTACATAAACCTAGCGTAGCCGTTAAACTACTTGAAAACTGGGATGTTTTCTTGCCTTGACGTGAGTAGGCGCTATGAAGGGGGCACTTTCTTTTCTATCACAAACCATGTTACACAAACCCAGCGTAGCCGCTAAACTACTTGAAAACTGGGATGTTTTCTTGCCGTGACGCGAGCAGGCGGTATAAAGGGGCACAAACCATGTTACACAAACCTAGCGTAGCCGCTAAACTACTTGAAAACTGGGATGTTTTTTTGCCGTGACGCTAGTAGGCGCTACGAAGGGGGCACTTTCTTTTCTATCACAAACCATGTTACACAAACCTGGACGAAGAAGACTTGGTCGATTTATAAGGTATGTTTTTCTGCTATTATCTATTCACATTGATTCATATAATAACATTGATATTGGTGACCGGTCTACGTCACAACTTTTTAAGACTACGAATTTTCATACTTTTGGTCTAAGAATACGGCCGTTGAGATAGTCATAATTCATCAGGTTAATGTATTATGTGATGAATTATCATGTGAGGAAGTATCGTGTCGGAAAGTTTTACGTTATTGATATTATTGCTTAATGGCAACACTTGGTGTAACACACCACATAAAATTAAGATGTTATCTTTCTTGTTTTTCTATGACTTGTAATGTCAATGCATTCAAAATGGCTTGTTTTCCTTTGTGTTTATAGAAAATTTTAAAGTCGTGTAATTCAGTTAATATTGCTTGCCGACGCCTAATTCTTTCAGATTCGGATTTTCCGGCCCATAATTAGTATAAAAAAAATTATCTAGGAACGCCGCCCCTAAACCGAATTTTTTCCGCTCTTAAAAAATATATGTTATTCTTGAAGATAATATCTAGACTTTGCCCGCGCCGAAACGCAAATTATATAAAATTCCCTCGATAGAAAAAAATCGCAAAGTATGCTCCAAAAATTATTATAAACACGTTTATTTCAGTTATTTTACAAGTTATATGTATGAAAAAATTCACAGTGTTTCTTTAAATGCTGTTTAAGATAATGCCCGCGAGATTTTGGCTCTATTTTAAACGAGTCGTGTTTTATTAAACATTTTCGCATCGATTTTGTCGCTGTAAATGTTAGCGCTCTCCTCTAACATTCGTAATTTCGTATCTCTCCATCTTCTTTTCGATCCCGGTTGCAGAGCCTTAAAGATGACTGAGAAATTCAAAACGCAAATTTCGACTTCAAATAAAAAAATAGATACATTACTAGCTAGTCAAATGTATAAAAAAAATTTCGACATCCTCAAAATTACTTATCATTTATTATTATTCCTTAATTATTTATTCATGTACACATAACAATGAAATACAGAAAAAAACATTCAGATGATTGATCATTTTTTCAGTCAGTTATCGATCGATTCTGTTTTATTTGTACGCGGGTTTTGCGTTTATCAGTTACCGCATATTACAAAAAATTAACTATCCAATCTACTTAGGTACCTTGTTTTCTGAAAGATGTCTTTCAACACTTTTAAAAACACTAACAGAATAACAACTTTTTCAACAACTAATAATTCCCTTCACGAGTTCGTGTCAATAACAATGTACGAAAAAAATGAGAATGACACAGGTTAGGGATGGACGATATACATCGATGTATTGTAAACACTCGATGTATAGTAATGATGCATCGTATTGAACCGATGTATTGTTAATACTTCAACATCGAATATGTATCGATGTTTTTTTATTCGATGCATCGAATACGCAAACTATGAGATGAGTGTCTGTGAGTATTACCAACACTGACTGACGACTGCAGTGACTTTCACGACGTTCCGGAACGTAATAATCAGTTCAGCCAATATAACACGCCTACCATTTATCGGTTTGGCTGAATGGGTTATGTTCCCTTTGCCGCAAAGCCGGCAAAGTCAAATTTAAAAATAAAACCATAACAACAATATGGCCGACCGAGTTTCTGCTGTGTAAATGTGTATTGGGTTGTTTGTTAGGATACGAGTGTTTGCCTTGAAAGAGACAAGAAAAGAACGGGCTAGTTTTGGGAATTGATTGAAGGGAAAAAGATTAAGTAAACTTTTGTTTTTACATAGCATTGAAAAAAATAATTGGAATTTGTAAACAAAATAAAGCTGTGTGATTGTGATTTTTAATAAATATTTTTCCTTGTGCTTAACTTTCCTAGTTTTCTTTAAGGTCTAAACATGTCCATTGCGAAAAACAATCGATGTTTTGGAAACATCGATGTATTTTTCAATACATCGTATTAACATCGATGCAACCGATCGATGCAACCGATCGATGCATTACATCGGAAAAAACATCGATGTATATTTTAAATGTCCATCCCTAACACAGGTGACAAGAGAGGAATATTTCAGGGGAATCCCCAAACGAGCAGTAGAGCTAGGAACGAAAATAAAACTACAGAATTTTTGAGGAATCCCAGACCCCAAAAACAAATAACGAAAATGCTTTTGGCTATGAAAATTTTAAAACTTATCCAAGTAATACTTGTTTGTCGGTAGGTATCCTCTGTTTATCGCCTATCCCCCGGAAAATATCCATTGTCAATAATAAATTTCCAGATTACGAACGACAATAAGCAAGGGACGATAAAAATAATCGTACTAAGCAAGTAGGTACCCACCAAAAAGAATCATCGTTGGGCTCCTTGTACAATTGTACCTATTCGTTCCTTTTATAAAATCGATTTTTTGCGGTAGGCATCATAGGTGGTCGGAGCTCGTCGCAGAAAAATAACCGAGTCATATTAAATAGGTAGGCACCAAGGTTCTTAGAAAAGGTTAGCTCATCGAGGGGGTGAACGGTGATTGGTGATTGACTAAAAATCCGTGACGTAGCTTGAAGTCCATGTTCCACTGGAAAATTTGAATTAACTGCAATGCAAGTGGCAGTATTTTACTTCAAGCGGCCTAGTTTTTTTTCTAAAAAGTCCCGTATCAGCTAACCTTGTTATACGCATTTTCTATGAACCTTGGGTAGGCAAGTCATCTTGTTTATTTAATATGCGACCACAACGGGCTTGATAAAAATTGTCACGAATTTTCAATTTCATTGAACACGACTCTTATTTTTACAACCTAACCACAAACCAAGACAATATTGTAAAAACCGTTGTAATAATAATATTTTTGTGTAGGTGGGCAAATTAAGCTTTTCACCTTGCCAATAGGCATTATTTAAAAAAAATGTTCTATGTTTCTACCGCAAAAAAAATCCTCAGTTCCTATTGTTTATTTTCCAACAAAAGTTGGAATGAATAATTAAATCTTGTCATCCGTTTTGTGATTACTGAATGACTGATTAAGTGAGCAACAGGTAAAGTTCTCTTATATAAGATAATAATAATACTAGACTAATCATTATTATTCACGCCCAACACTTTAATTATCTCAACCAAACGTATGTTGACAAACTTTCGTCAAACAAATGGTTGAGTATTGGAGAGTTGAGCGCAGAAATAGAAGGATTTATGCTTGCCATTCAAGATAGAGTCATTACATTATTAATACTAAAAATTATAGGAAGCATATAATCAAAGATACAAATCAAATTGATGATTTATGTACAAAATGTTTGGCTTTTCTGAAAACTATAGAACATATTATATCGGGATGCTCTGTATTAGCGCCGTCTGAGTATACAAGTACATTTAGGCACAATCAGGTTTTAAAAATAGTTCACCAAAGTTTGGTAACTAAGCATAACTTGATTGACTATCGTAATATAGTACCATATTATCAATATGAAACAAATTCATTTTAGAAAATGAATTTTATAAAATTATTATGATAAAACTATACTAACAGACAAAACAATTAGTCGTAATATACCCGATATAGTTTTATGTGACTAAATTAAAAAAATAACTATCATTGATGTCGCTGTTTCTGAAAAAATAAGAAAATATACAGATTTAGGAAATGAGATTAAAGAATTTGGCATTCTCAGAATATAAAACTTCGGCTACTGGCATTATACCTGGCTCTCTTATTCAAAAATTAGGCTTATTAGATTTGTCAAATAATTTATCTATAAAAATTGAAAAATCAGTCATTTTAAATACATGTAGGATTATGAAAGATTTTTTGAATATTTATATTATAGATCAGTAGGATTTATCGGTCCAGTTAGGAGAGTTCGACCGAGCAGAAACCTCTGATATGAAAATATCTGGAGTCGGTGAATTATTTTCCCATTTGGTCCCTGGTAGATTGACATGTTGTTTTTGTGTTGTTTTGTATTTATTATACTTATATAGTGCACTTACATAGCGTGGATTGACGAGATGATTATTTGTGGAAAAGTGTGTGGAAGGGTTTAAATTTCCCGTGTGGAAGATTTAACCCGGACATAAAATCGAAAACAAGAATTTAATGTTTTTAAGGAGAGAGACCACAAATCAGTGTCGAAACTTTGGCTGTATCTGTAATTCGATTTGAAAAAGCAATAGTCAGGTACCTACTCAGAATAGTGTTTCGTTAATTTTCGTATTGTAATGCCCATTGCCTGAAAATAAATATATCTAAGCGCTTCGTCGTGCGCTTTACCAGAAATAAAAACATATTTTTTATCCACGAATACTCAATTAATCATCAACCGTTATCTATCAAATCAGAAATTAAGGACCTTGGGGTTATACTTGATAGCAAACTGAATTTCAATAAACATCGATTATATAGAAACTAACGCATTTTCTATGATTGGTTTCATAATCCGTTCCTGTAAACAGTTCAAAGATGTCATTACTTTCAAAATACTGTATTTCTAATACGTTCGTAGTATCCTTGAATACGCATCTCAAGTGTAGAACCCAGGCTATGCAACATACAAACATACAATTGAAAGTGTTCAAAATAGATTTTTAAGGAACCTTAACTTCCGCTCTTTTCGATCTCACGTTAGTAATGAAGACTTTGCAACGTTGTTCAATATACAGACGTTAACTTGCCGAAGAAATAAAGCAGATTCGGTAATGTTATTTAAAATTACACATAACTTAATCGATAGTCCTGATCTTCAATGCCTATCATTCCATGTTCCAAATCGCAACAGCAGACAGTCGATTACTTTTAATATTCGTCTTTGCAAGACCGACTCCAAACCGAACACATTTATCTACAGATCCACAAATTCATTTAACTTAAATTATTACCACTTGATATTTTTAACTCGACTTTACGTGACGTAAAACGAAAACTCACTAAGCAACATGACTCAAAACTAGAAAGTTCAATCCCTATATATTCCCGTCCTTTGCCTCTTAATCCTAATCCTATGTTCCTCCTCCCCCCCCTTAATATATTGTCACTAAAAAAATAAATTAATTAAGAAAATACCCTTACAATGTAACACTTAACAAAGTTCATAATTGGCATAACTAACTATATTATTATTGTGTAATCTCAGATTTGCTGTCAACTTTCCTTAAAATAAATAAAATAAACAATTAAAAAAATGTCTCCTTAACGTGATGCGGCGACAGTTACACTGGCAGTAGAGTTTTATGTGTAGGGTCACACAATAAAAAACATCGATAATACCTACCTACACTTATGTTGTGTGAGTTTAAGGGGTAGGTAGGTATTATCGATGTTTTTTATTGTGTGACCCTACCTACCCCTTAAACTCACACAACATAAGTGTAGGTAGGTACCTAACGAAATTAGGGTAAGAAATATCTTGCAGTAGGCCACTTCCCCATTCATCTTAAAATGTTCTATTTTTAAATGTGGTAAACGAAGGAATGTTGTTTTTTGACAAATAGATTACGGGGGGAACGTAGATACAGGTAAAGTGATGGATAAATGTGTTATGGGTGTGATGTAAGCGGTGTAATTTGAGTATAATAAACAAGATAGAAAGATAACACGTGTAGTTATTACTCTAATCAAAAGAGCCATGGATTGTGAACACGATAACATCACATTAATTTAATCTTGCCACGGAAAAACATGGTCTCTTTTCCGAGACATTTGGTATTTTTAAAGAAATGTCCATAAGATTTTTTATTACGCACATACTACAACAATAAAAAATACTAAATCACTTATTTGCAAAGTGTCTGCGGGTGGCTTAATTTTTTATACGAATTTACAGTTTTATTCTGATAAGATCACTGTTTACATGAGATTATAAAAAACTTCCCTATTTTCTCTTCAACTTGGCCGCCGTGAAATTTGAATTATACCTAGGTATTTTACAAAACTGTTGCTGTCACTGTCGCTGTCAGCCCCCCCCCGAATACTGAGCAAAGGGGATAACTATACCTAAATAAAATCGTCATAATTTTTTACCATGTTTTTTTTCCAAAACTGGACCGATTTTTAAGATTGTTTTTCAACTGCATTAGAAGTAAATATTCAACGTCTGTGTGTTTTGCTTTTTTAAAAATACATTGTCAAATTTTTATACTAAACATCTGATAATGGCGTTCAAACTAGTCAAATTTATGGAATTTTGGGGGGTCCCCACTCCTATCAGAAGTAACTTATCAAAAAAGAAAAACGTAATGACGTGCAAGTGGTTGACATCTCCATCATATTTAAAAAAATTCGAGTGACGTTTACTCGCGGTAGAAGTCAAACTTTACCAAAACATTCTCAACCAATACTTGAAAAGTGAGGTCATAATGAAAGCGACCAATGAGTGCAGACCAGCGTAATTTCCGTTTCATATCTCAACCAATAGGAGTCTTTAAAAGTGACATCATAATCAATGCGGTCAATGAGAAATTTCATCCGAAATCCAAATCATAATATTTAAAATGTACACCTTTATGAAATCAAAAAAAAAAAGTGAATTTAAAAAATATATTTTTACATGAAAAGCGAGGTGATGATAACGTTAATAATACATTTGTCCAACAAAATATGTACGTGTTTTTTTCATTACCAGTAACTTTAATTAGAATAAACGTAAAGTGGGTCATTTTTTAAACTTTTAAAAGTTTGCATTAAAAAATATCATATTTAAAAAATTACATGGTTATCTTATCTTTCTCATACGTAAAAATGAATCGCTGAATGTGTTGCTAAGCACATAACTGTCGAACGACTACACCAAATTGGATAATTCTTTTTTTGTGTGTTCGTTATTGTCAGGACAAGGTTTTTATAAAACTTCCGGTGAGCTCTAGCATTATGAAATTTGTATAAAAAAATTGCTATTGGTGGCACGCGAGGTTTGAAAACCGAATGTATGGAAAGCGGGAGTGAGGGAGAAATGGGTGAGGGAGGGTGGAGAGAGGGGGGGGGGGGAGGAGGGGGGGAGGTGGAGGAGGCGGAGTGGGAACCGCGAAGCCGCGGCTGAAAAGCTAGTTTCTAATAATAAAGTTTGAAAGCGTATTTCATCACCTTTAAAAAATAGTTTTTAGTTTTCGGATACGTTAAAAAACATTCCATTTATTTGGACTTTAATGCAAAGCGGAAATATTCTGACTTAATGGCAGAGTATGATCGAGGTCCGCAGTATTTTGATAGTTAATAACGTCTTGATGAAATTTTGCTCACTTAAAGTTCAAAATAACAGGAAAATGGGAATAATGAAAACGCCAGGAACTTCAGCTAGTACAATATGTGTAAATTATTATGTCGACTAGTCAGTGGTTGAGTGGACATAGCGCTTGGGTCCCATCCGGGCGTCGCGTGTTCGATTCCTCGGCTGGCTAAGTCTCCATCACAACACAAGCAACATTTTCGGCTTTCTGTGGTGGTAGTAGGAGATTTTCAAACATTGTTGGGTTATTCGTAACCCGGGAATGTTTGTCTTTCTTTAAAAAAAATGTCATAAAGTGTTACGTATTATTATTAATCAATATTGATTTATAAACTTGAGATTAGAAATATTCCCGCTCCCCTTAAAGCAAATATGTTCGGTTTAGGTCATCATTCGCTAAAGCAAGTATCTACCCGTTTTGCGGGGACGCTTAATAATGCAAATAAAACGTTTTTTTAAATAAAATAAAAACGTGGGAAACCGTTTCAATGTGATAACTGATAACAATGATAACAGTAACATAAAAAATGCAGGATTCAATTACACACAGTATTATTAAAAGGCTGTAGAGCAGCGATGATCAACCTTTTTAGTCTGAGGGCAAATTTATCAATTATTAATTTGCTGTAGGTAGGGATACCTGCAACTCGACACTGTTAAATTTGCAGTCAGTGGTCTCCCAAAACTCTTTTTATTTTGAAAAAAAAAAACAGTATTTTGTTTAATAAAAAGAATTTTCAGAACTCAAAAACAAAGCGCCACAGGCGAATATTTTATACTTCCAATGCAAAATCAATAAATGATGTCGATTTTTATTATTCTGAAATATTAAAGAACATATTTGATGAAAAAACACCAACTTGAAATTTCGGGAAACTGTTGATCTGGTCATTCGGAAAGTTGAACAAAATTTAGCCAACAAAACTTTTGGCATTTTATGCTAAAAGTCCTGTCTTGCGGAGGTGAAGTTTTTTCGGAAAAAATTAGGTACGACTGGCCACGCAATACGAATATTTTTTAGAAAAATCCTTTTAATACACCTTTTTTAGAATAAAGGCATCTACTTGCTTCCGGGTGGTGGAAAATACTGCATTCAAAATATCAATACAAAAAGTCGTAGAATAACACAACTTATTGTAAATGGCTGTCAGATGTCATCCCAAACGACGAAAGCCAATTTTAATTTTTAATGTTTAAATGTAGTATTTTCCATCGCCCCGAATGCAAACAGTTGTATTTTATAGCAATTAAGACGAATCAAAGGTTTTGTCTAAAAAATATTTGTATTAAGCGTGTCAAATTATTCCGAAAGTTAACCTTTTTTCTACAATTATGAGGGAATAACCAGACAAAACTGGAAATATGTCATTTTGAAATAAAATTTTACACGCATTGACTCTTCCACAAAAATTATAAATTGATTTCGAAAGACTGTTTTTTATCTAATAAAGCTATGTTTTAAATTTTGAGAAACTATGTTTATTTTTAGTACAATAAGGTGTTACCGTGGGTCGTTGGCAGATTTATTAAATTTTCAAACATAATTTAGTATTATACAACACACATTTCAAATCATATAATCATGCAGTAAAATAAATCAATAAATTATGTGGGAAAGCAACTTTTCAAAATTTTAGTTTAAATAAAATCATTAAAAAAAGATCCGCGCACGTGTTTTGTGACGAAAATAATTCAGTTCGTCTATTTATTTACGGTATTACAAAGTAATATATTTAAAAAAAAATTACATTCTTATTTTGCTTAGACATTATTGAAAAAATATAACTACTTTATTATGGTCAAAAAATAATAACAAAAAGTGCATAATTTTAATAGTTTTATCATCACGCCTTTCAGCATTTTTTAATGTACATTGTACGTGTAAATTAAAGCAATTTTTTAATGAAATAAAATCGAATTATTATTTTAAAAAGCTAGTACGGAGAATAATTAATCTTTCTCATTGGAAACGCCCTGTACGATCGTAAGAACATCTTTCGATGAAATTTGAAATCTCGGCCGCTGGCGGTCGTAACACCAAATTTTGACTTTGTAAGAATTAGTATTTTATTCAGCCAAGTGGGATACAATAAGGCTCGCGGGCTGCACGAAATGGGCTCGCGGGCCGCGGGTTGCTCATAACTGCTATAAACCATAAGCGAATCGATGGCAGTGGTGTTCCATGACTTTTTAATCCAATTGCAGAGATTTTTCAGAATAAATAGTTACACTGTGGAAGTTTTATCTAATTTACCTTGAAAGGGTATGTGTAAGAGAACGTGTTCGCTGGAAAAGTAGTAATAAATATTTTCATGCGTGAAAATTCAATCCATGAAAAGGGATTGTACTAAAAAAGAATAAATATATGCAGAAATTTCAGTAGGACACGGTTAATGGCACATTTTAAATAATAAACTACAGATTATACAAAATAGGGGGAAGAGGATGATTTTAAAATGCAATATTTTTACAAGAGTTAAAATTATGTTACAAAATTTAAATATGGTGACAACCAAACAACATATAATATATAATACATTAACAATGATTTATAAACTTAAAAATAATATGCTCCCAAATTATCTGAAGAGTATGTTTCAAGAAAATGTTCACAATTATCCTACGAGAAGATGCGGAGACTTTAGGCTTCCCAAAACTAAACTTTCGTGCACACAAAATAGCGCATTTTATAAAGGGCAAAAACTCTATAACAGTCTGCCAAATGCCGTAAAGGAAGCCAAGTCTCAGCAATTTTCGTAGGATGTGTGCATTATATGTAAAAAATATTTTTTGATTACTTACCAATGTTATTCTCAGGTCTTGTTCTTTTATAATGTATTTTTGTATAGTTCTTTTTTTTATTTAGTATTCTTTTTTTTAAATGTAGTTGTGAATATTCCTGTACCTACTTCGTAAATTGTATTTTTTATATTTTCCTACTAGATGTATGAAAATATTTACATACATCTAAATAAAAAAATTCAAAAACAAAACATTTTATTTTAAATTAGATAACAACCAGAAACAATTATTTCAGTAACCGAAAATGGAAAATAATGTATTTTAATAGTTATTTCGTTTAAAAAATAGATAATATGACTTCTTCACTAACATTAAAACGTTCACATCAATAACAATGGCCGAAAATGAATAATCGATATTTATTTTAAAGAAATAAATGTAACTATTAAAATGCATTACTTTCCATTTTCGGAAACTGAAATACTTACTTCTTGTTATTACCTTAATCGAGAAAAGAGTTATGACGCACCAAATATGATAAATTAGTTATGCAAATAGATAAGTTGCGATAAAGCGAGATAAAAACTTATACAGCTTTGATTAAGATTATTATTACAGCAAAGATTACAGCATATAGGTACCCGAAATTTCAAATGATCTTTATGCTAGCTAATAGAAATATTTACGACCGTTAAGTTGCTCTGCGATAGGAGCCCTGGAAAGATAAGCCTAGTAGGTAATACCATTAATTAAAAATGTACCGAAAAGTAAGTAAGAACTAATAAGTTTAATTATATATTTAGTTTAATAAAAGCTTGGTTGTCTTACCTTGCATTGACAAACACACGAGGAGGAACGCAGCGAATCCAATTTTGTAAATGGCGGCCATTTTAATTTTTGAAAAAATTTATTACGCGGGAAAAACAATGGTGTGCTAACCGTTGAAGCTCACGAATCGAACTGACTAAATAAAGGCGATAGGCGCGGGAAGGTGCCGGCCGGTGAATCAGTAGGTACTAAAAATCTAAAGATAAGATAAAGGAAATAGTGAGTAGGCACCTCTTACTTACGCGCAGTGGTTTCAAAGTAATCGGTCATTTTTTGTGATTCAACGAATTTTTCTTTTGTAAACAATTTTTTTTTTCGAGCTTAATAGATGTTTATGATAAGGGTCACGGCATCCGGTGGAAAAGGAAGGTGGTTAAAATAGTAAATCGTGTCACGATGACCAATAAAATTTGAGGAAACAAAAAAAAAATCATTGACTTTTACAGCAATAGAGAACTCCAGTCTAATTTTTAATTTTTTTTTTTTATGAATAATGACCTTATAACTTAAATAACTGCATTTTTATTTTTATTTTTAGAGTTAGTTTTAATAGTTAAAATAATTGTCAAAGTTTTAATTTTTCAAGACCCCCCGAAAACCACCGGAAATATGGTAAATCGTGTGACGTCATCACTCCTGAAAAATTAGTATGGGATTGGGCAATCAGCTGATCTACTGCCGCCATCTTGAAATCCGTTGTTCCGTTGTTCGAAGAATTCTCCCTAGAAGAAGCATCACTATTTTCTTTGTGCAGTAGTTTTTCAATATTTTAAATAATAGAGA
The DNA here is from genome assembly GCA_917880885.1 of Limnephilus marmoratus. Classification (NCBI taxonomy): domain Eukaryota; kingdom Metazoa; phylum Arthropoda; class Insecta; order Trichoptera; family Limnephilidae; genus Limnephilus; species Limnephilus marmoratus. The sequence goes on from OU862908.1 coordinate 59,025,508, forward strand.
TAAACTAATAGAGATACCTCTATTTTTGATTCTGAATTATTTAGGCTTAAGTATTGTTTCAATAAACACTACAACTATCTCTATAAACAGTACGAAATAAAGAATAACATGAAATGTTGTTAATACTGATGGATTGTGCCATACCTACATTTCGATTGATTTCAATACAATGTGATACAATGACTGGTGACGCGTGACGTCAGCACTAACCATTCAATCGTACCAACTTCACAGTGTATTTTAACGATACGTTAAAAAATGCACTTTTTAATATTTTTTTACGCACTCTACGTTTAATATTATAAAAAAAAGTTATATTTTCAGAATCAGCGTTTATTGGTCTGTATGAACATATTTTTTTAAAGCCATAATATTTTTCACTGGAGTTCCTTATTGAGGGGTATAGAAGCAAGTGTAGAATTCTGCCACTTTTGTGTTTTGACAAAAAGTGAAAAAAAAACTTAGGACACAGGAGTTATTTTGCAATCCATCTTCAATAAGAATTCTGCAATATGTTTTTTCAGAAAACATTTTTACACTTTATAGAACCTCAAATTAGCAAGATAAAAAGGTTGCAGTTTGCAGTCAGTACCTATGGGCGCCCATGTTTTGATGTTCCCATCTTTTGATTTTGATTGGTCGAAACGGAGATTAAGGCAGGGCGCACAAATCAGACAAAAACCGGATCAGACAAAAATCGATATGAAAACCGGATTGGTTATAATACCGGGGACACGCCCGTTGTCGGACCGGATTGGATGAAATGGCGCGGAGGTAATGAAAACAGGCCACGCTTTTCCACGCCGGCCGTCAAATTGTTTTTTGTCTGACCAGACAATTGGATGGAAAAACCTGATGTTTGCGGCCGGCCTAATGCGGGAGAAATCTGAGTTTTACACCAACACCGACTATTTATTGGTACAACTTTTAAAATTTTGTTGAACTGCATTCCCATATTTTTTCGATTTATTGGAGATTGTTACCTTTGATTTTACAACCCTCAACTACAGTAACTATTATATTGTAGATCTAATAAAACGTTTTCAGTGCCTACAAACTTCTTCATTAACATGGTGCTACAACCCTGGGATCAGTCAATCAGTTATCAATGTAAACAATAAGATATGGTAAGTGGTGATCCCAAAAAAGTTTCTAATAAATTTTCAATTGCCCCCCCCCTTTGTTATATTTTTTTACCTTAGCTCCATATAGGAGGCCCTGAGGAAAATAATTCCCATCAGGGCCTATATCATCTTTGGGGATGTTGTGTGGAGGGTCTTTTTAGGAAAAGAAAGGAGAGAACGTACTGGGGAGGAAAAATGTATGAGGGGCCATCCATAAATTACGTCACACGAATTTCATGATTTTTGACCCCCCCGTCCCTGTCACACATCGTCACCATTGTGAGACCCCCGTTGACGTCACATATTTTGCAATTTTGACCCCCCCCCTTAAGGTGTGACGTAATTTATGGATGGCTCCTGAGGGGTGGGTAGGAAGTCACCAAACGTAGCGAACCACTTGGGGTGACCTATGGCAGAGGTGTTGGTTATCCAATAAATGGTTCCCGGAGCGGCGGTACCCACACCCACCTCTCAAATTTCGGCGTTGCATCCCATAGGATCGAACATTCGATGGAAAAAATCCTCTTTCATGTAGTCAATTCACAGTTTCCTCGACCTGCCTACGATGGTGTCCGGTCATCTGGAATATTTTCCATATGTCCTGCCCAGATTGTGGGATTAACAGACATTTACAATGCTCTCATTTTATTCCTGTGTGATATATTTTCTAGCGATAAAAATTGAAAAGTCTGACTATAATTTACTTAAAATTAATACGCGGAACTGTGGTTCATCATCTAGAAAAATCAGACTTTTGGATTAGGAAACTCGCCCAGGTCGCGTTTCTCGTGTTCTTCTATTTTCTATGACTACATGCAGTACAAAATTATGTTAACACTTCGTCACCTGTATTGTGTATTGTTATTGAAACACTGGCCTTATGCAAGCTGATGTGCTAAGTGAGGTGTTTAGTGAAATTACAATAGGTAGGTACTGAGAAAATCTCTCGAGGTTGAAAGGCTGCTATTGTTTAAATAATATGTAATATACCGACGTGTTTGTTTATATTTTACGCTGAAATGCTGATAGTTAGGTCTGCCCCCGATATTATGATACGCAAGCAGTGTCTTCCCGTCAACTACATTGTATGGTGAGTGCTTAGAAATAATATAATCGTTTTTGACATGGATGGTAAAATAATTTGAATATAGAAAAAAGGAAAATGAATCAATCCAATAAAAACAAATAAGAATCATACATACATACAAAAAAATACAATAAATACGGATCGTGTAAGTAAGGATCGAGTCTCCCTTAGAAGGCACGAGAATTCCTTTTTTCTGATAATGCATACAGGACCAAAAATGGCATTAAATGAAATATTTTGTAAAATAAATCTATGTATCTACTTTTAAATGAACTTCTTATTATTTAGTATTTTTCCAACTTTACTTACTTCCCTATTATATTTACAAATTATCGGTTTGTCCAAAGCGGCAATCTACTCGTATTAGTGACGCATGCTCAGATTGCTCATGTTGCATGACGGTGAATTAGTTGAATAGCAGTATTTGTTAGGGTGTAGCTATACCATTGACATGGGTGGGGGGGGGGGTGGGGGGGGGGGGGGGGGGTCAATCCTAGGGTTTGGCAAGGGACTGAGGCGGGAGGGGTAGGAAAATTTATAATAAAGTTTGTGGGTACCGATATTTTTCACAACTTATTATTTACATCACACTGATAAAATAATGTAAATAATAATTTAATGAATTTTATAAAATATATTATGATAAAACTACACTAACAGACAGAACAATTAGTCATAATAGACCTGATATAGTTTTACATGACAAAATTTAAAAAATTTCTTATATCATTGATGTAGCTATTCCAAATTCCTGTAATATTCAAAATTCTGTTTCTGAAAAAATAAGAAAATTTACAGATTTAGGAAATGAGATCAAAAGAATTTGGCATTCTCAGACTATAAAAATATTACCATTTGTTATTTCGGCTACTGGCATTATACATAGCTTTCTCATTCAAAATTTGATATAGAATTTATATATAAAAATGCAACAATCACTCATTTTAAATACATGTAGAATTACAAAAGATTTTTTTAATATTTATATTGAGGGATCAGTAGGATTTATAGGTCCAATTAGGAGTTGCACAGAGCCGAACCCTCTTATATGAAAATATCTGCAGTCGGTGAATTATTTTCCTATTTGGTTTCTGGTAGGTAGGTTCTCTGGTCTTTGACATGTTGTTCTTGTATTGTTTTGTATTTATTATACTTATATAGTGCAATTGCGTAGCGTGAATTGACTAGATGATCATTTGAGGAAGTGTGTGAAAGGGTTTAGTTTTTCCTGTGGGGAAAATTTAACCCGGACAAATCTGGTGCTTAAATGTAAATAATAATACTCTGGCCTATTGGGGAGAGGGGGGGGGGCTAAAACTCCCCCACAATGCCCTTGCTCATTTGCGATGCGATGCGATGTCATGCACATTAATACGGGAAGGGGGGGGGGAGGGGGTTAATTTGTATATTCTTTAGTTTTTTATTACTTACTTTATTAATTAACTAACTGGTTCCCGGCATGCGTTGCTATGCTATTTAATAAAAAAAATCGTTTCTCCCTGCGTGTCCTTTCCCATTTATCCCGTTCCCCTTCCACCTCCTCTCATCTCCCGCGTCCACTTCCCCTTTCGGTTCCCGCTACGCCTCCTCCACCATCCCCCTCCCCACTCCACTCCCCCCCTTCCCCCGTCCCACGAACCCGCCTCCCGGTTTCCCTCCTCCATCCCAGGTTCCCCTCCCTCTCCCGGGTTTCCCTCCCCTCCTCCCACAAACCCCCTACGCGAGTTCCTCTCCCCCTCTCGCATTCCATACTTTCAGTCCGATACATTCAGTTTTCAAACAGCTCGCGTGCCCACCTATTGTAATTTTTTATACAAATTTCATAACGCCAGACCTCATCAGTAGTTTTATACAAACCTTGTCCTGATAATCATAAAAAAAGAATTATCCAATTTGGTGCAGTCGTTCGGAAGTTATGCGGGTACATACATTTCGGTGATTCATTTTTATTTATATAGAAGATAGAAGAAGATAGAAGATAGATAGTTAGATAGATAGATAGATAGATGGATAGATAGATAGATCGATAGACTAGCTTTTGCCCCCGGCTTTGCTCGCATAGTATTAGGGAGGTTCCCACTCCACCACCCCCTCCACCGCTCCCCCTCCCCCTCCCTCACCACCACATCCATTCAACTATAAAACCCATTCATTCTTACATCCATACAAACTTTCGCCTTTATAATATTAATAGGATTAAATAAATCGTGCCACCTATTGCAATTTTTTTATAAAAAAATCATAATACCAGAGGTCTGAGCTATAGCCTGCATGTTATTCTGATGTATGAGCTATATTATTGTATAGTTTAATTAAAACCCATTCAGTAGTTTTTGCGTGAAAGAGTAACAAACATACATACATCCATACAAACTTTCGCCTTTATAATATTAGTAGGATTAATGAATTACTTGATGGCCTCCGTGGTCGAGGGGTAAGGTCTTGGCTCGCAATACGAAGGTCGCGGGATCGAATACAGGCATTCGCAAATAATATGCCCTGGTATAAGACCACCATTCAGAATTAAAACGTTGTTTGAAAAGGCTTTGGACGTGTTTGGTGACTAGATCTGAATAGCCAGGTACTTCCCCACTTTCCTCTTTCCCATCTCCTTCCCCAACCTCCCACCACCCTCACAACATACCCCAATTGGGGATGCCATAGTTTCACTGGCTCCAGACGGGAGCAGCTGGGAATATTGTGAGGTATTTTGTAATAAAACTATTTTTCTAGTTTTTAAAACAGCTCACCATTTTCTGTGGTTTTGTGAATGATGACTATATTTCAATTGAGTATACGATTATTGATGAGGTAGGTATATGAGACTTGATATTAGTCATTTTATTTTTTTTTATTTTTTTATTATTTCATAAATGATTAAATGTTACATTTTTGGCCATTTTTGACTACCATACTAGGCTATTGCCCGTGTTGTGGTAATCATACATGTAATATAATTTTATATAAACAGATAATAAAATATAAGAAGAGAAAAGAAAAAATAACATATTTAGGGATAAATAAAACTAAAAACATATAAAAATTGCAAGTTATCTAAGAAATAAAGAAAATTTAAAGAAGATTGAAATAAACATTGGTGAGCATTATTCTTCTTGAAATAAAAATAGAAATAAAATTTGGTAAGTAATCTTCTGCACGAGAGTACATGTTTGTAGTCATTTTTGATATTCGTTCTATGAAAGAAATTGGAAAGAGTGTTAGAGAAAGTAATTTTTGTTTGATTTTTTTTAAATGCAATATTAAGTTAAAGTAATTGATTAATTAAATTTGTAATATTTTTTTAATTAATATTAATATTATTTGTTTTTTATTGTAATATTAAGCTCTCATGTGTTGTTTGAAGAAATCTCTTCCCTTTTCAAATATCCAATGATTGATATGGAATTTAATGTCATGATTATAAGATTTAGATATAGCTTTACCTACAAGATTTTACATGGGATTCGGTTTATATTTTGAACATGGATCGCATTTAATTTATGTAGACAACCCTGATCATACGTAAAATATACTTATCCCGAGCAAAACATGCAAAGGCAATATTAAAAGCTATAACTAACGTAGTCTGAACGTTCATATTACGATTCCGTCTGAAGATACAATAGAAATGTTGTGTGTGGGTCTTTTAATGCGTTTATTTGTGGGCGCGGTATCACTTGGACATGGCTCCCTTGTTCCCTACTTGTTCACCCCTTATCTGAGTCAATAACACAAACCTAGTTTAGTTAGGTTCGCCACGCGCTTTTTAGTTTGTAACCAACCTATAATACAGATATTAATCAAAATAACTCGCACAAGACACGAAGGCGAATGAATGTAGGGATTTTTAATACCCCTGTTCGGTGTAGAACATGCAACCCTTCAATTTTTATTTTTTTATTTTGCCCACCGCCTACTTTGAGAATATTTTTTTCTCTTCTTTTGAATCTGAATCAACTATTGTCGCAATTATATTTATCACAACGGGGAGGGTTTTTTTTATATGAATACCGCACTAGAGTCCTAACTGCTCCCGTCTGAAGCCAGTGAGACTATGGCATCCCCAATTGGGGTATGTTGTGAGGCTGAAGGTAGTGGGGAGGGAAAGGACGTAGGGAAGAAGAAGATGGGGAAGTACTTGGCTATTCAGATCTAGTCACCAAACACGGCTAATGCCATTTCAAGCAACGTTTCAATTCTGATACTCTCTGATAGAAAGATACTCTCGGTACCGACCACCAGGGCGATACAGGGCGGCCTAGGTATGTGAATCTTGGTACCGTTTCAAAATTTTGGCTTCCACATGAGAGAGTTGGGGTTTGTAGGGCTCATCCTACGGCCATGTATTTAGTCTTCTGCTGGTTTACTACGAGACCCAAATTTTTAGCAGAACTTACAAGATTTACGAGTATGAAGGCGTCACGTAAAGCATCGGGAGTTTTGCGATTATGTCGATATTATTACCTAAACAATAATTTTAACCTTACAAGCACAGGTTTCTCAGAATTTGCTGACCATTTAATTGATACTGACCATACATTTAATATAAATACAGGAGTAAAAATAAAATAGGAATACGCTTTAATAATTTAGAAGCATTAGAAATATCCAAGTCAAAGAAACTTAATGGCCAAATTTTAAACAAACAGAATTATCCAACAGCCCGATTTTAAAGTTATTCCCTTTCTCTCTATGTAACCCCCACCCCCACCCACCCGTGACTCCGCATCCTACCCTTCCACCAACCAGTATCTGATGTTCTCGCTCTCTTATATGCTCTCTCTCTTTCTTTTGTCTTAATCTTAGAATCTTAACTCTGTACTGTAATTTAGTTTATAAGTTTATTGTCCTGAAGAAGGTTGAGTTCAACCGAAACCGGTCGACGAATATAAATAAAAATAAGTGGTTTTTAAACAAAGTACTTGTTTCATTCTTTATAATGTCAAGCCACAAAGTGTTTGCTATCTACGATAATTTAATTATTTTAACGTTATGATACGCCATAACCGCAAGGGACATACCATTTAATTAAACATAAAATATTAGATTTTTTTTTACATACGTTCATTTTATTTTTCAACGCTACATTTATAATAAATAGCCCCGGCGGTAAATACTCGACGCATTATCCATAGCTTCATAAATACAACTCCAACAAGTAAATTATTTAAGAGACTGCACATGCGTTATAGAAAATTTTATGTTTTCAACACTTTATAAGAATATTGAACTGTTAAGTGAGGTAAGGTTAGGATCATTGTCAACTATTGGGTATTTTACTATTCTATTTTTATTTTATATTGGTTATTTTACTATACTATTCGTAATTTTCTGGTAGGTCACACAAATCACGCATTTTTCAATTTGTTTTTTTTTGTTCAAAACAAAGCGCGGCTTTTGAACTCTAAAACATTTCTGAGAGAGATAAAAATAGCTGACGTATCGTCACGAGACTTCCGGTATTTACCGAGCGTATTTCCGGTATTTATTTCCAAAACCTATACCTGTTCAGTCGCTTTGCATTTTCAATATAAAAATTTAAATATTTAGAAATAAAAGTATTAATTTCTAATATACACATTGGAAAGATTATTTTATCCAGATTTTAGAAGAATTTTTGTTTTTGCAAAGTGATAAAAAAATATCAATATAGAGGTGTATTTATAATATATGGGAACAATTTTAAAATTTAAATATTTAGAAATAAAATTATTAATTTCTAATATACATATCAGAAAGATTATTTTATCTAGATTTTAGAACAATTTTTGTTTTTGCAATATGATAAAAAATAACCAATATAGAGGTATATTTACAATGTAAATTGTCGCTACCGCGACTGAATCGGTATAGGTTTTGTAAATACGCCGCCCGGACGCTGCCGAAATATCCCAAATGGATAACGCATCGGGTATTTACGAACTTGGGTCTCGGCAGGTAACGAAACTACGGTACCAACATTTTGGATAATTTTGTGCGACCGAATTGTATGTGAGAAAAGCAGGTTAGGAAGAAAATTAATTTTCAAATTATGGTGTCTATGGCAAGGTTTCAATTTTGAATGGTCGTTCCTAACCATGACAATCTTGTGAACAAAAAAAATGAGGTATGTACATATTTGATTTCGTTAATCCATATAAAATCTACATTCTGAAGCCTCGAACTTAGGCTACACAGTTAAAGACGTCAGATTGGACAATTTTGTGTCTTCGATTACCTAGTCTTGGCGTTTTAGCATCTAGTCTTAAATACATCTCACGTCTTACTACATCTAAGGCTGGCTTTACACTCGTTAGTAAAATTTACGATTTAAGTAAGATTTTAATAAATTACTCACAGGAGCCTTTACACATGCGTCTAACTTGCGGTGATTAATGCTCACGCGGAAGTTTAACTTATGTCAGTTCTCACGGGGACCGCTACACACGTAATTTTATAAACTGTAAATTTTCTTCTTGCCGATAACAAAATTTACGCGATTTTGTCAAAAAAGACGAAAAGGCCCAAATAAAGTGTTAGAATCAGTGGGAATAGAAGTTGGCATGATTCTTCACGGGCCTTTGATTTGTTAGCGGTGTAAATTAATTGTTTTTTTTTTCATTTTATCTGAATGACAGCTACATACCTACGCGACAACATCCGACTTCGAATTCAAATACTTTTGTTATAAACAGAAGCATTAAGATTAGTAAGGAATGGACCGATAATCAAACAGAAGGAAGCTCATTTTCTGAAAGCTTTTTTCCACCTGAAAAATAAAATACATGTCTTCGGTTTACATTCGTTTTCGCGGGAAGTGCTTATTTAAATTTTATCTAGTGTTATTTTCATATTGTTTTCGGGAGATAATAAGGTAGATAATTATCCACTTAACCTAGTCACATTTTAGTTAAAAGAATAAAAATATTAGTTTTTATAGGAAAAAATCCTACGGGAACAACTCTCTTTTAATCTTTGACATCTGGCATCGGCGCATTACTAATTCTTACCGTAAGCATATCAACTCGTCAAACTGATTTGATAAGCTGAGAGAAGGCTGGAAGTTTGCGCGGACGCGTTTAGACTTGTCAAAAACCTTAACAACTCTGTAACTTGCTGTAAATTACGGTAGGTGACTTTTGGTGACATTTTTGTCACATTGGTAACGTGAGCGACTTACGGGAAAAAAACTCACGTGTGTAAAGGCAGCATAACTTAAGTTAAATTTCATGTAGGTTCCTACTTTGGCAGATGTCCAAAAATGTTAGTTTGCTTAGCGCCTAGAGATTTAATTTTCCTGAGTGCAGCTGATTTACAGCATTTATGGGCCTACCCATTTAAGATAACGTACACAGGCTTATCTTTATGGGAATTACTTTCAGATGGATAATAGGAAACTACCCACGCCCCAGTGCCCGTGAGCAATTTAAACTACACATATACTTAAAATGACCGGTGTGATGCATATTTATAGAATTTCCGATTATAACACTAAATATATTATGCGAGTAACGGTTTATAAAACATTTTTTTATTTATTTATTTCTATATATTACAGTATTTACCTATTTGTTGACATTTTTACATAATATATTTTGAAAACATTTTTAGATAATATATTTTGAAATTTAATTATGTTGGGTGTAAGGTAGGTTTGAGAAGGTGAAACTGTGGATGGGTAATTTTGTATGTTTCGTGAACACCTCACTAGGAGAACCTGTGCTGAGTTGTTTACGTGTTTGTGATTAAGTGTGACAAGTATTTATGTGTTGTAGTAGAAAGTTTTTAATTTTTTTTTTAAACTTTAAGATAGATAATATTGAGATACATATATATTTGAAAAAAAAAAGAAAAATATATATACATAAACATACATATACATACATATACATACACGTACATGCATATATACATATAGATATGTATATACATACATTACAATACACACATATACAAATTGTAAGTCTATGTAAAGTTGGTGAATACTTGAAAACTATTTAATTATTTAGTTTATTTAATTTTATAATTTTTGTAGTCTTGTTATGTTTGGTTGGGGATTATAATGTTTTCTATAAAGTTAATATCTTGATTTTTAATCCAGGCAGTGATATGTTTTTTGTGAATATTTGTAGATGTATTAGCAGATAGTATTTGCTTCAAAGTAGTGGGCATACAATTAAAAAGTTGGGTAGCATAATACTCAAAGCGTCTTTGTCCATGTGTGGTGTGTGTTATCGGTATGTTTAGTATTTTATTTGTTGTGGACCTGGTTTTTTTAATGGTTTTTGTTTGAATGGGAATATGCAGTTTGTTTTGGAGTAGGTGGAGTATAACAGATTTGGCATAAAGTTGTCTGATTGACATGACTTCTAATGTTTTATAGATTTCGCTAGAATCTGTTTGAAATGGTACTTGCAGGATGAGTTTAATTATTGCTTTTTGTATTTTTTGAATTGGGTCAATTGCTATGTTTATCGCACTTCCCCAAGCTAGTATTCCGTATGTGGCAATGGATTGACAATTATTACAATTTTTACATTCTATAAAACAATTATTACATTTCATAACTACACATATTATGTTAATGATTAATGTGATGCATATTTGTAGAATTTCCAATTACAGCACTAATATATTATGCGAGTTACGTTTATAAAACAATTATTGTGGTCACCGGTAAAATGACAACATTCATTGTTTCATTCTTTTGTCATGAAGGTCTGTTTATGACTATTGAGTGACTATTTTACAATTGTCACTTGATATTAATAAACTAACAGGAACACGGCCAGTGTGGCCATTAAGTGAATTATACGAAAAATATTTTTGTTTTTTTCTGCTAATCCGGTTGTTAGGATGTTTTCATAAACAAGCATTTACTGGCTAGTTTTGTGTAAATTGAACACTTTTCATTTTAACGTTTTCGTGGAAAGCAATCACGCTATGTTTTGACATATTATTATTTGAAGCAAACAGTTTGTTTTAAAACACAAATTAATTTTTTTCAAACAATCTGTTTCGAGTTGCTTAAACTTTGGGCATTTATACATATAGGTAAAGAGAGAGCCAATATATAAAAAAAGAACAATAGTATAGTGAGAAAAGTGTCTCTGTTTCACTACTCCATTATTCTATTATATATTATATCTATGTTATAGAGGGTTCTTGATTTACTTTAACCAGAGATTCCTGGCATTATTTGGAGTAAAACATGTTAACGAAATTTAGTCTCCGAAGACAGTTATGATGTTTTTTTTTCAAATAAAAACATAAAAATATCAGTAGGTGTTGGACTGTTAGGGTCGGGTGAGGAGTTGGGCGGTTACTCGGGTGAGTGGTCAGTGACGACACTTAGAAGATTTTTTGTTCGTAATTTCAAAAAAAAAAGGATAAAATCAAATAAGTCACTGGAGATCAAAATCTAATTTACTTTATTACTTCTAATATTGTCTGTGATTAAAGCAAGTCAAGTACCTACATCCCCACTATGTATTTTGGATATGTATTTTTGTTTATTTTGAATTTTTTACCCCGATGAAGCTTGAGCCAAGCGAAATTTTGTTGTGAGGCTGAAGGTAGCGGGGAGTGGAAGGAGATGGGGGGAGAGAAAGGTGGCTGTTCAGATCAGGTCACAAAACACGGCTAAAGCCATTTCAAGCAACGTATCAGCTCTGAAAGGTGGTCTTATACGTAAGCGATTAAATACAAAGTGCTTGTTTAATTTTTTTTTTTACTTTTCCAGAAACATTGTTGTAATGAGAAAATAGTTCTTACCTACGTTACGAGAATTGGCTGCAGAATCTTTCGGAGGAAATCTTTTGGCTTTATTTATATTGTGTTCTGACACATCGCCCTGCTGAAAACCACAGGGAAGGAGATTGACAGGAGGAAGGTTGGGAAGTACACGACTGTTGTAAGGTCACTAAACAAGAATAACGCCATTTTAAGCAACCAACGATTCGATACGATGCACTAAAGAAAATTATTCCTCCCCATTAATTTTGTATTTAAAAAGTGATTAAATTGTTAAAAAAACATTACATCCTTTTGATTCTAAGGTAAATTAAATAAAAATGGTAAAGAGGTGGAGAGACTAACATATAAAAGTACGGTATAAGGTATATTATAATTTAATTAGTATGTAAATATTCCACATGAAGGTCAAATTACTGAGTAGATAACACCGCTCCCTAGGCCCGGGTCTTTCCAATTTGCTTGAGTTTACAGGAAATATTTCCGAACGGATTGGAAAATATCGAGAGCTAAATCAATACATTTTAGTCGCTTGGTAATTATCAGGAAACCGGGCGGTGTTTTTTTGACACTACTGCAAACATTTTTTAATAAAATATAGAAGTGTCGGTATGTTTTGCTTTTTGGATAAGTTACTTCTTATAGGAGTGAGAACCCTCTAAAAATTGTTAAAATTGCCTGATTAAATGTTAAAATTGAACGATATCAAAAGACGAACGACAAAACGTACAGGAGTATTTTTTTAAAATCTTAAAAATCGTTCCAGTTTTGGAGGAGAAAAATGGGGAATATGAAACCTCGATTTCGATGATTTTATATAGGTACTAGCTGGTTCCGGCATGCGTTGCTATGCCATTTAATAAAGAAATTGTTTCTCCCTGAGTGTCCTTTCCCATTCGTCCCATTCCCCTTCCGCCTCCCCTTCTTCTCCTGCTTCCTCTTCCCCTCTCGCGTTCCCATTCCGTCACCTCCACCTTCCCTCTCCCCACTCCACTCCCCACCTTCCCCCGTCCCGCGAACCCCCCTCCCGAGTTCCACCTTCCCCGCCTTACCTCTTCCCTTTCCCGCTCTCTCATCCCACCAACCCTCCTCCCGCGTTCCATATATTCAATCCCAGTACAATCAATTTTTAAACAGCCCGCGTGCCACCTTTTACAATTTTTATTCAAATTTCCATTTTTCATGTATATTAAATTTGGTACCTAACATAGGTACCTATTTAAAATATCTAAAATTCTTGATTCGTTTCAAACCATCAGGGATTTTCAAAAATAGAATCCTGATTGAACAATCAATGTTTTGCAAAATGTCATTCTCAAACACGCGAACTGTCAAACATACTCATGTTTTCTGAAATTATCCAATTTTCTGCGCAATTTTCTTAATTTTTCTCTCCGTAAGAACCATCCTCGTACTTCAAGGAATATTCTAAAAAAAGAATTAGCGAAATCGGTTCAGCTGATCTCGAGATTTGCGCTTACCAACACATTTAGCGATTCATTTTTATATTATAGAGATAAGGTATATATATAGCTTCATCAACTTGGAAAATCAACTTCATCAACTTTCATATTTCCCATTTGTCTCCCCAAAAACTGGATAGATTTGAAAAGTTTTTATCACCATCTTTATTAGAAGAAAATATTCTGTAAAAATCTCAACGTTTTGATTTTTTTAAAGTACATTTTCTAGTTTGTATACTGAACGTCTGTTTATGACATTCCAACCAGGCAAATAATTATTAACGGTTTTTGGAAGGTCCTAACTCCTGCTACGTTTTGCTTAAGAAAAGTAACATATAAAAAAGCAAAACGTACCTCCTCTAGTGGTCAATACCTATATTATAATTAAGAAAATATTTGCACTGGTGTCAAAATCCAGAGATGAAATTGAGGAATACGTTTGTATGGACAAAATAACGCCCAGTTTTCCCTTATTGACATGACACATGGGTATCGAAGTACGCGACAAATGGGTCCTACCTATGTAATTACGTGAAATTTGTACTTAAAAATAGCCTAGCAGAAACAATTAATCGAATAGAATATTAAAAATAGGGAAGTACTGCCAAAGAGTGAATTTCCGAGCCCTTTGAAAAGAAGACAACTCTGAAGCGAGTGACACATCTTGGACAGAAGCCTTTCCATTTCTACTGAAGGATGCTAGATTGACTAAGTCTAGTAAATATCACGAAATCTGTCAAAAATTTAAACAAATGAAATATGCATTTCAAATGTATATTAGAAATATATTTTTTACTATAATTACTTTATAGTTTGCCTGATCAGTTCCAATTTTCAAAGCAAATCCGAGTTAAATAGTTCTTTAAACTAGAGTTACAGATATAAACAACGGAAAGTAACTAACTAACTAATCACCAACCATCACGACGTTTCCCCGCAGGGGTGGGTAGAGAGTTCGGGCCGCTAAACATCTCGGTCTTGGCAAACACTTCTCGCCTCATTCACATTCATACATCGTCTCATATATGCTCTTCTATTATTCTGACTCTTGACATGGCCAGAATCAAGTATCTGATTAATTTGATCGTGCCGTGTCTTTCTCGGGCGTCCCCGACTTCATTTACCATTCACATTTGCGTCATAATATATTTTCCTCACACTCCTTTCTCGTTCATTCGCTTTATATGACCAAACCATCTGAGTCCCTTTCTTAATCTTACTCATCAACCTTGCATTCTTTGAGGATCTCGACGTTTCTCACACGACCGTACATGGTTGTACGATCGAAAGCTATATTATTGATTAATAACTACGGCACCTGGCTTCCAGGTATCCATAAAATGAGATTCGTTTAATTTTATAAATACTTATTCATTAAATTGTTGATAAAAATATTTTACGAAATCTCAACCGGTGATAAGTGAAGCAGAACTAAATATAGAAACGAAGTTATCAGTGTACAAATCAGGTAATCGCCCCACCCCATAGAATAAATATCTTTTCTGTCTTCAGTGCCACACCCTTATATTCGATTAGCAAATTTGACTAATAAATGTGTGAGTACACTCCAGGGTTCAAGCTGTGGACAAGTGATATACTGGATTTGAAGAAATTAAACCGCCGTATTTCTATTTTTACCGCCGCCCCGGGAACCATTTATTGGATAACCAACACCCCTTTCATAAGGTCACCTCAAGTGGTTCTCTACGTTTGGTGACTTAGCAGGGCTGCCCGGGTTCATGGGGTGAGGTTTGTCTAGGTCTTGGCGGCGGATGCATCTATCCAACCACTGTGTGGCAGGCCGGATCGGGAGACTGGTTGAGGGAGATCTAACCTAGAACTCTCCAACTGGACTCTCGACCCGTCGCCTGGCATCACAGTGGGAGGGATGGATTCATACGTCTGTCACTCCTGGACACACTGACCCCCAGATTCCTACACACCCCTCCTACCCCTTCCCTTCCCAGAACGTTACCTCCTTCCTTTCCTAAAAAGACCCTCCACACAGCATCCCAAAAGATGAGATAGGCTCTGAGGGGAATTATTTTCCTCAGGGCCTCCTTATGGAGCTAATGTGAAAAAAGGAACACTTTTAGTTTCTAAAAAAAGTATATGCTACTTTTGAAGATAGTATCTATACATTTGCGGAGCCGAAACGGCAATTATATGAAATTCCCTCGATAGAAAAAAATCGTATGCTCCGAAAACTCTTAAAACACATTTTATTCTGTTATAGGTAGAATAAAATCACATTGTATCTTTAAATGCAACTTAAGCATTTGCAGAAAGATTTTTGCTCTGTTTTAAAAGAGTGATGTTTTATTAAATATTTTCGCAGTTTTCGCTAAATTTTATCATCGTTTTTTTTAATATTAGTGCGCTCCCTCTGACATTCGAATTTACGTATCTCCCTTCTTCTTCTTTTTGAACGTTTACTACGGGGCCTCCTGCACATCGGCTTTCTGGTGATCTGCAGGTCGTGCTTAAATTTCAACCTAAATTTACTTGCTTTTGTTTGCCATTTGGTAGTCCCGGTATTTCAGTGGTTTAAAGCGATTCCCTAACGGTTGATCCCTGACAGTTGGCCCCACGGAATACTTATACATAATATTCAGTCGGTTTAGGGAATATGCTGTATACCTACTTACCGCGGGCGTAGCCAGGTTTTGACTTAGGGTGGGGCAAAAAATAAAAATATTGAGTATGTACCGAAAAAAGTAGGCTTCTACAACATCGTTTAGGCTCTATGAGTACAAGAATATGAACGGAAGAAGGAAAAATTATCCTATGAAGTGTTGTAAATTTGAAAACGCGACTCGGTCGACAATCTCAGAGGTCTGTACTTAGTTATAGATGTGTGTAAGGTGCTACTTACACACATCTATAACTAAGTATCCCCGAAGGTATGTGCAGAGAGGATGTATTACTGAACAACATGAGTTTAAAATATATTTTCATTCAAATGCGACAAGGATAAAACTACTTGTCCACATAGGGTAAAGTCTTTGATTATATAATGTCGGTAAAGTGCACAAACTTTAGGAGGTGGTTCTACACGATAAGTTAGAAGGTATTTTCGGGTAAAAAAGTGAAATTGTTTGTACGGAAAAATAATATTCTTCTATGAAAAAATATTTTTGTATGGAAAAAAAGTTGGAATTTCAAAAAAAAGGTATAATCTTTTTTACTTCTTCCATTATGTAATCACCTCCCGCAGTTGTGCCCTTTACCCTCGGGCACCCTGAATACTGCATAAACTAGCGCATAAGTATAAAAAAATTGAAGCTGTAAAAAAAATTCGGTGGATATCTCTACCAATTTATTATTAAAGTTATTTTTTAAACCGATTTTAGGCTTGAAGTTGGTAAATAATGCACAAAAAATTATAATTTTACAATAACTATAATTTCGGAGAGACAACAACACTGTCGGGTCACAGTTTAAAGCAGTCGCCCGATGAGCAGAATTTTCGCGGCTATAACATTCCTTATCTATGGTTTCTTAATATCTACATATAATTTGATAATGAATATTGTGTCAATATTTACCATTTTCGATGATACAAACGCGATGCACGGGTATTGAGTACCTACTTCGGCAGAATACGCTGATTTTCCACCTTAAACTAACCATTTTCTTGATATCGATTATGTATATATATTTTTCTTAAGAATGCAGGCTTATAAAATATGCAACTAATCAGTAAATTTACATTAACGTGACAAATGCTATTATAAATAGCTGCTTACAAATAATCCGTAATCACAATCTGGCAATGCAGTTAATAAAGTTGACTAAAAAGGAAATAATGGCCAAATACTTTTTGGTATTATGATATCTGTATATCTATATATTCTCGTATGAAAATGAATCCCTGTTTCCCTCGGTCATGCTATAACTTCAGAAAGACTTAACGTATTTCAGTCATCTTTTTAAATTTTTTGTTGTAACAAAAGAATTTTCTATGGATTTTTAAAATTATAGATATTTTATTTTAGGTACCAAATTTGATTAATTGTTCTTATAGTACACAAAAATGAATATTTGTTATGTTCGAGTATGAAAAATGAAAATTTGAATAAAAATTGTAATGGGTGGCACGCGAGCTGTTTGAAACTGAATGAACTGGGACTGAATGCATGGAGCTCGGGAGGGGGGTTGGCGGGACGGGGAATCGGGAGAGGGTAGGCGGGGAAGGAGGAAGGGGAACGTGGAAGGGAAGGGGATGCGGGAGGGGAACGGGGACGCACGGGAAAGGACATGCAGGTAGAATTTTATTTTATTTATTTGATTATGGCATTGCAAAGCATTCCGGGAACCTGCTAGTTATTGTATAAAAAATCAATCCGTGAAAAACAAAGTGATTTTTGATATAACAGATCTATTTTCAAATGTTTAATAAAATCTGTTGTTGTTTGGTTTGACTGAGTTTCGAACCTTCCTCCACCATGATCGGAATCAACCGCGATTCCAACCGAGTCAGAGGGGAATTGGTAATGTTCTCAACCAAGTTGGTTCAAAATTGGTACAGGTGATTGGGAGGAAGTTGCCATCGGTTTTTATGTCGAAATTCAAAATTTCGACGGCCACCCTTAATTTATAGAGTTCTGATTGGAAGTAAAAGAAAATACTGGCTTCTAATTTTCTATAGCAAATCCGGGTCATACTTATAACTTAACGTTATAATGAATATGATGATAATAAATTGCATTATTCATATTATCACAAGTAAATGGTTACATGTCAATCAAATCAACTCATATATTATTAGTGAATATCGACACTTCAACATACTGTGTCTATTTACGTTAGGTAGATAAGTCTGAGCTTTATTATGTCCAAAAAATCGATATAACAAATTCGATACAACCTACATAATTGATTGGAAGTTGTCAAAACACTGAATTTCTTGGTGGTAGTATAATTGATTTTCGTCAGCCGTTACCAAATCAATATTATATTACCTACGTGAGACACAATTCTTGGACTTTATCGAAACCTTATTCAGGCTTTGACTTTTAATTACCTTCTTTGTATACTTATGTTTTACATATTTGTAATTGCTCTATTCATGTATAAGTAAAAAGTGCCCTACTTTTCCATTCGTCTGATGTTATATTGTTAATGTACAATATTTTTTTTCCGTAAAATATTAAAGACTAAATAAATAATATTTAATTATTGAAGATAACATTAACATCTCTCAAAACGAACAATGTAAAATAGAACAATCAAAAAAAGATTCGGTAACTGAGCAAATCCGACCATAGTCCCATCGGTCAATTTAACTGTATAGTATTTTTGACTAAAAATAAGATTTTTTTTTACGACTTTATGTCCGGGTTAAATCTTCCCCACAGAAAAAACTAAACCCTTCCACACACTTTTCCACAAATGATCATCTAGTCAATCCAGGCTATGCAAGAGCTCTATATAAGTACAATAAATACAAAATAATACAAGAACAACATGTCAACCTACCAGAGACCAAATGGAAAAATAATTCACCGACTCCAGATATTTTCATATCAGAGAGTTCGACTAAGTAGAACTCCTAGCTGGACTGATAAATCCTACTGATCCCTCAATATAAATATTTAAAAAATCTTTCGTAATCCTACATGTATTTAAAATGACTGATTTTTGCATTTTAATATACATATAAATTCTTTGATAAATCTAATAAAGCCTAAATTTTGAATGAGAGAGCTAGGTATAATGCCAGTAGCCGAAATAACAAATGGTAATATTTTTATAGTCTGAGAATGCCAAATTCTTATGATCTCATTTCCGAAATCTGTATATTTTTTTCAGAAATAGATTTTTTAATATTACAGGAAACTGGAATAGCGACATCAATAATATAAGTTTTTTTAAAATTTTGTCATGTAAAACAATATCAGGTCTATTATGACTTAATTGTTCGGTCCGTTAGCATAGTTTTATCATAATATATTTTATAAAATTCATTTTCTAAAAATGAAATTAGTTCGTATTCATATTATGTTACTAAATTAAGGCAGTCAATCAAGTTGTGTTTAATTACCGAACTTTGGTGAATTATTTTTAAAACCTGATTATGCCTAAATGTATACCCGGACGGCGCTAATACAGAACATCCCGATATAATATGTTCTATAGTTTCCGGAAAAGCCAAACATTTTCTACATAAATCATCAATTGGATTTGAATCTTTGGTTACATGCTTCCTATATAAGGAGGGTGGAGGAATGGGGGGAAGGTGAGTTTAGAGGCAGTTGAGGGGGGAGGGGGGGGGGGGGATAGGGAAGGGGGAGGAGGCGGAGTGAGAAACCCCCTAATACTATGCGAGCGAAGCCGGGGGCAAAAGCTAGTAAATAATAAATGCGAAATTATACCACTGTCTCTTGCATTACCCTTAATTTTTATTCCAAACTTTTAATTAACATTTTAGATAGAGGATTCAATGCTAAGTAAAACCAAAGAGAACTCAATGAGTCTCGTTGAAAATCCAATGCCTTTATTGAAATGCCCGGCATCTACTACTATTTTTACCTTTTAAATTGACAAGTAAATCGGTGTTCCAAAATGACATAATATTTTCCAAAAAGCTAATAATAATAGGGTAAATTTTATATATATTTTATCCTTTGATCAGCCACGAGTGCGAGACACTATCAAAAGCCTTTTGGTAATTTATACAGCAAGTATTTAGTATTAAAATTTGAGAAATCATTTCAATTTACTCCACTACAAAATATTAAATAGATAACAGTTTTATCCTGCACCATACTGCAAGCTTCAGAAGTTAGACGAATATTTTCGGCCTATAAAAAAAAATCGACTCTTTCTGAGAGTAAATAATATTTTTAATATTATCTAAAAGATGAAACTACACATTGACAGCGAAAGCATAAGCAAGATCACTAGAACGATAAGTTCTGACATTATGAAATTTGCACAGCCTTTCTATTTAGAATTTATAGTTTTAATGCAACTTTTTTACCTCGCATCGTAATTTTCATCGTAAGCCTTAAATATCCGTAAATTCTTTAAAGAAAATAATAATAAATCTTGAGAACTAGGTAATCATATCAAACAGGAGATTTAGGTATATAAAAAAACATTTACGTTAGTACCTTCTTATTACTAAATTGAATTTAAACTATTATTCAGTATTATTGGATAGGTAGGTACTTTATAACCCTAATATCATTAGATAAGTAAATATCAAACACGATTTCCACAAATATTGTGGAAATCATCTTTGATTGATAAAACTCTATTTGTTAAAATACCTCTTTTTGGTTAACCAGAATCGAAACATTTTGGCTGGGGTGTTTCAATCTCCATCACATATATATTTGATTACTAGCTGGTCCCGGCATGCGTTGCTATGCCATTTAATAAAGAAATTGTTTCTCCCTGCATGTCCTTTCCCATTCGTCCCGTTCCCGTTCCCCTTCCGCCTCCTTTTCTTTTCCTGCGTCCTCTTCCCCTCACGCGTTCCCACTCCGTCACCTCCACCTTCCGTCTCCCCACTCCACTTCCCCCCATTCCCCCCTCACACGTCCCCTTCCCCTCCCGCGTTCCCCTTCCGCCTTCCCTCTTCCCTTTCCCGCTCCCTCGTCCCGCAAACCCTCCTCCCGCGTTCCATATATTAAATCCCAGTACATTCAGTTTTTAAACTGCCCGCGTGCCACCTTTTACAATTTTTATTCAAATTTCCATTTTTCATGTATATTAAATTTGGTACCTAACATGTATCTATTTAAAATATCTAAAATTCTTGATTCAATTCAAACTATTAGGGGAGTAGGTACCTACTTTAAATGTATTTATTAACTTAAAGATTTTCAAAAATAGAATCCTGATTTTACAAATCATTGTTTTGCCAAATGTCATTCTCAAACACGTGAACTATCAAACGTGCAATAGTCGTTAAGTTTTCTGAAATTATCCAATTTTCTGCGCAATTTTATTAATTTTTCTCTCCGTAAGAACCATCCTCGTACTTCAAGGAATATTCTAAAAAAAGAATTAGCGAAATCGGTTTAGCTGCTCTCGAGATTTGCGCTTAGCAACACATTTAGTGATTCATTTTATATATAAGAAGATTATCAAATCGACGATCAGCGCCATTTTGAAATCTGTGACATTTAAATGGTCTCCATCCTCGCTAAACGCCGATTCTTTTAGCTATTTGAACAAATTGTGAAGTGTTGACAAGCTTCAACAAGACAGCTAAAATATCACACGACAGACAAAAATCTGAACTACGCCATGAACCGTCAAATAATTTTCAAACCGTGAAATATATATAATAAATCAGGTCTTCAAGCAAGGAAAACGAAATTCAACCGTCTTGTGAATACTTGTCTTGTATGTTTCATGTTTGGCCAATTCGCTAAACCCTATTTGTTCTTTCAAATGTTGTTCACAAAACACTACTACTAACCTACGAGTACTAATCATTATTTTTTTAAATTATTGAAACGTACATATTATCTATGTAAAACAATGTAATAATGTGAAAATTCGAGTATAAAAATAAATAAATAAATTTTCCGCGTTCCCCAGGAATTTAACGCATTTTTTCCTAGCTTATTTTGCCAAGGTAGCTCAAGATTAACATGGCCTTGTGAACAAAGTACTAACAACTTTACCTCAGTGATAATTATTTTTCGATTTGACGGACATCAATTTAATGTGATGGAGTTTCAAATACCCCGAACTGATTCTTACGGAAATATGTATAATCGATTTTTCCGTAAATAGCGTGACACTTTCTTTAAAGGAAACCTTTATTTACTTTTTAGTCAGCACGTCCGCCGTTATTATGATTCATTCTATGACATAATGTGACATATTTTTTTGTAATGATAGTGCGCAATTTTTTAAAACCTTGGAATCAGGAATTCCCATTGCACTTAAATGGGAGTGAAACGAACATATCAATGAGTAGGTTCAAAGGTTTATTTACATTTATGTACCACAAGTATCTACGCATGAAAAAATTACGGATAACTTGAAATTGGTAATATAAGCCAAATATTTACCACGATTCTATTCCACTTACTACGAGCAGGTAGATCTTTCCGTTTTATTTTAGAGAATTTAGCAGTTTAACTATTTAATTTATCAGATTAAAAAGTAGAATATGTTATTATGCGTGAACAAACAGATTTTGAAAAATGATAACAAATCCATAGATCAAAACGTTCCTGACGTCATTCTACTATTCCATAGCGTGGCATTTTAGAGGAATTGACAAGTTTGTAATTTGATTCAACATCACATCGATCACATCCCATCGAGCGCGTTTTTGTCAAGAAAAAACTTTAAAGTTTTCTCTTGACAAAATGTGATAAAAAGAAACAGACGTTTAAGTTAGCCGGAGAAAAAATAAGATAAATGGAGTTCCTCATAATAACCATTTCTCGCATACACACAATGGGAATTAATTATACTTAATTAAAGTTATTTTTATCAACATGGATACGCCTACAAGATCATGGATATTATAGGCATATCCATGTTGATAATATGTACTTACTGTATTCATTAGGTATTAATTTTTAATGGCGCATTTAGTTCTGCCAGTATTTCAGTTTATTTTTATTTTTCTGACAGTTGTTTCAGCTTACAAGGCCATTTTAAAACTATCAGCACTGTCATATTAACAATACATTTTTTTTGTACGTGTGCTCCACACAGGAGGCCCTGAAGAAAACAATTTCCCTCAGGGCCTATGTCATCTTTATGGAGGGTTTTTTTTAAGGAAAGGAAAGAGAATAGAGTTATGGGAAGGAAAAGGGTTTAAAGGGTGGTAGGAATCTGAGGTTCAGTGTGTCGTGGTCATCCACCTCCAAGACCTAGACAAACCTCACTCCATGAACCAGGGCACCCCTGCTAAATCAGCAAAGGTGGCGAACCACTTGGGGTGATCTATGGCAGAGGTGTTGGTTATCCAATAAAGGTTCCCGGGGCGGCGGTACCCATTCCCGCCTCCCTAATTTAAATTAAATTAAAATTTTAAATTAAATTAATTAATTAAATAAAATACATTTAATATAATTAATTACATAAAATACATTTAATATAATTAAAAAAAAAATAAATGGAGTACCACGAATTAACCAAAAAACAAGTAATAAAAAAGTTAATTTTAAAAATGGTTTCATATAGGTACTAGATAATATTATGTACCTACCTATTACCTATATGTAATCATATTATAATTAAAAGTTAAAGGATACTTCTTGCTTAAAGTGTTGAAAGACATACCTGCTTAATAACATAACGATTGAGTCGGCATACATCTATCTATACGTACAGTAGCTTATCATAATATGTACACATTTACTTTGATACTGCAAAGATTATATTCCTAGTTGTACAATGTACACAATCTGATTATAGTACTTAATTACAACATTAATGATTTAGGTATGTAGATGTCGGTAGTTTATTAAAAATAGGGTGTTAAGGGACGAGCCAGTCATTCATGACATTATTTGGGGTGAAAAATATACATGAAGTTTTGGTCTTCGATGACATTTTTGATGTTATTTTTCGACAACAAAAATTCATTGGACATCAAGAGTCTGGGTGAGGGGTTGGGTGGTTACTCGACTGAGAAGTAACACACTTATTTAACAGGTATTTAGAGGGTCATGTGTGATAAATAAATAACGTCACATTTGAAAAAAGAACAGAAGTATGAGAGAACAGAGAAATTTTAGGTTAAGTCATGTGAGGTTTTTTGATGTGTGTAAATCCAAGAGGAGCATTTTACGCATGTGTAATTTTAACCACGTGTAATTCTGGCGGTGAAATTTTGTCAGTGATTCCGGCAGTTTGTTATTTGTACGCGAAATTAACGTCTATCGTCATGTGACATATATTATATATTCCACACTCAAAAACTAACTGCACACAACATTAATTTCTCAGAAGGACGTGCACAAAATACAATAACATATTTTCAGACGCTGATATTTTCCATTTGTCCTCAGGTCAATTTACTAAATGTATATTAGAAAAAATTAAAACAAATTGTTAATTAAAAACCCTCTACCCATACTGCGAATTATTTTCTCATTCAGTTATGTTGTTTTTCTTTTCTAAATCATGTTTTTTTTTATCTTTGAACATAATCCTACGATGTAAAAATGTATATTTTTGATATAATTACTTAGTTTAATTTCACATTATCTATCGTTTTTACTTTAACCTTTTTTTAATTAAAATTTTTTTTTCTACCAAATCCGTGTTTTATCATCTGTGTTATTCTGTACTTAGATTAATTTTATGCGGAAACTTTGCTGGTTCATGCAACAAAGAAACATGTAATTATTTTAATAAAATATTAATTTAATAACTGTTGGTTTACCCATTAAACTAATATGATAAAAAATATATATTTTACCCGTTATAAGGTATTTAGCTAATTCATTAATTCATAATAGAAATTAAAATCTGAAATATATATTTTTTGATAAATAAGCTAAGATACTTGATTGAATGATATAAACTCATATATCTGTTATTTTGCTGTTCTCGTACAACGTGTTGGTCGCTGTGCTCGTTAAAGAAGCAAAACTTTTCGTATTTATTAAACAAATGTATACCTAGTAATTATTGATTAGTTATTTATAACAACCGAGCTTCCTGCCGATGTCGTAATCCAATGTGTCAACACATTTTTAAAGTTCGCAGAAATCAATGTTTGGATAGATAAAACGACACTACCTGTTGCCTACATGTCTGAGAGAGTAACTTTAATCAAGGATCAATATTTAGAATTTTCAACTATCAACCCGTTTCCTCGCAGGGATAAGCAGAGACTATAGATCACCACACAATTCTGTCTCCGTATATGTGGTAGGCCGATCGTAAAATAAGGCAGATCGTGATGCGCCTGGCCACATCGTGAAAAGCCTGGCGGCATATCGTGAAGTGCCTGAGGCGCATGATCTGCCTAGATCAACAAATCTGCCTGATTATATGATCGGCCTGCGACATATACACTCCTAGCTTCATTCACTTTCATCATATATTATATTGCTTCACGTACACGTACGTTCTTCCAGTATTCTGACCGCAATGGCATTAGGGGTGGCGGGGGGAGGGGGGGGGGGGTAGAAGGTTGGGGGGCAATGCAAAATATATAAGTAACTAACTAATCACGCCGTTTCCCCGCAGGGGCAGGCAGAGAGGACGGACCGCCAAACAACTCGATCTTGGCACACACTCCTTGCCTCGTTCGCATTCATACATCGTCTCATACATTCTCTTCTATTATTCCGACTCTTCACATGGCCCGACTCAAGTACCTGATTCACTTGATTGTGCCATGTCTTCCTCGTGCGTCCCCGACTTCTTCTACCATTCACATTTGCATCATATATTCTCCTTACACTCCTTTCTTCGTTCATTCGCTCTACATGCCCAAACCATCTGAGTGTCCCTTTCTTAATCTTATATCTTTCTTAATATATAAGTATTTCTCTATTTTTTCCTCATATTTTCTTTTTTAACTACGCCATACTGAGGCCGATGTGGGGAGGGGGGATGAATCCCCCTGAACCAACCCCGTGATACACATCCTGGATTCTGACTATTAGGCTGCGTATACACACGCGAGCCAATCCTGTGAGCCGAACTACGAAATATGGAAAAATAACGAAGAACCCCCAACGGCGCGAAACGACGCTTGCAGTTTCTTCGTTTCCCTTTCCCGTAATTCTTGGCCCGCCTCGCGCTTATGTTCGCAAATGTATACGCGGAATTAGATTTGATACAATGCTTGATGTGACTAGCCTTTATCCATAAGAAACGTTTACCATAATGGTCATACTCACGAGTTTTTTTACGCACCAGATTTAAATGTCCGGGTTAAATTTTCCCCACAGGAAAAACTAAACCCTTTCACACACTTCCCAAATGATCATCTAGTGAATCCACGCTATGTAATTGCACTATATAAGTATTATAAATACAAAACAATACAAGAACAACATGTCAACCTACCAGTGACCAAATGGGAAAATAATTCACCGACTCCACATATTTTCATATCAGAGGGTTCGGCTCTGTGGAATTCCTAATTGAACCTATAAACCCTACTGATCCCCCAATATAAATATTTAAAAAATCTTTTGTTATCCTACACGTATTTAAAATGACTGATTTTTGCATTTTTATATATAAATTCTTTGACAAATCTAATATGCCTAAATTTTGAATGAGAGACCTAGGTATAATGCCAGTAGCCAAAATAACAAATGGTAATATTTTTATAGTCTGAGAATGCCAAATTCTTTTAATCTCATTTCATAGCATTTTCCTTCCTGACTTATATTCATTATAACAGTCGATTTTTCCAACCAGCCATTGGACGCACTTTAGTTCCTTTTTATTAGTTCCAGGAAGAGGGTCTTAGAACTTAGAGCAAATTTTGGAATTGATCAACAAATAATGACTAAGTCCATAAGCCGTTGATATCAGTGTTGATTGATGAATATTCGGCGATAAGAGTCTAAGCTCTAAGCAAATCAGGCGCCATAGAGATAATATTATAATATGGTCTCGCCGTTTAGAGCTCCTCCACATCTCTTTCTGTTGCACGCGTCATTTATATAAATTATGAGATAGAGAGAGAAGTAACAATTGAGCTATCGGCGATACGTCTGTAAGCGGCGATTTCCCTAAATCGGCGCACTATTTAGATAAATTCGGCTGAAATAATATTATGCCTGAACTTCACTTTCTGTGAGAATTTATCAGAGGCGTTCTCGTTCAGCGCATTAGTTGTTTGGAATGTCATTGTCCATTGGTTGTGTAGAGTGACTATTCTCGCTATCGAGCCTCGGATTTTAAACGGCGGCGAGGCGAGGCGAACGTGTGCACAACACTTTCGCGCTTCCTTTATTATCTACCCAAGAGTGGAGAGCAGTCATTAGAATTTACTGTCGCAGTATGAAAAACGTGCTTATTTAATAATTTAATTAACCCCCAAAGTTATAATAAAATTAAATGTTGCTACTTTTAATTTTTTAAGTGACACCTCACAAGAACGCTCCGGTCCATGCAGTATAAAGACAGAGGAACTAGGTCTCCACCCGGTTGCGCAGCGTTGTGAGACGGGTAGTATTAATTAATTGTTATTATTACAAAATTATAATTTTTTGTGCATTATTTACCAATTTAAAACCAAAAATCGGCTTCAAAAACACCTTTAAGATGCCGTTACCCGAATTTCTACCGATTTATTGGAAACCTCCCTTAAACATTTGAAGTTTTTAAGCTCCTAAAAAATATATATGTTATTTTTGAAGATAATATCTAGACATTCGTCGCGCCGAAACACAAATTATATAAAATTCCCTCGATAGAAAAAAATCGCCAAGTATGCTCCAAAAATAATTATAAACACGTTTGTTTCAGTTATTTTACAGGTTATACCTACGTATGAAAAAAATGCACAGTATTTCTTTAAATGCTGTTTAAGACAACTCTCGCGAGATTTTTGCAATATTTCAAACGGGTCGTGTTTTATTAAACATTTTCACAATTTTCGCATTGATTTTGTCAATTTAAATACTAGCGCGCTCCTCTAACATACGTAATTTCATATCTCTCCATCTTCTTCTTTTTGTGCGCGGTTGCGGTGCCTTAATATTAATAATAACGTATGGATATCGACCGAATTTATTTACAGTGTTGATTTTTTGTACTCGTGCGCTGGTATGTACAGCACATAGACAAGTCGTTTTATAATTGATGCATTTGAATGAAAATAGGTTTTATATTTTTATTATTCGGCGGTAGGTACATCCTCTCTGACGCACCTTCGGGGACACTTAGGTACTTACATCTTGTATAAGTAGGTATTTTTCGACTTCATATTGAATATAATAAGTCTGCCGCGAGGCCAACTGTTGGGGGATCAACTATCATGGAATCATCAGCGCCTTGGCGCCTTAGAAAGTCGACGCCCGGAGCGGACTGCTCCAATTGCGCCTGCACAAGCCGGCCCTGCAACTGCCTAAAGGCAAGTAAAAAAAAATTACTGTAAACTAAGCAGTAACGGATTCACATTGGAATCAATTACATGCAAAATAAAAAATGGCGTAGTGCCACTATTTTACGGGACGTATTAAACATTTTCCAACACGAGCGACATCTTTGGACAATTTATCGAAACACCTTATCATTGACACACCGCAATCACAGGAAAATGATAAAAACCCAACTTCGACTGTAAATAAAGAGATGGTGTCGCGATTTATTGATGATCGCTCGCTGGCAATAATAAACATAATATAATCTCTTGCCGATTTGGTTTATTCCAAAAGAAAAACAGCTCATTCGTTCTTTTCTTTGATATTGAATCGTCGCTGGTTGCTGATTGCTTGATGGCGGATCGGCTTGTTCTGTTGGTCTCGTGTGCGGAACATCTGTGCTCCATTTGCAACATCTTCCCGGGTAATAATTTATGTTTCGAAGGAGATTCTTCTCGAAGATACGGATCGCAATGCAGAGTGCAATCTGGTCCGGAGGGCGATGCTGCGGTGCAAAGCCGATATAAAGAGGCTCTTAGAATTAATTATTTCTGATACCGTCAACAACGAGCGCATGTTTGCCACCATACCAATAATTATGTCTAGTTATTAAATTACAATATTAGTTATTAATGTAATTTAAATGGTGATCGAACAACTCAGGATGAACTCAACTCAACACCTCCGTTAAAAAGTGATGAAAAAAAAATATAAAAAATGTTTAAATAGGTTACGTTAGGTTAGGTTATGGACTAATTTTCAAAATTAGTTAGTTGTAGCTTTTAATGACTTTTCAAAGAGGTGTTGCGTCGAATTGATTCTGAGTTGGCATGGAACCCTTTTAAATCTTGTGTGGGGTCGCGTGGATTAACCGTACGCAATTAAAAAAACTACTTACCTATATATTGTGTATACCAGCGTATAAGTGCAAAAACCCGAGATGTAAATAAATTCTGTTCATGGGTGATTCTACAAAAATTGGGTAACTTTTAGGGATATTTTGTTTACGATATTTTTTAAATAATATTCTCAAAAATTTGGGCATATAAGATAGTTAATATAATGAATATATTGTTCGTGTTTGGGCCAGTCACTTTTTCAAGTAGATTCTGAGATATTTCGATTTTTCTGAATTTGACTGCCAGAGGACTGACGAGAGTGACACAGTACTGACAAAAAACACAATTTTATGAGATATGTTTGTAATTTATTAATATTTAGAAGAAATCTCTTTTAATCTAATAATGGCACATACTCTCAGTCTTAATTGACTTAAGTACCAACTAAAAACCATTAATATGTAATACTGTGAGAAAAAATTATCTCCACCTTTGAAACAGCTTTTTAACATTTTTAGTAATGTTATATTACATAACTAAGTATTAGTACTAAGTACTTTGAGGTAGTTTAACTGTCCTCCTTTTAACATTATACATTTTCTAAATAATCAACAAACAATTGAAACTAAAATATGACTCTTTCTGCCAGATGCCAATTAACATGGAATTTATAAAAAAGTACTTAAACTATTTCAGTCTTCAAAACAGCCTTCTGACATTTTAAATATTGTTATGTTGCTAACTTATTTATTTGGAGTATTTTTTTTTATTTAAATTTATATTTTTTAAATAATCGGAGACGGTTTACATATATATAGTTCCCGTGAGCACTTAGGCCATAGACCCATTGTATAACCTATCTCCCATTTTACCTTATTCCTTTGACATTATTCCTTTCTCCTCCTTGGTTCCTTAAAGGCCCCACAGAGGAAGAGTTCACCAAGATGGCCTCATTTCTCCTCTTCACTCCTACATGGTTCCGCGAAAGCCCCACATGGGAAGAGGACATCATCTCTCCACTTCACTCCTCCTTGGTTCCACAAAGGCCCCGCGCTGGAAGGGTGCCCTCCCCCTTGGTTCCTCGAAGGCCCCACAAGGGAAGAGTTCATGGAGGTGGCCTCAGCTCACCTCTCCGCGGTTTCTCCTCTTGGTTTCTCCTACGGCCCTAGGAAGGATATCCACAGAGGTGGCCTCAGCACTCCTAGGTTCCCAAAAGGCCCCTAGTTTTCGAATGGTCCAATTTTTTTGTCCCCAAAATTATCAGTAGTACGTTTCAAGTGTTGTTTTTTTTTGCCTGTACTTTGATGAATAATTTTTCCAATTTTTTCTAGTTAATGATTGCTCCCGAGGTGTCACTTCTTTAAATATTTTTTCTTTGTCCATTCTCCTTTTTTTTAAGTACTGCAACCTTTGTTTCTCCTTGTTTTTGGCTAATTTAATAGGGTCGCTTTTGATTCTAGCTAAGCGAACATTTTCAGCTCCTCTTTTCGCTTTTAATATATCTTCTCTATCCTTAGACATATTTTGTTTTTTTAAGGAGGCGGCATAATGTTTTAAACGGAAATAAGTTTTAAAAAAATGCTTACACGCGCTAAATATCAGTACTCTGGAAACACGTCAGTCCTCTGGCGCAATATCAGGCAAAGGACTGACGCCAACGGACTGACGAACAAGACATGAATCTAAGGTTATCATTAGAACCAATGTAAATTTTGTTATTTTTGAATAGCAACAAGCTACATTTAAAACAATCAAAGCTAGCTGTGTATAAAGTAAAATATAACACAGGTTTACAAGAAAATATTGACTCACCACAGGACTGATATTTTGACTGGATCGGCATGTGTTTCGGTGACAAACACAACGCTAGCCCTGACACACTAATGGCCACCGTAAAATGGGGCTGCTTTGCAGCTAACTTCACTACCAACGTTGAAATTTAACACGGATTTTAATTTGAGTCGACAATATTTAGCGAGAAATTCAAATTTGAACAACACACAGCGGACTGACGAATAAAAGTGATGACAAAGTTTTTTATTATTTTTACATCAACGGTAAGAATATTATATTATAAAAGCTGTAATATACATTGTTAACTACTTCGTAGATTGTAGGGAAACAGTAAGTTTGTTTAAATTCATGGTAATATTTAATACACAGCCACTTCATTGCGTGTTTTTGGGATTGTGACATGCCAAAGTACTGACGTTTTGAGAACATATTGTGGAAATCTACAAACTTGTATTTAAAATGAGTAGCTGAAATTGAGTGACCAAATAAAAGGCGTTTAATTGTTTTAAAATAACATTAAAAATATACACAAAATATAATAACACATCGTTCTGTTATCTGATGACATCGAGTTACCCAATTTTTGTAGAATCACCCTCATACCAATTCAATTTCTTATTAAAGATATTTTTGACGTCGATTTTCGTTTTAAAATCAGTAAATAATGCAAATTATAATAGCATACTAATTATAATTTTGGGGGGTCAACTGTCGGGGATCAACTGTCAGGTCACCTATTAACGTGATTGATAGTAATATCGTAAATAAACACAAAAAAACTTGTAAGCATCATAAATCAAAAACTTGTGTAAAAAAGTTCACATGCACATTGATTGCGTAAACCACACCCACATGCGGGTTAAGCATATACATTAAGGGTCGACCGAGACAGTATTTTCATTCTCGGTCGAGACCGAGAATAGATAAATTGAGAAAAAAAATTAAAATGCGCTTTGTTTGCATAATATCAAAAAGGCAATTCATCTACAACAATAAAACATTATACCTATTTAGTAAACACGTTAAATCGAAATAACACACCCTAACAAACTATATCCGTGAATCAATTGCCATATTCATCAAAACCCATCGATTAGTTGATTTGTATGTTCATTGCTGTTTTTGGCAGTTTATTATGAACTAAGTTCTAAGAAAAGCTGCAACGAACATACAAATCAGCGAATCGATGTGTTCTGAATGTGTAACGTCTCAGTTATGGCCCAGAATCTCGGCGATTTTTCGCCGAGAACCGAGACAGAGTTCTCGGTAGAATTTGTAGCCGAGAATGCCGAGACCGAGACCGAGACCGAGATCTCGGTCGACCCTTAATATGCATATCAAAGTGTAAGTCCAAAGATTTACGAATCTATGTAAACGGTATGAAATAATGATTTTTTAAAAACTAATTTAATAAAATAATTATTTACAAAACTTGAAGTTAAACTACTATAAAGTTCGCTCCTGCAATGTTACAGATTTGCATTAGTAGATAAGTATTTTACGCAACGCACGTGGAATATGTCTGTTTAATACATTTTGCTAATATTTATATCTCTCTTCATAGGCAAAACGGTCAACATTAGACAATACGATTTATGGTAGAGCATTGAAAGCATGCGAATCTGATAGTCAATAAAATATATTAACCTCAACTGCAGTAAATAAGTCAACATTTCCACTATGCTTCAAGTGAGTTTCCTTCTTCGCTTTGAGAGGCGGTTATGGATACCGTCGCCCCGGAAACCATTTATTGGATAAACAACACCTCTGCCACTCCAAGTGGTTCGCTACGAGGTGCCCGAGTTTATGGAGTGAGGTTTGTCAAGTTCTTGGCGGCCGATGTGTCTGCCCACCCATGTGGAGGGCCGGGTCGAGAAAGAATGGTTTGGGAGGTCTTTTAACCTCTCCAGCCAGAATCCCCCGACCCATCGCCTTGCACCGCAGTTGAAAGGATGGATTCATGCGTCCATCACTCCTGGACACAATGACCCTCAAATTCCTACCCACTCTTCATACCAATTCCTTCCCCGAACTTCCTCTTCTTCCTTTCCTTAAAAATTCCTCCGCACAGCATCTCCTAAGATGACGTAGGCCCTGAAGATAATTATTTTCCTCAGGGCTTCCTGTGTGGAGCTAATGTGTAGCATGGGTGCCCTGGTTCAAAGGGTGAAGTTTGTCTAGGTCTTGGCGGCGGATTCGTCTGCCCACATACTGCATGGCGGGTCGGATCGAGCGGGACCGGTTGAGGGAAGCTTTTTGTATTCTCCATGTGGACTTTATCGATCTTTGTACATCCGTTGGAAGAACGATTTAGACGTCCGTCACTCCTGGAAATGTTGACCCTCGGATTTCTATCCACCCTTAATACCCCTTTCCTTCCCAGAACTTCCTTTCCTTAAAAATACCCTCACATCTCCTAAGATGAGATATGCCCTGAGGGAATTTTTTTTCTCAGGGTCTCCTACGTGGAGCTAATGTAAAAAATAGTTAAAATCAGAAACCACCTTTAAGAGGGCATTACCAGAGAAAGCCGGAAATACGTCATTTTCAAAAAAGTTTTTAGACGTATTGACTCTTTTCCACAAAAAATTATAAATGGATTTCGAAAGATTGTTCTTTTATCTAGCATAGTTATGTAATAAATTTTTAGAATTTTTTTTAATTTTTAGTATAATAAGGTTATTCCATAGGTCGTTGGCAGATTTGTTAAATTTTCAAAAAAGTTTTTGTATTATACCACACCCATTTCAAATAATGTAATCATGCAGTAAAATAAATCAATACATTATCTAGCAAAGTTATGTATTAGAATTTTAATTTTAGTTTCAATAAAATCATTAAAAAATATGTACGTACATGTGTTTCTTGACGAAAATTGGTCCATTTGTGTATTTATTTGCGCACTTACAAACTAATATATATCAGATTTTTTTAACATTCTTATTAAATTTAGACATTATTGAAAAATGATAAATACTTATAATCAAAAAATAACTACAAAAAGTACACTATTTTAATAGTTTTATCATCACGCCTTTCAGCATTTTTGGATGAAGGTATAAATTAAAGCTAATTTGGATTGAAATAAATTCGATATTGAGTTATAATTTAAAAAAGCTGGTACGGAGAATAATCAATCTTTCTCATTGTAACCGCCCTGCACGATCGGAAGAACAACTTTCGACGAAATGTGGATTTTCGTCCGCTGGCTGGTTAAACGCTCTTAAGTTTATTTGAGTACGAAAACAGAGGAGTTTGAAAAAATGTTTTTATTTCTGATTATTTACTAGCAGACCCGGACACACGTTGCTGTGGCTAACGAAACACAACGTCACGCCATTACCCAACCTTTATAACCAACGCCATCTGTTAAATCAAATCCACATCCTATTTCAACTAATTTACACAAAACCTTGACAAATCATATACCTAAAAACCTTCCCTATGAATCACTCTATCTATTGGTGAAAACCGCATGAAAATCCGTTGCGTAGTTTAAAAGATATAAGCACTCAGACAGTAGGAGCGACTTCATTTTATACTAAGTAAAGATATAAAAAATGGTGCACACATTTTTTTTTCAATCACTGATTAAGAAAATAGTTTACTTTGTCTAATTTTTTCTTACCATTTTTTCGATTTTAAAAACGCCAATCAAAAACTATGTGTATAAAAATCGGTTCTTTGGACGTCACCGGTTGAAAGGAAGGTATTTATAATTGCCATGGAAACAAAAGTTTTCAGTCTGTAAACGTGTTGGGTGACAGGGCATTAAATCAACAATAATTACACCAACTTTTGCTTTCTGGGTTATCACGTCTTGTGACTAAACCGACCACACATCTCCTGACAGACCCGTTCCTCATTCTTCCTTCACTCTCGTTCATCTGCGTCAATCATTTCACCCAATCATTACGTATTACCTGTTTATCTTGAGTGACCCAAGCAATTATTTCGATACCAGCACATTATTGATTATAAAGTCGGAACAAGAAAGGCAGTGTAAACAAGCCAAAGCCTTAAACAAGTGAAAAGGCTTCGCGGGCCATTAGCAGGATGAGTTTCGAAATGCCCGAAAACTGTTGATAATAACTGAGAGGATAATGGTGAAATTTCGCGGCTCGTTAGTATTCATCAGACGCGACGCGAAGGATGATTTGGTACTATATCAGATGCTGAGGAAACGAAGCAGGGAGGGCAAAAGGTGGGGAAGGCACACAAAGATACCGCCGTTTTAAAATTAGTTGTTAAAAATAAACCTGAACATGATAAAAGTGGAACGGTGAACCTCTCTTTTCCTCTTGATTCATGTAAACATTTTTACAAATCTAGTCCAGTTAGTAGGTACTAGCGCAGACTCGTGAAAAATTTCGGATAGATCGAATTCTCGACAGATCAGTAACCACCAGACCCCCCCTATAACTTACGTTTATATATCTATTTATATAATATTGTGTAATATGTATGTTTATGTATATTTATTCTAAAATTCCCATAAAGTATTTATCTCACATAAAAACAGATACAAACGTCATACACCCCACACCACAAAATGCAGGACAGATACTGAAGTCACTGAAGGCCGCCCAGTTTCATGTTGACTGTCGGCCGATTCTTCCCGGATGAGGTTTTTCATGGTTTCCTCATTCCCAAGGCAACTGCGGAAGAACTCCAAATAATAAGGACATGACCGACTCCTTCCCACTTCCAACATAACACAAACAGACACGTATGTATATATTGTCCCGAACTTCTAATGATGAAGATTGATGTTGATCTAAACATGCAATCTTAGTAGGGTTTTTAGATAACAATTTTTCCCTACCGATGAAACACAAGACCTCTATGTCTGTAATAGCCAGGTACTGTTTTAAATACCCACATGTGGTAAAAATTGCAAGGCGCAAATGACGCCGTTCTATTTATATAAAGAACATTAACTTTAAATTCAGTAAATTAAAATTATTCATCTTTTCAAGAAATATAAGAATCTAGTCAGTGAAAACACCATATTAAAATAGGTCCCTTGTCTGGATTTGGTCCGATTTTTTCAATCGAACAGACCGGACAAAATCCAAGATCTAGAGCTCATTGTACCAGATTTACAGGAACACAATCGAAATTAGTATTTTTGATTATGCATATTTTACACACATTTTATAATATCGACTCAACGACCTCCGTAGTAAAGTGGTATATGTATATATGTTTGATGTAAAGTTGGGTGGTAGCGTTGCGGGTTGGATTCTTGTGGATCACCAACGTTTCTGTTTAAATTTAATAATTTTTTTTATTTATTTTTTATTTATCTTGCTAAATTAAATATAGAAATTTTATCATTAAGTTCTTATGGTACTTTAGTTTTTATTTTTGTTACAGCTGTTTCGGCTTACAAGGCCATTGTCAAACTGTGATTAAACCACTTTGAGACGACTTATATATACGATTCTAAATTAAAAATTTTTTGAAGGTGTCTAAACTGATTTATTACCGGTTAAGAGGAATATAAAAGCTAGAAATAATATATTTCGATTCTCACGCCTTCAAAATCTGAAATCGAGCGTTTTATTTGAAAGAGGCAAGTGAGCGCCTAAGTGGTTTTTATTTATTTTGTGCATAATTTTTATATGAATGAGAAAAAGTGAGAACATACAAAACGTCAAAAATAGTCTTTGCCATAAAGGTGTATTTTTTAAAAATTGTTAAGTTATGAAAAAAAATTTTTTTTAGTAGTTTACGCTTATATTTTTTGTTAACTAAATAATAATTTTATTGTAATTCCAATACATAAAAAATAGTAAAAGCTTCAATTTATCCGTAGCATATTTTTTGATGTTCATAATGTAAACCGATTCGTAGTAAATATTAATCTAAATAGCATCTAAATAGGATTTCGCGTATAATGAAGACCAGTAGACACTATTATGCGGGGTTCTCCGGAATCTGTTTTCCCGCACTAAATGTTTCCTTAATTGTTTAATAATCACGTTATTGCTACCAGTCATTTAAGATCGGTATGACGTTTAGTTTTTTGAACATTGATTTTTCACAGAATGACAACTTCTTTTACTCGTTTTCGTATAAAACATATTCAGTTGTCGTTCAAGTTTAAACATTTATAGAATGAAAATAACTTCAAAAGAGATGCGTTCACCACCTTTATCTTATTGGGTAAGTTCGTATTCTCAGCATTTTCCACTCTAAATTGTGGCGCTTTGAAAATATTATTAATTTAATAAAATTTCTTAATTGTACCAAAAATGTTCAAAACAGTAAAAAGTAATCATAAAATTCATACCAAAAGCACCCAAATTAATCACTTAAACTAGAGCATTTTTATCTATCACAAATTACTACGAAGGTACATAATTCCCTTCTCTCAAAGAAGAAATAACAAAGTAAGACGAAGTATTTTCCAAGAACAATTTCCTGAAGCCTTTTCAATCTGATATTGAGTTCGCAATTTGATTACTGAAAGTGTTGATCGTTATCCATTATGTAGCGTACTAAATTCCTCTCTTGTACATTAACACCTCTTAAAGATAATGATTTAATGCTTAAATAACTACCTGTACTTCGACCGAGGCAAGAGCAGATATCTCGGTGGGTAAATCGATCGTCTGGTAGTCGAATTAATGAACTGATCCCCTTATTTACGAGACTCTCTTTCCAAATCTAATAAAATAAACCGTCAGTTTATTAAAAAAAACACGAATCCAACAGGGTAGTTTACTTTTCATATACTTCCTGTGTGTTCCTATCGGAGGTTTGCTATTATTAAATGAATATTTTTAAATTTGTAGGCTGTTACTCGGAACTACGCCGAGCTATGTATCTTTTGACACACACTGTTAAAAATAAGACAAGAGGTTCAAAAAAATATTTCAAAAGGGCAAAGTCAAGTGGTAAACTAAACACGAGGACTTACTTCATTTTTATGGTGTTTGGCAAACTTTTTTCTTTTTCAAACGTTCAAAAGACTTTATTTCTAAATTTGTAATACAAGCAACACCATACACAATTTTAGATATTCACGGCCAAAGTATTATCGTGATTATTTTTTGGGTTAACAAGCCGCTATGCGCTTTTACATATTTTTTTTATGTGAATATCTCACAAGAGTCCCAACTGCTCCCAAATGGAGCTAGTGAGACTATGGCATTCACAATTGGAGTATGTTGTGAGGCTGAATGTATCGGGAAGAAAGAGATGGTGTGGAGGAAGGTGGAGGAGAACAATTCAGATCTGATCATCAAACACGGCTAAAGCCATTTCAAGCAACGTTTCATTTCTGAATGGTCACCAATACTGAGCGTACCTACCCTGGAATGCGCCGCAAATATGCTGCGTATTATTTTAAAAGGATTAATTTGTGAAATAACACATTCATTTGCGCACGCTGGGATTTGGACCCACGTCATCCAGATTGCTAGTCGAGAGGCTCGCCCCTCAACCACGGAGGCCTCTTTCTTCGGTACTTTTTTAGGACACCTGATTTCAAGCAAAATCTATCATCGGACACTGTAACGCTATCCGAAACCTTGGCTTAATAAGAAATAACACGATATAAAAATCCGAAAAATTATCACGTAAATGCCATAGACAATTAATGTGTATTTTCTATGAATGTTGTGAGGTTGTTTAAGGTTTCCGGTGAATCCACTTCAAGCGTCGATGACACTGAGCGAGTTTACAAGCCACTATCTGGGAAATTCACTGTCTGTTAGTAAACTCGCTCAGTGTCATCGTGTTATTTGCTAGCAGAGTGTTGACTATCTACGAAAAGAAGTCGTCAACTTTACTCGCTGCACGCTAACTCGTGATTGGTTTATTTATGTTTTCAATATGGCTACCAATAAACCGCAGATTTCGACTGTCAAACATCTGACAGAATTAGTTCACGCAGGTGTCGTTATTCTCGCTACTGGCGCTTGCAGCGACGATGGTGGAGAGTTTTGT
Organism: Limnephilus marmoratus; assembly: GCA_917880885.1. Classification (NCBI taxonomy): domain Eukaryota; kingdom Metazoa; phylum Arthropoda; class Insecta; order Trichoptera; family Limnephilidae; genus Limnephilus; species Limnephilus marmoratus. The sequence continues at coordinate 59,064,553 of OU862908.1, forward strand.
GTGTCATCATGACAATCTCATTCGCCGATTTATCCGCTTTTAAACTTAGTAGATAGTAGCTTGTAAACTCGCTCCATGTAATTGACGCTTTAAACTGTAATCTTTCAAAATCCATGAAATACCTACTGATGTTTTGTTTTTTGTCCTAAGATCTAGGTGAAAGATGGATTCATACATCCCTTTCTATATAATTATTTTTTCAGGACCGTTGCTTGAATCAATATACAGAACCGAATTAAAAGCCGATCGTTAATATAAATAATTAATTACCGGAATAAAACTCAACGACGGTCATAAAATGTGTTCGCATCTTTTAATGAGCGTTTACATTTTTATTTCAATTAAGGCTGTTGTGCAAGAAGTATAATTGAATTGAACCAGACTAATTGAGCCATTTTCATACAGAAATGAAAGCCTCCTTTGCGGATGTTGAGGCTTTGTTGGGGTTTTATTTTTCAGTGCCCTTTGGCACGATAGTCCCTATCACCACATCTTTCTGCTTTCTCCTTCGCTGGAGACCTCAAGCCTCTGATAGCAAACAAGTGCAAATTGTTGAGATTTTTCAGTTTAATGATTTTTGTTCTGTTCAGTTGAAGTTTTAATATTATGAAATAAACATAATCTAATGGCGTAGACAATTATTCTAGTAAAATATTATAATTATAAGGCGTTCGGAAACTAGTGGTCCAAGCAGGAAATCGCTGTATCTACCAGTGGCGGTTCGTGAGTTTTCAGTGAGCTAGAGTACTAAGATTGAAAGATACGTTACTACTGATGTTGTAGCTAAAAAATGGTTTTTTTTCCAAAATTTCATCTTTTTGTATGAAGATCTTTCAGTAGGTGGATGCGGCGCATCCTTTAACTGAAAGAATCCTGAAGATCTTCATACAAAAAGTTGAATTTTGAAAAATGTTTTTTTTTTTTTTACAACATCATCAATAACGTAATATTTTTCAATCGTAGCGCTCTAGCTCACTGAAAATTCACGGACAGCTACTGGTAACCACGTCGTAAATACGACGTGGATATAATATTTATATATTTTACTAGCATAATTGTCTACGCCTAAATAGGTTCAATTTTTGATTTAAGCCTCCGTTTTCGAGTACCTAAATCGAGTTCAAAGTTGGAGTTTTTTAGGTCAAATATGAAGAAATATATGTCGAAGTGTAGACCTGGCTTCAAAGTTTTTTCTAAGACTTTCTTCTTCTCAAGTCGGTTCCTAATTACCGAGGATCGTGACCCTTCTCCAATTTTCATGGTGGATAAGGCTACTCCACTCCTCGCGGTCCTACGCTGCGTGGAGAGCTGCGGACACCGACCTACCGGACGCCAGTGATACTTGGCCACACCAGCGCATTGGTGATCTTCCACTGCTTCTTTTGCCTTCCACTTTAAGTTTCTACGAGTTTCTCCAAGTTGGAGTCCTTAGTTTGGCAAGCAACGTGTCCAAAATATCTTAAAATACGTTGTAGGCAGATATTCAAAAGCCTATTGCGTTGCGGCTGCTCAGCTCTTCCAGAATGGACACATGTTAAGTGTGCTTTAATTGCCTCAAAAATCAATTTTTTTTGATTTTCTATGTGAAGTAAATTCACCAGTTTCCCGTTTGAACCACCAGTTTCCGGACATTGCTTATTTTATGTACCCGAAATAAAATGAATTTTATTTTCAACACCACCTTCTCAATAGTCGAGAAGATAAAGGAGACGTTATAAATGAGATTTAATTGATTAAAATGTTAATCGGAAAGTAAATGAATTATGGTGATACAGTTGGCCATTACCTATCTGGTTACCTGTCAGAGAGGAAAGGTCTCGAGTTCTAGTCTCAGTCGCAATCTATTTTATTTTCCATCCGTTTTCTATTTCATATTATTTGAACGTGATTAATATCGCGTGGAAAATATAAAATATTAAAACCTTTTGTTCTAACAACGTCCCAAGTGTCTGACTTACCGTAATTTTTATTTAAAAAATAATTGCAATTAAAATTAAGAATAAAAAAAAAAGTACCGAAATTTTATTTGTTTAAAAATGAAAATGTTGTTAACATTTTGTTTATCGCAACGACTTTGTTTGCAAGAGTTATCTTAAAATAATGCTTTAATATATTCCCAGCTGTCGCCAGAAAAGACGCTGCAAAAACAAAATAACTTTTTAATTGGACCAACGTGACCAGAATACAGAAATACATTATTTTATGATCCCTTTAAGAACGATAATGAAACCACAACTTTAATACTCACAAAGAAGAAAATGCTTAAATTAAAAAGAATATCGAATCCTCGATGAGTAACCCATTGTAGTGATGGGCTCAATCGAAATATTTTGACAATCGAAATGTACTGTTCCCTGAAACATTTTACTCAAATAATTGTGCTTCGATTTCATTTAGAACGATTTTTTCATTTTCACGATTTAGATGGCTGTAAGTGGAATTGAAGTTGGCATTTTTTAATCTTTTTTAACACAATTTTTGTGTTTTTTAACTGGTACCTATGTACTTGCACTACATTTCAGAGAGGTAATTCGACAGATTTTTTTGAGTAGCTACATTTTAATTTAAATGTTGTTACCCACTTTTAACTATGTTGCTTACACAGCAATTCCACGCACTTCTTTGGTAAAAACCGGTGACTTGAGATTCAGTATATTCATGCATTTCCTTACCTCTGTGAATCAGGCAATTACTTCCGACGGGAGTGTGAGTCAAAGCCAAGAGATGTCTCTCCTAGTCAGTCATTATCGAATAATTCACCAAATAATTGAATTATTGTTGTACAAGATTTTTGGCACGTATTATTAATATGCAAATTTATTCATTGTTGAAACTTCCTTGCTGTGCGAAACATCTGTTAAGATTATGCAATACCGCCTTGATATTTTTTAATGAAAAGAAGTGTCTTTTGTGTTGGACATCGTGGATGAGCTGCATTCTCTGAGTGAGTATTGTTTTGTTTTCACTTTGGATTTTGGAATTGCTGGGTCAACTGTTTTTGTGTCACATAGGGAAGAATTCAATTTTCGTTAATTTACATAGGGTAGTCATTCCCTCGTGTCAGGGGCTATTTACACGCCCCTACAGTTTTGCCTTACGAAAATAATTTGCAAAAAACTGCTTATTCCAGTTGGGTAGGGCTAATTGGGATCCCAAAACGGGAGTGGGTTTATGTAAAAAGAACATTTTGAATTGATTATCTAGGTACGTACGTAGTTCCTAGATAAACATTTTGTTTAACAAGGCGGTTTTATTTTGTTTAACAAGTTTTAAGGTGAGCACCACTAATGCTTTGGATTTGAAAATCAGATCGCTTAGAAATATTTTTAATGCTCTAATTAAAACTGGAAATAGAACACTTATATATGAAATACAACACATATATTTGAAATAACAGAGACATTTTTAGATTCGTCAATGTATAAGCCCAGAAAAAAATAAAGTATCAGGTCTATAAAAACTGCTTTGAAGTTAAAAATCTCATACTTAAGAACCTTTTTTCGGTTAGGGTATTATTGTGTAATGTGAAAAATTAAATTCCTTATAAAATGATCTTAAAACAGGTAAATATTTGTGCTACAGTCTTAAAATTAGATCGCTTAGAAATATTTTAATGCTTTAAATAAATAAAATTGCAAATAGAAAACGTATATATGAAATACAACACATATATTTGAAATAACAGACATTTTTAGATTCGTAAATGTATAAACCCAGAAAAAAATAAAGTATCAGGCCTATAAAAACTGTTCTGAAGTTAAAAATCTCATACTTAAGAATCTTTTTTCAGTTAAGGTGTTAATTTTAAGGGTTAATTTTGTGTAATGTGAAAAATTAAATTCCTTAGAAAACGATCTTAAAACACGAAAATATTTGTGCTAGAGTCACGTAAAATAAAATAAAACACGCTTTTTGGCGATGTTTTTTTCTTGAATAAATCAAAACAAGCGGCTGGTGTTAAACGCGAATTTAAATCTTATCGCCATCTACATAAGGCTACCAGTATAGCACATGCATTCAAACACTCAATATGCATTTATGTTATTTATTTTTGGGGTGTTATGCCGTGTTGCGCTACCTCCTCCTTTAGCCAACGTTTCGGACAGCGTTACAGCAACACGGCATAACACCCCCAAAATAAATAAAAAAATACTTTTGGCGGTGAAAATCTAAAATCATAATTCAATATTCATTTTTAGGTATTTTAAATTAGCGTTTTAGTCGTAAATACCGGTTATTTCAATTGATAACACTGTTACCCAAATGGGTAGGTACCTAATCTAAAAGTTTGATCCCTAAAAATTCGAACATTTCGAATACTTTTTTGCAATAATGTTTTGTCCATCGCTAGTGATCGCTAGCCACGGCGAACAGTGAAAAGAGCCGGTTTCGCAAAAGCCGATAGAGGGTAAAACGAAACTTTATGGTGTTGGATTAAGAATGCCCGCGTTATAAATACCTTTAATTGATTCAAACTGGAGCGCCGCGGAGAAAGTCCTCAGTCGCCGGTCATTAAATAAATAAAAACGACACATTTTTGTTGCCACATCCCATTGCCGTTTAAGGAAATTGTCGCGGTAATTGATGCTTCGCTCGTTACGTCAGGCTTATACGCTAATCAATTATTACTACCTGTACCATGATGTTATCAAGGAATATTAAAATATAATTAACGCTGCTATGCCTACATAATTGAGTGACTTGTAAAATGTTTTAGTGTAAAGAAGAATTTAGTACTTGTGGGGGCGTGTAAATAGCCCCTGACACGAGGGAGTTACTACCCTATGTAAATTAACGAAAATTGAATTCTTCCCTATGTGACACAAAAACAGTCGACCCAGCAATTCCAACCAAAGTGAAACAAAACAATACTCACTCAGAGAATGCAGCTCTTGTACGATGTCCAGCACAAAAGACACTTCTTTTCACTCAAAATATCAAGGCGGTATTGCATAATCTTAACAGATGTTTCGCACAGCAAGGAAGTTTCAACAAAGAAAAAATAAATCTGCCCATCAATAATATGTGCCAAATCCTATGCACAACAATAATTCAATCATTGGGTGAACCATTTAATAATGACTGACCAGGAGTGACATCTGTTGGTTTTTACTCACACTCCCGTCGGAAGCAATTGCCTGATTCACAGAGGTAAGGAAACGCATGAATATACTGAATCTCAAGCCACATAGGTAAATTCAATACAATACAAAAACCACAGATGGCGCCCTCATGGTCTCATAGCATAAATTATTAATTGATTAAGAAAATGGATCCAAATATATTTATGGCGCGTATCCAGTACTTTTGTTGGGCGAGACATCATTTATTGATTGTTTTGCATTAACTTGATTCTTAAAAAAAATTAATTTTTCCATTAGTACCTATCTCTGGAATCGCTACAATTGTATACAATACCTATGTAGCCCAGGCAACGAAGGAAAAATAGGGGAAATAATTCATGTAGAAGTCAATTTTGGCTTAGTTGTAGGGGAAGGTGTCCTTAACAAAATACTAAAAGTACTGGGGGGTGGGGGTGGAGCTAAGGGGGAGGGGGGGGGGGGGTTTAAAGGTCCCTTTTTTCAGTTTTTCGTTAATAACTCGAAAACTACTGCCTCTAGCGAAAAAGTGTTCAGGTGCTAAATATGCCTCAGCTCATATATGAACGGAGCCCCCGTCGAAGACAGCATTGATGACCATGAAAGTTTAGATTTCGACGAAATTTAATATTCAAGGTACATCCTTAAGCACTAATTATTTGATTTTTTGACAATAAGCATTTCATTTTTACCGACAAACATTTCATTTTTAAAAATTATAACAGTTTTTTTGAAATTTTACATTTCCCCCCCTCCCTATCTCCTTAAGCATTGATCCTAACAAAAAAATTTATATAACCTTTTTTGTAGAGAATTTTATGTAGGTTATTTAGTACCGGAACACTTTTTCGCTAAAGGCAGTAGTTTTCGAGTTATTAACGGAAAACTGAAAAAAGGGACCTTTAAACCCCCCCCCCTCTTCCTTAGCTCCACCTCCACCCCCCAGTACTTTTAGTATTTTGTTAAGGACACCTTCCCCTACAACTGTGCCAAAATTGGCTTCTACATGAATTATTTCCCCTATTTGGTATTTTTTTGTCTTCGTTGTCTGGACTAATGTGGAAACCTATAAATGGTTCAATTATTGTGACTCAATTACTATTATGCTCAGTTATTAATGTAAACTGTTGGTCTCCCAAATAAAATAAAATTTCGAATGTCTGTAAGTGTGTTTGTGCGTTCCGGTTTCGTTTCAAAATGGTGGCATTATTTTTTTTGTAGCAACTCACAAGAGCGACGTTCAGTAAAGATTATTTTTCCAAATTGAAATTGTCGTTCCATTTGGACTTTCTTATTCGATTTTTTTCAATATTAGATACCCATGGTATTTACCTGCCTGAAGAAAATTTGAAAAAAGATTTGGCATTGAGATGCCATCTTTGGACAAATTATATATTCCTTATTTGAAAAAAATAAGCCGCACAAAATATGAGAAATTTTTGTTTTGATTCATTAAATACTAGTTGGCTCCCGTCACGCGTTTCATTGCCATATTCAAAGAAGTACATTATTTCTCCCCGAATCACCTTTCCCGTGCGTCACCGTTCCCCTCTCGCGTCCCCTTCCTAGCTAGATTTATAAATTATTATAGCTTATATGTTATTGTGATGTAAGAGCTATATTATTGCAAAGTTTCTTTAAAATTCATTCAGTAGTTTTGCAAAAAGTGTGAAAGAGTAACAAATACACATACATCCAAACAAACTTTCGCGTTTATAATGTTATTTAGAAGGGTAAATTAAAAACATATTTTTTTTGAAGCGAGTTTTAACTGTTAGCAGAACTATTGAACTAAAGTTTGAACTATTAGTTTTGATCATAAAACTATTTTTTTACAATTCTGTGAGAGTTGCATTTCGTAATTGAAACCCTACGAAACTTTGCACAACTGAAAACTCAAGAACCGTTTCCGTGAATTATCATTTTGGATAAATTGATGGTAGAAGAGTTTTTTGGTAACAACTTTAGAAAAAATGAACATTTTCATGCCGCACGCCGGGATTTGAAGCGTGATTTACTAATTCGAAATATACTTCCTTCTATTGGCATTTGACTTTTGGGCACACCTAGTCATAAACGTCGCATGTTGTGTGCCAGGGGTCACCAATTACTTTCATTGGGGGTCCGTTTTTTAAAATAACATGACCGTCGCGGTCCGGAAGGGAAAAAGCCCTCCCCCCAATAGAACCATAAAACGAATGGGTTCCAGAACATTATTTTATTAAATAATAAACAGTGTTATGAATAACGAAGAATACCAAAGTTTTTTTACAATATTAATGGGAAAAATGACATTTTTTGCATTGGACTACCCGTTCGAGGTTTGGACTAAAGTTTGTGCAGGCTATTGTCATTAAATCTCGGAGATGTTCATCGGTATGTCTGCTCCGGAATCGATTTTTAATGAAGTTCATCTTGGAAAATGCTGCTTCACAAACATACGTTGACCCAAACAAAGTGAAAAATTTCAAGGCATTTTTTTTAAATTCTGGGTATTTAAAAATTTTATCCAAAACTCTTGACAAGAAACTTCACGTTTTTCGTGTTTTAAGACTATATTTTCTTAGAAATCGATCATTTCCATCTGGAAAGCAACTTCATTACTATCGAAAATATTTGCAGCTTCATTGATGTAGAGAGTAAATGTTACTGAGGATGTCGACGACATTCCCAATTTTCTTAAAATCCGTAATAAAAAAAGATCCTTAATGAACGTCTTGTATTGGCCGACGTCAAGCTCGGTGTCACTGCTGATTCTTTTTAAATTAGGGAAGTGCAGGCGTTCAATATCAAGATCGATGTTGAAGCGAGGACCGACGATCTTGCGCTCTGCGCCCGCCCATCCGTTGACGAATCGACGGCAGCAAAGACAAAGCGCGGGAAAAATTATCAAATTACGAATTCAAGTTACATGTAAATATTTTGTATTGTTAACACACGGTCCGCACAAAATAGGTCGGCGGTCCAGATCCAGACCGCGGTCCGCCATTTGGTGACCTCTGTGGTATGCTTTCCAAGCTGCTAGTTACTATTTTTCCGGATTCGAAAAAAGGTGAGAGTGTTATTTATATGTATTTTTTTATTTATTTATTTACTCTTGTACTCGTCCATGGGCATTTTTTTACATAAGGTTTAATAATTTAAAAGGAGTAATAAGTAATACACAACGGTTGCAAAAATATACTTTCTGGGGTTTTCAATTGGATAAAATTAAAAATATGTGTTATAACTAGCAAGTACCCGGCATGCGTTGCAATGCCACTCAAAGGAAGAAATTGTTTCTCCCTGCGTATCCCTTTCCACGCGTCCCCGTTTCCGTTCCCATTACCCTCCCGCGTTCCTCTCCCCCCTTCCACGTTCCCCTTCTATTTTCCCCGCCTTCCCAACTTCTCCGATCCCCCTCCCGTAAACACCCCTCCTTCGTTCCCCTTCCTTGCTGTTAAACTATATGAAATACACACATTTTTCAAAGAATTCGCTCGCCATCTATTGTATTTAAATAAATAAATAATTATTTTAATTACATAACGCCGTAACTCACCATTATATAGCATAGGAAGTATATACAGAATATACTCATACACCATTATACACAGAAACCTTCGAGTGCGGCGCATAACAAATCACCAAAGTTTAATCGCAAGCGGATTAATGGCATTGGCAAAATGTACAGAATACACTCGTAGAAACCTTCGCGGATGTGCGCACAACTAATCGCCAACATTTCATCGCAATCGGATAAATGGCATTAAAAATATCTACAGAATATACTCGTACACATACAGAAACCTTCGCGGGCGTGCGCACAATAAATCACCAAAATTTCATCGCAATAAGATGAATGGTATAGGAAATAATAAGGTACAAGGAAAGAAACATTCATTTTTATGTATACCTACGCATATCTACGCGTAGATAATAATAATAAACTGAAAATTTCAGAGATAATATTTCGAAAACAAAATGTTTAGATATGTGTTAAACATGGAATTCCTTATGTCAAAAAGTCAATATGATATATGTTTGCTAAACTACGAGTATGTAGGTGAGGATTTGGCAAGTATGCTTCACAATTTATTTGTGAAGGTTGTTTAGTTAATTAGTTAATGTTAGAAATTTTTATGGATGGTAGGAAAAAATGAAGCAGAAAACTTACTAAAGGCAGGATAATGATTTTATGTAAAATAAATAAAAAATAAAAAGCTGCAAAATAGAAACAGTAATAAAAAAAAATCTAAATAACTAAACAAATAATACCTCTTTTTTCATTATTTGTTTTTGGGGTGTCACATGTGACTTTACCGGATCTGCATGATCTGCCCTGATGATGAACACTGCAACGATGTCCAAAACGTTGGCTAAAGAAGAAGGTAGCGCAACACGGCATAACACCCCAAAAACAAATAACGAAAATGATTTTGGCCGTGAAATCTTAAAACGTATCCAAATAATACCTCCTCTCATACACACAAGCATTGGCCTATTATGGGAGAACATTAAATTTTTTTAATTAATAATAATAAAAAAAAATAAATAAATAGTAAATAGACTAACTACCCCAGTTAGACTCGAGAATAATTCTCCACTAATCGGGAATTAAATTAGTTAATTAAGATTGTTTTATATTATTTTATGATATTGTGTCTTTTAGTATAAAAAAATAAAAACATATGTAAGTTTAAAAAAAATGATGAATCTTGTCCACATTCAACTTTCACCGATTGTAATTATGAAGGGTTTTTAATAATTTTATCAAGAAATCAAGATACTGAGCATAAAACACTGCTGTCACTTAAAGATTGTCAATGCAGTGACCTTGTGACTTGACATGTGTAGGTAGGGGACCAGGTGTGGTAACAGGAATACTTCCTAGCCCATCCGCCCGGCAAGCGGACGATCTGGATTTAAGTTCTGATGGCAACTGAAATCATTTCACACTTCTTCGTGATTTTCTATTACTTTGTTTAATCTTAATTAATATTATTTCAGTGTACCTATCTACGAATTCAAGATCGTGAATTAAATATTTATACGGAGCAAACCGTGGTAATCCGGCGTGATGATATATTCCCGTAAGTAAATAAACACTGCCGATAAGGTTTCTTGTATGGATCCCTCGCAGATATCGCATAGAAGAACCAGTCATGACGCGGCCGGCATTATCAATTATGCTGAATGCGAAGTTATAGGGTATATGTCGGTATATATGCCTATAAGGGTCCAGATCTAAAATGGTTTACAATGACATGCAATATGGGCGCTTTTGGTTCGCGACCATGTTGTTCGTCGGGACGGTGGTGTAGCCGGGCTGGCTTAAAACAGTAATGTTTTTATATTTAAATATTGAAGACAATGTTAACGACATTTGAAATATTTGAAACAGAAAATCAGAAAAAGATTCGGTCGCATCTAAGAATTGAACATATGATTTAGTCTTGCCGGGGCTCTGCTCTAACCACTGAGCTAATTCGGTCGTATTTAAATGTGTCATGCTTCGACCAAGAACCACTAAAATTATCGTCATTATTCGCTGCTGTCCTTTATCAACGATTGCAAGATTCTTCCCGAACTAAATGCAATCTAGATAGAGTCTTGGATAAACATATCCACTTTTCTTTTAATGTGCGACATCTTGTGACTTTTCTACGAGTCAAGTATGAATATATGTTTATTTATTTTTGGAATAACTTTATGGCTAAAATCTCAAATTACATTGTTTCATCATTAAACACAATATTAGCGACTTTCAAAAGAAAATTTGAAACAGAAAAATTATAAAAATATTCTAATTTGCGCATTAAAATATTTTATCTGAAATCATACACAGCAAGGAATCTTTCGTTTGTCTGGATTTGATTTTGAAGCATATAAAAAAACTATTTGTGAGTTTTGGCTTGCGGAAATTTGTACGACTTTTTTCAGTTCTTTCGCAATGTGATTTCAATCACGTTCTACAGAGATTCATTTTTAGATTTTCAGGCCAAGCCAAAAGTGTTTTCGTTATCTGTTTTTGGGGTGTTATGCCGTGTTGCGCTACCTCCTTCTTTAGCCTACGTTTCTGACAGCGTTGCAGTATCCATCATCAGGGCAGATCCGGCAGATATGATGGACAATATTATTTGAGTTTATAAAGAATATTATTTGAGTTTGTATCTTTTGTTCTTTGATCTCTGTCGAAGGCAGGTGGAGAACTAATATACAATAATAACTTTAAAATGATTGATGTATATATATTAAATCCGTTGTTAAAATGGGCTGAAACCGAAACCAAACAAAAATGTTTTTAGACACGAATTTCTAATTATAATGTTGCATATTCACTATATTTTTTCAAGTTTTATGTAGCTCCTACAATACATCTTGAACTTTCCTATTGGTGTGGACTTTAAAGTTTCTGGTAGTGTGTTGTATAACTTCATTCCCTTGTACAGTAAACTGTTCTGCGTATTCGCTTTGTCCTTTTTTGTGGCCTAATTTCCTTGCACGTCCTTGTGTTATATCTGTGAATGTCCTTGTTGTATACAATTTTATTTGAGAAGTATTTTGGTAACACGTTGTTCAATATTTTGTGGATAAATACCATCGTGTTCAAGGTCAGCATCTGTTTCACGGTTAACCAATTTAGTTCCTTTAACATTTTAATTTATTTTGAAAATCTATTTCGTCGAAGTATTATTCTTATTGCCCTGTTTTGGAGAATTTGTAACTTATTTTGTTCTCTTTCGTTACATAGGAAAAGTATACTCGAGCTGTAGTTGAAGTGTGGAGCAATAATTGAATTATAAATGGTGATTGCAGTTTTTCTAGAAATTTTTGGCCGTATTCTTCCAAAAAAGATATCTTTTATGAATAACTTATTGAATGGGTTGCGGTAAGTATGAGATTGAGTACTTTCTTAATTGTGCAGGGATTTTACATGCACTTGGTAAAGTTAGTAATAAAACCTATTTATTTTTTCACGAATAACCTCAACATCAAATTACAATAATTTATTAAGGAAACATTGCAAGAGTTTGGTAAAATGTGACTGAAGAAAAAATAAATGCAATGAAAGTGTTACCACATTTTAAAAAGCATTTCTAATTTCCGAACATTATGTTATACGAAAAAATAGTAAAACGAAAGCTTATCAAACTGAAGCATTTTGAAAATACGTATTTGCTGACAAAAGACAGAAGGTGACCATCATGGCAGATGATTCTCCGAAAAGTAGAGAGAGTAGTTTGACCGCAACAAAACGTCTCTTTCGTGGACTGCCGTTCCGAGGGTTCACGGGTCAATAAGTTGTACAATTTCCAAAGGAGAACAGCCCATGCTTTTTCCCATGCTCATTTTCCATAAAAGAAGAAATGAATGAACTAATTTAGTAAAAAGTTTCCACTCAAAGCGTAACAACACGAAAAAGCTAAACCATTCTCCGAAAAGAAGAGAGAGTAGTTTGACCACAACAAAACGTCTCTTTCATGGACTGCCGTTCCGAGGGTTCACAGGTCAATAAGTTGTACGATTTCCAAAGGAGAGCAGCCCATGCTTTTCGCATGCTCATTTTCCATAAAAGAAGAAATGAATGAACTAATTTAGTAAAAAATTTCCATTCAAAGCGTGACAACACGAAAAAGCTAAACCATAACATAGATAAACATTTAGGTGTTATAAAAAATATGATTTTTTTAAATGTGAGAATACTGCACATGAGTCCCAACTGCTCCCGTCTGGAGCCAGTCAGACTATGGCATCCCCATTCCCCAATTGGGGTAAATTGTGAGTCCGAAGGTAGTGGGAAGGGAAATGTGGGGAAGTACCTGGATATTCAAATCTGGTCACCAAACATGGCCAAGCAAAGTTTCAATTCTTAATGGTGGTCTTACACCAAGGCGATACTAATAGTATCTTCGATTCTGGAGGGTGCCGCAGGTATATTATTTTAAATGAATAAATTGTAAAATAACACAAATAAATCAACACAAATAAATCTTCAGATTGCTAGTGGAGAGTCATATCCCTCGACTACGGAGCCCGTCAAAACCGCATTGCCAATAATATTATTCTGACAAACCTGTTCTGATTCTATTTAATAAGTCTGCAGGATGTTTTTAATTAAACGCATTAATTTATGACAATTTATTGGAATAACTTATGACATATTAAATAGTACCCACCACTTTGATATTAACAATTTGGAGAAGAACATAATATCAATAAATCAAACGAAATATGAAACAGAATAATATACATAAAATATGAAACGATACCGTTGCAACTGAGAATCGAACCCAGGACGCAGTAATAACAAGCGTTTAGTGTCTGACCGGTGGTCTCGGGTATCTACTACGTCTTACGATGGAGTCGAACTTGATTTATATTGTTGATTTTGCAGATTTCCGTTAATTTTTCGTGGGTGGAGAAGGATGGGTTAGGCAGGCACAAGAAAGACAGGAGACAGGAGACAGGAGACAGGAGACAGGAGACAGGAGACAGGAGACAGGAGACAGTAGACAGGAGACAGGAGACAGGAGACAGGAGACAGGAGACAGGAGACAGGAGACAGGAGACAGGAGACAGGAGACAGGAGACAGGAGACAGGAGACAGGAGACAGGAGACAGGAGACAGGAGACAGGAGACAGGAGACAGGAGACAGGAGACAGGAGACAGGAGACAGGAGACAGGAGACAGGAGACAGGAGACAGGAGACAGGAGACAGGAGACAGGAGACAGGAGACAGGAGACAGGAGACAGGAGACAGGAGACAGGAGACAGGAGACAGGAGACAGGAGACAGGAGACAGGAGACAGGAGACAGGAGACAGGAGACAGGAGACAGGAGACAGGAGACAGGAGACAGGAGACAGGAGACAGGAGACAGGAGACAGGAGACAGGAGACAGGAAATACAACACAGAGGACAGAGGACAGAGGATAGAGGACCCCAAAATCAGCAGCAACGGCTGATGAAAACAAGACACGACAGATAAAAATACGTGTTAATTTATTGATGGGTTCCACAGATAAACTTTTACAAACTCAACAAAATATTGAAGAAAAACTTCATCTCCTTCGAACAATCAACTGCACCCCTGCCTCGTTGCTCGCCCATTTGTTAGGAGGCTTTGTGGGGAAATCATAAAGTACAATTAGGAGTTAGCTTGCTCTGACATCCCTAGCGCTAAAGCTAAAGTCTATAGAGCCTGCCCGCCGGTGCAGTGTGCCTGGTCCCGGAGAAAGCTCAAAGGATTACACGCCACATGTCATAGATGATTTTACCGGGGCTATTTCCACTGCGATTTTTTTTCCAGATAAATTGCTGGGATGGTGCAGTGGGTGGTTGACTTATCACTAATGTAAAACAAACAGGAATAAATATAATAAATGAGAATGTTTTATTTACATATTATTATTTGCGTGAAAGAGTTAATAATAAGCCGCATTAATACTTTGGCAGGTAGAAGGAACAGATCAAAAAGCAAGAGACTTGAACTGAAGCCAATGTTACAAAGCCCTGTAATTAAGAGAATCTGATAGATAATACAAATTGACAAACAGTTTATTTTGGCTCGTACAAGAGGTAAATATTTGAACAAGAGTAAAAGATAGAATAATAGAAACAAAAATCATATTACAATGTTACGTAGCACCTTATTCTTCCTCTTGGTTTGCCCTATCAGGTCCCACCGACGCGGCGATCACTCTGGAAAATGTCTTTCTGTCTCGCGCTGCCTGGAATAGCTCCTCCGCACTTCTCTAATGCCGGTCCACTCTCGGAAATTTCGCAGCCAAGACATTCGTCTCCTACCAGGCCCTCGGCGACCCTCTATCTTGCCTTTCAATACCAATTGGAGCAAGTGATGCTTCTCCCCTCGAAGTATGTGACCCAGATATAAAATTTTCTCGACTTTCACCAATGTAAGGAGCTCTCTATCTACTCCAGCCCGCCTGAGAATTTCTGTGTTGGTGATCATGTTGGTCCATGGGACCTTGTGCGTTCTCCGGTGAAGCCATATTTCAAAAGCCTCTAACCTGTTCATGGTATTTATCTTAAAGATCCATGTCTCACAACCATACAGCAAGACCGACCACACATAACATTTTAACATTCTCTGCCTTAGTTTTAAATTGATATTGTCATTGCAGAGGAGGGATTCCATTTTACTGAATGCTATTATTGCTGCTTCAATTCTGCACCTCATCTCTACATCTGAGTCAAGAGTCTCCGTGAGAATATTGCTGAGGTATCTAAATCTTTCCACCTTTTAGACATTGCAACCATTTAACTGTATCCTGATCCAGAGTGATCTAGTCTTCCAAAAGTCATCCAATTAGTTTTATTGACGTTGATTATTAGGCCCAATTGCTCACCAGTATTATTAACAAGATTTAATAGGTCTTGGAGGTCATCGATACGGTCAGCTAGTAATACAGCATCATCTGCGTATCTTATGTTATTAGTGACAACTCTGTTGATCTTCAGACCCTTCTCGATATTACTTAGGGCTCTTTTAAAGACATGGTGTAATAGAGATTAAACAATAGTGGTGACAGGAGACAGCCTTGTAGTATAGCGTGCCATTCAGCGTGGCAATTGCATTAGATCTCTCTAAATTCTATGTCTTATTTCTGCTGTTTGGAACCAATAAACAGGTTTTTAATAATAATACCTTAGTATTATTTGACTTATATTCCATTATCATTTCATCGATCTCAAATATCAATTTATAAATTACCAATACATATTCATCTCAATTTGGGAGGCGGGTTTGGGTATCGCCCGCCGGCCCGAGAACCATTTATTGGATAACCAACAACTTTGTGATAGATCACCCCAAGTGGTTCGCTACATTTGAAGACTCACCAGAAGTGCACGGGTTTATGGGTTTGTCCAATTCAACAACTCCTTTTACCTGTTCCCTTCCCAGAACATCATCTCCTCCCTTTTCAAAGAAGACTCCCTACACAGCATCCCCAAAGATGACATGGGCCTCAAGGGAAATTGTTTTCCTTGTTGTGAATTATTTTCCATTATTTTTCTGTGTGAAGCTAATGTAAAAAAAAACCTAATGTATTAATTCTTTTTTTAATGAAAAATAATCAGGTCCCAATAGTTCAATGGAGAGTGTTGTAATGATAAGTCAGAGGTCCTGAGTTCGATCCCAGTTGCGACCGTAACCTTTGCATATTAAAAATATTTTCCCATTTCATTTTTAATTTAGAATTATTACAATTATCGTCTTTTTCAATTACAAAATGTTACAGTGATCTGTAATATTTAATATGTCAAAAGTCATTCCAATACATTAAACACATTATTTAATAAAATATTATTTTGGTGAGGAGAGTCTTTGAAAGGACAACCTCTGTAAAATCGTTACTAAGTTTGCAGCGTATTCTGCTGTACCAACAAGCCGTAATATGATTATGAACTGGGTTTGCCTATTGTCAATTGAATTCCAATTGTTTTTATTTCGCTCTAGATCCGGCTTAGAAATTCAGAAGATTAATAGTCATTGGAGACAATTCATATTGCATCGTCTAATAAGGCGTCGCGGCTACTATTTTCGACATCATAATTTATTCGGATGACATTTGTCTGATTGTATCGATCACACACGAATCCGTTGTAACGACCACACTGGTTGCATAAATAATTTATTAATTAAATCCACCATTGTTCAGACGGGCCCTCCGCCAACGCGAATAATTATTCCAGATACCTACTATTATGATGAAGTGTTATTTGAGAATCGTTAGCACGCCTTAACTCTGAATTCTTTTCTTATATAAGGATGGATGAAGTCCCCGATGTTGCCCGGGAAAACTCCTAGAGATGCAGCGTTTTTCGAAATCAGGCGTAAACACTACTTTGAACTTTGAACATGAAAAAGAATGCAAAATTTCATTAAAAAAGAATCGAAATTCATTTTAGGGTTGGGAAAAGGGGATGGAGGGTGGTTTTTAGAAATATCATGTTTTGAATGTCAAATATGCAAAATTTCATCAAACTCGGAATAAAATTATAGATTTTATAAATATACTAGCTGACTCGACTACGTGATGCTGTGGCTAAGGAAACACAATGCCATCTACTGGAGGGTTACATTGGTTACCCAACCTATTAACTCACACTGCCATCTTTTAATTTGCGTACAGATCAAATCGATTTGTCTCTCCATTTTTTATTATCATAGCGAGTTCTCGGTATGCTTTGTTTGAAATTGTTTCTCCCTTCGTGTCCTTTCGTATTCGTCCCGTTCCCATTCCGCCTACCCTTCCTCTCCCGCGTGCCCTTCCCCTCTCGCGTTCCCACTCCCCTCGCCCGCTTTCCCTGTCCCGTGAACACCCCTCCCGAGTTCCCCTTCCCACTCCCGAGTTCCCCTTCCCCCTCCCGGGTTCCGCTCCCCTCTCCCGCGAACCCCCCTTCCAAATTCTCCTCCCCCCTCCCTAGTTCCCCTCCCACCTTCCGGGTTCCCCTCCCCCTTCCCGCATTCCATTCATTCAGTCCCGGTACATCCAGTTTTCAAACAGCTCGCGTGCCACCTATTGCAATTTTGGATTGAATTGCAAATAGGTAAAGTCGTTCGGAAGTTATGAGCGTACATACATTTGGGCGATTCATTTTTATTTATATAGAAGAAGATAGAAGATAGAAGATAGATAGATAGATAGAAGATATTTGTATGTGTTAGGTCACTTTCTCCACGAGAAATGACAGGAAAATAAAAATATTTTTAATAATATTGTTATACACTTCCAATCTTGTTACAATATCTTCAAAGAACAAGTGTATATAAACATGGTGTACACTTACACCTCTATATTGACAGCCTCCGGGTTGATTGGGTTCAATTCCCGGCGTGCGCAAGTGAACTTTATTTGATTAATTTGTGTTATTTCACAATTTATTCATTAAAAATAATTTATAAGTAATAGGTATATTGGCGTAAGACCGCCATTTACAATTGAAAAGTATTTTGAAATGGCTTCAGTCGTGTCTGGTGACCAGATCTGAATAAGCCGCAGAACAGCCCCATCTACTTTCTATCCCCACCACCCTTAGCCTCTCAACCACGGAGGAATTCCTCCGTGCTCTCAACATACCACACTTGGGGATGCCGTAGTCTCACTGGTTCCAGACGGTAGGTAGCAATAGGGTATTATCACCTTTTTTTCTAGAAAAAAATTGAAAATAATTGCGATATTGAAGGTATTTTAATTTTATTTTATGTTGACTGAATAAATTTTCCATAATGATTTAAAATGTGCCATTTTCGATTTGCTCCAAAAACGACATGTTCGTTTTTATTTTTTAATTCGGTAGCGTTGATGTCACGCCGGGTAATATTGGTGGCAGTCGTCTTAGGGAACGTACCCATACTACGTGACCCACTTTTTGCAATTTTTAACCCCCCCCACCCCTCTCGGTGACCACGTGTAGTATATTCCAAGACCCCCCCCCTTCCCCCAACAGCTTTCACGTAGTAATTCATAAATATGGTTTTGAATTATTTCTTGCTAAAAAAAGTTTAAAAAAATTGTTTTGGTTTATATTTGTCTTTATTAATACGGCGCTTGCTGTGTGACGGCAAGAGTGCATGCGTACCTATTAATTACAAGTAGAAAAAATATTATACGCGTGATTTCTAGATTGACTACGTGATAAAACCTAAGCCCCCCGCCCCTCATTGTGACCAAGCGTGGTATTTTGAAGATCCCCCTCCCCCCCGAACGGGTCACGTAGTATGGGTACATTCCCTTACCAGCAACTGGCGTTTTCTAGGTCACAATAACATTGTAGCCAGTTGGAACCGTTTCGGAATGTACGGTTTTTTAAATAAAAAATTATGAATGAAAATTACACATTTTTAATATAATGATAAGAATCAGAAAAATAAATAATTTTTTTTAATGAATACCACTCTAATATAAGTTGAATTATTCTCTAGAACTTGATCACCGTGCTGATTTTCTAAAGAAAATAATGTAAAAGATTTTCTTAATGCGTGTTCCGACATGTTCTTGTAATTCGATCCGATTTCAAACAAGTAAAAATAAGTATTGTTTGAAAATGAAGCGGCCTTAATTTAAAATACGTTCTGGTTCAGGTTCTTGTTCTGGTATGGGGCAGGGGCAGTTAGAGATGTATAAGGAATAGCAGCGCGAGCCCCTCTAATTGTATGCGACATCTCACATCTCTGCATTTGGTAACATTCTACTATTGTCATCTTCCTCGCGTGGGTGGGGCGTATTATTCCGTTGCAGAGCCGGGGCAAGAGAACCTTAATATGGTGTGCAGATTTAAAAGTGTTATTATTGAAGTTTAAGTTTAGACTTATGGAATCCAATACTTTGTTTGTGTGAAAGTACTATGAAACATTTATTATTATTGGACATTTTAAAATATACCTTTATTTGAGTTTCATTTATTTTCTTTTAAAAGAATGTACGAATGAATAGGCCACTTGCTTGTATTTCATAAAGACTTGGAAAAAATCGTGTGGATAGACTACTAAGATTACGAAAATGTTAGTAATTTTTTTTAGAAATGTACAGTTTTTTTTTTATTTTAAATAAATAAATCCCTTATTTGGGCCCGTGACGTCACTACATGAAAATGTCCCGTCTCCGAAAATTTTCCTATTAATTTTGTAAAATTCCACAAGGATTTTTTTTAATATGGCAATACTTTGATTTCAGGCGAATTTTTGAATTTGTCATTTAACGTTCACTAGATTTATTGTTTGTTCTCTGCGAACTTATCATTTGGATTGACTTTTTGACAGATGTTATGAAGAGAACCCCGTACATTTTCAGATGTCTGCACGTGTTTTGAAGGTATAATAGTAGTGGTGATGATTTTAACAAAATCAAATTTTATGATGTTCTTATTATTATTATAATTTACAAGTACAAGTATTGGATTATTCATTGGATTTAGTAATATAGACGTTGAACATTATAATGATTTATGATCAATAAGATGGATCAAGGAAAAAAATATTTTTGGTTTGCCTCGTTATTCTCCTGTGCCCTTTCTTGTTGAAAGCGTTCTTTTTTAAATGATTTTCGGCTAAGTAATTATCGTTTTTCGCACCCATAAAATTATGTCCGTCTTTCCAGTTTATAAAACATGGTCTGATTTTTCGGATTGAAATTTTCAAAAAATCGCAAGGGTTTCAAAAATACGATAAAAAAAATACAGAATGTCTTAGAGTATTTGCCTAACCGGATTTTTTTGTAATGCAAGTGACTTATTGGAATCTTGGAAATGGAATTTAACCCATTCGATATCCTATCGAGCGGAAACAACGGAAAAGCGGAACATGGTTCATGTGTTGTTTGCAGTGATGCCAACTGAAATCGTAGATATGAAAACAGAGATTGTGTAAAGCGAAAAATTTTGTCTTTGGTCTTTATACGGAAATCGGGCTAAAAAAAGAGATGGTGTAAAATGGCTATTAGAGTGGAGAGCTGAACCACGATAATGATGTTGGTTGAAGTTTTATTTTAATCTTCGAATTTCAAACTGCTTCGAGTTTCGAACTGCTTCGAGTTTTGAGATTCGAGCTACGAGCTTTACATGGAGTTTGCCGAATTCAGATGTAGACGGTAGTGATCCTCTTAATTTGAACTACAAGTGTGCAAAATTTCATCAAAACTATCAAAATACTTCTTTAAGGGGTGAGAAAAGGGGGTGGAAGAAGTTCTTCGAAATCTCATATAAACAGTGATCTTTCTGTTATTTTGAAGGTCAAGGTCTCGAAATAAATCTGTTGATTTGTATAAATAACAAAGCTACGCTGAGACACTTTAAATACATAGATAATGATGTAATATCTCCAGCATTGCCCGAGCTTTATGTAGAATTTTTCGAAATCAGATGTTCACTCTGACATTCAATTACATTTTTCCTACACTTAATATCATTATTTTTGTAAAACGCAAAAATGTTGGGATTTTTTTTATTAACAAAAAAAACTTCTTACAATATATTTATTTATAAAACTAAAAAATATTGGGATATTACTACGAAAAGAATCTACAAATTCATTGAAGGTAAATACCATTAATACCAAACAGGTAAAGTAAGTGACTCCTTAATAAATTTTGTCTTATGTACCTGCGATCGCGTATTCTTTCTTACTTCTTACACCTTAAGGCGCCGCAATCCGGCTCAAAAAGAAGAAGATGGAGAGATATGTAATTACGAATGTCGAAGAGAGCGCGCTAATATTTAGCGCGCAAAATTAAAGCAAAAATTGTGAAAATGTTTAATAAAACACGACTCGTTTAAAATAGAGCAAAAATCTCTTAGGGGCTGTCTAAAACGGCATTTAAAGAAACACTGTGATTTTTTTCATAGATATAACTTGTAAAATACGTATAGATATTATTTTCAAAATAACATATATTTTTTTAAGAGCTACAAACTTCAAATGTTTAAGGGAGATATGTAAGAAATCGGCTGATATACCGCTAATGCAATATTAATCAATTCCTCCTTTTAATTGGCGTCCGGTCCTGTGTCGGTTATGTTTAATATGTACGCAAATCGCTAAAGGTCAGACGAATGTAATTCATTCATACACACAATAGCAAAATGGCGCTGCCAGGTAGTGTTATGTGGGCGACGCCTCCAAATCCTTAGCCTCTGGTGTAGGGTTGCCACTACCACATATTTAAATAAATAAATATACACAGTGGAAGATACTCTCATTGTAACCCTGGGAGACATCACCATTAAGAATCGAACTGACAATAGCCCTTTTTGTTATTTGTTTTTAGGGTGTTATGCCGTGTTGCGCTACCTCCTTCTTTAGTCAACTTTTCGGACAGCGTTGCAGTGTCAGGGCAGATCCGGCAGATCAGATAAAAACGTATATGACAATAGCCCTGTTTAACGATCAGATCTGAATTTTATTTTAATTTTCCTGGATAGGATTTTTTCTAAATTATTTAATTACCATGACGATTTTTTTTGCGCAAAACAAAATACCAATCGAAAAACACATATTTTTAGAACACATGCGAAAAATGGTTCGAATAAGACCTTTTTTTTGTTCAGTTGTCTTCGTAAAAATGCGAAATTAAAGGAACAAGGTCAACATAGTATCTACCCACTTAACGAAATCCTAAATACCCACATTATTTATTAATTTTCGGGAAATCGACAGCTACGTAGCTATTTACATTTTTTGAGTTTGTACTGGAGTGATATAGCCAAAATAAAACTAATTACGGATTTCCTCCTTGTGATTTTAGATTAATAAGACAGCGATTTAGGGAATACGATACAGTTAAATGTATAAGAAAGGAATATGAAGCCAAAAATTATATACAACAAAAAATTACATAAAATAAAAAAAAATTATCAACAAATTGGTAACCATAAGAAGAGAGGTTGTACATAAGATTTCGTATTATTTGAAATCCAAAACAAGTTTTACGAAAAAGGGTTCATTGGAGTATTTTCTCTGGTAGGTATTCTGGAAGTTATCAACAACTTCGGTGATATTTTCTTTGGAATTTATCTCGCTATTTTTGTTGTTGCTACTTTCTATCATTCGACTTGTATACGTATTGCTTGTTGTTGCTACTTGTTATTCTTCGACTTGTAACCGTAATGCTTGTTGTTGCTACTTGAAATTCTTCAACTTGTAACCGTAATGCTTGTTGTTACTACTTATAAACGTTCGACTTATCGTTGTAATGCTTGTTGTTGCTACTTATAAACGTTCGACTTACCGTTATAATGCTTGTTGTTGCTACTTGTAATCGTTCGAATTGCAATCGTAATGCTTGTTGTTGCTACTTGTAATTGTTCGATTAACTCCATGCCTTTCCAAGGATATTAATGGGCAACATCTTTTGGGCAGAGTTAGAATTCTTTACTTGAAGATACTGCACAAAGGAAAACTGTATTCCACAATAAAACCAAAAAATGAAAAAAAAGTATAATATATATAATATATATATTATTACTTTGTCAACCTTGTCGAGATAATCTCCTTCTTTACTCAACATGTCTGCTGTAATACTATATGGTCCTATGATTTCCTGAATCCGTAACCATTCCGACCGCAGATCTTGTCTGCCTATAATATCATGATCACAGATGATATTAGCCCTTTTGGTGTTGGCCAATTCTTTACCCAGACTAAATCTCTTCCCGGACTCGAATGCTGTCGACAGTTAGCATAATGCAACATCCCAATATAGGCACAAATCTATTGTTCTCGAGACTAATGAAAATTCTTGTTAAAATCCAATAAAATGGCACGAGAATAAAATGTGTTTGGTACTAAACTTTTGTTTATTCGGTGGTTCATCCTCTATGTCCTTTAGTTGTATTTTATGTAAGTAGGTATATCATATTTTCCCTTAACCGACTGCATGTTGTATATTAAAATGCCGTTGGGGAAATTGTCGTGGGATCAACTGTCATGGTATCTCCCTAAGGGGAAATACTTTCCTCCGGACCTTCAGTATGGAGCTAATGTAAAAAAAAATACCACAGCAAATAGCATGAATGCACAGCGGAGAGCACCCCGCCAATAACAACTTTATTAAAAACTAGCTGGTCCCGGCATGCGTTGCTATGCCATTTAATAACAAATTAAATGAAAATTGATAACACTTGCTACTGTGAAAAAATTGATTTTACAAATGAATATACTTACCTTGGCATAAAATCGTAGATAATAACTTTAATGGGATAAACAAGTGATCAAAATTTGTAACCAGCTCCGATGTTTAGCGAGTAATTTTCACAAATTTAAATTTGTGTTGCCTCGATGCACTCTCAAACTTATATACCATTCTATGGTCGAATCCATACTTAGATATGGAATTCGAACTTGGGGACAGTCGAGTAAAATTAATATTAAATACATTCAAAATTTACAAACTGCTATAATTAAAAAAATCGTTAAACCTAGCATTTACAAACAAAGAAACAACTTAAAATTACTGTATGGGTCTGAGGGCCTACTTCCAATTAAAGGGCTTCTCTGGTACATTATAATTATGGATAATTCGGGAGAAAGCACGTATAAAAATTTATTGGTGCATAGTCACACAACAAGATTTACTGAAAACAAAGGCCTAAAAATACCACGAATATCAAATAAGTATGGTAGCAGAACGCTCGAATATATGATACCCCTGATTTACAACATATTACATTACAACATCAATTTTAAAAATAATGAGGAACCCTGCCATAAACTGACAAAAAAGTGGTTAATAAATGAACAACATATTTATCTATAGTAAATCTTATATTAGGTATTAATATTGTAACCTAGACTAAAGTGTGTTATGTAATAATATTTAATGGTAGAACCTACAGACAAGCTGATCTGTGAAAGCTTTGTGGGACTACCCATACCTTATATTGTATTACATGTTATCATATTCAATTAAATAAATAAAATTAAAAAAAAATATATATATAAAGAAATTGTTTCTCCCTGAGTGTCCTTTCCCATTAGTCCTGTTCCCCTTCCGCCTCCCCTTCTTCTCCTGCATTCTCTTCCCCTCTCGCGTTCCCACTCCGTCACCTCCACCTTCCCTCTCCCCACTCCATTCCCCCCCCTTACTCCGTCCCGCGAACCCCCCTCCCGAGTTCCCCTCCCCCCTCACACGTCCCCTTCCCCTAAGGCGTTCCCCTTCCACCTTCCCCGCCTTCCCTCTTCCCTTTCCCGCTCCCTCGTCCCGCCAACCCTCCTCCCGCGCTCCATATATTCAGTCCCAATACATTCAGTTTTTAAATAGCCCGCGTGCCACCTTTTACAATTTTTATTCAAATTTCCATTTTTCATGTATATTAAATTTGGTACCTAACATAGGTACCTATTTAAAATATCAAGATTTTTGTTTCGATTCAAACTATTAGGGGAGTACCTACCTTAAATAAATTAATCAACTTAAAGATTTTCAAAAATAGAATTGTTTTGCAAAATGTCATACTCAAACACGTGAACTATCAAATGTGCGATAGTCGTTAGGTTTTCTGAAATTATCCAATTTTCTGCGCAATTTTCTTAATTTTTCTCTCCATAAGAACCATCCTCGTACTTCAAGGAATATTCTAAAAAAAAGAATTAGCGAAATCGGTTCAGCTGCTCTCGAGATTTGAGCTTAGCAACACATTTAGCGATTCATTTTTATATATAAGAAGATACAATCTAACCTAACACAAGTAAAGATAATGTTTACACAGCGCAAACGACCAGTGTAATAATCATCTATTATGGAAGTGTGGAAGCACCCGACGACGCCGACGGCTAGGCAACAACTCCCATGGATCGTGCTACGACAATATCAATAAATGAGCTCGATTACACCGACCACTAATGTACACATGTAATACCCTCAAAGCAACGCGGGACTCTAAGATAAGGTAGTATAAAAAAGCACGCATGCATTAAATAATATGAAATAGGCACTAAATAACCTAGGTTGGACATGTTGAGTGGGTGGATCGTAACATCAGAATGAGCAATTCGCTTATAAATCAAATTCTGCAACGCTTCTTTTATTAATTTTGCGAGTTTCTGATATCTGACTATTATCCCAGGATGTTCCAAGAATGTGAAGGCAGCGCGTTAGATGCCTTGTCCCCAAATGGTGAAATATTTTAGATTTGCATGCTCTGTCCTGGTGGAATATTCAAATAGATATTCAGAATATCTATTTGAAGAACCCCTCTATAAAGAATACCTATCTATCTATAACTGTATGTAGGCAAATATATAGCTTATATGTACACTTCAGTCATAGTCGTCGCTACGACTTTATCTTCACACGCAGAACAGATGTTCTGGCACAGCATGGCATGAAAAGAATAATTGTGTATGAAATTTCTGAAAAAGTGGCACGTTTAATTTTTTTTACATTAGCACCATACAGGAGGCCCTGAGGAAAATAATTTCCCTCAGGGCCTACGTCATCTTAGGGGATGTTGTGTGGAGGGTTTTTTAAGGAAAGGAAAAAGAGGAATTTCTGGGAAGGAAATAGGCATCAGGAATTGGTAGGAATCTGAGGGTCAATGTGTCTAGAAATGACTACTGCGCTCCATACTGCGGTACAAAGCGATGGGTCGAGAGAGTTCGGCTGGAGAGATCTAGGTTAAGTCTCCCTCAACCAATCTCTTCCCATCCGGCCCGCCACGCAGTAGGTGGGCTAAACGCCGCCAAAGCCTTGACAAACCTTACCCCACGAACCGGGCACCCCTGCTAGGTCATCAAACACAGCGAACCACTTGGGGTGACCTATGGCATGGGTGTTGGTTATCCAATAAATAGTTCAAGGTTTAATTATTCTTTGTAACGTTAAAACTTTTTTGTTTAACTATCTTCCAAAATGTCAAGTTAAAATAAAAATAAAATCTAGTAGGTCTATAATTGTATGAATAATCTGACTCACCTGCAATAATAACGACAAAATAAATTAATTAAAAATAGTGTCTTTGATATTTTACAAATCTACGGTTTTATACCGAGATTGATGAAATTTAGCACACTTGACCTTCAAAATAAGAGGAAGTTACAGAAGGTGTCTATGGTAATAATTAGAGATTTTCAGGGCCAAAAGTATTATCGTGATTTATTTTTGGGGTGTTATGCCCAGTTGCGCTACCGTCTTCTTTAGTTTCGGATAACATCACAGTTTCCAAAACGTTGGCTACAGAAGGAACACGTAGCGCAACACGGCATAACACCTCAAAAATAAATCACAAAGTCTGTAGGTTGCTTATTTTTTTAAAATAAAAATCCTCAGATTTGATCCGAGATTCATAAAATTTTGAACACTTGACGTTAAAATAAAAAAAAGAAAATTACCGTCCTACTATTTCGAAAAATTCCGCGTAAAACTCGGGCAACTCCAGGGACATCAGCTCGTCATATTTATAATATCGACTAATGATCCTCATATTACCGCTCGTTAAATGCCATTTATATAAATGCCCATACTTATAACTTATGGTTTGAGTAAATCGACATATTCAAGCAGGTGTACAGATAATATACAATGAACACGGTTCCAGGTATGTATGTCGAATATCTCACCATCGTTACTTACCCCTCTAGATGGTCTGAAATGGCGGCTGGTATGCAAACCGCACAAGTGAATATGTATAACGTCATAATGCTTCCGTTTGCCTAATAAAGTGACAGAGAGGAAATGGAGTTTACGCAGTAGTTCATAATTCCATATGAAGTATAAATTTGTTTTGAGAAATTTTAAAAGTACTAATACATCGATACTTTCTAACGATTGTCAACCAAGTCGTTAAATATATATATATATTTCAATAACATTACTTCATCAAAAGAACAAATTTCAACATTTTGTTCATTTATGATTCTATTGACTTCAAGATCACTACTCAACAATATATCCAGGATTTCTCCTGGTATGTAGCTGGTTTTCAGCAGAGCCTTTAATATAGTACACAAAATAAATAGCTAAATTAAAATAAAATAAATACATTAAATTAAATTAAATTAAATAATATTAAATAAAGACATTTATGACATACGAAGGCATGTTTTTGAGGTGTTAACAATATAATTCGAAACTTCAAAGGGAGTGAAAGTTAATTTTTTTTTCACAATTTTCTCGTGTTTTAACTTGTTTTACGGCATTTTATTCTATTCACCACGTTTTTCCGGGCACAAGAGTTTAGCATGTTTACAATATTTTAACATTCTTAAAGTGTTTTAAACTTTTAACCATCGTTTACCATATTTACGCGTTCAGTACGTTTCCTGATGTTTTATTGAATTTTACACTATTTAACACCTCTTCCGTTTTTTACGTTGTTACGGTGTTTTACTAATTTGAGACGGTACTAAATTAAGTTATTAAATTAAATTACACAAAAAATATTAAATCAAAACTCTAATTTAATACATAGAATATAAATAATAAAATTTAAACATGTAAATCAAAAATAAAATTAAAGCAAATAATATTAATATTAAAAATAATTAATATAATGTATCTACACACATAAATTCTCCCCTCTGTCCCCTCACCCATTTATTGGATAACCAACACCTCAGTCGTAGGTCACCCTCAGTAGTTCACTACGTTTAGTGACTTAGCAGGGGTGCTCGGGTTCACAGGGTGAGGTTTGTCCGGGTGTTGGCGGAGGATGCGTCTGGCCACCAGCACGGCACGCCGGATCTGGAGAAAATGGTCGAGGGATTTTTTAATTAGGCAATACACCCTAAAAAGGGTGCTTTGTTGGCGTCGTACTTAATAACTGTCTCTAAAAATGAATCGCCGAAATGTATGTATGCGTATAAACCCGAACGACTGCACCAAATTGGATAATTCTTTTTTTTTGTTCGTTATTTTGTATAAAACTACCGTTGAATTCTGGCATGAAATTTGTATAAAAATATTATAATAGGTGGCACGCGAGCAGTTTGTGTCGGGAATGTATCGGGAATGAATGTGTGGAATGCGAGAGGTGAGTGGTGAGAGGGGGGAGTGGGGAGTGGGGAGGAAGGGAGTGTTGGGAGGGTATTTGTGGAGGGGGGGGGGGGAGGGGGAGGAGGGTGGGGGGAGGGGGTTAGGGGAGGGAGAGAAGGAAGGGGAAAGGGGAAGGATGGAGGAGGGTGTGGGGATGAGTAGGGGGTGGGGGTAAGGGGGTTGATGAGGGAGTGGTGTGGGGAGAGGGTATGTGGAGGAGTAGGGGTTGGGGGGAGGGGTGGGTGGAGTGGAGTAGAGTGGGGAGAGGGAAGGGGGGGAGTGGAGTGGGGAGAGAGAAGATGGAGGAGGTGAAGTGGGAAACCCCTTATACCATGCGAGCGAAGCCGCGGGAAAAAGCTAGTAATTAATATATTTATTTTTCAAACAGATTAATTTTTATTAAGCACTCAAATTTACAAAAGCGATCATATGGGAAATGTTTGGAAACACGGAGTTTAGTATGTAGGAAGTACGATTTTATCACAAACGAAACTCAAGACAGAATGGCGGTTCGTTTCAGTGTGGCAATTAAATGAATATTGCCAGCATTTTAATTTAAATTACGAGTAGTTCCTAAACTTCTTTTGTTATTGTTCCTTTTTAAGTCTTACTTATACGATCCTAGCGACTTCCGTACTATGCTTATACCCGTATCGTTACAGTTGTAAAGGTATAAAATGTATACCCTGAATGTTTGTAAATTAAAAACCACACAAAATGAAGCCGTAGTAAATGAGTGGTAGATATTCTAAACGTATGCAACACTACGTATGCATACTTGTCCTACGCATGCAATGCAAATTTGAATCGTACTATCGCGATATTCAACAGATTTTACATTTTAAATCACTTCGTAATGTCCTATTACACCAATTGGTTGTTCTTCTTCCATTTTAACAACAAAAACGCGCAATAAATGTCAATAAACGCCAAACTTAAAACAAACACAACATTAATCGTCAAATCAACTTACGCCGATCTGGACAGCGCAGATTAGCATCGTATGGGGAACGTTGCGTGTGACAAGTGTGTTTCTAAAGCATCGATTTTCGTAGAAAATGTATGGTTTGTAAGATGTCTAAATGTCTTAATGCGTTGCTTGTGTTGCGTACGTGTACTTACCTTGAGTATCGCCCGGGTAAAAAAAAACCCAAAAAATTGCTTGAATTGCTGTTTCTTGTTGATCAGATCAGATTATCCCATATCCTCCTCCCTACTCCCTTCAGCCTCACAACATGTACCCCAACTGAAGTTGTTATAATCTCACTGGCTTCGATTAAAAAAAATCGAAACCTTTATCGATGACCTTAAGACATGGTTTGAAAAAAAAATCTTTTTGCAGATCAAAATACCAAGGAGTTTCAGGCAATCGAACCAAATGTAGTTTATTGATCCCTGTCCTATGAAACTATCGGATCACTTGCACTCGCACCAGTGTATTAAGTCAAAAATTATCTTTTTATAGTTAATTGATAATGCAGTTTTATGCAGCATTTTTTGTTCTATTTATTGCTTTAACACAGTCATTCAAATAACATTTGAAATTCGTTGAAATTAAGTTACTTCACTAAAGCATTTTAAAAATATTTGAAGAAGTTGATTGCTTTACTATATTCTTGTGATATAACACGGTAATGTATCAACGGGAAGTTTTTTTTGGTACTTTAGCATTTATGTATATATATTTGATTTGACATACTGAAGTGTATTATTCTTTATTTATTAAAAGAAAATAACTTAGTTTACATCACTTTATTTTTTATATTTTATACTATCAACATGTTTCGTGAACCATGTTCACTTCTTCAGGAATAAAAGTATACTAATTATAGTATATTCCTGAAGAAGTGAACATGGTTCACGAAACATGTTGATAGTATAAAATATAAAAAATAAAGTGATCTAAACTAAGTTATTTTCTTTTAATAAATAAATAATGACATCACAAAGTAACAACCTTTTAGAAGAAGTTTTCTTCGAAAAAAAAATTGTATTATTCTCTTACGAAGATTTTTTTACATCCCGCAATATAACAGTACAAAATTGAATATTCATCCCGAAATTTAAAAAAAATATTTTACTACTGTAGTGTATTAAGTAAAAAACAACATAACATAATGCAAACACTATTTATTTATTATTTTTCATGTGAATGACAACCGAAATCCCTGTGATATATAAAAAAATCTAAGATAATTAATTGAAAACCAATTTGATAAAGAAATTCGTTACTTGAAACTATACTTTTTAACATAGTACACTAAAACACTCATGGTGCGACTGGTAGAGTTAAATATGTGAATCATTGTACGTCGTACATCGGATTGTACGTTTATATTTGCATTATATTACATAATATAATATGCAGGTGTTAATGTTTATCTCGAATGACCTCTGGCTGAGGAAGATGTTAAACTATTTCTGTCTCTTTTCATTTACAGTCACGTTTTGCTCGTCGCTCATTGATTATATTATAATAATTGGAGTCATCATGTCAATTGCAGCGTTTAATTGAAATCGTATTAACTTAATCAGGTTTATGTTATTTTATCTTATGTTAGTTGCTTATTAGTTACTTCGCATCTTTAGACAAACAATAAATACCAAATAAAAATGAGAACATAACGAGACATTGTGAATCATGCGGTGATTGATTAAAAATCGGCTCTTTTTAAAAAGTTTGTATGTATAATTAATGTATGCCCCCTAACCATTCTGGATTGAAACTTTGCTTGAAATGGCATTAGCAGTGTTTGGTGACCAGATCTGAATTTTCAAGTACTTTCCTACCTTCCTTTTCCCCATCTTCTCCTCCCCACTACACTCAGCCTCACAACATACCCCCATTGGAGATGCCATAGTCTTACTGGTTCCAGACGGGACACATTTAAAAACTTAACTAAAATCCATTTTTCTAAAAGATTTTGAAACGTTCCCATGTTTATAATGTACTCGTACATTATTTTTGTGGTAAATTAATTTTAAGTAATTAAGATATTGATGAGTTAAATTATAAAAAAAAAATTAAAAGCAAAAATAATTAAAATTATTAAATAATTAAATAAAACACAATTTATATTATTGGATAAGTCAATTAAATATAATTGAAAAAAAATACAGGTGTTAATAATTTTCGGTTATTATTTATTAATTAATTAATAAATTTTAAACATTTCTTCTGTAGAAAAACGTAGAAAGGACTCTGATCTAATTTGTATATTATTTAAAATTATCAACAGTATTACTGATACACCTGCGTTGTTACAACTCATCCAGTTTAACATCCCTTCCCGTAGACTTCGAAATAATGAATTGCTGTTCCTCAATCAACATTCTACTAATTATGGATACCATTCTCCCTTATCCAGAATGTCGAGACTTGTCAATGCAAGTCAAAGCATTGATTTTTTTGGTGTAAAACTAAATTACTTTCGGCAGTCGATACGCAATATTTAAATGCTTTTTCATGCTTTGACTTGTAGTGTCTCTATATGTACTTTTTACATTTTATATTGTCATTGCTATTAATTTATATGTGCTCTCCCTTTACTGTCATCTGTGTTTTTTTATTCGTGTTATTTATTATGTTTTTAATGGACTGTTGTCCGTAAATTAATAAATAAATAAATTAAATAAATGATAATGAAACGAGATTAAGAATCTTGTTTTGTTTCATGTTTCGTTCAGATTTATTAGAATTTTCGCCTTTTGTAATGAATGATTAAATAATTAATGTATAAATGTATTTTTTTTGACTGATTGATAATTAATCTTAAATAAATTTTGGCTTCAAGTACTATGGTTTCCTATTCGGTGTGCAATATTAAATATCTTGGTTTATTTAAATGATTGTCGGCATATTTGTAACATCATTCGAAAGCTTTGCGTACTTACCTGTACCGATGTAACGGCTTCTTTCACCCTTCAATTGAATAACAGGATAATGGTGTTTTCTTTTCTCGGGCTATAACTTTAGGCTAAATGACACCTTAATTTTGACCGAGATGAGAATTTCCATTCTTCGGTAAAAATACGAGAAACGAGTTTTTACATTTATTTTTACAAAGAGGTCATTTTGAGCGCGTATGTGGGAACTATACTTGGACATAAAAAGAGATAAAGTGAAAAGTTGACAAGTGGCGATAAATATCGTTCATCGTCCCTGCTATTTAGTAAGACTGAACTAAAACGATGGAAATGTGTATAGAGTGCCACATTTTGTGATTAAAACCTGTAGACATGTTTTAAAAACACCAGTATGTAGTGTATAATATAGCATTAACAAGATTGCAAATATACCATGATCGAATAAAGTGATAAAGAAGAGAACGGTGCAAATTGGTACAAATAATATTGTTTTTCCAGGAATGTAATATAAGAAAACTACCTTATTTTTTCCTGTGCAATCCTCGGTGGCCGAAGGAGAGTTTAAACCCCTAAACCCGAACCCTTACATATTACATATGTCCTTGCAACAAGTGAAACATTTTTCGAAGTGCCGAAAAATGTTTTCAATCTAGATCAGGGGTCGTAGCATGGGCGATCGATAAAAAAATCATGGTATAAATTTCGATAAATTCTCATCGTTCTCTAGGACAACTACAGATTACAAACAACAGTCGTCATCGAATATATTAAGAACACTCATTGTGAACTGTTACTTATTCGTAAGTGATCTGAAATCATGCTAGGGAACGGTGAAAAGTCACCGAAAGTTTTCCTATCAATCCTTATCGATCGCCCATGCATCATGCATCACCCATCGCCAGATGGACATAGGCATCTTAAAATACCTAAGGTAAGGGGCCATTTATTCAGTTCTCACGTAAGATCACAAAAATGCGCAAACTTAAAGTTATACTTTGAAAAAAGCGCGGACAACCGCGCGAGTGCCGAGGTTCGCTCGGATGCGTATAGGTAAACGATTTCCATCTCCATGGCAACGGACCCGCGCAAACAAACATTAAAAAAAACCAAACGTGTATTAATTTTTTCCTTTAGATTCTCACGTAATAAATATTAAACAGGGGGGGAGGGGGTCGGCATATTCTAATTTTTTCTTATAATATGGGGAGAGGGGGTCGAAAACTAACAAAATTCGTCTTACGTAATAAATGAATGGCCCTTAAATACCTAGACGTCTATAAATAAATGCGTACGAGGGGTGGGATTTAAGGTAAAGTATGATTATTATAAATTAAAATCAAAATTTTAAATCAAAATAAAACAAATGCAGAAATTAAACAACGACTAGCGAAAATAATTGTGATGTGGGTGAGGATATATTAAAATTACAAACAAGCATTTTTTCTACACATTCTAACAATCTTTTAAAGTACTTACAATAATTTTCAAAGTACGTAGAGATGTTCAATAAAAAAATAAACCTGCTCGTAACACTTTCCTGATCGGCAAAGGAAATAAAAAAGTGCTGTGAATTTATGGTTTCTCGATCGTTGAATCGTACTGTCCCCGGGCGTGCTGTAAATATTATTGGTTCAAATCAAATGTTCGTGATAGTGCTGTGCTGTCTCTGGTCTGCGGGCATTGGTTGCGTGTCGGGAACATCTGGGCAATAGGGCAGCTAGTTCTAGAGAAGCGTGGTCAACACCACAATTGGCCGGGCTATTCAATTATTTATAACTGTCGCCAAAGGGTTAACTGTAGAAATGAAAGTCGTTGCTAGTATAGAGTTATTGCTTTGATTTCTTCGAGGGAATGAGATCAAAATGGATTAATATTATAGTTCATACATCTATTCTGCTCAACAAGAGCGAATCATTTTATTAAATAACTAGCGCAGACTCGTGAAAAATCACATAAAAAAAAATAAAGAATCAAACCCCCGTTAACCCATTGGCCACAAACCCCGACAGCCTGCCGGGTGTGCAACTCAGGTACTTAACCACAAACCCCGGCACGCTGACGGGCTAGAGTAGGTCCGCCAAAAAACGGAAAAACGA
Source organism: Limnephilus marmoratus (assembly GCA_917880885.1). Taxonomy (NCBI): domain Eukaryota; kingdom Metazoa; phylum Arthropoda; class Insecta; order Trichoptera; family Limnephilidae; genus Limnephilus; species Limnephilus marmoratus. The sequence goes on from OU862908.1 coordinate 59,099,089, forward strand.
GCTCAACAATGACATTTTTGAATAAAATTTTAAATGCCGAACATTCTGTAGGTAATTAATCATTCATTTCGTAGAATTGGCAATAAAATTTTTCTTATGTTTTTTCCCTGATATTTGTGTTCCAAATGTTGTGTGCTGCCAGCCGCCATTTAATTTCTTCAAAATTGCGAGTGGTTGTATGCTTTTGGTAGTGACCCTGAACGTGCCTGATTGCTTTGAGGACTATCATACCAAAATATTTTATTAGTTATTAGTATACATGTATGTAAAAAAAAAAAATTATTTTTGTTCGATTTATGAATATTATGTTTTTTGTAACTTTTTGAATAAAAATGGGGAAAAAAACTTACGAAAAAAGAGAAGGTTATGTTTGTATCTTTATTTAGACATATTTTGGTATATTTTTTAAATTTTATTTTAATGTTTTTCTTTACCTTAATTGAATATATAAATAAATTTAAAGAAATTAATTCATTTTAATATATGGTTTAAAAGTTACAATAGAATTAGTACACCAATGCAGGTTTTCAATTTTTGGTACAAAATTAATTCAGTGGTGAAGGCCAATTTTTTGCTCATTAATTCTGTAGCCAATGGGTTAAGAGTATATATCCAGCGAACCAGAATTCTGATTTTGTCACCAGCGCTCATATGTTAGCGCTTCGCTAACGGAATTTTTCAGAACTAGATAGATTTCATTCTTATCCTACTATCACTCGTGTCTGGGTAAAACAATAAAATCTTTGAAATATTTCATTTTTCTATAATGGATAACCACAAAGTAATAACCACATATATAATATAATATAATATAATGGATAACCGCAAAGCTACATTAAAAAATATAAAAAATAAAATCTTTGTTTTATTAGGGGCCGTTCAAGTATTACGTAACGCACTTGGGGGGGGAGGGGGGTCTTGTGAAACGTTACTGTGCGTTACGGGGGGGGGGGGGGGGGGGAGGGTTCAAACAATGCGTTACGTAACATGTTTTTCTTTATTTAGATTAAAAAAAACTACGGAATTAAAATCTTCCAAGTTAGCAATCCTTTTCGTTCTCGAAATCTCTTGTTTTATTTATTACCGCAAACGCGATTAAAACCAGAAAAGGGTATTTAAGTGACTTTCCAGTACTTTGCGCAACTTAATTGTGACTTTCAGGTAAAAATAGTCACATGGGCATTCAGGGGGGGGGGGGGGGGGGGTGATACGGAAAAACGTTACGGCGCGTTACATGGGGGGGAGGGGGGGTCAAAAATTTCGTTACGTAATACTTGAACGCCCCCTTATTCAAATTGCAAGCAAGTTTTTTGGTGTTGGGACTTGTATTTCATGGTGAAAATTTTCTTATTTAGACCTTTTGTGACCAATTTTACCAAGGTGATAACATCAAAATTTTGCTGGGAAGAGCGTCACAGAGACGTCCTCCCTAGGGCGCGGTTCGGGCCGGAAGCCGTAATGAATTGGCTTGGAACTTATGTTTTCGGCTGCTACAAAGATGACCAAACTCGAATTGGTAAATTAATTAGGAACATATATTTACTAAAATTATTTTTGTTTAAAACAATTTATTATGGTTCAATAATGTGTAATCAAAATATGTGTTAAAAAAATCTGAATTATATTAGTTAGTAAATGCGCAAATAAATAAACAAATAGACCATTTTTCAACATGAAACACGTGCCGGGATTTTTTTTAATGATTTTATTTGAACTAAATAATTTTTTTTGAAACATGGCTTTACCAGATAATGGATACTGTACGATTATATGGTATGAATTCTGCCTTGTATAATAATATTTTTGTTTTGTAAATTAATAAATCTGAGCCTCGACTAAGAGTATAACTTTTTTTAAATTAATTTTTTTTTTAATTTAAAAAAATATAAAACACCGCTTAACCAGAAAACATAACAATCTTTCGAAATCATAATATGTTTTTTTGTAAAAATGTTTCTTAACTTCTAGAAGAACTGCTTGGAAAGCAACTATCTGATCATTACTTCACCAACGACACTCTTGCCATACATTAATTACGTGAGCTCAAAAGGGGGGGAGGGGTCCAGCAAAATCTCACGCCTACTTGAAAAGAATATACGAAGTAGCCCAAATTTATCTCAACCAAGGGGGGGGGGGGGTCTAGATTGGAAGAAAAACTGCTCAAGTAATTAATTTATGCCTCCTAAGTCAATACACAAATGACGCCCCACCACTATGACACCTCGTGGCACCCTGACGGATCAAATTAGAAGGCACTGTAAAGCGGGGGGCACGGGAACGACGGGAACATTGTTTTTTCCAGGAATCGTCATTTTGCCGTCGTAATTTTTACGATAGTTTAGTATTCTAGGATTAATAACATTTTGAAATATACAAAATATATATTTTTTTTACATGAGCTCCACACAGGAGGTCTTGAGGAAAATAATTTCCCTCAGGGCCTGTGTCATCTTTGGTGATGCTGTGTGGAGGGTTTTTTAAGGAAAGGTAGGAGAGGAGAGTTCTGGGAAGGAAAAGGGTTTAAGGGGTGGGTAGGAATCTGGGGTTCAGTGTGTCCTGGTCATCCGCCCCCGAGACCTAGATAAACCTCACCCCATGAACCCGGGCACCCCTGCTAAATCACCAAACGTAGCGAACCACTTGGGGTGACCTACGGCAGAGATGTTTTCTTTTTTTGGACAGATTCTTAATTTCTTTTGCCCGTGCGAAGTCTACGAGTCGATAGGCATATTTACATTGGTTGGGTCGGTTTTATTTAAAGTTGGCACAGTTGACGCTTCTGATTTTATTTTAGAGCTTTAAGAGTGAACTGCATTAATATCAGACATTTGACCAAATAATTTTAAAAAACATAATTTCATATCGGTGAAGAATGCGGTTTCTTTATGGCGAAAACACTTTTTTGTTGCATAATAAAGTCAACCAACAAAAAAGCTCTCAAATCTAAAAATATTTTTTTTCCGTAAACCATTTTTTTCCATAATTTTATTTTAAGTGGACGATAAAACGTCTGCCATTAAAAGAGAATTTTAAAATTTATTGAATGAAATTTGTTTAAAGTTATTGTTTTCAAGAAAAATTAAAATGATTAATGAAGAATTATTGGAGGCCTCCCAGGGAAGTGATCACAATTATTTTTTTCATATCACGATGCTTCAAGTGGATACTAATAAATCACACCGTCGCGTCAATTCAAAATCGTTCTTCTAATCGCGGAGGAAATTTTTCAGATTACCTTCGTATTTTACTGAGTAGGTAATTTTAAATTTTCCAGATATTAATAATGAAACATCTAAAGTTAATAAAATGAATTACTTGAGAATTGAAATATACCTGAATTGGGATTTTTCACAGATTGTAATCATTTATTTTTCAACTTAAATTAGGGTCGGGTTGAGGGTTTGACCGGTTACTCGACTGAGTGACCAGTGATGACATGTGGAATAATTTTTTGTCGTTGTTTGGTTACGATAGGCCAAAATTTTATCTTAATTTTTTACTCCAAATATGTCAGGAATCATTGGTTAAAGTAAGTCAAGTACGTCCCTTGACAACCAAAGTTTCTTCTTCTTCTTGATGTGCCGCATCAGGTCCCCCCGATATTGGCGATCACTCTGGAAAATGTCTTTCTGTCTTCTACCAGGCCCTCGGCGATCTTGCGTTTCAATATTAATTGGAGCAAGTGATAATTCTCCCCACGAAGTACGTAACCCAAACATGAAATCTTCCTGACTTTTGTTAACGTAAACAGTTCTCTATCTGCTCTAACCCGCCTTAGAATTTCTGTGTTGGTGATCATGTCAGTCCATGGGACCTTGAGCATTCTCCGGTGAAGCCACATTTCAAAAGCCTCAAACCTGTTCATGGTATTTTCTCACATCCATACAGCAAGACCGACCACACATAACATTTTAAAATTCTCTGCCTTAGTTTTAAATTGATATTGTCATTGCAGAAGAGCGATTTCTTTTTACTGATTGCAGTTCTTGCAGCTTCAATTCTGCACCTAACCTCTACATCTAGTTCAAGAGTCTAGAAAGTTTAAAAAAATTAAATGAAGTTATCTACTTAAATTAAACGCGATAACAATAAATAAGCATATTTTGAGATTAAAAGGTAAAAGCGAATCTAGTTTTAGCATTACCATGGAACTAAGCTCGTCAACAAACGCTTTCATTAAGAAATCAAAAAAATATTATAACATTTAAAACTGTAATAAAAAGTAGGATACAAAACATAGGTGAATCAAAAATAGAAAATATACTGACCCCAAATACAGACTGAAACAAAAATTACTCAACGTAACTACATTTTTTTTCAGCAATTTTCTATTATTATTTACAGCAATATAATAAAATTTTCATATTATTTAAATGAAATACTCATCAGGGGAGATACCAGTGAGTATATCATTATCTCTACATGTAACAAAAAAAGGAAGATAATAAAACATTTATTATGATTTTTAATATTATATTTAGTCTTCAAAAAACTGAACCTATAGCACCCCCTTGTTAGACGTATAAGGAGAGCAGAAATGAGTAGGAAGTGGTCAGTGAGGTTATCACTGAGGTTAGATTCGTGAGCCCAGCAGCGGGCGGGGGGAGGATGGGGGGTAAAGAGTGGGAGAGGGAGGGGGAGGACAGCATACCTCCGCGTATTATCATTGATACTCGAACTAGGAACAGAGGAAGATGGAGCATATCAGAGACAATGCCAGCCCTTCGACCTTCATACGGTACACAACATATAAATCATCGATTGTTTGGTTTATCAGTGATCCTTACTCCTACGGTGAGGTTTATAACACTTTAACATATTAAAGAATTTGGTTACATGTTTCGTGTGCGATTATTTTGACATCTTCTTTATACAAGGTGTCCGGGGTAAAGTGCATTAACTTTGGGAGGTGATTCCACATGATAGTACAAGTACAAAAGATAGTATCCTCGGACACCCTGTATATGTAATTGCTGGGTAACCGACGAGTTATTAGATACTAGAGATATTAGAGCTGTCAAAATTAAATACCCAAAAGGGTCTGTTTAACTGAGTTAAATGTGTTTAGCAACTGTCAGTTTCGTAGTGACAATGTAAAATTTATAGGTTATCTCTTCGATTTCCGATTGTCTGATACTGCAAAAAAGGGATATCTAAGGAACGGTGACCGGACAACTCATAATGAAACCAACTCAGAAATAAATATTGGTTAAATAGGTTAGGTTAGGTTAGGTAAGTTTAGGTTGACCAATGCTTTTTTAACTTCTCGGTCCGCTCGGCATTTCTCTCAAATATCAACAAAATATATTTTTTCGATGAATTGGCGATTCGATGAATTGATCATTCGATGAATTGGTTTTCGATGAATTGATTTTCGATGAATTGGTTTTCGATGAACTCGTCTTGAATCAACTGCTGTGTACCTTTTATTTTTTTCATAATAATAACAAACTTACGTACATTTGTAAAAGCAAAAAAATAAATTAAATTTCAAGAAAATTACCCACTTTTATATAAGTCGTTAAAAATGTTTTACACCACTGGCAACCGGTATGCTTCGAGTATGTTTGTAATCATGTTTTGTGTAATATTGTGACAATAATTACTGAATCTACTGTAGCCTGATTCCAAATACGAATCTACTGGTTGAACTCCTTTGTAAATAATTTACTTATCGAATACTGATACCTACTTATGTTGTGCCAACTTATGTTTTTCATGCTCTAATTATTATTTTACGAACTGTATACTTATTATGATGCTACATGCTTGTTATAAAGCTCGTGCACAATTTTCCTTACATGTAAAAGCCATCAAGGCGTAAACAAACAAATAAATAAGTAAATAAATCTTATTGTTTTAAACAATTCATTCGAGAGTTTAAGTCACCAAATCTGACAATAATTTGAACAGATTATTATAAACAAACGCTTTGATATGCAGGAAATCAATCCCACCAAATATGCGTAACCTCAAAAGCGATAATGAGGGCAGTGGCGTAGCGTGGGGGGGCGGGGGGGGGGGGGGGGGACTTTTAAGGGGGGCGGCAAATTTTCACAATAAATAATAATATTACCTTGGAAAAATTTAAACCATTTCAAATCATTATTTAAAAATGTTGTACGATACTTTCGTTTACGAATCCAACTATTTTTATTATTATTTATTAAAAATATCAATAATTACATTTTTTTAGCTGCAAATTTCGCAATTCGTAGAAAAACCGTACGCATATTATGAGAGTAATACTAATTAAAGCTGATAACTCGCAAACAGATTCACTCTTAATTAAAACATGAATTGTGTTCAGAGTGTATTAACGAATGAATTTCAGTTGTGTGTTCATCTGCTGATACATTTCGAAAGAGACCATTATCATATTCTGAGTGTAGTTTTAATTCGCCAAATACAGATTTAATTTAACCCGTCTAATCACAGGAAACGCAAATTGTCCCACACATTTAATTTTAAAATAAAATTGTGAAATTATGTCCCACACATTTAATTACAATAAATTTGTGATTGCGATAAATAGTTTAGATAAAGTTTTATTTCAATTTTTTTAAGAAAAGGAATCTGTATTTAAATTTTTAAGTTTATTCTATTTTAGGTACTTTAATTCGAATATTAGTATCTAATAAGCATGTCGGAAAAATTACTACATCTAGATTTAGAACAATTTTGTTTTTTGCAAAAGGATAAAAAAAAAATCAATAAAAAGGAACATTTCAAATGCATGGGAAGAACCGCAAATTTGGTACACAAACATTGACAGGCAAAAGTTTATAGATATTTTTTCTTATTACTTGCAGGGTTAAACCAGTTTTCAGAATGTTAAATTCCATTTGAGGATTCATCTGTGGACACAATTCAAAGGAAAATATTATCTTGTTCGAAGTTCAGTTATAAAATTCTAGTTGCAGACTGTATCCTGTACCTGCTGCCAGAATAAGAGAAAAACCATTATCATGTTCTGAATGTACTTTTAATTCGCCGCATATAGACTTAATTCAAACCCATTTTGTGTTGAGAATGTAAATTTCCAGTTGTGGAATCTGTATTGTACGTTGACACATTTCAAAGGAAAACATCCTCTTATTTGAAGTTTAGTTATAATATTATATTTGCAGACTATGTACGTGCTGCAAGAATCAAAGTAAAACCATTTTCATGTTCTGAGTATAGTTTAAATTCGCCAGGTACAGATTTAATTTAAACCAATACAGAATGTAAAATTCCAGTTAGATTCATCTGCTGACACATTTCGAAGGAAAACATTCTGTTATTCGATGTGCAGTTATAAAATTCTAGATGCAGACTATTTTTATTTAATGCCAGAATCAAGATAAAACCATTTTCATGTTCTGAGTGTAGATTAAATTCACCGTATTCAAACTGGTTTTGTGTTCAGAATACAACGATAAATTAAATAACGAGTTGCAGATTCATTGTGCATCGAGTGAAGTTTTTCATTTGAGTTACATAATGCTGTAAAATTCTGAGAAATTGTTTGTTGCATGTGTAACTATTATCTGGGGACTTGGACTGGGGTATCAATAAATCAACTTTGGAGTAGAATTTATAAACATGCTTTTCGTTGAAAGAATACTCATCAATTGTGATTTTAAAAAAATCCCGCTTGTATATAAATAGGTCGTAATACAAAAATGGGATTTCCGAATACAATCCCCCCCCCAAATCCCCCCACCGCTTGAAGTAGGTACTCAAATAAGTAGGCGGCGAAATTTTCCTACGCCCCGATGTTCTGAGTGTAGTTTTGATTCACCACATACAGATTTAATTAAAACTAGTTTCGTGTTCTGAATGTAAGTGCCGGCACAATCAAAGAAAAACCCTTTTCAAGTTTTGAGTGTAGTTTCAATTCACTGCATACAGATTTAATTAAAACCAGTTTTATGTTCAGAATATAAGCGCCGCTAGAATCAAAGAAAAACCATCTTTTTGTTCTGAACGTAGTTTTGATACACCGCATATTTTCTATTACAGGCATACCACTCTCAATTTCTGAGAGCAGCTATATATAAATTTGTAGTAGAATTTATAAGCATGATTTTATTGAAAGAGTACTCGGCACATGGAATTATAAAAATCGGCATAAAAAAATAGAAAATATCTACCCCCCCCGGTCAGCACTTGAAAATCTGCTGAAGAAGTACCTGCAGAAGTTAAGTGGGGGGCGGCAAAATTATCCTCCGCCCCGGGCGGCCGAAACCCACGCTACGCCACTGAATGAGGGCGTAACAAAATCGAAGTATCAGGTAGGTACTTTATTATATGAATACGTCACAAGAGTCCCAACTGCTCGCGTCTGGAGCCAGTGAGACTATGGCATCCCCTATTGGGAAATAATAAATAAAATAACGTGCCCCAATTGGGAATGTTCCGGTCCTATTAGCTTCAGACCGTTGGGGGCCTAGAGTCCCAACTGCTCATAACTGCCTGGAGTCGGACAGACCATGGCATCCCCAATTGGGGTATTTTGTGAGGCTGAATGAACTGGGGAGAGGAAGGAGATTGGAAAGAGAAAGGTGGTGAAGAACCGAATATTTCGATCTGGTCACCACCATACACGGCTAAAATCGTTTCAAGAAACGTTTCAATTCTCGATGATATCTTAAACTAGGGCGATATTGAGAGAATCTTCCACTCTGGGATGCGCCGCAAATACACTATAAATTGTGAAATAAAACAATTTAAGGGTCATTCCGCGGTTTCGTTCAAATCACATGTTCTCGCAAAAAAGTCATATGAAAGTGAATGTTTTTCAAGAAAATTTTATTGGAAAATGTAGCTATTTAAAAAAGGAAAAAGGAGTACTTCCCACATTAGCCATTTTTTACTTAATTACTTTATGATATACAAAAAACATGCTAAAATTTCATTACCTTCCCCATGAAAATGAGGGACCCGTAAATTGATCTACAAATAAGAACAGTTTACACTTGTAAAATTACTACATTCATTAATCGACCTATATGTACAACTAATTATGCATATTTATTTGTATTTAATTTATTTTTAAAGCTATTGTATCATAGAAAGAATTGTGATTTTGATTTTGTCCAGAGAAAATCGTCGTAGTCTTCCGCGAAAGCGGTAATTAAAATTGTGACCGCGTTTGTCCCTGTTGGTCAGCTGTATCCCGCCCCGCACCTCCGTTACTAACCAGTGTATCACTACAACTAGACGGGGAAAGCCGTGCGTCGCTGAATAAAGAAATATCTGCGATCTCCGTGCTCGAAAACAACTTTGTCACCGACCAGGCATCATTACCTTCCAGCATTTTTTAAAGTAAGTACATGTTTTAAAAATTCGAATCATATGTCTATAAACTGTATTTAGTCGGACTATTTTTGATTGAATCATACAGATTTGTAATGTCAACATTAAGCGAGTAATTGAGAAAAAACTGCCAAAACTTCATTACCCTCCGATTCATTACCTTCCGTATCGTCAAAATTTTTGCCGGATGGTAATGTAGAGGTTTGGCGGGTAATGAAACTTTTGTAAGGGTTATTTTCACGAGCATCTGGGACCATGTTTGGGGGTTAATAAAAGCTAATATTATTAATAAATTCAGTTTCTTGCGTTCTGGCGTCGGACAATTTCGGTTTTGGTGAAATACATATTTTCTTTCTGACGTGGAAAAACAATCAGTTAAAATTTACCCTGCTAAGTTTTATTTGAAAATTGATTTTTTATTCAATGAAATAATTATTCAAATGTAAACGAATATATTATACAAATGATTTAACTATTCACCCTACAGTCTTAAGATCTTTCATTAGTTAGTTGTCTTTTAAAACTGACGAATTTTTACATAATTTAAGTTTCTAAACAAAGCCAAATTTAAACAAAAATCTACATAACTGGGCATCAAGAGTCCAACGTAAATTTCTTGATTAAAAAACGGTATCACTAGTAGTGATACCGTTTTTTAATCAAGTTTAATCATTTTAGTGATTCACTACTGTTTAATTTTAAATCATTTAGGGTAAAAAATTATTAAACAAAGTTATAAAAGTGGTAACATTTTTTTGGACTCTCCTGTAAAAGTTACCAAAATGAAATTATCCATTTTTGTTCTTCGACTTCTCACTTAATCCGATACTTATGATAATTTTTCTTTGTTATTTGTTACAGGCTTAACCACTATAAACCGCAATGGAAAAGTTAAATAAAAATCTGAAAAATTAAGAAAACCTATCCAAGGACAGACTACGTAAGCAACAAAAATATCCAGAGATTTAAAACAATCCGAAACTGTACAGACTTCAGAAAGCGAAAGAAAAAAAAGATACACTCTGCGAAAAGCGCAAAAAAAGATATGCAGCATTGAAGATAATAATTGTTTGGATGATTTTCATAGCGCCATTTTCGTAAGAAAGATATGAGTGGAAGAGCCCAGAGAAAGCAAGGACGAAGATGGCGAAAGAACTCTCTAAATTATTTGAAGAAAAAAGAGGAGCAGTGTAAAATAGAAATGATTGTAGTAGAAAATATGCCTCCAATTAGTGACATTGTTAAGGAAGTACCCAATAATTAGCGAAACACTCTAGATCCTGACCTCTTCGCAGTCGAGAATGAACAACGAATCACACAAAAAACATGCATGGTCTAACGAATGTTAGAAAATTAAGGTACAGATCTATGAAAAACATTACCAAGTTACAGGATGAGATAAACAAACTCAAGAAAGAGAAAAAAAACGAACAAAAGAAAATGGAGGCGTTGCAGCTACGAAACGCAAACATAGCAATCGAAGATACATTAGAGAAAAAAGTAAACGACATAGCTACTATTGACTCTCCTACTATTTTCAATAATATTGATGACAATATGCTATTGAGCGAATTCGACGGCTCCATGTCTCCATGTCTCCAAATCTGCTAAAACTATAGACAAGAAATGTAATGTGAAAATACTGTCAAATGTCCCGTTCGACGGTCAGCATTATTCCTTCTATAAAAATAGTACCTAAGAATTCAATCTTTTTGATCAATGTGAGTTCGAGAAGTTCATCCGATCCCTAAGAGTAGAAGATCCTGATTTCAATGAATCAAAACAGCAGTCTCCCAAAACTATGGAAATCCCACACATGGAAATTGACGAAAAGAGCTTATGGAGGCGCCATACAACTATGACTTCGATGACTGGATAATGGTTCAATATAAAATAAATAACACAACACATCATTTCATTAGGAAAATTATTGGGAAATATGAGTACACACTAGAGTACAAAGTATTTTTTTTGAAAAAAGCTCAAGGAAATTCCAAAAAAATTGTCTGGCCAATTTCATTTCATTCTGGAATCACAAATTCTTCAGCGCTTGCAAGATCCATATGAGAATGGAAGAGGAAAATTCACTTTAAAAATTTGCCGAACTTTAATTTTAAATAGTTTTCGAGCAAAAACATTCACAAGAATAGCAACTCGTGATCTCATTAAAGTTCCTTAAATATCATGTTCCTATTTAGTTCCTATTTAGATAAGACCTGTACCTACTACGTATTAGTTATGTTGTGTTTGTTTAGTAGTGTCTCTGATGTTATTTTTAACTGCATTCCAATTGAGTTCTGTTCTTTTTTTATTTTTATTTTAATTATAATTTTTAATATTTAAATATTTCTATTTTTCAAATATTACAATGCTTACTCAGGAATGTGAAAGTTTTGTATTTCTTGTGTCCAATACCCACTTACAAAACTGAATTATAAAGAATTTGACGGAGGCGTCTACTAATATCTACAGGAATTCCGAAAACTGAAAAAATCGAACTAATATCTATGGGAATCAAAGTGATGACGAATATCTACAGCTCAAACTGTTGATTAATACCTATGAGAACCAAAGTGTTGACGAATATCTACAGTACTGTCAGAGGTTGGATTTGCAATTATGTATAGCATATTGGAATAACGTAATATTGCGATTTTTTTTTTTTTTTTTTTTACAGTGAATACCACACAAGAATCTCAACTGCTCCCGTCTGGAGCCAGTGAGACTATGGCATCCCCAATTGGGGTATGTTGTGAGGCTGAAGGTAGTGGGGAGGGGAAGGAGGTGGGGAAGAGGAAGGTTGGGAAGTTTAAAAATGCAGTTTAAAAAACTTAATTTATGTAAGTATGTATGTAAAAATCCCTAATATCGGACTATTGGACACATTTAGCTGATTAGTCCAACCTACGCTCTGTAGATATTAGTTTCACCTACGCTCTGTAGATATTAATCAACACTCTGAAGTTCGTAGATATTAGTTCAACACATGAGCTGTAGATATTCGTCAAACATACGGGCTGTAGATATTAGTATCTGGAGTTAATTTGACTACGCCTTATAATTTCGGGGTAAGTAGAATAAGTAGGAAAATTATGGTGTGCCTGTGATGTTCCAGCTGCATTTTCTTCATTTGTACCTATTTTGCTATTTTGTCCATTATTTTTCAACAATTTATACAAATATTGCAAAAGCATAAGTAAGCAGAACTGATTACATATGAACAAATGTATTTCTTGTTTCCAATACTCGAAAGTCTGAATAAAGCTTTTAGTTTTTCACTATAATATATTTTTCTTCCTTTTTCCTAATTTCCTAATTCATCACGTCAGGTCAAATGATACTTGGCATGATTTGAAATCTATTATATTATTCAATTTCAATTCATACTTCATTATTCACAGAAATTTTAAGAACTTTGAACGTGTTCACTACCATTTATTAATATTTCATTACCAAACTTCATCACCATCCAAATTTATAAATTACCATCCAACAATTTTTCATTACCTTCCACACCTTCATTACCATCCATCAATTTTCTTCATATCTAAGAGTCGTAGAAAGGTGCCCTTTTCACCTCTCTACATCCTGGTAGGTACAGGAACCCATTTCTATAAAAATATATAGTAAAAACGCAAAAAAAAAAAATTCCGCGGAATCAGGCAAATTTGAATGAAACCGCGGAATGACCCTTAACTAAATAAACTTGATTTGCCCAAGCCGTAAATTGAATACGCGACGTCCGGATTGCTGGTCGAGAGCCTTATCCATTGACCACGGAGGTCGTCTGGATGGTTTAGTATAAGTGTATCCTTTCTACCAATGCCACAGACTGAGGTTATAATAAACACAAATACAATTCGTAAATACTAGGTAGGTACTAAGTAAATATAGAATATTTTGAGTACAGTATTGTTGAACGTATACAGAATTCTCTACGAATAATTGCAGTATTCTCTTACCCAAATTACACCCATTGCATCATTTCTCCAACCCATTACTCTACTATCTAAATTACCTCAAACGTTTCCCCACGATTTTCTTCTTGACTTTCCACTTCACTTCACATTCCCTTTTGCCAAAACCTTTGCAATTTTACAATTGCCAAAAACTTTTGCAATTTTACACATTAAATATTGAGGTATTTTTTAAGGAATATTCGTAGCTACCTAAAAATAAAATACCACCAATTTTTATTATTACGACTCTCTTTTTATACATTTTGAAAGTTATTCCGTTATCTAGCAATTGGGACTCGTTAAAAAAATTAGTCGAAGATAATATTGTTAATTCTGAAATTTGAAATATGAGATTGACAATGTTGTTTGAATAAGAGGTGGTAGTAGCCTAATAAGTGAGACGTTCATCCCGGTAAGACCAGAGGTAATGTAGGTATCTATACCTAAGACAAATTCGCAACACAAAAAAAGATCTTCTACAATTAATCCACCAACTTGCGTAAACTTGAAAAAAAAATCGCCAAATTATTTATTAGTATTAATCGCATTCGAAATTATGACAGTTTTAGGTGGCGAACAGAGACGCAAACACGTGTAACAGAGCGAGAAGGAAATAGATTTGACCCGGAAATAGTTTTAATTAAATGATAATCCATAATTGGTTTTATTTTGGCTATTTAATACTATTTACAAACTGAAATAAATATAAACTGTCGATTTCCCGAAAACTAATAAATAAATGAAAAAATCAAATGAAAAAGGAGACTTAAGAATGAGAAATAATGCCATTTTTTTTAGTCTTGAATAAAACTTTCACTCTAACCAGACATTAAAACTTTTACGATAGGCGTCTTATGCATGTTTATAAGTAGGTATTATTTTTAATATCGATCGTCGAGTTGATTAATTAGACATTCCAAATGCAAAGTTTTGACAAAATGAGGATAGCAATATTCGAATGCTCACCATGAACCAAATATTATTTAAATGTGTCTGTGTTTTATTAATTAAATACGCTATAAAATAACACAGTTCGGTACATTAATCCTACTAGTGAAATAGTTTTATCATTAACCCAGCGAACTCATAGGGGCACCACCATTTCAGGGAAATATGTCAACAAGGTTAGGCAATAAATGACAATCCTGCGCAATCTTGATCGGAAATAACGACAATCTTGACTTAAACATAACCTACATACCTTGCCATCAACAAATCATCATAAAAAGTTGCTAGTTTATCAGAGCCTGAACACACCCAAAAACAATTTCATTTCCATGTTTTGTAATCTCTATAACTATGCATTTACCAAAATATTTCGCGTATTATTTCGGTACCTACTTTGTTATGCATTCCATGCAGAAGATTGGCAAATAATGAGCTGATGTCCACGCCAATGGACCGAGTAGGTACTTACGTTTGTTACGAGTGTAGACCATTTCCCGAGCCGACTATCCGCAGAGCAATCATCTCGAAAGAGCCAGCCGCACGAATGGCCGGAGGACCTTCTGCTCTTCAAAATCGATACATTTCTATTACAAACATTACCGTCTGTTTTCCGTTACTCTGTGAAAAACGCTTCCAGGTTTTACGGCGGTGAACGCAAATTTTGTTAGCGTTCTTCATTACTGTCAGTGTTTTATGTATTTGTGTTAGTTGCCCTTCATAGATTAAATAGTACGCAAATATTCAATGAAACACGAAACTATCCATATTTAATTATTATTAAAATAAGTAAATTGTAAAGAAATTGACGAAAAGTCTTGACACTGCCTGCTGCATGCTTTTACCCGCTTGATAGCTAATCCATAGGATAACCTATATTTACGATTTATAAAGTCATGAAATAAAGTAAATTAAAAAAAAAAAAAATTTTGTACTTTATGCTTCTATTTTTTATAAAGTAAATAGGACTTACATTTTGACTATTCTCAAGCGAAACGATAGAAACGGCTTTGTTTTATAAAAGCATATTTTTATGGTATTCATTATCTAAACCGATTCGTAGTAAAGATTAATCTAAAACAGTGATTTCACGCTTCGCCTTACCTTATTAGCGCTTTCCTTCGCCCCTCGTTTTCAGAGACACCAGAAAAATTGAGACAATAGGAACCTTATTAAAATACCTAATGATTCACACCTTGAACCCTAGCTTCATACAATGTAATTTATTATTTCTGTACCCGCTTCGTAACTCAACTTCTCCTGCTAGTATTTTTTTATTTTTTTATTTTTTTTTTTATTTCATATATTTTTTATTAGTAACAGATATTTGGGTTTTTTTTGGCTACCACACTAGGCTAAGCCCGTGTTGTGGTAGAACGTACATTTAATATTTTAACATTTCAAAAAATATTAAGAAATACTTAAAACTAAAGAGAAAAAAAAGACCATATTTTAAAGAAAAGTAAAAATGAAAATTCTAATTCAAATTTTGAAATACAAAAATTAATAATAAAAATTAAATGTTAAGAACTCAAGTGTTCTGTATAAATTTTATAAATTTTGTTTGCCTGCTAGTATGTGTTGAGTGAGGTCGGGTGTTCAAAGCGTTTAACGTCAATCAACTCGTGCAAGAGGTGGTATGATGGTTAAGGGATATCATAAAGATTTATTTTAGGTTCAAACCAATCTTTAAAGTTACCACTTAATTTTATAACCCAAATTGAATTACATTGAACAAATAAATTTGTGATGAATATCAGGTATAAACAAATAAACCATAAGATTTTTGGATCAGTAATTTTTCACCGAGTAACTGAGCGCGTTATTACATATTTATGGTAACGTCAAAAAATAAAAATCGTGTGCATCGGTAGACACCTGGAAATTCAATTTGGGAGGCGAGTACGGATGCCGCCGCCCGGGAACCATTTATTGGATAACAAACACCTCTGACATAGGTCATCCCAGGTGGTTCGCAACTTTTGGTGACTTAGTAGGGGTGCCCGAGTTCATTGGGTGAGGTTTGTTCAGGTCTTGGTGGTGGATGCATCTGCCCACCATCTGCGTGGCAGGCCGAATTGGGAAACACTGGTTGAGGGAGACCTTTTGACTTCTCCAGCAGTATCTCTCGGAACATCACCTTGCAACATAGTGGGAGGGATGGATTTAGATGTCCGTCATCCCGACCCCCAGATTCTTACGTACCTTTCGTACCCTTTTCCTTCATAAAAAAATCATCTTCTTTTCCTCAAAAGAGCCTCCACACAGCATTCTCAAAAATGAAATAGGCCCTGAGGGAAATTATTTTTCCAGGGCCTCCATTGTGGAGCTAATGTAAAAAAACAAGTGAACCAAAAATATTGTTTTGTTTTGTTTTTTTTTATTTATTGTTATCAAGTTTAATTTGCAGAATATCCATTTTAATTTTTTTTATACTTTCAATGATATTATTATTTAATTCATAAAAAGTGTTTATTTATAAACAAGTTCTGCTATGTTATTATTATAACGCGTGACAGCTGTTTCGCCTTCAGAAGGCACTTGATAGATAGTTTGATAATGTCTTCAGAAAGCGAAACAGCTGTTACGCATAATAATAATTACAAGCAGAACTTGTTTATAAATAAACTATTTTTATAAATTAATATTATTGATTATAAATGTATATATATACTAGCTGACCCGAAAAACGTTGTTCTGCCATATAAATTATTTCTAGTGAATATTTTAGTTGTTAAATAAAAAATAACGAATGTACTGCAAGTGTGTGGGGATGGGATCTATGTTAGAAAAGGGAATGGTGCGCAGTAGACGATGGCCGCCGATAAAAGCAAAAAAAAAACACCAACTAAAGTAGGAAAATGAAATAAAGAAAATTAATATGAATTTTGAAGAGCAATTGAGTGTACGATATTTTTTTATCTGTCCGTCTTTAGCCAACACAAATAAGCTCGATGGTTTGCCCAAGCCAGAGCATGATGCCGAATGAAATATCAAAATGATGCGACGCTTCTCGTGAATGTCTTGCGCGTGAGTGGATGAAAGTTTTATGAGGAAAACGTAGCGCCATCTGTCATTCAACAACATAAATAATTTCGTTCTGTTTGAAATACGAAAGACGGTTATCGCGATTAAAAAATGGGAGGGTGGGGGTAGGAGGGTAATATGTGGGGTTATAGATATTTTTGATGTCAAATAAAAAAAAAATACAAAAAATAAATTTTGTCAAAAAAATAGATTTTTTTTCTGGATAGGAACACCGTAATCACCTAGCGGTATGAAATATATTTTAAAACCTATTCTCACACCTACCAAATATAGATAAAAATCGGTCAAGCCGTTTCGGAGAAGTGCGACCACAAACACCGTGATACGAGATTTTTATATATTAGATATATATGAAAAAATAAAAAAAATAATGAATATATATTCTTACTGATTAAACGCTCTTTCAAACCCTTAATAATGACGTTATGCTGCGCTCATACTACCCCTAGAGACCGATAGTTCACGGCTGTGACCGGTTCACGTATTTTTCCTTTGCTTTAATTGGTGTAAGATTATTGTATTTGGTCATCATTATGGAGGGGTTGTGCTAGGAATGCGGGACATGATAATAAACCTTAGAGAATGTTTTCCTTAGGGAATCTTGCCTTTTTCCAGATTGGAAACTGGATTAATTCGCTTTTAATTATTCACCACTCAATTTAATTTATATTATTGCTAGCGGGTTCCCGGTATGCGTTGTAATGCCACTTAAATGAAGAAATGGTTTCTCCCTTTGTGTCCTTTCCCATTCGTCCCTGTTCCCCTTTCGCCTCTCCTTTCCCTCCCTGCCGCTAAACTATAAGAAATACACCCATTTTCAACAACAGGCGCGCTACCTACTGCAAAATTTCATAACGCCATAGCTCACCAATATATAAAGAGATAGAAACCTTCGCGGGCGTGCGCACAACAGCTCATCAAAGTTTCATCGCAATCGTATGAATAGTATAAAAAATAATAACATAACGCCAGAGCTTACTTTATAGAAACCATCGTGGGCATGCGCACATCAAATCACCAAAGTTTCATCACTATCGGATGAGCGGTATAGGAACGCATAAGGGACAAAGAAGAACATCTCAATGAGGAGATGTTAAAACACGCGTTTGGTCTATATCAGAGTGGAAGATACTCTTAGTGTCGCCCTGGTGCAAGACCACCATTCAGAATGGAAACGTCGCTTGAAATGGTTTTAGACGTGTTTGGTGACCAGATCTGAATAGCCAGGTACTTCCCCGCCTTCCTCTTTCCTATCTCCTTCCCCTCCCCACTACCTTCAGCCTCAGAACATATCCCAATTGGGGATGCCATAGTCCCACTGGCTCTAGACGGGAGCAGTTGGGACTCTTGTGCGGTATTCATGTAAAAACAATAATAATATTATCATTTTTCCAATAGCACATAACTAACTTACCCAAGGCCTTTGAATTGGATTTTGAAGTGTCACGTGATCAATTCAGTGCCATCGTGCAGTTTACAAATGGTGGCGATTGTTGTTGATACTCGTTGTTGCTGATTTGTCTGTTGTTTTATCGCGAGCATATTAAATAGAGTAATTAAATTATTTTAACAATGAAGGTTACTTAGCGACAGCACTAAATTCATAATTTGACGGTGGCGTCATGCACTATGGTCGTCCTTGAAATTTATTCAAGTTATATAATTCAAGTTATACAATACATCTAGGTACATCACACATTTTATATTTCATCCTTTCTAATTACAGTTTTCTATGGAGTGTCTATGGCAAACATGAAAACCGTTACTATGAGCTATTTTATTTTTTTTACGTATCAAAATAAACTTCCGAGGATGGGATACGTGCAATCTTGTTGTTCGGTTATTTCTATGTGATATGAAAAACAACAACATTTGTTTGCATCGCCAAGAACCAATCTGCAATAAAAAAGTTCACGAAAAATAATCGTATGGGTGAAATGTAAAATACTCCGTTCATTATAGTTAATAATTTTGAAAACATGTAGCTGCATGTCCGTGCAATAATAACATCTCCCATAAGCAGTGAATTACCGTTGTTATTATCCCAATGGGTCATTATGCCGCTCGCAACTTGCAAGTGGAGCAAGTATTTACGTACATATCGGGAATACGCTTGAAGGTTGATACGTCGATAGTACGCAAAGGAAATGGTCTTCCAACAATTCCCTCGCGTGGATGCTAGAAGGATTATGAGTGCATCTAAAGTTATGTATTATTTAAGAGGGCATTACCAGAGAAAACCGGAAATACGTCATTTTCAAAAAAGATTTTAGACGTATTGAATCTTTTTCACAAAAAATTATAAATGGATTTCGAAAGACTGTTCTTTTATCTAGCATTCGCATGTAATAAATTTTGAGTAATTTTTTTAATTTTTAGTATAATAAGGTTATTCCATAGGTCGTTGGTAGATTATTAAATTTAAAAAAAAGTTTTGTATTATACCACACCCATTTCAAATAATATAATCATGCAGTAAAATAAATCAATACAATATCTAGCAAACGCATGTTTTAGAATTTTAATTTTAGTTTCAATAAAATCATTTAAAAAATATGTACGTACATGTGTTTCTTGACGAAAATTGGTCCATTTGTGTATTTATTCGCGCACTTACTAACTAATATATTTCAGATTTTTTTAATATTCTTATTAAATTTAGACATTATTGAAAAATGATAAATACTTATAATCAAAAAATAATTACAAAAAGATCATTATTTTAATATTTTTATTTTCACGCCTTTCAGCATTTTTGGATGAAAGTATAAATTAAAGCTAATTTGGATTGAATTAAATTCGATATTGAGTTATAATTTAAAAAAGCTGGTACGGAGAATAATTAATCTTTCTTATTGTAACCGCCCTGCACGATCGTAAGAACAACTTTCGACGAAATGTGGATTTTCGTCCGCTGGCTGGTTAAACGCTCTTAATTAAATGAAGACAATATAAGCGAAACTCCAATCGAAAATCTGGAAACAGAAAAATCAGAAAAAGATAATGACACCTCCGGGACTTGAACCCAGGACCTCTTGCTTTTCGGGCAAACGCGCTAACCACTGCACCAAGGTGCCGATCATGTCAAGTCCCAGAGGTGTCAATATCTTTTTCTGATTTTTCTGTTTCCAGATTTTCGATTGGAGTTTCGCGTATATTGTCTTCATTTAATTAAATATTACAATTTGAGGTTTTACTCGTAAAGTTAAAATAAAAATGAAATAGGTATGTATTATTTACTTCTTCAAACTTTGCAAAATTACTTTGTGGCATCATTAATTATATAATGAATAACAGATCACTTTGTATAAACCACTATATTATAAACAATATCTACATGTTTCGATAACAATGTTATCTTCACCAGGATATGTTAATATAAAGAAAAATAAATGACAAACAAGTATAGACAAATTAGAATAAACTATAACATAGACAAAATATTAAAAAGTAGAGGTGATTAATTACTTACAAATCATAAAAATAGTTATACAAAATTAAATATAAAAATTATTTAAGGAAAAATAAAATTGCATTTAGATAATAAAAAACTTTTAAGAACAAATAATTAGTCTAAATCAATAATTGTAATTAAATAAGTTTACATTGTTATCGAAACATGTAGATATTGTTTATAATATAGTGGTTTATACAAAGTGATCTGTTATTCATTATATGTATTATTTATTTATTTTTATTATCGTTCGTATAGTTTACAGATGTTCACAGTTTATATAAATAATAAGTAGGTACCTACCAGTCAAATAAAAAAATTATAATAATCAGTAACAGTTTTGTGAAGTTGGCTAGTATTAGTGTTTTTTCACCAGGAGAACCTGTGCTGAGTTTATTTTTATTTTACATTAGCTCCACACAGCAGGCCCTGAGAAAATAATTTCCCTCAAAGCTTATGTCATCTTAGTGGATGTTGTGCAGAGGGTTTTAGGCAGGCAGGCTGTTGCATCGGCCACCAAGACCTGGATAAACCTCACCCCATGAACCCGGGCACTCCTGCTAAGTCACCAAACGTAGCGAACCACTTGGGCTGACCTGTGGCAGAGATGTTTCTTATCCAATAATTGGTTCCCGAGGCGGTGGTTGTAACTTTCTGATGCAATAACGTCCGAGGTCCGAGGATCAGCAGGAATGTTTAAAAAAAGTGTGTTAAATTATTCATTAACACACTTTTTAATACTTACAAGCGACTCGTGTTTGTACGCGTAGAACATCCGCCTAACTATTTTGCTGGTGTCGGGGTTTTACGACACTTGCAAGCTACTGACAGTGCCGGTAGCACGAGTTGCGTTTGCATTAACTACTCGTTTGTCAAAAATGACGTCCGAACACAATTTCAAAGTTGAATTTGTTCTGGAGGTGGTAAAATATCCATGTTCATGTACCTATAATTTATCGGAATTCATTAGAAAGGATTTAGCTGAGATGGCGTGGATTGAGATTGGAAATAAGTCAATTTGACATAATTCTCATGTAATTCCTTGGCGGCGATGATTGCCTTATATACTACCAAGTAATAACCTAAGGATATAATATTGTAAGTACTTTTAATTATGACGGCTAATCCACCTACTTATAAAGAGATCGAAGTTTTCTATCAAGTCTCTTTTCTTTCTTCAATTTTTATTTTTCTTAGCAAATACTGATACCGTTTTCGTAAACAATTTTGAGAGGAAAATGACTGAAACTATTTAACAAGACAGGTCAATCCCCTCAGATGAAATATTCATAACTTCGACATGTTTATAATGTTTTCATAAACCACAAGGCTTTCTATCAATTTCTTTACTATTAAATGCACCAATAATGGACTTAGAAATAATTACTAACTGTATTCCGCCCTTCTAGTCACATTGAATTAATTACAGTTTCAAGCAGAGTTATAAAAGACAGTTGATGGCAAGTGTACTGAAAATGTACTTCCCCTCAGTCCTCTGGCTATTCTGTCGGAAGGCCAGAGTATTTCCGCTTTCCAATTAAATCCAAATAAACGGAATATTTTTTAACGGATCCGTATACTGAAAAATGTTTTAGAAAGGTGATGATTGCCTTATATACTCGTAAGTACCAATGGTCGAAATTCGACCGCAATTTATTTAAATTATATAGTGTGTGTAATGTTTTTTTATTGAATTTTTATGCATAATTTAAAAAAATATATTAGCATTCTGCGCACCTTCTTTAGTAAACAATAAGTGTGACAAATTTGATACTCCTCCGTCCGCGCAATTTTCGTAAAAAGGGTTTTGCTTCACGTACTAACACTACGGTACACGCGCCTCTAAAATGTTCATGAGTGCTCGCGTGGGCTTCACTTGTAGCCCATTTTAAATTTAAATGTACTGAAAGATAAGCGTTTAATTTTTAAATAAAACACATTTATTATAATAAATGACATTTATTAAGTAAACCGAAATAAAAAAAAAATACATCTTCTCATTCTTAAACTTAAAATATTAACAAAACTTCAGACTTCTCAAAAAATCACCTATTTTTTACTTATTTGAGATCAATCAACTTTTGGTTTAATTCTTACATTTTTTTTAACTTTAAATTTTCATTACACGAAGGACAAATAAAAATTTGGTGAACATTCATAAGAACAAATTAAAATTTGGTGATCATTACATATACGCCTTATACAGTTTTCCTTGTGTTTCCTTGTGTTCCGCCAGTGCACGCATGGGCTACATACGTAGCCTAACAATTTTAAATTGTTATTTTTCACAAGTGCGCCAGCGTCGGTCGCTCACTCCACACTGAATGCGTCGAGCAACAACCAATCGAAGCTTAGCTAGAGACTCGAAGTTAAATCACGCGATTTCACGGAGTTATGAACAAAAACAATACCCTGGGCTACATATGTAGCCCGCGCGTGTACTCTAGTATACCGATTTATTTTGTTGTATGGCTAAAAGCGAAATCTCCTTTTAGATCGTTTTTTAAGCCTGTAAAGATACAAAATAACAATATTATTTCGTCGCTAGAGTCACTTATCATCAAGAGCCACTTTTCGATTTGGGAGGCGGGTATGGGTACCGTTGCCCCGGGAACCATTTATTGGATAACCAACACCTCTGTCATAGGTCAACCCAAGTGGTTCGCTACGAAATTTGTTGACTTAGTAAGGGTGCCCGGACATCGGGTGAGGTGTGTTCAGGTCTTGGCGGCGGATGTGCTTGCCCACTTGCTGCGTGGTGGGCTGAAACGGAAGAGGCCGGTTTGCGGAAACCTTATGACTTATGATCTCTGTAGCTGGTCTTACACCGCAGCGGATTCGTACACCCGTCACTCCTGAACACACTGATCCCTAGATTCCTACCCACCCCTTACACCCCTTTCCTTCTCAGAACTTCCTCTCCTTCCTTTCCTTATAAAGACCTTCCACACGTCCCCAAATACGACATAGGCCCTCAGGGAAATTAATTTCTTCATTGGGGTTATGTAAAAAAAATCATCGTATTAATTCCATGGATTCCGGTGAAATTGGGGTATCACCGTGTACGGAAACCAGCTTTAAAGAGTAGCGTGTCTATAGGCGATCTGTGGTGGCATCACAGTCGCGTAGCTTGTAAGATTCTTTGTATACGTAGGCCCCAATGTTAGCGAACTTCATGGTATCATATCCCCCCGTAGGTGATTCACTGCGCCAGCCCCAGGACGTTGCGTCTGCCGGGTATCTCTGAGTAATGGCTGCACGAGGCGAACTAACTTAATGTTTTAATTTTCTTTATGTTTATTGCTATTGGTTTATTCCGCCATTAAAATGATGAGATGATGCACATTACCGTATAACTTAACTTGAATTACAAATTACTCCAGAACAAACATAATAATCCTAAGTACCAGCAAGTTAAATATTTGTGTCTATAAAAAATCATCGAGATTAGAATCTACACAGCACGTAATTTCAAAAACCTTATTTTTTAACCGAGACTATTAATGCGTGCCTCAAATGATTTGGGTTTAAAAACAATGTTAACGTCTTTGAAAAATATGTGAATGGTTTTGTAATCTTTCATATTTCTAACGGAAGTAGATACTTTTTAAGTAGTTTTTCGAAATAGATGTAGACAGTATTTTTCTCATATTTTGAAAGAATGGGGTGGTTATTAGAAATCTCACATAGACAATGACCTTCCTCTTTTTTGAAGGAGAAGTGTGCAAAATTTCATTCATTTCGGAATAAAAGTTAAGTTTGTATAAAACCAAAGACTATTTGCGAGGCGGGTATGGGTACCCTGAGATTCATTTATTGGTTATCCAACACCTCTGCCGTAGGTCACCATAAGTGGTTCGCTACGTTTGGTGACTTAGCAGGAGTGCCCGGGTTCATGGGGTAAGGTTTGTCCGGCTCTTGGCGGCCGATGCGTCTGCCCGCCGCCAGCTGCACGGTAGGCCGGATCGAGAGAGAATGCTTGAGGGAGTCCCTTTGACTTCTCCAGCCGTACTCTCTCGAAATATCGCCTTGCACCGAAGTGGGAGGGATGGATTCGTACGTCCGTCGCTCCTGGACACAATAACCCCTAGATTCCTACCCACTCCTAATACACTTTTCCTTCCAGAACTTCCTTCATTTCCTAAAAAGACCCTCCACCCAGTAT
Source organism: Limnephilus marmoratus (assembly GCA_917880885.1). NCBI lineage: Eukaryota > Metazoa > Arthropoda > Insecta > Trichoptera > Limnephilidae > Limnephilus > Limnephilus marmoratus. Next base: position 59,123,963 of record OU862908.1, read on the forward strand.
CCCTGTTGAGAAAATGATTCCCAGAGTGGAATTATTTTCCTCAGGGCCTATGTCATCTTAGGGATGCTGTGTGGTGGGTTTTATTCAAGGAAAGGGAGGAGAGGAAGTTTTGGGAAGGATATAGGTATAAGGGGTGGGTAAGAATTTGTGGCTTAGTGTGTCCAGGAGTGATGAATCCATCCCTACAACTGCGGTGCAAAGCGATGGGTCGTGAGATACTGGCTGAAGGATAAAAGATCTCCCTCAACCAGTCTCTCTCGATCCCTCCAACCACGCAGCAGGTGGGTAGACGCATCGGCCACCAAGACCTGGACGAACCTCACCTTATGAACCCGGGCACCCCTGCCAAACGTAGCGAACCACTTGGTAGAGGTGTTGGTTATCCAATAAATGGTTCCCGGTGCGCGGTACCCATACCCGCCTCCCAAATTGTAAAAAAAGATCCCAAGCTCACATAAAAAAAAAGATTTCAATATCTTTAAATGCGTACATATATATTCGTTTTGAAAGTAATTTTATTATTGATTTTTAAACAAATAAGTTCCCTAAGAATAATATTGTTAGTACTTTTATTAATGAGGGCTATTCCACCTCGCCACCAAAGAGAGTGATGTTTTCTGTGAATTTTCTTTAAAACATGGCTACGATGAAGTCGCGTTTCTTTCTTCAATCTTTCTTAGCAAAAACTGACATCGTTTTCGTAAACGATTTTTAGAGGAAATTGACTAAACCATTCAACTAGAACAGGCTAATCCCCTCAGATGAAATATTCATAACTTCAGCATGTTTACAATGCATTCACAAACCACAAGGCTTTCTATCAATTTCTTTACTATTAAATGCACCAATAATGAACTTAGAAATAATTGCTAACTGTATTCCGCACTTCTAGTCACATTGAATTAATTACAGTTTCAAGCAGAGTTATAAAAGATATAGTTGATGGCAAATGTACTGAAAATGTACTTCCCCTCAGTCCTCTGGCTATTCTGTCGGAAGGCTAGAGTATTTCCGCTTTCCAATTAAATCCAAATAAACGGAATATTTTTTAACGGATCCGAATACTGAAAACTGTTTTCGAAAGGTGATAATATTTGTCTTTAAATTTTGTTATTGGAAATTAACACACAATTTTTAAAATATGAACAGATAATTTTTAAAATATGCAATCATGAAAAGTTTTAAAAATGACTCACATTCATTTTTCTAACCGAAATTATTGACATTAAAAAAAATAAAAACACACACATTTTAACTGGCAAATGTATTTATTATAAACGTTTTCGTTGCCGTTTTGTCTTTTCATGTAAAAATAATTCGTAAAGAAATTGCACAGTTTCATAATTATTAATAAAATTTCTGTGGGAAACTTTGGTTTACTTTTAGATTTGAATATTAAGCGGTTTAGATCATCTTTCTCACCATGATGGTAAGAGAGGCTCATCGATTTCTATTAGACCTATATCAGCGAATTCATTTTAACACTTCCCCAAATGATCATCTAGTGAATCCACGTTATGCAATTGCACTATATAAGTATTATAAATACAAAACAATACAAGAACAACATGTCAACCTACTAGAGACCAAATGGGAATATAATTCACCGACTCCAGATATTTTCATATCAGAGGGTTCGGCTCTGTGGCATTTCTAATTGAACCTATAAATCCTACTGATCCCTCAATATAAATATTTAAAAAATCTTTTGTAATCCTACATGTATTTAAAATTACTGCTTTTTGCATTTTTATATACAAATTCTTTGACAAATCTAATATGCTTAAATTTTGAATCAGATTCCTAGGTATTATGCCAGTGGCCGAAATAACAAATGGTAATATTTTTATAGTCCGAGAATGCCAAATTCTTTTAATCTCATTTCCTAAATCTGTGTATTTTCTAATTTTTTCAGAAACAGTTTTTTGAATATTACAGGAATTTGGAATAGCTACATCAATGATATAAGTTATTTTTTTAATTTTGTCATGTAAAACTATATCAGGTCTATTATGACTAATTGTTCTGTCTGTTAGTATAGTTTTATCATAATATATTTTATAAAATTCATTTTCTATAAATGAATTTGGTTCATATTCATAATAAGGTACTACATTACGGCAATCAATCAAGTTATGTTTAATTACCAAACTTTGGTGAATTATTTTTAAAACCTGATTGTGCCTAAATGTATACTCGGAAGGCGCTAATATAGAACATCCCGATATAATATGTTCTATAGTTTCGGGAAAAGCCAAACATTTTCTACATAAATCATCAATTTGATTTATATCTTTGATTATATGCTTTCTATAATTTTTAGTATTAATGACTCTATCTTGAATTGCAAGCATAAATCCTTCTATTTCTGCGCTCAACTCTCCAATACTCAACCATTTGTTTGACGAAAGTTTGTCAACATACGTTTGGTTGAGATAATTGAAGTGTTTTGCGTGAATAATTTTATTTGACCAGGAATCTAATAATTCCTGGTTAGTATTTATAAGAATGTTGGCATTCTCGTCATATAAATTTAAAGGTGTAATATTTCTATCTGCCTTGCAAATTATTTTGTGCATTTCTGAGCTATTAGCTTTCCTATGGAAAAAATTTCTAAGCATTTCTACCTGATTGTGTTTCAAAGATGTTATTTTGACTACACCTCTACCTCCTAAATTTCTAGGTAAATTAATTCGTTCTATAGCTGAATTTGGATGATGGCAATTAAATTTTGTTAACGTAGTTCTAATTAATCGTTCTAAACTATCTAAATCTGTATTGGACCATTTAATTATGCCAAATGAGTACGTTAGTAGAGGTATTGCCCAAGTATTTATTGCTTTTACTAAATTTTTAGCAGATAGATTGCATTTTAAAATTTTTCTGATCCTAGTTTGAAATTTAATCCTAATATCATTTTTAATACTAGTGTGATCTAATCTATTCGATTGCGGGTATCCTAAATATTTATAAACCTCATCCCCTTTCATAATATTTTAAATTATTATTTTCATTTTCGTTATTTGTTTTTGGGGTGTTATGCCGTGTTGCGCTACCTCCTTCTTACACATCTACCGGATCTGCCCTGATGATGGACACTGTCCGAATCGTTGGCTAAAGAAGGAGGTAGCAAAACACGGCAAAACAGCCCAAAAACAAATAACGAAAATACTTTTGGCCGTGGAAATCTAAAAACGTATCTATTATTTTAATTATTCCAAAGGCGAACAGATAACTACTCGTAGTTTAGATTAGATTAGAACAAAAAATCAGTAAAAATGTTAAAATATATATTTTTAAAATTAAAATTTGATACATATCTTCCCCACTTGTTTTAATACTAATTTTATGTTAATTTTCACTTGAAGGTATATACAACGATTAGGGTATTGTTATTTAAATAAAGCTGGTTGGTACTTTCAGAATCGCCCTCGTGAAAGATCCCCACTTGTGACATTACACTCGCCGCTTGATGGCGTTAACAAAGTTTGGTGACCAGATCTGAACAGCCAGGAACTTCCAAACTTTCCTCTTCCCCACCCCTCTTCTTTCCCCACTTCAATCTCACAACATTACTCATACCCCAATTTGGAATACCATCATCCCATTAGCTCTAGGCAATCGGGATAATATTGTAAAAGTAAGAGCTATTTAGAAAACTAATGTTAATAAGGTGTCAATAAAAAATAGAAAAAATTCTATCTGTTTTTTTTTTTCAGTCATGTAGGTGAAAGGTTATTCGGTTAAACGCCGAGGGCTCGAACCATCTGCGTGCGTTCCAAATAATAAAACTATCCATTGCGAGGCATTTCCTATCTGCGGCCATAAGTATTGTACCAGGAGCATATCAGTGTCAAGCGGTAGGAAGAAAGGTCTGACGTACCGAGCCGATATCACTAAGTGAACTCCTTCGTTGCCTTTCACAATGCCCTGTTCTGCGTCCCTGATATAATAACATATACTTACTAGGTATGGTGGCGAGTAGCCGCACACTTCCTAGTTGCGAAGAGATAACGCAACGAGAAGGTTTTAATACCGTGTTTTCCTATCACGCACTTCTGATCTCCGGGCACTTGCACAGATTTGTCGGTTTAATGCTGACAGTGTTGACTGTTATGAATGCGGTCATATCAATAATATTGAGATTTATTATATCATTGATAACATTATTGTAATGTAACGTTCTTGTTCAAGTGATAAAAGAGAAAGCGACAGTAGAATGATTCGTCTACGCCCCGTCTAATAAAAACAAAATAGTACTTTCGTTATTTGTTTTTGGGGTGTTACGCCGTGTTGCGCTACCTCCTTCTTTAACCAACGTTTCAGACAGCGTTGCAGTGTCCATCATCAGGGCAGATCCGGCAGATCCGGCAGATCCGGCAGATCCGGTAGATGTGTGATAATGGACACTGCAACGATGTCCGAAACGTTGGCTAAAGAAGGAGGTAGCGCAACACGGCATAACACCCCAAAAACAAATAACGAAAATACTTTTGGCCGTGAAAATCTTAAAACGTATCCAAAAATAATACTATTTTTGCATTATCCAGAATGAATCTTGTCAAAATTTTGAACATTGCAGTTAGGGCCTTGAATGTTTTGCTTCCTGTCTAAGTACAAGTCGTTCCACAGAATTTTAAAAATTCATCAAATTTAAATGTTAATATTCAAGTTAATAAAAATAAAGGTTAATATCCCCGAAGACTTAGAAATAATGAACTGCTCTTCTTCAATCAACATTAATTATGGATATTATTCTCACAATTGTCCAACACAAGTCAAGGCCTTGATTTTTTTGCTACAAGTCTAAATGATTTTTGTCGGCCACTAAACAAAAGGAGATATTTTATAACTACTTTGACTTCTAACCAACTCTTGACTTGATTGGTCACTTCTAATGTTTATATCTGTTTTTTTATTTGCTTTCATACCATGCTTTTCCTGTAATAACTTGCATATTTTTTTAATTTTGGGTTAAATTTTGTGAATTGGACGTTAGTCCGTTAATAAATAAATAAATAAAGTTCTGTGAAAATTCCCTTAAATTTCTATCATTATCCAAGAAAAGTGATACTACCGGCCTATGATGAAATAATAACAGAACTCGAATAGAACTTCCACAAAACTTGAATTTTAACAATGAAATTTAATGAATTGTGCAATCAATGAAACAACCCGTCCGAAATGATTTTTAGAGTTCTCGCAAAACACTTTACGTATTTTGAATCATATTTTATTTTTAAAAATTTCGCATTAAATGTAGTGTTATTTATTATTATTATATAAAATTGTAACACATAAAAAAAAGAGATTAGTTATTTTAAATAATGTTATTATTATTTGACGCTGTATTATTTTGATACTTAAAAATGCAAATATGTTAGTTGGGGCATGTTTTCAGAACGTTGCTTCGCAGCCAGGATTTAATTAAGTTGTTGTGAAACCACAAAACAAAACAACATAATCTCACTAATGAGACGCAACTTTCCACTTTGTGCATCGATTTCCTCGTTATAAAAATAAACGCCAAGTGTTTAAATGAAACCAATAGCTTTTCAATCTTATTGTTCCAGCAGTTGTTTTACAGTCTGCTTTGGCTCTGCGCGTAATACTCAATTTAATTTAGTCCCTTTTTCGCTTGCATTATTTGCTCCACTACGACCGAAAGGGGCATAAAAAGCCAAGGAATGGCGATATTGACTGAATAATATTGATTAATTTTTATTTCAATTTGAATATAGTGACAGATCAAGCAGGGATACGATCACGACATACGAATACGTTGTTTTTGCATTTTATTCACTCGATAAAACGAGATATTCATGAGTTCCGGTGCGTTTTCTGTTTATATTTCATACATAGGTGCTATAATACAATATTCGTAGGTTCATTATTATGATTATATAAATGCAACGTGAACTTAAAGCTGAATTGTACAATTTTTATATTTTTTGGGCATTAACTATGTAACAATTTCCAGACATTTTGTTTTGAAAAGTTTCATTTCACACGTACATTTGTTACTTAAGAAAATTTTTTTACTTACAAAATGAATCATACCATTTTCAAAGTACCCATCCATATATTTAGTTAGTTACACATTTAATAAAAATATTTTTTATCATTGCAATATTCTATTATGTACATGTACAAGATCATATTGTTTGCTTAGTTATTTGCACATGTTCTCACTTCTATTTTTTTACTTAAACAATTCTCATTGTGACAACGTTTCAGCTTGAAATATACTTTTCTAGGTATATGTGGTCTTTGGCCAACAGTCCTCCAACTCACTTTGGAAGGATATATATTCAATGGGTAGAATAATGTTCTTTTCGTATAAATCTGGTTTATTGATACTTCGCGTATACAGTGTTGACCACGATAGTCGACCTATCTAGGAACTGACTAATTGGAATCTGAGGTGAGAGATCTGCTGAAGACTGCCTCTGAGCTGTTGGACCCTCTGTTGCCCAAAGCCTGTACTAAGTACAGTTCTTAGTACTGCCATCCATGTGAGTAATAAGGAAGCTTTTAGATACACTTCAATATAATACTTTGCTAATTTATATAGCGCCGTTTTTGTCAGAAATCACCCCAAGGGCGCTTATACATACCCTTACGCATGTCTACCTCATCATCATCTAAAGTTACTTACTTATTTATTTATTTATTTATTTTCGGGAAATCGACAGTTTACATTTTTACAGTTTGTACATGTTTGTATAGCCAAAATAAAACCAATTATGGATTTCCTCCATGTGACTTTACCTCTGATTAACAGCATAATAAAAAAAATTAAATAATAAATTTATAATAAAGCATTATGAGATCAAAAATTTTATAAAACAAAAGATTAAGTATATAAAACTAAAATTTACATAAAACATAAAATATCAATACATTGGTAACCATAAGAAGCCAGATTGTACATATAAATCAAATCATAACAGAATTAAAGATAAACGATAGAAACATAGACACATAACATATTCATGAAACATCAGAGAAATACTCTTTTATGTACCCCTTATATTTGGTAGGTTCGGAATTGAAAATGTCCACCTTGGATAATATGCTATTGTAACTATTGCATAGTCTGTTCAGACAAGAATTTTGCTTGCAGTTTGTCTTGCATTGATCAACCCTGAACAGGACAGAAGAGCGTGTTGTACGCGCAGGTACATTAAATTGAATTTTATTTAGCAACTCTGAGCATTGAATATTATTGTTAACTAATTTATACAGGAATATTGCATCCTTATGATGCCTTCGTACACTCAATGAATCAATTTTAAAGTATGAGGCTGCCTCTGCATAATTATTAAATCTTACATATGACTTGTAACAAAGATATTTGAGGAATTTGTTTTGAATTGCTTCAATTTTGTTCGTATGGATTTTATAAAATGGAGACCAAACAACTGACGCAAACTCCAAATGACTTCGTACGTAGGCAAAGTAGAGTTGCTTAATGACGTTGATACTATTAAAAAGTTTTGTGTTTCTCATGATAAAACCTAACATTTTAGCAGCTTTATTTGTGATTTGTTGTATATGAAGGTTGTATTGTAGTTTACTATCAAGGGTTATTCCAAGATCACGAATATCTGAGACTGTTGCAATGTTGTTGTTATTTATAGAATAATTAAATAATGTTTTATTTTTATTTCTTGAAAAGGTAATATGATGACATTTTGAGACATTTAGAAATAGTTGATTTTGTTGGCAATAGGTAAATATATTGTTTAAATCATGTTGTAAATTGACGCAATCGTTTAGACTTTTTATTGGCTTGTATAGCTTGGCATCATCAGCAAATAATTCTATTTCAGAGTATTTAACAACATTGACCAAATCATTGATATATAAAATGAAAAATAATGGTCCGAGATGTGAACCCTGTTGGATCCCAGAGGAAATTTCACTGAAATCTGATTCGAAACCCTTTATTGCTACTGCCTGTGATCTCTTGAGTATATAAGATGTAACCCAACGAAATAAATTACCACGTATACCTAATGACCAAAGTTTTCTGAGTAATAGTTTTTGATTAATTTTATCAAATGCTTTGGCAAAGTCTGTATAAATGATATCTACTTGAGTGCGGTTGTCCATGTGATCGACAATGAATTCAGTAAGAAGAACGAGGTTACTTTCCACATTTCTGCCTTTTGTAAAACCGTGTTGCTTTGTTGTAATGATGTGATTCAATTGTGGGCTTAGATATTTGTAAACAATTTTTTCCATTAACTTACTGAATATTGTTAGTTTTGAAATCGGCCGATAGTTTTTAACATTATTTTTTTCACCATTTTTGTGGATTGGTGTTACATAGGCTCTTTTCCATATTTCAGGTACCGTGCCTTCGTTCATTGATTTATTATATATAATGCAGAGAGGTTTTGCAAGTGTTTCCGCACAGTTAACTATAAAGTATGAGGGAATGTCATCACACCCCGCGCTTGTGTTTATGTCAAGAGCTTTTATTTCTTTTAAGATTATTTCTCGTGTGAATTTGACCGTGGTGATATTTATGTTATTTGTGTTTTCTGGTATGTCGAAGTCTGGTAGGTTATTATCGTTTATGTAAACTGATTGGAAATATTCCATGAAAATATTGCATATGTCTTGGCCATTTTCTGCTTTTTTGTCATCTAGGTGCATCGTCCTTGGAAGAGACGATTGTGTTTTTTTCATGTTATTAAAATGATTCCAGAAGAGTTTAGGATTACCATTTATGCTATTTTCAGCAGTATGTATATAATTAATGTAGAGTTGTTGTGCGATACGTTTTTGTCTAGATCTTAAGAGAGAAAACGTTTGATAGTCACGTGGATTTTGAAATTTTTTAAAATTTTTATGGTATTTATTTTTCTCTTTAATTATTTTTATGAGCGATGATGTGTACCACGGCGGATAATTACAATTTTTAGCTGGTTTAGTTGGTACATAATTTATTTTAATGTTGTTTAATATGTTGTAGAAGACGTCAGTTGCGGGTACATATCAATGATCAATGATCTCGTTGATTAGTCAGACAACTTCAAATACTAAGTTTTGAGACAATGAGGAAAACAATATTCGAATGCTCACCATAAATCTAATGTTATTTACACGTATCTGTGTTTTACGTATTAAACATGCTCTGAAATAACACCGGGAGGCATAACGGTCCGGTACATTAGTATGAGATTTTGATATTTCTTACTAATAACCCAAAAACCATCAATTTTCCGTTAAACCATCGATTTGATAGTGTTTATGAGTAATCTGAGAATTTTACTAGTCAGAGGGTACCTATAACCTATAACTGCGTACTCAATTCAACTTACGATTTTTTCGATATGTCTGACTAATCAACTGGACAATCGATACCATAATATACCTAAGTATTAAGAATGTGTATTTCTTAGGCATTCCAGTAATGTATTACTTAAACAACATCTCGTTTTGCTTGTTATTTACACATGTTCTTAATTAAGTACTATTATTTACTATCCTTTGCTGTTTTACACGCTTATGGGCCCTTTACCACTTTCGCAATTCTATTTTCTGATGTTGTAGTTTATACCTCATACTATACGTTATGTCGTGCAAAAGTCGAAAGGCGTTAATGATATTCACCCTACAAAAATCAGATGTATTTTATCAGAAGGTAAAAATATTTCCGCTTTCAAATAAAATCCAAAAAAATGAAATGTTTTTGGATTTTATTTTTTGTGAACGTTTCCGAAAACTAAAACCTGTTTTTGAAAGGTGATCAAATACAGAATCAAATTTTATTATTAGAAATAAGGGAACGTACCCATACTACCCGAACGTACCCATACTACTCACTATACTAGTGACCCGTTCAGAGGGGGGGGGGGGGGTTAATAATTACTAATAAATATTTTTTTAGAATTTTCTTGTAATAATATCGTCCGAAAAGTGACTTCGCCCTTTGCTTTGCTCTTTTTAAACTTTTTTCGTTTGATAAAATTAAATACACTTTGCAGCAGCTCTTACAAAAAAAAAACTAATGCATTTTGAGACGTAAAATCAAACACCGACTTCCACAGCTGGTTGCAAAAACTTGTAGTTCTTTGGCTCAAACGCATCCACAAGTAATCGCTCCACTTCAGAGTGGATTTTCTCTGTACTCTTTTCAAAGACAGTTATTATCTCTAGTTAACCGAATAAATAACGTTCACTTCGACAGAAAACCGATTTCTAAGGCACACCAGTTTGCATAAATTATCAGTGTGCTTTAATTAAGTTATAAAGTGAAGTGGCTCAGAGTTACATCGACAGAAAGCTTATTACAGGAATAATCTTCCTTTAATGGAAAACATCAACGTCGACTCGTTAAAACTAAAGCGAACACCGTAAATATGTAAGTAATTGTGTCATACTGGTTGTACTTTTAGAAGCAATCGCTAAAACAAGTAATCCCGTCTTCTTAGGTTTTCACATATCCGCCGCCTTATCAGCATTAATTTAACCGTAAACATTCCAGTTAAACTGTGATATTGAGTGGTATAAATGGATTAATTTAGATAGCAAGATGTAGTACACAAGTTCTATTAAATGAAGTAACCATTCAGTTTTGCTACGCATCAAGATTATTTATACATAATCTCCAATAAGAAGACACGAATTATCATTTTAAAGATGATTATAATTTTAAAAATAAACTATCGCTTTATAAATCAAAGAAAAAATTCCATCAAAAATTGAAAAAAAAATTGGGAAAATTCCGAGTATTGGAGTGGTCAAATAATTGTGGTTCGAATTGAATCTTAAACGAGCTTGAGAATAGCTGCTATAAACTTACTCATCGAGAAAGCTAGTAAGAATATTAACAGGACACTTCCTTAGGAGAAATGTGTGTCTATTGGAACTCAAAAAAGTGGAAAAGTTGTTGGAAATATAAATAGTGTATTGGACGTGCTGAGTCATTACGAGGTAGTTCTCAAATTTATGATGACGTTAATTTTTTTTGAGAAAATCATTATCTATCCATGTGCTGTAAAATATGATATTATAAGTGAAACAAAAATTCCAACAAAAAATGATCTAAGTAAAAGATATCCCTGTCTTCTAATCTATAGTATTATGTGTATCTACCTATCTATATTATTATGTGTTTCTACCTATCTGTATGTACCTACCTATTACTTTTATGTATTAATTGCATATGTTTTAATTACATATTTTATTTTATTTTATCTCTTCTCTTTTTTATTCATATTTATACAAAATATGTATGTAGGCTTATCATTTCAACAACTATGCGAAACAATCCACGGCTATTTTATATTTTAATTGGTTATTTCATTTTTATTTTATTCTTTCTCTTCTCTTTTTTTTCTTTTGCTATGCTAAACAAATAACAGTTAGGTACTATATTTAAAACTTTTCTTATTATTTTATTTTATATTCCTTCTCTTCTTTTTATTTCAGCAATTTTCTTTCTTTTTGTACAAATCATTCTCCACATGTTCATACCCATAATTATTTGACTGTCCTAAAACGGGATAATACTCCTAGTTGGGCAGTCAAAATTTAATAAATAATGTATTTAAATGTATAATATATTGTGCTAAATAAACAAACAAATAAATAAATAAATAAATAAATAAATAAATAAATAAATAATATCAATCCTAATCACGCATCCTCACACATGGATGAAATTAATATTAAATAATTGTCGGCCTTATCAGACATTTAAAAATAATGTCTTTTGTTCAACTCTATGAGGAGGAAATAAGGATACTCCTATCAAAATAATTACCCATTTTGAACATGTGCGGAAAATTTAATGTACAATTTTTTCATAAAAAATAGAAGTTTCTAGAATTAGTGGGCAGTCCTCATCCGATAGTACCTACTCGGGAAATGCAATACGTTGTTTTATTTAATTTAGGCCGGTTACAGTGCTCGACCGACGGTCGGTGTATGAAAATTCCTAAATCGTTCAGTGCAGGACCGACCGTACGCATGCGTATATCGCTACGCAGTACGTACGAGAATCGTCGGTCGAGCGCGTGCGAATGCAGACCGTCGGTCGACCGACGAGCTAGAAACGCTCTCTAGGCGACGATCGGGTGTACGTGATATCTACGTCTTCTGTTCCTAATACGTCTACGAAGATAATGAGCAGCTATTAATTAATTAATTTCGCGTACGACGTCCGGTCAGCTTGTTGGTCAATCGTGAACTGACGGTACGCACCGACGGTCGGTCGGTGGTATGCGATCGTCAGGACCGACCGTACGCATGCGTATCGTCAGGACCGACCGTACGCACCGACCGTCGGTAACCGGCCTTAATATTATCCCACTGCTCCTGCAAAGCTCTGGCTGCTTTTACGTGCTGGACTCTACCTGAACAACTCAGGAATCAAGGTGTCCATGTGTGCCGGTGCCCTATTGAATTCATAGTATTTGTGCAAGGCTCCAATGACTTTTCCCATACAAATAGGATGAAGGAATATTGTTACTAGAATCTTACAAAACCAACAGTGGAACCAGACATCAACTAACATCCAATCCCAATCGTAGTGAATTTTATTTTTATTTTATGGACAACTATCAGACCCGGCCACACGTTGCTGTGGCTAACGAAACATAACGCCATTACTCAACCTTTATAAAATCCATACCGCCCGCTTGCCAGCTGTCCGCAGCCGCTGCCTGAATTGAATATTTGAATTTCTCGGCTTTTCTCTACTATAATAAGCATGTATTATACATATAAACATTCCTCTTCAATCACTCTATCTATTGGTGAAAACCGTATGAAAATCCGTTGCGTAGTTTAAAAGATTATCGCGCACATACATTTTGAGCGACTTCATTTTATACTATGTAATGATAATGATGATGATGATGATGATATGGAATTATTGGTAATATTACCAACCTAAGGCCTGATTAAATACAGAGTTGTGAAGACCGTTTCAAAAGTCGATTTATCGGCACTAAAAATGAAAAAAAAAGTATTTAGGTAAGTCAAATACTTGCCTGTACCTAAAATTATTATATTTTAAAAATAACAAATGTGATATTGCCAAATCGTTAACATCAAAAAGCAACGTTACCTATGTAGGTTATCAAAATATCAATTTTATGATATTAAATATTAACCTTCGTCTGATTTATTTGCTACATGATAATTTACAAATTAAGTACACCTGATTTTATTGCAAATAATTGTGATTTGTGGCCCAATATTTGCCATCACCACAAAGAGCTTTCTCCCACTGATTTATTAAATCTGATTTATGACTTATTACCATCCCGTATTGTGATAAATCACACAGTCTGTCAGAAGTGGTGCAAGGTTACGGGAAAATTTCACTAAGATAATATATTTTTCGTTGTCCTTTTAACATGTTTCTTCTCTCTGATTCTGCCCGCCTGGTTGGAATAAATTTTATGGGCAGGAATCGATTTCGAAATAAGACGATTTTATCTTTCGTAATTGAAGATATTGAATTAATGGACATTGAAGTTGAAATGAACGATTTTCGAAACTAGGTGTAAAAAGAGAAATGAAGTATTGCGTGCTGAGTCATAAAAATATCGGTGGTGGAAAATAAATATTCTGCATTTTTAAATACATTCCGTGGAATAATATTTTCATGTAAAACAACATCTTTGTTAAAATCCATGAATTTTGGTGGCAATTATCAACCACGGCGAAATAAATATTTTTTTCTTTTTTTCTTTATTCAGTGCATTGTTTTCATAGTAGTTAAGAATTTTTCGTCCATGGAATAGTTATAAAATAAAATCAAAATACAAGGAAGGTGGGTATTATAATAAGTTTTAACATATTTCTATGTTTTGATATTTTAAAATTATGCAAAAAATAAAGTGTAATGCAAAGTCTTAGTTTTCTAGGAACAATTATAAAATATGTTGTTATAAGCGAGATAAATTATAAATAATAAGAAAAAATGTTAAATTCTGTCTGTAAAAAGAGTAAATAGTATGTTAAAGATACAGGAGTAAAATCTTACATGAAAAATATATCTTTTCAGTGTATTTAGCCATGACTTAATTATAGTGTTAATGTTTGGATGTAGCATAGTTTATTCAAAGGTTGTAAGTATGGAATCGTACTTTTTAGAGGCAGCAAAATAGACATAATATCGTTGGGCTATTCTGTTTTTCAATAGGGTACTGCGTAATATACCCAAGATGTTGGCTAGAACGGTTTTATTTTTTTTGTGAAATTGTTCGGACGGGTTTAAATAAATTTTGAACATTGAATGCTGTGTTTTAGGTCAAAAATGTTAATTTTTTGGAACGTTTGTTTGGAGGGGTAGGTTTTGATTTTATGACCAAGAATCTTGATAATAGACTTTTGTGTAATTTACAACGGTTGTATATGGTTATCCTAGGTTACGGCCCAACCAATTATTCCATGACTTATATAATAAAAAACAACGCCATCTACTGGATGGTTACCCAACCTTTTAACTCACACCACCATCTGTTAATTTGCATACAAATCAAATCCACACCACCCGCTTGCCGGCCCGCTCGTCCACCATATACAGAAATTCTCCTTTAATTATATATTTCAACCAATTTACACAAAACCTTGACAAATTATATACTTAAACCTTCCTCGTGAATCACTCTATCTATTGGTGAAAACCGCATGAAAATCCGTTCTGTAGTTTTTGAGTTTATCACGAACAGACAGACAGACGCGGCGGAGGACTTTAGTTTATACATCTATAAGAGATTAAAATGCATTTACTTGATTAACCACTTGTTCACTAAATAAATAAGTCGAAGGGTAAAGCTCTCGATTCGCAATCTGACGGTCGCGGGATCGAATCCCGGCGTAGGAAAATAAATTTTGTGTGATTAACTTGGGTTATTTCACAATTAAGTCATTTAAAATAATATAATATGGTAGATTTGCGGCACGTTCCAGCGATGAAGATACTCTCAGTATTTCCCTGGTGTAAGACCTCCATTTAGAATTGAAACGTTACTTAAAACGGCTTTAGCCGTGTTTGGTAACCAGATCTTCCGTCCTGGTACTTCCCAACCTCGGTCTTCCCCACCTTTTCCCCACGTCACTTTCTTAAATCTCTAAACATCCCTAACATGACACTTCACCTAAGGTACCTAATGACTTAGTTTGTTTAATAAAAACTAAACTTTTCAACTTGTTAATATTTTGTATTTTATTAGGGGTGCCATAAAATACACAAAAGCGTTAAGAATAAAGGTATACATTAATTTTTTTATACATTGTAAAATTATTTGCGCTCTAGATGGTACATTGATTTTTAATCCAAAATTCAACATAAAAATGTCCTTGCACATCCACGAGCGTTCGCGTTTTGTTTAATTTAGGCCAAAGCGTACAGAATTTGATAAACGACTCCATTGTGGGTATCATGCATTTGAACTTTTGTCTTATTTGCATATTAATCTTCATTCATAGTAGATGGATGAATTGATGACGACTTAGATGAGTCAATGCTGATTGAATTTTTTTTACCTTCAAAGTTGATGAATTTCAATTCAATATATCGAAATCTTTTATGCATTGGATCAGTGAATGAAATATTATTTATCTTTCGGGAAAATCAATATTTGCATATACAAATTATTTTACGCCTCCAAAATTGATTGATATTTGTTTTTTAATTAAATGGTTTTATTCTTCTGCAGTCTCTTTAAAATTCACGAGTTTAATTGATATAAGTTTCTTTTTTTTATATAACTGTTATATAGTAGAATGTTTAATTAGAACGTTGTTAGTGAAAATAATAATACTATAGGTATGAAGCAATTAATACGTTAGCCAATTTTTAAATGACCTAATTTTCTACTTTCATGAATTTATATAATAAGTCAAGTGATTTATTTTAAAACCGTCCTTCTGAAAGTGGAATGTTATGAGGGAGAAGAAAATTGGGGAGAGGTGAGAGATAACGAGAAAGAAGAAAGTTGAGAAGTACCTAGCGATTCAGATTTAGTTAGTGAAGTGGTATGTAGATTAGTGGCAACCTACTACAAGCACAGTGAAAAGCCAAGTCAACCGTCACATTTAACACATATCTATCGACAAAGATCAAACCATTATTTTAAACAAATTTTAGCAACAGTTTGTCGATTTTGAGATGTGGTCTTTTACCAGGACGATGCAGAATGACTCTCTCTGACTCCCAATCCCAATCGACGTGATAACGCTTTTTCTTGATTAACGACTACATTCTATCATCTAAAATGCTATCTCGGGATTCAGAGACGATTCACAAAATACTAATAAATAAGAGATTTGAAAGACCAACAACATGAAGATAGATTCAAGAAATTAAAATTAGTAAAGTTAAAAGAGAAAAAAGACAGGGGTGACTTGACTGGATCGAGACTGTCAAAATTTTATCTGGACAAAACACATTTTGCTTCCAATTCTAGGAAACACTTCCTTGCAAATAGAGTAGTGTAAGTATGGTACAAACATCCACAACTTTTCATCGATATTACAAATGTAAACCAATGTAAATCTCGATTGGAATCTTTTTTATAGATAAGAAAGGATGGACTTATTCTAAAATTAGATATCAGCGCACCAGCCGGAGCTATTTGTTAATTAATTAAAATAAATGCAAAAAAATCTACACTTTTGAATGTAACCATAACTATGTGAAGGGGAAAAATATTCTTGTTAGTAAACATGGGCGAACAAAATATGTTACAAAGTTTTGAAGGAGGGTGGTGGCGTGACTAGGGTTTAGCAAAGAGTGAGGGTAGGAGGCAGGACAGACGGTGAAAGGGAACATGTCTGAAATGGGACTGTAAGATATGTTTTTTGTTTAATAATAATAGACTCATTATTCTTAAGAGATTTCTTTATTTCTACAAATAAATAAATAATTATTTACAGAAATAAATAAATCTTATCAATAAACAACAAATATTACCTCACAGTCATTTTCCCTATCCCTGTCAGAAGCATATTATGTTCACCCATTATTTTGTAATGTCACGTTAGTATATTTTTCCTTGAGGAATGAACGTTATTCCGAAGCCGGTGAGCGTTTATAAAAAATATATGTAGGTATATAGTGGTTCAAATAAAGAAATATTGTTTCTTTAGAAATATTAATCTCTTTTCCTGAAGAAGAAAACATAGTTTTTGAAACATGTATATAATGTTAATACTATAGTGGTGCATACTAAGTTATTTGTTTTCATTATATCAATAATGACGCCACAAAATTTATTTGCGAAATATGAAGAAGTAAATATTGTTTCATTTACAAAAAATCTCCTTCCACATCTACTAGCCGCTGCAGCACTTAATCAGATGGAGGAAATCATGCATTTAAATGCAGCCAATGATGGTTTTTCAATATCTTTTAAATCTTATACTTATATAAAAAATCTCGTGTCACGGTGTTTGTGGTTGCATTCCTGCGAAACGGCTTGTCTGATTTTTATAATTTTTTTTGTATATTTGGTAGGTATTACAATAGGCATTAAACTATATTTCTTACAGCTGTGTGATTCTTCTTCTTCTTCAATGGCGCTACAGCCCATTTCGAGCCTTGGCCTCCTTCAAAATAAGCCTCCACCGCCCTCTGTCCTCGGCCGTCGTCTTCCAATCTGCAACATGGAGTAATCCTCTTGCATCCTTCCTGACATCATCCTCCCATCTCAGTCTAGGTCTGCCCGCCTTTCGTTTACCTCCCGGGTGTCCTGTCAGAACCTTCTTCGGTACTCGTGTGCTTGGCATTCGGTGCACATGTCCGGCCCATCTTAATCTTTGGAGTCTTAAATGGGTGGAGAGTCTGGGAGCTTGGTAAATATCGTAGAGCTCATTATTGTGACGGATTCTCCATGCCTCTCCCTCTCGCACCGCTCCTAAGATTCTTCGAAGTACCTTTCTTTCGAAGATGTCCAGCCGTTCCGCTGACTTTGCTGTCAGTGTTCCCGCCTCACATCCATAGGCCAAGACCGTTCTGATAATTGTTTTATATAAGGTTATTTTGGTTTTCCTATGGACGTTTCGGGATTTGAACACTGGCAGCAACGCGAAGTATGTTTTGTTAGCGGCTGTAATGCGCTTTCTTACTTCTACTGGGTCTTCATTGTCCTGCGTTATGATGGAGCCCAGGTAGGTAAACTCTTCGACCACTTCGAAATTATAATTGTCTTTGAATTTCACTTTGTCTTTTATTCTGCGGTGAGGGGTTCTGGTTTGCATCATGATTTTTGTTTTATTTTCATTGATTTGCAAACCCACCTTTCTTGCCGCAGTCTCCAAAGGGTCAAACACTTCTCTTACAGCCTGTAGGGATCTTCCGACAATGTTAAGGTCATCTGCGTAGCCAACTATTTGATTGCTTCTGTAGCAGATGTTTGAGTCGGTACTGATCATTGTCTTCCTCACGACGTGATCCAGTACAATATTGAAAAGGGTGGGTGCTAAGCCATCACCTTGTTTCAGCCCCTGGGAGACGTTAAAATCCTCCGTTGTTTCACCTCCTATCCTTACTCGACACCGTGATCCGACCATTGTTGCTTTTACAAGCTTGACTATTTTGGGCGGTATTCCAAAATTGAGGAGTATTTCATATATTTTCTCCCTATCTATACTGTCATACGCCTGTTTGAAGTCAACAAATAGTTGGTATATATCTATATCGAATTCCCAGCATTTTGTCAGGATTTGTCGAGTAGTGAAGAGTTGATCAGTGGTGGATCTCCCCCTCCTGAACCCTGCCTGATATTCTCCTAGTAAGTTTTCTGAGTAATATTCTAGTCTTTCTTTCAAAATCATTGTGAAAATTTTATACGCTGTACAAAGTAAAGATATTCCTCTGTGATTTTCACACTTCAATTTGTCTCCCTTTTTATGTATGGGGCATATTATGCTAGTTTTCCATTCTTCTGGTACTCTTTCGGCGGTCCATATTTTCACAATGAGATTGTGTAGCAGGTTCTTCAGTTGTTCGTTTCCATATTTATAGAGCTCTGCAGGGATATTATCTCCTCCCGGAGTTTTATTGTTTTTCAATTTCTTTAGGGCAGCCCTTATTTCTGCCATTGATGGCGCTCTCGTTGTTTCATCACTATTTAGCTCGTCCGGAATTGGAGTTGGTTCGACTGTCAGGTTATTATTGGGATTTAAGAGCTGTTGAACAGCTGTGTGATTAGGGTGTCCCTATCCAGAATTTTTTAAATTTTTTTGACAAAATTATTTTTTTATATATTTTTTTTATTTGGCATCAAAAATACATATAACCCCAAAATTTTTAACCCTCCTACCCCCACCCACCCATTTTTTAATAGCGATTTTAGTAATTTTGTATGAACAAATTTAGCAGTCTTTCGTATTTCAAACAGAACGAAATTATTTATGTTGTTGAATGACAGATGGCGCTACGTCCGCCTCCTCGAACCTTCATCCATACATGCGCAAGAAATTTACGAGAAGCGTCGTTCTCGCGTAAGCAAACAAAAGAGCTTATTTGTGTTGGCTACAGAAGGACTTACAAAAAATATCGTACACTCAATTGCTCTTCGAAATTCATATCGATTTTCTTTATTTCATTTTCATACTTTAGTTGGTGTTTTTTTGTTTTATCGGCGGTCATCGTCTACAGCGCTTCTTTCCTCTTTCTGTCATAGACCCCATCCCCACACATTTTCAATACATTCGTTATTTTTTATATAACAATCAAAATATTCACTAAAAATAATTTATATGGCAGAACAACGTTTGTCTGGTCAGCTAGTATTACGTAAATCAATGATGTAATTTTTCTTTGATTTTGTCATTTTTAACCGAGTGTTTTTTTTGGGGTTTTGTCGCTCTTGTCCGGAGGTCGCATAGATTTAAATATACACGCTTACCCAAATATAATGATGGAACATATAAATATTCATTGGTATCATTACACGAGTTTGATTGACGTTACAAAAGGGAGGCAACCTTCGGGCTGTATTGTTCGCTCCATAGTGACAATCTGATACGGTCGCATTGCGTAATGATGAATTGGAGATTGATTTATTTTGGGAACAATTCGATGATTGCACAGTCTTTATATGGTGGGCTTGATTCGTTGAATCCACGCGTAGGACTTAAAGGTTTTATAATTTTGAACAAGTGTGACCTAAATAAATCAACGATGATAGATTACTCTACGAAAAATCATTATGACTGCGAAAATTTGTCTAAAGTTGAGTTATTTCAGTATAATTATTTATCCTACCAATATTATAAAGGCGAAAGTTTGTATGGATGTATGTTTGTTACTCTTTCACGCGAAAACTACTGAATGGATTTTAATGAAACTTTACAATAATATAGCTCATACATCAAAATAGTCTATAGGATATAGCTTAGAGCTCTGGCATTATGAAATTTATATCCTACTAATATTATAAAGGCGAAAGTTTGTATGGATGTATGTTTGTTACTCTTTCACGCGAAAACTACTGAATGGATTTTAATGAAACTTTACAATAATATAGCTCATACATCAGAATAGTCTAAAGGCTATAGCTTAGAGCTCTGGCATTATGAAATTTATATACAAAAATTGCAATAGGTGGCACGCGAGCTGTTTGAAAAATGAATGTAACGGGTATGGAGGGGTGATGAGGGGGGGATAGGATGCGGGGGCTGGGCGGAGGGGGGGTGGGGGGATGAGGGAGGGTGGAGGATGGTGGGGGAGGGTGAAGAGTGTGGGAGGATTTTGGGGGGTGGCGGGACAGGGGTAGAGGGGGCGGGGAAGAGGAGGAGGGGGGTTGGAATGGAGTGGGGATAGGGAAGGTGGAGGAGGCGCTGTGGGAACCCCCTACTACTATTCGAGCGAAGCCGGGGGCAAAAGCTAGTCTTAGATATTTATATAATATTATCCTACCTTATGAAAACATCGTGTTATAATATCGTGAACGATGGAAATTTTGTGCAAGTGGGGGAGTTTGTACACCTTCATAGGATACATCCCATGGTATGTTATACATCTACCATGTTATCTTCAAGAGAAACAGGAAGGACTTTGACGTAGTTCAAGAGCTTTAGCACAATGAAATCGATGACTATACAATATCGGATCGATAGGCGTAACTTCCGATGATTTTATATCGATGTCCCGAGCACGGTTTCACCCTTGACAGCCGAACCGATATTGATAGGGAATAAATCAGAAATCGATATACGTTGGCAACATTTGAGGTATTTTCTATGAATTTACACTTCGAAATGTCAAACGCCAAACAATTAAGTATAATAAATTGCAAATGTTGAATTAAAATACCAACCTAAATATGCATTGGCCGTCCGCATTTACGTTTTAATACTTTTTTATTTTATTTTTATTATTATTAAGTTAAAAGAAACATAATATTTCGCTTTCTTAACTTAAATACAGAGCTTATATAGTACAGTAGTAAGAAGTAATATTTTTAATTTTGTTCCAACATTTTGAGTTTAAATAGTTTTTTTTTAAATGTTTTTATATTATTTTCCGTTTTTAGGTTATCTGGAATGAGATTATATATATGAACTCCCTCGTGACCAATACTTCTCTTGCCACTTTCAGTCTTGACAGTATTTGTGTACAATTTATTGTGTTGTCTAGTATAATGTTCGTGTACTTGTGATGTTTTTATAAATGTTGTGTTTGTGTGTATACGGGTGTACTAAAAGGGTGTTAATTAGTTAATAGGGTCTTTAGTCATATTTCAACCATTTCCGATTCTCAAAGAACGAACGGAATAAAATTGTCGCCTGATTTAGGTCTATGGATCACGTATACGATTTCTTTCAATTTTTTTGAATTTATTGGGCATTAACCATCTAAAAATTTCTAGACATTTTGTTTTGAAGAGTTTTATTTTACATCGATTTCGACATTCTACAGTTTTATTTTATACGTGTCATTCGCAAGCATGCGTGCATTTCATTAGCGTTACTTTCAATCGTAAGAGCTTAGTTATTTCAACGCCGTTCATAAATAAGCCTGTAATTTTGAATAATTGCCAATACTATCCAAACAATTGCGAATATTGACAGTTAACCGAAACTTATCTGATAGTATGGAAGCCGGGCTAAAATTTATCAACCTGTCGGAATATCTCTTACCAATAATTACTGACCGTAGATGACGGGTTTAGTCAATATCGTATTGATATAGGGTTTTATCGATCGTCCGTGCTAAACCTTCTGGTAATACAATAGCCAAAGGAAACAGCAGTGTAGCTATTCATTATTAAAAAATTTGTAACGTTGTGGGTCAAAATCAAAAGTGGGGATCAAGTCTCCCTTGTATCCCCTACCTTGAACCATATCGAGCAAGGTTATGATTCTTATTGTCCATTTAGATTTGCTCTCTTGGATGAGGTGCAAATATTTAACATTTTGTTTATTTACTTTACTTCTGTTAAACATTTTTTAATTGCGCTCATTAAGTGTCGAACTTTTACCATCCGTGCATTCCGCGTAAACTATGTCAAAATCATTATCGTCGGGAATAAAGTAAGGTTAAATACCCAAAAATGTACATCCATTAAAAATCGAGCCTTAAAAGTCTTCATTCTTATCACCATAAACATCACTTGTCTATAATGTGTCATTCCGCAGTCTTTGTGGCTTAATTGAGCGGTCGTATATAAAAAAACGAAAAGGAAGATGACCATAAATGCCAGGGACTAAAGCTGAGTCGGAGGTTGTTCTTCACTCCGGGTGCTTCATTAAAAAAATACTTCTCCCGATATTGGCAATAAAGGGTCATTTTCTCTCACAATCATTACCGAACCGCTGCTGCTGTAATGGACCGTATTAAAATTTGTCGCATTCTTTTTCTCCTCCAACGGATTCGACAATTTATTCATGGAGAAATGACGATAATTTATTTTTGTCTTTATGTCTTCATGCAAATTCGGCTTCTGAAGACATATTTTCGACTCAGCGGTGAAATATTATGTACCGTAAATTATAATTGTCCAAGTGTTGATGGTGTGAAAACGATCCAATTCATGTTAAAATATTGAAGGGTAGAGATATTTCTTCGGTTGGTTATCTGAACTGGAGTCGGAAATGATAAAGGCAATTTACAGTTGGATTTGGTAATCTTGTGGTATTATTTCAAATACTTAGATATTTGTATATTTTTGTAACAGTTATACTAACAGACACTTAATATCCGTATAGGTTGATCGTGGGTAGATCATCAAAACACGTAATATTTTTTTGCAATAATGCACAAATACTCGGAATTAGTGAATCTATGGCTACCCGGTTTGGAGTTGTGAGTTGTGATACTGAAAGATGTACAATAGGGGAGAAAGAATGATAGTAAGATGGGAAAGTAGGTAGCTATTCGAATATTGTCATTCAACATACATGAAACCATTTCGAGAAACTTGAGACAAATCTTGCCGCAACTAAAATCATTGGCTTAACTTTTAAAAAAGTCGGAAAACGATAGAACAATCATAAAAAAATCTTCTTTTTTTAAAACAATTTTTTATATGTTGTAAATTCAGCAGGATAAAAATTCAGTTTATATGTTATAATTGAATGTGCATTTGTAAACTTTGATGTAAAAATTACTAAAATGAAAGTAAAAGAATTTTAAAATCTGATAAAAACTGGTACTTTTTGGTAATATTTTAGTATAGGTAGGTACATTAAAAAATAGCAAATCCATTAGATTCACAAATTTCTGATAACTAAACACAAAATTTTTCAAACAATAGAAACAGAAGGCGTTTTGAAGGGATAGTGTTTTATTCATTTTTAAATAACGTTTGTTGTCCTGTATGAATGTACATATATTTTTAGGCCTTAATATTTTTCACCGGGTTTCCTTATTACTTTTACATTTGACAATAATTAAATTGTTGTTCTTCAAGTTTTCAAGTTTCTCCTTCATTTGTTGAATTGAGAACAATATTTGCTGCAATATTATTTGTTTATCTACGAAACAATATCAAGGCTATGAGTACAACACTCGCTAAAAGAGTTTAGACTTTAATTTAGGAGAACATGGATATGTCAATGCTCTTAGCGCCAGGTAATAACAATAATCTAAATACCCGTCATAGCATCAATATGACAGAACCCACTTTGTGCAAACGCACATTGACAAATTTCTCGTAAATAACATCTCAGTGTGTGCATCGGTTCTGCAAAATCTGGTTTGATTTGCGCCGATCGGACTGTAAAGGTGATTTATGGGCAATTCAGGCCTCGGGGCGAGAAGAAACTGGCTGTCCAGCGCCAGCTGCCAGTCACAATGACTTACGTGAATGGTTTGGTCGATGGTCTGCCCAATGCCCAGGCACGGCATCCGGCATACGCCGAGCGAATACCTCTGAAGAAATTGTCGATGGCGTTGATAGGCTGATCGCGAGATATTTGTAACGACCACTTTTATTCATGCTGTCATCTTCACCAATTGTTTCAGAAAAACAAAACAATTTAATCTCTATCTAAGTTTATTCACAAAATAACTTTAAGATATCCCTCATAGAATGTTGAAGAAGGAAGATACTTTTTTTTAAATTACGTTTAATTGAGTTTCACTTTTGTTTATTTGAATGAAGCCGTGTCTTGAAATTGTCCCACTTCCCGATCGAGCTGGAACTCGGCAGAGAGACTCGTTGTCGATTACAATTTATTCTATTAACTTTTGGTTGCAATCACGACACGAGGAAATAAACAATTTTTTTCTGAAATTCGCATAAATTAAAGCACTTAATATATATACGAAAAAGATGTCGGTCTTACCAAGTCGGTTGGTAGCGCATTTGATTCCGGTCATTGGTAAGGAAGGTTTAAATCTCAGTCAAACCCAATTATATGATTTTAGATTTTCACGGCCAAAAGCATTTTTCTTATTTTTTTAACACGGCATAACACCCCAAAAATAAATAAGAGAAAAATCATTTTTTTTTTAAAGCATAAATGTGACATTTAAAAAATCTACCTAATACAGTGTAGGATTTTTGTTGTTAAAATTAAATTAAAAAATCGTACTTTCTTGAGTAAAAAAATCTTAGGTAAATCGTATTTCACAGACAAACAATGTGGTTTAAGAGTCACTTTTAGGACACTAAAGGTATTCTCAAAGGAACGGTATTGGGTCCAGTAGTTTTATGACTTTCATTATTGAAACAACAAAAAAAAAATCAAAAGTACACCCCCTTTTTTATTTTTTATGTGAATAACTGAATACCTCACAAGATTCCCAGATGCTCCCGTATTTTGAGAGGCTAAAGGTGGTGGGGATGGGAAGGAGATGGGGAGAGGAAGGTGGGGAAGTACCTGGCTATTCAGATCTGGTCACCAAACATGGCTCAAGCCATATCAAGCAACGTTTGAATTCTGAATGGTGGTCTTACACCGGGGCGATACTGAGAATGCATCTTCCTTGTTGATGAGGCCGTTGATACACATACACGAACTATCTCAATGGACGGGGGTTAATATAATTTTTGGTAACCTAATAACCCATTTAGTGATTTAAATATTTTGTCGTAATCAACAAGCCTTCGTTCGCAATAGAATTAACGCGTTCCTCACGCAATCAATTTAATATAAAAAAATCATGATAATAACACAAACACCTGCCCGGAGCAAGTGGGATTATGTTAGATCTCCAATATTAGAGATTGTTGGGAAGCAATAGGCCACTTGCATCACATTTTTAAATTTTTTTTCCGGTTTCGACAAATATTCTAAGACATTCTGTATTTTTTTTTAAATCGTATTTTTGAAACCCTGTGGATTTTTTGAAAATTTCATTCCGAAAAATCAGACCATTTTTTATAAACCGGAAAGACGGGACATAATTTTATAGGTGTGAAAAAACGATAATTGCCGAAAATCATTTTAAAAAAAGAACGTTTTCCACACGAATGGCACAGGAGAATAACGAGACATACCAAAAATATTACATCTCATAAATATTTTTTTCCTTGATCCATCTTATTGATCATAAATCATTATAATGTACAGCGTCTATATTACTAAATTCAATGTAATATACTTGTACTTGTAAATTATAATAATAATAAGAATATTATAAAATTTTATTTTGTTAAAATCAGCACCATAATCATTATACCTCTAAATACGTACCGACATCATCTTCACGTTCTGAAGAGAACCCCGTACATCGTTAAATGTACGGGGTTCTCTTCAAAAATCAAACTAAATGATAAGTTCGCAGAGAATAAACAATAAATCTAGTGAACGAATTAAAAAATTCGCCTGAAATCAAAGTGATGCCATATAAAAAAATAAATCAGTGTGGAATTTTACAAAATTAATAGGAACATTTTCGGAGACGGGACATTTTCATGTAGTGACGTCACGAGCCCAAATAATGGATTTATTTATGCAAAATTAAAAAAACTGTACATTTCTAAACAATTTTACTAACATATTCTTAATCTTAGTAAAAAGATCTATCCACATGATTTTTTCCAAGTCGTTATGAAATCCATGAAAGTGGCCTATTGTGATGGAGAGGTGAAAAGATATAATATGTTAGTAGAACCTGGCCATTGAGATTTGGCCACTTATTTTTTTCATGATTAAATGTTGAGCAGACAGCATTCGTCTATGTAAAGCGTTTGACCAGTTCCATATAATATTAATGTTAATAAAACTTTTTGATTTCTTTGCAACTGTTATAACATCACCACACCAGTGTCAAATAAGTCTTAAATCAACATATCAATCTAATTTCACCAAGCCGGTCATATTTTATCAAAACAAATAGCGTTAATAAAAATGCAGTCCGGACTAGTTTTGTAAATTGAAAATAACTTTCTATAATTCTAATTCAATCAGCGCAAATTAAAAGTAAAACCGAGTTGAGATGGCTAGAGTTCGAGTCCCGTGCCCCGGGGACCTGGTTCAGTCTTCTGTTTTTCTGTCTGCCGAGATCATTGGAGCACCCACGTAGAAAAATATTCATTTGACAGCACTTCATAACGTGACTTCAGAATGCAAATGGATTAAGTTTGGCGACTATTTATTTGAGGGTTCAATCACTTTTCACGTTCGTGAAAGAACTGACATAAACAAATACACATAAAACATTTTCGTGAACTGGATTTTGAAAACACAGAATAATATTTTTTTCCGTTTCAGGATTATGCAAACTCTTTCTGCTTCCTTACCACGTATTTTGAATTCGTAGAAATGGTCCATTATCTTTATTTTTCATTTTCAATTCTATGATTTGACTACTTCCCATCTATATACTTTATGTTTGTGGTGGGCGGCGTGAATTTTATTCGTACCTGTACAAATTTATAGTTTAACTCTCAGGTTAATATGCTTTAAACGAGGCCCTCAAAACGAGAGAAAGTTTACTGTTTATGCGATATTTCGTAAAACTACCCCATCCTCTTTTTCCACCCTTTTGACACTTATGATGAAATTTTACACACTTGACGTTAAAAAAAGACTGTTTACATCTGAAACTCTGTATAAAGCCCGGGCAACATCCCGGATCTACGAAATCTGGCGCCCTGTGCAGTAGGTACCGATGGCGCCCCCCCCCCTACATTTTTATTTTGATTAAAAATTCGTTCACCCCAATGTTTTATTTTATTTTATTTTTATTTAATTATTATTTTTTTACACTAATTTATCAAATAAAATCAAGATATATAAAGGGTGTAACTTTTCCAAGTGACCTGGCGGTAGCTATCATACTCGTTTTTTTTAAAGAGAGGATCGCCAGGAGCCCTATACTCTCTGAATCTATTGGGTAAACATAAATTATGGTGCTATTTTAATTATTTTAGGAAAAACTCTTTGCAAGTTATGCTTGAAAATAATACAACGAATTGTTTGTTTGTGCCCGTACCATGATTTAAAATATAGGTTACGAGACAATGCTGGTGGTTTCGCTGAACTAGGTCCATTATACATTCTTGAGATTTACTGCGTTTATGTACCTATATACCCAACGCGAATATTAGAAAAAGCAAATACAAATACGTTCTCATGGCAACGTACAACACAAGAATAGCATCTACTAGCTTCTCACAGACAGTTCCGACGAGAGACAATGAGCAGTGATAATAAGAATATAACCTCAAATTTGTACCTTGCATTTCCCCTGTGTTGAGCGAACGAACACTAAACACTGACGTATGGTATCAACGGCTTACGAACAAAAATACCGCGCTGTGATTGGTTATTGAATTTGGATCGCACCTATTCGTCGTAAAACACGGTAAAAGATATATGGAAAAATAGAACTTACGTTTAAACTAAATATATGGAATTTGTAAAAAAATTCTGTAACTGACTATAAATTCGTAAGCCGTTGATACCAACCAGATGCGTGCACATTCTGTTTCTTTGGAAAGTGTTGCTAGAGCGTAATAATTATTTCTTACTATGGGTAATTTTTAAACGATTCAGGGAATATTATAACTAAATTTTAATACAATATTTATTTTCTCACGGCGCCCCTTCGGAGTTGGCGCCAGGTTTTTGCACGTTTTTGAACGTATGGCAGATCCGGCGCTGAACATCGTAGACTTTGGATGTACCTATATTATACATCGATCTCTATATAAATGTAAGGAAGTATCCCGGTTTGATTTTGGTTTTTATATAGATCTACAGTTTTATTCCGAGAATGACGAAATTTCGCTCACTTGCTCTTCAAGATATTAGAAAGATTTACATGAGATTTCGAAAAACTACCCCCATCCCCTTTTCCCACACTTTAAATTAGAATTTTGATAATACTCGAAATAATTTTACACACTACGTTCAAAATTAGAGGAGAATTTGGTCAATATCTGATTTCGAATAATTTCGCGCAATGCCCGGGCGACGCCGGGAATTGCAGGTAGTAAATAATAAATCTCTTGAATGTACCATTTAACGAAAGAGTAAAGTTAAGTTTCGTGTCAAATTGACAACTGATGGACTGCTTAAACCAAAAACCCTGGCGTGAATGGCCGAGTGTCAACACGCACGCCAAAAAGTCTCGTCGTCCAACATTTTACTCTCTTTTGAATGGGGTTATAAATTTAAAAACATACTTTCAAGTTTACAGTTTACACACCTCCATTAAATTTGTTTATAGTCATATGGAAGACCAGCACGATGAGGTACGTTCATACAATATACATTGGAGAGCATTGCTTGCAAGGCTTTAGTACGAAAAAGACGGTTGATGCTGGTACAGTTTTATGGAAGGGTTGTAATCATTGTAAAAGATTTAACACATCCATGAGTAAAAATGATACAAAGAACTTACTAGGAGAGTGAAAAAAAAGATTTATAATTATTATTCAAGACAAATAAACAAATTAAAACATAGTAACTTAGTTTTCTGGTTCCACTGTCATTCAGAGTTTTTTTTTCGTATAATAATTAGAATACATTAACCGATCCGGGGTTCGTGTCCCGGTGCGACCGTTAGTTTTAATCTTTCCATGCCTTGTTCTTTTTCAGATTTCCATTTAGATTTGTTAGTATTATCTTATTCTTCAATAAATAATAATGAAATAACTTAGTTTAAATACCACATTATTATATATCTTTATATATATAACACCAACTGGTTTCGGTTCAACCAGAACCTTCATCGGGAATATGTAAAACATAATGATAACAGACATAACACCTAATTATAGAATTAAAAATTAATTAAGAAATATTTATAGGTAACAGAGAAGAGGGAGAGAGAACATCCACTTTGGTGGGGAGTGAGGGGGAGGTACTAAAAAGAGAGGGGGTAAAAGTAGGTGTGGGGAAATTAAATATGTTTAAAATAGTGCTTTAAACTTAATAAATCTAATACAATAACTTGGTTTTATTTATTTTTAGATTTTTTTTAAATTTCAAGTGCCTCAAGATCCTAGATTATTAAGGCACATCTATCCCCGAAGATTTATGAAAAGAGTGATCTTTATCTACGAAGTGTGTTGCGAAATCTGAAAAACCTACACTGTTTAGGCACCTCAAGTGTTCAACCTTTTTCTTGTTATGGATTTATCTTCGCATGTGATTCAGATTTCAAAGTAAATATTATTAAAATCTATTGTGATTTATTTATTTATTTATTTACTTAACGCCCAATGGGCTTTTACATTTTGGTAGTACAAATGATTCATGACAGATTATTTAACATATACAGAATAATAAAAATAAAATTTGATAAAAAAGCACACAAGTCATAAAAATACAAAAATACAGCGATTTCATAGGTTTTCAGAAAAACAGATAAGTTTAGGAATAGTTTTGGAATAATAAGTTTTTTAAAAGATCAACAAATTTCGCCAAGTTATTTTTAATGATTTTTTAATCATCATCATCTCCCCTCCCTCCAATTTCTTTCAACCAAAAAAGCTTCTCCAGTTAGGGTTACTTTATTATTGAAGAAGATAATAATAACCATTGAGCCCTACTTGCGGTTACAAACCAATTCTTAGAATGATTGTTTCCAATAAAAAGGGTAGTTGCCTATGATATGGAAAAAAATCACTTGAAGATAATATAGTTAATTCTAAAATTTGAAATATGAGATTGGCTATTATGACGGTTTGACAGTAGGGCGCAATGTTGGAATTGGTAAACGCACGTCCCGGATAGACGAGAGGTTCTGGGTTCGAGTCCCAGTTGCAACCATTATTTTTTTCTGTTTTTCGGTGTATTGTTCTCTTTCATATTTTCGTTTAGATTATTATTATAATCTTCTTATTCAATGATGTATTACATTGATGGGAATAACCGTCAAAAGTAATAAAAAGAGAGTTTTTTTCTAATAAAAAATTTAATTGGATTATGTTTACAAACACGCTTGCTAAAGTGCTACCCTTGAAGAGTTCTATTCGCAACAAGAAAACGTCTTTCTTCCGATCTCCTGAGCTTCTCCTCAATTCATAATCACCAAGATTGGAGTGTTCATAATCATTCCTTCGTCCATCAGATTTCTCATAAATAAAACATTAGATGGTTGGAAATCTAGTGAAAAATCGGTAAACAACAAACACATTTCTATTATACTACTTATACTCTTACGATCTGAAGCCCGTGAGATGACAAATATCATCCAGAGTGGCTATTGGACGGACATCTCGAAACACCTTTCATACCGACCTAAGTAACACATCGCCCCGGGTGATTGCCTCAGTTCCATTGCTTGCCGTGTGATGTTTCCGCCATTAATCCTCTGCCCACGTGGCCACCATCACGGCGACTTTTAAATGATGGGCCTTAATTTTAATTTATTAAAAAATAGAGCATCAAACATCTAAATCCCGTCGCGCCAAATATTGCGTTCGAGAAATGATTGATAAATTGTATCACTAATTTTCCCACTACAAACTAAAACGAAATTAAAAACGTTTGTGGTAACCGAACCTAACCTAACCTTAATTTACTTAACACCTTCTATTCGTTACTTATAACATAACACGAATTGAGTCGAATGTGGCAATCGGTCTTTTTGAATTGTAAGCTACGCATTTGGCACTTGCACGTAGCTTGGATAACCATTTGGAAGGCGGATAACCAACACCTTTGCCATAGGTCACCGCAAGTGGTTCAATACGTTTAGTGACTTAGCAGGTGTGCCCGGGTTTAAGGGGTGAGGTTTGTCTATGCCTTGAAGGTGGATGCGTCTGTTCACCTTTAAAGTGACGGGCCGGATCGAGAGAGAGAGGTTGAGGAAGGCCTTTTGACCTTTTTAGCTGGACTCTCGACCCACCCCCTTGCAGTGCAATGTGAGGAATGAATTCGTACGTCCGTCACTCCTGGACACACTGGCCCCCAGATTCCTATCTATTTCTCATATCTTTTCATTTTCAGAATATCGTCTCCTTCCTCTCATTAAAAAGACCCTCCACACAGCACACAGCACACAGCATCCCCTAAGATGATATAGGCTCTGAGCGAAATCATTTTCCTTATGGCCTCCTGTGTGAAGTTAATGTTAAAAAAATGTAAGACACATTATTTAAAATTATTATTATTATTTTTTGAATAAGGAAAATAGATACTATTATATATTGTAATGCAAGTGAAATATTAATAACCAACCATTCGGTGATCAGTAGACCTCGCGTCCAAAATGATGATTTTAATTTTCTTTTATAAATCTCTCAACCAAAATTTCCTCTAAAAACATAAGATTTGTAATTATATAGGTACTTAAATATCTATCTACTTAAGTATATACCATATATTTCAAGCAAAAAAAATTAAAATTCATAAAAGGAATTTAATACAATTTGCCCAAAGAAACTTCACTAACTCAATGACAATTATTTTTTCAAACTTTTTTCAGGCAGGCAATAAACACAACGATTTCACATTTCAAAAAAAAAATCTTTACACACCATCGTGAAACGGAACCGGAACGTACACACAAATTAAAGACCGACAAAATGCAACTTGTCGTGCAAAAGCTATGCTCAGTCAATTATAAAGTAATTAGAATAGTTTTAAATTATGTAAATTAGATACCTACCAGCAAGTTTCGTACGTATACATAAGTTCCAATAAAGCAGTCTTGTAACACTGTAATAAAGTTGTGTAGTTCGTAAATTGTTCCATCGGCTGTTTAGCTTACATTCCTAAATTGGTCTTAAATATCGAATTACTCGGACATCGTTGAAGTGATTCTTGAGTTACGAGTCCAATATTCTAGTTTACAAAACACCATAAAATTAAACAAATAAGGTCAAGCTCTAAATTAAACCAACATTTAATCAAAAGTCATTAAAATTTGGCATTTTGCAAGTATCTACTAATTTACAAACACCTTTGTTGGACAATTATAAACCGATAAAACTATACCGCTCCAATAAATATCACGTCACAATAGGCAAAGTTTAAAAAGGATTATTCATTGAACAAAATATCGTGCCAGTGAATTAATTCGGATCAAATAAATAATTACGTAAAAATTCAAATGAATCAGTCAATTCAAGCGATGTTTTTGGCCAATTAATTTACAATAATGATACCGCACAATATAATTTATGTAACATTTTTTTAATGCCTTTTTAGCTTCTTTTTTATTATATTCAGATTCCAAATAATTCTTAAATAAATAAACGCGATCTATTGTACAACAACAATAAAAAAAACACTTGGTATACGAGTACGAACCGGCTTCGCCCGAGGTTAATATGTGCAAAATAAGATGTCAAGTAATTTTTTTTACAAAAAAGTATACATATAGTTCAACACTCGCATTGTAACCTATAAAAATTAAAAACTAAGAAAGACAGCAAATTTTGGTGACCCGACAACTCAGAATCATGCAACTTCAACACCTCCTTTGAAAAATCATTAAAAGTGATGAAAAAATGTATAAAAAATTTGTTAAATATATTGCGTTAGGTTAGGTTATTGGCAATTTAAAAAAAATCATAACTTTTAATGACATATCTAAGAGGTGAGATACGTTTTAAGATTTTCACGGCCAAAAGTATTTTCGTTATTTGTTTTTGGGGTGTTATGCCGCGTTGCGCTACCTCCTTCTATAGCCAACGTTTTGGACAGCGTTGCAGTGTTCATCATCAGGGCAGATTCGGCAGATCCACACATCCACCGATCTTCCGAATCTGCCCTGATAATGGACTCTGCAACGCTGTCCGAAACGTCGGCTATTGAAGGAGGTAGCGCAACACGGCATTACACCCCAAAAACAAATAACGAAAATATCTAAGAGGCGTTGAAATTGCATGATTCTGAGTTGTCATGGAACCCAAATTTTATGGTGCCAGGGTTCACTGTGTGAGAGTTTTATTTTCCGTGCCAACGTCAAGAATAAGTAGACGGCCTCCGTGGTCTAGGGGTAAGACTATTGACTTGCAATCCGGAGATCGCGGGATCGAATCATCGAATAATTTTTATTTGATTAATTTGTGTTATTTCACAATTAATTCATTATAAAATATATATAGTATATTTGCGGCACATTCCTGAGTGGAAAATACTCTCAATAGGACCACCATTCAGACGTTCCTTGAAATGGCTTTAGCCGTGTTTGGTGTCCACATTTTATAATATTTATTTTTATTATTATTGGCCAGGTACTTCCTCACATTCCTCTTCCACATATCCTTCCCCTCCTCACTACCTTCAGCCCCTCACGATATATCCTAATAGGAGATGCCATAGTCTCACTGGCTCCAGACGGGATCAGTTGGGATTCTTCTGAGGTATTCACATAAAAAATAAAATTAAACAAGTTTTACTTATTTTATTTACCTAATTTATTTACCTACAATTTACAATTTTATTTACCTTCCATAACATATTATTTTCGCGTGCGTTTTTACAAGTAAAAAGATTGAGTCGTCTTCGATTCGAGTAGCTACACGATTTCAGTTGTAAATTCAGGACAACGTTTCGAGACATTTACGTCTCGTCTTCGGGAGTCACGCTACCGTGGAGCGCACGATACTGATGTCAGTAGTGGCACTGACAGCGTCACTCCCGGTGACGGGACGTGAGATCGCCTCGAAACGTCGAGAGAACATCATCCAGGAGATTACACGGTCACGGAATGATTGCATCTCTTAAAGTTCTTTTGTGTTTTCCAAAACGTTGCTAATTTCTGACCTTTCATGATATTGAGGAGTCACTTGTTTTGCACTTGATTTTTATAATTTCGTTTTAATGTTTACCCGTAAATATTTTTGACATCTATTTATTTAAGTCAGAATTATGGAAATTTTACACGATGCTTTTTTTCATACCGATTCCCTTATGAAAACTGTATCTTTGAAAAACCTTTGCTTTGTGTTCTTCTTCTTCTTGTGCCCTGTCCGATCAACGGACGTTGGCTATCATGTTGGCTATGATGACTTTGTTTACTGAGGCCCAAGTCGCCTAATTAGTTCTTCAGTAAACGTCCATGCTTAAATTTCATAAAATAATATCGAAAACACGTAGCATCTGACCATTCTTTGCTTAATTTTGCTTTATACTATATTATTTTTATACTTGCGATTTCAGATAGTTGTCATTAGAGAAGATATTTTTATTTTTATTTTATTTTATTTTATATATGTTGGGAGTGTACTAAATCGTCAAAAAATGACAACACCTTGAACATAACCATAAAACACATGAAAACATCTGTCATTTGCATTTACTGTTGCCGTCAGCAATTCGTCACAAATACACCCGAAATTCGGTGACAGGTCATCAAGAGTGATAATAAAAAATAGGTTAAGTTAGGTTAGGGTTACCGGCTATTTTAAAATGATTTTTTCATAGCTTTTAACGACCTTTCTGGGGCATTTCTGAGATGGTTTCATTCTGAGTTGGCATGGAACCCCGAAATTCACAAAGCCAAACAGTAATGCACGTTCACGATCAGTAATAGACTTATAATATAGTTAGTATTTTGCTTAATAATTGAAATATAAAACGAAATTAACATTCAACCAAAGATATTCAAATACAAAAGAGATATGCTATGGTGTTCGCCCAATTGTCGGCGGACTACGTTCTAATTAGAATAGTTTGCATACGAAAAGAATTTGTTCATTTCGTTGATTTTTTGAAAATGTGCATTAGTATTGGTTAACAATATAGTTTCAATACGGAAAGAATTCGTTCATATAGTTTAACGTTCGTTTGGTTTTTTCGTTAATTATTCGATGATTTAGTTTATTTGTTAATTGGTAAACAATATCGGCGACACCCGGAAGCGCAGTCCCACCTAGAAAAACTGCAGATAGCACATCTACTCACATGCAACCTATCTAAATAATATGGTTAGTTGAAATAATGACAGACGATAGTTGTCAAATAAAGTCCGCCATCTTAAGCTGTACGAAAATCGCTACCAAATTAGAACACTTGTAAAACGCCCATGGAGGATAAGATAAACCACATAACGTGTATATAAGATATGATATCCTCATATCTTATATACACCTCATATACACATATCTGTGATGAATGTGTGAAGTTGAAAGAAGCAATAGGTGGTTGCCAAGACCAATATTTTTCTTAATTTTTCCCATTAATTTTACAACATAAGTGTATAAATGGTATAAATTATAAACAAATAAGTAAAGCGAACCCACTAAACGCACAGCATGTCTGTGGGTAATACAAATAAAATATACGTTTTAAATTAAATAAAATACTAAAATACAACATCAAGCAAGTGAAAAGTGACACATGAATCTTAACAAATAGGAAGAGAGTTTCAACATCTGAATCATTCAGCCATCATTTTAATACTTTTATATTATTTGATATTTTATTTGTCATTTGAATTTGTTTTGGTAGAAGACAAAATACACGAAGACCAATAAAACGTTGTGTTGTGTTGTTATAAACAGTTATGTTGCAGTCTATTCTCTCAGTGTAACTTTGCGGGGATGTGGCTTGATGGTCAATTAGTTACTAAATACTGATTCACAAAGGCTTTGACAATCACGATTCGGATTCCTTTTGAATAAACACAGGGTGCGGCAGGATCACTCCCTTTTTTAAAATGCGCGCTTCTCAGTCGGTTGATGTCGTAGCGGAGCGCTAGTGATCTCGTTCGAGAGGTGGAACTATAAAGTTTTGTCCCGACCGATAAAATATTCGAAGACCAACATCCAGGAAGAAATTGCCAGGATAACGCCTGATATGCCTGTAAGAGTAATGACAAACGCCAGAAATCGGTTTACTCAGTATATGGCGAATGAGGAACGTCACCTACCTGATTTGATCTTCAAAAACTAAGTTAAAAAAAACTTTAGGTATGCACCTACATTATAAAAAACAAATAAATATTTTATGATTCATACAATGGGTTAAGTTTTGAATCACGTATCTTCGGAGGACAAAATGGGTTTAAAAGGTTAATTTATTATTTATTTATCATATTATCTCCGTTGCAGATCTAATTGCAGGGAAACAGCATGACATTAATCTTCGTGAATAAAAAGCAGTCCATTTTTTAATGATTTTGTTAGCATTCAAATTAAGTCATTTTTAAAATGCCGATATCAAAAGCTTCACTTTTATTGTTCCTTGTCAGCGGGCTCCTTTTAGTACTAAACTGGGTCAATAAAAAATAAATTTATATCAAGGTAACCTATCGATGATATCCTCTTTCAAACGCCCAGACTTGAAAGGAAACTTGTCGATATTTGAAACAATTGTTAGAGCCTCCTATATAAACGTGTTATAAAACCAAATTTTATGGCATTATAAAACAATAAATGATTGATGTTTATGTGAATACCTGTCTTGGCTAGATGAAATACAAGTTAGTCTAATTCGCCAAACAATTCGATCGGTTAACTCATCGATAGTGTAAACGTAAAAAGCATCAATACACAAATTAAAAATGTGTAAATGGTAATTTGCAAAAACATAATGCACGTAAACAAGCGAACATTTATTTTTGGTCGATGTATATACATTTTCCTTTTTTATGAGATCTATTTTTCTTGGAGGATACAAATTTAAAACTTTTATCTCTTCAGAGTGACCGCCGCAAATACTCCGTGCCAAAACGATAAGATCCTTGTGTCAGTGTTTCAATGTGTGATGTGAAAAAGTAATCGCACCCAAAAGAGCCTGTCGGGTAATTTTGAAACTTCCATAACTCGGCCAAAAATATATATTGCACGCAGTAGCGTAGCGAGGGGGGGGCGGTGGGGGCGGACCGCCCCGGGTGCCACCCGAAGGGGGGGTGACACTCGGACGTGGAGAAAAAACTTACGAAAGTGCAAAATTGCCACAAAACATATTTTACGCTTGAACACTGACAGTTATTTAGGACTATGGCACGTTTACGGTCGGGGATTCCAGAAAAATATACTTTTTTTTTTTTCCTAGCTCGAAGTGTTGCTGAGTCGGGGATTTCCCTGAAATATTCCTTGTGTAATTATATTTTCGTAATGTTATTTTTATTGTAAACGTAAACTCGTGGAGTGAATTGTTATCTATTGACTGACTTGAATTAGTGAAAAAGTTGTTATTCTATTAGCGTTTTTATTAGTGCTGAAAGATCATTTTAAAAAAACAATGTAAGTGGATTTGATAGTTCACTTTTCTAATAGACACAAAACTTGAATGCAATTATACCAGAATCGATCGATAACTGATTGAAGAAAAATGATCAATCATCTGTATGTTTTTTCTGTATTATATTGTTTTGTGTACATTAATAAATACAAGGAATAATAAGTAATTTGGAGATTTTCAGAAAACGTTTTTTATGAATTCGAAATATGCGTTTTGAATTCGTTGACGCAGCGCTATTTACACCGATTACCAAGTCAACTGCCGATAGAATTTACACCAAACGATTATACAATGGGGTAGTTTCGCAAGCTAAGGTAATTCGCCTACCAACTGTAAGAGCACCCTCAGATTTCGATCAGTTGTCGATTCTTTGGATAAGAGGTCACCTTCGCATTGCTAGCGCTTTATATCATAATACCTTAATTATTTTATCCAATATTAGCTTGGGTATTATCCAAAATCTAGTTTGAGTTACTCAAAATAAAGATACTCTATATTTTTAATAATTTAATTATATGTATAAGTATAATCGATAAACTAGTAATCCTTAAATTAGATTTTTGTCTTAGTCGTAATTTTGACAAATAAAAAGTTTTTTGATTGGCGACGTTACGTGAGTATAGCGTCTTGACGGTGTATTCGTTCGTTGACCCGGCCTATACTAATCTCACATTTTTCCAGATTTAAGTTAAGAGTCAGTCTGTGTGAGAATCCAAAAGCTCGAATAAAAGTTACACACGGAACAAGCAAATGGTTTTCTTTCGAATTTTGGAGCGTACGGTGTGCAATTCAAAATTTAAGCACATCTCAACACTGGTTTTAAGATTGAATCTGTATTCGGTAACTCGTTTTAATTAAAACTACACCCATGGAATAAAAATAGTTTTCCTCCGATATTTGCAGCACTTAGTCTGAAACTTTCATATCTTGCAACTCGGAGAATATTTTGCAATAAGAACTCGAGAATGGTTTCCTTCGAAATGGGTCCGCAGATGAACAGAGTTACAAATGAAATTTCAAAGGAAACCATTTTCGAGTTCTAGGTGCAAGATTTGAAAGTTGAAGAATATGTGCTACAAATATCGGAGTTAAACCATTTTCGTGTACTGCATGCATTAAAAATTAAAGCTAGGGACTCAAACCTTTACTATCTCACAATTTAAATTTTATCATTACACTCTGAACACAAAACTGGTTTTAACTTAATAAAGGGTAGTAAAAATTATATTTTCACGCCAGCAAATGATTTTCTTAGAATTTTGCAGCATATTAGAATTGAAGACTCCACTCGAAACTTTAGAGCGGTTTCGAAATTTATCCTGCATTTGGAGAACAAAACTGGTTTTAACTTTCTGTGTGCGTTTCCCCAGGTTCAAAACTGCATCCAGAACTCAAAAATGGTTTTCATCAGATTTTTGCACCACATAGTATGCAACTTGAATTTTTTAACTGCACTTGGAAAATGAGAATGGTTGCCTTCGAAATGCGTCAGCACATGCATCCGCATCTGGATATTTTTTTGAAATTTTGAATACAAGACTTGTCTTAACTTAAGAATTAATCTGGTAAGAGTCTACCGGCTTAAATAAAAATTGAACCTTATTAATTATTTCAAAACTGGTTGAAATTTAAGATTGAATCTGTATTCGGTAACTCGTTTTAGTTAAAACTACACCCATAACATGAAAATGGTTTTCCTCCGGTATTTGCAGCATGTAGTCTGAAACTTTCATATCTTGCAACTCGGGGAAATCTCACAATTGTGGAACTCGGGAATGGTTTCCTTCGAAATGGGTCCGCAGATGAACAGAGTTTCAAACGAAATTTCAAAGGGAACCATTTTCGAGTTCCAAGTGCAAGATTTGAAAGTTGCAGACTATATGCTGCAAAGATCGGAGGAAAACCATTGTCGTGTACTGTGTGCATTAATATTTAAAAATAAGGACTTACACCTTTACTATTTCACAATTGAAATTTTATCGTTACACTCATAACACAAAACTGGTTTTAACTTAAATATGGGTTGTTAAAATGATGTTTTAATGCCAGCAAATAATTTTCTTCAGAATTTTGCAGCATATTAGAATTGTAGAGTCCACTCGGAACTTTGTTATTTATAGCTCTATGGCTCGGTCGGTCGGGATTCCAAAATTTTTATCTTATTTTGTTTACACATTTGACTGGCTAGTAATGTTTTTATATTTAAGGAGGTCGAAATTTGCGTTTTAAATTTCTCAAAGTAAACTTTAATGGGGGGGGGGGGGGGGGTGACACCACGTTTTCCGCCCCGGGTGCCACTCATGCTAGCTACGCCACTAATTGCACCGCCATCTTAGTCTCGTTTTAAAGAGGAGGGATGGAAGTTTGTGCTAGTACTGCTCCAACATTCGACACGATTTTCGACATTTCGGATTCGATACGTTCCATAAATCG
The DNA here is from genome assembly GCA_917880885.1 of Limnephilus marmoratus. Taxonomy (NCBI): domain Eukaryota; kingdom Metazoa; phylum Arthropoda; class Insecta; order Trichoptera; family Limnephilidae; genus Limnephilus; species Limnephilus marmoratus. The sequence continues at coordinate 59,164,421 of OU862908.1, forward strand.
TATCACATTTGTGTGATTAATTATCCGATCCGAGTGAACCAATTGTTTGTTTTGAAGGGGAGTGTATATGTTATAATTCATCCTCTAAGACAGTGGTTCTTAACCTGAGTTCGATCGAACTCCAGGGGTTCGGTGAGTCAATCTCGCGGGTTCGGCGGAGGTCAAGACACACCCCCGACTCATACGATTAATGACGATACGCCCCGTTTGTCCAATTAAGAAGGGTTCGGTGAATGCGCATATGAAACTGGTGGGGGTCAGTACCTCAAACAAGGTTAAGAACCACTGCTCTAAGAAGTAAAAAAAATTCTCAAAAACTCTAAAAGAGACCAGGCTGTAAAAAAGAGATTATAAAATTATCGAGACAAAGTTCGAATTTCGTAGAAAATAACAAGATTATTAGATGAACTGACGTCACACGTCTGTAATAAACAAATGTATAATGGAATAACTACGATGAATAATATAAAGTCGAATTTAATTTTACAATATTTTTTTACGTTATGATTTAAGAGGTTTGATGCCTTTTACCATTACACTGCTAAAATGTATTGAATTATTGACATTATATATTGGAACACTTCAGAAGAGACCGACTCCCACTACGCTTTATGTAGATCAACTTCTCACCGACAAGTAATGACAGCGTGGGCGGAAAATACATTTTATTTTTAAGAGTAATCTTCAAATTGTTTATTGATTTCGTAACAGATCAATCAAAATGCGGATGCGAATAAGCAAAAAAAAGTTTTTTTCATTTGCATTCGTTAATTTATATGTTGCTGCCTTTAAGGCAATTAAAATTTATGAAAAAATCTTAATGGTTTGTTTTCTCAATTTAATTAATGGCTAAATAAATAAAATAAACAAATATCCTCAAAAATTTTAACATATTTTCCACAACAGTTTTGAGAATTACCAAATAGTTAAAAAATAAATTAGTTTTTGCTTTTTAAATAAAACGATTCCATCATATATACTGAAATACATAAGATATTTACGATGGCGTTAATAATAATATATCCAAAAAGTATAAATGATTTATTTTAGTATTTTTTATACTTTTGAAATGTTTGTACATTGTTCACGTGATATGACAACTTTATTGCATTTTAGTACGATCTTGGAAAATTAAAAAAAAGTATGTATATTCTTTGTGTGACTTATACCACTATGTAAATAATAGGCGTAGAAATACCAATACCTTGGGAATGGAGTCTAGAAACGCTCGATTTTAGAGTAAATGAGAATTGTATTTTATTTTTATGAGAAAGAAAAAAGTTAATCAAGGGAATCTGTCACGATAATCTGCCATGAACTTGTATTTTTTTAAGTTGTTTCTTGAATACGTTCTTACAATTTTAATAAATGTTTTTTCATAAGTTTATGCTTATATTTTTAATAAAAACTATTTTAATTCTACTCGAGCGAAACGGTAGAGAAAGCTTCAATTTATCAAGGCATTGTATATTTTGGTATTCACGTTGTAAATTGATTCTTCGTAAAGATTAATTTAAAATTATGTTTTCATGTTAAACTTCGCCAGACTTAATTTCTGTTAAAAATATTACAAGATTCGAAAAATCATAATCCTTCTATTTATCATTGAATAACCATAGTAGTACTCTAGGAAGAATCTTTGCATCACAAATTTATAGTATAAAGAACCCATGGAAAAGGAATCATAAAATCTGTCAAAAAAGTGAAATTTACTGTGGCCAAGTTGTTTCGCAGAAATTCAAGTGTGTTTTATTAAACATTTTCACAATTTTCCCATCGATTTTATCGCTTTAAATATTAGCGCGTTCCTCTAACTTCCGTCATTACATATATCTCCATCTTCTTCTTTTTGAGCACGGATGCGGCGCCTTAAGCTGATCAGCTTATTACAATTTGATAGAAAGCGGAAACGCACCTAGAATCGGCATTTAATGGGGATCTTTCAGATGTAAGAAAAACAAAATCGCGTTGAATGGCCATTAATGACAATGTTATATTTGAATTTCTGCGAAACGACTGGGCCTAACTGTCCTACATATTTTTGTCTACATTGATAAATAGTAAAGTTTGAGAACCATTTTCAAGTAAGCCAATCACTGAATCAGCCCACACAAAACGATGTTATGGTCAAACGGCTAATTCTTTTCCATGTAACCAGACATTTTAATGTCTAACGCAAATTATATGGATCGGCAGATGCAAAGTTAGGAAGCGTTCCTACTTAATTTGCGCATCGACCTTCGATTGGAAACGACTTGATTTGTATTTTGCTCAACAGCGACCTTGGATTGGTTCAAGAGTCTAGCGGAACCAATCAACTCAGAAGATAGACGATATTACGACATTGACTGCGTCCTGAACTATTTGAGTTTTTTTCTTTTGTGTCGCCACGCAGTTTAAAATGGGCGTCGCAAACGCCTTTATTGATGCCAGAGTTGGTCTATTTAGAAGTGATTTGTTAAAAAGTAGATAGATGATTGAGATGATGAAAACTGCTTCTAACTGTCTGGCGCCAGTGAGACTATGCCATCCTCAATTGGGGTATGTTGTGAGAATGAAGAGAGTGAGGAGAGGAAGGAGATGGAGGGTAGAAGGTGGGTATTCGGATCTGGTCACCAAACATGGTTAAAACTATTTCAAGTTACATTTCCATTCTGAATGGTGGCCTTTCACCAGGGCGATACTAAAAGTGTCTGTCACTCTGGAAGTGCTGCAAATATACCTAGTATGTATTATTCTTAACTAGCTGGGGTACCCGGCTTCGCTCAGTGAGTTGATATGAGATTGAACTAACGTCACAACGGATCTTGCTTTGTATAACCCCTATCAATGGGTAGCCAGACCCATACAAATAAGTCTTCGAATGGTCCATAATATTTCAGAACATTCCACAACATTGAAGAGTGTTCTTGAATGTTCCACAGTGATCTAGGATTTTCAGGGATGTTCCCGACCGTTCCAGACTATTACCGAACATTCCACAACATTCCAGAATGTTCAGGGATGTTCTGTAATGTTGCGGAAAGCTCTCAAATGTTCTGGACTATTCTGGAAATTTCTAGAGGACGAACCTCCAGCCTTTATATCTTCAAAAGCACGCCCTTTATGTAAAAATTGCAACCTTCTTCATGGATGGGGGATAGAGGGTTACAACACCTTATAAATTCCTTGATCGTACCGCAACTCGTTTCTGAGTTTTAGCGGCATGCACATTGCAGTACACTTTCTTTAATAATATGTATTGATTAGTCGATTGCGAAATACAAATGAATCAAATAAAATTTACTTGCCTAAGTCGGGTTTTGAACTCACGACTTCCGGATTCGTAGTTAATGATCGTAACCACTCAATAGACAGATTATCCTACCATAACTTACTGGTATTTCAATGGAAGATGTACCGAGGAACAAACCAAACACACGCACAATATTTTGTAAACGGTTGACATTTGTCACATGAGAACGCGTCTTTCATATGTCGTCAATACCCTCCATAAAACATCTGCACAGACGATATACTGGCAATTATTTGGGTCTCCTGCGTGGAGAAAGCTCTGTAACAAGATTTGTCGTTTTCGTGAAACCTTGATTAGGTAAGTGAAGCCAGAGCTTATTGTGGGTGTAATCCTAATTAATAAAAGCTTCGGTCACTTTCCTAATTATGTTATAGCAACATAAACAAATGCCTTCGCCAAAGAAACTATTCGCTATTCTAGGAAATAGTGATTTATTATTAGCAAACTCGATCCATTTCACTTCCTAGTTTCGCAACTTGGATGTGTAGTAGTCACTCGCTCCCAAAATGGATCCAGTGGGCGAACACTAAATGCCACCAAACATAACAATAATAATTACGATCACGCTTTATTAATTATTGTTAGTCAGATAAGTTAATGAAACGGCCATGTTTCCTCGAAATCCTGTCTTTGTTGCAGTAATAATGTTTGATTAATACATAATGTTAGGTTATTTTCCGGTATTCAATAACTTAACGAATCGTCGAGTAACGAGCTAGATTGTTTTCATGCGTCAGTAAAATTGTTCTTTTCTCTTCAATCAATCAGTTTCACTATTTTCATTACAAAAGCTTTAATTCGTTTTTTACTTATTGATATTTTGTTAATTTTTATATCAATAATATTATTTTTTGGAATAACTTTGTGTGTTAACCTCAAATTGTAATATTTTATCAACGAAGTCAATGTTTAGAGACTCTGAAACGAAAATTTTGAAACGGAAGGATCAGACAAATATACGGTCGCATTTAGAATTGATCTCGGGATCTTAGCCTTGCTGGGGTTCTGCTCTAACCACTGAGCTAATTTGACCCTATGTTTAAATATATCATTACTTCACCTAAGAACTACCAACATTGTCTTCATTTTCTCAAAGCAATTTTTTGTTTGTTTTTTTTTTTGTGAATACAAGAGTCTGAACTGTGACCGTCCAGAGCCAATGAGACTATGGCAATCCCAATTGGGGTATGTTGTGAGGCTAAAGGTAATTAGGGAGAGGAAGGAGATGGGAGACTCTCCCATCTCCTGCAGCGCCGGATCTGCCATACGTTCAAAAACGTGCAAAAAACCTGGCACCAACTCCGAAGGGGCGCCGTGAGAAAATAAATATTGTATTAAAATTTAGTTATAATATTCCCTGAATCGTTTAAAAATTACCCATAGTACGAAATAATTATTACGCTCTAGCAACACTGTATGGAACGTGTCAAGGAAATAGGTGTGTAACGAATGATTGCACATAAGCTAATGAGACAACTAAAAACATCGACATTTAAATTTACGTCCCCACACAGTACCATGCCGCCAACGCACACAATCACACAATACCATGCCGCCAGCGCCTTCACTAAAGAATGGGAGAGCTGCTTTGTCAATCTTCCAAACGATGTCTACAACACTATTACGTTCTTCAATTAACTTATCAATTGTAAACATAGACGCAATTGATAATGAATACGTGCAGCATCAAAATTGGACTCCTAAACACATCTAAACAACCAAGCGAAGCAATAAACACAACCAAGGAAATGTTCCGCTATTTACATGTCCCCCACCACGCGACTTGCCGAGCTCTAATTGGTCAACGCTGAATAAAGGAAATCTCCGAGTCGTAAATAATTACGTAACCAAATTCACCTTCTCGAAAACGATGAACTAAATTACGAGAAAATGGTCACATTTACGACCAATACATAAATATCAGCGCCAAAAAATAAGTATGTGCTAAAATAATAACCTAAAAACTGAAACCTATCTGTGTTTTCCGCACTTTGAAAAAATGTTATTCCAAAATATTGTGATTTGGTTCTAATATGTAAACATTGTACATTTTCTTATAAATATAATAAAAATAATGGGAGACGATGGTTTGGACGGACTGATCCGACTTGGTGAGAACTATTGCGTACAATTGTGCAACATCTGATCGCCGAATATAGTGACCAGGAAAACTGCCTAACTTACACACCCTGCAAAAAAACAGGGAGTTTTCTTAGAACAAAAGTTCAACACGGGTCGGTCCTATAAATAGGGCCCTTTCTCCCGCCACAAGTCAGTTAAAAATCTACCACCAACGAAGTAACAGTCTTCTACAACCAAAGTCTTCCAGTTCAAACCTATTTTCAAGTGTTTTAATCCAGTACTCAAATCAGTTTTGCCATTATACCTAGAAGCATTTGTCAAAGTAGTAAATTCATTTAAAAGACCAGTGGCGTTCCAAAATCCACTGGCGTACCAAACTCCATTGTCGTGTCATTGTGGCCAGCTCCCTATTATATTTAGTTTATGTACAAACGTCTAGTACAAATGGTCCTTCGAGCCGGATCTACACATAACACGCCTTCAGTCTTACCCAGTGGAAATGCCGTCTCTTCGCAGTGGCCGTAAGACCCCGACATCTTCCGAGACATCGCTGTCTAAACCTGACGCCCCGGGAACAAGCCGAAACATGCCAGTGGCACCCCGTTGGACCCCGGGCCCATGCACCGTAGACACCGATGAGACACCATCCAGCGGACCCCGCCAGGTCCACGATCTATCTGGTGCGAGCCCCGCCAGGAACCATGACCTCATCACTCTTGACCAACCTACTCCAGAATATGTCGCCGATAGCCTCCACGAATCCAATAGTAAAAACAGTGAAACAACTTCTGAATCAACTGAAGACTCCCTGCGATAGCTGCGCCGAGAGATGCGCATTCGGGACAGACGTTACGCCAAGCAGACAGCCAATTTGCTCGCAGCCCTAAACGCTGCAACACGCCAAGCAGTCATCCAACCTGCCCAGGAGCCCGCACCAACCTGCCCGACCCTGCGAACCAACCTCGGTCAGGCAGTAATTCAAACCCAGGCACCAACCGGCCCGTCTACGAACGAGTTCGCAACGATATATGGCACTCGAGTACACGTCAGACGGCCCGTCTACCGGAGAGTTTGCAACGAGATATGCAACAACTCAAGTGCACGCACCAACCGGCTCTTTTACTAATGAGTTCGCAACGAGATATGCCACTCAAGTACACAAGCCAGCCGAAGAGTTTGCAACTACTCAAGTGCATGCACCAACCGGCCCTTCTACTAATGAGTTTGCAACGAGATATGCCACTAAAGTTTAGCAAAAGATTTGCCTACCTTCTCCGGAGACCCCCTTGAGTGGCCCACCTAGAAGGCACAGTACGCTCGATCCACACACCAACCCCTGCTACATAATCCCAAGTTCGTACGAAAAAGCGCCGTGGAAAATGTCAACTTGTGACGCCAGGGCTCCGGACAGAGAGTACTGTTAAAAATTGCGCCAGTCATATTAAGCGCTCCAAACAAAGAAGAAGTGTCAATGTTCGCTCTCCTGGTCAAAGGATCCACAGTAACACTTTTCGACACTGACACCGCAATACAAGTCGGAGCAAACGGCCCAGTTCACGGACTGCGAATCCACGGCGCCAAAGGAATGTGCACCTCCGACAATCTCTCCCAACGAGTGAGACTAGGAATACGAGGTGCAGGAAACAGTAATTCATTCCACATCTCTGCCAGTACAATAAGCAACCTCAACCTGCCGGAGCAACAGATCCAAGGAAGGTCTGTCGTCCCGAAGCTGCTAATAGGCCAAGACAACGCTCACCTGATCGTGTCAAGGGAAGTTCGTGAATGCAATGATACTACGCGAATAGCATCACGGACCGCACTAGGATGGGTCGCTCATTGGGGAGTCAACCCCAGAGATAATAACACGACCACCACTTTGGCACTACAATCGGAAACACCGCAGACATGCAGTTGAGGGAGCTAGTAAAAACCAACTTCGCTATCGACACTAACTTTTGGAGTAACATCAGTAACCAGAATCAATACAAGCGAAAAACAGGCAATTGCACTTGTGAATGCAATTATCAGTCCTCTTCCATCAAAATAAACTGAGAATTCGTCATGCCGTTTGACTCTGCTAGCCGATACCAAGCAACTTAAGTACTGACATCAGCAGGCCCGCCTCCCAACGAGTTCGCGACGAGATACGCCACTCTAAACCGAGGCAAATCAGCCAGCAGTGCCACTGCCAGAACTGTGGTGATCCTCAGCGGTGCAGCCAAGGTCAGCAAGCCCTGCCCAGCAGTGCCACTGCCAGAACTGTGGTGATCCTCAGCGGTGCAGCCAAGGTCAGCAAGCCCTGCCCAGCAGTGCCACTGCCAGAACTGTGTTGATCCTCAGCGGTGCAGCCAAGGTCAGCAAGCCCTGCCCAGCAGTGCCACTGCCAGAAATGTGGTGATCCTCAGCGGTGCAGCCAAGGTCAGCAAGCCCTGCCCAGCAGTGCCACTGCCAGAACTGTGGTGATCCTCAGCGGTGAAGCCAAGGTCAGCAAGCCCTGCCCAGCACTGCCACTGCCAGAACTGTGTTGATCCTCAGCGGTGCAGCCAAGGTCAGCAAGACCTGCCCAGCAGTGCCACTGCCAGAACTGTGGTGATCCTCAACGGTGCAGCCAAGGTCAGCAAGCCCTGCCCAGCAGTGCCACTGCCAGAACTGCGGTGATCCTCAGCGGTGCAGCCAAGATCAGCAAGCCCTGCCCAGCAGTGCCACTGCCAGAACTATGTTGATCCTCAGCGGTGCAGCCAAGGTCAGCAAGCCCTGCCCAGCAGTGCCACTGCCAGAACTGTGGTGATCTTCAGCGGTGCAGCCAAGGTCCGCAAGCCCTGCCCAGCAGTGCCACTGCCAGAACTGTGGTGATCCTCAGCGGTGCAGCCAAGGTCAGCAAGCCTTGCCCAGCAGTGCCACTGCCAGAACTGTGGTGATCCTCAGCGGTGCAGCCAAGGTCAGCAAGCCCTGCCCAGCACTGCTACTGCCAGAACTGTGTTGATCCTCAGCGGTGCAGCCAAGGTCAGCAAGACCTGACCAGCAGTGCCACTGCCAGAACTGTGGTGATCCTCAACGGTGCAGCCAAGGTCAGCAAGCCTTGCCCAGCAGTGCCACTGCCAGAACTGCGGTGATCCTCAGCGGTGCAGCCAAGGTCAGCAAGCCCTGCCCAGCAGTGCCACTGCCAGAACTGTGTTGATCCTCAGCGGTGCAGCCAAGGTCAGCAAGCCCTGCCCAGCAGTGCCACTGCCAGAACTGTGGTGATCCTCAGCGGTGCAGCCAAGGTCAGCAAGCCCTGCCCAGCAGTGCCACTGCCAGAACTGTGGTGATCCTCAGCGGTGCAGCCAAGGTCAGCAAGCCCTGCCCAGCAGTGCCACTGCCAAAACTGTGGTGATCTTCAGCGGTGCAGCCAAGGTCAGCAAGCCCTGCCCAGCAGTGCCACTGCCAGAACTGTGGTTATCCTCAGCGGTGCAGCCAAGGTCAGCAAGCCCTGCCCAGCAGTGCCACTGCCAGAACTGTGGTGTTCCTCAGCGGTGCAGCCAAGGTCAGCAAGCCCTGCCCAGCAGTGCCACTGCCAGAACTGTGTTGATCCTCAGCGGTGCAGCCAAGGTCAGCAAGACCTGCCCAGCAGTGCCACTGCCAGAACTGTGGTGATCCTCAACGGTGCAGCTAAGGTCAGCGAGCCCTGCACAGCAGTGCCACTGCCAGAATTGTGGTGATCCTCAGCGGGCAGCCAAGGTCAGCAAGACCTGCCCCAGCAGTTCCACTGCCAGAACTGTGGTGATCCTCAGCGGTAGCCAAGGTCAGCAAGCTCTGCACAGCAGTGCCACTACCAGAACTGTGGTGATCCTCGGCGGTGCAGTGAAGGTCAGCAAGCACTGCCTCAAAAGTGCCACGGCCAGAACTGTGGTGTTCCTCAGCGGTGCAGCCAAAGCGAATCAGCCCTGCTCCAGCAGTGCACTAGCAATGCTCCAACTCAAGTGCCGGTGCCAGGTGGCCCCCCTCCCAACGAGTTGCGACGAGATACGCAACTCAACCACTGGCACCAGCTGGACCGCCTGACGAGTTTACGACGAGATACGCAACTCAATAACAGACACCAGCTGCCCCGCCTCCCAACGAGTTGCGACGAGATACGCAACTCATCTCCTGACACCAGCTGGCCCGCCTCCCAACGAGTTTGCGACGAGATACGCAACTCAACCGCAGGCCAGCAACCCTAAATTTAAATCTAATTCCGTATTCTCATTCCAGCCCGACCTTGCAAGCCCTGTCTCAGCAGTGCCGATACGATAACTGTGGTGACCCTCAACGGTGCAGCCAAGGCGAGCCAGCTCCCACAGCAATGCCACTGCCAAAAAGTGGTGCTCCTCATCGGTGCAGCCAAGGCCAGCAAGCTCTGCCCCAGCAGTACCACTGCCAGAACAGTGATACTCCTCAGGAGCTCAGCCAAGCGAACCAGCCCTGCCCCAGCAGCACCCCTGCCAGCAAATTAGTGCTCTCATCAGCGCAGTCAAGCAAGCCAGCTCTAACCCAACAGTACCCCTGCCAGAACAGTGATGCTCCTCATCAGTGCAGCCAAGGCGAGTCAGCCCTGCCCTAGCAGTGCCCTGCTAGAACAGAGGTGTTCCTAATCACCACAGTCAAGGCGAGCAAGCAAGCAATGCTACTGACAGAAAAGTAGAGGCCCTGCACCACTGTCAAAACAATGGAACTCTCCAATATCTCCTCAGACGGGGGGAGCCCGTCGCTCTCATCGGACAAACTCACCAGCAGCTGATGGCCAAGTCTGAACTGCCCGGATTTTCAAATCAACATTGGGATATACGTACGACCGGCAGTCAAAATCGCCACCATCCTACCAGCTCCATCAACACCTGACAAAATTACGGCCCCTGCGAAAACACCCAATTCAGACATTGGAAAAGAACACGTCCTATGAAGTAGCTAAGCACAGTCGAGACTGCACTAGGGGGAGTGTATGGAACGTGTCAAGGAAATAGGTGTGTAACGAATGATTGCACATAAGCTAATGAGACAACTAAAAACATCGACATTTAAATTTACGTCCCCACACAGTACCATGCCGCCAACGCACACAATCACACAATACCATGCCGCCAGCGCCTTCACTAAAGAATGGGAGAGCTGCTTTGTCAATCTTCCAAACGATGTCTACAACACTATTACGTTCTTCAATTAACTTATCAATTGTAAACATAGACGCAATTGATAATGAATACGTGCAGCATCAAAATTGGACTCCTAAACACATCTAAACAACCAAGCGAAGCAATAAACACAACCAAGGAAATGTTCCGCTATTTACATGTCCCCCACCACGCGACTTGCCGAGCTCTAATTGGTCAACGCTGAATAAAGGAAATCTCCGAGTCGTAAATAATTACGTAACCAAATTCACCTTCTCGAAAACGATGAACTAAATTACGAGAAAATGGTCACATTTACGACCAATACATAAATATCAGCGCCAAAAAATAAGTATGTGCTAAAATAATAACCTAAAAACTGAAACCTATCTGTGTTTTCCGCACTTTGAAAAAATGTTATTCCAAAATATTGTGATTTGGTTCTAATATGTAAACATTGTACATTTTCTTATAAATATAATAAAAATAATGGGAGACGATGGTTTGGACGGACTGATCCGACTTGGTGAGAACTATTGCGTACAATTGTGCAACATCTGATCGCCGAATATAGTGACCAGGAAAACTGCCTAACTTACACACCCTGCAAAAAAACAGGGAGTTTTCTTAGAACAAAAGTTCAACACGGGTCGGTCCTATAAATAGGGCCCTTTCTCCCGCCACAAGTCAGTTAAAAATCTACCACCAACGAAGTAACAGTCTTCTACAACCAAAGTCTTCCAGTTCAAACCTATTTTCAAGTGTTTTAATCCAGTACTCAAATCAGTTTTGCCATTATACCTAGAAGCATTTGTCAAAGTAGTAAATTCATTTAAAAGACCAGTGGCGTTCCAAAATCCACTGGCGTACCAAACTCCATTGTCGTGTCATTGTGGCCAGCTCCCTATTATATTTAGTTTATGTACAAACGTCTAGTACAAACACTTTCCAAAGAAACAGAATTCGCAGAATTCGCACGCATCAGGTTGGAATGAACGGCTTACGAATTTATAGTCAGTTACAGAATTTTTTTACAAATTCCATATATTTAGTTTAAACGTAAGATCTATTTTTCCACAAATCTTTTACCGTATTTTACGACGAATGGGTGCGATCCAAATTCAATAACCAATCACAGCGCGGTATTTTTCTTCTAGTGTATCAAACAAACCGACTTGCGCCTTTCAAAGTACGCTCCCATTGTTTTATTTTGTACGATTTAAGTCTCTAGGAGAAGGTAGTTAAAGACCACTTTCTTATGAAATCTTCAGTAAATTCCATTAAAAAAAGCATCTTTGTTCAAGCATCAAGTTGCAACTTGTTGACAGTTTCGTCATTGGTTTGATATATTATTTTTTGAAGTTCGTTAATAATTAATATCTATTAGATTTGTTGGATTTGTTATTTTACGGTGTCAGCGTAAACGTGTTTGTATGGTGTTTGTTCGCTGAATTTGGTGTTTGTTCGCTTAACACAGGGGAAATGCAAGGTACAAATTTGAGGTTATATTCTTATTAGTATCCTGTACAATTGAAAGATTTTGATTTTCCTATTACGAACAAGCGTAAATTTAATACTAAGTATTAATACAAGAAAATGCCTAATGGAGAAGAATTACATAGATCGCGGCTTATTTATTCGAAAACTTCAGATAGGGTTTTTTGTTTTTGTTGCAAATTATTTTCTGTATCTAGGAATGGCGCGTTAACTAGTTCAGGATTATGTGATTGGAATCATTTAACGCAAAATTTAAATTCACATGAAAAATCACTTCAGCATTTGGATAGATTTATGTTCATAATTTTATGTTTACCCAATAGATTCAGAGAGTATAGGACTCCTGGCGATTCTCTCTTTAAAAAAAAACGAGTGTGAGAGCTACCGCCAGGTCACTTGGAAAAGTTACACCCTTTATATGTCTTGATTTTATTTGATAAATTAGTGTAAAAAAAAAAAAAAAAATCGGGGTGAACGAATTTTTAATCAAAATAAAAATATAGGGGGGGGGGGGGCGCCATCGGTACCTACTGCACAGGGCGCCAGATTTCGTAGATCCAGCCCTGGGGGAGAGGAAAGTGGGAAAGTACCTGGGTATTTAGACCTAGTCACTAGTGGCGGTCCGTGAATTTTTGTATAAGGGATGCTGAAGTATCTACCTACCTAATATCAAATATAAATATTTATAGACTAGCCCACGAACAAGATGTGATTACTAACTAAAATATTATTTTAAATTAGCTTTATAAATCCTTTATGCTTCTCATCAATTATTACAGTTCTAAAATTAAATTAATTAAATAGATATTCGAAAGATATTCAACGCATAAATCGGCTTCAGTTTTTCTAGCCAAACTATTCGCGCGAATAAATCTCTACGCACCAAATTAATCCACGCGTCTTGGTTAGGTTATGCCATTCTGTGCACTATGCCCATGCGCATTAAAATCGTTTTCTGCACGTAGAATGCTCCCATCGAATGCGTACACTGCTTCAGGCAATACTTGGCAGTCAGCACTAAATGCGCACGCGCAAATATCAAACTTCTTCTAACATTGTGGAAGCGGAATGAAGCAGAGAATCCACTGCTGCTGATATTGGTGCGTTTACGCGACATTTGACACACAAGCATCGAGAATGGTGTTATAAGTATTTTGGCCCAGTTGGCGCGTGGTGTTTTGTTGTTTTTGGCCGCTGAAGTTGGAACGGTGTCGTTAAATTGCAATATTTATTGCTCATTTCGTCAAGAAAAAAATAAGCTCAAAAATATTTTTTAATGCGGAATAAATGAATAACAATTACTATTATGTTTTTTATACGCCTAAAAAGCTTCCTTTTTAGGCGTATAACAAAGCGCCATAGCTAGCCACCAAACACGACAAAAGTCATTTCAAGCAATGTTTCAATTCTGTATGGTGGTCTTACATCCGGGCGATACGAGTATCTTCCACTCTGAATATTGTATTTGAATGGTTGATATATTAATTTATAATTGCAAGATTTTTCCCGAACTAAATGTAATCTAGATAGTGTCTTGGATAAATAGATTAATTTTTAATTTTAATGAGGGACACCTATTGACTTTTCTGTAAATCTTGGATGAATATTTGGTTTTTGAATGACTTAATGAAAAAAAATTGTAAAACCACAAATTGTGATATTTAATTAACGAAGACAATATTAGCGAGTCTCAAACAAAAATCGGAAAAAGAGGTTAGGGCAGAGCCAAATGCAAGGCTAAGAAGGTTTGTGTTCAATTCTATTTTCGAACTTTTTTGAGGCAGGTAGGCAAAATAATGTTAAAAAATGCGAATAAGAAAATCCAAATAAACACGAAGATTTTTTTTATTGTTTTTATTTCTTGCTATGAGTTACAGAACTCATTTTAGGACAGGAGGAACATACAAATCATGGGTGGGAGGAAATAGTTAAAATTTTACATAGGAATTTGGATATTAAAATATAAGACTCACATACAATATAGAAGAAAAATAAAAGACAGGTTGAGTAGAATAAACAGCAATGGAAAACAATTAAATAAAAAAGGAACAAGGTTATACAGATATGGATGATTACAACTTAATGGAAAAGAAAATAAGAGAAAAGAAACAAGACAATTGAACATGACAAGAAAATTACAAAGTTTCATCCTTATACATACTTAAAAAATATTCTTTTAAAGCATTACTCTGATTTTTTTTATTTTTCTGGATTCCCTTGTACATATCTGGTAGCGAATTATATAGTGTATAGGCAACATAGTTCAGACATTTTATCCCATATTTTGTAGTGTGTGTTTGTGGTATGCGGATTTTATTGCTATTTCGAGTATTGTGAGTGTGGATGTCTTGAAACACTGAAACACTTTCACATTTGAAATTTACTGAACGAATAAAATGGCCACCATCTTAAACCGAAAACGGAACGTACTGACAAAATTACAAAAAGACTTACTGCAAAACGGTCGACTTAAAACAGGACTTGCCACGCACAGTCAATAATTGATATGCATATCGGCGTCATAAATTTTCAGGCAGCATTAGAACCAATACCTACGATATTTACAATATTATCTAAAAACAAGTTATTTTATTTATAACCATCACACTACCCGGTTACGCTTGCCCGGTTTTACGATATCAACACTACATAATGATTTACTAAAGGCAAAATAAGAAACCTTGCTTTTCTGCAATGTGATGATCAAACCATTTAACAGAAAGAATTCTATGACCAGTCCATTTTGGTCATCGTTTTGTGATAGCAGGTACACTCATCAAGGTTACGCGTAAACACCATCTTGACTGAATTTGCTAGTCATTGATTACTCGCCTTGGATCTGATGACGAATAGGTAGTAAAAAAATTCATGGAATTTGATAAGTATATTTTTTTAATCAATTTTATGATCAGGTATACAAAATCATGTGACCGTTTTTTGCACAGTGCACAATGCACATGGCTCTCACCCACAAATTTTTCTCGGAATTTTTCTGGGAGCAGGTAGGTAAGACTCTTCTCTGAATTTAGTCGACGCATCTTCATAAGATGAATATTTGTCAGGTAATAACTCAAATGATTTCAATGAATGAATCATTTTAATCAGAAACGAGATACAATTATTATTAGACCAACTCTTCTTTTATAACTTTTGAAGGTTATTTCCATCAATGTAATATATCATTGAAGAAGAAGATAACACTAATAATCTAAACTAAAATATGAAAGAGAACAAGACAGCGAAAAAATTAAACCCAGAACCTCTCGTCTTCAATGATATACTTACGACACTTACGGGAATAACTGTTTGACAGTTTGATAATGTCTTCAGAAGGCGAAATAGCTGTCAAGGTAAAATAAATAAACAGCTGACGCGCGTAATAATAATATTATTGAGCATACAAAAGAAAGTAGAGTTAATGTGGAGTTCTACAAATTAAAATTGACAACAATAAATAAAAAAAAATATCAATATTCTAAAACTGACTAACTAAATAACTTCCCGCAGGGGAAGATAGAAGACATCCCGCCGAACAACTCGGTCTTGGCATCATCTCCTGGCCTCATTCACATTCATATATCGTCTCATACATAATCTTCTAATGAAAACCGGTAGCGGTCATTCTGCTAGAAATGGGCGGCAATTTTAGTTCAAAAGTTTTTAAAAGCTCATCGCGCTCATTTAAAATGTACATGTGATCCCATGCTCACTAAAATAGGCCTTTACCTACATAGATTTATTTATTTTTTGTTTAATATCTGAAACCGTTCTCTACACACTTGTAATTTTAATTTTAATACGTAAGAGCTCACCGAAGCCCGCTTAATAAAGATAAAAGGAATCTAAAATTGAATCGGTCGATCTACGCATACGCGAAGATTACTAGTTTAGCGGTGTTTTCATGCGCAACTTGAGTTCGGGAATTATATACGAAAGGGCGACAGTTGACTTTACTGAGAGTTCGACTTTATTGACATCTGTTGAGACACCACAATAGTAAATATAACTATCTTCACGAACAACACCCGTTGAAAGCCATTGAAACTACATCCATATTCATATACACCAGGGATGGCCAACCGGTCGATCGCAGCCATTAGTCCAGTCGATCGGAGGCACAGGTCCAGCCAAGGACTCGAACCCAATAGAACCCGCACCCGCACAAGAACTCTGACCCGTAGCCGGACAAGAAGCCGCACAAGAGCTGCGCGTATCATCTTGTGTGATTTTTAAATGCCGATTTATCATGTTATTGGACGTAATAAAAAAATCTTGAAAAGAGGGGTAATGATTATCAGCAATTGTGTGATTTAGACCGGCAATGTGATTTAGTATTTTTAGAAGATTTTACCGGAAAACTGAGGATATTAAATCTGGAATTAAAAGGCAAGAATAAATCATTAACAGACATTATGAATACTGTTTCACCATTCCAAAGTCAAACAGCGTCTATGATAGTCGACATCGAAAAAAAAAATTCAACAATTTGTAAAAAAATATGGAAAAAAATGTTACTTACAATTTCATTCCTGACAAGTACACAGCAGAAATTAAGTCAGTGATATCAGATTTCGAAAATCGCTTTAGTGATTTAGAGAAAATTGAGTAGTTGGTGGAATTCATCAGCTATCCGTTTAATAATTCCATTGATCATAGTGATATTTATGAAATGGCTAAAAAATTTGCAAATACTTTTCAAATGGACCACATGATAGTCAGCCGCTATATTCTGAACACAAAAATGGTTTATATTAAATCTGTATGGGGTGAATTAAAACTACACTCAGAACATAAAATTGTTTTTCTTTGTTTCTGGCAGCACACAAACAGAATTTTATCACTGCACTTCGAATAAGAGAATGTTTTTCTTATTCGCAGTGCAGTGAATTGTGGATTCATCTGCCGACACACTTCGGAGGAAAACATTCTCTTACGCGAAGTGCAGTTATAAAATTCTAGTTGCAGATTATATATGTGCTGCCAGAATCAAATAAAAACCATTTTATGCTCTGAGTGTAGTTTTAAATCGCCACTAACAGATTAAATTAAAACCACCTTTGTGTTCAGAATATAACGATAAATTAAAATACCAAGTTGCAGATTTTTCGTGTACCGAGTGAAGCTTTAGATTTGAGATGCATGCTATACAATACAAAATTCTGAAAAATCGTCTGTTCCGTGTGTAACTATTATTTGGGGGACGCAGAATCAATGTTAAGCTAAAACCTGCCTTGTGTTCTCAACTCAGTGTAAAATTCGAGATGTGAAATCCTATTACATGGATACAATTCTCGATTTCCGAGAGCAGTTATGAATTTGTACCACCCTTCTAAAACATGGGTCTCTTCAAGACCCTTGTTCACTCCTCCGTCTCCTTAAAACGACCCTCCACACAGCATCTTCAAAGATTACATAGGCCCTGAGGGTTTTTTTCTCAGGGCCTTCTTTGTGGAATCAATGTAAAAAAAATAAACATGATTTTCACTGGAAGAGTATTCATCACATGTGATTATAAAAATCGGCATAAAATGAGTTGGTAATAAAAAAATAGAATTTCCATCCCCCCCCCCCCTCCCCCCGGCGCTTGAAAATCTGCAGTCGAATAAATAAGTAATAAGTCAGCAGCTGAAACCCACTCTACGCCACTGGGTAGATCGCACAGGGTTTCTTCAGTAAACGGTAGATCTTGGATGTAATCAAGTTGACCACCCCTGATATACACTATAATAACTTCTTTCAATGTTTTAAATTTTCTAAAAATTAGAACAAAAATAGCAATAATTTGGGAGGAAGGTATGGGTATCGCCGCCCCTGGAACCATTTATTGGATAACAAACACCATTGCTATAGGCCACCCAAAGTGGTTCGGTACGTTTAGTGACTTAGCAGGAGTGCCAGGGTTCATGTGTGTGAGGTTCGTACGGGTCTTGGCGCGGATGCGTCCGCCCATCAACTGTTTCCTTCTCAGAAGTTCATCTCCTTCCTTTCCTAAAATGACCCTCTACACAGCTTACCCAAAGATGATTTAGGCCCAGAGGGAAATTATTTTCCTCCAATAATTGTGTCAAACTAATGTAAAAAAACACACACACAATTTGATGAGATTCTGTATAAAAGTGGGTATTAAACAGGCAGACCATCATTACTTTTCAGCGCTTCGTACAGTTCCCATCAAGGCACTAAATCTTTTACGATGAAATTGTAAAAGGTATACACACACACTCTTTGATCCTTGAATAGCTTAAAATATGTATTTTTTGATAATCGCTTCGAGTTCAAATCAAAATAGAAAAGGAACATTTTTGTCTGCAGGCACCTTTTTTCCTCCTGGGGGCGTTTGCCCTGGTCACGTCCAGCCCAGTGCCAACTGAGCCGGTCAAGATACTCAGGTCTGACTTCGACATCCAGCCCGAAGGAGCCTACAAGTTCGGGTGAGTTCACCACATTACTAAAACATCTTAAAATTAATTCAAAATAAGACTTTTAGCAAAAGAAGTGAAATCATTCGTTGAAACTGTAAACCAGAAAACTATTTGAATTTCGTTGTTTCACAGATTTGAAACCGAGAACAAGATTGTCCGCGAAGAGATCGGAAAGGTCAAGAACGAGGAAAGCAAGGATGAGCAGGTGATCGTGGTCAGGGGATCTTATTCTTACCTCGACCCAGAAGGTCACCCCATCACCGTCACCTTCTGACGAGATGGCTCTCCGCGCCGAGGGAGCTCACCTCCCCGTTGCGTTGCCCCCGTCGAAATTCCCAATCCCTAAGAACTGCTATAAAAGGTCTCCACATGGTTAAATGATATATAATTAATTACTTCTAAAACGCTTTTTTCTAAATTTTCTTAGGAATCGCTGTGAAATAAAATTATTTATTTAAATAAAAATACTGGTAAATTAGATTATTATTATATTAGCGCCTTCCGAGTATACATTTAGGCACAATCAGGTTTTAAAAATAATTCACCAAAGTTTGGTAATTAAACATAACTTGATTGATTGCCGTAATGTAGTACCTTATTATGAATATGAACCAAATTCATTTATAGAAAATGAATTTTATAAAATATATTATGATAAAACTATACTAACAGACAGAACAATTAGTCATAATAGACCTGATATAGTTTTACATGACAAAATTAAAAAAATAAGTTATATCATTGATGTAGCTATTCCAAATTCCTGTAATATTCAAAAAACTGTTTCTGAAAAAATTAGAAAATACACAGATTTAGGAAATGAGATTAAAAGAATTTGGCATTCTCGGACTATAAAAATATTACCATTTGTTATTTCGGCCACTGGCATAATACCTAGGAATCTGATTCAAAATTTAAGCATATTAGATTTGTCAAAGAATTTGTATATAAAAATGCAAAAAGCAGTAATTTTAAATACATGTAGGATTACAAAAGATTTTTTAAATATTTATATTGAGGGATCAGTAGGATTTATAGGTTCAATTAGAAATGCCACAGAGCCGAACCCTCTGATATGAAAATATCTGGAGTCGGTGAATTATATTCCCATTTGGTCTCTAGTAGGTTGACATGTTGTTCTTGTATTGTTTTGTATTTATAATACTTATATAGTGCAATTGCATAACGTGGATTCACTAGATGATCATTTGGGGAAGTGTATGAAAGGGTTTAGTTTTTCCTTCTTTTTTTTTTTTTTTTTTTTTTTTTTTTTTTTTTTTTTTTTTTTTTTTTTTTTTTTTTTTTTTTTTTTTTTTGGGGGGAAAATTTAACCCGGACATTGAAATCTGGTGCGTAAAAAAAAAACTACCAAAAGTAATCACTTAATTAATTTTTATCTTACTTTTATTTTTTTAAATTTTTTTGTTTATTTAGCACAAGCTTATTACTTGCGTATACCATTTACCTATCTTCATTTTCACAGCCTTTCAAAGTAGATACCCACTTGCTTAGATGCCCACTTGCCAAGTAGCTTCCCACTGATTTCAAATCCTAAAGAAATAATAAACGAAATGCATTGAAAATGTTGTGCAGCATGCTTACAAAACTAGATAATAATTTCTTCTTCTAGAGAAGTCATTACGGCGGCTTACAAATCTAGAATATAAATTCTTTCTTCACCTATGAGCGTTGAAATGTGGCTAATATTTTCTACGAAAACCACAAAAAAAATTGTTTACAGATATGGCGCGGATTGTTATGTCTGGAACACGATACTTTGAGGGATAAACGTAAATTCCTAAATACGTCCTGCGTAAATTAGTCAATGATTGGATTCTGAACTTCGGGAGAGTCGAAAGTGAACGTATGTTGTATAACTGGTAAACAAAATCACATAACTTTCCTTTTCACTGGACCAAAATTCCAACCACACTTCATTGTTTCGCAATCATAGACATCAGAATTCAAGATATATTCATATGTCAGTGTTCGCAATGTTTCGACATCCTTTCTGATGTTTTATACATGGGAATTATGGTTATGCGCCCCTGAAGCCTGTCTGCTCTGTCTCCGTGTAGGTACATCACTGCTGAAAAGCGAATCACACACCTACACGTCGCACGCAGTCGCACGCTAACTCTGTGCTCTGTGTGTAACTTGGTACCTACCTTACAACGGTAATGATTCATGATTTATAATAAATAAATAATACCTACATAACACAACTTGTATGGCGTACGAAGTAATGCACCAACTTCACCCAAAGTAGCACTAAATTAGGTACTATTTTATTATTATTCATAGTTTATATTTCTATCTATATTTATAGTTATTGTTTTTATATTTTAGCAGGAGTTCCTAGCTCAAGACATGAGCGCGGTGTATATTCATATTGTCGTACTATCGTGTATTCACGTATATTGTATCACGTATATGCATATTGTCGTAAAATCACATAGATTATTACATTCATAAATTATAGCTAAAATTTTAAATTTTACTGTTCCTCCTATAAGTGTACTATGTATTAATATTTCAAACTACTAAACACATAACCTAACGTAATTTCATATATTTATGATGTAAATCTTTTGTAATTCCTCCACCATGTTATCAGGTATATGTTACACTTTTCAATACTATCAACTTACTTATCTCATACTCTGTAAATCTGAATGTATGAAATATTACCAGGTTAATTCGGTAAATCCGATTATAATATAGGTATGCTACCAGATTACCTTTTCTACTTTGTCACAAAAAATGTATGCGTACTTATATTTATATATATTATATACATTTTCTTTATTACACAGCTTAGTTTCAGAGAAAAATGATTTTTTTTTTGTATTTGTTATGTAATTATGTATCTACATTTCAGGAATAATATTAATATGAACTAAACATGTCAATTTGTCTGTCCTGGAACGGGAAACTTTCCTAGTTGGACAGGCAAAGCTTTTAAAATTATAATTTGTACTTTCTTTTGTATCGATAATAAATAAATAAATAAAAAAAATAAATAAATAAATAAACGAAAAAGACCATTTGTTTTGCACAATGGTGTAAACAGAACTCATTATTATTATAATGTAAAAAGCAAAAGGCGTGAGAAGGTAGGTATGAGAACTTTTTGATTGTTGATGTCATGAATATCGACAAGGGCGGATCCAGGATTTTTTTCTGGGGGGGGGGCAAAAGGGGCGGACGAGCAAAAAAATGTTTGATAGAGACATTTTTCTGTACTGTGATGGAATCTCCACAGTACAAAAAAATACTTTCTGGGGGGGGGGGCGGGGGGGGGGGGGGCACGTGCCCCTCCGCTGACAGCTGAATCAAACATATAGGAATGCGAGTAGGTATGTATACAAATTTGATTAGGCGTATTAATAATGACACATTCTAAGATCACTTTTATTTATTATTTTCCTGAAAAACGTAATGTATGCACAAGTGCCGTTTTTGGGTTAAGCCGAGGAACTATTTGTGTAATGTGTGACGAGCACATAAGTGCCTCAGTAGGTTAGGTAAATAAGTATTTAAACATATTGAAAACAAAGTAAAGAATTGTTTGCTTTTGGTTCACGAACATTTTTTATTATTCACATTAATTTTTTTTTGTTTCCTCCACGATTCGTGAGAAAAATGTAGAAGTGGTTTTAAAGCAATTTAATTTCCAAGATGAAATCGGTTATAGACATTACCAAGGAAGGGTCAAATCCTTAGACTACAAGGGCTAACGGGAAGTGAATTTCCTCGGCGTGGAAGCCTGTCTAGTCAGCGAAGAAGGTGGAGGAGTTACCTTCGGGGTAGAGGTGGGAGTAAGATCGACGATCACTTGCTCGTCCTTGCTTTCCTAGTCCTTCACTGCTTTCAGCTCTCGATCTCATCACGGGTGATCTTTTTATCGGTATCGAATCTGTAGGAGATAAAAAATAAAAAATATTATTTTGTTTATAATGAATAACTTATTACTTTGTATAAAACCACTATATTTAAAACAATATCAACATGTTTCGACAACAATGTTGTCTTCATCAGGATATGTTACTATTTTGTTATTTAAAAATTGTTATCCTCGTACTAGGAAGCACTTACAACATGGGAAAAGCACCCAGGGAGGCCCAAATTATTAAATAATTTATTAAAATATGTATATATATATTTTTTTTTCTTTTTTTCATTTAATAAGTTGAGTAGGTAAAAATACTAAACCAATATTTAACATAATGGAACTTAATTGGTCTACAACATATGAATTTTATTGTTATATATTTATTTTACTGTATGACTGTTTGTTTCCTTAATAAAAAGAAATAAAAAATAAAAAAATGATATCAATTAGTGCCCAGCGGTAATTCCACATAGCAAGTTATCTTGTCAAATAAGAAAAAAATAAAAACGGTTAATAGGTATATAAATTAATATATTCGTATAACTACTTCTGTGTATAGCCTCACATTCACCGGGGCTGGACTACACTGAAACTAGAAAAACTCATGATAAGTATGAATCATGTATTTCATCAAAACCACGTTCAGAAATCATACTATTACTTATATTTTCGGACGATTTCTCATTGCTTCAGGTATTTATAGCTAATTTGTAGCTAGGTACCTACCATTCTCTTCTCATTTCTGCTGTGTTTTAGTTCGTATTTTATGATTTGTTTCCTATACGTAAATTGTAAAATTGTCCGTAAACCAAGGTAATAAAAAATAAATAAATATGTTGAATGAATTGTGATAATAAGTTATTTGATTCACACAAGCACGTCTGCTTGTCTTGTAGAGAATACGCATTCAAAAATGCATTCGCCAAAAAAATAAAATAACAGAATTTTTCTTTGGCTTTTCGAGTATGTGGTTTGCTGTATTTTGGTCAGTAGGGGTTAAAATTAATATACCACTGTGACTTTTTTGAACTTTCTATTAGCATTTACAGGCAAGGACATTAAAGTTTAGTTTAAG